>CM060913.1:507279396-512756896 GCA_030737875.1 Allium sativum
AGCAAAATATAGAGAATCATAATTTTTTTGACAGTGATGGCACTTACCAAAATTAAGCTACGCTAACCTAGTATATCATGTCATTAGGCCGAGAAGGTTCTTGTCCCACTTTCCAGAAAACAACTCAAGCTACATAAAATTTCTATTGCAGCTTTAAAGAATTAAGGCAATAAACGGAATAATTTGTTACCAGGCATAACAAATAGATGCATAAGTTTTTTACACTAAGAGAGACAAAATGGTGCAAGTTTCTTATCGCAAGAGTGAGAAGATAGACTTTTGTTCCAAGGCGCTTCTTAATGCTTTTTACAACATCCTTTTCTTATCTGGCAAATAAACTGAATGAAAAGAAACACTAGGATTTAATATACGCTGGAATGATACTCTGATTTAACTTTCAACAGACCATCAACTGGGAGTATTATTATAAAGATAAATGTCTGCCCATATTACTGTATTCATATTGCCATACTAACAAAGGAATAACTAGAAAGCACGGGCTGGATAAATACTCTACGAAAGTAGGACTAAGTTCATGCTGCTTGTAAAATGATGTAGGGTCAGTCTATTTGAGAATTATCTGTTTACAATCAATAAAAAAATTTCACCATAGCACAAAGCAGGCTACATCATTGTAGAACAATTTGAGAGGCAACCTAGTAGAATGTAGGAGGACATATAAACTGTTGAAGCTTGATTAAGTGATAAAAGTTGAACAAAGGACTAATTTCATGCTTTTTGAGAAATGGTGTCGATTCAGATATTTATTTATAGAAATTCAAAAGTGTTCACTGTGAATGCAATTTAAATGTTAGGTTCTTTAACTGTTTATGTTACAATCAACAATATATGTTAGCACAACACTAGGGAGTTTCTAACTATGGCTGTGTTAAACTAAAGAAGCTATTTACTTTGTTGCATCAGCATTTGACTCAGTGGTATTTTTAACAAGTGAATAGCAGATACTTGTCCATATTTTTGTAATGTAGTTTTACTTAATAACAATGAAACCTTAGAAATGCCTTCTGAAAGCTCACAGATACTATTATGAAACCAATTTCTCTGACACAAGCGTCAATTAAACTTTGATTTCAATTACTTTTTTTTTTCTATATGTGAATTATAAACTTTAATTTTCAACTACAATCAAGCTAAATTGTAAGCTAGAGGTTAGACTAAACTTTCTTAGACTTTCCAATTTCAGAATTATACAATTAGAATTGCAACAACCATGCTTAAGTTTATCTATCAAATACGATACGAGAAACAAATGATTTAATACAATTCTAGTATAGTTCAACAATCAACACAGCTGAATTATACAATTAATCGACTATAAAGTCCAAGTTAAGCAATCCATAACTATTTAACCAGAAAATGAATATAACAATAAAGAAAATTCCAGAACAATCTATGGAAACCATACCTAAGGTCACGATTGACAATATCACAAATCTCATTATTCATCACCCAATCTGCATCGATCAGTTGATCATTTGTCGCTCGACCCACCAATGAGCTCGCCATCGCTGGAATATGTATCAACCGACTGGGATTAAGAAAAAAAGATTTCCAGCCAAAAACAACATAGTATTTTATTTTATTTTAGCATCAACACAAGCTAAAATTATATTTCATGATCTCAAGATTGTTGAATCCATCATACAATATTCATACAACTAACTCAAATAAAATAGTAAACATAAAAGTCATGGAATCAATAATTTTTACTGATATGCTGGTTGTGTTCCATAACCTCACGAGGCTTCGCTGCTTCTAAAAGAGGAAAGGATCTATACACAACTGGGTTTACTTCTCTGGATTCAATTGCTGTCCGTACATGCTTCTTTACCTCATCAACTATCTCCGCCTTTTTCTCTACACTTCTGTTCCTCAACCCAGCAGCCTGTACAGTCACAAACAATGTTTTTGGTTCCTTAAAGAGAAACCAAGGAAACAATAGTAGAAATAATAAAACTACAATAGATTCTTTTTTTTTTTTAAGGGAATTTTTTTTTTGAAGGGCATACAATAGATTCTTTATCCAACATAAAATTTAAATTATGTTTGAGGAGCTTGACCAAGATCTGCACAAATATATCCATTATGCTTTTCTATCATTCTACGTTTAATCATAAACTAAAATAAGAAAGCACCTACCAAAAAACTTTGCTATTCCCGGTTTCTAGTAATAATAACCTGTCTCCCAATCTATTTTTTCAAGTATAACTAAAAACAAGTAAATAATTAAGGCAAACCCAAAAATAAAATCACTATGAACTTAACAAATTTAAAATTGTTTGATAAACACCAATTGATAATCAACAAAATCGTTTAGCGCTTGAAAACAAATCAAAATAACCGATGCAAAAAAATTGGAATTATATATCAAAATTCTTACAGATTTATGAGTATATTAGGGAATCAAACCTTTATTTTCTTCGATTAAATCTTCCGCCTGTATACCTCAGTTGTCAATATCTTACTTCGTTCCTCCTATTTCCTTTAGACAATGAGAGAACTAATTAGGGTTTCATTTGATTGAGGGAAAACTGGGTTGAGAGAACTAATTAGGGTTTCATTTGATTGAACGAATGTGAGTAACTTTGGAGCGAAAGGAGAAAAAGAAAAAGAGATTTTAGTGGCAATCAAAAATAGGCGGAGGGAAATGCCAAAAACAACCACGTGGGTTATGACGGCGTGTGGCTTAATAACAATGACAACTAAATAAGTCATCATCTATCCTAATTAACCACTAACCACTTAACTATAGCAAGTCAAGCTCCCTTGCAATCCCTACTTGCTATTAATATCACATTTTCTTATAGTGACATTTGACGATAAAAATCGAAGCAAGCTGCTTGCACATGCCAAGACTCGATCCTTGCTCCTTACGGTAACAGCTAATAACAAATGCATATTCATGCGTGAACTTTTAAATTTTTGGAAACAGTGCCCCTCATATTCGAACAAATATTGGGGAGAACTCAGATTACTTTCTCATGTCAATAATCAACAGATAGCTAAAAGTATTTATATTAAACTTGCAACAGACTATATTACCATCTGGTAACACAGGAGATAAATTATAGATTTGTAACTGGAGGTACTTATTTGCACTGACTGACATGTTGGAAAGCACATATAAACGCAATCTTGGAATCACATAATATGTTGAACACCATTAAATTACCTCAGTACATCTAAAATCTAACAGTTTAGAACTAAAAGTGTTGACGCTTATATGGTCGTGATCCCCATGGATTATCAGCAAAAAATTCAAACTAATCAAAGATGGGCTAAATTGCCTTTATATTGCTTCCTTTCGTATTAATAATAAGGTAGATATACTTATATCAATGTATTGTCATTTCTTCTAACTATTCATTGAGAAAGTAAAAATATCTCGAGTCAATTTGTGAACCCTTTAGTTGCAACATTTTGCAAATGCTACATGATTCACCTCATACATCATTTTTTCCCTGAAGATGCAGTCCAACGTTCGTGGTTTAAATGTGGAACAAATTCCAATATTGACATAAAAGTTGGCTATATAATGAAGTACCAGTTTAGACGTAAGCACCAATGTGTACAAGTATAACAACTAAGGTAAACGGTTAAGAGGCTCAAGGAAAAGGTAAAAAAGCATGTATTATTAGACATGGAACCGTGGACTGAAAGCTAGTGGTAAACAGTGTAGTTTCATAGGGTAAGCAGATGTAGATAGTACATGGAATATTAGTATGAGGTACACGAGAATATAATAAATGCCTTTACTCACTTGGAAGATATCTTCTTATGATTACCTAAGAAAAATTCAGTAAACACCCACAATAGAAACTAAGCATTCCGCAAAATAAATCAAGTTAGAGTATCATAAAGTTCTTTTATGGAGGGAAGAATGTAAAGACCCGGATTTTTCTACCATTTGGATCTGAATATTTAAATTTATTTTAGATATTATATTTATAATATTAATCGATTATTAATATAGAATTCAAAACGATGATTTAAACGTTTAAATTTATATTTAATTTAAAACGAACTTGAAACGTCGTGGTAGTTTGTATTATTGAATTTTGAACTTCAATTGAATATACAGAATCCGTTTTAAGTCGGAATTCTATGAAACAAGAAACATTAGTATCTATTTGATAACAATTTTCTAATGGAAGAGAAATATCGAGATTTCGGCTTATATGTTGTAAGTTATGTTCAAATCAAATTTTAAAATAGTCACTATGGAAATAATTATTTAGACGATCATGTTTACTGAGTAAATATAAAGGGATTTATTTAAAATTCGAATATCATTAACTTGAAAATACTAATATTGAGTTATAATGTCATATTTGGAATGTTATATTATTTTATTTTGATATATATGTGAAGATAATAATTTATTATTATTTATTTAACTGTTTTATAATTTATTTATATTTTTATGGTATTATATAAGCCATATAAATAGTTATTTTTCAAACAACCTCCGTTTTCGATAAAACGAATTTTATTCGAATACGTATAACTAATTATTGCTAGTTTTCCAATTTGAAGCCATTTGGAGATGTTTTATCGGTGGATGAAATTTCAGCGTGAACCAATAAATATTTTGAGATCAAAAATAACGTCTTCGTGCAAACGGAGTTTGTTTTCAATGAAATCAATTTCCTTGAAACCGAAATGTCAAGACATGGCAGTGCGTGCATTTTTGTTATATTTGGGATTTATGTGTTGCGTTACAAGTATAATGGACAGAGTCAATTTAGCGATGGAAGAAAATAGTATTTAAAACTAATCAACAGTATAATCTATTAAATAATAGTAAAGAAGAAGAATTTCTAGCTCTCTCCTTCATTCTCTCAATTATCTCAATTGCCCTTAATTCTCTCATTTCTCTCAGTTCTCCTTAAAACTCGAAAGATACTTTTATTAAATCAAAATAATACAACATAAATCTCTATTTATCTCCGTTCAGCTTAAAACTTAAACATATTAATTTAAAATTTAACACATTATTTCACGGAAAAGCCTAATTTCCTTTATCTTTGTGCGCAGCTACTCACTCCTTCATACGATCTCTCCATCTAAGCTTTTTCCCCTCTAAACCTAATTTCAATCATGGAATCGGTGACTCTTCAAATAGGCGGTGATTGCCGCTACTCTCGCTTCTCTTTTTTCTCCGTTTCAATCATGCCTGTCGAATATCTTCCAACCCTCAATTTAGGGTTTTCCTGACAATCGCGGATTTGCTTTCTTCTGCTTTTCTTCTTTCTCCATTTCGGCCCAACCTATGTAAGAAATTCCTCCCTAGACTTCACTGTGTGCCTCTCTTTCGTTATATTCACTCCCTCCTACTACTATCTTCATCCCGTCGGAGTCATATTCCTCTCCAGAAGATAGGTCAAATTTGATTCACTGTCCTTGATTTCCCGTTAGAATCATATTCCTACAAATTTCATTCACTGTGAGCGGTATTAAAAGTTTTTCCCCTTTTTGTTTAAAATCTAATCTACTAATTTAATCAACTCCGATCCTTTACTGTGTTATATGACATAAGTTGAATTATTGGTAATTAAAATTGGTATGTGTTTTAGTTTTGTTTTTGCCAGTGTATATTATTTTCTATAGCCTTATTTCATGTTACCATAAGTAGGAATTTCTACCATGCCTGCTGTCATAGTAGGAGACACTACCTTCATTGAAGCTTTTGGACACTGTAGTCACGGAAATTTATCATTGTCCACTGCTGCTACTACCTATTATATTTCAAACAAGTACATATATAGCTTTTGATTACTTTATATGCTGCCAGTAACTATGTTGCTTCCTGAAACTTAGAAGTACATGGCTAGAGCTTCTTATACCTTATCACCTACATGTAAAATTACTTTATTGATAAATCAGTAGGTCTACTTTTGATTACTTTAAATGTTTCTTCATCTGTATTTTTTATTTATAGCAGACTACTTTAGATTACACTCGAAAACTATTTAAAATACGAGAAATCATGCCATAGTTAGATATGTAATTTCCATTGTACATTTCAAGAGTTTTCCAGAAGTCTTCCAATTAATTATATTGCTTCCTAAGAGAACATAATTACCCAAAAAGAAAATAAAGCTTTTTCTTAAATATATACGAAGATTTATTAATTAAGTTTAAATCTATGATTATTATTTTATTTGATTATATGACTATGAATATGTATCATAATTTTGTTAATATTTCATTCGTTCATGTTTCAGGTAAAGTGAACTTTGATGTAGCTGGATGGGCAATGACCATATTGCATTTGGCTATGGTATTTTTTTGCATGATACGTGCAGTTTTGGTCTCAATAGATCATACATTTTTTAGTTGTTAATTATTCAGATGGCTTGATTTTTGGCATGTTGCATTGATAGTAATTAGCTCCTCTTCAGTTGAAATAGATGCATTCAGCACTCAAATGTAAGCTTATAAAATTTTGAAATTAAACAAATATCATTAGTTCTATGCATGAACCTGAATACTTCTATAATGTAAATTAAACCAACATAATGTTGATGTGTACTAATTTTTTATTCCTATCAATTGTTCTTACAGGTTACTTTGCCCTCAACCCTTCACATTAGGTGAGCTTCTCATGAAACTTTATTTCTTTAGGTATATATTTTTGTCTTCATTTTATAGTAGGAAAATACATCCTTATCTTTGCATCTTGGTTTTGCACTCCTTCACAGTTCTCAAATGTTATTTGCAATATTATGTATTTCATTTCTAGAATTTGAATTTAAAATATCACTATTATATTGGAAGGATGCTTGGGTAAATAGCATATGCGTTTCGTTGCATTGAAAAGGTTTATAATTCAAGTAGTTCTTTGTAAAAAAATCATTAAAAACTGTTTTTTTTTCTTTGCTTGAAATCTGTAATACGTTCATCAGGCTCATCAGCTAAAATTTGAATATCATTATGGAAAAGATGTTACTTTAAGAAGAATCCGCTAAGATGATGTTGAAGATGATATGTGAGAATTGGACATTAGGTTCAGTTGTAATCTCCTTGAATTTTGAGCAAGATTCTTCTACCTAGATTTTAAATTTAGACGATACTTAGTAGACTAAAGTATATAGTAAGGTTAAACTATATACGATTCATAGCTACTCTTGAAGCTAGATCAAGTCCGTTAAATTGACGAGAAAAAAGAACAAATAAAATGTTATTTCAGCTATAATCTGTATGCTTATCCTGTTAGACTCTGAATGTTACATGCATAATTTTCGAAATACATAACCTAAAGTCAATTTTCTCCTTTTCACATTGAACATTGAATAATAGTATTTGGAATGGTGTATGATAAATTGTCATGTTACAGTATAAAATTTTGAATTGATGCTTAAACTTTGGAAATGCTTACATGAAATGTGATAACATAGGCTTATTTATATAATGAATAAACATCATTTTTATTCGTATTTTCTTTGTGATTATTTTTAAACATGAATACTTGATATAAACGAGAATTGATCTCGACACACCCAAGCAATAATAAAAAAAAAGAGTGAGTGAGTGTTACCTTCCCATTTTTTGCATTTATAATTTTGACATTTTGTTTTGACCTTGATAAAGAATGATTTTGCATATTATTTGAGTTTAGACTATGAGTGGTAATGCTTAATTTTTTCCATTTGCTTTCTCCGTCCATATGTCATTCCTTTTATTAAGGCAATGGATCAAAGTAGTAATTTTTAGCGTTCTCATATTTTGCTTCTTTTAGTAGTTTTCACTACATATTCAACTACTTCGAAAGGAAATTTTACGTGTACTTCTTCATTTTTCTTGAAATTCGCAACTGATTAATTTCATACTTTCCCTTTCTCAAATTATTAACCTTTAATGTTTTGTGTAGAAAATGAAGAAATGTAAATTAGTAATGTGCTTAATTATTTTCTACCAGCGTTAAGCATATGATCTTTAGTTGAGCTAATTATAATTATAAGACAAAGATAAATTGAATGTTTTTTAGTAGTTGGCTCTTTATTATTACAATCGTGATAAATTCCATTTACGGTATAATAATAATAATAATTTATTGCTATTTTATGATTTTTTTAAAGACATTTTTCCTTATATAACCACATGATTCGTCGCAAAGTAGAACAAATAATTGCATACCCATCTTTAAAAAAAACAAGAAGAAATCATGCATATGTAGAAACATTTGATAATTTTAAACTGTTCTATTTTCTCTTTAAAGGAGGAAAATTGCTGGCTATGGAACTATGCCAGTCCTGCAAGCGCAACAAGGTGATCCAAGCTCTTCTAAAGCATTATAGATAGGGTGCTGCTGTCTGCCCAAAAGTATAAAGAGAACACAAAAGTATAAGTATTAAGTGAATAAATTTTGTGGAAGAGTGGAAAATATAGGTAATTTTTTCACTTCAAGTTTATTTAATACTTTTTACTAAAAAAATCCATTGTAGAACAAATTGTTTTCCAACTGCTAGCATCTTCGGACTCACATTATTCGATCTAAAATTTATACTGCTATTGATTCCATATATCTGTATATACATGTTTGTATATATGGATAGTCTATTAGGACACAAGTCGCACAATAGATAGTTCATGACACAAGTAAGTCTCAACCAGTTGGTCTCATTTTATTTTAAATTTTAATTTACTGAGCAGTATAGATCCTAGATTAATACTTATTGTGCAACAAATAAGTAACGTGTTGAAGTATATAAGTGCTCAAGTAACCATTCAATCACTGAGGTATATGTATTTAAGTATTCATATATTAAGCATTAATACATTAATCCTTTTTCCAGTATTGGGATTTAGTTGTGTCAGTCTCTTTATAGTCCTTTCACTAAAATTCAAAGGCTTAAAAAATGTGTCACTATTTAATATTATTTCCCTTGCGCATATGTCATGTTTATGTAACCATTGCATATTTGGTTAAGATGTGGATATGAATGAGTTTTCTAGCATGTATATATCTTGGGCATTCCTTTTTTTGTTAAATTGTTTCATTTTTTTATCCAAATGAAAATAGTTCCTTTGGATATGCTTGGGCTGTGTAACATGTGGGTACATACCATGACTTCCCAATTTATCAACAACTTTTTCTATCTTATCCAACTGAAAATAGTTCGTACAGATATGCTTCGGTTTTGTAACATGTAGACACATATCGTGACATCCCAATTTATAGACTACGTTTTCCATTTTTATCCAAATGAAAATATTTTGTATTCATTCATATGCTTTGTAAGAAAGAGTCCACATATTTCCCAAGGACAGATATTTAGCAATATTCCTTCATTCAATTGATATTATTTTGATATAAGAATCATTTTTTATTTTTTCCTCCTTGATGAATAAACCTGCAAGCTTTTCTACATGTTTAATGTAGATACATTAAGATATAAATTATATATTCGTGTTGTAGAACTACCCGATCGATGGGTAGAGTTACGTCTCTTACTACACTACATACGCTGCTACAATTGCATGTGGAGCATCACGTTACATGTTCTACTAAATAATTTTTACAAATACTTTCCCTAAATGTTAAAATAGGCAAAAGAAAGACTTACTGATATATACCATAGAATATTAATTTATTTTTGGCATGGCATTAACTTTTAACTTACTGTCTTAAGTTACATGCGGCGATAATAATTTAATTATTTTCTAAATGAACACTTAAATTATTGCACCTAATTAAATTTTTTATGTGCTTAATGGTGTGGTTAGTTATCTAAACTGATTAATTTGTGATGCTCTTTAAGATTATGTATACAATTTTGTTCGATTATTGTATTTTAATTAATAAGAAAGAGAAAGTTGAAAATTTATTCATCACACATACATATTAAACACTTACCTCTTGCTTTTCTTTTACTTTGATTTACTAAAGTATCATGGCCTATAAAAAAAAAAGTTGGAAAAGATTTCAAAATATAAATTTACACTACTGGCTAGGAAGCTATTACATAGTTCTATAATTAATTGGATTACTGCCATTACCATACATAACACACACACACACACACACACACACACACACACACACACACATATATATATATATATATATATATATATATATACATACATGCATATACATAGATATGTATGTATGTATGTATGTATGTGTGTGTGTGTAGGCTAGGACACCATATTGGTTAGCAATACATTTCCTCCCTGATGCAGGCTGTCTTTATTTCCTGAATGCAATTCTACCATGGACAGGTACTATGATCGAGACTTTAAAAACTAGAATTATCCAGCTTTTGTTTTACTTAACAGTTTTTATAATCATCTATGAATTATCCGAGAAAATCCCTTAACTTTTTAAAAGCATTTAATCATACCATCATGACCAAATCTGATTACAGTGTCCATGGTCAGCTACCCAAATTTGTTACTGTGGCATTTGAAAACAAATAAAATTGATAAATAATTCATACTGATAATAGCTCTCTTTCATCCATGTCAATTCTTACCGCTACGATTTACTGATATACATTATAATTTATGGTATTATTATATTCGAAGCATTTTAATTGTCAAACATTTTTTCTCTTATATGGTTACTTTTGAAGTAATTAACATAACTATTTTCTTTTAACCTTAGTAACTTTTATGCTACATAACTATTACCATAATTTATTAAACTTTTTAATTTACGCTGTTCATTTAGGTACCACCTATTATACTAAAATTGTTTTAATCCAGACGTTTGTACCTACAACATAAATTTCCTCAACTACTGACCTCAACTGTTGGTTCAGATTTAGGATCTGTGATACAGCTTATATACCAACGTCTTGCAAACCAATTATGCTTAGAAGTTTTGAGCTCCTAACATCAAATGGTAACTTTTTCCCAAATAGCGAGCCATTAGAATAAGTGAATGAGTACATGCTTTTTAAATGGTTTTTGCTGTTTAGTGGTTGGAATTGTTTCCTAAGAATGAATTATAAATCCCTGTTGTTTATGCAAAGTCTTGAATAACTTATATGTGTTGTTTCTGTGGTTGTTGCAATTATTTTAGTCAAATGGAAATAAAGAAATTGATAGCTTATCTTATTCTCTATATGACTAGCTGCATAATATTATGTAGTTGTTTCATTCATATTTTTCTATAATTTAGTCTGTTATGGCACTTTGTCTAGGCATTTGTTATTATGTTATCAGGTTGGCCACTCAACCATTTTCAAAGTGTGTGTTTAATGGATTCAACATTTGTACAATTTAGTTATCCAAAATATTTAATTAACGATATTAGTAATCAACAATTGATGTAAGAGTGAATGATGGACTCATACTATTATCGCTTTTGCGACAGATGTAAACCTGAGAATTATTATCTAGCTCATGTTCCTGCAAATAGTCTGAAGCTAAATAATAGCTTTATACATTGATATAGATTCGAATTTATATATAGTTAATTTTATTTCTTCGTAAACTACTCGATCTTGATTTATTTTAAACTTCTAGCTATGAATGGTTTGGCTACCTTCCATATTTTCTACAGGTTAAAGCAAAGCCTTTTAGTATGTATTCTTCTAGAGGATTGATTTGATGAATAAAGAATCAAAGTACAGCTCTCTCTACTTTCCCTATGGACAACGCTGTAGCCTTTTTTATTTTACATGGATTATTTTTCCTATAAAACATAACTTACTATCTATGTGACTTTTTATATCCAATTGTCAGTTTTTCGCTTCCTTTGTTGTGTCTGTAATGCTCAGAATGGGAAGCTCAAGCTCTTTATGTCATATGGATATAGCGGGTTGTCAAAAAGATGTAAGATTTCAATGTCAAAACCAAATCGGACAATTCAATGATAATTATATTGAGTTCCAGGTATGCTTACTATGCTTCGAGTTTTATTTTCACTACTAATATTAGTTTACTTGGTATGGACTATACATAGCTGCTGAAAAGTTATGTGCATCGGCAAACTTTTAGGCCAGACTGCAATGGAAAATATATAGTGCAGATGACTTTTTTGTGATTAGTTATTCTGTAAATCATTTTAACATATATGACTCAAAATAGAAGGAAGGTTTATGAACAGATAACATAATAAAGTTGGAATAAGGTTGAATAGTAGAAAATTTTAATTTAATTTATACGTACTTCATTCTTATTTCAAATCATAATTTGTTCATTTTGAAAAAATGTATGCAATAATAAGCTACAGTTATGTTTATCATGGGTAAGCAGGATTTTTTTACAGTTTGATTTTTGTATCCAAGCAAACAGAATTATATCATTATGGTTATAACATAGTCTCGGCATTTTACTGTGACAAGGGAATAAAAATTTATATTTCCATTGTTGATGAGCTTACCAGCTTACCAGCAACACGCTTATATAGCAAGAGAATAATTTCTCATCCTTTTGTAGACTAATAATAAATTACAATGCCTTTAATCTTGTATTAAACTTTAAGAACCAAAGTTTCAATCAAAATGTTCATACGCTAGCTGATAACTATCTTAAATTTAAATGGTAGTTTCAAGTGATAGGTAGTGCATTGCACTAATTTATTGTTGATTGTTTAATATATGTTAAATGCACCATTTAGGATAATACATAGCAATGAATGCCAAAATATGAAAATAAACTATTATATGCTGAAGCATGGAGAAAATGACCTAATACAAATTCGGTAGGTTATTTTCTGCTTTTACATCAAATATCAACCTTCCTAATTTTGATACGTTAGCTTTCGTGATTTGTATTTGTGGTTTGTGACATTTACAAAGCTTTCATGCTTATGAAGAAACATCCTTCAAATGCAATCTGCTTTTTTTTATATCAGGATTTACTGTTTTTTGATTGGTTTACGCAGTGATTATGTGTCTAAACATTGAATACTTTTTGAATAACTATAGTCAAACTTATTTTATATGTTTTATGTGCAAAATAAATAAATTAATTCAGTTTATTTTGTAGCAAAAATTTGTATTTTGAGCTATATGTTCATTTGTTGTCAACAATGTACTATACTGAAGATGATTTTTAAACCAGTATAATTAGAACATGAGTTCCCTACAATTATATTAAAAAAATCAGTGTTTATAGGATAAGATTTGTTTACTATATAATTTGCGTTGACTGGCATAGTCTTTTTTGGTTAACAAGGAAAGCATTTTAACAATTTGAATAATTTCTTCCTTTATGTATGAGTAATTGCTATATATATATTAGATAAATTATTTCCTTTTTCCCTAAATTTTTACCAATTTATTAAATGTATCATTAATCATGTGAAAATTTTGCATTATATTTATGCTATAATAACCTGCTTTCATGTAATCGTGTCTTGCATTAAAGAGATGAGTTTTAATAAATTCCTGTTTCATTACGGACACAACAATATTTCTCTCATATTATTTATTTTTTGAATTGCTATTTAAGTTTTATGTTTCACATCTACGGTTTTCATCGATAGCTGCTATATTGAAATCAAGCTGGTTCTTTTGCATAGTAATACAGCACTTTCTTTTTTCTTCCACCTAGCTCAGATTAAGAAAAACGTTTCTCGTGTGCTTCATACACCAGCTACAAACCTCTTTAGCTTTATCCAGGTATGTTTATATGTTTTACATCAAGCTTTTCAGGCAACATGAGTGAACTGTGCAATTTGATAGCCGGATTGTTTTGAATAAACGACTTAGAAGAATACATGTCAACTCCGTTGGTTTGTCCAGAAAATATTAGAAACATCGATATAACGTGGGATAGCTCTGTAATCTCAGTAATTTTCTTTCAAACCCTGATGATTCTTAATATATCAGAAAACTATTCCCTAAAAATTTATAACCTATATATTACAAATACCTTTTGTTCATTACAAGGGATAACTTATATAGGGAACAGACCTAATTAGCTATTTGATTTTGCTTAAAATTTAAGTGAAAATGAATACGCGCTTCCTAAGTAGCTATAAGCTATTTAGTATCGTTTTCAGTATAACAAAATATGTTAGTCAAACTGTATGCGAACTTAATAGCTAACTAATGCTATCATCCTGCCTGTTTTTTTGCACAACATTAGTTTTTTTATTTCTGTAGCTTATAGCTGAGATAAAATCAGTTTTCCCCTTAACATGTATATGTAGCACACATGTTTGTTTTGGTTTCTAATCCTCCAAAAACAATTGTGCAAGCTGCTTTCAATCTATGTTATTCTTTAACTTATTATTCACTGAATTTTTGTCGCTTCTAACATCTGTTCTATTTTCGGAATCGCAGGCCATTTCAACATACCAGGCAAAGAAAGTAACACTGTCCAACCAAGGAGATTCTGAAGAATGCATTGTACTTGCTGCAGTTTAACACATTCATGTAGTTATCTGTCATGCTTTTATGTGCAAATAAATAATACTAAGTACTTTAATTTTTTTACTTCATCTGTGTTATTTATATCTTCAATCACTTGGTCTTTTAATTATGACTTCATTAAGTTTGTACGTACACACAGATATGTATGTTTGATATATGATTTTTTTGTACATCTTTTCAAATTGTTTAATATTTGTTATCCTTTTGTTACTCTTTAGTAATATAAGTTAACTTCTTACATTGTTGACCGAGTTGTAGATTACTTCTCGGGTATATGGAATATTATCTTACAACGACTTTCAATGCACTACACATCAAAACGAAAAGAGCTTTATATTTCTTTAGTGATAGTCATTGAGTTTTTTAAACCTTATTTATGTTTATGTATTTCAGTGTGCGTTGAAGGAAAAAATTAACTAAAAATGAATTTTTTGGAAATGAATTGAGCATGAAAGAATGTTTGATGCGTTCATTTCTATTATTTCTTCTGTAATCAAAACATTTGATATAGTGTTCCCATTTAGCAAACGAAAGGTAGTGTGTTTGAACCATTTTATCTCAATATGTTAATTATAACATGTCGATAAATATAAATAAGTCAATATTATTTATATATATGTAGATGATACCTATTATTAAGTTGATTTTCGTTGTTGTCTCAAGTAACATTTTAAACTCAATATGTGCACACTTTTAATGCCCCATTTCCGCAATTCAAAAGCCTGCAATAACTTTTCTCGCCTCCCCTTCTAATGCCCCTTTTCGTTATTTTCTTCCTAGCTCTGAATATTCCTTTCTCCTTCGAAATATACAGTAGATCGCGTCGCTACTCAGGCCAGATATACCCGTTCCTGCTATCTGCATCGCCGAACCCTTGAATTCGAAAGTCCAACTTCCCATCTTGCAACCCTAACCCTAACTTTGCGTCGCTTTCGTCATATTCACTCCCACTTGCAACCATCTTCATCCCGTTAGAGTCATGTTCCTCAAGACAAGTGAAATTTGATTCACTGTCCTTGCTTTCCCGTTAGAATCATATTCCTACAATTTTGATTGACTGCAAGCGGTATTGAAAGTATTTCCCCTTTTTATTTATAACCTAATCTACTAATTTAGTTTTTTGTTTAATCAATTCTGATATTTTACCGTGTTGTATGACATAAGTTGAATTATTGGTAATTGAATTTGGTATGTGTTTTAGTTCGTAAGAATATTTCATACTGTTCGCCCTTTGATATTTGTAGCAAGTGATTTAGCGTAATTATTTGCTTATTTGTGCTTGATTTTCTCAGCTGTAGAGTAAAATATTTGACCATTGTTGTTTCTATGGTTGTCCTACAGGTACTTCTACATGATTTGGCTGTGGGCGGCTACTGCAATTCATATCAATGGTTGGGGCATAGTTGAAATTGTTATATGAGGACGAAACATGCCTAAAAGACGTGCGCTCCACAGAAACCAAATCCTTATTTGGACACTCTTCACTATCATTTGAATTCACTATCTCTACATTATGATCTTTATAATATATTTGTACAAAAATAAAATTTGCAAGATATAGGTGACATAGTACTATATTCATTATTCACTTTGATGATTTATTTATATTTTATTTTTTTGTTATGTTTAATTATGAAAAGAAATATGTATAATGACTATTGTATATGTTTTTCTTCAAATAAGGGTGCTCAGAGGCTTGCGGTCTATGTCGAACCAGATTAGCATGTCGTTTTGTTGCATCATATGGTGCTTACTTTTCTAAAGGTGTTCTTTTTTTATGCTTGCTTATTTATTGTTGTAGGTAGTGTGGAATGTACTGTAGACTCACCTTAGTGTGTGTATTTGTGACTTTCATACCAATGAATGTAATTATCAGTTTTCAAATGTGTTCACGAGTGATAGGTGCAGATCTAGACGGACTGGCCAGAGCAGAACTAAGATCGAGAGGACCTGAAGTAAGTAGATTTTGTCCGACTATCTTAACCAAAGTTGGAATCGATTCTTTTCTTGGTTAAAATGTCCATTTTAATATTTCTTTATGCAATTAAATCTAGCGGCATTTCATACACTTGGGGTTTCAGATTACCTTTATTCTAAAGATTCACTCCAGCTTTTATTAATAAATTTCACATTTTACAGATTTCAAATTGATAACAAGCTGAATAATTTGTTCTGAGCTTCCTTATAGGAAATATGTAATTCAAGAGGTAAGAATTTATTATCTTTTACTACTGAATTTCACTTTCAAGTGATAAATTAGCGCTTACTTTTGTCTTAGTTTATTCCTCTCAAATTCGAAATAAGATTCATAACAGTTCCTATCATTTTAAAGAATACCAAAGCTACAGTATCTTTTATATTACCTTTATTCTAAAGATTCATTCCATATATAATTTTAGAGTTTACAGGTTTCAGATTTATTCAATCTAACTTTATGATATAGTCTTACTAAGATTAGCATATACAACAGTTACATATTACAAGCCCATCTTGACTCTTCATTTACTTTTATATCACAGGTTTCAAATTACTTTTCAAATTTTTGGTGTTTTAAATCTCTAATTTTAGACTCTTTATTTACTGCAAATGCATAATTTTAGAGACCGACATATAGAAACATGTAATGGAGAGAAAACAATACATAATTTGTATTTTATAATACGGTAGGAGAGCCATTTTGTGAATATATGACTACTCGCTTTATACTATCAAAGATAAGTACGCTGCATTAGCCAAAAAAAAAAAAAAAGATAAGCACGCTGTAATAGTGTGGTAACGAGTTGCAATTCATAACTTAAAACAAATACAGTTATTTGTTATCTATGATTTGTTGTTGGGATTAGAATAATACCAATGTTCTCAGTTCAGTGCAGTGTTCTGCTCAAAATAAGTTCATTTGTGTATAAGAAAAGGAGTATACATGTCATTCATTAGACAATAAGATATTATACATACAACCTGTGAAGTCATTTTAGTGGAATACTATGATATGTAGATATGTACTTTTGATTTTCTCAGTTAGTATTGTATTGCTGTGTCTAACGAGTGTAATGTATCTGCACATAGAGCAAGGGGAGAATAAGAAGACAGAACAAGCCAAGACCCTGCTTAATTTTGGTGCTTTTGCAGTCAATGTAAATTTTTTTTTACAAGTGCCCGATGAGTATGAGGAATGGTTGTATTCTTAATGGTTAGCAATTTGTTAGTAAATAATATGCATATGGACTGACACATATTATATCGTTCTTTTTCTAATATTGTTTCAGCAGCAATCGGTTTGGGGTTTGGAGCGGCTGTCGGCGGTTTGTGCGCCTTTGTTATGGTGGAACTGGCTGTTACAACATTCCAGATTGGGAGGAAGAACGATGGTTGTGAGGGTGGTCACCGCATGGTGGTCGTGTGGTTGAATCAATGCTAGACTGAAAGCGGAGCATCTAAATTTGTTTTGTTTTTTTTTTTTTTTTTTTTTTTTTTTTTTTTTTTTTCTTATTGCTTCTTGTGCTATATGTCAAGAAAGCAAAAAGTGGAAACTATACATTTGGAAAATGAAACAAACCGAAACATTTCACGTGTAGAAGCTGCAAATGCATGTATTACTTCATCAAAAGCAATGAAAAAATGCACAGAAGCTTAAAATAGAATATGGAAAATGAAGCCCACTATCTCCCATGAAGGGTTATAAATATTTGTGATGGAACCAAAGTATGCAAAGAAAAATTGACAGTAATAAAACATGCAAAATAAAGAAAGAACGTTGATGAGGCGTTGAAACTTAAAACTAATTTAATATTCATTTTTCATTTAGATATAAAGATATATAATTCAGTTATCATAAATATTTTACATCGATAACATTACTTAAACTAATTTAATATTCATTTATCTCGATAAATTTATATTTATTGTTGAATTCTGTTTTTTAACTTTAAATATCCATATTTTGACATTTTATAGTTATGTACAGCTTCATTGACTATTTCCTATCATGTTTAGATCCATGTATTTAGATTAATTATGAAATCTCAAATTTAAAGAGTAATCTATATATCAGTCGTATTCGTATATGTATACATACACTTAGTAATCTATATATCAATCGGGCGTGTATGTATATATGTTTATTTATGTACATGAACAATAATAACTATGTGAATTTGTAAATTAACCATAACCAATTATGTACACAAACTATAAATTTATCATACATAACATAAAAAATTCTATTTTTAACTTCAAATAATTCCACATAAAAATCTCTGTAATCTTTCTATTGAGTCCTTTTCAATTTATTCAAATTATTTACTATTAAATCAATATATTTTAACTAATTACATAATTTCAAATTTAATACATATAAAAAAATAAGTTAAATAATATTGTTAATTCATGTATAATATTTACAATATGTTAATTTCAACTAGAATACTTGCTATAATAATAGTAGTAAGAATAATAAAATTATTGTTTTCCTTCAAAGAAATATAAATTACAAACACATATCATGTATAAACAACAACAATTATTATATTATATTTATTTTGCCGAATTACTATGTGTTGTATAATAAAGTTCCAATTTTAACATTAAAATTTTAAAATCTATATTTTATAACATTATCGTGTGCAACGCACGGGTTACACACTCGTGTATGAAGAATAATGAAATCGACCGTAGCTTCCAAAGATGGTCGTATTTGCAGAAACTTCAACATTTATTTCAACCTTTTGGTTTGAGCAAGAGCTACTGAAGAAACTTAAATTAATACATGCATGTTTTCAACTGGGAATTCTTTGAACTGGCTTTCAAATTCTTGCAAATTTAAAGTTCCATGTAAAGTCCTGTCTTTGGCCTCCTTTCTAAGATAAAAAATTGAGTTAAGTTACTGATTTTAAAAGCAAACATACTTATACATATATTCGTTCAAGTCCAACACATTCAAAAATACTAATATCATTAGTCAACCATACAAAGGAATACGAGGTCAAATTAACTGGTTACAGATAACAGTTTCCATTGCTACAGGATATGATGAATAAGCATTTATATAATGGACATGAGCACGCAAATTCAAATAGAAAGAAATATATTATCAAGGCTTCTACCCCAAGAAAATTAAGGCACACGTTACCCTTTTAAATTATGTACAGCCTATATTTCTTCTGTTTCAGCTAAGCTATCTCCAAAGTAAAACACGCAAGGCCTAAAAATAACTATTGCAAAACTAAACTCTCACCTAAACTAGTATGTCAACCTCCTTCCCTGTTCTTCTACCGTACAGGCACATGCAATTCCACGTCGCTCAGTCTAATTGAAAATGGAAGAACAGAGAACGCCTAATGTAAACTCACATCACTAACAAATAAAAAGCAATGTCATCACAGCTAGATGGAGAGGAACAGTTACCCTTATGCTATCGAACTGTAGCAGCTACTTTCTGCGTGAGTGGGTCCGCCTGATTTGCACCAATCAAGGTGGAGTGTTTTGTTCACATCCCTAAAAAGGATGTGAATAAAATCCTATTCCTTTCGAGTGCGATTTTGTTCACATCTTTTAAGAGATGTGAACAAAACACTCGGTCCCCATTGGTGGAAATCAGGGGGGTCCATATGGGTCTTCTGATTTCCATCAATCAGGATGGAGTGTTTTGTTCACGTCCCTAAGAAGGATGTGAACAAAATCTTATTCCTTTTTGCACTACCCCGCCTTGTCTCCATCCATTTGATAAGAGCCTGCATGTCAAAATCCACATCTACCATCTTCCTTGTTGCTCTTTCTTTTCTATCTTTTTTTTCTGTCTTTCACGTGAGGAAATATCACATAGGGTGCATTCGCAGTCAAATTTAGGCACGCTCATTTTTCTTTTCGCGTCGGACGCAGATACCTTTTCCCCCTTCCAGATAGCGTGACTCTCGAACGTTGGTGTGGACCTTTGGGAGATTCTGATGATTTTCCGCAATGACGAGCGGAATGTGGATATTGTTCAGGAGCTTATCGATAAGGGCATATGTGAGTTTATTTCAGCTGAGTTGAGTCAGTTACCTCATCGTCGTTTATTTTAGATTTTCATGTACTTTTTTTAATTCTAGTACTGTTGTGTTCTTTATGTTTTATGAAAAACGTTGTCGTTTATTTTATGAAATATGTTGTCGTTTTGTTTGATGCAATTAGAATTTAATTAAATCAAAACCATTAATTTAACAATTAAATACCACGCTCAAAATGCCACGCTCAAATGCCATGTTCGCAACTAAAAACACATTCCCGTTTGCTACAGTACCACGCTCAAATGCCAACGCTCAAAAGCCACGCTCAAATACCTCGCTGGCGTTGATTAAGAACGCACCGACAACAGATCCAAGCAAAACGCAGCTCACCTAAGAGAAATTCAAATCACGTACAAGCTGCAGCCCCTGTCTTTTGTGTTTTCTTTTCTGCTTTTACAAAACCTGCCGACAAAGTCTGAAGTTCTACCCTAGCCTACCGTGTACCTTAATTACGTGATCCCCAAACCATCTTCTACTATAAATACGACATGTTTCAGTTTTCCTTTTTCTATGCAAACAAAAGAAAGCCATCCTCCTCTGAACTCAAAACCGAAATAAAAACTAAAGATCACCCTTAAATTCTATACCCAACCACTGTTAAGTTCGAACTTCAAGCTCGTGCGACACTTGTAAGGGTTGTTGGCGTATCGGAGTGCAGCCGGGTGGAAGTTTCGGTAAGCTAAGGCGAAGTGGTACTACGATGTAGGATGAGAGGGTTGCCTGCGAAGTGGAGATGTTTCATGTATGGATAGGGTAGTGGGTTCGAGTGTGTTAACAGTGGTGGTGTTAAATTTTTATAGAACAAGTGGGTAAAAAGTACGGCGTAGAAGGGATTTCACGCAAACGGACTGACGTGGGCTTGGAGACTTGCAGCCGGTTCGTAAATGAGTATGGGAGAAAGAAGCTTCGAGGGCGTGAGTGTTTAAACGAGAAGAAATTCTACTGTAGCATGGTGGTTTGATAGGTGATGCGTGGTGTCATGGGAATATGATGCACGCGTGGTTTTTACAAGGAAATGGTATTTGGGAAAGAAGAGAATCCCTGTAGCAGTTTGTTAAAGTGTACAAAACGCTGAGAACAACATGTTATACATGGAGTGGTAAAAGAAACCAAAGAGATTGTATGTGAAGATGAAAACCATCTGACTTGGGTGTGTTCGGACAGAAGCAGGAACCAACGAAGAGTAAAATGTTTCCTGTAATCCTAAATTATCGGTAATTAAATTATCGCTAATTTTATAATTAAAATGTTAATTAGTTTAGTCATGGCCTAATATTACTTATAATTCATGTATAGTAAATAGGTGTTAAACTAGAGGTGAACATGGACGACACAATGGGACAATCGGCTGGTAGCCTAGACTCAAAAAAAGTAATTATGTTTAATTTAATTTTAAAAAAATGGATTAAGAAAGTTACTTATTTTTATAATAAATCGTATAACTTATAATTGGTGTAACTCTCATATGTATTAACAGAATTAAATAAAAAGAAATGCGTTGGGACTGCGTCGCAGAACTCTACATTGAGGAATCATTTTGGATAGGGATGGAAGCTACTTGAATTTCTCGTTAAATTGAACTTCAGTTTAATTTAACGAAAACCGATTCGCTTAGCGACAAACGAAATCTGGTGAGTTAAACTCACTCAGTTCTCCCGCTTATAATTATTATAAGTCGGGTTTAATGTTTGTCTGCTATGTTTACCAATGGTTGATTGATTTGATGACTAATATATATTTTATATCTATTATTTAAATTAAACGACTGTTTAATTTAAATGAAATGACATCGCTATTTTTAACGATGTTTTCCAAACAAGGTTATTTACCTTGTTGGTTACGTTTATAATAATATAATTGTTAAATTAAATTGGATTCTTGAATGGATGTTTTTAGTTGACCGTTATCAGTTAAATTTATTGTTTATTTTCCTATGATCATTATATGAACAGTTGAACACATATGATTGGATTATTGAATTGGCTATTGATTGTTAAAACCAAATTCAACATTTATTTGGTTATTAACAAATGGGTGATATTGGTTTAGGAATTATAGTAGATGGCTAAATTACAAACTGCTTTGTAAAGACTGATTTACCGTTAGGTGAATCAATAGAACTGAAATTATGAAATTTACTTTATAACTAAACATAGATTTTTTAAATATATTATTTTAAATGAAGTTTATAAAAAGGAAATAAATCAACCTCATATATATATATTGTGTATTTTAACCACTAATCACCATTTTCATACTAAAATCTGTCGTGTGCGAAGCACGTGCCTTATCTTAATTATTGAATGATTTATAAAGTTAATTCTTATATTACTAAGATGGATAACCAAGTGAGCCAGGATTAATGTAACGATTTATAACTGAAATTAGTTATTTTTAAGTTATAACTAAAATGGAACTATATTGAATCGATGATTATTTATTTAATAATAATCAAAGTCGTAATCTTGGGATTTAAAATCTATTTAATGAAGTTATATGAGACCATAAGAAAACTATTTATAGTAAATGAAGTTTTTAAGGAAATTGTATTAATAATATAAGTTAAGTTAAATTGAAGTTTTAAAGCGAAAACCTTATCTGAAGTACTATTTAATTGGATTTTATTAAATCCAAGTTGGACAGGGTCTTAAAACTCAAGTTTATTTGTATATCTTATTGGAACGAGTTATTATAAATAAATAGAAGTCCAAGACGTGAAATAAAAGAATTAGAACCTAATTGGAGATCGATTGAGATAAACGAGTTTCTAAATATTGATCTGATGTTGGTTTCGGCCTTCGGGGTTGATATTTAGTGAATTATTTTCTTACTAATCTATGGTTAGGAGCTAATGAAGGTTTGGCATAGAAATCAAGATGGGAACCCAAATTTGAATCAAAAAGGGTTAGGTGAGTCAAGTTATAAAGATACGATAAATTTGCTATATAACTAAAAGATGAGATTTCATCAAGGTATAATTAAAATGGGATTTGTTTGATATTGAGAATGAATATCGGATTTGGTATTACAACTGATATTTATCTTAAGATAAGAACGTTGTTGATCAAGGTCTAAGAGGTAATTAAAATACGCCAACTTGAACGACTTCGGAATTATCGGAGGATGATATTAGTTATAATGGTGATGATGTTAGAGTCATTTATTTAGGAAATAATAGTGTAACATTATTTGAAGAGTTTGGGTATATGTATATGATGGGATTCCAAACTTAAAGGGATTTTTAAAGAGGCTCGCGAATATGAAATGATATTTTCATAATAAAAGAAACGAAAGGCGATTGGTGAAAATGTAACGATACTTTCAAAGTAAAACGACAAGATTTGGAATAAATTTTATTCTGAAAAGGAAAGCAACGATTTTGGTGTTAAAGTAACGAACCAAGAAAGATATCGTAATGATTGTTTACGATGATAAGTTGAATCAATTTTCCAAATGAAAGATAATAAGTAAATGTTTTGAATGATATTTAAAGTTAGTGTAACAACCCGGAAATGCGAGGCAGTTTAAAAAAATTTATTTTGGCAATTTTAACGAATTTGAATTGAATTGAATATAAAACGAATTTGAAATAGAATTGAAATCGATTTGAATTTGAAATGAATGTTGAAATTGTTTTTGAAACAAATTTGAAACGATTTATAAAATTCGTTTAAAAGGGGAAATCGACGAAATATATATAATATATATATTATATATATAATGGCCTGAATAGAACGCGTCGCGCCGCGGCAGTTCGTAAATCTCGACCATTGACTTCGAACGGACATTACGGGAGATCCGACCGTCGGATTCTCCTAAAACCGGAACCGTTGGGTTCGTATCGAAAAGATCTTTCTAACGAATATTAGAAATTTGAAATCTAACGGTTGGATTTGGAGATACGTCCAAATCAAATTTGGAAAAGGTCGTTGTAAGTGCAGTTCGATGGCCGTTGTTGGAAATCGACTGTACGGGCCTTGATAAAATTATTAAAAAAAGTAACAATTGGTGTAAAAACATAAGAAATGATTTGGGAAAAATTGGGATGAAAAACTCCAAATTTGTAAAGATAAAACTAGATTTTTATTGAAATGAACTAGTTTTGAACTAAAATTAAAACCCATTTATTTTTAAATAAATAAATTGAATTTGAAATGGGTTTTAAATAGAATTGATTTGTGGGTTTATCGTGAAGGGTGTTTTAAATAACACTTGTTCTTTAACCCGGTACTAAATAGAATGTGATTTGGGTTTATCGTGAACTGTGCTTAAAATGACATTAGTTCTTTAACCCAGTAAATGGAGTTTTAATGAATCTGTAATTAGATTGAAATGTGAATCGATAATTTAAATTATCAAATTTAGAAAGTGAGCGAGAATGGAGTATCACCAGTTTTGCTCCAAAACAATAGTCAAATCTTTAATTAGATTTGAACGTGAAATGGTAATTAATTTTACCGATAACACCGAGGTGTTAGATATGGAGTATTACCAGTTTTGCTTCATGGGATGAATAGGTTGGGATTGGGAAATAAAATAAATAATTACTTCGGTGTGGTTCGCTAATCCCGACTAGTTTGGAAAACCATAATTTGGTTTGAAATGACATCCAAGGGAAGATTAAAGAATAAATTTAAAGAATTTATATTTGATAAAATTAATGGGAACCTTTCCCTAAGAATATGAAATTTAGAAACTAGCTGTAGGTTAGCTAAGAAGAATGGTTTCCTGGGTATTGATCTGATGTTGGTTTCAGCCTTCGGGGTTAATGGTTGGGGAATTGTTCTCTTGTTAATTTACGGTTAGTGACTGATGAATTGGAATGAGGAGTTTGTTGTGTTTATGTAACATTTGTTTACTATATACGCGGGTTATTCAGAAAGGCCGGGTTTATACCCATTCTGAATAATCGATTCGACGATAAGTCAAAGATGAAGATGGTGGTTAAAGACCGGAAGTCTTCACATCGTTTGGGTGATTATTGATGATCTTGATTGGGCTGTACACCCAAGACGAGGAAATCAGTTGGTGATCGTCCAGACGTACTTGGAGATCGATGGATATGCGAGGAAAGTGCCTCCGGTTTCGTTCAGACTCAGAACGAACTTGTAAATGGACTGTGTGTCTGACATTGGATTTTATTCTATGTTGATTGATCTCTATTAAATATACATCTGTTTGGCGGCGGAGAATTTATTCTTTTGCTTAACGCCCTTCTCTGAGACGTACGAGCTCAGGGGTTGTATATCGAAGGACATCAGTCGCATGGCATGAATTGCCAGTGTGGCATGCCTGAGTGGCAAATGATCAAGGCTTCTGTTGAAAAGCAAAGTCTTGTGGGTTATGATCAAAGCACGACCTACGTGGCATAGCTTTGTGTATAGCGTGGATTCGCGAGCCTCAAACCTCGGTATGAGTCAAAAACGAGATACGGACCGTTGGGAGAACACGACGTTTCTTTCTAGCTTTGGTGGTGTAAGTGACTTACCAGTCCTGACATTTGTATACTTTTCACCTTTGTGGTTGTTGGAATGAGGCGCCTCGATATTAGGTCTGATAGGACTGGGAAACGTGTGTTCAGGAATTGCCAATCCTCAAACGTAAGAGAGGACCGGCCCAACCGATCCAAGTGGCTGCCCAGAGTGTGTAGTCCTGGGACATTTGCTAGAGTGTCTCGAATCGGAGAGGAGCTTGCCCCTTGCCTCGACTCATGACGGAAATCCAATTTCCAATATGTGTATTTCGGTTTTATTTGTAGAGCCTAGTATGGCGACATAGTGGGATGGGGCACTCATGTCGTCTATGATTTATATTTATGATTGAAACTATTTTGACACTATACACTTATAATAGTATCAAATGATTTGTTTTAAACGTATCAAGCATTCTTGGCTATTATAAGGTAAAAACCCTATCCTCCGGCTTGCGTTGCATTGTGTGATGGGGCCTGGGTCTTATAATAGCTTCATTCTTCGAAAAAGCATTGCGCTGTTTATTCTATGCACTGGTATTCTTGGGAGGAAACCCGTTTCGTGTTATACGGCGTGGTCCCTTGAATTACTCTCTTTTAAAGTAAAAGTTTTAAATAACTGTTCTTAGTTCTCACAACAGTCACATGACTGACCTGGAGTTTATTGTTTTAACCTAAACTTTTGGTGCCCTTATTTTCGACACGGGCAGCTAGTAGTTTTGGTTTTGCAGGTTTATATTCACAGGTTCATGGTTAACAGCTGGAACGATGCTCGGAAAGCTCTGTATCCTTGTATTACTTCTAGTTGTGTTTTGTATTATTTTTCCGCTGCTATGTAATTTATTGTAATCTCTGATATTTATCGAATGTATGATATTCATTTATACTCTGTATATTCTTGTATCTGATGGAATTGTTGTAATATACAATGAAATGTTCTTCCGTCTGCATCCTGTTGTGGCTTGTCCTCAAAGTATCTGGGCTTTCCTTCATAGGGAAGTAACGGGTCCTTACAGTGGGTGGTGGTGTTGCGATGTGCCGGTTCGAAGAGGGCTCGTCGACTAGGTTTGGGGCGAGGGGATCAAGCTAGGGCGCGCGGCAGGAGGCAAAGTGGCGCGAGGGTGCTCAGGGGGTGCGACGTCGGCTCCTCTGGTGGCGCGCGTGGATCTCGAGTTAGGGCGTGGGTTGGAAATCGAGGGAAGGGGGTCTTCGATTGGGAGGAGGAGAGAGCGTGCGAGGGGAGGGGGAGCTGAGGGGGTCCTGGCGGTGGGCGACGCCACGCCTGAGGTGGCGGTGGGTCAACGTTGACGAACTGGGGGGGGCGACGGGTTTTCTTTGAGCCCCTTTTTTTTCTACGTTTAATTTTGAAAAGTCAAAGGGGGGATGAGTATAAGGAGAGAGTTTATAAGGGAATTATATATTTTATTATTTATTTTAATTTCAAAAAGTAACTTTTATTTTCGAACTCGAAATCGAACCCACCACCTGTCGTCCCTAGCTAATTACCCCCATTCCGAACACAATGGGATATGTATCGTAAGCTGATTCGATCGTTTCGATCAGTTTTCATCAAAATCAACATATAACTCTATATATTGAATTTGAACGCGCATTTCAATTTACTGGGGTCACACACTAACTCGAAAAATTCCAGAAAAATATTTCCTAGCTTCGTATTGACGATACAGTTCTAACAAAACTAGTTGCATCGAATTCTGAGACCGTTTGAAAATGGCCATTTTCCAGTCGATTAAAATCAACTGAAACTGGTCAAACGCGTTTTCCTTTGCCACGCTCACATATTGATTCGAAAAATTATGAAAATTGGAATCTAGCAATAACCTGACATCATGGATCCAACAAAAGTGGTTTCGTCCAAATCCGAAGTCGTTTGCAAAATTTTCATTTTTAAGGGCCAGAATTCCATAGCGACTATTCTGAATTTTCAACTGGACATATCTTTTGATTCCCGCTATGAAATTTTGATTTTTCGGATTCGTTGGAAAGATATTCTTAATTAGATTCAAATATTTTTGGTTTCGCTACATTCCGGTTTAATTTGCACCCGGTACATTCATTTGAAGTTTGAAATAGAATTATCGAACTACCGCGCCATTTTCAATTCCTTTTATAATTATATATAATTATTATATTCTAACGACGACGTATATAAATTTATACGCTGAAATTCCATTCAAAATAAATTTCTCGTTGTTTTATTTAAAATAATTCATTTTGAAATTTTTTATTTTGGCAATTTTAACGAATTTGAATTGAATTGAATAGAAAACGAAATTGAAATCGTTTTGAATTTGAAATGAATGTTGAAATTATTTTTGAAACAAATTTGAAACGATTTATAAAATTCGTTTAAAAGGGGAAATCGACGAAATATATATAATATATATATATTATATATATAATGGCCTGAATAGAACGCGCCGCGCCGCGGCAGCTCGTAAATCTCGACCATTGACTTCGAACGGACATTACGGGAGATCCGACCGTCGGATTCTCCTAAAACCAGAACCGTTGGGTTCGTATCGAAAAGAGCTTTCTAACGAATATTAGAAATTTGAAATCTAACGGTTGGATTTGGAGATACGTCCAAATCAAATTTGGAAAAGGTCACTGTAAGTGCAGTTCGATGGCCGTTGTTGGAAATCGACTGTACGGGCCTTGATAAAATTATTAAAAATAGTAATAATTGGTGTAAAATCATAAGAAATGATTTGGGAAAAATTGGGATGAAAAACTCCAAATTTGTAAAGATAAAAATATATTTTTATCGAAATGAACTAGTTTTGAACTAAAATTAAAACCCATTTATTTTTGAATAAATAAATTGAATTTGAAATGGGTTTTAAATAGAATTGATTTGTGGGTTTATCGTGAAGGATGTTTTAAATAACACTTGTTCTTTAACCCAATACTAAATAGAATGTGATTTGGGTTTATCGTGAACTGTGTTTAAAATGACGTTAGTTCTTTAACCCAGTAAAAGGAGTTTTAATAAATCTGTAATTAGATTGAAATGTGAATCGATAATTTAAATTATCAAATTTAGAAAGTGAGCGAGAATGGAGTATCACTTGTTTTGCTCCAAAACGATAGTCAAATCTTTAATTAGATTTGAACGTGAAATGGTAATTAATTTTACCGATAACACCGAGGTGTTAGATATGGAGTATTACCAGTTTTGCTTCATGGGATGAATAGGTTGGGATTGGGAAATAAAATAAATAATTACTTCAGTGTGGTTCGCTAATCTCGACTAGTTTGGAATACCATAATTTGGTTTGAAATGACATCCAAGGGAAGATTAAAGAATAAATTTAAAGAATTTATCTTTGATAAAATTAATGGGAACCTTTCCCTAAGAATATGAAATTTTGAAACTAGCTGTAGGTTAGCTAAGAAGAATGGTTTCCTAGGTATTGATCTGATGTTGGTTTCGGCCTTCGGGATTAATATTTGGGGAATTGTTCTCTTGCTTAGTGATTGATGAATTGGAATGAGGCGTTTGTTGTGTTTATGTAACATTTGTTTACTATATACGCGGGTTATTCAGAAAGGCCGGGTTTATACCCATTTTGAATAACCTATTCGACGATAAGTCGAAGACGAAGACGGTGGTTGAAGACCGGAAGTCTTCACATCGTTTGGGTGATTATTGATGATCTTGATTGGGCTGTTCACCCAAGATGAGGGAATCAGTTGGTGATCGTCCAGACGTACTTGGAGATCGATGGATATGCGAGGAAAGTGCCTCCAGTTTCGTTCAGACCCAGAACGAACTTGTAAATGGACTGTGTGTCTGACATTGGATTTTATTCTATGTTGATTGATCTCTATTAAATATACATCTGTTTGACGGCGGAGAATTTATTCTTTTGCTTAACGCCCTTCTTTGAGACGTACGAGCTCAGGGGTTGTATATCGTTGGACATCAGTCGCATGGCATAAATTGCCAGTGTGGCATGCCTGAGTGGCAAATGATCAAGGCTTCTGTTGAAAAGCAAAGTCCTGTGGTTGATGATCAAAGCACGGCCTACGTGGCATAGCTTTGTGTATAGCGGGGATTCGCGAGCCTCACACCTCGGTATGAATCAAAAACGGGATATGGACCGTTGGGAGAACACGACGTTTCTTTCAAGCTTTGGTGGTGTCAGTGACTTACCAGCCCTGACATTTATATACTTTTCACCTTTGTGGTTGTTGGAATGAGGCGCCTCGATATTAGGTCTGATAGGACTGGGAAACGTGTGTTCAGGAATTGCCAATCCTCAAACGTAAGAGAGGACCGGCCCAACCGATCCAAGTGGCTGCCCAGAGTGTGTAGTCCTGGGATATTTGCTAGAGTGTCTCGAATCGGAGAGGAGCTTGCCCCTTGCCTCGACTCATGATGGAAATCCAATTTCCAATACGTGTATTTCGGTTTTATTTGTAGAGCCTAGTATGGCGACATAGTGGGATGGGGCACTCATGCCGTCTATGATTTATATTTATGATTGAAACTGTTTTGACACTATACACTTATAATAGTATCAAATGATTTGTTTTAAACGTATCAAGCATTCTTGGCTATTATAAGGTAGAAATCCTATCCTCCGGCTTGCGTTGCATTATGTGATGAGACCTGGGTCTTATAATAGCTTCATTCTTCAAAAAAGCATTGCGCTGTTTATTCTATGCACTGGTATTCTTGGGAGGAAACCCGTTCCGTGTTATACGGCGTGGTCCCTTGAATTACTCTCTTTTAAAGTAAAAGTTTTAAATAACTGTTCTTAGTTCTCACACCAGTCATATGGCTGACCTGGAGTTTATTGTTTTAACCTAAACTCTGGGTGCCCTTATTTTCGACACGGGCAACTAGTAGTTTTGGTTTTGCAGATTTATATTCACAGGTTCCTGGTTAACAACTGGAACGATGCTCGGAAAGCTCTGTATCCGTGTATTACTTCTAGTTGTGTTTTGTATTATTTTTCCAGTGCTATGTAATTTATTGTAATCTCTGATATTTATCGAATGTATGATATTCATTTATACTCTGTATATTCTTGTATCTGATGGAATTGTTGTAATATACGATGAAATGTTCTTTCGTCTGCATCCTGTTGTGGCTTGTCCTCAAAGTATCCGGGCTTTCCTTCATAGGGAAGTAACGGGTCCTTATAGTTAGAATCTTAAGATATTTTACCAAGTATATAAATGAAATGATTTGAGAATATTAATATATTTAAAACTGATATATTATTTTTGATGGCCAAGTGATGTTGTATACTAAACCAATGGATTTGTTTTATTATTATTGTTTATTTTGATAGTTAAATAACCGACTATCAAAATCTGGCCCAACTATATTGGTATGGAAAGGCCGGGATCGAATTTGTATTCGAAAACCATGCCGGCCAATAAATACGAATATGTGGAAGATGATGATCGAGATGGAGCAATTGAAGACCGTAGATCTTCATAAAACGGAAGAGTTACTTACAATCTCTGGTTGATCCCTAGGGATATCATGTGATTCTGTCGTGGTTGGAATCTACAGATTGCAAGGATTACTCGCTACTAATCTATAGGTGATTCCTAGGATGTAGTAGGAGGGTGTCTTTGGTTCATCCTGTTCCTGGATGACTTGTGTGAACGGTATGAATGGTGGCCAGATGTTCCAAAAGTCGATTATAACCTCAAGCCTCATCAACCGGGAAATGATAAAAATCGGGCAGGTAGCATGGCTATGTGGGTCACACCCATTAGGGTGTATAATTACCTATCTAGAGAAAATCCATTTGTTTCTTTAATCTATTTCGATGCTATCCCTTTTCGGGAGACGGTGGGTCGCACCCAACCGTTGGTGATATACATTCGATACACTTAAGCAAATGAGTGGTCCGTCATGTGTGGGCCGGGTTGCAAGACGTTCTTGTTGAACCCAGTGTATTCGCCTCTAGAGATACACTATCAGCGGTGGTCCCATACCATGTCATAGTCGGAATCCAATCTCCAATAAGCGAGTGCAGTTTTGTTTGTATACTATATATATGGACCGTGAGATGCAAGTGTTCTGCTAGATTGATATTTATTTGTATTTAGACACTATTATAATATTAGAATAATTGTTGATTTTCAAAACTTTTTTGAGTTACCTTAAGGTAAAAACCATCGGTATTTATGTGTGGATTTGGTATTACGATCATCCTTTTCTTCGGTAGGATTTTTAACTTTAAAATCAAGTTGGTTGACACCCTTAAACTTAGTGGGTTTCTAACTCTGGTTCACCAGACTGATCCGACGTTTGTAATGCTCGGGTTGTACAGGTTCAGGTTAAGATGCTAGGGATTTCAGAAGACGTGCTGGAGGAGTTCAGTTGTGTTATATCTATCTTTTATTATTCTTCTGTGTGATGTTTATAAGAACAGATTATTATAACTGTCCACATGTAATGATATACTCTGATGGTTGTAAGTTTTATTTCGAAGCTCTCAATAAACTTATATATTATATTTTGTTCCGCTGCGATGTGAGACTCTGTGTTGTGTTGGTTCTTCTTATTATCGTTAATTTTCTTTCTTATCTCACCCTCTAATTTCTTTCTAATAACGTTGTGTTTTTTATGCTTGAATGTTCAACATGGTGTTTTTGTGTCGATTTTCAGGGTCGAAAATACCTGGTCGTTACATATTTTGTTGGAGATGCTCTTACAATACAAAACATGGAAAGAGCCATTGGCAGTAGTAATTACGTACTCATGTTATTTTCTTACTGTAACCATCTTAAAAAGATAATGATGTGTTTGGAAAAGGTAATACTTTGGATTTGTATTATTACCATTGACATTGTAATCGAGTTTAAAAAATTTGGAGCTTTGAAAGAAAATAGTCACTGTTAATGTTATTATACTTTATCCCTTTCCCTTGAGTTTTGACTTTTGAACGTGTAGATAATTGCTTTGTATTATTCTTTTAACAAACAACAATTGATCTTTAGTTTTTTTATAACTGCTTTGGTAACAACCCATACCCAAATGCGCTAGGATTTTCGCTAAATCAAAAATCCAAGTCTACCAAAGCACGGATCATTAGTTTGATATCCTACAATTAAAATAAAATATGTGTATCGGAGTACTAATGATATAACTCCCAACAGAACAAAAAATTAATATAATAAGTCAAATAACTATTGACCAAGATTTCACACTTTAAAGTCATGTGTCCTTCAAAACATCAAACATACTCAGGACCAATACCATTCTTTCAAGCTATCTTATGGGTAGTAATAAAGGGGAGTCAGAACAACCATTTGGTGACTAGTAAATTATACATTTTATACACAACTTAAGCTTATACTAATTGTTATCCATTTTATATTATGGCTACTTACATTTTATTAGTCTTCGCACTACGCCATAGATGGCCTACTGCAACGAAAATACAGGATGTTGCTAGCTATAATGTAATGATAGCTATGCTGATTTTTATCTGTTGCAACACACACTTCAAGGTATTAGCATAGATATCAACACTGTATTGAAGTAGTCATAGATATATTCAAATTAAAAAAATTGTAAAATTATCAATCGATATGAATACAGTTCAACGGTCTACGTTACCAATCCACGTCAATTTGATTTTCCTTCACCGCCTCAGCTTCTTTGCCCCAAATTTTCATTTCTCCTCTGAAATATTTGTTAGGGATTGCGGAATGGATCGTTAAGGCCAAAAAAAACTTTAAAGGGGGGGTGAATAGTGTTTTTGAGAATTAAACAAAATCTAAAACTTGTGTGATATACAATATGAATCAATCACCATAGAATCAAACACAAACACAAAGATAAACAAAATTATAGTGCAGAAAAGGAAAGAACACACCATATTCTATACTGGTTCGGATTGCTCCTACATCCAGTCCCGCACAACGCTGGATTGTGTAAGTTTTATTACTATATCTGTATCCAATTACAACCTCCTTGATTTTACGGCTATAAGGAATATCATAGATTCCAACCTTCTTGATTTCACAACTACAAGGGATACCATCGATTACCCGTCCTTGATTTTACCACTAAAAGGGATACCACCGATTACTTACACAACCCAAACAAGCACAAACAGTCCTATAACTCTTCGATAGCACTTGATTCAAAGAGTAATGAGTAGAGAGTGTAAAGAGAAGCAGTTTAATGAAAACAGAATTGAATTCGACAGAGTATAAGTGTAGAAATCAAAAAAATGAGAAAGAATAAAGGTGTAATGAAAGGAGATGAAGATGGAGAAGAAGAATGATAAAAAAATTCGAAGTCAGCCCCTATTTATAAGAGTTGAAAGGTTCAACATTTCTGAACAATCAGAAATAGTGAAAAGACAATTCCTTTCAATTTGAAAAAAATGGCAGTTATATATTGACATGTGTATGTATATACATATATATACATATATATATATATGTATATATGTATATATATATATATATATGTCGACATATCAATGGTATAAAATTGAAATATGAATATTTTTCTAGTGTTTTAATATATATATATATATATAATTCTGGAAATTCTTGAAATAAAACATAGTGTTATTAATGAATATTATAAAGTAGAAAATCATATGAAAACATAAATATAAACTATATGAACATATTTATAAAATTATAGAGTTAAAAACTATATAAATATAAAGTATAAATATATAAAACTTTCAAAGTATAAACTTATAAAACTTAAGTCTAAAATCAAATTAAAATAGAAAGTAAAAAAATCATGTTAAAATAGAAAGTAAAATAAAGAAGATAGAGATTGAAGACAAAATTTGAAAACAGAATTAGAATTAGAATTTGAAAAACAGAATTTGAATTTATATTTGAATTTGAATCTGGAGTGCTATCCAGAGTCTTACATAATCTAGACTCTATATTTGTCTTGAACTCTTGAAATCTTGAATACTCATGAGTCTTGAATCATCTCTGAATGCTGAAACTCTAATATCTTCAAACTGTACATTCTTCAATAATAATTCCTATAAATAAATCCTGAATATGTATCTATGTATATATATATATCCTAGACATAAGTGTTAGTATATATTTTTATAGTCAATTAATATTGAAATAAGGTTGTTATCATCGAAACTCCATTCTCCAACAATCTCCCCTTTTTTGATGATGACAACCTTAGTTTATAAGATATCATACATGTATGATCCTTCAAATATTCCCCCTGTCTATATGAATCCTATAAACTATATCTGTATTTTATCATTTCTCCCCCTTTGTTATTACCAAAAAGAAATTCTAAAACTGCTCCCCCAAAATCGTATAACTTTCTAAATAAAACCTATAAGTAACTAAGTAATTCCTAAATCAAAGTAAAATACCCCCCCTTAATCTATATAATCCTATAACAGAAATTCCTAACATTATGATTATCAAATACAAACCAATCCAAGTATTATTATTACATATGTTTGATGTTAAATATACAAACCAAATCAAATCAAATCACATCGCACGATACGTTTATATATACAAGTTTAAAGTCATAGAATTCAATTCAAACAAATCAACCATACCAACTAATTAAACATTTCTTGAGACCTCAACCCATTCATCTTGTTCAGTGATTGGGTTCTTCTTGATGTCTTTCCATTCTTCTTCATTGTTAAATGATGTTAATCTATTTCTTGATATTCAACCATTCTCATCTGAATTAACTCTAGTTTGCGCTGATTACGTAGTGCTATACAGACAATTTGAGAGGAAATGAATAAGGAAGAATGAGAAATGGAATAATGAAATTTTCTAGAAGAAATAGACTTAAATAGGGTCTGGAATTCATTAGATTTTGAATGAATATGAGTAGTAATTTTAATTTTAAAATTTTAAATAATTTGAAAATCTGGCTGTTATATGTCGATATATACATAAATGTATGTCGACATACCCCATTGATAATTTAAAAAAAAATGAATATTTTGAACTTATATTAAACTATAATTAATTCTAAAGTTTTTACAGAGATTTAAAGATGATTTAAATAAAACTCGATTCATTACTTAAAAGAAAGCAAATATATCCAAATAATTAAGATACACCAACTACGAGATTCAAAAGCAAAACGTAAGCAAATAAATAAGCTAATTCATAAAGATAAATAAACTAGATAGACTAGTTTTCGAATGATGATTGTAACATCCTGTATTTTTATCACTTAAGTTTTGAATATTTAAATTAGTTTAAAACATTGAATTCATAATATAAATGGATTTTTATATTAATTGAAACGAAGTTTAAAATGTATTAAGTATAAAAGCGCTCGTAATAGCGCAGTAGTTTGTAATATTGAGTTTTGAGCTTCAATTGAGTGTACACGATTCATTATAAGTTGGAATTTGCTGAAACAAGAAATATTCGAATCTATTGAACTATAATTTTGTAATAAAAGAGAAAAATCGAGATTTCGTATTGTAGATTGTTATTTATGTCCAAATCAAATTTCCTGAAAATCGCTATGGAATTATTTATAAAACGATAATGAATTATTTAATAAAGTAGATCGATTTTATATCAATTTAATATGGGTTTGACTGGAGATTGGAATATCGGGTGTAGATTACAAGTTAATTTACTCTGGAGTTATATGAATTCAGTTTGTGTATATTTATATGATAATAATTTATTTGTTATTTTTGAATCTATTTATATTGAATTGAATTTAGTGTTAAATCGTCAATTTACTTTAATATCTTCTTTATATGGTTGAATTAGACTATGAAACACGTTCCATTGTGTTTAGAATGGTGGTAGAACCGTAGGAATGTCATTCGTTGAGCTCAAGTGGGGGTTCAGAACCATAGAGTATTTTAATTTAAGTCACCGCGATAAATAAATAATAAAATCAATATATATATATATATATATATATATTAAAATAGGGTATGACCTAATTAATTTACGCAACTATTCTATAAGTTATTCCCTGTAACCTCTTTTCACTTTCACGTCGAAACCTTTCCTTCTCCATGAAGCTTTCATAAATGGTACACTTAATATATGCCTAACCTAAACTGGTCTGATTCAACATGGTTCCTATCCTCCTGCCGCTATCCTATACAACAACTTCTCGCGATCCATTTTTCTTCATTCCTCAAACCGATTCAGTTCAATTTCCTTGTTCCTTTTTTTTCTTCTATTAATTCGCTCCTCCGAAAAAAGGAATCAAATCAAAATCAGACCGCGATCTAGAAATCACGATCGAAGTATCAGCTAGAGCTCAACTCGATTCTGGAGGCTTTTGCATTTTATCAAGATGAGGAACGTGAGTTCGATGATTTGAAGAGCAGGTTTGCTATTGTTGGGTTAAGCGATTGCAGAAAGGGGTTCGGGCATGGATACCAGTGCAGTACGCGATTGGATGAGAGGCTACTGCAATGTCAGCAGAGGCCAACCTGGACCAGAGTGGAGTTTCAATGACGAACTGATTTGGTCCGATGAATTGATAATCGAAATAGGTAGTGGAGTGTTTTGAGTTGAGCGATTGTGGTGGAGTTCATACTGGTACAATGAATTATTTGGAGGGTTTGGCAATTTAATTTTAGGAATACCGATCTGTAAAAATGAGTGCTCAGTTCTGTTTGTTTGTGATAATGGAGATAGTCAATCAAGGAAGGAGAGTTGGACTTTGAATTCTTGAGGATTGAATTGAGAACTGGGTGTTCGGCAGTAAAACATGGAGAAGTTGGTCTTTGTTTTTTTGTAAACTGGATATAAGTAGGGCATGAATGAGACTGTAGAATGGAGGAGGTTCTCTGGCATTTAGGCTGATCGGTTTGAGGCAATGTGATGTGATGCTGGGTTGACAAAATACCAGTCTGAAGGAGATGCTGGAGGTCGAGGTGAGCTGGTTGATTGGTTCGTCTATTGGATGAGAGATAATTCAGTTTGAGTTTACTTAGAAATATGATTCGTTGATTTGTCGAGCTAGTACAAGACATTAGACCAAAACCAACCATCCATTCTGTTCAGTTATTCTCTCTCATGTTCTGCAACTGGTCCAACGAGCCGAGTGAACCAACCATGGACTGGTTTTGGGAAGGGGGTTACAACGGCAAACTCTTTGTTGTTGTAACGTTATAACGGCAAACTCTTTGCCGTTATAAGTTATAACGGCAAAAAGTTTGCCGTTATAAGCAAACCATCAAAAACCTCTCCCAGCCGCCTCCTGCTTCATTATCCCCTTCCTCCATTTTCGTAACCCGAAAACCATCTTCCAAACCCCATTTTTCACCTAAATTTTACCTTCAATTCACCAATTCGTCAGCTTCTAACCAAATTAAATACCGTATTTGTCGTTCGAAAATATGGCTAGATTACTAAAAATATTCGCCAAAAAATTCATGCACGGCGACGATCGTGGCACCAGGGGAAGTGGCGCAGGCGGGAGTGGTGCAAGGGGTAGTGGCGAACAACCAGTGCTCGGAATATAAGAGTTGCTTGTAGCCACCGAGAACATGGATAACGAAGAAATAGGGGCGCACGAGGAAGGCGCCCATCGGGGACGTGGCGGGCGTAGAGGCGGACGAACAGGCAGGGCGCGTAGGGGTGTTGGATCGGTTTCCGCTAGACAGGTCGATCTCGATGGCTATGTGGATATGAACCTCAGCGCGGCGAAGCTTCCTATGCTATCCAACTTTCGCATTCTTCCAGATGATGAAGTACACGTTAGCACACAGTCGAGTTTGGCTGTAATTATTTTTAGTAATATTTAAATAGTATTCTTTGAGTGTTAGATATTGGGTAGATAGTATAACATTTTGTTGAACCATTAACAGTCGCGGAATATACGTCCACGTGGTTCGTTAGCGACCACACTTAGATATTATCATGCACACTTGGCGAGTAAGGAGGGGGTCGCAGGACTGTTACATGCTCTTGGATTTCAATTTTTTCTAGGTAATATTATAGACCTTTTAATGAAATAAGTGGATAATTTAGTAGTCATATTTTATCTTATTGTGCTCTTTGCTATTTTAGGAATAAATCATGTTATAAATGCCGATGTCCAATTGTGTGCGGCCATTGCTCTACGGTGGTACAAAACCACCCACACATTTCACTTTCCTTGTGGTGAGTTAGGACTTACACCGCTTGATTTCTCCATGCTTACTGGTATTAGCCTTGGAGTAGGTGCTTATCCCCCACTGCCTTATGACGATGGTCGATGGCGTGATCGTGCACTTGTTCATGATCTACTGCCTCATTTGGATGTTTCTGCTACGTCGTACCAAGCAGAAGGCGCTATTAGAGTGAGCGCAATCCGTGCGGCTATGGACAGTATACTCGATCACTACTCTGTTGATGATGACTTGGAGCTTGCTCGATTATTTATGTTATACCTTATGGGTAACCTTTTCTTTAGTTCTTCGAGCAGTAGCGTTCCTGTGGGGTTTTTTGCGGTCGCGGCTGAGATAAATGCCGATGGGGCGATTTTATATGATTGGGGCACACCAATCCTTGCATACCTATACATATGTCTCGACATGCAGTGCACCATCACTGATTCTCAGGTTTCTTTATTCCGATTCTGGGAGTTGTTACTGTATTGGTACTTTGAGTACTCTAGGAACTTTCATTTTATCACCCGTACTGCAGACCCATCGACCTTTTTCCCCCGTATATGCTTTTGGACTGCGGACAACCGGGGCTCCAGAGATAATGAGTCACGCCATGTGTATCCCGTTGCCCATAACCAGATCGAGCTGAGGATGTATAGGGATCAGATTCTATGGCATCCATTTGAGCAGAGTACATCCATCGATCTTGAGATCATACAGATTGCTAGGATGCTTGCCGGACAGAGATTTCCACTTATATCTTCTCCCGTGGCGCTAGGTGCTTATTGGTATCTTGGTGAGAGGTGCTGGGGACAGTTGTATGACTTCGATGCTATTCCGGATGATCCACACCCACATACTTATCGGTGTATGATTTACCCGACGGAGCAGCTAGATATAGCCAGGGCAGCAGGCTGGTGGACGGCTGAGAGCTTTGTTATTATCGGGGAGTGTTACCTTACCTTTTAGCGTAGATTTTTCACCGGTTCCTCTGACACGATTACGCATGCAGCATCGATTGATTTAGTAGGGCCATCTGCTATACGACACGGCATACGTCCACCTGTTGTCGAGGATATTACCCAGCCCAGCCAGAGTTTTCGTGCAGCTGATCATGTGGTGGCCGCCAGTCATTTTGGATGGACCATGGCAGTGCCCACCATTGGATCGGATCGTTACGTTGACGTGTTTCATCCTCCGGCCCATCACGAATACCCGGATCCTACACAGATATCATATCATGATCTGTATGATATGCGGATGGGGATTAGGCATACTGGCTATATAGAGCATAGGCGTAGCCTAGATTACTATGATGGTGAGCTACGTCGTGTTGCAGAGGAGGCACGACAGCAGCAGGCGCATTTAGAGGCCCAGCTTGAGGCAGAGCGCAAGAGACTTCAGGACTTGCAGATGTATTACCACCATAGGTCTAGTGCTGGGTCCTGTCAGCCTCCAGATGTTGGTGATGATGAGAGACGTCATCGGCGCCGCACACGTCCACATACACATTCAGATGACTCGGACGACTGAGTTACTACCACTTTTATGTACTTTCGCAGTTGTCAGTTGTATGGTCCTACTGTTGGAGTAGACGTTCTGCATTTGTTGACTACTACTGTTATGTACTTTTGTTGTATTACCACTGTTATGTACTTTTGTTGTATTACGTTTTCCTAGTTGATAGTTGTATGTTCCTGTTGTTTGAGTATGCGTTTTGTATTTGTTGACTACCACTATTATGTACTTTCGATGTATTTTGTGTACGTTTTGATTATGTTTCTGTGTAGAGACCGCATTTGGTTATGTGGAGAGACTGTATTTCTGTGTAGAGAATGTTTTTGTGTATAGCCGGTATGTTATGTTGTTCTAGTTCCTGTAAGTGTTGTTTGGAATGTAATAACGTTTGAATTTGATGTTGAACAAGGTTTCCCTCTTCTCGTGTATAAATGCAAAATTCTTAAGTAGCACGCCAACATAACAAGGTTTGCAGATGACTCCATAGTCTACGCACAAACATCAAATTAAATAGACAGTAAAACAACAATAAAATCACAATACCATAAGTCTACTCAGTTCCATAGCGGGTCAACCAACTGTAGCGGAGTTTATACGCTTTGTAACCAACGAACTCCTCATCATACTCGAAAAGGTAACGAGAATCATATGTTGCTTGATTCGTTTTAAATATGTTCTCGTCTTCAACAGTTTCGATAATCTTTGTGTACCGATCACAAGCGTCTGCAAAATGACGATTAGCCATTTGGATTTCAACCGATGTTCGTGTAGTGGGCCGGGAATGATGGTTGTTGTATAGCCTCGTGATCATTGCCCATCTTTCTTCATACGTTAAACCCCCTCCACTTTGCATTAGCAACTCATCCCTCTTTTTAACCTCAATATAGGATTTAACGAGGGCCAGCAAATCCTTAGAAGAAAATTCTGAAGTTGGAGAATTCAATGTTCGAGCTCTATTACTAGGTCGTTGATTTGCTGGAGAAGGACGCGGAGCTGTAACCGCTCGATGCTGAATAGTGGCAGGCACCTCTTCAACTTGTGTATCATGAACTAATCCAATTTCGTTATCGTTCACTAAGTTTCATTCGTACTCATCAAAAATCCTTCCCATTTCTTCATCACTTATTTTTAAATCGTCCATGTAACCTGTGCATCACTAGAATAAGTAGAGGTACTAGAAGTACGAATTTTGTTGATAATAAACGTTACCTATAAGACAACAAGAAAATAAATTTTCTCACTTTAGTCTACAACGGTGCTGCTCGAAGCTGTAGAAGGTATGAGATGGATTATCAGATATGGAGTACTTATAAGGGCAATGTACGACCAACAGTTACAATTCAACATACTAGAATACCCGTTATAGGGTTCTCGTGATATTATGGGTGATTCTGTACAATGACCGGTCACATCATTGCAGCATGAAAAATGGTGCCATCACATGAAATGTTGGCATGTACTATTAATCTCGTGATATTACGTTAGATTCCCTACAGTGACTTTTCACATCACAACAAATGTGGGCAGTTACTATTAATTTCGTATACTGTTGTCATTTAATTCGGAAGAGACTACTCAATGCAGTGAGCGAAAGATGGATACTTTTAATGGAATCACAGCTACGAATGATGGAGACGCGTCTTTAATTTTTTCTTCTCAGTGACTAGTCCAATCATGCCGTACGTGCATGTGAAAGGGTACACTCTACATACACGTGACTCGTATTAAATTCACAGTGATATTGCAATATGTAATATTATTGTATGACTCAGTGTCTAGTCATTTCATTGACTGTAGCAGCCTTTGGAAGCATTATTCGTAATTGTTTTGTCATGGTGGTAATTTTGTGTATATGTAGGAGTTTAAAAATAGGGGTCGTCCACCAGTGCTTTAACCATTTCAATTCACGAAAGAGTTACGAAAAATGGACCGTTCCCAGGTGCCTTATTTCTGCTTGCGATAGAATGAAATGCCAAACCATAATCACTGAAACAACGACAACTAGTACAACAGAAGGAAATGCCAAACCATATTCATACAAACTTCAACAACTAGTACAACTATTGAGCAATTATAACAACTATTGAGCAATTATAACAACTGAAACAACGACAACTAGTACAACAGAAGGAAATGCCAAACCATAATCATACAAACTACAACAACTGAGCACACAAGCATCAAATTCAAACACGTACACCTACCATGGTCTAGGGAAAGGACCATCTCTTATCATACCCGCCTTAGTCTTGCTCAAGTGTCTTATTTCTGCTTGCGCTTCGAGTGCATACTGACGTCCACGTTCGCAAATGGGAGGGTCAATCCACTCCTTAAAGCAACAACAATCAATGTCACCAGGATAATTCATGTGGTCGTTGAAGGCTTGACAACCGAAAAATCGACGACCGGCATTTGTTTCGGTCTCGTCAACAACAACGACCGACACTTGTCCACAATGGCAAATAGGATTGTATCCAATCGTCCCTAGTGGCTCGGATACCTTCCCTTCGAGTACAATCTCTTTTCCAGATCTTTAATGAACGGAAGAGGCATCTTCATTTGAATACGGTGAGTATCCGTATTCGTGAGTTGGGCGAAATGATTGCTGGTCTTGGACCGGACGTTGCATGGCATACGATGACGAGTGCGATTGGGCCATGGGTTTCTTGCTTGCAGATTTTTTGCCGGTACGCTTCGGTTCAGACGAAGACATTTTTTTGGTTGTCAAAAAAGAATTTGAGAAGGTGGTCTGGTTGTGTGGAACAAGGAGGAGGTAGGTTGGTATATAAAGGGAGGGAATGCGACCGATTAAGTAGCCACTGTGGTGCCACGACAAAAAATATAACGGGAAACAGTTTGCCGTTATATTTTAATACAGGATATATATTTTCCTAGTGTGTAGGCCGGTCACTCTTTTTCTACAGTTTTCAGACCAGAGTGTGGTCATGTCACTCTTTTTCTAAAGTTATGAACGCATTTTCCAACGTAGCTATAGGAAACAGTGCACAGTGTACAGTATACAGCAGACAGTATGCTGTAAATAGTGCACAGTATACAGAGCATAGTCCAACGGTTTCAATTACCCGTTGTCAATTTGTTTTCACATTCCGTGTCTTTTGAAAACGGGAAGTAATTTCCTTATGTAGTGGTAACTAAATCTCCTCCTATATATAGCTAACATTGCTTAAGCAATACCCGATCCATACGGACTGGAAACTGTATCTCAAATAAGAAAAATGCCAATATCGTATCCATCTTCTTACAATTACACGGACCTTCTCTCAGGACCATCAAACCTAATCCGTCCACACCCAGAGAACCAACAGAGTGGTATATCAAAATGGAAGAGCGACATAATGACGAGGTGCGGCAATTAGAACTTGAAGCAGGAATGCATGAACTGGAAATACGACATCAGCATGACAATCGTAATCGACAACGTGAGCGCATGTCTAACCTTGTAATTCCTCGCGTTAGAGCCACGGTAGAAGAAGGTGAGGTTCAATCCACAAATATCTTATGCTTTTGTGGATTCGAAGCACCGCAATTAGTGGTCCGTCATGGAAACGACGTTGGACGTCAATATTATAGTTGTCCAGTACGTGGCAACGGATGCGAGTTTGGACAGTGGATAGATGATCGTTTTCCCCGTCGCGCAATTACGTATGCTTTGGAACTAGAGGAAGAAATAAGAAAGCTGCGAAATCAAGTAAACGACCTAAGCAATGCAAATTATCGCCTGCAACGTGGGTTAAATTAGGATTTAAATATTTTATGTTATGCTTACTATGTACTGTATCGTTACGTGTCGTATCACTTTTATCTTTTTGCTTTATTTTAGTTCAAAACCATCACTGTGGTTCGAACGAAGTATGTATCCCAAGAGCTGTGTAACGTTTAGGTTATGTAGGCTGAATTTATATATGGAACCTAGTGTTTGTCTAATCTACCGTTCGTGTAATTTATCATTATTTGTAACTTATTATCACATTTTCGAGATTACGAGTTAAAAATAGGGGTCGTCCGCGGGTGCATTAACCTTTTCAATACGTGTAGGAGTTTAAAAAAAGGGTCAGCATACTTTACATCAAACATTTTACGGAAACGGTCAAACAGTACACAGTGCAAACAGTGATACACTATATATTAATACAGTACCAGTAATTATGTTACTGAAAAAGTTGATGCATTAAATATCAAAACCATAAATTTATCACGGGTATCACCTACTTTGTGTTTCTGTTGGGAAGTTCAACATTTCTTTTTACAAATCTAGCCCTGCTTTTTGTGTAAACGCAGCAATAAATATACACCAGGTTAATATCTGTAACAGAACAAAAATTCCATACACTTCCCATCCAATTCAATTGATTAACGATTTGTTTTGTATTGGAGCTATAGACAACTTGGAGATTGACGATGAAACAATGAATAAGTGTTATGAAGAGTTTGAACGATCAAGGAATAGTGTACAACACAACAAGCCTACGGTGGAATTCGGTGAAGGAGCACAAGTTCATTCTAAATCAGTGAAGCCGAGATCAAAATCTTTCAACGCTCGATTGCGCGAAGTTGTAGCAAATCAAAGACCTGGTAAGCAGATCGTATACGAAGGACAAGAAATCGAGCCCCTACATCCGATCGGTCCAACGCTACCTAGTGGAGCTTACCCTATTTGCTGTTGCGGAGATGAATCGGTTGTTGTTGTTGCCAAAACTGAAAAAAATGCTGGCCATCGATTCTTCGGATGTCCTGCCTTCGAAGACCATAGGTATTACCCCAATGATATTCACTGTTGTAATTTTATGCAGTGGATAGACCCGCCAATGTGCCAACGTGGACTTCAATACGCACTGGAAGCGCAAGCCGAAATAAGGCGGTTGAACAAGATTGTTGCGGATGCAACTAGATCTGGCTATATCAGAAATCGTCAGGATTTTGTTTTTCTTGAATCGAAGATTTATTACTCTACTTTGAATTTGATGTTGCTATGTTCTGTTGTTCTGGTTCCTGTAAGTGTGGTTTGGAATGTATTACTGTTTCAATTTGATCGTGAACAAGATTATCGTCTTCTCGTTTACAAATGCAAAATTCTTACATAACGCGCCAACATAACAAGGTTTGCAGATAACTCCATATTCTACGTAAGAACATAATGGGTCAACCAACTGTAGTGCAATGACTGGTCAAGTCTTGCATACTTCGCATAGTGCAGTAATGTCATCTGCCAGATTCCATTTAGTGTTCCCTACAGTGTAGCTTTTGACCGTTCACACCATTGCCCATCTTCCAGCTATATATACATATGTTAATTTACTCACACCATGCAAAACTCAAACAACTTCTTCCCCATTCTTAGAGCACATCCTTTGATTCACACTCACCGAAAATGTCTTCGTGGGCAACATCTACAGATTCCAAGGAACAAGCTTACGAAAACATAAGGCTACAGGAGCTTGAAGACGAACTTCAGTTCCTAAACCAAATGAAACCGCAAACTATACCGCCGTACGAACAAGTGAACGTTCAAACTCCACATGAAACCCCAGTACCTCCTGTTCAAGTTCCATCTCAACAAGAGGTCACTCAATCAACGCAAGAAGAAGAGTTCTTTCGTGTACCACTGCATGAACATGTAGTGGATTTTTATCCAGTTCGTTGCTATTGCGGGTATGCGGTTGAAGTTGTCGTTCAAGCAGAGGGCAACAATATAGGTCGGTGCGTGCAGCGATGTCCAGCCTATCCAAATGGTTGCAATTACACGGACTGGATAGACCAACCTTTGTGTCCTCGGGGAATAGCATATTGTAACGAACTCGAATGCGAGAATAGACGTGTTCGAAGTGAAAATGCCCAGTTGCGATTGAACATCCTGCGATTCCCATAAGACTAAAACGTAAAATGGGGTTTACTGAAGTTGCTAATTTTCACTTCATACTTTGACGAAGCTAGTTCGCATGTTATGTCGGCAGTTGTTGTACCTTTATAAACTATTGTATATTTATGCTTATTGTTGTATCTTTATAAATTGTTGTATCCCCGTATCCTACTCCACTGGTTGGATTTAGTGGGATTTTAAACATATTTGGATATCACTTTATATCACAACATCTGTCCGAATTGACAACTCAACGCAGAGATATTATCCAAATCATTATAAAGGAATTTGACTACTCAACGCAGAGATATTACCCAAACCATTATTGCCTACTCAATCTGCCAACCAGTAGTGCCAACCGTTCACAACACAACAACTTTCTGAATTGACTACTCAATGACATAATCATTACTATCCCAACCTTTATGTCGGAACCATTATTGCCAACCATTAGTGCCAACCGTTCACAACACAACAACTTTCTGAATTGACAACTCAATGACAGAATCATTACTATCCCAACCTTTATGTCAGAACCATTATTGCCAACCATTAGTGCCAACCGTTCACAACACAACAACTTTCTGAATTGACTACTCAATGACAAAATCATTACTATCCCAACCTTTATGTCGGAACCATTATTGCCAAAAAATATATTCAAAATATGTTAACCATCATTGCTTATATATATCTGTCGTACGTCTACACTTAGGCAGAACAACGAAACTCAATTTATAAAAAAAGCAAGCAATGGATCCAAATCTACGTCACCATTACTACCACAAGAATCAAACTGAAGATTACGACCTAGAAGATGAGGAAGAGACGGAGGAGCAGCTGGAGCAACACACAATGGTTGGGTATTCCAATAATTTCGCTGAAAGCTCAATTAGCAACCATCGAGGTAGTATGCCTTGCCGGCGTGACCGGCGGTATAAGAGAGACAACAGGATTGGACATGAAAGACTAATGAGAGATTACTTCATCGACAATCCAACCTACGATATAACTTTGTTCCGCCGTCGTTATCGTATGAGTCCGACAATCTTCTCTAAAAATTTATCTTAAACTTAATCAGTCAAATCCATATTTCACTTATAGACTGAACGGAGCACAAGAAATTGGCCATTCGCCCCACATCAAAATTTCAACGGCATTGAGGATGTTAAGCTATGGAACAGCTGGCGACTAGAGGATGAATATTTCAGAATTGCAGCATCAACAGCAATAGAGTGTCTGAAAGAATTCTGTAAAACAGTTGTTCAAGAGTTCGGGAACGAGTATCTACGGACACCTGGACCAAACGATATAAGCAGGATACTACGTAGGGGAGAAGCTAGAGGATTTCCAGGTATGCTTGGAAGTTTAGATTGCATGCACTGGCCTTGGAAAAACTGCCCAACGGGATGGAAAGGAATGTTCACCGGACATAAGAAAGTGCCATCAATGATCCTTGAAGCAGTAGCAACAGACGATTTATGGGTTTGGCATGCTTTTTTTGGAGTCCCAGGTTCATTGAATGATATAAATGTTTTAAAACAATCATATCTTTTCATAAAGCTTGCTAACGGACTGTCAACAGATGTTTCATATAACGTTGGTAATATCGAACACAAAACTGGATACTATCTAGTGGACGGAATATACCCAAAGTGGAGAACGTTGATTCAAGGATACAGAGTACCATCAAATGACAAAGAACGTTATTTCACTGAGAAAGTAGCTAGCTACAGAAAGGACATCGAACGTACGTTTGGTGTACTACAAGCCCGATTTCATATTTTACGCAATCCTGCTCGTTTTCATGATGCAAGAGTGCTTTCGGAAATCATGTATGCTTGTATAATAATACATAACATGATTGTGTTGTCTGAAAGAGGTGGGTATAAGAATCAAAATTCTAATTATCATGACATGTTTACGGGGTCAAATGCAAAACCCCATAAAGATGTAAACTCAATGGACGAGTATGTTGATATGGTTCAACATATTGAAGATCAAGCTGCACACTTCCAATTGCGTGACCAGTTAGTGGATCATTTGTGGGCGCATAAAGGAAGAAATAGTCGGAATCAGTAGTTGGTACTAGAACTATGTATCGGTTTGCACTCGTGCACTATGTAACAGTGTGTATGTTGGGTCAATAAATCTAGTTTCCAATCATATTGTCAATTGTATCATTGTTTCAACAACCAGTACATAAATACTAAAAATAGATCACAATCATATTACAACTCAACCCAACATATACAGCTACCACATAAACAACTACTGCATACATACTACAAATAGGACACAATCATATTACAACTAAACCCTAGCTAGTACATAAATACCCACTATTATGTAACTACTACAAACAGTTCACAGTCATATTACAACTTAACCCAACATACATAGCTAGTCCTCAAACGAGCCACTACAGCTTCCGCCTCTGCTTCCTTTGCTTCTTCTGTACTCTGCAATCTGCTCTTTTACTAGTTCTTGCTATAAAGGGGAAAGCTTACTAAAATCACATGTAATCATTTTAACATAATTGCTCTCCCGCACCAGTGCTTCCTTCTTCTCCAGCCTTGCTCGTAACAGGGCTTGTTTCTCCGTATGTTGTTGTCTGCGAAGCTCTCTATCAACACTAACTGCTTTGTGGAACTCTTCGTCGCTGCGGTTTCATTGCTTCGAAAATCGAAGTCTATGCTCTTTTGTGACGGCTCAAAACTGAAATGAAAGTGATAACCTAACCCTAATCAGTCCTCCAATACCTCTAAACCCGAAATTCTCCTCTGGGCCTCGCTGCTAATCACCCGGTTAAGCCCAATTAAGATGTTTTCACCATCTGAAACTTGTTTCAGCCATATCTCCCAAACGGTGAGTCCGTTTGGCTAATGTGACCACTCTACGGAAAGAGAAACCATCATCCGGAGCCAATGGAAGTAGTTTCAGGTCAAAATTCCTTTCCAGTCAAAAGTTACGGCCAAAACAGTGCCAACTAGGGGTAAAATGGTCATTTAAAAATCGGGAAAAATCATGAACATGGGAAATGACCCCAATAGTCGTCTCCCAAAGTTACATGACCATACGACTTCGTATGTGAAAGAAATAAATATCCTACGATCCTATGATGCGTAGAATACGGGTCGTTACATCTTTTGTCTCCGTAGCTGAATTCTCTACTGTTTCAATAAATCTAGAGAACTCTACACCGCGTTGCTCCTGCTGAATTGACTTGGCTCTGCCAATAGGCCGTCTGTCACTAGTTCCAAATAAAGGGTTTCTTTCTTGCGAGCTCGGGTCACTTCCTGGACTAGATTCAGAGTAGTTCATCCTTCTAGCTTTGTTCTGGTGTTCAACCATGAAGTTGCTTGGGTTTTTCCACTTAGGCAACCTAGATAGAAGCTCGAAATAGTCGTTAAATTTAAGTGGAAGTCCATACTTTCGTTGGTAGGCCGTTCGTGACTCTTCAATCTGTAACATAAAGTCGAAATTGTATGAGTGTATGACATTTCTAACTAATCAAGCATAGTATACTAACTTATTTTTAAAAGTAATCTACGATACTTACAACGTCATAAGGTGCAGCACCGCTTTGCTACCTGTTCTGCAAGCCTGTCAGTATTGCCAGATAGTTCTGACATGCAGCATTCATAACTCTATAACCGCCTCTAAGTGATCCCCATGTTCTACACCTCGTTTCCAACGAATTGTAGAAATCTGTAACTCTTTCCCAAAATTTCTGACCTTTCATATTATTCCCAACAATGCTGTCTTGTGAAATGCGTATCCACGATTTAGCAAGTGAAACGTACTGCTCGGAAGTAAACTTACATTGTTTTCTTCTTCCATCCGCTTTTATTTCTTCCTCTTCAGCATGATCATCCTCAACATCTTCTATTCCGGGATCCGGCTCCGATTCAACTTCGGTTTGGTGTCGTTTACTGAAAATGCCGCTTAAAGACTTCCACTTCGTCTTCTTTTGGTTATATTCGGGACAGACAGGTGCAGTGTATTCTTGACTAAATTCTTCAGAATTTGTAACATTCGCATCCTCATTTGCATCTTCGTCCTCCGGCTCCTCCGTTGAAGTTTCAACATTTTCTTCGTTACTAGGAGAGACAAACCCATACGAAAACTATCTTTGTAGATTTTGTGTACCTTCGCGGTCACGAACCTCGGTCTGTTGCGGAGGTAGGTGAGATTGTTGACCTTGATCGGTCTGCATCATCATTGACATATACGACGAATGATCATCGTACACGCCTAGCACAGGCGGTCGTTGGTTAAAATGTGGCGGGGCGGACGAATGGACGGGAGGAAAGTTAGGAGGAGCGAGCAGTTGGTACGATGGTCGATATGGATAATTTGAATACGGCGAGTAGCCATATTCGTGAGATGGCTGCAACGATTGATGTTGTTGGAGTGACTGTTGCATGGCATACGATGAAGAGGGCGGTTTGGACATGGGATTCTTGTTTCCGCATTTTTTGATGCTTCGCTTGGGTGCGGAAGAAGACATTTTTGTTGTTGAAGAAGTTGAAGTTGAAAAGGTGGAGTGGTTGTATGGAAGAAGAAGGAGGAAGGTTGGTGTATTAGAAGGGAAAATGGGGTAGCCATTGGAGTGTAACGGCTATGTATTATAACGGCAAAGAGAAAGCCGTTATAAGCTTATAACGGCAAACTCTTTGCCGTTATAAACTTATAACGGCAAAGAGTTTGCCGTTATAAGATTATAACGGTATTCTCTTTGCCGTCATAAGCTCTAGCCTCTGTTCAGTGAACCAGCCACGAAGGAGCTCAAAACTAGCCACAAACCAGCCACGGGTGAGTGAACAAGCCACACCTGATTGCTCCGTGGCTTGTTTAGTAACTGAACAAGCCATGGTTGGTTGTGCTCTTAAGGTATAAACTTTTTATTCGAAAATTAAAAATACATAGAAGAATTTATTTGTTAGTAAATTTAAATAAATATTTAATTGACAAACAAAATAATCATAGGTGATAAAAATATTTGAGACAATGAAGTAAATGCGTAGCTAAGATGATATGGGGATATTCGGCAAAAGAAAATCGAGGTGAGTTAAACTCACTTAGTAATTATTGGGAACTATTTTTAATAATTCAAAATTTATTTTATTGTTTGTTGGCTGATAAATTGATTAATATAAAGTGATAATATTACATAATAATATTATATAATAATATTGGTGATTTATAATTGAATGTTTCCCGTAGTACCATTAGCAAATGCCCGTAGTAGCATTAGCGGATGATTTCCCTATGCGCCCCACAATATATATAGTGGATGACCTTTTATACAACAATATCCTGCCTCGAAGCAGGATGGGTATTATTATTGTTAATTAACATCTGTGGATCAGGAAAAATGGGTTGGAGGGATCCAACTGGATCCCACAACATATATACTTTATGTTATTTATTTTCACATGTATGCTGACGTAATCCCTAACCTGTGATATTTTTATGAAATGTTTGGATGTGCAAATAGAGCTAGACCTTGATTGTGGATATTTTGAATATCATAATATAATATATGGATTTCATAATAGAAATTTTAAATATAAAAAGAGCTTAAAGGATATATTTATTTTTAAATAAAAATGTTATTTAAAAACCAAATTAGATAGAATTGACAAGTAAATATTTGTTTTAACAAATAAGATGAGAAATCGATTTTATAAGTGACATTTATAAAGAAGCAAAAACCATTATTTTTGGAGTATTTGAGCATGGATTAGGAAAAGAAATTGGAAATGTGGTTTGAAAACTAACATTTGAAATGAATTTTCCAATTTCAAAGGAATTTATAAATGAGAGTTTATAACTTCACAAATAGAAATTATAAGTAGAATTTAAACTTGAAGTCACAAGCATTAATATTCACTAAATAAGTTCAATATGGATTTGTAATAAAAATATTATTCATAGGTAAGGTGAATAGATGTTAAAGCAAATAAGTTGAAAACAGGAATTTGTTAGAAGTAAGTTAGGACGGGTTTTTGAAATTATAAATTCTAATCGAATTTAAGTCAAACTGATTTGAATAATATAATATAGATTATATTAAAGAATTTAAGATAAGATTCATGGATGATAATTATGATAAGTAAAGAATTAATAAATGATATTTATATATGTATATTTTAGATATAGAATGCAGTTATGAGTTGCAATAAACATATACTATGTTTTTATGAAGATTATTTGTATAAAACCTGGTGTTTACAAAGGTTAAACCAAAATTGAGTTGATTAATGAAATGATATAGTAATAAGAAAATTCTTGTTCCAGTTTAGAAATAAATAAATATTTAGCAAATGTTTTGCAAATCATATCTTTAAATAGAATATTCGATACTACTAGTAGTAAACATTATGAAATCATATTTGTAAGTTAAATGGTTGAAATGGGGATAAGTTGAGATAAATATCTTGATTGAAGTGAGAATTGACAATTGGAAATTTTATTCATTAGAATTTAAGAAATAGAGTTAAGGAAATTAGAAACTGGCTGGAGACTAGTGAGTTCAATGATTTTCTGAGTATCAATCTGATGTTGGTTTCAGCCATCGGGATTGATACTTAGGGAGTTATTCTCTTACTAGTTTACGTTAGAGAATAATGATCGAGATGAGAAATACGTCCTTAAAAGTATTTTAAGATGATACGATTTTAAATATTCTTATATATTAATATAAGAAGAAAAATGAGAATTCTATATATTGGAAAATAGAGATGTTTTAAATTAACGAATGGTTAACTAAAAATAGGATAAAATGATGGTAAATATTAAATAAGTGAATTCAATTTATTTTATAGGTGAATGGTTTTTTTATTTGATAGTTAAATAATCGACTATCAAATCTAGCCTATACAATCGTTGGTACCGAAAGACCGAGACCAAATTTTTTCAAAAACCATTCTGAACTAACTAATACGTAAACATAGAATACGGGTTGAAGATGGAGCAATGAAGACTGTATATCTTTATAAGCGAAAGAACTACTTGTCGAATTCTCTAGAGTCGCACCCAGAGATATTCTAATGGAAATCCTGTCGTGGTTGAAATAGATGGATTGCAAGGGCTACTCGCTACTGATCCATAGGGTAATTCAAGGTTGCAGTAGGAGGGTTCCTTCGGTTTGTCCAGTCTGAGGACAACTTGTATGGATGAATGTTTGACAGAGTACTTCCAAAGGACCACATGCGTTGATTTCCTCAAATGTATTTATGTTGATGGCGGAGAATACACCTTCTTTTAGCTTAAACACCATAATATTTTTGTGGACGATTTCCTAATAGATCTGACGATGTGTAATTCAAAGTGAATGGTAGCCAGATGTTCCATATAAGTAAATTTTATACCTCAAGCCTCACAACCAGGAAATGACAAAAATGGGGCAGGCAGCATGGCTAAGTGGGTTGCTCCCACTAGGGTGTATAATCACCTTTCTAGAGAAAATCCATTTCATTCTTCAATCTATTTTCGATATTGTCCCTTTTTGGAAAATGGTGGGTAGCTCCCAACCGTTGGTGATATACTTTCGATACACTCAAGCGAAATGAGTGGTCGGTCATGTGTGGCCAGGTTGCAAGATGTTCTTGTTGAACCCAATGCATTCTCCTCTAGAGATACACCATTGACGGGTGGTTCCATACCTTGTCATAGTCGGAATCCAATCTCCAATAAGCACCAGTGGTTTTCGATTTTATATTATATATGTAAATCTTGAAATGCAAGCGTTCTACTAGATGATTATTTATTTGATTTAGACATTATCACAATATCAGAAAAATTATGATTTCAAAAATGGTTTGGGTTATCATAAGGTAAAAAACGTCTGTGTTTATGTGTGGGCTGGTCTTACGATTATCCTTTCTTTCGAAATGATTTTTAACTTTAAAATCAAGTTGGGTGATACCAATAATTTAATGAGTTTTTCTCACGCTGGTTCACCAGACTGACGTGTTGCGTTTGTAATGCTCGGGCCAGTCCGAGTTTACAGGTTCAGGACAAATTTCAGAAGAGCTGGAGGAATTTAGACGTATGATTCATATATAGTTGTTATCCTGCTGTGTGTTGTAAATAAAGACAGGCTGTTAAAACTCCCAGATAAATTGAATGTCCGCTATACTCTGAAAAATTGTTAGTATTATTTTAAATTTTCAATAAAGATTTATTTTTGTATTATATTGTATTCCGCTGCGATGTGAGACTCGGATATTGTGGTTAGTTCTTCTTCTTCTTTTTCTTCTATTCTAATCTTTATTTCTTATCTTTTCTCATCCTCTAATTTCTTTCTATTAATTTTCTGGGTTTTCAATACTTGAATCACGGTGTATATCTATGTTTAAATTCGAGAGTCGAATTTTTCCGGGAAGCTACAGTTGGTATCAGAGCTATTGGTTTAGTAATAACCTTGGCTCTGTGGTATAACTCGATAGAGATTGGTAAGTAATACCCTAGATTGAGTTGAGTGTATATATATGAGAGAACATATTTGTAGATTTTATAAAAATGTTTTATATCGTGTTACTTGAACGGTTCAATTTTGAACTAGCAACTGATACAATATTGTTTTGTAAAGCGGGTAAATGAAATAATTCTGCCCAAATTATATTTTTATAGAAAAGAAGTAATTTAGTCAAATTATTATTGATATTTGATGGCTTGATTAATTTGAATGAAATTCAAATAGAATTATGAAATTGAACTGGTTAAATATAACCAAAAGATGAAATGACTGGTTTTGAAATAAAAATCAGAATGGGAAGCTAAGGGAAACAAATTCTAGTGTAGTGAATTGAGTGGATTGAAACTTGGATGAAAAGTAAGTTAAACATATTTGGATTGAAATTGAAACCCTATTAAACTAAAACAAATTATTGAATCAGTACGGAATGAAAATTCGTGAATTCAAGTTGAAATACCAATAAATTGAATGTTGATAATCTAAATAGAACTTGACACATACAGTTTAAATGTATCGAGTAGAATAAGTAGTAAATTAAAATAATTAAATTTGAGTAGTAATAATTGAATATGACTTAAAATATTATTCAATCATGTTGGGCTATGAAGTCGAGTTTGAAATAGAAGTGAGTATGTGTGTATATATTGAATAATATATATAAACTTTGATTGTATAAACTTGAGTTGAATAGAAAAATGAACCATGAATCAAATTAAGTTTTATTAAACTTGGAACTCAAGTATAAATTTATACGAACTTGTAAATTGGAAATAAAAACCTAGAACTTGAGTTATAAATGAAGATCGACTTGTTTATAAGCATAAACATATATGTTAACATGGTTGTCTTAAACTATAACGAGTTAAGCAAGAGAACAAATTAATAGATGAATTGGCAAATTGGGGCCAAAAAGTTAAATTGATTGTGATCGAATAGGAATGGAGGTGTATATGATTATAAAGGTTTATTGGATAGAAGCAAGTGTGAAGAATAAATATGAGATGCCCGACAAAAAGGTACATGTTTAATTCAATATGGGATTTTATGAGCCTATTTGGCAAGCTGCTTGACTTTTTAATTTTCTTTTTGATTGGAGAGGGCCAAAAGGGCATTTTCTAGTTGTACCGATCAGCCCGTACAAAGGAGACTGGTGAAATTTTTCGAAAATTTAGGGAGGTAGAAAAAATTTCAACAGTTTTGAAAATATTTGTTAATCAAAGTTAAGGATTTCTGGGTAGAGTTGGAAAGTATGAGTTGGTTCAGCAGTAGGGATATTGAGGTTAGTGTCGAGTTGCATAAGTGGGTTGTGGGAAGTTAATAGCGTATAGCTATTTTTCCTACTTATAATTTCGGGGGCGAAATTCTTTTAAGGATGAAGGAATGGGATGTTGCTTATTTTTATCATTTAAGTTTTGAATACTTAAATTAGTTTAAAATGTTAAATTCGTAATATAGATGGATTTTTATATTAATTAAAACAAAGTTTGAAATGTATTAAATATAAACGAGCTCGTAATGGCACGATAGTTCGTAATATTGAGTTTTGAACTTCAATTGAGCATACAGAATTCGTTATAAGTCAGAATTCGCTAAAACAAGAAGTATTCGAATCTGTTGAACTATAATTTTGTAATAAAAGAGAAAAATCGAGATTTCGTATTGTAGATTGTTATTTTTGTCCAAATCAAATTTCCTAAAAATTGCTATGGAATTATTTATAAAACGATAACGATCTATTTAATAAAATAAATCAATTTTATATCAATTTAATATTGATTCAACTGGAGAATGAAATATAGAGTGTAAAATTTAAGTTAATTTATTCTCGAGTTATATGAATTCAGTTTGTGTATATTTATATGATGATAACTTACTTGTTATTTTTGAGTCGATTTATATTAACTCAAATTTAATGTTAAATCATCAATTTAATTTAATATCTTCTTTATATGGTCGAATTAGACTACGAAACACATTCCAATGTGTTTAGAATGGTGGTAGACCCCTAGGAATGTCGTTCGTTGAGCTCAAATAGGGGTCTGGAACCATAAAGTATTTTAATTTAAGCCGCTGCGGTAAATAAATAATAAAATCAAAATATATATATTAAATTTAATAGGGGCCGACCTAATTAATTAACGCATATATTCTATAAGCTATTCCTCGTAACCTCTTTTCACTTTCACGTCGAAACCTTTCCTTCTCCATGAAGCTTTCAGAAATGGTACACTGCATCTATGCCTACCCTAAACTGATCTGATTCAACGTGGTTCCTATCCCCCTATCGCTATCCTATATAACAACTTCTCGCGTCCATTTTTCTTCATTCCCCAAACCAATTCAATTTCCTCGTTCCTTTTTTTCTTCTATTAATTTGCTCCTTCGAAAAAAAGGAATCAAATAAAAATCAAATCGCAGTCTAAAATCAACTGGCCATTTAGGCTGATCGGTTTGAGGCAATGTAATATGATTCAGGGGTAAAAAAACTAGTCCGAAGGATATGCTGGAGGTCGGGGTAAGCTGGTTGATTGGTTCGGCTATTAGATGAGAGATAATTCAGTTTGAGTTTACTTCGGAATATGATTCGTCGATTGGTCGAGCTAGTACAAGACAATAAGCTATAACGTTTTTATTCGAAATTTAAAAATACATAGAAGAATTTATTTATTTATTTGTTAGTAAATTTAAATAAATATTTAATCGAAAAATAAAATAATAGTAGGTGATAAAAATATTCGAGACAATGAAGTAGACACGTAGTTAAGACGATATGGGATTTTAAAACGGATATTCGACAAAAGGAAATCGAGGTGAGTTAAACTCACTCAGTAATTATTGGGAACTATTTTTAATAGTTCAAAATTTATCTATTGCTTGTTGGCTGATAAATTGATTAATATAAAGTGATAATATTATATAATAATATTATATAATAATATTGGTGATTGGTGATTGAATATTTCTCGCAGTACCATTAGCGGACGATTTCCCTATGCCCCCCCCCCACAATATATATTGTGGATGACCTTTTATATCGCGATATCCTGCCTCGAAGAAGGATGGGTATTATTATTGTTGATTAACATCCGTTGATGCAGGAAAAACAGGTTGGAGGGATCCAACTGGATCCCTCAACATTTATAATTTATGTTATTTATTTTCACATGTATGCTGGCATGATCCCTAACGTGTGATATTTTTATGAAATGTTTGGATGTGCAAATAGAACGAGACCTTGATTGTGGATAATCTGAATATCATAATATAATATATGGATTTCAAAAAAGGAATTTAAAATATAAAAAGAGCTTAAAGGAAATATTTATTTTAAACAAAAATGTTATTTAGAAAACCAAATTAGATAGAATTTAAAAGTAAATATTTGTTTTAACAAATAAGCTGAGAAATCGATTTTATAAGTGACATTTATAAAGAAGCGAAAACCATTATTTTGGAGTATTTGAGAAAGTTATAATTTGAGCATGGATTTGGAAAAGAAAGTGAAAATGTTGTTTGAAAATTAACATTTGAAATGAATTAGAATTTTGCAATTTCAAAGGAATTATAAACGAGATTTTATAACTTCACAAACAGAAATTATATGTAGAATTTAAACTTGAAGTTACAAGTATTAAGACTGACTAAATAAGTTCAATATGGATTTGTAATAAAATATTATTCACGGGTGAGATGAATAGGTGTTAAAGCGAATAAGTTGAAAACAGGAATTTGTTAGAAGTAAGTTAGGAAGGGTTTTTGAAATTATAAACTCTAATCGAATTTAAGTCAAATTGATTTGAATAATATAGTATAGATTGTATTAAAGAATTTTAGTTAAGACTTATAGATGATAATTATGATAAGTAAAGAATTAACAAATGATATTTATATATGTATATTTTAGATATAGAATGCAGTTATAAGTTACAATAAACATATAATATGTTTTTATGAAGATTATTTGTATAAAACCTGGTTTTTACAAAGGTTAAACCAAAATCGAGTTGACTAATGAAATGATATAGTTATAAGAAAATTCTTGTTCCAGTTTAGAAATAAATAAATATTGAGCAAATGTTTTGCAAATCATATCTTTAAATGGAATATTCGATACGGGTAGTAGTAAACGTTTTGAAATCATACTTGTAAGTAAAATATTTGAAGTGGGGATAAGTTGAGATAAATATCTCGATTGAAGTGAGAATTGACAAACAAAATTTTTATTCGTTGGAAGTTAAGAAATGGAGTAAAGGAATTCAGAAACTGTCTGGAGATTAGTGAGTTGAATGATTTTCTGAGTATCGATCTGATGCTGGTTTCGGCCTTCGGGATTGATACTTAGGGAGTTATTCTCTTACTAGTTTATGGTTAGAGACTAATGACCGAGATGAGAAATACGTTGTTAAAAGTATTTTAAGGTGACAGGGTTTTAAATATCCATATATATTAATATAAGAAGAGAAATGAGAATTCCATTTATTGGAAAATAGAGATGTTTTAAATTAACTAATGGTTAATTAAAAAGAGGCTAAAAGGATGGTAAATATTAAATAAGTGAATTCAATTTCTTTTATGGGTGAATGGTTGTTTTATTTGATAGTTAAATAACCGACTATCAAATCTGGCTTATACGATTGTTGGTACGGAAAGACCGGGAACAAATTTTTTTGAAAACCATTTCGAACTAACTAATACGTAAACGTAGACTATGGATTGAAGATGGAGCAATGAAGACCGTAGATCTTCATAAGCGAAAGGAATACTTGTCGAAGTCTTTGGACTTGCGCCCGAAGATATTCTAATGGAAATCCTATCTTGGTTGAAATCGATGGATTACAAGGACTACTCGCTACTGATCCATATGGTAATTTAAGGATGCAGTAGGAGGGTGCCTTCGGTTTGTCCAGTCCGAGGACAACTTATATGGACAAACGTATGACAGAGTATTTCCAAAGGACCACATACATTGATTTCATCAATTGTATTTCTGTTGATGGCGGAGAATACACCTTCTCTTAGATTAAACACCAAAATATTTTTATGGACGTTAATTAGTGATTTTCTGATAGATCTGACGATGTGGCATTCAAAGTGAATGGTGGCCAGATGTTCTAAATAAGTAATTTTTAACCTCAACATCATAACTAGGAAATGACAAAAATCGGGCAGGCAGCATGGCTAAGTGGATCGCTCCCATTAGGGTGCATAATCACCTATCCAGAGAAAATCCATTTCATTCTATAATCTATTTTCGATGTTGTCCCTTTTCGGTAAACGGTGGGCAGCTCCCAACTGTTGGTGATATACATTCAATACACTTAAGCGAAATGAGTGGTCGGTCATGTGTGGCTAGGTTGTAAGATGTTCTTGTTGAACCCAGTGTGTTCGCCTCTAGAAATACACTATCAACAAGTGGTTCCATACCATTCATAGTCGGAATCCAATCTCCAATAAATGCCCGCGGTTTTCGATTTTATATTATATATGTTGAGCGTGAGATGCAAGTGTTCTGCTAGATGATTATTTATTTGATTTAGACATTATCATAATATCAGAAAAAATATGATTTCAAAAATGGTTTGGGTTATCGTAACGTAAAAACCGCCCGTGTTTATGGGTGGGTTGGTCTTACGATTATCCTTTCTTTCGAAATGATTTTTAACTTTAAAATCAAGTTGGATGATACCAATAATTTAATGAGTTTTCCTTACGCTGGCTCACCAGACTGACCTGTTGTGTTTTTAATGCTCGGGCCAGTTTGAGTTTACAGGTTCAGGATAAATTTCAGAAGAGTTGGAGGAGTTCAGACATATGATTCATATATAGTTGTTATCTCGCTGTGTATTGTAAATAAAGACAGGCTGTTATAATAACCATATAAATTGAATGTCCATTGTACTCTGAAAAATTGTAAGTATTATTTTAAGTTTTCAATAAAGATTTATTTTTGTATTATATTTTATTCCGCTGCAATGTGAGGCTCAGATATTGTGGTTTGTTGTTCTTCTTCTTTTTCTTCTATTCTAATCTTTCTTTCTTATCTTTTCTCGTCCTCTAATTTCTTTCTATTAGTTTTCTGAGTTTTCGATACTTGAATTTGGTGTGTAGCTGTGTTTAAATTTGTGAGTCTAACTTTTCCGGGATGCTACAATGATGAGGAAGGTGAGATTCCAAGCTTTCTTCCAAGTTTAACCATGAACTTGGTCATTTTAAATAAGTTCTTCTGAAGCTTCTTTTGATTGTTAGCGATTTTAACTTGATTTTGAACAATCGGCTCTTTGGAAATGTGTCTAGTGTTGTTTGGACACTCAACACTTTCTAAAGAAGTTTATTCTTCTTCTTCAACTTCCATTGGCGCTTGTTCTTGTTGCATTCGAGCTTGTTTGGCTTCGAGTGTCTCATATAGCTTTAAAGTGAGAGGAATTTGCATGAAATGTATGTTTGATGAGTCAAACACTTTTCTAGGCACAAACTCTTCTCCATAAAGATTCACTCCAAAGTATTTGAAGATACAAGTGAGATAAACACCATTGTAGAGTGTGTTTTCTCTTGAGGACAATTCTATGGGCTTGATGTTATTTAAAATAATGTTGGCCCAATTGATGGTATAGCCACCAATAATAGCAAAGAGAGCCTTTTGGACCTTTAGACTTGGGTTGTTGAAATTTCCGGAACGGGGAGTGTTGGTATGTTGAACGGAAAGGTCTATGATTCTTGTTTTTGGACGAAAGAAGCGATTTTTGAATTACATTTGAACATCATCTTCGAATATATCATGATAGGTCTCTAAATCAGTTTCATCGATTTTGAAATCTGAAAAATCTGATCCCGTGCTTCTACAATTTAGAATAGTGCCTAAGAGATCGGCATCGAGAACAATTTGCATGCCTTTGACGCTACCCCGAATTTGGCCTATGTTGCCTTCGTAAAATCCGCGATTAAGATTCGCATAGAACATCTTGACAAGTTTGGGATAACACATTTCGTCGTTATCACGAGAGTCAATTAGACTTTGGACTTCGTTGTGTTCGAAGAGAGAAGTAAGATCATAGGAAGGAAAATCTCCAAAGACGGCAAAAGCACCTGTGTTAACCTTAGCATTTGCTAAATAGTTAGCATAGGTTTTGATAGCCTCTTTGTCATTATAAAGATAACCTTTGATGGTTTTGGCTATTTTCAATTTCTGAGATGAAAGCCATTGAATTGACAGTTTTGAAAAGAATAGATATGAAGAGTATTGTTTTGAATTGTGAATGAAAGGTAGAGAGAATAGATGTATATATAGAAATTGAATGGATATGAATTGAATAGGCACGACTTTTTAGACTTAAATTAAACATTTTCAGACCTTGGGAGTTGGTGAAAAGTTGGAGGGAAATTTGAAATTTTAAACCTTTGAAATTCAAAATTTAAGTTTCAAAATTCTGGTCAATATACATCGACATATGGACATATGTTTGTCGACATATGTGCCTATTTTCAAAGGAAATTGAATGTAATTTCAATAATCGATTTATATTTCAGGTTTATTGATTTCCTAAAATAATTCTAATCCTAATAAACATTCAAACAATTTATTTTATTATTTTATTTGTTATTTATTATTATATTATTATTTTGAATTTCAAATTTGAATTTCAAATTTTAAGTTTAAATTTTAAAATTTTAAAATTCAAATCAAAGCGAACAAACAAAGCAATCATTCAACCAAATAAAATAAAAAAATTAATTAAGGTGTACCCGGTTTGTAGATCCTTTTCTTCGAAAGATTCTGAATTCTGAATTGCCATAAAGCACATATTCGAATTTCCGGTTTCTGGCTCTTCATCACTTGATGATGAATTGGAATCATCTAACGTTGCTGCTTATGCTTTCTTTCTCTTTCTTGACGAATTGCTATTGTCTGTTTGTTGATATGGACACATTTTCTTTATATGGTCTGGTTTGTTGTAGTTATAACATCAACCATCATTACTTCTTGAACTTCCTTGGTTAAAATTTCTCCTTCTATATCTCAAAAATTTTCTAAAATGATGTATCATACGAGTTGTTTCTTTATCATCTTCACTACTCGAATAAGAATCATTTGCTGTTGCTTTTAGTGCAATAGATTTCTTCTCGGTTGACCTGTTTTCTTTTCTTTTATGTAATTGGACTTCATACGACATCAGATTTCCGGTTAACTCCTCAATCTTCATTTCATTAACAACCAATTGCCAAAGTTTTCTGATCTCATTCTGGAGTCAATGAACTCAATATTTTTCTGACTTGGTCTACTTCAGAATAAGTTTTTCCAAGTGTTGTTAGTGAATGCACTATCTCTTTTTATTTGCAATACATATTTGAAATGGACTCATTCTCGTTTATTTTGAAAAACTCAAACTGAATAACTAACATTGCTATTTTAGTTTGTTTAACTTTACTATTTCCTTCATGAGTAACTTGTAAATTTCCCCAAATTTCATAAGTAGTTTTACATATTGACACTCTATTAAACTCATTCCTATCTAATGAACAGAATAACATATTAATGGCTTTAGAATTGCTTTGTGCAGCAGTCTTTTGTTCATTTGTATGTGCAAAAGCAGTCGTGGGTTCAACAAATTCATTTTGTGTACTATTCCACGTATGTAATCCTATTGATTGTAAATATATTTTCATTCTACATGCCCAATATAAATAATTACTACCATTAAACAATGGTGTTCTAACAGTGGACCGACCCTCTACAAAAGAACTATTATTGCTACCAGTGTTGGTTGTCATTATCACAATTTTCAAAAATCAGATTATGAACTTTATGAAAGACCTTGCTCTGATACCAATTGTTAGGGATTATGGAATGGATCGTTCAGGAAAAACAAACATTAGAGGGGGGTGAATAGTGTTTTTGAGAATTTAAACAAAATCTAAAACTTGTGTGATATACGATATGAATCAATCACCACAGAAATAATCACAAACATGGAATCAAACACAAACACAAAGATAAACAAAAATATAGTGTAGAAAAGGAAAGAACAAACAGGATTTTATACTAGTTCGGATTGCTCCTACGTCTAATCCCGCACAACGTTGGATTGTGCAGAGTTTTATTACTATACCAATATCCATTTACACCCTCCTTGACTTCACGGCTACAAGTTATACCACCAATTCCAACCTCCTTGATTTCACGGCTACAAGGAATACCACCGATTACCCGTCCTTGATTTTACGGCTACAAGGGATACCACCGATTACTTACACAACCCAAACAATTACAAACAACCCTATAACTCTTCAATAGCACTTGATTCAGAGAGTAATGAGTAGAGAGTGTAAAGAGAAGCTGTTTAATGAAAACAGAATTGAATTCGGCAGAGTATAAGTGTAGAAATCATAAAAATGAGAAAGAATAATGGTGTAATGAAAGGAGATGAAGATAAAGAAGAAGAATTTTTTTTTTGAAATCAGCTCCTATTTATGATTTGAAAGGTTGCAGCATTTCTGAACTGTCGCAAATAGTGAAAAGGCACTTCTTTTCAATTTGAAAAAAAAATGATAGTTATATGTCAACATGTATATACATGTATGTCGACATATCAATGTATAAAATTGAAATTTGAATATTTTTCAAGTGTTTTGATATATATATATATATATAATTTTGGAAATTCTCGGAATAAAACATAATGTTATTAATGAATATTACAAAGTAGAAAATCATATGAAAACATAAATATAAACATATTTATAAAACTATAGAGATTAAAACTATATAAATATAGTATAAATATATAGAACTTTTAAAGTGTAAACTTATAAAACTTAAGTTTATAATCGAATTAAAATAGAAAGTAAAAATTAAATTAAAATAGAGAAGATAGAGATTGAAGATAGAATTTGAAAACAGAATTTGAAATTAGAATTTGAAAAACAGAATTTGAATTTATATTTAAATTTGAACCTGGAGTGCTATTCAGAGTCTTACATAATCTAGACTATATTACTATATTTGTCTTGAACTCTTGAATACTCATGAGTCTTGAATCATCTCTGAATTCTGACTCTCTAACATCTTTAAACTGTACAGTCTCCAGTAATAATTCCTGTATATAAATCCTGCATATGCATATATATATATATATCCTAAATAGAAGTGTTAGTATATATTTTATAATCAATTAATACTGAAATAAGGTTGTTGTCATCGAAACTCCATTCTCCAACAACATTTTCACGCTATTTTCATTTTCCTGCTGAAACAATGAGCTCTGACCTCACCAAAAATCGGAATTCTCTCGTTCGAAATTGCCAGCCTCATATAGAAAGTCGTTCATCTTTGGAAAATCCTTGATGATGACCAACTATTCCGGCTTAAGCACGACGTCTTCCAAATCGAACGAGTCAAAAACTTGGTCTCCACCGATAAGACTCTACTCCTAACCCAATTTGTTTCAAAATTGATCGATTCCGCACGCTCGATCGTGCAATCCATTACCAGACAAGGCGTGAAATGCACAGATCTGGTTTAAAATTTAATAGGTTTTTGTTTAATGTATATTAAGATTTCACAATGAGCAGCTTTATTCTGTTATTTAAATTATGTCATTAATTCTGCAATCTATTTTTTATTCAGTATAAAGAACCTGGAGTACTTCTATGGCATGGATTCACCCTTTGAGACTGTGGAAATCGATGCTTTGGCAACAAACATGATAGTGGAAAAGGAAGACAAATGCCATTTCATTATGGCAGTAAAAAGCTCAGTTGCTTCAAAATATCCTCGCCTATAGCATAAGCAATTCCACATTGACAATTTTTACATGAATCCAGAATTTGTGAACGCTTATATGAACCTACAAACTGTGATCTCTTAAGTTTTATGTTTTTACTTATGAATGCAAATCTTATAAGCAAACAAAATTCTCTGGCCGCTGGAGCTGCGTATTCACTTAAAATGGACAAGAAAAATGCCTGTGCTATTACTTATGAGACGACCCGAACTTCCCCGTGAAGGAAAGCACGGATAGAATTGAGGACAAGACAAAATAGAATGCATACAGAAGAACATTTCATTGTTATTACAACAATTCCATCAGATACAAGAATATACAGAGTATAAATGAATAAATTACATTCAACAAATATCAGAGATTTAAATTACATTTAAATACATCGCAGCGAAAAATAATACAAAAGCACAACTAGAAGTGATACACGGATACAGAGCTTTCCGAGCATCGTTCCAGCTGTAAATCAGGACCCTATGAAAATAAATCTGCAAAACCAAAACTACTAGCTGCCCGTGTCGAAAATAAGGGCACCCAGAGTTTAGGTTAAAACAATAAACTCCAGGTCAGTCATGTGACTGGTGTGAGAACTAAAACAGTTATTTAAAACTTTACTTTAAAAGAGAGTAATTCAAGGGACCACGCCGTATAACACGGAACGGGTTTCCTCCCAAGAATACTAGTGCATATAACAAAACAACGCAATGCTTTTTGGAAAAATGAAGCTATTATAAGACCCAGGTCCCATCACACAATCCAAAGCAAGCCGGAGGATAGGGTTTTCCCTTATAATAGCCAAATAATGCTTGATACATTTAAAACAAATCATTTGATACTATTATAGGTGTATAGTGTCAAAACAATTTCAATCATAAATATCAATCATAGACGGCATGGGTACCATATATCATGTCGCCATACTAGTTCTACAATTAAAACCGCAATATCACGTATTGGAAATTGGATTTTCGTCATGAGCCGAGGCAAGGGGCAAGCTCCTCTCCGCGTTCGAGACACTCTAGCAAATGTCCCAGGACCCCACTTTGATCCTTGGAATCGCTGGGCCGGTCCTCTCTTACTTTTGAGGATTGGCAATTCCTGAACACACGTTTCCCGGTCCTTACAGACCTATATCCGAGGCGCCTCGCATTCCAACAACCACACAGGTGAAAAGTATATAAATGTCAGGGCTGGTAGGTCACTGACACCACCCTAGCTAGAAAGAAACGTCGTGCTCTCCCAGCGGTCCGTCTCCCGTTTTTGACTCATACCGAGGTGTGAGGCTCGCGAATTCACGTTATACACAAAGCTACACCGCACAGGCCGTGCTTTGATCATCAACCACAAGACTCTGCTTTTCAACAGAAGCCTTGATCAATTGCCACTTACGCGTGCCACACTGGCAATTCACTCCATGCGACTGATGTCCATCGATATACAACCTCTGAGCTCGTATGTCTCAGAGAAGGGCGTTTAGCAAGAGAATAAACTCTCCGCCGCCAAACAGATGTATATTTAATAGAGATCAATCAACACAGAATAAAATCCAATGTCAGACACACAATCCATTTACAAGTTCGTTCTGGGTCTGAACGAAACCGGAGGCATTTTCCTCGCAAATCCATCCATCTCCAGGTACGTCTGGACGATCACCAACTGTTTCCCTCATCCTGGGTGTACAACCCAATCAAGATCATCAGTAATCACCCAAACGAGGTGAAGACTTCCGGTCTTCAACCACCGTCTTCATCTTCGACATCTCGTCGAATCGGTTATTCAGAATGGGTATAAACCCGGCCTTTCTGAATAACCCACGTATATAATAAACGAATGTTACACAAACACAACCAACGCCTCATTCCAATTCAGAATATTCTTTTATTCACAAAAACACATTCTTAGGGAAATGTTCCCATTAATTTTATCCAAGATAAATTCTTCTAAATTTATCCTATAATCTTCCTTTGGATATCATTTCAAACCATTTTATGGTTTTCCAAACTAGTCGGGATTAGCGAACCACACCGAAGTAATTATTTATTTTATTTCCCAATCCCAACCTATATATCCCATGGAGCAAAACTGGTGATACTCCATTCCTAACACCACAGTGTTATCGGTAAAATTAATTACCATTTCACGTTCAAATCTAATTAAAGATTTAACTATCGCTTTGGAGCAAAACTGGTGATACTCCACTCTCGATCACTTTTCAGATTTGATAATTTAAATTATCAATTCACATTTTAATCTAATTAAAGATTCATTAAAATTCCACTTAGTTTTAATCTTCTCAAAAATCGATATCTTGCCTTTAACTGGGTTAAAGAACCAATGTCTTCTAAAACACGATTCACGATAAACCCAAATCACATTTGATATTAAATACAAGGCTCTGAATAGAAAATATATCGGCTTATATTCAATATCAAATTCTGAAACCAACATATATCGTATTGGAAATAACGATATAAAATATATCTTTCAAATTCCCATAACAATATCTGTATAGTCACGAAATCCAACATCGAAATATCCCGAAGATAATTTCGATTCAACTCCAGTCCAATCCACATATTGGGAATATTGATTATTTTTAAAATCACTTTCAAATTCAATTTATTTATGTCAAAAAAAAATTGATTTTAATTCTAGTTCAAAACTAGTTCATTTCGATAAAAATCTACTTTTATCTTTTTAAATGTGGAATTCTCCAGCTCAATTCTTTCCAATCCATATATTATGATTTTACACAAATTATAGATATTCTTAATAATTTTATCAAGGCCCGTACAGTCGATTTCCAACAACGGCCATCGAACTGCACTCACAGCGACCTTTTTCGAATTTGATTTGGACATAACTCCAAATCCAACCGTTAGATTTCAAATTTCTAATATTCATTGGAAAGCTCTTTTCGATACGAACCCAACGGTTCCGGTTTTAGGAGAATCCGAAGGTCGGATCTCCCGCAACGTCAATTCGAAGTTAATGGTCGAAATTCACGAACTGCCGCGGCGCGGCGCGTTTTATTCAGGCCATTATATATATATATATAATATATATGTATTATATATATTTCGTCGATTTCCTTTTAAAACGTATTTTATAAATCGTTTTCAATTCTTTTTCAAAACCATTTCAACACTATATTCAATTTCAAATCGATTTGATTTCAATTCAACTCGAATTCATTTCAATTTTATTTAATTTGAATTCAAATTCGTTTCAATTCAATTCGAATTTACCTTCTATTTGATTCAATTCGAATTCGTTTCAAATGGATTTCAATTCAATTTCAGTTCGTTTTAAATTTCATTCAAAACGATTTCAATTCGTTTTTAATTCAATTTCAATTTAATTCAATTTGAATTCATTTCTATTTTATTCGAATTCAAATTCACTTTCTATTCAATTCAAATTCTAATTCGTTTTCTATTCAATTCGAATCCATTTCACATTGATTCAATAAAATTTCAATTTCAATTTTTATCTAATTCAATTTGAATTTCATTTCAAAATATTAGATTTTGAAATCACTTTTCAATATTCATTGTAAAACGAATAAAATCGATATAAATACCGTTCACGTCAAAATAGCGCATCTCTAATCCACACGGCTTTATATTTTTCAAAAAAACTTCTTTATTCTATTCAACAAATGAATATTTATTCTATTCAACGCATGAATCTATATTTCTTTCAGCACACGACTATTTTTGTTATGTAAAATATTTTATAAAACTATGGTATCTATCGTTTGATTTTAATTAGACTCCACCGTAAAGTAGTTCTAATTTTAAAAATGATAAAGATGTGAATTTTATTATTTAAAATATTTTACTCAACACACGGATATTTTCAACACATGAACATCGTCAACACATGATTATTTTTATATTCAACACATGAATCTTCTTTTATAATATTCATTATTTTCCCGATTGGAATGAGGCCCAATCAATCACCATATAATGTTAATTATGTGGATTCCATACAACACATGTATATAATAACATTGAAAAATAATCAGCCATCAACCAAAGTGCACTACACTGTATAAGCATCGAATATAGATATCTAACGCTTATAACAGCCTGTCAATCAATCGATCGACATATTTAATCAATCAGGATGAGTGAACTTCAAATTTCATCCCAACACCCGTGTGGGGTTTCAAACAATCAAACACAGATTTTTATTTGTGCAGTTGGGCGATGTGTAAAATTTATCGACCCAATCAATATCAGTCAAATCAGTGTATATAGACAAATCGGCTGATTGGTTTATAAATATTTATTTATTCACTTTCATGTTAAAAATTATATTTTTAACGATAATATATTTTATTTTAACACATGAATTTCTATTCATTTCATTTACACAATAAAAATGATATTTTTATTTTTCTAACATATTTTAGAAAATTTCGGCGGCATAACGGCACGATACTAGAAACGGGACGAGGCCTAGCCTTATCCCCGGTCTAGTGAAGGCCCACGCCATTCACACATCAATCAAATCCATCCCATTTCACCAAACCATTCAATTCAAACCAAATAGACTTACCAACTACACAACTAAACAATTTAACAAACAAGCCATCCATGGTCTGTGGATGACGGGTGTCGGGTGCTACTAAGCACCGTCTGCATCCTAGTATATATTTAACTAGAAAAAGAAATTGAAGAGTGAGAAATTCTCACCGATTGCTATCCAATACCACGACTCTTCATTTATAGAAATCTTCGCCATTCTCGCCCTTTGTCGCTTTCGTTGCCCGTATTCACTACATATGTAAAAATCGAATTTTCAGTTCGCTATTCAATATATAAAAATCGAATTTTTACTTTGCTTTTCATATATAAAAATCGAATTTTTACTTTGCTATTCAATATATAAAAATCGAATTTTTACTTTGCTATTCATATAGTAAAGATTATATTTTTATCACGCTATTCTTCAATAAATATTTCGCCTTTTCAAATATAAAGATTATAAAAATCACATTTTTATTTTTCTACACATATAAAGATTGTATTTCTAATATTCCTATCATGTAAAAAATATATTTTATTACGTCTTTTACACATAAAAGATTATAATTTTAATATCGCTACTTTATAAAGATCATATTTTTAATCCACTACATGAGTAAAAATCACGTCTTTCTCCATTTAAAAATATCGTCTTTCTTCCTTTCAAAAATCTAGTCTTTTCTATTTTAAAAATCTAATCTTTCATATAGTAAAAATCATATTTTTAACTCACCACTCGAATAAAATTTATATTTTTATCCTTTGTATAATATAAAGATTATATTTTCACCACTGTATCAAAATCCGATCTTTCTATATTCAAATAAAAATACGATCTTTTCACCTTTAAAAATATCGTCTTTCATTCATTAAAAATCCGCCTTTTTAAGGTTAAAAATATCGCCTTTTCTATATGAAAAATTCTAACTTTCTATTTAAAAATCCTATCTTTCTAATTTAAAAAATCCTATACAAAAACTGATTTTTTTTCTGTTTGCTAATCATATATAAAAGAAATAAATAAATAAAATTAAAACAAATAAAACAAAATAAATAAAGTAAATAAAATAGGAAGAAAACTTACAGATGGAAGGAGGGGGGGTGTATGCGCGTCTGCTGTGGTCGAAGGGGGGTCTGGGCGTCGGGGTACGGGAAGAAGGGGGAAGCGGGGTGCGGTTTGGTGGCCGCGGGTGGTGGGTTATGGTGGCAGGGCGTTGGCTGAGGGGCTTCAGGGGGGGTTCGGTCGTCGCTCGAACGGAGGGTTAGGGTTTCGATTTGGGTGTGGATTCGAGGAGAGGGGCGAGGCTGGAGCAACGCGTGGAGGGAAGAGGAGGGTCGAGGCTGGGGCCTCGTCGGCGGTGGGTGGCGTCACGCCTGGGCGCGGTGGCCGCTGCGCCTTCTTCGTTCTTTTTTTTTTATTATTCTTCTGAACTATGAAAACGAGAAAACAGGGGGGGGCCAGAGATTAAAGGAAGGAAAGAGATATTTATTTTTATTTTTATTATTATTTTAAATGCAAAGAGTTGAATTTTACATACGACCTCAAAACGAGGCCCACCGCCTGTCGTCCATAGCGTTTTACCCCCATTCCAAACACAATGGGATATGTATCGTAGGCTGATTCGATCGTTTCGATCAGTTTCCGTTAAAATCAACATATAACTCTATATATTGAATTTGAACGCACATTTCAATTTACTGGGGTCACATACTAACTCGAAAAATTCCAGAAAAATATTTTCTAGCTTCGTATTGACGATACGGTCCTAACAAAACTAGTTTCATCGAATTCTGAGACCGTTTGAAAAATGGCCATTTTCCAGTCGATTAAAATCAACTGAAACTGGTCAAACACGTTTTCCTTTGCCACGCTCACATATTGATTCGAAAAATTATGAAATTTGAAACCTAGCAATAATTTGACATCACGGATCCAACAGAAGTGGGTTCGTCGAAATCCGAGGTCGTTTGCAAAATTCCTATTTTAAGGGCCTGAATTCCATAGCGACTATTCAGAATTTTCAACTGGACATATCTTTTGATTCCCGCTATGAAATTTCGATTTTTCGGATTCGTTGGAAAGATATTATCATTTAGATCCTATTATTTTTGGTTTCACTAAAATCCGGATTATTTTGCACCCGGTACATTCAATTGAAGTTTGAAATCGAATTATCGAACTACCGCGCCATTTTCAATTCTATTTATAATTATAAATAAATATTTATATTCTAACGACGACGTATACAAAATATACGTCGAATTATATTCGAAATAAATTTCTCATCGATATTATTTATAATAGTCTATTTTAAATATTCAAAATTCGCTAAAATTGCCAAAATAAAAATTTTAAACTGGCCCAGATTTTCGGGTTGTTACAATCTCCCCCACTTAAAACTTTTCGTCCCCGAAAAGGAACGAAGTCGAAAGTGGTTTGACTAATCAACTCTACGTTCGATCTGGCTTGCATTCTCCAACTTTTCAGTTTTTGAGAATTTTCAAATTCTTCAAAAATTTGGCTAACACCCTAAATTTTCGAAAAATTTCGCCATAACCTCCCCTGCACCGGGAGCTACGGGAAAATCCCGAAATTGCCATATAGGCCTTCTGATCTCAAAAAGAAAAAGAAAAAGCCAAGCGGCTAGCCAATAGGCTCATAAAATCATCATCACCCAAACAAAACAGTAAATTATAGTAAACATGTAACTATTTGTCGGGCAAACAAATTTTATTCTCTGCTCTAGCCTCCTTGCTAAGACCTGTTCAATGTAAGTATATGTATATGCAAGCAAATGCGACCAATTTTCAATACAATTCAATATTTGATTCAATTAGGTTAAATGGTTCAAAATTATCAAACAAATAAACAAACAACACAAACATCAATCAATTAGTGGATTAGAGTTTCAAATTCGTAAATTTTGATACATAGTCAAAAATCACATTTTTGATGCCAAATCACAACAATGAATTCTAGCTATATTTTGGTTCTCACACCAGTCTAATGGAAATATATAGATATCACACCTTCGAAACACGAAAATAAATACTGGTGATGGCACGCCATCATCGGAATCATGTCCGGGCGACTAGAGTGTGATTCTATATCTATCCAGTATATTAAAACTTCAAATATACGTTCATGACGCGTATATGCAAAACCTTTATATACTGGATTGTCCATATTCAAAATAAATAAATATTCAAATACGTATAAAGTGATTTCAATTTTAAAAACAAAATTGTTTTCATTTGAAAAATATACTCTTCACACTCGTTCTAGGATACTACTGATCCTATCTCTAACGAGTCATTCTAACTGGATATTACTAATCCAATATGTGATGAATTCTTTCGTATGGTTCTAATGTGTCTTGTTCTCGAGCTCTGTAAACCAAAGATCTGATACCAAACTGAGACGACCCGAACTTCCCCATGAAGGAAAGCACGGATAGAATTGAGGACAAGACAAAATAGAACGCATACAGAAGAACATTTCATTGTTATTACAACAATTCCATCAGATACAAGAATATATAGAGCATAAATGAATAAATTACATTCAACAAATATTAGAGATTTAAATTACATTTAAATACATCGCAGCGAAAAATAATACAAAAGCACAACTAGAAGTGATACATGGATACAGAGCTTTCCGAGCATCGTTCCAGCTGTAAATCAGGACCCTGTGAAAATAAATCTGCAAAACCAAAACTACTAGCTGCCCGTGTCGAAAATAAGGGCACCCAGAGTTTAGGTTAAAACAATAAACTCCAGGTCAGTCATGTGACTGGTGTGAGAACTAAAACAGTTATTTAAAACTTTACTTTAAAAGAGAGTAATTCAAGGGACCACGCCATATAACACGGAACGGGTTTCCTCCCAAGAATACTAGTGCATATAACAAAACAACGCAATGCTTTTTGGAAAAATGAAGCTATTATAAGACCCAGGTCCCATCACACAATGCAACGCAAGTCGGAGGATAGGGTTTTCCCTTATAATAGCCAAATAATGCTTGATACGTTTAAAACAAATCATTTGATACTATTATAGGTGTATAGTGTCAAAACAATTTCAATCATAAATATCAATCATAGACGGCATGGGTACCATATATCATGTCGCCATACTAGTTCTACAATTAAAACCGCAATATCACGTATTGGAAATTGGATTTCCGTCATGAGCCGAGGCAAGGGGCAAGCTCCTCTCCGCGTTCGAGACACTCTAGCAAATGTCCCAGGACCCCACTTTGATCCTTGGAATCGGCTGGGCCGGTCCTCTCTTACTTTTGAGGATTGGCAATTCCTGAACACACGTTTCCCGGTCCTTACAGACCTATATCCGAGGCGCCTCGCATTCGAACAACCACACAGGTGAAAAGTATATAAATGTCAGGGCTGGTAGGTCACTGACACCACCCTAGCTAGAAAGAAACGTCGTGCTCTCCCAGCGGTCCGTCTCCCGTTTTTGACTCATACCGAGGTGTGAGGCTCGCGACTTCATGTTATACACAAAGCTACGCCGCACAGGCCGTGCTTTGATCACCAACCACTAGACTCTTCTTTTCAACAGAAGCCTTGATCAATTGCCACTTACACGTGCCACACTGGCAATTCACTCCATGCGACTGATGTCCATCGATATACAACCTCTGAGCTCGTATGTCTCAGAGAAGGGCGTTAAGCAAGAGAATAAACTCTCCGCCGCCAAGCAGATGTATATTTAATAGAGATCAATCAACACAGAATAAAATCCAATGTCAGACACACAATCCATTTACAAGTTCGTTCTGGGTCTGAACGAAACCGGAGGCATTTTCTTCGCAAATCCATCCATCTCCAGGTACGTCTGGACGATCACCAACTGTTTCCCTCATCCTGGGTGTACAGCCCAATCAAGATCATCAGTAATCACCCAAACGAGGTGAAGACTTCCGGTCTTCAACCACCGTCTTCATCTTCGACATCTCGTCGAATCGGTTATTCAGAATGGGTATAAACCCGGCCTTTCTGAATAACCCACGTATATAATAAACGAATGTTACACAAACACAACCAACGCCTCATTCCAATTCAGAATATTCTTTTATTCACAAAAACACATTCTTAGGGAAATATTCCCATTAATTTTATCCAAGATAAATTCTTCTAAATTTATCCTATAATCTTCCTTTGGATATCATTTCAAACCATTTTATGGTTTTCCAAACTAGTCGAGATTAGCGAACCACACCGAAGTAATTATTTATTTTATTTCCCAATCCCAACCTATATATCCCATGGAGAAAAACTGGTGATACTCCATTCCTAACATCACGGTGTTATCGGTAAAATTAATTACCATTTCACGTTCAAATCTAATTAAAGATTTAACTATCGCTTTGGAGCAAAACTGGTGATACTCCACTCTCGATCACTTTTCAGATTTGATAATTTAAATTATCAATTCACATTTTAATCTAATTAAAGATTCATTAAAACTCCACTTAGTTTTAATCTTCTCAAAAATCGATATCTTGCCTTTAACTGGGTTAAAGAACCAATGTCTTCTAAAACACGATTCACGATAAACCCAAATCACATTTGATATTAAATACAAGGCTCTGAATAGAAAATATATCGGCTTATATTCAATATCAAATTCTGAAACCAACATATATCGTATTGGAAATAACGATATAAAATATATCTTTCAAATTCCCATAACAATATCTGTATAGTCACGAAATCCAACATCGAAATATCCCGAAGATAATTTCGATTCAACTCCAGTCCAATCCACATATTGGGAATATTGATTATTTTTAAAATCACTTTCAAATTCAATTTATTTATGTCAAAAAAAAATTGATTTTAATTCTAGTTCAAAACTAGTTCATTTCGATAAAAATCTACTTTTATCTTTTTAAATGTGGAATTCTCCAGCTCAATTCTTTCCAATCCATATATTATGATTTTACACAAATTATAGATATTCTTAATAATTTTATCAAGGCCCGTACAGTCGATTTCCAACAACGGCCATCGAACTGCACTCACAGCGACCTTTTTCGAATTTGATTTGGACATAACTCCAAATCCAACCGTTAGATTTCAAATTTCTAATATTCATTGGAAAGCTCTTTTCGATACGAACCCAACGGTTCCGGTTTTAGGAGAATCCGATGGTCGGATCTCCCGCAACGTCAATTCGAAGTTAATGGTCGAAATTCACGAACTGCCGCGGCGCGGCGCGTTTTATTCAGGCCATTATATATATATATAATATATATGTATTATATATATTTCGTCGATTTCCTTTTAAAACGTATTTTATAAATCGTTTTAAATTCTTTTTCAAAACCATTTCAACACTATATTCAATTTCAAATCGATTTGATTTCAATTCAACTCGAATTCATTTCAATTTTATTTAATTTGAATTCAAATTCGTTTCAATTCAATTCAATTCGAATTTACCTTCTATTTGATTCAATTCGAATTCGTTTCAAATGGATTTCAATTCAATTTCAGTTCGTTTTAAATTTCATTCAAAACGATTTCAATTCGTTTTTAATTCAATTTCAATTTAATTCAATTTGAATTCATTTCTATTTTATTCGAATTCAAATTCACTTTCTATTCAATTCAAATTCTAATTTGTTTTCTATTCAATTCGAATTCATTTCACATTGATTCAATAAAATTTCAATTTCAATTTTTATCTAATTCAATTTGAATTTCATTTCAAAATATTAGATTTTGAAATCACTTTTCAATATTCATTGTAAAACGAATAAAATCGATATAAATATCGTTCACGTCAAAATAGCGCATCTCTAATCCACACGGCTTTATATTTTTCAAAAAACCTTCTTTATTCTATTCAACAAATGAATATTTATTCTATTCAACGCATGAATCTATATTTCTTTCAGCACACGACTATTTTTGTTATGTAAAATATTTTATAAAACTATGGTATCTATCGTTTGATTTTAATTAGACTCCACCGTAAAGTAGTTCTAATTTTAAATATGATAAAGATGTGAATTTTATTATTTAAAATATTTTACTCAACACACGGATATTTTCAACACATGAACATCGTCAACACATGATTATTTTTATATTCAACACATGAATCTTCTTTTATAATATTCATTATTTTCCCGATTGGAATGAGGCCCAATCAATCACCATATAATGTTAATTATATGGATTCCATACAACACATGTATATAATAACATTGAAAAATAATCAGCCATCAACCAAAGTGCACTACATTGTATAAGCATCGAATATAGATATCTAACGCTTATAACAGCCTGTCAATCAATCGATCGACATATTTAATCAATCAGGATGAGTGAACTTCAAATTTCATCCCAACACCCGTGTGGGGTTTCAAACAATCAAACACAGATTTTTATTTGTCAGTTGGGCGATGTGTAAAATTTATCGACCCAATCAATATCAGTCAAATCAGTGTATATAGACAAATCGACTGATTTGTTTATAAATATTTATTTATTCACATTCACGTTAAAAATTATATTTTTAACGATAATATATTTTGTTTTAACACATGAATTTCTATTCATTTCATTTACACAATAAAAATGATATTTTTATTTTTCTAACATATTTTAGAAAATTTCGGCGGCATAACGGCACGATACTAGAAACGGGACGAGGCCTAGCCTTATCCCCGGTCTAGTGAAGGCCCACGCCATTCACACATCAATCAAATCCATCCCATTTCACCAAACCATTCAATTCAAACCAAATAGACTTACCAACTACACAACCAAACAATTTAACAAACAAGCCATCCATGGTCTGTGGATGACGGGTGTCGGGTGCTACTAAGCACCGTCTGCATCCTAGTATATATTTAACTAGAAAAAGAAATTGAAGAGTGAGAAATTCTCACCGATAGCTATCCAATACCACGACTCTTCATTTATAGAAATCTTCGCCATTCTCGCCCTTTGTCGCTTTCGTTGCCCGTATTCACTACATATGTAAAAATCGAATTTTCACTTCGCTATTCAATATATAAAAATCGAATTTTTACTTTGCTATTCATATATAAAAATTGATTTTTTACTTTGCTATTCAATATATAAAAATTGAATTTTTACTTTGCTATTCATATAGTAAAGATTATATTTTTATCACGCTATTCTTCAATAAATATTTCGCCTTTTCAAATATAAAGATTATAAAAATCACATTTTTATTTTTCTACACATATAAAGATGGTATTTCTAATATTCCTATCATGTAAAAATTATATTTTTATAACGTCTTTTACACATAAAAGATTATAATTTTAATATCGCTACTTTATAAAGATCATATTTTTAATCCACTACATGAGTAAAAATCACGTCTTTCTCCATTTAAAAATATCGTCTTTCTTCCTTTCAAAAATCTAGTCTTTTCTATTTTAAAAATCTAATCTTTCATATAGTAAAAATCATATTTTTAACTCACCACTCGAATAAAATTTATATTTTTATCCTTTGTATAATATAAAGATTATATTTTCACCACTGTATCAAAATCTGATCTTTCTATATTCAAATAAAAATACGATCTTTTCACCTTTAAAAATATCGTCTTTCATTCATTAAAAATCCGCCTTTTTAAGGTTAAAAATATCGCCTTTTCTATATGAAAAATTCTAACTTTCTATTTAAAAATCCTATCTTTCTAATTTAAAAAATCCTATACAAAAACTGATTTTTTTTCTGTTTGCTAATCATATATAAAAGAAATAAATAAATAAAATTAAAAAAAATAAAACAAAAGAAATAAAGTAAATAAAATAGGAAGAAAACTTACAGATGGAAGGAGGGGGGGTGTATGCGCGTCTGCTGTGGTCGAAGGGGGGTCTGGGCGTCGGGGTACGGGAAGAAGGGGGAAGCGGGGTGCGGTTTGGTGGCCGGGGGTGGTGGGGTATGGTGGCAAGGCGTTGGCTGAGGGGCTTCAGGGGGGGTTCGGTCGTCGCTCGAACGGAGGGTTAGGGTTTCGATTTGGGTGTGGATTCGAGGAGAGGGGCGAGGCTGGAGCAACGCGTGGAGGGAAGAGGAGGGTCGAGGCTGGGGCCTCGTCGGCGGTGGGTGGCGTCACGCCTGGGCGCGGTGGCCGCTGCGCCTTCTTCGTTCATTTTTTTTTATTCTTCTGAACTATGAAAACGAGAAAAAAGGGGGGGCAGAGATTAAAGGAAGGAGAGAGATATTTATTTTTATTTTTATTATTATTTTAAATGCAAAGAGTTGACTTTTATATACGACCTCAAAACGAGGCCCACCGCTGTCGTCCATAGCGTTTTACCCCCATTCCGAACACAATGGGATATGTATCGTAGGCTGATTCGATCGTTTCGATCAGTTTCCGTTAAAATCAACATATAACTCTATATATTGAATTTGAACGCGCATTTCAATTTACTGGGGTCACATACTAACTCGAATAATTCCAGAAAAATATTTTCTAGCTTCGTATTGACGATACGGTCCTAACAAAACTAGTTTCGTCGAATTCTGAGACCGTTTGAAAAATGGCCATTTTCCAGTCGATTAAAATCAACTGAAACTGGTCAAACACGTTTTCCTTTGCCACGCTCACATATTGATTCGAAAAATTATGAAATTTGAAACCTAGCAATAATTTGACATCACGGATCCAACAGAAGTGGTTTCGTCGAAATCTGAGGTCGTTTGCAAAATTCCTATTTTTAAGGGCCTGAATTCCATAGCGACTATTCAGAATTTTCAACTGGACATATCTTTTGATTCCCGCTATGAAATTTCGATTTTTCGGATTCGTTGGAAAGATATTATCATTTAGATCCTATTATTTTTGGTTTCACTAAAATCCGGATTATTTTGCACCAGGTACATTCAATTGAAGTTTGAAATCGAATTATCGAACTACCGCGCCATTTTCAATTCTATTTATAATTATAAATAAATATTTATATTCTAACGACGACGTATACAAAATATACGTCGAATTATATTCGAAATAAATTTCTCGTCGATATTATTTATAATAGTCTATTTTAAATATTCAAAATTCGCTAAAATTGCCAAAATAAAAATTTTAAACTGGCCCAGATTTTCGGGTTGTTACAACTTACTTCAGAGATGTTGCCACAAGTGAGGTAACATACATAGATAAGAATTTATCATCCACTACTAGATCCAAAATTCCACCATATTCAGTTAAATTAGAAGTTTATTTGCTCAAATTCATCTGCTACCCGACCCATAATTCACTCAGCATTCAATTAAATTAGAAATTTGTTTGCTCAAATTTATAGATGTATTTTTGAATGCTAAAGAATAAGTAAATTGTTCTATAGTCCACATGTTTAATTTATTTTCATTATCAGACTTTTGAGCTATAGTTGAAAAGAAATCAGAGCATTATGTGTCTTTTTTCTGCACAAACTCTTACTAATGATTTATGGAAGACAACGCTTGCAAAGTTTCTTGGTAATTCTTATGAATTTTTATTAACATTGTGTGTGCCATCAGTGTATGTAGTTATAAACTTCATGTTGCATTGCACCTTATTGTACCTTATTAGATTTTCATGTTAACAATTTTGAGAAACATGCTTTATAATAGAACTTTAGGGTATTACAAAATTTAACAAATAAAAATAAATATAGGGAGATTTTCACACTGGGTTAAAGTTTTCTTCTGTGATGGGGGTTCCAATCATATTCTTCTGCAGAACTAATGGTTGGGCCATCAGTACTCAAGCTACATAGCAATTTTGAAGTAAATGTTTATTGAACTTAAGTTATGCTATTGTGTATTTTCCTTCTTTACATGTTCAAAATGCTCAAAGGTAACTTATAACAAATGAACTGTGCGGGTGATGGAGTGGTTGTGAAAGGTCAGGTTTATGGATACAGAAATTTAGTGAATTTACTTGTTGATATTTCCATGGTATTTCCTTTCTTACAAATTTACTTGTCTCATTTGAACTTCTGATCTCTGTTTACATTAGGTATTGATCGTTGAAAATTGATTTTATGTAGATAAAATGCACAAAGTGCAGAGGGAAATCCGAGCGACATGAAAGACTGATGGACCTTACTGTAGAAATTAATGGAAACGTTGAGACAATGGAAGAGGCACTTACACTATTTACGACCACTGAAATATTGGATAGGGATAATAGATACAAGTGTAGTAGGTTGGTTTTCAAATCATACATCTTTTTAAAGTTAGTTCTAGATGTTAATTTTGTTATTATAATGCACTGATGTACCCTGTGCAGTTAAAGCACTTAGTGGTTCTATAATGGCGGAGGTGCAAAAAGGTGTAGCGGGGATAAAGCGGGGAAGTAGCGTGGATATAGCAGAGGCACAAAAAGATTCATTAGATGTAAAACCAAAAACTAAAAAAATAATTAATCATCTTTCTCACATTATATGTGTATAAGAAACTAATATTAATTAACCTTGCATCACAAAATCAAGGAATATCATAGTTATGCATGCTAACTTTGATGAGTGAAATTGATTGTTACCATATTAGGCACCTATGCCTTAAATTTATCCCTTCACATTAAATTTACTGAATTTTTTAACAATACAACTGGTCAAATCATGCTCTATATATTAATACTGCTAAAGTAGACGCTAAAAAGCCTTGATTTAGGGGATGCAGCAGAAAAAAGAGAGGCTAGAAGCAGATCTACTGTTCACCAGCGCTAAATTGAAGTAGCATTGCGGTTGGAGAGCGCTATGGGCAATAGCAGGGATATTGCGGGGATTTAACGAGGCTTTAACTTCATAGGACGTACTTTAATGTAATTGTTGCACTATTCAGATGCAAATCATATGAGCGGGCTAAGAAGAAATAGACTATTTTGGAGGCCCCAAATATTCTCACAATTGCCTTAAAAAGATTCTAGGTTTGTTACAAAATCTTTATCTGCTTTACTAATTTATACTGCTTTCACTTCATCAATTGACCTATTTTTTTAATACAGTCTGATAAATTTGGCAAACTCAATAAAACAGTCAAATTCCGTGAGATACTGAATCTAGCTCCCTACATGCATGCAACCGAGGGCAAATCTCCGGTTTATACTCTATATGCACTTGTCATTCATTAAGACATAATGAATGCTACATTTTCTAGTCACTATGTGAGCTACGTGAAAAGTGCATATGGAAAATGGTATAAAACTGATGATAGCAAGGTATATATATTTTTTGCTTATGATCATCATGTTTTTTCATAATAAGCATATTTTCTTATTACTATTTCCATTTACTTTAACCTGGTTGATATTTTCTATAATTTTACCTCAGGTTAAACCTGTGGACTTGGAACATGTATTGTCCAAAAGTGCATGTATGTTCTTTCACAGAAGGTAAACTACACATTGGAGATTTTTCCCTTTCTTCTTTTGTTCATTTTCTATAAACGCTGAAATTGCTGTCTCTCTATATGAGCAATTGCTTGCATCGTGCTCCAAGCATGATTCAAATGCTATATGCAATGATTTGAAGGCTTTTAGAAGCAAAAGCTTAAATGAGAAACTCCCTTTTCAAAGGACAACCTCATACAGTGACACCTCATCTGTCTTTAGCTACTTATACGGAGGCTCATGTAGCATGAGATATTCCAGCATAAGCACAGAGGGGTTGTTTGAAGACTCAGGCCGATTTTATATCAACTCTGATATCCGTGGTGAAGAAAATGTTGCTAGTTATGGCTAGAGCTTGGGTTGGGGAAGGAGTAGAGATACTCATCAGTTTTCACGTGTTGCTGGGAGCAGCGGTGGTAATGTTGAGAGTATGCTTTCTTTTTCAATGTTTAAAAATCTAGTGTGTTCGTAATTAGATGAAGATTCATATTTGTTTTATGTTATGTATGATTTTTTTAGGCATATGTATTGTTTATTAATGCCATTTTGACTTACAGATGTAGCAGTATTTGAGTTTAACTAAATATATGTTATAAAGTAATGTTTGTCATGTTTAATGAGTGAGAAACTGTACTTTGTTGATATATATTGATAATATTGTTAATTTGGTTCTATATGATTTTCTTGCACGGATTCAAGTGATTTAAAATATAGCAGTAGTAGTATAGTAGAAATTATTTGAAATGTCGTAGCTGTAGCATATGAAAATTTAAAATTGTATTCACTTGTATAGCAAATGCACCGCATAACTAACGCATAACATGTAGGTAATTTGGGCGCATAGGGAATTTTAATGTGTAGGAAACATCTGGCATAGGAAGGGAGTGGGAAACATATGGCATGGGAATGGCGTAGGAAACATCTGGTGTAGGGAGGGCGTAGAGAAATTATCTAGCAAGGAAACCGTACAGTGCATGGAGTAGGAAGGGCATCAAAAATATTTTTCCATGCTTGAATTTCTAACTTCAGGTTTGGCGTTGGTACGACATAGAAAACTAATATTTCCTATGCCTTACCTACGCCAAACTGGCATAGGAGAATCGGAAAATTCTTATAGTGGCAAACTACATGTTACATTCAATCTCAAGGAATTTTAAAGCAGTTCTAAGACACCTTATCTCTTGTTCTAACTCGTTATCATAAGAAATACCCCTTGGACATAAATGACCGTCGATCCATTCATAACAATTGTAGTCGTTCGGCCGTAATGAGCATAACTGGATCCTACGATCAATATATTCTCCATCCGCCTTTACCACTAACTCCATCGCGTACCCACAGCGGCAACAAACCGGATATGAGTTAACATCTTGATTGTACTGAGGTTAGGTAACTGAAGCTGCTCGTACCTCTTGTTCATATAGAGTTTGAACTACAGAGAATTGATCTATCACTTCTTGAGTTGGAGGTTGAGTAACTGTAGCCGCTCGCACCTTTTGTTCATATAGAGGTTGAATTACCTGATGACCAAAATCTGGGATGGGAGCATCAATAGGTTCCTGAAGTCCATGTAGGCTCAGATCTGTGTACTCACGATGCACATCCTCGTGGTGTTGCTCTTGGTGTTCGATAAGTCAATCGACATTGGTTCTTGAACTAGTTGTCGGAGCTTAACCCCAAGGAAAGCCGGAATCCATATACGAGGGTCATGAAGGCATAACTTTTGGAAAAAAAACTTTTTTGAGTGAAGAATGGTGAGAAAAACCCGTAGAGATATATAGCCTCTTAGTATCGAGCGAATAAAACAAATTCTGATGTGATCGGTCACTGCAGCAAATCTGCTTTACGTAATGCCCTAACTATCAAGTCTGGCGGTATACTATTTAAGCTGCGATTTCCAAATCTTTGGAATGATTACATAAACCAAGGACGACCCGAATTTATAAATGAACAAACACCTGAATAATTTAAATTTGTCGGGCATTAGTTGAACAAATGCCTAAGTCTACTAGATAGTAAGTTAAATTGGCTTTGTTTGAATCACTTAAATAAAACTAAGATAAATAAAACTTGCACGATACATTCACGATACACTTGCATGATACATTCATGATACAACTAAGATAAAAAATACTTAATCCGACTAACTTCAAATTAAAACCATTAAAGCTTAATCAGATCGAAAGCGTGTTTGCCAACCGTAGTAAACTTTATAAGCTTCGTGACCAATGAATTCTCTTCCGTGTTCTAATCAATAACGTGCATCAAAAGTGGAACTATATTGTAGTAACCCGTAACTTCCCCAGTAAGGAAAGCCCGGATTATCTTGAGAACACGACAGAATAGAACGCAAACAGAAGATCATTCATTGTTTATTACAACAATTCCATCAGATACAACAATATACAGAGTATAAATGAATAAATTACATTCGATAAATATCAGAGATTACAATAAATTACATAGCAGTGGAAAAACAATGCAAAACACAACTGAAAGTAATACACGGATACAGAGCTTTCCGAGCATCGTTCCAGCTGTAAATCAGGATCCCGTGAATATAAATCTGCAAAACCAAAACAACTAGTTGCCTGTGTCGAAAATAGGGGCACCCAGAGTTTAGGTTAACACAATAAACTCTAGGTCAGTCATGTGACTGGTGTGAGAACTAAAACAATTATGAATTCAATTTTTAAAGTTCGGTGAATCAAGGGACCACGCCGTATAACACGGAACGGGTTTCCTCCCAAGAATACCAGTGCATAAACAAACAGCGCAATGCTAAATAAAGAACAATGAAGCTGTTATAAGACCCAGGTCCCATCACACAATGCAACGCAAGCCGGAGGATAGGGTTTTACCTTATAACAGCCAAATAATGCTTGATACGCGAAATTTCATCTTTTATTATTACTATAAGTGAAGAAAACAACTTCAATCATAATATATAAATCATAGACCGCATAGTATCCCATGCTACTATGTCGCCATACTAGGCTATACAAATAAAACCGAAATATCACGTATTGGAAATTGGATTTCCGTCATGAGTCGAGGCAAGGGGCAAGCTCCTCTCCGCTTCGAGACACTCTAGCAAATGTCTCAGGACTACTCTCTCTGGGTAGCCTCTCGGATGCTTCAGGGCCGGTCCTCCCTTACGTTTGAGGATTAATTATTCCTGAACACACGTTTCCCGGTCCTAACAGACCTAAAATCGAGGCCCCACGCATTCTAACAACCACATTGTAAAAATAATATAAATGTCAGTCAGTTTAAGCACTGACACTACCCATAGCTAGAAAGAAACGTCGTGCTCTCCCTACAGTCACTATCCCGTTTTTGACTCATACCGGGGTGTGAGGCTCGCGAATTCACGGTATGCACAAAGCTGCGCCACATAGGCCGTGCTTTGATCATCAACCACAAGACTTTGCTTTTCAATAGAAGCCTTGATCATCGGCCACTTAGGCATGCCACACATGCAATTCACTCCATGCGACTGATGTCCATCGATATACAACCTCTGATCTCGTACGTCTCAGAGAAGGGCGTTAAGCAAGAGAATAAATTCTCCGCCGCCAAACAGATGTATATTTAATAGAGATCAATCGACACAGAATAAAATCCAGTGTCATACACACAGTCCATTTACAAGTTCGTTCTGGGTCTGAACGAAACCGGAGGCACTTTCCTCGCATATCCGTCGATCTCCAAGTACGTCTGGACGATCACCAAGTGATTCCCTCATCTTGGGTGTATAGCCCAATCAAGATCATCAGTAACCACCCAAATGATGTGAAGACTTCCGGTCTTCATCCACGGTCTTCCTCTTCGACATATCGTCGAATCGGTTATTCAAAATGGGTATAAACCCGGCTTTTCCGAATAACCCACGTATATAATAAACCAATGTTACACAAACACAACATACGCCTCATTCCAATTCATCAGTCACTAACCGTAGATTAGCAAGAGAACAATTCCCCAAATATTAACCTCGAAGGCCGAAACCAACATCAGATCAATACCTAGGAAACCATTCTTCTTAGCTAACCTACAGTTAGTTTCTAAATTTCACATTCTTAGGGAAAGGTTCCCATTAATTTTATCAAAGATAAATCCTTTTAAATTTATTCTTTAATCTTCCTTTGGATATCATTTCAAACCATGTTAAGGTTTTCCAAACTAGTCGGGATTAGCGAACCACACCGAAGTAATTATTTATTTTATTTCCCAATCCCAACCTATTCATCCCATGAAGCAAAACTGGTAATACTCCATATCTAACACCACGGTGTTATCGGAAAAATTAATTACCATTTCACGTTCAAATCTAATTAAAGATTTAACTATCGCTTTGGAGCAAAACTGGTGATACTCCATTCTCGCTCACCTTCCAAATTTGATAATTTAAATTATCAATTCACATTTCAATCTAATTACAGATTCATTAAAACTCCTTTTACTGGGTTAAAGAACTAATTTCATTTAAAACACAGTTCACGATAAACCCAAATCACATTCTATTTATTATCGGGTTAAAGAACAAGTGTTATTTAAAACACCGTTCACGATAAACCCAAATCCCATTTAATATTAAATACAAGGCTCTGAATAGAAGATATATCGGCTTATATTCAATATCAAATTCTGAAACCCACAAATATCGCTTTGGAAATAACAATATAAAATATATCTTCCAGATTTCCTCCAAAATATCTGTATAATAGCGGAATCTAATATCGAAATATTCCAAAGACAATTTCGATTCAAATCCATTCCAATTCATATATTGGAAATTCTGGTTATTTAAAACCCATTTCAAATCCAATTTATTTATTTAAAAATAATTGGATTTTAATTTTAGTTCAAAACTAGTTCATTTCAATAAAAATCTATTTTTATCTTTTCAAATATGGAGTTTTTCACCCCAATTCTTCACAAATCATGTCTTATGATTTTACACAAATTATTGATATTTTTGATAATTTATCAAGGCCCGTACAGTCAATTTCCAACAACACCCATCGAACTGCACTTACAGCGACCTTTTCTAAAATTGATTTTGACATATCTCCAAATCCAACCGTCAGATTTCAAATCTCTTGTATTCTTTAGAAAGCTCTTTTCGATATGAACCCAACGGTTCTGGTTTTAGGAGAATCTGATGGTCGGATCTCCTGTAATGTCCGTTCGAAGCCAATGGTTGAAATTCACGAACTACACTGGTGCGGCGCGTTCTATTCAGGCCATTATATTATATATATATATATATATATATATTATAAATATTTCATCGATTTCCTTTTAAAACGAATTTTATAAATCGTTTCAAATTTGTTTCAAAAACAATTTCAACCTTCATTTCAAATTCAAATCAAAATTGAATTTTCCATTATAAATTCTTTTTACATTCATTTCTATTTGATTTCAATTCAAATCGATTTAAATTCAATTTCAGTTCGTTTTCAATTTGATTTGAATTCATTCCAAATCGATTCCACTTCGATTTCCAATTGCATTTCTATTCAATTCGATTACAATTCGATTTGAATTCATTTCAATTCGAATTCATTTTATATTCAATTCAATTCGAATTCATTTTATATTCAATTCAATTCGAATTCATTTCTAAATATTCGATTTAATTCGAATTCACTTCTAAATATTTGATTTTTAAATCTCTTTTCAATATTCATTATAAAAACGAATATAATCGATATAAATATCGTTCACGTCAAAATAGCGCATCTCTAATCAACACGGCTTTATATTTTTCAATAACTTCATTATTCTATTAAACAAATGAATATTTATTCTATTCAACACATGAATCTATATTTCTTTCAACACATGACTAATCTCAACACATGAGCCAACACGTGACTATTTTTGTTATTAAATATATTTTATAAAATTACAATTTCTATCGTTTAATTTTTAATCAGACTCCAACCGTAAATTAGTAAGAGAACGATTCCCTAAGTATTAACCCCGAAGGCCGAAACCAACATCAGATCAATACCCAGGAGACCACTCATCTTATCTATTTTGCAATTTGTTTCTAATTTTATATATGATAAAGATGTAAATTTTATTGTTAAAATATTTTACTCAACACATGAATCGATATTTCTTCCAACACATGACTAATCTCAACACATGAGTATGGTCAACACCTGAATCTTTAATTTATAATATTCTTTATTTTCCCAATTGGAATGAGGCCCAATCAATTACCATATAATGTTAATTATATGGATTCCATACAACACGTGTATATAATAGCAACGATAAATAATCAACCATCATCCAAAGTGCACCACACACCTGCATAAGCATTAAATATAAATAATTAACGCTTACACAGTTCGTCGACCAATCGATCGACATACAACTAAATAATTGGGATTAGTGTACGCTAAATATCATCCCAACACCCGTGTGGGGTTTCAATCCACAAACACTGAATATTATTTGTGCAGTTGGGCGACGTGTAAAATTTATCGTCCCAATCAATGTCCTTCAAATAGGTGTTCATAAACAAATCGTCCGGTTTGTAAATGAATATTTATTTATTCACATTCACGTTAAAAATTATATTTTTAACGATAATTAATTTATTTCAACACATCAAACAAGCATACAAGTCGTCCATGGTCTGTGGACGACGGGTGTCGGGTGCTACTAAACACCGTCTGCATCCTAGTATATATTTTTAACATGAAAAGAAGATTTAAAGTGAGAAATTCTCACCGACTAGCTAAACCAAACGCCACGACTCTTCATATGTAGAAATAATGTTGTTCTCGCCTTTTGTCACTTTCGTTGCCCGTAAAAATCACATTTTTATACTGCTACTATATAGATAATAATTCTATTTTTATACCGTTAGTAATATAATAAAAATTATATTTTTATCACGCTATTCTCTATATAAAAATTATATTTTTATATATCGACTTCTAATATAAAGATCGAATTTTTATATCATCGCTACAAAAATCACATTATTATTTCAACTTATATATAATAAAAATCAGATTTTTATTTTGCTACATGTATAAAGATCAAATTTTTACTAGTTATATAAAAAAATTGTATTTTTATTCTCTATAAAATATAAAAATCATATTTTTATCTTCTACATCATATGAAAATTATATTTTTATATCGATGTCTGTTTAAAAATCGAACCTTTACCATATAAAAAAAAATCTAATCTTGCCTATATTAAAAATCAAAGCTTTATCGGGTAAAAAATTTAAACTTGTCTAAATTAAAAACTAAACTTCACATAAGGAAAAATCTCGACATTATATATTTAAAGATCTCATCCTCAGATTAGTAAAAATCTAATCTTTGCTTAGAAAAGTCAAACCTTTTTATTCTAAAAAAAACAAGAAACCATATAGTGTTTTATTTTAAAAACTAAGGGATTATAAATAAAGGAGGGAAAACTCACAGCTGTCATTCGCCAGCAGGGTGTCGGAAGTTGATTAGAGTGCATCGCGAGGTGTTGCACCAACTCTAGGTGTCGCTCGAACCTCGAGTTACTTCCTAGCCCTCGAACGATTGCAATTCAATTTGGGCGATGGAAGCATTGACAAAGGGGGCACGACTTCAGTTTGCGGAGCAGAGGGGAGGGAGCGGCGGTCGCTGGTGATGGCCATGGCTCCTACGGCGACGCTTGTGCGATAGGGAGGAGGGGTGCGACTGTTCTTGGGGGTTGCGGGCTAGGGCGTGGGGCTTCAGAGGAGCGAGAAGAGAGTAGTGGGGAGGAAGAGGGGATTCCGGCGACGAGGACCACCAAGGGGGGGCGACGATCGTCAGTGAAGGGGAGGGTTGGGCGACGCGGGTTTAGGGTTAGGTTTTTTTTATTTCGAACGGGCTTGACTGAGGAGAAGACAAGGGGAGGGAGTTATATATATATATATTATTAAATTAATTCTAAAAAGAAACTTCTAAATTCAATCTCCAATCGAGACCCACCGCCTGTCGTCCATAGCTAATCACCCCCATTCCGAACACAATGGGATATGTATCGTAAGCTGATTCGATCGTTTCGATCAGTTTCCGTCAAAATCAAAATATAAATCTATATATTGAATTTGAATGCACATTTCAATTTACCGGGGCCACTTACTGGCGCTAAAAATTTCAGAAAAAATTATTTTCAGCTTCGTACTGACGATACAGTCCTAACAAAACTAATTTCGTCAAATTCTAAGACCGTTTGAAAAATGGCCATTTTCCAGTCGATTAAAATCAACTAAAACTGGTCAAACGCGTTTTACTTCGCCACGCTCACATATGGATTCAAAAAATTACGAATTTTGAAACCTAGCAATAACTTGACATCACGGATCCAACAAAAGTGGTTTCGTCGAAAACCGAGGTCGTTTGCAAAACTCCCATTTTTAAGGGGCCAGAATTCCATAGCGACTATTCTGAATTTTCAACTGGACATAACTTTTTATCCCCGCTATGAAATTTCAATTTTTCGGGTTCGTTGGAAATATATTCTCAATTAGATTCTAATGTTTTTGGTTTCGCCAAAATCCGGTTTATTTTGCACCCGGTACATTCATTTGAACTTTGAAATCGAATTATCGAACTACCGCGCCATTTTCAATTCCTTTTATAATTATAAATAAATTTTTATATTCTAACGATGCTCTATATAAATATATACTTCTATTCTATTCAAAATAAATTTCTCGTCGATATTATTTAAAATAATTCATTTTAAATATTCAAAATTCATCGAAATTGCCAAAATAAAAATTTTAAATTGCCTCAGAATTTCCAGGTTATTACAATCTCCCCCACTTAAAACTTTTCGTCCCGAAAAGGAACAAAGCCGAAAGTTGTTTAACTAATCAACTCAACTTCCATTATTTTCTTTACGGCTTAAGTTCTTCAACTTTTCAGTTTCTAAGAACTTTTCAAATTTTTCAAAAATTTGGCTAACACCCTAAATTTCCGAAAAATTTCGCCATAACCTTCCCTGCACCGGGGACTTCGGGATATTTCATATAGCCTCCCATGGCCTTCTTCAATCCAAAAGAAAAAGAAAAAGCCAAGCGGCTAGCCAATCGACTCATAAAATCATCCAAACCCAAAGAAATACAATAAATATGTACCTATATGTCGGGCAAACGATTTTATTCTTCTGCTCTAGCCTCCTTGCTATGGCCTGTTCAATGTAAGTACATGTATATGCATGCAATTGTAATCATTTTTCAATATTTGATTCAATATGGCATAACGGTTCAAAATTTCAAATAAATGAAACCAACAATTAAACAACACAACCAGCAATCAATTAGTTGTTTAGCTTTTCAAATTCATAATTTTGATATATACAGAAAATCATGTTTTTGATGCCAAATCACAACAATAAACCTATCTAGTTTTGGTTCTCACACCAGTCTAATGGAAATATATAGATATCACACTTTCGATACTCGAAAATAAATACTGGTGATGGCGCGCCATCATCAGAATCATGTCCGGGCGACTAGAGTGTGATTCTCTATCTATCCAGTATATTAAAACTTCGAATATACGTTCATGACACGTATATGCAAAATCTTTATATACTCGATTGTCCAAATTCAATAAAAATATAATATTCAAATGCGTATACTTGAATTCAATTTTCAAAACAAAAATTGTTTTATTTTAAAAACATACTCTTCACACTCGTTCTAGGATACTACTAATCCCATCTCTAACAAGTTATTCTAATTGGATATTACTAATCCAATATCTGATGAATTCTTTCGTTCGGTTCTAATGTGTCTTGTTCTCGAGCTCTGTAAACCAAAGCTCTGATACCAATTGTAGTAACCCGTAACTTCCCCGGTAAGGAAAGCCCGGATTATCTTGAGAACACGACAAAATAGAACGCAAACAGAAGAACATTTCATTGTTTATTACAACAATTCCATCAGATACAAGAATATACAGAGTATAAATGAATAAATTACATTCGATAAATATCAGAGATTACAATAAATTACATAGCAGCGGAAAAACAATGCAAAATACAACTGAAAGTAATACACGGATACAGAGCTTTCCAAGCATCGTTCCAGCTGTAAATCAGGGTCCTGTGAATATAAATCTGCAAAACCAAAACTACTGGCTGCCTGTGTCGAAAATAGGGGCACCCAGAGTTTAGGTTAAAACAATAAACTCCACGTCAGTCATGTGACTGGTGTGAGAACTAAAACAGTTATTAATCCAATTTTTAAAGTTTGGTAAATCAAGGGACCACGCCGTATAACACGGAACGGGTTTCCTCCCAAGAATACCAGTGCATAAACAAACAGCGCAATGCTAAATAAAGAATAATGAAGCTGTTATAAGACCCAGGTCCCATCACACAATGCAACGCAGGCCGGAGGATAGGGTTTTACCTTATAACAGCCAAATAATGCTTGATACGCGAAATTTCATCTTTTATTGTTACTATAAGTGAAGAAAACAACTTCAATCATAACGTATAAATCATAGACGACATAGTATCCCATGCTACTATGTCGCCATACTAGGCTCTACAAATAAAACCGAAATATCACGTATTGGAAATTGGATTTCCATCATGAATCGAGGCAAGGGGCAAGCTCCTCTCTTCTTCGAGACACTCTAGCAAATGTTTCAGGACTACTCTCTCTAGGTAGCCTCTCGGATGCTTCAGGGCCGGTCCTCCCTTACGTTTGAGGATTAATTATTCCTGAACACACGTTTCCCGGTCCTAACAGACCTAAAATCGAAGCGCCTCGCATTCCAACAACCACATAGGTAAAAATAATATAAATGTCAGCCAGTTTAAGCACTGACACTACCCATAGCTAGAAAGACACGTCGTGCTCTTCCTGCATTCACTATCCTGTTTTTGACTCATACCGGGGTGTGAGGCTCGCGAATCCACGCTATACACAAAGCTGCGCCACATAGGCCGTGCTTTGATCATCAACCACAAGACTTTGCTTTTCAACAGAAGCCTTGATCATCTGCCACTTAGGCATGCCACACAGGCAATTCACTCCATGCGACTGATGTCCATCGATATACAACCTCTGAGCTCGTACGTCTCAGAGAAGGGCGTTAAGCAAGAGAATAAATTCTCCGCCGACAGATGTATATTTAATAGAGATCAATCGACAAAGAATAAAATCCAATGTCAGACACACAGTCCATTTACAAGTTCGTTCTGAGTCTGAATGAAACCGGAGGCACTTTCCTCGCATATCCGTCGATCTCCAAGTACGTCTAGACGATCACCAACTGATTCCCTCATCTTGGGTGTACAGCCCAATCAAGATCATCAGTAACCACCCAAACAATGTGAAGACTTCTGATCTTCAACCACAGTCTTCCTCTTCGACGTATCGTCGAATCGGTTATTCAGAATGGGTATAAACCCGGCCTTTCCGAATAACCCGCGTATATAATAAACCAATTTTACACAAACACAACATACGCCTAATTCCAATTAATCAATCACTAACCGTAAATTAGCAAGAGAACAATTCCCCAAATATTAAACTCGAAGGCCGAAACCAACATCAGATCAATACCCAGGAAACCATTCTTCTTAGCTAACCTACAGTTAGTTTCTAAATTTCACATTCTTAGGGAAAGGTTCCCATTAATTTTATCAAAGATAAATCCTTTTAAATTTATTCTTTAATCTTCCTTTGGATATCATTTCAAACCATGTTAAGGTTTTCCAAACTAGTCGGGATTAGCGAACCACACCGAAGTAATTATTTATTTTATTTCCCAATCCCAACCTATTCATCCCATGAAGCAAAACTGGTAATACTCCATATCTAACACCACGGTGTTATCGGTAAAATTAATTACCATTTCACATTCAAATCAAATTAAAGATTTAACTACCGAATTGGAGCAAAACTGGTGATACTCCATTCTCGTTCACTTTCCAAATTTGATAATTTAAATTATCAATTCACATTTCAGTCTAATTACAGATTCATTAAAACTCCTTTTACTGGGTTAAAGAACTAATGTCATTTAAAATACAGTTCATGATAAACCCAAATCACATTCTATTTATTATCCGGTAAAGAACAAGTGTTATTTAAAACACCATTCACGATAAACCCAAATCCCATTTGATATTAAATACAAGGCTCTGAATAGAAGATATATCGGCTTATATTCAATATCAAATTCTGAAACCCACAAATATCGCTTTGGAAATAACGATATAAAATATATCTTCCAAATTTCCTCCAAAATATCTGTATAATCGCGGAATCTAATATCGAAATATTCCAAAGACAATTTAGATTCAAATCCAATTCATATATTGGAAATTCTGGTTATTTTAAACCCATATCAAATCCCATTTATTTATTTAAAAATAATTAGATTTTAATTCTAGTTCAAAACAAGTTCATTTCGATAAAAATCTATTTTTATCTTTTCAAATATGGAGTTTTTCACCCCCAATTCTTCACAAATCATTTCTTATGATCTTACACAAATTACTGATATTTTTGATAATTTTATCAAGGCCCGTACAGTCGATTTCCAACAACGGCCATCGAACTGCACTTACATCGACCTTTTCTGAAATTGATTAGGACATATCTCCAAATCCAACCGTCAGATTTCAAATATCTTGTATTCGTTAGAAATCTCTTTTCGATACGAACCCAATGGTTCCGGTTTTAGGAGAATCCGGTGGTCGTATCTCCCGTAATGTCCGTTCGAAGCCAATGGTCGAAATTCACGAACTGCCCCGGCGCGGCGCGTTCTATTCAGGCCATTATATATATAATATATATATATAATATTTCATCGATTTCCTTTTAAAACGAATTTTATAAATCGTTTCAAATTTGTTTCAAAAACAATTTCAACCTTCATTTCAAATTCAAATCAAAATTGGATTTTCAATTATAATTCTTTTTACATTCATTTCTATTTGATTTCAATTCAAATCGATTTCAATTCGTTTTCAATTCGATTTGAATTCATTCCAAATCGATTCCACTTCGATTTCCAATTGCATTTCTTTTTAATTCAATTTCAATTCGATTACAATTCGATTTGAATTCATTTCAATTCGAATTCATTTTATATTCAATTAAATTCGAATTCATTTTATATTCAACTCGGATTCATTTCTTAATATTCGATTTAATTCGAATTCACTTCTAAATATTCGATATTTAAATCTCTTTTCAATATTCATTATAAGAACGAATATAATCGATATAAATATCGTTCGCGTTAAAATAGCGCATCTCTAATCAACACGGCTTTATATTTTTCAATAACTTCGTTATTCTATTCAACACATGAATCTATATTTCTTTCAACACATGACTAATCTCAACACATGAGTACTGTCAACACGTGACTATTTTTGTTATTTAATATATTTTATAAATTTACGATTTCTATCTTTTAATTTTCAATCAGACTCCAACCGTAAATTAGTAAGAGAACGATTCCTTAAGTATTAACCCCGAAGGCCGAAACCAACATCAGATCAATACCCAGGAGACCACTCATCTTATCTATTTTGCAATTAGTTTCTAATTTTATATATGATAAAGATGTAAATTTTATTGTTAAAATATTTTACTCAACACATGAATCGATATTTCTTTCAACATATGACTAATCTCAACACATGAGTACGGTCAACACCTGAATCTTTATTTTATAATATTCTTTATTTTCCCAATTGGAATGAGTCCCAATCAATTACCATATAATGTTAATTATATGGATTCCATACAACACATGTATATAATAGCAACGATAAATAATCAACCATCATCCAAAGTGCAACACATAGCTGCATAAGCATTAAATATAAATAATTAACGCTTACACAGTCCGTCGACCAATCGATCGACATACAACTAAATAATTGGGATTAGTGTATGCCAAGTATCATCCCAACACCCGTGTGGGGTTTCAATCCACAAACACTGAATATTATTTGTGCAGTTGGGCGATGTGTAAAATTTAATGTCCCAATCAATGTCCTTCAAATAGGTGTTCATAAATAAACCGTCCGGTTTGTAAATGAATATTTATTTATTCACATTCACGTTAAAAAATATATTTTTAACGATAATTAATTTATTTCAACACATCAAACAAGCATACAAGTCGTCCATGGTCTGTGGACGACGGGTGTCGGGTGCTACTAAACACCGTCTGCATCCTAGTATATATATTTTTAACTAGAAAAGAAGATTTAAAGTGAGAAATTCTCACCGACTAGCTAAACCAAACGCCACGACTCTTCATATGTAGGAATCTTGTTGTTCTCGCCTTTTGTCACTTTCGTTACCCGTAAAAATCACATTTTTATACTGTTACTATATAGATAAAAATTCTATTTTTATATCGTTAGTAATATAATATAAATTATATTTTTATCACGCTATTCTCTATATAAAAATTATATTTTTATATATCTACCTCTAATATAAAGATCGAATTTTTATGTCATCGCTATAAAAATCACATTATTATTTCAAATTATATATAATAAATATTAGATTTTTATTTCGCTACATGTATAAAGATCAAATTTTTACTAGTTATATAATAAAAAAAATCGTATTTTTATTCTCTATAAAATATAAAAATCATATTTTTATCTTCTACATCATTTGAAAATTATATTTTTTTAACGATGTCTATTTAAAAATCGAACCTTTACCATATAAAAAAAATCTAATCTTGGCTATATTAAAAATCAAAGCTTTACCGGGTTAAAAATTTAAACTTGCCTAAATTAAAAACTAAACTTTACATAAGGAAAAATATCGACTTTATATATTTAAAGATCTCATCTTCAGATTAGTAAAAATCTAATCTTTACTTAGAAAGTCAAACCTTTATATTCTAAAAAAAACAAGAAACCATATAGAGTTTTATTTTAAAAACTAAGGGATTATAAATAAAGGAGGGAAAACTCACAGCCGTCATTCGCCAGCAGGGTGTCGGAAGTTGATTAGAGTGCATCGCGAGGTGTTGCACCATCTCCAGGTGTCGCTCGAACCTCGAGTTACTTCCCAACCCTCGAACGATGGCAATTCGATTTGGGCGATGGAAGCATTGACAAGGGGGCACGGCTTCAGTTTGCGGAGCAGAGGGGAGGGAGTGACGGTCGCTGGTGACGGCCATGGCTCCTGCGGCGACGCTCGTGCGATAGGGAGGAGGGGTGCGACTGTTCTTTGGGGTTGCGGGCTAGGGCGTGGGGCTTTCAGAGGAGCGAGAAGAGAGTAGTGGGGAGGGAGAGGGGATTCTGGCGACGAGGACCACCAGGAGGGGCGGCGCGACGATCGTCAGTGAAGAGGAGGGCTGGGCGACGCGAGTTTAGGGTTGGGTTTTTTTTCGAACGGGCTTGACTGAGGAGAAGAAAAGGGGGAGGGAGTTTTATATAAATATATATATTTTTTATTATTAAATTAATTCTAAAAAGAAACTTATAAATTCGATCTCCAATCGAGACCCACCGCCTGTCGTCCATAGCTAATCACCCCCATTCCGAACACAATGGGATATGTATCGTAAGCTGATTCGATCGTTTCGATCAGTTTCCGTCAAAATCAAAATATAAATCTATATATTGAATTTGAACGCACATTTCAATTTACCAGGGCCACATATTGGCGCTAAAAATTTCAGAAAAATTATTTCCAACTTCGTACTGATGATACGCTCCTAACAAAACTAATTCTGTCAAATTCTGAAACCGTTTGAAAAATGGTCATTTTCCAGTCGATTAAATTCAACTGAAACTGGTCAAACGCGTTTTACTTCTCCACACTCACATATGGATTCAAAAATTTACAAATTTTGAAACCTAGCAATAAGTTGACATCACGGATCCAACAAAAGTGGTTTCGTCGAAAACCGAGGTCGTTTGCAAAAATCCCATTTTTAAGGGGCCAGAATTCCATAGCGACTATTTTGAATCTTCAACTGGACATTACTTTTTATCCTCGCTATGAAATTTCAATTTTTCGGGTTCGTTGGAAAGATATTCTCAATTAGATTCTAATGTTTTTGGTTTCGCCAAAATCCGGTTTATTTTGCACCCGGTACATTCAATTGAACTTTGAAATCGAATTATCGAACTACCGCGCCATTTTCAATTCCTTTTATAATTATAAATAAATTTTTATATTCTAACGATGCTCTATATAAATATATACTTCTATTCTATTCAAAATAAATTTCTCGTCGATATTATTTAAAATAATTCATTTTAAATATTCAAAATTCATCGAAATTGCCAAAATAAAAATTTTAAATTGGCTCAGAATTTCCGGGTTATTACATATATGCTTGAAACATATCCTCATCTTCAACCAGCTCGACAATCTCGTAGTAACAATGATAATTATCCCAAAAAGCGCTATGTGTTGTATGAACATCTGTAACAACCCAGAAATTTTGAACCAATTTAAAAATTTTATTTTAGCTATTTTAGTGGATTTTGATTATTTAAAATGATTTATTTTAAATAATAATGACTAAAAATTTATTTAAATCGAAGTTAGAACATATAAATTTATTTTAATTATAAAACGAGCCTGAAATGGTGCGGTGGTTTGAAAATTCGATTTTAAATTTCAAATGATCAATGTACAGAATTTGAAGTAAATCGGATTTCAATAAAACAAGAAACGTTAGAATCAATTTAACTATATCTTTCTAACGAATGTTAAAAATTGAGATTTCACTTTATAAACTGAATGTTATGTCCAGTTTAAAATTTAAAATTGTCGCTATGGAATTTATATATATACTAATATAATATATAGCCCTTAAAAATAGCCATTTTGCAACGACCTCCGTTTTCGACGAAACCACTTTTGTTGGATCCAGAATGTCAAATTATTGCTAGTTTTCAAATTTCATAATTTTTGGAATTAATATGTGAGTGTGGCAAATTTAAATGTGTTTGGTAATTTGAATTTGAATTTAATCGACTTGAAAAAGGCCATTTTTCAAACGGTCTCTAAATTCGACGAAATTAGTTTTGTTAGGACTGTATCGTCAAACATTGCTAGATTTATTTTTCTTTAATTTTTGGAGTCAGTATGTGGCCTCAGTAAATTAAAATGTACGTTTAAATTCAATATATATTGATTTATATTTTAATTTTGATAAAAACCGATCGAAATGATAGAATTGGCTTACGAAAAATATTCCATTGTGTCTGTAATGGGGGTATTTAGCCAGGAGTGATAGTCGTTGGGTTCAATTTGGAATTCGTAGCAATAAACAGGTATATTTGGAATTAAAATAATATTAAAAATTTATATATAAATAAATATAAACCCTAGTCTCTCCCTCATAAATCTGCAGCCGCCACTCACGCACTGGACGATCAGAATCGCTCCAAATATCTTCCCCCTCGTTCTCAAAATCCACGCAACCATTCATGAATCCATAACTACGAAATCCTTCTTCTACATGAGATCTTCAATATCGACGGGTAGGATCGAAATTCACGCAACCATTGGTGTGAAATCGCTGCCCAAAGCCACCGAGTTTGTGGTGATTTTTGGAGGCGCAGGGGCATTCGATTTCGTCAGGATGGGGTGGCGGAGGTGAGCGACGCAACGGCGCATCGAGTGGTGGCCTCCGATCTAGGTTGTTAGCCTGCTTTGTGACCAGGCTACCGAAAGCCAGGGACTTGGGTACGAGCTTACATTGATTGGCGATCACTTGAGTGGAGTGATAGAAAGCTGCAAAACTTGAATTATTCATGTAAATGTCACCGGATCGGATCCCCCATTCGGATCGGATCCCTCCTTTCGGATCGGATCGGATCCCCCTCTCCGGATCGGATCGGAGTACCCTCTACCCGAACCTCCTGAAGTATTCTGCATAGAAGTGCGTGCAGACAATCTACTCGAAAAACCGGTTCGGTTCGGATCCGATCCGAACCGACTGGACCTGTTTCTGCACATGGAGTTTGACCTCTTCTCTTGGCATAACCGACTCCTACAATTGCGGATCGGACTCCACTTGGCAAAGCACGACCTGGTAACCACTTTTCCACGTTCTCCACTACTTCTGAGATCTCCTCCGGTCATGCCACGTGGCCCATCCGAACTGGAACCGCCCAGAGCTTCTCTACAGCTATAAATACACCACAACATGGCCATTTGAAGGGACTTTTTTGCATTTCAATCATTCATGGTAGCCATGGCCGAATTCCCCCACCAATAACCACCTTCTTCTCCAATGAAAATCAATGAATTCAGAGGGAATTATTCATTGTATTTGAGCGATTGGGTGATTGAATTCCTTGTAATTGTAATCCATGAATGAAATGAGAAACTATGAAGTGGATGTAGGCTTGTTAACGCCGAACCACTATAAATCTCGTGTCTCTACTTGATTTTTTACGTTTTAGATTATTATTCCTCACAAATCCTAGACAATTGGGTGTTAGTGCCATTTTTTGGTCTAACATGGGTCAAGGCGGCTGTGGCGGCGGTGGTACCAAGCCCAAGGCGGCGTGCGGTTTCCAAAAATGATCGAGGAAGGAGTTAACGGGGGTAATAAGAGAAATTAATATATTTAAATTATTTAAATTATTTCAATTATATAATTAACGCGTTAATTATTATATCTTTTCCATACGAGGTCCAAATCCGACGATTTCAGTCATGTTGGAATCGTGGCGACAAGTACTTCACAATGGAACTGACTAGAATGAAAACGGAGCAAGTTGAAGTTTTTGATAAAATTAAACGACCAGTTTAATTTTATTAAAAATAAAATCGCCAAATAAAGAATGACGAAGTGGAAACCAATGTGAGAACTCCTTCTCACTAAATTGTATTTTATCATGTTATTATATTCATGTATAAAAATATATAGAATTGCCAGTGTAGATTTTTATCAATTTTAATTATTATAAATTGTATACGGTGCATGTTAGCTCACCTCACTTGTCCACAGACCATGGACGATTTAATTGACTGTATTGTGTTTTGATTGTGATGTTGTGATGATTTACATATTAAAAATAATGTTAACATTTATATGGTAATTAAAACTAAATTATAAATACTTATTTATAATTTAAACAGTGAAAATCGGTAAATTAGAAAAATAATTCAAATCGAATTAGAACTGGTTAAATTAATTAACCAGTGATTACTTTGAATAGGCTATTGTTGTTTGAAAACCCCACACGGGTCTGGGGATGGTAATTTATTCAGATCTCCCCAGAATTTAATTATATGTCAATCGATGGGCTGACAGACTGCGATGAGCGTTATTTATTTATTTTAAGGCTTATACAGTGCTAGAATGCACTCTGGATGATGTGTGGATGTTTAATGATTATTTATCATTATTGTGAATACACACGATGTATGGAAATCCATATAAATATATTTATGTGGTAATTGATTAAGTCTGATTCCAATTCAGAAATAACGAATAGTTTTAAAATAATATATAGTATAGTTTTCAAATATTATTCAGTATAGTTTTAAATTAATATTTTGTATAGTTTTAAAATAATTTTCAGTGAAGAATCAAGATATGATTTTGATGTCCGATTTTGGATGGGCATGAAAATATTGAAATATTCAAAACTGAAATGAATATGAAGCCTTGTAAGGAGATATACGCCACTTTTACCCGAAAGGGTTTATCGATCGATTTTCTTTCTTTTATAATGAATACAGAATAGAATTGATTTCAAAATCAGATAGTTTGAAGATAATATCATTTTGATATTTTAATGATATGGAATATTCATTTTTGATTTAAAATTGAAAATGAAGTTAAAATTGTTTAAAATGAATTTATAAACGATTTATAAAAAACGTTTTGAATGGAAATCGACGATATATATATATTATATATATATAATGGCTTGAATAGAATGCATCACGCAGCGACCGTTCGCGAATTTCAAACATTAACTTCAAATTGATATAGCAGGAGATCCGACTGTTAGATTCTCCTAAAAACTGAGTCGTTGAGTTCGTATCAAAAAGAGTTTTCCAATGAATATAAGAGATTTAAATTTTAATGGTTGGATTTTAAATTATGCCCAAATACATTTCGGGAAAAGATCGCTATGGATGCCGTTCGGTGGCCGTTATTGGAAACCGACTGAAATGGCGATATTAAAATTATTAGAAATATGGAAAAATTATGTAAAATCATAATAAATGATTTAGAAAAAATTTGGATGAAAAATTCCAAGTTTAAAAAGATAAAAATATATTTTTATCAAAATAAAGTAGTTATTAACTAGAATAATAATCCAATGTTTTTATATAAATAAATTGGATTTGAAATGGTTTTGATAAAACCAGAATTTTCCAACGTATGAATTGGAATGAGTTGGAATAGAAATAATCTTTGGAATATTTCGATATTGGATTCCGTGATTATGCGGATATTGTTGAGGAATTTGGAAGATATAAATATCGTTATTCCCAATATGATATTTGTTGGTTTCAGAATTTGATATTGAATATACGCCGATAAAATTTCTATTCAAAGCCTTGTATTTAATATCAAATTGGATATTGGGTTTGTTGTGAATGGTGTCTTAAATAACACTATTCTTAAACCCAGTTGAGATAAGAATAAAATCTTTTAATTAAGATTTAGAGAAGTTTACCAATTAATTAATATTTAATTGGAATTGAAATGGAAATGGATTTTGGGTTTATCGTGAAGGGTGTTTTAAATAACATTTGTTCTTTAACCCAATTAACAGTGAAGTTATGATTTGGATTTATAAATCTTTTTATTAAGATTTAATGGAAATTTTCCAAAGTAAAGTTTTCCGATTTAACAGATTAAATTAGAATTGAATGGAATTCGATTTGGTAATAATCGAAATGAGCTTCTGTGAATGAAGACCGTTACTATATATATATATATATATATATATATATGGAATTTAAAAGGCTTTGCCGCTATTCCATTTATATTTTTACTCTGTTACGCGAATTTATATCGATTATACCCTGTTGTGATTTCCGTGTAGATTCCATTTTGATGGAAAATGATTTTGGGTTTATCGTGATGATGTTTTAAAGGACATTCGTTCTTTAACCCAGTTAAAGACAGGATTTATTTCCTAAATTTGAATAATCATTAAAAAGTGATTTTTGGAGATTAAAACTAAGCGGAGTTTTAATGAATCTTTAATTAGATTGAAAAGTTCATATGTTAATTAAATTTTCCAAATTTGGGAAGTGATCGAGAGTGGAGTACCACCAGTTTTACTCTAGGCGATAGTTAAATCTTTAATTAGATTTGAACATGAAATGGTAATAAATTTTACCAATAACACCGTGGGTGTTAGATATGAAGTACTACCAGTTTTGCTCCATGGGATGAATAGGTTGGGATTGGAATAATAAAAGAAACGATTACTTCGGTATGGCTTGATAATCCTGACTAGTTTTATAAATCTTAATTTGGTTTAGAATTGTGAAAAGATAAAATCAAATCTTTTGAAATGGATATCCAAAGGAAGAATAAAGAATAAGTTTAAAAGAATTTATCTTTGATAAAATTAATGGGAACCTTTCCCTAAAGATGTGAATATTTAAATAAAAGAATATTCTGAATTGGAATGAGGCGTATGATATGTTTTTTTAGCACTTGATTATAAAATATGCGAGTTATTCGGAAAGACTGGGTTTAACCCATTCTGAATAATTAATACAACGACTAAAAGTCGACGATGAAGACGGTGGTTGAAGACAGGAGGTCTTCACATCGTATGGATGATTACTGATGTCTTGATTGGGCTGTACACCCAAGACAAGGTAATAAGTGGAGATCATCCAAACGTACTTGGAGATCGACTGGATATGCGAGGACCTCTCTCCTGTATTGGACACATGAGACGAGGAATAAGGTGCCTCCGGTTTCATTCAGACCCAGTGCAGACTTGTAAATGGATGTGTTTCTTACACTGGATTTCATTCTGTGTTGATTGATTTCTATTAAATATATATCTATTTGGTGGCGGAGAATTTATTCTCTTGCTTAACACCCTTCTCTGAGACGTACGAGCTTAGAGATTATATATTGATAGACATCAGTTGTATGGCGTGAATTGTCAGTGTGGCATGCTGAGATGCAAATGATCAAGGTTTTGTTGAAAAGCATAGTCATGTGGTTGATGATCAAAGCATGGCTTTAAATAGCATAGCTTTAAATAGCATAGCTTTGTGTATAGCGTTAATTCACGAGCCGCACACCCAGTATGAGCCAAAAACGGGATCGTGACTGCAGGGAGTGCATGATGTTTCTTTCTAGCTAGGAGTGGTGTCATGGTATGGAGCCCAGACATTTTTACTTATGTGGATGATGGATTGCGAGGCGCCTCGGATATTGAGTCCCTAGTGGCTCAGATTTTATGCCCTATAGGGCAGGGAAACGTGTGTTTAGGAATAACTGATCCACTAAAGTAAGTGTGGGTCGGCCCTGAAGATCCAAGGGACGATGCGTTCTGTTCCTAAGGCACGGGCTAAAGTGTCTCGAATCGGTGAGGAGCCATCCCTTGCCTCGACTCATAGATGGAATCCAATTTCCAATATGTGACTTTTCGGTTTTAGTTGTAAACCTATATGGCGACATAGTGGGATGTGGCGCTCATGTCGTCTATGGTTGATACATTTATATTTGAAGTTATTATGTACACTATACACTTAAGTAGTACCAAAATGATTTATTTTAAAATGCACCAAGCATGTTTGGCTATTATAAGGTAAAACTCTATCCTCCGGTTTGTGTTATATTGTGTGATGGGACCTAAGCCTTATAATAGCTTCATTTAAAAAAAACATTGCGTTGTTTATAAATTGTCTATTTCAGAGTATTCAAGGGAGTGAACCCGTTCCTCGACATACGACATGGTCCCGTGAATTACCCTATTTTAAAGTAGAGCTTTAATAACTGTTTTGAGTTCTCACACCAGTCCCATGACCAACTCGAAGTTTATTGTTTCTACCTAAAATCTGGGTGTCCATATTTTCCACATGGACAGCTAGTAGTTTTGGTTCTCGCAGATACTTAATTACACAGGATCCTGGATTACAGCTGGAGCAATATTCGGAAAGCTTTGTATCCGTGTATCTCTTTCAGTTGTGGTTGTAGATGATTTCCGCTGTACATTATGTCTCATGTATTATTTTCCGCTGCTTTGTAATTTAATTCTCTGATATTTTTTCCACTGTATATTATTAGAACTCTGTTATATTCTTATATTCTGATGTAATTTCTGTAATAGCAATGAAATATTTTATTATTTTCTGATGAGTGTTGTTCTCAACTCAATCTGGGCTTTCCCGTAAGGGGAAGTCTGGGTCGTTATAACATCTGTAGTAGACCTCCATGAAGGGCAGTCGGGATGGTTGTTGTAAATGTCTTGGATCAAAATCTAAAACAATTCATGGCTTACGCTCCCACCATTTTGCAGCATAATCTCGTGTCTTCTATCAAACTCGATATAAGCTTCCGAAAGTATTAGTAACTCAGCTGCAGACCAATTTTGGATTGACATTTTCCCTTATGAGTTTAACTGTAATATCTAGGAATGAGAAATGAAACGATTTATAAGCAATACTATTTATAACAAATACTACCCATGTAATTATTTCAAAGACTAGACTGAAGAGTAGTCAATTCGAACAAACACTAGTGCTCTATAAATATGTGTTGTCCATTCAAACTGCAATTGTCAGCCAATTGTCAGGACGTTTTACTAGTGCTCTGATTTGCAGTAAAGGAACATGACTACACATTGTGCAAACATAATAATTAAACTAAGTAGTGATCACAGGAATCTCCACTATTTCTTTGTTTTATAGTCACTGTACGTAAAGTAAATTAGCAAGGGTCGTCCTCTTGCATACAAACATCGTTCAATACAACAAATTAGATGTGGTAGAAGAAAGTATATAACTCGGATACAAACATTGATGCACCAAATTATAGAACGAAGTATACAAACATCGTTCGGCACAACATATAACTACGACTCAAATTCAACATAATTTCAAACACAAACATATAACTATGACTGAATACAACATAACTATGGCCCATAGTTTCAGGATAAACCGTAGCACCCATCAAGCATTTCAGCCTTTACTGCAACATTCATTCGTTCCAAGCGACTAACCTCTGCTTGCATCTCAAGTGCGTACTGGATACCCCTTTCCGTCAATGGTGGATCATCCATGAAAAAAATTACAACTTTGCAATTCTTGGCGATTCTATGCATCAATGTATGTTTTACAACCATAAAAGCGGCAACCTACATTCATCTGACTTTTAGAAACAAGGACATTACATTCAACTATGCAATAGCAGAGGACTGAACGACCTGTCATGCTTGAGCTTGACCTATCCGGGTTCTGTCGAGCAATTAATTCCCTCAACCTATAGCATGGAGGGATTTTTGAATTAGTCCAATACGCTGGACTACAAAATTTGGTTATGTGACACTAAATAGTACAGACACTACTTCTGTAGCTTCGACTTGCGTTTCGAGCACAAATTTGACATCTTTGGTCGGTTGCTTATTACGTTCATACTCATCGTACATTTGAACCTTGGTTTCATCATCGAACTCTCAATTAGCCATTTTTTAGTTTGAAACTTGAAATAACTGAGTTATATTGACGAATCGTGGAGTACATAACGATATAAGGAAGAGAAGAGCAAATAAGTTAACAAATTTCTTACCTACAAGACTTGCTTAACTATTATTCAAAAAACCAGCTTATCAAATCTATTCGAGCCAAAACATAATGAAGGGAGGAAGTGAGGCTGGTTGCTCTTTAATAAACCAGCTTGTTTCATTTCATACGTTGATATATGGCAGCTTTATCACTTTGGCAGCATTATAAGATTTGTCACATCTATATAGTCAACTCAACTGTTTATTAAAGAGAGTGCGGTGTCCAATAAAGACCAGAGTGCGGTATCCAAGAGAGAACAGAGTGCGGTATCTAATGAAGCCAGCGTGGCTATAGTGCCCTTTACACTGACATTACATTGCTGCTACTTGTCCTACTTTGTCTCCAAGCGAGTGCGGTATCCAATGAAGGGCAGAGTACGATATCTAAGAGAGAACAAAGTGCGATATCCAATGAAGCCAATGTGGCTACAGTGCCCTTGACACTGTGTCTGCGTACACTGCTGCCACTTGGTCTTCTTTGTTTCCAAGCAAGTGCGGTATCCAATGAAGACCAGAGTGAGCTATCCAAGAATGAACAGAGTGCGGTATCCAATGAACCCAAGGCAACCTTGCCACATATTAAATAAATTTTTATCTAGATAAACTATATATAATAGTGGAAAGACTTACAATATTTATTACTCGAACGAATTCCAGTATATTCAGTATCTAAGCAAATCAAAAAACTCAATAAAAAAATGTCCATTGAAGAGTGTATGTTGTTCGATGATAACAACGAAGAATTTGATATTATGATAGGGGATCATTTTCCTCGACATAGGGAGCTAATATCTACGCTGCATGATGATGGAGAATCTAGCAAGAAACATGGTGGCTCTGTTGCAGGCAGTCGATATAAAAACCGAGGTCATTCGTGGTACAACGATAGACTAATGGAAGACTATTTTGTTTCAAATCCAACGAACACAGATAAAGATTTTAGGAGGAGATTCTGAATGAGGCGATCTATGTTTCTTCGAATCCTATAGTGTGTCCAACAACATGATTCATACTTTATCTATAAACGCAATGCATCTTATACAATGGGCCTCATTGGAATTCGAAAGATGACAGCTGCGCTGTGTATGATAGCATATGGAGGTTCAACTGACGCTCAAGACAAAAACTTAAAAATGGCGGAAAACACAGTATTAAAGTACTTGGATCATTTTTGCCAAGCTATCGTTGGCGTTTATGGCGACCAATACTTACGTAGACCAAACGAAGCTGATATAGCAATGTTAATGAATATGCATGGTAGTAGAGGATGACGTGGAATGTTAGGTACTTTAAACTGCATGCATTGGAAGTGGAGGAATTGTCCAGAAGCATATGCTTGAGCTTATTAGGATAAGTCTCATACGTCAACATTTGGTGTTCTTCAATCCAGATTTGTTATAGTCAATAATGCAAGAAGGAAAAAGAAAAGATATTGAAAGAGCATTTTGCGTTCTTCAATTCAGATTTGTTATAGTCAGCAATCCATGCAGACTTTGGTCACCAGTTAAAATGACTAAAATGATGTACACTTGTGTTATTTTACATAACATGATTATAGAGGACAAAAGAGACATGAAAGATGATTTCAATTACGAGAAAGCTGCTCCACCGCTTGATGTTTCGCGCGAAAATATGATTGGAAGCAAACTACAACTTGAGTTTCACGTAGAAAGCCAAATGTCCTACTGTAACATTCACATACGTCGAAGACTCCAAAATGATCTAACAGACCATCTTTAGAACTTTGCTGGGAGTCAGTGAAACTATGTATCCTTAGCTGTTGCGCTTTCGTTGTTTAAATATTTCTAATCTTGTCCTGTAACCGTTAAACATTTTTGTTTGATTAGAGCTTTCCTTCTTAACTGCTTCGTCAATGTGGATAACACAAAAACTGCTAAAATTAATAGTAAAATACCACTACTGATTTCAGAACGATAACGCGTATTAAACAAGATGCTTACTAGGTATTCATATTTGTTTAGAAATACAAGTTCACAAGAAATAATTATACCAACCATACAATAACTATTAAGGCTGGGTTTGAACTTTGAAGAGAAATTAATGAGTGTGCAGGGAATCAGTGGAATGTGTAGTATCCCTTGACAAAACTAAGTGCATTTCACAGTTTTTGCCAAGAAACATTTGTTACGGATAATGATGAGATGCAACTCAAGGAAATGTTCTCTGTTTCGTAGTTTATGCCTTGTCAATTCCATGATATTTGTAATCCAAATGCAAATAAATAAACATTATGATCACTTTGGCTTACACACACACACACGTAACGCTAGTATAGAATTACCATTAGGGAACGAAATAAGGAGATGTAACGGGCAAGGCAACCTTCCTATCTACAAGGAAGATTCTGGATATTCTAAAAAAATAACTCGTTACATGCATGAAACGCAGGGCATATGATGGTATTTTATTAATAACATACTGACCGATCGTTTTCACTGTTATACATGTTGCACTTTCATTCAAGGATCAGTGCATTATTTTGACAGGCAACATGAACAGCCATAACATACACACACACACACACACACACACACACACACACACATATATATATATATATATATATATATATATATATATATATATATATATATATATATATATATATATATATATATATATATATATATATATATATATATATATATATATATTACTTTGTCTTTCATGTTACATCGCTTTCAAGGCTCCAGATTACAGAAGCCATTGGTCTCCAAGAGTGGTAAATGAATGGAATATGCAAAATAGAGAGCCTATAAATAGCACTTCATATGCAAACCAGAAATTCACACACTTGCATTTGCATAGATACATATATTAGCATTTAACGTACACAGTGAACGGTTTTCTTTAAAAAATGACAACAAGTAGTTCTCAGCTGTCCACGGCTTTGGGTGTGTTGATGGTCGTATCAGTACTGATGAGCTGTGTAGCCTCACAATCGTGTCATATTAGTGGATACTTGAGAGGTAAAGCTGGTCATTGCAATACAGAGAACGACTCGGATTGTTGCAAAACAGGCAAACTGTATCCACAATACCGTTGTTCTCCACCGGTAACCGATCAGACACGCGCAGTGATGACAATAAATAGCTTTGCTGAGGGAGGTGATGGCGGAGGTCCATCAGAATGCGACAATCAATACCATAGCGACAGCGAGCTTGTAGTTGCATTATCCACTGGCTGGTATAATGGAGGAAGCCGTTGCCTCAATAACATCAGAATCAACGCCAATGGAAGGTCTGTTTTGGCTAAAGTGGTCGATGAGTGCGACTCCGTCCACGGTTGCGATTCTGATCATGATTTTCAACCTCCCTGTCCGTACAATGACGTCGATGCTTCTCCAGCTGTTTGGAAGGCTCTCAATATTCCGCAATCTCAGATTGGAGACTATGATATTACGTGGTCCGATGCCTGATTGCACACTATATCTTTTGATATATATTCCTGTGTGATAAGTAATATATATACTGTGTCAGTTTGATTAATGTCAATGAATGAATGATATATACTTACTCCATACGAAGTGTCAAGCTTCTTGTCTAAACATCTCTCATCTTCCCCCTTACATACATAAGTAAGTATGCTGGTGATCTCTTAATAATTGCTAATCTAAATCATCTTATAAGATTATCAGGTTAATACATAACATATGGCCTTGTCTTTGGTTATGGAACCATCAATGAGACTTGCACTCTCAGTTGGTAACTAACTTGAAGAGGAAAACAAAAGATCATCAGAACTTTTGCGCATAGTACTAAATTATCTCCTTATCAGATCGCAGACTTGTGAAACTTACATTGGCATATGTTTCACGACAACAATATTGGTTGCATGAGCATTCATAAACCTGACAGACTTGACAGAGAGAGTTAAGCACAGGTTAACACACACGGGAGCAACAAATGGCCATTACCAAAAACAACAAACCTGATTGCACACTATATCTTTTGATATATATTCCTGTGTGATAAGTAATATATATACTGTGTCAGTTTGATTAATGTCAATGAATGAATGATATATATTTACTCCATACAAAGTGTCAAGCTTCTTGTCTAAACATCTCTCATCTTCCTCCTTACATACATACATGCATTTTACTTTATGTACAAGAAATACACAGACTGATCGAACTATACAAGTATGCTGCAGGTGATCTCTTGATAATTGCCAATCTAAAAAATATTGCAAGACTGTCAGGTTCATATTTATATGGCCTTGCATTTGGTTATGGAACTATCAATTAGACATAATCTCTCAGCTGGTAACTAACTCGAAAAGGAAAACAAAAGATCATCGGAACTTTTGCGGATAGTACTAAATTATCTCCTGATCAGATCGCAGACTAGAGAAGCTTACAATAGCATATGTTTCACGCCAATAGTATTGGTTACATGAGCATTCATAACATCGCCAACTTGACAGGGAGAGTTACGCACAGCACAGGTTAACACGCACGGGAGCAACAAATGGTCGTCGCCAAAAACAACAAAAGTGGTATCATCATTTTAGTTTTAAACGCAGACTCAACTAAAACCACACATATCAGTTATGGGAGTTGCATTAATGATTTGTTCATATTCTCCACTTTACATACTCTCCGTGTCTCCTATTTTCTATTATCCATGGCTTGCATTTAACTGTCTGAAAATATGTATGTTAATTTCCTTTTTCTTCTTTGTTTGTTTACTAGTGGCTTCCCTTAATGCATCTAGAATTCGTTTTATAATGTTTATATCATAATTCAAACTATGATAGTGATAGTTTTCTGCTATTTTAATGCATTATACCACAATTTCAAACCTTTTAAAAGTATCAACTGATAGTGATGGGTTTCTGGCTACAAATTGCATCAGCAAACCCTTGGGACAACCAAACTGACTACGTGTAACATAATTAACATGATCAATTGGCAACATAATTACAAGCACATGCTGATACTGGAAAAATGACTTCAAAGGTAGATTATTATTAGCAGGCAAAATCATATGGTAAAATAATGCAATTTTTGGTGCATATCAGCACCAACTGACAAACCCGTACTCGTCCTAATGAATACAAAAAGCAATCGATTTAATAAACGACACAAGTGTGGGGGCTTTTAATTGCAGGAACAAATTTATTCATTGAATACAAGAAGTAAGGTCGCTTAGTTGAACAAACCTGTACTAGTCCTAATGATCAAAATCCTACAAGACAGCAATCGAGAGGCCTTTCTGTTTTCCGAGATCGATTATCGAAGGACGATCGTGTCTGAGGTGGAGATGCGGTCGCTCGGTCGGGTGGGAGGCGTCGTGTTTGGAGCTTGCGTCTGGAGGACGACGTGTCCTTGAGTCTTGGTTTAGATTCCATGGAACATGAGATGTAGCGACTTTGTTGTGAACGAGGATGAACAACGACTTTGGGATTTAGGGTTTGAGAAATTAGAAGAATTTGGCGGAGAGGCAAGTTGAGGCGGGCTCTAAGAGTATGTTTGGCGGAAGCGGGGTTGGGACGGGCGAGAATGTGCTTGGAGCATTTAAGTCGACAATTTTATTTTTATCTTAATTTAATTAATTTATGGTTAATTGATTTATTATTTGTTTTTAAAAAATAATACGTATCAATAATTTACACAAATTAAGAATACATAAAGAAATAAATTGAAAATTTTCAAGTTACCGTAATTCAGTTCAGTTCAAACAAACTAGAGCACTTCGATACGATCGCAACGTAAAATACTGCGTCTCAAACGGACTTCATTTGCACAAGTTATTAATTTTTAGATTTTATAAAAATATGAATTAATTAATTAAAATTAATAACGCACACTTAACAGCTCAAATTTGAGCTTTTGGGGTACCCCGACAGCTCAAATTTGAGTCGTTGGGGAAACGGTCCAAAACAGACCGTTTCTCAACGGACGCGTCCATTGAGTAGACGGTCCGTTTTGGACTGCGAGCACCATAAAATTTTCAGTAACAAACTGGTAAAATCATTTGGCTTCGACCATCCTGCCCCTCTTGATTTTCTTTTCACACCCACCTAAGTTATTAATTTCAAATTCACTCTTTATCAACTAATTAGATGTAAATATTAGGAAGGCCTCCTTGAAATTAAACACAACAGAAAACAAATCTCTATTTTCTTGCAGAATTTCATGTTCATTTTATTTTTTATTTTTTTGCAAGGCAACATGATTTTTTTTATTACTCAACTAATGTGTTTACAACATATGCATCATATCCTATATAAACATACAACAATACATTTGCGTTGAACAACAATTCCCTACAAACAAATTTGAAAAAAAAATGACAGATTTAACAGTAAAATCATTATAGATAACAACTAGAAACACTAGTCATAAAACATCAATCGTGAAGCTTCAACATGCAAAATGCAGACCTTCAGGAAGCAATCAATTGCGAATTTCAAAAACAACATAATCTTGGAAAAATTACTCCCCCAACAGAGAAACAAATGTGACTTCTAAAGAATGATAGCTTCAAAAGCTTTGCAGACAGTGAGCTTTATAATACCCAATGCATCAAACACTCATAACAGCATCCTATATACCTACAGATGGTATCCTAAGGCAACAGTAGCATGAAAACTGATGCGAGCCACACTATGTATCAAAACAAAAAGAAGCAGCAGACCCCAGAAGCATATAACCAGAACTATATAGACCTATCCATGTTTACGGTACAGAAACAATAATGCACCATCAAAATTTAAGTGGATCAAAAAGGGTAAAAGGGTTGTTCCTCGTATGTCTTCACATTATTATTTAAAGGAAAAACATCTTCTTGTCTGTAATCAACTCCGTCGTCCGTATCATCCCAAAACATCCCATGAATCTTAATACCCTTTGATTTGGACTTCGGATGCAGACTCTGAACCAGAAGATGGAGTATTAGAAGGAGGTGGTAATTGTATATGAGAGGGTGATTTAAGATTAACATACGGTGAAATCTTAGCAGAGGATGATGGCTTGAAAGAAGAAGAGACATGCATCTTAGAGGATAATGTAGAAGAACATGACATGGTAACCATAGGTGGTATAGAAGTGGAAGCTTGATGATTACCATCCATAGATTGTACCTGATTACTTTTCTCCAAGGGTTTCAAAATAGCCTCATCATCAAATAAGCTACTCAAACCAAAGTCCAACCCATCATCATCAACAAACTAACTTGTTGCTTGCCTTGAACAACATCAAAAATTTTAATCCCCACAGCGCTATCCCCAGAAAGAAGATCAAATTTATTACCATTTAATCGTTCAGCATGAACACCTAATCCATGAACTGATTTTTCAATTTGAATTGCTGGTTCTTTGTTACCATCTACTTTCTTTCTCCATACCATTTTCTTTTTATATATAACCTTCATCCAAACATTTTCATTATTAGTATGATATTCCTTATTCCTGTTTTTATTATCATTCACCTTATCATTGATGTGTTCCTCTTCAAAAACCTCATCATCAAACATTTCAACCCTTACAAAATGACCACATTCAACTGTCTTATGTCCAAATCATTTACAAATAGTACAAATGTTCGGTTTCCAATCGTAAGGGAGTTTAACAGGTGTACAATCACCTAATCCAGCTATTTCAATATGTTCGGGTAATTCATGTTTTGGAGAAACTTCAACTTATGCTTTGGCATAATGGAATATATGCAACTTTGTAGTACTGCTATCGAAGCAAATAAGTTTTTCCACATGGTATGCAAGTAGGAATGGCAGTGAGGAAGGTTGGGGCGGGTTTCTCTTGCCCCAGAGCCGATCCATACTTTTTAAACCCTGCCCCGTAGACCCGGTGTGGTTCCGGAATTTAGCTCCGTACCCGAAATTCGTGCAGGTCAGGGTAGACCTGGCCCACTCCATGACCCGGTGATATTGTATTCTAATGTACATAAGTTTATATACTTATATTTTTTATCACTAAATGATAAATTATATACATATTATAATGTGTTTACAATGATAAAAGAATATAATAAATTGAGTTGTAAGATAATAGTTTAAAATGCATGCATTTGTTATTGTGCGATTATCGTTAATGCAACTTAACATTATGAAAATTTATAGTTTGTTGATTGAAAGAATATAATATTAAATTTATAACCATGTATACCTAAGAAGATTAATAAGTAATCATTATAGTTATAAAATGTTTCAATGATCTTTCAATCACGCGGGTCGGGTTGGTGCGGGTTAGACGTTCCCCAGGCCCGACCCTAGACCCAGACCTCCAAAACGGGTCGCGGGCCCTGAAGATCCTATGAGGCGGGTCTAAATGGGTCAAAACAGGGGCAGGTCAAGCGGGTTTGGACCCTAGACCCACCTCATTGTCATCCCTATATGCAAGCCAGTTATACCAATTAAAGTCCAAAGAATCATAGGGATTTTATAGAAATGTATCCAAATAGGAATTGTTTTAATTTACATCTGAGAATTACCAATAATAGGATCCCTATGTGTGATTATAAACATTCTCCCCTTGATAAAGATCAGATTCCATCGTAAAATTTTGTCTCTACCAAGATCATTTGAAAATTGAAAGAATTTTTTTACTCCATCAAACTTAACACTGAACTCGCCATGTAATAACCAGTAACGTCTCAGAAAACCGAAAACAGTAAGAAACAAGAGAGTACCATCCAGAAAGAAGCCTACGAGGTGATTATTCCAGAATTTCTGACTTTCTTTCCTTACAAGATCTGGAGGCCCTTTAGGTAATTCATCTCTGAATATATCAAATTGAATAGGTTGAAAGATTCCAACATTCCTAGGGAGAGAGTTGAAAAGTGAGGCGTAATCGACCTTAGCTTTAGATCTACTAGTAGGTAGTGACTCTGTAAAATCAGATCTCAATTTAGATTGCTTTGGAGGGCCATTTGATTCTACAGAGCAATTCGCAATAAAGAATTAGCTAGACAAGAGACAAAGGAAGAGAGAGGAGGTGGATTTGGAAGTGGCGATGGTTTGGAAGGTGGAAAAGGATGAAATGAAGCGGAATCGAGGGGAAAGGAAGAACCAAAAGAGTGAAACTCCATTAATCGCCATTAGAAACGGTCGCCATTAAAGTTAATCTCAGGCTTCAACTCCAGCTCCATTTGCTTTTAATGAACTTAATTTTTCATGTTCATACTTTTTTCACTATTACTTTAAAAGAAAATTCAAAAAATTACAAATATTAATGGATGATTTTTTATCACAAGAAATTGCAGAATGTATGCATTTAATGTTAATAAATGTAGACATATTTTCAATTATTCACATAGTGTATTGCAGATAGTAAAAAGGGTAAAACAGGTGTAGAAATGTCTGCACTTATTGTGAATAGTTGCAGATGTATATGCAACTATTCTACGGTGTATTGCACAAATGTCTCACTGTATTTGTCATATGGATATTTTAAGTAAAGGTAAAATATGATATGGTTGCTTGAAAAGTTAGACTACAAATTCTTCATATTTTTATAACATTTATCCCATCTTAAAATGAAATTTGTGTATAGATTTCTATAAAGTTACTAATATTTTTAATTTTCAATTAGTATTAGATAATGTCAAAATTATAACAAGGCAAATATTGGGATTTTTTTGTTTGAACTAAAATTGAAACACTATTTCAGTTTTCGAAAGAATGAGGTTTGAAACATCATTATCAACTAAACAATATGTGTTTAAATCTATACGCTAGAAAATCCATTTCATGTTGAAAACTAATATCCAAGCTCAATGATATAATGAATACTAAGAAATAACACATTGATAATTAATGTCAGCATTTGTTGGACGAAGTTATCAGTACAAAAAAAAAATCAACTAGAGACTTTTTTATTTTGTCTCCAGTTCATACTTGAGACTCCCTTAAGATAAGTAATATTGTCTTTAAAACAGGTCTCTAAATAATAAAAAAACAACAAATATTTTTCTTTAAAATAGTTAAGACCCCATTGTTTCTAGTCATGTTAACAAAAGCCTATGTAGCTCAATTCGTAAAGACATGTCTCTCCCAAGTGAGTGACGCAGGTTCGAGTCCCGTTGGTGCCATATTTTTATTTTAGAGGAATGGTTAAAATAATACATATTATAGAGGAGAATATATATATATATATATATATATATATATATATATGCACATATAAGGAAAATTATACATAAAAGAGAGTATAGAAATATATGTATACATGCGTATGTCTGTTCAAAAATACATACATATGAACGAGAAATCCAAAATAAACCTACAATTAATGGAAATAAATAAGAAATAAATAACGGTATAATGCCGTTTGAATTTGAAAATGAAATAAAAGTTGCATATATATATACACACACACACAGAGATATATATATATATATATATATATATATATACATGTACAAATTCAAATATTGAGATAAATTGTGCAAGTTAAAGAGCAGAACATAATTAATGCAAAATAAGTGGAAAATAAACAAAGAAGTTAACTACCTTTGAAATTAAAGTGCATTAAAAGGTATAAAACGATTAATTAGTGGCGGTATTAATTGTATTAATTAACGGGCTAGGAATTGAAAGATTGCATATGTATATACATGCATAGATTTGAAATTTAAACTTAGTAATGGTGTATAAAAGTTATAAGATAAACCAAAGGAAGAAAAAGGGGCAAATAATCAAACGTTTAAATGAAAACATTAAGTACGACAGCTAATGTTGCACCTAGACCCAAATGGGTTGACCCAAGTTTTGCCTAGATCGACTTATGGGTCGAACCTAGGTGGCTGGCTTGACCCAAGGGTAGACCCAGGGCGAGTCCAGTTCTGTTTTGTGAAGTGACTTTTCTGATGTGTGTGGTTTGGATTTTAAGGGATTAAACCCGATGGTTCAGACTTTCTTGTACACCTATAAATAGACTAGCAGAGCGTATCCTAAATCTCGTATTTTCTTAAGTGTTGCCTAGGCTCTGCTATTCTCTTCTTCTTCCTCTAAATCTTTTTAAAAAATTAGAAAATTAATTTTAGAAAATCCTGATTCAAGATTTGAAGATAAAAGAATGTACATCTACAAATAGGCGTTCAAACTTCTGATCAATGTGAGGTAAGTTCTTGAATCTGATTTATTTAAGCTTCTCTTTCTTTCCCCCTTCTTTTGTATCAGATTTGTGAATCCATAGTTATTCAGATTATAGATTCAGTTAGGAAAGCCATGGAATAACATATCTGGATCAGATTCAACAACTGGAAAGCTGTTAGGTAGATGGATATAAATTATACCTTTTTAAATAATTGTATATTTACCATTTACATTCCCCGTCATTTTTAACATGTTAAATAAATGTGATTTGTGATAATTGCGGTGTAATTCATTTTTCGGTTATGTTGAGAATATTACTGATGTATAGATCTGTTATATGAACCTATTAAAAATTGCTGTAGTACTGAATTTGTGAGATTTACAAATAAAAGTGAATATGAAAAATTGGAATGATTGTGGGGTTAATTCTGCGTAGAACATGTTGAAAACCTTTCTGTTGTATAAAACATGTTTCCAGTAATCGCCTGTCTGAATTGGGAATTACTGTAAACACTGTAATTATGGAATTTACACTAAATACTAAAAAAAATAAGAGTATTAGTATGTAAAAGAGTGTAAATAGAATTACATAAAAAATTAGGAATAATGAAGAAGCTTGATTTTCATGTAAATTTTACAGTAATTGAAATTTTAGATAACTACACTAAGACAAGAGGTTAAGTTCAACTTGTGGTAGATGCCTGCCCGGAACCGCCTGACAAATCCAGTATCCACAAGTTGTCAACTTAATGTGAGAGGTTTAATGCATAAACATGTATAAAAATATATGTATGCAATATGAAATAAATAAATATGTAAATGACATTAACTGTAATTAATGGAAATAAAAGGTTTGTGCGAAAATTTACAAGATAGTAAAGAGGTAAATTTAAGGGTTTGGTTAAACGTTAAAGAACCAAGGAAAATGTGATGAACGAGGAATATAACCTATTATGATTAATTACATGAATGAGAATGGAATATAATAAGTAGGCTTGTCCTAAGGACAAGTAAAGATTATAACATAGGTTATAATAAATGGAAAGGAAACTTATTAATAAGCCTTAGTTAAGAGAACTAAGTTTATAAGTAAACAACAATAGTTTTGTGATGACAGTGCAAGAATTATGATCAAATAAGGAAGAATGAGGTAAACTTATGGAATTAAATAAGTTGTACTCAATTAAATATATTAAGTAACATGTTAACAGAAAACATGTGGATTGAGATAAGGTATACTTAATTATACATTAAGTAGAACATGTTATTGTAACTTGTAGACATGAAATTGGACAATGAATGATATTGTAATAATATAAAAAGATTGTAGATTACTTTCATTAATTACAATCTAAGGAATAGCATGTTATGGGCTTATTAATGAAATTAAATGGGTTGAGTTATATCACTGAATTAATAAGCGAGAGGGGTTTGTTCCTTAAAGATATAAGGGGCTTGGGGAAAACTTGGTAACTTGAATAAGGAGTTAATATTGGAAATAACCAAGTTAATTGGTAAACTGATAAGATAAAGAAAGCGTACGATTAAAAGATTAGACATAGGGTTTAATTGCACATTAGCGTGATGTGCTTGGACCAGTCCTCACGTCTAAAGGTGAAGAACCAAACGGGGTAGATCATCGTGGTGTCTAGAGGCATAAGAGGATCACGTCCATCTGTTTATTCTGCTGATATTATGCTTCATGGCTCTGTGAGACTAAAGGAAGCAAGCGGCTTCCAATAGATGTGGTAGGGTACTCTGTGCTGGTCCTCCGTGCGGTGGTAGTGCTAAGGCTGTACTTGCAGAGGCTGGGTCTGCACGAAACCACCTAGTAGGTATACCTTGACTGCAATGATTGTTTGGCAGTCAAAAGGTTGTCAGGTGGCATTGGGCGATTCAACGATTTGCCTACAGAGAGGCTGGTCAGAATTAAATAAAGGATAGTAATCGTCGGCTACATGTCATCGGCAGTCAGTGTGATGCGGAAATACTAGAGCCAAACCAAGAGACTTTGGTTGCGGGACACGCCAATTTAGATGTAGATTTTATGCTAGGGGCACGTCACTTAGGTCTGATGTAATCTTTTAATGGTTGAGGGAGGGGTCAAGGTGGGACCATAGCCACCGCAGAAATGCAGACCATAATTTAGGTATTTATACTTTAGGCCTCCTTAGCAGACCTATACTGATATGGAAAAGCTCCTGACCGAATCTCGTGCATCCATATGCGGCCTATTACGAAACTCGGGCTACAGTAGACACTACATAGTTTAAGGATCTGGATACATGCACTCCACACCGGGTAGAGTATGTAGACGCCTTGGCATTACTCTGTGTTAAGATCAATCTTCGCCGACAAGTTTGGATATGGCAGTCCGTATTCTTACGTAGCATGGCGATGGTAGTTGGATGCGAAACGTTTTCATAGTGTGGCGGCGGAGACCGTGCGAGGTGGGTACCATGGGAAGTATCTTGATATTGGGGGTAGCTACATATATACTATATTATGTCAATCCACTGGGAGGTAGATGGGTACGACGTGTGTGTAAAGCCTTGAGTGTTATTAACCGAAAATTACCTAATAAATAAGAAAATGTAACTGAACGGTATATGTTGGGTTATTTCAGAATGTGTAATTTACGTCCAGTCACCAGAACTTGTTAACTGATCCCCTTCTCACAACATACCTGTTGGTTAGGCTTTTGGTAGAGATATGATAGCTTTGGATACTGTCTAGGAAATAATATTACATTGGTAAGTTTATATTTGACTACATTAAATTTCATTTCATTCCGTTGTTAGATGTTTTCTGATCTCTGATATATTTTATATCTCTGTCTTTTTTGAGGGATATATGACAAGCCAACTCGAGTTTCGATAAATTAGGATTTCTGGAAAAAAAATCGATCTGTCGGAATTCGGGGTTTTACACAATACCTATAATTAAAACATCAGAAAGTAAAACAACTAACGTAAACACATGCTTGAACAATAGAAGTAAGATGTCGTAGTGCTTGTTAATTTGTTAATCATCAATATTTGGAACATACTAAAGCGGAGCTCCTTGTACTAGTGGATCCACGGTATTATGATCAATCAATTGAAGATGACTTCACTACGTGGTAACTTAATATTAACAGAGAAGTTCTTCAATAAAATATAAATTTTTAACACCATAGTGGCTTCTACAATGAACAGAGCCTATGAATATTACAAAGTCCTTTAAAACCGTAAGCAAACAAGCCATGATAGAAAGGACAATACATATCATGGAATCAAAGGTAATTAGAATAATGTGATTAATTAATTACGTGAAGTCAAATTATATGTTTTTATATTATTATGATTTTGGATTATGTTCATACAAATATGTCGCAGTTCATCCATGCATTTGTTGAGGCTTCAATGAATAGTGCTTATGAAAAGAAGCGGCTATTTTATCTCAGTACAAGAAATATTATGCTGGAAAAATAAAATAGAAGGTATATGGGTTTAAAAATGCAAGCATTATTTATGGGATTTTAACATAATGTTTCCATTACAGATTTAAGGAAATCTTTCAAAACATTTATGAGGCTGGATGGGCATCAAAGATTGAAGCTGCTGAAATATTATAGGCTATAAGCACGAACTCAATATAGTTTGAATTTATTTCTCTACAAGTGATTATTACTATTTTTATGGTTGCTATGAATACAGGCCAATCAAAGATATGGTTGCGTATGTGCTTAAAGGTGGTGCTGGCTATGTTTTGCCAAGTAAGAATGTAATAGGGATGTGAAAAGTGATTTCTTTGATGAAGAAAATATTTTCTTTGAAGACTAGTTAACACATAGTTGATGGATTAATTTTGTAGGCAAATTATCAAATATGAATTGTAACTATATTACTCTTTATAGGTTTTGGATCCATAGAGCCAATGATATCAGGATTGGTAAGTACATAGAGGCCTATCTTTTTATTTTTATTTTTATTTTGTGTGTTCTTACCTTCCACAAAACAGTGAGAAAGTACTCCAGTAAAAATCTCAAATTATATGCATTTTGAATCACAACTTTTGCATCAATTATGAATCAAGTTGTGCTGTCAAATTATTTGATCTTTTAGTGTAAACAACTTTCAAAGCAACAACGTTTAACTTTCTGAAATTTGGGATGAATACATTTTTCCATGGATAATAATAATAAGATAACATACATTTATGGGAGCATCCACATGTCGTGATTGCAAATATGAAACTGTTGGGTTGGAAATGAGGAAAGCATATTTTTTTTTAATAATTTATGTTCAAGATTGTGGTTCAATTAAATTGTAATTACTTCAGACTTTTTCCTTGAATTAAGTCAGGTGATGAATTAGGATATTTACCACTTACTGAGTATGCATTAAAAGATGTTTCAGTTATGACTTTTATATGCATATGACAGAATCGATCAAAATAAACAAGTAAACATGAATTCATTTCTAAGTTAATAATATATAGTGACAAGGAAAATTTCATCACTTAAAACTTATACATATATAATTAATAGGTCATTTATTATTATTATTATTATCTATAATTCTTTGGTTCAACTTTAAGATAACTAATATAACAAATACATTGAATCAAAATAACCAAGTTAAATACTAATTTGTTATCCCTTTTTATTTTGGTAGCGCCAGTTTCTAGAACTGGTCTTAAGGAAGCATATGTTAACGACAAGTTAAATTTGCAAGACAACTTAAACTTTTGATCATAGCAATCAACAGGCTATACTTTTCCAAAATGTAAAACTCTACTAATAATCATGAAGTTAGTAAAATTTATGTGCTGGCATAGATATTAAAAACTAAGTTTTTCTAGTGATATGCATTTATTTCTAATTAGGATATCAACAGGAAAGGAACAATCAATAAACACTTCAACTAATCATACTTTAGTCCATTATTCTTTTTTGTTCTAGGCACATTATCTGTATAATAAAAAGCCTTCGTTGGTTAGAAAAGACAAAGAAAGGCTGAGATTTATTCTAATGAAAGATATCCGGTGGCTCTTTTGTACTTGAACATCGATTCATCGGGGCAGTCTCCCATGATCTCCCACGATCTCTCTTTTACCAGCATCTTCGCATACTTTTTAACTCATTTTTTATTCTACCTTTGACTTTGTCCCTTTTCTTTTGCATTTATTACAGATCCCCCATTTCCATTGTTTTTTTCCCTCCACCAACAGTCTTTGGCCTCCTTTCCATTTCTCGAACCCTAATTTGGATTAAAATGACCAACAATCGAGATGAAGACTTGAACATCGCCTATTGTTCATTCCAATTCTTCATCTCTTATCAGCATATTTACTCACTTATAATTACATCTACTAATTGGGTTGTTGTCGTGTTCCAGCCATTGTACTCTTCTATAAATTATTCCATTAATTTTATTTTTATATATATTCCTCATCATGATTTATGTTTTTTTAAATTCCAGGTCTAATAGAATCTTCACCATCAGCAGGTTAGATCTTCTACCTTTTAACTGTTATTGTTTCATACTAATTGGCTATGATTTGGAATAGTTTTCAATATTAGATGTTTAATCTTCTATTTTTTATTTCGATTTTATTCTTCTTCTCTAACTATTTCATTCTAGAAAACTAATCTGATTTGTGGTTTTGATTTTGTTTCACCAATGGCAACGACCCTCATCTCATACCAGTTGTATCGAATTCTTATTTGTAGATGATTGATTTTTTTTCTAAGTATATATATAATTTATTTGAGATTTTGATTTTGTCTTTTGTAACAATAATGGTAGGTAATTGATTTTTCACTAAGTATGCAAACAATTTATTATACACACATTATTTGCAGCTTGCAAATTTAATGTTGGATGGTTCCAGATGCCATAATATTAAAGCTAATAAATTTTATTCACTGCGTAGTTTATGATTTCAGTAGCAAATTTTTTGATAGTTGTAACAACCGGTTTTTTTCTTACCATTTATTTCAGTAATAAAATCAACTCAAATCGTTCAAAGAAATAGAATTTTTTAACTATGGGTTCAAATTAATCAAATCACAGTATCACACACAGAATAGCGGAGTATCTCGCGGGGGAATAAATAAAATGTAATAGTAGTTCATAAAGCTACTAAATAAAAATTCAAACTTATACATAAAATCAGAGTTAATATAGCGGAAGTCCAAATACAAGAATTTCTAATATAAAGAAGAAATAACTGAAACCAACATACAGAGATGATGTCTTCGACATTCTCCAGCTTCGAAAGGTGAAATCTCAATACTACAATACCCGGTATAACCTGAGCAATGTGCAAAACAAAACAATCGGATCAGGACTAACATTCTTATATAAGTGAATTAACTCAAGTGAGATATTCAATGAAATGCATCGGTAACTTAAAGGATGTTTGGAATTTTCATCCTTTAAGGATCCATCAAACTATATATCATATAATACAATACGCTATTATAATAGTGTCTATGGTTAAATATACTATTGAAAATAGCGTAAGCAAGATCACATTTTTACCCATACACTGTTTATTAGCATTGTAGTCTATATAGTATTGTAAACCCGCTGTAAACTAGGATATCAAGGAGCACTCCATAGATACCACACCAAATCAAAATCGTAGAGGGCTCGATCAGGATAATATGAAAAGGCACATGAGGAATACTCCAGTTAGGATTTTATCAATTGCACACATGGACCGATGGTAACGTATAGCAGCAACTACCCGCCCACCTCGAACAACGCTAACATAATCCAGGGTGGATCCACAATCAAATCACAAAGTAATAGATATGGTTCTAAGAAGTGCGTCTGAAACGAGAGGCGACCTCACTTAATCATGATATAGCACCTATTTTATTCATTTTATTTATGACCCGAAGGTCAAGCGAATCCATCATTGTTCTCTTACTTCATTCCAATTGCGTTCGCCAAATTAACCTACTTCATTCTGGATTCTCCACCACGTGCACAGTTGTTAAAGTGGTATCAGTATTGACAAAGAGTACGTTAATACCGACTCGAGTCTCTTTAACAATCAAATGATTATTTCAGACCATGGTCATTTATATTTGAAATCATATTTTAAAATATCATAAATCAATTAACTCTAAATACTAATTTTTTATTTAAACAATTAAGTACAAATATTTCAACTAAATCATTATTTGATTTAGATCAAAATTCCAGATTTCATATTTACAAAATGGTTTGTTAACAAAATTACATATGGTTTCAAATTTATATATCATAATTATCGTTATTCAAAATCCTCATAATAAACATTTCGATTTTAATAGCTCAGATTATAAACAGACATTAATTCAAAATAGTTAATATAGTATACAATAGTTTAATTTTAAATAAATATATTTATATAAGATAATTTGGTAAATAATTATAAAATATATAAAATAGTTTAATATTTAAATATATTTTAAAAAAATGGTTATAAGATTTTTAATAGTTAAGTTAATATAAATAGCTATAAAATAATAATTATATATAAAAAAGTCTAATTTAGTTTGTATAAAATAATACTAGTTTAAAAAAAATAGTTTTGAATGATAATCCAATTCGAACCATCTATTATATGTTCGAGTTCTAACTTATAACCAATCTATTATATGTTCCAGTTCTAACTTATAAAAAAAATAGTTTTGAATGATAATCCAATTCGAACCATTTATGTAGTGCTCGCGGATCGGGCTAGGTGCGCTAGAGAGGGTTTTACAACTCTGGTCTATTTCCCTCCTGACCAAATTCAAAAAATACATTCTAATTCCAATATATCCCCAACATTATTCAAATTGGGTTTAGATTTTATTACTTCAACCAAATTCTCAAAATTACAAATTTACTATAAATCTCATTTTAATAATATTCAAGCTAATTAAATTTAAATTTCCAAGTTTTATCGATTCTAAATATTTAACTTCAAGTATACTTAGATTCATTGACTTAACAAATTATTATCAAATTGATTTATTAAGTTTCACTATCCTAACCAAAGTTCATATAAACTTATTTCATCATTTTCTAAATCACATCTTAAGTCAATTTAGATTAATTTTGAAATTTAATTTCAATTAAGTCATCAAACAAATTAAGTTATCAATAAATTTCAAACCTCTCTTTTTAACCTTTCTTAATTTAAAGTATTAAGAAAATCTATGTTTATTTTTATCATAAAAATCTATATTTGTATATTAAAATTTTAAATTTAAATCATATTAAACTAAAATAAAATATTTATTAAATTACTTATAAAATAATTTAAATTATTTAAATTTTAAAAATAATATAATAATTAAAATATATTTGTTAAATCAAAATATTTTAAACTAGGATAAATATTTCCAAAATAGACTAACGTTGTCCGTATAAAATTTTCTGTGTAGGCTAAGTGATACGTATGTATATCATTTCAATTCGTAATTTAAAATTTCAAATCCCGGGTATATATCATTTCAACCCGCATCCCAAATCGATTCAATTCATTTTCTAAATGTACACAATGATTCAGGTATATATCATTTCAACCCATAGGGAACTTGCAGTATGACAATAGATAAATAAACCATGTAAATAAACTCAACAAGTCAAACATATACATGAAATAATACATGTCACATGTGCACATTCATATTACATATACAAGTCGTGTCATAAATGTGTGTCATTCGAGCACACAATATAATACAATTTACTAAAACTATCATGTACATTTCACAGCATTTCAAATGGGTTTAATTTCACTTTTATAAAAAATAAAAGTCAAGTATGAGATAAACTCAACTTTTGTGGCACTAAACGGAGATGACAAATAAATGGACATTGAATGGAAATGACGACATCCAAGCACGACTCATGATTGATTCAAGCTCGATAACCACTCAAAATATTTTATTTTTGTAAGAAGATGAGGAAATTTCTTAGAAAAACAACACGACAAATGAATTTTTGAAACATATTTCGGAACTCTTGTATATATATATATATACATATATATATATATATACATATATATATATATATACATATATATATATATATACATATATATATATATATATATAAGAAGAAGAAGAAGAAGCAACTAAAAATACAACTCACTAAAACCCAAATTTTAGCACAAATCAATTCCAAGAGGAAGAAAGACTATTCCTACACATCAACAGAAGAACAATTTAAACAAACATTTTTTCCGTTAAAATTAACTCAAAATACGCTAAATAAAACACAACACACCCTTATCCAAACACACGCAACACATAACACAGACTCATACACCAAGCAATACAACCCTTAGAACAATTCTATTAAAATTACGGTAGAAACTTAACCTATCACTAAACACACAGCAAATAGCTTAAAATTACAAACAAAAAGCTCACGCACGCACACAACACAAACATACGCATGCAACTCACCACGCAACGCACAAACTCATGTATGGACCCGAGTTGAAAAAAGTGGCTAAGGGCCTATGACGCGGTGGGACTGGACGAGAGGGGAAGGTCGGAGGTGCTGGTCTTTGATTCGGTGTGGGCTGGTGATGAGGTGGAGGTCGGTTTGGGTTTTCAGATGTTAGCGGGTCAGGTTTGAGGGTTCTCGGGTTCAAAGTGTTTGGGGGGAGCAAGTGGGGTCGCACTGGCGGTTCAATGGAAGTCAAAGGTGCGCTGGAGCAGGATGGTTGGAGGAAGGCTGTGCTGGGGGCACGGCTGCCATGGCGTGGAGGGGTGTGAGATTGAATTCGGTTTTGGCTAATATAGAATGGAGCAGCTTCATTTTCACGAAACCAACCATGAAGACAAACAAAAAGATAAAGTCTGGCTTTGGAAAAAAGAAAAGGTACGAATGGTAGTTTAAGGGAAAAAATACGAAAAGACAGGTTTGAAAATTTTCACTACAAAAGAGAAAAATACTAAAAAAATGGATCAAGGTCCAAAAAAGTGAACGGTTTTGTTTGTGAAAAGAAAAGGAAAGATTTGAAACATAGATCTTCAAATTGTTGCTTGCAAATCTGAAACATGTTTAATAAAAAATATAGATTTGCAATTGGAAATAGAATGGTAAAATAGGAAGTGGAATTTTGTAGTTTGAAAAGTTGATTAGAATAATAATAAAAAAAAAGATTTAAAATTTAGATCTTTGCCATGATTTTTCTTGTTGAGAACTTCAGAGAGGAAGAAGAAGAAATAGATCAGGGATATGAGAAGGAATGAGGAAGGAAGGGTAAAACTACGTGATTTATTCACGTAAAAGAAAGCCTTTAGATACTAAAGGTAAAAACCCCACTTAATAATTAATATTCAACCAAGCCCAATAAGCACAACCCAAATTTTATGGACCAATATGCTATATATAGGTCCACAAAATCAAAGAAAAATAGTATTTGAAATGCACAGAAATACGTCTTCAACAACGCACGTTTTCGTAGTGTAAATCGTGGATTTTGAGCAAATGAAATCAGATTTCAACGAAATGAAATTTGCTGAACAACTGGAATTCAATATCAGATTAATAATATATATATAATTTCAAATTTTTTAAAATTTTAAGTTCCAGTTCAAATTCAAAATCTTTGACCAAATTGATCAGAGCTGACTTTTATAGAAAAACATCCATTTTAATAGTTTTGAAAAATAAATTATACAACAATACATTTATAATATTTAAATTAACATTTTTAAGAATGAACTCAAATTCAAATAATACTCTTGATTTAATTTGTTCGACAAATAAGTTTTGAATTGACAAACGTTGTTATCAGTTATCAAACTTTATATTTATGTCAATATCAAATGCATTCATTTCAATAAAATCTAAATATATTGAGTTTTAAATCAATAAAATCAAAATTTGAATTAAACTGTTAATAAAATTCATTTAAAAATTCATGTTGTTACAATAGCTTAAAATTTTCGTTTCACAAATAAATTATCAAGTATAACATGCATTTGTTGTTTTTATTATTTAAAATCATTTGTATTATCGGTAAATTTGATGGCTTTAAAGAGAGACAAGTGATCAATTTAAAGCACGGACCTTAATATAAAGTCATTTAGGTTGTTATCTGATATATCTAACACATGTAAGAAAGTGAAGCACGCCCAACAAAAATCTTTGTCTTAGTAATAAATGAAAATTTTAAATTTTATGATTACTGTAAATGTTTGACAATAGACACATAACCACAATAACATTTGGGTAGCTATATTTGTTCTAATCATTTTAATTATCTTTACAAAAGCAAGTGATTTAAAAGAAGTGTTTTGACAATATTACCTAAAAGAATTATTGTTCATTCTACTACAACAATTTGGTTCACTAGATTTGTTGCTTATGTAAAGGATTAATACTAAAAATTATAATGTCTTTTGCTCAATTTTGAATTTATAGAACCCCTATTTCATAACTAACTACCATAATTTGTCGGTTAATTATTGTAGCAATATAAATTTTCACTGAGACTAAAATTTCAAGTTCTTTGAATGATTCATACTTTAATATACTGCAATGCATGTTGAATTGCTCATTCGCACTCTACTTTTTTTTACATATATTTCCATTTACTCCTCATTAATTTATCACCAAAAGTGTTTGGACTTTGAGCAATTTGTTGATGATTGGATCATTTGAATTGGAGTCACAAAATTTGTTGGTATTATGGCATTAATGGAAATAATATTCAAATTAGGTAAGGGCATAAGTAGATATTAGTAATTTCAAGTAATATACACCATACAATAACTTTCTTAATTTATCATTTTTTAATATGGAAAGTAAATTGCATACATTTTTAAGTTTACATTTTCCATGTGAACCGTTTGATGCTTTTATGGTTAACCATCAAACAAAACATTTGGTAATGCATTGATCTCCTGGGAGATGCATGCAAGCTCACTCCTTTTTTCCTTTCGAACTTTCAACCTACAAGATCTCTTATAGATTTGAGGTTTATTTCAATCGTATGACGCATCTAAGAATTTCAACTTGCAGCTACTTAACTTTTATTAATTTCAACTTACAGTTACTGGTCAATTGTTTTACTCTTTTACATATGTTGTTCGAATTTCTACTATAACATCATTTTGTAGAGTTGTATATCTAAATTATGTGCTTTAGTTACATGGATATTGTTGATGTCAAAAGGTTGGCATAACATTAAAAGATTTCCATGATAGGGAAAGAAAATAAATGTAAAATGAGGAATTTTAGTGGGGAAATGTAGTAAAGTGACATTATGTCTGTAATGGTTCGGTTCGTGAGAACCTACGTCCATCTTGAAGATATAGCACCTTATTCACATATATATAATTCAACTTTACAAGAGTGAGCTACAATAGCAATCGTGGAAAAAGTGCAAAAAGGTCCAAGAAGGAGCTGAATTTCTTCTTCTCGAAAGGCCAAAGTGTACCTAAGAGTGCCAAAGTTTCTTTAAAGTGCCAAAAGCCCATGAGATGCCAAGTGCCAAAATTACAACCATATCTTACATATAAAGGGGGTATTTATAGGTGAGATTTCGGGGGAAATCTAGGCAGGTGTGTGGAAAATAGCCCAAGGAAACCCATAGCCCCAATCTCTATATATCGGGATCGATACCGATCCCAAAACATTTGTATTTTTAGGGTTTAGGGAATGAAGAGTTAGTCTTCTTCCTTTGCTTCGTCTTCTGGCCAAGTTTGGTTGGAAGTTGCTTGATGGATTAGAAAGAATGATGACTTGAACTTGAGTTGAATTTCTAGTCTCCCTGATTTCACACTGATCCGAAAAGCCTTTTGTAAATTTTGAGTTGTTGGTGATTCACACTGATCCTTGAAGGTGGTTATGATTCCTAGCGATTTTGAAAGTGTTGGAGGAATTCTGAGAAGCTCTATGATTCACATTGTTCCTGGAGGTATCTCATGATTCTTACTGATCTGGGAATACTTCAAGATTTCTGGGAGATTCTGGAAGTAGTTAGAAGTTGCACCAATCCCAGATTGTTTGGGAATACGTATTGATCCCGGATGCTTCAAGAAGTTGTACTGATCCTGTATTTATTTTAGGGACACATACTCAATTAATGTGGAATCACACAAGTAAGTGAAAATTGCACTTATGCCTTTCGATCCAACATCTTGAGATTTCGAGAGGATAGCGTACATAAAACCAATCATGCTTGAAGCTACTCATCTTATTTCGTACCCTGAGATAATACGACTGTAGAGTGACACTTTTAAGAAAGTCAAGGATGGGGAATTCCTACGGTGCTTGAAGTTGAAAATATATTGTATATCATCCTGTATTAGCTCTTGATTCTAATTCTCTTAGTGCATCATATATGAGCCTAGTAGGAATGCATATCTTTTTGGATGCAGTTGAGTGGGGGGCAGGCTCGTATGATGCATCATCTTCCTCATGAAGTGACCAAATAGCGGAACACACCCTATTGTGCATATGTATCTATTGCATGGAATATACCCTTCCGGGAGCATGTGAGCTACATCTTCTGTACTCAAAATCCATACATCTTCATGAGGCATGTTATGCTTTAAACATATCTTCCTCAACATTGGCCCATCGTTGATGCGAACAAATCAATCGAATCTTCTTATATTGCAACTCTTTCCAATGTGTTTAGAGTGGAAGGAAAATATCAACATCTATTTCCATTCCACCAACATCTTTTAGGCCGTCTCTCATTTCCTTTAGGACCTTCTTTATGTGTAAGCCAGGCCTTTCTGATGTCGAAGCCCAGCTCGACTCATCACTTGAATCATCTTGAGACTAACTTGATGCAGAAGTCTCCTTGGTTATTTCAGCCACCAAAGCTTTGATGTGGTAAGATTGTCTCGAACCTAAAGTTTACAACACTCATAAATAATTGCAGTTGGTGCAATTAACCTGTACCCACCTCGGTGCTTAGTGTAAATTAGTGCAGTACATTAGTATCTTGTGCGCATATGTAGTTTGATAAACTCAACGGAAAGTGGTAGCGAGATTCAGTTTACAAGTGTGACGACCATCATCTATAATCATCTCAAAATGTCTTAGGCTAGTGATAGTGATGTCCCTCGAGACTCGAGATCATATGTTGGCAATAAGAGTCCTATTTTTCTTTCATATGTCTATTGTTCAGTCTGTAAGCTCTGAACCTATATGCATGATCATGATCAAATAATATGTGCGTATTTATTAGAATTGTTAGGGGTTGTACCCAACTCTTGACTTACTCATTTCTTTTCCAAATGCTTAAAGTCAGACTGGCACGATCTCATGAAATTGTAAACAGTGATCTGACCCCTCTCCGCAATCAACCCAAATCGATCTGACTTCCTTGTTTAATTTCCTTAAACTTTTCTGTTCCCTTCTACGAACTCTCCACGTCTCTGTTTCAGAACCGAACCAATCCTACCATATCCTTCTTGAAACTGCTTCCTAAATCCATCTCCTTCGCTCACCATCATCTCCTTCAAACCACGACTGTCATCCAGACCTTGCCTTCGCTATCTCGATCAACCCTCCTTAGTACTAAATCTCATCACAAGTCGCTATGCATAGGCGAAGATGCTTACCTCTAGAGATAATGAGTTATGGGAGAACTTAAGGATTAAAGGGTGCATGGGAGAAGTTGGAATGATGGTCAAGGAGGAGGTCTCAGGGTGTGAATTGGCCGTGAGTACGAGGATTTCATGGGGTGGTGAAAACTTCATTTTTATTGCTCAAGAAGAAGTGAATATATATAGCGGAGCCAACCCTCGTACTCATTCTAATTTCTTACTAAACTTAAAAGTAAGGGATCGGTATTGATCCTTCAAAAAGGTCAACATCGATCCCTTATATTTCACACACACACACACACACACACACACACACACACACACACACACACACACATATATATATATATATATATATATATATGCAAGCGTTCAATGGCACCCCGAAAATTTAGCACCCCAAATCCACCTCTCGTTTATATTAGTTTAAGTTAGTGGGAGGTGAGAGAATGAGTGGAAGGAGAGAGAGGAAAAATGTGTGGTGGAAAATTGGGAGGTCATTGGGGTGTTCCACTGTTACGCATGCCATTGAACCTACCTCACACACGCATATGATAACTTATGTATACCTAATGTAATACACCCTAACATATAGTCAAACACATATGCATACACACGCACATGCACAAATATATTTATCCGTACACTTCATTCAAGAAAACTTCAAACGTGTTACATAAAATCACGTACGTGCATGACTCAAGACTGGAAGCTACCTACTTACATTAGGTGTACTTAGGAGTTTACGACAAAAAACTAACTTCTTGACTCAATAGCAGTTGAATGTTCAATTGATAATTCCAAAGAGAATCCAATTCTAATGGTTGAAACTGGACGAGTTAATCAACGCTCTCAACATAACCGAGCAAGATGGACCATCAACAAGCTAGAGCCATGTATTTGTACCACCAGAGTTCGACCAATCGCCCCTATTCAAAAATGGCACATCCCTTGGCATATACCACCCAATAGAAGGGAAATAAACAGTCACAAGAAGCATTATGTAATACATTCCAAAATCTAGTGCTTGTCTGGATTCGTAGCATGTCATGTTCACCAAAAGACACGCTTTGGGGAAACAATGACACATAGCCTTTGCGCCTTGTTGCTACTGGCCATCCAAATTGATGCGACTTGATTACCATAACGAATCACAAAGAGGGATAGTCCGAAGGTCCAGACGTTAACCACGGATATTACGACGAGACAATAGTCAAACTATCATAGAAGAACATCCCCTAAGAGCTTGCTAAGTGAGGGTTCGTATTAAGACTATGCTCCAGATCAGTATAACCAAGCAAAGAACCAGTCGAAAGATCAAGTTCAACTAACATCACTTTTTATCTCTCAAACGACAAGGAAACTCGTTAAACCCTACTACAGGACAAGGCCAAAAACATCAAGACGAAGCTACACAAGGCGTCGCACTACCATATCCCTCATAATTAGGTATTGATATTGATTGCTATCATATGGGTTAGTATGGATCCCCAACGTACATGGGATATAGGTCACACTCCTTTGTTTCCATTTCTTCAACAAGCCTTCAACTTTTCCGAAATATTTTTGATAACCTACATTTATAAATAGCAACTGCCTAGAAGAGAAATTGATTTTTTGGCTAATTTTTTACTTTATTTTGTAAGCTTCGAATCCCTAATGATCTGAAACATTGTAATCTTCATATCAACAATAAAGCATTCAAAACCTTTAAAGTGGACATAGGTCAAACAAACGTTGAACCATTATAAACTCTTGTATCTTGTTTTTTCTGGATTTCCATTGCTTTAATTCTTTTTTCCATTTACTTTCTTCAATTGAGTTCTCTTCAAACTCTTGGAAATTTGTGCCAAATTTTGGTGCTAGCAAGACTAAAAGCTTTAATTTTCTGTATTCGTTGAGATAATGTGTAATGCTTATTTTCAAATCAACATCATATTCATTTAATATCTTCTTAGAAAATTGATTTTAGTATGATATTTGTTCTTGTTATATTCATTTTCTAGCTTTTTAGAAAATCAATTTTAGCAGAATATATGTTATTGCTATATTCATTTCTAAGATTTTTTAGAAAATCAGTTTTAATAGAATATTTGTTGTTGTTTTATTAATTTCTTAACATTTTAGAAAATTGATTATAGTATTTATTGTTATCATATTTATTTCTTAATTTTTTAGAAACTCAATTTTAGTAAAATCATTGTTATTAAACAAGCACCATTGTCCATGTGGTTAGGTTCTTTGACAATGGTGCAAGAGGCCATATATTTGAAACCCGTGTAGCGTGATTCGAGTAGATATTGAAAAATATTACGTGGTTTAATACTTAAGGCTTATGCATAAGTACCAATTTCTTAAAATATTTGGTGTGATTACAATTAATTCTTATGGCCCATTTGGAAAACAAACGCAAAAGTATTTTTGCTTATTTCAAAAGCCCATTTGCTTTTAAAGAGTAAAAAAGTACATTTGGAAGACTTACAAGTCAAAATCGGTAAAAAATGTTTAAAAATTCAAATTTGGAATTTTAATTGTAAAATTTTGAATTTGAAATTTAAAGATTAAAATTTAAAAAATTTAAATTTTTATAATTCAAAATTTCGAAGATCAAACTTTGGAAACGTCAAATTTTTGAAATAATGAAATTTTAAATTTTGAATTATGAAATTTCGAAGTTTGAAAAGTTAGGAAAATTTTGAAATTTGAAATTTTAAAATATGAAATGTGAATTTTAAAATCTAAAATTTTGAAAAATTTAAATTTGAAAATTTGGACAGTGAAATTTGAAAGTAAAAGTTTTGAAGATTCAAAATTTGCAATTTCAACTTAGTAAATTTGAAATTCTTAAATTTGATATTTGAAAATTTGGAGTTTTGAAATATGAAATTTTGAAATTCAAAATTTTGAAAAATAATTTTTTTAAATTTGAATTGAAATTTTGTGTTTTGAATTCTTGAAATTTATAATTTTCAACTTTCAAATTTGAAATTCAAATTTTTAGGTTCTTTTTTTAGTACTTTTCACATAAAAAATTGACTTATATATGTCGAAAAGGAGAAGAATCGCTTTTGAAATAAGTTGAAAAGTGGCTTTTAAAAGTTTATATTTTGTTTGTCCATATTGTCTTTTTAATTAAATTTTGCTTTTTATGACAAAAAAACTTATTTATTGTCATCCAAATGGCCCCGTAACTTTCTTGGAAATCGATTTTAGTAGAAAATTTGTTGTTATTATTTTCATTTCTTAACTATATACAAAACCGCTTTTCATATAATATTTGTAGTTGTCATGTTCATTTCTTAACTTTTTTAGATAATTGATTTTTGCAGAATATTCGCTATTATTATATTCATTTCAAATTTAATAATTCATTTAACCATTTAAGTATTTTATTGGCTAAATTCTTCAAAACGTATTTTAAATTTATTTAAATATTACAATTTTTATTTACCGATTTAGTAAACAAAATTTAGAAGTTAGCACTAATAATAATAAAATTAAATTATTTTATTTTATACTAACACTTATAATTTTCACACACACTAATTAATTAAAAAAAATTATTTATGCTTAATCATGCCAATCTAGCCGTGTATAATTGATAATGATACACTATTTTTATGTTAACTATAACGAACATTGTTTTACATCACATTAACAAAAAAACTATATACTTATTTTCAAATTTTAAATTTAATCTAATTTTTATTTGCTAATTAAATAATATCAAACCACTAGTTAGAACCTTTAATCAACCAACATGCTATTGAAATCAATTGATACACAACAATCATCAACTTCCAATCCATAATCAACTAATTTTCTAAATTGAGGTTTTAATTATATCCCAAAATCAAACAATAAATTATTATTATCGTCTAATACAAATTAATTACCAACTTCAAAATCATAATAAACTAGTTTTCAGAATTATGTTTTAAAAAATATACGTGAACTCGAAGATGAAGAAAGCAATGAAGAGTTGAAGGGTGGTAGCTAGCAGCGACCAAGAGATGGTGACGGAAGTGACGAGGTAGGGTTTGGTTTTATTTTTATTTTTCTATAGGAGATATTATGAAGTTGTGAAACAATGAAATGTTTTATGGTTTGCTCGTGGGTTTGTATTAGGTTAGGTGATGGTTTACAAAGGCTTGGTCGTTTTATTTAAATTATTATCTAATAGATCTGAACGATTCTTGTTTTAAATAATTCCAACTTATATTAGATCTTGTACATCCATTTAAATTTCAAAACGTAAAACTACGAACTACCGCTACGCTGTGGGCTCGTATTAAATTAAATTATAAAGGGAATTGTTATTGACACTCCAAATATTATTAAGGGGGATCAATTTTATTTTTTCCAAAAATTATTAAGGGGGTAGCAATGAGGAAAGTAGCCCCTTAACAAACAAAGGTAATTTTACCTTATTATCCGTTAGGCCCCTTAATAAATAAAGGTAATTTTACCTTAACAAATATGGCAAGGGCCATAGTATTTTTTTTCAGTTCATATATATCGGTTTTTTAAACCCCAAAGGAAGCATTTTCGGAAGAATAAGATCGAATTTTTTTTGGACGATATAAGTATGCCGAATTTTATAATTACAGAGGCAATGCACCGAAATGATTTTTAATTTTCGACATATCACTGTCAATTATATATATAATTGATTACTTGCTGCATTCGGTGTAGTGGTGATGAATTACTTATTTTAATTTGGTTTCCCTTGTCGAATAAGTTTATTTTTAATCTAATTTGATAGGTCAATCTAGGAATATTGAGTAGTATGAAATAATATGTTTGTATAGCCCCTTAACATTTTTTTCAAAGAGTGGAATGTTTTTAAAAAATGGTCCCCCTTAATAATAGTTGAAGTGTCCATAACAATACCAATTATAAATTATACATTGAAATGTCATTTAATAAACGAATTCGTTATTATAATTCAAAACCAGACCGAATTAAATTCTTTTTGTTAGACCAAAAAGTGGTACTAACACCCAACTGAATGATAATTCTAAATGAAATAGAAAGAAAAACAATGAGAACACAAGATTTATAGTAGTTCGGCATTAACGAGCCTATGCCCACTTTATACTTCTTTGATTGATGATTCAATACGAATACAATGTTGGTTTCCACTCAGTCTCACAAGTACATTAACGATTTCTCTCAATTTTGGGGTATTATACTTCAAGAATGTTAGTACAATCTAAAATGATAGAAGAAATATGTTGGTGACGAGGTTAGAGTAGCCTAATTGCCAAAGATTCCCCCAAATAGAGTGTTAAGGGGTATTTACAGGCTGGAAACTCATTCGGTTCGGGTGCCACGTGGGGCCCATCTCGTGGATTTCAGATTTGGTAGCTCTACGATGATGACAACACACCAATAACTTGGGGAACATGGACGTTAGCTACCCCGAATTTGCAGGAATGTGGGATGTAACCGCTGCAGCTTCACATGCGGTTCAGATCTGTGTATCAGGACTCCATTCGGATCGGTGCTTTAGGCCCGATCCGATATCAGGCTCCTGGGACCGGTTCACAAGTTTGCGTGTGGAGGAGTATGGGTCTGATCAGTGAACTCTAAACCAATCCGGAAGCCAATTTGATACACTTCTTATCCTCGAATGTATCCATCTACCAGTTTTTAGCTTTGTATAGCCTGATCACAAAGTAGGTTAACATTTTGCCCCCTTGAAGTACGCGTTTATCGAAGATAAAGTGTGCTTCGAAATGGTCAACTTATTTGTTTCTGAGTCAGCGCCATTCAATAGTTGCTTCCATCTATCCATAAAGTTGCGACACTACATGAAGTCTTATCTCTTGGTATCTGTATGATCTATAAATACATCATGAGGTCTGGAATTTCTTCTGTTGTTTCTTAAAACTTCAGGACTTCACTTAGGGCTCAAGCACTTCTTCCAGGTAAACTTTGCAATTTGCGCTCTTAAATAATTCATCTGGATTTCCTTCGTTTTTAGACTGGTTTGAGTTTATTTTTACAAACTTTCATTGAGGCTTAAACGGCGGATCCAGTTGATTTATCTGATCCACTCGCCTATCCGAGCAGGTCGTCCTTTGGGTTATCACTGTTTTGAGGGCTAATGGATCGAATTAACCCATCATTGAAGAAATATAATAGCCTTCTATATAAAACAATCTTCCCTCATTTGTTTTTACCTTTTACTATCGCACTCTCAACTCTTGTTTCTTTGAGAAAACCGTAATTCTCTTTTATTAATTTCATTCTGAATCCCGAATCCACATATAGGTGGGTTTGAATCTCTTATTTCATGCAACTTAGTTTCCAATTTTGTATGAATAATTTTTCGATTTGCGTATTAATTGATGTCACGCCTTTAAATGGCAGCGATGTGACCGAGATCATCTGATTCGCCATTGTCGACGGTGACTTGTCCGTCTTCTCAAGATGGCGATTCTGGCGACCTGCAGCCACTGGTGGAGGGGCTAGGTCATGGATTCACGTTTGAACTTTGATAGAGAATAAGTATTGGAAGTACGGTTTTGATAGAGTGAAAGAAATGGAGATGACTGGGTGACATTCGGATCGGAGAAGCTGATGTTGGATGGGGCCTCGAAAATGCTTAAGTGAAGAAGTTAGGCTTCGAAATGTTAGAGCGGTTCGGTTTGGTGTTGAACGATCCGAACGAAGTTGCCTTCATCATTTTCCATCTGAGTCGGTCTTATCTATTTTTGAATTCCGATATGATCCATAGCTCTAATGCTTGGATCACCGAATAAACCTCACACTTTCGATATATACGGCTTCAAATCGATCTTGTTGTACCATCTAGACTGCCGAATCTATCTGATGTGTTAACCCGAAGAACATTGATCTGACCGATATTTTCACTATGGAGCAAGAAAACAACTCAATACCCATGAATTTGGATAAAAATAAAAAATCCAGGGATGCGAATCTATGACATAATCTTGCCTATAACTAAAATCAAGCATAGTTCGTAAACTTGCGGACAGTTAGGATAGAGCCTTCTAAACTGAATCGTCTGGACTTAACGAACACATGACTACTTTCCATACTGCTTTACTTTCTACTAATTTTATATTCTATGATTTCAGCATTGTACACATTTGCACAGTTTAGCACACATACACATAGTGGGCACGGGCAACTATACTCTAATTTCTGTTATCTCTTGGATAGTACAGCGATCATGACTAGAAGACATTCGGCTAGGTTAGCAAAGAGAAAAGAAATCGCAGGATCATCTGAAAATCCCATTATTGAAGACGTATCCTCTACTTCAGATCTAGATTGGGATAATGCGGGTCCGGACTACGAAATTGAAATTCATGAAAGTGCAGCATCATCCGAAGGCGAAATCTCTATGGATGAAGAAGAGGAGGGAGGAGTAGGAGACAGTTGCGCTCCTGATGAATTCGAAAATGCCATTGTCTTAGAATCACTTGGTGACTCCGTTGAATCGACAATTGACAACCCCAAACTTACGCGAATATGTTTAAATCATGGAATTCTTCGAAGAGACACTGAGCTGCCCGCTAAAACAGACCGACCTCGTAATCCACCCTAAGGTATATGGCAATTAGTAGGTTAATGTGCATTGTTGGGGTTATGCCTCCGTTTCTGCCATTCGTCGTCGATTTTCTGAGATGAATGCAAATCGCTCCCATGCAACTCCTCCCCAATGCCTATGCTTATGTGTACACCATATACATCGCTTATAGGGAAATTCTGGGGATAGAGCTTACCTTCGAAGATGTATGCTTCTTCTACAATTTCAAACACCGAACACAGGATACTCCGTCCTTTTTATATTTCGTATTGGTGCCAAAGAGGAAGATTATTAGCGTGCCGTTTAGCAGCAAAGTAGATGACGTGAAACCTGAATGGTTATACATTAAGTAGCAACCGGGATATGCTAGGAGATGGCTTAAATCAAGTAAGTTTCAAACTCCATCACGTAGCTTTAATTGTTGCTGCAAATGAATTGATTCATCTCGTCTTTATTTGCAGTTGCTAATCCAAGGCAGGAAGTGCATCAGGTGTATCTGGATCGCCTTAATCGTCTGCTTAATAGTGATCAGAAACTTCTGACTATCATAGAATGTTTGGTAGATGACTATCTTCATCGCCATCGCTTACTCGTTGTGACTCGTAGCATAGGTCATGGAGAATGCCCTTTTGTATACGTGCCCCCAGTTGAGGGGCTAGTAGAAACTTTAGCCAAGAAGGGAGAAAGTTTGAAGGATCCAATTGCACTTCAAAAGAGTCTCTCTCCCACTTCAACTCAAGACTATATATTAGCAAACATAGCTGCTAGAGATGGGCACAAATACATCGCTCCTGAGGATGCAACCACTCCTGAAAAAACAACTTCTCTAAGAAAGCTGTCGTCAACCAAATCTTAAGGCGATGATTCTATATATCAGGGCTTGGGGAAACTTCCCTTGCCTGATGCCATTTAAACTTCACAAGATTTTGGAATAGATTCTTTCTTTCCCACTTCTTAGGAAGATGTCACTCCCGTGAAAGCCAAGGAAACTACACAAACCGGCCTAGCTCCAAGCTCCGGTCTGTTGGGGGGATCACCTTGGATATGCACAACACACCTGCACCGCACGTCACGATGCTCGTGTACCATATTCATCTTGATTCTAATACTTACTTCTATAATTTTGTAGGACGAATGACGCGCAAAAACTACCCTCTCATGAATGTCGGCCCAAGCATGCCCAGATGTAACGCCCCGGAATTTCGGACCATAAAGATATTGCCAAAAATCCTTCCTTCCAAAACAAATAATGACAGTTGCCATTTTATTTGATAGATATACAACATCACTAAACGCTTTGGATAAATATTAATAAATACCACTTGTCTAATTAAAAGTTTGTGCTTAAATATGAATCAAAAACAATTACCGTAAATCTACCATTGTGCAACTCTAATGAGATGGACATCGATATTCATTCCTGCACACTTGATAAACACGTTAGCATGGCTTATAGAAATGAAAGATGCACCAACACAAGATGTAATAACAAGTAATAAAAAAATATTTTATTTAATAAAGCAGCTGCATCACTACTCCTTGTGACTGCCTACGTACCTATATCTAATTGGGTAAGCAATTAGACAAAGGTTCAAGCCAACGTAGTTCTTCTTTGCACAAAACATTTAAAATCAATGTTTACTTCCAAAATACTCTTTATATCGTGTGGGGGTAACATACCTTTTGTAAATACTCATTTTGAGAGACATTTATATATCTTTTGTAGAACTTTCTTTCAAAAGACAAACATCTTTTATAATAAATAATAATCATCTTCTTTATGCAAAAACTTCTTCATAAACAAATCTCAAACCACCTTAATATTTCTCTAGTATATGTTTCGAAAGATCTTCAAAGATCATACTGAAATAGTTAAGTTCAACACCATCCATTATCTCGTTAAAACACACCCAATTCATACCTTGTTTAAAACACTAATCATACCTCGTTTAAACACACACTATTCATGCCTCGATTGAATAGTATTCATACATCATTTAAACACTAATCATAAATGTCCTCAATCATCAGTCGTATATGTTTATTGCTTGTTAAAACAAAGATCGCGGCCAATATAGTATGTTAAAGTCATAGGCAACTTTAAATTAATACACAAGCTTATGAAATAATAATGGATTACATGATAAGTACACTTACAGTATTCCTTGCTATCTCCATGCAAAAGTCTCATAGAACATCATATAGTACTTATAATCACTCCCAAGTTAACAATTATTTTCTACGAATCATCAAAATTCATCAATCTTCCTTGTTCTCAATTTTGACATGTTTTGACTCACTTTTACTTTGATTTAAAATCCTCAATTTTATCAATTTGTTTATGATACTATAAGGAAACTCAAGTCCAAATTTGAGAGGATTTGGAATAGTTTACCATGATTTTATGCTCAAAACATCTATAACAGCGTTTCAGTCATGCTATGAAAAGTTCTGTTCGTTTAAAAACACTTCGTAGTCAATTCAGAAAAAACAGCGTTTCCAGAAGTGCTACGGCAAGTTCTGGGCGGTTTATAATGATTTTTGACTCAAATCAACTACTACAGCACTTCTGGGCACTATAAAAAGGTTCTGCTTTGTTCCATGCTTCATTAATAGAAAAGATAGCATTTCGGAGTGCTGCAAAAGGTTCCCAAAATCAGATTTTAGCCTGTTTTTGGGCAACATGTTTGACGCTGTTTCTCTATGATAAAAATAAGTTTTGGCTCCAAATTTTTTACAGTAAGAAGCTCTCTTTGTCTACTTAATTATCATTAAAATAAAACATCAAAATCGTTTATCAGTTTAATATATAAAATCAAACATCATGAGGCATTTTTAACATGTCCATTTTGGGCTAATTTTTACCTCATTTTTCATCCAATTTTCGGGTATGCAAACTTGTACTTGTGCCTTGATCTTGTATTTATCCTCTAGGCTTCTCCCAATCCTCTTTTTTTTCTTATCTTGGTTTTATGTTTGTGAATGCATGAAAAAGAATGAACCTTTCCACCCTTTATATAGTAGTTTTCAAGGATAGTTTGGTAATTTAGTTTTGGACACTTGTCCTTCATCATTCATGCAAACCATAAGATGATGACACATGCCTACTTAGGTGTCTTAAGATGTTTCTACACATGGACACCTAAGAGGGTTATGTGTCCTTATCACTTTTTTTTTCTTTTTCTTTTATCTTACATGATAAACTTCTCATTTTAAATTTATATCATTTAGCTTACATGTTAAGCTTCTCATTTTAAATTTATATCTTTTAGCTTACATGATAAGCTTCTCATTTTAAATTTTATATCATTTAGCTTACATGATAAGCTTCTCTTTTTAAATTTATATCATTTAGCTTACATGATAAGCTTATCTTTTTAAATTTATATCTTTTAGCTTACAAGATAAGATTCTCATTATAAATTTATATCATTTTGCTTACATGATAAGCTTCTCTTTTTAAATTTATATCTTTTAGCTTACATAATAAGCCTTAAATTTATTTTCCCTCACATGAATACATACAACCTTGCTAACTTAATATATAATGTGTGTTAGCATGCACGAGACCGTCATGACCTTTCTGATAAGTTTTAGTTGATTAAAGGTCGTCAATTTGATAAACGACTTCCGGTCACATTTTCAATTTTACATCAAATTAAGTATTTTTGTGCACTAGTTTTAAAAACTATTTCATTATCACTCTTTATTATTTAAAAGAGCTTTATTTTAGTTACGACTCATCACTTCAATATTTATAGTTTATTGAATATCCGTAAATTCAAGCGGTATATTTTCAGGTTGTTACACCAGATTTGACACTGATATAGAGCATGATCAGGATGATAATCGTGGGAGAGATGACAGGAGGAACTGCCCACCTCATCCTTATCGATCTTCTCGTTCCCGGTCTCTAAATCGAATGGATTTGGATAAACACAAGAGCCACTCAACAAATCGTGAAGGGGACAAATACGCTCCTAAAACTACAACTTCCTCCAAGGATAAAAAACATCAGGAGAAATCGTGAAGAAAGTTATGATCCAAAAAAGAAACAAAAGGAGCCAAGCAAAGAAGCAGAGAAAGGTAAAACATCTATCATGCCATCTAAGCATCGCAACATTGACATCACCACAACAAGGCCAGTTATACTTGATGATGAGAACAAGGCCAAATTGGAACTTCTAAAGAAGCAATTTCCTAATCATCATTTTAGGAACATGCACTTTGTTCCAGCCCTTAAGCTGGTAGAATTCGACTGGGCAAAAGAGATTAAAACCAAGATTGATTTTGTAGACACTCAATACAGAAAGATGAAGAGACATTCATGAACTCTTTCCAAGATCATTCAGGACATACTAGCCGATGTTAAATACATGAAGGATAACGCTGAATTCGATGCAAAAGCCATCGCGGATTCTGAGAAAGAACTTGAGGATTCTCAAGCCAAGCTTGCTCTAGCACAAAGTGAAGCAAACGATTATAAGAAACAAATACGAAGAACTAAAACAACACTATCATCATGAGCTTGAGTCCCATAGTTAGGAGCACATTGATTTAAAGAAACAATCGATAATGCTACGTTTGAGAGCACCAAGGAAAAATTAGCTTGCACTTGTCTTAAGCAGGAGAAGGCAGAACTGGAGAAAAGGAATGCTGAACTAGAAACCAAATTAGCAGACGCTGAGTCTAGGGTGGTTCTTGCTAAGGGGAATATCGACATCGCCCTTAAATCCGCCAAAGATGCTAATGCATAACTTGCTGCAGCTCAAAAATAAATAGATGGTTATGGTGAGCTCATGATACAATTTTTTGCTCAAGTGATCTATCGTCGAGACATCTCTTGGATCCAGGACTACCAACAACTTTTGTCTATGTGTGGGACCAAGTTGTTGAATGGCAGAAAAAAGAACACAAGGTGGACTCCATTGACGAGGAAAGACTCATGGAGAAATATTTTAAGGGTGAAGAGCCGGTACGCTTAGCTGAAGGGCGTAAACTTATTGCTACTGCCATAGAGGAGGAGAGGCGTCAGGCCAAAGGAAAAACACCATCGAATCGGTTCTTCTTCTTCTGTTACCCCTAAGGCTATTGAGGCAGAGAGGCATGATCCGGAGAATCCATGAATTCCCAAGACATCTTTCTTGTCTCCTATTGCTGAAACAACCTCAGAAACTCCTGCTGCTCATACCGAGAAGTCATCAGAAGGTATCTCCACCTTTTCACCTTAATTTGTTAGAGCTATCTCAACTTTTCTTCGTATCGTTGGGCATACAGTTGAGGAATCCGAGTTTTCTCCTAAGTTAATAACTGTCGATTCTCGTCCTATAGGTGCAAATTCGGCCGAAAAGACTAAAGAACATCGAAAAGAAATCATTGATGCAAAGTGAGAAGGCTCAGTAGAAAAACGAAGAAGCCACTGATTCAAAGTCCGCGGAGAAGACCGAGACAAAAAAAAGATGAAGTCACTGACAAAGCTCTCGTGCCATCTAGCAATGAGAATCCCAAGGATGGGGACATGATAGATGCTTTGAAGGATGATCGCGGCATTGATGGAAACGAAGAAGATGATGATGTTGTGATGACTGGAGGTCAACCCATGGCTCCTCAATCAGGATTAGTTGTCAAGCTTTCTACTCGATCAATAACCGGGAGTTTAACTCAGAAGTCTCCAACTGATCCAAACGCGCCTCCAGTTGATAAAGGTAGAAAGAAATGCATCCTAACCGATGCTAAGCGAGAGAAGAAAGCTAAGCTCAAGGCTGCCAAAAAGTCTAAAATTTCCCCGAAGCCTAAGTAACACGTAGTTCAGTCTTTTCCATTTTGTTTTCCATTAGCCCGTTATCGTTGTGGCTAGTGCGGCCCTCGCACCTTTTGATTAGTTTCCTTGTATAATATTGCATTTATGTAAATAAAGTAGCTTGTTTTCCAGTAACGTCAAATATTTGCAAGTTTGTCAGTTATTTCAATTAAATGCATTAACAGTCAAATGGAAAATCACGTCACTTATCAAGCAAGAAGTCCTATACGAGCTTCGCTACAAACAATAATCCGTGCAACATAAAAATCATTACTAAGCTAAGTACAGGGAGATGTGATGTGTGTGTGTATGCTCCCAATCAATTTTGAATAAGATATCTGGCCAGGGCTTGCTCGAGATTGATCAGGATTATCAGCAAATTGCCCGCAATCATTCAGTGGGATAAGGATCCTTTTTTATTGGCACTTATTCTTAGCACCTTTATACTCTCGTGTCACATGCCTAGGTTAGGGTGCTGTCAAGGTGGTCATTTTTCTTGGTGCACCATCACGCCTTGGGGACGTCGTCTTCCCGTCCTTTGTACTCTCTCTCTCAGATCATAAATGTTATAGTTTGAGACTTTTCTTTCGTCCTTTTTACTCTATTACGCAAATGGTCGTCTCGTTCGCTCTGGTTCTCTTTCCATACATAATTTCCTAAGGTAGAATCTCATCGGTTTGAGTGTTATATTCATTCTACATTCAATGAAAACTTAATGTTTCATATCCAGAGTAAAGCTATCATAGAATATAACGAGACTAGTGTAGGAAAAGTAAATGATACATGATATTTTTATAGTGGTTCGGCCAAGTCATAGCCTACGTCCACTTTATAATCTTTTGTTTATATCAACCAGACTTTTCTAGGAAGTCCTGCCTTTTTACATGGTCTATAAAACAAAAGAAAAAAATAGTACATATTCAAGTCAAGTACTGCCCCAAGTGTTGGGCATTCCACACTCTGTGTACCTCTTCACCATCCACGGTCGTTAACTTGAAAGCACCTGTGTTAAGTCTCCGTTGAATGGTGTACGGTCCATCCTACTTCAGACCTAATGAACAGGGATCGGGAAGATACGTTTCAAGACCAAGTCTCCAGTTCAAAGGTCCGAGGCCGAACCTTCCTGTTATGGTATCACGCAACTTGGTGTCTATGCCTCGAGGCATGCAAGTCTGCTTCATCTCTTTTTTCCTCAACCAATGTCTAAGGATTCAAGAAGAAGCGCTTTGTTCGTCATTGGATTGTAATACGTTGTTTTGTGAGAGGGGACTTTCAATTCCACCGGAATGACCGCTTCTGATCCAAATGATAATGAGAAGGGGGTATGACCCGTTGTCGTTTTGTAAGTCATTCGGTAGGCCCATAATGCTAATGGTAATTCGTTGACCCACATGGCTTACACCTACTCCAATCGCTTCTTCCGGATGGATTTAATGATTATGTTTATTGCTTCAACTTGTCAATTTGGTTGTGGTGAGCTACTTCTGTGTATCTCTTATCAATTTTGTATTTCTGGCAGAAGTTTTTGAACTCAGTGCTATCGAATTGGGTTCTATTATCAGTTATGATGGTTTTTGGTATTCCAAATCGATAGATGATATTCGTGACCACAAAATTTATTACACGTTTTGTCGTAACCGTAGTTAATGGTTTGGCTTCCGCCCATTTTGTGAAATAATCTACGGCCACGATTTCATATTTTGCTCCTCCTTTGGCGATTGGTAGGCTTCCAATGATGTCTATCCCCCACATAGCGAACAGCCATGGACTCACCATCGTCTTAAGCTAATTGGAGGCCCTCTGGGTATCTATGCAAATTTCTGACACCTGTCGCAGCAATGTGAATAATCAGCTGCATCTTTATTCACGGTTGGCCAAAAGTAGCCATACCGTAATATTTTCTTTGCCAGTGTTTGACCACCGGTACGATCTCCACACTCACCCGCATGTACTTCCTTTAGTACACGCTTGATGTCGTCATGTGCTATACACCAGAGCAAAGTCATTGAAAATCCCTAGCAATAAAGAACTTCATCTTGCATGACGTATCTTGCGGCTTTACGAAACTCCGCTCGTCTTTCACTCTTCTTTGCGGAAAGTGTTCAATTTTGCAAGAAGTTCTTTACCGGCGTCATCCATGATTCTTTCTCTGTATCGGTTTCCAGTACCGGATCGACTTCCATCTGGTCGATGCTTGGGGACTCTAGTACTTCGATCGAAACCATTTCTGTCTCCTCGAATTGTCAGTACTTGCCAACTTAGCTAATCTGTCCTCTTTCTGATTTTCCGTCCGTGGAATGTGAGTTTTGCTATAATGTTCCAAGTTGTCTCACGACTCCTCTACCTTTTCAAGGTAAGTGACGAGTTGAGGTCTCCGGGCCTAAAATTCCTTTCGAACCTAGCAAATGACTATTTTAGAATCATAGAAAATGTCTAGCATGGTCACCCCCAATTCCTTAGTGAGTTTCAATGTAACAATCAGGGGCTCGTATTTGGAATCATTTTTGGTTGCAGAGAATTCCAACCACAGAGCATAGTAAATTGATCATCCTTAAGGAGTTGTTAGAACGACTCCGATGGTGGATCTTCGATCATTCTTAGCCTCATCCGTGTATAGTTTCCAGGGGCTAAGTTCTAATCTCTGCTCTATGAGGCCAACCTTCTCATCTAACACATCCTCTTCGGGGATCGTGAATTCAACGATCAAGTCAGCTAAGGCTTTCCCCATTATTGATCTTCTGGGCTGGAAGTTTAAATCGAACTGGCTTAGCTCGATGTTCCATTTAAAAATTCTTCCAAATGCTTCAGGCCGTTGCAGGACTTGTCGGAGCGGCTGATCAATGTACACAATAATTTGGTGGGCCTGGAAATAATGACGAAGCTTTTGAGATGTAATCAGAAGGCTATAGGCAAGTTTTTATATCTTTGGATAATTGCGTTTTGCCGCCGCTAACTTCTTGCTTACGTAATATACCGGTCTCTGAACTTTATCTTCTTTGCACACTAGAGCTGAGCTGATGGCATGAGACTACATCGCCAAATATACGAACAGGTCCTCATGGTCCACTGGCTTGGATAATATTGGGGGTTTCTCTAATAAATCCACCAAGTTTTGAAAGGCCTCTACACAGCCGGGGGTCCACTCGAAATTGTGTCCCTCGCTTGATTAAGTCGAAGAGAGGAATACACTTGTCGGTGTCTTTGGAAATGAACCTACTCAATGCCGAAACCTTTCCTGCCAAGTATTGAAAATCTCTGATCTTTCGCGGCTCCTCTATGTTTTTGATTGCTACAATCTGATCAGGATTGATTTCTATTCCACGCGAACTGACTATGAAACCAAGGAATTTTTCTGATGCGACCCTGAATGAACATTTCAAAGGGTTCAACTTCATCTCGTATCGTCATAGGATTCCAAACATCTCTGCCAAGTCTTTCGTATGATCAGACGACCGCTTGGATTTCTCAAGCATATCGTCCACATAAACTTCCATTGTTTTCCCGATCTGGTTGTAATACATTCCGTTCACTAAGCGCTGATAGGTGGCTCCGACCTTTCTTAACCCAAATGGCATCACTACATAACAATACAACCTCAAGTTTGTAATAAAACTAGTATGTTCCTGATCTGGCACATGCATGGGAATCTGGTTGCATCCCGATTACGCATCCATGAAGGATACAAGTTCATGTCCTGTCGTTGAATCTACTAACAGGTCAATCCTAGGGTGTGGAATGCTGTCCTTCGGGCAAATTTTGTTGAGATCAGAAAAGTCGATACAAGTTCACCACTTCCCGTTGGATTTCTTAACAAGTACTGGGTTCAATATCCAGTCAGGATATGTTGAATCCCTGATGAACCCGTTGTCTCTTAACTTCTCCACTTCATCTTTAAAGGCTGCCGACCTTTCTAGGCTTAACATACGCCTTTTTTGTTTCACTGGAGGTGCTTTAGGTTTATGCTTATTGAATGGCACATGATCGAGGGAGAATGTCACGACCCGTGTTTTTGGCCGTCAAATATTTTATTTATTTTAAATATTATATTTGGAATATTAATGGAATTTAATATTTAATTCATTATTAAAACGAAGTTTGAATGTTATGATTTATTTATGATATATAACGAGCTCGAAATGGCGCGGCAGTTCGTAATATTTGGTTTTGAACTTCAACTGAAAATACAAGAGCCGATATAAGTCGGATTTCTGTGAAACAAGAAACATTGGAACCGTGTTGACGATAATTTTCATATGAAAGAGGAAAATTCAGATTTCATATTTTAAATAGTAAGTTATGGCCAAAACAAAATTTGAAATAATCGCTGCGGAAATCGTTATTTAAAATATCGGCCTTTAAAATGGCCATTTTGCAAACAATCTCGGATTTCGATGAAATCAGTTTCATTGGAACCGTAACGTTAAATTATTGTACGATATTGAATTGCATGGAAAAACGATGTTGTATGTGACCACTGTAGCCGTAAACACCCGTTCATTTTCTATAGCGCGTAATTAATTTAATAAAGAGATATTTAAATGTAACTTGAACAGACGATTGAATTAGGCCACGAAACCAGTCTCGTTGAGTTTGTATCGTCGATTAGAGTCAGGATAGGTATATGGTTTGCTATTTTTAGAGACCGACAAATTTGGTGTTAAAAGGGTATTGCGGTACGCGGTAAAAATAGCCTACCGGGGAAATAGTCTCAGAATACGATGAAACTGGTGCCATTGGGTTCGTATTGAAAAGTTATTATAGGATCTGAAGGTTTCAAGTTGATTTGATTTATCTAGTGACCGTGGAAAAATTTAACGCGTGTTTATTTCTGGTTTTATAAAGGAATTTTTTTTAAATGATGTCGAAATTCGACGAAACTTGTCCCATTGGATCCGCAATATCTTTTTACACTAAGATTAGCATTTTTATCAGTAAACAGAGATCATTTATAGGGGTTTTAATCAATTACTTTACGGCGAAGTTTCGTAAAAAAATAAAATAATATAAAAACTTCATTCCATTCTTATATATATATACACTGAAACCCTCGTTTCGGTGGTCAAAGTTTCTCTCCTGGTCAACCAATAAAATATGCTCCTCCACCCTAGGATTTCCAACGGAAGAAAAAAACAATAAATTTCACCTACAAAAATCACGAAATTCTTTCATTAAAATCGGAAATCCTACAGAGGAAAATGGATCAGCTCGTCGAGATTTCGAAGGTGGATGGTGATGATCATAAGTTTTGATCTGAGGCAGCGGGGATTGGGGGTTAAAGCAGTCGAAGTTCGTGGCTTTTTTCGGAGTAAAGGAGTGATCGTGGTGCAAGCTATTTCAGCCGCAGGTAGTGGGGATCGAGGAGTTTCAGGTGGGGGTCTCTGATCGTCGTTCGATGGCCGGAGGAAGGGGGAGACCGATGTTGTTTTGGTGTGGGCTTGTGGCATCAGGAATGAAACAAAGTGGCCGAATTCCTTTAAGCAACTTAATTAAATTTGTTTATTTTATAATTAAGGAAGAGTTTTGATGTTAATTAAATGTAAATTCACACAGGTTAAATCGAAGGTAGTGGAGGGAAGTTCGGGTGAGCCTACATCAGTTGAACGGAAGAGGACAATGCAGAACACAGAGCTGTTGGACTAACTTCCCTTTTAAATGTAATTAGTGTTCATCAATATTAATTAAACTAGAAGAAGAGAAAAAAAATAACTTTAGTAAAAACGAACAGGATAAAACAGGGCAGTCCAGTATTGGAAATGATAAATATCAACTGAGTTAAAACCTGAAAATGAAATTTAGTTGATTAACCATATCATTAAAGGTAGTTAATATGAGTTAGAAGTTAATTTGCTTAATTGTAAGGGTAATTAAAAACTTGATTTAGGAAACAAAGATGTTAGACCTAATCGCTATTAATTAGAACATAATTAGTTTAAATGGTAATTTGTTAGTTTAAATAATGATCGACAATTAATTAGTAATAAAATTATATTAACTTAAATTATTAATAACAAATCCATATGTGATTAGAATTGGATGATTCAAGAGACGTCGGGTCATCTCCACTAATACTATGTCATGGAGCAGGGCTGGACATGAATTGGAATTAACTGGGATGATTAATTAAATTAAACAACCGCTTAATTTAATTAAAATGAGTCGTTGACACCAGAGTCAAATCAAGGTGAGTTAAACTCACTCAGTTTTCCCATTTATATTTTATGTAAATTGGGTTTTTACTTTGTGTGTTCTGCTTGCTGATAGTTTCCTGCTTGTTAGTTATACATTTGTTTGTTGATTTAACTGATGAAATTAAACCGTCATTTAATTTCAGTGAAATACCAAATCGTTATTTCTAAGGATTGGTCCTAACAAAGGTAACTTACCTTATTGGTCACGTTTATTTATAAACGTGTTTAATTGTTTGAATTGCTTTGGTAATTGGTTGATGTTAAATAGTTGTTGTGTACTGTTATGGAAATTATCAGTTAAATAGAGTTGGTTGACCTGATTTGGGATAACCACTTGTATACAGGGAAGAACAGGTTGGAGGGATCCAACCGGATTCCTCAAATATATTATTTATTTTCATATTATCATATATGAACTGTCCTGTTTGGGGTGATTGATTTGATGGTTGATTATTGATTATTGATTGTTCAACATCTGTTAGTTTAAACCAACGGGTGATGTTGGTTAGATATTTGGCAGCGTATGGCCTATAAAATCAATCGTTTTATAAATATTGATTCACCGTCAGGTGAGACGATAGAGATAAGGTTATAAAAATATTTTTATAACGGGGGATAGATTTTGAAAGGTATTATTTTGAATAAATGTTATTAAAGAGAAATAAATATTTTATTTATTTAAGACTTCATTTTGTTAATAATTTACTTTATAAAGTAAAATGCCGATGTTAATCAGATTTACAAGTATGACAATAAAAATGAATCGAATGGTTTAATTTTGATAATTGTTTTGTAGAGAAAATAATTAATGAGGTTGTTTAAATTAATTATATTTTTAATTAATTTAAAGTGAGAATTAATTGGAATCTAGTTTTGAGTTAATTAAATCGACCGTTTTGAATTGGAATTTATTATCAAATTAATGTGTTTTGATTAAAATAGTCAAATGAATATTGTTTAGTTTTAATGAGTTTTAAAAAGGGAATTTATTATTTATTTTAGTAATAAAGAAACTAACTACTGAAGTAGTTAATGATTAAAGTAAATTAATATTTTAAATAATAATAATTTAGAAAAGTACCTTTTTAAATGGAAATTTATTTAAAGGGTAATCAAAGTTGAAGCGAAATAGAGTGGAATGGTGATAGGAATTTATGAACGGGTTTTATATTCAAAACCCGAATTTTTATAACAAAGTCATAAAGGAATTTCAAGCGAATATAATAGCTCGAAATAAATGTTACTTAATTATTTGAATTAAGAGAAAGGAGTTTACGAAAAGGGTTTAAGATAAACCAAAGTATATAAATGAGTTTCAAAGTGTAAAGCGTTATGATGAATTAACGTTATTTGAAAATGAGATCAAGTAACAAGGGGAGATTTGAAATATGATTTCAAAAATGGGAAATGGTTAAATAGATTTGAAAGGAGATTAGTAAAAGTGAAATTGGGTTAAAGAACTAGTTCATGGGTGGTATAACCAAACCCGAGTAAAAATGGGAATTTGTTTTGAGAATAGAATGGAATATTGGTCTTTGATTACAACTTATATTTATCTAAGGATATGAACGTTGTTGATCAAGGTCTGAGAGGTAATTAAAATACCCCAACTTGAACGACAATAGGATTATCTGAAGATGATATTAGTTGGTAATCGTTAAAGAAGTAAGTGATCATTATTTCCATTAGGGAAATAATGCAACGTTTGGTGGAAATTTAGAGAGTATATATATAACGAGAGAACGAAGTAAAGGAAGTGTAAATTTTAGTTTTATACTATTAACTATTAGTTATTATTTCAAAAACGAAATAAAAGATATTTCGTAACGTGCTTTCACGAATAATAAGTTGAATGAATTTCCCAAGTTTAAATATTAAAGAATGATGTAATGAATGTTTGAAAGGAGAATTAAAATAAGAATTGAATATGGTTATGAGTTATTTTACTAAGTATTATATAGAGAGGGTTTTGAGATCATTAGTATATAAGAATTCAATTATCGTTTTTTTAGATTAAACGAGTTAGAAGTTTTAATTAAGCTGAAGTGAATCAGTTTGGTTTAATTAAAGGCCAAGTGATGCTGAATACTGAACCAGTGAACTCATTGGAGTGTCATGATTGAAACACTGTTTATTTTGATAGTTAAATCACCGACTATCAAATCTGTCCAATGTGATTGTTGGTATGGAAAGACCGAGATCGAATTTATATTCGAAAACCATTTCGACCAACAACTACGTGAAGATCTCAGAAGATGATCGAGATGGAGCATTGAAGACCATGGATTTTCATAAACGGAAGAACCACTAATATTTTCTGCCTGGCAAGCAGAGATAAGCTATGATTCGGTCGTGGTTGGAATCTACGGGTTGCAAGGACTTCTCGCTACTGATCCATGGGGTGATTCCTATATTGGATGCAGTAGGAGAGTGCCTTCGGTTCATCCTGTTCCTGGATGATTTGTATGGACGGATATTTGACAGAGTATTTCCAAAGTGTCACGTACGTTGATTTCTTCAAACGTGCTATAGTTGTTGGCGGGGAATTTCCGTTCTCTTGACTTCTAACTAGAGTATTTTTGTGGACGTCAATTAGTGATATCTGGTGGATCTGACGATGTGGCATTCAAAGTGAATAGTGATAAGATGTTTCAAAAATAAACTCTGACCTCCAGCCTCATCAACCGGGAAATGACAAAAATCGGGCAGGCAGCATGGCTATGTGGGTCGCTCCCATTAGGGTGTATAATCACCTATCTAGAGAAAATCCTATTTGCTTCTTAAATCTATGTTTCGATGCTATCCCTTTTCGGGAGACGGTTGCTGATCCCAACCGTCGGTGATATACATTCGATACACTCAAGCGAAATGAGTGGTCGGTCACGTGAGGGTCGGGTTGCAAGACGTTCTTGTTAAACCCAGTGTATTCGCCTCTAGAGATACACTATCGGCAGGTGGTCCCATACCTTGTCATAGTCGGAATCCAATCTCCAATAAGCGCCCGTGGTTTTGATTGTATACTATATATGTGGAGCGTGAGATGCAAGTGTTCCACTAGATTGATAATTACTTGTATATAGACATTATTATAATATCAGAAATGATATTGGTTTCAAAAATATTTTGGGTTATCGCAAGGTCAAAACCGTCTGTGTTTATGTGTGGATTTGGTCTTACGATTATCCTTTTCTTTCGAAAGGATTTTTAACTTTAAAATCATGTTGGATGATTTACCCTTAATACCGTGCGAGTTTATCTCACTCTGGTTCACCAGACTGACCCGGTGTTTTGTAAATGCTCGGGTTAGCCCGGGGTATACAAGTTCAGGTTATCGAATGCTGTGAAGTCCAGAGACGAGCTGGAGTTGTTCTGACATATGATATTATATAGCTACTATTCCGCTGTGTGTTGTATATGGGAACAGGTTAGTATAACTGTCACGTTGTGTGATGTACTCTGATATTGTAAGTATTTTTAAAGCTCTCAACAAAGATTTATTTCTATATTATATTTTGTTCCGCTGCGATGTGAGACTCTGTGTTGTGGTGTTTCTTCTTCTTCTTCTTCTATTATGATATTTCTTTCTTTCTTATCTCACCCTCTAATTTCTTTCTAATAACTATCCAAGGTTTTCGGTGCTTGGAGGGTCGGCATGAGTTACGGCAAGGGTATTTATGTCGATTTTCGGGGCCGGAAATCCTTGGGTCGTTACAGTGGTATCGGAGCTGAAGGTTAAGTGATTACCTTGGCTCTATGGCGTAACTCAATAGAGATGGGGTTAGCAATACCCTAGATTGAGTTTGAGTGTATATATACAAGTGAATGTATTTGTAGATTTAAAAAAAAATGTTTTATATTGTGGAGATTCATTTGTTTGAGTTGTTTATGAGTTCTAGTCGATCAGTTTGATCCACTGTGTCGATAGGAGTTTCTAAATACTCAAGTACGATAAACCGACACAGTATGTTTTGAAGGAAGGTGAATGAAATAATTTACCCAAATTATATTTTGATATAAAAAATATATATATTGGAAATATTATAATATATTTGATGTGTTGTTTGTATTATAATCGTAGAGATTATAAGAAAAGTGAAATGGTTATGAAAATAACCAATTAGAATTCGTACAATATGGAAGCAGATTTATTAAATCTGAAATTAAAATCAGAATTGGAATTAAAATCCCCAAAAGTGGGAAAGGTGTTTGCAAATGAACTTGGATTGAATATATGAGAATTTTAAAATCCTGGGAGATTTTAAATGGTTTACAAACATCGTGAATTTTATTTTGAAATAGATTTCAAAATGAAAGTATTTAAAATTGGAGCTTTGAAATGATATAGTATTGAACTCACTTCGATAGCTGGGGAATAACTCTGAGGATGCTAGCCACATCATCAGTGTTTATTTCCGAGTTCTAAGTGACGGATTACTACCAAAAATCTTGTTTTGAATTGCTTTGAGAAAAACAAGTTGTTTTAAATCCTGAAAAGGAATATTTGATTTTTGAAAGAGCTGAACTGTTTAAAAACTCCCAAGGAAATTGTTTGAATAAAAACAAACTTTAAACAAAAAATTGTGAAAACAAATATGAATTGAATTGAAACCAATTAACCGGAATTGAATCGGGATATAATACATCGAGTAGAATCGGATTTTGAATTAGGAGACAGGAATTTGAAATGGTGTTGGACTAGTAAGTTAAGAGTTGAAATTGATAATGGATGGAATTTGAGTTAAGAATGAGATTTGGCTTGGACGCGTGAAGGATTTGGTTTTGAGGATTAAATTGGAATTTTGTTTGTGAATGCATTTGTATATGCTGACAGGGTAGCAGATGGGAAGGATAAAATGATATGCCCGACAAAAAGGTACATGTTTATTTTTATATGGGTTTGGTGATTTATGAGCCTATTTGGCAAGCCACTTGGCTATTTTATTTTCTTTTGGATAGGAGAAGGCCTAGAATGGCGAGTTGTAGTTGTATCGATTGAGCCGTACAGAGAAGGTGAAGGCGAAAATTTTCGGAAATTTAAGGCATTAGAAAATTTTCGATATTTTTGAAAATATTTATTTACAGTATTGAATTGATATTGATTTAAAATAAATTGGAATTGAAAAAAATTAATGGGTTTGTAACGTACTTTCTTTCCTTAGCAATTTCGAGGACGAAATTATTTTTAAGGGGGGAAGAATGTAACGACCCGTGTTTTTGGCCGTCAAATATTTTATTTTATTTATTTATTTTAAATATTATATTTGGAATATTAATGGAATTTAATATTTAATTCTTTAATAAAACGAAGTTTGAACGTTATAATTTATTTATAATATATAACGAGCTCGAAATGGCGCGACAGTTCGTAATATTTGGTTTTGAACTTCAACTGAGAATACAAGAGCCGATATAAGTCGGATTTCTGTGAAACAAGAAACGTTGGAACTGTGTTGAAGATAATTTTCATATGAAAGAGGAAAATTCGGATTTCATATTCTAAATAGTAAGTTATGGCCGAAACAAAATTTGAAATAATCGTTGTGGAAATCGTTATTTAAAATATCGGCCTTTAAAATGGCCATTTTGCAAACAATCTCGGATTTCGATGAAATCAGTTTCATTGGAACCGTAACGTTAAATTATTGTACGGTGTTGAATTGCGTGGCAAAATGATGTCGTATGTGACCACGGTAGCCGTAAACGCCCGTTCATTTTCTATAGCGCGTATTTAATTTAATAAAGAGATATTTGAGTGTAACTTGAACAGACGATCGAATTAGGCCACGAAACCAGTCCCGTAGGTATATGGTTTGCTATTATTAGAGACCGACAAATTTGGTGTTAAAAGGGGTATTGCGGTACGCGGTAAAAATAGCTTACCGGGAAAATAGTCTCAGAATGCGACGAAAATGGTGCCGTTGGGTTCGTATTGAAAATTTATTATAGGATCTGAAGGTTTCAAGTTGATTTGATTTATCTAGTGACCGTGGAAAAATTTAACGCTGTTTATTTCTGGTTTTATAAAGGAATTTTTTTCAAATGATGTCGGAATTCGACGAAACTTGTCCCATTGGATCCGCAATATCTTTTTACACTATGATTAGCATTTTTATCAGTAAACAGAGATCATTTATAGGGGTTTTAATCAATTACTTTACGACGAAGTTTCGTAATAAAATAAAATAATATAAAAACTTCATTACATTCTTATATATATATATATATATATATATATATATATATATATATACTGAAACCCTCGTTTCGGTGGTCAAAGTTTCTCTCCTGGTCAACCAATAAAATATGCGCCTCCACCCTAGGATTTCCAACGGCAGAAAAAACAATAAATTTCACCTACAAAAATCACGAAATTCTTCCATTAAAATCGGAAATCCTCCAGAGGAAAATGAATCAGCTTGTCGAGATTTCGAAGGTGGACGGTGATGATCAGAAGTTTCGATCTGAGGCAGCGGGAATTAGGGGTTAAAGCAGTCGAAGTTCGTGGCTTTTTCCGGAGTAAAGGAGTGATCGTGGTGCAAGTTGTTTCAGCCGCAGGTAGTGGGGATCGATGCGTTTCAGGTGGAGGTCTCTGATCGTCGTTCGATGGCCGGAGGAAGGGGGAGACCGACGTTGTTTTGGTGCGGGCTTGTGGCATCAGGAACGAAACAAAGTGGATGAATTCCTTTAAACAACGAAATTAAATTTGCTTATTTTATAATTAAGGAAGGGTTTTTATGTTAATTAAATGTAAATTCACACAGGTTAAATAGAAGGTAGTGGAGGGAAGTTCGGGTGAGCCTACATCTGTTGAACGGAAGAGAATAATGCAGAACACAGAGCTGTTGGACTAACTTCCCTTTTAAATGTAACTAGTGTTCATCAATATTAATTAAACTAGAAGAAGAGAAAAAAAATAACTTTAGTAAGAACGAACAGGATAAAACAGGGTAGGCCAGTATTGGAAATGATAAGCATCAACTGAGTTAAAACCTGAAAATGAAATTTAGTTGATTAACCATATTATTAAAGGTAGTTAATATGAGTTAGATGTTAATTTGCTTAATTGTAAGGGTAATTAAAAACTTGATTTAGGAAACAAGGATGTTGGACCTAATCGCTATTAATTAGAACGTAATTAGTTTAAACGGTAATTATTTAGTTTAAATAATGATCGATAATTAATTAGTAATAAAATTATATTAACTTAAATTATTAATAAAAAATCCATATGTGATCAGAATTGGACGATTCAAAAGATGTCGGGTCATCTCCACTAATACTACGTCATGGAACAGGGCTGGACATGAATTGGAATCAACTGGGATGATTAATTAAATTAAAAAAACCGTTTAATTTAATTAAAACGAGCCGTTGACACCGGAATCAAATCAAGGTGAGTTAAACTCACTCAGTTTTCCCATTTATATTTTATATAAATTGGGTTTTTATTTTGTGTGTTCTGCTTGCTGATAGCTGCCTGTTTGTTAATTATACATTTGTTTGTTGATTTAACTGATGAAATTAAACCGTCATTTAATTTCAGTGAAATACCAAATCGTTATTTTTAACGATTGGTTCCAATAAAGGTAACTTACCTTATTGGTCACGTTTATTTATAAACGTGTTTAATTGTTTGAATTGTTTGAATTGATTTGGTAATTGGTTGATGTTAAATAGCTGTTATGTACTGTTATGGAAATTATCAGTTAAATAGAGTTGGTTGACCTGATTTGGGATAACCACTTGTATACAGGGAAGAACAGGTTGGAGGGATCCAACCGGATTCCTCAAATATATTATTTATTTTCATATTATCATATATGAACTGTCCTGTTTGGGGTGATTGATTTGATGGTTGATTATTGAATGTTCAACATCTGTTAGTTTAAACCAATGGGTGATGTTGGTTGGGTATTTGGCAGCGTATGGCTTATAAAATCAATAATTTTATAATTATTGATTCACCGTCAGGTGAGTCAATAGAGATAAGGTTATAAAAATATTTTTATAATGGGAGATAGATTTTGAAAGGTATTATTTTGAATAAAAGTTATTAAAGAGAAATAAATATTTTATTTATTTAAGACTTCATTTTGTTAATAATTTATTTTATAAAGTAAAATGCCGATGTTAATCAGATTTACAAGTATGAGAATAAAAATTAATCGAATGGTTAAGCTTTGATAATTGTTTTGTAAAGAAAACAATTAATGAGGTTATTTAAATTTATTATATTTTTAATTAATTTAAAGTGAGAATTAATTGGAATTGAGTTTTGAGTTAATTAAATCGACCGTTTTGAATTGGAATTTATTATCAAATTAATGTGTTTTGATTAAAATAGTCAAATGAATATTGTTTAGTTTTAATGAGTTTTTAAAAAGGGGATTTATTACTTATTTTAGTAATAAAGAAACTAACTACTGAAGTAGTTAATGATTAAAGTAAATTAATATTTAAAATAATAATAATTTAGAAAAGTACCTTTTTAAATGGAAATTTATTTAAAGGGTAATCAAAGTTGAAGCGAAATAGAGTGGAATGGTGATAGGAATTTATGAACGGGTTTTATATTCAAAACCCGAATTTTTATAACGAAGTCATAAAGGAATTTCAAGCGAATATAATAGCTTCAAACAAATGTTACTTAATTATTTGAATTAAGAGAAAGGAGTTTACGAAAAGGGTTTAAGATAAACCAAAGTATATAAATGAGTTTCAAAGTGTAAAGCGTTAATGTTGAATTAACATTATTTGAAAATGAGATCAAGTAACAAGGGGAGATTTGAAATAAGATTTCAAAAATGGGAAATGGTTAAATAGATTTGAAAGGAGATTGGTAAAAGTGAAATTGGGTTAAAGAACTAGGTCATGGGTGGTATAACCAAACCCGAGTAAAAATGGGAATTTGTTTTGAGAATAGAATGGAATATTGGTCTTTGATTACAACTTATATTTATTTGAGGATATGAACGTTGTTGATCAAGGTCTGAGAGGTAATTAAAATACCCCAACTTGAACGACAACAGGATTATCTGAAGATGATATTAGTTGGTAATTGTAAAAGAAGTTGGTGATAGTTCATTATTTCCATTAGTGAAATAATGCAATGTTTGGTGGAAATTTGGAGAGTATATATATAACGAGAGATCGAAGTAAAGGAAGTGTAAAGTTTAGTTTTATACTAATAATTATTAGTTATTATTTCAAACATGAAATAAAAGATATTTCGTAACGTACTTTTATGAATAATAAGTTGAATGAATTTCCCAAGTTTAAATATTAAAGAATGATGTAATGAATGTTTAAAAGGAGAATTAAAATAAGAATTGAATATGGTTATGAGTTATTTTACTAAGTATTATATAGAGAGGGTTTTGAGATCATTAGTATATAAGAATTCAATTATCATTTTTTTTTAAAGATTAAACGAGTTTGAAGTTTTAATTAAGCTGAAGTGAATCAGTTTGGTTTAATTAAAGGCCAAGTGATGCTGAATACTGAACCAGTGAACTCATTGGAGTGCCATGATTGAAACACTGTTTATTTTGATAGTTAAATCACCGACTATCAAATCTTTCCAATGCGATTGTTGGAATGGAAAGACCGGGATCGAATTTATATTTGAAAACCATTCCGACCAGCAACTACGTGAAGATCTCAGAAGATGATCGAGATGGAGCATTGAAAACCGTGGATTTTCATAAACGGAAGAACCACTAATATTTTCTGCCTGGCAAACAGAGATAAGCTGTGATTCGGTCGTGGTTGGAATCTATGGGTTGCAAGGACTTCTCGCTACTGATCCTTGGGGTGGTTCCTATATTGGATGCAGTAGGAGAGTGCCTTCGGTTCATCCTATTCCTGGATAATTTGTATGGACGGATGTCTGACAGAGTATTTCCAACGTGTCACGTACGTTGATTTCTTCAAACGTGCTATAGTTGTTGGCAGGGAATTGCCGTTCTCTTGACTTCTAACTAGAGTATTCTTGTGGACGTCAATTAGTGATATCTGGCGGATCTGACGATGTGGCATTCAAAGTGAATAGTGATCAGATGTTTCAAAAATAAACTCTGACCTCAAGCCTCATCAACCGGGAAATGATAAAAATCGGGCAGGCAGCATGGCTATGTGGGTCGCTCCCATTAGGGTGTATAATCACCTATCTAGAGAAAATCCTATTTGCTTCTTAAATCTATGTTTTGATGCTATCCCTTTTCGGGAGATGGTTGCCGATCCCAACCGTCGGTGATATACATTCGATACACTCAAGCGAAATGAGTGATCGATCATGTGAGGGTCGGGTTGCAAGACGTTCTTGTTGAACCCAGTGTATTCGCCTCTAGAGATACACTATCAGCAGGTGGTCCCATACCTTGCCATAGTCGGAATCCAATCTCCAATAAGCACCCGCGGTTTTAATTGTATACTATATATGTGGAGCGTGAGATGCAAACATTCCACTAGATTGATAATTACTTGTATATAGACATTATTATAATATCAAAAAAGATATTGGTTTCAAAAATGTTTTGGGTTATCGTAAGGTAAAAACCATCCATGTTTATGTGTGGATTTGGTCTTACGATTATCCTTTTCTTTCGAAAGGATTTTTTACTTTAAAATCTTGTTGGATGATTTACCCTTAATACTGTGCGAGTTTATCTCACTCTGGTTCACCAGACTGACCCGGTGTTTTGTAAATGCTCGGGTTAGCCCGGGGTATACAGGTTCAGGTTATCGAATGCTGTGAAGTCCAGAGACGAGCTGGAGATGTTCGGACGTATGATATTATATAGCTACTATTTCGCTGTGTGTTGTATATGGGAACAGGTAATTATAATTGTCCCGTTGTGTGATATACTCTGATATTGTAAATATTTTTAAAGCTCTCAATAAAGATTTATTTCTATATTAAATTTTGTTCCACTGCGATGTGAGACTCTGTGTTGTGGTGTTTCTTCTTCTTCTTCTATTCTGATATTTCTTTCTTTCTTATCTCACCCACTAATTTCTTTCTAATAACTATCCAGGGTTTTCGGTGCTTGGAGGGTCGGCATGAGTTACGGCAAGGGTATTTATGTCGATTTTCGGGGCCAGAAATCCTTGGGTCGTTACAGAGAAATTCCATACATGTCCGCATGGGTCCAAGCAAACACATCAACGTTTGCTTTCAAAAAGTTGTCAATTCTTTTGTCCAAAAAGAATCCACGTGAGATCCAATTTTAAAGACCATTGTCATGTCGTCGTTATCGATTGGAATGTCTACTGTAGCTTCATTAGGTGTCGCCTTCCTGCTTCTTAGTTCTTCGTCCTCTCTGGGATCGATATCTTCAGAAAGGTTGTTAGGTGACTCCCTTGATGACTTCATCTTTAATTGATATACTAAGTTCTCCTTAGCAGAAGGAGAAGCATCCTTAGATTCTGCATATTTCCCGTTGTGCAGTATCTTTAGTTCTGCCATATAGCAGGCTCTTTCAGTGACTTGATCGCCATGAATCGTTCCCACTCTATCTACAGTCGGAAATTTATTAACATACACCAGGGTGCGATGCAGGCTCTGTATTCTACAAGGACTGGTCGGTCTAAGAAAGCGTTGTAAGGAAAATCTATATCCATGATCACGAATTGGAGTATCCTTACTCTTCGACGCTATCCTTCTCCTAGCTCTATAGGTAAATCTACCATTCCGATGTGGGCGGTTGATGATCCATTGAAGCCACAAATCCAACCTCTACATGGTTTTAGATCTTTCATCTCTAATTTCATCAGGTCAAAAGCCTTTCTAAATAGGATATTGACGGAACTCCCCTTATCCACAAGGACTTTCTTAACTATTGCAGGTCTGGTGATAGTAGTTATCACTAATGGATTGGTGCTTGGGGCTTCGACACCAATGCTATCTCTGTCTCGAAAGACAACATCGTCAGTAGTCATTTTTTGCTGCTTCATTGGTGTAGTTTCTTCAAGATTACTACATTCCCCTACTTCTGGGTGTTTGGCCGCGTTAACATATTGTTCCATCGCTCTGTTGCTAGACCCAGTTAGATGTCTTCCCCCAATTATGGTATTGATGACAGTATTCCTTCCCTTCTGCTGGCCAGTGGGTTTGGAGGCATGTTGGTTCTAATTTGGAGCTTTCCTCCTTTCCCACTGTGTCTTGGGGATACCTTGTATTCATTCACCTTTCCTTCATGAAGCAATTTTTCAACAACATCTCTTAGATGGTGACACACGTTCGTAGAGTGGTCGTGAGTTCCATGAAACAAACAGAATTTTCCGGTTGCACGTTCCTTTTTAGTAGAGTCCCAGGTTGGAGGCTTCTTATATTATATAACGTTATAAGTATCCAGATAGATGTTTTCCAGAGTGTCGCTTAACTACGTGTAATTCTCGAAAGTTTGAAATCCAGGCCTCTTTCAGGAATTGTTCCCCCGATTCCTGTTTCTTCTACCACTGTTTCCACCCTGGTTACTATTCCCTTCATTTTTATTACCAACATTAACTTCGACCTTTCCCGCGCTATCTATGGATTGCTTGATAGCAGCATTACCTCGAACGTCTTCCTTGGGAGCTCCATCAGGCTTTCTCATTCGGTTAGCATACACTTCCTCTCGTCGTAGGTGGATGTTTGCCTTTTCGTAAAACATCTCCCTGATCAATGGCGGTTTCCTAGCTAAATATCCCCCAAATTTTGTGTCCTTGTCAACCCCATCTATTAAGGCCATCAAGATGGTCAGCTCATGCGGGTGGCTTGCTTCAGTAACTGCTAGGTTAAAGCGATCCAAATATGACTTTAAAGATTCACCAGGAGCTTGCTTAATCCCGGATAGCTCAATGACGCTTTTGGATTTCCGTGCGTGGAGTTGAAATTGGTTCATGAAGCTTTCACCTAGCTCTTTGAAATTAGATATTGAGCTACGAGGGAGTCTTGTGAACCACATCAACGCAACGTCTTCTAAATAAATGGGTATAGCCTTGCATTTCACGACATCTGGGGCTGATGTTGCATTCATGTACCACGAATACCTCATCAAATGCTGCCTTGGATCAGTTCTTCCTCCATATCGATCCATTTGTGGCAGATTAAATCGTCGGGTAAATTGGAAGTCCGGGATATCATCAGTGAAAGGGGTATGACTGCGCTCAATTCCCCAGTCTTCGTTGGTGTAGTATCTGCTGTCAGCCATAATCTGGCGCACCATCGCTTCCACCTCAGCATTAGTCAATGTTGGCTCGGGATCTGCACTTCCGGCTCTCTTGGCATATCCAGTTCCTACAACAGGAGAGGTTATTCGGTCTCTGGCAAAAGTCGAGTGTCCTTGCCTTCTACGGCCCCGGTCGTTCACAGAACGAGTAGGTTGAAGAAGCTGCTGCTGAGTAGGGTTAATGATATTGGGATCCCTAGGGAGAACACAGGATCCTTGCATTGGCAGCAAAATTAGGTCTCTTAAGTTTGGAGCGTTGGGTCCCAAGACACCGGTCGCGTCTTCGCGAGATCCCAACGATCCAAATGTCAGTTCTTCAAGATTCTCTAGCCTCTCATATTGCCTCCTCTTCCGTGAACGTTCTTCATCCCGGGAGGACAAATGGTTTGCGATGAAATGATGAGTGGGAGGAGTCCTTTTCCTGCGGAGCTCTTCAATCTGCCTACTCATGTCTTTCATGTTCTGCCGCATAGTGATGCCCTTACATCTCTGGGCTTCTAGGGCATCGTTAGTTACTTCCAACATGTTGAGCTGTGAGACGAGCCTAGAAGCAGTAGGATGATCGTTGTTTTTCACGGCTAGTATAGGAGCAACTATAGCGATTCAAGTAGAAGTACCAGCTTCTGTCATAACCGGTTCGGATCGAGTCACAGCTGTATCACCGATTCAGATGGGGGGGTATTTCCAGATGCATTTAAGCCATCGGTTCAGATCAGATCATCGAGCTTGGGTCGGATCAGCGACTCTCTACCGAACCAGTTCGATCCTGAAACTTGCCCACGTGACCTAGTGACAACTATAGCTTGCTGATCCTCGCTCATCTCGTTTTCCCAAGAAATTTATGGTTCTTTTCCTTTTCCTTTAGCCATAAAATTTGGCTCTCTTAGGACTAGCAAAAGCTTTCAAAAATGCCGAAGAAAGTGGACTAACTTTTTTGGACTTGAGGATCCAAATAGTAGAATGATAGTCTAAAATGTTGAGAATTCAACTTCTCAGTGAAAGCACTGAAATGTTAGACTAAAAAGTGTTACTAACACCCAACTGAATGATAATTCTAAATGAAATAGAAACAAAAACAACGAGAACACAAGATTTATAGTGGTTCGGCGTTAACGAGTCTACGTCCACTTTATACTTCTTTGATTGATGATTTGAATACTGATACAATGATGGTTTCCATTCAATCTCACAAGTACAACAATGATTTCTTTCAATTTCATGGGATTATACTTCAAGACTCTTAGTACAATCTAATATAGTAGAAGAAATTTGTGGGTGATTAGGTTAGAGTAGAGTAATTGCCAAAAGATCCCCCAAATAGAGTGTTAAGGGGTATTTATTGGTTGGAAACTCATTCGGTTCGGGTGCCACGTGGGGCCCATCTCATGGATTTCGGATTTGGTAGCTCTAGGATGATGACAGCGCACCAAGAATGTAGGGAACATGAACGTTAGCTACCCCGAATTTGCAGGAATGTGGGACGTAACCGCTGCAGCTTCACATGAGGTTTAGATCCGTGTATCGGGACTCTGTTCGGATCGGTGCTTCCCGCCCGAACATATCCGATATAAGGCGCTCGGACTGATTCACAAGTTTGCGTGTGGAGGAGTGTGGGTCTGATCAGTGAACTCCGAACCGTTCTGGAAGCCAATTCTCTACATTTCTTGTCCTCAAATGTATCCATCCACCAGTTTTTTAGCTTTCTATAGCCTGACCACAAAGTAGGCTAACACTTTTATATTTCCAATTCATGCAGTATTGCAAATTCAACTAATTCTGACTATTTCGGAATTATATTATTATATATTATTTATAAATTATTCAAAAACTATTGAATTCAAGTTATTTAAATTCTAGTAAATAGTTTAAAACCAAATATGAATATTCAATTAAACGGTTAAAAATTCAGGTCATTACACAACTCGCTAAACTCGACCACAGGATAAGGCCAAAAACATTAAGACGAGGCCACACAAAGCGTCACACTCCCATATCCCTCGCTACGAGGGATTGAAATTGATTGCTGTCATAGGGTTCAGTACGGAACCCCAACGTACATGGGATATGGGTCGGGGTCCTTTGTTTCCATTTCTTCAGTGAGCCTTTGACTTTTATGGAAAAAGTTCGATGATCTACATCTATAAATAGCAGCTTCCAAGAAAAAAAAATTGGATCTTTTGACCAACTTTTTACTTTATTTTGTAAGCTTCAAATCCCTACCAATCTAAAACACTGTAATCTTCATATTAACAATAAAGTATTTAAAACCTTCAAAGTGGATATAGGTCAAAACAATGTCGAACCATTATAAACTCTCGACTCTTATTTTTTCTGCATTTCCGTTGCTTTAATTCTTTTTTTTTTCATTTACATTCTTCAAATGAGTTTTCTCTTCAAACTTTTGGATATTTGTGTCAACTTTTGGTGCAAACAAGAGTAAAGACTTTTAATTTGTTGTATTTGTTAAAATAATGTGTAATGCTTATTTTCAAATCAACATCATATTCATTTAATAATTTTTTAGAAGATCGATTTTAGTATGATATTTGTTCTTGTTATATTCATTTTTCAGCTTTATAGAAAATCAACATTAGTAGAATATATGTTCTTGTTATATTTGTTTCTTAGCTTTTTAGAAAATTGGTTTTAGTAGAATATTTATTGTTGATTTATTAATTTCTTAACATTTTAGAAAATTAATTATAGTATAATAAATGTTGTTGCCATATTCATTTCTTAACCTTTTCAGAAACTCGATTTTAGTAAAATAATTGTTATTAAACAAGCACCATGTCCAAGTGGTTAGGTGCTTTGACAATGTGTAAGAGGTCACATATATGAAACTTGTGTAGCATGATTTGAGTATATATTGAAAAATAGTACCTGGTTTACTAAAGGCTTATGTATAAGTACCAATTTTTTAAAATATTTGTTGTAGTTTTATTTAGTTCTTAAAATAATTTATTTTTTATTTTTTGTGGGAGATATTATGAAATCGTGGAACAATGAAATATTTTATGGCCTGCTCGTGGGTTAGTATTAGGTTCGGTGATGGTTCACGACGGCTAGCGGTAGTTGTTTTATTTAACCTTCATTTGGCATAATGTGTTACATAAACCATTTTGAGAAGTTTTCTAATGAAGTTATAGTTTGGGAAACATTGGTTGACGTTGCTTGTATGTAGTATTATTTCATGGTTAATATACATCATGCATATAACACAAATTGTTCCAGGTAGGGGTGTTAAACGGACAGGACAATCCGATGTACGACTCGGTCCGAAAGGGTAAAGTGTCCGGTCCGTGTCCGTACGATTCTCATTTAGGACATGATTTAGGACAAGAAAAAGTGTACGAAAATATGTCCGTTCGAAAATGTTCGATGTTTTTCTATTGTCCGAACCTTATCCGTCCGTTGTCCGGCTCGTACGAACAATGTCTGAGCCAACTCCTCGTCCGGTCCGTGTACGTCCGAAAGTCTTATAGGACAGGACACGAACACCCCTCTGTCCGATCCGGTCCGCCCGATTAACGCCCCTAGTTCCAGGGAATTAAATTTTCTTCTCGACATTCTAATTTCCGTGGAACAATAAGTGGCCAATATATTCCACGGAATGGGAATAATGTACAGGTGCCGGTTAACATTTGTTTTCTGTGAAAGTTTCACAGGTTAAACTTTCACCAGGTTCCTAAGGGTGCGTTCGAAGCAATAATTTGGCACGCTCATAATTTTGTTCGCGTCGGACGCGAATACAATTTTCCCCTTTCAAATGGAACGATAGCTGAACGTTGAAAAACATACTTCTTTGTGTAATGAAATGTAGTCGTTTTGTTTTACAAAATTAGTATTTAATTAAATCAAAACAAAAAATTTAACAATTAAATACCCCGTTCAGATACCATGCTCAAATACCCCGTTCGTAGCTAAAAACCCATTCCCCGTTCGTTACAGTATCACGCTCAAATACCCCGCTCAAATGCCACATTCAAATACCCCGCTCGCGACTTGTCAATTCCACCATATTTGTAGTCCAAATGCAAAAATATACATTAATCACTCTGGCATACACACACTTAATGCTAGCATATAATTACATACTATTAGGGAACGAAATAAGGAGAGATAACGGGCAAGGCAACCTTCCCACATCTACAAGGAAGATTCTGGATATTCTAAAAAAATAATTGGTTACATGCATGAAACGCAGGGCATATGATGGTATTTTATTAATAATTGGTTACAGGCAACAAGATATATATTACTTTGTCTTTCATGTTACATCGCTTTCAAGGCTCCAGATTACAGAAGCCATTGGTCTCCGAGAGTGGTAAATGAATGGAATATGCAAAATAGAGAGCCTATAAATAGCACTTCATATACAAACCTGAAATTCACACACTTGCATTAGCATAGATACATATATTAGCTATATATTAACACACAGTTGTGTGAACGGTTTTCTCTAAAAAATGACAAGTAGCTCTCGGCTGTCCATGGCTTTGGGTGTGTTGATGGTCGTATCAGTACTGATGAGCTGTGTAGCCTCACAATCGTGTCATATTAGTGGATACTTGAGGGGTAAAGCTGGTCATTGCAATACGGAGAACGACTCGGATTGTTGCAAAACAGGCAAACTGTATCCACAATACCGTTGTTCTCCACCGGTAACCGATCAGACACGCGCAGTCATGACGATAAATAGCTTTGCTGAGGGAGGTGATGGCGGAGGTCCATCAGAATGCGACAATCAATACCATAGCGACAGCGAGCTTGTAGTTGCATTATCCACTGGCTGGTATAATGGAGGAAGCCGTTGCCTCAATAACATCAGAATCAACGCCAATGGAAGGTCTGTTTTGGCTAAAGTGGTCGATGAGTGCGACTCCGTCCACGGTTGCGATTCTGATCATGATTTTCAACCTCCCTGTCCTTACAATGACGTCGATGCTTCTCCAGCTGTTTGGAAGGCTCTCAACATTCCGCAATCTCAGATTGGAGACTATGATATTACATGGTCCGATGCCTGATTGCACACTATATCTTTTGATATATATTCCTGTGTGATAAGTAATATATATACTGTGTCAGTTTGATTAATGTCAATGAATGAATGATATATACTTACTCCATACGAAGTGTCAAGCTTCTTGTCTAAACATCTCTCATCTTCCCCCTTACATACATAAGTAAGTATGCTGGTGATCTCTTAATAATTGCTAATCTAAATCATCTTATAAGATTATCAGGTTAATACATAACATATGGCCTTGTCTTTGGTTATGGAACCATCAATGAGACTTGCACTCTCAGTTGGAAACTAACTTGAAGAGGAAAACAAAAGATCATCAGAACTTTTGCGCATAGTACTAAATTATCTCCTTATCAGATCGCAGACTTGTGAAACTTACATTGGCATATGTTTCACGACAACAATATTGGTTGCATGAGCATTCATAAACCTGACAGACTTGACATAGAGAGTTAAGCACAGGTTAACACACACGGGAGCAACAAATGGCTGTTGCCAAAAACAACAAAACCTGATTGCACACTATATCTTTTGATATATATTCCTGTGTGATAAGTAATATATACTGTGTCAGTTTGATTAAAGTCAATGAATGAATGATATCTACTCCATACAAAGTGTCAAGCTTCTTGTCTAAACATCTCTCATCTTCCTCCTTACATATATACATGTATTTTACTTTATGTACAAGAAATACACAGACTGATCGAACTATACAAGTATGCTGCAGGTGATCTCTTGATAATTGCCAATCTAAAAAGGATTGTAAGATTGTCAGGTTCATATTTATATGGCCTTGCATTTGGTTATGGAACTATCAATTAGACATAATCTCTCAGCTGGTAACTAACTCGAAAAGGAAAACAAAAGATCATCGGAACTTTTGCGGATAGTACTAAATTATCTCCTGATCAGATCACAGACTAGAGAAGCTTACAATAGCATATGTTTCACGCCAATAGTATTGGTTACATGAGCATTCATAACATCGCCAACTTGACAGGGAGAGTTACGCACAGCACAGGTTAACACGCACGGGAGCAACAAATGGTCGTCGCCAAAAACAACAAAAGTGGTATCATCATTTTAGTTTTAAACGCAGACTCAACTAAAACCACACATATCAGTTATGGGAGTTGGATTAATGATTTGTTCATATTCTCCACTTTACATACTCTCCGTGTCTCCTATTTTCTATTATCCATGGCTTGCATTTAACTGTCTGAAAATATGTATGTTAAATTCCTTTTTCTTCTTCGTTTGTTTACTACTGGCTTCTCTTAATGCATCTAGAATTCGTTTTATAATGTTTATATCATAATTCAAACTATGATAGTGATAGTTTTCTGCTATTTTAATGCATTATACCACAATTTCAAACCTTTTAAAAGTATCAACTGATAGTGATGGGTTTCTGGCTACAAATTGCATCAGCAAACCCTTGGGACAACCAAAACTGACTACGTGTAACATAATTAACATGATCAATTGGCAACATAATTACAAGCACATGCTGATACTGGAAAAATGACTTCAAAGGTAGATTACTATTAGCAGGCAAAATCATATGGTAAAATAATGCAATTTTTGGTGCATAACAGCACCAACTGACAAACCCGTACTCGTCCTAATGAATGCAAAAAGCAATCGATTTAATAAACGACACAAGTGTGGGGGCTTTTAATTGCAGGAACAAATTTATTCATTGAATACAAGAAGTAAGGTCGCTTAGTTGAACAAACCTGTACTAGTCCTAATGATCAAAATCCTACAAGACAGCAATCGAGAGGCCTTTCTGTTTTCCGAGATCGATTATCGAAGGACGATCGTGTCTGAGGTGAAGATGCGGTCGCACGGTCGGGTGGGAGGCGTCGTGTTTGGAACTTGCATCTGGAGGACGACGTGTCCTTGAGTCTTGGTTTAGATTCCATGGAACATGAGATGTAGGCATGTAGCGACTATGTTGTGAACGAGGATGAACAACGACTTTGGGATTTAGGGTTTGAGAAATTAGAAGAATTTGGCGGAGAGGCAAGTTGAGGCGGGCTCTAAGAGTATGTTTGGCGGAAGCGGGGTTTGGACCGGCGCGAATGTGCTTGGAGCATTTAAGTCGACAATTTTATTTTTATTTTAATTTAATTAATTTATGGTTAATTGATTTATTATTTGTTTTTAAAAAATAATACGTATCAATAATTTACACAAATTAAGAATACATAAAAAAATAAATTGAAAATTTTCAAGTTACCGTAATTCAATTCAAACAAACTCCATTATGTAGAGCACTTCGATACGATCGCAACGTAAAATATTGCGCCTCAAACGGACCTCATTTGCACAAGTTATTAATTTTTAAATATTACAAAAATATAAATTAATTAACTAAAATTAATAATGCACACTTAACAGCTCAAATTTGAGCTTTTGGGGTATCCTGACAGCTCAAATTTGAGTCGTTGGGGAAACGGTCCAAAACGGACCGTTTCTCAACGGACGCGTCCATTGAGTAGACGGTCCGTTTTGGACCGCCGAGCGCCATAAAATTTTCAGTAACAAACAGGTAAATTCATTTAGCTTCGACCATCCTGCCCCTCTTGATTTTCTCTTCACACCCACCTAAGTTATTAATTTCAAATTCACCCTTTATCAACTAATTAGATGTAAATATTGGGAAGGCCTACTTGAAAATAAACACAACTGAAAACAAATCTCTATTTTCTTGTAGAATTTCATGTTCATTTTTTTTATTTTTCTTGCAAGGCAACATGAATTTTTTTATTACTCAACTAATGTGTTTACAACATATGCATCATATCCTATATAAACATACAATAATACATTTGTGTTGAATAACAATTCCCTACAAACAAATTTGAACAAAATGACAGATTTAACAGTAAAATCATTATAGATAGCAACTAGAAACACTAGTCAGAAAACAACATTCGTGAAGCTTCAACATGCAAAATGCAGACCTTCAGGAAGCAATCAATTGCAAATTTCAAAAACAACATAATCTTGGAAAAATTACTCCCCCAACAGAGAAAAAAATGTGACTACTAAAGAATGATAGCTTCAAAAGCTTTGCAGACAATGAGCTTTATAATACTCAATGCATCAAACACTCGTAACAACATCCTATATACCTACAGATGGTATCCTAAGGCAACAGTAGCATGAAAACTGATGCGAGCCACACTATGTATCAAAACAAAAAGAAGCAGCAGAGTCCAGAAGCCTATGACCAGAACTATATAGACCTATCCATGTTTACTGTACAGAAATAATAATGCATCATCAAAATTTAAGTGGATCAAAAAGGGTGGAAGGGTTGTTCCTCATGTGTCTTCACATTATTATTTAAAGGAAAAACATCTTCTTGTCTGTAATCAACTCCGTTATCCATATCATCGCAAAACATCCCATGAATCTTAATACCCTTTGATTTGGACTTTGGATGCAGACACTGAACCAGAAGATGGAGTATTAGAAGGAGGTGGTAACTTTGTATGAGAGGGTGATTTAAGATTAACATACGGTGAAATCTTAGCAGAGGACGATGGCTTGAAAGAAGAAGATACATGCATCTTAGAGGATAAGGTAGAAGAACATGACATGGTAACCATAGGTGGTATAGAAGTGGAAGCTTGGTGATTACCATCCATAGATTGTACCTGATTACTTTTCTCCAAGGGTTTCAAAATAGCCTCATCACCAAATAAGCTACTCAAACCAAAGTCCAACCCATCATTATCAACAAACTAACTTGTTGCTTGCCTTGAACAACATCAAAAAATTTAATACCCACAGTGCTATCCCTAGAAAGCAGATCAAATTTATTACCATTTAATCGTTTCGCATGAACACCTAATCCATGAACTGATTTTTCAATTTGAACTGCTGGTTCTTTGTTACCATCTGCTTTCTTTCTCCATACCATTTTCTTTTTATATATAACCTTTGTCCAAACATTTTCGTTATTAGTGTGATATTCCTTATTCCTCTTTTTATTATTATTCACCTTATCATTGATGTGTTCCTCCTCAAAAACCTCATCATCAAACATTTCATCCCTTACAAAATGACCACATTCAACTGTCTTATGTCCAAATCATTTACACAAATAGTACAAATGTTCGGTTTCCAATCGTAAGGGAGTTTAACAGGTGGACAATCACCTAATCAAGCTATTTCAATATATTCAGGTAATTCATATTTTGGAGAAACTTCAACTAATGCTTTGGCATAATGAAATTTATGTAACTTTGCAGTACTGCTATCGAAGCAAATAAGTTTTCCTGCATGGTATGCAAGTAGGAATGGCAATGAAGAAGGTTGGGGAGGGTTTCTCTTACCCCAGACCTGATCCAGACTTTTTTAAACCCTGCCCCAGACCCGCCCCGTAGACCCGGTGTCGGTCCGGAATTTCGCCCCGTACCCGAAATCCGTGCGGGTTAGGGTAGACCTGACCCACCCCATGACCCGGTGATATTGTGTTCTAATGTACATAAGTCTATATACTTATATTTTTTATCACTAAATGATAAATTATATACATATTATAATGTGTTTACAATGATAAGAGAATATAGTAAAAATGAGTTGTAAGATAATAGTTCAAAATGCATGCATTTGTTATTGTGCGATTATCATTGACGCAACTTAGCATTATGAAAATTTTATAGTTTGTTGATTGAAAGAATATAATATTAAAGTTATAATCATGTATACCTAAGAAGATTAATAAGTAATCATTATAGTTATAAAGCGTTTTAATGATCTTTCAATCATGCGGGTCGGGTTGGGGCGGGTTAGATGTGCCCCAGGCCCGACCCTAGACCCGGACCTCCAAAACGGATCGCGGGTCTACCCGCCTCGAAGATCCTATGAGGCGGGTCTAAATGGGCCAAAACACGGGCGGGTCAAGCGTGTTCGGACCTTAGACCCACCTCCATTGCCATCCCTATATGCAAGCCGGTTTATGCCAATTAATGTCAAAAGAATCATAGGGATTTTATAGAAATGTATCCAAACAAGAATTGTTTTAATTTGCATCTAAGAATTACCAATAAAGGATCCCAATGTGTGATTATAAACATTCTCCTCTTAACAAAGATCAGATTCGATTGTAAATTTTTTTGTCTCTATCGAGATCGTTTGAAAATTGAAAGAAAAAATTTACTCCATCAAACTTAACACTGAACTTGCCATGTAATTATCAGTAACGTTATAGAAAATCGACAACAGTAAGAAACGAGAGAGTACCATCGAGAAAGAAGCCTACGAGGTGATTATTCCATAATTTATGACTTTCTTTCCTTACAAGATCTGGAGGCGCTTTAGGTAATCCATCTCTGAATATATCAAATTGAATAGGTTGAAAGATTCCAACATTCCTTGGGAGAGAGAGTTGAAAAGTGAGGCGTAATCCACCTTAGCTTTAGATCTACTAGCAGGTAGTTAATCTATAAAATCAGATCCCAATTTAGATTGCTTCGGAGGGCCATTTGATTCTACAGGGCAATTCGCATTAGAGAAAATAGCTTGAGAAGAGACAGAGGAGGAGAGAGGAGGTGGATTTGGAAGTGGCGATGGTTTGGAAGGTGGAAAAGGATGAAAAGAAGCGGAATCGAGGGCAAAGGAAGAACCATAAGAGTGAAACGCCATTAATCGCTATTAGAAACGGTCACCATTAAAGTTGATCTCAGGCTTCAACTCCAGCTCCATTTACTTTTAATGAATTTAATTTTTCACGTTTGTATTTTTTTCGCTATTACTTTGAAAGAAAATTCAAAAAATTATAAATATTTATGGATGATTTTTTATCAGAAGAAATTGCGGAAATATCTGCATTTATTGTGAGTAAATGTAGACATATCTGCAATTATTCACATAGTGTATTGCAGATAGTAAAAAGGGTAAAACAGGTGTAGAATGTCTACACTTATTGTGAATAGTTGCAGATGTATATGCAACTATTCTATAGTGTATTGCACAAATGTATCACTGTATTGTCACAACATTAAGTAAAGGTAAAATATGATATGGTTGCTTAAAAAGTTAGATGTAAATTCTTCATATTTTTATAACTTTTATCCCATTTTAAAATAAAAATTTTGTATTGATTTCTATAAAGTTACTAATATTTTTAACTTTCAATTAGTGTTAGACGATGTCAAAATTATAATAAGGCAAATATTGGGATTTTTTTGTTTGAACTAAAATTGAAACACTATTTCAGTTTTCGAAAGAATGAGGTTTGAAACATCATTATCGACCGAATAATATGTGTTTAAATCTGTATGCTAGAAAATCCATTTCGTGCTGAAAACATAGCTCAATGATATAATGAATACTAAGATATAACACATTGATAATTAATGTCAGCATTTGTTGGATGAAGTTATCACTACAAAAAAATAATCAACTAGAGACTTTTTTTACTTTGTCTCCAAACAAAAGAGTTAACCTCCAATTCATACTTGAGACTCCCATAAGATAAATAATATTGTCTTCAAAACAGGTTTCTAAATAATTAGAAACAACAAATATTTTTCTTTAAAATAGTTAAGACCCCATTGTTTCTAGTCTTGTTAACAAGAGCCTATGTAGCTCAATTGGTAAAGACGTGTCTATTCCAAGTGAGTGACGCATGTTCGAGCCCCGCTGGCGCCATATTTCTATTTTAGAGGAATGGTTAAAATAATACATATTCTAGAGGAGAATATGTATAAATTCACATATAAGGAAAATATATGTAAAAGCGAGTATAGAAATATATGTATACATGCATATGTAAATATATGTGTATGTATGTGCAAAAATACATACATATGAAAGAGAAATTCAAAATAAACCAACAATTAATGAAAATAGGTAAGAAATAAATAACGCCGTTTGAATTTGAAAATGAAATAAAAGTCGCATATATATATATATATATATATATATATATATATATATATATATATATATATATATATATATATATATGAAATGGGTACAGATATATTAACTGAAATAAAGCATTATATAGATTACGGTTAGCATACTAACCGGAAATACAAACAAAGAACATACTGGAAATAAGAAACAAGTAACTGAACATAAGCCAAAATTCTCCAAAAACTGCTCCAAAACGCTGAGCATCGGTCACCTTCTGCTATCAATTCAAATTCATCACCACCAATTGGATCACCTCTAGTTACGAAGCACAACAACAATCCAACCAAACACTACCACTTCAGACCATTCAACCTTCATCGTCTCGTCATCTCATCAATACCATTCTTTCCAATCGATTAAGTAAAAACTCGGCAATACAAACATCACTAATTTATTTAAGCCAGGTCAAAACCAAGCTGCCTCAACACCATACCCAGCAAACATAGAACAAATGCTTCACCATAACCACAAATTCACCTACCGCACAAACCAGGGACAGATATGAAAATCGAACCTGCGAGAATGGTTGGCAGGAGACCAGAACTGAACATGAGCTTCAGAAAGTCAGAACCCGGCTCCCAAAAAGGCTTGAACCTCGAATTCGATAACTCCGTCAAAAATCGGCTGAAACAGTTGGTGAAAAACGTGCCAACACCGAAGCGAGATCTACGACGCCGGGATAGAGGACTGATTTGAAACCGCAATTGTTTTGAAGTGGCAGAGTAGAGAAACCGTAAGTTGAGGGAAGGGATATATATATATATACACACACACACACACATACACACGCATACACATATACACACACATACACACATACACTCACTAATTCAAATATTAAAATAAATTGTGCAAGTTAAAGAGCAGAATATAATTAATGCAAAATAAGTGGAAAATGAACAAAGAAGTTAACTACCTTTGAAATTAAAATGGATTAAAAGGTATAAAACAACTAATTGGTGGCGGTATTAATTGTATTAATTAATGGGCTAGGAATTGAAAGATTGCATATGTATATACGTGTATAGATTTGAAATTTAATCTTAGTAATGGTGTATAAAAGGCACAAGATAAATCAAAGGAAGAAAAAGGGGAAAATAATCAAACGTTTAAATGAAAACGTTAAGTACAACAGCTAATGTCGCACCTAGACCCAGATGGGTTGACCCAATTTTTGCCTGGGTCTACCTATGGGTCGAACCTAGGTGGCTGGGTTGAGCCAGGGGTCGATCCAGAGCGGGCCCAGATCTATTTTGTGATATAACTTTTCTGATGTGTGCAGTTTGGATTTTAAGGGATTAAACCCGACGGTTCAGACTTTCTTGCACAACTATAAATAAACTAGCAGGGCCTAGCCTAAATCTCATATTTTCTTAAGTGTTGCCTAGGCTCTGCCATTCTCTTCTTCCTCCAAATCTTTTTAAAAAACTTAGAAAATTAGTTTTAGAAAATTCCGATTCAAGATTTGAGGATAAAAGAATGTAATTCTATAAATAGGTGGTCAGAATTCTGATCAATGTGAGGTAAGTTTTCGAATTTGATTTATTTAGGTTTCTCTTCCTTTCCCCCTTCTTTAGTATCAGATTTTTGAATCCATGGTTCTTCAGATTATAGATTCAGTTAGGAAAGCCATGGAATAACAGATCTGGATCAGATTCAAGGATTGACAAGCAGTTAGGTAAGTGGATATAAATTATACCTTTTCAAATAATGGTATATTTACTGTTTACATTCCCCGTCATTCTTAACATGTTAAATAAATGTGATTTGTGATAATTGCAGTATAATTCATTTTTCTTTTATGTTAAGAATATTACTGTTGTATAGATTTGTTCTATGAACCTATTAAAAATTGCTGTAATACTGAATTTTTGAGATTTACAAATAAAAATGAATATGACAAATTGGAATAATTGTAAAGGTTAATTCTGCGTAGAACATGTTGACAACCTTTCTGTTGTATAAAGCATGTTTCCATTAATCACCTGACTGAATTGGGAATTACTGTGAACACTGTAATTATGGAATTTACTCTAAATACGAATTTTTTTAAAAGTATTATTATGTAAAAGAGTGTAAATAGAATTAGATAAAAAATTAGGAATAATGAAGAAGCCTAATTTTCATGTAAAATTTACAATAATTGAAATTTTAGATAACTGCACTAAGACACGAGGTTAAGTTCAACTTGTGGTAGAAGCCTGCCCGGAACTTCCCGGCAAATCCAGCATCCACAAGTTGCCAACTTAATGTGAGAGGTTTAATGCATACACATAAATAAAAATATATGTATGCAATATGAAATAAATAAATATGTAAATGATATTAACTGCAATTAATGGAAATAAAAGGTATGTGAGAAAATTTACAAGATAGTAAAGAGGTAAATGTTACAACAATAAGGGTTTGGTTAAACGTTAAAGAACCCAGGAAAATGTGATGAATGAGGAATATAACCTATTATAATTAATTACATGAATGAGAATGGAATATAATAATTAGGCTTGTCCTAAGGACAAGTAGAGATTATAACATAGGTTATAATAAATGGAAAGGAAACTTATTAATAAGCCTTAGTTAAGAGAACTAAGTTTATAAGTAAACAACAATAATTTTGTGATGACAGTGCAAGAGTTATGATCAAATAAGGAAGAATGATGTAAACTTATGGAATTAAATAAGTTGTACTTAATTATATATATTAAGTAACGTGTTAACAGAAAACATGTGGATTGAGGTAAGGTATACATAATTATACATTAAGTACAACATGTTACTGTAACTTATAAACATGAAATTGGACAATGAATGACATTGTAATAATATAAAAAGATTGTAGGTTACTTTCATTAATTACAATCTAAGGAATAACATGTTAAGGGATTATTAATGAAATTAAATGGGTTAAGTTGTATCACTGAATTAATAAGCGAGAGGGGTTCGTTCCTTAAAGATATAAGGGGCTTAGGGGAAATTTGGTAACTTGAATAAGAAGTTAATATTGGAAATAACCAAGTTAATTGGTAAACTGATAAGATAAAGCAAGCGTACGATTAAAAGATTAGACATAGGGTCTAATTACACGTTTGCGTGATGTGCTTGGACCAGTCTGCAGGTTTAAAGGTGAAGAACCCAATGGGTAGATCATCGTGGTGTCTAGAGGCACGAGAGGAGCACGTCCATCTGTTTATTCTGCTGATATTCTACTTCATGGCTCTGTGATACTGGAAGGAAGCATGCGGCTTCTGAGAGGCATGGTAGGGTACTCTGTGTTGGTCCTCCGTGCGGTGGCATTGCTAGGGCTGTACTTGTAGAGGTTGGGTCTGCGCGAAACCACCCAGTGGGTATACCTTAACTGCAACGATAGCTTGGCAGTCAAAAGGATGTTGGGTGGCATTGGGTGATTCGATGATTTATCTATAGAGAGGCTGGTCAGGATTAAATAAAGGATAGTAATCGTCGGGTACCTGTCATCGACAGTCAGTGTGATGCGGAAAGACTAGAGCTAAACCAAGAGACCATTGATCTTTCACTATCGAGACTTTGGTTGCGCGACATGCCAATTTGGATGTAGATTTTTTGCTAGGGGAACGTCACTTAGGTCTGATGTAGTTTTTCATTGGTTGACGGAGGGGTCGAGGTGGGACCATAACTACCGTAGAAATGCAGACCATGCTTTAGATATTTGTACTTTAGGCATCCTTAGCAGACATATACTGATATGGAAAAGCTCCCGATTGAGTCTCGTGCATTCAGATGTGGTCCTATTAAGGATCTCGAGCTACAGTAGACACTGCATACATGTAAGAATCTGGATACATGCACGCCGCACCGGGTAGTGTATGTAGACGCCTTCGCATTATTCCGTGTTAAGATCGATTTTGGTCGACGAGTTTGGGTATAGCAGTCCGTATACTTACGTAGCATGGTGATGGTAGTTGGATGCGAAACGTTTTCGTATTGTGGCGGCGGAAACAGTGCGAGGTGGGTACCATGGGAAATACCTTGATATTGGGGGTAGCTACATATACTATATTATGTCAGTCCATTGGGAGCTAGATGGGTACGATGTATGTGTAAAGCCTTTGAGTGCTATTAACCCAAAATTACCTAATAAATAAGAAAATGTAACTGAACGGTATATGTTGGGTTATTTCAGAATGTGTAATTTAAGTCCAGTCACCAAAACTTGTGCTCTGGTCCCCTCCTCATAACATACCCGTAATTTTGGCTTTTGGCAGAGATATGATAGCTTTGGATACTGGCTAGGCAGTAATATTACTTTGGTAAGGCTATATTTGACTATATTGCATTTTATTTCATTCCGTTGTTAGATGTTTTCTGATCTCTGATATATTTTATATCTATGTCCTTTATGCAGGATACATGACAAGCCAACTCGAGTTTCGATAAATTAGGATTTCTGGAAGAAAAAAAAATCGGTCAGTCAGAATTCGGGTTATTACACAATACCTATAATTAAAGATACCAGAAAGTAAAACAACTAACGTAAACACATGCTTGAACAATAGAAGTAAGATGCTGTAGTACTTGTTAATCATCAATATTTGGAACATACGAAAGCGAAGCTCCTTGTACTAGTGGATCCACGGTATTATGGTCAATCAATTGAAGATGACTTCACTACATGGTAACTTAATATTAACAGAGAAGCTGTTTAATATAATATAACTTTTTAACACCATAGCGGCTTCTACAATGAACAGAGCTGTTTAATGTTAACGAAATATTTCAAATCGTTTATGAGGCTGGATGGACATCAAAGATTGAAGCTGCTGAAATATTATAGGCTATAAGCACGAACTCAATATAGTTTTGCACTTATGTCATTTATTTCTCTACAAGTGATTATTACTATTTTTATGGTAGCTATGATTACATGCCAATCAAAGATATGGTTGCGTATGTGCTTAAAGGTGGTGCTGGCTATGTTTTGTCAGGTAAGAATGTAATGGAGATGTGAAAAGTGATTTCTTTGATGAAGAAAACGTTTTCTTTGAAGATTAGTTAACACATAGTTGATGGATTAATTTTGTAGGCAAATTATCAAATATGAATTGTAATTATATTACTCCTTATAGGTTTTGGATCCATAGAGCCAATGATATCAGGATTGGTAAGTACATAAAGGCCTATCTTTTTATTTTAAATTTTATTTTGTGTGTTCTTACCTTCCACAAAATAGTGAGAAAGTACTCCAATAAAGATCACAAATTATGTGCATTTTGAATCACAACTTTGGCATCAATTAGGAATCAAGTTATGTTGTCAAATTATTTGATCCTGTAAACAGCTTTCAAAGCAACAATGTTTAACTTTATGAAATTTGGGATGAATACATTTTTCCATGGATAATAAGAATAAGATAACATACATTTATGGGAGCATGTCATGATTGCAAATATGAAACTGTTGGGTTGGAAATGTGAAAAGCATAATTTTTTTTTAATAATTTATGTTCGAGATTGTGGTTCAATTAAGTTGTAATTACTTCATACTTTTTCCTTGAATTATGTCAGGCAATGAATTAGGATATTTACCACTTACTGAGTATGCATAAAAAGATGTTTTAGTTATGACTTTTATATGCATATGACAGAATCGATAAAAATAAACAAGTAAGCATGAATTCATTTCTAAGTTAATAATATATAGTGACAAGGAAAATTTCATCACTTAAAACTTATACATATATAATTAATATGCCATTTATTATTATTATTATTATTATTACTACTATTATTATTATCCATAATTCTTTGGCTAAAGAAAACAGTTGCATTTTCCCAAAGGACTTTGCATTGTTTGATTTGGACATGGCTTGTTTGATTATACAACTGAAATAATCCATTACATAATTGGTTCAACTTTAAGATAACTAATATAAAAAATACATTGAATCAAAATAACCAAGTTAAATACTAATTGGTTATCCCTTTTTATTTTGGTAGCACTAATTTCTAGAACTGGTCTTAAGGAAGCATATGTTAACGACAAGTTAAATTGGCAAGACAACTTAAACTTTTGATCATAGCAATCAACAGGCAATACTTTTCCAAAATGTAAAACTCTACTAATAATTATGAAGTTAGTAAAATTTATGTGCTAACATAGATATCAAAAACTAACCTTTTCCAGTGATGTGCATTTATTTCTAATTAGAATACCAATAGGAAAGGAACAATCAATAAACACTTCAACTAATCATACTTTAGTCCATTATTCTTTTTGTGCTAGCCACATTATCTATATAATAAAAAGCCTTCATTGGTTAGGAAAGACAAAGAAAGGCAAAGATTTATTTTAATGAAAGATATCCGGCGGCTCTTTTGTACTTGAACATCAATTCATCGGCGCAGTCTCCCACGATCTCTCTTTTACCAGCATCTTCGCATACTTTTTAACTCAGTTTTTATTCTATCTTTAACTTTGACCCTTTTCTTTTGCATTTATTACAGATCCCCCGATTCCTTTTTATTTTTTTCCCTCCATCAGTGGTCTTTGGCCTCCTTTCCATTTCTCGAACCCTAATTTGGATTAAAATGACTAACAATCGAGATGAAGACTTGAACATCTCCTATTGTTCGTTCCAATTCTTCATCTCTTATCAGCATATCTACTCGTTTATAATTACATCTACTCATTGGGTTGTTGTCATGTTCCAACCATTGCACTCTTCTATAAATTATTCCATTAATTTTATTTTTATATATATTCCTCATCATGATTTATGTTTTTTTAATTTCGGGTCTAGTAGAATCTTCACCATCAGCAGGTTAGATCTTCTACCTTTTAACTGTTATTGTTTCATACTAATTGGCTATGATTTGGAATAATTTTCAATATTAGATGTTTAACCTTCATTTTTGATTTCGGTTTTATTCTTCTTCTATAACTATTTAATTCTAGAAAACTAATCTGATTTATGGTTTTGATTTTGTTGCACCAATGGGAACGACCCTCATCACATACCAGTTGTATCAAATATTTATATGTAGCTGAGTGATTTTTTTGCCAAGTATATTTATTATTTATTTGAGATTTTGATTTTGTCTTTTGTAACAATAATGGTAGGTAATTGATTTTTTTACTAAGTGTGCATATATTTTATTATACACTCATTATTTGCAGCTTACAAATTTAATGTTGGATGGTTCCAGATGCCATAATATGAAAGCTAACAAATTTTATTCATTATGTAATTTATGATTTCAGTAGCAAATATTTTGAAAATTGTAACAACCGGTTTTTTCTTACCATTTATGTCAGTAATAAAACTAACTCAAATCGTTCAAAGAAATAGATTCTTTTAACTATGGGTTCAAATAAATCAAACCACAGAATCACACATAGAATAGCTGTGTATCTTGTGGGGGAATAAATAAAATATATTATTAGTTCATAAAGCTACTAAATAAAAATTCAAACCTATACATAATATCAGAGTTAATATAGCGAAAGTTCAAATACAAGAATTTATAAAGTAAAGAAGAAATAACTGAAACCAACATATAGAGATGATGTCTTCAACATTCTCCAGCTTCGAAAGGTGAAATCCCAATACTGCAATACCCGGTCTAACCCGAGCAATATGCAAAACAAAACAATCGGATCAGGACTAACATTCTAAAATAAGTGAATTAACTAAAGTGAGATATTCAATGAAATGCATCTGTAACTTAAAGGATGTTTGGGATTTTCATCCTCTAAGGATACATCAAACTATATATCATATAATACAATACATTATTATAATAGTGTCTATGGTTAAATATACTATTGAGCGTAAGCAAGATCACATTTTTACCCATACACTGTTTATTAGCATTGTAGTCTATATAATATGGTAAATCCGCTGTAAACTAGGACACCAAGGAGCACTCCATAGATACAACGCCAAATCAAAATCATAGAGGGCTCGATCAGGATAATATGAAAAGGCACATGAGGAATACCCCGGGTAGGATTTTATCAATTGCACGCACGGACCAATGGTAACGTATAGCAACAACTACCCACCCACCTCGAACAACGCTCACATAATGAAGGGTGGATCCACAATCGAATCTCAAAGTAATAGATATGGTTCTAAGAAGAGTGTCTGAAATGAGGGGCGACCTCACTTAATCATGATATAGCACCTATTTTATTCATTTTAATTATGACCCGAAGGTCATGGACATCCATCATCGTTCTCTTCATTCCAATTTCGCCAAACTAACCTACTTCATTCTGGATTTTCCACCACGTGCACAGTTGTTAAAGTGGTATCAGTATTGACAGAGAGTACATTAATACCGACTCTGGTCACTTTAACAAACAAATGCTTATTTCACACCATGGTCATTTATATTTGAAATCATATTTTAAAATATCATAAATCAATTAACTCTAAATATTAATTTTATATTTAAACAATTAAGTATAAATATTTCAACTAAATCATTATTTGATTTAGATCAAAATTCCAGGTTTCATATTTACAAAATGGTTTGTTAACAAAATTACATATGATTTCAAATTTATATATCATAATTATCGTTATTCAAAATCCTCATAATAAACATTTCGAATCTAATAGCTCAGATTAGAAATAGACATTTATTTAAAATAGTTAATATAGTATAAAGTAGTTTAATTTTAAATAAATATATTTATATAAGATAATTTGGTAAGTAATTATAAAATATATAAAATAGTTTAATTTTTTTTAAATAATGGTTACAAGGTGTTTAATAATACTAGTTTGTATAAAATCAATCATATGTTTAATAATCATATGGTTATAAGGTGTTTAATAATTATATAAAAAAAATCTAATTTAGTTTGTATAAAATAATACTAGTTTAAAAAAAAAGTTTTAAATGATAATCCAATTCGAACCATCCATTATATGTTCCGGTTCTAACTTGTAACCAATTCAGTTATCAAATTTTCACTTCAAATTAATTCCAACTTAATAGTATATTCTAATTTCGTCTGTAGCAGTAGCCCAACAGCTAATGACTTTTCACTGTGGTAATAGTGGCGCGGATTCAGAACCCGAAATGGCATGCTAAGAGCTTATTATGCGCATACGCTAAGACCAGATATTTATGTAGCGCTCGCGGATCAGGCTAGGTGCATTAGGGAGGGTTTTACGACTCTAGTCGGTTTCCCTCCTGAACAAATTCAAAAAATATATTTTAATTCCAATACATCCCCGACATTATTCAAATTGGATTTAGATTTTATTACTTCAACCAAATTCTTAAAATTACAAATTTACTATAAATATCATTTTAACAATATTCAAGCTAACTAAATTTAAATTTCCAAGTTTAATCGATTCTAAACATTTAACTTCAAGTATACTTAGATTCATTTAATTAACAAATTATTATCAAATTGATTTATTAAGTTTCATTATCCTAACCAAAGTTCATATAAACTTATTTCATTAGTTTCTAAATCACATCTTATGTCAATTTCGCTTAATTTTGAAATTTAATTTCAATTAAGTCATCAAACAAATTAAGTTATCAATAAACTCCAAACCTCTCTTTTTAACCTTTCTTAATTTAAAGTATTAATAAATTTATGTTTTTTTTTAATAAAAGTCCATATTTGTATATTAAAATTTGAAATTCAAATAATATTAAACTAAACTAAAATAAAATATTTGTTAAATTATTTATAAAATAATTTAAATTATTTATAAAATAATTTAAATTATTTAAATTTTAAAAATAATATTATAACTAAAATATATTTGTCCAATCAAAATATTTTAAACTAGGATAAATATTTTCAAGATAGACTAACGGTGTCCATATAAAATTTTCTACGTAGGACAAGTGATACGTATATGTATCTTTTCAATTCGTAATTTAAAATTTCAAATCCCGGGTATATGTCATCTCAACCCGCATCCCAAATCGATTCAATTCATTTCCTAAATGTATACAACGATTTAGGTATATATCATTTCAACCCATAGGGAACTTGTAGTATGACAATAGATAAATAAACTCAACAAGTCAAACATATACATGAAATAATACATGTCACAAGTGCACACTCATATCACATATATAGTCATGTCATAAATGTGTGTCATTCGTGCACAACATATAATACAATTTACTAAAACAATCACATATATTTCATAGCATTACAAATGTGCTGAATTTTCACTTTTATAAAAAATATAAGTCAAGTATGAGATAAACTCAACTTTTGTGGCACTAAACGGAGACGACAAACAAATGGATACTGAATGGAAATGACGACATCCAAGCACGGCTCATGATTGATTTAAGCTCGATAAGCACTCAAAATATTTTATTTTTTAAGAAGACCAGGAAATTTCTTAGAAAAACAACATGGCAAATGAATTTTTGAAACATATTTCGAAACTCTTATATATATATATATATATATATATATATATATATAAGAAAAAGAAGAAGCAACTAAAAATACAACTCACCAAAACCCAAATTTTAGCACAAATCAATTCCAAGAGGAAGAAAGATTATTCCTACACGATCAACAGAAGAACAATTTAAATAAATAGTTTTTCCTTTAAAATTAACTCAGAATACGCTAAATAAAACACAACACACCCTTATCCAAACACACGCAACACAAAGCACAGACTCATGCACTAAGCAATACAACCCTCAGAACAATCTATTACAATTTGGGTAGAAACTTAACCTATCACAAAACACACAGCAAACAGCTTAAAATTACAAACAAAAAACTCACACACGCACACAACACAAACATACGCATGAAACTCACCACACAACACACAAACTCATGCACGGACCCCAGTTGGAAAATGTGGCTAAGGGCCTACAGTGCGGTAGGATTGGACGAGAGGGAACGGTCGGAGGTGCTGGTCTTTAAGTCGGCGTGGGCTAGTGACAAGGCAGACGTTGGTTCGGGTTTTCAGATGTTAGCGGGTTGGGTTTGAGGGTTCTTAGGTTCAAAGTGTTTGGGGGGAGCAAGTGGGGTCGTGTTGGGCGGTTCAATGGAAGTCAGAGGCACGCTGGAGAAGGATGGCCGGAGGAAGCCTGTGCTGGGGGCACAGCTGCCATGGCACGGAGGGGTTCGAGATTGATTTCGGTTTTGGCAAATATAGGATGGAGCAGCTTCATTTTCACGAAACCAACCACGAAGACAAACAAAAAAATAAAGTCTGGCTTTAGAAAAAAGAAAAGGTACGAATGGTAGTTGTAACAACCCATAATTTTATATATATTTTAAAATTTACATTTGGTATAGGTAATTTGAATAGTAATGTTAAATTGTAAATTTTGTTGAGTTTGATAATAATAATTATTTGAATTGGACATATATAAGATTCTTATTTAGCTTATATCATAAAAATGTTGGATTTTTAATTATTATTAGGATAATTGAATAAAATTTGAGTTATTTGGTTTATAACTAAAATTTATACTTTACATTGTCATTAATAAAATTTAGAAATTTAAATACTTGGAATCTATTTATAAAGTTGATTTGAGGTTAATTTTAATGTTTTAGTATATGTAAATATTTAAATATTTAAATAAATTTGAGTTATCTAATTTAAAATTGGAATTTAAATTTAATTTGGTGAGTGTTGGGATTCTGAATTTAATATTTGAATAATTGAAAATAAAGGGAATTCATCCATCTGTAATTGCAATTCAAAGTTAATTTTTCGAAATGATCCAATTTGGGAAACTAGAATTTGTGAAATCAATTTACAAAATTTATTTAAGTTGTAATTGAATTGAAATGAAATTTAATAAATATTTAAATTGAATTAAAACAATTAAATGAATTATTGAATATTTTATTAATTAATTTACTGTGAAATTTAACTGTTTTGGCGACTGTCTTAGAATCCGACGAAACTAGTCTCATCGGATCCGGAATGGTGAATTATTGTAGAATTTCAATTTGCGTGACAATCGGACTTGTCATTCGATTGTACGGAATAAAACATGAAAAGAAGCAATGTAATATGATAATTGTTTGTTTCTAATAGTGGACCTTATACATACATATATAAACAAAATCCATTTCACCATCAGCCTATTTTCACTATACCTATACTTCCTCCATCTTTTTCTCTCCAATGGCTGAAACCAAATTATCAAACCCTTTTCTAAATAATCCTTTCAAAAAAAACCTTTTCTAAATAAAAATATATATACAAGATTTAAATCCAAATCTCTCCAAACTATAGCAAATTATATAACAAAATGAAGGCCTCGACGATACGAAGCTACGGGTGCTCTCTGTTTCGACATGCAGTAGCTGGATCAGTCGGAGTTTGCGGTCAAAGGGGGATGGATTCGAAACCCTAGAAGAAAATTTGGGGGTTTCTGATCTGGGCTTTAATCGGAGAAATCAATTTATGGGTATTGAAGAGATCGACGATATGAATTGATTGGTGGTGGTCGGAGCTTCTATCGTCAAGCGGGTCGCCGTAATTTGGGGCTTGAAGGTCAGAAAACCGCGGGTTTGAAGGGTTCGACGCGGAAGATCCGGTCAATCGGAGGTGGCGGCGCCGGCATGGTCAGGAGCGGTTTTGGATGAGCTTCAGTTTGGCGGTGGTCTCGGGTCATGAAATGGTCGGAGCAGCGAGAATTGGATGGTCAAAGTCATGGCCTGATGGGTTCGGTGCATGTTGTGCACTGTAGCACGATGCGAACAGAGCGGGAAGAAGAATTTTGGGATGCTGGCGTGTCAATATTTGTATGGGTAAGGAATCCTTTTATTTATTTTTATATATTAAAAATTCAAATGAGAAAAACGCTAATAACTTTTGCATACGGACTCGGATTTGGACGCGGTTGGGTGCGTTGGAATCGTGGCGAAACTGCGGACGATCTGAGACTGATTTGGCTACATTTGGAGACTGTAAAAAATTTTCTTTGGTTGGACGTCCGATCAACTAAAGACCCAAAGGTGAGTGATTTTCTCGCTCACGATGAACTGAATGATTTCCATATTTATTAAATTAAATTATGAAATGACTTGGTTGCATGGTTGTGATTGATTGTGAATGGTTGCTTAAAAATTTACATGCAAGTGTGTTAACATGCAAATTTAGGTCGATGATTAGTTATTTAATTAAATTAAATTTCTAGTTGGAAATTCTGATCCTTGCTAATCCGCAAAACAGTTTAATACTAATCAATTGGATGGAATGGTTATGATGGATGTTTGATTGAAATTTATTACCGAGTTGATCTTGACACTGCTAATGCCCATATTCAGTATATTGTATTGCATGTTTATTGTGACGATTAATCCCATTTACCCTTGATGTTGCGGGCATCGAACAAACCCGGGATTAATCGATTAAAATAAATTAAGAACATAGATTGAAATGATAGATGTCTATGACCCTGATTTGGATTAAAATGATAGATCCATCCCTGAAATACTGAGAAATTAAATTTAATATCACTTGGCCATAAGATAGAAAATTATATACGGACATCGGCGAGTTAAATGATTTTTTTATATTCAAGAATTTTCTATTCGATGGAAATTTCATTTAAAAGGAATGCCCCGATACTCGATAAATTTGTTTTCCTTAAAGATTTGAACCTTGAATGTTTATCGAAAATGGTTAAGAAATTATCCCAAACAAATTGGAAATTCGTAAATTGGGATTTGTATATGATTTGGAATTTTCAAATTTAGGGTGTAGATTTGAATGGAATAAATTCTTGTTGAATTTAATTTTGGAATAAAGGAAATCGAGGGTACTCGAAGTATTTTAACTCAATGTGAATATGGATTTGATCATTTAGATCAAATGGTTGGTTGTATAATGTTTGAAACGAGATGTGGAAACTAAATGAATCCCATCGAGACTGGAATGTAGATTTCAATGTATGGATCTTGGGAGAAGAAACAATCATGGTTTAAAAATTTATTTTATTAAAACTAAACGTATTCGTTTGTTTTACAAACAAATTATATTCTACTATTTAAAAGCTATTTTGTAAAAATTTGTGAATTATATACTACTTGTTTATAAATAAATTTTAATATATGTTGTTATTTAAATTATTTTGGTAAAGTTTATATATATATATATATATATATATGCATAATGGTTTAAATTAGTTTATTATACTCTAGCTATTTTATTACGTACAAATTTTATGAAAAGGTTTATTTTAAAATCGTCTATTTTTCTAGTTATATTACATGATTGTGAATTCTTCCTAAATGGTAATTGTTTTGATTTGGACCATGAATCAAATGGAGTTTTGATATGAAGTTATATTCTATTTGAATATAAATTGATTGTAAACGATTATAACATTCAATGTAAATTATATTCTAATGGAATATGAACAGGAGCTCCGAAATGATGAAATGAGTTGATATGGAAATATATATTCTATTTGAATATGAATGGATTTCCGAACATAAGTCGATTTTGAAATAAGCACGATCTTTGATATGAAATATATTCTACTCGAATATAAGTCGATTTTTGAAATATTATATGATTATAATGTAATGATATGGAAATATATTCTAGTTTAGAATATAAATCGGTTTGGAATGATTATGATATGTGATATGAAAATTATATTCTTTTTGAATATAAATTGGGTTCGAAACAAAATATGATATTTTGGATATAAAGCGAACCTTTATGAAATGTAAAAGAACCGACCGATGTGGAAAATGTAGGCGTTGGTTGTTAAAGAGACCAGAGTCGGTAAGTGGCATACTCTCTGTCAGTGTCGATACCACTTTAACTACTATGCACGTGTTGAAGTATCCGAAACGAGGTATGATGACTGAGAGGCAATGATTGGATCGAGGAATGCAAATGATGACGAAATAGACCTGACCTTCGGGTCAGAATTAAAATGACTAAAACATGAGCTATACTATGACTAATAGAGGTAGCACTGATCGGGCACATTTCTTCGATACTATTCTATGACTATGATGGTGATGATTTGGGCCCATTTGATTTGGGAGTGTGTTCCGAGGTGGGATGTAGTAGCTACCATGCGTTACCACCGGTCCGGGAGCGCAACTGGTAGAATCCTACCCTAGGTATTGCCTCGAGTGGCTTGTCATATTTATCCTTATCGAGCCCTTACGATTTTGATTTGTATCGTACCTGTGGAGTGCCCTCTGATGCCATCGGTTTACGATGGGTTTACGGTACTGTATAAACTACGTTATTAAAAACGGTGTAAGGGTAAAAATGTAATCCCGCTTACGCTATTTTCATTATTTATACTTTACTGGATAAACATTACAATAATAGCGTATTATACTATGTACGTATTAGTTTAACGGATCCTTGAGAGATGGAAAAATCCTGTAACATCTCTTGAGTTACTACATCTATGAGACTTATGTTATTTCGTAATTTAATTTGACTAATATGAGAATGATTTAGTGCTGATCCGAGTGTTTATTGTGTTTTCTTTTTATGCAATACGCCCGGATCAGCAGAAGTTGTAGTTAGCAAAGATTGCAATAGCTTGGAAGATGAAGACGAGGAATTGGTATATATATCAATTATAAGTATGTTTTTCTGTTGCACTTTGTTTCCGCTGCATTACTGTTTATACATGTACTAGTGTAACTCTGACGATTGAAGAAGTGTAATTCAAATGTATATGTTTTTAAATGCCTTTGATCCATTATTTATTTATTATATGTTGTCCTTCCGATGTGAGGTTCTGTAATTGTTTTTCTCTTCTTTCTTCTTTTTTACTACTTTTCCCAATAACTACCTGTATTTGTGATTAGTTTGGGTTGACGTGTGTGGATTATTGTCGATTTGAACGATTAAAAATCCAGGTCGTTACAATAGAAGGAAAAAAAACGAAAAGACGGGTTTGGAAAATTTCACAACAAAAGAGAACAATACTAAAAAAATGAATCAAGGTCCAAAAAAGTGAATGGTTTTGTTTGTGAAAAGAAAAGGAAAGATTTGAAACAGAGATCTTCAAATTGTTGCTTTGATACCATGCAATTTTTGAATTGTTTCTTGCAAATCTGAAACATGTTTAATAAAAAAAATAGATTTGCAACTGGAACTAGAATAGTAAATAGGAATTGGAATTTTGTAGTTTGAAATGTGGATTAGAATAATAAAAAAATAAATATTTAAGATTTAGATCTTTGCCATGATTTTGCTTGCTGAGAACTTCAGAGAGGAAGAATACGAAAGAGATCAGAGATATGAGAAGGAATGAGGGAGGGGAAAACTACGAGATTTATTCACGTAAGAGAAACCCTTAAGATACTAAACATAAAAAACCCACTTAATAATTAATATTCAACCAAGCCCAATAAGCACAACCCAAATCTTATGGACCAGTACGCTATATGCCGGTCCACAAAATGAAAGAAAAATAGAATTTGAAATGCACACAAATACGTCTTCAATAACGCACGTTTTCGTAGTGTAAATTGTGGATTTTGAGCAAAGAAATCAGATTTCAACGAAATTAAATTTGTTGAACAACTGGAATTCAATATTAGATTAATAATATATATATATATATAATTTAAATTTTTTTAAAATTTTAAATTTCAGCTCAAATTCAAAACTTTGACCAAATTGATTAGAGTAGACTTTTATTAAAAAAACTTCCAATTTAATAGTTTTGAAAAAAAAAATATACAACAATACATTTATAGTATTTAAATTAACATTTTTAAAAATGAACTCATATTCAAATAATACTCTTGATTTAAAGTGTTCAACAAATAAGTTTTGAATTGACAAACGTTGTTTTCAGTTATCAAACTTTATATTTATGTCAAGATCGAATGCATTCATTTCAATAAAATCTAAATATATTGAGTTTTAAATCAATGAAATCAAAATTTGAATTAAATCGTTAATAAAATTCATTTAAAAATTCATGTTGTTATAATAGCTTAAAATTTTGTATCATAAATAAATTATCAAGTATAAAATGCATTTGTTGTTTTTATTATTTAAAATCATTTGTATTATCAGTAAATTTGATGGCTTTAAAGAGAGACCGAGTGATTAATTTGAAGCACGGACCTTAATATAAAGTCGTTTAGGTTGTTATCTGATATATCTAAAACATGTAAGATAGTGAAGCACGTCCGACAAAAATCTTAGTCTTAGTAATAAATGAAAATTTTAAATTTTATGATTACTGTAAATGTTTGACAATAGACACATAACCATAATAACATTTGGGGCAGCTATATTTGTTCTAATCATTTTAATTATATTCACAAAAGCAAGTGATTTAAAAGAAGTATTTTGACAATATTACCTAAAAGAATTATTGTTCATTCTATTATAACAATTTGGTTCATTACATTTGTTGCTTATGTAAAGGATTAATACTAAAAATTATAATGTCTTTTGCTCAATTCTGAATTTATAGAACCCCAACTCCATAACTAGCTACCATAATTTGTCAATTAATTGTAGTAGCAATATAAATTTTCATTGAGACTAAAATTTCAAGTTCTTTGAATGATTCGTACTTTAATATACCGCAGTGCATGTTGAATTGCTCATTCGCACTTTACATTTTTTTACACATATTTCCATTTACTCTTCATTTATTTATCACCAAAAGTATTTGGACTTTGAGCTATTTTGTTGATGTTTGGACCATTTGAGCTGGAGTCATAATTTTTTTTTGGTATGATGGCATTAATGGAAATACATTCAAATTATGTAAAGGCATAAGCAGATATTAGTAATTTTAACTAATATACACCATATGATAACTCTTTTAACTTATTATTTTTTAATATGGAAAGTAAATTGCATACATTTTTGAGTTTACATTTTCCATGTGAACCATGATGCTTTTATGGTTAACCATCAAACTAAACATTTGGTAATGCATTGATCTTACAGGAGATGCATGCAAGCTCACTCCTTTTTTCCTTTTGAACTTTAAACCTACAAGATCTCTTATAGATTTAAGGTTTATTTCAATTGTATGATGCATCTAAGAATTTCAACTTGCAGCTACTTAACTTTTAATAATTTCAACTTACAATTATTAGTTAATTGTTTTACTCTTTTACATATGTTGTTTGAATTTTTGCTGTAATAGCATTTTGTAGAGTTGTATATCTAACTTATGTGCTTTAGTTACATGGATATTGTTGATGTCAAAAGGTTGGCATAACATTAAAATATTTCCACGATAGGGAAAATAAATGTAAAATGAGGAATTTTAGTCGAGAAATGTCGTAAAGTAAGTGACATGACGTCTATAGTGGTTCGGTTCGTGAGAACCTATGTCCATTTTGAAGATATAGCACCACATATATATAATTCAGCTTTACAAGAGTAAGCTACAATAGCAATGGTGGAAAAAGTGCAAAAAGGTCCTAGAAGGAGTTGAATTTCTTCTTCTTGAAAGGCCAAAGTGTGCCTAAAAGTGCCAAAGTTTCTTCAAAGTGCCAAATTCCATGGAGATTCCAAGTGCCAAAATTCCAACAATATCTCATATCTAAAGGGGGTACTTATCGGTGAGATTTTAGAGGGAAGCTAGGCAGGTGCACGGAAAATAGCCCAAGGAAACTCATGGCCTCAATCTCTATATATCGGGATCGGTACCTAATCCCAAAACATTTGTATTTTTAGGGTTTAGGGAAAGAAGAGTTAGTCTTCTTCCTTTGCTTCGTCTTCTGGCCAAGTTTGGTTGGAAGTTGCTTGATGGATTGGAAAGAATGATGACTTGAACTTGAGTTGAATTTTTGGTCTCCCTGATTTCACACTGATCCGGAAGCCTTTTGCAAATTATGAGTTTTGGTGATTCACACTGATCCCTAAAGGTGGTTGTGATTCCTAGCGATTCTGAAAGTGTTGGAGGAATTCTGACAAGCTCTATGATTCACACTATTCCTGGAGGTATCTCATGATTCATACTGATCTGGGAATACTTCAAGATTTATGGGAGATTCTGGAAGTAGTTAGAAGTTGCACCGACCCGGATTGTTTGGGAATACGTACTGATCCCGGATGCTTCAAAAAGTTGTACTGATCCCGTATTTATTTGGGGATACTTACTCAACTAATGTGGAATCACACAAGTAAGCGAAAATTGCACTTACGCCTTTCAATCCAACATCTTGAAATTCCGAGGGGATAGCGTACAAAAACCTAATCACGTTTGAAGCTACTCATCTTGTTCCGTACCCTGAGCGACTGTAGAGTGACGCTTTTATGAAAGTCGAGGATGGGGAACAAGGGCGGACCCAGGATTCAAGACAAGGGTGGGCTAATTTAATGTACTAATGCAATATTTTTATCAAAGACAAACGAACTCGATAACAAGACACAAAATTATTCCGTTTGAAGGAAAATGATCATTTTCTTTTTTTCTTAAAACCGCTTTAGCAAAAGCATAGCCTAATAAAAACTTTAAAATTTGTATTCTCATTTCAGTCATGAAGCATATTATAGAGCTTTTGCAGAATTATTAAATGCCAAGCTGCAATCAGCAGTCATTGCAAGCTTTGATGAACAAAAGAAGCAATGGAGCAAATCAAGAAAATATGCAATGATGTCTAAGAGAATACTCTATTTTTTTCTGTTTCATTGTGTAGTTCTGAACCCAAAACAAGCTAAGTTTACTGTGCTAACCAAATTTCCTTTTATTCTTAAAAAAAACATTTGTATGTGAAATAAAGATATGTGTTAGGATGCAATGAAGATATTTTTTTTCCCTTGGGTTCAGAAGACGGGTTATGAGTCATTTCATCAAAAATTCCTTATATAGATATTATCATGAGAGATTTTGAATGCTCAAACAACAATTCAAAAAACTGTATTAATACAACCTAACAAAATTTCTAGCATATAGATAAATGTAGTCAAATCAAAATCGCAAATCCATTTAAATGTTAGCAATCCCGGCCAAAATCCTCAAAAAAATTCCCCCTTTCAGACCCAGACAACATCCTTTTAGCTAAAGCAATGAGAAATGGCGATAGAGTGCAGTAGACTCACCAAAGCGTCAGACCCAATCCACTGCGCTCTTCGATGCTTGTCCGCAGATTCTTCTCTGCTCAAAAAAATAAAAATACCATCTTTACGGACCTCGATTCCATCAAACCCTAACACGTATTCCGTATTTCCTCCAAACAAGTGCTTCTTGTTCCAGAAAACGAGGTTTAGACAATCTTTTATGGCTTCTGGTTACAAAACTAATGAAGGCAATAGTAAAAAGTCGGACCCGCTTCCCCCCTCCAGTGCCGATAAGGTCAGATTTTTATTCTGATGACAGTCGGTCAAAAGTATGAAAGAGGGCTAGGAGAAAATGATTATTAAGGGAAATTATGGCGGTAGTATGAAAGAATTTCGTACAACATCATTTTTTACGCCTTGATTAGGATAATTAGAGGCTAATGGTTATTTGAATTTTTATTTTTTTTACCCTGGGCTGCAGCCCAGCTGAGCCCAGGACTGGATCCGCCCTTGATGGAGAAATCCTACAGTGCTTGAAGTTGAAAATATATTATATATCATCCCATATTAGCTCTTGATTCTAATTCTCTAAGTGCATCGTATATGTGCATAGTAGGAATACATATCTTTTTGGATGCAGTTGAGTGGGGGCAACCTCGTATGACGCATCATCTTCCTCATGAAGCGATTAAATAGCGGAACACACCCTATTGTGCATATGTATCTATTGCATGGGATATAACCTTTCGGGAGCATGCGAGTTGCAACTTCTCTACTCGAAACCCATACATCTTTATGAGTCATGTTATAGGCCGTCTCTCATTTCAGCAACATATTCGTTAACATAATCTCAACATCTATGTCCATTCCACCAACATCTTGTAGGCCGTTTCTCATTTCCTTTGGGACCTTCTTCATGTGTAAGCCAGGCCTTTCTGATGTCGAAGCCCTGCTCGACTCATCACTTGAATCATCTTGAGACTGACTTGATGTGGAAGTCTCCTTGGTTATTTCAGCCACCAAAGCTTTGATGTGGTATGATTGTCTCGAACCGAAAGTTTACTACACTCATAAATAATTGCAGTTAGTGCAATTAACCTGTACCCGCCTCGGTGCTTAGTGTAAATTCCTGCAGTACGTTAGTATCTTGTGTGCATATGTAGTTTGATAGACTCAACGGGAAGTGGTAGTGGGATTTAGTTTACAAGTGTGAAGACCATCATCTATAATCATCTCAACATGTTTTAGGCCAATGATAGTTATGTCTCTCGAGACTCGAGATCATATGTTGGCAATAAGAGTCCTATTTTTCTTTCATATGTCCATTGTTCAGTCTGACTGCTCTAAACCTGTATGCATGATCATGATCAAACAATATGTGCGTATTTATTAGATTTTCAGGGTTTGTACCCAACTCTTGGCTTACTCATTTCTTTTCCAAATACTCAAAGTCAGATAGGCCCGATCTCATGAAATTGTAAACATTGATCTGACCCCTCTCCGCAATTAACCCAAGTCGATCTGACTTCCTTGTTTCATTTCCTTAAACTTTTCTCTTCCCTTCCACGAACTCTCCTTGTCTCTGTTTCAAAACCAAACCAATCCTACCATATAATTCTTGAAATTGCTTCCTAAATCCATCTCCTTCCCTCATCATCATCTCCTTCAAACCACGACTATCATCCTGACCTTGCCTTCACTGTCTCGGTCAACACTCCTTACTACTAAATCTCATCACAAGTCGCTATGCATAGGCGAAGATGCTTACCTCTTGAGATTGTGAGTCATGGGAGAAATTAAGGATAAAAGGATGCATGGGCCAATTTGGAATGATGGTCAAAGAGGAGGTCTCAGGGTGTGAATTGGCGTTGAGTACGAGGATTTCAAGAGGAGGTGAAAACTTCATTTTGACTGCTTAAGAAGAAGTGAATATATATAGCAAAGCCAACCCACACGCTCATTCTAATTTCTTACTAAACTTAAAATAAGGGATCAGTATTGATCCTTCAAAAACTTCGACATCGATCCCTTATATTTCATATATAATATACATATATATATGTATGTATGTATATGTATACATACATACATACACAGACACACACATATATATAGGCAAGCGTTTAATGGCACCCCGAAAATGTAGCACCCTGAGAGCTCCTCTCAAATCCACCTCTCGTTTGTATTAGTTTAAGTTAGTGGTAGGTGACAGAATGAGTGGAAGGGGAGAGAAGAAATTTATGGTGGAAAAGTGGGAGGCCATTTGGGTGCTCCATTGTTACGCGTGCCATTGAACCTGCCTCTCACACACACACATATATATACACATACACACATCCGTACATAATAACATATGTATACCTAATGTAATACACCCTAACATATGGTCAAACACATATACATACACATGCACGCGCGCGCACACACACATATATTTATCCATACAATTCATTCATGAAAACATCAAACATATTACTTAAAATCACGTACGTGCATAACTCAAGACTGGAAGCTACGTACTTACATTAGGTGTACTTAAAAGTGTACTACTAACAACTAACTTCTTGACTCAATAGCAGTTGAATGTTCAATTGTGAATTCCAAAGAGAATCCAATTCTAATGGTTGAAATTGGACAAGTTAATCAACACTCTCAACATAACCGAGCAAGATAAACCATCAACAAGCTAGAGCCATATATTTGTACCACCAGAGGTCGACCAATCGCCCCTATTCAAAAATGGCACATCCCTTGGCATATACCACCCAATAGAAGGGAAATAAACAGTCATGAGAGGCATTATGTAATACATTCCAACATCTAGTGCTTGTCTTGATTCGAAGCGTGACATGTTCACCAAAAGACACACTTTGGTGAAACAATGAAACACAATCTTTGCGCCTTGTCGCTACCCGGCTATCCAAATTAATGCGACTTAATTATCATGGCGAACCACAAAGAGGGATGGTCCGAAGGTCCAAACGTTAACCATCGATATTACGATGAGACAATAGTCAAACTAGCATAGAAGTGTTAAGTCAAAGGTTTCATAGCATATTTTGATTAATGACAACATAGAAATAGAGATCATTGACGAGCTGAATTCATATTTATCAAAGTGAAAATCAATGAAGATCATAGTGAAGATCAATGGAAATCATGACATGGAGCTAAGATTATATATATTTAGGTATGGAGTCGTGTTAGATTTATGTTAAAATCTATCCTCAAAGTATAACATGAATGCACAAAACAATTTAGAAATTGAAATTAGCTGTGGCTGAAATCTGTATATTTAAGGAATTGAAAAATCACAGAAAAAGCCCAAATGGTCCAGGCTTCGACCGGGAAAGAGTGCAGAGTGATATAGACTGTCTCGGTCCTCTGGTCCACAGCCAGAAAACGGTCGACCTCCCAAAAAGGACCTGTCGACCGGTCCTGTTGTCTTTTGTGCATAACGGCTATTTTTTCAAATTCCTGTCTACCTGTTAATTTCGACCTGTCGACCTTTTTTCTTGCTGTAATTTTTCTGAAAGGATGCTTCTTTTTGTGAAGAGATTTCTATTCAATTTCAAGGGAAATGGACACAACTCTTTATAGAAACTCTTCATGAAGGAATGCAACTATTCTACACTATAAATAGACTTGAAATCATACTTTCAAATCACCGATTCTTGCTCTAATTTCTGATCTTACTTTCTAAATACTCTCGCAAACAAAAGCTCTCCAAATTCAAGTTAATTATTGAATCCTTGATAATATTTCTCATATTTTGATTCAACAAGCAACTAACTTCCTTCAAATCTTCGCATTCAATTCATATACTTGAGGATAAGATTATAGGAAGGGTGTACTCAGTCGTTGACAAATCAGTGTTGAAAGAAGAACACAATCAGAAGTGAAACTCTTGTAATTGTCCTGTGTGGGTAAGCTTGTAGCCCGTGAAATCAAGTGGGTAAGCTTGTAGCCCGTGAAATCAAGTGGGTAAGCTTGTAGCCCGTGAAATCAAGTGGGTAAACTTGTAGCCCGTAAATCAAGTAGTGTTGTGAAACTGTTCCTCCGGGTGAAGAGAGGGTGTTGTTTAGTGAAAAGCCAAAGAGGAGCTTCGGGACTGGACGTAGGACTGGAGGTCCGAACCAGTATAAAAATCCTGGTGTCGTTACTCTACTTTACTTTACTTTACTGCATTTATAATAATTTGTGATATATATATTTTTTGCGAATATTTATTCGCATAACTATTATATAGCTTAAGTTATCACATACATTCCGCATAGCCATATTATAGATCCTGCACAAGTCGTACACAACCGACCTCTTTTCAATTGGTATCGGAGCAAGGTGTTCTAGAGATCGTAACAACATCCTAGAACAAATGGCAATAAAGAAATCTAGTCAAGGCATTAGAAAATGGAAGAGCAACAAAGCAGAATCAGGAGAGCAAGGAAACAAATGTCTCATGGCCAAAGTCAGATCACAATCGGTATGTACAGATTCATTATATAAAGATCTTTTGTTAGACCATGAAAAATTGTTGAAACTCAATACAGTCGTTTTAGATATGTCAAAAAATTACAAGCAAGAAAATTCCAAATTAAAAGAAGAAAACAATCTATTGGTAAAACAAGCCAAATGTTTTGAAAATACCTTAGAAGAGCTTGTTTCTCAAAAAGATTTCCTTCAAAAAGAAAATGAGCGACTAGAAGATAAAAACAATGTTCTTTTAAAGGAAATCGATCTTTTGCAAAATAAAAATATATCATTAGAAGATTCTTTAAATAATTCTAGTTATTTAATTTCGTCTCTTGAAAAAGAGAATAGAGCTTTAACTGAAAAGAATTTAGAACTATCTAAAGAATGTGAGTTTTTAAAGGTGAATAATAATATTTTGCAAAATGAAATTTCTGACTCAAAAGAAAATTTTGAAAAGTTACAATCTTCTTTAGATAATTCAGAATCTCAAATTTTAGGTCTCAAAACTGAGAATGGTACTTTAAAAAGGAAAAATTCTGAATTAAATAAGGAAATTGATGATTTAAAGAATAACAAAATTTCTTTTGAAAATGTCAATAGCGACTTTGGAAATAAATTTGATAAATGTGCAAATAAGTTCGCAAAATTTAATAAAGGTCAAAATGATTTAAATATGATTTTATCTAGATCTCGACCTTTACATGACAAAAGTGGTTTAGGATATAATAAAACTAATCTTAGAAATAGTACTAGATATGCTTTCATGTACAATAAAAATATTACTGCTAGTACTAATGCTCATTCTAGATCCAATTATTATAGAAATTCGAATACTTCTATGACTTGAGATCTGTATAATAGATCTAGAAGTATGAAAAGGAAAATCAATAGAGAATACTTAAGTATTTGGGTTCCTGTAAGTTGGAAAAACAGAGAAAAATATATTGATGATTATTTTGATTCAGTAGTTAATAATGAAATTTTTATCTTTAAAGGTTCCATTAAACCCTCTTGGGTATGGTTACCTTCCATCTAACTCATGGACCCAAACAAAGCAAGTGGGTACCAAAACTATATATGTTATATTTTTCTGCAGGTACACCACAACAAAGAGAAGGTTATTCGATATCTTCTAAAGGTGCTATAATTATTTGTATTCTCCACTACTCTCGATTACTGTATTTATTAAGATATTCATTCTTTTTAATCGATGACAAAGAGGGAGAAATATTTTCTCTTATGATAATACATATCATTCATGTTACATATACTACCATCTTTTGCAATATTATGTACCCTTTTTGTCAATGACAAAGGGGGAGAAAAGTTACTAACAATCTTTCTTGCAGATATTTAGTTATATATATATATATATATATATATATATATATATATATTTCAAGGAGCATATATACAGGGGGAGATAGCAATGGAGATTGTAATACCAAGCTATGTTGTCATCAATCAAAAAGGGGGAGAATGTTAAGTCAAAGGTTTCATAGCATATTTTGATTAATGACAACATAGAAATAGAGATCATTGACGAGCTGAATTCATATTTATCAAAGTGGAAATCAATGAAGATCATAGTGAAGATCAATGGAAATCATGACATGGAGCTAAGATTATATATATTTAGGTATGGAGTCGTGTTAGATTTATGTTAAAATCTATCCTCAAAGTATAACATGAATGCACAAAACAATTTAGAAATTGAAATTAGCTGTGGCTGAAATCTGTATATTTAAGGAATTGAAAAATCACAGAAAAAGCCCAAATGGTCCAGGCTTCGACCGGGAAAGAGTGCAGAGTGATATAGACTGTGGACCGAGGTCCTCTGGTCCACAGCCAGAAAACGGTCGACCACCCAAAAAGGACCCGTCGACCGGTCTTGTTGTCTTTTGTGCATAACGGCTATTTTTTCAAATTCCTGTCTACCTGTTAATTTCGACCTGTCGACCTTTTTTCTTGCTGTAATTTTTCTGAAAGGATGCTTCTTTTTGTGAAGAGATTTCTATTCAATTTCAAGGGAAATGGACACAACTCTTTATAGAAACTCTTCATGAAGGAATGCAACTATTCTACACTATAAATAGACTTGAAATCATACTTTCAAATCACCGATTCTTGCTCTAATTTCTGATCTTTCTTTCTAAATACTCTCGCAAACAAAAGCTCTCCAAATTCAAGTTAATTATTGAATCCTTGATAATATTTCTCATATTTTGATTCAACAAGCAACTAACTTCCTTCAAAACTTCGCATTCAATTCATATACTTGAGGATAAGATTATAGGAAGGGTGTACTCAGTCGTTGACAAATCAGTGTTGAAAGAAGAACACAATCAGAAGTCAAACTCTTGTAATTGTCCTGTGTGGGTAAGCTTGTAGCCCGTGAAATCAAGTGGGTAAGCTTGTAGCCCGTGAAATCAAGTGGGTAAGCTTGTAGCCCTTGAAATCAAGTGGGTAAACTTGTAGCCCGTAAATCAAGTAGTGTTGTGAACCTGTTCCTCCGGGTGAAGAGAGGGTGTTGTTTAGTGAAAAACCGAAGAGGAGCTTCGGGACTGGACGTAGGACTGGAGGTCCGAACCAGTATAAAAATCCTGGTGTCGTTACTCTACTTTACTTTACTTTACTGCATTTATAATTATTTGTGATATATATTTTGTTTGCGAATATTTATTCGCATAACTATTATATAGCTTAAGTTATCACATACATTCCGCATAGCCATATTATAGATCCTGCACAAGTCGTACACAACCGACCTCTTTTCAAGAAGATCATCCCCTAAAAGCTTGCTAAGTGAGGGATCATCTTAAGACTATGCTCCAGATCAGTATAACCAAGCGAAGAACCAGGCGAAAGATCAAGTTCAACTGACATCACTTTCTATCTCCCAAACGAATGTGAAACTCATTAAACCCCTCTACAAGACAAGGCCAAAAACATCAAGACGAGGTTACACAAGGCGTCGCACTCCCATATCCCTCACAATGAGGTATCGATATTGATTGCTATCATATGGGTTAGTATGGATCCCCAATGTACATGGGATATAGGTCAGGCTCCTTTGTTTCCATTTCTTCAACGAGCCTTCGACTTTACCAAATTATTTTTCATAACCTACATTTATAAATAACAGCTGCCTAGAAGAGAAATTGATCTTTTGGCCAATTTTTTACTTTATTTTGTAAGCTTCGAATCCCTACTGTTCCGAAACATTGTAATCTTCTTATCAGCAATAAAGCATTCAAAACCTTTAAAGTGGACATCGGTCAAACAAACGTTGAACCATTACAAACTCTTGTGTCTTGTTTTTTCTGCATTTCCATTGCTTTAATTCTTTTTTCCATTCACTTTCTTCGATTGAGTTCTCTTTAAACTCTTGGATATTTATGCCAACTTTCGGTGCTAACAAGACTAAAAGCTTTAATTTTCTATATTTGTTAAGATAATGTGTAGTGCTTATTTTCAAATCAACATCATACTCGTTTAATATATTTTTTTAGAAAATCAATTTTAGTATGATATTTGTTCTTGTTATATTCATTTTCTAGCTTTTTAGAAAATCAGTTTTAGCAGAATATATGTTGTTGCTATATTCATTTCTTAGATTTTTTTAGAAAATTGGTTTTAGTAGAATATTTGTTGTTGTTTTATTAATTTCTTAACACTTTAGAAAATTGATTATAGTATAGTATTTATTGTTGTCATATTTATTTCTTAATTTTTTAGAAACTCGATTTTAGTAAAATCATTGTTATTAAACAAGCACCATTGTCCATGCGGTTAGGTTCTTTGACAATGGTGCAAGAGGTCACATATTTGAAACCGTGTAGCGTGATTCGAGTAGATATTGAAAAATAGTACGTGGTTTACTACTTAAGGCTTATGCATAAGTACCAATTTCTTAAAATATTTGGTGTGGTTACATTTAATTCTTAGGGCCCGTTTGGAAAACAAAAGCAAAAGTACTTCTGCTTATTTCAAAACCCCATTTGCTTTTAAAGAGTAAAAAAGTATATTTGGAAGACTTACAAGTCAAAATTGAGAGAAAAATGTTTAAAAATTCAAATTTTGTATTTTAGTTGTAAAATTTTGAATTTGAAATTTTAAGATTAAAATTTTTATAATTCAAAATTTTGAAGTTCAAAGTTTGGAAACGTCAAAATTTTGAAATAGTGAAATTTTAAATTTTTAAATACGAAATTTTGAAGTTCGAAAATTTATGAAAATTTTGAAATTTTAAAACATGAAATATGAATTTTGAAATTTGAAATTTGAAATCTAAGATTTTGAAAATTTTAAATTTGAAAATTTGGATAATGAATTTTGAAAATAAAAGTTTTGAAGACTCAAAATTTGCAATTTCAACTTAGTAAATTTGAAATTCTGAAATTTGATATTTGAAAATTTGGAGTTTTGAAATATGAAATTTTGAAAGTTGAAAATTCAAAATTTTGAAAAATAAAAATTTTAAATTTGAATTGAAATTTTGGGTTTTGAATTCTTGAAATTTATAATTTTCAAGTTTCAAAATTGAAATTCAAATTTTCAGATTTTTTTTAGAACTTTTCACATAAAAAATCAACTTATATATGTCGAAAATGAGAAGAATCACTTTTGAAATAAGTTGAAAAGTGGCTTTTAAAAGTTGATATTTTATTTGTCCATATCGTCTTTTTAATTAATTTTGCTTTTTGTGACAAAAAAACTTATTTATTGTCATCCAAACGGCCCCATAACTTTCTAGGAAATTGATTTTAGTGGAATATTTGTTGTTATTATATTCATATCTTAACTATATACAAAATCGATTTTAATATAATATTTGTAGCTATCATATTCATTTCTTAATTTTTTTAGATAATTGATTTTAGTAGAATATTCGCTATTATTATATTCATTTCAAAATTAATAATTCATTTAAGTATTTTATTGGCTAAATTGGAAATTCAAAATGTATTTTAAAATTTATTTAACTATTACAATTTTTATTTACTGATTTTGTAAACTAAATTTAGAAGTTAGTACTAATAATAATAAAATTAAATTATTTTATCTTATACTAACACTTATGATTATCACACACACTAATTAATTAAAAACGATTATTTATGCTTAATCATGCCAATCTAGCTGTGTAAAATCGATAATGATACACTATTTCCCTGTAAACTATAATGAACATTGTTTTACATCACATTAACAAAAAGCTATATAATAATTTTCAAATTTTAAATTTAATCTAATTTTTATTTGCTAATTAAACAATATCAAACCACTAGCTAGAACCCAAATCAACCAACTCGCTGTTAAAATCAATTAATACACAACAATCATCAACTTCCAATCCATAATCAACTAATTTTCTAAATTAAGGTTTTAATTATATCCCAAAATCAACTAATAAATTATTATTATTATCATCTAATACAAATTAATTACCAACTTCAAAATCACAATCAACCAATTTTCAAAATTATGTTTAAAAAAATATATGTGAATTCGAAGATGAAGAAAGCAACGAAGAGTCGAAGGTTGGCAGCTAGCAGCGACCAAGAGGTGACGACGGAAGCGACGAGGTAGGGTTTGATTTTATTTTTATTTTTCTGTAGGAGATATTATGAAGTTGTGAAACAATGAAATGTTTTATGGTTTGCTCATGGGTTTGTATTAGGTTAGGTGATGGTTTACAATGGCTACCGTCAGTCGTTTTATCTAAATTATTATCTAATAGACATGGACGATTCTTGTTTTAAATAATTCCAACTTATATTGGATCTTGTACATCCATTTAAATTTCAAAGCGTAAAACTACGAACTATCGCCACGCTGTGGGCTCATATTAAATTAAATTATAAAGGGAATTGTTATTGACACTACAAATATTATTAAGGGGGGATCAATTTTTTTTTTCAAAAATTGTAAAAGGGGTACCAATGAGGAAAGTACCCCCTTAACAAACAAAGGTAATTTTACCTTATTACCCATTTAGCCCCTTAACAAATAAAGGTAATTTTACCTTAACAAATATTGCAAGGGCCATAGTATTTTTTTTTCAATTCACATATATCGGCTTTTTTAAACCCTAAAGGAAGCGTTTTCGGAAGAATAAGATCGATTTTTTTTTTGTCGACATAAGTATGCCGAATTTTATAATTACGGAGGCAGTGCACTGGAATGATTATTAATTTTTGACATATCACTGTCAAATACATATATAATTGATTATGTGCTGCATTTGGTGATGTGGTGATGAACTACTTATTTTAATTTGGTTTCCCAGGTCGAATAAGTTTATTTTTAATCTAATTTGAAAGGGAAATCCTGGAATATTGAGTAGTGTGAAATAATATGTTTGTGTTGCCCCATAACAATTTTTCAAAGAGTGGAATGTTTTTAAAAATTGGTCCCCGTTAATAATAGTTGGAGTGTCAATAACAGTACCCATTATAAATTATACATTGAAATATCGTTTAATAAACGAATTCGTTATTATAATTCAAAACCAAACTGAATTAAATTCTTTTTGTTAGACGAAAATGTGATACTAACTCCCAACTGAATGATAATTCTAAATGAAATAGAAAGAAAAACAACGAGAACACAAAATTTATGGTGGTTCGGCGTTACGAGCCTACGTCCACTTTACACTTCTTTGATTGATGATTTGAATATGAATACAATGATGGTTTCCACTCAATCTCACAAGTACAACAATGATTTCTCTCAATTTCGCGGGATTATACTTCAAGACTCTTAGTGCAATCTAAAATGATAGAAGAAATCTGAAGGTGATGAGGTTAGAGTAGACTAATTGCCAAAAGATCCCCCAAATAGAGTGTTAAGGGGTATTTATAGGCTGGAAACTCATTCGGTTCGGGTGCCACGTGGGGCCCATCTCGTGGATTTCGGATTTGGTAGCTCTAGGATGTTGACAACGCACCAAGAACGTGGGAAATATAGACGTTAGCTACCCTGAATTTGCAGGAATGTGGGATGTAACCGCTGCATCTTCACATGCGGTTCGTATCGGTGTATCATGACTCTATTCGTATCGGTGTTTTATGCCCGAACCGATCCAATATCAGGCGCCTGGGACCGGTTCACAAGTTTGCGTGTGGAGAAGTGTGGGTCTGATCAGCGACCTCTGAACCGTTTCAGAAGCCAATTCGCGACAATTCTTATCCTCGAATGTATCCATCCACCAGTTTTTTAGCTTTGTATAGCTTAATCATAAAGTAGGCTAACATTTAACCCCTCGAAGTACGTGTTTATTGAAGATAAAGTGCGCTTCGAAACGGTCAACTTATTTGTTTTTGAGTCAGCGCCATTTAATAGTTGCTTCCATTTATCCATAGAGTCGCGACATTTCATGAAGTCGTATCTTTTGGTATCTGTAGGATCTATAAATACATCATGAGGTCTGGAATTTCTTCTGTTGTTTCTGAAAACTTAAGGATCGACTTCACTTAGGGCTCAAGCACTTCTTCCAGGTAAACTTTGCAATTTGTGTTCTTAATTAATTCATCTGGATTTCCTTCATTTTTAGACTGGTTTGAGTTAATTTTTACAACCTTGGATTGAGGCTTAAACGGCGGATCGGGTTGATTTATCTGATCCACTCGCCCATCCGTACAGGCCATCCTTTGGGTTGTCACTGTTTTGAGGACTAATGGATCGGATTAACCCATCACTTCAAGGAATATAATAGCCTTCTATATAAAATAATCTTCTCTCATTTGTTTTTACCTTTTACTGCCGCACTCTCAACTCTTGTTTCTTTGAGAAAACCCTAATTCACTTTTATTAATTTCATTCTGAATCCCGATTCCACATATAGGTGGGTTTGAATCTCTTATTTCGTGTAACTTAGATTTCAATTTTGTATGAATAACTTTTGGAATCGCGTATTAATTTATGCCATGCCATTAAATGGCAGTGATGTGACCGAGATCATCTGATTCTCCATCGTCGACGATGACTCATTCGTCTCCTCGAGATGGCAATCTGGCAACCTGCAGCCACCGGTGGAGGTGCTGGGTCATGGATTCACGTTTGGAATTTGATGGAGAATGAGTATTGGAAGTAAGGTTTTGATAGAGTGGAAGAAAGGGAGATGACTGGGTGACATTCGGATCAGAGAAGCTGAAGTTGGATGAGGCCTCGAAAATGCTAAAGTGAAGAAGTTGGGCTTTTAATGTTGGAGCGGTTCGGTTCGGTGTTGAACGATTCGAAAGGAGTTGCCTTCATCATTTTCCATCTAAGTCGGTCTTATCTATTGTTGAATTCCGATCCGATCCGTAGCTCTAATGCTTGGATCATCGAACCGACCTCACACCTTCAATATATATGCCTTTCCTATTGTACCGTCCAAACTGCCGAACCTATCCAACGTGTTAACCCGAAGGGTATATAGCGATTAGTAGGTTAATGACATTGTTGGGGCAATACCTCCGTTTTTACCATTCATCGTCGATTTTCTGAGAAGAATGCAAATCGCTTCCATGCAACTCCTCCCCAATGCCTATGCTTATTTGTATACCTTATACATCGCTTATAGGGAAATTCTGGGGATAGAGCTTACCTTCGAATATGTATGCTTCTTCTACAATTTCAAATGCCGAACACAGGATACTCCGTCCTTTGTATATTTCGAATCGGTGCCAAAGAGGAAAATTATTAGCATATCGTTTAGTAGCAAAGTAGGTGACGTGAAGCTTGAATGGTTTTATATTAAGCAACAACCAGGATATGCTAGGATATGGCTTAAATCAAGTAAGTTTCAAACTCCATCACCTTAGCTTTAATTGTTGCTGCAAACGCATTGATTCATCTCGTCTTTATTTGCAGTTGTTAATCCAAGGCAGGAAGTGCATCAAGTGTATCTGGATCGTCTTAATTGTCTGCTTAATGGCGAACAGAAATTTCTAACTATCAGAGAATGTTTGATAGATGACTATCTTCATCGCCATCGCTTACTCGCTATGACTCGTAGCATAGGTCACGGAGAAGGTCCTTATGTTTATGTGCCCCTAGTTGAGGGGCTAGTTGAAACTTTGGCTGGGAAGGGAGAAAGTTCGAAGGATCCAATTGCGCTTCAAAAGAGCCCCTTTCCCACTTCAACTCAGGACGATATATTAGCAAACATAGCTGCTGGAGATAGGCACAGATACATCGCTCCTGAGGATGCAGCCACTCCTGAAAAAACAACTTCTCCAAGAAAGCTGCCATCGACCAAATCTCAAGGCGATGATACTTACATGGATGATTCTATATATTATGGCTTGGGGAAACTTTCCCTGCCTGATGCCATTTACACTTCACAAGATTTTGGAACAGATTCTTTCTTTCCCACTTTTGTTGAAGATGTAACTCCCATGAAAACCGGGGAAACTACACAAACGGGCCTAGCTCCAGGCTCCGGTCTGTTAAGGGGATCACCCCAGATAAGCACAACGCACCTGCATTGCACGTCACAACCCTCATGTGTCATATTCATCCCGGTTCTAATACTTGTATAATTTTGTAGGATGAATGACGCACTACGACTACCCTCTCATGAATGTCCGCTCAAGCATGCCCAGATTTGACACTGATACAGAATATGATCGGGATGATAATCCTGGGAGAGAAGACAGGAGGAACAACCTACCTCAGCCTTATCGATCTTCTCATTCCCGGTCTCTGAATCGACTGGATTTGCATAAACACAAGATCCACTCAACATATCGTGAAGGGGACAAATACGCTTTTAAAACAACAACTACCTCCAAGGATAAAACTCATCAGGAGAAATCATCGAAGAAAGGTTTTGATCTAAAAGAGAAACAAAAGGAACCAAGCAAAGAAGCTGAGAAAGGTAAAACATATATCATGCCATCTAAGCGTCGCAACATTGGCATAACCACAACAAGGCCAGTTATACTTAATGATGAGAACAAGGCCAAATTGGAACTTCTGAAGAAGCAATTTCCTGATCATCATTTTGGGAACATGCACTTTGTTCCAACCCTTAAGCCGGTAGAATCTGACTGGGCAAAAGAGATTAAAGCCAAGATTGATTTTATAGACACTCAATACAGAGAGATGAAGAGATATTCATGAACTCTTTCTAAGATCATTCAGGACTTGCTAGCCGATGTTAAATACACGAAGGATAACGCTGAATTCGACGCAAAAGCCATCTAGGATTCTGAGAAAAAACTTGAGGATGCTTAAGCCAAGCTTGCACTGGCACAACATGAAGCGGGCGATTATAAGAAACAATACGAAGAATTAAAACAGCTCTATCATAATGAGCTTGAGTCCCATAGTTGGGAGCGCAATGATTTAAAGAAACAACTCGATAATGCTACGTCTGAGAGCACCAAGGCAAAATCAGCTTGCGCTCGTCTTGAGTAGGAGAAGGCAGAACTGGTGAAAAGGAACGCTGAACTAGAAGCCAAATTAGCAGAAGATGAGTCAAGGGCGATTCTAGTTAACGGGAATACCGACATCGCCCTTAAATCCGCCGAAGATGCTAATGCATAACTTGCTGCAGCTCAAAAAGAAATAAACGGTTATGGTGAGCTCATTATACAATTTTTTGCTCAAGTGATCCGTCGTCGAGACATTTCTTGGATCTAGGACTGCCCAAAAACTTTGGTCTATGTATGGGACCAAGTTGTTGAATATGAAAAAAAGAACTCAAGGTGGACTCCATTGACGAGGAGAGACTCATGGAGAAATATCTAAAGGGTGAAGAGCCGATACGCTTAAAGGGCGTAAACTTATTGTTGTTGTCGTGGAGGAGGAGAGGCGTCAGGCTAAAGGAAAAAACACCATCGAAGCCTGTTCTTCTTATGATACCCCTGAGGCTACTGAGGTAGAGGTTTATGATCCGGAGAATCCAGGAATTCCCAAGACATCTTTCTTGTCTCATATTGCTGAAACGACCTCAGAAACTCCTGCTACTCATGCTGAGAAGTCATCAGAAGGTATCTCCACCTTTTCACCTTAATTTCTTAGAGCTATCTCAACTTTTCGTCATATCGTTAGGAATACAGTTGAGGAACCCGAGTTTTCTCCTGAGTTAATAACTGTCGCGCTTCTCGTCTTGTAGGTGCAAATCCAACCGAAAAGACCGAAGAACAGCGAGAAGAAATCATTGATGCAAAGTCTACTAAGAAGGCTCAGGAGAAAAAGGAAGAAGCCATTGATTCAAAGTCTGCGGAGAAGACCAAGAAGAAAAAAGATGAAATCACTGACAAAGCTCTCGTGCCATCTAGCACTGAGACTCCCAAGGATGGGGACATGATAGACGCTTTGAAGGATAATGGCGTCAATGATGGAAACGAAGAAGATGACAATGTTGTGGTGACTGGAGCTGGGGGAAGCCGATGACATGAATTCAGATGAAATGAATGCAAAGAAAGATGCAGTTTTAAAAGTAAAAGTCAAGAAGGAAGAGCCCCATAATGTAAATCCCCTTTAACCTATTGCTCCTCAGTCAGGATTAGTTGTTAAGCTTTCTACTTGATTAATAACTGGGAGTTTAACTCAGAAGTCTTCAACTAATCCAAACGCGCCTCCAGTTGATAAAGATAGAAAGAAACACATCCTAACCGACGCTGAGCGAGAGGAGAAAGCTAGGCTCAAGGCTGCCAAAAAGTCTAAAATTTCCCCGAAGCCCAGGTAACACGTAGTTCGGTCTATTCCATTTTGTTTTCCATTGGCCCGTTGTCATTGTGGCGAGTGCGGCCCTCGCACCTTTTGATTAGTTTCCTTATATAATCCTGCATTTATGTAAATAAAGTAGCTTGTTTTCCTGTGATGTCAAACATTTGCAAGTTTGTCAGTCATTTCAATTAAATGCAGTAACAATCAAACGAAAAATCACATCATTGATCAAGCAAGAAGTCTTATACGAGCTTCTCTACAAACAATAATCCATGCAACATAAAAATCATTACGCAACTAATTACAGGGAGATGTGATGTGTGTGTGTGTATGCCCCCAATCAATCTTGAATAAGATTCCTGGCCAGGGCTTGCTCGAGATTGATTAGGATTATCACCAAATTGCCCCCAATCCTTTAGTAGGGTGAGGATCCTTTTTTATTGGCACTTATTCTTAGCGCCTTTATACTCTCCTGTCGTATGCCCAGGTTAGAGTTCTGTCAAGGCAGTCATTTTCGTGGTGCACCATCACACCTTCAGGACGTCGTCTTCCCGTCCTTTATACTCTCTCAGATCATGAAAGTTATAGTTTGAGATGTTTTCTTTTCGTCCTTTTCACTCTATTATGCAAACGGTCGTCTCGTTCGCTCTGGTTCTCTTTCCACACATAATTTCCTAAGGTAGAATCTCACTGGTTTGAGTGTTACATTCGTTTTCTACATTCAATACAAACTTAATGTTTCATATCCAGAGTAAAGAAATCATAGAATATAACGAGACTAGTGCAGGAAAAGTAAATGATACACGATTTTTTTACAGTGGTTCGGCCAAGTCATAGCCTACGTCCACTTTATAATCTTTTATTTATATCAACCAGACTTTTCTAGGCAAGTCCTGCCTTTTTACATGGTCTATAGAACAAAAGAAAAAACAGTACAAATTCAAGTCAAGTACCGCCGCAAGTGTTTAGCATTCCACACTCTGAGTACCTCTTCACCATCCACGGTCGTTAACTTGAAAGCTCCTGTATCAAGTCACCGTTGAATGGTGTACGGTCCTTCCCACTTCGGACCTAAATGAACAAGGGTCGGGAAGATACGTTTCAAGACCAAGTCTTCAGGTTCAAAGGTCCGAGGCTGAACCTTCCTGTTATTGTATCGCGCAATTTGGTGTCTATGCCTTGAGGCGTGCAAGTCCGCTTCATCTCTTTTTTCCTCAACCATGTCTAAGGATTCAAGAAGAAGCGCTTTGTTCGTCACTGGATCTTAATACGTCGTTCTGTGAGAGGGGATTTTCAATTCCACTGGAATGACCGCTTCTGATCCAAATGATAGTGAGAAGGGGGTATGATTCGTTGCTGTTTTATAAGTCATTCGATAGGCCCATAATGCTAGTGGTAATTCGTGGACACACATGGCTTTCGCCTGCTCCAATCGTTTCTTCAGGATGGACTTAATGACTTTGTTTATTGCTTCGACTTGTCCATTTGATTGTGGGTGAGCTACTGCAGTGTATCTCTTATCAATTTTGTATTTTTGGCAGAAGTTTCTGAACTCAGTGCTATCGAATTGGGTTCCATTATCAGTTATGATGGTTTTTGGGATTCCAAATCGACAGACGATTTTCGTGACTACAAAATTTATCACCTGTTTTGTCATAATCGTAGTTAATGGTTCAGCTTCCGCCTATTTTGTGAAATGATCTACGGCCATGATTGCATATTTTGCTCCTCCTTTGGCGATTGACAGGCTTCCAATAATGTCTATCCCCCACATAGCGAACAACCACAGACTCACCATCGTCCTAAGCTAATTGAGGGGCGCTCTAGGAATCTTTGCAAATTTATGACACCTGTCGCAGCATCGTGAATAATCAACTGCATCTTTATTCATGGTAGGCCAAAAGTAGGCATACCGTATTATTTTCTTTGCTAGTGTTTGACCACCGGTACGATTTCCACACTCAGCCTCATGTACTTCCTTTAGTACACGCTTGATGTCGTCGTGTGCTATACACCGGAGCAAAGGCATTGAAAATCCCGAGCGATAAAGAACTTCGTTTTGCACGACGTATCTTGCGGCTTTATGGACCACCACTCGACTTTCACTCTTCTTTGCAGGAAGTGTTCCGTTTTGCAAGAAGTTCTTTATCGGCATCATCCATAATTCTTTCTCCGGCTCGGTTTCCACTACCGGATCAACTTCCATCTGGTCGATGATTGGGGACTCTAGTACTTCGATTAGAGACATCTCTATCTCCTCGGATTGTCAGAACTGGCCAACTTAGCTAATCTGTCCGCTTTTTGATTTTCCGTTCGTGGAATGTGAGTTATGTTATAATGGTCCAAGTTGTATAACAACTCCTCTACCTTTTCGAGGTAAGTAACGAGTCGAGGTCCCCGGGCCTGTAATTCCTTTCAAACCTGACAGACGACTATTTTAGAATCATAGAAAATGTCTAGCGTGGTCACCTCCAATTCCTTAGCGAGTTTCAACGGGGCAATCAGGGCCTCTTATTTGGAATCATTGTTGGTTGTGAAGAATTCCAACCGCATAGCATAGTAGATTGATCGTCCTTTAGGAGTTGTTTGAACAGCTACGGCGCCGGATCTTCGATTATTTTTAGCCTCATCTATGTATAGTTTCCAGGGGCTAAGTTCAAATCTCTGCTCTGAGGGGCCAGCCTTCTCATCTAACACATCCTCTTCGGGGATCGTGAATTCAGCGATGAAGTCGGCTAAGGCTTGCCCCATTATTGATCTTTTGGTCTGGAAGTTTAAATCGAACTGGCTTAGCTCGATGTTCCATTTAAGCAATCTTCCAGATGCTTCAAGCCGCTGCAGGACTTGTCAGAGTGGTTGATCAGTGTACACAGCAATTGGGTGGGCCTGGAAATAATGACGAAGCTTTCGAGATGCAATAAGGAGGCTATAGGCAAGTCTCTATATCTTTGGATAATTGTGTTTTTCCGCCGCTAACTTCTTGTTTGCGTAATATACCGGTCTTTGAACTTTATCTTCTTCGCGCACTAGAGCTGAGCTGATGGCATGAGTTGACACTGCCAAATATACGAACAGGTCCTCATGGTCCACAGGCTTGGATAATATCGGGGGTTTCTCTAAAAAATCCAACAAGTTTTGAAAGGCCTCTACGCAGTCGGGGGTCCACTCGAAATTGTGTTTCCTTCGCTTGATTAAGTCGAAGAAAGGAACACACTTGTCATTGTCTTTGGAAATGAACCTGCTCAATGCTGCAACCTTCCCTGCCAAGTTTTGAACATCTTTGATCTTTCGCGACTCCTTTATGTTTTTGATTGCTGCAATCGGATCAAGATTGATTTATATTCCACGTGAACTGACTATGAAACCGAGGAATTTTCCTGATGCGGCCCTTAATGAACATTTCAAAGGGTTCAACTTCATTCCGTATCGTTGTAGGATTCCAAACATCTCTGCCAAGTCTTTCGTATGATCAAACGACCGCTTGTATTTCACAAGCATATCATCCACATAAACTTCCGGTGTTTTCCCGACCTGGTTGTAGAACATTCGGTTCACTAAGTGCTGATAGGTGGCTCTAGCATTTTTTAACCCAAAAGGCATCACCACATAACAATACAACCCCAAGTCTATAATAAAATTGGTATGTTCTTAACCCGGCACGTGCACGGGAATCTAGTTGTATCCCGATTAAACATCCATGAAGGAGAGAAGTTCATGTCCTGCCGTTGAATCTACTAGTTGGTCAATCCTAGGGAGTGGAAAGCTGTCCTTCGGGCAAACTTTGTTGAGATCAGAAAAGTCGATACAAATTCACCACTTCCCGTTCGATTTCTTAACAAGTACAGGGTTCGATATCCATTCATGATATGTTGAATCCCTGATGAACCCATTGTCTCTTAACTTCTCTACTTCCTCTTTCAAGGTTGCCGACCTTTCTGGGCCTAACATATGCCTTTTTTGTTTCATTGGAGGATGCTTTGGGTTTATGCTTAGTGAATGGCTCATGATCGAGGGAGAAATTCCATACATGTCCGTGTGGGTCCCATCAAACATGTCAAGGTTTGCTTTCAGTTTGTAGTCAATTCTTTTGTCCGGAAAGAATCCACATAGGATCCCATTTTTTAGACCATTCTCGGGTCGTCGTTATCGATTGGAATGTCTACTGTAGCGTCATTAGGTGTCGCCTTCCTGCTTCATTGTTCTTCGTCCTCTCTTGGATCGATATCTTACAGGTCGTCAAATTGCTCCCTTGACGACATCGTCTTTTATTGCTATATGTTGAGTTCTCCTTAGCAGAAGGAGAAGCATCCTTAGAATCTGCATCATTTCCGTTGTGCAGTATCTTTAGTTCTGCCATATAGCAGGCTCTTCCAGTGACTTGATCACCACGAATCGTTCCCACTCTAGCTTCAGTCGGAAATTTCATTAACAGGCACCAGGGTGCGATGCAGGCTCTGAATTCTGCAAGGGACGGTCGGCATAAGAAAGCGTTGTAAGACGAATCTATATCCATAATCACAAATTGGAGTATCCTTACTCTTCGACGCTCTCCTTTTCCTAGCTCTACAGGCAAATCCACCATTCCGGTGAGGGCGGTTGATGATCCATTAAAGCCACGGATCCAACCTCCACATGGTTTTAAATCTTTCATCTCTAATTTCATCTGGTCAAAAGCCTTTTCAAATAGGATATTGAAGGAACTTCCGTTATCCACAAGGACTTTCTTAACCATTGTAGGTCCGATGATGGTAGTTATCACAAATGGATCGGTGCTCGGGGCTTCGACACCAATGCTCTCACTGTCTTGAAAGACAACATCATCAGTAGCCTTTTTTGCTGCTTCACTGGTGTAGTTTCTTCAAGATTACTACATTCCCCTACTTCTAGGTATTTGGCCGCGTTAACAATTGTTCCATCGCTCTGTTGCTAGACCCGAATGGATGTGGTCCCCTAATTATGATATTGATGACAATATTCTTTCCCTTCTACTGGGCAGTGGGTTTGGAGGCATGTTGGTTTTGATTTGGAGCTTGCCCTCCTTGCCCCCGCCTTTTAGGGAGACCTTGTATTCATCCAGCTTTCCTTCGCGAAGCAATTTTTCAACATCATCTCTTAGATGGCGACACTCGTTCATAGAGTGGCCGTGAGTTCCATGAAACAAACAGAATTTTCCGGTTGCACGCTCTTTCTCGGTAGATCCCTAGGCGGAGGCTTCTTATATTGTATAACGTTATAAGTATCTAGATAGATGTTTTTCAGAGTGTCGCTTAACGGTGTGTAATTCTCAAAAGTTTGAAATTGAGGCCTCTTTCTAGAATTGATCCCCCGATTCCTGTTTCTTTTACCACTGTTTCCACCCTGGTTACTATTCCCTTCATTTTTATTACCAACATTAACTTCGACCTTTCCCGCGCTATCTCTAGATTGCTTGAGAGCAACATTACTCTGAATGTCTTCCCTAGGAGCTCCATCAGGCTTTCTCTTTCGGTTAGCATACACTTCCTCTCGCCGTAGGTGGATGTTTGCCTTTTCGTAGAACAAGGTCAATGGCGTTTCCTAGCTAAATATCCCCCTAATTTTGTGTCCTTGTCAACCCCGTCTATTAAGGCCATCAAGATGGTCGGCTCGTGCGGGTCGCTTACTTTTGTAACTGCTAGGTTAAAGCGATCCAAATATGACTTTAAAAATTCACCAAGAGCTTGCTTAATCCCGGATAGCTCAACGACGCTTTTGGATTTCTGTGCATGGAGTTGAAATTGGTTAATGAAGCTTTCACCTAGCTCTTTGAAATTAGATATTGAGCGAGGAGGGAGTCGTATAAACCACATCAATGCAATGTCTTCTAGATAAATGGGTAAAGCCTTGGATTTCACATCATTGGGGGCTGTTGCTACATTCATGTACCACGAATACTTCAACAAATGCTGCCTTGGATCGGTTCTTCCTCCATATCGATCCATTTATGGCAGATTAAATCGTCGAGGAAATTGGAAGTCTAGGATATCATCAGTGAAAGGGGTATGACTGCGCTCAATTCCCCAGTCTTCGTTGGTGTAATGTCTGCTGTCAGCCATAATCTGGCGCACCATCGCTTCCACCTCGGCATTAGTCATACTAGCTCAGGATATGCACTTCCAGCTCTCCTCGCATGTCCAGTTCCTACAACATGAGAGGTTCTTCGGTCTCTAGCAGCAGTCGAATTTCCTTGCCTTCTGCGGTCTCGGTCGTTCACAGGACGAGTAGGCTGAAGAAGATGCACCTGAGTATGGTTAATGATGTTGGGATCTCTGGGGAGAACACGGAATCCTTTCATTGGCAGCAAAAATTGGGTCTCTTAAGTTAGGAACGTTGGGTCCCAAGACATGGGTCGCGTCTTCGCGAGATCCCAATGATCCAAATGTTAGTTCTTCAAGATTCTCCAGCCTCTCATACTGCCACCTCTGTCGTGAACGTTCTTCATCTGAAGAGGACGAAAGGTTTGCAGTGAGAAGATGAGTGGGAGAAGGAGTCCTTTGCCTTTGGAGCTCTTCAATCTGCATACTCATGTCTTTCATGTTCTCGCGCATAGTAATGCCCTTACATCTCTGGGCTTCTAGGGCATCGTTAATTTTGTCCAGCATGTCGAGCAGTCGTGAAAAATCCATGTGTGAGACGGGTCTAGAAGCAGTAGGATGATCACTGGTTGTCGCGGCTGGTATTGGAGCATCTGCAGCTGTTCGAGTAGAAGTGCCAGCTTCCGTCATAACCGGTTCAGATTGAGTTACAGCTGTATCACTGGTTCAGATGGGGGGTACTTCCAGATGCATTTAAGCCATCGATTTGGATCAGATCATCGAGCTCGGGTCGGACCGACGACTCTCTACCGGACCGGTTCGATCTTGAAACTTGCTTCCGCGACCTAGTGACAACTATAGCTTGCTGATACTAGCTCATCTCGTTTTCCCAAGAAACTTGCAGTTCTTTTCCTTTTCCATTAGCCATAAAATTTGGCTCTCTTGGAAATAGCAAAAGCTTTCGAAAATGCTGTAAAAAGTGGACTAACTTCTTTGGACTTGAGGATCCAAATAGTAGAACGATAATCCAAAATGTTGAGAATTCAACTTCTCAGTGAAAGCACCAAAATGTTAGACCAAAAAGCGTTACTAACACCTAACTGAATGATAATTCTAAATGAAATAGAAAGAAAAACAACGAGAACACAAGATTTATAGTGGTTCGGCGTTAACGAGCCTACGTCCGCTTTATACTTCTTTGATTAATGATTTAAATACGAATACAATGATGGTTTCTGCTCAATCTCACAAGTACAACAATGATATCTTTCAATTTCGTGGGATTATACTTCAAGACTCTTAGTACAATCTAAAATAATTGAAGAAATCTGTAGGTGATGAGGTTAGAGTAGACTAATTGCCAAAAGATCCCCCCAAATAGAGTGTTAAGGGTTATTTATAGGTTGGAAACTCATTCGGTTTGGTACCACGTGGGCCCATCTCGTGGATTTCAGATTTGGTAGCTCTAGGATGATGACAGCGCACCAAGAATATGGTGAACATGGATGTTAGCTACCCCGAATTTGCAGGAATGTGGGATGTAACCGCAGCAGCTTCACATGCGGTTCGGATCGGTGTATCAGGACTCCATTCGGATCGATGCTTCCGGCTCGAACCAATCTGATATCAGGCGCTTGGGACCGGTTCACAAGTTTGTGTATGGAGGAGTGTGGTTTTAATCAGTGAACTCCAAACCAATCCGGAAGCCAATTCGCTACATTTCTTATCCTCTAATGTATCCATCCACCAGTTTTTTAGCTTTGTATAGCCTAATCACAAAGTAGGCTAACACTTTTATATTGCCAATTCATACAGTATTGCAAATTCAACTAATTCTGACTATTTTGGGAATTATATTATTATATATTATTTATAAAATATTCAAAAACTATTGGATTCAAGTTATTTAAATTCTAGTTAACCATTTAAAACCAAATATAAATATTCAATTAAACGGTTAAAATCCAGGTCATTACACAACTCGCTAAACACGACCACATGATAAGGGCAAAAACATCAAGATGAGGCCACACAAAGCTCACACTCCAGTATCCCTTGCTATGAGGGATTGAAATTGATTGCTATCATAGGGGTCAGTACGGAACCCCAACATACACGGGATATGGGTCGGGGTCCCTTGTTTCCATTTCTTCAACGAGCCTTCGACTTTTATGGAAAAAGTTCGGTGATCTACATCTATAAATAGCAGTTGCCAAGAAGAAAAATGGATCTTTTGACCAACTTTTTACTTTATTTTATAAGCTTCAAATCTCTACCAATCTAAAACACTGTAATCTTCATATTAGCAATAAAGTATTCAAAACCTTCAAAAGTGGATATAGGTCAAAACAACATCGAACCATTATAAACTCTCGACTCTTGTTTTTTTTTTTTTTTTTTTTTTTGCTTTTCTGTTGCTTTAATTCTTTTTTTTCATTTGCTTTCTTCAACTGAGTTTTCTCTTCAAACTCTTGGATATTTGCGTCAACTTTTGGTGCAAACAAGAGTAAAGGCTTTAATTTGTTGTATTTGTTAAAATAATGTGTAATGCTTATTTTTAAATCAACATCATATTCATTTAAAAAAATTTTAGAAGATCGATTTTAGTATGATATTTGTTCTTGTTATATTCATTTTCCAGCTTTATAGAAAATCGACATTAGTAGAATATATGTTCTTGTTATATTTGTTTCTTAGCTTTTTAGAAAATTGGTTTTTAGTAGAATATTTATTGTTGATTTATTAATTTCTTAACATTTTAGAAAATTAATTATAGTATAATATATGTTGTTGCCATATTTATTTCTTAATCTTTCCAGAAACTCGATTTTAGTAAAATAATTGTTAGTAAACAAGCACCACTGTCCAAGTGGTTATGTGCTTTGACAATGTGCAAGAGGTCACATATATGAAACTTGTGTAGCGTGATTCGAGTAGATATTGAAAAATAGCACCTGGTTTACTACTTAAGGCTTATGTATAAGTACCAATTTCTTAAAATATTAGTAGTTATATTTAGTTCCTAAAATTTTTCATTTTTTATTTTTTGCAGGAGATATTATGAAATCATAAAACAATGAAATATTCTATGGCCTGTTCGTGGGTTTGTATCAGGTTAGGTGATGGTTCATGACGGCTAGCGTTGGTTGTTTTATTTAACCTTCATTTGACATAATATGTTATATAAATCATTTTGAGAAGTTTTCTAATGAAGGTTATAGTTTGGGAAACTTTGATTGACGTTGCTTGTAGAAGTATTATTTCACGGCTAATATACATCATGCATATAACACAAATTGTTCCAGGAAATTATATTTTCTCCTGGACGTTCTGATATCTGTGGAACAATAAGTGCTCAATATATTCCACGAAATGGGAATAATGTACAGGTGCCGGTTAACGTCTGTTTTCTGTTTCATAGGTTAAATTTTCACCAGGTTCCTAACTACTTGTCAATTCCACCATATTTGTAGTCCAAATGCAAAAATATACATTAATCACTTTGGCTTACACACACGTAATGCTAGCATGTAATTACGTACTCTTAGGGAACAAAACAAGGAGAGATTAGGGGCAAGGCAACCTTCCTACCTACAATGAAGATTCTGGAAATAAAATTAAAAAAATTAGTTACACGCACGAAATGCAGGGCATAATCAGTGCCGGTCCAAACCTTTGGTTGCCCAAGGCCAATCAAATTTTTGTTGCCCACTGCTTAATAATATGTTGTTTTTGTTAAATGTCCATAAATACAAAATAATGTCGAAATAACAAATTGCAAGATACTAATTTTTCATACAAAAATTATTACATATTTACATCATGTAGGCTACAATACTAAATTTAATGAGACATAAATTCAAAATTTTACCTTTTACGCAAAATAATGACAATTTTTCCTTTATTTACAAGAAAAATGCTTCTTGCATTTTTTTGTAACAAATTCTTCAACTAAATTATTATAATCAAGTTTCTCTGCAAATAAGCTTTCTATTGAAATTATTACAAGTTTGTTCAATCGTTCTTGTGACATGTTGTTTGAAGATTATTTTAATAAATTTGAATCAAGAAAATTTCTCCCGATGGAAGCACATAACTTATCATTTTCATTAACCTTATAATCTACACATTTACATTATTTCCAAAATGTTTTCTTAAATGTTCAATTATATGTTTGTAATCAGTTCTGAAGTAAAAGGAATCATCTAATTTGATGTTATCCATTACTAAATAAAAACATTTATACTCTGAACTGAACTAATTTAATTTGTTATTTTATCTAAACTCATGCATCAAAAATAAAATAAGTTCATTTTGGAATTTAAAAAATAAAATAACAGCACGTTTGGTTCCAATTTGACTTCTTTGTTTTCAACTTGCACTACAAAGAAAAAGAAAAGATGGTTTTTTTTTTCTATAATACTTTGTCATTAGGACAACATACAGACAACAGAGAATATGAATTGTTTTCCATACTTTTGTTATGTCTGGAGACAAGAAAAATCAAATCAACTTGTTTTCTACATTCCAGCTGATTTCATTTTTGAAATTTGCTTTTTTCCAAAAGAAAATAGGACGTGTGCATTTTTTTTCTTAGATGAAACACAAAACAACAAATCAAACAAGGCTTAGGATTCTCAAAGTACCGAAAATAGTAAAGAATATACATTCACTGAGCATAGAAAGCAATAGAAGAGGATCTAGTAACCAATTCTTACAACACAATGCTAAGTCTGGAGACAAAAGAAACCTCTATTTAATTCTCATGCAAGAGAAAGAGGAATTGATCTATTTTTTTATTTTGATATAACAGAAAGAAAATTTGATCAATATTCGAACCTTCAGAGAAGCTACGACAACTGACAAGAGACATGGTATTGGAATCTGTAAAAAGTGTCATTTAAGAAAAACGGGGATACGCAAAGGTTGAATAGGCTATTTTTGAATATTTTTCATTTTTGTTGCCCCGCTATAGCGGGTTGCCCTAGCAGCAAGGGTTTATCGGGCTTGCCTCTGGGCCGCCTCTGGCCATAATATATGTTAATATTTTATTATTAACACCGATTGTTTTCACTGTTATACTTCATATTTGACAGGCAACGTAAGTAGCTACAGATTTGTAATTTCATGTTACATCGCTTTCAAGGCTCCAGATTACAGAAGCCACTGGTCTCCGAGAGCCTATAAATAGCACTTCATATACAAACCTGAAATTCACACACTTGCATTTCCATAGATCATATATTATCTATTAACACACAGTGAAAGATTTTTCTAAAAAATGACCTCAAGTAGTTCTTGGCTGTCCATGGCTTTGGGTGTGTTGATCGTAGCATCAATGATGAGTTGTGTAGCATCACAGTCGTGTCATATTAGCGGATACTTGAGAGGTAAAGCTGGTCATTGCAATACGGAGAACGACTCGGATTGTTGCAAAACAGGCAAACTGTATCCACAATACCGTTGTTCTCCACCGGTAACCGATCAGACACGCGCAGTCATGACGATCAATAGCTTTGCCAAGGGAGGTGATGGCGGAGGTCCATCAGAGTGCGACAATCAATACCATAGCGATAGCGAGCTTGTAGTTGCATTATCCACTGGCTGGTATAACGGAGGAAGCCGCTGTCTGAATAACATCAGAATCAACGCCAATGGAAGGTCTGTTTTGGCTAAAGTGGTCGATGAATGCGACTCCGTCCATGGTTGCGATTCTGATCATGATTTTCAACCTCCTTGTCCTTACAACGACGTCGATGCTTCTCCTGCTGTTTGGAAGGCCTTGAATATTCCCCAATCCCAGATTGGAGATTATGATATTACATGGTCCGATGCTTGATTCCACACCATATCTGTTGATATACATGATATTGTGTGAGAGTTACTATACTGTGCCAGTTTGATTGTTATCAATGAATGACATACATTTATGCTATACAGAGTGTCAAGTTTGTGGTCTAATGAACACCTCTCATCTTCCTCCTTACATATATACATGCATTTTACCTTGTGTACAAGAATTACACAGACTGATCGAACTATACAAGTATGCTGCAGATGATCTCTTGATAATTGCCAATCTGAAAAGGTTGTAAGATTGTCAGGTTCATATATATACGGCCTTGGCTTCCGTAATGGAACTATCAATGAGACATGATCTCTCAGCGAGGAAACAAAAGATCATCAGATCTTTTGCGGACAGTACTAATAATTTATCTTCTCATCAGATCACAGACGTTAGAAACTTGCATACATAAGCATATATTTCACAACAACAATATCGGTTACATGAGCATTCATACGCCGGCATTGCCGACTTGAGAGGGAGAGTTAAGCACAGGTTAACACACAAGGGAACATCAGATTATCGTTGGTAACAACAACAAAAGCGATCGCCATCATTTTAGTTTTAAACGCAGACCCAACAGAAACCACACGCATATCAGTCGTGGTAGTTGCTTCAGTGATTTGTCCATGTACCTTGGAATATATTTCTCTTTCTTATGCACTCTCTATGTTTCATCTTATTTATTATTCATGACTTGCATTTATTTTCTTCTCTACGTTAATCTATTATTAAAAGTGATAAAAAGTAGAGAAATGAGAGAGAAAAAAAGTGCAGAGTAATATGGAAAGCCCGCAACTTTACTTTTTATTCTAATTTTGGAGCATACACCCATATATACACCTATATATATATATATATATATATATATATATATATATATATATATATATATATATTGAGTACATAGAACTTGATAAGTGAATTAATTAAGTTTAGCAAAACATGATGACTTTTTGACTGATAACTATTTGACTAGAATTTTGAACATCAAAAGACACTTAGATGCATTCATTAATTTGGTTTACACCAACATTGCCTCCCGTAAACCAAATTTACTTTGTATTCCCAGAGCTTGTACGTTCTTCGTGAAAACAGGACCTCCCAGTGGCTTAGTAAAAATGTCAGCCAATTGTTCATCACTTCGGCAATACATGAGATTGATTTCTCCATTGTTGACAAGTTCTCTTAGAAAATGAAATCTTAAACGAATATGCTTTGTTCTTCCATGCAAAACAGGGTCCTTTGAAACTGAAATGGCTGAACTGTTATCACAGAACAAAGTTGTTGGTTCACATTGTTTGAACTTAAGATTTTCAAGAATTCCTCTTAACCACAAAGCTTGACACCCAACCAAAGATGCAGCAATATACTCCGCTTCGGTGGTTGAGAGTGACGCATTTGGTTGTTTCTTTGAGCACCAAGAGATTGCTCCACTTCCTAGATTAAATACATAGGCAGAAGTACTTCGGGAGTCATCAATACTTCCACCAAAGTCGCTATCAGTGTAACCAACAAGCTTCGTAGGCACACGAGCTTTATAGAAAATACCATAATCAATGGTACCTTCGATATATCGAAGAACTCTTTTGGCAGCCTCCCAATGATTTGAATAAGGTTTCTCCATGAATCGACTTATCATGCTTACAACAAACATGATGTCAGGTCTTGTCGCCGTAAGATACATTAGGTTTCCAACAAGACTGCGAAACATAGTTGCATTCACAAGTTTTCCTTCACCCTCCTTACTTAACTTCAGTCCGGTTATACATGGAGTTGCGACAGGATTTGCATTTTCCATTTTGAACTTCTTTAGGATCTCACTTGCATATTTTTCTTGAGAAATGAAAATTCCTCCTTGTGTTTGCTGAACATTAATTCCCAAGAAATGATGCAGTTTTCCTAGGTCTGTCATTTCAAATTCATTCATCATTGATCTCTTGAAATATGATAACATCTCCAAGTCATTTCCTGTGAAAATAAAATCATCAACGTAGACGTTTGCAAGTATGAAATTACCATTAGAATTTCTTTTTGTGTAGAGGGTGTGCTCATATGGACATCTTTCAAAGCTAGATTTCATGAAGTAGTCATTGATTCGTGCATACCAAGCACGAGGCGATTGCTTCAGACCATACAACGCCTTTTTTAACTTGTAAACCTTTTCTTCTTCACCTTTTCGTACAAATCCAGGAGGTTGCATTAGATAGATTTCTTGTTGAATAGATCCATTCAAAAATGCTGATTCGACATCCATTTGGAACAACTCCTATCCATTCTGAGATGCAAGAGAAATAATCAATCGAACAGTGTCAAGTCTTGAGACGGGAGCAAAAACTTCATTGAAATCTTTTCCTTCGGTTTGTTCATAGCCTTTAGCAACTAATCTCGCTTTGTATTTATCGATAGATCCATCCAAATTGGTCTTTGTTTTGAACACCCATTTCACACCAATTGCATTTTTGTTTGGAGGTAAATCATAGAGCTCCCAAGTGTTGTTTTTCTCAATTGATTCCATCTCCTCAATCATAGCATCTTTCCATTTTTTTTCTCGTATAGCTTCTTCATAAGAGATTGGATCTTCTCCTGCAAAAAAGGCAAAGTACACATGCTCTCCATAACCAATTTCTTCGGTTGTATCGTAAATATCTCTCAAACTTCTTGTTCTTCTTTCTTGTATTGTTGCTGGAGAATTTTGAGGAGGTTCAACAACATCAGGTTGCGAAGATGGTGCTTCATTGTCTTCGTTCTCAAAGATTATTTGGTTTGATGTCCGTTGAGAGTCTGAAAAATCATAACATGCGCTTTCATCAAAACGAACATCTCTACTAATCACAATCTTCTTCGTCCTTGGATTGTAAAACTTGTAAGCTTTAGTCTTCTGGCTGTAGCCAATAAAAATGCATGCTTCAGATTTGTCATCTAGCTTTGATCTCATGGCATCAGGGATATGAGAGTATGTAAGACAACCAAATGTTCTTAGATGACAAACATTTGGTTTCTTATTATACCAAACCTCATTTGGAGTTGAGTTTTGTATGCATTTTGTTGGAGATCTGTTCAGCAAATAGACAGCACAAGACACTGCTTCAGCCCAAAATTCCAACGGCAAAATTTTCTTTCGTAGCATGCACCTGACCATGTTCATAATTGTTCTATTTTTACGCTCCGCGACACCATTTTACTGTGGTGTATAATGAGCTGTAAGTTCATGCCTGATTCCATGATTTTTGCAAAAATCTTCGAATAATGAAGATGTGTATTCTACTCTGCGATCACTTCTCAAATTTTTTATTTGAAAGCCAGACGATTTTTCAACTTGGAGCTTGAATTCTTTGAAGCGAGACAAAGCTTCAGATTTTTCTTTTACCATATAAACCCAGATTTTTCTTGTATAATCATCAACAAACAACATGAAATACCTGCTTCCTCCAAGTGATGCAACTTGCATAGGTCCGCAAAGGTCAGTATGCACAAGCTCCAGTGGAGATTTTGACTTCCATTTAGATTTAGATGGGAAGGATTCACGATGTTGTTTTCCCAACTGACATTCTTTACATGCACCATTGATTACATCGATTTTGGGCAATCCTTGAACAATCTCTTTCGTGCATAACTCCTTCAAACTTCGGAAATTTAAATGGCCAAATCTGTCATGCCACAACTTTGAAACATGATCATTATTAGTGTAATAACAAGAATCTTTTATCCTATCAAGTTTGACAGGAAACAAATTATCTGAGCCCAAATCAATATTTGCAACATGAAGATTTTTTTTTTCATGGTGCAAATGTTTTCAGCAAAGTGAAAGTTAAAGCCTTTCTTTAACAAGTGACCAAGACTTAACAAATTACATTTCAAACGTGGTACATATAGTACTTCAGATATCTTCTCTGTTTTTCCAGCCTTTGTTATAAAAGTGATGTCACCAACTGCTTCAATATTTAATGATTTGGCATCTCCAATAGTCACATGCCCTTGATTAGTTTCTATAATATATGAAAACAAATTTTTGTTTCCAGTCATATGCTTACTTGCACCATTGTCCAAATACCATATATCTTCAAAGTTTCAATTTGAAGCAATCAATAAAGTTTCAGAAGATTCAGAGGGTTCAGATTCTTTTTGATGAACATATCCGGCTTCACGTTTTTTTTCCGGATATTTTTCCCAACAGTCATATTCTTTATGTCCAGGCATAGTTGCATTCAAAATAAGGTTTCGTACCTTTATAAGCACTCCGTCCTTTGCTTTTCTGCGAATTTTGGAATGATGATTTCTCCTCTCGTCTTGGTTCTTCATTTTTCTGATTTTGAATATGTTGGTTTGAAGAATGTTTTCCTCCACGGCCTCTGTCCCATCCACGGAAAGACCCATGTCCTTTAGTGGGTGTGAATTGAGATTTTAGAGCTTGTTCATTTGAAGAATTTGATTGAGTGCTTCTCTGTAGAATTCTAGCCTCATGAGCTTCCAATCTACCTTGCAAACCTTCAAGAGACATTGAAGAAAGATCACTAGATTCTTCAATGGCAACCACAATATGATCGAATTTAGTTGGCAAACTTCGTAGAACTTTCTCGACTGTCCTTTGAGTCTCCACAACTTCTCCATTCGAGGCCATTTGGTTAACAATGGAAGAAAGACGGATGAAATATTCTGAAATTTTTTCATTTTCTTTCATCTCAAGTCTTTCGAATTCAGCCCGCAACGATTGCAAACGGACCTTTTTCACTTGATCATGTCCGGAGTATGTCGTATTCAATATTCTCCATGCTTCGCGAGCACTATTAACTTTCGAAATTCTCCCATAAACAGGAATTTCTAGTGCTTGGTAAATTTGAAAGAGAGTCTTTCTGTCCTTTTGCTTTTTGTTCCTCAAAGCATCCCTTTGGCCATTTGTGAGTTGTGATTCGTCTGTCGGCGCACCAACACCTTCTTCAACAACACTCCACAAGTCCTGAGATTCAAGACAGAGCCTCATTAAGTTGCTCCAATAATCAAACCTTTCACCATTGAATCGAGGAACAAGAGAGACAAGATTGTTTGACACAATATTGTTTGACATATTTGCTATCAAGTGGCTCCGATACCAGATTGTTAAAAAATAGAGAAATGAGAGATAAAAAAAATGCAGTGTAATATGGAAAGCCTGCAACTTTACTTTTTATTTTAATTTTGGATTGTTTTCCATTCATTCATAAACTACATAGCATACACACATATATATATCGGTTGAGTACATAGAACTTGATGAGTGAATTAATTAAGTTTAGCAAAACATGATGACTCTTTGACTGATAACTATTTGACTAGAAATTTGAACATCAAAAGACACTTAGATGCATTCATTAATTTGGTTCACACCAACAAAAAGTCCTTCTCATCATCATCAAAAAAAAAAAAAAAAAAAAAAAAAAAAAAAAAACAAAGAAGAAAAATCACTTTATCCGAAAGTTCTTCTATTTTCTTCTTCTTTTGCTTACCATTGGCTTCTCTTAATGCACTTAAAATATGATTTAATGCAAATTAGATTTAGCATACTGCAATTTAATTTTCAATAAATATGGCATAAATGCAAGCCAATTTGCTATGATGCAAACCAATTAAGATTAAATGGACCTGGGACTTGACATATCTCATCTTCCTCCTTACATACATGCATTTTACTATCAATGAATGATATATATTTACTCCATACAGAGTATCAAGTTTCTTGTCTAAACATCTCTCATATTCCTCCTTACATGCATTTTACTTCATATACAAGAAATACACAGATTGATCCAACTTTATTAGTACGCTAGTGATCTCTTAATAATTACTAATCCAAAACGTTTTGCAAGACTATCAGATTCATATATATGGCCTTGTCTTTGGTTATGGAACCATCAACGATGCATGATCCCTCAGTTGGTAACTAACTTGAAGAGGAAAACAAAAGGTCATCGAAAGTGGATAGTACTAAATTATCTCCTTATCAAATCGCAGACTTGAGAAACTTGCACCATCATATGTTTCACGACAACAATATTGCTTACATGGGCATTCATAAACCCTGCTGACTTGACATCCAAAGTGCTGAGATCTTATATATTCCTTAGTTAAAATGGGTTTACTCATGTTATATCTTCGTAGATTTAATTAATTCGATTATATTTTCTCAATTTAGCTTCTTAAGTTCCTATGTTAGGATTTCCTTACTCCTTAGAAGTGTTATCCTATCAAAACAAAAGATAGAAGTTAAATGCTTGAGATTTTAATCTCACTACAACAAATTTGCTTTTTGGCTATGCAAATATTTGCAATGAAAAATTATTTGTTGCAAAAAGAAAAAAAAATTTACTATGCACAATTATGACGCAACTAATATACAGGGTCGGCCCTGAGTGTATATGGACCTAGTGCGGTCCAAAATTTTGGACCCTTAAATTTTTTTATATGAAATTGAACTTAAGTGAAAATGTGCTTTTCCTACTGTGCATCTCCATTGAGAAAATTTGTATTTCAGCAAATTCATAAAGTTTTTAACCACATTTTCAATCTGTCAACTAGAGGTCCACACAAGTCACATTTCCATTTTAATATATTGATTGATGTCAACAAAGCATACAATCATATGTACTTTTGCATGGATAAACTACTATCAAGTACACGCATCCTGACAAGAAAAAACAGTTTTAGTAAAGATAATATAGTTTTTTTTGCCTCCCTGACCTAATGGGCCCTGTGCGGTCGCACGGCTCGCACCAGGCCAGGGTCGGTCCTGCTAATATAAGTAGTGAATACTTCATTAAATTATTTATTCTTACTTACGATTGTATTATTCGTCATAGATTACCACATAATCAAAAATAGTAATATTTATTCAGATTTATGTTCATTTACTGCGTATTCCAAGCATCCCAAAAGAAATTATATTAACTGCCCATTGTCTATGCTATTTTATGCCATTAAACGTAAATATCAACAACCTTCTTTAGGTTGCAATTTTAACTCTTTTATTATGACCATACTAACTGATGGTGTTTTCTTTAATTACTGAAGCGTGGTTGTCGTATTGATTTATCGTAGGTTGCAAGTTTAAATTAAAAAACATTTCAAAATTTATAGTTGAAATTTGGCTATAAATGCACTGTAATAGTATGCAGTTTAAAGATGACATTTTTCACATCTGTAATTTTTATTTGAAAAGTACAAAACGAATTTTTAAAATTTAATACCAACCATACTCAAATTTACAAAATTAATAACATTTAATAAAATTGAACAAAACTTGCTTATTATTGAACCCGTACAGTTAAAAATAATTTATACCATAAATATTTCTACGCTTGTTTATGCTGTGAGAGAGGGGCTTCATTAAAATTTACGTTCAAAAAGTAAATCAATGGGTTCCTTCAAAAAGTAAATTTCTTCCACTATCTTCCTCCTTTCAGATTAATCCCACTCTCCATCCTTATCTGTTATAGCTAAAACTTTCTTCTTAGTGTTGCAACCCTTCAACAACAATCCTTCTGCTGATATAATGGAAAGTTGCTGCTATACTAAGAAGGTTGCAATACTAAGAAGACAATTGCTACCATAATGGAAAAGGATGGAGAGTGGAGATTGATTTGGAAGAAGGAAGACAGTGGAAGAAATTTAAATAAAAAAACATTTCAAAATTTATAGTTGAAATTTGGCTATAAATGTACTGTAATAGTATGCAGTTCAAAGATGACATTTTTCACATCTGTAATTTTTATTTGAAAAGTACAAAACGAATTTTTAAAATTTGATACCAACCATACTTAAATTTACAAAATTAATAACATTTAATAAAATTGAACAAAACTTGCTTATTATTGAACCTATATAGTTACAAATAATTTATATCATAAATATTTCTACTGTAACAACCCGGATTTTCGGCCGTTGAATTCTGAATATTTAAATTTGTTCTAAGAATTTTAATTGAATTATATATAGGGATTTATTTATTAAAAACGAAGTTTGAACGAAAATTTATAATAGAATTATAAAACGAGCTCGAAATCGCGCGGTAGTTCGTAATATAGAGTTTTGAACTTCAACTGAGAATACGGGATCCGATATAAGTCGGATTTCTGTGAAACAAGACACGTCGGAACCGTATTGATTATAATTTTCATATGAAAGAGAAAAATCTAGATTTCGTGTTATAATTTGTTAGTTATGGTCAAATCAAATTTTGAAATAGTCGCTGTGGAAATCGTTATTTAAATTATACGTGTTAAAATAGCCGTTTTGCAAACGGACTCTGTTTTCGACGAAATCAGTTTCATTGAGACCGTAACGTTAAATTATTATACGGTGGTGAGTGGAGTGGAAAACCGATGTCGTATGTAACCACGGTGGCCGTAAACGCTCGTTCAGTGCAATTAAATTAATTCAACTGAATAAAGAGATATTAGAGTGTAACTTGAACAGACGAACGAATCAGGCCACGAAACCAGTTCCGGTGAATTCGTAGCGTCGAATATAGTCAGGGTAGGTATATAGTTTGTTATTTTTAAAGACCGGATAATTTGGCGTTAAAAATGGCATTGCGGTACACCTAAAAATAGCCTACCGGGGCAACAGTCTCAGAATGCGACGAAACTAGTGCCGTTGGGTTCGTATCGAAAAGTTATTGTCGGCGTTCGCAGTTTCAAGTTGATTTGATTTATCTGGTGATCGTGAAAAATTTAAATGCGTGTTGATTTCTGGTTTTATAAAGGAAATTTTTTCATACGATGTCAGAATTCGACGAAACTTGTCCCATTGGGTTCAGAATATCTTTTTACACCAAGATTAGTTTTTTTATCAGTAGACAGAAGTCGACTGTGGTTAGTTTTACCTGATACTTCACCGCAAGGTTTCGTTATAATATAAAATAATATAATATCAAAATTTCTATGCTAAGTAAATGAAACTGTCTGACTGCCTATGTCGAAATCAAACAGTCGTATGAAAAGCAAAGAAACTGCAGATGCATATGTTCTAATATATTTCCTTTTGTCCTGTTTTCTGCGTGGCTATAGACCTAGAAGAAAAGGGTTAAACGCAGACCCTAAGGCTATCTATGTATGTTCACTGTCAACACAACATATCAGCGAAATGAAAACACAATGCGCAGCTATTCTATATGTTATTTTTGGGGGCTACGCACATGGCTACGGTGTACCGTAGGGAAGGGACGTCAAGCCTATCCAGTTTTGCGTATATATATATATAATAAAACAATATAACTGCCTATATAGTTTTATTCACACTTCAGCTCCTCATGGCATTCGGAATTCAAAGAAATGGAAGCCCGTACCCTTCACCAAAATCAAAAACTTTGGAAAGATATTATTTCTTTCTAGTCATTCAAACACGACGGCTACCCTAAGCTAAAACATGTACGCTACTCTTTAGTTAAAACCTTGCGGATCAAGGAATCAGAGGACAGTGGTGTGTTTTAAAATCACAAGCTGCTCTCCTAACCCATCTTTTCTAATTTAATAACCTGTCCCATGTATTCACATCATGCAGCTATCTACACTATTTTTTTTATTGCCGGAGGCCGATCTATGGTGTACTACATTACTTGGTATCCACGGGTTGTTGCCGCTATATAAACAGGTGCTCACTCCATGGTTTTCTTCTTCTGAAAACAATTCAAACAAGCTCGTTACTTCTCTAGAAAAAAAAAAAAATAACACAGAATGAAAGCTTTCACATAGGAAACAAACTAAGCCTTGTACTCAAAGGGGTTCAAGGACTGTGTAATCAGGTTGCGTCTTCCATAATAGATCATGCCCAAAAAAAAAAAAAAATACAATGGAGTTTCTGGTCATTCTGGGCGGTGAGGTCCGTGGCAAAGGGACGCTGGGGGGGTTGCAGTGCTATCGCCGGTGTTCAGAGGCGGAGCTACGTTCGCCTGAATAGGAGGTGATGTCGAGCCAAGGAGGGGCCAGCTCTGATTGTTCTTCAACGGTGGTTTTCGTTGGTCACGTGAAGAAGCACTGGCCAGGTGGTATTATCAATACGAACAAGAGAGAAGGTGGGAAATGGTGAGAGGAAAATCAGTTGGGTTAGAATGAAGAAGGGTTAGGTAGCTGAGAGGAAAGAGTACGCATGGGAGTGGTGGTGAAATGTATGAAACGCGCTGGGTTACTTCTGGAGGAAGAGCGGCTTCTCAGCTGTTCAAGGAGTGGAAGGCGGCCGCATTAAAGGTACCAGGATTTTGCTGGAAGAGGAAAGAGATTAGGCGCCTAATCTATTTTGCAAAAGTGACGTGGTAACGTAAGTAAGTAATGGGATTACTTAAGGATAACACTATTACTTAATTAATCAATTTTCTTGCATTTAAAATTAAAGTTGTAAAGCGCATGGTTTAGAATCAAAGACGGTAGTGAAATATTAAAATGAAATTTGTAAATTTATTATATTCTAATTTAAGTCAAATATTAAAAAATCCATCACTTTCTGATTTGTTAACAGAATCAGACGAAACCATTCGGGTCGGAATCGTAGCGATGATAACTATGTTATGGAACTAGCATGGTTGCGAATTGAGTCACTGAAATTACAAGGAAAAATTAAACGCATGTTTCGTTTTAAACGAAAACAAAAGCAGGACCGTCAACTGCAAAACAAGGTGAGTAAACTCACTCGTTTAAAATTTATTTTAAATTGTGAAATGGTTGCTTGATTGAATAATGGATAAATTGGTTGATATAATCATCGTTGATTGATTTTTTTTCATTAATGCGATATTTTTAATGTTACTAACATCTGTGGATGCAGGGAAACAGGTTGGAGGGATCCAACTGGATCCCTCAACATTTTATTTGCTATTTTATTTGATGGTGATATATGTTATGCTACATTATCCATGGTTGAATTTGTGTGTTTGATTTACCCTGGCCTTAGGAACCTGGTATTTTAGATACCGTAAAATATCATCGAATGTGAAAAAGGAAATTAGAATTTAAAAGCAGAGTTTATTTCCAAATTAGAAATAATTTCTTTTTCATTGAGTTGCAAATGGAAACCTATTCCATTGGGTAAACCAAGAAAAATGTTATGAATAAAGATATAAATTAAGTGAATCATTAACCATTGGATAAATTAAAAGGTGAATTCAAATATGAATGTATATTTGAAAGTGAGTATCGGTTTTGAAACCAATATTTGAAAAGGGATCCGAATTTAACAAGTTACAGAGGAAAGTTTAAAGAAGGATTTTCAAATACTTAAAATAAAAGAATAAATAGTTTAAAACAAGGAAATATTTTGCAAAAAAAAAAAAGTGTATATAAAAAGGGGATTTATAGAAATCGAATTAAGTGGTTAGAAGAATGTATAAATATGTTAAAGGAGAACTTGAATTGTTTAAAATAAACAGGGTTTATAAATGAACAACGGAAGCGTGTGCGTCGCACACGGTATTTTATTCAAAACAGCAATCAGAGCGCTGTTGTTATAAGAAATGTTTTTTTATAATTTTAAACAGCGACTATAACGCTGTCCTTGTAAGAAATGCTTTTATAAAACTAAACAGCAATTTTAGCGCTGTTGTTATAATAGATGTGGTAAATCTATACAGCAATTTTAGACGCTGCTGTTATAATAAATGTCTTGGTAAATCTAAATAGCAATTTTAACGCTGCCGTTATAATAACTGTTTTAATAGCAATCTTAATGCTATGGTTATGATAAGGGTTTTATAATGCTAGATAGCGGTTTTAACACTGTTGTTGAAAGCAATGTTTGGTTTAAAGTTGTGAACTCTGAATATTTCAAAGTGAATGATAGAAAGGGTTGGTTAGTGATATCGTTAATTAACGAATGATTTATGATTTAAGTCATAATAACGATGTTTATAACATCAGTAAATTCAAAGGATTTAGAAATGTTTTCTAACTGGAGTAAAGGATATTTTCTCAATAAAGAAATTATATATATTGGAAATGTTTTCCGATATTCAAGTTAGAAAATAAAGGGCATATTAAAGTTATTATATTTCGGATGCCGGGAATTATAACACCATTGTTATATTCAAGTGATTCCTGAAAAGGAAGTGGATTCATAATCGAATCCGAGAGCAACGTAAGGAAGCGTGTTAAAAGATTGGAAAGATGAATCTTGTCTATTTCGAAGTTAGAAATGTTGCTCAGTTAAGGTCTGAGAGGTAATTATACCCCAACTTGATTGACTTCGTTTTAACTAAGAAATGATTAAGGTTCGATAGTGGAAAGTGGTTAAGTGGAAACCAAATGAAGGAGATTTGACATAGTGATGTTTATTCAAACATCTGTTTAATCAAATGAAGGAGATTTGGAAATGTTTTCCAAATGAGAATCAGAAATGTTTTCTGAATGTAGAGGACAGGAGATGGAAATGTTTGCCAATGTTAATAGAATATATTTTCTAAATATATTAAGTAAGGAATGTAAATGAAAGTGAAAAGGGAAGTAAATAAATGAATGAACAAAAAGGGATAAACGTTGAATGATGTTTGGTCGATAGAATTTCCATCTGGAAATAATATCGTTGTTTGCACACCGACATGTTTTCATTTGATAGTTAAATCACCGACTATCAAAGTTTTGACCATTTTAACGTTGTTAATATGGAGAGACCGGTTGGATTATTATCCAGAGAACCACTCCGTATTGGCATAAGCGTTGCGAATCAAGTATGCTGAATATCTTGAAGACGGAGTGAAGTGCAAGGGCTATCCTGTTTACAGGTTAGTGCCTTCGGTTTGTCCAGACCCAGGACAACTTGTATGGACGAGTGTCTGACAGAGTATTTCCAAAGGGGGTTACGTACGTTGATTCCTTCAAACGTACGAAGTTGGTGGCATAGAAGGGAAACTTCTTTAGCCTAACAATCTGAGTATTTTTGTGGGAATCAATTAGTGATTTCCGATGGATCTGACGATGTGGCATTCAAAGTAAATGGTGGCCAGATGTTCTGGAAGATAATTAAAACCTCAAGCCTCATCAACCAGGAAGTGGACAAAAATCGGGCAGGCAGCATGGCTATGTGGGTCGCAACCATTAGGATGTATGATCACCTATCTAGAGAAATTCCTTTTGTTCTTAAATCTATCGATGCTGTCCCTTGTCGGGAGACGGTTGCTGATCCCAACCGTCGGTGGTATACATTCGATACACTCAAGAGAAATGAGTGGTCGGTCATGTGTGGGCCGGGTTGCAAGATGTTCTTGTTGAACCCAGTGTATTTGCCTCTAGAGATACACGTTCGGAAGGTGGTCCCATACCTTGTCAAGTTGGAATCCAATCTCCAATAAGCGCCTGCGAGTTTGATTGTATATTATATATGTAGAGCGTGAGATGCAAGCGTTCTACTGGATTTTAATTACTTGTGATTAGGCATTATTATAATATCAGATAATATATGATTTCCAAAGCGTTTTGGGTTATCGTAAGGTAAAAACCATCCATGTTTATGTGTGGATCGGTCTTACGATTATCATTTCTTTCGAAAAGATTTTGAAAGTTAAACAAGTGGTTGGAGTTTACTCACACCAGTCCCATGACTGACCCAGAGTTTATTTTGTTTGTTTTCCCTAAACTCTTGGGTGCCCAAATTTGTACGGGCAGTCAAGTAGTCGGGATTTTACAGATTCACCTGGAGGAGCTTGAAGCAGGAGGCTTCACCAGTTAGCTATAGACTATCATACTTTCCGCTGTGTATTTTGTTGTATCTGGAAACAGGTGTTTATAACTGTTCCAAGGATAATCGTTGTGCTCTGATAATGGTACGTATATACAAATACTGATTTGTGCTTCAAAGTTATGTTATCTAATATATTTTATTCGTTCCGCTGTGAGTTTGTGATCTTCGTTTTCTTCTATTCTAATATTTCTTTCTTTCTATTTCTCATCCTCTAACTTCTTCCTAATAATGGTTCGTATTTCTGTGCAATTTGAGTTGTATGTGTGGTGTTATTAGTCGACTCAAAGAGCACGGATTCGCGGGTCGTTTCAGTTGGTATCAGAGCTGAAGGTTAAGTGATTACCTTGGCTCTGTGGCGTGACTCAATAGAGATGGGGTTAGTGGTACCCTAGATTGAGTTTGAGTGTATATATATGAGCGCGTATTTGTAAATTTGATATCAAATTGTTTTATATTGTGTTGACTGGTTTGCTGAGTGGTTTATGGATTCTGGTCGATACAGGATGTACAACTGTATCGATAGGTGTTTCTAAACTCTCGAACAGAACAATTCGACGCAGTATTGTTTTAAAGTGGGTAAATGACATAATTTTGCCCAAAAGTTATTTTGATATAAAAAGAATAATTTACGAATGAGTTGATTGTTATTACAATCAAAGGAAATTATAAAATATTGAAATGGTTATATAACCAAGATAAACTAGAATTAAATTCAAACCAAATTTTGTGGATTTAAATCCCGGATATTTTGAAAATATTCTTTGAAGTATTTTAAAGGTGATATAGCACTGGTTTGAAGAGATTTTTGAATTAGAAAGGTTTAAATGGATTTGAAAGTAATTAAGCACTGAAATCACTTCAGTGGCGAGAAAATAATTCTGATAATGGATCGCGACATTATCGGTATTCATTTTCAAGTTTCTAAGTGATGGATTGCTGCCATAGTAGATTTATTAATGGGTATTTGTTTGAGAAAAGCGAAGTTGCTTTATAAATTCAAATGTTTTGAGATGAGTTGATTACAAGTATATGCATATATATATGATTTCAAGTTAGTTTGAAATAAAACCCGGGAATTTGAATTCTAAAATTTGTTTAACGTGTAAAAGTTGAATAGATTGAAATGGGTCAAAATGTATCAAGGGAACTGAAATTTAACTTAAGTTAAATGAAATCAAACTGGATTAGGGATAATCCAAATTGAAATTTAACAAAAAGAAATGTTGAGATTCGAATTATTAACATGAATTCGACTTATGAAGAAGCAAGTGAATATTTTGGATGTTGTTGATTGGAACTGAATTGGATTCAAGCATAATAGGTGGATTGACTTAAATAGAAATCAGATTTGTATTGATCGAATGGAAGGGAACTAATCAGAAGTTGATTAGAGCGTTAAAAACTGGAAGTTGGATTGATTTGAAACCAGCTGGAAATGGATATATGTATGCTGGGCAGATATTGAATGGAAGAAAGTGCAAGAGATAGAATTATGCCCGACAAAAAGGTACATGTTTACAATATTGTTTGGGTTGATGATTTTATGAGCCTATGGGGGCAAGCCACTTGGCTTTTTGATTTTCTTTTGGATTGGAGAGGCCTAGAAAGGCGAGTGGTGGTTGTACCGATTGAGTCGTGCAGAGGAGATGCTGCCGAAATTTTTCAGAATTTAAAGTGTTAGAAAATTTTCAGAATTTTTTTTCGTTAGTAAGAATAAATGAATATTTTAATTGAAATTAATTGGTCCAGTTAAACTGGAGTTAAGAGGTGGAAAAAAACAAAAAGGATTATTGGACTTAGTTAATAGGATATGTAGCATCTTTTCCTACCTTAGCAATTTCGAGGACGAAATTATTTTAAGGGGGAAGGAATGTAACAACCCGGATTTTCGGCCGTTGAATTCTGAATATTTAAATTTGTTCTAAGAATTTTAATTGAATTATATATAGGGATTTATTTATTAAAAACGAAGTTTGAACGAAAATTTATAATAGAATTATAAAACGAGCTCGAAATCGCGCGGTAGTTCGTAATATAGAGTTTTGAACTTCAACTGAGAATACGGGATCCGATATAAGTCGGATTTCTGTGAAACAAGACACGTCGGAACCGTATTGATTATAATTTTCATATGAAAGAGAAAAATCTAGATTTCGTGTTATAATTTGTTAGTTATGGTCAAATCAAATTTTGAAATAGTCGCTGTGGAAATCGTTATTTAAATTATACGTGTTAAAATAGCCGTTTTGCAAACGGACTCTGTTTTCGACGAAATCAGTTTCATTGAGACCGTAACGTTAAATTATTATACGGTGGTGAGTGGAGTGGAAAACCGATGTCGTATGTAACCACGGTGGCCGTAAACGCTCGTTCAGTGCAATTAAATTAATTCAACTGAATAAAGAGATATTAGAGTGTAACTTGAACAGACGAACGAATCAGGCCACGAAACCAGTTCCGGTGAATTCGTAGCGTCGAATATAGTCAGGGTAGGTATATAGTTTGTTATTTTTAAAGACCGGATAATTTGGCGTTAAAAATGGCATTGCGGTACACCTAAAAATAGCCTACCGGGGCAACAGTCTCAGAATGCGACGAAACTAGTGCCGTTGGGTTCGTATCGAAAAGTTATTGTCGGCGTTCGCAGTTTCAAGTTGATTTGATTTATCTGGTGATCGTGAAAATTTTAAATGCGTGTTGATTTCTGGTTTTATAAAGGAAATTTTTTCATACGATGTCAGAATTCGACGAAACTTGTCCCATTGGGTTCAGAATATCTTTTTACACCAAGATTAGTTTTTTTATCAGTAGACAGAAGTCGACTGTGGTTAGTTTTACCTGATACTTCACCGCAAGGTTTCGTTATAATATAAAATAATATAATATCAAAATTTCTATGCTAAGTAAATGAAACTGTCTGACTGCCTATGTCGAAATCAAACAGTCGTATGAAAAGCAAAGAAACTGCAGATGCATATGTTCTAATATATTTCCTTTTGTCCTGTTTTCTGCGTGGCTATAGACCTAGAAGAAAAGGGTTAAACGCAGACCCTAAGGCTATCTATGTATGTTCACTGTCAACACAACATATCAGCGAAATGAAAACACAATGCGCAGCTATTCTATATGTTATTTTTGGGGGCTACGCACATGGCTACGGTGTACCGTAGGGAAGGGACGTCAAGCCTATCCAGTTTTGCGTATATATATATATATAATAAAACAATATAACTGCCTATATAGTTTTATTCACACTTCAGCTCCTCATGGCATTCGGAATTCAAAGAAATGGAAGCCCGTACCCTTCACCAAAATCAAAAACTTTGGAAAGATATTATTTCTTTCTAGTCATTCAAACACGACGGCTACCCTAAGCTAAAACATGTACGCTACTCTTTAGTTAAAACCTTGCGGATCAAGGAATCAGAGGACAGTGGTGTGTTTTAAAATCACAAGCTGCTCTCCTAACCCATCTTTTCTAATTTAATAACCTGTCCCATGTATTCACATCATGCAGCTATCTACACTATTTTTTTTATTGCCGGAGGCCGATCTATGGTGTACTACATTACTTGGTATCCACGGGTTGTTGCCGCTATATAAACAGGTGCTCACTCCATGGTTTTCTTCTTCTGAAAACAATTCAAACAAGCTCGTTACTTCTCTAGAAAAAAAAAAAATAACACAGAATGAAAGCTTTCACATGGGAAACAAACTAAGCCTTGTACTCAAAGGGGTTCAAGGACTGTGTAATCAGGTTGCGTCTTCCATAATAGATCATGCCCCAAAAAAAAAAAATACAATGGAGTTTCTGGTCATTCTGGGCGGTGAGGTCCGTGGCAAAGGGACGCTGGGGGGGTTGCAGTGCTATCGCCGGTGTTCAGAGGCGGAGCTACGTTCGCCTGAATAGGAGGTGATGTCGAGCCAAGGAGGGGCCAGCTCTGATTGTTCTTCAACGGTGGTTTTCGTTGGTCACGTGAAGAAGCACTGGCCAGGTGGTATTATCAATACGAACAAGAGAGAAGGTGGGAAATGGTGAGAGGAAAATCAGTTGGGTTAGAATGAAGAAGGGTTAGGTAGCTGAGAGGAAAGAGTACGCATGGGAGTGGTGGTGAAATGTATGAAACGCGCTGGGTTACTTCTGGAGGAAGAGCGGCTTCTCAGCTGTTCAAGGAGTGGAAGGCGGACGCATTAAAGGTACCAGGATTTTGCTGGAAGAGGAAAGAGATTAGGCGCCTAATCTATTTTGCAAAAGTGACGTGGTAACGTAAGTAAGTAATGGGATTACTTAAGGATAACACTATTACTTAATTAATCAATTTTCTTGCATTTAAAATTAAAGTTGTAAAGCGCATGGTTTAGAATCAAAGACGGTAGTGAAATATTAAAATGAAATTTGTAAATTTATTATATTCTAATTTAAGTCAAATATTAAAAAATCCATCACTTTCTGATTTGTTAACAGAATCAGACGAAACCATTCGGGTCGGAATCGTAGCGATGATAACTATGTTATGGAACTAGCATGGTTGCGAATTGAGTCACTGAAATTACAAGGAAAAATTAAACGCATGTTTCGTTTTAAACGAAAACAAAAGCAGGACCGTCAACTGCAAAACAAGGTGAGTAAACTCACTCGTTTAAAATTTATTTTAAATTGTGAAATGGTTGCTTGATTGAATAATGGATAAATTGGTTGATATAATCATCGTTGATTGATTTTTTTTCATTAATGCGATATTTTTAATGTTACTAACATCTGTGGATGCAGGGAAACAGGTTGGAGGGATCCAACTGGATCCCTCAACATTTTATTTACTATTTTATTTGATGGTGATATATGTTATGCTACATTATCCATGGTTGAATTTGTGTGTTTGATTTACCGTGGCCTTAGGAACCTGGTATTTTAGATACCGTAAAATATCATCGAATGTGAAAAAGGAAATTAGAATTTAAAAGCAGAGTTTATTTCCAAATTAGAAATAATTTCTTTTTCATTGAGTTGCAAATGGAAACCTATTCCATTGGGTAAACCAAGAAAAATGTTATGAATAAAGATATAAATTAAGTGAATCATTAACCATTGGATAAATTAAAAGGTGAATTCAAATATGAATGTATATTTGAAAGTGAGTATCGGTTTTGAAACCAATATTTGAAAAGGGATCCGAATTTAACAAGTTACAGAGGAAAGTTTAAAGAAGGATTTTCAAATGCTTAAAATAAAAGAATAAATAGTTTAAAACAAGGAAATATTTTGCAAAAAAAAAAAAAAAAGTGTATATAAAAAGGGGATTTATAGAAATCGAATTAAGTGGTTAGAAGAATGTATAAATATGTTAAAGGAGAACTTGAATTGTTTAAAATAAACAGGGTTTATAAATGAACAACGGAAGCGTGTGCGTCGCACACGGTATTTTATTCAAAACAGCAATCAGAGCGCTGTTGTTATAAGAAATGTTTTTTTATAATTTTAAACAGCGACTATAACGTTGTCCTTGTAAGAAATGCTTTTATAAAACTAAATAGCAATTTTAGCGCTGTTGTTATAATAGATGTGGTAAATCTATACAGCAATTTTAGACGCTGCTGTTATAATAAATGTCTTGGTAAATCTAAATAGCAATTTTAACGCTGCCGTTATAATAACTGTTTTAATAGCAATCTTAATGCTATGGTTATGATAAGGGTTTTATAATGCTAGATAGCGGTTTTAACACTGTTGTTGAAAGCAATGTTTGGTTTAAAGTTGTGAACTCTGAATATTTCAAAGTGAATGATAGAAAGGGTTGGTTAGTGATATCGTTAATTAACGAATGATTTATGATTTAAGTCATAATAACGATGTTTATAACATCAGTAAATTCAAAGGATTTAGAAATGTTTTCTAACTGGAGTAAAGGATATTTTCTCAATAAAGAAATTATATATATTGGAAATGTTTTCCGATATTCAAGTTAGAAAATAAAGGGCATATTAAAGTTATTATATTTCGGATGCCGGGAATTATAACACCATTGTTATAATCAAGTGATTCCTGAAAAGGAAGTGGATTCATAATCGAATCCGAGAGCAACGTAAGGAAGCGTGTTAAAAGATTGGAAAGATGAATCTTGTCTATTTCGAAGTTAGAAATGTTGCTCAGTTAAGGTCTGAGAGGTAATTATACCCCAACTTGATTGACTTCGTTTTAACTAAGAAATGATTAAGGTTCGATAGTGGAAAGTGGTTAAGTGGAAACCAAATGAAGGAGATTTGACATAGTGATGTTTATTCAAACATCTGTTTAATCAAATGAAGGAGATTTGGAAATGTTTTCCAAATGAGAATCAGAAATGTTTTCTGAATGTAGAGGACAGGAGATGGAAATGTTTGCCAATGTTAATAGAATATATTTTCTAAATATATTAAGTAAGGAATGTAAATGAAAGTGAAAAGGGAAGTAAATAAATGAATGAACAAAAAGGGATAAACGTTGAATGATGTTTGGTCGATAGAATTTCCATCTGGAAATAATATCGTTGTTTGCACACCGACATGTTTTCATTTGATAGTTAAATCACCGACTATCAAAGTTTTGACCATTTTAACGTTGTTAATATGGAGAGACCGGTTGGATTATTATCCAGAGAACCACTCCGTATTGGCATAAGCGTTGCGAATCAAGTATGCTGAATATCTTGAAGACGGAGTGAAGTGCAAGGGCTATCCTGTTTAGAGGTTAGTGCCTTCGGTTTGTCCAGACCCAGGACAACTTGTATGGACGAGTGTCTGACAGAGTATTTCCAAAGGGGGTTACGTACGTTGATTCCTTCAAACGTACGAAGTTGGTGGCATAGAAGGGAAACTTCTTTAGCCTAACAATCTGAGTATTTTTGTGGGAATCAATTAGTGATTTCCGATGGATCTGACGATGTGGCATTCAAAGTGAATGGTGGCCAGATGTTCTGGAAGATAATTAAAACCTCAAGTCTCATCAACCCGGAAGTGGACAAAAATCGGGCAGGCAGCATGGCTATGTGGGTCGCAACCATTAGGATGTATGATCACCTATCTAGAGAAATTCCTTTTGTTCTTAAATCTATCGATGCTGTCCCTTGTCGGGAGACGGTTGCTGATCCCAACCGTCGGTGGTATACATTCGATACACTCAAGCGAAATGAGTGGTCGGTCATGTGTGGGCCGGGTTGCAAGATGTTCTTGTTGAACCCAGTGTATTTGCCTCTAGAGATACACGTTCGGAAGGTGGTCCCATACCTTGTCAAGTTGGAATCCAATCTCCAATAAGCGCCTGCGAGTTTGATTGTATATTATATATGTAGAGCGTGAGATGCAAGCGTTCTACTGGATTTTAATTACTTGTGATTAGACATTATTATAATATCAGATAATATATGATTTCCAAAGCGTTTTGGGTTATCGTAAGGTAAAAACCATCCATGTTTATGTGTGGATCGGTCTTACGATTATCATTTCTTTCGAAAAGATTTTGAAAGTTAAACAAGTGGTTGGAGTTTACTCACACCAGTCCCATGACTGACCCAGAGTTTATTTTGTTTGTTTTCCCTAAACTCTTGGGTGCCCAAATTTGTACGGGCAGTCAAGTAGTCGGGATTTTACAGATTCACCTGGAGGAGCTTGAAGCAGGAGGCTTCACCAGTTAGCTATAGACTATCATACTTTCCGCTGTGTATTTTGTTGTATCTGGAAACAGGTGTTTATAACTGTTCCAAGGATAATCGTTGTGCTCTGATAATGGTACGTATATACAAATACTGATTTGTGCTTCAAAGTTATGTTATCTAATATATTTTATTCGTTCCGCTGTGAGTTTGTGATCTTCGTTTTCTTCTATTCTAATATTTCTTTCTTTCTATTTCTCATCCTCTAACTTCTTCCTAATAATGGTTCGTATTTCTGTGCAATTTGAGTTGTATGTGTGGTGTTATTAGTCGACTCAAAGAGCACGGATTCGCGGGTCGTTTCATCTACGTTCATTTATGCTATGAAAGTGAGGCTTTATTAAAATTTACGTTTGTAACACCCCACCTCCGCTAGGGTCACTCACAAAGGGAATGCACTAGTTTTGGTGGAGTATTATCTAGGTAAACATGCACAGAGATATCACAAGGCAGAACATAAATAAAGCAGCGGTAGAAATTAAAAACCAACTTTTTATTACTTTTCAAGAAAGAGTCAAACACCTCATATATCCAAGATACAAATTATTCCATTACATCAAGTTTCAAAGAAGCATAAAGTTAAGATAACCAAAAGTAAAATATTCCCCATAAATAACAGAAGCAGACGTAGCATAGCGCAAGACCAAACCGTACATGAGCTGTCAGAAAGCAAGCCAAATCCAAGCTAAGAGCTAGTGTTTCCTCCCTAAGAACTTGGGGGGGGAAACGAAAGAAAACGAGACAAAAGAAAAAGGGTCAGTCATAAAGACTGGCAAGCCCTAGTGACTTTCAGCATGAAAACTAGTAAATGTAACATGATATGTTAAAACTGGAATTAAACATAAGGATGATAACAGAACTGGTAGGATAATTAAGATAACAAGATAAGTTAAGTATAGCACCGCATATTCGAGGTTCGCTGCACCAATTGTACTAGTATTATAACCCATGTCAAGTATTAACCATGAAATGATCCCTTGGCCCAGTATCATGAAGTGACCCATTATGGGGTCCTCCGGTACGATCTATTAATCGATCGGCTCCCTACAAGTCCTATCTCGTCATGTGTCTGTGTCATACGGCCCTATCCTGAAATGTAGTTACCTGTGCTAGGTCCACCATAGGGTGTATCAAGTCCTATGGTGCCAACCACCGACACGAATCAAGCACGCACAGTGTAAATCTACGGGTGCCCAATGCCTGCTTTTTCAACTCCGGACTACGTGCACGACCATAGCTCGCCTGAACCTACAATGGCGTGCCTACTCAGCCGTCGTTCTGGTCGCTTATAATCAGCCCAGCAATCGTGCCCCCACCCTGCCTAGTCCTAGGGTATCGTGATACATCTAAGTGGGTTACTGTTGAAAAGGACCGCGTAACTAGGGTTTCTAACGGGTTAAGTGTTGTCATTCAAATTCGTGACATAACCCTATCCAGATCATGTATCAAGTTGGTTAAGTGTGTTCAAGCAGTTCATGACTTAACCCTATCAATTCATCGTGTCAAGATGGTTAAGTATATTCAAGTGGTTCATGACTTAACCCTATCAATTCATTAATTCATTAGTGCACGCCAACCTCTCACATTAGACTGACTGTTGTGGTTACTGGATTTGCCGGGCGGTTCCGGGCAGATTCACATCACAACATAGTCTAATCTCGGGTTTTTACGTGCGATATGACCAACTACCCACGTTGGATCCTATTGTTTGCAGCCACTGGATTTGCCGGGCGGTTCCGTGCAGATTTACACTGCAAACTCAACCCAACCTCGAGTTGGCCATTTTCAAGTTTATCTAATTGTCATGCCCACGTTCAAGTTTTCATGTCTAGATTCATGTCCAGTTTTCAGGTCATGTTTCATGCCAAATCGTGTCAAGTTTATGTCCATATTCAGGTTCAAGTCATAACAACGTTCTTGTTCAAGTTTAAAGCTAATTCATGTTTTACCTAGTCTACCCAAATCGTATTCCCATCGCACGTAAACTCGAATCGATACTAATAAATCTAATTAGGGAATAACATAAAAAGGAACGGGTATAAGGTGGCAAAAGTGATTACTAGCATAGCATAGTATGACTTGAAATAAAAGATTAAAACATTACTGGCATATGAAATATTGGCCTCAAACATAAGGATTCCAAATCTAGCAAAACAAGGTACTAGTCAAGATAACAGTTGTCATAAGGTGATAGTATAGTCGTGGTAACGATTGACATAAAGTGATAGTATAGTCATGGTAACGACTGTTATAAGGTGATAGTCATAAACATGTGACTAATAGCAGATTCAACATGATAATAAGAGGGGTTTCTCTTTTTGGTTTACAACATGAATAGGCCCCAAATCAATGTCATAATAATATCCAAGAGTCAAGATCCAAGGTGAACAAGAATGGATGTAAAACAGTCATCATACATAGGTCCAATTTCAATTTACATCATATTCATATTACATTTACACTTTAAATCTAAAAATAACCGGGGCTTACATATCGTGGTTCGAGAATTAGAAAAAGAGAGTCGATGTTGAATCTTTATATGCTTAGTCAAGTCCTAATAGAAGTCCCCAAATCAGCAACTCCCTTAACGCAGTCTCAACGTAGAAGAAGCAGTCCCTCTCTCAAACTTTTCAATCAGAATCAGAGCAGCATAAGGTCAGAAAGAACTTTGTGTAGAGAGACTGGTGTTAAGGGCTGTATCTATAGGGTCAGGTCAACGAATGTAGACAGAAACGAGGTCAGATACGTCAAAGCGAATCCAGCTTCAGAAATGGGCTCGGGCACCATGTCGACCCCCAGGTCGACACTATGGTCGACCTGGTCCTGGGTAGGTCGACTACATAGTCGACCCCCAGGTCGACCTGGTCCTGGACGGGAAATTTCCCGCCCAGTCCATTCTGAGGTTTGAAATTCGAATTTTGAATTCAAATTGAACTGTTTTTGAACTTAAAAACTTCAGAAAACTTCGAATGGTCATAACTTGGTCATACAGACTCCGATTTTCGAAAACTCGGACTCGTTTCCAAGCAGAATTTCGAGTTGAACGCAATGGCGCAACCCGTTTCCTTTGATTCTTATTTTAAAAATTAATTCTGCCTTGATTTATGGTTATTACACGTTATAAAAATACGGGTTGTTACATTCTTCCTCCCCCCCCCCTTAAAGGATTTCGTCCCCGAAATCTCTAAGTTAGGGAGGATGTGTCCTACCATCCATCATCCATCTACTCAAAGCATCATCCACAGGCAACCATTGTCCTTAAAAGATTTCTAGTGTTGTATGAACATATGCAGTAAGTGTGTGTATATGTACTTATCTAATGCAAAAGATCAGGCGGTTACTGATTCAGTAAACCTCCTTAATGCAAAATATGTTAGTGTCATGAATCCAACATGTATGCAAATTCCTAGCATAGTTCATAATCTCTACATGAGTGCACAGTCATTCATCCATATGCAACATCCAAGTGATAGCATAACAAGTTCCATCCATGTACAAGTATAAGCACCCATGCTTATGCAACATGAAAATGTGACTGAGCCGATCTAGTGCCTAATGTGTGTCATGCATCCACTAGCAACCACTTGCAACCACTTGCAACCACTTGCAACCATTTGCAAACATCAACCATAACATGTTTCAATCACATGTTTACATCCATATGGTTCTACCTAAGGTTCTCAAGATAAGATCGAGAAGATAACAAGACAAACGTAGATATTAGAAGCATGATACGAAAAGGTTTTCAAGTTTATAGGAAAAAGAGATCGAGAATGTACCCTCAAAAAGAAATGGGTAAAGCGCGCGTATCTTCTCTTCGGTTTTCCAAGTTGCGTCTTCTTGGGCTTCACTCCACTGCACCTTGACTAGCTTGACTTCTCGATTCCTTAGCTTCTTAATCTCCGTTCCTAAGATACGAATCGGAACTCGCCTCAATGTTGCTTCTTTTTCCACCTCTACGTCTTCAAGGATGTTTGGCTTAACCACTTCGGCTGACTCATGCAAGCACTTCTGGAGATGCGAGACGTGAAAGACATTGTGTACTCCAGATAACTTCTCGGTAAGTCTACCTTGTAGGCCATCCGTCCAATCCTCTCAATGATAGGGAACGGTCCTACGAACCTTGGTGCTAGCTTTCCAATTGCTCCAAAACGAACTACATTGTGTAACGGAGAAATCTTTATAAAGACCACATCTCCGACTTCGAACTCTAGGTTTGTCCTTCTCTGGTCCGCATAAGATTTCTGTCTATCTTGGGCCGTTTTCATCCGTCTTCGTATCAACTCAATCTTCTCAGAAGTGTCTCTTACAATATCAGGGCCAAATATAAGCCTGTCTGTCGTCTCCCACCAACAAGTTGGCGACTTGCACGGTCTTCCATACAGGGCTTCGAACGGTGCCATTCCGATGCTAGCTTGGTAACTGTTATTATATGCAAACTCCACGAGAGGAAGATGGTCTTCCCAAGTACCACCCAAGTCAAGAATGCATAGCCTCAGGAGATCTTCTAGTACCCTATTTACCCTTTCGGTTTGTCCATCCGTTTGTGGGTGATAGGCCGTGTTCCCATTGCTTCTTGCAGACTATTCCAAAACTGGCTAGTGAAAATCGGGTCACGATCACTAACTATACTAGAAGGAACTCCATGCAACCGTACTATCTCTCGAAGGTAAATAGACGCTAGCCCTGATGCGGTCCTCTTGCTTCTCACTGGAATGAAGTGAGCACTTTTCGTGAGTCTATCAACTATGACCCATATGCTAGTATTTCCCTTCCTTGACCTAGGCAGTCCATCCACGAAATCCATCGAGATACTCTCCCATTTCCATTGCGGAACATCCAAATGATGTAATAGCCCATCGGGCTTCTTCGACTCGGCCTTTACTTGTTGACACACCATGCACTTCGAAATGAACTCTGCCACGTCCTTTTTCATTCCAGCCCAAAAGAACATACGTTTCATATCCCTGTACATCTTATCCCCTCTGGGATGTATAGTCATTTTCGATTGGTGCGCCTCTTCGAGAACTTTCCTTACTAGGTCTCCCACTTGTGGGACACATAGCCTTCCATCGTGCCTTAGCCATCCCTTGTCATCTATGGCATACCTACTGAGGTGACTTGACGTCTCACCTTTAATCAGTTTGTCCATGATTTCGACTAACTGTGGGTCTTCCTTCTGTGAAGTCCCTAGTACTTGATCTAGAAGTGTAGGTCATAACTCAAGAGATGCAAACGTAGCAGTCAATGACTCAACAGCAGGTGTAAAATCAAAGGTTGCTATAAACTCAAGGCTTTTCATTTCAACAAACAAGGGGCTCAAAGTCAACCTTTTTCTACTTAGCGCGTCCGCCACCACATTACCCTTACCAGGGGTATAAGCTATATCGAAGTCATATGATGCCAAGAACTCCATCCACCGTTGTTGCCTCAGATTCAAATCTTTCTGTGAGAAGAGGTATTTGAGCGATTTGTGGTCGGTGTACAGCTCGAACCTCTCCCCTAGAAGATAATGGCGCCAAGCTTTAAGTGCAAAGACAATTGCGGCCAACTCCAAGTCATGCGTGAGATAGTTTTTCTCATGAACTTTAAGTTGTCTGCCCCGTAGCATATTACTCTTCCTTCTTGCATTAGGACGACGCCTAATCCCGTGCCGCACGCATCTGTGTACACGGTAAACATCTTACCTCCATCGGGTAATGCCAAAACTGGAGCTGTGGTGAGGGCTCTCTTAAGTCTCTGAAAAGCAGCGTCACACTCTATGTCCCATGCAAAAGTTAGGTTCTTCTTTGTTAACTTGGTAAGAGGGGCTGAAATCTTAGCGAAGTCCTTAATGAACTTCCTGTAGTAGCCCGCCAAACTGAGAAAGCTTCTCACCTCCGTTGCATTCTTAGGAATTTTCCAGTCTTGTACCGCAACTACCTTTGCGGGGTCCACGACTATGCCTTGCTTAGAAACTACATGCCTAAGGAACCGAACTTCCTTCCTCCAATAATGGCATTTGGAGAACTTAGCCTTTAACTGGTGTACTCTAATCGTTTCCATGACTTCCTTGAGATGTCTAGCATGCTCTTCTTCATCTTTTGAGAAGATCAAAATATCATCCACGAAAACTACCACAAACTTGTTAAGGAACTCCCGAAACACCCTGCTCATCAAGTCTACAAAGTACGCGGGTGCATTCGTTAACCCAAACGGCATGACGAGCCATTCGAAGAACCTATCTGGAGTCCTAAACGCAGTTTTGTTAATGCTATCCTCAGCCACTTTAAGCTGATGGAATCCTGTGGCTAGATCGAGTTGAGAGAAAACAGATGCTCCCACAAGCTGGTCAAACAAATCGTCGATTCTTGGTAGTGGGTGCCTATTCTTCTTTGTCAGCTTGTTTAATTCACGATAATCTACGCACAGATGAAGCGATCCATCCACCTTAGTAGCGAATACCACTGGAGCACCCCATTCAGAAATGCTTCATCTTATGAAATTTTTCTCAAGTAACTCGTTAATTTGTTTACTGAGCTCTTTTCTTTCTCGCGGGGCCATGTGCCTAACGGGTAATGAAACTGGCTTGGCATTATCAACAAGATAAATTCGGAACTCTATCTCGCGTTTAGGAGGTAATCCCCTCACTTCATCAAAGACTTCTGGATATTCTCGGACCACTCTTACAGATTGCAAATTATCGTCGGACGAGTCAAGAGATTCAAGGTAACACAACATGACCAGACCCTTAGGGTTACAAGAAATTTCAAGGGTATTACCAAGGCGAGTCATAAGCCTCACTACCCTTCGTTCACAATCAAGAATGGCTCCATAATCGGACAACCAATCCATACCTAGGATCAAACCGTATCCCATGAATCCGAGAACATAAGCATTACACGTGAATTCTACGCCTAAGATAGAGATCCTCAAATTCACACACATCATAGATAAATGGGCGGAGTCCCCAATTGGATTTGAAACTATAACGGGATCCTCAACCAGACTAGTACTTAGGTGCAGATTTTCAACAATATCAGAAGAAATAAATGTATGCGATGCTCCAGAGTCAAATAAGGTTCGAACAGGAAAGTCAGAAATGTAAACAAGGCTTTCTACTGAAATATTACTACCTTGTTCAAGAGCTGGAGTGGTGTTGAGAGCATGCAACTGCCCTCCAGAAGGTCCTGCTCGCTGGGTCTGCCCTTGCTTCTTAGGGCAATCCTTGCTGATGTGTCTAGTATCTCCACAGTGAAAGCATTCACCCAACTTCCTCTTCTTCTTTCTACGGTCTTTAGCTAGATGTCCAGTGATACCACAGAAGTTGTACTTCCTCATCTCACGTGATTTGTTGTTGTTCTTGTTATTCTTATTATTCTTGTTGTTCCCCTTCTTGAAGTCAGCTCTCTTATTCTGAGTCTCATTAGGCTTAACCTCCTTCTTGTTATTCTTGTCTTCCTCATGAAGTAGAGCCATATCCACCAAGCTTTCAAAGGTCTCCCCCATGGGTATATGAGTTAGGGCCAAGCTGTGTAGTGGCTCGTTCAATCCTCGAGCAAAACGTACAACCTTTTTCTGGGCTGTGTTGACCAAATCCAAACCGAACCGAGCAAGCTGATTAAACTTATTCACGTACTCCCTAACAGACATGTCCCCTTGCTTGAGTGCTAGGAACCTCTCCATCTGAAGGTTCTCCTCTGCCGACGATAAGAATTTAAGCCCAAACCTTTCTCTAAAGTCTGCCCAAGTCTCAACTGGCCTGGTAGCGTTGGTGACTTCCCACCAAAATGCAGCTTCCTCTTTCAGCAACCATGCTGCCAACTGGACTTTCCTATGGTCCTCCATATCAAAGATAATGAAAAAGTCTTCTGTCTCCTTTGGCCAGTTTCGTGCCTCAACAAAGGTTTCAGTTCCAACGAAGTTCTTGCCGCCCATTGCTTTAAAGTCTTTGCATATTTTGGCAAAGGCGGTACCAGGAGGAGGAGGAACCGCAGCAACTGGGGGAGGAGGAGGAGGAGGAGGGATGTCTGCCGTGCCCGCATCCTTGGCCCTGGCTTCTAAGTAACTTCGGAACCATTTAGGCACGGGTATTCCCTCAGGAAGGTTAAGATCAGCCATGCTGAAAAACGAAAAGAAAAAGATTTAAACGAGGAAACAAAGGGAAGTGCTAAGGGCTTTTTGGGGAATAGCCTTTTTAAACATAAAATTTTCCTTGAAAAATGCTTCTTTATAAATGGTTTTGAAAATAGTTTCAGAAGGTTTTTAAAACTTTTTGCCCAGCCTGGTAACCTCGCTCTGATACCAAATGTAACACCCCACCTCCGCTAGGGTCACTCACAAAGGGAATGCACTAGTTTTGGTGGAGTATTATCTAGGTAAACATGCACAGAGATATCACAAGGCAGAACATAAATAAAGCAGCGGTAGAAATTAAAAACCAACTTTTTGTTACTTTTCAAGAAAGAGTCAAAAACCTCATATATCCAAGATACAAATTATTCCATTACATCAAGTTTCAAAGAAGCATAAACTTAAGATAACCAAAAGTAAAATATTCTCTATAAATAACAGAAGCAGCCATAGCATAGCTCAAGACCAAACCGTACATGAGCTGTCAGAAAGCAAGCCAAATCCAAGCTAAGAGCTAGTGTTTCCTCCCTGAGAACCTGGGGGGAAAACGAAAGAAAAAGAGACGAAAGAAAAAGGGTCAGTCATAAAGACTGGTAAGCCCTAGTGACTTTCAGCATGTAAACTAGTAAAGGTAACATGATATGTGAAAACTGGAATTAAACATAAGGATGATAACAGAACTGGTAGGATAATTAAGATAATAAGATAAGTCAAGTATAGCATCGCATGTTCAAGGTTCGCTGCACCAATTGTACTAGTATTCTAACCCATGTCAAGTATTAACCATGAAATGATCCCTTGACCCAGTATCATGAAGTAACCCATTACGGGGTCCTCCGGTACGATCTATTAATCGATCGGCTCCCTACAAGTCCTAACTCGTCATGTGTCTGTGTCATACAGCCCTATCCTGAAATGTAGTTACCTGTGCTAGGTCCACCATAAGGTGTATCAAGTCCTATGGTGCCAACCACCGACACGAATCAAGCACGCACAGTGTAAATCTACGGGTGCCTAATGCCTTCTTTTTCAACTCCGGACTACGTGCACGACCATAGCCCGCCTGAACCTACAATGGCGCACCTACTAAGCCATCGTTATGGTCGCTTACAATCAGCCCAGTAATCGTGCCCCACCCTGCCTAGTCCTAGGGTATCGTGATACATCTAAGTGGGTTACTGTTGAAAAAGACCGTGTAACTAGGGTTTCTAACGGGTTAAGTGTTGTCATTCAAATTCGTGACTTAACCCTATCCAGATCATGTATTAAGTTGGTTAAGTGTGTTCAAGCAGTTCATGAATTAACCCTATCAATTCATCGTGTCAAGATGGTTAAGTATATTCAAGTGGTTCATGGCTTAACCTATCAATTCATTAATTCATTAGTGCACGCCAACCTCTCACATTAGACTGGCTGTTGTGGTTACTGGATTTGCTGGGCGGTTTCGGGCAGATTTACACCACAACATAGTCTAACCTTGGGTTTTTACGTGCGATATGACCAACTACCCACATTAGATCCTATTGTTTGCAGCCACTGGATTCGCCGGGCGGTTTGGGCAGATTTACACTGCAAACTCAACCCAACCTCGAGTTGGCCATTTTCAAGTTTATCTAATTTTCATGCCCACGTTCAAGTTTTCATGTCTAGATTCATGTCCAGTTTTCAGGTCATGTTTCATGCCAAATCGTGTCAAGTTCATGTCCATATTCAGGTTCAAGTCATAACAACGTTCTTGTTCAAGTTTAAAGCTAATTCATGGTTTACCTAGTCTACCCAAATCGTATTCCCATCGCTTGTAAACTCGAATCGATACAAATAAATCTAATTAGGGAATAACATAAAAAGGAACGGGTATAAGGTGGCAAAAGTGATTACTAGCATAGCATAGTATGACTTGAAATAAACGATTAAAACATTACTGGCATATGGAATGATGGCCTCAAACATAAGGATTCCAAATCTAGCAAAATAAGGTACTAGTCAAGATAACAGTTGTCATAAGGTGATAGTATAGTCATGGTAACGATTGACATAAAGTGATAGTATAGTCATGGTAACGTCTGTTATAAGGTGATAGTCATAAACATGTGACTAATAGCAGATTCAACATGATAATAAGAGGGGTTTCTCTTTTTGGTTTACAACATGAATAGGCCCCAAATCAATGTCATAGTAATATCCAAGAGTCAAGATCCAAGGTGAACAAGAATGGATGTAAAACAGTCATCATACATAGGTCCAATTTCAATTTACATCATATTCATATTACATTTACACTTTAAATCTAAAAATAATTGGGGCTTACAGATCGTGGTTCGAGAATTAGAAAAAGAGAGTCGATGTTGAATCTTTATATGCTTAGTCAAGTCCTAATAGAAGTCCCCAAATCAGCAACTTCCTTAACGCAGTCTCAACGTAGAAGAAGCAGTCCCTTTCTCAAACTTTTCAATCAGAATCAAAGCAACATAAGGTCAGAAAGAATTTTGTGTAGAGAGACTAGTGTTAGGGGCTGTATTTATAGGGTCAGGTCAACGAATGTAGACAGAAACGAGGCCAGATACATCAAAGCGAATCCAGCTTCAGAAATGGGCTCGGGCACCAGGTCGACACTATGGTCGACCTGGTCCTGGGTAGGTCGACTACATAGTCGACCCCCAGGTCGACCTGGTCCTGGGCGGGAAATTTCCCGCTCAGTCCATTCTGAGGTTTGAAATTCGAATTTTGAATTCGAATTGAGCTGTTTTTGAACTTGAAAACTTATGAAAACTTTGAATGGTCATAACTTGGTCATACGGACTCCGATTTTCGAAATCTCGGACTCGTTTCCAAGCAGAATTTCGAGACGAACGCAATGGCGCAACCCATTTCCCTTGATTCTTATTTTAAAAATTAATTCTGCCTTGATTTATGGTTATTACACGTTATTAAAATACGGGTTGTTACAATGTTCAAAAAGTAAATCAATGCGTTCCTTCCGAACAAAACATTTTAGAAATCCCAGCGCCGCCATCGCTAGGATTTCGTGTTTCTTCCACTATCTTCCTCCTTTCAAATTAATCCCACTCTCCATCCTTTTCTGTTATAGCTAAAACTTTCTTCTTAGTATTGCAACCCTTCGACAACAATCTTTCTGCTAATATAATGGAAAGTTGCTGCTATACTAAGAAGGTTGTAATACTAAGAAGACATTTGCTGCTATAATGGAAAAGGATGGAAAGTGGGGATTGATTTGGAAGAAGGAAGACAGTGGAAGAAATGTGAACCCCTAATGATGATGGCGTTGAGATTTCTGAAATGTTTTGTTTGAAAGGAACACGTTGATCTATTTTTGAACGTAATTTTAAACAAAGCCCCTCTTTCACTGCATAAATGAGAGCAGAAATATTTATGATATAAATTATTTTTAACCGTCCAGGTTCAATAATAAGCAAGTTTTGTTCAATTTAATAAAAATAAAATGTTATTCATTTGGCAAATTTGAGTATGGTTGGTATTAAAATTTTAAAATTCATTTTACAATTTTCAAATAAAGAATATGGATGTGAAAAATGTTATCACTTGAATTGCATACTATTATAGGGCATTTATAGCAAAAATTCAACTATAAATTTTGAAATGTTTGTTTAATTAAACTTGTATTCCATAATAAATCAATACACCAGCCACCCTTCAGTAATTTAAAAAAATATACTAGTTAGTTATAGTCATAATAAAAAGAGTTAAAACTACAACATAAAAAAAGTTGTTAATATTGACGTTAATTGACATAAAGTAGCGTAGACAACGGGGCAGTAAATATATTTTCTTTTATGATGCCTAGAATACACAGTAAATGACTACAAATTTGATTAGATATTACTATTTTCGATTACGTGGTTATTTACGACACATAATACAATCGTAAGTAAGAATAAATAATTCAATGAAGTATTTGCTACCTATATTAGTTGCATCATAATTAAGCATAGTAAATATGGTTTTTTTGCATCTGATGATCTTACTTTGCAAATATTTGCGTAGCTAAAAGGCAAATTTGTTGTTGCGTTACTTATTAGGTTTCGAAAACAAGTCATGAAGGCCTATTCCATTTACAAATATCTCTCCGTGAGAATTCAAGGTCGGGTAGTCTTATGGGTACCAGACATCTTAAAAAACCTTAGGTGCCGGAATCCAAATCCTCTTGATGTGTTCTATACATTTTGTTCTGTTTGTTGCGCCCTTTTGGAAGTGCCAGAATCTATTTGGTGAATTGATATCCTTGTTATCTTGAGTGTCGAACCTACAAAGTTAATAAATAATAATAATATACCAATTCGAATATTACCAATGTATTACCTCTACAAATAATAAATGAGCCTCTTTATTTATGATTATAATAATTATAAATACTTAAGCATCTCAATTCCTAAATTACCCAAACTAATTTAGGAATTAGGGTTTACAATTAAGAATCATAGATATAAGTGCGAGAATAGAGGATTTAGTCTAGATTTCGGACCCTGAGGATCATATTTATTATTGCCGCAGGAGTCCATTTTCACCTTAGGTCCTTCGTCCTGACGTTTTGGTAGAAACGGAACCGAGGGCCTAATAAAGGCTCTTTTTATAATACATGGCTTATGCTCTTGACATAGTTTGTGACAATAATGAGTAATCTAGAACGAAAGTTAGTCGAGTCATTCTGACAGTTTTCTGGTTAATAATCACTATGTTGCTTTCGGATCTTCCAAAGGGACCTTTAAAACGATAGACTTGTTTGTGTGAGAAGGATAAACTTCCGCAGGATCCTGGCTTTAATGTTCCCTAAAGGTAGTTTTCTCTCAGACAAGGTTCTCCTTTACTCAATGGACATCTATTTTAGGATAAGATTCCCGAAATATCCTCTTCAAATGAATCAAAGGATGTATTTAGTTTCCCTTTGCTTTATTTGAAGGTTGCTGTTGAAGAAAATGTACCCTTCGTATTTCTCCAAAAGGGACTTTCATTCACGGAAAGATTCCCTTTACTCTTTAACTTTGTAGATAGAGGGAAGCTAAGATAAAATACCTTTATCTTCTCCAAAAGTTTATTACTCTTGACATTCTTCATTATAGCTTTTTCTCTTGACTCCTTGGTTGTTTTAGTGCTAAAAAACGTTAATTTGGAGACCAAATTCTCAATGGGTGATTCAGATGTTACCAACTTATCAAGAGGATTGCTCTAATACAATATCTTTAAAGTAATATATTCATGATCAATGGTATTATCTTGACAAACAACATTGTACAAGTGGTTAGGAGACTTCAATATCATGCGAGTGATCATGATTTCAAATCTGGATTTACATGATTTGAACTTACTTGCCATGTAATATGTTTTATATCACACAAGACATGTACAACCATCACAGCATGCTCCAAAGCACAAATAAATTGTTATCTTTCATGATCGGTTTTTCCTTTTTTCATCACAATAGGTTTATTTTAGGAAACATAGAAAATTTCTACGCAAATTGTGATTAATCATTAATTATTCGCAAAGATCAGAAATACACTAAGTAGTTTATATGATGGCACTTATTGTTTTGAAATTTTAAAATAAAATGAAATGTGACACTATTAGACATACAGTTTATACCAACGGAGAGGGGCAATGGTCACCAACGGCTCTATGGCAACGGCTTCCGTTGGTTTTAAAGTCGTTGGCGGTCGTTGCTCTCCGTTGCTAAATCGTGAAGAAACTGGCAGAACAACTTATTCTTCCTCATGTCATTTTCCTTCCAAATCCTCCTCCAAACCCTCCTCCCTTCTCAACTGTCGGCCCGCACCGCCTCACCAGCCATCCCTTGTCTATCCTACACCTAGAAGCCTCCCTTTCCTCCTCTCTAAGCTCCAATTCTCCTCCAATCAAGGTATAAACCCTAATTTCAATTTTAATTACATTTGCTAAATTAGGGTTAATTTGTTAGATTTCGTGTTTTATTTCCTTATTGTATGTATAATTTAGTTTATTGAGGTCTAATTCATGTTATTAATATATATTGCTAGGTTATGTAGTTTGTATCACAATTGAATCATGTGCATGTAGGTTGAATATATAAGCCATTTTAGTCTTGTTAAGGGTCGTTTAGTGGAAACAGACATAATTAAGTTTATGCTTTCTAGAAATTTGTCGAAAATGATATTTAATTTTATATCGTACGATTAGTGTGATTGAGTTTTGAAAATCTGCGTATATGTGATAAACTTAGTATACATACAGTTAGAGATTGAAATTAAGTCGTTCAATGCTTATTTGGTTTAAAATTTGCTGCTTCACTTAAACGATTGATGATAAGAGCATCAATTGTAATATATTATATTCATAAACCCTTAGAGTGTTTTTCGGCTCCGTCTGATAAGTATTGTATATGATCATTTTGTGGATATTCGTTTTGTAAACGGAACGTACATTTATATTCATCGTATACGATATTTGTTGGATTTGTCCTTGTATTGGATAAGTTATGAACATAATAACGAAATTAAATCTCGTAAATCATTTCATTTTAAGTGGTTCTCAAAATTTCGTAAGCGCTCCCATATGTTCCCTGTGTACACACAATTGTGTACTATTCAGGGGAATAATACTAAGTGCTGCCGAAATTTCGTTGAATCGTTTAAATTGAAAAGGTTTATGTGATTTAATTACGTTATTGTATTTGTAATGGGAGGTAGGATGACCCATCATCAAAGTTAAATGATCAATTAACAAAACATTCACCAATAAAATTATTTTAATAAAATGTCAATGCAAATTTTATCATATTTTTTCATTATCTACTTAGGATAAATGGACAATTATCTTATTGACCGGAGCTGGATGTGCAAACGAAGGGAATTTGAAGGATACATAAGTGAACAACTTATTAATAGTGTTGGCATGTTTATTGATTTCCCTTTAAGTAATAACGGAAATGATGAAGAAATCTATTGTCCATGTAGTAGATGCAAATTGTTAAAGCGTTTGATACCACAAACGGTCATAGTTCATTTGCCTCAATACAGTTTTGTGCCGAACTATTTGGTTTGGGATCGTTATGGAGAACATTTAGCATCTATTTCTATACAAGTTACGGAGGTAGTAAAAAATGAAATTGCTACGACGAATCTCGTAGAACACATGGTTGAAGATGATGCATGTTCAATGTTCCTTGTTCCGCAATTTACTGATGACAACGGTAATGCTAAAGAAGTACCAAATATAAAAGCCAAAAAATATATGATCTATTAGACGCCACAAAAAAAACCCTTTGGGAAGGCAGTACAAGCAGAACCCAATTATCAGTAGTTGCTGAATACAACCTTGCGACGAGTCCAAATACAATCTCGTAGAAGCTGGATTTACAACTATTGTATAAGCCGTGAAGCGGCATATGCCTCCCAATAATTTAATGTGGGAAAATCATTATGAAGTACAAAAAAAAAAATTGATGTCAGTTTTTGGTTTATCGTACGAAAAAATAGCTACACGTCTAAAGGGGTGCATGCTATTTTGAAAGGAAGATATCAACCTTAAGAATTGTAAAATATGTAATCAAGAAAGGTACAAACCAAGAAAGAAAATGGGAAATGAAGTTATGTATAAACATATGCATTATTTACCATTTCTAGACTTCAAACATTATGTGCATCTTCTATAACCGCGCAACATATGAGATGCACAGTGTGAGAGCACAAGAAGAAGGTACGTTAACACGCCCCGCTGATAGGGAAGCATGTAAGCATTTTGACCAGAAATATCCCGATTTTACATCCAAGAGTCGTAATTTCAGACTTAGTTTATGTATGGATGGATTTTCACCATTTTCTCAATTTGGTGCTAAATATTCGTCTTGGCCTATAATTGTCACACCTTATAATTTACTACCATGGATGTGCATGAAAACTTCTTATATGTTTCTCACGGTTGTCGTCCCTAATCCAGATGATCCGGCATAAGGTATCGATGTTTATTTATAACCTTTGATTGAAGAATTAAAAACATTATGGTATGAACGAGTAAAAACATATGATCTTTCGCTAAAAAAAAAAAAAAAAAAACTTTCGCATGCATCTTCATAGAAAGAAGAAACAACAAGCAAACAATGCAACCCAGCTAGACAAGATAAAAGCGCAAACCGAGTAGATCTTACGATCTGCTCGGATGCCGCTATAGAGTGCGCGTGGATGGTGCGAAGGGTGCGGGGGACCGATCTCGGTCTCCTACGCGAGGGACGAACTGGAAGGGAAGAAGATCGATCTCGTGTCTCATAGATGTCGGAGAACTCAAAAGAATTCCCAGAATTCTGGTCCAACGACGAAGAAACCGACGCACCAGCTTTTGAAGGACATGAATTTTTAGTGAGGCAAGAGAGACGATCGTTAATGATCGCAATCACTTGCCTACTAAGAAGAGAGGGGCTAGTCGAGCGATGGGGCTGAGCCATCAGAAGTGAGAAAAGGGGACAACGGAGCGCCAATAGCAGTAGTGGAGGGGAAAATGTAGGGTTGCTCAAAGCACACAACACCACTTTCTGTGTGATCATTATCAATGTTGTGTTTTCCTCGGATTGACAACCCCGCAAAGTGGGTAATGACCGATAACCAGAAAGGGAAATGGAGCAAAGATAAGAGGAGGCCACCAACTCAGATTGTACGCAAAAGGGTGCGCCAACACTAAACGACAACTACCCGAGTAACCTGTATAGTGGTTCAATAAAGGTCCACTATACGAGTACGAATACAACGAGTGCAACACCCCATCCATGTCGGCGACACCTTAATAAGGCATCGAAGAAGCCTGCACAACCCAGGAAACCAAAAACGAGAACAATGGGTCACAAATGACATAGAGAAGACCTTGTTGTGACCCAATGAACCAAGCAAAACACCAACCAAAAAAAGAGAGACTGACTTGCCCAGCAGGTCAAAGAAATGATCTCAAACACGGGATCATCAACGCAGAAAAAGTCTAGCAGCAGGTTAAAAAAGGAGAACATCACTTCCAAAATGCGTAAGAAAATATATACTTAAGCATCGAAATGGCTGAAATGAACAAGGGGATCACGTCCCTCAACCGAAAGGAAAGGGCACACAATAAGGGCAGACACGCCCACGTGACTTAAAAAAGGGACAGAAGCCTTGGCCGAAATATAGGAAATAGCATGAACATGTAGTAACAGCATAAACTCAAAGCATTCAACGTAAGGCACCACAAATTAACACAAGTGAACATGCATAGTATAAGTTACAAAATAGGAGTGCCATACCTTCCTGGCGACTGAATCTACCAAACCAAAGCTCCTGTTTCCCACAATCAAAGAAGAACCAACACCCGAAGAGTGCCTCTCCGCTGCCTCGACTAAAGCCAAAAGCTTTGGCTGCAAACGGAGAGTTGGTGGAGCAGACCGATGAGCAGAACCCAACTTCGTCGAACAACGCCACTTCTTGTACTTAGCTCCTCTCAACCAAGTACAACCAGAACCAACAGAAGAAACCATATGACCGGCAGGGCCGGCCCTGAGTGTATATGGGCCTAGTGCGGCCAAAATTTTGGACTCTTAATTTTTTTTTTAATGAAATTGAACTTAAGTGAAAATGTGTTTTTCCTACTGTGCGTCTCCATTGAGAAAATTGCGTATTTCAGCAAATTCATAAAGTTTTAACCACATTTTCAATCTGTCAACTAGAGATCCACACAAGCCACATTTTCATTTTAATATATTGATTGATGTCAACAAAACATACAGTCATATCTACTTTTGCATGGATAAACTACTATCAAGTACACGTATCCTGACAAAAAAAACAGCTCTAGTAAAGGTTAACATATTAAATTATAACCACAATTAACATTTACTAATGTAATATTAAACAGAACAACTATAATATTAATATGTAACAACACAGCGCCCGATTAAACATGGATGGAGTAGAGTTTTGTAGCCTACTGTCTAAACAAAAAATGTAGAAGGAAATAAGTCCCACATCGTGTAATGCTACAAACCACTCAACCTACACCACCTACGGTACCCTGGAATTAGATTTGGCAGCACTGGGACCCATGATATATTATTTCGTTGGATTGAGTTTCAATTCTGGGCTGAGTATAGCAGCCCTGGAGAATAATAAATATAAATATTTAGCGGCTACTTTCGGTTTTGAGCGGTTGAACCCCTAGATTTAGGGGTTTGCAATTAACTGCTGGCGGTTTATTTCAACTCCGGTATCCAACACTATGTTGCAATTTATCGTGTAATGCTACAAACCATAAACGATGAGCGACCACGGTTCGATTTGCGATCCGGTATCCAACACTATGTTGTTAACACACTAATAAAAAATGATTTGCCATTAGCAAAGAAAGCCTTGGTAGAAGAACCAAAAAGGAACTGAATAACACAGTTATTAAGAGGTGCAAAACCTTTATTTTTGCAGTATACCGGCTGGCTTGCTTTGAAGTGAAATTAACGAGTGTGCGAGGAATCAGTGGAACGTGTGGTATCGCTAGACAAAACTAAGTGCATTTCACAGTTTTTGCCAAGTAAGAAACATTTGTTACAGTTTTTGCCATTTAATTCCATGATATTTGTAATCCAAATGCAAATAAATAAACAATATGAAATATGATATTAGGGAACGAAATATGGAGATGTAACGGACAAGGCAACCTTCCTATCTACAAGGAAGATTCTGGATATTCTAAAAAAATAATTGGTTACATGCATGAAACGCAGGGCATATGATGGTATTTTATTAATAATTGGTTACAGGCAACAAGATATATATTACTTTGTCTTTCATGTTACATCGCTTTCAAGGCTCCAGATTACAGAAGCCATTGGTCTCCGAGAGTGGTAAATGAATGGAATATGCAAAATAGAGAGCCTATAAATAGCACTTCATATACAAACCTGAAATTCACACACTTGCATTTGCATAGATACATATATTAGCTATATATTAACACACAGTTGTGTGAACGGTTCTCTAAAAAATGACAAGTAGCTCTCGGCTGTCCATGGCTTTGGGTGTGTTGATGGCCATATCAGTACTGATGAGCTGTGTAGCCTCACAATCGTGTCATATTAGTGGATACTTGAGGGGTAAAGCTGGTCATTGCAATACGGAGAACGACTCGGATTGTTGCAAAACAGGCAAACTGTATCCACAATACCGTTGTTCTCCACCGGTAACCGATCAGACACGCGCAGTGATGACGATAAATAGCTTTGCTGAGGGAGGTGATGGCGGAGGTCCATCAGAATGCGACAATCAATACCATAGCGACAACGAGCTTGTAGTTGCATTATCCACTGGCTGGTATAATGGAGGAAGTCGTTGCCTCAATAACATCAGAATCAACGCCAATGGAAGGTCTGTTTTGGCTAAAGTGGTCGATGAGTGCGACTCCGTCCACGGTTGCGATTCTGATCATGATTTTCAACCTCCCTGTCCTTACAATGACGTCGATGCTTCTCCAGCTGTTTGGAAGGCTCTCAGTATTCCGCAATCTCAGATTGGAGACTATGATATTACATGGTCCGATGCCTGATGGCACACTATATCTTTTGATATATATTCCTGTGTGATAAGTAATATATATACTGTGTCAGTTTGATTAATGTCAATGAATGAATGATATATACTTACTCCATACGAAGTGTCAAGCTTCTTGTCTAAACATCTCTCATCTTCCTCCTTACATACATACATGCATTTTACTTTATGTACAAGAAATACACAGAGTGATCGAACTATACAAGTATGCTGCAGGTGATCTCTTGATAATGGCCAATCTAAAAAATATTGCAAGACTGTCAGGTTCATATTTATATGGCCTTGCATTTGGTTATGGAACTATCAATTAGACATAATCTCTCAGCTGGTAACCAACTCGAAAAGGAAAACAAAAGATCATCAGAACTTTTGCGGATAGTACTAAATTATCTCCTGATCAGATCGCAGACTAGAGAAGCTTACAATAGCATATGTTTCACGCCAATAGTATTGGTTACATGAGCATTCATAACATCGCCAACTTGACAGGGAGAGTTACGCACAGCACAGGTTAACACGCACGGGAGCAACAAATGGTCGTCGCCAAAAACAACAAAAGTGGTATCATCATTTTAGTTTTAAACGCAGACTCAACTAAAACCACACATATCAGTTATGGGAGTTGCATTAATGATTTGTTCATATTCTCCACTTTACATACTCTCCGTGTCTCCTATTTTCTATTATCCATGGCTTGCATTTAACTGTCTGAAAATATGTATGTTAATTTCCTTTTTCTTCTTTGTTTGTTTACTAGTGGCTTCCCTTAATGCATCTAGAATTCGTTTTATAATGTTTATATCATAATTCAAACTATGATAGTGATAGTTTTCTGCTATTTTAATGCATTATACCACAATTTCAAACCTTTTAAAAGTATCAACTGATAGTGATGGGTTTCTGGCTACAAATTGCATCAGCAAACCCTTGGGACAACCAAAACTGACTACGTGTAACATAATTAACATGATCAATTGGCAACATAATTACAAGCACATGCTGATACTGGAAAAATGACTTCAAAGGTAGATTATTATTAGCAGGCAAAATCATATGGTAAAATAATGCGATTTTTGGTGCATATCAGCACCAACTGACAAACCCGTACTCGTCCTAATGAATACAAAAAGCAATCGATTTAATAAACGACACAAGTGTGGGGGCTTTTAATTGCAGGAACAAATTTATTCATTGAATACAAGAAGTAAGGTCGCTTAGTTGAACAAACCTGTACTAGTCCTAATGATCAAAATCCTACAAGACAGCAATCGAGAGGCCTTTCTGTTTTCCGAGATCGATTATCGAAGGACGATCGTGTCTGAGGTGGAGATGCGGTCGCTCGATCGGGTGGGAGGCGTCGTGTTTGGAACTTGCGTCTGGAGGACGACGTGTCCTTAAGTCTTGGTTTAGATTCCATGGAACATGAGATGTAGCGACTTTGTTGTGAACGAGGATGAACAACGACTTTGGGATTTAGGGTTTGAGAAATTAGAAGAATTTGGTGGAGAGGCAAGTTGAGGCGGGCTCTAAGAGTATGTTTGGCGGAAGCGGGGTTTGGACCGGCGAGAATGTGCTTGGAGCATTTAAGTCGACAATTTTATTTTTATCTTAATTTAATTAATTTATGGTTAATTGATTTATTATTTGTTTTTAAAAAATAATACGTATCAATAATTTACACAAATTAAGAATACGTAAAAAAATAAATTGAAAATTTTCAAGTTACCGTAATTCAGTTCAGTTCAAACAAACTCCATTATGTAAAACACTTCGATACGATCGCAACGTAAAATACTGCGTCTCAAACGGACTTCATTTGCACAAGTTATTAATTTTTAAATATTATAAAAATATAAATTAATCAATTAAAATTGATAACGCACACTTAACAGCTCAAATTTGAGCTTTTGGGGTACCTTGACAGCTCAAATTTGAGTCGTTGGGGAAACGGTCCAAAACAGACCGTTTCTCAACGGACGCGTCCATTGAGTAGACGGTCCGTTTTGGACTGCGAGCGCCATAAAATATTCAGTAACAAACTGGTAAAATCATTTGGCTTCGACCATCCTGCCCCTCTTGATTTTCTTTTCACACCCACCTAAGTTATTAATTTCAAATTCACTCTTTATCAACTAATTAGATGTAAATATTAGGAAGGCCTCCTTGAAATTAAACACAACAGAAAACAAATCTCTATTTTCTTGCAGAATTTCATGTTCATTTTATTTTTTATTTTTTTGCAAGGCAACATGATTTTTTTTATTACTCAACTAATGTGTTTACAACATATGCATCATATCCTATATAAACATACAACAATACATTTGCGTTGAACAACAATTCCCTACAAACAAATTTAAAAAAAAAATGACAGATTTAACAGTAAAATCATTATAGATAACAACTAGAAACACTAGTCAGAAAACATCAATCGTGAAGCTTCAACATGCAAAATGCAGACCTTCAGGAAGCAATCAATTGCGAATTTCAAAAACAACATAATCTTGGAAAAATTACTCCCCCAACAGAGAAACAAATGTGACTTCTAAAGAATGATAGCTTCAAAAGCTTTGCAGACAGTGAGCTTTATAATACCCAATGCATCAAACACTCATAACAACATCCTATATACCTACAGATGGTATCCTAAGGCAACAGTAGCATGAAAACTGATGCGAGCCACACTATGTATCAAAACAAAAAGAAGCAGCAGACCCCAGAAGCCTATAACCAGAACTATATAGACCTATCCATGTTTACGGTACAGAAACAATAATGCATCATCAAAATTTAAGTGGATCAAAAAGGGTAGAAGGGTTGTTCCTCGTATGTCTTCACATTATTATTTAAAGGAAAAACATCTTCTTGTCTGTAATCAACTCCGTCATCCGTATCATCCCATGAATCTTAATACCCTTTGATTTGGACTTCAGATGCAGACACTGAACCAGAAGATGGAGTATTAGAAGGAGGTGGTAATTGTATATGAGAGGGTGATTTAAGATTAACATACGGTGAAATCTTAGCAGAGGATGATGGCTTGAAAGAAGAAGAGACATGCATCTTAGAGGATAATGTAGAAGAACATGACATGGTAACCATAGGTGGTATAGAAGTGGAAGCTTGATGATTACCATCCATAGATTGTACCTGATTACTTTTCTCCAAGGGTTTCAAAATAGCCTCATCATCAAATAAGCTACTCAAACCAAAGTCCAACCCATCATCATCAACAAACTAACTTGTTGCTTGCCTTGAACAACATCAAAAATTTTAATCCCCACAGCGCTATCCCCAGAAAGCAGATCAAATTTATTACCATTTAATCGTTCAGCATGAACACCTAATCCATGAACTGATTTTTCAATTTGAACTGCTGGTTCTTTGTTACCATCTGCTTTCTTTCTCTATACCATTTTCTTTTTATATATAACTTTCGTCCAAACATTTTCATTATTAGTATGATATTCCTTATTCCTGTTTTTATTATCATTCACATTATCATTGATGTGTTCCTCTTCAAAAACCTCATCATCAAACATTTCAACCCTTACAAAATGACCACATTCAACTGTCTTATGTCCAAATCATTTACAAATAGTACAAATGTTCGGTTTCCAATCGTAAGGGAGTTTAACAGGTGTACAATCACCTAATCCAGCTATTTCAATATGTTCGGGTAATTCATGTTTTGGAGAAACTTCAACTTATGCTTTGGCATAATGGAATCTATGCAACTTTGCAGTACTGCTATTGAAGCAAATAAGTTTTTCCACATGGTATGCAAGTAGGAATGGAAGTGAGGAAGGTTGGGGCGGGTTTCTCTTGCCCCAGAGCCGATCCATACTTTTTAAACCCTGCCCCGTAGACTCGGTGTGGTTCCGGAATTTAGCCCCGTACCCGAAATTCGTGCAGATCAGAGTAGACCTAACCCACTCCATGACCCGGTGATATTGTATTCTAATGTACATAAGTTTATATACTTATATTTTTTATCACTAAATGATAAATTATATACATATTATAATGTGTTTACAATGATAAAAGAATATAATAAATTGAGTTGTAAGATAATAGTTTAAAATGCATGCATTTGTTATTGTGCGATTATCGTTAATGCAACTTAACATTATGAAAAATTATAGTTTGTTGATTGAAAGAATATAATATTAAAGTTATAACCATGTATACCTAAGAAGATTAATAAGTAATCATTATAGTTATAAAATGTTTCAATGATCTTTCAATCACGCGGGTCGGGTTGGTGCAGGTTAGACGTTCCCCAGGCCCGACCCTAGACCCAGACCTCCAAAACGGGTCGCGGGCCCTGAAGATCCTATGAGGCGGGTCTAAATGGATCAAAACAAGGGCAGGTCAAGCGGGTTTGGACCCTAGACCCACCTCATTGTCATCCCTATATGCAAGCCAGTTATACCAATTAAAGTCCAAAGAATCATGGGGATTTTATAGAAATGTATCCAAATAGGAATTGTTTTAATTTACATCTGAGAATCACCAATAATAGGATCCCTATGTGTGATTATAAACATTCTCCCCTTGATAAAGATTAGATTCCATCGTAAAATTTTGTCTCTACCAAGATCATTTGAAAATTGAAAGAAAATTTTTACTCCATCAAACTTAACACTGAACTCGCCATGTAATAACCAGTAACGTCTCAGAAAACCGAAAACAGTAAGAAACAAGAGAGCACCATCCAGAAAGAAGCCTACGAGGTGATTATTCCAGAATTTCTGACTTTCTTTCCTTATAAGATCTGGAGGCCCTTTAGGTGATTCGTCTCTGAATATATCAAATTGAATAGGTTGAAAGATTCCAACATTCCTAGGGAGAGAGAGTTGAAAAGTGAGGCGTAATCGACCTTAGCTTTAGTTCTACTAGTAGGTAGTGACTCTGTAAAATCGGACCCCAATTTAGATTGCTTTGGAGGGCCATTTGATTCTACAGAGCAACTCGCAATAAAGAAATTAGCTAGACAAGAGACAAAGGAGGAGAGAGGAGGTGGATTTGGAAGTGGCGATGGTTTGGAAGGTGGAAAAGGATGAAATGAAGCGGAATCGAGGGGAAAGGAAGAACCAAAAGAGTGAAACTCCATTAATCGCCATTAGAAACAGTCGCCATTAAAGTTAATCTCAGGCTTCAACTCCAGCTCCATTTGCTTTTAATGAACTTAATTTTTCATGTTCATACTTTTTTCACTATTACTTTAAAAGAAAATTCAAAAAATTACAAATATTAATGGATGATTTTTTATCAGAAGAAATTGCGGAATGTCTGCATTTAATGTTAATAAATGTAGACATATTTTCAATTATTCACAGAGTGTATTGCAGATAGTAAAAAGGGTAAAACAGGTGTAGAAATGTCTGCACTTATTGTGAATAGTTGCAGATGTATATGCAACTATTCTACGGTGTATTGCACAAATGTCTCACTGTATTTGTCATATGAATATTTTAAGTAAAGGTAAAATATGATATGGTTGCTTGAAAAGTTAGACTGCAAATTCTTCATATTTTTATAACATTTATCCCATCTTAAAATGAAATTTGTGTATAGATTTCTATGAAGTTACTAATATTTTTAAATTTCAATTAGTATTAGATAATGTCAAAATTATAACAAGGCAAATATTGGGATTTTTTTTTGAACTAAAATTGAAACACTATTTCAGTTTTCGAAAGAATGAGGTTTGAAACATCATTATCGACTAAACAATATGTGTTTAAATCTATACGCTGGAAAATCCATTTCATGTTGAAAACTAATATCCAAGCTCAATGATATAATGAATACTAAGATATAACACATTGATAATTAATGTCAGCATTTGTTGGATGAAGTTATCAGTACAAAAATAATAATCAACTAGAGACTTTTTTATTTTGTCTCCAGTTCATACTTAAGACTCCCTTAAGATAAGTAATATTGTCTTTAAAACAGGTCTCTAAATAATAAGAAACAACAAATATTTTTCTTTAAAATAGTTAAGACCCCATTATTTCTAGTCATGTTAACAAAAGCCTATGTAGCTCAATTCGTAAAGACATGTCTCTCCCAAGTGAGTGACGCAGGTTCCAGTCCCGTTGGTGCCATATTTTTATTTTGGAGGAATGGTTAAAATAATACATATTCCAGAGGAGAATATATATAAATGCACATATAAGGAAAATTATACATAAAAGAGAGTATAGAAATATATGTATACATGCGTATGTATGTTCAAAAATACAAACATATGAACGAGAAATCCAAAATAAACCTACAATTTATGGAAATAGATAAGAAACAAATAACGGTATAATGCCGTTTGAATTTGAAAATGAAATAAAAGTTTCATATATGTATACACACACACACAGATATATATATATATATATATATATATACATGTACAAATTCAAATATTGAGATAAATTGTGCAAGTTAAAGAGCAGAACATAATTAATGCAAAATAAGTGGAAAATGAACAAACAAGTTAACTACCTTTGAAATTAAAGTGCATTAAGAGGTATAAAACGACTAATTAGTGGCAATATTAATTGTATTAATTAACGGGCTAGGAATTGAAAGATTGAATATGTATATACGTGCATAGATTTGAAATTTAAAATTAGTAATGGTGTATAAAAGTCATAAGATAAATCGAAGGAAGAAAAAGGGGCAAATAATCAAACGTTTAAATGAAAACATTAAGTACGACAGCTAATGTCGCACCTAGACCCAGATGGGTTGACCCAAGTTTTGCCTCGATCGACTTATGGGTCGAACCTAGGTGGCTGGCTTGACCCAAGGCGAGTCCAGATCTGTTTTGTGAAGTGACTTTTCTGATGTGTGTGGTTTGGATTTTAAGGGATTAAACCCGCTGGTTCAGACTTTCTTGTACACCTATAAATAGACTAGCAGAGCGTATCGTAAATCTCGTATTTTCTTAAGTGTTGCCTAGGCTATGCTATTCTCTTCTTCTTCCTCAAAATCTTTTTAAAAAATTAGAAAATTAATTTTAGAAAATTCTGGTTCAAGATTTGAAGATAAAAGAATGTACATCTACAAATAGGTGTTCAAACTTCTGATCAATGTGAGGTAAGTTCTTGAATCTGATTTATTTAAGTTTCTCATTCTTTCCCCGTTCTTTAGTATCAGATTTGTGAATCCATAGTTATTCAGATTATAGATTCAGTTAGGAAAGCCATGGAATAACATATCTGGATCAGATTCAACAACTGGAAAGCTGTTAGGTAGATGGATATAAATTATACCTTTTTAAATAATTGTATATTTACCATTTACATTCCCCGTCATTTTTAACATGTTAAATAAATGTGATTTGTGATAATTGCGGTGTAATTCATTTTTCGGTTATGTTAAGAATATTACTGATGTATAGATTTGTTATATGAACCTATTAAAAATTGCTGTAGTACTGAATTTGTGAGATTTACAAATAAAAGTGAATATGAAAAATTGGAATGATTGTGAGGTTAATTCTGCGTAGAACATGTTGAAAACCTTTCTGTTGTATAAAACATGTTTCCAGTAATCGCCTGTCTAAATTGGGAATTACTGTAAACACTGTAATTATGGAATTTACACTAAATACTAAAAAAATTAAGAGTATTAGTATGTAAAAGAGTGTAAATAGAATTACATAAAAAATTAGGAATAATGAAGAAGCTTGATTTTCATGTAAATTTTACAGTAATTGAAATTTTAGATAACTACACTAAGACAAGAGGTTAAGTTCAACTTGTGGTAGATGCCTGCCCGGAACCGCCTGACAAATCCAGTATCCACAAGTTGTCAACTTAATGTGAGAGGTTTAATGCATAAACATGTATAAAAATATATGTACGCAATATGAAATAAATAAATATGTAAATGACATTAACTGTAATTAATGGAAATAAAAGTTTTGTGCGAAAATTTACAAGATAGTAAAGAGGTAAATTTAAGGGTTTGGTTAAACGTTAAAGAACCAAGGAAAATGTGATGAACGAGGAATATAACCTATTATGATTAATTACATGAATGAGAATGGAATATAATAAGTAGGCTTGTCCTAAGGACAAGTAAAGATTATAACATAGGTTATAATAAAGGAAAGGAAACTTATTAATAAGCCTTAGTTAAGAGAACTAAGTTTATAAGTAAACAACAATAGTTTTGTGATGACAGTGCAAGAATTATGATCAAATAAGGAAGAATGATGTAAACTTATGGAATTAAATAAGTTATACTCAATTAAATATATTAAGTAACATGTTAACAGAAAACATGTGGATTGAGATAAGGTATACTTAATTATACATTAAGTAGAACATGTTATTGTAACTTGTAGACATGAAATTGGACAATGAATGATATTGTAATAATATAAAAAGATTGTAGATTACTTTCATTAATTACAATCTAAGGAATAGCATGTTATGGGCTTATTAATGAAATTAAATGGGTTGAGTTATATCACTGAATTAATAAGCGAGAGGGGTTTGTTCCTTAAAGATATAAGGGGCTTGGGGAAAACTTGGTAACTTGAATAAGGAGTTAATATTGGAAATAACCAAGTTAATTGGTAAACTGATAAGATAAAGAAAGCGTACGATTAAAAGATTAGACATAGGGTTTAATTGCACATTAGCGTGATGTGCTTGGACCAGTCCTCACGTCTAAAGGTGAAGAACCAAACGGGGTAGATCATCGTGGTGTCTAGAGGCACAAGAGGATCACGTCCATCTGTTAATTCTGCTGATATTATGCTTCATGGCTCTGTGAGACTAAAGGAAGCAAGCGGCTTCCAATAGATGTGGTAGGGTACTCTGTGCTGGTCCTCCGTGCGGTGGTAGTGCTAAGGCTGTACTTGCAGATCTGCACGAAACCACCTAGTAGGTATACCTTGACTGCAATGATTGTTTGGCAGTCAAAAGGTTGTCAGGTGACATTGGGCGATTCAACGATTTGCCTATAGAGAGGCTGGTCAGAATTAAATAAAGGATAGTAATCGTCGGCTACATGTCATCGACAGTCAGTGTGATGCGAAAATACTAGAGCCAAACCAAGAGACCATCGATCTTTCACTATCGAGACTTTGGTTGCGGGACACGCCAATTTAGATGTAGATTTTATGCTAGGGGCACGTCACTTAGGTCTGATGTAATCTTTTACTGGTTGAGGGAGGGGTCAAGGTGGGACCATAGCCACCGCAGAAATGCAGACCATAATTTAGGTATTTATACTTTAGGCCTCCTTAGCAGACCTATACTGATATGGAAAAGCTCCTGACCGAGTCTCGTGCATCCATATGCGGCCTATTACGAAACTCGGGCTACAGTAGACACTACATAGTTTAAGGATCTGGATACATGCACTCCACACCGGGTAGTGTATGTAGACGCCTTGGCATTACTCTGTGTTAAGATCAATCTTCGCTGACGAGTTTGGATATGGCAGTCCGTATTCTTACGTAGCATGGCGATGGTAGTTGGATGCGAAACGTTTTGATAGTGTGGCGGCGGAGACCATGCGAGGTGGGTACCATGGGAAGTATCTTGATATTGGGGGTAGCTACATATATACTATATTATGTCAATCCACTGGGAGGTAGATGGGTACGACGTGTGTGTAAAGCCTTGAGTGTCATTAACCGAAAATTACCTAATAAATAAGAAAATGTAACTGAACGGTATATGTTGGGTTATTTCAGAATGTGTAATTTACGTCCAGTCACCAGAACTTGTTAACTGATCCCCTTCTCACAACATACCTGTTGGTTAGGCTTTTGGAAAAGATATGATAGCTTTGGATACTGTCTAGGAAATAATATTACATTGGTAAGTCTATATTTGACTACATTAAATTTTATTTCATTCCGTTGTTAGATGTTTTCTGATCTCTGATATATTTTATATCTCTGTCTTTTTTGCGGGATATATGACAAGCCAACTCGAGTTTCGATAAATTAGGATTTCTGAAAAAAAATCGATCTGTCGGAATTCGGGGTTTTACACAATACCTATAATTAAAATATCAGAAAGTAAAATAACTAACGTAAACACATGCTTGAACAATAGAAGTAAGATGTCGTAGTGCTTGTTAATTTGTTAATCATCAATATTTGGAACATACGAAAGCGGAGCTCCTTGTACTAGTGGATCCACGGTATTATGATCAATCAATTGAAGATGACTTCACTACGTGGTAACTTAATATTAATAGAGAAGTTCTTCAATAAAATATAAATTTTTAACACCATAGTGGCTTCTACAATGAACAGAGCCTATGAATATTACAAAGTCCTTTAAAACCGTAAGCAAACAAGCCATGATAGAAAGGACAATACATATCATGGAATCAATGGTAATTAGAATAATGTGATTAATTAATTACGTGAAGTCAAATTATATGTTTTTATATTATTATGATTTTGGATTATGTTCATACAAATATGTCGCAGTTCATCCATGCATTTGTTGAGGCTTCAATGAATAGTGCTTATGAAAAGAAGCGGCTATTTTATTTCAGTACAAGAAATATTATGCTGGAAAAATAAAATAGAAGGTATATGGGTTTAAAAATGCAAGCATTATTTAAGGGACCTTGTTTAACATAATGTTTCCATTACAGATTTAAGGAAATCTTTCAAAACATTTATGAGGCTGGATGGGCATCAAAGATTGAAGCTGCTGAAATATTATAGGCTATAAGCACGAACTCAATATAGTTTGAATTTATTTCTCTACAAGTGATTATTACAATTTTTATGGTTGCTATGAATACAGGCCAATCAAAGATATGGTTGCGTATGTGCTTAAAGGTGGTGCTGGCTATGTTTTGCCAAGTAAGAATGTAATAGGGATGTGAAAAGTGATTTCTTTGATAAAGAAAATATTTTCTTTGAAGACTAGTTAACACATAGTTGATGGATTAATTTTGTAGGCAAATTATCAAATATGAATTGGAACTATATTACTCTTTATAGGTTTTGGATCCATAGAGCCAATGATATCAGGATTGGTAAGTACATAGAGGCCTATCTTTTTATTTTTATTTTTATTTTTATTTTGTGTGTTCTTACCTTCCTCAAAACAGTGAGAAAGTACTCCAGTAAAAATCTCAAATTTTGTGCATTTTGAATCACAACTTTTGCATCAATTATGAATCAAGTTGTGCTGTCAAATTATTTGATCTTTTAGTGTAAACAACTTTCAAAGCAACAACGTTTAACTTTCTGAAATTTGGGATGAATACATTTTTCCATGGATAATAATAATAAGATAACATACATTTATGGGAGCATCCACATGTCGTGATTGCAAATATGAAACTGTTGGGTTGGAAATGAGGAAAGCATATTTTTTTTTTAATAATTTATGTTCAAGATTGTGGTTCAATTAAATTGTAATTACTTCAGACTTTTTCCTTGAATTAAGTCAAGTGATGAATTAGGATATTTACCACTTACTGAGTATGCATTAAAAGATGTTTCAGTTATGACTTTTATATGCATATGACAGAATCGATCAAAATAAACAAGTAAACATGAATTCATTTCTAAGTTAATAATATATAGTGACAAGGAAAATTTCATCACTTAAAACTTATACATATATAATTAATAGGTCATTTATTATTATTATTATTATTATTATCTATAATTCTTTGGTTCAACTTTAAAATAACTAATATAACAAATACATTGAATCAAAATAACCAAGTTAAATACTAATTTGTTATCCCTTTTTATTTTGGTAGCGCCAGTTTCTAGAACTGGTCTTAAGGAAGCATATGTTAACGACAAGTTAAATTTGCAAGACAACTTAAACTTTTGATCATAGCAATCAACAGGCTATACTTTTCCAAAATGTAAAACTCTACTAATAATCATGAAGTTAGTAAAATTTATGTGCTGGCATAGATATTAAAAACTAAGTTTTTCTAGTGATATGCATTTATTTCTAATTAGAATATCAACAGGAAAGGAACAATCAATAAACACTTCAACTAATCATGCTTTAGTCCATTATTCTTTTTTGTTCTAGGCACATTATCTGTATAATAAAAAGCCTTCGCTGGTTAGGAAAGACAAAGAAAGGCAGAGATTTATTCTAATGAAAGATATCCGGTGGCTCTTTTGTACTTGAACATCGATTCATCGGGGCAGTCTCCCATGATCTCCCACGATCTATCTTTTACCAGCATCCTCGCATACTTTTTAACTCATTTTTTATTCTACCTTTGACTTTGTCCCTTTTCTTTTGCATTTATTACAGATCCCCCATTTCCATTGTTTTTTGCCCTCCACCAACAGTCTTTGGCCTCCTTTCCATTTCTCGAACCCTAATTTGGATTAAAATGACCAACAATCGAGATGAAGACTTGAACATCGCCTATTGTTCATTCCAATTCTTCATCTCTTATCAGCATATTTACTCACTTATAATTACATCTACTCATTGGGTTGTATTCGTGTTCCAGCCATTGTACTCTTCTATAAATTATTCCATTAATTTTATTTTTATATATATTCCTCATCATGATTTATGTTTTTTTAAATTCCAGGTCTAATAGAATCTTCACCATCAGCAGGTTAGATCTTCTACCTTTTAACTGTTATTGTTTCATACTAATTGGCTATGATTTGGAATAGTTTTCAATATTAGATGTTTAACCTTCATTTTTTATTTCCATTTTATTCTTCTTCTCTAACTATTTCATTCTAGAAAACTAATCTGATTTGTGGTTTTGATTTTGTTGCACCAATGGCAACGACCCTCATCTCATACCAGTTGTATCGAATTCTTATTTGTAGATGATTGATTTTTTTTCTAAGTATATATATAATTTATTTGAGATTTTGATTTTGTCTTTTGTAACAATAATGGTAGGTAATTGATTTTTCACTAAGTATGCAAACAATTTATTATACACACATTATTTGCAGCTTGCAAATTTAATGTTGGATGGTTCCAGATGCCATAATATTAAAGCTAATTAATTTTATTCACTGCGTAGTTTATGATTTCAGTAGCAAATTTTTTGATAGTTGTAATAACCGGTTTTTTTCTTACCATTTATTTCAGTAATAAAATCAACTCAAATCGTTCAAAGAAATAGAATTTTTTAACTATGGGTTCAAATAAATCAAATCACAGTATCACACACAGAATAGCGGAGTATCTCGCGGGGGAATAAATAAAATGTAATAGTAGTTCATAAAGCTACTAAATAAAAATTCAAACTTATACATAAAATCAGAGTTAATATAGCGGAAGTCCAAATAAAAGAATTTCTAATATAAAGAAGAAATAACTGAAACCAACATACAGAGATGATGTCTTCGACATTCTCCAGCTTCGAAAGGTGAAATCTCATTACTACAATACCCGGTATAACCTGAGCAATGTGCAAAACAAAACAATCGGATCAGGACTAACATTCTTATATAAGTGAATTAACTCAAGTGAGATATTCAATGAAATGCATCGGTAACTTAAAGGATGTTTGGAATTTTCATCCTTTAAGGATCCATCAAACTATATATCATATAATACAATACGCTATTATAATAGTGTCTATGGTTAAATGTACTATTGAAAATAGCGTAAACAAGATCGCATTTTTACCCATACACTGTTTATTAGCATTGTAGTCTATATAGTATTGTAAACCCGTTGTAAACTAGGATATCAAGGAGCACTCCATAGATACCACACCAAATCAAAATCGTAGAGGGCTCGATCAGGATAATATGAAAAGGCACATGAGGAATACTCCAGTTAGGATTTTATCAATTGCACACATGGACCGATGGTAACGTATAGCAGCAACTACCCGCCCACCTCGAACAACGCTAACATAATCAAGGGTGGATCCACAATCAAATCACAAAGTAATAGATATGGTTCTAAGAAGTGCGTCTGAAACGAGAGGCGACCTCACTTAATCATGATATAGCACCTATTTTATTCATTTTATTTATGACCCGAAGGTCAAGCGAATCCATCATTGTTCTCTTACTTCATTCCAATTGCGTTCGCCAAATTAACCTACTTCATTCTGGATTCTCCACCACGTGCACAGTTGTTAAAGTGGTATCGGTATTGACAAAGAGTACGTTAATACCGACTCGAGTCTCTTTAACAATCAAATGATTATTTCAGACCATGGTCATTTATATTTGAAATCATATTTTAAAATATCATAAATCAATTAACTCTAAATACTAATTTTTTATTTAAACAATTAAGTACAAATATTTCAACTAAATCATTATTAGATTTAGATCAAAATTCCAGATTTCATATTTGCAAAATGGTTTGTTAACAAAATTACATATGGTTTCAAATTTATATATCATAATTATCGTTATTCAAAATCCTCATAATAAACATTTCGATTCTAATAGCTCGGATTATAAACAGACATTAATTCAAAATAGTTAATATAGTATACAATAGTTTAATTTTAAATAAATATATTTATATAAGATAATTTGGTAAATAATTATAAAATATATAAAATAGTTTAATATTTAAATATATTTTAAAAAAATGGTTATAAGATTTTTAATAGTTAAGTTAATATAAATAGCTATAAAATAATAATTATATATAAAAAAGTCTAATTTAGTTTGTATAAAATAATACTAGTTTAAAAAAAATAGTTTTAAATGATAATCCAATTCGAATCATCTATTATATGTTCCAGTTCTAACTTATAACCAATCTATTATATGTTCCAGTTCTAACTTATAAAAAAATAGTTTTGAATGATAATCCAATTCGAACCATTTATGTAGTGCTCGCGGATCGGGCTAGGTGCGCTAGAGAGGGTTTTACGACTCTGGTCTATTTCCCTCCTGACCAAATTCAAAAAATACATTCTAATTCCAATATATCCCCAACATTATTCAAATTGGGTTTAGATTTTATTACTTCAACCAAATTCTCAAAATTACAAATTTACTATAAATCTCATTTTAATAATATTCAAGCTAATTAAATTTAAATTTCCAAGTTTTATCGATTCTAAATATTTAACTTCAAGTATACTTAGATTCATTGACTTAACAAATTATTATCAAATTGATTTATTAAGTTTCACTATCCTAACCAAAGTTCATATAAACTTATTTCATCATTTTCTAAATCACATCTTAAGTCAATTTAGATTAATTTTGAAATTTAATTTCAATTAAGTCATCAAACAAATTAAGTTATCAATAAATTTCAAACCTCTCTTTTTAACCTTTCTTAATTTAAAGTATTAAGAAAATCTATGTTTATTTTTATCATAAAAATCTATATTTGTATATTAAAATTTTAAATTTAAATCATATTAAACTAAAATAAAATATTTATTAAATTACTTATAAAATAATTTAAATTATTTAAATTTTAAAAGTAAAATTATAATTAAAATATATTTGTTAAATCAAAATATTTTAAACTAGGATAAATATTTCCAAAATAGACTAACGTTGTCCGTATAAAATTTTCTGTGTAGGCTAAGTGATACGTATATATATCATTTCAATTCGTAATTTAAAATTTCAAATCCCGGGTATATATCATTTCAACCCGCATCCCAAATCGATTCAATTCATTTTCTAAATGTATACAATGATTCAGGTATATATCATTTCAACCCATAGGGAACTTGCAGTATAACAATAGATAAATAAACCATGTAAATAAACTCAACAAGTCAAACATATACATGAAATAATACATGTCACATGTGCACATTCATATTACATATACAAGTCGTGTCATAAATGTGTGTCATTCGAGCACACAATATAATACAATTTACTAAAACTATCATGTACATTTCACAGCATTTCAAATGGGTTTAATTTCACTTTTATAAAAAATAAAAGTCAAGTATGAGATAAACTCAACTTTTGTGGCACTAAACGGAGATGACAAACAAATGGACATTGAATGGAAATGACGACATCCAAGCACGACTCATGATTGATTCAAGCTCGATAACCACTCAAAATATTTTATTTTTGTTAGAAGATGAGGAAATTTCTTAGAAAAACAACACGACAAATGAATTTTTGAAACATATTTCGGAACTCTTGTATATACATACATACATACATACATACATATATATATATAAGAAGAAGAAGAAGCAACTAAAAATACAACTCACCAAAACCCAAATTTTAGCACAAATCAATTCCAAGAGGAAGAAAGACTATTCCTACACATCAACAGAAGAACAATTTAAACAAACATTTTTTCCGTTAAAATTAACTCAAAATACGCTAAATAAAACACAACACACCCTTATCCAAACACACGCAACACATAACACAGACTCATACACCAAGCAATACAACCCTTAGAACAATTTTATTAAAATTAGGGTAGAAACTTAACCTATCACTAAACACATAGCAAATAGCTTAAAATTACAAACAAAAAGCTCACGCACGCACACAACACAAACATGCGCATGCAACTCACCACGCAACGCACAAACTCATGTACGGACCCGAGTTGGAAAAAATGGCTAAGGGCCTATGACGCGGTGGGATTGGACGAGTGGGGCATGTCGGAGGTGCTGGTCTTTGATTCGGCATGGGCTGGTGATGAGGTAGAGGTCGGTTTGGGTTTTCAGATGTTAGCGGGTCAGGTTTAAGGGTTCTCGGGTTCAAAGTGTTTGGGGGGAGCAAGTGGGGTCGCACTGGCGGTTCAACGAAAATCAGAGGTGCGCTGGAGCAGGATGGTCGGAGGAAGGCTGTGCTGGGGGCACGACTGCCATGGCGTGGAGGGGTGTGAGATTGAATTCGGTTTTGGCTAATATAGAATGGAGCAGCTTCATTTTCACGAAACCAACCATGAAGACAAACAAAAAGATAAAGTTTGGCTTTGGAAAAAAGAAAAGGTACGAATGGTAGTTTAAGGGAAAAATTACGAAAAGACAGGTTTGGAAAATTTCACAACAAAAGAGAACAATACTAAAAAATGGATCAAGGTCCAAAAAAGTGAACGGTTTTGTTTGTGAAAAGAAAAGGAAAGATTTGAAACATAGATCTTCAAATTGTTTCTTGCAAATCTGAAACATGTTTAATAAAAATTATAGATTTGCAATTGGAAATAGAATGGTAAAATAGGAATTGGAATTTTCTAGTTTGAAAAGTGGATTAGAATAATAAAAAAGATTTAAGATTTAGATCTTTGCCATGATTTTTCTTGTTCAGAACTTCAGAGAGGAAGAAGAAGAAATAGATCAGGGATATGAGAAGGAATGAGGAAGGAAGGGTAAAACTACGTGATTTATTCACGTAAAAGAAACCCTTTAGATACTAAAGGTACAAAACCCACTTAATAATTAATATTCAACCAAGCCCAATAAGCACAACCCAAATTTTATGGACCAATATGCTATATATAGGTCCACAAAATCAAAGAAAAATAGTATTTGAAATGCACAGAAATACGTCTTCAACAACGCACGTTTTCGTAGTGTAAATCGTGGATTTTGAGCAAATGAAATCAGATTTCAACGAAATGAAATTTGCTGAACAACTGGAATTCAATATCAGATTAATAATATATATATAATTTCAAATTTTTAAAAATTTTAAGTTCCAGCTCAAATTCAAAATCTTTGACCAAATTGATCAGAGCTGACTTTTATAGAAAAACATCCATTTTAATAGTTTTGAAAAATAAATTATACAACAATACATTTATAATATTTAAATTAACATTTTTAAGAATGAACTCAAATTCAAATGATACTCTTGATTTAATTTGTTCGACAAATAAGTTTTGAATTGACAAACGTTATTTTCAGTTATCAAACTTTATATTTGTGTCAATATCAAATGCATTCATTTCAATAAAATCTAAATATATTGAGTTTTAAATCAATAAAATCAAATTTTGAATTAAACTGTTAATAAAATTCATTTAAAAATTCATGTTGTTACAATAGCTTAAAATTTTCGTTTCACAAATAAATTATCAAGTATAACATGCATTTGTTGTTTTTATTATTTAAAATCATTTGTATTATCAGTAAATTTGATGGCTTTAAAGAGAGACAAGTGATCAATTTAAAGCACGGACCTTAATATAAAGTCATTTAGGTTGTTATCTGATATATCTAACACATGTAAGAAAGTGAAGCACGCCCAACAAAAATCTTTGTCTTAGTAATAAATGAAAATTTTAAATTTTATGATTACTGTAAATGTTTGACAATAGACACATAACCACAATAACATTTGGGTAGCTATATTTGTTCTAATCATTTTAATTATCTTTACAAAAGCAAGTGATTTAAAAGAAGTGTTTTGACAATATTACCTAAAAGAATTATTGTTCATTCTACTACAAAAATTTGGTTCACTAGATTTGTTGCTTATGTAAAGGATTAATACTAAAAATTATAATGTCTTTTGCTCAATTTTGAATTTATAGAACCCCTATTTCATAACTAACTACCATAATTTGTCGGTTAATTATTGTAGCAATATAGATTTTCACTGAGACTAAAATTTCAAGTTCTTTGAATGATTCATACTTTAATATACTGCAATGCATGTTGAATTGCTCATTCGCACTCTACTTTTTTTTACACATATTTCCATTTACTCCTCATTAATTTATCACCAAAAGTGTTTGGACTTTGAGCAATTTGTTGATGGTTGGATCATTTGAATTGGAGTCACAAAATTTGTTGGTATTATGGCATTAATGGAAATAACATTCAAATTAGATAAGGGCATAAGTAGATATTAGTAATTTCAAGTAATATACACCATACGATAACTTTCTTAATTTATCATTTTTTAATATGGAAAGTAAATTGCATACATTTTTAAGTTTACATTTTCCATGTGAACCGTTTGATGCTTTTATGGTTAACCAACAAACAAAACATTTGGTAATGCATTGATCTCCTGGGAGATGCATGCAAGCTCACTCCTTTTTTCCTTTCGAACTTTCAACCTACAAGATCTCTTATAGATTTGAGGTTTATTTCAATCGTATGACGCATCTAAGAATTTCAACTTGCAGCTACTTAACTTTTTATTAATTTCAACTTACAGTTACTGGTCAATTGTTTTACTCTTTTACATATGTTGTTCGAATTTCTACTGTAACATCATTTTGTAGAGTTGTATATCTAAATTATGTGCTTTAGTTACATGGATATTGTTGATGTCAAAAGGTTGGCATAACATTAAAAGATTTCCATGATAGGGAAAGAAAATAAATGTAAAATGAGGAATTTTAGTGGGGAAATGTAGTAAAGTGACATTATGTCTGTAACGGTTCGGTTCGTGAGAACCTACGTCCATCTTGAAGATATAGCACCTTATTCACATATATATAATTCAACTTTACAAGAGTGAGCTACAATAGCAATCGTGGAAAAAGTGCAAAAAGGTCCAAGAAGGAGCTGAATTTCTTCTTCTCGAAAGGCCAAAGTGTACCTAAGAGTGCCAAAGTTTCTTTAAAGTGCCAAAAGCCCATGAGATGCCAAGTGCCAAAATTACAACCATATTTGACATATAAAGGGGGTATTTATAGGTGAGATTTCGGGAGAAATCTAGGCAGGTGTGTGGAAAATAGCCCAAGGAAACCCATGGCCCCAATCTCTATATATCGGTATCGATACCGATCCCAAAACATTTGTATTTTTAGGGTTTAGGGAATGAAGAGTTAGTCTTCTTCCTTTGCTTCGTCTTCTGGCCAAGTTTGGTTGGAAGTTGCTTGATGGATTAGAAAGAATGATGACTTGAACTTGAGTTGAATTTCTGGTCTCCCTGATTTCACACTGATCCGAAAAGCCTTTTGTAAATTTTGAGTTGTTGGTGATTCACACTGATCCTTGAAGGTGGTTATGATTCCTAGCGATTTTGAAAGTGTTGGAGGAATTCTGAGAAGCTCTATGATTCACATTGTTCCTGGAGGTATCTCATGATTCTTACTGATCTGGGAATACTTCAAGATTTCTGGGAGATTCTGGAAGTAGTTAGAAGTTGCACCAATCCCAGATTTTTTGGGAATACGTATTGATCCCGGATGCTTCAAGAAGTTGTACTGATCCTGTATTTATTTTAGGGACACATACTCAATTAATGTGGAATTACACAAGTAAGTGAAAATAACACTTATGCCTTTCGATCCAACATCTTGAGATTTCGAGAGGATAGCGTACATAAAACCAATCATGCTTGAAGCTACTCATCTTATTTCGTACCCTTAGATAATACGACTGTAGAGTGACACTTTTAAGAAAGTCAAGGATGGGGAATTCCTACGGTGCTTGAAGTTGAAAATATATTGTATATCATCCTGTATTAGCTCTTGATTCTAATTCTCTTAGTGCATCATATATGAGCCTAGTAGGAATGCATATCTTTTTGGATGCAGTTGAGTGGGGGGCAGGCTCGTATGATGCATCATCTTCCTCATGAAGTGACCAAATAGCGGAACACACCCTATTGTGCATATGTATCTATTGCATGGGATATACCCTTCCGGGAGCATGTGAGCTACATCTTCTGTACTCAAAATCCATACATCTTCATGAGGCATGTTATGCTTTAAACATATCTTCCTCAACATTGGCCCATCATTGATGCGAACAAATCAATCGAATCTTCTTATATTGCAACTCTTTCCAATGTGTTTAGAGTGGAAGGAAAATATCAACATCTATTTCCATTCCACCAACATCTTTTAGGCCGTCTCTCATTTCCTTTAGGACCTTCTTTATGTGTAAGCCAGGCCTTTCTGATGTCGAAGCCCAGCTCGACTCATCACTTGAATCATCTTGAGACTAACTTGAGGCAGAAGTCTCCTTGGTTATTTCAGCCACCAAAGCTTTGATGTGGTAAGATTGTCTCGAACCTAAAGTTTACAACACTCATAAATAATTGCAGTTGGTGCAATTCACCTGTACCCACCTCGGTGCTTAGTGTAAATTAGTGCAGTACATTAGTATCTTGTGCGCATATGTAGTTTGATAAACTCAACGGAAAGTGGTAGCGAGATTCAGTTTACAAGTGTGACGACCATCATCTATAATCATCTCAAAATGTCTTAGGCTAGTGATAGTGATGTCCCTCGAGATCATATGTTGGCAATAAGAGTCCTATTTTTCTTTCATATGTCTATTGTTCAGTCTTTAAGCTCTGAACCTATATGCATGATCATGATCAAATAATATGTGCGTATTTATTAGAATTGTTAGGGGTTGTACCCAACTCTTGACTTACTCATTTCTTTTCCAAATGCTTAAAGTCAGACTGGCCCGATCTCATGAAATTGTAAACAGTGATCTGACCCCTCTCCGCAGTCAACCCAAGTCGATCTGACTTCCTTGTTTAATTTCCTTAAACTTTTCTGTTCCCTTCTACGAACTCTCCACGTCTCTGTTTCAGAACCGAACCAATCCTACCATATCCTTCTTGAAACTGCTTCCTAAATCCACCTCCTTCACTCACCATCATCTCCTTCAAACCACGACTGTCATCCAGACCTTGCCTTCGCTATCTCGATCAACCCTCCTTAGTACTAAATCTCATCACAAGTCGCTATGCATAGGCGAAGATGCTTACCTCTAGAGATAATGAGTTATGGGAGAACTTAAGGATTAAAGGGTGCATGGGAGAAGTTGGAATGATGGTCAAGGAGGAGGTCTCAGGGTGTGAATTGGCCGTGAGTACGAGGATTTCAAGGGGTGGTGAAAACTTCATTTTTATTGCTCAAGAAGAAGTGAATATATATAGCGGAGCCAACCCTCGTACTCATTCTAATTTCTTACTAAACTTAAAAGTAAGGGATCAGTATTGATCCTTCAGAAAGGTCGACATCGATCCCTTATATTTCACACACACACACACACACACACACACACACACACATATATATATATATGCAAGCGTTCAATGGCACCCCGAAAATTTAGCACCCCAAATCCACCTCTCGTTTATATTAGTTTAAGTTAGTGGGAGGTGAGAGAATGAGTGGAAGGAGAGAGAGGAGAAATGTGTGGTGGAAAATTGGGAGGTCATTGGGGTGTTCCACTGTTACGCGTGCCATTGAACCTACCTCACACATGCATATAATAACTTATGTATACCTAATGTAATACACCCTAACATATAGTCAAACACATATGCATACACACGCACATGCGCACATATATTTATCCGTACACTTCATTCAAGAAAACTTCAAACGTGTTACATAAAATCACGTACGTGCATGACTCAAGACTGGAAGCTACCTACTTACATTAGGTGTACTTAGGAGTTTACGACAAAAAACTAACTTCTTGACTCAATAACTGTTGAATGTTCAATTGATAATTCCAAAGAGAATCCAATTCTAATGGTTGAAACTGGACAAGTTAATCAACGCTCTCAACATAACCGAGCAACATGGACCATCAACAAGCTAGAGCCATGTATTTGTACCACCAGAGTTCGACCAATCGCCCCTATTCAAAAATGGCACATCCCTTGGCATATACCACCCAATAGAAGGGAAATAAACAGTCACGAGAAGCATTATGTAATACATTCCAAAATCTAGTGCTTGTCTGGATTCGTAGCATGTCATGTTCACCAAAAGACACGCTTTGGGGAAACAATGACACATAGCCTTTGCGCCTTGTTGCTACCGGCCATCCAAATTGATGCGACTTGATTACCATAACGAATCACAAAGAGGGATAGTCCGAAGGTCCAGACGTTAACCACATATATTACGACGAGACAATAGTCAAACTAGCATAGAAGAACATCCCCTTAGAGCTTGCTAAGTGAGGGATCGTATTAAGACTATGCTCCAGATCAGTATAACCAAGCAAAGAACCAGTCGAAAGATCAAGTTCAACTAACATCACTTTTTATCTCTCAAACGACAAGGAAACTCGTTAAACCCCACTACAGGACAAGGCCAAAAACATCAAGACGAAGCTACACAAGGCGTCACACTACCATATCCCTCATAATTAGGTATTGATATTGATTGCTATCATATGGGTTAGTATGGATCCCCAACGTACATGGGATATAGGTCGCACTCCTTTGTTTCCATTTCTTCAACAAGCCTTCAACTTTTCCGAAATATTTTTGATAACCTACATTTATAAATAGCAGCTGCCTAGAAGAGAAATTGATTTTTTGGCTAATTTTTTACTTTATTTTGTAAGCTTCGAATCCCTAATTATCTGAAACATTGTAATCTTCATATCAACAATAAAGCATTCAAAACCTTTAAAGTGGACATAGGTCAAACAAACGCTGAACCATTATAAACTCTTGTATCTTGTTTTTTTCTGGATTTCCATTGCTTTAATTCTTTTTTCCATTTACTTTCTTCAATTGAGTTCTCTTCAAACTCTTGGAAATTTGTGCCAAATTTTGGTGCTAGCAAGACTAAAAGCTTTAATTTTCTGTATTCGTTAAGATAATGTGTAATGCTTATTTTCAAATCAACATCATATTCATTTAATATCTTCTTAGAAAATTGATTTTAGTATGATATTTGTTCTTGTTATATTCATTTTCTAGCTTTTTAGAAAATCAATTTTAGCAGAATATATGTTCTTGCTATATTCATTTCTAAGATTTTTTAGAAAATCAGTTTTAATAGAATATTTGTTGTTGTTTTATTAATTTCTTAACATTTTAGAAAATTGATTATAGTATTTATTGTTGTCATATTTATTTCTTAATTTTTTAGAAACTCAATTTTAGTAAAATCATTGTTATTAAACAAGCACCATTGTCCATGTGGTTAGGTTCTTTGACAATGGTGCAAGAGGCCATATATTTGAAACCAGCGTAGCGTGATTCGAGTAGATATTGAAAAATATTACGTGGTTTAATACTTAAGGCTTATGCATAAGTACCAATTTCTTAAAATATTTGGTGTGATTACAATTAATTCTTATGGCCCATTTGGAAAACAAACGCAAAAGTATTTTTGCTTATTTCAAAAGCCCATTTGCTTTTAAAGAGTAAAAAAGTATATTTGGAAGACTTACAAGTCAAAATCGGTAAAAAATGTTTAAAAATTCAAATTTGGAATTTAAATTGTAAAATTTTGAATTTGAAATTTAAAGATTAAAATTTTAAAATTTAAATTTTTATAATTCAAAATTTCGAAGATCAAACTTTGGAAACGTCAAATTTTTGAAATAATGAAATTTTAAATTTTGAATTATGAAATTTCGAAGTTCGAAAAGTTAGGAAAATTTTGAAATTTGAAATTTTAAAATATGAAATATGAATTTTAAAATCTAAAATTTTGAAAAATTTAAATTTGAAAATTTGGACAGTGAAATTTGAAAGTAAAAGTTTTGAAGATTCAAAATTTGCAATTTCAACTTAGTAAATTTGAAATTCTTAAATTTGATATTTGAAAATTTGGAGTTTTGAAATATGAAATTTTGAAATTTGAAAATTCAAAATTTTGAAAAATAAATTTTTTAAATTTGAATTGAAATTTTGTGTTTTGAATTCTTGAAATTTATAATTTTCAACTTTCAAATTTGAAATTCAAATTTTTAGATTCTTTTTTTAGTACTTTTCACATAAAAAAATTGACTTGTATATGTCGAAAAGGAGAAGAATCGCTTTTGAAATAAGTTGAAAAGTGGCTTTTAAAAGTTGATATTTTGTTTGTCCATATTGTCTTTTTAATTAAATTTTGCTTTTTATGACAAAAAAACTTATTTATTGTCATCCAAATGGCCCCGTAACTTTCTTGGAAATCGATTTTAGTAGAAAATTTGTTGTTATTATTTTCATTTCTTAGCTATATACAAAACCGCTTTTCATATAATATTTGTAGTTGTCATGTTCATTTCTTAACTTTTTTAGATAATTGATTTTTGCAGAATATTCGCTATTATTATATTCATTTCAAATTTAATAATTCATTTAACCATTTAAGTATTTTATTGGCTAAATTCTTCAAAACGTATTTTAAATTTATTTAAATATTACAATTTTTATTTACCGATTTAGTAAACAAAATTTAGAAGTTAGCACTAATAATAATAAAATAAAATTATTTTATTTTACACTAACACTTATAATTTTCACACACACTAATTAATTAAAAAAAATTATTTATGCTTAATCATGCCAATCTAGCCGTGTATAATTGATAATGATACACTATTTTCATGTTAACTATAACGAACATTGTTTTACATCACATTAACAAAAAAACTATATACTTATTTTCAAATTTTAAATTTAATCTAATTTTTAATTGCTAATTAAACAATATCAAACCACTAGTTAGAACCTTTAATCAACCAACATGCTACTACGGCTTGGCCTGCAGCAGTACCTTGACCAACTCCAGGTCCAATGAAATCAATTGATACACAACAATCATCAACTTCCAATCCATAATCAACTAATTTTCTAAATTGAGGTTTTAATTATATCCTAAAATCAAACAATAAATTATTATTATCGTCTAATACAAATTAATTACCAACTTCAAAATCATAATAAACTAGTTTTCAGAATTATGTTTTAAAAAATATACGTGAACTCGAAGATGAAGAAAGCAACGAAGAGTTGAAGGGTGGTAGCTAGCAGCGACCAAGAGACGGTGACGGAAGCGACGAGGTAGGGTTTGGTTTTATTTTTATTTTTCTGTAGGAGATATTATGAAGTTGTGAAACAATGAACTGTTTTATGGTTTGCTCGTGGGTTTGTATTAGGTTAGGTGATGGTTTACAAAGGCTTCGTCGTTTTATTTAAATTATTATCTAATAGATCTGAACGATTCTTGTTTTAAATAATTCCAACTTATATTAGATCTTGTACATCCATTTAAATTTCAAAACGTAAAACTACGAACTACCGCTACGCTGTGGGCTCGTATTAAATTAAATTATAAAGGGAATTGTTATTGACACTCCAAATATTATTAAGGGGGATCAATTTTATTTTTTCCAAAAATTATTAAGGGGGTAGCAATGAGGAAAGTAGCCCCTTAACAAACAAAGGTAATTTTACCTTATTATCCGTTTGGCCCCTTAATAAATAAAGGTAATTTTACCTTAACAAATATGGCAAGGGCCATAGTATTTTTTTCAGTTCATATATATCTGTTTTTTAAACCCCAAAGGAAGCATTTTCGGAAGAATAAGATCGAAATTTTTTTGGACGACATAAGTATGCCGAATTTTATAATTACAGAGGCAATGCACCGAAATGATTTTTAATTTTCGACATATCACTGTCAATTACATATATAATTGATTACTTGCTGCATTCGGTGTAGTGGTGATGAATTACTTATTTTAATTTGGTTTCCCTTGTCGAATAAGTTTATTTTTAATCTAATTTGATAGGTCAATCTAGGAATATTGAGTAGTATGAAATAATATGTTTGTATAGCCCCTTAACATTTTTTTCAAAGAGTGGAATGTTTTTAAAAAATGGTCCCCCTTAATAATAGTTGAAGTGTCAATAACAATACCAATTATAAATTATACATTGAAATGTCATTTAATAAACGAATTCGTTATTATAATTCAAAACCAGACCGAATTAAATTCTTTTTGTTAGACCAAAAAGTGGTACTAACACCCAACTGAATGATAATTCTAAATGAAACAGAAAGAAAAACAATGAGAACACAAGATTTATAGTAGTTCGGCATTAACGAGCCTATGCCCACTTTATACTTCTTTGATTGATGATTCAATACGAATACAATGTTGGTTTCCACTCAGTCTCACAAGTACATTAACGATTTCTCTCAATTTTGGGGTATTATACTTCAAGAATGTTAGTACAATCTAAAATGATAGAAGAAATATGTTGGTGACGAGGTTAGAGTAGCCTAATTGCCAAAGATTCCCCCAAATAGAGTGTTAAGGGGTATTTACAGGCTGGAAACTCATTCGGTTCGGGTGCCACGTGGGGCCCATCTCGTGGATTTCAGATTTGGTAGCTCTACGATGATGACAACACGCCAATAACTTGGGGAACATGGATGTTAGCTACCCCGAATTTGCAGGAATGTGGGATGTAACCGCTGCAGCTTCACATGCGGTTCAGATCTGTGTATCAGGACTCCATTCGGATCGGTGCTTTAGGCCCGATCCGATATCAGGCTCCTGGGACCGGTTCACAAGTTTGCGTGTGGAGGAGTATGGGTCTGATCAGTGAACTCTAAACCAATCCGGAAGCCAATTTGCTACACTTCTTATCCTCGAATGTATCCATCAACCAGTTTTTAGCTTTGTATAGCCTGATCACAAAGTAGGTTAACATTTTGCCCCCTTGAAGTACGCGTTTATCGAAGATAAAGTGTGCTTCGAAATGGTCAACTTATTTGTTTCTGAGTCAGCGCCATTCAATAGTTGCTTCCATCTATCTATAAAGTTGCGACACTTCATGAAGTCTTATCTCTTGGTATCTGTATGATCTATAAATACATCATGAGGTCTGGAATTTCTTCTGTTGTTTCTTAAAACTTCAGGACTTCACTTAGGGCTCAAGCACTTCTTCCAGGTAAACTTTGCAATTTGCGCTCTTAAATAATTCATCTGGATTTCCTTCGTTTTTAGACTGGTTTGAGTTTATTTTTACAAACTTGCATTGAGGCTTAAACGGCGGATCCGGTTGATTTATCTGATCCACTCGCCTATCCGAGCAGGCCGTCCTTTGGGTTATCACTATTTTGAGGGCTAATGGATCGAATTAACCCATCACTGAAGAAATATAATAGCCTTCTATATAAAACAATCTTCCCTCATTTGTTTTTACCTTTTACTGTCGCACTCTCAACTCTTGTTTCTTTGAGAAAACCGTAATTCTCTTTTATTAATTTCATTCTGAATCCCGAATCCACATATAGGTGGGTTTGAATCTCTTATTTCGTGCAACTTAGTTTTCAATTTTGTATGAATAATTTTTCGATTTGCGTATTAATTGATGTCACGCCTTTAAATGGCAGCGATGTGACCGAGATTATCTGATTCGCCATCGTCGACGGTGACTTGTCCGTCTTCTCAAGATGGCGATTCTGGCGACCTGCAGCCACTGGTGGAGGGGCTAGGTCATGGATTCACGTTTGAACTTTGATAGAGAATAAGTATTGGAAGTACGGTTTTGATAGAGTGAAAGAAATGGAGATGACTGGGTGACATTCGGATCGGAGAAGCTGATGTTGGATGGGGCCTCGAAAATGCTTAAGTGAAGAAGTTAGGCTTCGAAATGTTAGAGTGGTTCAGTTTGGTGTTGAACGATCCGAACGAAGTTGCCTTCATCATTTTCCATCTGAGTCGGTCTTATCTATTGTTGAATTCCGATCCGATCCATAGCTCTAATGCTTGGATCACCGAATAGACCTCACACTTTCGATATATACGGCTTCAAATCGATCTTGTTGAACCGTCTAGACTGCCGAATCTATCTGATGTGTTAACCAGAAGAACCTCGATCTGACCGATATTTTCACTATGGAGCAAGAAAACAACTCAATACCCATGAATTTGGATAAAAATAAAAACTCCAGGGATGCGAATCTATGACATAATCTTGCCTATAACTAAAATCAAGCATAGTTCGTAAACTTGCGGACAGTTAGGATAGAGCCTTCTAAACTGAATCGTCTGGACTTAATGAACACATGACTACTTTCCATACTGCTTTACTTTCTACTAATTTTATATTCTATGATTTCAGCATTGTACACATTTTCACAGTTTAGCACACATACACATAGTGGGCACGAGCAACTATACTCTAATTTCTGTTATCTCTTGGATAGTACAACGATCATGACTAGAAGACATTCGGCTACGTTAGCAAAGAGTAAAGAAATCGCAGGATCATCTGAAAATCCCATTATTGAAGACGTGTCCTCTACTTCAGATCTAGATTGGGTAATGCGGGTCCGGACTACGAAATTGAAATTCATGAAAGTGCAGCATCATCCGAAGGCGAAGTCTCTATGGATGAAGAAGAGGAGGGAGGAGTAGGAGACAGTTGCGCTCCTGATGAATTCGAAAATGCCATTGTCTTAGAATCACTTGGTGACTCCGTTGAATCGACAATTGACAACCCCAAACTTACGCGAATATGTTTAAATCATGGAATTCTTCGAAGAGACACTGAGCTGCCCGCTAAAACAGACCGACCTCGTAATCCACCCTAAGGTATATGGCAATTAGTAGGTTAATGTGCATTGTTGGGGTTATGCCTCCGTTTCTGCCATTCGTCGTCGATTTTCTGAGATGAATGCAAATCGCTCCCATGCAACTCCTCCCCAATGCCTATGCTTATGTGTACACCATATACATCGCTTATAGGGAAATTCTGGGGATAGAGCTTACCTTCGAAGATGTATGCTTCTTCTACAATTTCAAACACCGAACACAGGATACTCCGTCCTTTTTATATTTCGTATTGGTGCCAAAGAGGAAGATTATTAGCGTGCCGTTTAGCAGCAAAGTATGTGACGTGAAACCTGAATGGTTATATATTAAGAAGCAACCGGGATATGCTAGGAGATGGCTTAAATCAAGTAAGTTTCAAACTCCATCACGTAGCTTTAATTGTTGCTGCAAATGAATTGATTCATCTCGTCTTTATTTGCAGTTGCTAATCCAAGGCAGGAAGTGCATCAGGTGTATCTGGATCGCCTTAATCGTCTACTTAATAGTGATCAGAAACTTCTGACTATCATAGAATGTTTGGTAGATGACTATCTTCATCGCCATCGCTTACTCGTTGTGACTCGTAGCATAGGTCATGGAGAATGCCCTTTTGTATACGTGCCCCCAGTTTAGGGGCTAGTAGAAACTTTAGCCAAGAAGGGAGAAAGTTTGAAGGATCCAATTGCACTTCAAAAGAGTCCCTCTCCCACTTCAACTCAAGACTATATATTAGCAAACATAGCTGCTAGAGATGGGCACAAATACATCGCTCCTGAGGATGCAACCACTCCTGAAAAAACAACTTCTCTAAGAAAGCTGTCGTCAACCAAATCTCAAGGCGATGATTCTATATATCAGGGCTTGGGGAAACTTCCCTTGCCTGATGCCATTTAAACTTCACAAGATTTTGGAATAGATTCTTTCTTTCCCACTTCTTAGGAAGATGTCACTCCCGTGAAAGCCAGGGAAACTACACAAACTGGCCTAGCTCCAAGCTCCGGTCTGTTGGGGGGATCACCTTGGACATGCACAACACACCTGCACCACACGTCACGATGCTCGTGTGCCATATTCATCTTGATTCTAATACTTACTTCTATAATTTTGTAGGACGAATGACGCGCAACAACTACCCTCTCATGAATGTCGGCTCAAGCATGCCCAGATGTAACGCCCCGGAATTTCGGACCATAAAGATATTGCCAAAAATCCTTCCTTCCAAAACAAACAATGACAGTTGCCATTTTATTTGGTAAATATACAACATCACTAAACGCTTTGGATAAATTTTAATAAATACCACTTGTCTAATTAAAAGTTTGTGCTTAAATATGAATAAAAAACAATTACTGTAAATCTACCATTGTGCAACTCTAATGAGATGGACATCGATATTCATTCCTGCACACTTGATAAACACGTTAGCATGGCTTATAGAAATGAAAGATGCACCAACACAAGATGTAATAACAAGTAATAAAAAATATTTTATTTAATAAAGCAGCTGCATCACTACCCCTTGTGACTGCCTACGTACCTATATCTAATTGGGTAAGCAATTAGACAAAGGTTCAAGCCAACGTAGTTCTTCTTTGCACAAAACATTTAAAATCAATGTTTACTTCCAAAATACTCTTTATATCGTGTGGGGGTAACATACCTTTTGTAAATACTCATTTTGAGAGACATTTATATATCTTTTGTAGAACTTTCTTTCAAAAGACAAACATCTTTTATAATAAATAATAATCATCTTCTTTATGCAAAAACTTCTTCATAAACAAATCTCAAACCACCTTAATATTTCTCTAGTATATGTTTTGAAAGATCTTCAAAGATCATACTGAAATAGTTAAGTTCAACACCATCCATTATCTCGTTAAAACACACCCAATTCATACCTTGTTTAAAACACTAATCATACCTCGTTTAAACACACACTATTCATGCCTCGATTGAATAGTATTCATACATCATTTAAACACTAATCATAAATGTCCTCAATCATCAGTCGTACATGTTTATTGCTTGTTAAAACAAAGATCGCGGCCAATATAGTATGTTAAAGTCATAGGCAACTTTAAATTAATACACAAGCTTATGAAATAATAATGGATTACATGATAAGTACACTTACAGTATTCCTTGCTATCTCCATGCAAAAGTCTCATAGAACATCATATAGTACTTATAATGAATCCCAAGTTAACAATTATTTTCTTCGAATCATCGAAATTCATCAATCTTCCTTGTTCTCAATTTTGACACGTTTTGACTCACTTTTACTTGGATTTAAAATCCTCAATTTTATCAATTTGTTTATGATACTATAAGGAAACTCAAGTCCAAATTTGATAGGATTTGGAATAGTTTACCATGATTTTATACTCAAAACATCTATAACAGCGTTTCAGTCATGCTATGAAAAGTTCTGTTCGTTTAAAAACACTTCGTAGTCAATTTAGAAAAAACAGCGTTTCCAGAAGTGCTATGGCAAGTTCTGGGTGGTTTATAATGATTTTTGACTCAAATCAACTACTACAGCACTTCAGGGCACTATAAAAAGGTTCTGCTTTGTTCCATGCTTCATTAATAGAAAAGATAGCATTTCGGAGTGCTGCAAAAGGTTCCCAAAATCAGTTTTTAGCCTGTTTTTGGGCAACATGTTTGACGCTGTTTCTCTATGATAAAAATAAGTTTTGGCTCCAAATTTTTTACAGTAAGAAGCTCTCTTTGTCTACTTAATTATCATTAAAATAAAACATCAAAATCGTTTATCAGTTTAATATGTAAAATCAAACATCATGAGGCATTTTTAACATGTCCATTTTGGGCTAATTTTTACCTCATTTTTCATCCAATTTTCGGGTATGCAAACTTGTACTTGTGCCTTGATCTTGTATTTATCCTCTAGGCTTCTCCCAATCCTCTTTTTTTTCTTATCTTGGTTTTATGTTTGTGAATGCATGAAAAAGTATGAACCTTTCCACCCTTTATATAGTAGTTTTCAAGGATAGTTTGGTAATTTAGTTTTGGACACTTGTCCTTCATCATTCATGCAAACCATAAGATGATGACACATGCCTACTTAGGTGTCTTAAGTTGTTTATACACATGGACACCTAAGAGGGTTATGTGTCCTTATCACTTTTTTTTTCTTTTTCTTTTATCTTACATGATAAGCTTCTCATTTTAAATTTATATCATTTAGCTCACATGTTAAGCTTCTCATTTTAAATTTATATCTTTTAGCTTACATGATAAGCTTCTCATTTTAAATTTTATATCATTTAGCTTACATGATAAGCTTCTCTTTTTAAATTTATATCATTTAGCATACATGATAAGCTTATCTTTTTAAATTTATATCTTTTAGCTTACAAGATAAGATTCTCATTATAAACTTATATCATTTAGCTTACATGATAAGCTTCTCTTTTTAAATTTATATCTTTTAGCTTACATAATAACCCTTAAATTTATTTTCCCTCACATGAATACATACAACCTTGCTAACTTAATATATAATGTGTGTTAGCATGCACTAGACCGTCATGACCTTTCTGATAAGTTTTAGTTGATTAAAGGTCGTCAATTTGATAAACGACTTCCGGTCACATTTTCAATTTTACATCAAATTAAGTATTTTTGTGCACTAGTTTTAAAAACTTTTTCATTATCACTCTTTATTATTTAAAAGAGCTTTATTTTAGTTACGACTCATCACTTCAATATTTATAGTTTATTGAATATCCGTAAATTCAAGCGGTATATTTTCAGGTTGTTACACCAGATTTGACACTGATATAGAGCATGATCAGGATGATAATCGTGGGAGAGATGACAGGAGGAACTGCCCACCTCATCCTTATCGATCTTCTCATTCCCGGTCTCTAAATCGACTGGATTTGGATAAACACAAGAGCCACTCAACAAACCGTGAAGGGGACAAATACGCTCCTAAAACTACAACTTCCCCCAAGTATTAAAAACATCAGGAGAAATCGTGAAGAAAGTTATGATCCCAAAAAGAAATAAAAGGAGCCAAGCAAAGAAGCAGAGAAAGGTAAAGCATCTATCATGCCATCTAAGCATCGCAACATTGACATCACCACAACAAGGCCAGTTATACTTGATGATGAGAACAAGGACAAATTGGAACTTCTAAAGAAGCAATTTCCTAATCATCATTTTAGGAACATGCACTTTGTTCCAGCCCTTAAGCTGGTAGAATTCGACTGGGCAAAAGAGATTAAAACCAAGATTGATTTTGTAGATACTCAATACAGAAAGATGAAGAGACATTCATGAACTCTTTCCAAGATCATTCAGGACATACTAGCCGATGTTAAATACATGAAGGATAACGCTGAATTCGATGCAAAAGCCATCGCGGATTCTGAGAAAGAACTTGAGGATGCTCAAGCCAAGCTTGCTCTAGCACAAAGTGAAGCAAACGATTATAAGAAACAATACGAAGAACTAAAACAACACTATCATCATGAGCTTGAGTCCCATAGTTAGGAGCACATTGATTTAAAGAAACAATCGATAATGCTACGTTTGAGAGCACCAAGGAAAAATTAGCTTGCACTCGTCTTAAGCAGGAGAATGCAGAACTGGAGAAAAGGAATGCTGAACTAGAAACCAAATTAGCAGACGCTGAGTCTAGGGTGGTTCTTGCTAAGGGGAATATCGACATCGCCCTTAAATCCGCCAAAGATGCTAATGCATAACTTGCTGCAGCTCAAAAATAAATAGATGGTTATGGTGAGCTCATGATACAATTTTTTGCTCAAGTGATCTATCGTCGAGACATCTCTTGGATCTAGGACTACCAACAACTTTTGTCTATGTGTGGGACCAAGTTGTTGAATGGCAGAAAAAAGAACACAAGGTGGACTCCATTGACGAGGAAAGACTCATGGAGAAATATTTTAAGGGTGAAGAGCCGGTACGCTTAGCTGAAGGGCGTAAACTTGTTGCTACTGCCATGGAGGAGGAGAGGCGTCAGGCCAAAGGAAAAACACCATCGAGTCGGTTCTTCTTCTTCTGTTACCCCTGAGGCTACTGAGGCAGAGAGGCATGATCTGGAGAATCCATGAATTCCCAAGACATCTTTCTTGTCTTCTATTGCTGAAATAACCTCAGAAACTCCTGCTGCTCATACCGAGAAGTCATCAGAAGGTATCTCCACCTTTTCACCTTAATTTGTTAGTGCTATCTCAACTTTTCTTCGTATCGTTGGGCATACAGTTGAGGAATCCGAGTTTTCTCCTAAGTTAATAACTGTCGATTCTCGTCCTATAGGTGCAAATTCGGCCGAAAAGAATAAAGAACATCGAAAAGAAATCATTGATGCAAAGTGAGAAGGCTCAGCAGAAAAACGAAGAAGCCACTGATTCAAAGTCCGCGGAGAAGACCGAGACAAAAAAAAGATGAAGTCACTGACAAAGCTCTCGTGCCATCTAGCAATGAGAATCCCAAGGATGGGGACATGATAGATGCTTTAAAGGATGATCGCGGCAATGATGGAAACGAAGAAGATGATGATGTTGTGGTGACTGGAGGTTCGGGGGAAGCCGATGACATGACTTTGGCTGAAATGAAGGCAAAGAAAGATGAACTTTTAAAAGTCAAATTCGAGAAGGAAGAACCCCTTAATGTCAATCCCCTTCAACCCATGGCTCCTCAATCAGGATTAGTTGTCAAGCTTTCTACTCGATCAATAACCGGGAGTTTAACTCAGAAGTCTCCAACTGATCCAAACGCGCCTCCAGTTGATAAAGGTAGAAAGAAATGCATCCTAACCGATGCTAAGCGAGAGAAGAAAGCTAAGCTCAAGGCTGCCAAAAAGTCTAAAATTTCCCTGAAGCCTAAGTAACACGTAGTTCAGTCTTTTCCATTTTGTTTTCCATTAGCCTGTTATCGTTGTGGCTAGTGCGGCCCTCGCACCTTTTGATTAGTTTCCTTGTATAATACTGCATTTATGTAAATAAAGTAGCTTGTTTTCCAGTAACGTCAAATATTTGCAAGTTTGTCAGTTATTTCAATTAAATGCATTAACAGTCAAACGGAAAATCACGTCACTTATCAAGCAAGAAGTCCTATATGAGCTTCGTTGCAAACAATAATCCGTGCAACATAAAAATCATTACTAAGCTAAGTACAGGGAGATGTGATGTGATGTGTGTGCGTATGCCCCCAATCAATTTTGAATAAGATATCTGGCCAGGGCTTGCTCGAGATTGATCAGGATTATCACCAAATTGCCCGCAATCATTCAGTGGGATAAGGATCCTTTTTTATTGGCACTTATTCTTAGCACCTTTATACTCTCGTTTCACATGCCCAGGTTAGGGTGCTGTCAAGGTGGTCATTTTTCTTGGTGCACCATCACGCCTTGGGGACGTCGTCTTCCCGTCCTTTGTACTCTCTCTCAGATCATAAATGTTATAGTTTGAGACTTTTCTTTCGTCCTTTTTACTCTATTACGCAAACGGTCGTCTCGTTCGCTCTGGTTCTCTTTCCATACATAATTTCCTAAGGTAGAATCTCATCGGTTTGATTGTTATATTCATTTTCTACATTCAATGAAAAATTAATGTTTCATATCCAGAGTAAAGCTATCATAGAATATAACGAGACTAGTGCAGGAAAAGTAAATGATACATGATATTTTTATAGTGGTTCGGCCAAGTCATAGCCTACGTCCACTTTATAATCTTTTGTTTATATCAACCAGACTTTTCTAGGGAAGTCCTGCCTTTTTACATGGTCTATAAAACAAAAGAAAAAAATAGTACAAATTCAAGTCAAGTACTGCCCCAAGTGTTGGGCATTCCACACTCTGTGTACCTCTTCACCATCCACGGTCGTTAACTTGAAAGCACCTGTGTTAAGTCTCCGTTGAATGGTGTACGGTCCATCCTACTTCAGACCTAATGAACAGGGATCGGGAAGATACGTTTCAAGACCAAGTCTCCAGTTCAAAGGTCCGAGGCCGAACCTTCCTGTTATGGTATCACGCAACTTGGTGTCTATGCCTCGAGGCATGCAAATCTGCTTCATCTCTTTTTTCCTCAACCAATGTCTAAGGATTCAAGAAGAAGCGCTTTGTTCGTCATTGGATTGTAATACGTCGTTTTGTGAGAGGGGACTTTCAATTCCACCGGAATGACCGCTTCTGATCCAAATGATAATGAGAAGGGGGTATGACCCGTTGTCGTTTTGTAAGTCATTCGGTAGGCCCATAATGCTAATGGTAATTCGTTGACCCACATGGCTTACACCTACTCCAATCGCTTCTTCCGGATGGATTTAATGATTTTGTTTATTGCTTCAACTTGTCCATTTGGTTGTGGTGAGCTACTTCTGTGTATCTCTTATCAATTTTGTATTTCTGGCAGAAGTTTTTGAACTCAGTGCTATCGAATTGGGTTCCATATCAGTTATGATGGTTTTTGGGATTCCAAATCGAAAGATGATATTCCTGACCACAAAATTTATTACACGTTTTGTCGTAACCGTAGTTAATGGTTTGGCTTCCGCCCATTTTGTGAAATAATCTACGGCCACGATTTCATATTTTGCTCCTTCTTTGGCGATTGGTAGGCTTCCAATGATGTCTATCCCCCACATAGCGAATAGCCATGGACTCACCATCGTCTTAAGCTAATTGGAGGCCCTCTGGGTATCTATGCAAATTTCTGACACCTGTCGCAGCAATTTGAATAATCAGCTGCATCTCTATTCACGGTTGGCCAAAAGTAGCCATACCGTAATATTTTCTTTGCCAGTGTTTGACCACCGGTACGATCTCCACACTCACCCGCATGTACTTCCTTTAGTACACGCTTGATGTCATCATGTGTTATACACCAGAGCAAAGTCATTGAAAATCCCTAGCAATAAAGAACTTCATCTTGCATGACGTATCTTGCGGCTTTACGAAACTCCACCCATCTTTCACTCTTCTTTGCGGAAAGTGTTCCATTTTGCAAGAAGTTCTTTACCGGCGTCATCCATGATTCTTTCTCCATATCGGTTTCCAGTACCGGATCGACTTCCATCTGGTCGATGCTTGGGGACTCTAGTACTTCGATCGAAACCATTTCTGTCTCCTCGAATTGTCAGTACTTGCCAACTTAGCTAATCTGTCCGCTTTCTAATTTTCCGTCCGTGGAATGTGAGTTATGCTATAATGTTCCAAGTTGTCTAACGACTCCTCTACCTTTTCAAGGTAAGTGACGAGTTGAGGTCTCCGGGCCTAAAATTCCTTTCGAACCTGGCAAATGACTATTTTAGAATCATAGAAAATGTCTAGCATGGTCACCCCCAATTCCTTAGTGAGTTTCAATGTAACAATCAGGGGCTCGTATTTGGAATCATTATTGGTTGCAGAGAATTCCAACCATAGAGCATAGTAAATTGATCATCCTTCAGGAGTTGTTAGAACGACTCCGATGGTGGATCTTCGATCAATCTTAGCCTCATCCGTGTATAGTTTCCAGGGGCTAAGTTCTAATCTCTGCTCTATGAGGCCAGCCTTCTCATCTAACACATCCTCTTCGGGGATCGTGAATTCAACGATCAAGTCAACTAAGGCTTTCCCCCTTATTGATCTTCTGGGCTGGAAGTTTAAATCGAACTGGCTTAGCTCGATGTTCCATTTAAAAAATCTTCCAAATGCTTCAGGCCGCTGCAGGACTTGTCGGAGCGGCTGATCAATGTACACAACAATTTGGTGGGCCTGGAAATAATGACGAAGCTTTCGAGATGTAATCAGAAGGCTATAGGCAAGTTTCTATATCTTTGGATAATTGCGTTTTGCCGCCGCTAACTTCTTGCTTACGTAATATACCGGTCTCTGAACTTTATCTTCTTTGCACACTAGAGCTGAGCTGATGGCATGAGACTACTTCGCCAAATATACGAACAGGTCCTCATGGTCCACTGGCTTGGATAATATTGGGGGTTTCTCTAACAAATCCACCAAGTTTTGAAAGGCCTCTACACAGCCGGGGGTCCACTCGAAATTGTTTCCCTCGCTTGATTAAGTCGAAGAAAGGAATACACTTGTCGGTGTCTTTGGAAATGAACCTGCTCAATGCCGAAACCTTTCCTGCCAAGTATTGAAAATCTCTGATCTTTCGCGGCTCCTCTATGTTTTTGATTGCTACAATCTGATCAGGATTGATTTCTATTCCACGCGAACTGACTATGAAACCAAGGAATTTTTCTGATGCGACCCTGAATGAACATTTCAAAGGGTTCAACTTCATCTCGTATCATCATAGGATTCCAAACATCTCTGCCAAGTCTTTCATATGATCAGACGACCGCTTGGATTTCACAAGCATATCGTCCACATAAAATTCCATTGTTTTCCCGATCTGGTTGTAATACATTCGGTTCACTAAACGCTGATAGGTGGCTCTGACATTTTTTAACCCAAAAGGCATCACTACATAACAATACAACCTCAAGTCTGTAATAAAACTAGTATGTTCCTGATCTGGCACATGCATGGGAATCTGGTTGCATCCCGATTACGCATCCATGAAGGAGACAAGTTCATGTCCTGTCGTTGAATCTACTAACAGGTCAATCCTAGGGTGTGGAATGCTGTCCTTCGGGAAAACTTTGTTGAGATCAGAAAAGTCGATACAAGTTCACCACTTCCCGTTGGATTTCTTAACAAGTACTGGGTTCAATATCCAATCAGGATATGTTGAATCCCTGATGAACCCGTTGTCTCTTAACTTCTCCACTTCATCGTTAAAGGCTGCCGACCTTTCTAGGCTTAACATACGCCTTTTTTGTTTCACTGGAGGTGCTTTAGGTTTATGCTTATTGAATGGCACATGATCGAGGGAGAATGTCACGACCCGTGTTTTTGGCCGTCAAATATTTTATTTATTTTAAATATTATATTTGGAATATTAATGGAATTTAATATTTAATTCGTCATTAAAACGAAGTTTGAATGTAATAATTTATTTATAATATATAACGAGCTCGAAATGGCGCGGCAGTTCGTAATATTTGGTTTTGAACTTCAACTGAAAATATAAGAGCCGATATAAGTTGGATTTCTATGAAACAAGAAACGTTGGAACCTTGTTGACGATAATTTTCATACGAAAGAGGAAAATTCAGATTTCATATTTTAAATAGTAAGTTATGGCCAAAACAAAATTTGAAATAATCGCTGTGGAAATCGTTATTTAAAATATCGGCCTTTAAAATGGCCATTTTGCAAACAATCTCGGATTTCGATGAAATCAGTTTCATTGGAACCGTAACGTTAAATTATTGTACGATATTGAATTGCATGGCAAAACGATGTTGTATGTGACCACTGTAGCCGTAAACACCCGTTAATTTTCTATAGCGTGTAATTAATTTAATAAAGAGATATTTAAGTGTAACTTGAACAAACGATCGAATTAGGCCACGAAACCAGTCCCGTTGAGTTTGTATCGTCGATTAGAGTCAGGATAGGTATATGGTTTGCTATTTTTAGAGACCGACAAATTTGGTGTTAAAAGGGTATTGCGGTACGCGGTAAAAATAGCCTACCGGGGAAATAGCCTCAGAATGCGATGAAACTGGTGCCATTGGGTTCGTATTGAAAAGTTATTATAGGATCTGAAGGTTTCAAGATGATTTGATTTATCTAGTGACCATGGAAAAATTTAACGCGTGTTTATTTCTGGTTTTATAAAGGAATTTTTTTTAAATGATGTCGAAATTCGACGAAACTTGTCCCATTGGATCCGCAATATCTTTTTACACTAAGATTAGCATTTTTATCAGTAAACAAAGATCATTTATAGGGGTTTTAATCAATTACTTTACGGTGAAGTTTCGTAAAAAAATAAAATAATATAAAAACTTCATTCCATTCTTATATATATATATATACACTGAAACCCTCGTTTCGGTGGTCAAAGTTTCTCTCCTGGTCAACCAATAAAATATGCTCCTCCACCCTAGGATTTCCAACGGAAGAAAAAAACAATAAATTTCACCTACAAAAATCACGAAATTCTTCCATTAAAATCGGAAATCCTACAGAGGAAAATGGATCAGCTCGTCGAGATTTCGAAGGTGGATGGTGATGATCACAAGTTTTGATCTGAGGCAGCGGGGATTGGGGGTTAAAGCAGTCGAAGTTCGTGGCTTTTTTCGGAGTAAAGGAGTGATCGTGGTGTAAGCTATTTCAGCCGCAGGTAGTGGGGATCGAGGAGTTTCAGGTGGGGGTCTATGATCGCCGTTCGATGGCCGGAGGAAGGGGGAGACCGACGTTGTTTTGGTGCGGGCTTGTGGCATCAGGAATGAAACAAAGTGGCCGAATTCCTTTAAGCAACTTAATTAAATTTGTTTATTTTATAATTAAGGAAGGTTTTTTATGTTAATTAAATGTAAATTCACACAGGTTAAATCGAAGGTAGTGGAGGGAAGTTCGGGTGAGCCTACATCAGTTGAACGGAAGAGGACAATGCAGAACACAGAGCTGTTGGACTAACTTCCCTTTTAAATGTAATTAGTGTTCATCAATATTAATTAAACTAGAAAAAGAGAAAAAAATAACTTTAGTAAAAACGAACAAGATAAAACAGGGTAGTCCAGTATTGGAAATGATAAATATCAACTGAGTTAAAACCTGAAAATGAAATTTAGTTGATTAACCATATCATTAAAGGTAGTTAATATGAGTTAGAAGTTAATTTGCTTAATTGTAAGGGTAATTAAAAACTTGATTTAGGAAACAAAGATGTTAGACCTAATTGCTATTAATTAGAACGTAATTAGTTTAAATGGTAATTAGTTAGTTTAAATAATGATCGACAATTAATTAGTAATAAAATTATATTAACTTAAATTATTAATAACAAATCCATATGTGATTAGAATTGGATGATTCAAGAGACGTCGGGTCATCTCCACTAATACTATGTCATGGAGCAGGGCTGGACATGAATTGGAATTAACTGGGATGATTAATTAAATTAAACAACCGCTTAATTTAATTAAAACGAGCCGTTGACACCAGAGTCAAATCAAGGTGAGTTAAACTCACACAGTTTTCCCATTTATATTTTATGTAAATTGGGTTTTTACTTTGTGTGTTCTGCTTGCTGATAGTTTCCTGTTTGTTAGTTATACATTTGTTTGTTGATTTAACTGATGAAATTAAACCGTTGTTTAATTTCAGTGAAATACCAAATCGTTATTTCTAAGGATTGGTCCTAACAAAGTTAACTTACCTTATTGGTCACGTTTATTTATAAACGTGTTTAATTGTTTGAATTGCTTTGGTAATTGGTTGATGTTAAATAGCTGTTGTGTACTGTTATGGAAATTATCAGTTAAATAGAGTTGGTTGACCTGATTTGGGATAACCACTTGTATACAGGGAAGAACAGGTTGGAGGGATCCAACCGGATTCCTCAAATATATTATTTATTTTCATATTATCATATATGAACTGTCCTGTTTGGGGTGATTGATTTGATGGTTGATTATTGATTATTGATTGTTCAACATCTGTTAGTTTAAACCAACGGGTGATGTTGGTTGGATATTTGGCAGCGTATGGCCTATAAAATCAATCGTTTTATAAATATTGATTCACCGTCTGGTGAGTCGATAGAGATAAGGTTATAAAAATATTTTTATAACGGGAGATAGATTTTGAAAGGTATTATTTTGAATAAAAGTTATTAAAGAGAAATAAATATTTTATTTATTTAAGACTTCATTTTGTTAATAATTTATTTTATAAAGTAAAATGCCGATGTTAATCAGATTTACAAGTATGAGAATAAAAATGAATCGAATGGTTAAGCTTTGATAATTGTTTTGTAAAGAAAACAATTAATGAGGTTATTTAAATTTATTATATTTTTAATTAATTTAAAGTGAGAATTAATTGGAATCGAGTTTTGAGTTAATTAAATCGACCATTTTGAATTGGAATTTATTATCAAATTAATGTGTTTTGATTAAAATAGTCAAATATGGGAAATATCCAAACCCGAGTAAAAATGGGAAATGGTTAAATAGATTTCAAAAATGGGAAATGGTTAAATAGATTGAAAGGAGATTAGTAAAAGTGAAATTGGGTTAAAGAACTAGTTCATGGGTGGTATAACCAAACCCGAGTAAAAATGGGAATTTGTTTTGAGAATAGAATGGAATATTGGTCTTTGATTACAACTTATATTTATCTGAGGATATGAACGTTGTTGATCAAGGTCTGAGAGGTAATTAAAATACCCCAACTTGAACGACAATAGGATTATCTGAAGATGATATTAGTTGGTAATTGTTAAAGAAGTAAGTGATAGTTAATTATTTCCATTAGGGAAATAATGCAATGTTTGGTGGAAATTTAGAGAGTATATATATATAACGAGAGAACGAAGTAAAGGAAGTGTAAAGTTTAGTTTTATACGATTAACTATTAGTTATTATTTCAAAAACGAAATAAAAGATATTTCGTAACGTGCTTTCACGAATAATAAGTTGAATGAATTTCCCAAGTTTAAATATTAAAGAATGATGTAATGAATGTTTGAAAGGAGAATTAAAATAAGAATTGAATATGGTTATAAGTTATTTTACTAAGTATTATATAGAGAGGGTTTTGAGATCATTAGTATATAAAAATTCAATTATCGTTTTTTTAGATTAAACGAGTTAGAAGTTTTAATTAAGCTGAAGTGAATCAGTTTGGTTTAATTAAAGGCCAAGTGATGTTGAATACTGAACCAGTGAATTCATTGGAGTGTCATGATTGAAACACTGTTTATTTTGATAGTTAAATCACCGACTATCAAATCTGTCCAATGTGATTGTTGGTATGGAAAGACCTAGATCGAATTTATATTCGAAAACCATTTCGACCAACAACTACGTGAATATCTCAGAAGATGATCGAGATGGAGCATTGAAGACCATGGATTTACATAAACGGAAGAACCACTAATATTTTCTGCCTGGCAAGCAGAGATAAGCTATGATTCAGTCGTGGTTGGAATCTACGGTTTGCAAGGACTTCTCGCTACTGATCCATGGGGTGATTCCTATATTGGATGCAGTAGGAGAGTGACTTCGGTTCATCCTGTTCCTGGATGATTTGTATGGACGGATGTCTGACAGAGTATTTCCAAAGTGTCACGTACGTTGATTTCTTCAAACGTGCTATAGTTGTTGGCGGGGAATTGCCGTTCTCTTGACTTCTAACTAGAGTATTTTTGTGGACGTCAATTAGTGATATCTGGCGGATCTGACGATGTGGCATTCAAAGTGAATAGTGATCAGATGTTTCAAAAATAAACTCTGACCTCAAGCCTCATCAACCGGGAAATGACAAAAATCGGGCAGGCAGCATGGCTATGTGGGTCGCTCCCATTAGGGTGTATAATCACCTATCTAGAGAAAATCCTATTTGCTTCTTAAATCTATGTTTCGATGCTATCCCTTTTCGGGAGACGGTTGCTGATCCCAACCGTCGGTGATATACATTTGATACACTCAAGCGAAATGAGTGGTCGGTCATGTGAGGGTCGGGTTGCAAGACGTTCTTGTTAAACCCAGTGTATTCGCCTCTAGAGATACACTATCGGCAGGTGGTCCCATACCTTGTCATAGTCGGAATCCAATCTCCAATAAGCGCCCGTGGTTTTGATTGTATACTATATATGTGGAGCGTGAGATGCAAGTGTTCCACTAGATTGATAATTACTTGTATATAGACATTATTATAATATCAGAAATGATATTGGTTTCAAAAATGTTTTGGGTTATCGTAAGGTCAAAACCGTCTGTGTTTATGTGTGGATTTGGTCTTACGATTATCCTTTTCTTCGAAAGGATTTTTAACTTTAAAATCATGTTGGATGATTTACCCTTAATACTGTGCGAGTTTATCTCACTCTGGTTCACCAGACTGACCCGGTGTTTTGTAAATGCTCGGGTTAGCCCGGGGTATACAAGTTCAGGTTATCGAATGCTGTGAAGTCCAGAGACGAGCTGGAGATGTTCAGACATATGATATTATATAGTTACTATTCCACTGTGTGTTGTATATGGGAACAGGTTAGTATAACTGTCCCGTTGTGTGATGTACTCTGATATTGTAAGTATTTTTAAAGCTCTCAACAAAGATTTATTTCTATATTATATTTTGTTCCGCTGCGATGTGAGACTCTGTGTTGTGGTGTTTCTTCTTCTTCTTCTTCTTCTATTATGATATTTCTTTCTTTCTTATCTCACCCTCTAATTTCTTTCTAATAACTATCCAGGGTTTTCGGTGCTTGGAGGGTCGGCATGAGTTACGGCAAGGGTATTTATGTCGATTTTCGGGGCCGGAAATCCTTGGGTCGTTATAGTGGTATCAGAGCTGAAGGTTAAGTGATTACCTTGGCTCTGTGGCGTAACTCAGTAGAGATGGGGTTAGCAATACCCTAGATTGAGTTTGAGTGTATATATACAAGTGAATGTATTTGTAGATTTAAAAAAAATGTTTTATATTGTGGAGATTCATTTGTTTGAGTTGTTTATGAGTTCTAGTCGATCAGTTTGATCCACTGTGTCGATAGGAGTTTCTAAATACTCAAGTACGATAAACCGACACATTATGTTTTGAAGGAAGGTGAATGAAATAATTTACCCAAATTATATTTTGATATAAAAAATATATATATTGGAAATATTATAATATATTTGATGTGTTGTTTGTATTATAATCGTAGAGATTATAAGAAAAGTGAAATGGTTATGAAAATAACCAATTAGAATTCGTATAATATGGAAGCAGATTTATTAAATCTGAAATTAAAATCAGAATTGGAATTAAAATTCCCAAAAGTGGGAAAGGTGTTTGCAAATGAACTTGGATTGAATATATGAGAATTTTAAAATCCTGGGAGATTTTAAATGGTTTACAAACATCGTGAATTTTATTTTGAAATAGATTTCAAAATGAAAGTATTTAAAATTGGAGCTTTGAAATGATATAGTATTGAACTCACTTCGATAGCTGGGGAATAACTCTGAGGATGCTATCCACATCATCAGTGTTTATTTCCGAGTTCTAAGTGACGGATTACTACCAAAAATCTTGTTTTGAATTGCTTTGAGAAAAACAAGTTGTTTTAAATCCTGAAAAGGAATATTTGATTTTTGAAAGAGCTGAACTGTTTAAAAACTCCCAAGGAAATTGTTTGAATAAAAACAAACTTTAAACAGAAAATTGTGAAAACAAATATGAATTGAATTGAAACCAATTAACCGGAATTGAATCGGGATATAATACATCGAGTAGAATTGGATTTTGAATTGGGAGACAGGAATTTGAAGTGGTGTTGGACTAGTAAGTTAAGAGTTGAAATTGATAATGGATGGAAATTGAGTTAAGAATGAGATTTGGCTTGGACGCGTGAAGGATTTAGTTTTGAGGATTAAATTGGAATTTTGTTTGTGAATGCATTTGTATATGCTGACAGGGTAGCAGATGGGAAGGATAAAATGATATGCCCGACAAAAAGGTACACGTTTATTTTTATATGGGTTTGGTGATTTATGAGCCTATTTGGCAAGATGCTTGGCTATTTTATTTTCTTTTGGATAGGAGAAGGCCTAGAATGGCGAGTTGTAGTTGTATCGATTGAGCCGTACAGAGAAGGTGCAGGCGAAAAATTTCGGAAATTTAAGGCATTAGAAAATTTTCGATATTTTTCAAAATATTTATTTACAGTATTGAATTGATATTGATTTAAAATAAATTGGAATTGAAAAAAATTAATGGGTTTGTAATGTACTTTCTTTCCTTAGCAATTTCGAGGACGAAATTATTTTTAAGGGGGGAAGAATGTAACGACCCGTGTTTTTGGCCGTCAAATATTTTATTTAATTTATTTATTTTAAATATTATATTTGGAATATTAATGGAATTTAATATTTAATTCTTTATTAAAACGAAGTTTGAACGTTATAATTTATTTATAATATATAACGAGCTCGAAATGGCGCGACAGTTCGTAATATTTGGTTTTGAACTTCAACTGAGAATACAGGAGCCGATATAAGTCGGATTTCTGTGAAACAAGAAACGTTGGAACTGTGTTGAAGATAATTTTCATATGAAAGAGGAAAATTCGGATTTCATATTCTAAATAGTAAGTTATGGCCAAAACAAAATTTGAAATAATCGTTGTGGAAATCGTTATTTACAATATCGGCCTTTAAAATGGCCATTTTGCAAACAATCTCGGATTTCGATGAAATCAGTTTCATTGGAACTGTAACGTTAAATTATTGTACAGTGTTGAATTGCGTGGCAAAATGATGTCGTATGTGACCACGGTAGCCGTAAACGCCCGTTCATTTTCTATAGCGCGTATTTAATTTAATAAAGAGATATTTGAGTGTAACTTGAACAGACGATCGAATTAGGCCACGAAACCAGTCCCGTAGGTATATGCTTTGCTATTATTAGAGACCGACAAATTTGGTGTTAAAAGGGGTATTGCGGTACGCGGTAAAAATAGCTTACCGGGGAAATAGTCTCAGAATGCGACGAAAATAGTGCCGTTGGGTTCGTATTGAAAATTTATTATAGGATCTGAAGGTTTCAAGTTGATTTGATTTATCTAGTGACCATGGAAAAATTTAACGCGTGTTTATTTCTGGTTTTATAAAGGAATTTTTTTCAAATGATGTCGGAATTCGACGAAACTTGTCCCATTGGATCCGCAATATCTTTTTACACTATGATTAGCATTTTTATCAGTAAACAGAGATCATTTATAGGGGTTTTAATCAATTACTTTACGACGAAGTTTCGTAATAAAATAAAATAATATAAAAACTTCATTACATTCTTATATATATACTAAAACCCTCGTTTCGGTGGTCAAAGTTTCTCTCCTGGTCAACCAATAAAATATGTGCCTCCACCCTAGGATTTCCAACGGCAGAAAAAATAATAAATTTCACCTACAAAAATCACGAAATTCTTCCATTAAAATCGGAAATCCTCCAGAGGAAAATGAATCAGCTCGTCGAGATTTCGAAGGAGGAAGGTGATGATCAGAAGTTTCGATCTGAGGCAGCGGGGATTGGGGGTTAAAGCAGTCGAAGTTCGTGGCTTTTTCCGGAGTAAAGGAGTGATCGTGGTGCAAGTTGTTTCAGCCGCAGGTAGTGGGGATCGATGCGTTTCAGGTGGAGGTCTCTGATCGCCGTTCGATGGCCGGAGGAAGGGGGAGACCGACGTTGTTTTGGTGCAGGCTTGTGGCATCAGGAACGAAACAAAGTGGCCGAATTCCTTTAAACAACGAAATTAAATTTGCTTATTTTATAATTAAGGAAGGGTTTTTATGTTAATTAAATGTAAATTCACACAGGTTAAATAGAAGGTAGTGGAGGGAAGTACGGGTGAGCCTACATCTGTTGAACGGAAGAGAATAATGCAGAACACAGAGCTGTTGGACTAACTTCCCTTTTAAATGTAACTAGTGTTCATCAATATTAATTAAACTAGAAGAAGAGGAAAAAAATAACTTTAGTAAGAACGAACAGGATAAAACAGGGTAGGCCAGTATTGGAAATGATAAGCATCAACTGAGTTAAAACCTGAAAATGAAATTTAGTTGATTAACCATATTATTAAAGGTAGTTAATATGAGTTAGAAGTTAATTTACTTAATTGTAAGGGTAATTAAAAACTTGATTTAGGAAACAAAGATGTTGGACCTAATCGCTATTATATAGAACGTAATTAGTTTAAACGGTAATTATTTAGTTTAAATAATGATCGATAATTAATTAGTAATAAAATTATATTAACTTAAATTATTAATAACAAATCCATATGTGATCAGAATTGGATGATTCAAAAGATGTCGGGTCATCTCCACTAATACTACGTCATGGAACAGGGCTGGACATGAATTGGAATCAACTGGGATGATTAATTAAATTATAAAACCGTTTAATTTAATTAAAACGAGCCGTTGACACCGGAATCAAATCAGGTTAGTTAAACTCACTCAGTTTTCCCATTTATATTTTATATAAATTGGGTTTTTATTTTGTGTGTTCTGCTTGCTGATAGCTGCCTGTTTGTTAATTATACATTTGTTTGTTGATTTAACTGATGAAATTAAACCGTCATTTAATTTCAGTGAAATACCAAATCGTTATTTTTAACGATTGGTTCCAATAAAGGTAACTTACCTTATTGGTCACGTTTATTTATAAACGTGTTTAATTGTTTGAATTACTGTGGTAATTGGTTGATGTTAAATAGTTGTTGTGTACTGTTATGGAAATTATCAGTTAAATAGAGTTGGTTGACCTGATTTGGGATAACCACTTGTATACAGGGAAGAACAGGTTGGAGGGATCCAACCGGATTCCTCAAATATATTATTTATTTTCATATTATCATATATGAACTGTCCTGTTTGGGGTGATTGATTTGATGGTTGATTATTGAATGTTCAACATCTGTTAGTTTAAACCAATGGGTGATGTTGGTTGGGTATTTGGCAGCGTATGGCTTATAAAATCAATAATTTTATAATTATTGATTCACCGTCAGGTGAGTCGATAGAGATAAGGTTATAAAAATATTTTTATAATAGGAGATAGATTTTGAAAGGTATTATTTTGAATAAAAGTTATTAAAGAGAAATAAATATTTTATTTATTTAAGACTTCATTTTGTTAATAATTTATTTTATAAAGTAAAATGCCGATGTTAATCAGATTTACAAGTATGAGAATAAAAATGAATCGAATGGTTAAGCTTTGATAATTGTTTTGTAAAGAAAACAATTAATGAGGTTATTTAAATTTATTATATTTTTAATTAATTTAAAGTGAGAATTAATTGGAATCGAGTTTTGAGTTAATTAAATCGACCGTTTTGAATTGGAATTTATTATCAAATTAATGTGTTTTGATTAAAATAGTCAAATGAATATTGTTTAGTTTTAATGAGTTTTAAAAAAGGGATTTATTACTTATTTTAGTAATAAAGAAAATAACTACTGAAGTAGTTAATGATTAAAGTAAATTAATATTTAAAATAATAATAATTTAGAAAAGTACCTTTTTAAATGGAAATGTATTTAAAGAGTAATCAAAGTTGAAGCGAAATAGAGTGGAATGGTGATAGGAATTTATGAACGGGTTTTATATTCAAAACCCGAATTTTTATAACGAAGTCATAAAGGAATTTCAAGTGAATATAATAGCTTGAAACAAACGTTACTTAATTATTTGAATTAAGAGAAAGGAGTTTACGAATAGGGTTTAAGATAAACCAAAGTATATAAATGAGTTTCAAAGTGTAAAGCGTTAATGTTGAATTAACATTATTTGAAAATGAGATCAAGTAACAAGGGGAGATTTGAAATAAGATTTCAAAAATGGGAAATGGTTAAATAGATTTGGAAGGAGATTGGTAAAAATGAAATTGGGTTAAAGAACTAGGTCATGGGTGGTATAACCAAACCCGAGTAAAAATGGGAATTTGTTTTGAGAATAGAATGGAATATTGGTCTTTGATTACAACTTATATTTATTTGAGGATATGAACGTTGTTGATCAAGGTCTGAGAGGTAATTAAAATACCCCAACTTGAACGACAACAGGATTATCTGAAGATGATATTAGTTGGTAATTGTAAAAGAAGTTGGTGATAGTTCATTATTTCCATTAGTGAAATAATGCAATGTTTGGTGGAAATTTGGAGAGTATATATATAACGAGAGATCGAAGTAAAGGAAGTGTAAAGTTTAGTTTTATACTAATAATTATTAGTTATTATTTCAAAAATGAAATAAAAGATATTTCGTAACGTACTTTCATGAATAATAAGTTGAATGAATTTCCCAAGTTTAAATATTAAAGAATGATGCAATGAATGTTTGAAAGGAGAATTAAAATAAGAATTGAATATGGTAATGAGTTATTTTACTAAGTATTATATAGAGAGGGTTTTGAGATCATTAGTATATAAGAATTGAATTATCATTTTTTTTAAAGATTAAACGAGTTTGAAGTTTTAATTAAGCTGAAGTGAATCAGTTTGGTTTAATTAAAGGCCAAGTGATGCTGAATACTGAACCAGTGAACTCATTGGAGTGTCATGATTGAAACACTGTTTATTTTGATAGTTAAATCACCGACTATCAAATCTTTCCAATGCGATTGTTGGTATGGAAAGACCGGGATCGAATTTATATTCGAAAACCATTCCGACCAGCAACTACGTGAAGATCTCAGAAGATGATCGAGATGGAGCATTGAAGACCGTGGATTTTCATAAACGGAAGAACCACTAATATTTTCTGCCTGGCAAACAGAGATAAGCTGTGATTCGGTCGTGGTTGGAATCTATGGGTTGCAAGGACTTCTCGCTACTGATCCTTGGGGTGGTTCCTATATTGGATGCAGTAGGAGAGTGCCTTCGGTTCATCCTATTCCTGGATAATTTGTATGGACGGATGTCTGACAGAGTATTTCCAAAGTGTCACGTACGTTGATTTCTTCAAACGTGCTATAGTTGTTGGCAGGGAATTGCCGTTCTCTTGACTTCTAACTAGAGTATTCTTGTGGACGTCAATTAGTGATATCTGGCGGATCTGACGATGTGGCATTCAAAGTGAATAGTGATCAGATGTTTCAAAAATAAACTCTGACCTCAAGCCTCATCAACCGGGAAGTAATAAAAATCGGGCAGGCAGCATGGCTATGTGGGTCGCTCCCATTAGGGTGTATAATCACCTATCTAGAGAAAATCCTATTTGCTTCTTAAATCTATGTTTTGATGCTATCCCTTTTCGGGAGATGGTTGCTGATCCCAACCGTCGGTGATATACATTCGATACACTCAAGCGAAATGAGTGATCGGTCATGTGAGGGCCGGGTTGCAAGACGTTCTTGTTGAACCCAGTGTATTCGCCTATAGAGATACACTATCAGCAAGTGGTCCCATACCTTGCCATAGTCGGAATCCAATCTCCAATAAGCACCCGCGGTTTTAATTGTATACTATATATGTGGAGCGTGAGATGCAAGCGTTCCACTAGATTGATAATTACTTGTATATAGACATTATTATAATATCAGAAATGATATTGGTTTCAAAAATGTTTTGGGTTATCGTAAGGTAAAAACCGTCCATGTTTATGTGTGGATTTGGTCTTACGATTATCCTTTTCTTTCGAAAGGATTTTTAACTTTAAAATCTTGTTTGATGATTTACCCTTAATACTATGCGAGTTTATCTCACTCTGGTTCACCAGAATGACCCGGTGTTTTGTAAATGCTCGGGTTAGCCCGGGGTATACAGGTTCAGGTTATCGAATGTTGTGAAGTCCAGAGACGAGCTGGAGATGTTCGGACGTATGATATTATATAGCTACTATTCCGCTGTGTGTTGTATATGGGAACAGGTAATTATAACTGTCCCGTTGTGTGATATACTCTGATATTGTAAGTATTTTTAAAGCTCTCAATAAAGATTTATTTCTATATTAAATTTTGTTCCGCTGCGATGTGAGACTCTGTGTTGTGGTGTTTCTTCTTCTTCTTCTTCTATTCTGATATTTCTTTCTTTCTTATCTCACCCACTAATTTCTTTCTAATAACTATCCAGGGTTTTCGGTGCTTGGAGGGTCGGCATGAGTTACGGCAAGGGTATTTATGTCGATTTTCGGGGCCAGAAATCCTTGGGTCGTTACAGAGAAATTCCATACATGTCCGCATGGGTCTAAGCAAACACATCAACGTTTGCTTTCAAAAAGTTGTCAATTCTTTTGTCCAAAAAGAATCCACGTGAGATCCAATTTTAAAGACCATTGTCATGTCGTCGTTATCGATTGGAACGTCTACTGTAGCTTCATTAGGTGTCGCCTTCCTGCTTCTTAGTTCTTCGTCCTCTCTGGGATCGATATCTTCAGAAAGGTCGTTAGGTGACTCCCTTGATGACTTCATCTTTAATTGATATACTAAGTTCTCCTTAGCAGAAGGAGAAGCATCCTTAGATTCTGCATATTTCCCGTTGTGCAGTATCTTTAGTTCTTCCATATAGCAGGCTCTTTCAGTGACTTGATCGCCATGAATCGTTCCCACTCTATCTACAGTCGGAAATTTATTAACATACACCAGGGTGCGATGCAGGCTCTGTATTCTACAAGGACTGGTCGGTCTAAGAAAGCGTTGTAAGGAAAATCTATATCCATGATCACGAATTGGAGTATCCTTACTCTTCGACGCTATCCTTCTCCTAGCTCTGCAGGTAAATCTACCATTCCGATGTGGGCGGTTGATGATCCATTGAAGCCACGAATCCAACCTCTACATATTTTTAGATCTTTCATCTCTAATTTCATCAGGTCAAAAGCCTTTCTAAATAGGATATTGACGGAACTCCCCTTATCCACAAGGACTTTCTTAACTATTGCAGGTCTGGTGATAGTAGTTATCACTAATGGATCGATGCTTGGGGCTTCGACACCAATGCTATCTCTGTCTCGAAAGACAACATCGTCAGTAGTCATTTTTTTTCTGCTTCATTGGTGTAGTTTCTTCAAGATTACTACATTCCCCTACTTCTGGGTGTTTGGCCGCGTTAACATATTGTTCCATCGCTCTGTTGCTAGACCCAGTTAGATGTCTTCCCCTAATTATGGTATTGATGACAGTATTCCTTCCCTTTTGCTGGGCAGTGGGTTTGGAGGCATGTTGGTTCTAATTTGGAGCTTTCCTCCTTTCCCACTGTGTCTTGGGGATACCTTGTATTCATTCACCTTTCCTTCATGAAGCAATTTTTCAACAACATCTCTTAGATGGTGACACACGTTCGTAGAGTGGTCGTGAGTTCCATGAAACAAACAAAATTTTCCGGTTGCACGCTCCTTTTTAGTAGAGTCCCAGGGTGGAGGCTTCTTATATTATATAACGTTATAAGTATCCAGATAGATGTTTCCCAGAGTGTCGCTTAACTACGTGTAATTCTCGAAAGTTTGAAATCCAGGCCTCTTTCTGGAATTGTTCCCCCGATTCCTGTTTCTTCTACCACCGTTTCCACCCTGGTTACTATTCCCTTCATTTTTATTACCAACATTAACTTCGACCTTTCCCGCGCTATCTATGGATTGCTTGATAGCAGCATTACCTCGAACGTCTTCCTTGGGAGCTCCATCAGGCTTTCTCATTCGGTTAGCATACACTTCCTCTCGCTGTAGGCGGATGTTTGCCTTTTCGTAAAACATCTCCCTGATCAATGGCGGTTTCCTAGCTAAATATCCCCCAAATTTTGTGTCCTTGTCAACCCCATCTATTAAGGCCATCAAGATGGTCAGCTCATGCGGGTGGCTTGCTTCAGTAACTGCTAGGTTAAAGCGATCCAAATATGACTTTAAAGATTCACCAGGAGCTTGCTTAATCCCGGATAGCTCAATGAGGCTTTTGGATTTCCGTGCGTGGAGTTGAAATTGGTTCATAAAGCTTTCACCTAGCTCTTTGAAATTAGATATTGAGCTACGAGGGAGTCTTGTGAACCACATCAACACAACGTCTTCTAAATAAATGGGTATAGCCTTGCATTTCACGACATCTGGGGCTGATGCTGCATTCATGTACCACGAATACCTCATCAAATGCTGCCTTGGATCAGTTCTTCCTCCATATCGATCCATTTGTGGCAGATTAAATCGTCGGGTAAATTGGAAGTCCGGGATATCATCATTGAAAGGGGTATGACTGCGCTCAATTCCCCAGTCTTCGTTGGTGTAGTGTCTGCTGTCAGCCATAATCTGGCGCACCATCGCTTCCACCTCAGCATTAGTCAATGTTGGCTCGGGATCTGCACTTCCGGCTCTCTTGGCATATCCAGTTCCTACAACAGGAGAGGTTATTCGGTCTCTGGCAAAAGTCGAGTGTCCTTGCCTTCTACAGCCCCGGTCGTTCACAGAACGAGTAGGTTGAAGAAGCTGCAGCTGAGTAGGGTTAATGATATTGGGATCCCTAGGGAGAACACAGGATCCTTGCATTGGCAGCAAAATTAGGTCTCTTAAGTTTGGAGCGTTGGGTCCCAAGACACTGGTCGCGTCTTCGCGAGATCCCAACGATCCAAATGTCAGTTCTTCAAGATTCTCTAGCCTCTCATATTGCCTCCTCTTCCGTGAACGTTCTTCATCCCGGGAGGACAAATGGTTTGCGATGAAATGATGAGTGGGAGGAGTCCTTTTCCTGCGGAGCTCTTCAATCTGCCTACTCATGTCTTTCATGTTCTGCCGCATAGTGATGCCCTTACATCTCTGGGCTTCTAGGGCATCGTTAGTTACTTCCAACATGTTGAGCTGTGAGACGAGCCTAGAAGCAGTAGGATGATCATTGTTTTTCACGGCTAGTATAGGAGCATCTATAGCGATTCAAGTAGAAGTACCAGCTTCTATCATAACCGGTTCGGATCGAGTCACAGCTGTATCACCGATTCAGATGGGGGGTATTTCCAGATGCATTTAAGCCATCGGTTCAGATCAGATCATTGAGCTTGGGTCGGATCAGCGACTCTCTACCGAACCAGTTCGATCCTGAAACTTGCCCACGTGACCTAGTGACAACTATAGCTTGCTGATCCTCGCTCATCTCGTTTTCCCAAGAAATTTATGGTTCTTTTCCTTTTCCTTTAGCCATAAAATTTGGCTCTCTTAGGACTAGCAAAAGCTTTCAAAAATACCGAAGAAAGTGGACTAACTTTTTTGGACTTGAGGATCCAAATAGTAGAATGATAGTCTAAAATGTTGAGAATTCAACTTCTCAGTGAAAGCACTGAAATGTTAGACTAAAAAGTGTTACTAACACCCAACTGAATGATAATTCTAAATGAAATAGAAAGATAAACAACGAGAACACAAGATTTATAGTGGTTCGGCGTTAACGAGCCTACGTCCACTTTATACTTCTTTGATTGATGATTTGAATACTGATACAATGATGGTTTCCATTCAATCTCACAAGTACAATAATGATTTCTTTCAATTTCATGGGATTATACTTCAAGACTCTTAGTACAATCTAATATAGTAGAAGAAATTTGTGGGTGATTAGGTTAGAGTAGAGTAATTGCCAAAAGATCCCCCAAATAGAGTGTTAAGGGGTATTTATTGGTTGGAAACTCATTCGGTTCGGGTGCCACGTGGGGCCCATCTCATGGATTTCGGATTTGGTAGCTCTAGGATGATGACAGCGCACCAAGAATGTAGGGAACATGAACGTTAGCTACCCCGAATTTGCAGGAATGTGGGACGTAACCGCTGCAGCTTCACATGAGGTTTAGATCCGTGTATCGGGACTCTGTTCGGATCGGTGCTTCCCGCCCGAACATATCCGATATAAGGCGTTGGGACTGATTCACAAGTTTGCGTGTGGAGGAGTGTGGGTCTGATCAGTGAACTCCGAACCGTTCTGGAAGCCAATTCTCTACATTTCTTGTCCTCAAATGTATCCATCCACCAGTTTTTTAGCTTTCTATAGCCTGACCACAAAGTAGGCTAACACTTTTATATTTCCAATTCAAACAGTATTGCAAATTCAACTAATTCTGACTATTTCGGAATTATATTATTATATATTATTTATAAATTATTCAAAAACTATTGAATTCAAGTTATTTAAATTCTAGTAAATAGTTTAAAACCAAATATGAATATTCAATTAAACGGTTAAAAATTCAGGTCATTACACAACTCGCTAAACTCGACCACAGGATAAGGCCAAAAACATTAAGACGAGGCCACACAAAGCGTCACACTCCCATATCTCTCGCTATGAGGGATTGAAATTGATTGCTATCATAAGGTTCAGTACGGAACCCCAACGTACATGGGATATGGGTCGGGGTCCTTTGTTTCCATTTCTTCAGTGAGCCTTTGACATTTATGGAAAAAGTTCGATGATCTACATCTATAAATAGCAGCTTCCAAGAAAAAAAAATGGATCTTTTGACCAACTTTTTACTTTATTTTGTAAGCTTCAAATCCCTACCAATCTAAAACACTGTAATCTTCATATTAACAATAAAGTATTTAAAACCTTCAAAGTGGATATAGGTCAAAACAACGTCGAACCATTATAAACTCTCGACTCTTATTTTTTCTGCATTTCCGTTGCTTTATTTTTTTTTATTTTTTTTCATTTACATTCTTCAAATGAGTTTTCTCTTCAAACTTTTGGATATTTGTGTCAACTTTTGGTGCAAACAAGAGTAAAGACTTTTAATTTGTTGTATTTGTTAAAATAATGTGTAATGCTTATTTTCAAATCAACATCATATTCATTTAATAATTTTTTAGAAGATCGATTTTAGTATGATATTTGTTCTTGTTATATTCATTTTTCAGCTTTATAGAAAATCGACATTAGTAGAATATATGTTCTTGTTATATTTGTTTCTTAGCTTTTTAGAAAATTGGTTTTAGTAGAATATTTATTGTTGATTTATTAATTTCTTAACATTTTAGAAAATTAATTATAGTATAATAAATGTTGTTGCCATATTTATTTCTTAACCTTTTCAGAAACTCGATTTTATTAAAATGATTGTTATTAAACAAGAACCATGTCCAAGTGGTTAGGTGCTTTGACAATGTGTAAGAGGTCACATATATGAAACTTGTGTAGCATGATTTGAGTATATATTGAAAAATAGTACATGGTTTACTAAAGGCTTATGTATAAGTACCAATTTTTTAAAATATTTGTTGTAGTTTTATTTAGTTCTTAAAATAATTTATTTTTTATTTTTTGTGGGAGATATTATGAAATCGTGGAACAATGAAATATTCTATGGCCTGCTCGTGGGTTAGTATTAGGTTCGGTGATGGTTCACGACGGCTAGCGGTGGTTGTTTTATTTAACCTTCATTTGGCATAATGTGTTACATAAATCATTTTGAGAAGTTTTCTAATGAAGTTATAGTTTGGGAAACATTGATTGACGTTGCTTGTAGTATTATTTCATGGTTAATATACATCATGCATGTTACACAAATTGTTCCAGGGAATTAAATTTTCTTCTCGACATTCTAATTTCTGTGGAACAATAAGTGGCCAATATATTCCACGGAATGGGAATAATGTACAGGTGCCGGTTAACGTCTGTTTTCTGTGAAAGTTTCACAGGTTAAACTTTCACCAGGTTCCTAAGGGTGCGTTCGAAGCAATAATTTGGCACGCTCATAATTTTGTTCGTGTCGGACGCGAATACAATTTTCCCCTTTCAAATGGAACGATAGCTGAACGTTGAAAAACATACTTCTTTGTGTAATGAAATGTAGTCGTTTTGTTTTACAAAATTAGTATTTAATTAAATCAAAACAAAAAATTTAACAATTAAATACCCCGTTCAGATACCACGCTCAAATACCCCGTTCGCAACTAAAAACACATTCCCCGTTCGCTACAGTACCACGCTCAAATACCCCGCTTAAATGCCACACTCAAATACCCCGCTCGCGACTTGTCAATTCCACCATATTTGTAGTCCAAATGCAAAAATATACATTAATCACTCTGGCATACACACTTAATGCTAGCATATAATTACATACTATTAGGGAACGAAATAAGGAGAGATAACGGGCAAGGCAACCTTCCCACATCTACAAGGAAGATTCTGGATATTCTAAAAAAATAATTGGTTACATGCATGAAACGCAGAGCATATGATGGTATTTTATTAATAATTGGTTACAGGCAACAAGATATATATTACTTTGTCTTTCATGTTACATCGCTTTCAAGGCTCCAGATTACAGAAGCCATTGGTCTCCGAGAGTGGTAAATGAATGGAATATGCAAAATAGTGAGCCTATAAATAGCACTTCATATGCAAACCAGAAATTCACACACTTGCATTTGCATAGATACATATATTAGCTATATATTAACACACAGTTGTGTGAACGGTTTTCTCTAAAAAATGACAACAAGTAGCTCTCGGCTGTCCATGGCTTTGGGTGTGTTGATGGTCGTATCAGTACTGATGAGCTGTGTAGCCTCACAATCGTGTCATATTAGTGGATACTTGAGAGGTAAAGCTGGTCATTGCAATACGGAGAACGACTCGGATTGTTGCAAAACAGGCAAACTGTATCCACAATACCGTTGTTCTCCACCGGTAACCGATCAGACACGCGCAGTCATGACGATAAATAGCTTTGCTGAGGGAGGTGATGGCGGAGGTCCATCAGAATGCGACAATCAATACCATAGCGACAGCGAGCTTGTAGTTGCATTATCCACTGGCTGGTATAATGGAGGAAGCCGTTGCCTCAATAACATCAGAATCAACGCCAATGGAAGGTCTGTTTTGGCTAAAGTGGTCGATGAGTGCGACTCCGTCCACGGTTGCGATTCTGATCATGATTTTCAACCTCCCTGTCCTTACAATGACGTCGATGCTTCTCCAGCTGTTTGGAAGGCTCTCAATATTCCGCAATCTCAGATTGGAGACTATGATATTACATGGTCCGATGCCTGATTGCACACTATATCTTTTGATATATATTCCTGTGTGATAAGTAATATATATACTGTGTCAGTTTGATTAATGTCAATGAATGAATGATATATACTTACTCCATACGAAGTGTCAAGCTTCTTGTCTAAACATCTCTCATCTTCCCCCTTACATACATAAGTATGCTGGTGATCTCTTAATAATTGCTAATCTAAATCATCTTATAAGATTATCAGGTTAATACATAACATATGGCCTTGTCTTTGGTTATGGAACCATCAATGAGACTTGCACTCTCAGTTGGAAACTAACTTGAAGAGGAAAACAAAAGATCATCAGAACTTTTGCGCATAGTACTAAATTATCTCCTTATCAGATCGCAGACTTGTGAAACTTACATTGGCATATGTTTCACGACAACAATATTGGTTGCATGAGCATTCATAAACCTGACAGACTTGACATAGAGAGTTAAGCACAGGTTAACACACACGGAAGCAACAAATGGCCGTTGCCAAAAACAACAAAACCTGATTGCACACTATATCTTTTGATATATATTCCTGTGTGATAAGTAATATATACTGTGTCAGTTTGATTAAAGTCAATGAATGAATGATATCTACTCCATACAAAGTGTCAAGCTTCTTGTCTAAACATCTCTCATCTTCCTCCTTACATATATACATGTATTTTACTTTATGTACAAGAAATACACAGACTGATCGAACCATACAAGTATGCTGCAGGTGATCTCTTGATAATTGCCAATCTAAAAAAGATTGTAAGATTGTCAGGTTCATATTTATATGGCCTTGCATTTGGTTATGGAACTATCAATTAGACATAATCTCTCAGCTGGTAACTAACTCGAAAAGGAAAACAAAAGATCATCGGAACTTTTGCGGATAGTACTAAATTATCTCCTGATCAGATCGCAGACTAGAGAAGCTTACAATAGCATATGTTTCACGCCAATAGTATTGGTTACATGAGCATTCATAACATCGCCAACTTGACAAGGAGAGTTACGCACAGCACAGGTTAACACGCACGGGAGCAACAAATGGTCGTCACCAAAAACAACAAAAGTGGTATCATCATTTTAGTTTTAAACGCAGACTCAACTAAAACCACGCATATCAGTTATGGGAGTTGCATTAATGATTTGTTCATATTCTCCACTTTACATACTCTCCGTGTCTCCTATTTTCTATTATCCATGGCTTGCATTTAACTGTCTGAAAATATGTATGTTAATTTCCTTTTTCTTCTTCGTTTGTTTACTAGTGGCTTCTCTTAATGCATCTAGAATTCGTTTTATAATGTTTATATCATAATTCAAACTATGATAGTGATAGTTTTCTGCTATTTTAATGCATTATACCACAATTTCAAACCTTTTAAAAGTATCAACTGATAGTGATGGGTTTCTGGCTACAAATTGCATCAGCAAACCCTTGGGACAACCAAAACTGACTACGTGTAACATAATTAACATGATCAATTGGCAACATAATTACAAGCACATGCTGATACTGGAAAAATGACTTCAAAGGTAGATTATTATTAGCAGGCAAAATCATATGGTAAAATAATGCAATTTTTGGTGCATATCAGCGCCAACTGACAAACCCGTACTCGTCCTAATGAATACAAAAAGCAATCGATTTAATAAACGACACAAGTGTGGGGGCTTTTAATTGCAGGAACAAATTTATTCATTGAATACAAGAAGTAAGGTCGCTTAGTTGAACAAACCTGTACTAGTCCTAATGATCAAAATCCTACAAGACAGCAATCGAGAGGCCTTTCTGTTTTCCGAGGTCGATTATCGAAGGACGATCGTGTCTGAGGTGGAGATGCGGTCGCTCGGTCGGGTGGGAGGCGTCGTGTTTGGAACTTGCGTCTGGAGGACGACGTGTCCTTGAGTCTTGGTTTAGATTCCATGGAACATGAGATGTAGCGACTATGTTGTGAACGAGGATGAACAACGACTTTGGGATTTAGGGTTTGAGAAATTAGAAGAATTTGGCGGAGAGGCAAGTTGAGGCGGGCTCTAAGATATGTTTGGCGGAAGCGGGGTTTGGACCGGCGAGAATGTGCTTGGAGCATTTAAGTCGACAATCTTATTTTTATCTTAATTTAATTAATTTATGGTTAATTGATTTATTATTTGTTTTTAATTAATTTATGGTTAATTAATTTATGGTTAATTGATTTATTATTATTTGTTTTTAATTAATTTTTATCTTATCTTAATTAATTTATGGTTAATTAATTTATGGTCAATTGAGTAGACGGTCCGTTTTGGACCGCGAGCGCCATAAAATTATCAGTAACAGGTAAATTCATTTAGCTTCGACCATCCTGCCCCTCTTGATTTTCTTTTCACACCCACCTAAATTATTAATTTCAAATTCACCCTTTATCAACTAATTAGATGTAAATATTAGGAAGGCCTCCTTGAAATTAAACACAACAGAACATAAATCTCTATTTTCTTGTAGAATTTCATGTTCATTTTATTTTTTATTTTTTTGCAAGGCAACATGATTTTTTTTATTACTCAACTAATGTGTTTACAACATATGCATCATATCCTATATAAACATACAACAATACATTTGCATTGAACAACAATTCCCTACAAACAAATTTGAAAAAAAAAATGATAGATTTAACAGCAAAATCATTATAGATAACAACTAGAAACACTAGTCAGAAAACATCATTCGTGAAGCTTCAACATGCAAAATGCAGACCTTCAGGAAGCAATCAATTGCGAATTTCAAAAACAACATAATCTTGGAAAAATTACTCCCCCAACAGAGAAATAAATGTGACTTCTAAAGAATGATAGCTTCAAAAGCTTTGCAGACAGTGAGCTTTATAATACCCAATGCATCGAACACTCATAACAGCATCCTATATACCTACAGATGGTATCATAAGGCAACAATAGCATGAAAACTGATGCGAGCCACACTATGTATCAAAACAAAAAGAAGCAGCAGACCCCAGAAGCCTATAACCAGAACTATATAGACCTATCCATGTTTACTGTACAGAAACAATAACGCATCATCAAAATTTAAGTGGATCAAAAAGGGTAGAAGGGTTGTTCCTCGTATGTCTTCACATTATTATTTAAAGGAAAAACATCTTCTTGTCTGTAATCAACTCCGTCATCCGTATCATCCCAAAACATCCCATGAATCTTAATACCCTTTGATTTGGACTTCGGATGCAGACACTGAACCAGAAGATGGAGTATTAGAAGGAGGTGGTAACTGTATATGAGAGGGTGATTTAAGATTAACATACGGTGAAATCTTAGCAGAGGAGGATGGCTTGAAAGAAGAAGAGACATGCATCTTAGAGGATAATGTAGAAGAACATGACATGATAACCATATGTGTTATAGAAGTGGAAGCTTGATGATTACCATCCATAGATTGTACCTGATTACTTTTCTCCAAGGGTTTCAAAATAGCCTCATCATCAAATAAGCTACTCAAACCAAAGTCCAACCCATCATCATCAACAAACTAACTTGTTGCTTGCCTTGAACAACATCAAAAATTTTAATCCCCACAGCGCTATCCCCAGAAAGCAGATCAAATTTATTACCATTTAATCGTTCAGCATGAACACCTAATCCATGAACTGATTTTTCAATTTGAACTGATGGTTCTTTGTTACCATCTGCTTTCTTTCTCCATACCATTTTCTTTTTATATATAACCTTCGTCCAAACATTTTCATTATTAGTATGATATTCCTTATTCCTGTTTTTATTAACATTCACCTTATCATTGATGTGTTCCTCTTCAAAAACCTCATCATCAAACATTTCAACCCTTACAAAATGACCACATTCAACTGTCTTATGTCCAAATCATTTACAAATAGTACAAATGTTCGGTTTCCAATCGTAAGGGAGTTTAACAGGTGGACGATCACCTAATCCAGCTATTTCAATATATTCGGGTAATTCATGTTTTGGAGAAACTTCAACTAATTTTTTGGCATAATGGAATCTATGCAACTTTGCAGTACTGCTATCGAAGCAAATAAGTTTTTCTACATGGTATGCAAGTAGGAATGGCACTGAGGAAGGTTGGGGCGGGTTTCTCTTGCCCCAGACCCGATCCATACTTTTTAAACCCTGCCCCATAGACCCGGTGCGGTTCCGGAATTTCGCCCCGGACCCGAAATTCGTGTAGGTCAGGGTAGACCTGACCCACTCCATGACCCGGTGATATTGTGTTCTAATGTACATAAGTTTATATACTTATATTTTTTAACACTAAATGATAAATTATATACATATTATAATGTGTTTACAATGATAAAAGAATATAATAAATTGAGTTGTAAGATAATAGTTTGAAATGCATGCATTTGTTATTGTGCGATTATCATTAATGCAACTTAACATTATGAAAATTTATAGTTTGTTGATTGAAAGAATATAATATTAAAGTTATAACCATGTATACCTAAGAAGATTAATAAGTAATCATTATAGTTATAAAATGTTTCAATGATCTTTCAATCACGCGGGTCGGGTTGGTACGGGTTAGATGTTCCCCAGGCCCGACCCTAGACCCAGACCTCCAAAACGGGTCGTGGGTCTACTCGCCCTGAAGATCCTAGGAGGCGGGTCTAAATGGGTCAAAACAGGGGCAGGTCAAGCGGGTTTGGACCCTAGACCCACCTCATTGTCATCCCTATATGCAAGCCAGTTATACCAATTAAAGTCCAAAGGATCATAGGGATTTTATAGAAATGTATCCAAATAGGAATTGTTTTAATTTACATCTGAGAATTACCAATAATAGGATCCCTATGTGTGATTATAAACATTCTCCCCTTGATAAAGATCAGATTCCATCATAAAATTTTGTCTCTACCAAGATCATTTGAAAATTGAAAGAAAAATTTTACTCCATCAAACATAACACTGAACTCGCCATGTAATAACCAGTAACGTCTCAGAAAACCGAAAACAGTAAGAAACAAGAGAGTACCATCCAGAAAGAAGCCTACAAGGTGATTATTCCAGAATTTCTGACTTTCTTTCCTTACAATATCTGGAGGCCCTTTAGGTAATTCATCTCTGAATATATCAAATTGAATAGGTCGAAAGATTCCAACATTCCTAGGGAGAGAGAGTTGAAAAGTGAGGCGTAATCGACCTTAGCTTTAGATCTACTAGTAGGTAGTGACTCTGTAAAATCAGATCCTAATTTAGATTGCTTTGGAGGGCCATTTGATTATACAGAGCAATTCGCAATAAAGAATTAGCTAGACAAGAGACAAAGGAGGAGAGAGGAGGTGGATTTGGAAGTGGCGATGGTTTGGAAGGTGGAAAAGGATGAAATGAAGCGGAATCGAGGAGAAAGGAAGAACCAAAAAAGTGAAATTCCATTAATCGCCATTAGAAACGGTCGCCATTAAAGTTAATCTCAGGCTTCAACTCCAGCTCCATTTGCTTTTAATGAACTTAATTTTTCATGTTCATACTTTTTTCACTATTACTTTAAAAGAAAATTCAAAAAATTACAAATATTAATGGATGATTTTTTATCACAAGAAATTGCGGAATGTCTGCATTTAATGTTAATAAATGTAGACATATTTTCAATTATTCACATAGTGTATTGCAGATAGTAAAAAGGGTAAAACAGGTGTAGAAATGTCTGCACTTATTGTGAATATTTGCAGATGTATATGCAACTATTCTACGGTGTATTGCACAAATGTCTCACTGTATTTGTCATATGAATATTTTAAGTAAAGGTAAAATATGATATGGTTGCTTGAAAAGTTAGACTACAAATTCTCCATATTTTTATAACATTTATCCCATCTTAAAATGAAATTTGTGTAGATTTCTATGAAGTTACTAATATTTTTAAATTTCAATTAGTATTAGATAATGTCAAAATTATAACAAGGCAAATATTGGGATTTTTTTGTTTGAACTAAAATTGAAACACTATTTCAGTTTTCGAAAGAATGAGGTTTGAAACATCATTATCGACTAAACAATATGTGTTTAAATCTATACGCTAGAAAATCCATTTCATGTTGAAAACTAATATCCAAGCTCAATGATATAATGAATACTAAGATATAACACATTGATAATTAATGTCAGCATTTGTTGGATGAAGTTATCAGTACAAAAAAATAATCAACTAGAGACTTTTTTATTTTGTCTCCAGTTCATACTTGAGACTCCCTTAAGATAAGTAATATTGTCTTTAAAACAGGTCTCTAAATAATAAAAAACAACAAATATTTTTCTTTAAAATAGTTAAGACCCCATTGTTTCTAGTCATGTTAACAAAAGCCTATGTAGCTCAATTCGTAAAGACATGTCTCTCCCACGTGAGTAATGCAGGTTCGAGTCCCGTTGGTGCCATATTTTTATTTTAGAGGAATGGTTAAAATAATACATATTATAGAGGAGAATATATATATATATGCACATATAAGGAAAAATATACATAAAAGAGAGTATAGAAATATATGTATACATGCGTATGTCTGTTCAAAAATACATACATATGAACGAGAAATCCAAAATAAACCTACAATTAATGGAAATAAATAAGAAATAAATAACGATATAATGCCATTTGAATTTGAAAATGAAATAAAAGTTGCATATATATATATACACACAGACACATAGATATATATATATATATATACATGTACAAATTCAAATATTGAGATAAATTGTGCAAGTTAAAGAGCAGAACATAATTAATGCAAAATAAGTGGAAAATGAACAAAGAAGTTAACTACCTTTGAAATTAAAGTGCATTAAAAGGTATAAAACGACTAATTAGTGGCGGTATTAATTGTATTAATTAACGGGCTAGGAATTGAAAGATTACATATGTATATACGTGCATAGATTTGAAATTTAAACTTAGTAATGGTGTATAAAAGTTATAAGACAAATCAAAGGAAGAAAAAGGGGCAAATAATCAAACGTTTAGATGAAAACATTAAGTACGACAGCTAATGTCGCACCTAGACCCAGATGGGTTGACCCAAGTTTTGCCTAGATCAACTTATGGGTCGAACCTAGGTGGCTGGCTTGACCCAGGGGTCGACCTAGGGCGAGTCCAGATCTGTTTTGTGAAGTGACTTTTCTGACATGTGTGGTTAGGATTTTAAGGGATTAAACCCGATGGTCCAGACTTTCTTGTACACCTGTAAATAGACTAGCAGAGCATATCCTAAATCTCGTATTTTCTTAAGTGTTGCCTAGGCTCTGCTATTCTTTTCTTCTTCCTCTAAATCTTTTTAAAAAATTAGAATATTAATTTTAGAAAATTCTGATTCAAGATTTGAAGATAAAAGAATGTACATCTACAAATAGGCGTTCAAACATCTGATCAATGTGAGGTAAGTTCTTGAATCTGATTTATTTAAGTTTCTCTTTTTTATTCCTTCTTTAGTATCAGATTTGTGAATCCATAGTTATTCAGATTATAGATTCAGTTAGGAAAGCCATGGAATAACATATCTGGATCAGATTCAACGACTGGAAAGCTGTTAGGTAAATGGATATAAATTGTACCTTTTTAAATAATTGTATATTTACCATTTACATTCCCCGTCATTTTTAACATGTTAAATAAATGTGATTTGTGATAATTGCGATATAATTCATTTTTCGGTTATGTTAAGAATATTACTGATGTATAGATCTGTTATATGAACCTATTAAAAATTGTTGTAGTACTGAATTTGTGAGATTTACAAATAAAAGTGAATCTGACAAATTGGAATGATTGTGAGGTTAACTCTGCGTAGAACAAGTTGAAAACCTTTCTGTTGTATAAAACATGTTTCCAGTAATCGCCTGTCTGAATTGGGAATTACTGTAAACACTGTAATTATGGAATTTACACTAAATACTAAAAAAATTAATAGTATTAGAATGTAAAAGAGTGTAAATAGAATTACATAAAAATTAGGAATAATGAAGAAGCTTGATTTTCATGTAAATTTTACAGTAATTGAAATTTTAGATAACTACACTAGGACAAGAGGTTAAGTTCTACTTGTGGTAGATGCCTGCCCGGAACCGCCTGACAAATCCAGTATCCACAAGTTGTCAACTTAATGTGAGAGGTTTAATGCATAAACATGTATAAAAATATATGTATGCAATATGAAATAAATAAATATGTAAATGACATTAACTGTAATTAATGGAAATAAAAGGTTTGTGCGAAAATTTACAAGATAGTAAAGAGGTAAATTTAAAGGTTTGGTTAAACGTTAAAGAACCAAGGAAAATGTGATGAACGAGGAATATAACCTATTATGATTAATTACATGAATGAGAATGGAATATAATAAGTAGGCTTGTCCTAAGGACAAGTAAAGATTATAACATAGGTTATAATAAATGGAAAGGAAACTTATTAATAAGCCTTAGTTAAGAGAACTAAGTTTATAAGTAAACAACAATAGTTTTGTGATGACAGTGCAAGAATTATGATCAAATAAGGAAGAATGAGGTAAACTTATGGAATTAAATAAGTTGTACTCAATTAAATATATTAAGAAACATGTAAACAGAAAACATGTGGATTGAGATAAGGTATACTTAATTATACATTAAGTAGAACATGTTATTGTAACTTGTAGACATGAAATTGGACAATGAATGACATTGTAATAATATAAAAAGATTGTAGATTACTTTCGTTAATTACAATCTAAGGAATAACATGTTATGGGCTTATTAATGAAATTAAATGGGTTGAGTTATATCACTGAATTAATAAGCGAGAGGGGTTTGTTCCTTAAAGATATAAGGGGCTTGAGGAAAACTTGGTAACTTGAATAAGAAGTTAATATTGGAAATAACCAAGTTAATTGGTAAACTGATAAGATAAAGAAAGCGTACGATTAAAAGATTAGACATAGGGTTTAATTACACATTAGCGTGATGTGCTTGGACCAGTCCTCACGTCTAAAGGTGAAGAACCAAACGGGGTAGATCATCGTGGTGTCTAGAGGCACAAGAGGATCACGTCCATCTGTTTATTCTGTTGATATTATGCTTCATGGCTCTGTGAGACTAAAGGAAGCAAGCGGCTTCCAATAGACGTGGTAGGGTACTCTGTGCTGGTCCTCCGTGTGGTGGTAGTGCTAAGGCTGTACTTGCAGAGGTTGGGTCTTCGCGAAACCACCTAGTAGGTATACCTTGACTGCAATGATTGTTTGGCAGTCAAAAGGTTGTTAGGTGGCATTGGGCGATTCGACGATTTGCCTACAGAGAGGCTGGTCAGAATTAAATAAAGGATAGTAATCGTTGGCTACATGTCATCGGCAGTCAGTGTGATGCGGAAATACTAGAGCCAAACCAAGAGACCATCGATCTTTCACTATCGAGACTTTGGTTGCAGGACACGCCAATTTAGATGTAGATTTTATGCTAGGGGCACGTCACTTAGGTCTGATGTAATCTTTTACTGGTTGAGGGAGGGGTCAAGGTGGGACCATAGTCACCGCAGAAATGCAGACCATAGTTTAGGTATTTGTACTTTAGGCCTCCTTAGCAGACCTATACTGATATGGAAAAGCTCCTGACCGAATCTCGTGCATCCAGATGCGGCCTATTACGAAACTCGGGCTACAGTAGACACTGCATAGTTTAAGGATCTGGATACATGCACTCCACACCGAGTAGTGTATGTAGACGCCTTGGCATTACTCCGTGTTAAGATCAATCTTGGCCGACAAGTTTGGATATGGCAGTCCGTATTCTTACGTAGCATGGCGATGGTAGTTGCATGAGAAACGTTTTCATAGTGTGGCGGCGGAGACCGTGCGAGGTGGGTACCATGGGAAGTATCTTGATATTGGGGGTAGCTACATATATACTATATTATGTCAATCCACTGGGAGGTAGACGGGTACGGCGTGTGTGTAAAGCCTTGAGTGTTATTAACCGAAAATTACCTAATAAATAAGAAAATGTAACTGAACGGTATATGTTGGGTTATTTCAGAATGTGTAATTTACGTCCAGTCACCAGAACTTGTTAACTGATCCCCTTCTCATAACATACCTGTAGGTTAGGCTTTTGGTAGAGATATGATAGCTTTGGATACTGTGTAGGAAATAATATTACTTTGGTAAGTCTATATTTGACTATATTAAATTTTATTTCATTCCGTTGTTAGATGTTTTCTGACCTTTGATATATTTTATATCTCTGTCTTTTTTGCGGGATATATGACAAGCCAACTCGAGTTTCGATAAATTAGGATTTCTGAAAAAAAAATTGATTTGTCGGAATTCGGGGTTTTACACAATACCTATAATTAAAGATATCAGAAAGTAAAACAACTGACGTGAACACATGCTTGAACAATAGAAGTAAGATGTCGTAGTGCTTGTTAATTTGTTAATCATCAATATTTGGAACATACGGAAGCGGAGCTCCTTGTACTAGTGGATCCACGGTATTATGATCAATCAATTGAAGATGACTTCACTACATGGTAACTTAATATTAACAGAGAAGTTCTTCAATAAAATATAAATTTTTAACACCATAGTGGCTTCTACAATGAACCGAGCCTATGAATATTACAAAGTCCTTTAAAACCGTAAGCAAACAAGCCATGATAGAAAGGACAATACATATCATGGAATCAAAGGTAATTAGAATAATGTGATTAGTTAATTACATGAAGTCAAATTATATGTTTTTATATTATTATGATTTTGGATTATGTTCATACAAATATGTCGCAGTTCATCCATGCATTTGTTGAGGCTTCAATGAATAGTGCTTATGAAAAGAAGTGGCTATTTTATCTCAGTACAAGAAATATTATCCTGGAAAAATAAAATAGAAGGTATATGGGTTTAAAAATGCAAGCATCATTTATGGGACCTTGTTTAACATAATGTTTCCATTACATATTTAAGGAAATCTTTCAAAACATTTACGAGGCTGGATGGGCGTCAAAGATTGAAGCTGCTGAAATATTATAGGCTATAAGCACGAACTCAATATAGTTTGAATTTATTTCTCTACAAGTGATTATTACTATTTTTATGGTTGCTATGAATACATGCCAATCAAAGATATGGTTGCGTATGTGCTTAAAGGTGGTGCTGGCTATGTTTTGCTAGGTAAGAATGTAATAGGGATGTGAAAAGTGATTTCTTTGATGAAGAAAACATTTTCTTTGAAGACTAGTTAACACATAGTTGATGGATTAATTTTGTAGGCAAATTATCAAATATGAATTGTAACTATATTACTCCTTATAGGTTTTGGATTCATAGAGCCAATGATATCAGGATTGGTAAGTACATAGAGGCCTATCTTTTTATTTTTATTTTTATTTTGTGTTTCATTACCTTCCACAAAACAGCGATAAAGTACTCCAGTAAAAATCTCAAATTATGTGCATTTTGAATCACAACTTTTGCATCAATTATGAATCAAGTTGTGCTGTCAAATTATTTGATCCTGTAGTGTAAACAACTTTCAAAGCAACAACGTTTAACTTTCTGAAATTTGGGATGAATACATTTTTCCATGGATAATAATAATAAGATAACATACATTTATGGGAGCATCCACATGTCGTGATTGCAAATATGAAACTGTTGGGTTGGAAATGAGGAAAGCATATATGTTTTTAATAATTTATGTTCAAGATTGTGGTTCAATTAAATTTTAATTACTTCAGACTTTTTCCTTGAATTAAGTCAGGTGATGAATTAGGATATTTACCACTTACTGAGTATGCATAAAAAGATGTTTCATTTATGACTTTTATATGCATATGACAGAATCGATCAAAATAAACAACTAAACATGAATTCATTTATAAGTTAATAATATATAGTGACAAGGAAAATTTCATCACTTAAAACTTATACATATATAATTAATAGGCTATTTATTATTATTATTATCCATACTTCTTTGGCTAAAGAAAACGGTTGCATTTTCCCAAAGGACTTTGCATTGTTTGATTTGGACATGGGTTGATTGATTATACAACTAAAATAATCCATCACATAATTGGTTCAACTTTAAGACAACTAATATAACAAATACATTGAATCAAAATAACCAAGTTAAATACTAATTTGTTATCCCTTTTTATTTTGGTAGCACCAGTTTCTAGAACTGGTCTTAAGGAAGCATATGTTAACGACAAGTTAAATTTGCAAGACAACTTAAACTTTTGATCATAGCAATCAACAGGCTATACTTTTCCAAAATGTAAAACTCTACTAATAATCATGAAGTTAGTAAAATTTATGTACTGGCATAGATATTAAAAACTAACTTTTTCTAGTGATATGCATTTATTTCTAATTAGAATATCAACAGGAAAGAAACAATCAATAAACACTTCAACTAATCATAATTTAGTCCATTATTATTTTTGTGCTAGGCACATTATCTATATAATAAAAAGCCTTCATTGGTTAGGAAAGACAAAGAAAGGCTGAGATTTATTCTAATGAAAGATATCCGGCGGCTCTTTTGTACTTGGACATCGATTCATCGGGGCAGTCTCCCATGATCTCCCACGATCTCTTTTTTACCAGCATCTTCGCATACTTTTTAACTCATTTTTTTATTCTACCTTTGACTTTGTCCCTTTTCTTTTGCATTTATTACAGATCCACCATTTCCATTGTTTTTTGCCCTCCACCAACAGTCTTTGGCCTCCTTTCCATTTCTCGAACCCTAATTTGGATTAAAATGACCAACAATCGAGATGAAGACTTGAACATTGCCTATTGTTCATTCCAATTCTTCATCTCTAATTAGCATACTTACTCACTTATAATTACATCTACTCATTGGGTTGTTGTCGTGTTCCAGCCATTGTACTCTTCTATAAATCATTCCATTAATTTTATTTTTATATATATTCCTCATCATGATTTATGTTTTTTTAAATTCCAGGTCTAATAGAATCTTCACCATCAGCAGGTTAGATCTTCTACCTTTTAACTGTTATTGTTTCATACTAATTGGCTGTGATTTGGAATAGTTTTCAATATTAGATGTTTAACCTTCATTTTTTATTTCGATTTTATTCTTCTTCTCTAACTATTTAATTCTAGAAAACTAATCTGATTTGTGGTTTTGATTTTGTTGCACCAATGGCAACGACCCTCATCTCATACCAGTTGTATCGAATTCTTATTTATAGATGATTGATTTTTTTTCCAAGTATATATATAATTTATTTGAGATTTTGATTTTGTCTTTTGTAACAATAACGGTAGGTAATTGATTTTTCACTAAGTATGCAAACAATTTATTATACACTCATCATTTGCAGCTTGCAAATTTAATGTTGGATGGTTCACTACTACAAAACAGGTCAGTTGCTTCGGTTATTTACCCCCTGTTGCTTTAGTTTTGGAACCGAAGCAATTGCAGTAGACGCAACAGACCAAGAATCTGTTGCTTCGGACAAACAACCGAAGCAAATATTATTTTGTTGCTTCGGTTATTTCTCGTTGTTGCTTCGGTTTAACATCAGAAGCAACTACAAAAGACGTAACAAAGTAAAGATTGTAGCTTCGGATGAAAAACCGAAGCAAAAAATAATTTATTGCTTTGGTCACCGGAAACCGACGTATAAAAGAGTAGGTAGCATAAAATGGGTCTTCTGTTGCTTCGGTTGTAACCACAACCGAAGCAAAAAAATCCTCTTTCATAAGAATTATTTCCTCATATAAATCACCATTATTCTCAATATATCAAAACGAATAATTAATGATATTCGGACTACATAACAATACAGAAAATAAGTGTAATAATTTCATTGATAATGTTAATAATCCACACATTTAATAGTAACAACAAATTAATAAGAAAGCAATAATTCGTAAATAGTGTCAATAATCCGGTCTTACTACATGAACCTAATATGATATATATAATCCGGTCATACTCCTAGAAAGAACCAAATACAATATAATCCGGTCTTACTACAAGAATGAACAAAAGGCCAACTAAATCCCAGCTTCAAAAAGATCCACATCCAAACTTCAAAAACAAACCAATGGCCTCATTGAATATATATCTACCTGCAAAATTTCAAAAACAAACAAAATGCAATTTCAGTAATGGTAAATTTTCAATAAACAAAGAAATAACGGACTGTACAATCTGCTCCTATCGACAGTATAAACCTACACCCCCCCCCCCCCCCCCCCCAATAAACACACACTCAGTTCAAAAATAAAATGCCACAATCTACTCTTTAGCACACAACCATGCACGCTCGACAGTCTGGACATTACTTCAATACAATCCACAAATACCACTCAAATACTGCAATACAGTCCACTCAAATTCCTTTCTGTCAATCACTGCAATACAACAATCCTAAATACTGTCACCAAATACTACACCTGAATACACTTTACTGCAACTGATGTTAACTGCAATACGAGTTCAAATTTGGGTTCTACAGGCAGAGCAAGTTGGAACAAATTAAAATCAACACACTTAAACAGAGAAGGTTGCAAATGTGAGCAGGCAGAGCAGGTCTAACTATCATCCACTTAAAATCAACACACTTAAACAGACAGACCCAAATATGATGGTCCGAACAAATACTTAACAGTAAGATTATTTACAGAAGTCCCAAACACTACAGCATCTAAGGTAGACGCGTCATTGACAAAATCTAAGAATCCACAGAACAAATACTTAACAGTAATTGCTACTGAACAAATACTTAACAGTGTTTAATTTACTAAGCTTCTAAATTTATAATTTATAATGTTTAGTTACTGCTAAATTTTTGTTTATGATATATTTTTAGTTGAGTAGTAAATCACTGGGTTATCCCTAATCCTTACTAGAAATATTATCTCAGTTTGCAAATGAGCACAGAAAAATCACATATAATATGAATAAACTGAGCTGCTGGTAAATAACTGAACCATAACATGTCTTTTTCCATCAAATAGTTCACATTGAGGGTTTTGCGTAGGTTGAAGCTGGCTACTTACTAACTTCCAGTTTGTGGGAATTGAGTCTGTGCTGCTGTTTTTGTTGCTTGTTGATCTAGTTGGGCTTCCCATGGTGGTGGGGGTAATGATCCAGTTTTGCCATTCTGATCTGTGCCAAAAATATTTTACAAGGGATGAATCAACTTTTAGTCTAAATTTTGATAGCATCATTTACTACTAAACTGCATAACTATACATACAAGTAACACATAAGAAAATACAAAATGACCTGACATTTTTCAATAATGAAATTGCCTGATAGCAACCGCCAAAATATAGGAATAAATAAATGAGATCATTACACTTTTCATGCTTATAGCTGAAAACAGGTGATGAATATTGTTTGTGCCATGGCTTCATGTAGCATTGTAGCAATTTTGGATGAAATATCAAAGACAAGTTACACGAATATGTAATGGACAAAGCTCTTCATGGGCAGTCATCTTATTGGAAATGTAGATTCTCAATTTTGTAAAATATGAGAAAGTGAATAAACATGTCAGGGGTGTATAAGATGCAGTTTAAGAAATCTAAATAGCATAAGTACTACAAATATAATATAAGCATAAATCAAATGGTTAAGTAATATAGAGTATTTGAAAAACTTGAACGAAATAATTTTAAGATAGACATCGAACTGGTATAAGTGGCATGGGGATTAATGAAATACTGTTCTATTAACAACACGAGAAAATTTAGCCGTGTAAGATTTATGGTGATAACATGTTAAAGCCAGGTTAGGAATGAAGATTGATAGAGCTCATTATTTCTCTGATAAATTTCATATCGTTACGTTTGAAAATTAAAGGTATAAAAGTTTTTAGTAGGAAGTGGTTTGGTTACAAACAACAATTATCAACTTACTATAAGCAATAGCCATTCAAAGATTTATAGGTTAAAACATTGTTACAAAAAATCTTGATATCTTACGATTTAAATCCGGATTCGGATCGGATCTTTTCTGTTTTGATTAGATTTATGTACTCTGATCCAAACACATCAAAAACCACAGTTGAGAAAAAACATTCAACAGATACTTGCATATTCAATATGTTTATCGTCCACAATTTTAGTCCTAGTATTTTCTAGACAAAATAAGAATGGAACTTGAGGGGAAAATGGATTTTTAAATTTTAGTTTTGAAGTTCATCATAATCAATTTTGAAGTGTCTACAAACCTAAAAACATGAACCTTCTCATTTTATGATTTACTATTTAAATCCCGTTTTGATTTAAAATTTGAACTCTATAATTTACGATTTGAATGCCATTTTTATAATCTTGGGTTACAGTATTTAAGTCTTGTTGAAACCCTCATTTCGAACAATTGATACTATGTATCAATGACAACAATGACATAATTGCAGCAAGTTATATAAAAGAACAAACTACTTCGTACTTACTGTAGTCGGAAGCTTGTACTTGATTATTCCATGATGAATTTCCTGTACCTTGACCATATATTGCCTGCTCAGAGTTTTGAGATTCATTTCCATTAGCATATAAAGCAGAATGTAGTGCCTGGAACTGAGAAGTAGCAGGTGCAGTATTGTTGTTGGTGTTTCCACGAAACATATCAATTAGAGCTAAAGCATTATGGTCAGAAGGCATGTTTGAAACTGGCTCAGTAACAGGGACAAGAGCAAGTAGATTGCTGAAATCATCGCCGCTAAGAAGATCAATAAGAGGATCGGCTTTGACCAAACCAGTTGAGGAAGATCCACTTAATACTGAAGGTGCAGGTACGCGTAGCTGTGGAATAGGAACTTGGCTTCTACTGATGCTGCTAGTGACATAAATAACAAATTAACATGCATATTTATTTTCTGAATGAATTTACATAGTGGGCACAACTCAAGCTCAATGAAGGGTTGTTCAATCATTAACAGTTGCTACTGTAGAGAGCATTTACCATTATATCATCATATTTAAATACCGATTCCAATATCAAAATTCAGATAACATGATAAACAAAGCTGATGTATACTTTTGGCAAAGCTTTAAGTTATTTGGCTAGGGTAAGTTTGAGTTTTCATGATCCGCCAAAAGTTCTCTGAAGTTAGAGCTTCATCACAGATTTTGGGATATGATAGAATAGTTGTCAGCATATATGACATTTCGTTCTTAAATTAAGCAATATTTAAAAGAATAATTTGGGAACTTATTTAGATAGACATTTTGATAAGTATTAGGAAGCTTAAATACATGTGAAATCATCTGCAACGTTATGTGATTGAGAATCATTTAAATGGAACCACAAATCAAATAATGCAAATATCACCTTTGATCAGGCTGTGTATTTTATTTGAAGCTATGGAGTCATTGACATCCACTAGTGATTCATAAGATTTTGTTTTTTCCAAGCGAACAGCAATCATCTGCTTCCAAAAAGATCTGATCTACTTGCTACAAAGGACCTTGCTTCCAGTAAGTTTGTCTGTGGAAATAAAAAAATTCATAAGATGAAATGGAAAGATGTTGGAATTTTATCTTAATTTTAAATTGAAGTTGTGTATAATGTAGAACCTACTCCTGTTTAGTAGTAAAATACTGATATGATACCATACATGCTGTTGCAACAGTAACCGTACATAATATAACCAATTTGACTGGCCATAATATACCTGTAACTAAATATGATCACATATCAATTTATTGTCACTTCTATGATTGACCCTATCTACATGAGCAAACAAACGTACATTAACATTGTTTGGTAAATTATATAAGCAACAACATATATTATATGTAGTGAATACAGCGATCGAGTAAATTTTCTATATGAAAGCTAATAAATAGTTCATTATGAAAGTTAATGTATTATCAATAAGTACTCGGATTATATTGTCGATAGAAATTCAGAAATAGAACTGTAGGCTCACTTGGGTTTACCTATTATCAGTAAGTTTTTACAAGTGCATAAGTTTAATAGAAATTGGACTGCAGGTTCAATCGGATCAGACTTGAAAACACTATAAAACTCAAGAGAAGAAAATAACGCAATGTTTAATAATAACAAAAAGGAAATGAAAAAATGAATAGTTGCTGAAAAAATAAAACTGGAGGTCCTTTCTTCCCCCCTTGATCTAGCTAGCTCTTCCTTGCCAAACTAATATCAAATTTATAGATCAAAAGAGAAAGAGGGGAAACATGGATATTGAATTGATTGTCAAAAAATCAACAAGGCCCGGAAGTACATGCACTACCAGTATTGCATTTTTAATAATCGAAAACATACAACATTATATTCTAAAAACAGTCAAAAGAATTTACCATTTCATGATCCCAGATGTTCAAGAAACCATCCTCTGCAGCAATACCAAAAACTGATTTTCTGTCATGGCACCACTGGAACATGGGTTATTTTCTTCACAATTAGATTTGTGCCCTAAGTTTATTATTTGTATTTATGGAGCAATAAGATAATTTCTCAATTTTTTGTGCATACATCATCTGTTTAAATATCACAATTTTTGTGTCCAAAGGCATTGCGATCCATAACATATTTTTTTTCCATACATAAGAGATTAAGTTCCATCATGAGGAAATTGGTGTTATAAGATTATCTTTTCCCTAGCTTGTCTGATACTCTGCTTTACATCTTCTGCAGCTTTGGCAACCACCTTACAAATTGCCTTTAAGTTACATTTACAAAGAATGATATTAAAATCATGAGTTAGGCTACTGCATGACTTATAATTAAAGATAATGGGAGTAAACTTACTTGAATGTTCTCCTTTGTCAACCTGAATAACAATAAGGCGGTAAACAAGTAACAGAACAATTAGAACAGAAAACTACGAGACAACTCAATACATAAAAAGTTACAGCTATGGAAATATAACAAGTGGTTAGTTATTCCTGTTTTGTCATGAACTTAGCCAAACTCTAATAGATGGGAACTTACGGAGGAATTTCAGCGAGTAATCTGTCGCCATCAGTTCTTGGATTTAAACCCAGTGGGGACGAAACGATGGCACCCTCTATTGAATTCAAAGACCACATAAAAATTAAGGCTGTCCTAGAATATGCGAGTTCTACAGCATTGCCTTGAACCAAATAGTCTTCAACTTATCATAAACAAAGCATAGTCTGGAAGAATTCAACACATGGGTTATTTTCTTCACAATTCACTAGCATGTTCTTCTAAAAAACCTGCATATAAAATAGTAAATGAAATTTACAAGAGCAAAATGTAACAAAGAAACAATTTCGAAATGCTGCAAATATTAGTACTAAATTGCAATAACATGCAAAGAGCTTCTTGCAGGACTCACAGTTTATTAAACTCCATTGCTACAGTCTTAAAGTATATCGAAATTATCAATCATTGGCATTTTGTCATAGTTACTTTCATGGACAAAAAATGGTCTGACACTCATGTTGTTGTCTTGTAGTACAATTTCATATGTGTTTCGCACACAATAAAAGCATCAAAAGTTCATTCTTTTCTTAAAGAATACCATAGATAATTAACTAATATCCTACTTCATGAAATATAAAATGGAGACATTAGACCTGAAATTAGCTCATAAAAAATTATATTAGTAGCATACAAACATTTATGTCACAAATTCACCAAGTGCAAATCCAAGTAGCACTCTTTTACTAGACTACATATAGTATATTCTGATTCAATTATTTAAACATGTTTGTAACTGAAATTAGAGTTGATTCTATAGTTGATCTATAAACTTATAAAGTTTGAGTAAAATAAGCACATATATTTATCTGCATGGTTGATTTTTCGTTAATAGTAGAATCTCGCACTAAAAGTGATGCAAAGATTGTGGATTAGATCAACGGAAATTCTAAAGATTTAATGTGAGAAATGCTAAGAACATGCTTTTTTAGAAGAGTGAACTTGTATTTGTTACCAGAATTAAAAGAGCGTGAAACTATCAATAATTGGGTATATATTCAATGATTATATACTCATTTTCATCAGTCAGGTGGATAATATAAGCACTATTAACATTTCTCATGCAAAAGACACTGATTCATGTAAACGGATTAAATTTAAAAACAGTACGCAAATGTTCGGATAAAGATTTTGAATCAGTGACCATGTATCGTTTTGATGATTCAACGACGATTGAGATATGTGTTCCCCTCTATGCTTCGTCCTGTAATCATAACCACTAAAATTAATTCAATTTAATGATAAAAGAAGTACAATACTGAAAAACCGTACGAAGAAAACAAGCCTGTTTCTCAAAGATGAAATGCAACAAAATAATCCTATAATTTCCATTTTGATCCCAACATAAAATTCAGACACTATAGTGCTTGACTTGAGTCCATGGTCATCATAGAAGATGATTGTAAAGAAATCAAAGTTCCACAAGTTGCAGGTATACTTATCATTTATTTGTTACTTATGAATCATTTTGTGCTTAACTTATTTAATATGCTGCCAGCAGATTATTGCATTATTTGGAACAGATTACTTGATTTATGTACTTCTCCCAGAAATTATAGTGTAATATATTCCTAAGGCATTAAAATATATCATCAGTGATCATTGGCTCCTTCTTATCTTCTTATCATAAGATATTTTACAATTTAGTTGCCTAGAAAAGGAAGAAATATAGTAGCTAAAACTTTCTACAAAATCCAAAGTCAGACCGTCACAGCAACTGCTTCTACTTCACTATCTCCAATCAGTCCTGCCAAGTCGTACACCAAAATACAACAATCATCCTCTACTCACAACTCGAAGAAACCACACACCGGACATATGTCACCCACAAATACTTAACTGTAATTGCTACTGAACAAATACTTAACAATGTTCAATTTACTAAGCTTCTAAATTTATAATTTATAATGTTCAGTTACTACTAAACTTTTATTTATGATATATTTTTAGTTCAGTAGTAAATCACTGGGTTATCCCAAATCCCTACTAGAAATATAATCTCAGTTTGCAAATGAGCACAGAAAAATCACATATAATACGAATAAACTATTTATAAGGACCCCATGATCCAAATAAACTGTGATTGTTGTAAAATTCATTGAATACGAGTTGTTTTTTCAGTTAAATGAACTGATTGATCCATAAGTCAAATTCAGGTCCAGATTAGCACTTTAAGGGTTCACCCATAAATTCAAATATCAAAATTGAAACTGATTGACCTGACCACTAATTCAGATGCATGTTGATTTTTAACAAGAGATGATCCGAGTTCTGCATAATATCTATGAGTTATAATTAAAAGAAAAATAATTACCAAGGGAGAAGCATTTAAGATAAGAAGAAAGAACTATGGTGTCCATTTAGTTAATTTTTTCTACTACAGAAAGAAACAATTACTTGAATTAATCAGTTAATCTTGATTATCCTTTTTTTTTGTACTGTTCTAATGCTCTCGTCAAATCATTCTTAATGTTTGTTCAGTGAAGAAACTTAAATTTCCTGAACTTGATTATTCATCTTTTAATTGTCAAAATAAATTGCTAGAAATCATATATCACGTTGGAGAATGATTTTGATAAGAGCGAGTTAAGTGAATATGACCTGCACCATCTCCTTTAATCACCGAAAATCACACTACAACTTGCCATAACACAAACATGTCTACCACATGAACTGCTAACTGATGTATCTTATAATCTACTTCCGAACACCCCTATGTTGAAGCAGCCTACTTGTACTTATAAGCTATACTGAGCTAATAGTTTTAAAGTAATTTCATGCAAATGGTAAAATACTACACATTACATAACTTGTATAGGTATCTTTCCATGGTTATAAACACGTTATGATGGATGAATATGATTACAGGAACTAAAAGTCATTTTCAGAAGCGGGAAAAAAGCAAAAAATCTTTGGACAATTGAAAACTGAAAGATGAAAATAAAAAAGGCTAGGGTTTAAAGTTACCTTCTAAAGCCTCTTCGTCGGTAACACTATAATATTCAGCACGTCCAATGTCCTTCAGAAAACTGTGCTTTGGTCCAACACGAGGGTAGTCCAAACTAGTAATGCAAACACATAAACTCAGCATTCCATTTATGACATATGATTATTACAAAAGATGAAATTTATAATATAGTTGTAATACAAAGGAAGGAGCCTGTGCAACTGGTATGTGTTCTTTTATTTTTCTAAGGTGATATGAACATTGTAAATAAGACAAAAGAGAACTTTATTTGGTCTAAGCTGTGTTATAGCTGAAATGGACAGATTTACACCTTATAAGCCTCCCATTTTCAGAGTTCAATGAATAGTATTGCATTTCTGCTATTAATCCTTATTAATTGCTGACTCGAAAGCTGTTATTTGACTGAACTTCCTACCTCCCTGTTATTCTCTTCATGCATTTCCATTAATCAAGTAACAAGTTGATTAAGTCTGTACACACCGGATTCCTATTTCTGAAGCTCTTATAAGAAAAATATATGTAAAAATGAATCTGCAAATACAATCCATATTTCTATGAATTGGAAAACGCAAAGAAGTTTGTAGTTTCTTGAAAAAAGATGCAAATTAACTTGCACTTTTCAAAAAAGTTTTTAAACTTCAAAAAAATCAAAAGAAATATATAAATAATAATAATTATTATTATCTTTTAAATATAATTTAAGAAAATAACTGCAGTTTTTTTAGTACTATCCAATTTTATAGAGTTTTATAATTCCTTCTAAAAAAATTACAAATTTCTTTGCATTTTCTATCAAAAAAGTGCGTATCTTGTAATTTGCGATGTTTAAAAAATAGGGACATACTAAAAAATATATTTGTAAAATCCTAAAATCAGAATAAGAGATGAAACAATTCTAATGAACTAAACAGCTGAACAAAACAAAGTTAGTGACAAAATATCAGATAACAACAACATTAGAAAAGGAAAAAATGAATAGAAACCCGGACCCATTTTAACTTAAATCCGACTAATTAAATACCTTTTGATAAATTTGCAGCTCAGAGGTAGCCGTATTCAGTGTTTTTATAATGCAAACAGTAAAAAATATAAACAGAACACTTAATAGTTCATACAAGAAAATCCTAAAATATTGATAACGATGTTGAAATAACAAATTGCAGTGTTACAAAACAAAATTTAATAATAAAAAAAAGGTTAAGAAAAAGGACATCCGAATAATAATTCAATACTGGTATAAATCTTTGTTTGATTGGCCGTATGAAAACTACCCATAATAGCACTGAAAAAATTCAACAGAAGCAAACCAAACAGAAAATAATAATAGAATTTAACTAATCCAATCAAAATTGCTAACAAATCACCGTAATTACTTCAACCATAGAGCTATAAACAAATGTAACCACTCAGAAACAAAGCTTCATCCATTACAATTTTTCAGAGTTTAAATGTAACAGACTTATGATTGCAACGATACAAACATTAAAAGTAACAACAAAAGATGAAAAAGGGAACCAATAGAACTTCCTTGCATTAGATAAAGAAGGAACGAAGACAAGCAATTTCAGCCGCCAGGTATCGAACAGAACCTTAATTTTTTTAGCAGAGGAGGCTTATGAGCCCTGTCTCCATAGAGACAAATGGGTTGGGCTCTGATGCGAGAGGCGATGGTTCACTTTCTATCACTTTGAAAAATCACCACACGGAGATTTTGGAAAGTGAGTTGATATTCGTGAATCAACATGTTTATTCAAATACAAACATGTTTCTATCTCACGCAACATTCAAACTTCAGAACTTGAATACAGACAATATACTCGTGCATGAGATGATTTGATGAAAATATTGTTACGCTTGGAGCATGTGAGATATATATGTATCACTTTCATGTTTATATGTTTGTTAAGAAGTTTGCAGTTTTACTTGAATTGACATAATATTAAACTATATTTTCAACAAAAACCAAACATATAATTTTTTACTGCTAACACATTCGCATCTACACCTATTTTATTCCTATTTTATTTGAATACCGGATATTTTCCTGCTTTTCAAATACAAACGAATTTCGAATCTTTCATACTTAAATTGACAGAACATAATATGTAGACTGATTCACACAAATTAAACAGTGTATATCAGTAAAAGCTAAGTCTACGGATAGATGTGCTAGCAGAAAACATATCACCAAACTAAAAATCCTGATAATGCCAAGTCTACAAGATCAAAATCCCAAGATGATCAAATTCATGGCCAAAATCTACTAAGACGATCAAATTCGTGGCCAAAATCAAAAATTCATGTTGTACAGATTACAAAGGATTATCAGAAATAGCAAACAAAAAAAAAAAAAAATCGATCGACGCTGAAAAATGATACCTGACAAACAAAAGAAGATTTTGTAACGAGGGCGTGGATTATGTGAGAAACGATCCAGTGGCTCGATAATCTGAAATTAGGCGTCGAGAATCAGGAATCCGATAACGAGGGGGCTTTTGCAACGTCGAGAATCAATGATCCGATAATCTGAAATTCGTTGCGGATTGAAGGCAGCGTGGATTATCTGATAGCTTGAATCAAAAACACGGAGTAACTGGAATATCGATTTAGAAAAGAAAAAAAAAAAAAATTGTGAAAAGACAGAAGGATATGGGCGGGATTCTCTATAGGGCCCAAAAAAGAAGCGGTAAACTTTTCCGCTAATTAATTATCTGCTACTGTTTAAGACGTCAGTTTTAATGAAACCGACGTTTCTAAGTTCAGTTGTTATATTTGCCCAGGTTTAAAACGTCGGTTTTACAAAGAATAGAAGCAAATAGGCATATTGGCTTCAAACAGTTGCTTCGGTTCCTGAGACAACGGAAGCAATTTGGCATATATTAAATTTCTGCTGCTTCCTACGAACTAGTTGCTTCTGTTGTAGTGAAGGAACGGAAGCAACTATTATTATTTGCTTCTGTTTTAAATACAACCGAAGCAAATAAGGCGAAGCAACTGACATGTTTTGTAGTAGTGGTTCCAGATGCCATAATATGAAAGCTAATAAATTTTATTCACTGCGTAGTTTATGATTTCAGTAGCAAATTTTTTGATAGATGTAACAACCGGTTTTTTTCTTACCATTTATTTCAGTAATAAAATCAACTCAAATCGTTCAAAGAAATAGATTTTTTTAACTATGGGTTCAAATAAATCAAATCACAGTATCACACACAGAATAGCGGAGTATCTCGCGGGGGAATAAATAAAATGTAATAGTAGTTCATAAAGCTACTAAATAAAAATTCAAACTTATACATAAAATCAGAGTTAATATAGCGGAAGTCCAAATACAAGAATTTCTAATATAAAGAAGAAATAACTGAAACCAACAAACAGAGATGATGTCTTCAACATTCTCCAGCTTTGAAAGGTGAAATCTCAATACTACAATACCCGGTATAGCCTGAGCAATGTGCAAAACAAAACAATCGGATCAGGACTAACATTCTTATATAAGTGAATTAACTCAAGTGAGATATTCAATGAAATGCATCGGTAACTTAAAGGATGTTTGGGATTTTCATCCTTTAAGGATCCATCAAACTATATATCATATAATACAATACGCTATTATAATAGTGTCTATGGTTAAATATACTATTGAAAATAGCGTAAGCAAGATCACATTTTTACCCCTACACTGTTTATTAGCATTGTAGTCTATATAGTATTGTAAACCCGTTGTAAACAAGGATATCAAGGAGCACTCCATAGATACAACACCAAATCAAAATCGTAGAGGGCTCGATAATATGAAAAGGCACATGAGGGATACTCCGATTAGGATTTTATCAATTGCACACATGGACCGATGGTAACGTATAGCAGCAACTACCTGCCCACCTCGAACAACGCTCACATAATCAAGGGTGGATCCATAATCAAATCACAAAGTAATAGATATGGTTCTAAGAAGTGCGTCTGAAACGAGAGGCGACCCCACTTAATCACGATATAGCACCTATTTTATTCATTTTATTTATGACCAAAAGGTCAAGGGAATCCATCATTGTTCTCTTACTTCATTCTAGTTGCGTTCGCCAAATTAACCTACTTCATTCTGGATTCTCCACCACGTGCACAGTTGTTAAAGTGGTATCAGTATTGACAAAGAGTACGTTAATACCGACTCCAGTCTCTTTAACAATCAAATGATTATTTCAGACCATGGTCATTTATATTTGAAATCATATTTTAAAATATCATAAATCAATTAACTCTAAATACTAATTTTTTATTTAAACAATTAAGTACAAATATTTCAACTAAATCATTATTTGATTTAGATCAAAATTCCAGATTTCATATTTACAAAATGGTTTGTTAAAAAAATTACATATGGTTTCAAATTTATATATCATAATTATTGTTATTCAAAATCCTCATAATAAACATTTCGATTCTAATAGCTCGGATTAGAAATAGACATTAATTCAAAATAGTTAATATAGTATGCAATAGTTTAATTTTAAATAAATATATTTATATAAGATAATTTGGTAAATATTTATAAAATATATTAAATAGTTTAATATTTAAATATATTTTAAAAAAAATTGTTATAAGATGTTTAATAGTTAAGTTAATATAAATAGCTATAAAATAATAATTATATATAAAAAAATCTAATTTAGTCTATATAAAATAATACTAGTTTAAAAAAATAGTTTTGAATGATAATCCAATTCGATCCATCTATTATATGTTCCAGTTCTAACTTATAACCAATTCAGTTATCAAATTTTCACTTCAAATTAATTCCAACTTAACAGTATATTCTAATTCTATCCGCAGTAGTAACCCAACTGTTAATGACTTTGCGTCGCGGTTATAGTGGCGCGGATTCAGAGCCTAAAATTGCATGCTAAGAGCTTACCATGTGCATATGCTACGATCGGCTATTTATGTAGTGCTCGCGGATCGGGCTAGGTGCGCTAGGGAGGGTTTTACGACTCTGGTCTATTTCCTTCCTGACCAAATTCAAAAAATATATTCTAATTCCAATATATCCCCAACATTATTCAAATTGGGTTTAGATTTTATTACTTCAACCAAATTCTCAAAATTACAAATTTACTATAAAATCTCATTTTAATAATATACAAGCTAATTAAATTTAAATTTCCAAGTTTTATCGATTCTAAATATTTAACTTCAAGTATACTTAGATTCATCGACTTAACAAATTATTATCAAATTGATTTATTAAGTTTCATTATCCTAACCAAAGTTCATATAAACTTATTTCATCATTTTCTAAATCACATCTTAAGTCAATTTAGCTTAATTTTAAAATTTAATTTCAATTAAGTCATCAAACAAATTAAGTTATCAATAAATTTCAAACCTCTCTTTTTAACCTTTCTTAATTTAAAGTATTAAGAAAATCTATGTTTATTTTTATCATAAAAGTCTATATTTGTATATTAAAATTTTAAATTTAAATCATATTAAACTAAAATAAAATATTTATTAAATTACTTATAAAATAATTTAAATTATTTAAATTTTAAAAATATTATTATAATTAAAATATATTTGTTATATCAAAATATTTTAAACTAGGATAAATATTTCCAAAATAGACTAACGTTGTCCGTATAAAATTTTCTGTGTAGGCTAAATGATACGTATATATATCATTTCAATTCGTAATTTAAAATTTCAAATCCCGGGTATATATCATTTCAACCCGCATCCCAAATCGATTCAATTCATTTTCTAAATGTATACAATGATTCAGGTATATATCATTTCAACCCATAGGGAACTTGCAGTATGACAATAGATAAATAAACCATGTAAATAAACTCAACAAGTCAAACATATACATGAAATAATACATGTCACATGTGCACATTCATATTACATATACCAGTCGTGTCATAAATGTGTGTCATTCGAGCACAACATATAATACAATTTACTAAAACTATCATATACATTTCACAGCATTTCAAATGCGTTTAATTTCACTTTTATAAAAAATAAAAGTCAAGTATGAGATAAACTCAACTTTTGTGGCACTAAACGGAGACGACAAACAAATGGACATTGAATGGAAATGACGACATCCAAGCACGAATCATGATTGATTCAAGCTCGATAACCACTCAAAATATTTTATTTCTAAGATGAGGAAATTTCTTAGAAAAACAACACGACAAATGAATTTTTGAAACATATTTCGTAACTCTTGTGTGTGTGTGTGTGTGTGTGTATATATATATATAAGAAGAAGAAGAAGAAGCAACTAAAAATACAACTCACCAAAACCCAAATTTTAGCACAAATCAATTCCAAGAGGAAGAAAGACTATTCCTACACATCAACAGAAGAACAATTTAAACAAACATTTTTTCCGTTAAAATTAACTCAAAATACGCTAAATAAAACACAACACACGCTTATCCAAACACACGCAACACATAACACAGACTCATACACCAAGCAATACAACCCTTAGAACAATTTTATTAAAATTAGGGTAGAAACTTAACCTATCACTAAACACATAGCAAATAGCTTAAAATTACAAACAAAAAGCTCACACACGCACACAACACAAACATACGCATGCAACTCACCACGCAACGCACAAACTCATGTACGGACCCGAGTTGGAAAAAATGGCTAAGGGCCTATGACGCGGTGGGATTGGACGAGTGGGGCAGGTCGGAGGTGCTGGTCTTTGATTCGGCATGGGCTGGTGATGAGGTAGAGGTCGGTTTGGGTTTTCAGATGTTAGCGGGTCAGGTTTAAGGGTTCTCGGGTTCAAAGTGTTTGGGGGGAGCAAGTGGGGTCGCACTGGCGGTTCAACGAAAATCAGAGGTGCGCTGGAGCAGGATGGTCGGGGGAAGGCTGTGCTGGGAGCACGACTGCCATGGCGTGGAGGGGTGTGAGATTGAATTCGGTTTTGGCTAATATAGAATGGAGCAGCTTCATTTTCACGAAACCAACCATGAAGACAAACAAAAAGATAAAGTCGGGCTTTGGAAAAAAGAAAAGGTACGAATGGTAGTTTAAGGGAAAAATTACGAAAAGACAGGTTTGGAAAATTTCACAACAAAAGAGAACAATACTAAAAAATGGATCAAGGTCCAAAAAAGTGAACGGTTTTGTTTGTGAAAAGAAAAGGAAAGATTTGAAACATAGATCTTCAAATTGTTTCTTGCAAATCTGAAACATGTTTAATAAAAATTATAGATTTGCAATTGGAAATAGAATGGTAAAATAGGAATTGGAATTTTCTAGTTTGAAAAGTGGATTAGAATAATAAAAAAAATAAAGATTTAAGATTTAGATCTTTGCCATGATTTTTCTTGTTGAGAACTTCAGAGAGGAAGAAGAAGAAATAAATCAGGCATATGAGAAGGAATGAGGAAGGAAGGGTAAAACTACGTGATTTATTCACGTAAAAGAAACCCTTTAGATACTAGAGGTAAAAAAACCCACTAAATAATTAGTATTCAACCAAGCCCAATAAGCACAACCCAAATTTTATGGACCAATATGCTATATACAGGTCCACAAAATCAAAGAAAAATAGTATTTGAAATGCACAGAAATACGTCTTCAACAACGCACGTTTTCGTAGTGTATATCGTGGATTTTGAGCAAATGACAGAACGAAACGGAATTTGCTGAACAACTGGAATTCAATATCAGATTAATAATATATATATATATATAATTTCAAAATTTTTAAATTTTTAAGTTCAAGCTCAAATTCAAAATCTTTGACCAAATTGATCAGAGTTGACTTTTATAGTAAAACTTCCATTTTAATAGTTTTGAAAAACAAATTATACAACAATACATTTATAATATTTAAATTAACATTTTTAAGAATGAACTCAAATTCAAATAATACTCTTGATTTAATTTGTTCGACAAATAAGTTTTTAATTGGCAAACGTTGTTTTTCAATTATCAAACTTTATATTTATGTCAATATCAAATGCATTCATTTCAATAAAATCTAAATATATTGAGTTTTAAATCAATAAAATCAAAATTTGAATTAAATTGTTAATAAAATTCATTTAAAAATTCATGTTGTTACAATAGCTTAAAATTTTCGTTTCACAAATAAATTATCAAGTATAACATGCATTTGTTGTTTTTATTATTTAAAATCATTTGTATTATCAGTAAATTTGATGGCTTTAAAGAGAGACCAAGTGATTAATTTAAAGCGCGGACCTTAATATAAAGTCATTTAGGTTGTTATCTGATATATCTAACACATGTAAGATAGTGAAGCACGCCCAACAAAAATCTTTGTCTTAGTAATAAATGAAAATTTTAAATTTTATGATTACTGTAAATGTTTGACAATAGACACATAACCACAATAACATTTGGGTAGCTATATTTGTTCTAATCGTTTTAATTATCTTTACAAAAGCAAGTGATTTAAAAGAAGTGTTTTGACAATATTACCTAAAAGAATTATTGTTCATTCTACTACAACAATTTGGTTCACTAGATTTGTTGCTTATGTAAAGGATTAATACTAAAAATTATAATGTCTTTTGCTCACTTTTGAATTTATAGAACCCCTATTTCATAACTAACTACCATAATTTTACGGTTAATTATTGTAGCAATATAAATTTTCACTGAGACTAAAATTTCAAGTTCTTTGAATGATTCATACTTTAATATACTGTAATGCATGTTGAATTGCTCATCCGCACTCTACTTTTTTTTTACACATATTTCCATTTACTCCTCATTAATTTATCACCAAAAGTGTTTGGACTTTGAGCTATTTATTGATGATTGGATCATTTGAATTAGTGTCACAAAATTTGTTGGTATTATGGCATTAATGGAAATAACATTCAAATTAGGTAAGGGCATAAGTAGATGTTAGTAATTTCAAGTAATATACACCATATGATAACTTTCTTAATTTATCATTTTTTAATACGGAAAGTAAATTGCATACATTTTTAAGTTTACATTTTCCATGTGAACTGTTTGATGCTTTTATGGTTAACCATCAAACAAAAAATTTGGTAATGCATTGATCTCCTGGGAGATGCATGCAAGCTCACTCCTTTTTTCCTTTCGAACTTTCAACCTACAAGATCTCTTATAGATTTGAGGTTTATTTCAATCGTATGACGCATCTAAGAATTTCAACTTGCAGCTACTTAACTTTTATTAATTTCAACTTACAGTTACTGGTCAATTGTTTTACACTTTTACATATGTTGTTCGAATTTCTACTGTAACATCATTTTGTAGAGTTGTATATCTAAATTATGTGCTTTAGTTACATGGATATTGATGATGTTAAAAGGTTGGCATACCATTAAAAGATTTCTACGATTGGGAAAGAAAATAAATGTAAAATGAGGAATTTTAGTGGAGAAATGTAGTAAAGTAAGTGACATTATGTCTGTAGTGGTTCGGTTCGTGAGAACCTACGTCCATCTTGAAGATATAGCACCTTATTCACATATATATAATTCAACTTTACAAGAGTGAGCTACAATAGCAATCGTGGAAAAGTGCAAAAAGGTCCAAGAAGGAGCTGAATTTCTTCTTCTCGAAAGGCCAAAGTGTGCCTAAGAGTGCCAAAGTTTCTTCAAAGTGCCAAAAGCCCATGAGATGCCAAGTGCCAAAATTACTACCATATCTTACATATAAAGGGGGTATTTATAGGTGAGATTTTGTGGGAAATCTAGGCAGGTGTGTGGAAAATAGCCCAAGGAAACCCATGGCCCCAATCTCTATATATCGGGATCGATACCGATCCCAAAACATTTGTATTTTTACGGTTTAGGGAATGAAGAGTTAGTCTTCTTCCTTTTCTTCGTCTTCTGGCCAAGTTTGGTTGGAAGTTGCTTGATGGATTAGAAAGAATGATAATTTGAACTTGAGTTGAATTTATGGTCTTCCTGATTTCACACTGATCCGAAAAGCCTTTTGTAAATTTTGAGTTGTTGGTGATTCACACTGATCCTTGAAGGTGGTTATGATTCCTAGTGATTTTGAAAGTGTTGGAGGAATTCTGAGAAGCTCTATGATTCTCATTGTTCCTGGAGGTATCTCATGATTCTTACTGATCTGGGAATACTTCAAGATTTCTGGGAGATTTCTGGAAGTAGTTAGAAGTTGCACCAATCCCAGATTGTTTGGGAATACGTATTGATCCCGGATGCTTCAAGAAGTTGTACTGATCCTGTATTTATTTAGGGACACGTACTCAATTAATGTGGAATCACACAAGTAAGTGAAAATTGCACTTATGCCTTTCGATCCAACATCTTGAGATTTCGAGAGGATAGCATACATAAAACCAATCATGTTTGAAGCTACTCATCTTATTTCGTACCCTGAGATAATACGACTGTAGAGTGGCACTTTTAAGAAAGTCAAGGATGGGGAATTCCTACGGTGCTTGAAGTTGAAAATATATTGTTTATCATCCTGTATTAGCTCTTGATTATAATTCTCTTAGTGCGTCATATATGTGCCTAGTAGGAATGCATATCTTTTTGGATGCAGTTGAGTGGGGGGCAAGCTCGTATGATGCATCATCTTCCTCATGAAGTGATCAAATAGCGGAATACACCCTATTGTGCATATGTATCTATTGCATGGGATATACCCTTCCGGGAGCATGTGAGCTACATCTTCTGTACTCAAAATCCATACATCTTCATGAGGCATGTTATGCTTTAAACATATCTTCCTTAACATTGGCCCATCGTTGATGCATCCAAATCAATCGAACTTCTTATATTGCTACTCTTTCAAATGTGTTTAGAGTGGAAGGAAAATCTCAACATCTATTTCCATTCCACCAACATCTTTTAGGCCGTCTCTCATTTCCTTTAGGACCTTCTTTATGTGTAAGCCAGGCCTTTCTGATGTCGAAGCCCAGCTCGACTCATCACTTGAATCATCTTGAGACTAACTTGATGCAGAAGTTTCCTTGGTTATTTCAGCCACCAAAGCTTTAATGTGGTAAGATTGTCTCGAACCTAAAGTTTACAACACTCATAATAAAAATGTATTTTGATAAACTCAACGGAAAGTGGTAGCGAGATTCAGTTTACAAGTGTGACGACCATCATCTATAATCATCTCAAAATGTCTTAGGATAGTGATAGTGATGTCCCTCGAGACTCGAGATCATATGTTGGCAATAAGAGTCCTATTTTTCTTTCATATGTCCATTGTTCAGTCTGTAAGCTCTAAACCTATATGCATGATCATGATCAAACAATATGTGTGTATTTGTTAGAATTGTTAGGGGTTGTACCCAACTCTTGACTTACTCATTTCTTTTCCAAATGCTTAAAGTCAGACTGGCCCGATCTCATGAAATTGTAAACAGTGATCTGACCCCTCTCCGCAATCATCCCAAGTCGATCTGACTTCCTTGTTTAATTTCCTTAAACTTTTCTGTTCCCTTCTACGAACTCTCCACATCTCTATTTCAAAACCGAACTAATCCGACCATATCCTTCTTGAAACTGCTTCCTAAATCCATGTCCTTCGCTCACCATCATCTCCTTCAAAGCATGACTGTCATCCTGACCTTGCCTTCGCTATCTCGATCAACCCTCCTTAGTGCTAAATCTCATCACAAGTCACTATGCACAGGCGAAGATGCTTACCTCTTGAGATAATGAGTTATGGGAAAACTTAAGGATTAAAGGGTGCATGGGAGAAGTTTGAATGATGGTCAAGGAGGAGGTCTCAGGGTGTGAATTTGGCCGTGAGTACGAGGATTTCAAGGGGAGGTGAAAACTTCATTTTTATTTCTCAAGAAGAAGTGAATATATATATAGCGGAGCCAACCCTCGTACTCATTCTAATTGCTTACTAAACTTAAAAGTAAGGGATCGGTATTGATCCTTCAAAAAGGTCGACATCAATCCCTTATATTTCACACACACACACACACGTGTGTGTATATATATATATATGCAAGCGTTCAATGGCACCACGAAAATTTAGCACCCTAAATCTACCTCTCGTTTATATTAGTTTAAGTTAATGGGAGGTGAGAGAATGAGTGGAAGGAGAGAGAGGAGAAATGTGTGGTGGAAAATTGGGAGGTCATTGGGGTGTTCCACTGTTATGCGTGCCATTGAACTTGCCACACATACACACACATAATAACTTATGTATACCTAATGTAATACACCCTAACATATATTCAAACACATATGCATACACATGCACATGCGCACATATGTTTATCCGTACACTTCATTCAAGAAAACTTCAAACGTATTACATAAAATCACGTACGTGCATGACTCAAGACTGGAAGCTACCTACTTACATTAGGTGTACTTAGGAGTTTACGACTAAAAACTAACTTCTTGACTCAATAGCGGTTGAATGTTCAATTGATAATTCCATAGAGAATCCAATTCTAACGGTTGTAACTGGACGGGTTAATCAACACTCTCAACATAACCGAGCAAGATGGACCATCAACAAGCTAGAGCCATGTATTTGTACTACCAGAGTTTGACCAATCGCCCCTATTCAAAAGTGGCACATCCCCTGGCATATACCACCCAATAGAAGGGAAATAAACAGTCACGGAAGCATTATGTAATACATTCCAAAATCTAGTGCTTGTCTTGATTCGTAGCACGTCATGTTCACCAAAAGACATGCTTTGGGGAAACAATGACACACAGCCTTTGCGCCTTGTTGCTACTGGCCATCCTAATTGATGCGACTTGGTTACCATAATGAATCACAAAGAGGGATAGTCCGAAGGTCCAGACGTTAACCATAGATATTACGACGAGACAATAGTCAAACTAGCATAGAAGAACATCCCCTAAAAGCTTGCTAAGTGAGGGATCGTCTTAAGACTATGCTACAGATCAGTATAACCAAGCAAAGAACCAGTCGAAAGATCAAGTTCAACTAACATCACCTTTATCTTTCAAACGACAGGGGAACTCGTTAAACCCCACACAGGACAAGGCCGAAAACATCAAGACGACGCTACACAAGGCATCGCACTACCATATCCCTCATAATTAGGTATTGATATTGATTGCTTTAATATGGGTTAGTATGGATCCCCAACATACATGGGATATGGGTCGCGCTCCATTGTTTTCATTTCTTCAACAAGCCTTCAACTTTTCCGAAATATTTTTGATAACCTACATTTATAAATAGCAGCTGCCTAGAAGAGAAATTGATCTTTTGGCTAACTTTTTACTTTATTTTGTAAGCTTCGAATCCCTACTAATCCGAAACATTGTAATCTTCATATCAACAATAAAGCATTCAAAACCTTTAAAGTGGACATAGGTCAAACAAACGTTGAACCATTATAAACTCTTGTGTCTTGTTTTTTCTGCATTTCCATTGCTTTAATTCTTTTTTCCATTTACTTTCTTCGATTGAGTTCTCTTCAAACTCTTGGAAATTTGTGCCAAATTTTGGTGCTAACAAGACTAAAAGCTTTAATTTTCTGTATTCGTTAAGATAATGTGTAATGCTTATTTTCAAATCAACATCATATTCATTTAATATCTTTTTAGAAAATCGATTTTAGTATGATATTTGTTCATGTTATATTCATTTTCTAGCTTTTTAGAAAATCAATTTAAGCAGAATATATGTTCTTGCTATATTCATTTCTAAATTTTTTTTAGAAAATTGGTTTTAATAGAATATTTGTTGTTGTTTTATTAATTTCTTAACATTTTAGAAAATTGATTATAGTATTTATTGTTGTCATATTTATTTCTTAATTTTTTAGAAACTCAATTTTAGTAAAATTATTGTTATTAAACAAGCACCATTGTCCATGTGGTTAGGTTCTTTGACAATGGTGCAAGAGGCCACATATTTGAAACCGTGTAGCGTGATTCGAGTAGATATTGAAAAATATTATGTGATTTACTACTTAAGGCTTATGCATAAGTACCAATTTCTTAAAATATTTGGTGTGGTTACAATTAATTCTTATGGCCTATTTGGAAAACAAAAGCAAAAGGATTTCTGCTTATTTCAAAAGCCCATTTGCTTTTAAAGAGTAAAAAAATATATATGGAAGACTTACAAGTCAAAATCGGGAAAAAATGTTTAAAAATTCAAAGTTGGAATTTTAATTGTAAAATTTTGAATTTGAAATTTTAAGATTAAAATTTAAAAAAAAATTAAACTTTTATAATTCAAAATTTTGAAGATCAAAGTTTGGAAACGTCAAATTTTTGAAATAATGAAATTTTAAATTTTGAATTACGAAATTTTGAAGCTCAAAAACTTTGAAATATCTAAAATTATAAAATATGAAAATTTTGAAATATCTAAAATTTTGAAAAATTTAAATTTGAAAATTTGGACAGTGAAATTTGAAAGTAAAAGTTTTGAAGATTCAAAATTTTGAATACTCAAAATTTGCAATTTCAACTTAGCAAATTTGAAATTTGATATTTGAAAATTTGGAGATTTGAAATATGAAATTTTGAAATTTGAAAATTCAAAATTTTGAAAAATAATTTTTTAAAATTTGAATTGAAAGTTTGTGTTTTGAATTCTTGAAATTTATAATTTTCAACTTTCAAATTTGAAACTCAAATTTTTAGATTCTTTTTTAGTACTTTTCACATAAAAAATCGACTTATATATGTCGAAAAGGAGAAGAATCGCTTTAGAAATAAGTTGAAAAGTGGCGTTCAAAAGTTGATATTTTGTTTGTCCATATTGTCTTTTTAATTAAAATTTTCTTTTCATGATAAAAAAACTTATTTATTGTCATCCGAATGGCCCCGTAACTTTCTAGGAAATCGATTTTAGTAGAAAATTTGTTGTTATTATATTCATTTCTTAACTATATACAAAACCGCTTTTCATATAATATTTGTAGTTGTCATGTTCATTTCTTAACTTTTTTTGATAATTGATTTTAGCAGAATATTCGCTATTATTATATTCATTTCAAATTTAATAATTCATTTAACCATTTAAGTATTTTATTGGCTAAATTCTTCAAAACGTATTTTAAAATTTATTTAACTATTACAGTTTTTATTTACCGATTTTGTAAACTAAATTTAGAAGTTAGCGCTAATAATAATAAGAATAAATTATTTTATTTTATACTAACACTTATAATTTTCACACACACTAATTAATTAAACAGTTATTTATGCTTAATCATGCCAATCTAGGCATGTATAATCGATAATGATGCACTATTTTCACGTAAACTATAACGAACATTGTTTTACATCACATTAACAAAAAAACTATATACTAATTTTCAAATTTTAAATTTAACCTAATTTTTAATTGCTAATTAAACAATATCAAACCACTAATAAGAACCTTAAATCAACCAACACGCTGTTGAAATCAATTAATACACAACAATCATCAACTTCCAATCCATAATCAACTAATTTTCTAAATTGAGGTTTTAATTATATCCCAAAATCAAATAATAAATTATTATTATCGTCTAATACAAATTAGTTACCAACTTCAAAATCATAATCAACCAGTTTTCAGAATTATGTTTTAAAAAATAAACGTGAACTCGAAGATGAAGAAAGCAACGAAGAGTTGAAGGGTGGTAGCTAGCAGCGACCAAGAGGTGGCAACGGAAGCGACGAGGTAGGGTTTGATTTTATTTTTATTTTTCTGCACGAGATATTACGAAGTTGTGAAACAATGAAATGTTTTATGGTTTGCTCGTGGGTTTGTATCCGGTTAGGTGATGGTTTACAATGGCAACCGTTGGTCGTTTTATTTAAATTATTATCTAATAGATCTGGACGATTCTCGTTTTAAATAATTCCAACTTATATTAGATCTTGTACATCCATTTAAATTTCAAAACTAAAACTACGAACTACCGCTACGCTGTAGGCTCGTATTAAATTAAATTATAAAGGGAATTGTTATTGACGCTCCAAATATTATTAAGGGGGGATCAATTTTTTTTTTTCCAAAAATTATTAAGGGGGTACCAATGAGGAAAGTAGCCACTAAACAAACAAAGGTAATTTTACCTTATTATCCGTTTGGCCCCTTAACAAATAAAGGTAATTTTACCTTAACTATTATGGCAAGGGCCATAGTATTTTTTTTCAGTTCATATATATCGGCTTTTTTAAACCCCAAAGGAAGCGTTTTCGGAAGAATAAGATCAAAAAAAATTTTGGACGACATAAGTATGTCGAATTTTATAATTACAGAGGAAATGCACCGAAATGATTATTAATTTTCGACATATCACTGTCAAAAACATATATAATTGATTACTTGCTGCATTCGGTGCAGTGGTGATGAACTACTTATTTTAATTTGGTTTCCCTTGTCGAATAAGTTTATTTTTAATCTAATTTGAAAGGGAAATCTGGGAATATTGAGTAGTATGAAATAATATGTTTGTGTAGCCCCTTAACAATTTTTCAAAGAGTGGAATGTTTTTAAAAAATGGTCCCCATTAATAGTAGTTGAAGTGTCAATAACAATACCTATTATAAATTATACATTGAAATGTCGTTTAATAATCGAATTCGTTATTATAATTCAAAACCAAACTGAATTAAATTCTTTTTGTTAGACCAAAAAGTGGTACTAACACCCAACTGAATGATAATTCTAAATGAAATAGAAAGAAAAACAATGAGAACACAAGATTTATAGTGGTTCGGCATTAACGAGCTTACTCCCACTTTATACTTCTTTATTGATGATTAAATACGAATACAATGATGGTTTCCACTCAATCTCACAAGTACATTAAAGATTTCTCTCAATTTTGTGGTATTATACTTAAAGAATGTTAGTACAATCTAAAATGGTAGAAGAAATCTGCTGGTGATGAGGTTAGATTAGTCTAATTGCCAAAGATTCCCCCGAATAGAGTGTTAAGGGGTATTTATAGGCTGGAAACTCATTCGGTTCAGGTGCCACATGGGGCTCATCTCGTGGATTTCGAATTTGGTAGCTCTAGGATGATGACAACACACCAATAACTTGGGGAACATGGACTTTAGCTACCCCGAATTTGTAGGAATGTGGGATGTAACCGCTGCAGCTTCACATGCGGTTCAGATATGTGTATTAGGACTCCATTCAGATTGGTGCTTTAGGCCTGATCCGATATTAGGCTCTTAGGATCGGTTCACAAGTTCGCGTGTGGAGGAGTATGGGCCTGATCAGTGAACTTTGAACCGGTCCAGAAGCCAATTTGCTACACTTCGTATCCTTGAATGTATCCATCCACCAGTTTTTAGCTTTGTATAACCTGATCACAAAGTAGGTTAACATTTTGCCCCCTCGGAGTACGCGTTTATCGAAGATAAAGTGTGCTTCGAAATGGTCAACTTATTTGTTTTTGAGTCAGTTCCATTCAATAGTTGCTTCCATCTATCCATAGAGTCGCGACACTTCATGAAGTCTTATCTCTTGGTATCTGTAGGATCTATAAATACATCATGAGGTCTGGAATTTCTTTTGTTGTTTCTGAAAACTTCAGGACTTCACTTAGGGCTCAAGCACTTCTTCTAAGTAAACTTTGCAATTGCGCTCTTAAATAATTCATCTGGATTTCCTTCCTTTTTAGACTGGTTTGAGTTTATTTTTACAACCTTTCATTGAGGCTTAAACGACATATCAGGTTGATTTGTCTGATCCACTCGCCTATCCGAGCAGGCCATCCTTTGGGTTATCACTGTTTTAAGGACTAATGGATCGAAGTAACCCATCACTGAAGAAATATAATAGCCTTCTATATAAAACAATCTTCCCTTATTTGTTTTTACCTTTTACTGCTGCACTCTCCACTCTTGTTTCTTTGAGAAAACCCTTATTCCCTTTTATTAATTTCATTTTGAATCCTGAATCCACATATAGGTGGGTTTGAATCTCTTATTTCGTGCAACTTAGTTTTCAATTTTGTATGAATAATTTTTGGATTCGCGTATTAATTTATGTCATGCCTTTAAAAGGCGGCGATGTGACCGAGATCATCTGATTCGCCATCGTTGACGGTGACTCGTTCTTCTTCTCAAGATGGCGATTCTGGCGACCTGCAACCACCGGTGGAGGTGTTGGGTCTTGGATTCACGTTTGTACTTTGATAGAGAATAAGTATTGGAAGTACGGTTTTGATAGAGTGAAAGAAAGGGAGATGAGTGGGTGACATTCGGATCGGAGAAGCTGATGTTGGATGGGGCCTCGAAAATGCTTAAGTGAAGAAGTTGGGCTTCGAAATGTTAGAGCGGTTCGGTTTGGTGTTGAACGATCCGAACGAAGTTGCCTTCATCATTTTCCATCTGATTCGGTCTTATCTATTGTTGAATGCCGATCGGATCCATAGCTCTAATGCTTGGATCACCGAACTGACCTCACACTTTCAATATATATGCCTTCAAACCGATCTTGTAGTATCGTCCAGACTGCCGAATCTATCTGATGTGTTAACCCGAAGAACCTCGATCTGACCGATATTTTCACTATGGAGCAAAAAAACAACTCAATACCCATGAATTTGGGTAAAAATAAAAAATCCAGGGATGCGAATCTGTGACATAATCTTGCGTATAACTAAAATCAAGCATAGTTCGTAAACTTACGGACAGTTAGGATAGAGCCTTCTAAACTGAATCGTCTGGACTTAACAGACACATAACTACTTTCCATACTGGTTTGCTTTCTACCAATTTTATATTCTCTGATTTCAGCATTGTACACATTTGCATAGTTTAGCACACATACACACACGATGGGCACGGGCAACTATACTCTAATTTCTGTTATCTCTTGGATAGTACAGCGATCATGACTAGAAGACATTCCGCTAGGTTAGCAAAGAGAAAAGAAATCGTAGGATCATCTGAAAATCCCATTATTAGAGACGCATCCTCTACTTCGGATCCAAATTGGGATAATGCGGGTCCAGACTACGAAATTGAAATTCATGAAAGTGTAGCATCATCCGAAGGCGAAGTCTCTATGGATGAAGAAGAGATAGGAGGAGTAGGAGATAGTTGCGTCCCTGAATAATTCGAAAATGCCATTGTCTTAGAATCACTTGGTGACTCCGTTGAATCGACAATTGATGACCCCAAACTTACGCGAATATGTTTAAAGCATGGAATTCTTCAAAGAGACACTGAGCTGCCCGCTAAAACAGACCGACCTCATAATCCACCCGAAGGGTATATGGCAATTAGTAGGTTAATGTGCATTGTTGGTGTTATGCCTCCGTTTCTGCCATTCGTCGTCGATTTTCTGAGATGAATGCAAATCGCTCCCATGCAACTCCTCCCCAATGCCTATGCTTATGTGTAGACCTTATACATCGCTTATAGGGAAATTCTGGGGATAGAGCTTACCTTCGAAGGTGTATGCTTCTTCTACAATTTCAAACACCGAACACAGGATACTCTGTCCTTTGTATATTTCGAATCGGTGCCAAAGAGGAAGATTATTAGCTTACCGTTTAGCAACAAAGTAGGTGACGTGAAACCTGAATGGTTTTATATTAAGAAGCAACCGGGATATGCTAGGAGATGGCTTAAATCAAGTAAGTTTCAAACTCCATCACCGTAGCTTTAATTCTTGCTGCAAACGAATTGATTCATCTCATCTTTATTTGCAGTTGTTAATCCAAGGCAGGAAGTGCATCAGGTGTATCTTGATCGTCTTAATCGTCTGCTTAACAGTGATCTGAAACTTCTTACTATCATAGAATATTTGGTAGATGACTATCTTCATCGCCATCGCTTACTCGTTGTGACTCGTAGCATAGGTCACGGAGAAGGCCCTTATGTATACGTGCCCCCAGTTGAGGGGTCAGTAGAGACTTTAGCCAAAAAGGGAGAAAGTTCGAAGGATCCAACTGCATTTCAAAAGAGTCTCTCTCCCACTTCAACTCAAGAATATATATTAGCGAACATAGCTGCCGGAGATGGGCACAAATACATCGCTCTGGAGGATGCAACCACTCCTGAAAAAACAACTTCTCTAAGAAAGCTGCCATCGACCAAATCTCAAGGCGATGATTCTTTCATGGATGATTCTATATATCAGGGCTTGAGGAAACTTCCCTTGCCTGATGCCATTTACACTTCACAAGATTTTGGAATAGATTCTTTCTTTCCCACTTCTTAGGTAGATGTCACTCCCGTGAAAGCCAGGGAAACTAGACAAACCGGCCTCGCTCCAGGCTCCGGTCTGTTGGGGGGATCACCTTGGATATGCACAACACACCTGCACCGCACGTCACGATGCTCGTGTGCCATATTCATCCTGATTCTAATAATTACTTCTATAATTTGGTAGGACGAATGACGCGCAACAACTACCCTCTCATGAATGTCCGCTGAAGCATGCCCAGATGTAACGCCCCAGAATTTCGGACCATAAAAATATTGCCAAAAATCCTTCCTTCCAAAACAAACAATGACAGTTGCCATTTTATTTGATAAATATACAACATCACTAAATGCTTTGGATAAATTTTAATAAATACCACTTATCTAATTAAACGTTTGTGCCTAAATATGAATCAAACACAATTACTGTAAATCTACCACTGTGCAACTCTAATGAGATGGACATCGATATTCATTCCTGCACACTTGATAAACACGTTAGCATGGCTTATAAAAATGAAAGATGCACCAACACAAGATGAAATAACAAGTAATAAAAAATATTTTATTTAATAAAGCAGCTGCATCACTAACCCTTGTGACTGCCTACGTACCTATATCTAATTGGGTTAGCAATTAAACAAAGGAACAAGCCAATGTAGTTCTTCTTTGCACAAAACATTTAAAATCAATGTTTACTTCCAAAATACTCTTTATATCATGTGGGAGTAACATACCTTTTTTAAATACTCACTTTGAAAGACATCTATATATCTTTTGTAGAACTTTCTTTCAAAAGAAAAACATCATTTATAATAAATACTAATCATCTTCTTTATGCAAAAACTTCTTCATAAACAAGTCTCAAACCACCTTGATATTTCTCTAGTATATGGTTTGAAAGATCTTCAAAGATTGTACTGAAGTAGTTAAGTTCAACACCATTCATTATCTCGTTAAAACACACCCAATTCATACCTTGTTTAAAACACTAATCATACCTCGTTTAAACACACACTATTCATGCCCCGATTGAATAGTATTCATACCTCATTTAAACACTAATCATAAATGTCCTCAATCATTAGTCGTAAATGTTTATTGCTTGTTAAAACAAAGATCGCAACCAATATAGTATGTTAAAGTCATAGGCAACTTTAAATTAATACACAAGCTTATGAAATAATAATGGATTACACGATAAGTACACTTACAGTATTCCTTCCTATATCCATGCCAAAGTCTCGTAGAACATCATATAGTACTTATAATCACTCCCAAGTTAACAATTATTTTCTTTGAATCATCGAAATTCGTCAATCTCCCTTGTTCTTAATTTTGACACGTTTTGACTCACTTTTACTTTGATTTAACATCCTCAATTTTATCAGTTTGTTTATGATACTACAAGGAAACTCAAGTCCAAATTTGAGAGGATTTGGAATAGTTTACCATGATTTTATACTCAAAACATCTATAACAGCGTTTCAGTCATGCTATGAAAAGTTCTGTTCGTTTAAAAACACTTCATAGGGAATTCAGAAAAAGACAGCGTTTCCAGAAGTGATATGGCAAGTTTTGGGCGGTTTATAATGATTTTAGACTCAAATCGACTACTACAGCACTTCTGGGTGCTATGAAAAGGTTCTGCTTAGTTCCATGCTTTATTAATAGAAAAGATAGCATTTTGGAGTACTGCAAAAGGTTCCGAAAATCAGATTTTAGCCTGTTTTTGGGCAACATGTTTGACGTTGTTTCTCTATGATAAAAATATTGGCTACAAATTTTTTATAGTAAGAAGCTCTCTTTTTCTACTTAATTATCATTAAAATAAAACCTCAAAATCATTTACCAGTTTAATATATAAAATCAAACATCATGAGGCATTTTTAACATGTCCATTTTGGGCTGATTTTTACCTCTTTTTTCTTCCAATTTTCGGGTATGCAAACTTGTACTTGTGCCTTGATCTTGTATTTATCCTCTAGGCTTCTCCCAATCCTTCTTTTTTCTTATCTTGGTTTTATGTTTGTGAATGCATGAAAAAGAATGAACCTTTCCACCCTTTATATAGTAGTTTTCAAGGCTAGTTTGGTAATTTAGTTTTGGACACTTGTCCTTCACCGTTCATGCAAATCATAAGATGATGACACATGCCTACTTAGGTGTCTTAAGATGTTTCTACACATGGACACCTAAGAGGGTTATGTGTCCTTATCACTTTTTCTTTTCTTTTTCTTTTAGTTTACATGATAAACTTCTTATTTTAAATTTATATCTTTTAGCTTACATGATAAGCTTCTCATTTTAAATTTATATCATTTAGCTTACATGATAAGCTTCTTATTTTAAATTTATATCTTTTAGCTTACATGATAAGCTTCTCATTTTAAATTTATATCATTTAGCTTACATGATAAGCTTCTCATTTTAAATTTATATCTTTTAGCTTACATGACAAGCTTCTCATTTTAAATTTTATATCATTTAGCTTACATGATAAGCTTCTCTTTTTAAATTTATATCATTTAGCTTACATGATAAGCTTCTCTTTTTAAATTTATATCTTTTAGCTTACAAGATAAGCTTCTTATTTTAAATTTATATCATTTAGATTACATGGTAAGCTTCTCTTTTTAAATTTATATCTTTTAGCTTACATAATAAGACTTAAATTTATTTTCCCTCACATGAATACATACAACCTTGCTAACTTAATATATAATGTGTGTTAGCATGCACGAGACCGTCATGACCTTTCTGATAAGTTTTAGTTGATAAAAGGTCGTCAATTTGAAAACGACTTCCGGTCACATTTTCAATTTCACATCAAATTAAGTATTTTTTTACACTAGTTTTAAAAACTATTTCACTCTCACTCTTTATTATTTAAAAGAGCTTTATTTTTGTTACGACTCATCACTTCAATATTTATAGTTTATTGAATATCCGTAAATTCGAATGGTATATTTTCGGGTTGTTACATTCTTTTCCCCTTAAAAAGGAATTTCATCCCTGAAATTCTATGCAATACTTAATCAAATGAATGAACAAAGTTCCACACATAAAACTCTAAGTATTCAAGGCATTTTCTCGAAAGGATACTTTCAAAATAATTTCATAAATCAAAATTCTAAGACATACCTGAACCTTTCAATTTGTGACCCACATTCCATCAAATTTGCAAGCAACTACTGGATCAGACACGCCTTAGTTTCTTTTTTGCCTAAATTCTGGATTATGTTCTTTGCAATCCACATCGATACCCAGCCTCCATCCCGTGAACATACACTCAGATCATCCAGTAAAGACATACTCTTCTTGTGTGGTTCCCATCTGAATGCACCAAATATTCATCGTACTCTGGTTTTTTCGATTGATCATCATCAAGCAAGGAAGTATTCTCTATGTTGTAGTACCCATCAAAATGTACCAGAGAGTAATATTTTCAAGTTAGACATCTCATATAATATATTCATTTTCTTATCTTTTTTCTAAAAAGATGATTATATTATTCAAAGTCACCTCTTCAAATAACGAGTTACTCTCCTTGTTGCAGTACCCATCAAGATGTACCGTAGAGTAATATTTTCAAAATAGGCATCTCAAATAATATCTTTAAATTTTTTTTATAATATGATTATATTCATCAAAGTGGATCCGCACTCAATATGGATATTTTATCCCATTGCGATCAGCATCCCGTCATTAAATAGGATGTACTCTACTCGGCTCGATACCAACATAGAGTAATAGTAGCATTATCCAAGATCTATTGTCTTATGCCGGCATCCCGTCATCAAATAGGATGTACTCTACCTGGCTCGATACCAACATAGAGTAATAGTGCACTACCCAAGATCTGTTGCCTTATACCGCACATCGTCATTGTTACCCGATGGTATCCATCATTGATGAGATAATCAGTAAAAATCTTTAGTAAATTTAAATAAAGTATACTCTCAAAACACTTTTATACTTTGTAATCATTACTCTCATATGGATAACCATTTTTTTTTTTGAAAATCCACACTTTCAACTTCGAAAATCATCTTAAGTATGACCCTCCCTTCTTCTTCTTCTTTTTGTCAAACACATAGTTCAGTTTGCAAAAATGTTTTGAGATAACGTTGACTAAACCAAAATCAAGGAATCAATAGTTATGATTGAATTACCGAGAGATGTTTCAACAACTTTTTAAGCTAACACCATTAATGCTAAACAATTCTAATATCTTATTATATAAAAATTTCTCACCTCGATTTTGCATGAATGTATTACTCAATTTTACTCCTCTTGGCCTTCCTCTAGTTTATTTGCCCAAGCTCATTTAAATCATTCCTCGATAAGTTGCAATACCTCATTCCTCTAATCCATTTCAAGCTGCCATATTCCTTCCTTTACAAGCCACTTCATTCATTTCTTCATTACTTTATACCTAGTCATATGCACTTACAACTTCGTTAAACATATTTATGTGGTGCTTAAAGATGAATCAACACATTATTCTATAAACAAAAGTTAAACAAATAAGTATTACTCATATACCTGGTCAGAGGAATGGTGCCTTACCTTACCAGTTTTATACATCAAATTAAGGTAACTTCATTTTAAAATTCTAAAATGATTTTCTATTCTTATATGAAATTTTATTTAGGCACTTAATCTAAGCTCTGATACCACTTGTAATGCCCCAGAATTTCGAACCATAAAAATATTGCTGAAAATCCTTCCTTCCAAAACAAACAATGACAGTTGCCATTTTATTTGATAAATGTACAACATCACTAAATGCTCTGGATAAAATTTTAATAAATACCACTTATCTAATTAACCGTTTGTGCTTAAATATGAATTAAACACAATTACCATAAATCTACTATTGTGCAACTCTAATGAGATGGACATCGATATTCATTCCTGCACACTTGATAAACACGTTAGCATGGCTTAATTAATAAAAATGAAAGATGCATCAACACAAGATGTAATAACAAGTAATAAACAAAAAAATATTTTATTTAATAAAGCAGCTGCATCACTACCCCTTGTGACTGCCTACGTACCTATATTTTATTGGGTAAGCAATTAGACAAAAGATCAAGCCAACGTAGTTCTTTTTTACACAAAACATTTAAAATCAATGTTTACTTCCAAAATACTCTTTATATCATGTAGGGGTAACATACATTTTGTAAATACTCATTTTGAAAGACATCTATATATCTCTTGTAGAACTTTCTTTCAAAAGACAAACATCTTTTATTATAAATACTAACCATCTTCTTTATTCAAAAACTTCTTCATAAACAAATCTCAAACCACCTTGATATTTCTCTAGTATATGTTTGGAAAGATCTTCAAAGATTGTACAGAAATTGTTAAGTTCAACACCATTCATTATGTCATTAAAACACACCCAATTCATACCTTGTTTAAAACACTAATTATACCTCGTTTAAACACACACTATTCATGCCTCGATTGAACAGTATTCATACCTCATTTAAACAATGATCATAAATGTCCTCAATCATCAGTTGTATATGTTGATTGCTTGTCAAAACAAAGATCGCAACCAATATAGTATGTTAAAGACATAGGCAACTTTAAATTAATACATAAGCTTATGAAATAATAATGGATTACATGGTAAGTACACTTGCAATATTCCTTGTTATCTCCATGCAAAGGTCTCGTAGAACATCATATAGTACTTATCATCACTCCCAAGTAAACAATTATTTTCCTCGAATCATCGAAATTCGTCAATCTTCCTTGTTCTCAATTTTGACATGTTTTGACTCACTTTTACTTTGATATAACATCCTTGATTTTATCAGTTTGTTTAAGATACTATAAAGAAACTCAAATCCAAATTTGAGAGGATTTGGAACAGTTTACCATGATTTTATACTCAAAACATCTGTAACAGTATTTCAGTCATGCTATTAAAAGTTCTCTTCATTTAAAAACACTTCATAGTCAATTCAGAAAAAAGACATCGCTTCCAGAAGTGCTATGGCAAGTTCTGGGCGGTTTATAATGATTTTAGACTCAAATCAGCTACTACAACACTTCTGGGTGCTATAAAAAGGATATGCTTGGTTCCATGCTTCATTAATAGAAAAGATAACATTTCAGAGTGCTATAAAAAGTTCCGAAAATCAGATTTTGGCCTGTTTTTGGGCAAAATCTTTAACGCTGCTTCTCTATGATCAAAATAAATTTTGACACCAAATTTTGTACAATAAGAAGCTCTCTTTGTCTACTTAATTATCATTAAAAGAAAACCTCAAAATCATTTACCAATTTAATATATAAAATCAAACATCTTGAGGCATTTTTAACATGTCCATTTTGGGCTGATTTTTACCTCATTTTTCATCTAGTTTTCGGGTATACAAACTTGTACTTGTGCCTTGATCTTGAATTTATCCTCTATGCTTCTCCCAATCCTCTTTTTTTTTCTTATCTTGGTTTTATGTTTGTGAATGCATGAAAAAGAATGAACCTTTCCACCCTTTATATAGTAGTTTTCAAGGATACTTTGGTAATTTAGTTTTGGACACTTGTCCATCATCATTCATGCAAACCATAAGATGATGACACATGCCTACTTAGGTGTCCTAAGATGTTTCTACAATGGACACCTAAGAGGGTTATGTGTCCTTATCACTTTCTTTTTCTTTTTTCTTTTAGCTTACATGATAAGCTTCTTATTTTAAATTTGTATCTTTTAGCTTACATGATAAGCTTCTCATTTTAAATTTATATCATTTAGCTTACATGATAAGTTTCTCATTTTAAATTTATATCTTTTAACTTACATGATAAGCTTCTCATTTTAAATTTTATATCATTTAGCTTACATGATAAGCTTCTCTTTTAAAATTTATATCATTTAGCTTACATGATAAGCTTCTCTTTTTAAATTTATATCTTTTAGCTTACAAGATAAGCTTCTCATTTTAAATTTATATCATTTAGCTTACATGATAAGCTTCTCTTTTTAAATATATATCTTTTAGCTTAAATAATAAGCCTTAAAATTATTTTCCCTCAGATGAATACATACAACCTTGCTAACTTAATATATAATGTATGTTAGCATGCACGAGACCATTAGGACCTTTCTGATAAGTTTTAGTTGACAAAAGGTCGTCAATTTGATAAACGACTTTCGGTCACATTTTCAATTTTACATCAAATTAAGTATTTTTGTACACTAGTTTTAGAAACTATTTCACTATCACTCTTTATTATTTAAAAGAGCTTTATTTTAGTTACGACTCATCACTTCAATATTTAAAGTTTATTGAATATCCGTAAATTCAAGCGGTATATTTTCAGGTTGTTACACCAGATTTGACACTGACACGGAACATGATCAGGATGATAATCGTGGGAGAGATGACAGGAGGAACTGCCCCCCTCATCCTTATCGATCTTCTCATTCCCAGTCTCTAAATCGACTGGATTTGGATAAACATAGGAGCCACTCAACAAACCGTGAAGGGGAAAAATACGCTTCTAAAACTACAACTTCCTCCAAGGATAAAAATCATCTGGAGAAATCATCGAAGAAAGTTCTGATCCAAAAAAGAAACAAAAGGAACCAAGCAAAGAAGACGAGAAAGGTAAAACATCTACCATGCCATCTAAGCATCGCAACATTGACATCACCACAACAAGGCCAGTTATACTTGATGATGAGAACAAGGCCATATTGGAATTTCTGAAGAGGCAATTTCTTAATCATCATTTTTGGAACATGCACTTTGTTCCAGCCCTTAAGCTGGTAGAATCCGACTGGGAAAAAGAGATTAAAGCCAAGATTGATTTTGTAGACACTCAATATAGAGAGATGAAGAGATATTCATGAACTCTTTCCAAGATCATTCAGGACATGCTAGCCAATATTAAATACATGAAGGATAACGCTGAATTCGATGCAAAAGCCATCGCGGATTCTGAGAAAGAACTTGAGGATGCTCAAGCCAAGCTTGCTCTAGCACAAAGTGAAGCAAACGATTATAAGAAACAATACGAAGAACTAAAACAACGCTATCATCACGAGCTTGAGTCCCATAGTTAGGAGCACATTGATTTAAAGAAACAACTCAATAATGTTATGTCTGAGAGCACCAAGGCCAAATTAGCTTGCACTCGTCTTGAGCAGGAGAAGGCAGAACTGGCGAAAAGGAATGCTAAACTAGAAACCAAATTAGCAGAAGCCGAGTCAAGGGCGGTTCTAGCTGAAGGGAATATCGACATCGCCCTTAAATCCGCCGAAGATGCTAATGCATAACTTGCTGCAGCTCAAAAAGAAATAGACGGTTATGGTGAGCTCATGATACAATATTTTGCTCAAGTGATCCGTTGTCGAGACATCTCTTGAATCTAGGACTACCCAACAACTTTGGTCTATGTGTGGGACCAAGTTGTTGACTGGGAGAAAAAAGAACACAAGGTGGACTCCATTGACGAGGAAAGACTCATGGAGAAATATTTTAAGGGTGAAGAGATGGTACGCTTAGCTGAAGAGCGTAAACTTATTGCTGTTGCCATGGAGGAGGAGAGGCGTCAGGCCAAAGGAAAAACACCGTCGAGCCGGTTCTTATTCTACTACCCCTGAGGCTATTGAGGAAGAGGGCTATGATCCGGAGAATCCAGGAATTCCCAAGACATCTTTCTTGTCTCCTATTGCTGAAACGAACTCGGAAACTCCTTTTGCTCATGCTGAGAAGTCATCAGAAGGTATCTCCACCTTTTCACCTTAATTTGTAAGAGCTATCTCAACTTTTCTTTGTATCGTTGGGCATACAGTTGAGGAACCCGAGTTTTCTCCTAAGTTAATAATTGTCGCTTCTCATCCTATAGGTGCAAATCCAGTAGAAAAGACTGAAGAATAGCGAGAAGAAATCATTGATGCAAAGTGAGAAGGCTCAAGAGAAAAACGAAGAAGACACTGATTTAAAGTTTGTGGAGAAGACCGACACTAAAATAAGATGAAGTCACTGACAAAGCTCCCGTGCCATCTAGCACTGAGACTCCCAAGGATGGGGACATGATAGATGATTTGAAGGATGATTGCGGCAATGATGGAAATGAAGAAGAAGATGACGATGTTGTGGTGACTGGAGGCTCGGGGGAAGCCGATGACATGACTTTGGCTGAAATGAAGGTAAAGAAAGGTGCACTTTTAAAAGACAAAGTCGAGAAGGAAGAACCCCTTAATGTCAATCCCCTTCAACCCATGGCTCCTCAGTCAGGATTAGTTGTCAGGCTTTCTACTCGATTAATAACCGGGAGTTTAACTCAGAAGTATCCAACTGATCCACACGCGCCTCCAGTTGATAAAGGTAGAAAGAAACGCATCCTAACCGATGTTGAGCGAGATAAGAAAGCTAGGCTCAAGGCTACCAAAAAAATCTAAAGTTTCCCTGAAGCCTAAGTAACATGTAGTTCAGTCTTTTCCATTTTGTTTTCCATTGGCTCGTTATCGTTGTGGCAAGTGCGGCCCTCACACCTTTTGATTAGTTTCCTTGTATAATACATCATTTATGTAAATAAAGTAGCTTGTTTTTCTGTAAGGTCAAATATTTGCAAGTTTGTTAGTCATTTCATTTAAATGCATTAACAGTCAAACGGAAAATCACGTCACTGATCAAGCAAGAAGTCCTATACGAGCTTCGCTGCAAATAATATTCCGTGCAACATAAAAATCATTACTAAACTAAGTACAGGGAGATGTGATGTGATGGTGTGTTTATTCCCCCAATCAATTTTGAATAAGAAGTCTGGCCAGGGCTTGCTCGAGATTGATTAGGATTATCACCAAATTACCCCCAATCATTTTGTGGGATAAGGATCCTTTTTTATTGGCACTTATTCTTAGCGCCTTTATGCTCTCATGTCGCATGCCCAGGTTAGAGTGCTGTAAAGATGGTCATTTTTCGTGGTGCACCATCATGCCTTGGGGACGTCGTCTTCCCATCCTTTGTACTCTTTCTCAGATCATAAAAGTTAGAGTTTGAGACTTTTTTCGTCCTTTTCATTCTATTACGCAAACGTTTGTCTCGTTCGCTCTAGTTCTCTTTCCACACATAATTTCCTAAGGTAGAATCTCATGGTTCGAGTGTTATTTTCATTTTCTACATTCAAAGCAAACTTAATGTTTCATATCCAGAGTAAAGCTATCACAGAATATAACGAGACTAGTGCGGGAAAAGTAAATGACACACGATATTTTTATAGTGGTTCGGCCAAGTCATAGCCTACGTCCACTTTATAATCTTTTGTTTATATCAACCAGACTTTTTTAGGGAAGTCCTGCCTTTTTACATGGTCTATAAAACAAAACAAAAAAATAGTACAAATTCAAGTCAAGTACTGCCCCAAGTGTTGGGCATTCCACACTCTGGGTACCTCTTCACCATCCACGGTCGTTAACTTGAAAGCTCATGTGTCATGTCTCTGTTGAATGGTGTACGGACCATCCTACTTCGGACCTAATGAACAGGGATCAGGAAGATACGTTTCAAGACCAAGTCTCTAGTTCAAAGGTCCGAGGCCGAACCTTCCTGTTATGGTATCACGCAACTTGGTGTCTACGCCTCGAGGCGTGCAAGTCTGCTTCATCTCTTTTTTCCTCAACCAATGTCTAAGGATTCAAGAAGAAGCGCTTTGTTCGTCATTGGATCATAATACGTCATTTTGTGAGAGGAGACTTTCAATTCCACTGGAATGACCGCTTCTGATCCAAATGACAGTGAGAAGGGGGTATGACCCGTTGCCGTTTTGTAAGTCATTCGGTAGGCCCATAATGCTAATGGTATTTCATTGACCCACATGGCTTATACGTACTTCAATCACTTCATCAAGATGGATTTAATGATTTTGTTTATTGCTTCGACTTGTCCATTTGATTGTGGGTGAGCTACTGCAATGTATCTCTTATCAATTTTGTATTTCTGGCAGAAGTTTCTGAACTCAGTGCTATCGAATTGGGTTCCATTATCAGTTATGATGATTTTTTGGATTCCAAATCGATAGATGATATTCCTGACCACAAAATTTATCACCCGTTTTGTCGTTACCGTAGTTAATTGTTCGACTTTTGCCCATTTGGTGAAATAATCTACAGCCACGATTTCATATTTTGCTCCGCCTTTGGCGATTGGTAGGCTTTCATTGATGTCTATCCCCCACATAGCGAACAACCATGGACTCACCATCGTCTTAAGCTAATTGGGGGGCACTCTGGGTATCTATGCAAATTTCTGACACCTGTCGCAGCAACGTAAATAATCAGCTGCATCTTTATTCACGGTAGGCCAAAAGTAGCCATACCATAATATTTTATGTTGCAGTGTTTGACCACTGGTATGATCTCCACACACATCCTCACATACTTCCTTTAGTACACGCTTGATTTCGTCGTGTGCTATACACCGGAGCAAAGTCATTGAAAATCCCTAGCGATAAAGAACTTCATCTTGCATGACGTATCTTTCGGCTTTACGGAACTCTGCCCGTCTTTCACTCTTCTTTGCGGAAAGTGTTCCATTTTGCAAGAAGTTCTTTACCGGCGTTATCCATGATTCTTTCTCCGGCTTGGTTTCCAGTACCGGATCGACTTCCATCTGGTCGATGCTTGGGGACTCCAGTACTTCGATCGAAACCATCTATGTCTCCTCAGATTGTCAGAACTTGCCAACTTAGCTAATCTGTCCGCTTTCTGATTTTCTGTCCGTGGAATGTGAGTTATGTTATAATGTTCCAAGTTGTATAACGACACCTTTACCTTTTCAAGGTAAGTGACGAGTTGAGGTCTCCGGGCCTGGACTTCCTTTCAAACCTGGCAAATGACTATTTTAGAATCATAGAAAATGTCTAGCGTGGTCACCTCCAATTCCTTAGCGAGTTTCAACGTGACAATCAGGGGCTCGTATTTGGAGTCATTATTGGTTGCAGAGAATTCCAACCGCAGGGCATAGTAAATTGATCATCCTTCAGGAGTTGTTAGAATGACTCCGACGCCGGACCTTCGATCATTCTTAGTCTCATCTGTGTATAGTTTCCAGGGGCTAAGTTCTAATCTCTGCTCTATGGGGCCAGCCTTCTCATCTAACACATCCTCTTTGGGGATCATGAATTCAACGATCAAGTCAGCTAAGGCTTTCCCACTTACTGATCTTTTGGGCTGGAAGTTTAAATTGAACTGGCTTAGCTCGATGTTCCATTTAAGCAATCTTCCAAACGCTTCAGGCCGCTGCAGGACTTGTCGGAGCGGTTGATCAATGTACATAACAATTTGGTGGGCCTGGAAATAATGACGAAGCTTTCGAGATGTAATCAGAAGGCTCTAGGCAAGTTTCTCTATCTTTGGATAATTGCGTTATGCCGCCGCTAGCTTCTTGCTTACGTAATATACCGGTCTCTGAACTTTATCTTCTTTGCGCACTAGAGCCGAGCTGATGGTATGAGATTACATCGCCAAATATACGAACAGGTCCTCATGGTCCACTGCTTGGATAATATTGGGGGTTTCTCTAGCAAATCCAACAAGTTTTGAAAGGCCTCTACGCAGTCGGGGGTCCACTCGAAATTATGTCCCTTGCTTGATTAAGTCGAAGAAAGGAACACTCTTGTCGGTGTCTTTGGAAATGAACCTGCTCAATGCCGCAACCTTTCCTGCCAAGTTTTGAAAATCTTTGATCTTTCGCGGCTCCTCTATGTTTTTGATTGCTACAATATGATCAGGATTGATTTCTATTCCACGCGAATTGACTACGAAACCAAGGAATTTTCCTGATGCGATCCTGAATGAACATTTCAAAGGGTTCAACTTCATCTCGTATCGTCGTAGGAATCCAAACATCTCTGCCAAGTTTTTCGTATGACAAGACGACCGCCTGGATTTCACAAGCATATCGTCCACATAAACTTCCATTGTTTTCCCGATTTGGTTGTAAAACATTCAGTTCACTAAGCGCTGATAGGTGGCTCCGGCATTTTTTAACCCAAAGGAATCACTACATAACAATACAACCTCAAGTCTGTAATAAAACTGGTATGTTCCTGATCCGGCACATGCATGCGAATCTGGTTGCATCCCGATTACGCATTCATGAAGGAGAGAAGTTCATGTCCTGTCGTTGAATCTACTAGCTGGTCAATCCTAGGTATGGAATGTTGTCCTTCGGGCAAACTTTTTTGAGATCAAAAAAGTCGATACAAGCTCACCACTTCCCGTTGGATTTCTTAACAAGTACCGGGTTCAATATCCAGTCATGATATGTTGAATCCCTGATGAACCCGTTGTTTCTTAACTTCTCTACTTCCTCTTTCAAGGCTGCCGACCTTTCTAGGCTTAACATACGCCTTTTTCATTTCACTGGAGGTGCATTAGGTTTATGCTTATTGAATGGTTCATGATCGAGGGAGAAATTCCATACATGTCCCCATGGGTCCAAGCAAACACATCAAGGTTTGCTTTCAACAAGTAGTCAATTCTTTTGTCCAAAAAGAATCCACGTGAGATCCAATTTTCAAGACCATTGTCAGGTCATCGTTATCGATTGGAATGTCTAATGTAGCTTCATTAGGTGTCGCCTTCCTGCTTCTTAATTCTTCGTCCTCTCTCGGATCGATCGATATCTTCAGAAAGGTCGTTAGGTGACTCCCTTGATGACTTCGTCTTTAATTGCTATACTGAGTTCTCCTTAGCAGAAGGAGAAGCATCCTTAGATTCTACATCTTCTCCGTTGTGCAGTATCTTTAGTTCTGCCATAAAGCAGGCTCTTCCAGTGACTTGATCGCCACGAATCGTTCCCACTCTATCTTCAGTCGGAAATTTTATTAACAAATACCAGGGTGCGATGTAGGCTCTGAATTCTATAAGGACTGGTTGTCCTAAGAAAGCACTGTAAGGCAAATCTATATCCATGATCCCGAATTGGAGTATCCTTACTCTTCGATGCTCTCCTTCTCCTAACTCTACAGGTAAATCTACCATTCCGATGGGGGCGGTTGATGATCCATTAAAGCCACGGATCTAACCTCTACATAGTTTTAAATCTTTCATCTCTAATTTCATCTGGTCAAAAGCCTTTTTAACTAGGATATTGACGGAACTTCCTTTATCCACAAGGACTTTCTTAACTATTGCAGGTCCGATGACAGTAGTTATCACTAATGGATCGGTGCTTGGGGCTTCGACACCAATGCTATCTCTATCTTGAAAGACAACATCATCAGTAGTCATTTTTTGCTGCTTTACTGGTGTAGTTTCTTCAAGATTACTACATTCCCCTACTTTTGGGTGTTTGGCCGCGTTAACATACTGTTCCATCGCTCTGTTGCTAGACCCAGTTAGATGTGGTCCCCCAATTATGCTACTGATGACAATATTCTTTCCATTCTACTGGGCAGTGGGTTTGGAGGCATGTTGGTTCTAATTTGGAGCCTTCCTCCTTTCCCCCTGTGTCTTGGGGTGACCTTGTATTCATCCAGCTTTCCTTCATGAACCAATTTTTCAATAACATCTCTTAGATGGCGACACACGTTCGTAGAGTGGTCGTGAGTTCCATGAAACAAACAGAATTTTCTGATTGCACACTCCTTCTCAGTAGACTCCCTGGGTGGAGGCTTCTTATATTATATAACGTTATAAGTATCCAGATAGATGTTTTCCAGAGTGTCGCTTAACTACGTGTAGTTCTCGAAAGTTTGAAATCCAGGCCTCTTTCTGGAATTGTTCCCCCGATTCCTGTTTCTTCTACCACCGTTTCCACCCTGGTTACTATTCCCTTCATTTTTATTACCAATATTTACTTCTTCCTTTCCCGCGCTATCTATGGATTGCATGATAGCAACATTACTCTGAATGTCTTCCCTGGGAGCACCATCAGGCTTTCTCTTTCGGATAGCATACACTTCCTCTCGCCGTACGCGGATGTTTGCCTTTTCGTAAAACATCTCCTTGATCAATGGCGGTTTCCTAGCTAAATATCCCCCAAATTTTGTGTCCTTGTCAAACCCATCTATTATGGCCATCAAGATGGTCAGCTCATGCGGGTGGCTTGCTTCAGTAACTGCTAGGTTAAAGCGATCCAAATATGACTTTAAAGATTCACTAAGAGCTTTCTTAATCCCGGATAGCTCAATGACGCTTTTGGATTTCCGTGCGTGGAGTTGAAATTGGTTCATGAAGCTTTCACCTAGCTCTTTGAAATTAGATATTGAGCTACGAGGGAGTCATGTGAACCACATCAATGCAACGTCTTCTAAATAAATGGGTATAGCCTTGCATTTCACGACATCGGGGGCTGATGCTGCATTAATGTACCACGAATACCTCATCAAATGCTGCCTTGGATCAGTTCTTCCTCCATATTGATCCATTTATGGCAGATTAAATCATCGGGTAAATTGGAAGTCCGGGATATCATCAGTGAAAGGGGTATGACTGCGCTCAATTCCCCAGTCTTCGTTGGTGTAGTGTCTGCTGTCAGCCATAATCTGGCGCACCATCGCTTCCACCTCAACATTAGTCAATGTTGGCTCGGGATCTGCACTTCCGGCTCTCTTGGCATGTCCAGTTCCTACAACAGGAGAGGTTCTTCGGTCTCTAGCAAAAGTCGAGTGTCCTTGCCTTCTATGGCCTCGGTCGTTCATAGAACGAGTAGGTTGAAGAAGCTGCAGCTGAGTAGGGTTAATGATATTGGGATCCCTAGGGAGAACACGAGATCCTTGCATTGGCAACAAAATTGGGTCTCTTAAGTTAGGAGCGTTGGGTCCCAAGACACTGGTCGCGTCTTCGCGAGATCCCAACGATCCAAATGTCAGTTCTTCAAGATTCTCTGGCCTCTCATATTGCCTCCTCTGCCGTGAATGTTCTTCATCCTGGGAGTACAAATGGTTTGTAGTGAAATGATGAGTGGGAGAAGGAGTCCTTTTCCTGCGGAGCTCTTCAATCTGCCTACTCATGTCTTTCATGTTCTGCTGCATAGTGATGCCCTCACATCTCTGGGCTTCTAGGGCATCGTTAGTTACTTCTAACATGTTGAGCAGTCGTGAAAAATCCATGTTTGAGATGGGCCTAGAAGCAGTTGGATGATCATTGTTTTTCATGGCTGGTATTGGAGCATCTACAGCGGTTCGAGTATACGTACCAGCTTCTGTCATAACCGGTTCGGATCAAGTCACAGCTGTATCACCGATTCAGATGGGGGGTATTTCTAGATGCATTTAAGCCATCGGTTCAGATCAGATCATCGAGCTTGGGTCGGATCAGCGACTCTCTACCGGACCAGTTCGATACTGAAACTTGCCCCCGTGACCTAGTGACAACTATAGCTTGCTGATCCTCGCTCATCTCGTTTTCCCAAGAAACTTGTGGTTCTTTTCCTTTTCCTTTAGCGATAAAATTTGGCTCTCTTGGGACTAGCAAAAGCTTTCGAAAATGCTGAAGAAAGTAGACTAACTTCTTTGGACTTGAGGATCCAATTAGTAGAATGATAATCCAAAATGTTGAGAATTCAAATTCTCAGTGAAAGCACCGAAATGTTAGACCAAAAAGTGTTACTAACACCTAACTGAATGATAATCCTAAATGAAACAGAAAGAAAAACAACGAGAACACAAGATTTATAATGGTTCGGCGTTAACGAGCCTACGTCCATTTTATACTTCTTTGTTTGATGATTTGAATACTAATACAATGATGGTTTCCATTCAATCTCACAAGTACAACAATGATTTCTTTCAATTTCGTGGGATTATACTTCAGGACTCTTAGTACAATCTAAAATAGTAGAAGAAATTTGTTGGTGATTAAGTTAGAGTAGAGTAATTGCCAAAAGATACCCCCAAATAGAGTATTAAGGGGTATTTATAGGTTGGAAACTCATTCTGTTCGGGTGCCACATGGGGCCCATCTCATGGATTTCGGATTTGGTAGCTCTAGGATGATGACATCGCACCAAGAATGTAGGGAACATGGACGTTAGCTACCCCGAATTTGCAGGAATGTGGGATGTAACCGCTGCAGCTTCACATGAGGTTTAGATCCGTGTATCAGGACTCTGTTCGGATCGGTGCTTCCCACCCGAACAGATCTGATATCAGGCGCTGGGACCGATTCACAAGTTTGCATGTGGAGGAGTGTGGGTCTGATCAGCGAACTCCGAACCGTTCTGGAAGCCAATTCTCTACATTTCTTGTCCTCGAATGTATCCATCCACCAGTTTTTTAGCTTTCTATAGCCTGACCACAAAGTAGGCTAACACTTTTATATTTCCAATTCATACAGTATTGCAAATTCAACTAATTCTGACTATTTCGGAATTATATTATTATATATTATTTATAAAATATTAAAAAACTATTGAATTCAAGTTATTTAAATTCTAGTTAACAGTTTAAAACCAAATATGAATATTCAATTAAACGGTTAAAAATTCAGGTCATTACACAACTCGCTAAACTCGACCACCGGATTAAGACGAGGCCACACAAAGCATCACACTCCCATATCCCTCGTATGAGGGATTGAAATTGATTGCTATCATAGGATTCAGTACGGAACGTGATGACCGCCCATAACCCCTGCACTAAACAAGAGGGATAATGCGCTGAAAGGCGTGCCAGGCTGTTATGGACGATTATCATAGTAAGTGAACACATTGAAACCTGTCGTAGAACTCACAGCGCATGGATAAAATATAATAGAACATATACAACAGGTGATAGTAATGAGGTATCATATAGCAAACTTTTGAAACTCTTTCAACATCCAGAAAGATTATCCAACTGATATCCAAGTTTGTACATAAGGCCTCACTACAACTCTCAAGCAACTCAAACAGCGGAAACAGAAATACTAGATAGAATAAAACTGGTATGCCGGCCTCCTGCTCGTCATCGCTCAGCTTCCTCGTATCACTAAGCTCCATTACCTGTAACCTGCTACTTAGTCTGCCCATCCACAACCGGATGAACAGCCCAAGGTAATAAGAGGAGACATAAAACCTTGAGTCAGACAATAGTCTTAGTGAGCGATAATACAGCTAACAAACTTCAACAAGAAAGCATATGAGAATGGGTAAATGAACAACTTATCTACCCACATCACCAGAGAAGAACTCAACCTTATCTTCCCCACATCGGATAGTGATAGCCTTTACACCAAGCATTTCAACTATTCATCCATAGAAACCAGAACACCCATTCAATCATAGAAAACACACATAACATCCAGATTATATAAGTCTCACACAGACAACCCTAATCGAGTTTAACATTCCTCAAGTACCCTCGCCAGAGGCCTAAACCAATATCACTTAAGCACTCTGTAATGACCTGTATTCTATACATTATAGGATCGTAGAATTTTTATTTCTTTCCCATGTGAAGTCGTATGGTCATGTAACTTTGGGAAACATCCATTAGAGCCATTTCCCATGTTCATGATTTTTGTCGATTTTTAAATGACCATTTTGCCCCTAGTTAGTACTGTTTTGGCCATAACTTTTGATTGGAAAGGAATTTTGACTTGAAACCACTTCCATTAGATTCGTTTGATGGTTTACCTTTCCGTAGAGTGGTCATAATAGCCAAACGGACTTACCGTTTGGGAGATATGGCTGAAACAAGGTTTGGAGGGTGAAAAACTGCTTAACCGGGCCAAATCGGGTGATTAGTGAGTACGCCCATAACCCATTTCGGGATTAGGGTTATGGGAGGGCTGAAATGAGATGGAGAATCATTCCATTTCAGTTTTCTAATCTCCACTTATCACCAAGGAACCCTAAAAATGGCCTCCAACCTCTAAATCACCTCCAAATCATCTTTTGGTCAAGGATTTGGCTTAGCAACCCCTAATCAAGGAAGATCTTCACCAAAGCAACATAGGAGCTGCTGTTGGCATTGAGATTCACGTCAAATCAGAGAATTATTTCAGATCTTAGTTTATTTTGTGGCTAAGGTGAGTGATTTGCATAGTTTTACACTAATTATGGCTAATTAGGGGTGATTAGTGCTAATTAGCGAATTTAAGCATGATAAAATTCGGGAAAAATGTTCATAAATTCCTAAATGATGTTTTAGACCTCTGATATGAATTTGGGTTAATTTGGTTAAATTTTGCTAAGCCTATCATTAGTTTCACCTAAACATGCTTAAGGGGAAATATGAGATTTTGGGTATGTTTGATCCATTTTAACCTATGATATTGATGTGAATGATGTTTGTGGTTGATTATGCATGTTGCTATGACTGTATGAAATGCTTTGTGATTGATTCCAATAGTTAGAATGGTCGAAAACGTCGTCGAATGGCGTAAACACTTGCTGGAATAGTTTCAGAAAACAGTGCATGGTTCGGATCGGATCGGATAAGGGGGCCCGGATCGGATATGTGGAACTGAGCAAAGAATTTGATCGGATCGGAACCCAACACTTAGGACAAGTGGCAAAAAGGAAGGCCACGCTAGCTGAACTGGGATCGGATCGGATAGAGGAAAACGGATCGGATCGAGAAGGACGGATCGGATCGAAGAGGACGGATCGGATCGGAAACACAAAGGCGAATCAGGGTAGGAGCACGAAAGCGGATCGGATAGGAGCATATGAAGGGGAGCATGAAGATGGATCGAAAGCACGAACCAAGAAGGACCCGACCCGACCCGAAAGGAAGCACCGACCCGACTCGAAGAAGAAGAAGCAGCTGACTCGAACCCGGAGGAACGCCGACCCGAACCGCATCAGAAGGGGGACCCGACCCGAACGGATAAAGAACACCGACCCGAACCGATGACCTGAGGAAGAACCCGACCCGACCCAGTATTGACCAATAACCCGAGATGCAAAGGTAGTCCAATAGGGGAAGTTAGAGCTCAGGATCCCGGAACCAGTTGGGAACCAACGAGTTCACTTCATGGTTGGACTTCGCTGCGGGACGTGTGCTATGGAGTTGTCGACGTTCATAACTTCGATTCACCACTAAAAGGAATGATGGGCTACTTATCAGTGCAGTAGGGTCATTACGACCTGAGGGGCAAGGTGGTGGTAGCAAGACTACGTTATCAGTGCAGTAGGGTCATTATGACCTGAGGGGCAAGGTGATGCGTAGTAAGACTATGAGCCAGCGCAGATGGGGTGAATAACTCCATGGGGCAAGTGGACATAGTGAGGATTGGTAAGGCTACGAGCTAGCGCAGATGGGGTGAATAACTCCATGGGGCAAGTGGACATAGCGAGGAATTTGTGGCTACGTTATCAGTGCAGTGAAGCCATTTATGACTTCATGGGGCAAAGTGATCGTAGCAAGGAATGTTGGGTGATCGAAGTGGTGAATATCGTATGCTTTATGCACTGAGTGAGAGATGTGAGGATGGATGCTATGTTTGATTGTTTGCCATCCCTATGACATGCACACCTCCCCCACCTCCGTATCTTTACACTGTTTGATATGATACCTTAGAGTGTTGTATAGTATTTAGTGCTAACTCTTTGGTTGCAGGTCTAGGTTCAGGTATGTTTTAGTCTACCTGTTATTATTCACTTTAGATGCTTATCGCTCATACCAGGCTTTATGTCTGACCCAGAGTTTTATGTCTCCTCTTATTACTCTGGGTGCTCACACGAGCAGACTAGAGACAGGTTAGCTGGTGATGCGCGAGTAGCTGATTCGGAGGCGGGCAGGAGGCTTCCACGTATTATATATATATACACATTCTCCCTGTGTCGTTGGTGGTCGCTACTTGGGCATTAGTAGTGTACCTCATTTATCTTACTTTTGCTTTGAGACAGTTTGAAAGTTGTAATAAGCTGTATTTTGGATTTCCGCTGCTATGATGTTTAGTTCTGATTTTCAGCTTATGCACTGTCTCTCCTGTTTTATGTCAAGTATGTTACCATTATATTTTGTTCTATGCGCTGTGAGACATTCTACAGGTTCTTTGTATGTTCATTTCCTCCTTCCTTTTTCCCCTTCTGGCGACCCGTTCCGTGCTAACTAGACATGTGTACAGCGCACCTTTGGAGTAAGTGTCGGTTGGTGCGGGGCGGGCCGTCACACTTGGTATCAGAGCTCTAGGTTGCGTAGTTAACCTAGGGAAAGACACCAGGGAGAGATAGTACGTATATGAGAGCGTGTATTTGTGATTATTTTGGTTTTCAAAAGTTATGTATGTATATACTATTAGTAGTATAGGAATGAAGTCGCACTGCACTAGCACCACTATGGGGTCGTTAATCGTTTCCTTTTTACAGATTAACGATGAGCCGAGACACGAGGGGTGCCGGTAGAGGGACCAACCAAGGGAATGCCGCTGACATGAGGGCTATGTTTACTAACCTCATGAGAGACATGCTTAGAGAAGTGCAAGGGGCAGTTCCCAATCCCGGAGTTGGTGTTGGCCCAGTAGTGCAGGCGCCTAGGGTCGATTTCGCCAAGTTGTGCAAAGATTACACTAATCTTGGTGGGAAGCCGTTCCACGGAACGGAGTCGGCCACAGATGTTCAGGACTGGATGGATAGCTGTGACCGTATCTTTGATGACTTGGGTCTTGAGGATGCGATGAAGAGAAGGCTAGCGTCTCGTCAGCTGCAAGGGCGAGCGATGAATTGGTGGAATGCTATCAGAATAGCTACTCCAGAGGATCAGGTTACTTGGGATCAGTTCAAGGCTCGCTTTAGCGAGAAGTTTATCCCAGCTGCCCAGAAGTCAGTGTTGTTTAAGAGATTCTTGGAACTCAAGCAGAACGGCAGGGCGGTTTCTGATTATATTGCTGAGTTCGACACTTTGTCGAAGTATGGACTGTCTCTTATCGATACTCCTGAAAAGAAGAATGAGAAGTTCATTACTGGTTTGGATGGATACTTGGGGGAAAGACTTATCAACCACATCGATGAGACTTTTGAATCGATCGTGGGGAAAGCTTTGAGGTCAGAGAGTCTTTACCCTAAGTCAAAGACTGAGGCTGCATCTGCAGAAGGGCCAAAGCCGCAAGCAGGCGGTGGAGGCAAGAATAATTCTCAGAATAAGAGGAAGCAGGACCAATCTAAGGGTGGCCAGAAAAAGAGCAAGAAGGATGTTGAGTGCTTCAGCTGTGGAAAGAAAGGCCATTATGCTAAAGATTGTCGGGCCAAGCCAGCGGATAAGAAGTGCTTCAACTGTAGTCAAGTGGGACATTTCAAGGACAAGTGTCCGCAACCTCTTAAGGAGAAGCAGATTGTGAAAGCATATGCTATTGATGTTGTTCCTTCTTCGTCGAATGCCCCAACTGCGGCGGAGAAAGGAAAGAATGTTGTTATTCAAGGTATGCTTTCTATTTATGATGTACCAGTTCGAGTTTTGTTTGATACTGGGGCTTCCCGTTCCTTCATATCTAGTGACCTGGTAGATAGGTTGGGATTGGAACCCGAGATAGTCGATAGGCCATTGGTTGTGACGAACCCGATTGGTGGTTCGACTAGCCTTAGTATGATTTGCAGGAATTTGGTCTTATCAAGTCATGGATGTATGTTTGTATGTGATTGCTTTGTTTTGGGCTTTACTGGGTATGGCATTATATTGGGGGTCGATTGGCTCCAAAGATACGGGGTGGTGGTAGACTGTGAGGGCTTTTTGGTGACAGTGAGGGCGGATGATGGGCGGAGGGTAGTGTTTGGTAGCCTACCCAGTGATGGGGTTATGGCTAGTTTTGTAAATTCCCTCGACATCCCGTAGGATGAGTTGTCAGATGTGCCCGTGGTTGGCCAGTGTCCGGACGTCTTCGAGGAGGTGACCGGGCTTCCACCACACCGAGAGATTGAGTTCCGTATTGATTTAGTGAAAGATGCCAGACCTATAGTGATGCCACTTCGTCGTATGGCACCAAGGGAGCAACGAGAGCTCGGGGTGCAAGTCAGCAATCTTTTGAAGAAGGGATTTATTAGAAGGAGTGTCTCCGAGTGGGGAGCACCAGTTGTGTTTGCCACTAAGGCAGATGGTTCCCTTCGTTTGTGTGTGGATTATCGCGAGTTGAATAAGGTGACGAGGAAGAATAAGTATCCTCTACCGCGGATAGATGATTTGTTTGATCAGCTGGAAGGAGCTAGAGTGTTCTCCCAGTTGGATCTCGCGACAGGATTTCATCAGCTTCGAGTAGCAGATGAGAGTGTTCCGAAAACGGCATTTAGGACGCCGTCTGAATTTTATGAGTGGTTGGTCATGCCGTTTGGGTTGACCAATGCACCAGCCTATTTTGTGGATCTTATGAATCGAGTATTCAGAGATCAGTTGAATAAGTTTGTTCTTGTGTTCATGGATGATATCCTTGTTTATTCAAGGACAGAGGAGGAATACAAGGGGCACTTGAGGATAGTGATGGAGGTGTTGAGGAAACACCAATTGAAAGCGAAATTCTCTAAGTATCATTTTTGGAGAAGGGAAGTGAGATTCTTGGGTCATGTTGTTTCAGAGAGTGGTATTGCCGTGGACCCTGCGAAGGTGGCTACGGTACAGGATTGGCCTAGACCCAAGAATGCATCAGATGTAAGAAGTTTCTTGGGATTAGCTGGATATTGTCGTAAGTTTATCCAGGACTTCTCCAAGATTGCAGAACCGTTGACTCAGTTGACTAAGAAGAACCAGTCCTTCGTCTGGGACGGAGTGTGTGAAGATGCCTTCAAGAGTCTAAAGGAGAGGTTGACGCGTGCGCCAGTGTTAGTCATTCCTAAAGGAATGAAGAGATGACGGTATACACGGATGCTTGTGGTACCGGACTGGGTGCAGTATTGATGCAAGGAGGTAGGGTTGTAGCTTATGCTAGTCGACAGCTAAAGCCGCATGAGAAGAAGTATCCTACCCATGATTTGGAATTGGCAGCGATTGTATTTGCTCTGAAGATGTGGAGACACTATCTCTTGGGAGAAAGATTTGAGCTGTTTACCGATCATAAATCGTTAAATTATCTCTTCTCTCAGAAAGATCTGAATCTCCGTCAGCAGAGATGGTTAGAGTTCTTGGCTTCGTATGATTTTGATATCGCGTATACACCTGGGAAGGGTAATGCGGTAGCCGATGCCTTGAGTAGGAGACATGCCAGCTTAGGGGCAATGTTTCTTGAATGGAAGCAACTGGAGTATATCGCGGGGTTTGATTTCAGACCAAGGTGCGAATTGGATCCAGTTATGCTAGCTAGTTTGACGATCAGACCCACTTTGATAGAGCGGATTGGTTCTAGCCAGAGGGACGATCCTAATCTATTAGAAATCATCTCCAAGTTAGAGATGGGTATTGATGAGGAGATGAATGTGTATGGGCTTGATCGAGATGGATGGCTTCGGAAGGATGGAAGACTAGTTGTGCCCAACGTGAATGGTTTGAGAGATGAAGTGCTTAGAAAATGTCATCACTCAAAACTGACTATACATCCCGGTGGTAATAAGATGTATCGAGACATGAGACAGACTTACTACTGGGAAGGAATGAAAAGAGACGTTGGGAAGTTTATATCCAAATGCATGAATTGTCAGCTAGTTAAAGCCGAGCAAAAGAAGCCTAGTGGGTTGTTGCAACCATTAGAAATTCCCGAATGGAAATGGGAGCAAGTCTCGATGGATTTCATCGATGGTTTACCAAGAACTAGATCGGGATATGATAGCATTTGGGTAATTGTGGATCAATTGACTAAGAGCGCAAGATTTATACCCGTCAAATCGACCAGAACGGCAGCCAAGTTGGCAAAATTGTATATGAAGTGGGTAGTGAGATTTCATGGAGTACCCAAAAGCATTGTGAGTGACCGAGACCCGTTGTTCACTAGTGGGTTTTGGAAGAGCTTACAAGAGGCTCTAGGGTCAGGATTACATCTCAGTACCACATATCATCCTCAGACCGACGGTCAGACGGAGAGGGTGAATCGTATATTGGAAGATCTCTTGAGAGCGTGTATATTGGATTTTGGTGGATCATGGGATGACCATTTGCATCTAGTAGAGTTTGCATATAATAATAGCTACCAATCCAGTATCGGTATGGCTCCATATGAAGCTTTGTACGGAAGGCCGTGCAACTCACCATCATGTTGGATAGAGACTGGCGAGAAGTTTGTGCTTGGACCAGATGTGGTGAGAGAAACTTCCGATAAGATTAAGATCATTCAGCAACGAATGAAAGCTGCCCAGGATAGGCAGAAGAGTTATGCTGATAAGAGGAGAAGAGACTTGAAATTCTCCGTTGGTGACTTGGTGTTTGTCAAGATTTCTCCGTTGAAAAGCGTGATACGATTTGGCAGGAGAGGCAAGTTGGCACCAAGATTTGTTGGCCCATTCCCTGTTCTTGAACTAGTCGGGAATTTGGCGTATAGAGTTGGCTTACCAGAGAAAATGGCAGGAGTTCACAATGTATTTCATGTTTCCCAACTAAGGAAGTTCGTTCACGACTCAGATATGACTATTTCACCTGATCAGTTAGAGGACTTCGAAGTAGAACCCGAGGCGGTTGGGAACCGCAAGCCGATCCGTATTGTAGGGCACGATACGAAGCTACGTCGAAGGAAGTCGGTGAAGCTAGTCAAGGTTCAGTGGGGCGAGGACGAGAATGATTGTACTTGGGAGACAGAGGAGAGCATTAGGAAGGCATATCCAGAACTCTTTGCCTGGTAAGATTTACTTTGCGATTTAGTTATTCCGCATGCTAGGATAAACTTATTTTACTTGTTTTGCATGTTTGATGGTTGTTTTATGGTTGATAAGCATGCGGGAACTTTGTGTGTGTTTGGATTAGGGAATTTCGGGGGCGAAATTTCTTAAGGGAGGAGAGTGTAATGACCCGTATTCTACACATTATAGGATCGTAGAATATTTATTTCTTCCCCATGTGAAGTCATATGGTCATGTAACTTTGGGAAACATCCATTAGAGCCATTTCCCATATTCACGATTTTTGTCGATTTTTAAATGACCATTTTGCCCCTAGTTAGTACTGTTTTGGCCATAACTTTTGATTGGAAAGGAATTTTGACCTGAAACCACTTCCATTAGATTCGTTTGATGGTTTACCTTTCCGTAGAGTGGTCATAATAGCCAAACGGACTTACCGTTTGGGAGATATGGCTGAAACAAGGTTTGGAGGGTGAAAAACTGCTTAACCGGGCCAAATCGGGTGATTAGTGAGTAGGCCCATAACCCATTTCGGGATTAGGGTTATGAGAGGGCTGAAATGAGATGGAGAATCATTCCATTTCAGTTTTCTAATCTCCACTTATCACCAAGGAACCCTAAAAATGGCCTCCAACCTCTAAATCACCTCCAAATCATCTTTTGGTCAAGGATTTGGCTTAGCAACCCCTAATCAAGGAAGATCTTCACCAAAGCAACATAGGAGCTGCTGTTGGCATTGAGATTCACGTCAAATCAGAGAATTATTTCAGATCTTAGTTTATTTTGTGGCTAAGGTGAGTGATTTGCATAGTTTTACACTAATTATGGCTAATTAGGGGTGATTAGTGCTAATTAGCGAATTTAAGCATGATAAAATTCGGGAAAAATGTTCATAAATTCCTAAATGATGTTTTAGACCTCTGATATGAATTTGGGTTAATTTGGTTAAATTTTGCTAAGCCTATCATTAGTTTCACCTAAACATGCTAAAGGGGAAATATGGGATTTTGGGTATGTTTGATCCATTTTAACCTATGATATTGATGTGAATGATGTTTGTGGTTGATTATGCATGTTACTATGACTGTATGAAATGCTTTGTGATTGATTCCAATAGTTAGAATGGTCGAAAACGTCGTCGAATGGCGTAAACACTTGCTGGAATAGTTTCAGAAAACAGTGTAGGGTTCGGATCGGATCGGATAAGGGGGCCCGGATCGGATATGTGGAACTGAGCAAAGAATTTGATCGGATCGGAACCCAATACTTAGGAAAAGTGGCAAAAAGGAAGGCCACGCTAGCTGAACTGGGATCAGATCGGATAGAGGAAAACGGATCGGATCGAGAAGGACGGATCGGATCGAAGAGGACGGATCGGATCGGAAACACAAAGGCGAATCAGGGTAGAAGCACGAAAGCGGATCGGATAGGAGCATATGAAGGGGAGCATGAAGATGGATCGAAAGCACGAACCAAGAAGGACCCGACCCGACCCGAAAGGAAGCACCGACCCGACCCGAAGAAGAAGAAGCAGCTGGCTCGAACCCAGAGGAACGCCGACCCGAACCGCATCAGAAGGGGGACCCGACCCGAACGGATAAAGAACACCGACCCGAACCGATGACCTGAGGAAGAATCCGACCCGACCCAGTATTTACCAATAACCCGAGATGCAAAGGTAGTCCAATAAGGGAGGTTAGAGCTCAGGATCCCGGAACCAGTTGGGAACCAACGAGTTCACTTCATGGTTGGACTTCGCTGCGGGACGTGTGCTAAGGAGTTGTCGACGTTCATAACTTCGATTCACCACTAAAAGGAATGATGGGCTACTTATCAGTGCAGTAGGGTCATTACGACCTGAGGGGCAAGGTGATGGTAGCAAGACTACGTTATCAGTGCAGTAGGGTCATTATGACCTGAGGGGCAAGGTGATGCGTAGTAAGACTATGAGCCAGCGCAGATGGGGTGAATAACTCCATGGGGCAAGTGGACATAGTAAGGATTGGTAAGGCTATGAGCTAGCGCAGATGGGGTGAATAACTCCATGGGGCAAGTGGACATAGCGAGGAATTTGTGGCTACGTTATCAGTGCAGTGAAGCCATTTAAGACTTCATGGGGCAAAGTGATCGTAGCAAGGAATTTTGGGTGATCGAAGTGGTGAATATCGTATGCTTTATGCACTGAGTGAGAGATGTGAGGATGGATGCTATGTTTGATTGTTTGCCATCCCTATGACATGCACACCTCCCCCACCTCCGTATCTTTACACTGTTTGATATGATACCTTAGAGTGTTGTACAGTATGTAGTGCTAACTCTTTGGTTGCAGGTCTAGGTTCAGGTATGTTTTAGTCTACCTGTTATTATTCACTTTAGATGCTTATCGCTCATACCAGGCTTTATGTCTGACCCAGAGTTTTATGTCTCCTCTTATTACTCTGGGTGCTCACACGAGCAGACTAGAGACAGGTTAGCTGGTGATGCGCGAGTAGCTGATTCGGAGGCGGGCAGGAGGCTTCCACGTATTATATATATATACACATTCTCCCTGTGTCGTTGGTGGTCGCTACTTGGGCATTAGTAGTGTACCTCATTTATCTTACTTTTGCTTTGAGACAGTTTGAAAGTTGTAATAAGCTGTATTTTGGATTTCCGCTGCTATGATGTTTAGTTCTGATTTTCAGCTTATGCACTGTCTCTCCTGTTTTATGTCAAGTATGTTACTATTATATTTTGTTCTATGCGCTGTGAGACATTCTACAGGTTCTTTGTATGTTCATTTCCTCCTTCCTTTTTCCCCTTCTGGCGACCCGTTCCGTGCTAACTAGACATGTGTACAGCGCACCTTTGGAGTAAGTGTCGGTTGGTGCGGGGCGGGCCGTCACACACTCAAAGAACATCTCCCTCGACTTTGGATAATCTATGTGAGATAGTACAAACAGAACAAACAATCATCCATAACCGAATCTGGCTATCACCGCCAATCCTGCTTCGAAACCATCATTGTCGTATGACGACCAACCTTGCCATATGTCAAGGGCTAATGATAACCCCAGTTCTAGCATGAACTCCATATGCCCAACCTTGGCAATGTCCAACCTTGACACTAGGCCTTTCCCCAACCAGAAAGACCCAGGGTACTCGACCAACAACCGGTCTTTTGGGCCTTTCAACGATACCCATCGTACCCCTGCTTTGAGCCTGCTAGAACTTACGACAACGATGACTTCTCGGCCTTCGCATCTCTAATCGTCCAATCTTGACGATGTTTCATAGCTCAAACAACCTTCTCGAGCAGCCATTATCCACCAACTCACGACCTTTGAGTTGTCTCCGCATTCGTTGTTCCACCTTGATCAACGAACACATTCATCACTTCGAGTCTTCCTACTTGAATCACCTCGAAGTCACGCCATCACTGACCAGCCTTGCTTGACCGACCAGACCAGCTCCAAGACCGACCCGCCTCCTTGCAGCTTTGGACCGACCCGCCTCCTTGGGACCGACCAGCTTTGGACCGACCCCGTCAAAACCGACCAGGATATGCTTCCATCTGACCGACCAGGATTTGCATCCATCTGACCGACCAGCTCCTTCAGACCGACCAGGTGAAACCGACCAGCTCCACCAGATCGACCAGCTCCTCCAGATCGACCAGCTTCTCCAGAGCGACCAGGCTGAAACCGACCAGCTGCTCCAGAGCGACCAAGCTAAAACCAACTAGCTGCTCCAGAACGACCAAGCTAAAACCGACCAGCTGCTCCAGAACCGACCAGAATCTTCTCTGCTCCTCCAAAACCGACCAGAAACCCGCACATCTCCAATTCGACTCCGATTTCGACCAAAACTTCGCCAAACGACGAATCCGACGAAACCAGCTTATCCGATTCATCCAAACGCAATCACAAACATATTATGCAACCAACAATATCATCAATCTAACAATTTCCATCAAAACACATAAATTTCCCAAAACATGATAAGTGAATCATATGAACATAAAAACGGATCTAACTTGCATAATCTTGAGAAAAATCATAAAATTAACCATTTAAATTATCTAGATCAGATCCTAAGGTGATTCATATATAAAATGGACTTAGCATGGTGTGGATCTAAGGAAAATAACATGGAAATGGTGAAATTAACATCCTAAAACCCATATACTTGCATGAATCCGAATGAGAGATGTAAATCACTCACCAATTATCCAAATCTAAGCAAAAGCAATGAAAACGCAATCCGGACAACGAACACTTCGAATCAAACTCTTCAATCCGATGAATTCGCCCTTGAGACGATGTAGATCTAGCCTCTTATAGTGTAGATCTTCGATTTCCCTCCTTGGATTTTGGAATTTTAATGGTGGAAAGATGTTAGAGGAAGAAGGAGATCAAAGCCTCCCCATAAGAGAATGGAAAATGCCAACCTTTCTCCATACCCCTTACCCCCTATTTATAGTCTCCACCCACCCTCTAATGGGCCTTCTCCAAATCAGCCGATTAGCCTTCCAAAACCTGAACAGCCAACTGAAAACCTTAAAATAGCGATTTCTCCCAAACCGCTGAACCAAATCCTTAATGTAACCACTCTATGGAAAGGGACTCATCAATTCCTTTCCAATGGCACAGGTCTCACCCTCTGATTCGACCTGAGTCAAAAGTTATGCCCAGTACAAGACTGACAGAGGCAAAATGGTCACAAACAAAATCGGTAAAAATTATGGACATGTTACACATCCCCATAAGCAACATATCAAAAGATGAGAATGATCCAACCCTCAGGGAATAAAATAAAAATATTTTACGATCTTCCGATACGTAAAATGCGGGCTGTTACAAGAACCCCAACGTACATGGGATATGGGTCGTGGTCCTTTGTTTCCATTTCTTCAGTGAGCCTTTGACTTTTATGGAAAAAGTTCGGTGATCTACATCTATAATTAGCAGCTTCCAAGAAAAAAAAAAAAAGGGATCTTTTGACCAACTTTTTACTTTATTTTGTAAGCTTCAAATCCCTACCAATCTAAAACACTGTAATGTTCATATTAACAATAAAGTATTTAAAACCTTCAAAGTGGTTATAGGTCAAAACAATGTCGAACCATTATAAACTCTTGACTCTTATTTTTTCTGCATTTCCGTTGCTTTAATTCTTTTTTTTTTTCGTTTACATTCTTCAATTGAGTTTTCTCTTCAAACTTTTGGATATTTGTGTAAACTTTTGGTGCAAACAAGAGTAAAGACTTTAATTTGTTGTATTTTTTAAAATAATGTGTAATGCTTATTTTCAAATCAACATCATATTCATTTAATAATTTTTTAGAAGATCGATTTTAGTATGATATTTGTTCTTGTTATATTCATTTTTCAGCTTTATAGAAAATCGACTTTAGTAGAATATATGTTCTTGTTATATTTGTTTCTTAGCATTTTAGAAAATTGGTTTTAGTAGAACATTATTGTTGATTTATTAATTTCTTAACATTTTAGAAAAATTAATTATAGTATAATAAATGTTGTTGTCATATTTATATCTTAACATTTTCAGAAACTCGATTTTATTAAAATAATTGTTATTAAACAAGCAGCATTGTCCAAGTATTTAGGTGCTTTAACAATGTGCAAGAGGTCACGTACATGAAACTTGTGTAGCATGATTTGAGTATATATTGAAAAATAGTACCTGGTTTACTACTTAAGGCTTATGTATAAGTACCAATTTTTTAAAATATTTGTTGTAGTTTTATTTAGTTCTTAAAATATTTTATTTTTTATTTTTTGTGGGAGATATTATGAAATCGTGGAACAATGAAATATTCTATGGCCTGCTCGTGGGTTAGTATTAGGTTCGGTGATGGTTCACGACGGCCACGTTGGTTGTTTTATTTAACCTTCATTTGGCATAATGTATTACATAAATCATTTTGAGAAGTTTTCTAATGAAGTTATAGTTTGGGAAACATTGATTGACGTTGCTTGTAGAAGTATTATTTCATGGTTAATATACATCATGCATATAACACAAATTGTTCCAGGGAATTAAATTTTCTTCTCTACATTCTAATTTCTGTGGAACAATAAGTGGCTAATATATTCCACGAAATGGGAATAATGTACAGGTGTTGGTTAACGTCTGTTTTTTGTTTCACAGGTTAAACTTTCACCAGGTTCCTAAGGGTGCGTTCGCCGCAATAATTTGGCACGCTCATAATTTTGTTCGCGTCGGACGAGTCGGACGCGAATACATTTCCCCCCTTCCAAATGGAACGATAACTGAATGTTGGAAAACATACTTCTTTGTGTAATGAAATGTAGTCGTTTTTTTTACGAAATTAGTATTTAATTAAATCAAAACAATAAATTTAACAATTAAATACCCCGCTCAGATACCACGCTCAAATACCCCGTTCGCAGCTAAAAACACATTCCTCGTTCGCTACAGTACCACGCTCAAATACCCCGCTCAAATGCCACACTCAAACACCCCGCTCGCGACTTGTCAATTCCACCATATTTGTAGTCCAAATGCAAAAATATACATTAATCACTCTGGCATACACACACGTAATGCTAGCATATAATTACATACTATTAGGGAACGAAATAAGGAGAGATAACGGGCAAGGCAACCTTCCCACATCTACAAGGAAGATTCTGGATATTCTAAAAAAATAATTGGTTACATGCATGAAACGCAGGGCATATGATGGTATTTTATTAATAATTGGTTACAGGCAACATGAATAGCCATAATAGATAAAGATATATATTACTTTGTCTTTCATGTTACATCGCTTTCAAGGCTCCAGATTACAGAAGCCATTGGTCTCCGAGAGTGGTAAATGAATGGAATATGCAAAACAGAGAGCCTATAAATAGCACTTCATATGCAAACCAGAAATTCACACACTTGCATTTGCATAGATAACACATATTAGCTATTAACACACAGTTGTGTGAACGGTTTTCTCTAAAAAATGACAACAAGTAGCTCTCGGCTGTCCATGGCTTTGGGTGTGTTGATGGTCGTATCAGTACTGATGAGCTCTGTAGCCTCACAATCGTGTCATATTAGTGGATACTTGAGGGGTAAAGCTGGTCATTGCAATACAGAGAACGACTCGGATTGTTGCAAAACAGGCAAACTGTATCCACAATACCGTTGTTCTCCACCGGTAACCGATCAGACACGCGCAGTGATGACGATAAATAGCTTTGCTGAGGGAGGTGATGGCGGAGGTCCATCAGAATGCGACAATCAATACCATAGGGACAGCGAGCTTGTAGTTGCATTATCCACTGGCTGGTATAATGGAGGAAGTCGTTGCCTCAATAACATCAGAATCAACGCCAATGGGAGGTCTGTTTTGGCTAAAGTGGTCGATGAGTGCGACTCCGTCCACGGTTGCGATTCTGATCATGATTTTCAACCTCCTTGTCCTTACAACGACGTCGATGCTTCTCCTGCTGTTTGGAAGGCTCTCAATATTCCGCAATCTCAGATTGGAGACTATGATATTACATGGTCCGATGCCTGATTGCACACTATATCTTTTGATATATATTCCTGTGTGATAAGTAATATATATACTGTGTCAGTTTGATTAATGTGAATGAATGAATGATATATATTTACTCCATACAAAGTGTCAAGCTTCTTGTCTAAACATCTCTCATCTTCCTCACATATATACATGCATTTTACTTTATGTACAAGAAATACACAGACTGATCGAACTATACAAGTATGCTGCAGGTGATCTCCTGATAATTGCCAATCTAAAAAATATTGCAAGATTGTCAGGTTCATATTTATATGGCCTTGCATTTGGTTATGGGACTATCAATTAGACATAATCTCTCAGCTGGTAACTAACTCGAAAAGGAAAACAAAAGATCATCGGAACTTTTGCGGATAGTACTAAATTATCTCCTGATCAGATCGCAGACTAGAGAAGCTACAAATGGTCGTCAACTTGACAGGGAGAGTTACGCACAGCACAGGTTAACACGCACGGAAGCAACAAATGGTCGTCGCCAAAAACAACAAAAGTGGTATCATCATTTTAGTTTTAAACGCAGACTCAACTAAAACCACACATATCAGTTATGGGAGTTGCATTAATGATTTGTTCATATTCTCCACTTTACATACTCTTCGTGTCTCCTATTTTCTATTATCCATGGCTTGCATTTAACTGTCTGAAAATATGTATGTTAATTTCCTTTTTCTTCTTTGTTTGTTTACTAGTGGCTTCTCTTAATGCATCTAGAATTCGTTTTATAATGTTTATATCATAATTCAAACTATGATAGTGATAGTTTTCTGCTATTTTAATGCATTATACCACAATTTCAAACCTTTTAAAAGTATCAACTGATAGTGATGGGTTTCTGGCTACAAATTGCATCAGCAAACCCTTGGGACAACCAAAACTGACTACGTGTAACATAATTAACATGATCAATTGGCAACATAATTACAAGCACATGCTGATACTGGAAAAATGACTTCAAAGGTAGATTACTATTAGCAGGCAAAATCATATGGTAAAATAATGCAATTTTTGGTGCATATCAGCACCAACTGACAAACCCGTACTCGTCCTAATGAATACAAAAAGCAATCGATTTAATAAACGACACAAGTGTGGGGGCTTTTAATTGCAGAAACAAATTTATTCATTGAATACAAGAAGTAAGGTCGCTTAGTTGAACAAACCAGTACTAGTCCTAATGATCAAAATCCTACAAGACAGCAATCGAGAGGCCTTTCTGTTTGGAACTTATTCATTTAATCGAGAGGACGATCGTGTCAGAGGTGAAGATGCGGTCGCACGGTCGGGTGGGAGGCGTCGTGTTTGGAACTTGCCTCTGCAGGACGACGTGTCCTTGAGTCTTGGTTTAGATTCCATGGAACATGAGATGTAGCCAGTGGCGGACACTAGCTTTGGAGGGGCGTTAAACAAGGTAAACATGCATGCAGATATCACAAGACAGAACATATAAGTAAAACAGAGTAAATAAAGCAGCGGATTAAACTAGCATTTCAAAACCATAGTCATATTACAACAAAGTACTTGATCATTATTTTCCAACAAACAAAGTCTAGACAAAAGCATAAACTGAAATACATAAAGTACTATCCCCAAAGTGAAGTGATAAACCATAGCTAGCTCAATGTCCAAAAGCGTACATGAGCAAATCCAGTAAGCAAGCTATAAAGATCCAAGCTAAGCTCCAATGTTCCAACCCTGAGGACCTGGGGGGGGGGGGGGGGGAACGGAAGAAAAGAGGCGAAAGAAAACAGGTCAGTCAAAAAGACTGGTAAGGCCTACTACTATCTGTCTATGAACTAGTAAAGTTAACTGGCATGAGAAGCTGAGATAAGGATAACAACATACTGGCATGATGATTAACTAACAAGATAGATAAAGGTGTCATCGCATAATCAATGTTAAGTTTTGCACCACGGGTGTACTAGCATTCTAACATGTCAAGTAAAAACAAGAATTGATCCCTTGGCCCAAGCTTGGCCCAACATCATGAGGTGACCTAAATCAAGGTCCAACTACTCGGTCTAGTCGATCGGCTCCCTATAAGCCTAACTCGTCAAGTGTCGGTGTCATACGGCTTAATCATGTAATGTAGTTGACTGTGCAGGGTCCACCCTAGGGTGTATCTGGCCCTACGGTGTAACCCTCAGACACCATTCCAGGATGCACAGTCTAAACCTACCGGTGCCCGTGTTCAACTCCGGACTTAATGTGCATGACCATGGTCCGCCTGAACAACCGGGGCATCATTCAGCCATCTCTTTTGGTCTCTTACAATCAGCCCAGTAATCGTGCCCCACCCTAGCCTAGTCCTAGGGTCTTATGATACTATCTAGAAGGTTACTGCTGAAAAGGACCACGCAACTAGGGTTTCTTAACGGGTTAAATGTAGTTAACCCGATCCAAACGTGGATTAAATTGGTTAAGCGTACCCAAGGTTCCTGACTTAACTCCGATTAACCCATCAAGCCCAAATTGGTTAAGTATTAAGTGAACCATGACTTAACCCTAATCAGGAGGCATTAATTAACTTGCTGCGCTTTAACCTCTCACATTAGACTTTGTTGTGGTTACTAGTTAAGCCGGGCGGGTCCGGGTAGCTTTACACCACAAATAGGTCTAACCTCGGGTTCGAGCACAACATGACCAACTTCTCACATTGGGTCTTATTGTTTGTAGCCACTAGTTAAGCCGGGCGGGTCCGGGTAGATTTATGCTACAAACTCAACCCAACCTCGAGTTGGCCACACTCATGTTTTCTAAGTGTCATGTCCATTATGTTTCCAAAACATAATTACAAGTTAACATATCACGTCATGTTATAAAAACCATGTTCATGTCATAATTTTACCCAACCCCAACGTAATTCCATCGTTTACATACTCGCAACAACACATAAAGGATAAAATAGGGAACTTGGCATAATCATGACAAAAAGGTGTTGAAGCCACAAGTTTATCATGGTGGCATATGAAATGTACATATGTTCATATACTTGCATATTGCATTATTAGGCTTCAAAAGCATGCATAAAACCAAACTTAGCATATGAGTGATACATGGTGATAAATGACATGTAGAAGTTGCTAGAAGTTCGCATTTAGCCTCACATGCGAGTTATCATAAGGGATATGATAACTTCCATGTTGCCAAAATGCAACCTTTAATATAAAGCTTGGAGCTTTATGCTCACAACCTCAAGTTTAACTTGCATAACATGATAACATGTGTATAATGATCAACCCAAACTTGCATAACATAACAACATGTGCCATACATAATGATTAAACCAACTTGCATAGCATAATGATCAACCAAACTTGCATATCATAATGATCAACCAAACTTGCATATCATAATGATCAACCCCAAACTTGCATCATTCATTTAACTTTAGAGTTCAATAAAAAGAAAGTAGAAAAGGGCTTACAATGCTATGAAGACACAAATAAATATTTATTATAAAGGTTGAGACGAAGCCCTTATGCAATCACCAAAAAGACCCAAATATGCAAGCTCCAAATGAAAAACCCTTGAGCCAAATCAATAAAAACCCTTGCTTTGAAATAGAAATGTTGCAACTTGACTTGAATGCAAACTAAGAACACTCATACAAGCTTGAAAACACTTGTATGCACTCAAAATCTCTCATATAAATAACTTAGAAATTTTAGCATGAGAGTGGAGGCCATGAGAGGAACAAATTTGACATAGTTTAGTTGTAGGATTGAATAATGATGATTTAGGCTAGGCTTAGGGGTCTTTTTATAGAAGATTAGGATAGTATTAGCCATAGGATTAACCCTAGATTCAATCCAAGCCATCAAATCCCGTCACAAGCCTCCAAAACAGGTCAAAAGAGACAAAATGGGTGCACCAGGCTGCCTGGGCCGACAGACAGGTCGACCCCCAGGTCGACCCTGGGGTCGACTCCCCAGTCGACCTGGGGGGGAGGTCGACTCCCCAGTCGACCCCCAGGTCGACCCCCCTGGGTCTAGCGGGAATTTTCCCGCCACTTCTGATTTTCTGAAATTTGAATCTGTTTTGAATTTGAATTTTTCGTGAAACTTCGCGAGGCCATATCTTGGTCATACGGACTCCGTTTTTCGAAAAATCGGACTCTATTTCGCGTATTTTTCCGAGACGAACGCAATGGCATAGCCCGTTTCCCTTGATTCAGAATTTACAGTTTAATTCTGCCTCGATTTATGTTATAACATGTTATTCAAAAATACGGGTTGTTACATTCTCCCCTCCTTAAAGGATTTCGTCCCCGTAATCTCCAAGTTAGGAAGAACGTATCCTACCATCCATCATCCATCTACTCAAAACATCATCCACGTGCAGTCATTGTCCTTAAAGGATTCTAAATGCTGTATGATGATATGCAAAGGTGTGTGTATATGTACTTATCTAATGCAAAAATCAGGCAGTTACTGATACAGTAAACCTCCTTAATGCAAAGTATGTTAGTGAAATGAGTCCATATGTATGCAAATTCCTAACATAACTCATAGTCTCTACATGAGTGCACATAACATTCATCCATATGCAACATCCATGTCATAGCATAACAAGTTTCATCCATGAATAAGTATAAGCACTCATGCATATGCAACATGAAAGTGTGTGAGCCGATCTTAGTGCCTAACGTGTATCATGCATCCACGAGTATCCACTTGCAAACACTTGCAACCACTGGCAAACATCAAGCATAACATGTTTCAAATACATGTTTCAACCAAGGGTTTCTACCTAAGGTTCTTATGACAAGATTTACGAAACAAGATAAACTAGATAAACATGGATAAAAAGAAAGATACGCTAATTAGGAAAGGAGATTGAGAATGTACCCTCAAAAAGGAATGGATAAAGCCCACGCATCTTCTCCTCGGTTTCCCAAGTTGCATCTTCGTCGGCTTCACCCCACTGAACTTTCACCAATTTGACTTCTCGATTCCTTAGCTTCTTGATCTCCGTTCCCAAGATACGAATCGGAGCTCTCCTCAAGGTTGCCTCTTTCTCTACCTCCACGTCTTCAAGAATGCTTGGTTCAACCACCTCAGCGGACTCATGTAGGCACTTTCGGAGATGCGAGACATGAAAGACGTTATGCACTCCGGCTAGCTTTTCGGGTAATTCCACCTTATAGACCATCTTTCCAATTCTCACTATGATAGGGAAGGGTCCTACGAACCTTGGTGCCAGCTTCCCAACTGCTCCAAAACGTACCACATTACGCAAAGGAGAAACCTTCACGAAAACCATGTCTCCCACTTCAAATTCCAAATCTGCCCTTCGTTTGTCAGCATAGGATTTCTGTCTATCTTGGGCCGCTTTCATCCTTCTTCTCACTAATTCAACTTTCTCGGATGTGTCCCGTATCATATCGGGCCCAAGTATAAGTCTATCTGTTGTCTCCCATCAACAAGTTGGTGACCTACACGGCCTCCCATACAAAGCTTCAAATGGTGCCATCCCTATGCTGGCTTGATAGCTATTATTATAAGCAAACTCTACAAGAGGAAGGTGGTCTTCCCAAGTACCACCGAAGTCGAGAACACAGAGCCTCAAAAGATCTTCTAGCACTCTATTCACCCTTTCGGTTTGGCCATCCGTCTGGGGTTGATAGGCTGTACTCAGATTCAATCGCGTACCCATCGCTTCTTGCAAACTGTTCCAGAACTGGCTAGTGAAAATTGGGTCACGATCACTAACTATGCTAGAAGGAACTCCATCCAACCGCACTATCTCTCGGAGGTAAATAGATGCTAGCCATGATGCGGTCCTCTTGCTCTTCACCGGAATAAAATGGGCTCTCTTTATAAGTCTATCAATTATTACCCATATCCCATAAAGCCCAAATAGTTTGGTGACGAACATCTTCACCCCAACCATATATCACAAACAGGCGAGTCATACTCCTTATGGAGTTTGCAACAGAACTAAGATTAAGGATAGGACCGAGAGGATATACTCAAAAGATAGCATGCGAGTAAGCTCTACGGAACAATAGGGATCAAGGATATACTCTTAGAAAGAGATATAATGCGCGTATCTAGTCTTCAGTCTTCTAAGCCGCATTTTCTTGTGCTTAATCCCATCGTGCCTTGACCGTCTTTTAACTTCACAATTCCGTAGTTCTTAATCCTTATTTCCAAAATATGAGTTAGAACTCATTTCACCGTTGCCTCTCATTCCCCTTCCACTTATCCTTTGCCTAAAATACTTGGCTTCCACCCAACTGCATACTCATGGTTTCATGCAAGCTTTCCAAAATTCGTTAGTGAATCTTGGATCTCGTTTACATACTATAGGGTATCCCACGCATAAAACTATCTCTTGAAAACATGTGCCAATCCACGTTACCAAATGTACTTACTAGGGTGATTTCTCTAACCCATGCTTAAGTAAAATGGACTATCCGCCTTAGTAGCGAATACCACCAGAGCACCCCATTCTGAAATGCTTCGCCTAATGAAATTTTTCTCAAGCAGCTCCTTGATTTGTTTACTGAGCTCTCTTCTTTCTCGTGGAGCAATATGCCTAATGGGCAATGATACTGGCTTGGCATTATCGACTAGATAAATGCGGAAATCTATCTCTCGTTTAGGGGGTAACCCCTTAACTTCTTCAAAGACATCAGGATAGTCTCAGACCACCCTTACAGATTGCAGATCATCGATGGACGAGTCGAGAGATTCAAGATAACATAACATGACGGGACCTCTAGGGTTACAAGAAATTTCTAAGGTATCGAGGCGAGTCATGAGCCTCACTACCCTATGCTCACAGTCAAGAATGGCTCCATAACTGGACAACCAACCCATGCCCAAGATCAACCCATATCCCGTGAACCCGAGAACATAAGCATTACACGTGAATTCTACGGTCAAGATAGAAATCTTCAAATCCACACAAATCATAGATAGATGGGCGGAACCCCCAATTGGATTTGAAACACAAACGGGATCCTCAACTAGGCTAGTACTTAGGTGCAAACTTTCAACAATGTCAGAAGAAATAAAACTATGCGATGCGCCAGAATCAAATAAGGTGCGAACAGGATAATCAGAAATATAAACAAGACTTTCTACAGAAATACTACCTCGATCCTGAGCTGGAGCAGCATTGAGAGCATGCACTTGCCCTCCAGAAGGTCCTGCACGCTGATTCTGTCCTTGCTTCTTGGGGCAATCCTTGCTAAAATGTCCGGTCTCTCCACAATGAAAGCATTCGCCCAACTTCCTTTTCTTCTTCCTACAGTCTTTGGCTATGTGCCCAGTAATCCCACAGAAGTTGCACTTCCTCCTTTCTCTTGACTTGTTGTCCTTGCTATTGTTGTTCTTGCCTCCTTTTCCGGAATCTACCTTCTCGCCTTGAGACTCATTTGCCTTGACCTCCTTCTTGCCACTCTTATCTTCCTCTTGAAGCAGGGCCATATTCACCAAACTCTCGAAGGTCGCCCCCAGGGGTTTATGAGACATAGCCAAACCGCGCAATGGCTCATTCAATCCTAGAGCAAAGTGTAGGGCCTTCTTCCGAGCTGTGTTTACCAATTCTAGACCGAACTGAGCAAGTTGATTAAACATATCCACATATTCCCTAACTGTCATGTCCCCTTGCTTTAGAGATAGGAACCTCTCCATCTGAAGATTCTCTTCTGTCGATGATAGGAACTTTAGTCCAAACCTTCTCCTAAAGTCATCCCAAGTCTCAATTGGTCTAGTAGTGGTGGTGACTACCCACCAACAAGCAGCTTCCCCTTTCAATAGCCATACCGCCAACAGAACTTTCCTACGATCTTCCACATCAAAGATAGCAAAGAGGTCTTCAGATTCCTTTAACCAGTTTCTTACCTCTACAGAAGTCTCCGTTCCGACAAAATTCTTGCAACCCATCGCCTTAAAGTTTTTGCAAATCTTAGCGAAATCTGCTTGCGGATTCTGAGGAGGGGGAGGAGGAACCTTAGTTACAGGAGGAGGAGAGATGTTAGCGACGGGGGAAGGAGGAGGAATGTTCGCGGGGCCGGCTTCATTCGCCCTTGCCTCCATAAATCTTCGGAACCAGACGGGTACTTGTACGCCTTCCGGGATGTTAAAGCGATCGGCCATACTAAAACGAAGAAAAAGATAGATTCAGAACGAAGAAACGAAGGATAGTGCTATGGCTTTTGGGGAATAGCCTTTTTAAAATAACTAGACTTTTCTTGGAAAATACTTAATTGGTTTTGAAAATAGTTTTTCAAAAGGTAAGTTTTTAAAAACCTTTTGCTCGAATCTTGTTAACCATATGCTCTGATACCAAATGTAACACCCCACCTCCGCCAGTGCCACTCTTGCAAGGACACTAGCTTTGGAGGGGCGTTAAACAAGGTAAACATGCATGCAGATATCACAAGACAGAACATATAAGTAAAACAGAGTAAATAAAGCAGCGGATTAAACTAGCATTTCAAAACTATAGTCATATTACAACAAAGTACTTGATCATTATTTTCCAACAAACAAAGTCTAGACAAAAGCATAAACTGAAAAACTGAAATACATAAAGTACTATCCCCAAAGTGAAGTGATAAACCATAGGTAGCTCAATGTCCAAAAGCGTACATGAGCAAATCCAGTAAGCAAGCTATAAAGATCCAAGCTAAGCTCCAATGTTCCCACCCTGAGGACCTGAGGAGGGGGGGGGGGGGAATGGAAGAAAAGAGGCGAAAGAAAACAGGTCAGTCAAAAAGACTGGTAAGCCCTACTACTATCTGTCTATGAACTAGTAAAGTTAACTGGCATGAGAAGCTGAGATAAGGATAACAACATACTGGCATGATGATTAACTAACAAGATAGATAAAGGTGTCATCGCATAATCAAGGTTAAGTTTTGCACCACGGGTGTACTAGCATTCTAACATGTCAAGTAAAAACAAAAATTGATCCCTTGGCCCAAGCTTGGCCCAACATCATGAGGTGACCTAAATCAAGGTCCAACTACTCGGTCTAGTCGATCGGCTCCCTATAAGCCTAACTCGTCAAGTGTCGGTGTCATACGGCTTAATCATGTAATGTAGTTGACTGTGCAGGGTCCACCCTAGGGTGTATCTGGCCCTACGGTGTAACCCTCAGACACCATTCCAGGATGCACAGTCTAAACCTACCGGTGCCCGTGTTCAACTCCGGACTTAATGTGCACGACCATGGTCCGCCTGAACAACCGGGGCATCATTCAGCCGTCTCTTTTGGTCTCTTACAATCAGCCCAGTAATCGTGCCACACCCTAGCCTAGTCCTAGGGTCTTATGATACTATCTAGAAGGTTACTGCTGAAAAGGACCACGCAACTAGGGTTTCTTAACGGGTTAAATGTGGTTAACCCAATCCAAACGTGGATTAAATTGGTTAAGCGTACCCAAGGTTCCTGATTTAACCCCGATTAACCCATCAAGCCCAAATTGGTTAAGTATTAAGTGGATCATGACTTAACCCTAATCAGGAGGCATTAATTAACTTGCTGCGCTTTAACCTCTCACATTAGACTTTGTTGTGGTTACTAGTTAATCCGGGCGGGTCCGGGTAGCTTTACACCACAACTAGGTCTAACCTCGGGTTCGAGCACAACATGACCAACTTCTCACATTGGGTCATATTGTTTGTAGCCACTAGTTAAGCCTGGCGGGTCCGGGTAGATTTATGCTACAAACTCAACCCAACCTCGAGTTGGCCACACTCATGTTTTCTAAGTGTCATGTCCATTATGTTTCCAAAACATAATTACAAGTTAACATATCACGTCATGTTATAAAAATCATGTTCATGTCATAATTTTACCCAACCCCAACGTAATCCCATCGTTTACATACTCGCAACAATGCATAGAGGATAAAATAGGGAACTTGGCATAATCATGACAAAAAGGTGTTGAAGCCACAAGTTTATCATGGTGGCATATGAAATGTACATATGTTCATATACTTGCATATTGCATTATTAGGCTTCAAAAGCATGCATAAAACCAAACTTAGCATATGAGTGATACATGGTGATAAATGACATGTAGAAGTTGCTAGAAGTTCGCATTTAGCCTCATATGCGAGTTATCATAAGGGATATGATAACTTTCATGTTGCCAAAATGCAACCTTTAATATAAAGCTTGGAGCTTTATGCTCACAACCTCAAGTTTAACTTGCATAACATGATAACATGTGTATAATGATCAACCCAAACTTGCATAACATAACAACATGTGCCATACATAATGATTAAACCAACGTGCATAGCATAATAATTAACCAAACTTGCATATCATAATGATCAACCAAACTTGCATATCATAATGATCAACCAAACTTGCATATCATAATGATCAACCCCAAACTTGCATCATTCATTTAACTTTAGAGTTCAATAAAAATAAAGTAGAAAAGGGCTTACAATGCTATGATGTAACAACCCGAAAATCTGGGCCAGTTTAAAAATTTTATTTCGGCAATTTTAGCGAATTTTGAATATTTAAAATGAATTATTTTAAATAATATCGACGAAAAATTATATTGAATATAATTCGAACGTATATATTATACGCGTCGTCGTTAGAATATAAATATTTATATATAATTATAAATAGAATTGAAAATGGCGCGGTAGTTCGATAATTCGATTTCAAACTTCAATTGAATGTACCGGTTGCAAAACAATCCGGATTTTAGTGAAACCAAAAATGTTGGAATCTAATTGTGAATATCTTTCCAACGAATCCGACAAATCAAGATTTCATAGCGGGAATCAAAAGACAGGTCCAGTTGAAAATCCTGAATAGTCGCTATGGAATTCAGGCCCTTAAAAATGGACATTTTGCAAACGACCTCGGATTTCGACGAAACCAGTTTTGTTGGGTCCGCAGTGTCAAATTATTGCTAGATTCTAAATTTCATAATTTTTCGAATCAATATGTGAGTGTGGCAAAGGAAAACGCGTTTGACCAGTTTCAGTTGATTTTAATCGACTGGAAAATGGCCATTTTTGCAACGGTCTCAGAATTCGACGAAACTAGTTTTGATAGGACCGTATCGTCAATACGAAGCTAGAAAATATTTTTATAGAATTTTTCTAGTTAGTATGTGACCCCGGTAATTTGAAATGTACATTTAAAATTCAATATAGTGATTTAAATGTAAATTTAACGGAAACTGATTCAAACAGTCGAATCAGCTTGCGATACATATCCCATTGTGTTCGGAATGGGGGTACTACGTTAGGGATGACAGTCATTGGACCCAGTTCGGTGTTCGTATGTAAAAGTCAACATAAATTGAAAAGAAAAAAAAAACTTTCTTCCCTTATATGTTCTGGCCCCCCCCCCAAATCATTTTGATTCAGATAAAAGAAAAAAAAAGGGGGGGGAACAAAGCAGCCGCTCCTCCGTTTGACGCGCCGTCGACCAGGCAGGCGCCTCGCCTCCCCATCGCCACCTCCGAACCACCGCATCCCCAACTCCCTCCCTCTCCTCTCGTTCTGCGTGAAGACCCCCCCCCCCCCGTTTCAGAGATCGCGACGCCTCCAGGTGGGACCACCATCGTGCGCCGACCGATGACCGCCGAGCCCCTCTTCCGATCAACCCCTCCTCTTTTCTAAAGCCTGTAAGTATTTTTACTTTCATTTATTCTGGGTTATCCTGTTATGTTAAACTGATTTTTTTTTTAGAAATTATAAACTGATTTTTTTTAGAAATTATAAACTGATTGATAAAGAATTTTAAAAACTGATTGATAAAGAATTTTAAAAACTGATTGATAAAGAATTTTAAAAACTGATTTGATAAAGAATGTTAAAAACTGATTTGATAAAGAATTTTAAAACTGATTTTTGAAAAAGGTTTTAACTTTAAATAGAAAATGGTTTGAACTTTAAATAGAAAATGGTTTGAACTTTAAAAAGAAAATGGTTTGAACTTTAAAAAGAAAAAGATTTGATCTTTAAAATAGAAAAGACGGAATTTTTATTAAGTAAAGGATGTAAGATATGATTCTTATATTTTTAACAGAAATAAAAATATAATTTTTACATCATAGGAATATTAAAAATATAATCTTTATATTAAAAATATAATCTTTATATATTGAATAGCGAAATAAAAATATGATTTTTATATATTGAACTTCGAAATAAAAATATGATTTTTATATATTGAATAGCGAAGTAAAAATTCGATTTTTACATAGGTAGTGAAAGCGGGCAACGAAGATGACGAAGATGCGATAGCGATGAAGATTTCCTGCAAAAGAAGTGCCGTGGAGCTAGGATAGCTATATGTGAGAATTTCTCACCTTTCAATTTATTTTTCTAGTTATATATATATACTAGGATGCAGACGGTGCTTAGTAGCACCCGACACAATCGTCCACAGACCATGGACTTGTTTGTTTGGCTGTGTTGTTAGTTAGATTGTTTGGGTTGATTTGAATTGTTTGGTGAAGTGAAATTGATATGATTGATGTGTGAATGGCGTGGGCCTTCACTAGACCGGGGATAAGGCTAGGCCTTGTCCCGTTTCTAGTATCGTGCCGTTATGCCGCCGAAATTTTCTAAAATATGTTAGAAAAATAAAAATATCATTTTATTTAAAGAATGAATTGAATAGAAATTCATAGGTTGGAATAAAATGTTTTGTCGTTAAAAATATAAATTTTAACGTGAATGTGAATAAATAAATATTCATTTACAAACCAGACGGTTTGTTTATGTACACCTATTTGAATGACATTGATTGGGACGATAAATTTTACACATCGCCCAACTGCACAAATAAAATCTGTGTTTGATTGTTTGAAACCCCACACGGGTGTTGGGATGAAATTTGAAGTTCACTCATCCTGATTGATTAAAAATGTCGATCGATTGATTGACATGCTGTTATAAGCGTTAGATATCTTTATTTGATGCTTATACAGTGTAGTGCACTTTGGTTGATGGTTGATCATTTTTCAATGCTATTATATACATGTGTTGTATGAAAATCCATATGATTAATTTTATATGGTAATTGATTGGGCCTCATTCCAGTTTAGAAATAGAAATATTTGAAATAGAAATATTTGAAATAGAAATATTTGAAATAGAAATATTTGAAATAGAATATTTGAAAATAGAAATTTATGAAGCCGTGTTGATTAGAGTGACGCCATTTTGACGTGAACGATATTTATATCGATTTCGAAATGAATTGAATTGAAAACGATTTCGAAATGAACTGAATTGAAAACGATTTCGAAATGAATTGAATTGAAAACGATTTCGAAATGAATTGAATTGAAAACGATTTCGAAATGAATTGAATTGAAAACGATTTCGAAATGAATTGAATTGAAAACGATTTCGAAATGAATTGAATTGAAAACGATTTCGAAATGAATTGAATTGAAAACGATTTCGAAATGAATTGAATTGAAAACGATTTCGAAATGAATTGAATTGAAAACGATTTCGAAATGAATTGAATTGAAAACGATTTCGAAATGAATTGAATTGAAAACGATTTCGAAATGAAATGAATTGAAAACGATTTCGAAATGAATTGAATTGAAAACAATTTCGAAATAAATTGAATTGAAAACGATTTCGAAATGAAATGAATTGAGAACGATTTCGAAATAAACTGAATTGAAAACGATTTCGAAATGAATTGAAAACGAATTCAAATTGAATTGAAAGCGAATTGAAATGAATTCAAATTGAATTGAAATTTGAATTGAATAGAAATGAATTTTGAAACGAATTTATAAAGAAGAATTCAATTTCGATTTGAATTGAAATGGAAGTTGAAATTGCTTTTGAAACGAATTTAAAACTATTTATATAATTCGTTTTAAATGGAAATCGACGATATATATATTATATATATTATATATATAATATAATGGCCTGAATAGAACGCGCCGCGCCGCGGCAGTTCGTGAATTTCGACCATTTATTTCAAACGGACATTACGGGAGATCCGACCGTCGGATTCTCCTAAAACCAGAACCGTTGGGTTCGTATCGAAAAGAGCTTTCTAACGAATGTTAGAAATTTGAAATCTAACAGTTGGATTTGGAGATACGTCCAAATCAAATTTGAAAAAGGTCGCTGTAAGTGCAGTTCGATGGCCATTGTTGAAAATCGGCTGTACGGGCCTTGATAAAATTATTAAAAATAGTAATAATTTGTGTAAAATCATAAGAAATGATTTAGAAAGGATTGGGATGAAAAACTCCATATTTGAAAGGATAAAAATAGATTTTTATCGAAATGAACTAGTTTTGAACTAGAATTATAATTCTATTTATTTTTAAATAAATAAATTGAATTTGAAAAGGGTTTTGAAAATAATCAAAATTTCCAATGATTGCATTGGAGTGGATTTGAATCGAAATTGTCTTCGGAATATTTCGATGTTGGAATTCGTGATTATACAGATGTTGTTATGGAAATTTGAAAGATATATATTTATATCGTTATTTCCAGTACGACATTTGTTAGTCGTAGAATTTGATATTGAATATAAGCGGATATATTTTCTATTCAGAGCCTTGTATTGAATATCAAATGTGATTTGGGTTTGTCGTGAATGGTGTCTTCACTAACACTGTTCTTGAACCCAGTTGAGAAAAGATTAAATCTTTTTAATTAGATTTAATGAAGTGTGCCAATTAAACGATATTTAATTGGAATTGAATTGGTATTGATTTTTGGGTTTATCGTGAACAATGTTTTAAATAACACTTGTTCTTTAACCCAATAATTAATGGAATGTGATTTTGGGTTTATCATGAACCGTGTTTAAATGGCACTGATTCTTTAACCCAGTTAAAGATTAAAACTAAGTGGAGTTTTAATGAATCTTTAATTAGATTGAAATGATCGAAAATGGAGTATCACCAGTTTTGCTCCAGGCGATGGTTAAATCTTTAATTAGATTTGAACGTGAAATGGTAATTGAATTTACCGATAACACCGTGGTGTTAGATATGAAGTATAACCAGATTTACTTCATGGGATGAATAGGTTGGGATTGGGAAATAAAATAAATGATTTCTTCGGTGTGGTTCGCTAATCCCGACTAGTTTGAATTGATATTCAAAGGAGATTAAAGAATAAATTTAAAGAATTTATCTTGGATAAAATTAATGGGAACTTTTCCCAAAGTATAAGAATATTGGAATAAAAGAATATTCTGAATTGGAATGAGGCGTATGTTGTGTTTGTGTAACACTTTTATAATATATACGCGAGTTATTCAGAAAGACCGGGTTTATCCCATTCTGAACAACTGATTCGACGTGGTGTCGAAGATGAAGACAGTGGTCGAAGATCGGAAGTCTTCACGTCGTTTGGGTAATTACTGATGATCTTGATTGGGCTGTACACCCAAGAAGATGGAAACAGTTAGTGATCGTCCAGACGTGCTTGGAGATCGATGGATATGCGGGGTACTAGGTGCCTCCGGTTTCGTTCAGACCCAGAACGGACTTGTAAATGGACTGTGTGTCTGACATTGGATTTTAGTCCGTGCGATTTATCTCTATTAAATATATATCTGTTTGGCGGCGGAGGATTTATTCTCTTGCTTAACGCCCTTCTCTGAGACGTACGAGCTCAGGGGTTATATATTGATTGATATCAAACGCATGGAGTGAATTGCCTGTGTGGCATGCCTAAGTGGCAATTGATCGAGGCTTCTGTTGAAAAGCAAAGTCTTGTGGTGATGATCAAAGCACAGCCTGTGTGGCACAGCTTTGTGTAACGTGAATTCGCGAGCCTCGCACCCCGGTTGTGAACCAAAAACGGGAGAGGACGTCAGGGAGGGCATGCGTTTCTTTCTAGCTAGAAGTGGCGTCAGTGGTTTTACACGCCCTGACGAGTTTGACTTATGTGGTTGTTGCTGTTGCGAGGCGCCTCGGTTATATCGGTTTCGGCCGATGCATTCTGGTCGGCTGACGGACCAGACTTACACCCCATAGGGTGGGGAGACGTAGTGTTCAGGCATAATAATCCACATCGGTGGACCGGCCTTGAGGATCCAAGGGGCAGTTGCGGCTGTTCCTGAGGGGCGGGCTAGAGCGTCTCGAATCGGTTGAGGACTATCTTTTGCCTCGGTTCATAGACGGAAATCCAATTTCCAAATACGTGACATTTGCGGTTTTATTTGTAGAGCCTAGTATGGCGACATAGTGGGATGGGGCACTTATGCCGCCTATGATTGATACTTATGATTTGAAGTTGTTTTGTACACTATGCACTTAATATAGTATCAAATGATTTGTTTTAAACGTATCAAGCATTCTTGGCTATTATAAGGTAAAAACCCTATCCTCCTGCTTGCGATTGCATTGTGTGATGGGAACTGGGTCTTATAATAGCTTCATTTTTCTTTATTTAGCATTGTGCTGTTTGTTTTATGCACTGGTATTCTTGGGAGGAAACCCGTTCCGTGTTATACGGCGTGGTCCCTTGATTTACCTAATGATTCAAAATAAAGATTAATAACTGTTTTAGTTCTCACACCAGTCACATGACTGACCTGGAGTTTATTGTTTTAACCTAAACTCTGGGTGCCCCTATTTTTGACACGGGCAGCTAGTAGTTTTGGTTTTGCAGATTTATATTCACAGGATCCTGGTTTACAGCTGGAACGATATCCGGAAAACTTTGTATCCGTATATCTCTTCTAGTTGTGTATTGTATTATCTTCCGCTGCGATGTATTTAAATGTAATTTAAATCTCTGATATTTCTGTGTAATATTCATTCATACTCTGTATATTCTTGTAATCTGATGCATTGTTGTAATATACAATGAAATGTTCTTTTTATATGCGTTCTATTTTGTCGTGTTCTCAAAACAATTTGTTCTTTCTCTTCTCTTCGGAGGCCGGGGAAGTTCGGGTCGTTTCATATGAAGACACAAATAAATATTTATTATAAAGATTGAGACGAAGCCCTTATGCAATCACCAAAAAGACCCAAATATGCAAGCTCCAAATGAAAACCCTTGAGCCAAATCAATAAAAACCCTTGCTTTGAAATAGAAATGTTGCAACTTGACTTGAATGCAAACTAAGAACACTCATACAAGCTTGAAAACACTTGTATGCACTCAAAATCTCTCATATAAATAACTTAGAAATTTTAGCATGAGAGTGGAGGCCATGAGAGGAACAAATTTGACATAGTTTAGTTGTAGGATTGAATAATGATGATTTAGGCTAGGCTTAGGGGTCTTTTTATAGAAGATTAGGATAGTATTAGCCATAGGATTAACCCTAGATTCAATCCAAGCCATCAAATCCCGTCACAAGCCTCCAAAACAGGTCAAAACAGCCAAAATGGGTGCACCAGGCTGCCTGGGCCGACCAGGCAGGTCGACCCCCAGGTCGACCCTGGGGTCGACTCCCTAGTCGACCTGGAGGGGAGGTCGACTCCCCAGTCGACTCCCAGGTCGACCCCCCTGGGTCTGGCGGGAATTTTCCCGCCACTTCTGATTTTCTGAAATTTGAATCTGTTTTGAATTTGAATTTTTTGTGAAACTTCGCGAGGCCATATCTTGGTCATACGGACTCCGATTTTCGATAACTCGAACTCTATTTCGCGTATTTTTTCGAGACGAACGCAGTTGCATAGCCCGTTTCCCTTAATTCAGATTTTACAGTTTAATTCTCCCTCGATTTATGTTATAACATGTTATTCAAAAATACGGGTTGTTACAGTTACTTTCATTAATTACAATCTAAGGAATAACATGTTAAGGGATTATTAATGAAATTAAATGGGTTAAGTTGTATCACTGAATTAATAAGCGAGAGGGGTTCATTCCTTAAAGATATAAGGGGCTTAGGGGAAACTTGGTAACTTGAATAAGAAGTTAATATTGAAAATAACCAAGTTAATTGGTAAACTGATAAGATAAAGCAAGCGTACGATTAAAAGATTAGACATAGGGTCTAATTACACGTTTGCGTGATGTGCTTGGACCAGTCCGCAGGTCTAAAGGTGAAGAACCCAATGGGTAGATCATCGTGGTGTCTAGAGGCACGAGAGGAGCACGTCCATCTGTTTATTCTGCTGATATTCTACTTCATGGCTCTGTGATACTGGAAGGAAGCATGCGGCTTCTGAGAGGCATGGTAGGGTACTCTGTGTTGGTCCTCCGTGCGGTGGCAGTGCTAGGGCTGTACTTGTAGAGGTTGGGTCTGCGCCAAACCACCCAGTGGGTATACCTTAACTGCAACGATAGCTTGGCAGTCAAAAGGATGTTGGGTGGCATTGGGTGATTCGATGATTTATCTATAGAGAGGCTGGTCAGGATTAAATAAAGGATAGTAATCGTCGGGTACCAGTCATCGACAGTCAGTGTGATGCGGAAAGACTAGAGCTAAACCAAGAGACCATTGATCTTTCACTATCGAGACTTTTGTTGCGGGACATGTCAATTTGGATGTAGATTTTTTGCTAGGGGAACGTCACTTAGGTCTGATGTAGTTTTTCATTGGTTGACGGAGGGGTCGAGGTGGGACCATAACTACCGTAGAAATGTAGACCATGCTTTAGATATTTGTACTTTAGGCATCCTTAGCAGACATATACTGATATGGAAAAGCTCCTGATCGAGTCTCGTGCATTCAGATGTGGTCCTATTACGGATCTCGAGCTACAGTAGACACTACTTACTTGTAAGAATCTGGATACATGCACGCCGCACCGGGTAGCGTATGTAGACGCCTTCGCATTATTCCGTGTTAAGATCGATTTTGGTCGACGAGTTTGGGTATAGCAGTCCATATACTTACGTAGCATGGTGATGGTAGTTGGATGCGAAACGTTTTCGTATTGTGGCGGCGGAAACAGTGCGAGGTGGGTAACATGGGAAATACCTTGATATTGGGGGTAGCTACATATACTATATTATGTCAGTCCATTGGGAGCTAGATGGGTACGATGTATGTGTAAAGCCTTTGAGTGCTATTAACCCAAAATTACCTAATAAATAAGAAAATGTAACTGAACGGTATATGTTGAGTTATTTCAGAATGTGTAATTTAAGTCCAGTCACCAAAACTTGTGCTCTGGTCCCCTCCTCATAACATACCCGTAATTTTGGCTTTTGGCAGAGATATGATAGCTTTGGATACTGGCTAGGCAGTAATATTACTTTGGTAAGGCTATATTTGACTATATTGCATTTTATTTCATTCCGTTGTTAGATGTTTTCTGATCTCTGATATATTTTATATCTATGTCCTTTATGCAGGATACATGACAAGCCAACTCGAGTTTCGATAAATTAGGATTTCTGGAAGAAGAAAAAATCGGTCAGTCAGAATTCAGGTTGTTACACAATACCTATAATTAAAGATACCAGAAAGTAAAACAACTGACGTAAACACATGCTTGAACAATAGAAGTAAGATGTTGTAGTACTTGTTAATCATCAATATTTGGAACATACGAAAGCGAAGCTCCTTGTACTAGTGGATCCACGGTATTATGATCAATCAATTGAAGATGACTTCACTACATGGTAACTTATTATTAACAGAGAAGCTGTTTAATAAAATATAACTTTTAAACACCATAGCGGCTTCTACAATGAACAGAGCTGTTTAATATTAACGAAATATTTCAAATCGTTTATGAGGCTGGATGGACATCAAAGATTGAAGCTGCTGAAATATTATAGGCTATAAGCATGAACTCAATATAGTTTTGCACTTATGTCATTTATTTCTCTACAAGTGATTATTACTATTTTTATGGTAGCTATGATTACATGCCAATCAAAGATATGGTTGCGTATGTGCTCAAAGGTGGTGCTGGCTATGTTTTGTCAGGTAAGAATGTAATGGAGATGTGAAAAGTGATTTCTTTGATGAAGAAAACGTTTTCTTTGAAGATTAGTTAACACATAGTTGATGGATTAATTTTGTAGGCAAATTATCAAATATGAATTGTAATTATATTACTCCTTATAGGTTTTGGATCCATAGAGCCAATTATCAGGATTGGTAAGTACATAAAGGCCTATCTTTTTATTTTAAATTTTATTGTGTGTTCTTACCTTCCACAAAATAGTGAGAAAGTACTCCAATAAAGATCTCAAATTATGTGCATTTTGAATCACAACTTTGGCATCAATTATGAATCAAGTTATGTTGTCAAATTATTTGATCCTGTAAACAGCTTTCAAAGCAACAATGTTTAACTTTATGAAATTTGGGATGAATACATTTTTCCATGGATAATAAGAATAAGATAACATACATTTATGGGAGCATGTCATGATTGCAAATATGAAACTGTAGGGTTGGAAATGTGAAAAGCATAATTTTTTTTAATAATTTATGTTCGAGATTGTGGTTCAATTAAGTTGTAATTACTTCATACTTTTTCCTTGAATTATGTCAGGCGATGAATTAGGATATTTACCACTTACTGAGTATGCATAAAAAGATGTTTTAGTTATGACTTTTATATGCATATGACAGAATCGATAAAAATAAACAAGTAAGCATGAATTCATTTCTAAGTTAATAATATATAGTGACAAGGAAAATTTCATCACTTAAAACTTATACATATATAATTAATATGCCATTTATTATTATTATTATTGTTGTTGTTGTTGTTACTACTATTATTATTATCCATAATTCTTTGGCTAAAGAAAACAGTTGCATTTTCCCAAAGGACTTTGCATTGTTTGATTTGGACATGGCTTGTTTGATTATACAACTGAAATAATCCATTACATAATTGGTTCAACTTTAAGATAACTAATAAAAAAAATACATTGAATCAAAATAACCAAGTTAAATACTAATTTGTTATCCTTTTTTATTTTGGTAGCACTAATTTCTAGAACTGGTCTTAAGGAAGCATATGTTAACGACAAGTTAAATTGGCAAGACAACTTAAACTTTTGATCATAGCAATCAACAGGCAATACTTTTCCAAAATGTAAAACTCTACTAATAATTATGAAGTTAGTAAAATTTATGTGCTAACATAGATATCAAAAACTAACTTTTTCCAGTGATGTGCATTTATTTCTAATTAGAATACCAATAGGAAAGGAACAATCAATAAACACTTCAACTAATCATACTTTAGTCCATTATTCTTTTTGTGCTAGCCACATTATCTATATAATAATAAGCCTTCATTGGTTAGGAAAGACAAAGAAAGGCAAAGATTTATTTTAATGAAAGATATCCGGCGGCTCTTTTGTACTTGAACATCAATTCATCGGCGCAGTCTCCCACGATCTCTCTTTTACCAGCATCTTCGCATACTTTTTAACTCAGTTTTTATTCTATCTTTAACTTTGACCCTTTTCTTTTGCATTTATTACAGATCCCCCGATTCCTTTTTATTTTTTTCCCTCCATCAGTGGTCTTTGGCCTCCTTTCCATTTCTCGAACCCTAATTTGGATTAAAATGACTAACAATCGAGATGAAGACTTGAACTTCGCCTATTGTTCGTTCCAATTCTTCATCTCTTATTAGCATATCTACTCGTTTATAATTACATCTACTCATTGGGTTGTTGTCATGTTCCAACCATTGCACTCTTCTATAAATTATTCCATTAATTTTATTTTTATATATATTCCTCATCATGATTTATGTTTTTTTAATTTCGGGTCTAATAGAATCTTCACCATCAGCAGGTTAGATCTTCTACCTTTTAACTGTTATTGTTTCATACTAATTGGCTATGATTTGGAATAATTTTCAATATTAGATGTTTAACCTTCATTTTTGATTTCGGTTTTATTCTTCTTCTATAACTATTTAATTCTAGAAAACTAATCTGATTTGTGGTTTTGATTTTGTTGCACCAATGGGAACGACCCTCATCACATACCAGTTGTATCAAATATTTATATGTAGCTGAGTGATTTTTTTGCCAAGTATATTTATTATTTATTTGAGATTTTGATTTTGTCTTTTGTAACAATAATGGTAGGTAATTGATTTTTTTACTAAGTGTACATATATTTTATTATACACTCATTATTTGCAGCTTACAAATTTAATGTTGGATGGTTCCAGATGCCATACTATGAAAGCTAACAAATTTTATTCATTATGTAATTTATGATTTCAGTAGAAAATATTTTGAAAATTGTAACAACCGGTTTTTTCTTACCATTTATGTCAGTAATAAAACTAACTCAAATCGTTCAAAGAAATAGATTCTTTTAACTATGGGTTCAAATAAATCAAACCACAGAATCACACATAGAATAGCTGTGTATCTTGTGGGGGAAAAAATAAAATATAATATTAGTTCATAAAGCTACTAAATAAAAATTCAAACCTATACATAATATCAGAGTTAATATAGCGGAAGTCCAAATAAAAGAATTTATAAAGTTAAGAAGAAATAACTGAAACCAACATATAGAGATGATGTCTTCAACATTCTCCAGCTTCGAAAGGTGAAATCCCAATACTGCAATACCCGGTCTAACCCGAGCAATATGCAAAACAAAACAATCGGATCAGGACTAACATTCTAAAATAAGTGAATTAACTAAAGTGAGATATTCAATGAAATGCATCTGTAACTTAAAGGATGTTTGGGATTTTCATCCTCTAAGGATACATCAAACTATATATCATATAATACAATACATTATTATAATAGTGTCTATGGTTAAATATACTATTGAGCGTAAGCAAGATCACATTTTTACCCATACACTGTTTATTAGCATTGTAGTCTATATAATATGGTAAATCCGCTGTAAACTAGGACACCAAGGAGCACTCCATAGATACAAAGCCAAATCAAAATCATAGAGGGCTCGATCAGGATAATATAAAAAGGCACATGAGGAATACCCCGGGTAGGATTTTATCAATTGCACGCACGGACCAATGGTAACGTATAGCAACCACTACCCACCCACCTCGAACAACGCTCACATAATGAAGGGTGGATCCACAATCGAATCACAAAGTAATAAATATGGTTCTAAGAAGAGTGTCTGAAATGAGGGGCGACCTCACTTAATCATGATATAGCACCTATTTTATTCATTTTAATTATGACCCGAAGGTCATGGACATCCATCATCGTTCTCTTCATTCCAATTTCGCCAAACTAACCTACTTCATTCTGGATTTTCCACCATGTGCACAGTTGTTAAAGTGGTATCAGTATTGACAGAGAGTACATTAATACCGACTCTAGTCACTTTAACAAACAAATGCTTATTTCACACCATGGTCATTTATATTTGAAATCATATTTTAAAATATCATAAATCAATTAACTCTAAATATTAATTTTATATTTAAACAATTAAGTATAAATATTTCAACTAAATCATTATTTGATTTAGATCAAAATTCCAGGTTTCATATTTACAAAATGGTTTGTTAACAAAATTACATATGATTTCAAATTTATATATCATAATTATCGTTATTCAAAATCTTCATAATAAACATTTCGAATCTAATAGCTTAGATTAGAAATAGACATTTATTTAAAATAGTTAATATAGTATAAAGTAGTTTAATTTTAAATAAATATATTTATATAAGATAATTTGGTAAGTAAATATAAAATATATAAAATAGTTTAATTTTTTTTAAATAATGGTTACAAGGTGTTTAATAATACTAGTTTGTATAAAATCAATCATATGTTTAATAATCATATGGTTATAAGGTGTTTAATAATTATATAAAAAAAATCTAATTTAGTTTGTATAAAATAATACTAGTTTTAAAAAAATAGTTTTAAATGATAATCCAATTCGAACCATCCATTATATGTTCCGGTTCTAACTTGTAACCAATTCAGTTATCAAATTTTCACTTCAAATTAATTCCAACTTAATAGTATATTCTAATTTCGTCTGCAGCAGTAGCCCAACAGCTAATGACTTTTCACTGTGGTAATAGTGGCGCGGATTCAGAACCCGAAATGGCATGCTAAGAGCTTATTATGCGCATACGCTAAGACCAGATATTTATGTAGCGCTCGCGGATCAGGCTAGGTGCATTAGGGAGGGTTTTACGACTCTAGTCGGTTTCCCTCCTGAACAAATTCAAAAAATATATTTTAATTCCAATACATCCCCGACATTATTCAAATTGGGTTTAGATTTTATTACTTCAACCAAATTCTTAAAATTACAAATTTACTATAAATATCATTTTAACAATATTCAAGCTAACTAAATTTAAATTTCCAAGTTTAATCGATTCTAAACATTTAACTTCAAGTATACTTAGATTCATTTAATTAACAAATTATTATCAAATTGATTTATTAAGTTTCATTATCCTAACCAAAGTTCATATAAACTTATTTCATCAGTTTCTAAATCACATCTTATGTCAATTTCGCTTAATTTTGAAATTTAATTTCAATTAAGTCACCAAACAAATTAAGTTATCAATAAACTCCAAACCTCTCTTTTTAACCTTTCTTAATTTAAAGTATTAATAAATTTATGTTTTTTTTAATAAAAGTCTATATTTGTATATTAAAATTTGAAATTCAAATAATATTAAACTAAACTAAAATAAAATATTTATTAAATTATTTATAAAATAATTTAAATTATTTAAATTTTAAAAATAATATTATAACTAAAATATATTTGTCCAATCAAAATATTTTAAACTAGGATAATTATTTTCAAGATAGACTAACGGTGTCCATATAAAATTTTCTACGTAGGACAAGTGATACGTATATGTATCTTTTCAATTCGTAATTTAAAATTTCAAATCCCGGGTATATGTCATCTCAACCCGCATCCCAAATCGATTCAATTCATTTCCTAAATGTATACAACGATTTAGGTATATATCATTTCAACCCATAGGGAACTTGCAGTATGACAATAGATAAATAAACTCAACAAGTCAAACATATACATGAAATAATACATGTCACATGTGCACACTCATATCACATATATAGTCATGTCATAAATGTGTGTCATTCGTGCACAACATATAATACAATTTACTAAAACAATCACATATATTTCATAGCATTACAAATGTGCTGAATTTTCACTTTTATAAAAAATATAAGTCAAGTATGAGATAAACTCAACTTTTGTGGCACTAAACGGAGACGACAAACAAATGGATACTGAATGGAAATAACGACATCCAAGCATGACTCATGATTGATTTAAGCTCGATAAGCACTCAAAATATTTTATTTTTTTAAGAAGACCAGGAAATTTCTTAGAAAAACAACATGGCAAATGAATTTTTGAAACATATTTCGAAACTCTTATATATATATATATATAAGAAAAAGAAGAAGCAACTAAAAATACAACTCACTAAAACCCAAATTTTAGCACAAATCAATTCCAATAGGAAGAAAGATTATTCCTACACGATCAACAGAAGAACAATTTAAATAAACAGTTTTTCCTTTAAAATTAACTCAGAATACGCTAAATAAAACACAACACACCCTTATCCAAACACACGCAACACAAAGCACAGACTCATGCACTAAGCAATACAACCCTCAGAACAATCTATTACAATTTGGGTAGAAACTTAACCTATCACAAAACACACAGCAAATAGCTTAAAATTACAAACAAAAAACTCACGCACGCACACAACACAAACATACGCATGAAACTCACCACGCAACACACAAACTCATGCACGGACCCGAGTTGGAAAATGTGGCTAAGGGCCTACAGTGCGGTAGGATTGGACGAGAGGGGACGGTCGGAGGTGCTGGTCTTTAAGTCGGCGTGGGCTAGTGACAAGGCAGAGGTTGGTTTGGGTTTTCAGATGTTAGCGGGTTGGGTTTGAGGGTTCTCAGGTTCAAAGTGTTTGGGGGGAGCAAGTGGGGTCGTGTTGGGCGGTTCAATGGAAGTCAGAGGCGCGCTGGAGAAGGATGGCCGGAGGAAGCCTGTGCTGGGGGCACAGCTGCCATGGCACGGAGGGGTTCGAGATTGATTTCGGTTTTGGCAAATATAGGATGGAGCAGCTTCATTTTCACGAAACCAACCACGAAGACAAACAAAAAAAATAAAGTCTGGCTTTAGAAAAAAGAAAAGGTACGAATGGTAGTTGTAACAACCCATAATTTTATATATATTTTAAAATTTACATTTGGTATAGGTAATTTGAATAGTAATGTTAAATTGTAAATTTTGTTGAGTTTGATAATAATAATTATTTGAATTGGACATATATAAGATTCTTATTTAGCTTATATCATAAAAATGTTGGATTTTTAATTATTATTAGGATAATTGAATAAAATTTGAGTTATTTAGTTTATAACTAAAATTTATACTTTACATTGTCATTAATAAAATTTAGAAATTTAAATACTTGGATTCTATTTATAAAGTTGATTTGAGGTTAATTTTAATGTTTTAGTATATGTAAATATTTAAATAAATTTGAGTTATCTAATTTAAAATTGGAATTTAAATTTAATTTGGTGAGTGTTGGGATTCTGAATTTAATATTTGAATAATTGAAAATAAAGGGAATTCATCCATCTGTAATTGCAATTCAAAGTTAATTTTTCGAAATGATCCAATTTGGGAAACTAGAATTTGTGAAATCAATTTACAAAATTTATTTAAGTTGTAATTGAATTGAAATGAAATTTAATAAATATTTAAATTGAATTAAAACAATTAAATGAATTATTGAATATTTTATTAATTAATTTACTGTGAAATTTAACTGTTTTGGCGACTGTCTTAGAATCCGACGAAACTAGTCTCATCGGATCCTGAATGGTGAATTATTGTAGAATTTCAATTTGCGTGACAATCGGACTTGTCATTCGATTGTACGGAATAAAACATGAAAAGAAGCAATGTAATATGATAATTGTTTGTTTCTAATAGTGGACCTTATACATACATATATAAACAAAATCCATTTCACCATCAGCCTATTTTCACTATACCTATACTTCCTCCATCTTTTTCTCTCCAATGGCTGAAACCAAATTATCAAACCCTTTTCTAAATAATCCTTTCAGAAAAAACCTTTTCTAAATAAAAATATATATACAAGATTTAAATCCAAATCTCTCCAAACTATAGCAAATTATATAACAAAATGAAGGCCTCGACGATACGAAGCTACGGGTGCTCTCTGTTTCGACATGCAGTAGCTGGATCAGTCGGAATTTGCGGTCAAAGGGGGATGGATTCGAAACCCTAGAAGAAAATTTGGGGGTTTCTGATCTGGGCTTTAATCGGAGAAATCAATTTATGGGTATTGAAGAGATCGACGATAGGAATTGATTGGTGGTGGTCGGAGCTTCTATCGTCAAGCGGGTCGCCGTAATTTGGGGCTTGAAGGTCAGAAAACCGCGGGTTTGAAGAGTTCGACGCGGAGGATCCGGTCAATCGGAGGTGGCGGCGCCGGCATGGTCAGGAGCGGTTTTGGATGAGCTTCAGTTTGGCGGTGATCTCGGGTCATGAAATGGTCGGAGCGGCGAGAATTGGATGGTCAAAGTCATGGCCTGATGGGTTCGGTGCGCGTTGTGCACTGTAGCACGATGCGAACGGAGCGGGAAGAAGAATTTTGGGATGCTGACGTGTCAATATTTGTATGGGTAAGGAATCCTTTTATTTATTTTTATATATTAAAAATTCAAATGAGAAAAACGCTAATAACTTTTGCTTACGGACTCGGATTTGGACGCGGTTGGGTGCGTTGGAATCGTGGCGAAACTGCGGACGATCTGAGACTGATTTGGCTACATTTGGAGACTGTAAATTTTTTTCTTTGGTTGGACGTCCGATCAACTAAAGACCCAAAGGTGAGTGATTTTCTCGCTCACGATGAACTGAATGATTTCCATATTTATTAAATTAAATTATGAAATGACTTGGTTGCATGGTTGTGATTGATTGTGAATGGTTGCTTAAAAATTTACATGCAAGTGTGTTAACATGCAAATTTAGGTCGATGATTAGTTATTTAATTAAATTAATTTTCTAGTTGGAAATTCTGATCCTTGCTAATCCGCAAAACAGTTTAATACTAATCAATTGGATGGAATGGTTATGATGGATGTTTGATTGAAATTTATTACTGAGTTGATCTTGACACTGCTAATGCCCATATTCAGTATATTGTATTGCATGTTTATTGTGACGATTAATCCCATTTACCCTTGATGTTGCGGGCATCGAATAAACCCGGGATTAATCGATTAAAATAAACTAAGAACATAGATTGAAATGATAGATGTCTGTGACCCTGATTTGGATTAAAATGATAGATCCATCCCTGAAATACTGAGAAATTAAATTTAATATCACTTGGCCATAGGATAGAAAATTATATACGGACGTCGGCGAGTTAAATGATTTTTTAATATTCAAGAATTTTCTATTCGATGGAAATTTCATTTAAAAGGAATGCGCCGATACTCGATAAATTTGTTTTCCTTAAAGATCTGAACCTTGAATGTTTATCGAAAATGGTTAAGAAATTATCCCAAACAAATTGGAAATTCTTAAATTGGGATTGGTATATGATTTGGAATTTTCAAATTTAGGGTGTAGATTTGAATGGAATAAATTCTTGTTGAATTTAATTTTGGAATAAAGGAAATCGAGGGTACTCGAAGTATTTTAACTCAATGTGAATATGGATTTGATCCTTTAGATCAAATGGTTGGTTGAATAATGTTTGAAACGAGATGTGGAAACTAAATGAATCCCATCGAGACTGGAATGTAGATTTCAATGTATGGATCTTGGGAGAAGAAACAATCATGGTTTAAAAATTTATTTTATAAAACTAAACATATTCGTTTGTTTTACAAACAAATTATATTCTACTATTTAAAAGCTATTTTGTAAAATTTTGTGAATTATATACTATTTGTTTATAAATAAATTTTAATATATGTTGTTATTTAAATTGTTTTGGTAAAGTTTATATATATATATATATATATATATATATATATATGTATAATGGTTTAAATTAGCTTATTATACTCTAGCTATTTTATTACGTACAAATTTTATGAAAAGGTTTATTTTAAAATCGTCTATTTTTCTAGTTATATTACATGATTGTGAATTCTTCCTAAATGGTAATTGTTTTGATTTGTACCATGAATCAAATGGAGTTTTGATATGAAGTTATATTCTATTTGAATATAAATTGATTGTAAACGATTATAACATTCAATGTAAATTATATTCTAATGGAATATGAACAGGAGCGCCGAAATGATGAAATGAGTTGATATGGAAATATATATTCTATTTGAATACGAATGGATTTCCGAACATAAGTCGATTTTGAATTAAGCACGATCTTTGATATGAAATATATTCTACTCGAATATAAGTCGATTTTTGAAATATTATATGATTATAATGTAATGATATGGAAATATATTCTAGTTTAGAATATAAATCGGTTTGGAATGATTATGATATGTGATATGAAAATTATATTCTTTTTGAATATAAATTGGGTTCGAAACAAAATATGATATTTTGGATATAAAGCGAACCTTTATGAAATGTAAAAGAACCGACCGATGTGGAAAATGTAGGCGTTGGTTGTTAAAGAGACCAGAGTCGGTAAGTGGCATATTCTATGTCAGTGTCGATACCACTTTAACAACTATGCACGTGTTGAAGTATCCGAAACGAGGTATGATGACTGAGAGGCAATGATTGGATCGAGGAATGCAAATGATGACGAAATAGACCTGACCTTCGGGTCAGAATTAAAATGACTAAAACATGAGCTATACTGTGACTAATAGAGGTAGCACTGATCGAGCACATTTCTTCGATACTATTTTATGACTATGATGGTGATGAATTGGGCCCATTTGATTTGGGAGTGTGTTCCGAGGTGGGCTGTAGTAGCTACCATGCGTTACCACCGGTCCGGGAGTGCAATTGGTAGAATCCTACCCTAGGTATTGCCTCGAGTGGCTTGTCATATTTATCCTTATCGAGCCCCTACGATTTTGATTTGTATCGTACCTGTGGAGTGCCCTCTGATGCCATCGGTTTACGATGGGTTTACGGTACTGTATAAACTACGTTATTATAAACGGTGTAAGAGTAAAAATGTAATCCCGCTTACGCTATTTTCATTATTTATACTTTACTGGATAAACATTACAATAATAGCGTATTATACTATGTACGTATTAGTTTAACGGATCCTTGAGAGATGGAAAAATCCTGTAACATCTCTTGAGTTACTGCATCTATGAGACTCATGTTATTTCGTAATTTAATTTGACTAATATGAGAATGATTTAGTGCTGATCCCAGTGTTTGTTGTGTTTTCTTTTTATGCAATACGCCCGGGTCAGCAGAAATTGCAGTTAGCAAAGACTGCAATAGCTTGGAAGATGAAGACGAGGATTTGGTATATATATATATATCAATTATAAGTATGTTTTTCTGCTGCACTTTGTTTCCGCTGCATTACTATTTATACATGTACTAGTGTAACTCTGACGATTGAAGAAGTGTAATTCAAATGTATATGTTTTTAAATGCCTTTGATCCATTATTTATTTATTATATGTTGTCCTTCCGATGTGAGGTTCTGTAATTGTTTTTCTCTTCTTTCTTCTTTTTTACTACTTTTCCCAATAACTACCTGTATTTGTGATTCGTTTGGGTTGACGTGTGTGGATTATTGTCGATTTGAACGATTAAAAATCCAGGTCGTTACAGTAGAAGGGAAAAAACGAAAAGACGGGTTTGGAAAATTTCACAACAAAAGAGAACAATATTAAAAAAATGAATCAAGGTCCAAAAAAGTTAATGGTTTTGTTTGTGAAAAGAAAAGGAAAGATTTGAAACAGAGATCTTCAAATTGTTGCTTTGATACCATGCGATTTTTGAATTGTTGCTTGCAAATCTGAAACATGTTTAATAAAAAAAATAGATTTGCAACTGGAACTAGAATAGTAAATAGGAATTGGAATTTTGTAGTTTGAAATGTGGATTAGAATAATAAAAAAATAAAGATTTAAGATTTAGATCTTTGCCATGATTTTGCTTGCTGAGAACTTCAGAGAGGAAGAAGAAGAAAGAGATCAGAGATATGAGAAGGAATGAGGGAAGGGAAAACTACGAGATTTATTCACGTAAGAGAAACCCTTAAGATACTAAACATAAAAAACCCACTTAATAATTAATATTCAACCAAGCCCAATAAGCACAACCCAAATCTTATGGACCAGTAAGCTATATGCCTGTCCACAAAATGAAAGAAAAATAGAATTTGAAATGCACACAAATACGTCTTTAATAACGCACATTTTCGTAGTGTAAATTGTGGATTTTGAGCAAAGAAATCAGATTTCAACGAAATGAAATTTGTTGAACAACTGGAATTCAATATTAGATTAATAATATATATATATATAATTTAAATTTTTTTAAAATTTTAAATTTCAGCTCAAATTCAAAACTTTGACCAAATTGATTAGAGTAGACTTTTATTAAAAAAAACTTCCAATTTAATAGTTTTGAAAAAAAATTTATACAACAATACATTTATAGTATTTAAATTAATATTTTTAAGAATGAACTCAAATTCAAATAATACTCTTGATTTAAAGTGTTCAACAAATAAGTTTTGAATTGACAAACGTTGTTTTCAGTTATCAAACTTTATATTTATGTCAAGATCGAATGCATTCATTTCAATAAAATCTAAATATATTGAGTTTTAAATCAATGAAATCAAAATTTGAATTAAATCGTTAATAAAATTCATTTAAAAATTCATGTTGTTATAATAGCTTAAAATTTTGTATCATAAATAAATTATCAAGTATAAAATGCATTTGTTGTTTTTATTATTTAAAATCATTTGTATTATCAGTAAATTTGATGGCTTTAAAGAGAGACCGAGTGATTAATTTGAAGCACGGACCTTAATATAAAGTCGTTTAGGTTGCTATCTGATATATCTAAAACATGTAAGATAGTGAAGCACATCCGACAAAAATCTTAGTCTTAGTAATAAATGAAAATTTTAAATTTTATGATTACTGTAAATGTTTGACAATAGACACATAACCATAATAACATTTGGGGCAGCTATATTTGTTCTAATCATTTTAATTATCTTCACAAAAGCAAGTGATTTAAAAGAAGTATTTTGACAATATTACCTAAAAGAATTATTGTTCATTCTATTATAACAATTTGGTTCATTACATTTGTTGCTTATGTAAAGGATTAATACTAAAAATTATAATGTCTTTTGCTCAATTTTGAATTTATAGAACCCCAACTCCATAACTAGCTACCATAATTTGTCAATTAATTGTAGTAGCAATATAAATTTTCACTGAGACTAAAATTTCAAGTTCTTTGAATGATTCGTACTTTAATATACCGCAGTGCATGTTGAATTGCTCATTCGCACTTTACATTTTTTTACACATATTTCCATTTACTCTTCATTTATTTATCACCAAAAGTATTTGGACTTTGAGCTATTTTGTTGATGTTTGGACCATTTGAGCTGGAGTCATAAATTTTTTTGGTATGATGGCATTAATGGAAATACATTCAAATTATGTAAAGGCATAAGCAGAGATTAGTAATTTTAACTAATATACACCATATGATAACTCTTTTAACTTATTATTTTTTAATATGGAAAGTAAATTGCATACATTTTTGAGTTTACATTTTCCATGTGAACCATGATGCTTTTATAATTAACCATCAAACTAAACATTTGGTATTGCATTGATCTTACAGGAGATGCATTGATCTAAGAATTTCAACTTGCAGCTACTTAATTTTTAATAATTTCAACTTACAATTATTAGTTAATTGTTTTACTCTTTTACATATGTTGTTCGAATTTTTGCTGTAATAGCATTTTGTAGAGTTGTATATCTAACTTATGTGCTTTAGTTACATGGATATTGTTGATGTCAAAAGGTTGGCATAACATTAAAATATTTCCACGATAGGGAAAATAAATGTAAAATGAGGAATTTTAGTCGAGAAATGTAGTAAAGTAAGTGACATGACGTCTATAGTGGTTCGGTTCGTGAGAACCTATGTCCATTTTGAAGATATAGCACCACATATATATAATTCAGCTTTACAAGAGTAAGCTACAATAGCAATGGTGGAAAAAGTGCAAAAAGGTCCTAGAAGGAGTTGAATTTCTTCTTCTTGAAAGGCCAAAGTGTGCCTAAAAGTGCCAAAGTTCCTTCAAAGTGCCAAATTCCATGGAGATTCCAAGTGCCAAAATTCCAACAATATCTCATATCTAAAGGGGGTACTTATAGGTGAGATTTTAGAGGGAAGCTAGGCAGGTGCACGGAAAATAGCCCAAGGAAACTCATGGCCTCAATCTCTATATATCGGGATCGGTACCTAATCCCAAAACATTTGTATTTTTAAGGTTTAGGGAAAGAAGAGTTAGTCTTCTTCCTTTGCTTCGTCTTCTGGCCAAGTTTGGTTGGAAGTTGCTTGATGGATTGGAAAGAATGATGACTTGAACTTGAGTTGAATTTTTGGTCTCCCTGATTTCACACTGATCCGGAAGCCTTTTGCAAATTATGAGTTTTGGTGATTCACACTGATCCCTAAAGGTGGTTGTGATTCCTAGCGATTCTGAAAGTGTTGGAGGAATTCTGAAAAGCTCTATGATTCACACTATTCCTGGAGGTATCTCATGATTCATACTGATCTGGGAATACTTCAAGATTTATGGGAGATTCTGGAAGTAGTTAGAAGTTGCACCGACCCGGATTGTTTGGGAATATGTACTGATCCCGGATGCTTCAAAAAGTTGTACTGATCCCGTATTTATTTGGGGATACGTACTCAATTAATGTGGAATCACACAAGTAAGCGAAAATTGCACTTACGCCTTTCAATCCAACATCTTGAAATTCCGAGGGGATAGCGTACAAAAACCTAATCACGTTTGAAGCTACTCATCTTGTTCCGTACCCTGAGCGACTGTAGAGTGACGCTTTTATGAAAGTCGAGGATGGGGAACAAGGGCGGACCCAGGATTCAAGACAAGGGTGGGCTAATTTAATGTACTAATGCAATATTTTTATCAAAGACAAACGAACTCGATAACAAGACACACAATTATTCCGTTTGAAGGAAAATGATCATTTTCTTTTTTTCTTAAAACCGCTTTAACAAAAGCATAGCCTAATAAAAACTTTAAAATTTGTATTCTCATTTCAGTCATGAAGCATATTATATAGCTTTTGCAGAATTATTAAATGCCAAGCTGCAATAAGCAGTCATTGCAAGCTTTGATGAACAAAAGAAGCAATGGAGCAAATCAAGAAAATATGCAATGATGTCTAAGAGAATACTCTATTTTTTTCTGTTTCATTGTGTAGTTCTGAACCCAAAACAAGCTAAGTTTACTGTGCTAACCAAATTTCCTTTTATTCTTAAAAAAAAACATTTGTATGTGAAATAAAGATATGTGTTAGGATGCAATGAAGATATTTCTTTTCCCTTGGGTTCAGAAGACGGGTTATGAGTCATTTCATCAAAAATTCCTTATATAGATATTATCATGAGAGATTTTGAATGCTCAAACAACAATTTAAAAAACAGTATTAATACAACCTAACAAAATTTCTAGCATATAGATAAATGTAGTCAAATCAAAATCGCAAATCCATTTAAATGTTAGCAGTCCCGGCCAAAATCCTCAAAAAAATTCCCCCTTTCAGACCCAGACAACATCCTTTTAGCTAAAGCAATGAGAAATGGCGATAGAGTGCAGTAGACTCACCAAAGCGTCAGACCCAATCCACTGCGATCTTCGATGCTTGTCCGCAGATTCTTCTCTGCTCAAAAAAATAAAAATACCATCTTTACGGACCTCGATTCCATCAAACCCTAACACGTATTCCATATTTCCTCCAAACAAGTGCTTCTTGTTCCAGCAAACGAGGTTTAGACAATCTTTTATGGCTTCTGGTTACAAAACTAATGAAGGCAATAGTAAAAAGTCGGACCCGCTTCCCCCCTCCAGTGCCGATAAGGTCAGATTTTTATTCTGATGACAGTCGGTCAAAAGTATGAAAGAGGGCTAGGAGAAAATGATTATTGAGGGAAATTATGGCGGTAGTATGAAAGAATTTCGTACAGCATCATTTTTTACGCCTTGATTAGGATAATTAGAGGCTAATGGTTATTTGAATTTTTATTTTTTTTTACCCTGGGCTGCAGCCCAGCTGAGCCCAGGACTGGATCCGCCCTTGATGGAGAAATCCTACAGTGCTTGAAGTTGAAAATATATTATATATCATCTCGTATTAGCTCTTGATTCTAATTCTCTAAGTGCATCGTATATGTGCATAGTAGGAATACATATCTTTTTGGATGCAGTTGAGTGGGGGCAACCTCGTATGATGCATCATCTTCCTCATGAAGCGATTAAATAGCGGAACACACCCTATTGTGCATATGTATCTATTGCATGGGATATACCCTTTCGGGAGCATGCGAGTTGCAACTTCTCTACTCGAAACCCATACATCTTTGTGAGTCATGTTATAGGCCTTCTCTTATTTCAGCAACATATTCGTTAACATAATCTCAACATCTATGTCCATTCCACCAACATCTTGTAGGCCGTCTCTCATTTCCTTTGGGACCTTCTTCATGTGTAAGCCAGGCCTTTCTGATGTCCAAGCCCTTCTCGACTCATCACTTGAATCATCTTGAGACTGACTTGATGTGGAAGTCTCCTTGGTTATTTCAGCCACCAAAGCTTTGATGTGGTATGATTGTCTCGAACCGAAAGTTTACTACACTCATAAATAATTGCAGTTAGTGCAATTAACCTGTACCCGCCTCGGTGCTTAGTGTAAATTCCTGCAGTACGTTAGTATCTTGTGTGCATATGTAGTTTGATAAACTCAACGGGAAGTGGTAGTGAGATTCAGTTTACAAGTGTGAAGACCATCATCTATAATCATCTCAACATGTTTTAGGCCAATGATAGTTATGTCTCTCGAGACTCGAGATCATATGTTGGCAATAAGAGTCCTATTTTTCTTTCATATGTCCATTGTTCAGTCTGACTGCTCTAAACCTGTATGCATGATCATGATCAAACAATATGTGCGTATTTATTAGATTTTCAGGGGTTGAACCCAACTCTTGGCTTACTCATTTCTTTTCCAAATACTCAAAGTCAGATAGGCCCGATCTCATGAAATTGTAAACATTGATCTGACCCCTCTCCGCAATTAACCCAAGTCGATCTGACTTCCTTGTTTCATTTCCTTAAACTTTTCTCTTCCCTTCCACGAACTCTCCTTGTCTCTGTTTCAAAACCAAACCAATCCTACCATATAATTCTTGAAATTGCTTCCTAAATCCATCTCCTTCCCTCATCATCATCTCCTTCAAACCACGACTATCATCCTGACCTTGCCTTCACTGTCTCGGTCAACACTCCTTACTACTAAATCTCATCACAAGTCGCTATGCATAGGCGAAGATGCTTACCTCTTGAGATTGTGAGTCATGGGAGAAATTAAGGATAAAAGGATGCATGGGCCAATTTGGAATGATGGTCAAAGAGGAGGTCTCAGGGTGTGAATTGGCGTTGAGTACGAGGATTTCAAAAGGATGTGAAAACTTCATTTTGACTGCTCAAGAAGAAGTGAATATATATAGCAAAGCCAACCCACACGCTCATTCTAATTTCTTACTAAACTTAAAATAAGGGATCAGTATTGATCCTTCAAAAACTTCGACATCGATCCCTTATATTTCATATATAATATACATATATATATATATATATATATATATATATATATATATATATATATATGTATGTATATGTATACATACATACACAGACACACACATATATATAGGCAAGCGTTTAATGGCACCCCGAAAATGTAGCACCCTGAGAGCTCCTCTCAAATCCACCTCTCGTTTGTATTAGTTTAAGTTAGTGGTAGGTGAGAGAATGAGTGGAAGGGGAGAGAAGAAATTTATGGTGGAAAAGTGGGAGGCCATTTGGGTGCTCCATTGTTACGCGTGCCATTGAACTTGCCTCACACACACACATATATATACACATACACACATCCGTACATAATAACATATGTATACCTAATGTAATACACCCTAACATACGGTCAAACACATATACATACACATGCACGTGCGCGCACACACACATATATTTATCCATACAATTCATTCAAGAAAACTTCAAACATATTACTTAAAATCACGTATGTGCATAACTCAAGACTGGAAGCTACGTACTTACATTAGGTGTACTTAAAAGTGTACTACTAACAACTAACTTCTTGACTCAATAGCAGTTGAATGTTCAATTGTGAATTCCAAAGAGAATCCAATTCTAGTGGTTGAAATTGGACAAGTTAATCAACACTCTTAACATAACCGAGCAAGATAAACCATCAACAAGCTAGAGCCATATATTTGTACCACCAGAGTTCGACCAATCGCCCTTATTCAAAAATGGCACATCCCTTGGCATATACCACCCAATAGAAGGGAAATAAACAGTCATGAGAGGCATTATGTAATACATTCCAACATCTAGTGCTTGTCTTGATTCGAAGCGTGACATGTTCACCAAAAGACACACTTTGGTGAAACAATGATACACAACCTTTGCGCCTTGTCGCTACCGGCTATCCAAATTAATGCGACTTAATTATCATGGCGAACCACAAAGAGGGATGGTCCGAAGGTCCAAACGTTAACCATCGATATTACGATGAGACAAAAGTCAAACTAGCATAGAAGATCATCCCCTAAAAGCTTGCTAAGTGAGGGATCATCTTAAGACTATGCTCCAGATCAGTATAACCAAGCGAAGAACCAGTCGAAAGATCAAGTTCAACTGACATCACTTTCTATCTCCCAAACGAATGTGAAACTCATTAAACCCCTCTACAAGACAAGGCCAAAAACATCAAGACGAGGTTACACAAGGCGTCGCACTCCCATATACCTCACAATGAGGTATCGATATTGATTGCTATCATATGGGTTAGTATGGATCCCCAATGTACATGGGATATAGGTCAGGCTCCTTTGTTTCCATTTCTTCAACGAGCCTTCGACTTTACCAAATTATATTTCATAACCTACATTTATAAATAACAGCTGCCTAGAAGAGAAATTGATCTTTTGGCCAATTTTTTTACTTTATTTTGTAAGCTTCGAATCCCTACTGTTCCGAAACATTGTAATCTTCTTATCAACAATAAAGCATTCAAAACCTTTAAAGTGGACATCGGTCAAACAAACGTTGAACCATTACAAACTCTTGTGTCTTGTTTTTTCTGCATTTCCATTGCTTTAGTTCTTTTTTCCATTCATTTTCTTTGATTGAGTTCTCTTTAAACTCTTGGATATTTATGCCAACTTTCGGTGCTAACAAGACTTGAAGCTTTAATTTTCTATATTTGTTAAGATAATGTGTAATGCTTATTTTCAAATCAACATCATATTCGTTTAATATTTTTTTTTAGAAAATCAATTTTAGTATGATATTTGTTCTTGTTATATTCATTTTCTAGCTTTTTAGAAAATCAGTTTTAGCAGAATATATGTTGTTGCTATATTCATTTCTTAGATTTTTTTAGAAAATTGGTTTTAGTAGAATATTTGTTGTTGTTTTATTAATTTCTTAACACTTTAGAAAATTGATTATAGTATAGTATTTATTGTTGTCATATTTATTTCTTAATTTTTTAGAAACTCGATTTTAGTAAAATCATTGTTATTAAACAAGCACCATTGTCCATGCGGTTAGGTTCTTTGACAATGGTGCAAGAGGTCACATATTTGAAACCGTGTAGCATGATTCGAGTAGATATTGAAAAATAGTACGTGGTTTACTACTTAAGGCTTATGCATAAGTACCAATTTCTTAAAATATTTGGTGTGGTTACATTTAATTCTTAGGGCCCGTTTGGAAAACAAAAGCAAAAGTACTTCTGCTTATTTCAAAACCCCATTTGCTTTTAAAGTGTAAAAAAGTATATTTGGAAGACTTACAAGTCAAAATTGAGAGAAAAATTTTTAAAAATTCAAATTTTGTATTTTAGTTGTAAAATTTTGAATTTGAAATTTTAAGATTAAAATTTAAAATATTAAAATTTTTATAATACAAAATTTTGAAGTTCAAAGTTTGGAAACGTCAAAATTTTGAAATAGTGAAATTTTAAATTTTGAAATACGAAATTTTGAAGTTCGAAAATTTATGAAAATTTTGAAATTTTAAAACATGAAATATGAATTTTGAAATTTGAAATCTAAGATTTTGAAAATTTTAAATTTGAAAATTTGGATAATGAATTTTGAAAATAAAAGTTTTGAAGACTCAAAATTTGCAATTTCAACTTAGTAAATTTGAAATTCTGAAATTTGATATTTGAAAATTTGGAGTTTTGAAATACGAAATTTTGAAAGTTGAAAATTCAAAATTTTGAAAAATAAAAATTTCAAATTTGAAAATTTTAAATTTGAATTGAAATTTTGGGTTTTGAATTCTTGAAATTTATAATTTTCAAGTTTCAAAATTGAAATTCAAATTTTCAGATTTTTTTAGAACTTTTCACATTAAAAATCAACTTATATATGTCGAAAAGGAGAAGAATCACTTTTGAAATAAGTTGAAAAGTGGCTTTTAAAAGTTGATATTTCATTTGTCCATATCGTCTTTTTAGTTAACTTTTGCTTTTTGTGACAAAAAAACTTATTTATTGTCATCCAAACGGCCCCGTAACTTTCTAGGAAATCGATTTTAGTAGAATATTTGTTGTTATTATATTCATATCTTAACTATATACAAAATCGATTTTAATATAATATTTGTAGCTATCATATTCATTTCTTAATTTTTTTAGATAATTGATTTTAGTAGAATATTCGCTATTATTATATTCATTTCAAAATTAATAATTCATTTAACCATTTAAGTATTTTATTGGCTAAATTGGAAATTCAAAATGTATTTTAAAATTTATTTAACTATTACAATTTTTATTTACTGATTTTGTAAACTAAATTTAGAAGTTAGTACTAACAATAATAAAATTAAATTATTTTATCTTATACTAACACTTATGATTATCCCACACACTAATTAATTAAAAACGATTATTTACGCTTAATCATGCCAATCTAGCCATGTAAAATCGATAATGATACACTATTTCCCTGTAAACTATAACGAACATTGTTTTACATCACATTAACAAAAAGCTATATAATAATTTTCAAATTTTAAATTTAATCTAATTTTTATTTGCTAATTAAACAATATCAAACCACTAGTTAGAACCTCAAATCAACCAACACGCTGTTAAAATCAATTAGTACACAACAATCATCAACTTCCAATCCATAATCAACTAATTTTCTAAATTAAGGTTTTAATTATATCCCAAAATCAACTAATAAATTATTATTATTATCATCTAATACAAATTAATTACCAACTTCAAAATCACAATCAACCAATTTTCAAAATTATGTTTAAAAATATATATGTGAATTCGAAGATGAAGAAAGCAACGAAGAGTCGAAGGTTGGCAGCTAGCAACGACCAAGAGGTGACGACGGAAGCGACGAGGTAGGGTTTGATTTTATTTTTATTTTTCTGTAGGAGATATTATGAAGTTGTGAAACAATGAAATGTTTTATGGTTTGCTCATGGGTTTGTATTAGGTTAGGTGATGGTTTACAATGGCTACCGTCGGTCGTTTTATCTAAATTATTATCTAATAAATATGGATGATTCTTGTTTTAAATAATTCCAACTTATATTGGAACTTGTACATCCATTTAAATTTCAAAGCGTAAAACTACGAACTATCGCCATGCTGTGGGCTCATATTAAATTAAATTATAAAGGGAATTGTTATTGACACTACAAATATTATTAAGGGGGGATCAATTTTTTTTTTTCAAAAATTGTAAAGGGGGTACCAATGAGGAAAGTATCCCCTTAACAAACAAAGGTAATTTTACCTTATTACCCATTTAGCCCCTTAACAAATAAAGGTAATTTTACCTTAACAAATATTGCAAGGGCCATAGTATTTTTTTTTCAATTCACATATATCTGCTTTTTTAAACCCTAAAGGAAGCGTTTTCGGAAGAATAAGATCGATTTTTTTTTGGTCGACATAAGTATGCCGAATTTTATAATTACGGAGGCAGTGCACTGAAATGATTATTAATTTTCGACATATCACTGTCAAATACATATATAATTGATTATGTGCTGCATTTGGTGCTGTGGTGATGAACTACTTATTTTAATTTGGTTTCCCATATCGAATAAGTTTATTTTTAATCTAATTTGAAAGGGAAATCCTGGAATATTGAGTAGTGTGAAATAATATGTTTGTGTTGCCCCATAACAATTTTTCAAAGAGTGGAATGTTTTTAAAAATTGGTCCCCGTTAATAATAGTTGGAGTGTCAATAACAATACCCATTATAAATTATACATTGAAATATCGTTTAATAAACAAATTTGTTATTATAATTCAAAACCAAACTGAATTAAATTCTTTTTGTTAGACCAAAATGTGATACTAACTCCCAACTGAATGATAATTCTAAAAGAAATAGAAAGAAAAACAACGAGAACACAAAATTTATGGTGGTTCGGCGTTACGAGCCTACGTCCACTTTACACTTCTTTGATTGATGATTTGAATATGAATACAATGATGGTTTCCACTCAATCTCACAAGTACAGCAATGATTTCTCTCAATTTCGCGGGATTATACTTCAAGACTCTTAGTACAATCTAAAATGATAGAATAAATCTGCTGGTGATGAGGTTAGAGTAGACTAATTGCCAAAAGATCCCCCAAATAGAGTGTTAAGGGGTATTTATAGGCTGGAAACTCATTCGGTTCGGGTGCCACGTGGGGCCCATCTCGTGGATTTCGGAATTGGTAGCTCTAGGATGTTGACAATGCACCAAGAACGTGGGAAATATAGACGTTAGCTACCCCGAATTTACAGGAATGTGGGATGTAACCGCTGCATCTTCACATGCGGTTCGTATCGGTGTATCAGGACTCTATTCGTATCGGTGTTTTAGGCCCGAACCGATCCAATATCAGGCGCCTGGGACCGGTTCACAAGTTTGCGTGTGGAGAAGTGTGGGTCTGATCAGCGACCTCTGAACCGTTTCAGAAGCCAATTCGCGACACTTCTTATCCTCGAATGTATCCATCCACCAGTTTTTTAGCTTTGTATAGCTTAATCACAAAGTAGGATAACATTTTACCCCCTCGAAGTATGCGTTTATTGAAGATAAAGTGTGCTTCGAAACGATCAACCTATTTGTTTCAGAGTCAGCGCCATTTAATAGTTGCTTCCATCTATCCATAGAGTCGCGACATTTCATGAAGTCGTATCTTTTGGTATCTGTAGGATCTATAAATACATCATGAGGTCTGGAATTTCTTCTGTTGTTTCTGAAAACTTAAGGATCGACTTCACTTAGGGCTCAAGCACTTCTTCCAGGTAAACTTTGCAATTTGTGCTCTTAATTAATTCATCTGGATTTCCTTCATTTTTAGACTGGTTTGAGTTAATTTTTACAACCTTGGATTGAGGCTTAAACGGCGGATCGGGTTGATTTATCTGATCCGCTCGCCCATCCGTACAGGCCATCCTTTGGGTTGTCACTGTTTTGAGGACTAATGGATCGGATTAACCCATCACTTCAAGGAATATAATAGCCTTCTATATAAAATAATCTTCTCTCATTTGTTTTTACCTTTTACTGCCGCACTCTCAACTCTTGTTTCTTTGAGAAAACCCTAATTCACTTTTATTAATTTCATTCTGAATCCCGAATCCACATATAGGTGGGTTTGAATCTCTTATTTCGTGTAACTTAGATTTCAATTTTGTATGAATAACTTTCGGAATCGCGTATTAATTTATGCCATGCCATTAAATGGCAGTGATGTGACCGAGATCATCTGATTCTCCATCGTCGACGATGACTCATTCGTCTCCTCGAGATGGCAATCTGGCAACCTGCAGCCACCGGTGGAGGTGCTGGGTCATGGATTCACGTTTGGAATTTGATGGAGAATGAGTATTCGAAGTAAGGTTTTGATAGAGTGGAAGAAAGGGAGATGACTGGGTGACATTCGGATCGGAGAAGCTGATGTTGGATGAGGCCTCGAAAATGCTAAAGTGAAGAAGTTGGGTTTTTAATGTTGGAGCGGTTCGGTTCGGTGTTGAACGATTCGAAAGGAGTTGCCTTCATCATTTTCCATCTAAGTCGGTCTTATCTATTGTTGAATTCTGATCCGATCCGTAGCTCTAATGCTTGGATCATCGAACCGACCTCACACCTTCAATATATATGCCTTTCCTATTGTACCGTCCAAACTGCCGAACCTATCCAACGTGTTAACCCGAAGGGTATATAGCGATTAGTAGGTTAATGACATTGTTGGGGCAATACCTCCGTTTTTGCCATTCATCGTCGATTTTCTGAGAAGAATGCAAATCGCTTCCATGCAACTCCTTCCCAATGCCTATGCTTATTTGTATACCTTATACATCGCTTATAGGGAAATTCTGGGGATAGAGCTTACCTTCGAATATGTATGCTTCTTCTACAATTTCAAATGTCGAACACAGGATACTCCGTCCTTTGTATATTTCGAATCGGTGCCAAAGAGGAAAATTATTAGCATATCGTTTAGTAGCAAAGTAGGTGACGTGAAGCTTGAATGGTTTTATATTAAGCAACAACCAGGATATGCTAGGATATGGCTTAAATCAAGTAAGTTTCAAACTCCATCACCTTAGCTTTAATTGTTGCTGCAAACGCATTGATTCATCTCGTCTTTATTTGCAGTTGTTAATCCAAGGCAGGAAGTGCATCAAGTGTATCTGGATCGTCTTAATTGTCTGCTTAATGGTGAACAAAAATTTCTAACTATCAGAGAATGTTTGATAGATGACTATCTTCATCTCCATCGCTTACTCGCTATGACTCGTAGCATAGGTCACGGAGAAGGTCCTTATGTTTATGTGCCCCCAGTTGAGGGGCTAGTTGAAACTTTGGCTGGGAAGGGAGAAAGTTCGAAGGATCCAATTGCGCTTCAAAAGAGTCCCTCTCCCACCTCAACTCAGGACGATATATTAGCAAACATAGCTGCTGGAGATAGGCACAGATACATCGCTCCTGAGGATGCAGCCACTCCTGAAAAAACAACTTCTCCAAGAAAGCTGCCATCGACCAAATCTCAAGGCGATGATACTTACATGGATGATTCTATATATTAGGGCTTGGGGAAACTTTCCCTGCCTGATGCCATTTACACTTCACAAGATTTTGGAACAGATTCTTTCTTTCCCACTTTTGTGGAAGATGTAACTCCCATGAAAACTGGGGAAACTACACAAACAGGCCTAGCTCCAGGCTCCGGTCTGTTAAGGGGATCACCCCGGATAAGCACAACGCACCTGCATTGCACGTCACAACCCTCATGTGTCATATTCATCCCGATTCTAATACTTGTATAATTTTGTAGGACGAATGACGCACTACAACTACCCTCTCATGAATGTCCGCTCAAGCATGCCCAGATTTGACACTGATACAGAATATGATCGGGATGATAATCCTGAGAGAGATGACAGGAGGAACAACCTACCTCAGCCTTATCGATCTTCTCATTCCCGGTCTCTGAATCGACTGGATTTGGATAAACACAAGATCCACTCAACATATCGTGAAGGGGACAAATACGCTTTTAAAACACCAACTACCTCCAAGGATAAAACTCATCAGGAGAAATCATCGAAGAAATGTTTTGATCTAAAAGAGAAACAAAAGGAACCAAGCAAAGAAGCTGAGAAAGGTAAAACATATATCATGCCATCTAAGCGTCGCAACATTGACATAACCACAACAAGGCCAGTTATACATGATGATGAGAACAAGGCCAAATTGGAACTTCTGAAGAAGAAATTTCCTGATCATCATTTTGGGAACATGCACTTTGTTCCAACCCTTAAGCCGGTAGAATCTGACTGGGCAAAAGAGATTAAAGCCAAGATTGATTTTATAGACACTCAATGCAGAGAGATGAAGAGATATTCATGAACTCTTTCCAATATCATTCAGGACTTGCTAGCCGATGTTAAATACACGAAGGATAACGCTGAATTCGACGCAAAAGCCATCTAGGATTCTGAGAAAAAACTTGAGGATGCTTAAGCCAAGCTTGCACTAGCACAACATGAAGCAGGCGATTATAAGAAACAATACGAAGAATTAAAACAGCTCTATCATAATGAGCTTGAGTTACATAGTTGGGAGCGCATTGATTTAAAGAAACAACTCGATAATGCTACGTCTGAGAGCACCAAGGCAAAATCAGCTTGCGCTCGTCTTGAGCAGGAGAAGGCAGAACTGGTGAAAAGGAAATGCTGAACTAGAAGCCAAATTAGCAGAAGCTGAGTCAAGGGCGATTCTAGTTAACGGGAATACCGACATTGCCCTTAAATCCGCCGAAGATGCTAATGCATAACTTGCTGCAGCTCAAAAAGAAATAAATGGTTATGGTGAGCTCATTATACAATTTTTTGCTCAAGTGATCCGTCGTCGAGACATTTCTTGGATCTAGGACTGCCCAAAAACTCTGGTCTATGTATGGGACCAAGTTGTTGAATATGAAAAAAAGAACTCAAGGTGGACTCCATTGATGAGGAGAGACTCATGGAGAAATATCTAAAGGGTGAAGAGCCGATACGCTTAGCTGAAGGGCATAAACTTATTGTTGTTGTCGTGGAGGAGGAGAGGCGTCAGGCTAAAGGAAAAAACACCATTGAAGCATGTTCTTCTTACGATACCCCTGAGGCTACTAAGGTAGAGGTTTATGATCCGGAGAATCCAGGAATTCCCAAGACATCTTTCTTGTCTCCTATTGCTGAAACGACCTCAGAAACTCCTGCTACTCATGCTGAGAAGTCATCAGAAGGTATCTCCACCTTTTCACCTTAATTTCTTAGAGCTATCTCAACTTTTAGTCATATCGTTAGGAATACAGTTGAGGAACCCGAGTTTTCTCCTGAGTTAATAACTGTCGCTTCTCGTCTTGTAGGTGCAAATCCAACCGAAAAGACCGAAGAACAGCGAGAAGAAATCATTGATTCAAAGTCTACTAAGAAGGCTCAGGAGAAAAAGGAAGAAGTCATTGATTCAAAGTCTACGGAGAAGACCAAGACGAAAAAAGATGAAATCACTGACAAAGCTCTCGTGCCATCTAGCACTGAGACTCCCAAGGATGGGGACATGATAGACGCTTTGAAGGATGATGGCGTCAATGATGGAAACGAAGAAGATGGCAATGTTGTGGTGACTGGAGCTGGGGGAAGCCGATGACATGAATTCAGATGAAATGAATGCAAAGAAAGATGCACTTTTAAAAGTAAAAGTCAAGAAGGAAGAGCCCCTTAATGTAAATCCCCTTTAACCTATTGCTCCTCAGTCAGGATTAGTTGTTAAGCTTTCTACTCGATTAATAACTGGGAGTTTAACTCAGAAGTCTTCAACTGATCCAAACGCGCCTCCAGTTGATAAATATAGAAAGAAACACATCCTAACCGACGCTGAGCGAGAGGAGAAAGCTAGGCTCAAGGCTGCCAAAAAGTCTAAAATTTCCCCGAAGCCCAGGTAACACGTAGTTCAGTCTATTCCATTTTGTTTTCCATTGGCCCGTTGTCATTGTGGCGAGTGCGGCCCTCGCACCTTTTGATTAGTTTCCTTATATAATCCTGCATTTATGTAAATAAAGTAGCTTGTTTTCCTGTGATGTCAAACATTTGCAAGTTTGTCAGTCATTTCAATTAAATGCAGTAACAATCAAACGAAAAATCACATCATTGATCAAGCAAGAAGTCTTATACGAGCTTCCCTGCAAACAATAATCCATGCAACATAAAAATCGTTACTCAACTAAGTACAGGGAGATGTGATGTGTGTGTGTGTATGCCCCCAATCAATCTTGAATAAGATTCCTGGCCAGGGCTTGCTCGAGATTGATTAGGATTATCACCAAATTGCCCCCAATCCTTTAGTAGGGTGAGGATCCTTTTTTATTGGAACTTATTCTTAGCGCCTTTATACTCTCCTGTCGTATGCCCAGGTTAAAGTTCTGTCAAGGCAGTCATTTTCGTGGTGCACCATCACACCTTCGGGACGTCGTCTTCCCGTCCTTTATACTCTCTCAGATCATGAAAGTTATAGTTTGAGATGTTTTCTTTTCGTCCTTTTCACTCTATTATGCAAACGGTCGTCTCGTTCGCTCTGGTTCTCTTTCCACACATAATTTCCTAAGGTAGAATCTCACCGGTTTGAGTGTTACATTCGTTTTCTACATTCAATACAAACTTAATGTTTCATATCCAGAGTAAAGAAATCACAGAATATAACGAGACTAGTGCAGGAAAAGTAAATGATACACGATTTTTTTACAGTGGTTTGGCCAAGTCATAGCCTACATCCACTTTATAATCTTTTATTTATATCAACCAGACTTTTCTAGGCAAGTCCTGCCTTTTTACATGGTCTATAAAACAAAAGAAAAAACAGTACAAATTCAAGTCAAGTACCGCCGCAAGTGTTTGGCATTCCACACTCTGAGTACCTCTTCCCCATCCACGGTCGTTAACTTGAAAGCTCCTGTATCAAGTCACCGTTGAATGGTGTACGGTCCTTCCCACTTCGGACCTAAATGAACAAGGGTCGGGAAGATACGTTTCAAGACCAAGTCTTCAGGTTCAAAGGTCTGAGGATGAACCTTCCTGTTATAGTATCGCGTAATTTGGTGTCTATGCCTTGAGGCGTGCAAGTCCGCTTCATCTCTTTTTTCCTCAACCATGTCTAAGGATTCAAGAAGAAGCGCTTTGTTCGTCACTGGATCGTAATACGTCGTTCTGTGAGAGGGGATTTTCAATTCCACTGGAATGACCGCTTCTGATTCAAATGATAGTGAGAAGGGGGTATGATCCGTTGCTGTTTTATAAGTCATTCGATAGGCCCATAATGCTAGTGGTAATTCGTGGACACACATGGCTTTCGCCTGCTCCAATCGTTTCTTCAGGATGGACTTAATGACTTTGTTTATTGCTTTGACTTGTCCATTTGATTGTGGGTGAGCTACTGCAGTGTATCTCTTATCAATTTTGTATTTTTGGCAGAAATTTCTGAACTCAGTGCTGTCGAATTGGGTTCCATTATCAGTTATGATGGTTTTTGGGATTCCAAATCGACAGACATTTTCCTGACTACAAAATTTATCACCCATTTCGTCATAATCGTAGTTAATGGTTCAGCTTCCGCCTATTTTGTGAAATGATCTACGACCACGATTGCATATTTTGCTCCTCCTTTGGCGATTGACAGGCTTCCAATAATGTCTATCCCCCACATAGCGAACAACCACGGACTCACCATCGTCCTAAGCTAATTGAGGGGCGCTCTAGGAATCTTTGCAAATTTATGACACCTGTCGCAGCATCGTGAATAATCAACTGCATCTTTATTCATGGTAGGCCAAAAGTAGGCATACCGTAATATTTTCTTTGCTAGTGTTTGACCACCGGTACGATTTCCACACTCAGCCTCATGTACTTCCTTTAGTACACGCTTGATGTCGTCGTGTGCTATACACCGGAGCAAAGGCATTGAAAATCCCGAGCGATAAAGAACTTCGTTTTGCACGACGTATCTTGCGGCTTTATGGACCACCACTCGACTTTCACTCTTCTTTGCAGGAAGTGTTCCGTTTTGCAAGAAGTTCTTTATCGGCATCATCCATAATTCTTTCTCCGGCTCGGTTTCCACTACCGGATCAACTTCCATCTGGTCGATGATTGGGGACTCTAGTACTTCGATCAGAGCCATCTCTATCTCCTCGGATTGTTAGAACTGGCCAACTTAGCTAATCTGTCCGCTTTCTGATTTTCCGTTCGTGGAATGTGAGTTATGTTATAATGTTCCAAGTTGTATAACAACTCCTCTACCTTTTCGAGGTAAGTAACAAGTCGAGGTCCCCGGGCCTGTAATCCCTTTCAAACCTGACAGACGACTATTTTAGAATCATAGAAAATGTCTAGCGTGGTCACCCCCAATTCCTTAGTGAGTTTCAACGGGGCAATCAGGGCCTCTTATTTGGAATCATTGTTGGTTGTGAAGAATTCCAACTGCATAGCATAGTAGATTGATCGTCCTTTAGGAGTTGTTTGAACAACTACGGCGCCGGATCTTCGATTATTTTTAGCCTCATCTATGTATAGTTTCCAGGGGATAAGTTCAAATCTCTGCTCTGAGGGGCCAGCCTTCTCATCTAACACATCCTCTTCGGGGATCGTGAATTCAGCAATGAAGTCGGCTAAGGCTTGCCCCATTATTGATCTTTTGGGCTGGAAGTTTAAATCGAACTGGCTTAGCTCGATGTTCCATTTAAGCAATCTTCTAGATGCTTCAAGCCGCTGCAGGACTTGTCAGAGTGGTTGATCAGTGTACACAGCAATTGGGTGGGCCTGGAAATAATGACGAAGCTTTCGAGATGCAATAAGGTGGCTATAGGCAAGTCTCTATATCTTTGGATAATTGTGTTTTTTTGCCGCTAACTTCTTGTTTGCGTAATATACCGGTCTTTGAACTTTATCTTCTTCGCGCACTAGAGCTGAGCTGATGGCATGAGTTGACACTGCCAAATATACGAATAGGTCCTCATGGTCCACAGGCTTGGATAATATCGGGGGTTTCTCTAAAAAATCCAACAAGTTTTGAATGGCCTCTACGCAGTCGGGGGTCCACTCGAAATTGTGTTTCCTTTGCTTGATTAAGTCGAAGAAAGGAACACACTTGTCAGTGTCTTTGGAAATGAACCTGCTCAATGCTGCAACCTTCCCTGCCAAGTTTTGAACATCTTTGATCTTTCGCGACTCCTTTATGTTTTTGATTGCTGCAATCTAATCAGGATTGATTTATATTCCACGTGAACTGACTATGAAACCGAGGAATTTTCCTGATGCGGCCCTGAATGAACATTTCAAAGGGTTCAACTTCATTCCGTATCGTTGTAGGATTCCAAACATCTCTGCCAAGTCTTTTGTATGATCAAACGACCGCTTGTATTTCACAAGCATATCATCCACATAAACTTCCGGTGTTTTCCCGACCTGGTTGTAGAACATTTGGTTCACTAAGTGCTGATAGGTGGATCTAGCATTTTTAACCCAAAAGGCATCACCACATAACAATACAACCCCAAGTCTGTAATAAAATTGGTATGTTCTTAACCCGGCACGTGCACGGGAATCTGGTTGTATCCCGATTACACATCCATGAAGGAGAGAAGTTCATGTCCTGCCGTTGAATCTACTAGTTGGTCATTCCTAGGGAGTAGAAAGTTGTCCTTCGAGCAAACTTTGTTGAGATCAGAAAAGTCGATACAAATTCACCACTTCCCATTCGATTTCTTAACAAGTACAGGGTTCGATATCCATTCATGATATGTTGAATCCCTGATGAACCCATTGTCTCTTAACTTCTCTACTTCCTCTTTCAAGGTTGCCGACCTTTCTGGGCCTAACATATGCCTTTTTTGTTTCATTGGAGGATGCTTTGGGTTTATGCTTAGTGAATGGCTCATGATCGAGGGAGAAATTCCATACATGTCCGTGTGGGTCCCATCAAACATGTCAAGGTTTGCTTTCAGAAAGTAGTCAATTCTTTTGTCCGGAAAGAATCCACATAGGATTCCATTTTTAAGACCATTCTCGGGTCGTCGTTATCGATTGGAATGTCTACTGTAGCATCATTAGGTGTCGCCTTCCTGCTTCATTGTTCTTCGTCCTCTCTGGGATCGATATCTTACAGGTCGTCAAATTGCTCCCTTGACGACATCGTCTTTTATTGCTATATGTTGAGTTCTCCTTAGCAGAAGGAGAAGCATCCTTAGAATCTGCATCATTTCCGTTGTGCAGTATCTTTAGTTCTGCCATATAGCAGGCTCTTCCAGTGACTTGATCACCACGAATCGTTCCCACTCTAGCTTCAGTCAGAAATTTCATTAACAGGCACCAGGGTGCGATGCAGGCTCTGAATTCTGCAAGGGCCGGTCGGCATAAGAAAGCGTTGTAAGGTGAATCTATATCCAAAATCACAAATTGGAGTATCCTTACTCTTCGACGCTCTCCTTTTCCTAGCTCTACAGGCAAATCCACCATTCCGGTGAGGGCGGTTGATGATCCATTAAAGCCACGGATCCAACCTCCACATGGTTTTAAATCTTTCATCTCTAATTTCATCTGGTCAAAAGCCTTTTCAAATAGGATATTGACGGAACTTCCGTTATCCACAAGGACTTTCTTAACCATTGTAGATCCGATGATGGTAGTTATCACAAATGGATCGGTGCTCGGGGCTTCGACACCAATGCTCTCACTGTCTTGAAAGACAACATCATCAGTAGCCTTTTTTGCTGCTTCACTGGTGTAGTTTCTTCAAGATTACTACATTCCCCTACTTCTAGGTATTTGGCCGCGTTAACAATTGTTCCATCGCTCTGTTGCTAGACCTGAATGGATGTGGTCCCCTAATTATGATATTGATGACAATATTCTTTCCCTTCTGTTGGGCAGTGTGTTTGGAGGCATGTTGGTTTTGATTTGGAGCTTGCCCTCCTTGCCCCCGCCTTTTAGGGAGACCTTGTATTCAACCAGCTTTCCTTCGCGAAGCAATTTTTCAACATCATCTCTTAGATGGCGACACTCGTTCATAGAGTGGCAGTGAGTTCCATGAAACAAACAGAATTTTCCGGTTGCACGCCCTTTCTCAGTAGATCCCTAGGCGGAGGCTTCTTATATTGTACAACGTTATAAGTATCTAGATAGATGTTTTTCAGAGTGTCGCTTAACGGTGTGTAATTCTCAAAAGTTTGAAATTGAGGCCTCTTTCTAGAATTGATCCCCCGATTCCTGTTTCTTTTACCACGGTTTCCACCCAGGTTACTATTCCCTTCATTTTTATTACCAACATTAACTTCGACCTTTCCCGCGCTATCTCTAGATTGCTTGAGAGCAACATTACTCTGAATGCCTTCCCTAGGAGCTCCATCAGGCTTTCTCTTTCGGTTAGCATACACTTCCTCTCGCCGTAGGTGGATGTTTGCCTTTTCGTAGAACAAGGTCAATGGCGTTTCCTAGCTAAATATCCCCCTAATTTTGTATCCTTGTCAACCCCGTCTATTAAGGCCATCAAGATGGTCGGCTCGTGCGGGTCGCTTACTTTTGTAATTGCTAGGTTAAAGTGATCCAAATATGACTTTAAAAATTCACCAAGAGCTTGCTTAATCTCGGATAGCTCAACGACGCTTTTGGATTTCTGTGCATGGAGTTGAAATTGGTTAGTGAAGCTTTCACCTAGCTCTTTGAAATTAGATATTGAGCGAGGAGGGAGTCGTATAAACCACATCAATGCAATGTCTTCTAGATAAATGGGTAAAGCCTTGGATTTCACATCATTGGGGGTTGTTGCTACATTCATGTACCACGAATACTTCAACAAATGCTGCCTTGGATCGGTTCTTCCTCCATATCGATCCATTTATGGCAGATTAAATCGTCGAGGAAATTGGAAGTCTAGGATATCATCAGTGAAAGGGGTATGACTGCGCTCAATTCCCCAGTCTTCGTTGGTGTAATGTCTGCTGTCAGCCATAATCTGGCGCACCATCGCTTCCACCTCGGCATTAGTCATGCTAGCTCGGGATATGCACTTCCAGCTCTCCTCGCATGTCCAGTTCCTACAACATGAGAGGTTCTTCGGTCTCTAGCAGCAGTCGAATTTCCTTGCCTTCTGCGGTCTCGGTCGTTCACAGGACGAGTAGGCTGAAGAAGATGCACCTGAGTATGGTTAATGATGTTGGGATCTCTGGGGAGAACACGGGATCCTTTCATTGGCAGCAAAATTGGGTCTCTTAAGTTAGGAACGTTGGGTCCCAAGACATGGGTCGCGACTTCGCGAGATCCCAATGATCCAAATGTTAGTTCTTCAAGATTCTCCAGCCTCTCATACTGCCACCTCTGTCGTGAACGTTCTTCATCTGAAGAGGACGAAATGTTTGCAGTGAGAAGATGAGTGGGAGAAGGAGTCCTTTGCCTGTGGAGCTCTTCAATCTGCCTACTCATGTCTTTCATGTTCTCGCGCATAGTAATGCCCTTACATCTCTGGGCTTCTAGGGCATCGTTAGTTTTGTCCAGCATGTCGAGCAGTCGTGAAAAATCCATGTGTGAGACGGGTCTAGAAGCAGTAGGATGATCACTGGTTGTCGCGGCTGGTATTGGAGCATCTGCAACTGTTCGAGTAGAAGTACCAACTTCCGTCATAACCGGTTCAGATTGAGTTACAGCTGTATCACTGGTTCAGATGGGGGGTACTTCCAGATGCATTTAAGCCATCGATTTGGATCAGATCATCGAGCTCGGGTCGGACAGACGACTCTCTACTGGACCGGTTCGATCTTGAAACTTGCTTCCGCGACCTAGTGACAACTATAGCTTGCTGATACTAGCTCATCTCGTTTTCCCAAGAAACTTGCGGTTCTTTTCCTTTTCCATTAGCCATAAAATTTGGCTCTCTTGGAAATAACAAAAGCTTTCGAAAATGCTGAAAAAAGTGGACTAACTTCTTTGGACTTGAGGATCCAAATAGTAGAACGATAATCCAAAATGTTGAGAATTCAACTTCTCAGTGAAAGCACCAAAATGTTAGACCAAAAAGTGTTACTAACACCTAACTGAATGATAATTCTAAATGAAATAGAAAGAAAAACAACGAGAACACAAGATTTATAGTGGTTCGGCGTTAACGAGCCTACGACCGCTTTATACTTCTTTGATTAATGATTTAAATACTAATACAATGATGGTTTCTGCTCAATCTCACAAGTACAACAATGATTTCTTTCAATTTCGTGGGATTATACTTCAAGACTCTTAATACAATCTAAAATAATTGAAGAAATCTGCAGGTGATGAGGTTAGAGTAGACTAATTGCCAAAAGATCCCCCCAAATAGAGTGTTAAGGGTTATTTATATGTTGGAAACTCATTCGGTTTGGTACCACGTGGGCCTATCTCGTGGATTTCGGATTTGGTAGCTCTAGGATGATGACAGCGCACCAAGAATATGGTGAACATGGATGTTAGCTACCCCGAATTTGCAGGAATGTGGGATGTAACCGCAGCAGCTTCACATGCGGTTCGGATCGGTGTATCAGGACTCCATTCAAATCGGTGCTTCCGGCTCGAACCAATCTGATATAAGGCGCTTGGGACCGGTTCACAAGTTTGTGTAAGGAGGAGTGTGGTTTTGTTTAGTGAACTCCAAACCAATCCGGAAGCCAATTCGCTACATTTCTTATCCTCTAATGTATCCATCCACCAGTTTTTTAGCTTTGTATAGCCTAACCACAAAGTAGGCTAACACTTTTATATTGCCAATTCATACAATATTGCAAATTCAACTAATTCTGACTATTTTGGGAATTATATTATTATATATTATTTATAAAATATTCAAAAACTATTGGATTCAAGTTATTTAAATTCTAGTTAACCATTTAAAACCAAATATAAATATTCAATTAAACGGTTAAAATCCAGGTCATTACACAACTCGCTAAACTCGACCACATGATAAGGGCAAAAACATCAAGATGAGACCACACAAAGCTCACACTCCAGTATCCCTTGCTATGAGGGATTGAAATTGATTGCTATCATAGGGGTCAGTACGGAACCCCAACATACATGGGATATGGGTCGGGGTCCTTTGTTTCCATTTCTTCAACGTGCCTTCGACTTTTATGGAAAAAGTTCGGTGATCTACATCTATAAATAGCAGCTGCCAAGAAGAAAAATGGATCTTTTGACCAACTTTTTACTTTATTTTATAAGCTTCAAATCTCTACCAATCTAAAACACTGTAATCTTCATATTAGCAATAAAGTATTCAAAACCTTCAAAAGTGGATATAGGTCAAAACAACATCGAACCATTATAAACTCTCGACTCTTGTTTTTTTTTCGTTTTTTCTTTTTTTTTGCTTTTCTGTTGCTTTAATTCTTTTTTGTTCATTTGCTTTCTTCAACTGAGTTTTCTCTTCAAACTCTTGGATATTTGCGTCAACTTTTGGTGCAAACAAGAGTAAAGGCTTTAATTTGTTAAAATAATGTGTAATGCTTATTTTTAAATCAACATCATATTCATTTAAAAAAAATTTAGAAGATCGATTTTAGTATGATATTTGTTCTTGTTATATTCATTTTCCAGCTTTATAGAAAATCGACATTAGTAGAATATATGTTCTTGTTATATTTGTTTCTTAGCTTTTTAGAAAATTGGTTTTTAGTGGAATATTTATTGTTGATTTATTAATTTCTTAACATTTTAGAAAATTAATTATATTATAATATATGTTGTTGCCATATTTATTTCTTAATCTTTCCAGAAACTCGATTTTAGTAAAATAATTGTTAGTAAACAAGCACCATTGTCCAAGTGGTTATGTGCTTTGACAATGTGCAAGAGGTCACATATATGAAACTTGTATAGCGTGATTCGAGTAGATATTGAAAAATAGCACCTGGTTTACTACTTAAGGCTTATGTATAAGTACCAATTTCTTAAAATATTAGTAGTTATATTTAGTTCCTAAAAATTTTCATTTTTTATTTTTTGCAGGAGATATTATGAAATCATAAAACAATGAAATATTCTATGGCCTGTTCGTGGGTTTGTATCAGGTTAGGTGATGGTTCATGACGGCTAGCGTTGGTTGTTTTATTTAACCTTCATTTGACATAATATGTTATATAAATCATTTTGAGAAGTTTTCTAATGAAGGTTATAGTTTGGGAAACTTTGATTGACGTTGCTTGTAAAAGTATTATTTCACGGCTAATATACATCATGCATATAACACAAATTGTTCCAGGAAATTATATTTTCTCCTGGACGTTCTGATATCTGTGGAACAATAAGTGCTCAATATATTCCACGAAATGGGAATAATGTACGGGTGCCGGTTAACGTCTGTTTTCTGTTTCATAGGTTAAATTTTCACCAGGTTCCTAACTACTTGTCAATTCCACCATATTTGTAGTCCAAATGCAAAAATATACATTAATCACTTTGGCTTACACACACGTAATGCTAGCATATAATTACGTACTCTTAAAGAACAAAACAAGGAGAGATTACGGGCAAGGCAACCTTCCTACCTACAATGAAGATTCTGGAAATAAAATTAAAAAAATTAGTTACACGCACGAAATGCAGGGCATAATCAGTGCGGGTCCAAACCTTTGGTTGCCCAAGGCCAATCAAATTTTTGTTGCCCACTGCTTAATAATATGTTGTTTTTGTTAAATGTCCATAAACACAAAATAATGTCGAAATAACAAATTGCAAGATACTAATTTTTCATACAAAAATTATTACATATTTACATCGTGTAGGCTACAATACTAAATTTAATGAGACATAAATTCAAAATTTTACCTTTTACGCAAAATAATGACAATTTTTCCTTTATTTACAAGAAAAATGCTTCTTGCATTTTTTTGTAACAAATTCTTCAACTATATTATTATAATCAAGTTTCTCTGCAAATAAGCTTTCTATTGAAATTATTACAAGTTTGTTCAATCGTTCTTATGACATGTTGTTTGAAGATTATTTTAATAAATTTGAATCAAGAAAATTTCTCCCGATGGAAGCACATAACTTATCATTTTCATTAACCTTATAATCTACACATTTACATTATTTCCAAAATGTTTTCTTAAATGTTCAATTATATGTTTGTAATCAGTTCTGAAGTAAAAGGAATCATCTAATTTAATGTTATCCATTACTAAATAAAAACATTTATACTCTGAACTGAACTAATTTAATTTGTTATTTTATCTAAACTCATGCATCAAAAATAAAATAAGTTCATTTTGGAATTTAAAAAATAAAATAACGACACGTTTGGTTCCAATTTGACTTCTTTGTTTTCAACTTGCACTACAAAGAAAAAGAGAAGATGATTTTTTTTCCTATAATACTTTGTCATTAGGACAACAGACAGACAATAGAGAATATGAATTGTTTTCCATACTTTTGTTATGTCTGGAGACAAGAAAAATCAAATCAACTTGTTTCCTACATTCCAGCTGATTTCATTTTTGAAATTTGCTTTTTTCCAAAAGAAAATAGGACGTGTGCATTTTTTTTTCTTAGATGAAACACAAAACAACAAATCAAACAAGGCTTAAGATTCTCAAAGTACCGAAAATAGTAAAGAATATACATTCACTGAGCATAGAAAGCAATAGAAGAGGATCTAGTAACCAATTCTTACAACACAATGCTAAGTCTGGAGACAAAAGAAACCTCTATTTAATTCTCATGCAAGAGAAAGAGGAATTGATCTATTTTTTTATTTCGATATAACAGAAAGAAAATTTGATCAATATTCGAACCTTCAGAGAAGCTACGACAACTGACAAGAGACATGATATTGGAATCTGTAAAAAGTGTCATTTAAGAATTGAGAAACGGGGATACGCAAAGGTTGAATAGGCTATTTTTGAATATTTTTCATTTTTGTTGCCCCGCTATAGCGGGTTGCCCTAACAGCACAAGGGCTTATCGGGCTTGCCTCTGGGCCGCCTCTGGCCATAATATATGTTAATATTTTATTATTAACACCGATTGTTTTCACTGTTATACTTCATACTAGTGTGTAACCCGTGCGTTGCACACGATAATATTATCAAAAACAATTTTTAAATTCTTAATATTAAAATTGGAACATTATTATATAACATACAATGAATCAGGCAAAGTAAATATAATATAAATTATTGTTCCATAAGGACAAAAGGCTAAAATTTTGTCCATAAGGACAACTTTTTTTTCTACAATGTTTTTTTTCTTTTTTTTGCGAAGCGAAAACATTTTCTGTTTTTTTTTTGTTTTTACTGCAATTATTTATAGGTTGGCTAAAAATAGAGGTAATATTGTTTTTTAAACATGTTTTTGTAAAAGAACACCTCTCTATTTCGAAATTTAAAGAGTGTATTTTATAAAAATTCCTTATTGTTTTTGTTTTATCGTATATCATGTGACTTATGTATTTTATTTTAGTTTAATGAAAGTGTAATTTTATCATATTGTATTGTTATGGATATGATGTATATTATTGGAAATTTCATATTGTCATTAGTGATCAAACCAATAAATATCACTTAATTACATTTATTTTATTATTTTAAACTTGAAACTACATAATTAATTAAAACACAGGAGAAAGTGAGGTGGATTTTGTAAATAACTATGACAATTTTGAATATAGGTATTTTAAGTTAAATGTAGAATTTTATAATGCAACGTATATTTTACCATTTTAAATACATGTATTTTAAGTTAAATGATAAACAATAAAAAGTTAAACTTGTTATTTTCGTTTTATGCTATTTATATATCATAACTGAATAAAAAATTTGTTTTGTTATTTTTATTAGTATAATAGTCGTATACATATTGAATTATGGTTTTTAATACCTATTAGAAACATTAATAAATATTAGCTAACTAAATTTATTTAAATTGTTTAAATATTTTATTATGTAATTGATAAATTTATATGGATTTGAATATAAAATGTTAGAAATTAATCGATGAATTATTTGTAGATATTTATACAAGTTTTTTATATATATATACATATATCATAATGTAAAAAAAAGACGTTTAATTAAATAATTTAACTGATGGTTGAAAGATTCAAACATTAAATATCAAGACAGAATTAAGCAAAAGAGAGGAAACCCCTAGAATTAAGGAGAAAGCAAGAAATTCTTCTGCTTTACTATTATTTAATAGATTTGACAGGCAACGTAAGTAGCTACAGATATGTAATTTCATGTTACATCGCTTTCAAGGCTCCAGATTACAGAAGCCACTGGTCTCCGAGAGCCTATAAATAGCACTTCATATACAAACCTGAAATTCACACACTTGCATTTGCATAGATCATATATTATCTATTAACACACAATGAAAGATTTTTCTAAAAAATGACCTCAAGTAGTTCTTGGCTGTCAATGGCTTTGGGTGTGTTGATCGTAGCATCAATGATGAGTTGTGTAGCATCACAGTCGTGTCATATTAGCGGATACTTGAGAGGTAAAGCTGGTCATTGCAATACGGAGAACGACTCGGATTGTTGCAAAACAGGCAAACTGTATCCACAATACCGTTGTTCTCCACCGGTAACCGATCAGACACGCGCAGTCATGACGATCAATAGCTTTGCCAAGGGAGGTGATGGCGGAGGTCCATCAGAGTGCGACAATCAATACCATAGCGATAGCGAGCTTGTAGTTGCATTATCCACTGGCTGGTATAATGGAGTAAGCCGCTGTCTGAATAACATCAGAATCAACGCCAATGGAAGGTCTGTTTTGGCTAAAGTGGTCGATGAATGCGACTCCGTCCATGGTTGCGATTCTGATCATGATTTTCAACCTCCTTGTCCTTACAACGACGTCGATGCTTCTCCTGCTGTTTGGAAGGCCTTGAATATTCCCCAATCCCAGATTGGAGATTATGATATTACATGGTCCGATGCTTGATTCCACACCATATCTGTTGATATACATGATATTGTGTGAGAGTTACTATACTGTGCCAGTTTGATTGTTATCAATGAATGACATACATTTATGCTATACAGAGTGTCAAGTTTGTGGTCTAATTAACACCTCTCATCTTCCTCCTTACATATATACATGCATTTTACCTTGTGTACAAGAATTACACAGACTGTACAAGTATGCTGCAGATGAACTCTTGATAATTGCTAATCTGAAAAGGTTGTAAGATTGTCGGGTTCATATATATACGGCCTTGGCTTCCATAATGGAACTATCAATGAGACATGATCTCTCAGCGAGGAAACAAAAGATCATCAGATCTTTTGCGGATAGTACTAATAATTTATCTTCTCATCAGATCACAGACATTAGAAACTTGCATACATAAGCATATATTTCACAACAACAATATCGGTTACATGAGCATTCATACGCCGGCATTGCCGACTTGAGAGGGAGAGTTAAGCACAGGTTAACACACAAGGGAACAATAGATTATTGTTGCTAACAACAACAAAAGCGATCGCCATCATTTTAGTTTTAAACGCAGACCCAACTGAAACCACACACATATCAGTCGTGGTAGTTGCTTCAGTGATTTGTCCATGTTACTTGGAATATATTTCTCTTTCTTATGCACTCCCTATGTTTCATCTTATTTATTATTCATGACTTGCATTTATTTTCTTCTCTACGTTAATCTATTATTAAAAGTGATAAAAAGTAGAGAAATGAGAGATAAAAAAAGTGCAGAGTAATATGGAAAGCCTGCAACTTTACTTTTTATTTTAATTTTTGATTGTTTTCCATTCATTCATAAACTACATAGCATACACCCATATATATATATATATATATATATATATATATATATATATATCGGTTGAGTACATAGAACTTGATGAGTGAATTAATTAAGTTTAGCAAAACATGATGACTCTTTGACTGATAACTATTTGACTAGAATTTTGAACATCAAAAGACACTTAGATGCATTCATTAATTTGGTTTACACCAACATTGCCTCCCATAAACCAAATTTACTTTGTATTCCCAGAGCTTGTACGTTCTTCGTGAAAACAGGACCTCCCAGTGGCTTAGTAAAAATGTCAGCCAATTGTTCATCACTTCGGCAATACGTGAGATTGATTTCTCCATTGTTGACAAGTTCTCTTAGAAAATGACATCTTAAGCGAATATGATTTGTTCTTCCATGTAAAACAGGGTCCTTTGAAACTGAAATGGCTGAACTGTTATCACAGAACAAAGTTGTTGGTTCACATTGTTTGAACTTGAGATTTTCAAGAATTCCTCTTAACCACAAAGCTTGACACCCAGCCAAAGATGCAGCAATATACTCCGCTTCGGTGGTTGAGAGTGACGCATTTGGTTGTTTCTTTGAGCACCAAGAGATTGCTCCACTTCCTAGAATAAATACATAGCCAGAAGTACTTCGGGAGTCATCAATACTTCCACCAAAGTCGCTATCAGTGTAACCAACAAGCTTCGTAGGCACACGAGCTTTATAGAAAATACCATAATCAACGGTACCTTCGATATATCGAAGAACTCTTTTGGCAGCCTCCCAATGATTTGAATAAGGTTTCTCCATGAATCGACTTATCATGCTTACAACAAACATGATGTCAGGTCTTGTCGCCGTAAGATACATCAGGTTTCCAACAAGACTGCGAAACATAGCTGCATTCACAAGTTTTCCTTCACCCTCCTTACTTAAGTTCAGTCCGGTAATACATGGAGTTGCGACAGGATTTGCATTTTCCATTTTGAACTTCTTTAGGATCTCACTTGCATATTTTTCTTCAGAAATGAAAATTCCTCCTTGTGTTTGCTGAACATTAATTCCCAAGAAATGATGCAGTTTTCCTAGGTCTGTCATTTCAAATTCATTCATCATTGATCTCTTGAAATTTGATAACATCTCCAAGTCATTTCCTGTGAAAATAAGATCATCAACGTAGACGTTTGCAAGTATGAAATTACCATTAGAATTTCTTTTTGTGTAGAGGGTGTGCTCATATGGACATCTTTCAAAGCTAGATTTCATGAAGTAGTCATTGATTCGTGCATACCAAGCACGAGGCGATTGCTTCAGACCATGCAACGCCTTTTTTAACTTGTAAACCTTTTCTTCTTCACCTTTTCGTACAAATCCAGGAGGTTGCATTAGATAGATTTCTTGTTGAATAGATCCATTCAAAAATGCTGATTTGACATCCATTTGGAACAACTCCTATCCATTCTGAGCTGCAAGAGAAATAATCAATCGAACAGTGTCAAGTCTTGAGACGGGAGCAAAAACTTCATTGAAATCTTTTCCTTCGGTTTGTTCATAGCCTTTAGCAACTAATCTCGCTTTGTATTTATCGATAGATCCATCCAAATTGGTCTTTGTTTTGAACACCCACTTCACACCAATTGCATTTTTGTTTGGAGGTAAATCATAGAGCTCCCAAGTGTTGTTTTTCTCAATTGATTCCATCTCCTCAATCATAGCATCTTTCCATTTTTTTTCTCGTATAGCTTCTTCATAAGAGATTGGATCTTCTCCTGCAAAAAAGGCAAAGTACACATGCTCTCCATAACCAATTTCTTCGGTTGTATCGTAAATATCTCTCAAACTTCTTGTTCTTCTTTCTTGTGTTGTTGCAGGAGAATTTTGAGGAGGTTCAACAACATCAGGTTGCGAAGATGGTGCTTCATTGTCTTCGTTCTCAAAGATTATTTGGTTTGATGTCCGTTGAGAGTCTGAAAAATCATAACATGCGCTTTCATCAAAACGAACATCTCTACTAATCACAATCTTCTTCGTCCTTGGATTGTAAAACTTGTAAGCTTTAGTCTTTTGACTGTAGCCGATAAAAATGCATGCTTCAGATTTGTCATCTAGCTTTGATCTCATGGCATCAGGGATATGAGAGTATGTAAGACAACCAAATGTTCTTAGATGACAAACATTTGGTTTCTTATTATACCAAACCTCATTTGGAGTTGAGTTTTGTATGCATTTTGTTGGAGATCTGTTCAGCAAATAGACAGCACAAGACACTGCTTCAGCCCAAAATTCCAACGGCAAATTTTCTTTCGTAGCATGCACCTGACCATGTTCATAATTGTTCTATTTTTACGCTCCGCGACACCATTTTACTGTGGTGTATAACGAGCTGTAAGTTCATGCCTAATTCCATGATTTTTGCAAAAATCTTCGAATAATGAAGATGTGTATTCTCCTCCGCGATCACTTCTCAAATTTTTTATTTGAAAGCCAGACGATTTTTCAACTTGGAGCTTGAATTCTTTGAAGCGAGACAAAGCTTCAGATTTTTCTTTTACCATATAAACCCAGATTTTTCTTGTATAATCATCAACAAACAACATGAAATACCTGCTTCCTCCAAGTGATGCAACTTGCATAGGTCCGCAAAGGTCAGTATGCACAAGCGCCAGTGGAGATTTTGACTTCCATTTAGATTTAGATGGGAAGGATTCACGATGTTGTTTTCCCAACTGACATTCTTTACATGCATCATTGATTACATCGATTTTGGGCAATCCTTGAACAATCTCTTTCATGCATAACTCCTTCAAACTTCGGAAATTTAAATGGCCAAATCTGTCATGCCACAACTTTGAAACATGATCATTATTAGTGTAATAACAAGAATCTTTTATCCTATCAAGTTTGACAGGAAACAAATTATCTGAGCCCAAATCAATATTTGCAACATGAAGATTTTTTTTTCATGGTGAAAATGTTTTCAGCAAAGTGAAAGTTAAAGCCTTTCTTTAACAAGTGACCAAGACTTAACAAATTACATTTCAAACCTGGTACATATAGTACTTTAGATATCTTCTCTGTTTTTCCAGCCTTTGTTATAAAAGTGATGTCACCAACTGCTTCAATATTTAATGATTTGGCATCTCCAATAGTCACATGCCCTTGATTAGTTTCTATAATATATGAAAACAAATTTTTGTTTCCAGTCATATGCTTACTTGCACCATTGTCCAAATACCATATATCTTCAAAGTTTCCATTTGAAGCAATCAATAAAGTTTCAGAAGATTCAGAGGGTTCAGATTCTTTTTGATGAACATATCCGGCTTCACGTTTTTTTTCCGGATATTTTTTCCAACAGTCATATTCTTTATGTCTAGGCATAGTTGCATTCAAAATAAGGTTTCGTACCTTTATAAGCACTCCGTCCTTTGCTTTTCTGCGAATTTTGGAATGATGATTTCTCCTCTCGTCTTGGTTCTTCATTTTTCTGATTTTGAATATGTTGGTTTGAAGAATGTTTTCCTCCACGGCCTCTGCCCCATCCACGGAAAGACCCATGTCCTTTAGTGGGTGTGAATTGAGATTTTAGAGCTTGTTCATTTGAAGAATTTGATTGAGTGCTTCTCTGTAGAATTCTAGCCTCATGAGCTTCCAATCTACCTTGCAAACCTTCAAGAGACATTGAAGAAAGATCATTAGATTCTTCAATGGCAACCACAATATGATCGAATTTAGTTGGCAAACTTCGTAGAACTTTCTCGACTGTCCTTTGAGTCTCCACAACTTCTCCATTCGAGGCCATTTGGTTAACAATGGAAGAAAGACGGATGAAATATTCTGAAATTTTTTCATTTTCTTTCATCTCAAGTCTTTCGAATTCAGCCCGCAACGATTGCAAACGAACCTTTTTCACTTGATCATGTCCGGAGTATGTCGTATTCAATATTCTCCATGCTTCGCGAGCACTATTAACTTTCGAAATTCTCTCATAAACAGGAATTTCTAGTGCTTGGTAAATTTGAAAGAGAGTCTTTCTGTCCTTTTGCTTTTTGTTCTTCAAAGCATCCCTTTGGCCATTTGTGAGTTGTGATTCGTCTGTCGGCGCACCAACACCTTCTTCAACAACACTCCATAAGTCCTGAGATTCAAGACAGAGCCTCTTTAAGTTGCTCCAATAATCAAACCTTTCACCATTGAATCGAGGAACAAGAGAGACAAGATTGTTTGACACAATATTGTTTGACATATTTGCTATCAAGTGGCTCCGATACCAGATTGTTAAAAAATAGAGAAATGAGAGATAAAAAAAATGCAGTGTAATATGGAAAGCCTGCAACTTTACTTTTTATTTTAATTTTGGATTGTTTTCCATTCATTCATAAACTACATAGCATACACACACATATATATATATCGATTGAGTACATAGAACTTGATGAGTGAATTAATTAAGTTTAGCAAAACATGATGACTCTTTGACTGATAACTATTTGACTAGAATTTTGAACATCAAAAGACACTTAGATGCATTCATTAATTTTGTTTGCACCAACAAAAAGTCCTTCTCATCATCAAAAAAAAAAAAAAAAAAAAAAAAAAAAAAAAGAAGAAGAAGAAGAAAAATCACTTTATCCGAAAGTTCTTCTATTTTCTTCTTCTTTTGCTTACCATTGGCTTCTCTTAATGCACTTAAAATATGATTTAATGAAAATTAGATTTAGCATACTGCAATTTAATTTTCAATAAATATGGCATAAATGCAAGCCAATTTGCTATGATGCAAACCAATTAAGATTAAATGGACCTGGGACTTGACATATCTCATCTTCCTCCTTACATACATGCATTTTACTATCAATGAATGATATATATTTACTCCATACAGAGTGTCAAGTTTCTAGTCTAAACATCTCTCATATTCCTCCTTACATGCATTTTACTTCATATACAAGAAATACACAGATTGATCCAACTTTATTAGTACGCTAGTGATCTCTTAATAATTACTAATCCAAAACGTTTTGCAAGACTATCAGATTCATATATATGGCCTTGTCTTTGGTTATGGAACCATCAACGATGCATGATCCCTCAGTTGGTAACTAACTTGAAGAGGAAAACAAAAGGTCATCGGATAGTACTAAATTATCTCCTTATCAAATCGCAGACTTGAGAAACTTGCACCATCATATGTTTCACGACAACAATATTGCTTACATGAGCATTCATAAATCCTGCTGACTTGACATCCAAAGTGGTGAGATCTTATATATTCCTTAGTTAAAATGGGTTTACTCATGTTATATCTTCATAGATTTAATTAATTCGATTATATTTTCTCAATTTAGCTTCTTAAGTTCCTATGTTAGGATTTCCTTACTCCATAGAAGTGTTATCCTATCAAAACAAAAGATAGAAGTTAAATGCTTGAGATTTTAATCTCATTACAACAAATTTGCTTTTTGGCTATGCAAATATTTGCGATGAAAAATTATTTGTTGCAAAAAGAAAAAAAAAATTACTATGCACAATTATGACGCAACTAATATACAGGGTCGGCCCTGAGTGTATATGGACCTAGTGCGGTCCAAAATTTTGGACCCTTAAATTTTTTTTATATGAAATTGAACTTAAGTGAAAATGTGCTTTTCCTACTATGCATCTCCATTGAGAAAATGTGTATTTCAGCAAATTCATAAAGTTTTTACCCACATTTTCAATCTGTCAACTAGAGGTCCACACAAGACACATTTCCATTTTAATATATTGATTGATGTCAACAAAGCATACAATCATATGTACTTTTGCATGGATAAACTACTATCAAGTACACGCATCTTGACAAGAAAAAACAGTTTTAGTAAAGATAATATAGTTTTTTTTTGCCTCCCTGATCTAATGGGCCCTGTGCGGTCGCACGGCTCGCACTAGGTCGGGTCGGTCCTGCTAATATAGGTAGTGAATACTTCATTAAATTATTTATTCTTACTTACGATTGTATTATTCGTCATAGATTACCACATAATCAAAAATAGTAATATTTATTCAAATTTATGTTCATTTACTGCGTATTCCAAGCATCGCAAAAGAAAATATATTAACTACCCATTGTCTATGCTATTTTATGCCATTAAACGTAAATATCAACAACCTTCTTTAGGTTGCAATTTTAACTCTTTTATTATGACCATACTAACTGATGGTGTTTTCTTTAATTACTGAAGCGTGGTTGTCGTATTGATTTATCGTAGGTTGCAAGTTTAAATTAAAAAACATTTCAAAATTTATAGTTGAAATTTGGCTATAAATGCACTGTAATAGTATGCAGTTTAAAGATGACATTTTTCACATCTGTAATTTTTATTTGAAAAGTACAAAACGAATTTTTAAAATTTAATACCAACCATACTCAAATTTACAAAATTAATAACATTTAATAAAATTGAACAAAACTTGCTTATTATTGAACCGGTACAGTTAAAAATAATTTATACCATAAATATTTCTACGCTTGTTTATGCTGTGAGAGAGGGGCTTTATTAAAATTTACGTTCAAAAAGTAAATCAATGGGTTCCTTCAAAAAGTAAATTTCTTCTACTATCTTCCTCCTTTCAGATTAATCCCACTCTCCATCCTTATCTGTTATAGCTAAAACTTTCTTCTTAGTGTTGCAACCCTTCAACAACAATCCTTCTCCTGATATAATGGAAAGTTGCTACTATACTAAGAAGGTTGCAATACTAAGAAGACAATTGCTACTATAATGGAAAAGGATGGAGAGTGGAAATTGATTTGGAAGAAGGAAGACAGTGGAAGAAATTTAAATAAAAAAACATTTCAAAATTTATAGTTGAAATTTGGCTATAAATGCACTGTAATAGTATGCAGTTCAAAGATGACATTTTTCACATCTGTAATTTTTATTTGAAAAGTTCAAAACGAATTTTTAAAATTTGATACCAACCATACTTAAATTTACAAAATTAATAACATTTAATAAAATTGAACAAAACTTGCTTATTATTGAACCCATATAGTTACAAATAATTTATATCATAAATATTTCTACGCTCATTTATGCTGTGAAAGTGGGGCTTTATTAAAATTTACGTTTGTAACACCCCACCTCCGCTAGGGTCACTCACAAAGGGAATGCACTAGTTTTGGTGGAGTATTATCTAGGTAAACATGCACAGAGATATCACAAGGCAGAACATAAATAAAGCAGCGGTAGAAATTAAAAACCAACTTTTTATTACTTTTCAAGAAAGAGTCAAAAACCTCATATATCCAAGATACAAATTATTCCATTACATCAAGTTCCAAAGAAGCATAAACTTAAGATAACCAAAAGTAAAATATTCCCCATAAATAACAGAAGCAGCCGTAGCATAGCTCAAGACCAAACCATATATGAGCTGTTAGAAAGCAAGCCAAATCCAAGCTAAGAGCTAGTGTTTCCTCCCTGAGAACTTGGAGGGAAAACGAAAGAAAACGAGACGAAAGAAAAAGGGTCAGTCATAAAGACTGGTAAGCCCTAGTGACTTTCAGCATGAAAACTAGTAAAGGTAACATGATATGTGAAAACTGGAATTAAACATAAGGATGATAACAGAACTGTTAGGATAATTAAGATAACAAGATAAGTTAAGTATAACATCGCATGTTCGAGGTTCGCTGCACCAATTGTACTAGTATTATAACCCATGTCAAGTATTAACCATGAAATGATCCCTTGGCCCAGTATCATGAAGTGACCCATTACGGGGTCCTCCGGTATGATCTATTAATCGATCGGCTCCCTACAAGTCCTAGCTCGTCATGTGTCTGTGTCATACGGACCTATCCTGAAATGTAGTTACCTATGCTAGGTCCTTCATAGGGTGTATCAAGTCCTATGGTGCCAACCACCGACACGAATCAAGCACGCACAGTGTAAATCTACGGGTGCCCAATGCCTGCTTTTTCAACTCCGGACTACATGCACGACCATAGCCCGCCTGAACCTACAATGGTGTGCCTACTCAGCCGTCGTTCTGGTCGCTTACAATCAGCCCAGTAATCGTGCCCCCACCCTGCCTAGTCCCAGGGTATCGTGATACATCTAAGTGAGTTACTGTTGAAAAGGACCGCGTAACTAGGGTTTCTAACGGGTTAAGTGTTGTCATTCAAATTCGTGACCTAACCCTATCCAGATCATGTATCAAGTTGGTTAAGTGTGTTCAAGCAGTTCATGACTTAACCCTATCAATTCATCGTGTCAAGATGGTTAAGTATATTCAAGTGGTTCATGACTTAACCCTATCAATTCATTAATCCATTAGTGCACGCCAACCTCTCACATTAGACTGACTGTTGTGGTTACTGGATTTGCCGGGCGGTTCTGGGCAGATTCACACCACAACATAGTCTAACCTCGGGTTTTTACGTGCGATATGACCAACTACCCACGTTGGATCCTATTGTTTGCAGCCACTGGATTTGCCGGGCGGTTACGGGCAGATTTACACTGCAAACTCAACCCAACCTCGAGTTGGCCATTTTCAAGTTTATCTAATTGTCATGCCCACGTTCAAGTTTTCATGTCTAGATTCATGTCCAGTTTTCAGGTCATGTTTCATGCCAAATCGTGTCAAGTTCATGTTCATATTCAGGTTCAAGTCATAACAACGTTCTTGTTCAAGTTTAAAGCTATTTCATGGTTTACCTAGTCTACCCAAATCGTATTCCCATCGCACGTAAACTTGAATCGATACAAATAAATCTAATTAGGGAATAACATTAAAAGGAACGGGTATAAGGTGGCAAAAGTGATTACTAGCATAGCATAGTATGACTTGAAATAAAAGATTAAAACATTACTGGCATATGGAATATTGGCCTCAAACATAAGGATTCCAAATCTAGCAAAACAAGGTACTAGTCAAGATAACAGTTGTCATAAGGTGATAGTATAGTCGTGGTAATGATTGACATAAAGTGATAGTATAGTCATGGTAACGACTGTTATAAGGTGATAGTCATAAACATGTGACTAATAGCAGATTCAACATGATAATAAGAGGGGTTTCTCTTTTTGGTTTACAACATGAATAGGCCCCAAATCAATGTCATAGTAATATCCAAGAGTCAAGATCCAAGGTGAACAAGAATGGATGTAAAACAGTCATCATACATAGGTCTAATTTCAATTTACATCATATTCATATTACATTTACACTTTAAATCTAAAAATAACCGGGGCTTACAGATCGTGGTTCGAGAATTAGAAAAAGAGAGTCGATGTTGAATCTTTATATGCTTAGTCAAGTCCTAATAGAAGTCCCCAAATCAGCAACTCCCTTAACGCAGTCTCAACGTAGAAGAAGCAGTCCCTCTCTCAAACTTTTCAATCAGAATCAGAGCGGCATAAGGTCAGAAAGAACTTTGTGTAGAGAGACTGGTGTTAGGGGCTGTATCTATAGGGTCAGGTCAACGAATGTAGACAGAAACGAGGTCAGATACGTCAAAGCGAATCCAGCTTCAGAAATGGGCTCGGGCACCATGTCGACCCCCAGGTTGACACTATGGTCGACCTGGTCCTGGGTAGGTCGACTACATAGTCGACCCCCAGGTCGACCTGGTCCTGGACGGGAAATTTCCCGCCCAGTCCATTCTGAGGTTTGAAATTCGAATTTTGAATTCAAATTGAACTGTTTTTTAACTTAAAAACTTCAGAAAACTTCGAATGGTCATAACTTGGTCATACGGACTCCGATTTTCGAAAACTCGGACTCGTTTCCAAGCAGAATTTCGAGATGAACGCAATGGCGCAACCCGTTTCCTTTGATTCTTATTTTAAAAATTAATTCTGCCTTGATTTATGGTTATTACACGTTATAAAAATACGGGTTGTTACATTCTTTCCCCCCCTTAAAGGATTTCGTCCCCGAAATCTCTAAGTTAGGGAGGATGTGTCCTACCATCCATCATCCATCTACTCAAAGCATCATCCACAGGCAACCATTGTCCTTAAAAGATTTCTAGTGCTGTATGAACATATGCAGTAAGTGTGTGTATATGTACTTATCTAATGCAAAAGATCAGGCGGTTACTGATTCAGTAAACCTCCTTAATGCAAAATATGTTAGTGTCATGAATCCAACATGTATGCAAATTTCTAGCATAGTTCATAATCTCTACATGAGTGCACAGTCATTCATCCATATGCAACATCCACCCATGCTTGTGCAACATGAAAATGTGACTGAGCCGATCTAGTGCCTAATGTGTGTCATGCATCCACTAGCAACCACTTGCAACCACTTGCAACCATTTGCAAACATCAACCATAACATGTTTCAATCACATGTTTACATCCATATGGTTCTACATAAGGTTCTCAAGATAAGATCGAGAAGATAACAAGACAAACGTAGATATTAGAAGCATGATACGAAAAGGTTTTCAAGTTTATAGGAAAAAGAGATCGAGAATGTACCCTAAAAAAGAAATGGGTAAAGCGCGCGTATCTTCTCTTCGGTTTTCCAAGTTGCGTCTTCTTGGGCTTCACTCCACTGCACCTTGACTAGCTTGACTTCTCAATTCCTTAGCTTCTTAATCTCCGTTCCTAAGATACGAATCGGAACTCGCATCAATGTTGCTTCTTTTTCCACCTCTACGTCTTCAAGGATGCTTGGCTCAACCACTTCGACTGACTCATGCAAGCACTTCCGGAGATGCGAGACGTGAAAGACATTGTGTACTCCAGATAACTTCTCGGTAAGTCTACCTTGTAGGCCATCCGTCCAATCCTCTCAATGATAGGGAACGGTCCTACGAACCTTGGTGCTAGCTTTCCAACTGCTCCAAAACGAACTACATTGCGTAACGGAGAAACCTTTATAAAGACCACATCTCCGACTTCGAACTCTAGGATTGTCCTTCTCTGGTCCGCATAAGATTTCTGTCTATCTTGGGCCGTTTTCATCCGTCTTCGTATCAACTCAATCTTCTCAGAAGTGTCTCTTACCATATCAGGGCCAAATATAAGCCCGTCTGTCGTCTCCCACCAACAAGTTGGCAACTTGCACGGTCTTCCATACAGGGCTTCGAACGGTGCCATTCCGATGCTAGCTTGGTAACTGTTATTATATGCAAACTCCACGAGAGGAAGATGGTCTTCCCAAGTACCACCCAAGTCAAGAATGCATAGCCTCAGGAGATCTTCTAGTACCCTATTTACCCTTTCGGTTTGTCCATCCGTTTGTGGGTGATAGGCCGTGCTTAAATTCAGTCGTGTTCCCATTGCTTCTTGCAGACTATTCCAAAACTGGCTAGTGAAAATCGGGTCACGATCACTAACTATACTAGAAGGAACTCCATGCAACCGTACTATCTCTCGAAGGTAAATAGACGCTAGCCCTGATGCGGTCCTCTTGCTTCTCACTGGAATCAAGTGAGCACTTTTCGTGAGTCTATCAACTATGACCCATATGCTAGTATTTCCCTTCCTTGACCTAGGCAGTCCATCCCCGAAATCCATCGAGATACTCTCCCATTTCCATTGCGGAACATCCAAAGGATGTAATAGCCCACCGGGCTTCTTCGACTCGGCCTTTACTTGTTGACACACCATGCACTTCGAAATGAACTCTGCCACGTCCTTTTTCATTCCAGCCCAAAAGAACATACATTTCATATCCCTGTACATCTTATCCCCTCTGGGATGTATAGTAATTTTCGATTGGTGCGCCTCTTCGAGAACTTTCCTTACTAGGTCTCCCACTTGTGGGACACATAGCCTTCCATCGCGCCTTAGCCATCCCTTGTCATCTATGGCATACCTACTGAGGTGACTTGACGTCTCACCTTTAATCAGCTTGTCCATGATTTCGATAACTGTGGGTCTTCCTTCTGTGAAGTCCCTAGTACTTGATCTAGAAGTGTAGGTCTTAACTCAAGAGATGCAAACGTAGCAGTCAATGACTCAACTGCAGGTGTAAAATCAAAGGTTGCTATAAACTCAAGGCTTTTCATTTCAACAAACAAGGGGCTCAAAGTCAATCTTTTTCTACTTAGCGCGTCCGCCACCACATTACCCTTGTCAGGGGTATAAGCTATATCGAAGTCATATGATGCCAAGAACTCCATCCACCGCTGTTGCCTCAGATTCAAATCTTTCTGTGAGAAGAGGTATTTGAGCGATTTGTGGTCGGTGTACAGCTCAAACCTCTCCCCTGGAAGATAATGGCGCCAAGCTTTAAGTGCAAAGACAATTGCGACCAACTCCAAGTCATGCGTGGGATAGTTTTTCTCATGAACTTTAAGTTGTCTGCCCCTGTAGCATATTACTCTTCCTTCTTGCATTAGGACGGCGCCTAATCCCGTGCCGCACGCATCTGTGTACACGGTAAACATCTTACCTCCATCGGGTAATGCCAAAACTGGAGCTGTGGTGAGGGCTCTCTTAAGTCTCTGAAAAGCAGCGTCACACTCTATGTCCCATGCAAAAGTTAGGTTCTTCTTTGTTAACTTGGTAAGAGGGGCTGAAATCTTAGCGAAGTCCTTAATGAACTTCCTGTAGTAGCCCGCCAAACTGAGAAAGCTTCTCACCTCCGTTGCATTCTTAGGAATTTTCCAGTCCTGTACCGCAACTAACTTTGCGGGGTCCACGGCTATGCCTTGCCTAGAAACTACATGCCTAAGGAACCGAACTTCCTTCCTCCAATAATGGCATTCGGAGAACTTAGCCTTTAACTGGTGTGCTCTAATCGTTTCCATGACTTCCTTGAGATGTCTAGCATGCTCTTCTTCATCTTTTGAGAAGATCAAAATATCATCCACGAAAACTACCACAAACTTGTTAAGGAACTCCCGAAACACCCTGCTCATCAAGTCTACAAAGTACGCGGGTGCATTCGTTAACCCAAACGGCATGACGAGCCATTCGAAGAACCCATCTGGAGTTCTAAACGCAGTTTTGTTAATGCTATCCTCAGCCACTTTAAGCTGATGGAATCCTGTGGCTAGATCGAGTTGAGAGAAAACAGATGCTCCCACAAGCTGGTCAAACAAATCGTCGATTCTTGGTAGCGGGTGCCTATTCTTCTTTGTCAGCTTGTTTAATTCACGATAATCTACGCACAGACGAAGCGATCCATCCACCTTAGTAGCGAATACCACCGGAGCACCCCATTCAGAAATGCTTCGTCTTATGAAATTTTTCTCAAGCAACTCGTTAATTTGTTTACTGAGCTCTTTTCTTTCTCGCGGGGCCATGTGCCTAACGGGCAATGAAACTGGCTTGGCATTATCAACAAGATAAATTCGGAACTCTATCTCGCGTTTAGGAGGTAATCCCCTAACTTCATCAAAGACTTCTGGATATTCTCGGACCACTCTTACAGATTGCAAATTATCGTCGGACGAGTCAAGAGATTCAAGGTAACACAACATGACCGGACCCTTAGGGTTACAAGAAATTTCAAGGGTATTACCAAGGCGAGTCATGAGCCTCACTACCCTTCGTTCACAATCAAGAATGGCTCCATAATCGGACAGTCAATCCATACCTAGGATCAAACCGTATCCCATGAATCCGAGAACATAAGCATTACACGTGAATTCTACGCCTAAGATAGAGATCCTCAAATCCACACACATCATAGATAAATGGACGGAGCCCCCAATTGGATTTGAAACTATAACGGGATCCTCAACCAGACTAGTACTTAGGTGCAGATTTTCAACAATATCAGAAGAAATAAATGTATGCGATGCTCCAAAGTCAAATAAGGTTCGAACAGGAAAGTCAGAAATGTAAACAAGGCTTTCTACTGAAATATTACTACCTCGTTCAAGAGATGGAGTGGTGTTGAGAGCATGCAACTGCCCTCCAGAAGGTCCTGCTCGCTGGGTCTGCCCTTGCTTCTTAGGGAAATCCTTGCTGATGTGTCTAGTATCTCCACAGTGAAAGCATTCACCCAACTTCCTCTTCTTCTTTCTACAGTCTTTAGCTAGATGTCCAGTGATACCACAGAAGTTGCACTTCCTCATCTCACGTGATTTATTGTTGTTCTTGTTATTCTTATTATTCTTGTTGTTCCCCTTCTTGAAGTCAGCTCTCTTATTCTGAGTCTCATTAGGCTTAACCTCCTTCTTGTTATTCTTGTCTTCCTCATGAAGTAGATCCATATCCACCAAGCTTTCAAAGGTCGCCCCCATGGGTATATGAGTTAGGGCCAAGCTGTGTAGTGGCTCGTTCAATCCTCGAGCAAAGCGTACAGCCTTTTTCTGGGCTGTGTTGACCAAATCCAAACCGAACCGAGCAAGCTGATTAAACTTATTCACGTACTCCCAAACAGACATGTCCCCTTGCTTGAGTGCTAGGAACCTCTCCATCTGAAGGTTCTCCTCTGCCGACGATAAGAATTTAAGCCCAAACCTTTCTCTAAAGTCTGCCCAAGTCTCAACTGGCCTGGTAGCGTTGGTGACTTCCCACCAAAATGCAGTTTCCTCTTTCAGCAACCATGCTGCCAACTGGACTTTCCTATGGTCCTCCATATCAAAGATAATGAAAAAGTCTTCTGTCTCCTTTGGCCAGTTTCGTGCCTCAACAAAGGTTTCAGTTCCAACGAAGTTCTTGCCTCACATTGCTTTAAAGTCTTTGCATATTTTGGCAAAGGCGGTACCAAGAGGAGGAGGAACCGCAACAACTGGGGGAGGAGGAGGAGGGATGTCTGCCGTGCCCGCGTCGTTGGCCCTGGCTTCTAAGTACCTTCGGAACCATTCAGGCACGGGTATTCCCTCCGGAAGGTTAAGATCAGCCATGCTGAAAAACGAAAAGAAAAAGATTTAAACGAGGAAACAAAGGGAAGTGCTAAGGGCTTTTTGGGGAATAGCCTTTTTAAACATAAAATTTTCCTTGAAAAATGCTTCTTTATAAATGGTTTTGAAAATAGTTTCAGAAGGTTTTTAAAATTTTTTGCCCAGCCTGGTAACCTCGCTCTGATACCAAATGTAGCACCCCATCTCCGCTAGGGTCACTCACAAAGGAAATGTACTAGTTTTGGTGGAGTATTATCTAGGTAAACATGCACAGAGATATCACAAGGCAGAACATAAATAAAGCAGCGGTAGAAATTAAAAACCAACTTTTTGTTACTTTTCAAGAAAGAGTCAAAAACCTCACATATCCAAGATACAAATTATTCCATTACATCAAGTTTCAAAGAAGCATAAACTTAAGATAACCAATAGTAAAATATTCTCTATAAATAACAGAAGCAGCCATAGCATAGCTCAAGACCAAACCGTACATGAGCTGTCAGAAAGCAAGCCAAATCCAAGCTAAGAGCTAGTGTTTACTCCCTGAGAACCTGGGAGGAAAACGAAAGAAAAGAGGCGAAAGAAAAAGGGTCAGTCATAAAGACTGGTAAGCCCTAGTGACTTTCAGCATGAAAACTAGTAAAGGTAACATGATATGTGAAAACTGGAATTAAACATAAGGATGATAATAGAACTGGTAGGATAATTAAGATAATAAGATAAGTCAAGTATAGCATCGCATGTTCAAGGTTCGCTGCACCAATTGTACTAGTATTCTAACCCATGTCAAGTATTAACCATGAAATGATCCCTTGGCCCAGTATCATGAAGTAACCCATTACGGGGTCCTCCGGTACGATCTATTAATCGATCGGCTCCCTACAAGTCCTAGCTCGTCATGTGTCTGTGTCATACGGCCCTATCCTGAAATGTAGTTACCTGTGCTAGGTCCACCATAGGGTGTATCAAGTCCTATGGTGCCAACCACCGACACGAATCAAGCACGCACAGTGTAAATCTACGGGTGCCTAATGCCTTCTTTTTCAACTCCGGACTACGTGTACGACCATAGCCCGCCTGAACCTACAATGGCGCACCTACTAAGCCGTCGTTCTGGTCGCTTACAATCAGCCCAGTAATCGTGCCCCACCCTGCCTAGTCCTAGAGTATCGTGATACATCTAAGTGGGTTACTGCTGAAAAGGACCGCGTAACTAGGGTTTCTAACGGGTTAAGTGTTGTCATTCAAATTCGTGACTTAACCCTATCCAGATCATGTATTAAGTTGGTTAAGTGTGTTCAAGCAGTTCATGAATTAACCCTATCAATTCATCGTGTCAAGATGGTTAAGTATATTCAAGTGGTTCATGGCTTAACCCTATCAATTCATTAATTCATTAGTGCACGCCAACCTCTCACATTAGACTGACTGTTGTGGTTACTGGATTTGCCGGGCGGTTCCGGGCAGATTTACACCACAACATAGTCCAACCTCGGGTTTTTACGTGCGATATGACCAACTACCCACATTAGATCCTATTGTTTGCAGCCACTGGATTCGCCGGGCGGTTTGGGAAGATTTACACTGCAAACTCAACCCAACCTCGAGTTGGCCATTTTCAAGTTTATCTAATTGTCATGCCCACGTTCAAGTTTTCATGTCTAGATTCATGTCCAGTTTTCAGGTCATGTTTCATGCCAAATCGTGTCAAGTTCATGTCCATATTCAGGTTCAAGTCATAACAACGTTCTTGTTCAAGTTTAAAGCTAATTCATGGTTTACCTAGTCTACCCAAATCGTATTCCCATCGCTTATAAACTCGAATCGATACAAATAAATCAAATTAGGGAATAACATAAAAAGGAACGGGTATAAGGTGGCAAAAGTGATTACTAGCATAGCATAGTATGACTTGAAATAAACGATTAAAACATTACTGGCATATGGAATAATGGCCTCAAACATAAGGATTCCAAATCTAGCAAAACAAGGTACTAGTCAAGATAACAGTTGTCATAAGGTGATAGTATAGTCATGGTAACGATTGACATAAAGTGATAGTATAGTCATGGTAACGACTGTTATAAGGTGATAGTCATAAACATGTGACTAATAGCAGATTCAACATGATAATAAGAGGGGTTTCTCTTTTTGGTTTACAACATGAATAGGCCCCAAATCAATGTCATAGTAATATCCAAGAGTCAAGATCCAAGGTGAAAAAGAATGGATGTAAAACAGTCATCATACATAGGTCCAATTTCAATTTACATCATATTCATATTACATTTACACTTTAAATCTAAAAATAACTGGGGCTTACAGATCGTGGTTCGAGAATTAGAAAAGGAGAGTCGATGTTGAATCTCTATATGCTTAGTCAAGTCCTAATAGAAGTCCCCAAATCAGCAACTTCCTTAACGCAGTCTCAACATAGAAGAAGCAGTCCCTCTTTCAAACTTTTCAATCAGAATCAAAGCAGCATAAGGTCAGAAAGAATTTTGTGTAGAGAGACTGGTGTTAGGGGCTGTATTTATAGGGTCAGGTCAACAAATGTAGACAGAAACGAGGCCAGATACATCAAAGCGAATCCAGCTTCAGAAATGGGCTCGGGCGCCAGGTCGACCCCCTGGTCGACACTATGGTCGACCTGGTCCTGGGTAGGTCGACTACATAGTCGACCCCCAGGTCAACCTGGTCCTGGGCGGGAAATTTCCCGCCCAGTCCATTCTGAGGTTTGAAATTCGAATTTTGAATTCGAATTTAACTGTTTTTGAACTTGAAAACTTATGAAAACTTCGAATGGTCATAACTTGGTCATACGGACTCCGATTTTCGAAATCTCGGACTCGTTTCCAAGCAGAATTTCGAGACGAACGCAATGGCGCAACCCGTTTCCCTTGATTCTTATTTTAAAAATTAATTCTGCCTTGATTTATGGTTATTACACATTATAAAAATACGGGTTGTTACAATGTTCAAAAGGTAAATCAATGCGTTCCTTTCGAACAAAACATTTTAGAAATCCCAGCGCCGCCATCGCTAGGATTTCGTGTTTCTTCCACTATCTTCCTCCTTTCAAATTAATCCCACTCTCCATCCTTTTCTGTTATAGCTAAAACTTTCTTCTTAGTACTGCAACCCTTCGACAACAATCTTTCTGCTAATATAATGGAAATTTGCTGCTATACTAAGAAGGTTGCAATACTAAGAAGACATTTGCTGCTATAATGGAAAAGGATGGAAAGTGGGGATTGATTTGGAAGAAGGAAGACAGTGGAAGAAATGTGAACCCCTAATGATGATGGCGTTGAGATTTCTGAAATGTTTTGTTTGAAAGGAACACGTTGATCTATTTTTGAACGTAATTTTAAACAAAGCCCCTCTTTCACTTCATAAATGAGAGCAGAAATATTTATGATATAAATTATTTTTAACCGTCCAGGTTCAATAATAAGCAAGTTTTGTTCAATTTAATAAAAATAAAATGTTATTAATTTGGCAAATTTGAGTATGGTTGGTATTAAAATTTTAAAATTCGTTTTACAATTTTCAAATAAAGATTATGGATGTGAAAAATGTTATCACTTGAATTGCATACTATTATAGGGCATTTATAGCAAAAATTCAACTATAAATTTTGAAATGTTTGTTTAATTAAACTTGTATTCCATAATAAATCAATACACCAGCCACCCTTCAGTAATTTAAAAAATATACTAGTTATTTATAGTCATAATAAAAAGAGTTAAAACTACAACATAAAAAAAGTTGTTAATATTGACGTTAATTGACATAAAGTAGCGTAGACAACGGGGCAGTAAATATATTTTCTTTTATGATGCCTAGAATACACAGTAAATGACTACAAATTTGATTAGATATTACTATTTTCGATTACGTGGTTATTTACGACACATAATACAATCGTAAGTAAGAATAAATAATTCAACGAAGTATTTGCTACCTATATTAGTTGCATCATAATTAAGCATAGTAAATATGGTTTTTTTGCATCTGATGATCTTACTTTGCAAATATTTGCGTAGCTAAAAGGCAAATTTGTTGTTGCGTTACTTATTAGGTTTCGAAAACAAGTCATGAAGGCCTATTCCATTTACAAATATCTCTCCGTGAGAATTCAAGGTCAGGTAGTCTTATGGGTACCAGACATCTTAAAAAACCTTAGGTGCCGGAATCCAAATCCTCTTGATGTGTTCTATACATTTTGTTCTGTTTGTTGCGCCCTTTTGGAAGTGCCAGAATCTATTTGGTGAATTGATATCCTTGTTATCTTGAGTGTCGAACCTACAAAGTTAATAAATAATAATAATATACCGATTCGAATATTACCAATGTATTACCTCTACAAATCATAAATGAGCCTCTTTATTTATGATTATAATAATTATAAATACTTAAGCATCTCAATTCCTAAATTACCCAAACTAATTTAGGAATTAGGGTTTACAATTAAGAATCATATATATAAGTGCGAGAATAGAGGATTTAGTCTAGATTTAAGACCCTGAGGATCATATTTATTATTGCCGCAGGAGTCCATTTTCACCTTAGGTCCTTCGTCCTGACGTTTTGGTAGAAACGGAACCGAGGGCCTAATAAAGGCTCTTTTTATAATACATGGCTTATGCTCTTGACATAGTTTGTGACAATAATGAGTAATCTAGAACGGAAGTTAGCCGAGACATTCTGACAGTTTTCTGGTTAATAATCACTATGTTGCTTTCGGATCTTCCGAAGGGACCTTTAAAACGATAGACTTGTTTGTGTGAGAAGGATAAACTACCGCAGGATCTTGGCTTTAATGTTACCTAAAGGTAGTTTTCTCTCAGACAAGGTTCTCCTTTACTCAATGAACATCTATTTTAGGATAAGATTCCCGAAATATCCTCTTCAAATGAATCAAAGGATGTATTTAGTTTCCCTTTGCTTTATTTGAAGGTTGCTGTTGAAGAAAATGTACCCTTCGTATTTCTCCAAAAGGGACTTTCATTCACGGAAAGATTCCCTTTACTCTTTAACTTTGTAGATAGAGGGAAGCTAAGATAAAATACCTTTATCTTCTCCAAAAGTTTATTACTCTTGACATTCTTCATTATAGCTTTTTCTCTTGACTCCTTGGTTGTTTTAGTGCTAAAAAACGTTAATTTGGAGACCAATTTCTCAATGGGTGATTCAGATGTTACCAACTTATCAAGAGGATTGCTCTAATACAATATCTTTAAAGTAATATATTCATGATCAATGGTATTATCTTGACAAACAACATTGTACAAGTGGTTAGGAGACTTCAATATCATGCGAGTGATCATGATTTCAAATCTGGATTTACATGATTTGAACTTACTTGCCATGTAATATGTTTTATATCACACAAGACATGTACAACCATCACAGCATGCTCCAAAGCACAAATAAATTGTTATCTTTCATGATCGGTTTTTCCTTTTTTCATCACAATAGGTTTATTTTAGGAAACATAGAAAATTTCTACGCAAATTGTGATTAATCATTAATTATTCGCAAAGATCAGAAATACACTAAGTAGTTTATATGATGGCACTTATTGTTTTGAAATTTTAAAATAAAATGAAATGTGACACTATTAGACATACAGTTTATACCAACGGAGAGGGGCAATGGTCACCAACGGCTCTATGGCAACGGCTTCCGTTGGTTTTAAAGTCGTTGGCAGTCGTTGCTCTCCGTTGCTAAATCGTGAAGAAACTGGCAGAACAACTTATTCTTCCTCATGTCATTTTCCTTCCAAATCCTCCTCCAAACCCTCCTCCCTTCTCAACTGTCGGCCCGCACCGCCTCACCAGCCATCCCTTGTCTATCCTACACCTGGAAGCCTCCCTTTCCTCCTCTCTAAGATCCAATTCTCCTCCAATCAAGGTATAAACCCTAATTTCAATTTTAATTACATTTGCTAAATTAGGGTTAATTTGTTAGATTTCCTGTTTTATTTCCTTATTGTATGTATAATTTAGTTTATTGAGGTCTAATTCATGTTATTAATATATATTGCTAGGTTATGTAGTTTGTATCACAATTGAATCATGTGCATGTAGGTTGAATATATAAGCCATTTTAGTCTTGTTAAGGGTCGTTTAGTGGAAACAGACATAATTAAGTTTATGCTTTTTAGAAATTTGTCGAAAATGATATTTAATTTTATATCGTACGGTTAGTGTGATTGAGTTTTGAAAATCTGCGTATATGTGATAAACTTAGTATACATACAGTTAGAGATTGAAATTAAGTCGTTCAATGCTTATTTGGTTTAAAATTTGCTGCTTCACGTAAACGATTGATGATAAAAGCATCAATTGTAATATATTATATTCATAAACCCTTAAAGTGTTTTTCGGCTCCGTCTGATAAGTATTGTATATGATCATTATGTGAATATTCGTTTTGTAAACGGAACGTACATTTATATTCATCGTATACGATATTTGTTGGATTTGTCCTTGTATTGGATAAGTTATGAACATAATAACGAAATTAAATCTCGTAAATCATTTCATTTTAAGTGGTTCTCAAAATTTCGTAAGCGCTCCCATATGTTCCCTGTGTACACACAATTGTGTACTATTCAGGGGAATAATACTAAGTGCTGCCGAAATTTCGTTGAATCGTTTAAATTGAAAAGGTTTATGTGATTTAATTACGTTATTGTATTTGTAATGGGAGGTAGGATGACCCATCATCAAAGTTAAATGATCAATTAACAAAACATTCACCAATAAAATTATTTTAATAAAATGTCAATGCAAATTTTATCATATTTTTTAATTATCTACTTAGGATAAATGGACAATTATTTTATTGACCGGAGCTGGATGTGCAAACGAAGGGAATGTGAAGGATAAATAAGTGAACAACTTATTAATAGTGTTGGCATGTTTATTGATTTCCCTTTAAGTAATAACGGAAATGATGAAGAAATCTATTGTCCATGTTGTAGATGCAAATTGTTAAAGCGTTTGATACCACAAACGGTCATAGTTCATTTGCCTCAATACAGTTTTGTGCCGAACTATTTGGTTTGGGATCGTTATGGAGAACATTTAGCATCTATTTCTATACAAGTTACGGAGGTAGTAAAAAATGAAATTGCTACGACGAATCTCGTAGAACACATGGTTGAAGATGATGCACGTTCAATGTTCCTTGTTCCGCAATTTACTGATGACAACGGTAATGCTGAAGAAGTACCAAATATAAGAGCCAAAAAATATATGATCTATTAGACGCCACCAAAAAAAAACCCTTTGGGAAGGCAGTACAAGCAGAACCCAATTATCAGTAATTGTTGAATACAACCTTGCGACGAGTCCAAATACAATCTCGTAGAAGCTGGATTTACAACTATTGTATAAGCCGTGAAGCGGCATATGCCTCCCAATAATTTAATGTAGGAAAATCATTATGAAGTACAAAAAAAAAAAAAGTTGATGTCAGTTTTTGGTTTATCGTACGAAAAAATAGCTACACGTCTAAAGGGTTGCATGCTATTTTGAAAGGAAGATATCAACCTTAAGAATTGTAAAATATGTAATCAAGAAAGGTACAAACCAAGAAAGAAAATGGGAAATGAAGTTCTGTATAAACATATGCATTATTTACCATTTCTAGACTTCAAACATTATGTGCATCTTCTATAACCGCGCAACATATGAGATGCACAGTGTGAGAGCACAAGAAGAAGGTACGTTAACACGCCCCGCTGATAGGGAAGCATGTAAGCATTTTGACCAGAAATATCCCGATTTTACATCCAAGAGTCGTAATTTCAGACTTAGTTTATGTATGAATGGATTTTCACCATTTTCTCAATTTGGTGCTAAATATTCGTCTTGGCCTATAATTGTCACACCTTATAATTTACCACCATGGATGTGCATGAAAACTTCTTATATGTTTCTCACAGTTGTCGTCCCTAATCCAGATGATCCGGCATAAGGAATCGATGTTTATTTATAACCTTTGATTGAAGAATTAAAAACATTATGGTATGAACGAGTAAAAACATATGATCTTTCGCTAAAAAAAGAAAGAACTTTCGCATGCATCTTCATAGAAAGAAGAAACAACAAGCAAACAATGCAACCCAGCTAGACAAGATAAAAGCGCAAACCGAGTAGATCTTACGATCTGCTCGGATGTCGGTATAGAGTGCGCGTGGATGGTGCGAAGGGTGCGGGGGACCGATCTCGGTCTCCTACGCGAGGGACGAACTGGAAGGGAAGAAGATCGATCTCGTGTCTCATAGATGTCGGAGAACTCAAAAGAATTCCCAGAATTCTGGTCCAACGACGAAGAAACCGACGCACCAGCTTTTGAAGGACATGAATTTTTAGTGAGGCAAGAGAGACGATCGTTAATGATCGCAATCACTTGCCTACTAAGAAGAGAGGGGCTAGTCGAGCGATGGGGCTGAGCCATCAGAAGTGAGAAAAGGGGACAACGGAGCGCCAATAGCAGTAGTGGAGGGGAAAATGTAGGGTTGCTCAAAGCACACAACACCACTTTCTGTGTGATCATTATCAATGTTGTGTTTTCCTCGGATTGACAACCCCGCAAAGTGGGTAATGACCGATAACCAGAAAGGGAAATGGAGCAAAGATAAGAGGAGGCCACCAACTCAGATTGTACGCAAAAGGGTGCGCCAACACTAAACGACAACTACCCGAGTAACCTGTATAGTGGTTCAATAAAGGTCCACTATACGAGTACGAATACAACGAGTGCAACACCCCATCCATGTCGGCGACACCTTAATAAGGCATCGAAGAAGCCTGCACAACCCAGGAAACCAAAAACGAGAACAATGGGTCACAAATGACATAGAGAAGACCTTGTTGTGACCCAATGAACCAAGCAAAACACCAACCAAAAAAAGAGAGACTGACTTGCCCAGCAGGTCAAAGAAATGATCTCAAACACGGGATCATCAACGCAGAAAAAGTCTAGCAGCAGGTTAAAAAAGGAGAACATCACTTCCAAAATGCGTAAGAAAATATATACCCAAGCATCGAAATGGCTAAAATGAACAAGGGGATCACGTCCCTCAACCGAAAGGAAAGGACACACAATAAGGGCAGACACGCCCACGTGACTTAAAAAAGGGACAGAAGCCTTGGCCGAAATATAGGAAATAGCATGAACATGTAGTAACAGCATAAACTCAAAGCATTCAACATAAGGCACCACAAATTAACACAAGTGAACATGCATAGTATAAGTTACAAAATAGGAGTGCCATACCTTCCTGGCGACTGAATCTACCAAACCAAAGCTCCTGTTTCCCACAATCAAAGAAGAACCAACACCCGAAGAGTGCCTCTCCGCTGCCTCGACTAAAGCCAAAAGCTTTGGTTGCAAACGGAGAGTTGGTGAAGCAGACCGATGAGCAGAACCCAACTTCGTCGAACAACGCCACTTCTTGTACTTAGCTCCTCTCAACCAAGTACAACCAGAACCAACAGAAGAAACCATATGACCGGCAGGGCCGGGCCTGAGTGTATATGGGCCTAGTGCGGGCCAAAATTTTGGATCCTTAATTTTTTTTTATCAAATTGAACTTAAGTGAAAATGTGTTTTTCCTACTGTGCATCTCCATTGAGAAAATTACGTATTTCAGCAAATTCATAAAGTTTTTACCCACATTTTCAATCTGTCAACTAGAGATCCACATAAGCCACATTTTCATTTTAATATATTGATTGATGTCAACAAAGCATACAGTCATATCTACTTTGCATGGATAAACTACTATCAAGTACACGCATCCTGACAAGAAAAAACAGCTCTAGTAAAGGTAATACAGTAGTTTTTTTTTTTTTTTTTTTTTTTTTTTTTTTTTTTTTTGCCCCCTTCCAAATGGGCTCTGTGTGGTCGCACGGCTCGCAGTAGGCCAGGGCCGGCCCTGATGACCGGAACCGAGCATGGGTCTACTGAAAGAACCCTAGACCCCTCCGATGCCTCAAACTCATCGGGCACAAAGTCAAAAATAGTGAAGCAATTCGCAAGATATACAAGAGGGGGATCCTTCGCACCAACTGATAATTAAGAGCTAACGCCACAAAACAAATCTGATTCTACCGGGGCGGAGGAAGGTAGAGCAGCCTCCTTCACATGCTTTAAGCGCCGTCTGCGTCGAAGGTGTTTCGAAGGCCTTCCACATTTCCCCTTCACCGGGAGAAAAGCGACAGTAAACGAGGGAGTAGGCATCCGTTGCAAGAGGACATAGGGTGGGGTGGTCAGCTCCCCATCGCCACAACACACCAACAAAAGACCGACGTCCTCACTATAGTGACAAATAACACCATAAGGTACAGAGCCACACAAAAATCCCACATCTAGCTTGCGAGCATACTGAGTAACCGCGCAGCTAAGCTCCAAATGTGGCAAGAATGGGGTTGTGAAGTCCCCATAGCTATAGCGAAGGGCCAGTCCGTCGCTAGTTCCCAATCCTGCTACGGAAAAAGCGGAAGTGTGGCAAGGGAGCCTGAGAATGATGGGATTAATTCCAGGAAATAATCGGCCACAAGGAAGAAACGTTGCCTTGTCACTACAACCAAGGACGGTGGTGAATCCAAAACAATCACAGCCTTGAACTCTCCCACGATCTCGACGGACACTGGTCCCTCCGAATACAAGAGACCGCAACCACAATGATATGGCAGAAGGCAAGGCTTTAGAAAGAAACCTTCAACCAAAAACTCCCCAAATCGGCGAAAATCCATGCCCTAATCACCTAAGAAGGGGATCGAAGAGACGACGCAGTCACAGCCTAGAGAAGCAGGGCTAACAGAGGAAACTCGATAGTCGAATAGAGTACGAAGAAAGAGATAAGAGAGTCACATAAGATAGGAAGAAAAATCCCGAGAAACAGTAGTGTATAGCAAAAAGTTGCTTCTTTGTGATTCTTCTTAGCAACATTACCTTAGGACCATAGTTAACAAGACCGAACCGTGATGTTTCAAGGTTCAAAGTTTTAATGGTTCGATCCGTCGAACTGTTAGAACTGTGCAATTTTTTTTTCTAATAAATTGTACAATTCTAGTTAAACTACAGACTTAAAATCATACTTGGCAGCGTAAGTTTTTGTCACTATGTATATATAATTACATTTTTCTTCTTACATGACCAGAATACATGTAATAATCTATTCCTCTATAAACCATAATATAATTACTAAATTTAAGTTTTAGTTGATAAGCATATTATCTTTTTACGTGAGCATTGTAGCATGGAATACACTATTAATGTGCAGGTTAACATATTAAATTATAACCACAATTAACATTTAATAATGTAATATTAAACAGAACAACTATAATATTAATATGTAACAACACAGCGCCCGATTAAACATGGATGGAGTAAAGTTTTGTAGCCTACTGTCTAAACAAAAAATGTAGAAGGAAATAAGTCCCACATCGTGTAATGCTACAAACCACTCAACCTACACCACCTACGGTACCCTGGAATTAGATTTGGCAGCACTGGGACCCATGATATATTATTTCCTTGGATTGAGTTTCAATTCTGGGCTGAGTATAGTAGCCATGGAGAATAATAAATATAAATGTTTAGCGGCTACTTTCGGTTTTGAGCGGTTGAACCCCTAGATTTAGGGGTTTGCAATTAACTGCTGGCGGTTTATTTCAACTCCGGTATCCAACACTATGTTGCAATTTATCGTGTAATGCTACAAACCATAAACGATGAGCGACCACGGTTCGATTTGCGATCCGGTATCCAACACTATGTTGTTAACACACTAATAAAAAATGATTTGCCATTAGCAAAGAAAGCCTTGGTAGAAGAACCAAAAAGGAACTGAATAACACAGTTATTAAGAGGTGCAAAACCTTTATTTTTGCAGTATACCGGCTGGCTTGCTTTGAAGTGAAATTAACGAGTGTGCGAGGAATCAGTGGAACGTGTGGTATCGCTAGACAAAACTAAGTGCATTTCACAGTTTTTGCCAAGTAAGTAACATTTGTTACGGATAATGATGAGAGGCAACTCAAGGAAATGTTCTCTGTTTCGTAGATAAATAAACATTACGATCACTTTGGCTTACACACACACGCGCGTAATGCTAGTATAGAATTACCATTAGGGAACGAAACAAGGAGATGTAACGGGCAAGGCAACCTTCTATCTACAAGCTATCTACAAAGAATATTCTAGATATTCTAAAAAAATAACTGGTTACATGCATGAAACGCAGGGCATATGATGGTATTTTATAAATAATTGGTTACAGGCAACATGAATAACCATAATAGATAAAGATATATATTACTTTGTCTTCATGTTACATCGCTTTCAAGGCTCCAGATTACAGAAGCCATTGGTCTCCGAGAGTGGTAAATGAATGGAATATGCAAAATAGAGAGCCTATAAATAGCACTTCATATGCAAACCAGAAATTCACACACTTGCATTTGCATAGATACATATATTAGCTATATATTAACACACAGTTGTGTGAACGGTTTTCTCTAAAAAATGACAACAAGTAGCTCTCGGCTGTCCATGGCTTTGGGTGTGTTGATGGTCGTATCAGTACTGACGAGCTGTGTAGCCTCACAATCGTGTCATATTAGTGGATACTTGAGGGGTAAAGCTGGTCATTGCAATACGGAGAACGACTCAGATTGTTGCAAAACAGGCAAACTGTATCCACAATACCGTTGTTCTCCACCGGTAACCGATCAGACACGCGCAGTCATGACGATAAATAGCTTTGCTGAGGGAGGTGATGGCGGAGGTCCATCGGAATGCGACAATCAATACCATAGCGACAGCGAGCTTGTAGTTGCATTATCCACTGGCAGGTATAATGGAGGAAGTCGTTGCCTGAATAACATCAGAATCAACGCCAATGGAAGGTCTGTTTTGGCTAAAGTGGTCGATGAGTGCGACTCCGTCCACGGTTGCGATTCTGATCATGATTTTCAACCTCCCTGTCCTTACAACGACGTCGATGCTTCTCCAGCTGTTTGGAAGGCTCTCAATATTCCGCAATCTCAGATTGGAGACTATGATATTACATGGTCCGATGCCTGATTGCACACTATATCTTTTGATATATATTCCTGTGTGATAAGTAATATATTACATGGTCCTTACAACGAAGTGTCAAGCTTCTTGTCTAAACATCTCTCATCTTCCCCCTTACATACATAAGTATGCTGGTGATCTCTTAATAATTGCTAATCTAAATCATCTTATAAGATTATCAGGTTAATACATAACATATGGCCTTGTCTTTGGTTATGGAACCATCAATGAGACTTGCACTCTCAGTTTGTAACCAACATGAAGAGGAAAACAAAAGATCATCAGAATTTTGCGCATAGTACTAAATTATCTCCTTATCAGATCGCAGACTTGTGAAACTTACATTGGCATATGTTTCACGACAACAATATTGGTTGCATGAGCATTCATAAACCTGACAGACTTGACAGAGAGAGTTAAGCACAGGTTAACACACACGGGAGCAACAAATGGTCGTTGCCAAAAACAACAAAAAGTGGTATCATCATTTTAGTTTTAAACGCAGACTCAACTAAAACCACATGCATATCAGTTATGGCAGTTGCATCAATGATGTGTCCATATACACTGGAGTATATTTCTCCATTTTACATACTCTGTGTTTCATCTTTTCTATTATCCACCGCTTGCATTTATTTTCTTCTCTACAGTTAATCCATTTTATCAATAATGTCACTCGATTCAATGTGATGTTTTGAACGGTTATACTGAAAAGTCCTTCTCGTATAAAAAAAAAAAAAAAAAAAAAAAAAAAAAAAAAAAAAAAAAAAAAAAAAAACCTGTCTGAAAATATGTAAGCTCTTTTCTTTTTTCTTCTTTGTTTGTTTACTAGTGACTTCTCTTAATGCATCCGCAATTCGCTTTAAAATGTTTATATCATAATTTAAACTATGATAGTGATAGTTTTCTGCTATTTTAATGCATTATATCACAATTTCAAACCTTTTAAAAGCATCACTTGATAGTGATGGGTTTCTGCCTACAAGTTGTATCAGCAAACCCTTGGGACAACCAAAACTGACTATGCGCAACGTAATTAATATGCTCAATTGGCAACATAATTACAAGCACATGCTGATACTGGAAAAATGACTTCAAAGGTAGATTATTATTAGCAGGGAAATCATATGGTGTAATAATGCAATTTTTGGTGCATATCAGCACCAACTGACAAACCCGTACTCGTCCTAATGAATACAAAAAGCAGTCGATTTAATATACGACACAAGTGTGGGGGGCTCTTAATTGCAGGAAGAAGGAAGGTCACTTAGTTGAACAAACCTGTACTAGTCCTAACGATCAAAATCCTCCAAGATAACAATTGAGAGGTCTTTCTGTTATCCGAGGTCAATTGTCGAAGGACGATCATGTCTGAGGTGGAGATGCGGTCGCTCGGTCAGGTGGGAGTTGTCGCGTTTGGAACTTGCGCCTGGAGGACGACCTATCGTTGAGTCTTGGTTGAGATTCCATAGAACATGAGATGTAGCGACGCGATTGCGATTTGGGATTTTGTGTAGATGAAGCTTTTGTTATGAACGAGGACGAACGACTTTGGGATTTAGGGTTTGAGAAATTAGAAAAATTTGGCGGAGAGGCGAGCGAAGAGGCGAGTGCACTAAAATTTTCAGCACCACGCAGACAAATCGGCTATTATCACCCCTTATTTTCTTTTCACACACCATAAGTTATTAATTTCAATTTTACGGGGATTGTTAATGACACCACCTTTCATTTTCGGTTTATTTTCGGTTTTCAATTTTTAAGAATACTGAAAACATGTTCCCTTTGCTATTTTCAAAACTTCGTTTTCAAAAATTCATTTTTCAAAATAAGCTCAACAAAGAAAATTGAAAACAGTTTTTTTTTTTTTTTTCCACGTTTTCGGCCCAAATGAAAAATTGGAAAATGAAAGCCCAAAACAAAAGGGAACACGGTTAAACAACCCTAATCGTTTTCTGGTCGCTCTATTCCTCTTCTCCAATTTTCGCCGATCTTAAGAAACCCAGGTAAAATCACAACTTTTTCTTTCTTTCATACCTCCGTCGATTCAATTGAACTAGTCCAACAAGTTTTTTTATTTAACAGTTGCTCCTTCTTTTCGGCATGAGTTAGGGTTTTGTTTTTGATTCGAGCTACTTCTGTTTCAACTGTATAAGGTAATTTCTGTCAGTCTCTTTATGTTTCATGCTTCTTCTAGTACTTGCTTTGCTTTGGATTTAAATATGCTCGATAATGATTTTTGTAATAATTGGTCTTCAGGCTAACGATTTTCCAGAGTTTGTGTGCTAAGATGACTGTAGTTGTTGAGCAACACGATTTTGATTTTAGGTGAACTCATTTAGATACATTTTGATTTAAAAAAATATTGATTTGGTTTTTTTATGGATGGTAATTTTGGTTTTGAATTTTTTAATTGATTTGATAATCATTTGCACAGTTCTGATTTAAAATTTTCATAACAAAATCCAGTAACATTGTTAGATTTGAAATTCAAATGGCCTAAAATGACTCTGAGTGGTAAATTAGAATATCCTAGGTTATGGCTGTTTGTACAGTCAATGCGTAATGAGATAATCAGCCGTTTTCATTAGATAATCAGCCGCTTCTATTCATGCCTAATGAGGCGGTAAATTAGAATTCAGGTAGACGGTCCAACATATTTGTCGCATAACCGACAATATTCTATAGTTGTATTTCATGTTTCTTTGATTTGGATGTTTGTTTGCGTATGTATTCATATTTTCTCATTATGATGGGTACTGAGTATATCTACTTCAAGGTTATCTAAGACGTAATCTTAGGCATTGTTGAGAGCATACCCTGTGTAGTTATTAACTTCTTGTATTCGATGATAGTTGGACGTATGGGTTGTTTAACTCACTTTACATCACACACATAATACGTAGTCTGACATATTTTTTATACGGATAATGATTGTTGTGTATGATTTTGATATGTTGATTCCTTGGGTTATCCTTATGTTATTTATGACACTAATACAAACAACATTATTTCATTTGATCAACTATTAAAATGAAACTAGGATATTATGTACAACATTATTTATTTACTTATTTAACAACTATTAAAGTGATACACTGGGTTGTAATTTAATAGTTGATTGAAGTGATACTAGGATATTATCCAGATTGTACTCAAATAATCAAATAAGTGAACTGGTGATACAAAAGTATTTTCTATGCAACTGGTTTTTGAATTACATTAGCAGTTCAAGATTTTTGACTTTTCTCAATCTTAGATGATTCACCTCTCTTTGTCCAAGAATGAAAATATTTTTTATTTCAAAAAACTATTTATCAAAAAGCTGTATGCCGAAAAGGAACAGTATTCTGGATTAATTAACACATGCTACTTATGTATCAGATAATATTATAAGAAGTTATTCTATTTGGTATTCTGGAAGTGTTTTGCAAAGTGTTCTCATATGTTTACCAACTTATTTATATATACTTTAGAACATGTCTTTCCTAAGCAAAAGATACCAAATAACTCCATTATACTCGTAACATAGCTAACGCAAGTGACATCCAATAACTCCATTCTCACTTTTTCCTATTTCACAAACAGAGAGGGAAAGCATGATATTATTAAGGTTACCTGAGCCTTTTAGTTGCGCCCATGCTTGCTCTGAAGTCTATGTACTAATGTAAGAAAGGGCAATTGAGCAAAATAATTAAGTAGTTAAAGGAAGATGACCTACTTATCCTTTATAATATATAATTAAGAAAATTGTGGCAGCACTTCCCAGAAGAATTATGAAACCTCTTTCATTAAGAAAAATGTTGTATGTGTTTTTTGTTTGTTTCATTTTGTGTTTTGTGTGTTCATGCTTGTTTTGTTAATCCTTAAAAAAAATGTTTGTTTGTTCATTTGTGTGTGTTCTTGCATTTGTTTATTCACTTTTGTTTTTATTGGTGTCTTTTGTTTTGATTTTTGTGTGTTTCGTAGTTTTGTTTTGTGTTAGTTTTCGATTAAAAAAAAACAACGTTCAATTTTTATTTTGTGCATATCTTCTTTGCCAAAAAAAAAGGGAGGTTCAGTTTGTTTTCAGAGTCTGCCCTTGTATAAATTCCTGCCAATCTTGTTTTCATTTTGTTCAACTATTTTACAGTTTGTTGTGCATTTCCTCAAAACTTATGTGCATTTGTTCAGTGTCTTCCCCCGGTATTGCTCACTTTCATTTGTGTTCATTCTGTTTTCCGTTGTTGATTTCACAATTCTTTTTTCCATTCCCTTATCATATACAATTAAAGAAAACTGTCAATTCACTGCTTCTATTTTTACAATTCAGCGCTTCATTCATTGCCTTGCATAAACCCCCCTAACTTGCTCTTACCATTTCTCACTTCCCCAAAGTGCTTCTTCCCTATCCATTAAATCACCAAGCTTACACCCCTCAACACACTTAACATCGCCACCATCGCAAAACCCCTACCATACATCTACACCCATAAATCAAACTACACCAAACTCGAAAGCTTCATCACCCAAGTCGCAACGTCATTTCCCTTACACACTTCTGTCACTAGCAACCAAGACCCTCCTCAACTCACTCCATGCACAACTCTCCATAAACCACAAACAGCCTATACACCTCCCTCTAGCACAACTTCAACAATTAATTTATTGCTTAAACATTTTTATGGCATATATATATATATATATATATATATATATATATATATATATTAGTTTGAGCCTACATGCTTCTCTCATATATCATACCACCAACTACTATTCACACTTATAATTATTTATGGCATGCATGTACATTTAGGACTGCACTTTCTACTACTAATGAAATTTGATGATTACAATTGCAATTTGCACTCATCATACATATTGTCCAACAACTATGTGGCTGTGTGTGTTTAAGCCATGTATGATGCAAGTATAACTTGCAAATACATGACTTTAATTCTATACTAATGGGTTTTTGGTTTAAATATACTAGCAGCTTATTAATTTACATGTGCATATGTTTAATTATTTGATCTGGGAATTATGTATTGGCTATTGGTATTCATAAAGTTACATACTGCATTTTTTAAAAGGTCTTCAGCAAGTTTGACTTGTTTTTCCTTTTTATATTTTGTGTGTCCATATAGGTATGTAGATTCCTTTTGGTTGATCTATATTCAAATAGTGAATAGCATATAATAATGCTGCCTGGTTCATAGTAAATGAATGTATGCCGCCTGGTCCATACAGGCAAGAGAAAATTGCTTAAACATTTTTATGTCATGATTGCACTTTCCTGTACTTTCGGTTAATTTATTACCACTTCTCTTAACCACCGTACTTTGAACTGTGTCTTCTCAGTTTATTTTTTATTTGTATTGTAAAGCACTTGCTATAATTCGTGTTCACTTCTTTGTATTGTAAAGCACTTGCCTGAATCATCCAAGCATTACTAGCAAAGAATGATACTTGAGATAAAACTTGAGACAAACCTTCCTCAAATGCACACACATGTAGCAGTCTTGCCTGTGTTTGACTTATAAAGTTGGTGCAAATTAATAGTGTTTTGGACAGTTAGGTATGAATTTTAGTGAGTGGATTATACTTAGGTATGATCTTGTTACATAATAAAAAAAAAATATGATTTTGCAAAGGATATAACCTATTTATAAATGCCCAGACATTATGTTAGACACTGAGTTCTAAAAGGATTAAAAAGGAAAGTGATAATTCTGTATTCATACATATAACATCCCACTGTTTTCATGTATATAAGATACATAAAAGACTGATATGCTTGTGCTAACAGAATGCCACTTTTAAGGCAATTGTATGCTAAGGCACCCAAGAGAGTTAAGTTCACTGCCTGGTTATATGTATTTACTCATTGCATGAAAGTTATAAGTTGTCCAAAATGATTGCATAATAACACACAGTGTCCAAAATGGTAGCATGGATTCTTAGTAGTACAGAGTAACTCCTCCCATTCCCTGAAAGCATCAAAGAGCAGAGCCTGGTCCATCATACCGAAACTGAACTCGTAGTCCAATGATGCAAGACTATCACTGTTTTCATTCGTTAAATCCCTAAGCAAATGTTCATTTGTTTCATCGACTGTCACGGTTGTCTCTTTTGGCTGCACCATTACAGCTTTTTTCAAAGCCTCGGCGGAGGAGAGTCTTTTAGGCTGTGGTTTATAAATAGCATTTGCTTTTCCCTTCCTACAAGCAAAACCTTCATCCTCAGTTGTTTCTATCAAGTGTATGCAATGGCGATGAATGCTAATGCCACTTTTATTTTTATTTTTTGGAAACTCGCGTGTTGTTAACTTCTGTCTGCTCAACCGAGTGTTCCACAAGTTCTTTATGTCGTTGCCTATTCTTCCTGGGATTCTTCCGGCTATCAAGGACCACCTGGGAAACTTGAAGATTTTATGGAAAAGTGGATTAGCATACGTAGTGAAGAAGCTGAGTTGAAAAATGCATGCTTGAAAGAAAAGCTTGCACGCCTTCAGAGAAATTCGTCTACTTCGGAGAGCAGTGCCACTGATTTGGGCCCTTACTCACATATGGCTTGTTTAGATATATTGAATAGCATGACCGAGGTGACCAACGAAGTTTATGTCAAAGCAGTAAAAGTTTTTAAGGATCCAGCTTTTCGAGTGACATTTATGAAGATGGCGGAGCATAGGCGCTTACCTGTTTTAGAGCTTCTTTGATTCACATAATGTTTATCTGAATTAAATCATGTTATTGTTGTGTTTTAGAGCTAATTCTAAACTATGATACATTGTTATGTTGTTATGATTGTTTGTACGTTGTTATGTTTGGGTCTGGTGGTGTCTATGCCTTTTTCTGGTTTGAAGTTGCTGCCAATGCTATGTCTAATTTCACTTTGGATTGTTCCATGTATTGTTGATGTGAATGGCCTGTTGTGAATGTCAATTTATTTTTCATTGTTGTCTTTGTTTTTGGATGTCTTGTGATGATTTTTCCATGATATGTGAAGCTGTGTTTTTTGGTTGCAGTAAGCCTTTGATATTTTTGTTTAATGATAAAATTCTACCCATAGTTACAAATTTTATATTACATATAACACGTATTTGTTTGACATTTGCTCCGTTAACTTTATATTAGGTACTAAAGTTACTATAACATGGATGAAGAGAGCATAATGAATTCTACCAAGTAAGTTTATAATTTTAAACTTGTCTAATTTTTCAGTCAACCTTTTGAAAATTTATTATAAATGCAAAAGTTCATTAAATGATGAATTCATATTAAGCATTTTTCCAGTGAGATGCCTGTTGAGTTTGGTGAAATTTTAAACGCATATAATGATGGTTCAAGCGACAATGGTTCAAGCGATGATGATTCCATAATAATGGATGACATTACATCAGATGACAGTGAAGATATAATGATGATTAAATTTTTTTTTGCTAACCAAAGAAGTGTCGTTAGTGGAAGGCCTTGTAGGACATCATCTCTTACCGGAAAAGGATTTATGCTTGAGATTTTAAATGGGCATCCATCTGTCTGTCATGAAATGTTTCGCATGCAAAAACATGTGTTTCTGAACTTTTGTAATGCATTGAAAGAGAAGGGACTACTAAAAAATGGTAAAAAAAAAGTGGATGTTGAGGAGGGTGTTGCTATGTTTTTGATGATTATAGGACACACAACACGCTACAGAGTGGTTGGTGATCGTTTTCAGCATTCCAATCATACAATCTCAAAATGGTTTCGTAAAGTTTTGCGAGCTGTTTGCTCGTTAGGCATGGAGGCTATTCAACCAAAAAATCAGGATACTGTCCATCAGCGTCTTTTGCAAAAGTATCCTCATTTCAAGGTGATACAATCGAATACTTATGATATTTATCTAGTTAGAAATAGAATAATAGTAATATTGTCATTTAATATCATACAACAGAATTGTATTGGAGCAATAGATGGAACACATGTTTCAGCGTGGGCTCCTTCTTCAAGGCAAACATCCTTCCGTGGCAGGGAAAATGCCGTGACACAAAATGTGATGGTTGCATGTGACTTTGATATGAGATTCATATTTGTATATGCTGGATGGGAAGGTACCGCTAATGATTCTCGAGTATTTATCGATGCAGTTTCAAAACCAAGCAACAAATTTCCATTGCCACGAGGAGGTACTTTTAACTAGTTTTATTTGTGATAGATAACAAAAAATTATAAATATTTATAATTAACTTATTCAAAAGCACAATTCTTTCATATGATGGTTTTTATAATTTATTTGTAGAACAATTTTGTCTTGTTGATTCTGGATATCCAAACATACCTGGATTTCTTTCTCCTTATCGTGGACAAAGATATCATTTACGTGACTATAACGGACAAGGAAGACTACGTGGAAAGGAAGACTTATTTAACTATTGACATTCATCATGTCGGAACATTATTGAGCGTTGTATTGGAGTTCTAAAAGCAAGATTTCCTATTTTATAGTTGATGACAAATTTTCCGCTTTCTAGACAAAGGCAAATTGCATGTTGCACAATACACAACTTTATTCGGGAAGAACACATGATGGATACTCTATTTACTGAATATTCATCTGAAAACATGGTATTTCAACCCATATTGGAGTCAAGTCATGAACAAGAGGTTGTGCAGTTTAATGTTAGTCAATCGACTCAAATGGGATATGTTAGAGATCAAATAGCCACAAGGATGTGGAACGAGTATGTAACAACTCGTCATTTATAGTTCAGGTACAATTTTATTTCAATTCCAATTTAATAAATCAATCCATCTTTATTTCAGTAACATATCTGAGTTGTTCAGGTACTCCTATTTTTATTTACTTTTATGTTGTGATTCAGTAGATATCTTACTTTTGTACTATCATTTGCAGATGTAACTTGGAAGACATCAAAAGCACGTTGCTTACAAAGTTTGTGGCTAATATAAATATCATATTGTTATAATAGATGCTTGAGTTGTTCTCTTTCAACTTTCTCTTTATCTAGCCTATCTCTTATGTTAAATTTAAAACCGTGTTATGAACTTTTTTATTGTAATTTTATTCATGTACTATTCAGCCTTATGTAATTTAAAATATTGTATTCTCTTTAATGTTTAATCATTATGTTTAGAATTCAGCTTGTTATCTTTCATATATAATAGTTTTTAATTAGCAGCTTGATATATTTACAGTTGGTTTTATTCAACTTCTTTATGTTTGAATTCTTCATTTTGTTTTTTGTTCGATTTACAACATGTAGTATGTTCATGCAAACATGAAAAATGAACAGTATATATTATTGGGAGCGACTATTTGAATAATATATGTTTGAATTTCCAAAATGAAAACTCAAATTTTCAAAATTTGAAAACTATATTTCAAACCAAACGCATTTTCAATTTTTAGTTTTGAAAACTTGTTTTCGAAAAAAGGATAACCAAACGCATTTTGAGAAATAGTGAAAACATTCAAAATGGAAAATTGAAAACAACCATGAAAACTCAAAATTGAAACCAAACGCACCCTTAAGTTTTCAATTTTTGTCAAGGAGCGTACAATACATACTTAATCCCCCTTAACAATATAATACTTTTAGACCAAATTAACCTTAACCAAAACGGAGGTGTCCTTAACAATCCCCAATTTTACCCTTTATTAGTTATTTGGTTGGATGCATGGTGAGAAATATCCAGTTAGAATCAAATTAACCGACTAAACCTCTTTATTTCGATCGGTTCAATTCGATTTTGAAACTAATCGGTTTGAATTCAGTTAGAAAAATAATTTTCTTTTGTTATTGGCTTAACCGATTTAACCAAACTTTTACAGTATTATCTAATGTAATGACACCGTAGTACTTTAAATAATTGGCTTAGTGATAAAATACAAAGACACTTTTTAAAAAAGTCAAATTTTATTTGTAAACATAAAACATAATGAATAAAATTTCATCTGACATAAATTTTTGTTTGACTTTGAATGAATCAATCATTTAAACAATAACATATACTTCAACTCCGTTAAATTGGTTACCGATCGAAATAAACGAAATTATTTTGCTTCGGTTCGGTTTGATTTTGAATTGTTTTTGTTCTAATTCAATTTGAATTTTTTTATTTTAAAACCGAGATGTAATAATTAGGGAGACATCCTTGAAATGAAACATAATTAAAAGCGAATCTTTCTCGAAGTTTATACACAAAGTGGATCCCTATTTTCTTGTAACAATTCATATTCGTATTTTTTTTCGATGTTACTTAAAAATTTATAAACATCAACAGAAGATTTCTAACAAAAAAGTTGTAGAAATATCTGCACTTACTGTGAATAAATGTTGACACATCCGCAATTATTTACATAGTATATTGCAATTAGTAAAAAAAGGATAAACAGATGCAGAAATGTCTGCACTTATGTGAATAGGTGCAGACGTATCAGCAACTATTCTACAATGTATTGCATAAAAGTTTCAGTGTATTGTCATATGCATATTTTGAGTAAAGGGAAAATGCCATATGGTTGCTTCAAAAATTAAACTGCACATTATTCATATTTTTATACTTTTATCCCATCTTAAAATGACATTTGTATATAGATTTCTATGAAGTTACTAATATCTTTAAAATTCAATTAGTATTAGATAATGTCAAAATTACAACAAGGCAAATATTGGAATTTTTTTTGTTTGAATTAAAAATGAAACACTATTTCAGTCTTTGGAAAAATGAGGTTTAAAACATCATTATCGACCAAACCATGTGTTTAAATCTATACACTAGAAAATCCATTTCATGTTAAAAATTAATTTCCAAGCTCAATGACATAATGATTACTAAGATATAACACGTTGATAATTAATGTCAGCATTTGTTGGATGAAGTTATCACTACAAAAATATAATCAACTAGAGACTCTTTTATTTTGTCTTAAAACAAAAAAGTTTGTCTCTAAATCATACTTGAGACTCCCTTAAGATAAATAATATTGTCTTTAAAAACAGATCTCTAAATAATTAGAAACAAAAAATATTTGTCTTTAAAATAGTTAAGACCCCATTAACTGTCTCAAACGAGTCTCTGATCTGACAATAGCCAGGGACCATGTTTAGGGTATCAAATTAGTCACTAGTTTATCTACTATTATACAGAAGTTGACAGTCATAATACTATGTTGGTTTCATCAACACAAGAAATAAAAAGCAACAACATATTGAACACATAGCCATATAACGGACAAATTTTCAATACAAGTAGAAACATAACACCAGAATTGTCATTTTATAACATAAGCATTACAAATCAGCAAACCGATGGTTATAACTGTTAGTATAAGGTGTGTGGTAAATTTTGTGATGTATGCACTAGGTTATAATTGTAGAAAAGGATTTTGTTCCAACGGCTTCCAACGGTTATCGCCGTTAGTAAAATTTCCTATTCCACGGCTATAACCTTTGGAACTAGTTTCTATTCTAGTGAGTTTAACCATTGGGACAATTTGTTGTTCCAACGGTTACAAGCATCGGAACAAATTATTGTTCCAACGTTTATAAAAGTTGGACAAAATGTAAACAGTTTCCACACATATGCAAAAAAGCAAAAATTCCAACATTTATAACTGTTACCACTTTTGTACTGCTGAACCATATCACATTCAATATCTTGTAGTAACATTATATATCATTTCATTCAACTGCATAAATCAAATTTATAACAATACCAAACATGAACCCAAATTTCAAACTAACATTTCACAAAATCGAAAAGAAGTAGCAAACATACTAAATAAGTCATCAAATTCTACAAAATTCATTGTAACAACTTCAGGTTTCACTAGTACAAAATATCTATAAGCTTAAAAAGAACGAATGCGACTCTAAGGACAAACCACAAAACCACTATCAACCAACTTGAATAATTTATAATGACCATTCTGAGATGCATCAAAAAGCGGCTAGTCTCGATCAAGAATATTCTCTATCCAAACAACTTTTTCTCCATCTACATCCTTTCTACCATGACAAATATTTTGCATTTCAAGATGTCCTTTAGCTATTACTTCCAATTCTCATGACAATAAATGCACTCTCCAAACGTTGCTTATCCAATAACATTAGATGGAGCGGGATGGGGAACGTGATGGTGCTTGGTATGCAAAACAACTTCTGTTCTTTGCGTTGTTGAATTTGTTCCAATTTGATTAATAAGTTGTCCCATACATTTACTACACCGAAATAGGAAATTCCTAAAAAAAGTATTTCCTCAATACTAACGCTCTTTTGTCGTTGTAACGAAACAATGCTTATATTCGTTACACTCGTCTAAAACACCGTTATGAAACGAGCAATCATGTTATATAACGGTTTTGCACCGCTGTAAAGTTCGATAAAAATAAAAAATGAGGGGTAAAGGTGGAAAATGTTAAAAATCCACATTGTTACGCTACCCCGTTACCTAACAGCCGCCTCTTACAAAATTACACGAAGAAAAATTTCAGCGAAAAGGAAAACGATGCAGGAAGACTAAATCGAAGCGGGAAGATTAAATCGAAGCGGGAATATTCGTATGCCAACTTGAAGTGGGAAGATTAAATAGAAGCAAAATCGAAGCAGGAATCTTCACAGCGAAATCGAAGACCAAAGGTAAAATTCTTTTCAAACCGGAATTGAAGTGGTTCCAGGATTATTTTCTTAGGCTTCCTCCATACGTTAACTAGTTTTTTTTTTGTATATAACTTATGGATTATTTAGGTTACTATTGTAATGGCAGTATTTCGAGATTTTATGTAAGTTAGTGTAGTTTCTTTCGATGAAAGTTAGGTGGTTTAAGCTTTTAATATTTTAGGTTGTTTGAATCATGTCTTAGTTTGTGGTATTACATTAATCTCATTTACTTTCGTTTGTGTACTTCTGGTCCATAGACACGGTAATTTTCTTTGTATATGCAAAGCTTGAAGATGAACATTTTTATCCATTGAATTGTTATTCTTGTTTGTTTGATAAATGCAAATTTTTGAAAACAAGAAATATGCTTAGCTGTGCGGAGGTATATCATTAAGCTCGATTACGGGTACCTTTTTGAAAACAAAAAATATGATATTATAACATGTGATTAGGAAATTATTGTTTATTGATTGCGTTAATGACCATTTATTTAAAAATTTCAAGCATACTTAATTGTATAGACTTTGTATTGGAAACCACCCCGATTTGGTTGATTTTTTTTCCTTTCCCCCCCCCCCCCCCAAAATCCACATCTGTGGGTGAAATTGGAAAACAGTTGGACGATGTCAAGTCGTGGAGCAAGTCACAATAATCAGTGCATGCAAGTTGTAAGGGATGTGAAGTTTATCATTTTGTCTGTGGGTAATGGGTTTTGGTATGCTTCGATTTTGATAACTTAGTCATTCGTATTTGTTTGATTTTTATAAATTAAACTTTGACATGCTTTAACTTTGTACTTTAAGCAACGTTCTATATAGAGTGACTGTTATGAGTACGCAGTTGATAGTTCAGAGCTATTTAATGCGATTCTATATATAGTGACTATCATGAGGAGGAAAGATATATTTCTCTGTTGCGGGTTAAAGCCATTTTATGATCTCAATGCAAAAAACCCCAATCATGTAGTTTTTCTTTTGCAAAAATCAACTTTGATAACCATGTTTGTTTGTCATATTAGTTTTATGGTCAACATTAGTATGTGTTTTGAATACTGTAGCTGAATTTTGCATGAATCTGATGCTGTATAAATCTTGTTGCAACTTGCATTAGCTTGCAGCCTTGTTTGTGGTCTGATTATAACATAACAATGAAATAGGGGAGTGTTCAATTATGCGTAAGCAACTGTTTACTACACAATTTGTCATTTTTATTCATGTCAATGATTATATTTTTTTTTAGAATTTTAATATTTCCAAACAAATAAACCAACCTTAGTTAGTTACATTCATTCAAAACCTCAAATGTATAGTTAATATCTTGGATAATATGATATTAATTTTTTATTTGATATAGGATGCTAAATGTATTTGATTAGATAAATGGTAGGTTAAGATGCTCTTTGAAATACCCATAAGCATTTCTAGAACTTAAACATTGATTACCTATGTACCATATCCGACGGTTCTTCTTACATACCTACTACCAGACTTATTACCATAGAAGCATTTCTAGTGCTGCTGTCAGAAGCACTGGATGGTGAAATCATAGGTTTAAAAAGCATGGGGATGGCTATGTCAATTACGTATATTTCAGATTTGAGTGCATGTGCACACTGTTGAATTTTGTTGTGTAATCAGTTTCAAGTCTGGGTTGTTTGCATTGTAATAAGGGTGTGTTGTCCAATATTTCTACTCAAATCAAGTGGTTGCATCAAGTTGTTGGGTTGGACTGTTGTAGCAAAACTGTATAAATAAGTGGCATTTGGCGTTGTAAAGTGAAAAAATAATCTTAAATTGTAAAGTGAAAAAATAATCTGAAACAGAGCTGTTCCTTTCATTATCTTCTTTAACTCCTTGCTGTATTTGCTTAATTCTAGGCTCTTTTAGTTTAATTCTGTCAACTTTGTTGTTAATTTCTGCAAATAATCTTAGTTTCTAATAGTTCTTTTTTTGGCAAGGCTGTTTCTAATAGTTCTTGTTCCTTTTAATAAGTTCCTTTATATGCAAAATCCTATTTCATTATCCTTAATTCTGCAATTTTAGTTAAATGTTCCTTCCTTGGTTGTAAAACTTTTGATTCTTGCATTTCCAGCTTTATTGACTCAGTTTGCATTAATATACTTGTATTGTTCTGTTCTAATTCATTTGCAATTTTAACTGTAATGTGATCTAAACTCGTATCTTAATCACTGTTAATTTCCGGTCTTGATTAGTTCTTGAATCCACTATCTTGTCATTCATGTTCATATATATTTTATTATATGTATTTTTGTTCTCGTCATTATTAGAAATGACACTGAATAATGATCATTATTTTCATAATAAATTAGGTGATACACGAGCTTTGACTAATGTCAGGCCGCACTACAAGAGAATGGATTAGAGTTCGACATAGAAATACGACGAAATATATCCAAGGTGTTCGATATTTTATGAATTTCATGAAGCTTCATTCACCTCCTGATTTTGAAGTATGCATTTGTCCATGTATAAAGTGCAGAAATTCTAAAAAATTGCCTTTTGAAATAGTTGAGAAGCACTTAATTCTTTTTGGTACGGATCCAACATACGATGAATGGCTTTTTTCATGGAGTACGAAATGACAATGAAGCAACGATTAGTCCTACACTCCATGTTGTCAATGAAGATTCAATCGCTCATCAATTTCAAGAGGAAAACCCTATACGAGGTGGTCTTCAAAACCTTGTTGGTGATGCATATGGTTTATATCACGGTGCACAAACACCTTATGGTGGAAATCATGAAAAGTACAATGAATGCAAAAGAAAAGAAAGTGAAAAATTGTATTCTTCTTGTGAAGATAGTCTTGCAACATTAAGTGCTCTTACAGAGCTCCATGGCTTGAAAAAAGAATTTAATTGGTCAGGAAACAGTATGACTGAATTGTTGAAGCGGTTGAAAATATGGCTTCCAAAGGAAAATACATTACCCAATAAATATCCTACATTGAAAAAAAATGCTAAAAGATCTAGGAACGAATGTAAAAGGAATACATGCTTGTGAAAATGATTGCATATTATTTTGGAAGCGGTACGAGGATGCATTAGAATGTCTGCATTGTAATACTTCAAGATTTAATGTTAAAGAACACGGAAAAAAATTGAAGTCACAAAACCACCAAGAAAAGTTTCGAAATATTTTCCCATTATTCCTGGATTAATTAGGTTGTACACCGTACCATGGATAGCTCAAAAAATGTTCTGGCATAATGAAGCAGAGCCTTCTTGGGACTTTATGCGTCATTCTATTGATTTAGCTGAATGCAAATCGCTTAAAAATAGATGTAGATGGAAGAAATGTTTGGCTTGGCATAACAACTGATGGATTTAATCCAAGTGAAGTTCAATCTAATAGTTATAGTTATTGGCCCGCGTACATGTTTCCCTATTATTTGTCCCCTTCATTATGTATGGAGCCTGAGATTCAAATGTTGTATGTGTTGATTCCTGGACCTAAAGCACCAAGCCAAGATATTGATGTATATTTAGAACCTCTCCTAGATGAGTTGAAGCAACTTTGAATAGGAGCGCCTGCATTTGACACGAATAAGAAAGAGCAATTTACTTTGACAGCAATGCTTTTATGGGGAATCCATGACTTACCAACATTTGGAAATTTATCTGGTTGTGTGACACATGGTTACAAAGCATGTCCGATTTGTGCTACAGAGAACCAGTAAGAGCGTATTGGTAATAAGATTATCTATACAAAGTACAGAATATTTTTGAATAATGATCATCCATCTAGAGAATTGAAACATGGATGGTATAGAGATGTAGAGCATAAGGAACCTCCCACACGACTGGTAGGATCAATGCTTTGGGAAAAGCTTGCTCATATCAAATATGTACCGGGTAAAAAAAAAACTACTATAAAACGTAAAGAATTTGATGATGATGATCATTTTGTAAATGAGAATGACGATGAAGAAAGAACAACATGGTATAAGAAATCGATCCTTTTTACCTTAGAGTATTGGAGTCAACGCCGGCCCTTTGGTAAAGCTGGTAAAGCAAATGCTTTGGGCCGTAAAATTTCTAGGGCATCATTTTCCTCTTCTGTATCAAATACGAAGCTTGAGGGAAAAAAGGAAAAAAAAACCATTTCCTACTAAAATTATCTCAATTCACTATAAGCCAAAAAAGAAAAATCACTATTTATTTCCCAAATAATTATTTGGGTTCGTGCAGCTAACTGACATTGATGCACATCAAATTATTGACAGCGTGCGACAACAGATTATTGAATCAGATTATGTCTTTAACCCATTGAAAACAGCAAGCGATTCAACAACATATTAGTATCAATGTGCGTTTGAGTAGTCATTCAAAATTAGCTACTCAAATCTATGCTTGGTTTTGCTTGTTCGTCTTTGATTTGAAAACAATTGTTGGTTCCTAATTTGAGAGCTTTTGTTGATTCGAGAAGAAAGCAATCCTTTTGAGAGAATTCAATGCTAGATCTGGGTTGCTTGACTTTCAAATTGTCTCGAAAATGAATAAATATTTTTGTCGATCGTGCTTCATAATATCAGCAATCTGGTAAAATTCAAATAAGTAACAGAACGAAAAGGTACTATTTTAAGTTATTGGCAAATTCTATTTGTACCCAAGAATTTGCTGAGTAAACCCAGCAAATTTATAAAAACAAGGTGAACCCGGTGTTTTGCTGAGTTCACCCATGCGTTATTTAAAAAAAGACATTTTTATCCTCCCTCGTAGGGGTTCTACTAGATTCTTTACTTTACCTCGTAGATCCCCTACGAGATTTTTTACTTTACCTCATAGAGTCCCTACGAGGTAAAGCAAAGAATCTCGTAGGAGCTCTACGAGGTAGACTAAAGAATCTCGTAGGGGCTCTACGAGGTATGCTGGAAGTTGGAAAAAAAATATTCCAAAACAGGGGCATTTTTGTCATCGTTTTTTTGGGTATACTCAGCAAATTGATGGGTCTAAATAGAATTTGCCTAAGTTATTTAATCATCGATTCATTTAGAATAAAAGTGTGATTCTTTTCTTTCCTGAATCAATTTTATGGTGTATGTATACGAAGTGTTTCTTAAGGAAACAACCACACAAGCGATGTGTATTGTTTGTATATTGTAGGTTAAAATTAGCATGGTGTTAAGAAGCAGTTTAGTACTATAGTAATGTGTTAGTTTTAGTTTGAAATCGGCAATATCCAAATGGCATATTTCCAACTGATGCAAAAATTAGATTATGGGCAATTTTATTCGAAAATCATTATGCCTTTACCAGTTACAGTTCCCAAGATTTAAAAAAGCTTGTCAAAACTGAATTTGATAATGTCTTGTTTTCGTCCGACTATGTCGCAACAAACAACAACTTGTTTAGCACTTTTGTTGATTGAACAACATATAGTCAATGATCATGAATATGGAAATTTTATAAGTAATTTTGAGAGTCAAAAGACTTGAAATTTTTATTTAAGCAATTTATATTATTTTTGTTGTATAACTAGAATCATCGTTACGAATATGCTTATTTCTTTTTGTTCCTCTTCTCGTTTTTATATAAGCAACGTAATCGACGGTATTGACATTAATTTTGATTAAGGGCATTAGTTTTACAATTGGCTTTAGGCACGAAAACTCCTGGGACTGGCCCTTGTTGGAGTAGTCATAAAGTGCGACATATGATTGATGTGATGCATACTGAAAAGAACGTAGCGGAGCATCTTATCAACTTGCTTTTTGGAAAGAAATATTCTTCCAAGTTTGCATTTGATAAGGCTTACAAAATTCGATGTTGCAAGGTCTTAAAAGATGCAAAGGTTCCATCATGCTTCTCAACAAAGATAGGCAATTTATTTAACATTCAACCACCTGCTTTGAGCATTAGAAAATCATATGATTATCATATTGTTATTCAATATTTTCTTCCAATCATTGTTCAACATGTCTATCCAAAGTGTCGTGACTTAAGACGTGCGATTTTGCAATTATGCTTATACTTAAAAATTATTTGTTTGAAGGTTCTAGTTCGAGATCATGTTCAAGCTGCTAAAGATATGATTTCTGAGGCGTTATGTGTGTTAGTCCACTACTTTTCCGCTGACTTCTTTGATATAAGCGTACATCTAATGGTGCATTTGGTTGATCAAGCATTACTTTGTGGACCTGTAAATTATATATGGATATTGAGAGGTACATTATATCTTTATAAAATTACTTATTTTATCTTTAAAAATGTATAATATGACATAAACTTTGTTTCTTGAGTAGAGCTATGAAGGAGTGCAAGAATATACCAAGCAATAAGCTATATGTGGAAGGCTCAATTTTCGAAGCATGTCTTATTTCAGAATCGATTAGATATGCAGAATATATGCCAAATCTACATGCGGGTAATCATAGTGATAAACAAGCTCCATTTTTGGATGAGAATGACAATGATATATATGAACGTTTAATTATAGAAGGCAAAACTATCAAGTTATCTGGTGTACAACGTTTGCAGATTCGAAGGCAGATACTTCTTAGAATTGACATACCAGATTTGGATGATTATTATAGGTTTGTATTATTCTCGTTGTGCACTTCATAAGATATAACATTATATTTGTTAAAAATACTACTTATGATTTGTAGCAAGTATCGTTTTTCCATAGAAAATGCTCAACGTGGTAAAAAAAAGACTACAGCCAAAAGCGGAAGTGATAATACAGTCTGAATTTACTGATTGGTTGCACAATAAGGTTTGTCAGACATGGTTCCTATTTCTTAGTTTAATAATATATAAAAATAATGTTTAACATATTTTAGTCGATTTACAGCTAATTGAAGAAAAATGCATGGATTCAATGTTATGGTGTTATGTTAGTGGACCGCAATGGGAAGCTAGAACTCACCTTAAATATAGAATCAATGGTTATATATTCTCTCCACAACATTATGATAACAAACTATCAACCCAAAATAGCGGTGTTTGCATGAATGCGATTACAATATTTGTTGCAAGTGCGAAAGATTAAATCCTATGGATGATGATACTACGTGGTATGGTATTATCAAAGAGATTATTGGGGTTGATTATTACGAAACTCATGTAGTTTTCTACTGTGATTGGATCAATGTAGCTGACAAATCAAGTGGTTGTAAGATTTGTACCGATTCTAATTTTTTAATGGTAAATCTAAAAAAAATGAAAAGCAGTAGTGGAGAATATGACGAGCCTTCCATTTTATCGTCCAAAGCAAGTCAAGTCTTCTACATAAGCGATATGCATGATGTCGATTGGTCCATAATACAACACTCTCCTAAGCATATGAAAAATAGCATATATGATTATGAGATGCCAACTGGCTCTCAATCTATTTTAAAGGAGCAACCTTGTAACGAACCAGAATTTTCGGCATTTGAAATTTAGAATTTATTTGATTTAGTGTTGAGAATTTTATGTGTATACTTGATATTTGATTATTATTTGAAATCTAGTTTATTTAAGCTTGGTTTGAATTAATGTATAAGTGTGAATTTAAAATTTAATATTGGAATTTAAGTTGACTTGTTAAATTTAACGATAGTTGTATATTTAGAAAAAATACTTGAATGTGAATATTATTTAATTTAAATATTAGCTGTATTTTTTATTTTACTGAAATATATTGTTTTGAATTTTGAATTTTATTTAAATTGAGAATTTATGTTATTTTATTTAGATTAAAATTTGGTTTTAATTGATTTTGTATGTATACATTAAAATTTTAATGTTTGAATCTAAGTTGTTTGATTAAATGTAATATTAGCAATATTTTAAAACTAATTGGAAATAATATTTGAGAAATTATAAATTTGATTTTCATTTTTTTAGAATTATATTTAGAAAATTTTGTATAGTTGATTTTGGTTTTAAAATTTAATTTAATGTTAATTAGGAAGGAAAAAAGGTTATTATGTTAAGTTTTTTTTAAAGAGAAATTAGTTATTAAATAAATAAATAACAATGTTAGCATTGCATTACACTTGTGAAATGTTAAAAAGCACCTTATAACACGTGTTAGCTTACTTTTGAAACTACCCCACGTGTCTCCCTTCTCTCCTTTCTTTTCGTGTAATAGAGAAACTCTATCTCGCCCCTTTCTTTTGTTCACAACCGAAAAAACACTCATTCCCGAAATCAAAATCACTTCTTCCACCAAAATTTGAAATCAATGGCCTCCCTCAGTTGTTAATCGCATCATTCTCCGCGAACCTAAGTGTTGGCTGGTTTTGTGACCAAGCCACCAAGAGTACAAGTATTCATAGTCAGACAAGAGGGAGAATTACATGTCTAAGCTCAAGATGAATACATCACGACTTGTGAATCCCAGGATCCCGCTTGTGGCCCTGATTCCTCCCTCAATTCGTGGACCAGCTTCATCCCCGGCTCGCGATTGAACAACATGACCGCTCATGCCAACCTGTCATGACCCGTTCGTGGAGGACTATCACGACCCAATCGTGATAATGTATCACGAGCCGATCACGAAACTAGAAGATGATGGACATGATCAAGTCCACCACGAGCCGCAAGATCAGGATCTGATGACACCTATCCATATCTGTCATATTGACCATTTCTCCATCAAGCCAGGAGCCAGTCTGAGATCCTCGGGATCTGTGCCACGTATCCTCACGAACCGCCTACAGATATCACCTATAAATAGCCCCATGCTTGGCATTTTTCAGGATCTTTTGGTAGTACTAAGTATTGTTTCCACCATTACAGTTCCTCTATCATTTTTTATCAGTAATATCTCGAAATCATTGAGTGAACCATCATTGTAAAAGTGAGATTGAGAGAAAATGTAACACCCCGCCTCCGCTAGGGTCACTCGCAAAGGAATGCACTAGCTTTAGAGGGGCATTATTGGTAAACATGCACAGAAATATCACAAGACAGAACATATAAAATAGCGGAAGTAAAATCGAACTTTCATAAACATTAATAATTAAGGTCTAAAGCCTTTTACATCAGAGTACATCAAAACCTGTCTTGCAATAATAAAGAAGCATTAAGACTTTTCCATAAATTATTCCCCAAATAAAACAGTAAAGTAGCCATAGCCAAGAAAAGTCCAAGCCATCCATGATGACCTTCAAGCAGAAGAAGTCTGAACTAAACAACAGTATTTCCTCCCTGTAACCTGGGGGGGAAACGGAAGACAAGAAGCGAAAGAAAACGGGGTCAGTCATAAAGACTGGTAAGCCCTATCTACTATCAGCATATAAACTAGTAAAGTTAACTGGCATGAGGAACTGAAATGAACATAAGCATGATAACAAGATAGATAAGCTAAATCAGAATAACGGGATAACTACTGAACTAAGGTATCATGATAAACTACGGTGTCATGATAAATCAAGGTATCATATCGTTAGACTTCTATCAAGTATACTATCCCAAGGTATCTACCCCGTCTAACATCCCACGGTATCTATTCCGTATATTCTTCCTGGTTCTAACATGTATATTTGCTCTGCACCCTCCGTACTAGTATCCTAGCCTTGTTATGTGTTAACCATGAATGTCCCTTACTCAAAATCGTGTAATGGTCCATGTCAACCTAACATATCGCATATATAGGTTACTCAAATCATATGTTTCTTTCCATGTATATAAGTTCAGTCCTTTGCCGTACCTCGTACGGGCTTCCTCATGTCGTATTATCCTTGAAATCGTTTTGACTGTCACCCTTGTTCTAGCTAGGCTCTTCCATATGAATCATCGTTTGAACTACTAGGACTTACGCCACCTAGCACCACTAGGGATTACGCTTACCTATTGCACGCTTTCGTATTTCGGTTTGGGTTAAACCACCTAGGCCACTAGGGATTACGCTAACCCTCAACCGCGCCCTTTTTCCCACGCATTCATCGTGAATCGTTTTTCTATAACTGTATGCACATGTATCACATCGTGCCATCCGAGTCCTGTCACAGGGCAAACCAAGAAATACAGGACTCGGTCGGGAGCTTTAGATTTATCTGCCGATGCAGATACTAAGGTCTGCTTTTCTACACGTGGCTATGGTCCCACGAGACCCCTCCCTCAACTAGTGAAAGGCAACACAAGAGAAAATCTTGCATGAGAACTACACTCCGGCCAGCCCACATCCTACGGCCTACCTCACCCATAATTAGATAGCAATTATGGTCTGTTGGGTGTTCCCTGCCTTTCCGTACGTACACGCTTGACTCAAGATGGTAGATGATCGACGAACTTGCTATCTCGGGCACCTTATGTATTCGTCGACTCACTGCTATCCACCCCAGTCTTTAGGTCGCTCGCATAGCAACCAAGGCATATTCTTGGTTCTTCTACCGCAGACCTCAACCTCTCGTGAGCCTAGTATAATGACCTGGCAGCTCACAGAGGGATCCCAAGAATATCCTCACGTTCCCCGAAGCCGCTGCTTCGTTACCCAGTTCGTTGGAGCCTTTATCTAAATCAGATAGCCTGCTCCTACACGCATTCTTAAACGTTGACCTAACATATCGGGTTACTAATTTATCTAAGAAATGGTCCAAATTTCCTTGACTAAGAATTATTACTTAGTTTCCCTTAACTAAGGTTTACCACTTAGCCTTATTTCCATAATCCTTGTTAACTATGGTTATCTACCTAATCCTCCGAATTAGGGTTTATCTAATGGGTTAAGTGTCACTTAAGTTCATAACTTAGCCCGTCTACAGACCATGTCAAAATTGGCTAAGTATACAAGTCCAAGACTTAACCCTACAAACCATGTGTCAAGTTGGTTAAGTATATCAAGGAATCCATGACTTAACCTCGTCTAATTATCATTTTAGATTGGTTAATTATATAATTTAACTTGACCTTGTCATCAAATCGGTCAAGCGTATTCAAGTGATTCGTGACTTAGCCTTATCATGTTTTCACGTTGGATTGGTTAAGTATAGATTAACTTAACCTCATCAAATTAATGAGTTAGATTGGTTAAGTATAGGTCACTTAACCTCATCAAATGATCGTGTTAAATTAGTTAAGTGTTTAACTTAACCCCATTAAATTACCAAGTTGGATTAATTAAGTCTAGGCTAACTTAACCCCATCCGATTACCATGTTTAGATTAGTTAAGCCTAATATTAACCCCATCCATTAACTGTATTATACGGTTAAGTGTCATTAAGAAAATTTACTTAACCTTATCACGTTATCGTGTTGGATTGATTAAGTGTTGGTTAACTTAATCCCATCCACTAGTCGTATAAAATTGGTCAAGTGTCATTAGGCAAATCAAGTTACTTAACCTACCCAAGCTTATCATGTTTTGTTAAGTATCATTAGCCTAATCAAATTACTTAACCCATTTGTCCATATCATATTTGGTTAAGCCTCATTAATCAAATTAACTTAACCCTATTATGTGGCATTAATTTAATTAATGCACCCTCAACCTCTCACATTAGACCTTGTTGTGGTTACTAGTTAAGCCGGGCGGGTCCGGGTAGATTTATACCACAACCTAGTCTAACCTCGGGTCTTAAGCGCGACATGACCAACTTCTCACATTGGGTCCTATTGTTTGCAACTACTAGTTAGGCCGGTCGGTTCCGGGTAGTTTTACGTTGCAAACTCAACCCAACCTCGAGTTGGCCATACTTATATTATCTAAGTTCATCATGTTTCCAAAACATGTTACAAGTTTTCAAGCATTTGGGTAGACCTAACTTAATAGGTAAATTCCCAAAGGGTAGACCTAACTTAATAGGTAAATTCCCAAGCTCATGTTTTTATGCATACTTACATGTCAACTTTCAGGTTATATTTCAAGTCATGTTTTCAAGTTGTATTTTCATGCCATTAGAAATTACCCATAACATAACCCAACGCTTTTAAACTCGCATATACGTTCGCAACAACGTAATGGATTAAAAGAAGAGACTTGGCAAAAGCATGACAAAGATGGATATTAAGCCACAAATTAATCATGGTGGCGAATGAGGCACAAATGTGTTCATTAGCTTGCATATACCATTGTTAAGCCTCAAAAACATGCATAAACCCAAACTTGGCACATAAGCGAATCATGGTGATAAACAACATGGAATGATGACAAGTAACTCGCATATGACCTCACATAAGGGTTATGGCTTCATATGCAAGTTGACATGAAGGTTATAAGGGTTCTCATGTTGCATAATGCAACATTTCAACATAAAGGCCAAAGCTTTATGACCACAAGACCAAGGTAATGACTTTATAAGCTTGCATAAGATGATAGAATGCTACATACTAATGTTTAAACCCACTTACAACATGTCATATTAAGTTTAAAGTTCATATCTAATAGTAGGAGAAGGGCTTACCTTGCTATGAAGGCCTAAATCGATTAAACCAAAGCTTATGATGAAGCCTATGCATGCCATCACCCAAAAACCCAAAGATGGATGCACCAAATCACTAAAAACACCATCTTTATGAACAAAGATCATAGCTTTTGCCTTGAAATCAACTTGAGAAGCTCTCATACTAACATAGGGACTCTCTAACACTCTCATGATCATGAAACCTCTCATAGAAATGAAGTGGAGGCTAGGATAGTTGAGTGGAGGCCATGAGAGTAGAAATTTGGCCATAGTTTAGTTACATGAGTGAATAATGAGGGTTTAGGATAGGTTAGGGTCTTATTTATAGATTAGGCAAGTGTTTTAGGCCATAGGATTAAACCTAGATTCAATCCAAGCCATCAAAGCATGTCTTGGGGAAGAAGTCAAGTGTAGGAACCATCTAGGGCCTTTAGATTAAAGATGAACCATGAGAACCATCCAAATGCAAAATCTGCATTTGAGCGAATCGGCCCACGGGTTGACAGCCAAACACCCTGGATTAACCCCCAGTCGACCCAGCGGGCTCGGGTCGACCTCAAAAATCGGCCGGTTCGGTTATTCCCCTCTCCCAATTCGCTGTTTTGAACATTTTTGCATATTTATTTATTAAATTTTCAATTATATATATATATATATCAATATATATATATTTCTCTGCACAACCCATTTCACTTAATTAAGTATACTTTAATTTGGGAATTTTTCGTGAAACTTCGCGAGGCCATATCTTGGTCATACGGACTCCGATTTTCGAAAACTCAGACTCTATTTCGCGTATTTTTCCGAGACGAACGCAATGGCATAGCCCGTTTCCCTTGATTCAGATTTTACAGTTTAATTCTACCTCCATTTATGTTATAACAGGTTATTGAAAATACGGGTTGTTACATTCTCCCCACCATTTAGGATTTCGTCCCCGAAATCTCCAAGTTAGGAAGAACATATCCTACCATCCATCATCCATCTACTCAAAACATCATCCACAAGCAACCATTGTCCTTAGATGATTTCTAATGCTGTATGAATATATGCAAAACGTGTGTGTACATGTTCCTTAGCTAATGCTAATGATCAGGCCTGAATAATCTTTCTAATGCAAAATATGTATAGTGCCATGAATCCAACATGTATGCAAATAGTCCTAGCCATATAGGTACTATATGCGTGCACATTCATTCATTCATATGCAACAACCGCATGATAATACATTCGATTTCATCCATAAACAAGTATAAATACTCGTGCATATGCAATATGAAATGTGACCGAGTCGAGCTAGTATCTAATGTGTATTCGCGCATCCACGAGCAACCACTTGCAACCACTTGCAACCATATCAATCATAACATGTTTCAAATACATGTTTACATCCATAGGGTTCTACCTAGGATTCCCTGGAACAGGGTCGAGAAGAAAAACAAGACAAACTCCTTACGGGGTTTGTAACAGAAAATAGGACCGAGAGGATGTCCACAAAAGATAGCCTACAAGTAAGCTCTACAGAAAACAGGGATCAAGGATATACTCCCAAAAGAGATATCATGCGCGTATATAGTCTTTGACCATCAGAGTCGTATTTCCTCAAGCTTAATTCCATTGTGCCTTGACCGTCTTTTGACTTCATGATTTCGTAGTTCCTTGCTTCCTATTTCCAAGGTGTGAGTGGAACTCATTTCACTGTCGCCTCTCGTTTCACTTATTCTTTCCCTAGTATGCTTGGCTCAAACATATCTACGTACTCATGCAAGCTCTCCAAAATTCACCAGTGAATTCTGGATCTCGTTTTCTGATGCCAATCCATGTTGCCAAGAGTTCTTACTAGGGTGATTCCCATAACTCATGCATAATCGAAACGAACCATCCGCCTTAGCGGCGAATCCTATTTGAACGGATTACCAACAAATGCATCCCGGGATTCTAGGTAACTAACCATGACAGAACCCAAAAAGGGTTTCACGAGACTTCGAGGGTATCACCAAGGCAAGTCTAGAATCCAACCACCCTCTTTCTAAAACCGAGAATGGTATCCCTTACTGGATAACCACTTTACCCCTAGAATCCATCCGCAACTTATAAACATAAGCATTATTTCCAAGCTCAACACTTGATATAGACATTCTCAAATCCAAACAAGCCATGAGTAAATGGACCGATCTTCCAATAGGACTTGAGACAAAAACGGGATCCTCTACTACGCTAGTACTAAGGTGCAGAGACTCAACTATCGAAGCGGACTTAAAAGATGCGGTGATCAAAACAAAGTCCCGACAGGATGATAGAGAAGAAAAGCTAAACCTTTAACAAGATCGTTACCCTCCTTCTGAGGTACCCTAGAAATGAGAGCATACTACTGCCCTCCCGATGATCTTGTCCTTGTCCCATGATACTTAACTATCCGTCCCGTTCCACCATGCCAAAGGTACTCTCCCGTCATGGGTTTCTTTGTTCATCTTTCTCTCTCATTCTGAGTTGAGCCATACCAACAAGTTGCTCATCCTTAAACTCGTATCCTTTATCCTCTTTCTCACTATCCTTTCTTATAACGCGGCCACTGGTCTCCCGAGAATAGCCTCCATCGCATGGAAAGCACTTTCGAAGATAGAAAAGACTAGTCGCAGTTAAAACCACTGTGACTACAGATGGAGGAAAGAAAGGAAAAGAGATTCAATTAAGGAAACAAGGATAATGCTAATGGCCTTTGGGGAATAGCCTTTTCTTTTTAAAAGAAAACTTTCTTGAAAAATGCTTCTTTATAAACGATTTTCAAATAGTTTTCAGAAGGTCTTTAAAAACTTTTGCCCAATCTGGTAAACTTCTGCTCTGATACCAAATGTAACACCCCGCCTCCGCTAGGGTCACTCGCAAAGGAATGCACTAGCTTTAGAGGGGCATTATTGGTAAACATGCACAGAAATATCACAAGACAGAACATATAAAATAGCGGAAGTAAAATCGAACTTTCATAAACATTAATAATTAAGGTCTAAAGCCTTTTACATCAGAGTACATCAAAACCTGTCTTGCAATAATAAAGAAGCATTAAGACTTTTCCATAAATTATTCCCCAAATAAAACAGTAAAGTAGCCATAGCCAAGAAAAGTCCAAGCCATCCATGATGACCTTCAAGCAGAAGAAGTCTGAACTAAACAACAGTATTTCCTCCCTGTAACCTGGGGGGGAAATGGAAGACAAGAAGCGAAAGAAAACGGGGTCAGTCATAAAGACTGGTAAGCCCTATCTACTATCAGCATATAAACTAGTAAAGTTAACTGGCATGAGGAACTGAAATGAACATAAGCATGATAACAAGATAGATAAGCTAAATCAGAATAACGGGATAACTACTGAACTAAGGTATCATGATAAACTACGGTGTCATGATAAATCAAGGTATCATATCGTCAGACTTCTATCAAGTATACTATCCCAAGGTATCTACCCCGTCTAACATCCCACGGTATCTATTCCGTATATTCTTCCTGGTTCTAACATGTATATTTGCTCTGCACCCTCCGTACTAGTATCCTAGCCTTGTTATGTGTTAACCATGAATGTCCCTTACTCAAAATCGTGTAATGGTCCATGTCAACCTAACATATCGCATATATAGGTTACTCAAATCATATGTTTCTTTCCATGTATATAAGTTCAGTCCTTTGCCATACCTCGTACGGGCTTCCTCATGTCGTATTATCCTTGAAATCGTTTTGACTGTCACCCTTGTTCTAGCTAGGCTCTTCCATATGAATCATCGTTTGAACTACTAGGACTTACGCCACCTAGCACCACTAGGGATTACGCTTACCTATTGCACGCTTTCGTATTTCGGTTTGGGTTAAACCACCTAGGCCACTAGGGATTACGCTAACCCTCAACCGCGCCCTTTTTCCCACGCATTCATCGTGAATCGTTTTTCTATAACTGTATGCACATGTATCACATCGTGCCATCCGAGTCCTGTCACAGGGCAAACCAAGAAATACAGGACTCAGTCGGGAGCTTTAGATTTATCTGCCGATGCAGATACTAAGGTCTGCTTTTCTACACGTGGCTATGGTCCCACGAGACCCCTCCCTCAACTAGTGAAAGGCAACACAAGAGAAAATCTTGCATGAGAACTACACTCCGGCCAGCCCACATCCTACGGCCTACCTCACCCATAATTAGATAGCAATTATGGTCTGTTGGGTGTTCCCTGCCTTTCCGTACGTACACGCTTGACTCAAGATGGTAGATGATCGACGAACTTGCTATCTCGGGCACCTTATGTATTCGTCGACTCACTGCTATCCACCCCAGTCTTTAGGTCGCTCGCATAGCAACCAAGGCATATTCTTGGTTCTTCTACCGCAGACCTCAACCTCTCGTGAGCCTAGTATAATGACCTGGCAGCTCACAGAGGGATCCCAAGAATATCCTCACGTTCCCCGAAGCCGCTGCTTCGTTACCCAGTTCGTTGGAGCCTTTATCTAAATCAGATAGCCTGCTCCTACACGCATTCTTAAACGTTGACCTAACGTATCGGGTTACTAATTTATCTAAGAAATGGTCCAAATTTCCTTGACTAAGAATTATTACTTAGTTTCCCTTAACTAAGGTTTACCACTTAGCCTTATTTCCATAATCCTTGTTAACTATGGTTATCTACCTAATCCTCCGAATTAGGGTTTATCTAATGGGTTAAGTGTCACTTAAGTTCATAACTTAGCCCGTCTACAGACCATGTCAAAATTGGCTAAGTATACAAGTCCAAGACTTAACCCTACAAACCATGTGTCAAGTTGGTTAAGTATATCAAGGAATCCATGACTTAACCTCGTCTAATTATCATTTTAGATTGGTTAATTATATAATTTAACTTGACCTTGTCATCAAATCGGTCAAGCGTATTCAAGTGATTCGTGACTTAGCCTTATCATGTTTTCACGTTGGATTGGTTAAGTATAGATTAACTTAACCTCATCAAATTAATGAGTTAGATTGGTTAAGTATAGGTCACTTAACCTCATCAAATGATCGTGTTAAATTAGTTAAGTGTTTAACTTAACCCCATTAAATTACCAAGTTGGATTAATTAAGTCTAGGCTAACTTAACCCCATCCGATTACCATGTTTAGATTAGTTAAGCCTAATATTAACCCCATCCATTAACTGTATTATACGGTTAAGTGTCATTAAGAAAATTTACTTAACCTTATCACGTTATCGTGTTGGATTGATTAAGTGTTGGTTAACTTAATCCCATCCACTAGTCGTATAAAATTGGTCAAGTGTCATTAGGCAAATCAAGTTACTTAACCTACCCAAGCTTATCATGTTTTGTTAAGTATCATTAGCCTAATCAAATTACTTAACCCATTTGTCCATATCATATTTGGTTAAGCCTCATTAATCAAATTAACTTAACCCTATTATGTGGCATTAATTTAATTAATGCACCCTCAACCTCTCACATTAGACCTTGTTGTGGTTACTAGTTAAGCCGGGCGGGTCCGGGTAGATTTATACCACAACCTAGTCTAACCTCGGGTCTTAAGCGCGACATGACCAACTTCTCACATTGGGTCCTATTGTTTGCAACTACTAGTTAGGCCGGTCGGTTCCGGGTAGTTTTACGTTGCAAACTCAACCCAACCTCGAGTTGGCCATACTTATATTATCTAAGTTCATCATGTTTCCAAAACATGTTACAAGTTTTCAAGCATTTGGGTAGACCTAACTTAATAGGTAAATTCCCAAAGGGTAGACCTAACTTAATAGGTAAATTCCCAAGCTCATGTTTTTATGCATACTTACATGTCAACTTTCATGTTATATTTCAAGTCATGTTTTCAAGTTGTATTTTCATGCCATTAGAAATTACCCATAACATAACCCAACGCTTTTAAACTCGCATATACGTTCGCAACAACGTAATGGATTAAAAGAAGAGACTTGGCAAAAGCATGACAAAGATGGATATTAAGCCACAAATTAATCATGGTGGCGAATGAGGCACAAATGTGTTCATTAGCTTGCATATACCATTGTTAAGCCTCAAAAACATGCATAAACCCAAACTTGGCACATAAGCGAATCATGGTGATAAACAACATGGAATGATGACAAGTAACTCGCATATGACCTCACATAAGGGTTATGGCTTCATATGCAAGTTGACATGAAGGTTATAAGGGTTCTCATGTTGCATAATGCAACATTTCAACATAAAGGCCAAAGCTTTATGACCACAAGACCAAGGTAATGACTTTATAAGCTTGCATAAGATGATAGCATGCTACATACTAATGTTTAAACCCACTTACAACATGTCATATTAAGTTTAAAGTTCATATCTAATAGTAGGAGAAGGGCTTACCTTGCTATGAAGGCCTAAATCGATTAAACCAAAGCTTATGATGAAGCCTATGCATGCCATCACCCAAAAACCCAAAGATGGATGCACCAAATCACTAAAAACACCATCTTTATGAACAAAGATCATAGCTTTTGCCTTGAAATCAACTTGAGAAGCTCTCATACTAACATAGGGACTCTCTAACACTCTCATGATCATGAAACCTCTCATAGAAATGAAGTGGAGGCTAGGATAGTTGAGTGGAGGCCATGAGAGTAGAAATTTGGCCATAGTTTAGTTACATGAGTGAATAATGAGGGTTTAGGATAGGTTAGGGTCTTATTTATAGATTAGGCAAGTGTTTTAGGCCATAGGATTAAACCTAGATTCAATCCAAGCCATCAAAGCATGTCTTGGGGAAGAAGTCAAGTGTAGGAACCATCTAGGGCCTTTAGATTAAAGATGAACCATGAGAACCATCCAAATGCAAAATCTGCATTTGAGCGAATCGGCCCACGGGTTGACAGCCAAACACCCTGGATTAACCCCCAGTCGACCCAGCGGGCTCGGGTCGACCTCAAAAATCGGCCGGTTCGGTTATTCCCCTCTCCCAATTCGCTGTTTTGAACATTTTTGCATATTTATTTATTAAATTTTCAATTATATATATATATATATATCAATATATATATATTTCTCTGCACAACCCATTTCACTTAATTAAGTATACTTTAATTTGGGAATTTTTCGTGAAACTTCGCGAGGCCATATCTTGGTCATACGGACTCCGATTTTCGAAAACTCAGACTCTATTTCGCGTATTTTTCCGAGACGAACGCAATGGCATAGCCCGTTTCCCTTGATTCAGATTTTACAGTTTAATTCTACCTCCATTTATGTTATAACAGGTTATTGAAAATACGGGTTGTTACAGAAATCATTGATTGTACTTGCATTTAACGTATAATCAAAAGCGTATAAAGTGGACATAGGCTCGTTAATGCCAAACTACTATAAATCTGGTGTGTTACCTATATTTTCTTTCATTTCTAATTATTACTCTTTACCATTTTTGACAATTTGGGTGTTAGAGCCAGAATTTGGTCTAACATTTTGGTGCTTTCACTGATAATTGAAATATCAGCGTATCAGATTATTGCTCTACTATTTGGATATTCAAGTCCGAAGAAAGTAGTCCGAACTTCCATTATTTTGGTTTTTGAAGATTTTAACAAAGTCAAGACGTCATGGCTGGAAAGAAATCCAAGGATTTGCGGACTTCCCAAGCAAATGAAGCTCATGAAGAAAGTAATCAGGAGCAGGTTGAGGTGAGCTCCCCCGCTCGTGGCTCACGGGGGTTACGACCTGCTCGCAAATGATCTCCACGAGCCGACCTGTTGAAATCCTCACGAGCCGCCTTACAGAGCTCACTACGAACCAGACTCAGGACCTGATCACGAGCCGTCCCCAAAGAGCCGCCACGAGCTAGGAACCTGAAGAAGGAGCCACTAACCGGGTGTCAGAGGAGGTCATGAACCGCCCTTCCCATAGGATCACAACTCGACCCGGAAAGGAAATTATGGCTCGTTCCGCACATGCTTGTGCTTCTGCTCGACCTGGCTCGAGTTCTCTATGTATAAGAGAAAATGCTAATGATCAGTTACATGCCTCTGCCCTAGCAACTGAAGGAGATCCTTCTCGCATCCTTGACATGTTGGATAGGACGAACGATGAGTTAGAAGCCCAAAGACGAGAGAGTTCCTTGTTATGGCAGAACCTTACTTCATTTGAAAGACAAATTGATGATCTCCAAAGGCAGAGGACACTTCCGCCCGCCCGTCCTTTTAATCCAGAGTACTCTTCTTCATCGGAGGAACCTCCAAGGCCTCCACGACGACCATAAGAAAGGCCTGAAAATGTGGAGTAGCTTCGATTTGGACGTTCTCGAGAAGAGGTAGCTCTCAATCTGGGACCTGACCATCGCAACCTGAATGACCCCGCTCCGCTACTCAGGAATGAAGGCGTTGTTGACCCTGTCCTGAATCAACCATTACCACCCCCTCGCCACTTGATTGACCGTGGTAACAGGGGACAGGGAAGTTCTGCTCAGGCCCCAGACTTCGCAGTAGGACGTCAGAGAGACATTGGAGGGGCCTGCAGGGCAAGGAGTGCTGATTCTGAATCTACATTGACCTATGCTGATGTTGAAGCAATGATTAGGCAAATCATGGTAGATAGTCGTGGATAGAGGAAAAAGGATTGGGGTATAAGCCACAGTCGTACGCCCCTTACTGATGACATATTAGACGTCCATTTCCCAAGGAAATTCAACATGCCATCTATGAACCACTATACAGGCAGGATGGATCCAGTTCAGCATCTAATGAGGTATTCATGGTACATAAATGTCGTCGATGCTCCTGACGTAGTAAAATTTAAAGCACTCCCGATATTCCTGGAGGATGTGGCATTAACGTGGTTTACCCGCTTGTCGGCACGATCGATCTCCAGTTTCAGGGAATTGTTCGTAAATCAATTCCGGCTTCATGCTCAGAGGTCTAAAAATGTCATTGAGTTGTACCTCATTAAGCAATCCCCTGATGAATCTTTGAGGTCCTATCTAGACCGCTTTAACTTAGCAGTCATGGAGGTTAGAGATCCTCATGAACAGGCTATCCTGATGGCCTTAATTGACGGAGTGGACAAGGATACTATGTTTGGAAAATACTTAGCTGGCAAGCCGCCGCTGACTAGAGAAATATTTTATGAAAAAGCTAACATCCGCTTACGTCAGGAAAAGATATATGCCAATCGGAAGAGAAAAGCCACCGATAAAGAAGATATACAGAGTAACGTGGCCATCAAACAATCCGGCAACAGTTCAGGAATGGTGAAAGTTAACGTTGAAAATAAGAATCAGGGCAATGGCCGCCAATCTGGGAATAACAGTCGAAAGAAGAACCGAGGAAACGACTCACAAAAGAGGCCTCCATTCAGGTCATTTGAGAATTTTACACCATTGAATGATACACTAGAAAATATTTTCCTGCATACCTACAATGTTTTTCAGTATAAAAGGCCTCCACCGACGGATTCGACGGAGAAGGAACGAGAGACAGGAAAGTTTTGCCTTTTCCATCAAACTCATGGTTACCCCACCAATGAATGCTGTCATTTGAGGGACATCGTTGAGAACCTTCTTCGTGAAGGAAAGTTGGATGAATATGAGGTTTCTCCGAGAGACAGGGGGTGAGATGGGCAGGCCCCAAATCAAAATCTGTAGGATCTAAATTAACCCTAGAGGGGGGTGAATAGGGTTTATCGCATATTTTCACAGAGTAATTAAATAATCACAGCACAGATAATAATCAGAATAAATGCGGAAAATAAATAACACACAGATATACCCAGCTTCGGCAAAACCCTGCCTACTGCTGCATTCCCCAAGGTTTCTACTAGGAGTTAAAACAATCTCTACGCTTACAATTCCCTGTAAACTCGCGACACTCGCTCCCAACTGTTCTTAACCCTACGCTCAAAACCCTGCACTGGTTTTTATCCCCAAAACCAGATTTCCCCGAATTACAAACCCTGTAATTCGTCTCCCTAGTTTTCAAAGTCAAACTAGAAAACTTACAGATTTGATTACAAATTAAAAAAATAAGAAAATAAAAACCCTTATAAAACTAGAAACCCTTGGAGTTTAAATTAGGGTTATCCTCCTTTTGTATAACCCTTGGCCGGCCTTTTTTTTTTTCACTTGTGCTACACCACTTTACTTTAGCCCGACTCTTTTCTCTGAAATAAAGAAATGGCGGCGGCTCTTGAGAAATTCCTAGGGTTTCTTCAGTCTTCCCCCAAATCTCTGCGCTTGAGTGATGGAGATGCGATTCTTTGATGCGCGACTTCGATGTTGCTTTCAAATGCTTCGATTTGGGTCCAAGTTGCTTACTTGTTCTCTGGTATGATTTTTAATTCGAGTTTCTCTTTGATTGTGCTTGAACTTGGATGATATTAAAACCGATGATGATTTGGTGTATTTATAGGATTAAAACTCCTAAATATTTGCTCTGATTTCTACGTTGAGACTTGGCCATGGTATATACGAGAATTTTGGGGCTTTTTGAATTGGCTTTCTTGCGAATAATCTGGTGATTTTTTGACTGAGTCTTCCTTCTAGAATTTCTCGATATAACAGATTTGTAAATCCAATTTTCTGGAAACATTTTGCGTGATGAATCTTTCAATTTTGAATACGAGAATTTTGGGGCTTTTGAATTGTTTTTTTTTTTTGCGAATAATCTGGTGATTTTTGACTGAGTCTTCCTTCTAGAAATTCTCGATATAACAGATTTGTAAATCCAATTTTCTGGAAACGTTTTGCGTGATGAATCTTTCAATTTTGAAATGGTCCTTCTTGACTTTGAAATTTATTTCTTAGATTTTTGGAACTCTGAATTAGTCTTGAATTCTGGAAGGATTAAATTTGAGTTTTGCTGCCTTTTAAAACTTTGATTCAAACACTGTTTTGTTCGAGAATTTTTCTTCCAAAAAAAAAAGCTAACTTTATGGAACCATAATAACCCTTGATTGAAAACTGAAAACACACATTGCTCTTGATTACCTTTTAAATAAGAACAGATACTATCCTTGAGCATGCGACAAATACTGTGCTTGACATTTACCCCTGTATACTTGACTTTTTAACTGATGTTTTTCTTTGATAAGAACAGAAACTATGCTCGAACTTGTTATGCAATTTCAGTTTAACTTTCTGCTGATTGAACTGATACTTGCAGTCTCTTGTTGTGTATAAATATTTGTATTTGAATACCATGCCCTTTTTACCATGACTTAAAAACTCTGGCACGAACTTGATTCTGCTCTTTAATGCTTCCATGTTTAAATCCTTGTCGATTCTGATTTGAACTGATAAAATCAGATGTACATTTGAATTTAACAGTGCCTTGTATTCTCGTTATCCATACTGCTTTTGTCATAATCCGGTACTTTGAGTTGCCTTGTTAGTTTACCTTACCATTCATGTACATTATGTTGTTGAATTGCTTAGAACTGAATAGAATAAATACTAAATTGATCTTGTGGTTATGTTGTTTAGACCATTGTTGTGCTTGAACCCCTACATATTTGTAGTTGCTCCATTTATAATCAAGTGTGTTGTGTTTGTTCCTGTCCACTGGCTTCTTTGTTGATGCACCACTGTGCCTTACTTACATTCACATATGACTATTTTTGTTGCACTCTTTTTCCAACTGAAAACTGTACCATATTGGTTGACTTGTATCCATTGATGAACCACTCTTTTGCACTATCACTTGCTCATACGTATGCTGACTTGAGCTGCTCCATTTTATTGGCAAACTAGTCGAATTTGCACTTGAAATTCTTAGGCAAAAATAGTGGTTATAATCCTACTTTCCGTTGAACAGATTTAGTACTTGACTTGTTAGTATCTTCCTGTGCCATGTGGTGTTCATCTGCATGTATTGTTTATGGCTTGTATACTATTCTCGGCACGTCCATTTCTTGTTAAAACTGTTGCATTTTATCACATCATGCTGCCCTGTTTCACTTGAACTTTCTGAAATGTTTTGCTCCTGTATGTTGCTCCTCTAGTTTTTCCATCAAGTAGTTGCACCATGACTATGCTGTGTTGAACATGTCTGAACCCTTTGTGCTGAACCATTTCAATGTTTCATTGATGCTTGCCTTGAGTCATTGACTTTTATGTTGACTTGTACCTTGCTTAGTGTATGTTTCCACCAGATTTAAAATATGTTGTTTCATAGATTGTTTTATATTTTCTCTATCATGGTGACTGTGTTGAGCTGAAACTTCCACTTGCTCGACCCTTGCACTCACACTTGGTTATGCCATTCACTAAACTTGCTGTTTGGACATGACCTTAAAACTGAGATGTTTTTCTTTGCATGATTTTTGAAATATTTGATTTAAGCCTGCCTTGAGTTGCTCTCAAAAAAAATGATTTTCTTTTTGATTCTTTATTGCTGATCATGTTTTTACTTTGTACTCGCATTTTTCATTATGCTCGACCACTTGTTTTTGCTGTTTTGATTTAGCACTCTCGACCATATGCACTGAGTTGAGATGGTCCTTGTGGCTACTCCTCAGATGCATATTGATTGGCGTGGCAGTGCATACGTGTATACGTGTGTACATGCAGCCATCAGACGAGATTTTTCTGTCCCTGCATATCAAACAAAGTCTAGAAAAATGATGAGAAACACACCGCAAATCTGAGGCAAATAAAAATTAAAAATAAATTTTTTATTTGCTTTTATTTATTTTTTATTTTTGTGGCAGTCTACTGTGTGTGTTCTTCTGTATGTGACAGGTATGAAGATAACTGGATTGACTGTGGAATGCTGTGAAGTCAAGAAGACTGAAGATGATGATATTCATATGTGTTAGTATATACGAGTGAACTGTATAGAAATGTAGTGTGTATGAAATTGTAAGTGTTGTAAAGAGGAGCTAAGTACGAAATTGAATATATTGAAATGTATATCAGTGATATATGTACAAATAGTGGAGTTGTAAATCTGTACTGTTTAAATATCGAAATAAAATATTCTTATTCAAATAAAATACTGTGTGAATATTTAAATTTTTGTATAGTTGTATTTTATTCAAATAGAAATATTATATTGCTATCTGTTGTGTAGTATACCAGTACAGTTACAAACACATTCAATAATAAAATATATTTGGTTGTTATCATCAAACAAAAATCATATAATTGTGTATACAACACTGTTATATACAACAATCTCCCCCTTTTGATGATGACAAACAAATAAAAGATTTTGAATGTGTTTGAACGTGAAATATATTACTCCCCCTATTTGTATGCTCCCCCTACAACTGAACTCCCCCTATATATGTGGAAAAATATGAATGATGAAATCCAACAATTGACCATTCTCCCTCTAGATATTTAATTTCCAATCTTAAAATAATTTTGAATTAAATACTCATCAGTCAAAATCTTGACAATTCTCCCCCTTTTGTTATCATCAAAAGAATAATAGATATTGAAACAGTGATGAATATTGACTATAAATGTAAATTCAAATTAAGAGAGAGAATATATATCGCAAATCCCATTTAATCAAACAAAAATCATAATAATCTTTAAATCAGAAGCAAATTTCACTTTCAGAATGAATGGATTTACGATGGTTTTTATAGAATGAGGAGAGTTCAATAAAAATTGAATATTTGAATATGAATATTAAAGATTTTAAATATGCTAAAAAAATGTTAAGCACTTTCTAACCACGCATAGCCCAAAGGTCTTTTAAATGGGGTTAGTAGTAACTTAACTTTATCCTCTCTAATGAGTTCCATCCATGCACAACCCGAAGGTCTTTTAAGTGAGAATGGAAGCACTAGAAATTAAGGTAATTCACCCACGCATAACCGCGAGGATTTTTAAATGGGAGTGAATACCAAGGATAACTTATTTATTTATTTATATTTTTATATTTTATTTTATTTTTATTTTTTAATTCCAAGAATAATTAGAACTCCCCAAATTAAATAAAACCATGATGAATGACAGAACCATGGTAGATATAGAAGATGGTCGTGAAATAAGCTCTAATTCAAAGATATTATAAAATTTGTCCAATCATCATGTGATTTAAAATAATATCTCCTCTAGTTAAGAATTATACCATAGTCACAACTCATCACAATTTCATAAATCTATTAACGATTTTGATGAGTCTCAAAATGGTTCAAATTAATCAATAATTTCAATTTTTGAATAAATAATCAAAAATAATTTTAAAAATTGAAAATATTAATCTCAAGAGGAGTTTTTGAAAAAAATGCAAGTTGAAAATTAGCTTAAAAAAAAATCAATCAGTTAAAATGAAATTTTCTAATATTTTCAACACTGATTGCTCCTAGTCAATTTTTAAAACCATTTATATATCAAATTTGATTCAAATTGCCTATGAATTTTAACTAAATCCAGTCACTGATTTTCCAACTTATCATTTAATTGCCAATGAATCAAATCAATTTCCTTATCGGATCAGCACAAGATCATTTTCAAAGCAAGAATCACAAGTGACATCCTCAGAGAATTTTTAGACAAACTCAAGAAACAGTCAACTTATCAAATCTGAAGATAATTGTTTGAAATCACCAAAAAAAAAATCAATTTTTTTTTTATAATCCAAGAATTTCAACAATCCATAATGAATGATTTCAAAAACAGCCAAGTAAAAATAAACTAAAAGGAATAAAAGTACGAGTTTAGAGATCATACCTGACTTACCATAATCAACGTGATGCAATGAATCTCCAACTCTGAATCTATGGCTAAGGAACTCCAAATAATTCAACTTGAATTTTATCTAACTTAAGCACAGTTGTTCCTCAGCCTCCTACAATACCTAAATGTTTATATGATCGAGTGGTCTAACAAAAGTTGTTTTACCACTCTTATCTTCGTTTACACATTTTGGTACCCAAACCCGTTTATATAACAATCCATTACTATTCACTAGCGTACCCTTTGGAACCCAAATTTGTTTAGATTTGCTTAAATTTATTTTGTTAATTTTTGGAATCCAAACAGATTTAAATGAATTGTTTTTAAACGAGTTATCAATTTGTTTATGATTTAAAAACCCTTTGAAATTATTAAATTTCAAAAATTCAATTTGATCGTTTTCAAAGCCAATTAAAGGATTTTTAAAATCATTAAATTTTTTTTTTTCAACTTGATCAGATTCAAATCCAAGTCCCTTTTTATTTTGAACAAAAAATTGATTTTTTAACAACATATTCAATGATTTCTCTCCTTTAGAAAATTTAGTCAAAGCCGACTCAAGTCGTTGAGTTTTAAATTTAAGATCGCTATTTTCTTTCATTAAATTTGAACAACGATTAATAGCGATTTTCCTCTTTTCAGCATCAGTTTGTTTTAAAATCAAATTTTCGTTTTCAAGTGCTTTGATTCTAGCATTGGACTTGGAAATTTCAATTTCAAATTGTTCTCGCTTTTCAAAATCAAGTTTTTCAGATTCTCTAAACTTTTCAATCACCTTTTCAAAATCAAGATTTTCATTTTTCAAATTCATGTTTTCACTTTTAAGTAACTCAAGATCAGTTTTTAATTTCAAAAAATCGTTACTCAAAAATTTACATTTTTCACATTCTGAAAACGGTGAATTCTTAACTTTTTCAAGTTTTGTTTCTAAACTGTTATTTTCTTGAACTAGTTTTGACCTATCAGATTTTAATTTCTTAACTTTTAGTTCAAGAGAATCAACGATTTTTGTGAGATCGTGACACATTAAAATTAAATCTTTATAAGTAAAACTCGATACCTCACTTGAATTCTCTTCACTACTTTCTGAATCAGAATGAGCCATAAGACACAAATTAGCTTCCTCTTCTTCATTTTCAGAAACTTCTTCTCCTTCTTCGTCATCCCATGTAGCAGCAAAAGCTTTCTTCTTTCTTCTGAACTTCTTCTTCTTTTCATTTTTGAGCTGTGGACAATTTGGTTTGATATGACCGGGTTTCTTGCAATTGTAGCAAAACACTTCATCGTCTGAATTATCTGAACTTTCGGATTTGACAGTTTTCTTCTTTTGTGGCTTATATTTTCCTTTGGCCCACTTTTTCAAAACCATGGCTAGCTCTTCAGCGGGATCATCATCATTACTTTCAACAGAATTATTTAAAGCGATCGTCTTTTTCTTTGATTCAGAATCCTTTCGTTCTTCTCTTGCTTTTAACTCCATCTCGTAAGTGATGAGATTTCCGATCAACTCTTCCATGCTTACTTTGTTCAGATCTTTTGATTCTTGTATCGCTGTCACCTTAGCTTCAAAATTCATTGGTAGCACTCTCAATATTTTTCTGATCAATTCAACTTCAGTATAGGTTTTGCCAAGAGCTTTTGCATTGTAGACTAGTGACGAGAAGCGTCCATACATCTCTTTTATATCTTCGTCTCTTTGCATAGAGAAATTTTCATATTCGTTGCTGAGTAGAGCGAGACGAGATTCCTTCACTTGAGATGTACCTTCGTGTGTAACCTCCAACGTATGCCATATTTCCTGCGCAGTCTCACAATGAGAAATTCGATTAAATTCAGTTTTATCAAGAGCACAAATTAAAGCATTCATCGCTTTGGCATTAGTTGAAAATAATTTTTTATCATTAGCATCCCACCTGTCTTTTGATTTAGGAATTTCAACACCACTAACTATAACCGTGGGAGATCTATAACCTGTTTCAATAATATCCCATACATCATAGTCGACTGAACTCAAATAAATTTTCATCCTAGCTTTCCAATATGCATAATCAGTTCCATTAAACATTGGTGGCCTAGCTATGGACTGACCCTCAGAAAAAGCGTTGTTTGACAAATTCATGACTCTAGAGTTAAAATAAAATAAAAATACCCACTCTGATACCACTTGTAGGATCTAAATTAACCCTAGAGGGGGGTGAATAGGGTTTATCGCATATTTTCATAGAGTAATTAAATAATCACAGCACAGATAATAATCAGAATAAATGCGGAAAATAAATAACACACAGATATACCCAGCTTCGGCAAAACCCTGCCTACTACTGCATTCCCTAAGGTTTCTACTAGGAGTTAAAACAATCTCTACGCTTACAATTCCCTGTAAACTCGCGACACTCTCTCCCAACTGTTCTTAATCCTACGCTCAAAACCCTGCACTGGTTTTTATCCCCAAAACCAGATTTCCCCGAATTACAAACCCTGTAATTCGTCTCCCTAGTTTTCAAAGTCAAACTAGAAAACTTACAGATTTGATTACAAATTAAAAAAATAAGAAAATAAAAACCCTTATAAAACTAGAAACCCTTGGAGTTTAAATTAGGGTTATCCTCCTTTTGTATAACCCTTGGCCGGCCTTTTTTTTTTTTTCACTTGTGCTACACCACTTTACTTTAGCCCGAATCTTTTCTCTGAAATAAAGAAATGGCGGCGGCTCTTGAGAAATTCCTAGGGTTTCTTCAGTCTCCCCCCAAATCTCTGCGCTTGAGTGATGGAGATGCGATTCTTTGATGCGCGACTTCGATGTTGCTTTCAAATGCTTCGATTTGGGTCCAAGTTGCTTACTTGTTCTCTGGTATGATTTTTAATTCGAGTTTCTCTTTGATTGTGCTTGAACTTGGATGATATTAAAACCGATGATGATTTGGTGTATTTATAGGATTAAAACTCCTAAATATTTGCTCTGATTTCTACGCTGAGACTTGGCCATGGTATATACGAGAATTTTGGGGCTTTTTGAATTGGCTTTCTTGCGAATAATCTAGTGATTTTTTGACTGAGTCTTCCTTCTAGAATTTCTCGATATAACAGATTTGTAAATCCAATTTTCTGGAAACTTTTTGCGTGATGAATCTTTCAATTTTGAATACGAGAATTTTGGGGCTTTTGAATTGGCTTTTTTTGCGAATAATCTGGTGATTTTTGACTGAGTCTTCCTTCTAGAAATTCTCGATATAACAGATTTGTAAATCCAATTTTCTGGAAACGTTTTGCGTGATGAATCTTTCAATTTTGAAATGGTCCTTCTTGACTTTGAAATTTATTTCTTAGATTTTTGGAACTCTGAATTAGTCTTGAATTCTGGAAGGATTAAATTTGAGTTTTGCTGCCTTTTAAAATTTTGATTCAAACACTGTTTTGTTCGAGAATTTTTCTTCCAAAAAAAAAGCTAACTTTATGGAACCATAATAACCCTTGATTGAAAACTGAAAACACACATTGCTCTTGATTACCTTTTAAATAAGAACAGATACTATCCTTGAGCATGCGACAAATACTGTGCTTGACATTTACCCCTGTATACTTGACTTTTTAACTGATGTTTTTCTTTGATAAGAACAGAAACTATGCTCGAACTTGTTATGCAATTTCAGTTTAACTTTCTGCTGATTGAACTGATACTTGCAGTCTCTTGTTGTGTATAAATATTTGTATTTGAATACCATGCCCTTTTTACCATGACTTAAAAACTCTGGCACGAACTTGATTCTGCTCTTTAATGCTTCCATGTTTAAATCCTTGCCGATTCTGATTTGAACTGATAAAATCAGATGTACATTTGAATTTAACAGTGCCTTGTATTCTCGTTATCCATACTACTTTTGTCATAATCCGGTACTTTGAGTTGCCTTGTTAGTTTACCTTACCATTGATGTACATTATGTTGTTGAATTGCTTAGAACTGAATAGAATAAATACAAAATTGATCTTGTGGTTATGTTGTTTAGACCATTGTTGTGCTTGAACCCTTACATATTTGTAGCTGCTCCATATATAATCAAGTGTGTTGTGTTTGTTCCTGTCCACTGGCTTCTTTGTTGATGCACCACTGTGCCTTACTTACATTCACATATGACTATTTTTGTTGCACTCTTTTTCCAACTGAAAACTGTACCATATTGGTTGACTTGTATCCATTGATGAACCACTCTTTTGCACTATCACTTGCTCATACGTATGCTGACTTGAGCTGCTCCATTTTATTGGCAAACCAGTCGAATTTGCACTTGAAATTCTTAGGCAAAAATAGTGGTTATAATCCTACTTTCCGTTGAACAGATTTAGTACTTGACTTGTTAGTATCTTCCTGTGCCATGTGGTGTTCATCTGCATGTATTGTTTATGGCTTGTATACTATTCTCGGCACGTCCATTTCTTGTTAAAACTGTTGCATTTTATCACATCATGCTGCCCTGGTTCACTTGAACTTTCTGAAATGTTTTGCTCCTGTATGTTGCTCCTCTAGTTTTTCCATCAAGTAGTTGCACCATGACTATGCTGTGTTGAACATGTCTGAACCCTTTGTGCTGAACCATTTCAATGTTTCATTGATGCTTGCCTTGAGTCATTGACATTTATGTTGACTTGTACCTTGCTTAGTGTATGTTTCCACCAGATTTAAAATATGTTGTTTCATAGATTGTTTTATATTTTCTCTATCATGGTGACTGTGTTGAGCTGAAACTTCCACTTGCTCGACCCTTGCACTCACACTTGGTTATGCCATTCACTAAACTTGCTGTTTGGACATGACCTTAAAACTGAGATGTTTTTCTTTGCATGATTTTTGAAATACTTGATTTAAGCCTGCCTTGAGTTGCTCTCAAAAAAAATGATTTTCTTTTTTATTCTTTATTGCTGATCATGTTTTTACTTTGTTCTCGCATTTTTCATTATGCTCGACCACTTGTTTTTGCTGTTTTGATTTAGCACTCTCGACCATATGCACTGAGTTGAGATGGTCCTTGTGGCTACTCCTCAGATGCATATTGATTGGCGTGGCAGTGCACACGTGTATACGTGTGTACATGCAGCCATCAGACGAGATTTTTCTGTCCCTGCATATCAAACAAAGTCTAGAAAAATGATGAGAAACACACCGCAAATCTGAGGCAAATAAAAATTAAAAATAAATTTTTTATTTGCTTTTATTTATTTTTTATTTTTGTGGCAGTCTACTGTGTGTGTTCTTCTGTATGTGACAGGTATGAAGATAACTGGATTGACTGTGGAATGCTGTGAAGTCAAGAAGACTGAAGATGATGATATTCATATGTGTCAGTATATACGAGTGAACTGTATAGAAATGTAGTGTGTATGAAATTGTAAGTGTTGTAAAGAGGAGCTAAGTACGAAATTGAATATATTGAAATGTATATCAGTGATATATGTACAAATAGTGGAGTTGTAAATCTGTACTGTTTAAATATCGAAATAAAATATTCTTATTCAAATAAAATACTGTGTGAATATTTAAATTTTTGTATAGTTGTATTTTATTCAAATAGAAATATTATATTGCTATCTGTTGTGTAGTATACCAGTACAGTTACAAACACATTCAATAATAAAATATATTTGGTTGTTATCATCAAACAAAAATCATATAATTGTGTATACAACACTGTTATATACAACAAAATCAACCCGCTGCCAAGCCTACTACTCAGTAGAAAGGAAAGAATATTGTCATCAATACCATAGTAGGAGGATCTCATCCTGCTGGACACAGCTTTAGGGCAATGGATCAGTATGTGAACGCGGCCAAACACCTTGAAGTAGGAGAATGCAGTAATCCTAAAATTGCAGCTCCAATAAAGAAACACAAAACATTGTCAGACGATATTATCTTTCGTGATAGAGATAGTGTTGGAGTTCAGGCCCCCACTGAGGACCCTTTAGTGATCAGGGCGACCATCGATCCTGCTCTATTTCACAAGGCTTTAGTAGACAACAGAAGTTTAATAAACATTTTATTTAAGAAAGCGTTTGATCAGTTGAAGCTTGAAGCGACAGATTTGAAGCCCTGCGACGGATGTATACGTGGCTTCTGTAACGACCCGCATTCTACGCATCATAGGATCGTAGAATATTTATTTCTTTCATATACGAAGTCGTATGGTCATGTAACTTTGGGAGACAACTATTGGAGTCATTTCCCATGTTCATGATTTTTCCCGATTTTTAAATGACCATTTTGCCCCTAGCTGATCTTGTTTTGACCATAACTTTTGATTGGAAAGGAGTTTTGACCTTAAACCACTTCCATTGGCTCCGGATGATGGTTTACAATTCCATATAGTGGTCACATGTGAAAAACGGACTTACCGTTTGGGAGATATGGCTGAAATAAGGTTTGGAAGGTGAAAAACCGCTTAACCGGGCCAAATAGGGTGATTAGCGAATTGGCCCATAACCCATTTCGGGATTAGGGTTATGGGGAGGCTGAAATGAGTTAGGTTTTCATTCTATTTCATTTTCCTAGCCGCCACTTACCTCTTAGAAACCCTAACAATGGCCTCCAACCTCTAAAACATCCCCAAATCACTTTCTAATCACGGATTAAACTTAGCAACATCAAATTAAGAAGATAAAGCACCAAAGCATGGTTAGAGCTGCTGTGTTGCATTGGAAAACAGCGCCAAACAGAGATTCATTTCAGATTGGGTATTTTATTTGTGGCCAAGGTGAATGTTTTGCCTAGTTTCTCACTAATTATGATTAATTAAGGGTAATTAGTGTTGATTAGCGAATTTATAGACTAATAAATTCTAGAAAAATATTTATAAATTCTTAAATGATGTTTTAGACCTCTGTTAGAAACTTGGGCTAATTTGGTTAAGTTTTGTTAATCCTATCATTAGTTTTGCCTAAACATGCTTAAGGGAAAATATGGGGTTTTGGCTATGTTTGATCCGTTTTAACTTATCAAATTGATGTTTTGGTGTTTATAGTTGTTTTTACATGTTGCTATGACTGTATGGTATGCTTTGAGGTTGATTAGAATAGTTAGATTGGTCGAAAACACCGTCGTATGGCGTAAAACAGTCGTTGGAAAGTCACAGGAAATATGCAGGGTTCCGAACCGGACCGGATCGGATTATTGGGCTCGGATCGGATAGGAGAACCGGGCAAGTGGACTTGATTCAGATTGGAACTTAGCATGAGGGGCTTGGCGAGAAGGAAAGCCATTTGCTTAGAGTTGGAGTTGGGCAAGGGATCGGATCGGAGAGACCAACAGGGGATCAGATCGGAAGCAAGGGCGTGGGGATCGGATCGAGCTAGAGCCAGGGAGCGGGATCGGATCGGAGGACCAAGCTTAAAGCTAGAGTTGGAGCGAAGCACCGGATCGGATCGGGACATCTAGGAGGGAGCAACCACCGAACCAGGCATAGGGCATCCGAACCGAACCAGAGCTGGAGGATCGAACCGAGGAGGAATGAAGCACTGATCAAGGCATGAGCCAGGACCACCGAACCGAACCGGGTCGGGACTACCGAACCAAGTGTGTACTTTTACCTCATCGTGACGATTCTTTTGAAGAGTAACTCTAATTCGACCAAAGCCCGAGATGCAAAGGAGGTCCAAATGAGGAGCTTTGACTCAGGATCCAAATGGGAACCAATGATTGAGCTTCATGGTTGGGCTTTGCTGCGGGACGTGTGCTAAGGGGTTGTCGATGTCTGTAACTTTGAATCACTATGTGTAGGGAGTACGTGAACGGATTCAGGGCCACAGTGGCCTAGGTACGACTAAAGAGCTATAGACCAATGAAGTGGGGTCATTTGTAAAGGTTTGGTCATGACTCTATGTGGTAAGCTTGGTAGTAGCAGTAGTTGTACAAGTCGAACTCTGTCACTACTTCGATGGGTCTAGTGATTGACAGTGGTGGACATCGTACGCTTTACGAACTGAGTGAGAGATGTGAGGATGGTTGCTATGGTTGATTGGTTTTCCATCATTATGACATGCACAACCCCACCCCCGTTATCTTTACACCATCTGTCCAGTGGCACCTTAGAGTATTGTACGGTATGTAGTGCTAACTCTTTGGTTGCAGGTCCAGGTTCAGGTATGGTTTAGTATACCTGTTATTGTTCTGTTTAGCTGCTTATCGCTCATACCGGGCTTTTTGTCTGACCCAGGGTTTTATGTCTTTTCTTATTACTCTGGGTGCTCTCACGAGCAGACTAGAGACATGTTAGCTGGTGATGCACGAGTAGTTGTACCGGAGACGAGCAGGAGGCTTCCACGTATGATACATATATAGATATTCTCCCTGTGTCGCTGCTGGTCACTACTTTGAGCATTAGTAGTGCACTCTTCCTTTCTTTTGCCTAGAGACAGTAATTTGAAAAGTTGTAATAAGCTGTATTTAGACTTCCGCTACTCTGATGTTGATGTTGGTTTTAGTTATCAGCTTATACACTGTCTCGCCTGTTTTATGTCAAGTACATTATTATTATATTTTGTTCCATGCGCTGTGAGACATTCTATAGGTTTTCGATTAATCCATTCTCTTCTTTCCTTCCTTTGGCGACCGTTCCGTGCTAGTTGGGCATGTGTACAACGCACTTTCGGAGGAAATGCCGGCTGGTGCGGGGCGGGCCGTCACAGCTTCAATGGAGCCTCAACGTCGTCGATCGGATATGTGGAATTGTCAGTAACTTTGGGAGAAGGAGATCGCCGGAGAGTGAGAATTCTTCCATTTGTGGTGTTGTATATCGAGTCACCTTATAATGCCTTCCTAGGCCGACCGACCCTAGCAGAATTCAGAGCGTGTATAGCACCTTGGTGCCTATTGTTAAAATTCCCAACAGATGCAGGAGTGGGAGTGGTCAGAGGTGACCAAGTCGCAGGACGAGCCTACTTCATAGCAGAGTTGAAACTGTTGCTCAAAGGATTAAACATAGGACCAAAGGGCACCCCTCCGCACGTAAAGGAGGATTCAACATAGCAATTAAAGACCACCCTGAGGGAGTCGCCCAGAGAACTGCCCGAGGATATAGAACCAAGAGAGGACGAGGAACCTGGGGGCAGAATGGCGACTCCTAATGAAACGACTGTGGATATTCCAATCGACGATGATGACCCAGCGAAGGTCTTGAAAATTGGATCCCAATTAGACCCTCTTTGTGCAAAAGAATTGATCGACTTCCTAAAGGCTAACCTGGACGTGTTTTCCTGGACCCGTGCTGATATGTGTAGAATATCCCCATTAATTATGCACCACTCGTTGAGCATTAACCCAAAGCATCCACCTGTTAAGTAGAAAAGGAAAATGCTTGGCCCATAGAGGTTAGCTACCTTAAAGGAAGAGGTTGAGAAATTGAGGAGCAATGGATTCATTAGAGATTAAACTTACACGGAGTGGATTTCAAACCCGGTTTTGGTGAAGAAGGCCAACGGAAAATGACGCACTTGCATCAATTTCTCAGATTTGAGCAAGGCTTGTCCGAAAGACAGTTTCCCACTTCCTAGAATTGATCAATTGGTGGATTCGACGGCGGGTCACGAACTCCTCTCCTTTATGGATGCATATTCTGGATATAATCAAATTCTCATGCACGTTCCGGACCAGGAGCATACCGGCTTCATCACAGATTTGGGATTGTACTGCTATGTAGTGATGCGTTTTGGTTTAAAGAACGCTGGAGCTACATATCAACGAGTAGTAAACCGGATGTTCTACAGTTAGATTGGGAAGACGATGGAAGCGTATGTTGATGATATGCTTGTGAATTCTAAACAATCATCCAACATACCACCAATTTAACAGAAATGTTTGACATCCTTAGGCGATATGGGATGAAGCTCAACCCTCTAAAGTGTTCATTTGGAGTAGCCTCCGGAAAATTCTTGTGCTTTATCGTTAGCTCGTGTGGGATTGAAATCAATCCAGATCAGATCGCAGCAATCATGAATATTCAAGAACCAAGGCAAATCAAAGATGTGCAAAGCCTTGCTGGGAAAGTAGCAGCGTTAAGTAGATTCATCTCCAAAGCTATAGATAAGTGCATTCCATTTTTCGATTTGATAAAGCTAGGAAAGCGCAATTTCAAATGGACTCCTGATTGTGTAGAAGCATTCCATAACCTCCTGAATCATCTGGAAAAACCCTCGATATTCTCCAAGCGGGTAGATCACGAGGACTTGTTCGTGTACTTGGCAGTGTCATCCCACGCGATAAGTTCAACCCTGGTAAGAGAAGAAGATAAAGTCCAGAGACCAGTGTACTACGTAAGTAAGAAACTAGCGACGGCGGAGCAGAGCTACCCGAAGATAGAAAAACTTGCGTATAGTTTACTGCTCGCATCTAGAAAGCTTCACCATTATTTTTAAGCTCATCCCATCACTGTGTACACTGATCATCCGCTACGACAAATATTACAAAGACCAGAGGCATCGGGAAGGCTACTCAAGTGAAATATTGAGTTGAGTCAGTTTGATCTGAACTTTCAGCCCTGAAGATCGATAAGGGGGTAAGTATTGGCAGATTTTATAGCAGAATTTACCATCCCGGAGGATGATGTGGTAAGTGAAGAGGCTGATCCTCCAAAACAAATTATTGACCCTAACGCCTGGAAGCTATATACTAATGGGGCTAAGAATGATAGAAGATCGGGTGCAGGAGTCGTACTTGTGACCCCCCGAAAAACGGTCGATATACTATGCTCTTAGATTGGAATTTCATGCCACGAATAACGACTCGGAGTACGAAGCCCTAATTGTCGGGCTAAGGCTCGTGAAGGAGTTGAAAATAACAAAGTTAGAAATCTTTTGCGACTCAAAAATAGTCGTGAACCAGTTTAATGAGGATTTTCAGGCTAAGGGTCCGAGATTGATATCATATTTGAAAGAGGTGAGAAGGTTGCTCGATGGATTTGATCACTACAGTATAGCCCATATTCCTTGATCGCAGAATCAGAAGGCAGACAAGTTAGCTAAGATGGCTAGTTCTGACAACCTTGAGGACACAGAGATGGTCCCGATAGAGGTATTACAGTCTCCGAGTATCGATCAGATGGATATTGATCCTGTACTGGAGACTGAACCAGAAAGTAATCGTGGATGACACCCTTAAAGAACTTCCAAGTAAATGGGTCACTTCCCACCAAAAAAGTGAAAGGCGTGCTATCATTTGCAAGGCCTCCAGATATGTCATGCAAGGCAAAGTTCTATACCAATAGGGGTTCTCAATGCCGCTCCTCCGATGTATAGCCCATGACGACATAGAAAGAGTGTTGAGAGAGGTCCACGAAGGTAAGTGTGGCGACCACACTGGAGGACAAACACTGGCAAAGAAGATACTGCGATATGACTATTTCTGTCCTACCGTCAACAAAGATGTGGTTAAGTATGCACGGCGTTGTGACACATGCCAGAAATTCTTAAAGATTCACAAGGCACCTCCTTGCCAGTTGAAGAGGATGATAAGTCTGTGGCCCTTCACAGTTTGGGGAATTGACATTATTGGAAGGCTCCCCATAGCGAAGGGCGGAGTGAAGTTCTCCATTGTAGTCGTGGATTACTTTAACAAGTGGGTCGAAGTAGAGCCGTTAACCACGATCACAACCAAGAAAGTGGTAAACTTCGTCATAAGAAACATCATATGTCGATTTGGAATTCTGAAAGTCATCATAACCGATAATGGGATCCAATTTGACAGTACCGAGTTCCGGGATTTTTTGCCAGAGATATCATATCGAGAAGAGATTCACAGCTGTGGTGCATCTACAGTCAAATGGACAGGTAGAAGCGACAAATAAAGTAATTAAGTCCATTTTGAAGAAGCGATTGAAATGGGCCAAAGCAATGTAGGTTGACGAGCCACCTTTGGCATTATGGGCCTACAGAACTACCTTTAAATCAGCCACAGGGCATACCCCATTTTCCCTTGCTTTCGGGTCTGAGGCAGTCATCCCGGTTGAGTTAAAGGTGTCGTCCCACCGGGTCAGTTACTTCGACCTAATGACTAACAATAAACTTCTCCTCGAATCCTTGGATATGGTAGAAGAAAAAAGGGATGAAGCAGATCTACGTGGCTTGAGGCACAAACAGCAAGTCGCTCAGTATTACAACAGAAGGGTCCGAGCTCGAACCTTTGAACCCAGAGACATGGTTATAAAGCATGTCTTTCCACCCCTAGTACATTTGGGCTCGAAATGGGAAGGTCCATATACTATCCTACAGAGGCTTGATAATGGAACTTTCAAGCTAGCGACCGTGGATGGAAATGAAATCCCACAGTGTGGAATGCCCAGCATTTGCAGCACTATTTGACATGAAATTGTCATTTTTACTCTTTTGTTTTTTAGGACCGGTTAAAAAGGCACGACTTTTCTAGAATAGTCCAGTTATATAAACAAAAGATTATAAAATAGACGTAGGTCATGATTCAATTGAACCACTATAAAATATCTTGTGCCATTTACTTTACCGCACCGTTTATTATTTACTCTACCATTTTTTACTCACATGAATCATTATAATCTTTCAAATTTGCTATGACCCTTGCAATCTCGAAGCACGTAACTCAAAGGGCCTTCTATCAGATCAGAAGGTTAACAATATGCAGAGCGTTGAGGGTGCAATAATGTAAATGACATAGCAACCGATACTCCACTTCTTGCGACTTGAGAAAGAGTACAAAGGATAAGGAAATGGATTGTCCACGAGATGTGAAGGTGCACCACGATTATAAAGACCATCTCGACTGCACTCTACCCTTGGCATTCGACGGGAGAGTATAACGACGCCAAAGACTGAGCATCACAAAAGAACTCCTACCCCGCTGAAGGAACGGAGGGCAAATTGAAAGCTGAGTTCAAACTCAATCCTGGGCATACGACAGGAGAGTATAAAGGCGTTTTGATTAAATGCCACGACAGGGCTCATATCTCGTTGTAGAATCAGGGACAAGAATGAAAGCTGAGCCCGATCGCCTCATTTCTAGGCATGGGGGGAAACATATATACGACTCTAATCAATCCTCAATAAGCCCTAGCCAGGCATTATATTAACGATTGATTGGGGGCATAGTCACACACATTTATCCATGATGCAGGAATTTTTTATTTTCATTGCACATGATTTTAACTTCGTTATGGTCCGGATGTTTGTGATTGAGAATGACAAACCTGCAAGTACGCAATGATGCAAAAGAAACAAATTTTCATTTACTAAATGTAGGTTTACAAGGCAAAACAAAATACGAGGGCCGTACTTGCAACTACATCATAAGGCCAATGGAATATCTAAAAAGAGAAAAGACATAAACAGATTGTTGGCTCTACTTGGGATTTGGGGACGACCTTGGCCTCTCCTCCTTCTTTTACTTCTCCGGCTCCTCCTTGTCGGCATCAGATTTATCCTACTTCTTTCTTTTCTTCTTGTCCGAAGGAGGATCTTATGGAGGGTTGGAAGATTGGGATGTAAGTTGTGTAGTTATCTATTTAGCGAATAGCTTTATGATTAACCCAGATTTGGGATCAGCTGCAGAGATAGGTCGCACATCTAGGGGCTCTTGCTCCTCTATTTTTAAGGCCAGCTGTTTATCCTTTTTAGCCTTCATGTCAGCTAAGGTCATGTTGTCATTGTTTCTAGTCTCCCTTGTGATAAAAAGCTCTTCTTCATCATCCCCGTGATTGCCATCGATGTAATCCAAGGCTCTGATAACTTTGACATCCTTAGGAACTTTTGTGCCTGATGATGCAATGTCTTTCTCGGATGCCTTGACCTCAGTCTTCTCAGAAGTTCATGGATGACCTCGGTGTTTGGTGATACATTGACCTTTTCAACCTCTACTTGCTTTTCTGCATCCTTCTCTACCTGCTCGGCATCTATATTATGAGAAGTAACTGTTATTAGTTTTAGAGAAAATGTGGTCTTCTCGAATTTTTGCTCTATAATGCGACGACAAGTTACAATCGCTTTGACAAATTGTGGAGAGAATATGGAGATACCTTCAGCTGAATCCTCGCCTAAAGCCGTAGTAGAAACCCCAATTGCAGGAGGTATTGGAGCCTCAGAGATTAAGGGATCGTCCGGATTATACTCCTCAATCTCGGAAGCCTTGGGCTCCGGTGCCGAGCTCGAACCTTCGTCAACTTTGTTCTTTCCCTTGAGCTCGAGCCTTTCTGTCTCTATAGCTTCTTGGATTTGACGCCTACCTTCCGCTAAAGCCTCAGGCTCTCCATCTCTGAGAAAAGTATGCATGAGCTAGTCCTCATCGACTTCCTCGACCTTCAAGCGCAGCTTCTCGCTCTCAACAATCCGATCCCATACATTAACCAAGGTGGTGGAACAGTTACTGATCCAAGAAATATCTCGAGTCCGGATGATTTGAACAAAGAAGTCCATTAGCAGTTCGTCGAACTCCCCCATCTCTTTCACGGCTGCAGCAAGTTTGGCAGCAGAAGTGGAGGTCGACTCGAGAGCCGAATTTGCATTGCCTTCGGCAAGGGCTGCCCATTCCTCAGCGTGAGCCAGTTTGTCGTTTAAGCTTGCCTTTTCCTTTTCCCAAGCAGCCTTCTCTGTGGCAAGTCGATCCTGCGACGCCTTTAGCTCGTGTTAGCCGTCTTAAGATCCTCTATCTCTTTCTTCAAAGCCACGCACTCTTGGCTGTTTGAATCGAGCTCGAGATGGAAATGTTTTTTTAGCATTCTCCAACTCTATTCTATAATTTTCAGCATCTCGCCGAGCTAAAGCAAGCTGAGCTTGCGCATCCTCAAGTTCTTTCTCTTCCTTAATCCTGGCCTTAGCATCGTGATCGATTTTCACCCTAGCCCTGGCAGCATCCACTTCTAAACAGCGGATAAAATCTGACAAAGTTTTGGCGTGATTTTTCGTTGCTCTATATTGTTTAGCCACGTGACCGATTTGGCCTAAAACCTCTACATCCCATTCATCATGAACTAGTTCAAGATCCATGACGAAATGCATCCTCTTAAAATAGATATCAGGGAATTCTTTCCGCAAGCGCTCTAACTTTACCTGATTATCAGAAGTAACGACACCCTCATGTACCGCGGTCGTATCCAAGTTGTGCTGACCAGAAGGAACCAAAGCTACCTTCCCTTTTTCCAAATTTTTGCTTGGACCTTTGTCTTTGTCTGTGGATTATTGATGCTTCTCTGACGATTTACACTGAGACGGTGTACTCTTTGGAGGAGTTAGGGCTTTGATAAGTTGTTTGATTCCATCCTGCAGCACTTGACGACTATGGTACTTCCCAGGATCCTGCTTTGAAGGAGAGCGAGACAATGTAGAGGGAGCCTGATAAGAATCATGGTATCATTGGCTATCTCTTCCCTTACTGTCAATGCGGTCATGCTCAGATATGGGATTGAGTCTGGGAGTGCAGCCACGAAGTTACGGTGAAAATATGAGCGGCGACGAGACATTTTTTCTGCAAAGAACGATAAACAAGTGTAAGACCTATGAATACAAATAGTACATGAGTGATGTGGCAAGTGGTGCATGTGATTTGTGTATCCCATGTTATCCCCCTAACAGACCAGGGCCTGAAGCTAGGCTCGTATGTGCAGTATCTTTCTCTTTGGTGGGAATGGTTTCTTCCTCAGAGATAGGGAAGAATGGTTCGCCTCCAAAGTCTTCAGGGGTATAGATGTTATCCGGTCGTGGGATTTTATCTAACTCCCCGAATATCTGCTCTTCCGTCAATGTATCATCAGTAGTAGGCCCTACTGGTGGTGGAGTCCTTGAGGGAGACTGCCCCTTGGACACCGAAGCCTCCATCGGCTGATCATCTCGGATTTCATCTCCTTTGTATACGTTCAAATCCTCATCATCCTGGTTGACCATCGGCGAAGGACTCTTACTAAATTCGGTCGTCTTTGTAGCTTCCGTGGTCAATTGCCCCCCAGTTGGGGGCATGCTTCTAGATTCCCCGACTGTTTGAGTAGGGGGCACGTATTTGTAAGGCTTTCCACCCGAACTGAGACCAAATCTTACATCTAGAAGGTGGTGTTTGTGAAGGCTCTCGTCGGTTATACACTTCTTGATTCTACAGAAGTCTGATTTGCTTGTTAAAAGGCGGGATAATCGATCTTCGTATACCGAACCCTCTGTTTTTTCAAAGTTGTGAATTGTAAAGAAAAAAGAACACATTAGCACTTTAATTATGCAATTGGAGCATGCATTGAAGGATCTAGAACTCACTTGATTGTAGCCACCTCCTCGCACATCCAGCCTGATGTTTTATATAAAACCAATCGGACTTAGTGTCTCCTAAATTGCTATGACCGTCCAATAATACCTTCCTGGAGGAGATTGATTCAAAGAAAATGAAGTTCGGAGTCCCTGTAGAACGGTGCTTGAGATAATAATAGAAGTTTAAATATTCGAAAGTGAGCTCGGTCTTTATAATTTCTGCATATGCAATATACAAGGTGTATAGAGCAGCATAAGCATTGGGATGGAGTTGCATGGGAGCAATGCGTAGTCGTATTAGAATATCAACAACAATCGGAGGAAACAGTGGGATAGCGCCTACCCAGCACATGATTCTACTGATAGTCGTGCACACTTCCAGAGCAGAATGGGGCCTATCTCCTTCCTCTGGAGTTTTAACATCGTCCCAAGGGATCCCATTCCTTAGACAGATTTTCTCTAATTTTAGCTTGTCCAATTTGGAGGCTATAGAGTCACTCAGTTTATCTCTCTACCTCTTTAACACCCTCGATTTCATCGGGAGCTCGATCGTCATCCTCTTCCTTAAGCGAAGTGCTCTCAGAAGAAGTCGATTCTGTGTCAAGATCTGTTTCATATTCGGAGTCAGAATTACTCCAATCTGAATCAGACGGGAGCATGTCGGGATTATAATAATTCGACGACTCTGGATCTGCACTTTTCTCTGGTATGCTCGCTGAACGTCTATCAGACATGGCTGTGATGGCGAATAAACATGAGAGATTAGAACACAATTGCCCATATACCCCGTGTGTGTGCAAGTACAAGTGCTAGTGTGTACAAGTGCAACACTTGGAAGAAAAAGCATGAATTAAGCAATGGAAACATGAAACTGATTGCAGTATGCTGCTAAGTTATGTTGTCATCCAGTCCAGAAAACTCATCTTATAGGCTCTATCCTATCTGTTCTTTGAATTACTTGGGATATAATGAAATCTTAGTTGAAATGTACATTGATGTTTTTGGTTGATAGATGTAACTTAGTCGGGCATAATCGTAAAATGAGGATTAGCTCGGAGGCGAACTAGTCCATGAATTATTATAGTTTGGCTCGTGATGAGGGCACGACTTGTGATCTGGCTTAGGCACATAAGTATGTGTGGGTTCGTGATATGGCCTCCTCTGTTTAGACATCAGTTCACCCAGAAGGGGTCTCGTGATAGGAGGTTGACCCACACAGAAGGATTCGGTTCAAGACCACGAATTGGTTTGTGGTAATGTGCTCAGTTGAACACCACGTCACCTCGCCCCATACGGCTCGTGAGACACTCCCATGACCCGTTCCAATTTCCATCCCCACAAACCTACGTCACGACCCGAACCACTATCCTATCTCACCATCGATATGACTCGAAGTCTCACTCCTCTCCATCCTTTTCCACGAATCTGATTCCCAACACCTTTCCACAAATTGAAATTCCACCTTTCTCCAGTCACGAACTGATCTCTGATAGTGGGGCATCATCGAGCTCCTCGGCCTCTCCTCCTCGCTTCTCCATTTACCCAGCGCGTCTCCTCCTTCAAACCCCAACTCCGGGAATTCTGCCACCATCACCGCTCATAGCAGCGACGATTTCGAGACCAATGAAAACTCGTGCAAATCGAATAGAAACGACAAAGGAACGATGCAAAATTTTGGGCAATCGAGTAACAGTAAAAATTAGAGACAATCCTAGTATCATTACCATTCTAGTTTAGATTATGGGGTGATGTTGATTTTTGGAAAAAGCAAATTAGGGTTGGAAATTGGGAAAGGAGCGGCGGCAGTAGAAAGTAAAAAAGGGGAGAGTAAAAAATAAGAGGGAATCGGTTTATATAGCCAACCTGAAGGCTCTTTACCTTATCCCTTTTTTTATTTAGACTGGTTGGTCCAATGGGCCGTGAGCACTCACACGGGCCCGCCATCATTCACGCGAGAACCTGATGTTCGGCCGATTCGTGATGCGTGCCGAGCAGCAAGGATTGTGACACAATGAACTTCTTTAAACTATTCAAAAGGATTTAAAAACTCACTTGAAGAAGTACTTGCGATGTGCTTCGGAACTCTCAAGATTAAAGTCAACCAGTAAATGAAATAATTGAAAAAACACTCCTGTATTTATACTTGTTAGGGAACGCGGTCCTTTAAAACAGCACGACGATACAGATAGACATGTCCGTCAGCACTCGTCTGTTCAGAGATAGGCACCTTGGTTAACTTCGAAGCATGTTCCATCCTCGATAAAACATACTTCGAGGGGACAAAATGTTGCTGGTTTTGTAACCAAGCCACCAAGAGTACATGTATTCATAGTCAGACAAGAGGGAGAATTATGTATCCAAGCTCAAGATGAATACACCACGACTCGTGAATCCCAGGATCCCGCTCGTGGCCCTGATTCCACCCTCAACTCATGGACCAACTTCATCCCCGGCTCGTGATTGAACACCACGACCGCTCGTGCCAATCTGTCATAACCTGTTCGTGGAGGACTATCATGACCCGATCGTGATAATGTATCACGAGCCAATCACGAAACCAGAAGATGATGGATATGACCAAGTCCACCACGAGCCGCAAGATCAGAATCTAATGGAACCTATCCATAACTGTCATATTGACCATTTCTCCATCAAGCTAGGAACCAGTCCGAGATCCTCGGGATCCGTGCCATGTATCCTCATGAACCGCCTACAGATATCACCTATAAATAGCCCCATGCTTGGCATTTTTCAGGATCTTTTGGCAGTTCTAAGTATTGTTTCCACCATTACTATTCCTCTATCATTTTTTATCAGTAATATCTCGAAATCTCTGAGTGAACCATTATTGTAAAAGTGAGACTTAGAGAAATCATTGATTCTACTTGCATTTAACGTATAATCAAAAGCATACAAAGTGGACGTAGGCTCGTTAATCCTGAACCATTATAAATCTAATGTGTTAGCTGTATTTTCTTTCATTTCTAGTTATTACTCTCTACCTTTTTTGACAATTTGGGTGTTAGAGCTATAATTTGGTCAAACACCAAGTAACACCGCCGCAACCACCGGTCGAAGCTAATTGGAATCACCGCACTGCCAAACCCAAGTCATGCGAGCCTGAAACCACTGGAAGCCTTCACCGCAGATCGAAATCCGTTTCCTTTTCTTCCACATCGATGCTCCACTTTCCCAACCGAAGCCTGATTCGCCCTGAGTGCTCCAACCGCAACTAGCCAGAACCGCCGCACAAGTCACCTTCGTCTCAAGACACCTGCCAGAGCCATCGGAATCCACTCAGCCTGTGCTTCACTACAATGACGAAGTGCTGAAGCCAGTTCAACACCACTGTCTGCCAAGCGATCATAAGTTTGTTTACAATTAAGTTTATTTTCAAGTTTTTGATTTCGGTTTCCACATAATTTGGATATGAGGGTAGATAAGTATCATTCCATACTGCTGCTTTTAAAAAAAGAATTAGGAGCATAAATATTTAAATATTCAAATACAAGGCTTGAAGATCTAAAAATAGAATAGCATTGAATAGCAGTACCATTATTTTTATGCAAACAAAACAAAAGGGCAGTTTGTTCTTGCATTTAGGTGTGAGTTGTTAATCTAAGTATATCAGATCTGCAATCCAGAAAATATAGCAAACAATAAATATGATATGCACAATCGGCAATGATAACTTGTCAACATGAAGAAGAAGAGAAAAGCAAAAAACTTTGCAATCCAGAAAATATGGCAAACAGCAAGTATGATATGCACAATCGGCAACAATAACTTGTCAACACGAAGAAGAAGAAAAAGAAAAAAACAAAGCAGTACCGTGTGTGTATAGTCCTCTTGCGTATTGTATGTCCGAGCTCAGTAGCGTGTACTGTTCCATTAAAGCGATATTGCTCCCCTACCGGTGCATAGGAGTTGATCAGCAATTCGCCTCCCAAGGTTGAACGGACCTCACTCTGCACCGATGCGCTACAATATAGAGCCCGATGAACTCAAGAAAGTATTTTGCAAAAGCAGAATATACAGAGGATAAGAGAAGAAGAGATACGAAAAAGATAATTCGATTTGATTTCCGCAGCCCTTTATATAGCCAGGAAGAGATATCTGTTCATGAGGGTTGCTTCTGTTTGAATTGCAGCGGTAACGTCTATAGGAAAGGTTGCGACCCTTTACCAACAGATACTTCCGTTGGCATCTGCGCGGCTAAATTCAAAAAATAACGATTTCGCATTGTAGCAAGCCTATTTGCATTTGGAGGCCCAATCGATCACGAGACCCCAAGAGCCCCAAGGCTCTAATCTTTGACTTTTAAATATTAACATGAATGCTTTATCATGCCATTGCCTCTCTCTCTCTCTCTCTCTCTCTCTCTCTCTTCCATCTCCTCTTTCTTTTGATATATCATATCAATCCTTAGTATTAGCAGTGAACTAAGGAAAAAAATTTCCCGATGTGGGACTTAGTTTGCCTCAAACACTTGTTCATTCTTCCAACCATCCCCTACATGAATGAGTGGTTGTCTAATCCGTTTTTGCAATTCTAAGTAACATTATCATATCGGTAAAAATAGCACAATGGCCTTGAACTTTTCCTAGTGTTTTTTCGTTATAACTAACTGGCGAACCAGTGGACTAGATTGTCTTTGAACTGTAAGCCGTTTATAAAGATAACACATGATAAATATTATTTAACTCCTTTGTTCTCTGTTTATGTTCTTTTTTTTTCATGAACACCGCCTTGATTTCATGAGTGCTTGAAGAATTCGACCATATAATTCTTCTTGAAGCGGCGCTTTCACACTCACATAGGTGATTCTATAAAGAGTATCCCATAATACCCCACATGGTTCTTTATAACACCACAGTATAGACATCATTAAAAGCCAAGCTTATCCTATTCTTCGATGGGTTGTGCACTGACTTATCATAGGAATGGTTTTTATTTAACAGTGCCGTCAAGTTTATCTTAAACTTAGTTGTCCCTTTGAACCTAGATCTTGGGATCTCCAGTCAACTAGGTGGGATTTCCATTTTAGAAAACTTTAAGTTTATAGGTCTTAAGACCATTCCCATTGATAAGATTTGAATTTTCTCACTTAGCAAGCCTTTTGTTGGTGGATCCACTATGTTATCCTTTGACTGTACATAGTCTATAGTGATAACTCCGTTAGAGAGAAGTTGTCTTATGGTTTTATGTCTACGACGAATATGTCAAGACTTACCATTATACAATGTACTATTTTCCCTTCATATAGCAGATTGAATGTCACAATGTATACATATTGGAGGTACAGGTTTTTCCCAATTTGGAATATCTTCCAGAAAACTCCTAAGCCAATCTGCTTCTTCTGCAGTTTTATCTAGAGCAATAAACTCTGATTCCATTGTCAGCCTTGCTATGCAAGTCTGCTTGGATGATTTCCATGAGATTTCTCCATTACCTAATGTAAACACATATCCACTTGTGGATTTTGTGTCATTTGAGCCAGTTATCCAATTTGCGTCGCTGTAACCTTCCACTACTGAAGGATAATTTGTATAATGCAAACCAAAGTTCTGTGTATATTTTAGATATCCAAGAACTCTTATTATCGCTTTCCAATGATGTTTACCATGATTGCTGTTAAATCTACCAAGCTTAGTTACAGCATATGCGATATCCGGTCTTGTGCAGTTCATTACATACATGATATTTCGTAATATGCGAGAATATTCAAGCCGGTATATACTGTCACCAATGTTCTTAACCCAATTCTGGCTCATATCTACTGGCGATTTTGCAATAGTTATATTGTATTGCTTGAATTTTTTCAAGTATCTTGGTTATGTAATGTGATTGGGATAATACATATCCTTGTGGCGTTCTTTCAATTTTAACACCCAATATTACATCAGCCAGTCCTAGGTCTTTTATATCAAATCTAGAGGATAACATATCTTTTGTTGATGTTATTATGGCCTTATTATTGCCTAGGATCAATAAGTCATCAACATAGAGACATACGATGACATAACCAATATGTGTGTATTTTATATAAACACATTTATCTGATTCATTTATATTTAATCCATTCGATAACATAGTTTCATCAAATTTCTCATGCCATTGTTTTGGTGCTTGTTTAAGACCATAAAGTGATTTCACCAAATTACACACTTTGTTTTCATTTCCTGGGCTTACAAACCCTTCAGGTTGCAGCATGTATATTTCTTCCTCTAACTCACCATTCAAAAATGTTGTCTTTACATCCATTTGATGTATTTCCAAATTTTGTATAGAGGCGATTGCAATAAGCATCCTAATGGATGTTATTCTAGTTATTGGTGAGTAAGTGTCAAAATAATCCAGTTCTTCTTTCTGTCTGAATCCTTTGACTACCATATGAGCTTTATACTTATCGATTGAGCCGTCAGCCTTGAGTTTATTCTTAAATATCCATTTATATCCTAGTGTTTTTGATCCTTTAGGCAGATCCACTAGTTCCCATATATAGTTTTGCAAAATGGCTTCTATTTCATTGTTGACAGCTTCCTTCTAGTAAAGAGCATCCGGAGATGACATTGCTTGTTGATAGGTTAGAGGTTCATTTTCTATCATGTATGCATAGAAATCGGATCCAAAGTTTTTAGAGATCCGTTGTCATTTGCTCCTTCTTGGTTCCTTTACCTCTGTTTCAACATTTCTTTTATGTGTTCTTTGATCATCATTATCCTCGTGAATATATGAATCTCTAGATCTTTCTTGAACAGCAGTTTCAATATAGGTTTTTAGAGGATAAATAGGTTCAAATAATCTAGCATTTCAAGATTCGATAATGGTGTTTCATGCATGTCATCGATTTAAGATTTGTACACCAAAAATTGATAAGCAATACTATTATAAGCATATCCTATAAATATGCAATCTATAGTCTTTGGTCCAATTTTGACCTTCTTTGGTTTGGTATTTCTACTTTGGCAAGACACCCCCGCATTCTCAAGTATTTGTAGGATGGTGGTCTGCCTTTCCACAATTCATGCGGTGATTTAAAAATTTTCTTTAGAGGTACTTTATTAAGAATGTGATTAGTAGAAAGTATAGCTTCTCCCCAAAAGTTATCTGGTAAACCAGAGCTAATGAGTAGAGCATTCATCGTTTCTTTTAGTGTACGGTTTTTACGTTCTGCTATCCCATTTGATTGAGGGGAATATGGTGTCGTTGTCTGGTGTATAATACCATGTTCGGCACAGATCTCCTCAAAAGGAAATTCGTACTCTCCTTCTCTGTCACTTCTTAGTGATTTTATCTTTTTATTAAGTTGATTTTCAACTTCTGCTTTGTATTGTTTAAACACGTCGAATGGCTCGTCCTTACTTCTAAGGAGATATACATAACAATATCTTGTACATTCGGCAATAAAGGTAATGAAATACCATTTTCCACCTCTAGTTTGGCACATTTTTAAGTCGCACACATCTGTGTGGATTAAGTTTAGAGGTTCCGTATTCGTTTCAACTTGATGAAAAAACTTCCAGTTAGTTTTGATTCAACACATGTTTCACATTTGTAATTGGAATCCATTGTAAACTTAGATATAAATTCTAAGTTTATCATTTTTCGCAATGTATCAAAGTTAACATGGCCTAATCTGGCATGCCATATATTAAATGACTCGGTGACATAAACAGAAGAATCTATTTTATTATCAATATCTTTTGGTACAACAGTCATTACATTCATTTTGAATAGACCGTCACTTACATACACTTTTCCAATATACACTCCATTTTTAGACAATACAAAATTATCAGAAACAAAGACCAATTTGGAACCATTTTTACTCAAAAATGGTCCTGAAACCAAGTTCTTACGGATATCTGGAATGTGTAGAACATCATTTAGAGTAAGTTCTTTCACAGAAGTCATTTTAAGAACCACTTTTCCTTTGCCTTCAACCTTTGATGTAGAGGAGTTTCCCATAAAGAGTTGCACTTTCTGTGTCGCGGGTTTATAGTCAGAAAACATCCACTTGTTGGCGCAGATGTGTTTCGTGGCATTAGTGTCCACAAACCATTCTTTCGTGTTGCCAACTAAGTTGCATTCTGAGATCACCGCTGACAAATTCATTTCAATGACTTTCTCTGAAAGCTCTTCGAATTGCGTAACATTAACTTGGTCTTTCTTCTTGTTCTGATCCTTTGGGCCTCGACACTCCTTGCCTTATGTCCTTTCTTCCCGCAATTATGGCAGTTTCCCTTGAACTTCTTTGCCTTTTTTGCGTTTGGGTTGTTTTCCCTCTTTCTTTTGTTGTTCTTTTCAGTTTCGACCACATTCGCCTTTGCCACAATGGTATTAGTTGCTTTCTTTTCAGATTTTCAGTTGTCTTCTTCAGTTTTGAGTCGTACAACCAAATCTTCCATTGTCATCTCTTTTCGTTTGTGCTTTAGATAATTTTTGAAGTCTTTCCATAACAGAGGAAATTTCTCTATCTCGGCAGCCACTTGAAATGACTCGCTTAGAGACATTCCTTCATCATGTATCTCATGTATAATAACCCATAACTCTTGAATTTGGCTAATCACTGTCTTAGTATCAACCATTTTAAAGTCCAAAAATTTACCGATGATGAATTTCTTCTTGCTAGCATCTTCCATCTTGTACTTTTTGTCTAGAGACATCCAGAGTTCCTTCGATGTCTTCATTGTACGATACACATTGTACAGACTATTATCCAGGTCGTTCAATATGTAATTTTTGTATATGAAGTCCGAACTTTTCCAAGCAGTGAGTGCCTCGACTTTGGTAGCGTCAGGCTCCAATTCATCGACTTTAGGAGGGTCCTCTTTAAGGAAATTTTCCAATCCTAAAGTGGTCAGGTATAACAATATCTTTTGCTGCCATTGTTTGAAGTCAACACCAATTACTTTTTCTGGCCATTCTACATGGGAGAATGTGACAATCGGAGGAACCAATGGTCTTGTTGGTGGTGCGGTCACAACAGTTTTACTTGTCGAAACTTTGCTTTCGTTCGCCATTGTCTAAAAGCAAAAGAAGTTACTTAGAAACAACAATATCGCTTTAAGACTATTAATCTAAGTATATCAGATCTGCAATCCAGAAAATATGGGAAACAACAAGTATGATATGCACAATCGGCAACGATAACTTGCCAACATGAATAAGAAGAGAAAAGCAAAAAAACAAAGCAATACCGTGTATGTATAGTCCACTTGCGTATTGTATGTCCGAGCTCAGTAGCATGTACTGTCCTATTAAAGCGATATTGCTCCCCTACCGACGCACAGGAGTTGATCAGCAATTCACCTCCAAAGGTTGAACAGACCTCACTCTGCATCGATGCGCTTAGTACAGAGCCCGACGAACTCAAGAAAGTATTTTGCAAGAAACAAAATATACAAAGGAGAAGAGAAGAAGAGATACGAAAAAGATAACTCGATTTGATTTCCGCAGCCCTTTATATAGCCAGGAAGAGATATCTATTCATGAGGGGTTGCTTCTGTTTGAATTGCAACGGTAACGTTTGTAGGAAAGGTTGCGACCCTTTACCAACAGATATTTCCGTTGGCATCTGCGCGGCTGAATTCGAAAAATAACTATTTCGCATTGTAGCAAGCCCATCTGCATTTGAAGACCCAATCGATCACAAGACCCCAAGAGCCTCAAGGCCCAAGACCCTAATTTTTGACTTTTAAATATTAACATGAATGCTTTATCATGCCATTGCCTCTCTCTCTTCCATCTCCTCTTTCTTTTGATATATCATATCAACCCTTAGTATAAGTAGTGAACTAAGGCACAAATTTCCCCGATGTGGGACTTAGTTTGCCTCAAACACTTATTCATTCTTCCAACATGAGCGCCTTCAACTTATTCTTGTGCATGTTTTGCTTAAATTATTTAATCTACTGTCAGACTTGGTTATCCAGACATCTTCATGTTATGCACTTTTCATTGATTGCCACGAACACCTTTGTTGTGATTATTTTATCTTTGGCTGAGAACTTCTATTTGATATCATGCGTGTTGGAAGTATACCACTGTTGTTCTTGATTTCATTAGTCTTAACACACCCATAACTTTATACTAGGTTTAGATATGGAAATAACAGTTTGAAAGTACGAAAAAAAACCAACTTGGCATGTGAGAATTTAGTGCAAGTTATATATATATATATATATATATATATATATATATATCTGTGTGTGTGTGTGTGTGCATGTAGGTATGTATGTATGTATGTTAGTGACAGTGAGCAATTATTTTCCAACTATTATTGATGGCAATTATTTGGTAATTTATGTTGTCATTGGTTTGACATTATCCTATTTATGTCATACTGCCTGGTCCAAAACTGTTGCATGCATGTTACTAAAAATTAGTTTAGGAAGCCCTAGCTAAGAACTTCATGTCGTTTGCTGTAGCAATCCATATGTCCCTGACTTTAGTACATGTCGACTTCCCATTTAGTTCCTTGTGTTTCCATATGTTCGATTGTGCTATTATTTTAATATTGAATTTGCAGCTCACGCTTGGAGCACACTGTATGCTTCTTTACTTTGTTTCAAGATGTTTGAACTTGTCCATCTTTATTTCGGTAGTTCACCAATTTTATACTTGAATTATTTAAATAACTTTGTTAGGATTAAACTAATTGTATTTATGTGTTTATCGAAGTCTGCTAACTTGAAATAAGTTTAATCCTGACTTGAGTGTTATGTGTTTTTGCATGGAACGCTTGGGTTAGGTCCTAAGTGTACCAGATTTAAAGTTTTCAGCTCGCAAAATTGGAGAGGGACGTGAAGATGAACACACACGCAAGGCTCGACAAACTTTAATTTTTGTTTTAGAAGTTTTATTCATTTGAAAGTTATGTACGAATTCTTCAGCTGTATATTAAAATTCTATTTGTATAAAACTCTGATATTTTGAATACAAAATTCTGATGTTAATTGTTCTGTGTCTGCGATTCTATGTAATTTATTATGTTAAACCCTATAAACTAATAATGAGTTGTCATTTTGAATGGTCTGAGTTGGTTTAAATATCGACTTGGAGCAGTTAAAAAGGTAGGTCTTTACAAACCTAACTTAACTACATTGTTGAAATGTATCGGATCGAAATAAACATGCTTGATTGAATAATAATTATTTTGTTTATTTGTTTCTATGTTGTATTGTTGTTATTATATGCCTGGGAATGCTTCTTTTTGTTGAATATTTTTGACGTTGTTACACTTGTCTTGAATGCATCATATTAATGCGATCACTTACTCTTTCTGTGTATAATTGATATCTTTTACGAATATGACCTAGTGTAAACAATAAACGAACATGAATTTTGTAATTTTACTATTGTTTTCCTTTTAAACTTTACATTTTTTTTATGTTTTAATACACATTCACCGTTTGTAAAGTATTTGCATTGTAGATGTCAAGTAGTTGTAATCCCACATCATTACATACAAATGACACAGAGGAAGATGATGTTCCTCCTCCTCCTTCAAATCAAAAGTATTCAATACTTGTGGGTTTGGAAGGTGCAAAAGGTAGTGAAGCGAAAAAGTGGGCCTCTCGTTCTGGCGTTGGGATTCGCTCTCGCTCCCGTTGGATAAGATGGATGGAATGATGTAGACAGTGTTTTCAAAGATAACTTATGGAAGGCACTAATGGTACATAGCTGGTTATTTCTAGTATATTTAAATGTCTGTTCTTAGTTCATGTTTACTAATATGTGGATACGCTAGCAATAGATCATTCATTTATTAACACATCTTAATGGCTTATTACCTACCTTCAAATGTACATTTTCTATCAACGAATTAAACTTAATAAGATAGGCAGCATTACCTACCTACCTGCAAGAACACTTTCGTTCTGTATGCTCAGTAATGCAATTGATGCTATTCCTAATCGTCCTTTGGTTATTAGAGCTTCCTTCCCTTCCAAATTGCATAAGATGTAAAGCAAAGATCAATTTCAAATTCTATATATCCAGTACTATCATTGTAGTTAAAACTGCAAAGATTGAAAACAAATTTGTAAAAATAACACAGAATCAGAATTGTTGATTAAATATTGTATATTGTAACTATAGGGATACAACCAACATGGACAAATTATAGGTAGGAAAAAAAATGCTTGTGATGCATCAGATAAGGAAAAACATAATATATGTTATTGAACAGCGCATAGCAACTAATCTCCTTTATGATTTTACTACTATTTATTTTGGGATAGATATTGAAGGAAGTAGATATTTTTTTGATTGTTTTGATATTTACACACTTCTAGTTGTGCTTTTATGCTATATATGCTAAAATTTTGTTTTTGTTTCAACAAAAAGAGTTTGACTTGAATATCAAACCCATGGTAGCTAGACCAATATTAGAGAAGAGATTTTCAAAACGTTATTGAACTTTCAAGTCAACGGTACATAATAGTTTCCTCAAAAAAGATGGAGCTCTCATACCCAAACAAGTTACACTTAACAGTCATCCTGATGACATTGATAAAGTATAGTGGCAGAGGTTTGTTGATATCGAATATAGTGATAAGAAAAAGAAACAATGTAAGATAAATTCCGGAAATAAAGGCAAAAGCACTTTGACCCATACATTGGGAATAAAACCTTATCTTAGAGAATATGAAGAATTGGTATGTAAATAAGTTTTCTATATTAATATTTCAATAAAAAAATTATTTCGGCAGCCGGGAATCCAGGACGGAAGGTCACGCGCACAATGGTATGGAAAGTGGCTCATACTAGTAGAAAACGGGGAAGTTGATTCCGTGTGCTACCGAGAAATTTGTAAGTAATTCAATATATTCCATGTCTTATTCAGTTATTGCCAATGTTATGCAACTTTATTAAACTGCACTGAAAACTAATTCATAATTGAACTAACATGCACCCTCTCCTCTTACGAAAGCAGCTCCTACACTTGGCACATTCACAACTTGGTTGATCAAAATTGTGTGAACACTAAACCTATAAATAGCTAGTTATTTCATGATATCATATATAAGTATGACATCATCTTATTAGCTTGGTGACCTTAGCACTCACAATTAGTGGGGTTGCCATAATAAATATTCAGGAGATGAATTTATAGACCAGTATAGATGCACATGTATTTGGTAAATGTTCATAAACACAGGGTGAGACATTTCGATACAATGTCTAAATCAAATAACATGAATACAAAAATAAAATAGTGTTGTATTAAAAGTTTAATAGGAAAAAATCGGTAAGATATGAAATATGTTAGCGCAGGAGACATTGTACATTTTAGAGTGTAACAACCCGTATATTTTCACTATTTTAATTATTGAATTTAAGATCATTTTATTCATAATTATGGTTAGATCTAAAATTTTAAGATTTAATTAGGAAATTTTATGATGGAAACTTAATTTAATTGGTTAAATAATGAATTTCAATTATTATTTTATTTTTATTTTTTAATAACATGTATTTATTGTAAATGAAATTAAGATTGGCTTATATTTAGAAATATTGAAATTTGGAACTGATATTAGGCTATATAAATGAAATAGACTAAATTTATTTAAAAATTAAAAATCAAATTGAATTTGGTAAATAATCTAAAACTGAAATTAAATATAAATTAAAAAACCAATCTATAAAGTTAATTTTGAATCTTATTTTTTATTTAGGTAAAATTAACAAGTATTGAAACTAAATTTAAAATAAATATTTGATTAAAAGAAAACTGGTTTAAATTGCTTAGTAAAGTAATTTGGAATATATACTAAAATTATTAAGACTTGAAATATATTGATAATTTAAAAAAAAAATATGTTGAATTTGGATTATTGAATAATATAATTTGGCATTAATACAACGTGAAATTGATTCTTATAAATATAATTAGCCCTACTTTTGATTTGAATTAAATTTTGTAAAGTTTACATTTGAATTAGAATGAATATGGAAGTTTGATCACCTTGTTATTTAATTATTCATTGAAAATTTTGTTGCTATAAATACATTTTAGTCTAAACCCACCCTCTTTGTATTTTTCCCTGTAGCCGAATTTTTCAATGCCCGCCTCCATTTTCTTTTTTTCTTCTTCAAGTAATTTTATAAAATCTACTTCTCCTTAAAATCGAATTTTTTTGGATTCGTTAAACTCGTATTAACGAGATCCTCGCATCCATGGCCATAGCTTTCGGTTCGACGAAGATTGGGTTCGCCCATGTTGTAGGCAGCGCAGCTAGGGTCCGTCTTGATGGCTTGTGACAACCCGCCCCGCACCAACCTCCACAAGTGCGCTGTACACATGTCCAGCTAGCACGGGTAGGTCGTCAGAAAAGGAAAGAATGAAGACAAAGAATCAACAAGGAACCTGTAGAATGTCTCACAGCGCATGGAACAAAATATAATAATAACATAACCTTGACATAAAACAGGCGAGACAATGCATAAGCTGAAAACTAAACCAACATAGCAGCGAAAATCCAAATACAGCTTATGATCCAACATCATTATTACAACTTAATCTGTCTCTAAAGCAAAAGAAAACTAAAGTAGAAGATGCACTACTAATGCCCAAGCAGTGATCCTCAACAACACATGGAGAATATCTATATGTATCATACGTGGAAGCCTCCTGCTCGTCTCCGGATCAACTACTCGTGTATACCTAGCTAACCTGTCTCTAGTCTGCTCGCGAGAGCACCCAGAGTAATAAGAAGAGACATAAAACTCCGGGTCAGACAAAAAGTCTGGTATGAGCGATAAGCAGCTAAACAGAACAATAACATGTATACTAAACCATACCTGAACCTGGACCTGCAACCAAAGAGTTAGCACTACATACCGTACAATACTCTAAGGTGCCACTGAACATATGGTGTAAAGATAACGGGGTGGGGCTGTGCATGTCGTAATGATGGCAAACAAATCAACCATAACAACCATCCTTACATCTCTCGCTAAGTGCGTAAAGCATAAAATGTCCACCACTGTCAATCACTAGACCCATCGAAGTTGTGACGGAGTTCGACTTGTACAACTACTGCTATTACCAAGCTTACCACATGGAGTCATGACCGAATCTTTACAAATGACCCCACTTCATTGGTCTATAGCCCCTTTAGTCATACCTAGGCCACTGTGGCCCTGAATCTGTTCACGTACTCCCTACACATAGTGATCCAAAGTTACAGACATCGACAACCCCTTAGCACACGTCCCGCAGCAAAGCCCAACTCATGAAGCCCACTCATTGGTTCCCAACTGGATCCTGAGTACAAACTTCCCCTTTGGACTGCCTTTGCATCTCGGGTTATTGGTCTTCTCCGGATCGGTTCTTTACTTCAGTCTATGCTTCAAAGTCAGATCGTGATTCGCGTCTTGAGTCCAAGCATCTCGGTCCGGATCGATCGAGCTACCCCCATCGGAACGGGTCGGGGTCCTCATCCTGTGGCGGTTTGGATCGGTCATCATCACCTCCAGGCGGATCGGGTCGGTCATCATCACCTCCAGTCGCCATGCATCGGTTCGGTTCGGAGGTTGTCATGCGGGTCGGGTCGGAGAAGATGCTTCCCAATTTTTCAGATCGTCTCGTGGATACACTGCTTGGAGGGCGGTTCAGTTCGGATGCCCTTCCTCCGATCCGATCTGGATTGGCCAGTTTCCTGCAGCTTCTTCCAGCGATTGTTTGCGCCACTCGACGGCGTTTTCGACTAATCTAACACTTCTAGACAATCACAAATCATACCATACAGTCATAGCAACATGTAACGTCAACCACAAACATCAAAATAATAACTTGATAGGTTAAAATAGATCAAACATAGCCAAAATCCCATATTTTCCCTTAAGCATGTTTAGGCAAAACTAATGATATGATTACCAAAACTTAATGAAATTAACCCAAATTCATATCAGAGGTCTAAAACATTATTTTTGAATTTACAAATATTTTTTCCAGAATTTATTAATGTATAAATTCGCTAATCTTCACTAATCACCCTTAATTAACTGTAATTAGTGTCAAAACAATGCTAATCACTCACCTTGGCCACAAATGAAATTTTCAGAACTAAAACCTCGCTGATTTGGGCGAATACTGATGTCTATAAGCAGCTCTAATACTGATTTGGTGAAGATCTTCTTTGATTTGATGTGGATTAAGCCAAAACTTGATTAGAAAGTGATTAGAAGTTGATTTGGGTGTTGGAGGCCATTGTTAGGGTTTCAAGAATGAAAGTGGCAGCTGAAAAATGAAAATAAGATCGTTCTCTAACTGATTTCATCCTCCTCATAACCCTAATCCCGAAATCCCCCATTGGGCCTAGCTGTTAATCACCCGGTTAAACCCAATTAAGCTGTTTTTCACTATCTGAAACTTGTTTCAGCCATATCTCTCAAATGGTAAGTCCGTTTGGCTAATGTGACCACTCTACGGAATTGTAAACCATCAAACAAATCTAACAGAAGTGGTTTCAGGTCAAAATCCCTTTCCAGTCAAAAGTTATGGCCAAAACAATACAAGCTAGGGGCAAAATGGTCATTTAAAAATCGGGAAAAATCATGAACATGGGAAATGACCCCAATAGTCGTCTCCCAAAGTTACATGACCATACGACTTCGTATGTGAAATAAATAAATATTTTACGATCCCGCGATGCGTAGAATGCGGGTTATTACTTTCTTCCCCCCTTAAGAAATTTCGTCCCCGAAATTCCTTAACCCAAAACATACAAAGGATCCCGCATGCCTACCAATCATATACAACAATCAACCATGCAAAAACAAACAAACAAGCCTATCCTAGCATGCGTAAAGACTAAATCGAAGTTAAATCTTACCAGGCGAAGAGTTCTGGATACGTCTTCCTAATGCTCTCCTCTGTCTCCCAAGTACAGTCATCCTCATTCTCGCCCCACTGGACTTTGACTAGATTCACCGCTTTCCTTCGGAGTTGCTTCGTATCATTCCCAACAATACGTATAGGCTTGCGGTTCCCAACCGCCTTGGGTTCAACTTCGATATCATCCTACTGATCGGGTGAAATAGTCACATCTGGGTCGTGCACAAACTTTCTTAACTGGGAAACATGAAATACGTTGTGAACTCCTGCCATCTTCTCTGGTAATTCAACTTTGTACGCTAAATTCCCAATTTGCTCAAGAACTGGGAATAGACCAACAAATCTTGGTGCTAACTTGTCTCTCCTGCCAAATCGTATCACGCTCTTCAACGAAGAAATCTTGACAAACACCAAGTCACCAATGGAGAACTTTCATTCTCTTCTCCTCTTATCAGCATAACTCTTCTGCCTATCTTGGGCAGCCTTCATTCGCTGTTGGATAATCTTAATCTTAGCTGAAGTTTCGCTTATCACATCGGGTCCAAGCACAAACTTCTCGCCAGTTTCTACCCAACATGACGGTGAGTTGCACGGTCTTCCATACAAAGCTTCAAAAGGAGCCATACCGATACTGGATTGGTAGCTATTATTATATGCAAACTCTACTAGATGCAAATGGTCATCCCATGATCCACCAAATTCCAATACACAAGCTCTCAAGAGATCTTCCAATATACGATTCACCCTCTCTGTTTGACCATCGGTTTGAGGATGATACGCGGTACTGAGATGTAATTCTGATCCTAACGCCTCTTGTATGCTCTTCCAAAATCCACTAGTGAACAACGGATCTCGGTCACTCACAATGCCTTTGGGTATTCCATGAAATCTCACTACCCACTTTACATATAGTTCAGCTAACTTATATGCCATCCTATTCGACTTGACGGGTATAAATCTTGCACTCTTGGTCAATCGGTCCACAATCACCCAAATGCTATCATGGCCCAATCTAGTCCTTGGTAACCCATCAATGAAATCCATTGACACTTGTTCCCATTTTCATTCTGGAATTTCTAATGGTTGTAACAAACCACTAGGCTTCTTTTGCTCAGCTTTAATTAGCTGGCAGTTCATGCATTTGGATATAAACTTCCCAATGTCTCTTTTCATCCCTTCTCAGTAATAGGTCTGCTTCATGTCTCGGTACATCTTGTTACACCAGGATGTATAGTCAATTTTGAGTGATGACATTCTCTAAGCAATTCATCTCTCAATCCATTGACATTGGGTACAACTAGTCTTTTATTCTTTCTAAGCCATCCATCTCGATCAAGCCCATACTTGTTCATCTCCTCATCGATATCCATCTCTAATTTGGAGATGATTTCCAATAGGTTAGGATCGTCCCTCTGACTAAAGCCGATCCGCTCAATCAAAGTGGGTCTGATCGTCAAACTTGCTAACATTTATGGATCCAACTCGCACTTTGGTCTGAAATCATACCCAGCGATGTACTCCAGTTGCTTCCATTCAAGAAACATAGCCCCTAAACTGGCATGTCTTCTACTCAATGCATCAGTTACCGCATTGCCCTTTCCAGGTGTGTATGCGATACCGAAATCATAGGAAGCCAAGAATTCTAACCATCTTTGCTGTCGGAGATTTAGATCCTTTTGAGAGAAGAGATACTTTAACGATTTATGATTGGTAAACAACTCGAATCTTTCTCCCAAGAGATAATGTCTCCACATCTTCAAAGCGAACACGATTGCTGCCAATTCCAAATCATGGGTAGGGTATCTTCTCTCTTGCGGTTTCAATTGCCGACTTGCATAAGCTACAACCCTACCACCTTGCATCAATACAGCACCTAGTCCGGTACCACAGGCATCCGTGTATACCGTCATCTCTTCATTCCCCCTAGGAATGACTAACACTGGTGCACGCGTCAAATTTTCTTTTAGACTCTTGAATGCATTCTCGCACTTTTCGTCCTGGACGAAAGCTTGATTCTTCTTGGTTAACTGAGTCAACGGTGCTGCTATCTTGGAGAAATCTTGGATAAACTTACGATAATATCCAACTAATCCCAAGAAACTTCTTATGTCCATTGCATTCTTGGGCGTAGACTATTCTTGTACCGTAGCCACCTTCGCAGGATCCACGGCAATACCATTCTCTGAAACAACATGGCCCAAGAATCTCACTTCCCTTCTCCAGAAGTGACACTTAGAAAACTTTTCTTTCAATTGGTGTTTTCTCAACACCTCCATCACTATTCTTAAATGTTCCTTGTGTTCTTCATCTGTCCTCGAATAGACCAAAATATCATCCACGAACACAAGGACAAACTTATTCAACTGATCTCTGAATACTCTATTCATAAGATCCACAAAATACGCTGGGGGCATTGGTCAGCCCGAATGGCATGACCAACCACTCATAAAATCCAGACGGCGTCCGGAATGCCGTTTTAGCTATACTCTCAGCTTCCACTCTAAGCTGATGAAAACCTGTCGCGAGATCCAACTGAAAAAAAATACTCTTGCGCCACTCAACTGATCAAACAAATCATCTATCCGCGGTAGAGGATACTTGTTCTTCCTCGTCACTTTATTCAACTTGCGGTAGTCTACATACAAACGAAGGGAACCATCCGCCTTGGTAGCAAACACAACTGGTGCTCCCCATTCAGAAACACTCCTTCTGATAAATCCCTTCTTCAAAAGATCGCTGACTTGCACCTCGAGCTCTCACTGCTCCCTTGGTGCCATACGACGTAGTGGCATCACTATAGGTCTGGCATCTTTCACCAAATCAATACGGAACTCAATCTCTCGGTGTGGTGGAAGCCCGGTCACTTCCTCGAAGACATCCAGATACTGGCCAACCATGGGCAACCCTGACAACTCACTATGCGGGATGTCGAGGGAATTTAGAAAACTAGCCATTACCCCATCACCGGGTAGACCACCAAACATTACCCTCCGCCCATCATCCGCTCTAGCTGTCACCAAAAAGCCCTCACAGTCTACCACCACCCCGTATCTTTGGAGCCAATCGACTCCCAAAATAATGCCAAACCCAGTAAAGCCCAAAACAAAGCAATCACAAACAAACATGCATCCATGACTCGATAAGACCACATTACGACAAATCATGCTAAGGTTAGTCGAACCACCAATCGGGTTCGTCACTACTAAAGGTCTATCGACAATCTCGGGCTCTAATCCCAACCTATCTACCAGGTCACTAGATATGAAAGAACTGGAAGCCCCGGTATCAAACAAAACTCTAACAGGAACATCATAAACAGAAAGCATACCTTGAATGACGACATTCTTTCCCTTCTCCGCCGCAGTTGGGGAATTCGACGAAGAAGGAATAGCATTAAGGGCATATGCTTTCACCACCTGCTTTTCTTTAGGGGGTTGCGGACACCAGTCCTTGTGATGTCCTACTTGTCCACAGTTGAAGCACTTCCTATCCGCTGGCTTGACCCGACAATTACTAGCATAATGACCCTTCTTACCACAGCTGAAGCACTCAACTTCTTTCTTATTCTTTTTCTGGCCATCCTTATTCTGGTTCTGCTTCCTCTTATTCTGAGAACCACTCTTGCCTCCACCACTTGCTTGTGGTCTTGGCTCCTCTGCAGATGCAACCTCAGTCTTTGACTTAGGGTAAAGACTTTCTGACCTCAATGCTTTACCCACAATCGATTCAAACGTCTCATCGATGTGGTTAATGAGCCTTTCCCCCAAGTACTGATCCAAACCAGTTATGAACTTCTCGTTCTTCTTCTCGGCAGTATCAATAAGAGATAACCCATACTTCGACAAAGTGTCGAACTCAGCAATATACTCCGAGACAGCCCTTCCATTCTGCTTGAGCTCCAAAAATTTCTTAAACAACATTGATTTCTGAGCAGCTGGAATGAACTTCTCACTAAAGCGAGCCTTAAACTGCTCCCAAGTAATCTGATCCTCGGGAGTAGCTGCCTTAATAACATTCCACCAATTCATTGCCCGTCTTTGCAGCTGACGGGATGCTAGCCTTCTCTTCATCGCATCCTCGATACCCAAATCTTCAAAGATACGTTCGCAACTATCCAACCAATCCTGAACATCCGTAGCCGACTCCGTTCCGAGGAACGGCTTCCCAACAAGACTAGTATAATCCTTATTCAGCTTTGCGAAATCAGTCCTAGGCGCCTGCACTATTGTACCACCACCATTGGGAGCTGCTCTCTGCACATCCCTAAGCATCTCTCTCATGAGGTCAGTAAACATCGTCCTCATGTCAGCAGCATTCCCATTATTGGCTCCTCTACCGGCACCTCTTACGTATCGGCTCATCGTTCAATCTGTAAAGAGAAAACGATTAACCATCTCCATAGTGGTGCTAGTGCAGTGCGACTTTATCTTTAGCTATACTAATAGTATATATATATATAGCTTTTGAAAACCAAAATAATTACAAATACGCGCTCTCATATACGTACGCTATCTCTCTCTGATACTTCCCTAGGTTAACTACGCAACCTAGAGCTCTGATACCAAATGTGACAACCCGCCCCGCACCAATTGACATTTACTACACAAGTGCGCTGTACACATGTCCAGTTAGCATGGGTAGGTCATCAGAAAAGGAAAGAAAGAAGACGAAGAATCAACAAGGAAGCTGTAGAATGTCTCACAGCGCATGGAACAAAATATAATAATAACATAACCTTGACATAAAACAGGCGAGACAGTGCATAAGCTGAAAACTAAACCAACATAGCAGCGGAAATCCAAATACAGCTTATGATCAACATCATTATTACAACTTAAACTGTCTCTAAAGCAAAAGAAAACTAAAGTAGAAGATGCACTACTAATGCCCAAGCAGTGATCCTCAACAACACAGGGCGAATATCTATATGTATCATATGTGGAAGCCTCCTGCTCGTTTCCGGATCAGCTACTCGTGTATACCCAGCTAACTGTCTCTTGTCTGCTCGCGAGAGCACCCAGAGTAATAAGAAGAGACATAAAACTCTAGGTCAGACAAAAAGTCTGGTATGAGCGATAAGCAGCTAAACAAAACAATAACAGGTATACTAAACCATACCTGAACCTGGACCTGCAACCAAAGAGTTAGCACTACATACCGTACAATACTCTAAGGTGCCACTGAACATATGGTGTAAAGATAACGGGGTGGGGGTGTGCATGTCGTAATGATGGCAAACAAATCAACCATAACAACCATCCTCACATCTCTCACTCAGTGCGTAAAGCATACGATGTCCACCACTGTCAATCACTAGACCCATCGAAGTTGTGACGGAGTTCGACTTGTACAACTACTGCTATTACCAAGCTTATCACATGGAGTCATGACCGAATCTTTACAAATGACCCCACTTCATTGGTCTATAGCCCCTTTAGTCATACCTAGGCCACTGTGGCCCTGAATCCGTTCACGTACTCCCTACACATAGTGATCCAAAAATACAGACATCGACAACCCCTTAGCACACGTCCCGCAGCAAAGCCCAACTCATGAAGCCCACTCATTGGTTCCCAACTGGATCCTGAGTACGAACTTCCCCTTTGGACTACCTTTGTATCTCGGGTTATTGGTCTTCTCCGGATCGGTTCTTTACTTCAGTCTATACTTCAAAGTCGGATCGTGATTCGCGTCTCGAGTCCAAGCATCTCGGTCCGGATCGGTCGAGCTACCCCCATCGGATTGGGTCGGGGTTCTCATCCTGTGGCGGTTCGGATCGATCATCATCACCTCCAGGTGGATCGGGTCGGTCATCATCACCTCCAGTCGCCATGCATCGGTTCGGTTCGGAGGTGGTCATGCGGGTCGGGTCGGAGAAGATGCTTCCCAATTTTTCAGATCGTCTCGTGGATACACTGCTTAGAGGGCGGTTCGGTTCGAATGCCCTTCCTCCGATCCGGATCGGCCAGTTTCCTGCAGCTTCTTCCAGCGATTGTTTGCGCCACTCGACGACGTTTTCGACTAATTTAACACTTCTAGACAATCAAAAATCATACCATACAGTCGTAGCAACATGTAACGTCAACCACAAACATCAAAACAATAACTTGATAGGTTAAAATAGATCAAACATAGCCAAAATCCCATATTTTCCCTTAAGCATGTTTAAGTAAAACTAATGATATGATTACCAAAACTTAATGAAATTAACCCAAATTCATATCAGAGGTCTAAAACAATATTTTCGAATTTACAAATATTTTTTTCAGAATTTATTAATGTATAAATTCGCTAATCTTCACTAATTACCCTTAATTAACTGTAATTAGTGTCAAAACAATGCTAATCACTCACCTTGGCCACAAATGAAATTTTCAGAACTGAAACCTTGCTGATTTGGGCGAATACTGATGTCTAACAGCATCTCTAATACTGATTTGGTGAAGATCTTCTTTGATTTGATGTAGATTAAGCGAAAACATGATTAGAAAGTGATTAGAAGTTGATTTGGGAGTTGGAGGCCATTGTTAGGGTTTCAAGAATGAAAGTGGCAGCTGAAAAATGAAAATAAGATCATTCTCTAACTAATTTCAGCCTCCTCATAACCCTAATCCCGAAATCCCCCATTGGGCCTAGCTGTTAATCACCCGGTTAAGCCCAATTAAGATGTTTTTCACTATCTCAAACTTGTTTCAGTCATATCTCCCAAACGGTAAGTCCGTTTGACTAATGTGACCACTCTACGGAATTGTAAACCATCAAACAAATCTAATGGAAGTGGTTTCAGGTAAAACTTCATTTCCAGTCAAAAGTTATGACCAAAATAGTACCAGCTAGGGGCAAAATGGTCATTTAAAAATCGGGAAAAATCATGAACATGGGAAATGACCCCAATAGTCGTGTCCCAAAGTTACATGACCATACGACTTCGTATGTGAAAGAAATAAATATTCTACAATCCCGCGATGTGTAGAATGCAGGTTGTTACATGGCTGCTCGGTCGGAAATCGGGGACGTGACCATCGCTAATGTTAACACCATTGTGAGGCGCTTAAGATGAGGGAGTTTTGTGGGGATCGGAGAAATTAATTGTAGCAAGTTTGAAGGGTGGGGGAACGGTGTTGGGGACAACGGGGTCTGGTGGAGGGTTGCGTAGGTACAATGAGGACGTGGAGATGATGGAGATCGAGGCTGGGAGTTTGCTGGTGAAACCCGTTTGATTTTCCAAGAAGAGATGTGTAAGGAAAGGTGATGGAAGGATCGGTAATGGTGTTTGTTCCTGTAGCATGCATTATGAAAGTGAGAGGAGAGAAGAAAAAACAGGGGGGGCACAAATTTAGCTGCTAACGTGGTATTAATTTGATGGTGAGAAAATTTGTTTAAATTTTGTTTTTAATTTAAAAAATTTCAATAGTAAAACATGCATAATTTTCTGCTATGAGATCGGATTCAGATGAAATAAATTGCACTGGAATCGTATCGATGAGCTCTTCGCGATGACATAGGTTTGAACAAATTCTAAGACTACTGATATTTGGGCTAAAATTTGAATTTCAATCTCGTTGAAATCAAAGGTGAGTGATTAAACCCACCCACACCTAACTAAAATATTTGATTGTTAGTTAAATTAAATTCATGTCATGATATGATGCTGTTTGATTGTTTAAATTGCTTATTTATGTTAAACCTGCATAGACTGTATAATTTAATTTAACTATTATATAATTTGTACAGTTTGAATTTAATTTCTAATTAAGAATCTTGTACCTGGTGGCTAGTACACAGATATTATATTGAACTGTTTATATGTATTGATTTTGATGGATGCCTTGATATGTAATTCATCTTGTTATCGACATTGTTTATATATGTTATTGATTTTAGTTGATTAATTCCAACCATCACCCTAGATGTTACGGGCATCAAATAAACCCGGAATTAATCATTTAAATGAATTAAGAACGTAGGTTGAAATGATAAATACCTATGACCCTGATTTGGATTGAAATGATATATATCCTTTCCCAAAATACTAAAATTTAATTTTAAGTATTACTTGGCCATAGGATAGAAAATTATATATGGACACCGATTGGTTAAATAAAAAAATTAACCTTGAATTTCGGAATATTGTTTTAAAGGCAAAATAAATGATATTATTAATCGATTTCTTTAAATTTGAACTATGAGCTTTGAAATTTAAAATACAAATTTTAAAACAGTTCGTAAATGAGGATAACTGAAGTTAAAAACTGAATTGAATATGAACTAAATTTATCAAAATCGAATTATTTATCCATCTTTGATATTTGCTTTAAGTTAACCTGTTTATAGTAATAATTGAATCGTGAACTCAAGATTTTTATAAACGAATAATTCAAAGTGAGAATTATAATTAAAATTCAATTATTTGAATTAAATTATTAAATAGAATTAGTTTAAATGGAGATTTTATTATGAATAATATTTTATCTTGAATATTGAAATGATTTTTAAGAAATCTGATATTGTGATATGAAGTACGAACCCCTTTGAAATATAAAAGAACTGACTGGCCTGAAAAATGTAAACGATTGGTTGTTAAAGAGACCGAGATCGGCTACTGTCATATTTTCAGCCAATACCGGAAACCACTTTAACAACTGTGTATGCGGTGGAGTTTCAGAATGAAGTAGGATGGATTTGGAGGCAATTATTGGATTTGAAGAAGGAGGACGATGATGGATGTCCTTGACCTTCGGGTCATAATTAAAATGACTAAAACAGGGCTATATCGGACCAAGTGGGGTTAGCTACCTCCATCGGCAACACTTCTTCCTTTATTACTATAGTCCCTCGGTTTGACTGATTTGATTTGCATCCGTGATTTGGGAGTGTTGTTCGAGGTGGGCGGTAGTCGCAGCTATGTGTTACCACCAGTCCAGGTGTGCAACTAGTACATTCATACTCCAGGCATTCCTCGTGTGCCTTGTTATTTTATCTTGATCGAGCTCCCTACGACTTTGATTTGTACCGTACCTTTGGAGTGCCCTCTGATAGCCACTACGTTACTGTGGACTTTACGGTATTTGTATAGACTAGGGTATTATAAACGGTGTAAGGATAATAATGGTAATCCCATTTATGCTTTTTTAATACCACCTCTTAAGGATCCGTCAAGCTAGATACTATATAATATAATACGCTATTATATTAGTGTCTATGTTTTTTCGTAACATCACTTAAGTTATTGCACTCATATTATCACATGAAATTGATTTAACTGACATGAGAATATTTTAGTTCTGATCCGAGTGTTTTTCTTTTCATTTATGCTCGGGTTAGCCTAAGTTTTCAGTTATTGAAGACGATGTTATGAAGATGAAGATGGAGCTTGACAGACGTATTATTACCATTTATTCCTGCTTCAAATATTGGTATGTTTGTGATAGTTTACTCTGATAATTGTTGTAAAGTAAAATCAAATGTATGTTTTAACAGCTTTATGAAATGTTATTTATTTATTATATTTTGTCCTTATGCTATGAGATTGTGTTTGTTTTTCTTCTTTCTTCTTTTTCTTATATAAATCCTAGTAACTATCTGTATTTTTGACTTGTTTAAGTCGACATTGAGGATCATTGTCGATTTGAATGGTCAAAAATTACAGATGTTACATTCGGTATCAGAGCTTTGGTTTAGCAAAACCTTGGCTCTATTTGGGATTAACTCATTAGAGATAAGGTAGTAATACTCTAGAATGAGTTTGATGTATATGGGAGAGCACACTTGTAATTTTGGCATAAAATGATTTTGTATTGTGTCGCTTTATTCCATTGAGTATTTATGAATTTCGGTCGGTACTTGGGACGCCAAGGCATCAACAGGGATTCCTAAACACTTGAATAAGACTCGTTGACATAATATTATTTGGAATTATATTTTATTTATGTACAGAATTATTTGAAAATATATGAATTTTGATTTTATTGATGGTAATATTAAATTTTCATCATTTATTACTTGAGTAATCAATAATTTAAAACTATTGGTTATTGAATGGTTTAATAAATAAATGTTGAAAATAAATTGATAATGGAATGTTGAAAATTTAATTGGTAATGAAATAAGAAATTAAATATGAATTTGAGAATTTAATTTCGGGTGGTTTTGTAATATCGTTTTGCAAATGGTTTGAAATATTATACTTATCTTTTAAAAGTTGTTTCATATAGAAATTATTTTCAAATGAATTTTGAAATAAGTGTATACTTTTCCCCTTGCCGTTGGAAAATGATTTCGGTGATGAGTGCACGCATCATTGACATTTATTTTCAAGAGAATAAGTAGGGAGAGACCACTTAGAACTTTTAAAATTTGTTGAGAAAATTTAGTTTCACTTAAATCTCTTATAGTTTTGTTGATATAAAAGGATATAATATATGAAATATTTTGAAATGGACCCGAAGTTGAATCTTATGTTCTTAAGTTATGAATGAATTTCGTTATAAGGAAATGAGCATGTTAAAGTTTATACACTTAGCTAATATTAGAGTATGTTGAATTGGAATAACCCTTGAATGAATTAAAAATGTATAAGAAATAGATTATGCTTATAGTGAGAATTTTAATCTGGAGAGAACTACAGAAATATATGTATTATTGTTTTTGGGATCTAATTTACAAGGAAACTCGACCGAAATTTCTGCGTAAATTTAAGATTTAGAAAATTTTATGGAAATTTTGAGTTTTCAACTTTATATAAAACTATGGTACAAGCTAATGTTCTAAGTTGGTTAAATTATATGATTAAATACGTTAATTGACAATTTTCTTACTACGCCTTTTGAGGACAAAAAGTTTTGAGTGGGGGAGAGTGTAACAGCCCATATATTTTCACTACTTTAATTATTGAATTTAAGATGATTTTATTCATAATCCTGGTTAGATTAAAATTTTAAGATTTAATTAGGAAATTTTATGATGGAAACTTAATTTAATTGGTTAAGTAATGAATTTCAATTATTATTTTTATTTTATTTTTTAATAACATGTATTTATTGTAAATGAAATTATGATTGGCTTATATTTATAAATATTGAAATTTGAAACTGATATTAAGCTATGTAAATGAAATAGACTTAATTTATTTAAAATTTGAAAATCAAATTGAATTTGGTAAATAATCTAAAATTGGAATTAAATATAAATAAAAAAATTGATCTATACAGTTAATTTAAACCTTATTTTTCATTCGGGTAAAATTAACAAGTATTGAAACTAAATTTAAAATAAATATATGATTGAAAGAAAAGTGGTTTAAACTGTTTAGTAAAGTAATTTTGAATATATGCTAAAATTATTAAGTCTTGAAATATATTGATAATTTTAAAAAAAAAATACATTTATGTTGAATTAGGATTATTGAATAATAGAATTTGGGATTTATGTTTACTTATTTATTCTTTGAAAATTTTGTTGCTATAAATACATCTTAGTCTAAACCTACCCTCTTCGTATTTTTTCCCTATAGCCGAATTTTTCAGTGGTTGCCTCCATTTTCTTTTTTTCTTCTTCGAACAATTTTATAAAGTCCGCTTCTCCTTAAAATCGAATAATTTTGGATTCATTAAACTCGTATTAACGAGATCCTCGCATCCATGGCCATAGCTTTCTATTCGACGAAGATTGGGATCACCCATGATGTAGACAGAGTAGCTAGGGGTCCGTCTTGATGGATGTTCAGTCGGAAATCGGAGGCGAGACCATCGCCAATGTTGCCGACATTGTGAGGTGCTTAAGATGGGGGAGTTTTGTGGGGATTGGGGAAAATAATTTTCGTAAGTCTGTATGGTGGGGGCACGGTGCTGGGGACAACGCGATCTGGTGGAGTGTTGCGTAGGTACAATGAGGATGTGGAGATGATGGAGATCCAGGCTGGGAGTCTGCAGGTGAAACGCGTTTGATTTTCCTTGAAGAGATGTGGAAGGGAAGGTGATGGAAGGACCGGTAATGGTGTTTGTTCCTCTAGCGTGCATTATGAAAGTGGGAGGAGAGAAGAAGAAACGGGGGAGCACGAATTCATCTGCTGATGTGGCATTAATTTAATGGTGAGATTTTTTTTAAATTTTGTTTTTAATATAAAATTCCAATAGTAAAACATGTATAACTTTCTGCTATGAGATCGTATTTGGACGAAATAAATTGCGCTGGAATCGTATCGACAAGCTCTTCGTGATGACGTAGTTTTGAACAAATTTTAAGATTGTTGATTTTTGGGCTAAAATTTGAATTTCGGTCTCATTGAAATCAAAGGTGAGTGATTAAACCTACTCACACCTAACTAAAATATTTTATTGTTAGTTAAATTAAATTCATGTCATGATATGATTGTATTGTTGCTGTTTGATTGTTTAAATTGCTTATTTATGTTAAACCTACATAAACTATATAATTTAATTTAACTGTTATATAATTTGTACAATTTGAATTTAATTTCTAGTTAAGAGTCTCATACCTGATGGCTAGTACACAGATATTATATTGAGCTATTTATATGTGTTGATTTTGATGGATGCCCTGATATGTAATTCATCTATTTATCGACATTGTTTATATATGTTATTGATTTTTGCATTGTAATACCAACCATCACCCTAGATGCTACGGGCCTCAAATAAACCCGGGATTAATCATTAAAATGAATTAAGAATGTAGGTTGAAATGATAAATACCTATGACCCTGATTTGGATTGAAATGATATACATCCTTTCCCAAAATACTAAAATTTAATTTTAAGTATTACTTGGCCATATGATAGAAAATTATATACGGACACCGGTTGGTTAAATAATTTTTTTTTAACCTTGAATTTTGGAATATTGTTTTAAAGGCAAAATAAATTATATTATTAATCGATTTCTTTAAATTTGAACTTTGAAATTTAAAATATAAATTTTAAAAGAGTTCGTAAATGTGGATAACTAAAGTTAAAAACTGAAATGAATATGAACTAAATTTATCAAAATCGAATTATTTATCCATTTTTGATATTTGCTTTAAATTAACTTGTTTTATAGTAATAATTGAATTGTGAACTCGAGATTTTTATAAACTAATAATTTAAAGTGGGAATTATAATTGAAATTCAATTATTTGAATCAAATTATTAAATCAAATTGTTTGAAGTCGAACTGTGAATCGAATTTATTGAAATTGAATTATTTTATCCACCTTTGAAATTTATTTTAAATCAACATAGATTTAAAACGATATTTGAATTGTGAACTCATTGTTTGTTATAAATAGAAATCATTGAAAATGAGAATCTAATTTGGAGTTTAACTATTTGAATCAAATTGATTGAAATGAATGTGAATTGGAAATTTAATCAATTAAAATAATGAAATGGAATTGATTTGAAATTGGAATATGACTTTAAGTCTAATTTAAATTTTGTCAAAACGATTCTAATTCCAACTTTATTATCTTAAAACATTTAGAAACTATTTTAGTAGTTAACTATTTTAACCAATTGTTTTACTTTATAACTATTATTTTCGTATATATATTAATTCTCCTTAATAAATTATTTTAATAATCAATTACTTATTATATAAACTACTTTAATATATTTTATTTTACTATAGAGTTTAATAAATTTGGATAAATTTAATTTATATACAAGCTATTTATTTCAAACTTTTCAAAAACCTACATATAAACTATTCCAATATATTTTTAAACTATTTTAAATATATATATAGATTGGAATCGTTTCAAGCTTTTAAATTGGTTTAGATGGATATTTTATTATGAATAATATTCTATCTTGAATATTGAAATGATTTTTAAGAAATCTGATATTTTGATATGAAGTACGAACCCTTTGAAATGTAAAAGAACTAACCGGTGTGATAAATGTAAACGATTGTTTGTTAAAGAGACCGTGATCGGCAATTGTCATACTCTCTACCAATATCGAAAACCACTTTAACTACTGTGTACGCAGTGGAGTTCCAGAATGAAGTAGGATAGATTTGGAGGTGATTACTAGATTTGAAGAAAGAGAACGATGATGGATGTCCTTGACCTTCGGGTCATAATTAAGATGACTAAAACAGGGCTATATCGGACCAACTGGGGTTAGCTACCTCCATCGGCAACACTTCTTCCTTTATTACTATAGTCCCTCGGTTTGGTTGACTTGATTTGATGAGCATCCGTGATTTGGGAGTGTTGTTCGATGTGGTCGGTAGTCATGGCTATGCGCTACCACCAGTCCGGGTATGCAACTAGTATATTCATACTTTGGGCATTCCTCGTGTGCTTGTCATATTATCCTGATCGAGCCCTCGATGACTTTGATTTGCACCGTATCTATGAAGTGCCCTCTGATAGCCACTACATTACTGTGGACTTTACGGTATCTGTATAGAATACGATATTATAAACGGTGTAAGGATAATAATGGTAATCCCGCTTGTGCTAATTTAATATTTTATATTTAAACATAGACACTATTATAATAACGTATTATATTATATAGTATCTAGTTTGACGGATCCTTAAGAGTTGGAATTTCCCGTAACATCCCTTACGTTATTGCACTCATGTTATCACATGAAATTGATTTATCACATGAAATTGATTTAACTGATATAAGAATATTTTAGTTTTGATTCGAGTGTTTTTCTTTTCATTTATGCTTGGGCCAGCCTGAGTTTTCAGTTATTGAAGACGATGTTATGAAGATGAAAATGGAGCTTGACAGACGTATTATTATTTATTCCTGTTGCAATTTTTGGCATGTTTGTGATAGTTAATCTGATAATTTTTGTAAAGTTAAATCAAATGTATGTTTTAACGGCTTCATGAATTGTTATTTATTCATTATGTTTTGTCCTTCCGCTGTGATTTTCTGTGTTTTTTTCTTCTTTCTTCTTTTTCTTATATAAATCCCAATAACTATCTATATTTTTGGTTTGTTTAAGTTAGCATTGAGGACCATTGTCGATTTGAACGATCAAAAATTACGGATGTTACATTTGGTACCAGAGCTTTGGTTTAGCAAAACCTTGAATCTATTTGGGATTAACTCATTAGAGATAGGGTAGTAATACTCTCGAATGATTTTGAGTGTATATGAGAGAACGTATTTGTAATTTTAATATAAAATGAATTTGTATTGTGTCGCTTTGTTCCATTGAGTATTTATGAATTCTAGTCGGTACTTGGGACGCCAAGGCATCAATAAAGATTCCTAAACACTTGAATAAGACTCATTGACATAATATTGTTTTGAATTATATTTTATTTATATATAGAATTATTTGAAAATATATGAATTTTGATTTTGTCGATGATAATATTAAATTTTCACCATTTATTACTCGATTAATCAATAATTTAAACTATTAGTTATTGAATAGTTTAATAAATAAATATTGAAAATATATTGATAATGAAATGTTGAAAATTTATTTGGTAATGAAATAAGAAATTAATTATGAATTTGAGTGTAACGACCCAGGGTTTTCGACTTTGAAAATCAACACAAAACTGCCATGTTGACTATTCAAACATCGAAAATACCTGATCATTAATAGAAAGAAGTTAGAGGGTGAGGATAGATAAGATAGAAAATTAGAATAGGAGAAGAAGTAGATTACCACAGAACAGAATCAGAGTAATACAAATCTCACAGCGGAACGAATAAAATATAATATATAACATAACTTTGAAATAAAACAGTATATGTATACACAATAACACTATTAGAGCACAACACTTACACACAGTGGAAATAACAATAGCTATAAAATCCTGAAGCCTCCTGCTTCAAGCTCCTCCAAGTATATCTGTAAAGACCTGAACAACTTAACTGCCCGTACAAATTTTGGCACCCAAGAGTTTAGGGAAAAACAAAACAGAATAAACTCTGGGTCAGTCATGGGATTGGTGTGAGTAAACTCAAATCATCGGTTTAACTTTTCAAAAGAAAAGATAATCGTAAGACCGATCCACACATAAACACAGATGGTTTTTACCTTACGATAACCCAAAATAGTTTTGGAAATCGATACTTTTCTGATATTATGATAATGTCTAATCACAAGTAATTAGAATCTAGCAGAACTCTTGCATCTCATGTTCCATATATATAGTATACAAATCAAAATCGCGGCACTTATTGGAAATTGGATTCCGACCTTGACAAGGTATGGGACACAGAGTTATGTATCTCTAAAGGGAAATACACTGGGTTCAACAACAACATCTTGCAACCCGGCCCTCACATGACCGACCACTCATTTCGCTTGAGTGTATCGAATGTATATCACCAACGGTTGGGAGCTACCCACCGTCTTCCCGAAAATGGACAGCATCGAAATAGACAATAGAATGAAATGGATTTTCTCTAGATAGGTGATATACATCCTAATGGGTGCGACCCACATAGCCATGTTGCCTGCTCGATTTCTGTCATTTCCCGGTTGATGAGGCTTGAGGTCATTAAGTATCTTTTGAAACACTTGACCACCCTTCACTTTGAATGCCACATCGTCATACCCACCAAATCACAAATTGATTTCCTCAAAATACCACGGGTATAAAGCTAAGAGAAACGAATTCCTCCGCCACCAAACGTAAGTACGTTTGAAGAGATCAACTTACGCGATCCGTTAGATATACTCTGTCAGACATTCGTCCATTCACGTTTGTCTTGGGATTGGACAAACCGAAGGCACTATTCTGTAAACAAGATAGCCCTTGCATAACTCCATCTTCAATTATCTTCATCACATTTGATCGCAACGCTAACGTCGATACAGAGTGGTTTTCAGATAATGAATCTGATCCCGGTCTCTCCGTATTGACGACGGAAAATGGTCAAAACTTCGATAGTCGGTGATTTAACTATCAAAGAAAAACAGGTGTGCAAACAACGATATTATTTCCAGATGGAATTCCTATCAATCAAACAACAATCAACTCTTATCTCCTTTGGTTTAAATCTTCTTTAATTTATCCACTTCCATTTCTATATATTCGTAAATTCTTATTTTCCTAAATTTGGAAAATATACTTTATTTACTTTGGAAAGCTTTTCCATATTTGCTCCCTTTTCTTATCTTCTCTATCAGAAAACATTTTTGATTCTTATTTGGAAAATATTTCCAAATCCCCTTTACTGGATTTAAACAAACGTTTAAATAAAACATTGTTATGCCAACGTAACCCATTACGGTTATTAACTCAATTTACTTAACCAACTTTCACTATCGACCTTATCCACTTCTTAGTTAAAAACTGAAGTCAATCAAATTGGGGTATAATTACCTCTCAGACCTTAACTGAACGACATTTCTAACTTCGAAATAGACAAAGTTCCCCTTTTCAAAACCTTTATCACACTTCGAATAAATTATATTCGATTACTCTTCTCAAATCAACTATATTCAATAATTCTACTCCAAACAAGTGATATTCGATAACTCTACTTCGAATAAGCAATATCCGATTACTTCCTTTTTACTAACTCTATTCTATCTACTAATACTCGACTACCTCGCACTTGATTAGTTTCATTCGAATAACTCTAATTCGATTTAACTCCAATTGATTTACTCCAATTGATTTACCATAACTGGTTAACTCTAGCTGATTAACTCTAACTGGTTAACTCTAACTGATTAACTCTAATCGATCAACTCTAATTCGACTGACTCGACTTATTTAACTAACTCAATTTGACTAACTCAACTTAATTAACTCAACTTGGCTAACTCGGCTTAATTAACTCAATTTGACTAACTCGGCTTAGTTAACTCCTATCGATTGACTACTATTTGATTTAACACCATTCGCTTGACTCTAGATCGCAGCGATCACAATGGTTACGCCTGATTCCCTCAGGAAACATCCGACCGCCGTAGGCTATTGCAGCCCTTCGAATTTTGCTAGCAGTCGTACGAAATGGCAACTCTTCCGGAATATGTTTGATTAACTCTATCTCTAATAACTATATTTGATCAACTCTAATTGAATGACCAATATTCAATTTAATTCGAATTCGATTGACTAAATCCAATTAACTCTATCTGGTCAACTCTTTATTCGAATAACTAATACTCGACTTACTCTATTTGATTACAAATATTTCCTTTTCTATTTGTCTATATTTATTCTATATATATATATTTCTTTTTTGTATAACTCCTTTTATCTTCTAAATACATATTTCTATTTAATCTATTTGTAAATACTTTACAAATATCCCCCTTTTTAATTCTATTGTAAAATGTTTTACAAATATTCATCTTTCCAATCCCATTGGTAAATGTCTGACAAATGTCACCTTTCTAATTTATTTGTAAATGTTTTACAAATAATCTCCTTTTATTTCTTTTTACAAAATACTTTGATTTTATAAACTTCCCCACTTCTATAACCATCTCAAATTTTCCTTTTATATAAAATCCTTTGATTTTATACCAATATTTTATTTCAAATTATATTTTGAAATTTCTCTTTCTACATCCCAGTATTTTCTTTGGTATTTACAAGTACCAAATAACGATGATCAACACACATAATTAACAACATGTTATAGATCACATCATATATCACAATATATGAAAACGGTAAAATAAATGTTGAGGAACCCAGTTGGGTCCCTCCGACCTGTTTCCCTGCATCCACAGATGTCAGTCAACATAAATAACATGAAGGTAAAATATTCTGATAAACAGAATCAATATTTCGATACGATTTATATATATCTTTATCGATATTTCAACCAATTGACTAACAATTCAACCAAACAACCAACACATAACAAATCAACCAATAATTTCAATTCTAAAAATACTTTATAGAAATATAGATTGATCAGAGTTAGTGGGAGTTACTCACATTGGACGGTAGTCGTTAAATAACGATATATCGGTCATTGATTTGATTCAGGCATTTAATTTCACCATAAATCCAAACGAGCTCCAATCCACTCCCGGTCAGTTCCATGGTGTAGTGCCCGTCCATACGATCCCAACGGATCCAACCGTTCGAAATTCTGATCATGTATGAAATAGATAGACATTTTCAAAGTTTGAACAAAATTTAAATAAAACTTAGGCTAAAAATAAAAGTTCCATGGCCTTTACCCCTTTAATCTCCCCATGGCCCAAACCGTTCAGCCCAAACCCGTATTTACCCAGACCCACCCCTTCCCCTTCTTCCAGTTATGTCAAAAAGCTAACCCGTATCCTCCTATGGCCAATTTCGAATTCAATCCTTCCCTTATCTCCTCTAAACTTCACCATTACCAAAGTAAAGACCACCATCACTCTTCTCTTTCCCTCCTCTTCACCATCATACCATTTCTCCCCAGCTCGCCCTCCTCCCTCAAAACCCGTCGACCCCTCTTGCCTTTCGCTGTACAACAAAAACACTAACACTAATATTTGCGAAATCACCCTAACTTTGAATATAAGGTGCGAAATCCTCTCCTAAATCCAAATATACACCCCGATTCGAACAACGACACTTCGATAGCATGGGATACCTAACCCTAGCTCGCGCTACACTTCTGGCATCGATATGAAATTTGTTCGATCCATACAAAATGGACGTATAATCGAAGAGCATGAGATGAGGAGTGTGAATATCTATATATGAGGATTTATAGATTTGTTTTTGATTTTATTTTGATTTTCAAAGATGGAAAATTTTACTGTAAAGGAAGATTAGTGGCGGCGCAATTTTCCTTCATTGAACAGAGGGTGGATTTAGGGTTAGGCTGATAAGGATATTATATAGGGTAATTTTAATAATTTTTTATTCGAATATTATATTAAAATTAAAGCGATTGCTGTTTGTACACACTGTTTAAAAACACTGTGAGCACATACAATATCCAAAAATCACCAAACCGGACATGCAGCCAGAGTTCGACATTACGGACCCAACGAAACTGGTTTCGTCGAATTCCGACTTCGTTTGCTCACACAACGTATTTTTAATCATCAAAATACTGACTGTTTTTCACTCTAAAAATCCGTACGGCCACACAGAGACTCTAAAAATCACCAAACTTGGAATATAACAATAATTTGATGCTGTAGACCCAACAAAATTAGTTTCATCGAAAACCGAGGTCGTTTGCAAAAGTAGCTATTTTTAAAGTTCTAAATAACCCCTTTAAATATATAAATATATTTAATAATAGTTAAATTAAATACAAATAAGTATATATCATCGTATATATCCACAATATATGTCCATACAGCTCCAAAAAAATATAGGTGGATTTACAACTCGATATTTCAGACCCGGATTAAATTGATATTTAATTAAAAATAGAATATATTTAAATAAACCGTTATGGTTCCAAGGCGCTGTTTTTTCTGAAAATTTGATTTGGACATAAATCAAAATCTACACGACGAATCCCAATTTTTCTCTTCCACTAGAAAAATATACTTCACCGGCTGCGTACGTTTCTTGTTTCACAGAAATCCGAGTTAAAACGAACCTTGTATACTTAGTTGAAGTTCGAATCGCCAAATAGCGAACTGTCGCGCCATTTCGAGCTCGATTATAATAAAATTATAATTTATACGTTCTAACGTCGATTAAATAATATATTCGCCAATATAATCCAATTCTAAACTGAAATATACATTCTAAATAATCCAAATCACAATATTGTGAGATTCCACCATTTTTGATTATTTCTGAATTAAATATATTATTCTATTATTTATTTTAATTAAATAAATCCATATAATTTAATTCAACGGCCATTTAATTCTCTAAATCACTTTAAATAATTAAATAAATAAATTATAATACCAAGAAAAATGCGGGTCGTTACATTCTTCCCCCCTAAAAATAATTTCGTCCTCGAAATTGCTAAGGTAGAAGACCGACCCTATTAACTGGGTTAAAAATTATTCGCTTACTTCTCAGCTCCAGTTTCAATTTAACCAATCTAATTTTAATTAAAATATTAATTTATTCCTTCTAACGAAAATTTTCAAAAATATTGAAAATTTTCTAACACCTTAAATTTTCGGAAAATTTCAGCAGCACCTCCTTTGTACCGGTCAATAGGTCAAACTCCAACTCGCCTCTCTAGGCCTTCTCCAACCCAAAAGAAAATCAAACAGCCAAGTGGTTTGCCGATTCGGCGGATAAAACTTCATATGGAAATTTAAACATGTACCTTTTTGTCGGGCATATCATTAAATCCTTTCATTCTGCTGCCAATTCGGCATATACCAAAGTCATCCCAACCAATCTCCAACCATCTGTTCTCAAATCCAACCATCCAATTTCAAATCAAATCTCATTCTCGATCTCAAATTCCATTACCAATCTCAACTCTTAGTTACCCGTCCAATATACTTAAACAAATTCATAACTCTCAAATCCAACTTTATTCGATATCCTTCTATTTCAATCAAATTTTCCCTTACTGGTTTTAATTCAATCCTGGTTTGCTTTCGCCAAATTCCTTTAAATTTGTTTTTTTTTCCTTTTTTTTTTGTTCAAACAATTTTCCTGGGAATTTTAAACAGCTTAGCTCTTTCAAAAATTAAATATCTCTTTTCCAGATTTCAAAACAACCTCCTTGTTCTCAAAATAATTCAAAAATAATCTCTTTTGGTAGTAATCCGTCACTTAGAACTCGAAAATGAACACTGATGATGTGGCTAGCATCATCCGAGTTATTTACCAGTTATCAAAGTGAGTTCAATACTATATCACTTTTCCAAAATCATTATTTAGACAAATTCTATTTTGAAATCATTTCAAAATATTATTCACAATTCTTGTTAAACAATTTAAAATCTCCCAGGATTTTAAAATTTTCTTATACTTAACTCAAATCCACTTACAAACACTTCTCCCAATTTTCAGAATTTTAATTCCAATTCTGATTTAATTCAGGTTTAATTAATCTTCTTTTATATTATTCGAACTCAAATTGGTTATGTACATAACCTTTTCAATTATAATCAACCAACACATCCAATATATGATAATAATTCCAAGATATAACTTTCTTTTATATCAAAATATATTTTGGGTAAAATTATTTCATTTATCCTCTTTCAAAACATATTGTGTCGGTTTATCGTGTTTGAGTGTTTAGAAACTCCTATCGATACAGTGGATCAAACTGATCGAACAGAATTCATAAACTACTCAACCAATAAATCTCCACAATATAAAATCATTTTTATAAAATCTACAAATATGTTCACTCGTATATATACACTCAACTCAATCTAGGGCGTTACTACCCCATCTCTACCGAGTCACGCCACAGAGCCAAGGTAATCACTTAACCTTCAGCTCTGATACCACTGTAACGACCTAGGGTTTTCGACTCCGAAAATCAACACAAAACTGCCATGTTGACTATTCGAACATCGAAAATACCTGATCATCAATAGAAAGAAGTTAGAGGGTGAGGATATATAAGATAGAAAATTAGAATAGGAGAAGAAGAAGATTACCACAGAACAGAAACAGAGTAATACGAATCTCACAGCGGAACGAATAAAATATAATATATAACATAACTTTGAAATAAAACAGTATATGTATACACAATAACACTATCAGAGCACAACACTTACACACAGTGGAAATAACAATAGCTATAAAATCCTGAAGCCTCCTGCTTCAAGCTCCTCCAAGTATATCTGTAAAGACCTGAACTACTTAACTTCCCGTACAAATTTGGGCACCCAAGAGTTTAGGGAAAAACAAAACAGAATAAACTCTGGGTCAGTCATGGGACTGGTGTGAGTAAACTCAAATCATCGGTTTAACTTTTCAAAAGAAAAGATAATCGTAAGACCGATCCACACATAAACACGGATGGTTTTTACCATACGATAACCCAAAACAGTTTTGGAAATCGATACTTTTCTGATATTATGATAATGTCTAATCACAAGTAATTAGAATCTAGCAGAACGCTTGCATCGCACGTTCCATATATATAGTATACAAATCAAAATAGCGACACTTATTGAAAATTGGATTCTGACCTTGACAAGGTATGGGACCACCTGCCGATAGTGTATCTCTAGAGGCAAACACACTGGGTTCAACAAGAACATCTTGCAACTCGGCCCTCACATGACCGACCACTCATTTCACTTCAGTGTATCGAATGTATATCACCAACGGTTGGGAGCTACCCACCGTCTACCCGAAAAAGACAGCATCGAAATAGACAATATAATGAAATGGATTTTATCTAGATAGGTGATATACTACCTAATGGGTGTGACCCACATAGCCATGTTGCCTGCCCGATTTCTGTCATTTCCCGGTTGATGAGGCTTGAGGTCATTACGTATCTTTTGAAACACTTGACCACCCTTCACTTTGAATGCCACATCGTCATACCCGCCAAATCACAAATTGATTTCCCCAAAATACCACAGGTATAAAGCTAAGAGAAACGAATTCCTCCGCCACCAAATGTAAGTACGTTTGAAGAGATCAACTTACGCGACCTGTTAGATATACTCTGTCAGACATTCGTCCATTCACGTTTGTCCTGGGATTGGACAAACCGAAGGCACTATTCTGTAAACAGGATAGCCCTTGCATAACTCCGTCTTCAATTATCTTCATCACATTTGATCGCAACCCTAACGTCGATACAGAGTGGTTTTCAGATAATGAATCTGATCCCGGTCTCTCCGTATTGACGACGGAAAATGGTCAAAACTTCGATAGTCGGTGATTTAACTATCAAAGAAAAACAGGTGTGCAAACAACGATATTATTTCCAGATGGAAATTCTATAAATCAAACAACAATCAACTCTTATCTCCTTTGGATTAAGTCTTCTTTAATTTATCCATTTCCATTTCTATATATTCGTAAATTCTTATTTTCCTAAATTTGGAAAATATACTTTATTTACTTTGGAAAGCGTTTCCATATTTGCACCCATTTCTTATCTTCTCTATCAGAAAACATTTCTGATTCTTATTTGGAAAATATTTCCAAATCCCCTTTACTGGATTTAAACAAACGTTTAAATAAAACATTGTTATGCCAACATAACCCATTACGGTCATTAACTCAATTTACTTAACCAACTTTCACTATCGACCTTATCCACTTCTTAGTTAAAAACTGAAGTCAATCAAGTTGGGGTATAATTAACTCTCAGACCTTAACTGAACGAAATTTCTAACTTCAAAATAGACAAAGTTCCCCTTTTCAAAACCTTTATCACACTTCGAATAACTTATATTCGATTACTCTTCTCAAATCAACTATATTCAATAATTCTACTCCAAACAAGTGATATTCGATAACTCTACTTCGAATAAGCGATATCCGATTACTTCCTTTTTACTAACTCTATTCTATCTACTAATACTCGACTACCTCGCACTTGATTAGTTCCATTCGAATAACTCTAATTCGATTTAACTCCAATTGATTTACTCTAATTGATTTACCATAACTGGTTAACTCTAGCTGATTAACTCTAAATAGTTAACTCTAACTGATTTACTCTGATCGATTAACTCTAACTCGACTGACTCGATTTATTTAACTAACTCAATTTGACTAACTCAACTTAATTAACTCAACTTGACTAACTCGGCTTAATTAACTCAATTTGACTAACTCGGCTTAGTTAACTCCTATCGATTGACTGCTATTTGATTTAACACCATTCGCTTGACTCTAGATCGCAGCGATCACAATGGTTACGCCCGATTCCCTTAGGAAACATCCGACAGCCATAGGCTATCTGCAGCCCTACAAATTTCTCTAGCAGTCATACGAAACGGAAACTCTTCCTGATAACTATGTTTGACTAACTCTATCTCTAATAACTATATTTGATCAACTCTAATTGAATGACCAATATTCAATTTAATTCGAATTCGATTAACTAAATCCAATTAACTCTATCTGGTCAACTCTTTATTCGAATAACTAATATTCGACTTACTCTATTTGATTACAAATATTTCCTTTTCTATTTGTCTATATTTATTCTATATAAATATTTCTTTTATATAACTCCTTTTATCTTCTAAATACATATTTCTATTTAATCTATTTGTAAATACTTTACAAATATCCCCCTTTTTAATTCTATTGTAAAATGTTTTACAAATATTCATCTTTCCAATCCCATTGGTAAATGTTTGACAAATGTCGCCTTTCTAATTTATTTGTAAATGTTTTACAAATAATCTCCTTTTATTTCTTTTTATAAAATACTTTGATTTTATAAACTTCCCCAATTCTATAACTATCTCAAATTTTCCTTTTATATAAAATCCTTTGATTTTATACCAATATTTTATTTCAAATTATATTTTAAAATTTCTCTTTCTACATCCCAGTATTTTCTTTGGTATTTACAAGTACCAAATAACGACGATCAACACACATAATTAACAACATGTTATAGATCACATCATATATCACAATATATGAAAACGGTAAAATAAATGTTGAGGAACCCAGTTGGGTCCCTCCGACCTGTTTCCCTGCATCCACAGATGTCAGTCAACATAAATAACATGTAGGTAAAATATTATGATAAACAGAATCAATATTTCGATACGATTTATATATATCTTTATCGATATTTCAACCAATTGACTAACAATTCAACCAAACAACCAACACACAGCAAATCAACCAATAATTTCAATTCTAAAAATACTTTATAGAAATATAGATTGATTAGAGTTAGTGAGAGTTACTCACATTGGACGGTAGTCGTTAAATAATGATATATCGGTCATTGATTTGATTCAGACGTTTAATTTCACCATAAATCCAAACGAGCTCCAATCCACTCCCGGCCAGTTCCATGGTGTAGTGCCCGTCCATACGATCCCAACGGATCCAACCGTTCGAAATTCTGATCATGTATGAAATAAATAGACATTTTCAAAGTTTGAACAAAAATTAAATAAAACTTAGGCTAAAAATAAAAAGTTCCATGGCCTTTACCCCTTTAATCTCCCCATGGCCCAAACTGTTCAGCCCAAACCCGTATTTACCCAGACCCACCCCTTCTCCTTCTGCCAATCATGTTAAAAAGCTAACCCGTATCCTCCTATGGCCATTTTCGAATTCAATCCTTCCCTTATCTCCTCTAAACATCACTGTTACCAAAGTAAAGACCACCATCACTCTTCTCTTTCCCTCCTCTTCACCATCATACCATTTCTCCCCAACTCGCCCTCCTCCCTCAAAACCCGTCGGCCCTTCTTTCCTTTCGTTGTACACCAAAAACACCGACACTAATATTTGCGAAATCACCCTAACTTTGAATATAAGGTGCGGAATCCTCTCCTAAATCCAAATATACACCCCGATTCGAACAACGACACTTCGATAGCATGGGATACCTAACCCTAGCTCGCGCTACACTTCTGGCATCGATATGAAATTCGTTCGATCCATACAAAATGGACGTATAATCGAAGAGCATGAGATGAGGAGTGTGAATATCTATATATGAGGATTTATAGATTTGTTTTTGATTTTATTTTGATTTTCAAAGATGGAAAATTTTACTGTAAAGGAAGATTAGTGGCGGCGCAATTTTCCTTCATTGAACAGAGGGTGGATTTAGGGTTAGGCTGATAAGGATATTATATAGGGTAATTTTAATAATTTTTTATTCGAATATTATATTAAAATTACAGTGATTGCTGTTTGTACACACTGTTTAAAAACACTGTGAGCACATACAATATCCAAAAATCACCAAACCGGACATGCAGCCAGAGTTCGACATTACGGACCCAACGAAACTGGTTTCGTCGAATTCCGACTTCGTTTGCTCACACAACGTATTTTTAATCATCAAAATACTAACTGTTTTTCACTCTAAAAATCCGTACGGCCACACAGAGACTCTAAAAATCACCAAACTTGGAATATAACAATAATTTGATGCTGCAGACCCAACAAAATTAGTTTCATCGAAAACCGAGGTCGTTTGCAAAAGTAGCTGTTTTTAAAGTTCTAAATAACCCCTTTAAATATATAAATATATTTAATAATAGTTAAATTAAATACAAATAAATATATATCATCGTATATATCCACAATATATGTCCATACAGCTCCAGAATAATATAGGTGGATTTACAACTCGATATTTCAGACCCGGATTAAATCGATATTTAATTAAAAATAGAATATATTTAAATAAACCGTTATGGTTCCAAGGCACTGTTTTTTCTGAAAATTTGATTTGGACATAAATCAAAATCTACACGACGAAATCCCAATTTTTCTCTTCCACTAGAAAAATATACTTCACTGGCTGCGTACGTTTCTTGTTTCACAGAAATCCGAGTTAAAACGAACCTTGTATACTTAGTTGAAGTTCGAATCGCCAAATAGCGAACTGCCGCGCCATTTCGAGCTCGATTATAATAAAATTATAATTTATATGTTCTAACGTCGATTAAATAATGTATTCGCCAATATAATCCAATTCTAAACTGAAATATATATTCTAAATAATCCAAATCACAATATTGTGAGATTCCACCATTTTTGATTATTTCTGAATTAAATGTATTATTCTATTATTTATTTTAATTAAATAAATCCATATAATTTAATTCAACGACCATTTAATTCTCTAAATCACTTTAAATAATTAAATAAATTAATTATAATACCAAGAAAAATGCGGGTCATTACATTGAGAATTTAATTTTAGGTGGTTTTGTAATATCGTTTTGTAAATGGTTTGAAATATTATATTTATATTTTGAAAGTTGTTTCATATAGAAATTGTTTTCAAATGAATTTTGAAATAAGTGTATACTTCCCCCTTGCCTTTTGAAAATAATTTCGGTGATGAGTGCATGCATCATCGACATTTATTTTCAAGACACTAAGTGGGGAAAGACCACTTTGAACTTTTATAATTTGTTGAGAAAATTTAATTTCACTTAAATCTTTTATAGTTTTGTTGATATAAAAGAATATAATATGTGAAATATTTTTAAATGGACCCAAAGTTGAATCTTAAGTTCTTAAGTAATGAATGAATTTCACTAGAAGGAAATGAACATGTTAAAATTTATTATACACTTAACTAAAATTAGAGTATGTTGAATTGGGAATAACCGTTGAATGAATTATAAATGTACAAGAAATAGATTATGCTTTTAGTGAGAATTTTAGTTTGGAGAGAACTACAGAAATATATGTATTTTTGTTTTTGGGGATCTAACCGAACAAGGAAACTCGACCCGAATTTCTGCGTAAATTTAAGATTTAGAAAATTTTATGGAAAATTTGAGTTTTCAACTTTATATAAAACTATGGTATAAGCTAATGTTCATAGTTGGTTAAATTATATGATTAAATACGTTAATTGACAATTTCCTTACTACGCCTTTTCGAGAACGAAAAGTTTTGAGTTGGGGAGAGTGTAACAACCCGTATAGTTTCACTATTTTAATTATTGAATTTAAGATGATTTTATTCATAATTATGGTTAGATCTAAAATTTTAAGTTTTAATTAGGAAATTTTATGATGGAAACTCAATTTAATTGGTTAAGCAATGAATTTCAATTATTATTCATTTCTATTTTTAATAACATGTAATTATTGTAAATGAAATTATGATTGGCTTATTTATAAATATTGAAATTTGAAATTGATATTTAGTTATATAAATGAAATTGACTTAATTTATTTAAAAATTGAAAATCAAATTGAATTAGGTAAATAATCTAAAATTGGAATTAAATATAAATAAAAATATCGATCTATAAAGTTAATTCGAACCTTATTTTTGATTTGGGTAAAATTAACAAGTATTGAAACTAAATTTAAAATAAATATTTGATTGAAAGAAACATGGTTTAAATTGTTTAGTAAAGTTATTTGGAATATATACTAAAGTTATTAAGACTTGAAATATATTGATAATTTTTTTAAAAAAAAATATTTATGTTGAATTTGGATTATTGAATAATATAATTTGGGATTTATACAAGGTGAAATTGATTCATATAAATATTATTAGCCCTACTTTCGATTTGAATTAAATTTGTAAAGTTTAAATTTGAATAAAAATGAATTAATGGAAATTTGAGTACCTTGTTAATTTAATTATTCATTGAAAATTTTGTTGCTATAAATACATCTTAGTCTAAACCTACCCTCTTTGTATTTTTTCTCTATAGCCGAATTTTTTAGTGGCCACCTCCATTTTCTTTTTTTCTTCTTCAAACAATTTTATAAAATTCATTTCTCCTTAAAATCAAATAATTTTGGATTCTTTAAACTCGTATTAACAAGATCCTCGCATTCATGGCCATAGCTTTTTGTTTGACGAAGATTAGGTTCGCCCATGATGTAGGCAGCGCAGCTAATGGTCCGTCTTGATGGCTGCTCGGTTGGATATCAGAGGCGAGACCATAGCCAATGTTGCCAGAGTTGTGAGGCGCTTAAGATGGGGGAGTTTTGTGGGGATCGGAGAAAATAATTGTAGCAAGCCTGTAGGGTGGGGGCACAGTGCTGGGAATGACGCGATCTGGTGGAGGGTTGCATAGGTACAATGAGGACGTGGAGATGATGGAGATCGAGGCTGCAAGTTTGCGGGTGAAACCCGTTTGATTTTACATGAAGAGATGTGGAAGGGAAGGTGATGGAAGGACCAGTAATGGTGTTTGTTCCTCTAGAGTGCGTTATGAAAGAGGGAGGAGAGAAGAAGAAACGGGGGAGCATGAATTTAGCTGCTAACGTGGCATTAATTTGATGGTGAGAAAATTGTTTAAATTTTGTTTTTAATTTAAAATTCCAATAGTAAAAAAGGTATAACTTTCTGGTACGAGATCGGATTTAGATGAAGTAAATTACGCTGGAATCGTATCGACGAGCTCTTCGCGATGCCACTGGTTTGAACAAATTATGAAACTATTGATTTTTGGGCTAAAATTTGAATTTCAATCTCGTTTGAAATCAAAGGTGAGTGATCAAAACCACTCACACCTAACTAAAATATTAGATTGTTAGTTAAATTAAATCCATGTCATGATATGATTGTATTGTTGTTGTTTGATTGTTTAAATTGCTTATTTATGTTAAACCTGCATAGACTGTATAATTCAATTTAACTATTATATAATTTGTACAGTTTGAATTTAATTTCTAGTTAAAAATCTCATACCCGATGGCTAGTGCGTACTCAGATATTATATTGAACTATTTATATGTGTTGATTTTGATGGATGTCGTGATATGTACTTCATCTTGTTATTTATATATGTTATTGATTTTAGTTGATTAATCCCAACCATCACCCTAGATGTTAGGGCATCAAATTAATCCGAGATTAATCATTAAAATGAATTAAGAACGTAGGTTGAGATGATAAATAACTATGACCCTGATTGGGATGTAAATAATATATATCCTTTCCCAAAATACTAAAATTTAATTTTAAGTATTACTTGGCCGTAGGATAGAAAATTATATACGGACACCAGTTGGTTAAATGAAAATTGTTTTTAACCTTGAATTTTAGGATATTGTTTTAAAGGCAAAATAAATGATATTATTAATCGATTTCTTTAAATTTGTACTTCGGCTTTGAAATTTAAAATATAAATTTTAAAAGAGTTCGTAAATGTGGATAACTGAAGTTAAAACTGAATTGAATACAAAGTAAATTTATCAAAATCGAATTATTTATTCATCTTTGATATTTGCTTTAAATTAACTTGTTTTTTAGTAATAATTTAATCGTGAACTCGAGAATTTTATAAACGAATAATTTAAAGTGAGGATTATAATTGAAATTCAATTATTTGAATCAAATTATTAAATCGAATTATTAGAAGTCAAACTGTGAATCGAGTTTATTGAAATTGAATTGTTTTATCCACCTTTGAAATTTATTTTAAATCAACATTGATTTAAAACGATATCTAAATTATGAACAAATTATTTGTTATAAATAGTAACCATTGAAAATGAGAATCTGATTTGGAATTTAACTATTTGAATTAAATTGACTGAATTAAAATGAATGTGAGTTGGAAATTTAATCGATTGAAATACTGAAATGGAGTTGATTTGAAATTGGAATATGACTTCAAGTCTAATTGAAATTTTGTCGTAACGATTCTAATTCCCAGTTTATTATCTTAAACCATTTAGAAACTATTTTAGTAGTTAACTATTTTACTTTACCAACTGTTTTACTTTACAACTATTATTTTCTTACATATATCAATTTTCCTTAATAAACTATTTTAATAATCAACTACTTATTTTATAAACTACTTTAATATATTTTATTTTACTAAATTTTGATAAATTTAATTTATATATAAGCTATTTATTTCAAAATTTTCAAAAACCTACATATAAACTATTCCAATATATTTTTAAACTATTTTAAACATATATATATATATATATATATATATATATATTGGAATTGTTTTAAGCTTTTAAATTGATTTAAATGGAGATTTTATTATGATTAATATTCTATCTTGAATATTGAAATGATTTTTAAAAATCTCATAAATTTATATGAAGTACGAACCCCTTTGAAATGTAAAAGAACTGATCAGTGTGAAAAATGTAAACGATTGGTTGTTAAAGAGATCGGGATCAGCTGTTGTCATACTCTCTACCAATACTGAAAACCATTTTAACAACTGTGTATGCGGTGGAGTTCCAGAATGAAGTAGGATGGATTTGGAGGCGATTACTAGATTTGAAGAAAGAGATCGATGATGGATGTCCTTGACCACCGGGTCATAATTAAAATGACTAAAACAGGGCTATATCGGACCAAGTGGGGTTAGCTACCTCCATCGGCAACACTTCTTCCTTTATTACTATAGTCTCTCGGTTTGATTGATTTGATGTCCATCCGTGATTTGGGAGTGTTGTTCGAGGTGGTCGGCAGTTGCGGCTATGCGTTACCACCAGTCCGAGTCTGCAACTAGTATATTCATACTCTGGGCATTCCTCGTGTGCCTTGTCATATTATCCTGATCGTGCCACCTACGACTTTGATTTGTACCGTTACTATGGAGTACCCTCTGATAGCCACTATGTTACTATGGACTTTATGGTAATTGTATAGACTACAGTATTATAAATGGTATAAAGATAATAATGGTAATCCCACTTACGCTATTTTAATATTTAACATTTAAACATAGACACTATTATAATAGAGTATTATATTATATAGTATCTAGTTTAATAGATCCTTAAGAGATGGAATTTCCTATAACATCTCTTAAGTTATTGCACTCATATTATCACATGAAATTGATTTAACATATATGAGAATATTTTAGTTCTGATCCGAGTGTTTTTCTTTTCATTTATGCTTGGGTCAGCCTAAATTTTCAGTTATTGAAGACGACGTTATGAAGATGAAGATGGAGCTTGACATACGTATTATTATTAATTCCCGCTACAAGTTTTGGAATATTTATGATAGTTAACTCTGATAATTGTTGTAAAGTAAAATCAAATGTATGTTTTAATGGCTTCATGAACTGTTATTTGTTTATTTATTATATTTTGTCCTTCCGCTATGAGTTTCTGTGTTTGTTTATCTTCTTTCTTCTTTTTCTTGTATAAATCCCAGTAACTATCATTATTTTTGATTTTTTTTATGTCGACATTGAGGACCATTGTCGATTTGAACGTTCAAAAATTACGGATGTTACATAGAGACTATCACTAAAAGGAAACAACACCAGGTTTGAAGTTTTTTCTTAATATTATTGAGATCTATGAGGAACCTTACAAAGCAATAAATTGATTACTCTCAAATTAAAAGATTATTTTCAAACACTTTCGGTTCTAAAATGCTTCAAGCTTTTAGCTAGAAGTTTATAAACTTTGAACTTATCAATTTTGATTTCAAACCCTTTGACTTTATGCTTTCCATATTTGGTACAGTCGATTTCCAAACTTATTGCCCTTAAGCTAGTTAATTCTAGAAATGATAAGATGTCATAAACCATTAGTTTTTACTGAATTTGCGAACTCCAGTCTGAAGTAATGACAATATAAAAACTGCATGCAATTTTTACGAATGGAGTATTGATTTTTAAGGGATATTCTATATTCAAACTTATAAATTCCTAAAATAAATAAACTTCATGAAAAGCGCCGACTTCAAGCATTTCTCTAAAGAATTTGGCATATGAATGGTTGTGCTTTCAAATGTGAATAGATGCTTCATGTATGAGTTATCAAGTAGGAGCAATTCGATATTTTGTTAGAATACAAAGCTCATTTGTTTAAATGTAACTTTATACGTTTATCCCACGCATGCATATCAATTTCATGAATCGAATATTGAGGAAGTTTTAAATGAATTTTGAAAAGTCTTGTTTATGCTTTATTTTTGAAAGATTTCAGACTTTAAAGTAAACTTTCTCATATACAAAATTTTAGGGAACTTTAGCATCATGAATTCATTCCCAATATGTGAAATTTTATGCATATATACAGTAAAATCTTTTTATTTTACATATTTCCTAGAAACTTAAGTATGTGGACTTCTAAAATATAACTATTCTAATACACATTCTAAATGCATTTCAGTTTTAAACAAATGAGAGTTTTGTATTGATGGTTTCAAGATTAGACTAGCCTCGTGCACATCGGTTCTAAATTTTTTGAGTTTATAAATTTTTTGAAGCATTTAAATATTTGAGTATAAACTACTTCATGTAAAATTTTAGGAAACATAATTTTGTCTGCACATGACTTTGAATAAGCTTAATTGGCTTTTGAATATTTAATTATCTCATATATATTAGCCTTGAATATGTTACTGAGATACGTTAATTGTGCAACCTTTATAAGAGTTTTTGAACATTTGTTCAGGAAGAATGTTGAGTTCACTGCATATGCATGAGAGAGTTTATTTGATAATGAAATAGTCAGGTAGGAAAAACTAACAGTGGGAGTTAGTGAATGAACTATAAAGAAAATATTATTTTAGCTCTTGGTATGTACGTTGCTGCCTTGGTAAACATGGTATGTTATCAAAATTGGTTGTGTTCGGGTTTGATGATCTAACACCCTCGTTGAAGTAGCGGGCACTGATTAGTTTACGGTTGCATGTGGAGGAGTTGAACCTTGGTCACAACTTCCTTTCCAAGTTTTTGGGGCTTCTTTCATTCCTTTGTCCAGGAAGCTTCTGCTTTCAGGCCAAAGTTGTGTCAGCACTCCTATGATTACGCCTCTCCGTTTTTCGATTTGTTCCATAGATTGCCTGTGTGTAACACAATATCAATTTAAATTGTTCTAAAGCTTAAAACTCTCTGTTCTTTGCAATATCACCTTCGGAATTTATCAAGAAAATTTTATCCTTTTCAGTTGGTTTTTGAAACAAAATTTACATTTATACTAGACTTAAAACTACTTAAACATTTCATTGTGTTAGGAATTATCATATGTGGATTTGGTTTGGTTTGAAACTCAAACCGTTTTTGAACAACGTCAACCAGTTGATCAAAAGTGTATTATATAGTACCAAATTTTAATACATTATGATTTCAGTTCAGTTTGAACCTGAATTATGCACGCCCAAACACTTTCTGTAAGTTTTATATAATTTTAGTACTAACTGAACAAAAAAGGAAAAATGTTAATAAAGCTTTATCTTTGTCTATCAGAGTTTGACATCAAGCATTTTTTTATGACTTAGAAAGTAACCTTATCGAAACTTGAGTGTCATTAGTTTCAGCAAAGTTATGCTTTTGACTATCTTTGAGATTATTAAAACTACTATTTGGATTGATATGTGTGCATTTGGATTGACATAATTATTTTACAAAGTTATGTCTTGGTCTGAATGAGCTGGTACGTGTAATAAGTGTGTGCATATAATCCTATACGGTGCTTATTTTGTTGTTGTGCATGGTGTGTGTTTCTTTTATGTGTATGAGTGTGTGACGTTGTGGGTTCTTGCACATAGGTATAGAAAAGTGGGTGTGAATTTTGTGTTCATGATCTACCCGACTCATTCATGCCTGTGTATTTCATTAGTCTCTAGCATTTTTTATACACTTTTTCACACAATTTTCTGGCTTACCAATTTCTTGTATTTGGGATACTATTTCTTTTGAAGTATTATTTCGACACCAATGTTTACAGTACACTCTATCAACGGTGTATGCATCATTTTTATCATCTGTATTCCATGTGTATTGTATTCCCTTGTTCGATAATTGTCAGATGTGTAAAATGGCGTTCCCTTGTTTGACAACTCACTTTAGTTTTTGTTATTTGGGTATTATGCAGGCGTTAGTTGAAGCAGCGTAGGAAACACAAAAGGAAAGTCTTGGTGACAACAATGAAAGCAGAAGTTTAGAAGATTTTGAGAATGATCCTGTAGCTGAAGTGTTTGAGAATGAGAAAAGAAAAAGCTATTGTCGTGCAGTTAGCTCTTCATTAGCTATAAAGCAAGTGAAGCTTACACGAGCATTAAAAGCAATAGCCAATTTCAAGGAAGACGAAGATAGAAAGTGGAAAGCAAAGATGGAAAACAACCAAGAGAGACTAACTGAACAATTTACATCAAAGCACTCGGCTATGATGAATATGCAACAAACTTTATTACAATTTATGAATCAGTTTGGAGGGAATGTGGCATCAAGAAATGAAGTTGCTTCCGACAACCAGCATGAGAGTCCTAGAGCTAGCTTGGGTGTTCAATCCAATGGTGCTATTGGATCTTCCACTAGAGATAGACAGTCTGTTGTCTTATTGTCGGAAGAGTTGAAAATGGTTGCTAAAGGCCATCTCGGGACATAGAAAACATGCCACCATAGAGAGATGGTGCATGGGGAAACAGTTGCATGGGTGAAGAAAGTGTTTGATCTAGAAGCACCTATTTATGAAGCACCACAAATTGGTCATTACAAGCTATTTGATATAATTAATGGAAGTTTTGTTATTTGGCTTGAGTATCGTATTCACTATTTGTAAGATCTAGAATTTATTTCAAAGTTATGTTAGGAGTTGTAATATTTTGATTTCATACTCTTTGGTTATGTATGATGAACTTGTGAAATTTCAAATCTTCCTTCAATTTGTTATCAAATATTTGTGCAATTTAAGGTACATACTTGGATGTGTAGTCGTTTATTATTATCGAATTTCTGTAATTTTTAATATACATATACCTGTTGTATTATAGTAGACAAATATGTAGTGAATGCTAGCAGAAGTTTAGTAATATATTGTTTAGTAATTGTAACAAACATATTTGTTGCTAATGAATATATTTATAACGAACATATTCGTTTCAAATGAATATATTAATAACACTACCACAAAACTGGTATTTTATAGCGGCCTACAGCCGCTATGAATAAGAATAATAGAGGTTTCATAACTGCTGTATATGAACATATTATTAAAAACTGCTAAATATTTATAATGCTTTATTTGCCGTTATAAAAGAGCATGGTTTTATAGCACAAATTTGCCGCTATGTTACTTAAAGACAATAGCTTATCCTCACCGCTATTAAACATCTGAATCTCAATGAAAGTGGGAATCTTTTATAACACATTATAGCCGCTATAACAAATTTATATTATAGCAGCTATATGACGCTATTAAATTAACATGTTATAGTATTTCTAAAACCTTTTGCAGCTCATATATGCCGCTATAAAATTCGTAGAGCTATTCATATATAATACATTTTAATAACAACAATCAAAATAAATCTTCAAAACAATTTAAAGAGCAATGTAAGAATGAAAAAGAATATAATAATCAACAATTGCAACACATATTCATGATAACAAAATAAAGTATCAACTAACAAAAAATAATTTCAATCCATGAGTTACCAAATTCAATACATATGTTTTCAATTCCATATTGATGTCAATTTGAGTACACAAAAGACAAAGTATAATTCATATTTAAAGTCTACAAATACCAAATGCATCACTAAGAACTTCAACTGCTCGAAGCTATTCTTTTTCCATCAAATAGTCCATGTGTACTATGCAATCTCCTGCCAAAAAAATTTGATCTACTTGCATATAAAGGACCTTTCTTTCAAATAAGCTTGTCTACGATAATAAAAAATTTCATAAGATGAAATAGAAAGACATCGGAACTATGCTACTTTACAAACTGAATCTTGTTTGAAAAAACCTTGGTTGTACCTAGCTCACAAAAGCAACCAAATAATGAAAAAGAAATGGATTTAGATGAATTATATATAAAAAGAAAGCAGATATTGAAGCCATATTCATGGCTGAACTGATTTCAATTTGTTGCAACATGCTCTGTTGTGGATAGAAATTAATCATTGAATAAACAAACCTATAATTTATCCTTTTATCATCTTGGAAAATCACTTCATTCAATATACAGTTTCAGCTGAAGATGTACTATTGTTGTATGTTAAAAGATTAAATTATAGTGCTAGTCATACCCATGCTAAACATAGCCATTCCTGTTCCAGCTTTAGCCATGTTCCGAACCTGAGTCCTCCAAGATTAAAAAGATTAGAAAATAGTAATGAAACTTTCAAAAATGCATGACTCTGACTGTATACCCGGAATCCTAAACCACAAGTCCGATAATGAGTTGTGAAAACCATGCATCACGGAGTTCAAATTCAAAACATGATAAACCAAATTTAAAACACACAACGAACCATCAACTGCTTCACTCTTCTGCCTATAACTAGGTCAGGCCTTGATCATGCTAGACAATAACCAAATCATGTTGGTCATTTCAAATAGCCAATACACTTGGAAAACAATAACTGGATTAAGAATTATTGACTATATGCAGGCCTCCAAAAAAAGTAAATTTTGACCACTACAGGCCTACAAAAAAGGCTATCTAGTAGCTTATGTAATATGTGATTGTGGCGTAGAATTTGAAGATTGCTTATTAACAGTCATTATGGGAGAAGGGCATTATTAACATTAGTGGAATTATACAGATATATACATTACATGCTAAAGCCAATATCCAGTAATGTAATTAGTGAAATGATGGTAAGAGTAATGTACGGTTTACAATCTTGATGAGGACTTCAGAGCTTTTAGCTATAAATGGTATTCAGTAGTGAATCATATTTTTAAGTAGACGTATAATAAACAGTTACAGGAGCATAACATGGAAGATCTAATTGACATATCCTTTTGTGCGCAACATAAAAAGATTAGAATATAACTCAATCTTGTATTCAGCGTAATGAAAGTGTACTATAATATATAAGAAAATAGATTGAAATGAAAAGGGAAAAAACAACGGACAACAGTTTGTTAAGAAAAAACATAATTTCTTTGTTGAATTCATTGATATGCTATGTCCAACCAGTCCTTAAGATGAAGTATCCAAATATATTAATTGTTTTCTACATTTTGATTAAATAAGTAGAGCAATAGTTTTGAGCATTTGAGCAAAAATGAAAGCAACAACAGTGTAAGAATAATAAAAAATTGAATAGTTTTCTAAACATTTGGTTGCTTAAAATGTATCCAGTTATATGGTGTATCAAGTTTCAAATCAACTCAAAGATCCAAGGTCTTTCTATGTGCAATTGTGGTATTCATGCTGCCATATAGAGCCAACATTAAAGTAAAATTTCCATTGAAATAATTATGCAATTCACTCAAACCTCCGTAAAAGAGTCTCCATGTGGACATAGAAATAATGTGGAGCGGCTGGTTTTAAAAGCGTAAGTTTATCCCACTTCTTTAGCAGTAGAATTTTTTTTGTTAATACCTACAAATGGGTGGAATATTTAAAAAAATCTATGTGAATGGAAATCAAAAACTCATTTTAGGGTATAAATGGTTGTCACAAACCCATTTATACCGTAAATGTTTTTTTGATTATTATGCATGAATCCACGCTTGGAAAAAATATGAAGAATCGTCATTTCTTCTCATTCTTCATGGTGCTGTTGTACTCATAATCCACTCAACTTATAATAGAGTATATCAATAAGCTATGTGCTCTACTATAGTACACTTAACAAGATAAGTAAAACTAAAAATGCATCTGTTTTAGAACAGAAATATTTTCTTCTGGAACACAAGTGTTTGATGCAAATTTCTTTAAAGTAGGCAACATGAGGCTTAGTTTTATACAAGTAAGCATGTATTGCCAAATAATCAAAGATAAAACACTAAAAGTTAGAAGAGGTTTTCAATTTGCCTGCAGTACCATTATCTAATATTCAAAAACAGTCAAGATGTGAAACCTGAGGAAGATCTCCTTGCTGCGATGATGAAGGTGATCCTTCTGAACCACTTGTACTGCAACTACCTCTGTTTGAATCATTACTTCTATGATATCACAAATACAAACAAGACATGTTGATCACAATTCACATAAGAAACCAAATAAACCAAAATTTAAGAGCCAATACATAGGCTTGCTGGAAATAAAATTGAAAATGGAGTTTATAAATTAAACAATTTACTGGAACATAGCCCACAAACATGACTCTCCTTTCACTTTTTGTTTTATATAAACAAGGTTGGATAACAAACACCTAATTGTTATCCAACATTCCAATGAAGAAGAAATGCACCTATATATATTATAATGTTAAAAGAAGCAACATATAGAAGTAATAATCAGAAGAAGCATATGACATACCGTGTAGCCTGGATTTCCTTTGAGCTTGACATTTGTCTTCTTCATGATATTGTGTATCTTCAACTAACAGTGCTCAAAAAAATCTTCTACATCTATTGCAGTCAAAAAATTGTTCTTCACTTTCTATAAGATTCATCCTTTGTTCCCCTATAACAAAGTTCAGATTCTGATCCAACCCAATTCTGACCCAACCCAATTCTTGCAAAGAAGGCAGTACAAACTCAACATATGAAGCAGAAATGAGAGCTGTCATTTTCATCTCGGATAGTTGTTACTAATGCTAACAAAGCGATGTCCAGAAAAAGCCCACTTCTAAAACTACCACTTCGAGTCTGTTATTGTAGTTGATGTCTGCCACTGAATCGTTGTCTGTTATTGCCTCGGAATGGTTGCGGCTAAGATGAACATACCATTATCGTCCTTCCTCTTTCATATCTGGAAAAAGTGCATCCATTTTTCACGGTTTCTATTGCATTTGCTGCACCATATTTGTATCCTGCATTATCCCTTCATTGCGGGAAGTTCTATGATTATATATATTGCATAATGGTACTTGTTATATTATTAGTTAAGACAAGATTATACAATGATTATTTGGAACATCCTTGGATCTCAAATTGTGCTTACCTTAATAACAAGGTCAACTGCAGTCTTCCTCCAAGTATTTGCAGTTTTATTATAATTTTCATTTGTTTATAGTGCTTTCACCTCTTATAAGCATCAAATTATTTGTTTATAGTTATTTCACCTCTACGGTTGCTGTCAAATTCATCCACATTTATGATATTCCATTGTAGACCAGTTAACAGTAAATATAATATTAAAATTTTATCCAAAATGCATGAGTTTATCAAAAATGCTTAGCACCGATTAATCCTCGATTAATACCCACCTATGTTATCCCTAGTCCATGCTCATCGCATAGCATCTGCCTAGCAATTTTTACAACCTTGTCATGATACAATAAGGTTCATTCAAATTATATTTTAAGCACCATAACATGGAAATAGAATTTTTCATGCGATTCAAGTTCGAAACATGTAGTATAATCCCCAAACTATCTAAAAACGGCAATAGACAGTTGAACAAAAAGCCAAACTACAAAAGGATTGTATCTAATTATAATCTCACTTGTGAGCATATGTGCAAATATCTCAAGCACAAATGAAAGCTAATGTACATAGGGAAGTAAGGAAATTAACATAAATATTTATTGCTAACTAAGAAATCCTACCTTATTAGCAGCGCTGCGCTTTTCAAGTGACTGAAAAAAAGCCTTAGCTTCTTCGGCATTAGCTTCTGCAATTTCAGCCTCCCTCGTAGCTTCTTCAGCTTCAGCCATGACTATTTCAGCTTCTGCAATAAACTTGGCAACAGATGTTGATGCCTCCTCTACATTCATATTTGTGATCCATGCTAAGTCAGAATCGACTTAAGGTTTATCAATATATTTCATATTCTCTCTCTTCATTCAAATAGGATCTCTAGGTTGCCTTTTAGTGAGCGGCGAGTTGACATTTCTTCCTTGTGAAAAATCTAGGCTTGGTGCAATCCTATATTATTGTTTCACCTATAAAAAGAAGGCAATGAAATATTATCGGCACGAAGGTTATATAAGGCAATGAATAACCATAAATCATAACCCAAGTTAACTGGTACAGCTTTAGGACTTTTGAAAAGATTAAGAAAAAAGTTGTTCGGTAAACACTTTTCTTTGGTGAAATGTCTATATATGTCCTTAATTAAAATAAAACCTTTCAATAAAAAATCTGCTAAAAATATAATCGTATGACCTTGTGTTTTCTGTATCATTTCTATTATATTTTTCGATGTCCTAGTTACTATAAAAGAAGCATCTTAAATGTTGTATGACATATACACAAAGTACTAGTTATAGGCTAATAAACTGTCAAACTGTTGTATGACCTGTATACAAAGTAGTCAGTTGGTAATTATAGGCAAATAAACTATCAAACAAACTTTAGGCGCCGCCATATGCATGATAGCTAGTGCCAACTACCATGCAAAGCCTTGCCCACCTATTTCATTTAACCGCATTTATTATCTTTACCATCCACCTCTTCAATCATTCATCTTCTGCTGACGGCGTGTAATTGTAAGGTAGTGGAAGGAACCGCATCAGTTTGGTGAGAAGTTTGTACAAAAGTTGGCACACATTCATCATCAGTTTCATGGTATCTTGTGCTGGGATATATAACATATTTTATGCATTTTCTTGTTCCAAGTTTTTAGTTTTCATAACATAATTACCAGACCCATATTTCAGTTCATAGGCATTACAAGTTTCTTCATATCAATCTTTAGCACATGAACCTGTTAAATTGGATTCCATAGCAACTTGCATTATTTAAATATAGGCAGATATGAGACTTTAATTATATGCAAATAAGATAGGGACCAAAAAGTGTTACAATTGAATAGAAATTTTTTGGTGAAGAAAATAAGAAGCATAGAAACATTTATGGATGTTCATTGCAGTTATACTTGGCCCAGTTATCATAGCACTGAAATATATCTAGGTGAACACAGTGGAGACCGATGCTTTATAAAAGAGCTCGTTTCGGTTGTAGATCAGCGAAAGGATGAATCTATATAGCATACATTTAAAGATGTAGTAGGATATTTTTGAGAAAGTATTTACGGAGCTTGTGCAAGGTGCCCATGACTATTTAGTTAGTAATATTGAGAAAAAAGTTTATGTTTCTAATAAGAATTTACAGAATGATGCTGTCAATTGTTTCTTAACAACAGATGAAACCATTCTCTTCCTTTCTCAAAAGATGCCAACCTTGGCTAAGATAACCATGACGAGGACTGGAGTTGAGATCCAGAATAGGGGAAGAGGTGAAAAGCATTTCTAATAAATATATTTTTCATGGCATCCTTTTGAAGATTCAACATATCCCGTCCATGTCTCCACTGTGTTCACCCAGATATATTTCAGTGTTATAATTTGAAAAGATTAAAGTATAACTTCAATGAACATCCATAAATCATAACCCAAGTTTAACAGTATGATAGCAAACTTTTAGGCCTAAATAGAATTAGCCACACACACACACACACACACACATATATATATATATATATATGTATGTATGTATGTATGTATGTATGTATGTATGTATGTATGTATGTATGTGTATACATATATGACATGTCCATCAATCATATTAATCAAACAGATTGTATTAAGAGGGAAAAGAAAGAAGGGGGAAATATGAAGGCAAACTCTTAATTGGAAAGTTATAAACAATTTACAATACTCTAAAAAGAAAAACTACATGACTATTTCTCATAAACTTGTAACAAGGCATTAACTTTGAGGATTAATTGGAATAATTTAAAGTAACTATAAATTGTAAGAAATTTGGATGACAATGGTAAAATTACATAAAAGAAGGTTTTTAATATCCTCTTCAATTGGAAATTTATTGTCAATCATACTCCAAAATCATGTCGATGGAACAACGCCATCTTTGCATCACAAATTTGTTACGGATTTCACTAACTTCATAGGCTCCACTTGATATTTACTCTTACTAGTTTGTAGTTGAGAAACCCAACCACCAACAGACACGGGTCAAAGGGATGTCCCAGCAGTTCATGTTAGATAAGTGAACAAACTTTTAATATGGTAAAACACCAATTAATTTCAGAGAATTTTTATCTGTTTCCGCTTGCTAACATTAATATAGTTATGAAATGGTTATGTCGGGAACAATTACCTTAATCAGTTTTCTGCTTTTAGTCATTATTTTCAGTTTCCCCGAAAGTATCTGACTGAAATTTGGAGGAGCTTCATGTTGGCCCTACACGGAAAATTGTAAAAAAGAAAATTGTGACAGCATGCAAAATAATTATAAATTATGAACTATGCGTATAGCAACACCAACAAATCAAAGTTTTTTTTTCAATCATAGAAACAAAATGAATGCAGTGAAAGTTTCTTACGTGCTAAACAACGACTAGTGAGGTTTATTTCTTTAAAACTCTGGTGAAAAAAAGAAGGTGGGTTTCTTAAACAAACGATAAATTATTCAGATTATTTGATAAGAGAGCAAAAACCTCAAACATTAATAATCTAGTTATATCAAATTTTCATCTGAAAGCACTTCAAAATTACGGCCCAAAGTCGGTTTAAAAGAAGAAAGAACTGAGCATAATGACGGTTTTCGGATATCAAATAGGGAACAAAATGAGCAATTCATTTGAAGCTTGATTCATGTAAGAACTATTGGTGAAAAAAATGAGCAATTCACTTCTACGAATAGATCTAATGGGCGGTTTTTGGATATCAAATAGGGAAGCATACAAAGCATAACAAAACTATTCATACATTGTATTACAATACAACGTGCGATTGTAGCAGTACAAATCAGCATTAAAGCATACTCAGTGAATTGGTTATATCCATGATACTATACCAAAACGCATACATTTTCTTACAATCTTACAAATAATCATTTTGGCCTGCATCAGTCTGTAAAATCCAAAATGTATACTTAATTTCTGCGCAAAATGTGTTTGATAATAGAGAAACACTTAGAATGTTTGATTCGGTTATACAACAGTTAGAAATCTAGAATAACAATGTACATAACCAAAAGTAACAGAAACTGAAATCTGGAACAAATAATATAGAGTCTTACAATGGACAAATATTGTTTAGATCACTCTGGTTGATGCATACAACACCAATAGACCCCCAATACCTGTACATCTCTTGAAATGCATTTTGGAAATCTTAACCACCTGAAATATCATCAAAGGTATGAGATTTGACATCTAACAATGATGCTGACAGACTAATCAATTTCGATGTTTTCCTAAAATATAACTCATCGCTCAGAGACCGTTTTCCAAAGCACCTATATGGAATACGACTCCAGAAAGATCAGAACCTGACATTCCAAGCACGTACAGTATTGAAGCGGACTCTTCAGAATCGAAATCAAAGAAAATAATGTAGTCTGTAGTAATTTTATTCACAGTTGTGCTTACCAGAATCGAAATCGAAATTAGGGTTTCAACACATTTTCTTCAGATGCGGAGATCAGGAATACAATCGGATGTAGACCTTTAGAACGAGAGAGAAGTTGGATTTATCACAGAAAAAGAAGAAGCTGTGGTTTTTGAGGGAGAGCGATGTTTAGATTTTGAGGGAGACGAAATGTTTTTGTGATGGAAAACAGAAAATAATTTGTGGTAGGAGGGAAAGAAAATGGTTTTGGAGGGAGACCAAAATTTCACAAGGTGCTAGGGAGCGTTACAACAATTGTGAAACAAAATTGACCTAAAAAGAATAAAATTAATTGTTAATAATAACACTTCAGGCAAATGCGTTATTAAATGGCATTATTAATAAAATGTTTTGTTGTAGTGAAAACGAACATATTCGTTGCAATGAATATATTTATAACGAACATATTCGTTGCAAATGAAAATATATATAACGAACATATTCGTTGCAAATGGAGATATTTATAATGCATATAGTCGTTATAATCTGTATCGACAATGCCTACCCTAACCATGATAGAGGAAATTTAGTAACAGAAACTAGCCATTACAAAACGATGATATTAATAACGAACTATTTTGTTATAAAATTTTGTCTTCCCAATGAAGCTATCCGTTGGTAGGTTATAACGTTAATAACGGTTATAGGCAGTTACGAATATTTGTAACAACATTCCCCACGCCTGCACCGCTCACGACTGTATTTGTTACAAATTTACTTTGTAATTCATTACAAATACACTATCTTGGTGTTTTGATTGTTGCAAATCATCTAAATTAGAAATTATCTTCAAATATCCTCACGCATTTGATCATTCTTGTGTTGCATATACATTTTACATTGTTTATCTTCATTCATTTTGTAATTCAGTATTTCTTTTGAAGCTTTAGTGAGTTTTACTTGCTTTGCATTAGAGGTGGAGGTAAAAGAACGACAATAGCTTCTTTTTTTCGTCATTCCTAAAAACTTCGGTAACGATATCTCTTTCGAAATCCTCCAAACCAATGACTCATTTATTACCATTAACAATAGCTTCAGACTTTTGCCTCTCTTTTGTTGCTTCTATTAAAGTACGAATATCCAAAAGAACAATTAATTTAAAACAATTCAAGTAACATTTCAACAATAAAGATCTAGCAAACATATATTGCAGAATTAACTGCAGGCTTTCTAAAAAGTATTAATTGGTTACTCTCTAGCAAGCCTACGAGGAATGAAGAATTAATGAAAAAATTAACCATAAATGAAGATTGCAGTATTAATTGGTTACTCTCTGGTAAATCTAAGACTGCTTTAGAAATTCCAAAGTCTGTATTTTCATAGAGAAACAATGTCCATCCACTCAAAACTACTGGGACCATATAAATGCATGAAACTCTAAGTTATTAGTTAGGAAAACTATACCTATTTGACAATAATTGGTAGTGACTGAATAACAATTTCATGGGTCATATTAGCTACAAATGGACAACAAAATGACAAATCAAAGAAAAATACATTCCACTTTCTCTTGCAACTGCCAAATTTCTGTGTTCCATGACAACATTGGCCATTTTATTCATAGTTCACAACTAAAATATGGTTTCAGTTTAAATTGTGATCCATTTTTCATAACTATTAATTTATTCCCCAATGATGTACATTATTACTAGCTTAGTTAGAATAAAATACAAACGTTCCATACCAGCTTATAAGAGTTCTGCTCCGCATTAATAAAAGATAACGCTTATACACAATGCCACTAACATAAATCAAATGGTCTCACCTTATCCATTTACATCATACGTTTTTCTTATAGTAAGCCTTTTATTAAGCTTGTCCTGCACATGCCAGAGGTGTGTGCTTATCTGAAAGCATTGGTTCTTTTTGTGGGAAAAAAGCTTCTAATCCCCCAAATATGGATGAGAGATTAAACAAAATTTAATTTAGAAGGACTTCCAGCGATTATTATTAGCTTTATGCAGATAAAAAGGGATAAAATTACCGAATGCCCCTTAAATTTATTCAATCTCTCATATACATTTGGGAGAAACAGCACTCGTAAAGCTTTTTTGTTCCACATCAACTTTTATTATTGATTATATTGATACAACAACCGGTATTTCTAACATGCCTACATACGAATAGTTGACTATAATAGGCGTTTCTACATGTATCAGCTTGTTGTTTTATCGAGAAAGATTGGATTTTCCTATGTGGATATCTTTGCTTACATTACCTTTTTTGTCAATATAAACATTGAATTGTATTACGTACCCAACATAAAACATATCCACTATTCACAGCATTGACCTTATGGTTTTAAAAAGGTAAATTGAAAACATCTACAAAATCCAGATTAATTGTGCATGTTATTTATAGTTATAAAAACGGTATAAGGAATTCTATACTCCGTATACATAACCCATGTGTAAGAAAACAATATAAAGACTTACATATTTTTCTGAAGCATGGAAGCACATCTCCGGTTTTCCTGCTAGTGTGTGTTACTTTCCACGCTATTGCTCGTGTGATTTTGCACTCTGGATTCTCCGCTTCCTACATAAATGTATATGAATTAGTTTGTAAATTACAACTAAACATTAAGATTTCACGTATAGCAATTTCTATATACCAATTCTTTATATAATCGAGTATATGATTTTCGTCCCAAAGTATGAACTATGGTATTTTTTTCATTTATTTTCGGCATTGTTTTGCACTGTTTTTTTTCTTCTAAGTGTACTCATTTTCTACAAATTTATCCCATTGGACTTTATCAATACAACTTGGACGGTTATCATTTGCGATACATTTAGGCAATAATTGCTTGCTTTCTTTAAAAATGTATTTCGAAGCTTTGATTTTTTAGTTCCGAAATACTGTGAAAAACCTTTTTCCAAAATAGCTCGAGCAATAGTTGGGTCTGTATTCATGTCAAGCTCCTTTACAAAAATAAAAAGAGAAAGAACAAAACAATTGCTAAGTAATACGTCGAGCAATAGTTGGCAATAAAAATAGTTGTACGGACAGTCAAGTAGTTCAGGATTTTACAGATACGCTTGGAGGAGGTTGGAGCAGGAGGTTTCAACACTAGATATATAGAGTTTGTTTCCACAGTGTTGTATATGTGTTATACTCTGATGATGTATGTAATTACAAATACAATTTTTTATTTCAAAAGTTGTTATATAATATATTTTATTCGTTCCGCTGCAAGATTCATGTTTACTCTGATTCTGTTATGATTTTCTTTTTCTTCTATTCTAACTTTTCTTTCTTTCTATTTCTTACCTTCTAACTTTTTTCTATTAACGTTCTGGTATTTTCGGTACTTGAAGATCGGCATGTTATATTCATTACAAGAAATGGATTTCCGGTTGTTAACAACCGTCGGCGGTCGTCGGAATCGGTCGAGAGCCGTCGGAAATCCCTACAGCAATTTAAGGCGTTGAGAAACAGAGTTTCCGACAGTTATCGACACAACCCGTCGTTCTGATTTCCTATGGCTTGGGATAGCTCGTATCAGTTTTAGACGGTTTCCGACAGCTGTCGGTAGCCGTCGGAAACCGTTAATTATACGATACTAATTAGCCATCCCTAGCCGTCGGAAACCATTACTTATGCGTGTGCCTGTAAGCCGTCGGAAAACCTGCATATTTTTTTTAGTTTCTGCTGATGTTTAGCCTTCCAACCCATATTCATATCAAACCATCATAGCAAACCATCAGTTTATAATCCCGGCACTCAAACAATCATCAAAAACACAACGTATCAAAAAAAAATCATGAAAAACAAAAAAAACAACATAAATACATACAAAATACAACAAGTCTACCATCACAACAACATACAATACATAATGTCTACCACATCAACTCTACCACAACATGTCTACCGTCATAATACATACAAAAAGTCAAACCAAAGTCATACACCCATACCATAGTCATAGCAACTCAGTTATATGTAACACCCCACCTCCGCTAGGGTCACTCACAAAGGGAATGCACTAGCTTTGGTGGAGCATTATCTAGGTAAACATACACAGAAATATTACAAGATAGAACATATAAAACAGCAGAAGAAGAACCAAATTTCATTGCTTTAAAATCTAGAAAGGTCTAAAGCCTTTTACATCAAAATGCCATTAAATCCTTTACATCGAAATCTGTCTTGCAATAGTAAAGAAGCATAAAACCATAGTCATAAATCATTCCCCAAGTAAAACAATAAAGCAAGCCATAGCCAAGAGAAATCCAAGTCGTTCGTGAAAGAGCCTTGGAGCTTGGTAAGATCCGAACTAAGCTGTATTCCCACCCTACGAACCGGGAGGGAGGGGGGGGGGGAGAACGGAAGAAAAAGAGGCGAAACAAAGCGGGTCAGTCATAAAGACTGAGTAAGTCCTAGTGACTTTCAGCATAAAAACAGGTAAAGATAATATGGCATGAATAAACTGAAAGTAAACATAAGCATGATGACAAGATAAACTACAGGCACGATAACTAAGAATAACATCCCATAATTCCTATCAAGAGTAGCATCACAAGGTTCCTACCAAGTATCACATCGCAGGGTTTCTATCAAGTATAACATCGCAAGATTTCTAAGTTTCATCATTAAAATATTTCGGTGATATCCATTTGCCCTGCACCACCCGTACTAGCATCTCACAAGTGTCTTACATGGAATGTTTCGTATTCCTACTAGTGTTCCAACTAGTGTCCGGTGTAACAAGGATCCTTACCCCCTACTAGTGTCCCAACTAGTAGCCCGTGTTATATAATAAGGTGATCCCAACCCATGTGATGTGTTGACTATAAAATGATCCCTTACCCAATGTCATGAAATGACCCATTACTTGGTCCCACGAAACGATCTATTAATCGATCGGCTCCCTACAAGTCCTAGCTCATTCATGTGTCTGTGTCATACGACCCTATCACGAATGTAGTTACCTGTGCTAGGTCCACCCTAGGGTGTATCAATCCCTAGGGTGCCAACCACCGACACGAATCAAGCACGCATAGTGTAAACCTACCGGTGCCCAATGCCTGCTTTTTCAACTTCGGACTACATGCACGACCGTAGTCCGCCTGAACCTACAATGGCGCACCAACTCAGCCGCCGTTCTGGTCGCTTACAATCAGCCCAGTAATCATGCCCCACCCTGCCTAGTTCCAGGGTACCGTGATACATCTAGTGGGTTACTGCTGAAAAGGACCGCGTAACTAGGGTTTTCGTCCAGTAGGTTAAGTGTTGTCATTTAAATTCGAGACTTAACCCCATCAGTCTAGCATGTCAAGTTGGTTAAGTGTTGCCATTCAAGTTCGTGACTTAACCCACCTACGTGTCATGTCAAATTGGCTAAGTGTTCTCGTTCAAGTTCATGACTTAGCCCTACGAATCATCTGTCAAGTTGGTTAAGTATATTCAAGCGGTTCATGACTTAACCCTATCAAATTATCGTGTCAAATTGGTTAAGTATATTCAAGCGGTTCATGACTTAACCCTATCAAATCATCGTGTCAAATTGGTTAAGTATATTCAAGCGGTTCATGACTTAACCCTATCACACATCAGGTTATATTGGTTGGGTGTTATCAACCCATTCAAGTTAAACCAACCCATTTAACTTAACCCTCTCATTCGTCAGATTGCATTGGTTAAGTATTTCAAGTAATTCATGGCTTTACCCGCCCACGTATCATGCTAAGTTGGTTAAGTATTATCTATATGTTCAAGTTGACTTAACCCTGCCACGTGTCATGTTATATTGGTTAAGTGTCATTAGTCTAGTCAAATTACTTAACCCACACATTCATGTCATATCGGTTAAGTGTCATTAGTCTAGTCATATTACTTAACCCACCCATTGGTCTGATTAACAGTTATGTTGGTTAAGCCCACATTTATAAGTTTTACATGTTCTTAACTCATACCGGTTAGGTCCACATTTACATGTCAAATTTCCATGTCATCCCACCTAACCCTCTATCCATACCCATGTCTTATTATGGTTAGTATTCCTTAATTCATTCATTATGACGAACGAATCATGACCTCTCACATTAGACCGTGCACTTTGTGGCCACTGGATTTGCTGGGCAGTTCCGGGCAGATTTACACTACAAACTGAGTCTAACCTCGTGTATAAATCGTTACGCCTACAATTCGACCTTTGACCTCTCACATTAGACTGACACTTTGTGGCTGCTGGATTTGCCGGGTGGTTCCGGGCAGATTTACACCATGTAACACCCCACCTCCACTAGGGTCACTCACAAAGGGAATGCCCTAGTTTTGGAGGGATATTATCTAGTAAACAGGCACAGAGATAACACAAGACAGAACATAGATAAAATAGAGTATATAAAGCAACATATATAAACTTTAAAACCAAATCTCATTACTTAAAAATAGAGTCAAAACCTCTTACATCAAAATGCCAAGTCATTATTTCATTACATCAAGTTCTAAAGAAGCAAAGTACTTAAAACAACATAAGTAAAATATTATTCCCCAAAATGTGCATGAGTGCAGCCATAACATAGCTCAATACCAAACCGTACATGAGCTATCAGAAAGCAAGCAAAGTCCAAGCTAAGAGCTAGAGTTTCCTCCCTGAGAACCTGGGGGGAAACGAAAGACAAAGAGGCGAAAGAAAACGGGTTAGTCAAAAAGACTGGTAAGCCCTAGTGACTATCAGCATAGAAACTAGTAAAGTTAACAAGACATGAATAAACTGGAATTAAACATAGGAATGATGATAAGTCTGACATGATAACTAAGCTAACAAGATAACTCAAGTCTAACATTGCGTATTCAAGGTTCGCCAAACCAACTATACTGGTATACTAATCCCGTGTCAACTATAAATCAAGAAATAATCCCTTGGCCCAATATCGTGAAGTGACCCAATTCGGGGTCCAACGGTATGATCTAATCGATCGGCTCCCTACAAGTCTAGCTCGTCGTGTGTCTGTGTCATACGACCCTATCACGAATGTAGTCACTTGTGCTAGGTCCACCATAGGGTGTATCAAGCCCTAGGGTGCCAACCACCGACACGAATCAAGAATGCACAGATAATCCTACTGATGCCCAATGCCTGCTTTTTCAACTCCGGACTAAGTGCACGACCCTAGTCCGCCTGAACCTACAATGGCGCACCAACTCAGCCGTCGTTCTGGTCGCTTACAATCAGCCAGCAATCGTGCCCCACCCTGCCTAGTCCCAGGGTACCGTGATACATCTAGTGGGTTATTGTTGAAAAGGACCGCGTAACAAGGGTTTCGTTCAGCAGGTTAAGTTGTCATTTAAAATCGAGACTTAACCCCATCTACGTGTCATGTCAAATTGACTAAGTGTGCCGTTCTAGTTCAAGACTTAGTCCTACGAATCATGTGTCAGGTTGGTTAAGTGTGTTCAAGCGGTTCATGACTTAACCCTATCAAATCAACGTGTCAAATTGGTTAAGTATATTCAAGTGGTCCATGACTTAACCCTATCCAGTGGCATTAATTTACTTAATGCACCCATAACCTATCACATTAGACTTGGTTATGGTTACTGGATGTGCCGGGCGGGTCCGGGCAGTTTTACACCATAACCTAGTCTAACCTCGGGTTTCGAGTGCGATATGACCAACTACTCACATAGGGTCCTATTGTTTGCAGTTACTGGATTCGCCGGGTGGTTCCGGGCAGATTTATACTGCAAACTCAACCCAACCTCGAGTTGGCCACGTTCAAGTTATCAAAGTGTCATGTCCCAAATTCATATTTTCAAGTATAATTTCATGTCAAGTTCATGTTCCTATCCAAGCTCAAGTTATAACGATATTCATGTTTTCAAGTTCATACTAAATTCAGGTTTTCCTAAACTACCCAAATCGCATCCCCAACGCTCGTGAATTCGAATCAAGGCAATAAATGTAACTAGGGAATAACATAACAAGGATGGGTATAAAGTGGCAAAGGTGATTTCAAGGCAAGCATGGTGTAACTTGAGATATGATCAAAACATCACTGGCATATGAAATAGGGTGATAAACATAGCAATAAATGACATAAGATGATAATCCTAAACTTGTGACTAGCAATAGTTTCAACATCACAACATCACAGGCATGTTAAAATAATGATAGGGTTTAGGTTATGACATGAAAAGGCCCCTAAATCAAGTTCTTATCAGTATTCCACAAATCAAGGTTCAATATGAACGGTACTAGGTTCAAGCTGAATAGATCTAGGGTGAACAAGAGTAGATCTAAAATAATAGATCAAAAAGGAATAGTCATAGATCAAAGATATACAAGAGTAGGTCTCAAGTAGTTATCATGTTTATGTTCAACTTCAATTTACACATGTCCATATTAAGTTTAGAGTTTAGATCTAAGAGTAACCGGGGCTTACAGATCGTGGTTTCTGAGAACTAAGAACAGAAATTGTCGTAGGATCGTTGTTGAGATGTTGACCTATTCCCTTGAATTGTTGTAGAAACGTTGGCCTTTGATTTGGATCTAGCTTGAATGTTTAAGCTTCAAGTTGGAGGCGGCGGCCATTGTTCAAGATGAGACTTAGCAGCATAATGGTGTTAGAAAGATTTGTTGTGGATTAGCCTAGGTCTTAGGGTTTTTTTATAGTTGCAACAACTAGTTTAGGCCATAGGATAAACCCTAGAATCGACCTGAACCGCCAAAAATCGTCACAGGCCCTCAAACAAGCCAACAGGGTCAAGCAGGAGCAACCAGGCCCAAACCAGGTTCGGGGACCAGGTCGACATCCAAGTCGACTGCGCAGTCGACCTGGTCCTAGGGGTGTCGACTGCCCAGTCGACTCGCCAGTCGACCTGGGGTGCTGGGCGGGAAATTTCCCGCCCAATCTTTCTGGGTTTTGAAATTCGAATTTGAACTCGAATTCGAACTGTTTTGAACTCTGAAAATTTTTGAAACTTTGGGGAGCCATAACTTGGTCATACGGACTCCAATTTTCGAAAACTCGGACTCGATTTCATGCAGAATTCCGAGACGAACACAATGGCGCAACCCGTTTCCCTTGGTTCTTATTTTAAAATTTAATTCTGCCTAGATTTATGGTTATAACACGTTATCAAAATACGGGTTGTTACATTCTCCCCTCCTTAAAGGATTTCCTCCCCGAAATCTCTAAGTTAGGAAGAACGTATCCTACCATCCATCATCCATCTACTCAAAACGTCATCCACAAGCAAACATTGTCCTTAAGAGAATTCTAGTGCTGTATGAACATATGCAGAAAGTGTGTGTATATGTTCCTTATCTAATGCAAATGACCAGGCCTGATTGATCTTTCTAATGCAAAATATGTTTAGTGTCATGAATCCAACATGTATGCAAATAATCCTAGTCACGTAAGCACTATATGTGTGCACAAATATTCATCCATATGCAACATTCATATGATAACACATTCAATTTCATCCATAAATAAGTATAAACACTCATGCATATGCAATATGAAAATGTGTCTGAGCCGATCTAGTGCCTAATGTGTGTTATGCAACCACGAGCAATCACTTGCAACCACTTGCAACCATTCGCAAACATCAAGCATAACATGTTTCAAATACATGTTTACATTCATAGGATTCTACCTAAGGTTCTCAAGACAGGATCGAAAGGATATACAAGATAAAACAGAGTATCTAGGGAAAAGAAGTTAAAGATGTACCCCTAGAAGGTCCTTCTTGCGGGGCTTGCCCTTGCTTCTTAGGGCAGTTCTTTCTGATGTGTCTAGTTTCACCGCATTGAAAACATGCTCCTATCTTCATCTTCTTCTTCCTACAGTCCTGGACTATATGCCCGTCAATACCACAGAAGTTGCATTTTCTTTTCTCACGTGACTTGTCATTCTTGTTGTTGCTGTTCTTTCCTCCTTTCTCGAAGTCTACCTTCTTGTCTTGAGACTCATTCGCCTTGACCTTCTTCTTTCCATTCTCGTCTTCTTCATGAAGTAGGGCCATATTCACCAAGCTTTCAAAGGTTGCCCCCATGGGTACTGAGTCATGGCCATAGTGTGGAGTGGCTCGCTCAATCCTCGAGCAAAGCGTAGAGCCTTCTTCTCATCCGTTTTGACTAAGTCCAAACCAAACCGAGCAAGCTGATTAAACTTATTCATGTATTCCCTAACTGACATGTCCCCTTGCTTGAGTGCCAGGAACCTCTCCATCTGAAGACTCGCTTCTGCGGATGATAAAAACTTAAGCCCAAACCTCTCTCTAAAGTATGCCCAAGTCTCAATTGGCCTGGTAGCGTTGGTGACTTCCCACCAAAATGCAGCTTCCTCTTTCAACAACCATGCTGCGAACTGAACTTTCCTATGATCCTCCATATCGAAAATAACAAACAAGTCTTCAGTCTCTTTTAGCCAGTTTCGCGCCTCAACGAAGGTTTCAGTTCCAACGAAGTTCTTGCCGCCCATTCCTATAAAGTCCTTGCATATTTTGGCGAAGGCGGTACCCGGAGGAAGAGGAGGAGGAACCGTGGCCACCGAGGGAGAAGGAGGAGGGATATCTGCCGGGCCCGTGTCGTTGGCCCTAGCTTCCAAGTATCTTCGGAACCAGCCAGGTATGGGTACTCCCTCAGGAAGGTTAAGATCAGACATGCTGAAAAGCGAAAAGGAAAAAGATTCAAACGAGGAAACAAAGGAAAGTGCTAATGGCTTTTGGGGAATAGCCTTTTCTTAAAAATAAAACTTTTCTTGAAAAATGCTTCTTTATAAACGGTTTTGAAAATAGTTTCAGAAGGTTTTTAAAACTTTTGCCCAGTCTGGTAACCTTCTGCTCTGATACCAAATGTAACACCCCACCTCCGCTAGGGTCACTCACAAAGGGAATGCCTAGTTTTGGAGGGGTATTATCTAGTAAACAGGCATAGAGATAACACAAGACAGAACATAGATAAAATAGAGTATATAAAGCAGCGGATATAAACTTTAAAACCAAATCTCATTACTGAAAAATAGAGTCAAAACCTCTTACATCAAAATGCCAAGTCATTATTTCATTACATCAAGTTCTAAAGAAGCAAAGTACATAAAACAACATAAGTAAAATATTATTCCCCAAAAAGTGCATGAGTGCAGCCATAGCATAGCTCAAGACCAAACCGTACATGAGCTGTCAGAAAGCAAGCAAAGTCCAAGCTAAGAGCTAGAGTTTCCTGCCTGAGAACCTGGGGGGGGGGGGGACGAAAGACAAAGAGGCGAATGAAAACGGGTCTGTCAAAAAGACTGGTAATCCCTAGTGACTATCAGCATAGAAACTAGTAAAGTTAACAAGACATGAATAAACTGGAATTAAACATAGGAATGATGATAAGTCTGACATGATAACTAAGCTAACAAGATAACTTAAGTCTAACATTGCGTATTCAAGGTTCGCCATACCAACTATACTGGTATACTAATCCTGTGTCAGCTATAAATCAAGAAATAATCCCTTGGCCCAATATCGTGAAGTGACCCAATTCGGGGTCCAACGGTATGATCTAATCGATCGGCTCCCTACAAGTCTAGCTCGTCGTGTGTTTGTGTCATACGGCCCTATCACGAATGTAGTCACCTGTGCTAGGTCTACCATAGGGTGTATCAAGCCCTAGGGTGCCAACCACCGACATGAATCAAGAATGCACTAATAATCCTACTGATGCCCAATGCCTGCTTTTTCAACTCCGGACTAAGTGCACGACCCTAGTCCGCCTGAACCTACAATGGTGCACCAACTCAGCCGTCGTTCTGGTCGCTTACAATCAGCCCAGCAATTGTGCCCCACCCTGCCTAGTCCCAGGGTATCGTGATACATCTAGTGGGTTACTGCTGAAAAGGACCGCGTAACTAGGGTTTCGTTCAGCAGGTTAAGTTGTCATTTAAAATCGAGACTTAACCCCATCTACGTGTCATGTCAAATTGACTAAGTGTGTCGTTCTTATTCAAGACTTAGTCCTACGAATCATGTGTCAGGTTGCTTAAGTGTGTTCAAGCGGTTCATGACTTAACCCTATCAAATCAACGTGTCAAATTGGTTAAGTATATTCAAGTGGTCCATGACTTAACCCTATCCAGTGGCATTAATTTACTTAATGCACCCCTAACCTCTCACATTAGACTTGGTTATGGTTACTGGATGTGCCGGGCGGGTCCGGGCAGTTTTACACCATAACCTAGTCTAACCTCGGGTTTCAAGTGCGATATGACCAACTACTCACATTAGGTCCTATTGTTTGCAGTTACTGTATTCGCCGGGCGGTTCAGGGCAGATTTATACTGCAAACTCAACCCAACCTCGAGTTGGCCACGTTCAAGTTATCTAAGTGTCATGTCCCAAATTCATATTTTCAAGTATAATTTCATGTCAAGTTCATGTTCCTATCCAAGCTCAAGTTATAACGATATTCATGTTTTCTAGTTCATACTAAATTCAGTTTTTCCTAAACTACCCAAATCGCATCCCCAGCGCTCGTGAATTCGAATCAAGGCAATAGATGTAACTAGGGAATAACATAACAAGGATGGGTATAAAGTGGCAAAGGTGATTTCAAGGCAAGCATGGTGTAACTTGAGATATGATCATAACATCACTGGCATATGAAATAGGGTGATAAACATAGCAATAAATGACATAAGATGATAATCCTAAACTTGTGACTAGCAATAGTTTCAACATCAAAACATCACAGGCATGTTAAAATAATGATAGGGTTTAGGTTATGACATGAATAGGACCCTAAATCAAGTTCTTGTCAGTATTCCACAAATCAAGGTTCAATATGAACGGTACTAGGTTCAAGGTGAATAGATCTAGGGTGAACAAGAGTAGATCTAAAATAATAGATCAAAAAGGAATAGTCATAGATCAAAGATATACAAGAGTAGGTCTCAAGTAGTTATCATGTTTATGTTCAACTTCAATTTACACATGTCCGTATTAAGTTTAGAGTTTAGATCTAAGAGTAACTGGGGCTTACAGATCGTGGTTTTTGAGAACTAAGAACAGAAATTGTCGTAGGATCGTTGTTGAGATGTTGATCTATTCCTTGAATTGTTGTAGAAACGTTGGCCGTCGATTTGGACATATCTTGAATGTTTAAGCTTCAATTTGGAGACGGCGGCCATGGTTCAAGAGGAGACTTAGCAGCATAATGGTGTTAGAAAGATTTGTTGTGGATTAGCCTAGGTCTTAGGGAGTTTTTATAGTTGCAACAACTAGTTTAGGCCATAGGATAAACCCTAGAATCGATCTGAACCGCCAAAAATCGTCACAGGGCCCTCAAACAAGCCAACAGGGTCAAGCAGAAGCAACCAGGCCCAAACCAGGTTCGGGGACCAGGTCGGCACCCAAGTCGACTGCGCAGTCGACCTGGTCCTGGGGGTGTCGACTGCCCAGTCGACTCCCCAGTCGAACTGGGGTGCTAGGCGGGAAATTTCCCGCCCAGTCTGTCTGGGTTTTGAAATTCGATTTTGAACTCGAATTCGAACTGCTTTGAACTCTGAAAATTTCTGAAACTTTGGGGAGCCATAACTTGGTCATACGGACTCCGATTTTCGAAAACTCGGACTCGATTTCATGCAGAATTCCGAGACGAACGCAATGGCGCAACCCGTTTCCCTTGGTTCTTATTTTAAAATTTAATTCTGCCTAGATTTGTGGTTATAACACGTTATCAAAATACGGGTTGTTACACACCACAAACTGAGTCTAACCTCGTGTCAAAGGTTCATTAATGGTCGTATTCCCCCCAAAACCCCAATATCAGTTCATGTGTTTAACATATAGAAATGTTCATGTTCGTGTTCAAGTCAATTATCCAATACATAGTCATTTTCATGTTTCAAATTCCCAACTTTACATATTAATAAACATATGCCCAAGTTCCAAAATTACATGCCAATTTATATATATATATACACACTCAATTCTAGTCAGTTTACATACGTCCAATTCTTGCCTATTTACATGTATGTCAGGTTTATGCCATTTTACCCATATCAAGTTCTAGCCAAGATTACATGTATCAAGTTTCATGTCCAAATAAACCCAAATCAAGATTCATGATGTAGTTATCCTAAACTATAATCCTTTTTTTTCAATACACGCCAGTTACCCAAATTCATATTTATGCCAATTATCAAGTTTACAATTGCTTTTAGGTTCAAAGTCCCAATTCTACTTATGCCCAATCATAAACCTAATCTTTTGATTTAATTTACATAGGCACAAACTTGTGATTTGATTTACATGCTAATTCATTATGCCCACTTCATGCCAATTTAATTATGCCAATGGCCAAACTTGCAATTTCAATTATATTGACAATACCCCAAATTTCCAATTTCATGTTATGCCATCAATTTTACCAAACATGTATATCCAATATAGACAACATTCCCATATTTCCCCGTATTCAATCGTACGCAAATTGGGGTTTAGGCCTAGGTCCGAAATTGACCTAGGTTCATCGAAAGAAAATAAATAGGGGAAGGTAGAATTTGTATAACAATCAGCATAGAGAGAAAACTGGCATAAAAACATCATCTCTGGCATAAAAGATAGATCTTGATAATAATATCTATATGAATCAAGAAAAACTAATTTACAACAGGCTGAATAGATCATAAGCTTGACATGAGAACGAACATAGAAAAGTCCCAAAACTCAAGATTCAAGAAGCAACAGAAATAGATCTGAATCAATAAACATACTTAAATCCAATTCCACTTTATTCCATGGCCATATTATAATTAAATGTTTAAATCTAAAAACAACTAGAACTTACAGAGCATGGCTAATGAATTAAGAACTGAATTTATTGTAGAATGTTGCAGTGACGTTGTTGATTTATTGTCTTGAATCATTGTAGAAGCCTTAATCTTTGAATCGGATTGTATGAAAGCTTAGGAAATTGATTGGAGACGGCGGCCATGATCAAGAGGGACCTAAACAGCATTTTAGTGTAAGAATGATTTGTTGTGAATTAGGTTAGGTCTAAGGGTGTTTTTATAGGTGTAGCAATTAGTTTAGGCCCTTAGATTAACCCTAGAATCAATCCGGACCATCAAAACACGTCTCACGCTTCAAAAATGAGTTCTGGGTCAAAACAGGCCGACCAGGTCGACCTGTAAGGGGGGGAGGTCAACCACATGGTCGACCTAGGGGGTAGGTCGACCCTAAGGTCGACCACATGGTCGACCTGGCCCCTAGGTTGACCCCCAGGTCGACCTGCCTGGTCCTGTGCTGCCTAAAATCTGCTGAATCTTCTACAGGCCATAACTTCTTCATCCGGACTCCGATTTTCGAAAACTCCGACTCTATTTCATGTAAAATTTCAAGGTGAACGCAATGGAGTAACCGTTTCCCTTGATTATTATTTTAAAATTTAATTCTGCCTTTATTTCTAGTTTCAACATGTTATTAAAATTCGGGTTGTTACATTATATGTGAATGCCCCAGCAAAAAAACATATCTATCCATCCATCACTAATCGTCATCTTCTGTAGAACCGGCTAATGAGGGGAAGCGCCCATACTGTTGCGCAAACTCTGCTAAGCGCCGATCTAGAAGCTGAGTCGTCTCAATGGCTTGACGATGATTCTGTTCCTCAAGCAGTGCCACCCTAGCTCGCAACCCCTAAATCTCTGCGGCGTCTATAGCACCTCTAGTCTGTCTGCTCTATGCCTACTGACTGGTGGACTGTAATAATTATTTAAAAATCTTTTAATCATGTACGATTATATAAATAACCTGTAACTTGTAAAAGTTATTTTATTTCTAAACTAAAAATTAAATTAAGGTAAAAATCCTTTACCACTTGATTTTCGAATCCATAACGTCTATTTTGCATCACTGGATCCATCATTATTTGGAAGCTAATGTCCTCCTCGTCGGCCATGAGCTGCTCATGTCCAATCTAAGCTAGACGCTTCTGACGCTACTCCATAAACTTTCCTACAAGACCAAATAAGAATGTATATAAAATTAATATCATGATATCTTATTTTATTATAATTTAACAATTACTACAAATACTTCTACTTATAATGAAATATTACGTGACTCTTCCTAGATTTGTCGTCATGCCATGTGTAGGTGATGTTCCCGTCTTCATCGACATGCTCGATGGCATGCGTACGGGTGAACACATCCATATACGAAACTGGACCCTGCCCTTTAGCCTCCTGAATTTGATTATTACACGCAATTATTACATTTTCAAATTTATATAGCATATTAATTTTTATATAAGTCGCATTTAAAAAAAATTACCAACTCCTACCGATACTGCTGAAATGACTTTGATCGTCCTTGGTGCGTGACTAAATTTTTATTCCGATTTGTAATGTTTCTTTCTGACTCCGCCGGTACATTCAAAATTTGATACATTACTTATCGAGTAAATATTTTATATTGAAAAAAAAATTAGTTCACTAACCTTCACTTCATCACTCTCCCAATACCTCAGAAATCCATCCCAAACGGCTGCTTCCATCCATGGATGTTGTTTCATGCCTTTCTTCATTGTTGATATGCCATCTTTATAATTTTTTCTCATTTTCTGCATCCAGTACTTCCGAGCCAGCTATAAATCATGTGTCTGTATATCCACCTTGGCCTGTATTACATGTTAAACAAACATTACCAGTAAAATATGTATAGTATACCAGTGATTAAAAGAAATTTAAATGCAAAAAATATATAAGAAAATACTTACCAGCACATCCTGCCAAATGACCTCATGTATGTGAGGTCGGATCAGATCCCACTTCGGCCAACATCCCGACATCCGAGCTCTATATGCTGCTCTCAAAACGTCCAAAATAACCTTCGAAGGTTGAAGATCGAAAACCCTGCATTAAATATGATATACATAAGTGTATAATAAAAAATAATTAACATGCTAAGTAAAGTTTAATTTTTACCCTTTACTCGTAGGGACCAAGGAGACGACAGGATGCTAAGAGGGTTGCGATCCAGAACCCTCGCCTGAAGAATTCCCTCTATATGACATACCTGTCACATACAAATCATTTTAAGAGATAATAATAACATCATATTCAAATATTTTTTACAGCTAACTTACAAAAACGATATAAGCTACTAAATAAATGACATAAAACATAATGTAACTGTTTATACCTGTATTTGATTGGGTCTCATATTCCAAGGAGTAACATATTACATTGTAGATTTAAAATAAATATATAGGAAAAACTGCATATGACTTAAAAAAGATGTATAAATTGATCATTATATTTAAAAATTTAACAGAGTTACATAAATAGTAAAATATACGTCGTATACTCTATAATTACATTACAATTAGAAAGATAATACTCATCATCTACATTAGTCATCATCTTCTTCTAATTCAGATTCGGCCTCAGATTCGATAATATCTTCCCTCGCACTCTCGAACACTTCTACCTAAACATTTGTCTCATCGATCAGAGGTCCAAAATCTGCATGATCGTCTTCAATTATTATTTCATTGTTATGTTCAAGTTCTGCCTGATAGTCTACTTCGTCTAGAATATTTTTTCGGTCAAACATAATTCTGGCTTTGTTTTAAAAACTACTGACCGATTTGTTTTATCTCTTATTAGAGATGGGTAAGGAGCGTAATAAACTTGAAATGCTTGTTTGGCTAGTACAAAAGGATCATACTTGTAATAGTGTGATGTATACTTTATTTTAATCAGATTATAATCCTTATGCACATTGATCGTAAAACCTGGAACACTGCTAAACCAGTTGCATTTAAATACAAACACGTCCTCCGCGGGTCGTGAGAAAGATGCCAGTTGCAAAATTTGTGTTAAAACACCATAAAAATCATTAATGTGATTTTCAGGATCGTCATTGCCATTAACAAATACACCTGTATTGTTCGTTAATATTTCAGCACCATATTCTTTGGTGTTAAATTTATATCCATTCACAAAGTATATTGGATATGTCTTGACCGTTCTTTTTGCTCCCATTGCAAGATGTTTCAACTCTTCATCAACAACACAATTTCTAGGTTTGTAAACGTAATTTGTAAACCAAGTAGAAAATTCTTTACTAATATCTCCGTTTGGATATTCACGTTCATAAATGCGGTAAATGTAAATAAAATTTTACATTATATCATACACATGCAAACATGTAGAAATGAATAAAGCACTAATTGATATTTCATATTACCTAACAAACGGTGCAACTTTAGCACAATTTAGAGGAATATAAGTGTGTGCTACATGGAGATCTTTATCGTCTAGCCATACGTTTACACATTTCCCAGAAGGTCGACCATGTTGTCGAAAAATAGACAACACTGTATCAGACGATTCTTGTTCGTCCCCTTCGTCGTTTTGAGGAACACTTTCAAATGATATATTGACATGATCACTAAAATAATGAGAGAAAAAGAATGAAGCTTCTTCTTCGATGTAAGATTTACATATCGAACCTTCAACTCATGCTTTTTGTCTCACTTTTTTATTCAAATGATTCAGATATCCATGCAAAATTAATTTACATTATTTCATATTCTAAGTGCAATTAAATTAATAGGTAACATGTTTATATTTACCTCGCAAACGGATACATCCATACATATTGGACGAGACCTCGAGTCATGCTTCAATTGGAAGGTGAATAGGTAAATGTTCCATTACATTAAAAAAAACCTAGCCATAATATTTTCTCCAATTTGCAAATAAATATTGGAATTTCTATTTCAAATTTACGTAAACGTTCCACTTTTAAAGTAGTCGAACAAAGCTCTTTGTAAAACAAACTAAGCTCCTTTACTACCTTCCAGACTTTTAACGACAGTAGTTCTTTCAACATGACGGGAAATAAATGCTCCATCATAATGTGTCAATCGTGACTTTTCATTCCACCCAATTTACCATTTCTGAAGTCAACATATCTATGAAGGTTTGATGAAATCCCATCAGGAAATCTTAACCCTTCAACCCATTTTAACACAACTTTAGCCTGATTTTTATCTAATTCATAACATGCTTTGGGTTTTTTTACTGTCATTTGGTTTCATATGAAATTCGAGATGTTTGCATAATTCTTCTATATCGCGCCTTGATTTCAAATCATCTTTAGTTTTCCCTTTAACATCCAAAACTGTGTTAAAGACATTATCAAATACATTTTTCTCATTGTGCACCACATCAAAATTATGACGAAGCAGACGATGATACGACAACTCCCAAAAAATAGACTGTTTGCACCAATTGTGATAAATCGATTTTCCTTCAATTTCTGTTTGAACTCCAGTTTCATGTATCTTTGGATAATCTTTAACCAGTTCAAATATATCTTCGCTAGACCATATCGTTGGAGGTTGTCTGGTTTCTACTCTACTAGCCAAAAAAAATTTCTTGTCTATTCTGAAATGATGATTTACATGGAGAAAACATCGATGACAGTCAAACCATGAAATTTTCTTACCATGCGATAAGGAAAACGTTCATGTCTCTTCCATGTAATATGGACATGATAGACGACCAGCAGCACTCCATCCTGAAAGCATTGCATATGCAGGAAAATTACTTATAGTCCACAACAAAGAAGCAAACATACGAAAAAAATTCTTATTCGAAACATCGTATGTTTCTACTTCTTCATTCCACAATTTTCTTAATTCCTCAATTAACGGTTGTAAATAAACATCAATTCCTTGTGCCAGATCGTCGGGGCTAGGAAGAACAACAGTAAGAAACATAAATTGCGTTTTCATACACAATCATGGAGATAAATTATAAGGTGTGATGATAATGTGTCATGATGAATATTTAGAACCAAATTGAGAAAATGGTGAAAAACCATCCGTACATTATCCTAGTTTGACATTACGACTCTCCGCTGCAAAATTGGAATAAGTTTTATCAAAATGCTTCCATTCTTCCCCATCATCCGGATGGGTCAACGTATCTTCTTCCTCCGATCTCACCTTATGTCATCTCATATGAGATGCAGTTACAGAAGATGTATATAATCTTTAAAACCTTGGAGTAATGGGTAAGTAATGCATACGTTTGTATGGAACTTCCTTTCTTTTCTTCTTTCTTGGTTTATATCTTTCTTGATTACATATTTTACAATTTCTATGGTTTACGTCATCTTTCCAAAACAACATGCATCCTTTTAAACATATATCTATTTTCTGATAAGGTAAACCAAATGCCGACTTTAGTTTTTTAACTTTGTAGTGATTTTCACACATTAAATTATCAGGCGACATGCGCTTTTTTGTAGCTTGTTCAATAGCTATAAATCCAGCTTCAGTGATGTTGTATTTTGACTTTGTCGCAATGTATTCTGCGATTACCGATAGCTGAGTGCCGCTTTTACGACCATCCCAAATAGGTCTCTTAGCATTATCCAACAAATCCTAAATTTTGTTAGCTTCAACGATTGGTTCTTCATTATTCCAATCATCGTTCTCAACTGCAATCATAGGAAACATTGATCATGTTGTATCTTCAACCATATTTTCAATACGGGTCATACTAACATTTTCATCAACAACATTTTCTACCTCAGTCTCTACAGGAGTATTTGATACAACTTCTCCATGACGATCCCAAAAATAATACTCAGGTAGAATCTGTTTTTTCACAAATGGACTTTCACAACATCGGGTAACAAATACTTCAAATGTCTACACTCGCTACACGGACAACGAATTTCAGGATCAATTCCGTTACTACTTAAAGAGAATTCAACAAAGACATTTATACCATTATAAAAATCTTCTTTTATTGAATCTTCTTGTCCTCTTCTTTGGTACATCCAACTCCTCCGATCAACAAAATAATCAATCATTTTTCCTATTTGAGAAATTTAGTCACAAATTCAAAAATTAGTATTTATTTTCAAGAATACGAATTCGAAAAAACATGTTTTTATGGACATAAAATGCACGTATATATAATGGTTGAAAGAAAATAACATTTTCATTAAGTTAAAGATAATTTCAAATTTGGCACATTTTTTAATGCAACCCTTTTACATGGTTAGACATCCTACTTCCCATTATAAAAACTATAAACATTTACAATTTGTATACTACTTCATCTCAAATGATAAACAAAATTTCGGTAGCATTTCCCTTTTGTTTCCTACATTGTACACATGTATGCAGGAAACAAAAAGAAAAATTAAACCGAAATTTTGTGAATCTTTTGAAATGAAGTAGTATACAAAATGTAGATGCTTACTGCGTTTATAACTTGTCTAATACAAGGACAAATCCAACAAATATTGTACCAGATGAATATAAACGGTCGTTTTTTAATTTGACAAAAACGACTGTTTATATAACGATCATGTACAACACTCGTCGGACGGGGCCGCAAAAACACTTTAGGGGATATTCGTCAATTAGATGTGCGCATTTTACAAAAAAAAAGTTTTAATACAACAAAAAAATATTTTATTTTATCACATATGTTTGACGTATCAATCAACTAAAGGCCAATTTACTATTATTGTCATTTCAATAGACTCGGCTAGTATTTAGACTCATGTTTTTTTTTTGTGCATAAGTCAAAATTTTCACAATGTACTATTCTTAGTTCATGCATTCGTTTTTTTCCTATAACAACTAACACATACAAGAATGACAAGCGCACAACGATACACATATCCTCAATTATACAATGACAAAAACCAAGCTAAATGGGAACATATTCACAAATAACCAAACATTGCACATACAATTTTCAATTTCACTATATCACATGAAATATGCGTATAATAGGATACTATTACCTACTACTATGCTATTGGAACCAATTACAATCAATAAGTAACCATAATTTTTGATTTAGCACATAAATAGGTTTAGGAAAAAGTTTGATTTTTAAGTAAATAAAGAGATTATACCTCAAATTGATTGCCCAAGAGGATAGAGATGAAGCCGGGGAGGATTATACGCGAAGAAATCGATGATTGGGGAAAAATTGATTTTGGGGCTGGTAAGGTTTAACTTTTGTGCTGGAATGTTTGAGAGGATTTGTAAAATGGGGAAGAAAGGCTTACGACCTGATGGTTATTGCGTTTATATTCGATGGTTTCTGATCCGGCCGCCGACGGCCCGTCGAAAGCCATCGGAAATCAGCCGTCACCCCATCTTGTCGAAATTTGCAATGTTTCATGTAGTGACGGTTAATGTGTTTATGTCGATTTTTGAGGTCGGAAATTTTTTGTTCGTTACAGTTGGTATCAGAGCATAAGGTTTAGTAACAACCTTGGCTCTGTAGCATAACTCGAGAGAGATTGGGTTAGTAACACCCTAAATTGAGTTTGAGTGTATATATATGAGCGCATATTTCTTAGTTGATATAAAAATTGTTTTAGATTGTGCTGATTGGTTTATGAATTTTTGTCAATACGGAAGTGCAAACTGTATCGATAAGTATTTCTAAACACTTAAGCAAAGTGATTCAACACAGTATTGTTTTAAAAGTTGGGTAAATGAAATAATTTTATCTAAAATTATATTTTGATATAAAGAATAATTTTCTAAAATTATTATAAATAGTTGTGTTGGTTGCTATTATAATCTCGTATCAGATTATAACATTGAGATGGTTATATATACCAAATTGAATTTGTATAAGAATGAGAATACAAATAAGACAAAACGGAACTTGAATTTGAAATCCCGGGAAGTTAAAAAATGTTTTCAAGGATATTACAAAAAAATAATATAATATTATTTTGGTAAGATTTGGATAAAAATTGTTTTAAAAGAATTTGAAAGTAATAAAGTACTAAACTCACTTTATTTGTTGAGGAATAATACTGATAATGATTGCAATATCATCGTTATTCATTTTTGAGTTTCTAAGTGACGAATAACTACCTTAGAAAAGAAAAATAATAATCATAGCATAAAAGGGTGTGATAGTAATCATAGCGTAAAAGGGTGTGATGTTACAACCATGTGAAGAAAATAATGGCGGATTATAATAAGAATAAAGTAAAGTTAAATAACATCCATCAAATATGATTAGCGAAAAGTACGGAGCTCCATGTCGTAGTATGTAAGAAAAAGTGGAATAAATAGTCCTCATGGGGAATGAAAGCTGAACAAACATGCTCAAGCAAAATACCAAGTGACAGAGTAAGTACTAACCGGTATAGGTACGGTAAAGAAAAAAATGCGCGAGGAAATTAAATGTGCATAATGATAGTCCAATTATTTTTAAAAAAAAATTTGCATGAGGAAACCTATTATGCGAAAAATATCAAGTAACATAAGTTGCATAGAAATTCAAACCTTGATTCAAGGTAAACAATTATCTACAAATTTAGCTTTCCACTGGCAGGTTGACTTAAGAATCATTTCCCATAAGCGTTACATTATAAATAAAATGATCTTGTATAAGAATTTTTTTTCCGGTGTAATATGCATTTATGCTTCTTTGCTTATTTGTTAGTTTTATTAGAGTGGTCAACTATCCCATATGTTATCCTTCTCAAGAAAAAGAGAACCCAAGCTCTATGACACCAATCTTAGAAAGCCCATGTAGCAAAGGTAAAAATATTTATCAATTTCATATTTTGGATATATAACTTAGACTTGAAAATGAAATGCCATTTTATGTTATCTGTTAAATATTTGGTTATTAGATGTGTGGTTATCTATCAGGTTTCAACTGTGTGGTTTTCTATCTAATGCTCTATGTATGATCAAACTATCTAGATGCATTACACAATAAAGGTGGATGATTTAAATTTCCTTAAATGTTGTTGACCTAAGGAATTGTTGTTGATTCAATGCACGCCAACCCTCGAGTGTGTGTGTAGTAGAACACAAATCCGAATCCAAAGTAAAGTAAATGCAGTGAGAACACAACTTTTTATAGTGGTTCGGCACTGACGCCTATGTTCATTTTATAGTAATCATTCATCATATAATTTTTTATTACAAGAGTTGTACAAGTTTGAACAATATTTGAGTACAAAGTGTTACAACAACAAAATTGTTAATTCCAAACTTTGACCAAAATGCCCTTCTTCTTCTTTGTTAAGTGAAAAATATGTTGACTTGGTCAATAGTGTCCAAAAAGCAAAAAATCCGAAAATATCTACGAATAGTCTAAAAGCAGTGTAATTGTCTTTGTAAATGTCCTAAAGTTGATGGAAAACGTTTGTGCAACGTTTTAACGGTCCAAGCTATGCAAAATAGCCATGGAGAAGAAGATGGAAACCATTAATGATGCTTGAGAGCTTCGAGAAGTCCAAAATCCAATTAAAATCCAACCCTTTTGAACAATGAGATAGGGGCATTTATAGGTAGTGAGTTAGTTAGAAGTAGGTAATATTTGGGGACCGCAGTACGAAATTTCGCATCCTTTGGAGACGGGATACGAAATTTCGCATCCTTTACACTGCATCCCAAAAAATCGCATCACTTTCCTTTAAAAAACTCGCATCTTAGAAAATGCATGCCAAACGTGCGCAGATCCACAAAAATGCAATGATCCACATTGCATTTCCTTCGTGCCAGGATTTCTGGCAATTGCCAGATCTCGTACCGCATCCAGAAAATCGCCTACCTTTTTCACGCATTGCACATGTGAAAACGCTGCGTCACACAGATGCGATCAATGAAAATCGCATTACCAAAAACACGGATTTGCCACTTTGCATTGCAAAGAAAATCGTATCACATCACATCACATGGATGCGATGCGCGCCTTTACCAAATCCCAACTTTTACCATGCCGATCCGCCCCTTTTCCCCGTGCCAGATCTCGCATCGTGCCCCTTGCCAAGAATCTCGCATCGCTTCTCCCGTATTGGATGGGATAGAAAACGTGTGACGGCAGATGCAATCAGGGGAAAATCTCATCCCCTGATGCGATGTGATCTTTGCCAGAAATCCAAGCCGAACTTGCCAAATCCAAAACACCTAAGCCGCGCACATGAAAATTGATGGATCTACTGTTTTGAGCATGCCAAATCCAAGTTGTACCAAATTTGCTAGGGTGATCAACCAAGGTTTTACATGTGCATTTTCGTGATTTTCACATGCCGATCAGGCGGTTTTGACGTGCTGGATCAGTTTTTGCCAATTTAGCAGATTTCAACGTCGTGAGTCGTGCAAGCCATTTTTCGTGATCGTGTCATTCTGATCAGTTGTTTTCGAGTGCACGACATTGCTTTTTACTAAAACCGTATATTTTTGCAAGATGAGTTTTGTCACATGATCGGACCGACACGCTCAAGCATTTTAAGTTGATCGGACCATGTTAATCACGTATTTTCACTACGCTAGGTTTTTCGGGTCAATAGACAATGATTTTTTGAATCGACACCATTTCCAATCCTTTTCCGAACATATCGCAACCTCGATCAAATCGCTTTTTTTTGACGATTTTCCCGATGCTTGAGTGCGTCGCTAGCTAAAATCTCGTCGCTAGCTAAAATATTCTCATATTAGTTAAATCAGTTTCATGTGATAATATGAGTGCAATAACTAAAGAGGTGTTAAGGAAATTTCATCTCTTAAGGATCCGTCAAACTAGATACTATAATATAATACGCTATAATAATAATGTCTATGGTTAAATATAAAATATTAAAATAGTGTAAGCAGGATTACCATTATTACACTTATACCGTTTATACCGTTGTCGTACAGTTTGAATATAACACACCAGTACGTCGATGGATAAGGATGCGTCGTGATATGACAACATTAAATCAAAATCGCAAGGGGCTCGATCAGGATAAATATGACAAGGCACACGAGGAATGCCCAGAGTATGAATATACTGGTTGCACGCCCGGACTGGTGGTAACGCATAGCCGCGACTACCGCCCACCTCGAACAACACTCCCAAATCATGGATGCGCATCAAATCAAATCAATCAAACCGAGGGACTAAAGTAATAAAGGAAGAAGTGTTGTCGATGGAGGTAGCTAACCCCACTTGGTCACGGTATAGCCCTGTTTTAGTCATTTTAATTATGACTCGAAGGTCAAGGACATCCATCATCGTTCTCTTTCTTCAAATCTAATAATCGCCTCCAAATCAACCTACTTCATTCTGGAACTCCACCCCGTACACAGTCGTTAAAGTGGTTTTCGGTATTGGTATAAAGTATGACAATATCTGATCTCGGTCTCTTTAACAACCAAATGTTTACATTTTTCACACCGATCAGTTCTTTTACATTTCAAAGATGTTCATACTTCATGTCAAAATATCATATTTTTCTTTAAAATTCGTTTCAATAGTCGAGATAGAATATTTCATAATAAAATCTCCATTTAAAACCATACTTAAATCATGAAACAATTCCAACTTTAAAATAATTTGAATATTAAAATAGTTAAATATATTTAAAATAGTTTAGATATATAGTTTAAATAGTTTGAAAATAAATAATTTGTATTTAAAACAGAAATTTCTGATTCAGTAAAATCTATAGTTAAGATATGAAAATAGTTTATAAAATAAATAGTTAATTATTAAAATGGTTTATTTAAAATAAGTAATAAAATAAAATAGTTGTAGGATAAATAATTCATAAAGAAAAATATTTATTATTAAAAATAGTTTATAAAATGGTTTAAAATACTATAGTTGGAATTAGAATCGTTTCTTCAAAATTTAACCAAATAGGAAATCATATTTCAGTTTCAAATCAATTCGACCAAATTTCGATATCTTAATTCAAAAGGATTTGACTTCCCATTTATATTTCAATTCGATTCAATAGTTCGATCTGAAAGAATTTGATTTAATAATTCGATTCAAATAATTTAATTTCAGTTATAATTCTCACTTTGAATTATTCATTTATAAAAAAAGAATCTCGAGTTCACAATTCAATTATTACTATAAATAAAATTAATTTAAAGTAAATATCACAAATGGACAAGCAATTCAATTTCGATAAATTTAGTTCATATTCAATTCCGTTTTAATTTATGTTATCCACAATTACAAATTCCTTAAAGTTTTAAATTGTTATTCTCAAAACTCAAAGGTCAAATTTAAAGAAAATCGATTAATAATGTCATTTATTTTGTCTTTAAAACAATATTCCAAAATTCAAGGTTAAATTTTTTTATTTAATAAACCGGTGTCCGTATATTTTCTATCCTACGGCCAAGTAATACTTAAAATTTAATTTTATTATTTTGGGAAAGGATATATATCATTTCAATCCAAATAAGGGTCAAAGGTATTTATCATTTCAACCTACATTATTAATTCATTTTTTTATGTTTAATCCCGGATTTATTTGAAGCCGTAACATCTCGGGTACTGGTTGGGATTAATCGACAAAATCACTAACATATAAAAAAATGTTGATAATGTGATATCAGTTTGCTAGTCATTAGATATGAGGGTTTTAAACATAAATTAAATTCTAACTGTACAATTTATATCAATAAATAAATTAAATTAAATTATACAGTTTATGTAAATTTAACATAAATAATAAATTTAAACAGTCAAACAGCAACCAAAACAAACATATCATAACATGAATTCAATTTAACTTACAGTCAAATATTTTAGTTAGGTGTGAGTGGGTTTAATAACTCACCTTTGGTTCTGAACGCGTTTGAAATCCAAAATAAGCCCAAAAATTTAACTTCTCAGAATCTGTCCAAATCAGTACCATCGCGAAGAGCTCGTCGATATGATTCAAAAGAATCCAACCATGCATCTGTAATAACCAGGAAATCCGAGCCAATTTAAAATTTTTATTTTGGCAATTTCGATGAATTTTGAATTTTTAAAATGATTTATTTTAAATAATATCGACGAAAAATTTATTTAGAGTATAATTCGAACGTATATATTTATTCGAATCGCCGTTAGAATATAAATATATATATATATATAAGGGAATTGAAAATGGCGTGGTAGTTCGATAATTCGATTTCAAAATTCAAATGAATGTACTGAATAAACTGGATTTTAGTGAAACCAAAAATATTAGAATCTACTTGGGAATATCTTTCCAACGAATCCGAAAAATCAAGATTTCATAGCGGGAATCAAAAGTTACGCCCAGTTGAAAATTCAGAATAGTCGGTATGGAATTCTGGCCCTTAAAAATTGAAATTTTGCAACCGACCTCGGATTTCGACGAAACCACTTTTGTTGGATCCGCGATGTCAAGAGATTGCTAGATTCTAATTTTCATAATTTTTGAATCAATATGTGAGTGTGGCAAAGGAAAACGCGTTTGACCAGTTTCAATTGATTTTAATCGACTGGAAAATGGTCATTTTTCAAACGGTCTCAGAATTCGACGAAACTAGTTTTGTTAGGACCGTATCGCCAATACGAAGTTAGAAAATATTTTTCTGGAATTTTTCGAGTTAGTATGTGACCCCGGTAAATTGAAATGTGCATTCAAATTCAATATATAGAGTTATATGTTGATTTTGACGAAAACTGATCATAACGATTGAATCAGCTTACGATACATATCCCATTGTGTTCGGAATGGGGGTAATTAGCTATGGACGACATGCGGTGGGTCTCGTTTCGAGTTCGAAATAAAAAGTTGCTTTTTGAATTTTAAAATAAAATAAATATATATATTAGATGGCCCCCCTTTATTTCTCTCTCTCTCTTTCCTCCGTTAGTTCAAATCGAAATAAAAGAAAAAAAAACCCGCAGATCCCGTTCGATCTTCCACCGCGCCCCCCAGGCAGCGCCGCCCACCGCCAGACTCACCCCACCCCGTCGCGACCTCCCCTCCACCACCCCCCTCCGTTCAACTCCTCCAAACCCCAAAACCGAAGCCCCTTTCTCCCTAATCCCCAAACCGCGAGGACCCACGCCCTAGACCGGAAACCCACCGCCGTTTATCGCCCCCGCCGCACCCCCGACAACACCGACGACGGTTGAAGAACCCCCCCCCCCCAGCGACGATTTGTGGCTAGAATAAAGGTGAGTTTTATGTTTTTTTATTTAGATTAAAAACTAATTTTTATTTAGATTAAAAACTGATTTTAATTTAGTTTAAAAACTGATTTTTTTGTATAGTTTAAAAGCTGAAAAAGGCTGATCTTTTAAAACTGAAAAAAAAATTGATTTTTACCTTATGAACAAAGTGATTTTTATACGAATGTTATGCATTGAAAAGACGAGGTTTTTAACGATAAAAAGGTTGAATTTTTATAAGGTAGAAAGCTTTGAGTTTTCATATGAAGTAAAAATAGGATTTTTATGTTGTTAAAATATAATTTTTATTATTGTAGGGTATAAAAATATAATTTTTATATAATAGAGAAGATAAAAGTATGATTTTTATATAGTGGCGATAATAAAAATATGATTTTTATATGGTGGCGATAATAAAAATATAATTTTTATGTGAGTAGCGAAGTAAAGATTTGATCTTTATATATGTAGCGAAATAAAAATCTGATTTTTATTATATATATGTTGAAGTAAAATTGTGATTTTTATAGCGATGAAATAAACATTCGATCTTTATATATGAAGAAGAAATAAAAATATGATTTTTATTAATTAGAATGAAGTGATAAAAATATAATTTTTATTATAAACAGCGGGAAATGGACTGCATTGGAATTTCGAACAGATCCAGACGGTTCAGCAGTTCAAAAGCAAAGCACGGCGGAGTGGAAACCTCTGTAAGAACTCCTCACCTTTAATATTTTTCTAGTTAAAATATATACTAGGATGCAGACGGTGTTTAGTAGCACCCGACACCCGTCGTCCACAGACCATGGACGGCTTGTATGCTTGTTTGTTTGATTTTGATGTGTAGTTGATTGTGTGATGTGAGGTGAAATAAAATATTTATATAGTTAAAAAAAATATTTTATAGTTAAAAATAGAATTTTTAACGTGTATATAAAATAAATATTTATAAACAAATCAGAGATTTGTTTATATACACTGATTTGATTGATATTGATTGGAACGATAAATTTTGCACATCGCCCAACTGCACAAATAAAATCTGTGTTTCATTATTTGAAACCCCACACGGGTATTGGGATGAGATTTGATGTACATTAATCCCGATTGTTTTGTTGTATGTCAATCGATGGATTGACAGACTGTGTAAGCGTTAATTATTTATATTTAATGCTTATGCAGTTGTGTGGTGCACTCTGAATGATGGTTTATTATTTATCGTTGTTATTTTATACATGTATTGTAGAAAATCCATATAATTAACATTATATGGTAATTGATTGGGCCATTGGCGATGTAGACTGATATTTATTTTGTGTACCCTTTATGTATGATTCCGCCTCTGGCGATGGTGACTGATTATGTATTATTATGCACTAAGTTGTATCCTGCACTGTTCTTTCTGATGTGGTGATATCTATATGATTCCGCTGTCATATGTGTGTAAATTATTCTATTTTATGTTTATGCTATTATCTGTGATCTGCTAATGATGATTAATGTGTTATATTCCAATGATTATCCTTAACACCATGTCACAGGGTTTTGGGATCGTCACAGAAATTGTCTTTGGAATATTTCGATGTTGGATTTCGTGATTATACAGATGTGGTTATGGAAATTTGAAAGATATATATATACATATCGTTATTTCCAACACAATATTTTTTGGTCGTAGAATTTGATATTGAATATATGCCGATATATTTTCTATTCAGAGCCTTGTATTTAATATCAAATGTGATTTGGGTTTGTCGTGAATGGTGTCTTCATTAACACTATTCTTAAGCAAAGTGGAGAAAAAAGATTAAATCTTTTTATTTAGATTTAATGAAGTGTACCAATTAAATAATATTTAATTGGAATTGAATTGGAATTGATTTTTGGGTTTATCGTGAACAATGTTTTAAATAACACTTGTTCTTTAACTCGATAATTAATGGAATGTGATTTTGGGTTTATCGTGAACCGTGTTTTAAATGACACTGATTCTTTAACCCAGTTTAAGATTAAAACTAAGTGGAGTTTTAATGAATCTTTAATTAGATTGAAAAGATCGAGAATGGAGTATCGCCAGTTTTGCTCCAGGCGATAGTTAAATCTTTAATTAGATTTAAATGTGAAATGGTAAATGAATTTACCGATAACACTGTGGTGTTAGATATGAAGTATGACCAGTTTTACTTCATGGGATGAATAGGTGGGGATTGGGAAATAAAATAAATGATTACTCCGGTCTGGTTCGCTAATCCTGACTAGTTTGAATTGATATTCAAAGAAGATTAAAGAATAAATTTAAAGAATTTATCTTTGATAAAATTAATGGGAACCTTTCCCAAAGTGGAAGAATATTTGAATAAACGAATATTCTGAATTGGAATGAGGCGTATGTTGTGTTTGTGTAACACTTGCTTATTATATACGCGAGTTATTCAGAAAGACCGGGTTTATCCCATTCTGAATAACTGATTCGACGTGGTGTCGAAGATGAAGACGGTGGTTGAAGACCGGAGGTCTTTACGCCGTTTGGGTGATTGCTGATGATCTTGATTGGGTCGTACATCCAAGAGGAGGGAATCAGTTGGTGATCATCCAGACGTACTTGGAGATCGTTGGATATGCGGGGTACTAGGTGCCTCCGGTTTCGTTCAGACCCAGAACGAACTTGTAAATGGACTGTGTGTCTGACATTGGATTTTAGTCTGTGTGATTGATTTCTATTAAATATATATCTGTTTGGCGGCGGAGAATTTATTCTCTTGCTTAACGCCCTTCTCTGAGACGTACGAGCTCAGGGGTTATATATTGATGGATATCAAACGCATGGAGTGAATTGCCTGTGTGGCAAGCCTAAGTGGCAATAGATCGAGGCTTCTGTTGAAAAGCAAAGTCTTGTGGTTGATGATCAAAGCACCGCCTGTGTGGCATAGCTTTGTGTAACATGAATTTGCGAGCCTCACACCCCAGTTGTGAACCAGAAACGGGAGAGGACCTCAGGGAGGGCATGCGTTTCTTTCTAGTTAGAAGTGGCGTCAGTGGTTTTACACGCCCTGACGAGTTTGACTTATGTGGTTGTTGCTGTTGCGAGGGGCCTCGGTTAGATCGGACGATCCGGGTCCGATGGAGTCATTCGTTGGCTCATTTACACCCCAAAGGGAGGGGAAACGTAGTGTTCAGGCATTTTAATCCACATCGGTGGACCGGCCCTGACGATCCAAGGGACAGTTGCGGCTTTTCCTGAGGCTCGGACTAGACAGTCTCGAATCGGTAGAGGACTATCTTTTGCCTCGGTTCACAGACGGAAATCCAATTTCCAAATACGTGACATTTGCGGTTTTGATTGTAGAGCCTAGTATGGCGACATGATATATGGTACCCATGCCGTCTATGATTGATATTTATGATTTGAAGTTGTTTTATACACTATGAACTTATAATAGTATCAAATGATTTGTTTTAAATGTACTAAGCATGTTTGGCTATTATAAGGGAAAACCCTGTCCCCCAGCTTGCGTTGCATTGTGTGATAGGACCTGGGTCTTATAATAGCTTCATTTTTTTCCAAAAAGCATTGCGCTGTTTTGTTATATGCACTGGTATTCTTGGGAGGAAACCCGTTCCGTATTATACGGCGTGCTCCCTTGATATATCTGATTTAAAGTAAAGTTTTAAATAACTGTTTTAGTTCTCACACCAGTCCCATGACTGACCTGGAGTTTATTGTTTTAACCTAAACTCTGGGTGCCCTTATTTTGACATGGGCAGCTAGTAGTTTTGGTTTTGCAGATTTATATTCACAGGATCCTGGTTTACAGCTGGAATGATATCCGGAAAGCTTTGTATCCGTATATCTCCTTCAGTTGTGTATTGTATTATTTTCCTCTGCTATGTAATGTATTGTAATCTTTGATATTTATCAAATGTATATTATTTGTTAATGCTCTGTATATTCTTGTATTGTGATGAAATTGTTGTAATAAGCAATGAAATGTTCTTATGTCTGCGTTCTGATTTGTCGTGTTCTCAAAGCGATCAGTGGTTTCGAACGGTCTTGGTCGGTTTAGCGACTGATTCGGATCGAGCGAAATTCCTTTTCGTTACAGTTGGTATCAGGGCTTTGGTTTACAGAGCTCGGAGAACAAGACACATTAGAACCATACGAAAGAATTCATCAGATAGTGGATTAGTAATATCCAATGGGAATGACTCGTTAGAGATGGGATCAGTAGTATCCTAGAACGAGTGTGAAGAGTATATTTTTGAAAATGAAAACAAATCTTGTGTTGAAATATAAATCAATTATTCATATTTGATTATTTATTTATATTGATTTGGACAATCCAGTATATAAAGATTTTGCGTATATGTCTGATCCACGTGTATTTGAAATTTTAATATACTGGATGGATATAGAATTACGCTCTAATCGCCCGAAGATGATTTTGATGATGGAGCTCCATCATTAGAATTTATGTTCTAGTGACTAAAGTGAGGTTTCTATATATTTCCAATTGACTGGTGTGAGAACCAAAATTAGATAGGGTCTATTGTTGTGATTTGGCACCAAAAATGTGATTTTTGACTATATATCAAAGTTATGAATTCGAAAAGCTAATCAACTAATTGATTGATGTTGTGTTGTTTGATTACTGTTTTGATTAATTAAAAGTTGAACCTTTAGCCAAATTAATCAAATAGTGAATTGTATTGAAAATTAGTCGCATTTGCATGCATATACATGTACTTACATTGAACAGGTCATAGCAAGGAGGCTAGAGCAGAAAAATAAAATTGTTTGCCCGACAAATAGGTACATGTTTACCATAATTTACTGTTTTGTTTGGGTGATGATGATTTTGTGAGCCGATTGGCTAGCCGCTAGGCTTTTTCTTTTGGATTGAAGAAGGCCATGGGAGGCTATATGAAATATCCCGAAGTCCCCGGTGCAGGGGAGGTTATGGCGAAATTTTTCGAAAATTTAGGGTGTTAGCCAAATTTTTGAAAAATTTGAAAAGTTCTTAGAAACTGAAAAGTTGAAGAACTTAAGCCGTAATGAAAATAGTGAAAGTTGAGTTGATTAGTTAAACAACTTTCGGCTTCGTTCCTTTTCGGGGACGAAAAGTTTTAAGTGGGGGAGATTGTAATAACCCGGAAATCCGAGCCAATTTAAAATTTTTATTTTGGCAATTTCGATGAATTTTGAATTTTTAAAATGATTTATTTTAAATAATATCGACGAAAAATTTATTTAGAGTATAATTCGAACGTATATATTTATTCGAATCGCCGTTAGAATATAAATATTTATTTATATATATAAAAGGGAATTGAAAATGGCGCGGTAGTTCGATAATTCGATTTCAAAATTCAAATGAATGTACAGGATTCAAAATAAACCGGATTTTAGTGAAGCCAAAAATATTAGAATCTATTTGGGAATATCTTTCCAACGAATCCGAAAAATCAAGATTTCATAGCGGGAATCAAAAGTTACGCCCAGTTGAAAATTAAGAATAGTCGCTATGGAATTCTAGCCCTTAAAAATGGAAATTTTGCAAACGACCTCGGATTTCGACGAAACCACTTTTGTTGGATCCGCGATGTCAAGAGATTGCTAGATTCCAATTTTCATAATTTTTCGAATCAATATGTGAACGTGGCAAAGGAAAACGCGTTTGACCAGTTTCAATTGATTTTAATCGACTAGAAAATGGCCATTTTTCAAACGGTCTCAGAATTCGACGAAACTAGTTTTATTAGAACAGTATCGCCAATACGAAGTTAGAAAATATTTTTCTGGAATTTTTCGAGTTAGTACGTGACCCCGGTAAATTGAAATGTGCGTTCAAATTCAATATATAGAGTTATATGTTGATTTTGACGAAAACTGATCATAACGATCGAATCAGCTTACGATACATATCCCATTGTGTTCGGAATGGGGGTAATTAGCTATGGACGACAGGCGGTGGGTCTCGTTTCGAGTTCGAAATAAAAAGTTGCTTTTTGAATTTTAAAATAAAATAAATATATATATTAGATGGCCCCCGCTTTATTTCTCTTTCTCTTTCCTCTGTTAGTTCAAATCGAAATAAAAGAAAAAAAACCGCAGATCCCGTTCGATCTTCCACCGCGCCCCCCCTCCAGGCGGCGCCGCCCACCGCCAGACTCCCCCCACCCCGTCGCGACCTCCCCTCCACCACTTCCCTCCGTTCAACTCCTCCAAACCCCAAAACCAAAGCCCCTTTCTCTCTAATCCCCAAACCGCGAGGACCCACACCCTAGACCGGAAACCCACCGCCGTTTATCTCCCCCGCCGCACCCCCGACAGCGTTGACGATGGCTGAAGAAACCCCCCCCCCCCCCCAGCGGCGATTTGTGGCTAGAATAAAGGTGAGTTTTATGTTTTTTTATTTAGATTAAAAACTGATTTTTATTTAGATTAAAAACTGATTTTAATTTAGTTTAAAAACTGATTGTTTGTATAGTTTAAAAACTGAAAAAGGCTGATCTTTTAAAACTGAAAAAAAAATTAACTTTTACCTTATGAACGAAGTGATTTTTATACGAATGTTATGCATTGAAAAGACGAGGTTTTTAACGATAAAAAGCTTGAATTTTTATAAGGTAGAAAGCTTTGAGTTTTCATATGAAGTAAAAATAGGATTTTTATGTTGTTAAAATATAATTTTTATTATTGTAGGGTATAAAAATATAATTTTTATATAATAGAGAAGATAAAAATATGATTTTTATATAGTGGCGATAATAAAAATACGATTTTTATATGGTGGCGATAATAAAAATATGATTTTTATGTGAGTAGCGAAGTAAAGATTTGATGTTTATATATGTAGCGAAATAAAAATCTGATTTTTATATATATACGTTAAAGTAAAAATGTGATTTTTATAGCGATGAAATAAAAATTCGATCTTTATATATGAAGAAGAAATAAAAATATGATTTTTATTAATTAGAATGAAGTGATAAAAATATAATTTTTATTATAAACAGCGGGAAAAGGACTGCATTGGAATTTCGAACAGATCCAGACGGTTCAGCAGTTCAAAAGCAAAGCACGGCGGAGTGGAAACCTCTGTGAGAACTCCTCACCTTTAATATTTTTCTAGTTAAAATATATACTAGGATGCAGACGGTGTTTAGTTGCACCCGACACCCGTCGTCCACAGACCATGGACGGCTTGTATGCTTGTTTGTTTGATTTTGATGTGTAGTTGATTGTGTGATGTGAAATAAAATATTTATATAGTAAAAAAATATTTTATAGTTAAAAATAGAATTTTTAACGTGTATATAAAATAAATATTTATAAACAAATCAGAGATTTGTTTATATACACTGATTTGATTGATATTGATTGGGACGATAAATTTTGCACATTGCCCAACTGCACAAATAAAATCTGTGTTTGATTGTTTGAAACCCCACACGGGTATTGGGATGAGATTTGACGTACACTAATCCCGATTGTTTAGTTGTATGTCAATCGATGGATTGACAGACTTTGTAAGCGTTAATTATTTATATTTAATGTTTATGCAGTTGTGTGGTGCACTCTGGATGATGGTTGATTATTTATCGTTGTTATTTTATACATGTATTGAAGAAAATCCATATAATTAACATTATATGGTAATTTATTGGGCCTCATTCCAGTTCTGAAATAGAAATATTTGAAATAGAAATATTTGAAATAGAAATATTTGAAGATAGAAATATATAAAGCCGTGTTGATTAGATTTGCGCCATTTTGACGTGAACGATATTTATATTGATTTTATTCAAATTGAAATGAATATTGAAGTGAATTGAAATTCGAATTAAATTGAAGTGATTTGAAATTCGAAATAAATTGAAATGATTTGAAATTCGAATAGAATTGAAATTCGAATTAAATTGAAATGGAATGAAATCGTTTTGAATTGAATTTAAACGAATTGAAATTGAATTGAAATCGATTCAAATTGAAATCGATTTGAATTGTATTGAAAAATTCAATCTTGATTTGAAATTGAAAAGGAAGTTGAAATCGTTTCGAAAACGAATTTAAAACGATTTATAAAATACGTTTTGAAAGGATATCGACGAAATATATATATAATATATATATATATTATATATATAATGGCCTGAATAGAACGCGCCGCGCCACGGTAGTTTGTGAATTTCGACCATTGACTTCTAATGGATATTACGAGAGATCCGACCGTCGGATTCTCCTAAAACCGGAACCGTTAGGTTCGTATCGAAAAGAGCCTTCTAACGAATAGTAGAGATTTGAAATTTAACGGTTGGATTTGGAATTATGTCTAAATCAAATTTGGAGAAGGTCGCTGTAAGTGCAGTTCGATGGCCGTTGATGGAAATTGACTTTACGGGCCTGGATAAATTATTAAAAATATCAATAATTTGTGTAAAATCATAAGAAATGATTTGTGAAGAATTGGGATGAAAAACTCCATATTTGAAAAGATAAAAATAGATTTTTATCAAAATGAACTAGTTTTGAACTAGAATAATAATTTATTTATTTTTAAAATAAATAAATTGGATTTGAAATGGTTTTGAAAGTAACCAGAATTTCCAATAATTGAATTGGAATGGATTTGAATTGAAATTGTAACAACCCGGAAAATACGAGCCAATTTAAAAATTTTAAATTGGTCATTTCAAAGGAATTTGAACAATTGAAATAGAATATTTCAATAAAATAGTGAATTAGAAATAGTGAGTCAGTTTGAAAATTTGAATTCAAACTTTGACTGACTGTGCAGGGATCGTTGGGTTCGTATCGAAAAGAGCCTTCTAACGAATATTAGAGATTTGAAATTTAACGTTTGGATTTGGAATTATGTCCAAATCAAATTTGGAAAAGGTCGCTGTAAGTGCAGTTCGATGACCGTTGATGGAAATTGACTGTACGGGCCTGGATAAAATTATTAAAAATATCAATAATTTGTGTAAAATCATAAGAAATGATTTGTGAAGAATTGGGATGAAAAAATCCATATTTGAAAAGATAAAAATAGATTTTTATCGAAATGAACTAGTTTTGAACTAGAATAATAATTTATTTATTTTTAAAATAAATAAATTGGATTTGAAATGGTTTTGAAAGTAACCAGAATTTCCAATAATTGAATTGGAATGGATTTGAATCGAAATTGTAACAACCCGGAAAATACGAGCCAATTTAAAAATTTTAAATTGGTCATTTCAAAGGAATTTGAACAATTGAAATAGAATATTTCAATAAAATAGTGAATTAGAAATAGTGAGTCAGTTTGAAAATTTGAATTCAAACTTTGACTGACTGTGCAGGGACCGTTGGGTTTGTATCGAAAAGAGCCTTCTAATGAATATTAGAGATTTGAAATTTAACGGTTGGATTTGGAATTATGTCCAAATCAAATTTGGAAAAGGTCGCTGTAAGTGCAGTTCGATGGCCGTTGATGGAAATTGACTGTACGGGCCTGGATAAAATTATTAAAAATATCAATAATTTGTGTAAAATCATAAGAAATGATTTGTGAAGAATTAGGATGAAAAACTCCATATTTGAAAAGATAAAAATAGATTTTTATCGAAATGAACTAGTTTTGAACTAGAATAATAATTTATTTATTTTTAAAATAAATAAATTGGATTTGAAATGGTTTTGAAAGTAACCAGAATTTCCAATAATTGAATTGGAATGGATTTGAATCGAAATTGTAACAACCCGGAAAATACGAGCCAATTTAAAAATTTTAAATTGGTCATTTCAAAGGAATTTGAACAATTGAAATAGAATATTTCAATAAAATAGTGAATTAGAAATAGTGAGTCAGTTTGAAAATTTGAATTCAAACTTTGCCTGACTGTGCAGGGTGGAAAATATAACGGATTTTAGTGAAACCAAAAATATTTAAATCTGTTAGTCAATACCTTTCTAACGAATCTGAAAAATCGAAATTTCATAACGGGAATCAAAAGTTATGGCCGATTGAATTTTCAGAAAGATCGCTATATAGAATATATAGCCCTGGAAAATTGATATTTTGCAAACGACCTCGGAATTTGACGAAACCACTTTTGTTGGGTCCGGGATGTCAAATTATTGCTAGGTTTCAAATTTCATAATTTTTGAAGCTAGTATGTGAGCGTGGCAAAAGAAAATGTGTTTGGTCAATTTCTGTTAAATTGGATCGACCAGAAAATGGCCATTTTTCAAACGATCTCAGAATTCGGCGAAACTAGTTTTGTTGGTACCGTAGCGTCAAAACATAGCTAGATTTATTTTTCTGCAATTTTTCGAATCAGTTTGTGGCCCTGGCAAATTGAAATGTACGTTCAAAGTTAAAAATTAAATGTTTTACACTTTAATTTGAAAAATAACTGACTGTAACAGTCGAATTGGCCAACGAAACATATCCCATTGTGTCCGGGATGGGGGTATTTGTCTAGGGGCGACAGTCGTTGGGTTCGAATTGAGGTTCGTATGGGAAAACCCTAATTTTCTGCATAATATATATATCGGCGAATCAGAAAATTTCTTTCATAAATTAAAAATAAAAATAAAAAACCGCTTCCCTCTGAAACGAACGACGAAACCCGTTCAAATCTTCCCCGACCGATCACCGCCGCCACAGGCGACGATACCCCGCGCCACCACCCAGAATCGAACCGCCTCCTCCTCCTCTTCAAATCCGACCAACTCTCACCACCTCTCGTCAAGCCAGCGTCGCGAATCGAGCCCAGGAAGTCGCCGACTTCCCACCTCCGCCCTGATCGCCACCGACCACCGAGCCACCCCATACCGCCACCGATCAACTCCCCTCTCCTTCCTCTTCCACGTCAGCACCTCCGATCGTCCCCTCGTGCCTCGATTTTCGCGAAAACCGCAACCCTAGTTTCGAACCACTTGGAAAGGTGAGTTCTTTTTGATGTTTGCACTTTGAAAAATCAAATCTTTATGGTGTGTTGACGAAATTCGATGAAACAAGAAACATCGAGACCGCAAGAAAGCTCTCTACCACATAGAAGAAGCCGCGGATTTTTCTGAGTCATCTACGATTTTTAGCACTCCGAAAACCAATGTGAGAAATCTAAATTAATTGAATTTGAATGGAAAATGTCGTGTATAAATTATATAAGCGAAATATAAATTACACACGTGTTGTATACCTCATGTACATGCGGTGTGTAAGCTATATAAGCGAAGTATGAATTATACATGCATAGAATAATTGATATATGTGTTGAAATGCAAGTGAAATATAGTAATAATAAATATATATATATATATATACTCCCCTCGTCCACAAACCATGGACGATATTTATTGTTGTGAATTGGTGTGAAATATTGGATGAAAAATGCGAATGGTTGAATAATTGTTTGTGGTTGATATTGTTTGGTTGTGGTTGAAAAATACCCATTGTTGATGGAAATGAATTGGAAATAATTGTGGAAATAAAAATAAAACATGTCGCCTGCGTGCGAATTAGATGCATGAATCCCCATTGTCAAAAACCGCGAGGAGCCGTACTAGGGACGGTGCCGGTTTTAACTACCCTGCCGTTATGCTGCCGAAATTTTGAATAATATTTATGTGCTAGAATTATTTTCATATGTTGAAATTATCTTCATGCGTTGAAATTAAAGTCATATGTTGAAACTATATCCATGTGTGGAAATGTTCATGTCTTGAAAAGTGATGTGTGAAAATTAAATTCATTTGTGAATGAATGAAGTGTTTAAACAATAAAAAACACATTTTTATAATATATATGAAGTATGAAAAATATTCGCCTTATATATAAATAGTTTCAACAATAAAAATTTCATCTTTCTTATATGAACAACATATATAAAATATCCATGTGTGGAAATGCTCATGTGTTGAGAAGTGTGTGTATTGGAAAAGTTCATGTGTTGAATAAAAGGATCGAACAATAAAAATCACATTTTTATTGAAATTATAAAGTGTTGAAAACATTCATTTGTTGAATAAATATTATAAATGATAAAAACATCATTTTTATCATATATGTGAGATGTTAAAGATATGCGGGCGTTGAAATAAATATTTGTGGAAGGAATATTATTTTTAACATGCATAGGAACTAAATTAAATAGTCATGTGTAGAAATATATTTTAGTTCACCAAAATTATCAATTTTGAAATGTGAAGTGTTAAAAATAGCCACTCGTTCAAATAAATATGCATGAGTTGAAATATTTATTAATTAGCTAATGATATGACTTTTGACTATGCATGCAACATTAGAATGAATGGTGTTTTTAAACCAAATTGAATCAAGTATGAAGTTGAATAGAAAATTATAAGTGATCAGAACTGTATATATATATGTACATGCATATTTATTGAACAGGTTATAGCAAAGGGGCTAGAGAAGAGGAATAAAATTTTGTGCCCGACAAATAGGTACACGTTTACTGTTTTGTTTGGGTGATGATTTTATGAGCCTGTTGGCTTTTTCTTTTTCTTTTTGACATGAGACACCCGTGTGGCTATTTGGGAATTTTCCCAGCCCCTCCCGTACAAAGGAGGTTATGGCGAAATTTTCCAAAATTTAAAGGCATTAGTGAAATATTTGAAGTGGAAACGATATAGGAAATTTTGAATGAACTATATTTATATAAATATATAAATATAAATAAAATTAAAACGAAACGTGGCCGTGCAGTTCGTGTTTTGAAACCGTGATTTCAAATGACTAGTGCGGGAAATCCGACCATTGGATTTTCCCGAAACCGCAACCGTTGGGTTCGCCTTGGAAATATCTTTCCAACGGCACCAACTTTGTGAAGATCCGACGGTTGGATTGTCTGGGATGTTTAACTCAAATCTGAAGAAAAACAGCGCCAGAAACGATTATATATATATATATAATTAAATTAAATCGAATAACGACGCTGCAGTTCGTAATTTGAAATCGTAACTTCAAACGGCTAGTGTGGAAGATCCGACCGTCGGATTTTCCCAAAACTGAAACCGTTGGATTCGTTTTGAAACGATCTTTCTAATGACATAAAATTTGCGAAGTTCCAACGGTTAGATTTTCAGATATGTGTAAAACAAATTTAGTGAAAAACAGCGCCAGTACATCGGCACGACCTGAAACGTCGTTTAATTAAATATGGCCGTTCTAAATTAAATAAAAGTGGCGATATATCGTTATAAAATACTATAGACGATATAGAGTGGAAATAAACCAATTTTGCTGTGTTTGCTTGATATGTGATGGTTGAAAGTATTTAACATGAGAATTATAACTAAAGAACTGAAAGGTGAATGTTGAATAGTCCAACCATGTGATAAATTGATTTGAAAATCTAAATATACGTGGATTATTTGAAAAGGCCGAGTTCATCTCATTTCAAATAATCGATCGACGTTGAGAATTCGAAAAGTCGAAGACGGTTGAAGACCGACGATCTTCACTTTGGATGGATGGGCGCTACTGATGCTCGTGATTGGAGTAGCTACCGTGAAGGAGCTGAAGTAGTAGCCATCCTAACATACTGTTGATTTTACGGATATGCGAGGAATTGGTGCCTCCGGTTTCGTTCAGACCCAGAACGGACTTGTAAATGGACTGTGTGTCTGACATTGGATTTTGTTCTGTGATGATTGATCTCTGTTAAATATATATCTATTTGGCAGCGGAGAATTTATTCTCTTGCTTAACGCCCTTCTCTGAGACGTACGAGCTCAGAGGTTATGTATTGATAGAAATCAGTCGCATGGAGTGAATTGCCTGTGTGGCACGCCTAAGTGGCATATGATCAAGGCTTCTGTTGCAAAGCAAAGTCTTGTGGTTGATGATCAAAGCATGGTCTGTGTGACGTAGGTTTGTGTATAACGTGAATTCGCGAGCCTCACACCTCGGTATGAGTCAAAAACGGGAGACGGACCACTGGGAGAGCACGACGTTTCTTTCTAGCTAAGGTGGTGTCAGTGACCTACCAGCCATGACATTATATATACTTTTCACCTGTGTGGTTGTTGGAATGCGAGGCACCTTGATTATAGGTCTGTAAGGACCGGGAAACGTGTGTTCAGGAATTGCCAATCCTCAAAAGTAAGAGAGGACCGGCCCAGCCGATTCCAAGGATCATAGTGGGGTCCTGAGACATTTGCTAGAGTGTCTCGAACAGAGAGGAGCTTGCCCCTTGCCTCGACTCATGAAGGAATCCAATTTCCAATACGAAATATGCGGACGTGATTGTATTACTAGTATGGCGACATAGTAGATGGTAGCTATGCCGCCTAGGATTGATATTTATGATTGAATTTGCTTTTGAAACATATATGCACTAGTAATAATATCAAACACTTTTGTTTTATACGTATGAAGCATTTTTGGCCATTATAAGGTAAAACTCTATCCTCCGGCTTGCATTGCATTGTGTGATGGGACCTGAGTCTTATAATGGCTTCATTTTATAAAAAGCATTGCGGTGATTTAATCATTTACTTTATTTCATGCACTAGCACTCATTGGAGTAAACCCGTTCCGCGAAAGTGGCGTGGTCCTTTGATTTGCCTTATTATTGTTGTTAATAAGTTAAGTAGATTTCTCATACCTGTCCCATGACTGAATCGTAGTTTGTTTCACCTTGCAAACTCGGGTACCCTCATTTTCACACGGGCAGCCTAGTTACAGGTTTCTGGTGCACCTTTTGGCTCATGGCGAGGCTTGACTACACCATGCTGACTTCGACTCTTTCCGCCATTATTGTATCTATATTATGATTCCTCCATTGGCGATGTAGACTGATATTTATTTTGTGTACCCTTTATGTATGATTCCGCCTCTGGCGATGGTGACTGATTATGTATTATTATGCACTAAGTTGTATCCTGCACTGTTCTCTCTGATGTGGTGATATCTATATGATTCCGCTGTCATATGTGTGTAAATTATTCTATTTTATGTTTATGCTATTATCTGTGATCTGCTAATGATGATTAATGTGTTATATTCCAATGATTATCCTTAACACCATGTCACAGGGTTTTGGGATCGTCACAGAAATTGTCTTTGGAATATTTCGATGTTGGATTTCGTGATTATACATATGTGGTTATGGAAATTTGAAAGATATATATATATACATATCGTTATTTCCAACACAATATTTGTTGGACGTAGAATTTGATATTGAATATAAGCCGATATATTTTCTATTCAGAGCCTTGTATTTAATATCAAATGTGATTTGGGTTTGTCGTGAATGGTGTCTTCATTAACACTGTTCTTAAGCCCAGTGGAGAAAAAAGATTAAATCTTTTTATTTAGATTTAATGAAGTGTACCAATTAAATAATATTTAATTGGTATTGATTTTTGGGTTTATCGTGAACAGTGTTTTAAATAACACTTGTTCTTTAACTCGATAATTAATGGAATGTGATTTTGGGTTTATCGTGAACCATGTTTTAAATGAAACTGATTCTTTAACCCAGTTAAAGATTAAAACTAAGTGGAGTTTTAATGAATCTTTAATTAGATTGAAAAGATCGAGAATGGAGTATCGCCGGTTTTGCTCCAGGCGATAGTTAAATCTTTAATTAGATTTGAACGTGAAATGGTAATTGAATTTACCAATAACACTGTGGTGTTAGATATGAAGTATGACCAGTTTTACTTCATGGGATGAATAAGTGGGGATTGGGAAATAAAATAAATGATTACTCCGGTGTGGTTCGCTAATCCGGACTAGTTTGAATTGGTATTCAAAGAAGATTAAAGAATAAATTTAAAGAATTTATCTTTGATAAAATTAATGGGAACCTTTCCCAAAGTGGAAGAATATTTGAATAAACGAATATTCTGAATTGGAATGAGGCGTATGTTGTGTTTGTGTAACACTTGTTTATTATATACGCGAGTTATTCAGAAAGACCGGGTTTATCCCATTCTGAATAACTGATTCGACGTGGTGTCGAAGATGAAGACGGTGGTCGAAGACCGGAGGTCTTCACGCCGTTTGGGTGATTGCTGATGATCTTGATTGGGCCGTACACCCAAGAGGAGGGAATCAGTTGGTGATCGTTCAGACGTACTTGGAGATCGATGGATATGCGGGGTACTAGGTGCCTCCAGTTTCGTTCAGACCCAGAACGAACTTGTAAATGGACTGTGTGTCTGACATTGGATTTTAGTCTGTGTGATTGATTTCTATTAAATATATATCTGTTTGGCGGCAGAGAATTTATTCTCTTGCTTAACGCCCTTCTCTGAGACGTACGAGCTCAGGGGTTATATATTGATGGATATCAAACGCATGGAGTGAATTGCCTGTGTGGCATGCCTAAGTGGCAATATATCGAGGCTTCTGTTGAAAAGCAAAGTCTTGTGGTTGATGATCAAAGCACCGCCTGTGTGGCATAGCTTTGTGTAACGTGAATTCACGAGCCTCACACCCCGGTTGTGAACCAGAAATGGGAGAGGACCTCAGGGAGGGCATGCGTTTCTTTCTAGTTAGAAGTGGCGTCAGTGGTTTTACATGCCCTGACGAGTTTGACTTATGTGGTTGTTGCTGTTGTGAGGCGCCTCGGTTAGATCGGACGATCCGGGTCCGATGGAGTCATTCGTTGGCTCATTTACGCTCCAAAGGGTCGGGAAACGTAGTGTTCAGGCATTTTAATCCACATCGGTGGACCGACCCTGACGATCCAAGGAGCAGTTGCGGCTGTTCCCGAGGCTCGGACTAGACAGTATCGAATTGGTAGAGGACTATTTTTTGCCTCGGTTCACAGACGGAAATCCAATTTCTAAAAACGTGAAATTTGCGGTTTTGATTGTAGAGCCTAGTATGGCGACATGATATATGGTGCCCATGCCGTCTATGATTGATATTTATGATTTGAAGTTGTTTTATACACTATGCACTTATAATAGTATCAAATGATTTGTTTTAAACGTACTAAGCATGTTTGGCTATTATAAGGGAAAACCCTATCCCCCGGCTTGCGTTGCATTGTGTGATAGGACCTGGGTCTTATAATAGCTTCATTTTTTTCCAAAAAGCATTGCGCTGTTTTGTTATATGCACTGGTATTCTTGGGAGGAAACCCGTTCCGTGTTATACGGCGTGGTCCCTTGATATATCTGATTTAAAGTAAAGTTTTAAATAACTGTTTTAGTTCTCACACCAGTCCCATGACTGACCTGGAGTTTATTGTTTTAACCTAAACTCTGGGTGCCCTTATTTTGACACGGGCAGCTAGTAGTTTTGGTTTTGCAGATTTATATTCACAGGATCCTGGTTTACAGCTGGAATGATATCCGGAAAGCTTTGTATCCGTATATCTCCTTCAGTTGTGTATTGTATTATTTTCCGCTGCTATGTAATGTATTGTAATCTTTGATATTTATCGAATGTATATTATTTGTTAATGCTCTGTATATTCTTGTATTCTGATGAAATTGTTGTAATAAGCAATGAAATGTTCTTCTGTCTGCGTTCTGATTTGTCGCGTTCTCAAAGCGATCAGGGGTTTTGAACGGTCTTGGTCGGTTTAGCGACTGATTCGGATCGAGCGAAATTCCTTTTCATTACAGTTGGTATCAGAGCTTTGGTTTACAGAGCTCGGAGAACAAGACACGTTAGAACCATACGAAAGAATTCATCAGATATTGGATTAGTAATATCCAATGGGAATGACTCGTTTGAGATGGGATCAGTAGTATCCTAGAACGAGTGTGAAGAGTATATTTTTGAAAATGAAAACAAATCTTGTTTTGAAATATAAATCAATTATTCGTATTTGATTATTTATTTATATTGATTTGGACAATCCAGTATATAAAGATTTTGCGTATACGTCTGATCCACGTGTATTTGAAATTTTAATATACTGGATGGATATAGAATTACGCTCTAATCGCCCGGAGATGATTTTGATGATGGAGCTCCATCATTAGAATTTATGTTCGAGTGACTAAAGTGAGGTTTCTATGTATTTCCAATTGACTGGTGTGAGAACCAAAATTAGATAGGGTCTATTGTTGTGATTTGGCACAAAAAATGTGATTTTTGACTATATATCAAAGTTATGAATTCGAAAAGCTAATCAACTAATTGATTGATGTTGTGTTGTTTGATTACTGTTTTGATTAATTAAAAGTTGAACCTTTAGCCAAATTAATCAAATAGTGAATTGTATTGAAAATTAGTCGCATTTGCATGCATATACATGTACTTACATTGAACATGTCATAGCAAGGAGGCTATAGCAGTAAAATAAAATTGTTTGCCCGACAAATAGGTACATGTTTACCATAATTTACTGTTTTGTTTGGGTGATGATGATTTTGTGAGCCGATTGGCTAGCCGCTAGGCTTTTTCTTTTGGATTGAAGAAGGCCATGGGAGGCTATATGAAATATCCCGAAGTCCCCGGTGCAGGGGAGGTTATGGCGAAATTTTTCGAAAATTTAGGGTGTTAGCCAAATTTTTGAAAAATTTGAAAAGTTTTTAGAAACTGAAAAGTTGAAGAACTTAAGCCGTAATGAAAATAGTGAAAGTTGAGTTGATTAGTTAAACAACTTTCGGCTTCGTTCCTTTTCGGGGACGAAAAGTTTTAAGTGAGGGAGATTGTAATAACCCGGAAATCCGAGCCAATTTGAAAATTTTATTTTGGCAATTTCGATTAATTTTGAATTTTTAAAATGATTTATTTTAAATAATATCAACGAAAAATTTATTTAGAGTATAATTCGAACGTATATATTTATTCGAATCGCCGTTAGAAAATAAATATTTATTTATATATATAAAAGGGAATTGAAAATGGCGCGGTAGTTCGATAATTCGATTTCAAAATTCAAATGAATGTACATGATTCAAAATAAACCGGATTTTAGTGAAACCAAAAATATTAGAATCTATTTGGGAATATCTTTCCAACGAATCCGAAAAATCAAGATTTCATAGCGGGAATCAAAAGTTACGTCCAGTTGAAAATTCAGAATAGTCGCTATGGAATTCTGGCCCTTAAAAATGGAAATTTTGCAAACGACCTCGGATTTCGACGAAACCACTTTTGTTGGATCCGCAATGTCAAGAGATTGTTAGATTCCAATTTTCATAATTTTTCGAATCAATATGTGAGCGTGGCAAAGGAAAACGCGTTTGACCAGTTTCAGTTGATTTTAATCGACTGGAAAATGGCCATTTTTCAAACGGGCTCAGAATTCGACGAAACTAGTTTTGTTAGGACCGTATCGCCAATACGAAGTTAGAAAATATTTTTCTGGAATTTTTCGAGTTAGTACGTGACCCCGGTAAATTGAAATGTGCGTTCAAATTCAATATATAGAGTTATATGTTGATTTTGACGAAAATTGATCATAACGATCGAATCAGCTTACGATACATATCTCATTGTGTTCGGAATGGGGGTAATTAGCTATGGACGACAGGCGGTGGGTCTCGTTTCGAGTTCAAAATAAAAGGTTGCTTTTTGAATTTTAAAATAAAATAAATATATATTAGATGGCCCCCCTTTATTTCTCTCTCTTTCCACTGTTAGTTCAAATCGAAATAAAAGAAAAAAAACCCGCAGATCCCGTTCGATCTTCAACCCCCCCCCCCCAGGCGGCGCCGCCCACCGCCAGACTCCCCCCACCCCGTCGCGACCTCCCCTCCACTACCCCCCTCCGTTCAACTCCTCCAAACCCCAAAACCGAAGCCCCTTTCTCCCTAATCCCCAAACCGCGAGGACCCACAACCCAGACCGGAAACCCACCGCCGTTTATCTCCCCCGCCGCACCACCGATAGCGTCGACGACGGCTGAAGAAACCCCCCTCCCCCAGCGGCGATTTGTGGCTAGAATAAAGGTGAGTTTTATGTTTTTTTATTTAGATTAAAAACTGATTTTTATTTAGATTAAAAACTGAATTTAATTTAGTTTAAAAACTGATTTTTTTGTATAGTTTAAAAACTGAAAAAGGCTGATCTTTTAAAACTGAAAAAAAATTGATTTTTACCTTATGAACGAAGTGATTTTTATACGAATGTTATGCATTGAAAAGACGAGGTTTTTAACGATAAAAAGGTTGAATTTTTATAAGGTAGAAAGCTTTGAGTTTTCATATGAAGTAAAAATAGGATTTTTATGTTGTTAAAATATAATTTTTATTATTGTAGGGTATAAAAATATAATTTTTATATAATAGAGAAGATAAAAATATGATTTTTATATAGTGGCGATAATAAAAATATGATTTTTATATGGTGGCGATAATAAAAATATGATTTTTATGTGAGTAGCAAAGTAAAGATTTGATCTTTATATATGTAGCGAAATAAATATCTGATTTTTATTATATATATGTTGAAGTAAAAATGTGATTTTTATAGCGATGAAATAAAAATTCGATCTTTATATATGAAGAAGAAATAAAAATATGATTTTTATTAATTAGAATGAAGTGATAAAAATATAATTTTTATTATAAACAGCGGGAAAAGGACTGCATTGGAATTTCGAACAGATCCAGACGGTTCAGCAGTTCAAAAGCAAAGCACGGCGGAGTGGAAACCTCTGTGAGAACTCCTCACCTTTAATATTTTTCTAATTAAAATATATACTAGGATGCAGACGGTGTTTAGTAGCACCCGATACCCGTCGTCCACAGACCATGGACGGCTTGTATGCTTGTTTGTTTGATTTTGATGTGTAGTTGATTGTGTGATGTGAGGTGAAATAAAATATTTATATAGTTAAAAAAAATATTTTATAGTTAAAAATAGAATTTTTAACGTGTATATAAAATAAATATTTATAAACAAATCAGAGATTTGTTTATATACACTGATTTGATTGATATTGATTGGGACGATAAATTTTGCACATCGCCCAACTGCACACAAAAAATCTGTGTTTGATTGTTTGAAACCCCACACGGGTATTGGGATGAGATTTGACGTACACTAATCCCGATTGTTTAGTTGTATGTCAATCGATGGATTGACACACTGTGTAAGCGTTAATTATTTATATTTAATGCTTATGCAGTTGTGTGGTACACTCTGGATGATGGTTGATTATTTATCGTTGTTATTTTATACATGTGTTGTAGAAAATCCATATAATTAACATTATATGGTAATTGATTGGGCCTCATTCCAGTTTTGAAATAGAAATATTTGAAATAGAAATATTTGAAATAGAAATATTTGAAAATAGAAATATATAAAGCCGTGTTGATTAGATTTGCGCCATTTTGATGTGAACGATATTTATATCGATTTTATTCAAATTGAAATGAATATTGAAGTGAATTGAAATTCGAATTAAATTGAAGTGATTTGAAATTCAAAATAAATTGAAATGATTTGAAATTCGAATTAAATTGAAATGAAATCGTTTTGAATTGAATTTAAACGAATTGAAATTGAATTGAAATCGATTCAAATTGAAATCGATTTGAAATGAAATTAAAACGAATTTATATTGAAAAATTCAATCTTGATTTGAATTTGAAAAGGAAGTTGAAATCGTTTCGAAAACGAATTTAAAACGATTTATAAAATATGTTTTGAAAGGAAATCGACGAAATATATATAATATATATACATATATATTATATATATATAATGGCCTGAATAGAACGCGCCGCTCCGCGGCAGTTCGTGAATTTCGACCATTGACTTCGAATGGATATTACGGGAGATCCGACCGTCGGATTCTCCTAAAACCGGAACCGTTGGGTTCGTATCGAAAAGAGCTTTCTAACGAATATTAGAGATTTGAAATTTAACGGTTGGATTTGGAATTATGTCCAAATCAAATTTGGAAAAGGTCGCTGTAAGTGTAGTTCGATGGCCGTTGATGGAAATCGACTGTACGGGCCTGGATAAAACTATTAAAAATATCAATAATTTGTGTAAAATCATAAGAAATGATTTGTGAAGAATTGGGATGAAAAACTCCATATTTGAAAAGATAAAAATAGATTTTTATCGAAATGAACTAGTTTCGAACTAGAATAATAATTTATTTATTTTTAAAATAAATAAATTGGATTTGAAATGGTTTTGAAAGTAACCAGAATTTCCAATAATTGAATTGGAATCGATTTGAATCGAAATTGTCTTTGGAATATTTCGATATTGGATTTCGTGATTATACAGATGTGGTTATGGAAATTTGAAAGATATATATATATATATATCGTTATTTCCAACACAATATTTGTTGGTCGTAGAATTTGATATTGAATATAAGACGATATATTTTCTATTCAGAGCCTTGTATTTAATATCAAATGTGATTTGGGTTTGTCGTGAATGGTGTCTTCATTAACACTGTTCTTAAGCCCATTGGTGAAAAAAGATTAAATCTTTTAATTTAGATTTAATGAAGTGTACCAATTAAATAATATTTAATTGGAATTGAATTGGTATTGATTTTTGGGTTTATCGTGAACAGTATTTTAAATAACACTTGTTCTTTAACCCGATAATTAATGGAATGTGATTTTGGGTTTATCGTGAACCGTGTTTTAAATGACACTGATTCTTTAACCCAGTTAAAGATTAAAACTAAGTGGAGTTTTAATGAATCTTTAATTAGATTGAAAAGATCGAGAATGGAGTATCGCCAGTTTTGCTCCAGGCGATAGTTAAATCTTTAATTAGATTTGAATGTGAAATGGTAATTGAATTTACCAATAACACTGTGGTGTTAGATATGAAGTATGACCAGTTTTACTTCATGGGATGAATAGGTGGGGATTGGGAAATAAAATAAATGATTACTCCGGTGTGGTTCGCTAATCCCGACTAGTTTGAATTGATATTCAAAGAAGATTAAAGAATAAATTTAAAGAATTTATCTTTGATAAAATTAATGGGAACCTTTCCCAAAGTGGAAGAATATTTGAATAAACGAATATTCTGAATTGGAATGAGGCGTATGTTGTGTTTGTGTAACACTTGTTTGTTATATACGCGAGTTATTCAGAAAGACCGGGTTTATCCCATTCTGAATAACTGATTTGACGTGGTGTCGAAGATGAAGACGGTGGTCGAAGACCGGAGGTCTTCACGCCGTTTGGATGATTGCTGATGATCTTGATTGGGCCGTACACCCAAGAGGAGGGAATCAGTTGGTGATCGTTCAGACGTACTTGGAGATCGATGGATATGCGGGGTACTCGGTGCCTCCGGTTTCGTTCAGACCCAGAACGAACTTGTAAATGGACTGTGTGTCTGACATTGGATTTTAGTCTGTGTGATTGATTTCTATTAAATATATATCTGTTTGGCGGCGGAGAATTTATTCTCTTGCTTAACGCCCTTCTCTGAGACGTACGAGCTCAGGGGTTATATATTGATGGATATCAAACGCATGGGGTGATTTGCCTGTGTGGCATGCCTAAGTGGCAATAGATCGAGGCTTCTGTTGAAAAGCAAAGTCTTGTGGTTGATGATCAAAGAACCGCTTGTGTGGCATAGCTTTGTGTAACGTGAATTCGCGAGCCTCACACCCCGGTTGTGAACCAGAAACGGGAGAGGACCTCAGGGAGGGCATGCGTTTCTTTCTAGTTAGAAGTGTCATCAGTGGTTTTACACGCCCTGACGAGTTTGACTTATGTGGTTGTTGCTGTTGCGAGGCGCCTCGGTTAGATCGGACGATCCGGGTCCGATGGAGTCATTCGTTGGCTCATTTACGCCCCAAAGGGCGGGCAAACGTAGTGTTCAGGCATTTTAATCCACATCGGTGGACCGACCCTGACGATCCAAGGGGCAGTTGCGGCTGTTCCTGAGGCTCGGACTAGACAGTCTCGAATCGGTAGAGGACTATCTTTTGCCTCGGTTCACAGACGGAAATCCAATTTCCAAATACGAGACATTTGCGATTTTGATTGTAGAGCCTAGTATGGCGACATGATATATGGTACCCATGTCGTCTATGATTGATATTTATGATTTGAAGTTGTTTTATACACTATGCACTTATAATAGTATCAAATGATTTGTTTTAAACGTACTAAGCACGTTTGGCTATTATAAGGGAAAACCCTATCCCCCGGCTTGCGTTGCATTGTGTGATAGGACGTGGGTCATATAATAGCTTCATTTTTTTCCAAAAAGCATTGCGCTGTTTTGTTATATGCACTGGTATTCTTGGGAGGAAACCCGTTCCGTGTTGTACGGCGTGGTCCCTTGATATATCTGATTTAAAGTAAAGTTTTAAATAACTGTTTTAGTTCTCACACCAGTCCCATGACTGACCTGGAGTTTATTGTTTTAACCTAAACTCTGGGTGCCCTTATTTTGACACGGGCAGCTAGTAGTTTTGGTTTTGCAGATTTATATTCACAGGATCCTGGTTTATAGCTGGAATGATATCCGGAAAGCTTTGTATCCGTATATCTCCTTCAGTTGTGTATTGTATTATTTTCCGCTGCTATGTAATGTATTGTAATCTCTGATATTTATCGAATGTATATTATTTGTTAATGCTCTGTATATTCTTGTATTCTGATGAAATTGTTGTAATAAACAATGAAATGTTCTTCTGTCTGCGTTCTGATTTGTCGTGTTCTCAAAGCGATCAGGGGTTTCGAACGGTCTTGGTCGGTTTAGCGACTGATTCGAATCGAGCGAAATTCCTTTTCGTTACAGCATCCTTCTGAGTTCGTATGTGAAAGTTATACATGTTTTTATCATTTGAATTTCAAATTATATAAAATAAAATAAACTAACTCCTCACCCAACCAACTCACGCCATGTCAGCACACTCTCTCCCCTTCTTCTTCAATCTGCGTAACGTTCCCTGGTACCGTAAAACCCATGACCATGACTTTTTTCAAACTAGTCGCACCTCCATTTGCTCGCCGGACCATGATCGGCCATACCCACCAGAAGCACCTCGTCGAACTCCACCTCCGCCCGCAGCGCCGCCTTCTCCAATCACCCGCAGTTCCTCAAAAACCGGAAAACCCGCGGCACCTTCCAATCCACTTTCTAGCGAATTCTACCTGATCTAAGAGAAACCACCATACGGATGTGAAGCCCTCGTTACAATCTTCGATTTTTCCTTTGGAACTTAATCAAATCATTGCACGGGTGCAGAGAGATTAAGGGAAAAAGAAATGAACGATTCCGACCAACGAACTTTTATGGCGGCTGATGTAAATTAGGGTTTCAGAATGAATATTTTAATAATAAATTCATCGTTTTGTGTATATTTAAGCCAAAATTTGGACTGAGTCCAAATCAGGCCTGCTTACTGCCTAACAATAAGTTTTAACGCCTTCTGAATGCAATGGAATAGGTTTCAAAGCCCAATTCCAAAGTCTCTAGTCGTTTCTTCTAAAATTCGATTAATTAATTAAATTATACGCACAAATTCCTATTTGTTTTAAATTATTGCGATTAAACGATAACTTCGTTGGCTACAAATTTTATATTTTACAATAATTTACAAATTTGGATCAAATAAAATTAATTTCATCGAATTCTAAAATCGTTTTCCAAATGAAAATTTCACATATTTATAAATAAAGTATTTAGTTTTAAATTATTTACCTTAAAATTAAATTCAATAGTTTATAATCTCTTATCAAATCAAAAATAGAATTCAAATAAATTTCATAAATAAAAAAAAAATTCATATGAATTTTAACATTGCTTATCAAATACTCTAGTTTTTATATTTCAATTATAATTTACACAAATCAAAATATTTCTATATTAAGTTCCAACTTTCATTATTAATCAATATAAACAAAATAAAAATTTTAATATCTAAAATAATTTTGTTACAAAAAACACACTAAATTTAATATTTTAAATTGTCGAAAAATCTCGGGATTTTACACTCTCCCCCACTTAAAACTTTTCGTCCTCGAAAAGGGGCAGTAAGAAAGTTGCTAATTTATATATGTTTAGCCATATAATTTCTTATTCAACTTGTCTCGTTCGTTAGTTTACATAACTAATTTCATTAATACCTTAGTTCTGAATCGTGAATTACCAAACCGCGATTTTTCTAAAAGTTTTATTTACACATTTCTTACAATTTACAAGTTGAAATCCAAATTTTCTCTTTCTAGAAAACTATATTCAAACTGATCCGAAGGATTCTTGTTTCAAAGAATTCAGACTTATTTTGTATCCTATACATTCATTTAAACTTCAAATCGTAAAATAACAAACTATTGCTACGTGACGAGCTCATTTTGAATAAATTTAATTTATTCATTAAGCCTTATTAAGTTTATAAATTATAAATTCAATTTAACTTTTTTATTATAATCCATAAACTTATTTCTCTTTAGATATCTCATACTCAACTTAAGTTACGAATTTAAATAGAAAATTCCAATTATCTAAAATCGTTGGAAATCCATTTCATTTCAAAATTGATAAATTTTATGCTTATCTATTTAAAATGAGTCCATTACCGCTTATTTAAGTTACTTAAATCCAACTTACTTATTTCCATCCAATACTGTTCATTATACTTATTTTAAGTTTTTCACTTTAGGTTCATTCCCATTTTTATACAAAAACTTAGTATACTTCATTTATAGTTATAACTTAGGTTTTATCCATATTTAAAATTCTCACCTAAATTCCACTTTTTATGGTTGATATCAAACTTATATATTATCAAATTGCTTGTTCCCACAACATTTTAACTTATTATATATATATATATATATATATATATATATATGGTAATTTGTATCTATGCTATAGAAATATTATTACTATACAAGTTGATAGTTTCAATCTATTTCAAATTTATAGTTCCAATTTCCAAAGAGTTTCAAATTCATTTTCAATTCCTTTTAAGTTCAATTCCATTATACAACTTAGAAGTCTTCTAAAATTCCAAACTTAATTCATTTCACTTGTTTGTAAATCATTCACTATCTTAGAAGTTAAGAATTCAATGTCGGGTTCGTTTTCAAAACAACGTTCAAAATATTGTACTATAATATAATATATCTTTTATATAAGACCATATTATAAAAGATTTAAATGAAATTAAGTTTCTCATAACAAAGAATAAAAATTCTAACTGGTCTCCCTCACTTAATCTCTTGAAAATAAATGTCGATGATGCGTGCACTCATCACCGGAATCATTTTCCAAAGGCATGAGGGGAGTATACACTTATTTCAAAAATTTATTTGAAAACAATTTCTATACGAAACAACTTTTAAAATATAATTTTATTATTTTAAACCATTTTATAAAATATTTTTAATAATAAATTTTTTTCTTTATGAAATATTTATCTTATAACTATTTTATTTTATTGCTTATTTTAAATAAACCATTTTAATAATTAACTATTTATTTTATAAACTATTTTAATATTTTAACTATAGATTTTACTAAATCTGAAATTTCTATTTTAAATACAAATTATTTATTTTCAAACTATTTCAATTATATGTCTAAACTATTTTAAATACATTTAACTATTTTAATATTCCGATTATTTTAAAGTTGGAATTGTTTCATGATTTAAGTATGGTTTTAAATGGAGATTTTATTATGAAATATTCTATCTCGACTATTGAAACGATTAGCAAAATATGATATTTTGACATGAAGTATGAACATCTTTGAAATGTAAAAGAACAGACCGGTGTGAAAAATGTAAACGTTTGGTTGTTAAAGAGACCAGGATAGGATATTGTCATAGTCTCTGCCAATATCGAAAACCACTTTAACAACTGTGTACGCGGTGGAGTTCCAGAATGAAGTAGGTTGATTTGGAGGCGATTACTGGATTTGAAGAAAGAGAACGATGATGGATGTCCTTGACCTTCGGGTCATAGTTAAAATGACTAAAATAGGGCTATACCATGACCAAGTGGGGTTAGCTACCTCCATCGGCAACACTTCTTCCTTTATTATTATAGTCCCTCGGTTTGATTAATTTGATTTGATGCGCATCCGTGATTTGGGAGTGTTGTTCGAGGTGGGCGGTAGTCGCGGCTATGTGTTACCAACAGTCCGGACGTGCAATTAGTATATTCATACTTTGGACAATCCTCGTGTGCCTTGTCATATTTATCTTGATCGAGCCCCCTATGATTTTGATTTAACGTTATCGCATCACAGCGCATCCCTATCCATAGACGTACTGGTGTGTTATATGCAAATTGTACGGCAGCAGTATAAACGGTGTAAGGGTAATAATGGTAATCCCACTTACACTATTCCAATATTTCATATTTAACCATAGACACTATTATAATAGCGTATTACATTATATAGTATCTAGTTTGACGGATCCTTAAGAGATGAAATTTTCCGTAACATCTCTTTAGTTATTGCACTCATATTATCATATGAAATTGATTTAACTAATATGAGAATATTTTAGTTCTGATCCAAGCGTTTTTGTCTTTTCATTTATGCTCGGATCAGCCTGAGTTTTCAGTTAACGAAGATATGGTTATGAAGATGAAGATGGAGCCTGATGGACGTATTCATTTATATTTTCCGCTGCATATATGGGTATGTTAATTAACACTGATAATCATTGTAAATGTAAAATAAATGTATGTTTTAATAGCTTCATGAACTGTTATTTATTTATCATATTTTGTCTTTCCGCTGTGAGATTCTGTGATTGTTTTTCTTTTTTCTTCTTTTTCTCATTTGAATCCCAATAGTTATATGTATTTTTGATTTGTTTAAGTCTGCATTGAGGATCATTGTCGATTTGAACAGTCAACTAAGTTCAATCGGTTCAATCATCGAAACCTTAGACCATGAGGGATCATGGTTTGATTTGCAATCCGGTATCCAACAGTATGTTGTTAACGCACTAATAAAGAATGATTTGCGATTAGCAAAGAAAGCCTTGGTAGAAGAACCGAAAAGGAACTGAATAACACAGTTATTAGCACATGCAAAACCTTTATTTTTGCAGTATACCGGCTGGCTTGCTTTGAAGTGAAATTAATGAGTGTGTGAGGAATCAGTGGAATGTGTAGTATCGCTAGACAAAAGTAAATGCATTTCACAGTTTTTGCCAAGTAAGTAACATTTGTTACGGATAACGATGAGAGGCAACTCAAGGAAATGTTCTCTGTTTCGTAGTTTATGCCTTGTCAATTCCATGATATTTGTAATCCAAATGCAAATAAATAAACATTATGATCACTTTGGCTTACACACACACGCGTAATGCTAGTATAGAATTACCATTAGGGAACGAAATAAGGAGATGTAACGGGCAAGGCAACCTTCCTATCTACAAGGAAGATTCTGGATATTCTAAAAAATAACTCGTTACATGCATGAAACGCAGGGCATATGATGGTATTTTATTAATAATTGGTCACAGGCAACAAGATATATATTACTTTGTCTTTCATGTTACATCGCTTTCAAGGCTCCACATTACAGAAGCCTCTGGTCTCCGAGAGCCTATAAATAGCACTTCATATACAAACCTGAAATTCACACACTTGCATTTGCATAGATACATATATTAGCATTTAACGTACACAGTGAACGGTTTTCTTTAAAAAATGACAAGTAGTATATTAGCATTTAACGTACATATATTAGCATTCAACCTCCCTGTCCTTACAACGACGTCGATGCTTCTCCAGCTGTTTGGAAGGCTCTCAATATTCCGCAATCTCAGATTGGAGACTATGATATTACATGGTCCGATGCCTGATTGCACACTATATCTTTTGATATATATTCCTGTGTGATAAGTAATATATATACTGTGTCAGTTTGATTAATGTCAATGAATGAATGATATATATTTACTCCATACAAAATGTCAAGCTTCTTGTCTAAACATCTCTCATCTTCCTCCTTACATACATAAGTAAGTATGCTGGTGATCATCTTATAAGATTATCAGGTTAATACATAACATATGGCCTTGTCTTTGGTTATGGAACCATCAATGAGACTTGCACTCTCAGTTGGTAACTAACTTGAAGAGGAAAACAAAAGGTCATCAGAACTTTTGCAGATAGTACTAAATTATCTCCTTATCAGATCGCAGGCTTGTGAAACTTACATTAGCATATGTTTCACGACAACAATATTGGTTGCATGAGCATTCATAAACCTGACAGACATGACAGAGAGAGTTAAGCACAGGTCAACACACACAGGAGCAACAAATGGTCGTTGCCAAAAACAACAAAAGTGTTTATCATCATTTTGGTTTTAAACGCAGACTCAACTAAAACCACACACATATCAGTTATGGCAGTTGCATCAATGATGTGTCCATATACATTGGAGTATATTTCTCCATTTTACATACTCTGTGTTTCATCTTTTCTATTATCCACGGCTTGCATTTATTTTCTTCCCTACTGTTAATCCATTTTACCAATAATGTCACTCGATTCAATGTGATATTTTGAGTGGTTATACTGAAAAGTCCTTCTCGCCAAAAAAAAAAAAAAAAAAAAAAAAAAAAAAAAAAAAAAAAAAAAAAAAACTGTCTGAAAATATGTAAGCTCATTTCTTTTTTCTTCTTTGTTTGTTTACTAGTGACTTCTCTTAATGCATCCGCAGTTCGCTTTAAAATGTTTATATCATAATTTAAACTATGATAGTGATAGTTTTCTGCTATTTTAATGCATTATATCACAATTTCAAACCTTTTAAAAGCATCACCCGATAGTGATGGGTTTCTGCCTACAAGTTGTATCAGCAAACCCTTGGGACAACCAAAACTGACTATGTGCAACATAATTAACATGATCAATTGGTAACATAATTACAAGCACATGCTGATACTGGAAAAATGACTTCAAAGGTAGATTATTATAAGCAGGCAAAATCATATGGTAAAATAATGCAATGTTTGGTGCATATCAGCACCAACTGACAACCCCGTACTCATCTTAATGAATACAAAAAGCAGTCGATTTAATATACGACACTAGCGTGGGGGCTTTTAATTGCAGGAACAAATATGTTCATTGAACACAAGAAGGAAGGCCACTTAGTTAAACAAACCTGTACTAGTCCTAATGATCAAAATCGAAGGATGATCGTGTCTGAAGTGGAGATGCGGTCGCTCGGTCAGGTGGGAGGCGTCGTGTTTGGAACTTGCGGCAGGAGGACGACGTGTCGTTGAGTCTTGGTTGAGATTCCATAGAACATGAAATGTAGTGACGTGATTACGATTTGGCATTTTGTGCAGGTGAAGCTTTTGTTATGAACGAGGACGAACGACTTTGGGATTTAGGGTTTGAGAAATTAGAAGAATTTGGGGGAGAAGAGAGCTGAGGCGGGCTCTAAAATTTTCACGCAGATAAATCTTTTATGTCCGCCTATCCGCACCCCCAAATTTTCTTTTCACACCCACATATCCCATCCATAAGTTATTAATTTAAAATTCACCCTTTATCGATTAAGTAGATGTAATCATTAGAAAGACATCCTTGAAATGAAGCAAATCTCTATTTTTCTATAGCAATTCATATCTGTAACTCTTTTTTTTTTTGTCCTTGTTACTTTAAAAAAATTCAAAAAATTATAAGCACTTACAAAAAATTTCTGACAAAAAACTTTCAAATTTTTTTGTATTAATTGTGAATAAGTACAGACATATCTGCAATTATTCAAATTATGCATTGCAGGTGGTAGAAAAGGATAAAGCAGATGCAAACATGTCTGCACTTATTGTGAATAGGTGCAGACGTATCCACAACTATTATACAATGTACTGCACAAATATCTCGGTGTATTGTCATATGAAAATCTTAAGTAAAGGTAAAATAACATATGGTTGTTTGAAAAAATAAAGTGCATGTTTTTCATATTTTAATACTATTATCCCCACCTTAAAATGAAATTTGTATATAGATTTCTATGAAGTTACCGATATTTTTAAAAATTCAAATAGTATTTGATAATGCCAAAATTATAACATGGAAAATATTGGAATTTTTTTGTTTGAACTAAAATTGAAACACTATTTCAGTCTTCGAAAAAAGAGGTTTAAAACACTATTAACAACCAAACCATATGTGTTTAAATCTATACACTTGAAAATCCCTTGAAATTGATATCCAAGCTCAATGATATAATGATTAACAAGATATAATAAGTTGATAATTAATGGCAGGATTAACAAGATATAATAAGTTGATAATTAATGGCAACATTTGTTGGATGAAGTTATCGAGCTTTTAGAAACGATTTGTTATTATTGAGGTTTTTACACCTTATGACTTAAATAACAAATGAAAATTTGTCAATAAACTTTTGATAATAATATCTAAAGAAAAGTCCGATCTTAGAAAATTATAGTGCATTAAGAGACATTTTGATTACATATGATGGTCTCTCATGTTGATAACACGAGTTTGCACCAGCTTAATAAATGTGACGTTATAAAGAGTGTGGAAAATACGGGCCTTTAAAGGCTTTCGTCATTGTACACTAAACAAGTTGGGATATATTCTTCCTAATCCATGTTTATACCTTGTAATATCTTTTTTTTGTGGATAATGTCAAAGAGTTAGGCGGTTGTTTCAATAAAAGACATACCAACCTAATTTAGTGAATGAAAAAAGAATGGTAATTTTTATTCTAATCCACGGTTTTAATAAGTTAATCCACCATTTTATTTTAATAAGTTAATCCACCATTTTACTTTAATAAGTTAATCCACAACTATTTTGTAAGTTGATCCACGAGTGGATTAACTTAAAGATTTCACCCTATTATATATCTAACAATCGATTTTGTGCTTCTTGTTTCACAATTCTTCGTTATTTCACAATTCCCATATCAGATTAATAATAATAATCCAACTAGCCTAAAATCAAGATCTCATACCAGATTAATTATATGAAGAAAAAAATACACATTATACCGTGATGTGACATAGATAACATATAAATCTACTGTATGTAACATGTTTCTTATATAAATTATACCGACATGTCAATTTATATATAAGATTTTCATTTGGTAATCAAGTTCTCTTGCTGTATATGTTAACTTGTGCAGCCACTCATACTAGTCATTCATACATGCTAGTATACGTATGCATAAAAACCCAAATGACGTGGTGAGAGACAAACAAAAAATTCTTGCTATAAATAAACAGACATGGAGCAAAACATCAAAAGCTTCTCTTCTTAGACAATTTCTATCAAATTTTCAAGGTTTCAGAAAATAACTAACTACAATTATATGCGATAATGGTGATATTAAAAAAAAATGCAATTTTGCATACAATTAATCAACTTCAAAAAAAAAAAACAAACAAACAAACTACTTACTGTTATGTTGAATTACCCTGCTTAACGCTTAAGCTTAGATTTAGATGTTAGGATTCCAGAACCGAGAAGACGACAGACACGGAAGAAGAAAACAGACGGAAAAAGATTGAGAAAAAGAGAATACGTACGGTTTTTTTGTTGGATGTACTGATTAAAATTAAAATTTTAGTAAAAGTCAAAAATCCTACAAAATAGGTTGGATTAACTTACTAATATTGTAGATTAGAATAAAAATTACCAAAAATAATTTAGGTCGTTTGCATTAAAGTGAAATTATAGAGTGCTCAAGAAATGATGCAATACATTATCCTTAGAAAAATTAATGAACTTCGTTGTTTTTGCTAAGTAATATTTATTTTAATTTTTGAACTAACGGTCATCTCCTACGTAGATAATGTTTAAGGCCACGAGCTCTTCGGTCCTCAAGCAATTGTTGGGTAAAAAGTGCAGAAGTTGAGTATGCAATGAGATGTAACATGGTTATCAAACCGAGCGTTAACAAGTATTGTTTACTGTAATTGTCCAAAATTATTATTTTTGAAATCCAAATAATACTCTTTTTTGGGAACTGCTTTCTCCATTGTTTTCAACGCCTCAAATTCTTGAGCTTAAAATTTCTCCAAAAAATCTATTTCACTTCAAAAAAAAAAAAAAAAAAAAAAAAAATCAGATCTATATACTGCAATTAATATCCTATTAATCATGTTGTTGCAAAATAGTTTAAAAATACAACATTTTTTCTTTTAATTTATATAATCAAATAGTCGGTTTTCCCATCGTTGTGCGGTTATACAAGTTTTTATACTGGTTATTATCTACTAATCGGTTTGAAAGAATATAAGGCAAGGATGTTTACTGCTCTTATGTCCAGATCCAGCATACAAGTACTAAAAAGGTTTGTTTTTCACAGTGGTTGTGGTTTTAAAAACAATATTGCATGATGAAGAAACAGTTCATTGGTAATATATAGTGCGCAAAATTTCATATATTCATTTATTCCACTGTTTGTGTGGTTATCAACAGTTATAAGTGCATGCTATTATAACTGTCCCGAGTGATAATATAACTGTACACAGATATTTTGTATATGTATAAAAGTTCAATTTTCTTTTTGTAAAGAGATTGATATGATATAATATTATTCGGGTCGTGAAATTTCGTTTTAGCTTTCTTTCTTTAACCCAAATGACTTGTCTTTTAGGTGCTAAAATGACCACAACACGAATAAATTGTATTAAGTGCGTTTTCAGTAGCAAGAAAGACAGATCGTTCAAAAATATAATTAACTTAGTTAAGAAAAGTAAAATAATACTGAAAATGCCTATTTTCTGGACCTCCATAAAACTCAGCAATCATACTGCTCCTCAAATAAAGTGATAAAGTGATATGATAAAAAGAGGTGTTAAAATGGAAAAATAGCGGCAAATTGGCGTTCCTAACAACATAGATTGCAACATTTTACACCTACCTACGTAATCCAAATTTATGCAGGTGCAATTTTTATTTTATCGTATTTTTTTGAAAGAAATGTATATTTGCATAGAACTAGGTATATTTTTATGTAAGTTTTGTTTGAAGCCTAAAATTGAAACAAGAATTTTTTTTAAGCCTAATTTTTATTTTGTCCTTTAGTGGAAAAAAATAATCTAGATTACTATCTTTATAACAACCCAGATTTTTGGGTATCCAGGGTAAACATATTTTAATATTTTGTGATTTTAGAAGTAAGAAGTATGTGTTACGAGTTAGTGAGACTAACTCGTATAGTAAATTAAGATGAGAAAATAAAGAATTTTTGTTTTATATGAATTGTTTATTGTGATAAATTAGTTCCCATTACCATAATAAGAAGTCTATTCCAGTCATGTTTGTAAATTATGATTTCATGATTAAAATGAATATTGAGAATATACAATATTGATTAGCAATCAGTATTTAAGTGAAAACTGTATTTTCAGTGTTAAGTGTCAAGTTGCTTTAACAAGCTAAATTGCAAATAGTGAATTTGATTTTGGATAACGTAAGTTGTTGGAATTATATAATAAAATAAAAATTGTGTTTAAAACAATGTTTTGAAATGATAAAATGAATTTACAGAATAATGGTATAAAACTGATATTTGTTTAGGAGAAATAAATTATGGATTGTTATTAAAAGTAAATTTTGGCAAAAACATCTATATTTGTTAAGTTTTTATGTTGCTAATAAACTAAGAAATGTAAGTATTAATGAAAATCAATATTTATGTGTTAGATAAATTTTGATGTGTTTGTGTGAGTAAATTATGTAAAAACATCCTGTTTTGTGCAATCATAAAACATAAAGTGTAAATTTTGTACACTTAAGTGTTAAAGGTCAAATTCGATTGTAACATGAGGATTTGTGTTTGTTTGCGCAAGTTCATGTTAATAGAAGTAAAAGTGTTTTGAATAAAATGTATAAAATTTGATAAAGGCAAAATTATTTGTTGATAATTTAATAAAGTGTAAGATGGTTGTTGTTAAGGTCGAGTGAATTGTATTTTAATCTAGCCAATACAAATTTATAACACTTGCATGAACAAAATAATTTGCAACACTTGAACTAATGGGTTGATAAGGTTGAACCCGTAAGGCCAAGAAGAAACTTTTGGTGATTGGCTTTAGTACATTCCTTTTCTTTTGGGATTTCTCCTTCTTCTTCCTAAAAGAACACATGAAGAAATTAATGGCTCCTTCGCATTATTTGAAACCAAAATCTCTCATTCAAAATTTGAAAGGAAAATGAAGTTTCAAACCTCTCACTTTGGTGCTAATCAGAGATTAGATTAGTGGATTCTTCTTCAATTTGTTTTAGCAATCAAAGGAAAGTAAATAAAGCTTTCAGGTGTCTTGCATTTCAGTAACTTCTCAACCTATGGGTTCTGGGCAATAAAAGCTTCAACTTTGCTTCCAAAACGCTTGAAATTCAATGCTAGTCCAAGAAAGTTGAGTTTTAAAACTCACATTTTCTAGTTTAGAATGAGATTTCAAGGGTAGAAATCTCAATTTTATTTCTTACATGTTCATTTGTGAATTGATGTTAGTAAATTAGTAAAAGCGGATCCCTATTTTTCTATAGCAATTCAAGTCTATGTGTTTTTACGCTGTTACTCAAGATTTTTTAAAAAAAATTAGGAATGCCAACAGAAGATTTCTAACAAAAAAATTATAGAAATGTCTGCATTTATTGAATAAGTACAAACATATATGTAGTTATTCACATTATGCATTGCAGGTAGTAAAAAAGGGTAAAATATGTGCATAAATGTCCACACTTATTGTAAATATGTGTAGACGTATTTGCGATTATTCTACAATTATTGCACAAATATCTCAGTGTATTGCCATATGAATATTTTAAGTAAAGGGCCATATGGTTGTTTGAAAAATTAAATTGCATATGTTTCATATTTTAATACTTTTATCCCACCTTAAAATGAAATTCGTATACAGATTTCTATGAAGTTACCGATATTTTTTAAATTCAAATAGTATTAGATAATGTTAAAATTATAATAAGGAAAATATTGGAATCTTTTTGTTTGAACTAAAATTAAAACACTACTTCAATCTTTGAAAAATGAGGTTTAAAACATCATTATTTACCAAAGCATATGTGTTTAAATCTATACACTAGAAAATCCCTTTATTGTTGAAAATTAATATCTAATCTCGGTGAGATAATAATTATCAAGATATAACAGGTTGATAATTAATGTCAGCATTTGTTGGATGAAGTTATTATGCTTTAGAAATGATTCATTACTCTCGAGGTTTTATACCTTATTTGACCTTAAATAACAAAAGAAAATTTATGAATAAACTTTGATAATAGAATCTAAAGAAAAGTCTGATCTTAGAAAATTACAGTACATTACGAAACGCTTTGATTGCATATAAGTAGTAAAATAAAATTACTTGTATTAAATCGTATGATTGGCCTCTTATGTTGATAACACGAGTTTGCGCTAGCTTAATAAATGTGACGTTATAGAAAGTATGGAAAATACAAGTCTTTAAAGGCTTGCCTCCTTGTACACAACACAAGTTTGGATACATATCTTTATAATCCATGTTTATACCAAATATTTTGTTTCATGGATAATGTCAAGGAGTTAGACAGTTGTTTAAATAAAAGACAAAATAACCTAATTTAGTGGAAGCAAAAAAAAAAAAAAAAAAAACAAGGTCGCTTGCATTAAAGTGAAATTATCGAGTGTTCAACAAATGATGCAATATATTGTCCTTCGAAAATTTAATGAACATCGTTGTTTTTGCTAAGTAATATTCCTTTCGATTTTTATACTAACAATCATTTCCTACAAGGTAATGTTTAAGGCCACGAGCTCTTCACTCCTCAAGCAATTGTTGGGTAAAGAGTGCAGGGGTTAAGTATGTAATAATATGTAATATGGTTGTCAAACCGAATGTTAACTAGATTTGTTACTGCCATTGTCCAAAATTATTTTTTTTGAAGTCCAAATGATGCTCCTTTTTTTGGAACGACTTTCTCCAATATTTTCAACGCCTCAAATTCTTATGCTTAAAATTTCTCTAAAAAATCTATTCCACTTCAAATCTTCTTCATATCTATATTTATAGTTACTATCCTATTAATCATGTTGTTTCCAATTAATTTAAAATTGCAATATATTTTTTCTTTTAAATTCTATAATTAAACAGTCAGTTTTCCAATTGACGTCTAGTTATACTAGTTTTTATATTGGTTATTGTCTACCGATCAGTTTGAAAGAGTAAAAGGCATGGATAATTTACCGATATTGTGTACGGATCCAGCATATAAGTACTAGGAAGGTTTGTTTTTCACAGTAATTGTGGTTTTAAAAACGATATTGCCTGATGAAGCAACAATTCATTGGTAATGTACAACGTGCAAAATTTCATATATTCGTCTGTTCCACTTTTTGTCTCTTGTTTGTGTGGTTATCAACGGTTATAAGAGCATGTTATTATAACCATACCGAGTGATGATATGGCTATACACAGATATTATATATGTAGAAAAGTTTAGTTTTCTTTTTGTGAAGAGATTGATATGATATAATATGATTTAGGTTGTGAAAATTTGTTTTAGCTTTCTTTCTTTCACCCAAATGATTTGTCTTTCATTGCTTAAATGACCAACACATGAATAAATGTATTAAGTGTGGTTTTTAGTAGCAAGAAAGACAGATCAATACAAAATATAGTTACTTTAATTAAGAAAAGTGAAATAATACTGGAAACGCCTATTTTCTAGAGCTCCGTAAAACTCAGTCACCATACCGCACCATAAAGCGATAAAGTGCTATGATAAAAAGACGATGTTAAAATGGCAAAATAGTGGTAAATCGACGCTCAGCAGCTCTCCTGACAACATGGATTGCAACATTTTATAGCTAGCTATGTAATCCAAATCTATGCAGGTGTAATTTTTATTTTTCTATTTTTTTAAAGAAAGGTATATTTGTGTAAAACTAGGTATATATTTTGTGTAAGTTCTGTTTAAAGCCTAAAATCAAAATAAGAATATATTTTTTATCCTAATTCATAATTTTGTCCTTTAATGGAAGAAAAAAGAATCTATAGTAACTAGCATTGTAATAACCTTAGTTTTTGTCAGGGTAAGCATATTTAAATATATTTTGTGATTTTAGAACTAAGAAGTTTGTGATACGAGTTCGTGAGACTAACTCGTATAGTAAATTAAGATGAAAAAAAATAAAAAATTCTTATTTTATATGAATCGTGCGTGATTGGTATAAATTAATTACCATTAGCATAATAAGAAGTTTATTCCAATCTATGTTTGTAAATGATGATTTGGTGATCAAACTGAAGATTGAAAATATAAAATATTGATTTCCAATCAGTTTTAAAGTGAAAAATATAATTTCAATATGAAGTGCTAAGCCGCTTTAACAGGCTAAATGACAAATTGTGAATTTGTGTTTGGATAACGTAAGTTGTTGGAATTATATAATAAAATAAAATTTATGTTTAAAACCTTGTTTGAAATGATAAAATGAGTTTACAGAATAAGAGCATAAAATTGATTTGTGTTTACGTGAAATAAAGTTATGGATTGTTATTAAACGTAAATTTTGGTAAAAACATATATATTTTTAAGTTTTTTATGTTGCTAATAAAATAAGAAATGTAAATATTGATGAAAATCAATATTTATGTGTCAAGATAAAATTTGATGTGTTTGTGTAACTTGGTTGCAAAACATTGTATTTTGTGAAATTATAAAATATAAAGTCTAAATTTTATACACATAAGTGTTAGAGGTCAAATTAGGTTGTAAAATGAGAATTTGTGTTTTTTTGTGCAAGTTCAAGTCAAAGGAAGTAAAAGTGCTTCGAATAAGATGAATAAAACTCGTGGAAGGCAAAATTAAGTGTTGTTGATATTTTAATAAAGTGTAAGATGGTCGTGTGTTAAGGTTGTGTGGATTATACTTTAATTTAGCCAAGACAAATTTGTAACACTTGCATAAAATAAAATAATTTGCAACACTTGAGCTAATGGGTTAGAAGATAAATTAGGTTGAAGCCATATGCCCGAGAAGAAACTTCTGGTGATAGGCTTTAGTACATTCTATTTCTTTTGGGGTTTTTCCTTCTTCTTCCTAAAAGAATATAAAGAGAAATTAATGGCTCATTCCCACTCTTTGAAACCAAAATCTCTCATTCAAAATTTGAAAGGAAAATAGAGTTTCAATCCTCTCACTTTGGTGCTAACAGGGATTAGATCAGCGGATTCTTCTTGAATTTGTTTCAGTAATCAAAGAGAAAAGTAGAGTGAAGCTTTCAGGTGTCTTGCATGTCCGTAACTTCTCAACCTATAGGTTTTGGGCATTAAAGGCTTCAATTTTGCTTCTAGAATCCTTAAAATTCACAGCTAGTGCATGCAAGGTGAGTTTTAAAACCCACACTTTCTAGATTAGATTGAAATTTCAAGGTTAGTAATCTCAATTTTATTTTTTACATGTTCTCTTGTGAAGTGCTATTGATAAATTAGGAACATCTCTTTGGTTTTAAATTTAAAACCAGGATTTTTTTGAAGTTCTAGAAATCTTAAGAAGAATGGGTCGAAAAGTTTGATACAAGCTTGCTGCCTTATCGCTGCAATTTTCTAAGCTTAACATTGCACGTAATTTAAGCATATATTTCTCGTTTGGTATCCTAATTTGACGATTTTGGATGTTTCGAAAAGCGTATACTTTGTTTTAAAAGTTTTATGTTTTGGTTTTTCTAAAGTTTCGAAAATAGATTGTTTAAAGTTGAGTTTTATGCTGTTATTTCTGGAGCAAAATAAATATTTTCTTTGTGTTTGAAGTTGAAACGAATTTTGTCATTTCTTCCACGTTTCTTAACCAAATTCGATAATTCTTGAAATAATGGAAAGCTTATAATTTATTATACAACTTTCTTGTTTTTAGGCTTTGTGTAGTTTTGATGCTTAAATGGTGAAAAATCCACTTGTTTATCGCTGGAACTGTCACTGAATGACAGAACCAAAATATTTGAATCTGAAAACTATTCGGATCTTAACAAAAGATTTTTTAGCAGTTGAAAGACAAAGTTTTATATTATAGGCATACCAATTTTCATGTTGTCAACTCACCTAAAATATGCCTGGAAGTCAAACTCGGGATCGTTTTCAAACCTGCATTTTGAGGAACTCCAGGCACGTCCTAAGTTCATGTTTGAGACAATGTATCTTCTTCGTTTCTTAACGAAATTCATCGATTCTTTTTTTAATTAAAAGAAAAAGTTTTGTACTTTAGTCTTATTCATTTTTATGTCATTTTGATGTCGCTAAGTCACCTGAAACACGCTTGGAAATTGAACCGAGAGTGTTTTCAGTCCTGCGTTATGAACAACTGCAAACAAATGCTTGAGTCCATGTTTGAGACAGCGTATCTCTTTTGTTTCTTTATGAAATTCGTTGATTTTTTTTAGTTGAGAGATAATGTTTTGTACTAAATTCATACCAATTTTCATGTCATTTTGAGGTTGCTAAGTCATATGAAACATGCCTGAAATTTGAACTCGGGAAGGGTCTGAGGCCTAGGTAAAATGCACAAGTCTTTTATTTTTAATCAACATGTTGCACCTTGGTTTTGTGAACTTTGTTCGTGGTTCTTGGCTTGGTTTTCACGATAGATCCAATCACATATCTTGAGTATTCCATTTCGTAGCCGATCAAGTCTCAATTCATACATTTTGAGATTGTTTTGGCACGGTTTGAATGAAAGATTTTAGTGTAAATCTCGAGTGCTCCGCATCATTTTGTACATATATTAAACTATGTTTCATGAAAATGTTTGCCTTTCTTCTACCATGAAGAATCCTAGATTTTCAACGAATTTGTGTTCAAGTTTTAATGAATTTTTAATAGTTCATTCTCTATGATGTCTTCCTTGTGATTCTGAGCACACATGCACGTATTTTCTAACTATTTTTTTGAAAAGAGTTTTGTAATATATCTATTGTTGAAGGAAAATGTTTTATAAAGCAATTATATACATAAATATATTATTACTAATATTTATAAAATATAAAGAGATTTGCTAAGTTGATTTCTTGAAATATTTTCCGAAATTCGATTTGAACCCCAAATTTTCCTAAAATATATTTTCCTATATAATAGCACATGACACAATTTTGCACCTTTCGAAATGAAAAGGTTGGAAGCTAAATGATTTAGTAAACCATGTGGTATAGGAAACATATGTAACACCCCGCATTTTTATAATGTTAATTTAATTAAATAATTATAGAAAAAGATGAATGGAAAGTTAGAGATTTGTGGAATTATTAGAATTGGGCTTTGGAATGTGTACTATTGCGTTCATTGTATTTTTCTGATAAATTTACATATATAATGCATTCCGAATGGAGTTCTTACGGAGAAATTACACACGTACGAAGTTTAGCACTAAACAATATTTATACGTAACAGGAATATAAATTATAATCTTAACTATATGCACATAGAAAATTCCAGAACTAACGTTTGCAATTTTAAATTAGGATAAGGCCAAGAATAAGAGATAACGTAAAGAATAATAACGTTAGGGAAATAAATTAACCATTGTTCGTTAAAGCCCCGTATATATTTTCCAAAAACATGTATGGGTGGACCCGGAGAAGTGCGTGGGTCGACCTAGTTTCGACGCAAGGAAGGTCTGGGTTGACCCTATGTCGACCCAGGACGACGTTGGATTTACCTTAGCGGGGCTGGCGGCGTGCATTTTCTAGGGTTATGACGTGTTTGTTTTATAAACGATGGTTCTAATCTGCTTTCCACAAATCTACGGATCGTGTTATTTCGAGCGGTTATAGACGTCTAGGGCTAGCAGTCAAACTCATTATCTTGTGAGAAGATGTTGAATCCATGCGTTTCATTTATTCTCCAAACCTTTTTAGCATCAAATTAAGTTAGTTTAGGCCTTGAGAAAAAAGAATCGGAGAATGAAATTCACAACTTAAGATTGTAGGTGCTCAGAATTCCTTTTCATACGAGGTAAGTTCCATTGATCTGATTTCAATTCTTTTGTTTTCTTTTGAGTCCTGAATTGTAAATCCATAGTTATTACAGTATTGAATCAAATTAGGGAGAAACGACGGTTAATAATTCTAAGTCAGATTCTAGAATTAGGTAGCTTACAGGTGAGTAGATTTAAATTATTTTGTGTATGTTCCCAAATTACATTGTTTAAAAGGTAATTAAAAGATTGGTTAGGGGAAAAAGTACAGAAAAATATGGAAAACGGAATAGGAAATAGTATGCCTAATTTATATAGAAATTTATTGTAATTAAATTGGAATTGATAAGTATGTAAGAAAATAAGAAATAATATATAACTCAAAAAAAAAAGGAATTAGTTGTTGATCGAGTTAGTTTGGGGCGAAAGGGGATACATTTCCATAATTACCATTACGGTGAATTACAAAGAACGTAGTTACAAGAAAAAAGAAAGGTAATAGGGATTAGCAAGAAATAGGGGATTTTACCGTATTGCACATTAATCAAATATGTATACATGATGTAATAAAGAGAAATAGCTTGCAATTATGGATCATAATTGATGTATATTATGGAAATAGATTTTTATACATTTCCACCAACCAATTTAACGAAGTGTGTGAAGTATTTTCTATAATAATAAAAATGTACAAAACGGTAAATAAAGAAAGGTTACAATAGTAAAGGTTTACTTAAATAATAAGGAACATTGGGAAAATGTGATGAACGGAGAATATAACCTATTGTAACCAATTATATGAATGGGGATGAAATATAATATATAGGTTTGTCCTAGAGAAAAGTGGAATTATAACGTAGGTTATAATTAACAATGAAAAGAGAACTTATTAATAAACTTAGTTAAGGGAACTAAGTTAACAAGCAAACCCACAACAATGGTTGTGGTAACGATATAACATAAGGTTATAATTATATGAGAAAGAATAAAGCAAGCTTATTAATATACTTATGAATGGAGAAATATTAAGTTTAATGAATGTAATAATAATGAGTGGAAGTCCATTCCGGTAGCATGGGGCCGATTAGGGAAAGTAAGCGGCCAAATATAAGTTAATAAAACTAGTAACTTGAATAGAAAATGAATGGGTAATAATCAAGTTAATTAGCAATGTGATAAGCTAAAGCAAGCACGTGATTAAAGGATTAAACTTAGGATCTAATAACACGATGGCATGATGCGCTTGGACTAGTCCGTACGTATGGAGATAAAGAACCCAATGGGGTATATCACCGCGATGTCTGGAGAAATGAGCGAAGCATACCCAACTGATTATTCTACAGGACTGGAGGGAAGCATGAGGCTTTTACGGGACGTGGTAGGGTACTCTTTGATGGCCCTTTGAGGAGCAACCGGATGAAGCCATCGCTAAGAGGCGGGTGTGTTGCACCATCTAGAGGGACTGCAACAATGGTGTGGCAGCCAGAATGCTGTGGCAGATGGCGTTGGGTGATTCGGCGGTTTGCTTCGCTCAAAGAGGAGGTGATCAAGACCAAATTAAGGATAGTAATCGTTGGATACTTGTCATCGGCGGTCAGTGGGATGCAGAAAGACTAGAGCTAAACTAACAAAGCAACGATCTTTCACTATCTGGATGTTGGTTGAGGGACACGCCAAATTGGATGTTAGATTGATTGATAGGGGCACATCATTAGCTCTTAATGCAATATTTCATTAGTTGAGGGAGGGGCCATGGTGGGGCCATAGCTACCGTGAAAAGAGACAGACAATATGTGGATATTTGTAATTTATGCTTAACAAAGCTTCCTTTACAGATATCAAAAGATCCCTACCAAGTTTCGTGCATTGGATGTAGCCCTATTACCGAACTTGGGTTATAGTAGGCAGTACATTCGTGCGAGGGTCTAGATACATGCACTGGGTGGTGTATTGTAGACGTTAGCGTATTATTGCGTGTCGAGACGTGGTTAAATCGAGGATTTCATATATGAGGATCCATATGCTTACGTGGCATAGCGATGGAGGTTCTATGCAATTAAGTGGCTAAATGATGGAGATTTCCGGACACGGTTCGTCGTAGGATAGTGGTTGTTCATGCTTCCACGACGTGACGTTGGGGACCGTATGAGGAGGGTACTATGGAAAGTACCTTGAGATATTTGGCATAGCTACATATATATTATATTATATTAGGTTTAATCTACTTGGGAGTAGACGGATGAGATGAGTGTGCGGATCCTTGAGTGTTGTTAACCCGAATAACCTAATAATTAAGAAAAATGTAAGTGAACGGTATATGTAGTGTTATTTAAAAATATATAATTTGTCCCCTCACTAGAACTTATGTTCTGACCCCTTCTTGCAACATACCCGCATGTTAGATTTATGAACGATATTTAGCAGCCTTTGGACACTTGTTAGGAAATTATTTCGTTAAAGCTATATTTGATTATTATATGTCATCCATTCGGTTGTGAGATGTGAGATGTTTTATCGAGTTCTGATATATTTATTATCTCTGTCTTTACTACAGGAAACCAGACAAGCCAACTCGAGTTTCAGTGGTTTGGGATTTAGAATTCTTGAAAAATCCGATCCAGTTGGAATTAGGGTTGTTACATCTGATATCAAAGCTTATGTTCAAGATCCATATATATATATATAGTTAGTAGGTGGCGTATTTGAATTTTAAAAATATAAATATTATATATATTATACATTGATCTATGAGAGAGACCAACTTTTGAAAAAACCGCACATGTGAGTAATGTGTTCGTACATCAATGTCAGGATTGTGAAGGGTCCTAAAAGAGTAAGTTCTTGCTTAACCATGGTATGGGGTGTATAATAAATTTGATGATTAACAAGAAAGTTTAAGTGTGGGTACATGGAAATGGATGATAGGTCCAAGTTGTGGGTGGGTGATTAGGCCTTGAGTTTGGAAAATGGATGAACTAGGGACACATACATATACATATACATATACATACATATATATATATATATATATATATATATATATAGTGCAGGGGCAGCACAAGAGTTGGACGCCACTCGTAGTTCGGAAAGTTTGCTTGAGGATTAGTGAGGAAGTAAGTTTATTTTGTACAAGAAATTTCAAAATAAATTTAAAAAAGTGTGAGTTTGTAGAGCACCTTATACTTAGTCCCACAGTTAAACTTTTAGAAGAACTTAAAATTGAAAGAGGTATTGGAAAAAAAAAATTGAAAGAGTTTTCAAGTTTCAAATTTAAAACTTTAAAGTTTTTGGAAAATTATTGATTTTGGCATTAAAACATTTTTTTAAAGAAGGTATTAATAATTGTTTTCCAAAAGAATTAGGTGTGTAAGAGAGTTGTAGGGCTAGGTCTCAGAGGCAGAAAAGGGAAGGCATGAATAAATGAATTAGGCATGTATGTTGGATAGATTTAAGATAGATTATACAATATTGAATATAAGTAATCAATTCTTATTTTCCTAAATTTTTGACTTTTGAGAAAGCTTTATGAGAAAATAACATTTTTGAAATTTAAAATGGTTTAGTAGGATAATTCTAGTAGTGTGCTTAAACACTAGGTAGAACTTTGGGAAATTATCTCGGTATGTGAGTAAACCATAAACTTGAGCGGTAATTGTAGAAAGTCTAAATTAAGATATAGGGAAGTAAAAATGGAAAATAGTCAACATTAAAGAGGTTATACAGTAGTGTATGTAAATCGAGAAAAATAATATTAGAAAGTGGTCTCTATGGTTGTTACTATTTTACTGTAAAAGGTTTAAGGGAAAAATTTAAAACTTGTAAAGTTTATATGGAAAGGAAGTAGAGAGGTTCCGCATAAACATTAATTTAGGAGATGATACAAGTTAAGTGGAAAAGCAGGTCCGTTAATTCAAATGAGAATTAAGTTCCCATGCAAATCAGTAATAAAATGAGAGAAGATTAAATTTTCAAGGGAAGGCCAAGAACATACCTAATTGGAATATGAAGATAAACGAAAAGTAAGAGCGAATTTGTGATTCTTGTATGAAAAATATGGTATGATGTGTGATTAATGGAAATCCCACTTTTAGCGCTTTTTAGGAAATTAAAAGGCATAAAGTGTTGTCTTACTTTAAGAAATGATGAGAACTAGGCCCTAGGATGTGAGGATACTTCATGGTGAAGTAAGGGTTATCAGGTTTGTATTCATTTAGGTATCGGGTATGGTTAGCCAATAAATATCAGTATATCATTGGTGGATAATTGGGAATGGCTCATGGAACTAACAGGTACGCAGGATGGGTTTTTAGAGAAGGGTAGATGGAAAGAAGGAATGCTATGGTAGGATGGATTCAGTGATGAGGACCATTTTTATGTCACGGGGACTTTGGCCTCCTAGTCTGTGTAGAAACCACCTTTAACCATCGTACCTTTGCATAGTAGTGATTGTAGCAGAGCCTGTTTTCTTTTGGTATGGAGTTGCACTCCTATGAAGCATTCTATTTTATTGTTGAAAATAGAATGATTAGTGTAACATTTTTTTTCTAGGTATGCAAGAAATGAATGAATGATTAAAAGAAAAAGAAATAAAATGAAAAGTAATAAAGGCAATAACTGCATAAACGAGGACAACAAGAGAAAATAAATTCTTCCAAAGCAAGTTTGGGAAAGTTGAAAAAGAAATTATTTTTTGTGTAAACTGTGCTTGGAAAAGAAAGTAGGAATTTTTGTAGAATAGTTGCCAAGGCTCCCAAGTACTGGGAAAACGGTGAGTAAAAGAAAAGTAGAAAATATAGACTTTCTCACTTCCTACCTTTTTCTAATGGCTAATTCACTTACTTAGCCTTGTTTTTGTAAAAATAATGGGAATAGCCATGTTCCAGAAAAAATTACAAATGTAGACCTATTTGTGTATTGAAGGCGAGTTTTGGAAACTCGCCTTCAGTAAAATACACAGGCGAGTTTCCAAAACACGCCTTCAGTAAAATCCCACCCTAACAAACTTACACACAACACCATGTTCAAACTAGCATACACACTAAACCACATTCAAACTAGCCTACCACAACATGGTGACGTAGTACTATGTTCACTACTCCCTTGTACATTAAAATTGACGCTCAGTTAATATTTTATAAAAATTCTGCATAAACTATTAATAAATCGCTATAGTTTATAAATGATTCCGCAGTGACTTTTTGAAGATTTGATTTGGATATAAATAAAAATTGGTAGTATGAAGTCTTTATTTTTCTCTTCCATTATAAAAATATAGATCAGTAGATTCGAACGTTTCTTGTTTCAAAGAAATCCAACGTAGAACGAATCATATATATTCAGTTAAAGTTCAATGCGTAAAACTATGAACTACCGCGACGTTAGGAGCTTGTTTTTAATTATATTATAAATTATACGTTCAAACGTCGTTTAGTTAATACGAATATCAAAACAAAAAATATGGATGGCAAACAAACTATATAAACTAAAAAGTTGATTGCAACTGATCCTAACACAGAAATAAGTACTAAAACTTAGGATGCAACATATACTAACAAAGAAATAGATGCTAACTAGGAAAATATTGCGCAACCAAACTATATCTCACGTTCATGCTCTAGGGATTTTAAGTCGTCTAATTATTATGGTTAAACCGCAACTGTTCAATAACGTTTGGGAGACGTCTAATCTCTTATTCGAGTTCTTTCACATATGTTATTCCCCTTGGGCATAACGGTTCGTCTATCCATTCAGAGTAATTGCATCCTTTCGAATAGGATGGACATTATTGAATGCGCCGACCAATATTGTTGCCATCTGCTCGAACCACAACTTCAACCGGATAACCGCAGTAGCAACAAACTTGATAAGAGTCACCTTCCTATTCATAAGGAATTGGAACATGTGGTACTTGATAAGAACCGACTTCTTGTCGTGGTAGAACGACCGGCTGTTCAGACGTTGTTGAACATTTGGTATAGGATCGTCCCCATCCACATAAAATTTAAACATTTCACTACACAAAGGCGTTAAAAAACAGGATCGTCCCCATTCACATGAGCATTATTATTGACAAATGCCTAGGAACTCACAGCACGTCAGGCCAAAATGTATATAGTATGGAGTGAGCATTTAACTTAGCATTTAACTTTATATCAATGCTACAGTATTCCTAAGGGGACAATTTCTGAAGTGAGCATACTGATTAGTCCTATCACTTCAGCCTCATAATTATCATACTGAGTAGTCATATCAGTTCGGCCCCATAATTAACTTTAGCTAAAGGGGTCATAACATGCACACTGACTACTCTTATCAGGAGAGATTCATCATTCCTTGATTTATGGGTCATCACATGCTTCAAACAAGTATCTCTTCCTCTCTCTCCCTTATTAAAGACCAACGAACCTCTCTTCCTCTCTTCATCACTCCCTGGTTTTTGTTGAGTAGTTCACCATCAAAATGGCTAATTGGAAATTCGATGACGATACCATGGTTCAAAAGTACGATGATTACGAACGTGGTAAACAACCCATAGAAGATGTTGACTTCGTACCCGAAACGCAAATGGGAGTCCAAGTAGATGCCGCAGAGGTCGGGTCCGAACTCTTTAGTGCAACGCAGCCAAACGTTGTAGTCCAACGCCGCCAAACGTTCCAAAAACCCCTTAATGCTCAGTTGAGGGAAATTCTTGCTCGAAACCTCGATAGGTCAAGCTCCAGCATGACGGGTTGTTCAATCCTTTGCTATTGCAGAGTAGAATGTAATGTGCTTGTTTCTAAAAGTCAAACGAATGCAGGTTGTCGGTTTTACGGTTGCAAAGCGTACATTCATGCACAGATTCGTCAAGGGTTGCGGAGTTGTAATTTTTTTTCATGGTACGATCCACCTTTAACAGAGAGGGGTGTCCAGTACGCACTTGAGATGCAAGCTGAGGTTAATAGCTTGGCAAGAATGAATGTGGCAATTAAGAATGAAATGCTTCATGGGTGCTATGGTTCACTCTGAAGCTATGGGTCATAGTTATATTGTACTGGGTCGTCGTTATGTTGTATCGTTGGGTCTAAGTTATGTTGTATTATTGGGTCTAAGTTATGTTGTATTGTTGTGTCATGGTTATATTATTCTAGGTTGTAGTCATATGTTTTTATCGAATTTGGTGAACGTGGTTTGTATGATGTATGTTGTTCTTGATAAAATTGTTTGGCTTTTTTAAAATAGTTTTTGAAGAGTTCATAACCGAAGGCGAGTTTTCAAAACTCGCACGCAGGCTAGTTTTGAAAACTCGCCTTCTCAACTCCCCAGACCAAACCAGGTCTAAATTTGTAATTATGTTACAAACATGGCTAAATCTGTTATAAGTTTCAAGAACAAGGCTACACTTGTGAATTATCCTTTTCTAATATAAGAAACCGAATATGGAAAATTAGAATTTTCTGAAATTTGCAAATTTAAAGTTGGTTGGTAGGGTTTGGATGCAAAAATTGGATGAACTACGCTCTTATTCTATAAGAGTGTGGGAAAAATTGGATGAAAGGATATTTTTGATTTTACAAAAATATTGCATTCATATAGAAATTGCAAGTATATTTAGGTTATGTGCATCATGTTTTCAAAACATCTTTGAAAAAGACAACATTCATATAAGAGGTACCACTTAGAAATTCATTGCATGCATGAATTTTTATAATGTATTACACTTTGCACTAGCGCATAGATGTTTGCAAAACTAGATATACACTTGATGTTCGTTAATTATGTGAGAAATTACATAAGCGCACCTTTTATCTAATTTCGGGGACGAAATTTCCTAAACGATGGAAGAATGTAACACTTCGCATTTTTATAATGTTGATTTAATTAAATAATTACAAAAATACGATAAATGGGAAAATGGGTATTTTTTGAATTATGAGAATTGGCCTTCGGAACATGTACCATTGCATTCATTGTATTTTTCTAATAAATTTACATATATAATATGTTCTGAATGGAGTTCGTACAGATAAATTACGTAAGTACGAAGTTTAGCGTCAGAAAATATTTATATGTAAATGACCTGCGAATATGAATTAAAATCTTAATTATATGCATGCAGAAAATTCCCGAAATAAGTTTAAAATTTGAAATTGGGGCAAGGCCAAGAATAAGGGAAATAAATAAAAAATAACATTAAGAATAATAATGTTAAGGAAATAAATTAAGCACATCTAAATCACTGTTAAAAGCATGTACATGCTTTCTCAAAAAACGTTTATGGGTTGACTCGGGGAAGTGCTTAGGTCGACCTAATGTTGACCGAAGGAAGGTTTGGGTTGACCCTGTGTTGACCTAGGACGATGCTAGGTCGACCCAAGTGGGGCTGCTAGCGTGCGTTTTCTAGGGTTGTGACATGTTTATTTTGTAAGCGACGGTTCTAATTTGAATCTAACGTACCAAGTTCTTTTGAGCGGCTATAATAAACGTCTACGGCTAGCAGTCAAACTCATTATTTTCCAAGCCGACGATGAAATCTTGTCATTTCATTTTTTTCTCCAAATCTTTTCTAAATCAAATTAAGTTAGTTTAGGCCTTCAGAAACAAGAAATGGAGAATGAAATTCATAACTTGGGATTGCAGCGCTAAGAATTCCTTGTCGTACGAGGTAAGTTCCATGGATCCAGTTTCAATTCAATTTTTTTGTTTTCTTTTGGGATCTGAATTGTAAAACCATGATTATTGGAATATTGAATCAAATTAGGGAGAAACCACAGTTAATAATTCTGAATCAAATTATGGAATTGGGAAGTTACAGGTGAGTGGATTAAAATGATGCCTTTTGGTAGTGATATATTTATTGTTTAAATTCCTCGTTGTTGACATAGGAAATTGGTTATTTGCGCACTCTAACTCCCGAGCGTAAGTTTAGGTGTAAACTTATAATCTGAATATTCAGATTACGAGAAATGTAAAGGGAACACACAACTTTTAAAGTGGTTTGGCACTAACATCTACGTCCACTTCGTAGTAATCATTCATCATATGATTTTCGATTACAATGTTTGTACAAATTCGGACAATTTCTGTGTACAAAGTTGTATAATAAAACAACAAATAGCTTGTCAATTCTAAACTTTGACCAAAATGCCCTTCTTCTTCTTCGTTGAGTCAAAGCATGTATTAATATCCAAGAAATAGCTCCAATGCCCAAAAGTATGAAAATATGTCTAAAAGCATGACAAAAGTCCAATTGAATGTCCAAAATTTTTAGGCAAACGCTTTATGTAGTGTTTACAAGTCCATAGAGGTGTCCAAAGTCATGAAGATGGTGACAGAAGCCATTAATGGTGCTTGCGATCTCCAATCCAGTAAGCCATAGTGTAGTTGAAGTCCAAAAATGCTAACCAAGAACTAACCCCTTTGAATGCTAAGCAAGTGAGTATTTATAGGTGAGTTTTGGGAGCATCAGTCTGAATTTCGTATCCCGAGAGGATACAAAATTCGCATCCCAAAAGATTGCCAAAAAACCAAGCGAAAGCCAAAAAATCATATCCCGGAATGTTTAAAATTCTAATCCGCAAAAATAGCTGAGCAACATGCGTAGATCAGTGTAAAAAGGGTGACCCGCATGTATAATTTTGTGTGCCAATATCATTTTCCACTTTCCTTTGCCAAAAAAACAATTTCAAATCCCAAGCATCGGCCTAGAATTTCGTATCTGATCCACCACGTACACCCGTGGAATTTTGCATCAGGACTGTGCTAATACGAAGATCCAGAGGAAAGACGTGATGCACTCAGGGAAATTTTATATCCCGATGTGATGCGAAAAGTTGAAATACGAAATTCCCCTTTGCCAAGCCTAGGCCTGATCGGCTTTGCATGCGCACATGAAAAGTAACGATTTTCCAATGTCGATCACTTATTTTCAATGTGCCAAATCATGAATTTTGCCAAAATCCGATCCTTACCAAATCCGACACATGCACGTGGAAATCCATGTTTTCGCCGTGTTGCTCAACAATTTTCAACGTGCTGAATTTACCACTTTTCCAAATGTCGGATTTTGATGTCGTTAGTTGCGCAAGCCATTTTCCGCAATCATGCCGTGTCGGTGAGCTGTTTTTTTAGTGTGCGAAACCAGAATTTGCCAAAATCCATATTTTTTTCCACATGAGTTTTGCCACATGATCGGACTAGTACACTCAAGAATTTTAAGCTAACTGAACCGAGTCGATCATGCATTTTTACCACACCGGATTTTCTGAGTTTATTAACAACGATTTCGTGAATCGACGTTATTAACAACCTTTTACGAAAACGTCGCAACTTCAACCAAATCGCTTTGTGTCTTCTAACGATGTTCTCGAGACTTTAGCGCATCGTGAACCATAATCTTGACGTGTGACTGCTTTTCCAAAAAGCTAGTCAAGACTTTACCCCCTAAAAACATGTCTTTCTTGATCGAAGGAAGATGTGGTTTGCGAGAAAACCAGAAATCCAGAAATTTAGGAACCAAAGCCAAGAGGAATCCCAAGTGTATTTCTATGACCAGCAAAGAGTCACGATCCGTCTAATTGTATTAACCAGAAAACCAAAGCCATTGAACCAGAAATCCATGATCGTACTAGATCGTATTAACCGTGAAACCAAAAAGCTTGAAATCCAAAGAAAGAAGACGATCGCTCTGAACATTTCTTTGAGAGATAACCAGAATAACCGGAGGACTGCAGGAGTCCAAGAACCTGAATAACTAGAATAACCATAACCAGGAAATTGGGAAAACCCAAAATTTGTAAATCCAAAGTAACTAATAACCAGATATCCAGATGAGTAAAAGGCTGCCTTGCCGAGGCAAGACAACCAAGAACAAGCCAGAGAGGTCCAAGACGGTCTTGCCCAGGCAAGACGACCAAGGATACGCCAAAGAGTTCCAAGACGGCCTTGCCGAGGCAAGGAGACCAAGGACAAGTCTGAAACATCTAAGACGGTCTTGCTAGGGAAAGACGACCAAGGATAAGCTTGAGAAATCCGAGACGGCCTTGCTGGGGCAAGACAACCAAGGATAAGCAAGATAGGGTCCAAGACGACCTTACCAAGGCAAGACGAACAAGGACAAGCCAGAGGGGTCCAAGACGGCCTTACTGGGGCCAGATGACAAAGAGCAAGCCGGAAATCCATGGAGCGGAGCCCTTAGTTTGCAATCATCTTTTAGATTTCCTTACCCCACAGCCGATGTCTTAACAAATGAAGTAGTTTTTGTTAAGGTTAAAAAACTTTGGAGTTTTTAGTAAAACCAAAAAGAAATCTTAACAGTTTATCATCGAAAAGAGCATGCCTAGGGACATACATGTTCTCGTTCATGGATATGCAGGCTTAGCCGTTTCTGATTACAAATTTGTTTGTGAAGTAGACTTAATAGTTTATCACTTGCAAAAAGCATGCCTAGGGATGCTTGTTCCCATACATGGGTAAGAAAACATAGCCATTTCGATTCCAAAACCGAAGTTATCTCAAGCCGGCCCTACCGGGGTAAGACGACCAAGATTAGCCAGAAAAGTTCAAGGCGGCCTTACCAGAGTAAGATGACCAAGAATAAGCCAAAGTGTTTAAGGCGGACTTACCGGGGTAAGATGACCAAGAAAAGCCAGAACCAATCCATTTTTTTTAATAATGAGGGGGTGATGGTTTGTTGTCAAGTAAAGAGTATGCCTAAGGATTGTAACACCTCCCATACATGGGTTGTGTAAAAACCCATATTTTACATGAATAGTAAAATAAAAATATCGATAAATTATAATTTTAGAATTTAGCCCTGAAACATATACCATTGTGTTCGTGGCAATTTTCTGATTTGTTTTGGTATATGGCATGTCTAAAACGGAGCATGTATGCATAAGTTACTATTGAATTAAATAATCAAGGGATTGTATGTATATATATGTGTAGATTCGAAATTCAAACTTAAATATAGTTTATAACTAGAATAATATAAATCAAGAAAATTATATTAAGTAATTAACGTTAAAATTAGAAAGCACAACGGTGTAGAAATCTCGTCTGAACTCAGGATGGGTAGACCCATATACTACCTGGTTCGACCAATGTGTCAATCCACCTCAGAGATGGGTCGACATAGGGGTCAACTTAATCGGCCAAGATTTATTTTTCTGCGTGACATGGTTTTCTGATATAACAGTTCGTATTGTATTTGATTAAATCTGATAGATCAGACTTTCTCATACACCTATAAATAGACTGATAGGGCCTAGCTTTAAACTCATATTTTCGGAGATACTATCTAGGCTCTACCATTCTCTTTTCTCTCCAAACTATTTTAGAAATTAAAATGTTAGTTCTTAGAGATTCTGATTTAAGGTTTGAAGATAAGAGATATAAATCTACAACATAAGTGTCTCGATTTCTGAGCAATGTGAAGTAAGTTCTTGAATCTAATTTATTTAGGTTTCACCCTTTTCTTTCCCTCTTCTTTTAGTATCAAGTTTGTGAATCCATGATTATTTTAAATAGAATTAGTTAGGGATGCCACAGAACAACAAATCTGGATCAGATTCAAGATTGGAAAGCTATAAGGTGAGTGGATTTAAATTATACCTTTTGGTAATGGTATATCTATCATTTTCATTCCTCGTTTTACTTAATATGCTAAATAATTGGAAATTGTGGAAATTGATTATTAAGCGTATTTGGTATATATTGAAAATATTACTATTGTATAAAACCTGATTTCATTAGGTCTTCCATTTGAATTTAGAAATTACCTTAATAATGTAACCTTGGAACTTGAATTGAAAAATGAACATAATCATAAGGATTAATGTTTCTATTTTGATTAAAGGGAAGTTATAGGATTGAGAATAATATATAAAACAGAAATATAATGTCTAACTCAGAAAATAAGAAAGGAAAGTACGTAGTGGACCGAGTTAGTTAGATTTTTAGGGGAAAAGTGATATATTTTCATAGCAACTTATTCCTAAGAACGTAGTTGCAAGAAAGGCCACAATGAAAATAAAATAACTTGCAACTACGGATCTTAGTAGTTATACGCTATGGAAATAGATCATTGCATCTTTTGTAAATCAAATTTGAGAGGTGCGTGAAATGTTTTCCTTAAAAAAGGGTAGGAACGCGTATGATAGTAAGTAAAGAAAGATTAAAACAGTAAATAATTGCTAGTAATGGGGAATATAACCCATTATGATTGACTATAATAATGGAAAGTAGTAGATAGGCTTGTCCTAGGGACAAGAATGGAAAGCCTAAGAGCTTGCTATTCGGAACAACAAGCTTCTTGCCAAGTATAACACATTAAACCACTTGGGATTAAATGCAGTTCTAGTTGAGAGAAATAACAGAAAAAAGAATTTTGTTCAGTCACAAGACTGAAAAATCTTAAAGATGGTATGCTCTAATTATCATTAAAAATGTTGCCTTTAATTAATTAATAGATCATTTGGATCCCATCAAAAAATATGAAAGATCTTTACTATAAGTTATAATACCTTTTGCTATGAGTTTAAAGTCCAAAAAGACTATTAATTTATCAATAAGATAAATTTTGCTAACTACCAACTATAGTCCTGTAGGTAAATGTGCAATTTGTAGTAATTTTCACTAATGGTAAGCATAGATAGCCAATAAGATAAACGCCGACCTTTGCTTTAAAAACTGTCAGTGGGGCATTTGGATACATCGAGTGTTTCCGTCAGGGATCAATGACTGCAGGAGGCGCACCATGGATATCGATTGTCCTCTATTCAGTGAATCACCCACAAACATTAGCCTTTTGTTCCTAGGCCTCTTTAGCATTTCCTACACTCCATCTCTATAAGACATAAGGGAAGAGTTGATGAAGGCGCTTAACCAAAATCCACAATCTTCAGATTACCTATGATATTGATAAAGCAAGAGTTGAATAGCATAAAAATTAGGAATCTTCCCAATTTTTATGCTATTCAACTTTGCCTCATCAATATCATTTAGACCTTATACCATAGTTACAACATCTATGATTGATGTAAATGCACCTGTGTTAAAACTTATAATCAAATAATATGCAACTATATAAATAAGCATACCCATGCACTAAAGTTATTGACCTGCTAGTTTTACAGATTTGAATTTATAATTCAATTCTTCAGTGTTATTCAGGTGTCCTCTGTATTGGATTATGTTTGTATAGCTTGATAAAGTAACAAAACAAACCATTGTTTATTAACAGAAATGAAAATGCAAGTTGGACCAGTACATAATCCTATAGCTTCACTATTTTTTCCTCTACGGCACCATTCATTGTATAATGAAACAAGAATTTGTGGTGAAATGTAACATAAATCATCATATAAGTGATGTTTTGTTTATCATATATATTGTGCTATGAAGACATAGTGAAACCCACTGGTGTCATAAGAATTTTTGAAGCAGTATAGAGTACCAAAGAAGCTAAAGAAATATTGAATATGACGTGAAAATAAAATGAATGTGTGGGCATGTGTGTTTAAAGTGGTTGGGACTAATAAATTGTTCATCCTTGGTAAATTTTAACACTTTATTCTTGGTAAATTTTAACACTTTATTCTTTCCAGACTGCCTAACCTTGATCTTAAGCGAATCAATGTTAGGGATAATAATAGGAGATGAAGGGACAAAACTGGAAGAAAATGAAAGAGAACGAACATTATGGAGAACAAATTATCAAAAGAGCAATCTTTCAGTTTAAAAGTCGAACATCACGGAGACCAAATTATCAAAAGAGCGGCCTTTCAGTTTAGAACTCTATGTTGACACCTTTGGAGGATCGGAACCTCCACCTAGTAAGTATAATATAGTGTATACATATATACACACATACACATACACACACACGTACACACACACACACACACATATATATATACACATACGTATATATATAATATGTATATACAATATACACATATATAATAATTATATATATGTACAAGTACTAGTGTGCATATACAATTGTGTTTGTTGGTTATAACAATCTGATCTTCGAACTAGCAACATTTGTCCAAAATGTCATATAAACTCAATAATTGGAAAGTCTTGTGCTAATAACATTTAATTTCCACTCTTCTAATCCTTCAACATAGTTAAAAATAAAATATTAACTTTGATTAAGTAAAATTTTCCTTGAACGTTAAATATTTGTGTACGAAATTAGATTACAGATCAAAAGAAGAAACCAATTTGATGAAGGAGTTCCTTTTATGATGATCAAATGCTTGGAGCAGAAAAAAATCTAAAGATTCTCTAATTAAAGCTTGAAGATTCAAATTATAATTCTCGTTAATAATCTTTATGCTCTAATATCATGATAAGAAGACTATAAACTATATGATTCAGATTCGGGTTCATGAATTTCTACCTTCTATCTAACTGCTTTTGCAATGCGCTCCATTTTGTACATGTTGTCTGTTGCTTCTCTTATTATTATGCTTCCTCTAGGGCGTAGAATTATGTCCATTTCGACCATTAACTCCACAATATTGCACCTGCAACTCATATATACAAATATTTATGAGTTCTATAATATTTTGAGTTAGTACTCATGTTACTACAATGTTCTGAAGATGTTTTACAACCATGTGAAGATTATCAGTATGAACTATTATTAATAACGTAAGCTCAAACGTTGATTGCAAGTAACATTTCGGTTATGTTTAAAAAATCAAATCAAATAAGTCCAACTCTTTAGGTGATGACCAACAAAAATATGTTACATAAGTCTACTGAAGCATATACTTTTAAATGTATCAAAACAACCTAGGTTTTGATTTCAAACTGATACAATTGACAAGAAAGTGGTGTTAATTTTCAAAATCAAACATTTTTAATCCACTGTCATATAGGAATTATATCAGATCTAATTACTAATACAAATTCCCATAGAGAAAATGATTCAACCAGATTTGTAGAGTACATATTATCAAATATAATAAGTAAAAGTGGCAATAAAATAGAATATCACATATTAATCATGACTCTATTCAGATCTTACAACAAAAACAATTTTTATTTATGCTGAAACCAGTTCAGATCCGAATCAAATTCTTGATACAATCGATTTCTCACTTGTATCAGTGTTTATAATCCCTATTTATCACAATAAAAACATACATAGTCAATTCAGACAATTTGAATTCATAAAACTCTGGCTCAGATACCATTGAAAGTTAAATTGGATCGATTAACAGCGGAATAAACAATTTACAATCAAAATCGAATATGTAAATTGGAATATAAAACAAATTGTATACCTTTGCACTTAATTTAATCCATGAATTTGTGTGAGAATTCAAATTAGTTGAATCAGAACTAGCACTTGAATGAGGCGCCTCTATCAGTATCCACACGAGCGAATTTCCTCTCGATTGTCTTACGAATCAAAAGGAAGAAAGATTGCGTTAACAGCCGCCGCCATAGGGTTTTCTTTTTTCTATTTGGGTTTTAGAGAAATGAAAATCAGCGACCATAAATATGATGGTGATTTGGTATAAGTTAAGGCCATATCAAATGATGTCATCCGAAGGTGTGAAGATCTACGGTTAGATTTTAAAGATTGGGGGAGCTGTGGATCGGTAGAGGTGTAGCAAAGAAAATTTGATACGGTTAAGAGCCATACCAAATTTGATACGACTTAAAGCCATATCAAATCTCTGCATCCTGGTGCGCCAAATTTGCTATTTTGGTGTAGTGTATATATATGCGTAGATTCGAAATTCAAACTTAAATATAGTTTATAACTGGAATAATATAAATCAGGAGAATTATGTTAAGTAAGTAATTAGTGTTATTGATTAACGTTAAAATCAGAAAGCACAACGGTGCAGAAATCTCATCTGGACCCAGGACGGGTCGAACCATATACTACCTAGGTCGACACAGGGGTCGACCCAATGGGCCCAGATATGTTTTTCTACGGACATGGTTTTCCGATATAATGGTTTTGATTTTATTTGATTAAATGCGATGGATAAGAGTTTCGCGTACACCTATAAATAGACTGGCAGGCCTAGCTTTAATCTTATATTTTCTGAGACACTATCTAGGCTACGCCATTCTCTTTTCTCTACAAACCTTTTCAGAAAATAAAATGTTAGTTCTTAGGGATTATAACTCAAGGTTTGAAGATAAGAGATATAAATCTACAGCATAGGTGTCTAGGTTTCTGATCAACATGAGGTAAGTTCTTGAATCTAATTTATTTAGGTTTCTCAATTTTCTTACCCTCTTCTTTTAGTATCAGGTTTGTGAATCCATGGTTATTTAAATAGGTTCAGTTAGGGATGCCACGGAACAACAAATCTGGATCAGATTCAAGGACAAAAAAGTTGTCAGGTGAGTGGATTTAAATTATAGCTTTGATAATGGTATATCTATCATTTCCATTCCTCGTTTTACTTAAATGCTAAATAATTTGAAATTATGAAAATTGAATATTAAGCCTATTTGGTATATATTGAAAAAATTACTGTTGTATAAAACCTGATTTCATTAGGTCTTCCTTGAATTGACAAATTACCATAATAATGTAATCATGGAACTTGAATTGGAAAACGAACATGATTGTAAGGATTAATATGCCTATTTTGATTAAAGGGAAGTTATAGGATTGCAAATATTATATGAAACAGAAATACAACGTTAACTAAGAAATTAAGAAAATAAAGTATGTAGTGGACCATATCAGTTGGATTTTTAGGGAAAAACTGATATATTTTCATAGCAACTTGTTCCTAAGAAAGTAGTTGCAAGAAAGGCCACAATGAAAATAAAATAACTTGCAACTACAGATCTAAGTCGTTATACGCTATGGAAATAGATCATTGCAACTTAGTGTAAATCAGACTAGTGAGGTGCATGAAATGTTTTACTTAAAAAGGATAGGAACACATATGATGGTAAGTAAAGAAAGATTACAATAGTAAAGAACTGGTAGGAACGGGGAGTTTAACCCATTCTGATTGACTATAAGAATGGAAAGTAATAGGTAGGCTTGTCCTAGGGACAAGTGGGGATTATAACGTAAGTTATAATAACTGGAAAGGAACTTATTGAAAAACCATAGTTAAACAGAACTAAGTAAATAAATAACAACAAGACTTGTGATAAATAAGGTTACGGTTAAGTAAGAAAGAATGAAGTAGGCTTATTATTGGTAAACTTATAAATGAGAATTATGGAACAGAAAAAAAGAAATCAATAATAAGCAGAAGCCCGCTCAGGCGGCATGGGACTGAATAAAGGCATGCTAATAAATTTGGTAACTTGAGATAATAGTGAAGATGAGAATTGTAACACCCCGGATTCTTGAATAATCGAATTAACTAAATTAAAGAATAATTAATCTCAGACGTGAGAATTATGGGGATTGGGTTGCGCCATTGTGTTCGTCTTGGAATTCTAGTTGAAATAGAGTCCGAGTTTGCGGGAAACGGATACCGGATGAAGGAGTTATGGACGAACGAAGATTGGTGGCAAAAGAAGAAAAAAATATAAAATGCACTGGCGCACTTGGGAAGTGCGCCAGTACAAATTAACACTGGCGCACCTGCCAAGTGCGCCCAGGCCGAGGCAAAAGCCTGCACAGCTTTCTGGTTCAGGTTGACCCATGTTGTTGAGTCCTTTCTGACTCCTTGCTGAGTCATTAGGGCTGACTCATCACCCTATCATGATTGAATGGTTTTGATTAACCCTAAGATCATCCGACGACTTAAATTAATTCAAAATTCTATAAAAAGACCCATAGACTCAAACCCTAAATCAGAATTAAAATTGAAACTATGGCCGTCATGCTGTTGTCTTGAACCCTAGAGCAGCCGCCACCAAAATTAAGAGGAAGAACAGCAACCAAATCAGAACTAAACCCTAACAGCGAATCTTCTTCAAAGGAGCGCTAATTCAACTCCAGAAATCAAAATTCAGAACTCAAGACTGCTTTTGAGTTGTGAGTTCGATAGTTTTAACAAGATAATTAGTAATTTAATTAGATTAAGATATAATGCGGATTGTATGGATGTGATATGAAGTATTGATTTAATGTTGTAATTATGTTGTAGGATTGTGATTGAAATCTCTATGATGTTATGTTGTGATGCTATCATTTATGATGTAAAATTATGTTGCTATCATCCATGTTGTAATTTTATATACAATCAAATCATCATGTTTCATATGTTAGTTGATTCATATGATAAATCATATGTAGGAAAGTTTAGATGTTGATTCAAACATAAACCATATACAAGTTTGGGTAGAATTATATGTGACCTTACATGGCTATAGCACCTAGTTTATGTGAAAATTTATTTGAAAGTTAGGCTATGACATTTGCTAAATTTTACATGATACGTTACATGTTAGATACTAGTTTACACCATTATTGCGATGTATAAATCACATATGTGAGTTTATGAGTTGGATATGAATCATGTTATACCTATGCAAGTTTACCCTCTTAGATATAGATCTATGACATATGTTGTTTATGCAAGTTTGTGGCCATTATTTCATCAAGTTCACACCTTTAGATTTGGATCCATGACATATGATGTTTATGCAAGTTTGTGGCCATTATTTCATCAAGTTCACACCTTTAGATTTGGATCCATGACATATGATGTTTATGCAGGTTTGTGGCCATTATCTCATCAAGTTCACACCTTTAGATTTGGATCCATGACATATGTTGTTTATGCAAGTTGTAACTTTGGCCTATGCAAGTTTTAGATGTAGAACATCATTCATATATGCAAGTTCACCCCTATGTTAGATCTACGTTTTAATTATGTGTATATATCGTGATGTTTTCTTTTATTTCATGAGTTAGACTATTCGAGTCTAACGTATATTTTACGTTCGACGAACAAACGTACAACGTGGGGTAAAAGGGGATAATAATAAAAATATTTAATTGGCATAAATGCCTTAAAAGGCATAAAATATAATTGTGGTGAAAATTGGTATGATTTTACATACCATAAATGGATGGACATAATTGAGTCAATTATGGACATCGTTAAATTTGGAATTGATTGATAATTTGAATAGGGAAAGTAATTCAAATTGGGAATGATTAATTAGGAATAATTAATCGTCTAAGACACGAGATTAGACTCTTTTGTGGTGTAAGACTGCCCGGACCCGCCCGGCAAATCCAGCTGCCACAAATGCCAGTCTAATGTGAGAGGTCTTAGGCACAAACTAAATACGTAACAATTGTAAAGACGCGAGGTTAAGCTCTTTTGTGGTGTAAGACTGCCCGGACCCGCCCGACAAATCTAGCTGCCACAAATGTCAGTCTAATGTGAGAGGTCTTTATGAGGTTACGGTCTTAATGAATTAAGAAACACTTAACCAGATAAGCATGTAGTGGGACATGAGGGGGTTAAGTGGGTGCCTTGGGTGGCATGTGGAATCTAGTGGGTGCCTTGGGTGGCATTTGGAAATACGATTAGAAACACTTAATCAAAATTGACACATGTAATTGAAACATGAATAAGAGGTGGGTTAAGTGGGATGTACTAGAGGGGACCAAGCTTAGGAGGATAGCTTGTGTCAAGTAATGGGGGCCCGTTTCAACCAGTAACCCATACGTATCTTTGTGGGCTCGACCCAAGTCGAGGACGGGACACGCATACTGGGCTTGACTGTAAGAGGCCAACCCGGGTTAGCGGTGGCAACGCAAGTCCAACGGGTTCATATGCGTGTGTGGACCCGGGCTGGTAGGTAAGACGTTGTTTAATCGTGTAGGTATAAACCGTGCATTCTTGGTGGTATCGGGTTGCCATTTTGGGAAGTGATACACCCCACTATGGGGCCAGCACGGGTATCTGCGAATTAGGGAGCCGATCGTTTGGGGGTAGTGGGTACACCTAGTGGAGATAGGGGCAGACGACACCTATGAAGGCAGCAAGGGGTGCACGAAACTACCAATATCATTATTAAGTCTGTAGGCGGGATCAACCTTAGGGTGACTAGTGGTGGTGCAGTATACTTATGGCGGTGCAGTATAGAAATCATCTCATAGTGTTGGTGTAGTTTAGTAAATTATCTTAGTGGGTTTAGGTGCGCTTAAACGATATCGTTGTTCATCTTGTTTCCTTGCTTACTCTGCCATACTCAATGGTTCATGGTCATTTCCTTATTTTCCAACTTATGCCCTAGCCTAGTTACTTTGTTAATTATATTGTTAGAATTATCGCACTCGCCAGACTTTATGTCTGACCCCCCTTTTTCCATCTCTTTCCTTCCCCCCCAAGGTGCTCAGGTTGGAACTAGCACCAATGGAGCTTGATTTTGGACTGCTTTTAGAAGATTGCTTGGATCGCTGAAGTAAAGTTCATCTTTTCTTTATTTATGGCTATTTTGTGAAGACCCGCAACTTCCCCGTAAAGGAAAGCGTCGGATAGTTCGAGAACAAGCCACAACAGAACGCATACAAAGAACATTTCATTGTATATAACAACAATGCATCAGATTACAAGAATATACAGAGTATGAATGAATATTACACAGAAATATCAGAGATTTAAATTACATTTAAATACATAGCAGCGGAAAATAATACAATACACAACTAGAAGAAGATATACGGATACAAAGCTTTCCGGATATCGTTCCAGCTGTAAACCAAAATCCTGTGAATATAAATCTGCAAAACCAAAACTACTAGCTGCCCGTGTCGAAATAAGGGCACCCAGAGTTTAGGTTAAAACAATAAACTCCAGGTCAGTCATGTGACTGGTGTGAGAACTAAAACAGTTGTTAATCTTTGTTTTTAAAGTTAGGTAAATCAAGGGACCACGCCGTATAACACGGAACGGGTTTCCTCCCAAGAATACCAGTGCATAAAACCAACAGCGCAATGCTAAATAAAGAAAGATGAAGCTGTTATAAGACCCAGGTCCTATCACACAATGCAACGCAAGCCGGGGGATAGGGTTTTCCCTTATAACAGCCAAAGAATGCTTGATACGTTTAAAACAAATCATTTGATACTATTATAAGTGCATAGTGTATAAAACACTTCAAATCATAAGTATCAATCATAGGCGGCATGAGCGCCCCATCCCACTATGTCACCATATATAGGTTTACAAATAAAACCGCAAATGTCACGTATTTGGAAATTGGATTTCCGTCTATGAACCGAGGCAAAAGATAGTCCTCAACCGATTCGTGACTCTCTAGCCCGAGCCACAGGTCAGAGCTCGAGTGACCTTGGAGCGACAGGGCCGGTCCACCGATGTGGATTAAAATGCCTGAACACTACGTTTCCCCACCCTATGGGGTGTAAGTCTGGTCCGTCAGCCGACCAGAATGCATCGGCCGAAACCGATATAACCGAGGCGCCTCGCAACAGCAACAACCACATAAGTCAAACTCGTCAGGGCGTGTAAAACCACTGACGCCACTTCTAACTAGAAAGAAACGCAAGTCCTCCCTGAGGTCCGTCTCCCGTTTTTGGTTCATACCTGGTGTGAAACACGCGAGGTAAACGTTACACAAAGCTACGCCACAAAGGCCGTGCTTTGATCATCACCACAAGACTTTGCTTTTCAACAGAAGCCTTGATCATTTGCATCTTAGCATGCCACACAGGCAAACCATCCTATGCAACCGATATCAGTCACACAGAATGAAATCCGATGTCAGACACACAGTCCATTTACAAGTCCGTTCTGGGTCTGAACGAAACCGGAGGCACCTAGTACCTCGCATATCCATCGATCTCCAAGTACGTCTGGACGATCACTAACTGTTTCCATCTTCTTGGGTGTACAGCCCAATCAAGATCATCAGTTATCACCCAAACGACGTGAAGACCTCCGGTCTTCGACCATCGTCTTCATCTTCGACTTATCGTCGTATCAGTTATTCAGAATGGGATAAACCCGGACTTCCCGAATAACTCGCGTATATTTTATAAAAGTGTTACACAAACACAACATACGCCTCATTCCAATTCATTAGTCACTAACCGTAAATTAATCAAGAGAATAATTCCCCAAATATTAACCCCGAAGGCCGAAACCAACATCAGATCAATATCCAGAAAACCATTCTGCTTGGCTAACCGACAGTTAGTTTCTAAATTTCACATTCAAATCTAATTAAAGATTTAACTATCGCCTGGAGCAAAACTGGTGATACTCCATTCTCGATCTTTTCAATCTAATTAAAGATTCATTAAAACTCCACTTAGTTTTAATCTGTGACTGGGTTAAAGAATCAGTGTTATTTAAAACACGGTTCACGATAAACCCAAAGTCACATCCCATTAATTATCGGGTTAAAGAACAAGTGTTATTTAAAACACTGTTCACGATAAACCCAAAAATCAATATCCATTCAATTCCAATTAAATATTATTTAATTGGTACACTTCATTAAATCTAAATCAAAAGATTTAATCTTTTCTCAGCTGGGTTCAAGAACAGTGTTAGTGAAGACACCATTCACGACAAACCCAAATCACATTCATTAATTATCGGGTTAAAGAACAAATGTTATTTAAAACACTGTTCACGATAAACCCAAAAATCAATACCAATTCAATTCCAATTAAATATCATTTAATTGGTACACTTCATTAAATCTAAATAAAAAGATTTAATCTTTTCTCAACTGGGTTCAAGAACAGTGTTAGTGAAGACACCATTCACGACAAACCCAAATCCCATTTGATATTCAATATAAGGCTCTGAATAGAAAATATATCGGCTTATATTCAATATCAAATTCTACGATTAACAAATGTCGTATTGGAAATAACGATATAAATATATATCTTTCAAATTTCCATAACAACACCTGTAATATCACGAATTCCAACATCGAAATATTCCGAAGACAATTTCGATTCAAATCCACTCCAATGCAATCATTGGAAATTTTGGTTATTTTCAAAACCATTTCAAATTCAATTTATTTATTTAAAAATAAATAGAATTATAATTCTAGTTCAAAACTAGTTCATTTCGATAAAAATCTATTTTTATCTTTTCAAATATGGAGTTTTTCATCCCAAACTTTCACAAATCATTTCTTATGATTTTACACAAATTATTACTATTTTTAATAATTTTATCAAGGCCCGTACAGTCGATTTCCATCAATGGCCATCGAACTGCACTTACAGCGACCTTTTTCGAATTTGATTTGGACGTGTCTCCAAATCCAACCGTTAGATTTCAAATTTCTCACATTCGTTAGAAAGCTCTTTTCGATACGAACCCAACGGTTCCGGTTTTAGGAGAATCCGACGGTCGGATCTCCCGTAATGCCCGTTTGAAATAAATGGTCGAAATTCGCGAACTGCCGCGGCGCGGCGCGTTCTATTCAGGCCATTATATTATATATAATATATATATAATATATATATCGTCGATTTCTATTTAAAACGAATTATATAAATAGTTTTGAATTCGTTTCAAAAACATTTTCAACTTCCATTTCAATTCAAATCAAAATTGAATTCTTCTTTATAAATTCGTTTTAAAATCCATTTCTATTCAATTCAAATTTCAATTCAATTTGAATTTATTTCACTTCGCTTTCAATTCAATTCGAATTCGTTTTCAATTCAATTCATTTCGAAATCGTTTTCAATTCAATTCATTTCGAAATCGTTTTCAATTCAATTCATTTCGAAATCGTTTTCAATTCAATTCATTTCGAAATCGTTTTCAATTCTATTCATTTCGAAATCGTTTTCAATTCAATTCATTTCGAAATCGTTTTCAATTCAATTCATTTCGAAATCGTTTTCAATTCAATTCATTTCGAAATCGTTTTCAATTCAATTCATTTCGAAATCGTTTTCAATTCAATTCATTTCGAAATCGTTTTCAATTCAATTCATTTCAAAATATTCGATTTCGAAATCACTTTTCAATATTCATTTTAAAATGAATAAAATCGATATAAATATCGTTCACGTCAAAATGGCGTCAATCTAATCCTCACGGCTTCACATATTTCTATTTTCAAATATTCTATTTCAAATATTTCTATTTCAAATATTTCTATTTCAAATATTTCTTTTTTTTTTTCGAAACTGGAATGAGGCCCAATCAATTACCATATAATGTTAATTATATGGATTTTCTACAACACATGTATATATCAACAACGATGAATAATCAACCATCAACCAAAGTGCACTACACTGTATAAGCATCAAATATAGACATTTAACGCTTATAGCAGCTTGTCAATCAATCGATCGACATATTTAATCAATCAGGATGAGTGAACTTCAAATTTCATCCTAACACCCGTGTGGGGTTTCAAACAATCAAACACATATTTTATTTGTGCAGTTAGGCGATGTGTAAAATTTATCGACCCAATCAACGTCATTCAAATAGGTGTACATAAACAAACCGTCTGGTTTGTAAATGAATATTTATTTATTCACATTCACGTTAAAAATTATATTTTTAACGATAACACATTTTATTTTAACATATGAATTTCTATTCAGTTCATTCGTTAAATAAAATGCTATTTTTATTTTTTCTAACTTATTTTAGAAAATTTCGGCGGCATAACGGCACGATACTAGAAACGGGACAAGGCCTAGCCTTATCCCCGGTCTAGTGAAGGCCCACGCCATTCACACATCAATCAAATCAATTCGTTATGCAAACCACAAACTTTGGAGTAAGGATCTAACCTAGCCTTACTCCTTCGCCTTATAACGGCGCACGTCTAATCCTAACCAATTTATCGATTCGATTTTTCACACCACAAACCACATTCAAACCAATATCGCAATCAATCACCAAACTGTCAAACAAACAAGTCCATGGTCTGTGGACGATTGTGTCGGGTGCTACTAAGCACCGTCTGCATCCTAGTATATATATATAACTAGAAATAAAATAGAAAGGTGAGAAATTCTCACATATAGCTATCCTAGCTCCACGGCACTTCCTTGATAGAAAACTTCATCGCTATCGCATCTTCGTCATCTTCGTTGCCCGTAGCCACTACATACATAAAAATCGAATTTTTACTTCGCTATTCAATATTTAAAAATCAAATTTTTAGTTCAAAGTTCAATATATAAAAATCGAATTTTTATTTCAAAGTTCAATATATAAAAATCGAATTTTTAGTTCAAAGTTCAATATATAAAAATCGAATTTTTAGTTCAAAGTTCAATATATAAAAATCGAATTTTTAGTTCAAAGTTCAATATATAAAAATCGAATTTTTATTTCAAAGTTCAATATATAAAAATCGAATTTTTATTTCAAAGTTTAAATCTTTTCTTTTACTTTTCAAAATTCAAATCTTTTTTCCTATTAAAACAAAAATTAGTTTTTCCGCTTTATTAAAATTCAGTTTTCAAACTTTAAAATAAAAATCAGTTTTCAAACTTTATATAAAAAAAAAACAGTGTTAGTCCTTATTTTAATTTTACTAAACTAATTTCCTTATTTTACTTACATACACAAACAACTGAGAAGAAAAGGATTCAGTAAAAATAAATAAATAAAGAAAAAGAAGAAGACTTACATTACCAAGAGGAGAGGGGGGGGTTTACTGCTGTTTGTCGGAGGGTGGCGTCGGCGTCAGAAGGAGGTGGCGGTGCGGCAGCTGCTCGCGACGGAGGTGGTGGAGGTCTCGAAGTCGGCATCGTCGACTGGGTTTTGGGGGTCTTTGCGTTCGGTTGGAAGAGGAGATGAGGGAGCGGAGCCGGTGGAGGAGGAGGAGGATGGCGACGGAACAGAAGGGGGTGGGTGCGGCGGCCTCCAGCATGGCGGCGCGGTGAACGGAGGCGGTCTTCGATCGCTTTCCCCCCCTTTTTTTTTTTTTTTATTTTATCTTTTCTAAATTTTTTTTCTGTGAATGTAAACGAGAGAGGGGGGGGGGGTTATTATAAAAGTTATTTTAATTTATTAATTAATTTAATTATTTTTAATTGCAAAAGGTTGACTTTCACCAACGACCTCTAAACGAGGTCCACCGCCTGTCGTCTTTAGCGTATTACCCCCATTCCGAACACAATGGGATATGTATCGTTGGCTGATTCGATCGTTTGAATCAGTTTCCGTTGAATTTACATTTAAATCAATATATTGAATTTTAAACGTACATTTCAAATTACCGGGGCCACTTACTAACTCTAAAAATTCTCGAAAAATATTTTCTAGCTTCGTATTGACGATACGGTCCTAACAAAACTAGTTTCGTCGAATTCTGAGACCGTTAGAAAAATGGCCAATTTCCAGTCGATTAAAATCAACTGAAACTGGTCAAACGCGTTTTCCTTTGCCACGCTCACATATTGATTCGAAAAATTATGAAATTTGGAATCTAGCAATAACTCGACATCACGGACCCAACAAAACTGGTTTCGTCGTAATCCAAGGTCGTTTGCAAAATTGCTATTTTTAAGGGCCTTATATATATAAAAATATATATAAATTCCACAGCGACTATTTCTAATTTTTAACTGGACATATCTTATCATTTCTAAGATGAAATCCCAGTTTGTTAACTTCATTACAAAGATATAGTTATACAGATTCAAATATTTCTTGTTTCGTTCAATTCTGACTTATATTGAATTCTGTATATTCATTTGAAATTAGAAATCGAATTTTCGAACTACCGCGCCATTTTCAATTCCTTTTATAATTATATATAATTATTTATATTCTAACGACGACGCGTATAAATATATACGTTCGAATTATATTCAAAACAGATTTCTCGTCGATATTATTTAAAATAATCTATTTTAAATATTCAAAATTCGCTAAAATTGCCAAAATAAAATTTTTAAACTGGCCCAGATTTTCGGGTTGTTACAATCTCCCCCACTTAAAACTTTTCGTCCCCGAAAAGGAACAAAGTCGAAAGTGGTTTGATTATTCAGCCCTACGATCGATCAGGCTTCCATTCTCCAACTCTTTAGTTTCTGAGAATTTTCAAAATTTCAAAAATTTGGCTAACACCCTAAATTTTCGAAAAATTTCGCCATAACCTCCCCTGCACCGGGAGCATCGGGGAATTTCAAATAGCTTCCCCGGTCCTTCAGATCTCAAAAAGAAAAAGAAAAAGCCAAGCGGCTAGCCAATAGGCTCACAAAATCATCATCACCCAAACAAAACAGTAAATTATGTAGTAAACATGTACCTATTTGTCGGGCAAACAAATTTTATTCTCTGGCTCTAGCCTCCTTGCTATGACCTGCTCAATATAAGTATATGTATATGCAAGCAAATGCGACCAATTTTCAATATAATCCAATATTTGATTCAATTAGGCTAAATGGTTTAAAATTAGCAAACAAATGAACAAACAACACAAACATCAATCAATTAGTGAATTTAACGTTTCAAATTCATAATTTTGATATATATACTGAAAATCTTGTTTTTGATGCCAATTCACAACAAAGTGTTCTAGCTATATAAGATTTGGTTCTCACACCAGCCTAATGGAAATATATAGATATCATACTTTCGTTACTCGAAAATAAATGCTGGTGATGGTATACTTCATCATCAGGACCATGTCCGGGCGACTAGAGTGCGACTCTATATCTATCCAATATATTAAAACTTCGAATACACGCGGATCAGACGTATACGCAAAATCTATATATACTGGATTGTCCACATCAATTTAAATAGATAATCAAATACGAATAATTGATTAAATTTTCAAAACAAAAATTTGTTTTCATTTTCAAAAATATACTCTTCACACTCGTTCTAGGATACTACTGATCGCATCTCTAATGAGTCATTCTCGTTGGATATTACTAATCCAATTTCTGATGAATTCTTTCGTACGGTTCTAATGTGTCTTGTTCTCTGCTTTGTAAACCAAAGCTCTGATACCAAATGTAAAGACCCGCAACTTCCCCGTAAAGGAAAGCGTCGGATAGTTCGAGAACAAGCCACAACAGAACGCATACAAAGAACATTTCATTGTATATAACAACAATGCATCAGATTACAAGAATATACAGAGTATGAATGAATATTACACAGAAATATCAGAGATTTAAATTACATTTAAATACATAGCAGCGGAAAATAATACAATACACAACTAGAAGAAGATATACGGATACAAAGCTTTCCGGATATCGTTCCAGCTGTAAACCAAAATCCTGTGAATATAAATCTGCAAAACCAAAACTACTAGCTGCCCGTGTCGAAATAAGGGCACCCAGAGTTTAGGTTAAAACAATAAACTCCAGGTCAGTCATGTGACTGGTGTGAGAACTAAAACAGTTGTTAATCTTTGTTTTTAAAGTTAGGTAAATCAAGGGACCACGCCGTATAACACGGAACGGGTTTCCTCCCAAGAATACCAGTGCATAAAACCAACAGCGCAATGCTAAATAAAGAAAGATGAAGCTGTTATAAGACCCAGGTCCTATCACACAATGCAACGCAAGCCGGGGGATAGGGTTTTCCCTTATAACAGCCAAAGAATGCTTGATACGTTTAAAACAAATCATTTGATACTATTATAAGTGCATAGTGTATAAAACACTTCAAATCATAAGTATCAATCATAGGCGGCATGAGCGCCCCATCCCACTATGTCACCATATATAGGTTTACAAATAAAACCGCAAATGTCACGTATTTGGAAATTGGATTTCCGTCTATGAACCGAGGCAAAAGATAGTCCTCAACCGATTCGTGACTCTCTAGCCCGAGCCACAGGTCAGAGCTCGAGTGACCTTGGAGCGACAGGGCCGGTCCACCGATGTGGATTAAAATGCCTGAACACTACGTTTCCCCACCCTATGGGGTGTAAGTCTGGTCCGTCAGCCGACCAGAATGCATCGGCCGAAACCGATATAACCGAGGCGCCTCGCAACAGCAACAACCACATAAGTCAAACTCGTCAGGGCGTGTAAAACCACTGACGCCACTTCTAACTAGAAAGAAACGCAAGTCCTCCCTGAGGTCCGTCTCCCGTTTTTGGTTCATACCTGGTGTGAAACACGCGAGGTAAACGTTACACAAAGCTACGCCACAAAGGCCGTGCTTTGATCATCACCACAAGACTTTGCTTTTCAACAGAAGCCTTGATCATTTGCATCTTAGCATGCCACACAGGCAAACCATCCTATGCAACCGATATCAGTCACACAGAATGAAATCCGATGTCAGACACACAGTCCATTTACAAGTCCGTTCTGGGTCTGAACGAAACCGGAGGCACCTAGTACCTCGCATATCCATCGATCTCCAAGTACGTCTGGACGATCACTAACTGTTTCCATCTTCTTGGGTGTACAGCCCAATCAAGATCATCAGTTATCACCCAAACGACGTGAAGACCTCCGGTCTTCGACCATCGTCTTCATCTTCGACTTATCGTCGTATCAGTTATTCAGAATGGGATAAACCCGGACTTCCCGAATAACTCGCGTATATTTTATAAAAGTGTTACACAAACACAACATACGCCTCATTCCAATTCATTAGTCACTAACCGTAAATTAATCAAGAGAATAATTCCCCAAATATTAACCCCGAAGGCCGAAACCAACATCAGATCAATATCCAGAAAACCATTCTGCTTGGCTAACCGACAGTTAGTTTCTAAATTTCACATTCAAATCTAATTAAAGATTTAACTATCGCCTGGAGCAAAACTGGTGATACTCCATTCTCGATCTTTTCAATCTAATTAAAGATTCATTAAAACTCCACTTAGTTTTAATCTGTGACTGGGTTAAAGAATCAGTGTTATTTAAAACACGGTTCACGATAAACCCAAAGTCACATCCCATTAATTATCGGGTTAAAGAACAAGTGTTATTTAAAACACTGTTCACGATAAACCCAAAAATCAATATCCATTCAATTCCAATTAAATATTATTTAATTGGTACACTTCATTAAATCTAAATCAAAAGATTTAATCTTTTCTCAGCTGGGTTCAAGAACAGTGTTAGTGAAGACACCATTCACGACAAACCCAAATCACATTCATTAATTATCGGGTTAAAGAACAAATGTTATTTAAAACACTGTTCACGATAAACCCAAAAATCAATACCAATTCAATTCCAATTAAATATCATTTAATTGGTACACTTCATTAAATCTAAATAAAAAGATTTAATCTTTTCTCAACTGGGTTCAAGAACAGTGTTAGTGAAGACACCATTCACGACAAACCCAAATCCCATTTGATATTCAATATAAGGCTCTGAATAGAAAATATATCGGCTTATATTCAATATCAAATTCTACGATTAACAAATGTCGTATTGGAAATAACGATATAAATATATATCTTTCAAATTTCCATAACAACACCTGTAATATCACGAATTCCAACATCGAAATATTCCGAAGACAATTTCGATTCAAATCCACTCCAATGCAATCATTGGAAATTTTGGTTATTTTCAAAACCATTTCAAATTCAATTTATTTATTTAAAAATAAATAGAATTATAATTCTAGTTCAAAACTAGTTCATTTCGATAAAAATCTATTTTTATCTTTTCAAATATGGAGTTTTTCATCCCAAACTTTCACAAATCATTTCTTATGATTTTACACAAATTATTACTATTTTTAATAATTTTATCAAGGCCCGTACAGTCGATTTCCATCAATGGCCATCGAACTGCACTTACAGCGACCTTTTTCGAATTTGATTTGGACGTGTCTCCAAATCCAACCGTTAGATTTCAAATTTCTCACATTCGTTAGAAAGCTCTTTTCGATACGAACCCAACGGTTCCGGTTTTAGGAGAATCCGACGGTCGGATCTCCCGTAATGCCCGTTTGAAATAAATGGTCGAAATTCGCGAACTGCCGCGGCGCGGCGCGTTCTATTCAGGCCATTATATTATATATAATATATATATAATATATATATCGTCGATTTCTATTTAAAACGAATTATATAAATAGTTTTGAATTCGTTTCAAAAACATTTTCAACTTCCATTTCAATTCAAATCAAAATTGAATTCTTCTTTATAAATTCGTTTTAAAATCCATTTCTATTCAATTCAAATTTCAATTCAATTTGAATTTATTTCACTTCGCTTTCAATTCAATTCGAATTCGTTTTCAATTCAATTCATTTCGAAATCGTTTTCAATTCAATTCATTTCGAAATCGTTTTCAATTCAATTCATTTCGAAATCGTTTTCAATTCAATTCATTTCGAAATCGTTTTCAATTCTATTCATTTCGAAATCGTTTTCAATTCAATTCATTTCGAAATCGTTTTCAATTCAATTCATTTCGAAATCGTTTTCAATTCAATTCATTTCGAAATCGTTTTCAATTCAATTCATTTCGAAATCGTTTTCAATTCAATTCATTTCGAAATCGTTTTCAATTCAATTCATTTCAAAATATTCGATTTCGAAATCACTTTTCAATATTCATTTTAAAATGAATAAAATCGATATAAATATCGTTCACGTCAAAATGGCGTCAATCTAATCCTCACGGCTTCACATATTTCTATTTTCAAATATTCTATTTCAAATATTTCTATTTCAAATATTTCTATTTCAAATATTTCTTTTTTTTTTTCGAAACTGGAATGAGGCCCAATCAATTACCATATAATGTTAATTATATGGATTTTCTACAACACATGTATATATCAACAACGATGAATAATCAACCATCAACCAAAGTGCACTACACTGTATAAGCATCAAATATAGACATTTAACGCTTATAGCAGCTTGTCAATCAATCGATCGACATATTTAATCAATCAGGATGAGTGAACTTCAAATTTCATCCTAACACCCGTGTGGGGTTTCAAACAATCAAACACATATTTTATTTGTGCAGTTAGGCGATGTGTAAAATTTATCGACCCAATCAACGTCATTCAAATAGGTGTACATAAACAAACCGTCTGGTTTGTAAATGAATATTTATTTATTCACATTCACGTTAAAAATTATATTTTTAACGATAACACATTTTATTTTAACATATGAATTTCTATTCAGTTCATTCGTTAAATAAAATGCTATTTTTATTTTTTCTAACTTATTTTAGAAAATTTCGGCGGCATAACGGCACGATACTAGAAACGGGACAAGGCCTAGCCTTATCCCCGGTCTAGTGAAGGCCCACGCCATTCACACATCAATCAAATCAATTCGTTATGCAAACCACAAACTTTGGAGTAAGGATCTAACCTAGCCTTACTCCTTCGCCTTATAACGGCGCACGTCTAATCCTAACCAATTTATCGATTCGATTTTTCACACCACAAACCACATTCAAACCAATATCGCAATCAATCACCAAACTGTCAAACAAACAAGTCCATGGTCTGTGGACGATTGTGTCGGGTGCTACTAAGCACCGTCTGCATCCTAGTATATATATATAACTAGAAATAAAATAGAAAGGTGAGAAATTCTCACATATAGCTATCCTAGCTCCACGGCACTTCCTTGATAGAAAACTTCATCGCTATCGCATCTTCGTCATCTTCGTTGCCCGTAGCCACTACATACATAAAAATCGAATTTTTACTTCGCTATTCAATATTTAAAAATCAAATTTTTAGTTCAAAGTTCAATATATAAAAATCGAATTTTTATTTCAAAGTTCAATATATAAAAATCGAATTTTTAGTTCAAAGTTCAATATATAAAAATCGAATTTTTAGTTCAAAGTTCAATATATAAAAATCGAATTTTTAGTTCAAAGTTCAATATATAAAAATCGAATTTTTATTTCAAAGTTCAATATATAAAAATCGAATTTTTATTTCAAAGTTTAAATCTTTTCTTTTACTTTTCAAAATTCAAATCTTTTTTCCTATTAAAACAAAAATTAGTTTTTCCGCTTTATTAAAATTCAGTTTTCAAACTTTAAAATAAAAATCAGTTTTCAAACTTTATATAAAAAAAAAACAGTGTTAGTCCTTATTTTAATTTTACTAAACTAATTTCCTTATTTTACTTACATACACAAACAACTGAGAAGAAAAGGATTCAGTAAAAATAAATAAATAAAGAAAAAGAAGAAGACTTACATTACCAAGAGGAGAGGGGGGGGTTTACTGCTGTTTGTCGGAGGGTGGCGTCGGCGTCAGAAGGAGGTGGCGGTGCGGCAGCTGCTCGCGACGGAGGTGGTGGAGGTCTCGAAGTCGGCATCGTCGACTGGGTTTTGGGGGTCTTTGCGTTCGGTTGGAAGAGGAGATGAGGGAGCGGAGCCGGTGGAGGAGGAGGAGGATGGCGACGGAACAGAAGGGGGTGGGTGCGGCGGCCTCCAGCATGGCGGCGCGGTGAACGGAGGCGGTCTTCGATCGCTTTCCCCCCCTTTTTTTTTTTTTTTATTTTATCTTTTCTAAATTTTTTTTCTGTGAATGTAAACGAGAGAGGGGGGGGGGGTTATTATAAAAGTTATTTTAATTTATTAATTAATTTAATTATTTTTAATTGCAAAAGGTTGACTTTCACCAACGACCTCTAAACGAGGTCCACCGCCTGTCGTCTTTAGCGTATTACCCCCATTCCGAACACAATGGGATATGTATCGTTGGCTGATTCGATCGTTTGAATCAGTTTCCGTTGAATTTACATTTAAATCAATATATTGAATTTTAAACGTACATTTCAAATTACCGGGGCCACTTACTAACTCTAAAAATTCTCGAAAAATATTTTCTAGCTTCGTATTGACGATACGGTCCTAACAAAACTAGTTTCGTCGAATTCTGAGACCGTTAGAAAAATGGCCAATTTCCAGTCGATTAAAATCAACTGAAACTGGTCAAACGCGTTTTCCTTTGCCACGCTCACATATTGATTCGAAAAATTATGAAATTTGGAATCTAGCAATAACTCGACATCACGGACCCAACAAAACTGGTTTCGTCGTAATCCAAGGTCGTTTGCAAAATTGCTATTTTTAAGGGCCTTATATATATAAAAATATATATAAATTCCACAGCGACTATTTCTAATTTTTAACTGGACATATCTTATCATTTCTAAGATGAAATCCCAGTTTGTTAACTTCATTACAAAGATATAGTTATACAGATTCAAATATTTCTTGTTTCGTTCAATTCTGACTTATATTGAATTCTGTATATTCATTTGAAATTAGAAATCGAATTTTCGAACTACCGCGCCATTTTCAATTCCTTTTATAATTATATATAATTATTTATATTCTAACGACGACGCGTATAAATATATACGTTCGAATTATATTCAAAACAGATTTCTCGTCGATATTATTTAAAATAATCTATTTTAAATATTCAAAATTCGCTAAAATTGCCAAAATAAAATTTTTAAACTGGCCCAGATTTTCGGGTTGTTACATATTTTGATGTTGGGGATTATGTCTTTTAGTTTATGTACTTTGTTTTATCAAGATGGATATGATGTACTTGACTTTGGTTTATGGTTTTGATGATGTAACCAAACATATTTACCTTCTGGTGCAATAAATAAAGTTTTAAATTTTCAAGTACTGTTTTATATCTGTCTTGTTGTGATTTTCTGTTCTATACTTACTTAAAACGCTCCATTGAAGTTAATGCATTCCCTTTGTGAGTGACATTAATGGACGTGGGGGTGTTACACGTGGTATCAGAGCTTAAGGTTACCAGAACAGATATGAATTTTGAAAAACTATTTTTCAAAGCAATTTTTATAAAGAAGTACTTTCAAAAGTATGTTTTAAGGAAAGTATTTTCAAGAGAAAAGTATATTTTAGAAAGCATAACCCAAGAGCCATATATCTTTCCTTCGATTCTCCATTTTGAATCTCTTCCTCTTTCCCTTTTTGAATCTCTTCCTCCGCGTATAGATGCTTCCATACGATGGGCGGAAAACTGCTTCATGGGACTTAGACGTTTGTCGGGACTAGGAATTGGCTTAAGAAAGTGGAAGACTTGTCGGTATCTTGGAGATAGACGAGGGGAGGAAGGTTCGACTAGCTACTTGGTTGATGAAGGAAGAAGTTTCTTGTAGGTTGGAGGTCACTAATGGGTGACGTCCAGTCGATACATAGCTAGATTTTAGGCAGAGGTTTGAGGCGAAGTTTCTCTCACGGGCTAAAGAGAATCTATACATGGAAAGGTTTTTGTCACTGAAGCAAGGGAATCTATCGGTGAAAGAGTATGATAACAAATTCAACCAATTAGCAAGGTTTGGCTTAGACTTGGTGAATACTCCAGAAAAGAAGGCTCTAAGATTTGTTAAGGGTTTAAACGAGCCGCTTCATGGGTTAGCTATGACCCACATTCCCATGGGGGCTACCTTTGAGAGGTTAGTTGACATGACACTCATGCATGAAGAGGAGAAGGGCGCCAATGCTAATAAGGCACCCGAGAAGAAAGGGGATCAAAAGAAGTCGCAACAGCAACAACAGAACAAGAAAGGTGGCAAATGCAACAATGCTAAGGGGAAGAAGAGATGCTTTAACTGTGGGACACCCGGCCATCTAAGCAAAGATTTTAGGAAGAAAAAGAAGACTGGTTGTTTCCACTGTGGCGAAGCGGGACATCTTATTAAGGACTGCCCAAAGAAAGGGCCAAGGGCAGGGTCTACCTCAGGAGGACAGGTGCAGGCTCTTATGGCACCGGAGCAGGCAAGGGGACAAGTTCAGGCTCTCGTGGTCCCACCGCTGCAAGTACGAGGTAGAGAAATTTCCGTTGAAAGTTTAGTTTTTCTATTTGATCATCCTGTCCGTACTTTATTCGATTCTGGCGCATCACATTCGATTATTCCTACATCATTAGTTGAAACACTGCACCTAGATACTAGTCTTGTTACTGATCCCTTAGTTGTCTCAAATCCTATTGGTGGTTCAGATCATCTTTCTATGATTTGTCGGGATTTGAGAGTGTCTATCTTGGGCATTGGATTTGAATGTAACGCCTTCGTCCTTGGTTTCACGGGCTATAGTTTGATTCTAGGGGTGGATTGACTAGCCAGGCAGGGTGCCATCCTAGATTGTGAAAGGACGGTAGTTAGACTATTGATTCGTTAGGGAAAGACCCTCATATTTCTTATGACCCTAGGGGTTCAGTAATGCTTAGCTGCCTAGAATCTTCTGACGCATCCAACGATGATTGGGAATCTGTTTGTGTGGTCCGTGAGTATGGAGACGTCTTTGATAAAGTGCGGGGTTTATCCAGAGGCGCGAAATAAGTTTTCGTATGTACTTAATAGATTAAGCAAAGCCAGTTATGTAATCAGCGGTGGTTTTGGAGCAAGACTGGCAAGGACAGCTAGAGTCGGTCAAGTGCTCAATTGATTGACCATCTAACTAGTATCATCTCACGTAGGTCGTCTGAATTCGAAGGAGGTATCCCTTGGGTGTTTGTCTGATATTGGTTTAGGCCTTTGGGGCTTGCACTTGGGGGATGTCGAGTTCGACTAGGATGGTCTGCGTGAGAGATGGATAGTTGTGACGATTTTGCATGGGATAATATCCTGGTTTTCTCTAGAAGCAGAGAAGAGCATGCCCTACATCTTAGGGAAAGTTTAGGGACCCTACAAGTGCACCAGCTTATAGCTAAGTTCTCCAAAACACCATTTTTGGAGGAAAGAAGTGAGGATTTTAGGGCATGTGGTCTCTAGGAAAGGGTGATATGTTATGGTGGATAGAATTCTTAGCATCCTACGACTTCGAGATAGCATATACCCCTGGCAAGGGTAACGTGGTGGTAGGTGCCTTAAGTAGAAAAAGATTATCCTTGATTCCGTTGTTTGTTGAGCGACGAAGTTTAGAGTTCATCTCTACGTTTGACTTTACACCTTCTGTTGACTTCGTACCTGGTTTGCTAGCATCCTTAGAGGTCAGACCTACGCTTTTGGGACGGATTGGTGAGGCACAGCATGACGACCCATAGTTGGTTGAGTTAGCAGAAAAGCTCAAAGGAGGGGAGTTATCGAGCCATCTCCGTAGGTATACCCTAGATGATAAGGGTTGGTTGCGTAGGGATGGTAGACTTTGTGTACCATGGGACGAGAATCTAAGGAAGACCATTCTTGATGATGCCCATCGTTCGAAGATGACCATTCATCCCGACAGGGACAAGATGTACATGGACATGAGACGAGTTTACTTTTGGGCCGGCATGAAGAAAGATGTGGCTGAGTATGTCGCTAGATGCTTGGTGTGCCAACAAGTAAAAGCAGAACAAAAGAAGACCGGTGGATTGCTTCACCCATTGGAGGTCCCACAATGGAAGTGGGAAAGCGTCTCGATGGATTTTGTTGACGGATTACCAAGATCGAGGAAGGGTAATACGGGGATTTGGGTCGTGGTAGACAGACTTACTAAGAGCGCCCATTTCATTCCCGTGAAGAGTAAGAGGACTGCTCTATGGTTAGCCTCCGTATACATTCGAGAAATAGTTCGTTTGCACGGTGTTCCTTCTAGCATAGTGAGCGACCGCGATCCTATCTTCACTAGCGAATTTTGGAAGAGCTTACAAGAGGCGGTAGGGACTCAGTTATGTTTGAGCACCGCATATCATCCTCAGATGGACGGCCAGACCGAGAGGGTGAATCGTATTCTAGAGGACTTATTGAGGTTGTGTGTCTTAGATTTCGGAGGTACATGGGAGGAACATCTTCCGTTGGTAGAGTTCGCATATAATAATAGCTTTCAATCTAGCATTGTCATGGCACCGTTCGAGGCTCTTTATGGACGGCCATGTCATTCGCCTACATGTTGGTGGGAGTCTACAGATAAGATCTTGCTTGGACCGATATGATTAGAGAGACTTCGGAAAAGATCGATTTGATTCGAAGAAGGATGAAGACGGCGCAAGATAGACAGAAATCTTATGCGGACAAGAGGAGGTCAAATCTTGAGTTTGATGTTGGGGACATGGTCTTTGTCAAAGTGTCTCCATTACGGAACGTCGTTCGCTTTGGGTCCGTTGGGAAGTTAGCACCAAGGTTCGTAGGGCCGTTTCCTATTAAGGAAAGGATTGGGCAGATGGCGTATAGAGTGGAGTTGCCCGAGAGACTTAGTGGTGTACACAACGTATTCCATGTATCACATTTGAGGAAGTGCTTGCACGAGACCGCGGAAGTGGTAGAGCCGAGCTTGCTTAGAGAGGTGGAGATCGAGAGTGGTGCGACGATTCGACGAGCTCCTACGTGCATTCTTGGGTCGGAGGTTAAAAGTTGAGGAATCGAGAGGTCAAGCTAGTCAAAGTGCAATGGGGAGATGATGAGAGCGACACTACTTGGGAGATAGAAGCGAAGATGCGTTCATTATACCCTTTTCTTTTCGAGGGTATGTCTTTTAAATTTCTCCTTTATCGCTTACCTTGTACTTATCTTATCTTTAGTATGTCCTCTCGCTAGTATCTTTGACCTTTAGATAGGATAGTCATATGGTTGAAACATGTGTTTGAGACATGTTATGTATGATGGATGCATGTGGATGCAAATGTTTGCTAGTGGTTGCTCGTGGATGCATATACACACACTTTAGGCACTAGATCGGCTCAGTCACTTCATATTGCATATTGCATATAAATGTGTGTACATATCTAAGTAATGGATGTATAATGGTTGTACCATCATATGGATGTTGCATTTTGGTGAATGGTTGTGCACGCATGTAGAGATAATATGTACCGATAGGATTCTTTCGCATACATAATGGACACATGGCACTATCATGGTTTGCATTAAGGAGGTCAACTGAATTAGTAGACCGCCTGATTTTGCATTAGATAAGGAACATATACACACATTTCTTGCATATGTTCATACAACATTAGAAATTTTATAAGGACAATGGATGCCCGTGTTTGATGGTTGAGTAGATGATTGTTTGGATGATAGGATATGCATTCTCCTTGACTTGGAGATTTCGGGGACGAAATCCTTTAAGGAAGGGAGAATGTAACACCCCGGATTTTTGAATAATCGAATTAACCAAATTAAAGAATAATTAATCTCAGACGTGAGAATTATGGGGATTGGGTTGCGCCATTGTGTTCGTCTCGGAATTCTGGTTGAAATAGAGTCCGAGTTTGTGGGAAACGGATACCGGATGAAGGAGTTATGGACGAACGAAGATTGGTGGCAAAAGAAGAAGAAAATATAAAATGCACTGGCGCACTTGGGAAGTGTGCCAGTACAAATTAACACTGGCGCACCTGCCAAGTGCGCCCAGGCCGAGGCAAAAGCCTGCACAGCTTTCTGGTTCAGGCTGACCCATGTTGTTGAGTCCTTTCTGACTCCTTGCTGAGTCATTAGGGATGGCTCATCACCATATCATGATTAAATGGTTTTGATTAACCCTAAGATCATCCGACATCTTAAATTAATTCAAAATTCTATAAAAAGACCCATAGACTCAAACCCTAAATCAGAATTAAAATTGAAACTATGGCCGTCATGCTGTTGTCTTGAACCCTAGAGCAACCGACATCAAAATTAAGAGGAAGAACAACAACTAAATCAGAACTACTTAACCCTAACAACGAATCTTCTTCAAAGGAGCGCTAATTCAACTCCAGAAATCAGAATTCAGAACTCAAGACTGCTTTTGAGTTGTGAGTTCGATAGTTTTAACAAGATAATTAGTAATTTAATTAGATTAAGATATAATGCGGATTGTATGGATGTGATATGAAGTATTGATTTTATGTTGTAATTATGTTGTAGGATTGTGATTGAAATCTCTATGATGTTATGTTGTGATGCTATCATTTATGATGTAAAATTATGTTGCTATCATCCATGTTGTAATTTTATTTACAATCAAATCATCATGTTTCATATGTTAGTTGATTCATATGATAAATCATATGTAGGAAAGTTTAGATGTTGATTCAAACATGAACCATATACAAGTTTGGGTAGAATTATATGTGACCTTACATGGCTATGGCACCTAGTTTATGTGAAAATTTATTTGAAAGTTAGGCTATGACATATGCTAAATTCTACATGATACGTTACATGTTAGATACTAGTTTACACCATTATTGCGATGTATAAATCACATATGTAAGTTTATGAGTTGGATATGAATCATGTTATACCTATGCAAGTTTACCCTCTTAGATATAGATCTATGACATATGTTGTTTATCCAAGTTTGTGGCCATTATTTCATCAAGTTCACACCTTTAGATTTGGATCCATGACATATGATGTTTATGCAAGTTTGTGGCCATTATTTCATCAAGTTCACACCTTTAGATTTGGATCCATGACATATGATGCTTATGCAAGTTTGTGGCCATTATCTCATCAAGTTCACACCTTTAGATTTGGATCCATGACATATGTTGTTTATGCAAGTTGTAACTTTGGCTTATGCAAGTTTTAGATGTAGAACATCATTCATATATGCAAGTTCACCCCTATGTTAGATCTATGTTTTAATTATGTGTATATATTGTGATGTTTTCTTTTATTTCATGAGTTAGACTATTCGAGTCTAACGTATATTTTACGTTCAACGAACAAACGTACAACGTGGGGGTAAAAGGGGATAATAATAAAAAGATTTAATTGGCATAAATGCCTTAAAAGGCATAAAATATAATTAAGGTGAAAATTGGTATGATTTTACATACTATAAATGGATGGACATAATTGAGTCAATTATGGACATCGTTAAATTTGGAATTGATTGATAATTTGAATAGGGAAAGTAATTCAAATTGGGGAATGATTAATTAGGAATAATTAATCGTCTAAGACACGAGGTTAGACTCTTTTGTGGTGTAGGACTGCCCGGACCCGTCCGGAAAATCCAGCTGCCACAAACGCCAGTCTAATGTGAGAGGTCTTAGGCACAAACTAAATACGTAACAATTGTAAAGACACGAGGTTAGGCTCTTTTGTGGTGTAAGACTGCTCGGACCCGCCCGGCAAATCCAGCTGCCACAAATGTCAGTCTAATGTGAGAGGTCTTTATGAGATTACGGTATTAATGAATTAAGAAACACTTAACCAGATAAGCATGTAGTGGGACATGAGGGGGTTAAGTGGGTGCCTTGGGTGGCATGTGGAATCTAGTGGGTGCCTTGGGTGGCATTTGGAAATACGATTAGAAACACTTAACCAAAATTGAAACATGTAATTGAAACATGAATAAGAGGTGGGTTAAGTGGGATGTACTAGAGGGGATCAAGCTTAGGAGGATAGCTTGTGTCAAGTAATGGGGGTCCGTTTCAACCAGTAACCCATACGTATCTTTGTGGGCTTGACCCAAGTCGAGGACGGGACACGCATACTGGGCTTGACTGTAAGAGGCCAAACCGGGTTAGCGGTGGCAACGCAAGTCCAACGGGTTCATATGCATGTGTGGACCCGGGCTGGTAGGTAAGACGTTGTTGCATCGTGTAGGTATAAGCCGCGCATTCTTGGTGGTATCGGGTTGCCACTTTAGGGAGTGATATACCCCACTGTGGGGCCAGCACAGGTATCTACGAGTTAGGGAGCCGATCGTTTGGGGGTAGTGGGTACACCTAGTGGAGATAGGGGCAGACGACACCTATGAAGGCAGCTAGGGGTGCACGAAACTACCAATATCATTATTAAGTCTGTAGGCGGGATCAACCTTAGGGTGATTAGTGGTGGTGCAGTATACTTGTAGCGGTGCAGTATAGCAATCATCTCATAGTGTTGGTGTAGTTTAGTAAATTATCTTAGTGGGTTTAGGTGCGCTTAAACGATATCATTGTTCATCTTGTTTCCTTGTTTACTCTGCCATACTCAATGGTTCATGGCCATTTCCTTATTTTCCAACTTATGTCTTAGCCTAGTTACTTTGTTAATTATATTGTTAGAATTATCGCACTCGCCAGACTTTATATCTGACCCCCTTTTTCCATCTCTTTCGCCCCCCCCAAGGTGCTCAGGTTGGAACTAGCACTAATGGAGCTTGATTTTGGACTGCTTTTAGAAGATTGCTTGGATCGCTGAAGTAAAGTTCAGCTTTTCTTTATTTATGGATATTTTGATGTTGGGGATTATGTCTTCCAGTTTATGTACTTTGTTTTATCAAGATGGATATGATGTACTTGACTTTTGTTTATGGTTTTGATGATGTAACCAAACATATTTACCTTCTGTTGCAATAAATAAAGTTTTAAATTTTCAAGTACTGTTTTATATCTGTCTTGTTGTGATTTTCTGTTCTATACTTACTTAAAACGCTCCATTGAAGTTAATGCATTCCCTTTGTGAGTGACATTAATGGACGTGGGGTGTTACAAGAATAATCAAGTTAATTAACAGCATGGTAAGAAAAGGCAAGAGCTTGATTAAAGTATTAGCTGTAGGATCTAATAACACGTTAGTGTAATGCGCTTGGACCAGTCCACATGTACGAAAGTAAAGAACCCAACTGGGTATATCATCGTGGTATCTGGAAATACGAGAGGAGCACGTCCATCTGATTGTTCTTCTTGATACTCTGCTTACTGGGTCTCGAGGACTGGAAGGAAGCACGCGGCTTCCAAGGTACGTGGTAGGGAACTCTGAGGTAGTCCTTTATCACAGTACAATGCTTAGGCTGTACTCACAGGGGTTGGGTCTGTGCGGTACCACCTACCTTTACTGTAGCAGTAGTGTGGCAGTTAGAAGGCTGTGACGGATGGCGTTGAATAATTCAGTGACTTGCCTCAGATAGGCGAGTCAGGACCAATACAGGGTAGTAATTGTCGGGTACCTATTATCGGTAGTCAGTGGGATGCAGTAAGACTAGAGCTAAACCAAGAGACCATCGATCTTTCACTATCAAGATTTTGATTGCAGGACATGCCAAATTGGATGTTAGATTAGTCGCTAGGAGAACGTCTGTTGGATCTAGATTAACCCTAGAGGGGGTGAATAGGGTTATCACAGTTTTTCGCTGAATTAAAAAAATGACAGGATATTAAATAAAAACCAGATCATAGAATGCAGCAGAAATAAAAAGCAGAAAGAAAATAACACAAAGAGATACCCAACTTCGGCAAAACCCCGCCTACTGCTGCATTCCTAAGGTTTCTACTAGGTGTTAATAACAGATCCCGCTTACAGACACTGTAAACTCGCACTCCCTGCTCCTGTACTAACCCTACGCTCAAAACTGTAGACTGACCGATATTCCCTCGACCAGATTTTCCCGTATTACAAACTGTAACATGTAACCCTAGTTTTTACAGATTTTAGTAAACTGTCCAGATGGTTTACAAAAGAAATTAAAAATACAACAAAAATAAAATTAAAACAAATAAAATCCTAGGAGTTAAACTAGAATGGTCATCCCCTTTCACACTTCAAAAATAGGCCAACCCTCCTTTTTTAATTGGTTGCACCCATTTTTCTTGGTCCCGTTCCTTCCTCTTCTTGACTTAAAAAAATGGCGGCTCTGAATTAGGGATTAGGGTTTTCTACTTCCCTCAAATCGATTGCGACATCTAATTGAGATAGGATGGATTCTCTGATAGCTTTGATGCTTGAAGCTCCTTGGTCAAACGATTTGAGTGCTGTTGATCAAAACCCTAGATTGAACTGTGAGTTTTCTGATTAAATTTTTGCTAGAAATTTTTGATGCTTGTGGTTTCGATTTTCATTTATGCCTATGACGATGTGGTGTAGACTATATAGGGTCATCCGAACCCTAAGAAAAATATATCTGATTTCGATTAAGTGGCTCGACTGATTTGCTGTTGCGTTCCCTTTTGAATTGCTTGGCTTTGAAATAACTTGCGGGATTTTCGAATTGTTGGCTTGGTTTCCTCTTTTGAATTGATTGATAGAACATTGGCATGGTTTGGGTTGAATTCGACTTTGATTCCTTGAGTTAAAAAAAATTCCTGATTTGTTGCCCAAAAACAGTATGTAGTGAATTCCCTTGCACGACTTAATTGATTTATTCCTTGATAATCTCTTGCCAAATATTATTCACTGTCCTAATTAAAATGTTGCCCAAAACACTTTTACCTCGACTTCGTTGTTTACTTGTGAATGAATTTAGGAAATTTCTGAATTAAATATCTTTCCTAAAATGTTTGATAACTTCTGGAAATAGTTGAAAAACACTTGCCAAATAATTGTACCAATGCATTTCTGAAAACAGTTTGAAATGATAGATTTGCTAATTTCCTCAAACATGCCTAAACATGTTCACTGTAATTTTTGGAAGCCTTATTAGTACATATCCATTCTAGGAATTTGAGATATTCTTTCCTCTTCAATTATGTGCATAAACTATTTCCTGTTGTGATGATTTTGGCACATGAATTTGATGACCTGTCATGCTCATTTCAGTATATCCATTAAACTCACATATGTATGTATGTATATATATATACACATACAACTATGTATGTATATACATACCAAAAGCTGCAGCCTTCATCTCTGAACATGAGTACTTTCCCCTCTTTCATTATATATGTGAATACTCCCATGTTTTGATTCATGAATGGACGTATGCTGAGTTATTGTCGAGTTTCCAATGCTGCTGCTCCAAAAATCCATCCATACATTGATTTAAGCAGCTGCTCCATATTTTATTGACTTGACTTATAAAACCGAACCAGTAACATTGTAATGGCCCGCAAATCCGTACTATCTGAGTTGACTAATAACACCACACGTCCAACCCAAATTGCACAGAAATATGAATCATTAGTAGAAAGAAGTTAGAGGATGAGGAATAGAATGAAAAGTTAGAATAGAAGAAAAACGAAGAACACAAATCTCACAGCGAACGAATAAAATATATTAAATAATATAACCTTTGAAATACAAATCAGTTACTGTATATACATACCATTATGAAAGCACAACAATTATTCCTAGAACAGTTATAAACACCGGTTTCCAGATACAACATAGTACACAGCAGAAATATGATAGTCTATAGCTAACTGGTGAAGCCTCCTGCTTCCAGCTCTTCTAAGTGAATCTGAAAAATCCCGACTACTTGACTGCCCGTACAAAGTTGGACACCCAAGAGTTTAGGGAAAACAAAAACAAAATAAACTCTGGGTCAGTCATGGGACTAGTGTGAGTAAACTCCAATCATTTGTTTAACTTTAAAAAATCCTTTCGAAAGAAAGGGTAATAGTAAGACCAGCCCACACATAAACATGGACGGTTTTTACCTTAATATAACCCAAAACACTTTGATAAGAAAATCCAGTGATATTATAATAGTGTCGAAATCAAATAAATAACAATCTAGCGGAATGCTTGCGTCTCACGCTCCATATATAATATAAAATCAAAAAAAATGCAGGGCCCTTATTGGAGATTGGATTCCGACTATGACAAGGTATGGAACCACCTGCTGATAGTGTATCTCTAGAGGGGAATACACCGGGTTCAACAAGAACATCTTGCAACCTGGCCCACACATGACCGACCACTCATTTAGCTTGAGTGTATCGAATGTATATCACCAACGGTTGGTATCAGCAACCATTTCCCGAATGGGACAGCATCGAATAGAATAAGGAATTAAATGAATTTCTCTAGATAGGTGATTATAAACCCTAATGGGAGCGACCCACATAGCCATGCTGCCTGCCCGATTTTGGTCATTTCCCGGTTGTTAAGGCCTGAGGCTACGATTTCTTATCATTCATTGATAGCACAATCACTTTGAAAGCCACATTGTTAGATCCGTTAATCACTAGTTTATTTGCATAAATATAATATGGATATTATGCCAAGAGAATAAATTCTCCACCACCATATATATTTATACAGACCAACATATGCGATCATTGGAAATACTCTGTCAGACACTCGTCCATACACGTTCGTTCTGGGACTGAACGAGACCGAATGCACCATTTCTATTAATAGAAAAAGTCCTTGCACTTTACTCCTTCTTCGATTATCTTCATATAATCTGATTCGCAACGCTACTGCCAATACAGAGCGGTTCACGGATAATAATCCAACTGGTCTCTCCATATTGACAACGATTATTGGCAAATACTTCAATAGTCGGTTATTTAACTATCGAAGAAAAATAAACATTCAACCAAAGCATCAAACAAATCACTGAGCCCTTTAATTAATATTTCATTAATTCAAACACTTCTCCATTTCCTTTTCCATAGTCGTTAACACGATATTTTCGATAATCACCTTGACCTCTTACGCTATTTGGAAAACATTTCCATATATCGCCTTCTTTTATTTTCTATACTTAGAAAATATATTCGATTTATAATTGGAGAACATTCCAATTACTTATCTCTTCCATGACCATTCATTTATTTCTATACTCAGGAAATATTTTTTATTATACATCCAAATTTCCACTTACTTGGGTTAAAACGAATGTTGTATAAAACATCGTTACAACAACCCAAAATACTGCATTCAACTAAACTCTTTAAACGTCTCTCTTTGAGACCGAATCTTGCTGTTTATCAGTTAGTAATGAAATCAATCAAGTTGGGGTATAATTACCTCTCAGACCTTGACTGAATAACATCTTTAACTTCAAAATAGACAAGACCACTTATCTCACATCATCAACACCATAAAAACCACTTATTCATTTTTAAAATGTATATATATATATATATTTCTCTTTCTATTACCAGATTTTTGATTTCCTTTTTGTTTATAATATTCTATTTTTAAGTTCGTTTCCTTACCGGATTCTATATATACTGATATATAGATTTCTAATTATCAAAATATCTTAAAAATATTCTAACTCCTTAAATTTTTGGAAAATTTCGCCATAACCTCCTTTGTACCGGTCGATAGTTTAAACCTCAACTCGCCTCTCTAGGCCCTTTCCATTCAAAAAGAAAATCAAATACCAAGCGGTTTGCCGATTCGGCGCATAAAACCTCATATGGAATTTAAACATGTACCTTTTTGTCGGGCACATAAATTATAATCTTCACATGCTTCATTCCAAACCTGCTTAATCTATGTTCATCTGTTTCCAATTTATCCCAACTCAATCCAGCCATTTTAACTCAATTTGCTAATTTATTCTTTAATTAGCTATTTTGCCATTTCACTTTTATTTGAACATATCATGTTCGTTTATATTTTAACTCACTTATAAACAAGTCGAATTTCATTTCCAACTCAAGTTTCCTTTTCGATTTCAAATAAAATTTCTCAAATCAACTTTACTTATTCAAAGCCCAATTTTCTTACCAAATTTCAATTAACTAATTATTATTAAAATTAGTTAGTTCTATTCAATAAATTAAAAATATGATTTTTGTTCCAAAAATCATTTCATTACATCACTTGAGTTCGTATTTATTTTACAACTCAAGTCTAGATTTTTCTAATGAAAACTCGGATTTTTAATTACTTAAAATCCTTATATTTATTTAAATAAACCATTATAGTTTTATAATGGTTATGGTGCTGTTTTTCAGAAAATTTGATTTTGACATAAATCAAAATCTATTAGACGAAATTAAGATTTTTCTCTTTCATTAGAAAACTATTATTCCAACGGTCCTGACGATTCTTGTTTCAAAGAATTCCGACTTAAATTGAGTCTTGTATACTCAATTGAAGTTCGAATCGCCAATTTACGAACTACCGCGCTGCGACGAGTTCGTTTTAATTATATTTAATATATAAAGGTTTTAAACTTCATTCATATATAAATTCTAACTCCATTCTAATATACTTTAATATATTTTAAACCAATTTTCCAAATTCAACTTAATATTTTCGATTATCTATAATTATCGATTTTCCCTTACTCGGTAATAAATTTATTTATCCTTCAATCTTCTATATTTAATTCCAATTCCTTTTATAAATAAATTATTTATAAAATTCGATTTAATCGAATTTCAATTATAAACCCGTTGAATTTTTCTCAATTCAACTTATATTCTGAATTCCGAAAAATAATCAATTGTTTTGTTTCAAAACACTTCTTAACTTACTTTTAAATTCCAATTTGAATTTAAATGCTTCAAATTAACCAAATGATAATTTATTTCACCAAATTTATAACACTATTTATAAATTCAACTTCCTTGTTTCATATATTTAAACAAGTTCCCTTTTCAAATTCTATTTGAAACTCCATCCCTTTGATATTCCGAATTGCGGAATAAAAACCTTTGTTCTCTTTTCGAATGATTTCAAATTCTATTTTTAAATTCATATTTGAATTTAAATATTCAAATTATCTCTTGATAATTAATTTATTATATTTATAAACACCATTTTATAAATTTCCTTGTTTTATATTTAAACAAGTCTATTTCGAAATCTATTTAAAACCAAAATCTCATTTTGGAAATTTCTATTTACAATAACTTATATATATAACACCCAATTTATTTTCATATTCAATTTAACTTCTATTTAAATAATTTTTAATTAATCGAATTCAAATCATAAATCCTTACGGATTTATTTTAGTTCAATTTATATTCTGAACATCCGAATAAATTCCATCGTTTATTTCTTTAAAACAATTTCCCCATTTCTATTTTTAAATTCACATTTGAATTTAAAAATTCAAATTATCCAATGAAATTTTTTCCACTTTATTTATAAACACTGTTTATAATTTCACTTTAAATCTCGTATTATTAATTTATAAACAACGTTTATAAATTCACTACTTGTTTTATGTATTCAAACAAGTTAATATATTTATAGTCCAATTTAAATTCAAATTCTATTTTAGATAAATAGAATTTTCCCTTTAAATTTCAAAAATACCAATTATCAACCACGGATTTTCTAACACATCATATATGATAATATATATGAGAACAAACAAATAATTATATTTTTGAGGAATCCAGTTGGATCCCTCCAACCTGTTTATCCTGCATCCATAGACGTTAGCCAACATAAATAATACCCATCCTGCTTCGAGGCAGGATATCGCAGTATAGAAGGTCATCCACTATCATAGCATGGGGCGTATAGGGTCATCCGCTAATGATACTGCGGGCATCCGCTAATGGTACTGCGGGAATCCAACCAATCACCAATATATATATTATAGCCACAAACACGAATCCTAAATAACTAATATATATTTAATATAGCCATAAAAAAATTCCAATGCAAGAAAACAACCAACGAACAACTATTTTTAATTGATAAAAATAATTCTAAATAAGATTTGAGTGAGATTTACTCACCGTGATCCATTCCGATTTCAACTTTAAATTCCATTTGCTTAGTTGATGTCATCATGAATCCAACATAATTATCACGTGCAAATATATCCTTAAACCCACATTTAACAATGCCCTGGCTTTAAAGTAGAACCTAATTCGAATTCCACTCAGTAGCCAGAACAAGACCAACTTCGAACTTTCCAGCGTCGGCAGCAACTTCTCCAACATCCATTAGACATCGCACACCATTCCACATCCTCAATTCGATCAAGTTCCAGACATCGTGATTCCTATTTCTTCTTTGAACCCGACTATATGACTTCGACTTCTTTCACAGATCGAACAACCTAAAATACAAACTGTCGCACTTTATTTAAAAATCCATCGCAACCCTACTGTTAAGTCACGACGTACTTTGGTGTCGAAGTCCACCTAAAGGTCACGCTATCTGCAATATCGTGCCTGGATTCCATTATCGTATCCTTCATTTGATTTTCGAACTTCATCACAACATAATCTATCAAATCCCATTTTCACTTATGAGCTTGACGCCCCCTCCATGTTGATCGCAACTTCGCTTATTTGCTCCCCTGAACAACTGTCGCGCAACCCCAGATCCACGATACCCATCTCGAGCTGCCCGCAACCAAATCCAAATTCGAACCATTGTTTCGAACCCTAAATCTTCCATCGCCGAACCCCTTAATGTAGTTGCGAACCCCCCAGAATCCGTCATTTAGGTCGACGTAAATTGGAAAGATAGTGCGAGACTTTCCCTTTTAAACTGAGAGAAAATAATATGGGCATGAAGGCTTTTAGGTTAGGGATTTAATTTGAAGTCGAATGATTTTGTTTAAAGGATGTGAATAACAGTGGGATTCCATTTTATGAGGACCAATATCAGAAGAGGGAGGTCGCGATTATATAGGAGGTGGATACTTAAGTATTAAGGAAGTGTTCTGATAAGGGTACATCATTTTTAATGTGATTTGAGTTAAAGAGATTTTGTTTCTTTTTAAATTGATTCTGATTTGATCTCGCATTTAATACGATTCGATATAAAGCGATTTTTATTCTTTTTAGATGGATATCGATTTGATTTCAAACCTATCCACAATCAAATATCTCAGGGTCCAGTAATTTAAATCACGAACCGCTATTCTAGCGTACCGACCGACATTTCAATATAATAACCCTATTCTGAACTCAACAGTAAATATTCTGAAATTTAATTTCAACATGTATACCATATTAAATTAATATAATATAATTTAAATTCGAAAACCACAAATTCTTTGATAATAAATTATTATTTATTATCGTATATATCAAATAAAATTTCTACTTATCATCTGAATCATTTTGATTCAGTTTTTAACTTCGATTTCAATTATATTTCGAATTACAATAATTCGATATATTCTAAATTAAATTATATTCGATTATTAAATTAATAACTCAATATAAAAATTAATTTATATTATCAACTATATATTTTAAACCATACTAAATATTTAAAATTAGGCAACTAAAAATCCAGGTTGTTACAAAAACATGCTTTATTGCCTATTCATGATGTCACTTTGTTTTTCACTATGCTATACCAAGCTGTTTGATGTTGTATACCGTTCTACTGAACTGTTTTGAATATGCATGCATGCTCCCATGAAAACTATTGGAAACAGCTCATGTATTTGTTCATTCACATTTGCAAGTTCACACTGTTTTCCCCCTGAACAATTGTGTGATTATGCACATGATAAATACACATTAGCTTGTGCACAATTGTGTCCATTTGAGTCCATGCTGCTTCCTATGTTTGCTCTGCCATGTTGATGCTAAAGCATATTGACCTCACTTGGAACTGAACTATCTTGTTTGATGACTTGAATTGAACTGTTCAGATCATTGCGAAACTCATGTTACCCATACTGGAAACACTTCATCTGAATGTGATCCTGTATGCTTGTCAACTGAGTTTATCACCATGTTAAAAAAATGAGTTGTATTACCATGTAAGTCTGAGCTGCATCACTTATGCTTGTAACTTCTTGCGGATCTAGCCTGTGTATTATTCCTACTACATGAATTTTCCTGACTTGTGGCACTTGGATTGGCATGTGAGACTTGAACTTGTGCACACCAGTGCTTGCATACATGTTGACATGTATATGTGATCATGAATCTTGTGCATGTGTATATGAGCTTGAAATCTTCATGTATTTGTTGCTTGATCACTTCCTTGAACATATTAAAATCTGAACTGCTTGTTGTTGTATCACATTTGAACACTTCTGCCATGTCATATGTTCCATGCTTGACTTTACATTGAGTTATTTTCATGTGTGCACTAAGTCGAGATTGTCCTCGTGGCTACTTCTCAGTTGCACACTGGATTGGCGAGGCAGTGCACACGTGTATAATATACACGTGTGTATATGTAGCCAACCAGAAAATTTCCTGTCCCTGTACATATACAAACTGTCTGCCTAGACACAGATGAATAAGATCAGGTCATGAAAAATGATGAGAAACACACCAGAAATCTGAGACAAATAAAATTTTATAAATAAAATTTATGTTTGCATATATTCTATTTAAATTCTATTGCAGTCTACTCTGTGTGTGTTTTATTGTGACATGTAAGAAGATGATGACTGGACTGACAAAGAGCTGTAAAGACAGAAGACAGTGAATGAAACAATGTCAGTAAATGTGTCTGTATATGAAAGTGAAAATGTATGTATATATGACAGAGTGACAGTATGAGTGTTGTAGAGAGAATTGTACTGATATTTGTAATAAACAAATTTTGTTTGAAATAAAATATTATTTTATTGTGTTCAAACAAACTTGTCTATTATATTCAGTTTATTTACAAGTACAATCTTCTGTGAATGTATATGAAATGTGAAATATTAGTGAAGCGTAAAAATAGTGGAGTTGTAAAACTGTACTGTTTGAAAATTGAAAAAAAATATTATATTTAAACAAAATACTGTTTAAATATCTGATTGTCTGTACAGTTGTATTTTATTTGAATATAAATATTATATTCCTGTCTGTGATGATATATGAAACAATACAATAGCAAACACATTTATAATAATATATATTTGGTTGTTATCATCAAACAAAAATCATATAACTGTGCATACAACTGCGTTATATACAACAATCTCCCCCTTTTGATGATGACAAACAAATATGAAGATTTTGAATATAATAAATGTGTTTGACAGTGAATATTGAACTCCCCCTATTTGAATGCTCCCCCTACAACAGAAACTCCCCCTATAACTGTGCATGAGTGAAAAATGAAAATTGATTGAATTTTCAAAATTAAAAATATTTATAAATTATTCACTCATTAATCAAAACCTCAATCCATTCTCCCCCTTTTGTTATCATCAAAAGGATATAGAATTTAAAATATAGATGAAAAGTGACTAAAAAATATAATTTCATCTTAAGAGGAAGGACTGTCATCATAAATCTCAATCGGTCAAACAAAAATCATAACATTCTAATGAACAGGTGGCATATTTCACATTGCAGAACGATGGATTTACAATGAATTTTATAAAAATGAGGAGAGTTATAACAATTTGAATTTCAATTATTTTCAAAAGATATAAAAATGAAGTTCAAAAATAGTGACGGATTTGGACTATAATTAGTAATTCAATTTAAAGTGACAAATCGTATAATCTCAAATCCCAATAGCTATCAATCAACAAATCATAATACGTCATAAAATATTAACACATTTCACAGATTAGAAGGTGGATTGTTAAACTAGTTTTTAAACACCAAGGAGAATTTCAGATTTATTTCAATTTATAACACATTATTTCCTTTTCGTTTATATTTTTTTATTTAAGAGCACACTGACCACGCATAACCAGAGCTTGGATTTTTAAATAAGGTCAGTCGCAGCTTAAATTATAAGTTGTCTTTAACCAAGCATGACCAGAGCTTGGATTTTTAAATGAGGTTAGAGACACACTTATGTATTAATTATATTTATTATTTTCAGCTTTAAAGGAAAAACTCCTCGGTATATATAACCAATATGAATGACAGAAATGTGGTAGGTACAGGAATGAACTGTGAAATAAATTTCTAAATTGATTATATTTTGAAATATGCTCGACTGTACCGGGATCATTGAAAAATTTCAGTTGTCGCTAATTCTAAAAATAACATAGTCACATTTCTATCACAAATATTTCCACTGTTTATTCAAAAAGATTTTTAAAAAATATTTGACTCTCCACATTTATATAAAATTATCATGGATGGAAGAATGATGGTAGATAAAGGAGATGGTCGTGAAATAGTTGCCAATTCAAAGATATTATAATAAATGTTCAACCATCATGAAAATATAAATAAAATCTCCTCTTGTTGTGAAATATACTACAGTCACGATTCATCACAATTTCAAAATCTGAAAATAATTTTGATGAATTATAAATACAGTTCAATTTGGATATTGATTTCAATTTCTGAATGAATAATCAATAAATAATTTTAAAATTGAAAATCAATTACAAGAGGAATATGAAGATCTATACATACCAAGAGGGATAAATTTGTACAAGGAAAAAAGAGTGTGTAGATCTATACAAGGTGAAGATTAGAATCTAAGCACAGATGAGTGAGACAAATATAAGGCCCTTCTGATACCACTTGGTGTCCCTATTAATGAGGATCGTAACAAGACACTGGAGACAAATCAGGATATCACAGACAAACAGAAATTTAATCATAAGGTCCAAGCAGACAAGACAAGCAAAGTTATTTCAACAGGAGTCAATTTTAATCAAAACAAGTAGTTATCTAAGATCATTTTCAAAAGCAGTATCAAAGCAGCACAGAAACCAATAGCACAACAGACTTGTCAGAAAATGTTACTAATGGTCACAAAATATATTCCATGATCCAAGATTATAAAATTTAGTTTATTTTTAATCATTTGAGGAAAATTGAAAAATCGGGATTCAACGAATCAATCACACCAGATTATAAATTTCAGATCCAAGATATGTGTGTGATTCAAAAAATCAATAATTTCAAATGATTTTAAACAAACATATATTCAAATCAAATAATCATGAAATAACAGTGAGTTTCAAGACCAGATTTTCAAAGAAATTTTCCAAATTATTTCTGACAAGCCCAAAGAAAATTTGGATCATTTACATCAAGTTTGAGTAATAATTCATGATCCAAAAATAATGTTTTATTCGAAATCACTTGAACCAATGTAAATCATGAGATAAAATGAATCAATCACATAGGATTAATAATTTCAGATCTGAGATGTGTGTGAGATTCAAAGTATCAGAAATTTCAAATGATCTCAAACAAAACAAAAATCTAAGCCAGATAATCATGAATAACACTGAATTTCAAGATGTAAACATTGAGTCTCAAGACAGTTCAAAAAAAATTCAAGCCAATATGAAAATAAATGAAATTATCACAGCTGAGAAGTAGCAGTGTGCTGTAATGAGTGTATTATTTCAAGCTTTTCTAAAATGAATTAGAAGAACCTTAGAACAACAGAGATGTGTGAAATTTCAATTGTCTTTCAGATCTTCAAAAAAAATTTAGAATTCATATTAACAGTGTTTAAGATATAGCAAGAATATGTCAACACTGTTAGGAATTCAGAAAATGAACTTCAAAACAATTGCAGATATTTACATGATTAAACTCAAGATCTGGAAATGATTTAAACAACCGTGTTCTAAAGTGAATTTCCAAAAAATATGAATTCTGCAATTTGAATTTAATGAAGCCCCGAGAAGAAAAAACAAAAAATATATGGCAGTGTCAAATCAAAACAGAAGAGATAAAGTAGATAAACAGAGGGGGTAAAAGGAGGAATAAAAGAAGAAAATAAAAAATGAGAATATTTACAAAGATGAGTTTAGAGATTATACTTGAAATCGATGTAAGCAAATGAATCTCTAACTCAACGTATGTGGCTAAGGAACTATGAATGATTCTGTGATATGTAGCAATTTGAATCCAATTTTTCTTTAGCTATGCAGTTCCTCAGCCTCCTTCGGTACCTAACTATTAAGAGGATTGAGTGGTCTAACAAAAGTAGTAAAATCACTCACAGTTATATTCGTATGATTTTGTGCCCAAACTTGTTTGTATAATAATCCATTTGAATCTATCTTCGTACCTTTAGGAACCCAGATCTATTTGAATGTAACAAATTCCGTATTATTTTCTTCTGGGATCCAAGGTTGTTCAAATGGCTTGTTATAAAACAAGTTAACATCTCGTTTGTGATTCAAAAATCTTTTAGAGTTCAAATTTTCAGAATGACTCTTTCCAAAGCAATTTGAGGGATTTTTAAAATCACACGAATTCAAATTTTCAAAAAAATTTGTTTTCTCAAAACCAAGGCCACGTTTATTTCTAGTAGAAAATTGATTTTTCAACAACATATTCAAAGATTTTTCACCGGTTGAAAAACGTTTCAAACTCAATTCAAGACTGTTGATTTTGGATTTAAGATCAGAATTTTCTTTTGTCAGATTTGAACAACGATTAATGTTGATCTTTCTCCTTTCAGTATCATTTTGTTTCAAAATCAAATTTTCATTTTCAAGCAGTTTCATTTTGGTTTTGAACTCAAGAATTTCTGATTCAAATTTAATTTGTTTCTCAAGATCAAATTTCTTTAGATTCTCAATCTCTTTTTCAAGCTCACTCAAGATCAAATCTGTTTTCAACAAACTATTATTTTCAGCAATTTCATGTTTGGAATTTTTGGTAGCCTTGAAATTCTTAAATTCCTTTTATAAACAATTTTTTGCATCTTTCAGCTCGATCTCGTTATCTTTTAAAATCAGAATTTCTTCTTCAAGCCTTAGAAAGTTATTATTGAGATGAACGAGATCAGTTTTTAATTTCAAACAATTTTCACAATCAGAATTTTCAAATTTCATGACGTTTGGCAGTTTTGATTCCAAACAGTTAATTTTACTGGTCAACTCACGATTTTTAGATTTTAAAGATTTGTTTTTCCGATGAAGATTATCAACGGTTTTTGTTAAATCAACACACATATAAACCAAATCTTCATATGAGAAGCTTTCAGTTTCATTGTCTATTGAGTCTCCATCGTATGATCTACTTGAGTTTTCATCTATTTATTCTTCCGAGGATAGATCTAAATCTGAGTTGACCATTTTGGGTTTTAAGCTGTTGTTGTCAATTTTTCCATACCTCGTATCGAGAGTATTCCATATTTCCTGCGCAGTTAAATAATGGGAGATAAGGCTGTACTGAACATCATCAATATAAGAATATAAAATATGGATAGCACGAGAATTAAACCCAATATCATTTCTACTAACCATATTATATCCATTAGTAATAGTATCCCAACATTTAATATCAACAGATTTTAAATATAACTCCATTTTCTAATTTCCAATTTAAAAAATCTGTACTACTAAAAATAGATGGAATACGACTGGATTGACTCTCAGAGGACTGACAACTAGGATGACCCATAATTCTAGAGTTAATGAAATAACCTAGCTCTGATACCACTTGTTGGATCTAGATTAACCCTAGAGGGGAGAGGGTGAATAGGGTTATCACAGTTTTTCGCTGAATTAAAAAATTGATAGGATATTAAATAAAAAACCAGATCACAGAATGCAGCAGAAATAAAAAGCAGAAAGGAAATAACACACAGAGATACCCATCTTCGGCAAAACCCTGTCTACTGCTGCATTCCTAAGGTTTCTACTAGGTATTAATAACAGATCCCGCTTACAGACACTGTAAACTCGCACTCCCTGCTCCTGTACTAACCCTACGCTCAAAACTCTAGACTGACTGATATTCCCTCGACCAGATTTTCCCGTATTACAAACTGTAACACGTAACCCTAGTTTTTTACAAATTCTAGTAAACTGTTTAGACAGTTTACAAAAGAAATTAAAAATACAACAAAAATAAAATTAAAACAAATAAAACCCTATGAGTTAAACTAGAAAGGTCATCCCCTTTCACACTTCAAAAATAGACATCTAATTGAGATAGGATGGATTCTCTGATAGCTTTGATGCTTGAAGCTCCTTGGTCAAACGATTTGAGTGTTGTTGATCGAAACCCTAGATTGAACAGTGAGTTTTATGATTAATTTTTTGCTAGAAATTTTTGATGCTTGTGGTTTCGTTTTCATTTATTCCTGTGATGATGTGGTGTAGACTATATAGCGTCATCTGAAACCTAAGAAAAAATCTTTTATTTCGATTAAGTGGCTCGACTGATTTGTTGTTGCATTCCCTTTTAATTTTCTTGGCTTTGAAATAACTTGCGAGATTTTAGAATTGTTGGCTCGGTTTCCTCTTTTGAATTGACTGATAGAACATTGGCATGGTTTGGGTTGAATTCAACTTTGGTTCCTTGAGTTAAAAAAAATTCCTGATTTGTTGCCCAATAACAGTATGCAGTGAATTCCCTTGCACGACTTAATTGATTTATTCCTTGATAATCTCTTGCCAAATATTATTCACTGTCCTAATTAAAATGTTTCCCAAGACACTTTTACCTCGGCTTTGTTGTTTACTTGTGAATGAATTTAGGAAATTTCTGAATTAAATATCTTTCCTAAAATGTGTGATAACTTCTAGAAATAGTTGAAAAACACTTGCCAAATAATTGTACCAATGCATTTCTGAAAACAGTTTGAAATGATGGATTTGCTAATTTCCTTAAACATGCCTAAACATGTTCATTGTAATTTTTGGAAGCCTTATTAGTACATATCCATTCTGGGAATTTGAGATATTCTTTCCTCTTCAATTATGTGCATAAACTATTTCCTGTTATGATGATTTTGTCACATGAATTTGCTGACCTGTCATGCTCATTTCAGTATATCCATTAAACGCACATATGTATGTATGTATGTATGTATATATATATATACATACAACTGTGTATGTATATACATATCAAAAGCTGCAGCCTTCATCTCTGAACATGAGTATTCTCCCATGTTTCATCATATATATGAATACTCCCATGTTTGGATTCATGAATGGATGTATGCTGAGTTATTGTCGAGTTTCCAATGCTGCTGCTCCAAAAATCCATCCATACATTGATTTAAGCAGCTGCTCCATATTTTATTGACTTGACTTGTAAAACTGAACTAGTAACACACGCTTCATTGCCTATTCGTGATGTCACTTTGTTTTTCACTATGCTATACCAAGCTGTTTGATTTTGTATACCTTTGTATTGAACTGTTTTGAATATGCATGCATTCTTCCATGAAAACTATTGAAAACAGCCCATGTATTTGTTCATTCACATTTGCAAGTTCACACTGTTTTGCCCCTGAACAATTGTGTGATTATGCACATGATAAATACACATTAGCTTGTGCACAATTGTGTCCATTTGAGTCCATGCTGCTTCCAATGTTTGCTTTACCATGTTGATGTTGAAGCATATTGACCTCACTTGAACCTGAACTGTCTTGTTTGATGACTTGAATTGAACTGTTCTGATCATTGTGAAACTCTTGTTACCCATGCTGAAAACACTTGATTTGAATGTGATCCTGTATGCTTGTCAACTGAGTTTATCACCATGTTTTAAAAAAATGAGTTGTATTACCATGTAAGTCTAAACTGCATCACTTATGCTTGTAACTTCTTGCTGATCTAGCTTGTGTATTATTGCTGCTGCATGAATTTTCCTGACTTGTGGCACTTGGATTGGCATGTGAGACTTGAACTTATGCACACTAGTGCTTGCATACATGTTGACATGTATATGTGATCATGAATCTTGTGCATGTGTATATGAGCTTGAAATCTTCATGTATTTGCTGCTTGATCACTTCCTTGAACATGTTAAAATCTGAACTACTTATTGTGGTACCACATTTGAACACTTTTGCCATGTCATATGTTCCATGCTTGACTTTACATTGAGTTGTTTTCATGTGTGCACTGAGTCGAGATGGTACTCATGGCTACTCCTCAGTTGCACACTGGATTGGCGAGGCAGTGCACACGTGTATAATATACACGTGTGTATATGCAGCGAACCAGAAAATTTCCTATCCCTGTACATATACAAACTATCTGCCTAGACACAGATGAATCAGATCAAGTCATGAAAAATGATGAGAAACACACCCGAAATCTGAGACAAATAAAAATTTTAAAATAAAATTTATATTCGCATATATTCAGTTTAAATTCTATTATAGTGTACTGTATGTGTGTTTCATTATGACAGGTAATAAGATGATGACTGTACAGACAAAGAGCGGTGAAGACAGAAGACTGAAGACAGTAAATGTGTCTGTATATGAAAAACAGTGTCTGTATATGAAAGTGAAAATGTATGCATATATGACAGAGTGATTGTATGAGTATTGTAGAGAGAATTGTACTGATATTTGTAATAAACAAATTTTGTTTGAAATAAAATATTACTTTATTGTGTTCAAAAAAACTTATCTATTATATTCAGTTTATTTACAAGTACAATCTTCTGTGAATGTATATGAAATGTGAAATATTAGTGAAGTGTACAAATAGTGGAGTTGTAAAACTGTACTATTTGAAAATTGAAATAAAATATTATATTTAAACAAAATACTGCGTATATATCTGATTGTCTGTACAGTTGTATTTTATTTGAATATAAATATTATATTCCTATCTGTGATGATATATGAAACAATACAATAGCAAACACATTTATAATAATATATATTTGGTTGTTATCATCAAATAAAAATCATGTAACTGTGTATACAACTGCGTTATATACAACACGTCACTTGGCTTTTGTTGTAATCTTCAGAATTTGAGGGAGGGGTGGAGCTGGGACCATAGCCACTACGAAAATGAAGACCACAGTTTAGATGTCTGTACTTTAGGCCTTCGCAACAGACATATATAAATATAGAAAAGCTCCCGACCGAGTTCCATGCATTAGATGTAGCCCTATTATGGGACTCGAGGTACAATAGATAGTACATACATGGAAGGATCTAGGTACACGCACCGGGTGATGTATCATAGACGCTCGGGCATTAATCAATGTTGAGACTGGTTTCAACTGAGGAGATTGGATATGGCAGTCAGTACGCTTATGTAGCATAGCGTTGCCGATTCTGTACAGTAACGTGGCGTAGTTTTATGGATGCCCGTATGTCATTCGGCGAAGGATGAGAGTTTGCATACACTTCCGTGGCGTGACGACGAAGACCTTGCGAGAAGGGTACTATGGAAGTACCTTGATATATTAGGGGTGTGTGCGTGTATATATATATATATATATATATAGCAAGCGATCAATGACACCCCAAAAATTGAGCACCCTTTAGCCCTCTGTTTTCCACCTCTCATTTATATTAATTAAAGTTAGTAGGAGGTGAGACATTTAGTGGATGGAGAGAGGGAGGAAATGTGTGGCGTAAAAGTGGTAGGCTAAAGGGGTGCCGCTGAACCTTCCTCCGTGTGTGTGTATATGTATATGTATATATATATAAGGTTAATCTACTGGGAGGTAGATGGGTTCGATATGTGTATAGAGCTTTGAGTGTTGTTATCCGAAACAACCTAGTAAGCAAGAAAACATAACTGAACAGTATATGTAAGGTTATCTCAGAATGAGTAATTTATCCAGTCACCATAAATTTGTGTTTTAACACCCTCCTCATGACACACTCGCAGATTAGGTTTATGGCAGAGATATGATAGTTTTGGATACTGGTTAGGCAGTATTATCGCTTTGGTAAGGCTATATTTGATTATATTATATTCTATCCACTCCGCTATGAGATGTTTTCCGAGTTGTGATATGTTTATTATCTCTGTCTTTTTTTTGGAGGATACCAGACAAGGAACTCGAGTTTCGATAGATTGAAATTTTTGAGAAAAAATCGATTTGTCGGGTTGTTATAGGTTGGTCAACTTAACCATCTACAACCCAGAAAGCCAAAGATGTATATCCATAGAGCCGAAGCCTACAAGGCCAAAATCATGGGACGAAACCCGAATATCCAAAATCTAGAAAAAGCCAGAGCCAAACCATAAGCTAGAGAGATCAGGAAATCTAGAGGCCGAAAAGCCAACAGTTGAAAAGCCATAAGTCAGACAATCGTCATCCAAAAGCCATAAATCTAGGAGTGGCAATTAGACCTGACCCGATAGACCCGAACCCGGCCCGACGGGTCTCGGGTCTAGGCGGGTCGGGTTTTGTCGGGTCTAAACTATACATTTCCAAAATCTAGACCCGACCCGACCCGAGCTTCGGTTCGGGTCGGTTCAGGTCCAGATAGGAAATAACACTAAAATTACATATATTTCAATGTTTTTTGGTCGGATCTTTCGGGTCGGGTCAGGTTTTATCGGGTCTTTATTATATTTTTCATCATCCAAACCCGACCCGAGACCCATCGGGTTCGGTTCGGGTTCGGTTCGGGTTCGGGTCTTTTCGGGTCGGGTCGGTTCGGTTCGGGTTTTTGGTTCTATTTGCCAGCCTTACATAAATCCATAAGCCAAATATGAAAAGCCAGCCAAAGATCCAAAACCAAAGCATCATAGGCTAGAAAACCAAAATCCAAGAAAACAAGGAAGATCAAAATCAAGAATCCACAAGAGCCAAACAAACCATGCCAGCTCACCATGCTTGACACGTTCTTCAATCATATCCATGAGATGTGTACAATCATTTGTATTATTATCATCGAGGTCAGGAAACAAGCAATGCCGACCGGTTTCCTTTTCATTTTGAGTCAACTCCCTTGCGGGAGGCTTTTAGAAAGGAGAAGTGGGATGAGCCTCCAAGTAAATCTTTTCAGGGGTGTGACTAAGTTTCGAATAAGACGAGAACTTAGTTAGCTTCCAATCCATGCTACGATTATTTCCCGAAGAAGGTTTACTTGCACTAGAATCCTTAGCTTTACCAGAGTTGAATGATTTTCCGCCCTTAACCACATTAGCCTTGAGAACCTTTTTATTAGTCCTCGCATCCTCTTCCCGAAGAAACCTTTCCTCTTCAAAGTAGAACTCAATGAGATCCCTCTGCAGGTCCCGTTACAATGAAATCTTGAAGTCAGACTTATCCATAACACCAAAGACTATGACCATCAAGACCATAAACGACTCGGGCCTACCGACCGAAGCTTCCACAACATTAAACTTTTTCAGGAACTTGCGCAGAGTCTCACTGGACTGCTGCTTGATTGCTGCTAGAGTCATAACGCTTTTCAAACGAGCAATGTGAACTCTGAACTGCTTGATGAACCTGCTAACTAAAGAATTCCAAGATTGAATAGAATATGTTTTCGACTGGTAAACCACATGGCAACAATATTTGTCAAGTATAGTGGAAAACACTTTGCCGTGACACTTTCTAAAGTAGAGAGAACCTCTATACAATGCACGTATATCATCAAGTGAGCAGTCGGGTCCTTCAGACCTTAATAAGCTTCCAGCACCGATAATTTGAAGTTCGGTGGGTAGCGAGAATTCCTGATACACAAAGAGAACGTTTTGCAAGTAACACAATCCAAATCCGAAGAAAAGGCACTGCCTCGAGTGAAAGACGAATAATGTCCACAATTTGAGATCTATTACCAAATGCGAGCAATTGATTCAAGTTATCCAAGGCAACACCGGCTCCCTTAGTGATTAGGTACAAATTAGGAATTGTTGATTAGAAAGAAGAATTTTTGGCTGAATCCCAACCCGAGGAGCCGCGTCGAGAACAATCCTTACTCCTAGATCAGTGGAAGCGCTGCCATTCAAAAATGCGTGCATTGGCGCTTGAACCAATTTACCAATGCCAAAGCCTGCGACTTGACCAACCAAAGCGTCATTGGATGAAGTGATGTTGGGATTAGGATTGTCCCCAAGTGTAGCGGGAATGAAACCAGTTCAAGGATTGGCATTGCCATGCTGATTAGTTAGCGGGGTTTCCCCCAAGTCCCATGTTGCTGCTTAGGGAACACTAGTACTTGTCCCGGTAATATCTGCCTGGCCAATCGGTCTTCCGGTACTTCTAAGTCTAGCCACAATCCGAACGAGAAAAGTAGTCATCGCTTCTTCATATTCCTCGAGTCAAGCGCTCAAATCCATAGCCAAAATTTTAACTATTCCATCAACGTCGTCTCGAGTGATGAAATTCGAGGGAATACCGATCGAAGAAAGTTCTTGATTTTCTTCACCTCCAGTTCCTTGAGCTTCAACAATAGCGTCGAGCTTCTTACGCTTAACCATGATGAAAAGCGAGCGACACAGTTGGACTCGAGAACTAAAACCAAAGTCGAAAACCAAATTCGAGAATCAAATCCAAAGTAGAAGCCGAAGCTATGCGCTACCCTACCTAGATGCAAAAGTGTTGACGTGGTAAATTGGTGTTTTACACATGCATACGCCCGAGTGTAAGGTTAGGTGTAAACTTATATTCTGAATATCCAGAGTATGAGAAATGTAAAAGGAACACACATCTTTTATAGTGGTTTGACACTAACGCCTACACCCACTTCATAGTAATCATTCATCATTTAATTATCGATTATGATGTTTGTACAAATTCGGATAATTTCTATGTACATAGTTGTATAATAGAACAACAAATGGCTTGTTAATTCTAAACTTTGACCAAAATGCCCTTCTTCTTTGTTGCGTCAAAGCGTGTACTAATGTCCAAGAAATAACTGAGCAATAAGCGTAGATCAGTCAAAAATGGGTGATCCACGCGTGTAATCTACTGTGCCAAAATCGTTTGCCGCTTTCCTTTTCCAAAAGCTTATTTCAAATCCCAAGCATCGACCTAGAATTTCGTATCCGGGCTGATATGATCAAATGTTTTTGAGATGTCATTTTTCGACTCCCGGACATTGCCAAAGTTTGACTCCCAGATCCCCGTACGGGAAATCACATCCGGCAACCGGCCTGCTCCAGTGATTTTCAAATTGCCAAATCCTTTACCTCACCTCCCCAGCGCTAAGCCGCTTTTCGTATTCTTGATCACACAATGCAGATACGAAGATCCAAAGGAAAAATGTGATGCGATCAGGGAAATTTCGTATCTCGACGTAATGTGAAAGTTCGGATATAAAATTCTCTGCTGCCAAGCCAAAAGCTCAGGCTTGATCGGCCATGCGTGCGCATGTGAAAAGTAATGATTTTCCAACGTCGATCGCTTATTTTCAATGTGCCAAATCCAGAGTTTTACCAAAATCTAATCCTTGCTGGACCTGATACACGCACGTGAAAATCCATGTTTTTGCTATGTTACTCAGTAGTATTCAACGTGCCAGATTTACCACTTTGTCAAATGCCAGATTTTGTTGTCTTGAGCTGCACAAGTCATTTTCTGTGATCGTGCCATGTCGATCAGTTGTTTTTGAGTGCGTGAAACCAGAATTTGTCAGAATCCATATACTTTCCACGATAAGTTTTGCCACCTGATTGGACTGACATGCTCAAGCTTGAGTTAATCAGACCGAGTCGATCACACATTATTACCGCATTGGATTTTCTTAATTAATTAATGATGATTTCGCGGATCGAAATTATTTCCAACCTTTTCCGAACACATCGCGACTTCGACCGAATCACTTTGTAGTTTCTGACGACATTCTTGGGACTTGAGCGCATCGCTAACCATAGTCTTGATGTTTGACTGCTTTATTAAAAAGATGGTCAACACCCGTAATTCTTAACATAATGAATAATTAAAATTTTGATGTAATTCATTCCTTAAAAGCGTTAAGAATATCACTGTTACGTAAATTTATCTCTTTATCTTTCTGTTTGGGCTTAAGACATTATTGCAATAATAATTTTGTAAATTTTATGATGATTCTGTGTATATTCCCAAAGTATATTATTTAGAATGTAATAAAGCATTGGTTTGGGAAAATTAGAGAAAAATTTGGAAAAATGGAATAGGAAATAGTAAGCCTGATTGTGTACAGAAATCTACCATAATTAAATTAAAACTGGGAATCATGTAAGAAAAAAGGAGATAATATATAACCCAAAAAGGAAATTAGTCGTGGACTAAGTTGTTTGGGGATGGAAATTGATATATTTCCATAATTACCGTTACGGTGAATGTAGTTGCAAGAAAAAAGGAAGGTAATAGTGATTTGTGTGAAATATGGTTTTTGCCATATTGCTCACTAATCAAATATATATATATACGTGATGTAATAAAGAGAAGATCTAAATTGATTTATATTACGGAAATATATTTTTTTAATTAAGCATGTGAAATATTTCCTGTAATAATAAAAATGTACGAGATGGTAAATAAAGAAAGATTAGAATAGTAAAGGTGCTTAAATAATAAGAAACCTCAGAAAAATGTGATAAACGGGGAATATAACCTATTATATTCAATTATATGAAGGGGGACGAAATATAATAGATAGACTCGTCTTGGGGACAAGTTGAATTATAATATTGGTTATAATTGATGATGAAAAGAGAACTTACTAATAAACCATAGTTAAGGGAACTAAGTTAACAAGCAAACCCGCAACAATGGTTGTGGTAACGATATAACGTAAGGATAAAATTAAATAAGAAAGAATAAAGTAGGCTTATTATTAGTAAACTTACGAATGGAGAAATATTAAGTTTAATGAATATAATAATAAAAAGCGGAAGTCCGTTCCGGCAGTGTGGGGCTGATTAGGAAAAATAGTGGCTCATAGATATTGTTTGTTTCGGCAGCGTGGGGATGATTAGTGAAAGTAAGAGGCCAAATATAAGATAATAAAACAAGCAGCTTGAATAGAAAATGAATGGGGAATAATCAAGTTAATTAGCAATGTTATAAGTTAAAGCAAGCGCGAGATTAAATGATTAGACGTAGGATCTAATAACGTGATGACATGATGCGCTTGGACCAACCCGCACATACGGAGATGAAGAACCCAACGGGGTATACATCGTGGTCCAAACACGAAAGGATCACATCCAACTGATTATTCTACAGGACTGGAGGGAAGCACGAGACTTCTATGGGACGTGGTAGGGTACTCTGAGATATCCCTCCAAGGAACAACCAGATGGATTCGTCGCTCGAAGGCAGGTCTAGTGCACCATTTAGAGTATACCTTAACTGCAACTATGGTGTGGCAGCCAAAAGTTGTGGAATATAGCATTCGGCGCTTTGCCTCACTTTGGGATGTGGTGGTCAGGACAGAATTAAAGATAAGTAATCATCGGATATCTTTCATTGTTAGTCAGTAGGATGCAGAAAGACTAGAGCTAAACCAACAGACCAAGGGTCTTTCACTATCGGGACGTTGGTTGAGGGACATCCCAAATTTGAGGTTATATTGGTTGGTAGGGGAATACCATTAGCTCTTAATGCATTCTTTCATTAGTTGAGGGAGGCGCAAGGGTGGGCCATAATCATCGTGAAAAGAGACAGAACATATGTGGATATTTGTAATGTTGGCCTAATGAAGCTGTCATTTACAGATATCGAAAGCTCCCGACCGAGTTCCGTGCATTAGATGCAGCCCTTTTAAGGAACTCGGGTTATAGTAGGCAACGCGTTTGTTGGTGTATTGTAGACGTTAAGGCATTACTCTATGTCGAGACGTGGTTCGATCGAGGAGTACGAATACGAGTAACTGTACACTTACATGGCATACCTATGGTGGCTCTGTGTGATTATGTGGTGTTACGATGGAGATTTCTGTACGCGGTTCAGCGTAGGATGGAGGCTATGCATGTTTCCACAACATGACGACGCAGACCATAGGAGGAGGGTTCTATGGGGACTACCTTGAGTTATTGGTCAAAACTACATATATTATATAGGTTTAATCTACTGGGGAGTAGATGGGCGCGACGAGTGTGCGGAGCCTAGAGTACTGTTAACCCGAATAACCTAATCATTAAGAAAATGTAATTGAACAGTATATGTAGTATTATTTCAGAATGTATATTTTGTCCTCTCACCAGGACTTGTGTTCTGACCCATCTTCATAACATACCCGTAAGTTAGATCTACAGTAGAGATTAGGTGGCCTTTGGACACTTGTTAGGCAGTGTCATCATTTCGGTAAGGCTATATTTGATTATTATATTTTATCCATTCCGCTGTGAGATGTTTAATGGTGCTATGATATATTTATTATCTTTTACTTTTCTGCTGGGTACTAGACAAGCCAACTCGAGTTTCAGTGGTTTCAGATTTAGAGTTCTTGAAAAATCCGAACCCGTTAGAATTTAGGTTGTTACAACAGGGGTTTATTATTTTTGTTAATTCCGGACTTGTTCATTTGAGGCTAATGTGTTTATGTATTTTTTTCCTAATATGGAATTGATTTGCAAGTGTAAACCGATAAGTGAGAATGTGTGGTATAGAATGCATGATTATCACTATTTGGGTTACTATCTGAGGGTATGTGACACATTTTTAGATAATCGACAAAACTGCCCAGAGAGGTGTTAGGAACCTTGTCCTTTAAGACAAAATTGCTTGGAGAAGGTTTAAGAGATCTTGTCATGATGGAAAAATTGCTTGGAGAGATGGTAACGATCTTGTCATTGTAATGAAATCGCTCAAGGAAGGTGTCAGCGACCTTGCTATGGCTGGCGAAACAGCTCGGAGGAGGTGCAAGCGACCTTATCCTTATGACGAAACTGCTCGAGGAAGTTGTAAGCAACTTTATGTTGCCCATTATATTCTTTTCGGATCCGATCTGAGTTGATTACCGAGTTCTGAGTTTTCTTTATGATTTCACCATTTGAGATTATTATTATATATATGGTGATTTCCTTTTTTTGTTTTGAGCTCTTAAATGAGTTCCTGTGTTTTGTGATTTCTATGATTTGAACTCTTAACAGAGTTCCATGAGTTTTGTGACTCGTATCTTCTATGTGTTTTTTTTTCATATTTCTTTGATTCCAAAGTTTCCTATATATGGTTATGAAATTCTTAATTTTAATTACCCAAATTATAGAATTCGGGTAGTCAGTATTGATGGAAACATCTAAGCCTATGTTCATGGAATTCATGAGTAATTTAAGTATGAACTCGTGAATTTATCATTTGAGAAATCTATTGATCCAAGTTCATATTATTCCTGTCTGATAGAAAGGAGTCACCCTTCTATGTCTTGAACAAATTAGTGAGTATGAGATTCCTATGCTTACAAATTGTTGTCTTAATGTCAATTTACTTCATTCATCTTATTATATTAATATGTTTAAATTAGACTGACCCATGTATTTATTGCTCGGATCAGACCGAATTACAGGTTTGGTTTTATGGCATTACTTAGCTATTCCGCCATAGGCTTTCTTATCGATTTTTAAACTAGTTCGCATAGGTTTTGTGTTCATACCCTATGGGCATCATCGACTTATTTGTAGCTATTCTTTTTGGTGTGGACATAATGTATATTTGTATATGGTGGCTATATCACCACTTTTGTACTATACTATGTAGTATACTTGATGCATATGTATATTTGTGACGGTGTTTACTGTTCTATGATCTGTAATTATTATATATACATTTTGTTCTGAATAGATTCTATAGCCACTATAATAATTTACTTGGCGATTATTAAGTATGTCGAACCACTCGAGGTAAGGAAAAAATCATAGCACATATTCGACGTACTTAAGACTTGTTTAATGCAAGACTACAAGTGGTCACTCGTAAACAACATTATCTAGTACATGTTTTACAACTTGATATCAGATCCGTGTACAGAACAAAATACACTTATCACAGAATAGAACCAGCATAATACATGTGTTACAACACGGAATGATAATACTTGTGTCTATGTTTATCACTTTCATTGTTGTCCATATCTTGTGTTCTTTATCTATGAGTCATGTCGGAGTCTTAGACTGAGGAATGCGTCTAGGAATGAGTGTTTCATTTTGTAGCATTCCATGAGTGGTGCCCTATCATCTGTAGTATATCTTGGTAGAAATTGACATCCTCTAATTCTTTCGATGCTTAAATCTTAAGTTTAAAATTTTAAGGAGATTTAAACTCCATCCGTCTGTAGTTGTTTGTTGAATTTAATAAAATGAATTAGATTGGGTAATAAATTAAATCCAAGGTGATAAAAGTGAAAATTTATGTTGGGATAAACAATAATGAAATTAAAATAAAAATCAGAGTGCGCAACGAAAACACATGAGTTGTTTTAGTTAAACTAAATTAAATAAATTTATTGGTAGGATTAAGGGATGAGAAATATTGATGGTTACGTGTTGGTTGAGAGTTATTAGAGCAGTGGACTAAAAATAAGTGAATACTTAGTGAAGCGTAGTGTTGGGTTGTTTTTATTTGAAATATGTATGATAATAAGTAATAGGAACAACCATGTATGAACTGAAAATTTGGTTATTATCTTTCATGTTGGATTGTTCGTTTGGTATTTTAAGGGTTTTGACCAGCGTTATCGATATGAATCCCCGAAATACTTAGACGAGATGTTCGAGCACAATATTTCTGTGAGAATAAAATTTTGTGTAAGAATAGTGAAAATAGTATTGTGAGACTAGTGTTAAACCACTAAATGAGATGAAGTTATGTTGAAGTCGATGAGGCAATATCGATATTATATCGACCTTGTAGCAAAAGGTTGGGAAAAACGAAGATAAGCTTTGGTGGTTTACCGTTATCCAAAATAAGTTATAAAGTTATAAATAAAAATTTGCTTTCTACAAGAATTTTGAGAAATAAAATGATGTATTTTAAGTATTTAAAGTTATCTTAAAATAAGTAACTATCCTAAGCTTGTGTAGTATTATGAAATACAATCTCATACGTGGATTAAAATACAATTGCAGCCAGCGAATCAGTCATAATGTACGATAAATGACGAGGCTATTTAATATAAAAATCAAAGCAGTAGCCATTGTTTGTGGAAATGAGAACAGATTTAATGGCGAGGCATCATCGAGTATTGATTGGAAATCGGGAAATAGTGAATGTGTATTTCAAAGATACGCCTTATGAATGATAAGTTATGTAGCTTAAATCCTGTGTGTATATTAGATGGAGTAAAAGTTAATACATTTTATAAAAGTTGGGTAATCAAAGTTGAAATTTCTGATGTTGTAATTTTAATAAGTTGAGGAAAGATTATGAAAGGCTCAAACACCATGTGTTTTGATGTTAAGCTTAATTTTTACTCAAGAAATTTTTTTGATGAGTAATTTGTGATTAAAATTTGTAATATATTATTTTTAAGTAATTTGCAAGGACGCAATTTATTAAAGGGGAAATCAACAACAACCCGTGTTTTGGGTATCTGGGATAAACAGTTTTTGGATTTCCGAACCAAGAAGTACGAGATACAAGTTTGTGAGACTAACTCGTATAGTAGATTAAGATGAGCAAATAAAAAAAATTATATGAGTTGTGCGTGATTAGGATAAATTAATTACCATTAGCATAATAAGAATTCTATTCCAATCTATATTTGTAAATTATGGTTTGATGATTAAAGTGAATATTGAAAATATACAATATTGATTAGCAATAAGTATTTAAGTGAGAAATATATTTTCAATGTAAAGTGTTAAGTTGCTTTAACAAGATAAATGACAAATTGTGAATTTGTGTTTACATAATGTATTAGGATGAATTATGTAATAAAATAAAATTTGTATTTAAAACCATGTTTTGAAATGATAAAACGAGTTTACAATATAATAGCATAAAATTGATTTGTGTTTAGATGAAATAAAGTTATGGCTTGTTATTAAAAGTAAATTTTGGCAAAAACATCTACATTTGTATGTCTTTATGTTGCTAATAAAATAAAGAATGCAGATATTGGTGAAAATCAATATTCATGTCTTAAGATAAATTTTGATGTGTTTGTGTAAGTAAATTGTATTAAAACATCGTGTTTTGTGCAATTATAAAATATAAAGTGTAAATTTTGTGCACGTAAGTGTTAAAGGTCAAATTCAGTTGTAACATGAGGATTTGTGTTTGTTTGTGCAAGTTTGTGTCAAAATGGGCAAAAGTGTTTTGAATAAGATGTATATAAGTTTGAGAAGGCAAAATTATGTGTTGTTGATAACTTAATAAAGTGGAAGTTGGTTGTGTGTTAAGGTTGTGTGAATTTTACCTTAATCTAATTAAGACAAATTTTTAAAACTTGCGTAAATAAAATAATTTAATAAAGTGTAAGATGTTTCTCCTTCCTCTTCCTAAAAGAATACAAAAGGAAATTAATATCTCCTTCCCACTCTTTAAAACCAAAATCTCTCATTCAAAAATTAAAAGGAAAGTAGAGTTTCAATCCTCTCACTTTGGTGCTAATCATAGATTAGATCAGTGGATTCTTCTTCAGTTTGTTTCAGCAATCAAAGAGAAAAGTACAGTGAAGCTTACAAGTGTCTTGCATGTCAGTAACTTCTCAACCTATAGGCTCTAAGCATTAAAAGCTTCAAATTTATTTCCAAAATCCTTAAAATTCAGTGCTAGTCCAAGCAAAGTTAGTTTTGAAACTCATACTTTATAGTTTAGATTGAGATTTCAAAGTTAGAAATCTAAATTTTATTTCTTGCATGTTCATTTGTGAATTGTTGTAAGTAAATTAGTAAGATCTACTTCGTTTTCAATCAAAACCAATATTTTTTTTGAAGTTCTAGAAATCTTGAAAAGAATATAATAACTTTCATGTTAAACCCATTTGAAAATTTTGAGAGTAATGGGTTGAAAAACTTGATATAAGCTAGCTGCCTGGTCACTGTTATTTTTTAAGCTTGACGTTACACGTAAATAGAGTGTACCTTTCTCTTTTGGTATCCGAATTTGATGATTTTAGATGTCCGAAAAGCTTAGATTTCATTCTAAAAAATTTATGTTTAGAGTTCTTTGGAATATCGAATTTAGCTTGTTTAAAATTGAGTTTTTATGCTGTTATCCCGAGAGGAAATCAAATATTTGCTTTATGTATGAAGTTGCATCGAATTTTGTCATATCTTCCACGTTTCTTAACCAAATTCGATAAATCTTGAAGCCATGGAAAGTTATAATTTTCTATAACTTTCATGTTTTAAGTTTTGTGTAGTCTTGATGTCTAAGTGGTGAAAAATCCACTTATTTGTCACTGGCCTATCATTAAAAGACAGAGTCAAGATATTTGAATCCAAAAACTATTTGGATTTTAACAAAATTCGTTGATTCTTTTTGCAATTAAAAGATAAAGTTTTGTACTATTGGCATACCAAATTTCATGTCATTTTGATGTCATCAAGTCACCTGAAACACGCCTGTATGTCGAACCCTGGAGTGTTTTCAGGCCTGCATTTGGAGCAACTGCAAACATCGTCTGAGTCCATGTTTGAGACAACATATCTTCTTCGTTTCTTAACGAAATTCATCAATTCTTTTTGTAGTTGCAAGATAAAGTTTTGTAATATAGGCATACCAATTTCTATGTCATTTTAATGTCATTAAGTCACTTTAAACACACCTATAAGCCGTACCCGAGAGTGTTTTCAGGCCTGTGCTTTGAACAGCTGCAAACATGGCTTGACTCCATGTTTGAGACAACATTTCTCTTTCATTTCTTCATGAAATTCATTGATTTTAAATTCAGTTAAGAGATAAAGTTTTATACTATATGCGTGCTAATTTTCATGTCATTTTGAGGTTGTTAAGTCATCTGAAACACGCTTTAAAGTTGATCCCGGGAAGGGTCTCAAGCCTAATTAAAATGCACGTTTCTTTTCTTTTAATCTACATATTGCACCTTGGTTTTGTGAACTTATTTGTGTTTTTTGGCCTTGTTTTCAAGATATACCGATTACATATCTTGAGTATTCCATTTCGTAACTGATCATGCCTCAAATCATACTTTCGAGATTGTTTTGGCATAGTTTATATGATAATTTTCAGTGTAAATCTTGAGTGCTCCTTATCATTTTGTTTATATATTAAACCGTGTTTCATGAGAATATTTTCCTTTCTTCTACCATGAAGAAACCTAGATTTTCCGTAAATCTATGTTGAGCTGTTAATGAATTTTTAATAATTCATTCTATACTACAACAAATTGACCATATTACAAAGGTGGAAAACATTTGTAAAAGACTTTTTACAACGGTGGGGTCACCGTGGTCTATTAAGAAGTTGTAATAGACTAAAATTGTAACAACCCGGAAAATCTGAGCCAATTTAATTTTTTTTTTTGCCGATTTTGGTGAATTTTGAATATTTAAAATGATTTATTTTAAATAATAACGATGAGAATTTTTTTTAATGGAATTAGAACGTATATATTTATATAGATCGTCATTAGAATATAATTATTTTATTTTAAATATAAAAGGAATTGAAAATGGCGCGGTAGTTCGAAAATTCGATTTCAAATTTCAAATGAATGTACAGGATTTAAAATAAACTGGATTTTAGCGAAACCAAAAATATTAGAATCTAATTGAAAATATCTTTTCAACGAATCCGAAAAATTGAAATTTCATAGCGGGAATCAAAAGTTACGTCCAGTTGAAAATTAAGAATAGTCGCTATGGAATTCTGGCCCTTGAAAATGGAAATTTTGCAAACGACCTCGGTTTTCGACGAAACCACTTTTGTTGGATTCGGGATGTCAAATTATTGCTAGATTCTAAAATTCATAATTTTCTGAATCAATATGTGAGCGTGGCAAAGTAAAACGTGTTTTGACAGTTTTAGTCAATTTCGATCGACCAGAAAATAGCCATTTTTCAAACGATCTTAGAATTTGACGAAATTAGTTTTGTTAGGACTGTATCGTCAATACAAAGCTAGAAAATATTTTTCGGGAATTTTTAGAGTCCTATGTGGCCCTGGTAAATTGAAATGCGCGTTCAAATTCAATATATAGTTTTATATTTTGATTTTGACAGAAACTGATTGAAACAATCGAATCATCCTACGATACATATCCCATTGTGTTCAGAATGAGGGTAATTATCTAGGGATGACAGTCGATGGGGTCAATTTTGAGTTCGAAATAAAAAGTTGCTTTATGGAATAAATAAAATAATATAAAAATTTTCAATACAACCCCTCTCCCCCTTTCATTATCTCTCCCCATTCAGAATTGTAAAAAGGAAAAAAACCCATCGCGCAGAGCGCGACGGCCACTGTCGCCACTGTCCCAGGCGGCGTCGCCCACCACCGTGGCTACCAGGGCCACCACACTCCGACGCGACCCTCCCCCTGCCTCCCTCTTCTCGATTAAACCGCAACCCCCACCTAAACCTAAAAACCCACTTCCCCCGCGCCCTACGCCAGCCGACGAGCCACCCCCACCACTAGCTGGAACCCCACTCCGGCGCAGCAGCGCCCAACGTCATCGTCCACTTCTTTTTGAAATAAACAGTGAGTTTTTATATTTTTATATTGTTTTTTTGTTATATAAAACCTAATTTTTTAATTATTTATATTAAACCAGACTTTTGATTAGAAAAAGTTTTGATTTTTAAACAACATGAAGCATTGATTTTTAAACAACATGAAGCTTTGATTTTCAACTTCAAAGGGAAGTAATTTTTATTTGTTTAAAGAATTGATTTTTATATTTGAAAAGTTTATATTTTTAAAAGAGAAAAGTTTAGACTTTTAAATTAGAAAAGATGTGATTTTTATGATTAGAAAAATATGGTTTTTATATGAAGAGCAATAAAAATATGAACTTTATTTTCATCATGAAATAGCGAGAATAAAGATTTGATTTTAATATGAGTAGCGGATTAAAAATAGAATTTTTATATAATATAGAATATAAAAATATTATCTTTATATATATAGCGAAATAAAAATATGATTTTTTAGTGAAGTAAAAATACGATTTATATATATATAATAGCAGTATAAAAATGTGATTTTTATCCATATAGCGTATTTATAAAAATGTGATTTTTATATACATAGCAACAATATAAAGATGCGATTTTTATATATGTAGTGGATACGGACAACGAAAATGACAAAAGGCGAGCACGGCGAAGATTTTCACATTAACGATAAATAATTTATTTCAACACATAAATATATATCCATACATTTCACATCACAATCAATTTTCTACATATGAAGAGTCGTGGCGTTTGGTTTAGCTTATGGGTGAGAACTTCTCACTTTAAATCTTGTTTTCTAGTTAAAAATATGTACTAGGATGCAGACGGTGCCTAGCAACACCCGACACCCGTTGTCCACAGACAATGGACGACTTGTTTGATTTTGTTGTGTGGTGAAAATTGATTGTGATGTGAAATGTATGGATATATATTCATGTGTTGAAATAAATTATTTATCGTTAAAAATATAAATTTAATGTGAAAATAAATATTCATTTACAAATCAGACGATTTGTTTATGTACACCCATTTGAAGGATATTGACTGAGACGATAAATTTTACACATCGCCCAACTGTACAAAAAATATTCAGTGTTTGTTGATTTGAAACCCCACACGGGTGTTGGGATGATATTTGGCGTACACTAATCCCAATTATTTAGTTGTATGTCGATCGATTGGTCGACAGACTGTGTAAGCGTTAATTATTTATATTTGATGCTTATGCAGTTGTGTGGTGCACTTTGGATGATGGTTGATTATTTATCATTACTATTATATACATGTGTTGTATGGAATCCATATAATTAACATTATATGGTAATTGATTGGGCCTCATTCCAATTTGGAAAATAAATAATATTATAAAATAAAGATTCATGTGTTGAATAGAAAAAAATAGTCATGTGTTGACGATACTCATGTGTTGAGAATATTCATGCGTTGAAACTTATCATGTGTTGATCGAAATATTTTAACAATAAAATTCACATTTTTATCATATATAAAATTAGGAACTAGTTAAGATGAGTGGTTTCCTGGGTATTGGTCTGATGTTGGTTTCGGCCTTCGGGGTTAATACTTAGGGAATCGTTCTCTTACCAATTTACGGTTGGAGTCTGATTAAGAATTAAACGATAGAAATCATAATTTTATAAAATATATTAAATAGAATAAATAGTCATGTGTTGACAATACTCATGTGTTGAGAATATTCATGTGTTGAAAAATATAAATTCATGTGTTGAAGAAAATATTCATTTGTTGAATAGAATAACGAAGTTATTGAAATATATAAAGCCATGTTGATTAGATATGTGCCATTTTGATGCGAACGATATTTATATCGATTATATTCGTTTTTATAATGAATATAGAAAAGGAAGTGATTTCAAAATATAACATTTTGAAAATATTATCATTTATATGTTAATGATATGGAATATTTAATTTTGATTTAAAATTGAATATGAAGTTGAAATCGTTTTTAAAATGAATTTAAAACGATTTATAAAATACGTTTAGAATTGAAATCGATGAAGTATATATAATATATATATTTTATATATTAAATGGCCTGAATAGAACGCGCTGCGCCATGGCCGTTTGCGAATTTCGACCATTGACTTCGAATTGACGTTGCGGGAGATTCGATCGTCAGATTCTCCTGAAACCAGAACCGTTGGGTTCGTATCGAAAAGGGCTTTCCAATGAATATTAGAAATTTGAAATCTAACGGTTGGATTTGGAATTATTTCCAAATCAAATTTGGATAAGGTCGTTGTAAGTGCAGTTCGACGACTGTTATTGGAAATCGACTGTACGGGCCTTGATAAAATTATTAAAAATATTAATAATTTGTGTAAAATCATAATTTATGAATTGGAAAGAATTGGGGTGAAAAATTCCACATTTGTAAGGATAAAAATATATTTTTATCGAAATGAACTAGTTATGAACTAGAATTATAATCCAATGTTTTTGAATAAATAAATTGGATTTGAAGTGGTTTTGAAGTAATCAGAATTTCCAATATATGAATTGGAATGGATTTGAATCGAAATTATCTTCGGAATATTTCGATGTTTGATTTCGTGATTATATAGATATGGTTGTGGAAATTTGAAAGATATATTTATATCGTTATTTCCTATACAATATTTGTTGGTTTCAGAATTTGATATTGAATATAAGCCAATATATTTTCTATTCAGAGCCTTGTATTTAATATTAAATGGGATTTTGGGTTTGTCGTGAATGGTGTCTTAAATAACCTTGTTCTTGAACCCAGTTTAGAAAAGAATAAATCTTTTAATTAAGATTTAGTGAAATTGTCCAGTTAATTAATATTTAATTGGAATTGAATTAAATTTGGTTTTTGGGGTTTATCGTGAGCGATTTTTTGAATAACACCTGTTCTTTAACCCGATTAACAATAGAATGTGATTTTGGGTTTATCGTGAACCGTGTTTTAGATGACATTGGTTCTTTAACCCAGTTAAAGACAGGATATTGATTTTTGGGAAGATTAAAACAAAGTGGAGTTTTAATGAATCTTTAATTAGATTAAAGTGATCGAGAATGGAGTATCACCAGTTTTGCTCCAAAGCGATAGTTAAATCTTTAATTAGATTTGAACGTGAAATGGTGATTAATATTTACCGATAACAACACCATGGTGTTAGATATGGAGTATTACCAGTTTTGCTCCATGGGATGAATAGGTTGGGATTGGGAATTAAAAAAATTATTACTTCGGTGTGGTTCGCTAATCCCGACTAGATTGGAAAACCTTAATATGGTTTGAAATGATATCCAAAGGAAGATTAAAGAATAAATTTAGAAGAATTTATCTTTGATAAAATTAATGGGAACCTTTCCCTAAGAATGTGAATATTTGGATAAAAGAATATTCGGAATTGGAATGAGGGGTATGTTGTGCTTGTGTAACACTTGTTTATTATATACGCGGGTTATTCGGAAAGGCCGGGTTTATACCCATTCTGAATAACCGATTCGATGATAAGTTGAAGATGAAGACGGTGGTTGAAGACCAGAGGTCTTCACGTAGTTTGGAGGATTATTGATGATCTTGATTGGGCTGTACACCCAAGAGGGGGGAATCAGTTGGTGATCATCCAGACATGCTTGGAGATCGATGGATATGCGAGGAATAAGGTTCCTTCGGTTTCGTTCAGACCCAGAACGAACTTGTAAATGGACTGTGTGTCTGACATTGGATTTTATTTTGTGTGATTGATTTCTATTAAATATATATCTGTTTGGCGGCGGAGAATTTATTCTCTTGCTTAACGCCCTTCACTGAGACGTACGAGCTTAGAGGTTATATAGTGATGGATATCAATCGCATGGCATGAATTGCCTGTGTGGCATGCCTAAGTGGCAAATGATCAAGGCTTCTGTTGAAAAGCAAAGTCTTGTGGTTGATGATCAAAGCACGGCCTATGTGGCACATCTTTGTGTATAGCGTTAATTCGCGAGCCTCACACCTCGGTATGAGTCAAAAACGGGATAGTAACTGCAGGGAGAGCACGACGTTTCTTTCTAGCTATGGGTGATGTCAGTGACCTACCAATCCTGATATTTACATACTTTTTACCTGTGTGGTTGTTGGATGCGAGGCGCCTCGGATATAGGTCTGAAAGGACCGGGAAACGTGTGTTCAGGAATTGCCAATCCTCAAAAGTAAGAAAGGACCGGCCCTGAAGATCCAAGATCGCTGTGTGTGGTCTTGAGACATTTGCTAGAGCGTCTCGAACGGAGAGGAGCTTGCCCCTTGCCTCGACTCATGACGGAAATCCAATTTCCAATACGTGATAATTCTGTTTTATTTGTAGAACCTCGTATGGCGACATAGTGGGATGGGGTAATTATGCCGTCTATGATTGATACTTATGATTGAAATTGTTTTGACACTATACACTTATAGTAATAACAAAAGATGAAATTTCACGTACTAAGCATTTTCGGCTATTATAAGGTAAAACCCTATCCTCCGGCTTGCATTGCATTGTGTGATGGGACCTGGGTCTTATAATAGCTTCATTTTTCTTTATTTAGCATTGCGTTGTTTGTTTTACGCACTGGTATTCTTGGGAGGAAACCCGTTCCGTGTTATACGGCGTGGTCCCTTGATTTACCTAACTTTAAAATAAAGATTAATAACTGTTTTAGTTCTCACACCAGTCACATGACTGACCTTGAGTTTATTGTTTTAACCTAAACTCTGGGTGCCCTTATTTTCGACACGGGCAGCTAGTAGTTTTGTTTTTGCAGATTTATATTCACAGGATCCTAGTTTATAGCTGAAGTGATATTCGGAAAGCTCTGTATCCGTGTATTTCTTTCAGTTATGTTTTGTATTATTTTCCGCTGCTATGTATTTAAATGTAATTTAAATCTCTGGTATTTATCAAATGTGTAATATTTATTCATACTCTGTATATTCTCATATTCTGATGGAATTGTTGTAATAAACAATGAAATGTTCTTCTGTTTGTGTTCTGATTCGTTTTTTCCTCAAAGCAATTCGTTCTTTCCTTCACAGGGAAGTTCGTGTCATTATAAAAATCTTTTACAACTTTTTTTCACCTTTGCGACACCGTTGTGAAATGTATATTTTACTAGTGTTTTCCACCATTGTAGTAAAATATATTACAATATTTTTGTACTGTTGTAGTAATATATTACAATTTTTTCATAGTTGTAGTAATTCCTACTGCAATTGTTATGCATCGTCAAGGCAGTATAATTTTTACAAATATTTCTGTCAGTTATAATACACTTTACTACAACTATAGTTGAATACATTTTGCAAATGCAACAAGAGCTAGATAAACATAAAACAAATTAATATAAATTCAAAGCATCGGTTCCATTTATATAAAAAAAGGTTACACCTTTATATTCAAAACACAAAACTAAGGAATCATACATAATCCATACTGAACCACATTCCAGAATTTCAATGCCTCATCCCTTGCGTTTCATTCAATGATTTTTCATGTACCACATCACACAATTTAACTTATGCCCCTTCTACAATTATAATCCGATTGGCTTCTTTGCTACTCCATCTTCACCACCGCAAGATCCGTCATCTCAGACACAAACAAGCACCATACATTTCATCAACCATCCATCTAATAGCAGCAAAACAAAAGAAGTAACTATGAACATGTCATTAGGGACTCTACTCGCACAAGACAAGTCACCAAGAGCCTATGCCTCTCTCACATCAGCCTCCGTTTTACACAAAATTTTCTTTTTTAGACAAAATACAATCAGAGAAATCAAGAGTGATAACTCTAATCCATAGCCGACAAAAAACCTGTTACCCAACATATTTACAACATTAGTTAGTCACATATGAAATGATATTAAAATTAGCGATTGAGGCAATTCTAGCCATCATCAAACCAAAGCTATTATTATGTAAATAAAATCTAAACTTTACATGCAGAAGCATTGAAAATATTACCACATAATCAAAAATTTCAACCAGGAGACATTATAGTTCCCACAAAGTATTACCACATAAACTTTACATGCAGATGCATTGCAAACTATCGCACTATCCCTTCCCATGTTGGATGTCAACATCATACACTTAAGTGAGGCCAAAAATCAAGACAAAAAATTGCAAAGTCAAACCATTCATACTTTTTTATCTCGTCGGCATTGTTTCAATCCGGAACTAAGATGAAACACTAATAAACAAGTCTTGATGAGGGAATTTCAGTCAACGTGGAAGGCTATTACCAAAAAATATTGCATACACCATACAAAGAAACGGATCCTCATGTCTGAAAAGAAAATCATAAAAGCCCCATCAAGCAGCATTACCACGACACAAAAGGCACAAAACCATGACAAACAGAGGCTCAGTCAGCAACGCCTTGATAGGATGATAAGAAATCCATAGCAAAGCAAAGAGAAAGAAGATACAAGCTTTCAAGAAAAACTCAGTAGCAAGGCTATCATAAAGTTTGTTGAATGCAGTCAACACACAGAAAATCGCGACCATTACAATCTAAGAAACTTCGACAAACAATAGAGAGCAAAACCATAAGTAAGCTGAACAAAACCCAAGCTTTTGGGAGAAGCGAACCACAAGAGGAAGGACTAGACAGGCACACAGAAACAAAATAGAAAGATATTGATGTGCTCTATGCTTCAACACTAGATCTAGGCATAAGTTGTTCGTCAGGATCATAGGATTGAGAAAAGAAGACAATTTGCAAAAAAAGATCTGAGATAGGTTAGGGGTTGAGAGGAGAGTTTGTTGCAAAAACCAGGTGTGGCGAAAATTAGATCCAAAAAGAGGGGTGAGGTAGAGAAACGACAGGTTAGAAGAGAAGGAAGTGATGAGTGAAAAGAAGAAGGATCGAATTTTAGGGAAGAAGGAAGTGACGATTGGGATTTTTTTTTCATTGCAGGCTTGGACGATTGGTTTCAAGGTAAAATATATTTTGGTTGGGAATAGCGTATGAGGCAATATTTTTTTGTTCGGATCTAGACATAATAAATAAGAAAGAATATAGTAATGTTTCATTTGAAATGGCGACCTGGGGAAGTGGAAAGAGCGAATGGACAGGGCAATAAAAAATAATGTGTGTAACAACCCGGAATTTTGGGGCCAATTTAAAAATTTTATTTTAGAAATTTTAATGGGATTTATAATAGTTAAATGATTACTTTTAACTAATAACGATTAAAAATTTATTTTAATTGAAGTTAGAACGAATAAATTTATTTTAATTATAAATGGAGTTAGAAATAGCGCGGTAGTTTGAAAATTTGAATTTGAACTTTGACTGACCATATAGGATGCAAAATAAATTAGATTTTAGTGAAACCAAAAATATTTAAATCTATTTAAAAATATCTTTCCAACGAATCCGAAAAATCGAAATTTCATAGGGAGAATCAAAAGTTATGCCCAGTTTAATTTTCAGAATAGTCGCTGTGGAATATATATATATATATATTTTAATATTAAAAATAGCCATTTTTCAAACGACCTCTGTTTTCGACGAAGCCACTTTTGTTGGAACTAGAATGTTAAATTATTGCTAGGTTTCAATTTTCATAATTTTTCGAATTAATATGTGAGGGTGGCAAAAGAAAACGTGTTTTGTCAGTTTCAGTCAAATTTGATCAACCAGAAAATGGCCATTTTTCAAACAATCTCGGAATTCGATGAAATTAGTTTTGTTAGGACCGTATCGTCAAAACATAACTAGAAATAATTTTTAGAATCAGTATGTGGCCCCGGTAAATTAAAATGTACGATTAAATTTAATAATTAAATGATTTATATTTTAAAATAAAGAAAAAGTGGGCTGAGACAAGCAAACGGGCTGACGAAACATATCCCATTGTGTTCGGAATGGGGGTATTTAGCTAGGGGCGACAGTCGTTGGATTTGATTTGGAGTTAAGAGTAATAAACAATAAAAATTTGAAATTAAATATTAAAATAATATTAAAATATATTTTTCTATAAATACCATAGGATTAGAAACCCTAATCCCATTAGTAGCCGCTGCTTACAGTTCAAGGGTCAGAAATGGCCGATTTTAGTCCTTAAAATTCTCTAAATCCACTAACTAATATTCTAAAACATCCAACTTCAAATTGAAGAACACTTCAAGATCCAGATGTGGAACGGCTGTGATCGGTTTTCAAGCCTCGACGTGGTCGGATTCTGCCTTGAAAGGTGACAGAGTTGGACTCGAATTGAGGGCGGAGGGCAAGGCCGAGTGCCGCCGTGTGTCAGGCGAAGGGAGGAGGAAGAACGGGCTTCAATGTCGTGGTGTTGGATCTGGGTCCGCGGATCTCGAATGGTGTGCGATGTGGGAGTTCATGGGCGAGATGTTGGGTTTCCAGAACGATGAAGATAATAACAAAGTTAAGGGTGAAGGTAGCAGATGATATCGTGCATGGGCAGATTCATTTCAAATGTAATTAGTCCATTAATTTTGAAATTAATTATTTAAAATTTGTCATTAATGTTTAACAGTCCATAAGTTCGTCAAATTGAAACAGAATTCAACGAAACGAAATGCGTTGCGATCGTATTGAAGAACACTACAACATGAAACTGACCGGAACTGAAAAGGAGCAAATCAGAATTCAGAGGAAATTTAGATCTGAACTGTACAGAAATGAAAATCAGAAATGAAACCGATCTATATGAGAAATTCTATTCTTTATTATATAATTAAGATTTGTTAATCATAATTAAGTTTGGACTGATTTGATATGTATGTGGTGTGTTTCTGTAGATTGTTGAAATTAACATTTATGTTAATTAGAGAATTGGATTAAAACAAATCATCATCTGTTTATTAGACCGTTGAAATCAACATTTACTGAATTAGATTAAAACAAATCATCATGTTGTGATCATTAGATTTGTTAATTCAAAATTTTACCAATGTGTTAATTAGAAAAGTAGGGAAAGCAGAATCATCATGTTATGTTCACTAGATTTGTTAATTCAAAAATCAGCATTTAGGTTAAGTAAAAAATAGTAAACAAAATTTATCATTTTTGTTTACTAGTTTAGTTGAAAAACAAAAATACTCATTTGTGTCAAATAAGTTAGTTGGATCAAAAACATTCCTTTTTGTCAAAATAGTTTAGTTGAACAAAAATGAACATTTGTCAAATTAGAATTATAAATCAAGAATGAAACATTTTTGTCAAAAGAATATAATTGAGACAAAATTCACATTTTTGTCTAAATAAAAGAGTTGAAACAAAAATAAACATTTTTGTTAAAGAAAAGAGTTGAAACAAAAATGTACATTTTGTCAAATGTGATAGTTGATAACAAAAATTACATTTTTGTTAAAAGAGATTTGAATTAAAGGAAAAATTACATTTTGTTGAATTAGATCCACAAAATATTATTTGTCATTTATTTGAACTAGGATTAACAAAATATAATTTGTCATTTTGTTGAATTAGATCAACAAAATATGATACGTCATTTTTATTGAATTAGCATTGTGAAACAAAATGTCATTTGGTTGAATTAGAATCAATAAATAGAATTGTCACTTTTGTTGAATTAGAATCAACAAAATAAAATTGCCATTCTTGTTGAATTAGAATTGACATAATAAAATGCCATTTGGTTGAATTAGAAATGTTAGAATTAAAATGTCATTTTGTTAGAATATTGTCATGATAAATATACATGTCATTTTGTTAGAATATTGTCATGACAAATATATATGTCATTTTGTTGGAATATTGTCATGTAAATAAAAATGTCCTTTATTTAGAATAGTGACATGTTAAATAAAAATTGTCTTTTATTTAGAATAATATACACTGTATAAATAAAAGTGTTGAAACATAAAAAGATTACATTTTTATGTAAAGTATGGTTTGTGAAAATTTACATTGTATAGATTAAAATGTTGAAACATCAAAAATTACATTTTTAATGTAAAGATAAAATATATGTAAATATTTATATATGGAATAAAATTAGTGAAACATTAATATTTTCAATTTTAATGTAAAGATGGAATTATGTAAAATATTCATCGTGTGGTTTAAAATGTTGAAACATTAAAAGTAACATTTTTAATGTACTGAATGAATATATATGAAATATTCATTATATGACTATAAATGTTGAAACATTAAAATTTACATTTTTAATGTAATGAATGGATATATATAAAATATTCATTATATGACTATAAATGTTCAAACAATAAAATTGACATGTTATGGTTGATTGACTGAATGGATTGTGCTCGACCAGTTTATGAGCAAAATATGTTTTACATTTAGCATTGGGTGGGTAGAAATATAAGTATGCTAACACCTTGTGAAACACTTCACGATTTGACTGTAAGGTGTTTAGCTATTTTGTTTATTTCAAAAATTAATGAATGATTTTGAAAAGTGATTTTCTTAAGTAAAAAGAAGAACTATTCCCGATTTTGGACAGGGAATGTTTTATAAACTATTTTATAAAACAGAAAGGATTTCAGGGACTACACCCGATGATTTGAAATTGGAAATCTATATAGATTTGATTATACTTGTGATTATTATGTCGTGAAATGATTTTCCCTACTTCGGGATATAAAATGATTTTTCAAGTATGTGGCTAAAGATCGGGTGTGCCAAGAGCGACTAGAAGTGGAGGACGGTGAATGTTATTCCCCATAGGTGGGATGGTGCATCGTTAGTGTAGCCTGCCCCTAGATGGGAGGTGCACATATATATATATATATTGGTTAGGGCACGCACTGCCTGGTCTGAGGGAACATGACCGATATTTGGTTGCATACTTGTTTTTATGCATTGTTATGTTTTGGAATTCATATTTCCAAATGTTTTGTTTTCAAATCCTGAAGCGAAATCTACTTTGATATTATAAAAGCTAAATATGTGTTTCAAAATGATTTGAAATAAGAAATCGGGAAATAAAGTCCAAAGGAATAATTTCTGTAAAGAGAATTGGATTTGAAAATCTAAGTTAGGGATTAAGCCTAAATGGGCAGATTGAGGAATTGCATGTTGATTGATGCATTATAGATCCATAGCTTTATTTATGGTAGTAGTATATGCACTGGCAATCCAATGGAGTAAACATGTTCCGCGTTAGCGGCGTGGTCCTGTGTTTGACCTTATTATAAGATAGGTTAAGTAAGATTTCTCATACCAGTCCCATGACTGACCTGTAGTTTGTTTCACTGGCAAACTCGGGTGTCCTCTTTTCCACACGGGCAGTCGAGTAGCTTTTTGCAGATATTTATCTCTTTAGCAGGATCCTGGATCGAAGTTCAAAGTTGTGTCCAGAGCGTTAATAGCCTTCCGCTGTGTATTGTATTAATTTATTGTAATAAGTCTTCCACTGTATTTTATTTATCAATGTACTTTGGTATTCTGTACTATGATGTAACATTATTGTAATGTTTATAAAAGTCTGTTGTTATTGTTCTAATGTATTGTATTCACAAAGTTAACGTATGTGGGTTTTGACCGATTTTGATCGATCTAGCGATCGATTAAGGTCGGGCAAAATGTGTGTCGTTACAGTTGGTATCAGAGCTTTGGTTTACAAAGCTCTGGTTAGCTCAAATCTCTGGGGTACAACTCGTTAGAACTGAACAAAAGTGTAATAACCCGGAAATCCGAGCCAAATTATAAATTTTATTTTGGCAAATTTAATGAATTTTGAATATTTAAAATGAATTATTTTAAATAATAATGATGAGAAATTTATTTTGAATTGAATTAGAACGTGTATATTTATTTGAATCGTCGTCAGAATATAAATATTTATTTTTAATTATTAAAGGAATTGAAAATGGCGCGGTAGTTTGAAAATTCGATTTCGAATTTCAAATGAATGTACATCATTCAAAATAAACCGGATTTTAGCGAAACCAAAAATATTAGAATCTATTTGAAAATATCTTTCCAACGAATCCGAAAAATTGAAATTTCATAGCGGGGATAAAAAGTTATTCCCAGATGAAAATTCGGAATAGTCGCTATGAAATTTTGGCCCTTAAAAATGGAAATTTTGCAAACGACCTCTGTTTTCAACGAAACCACTTTTGTTGGATCCGGGATGTCGAATTATTGCTATATTCCAAAATTCATAATTTTCTGAATCAATATGGGAGCATGGCGAAGTAAAACGTGTTTTGACAGTTTTAGTCAATTTCGATCGACCAGAAAATGGCTATTTTTAAAACGGTCTCAGAATTTGACGAAATTAGTTTTGTTAGAACCGTATCGTCAATACGAAGCTAGAAAATATTTTTTGAGAATTTTTAGAGTCCGTATGTAGCCCCGATAAATAGAAATGCGCGTTCAAATTCAATATATAGATTTATATTTTGATTTTGACGGAAACTGATCAAAATAACCAAATTGGCTTGCGATACATATCCCATTGTGTTCGGAATGGGCGTACTTAGCTAGGGACGACAGGCGATGGGTCTCGTTTTGAGGTCGAAATTTAAAGTTACTTTTTGGAGGATAAATAAATAAATAAAATAATATTATATATAAACCCTCCTTCCTATACCTAGCCCCCTCTAAATCAAATAAACCCGACCCACCTCATTCAGAGCAAACCGCTCCTCCTACATGAAAGTCAAGATTTTTATATATATGAAAGCGTGGTAGAAATATGATTTTTATAATATATAGATAATAAAAATTTGATCTTTATACATGTAGTAGAGATATAAAAGTACAATTTTTATATATGAAGTTACAATATAAAAATGTGATTTTTATATATATAACGAAGTTTTAAAAATGTGATTTTTAATATAAACTTCGTGAAACAGACTGCGTTGGAAACAAGATGAAGATTTCCTACATATGAAGAGTCGTGGCGTTTGGTTTAGCTCTCGGTGGAACTCCACACTTTTATTTTATTTTCTAGTTAAAATATGTACTAGGATGCAGACGGTGCTTAGTAGCACCCGACACCCGTCGTCCACAGACCATGGATGACTTGTTTGTTTGATTGATGTGTTGTGAAAGTTGATTGTGTGATGTGGAATGGAATAAAATATTTTATAGTTAAAAATATAATTTTTAACGTGTATATAAAATAAATATTCATTTACAAATCGAACGATTTGTTTATGTACACCCATTTGAAGGATATTGATTGGGATGATAAATTTTACGCATCGCCCAACTGCACAAATAAAAAGCTTTGTTTGTTGACTGAAACCCCACATGGGTATTGGGATGATATTTGACGTATACTAATCCCGATTGTTTAGTTGTATGTCAATCGATGGGTTGACAGACTGTGTAAGCGGTAATTATTTATATTTAATGCTTATGCAGTTGTGTGGTGCACTTTGGATGGTGGTTGATTATTTATCATTGCTATTATATACATGTGTTGTATAAAATCCATATAAATAACATTATAAGGTAATTGAGTGGGTCTCATTCCAATTTAGAAAATAAATTATATTCATGTGTTGAATAAACAAAATAGTCATGTGTTGACAATACTTATGTGTTGAGAATATTCATGTGTTGAAACTATTCATGTGTTGAAGAGTGTTTTTCGTTTCCGGGTACGACTTAAGAGCTTTTTCATCATACTATAACGAGGGAAAGTGGTCCAGTACACATCCAGTATATTAAGATAGATAAATCGGTAGGTTGAATTCACCACATGAGCATGAGAATGAGTTTCTTCGCAGTTCGATCAACGAATGGAAGAGGAGGAGTAGATGGTGATGTATTGGTCGTACCCTTCCCTTACCCGGTCCTAAATTAATATTTATACAATAAAATTCACATTTTTATTGCAAGAAAGAAATAATATATATTCATGTGTTGAATAAAAGAAAATTCATGTGTTGAATAAAATATATATTCATGTGTTGAATAAAAGAAAATTCAGGTATTGAAGAAAATATTCATTTGTTGAATAGAATAACGAAGTTATTGAAAGATATATAGCCGTGTCGATTAGATTGACGTCATATTGACGTGAACGGTATTTATATCGATTTTATTCATTTTTATAATGAATATAGAAAAGGAAGTAATTTCAAAATATAACGTTTTGAAAATATTATCATTTATATATATATATATATTGATGATATGGAATATTGATTTTGATTTAAACTTGAATATGAAGTTGGAATCATTTTTAAAATGAATTTAAAATGATTTATAAAATACGTTTAAAATTGAAATTGACGAAATATATATAATATATATTATATATTAAATGGCCTGAATAGAATGCATCGCACCGCGACAGTTCGCGAATCTCGACCATTGACTTCGAATGGACATTACAAGAGATCCGACCGTCGGATTCTCCTAAAACCAGAACCTTTGGGTTTGTATCGAAAAGAGCTTTCTAAAGAATACAAGAAATTAGAAATCTAATGGTTGGATTTGGAATTATGTCCAAATCAAATTTGGAAAAGGTCGCTGTAAGTGCAGTTCGATGGCCGTTGATGGAAATCGACTGTACGGGCCTTAATAAAATTATTAAAAATATCAATAATTAGTATAAAATCATAAGAAATGATTTGGGAAGAATTGGAATGAAAAATTCCAAATTTGAAAAGATAAAAATAGTTTTTATCGAAATGTACTAGTTTTGAACTAGAATTATAATCCCATTTATTTTTAAAATAAATAAAGCGGATTTGAAAGGGTTTTAAAAGTAACCAGAATTTCCAATAATTGAATTGGAATGGATTTGAATCGAAATTGTCTTTGGAATATTTCGATGTTGGATTTCGTGATTATACAGATATTGTTATGGAAATTTGAAAGACATATTTATATTGTTATTTCCAATACGATATTTGTTGGTCGTAGAATTTGATATTGAATATAAGCCAGTATATTTTCTATTCAGAGCCTTGTATTTAATATCAAATGGGATTTGGGTTTGTGTCTTCATTAACACTGTTCTTAAACCCAGTTGAGGAAAAGATTAAATCTTTTTATTTAGATTTAATGAAGTATACCAATTAAATGGTATTTAATTGGAATTGAATTTGAATTGATTTTTGGGTTTATCGTGAGCGGTGTTTTAAATAAAACTTGTTCTTTAACTCGATAATTAATGGGATGTGAATTGGGTTTATTGTGAACTGTGTTTTAACGACATTCGTTCTTTAACCCAATTTACAATGAAATGTGATTTGGAATTTATAAATCTTTTGTTAAGATTTAAAGGAGATTTTCCAAAGTAAAGTTTTCCAATTTAGTAAAATAAATTGGAATGGAATGGAATTCGATTTGGTAATAATCGAAGTGAATTTCTGTGGAGGAAGACAACTAATATATCTGGAATTTAAAAGGCTTTCCCATTATTCCATTTATATTATTAGTCGGATATGTAAGTTTATATCGATTATACATATCGATTTGTTTTCCATGAAGATTCCATTGCAAATGGAATGTGATTTTGGGTTGTCGTGAATGGTATCTTTAATAATACTGTTCTTAGACCCAACGGAGTTAAGAAAATCAGAAACTAACTGGAGATTAGTTAAGTTGAACGGTTTCCCGGGTATTGATCTGATGTTGGTTTCGGCCTTTGGGGTTATTACTTAGGGAATTATTCACTTGCTAATTTACGGTTAAAGGCTGATAGAATGGAATGTGATTTCGGGTTTACCATGAACCGTATTTTTAATGACATTGGTTCTTTAACCCAGTTAAAGACAGGATATGGTTTCCCAAGTTAAACAATCATTAATATTGATTTTTGGGAAGATTAAAACCAAGTGGAGTTTTAATGAATCTTTAATTAGATTGAAATGATCGAGAATGGAGTATCACCAGTTTTGCTCCAGGCGATAGTTAAATCTTTAATTAGATTTGAACGTGAAATGGTAATTGAATTTACCGATAACACCGTGGTGTTAGATATGAAGTATTATCAGTTTTACTTCATGGGATGAATAGGTTGGGATTGGGAAATTAAAACAAATGATTACTTCGGTAAGGTTCGTTAATCCCGACTAGTTTGGATAAACCATAATTTGGTTTGAATTGATATTCAACGGAAGATTAAAGAATAAATTTATGGAATTTATCTTTGATAAAATTAATGGGAACCTTTCCCAAAGTATAAGAATATTTGAATAAAAGAATATTCTAAATTGGAATGAGGCGTATGTTGTGTTTGTGTAACACTTGTTTATTATATACGCGAGTTATTCAGAAAGACCGGGTTTATCCCATTCTGAATAACTGATTCGATGATGTGTCAAGGATGAAGACGCTGGTCGAAGACCGGAGGTCTTCACATCGTTTGGATAATTACTGATGATCTTGATTGGGCTGTACACCCAAGAGGAGGGAATCAGTTGGTGATCGTCCAGACGTACTTGGAGATCAATGGATATGCGAGGTACAAGGTGCCTTCGGTTTCGTTCAGACCCAGCACGGACTTGTAAATAGACTGTGTGTCTGACATTGGATATCATTCTGTGTGATTAATGGATATCAGTTGCATGGAGTGGTTTGCCTGTGTGGCATGCTAAGATGCAAATGATCAAGGCTTTATTTGAAAAGCAAAGTCTTGTGGTTGATGATCAAAGCACCTCCTGTGTGGCATAGCTTTGTGTAGCGTCAATTCGCGAGCCTCACACCCCGGTTGTGACCAGAAACGGGAGAGGACCTCAGGGAGGGCATGCGTTTCCTTCTAGCTAGGGTGGTGTCAGTGACCTACCAGTCCTGACATTTATATTATTTTCACCTGTGTGGTTGTTGGATTGCGAGGCGCCTCGGATATATCGGTGACTATGTTGAACCGATGGAGTCATTTGGCTCATTTACGCCCACAAGGGCAGGGAAACTCAGTGTTCAAGCATTATAATACACATCGGTGGACTGGCCCTGACGATCCAAGGCTTGCCTACGCGCTTTCCTGAGACATGGGCTAGATTGTCTCGAAAACAGTGAGGACGATCCCTTGCCTCGGTCCACAAACGGAAATCCAACTTCCAATATGTGACATTTGCGGTTTTGATTGTAAACCTATATATGGCGACATAGTGGTATGGGGCACTTATGCCCTCTATGATTGATACTTATGATTGAATTTTTTTGACACTATACACTTATAGTAATAATAAAAGATGAAGTTTAGCGTATCAAGCATTCTTTGGGTATTATAAGGTAAAACCCTATTCTCCGGCTTGTGTTGCATTGTGTGATTGGACCTGGGTCTTATAATAGCTTCATTGTTCTTTATTTAGGATTGCGCTGTTGTTTTATGCACTGGTATTCTTGGGAGGAAACCCGTTCCGTGTTATACAGCGTGGTCCCTTGATTTACCTAACTTTAAAATAAAGATTAATAACTGTTTTAGTTTTCACACCAGTCACATGACTGACCTGGAGTTTATCGTTTTAACCTAAACTCTGGGTGCCCTTATTTTGACACGGGCTGCTAGTAGTTTTGGTTTTGCAGACTTATATTCACAGGATCCAGATTTGCAGCTGGAACGATATCCGGAAAGCTCTGTATCCGTATATCTCTTTCAGTTGTGTATTGTATTATTTTACCGCTGCAGTAATGTAATTGAATCTCTGATATTTCTCTGATGTATAATATTGATTCATACTTTGTATATTCTTGTATTCTGATGGAATTGTTGTAATAAGCAATGAAAAGTTCTTCTGTTTGTGTTCCGATGTGGCTTGGCCTCAGTACAATCCGTGCTTTCCTTCACGGGGAAGTTCGGGTCGTGTCAGCTTGGTATCAGAGCTTTGGTTTACAAAGCTCGAGAACAAGACACATTAGAACCATACGAAAGAATTCATCGGAGATTGGATTAGTAATATCCAATGGGAATGACTCGTTAGAGATGGGATCAGTAGTATCCTAGAACGAGTGCGATGAGTATATTTTTAAGATGAAAACAATTTTTTTTGAAAATTTAAATCAATTATTCGTATTTGATTATTTATTTTATATTGAATTTGGACAATCTAGTATATAAAGATTTTGTTTATACATCTGATCCACGTGTATTCGAAGTTTTAATATACTGGATAGATATAGAATCACACTCTAGTCGCCCGGGGATAATTCTGGTGATGCTGTCGCATCATCAGCACTTATGTTCGAGTGCCAAAAGTGGGATATCTATATGATTCCAATTGACTTGTGTGAGAACCAAAACTAGATAGGACTTATTGTTGTGATTTGGCATCAAAAATTTGATTTTTGGACTATGTATTAAAGTTATGAATTTGAAAAGCTAATCAACTAATTGATTGCTAGTTGTGTTGGTTGATTAGTTAAAATTTGAACCATTTAGCCAAATTGTATCAAATTTTGAATTGACTTGAAAATTGTTTGAATTTGCATGCATATACATGTGTATACATTGAACAGGTAATAGCAAGGAGGCTAGAGAAGAGGAATAAAATTGTTTGCCTGACAAATAGGTACATATTTATTGTATTTCTTGGGTTTTGGATGATTTTATGAGACGATGGGCTAGCTGCTTGGATGTTTCTTTTTCTTTTTGGATTGGAAAGGCCTGTATGACAATTTCGGGATTTTCCCGGTGCTCCCGTGCAGGGGATGTTATGGCGAAATTTTTCGAAAATTTAGGGTGTTAGCCAAATTTTTTGAAAAATTCTCAGAAACTAAAAAGTTGAAGAACTTAAGCCATAATGAAAAGAATGAAAGTTGAATTGGTTTGTAAAACAATTTTCAGCTTCGTTCCTTTTCGGGGACGAAAAGTTTTAAGTGGAAGAGATTGTAATAACCCGGAAATCCGAGCCAATTTAAAAATTTTATTTTGGCAATTTTAATGAATTTTGAATATTTAAAATGAATTATTTTAAATAATAATGACGAGAAATTTATTTTGAATTGAATTAGAACATATATATTTATTTGAACCGTCGTTAGAATATAAATATTTATTTTTAATTATAAAAGGGATTGAAAATGGCGTGGTAGTTTGAAAATTCGATTTCGAATTTTAAATGAATGTTCAGGATTCAAAATAAACCGGATTTTAGCGAAACCAAAAATATTAGAATCCATTTGAAAATATATTTCCAATGAATCCGAAAAATTGAAATTTCATAGCGGGGATAAAAAGTTATGCCCAGATGAAAATTCGGAATAGTCACTATGGAATTTTGGCCCTTAAAATGGAAATTTTGCAAACGACCTCTGTTTTCGACGAAACAACTTTTGTTAGATCCGGGATGTCGAATTATTGCTAGATTCCAAAATTCATAATTTTCTGAATCAATATGGGAGCGTGGCGAAGTAAAACGTGTTTTGACAGTTTCAGTCAATTTCGATCGACCAGAAAATGGCCATTTTTCAAACGGTCTCAGAATTTGATGAAATTAGTTTTGTTAGAACCGTATCGTCAATACGAAGCTAGAAAATATTTTTTGAGAATTTTTAGAGTCTGTATGTGGCCCCGATAAATAGAAATGCGCGTTCAAATTCAATATATAGATTTATATTTTGATTTTGATGGAAACCAACCGAAACAGCCGAATTGGCTTGCGATACATATCCCATTGTATTCGGAATGGGGGTAATTAGCTACGGACGACAGGCGGTGGGTCTCGTTTTGAGGTTGAAATTTAAAGTTACTTTTTGGAGGATAAATAAAATAATATTATATATACACCCTCCTTCCTATACCTAGCCCCCCCATATCAAATAAACCCGATCCACCTCGTTCAGAGAAAACCGCTCCTCCCACATCGCGATAGCCATCGCGCCCTGGCCCCATGGCGGCGGCGCCGTTCACCGCTCCCACCCCCTATTCTCCGATCCTCCTCATTCTACTCCCCCAAGTTTGATCCAGACCGCCTCCCCCGTCGCCACTTTCCTTCCATCGCTCGACCAGTCAGGCCGCCGCCCTTTGCCCCACCTCCAGCCGCTCACCAAGCTCCCAGGCTGTCCTCTCCTCCTCCGAATGGTGAAAACAGTGAGCATCCCCTTTTTTATTTTAATTTAAATTTAGTTTTAATTTAAATACGTTGTTTAAATTCGGTTCTTAGTTTATATATATACTCAGTGTAAAATGTATAATTAAAAATATGATTTTTATGCTTATGTATAATTAAAAATATGATTTTTATGCTTATGTATAATTAAAAATATGATTTTTATGCTTATGTATAATTTAAAATATGATTTTTTCTTAAGTAGAGTAATAAAAATATAATTTTTATCATGAAGATAAGTATATAAAAAATACGATTTTTATTATGATGTTACTAAAATAAAAACATGATTTTTATTATAAAATAACGTTATAAAAATATAATCTTTACATATGTAGTAGCATAGGAAAGATATGATTTTGATTAGGTTAAAGATTAGATTTTTATCAATATAAAGTTTAAGATTTTTATATATATGAAAGGCGAGATTTTTATACATGAAATTCAAGATTTTTATATATATGAAAGCGAGGTAAAAATACGATTTTTATAATATATAGATAATAAAAATTTGATCTTTATATATGTAGTAGAGATATAAAAGTACGATTTTTATATATGAAGTGATGATATAAAAATATGATTTTTATATATATAGCGAAGTTATAAAAATGTGATTTTTAATATAAACTTCGTGAAATAGACTACGTTGGAAACAAGATGAAGATTTCCTACATATAAAGAGTCGTGGTGTTTGGTTTAGCTCTCGGTGAGAACTCCTCAATTTTATTTTATTTTCTAGTTAAAATATATACTAGGATGCAGACGGAGCTTAGTAGCACCCGACACCCGTCGTCCACAGACCATGGATGACTTGTTTGTTTGATTGATGTGTTGTGAAAGTTGATTGTGTGATGTGGAATGGAATAAAATATTTTATAGTTAAAAATATAATTTTTAACGTGTATATAAAATAAATATTCATTTACAATGATTTGTTTATGTACACCCATTTGAAGAATATTGAATGGGACGATAAATTTTACACATCGACCAACTGCAAAAAAAAAAAAATCTGTGTTTATTGACTGAAACCCCATACGGGTATTAGGATGATATTTGACGTACACTAATCCCGATTGTTTAGTTGTATGTCAATCGATGGGTTGATAGACTGTGTAAGCGTTAATTATTTATATTTAATGCTTATGCAGTTGTGTGGTGCATTTTGGATGGTGGTTGATTATTTATCATTGCTATTATATACATGTGTTGAATAGAATCCATATAAATAACATTATATGGTAATTGAGTGGGTTTCATTCCAATTTAGAAAATAAATTATATTCATGTGTTGAATAAACAAAATAGGCATGTGTTGACAATACTCATGTGTTGAGAATATTCATATGTTGAAACTATTCATGTGTTGAACGAAATATATATACAATAAAATTCACATTTTTATTGTAAGAAAGAAATAATATATATATTCATGTGTTGAATAAAAGAAAGTTCATGTGTTGAATAAAATATATATTCATGTGTTGAATAAAAGAAAATTCATGTGTTGAAGAAAATATTCATTTGTTGAATAGAATAACGAAGTTATTGAAAGATATATAGCCGTGTCGATTACATTGACGCCATTTTGACGTGAACGATATTTATGTCGATTTTATTCATTTTTATAATGAATAAAGAAAAGGAAGTAATTTCAAAATATAACGTTTTGAAAATATTATCATATATATATATATATATTGATGATATGGAATATTCAATTTTGATTTAAAATTGAATATGAAGTTGGAATTGTTTTTAAAACGAATTTAAAACGATTTATAAAATACGTTTAAAATTGAAATCGATGAAATATATATAATATATATTATATATATATACTAAATGGCCTGAATAGAACGCGCCACGGCAGTTCGCGAGTTTCGACCATTGACTTCGAATGGACATTACAGGAGATCCTACCGTCGGATTCTCCTAAAACCGGAACCGTTGGGTTCGTATCGAAAAGAGCTTCCTAATGAATACAAGAAATTGGAAATCTAATGGTTGGATTTGGAATTATGTCCAAATCAAATTTGGAAAAGGTCGTTGTAAGTGCAGTTCGATGGCCGTTGATGAAAATCGACTGTATGAGCCTTGATAAAATTATTAAAAATATCAATAATTAGTGTAAAATCATAAGAAATGATTTGGAAAGAATTAGGATGAAAAATTCCAAATTTGAAAAGATAAAATAAATTTTTATCGAAATGAACTAGTTTTGAACTAGAATTATAATCCCATTTATTTCTAAAATAAATAAAGTGGATTTGAAAGGGTTTTAAAAGTAACCAAAATTTCCAATAATTGAATTGGAATGGATTTGAATCAAAATTGTCTTTGGAATATTTCGATGTTGGATTTCGTGATTATACAGATATTGTTATGGAAATTTGAAAGATACATTTATATCGTTATTTCCAATACGATATTTGTTGGTCGTAGAATTTGATATTGAATATAAGCCGATATATTTTCTATTCAGAGCCTTGTATTTAATATCAAGTGGGATTTGGGTTTGTGTCTTCATTAACACTGTTCTTAAACCCAGTTGAGAAAAAGATTAAATCCTTTTATTTAGATTTAATGAAGTATACCAATTAAATGGTATTTAATTGGAATTGAATTTGAATTTGAATTGATTTTTGGGTTTATCGTGAGCGGTGTTTTAAATAACACTTGTTCTTTAACCCGATAATTAAAGGGATGTGAATTGGGTTTATCGTGAACTGTGTTTTAACGACATTCATTCTTTAACCCGATTTATAGTGAAATGTGATTTGGAATTTATAAATCTTTTGTTAAGATTTAAAGGAGATTTTCCAAAGTAAAGTTTTCCAATTTAATAAAATAAATTGGAATGAAATGGAATTCGATTTGATAATAATCAAAGTGAATTTCTGTGGAGGAAGACAACTAATATATCTGAAATTTAAAAGGCTTTGCTATTATTCCATTTATATTATTAGTCCGATATGGAAGTATATATCGATTATATATATCGATTTGTTTTCCATGAAGATTCCATTGTAAATGGAATGTGATTTTGGGTTGTCGTGAACGGTATCTTTAATAATACTGTTCTTAGACCCAACAGAGTTAAGAAAATCAGAAACTAACTGGAGATTAGTTAAGTTGAATGGTTTCCCGGGTATCGATCTGATGTTGGTTTCAGCCTTCGGGGTTATTACTTAGGGAATTGTTCACTTGCTAATTTATGGTTAAAGGCTGATAGAATGGAATGTGATTTCGGGTTTATCGTGAACCATGTTTTAAATGGCATTGGTTCTTTAACCCAGTTAAATACAGGATATGGTTTCCCAAGTTAAATAATCATTAATATTGATTTTTGGGAAGATTAAAACCAAGTGAAGTTTTAATGAATCTTTAATTAAATTGAAATGATCAAGAATGGAGTATCACCAGTTTTGCTCCAGGCGGTAGTTAAATCTTTAATTATATTTGAACGTGAAATGGTAATTGAATTTACCGATAACACCGTGGTGTTAGATATGAAGTATTATCAGTTTTACTTCATGGGATGAATAGGTTGGGATTGGGAAATTAAAACAAATGATTACTTCGGTAAGGTTCGTTAATCCCGACTAGTTTGGATAAACCATAATTTGGTTTGAATTGATATTCAAAGGAAGATTAAAGAATAAATTTAAGGAATTTATCTTTGATAAAATTAATGGGAACCTTTCCCAAAGTATAAGAATATTTGAATAAAAGAATATTTTGAATTGGAATGAGGCGTATGTTGTGTTTGTGTAACACTTGTTTATTATATACGCGAGTTATTCAGAAAGACCGGGTTTATCCCATTCTGAATAACTGATTCGACGATGTGTCGAGGATGAAGACGATGGTCGAAGACCGGAGGTCTTCACATCCTTTGGATAATTACTGATGATATTGATTGGGCTGTACATCCAAGACGAGGGAATCAGTTGGTGATCGTCCAGACGTACTTGGAGATCGATGGATATGCGAGGTACAAGGTGCCTCCGGTTTCGTTCAGACCCAGAACGGACTTGTAAATGGACTGTGTGTCTGACATTGGATATCAGTCTGTGTGATTGATGGATATCGGTTGCATGGAGTGGTTTGCCCGTGTGGCATGCTAAGATGCAACTGATCAACGCTTTTGTTGAAAAGCAAAGTCTTGTGGTTGATGATCAAAGCACCGCCTGTATGGCATAGCTTTGTGTAGCTTTAATTCGCGAGCCTCACACCCCGGTTGTGAACCAAAAACGGGAGAGGACCTCAGGGAGGGCAAGCGTTTCCTTCTAGCTAGGGTGGTGTCAGTGACCTACCAGCCCTGACATTTATATTATTTTCACCTGTGTGGTTGTTGGATTGCGAGGCACCTCAGATATATCAGTGACTATGTGGAGCCGATGGAGTCATTTGGCTCATTTACGCCCCAAAGGGCGGGGAAACGCAGTGTTCAGGCATTACAATCCACATTGGTGGACCGACCCTGACGATCCAAGGCTTGCCTGCGCGCTTGCCTGAGACATGGGCCAGATTGTCTCGAAAGCGGTGAGGACGATCCCTTGCCTCGGTTCACAGATGGAAATCCAACTTCCAATACGTGACATTTGCGGTTTTGATTGTAAACCTATATATGGCGACATAGTGGTATGGGGCACTTATGCCGTCTATGATTGATACTTATGATTGAAATTGTTTTGACACTATACACTTATAGTAATAATAAAAGATGAAGTTTAGCGTATCAAGCATTCTTTGGCTATTATAAGGTAAAACCCTATCCTCCGGCTTGTGTTGCATTGTGTGATGGGACCTGGGTCTTATAATAGCTTCATTGTTCTTTATTTAGCATTGCGTTGTTGTTTTATGCACTGGTATTCTTGGGAGGAAACCATTTCCGTGTTATACGGCATGGTCCCTTGATTTAGCTAACTTTAAAATAAAGATTAATAACTTTTTTAGTTCTCACATCAGTCACATGACTGACCTGGAGTTTATTATTTTAACCTAAACTCTGGGTGCCCTTATTTTGACACGGACAGCTAGTAGTTTTGGTTTTGTAGATTTATATTCACAGGATCCTGATTTGCAGCTGGAACGATATCCGGAAAGCTCTGTATCTGTATATCTCTTTCAGTTGTGTATTGTATTATTTTTCCGCTGCAGTAATGTAATTAAATCTCTGATATTTCTCTGATGTATAATATTGATTCATACTCTGTATATTTTTTATATTCCGATGGAATTGTTGTAATAAGCAATGAAAAGTTCTTCTGTTTGTGTTCCGATGTGGCTTGTCCTCAGTATAATCCGTGCTTTCCTTCATGGGGAAGTTCGGGTCATGTCAAAAAACTCATCAGAGATTGGATTAGTAATATCCAATAAGAATACTCTTTAGAGATAGGATCAGCAGTATCCTAGAATGAGATAACTCATTAGAGATGGGGTTAATAATGCCCTAGGATGAGTTGAGAGTGCCAACTATATAATTAATGTATTTGTGATTATATATATAATCCGATATTAGAAAATTTGATTTCTGAATATATAAATGTTATATATATTTGAAAGGCTAATCAACTAATAAAATTAGTGAAACCATTAACATATTAAAATTGAATTGGTCAATTTAACAACTTTCAGCTTCGTTCCTTTTCGAGGACGAAAAGATTTTAAGTGGGGGAGATTGTAACAACCCGAAATTTTGGGGCCAATTTTAAATTTTTATTTTAGAAATTTTAATGGGATTTATAATAGTTGAAATGATTTATTTTAAATAATAACGATTAAAAATTTATTTTAATTGAAGTTAGAACAAATAAATTTATTTTAATTATAAATGGAGTTAGAAATAGCGCGGTAGTTTGAAAATTTGAATTTGAACTTTGACTGACCATATAGGATGTAAAATAAATCGGATTTTAGTGAAACCAAAAATATATAAATATATTTAAAAATATATTTCCAACAAATCCGAAAAATCGAAATTTCAGAGGGAGAATCAAAAGTTATGCCCAGTTTAATTTTCAGAATAGTCGCTGTGGAATATATATATATATATATATATATATATATTAAAAATAGTCATTTTTCAAACAAACTATGCTTTCAAAGAAACCACTTTTGTTGGAACCGAAATGTTAAATTATTGCTAGGTTTCAATTTTCATAATTTTTCGAATTAATATGTGAGCGTGGCAAAAGAAAACATGTTTTGTTAGTTTCAGTCAAATTTGATCGACCAAAAAATAGCCATTTTTCAAACGGTCTCGGAATTCGACGAAATTAGTTTTGTTAGGACCGTATCATCAAAACATAACTAGAGATAATTTTTCTGTAATTTTTAGAATCAGTATGTGGCCCCATTAATTAAAATGTACGATTAAATTTAATAATTAAATGATTTATATTTTAAAATAAAGAAAAAGTGGGTTAAGACAAGCAAACGGGTTGAGGAAACATATCCCATTGTGTTCGGAATGGGGGTATTTAACTAGGGGTGACAGTCGTTGGATTTGATTTGGAGTTAACAGTGATAAACAAATAAAAATTTGAAATTTAATATTAAAATATATTTTTCTATAAATACCAAAGGATTAGAAACCCTAATCCCATTAGTAGCCGCCGCTTACAGTTCAAGGGTCAGAAATGGCCGATTTTAATCCTTATAATTCTCTTAATCCACTAACTAATATTATGAAACATCTAACTACAAAATGAAGAACACTTCAAGATCTAGATGTGGAACGGCTGTGATCGGTTTTCAAGCCTCGACGTGGTCGGATTCTGCCTTGAAAGGCGACGGAGTTGGACTCGAATTGAGGGCGGAGAGCAAGGCCGAGTGCCGCTGTGTGTCAGGCGCAGGGAGGAGGAAGAACGGGTTCAATGTCGTAGTGTTGGATCTGGGTCCGCGGGTCTCGAATGGTGTGCGATGTGGGAGTTCATGGGCGAGATGTTGGGTTTCCAGAACGATGAAGATAATAACAAAAGTTAAGGGTGAGGGTAGCAGATGAATTCGTGAACGGCCAGATTCATTTCAAATGTAATTAGTCCATTAATTTTGAAATTAATTATTTAAAATTTGTCATTAATGTTTAACAGTCCATAACTTCGTCAAATTGAAACAGAATTCAATGAAATGAAATGCGTTGCGATCGTATTGAAGAACACTACAACAAGAAACTGACCGGAATTGAAAAGGAGCAAATCAGAATTCAGAGGAAATTCAGATCTGAACTGTACAGAAATGAAAATCAAAAATGAAACCGATCTATGTGAGAAATTCTATTCTTTTATTATATAATTAAGATTTGTTAACCATAATTAAGTTTGGACTGATTTGATCTGTATGTGGTGTGTTTCGGTAGATTGTTGAAATTAACATTTATGTTAATTAGAGAATTGGATTAAAACAAATCATCATTTGTTTATTAGATCGTTGAAATCAACATTTACTGAATTAGATTAAAACAAATCATCATGTCGTGATCATTAGATTTGTTAATTCAAAAGTCTACCATTGTGTTAATTAGAAAAGCAGGGAAAACAGAATCGTCATGTTATGTTCACTAGATTTGTTAATTCAAAAATCAGCATTTGGGTTAAGTAGAAAATAGTAAACAAAATTTATCATTTTTGTTTACTAGTTTAGTTGAAAAACAAAAATACTCATTTGTGTCAAATAGGTTAGTTGGATCAAAAACATTCCTTTTTGTCAAAATAGTTTAGTTGAACAAAAATGAACATTTGTCAAATTAGAATTATAAAACAAGAATGAAACATTTTTGTCAAAAGAATAGAATTGAGACAAAATTCACATTTTGTCTAAATAAAAGAATTGAAACAAAAATAAACATTTTTGTTAAAGAAAAGAGTTGAAACAAAAATTTACATTTTTTCAAATGTGATAGTTGATAACAAAAATTACATTTTTGTTAAAAGAGATTTGAATTAAAGGAAAAATTACATTTTGTTGAATTAGATCCACAAAATATAATTTGTCATTTATTTGAACTAGGATTAACAAAATATAATTTGTTATTTTGTTGAATTTGATCAACAAAATATGATTCGTCATTTTTATTGAATTAGCATTGTGAAACAAAATGTCGTTTGGTTGAATTAGAATCAACAAATAGAATTGTCACTTTTGATGAATTAGAATCAACAAAATAAAATTGCCATTCTTGTTGAATTAGAATTGACATAATAAAATGCCATTTGGTTGAATTAGAAATGTTAGAATTAAAATGTCATTCTGTTAGAATATTGTCATGATAAATATATATGTCATTTTGTTAGAATATTGTCATGAAAAATATATATGTCATTTTGTTGGAATATTGTCATGTAAATAAAAATGTCCTTTATTTAGAATAGTGATATGTTAAATAAAAATTGTCTTTTATTTAGAATAATATACACTGTATAAATAAAAGTGTTGAAACATAAAAAGATTACATTTTTATGTAAAGTATGGTTTGTGAAAAATTTACATTGTATAGATTAAAATTTTGAAACATCAAAAATTACATTTTTAATGTAAAGATAAAATATATGTAAATATTCATATATGGAATAAAATTAGTGAAACATTAAAATTTACAATTTTAATGTAAAGATGGAATTATGTAAAATATTCATCCTGTGGTTTAAAATGTTGAAACATTAAAATTAACATTTTTAATGTAATGAATGAATATATATGAAATATTCATTAGATGACTATAAATGTTGAAACATTAAAATTTACATTTTTAATGTAATGAATGGATATATATACAATATTCATTATATGACTATAAATGTTGAAACAATAAAATTGTCATGTTATGGTTGATTGACTGAATTGATTGTGCTCGACCAGTTTATGAGCAAAATATGTTTTACATTTAGCATTGGGTGGGTAGAAATATAAGTATGCTAACGCCTTGTGAAACACTTCACGATTTGACTATAAGGTGTTTAGCGATGTTGTTTATTTCAAAAATTAATGAATGATTTTGAAAAGTGATTTTCTTAAGTAAAAAGAATAATTATTCCCGATTTTGGATAGGGAATGTTTTATAAAATATTTTATAAAACAGAAAGGATTTCGTGGATTATACCTGATGATTTCAAAATGATTTGAAATTGGAAATCTATATAGATTTGATTATACCTGTGATTATTGTGTTATGAAATGATTTTCCCTACTTCGGGATATAAAATGATTTAGCAAGTATGTGGCTAGAGATCGGGTGACCCAAGAGCGACTTGAAGTGGAGGACGGTGCATGTTATTCCCCATAGGTGGGATGGTGCATCGTTAGTGTAGCCTGTCCCTAGATGGGAGGTGCACATACATATATATAATGGTTAGGGCGCGCACTGCCTGGTCTGAGGGAACATGACCGATATTTGGTTGCATACTTGTTTTTGTGCATTGTTATGTTTTGGAATTCATATTTCCAAATGTTTTGTTTTCAAATCTCGAAGCAAAATCTACTTTGATATTATAAAAGCTAAGTATGTGTTTCAAAATGATTTGAAATAAGAAATCGGGAAATAAAGTCCAAAGGAATAATTTCTGTAAAGAGAATTGGATTTGAAAATCTAAGTTAGGGATTAAGCCTAAATGGGTAGATTGAGGAATTGCATGTTGATTGATGCATTATAGATCCATAGCTTTATTTATGGTAGTAGTATATGCACTGGCAATCCAATGGAGTAAACCCGTTTCGCGTTAGCGGCGTGGTCCTATGTTTGACCTTATTATAAGATAGGTTAAGTAAGATTTCTCATACCAGTCCCATGACTGACCTGTAGTTTGTTTCACTGGCAAACTCGGGTGCCCTCTTTTCCACACGGGCAGCCGAGTAGCTTTTTGCAGATATTTATCTCTTTAGCAGGATCTTGGATCGAAGCTCAAAGCTGTGTCCAGAGCGTTAATAGCCTTCCGTTGTGTATTGTATTAATTTATTGTAATAAGTCTTCCGCTGTATTTTATTTATCAATGTACTCTGGTATTCTGTAATCTGATGTAACATTATTGTAATGTTTATAAAAGTCTACTGTTATTGTTCTAATGTATTGTATTCCCAAAATTAACGTATGCTGGTCTTGAACGATTTTGGTCGATCTAGCGATCGATTAAGGTCGTGCAAAATGCGTGTCGTTACAATGTGGATATTTGTTTCATGGACACATTTTAGAAAAAAATTATATCAAAGGACAAGCAACTTTTGATATGTAAATTAAGGACTACTTTCATGTTTTAATTGGAAAAAGTCCAAATATTTTAAACTTAGGATATGTGTTGACATTTCACAAATAATAAAAATTAATATAAAAATATTTTTCTGTGATTATATGATTAAAAAATAATAAAAATTAATTATGAAATGTTTTTTTTCTAAATATGGAGGAACAAGCAATATCAGAAAATTCTCTATGGAAAGATAAATGCATATAGCTTTATTATTTACGGTATAGCTTTTTTATGGTGTAAATGAAATTAGCATTAAAATGACTTAATTCTGGATTTGGATGATTCAACATAAAGCTATATATTTAAGTCATAAAGCTATATTCATTTAGCTTTCCGAACTGATTATTATTATATGTTTATAATGAAATAAGTTGACTAAAACAATTTCAAAATCATATTTTTTTTCTTTCAATTTTAGGGTTGTTTTTTATTTCATAAATTAATTCGCTAATAATGAGAGTTAAAGTGAATTTTATGTTGCATAATAAAATTTGGCCTTTGTCCTTAATTTAATTATGAAACTTAGTTGTCCTTTGATTTAAATATTTTTTTGAAAATTGTCCTTCAAACTAAATACACCAAAAGTAATCCTGGTTGAAGGGAATATGGTAGAGCTACAGCGAAAATATGTAACGGGAAAATTTTCAGTGTGGAGGGAATATTGAATTGAAGCCAAAATTTTAAGTTAGGGAAAATGTTGGGCTATGCTCCTTAAATTGGAAGAAAACAAGTACATACAAATTAAAAAGTAATAGTAAAGAAAACCTCGAAATGAATATAGAAGTAATAATTTGTAACATAATTTTTATATTTGAATTTTTTAATGTTTATGAGTTTTCTTAAATTTAAAGATCCTGTTTAGTTTAACTTTATCTAAAGTTTTCGTTTCTTTTCGATTTTATGAAAGTTTCAAATTTTTATGTATATTTCAAAATTTATTTAAACAAATCTTAAAATTTCTAAAATACAAAATATAGTTATCAACTATAACTAGTAAATAATAAATAAGAAATTAGAATTAACAAGCGAAAATTAATTACTAATGTAAAGACCCGGAAATTCCCGCTCTTTAAATCGACCATAAACCACACAGGTCAGACCCAAAGATTGGAAATCTTCGAATACTTTAACTTTGGGAATACAATACATCAGAACAAATAACAGTAGACTTTTATTACATTACAATAATGTTACATCAGAGTACAGAATATATCAGAGTACATTGAAATAAAATTACAGCGGAAGAAAAATTACAACCGATTTAATACATTAAACAGCGGAAGACTACAAAGCTCTGGACACAGCTTTAGGCTTCAATCCAGGATCCTACTAAAGAGAAAGATATCTGCAAAAAGCTACTCGACTGCCCATGTGGAAAGAGGGCACCCGAGTTCGCAAGGTGAAAACAAACTACGGGTCAGTCATGGGACTGGTGTGAGAAATCTAAATAATTTAACTAATAAGAAGGCTAATCACAGGACCACGCCGCTAACGCGGAACGGGTTTACTCCTATGGATTGCCAGTGCATAAATTAAAGTAAATCGTTAACAACGCAATGTCTTTTTGGAAAAATGAAACCATTATAAGACCCAAGTCCCATCACACAATGCAACGCACACCAGAGGATAGGGTTTTACCTTATAATGGTCAAAAGATGCTTGATACGTATAAAATCGGGTTTGATATTATTATTAGTGTGTATATGTTTTAAATAAAAACATTTCAATCATAAGTATCAATCCTAGACGGCATGGGTACCATATATCATGTCGCCAATACTAGTTCTACAATCAAAACCGCAAGGTCGTATTGGAAATTGGATTTCCATCATGAGTCGAGGCTAGGGGCAAGCTCCTCTCCGATTCGAGACACTCTAGCAAATGCCTCAGGATCCCCCGCAGTGAACCCTTGGATCTTCAGGGCCGGTCCCCGCCTATGGGTAGTGGATTAGTTATGCCTGAACACACGCTTCCCGGTCCCTTTAGACCTATAATATGACCACCAACGGCCTATAAAACACGAGGCGCCTCAAAATCCATCATCCACATAAGTAAAATGTCAGCGCTGGTAGGTCCCTGACATCACTCTAGCTAGAAAGAAACGTGTGCACTCCCTGCAGTCCGTATCCCGTTTTTGACACATACCGGGGTGTGAGGCTCGCGAAGTCACTCTATACACAAAGCTACGCCTAAACAGGCCGTGCTTTGATCATCAACCACAAGGCCTGCTTTTCAACAAAAGCCTTGATCAATGCATCTTAGTATGCCACATTTTCAGTCCATACTATATCATTGATTTCTACCAATATATAACCTCTAAGCTTGTACGCCTTAGAGAAGGGTGTTAACCACCAAACAGATATATATTAACAGAGATCAATGAATGTAGTATAAGGGACTACAACGTCAGACATACATTCCATTTATAAACTTATGCCCTGGGTCTGAGCGAAAGTCAAATCCGTACAAATCAACACTTCGTCCGAACGGCCACCACTGAAGCCCTTTTAAGGTAGCTACTCCTCTCATGGGTTTCGGTAGCAACACATCCATTCGATGTGAAGATCGCCGGTCTTCAATCACCGTCTTTAAATCTTCGACTTAGAACGTCGTATAATCATTTGAAATGAGATTGAACTCGGACTTTTCAAATGATTCTCGCATATATATATAACTTGAAATCAGTTCATATCGTTATTGGTATTTAATAATGACCTATTTCTATTTTTATTTAAAATAAAATAGCTTAAATTAATATAACGACGCTTCGGGTCAATGGGCGACCCTGGCGCTGTTTTCAACCAAATTTAATTTACACTTATCACGAAAACTAACCGTTGGATTTTGATGAGGTTTATATCGTTGGAAAGATCTTCCCAAAGCGGTCCTGACGGTTCCAGTTTTGGGAAAATCCGATGGTCGGATCTTTCGGTATAACTATTTAAAGTTACGATTGTCGATACACGAACTGTCGCACGCGTGTCATTAAGTTTATAATTTATATATATATATATATAAATCATTTGGCGATTTTAATTATAAAAATTTATTCTTTTTATCGCATATAAAATGACGATAAAAATATCACCTTTATTATCTCTGTTTTATTTACACTAAATGTAAATAAATTATTCTTTTCTACCATTTGCTTTATTTACTCTAAATGTAAATAAATTGTACTTCTCTATCTTCTGGTTTTATTTAACTAAATGTAAATAAATTATTCTTTCCTATCATTTATTTATTTACCTAGATATACATAAATGTTTTCATTTTCCTTTTCTTATTTATTCACCTAAATAAATGTTTTTACTTTTCTTTTCCTATCCTAAATGTAAATAAATATATTCTTATCCTTTTGTTATTTATTTACCTAAATATAAATAAATGGTTTCATCTTCTTTTTCTTCCTTATTTACACTATTTGTAAATAAAGGGTTTTAATTTCTTGTTCTTATTTATTTACTTAATTACTTTTATTTATTTTAAAATAAATAAACCATTTATTCTGATCAAAATATCATTTCTCATATTAAAACATTATTTTCAAAATATTAGTTTTGAAATTAACTCTTTTAATATTCATTTTAAAATGGATAATATAAGTTAATAAACTTATTCAGGTTAAAATGATGTTTTTATTCATAATGGATTAAATAATCCAATTCGTTATATTATCCATTTATGTTTTATAATGGGCCAGACTTCTCACATTAGGCCTACAACTTGTGGATGCTGGATATGCCGGTTGGTTCCGGGCAGACTTATTCCACAGTTGGGCTTAACCTCGAGTCAAAACCCAATTTGTATTCGTGTACTTGGACCTCTCACATTAGGCCCAACATTTATGGCTGCTGGATATGCCGGTTGGTTCCGGACAGACTTCTGCCATAAACGTGACCTAACCTCGTGTCCAAGAACAATTATAATTATAATTATAATTATTTCCTAAAAATGTTATTTTAAAATATTTCATATTTTAAAAATATTTAACTTCTGAAATATCATATTTCCTAAAGTAAAACTTTACATTGAAATATTCTTTATATTGCATACAATTCTATTTCAACAACGAATGAAAAATAATAACTTTGTCTTTGTTGACAACTTCCATTTGTAAATTCTAATTCGACAAAAAGGGTTATTTTTATCCTAATGTATATTTTCTAACAAGAATGCCCTTTCTATTCTAATTTACATTTTCTAACAAAAATTTGTCCTTTTTATTCACAATAACAAAATGTAAAAAAAAAGATGTCATGTTATTGTAAATAAGTTTCTATGTTATTCAAATGACAATTAAATGGTCATTTATTTGTAATCACTTTCTATGTTATTCAAATGACAATTAAATAGTCATTTATTTGTAATCACTTTCTATGAATCTTTAATGACACATAAATGCACCTATATATAAAAACAATTTCCTATGAATCTTAATGGCACATAAAAGAGTATTTGACATATTCACATTTTTCTATGGTTTCTAATAATATAAAAAAAGAGCAAATCTTATTTGCATACAAATTCCAAGTTTCCTAATGACAAATAAAAAGTGTATTTTATTTGTATGTCAAATTTTAAGTTTCCAATGACAATAAAAGTAAATTTTATTTGTCAAAACAAACTCTAAGTTTCTAATCAAATCTTAACAAGTAAAAATGGCATTTTTACTTATTTACGAATTCTAATGACAAAACGACAATTTTGCATTGACATAAATGCCATAATTTATATTGTCAATTTTGATTCATATGAATGATATGCTTATATACTTATTTACTAATTCTACTCCATATGAATGATATGCTTATTTGGTAAATTTTGATTCATTACATAACGTGACGGTGAAGTATGACGTCATCTCAACTAAATCAACGCACAATGTAAATTTGTGTTATTACTACAATATTAATACGATGATGTAATTTGCGTCATCACAATAATGTTAACGCAACATATAAATTGGTGTCATCCCAATAAGGTTAACACAACATATAAATTTTTGTCGTCACAATAAAGTTAACACAGCATATAAATTTGTGTACTTTTGATGAATCACAATAAAAGCCTCATCTTTATTTGTAAAGTAAAATAAGATTAAAACTTACATTTTATAATATAAAGATTAAACTTATACCTTATCATGTTCATAAAATAAGGGTAAAAATTTGGTGAACAAAATTAATGTAAAAACCTTGTCTTTTATTTTGTTAACCAAATTTATGTAAAACTTTGTCCTTTTTATTCTATTCACAAAATTAATGTTAAAAGTTTGTGTTTTATTTGTAAACAAAATTATATGTTAAAATAGTCTTTTTATTATGTAAACAAAAATTTGTCTTTTTCTTATGTAAACAAGATAACATAAAATAATCCTTTTTTTTTGTTTACAAAATAAACATAAAATAATTGTAACGACCCACATTTTTGACCATTTAAAATCGACAATAAGCCACACATGTCGACCCCAAACAATCACAAATACAGGTAGTTATTGGGAAGAGAATAAAAGAAATAAGGAAGAGAAAAACAATCATAGAACCTCACAGCGTAAGGACCACATATAATAATTAAATAGCAGTAAACAGTTGAAATATATATATATACAATTGGCTATAATATCAATGGTTATCAGAGTTACACATATACGGATTTCATACAAAGCAGCGGAAAAATATACAAATATAATAGAGGTATACCAAATCTTCGTCTTCGCTCTCCAAGGTAAAGGAATCTTCGCTAACTGCAAGCATCTGCTGACCCGAGCGTATTGCATAAAAAAAAACACAACAAACACTCGGATCAGCACTAAATCATCTCATATTAGTCAAATCAAAATACGAAATAACATCAGTATCATGGGTGCAGTAACTCAAGAGATGTTACGGGATTTTTCCATCTCTTGAGGATCCGTTAAACTAATACATACATAGATAATACGCTATTATGGTAGTGTCTACTCAGTAAAGTATAAATACTGAAAATAGCGTAAGCGGGATTACATTTTTACCCTTACACCGTTTATAATACCGTAGTCTATACAGTACCGTAAACCCACCGTAAACGATGGCATCAGAGGGCACTCCATAGGTACGATACAAACCAAAATCGTATGGGGCTCGATATGGATATATATGACAAGGCACTCGAGGCAATGCCCAGGGTAGGATTCTACCAATTGCACTCCCGGACCGGTGGTAACGCATAGCAGCCACTACCGCCCACCTCGGAACACACTCCCAAAGTAATAAATGGGCCCAAATCATCATCATAGTCATAGAAATAGTATCGAAGAAGTGTGTCCGATCAAAGGTGCTACCTCAGTTAGTCACGGTATAGCTCCTGTTTTAGTCATTTCAATTCTGACCCGAAGGTCAGGGCTATTTCTTCATCGTTCATCTTCTTCGATTCAATAATCGCCTTCAAAAGTCATCATACTCATTCTGGATACGTCATAACGTTCACAGTTGTCAAAGTGGTATCGACACTGACAGAGAGTATGCCTTATGTCGACTCCGGTCTCTCTAACAACTAACGCTTACATCTTTCACAACGGTTGGTTCTTTTATATTTCACAAGGTTCGCTTTCATATCAGAATATCATATTTTGTTTCGAACCCATTTTTATATTCAAACATAGAATAAAATTTCATATCAAAAATATCCCAATCATTCCCAAACCGATTATATTCCAAACTAGAATATATTTCCATGTCATTATATTATACTCGTATAATATTTCAAATCAATCTATATTCACATAGAATATACTTCATCTTAAAGATTTTAGTTATTTCAAGTCGATTTACATTCAAAATCTCTTCATATTCAAATAGAATATATATATTTTTCCATATCTATTCATTTCAATCTTTGGAAATCCCATTTATATTCAAGTAGAATAAAATCTACCTTTCCATATCAAAAATCGACTTAAAATCAATTCATATTCAAATAGAATAACTTATCTCAATTCCATTTGAACCAACGGTTTTAAATCCAACCACTTTCCATTGGGAAGAAGAATTACAATTCATAATATAAAATTTGAAAATAAATACTCATAAATAAAACCTTATATAAAATTTACTTATATAGAATCATTAGAGTATACTAAAGAAATTTAAATCACTATATATATATATACATAAAGCAAGCTTTACTAAATAATTTTTAAATAATAATATATATAAGAAAACTTCACTTATAACAAAGTAGATATATAGTTTATAAATAAAATAAAATAAAATAAAATAAAAAGATAGAATAAAATAAAATAAAATTTTAAACCTTAAATTTTGTTTCTCCTTCCAAATTTCAACAGCTGAATCTAAATTCCAGTCTCAAATGGAGTTACACCATTTCAATGTCTTGTTTTAACCACCGTCCAACCCGACTGTTCTACTTAAAGGATTCAATTTCATATTCATGCCAAATTCGAAATAAACCCGAATGTCATCAAACCTTTATTTCAAAACTAAATTCATGGAAATTTATCAAATCCGCATATTACCATAAATTTTGAAAACCCCAAGTCATACTCTAAAATCTTCAGTTTTTAAAATTCTAAATTTGTTTTGGATAATTCCTTAACAATTCATAATCACTCAGGGTTCAGGTGTTAGGAAAACAATTTCAAAAATCGACACATTTCCCTTAAATAAATTTCCATCAAAAGAGAATTCTCAAATATTAAAATCATTTAACCAACCGATGTCCATATATAATTTGCTATCCTATGGCCAAGTGGTTTAAAATTAAATTTCTCGATATTCAGGGATGGATCTATCATTTCAATCCAAATCAGGGTCACAGAGATTTATCATTTCACTCTGTGTTCTTAATTTATTTTATCGATAAACCCCGGGTTCATTAGATGCCCGTAACATCAAGGGTAAAAATGGGATTTATCGTCAAAAGTGGGCACACAACATCCATGTACTGAATAAGGAACCTTCAGGCGATATAAGTTCAGTAATCAATTAAACCAAGGCATCCATCACAAACATTCATTCAAATAGTAAATTGAATCATCTACTGGTTAACAAGTGTCGGGGTTTTTCTAATTGGAATTTAAATTAAATTTAAATAACTAATTATCGATTTTCAATGGATGTTAACACTTGTATGTCAAATTTAAGCAAACCTTCACAATCAATCACAACCATGCAACCAATATCATTTCATAATTCAATTTAATAAACATGGGAACAATTTAGTTATGTGTGAGTGAGAAAATCACTCACCTTTGGATCTTAATTGGATCGGACGTCCAAAATAAGCCCAAAATTTCACAGTCTCCAAATTCAACCAAACGAGCGCCAAAACGTCCGCAATTCCGCCACGATCCTAACGCAACAAACCGCGCGTCAATCCGACCTCGTATGTGAAAGTTATGAACGTTAGAGCGTTTGATACATATGTATATATAAATTTAAATAAACAATTGTCCACCAATGACTTCCTGACACGTCATCACCTTCTCAAAACCACTCCCGCTCTTCCTTCCCATTTGCTACAGTAAAATGACGAAAATGAACCCAAAAAACTGAAACTTTGACCGCCTCCCATGTACAAATCCGACCACCAGGAATCGAGTGACCACCACCAAACTGAAGCTCTTCTCGAGCCGCTTCTACCCATACCCGAGCCACCGTCTCCGGTTGAGCCAAGCCTCCGCGTCGAACCCTTCAAACCCACGGTTTTCTGACCTTCAAGCCCCAAATTCCGGCAACCTACTCAACGAGTTACCCTCTAACCAACACCATTAAGCTCGTATGAACGTCCTCAACAATACCCAGATTTTGATTTCTTCGATTACCCCCTAAATCAAAAACGCCCAAATCTTGCTTAGGGTTTTCTATTCCCAGTAACTTTGACCGCAGTTTCCAGCAACTACAGGCCATGCATGTCGAAATAAATTGTAGATCTGAGTTCTACAGGTTGAGAGCTTCGATTTGATATATTATACTCTATGGTTTGAAGAGATTTGAAATTTTAAAGCTTGGATCTTTATTTCTAGGGTTTTGAAAATATTGGTTTCTGCCATTGAAGATAAAAATTGACAGATAGAAAAGTATACGTGAATGAGAAGTGAGATGGTGAGGTGGATATAGAATTCTATTTATATATAGAGAAGGCCCAAACAATAGAAATACCCAATTATCCATTTACATTGATCTCGTTCATATTTTCTCTCGTACGGTCAAACGGTAAGTCGGATTGTAACGAAAATTGAAATCCAATAATAATTCACTGTCACGGTTCTGATGGCGCCAGTTTCGTCGAATTCCGAGATAGTCGCCAAAACAGTTAAATTTCACTGTTAATTAATTAATAAAATATTCATTTAACTGTTTTAATTCGAATTTAAATATTCGTAAAATTCAAATTTAATTAAATAAATTCTATAAATAAATTTCACACATCTTAAATCAAATTTTGATTATTTAAATCTCTGATTCGAATTTTAGTTATTTTTTCTTCACTTAGAATTTCGCCATTTCAAATTAAATTTGCGTTTCCATTGTAAACCAAACAACTCAAATTTATTAAATAAATAAAATATAAATTCTCAAATTTTAATAATCCTAAGTATAAACTAAATTTAAAAATCTATTTATACTCCATTCAATTAATCATCATCATTAAAATCAACAAAATTTGATTTTTTCTCTAATATATTCCGTTTTATTTATTTTAAATTGAAATTTAAATATACTGAAATTATGGGATGTTACATTCTCCCCCACTTAAAATCTTTTCGTCCTCGAAAAGAGAACGAAACGATATTAAGCACATATCTATTTCAAATCCATACTTAAAATAGTATTTACAAAATAAGTATATAGTTGTAAAACCTCATAAATTTTCTAACTTCCGAAATCACGAAAAATTTCGGCAGCATCTCCTTTGTACGGAGAGGTCCGGAAAATCACAATGCATCATATATACTCAAATATTCATCTCATCGCTCGATGAGGCATCCCAAAATGGGGAAACAAAATATAAAACCACCAAGACCATGTAACACAAGTACGTACCTCCTTTAGCGTTTTATTTGCAAATTTTATTTACCTTAGCGATTTAGTATTTAGCGCAAGCGAGCTCCAGGGCGTACCGCGACTTCCTTACACCTGCTACATACTCATATAAACATGAGAATCCAACATATATACAATATATAACAATTGTATACCACTTACACAACATATATCGACCATTTGAATTCCAAAACCAAGACATTCATAACAGACCAGCGAACAAATTGAAGTTTATCACCCTTTAGATAAGGGAATTTGACTAAAACATACTAGGTAAAAGTTGTAGCTTTTGTTTCAGGCTTTTCGAATTGTCCGGATTCGTCGAATTCAGATAATTCGTTCAAAAGTTATGCTCATTTTAGTGAAGGCGAACACCTCAGCCCATACAATGAAATATGCAGATCTGAGTTGTTCAACCCAGTTTTTAACCCTTTAGATAGCAAAATTTCAACAAGCATGTTTAAGAAAAGTTTTAGTTCAGATTCTGGCCTTTCCGAATTGTACTCGCACATCAAAATCTGACGCTCCGTTAGGAAGTTATGGTTAAAACAATATAGATATCCGCTTCAGATTTTTATTTCCTGCGCGCTGAACTATAACTAACGTTTGGATTTCAACCTAACAAACATGAAAATTAGACAGGGCACTATTAACAAAAGTTTTAGTTCAGTTTCTTATGTTTCCAAAAAGTCCGGAATCATTAAATTCCGATCATCCATTCGGAAGTTATGGCCATTTTAGCTTCTGCTTAACGAATATTTCAGATTTTTCGCACACAAGCCGAGTTATTTTACTTGGAGTTTCGACCTTCGGATTTTAAAAACTTAAGTAACACCTAACCATCGAAAAAAGGGGTTATCGCTCCATTAAGCACATAATATGATTCACGCTTTTATTGCTTAAATATATTCATGTTTGTTTCACTTATATTAAATGAATTTCATTCCATTTACTTATATTCCATTATCATTCATCTTATATTAATTTCATTTGCAACTCATCCATTCCATTTATTCTTGTTCATTTATTTAACTATTTACACTCACTTCATTAGTCAAGAATTGAATTCACACTCCAATCTTACCTCATTCTTATTTACTCTCCCTTCATTTTCCCGATTCATTCCAAGTGTTAACTCTAGTTTGAGATTTTGAATTCATTTTAACTTTTCCAACTTCTTGACTATATTGAATTCCTAATTCATTAACAGGATCGATTCGCCAAATTTCATTTACTTATTACTATTTACTTCAACTATATTCCATTGAATTATCATTCCAATTTCCATATTCGATTATCCATTTACTTGAATCAATTCAGATTTATTTATTCAAGTTATTTAAGTTCATCCTCGCCCCATCTTCATTTATATTTGGCTTGAATCGACCAATTCAGACTTCTTGAGTTTACTTCCATTTATTCGAATTCATTTGGCTTACTCTAATCTGCTTAGTTTCAAGTACTTCCGATGTTCAAATTTAATGACTTAGACCTTCGTTTATATTCCAACACCTCATTTCATATATAAACCTCAAGTTTACTTCATTTCCTTATTCCGTTTTTGGTTAACTTCGAATCTATACCAATGGATCAAGATTAGTTATGGTTTTTATATAAACCGTTCTATCTCGTCTTGTTTATTAGATTTCATTGTTTATACTTTGATTTATAATCGATACACTGTCCAAATGGGGTCTAACCCATTTAGATTTTTATACCCTCATTTTTTATTCATTGACCATCTCATATTATCAACAACAAAAATTCCTTTAACTCCTTCTCGACTAACTTGATAAACTTATTAATTATCCAAATCATGAGTTATCACCATTTCTACACAACTTAATCCTCTAATCTATTCTGGTTGACTTAAGTTGAATTTATTTCGCGGTTAATTTAATTCCTAATACTCATATCGACCAAATTTGTAGCTTATTTAACTTAATAATCGTCCACATTTACGTGTTTAAAGGATGGTTCCTTTCTCTCAAAACTCAAGTCCATTTCTTAGTTTCAAGGTTTAAACTCCAATGAATCGAGCAACTAATCCTAACCCATTATCATTTGTTTAGACAAACTCAAAGTACTTGATTCCGGGTTTTATACCATTTATAGAAAATCATACCATATAAGGAAATTTTAAATCTAAATCCTTGAACTAACCAAGAACCTAGAAATTTTTCAAATTCTGGTTTAATTTAAATTCACTTTAAATAACATACATTAATATTTTAATATACTTTTATACCATATGGAGTTTAAATCCAAAACTTTTACCAACCAGTTATGAAAGTACAGAGTGGTCTCCCCCACTTAAACTCTTCAGAATAAACATCGATAATGCGTGCACTCATTACCGACATCGTTTCTAAGGTCCAAGAAGGGATTCCACTTATTCTATTTCAAGTCCTTTGAGATCGCTTACATTTCGAAAATACTTACTTATAATACCATAGTATTCCAAATATCTTGGCAAATCTATTTCAAGAGTACCCCAGGATCAAGTTTCAAGTTCATTTTTATTTCATTTGCAAATCATATTCTGCAACCCATTATACTAAAGGGTTTTATTCTTGAATTTCCCGAACCATTTAAATTTTCCATTAGTTTATTATTGAATCACTGATCATAGGTAATGACTTAATATTATCACTTACTCGAACGAACACATATATACTTAAACCAATAATATATATTTGATATATATAAAATATAATCGAGAACCATATTATGTCGATCCATTCTGTTCAAGTATTTAGAAATTCCTGTCGATTCCACGGCATCCCATAAGTCGACCAGAATCTACAAATACTCAACAGAATTACCAACACAATATAAAACCATTTTATATCAAAAATACAAGTACGCTCTCTCATATCACTCAAACTCATTCTAGGGCACTACTAACCCTATCTCTAATGAGCTTATTCCCAAACAGAGCCAAGGTTATCGCTAACCGACGCTCTGATACCAAATGTAACGACCCACATTTTTGACCATTTAAAATCGACAATAAGCCACACATGTCGACCCCAAACAATCACAAATACAGGTAGTTATTGGGAAGAGAATAAAAGAAATAAGGAAGAGAAAAACAATCATAGAACCTCACAGCGTAAGGACCACATATAATAATTAAATAGCAGTAAACAGTTGAAATATATATATATACAATTGGCTATAATATCAATGGTTATCAGAGTTACACATATACGGATTTCATACAAAGCAGCGGAAAAATATACAAATATAATAGAGGTATACCAAATCTTCGTCTTCGCTCTCCAAGGTAAAGGAATCTTCGCTAACTGCAAGCATCTGCTGACCCGAGCGTATTGCATAAAAAAAAACACAACAAACACTCGGATCAGCACTAAATCATCTCATATTAGTCAAATCAAAATACGAAATAACATCAGTATCATGGGTGCAGTAACTCAAGAGATGTTACGGGATTTTTCCATCTCTTGAGGATCCGTTAAACTAATACATACATAGATAATACGCTATTATGGTAGTGTCTACTCAGTAAAGTATAAATACTGAAAATAGCGTAAGCGGGATTACATTTTTACCCTTACACCGTTTATAATACCGTAGTCTATACAGTACCGTAAACCCACCGTAAACGATGGCATCAGAGGGCACTCCATAGGTACGATACAAACCAAAATCGTATGGGGCTCGATATGGATATGTATGACAAGGCACTCGAGGCAATGCCCAGGGTAGGATTCTACCAATTGCACTCCCGGACCGGTGGTAACGCATAGCAGCCACTACCGCCCACCTCGGAACACACTCCCAAAGTAATAAATGGGCCCAAATCATCATCATAGTCATAGAAATAGTATCGAAGAAGTGTGTCCGATCAAAGGTGCTACCTCAGTTAGTCACGGTATAGCTCCTGTTTTAGTCATTTCAATTCTGACCCGAAGGTCAGGGCTATTTCTTCATCGTTCATCTTCTTCGATTCAATAATCGCCTTCAAAAGTCATCATACTCATTTTGTATACGTCATAACGTTCACAGTTGTCAAAGTGGTATCGACACTGACAGAGAGTATGCCTTATGTCGACTCCGATCTCTCTAACAACTAACGCTTACATCTTTCACAACGGTTGGTTCTTTTATATTTCACAAGGTTCGCTTTCATATCAGAATATCATATTTTGTTTCGAACCCATTTTTATATTCAAACATAGAATAAAATTTCATATCAAAAATATCCCAATCATTCCCAAACTGATTATATTCCAAACTAGAATATATTTCCATGTCATTATATTATACTCGTATAATATTTCAAATCAATCTATATTCACATAGAATATACTTCATCTTAAAGATTTTAGTTATTTCAAGTCGATTTACATTCAAAATCTCTTCATATTCAAATAGAATATATATATTTTTCCATATCTATTCATTTCAATCTTTGGAAATCCCATTTATATTCAAGTAGAATAAAATCTACCTTTCCATATCAAAAATCGACTTAAAATCAATTCATATTCAAATAGAATAACTTATCTCAATTCCATTTGAACCAACGGTTTTAAATCCAACCACTTTCCATTGGGAAGAAGAATTACAATTCATAATATAAAATTTGAAAATAAATACTCATAAATAAAACCTTATATAAAATTTACTTATATAGAATCATTAGAGTATACTAAAGAAATTTAAATCACTATATATATATATATATACATAAAGCAAGCTTTACTAAATAATTTTTAAATAATAACATATATAAGAAAACTTCACTTATAACAAAGTAGATATATAGTTTATAAATAAAATAAAATAAAAAGATAGAATAAAATAAAATAAAATTTTAAACCTTAAATTTTGTTTCTCCTTCCAAATTTCAACAGTTGAATCTAAATTCCAGTCTCAAATGGAGTTACACCATTTCAATGTCTTGTTTTAACCACCGTCCAACCCGACTGTTCTACTTAAAGGATTCAATTTCATATTCATGCCAAATTCGAAATAAACCCGAATGTCATCAAACCTTTATTTCAAAACTAAATTCATGGAAATTTATCAAATCCGCATATTACCATAAATTTTGAAAACCCCAAGTCATACTCTAAAATCTTCAGTTTTTAAAATTCTAAATTTGTTTTGGATAATTCCTTAACAATTCATAATCACTCAGGGTTCAGGTGTTAGGAAAACAATTTCAAAAATCGACACATTTCCCTTAAATAAATTTCCATCAAAAGAGAATTCTCAAATATTAAAATCATTTAACCAACCGATGTCCATATATAATTTGCTATCCTATGGCCAAGTGGTTTAAAATTAAATTTCTCGATATTCAGGGATGGATCTATCATTTCAATCCAAATCAGGGTCACAGAGATTTATCATTTCACTCTGTGTTCTTAATTTATTTTATCGATAAACCCCGGGTTCATTAGATGCCCGTAACATCAAGGGTAAAAATGGGATTTATCGTCAAAAGTGGGCACACAACATCCATGTACTGAATAAGGAACCTTCAGGCGATATAAGTTCAGTAATCAATTAAACCAAGGCATCCATCACAAACATTCATTCAAATAGTAAATTGAATCATCTACTGGTTAACAAGTGTCGGGGTTTTTCTAATTGGAATTTAAATTAAATTTAAATAACTAATTATCGATTTTCAATGCATGTTAACACTTGTATGTCAAATTTAAGCAAACCTTCACAATCAATCACAACCATGCAACCAATATCATTTCATAATTCAATTTAATAAACATGGGAACAATTTAGTTATGTGTGAGTGAGAAAATCACTCACCTTTGGATCTTAATTGGATCGGACGTCCAAAATAAGCCCAAAATTTCACAGTCTCCAAATTCAACCAAACGAGCGCCAAAACGTCCGCAATTCCGCTACGATCCTAACGCAACAAATCGCGCGTCAATCCGACCTCGTATGTGAAAGTTATGAACGTTAGAGCGTTTGATACATATGTATATATAAATTTAAATAAACAATTGTCCACCAATGACTTCCTGACACGTCATCACCTTCTCAAAACCACTCCCGCTCTTCCTTCCCATTTGCTACAGTAAAATGACGAAAATGAACCCAAAAAACTGAAACTTTGACCGCCTCCCATGTACAAATCCGACCACCAGGAATCGAGTGACCACCACCAAACTGAAGCTCTTCTCGAGCCGCTTCTACCCATACCCGAGCCACCGTCTCCGGTTGAGCCAAGCCTCCGCGTCGAACCCTTCAAACCCACGGTTTTCTGACCTTCAAGCCCCAAATTCCGGCAACCTACTCAACGAGTTACCCTCTAACCAACACCATTAAGCTCGTATGAACGTCCTCAACAATACCCAGATTTTGATTTCTTCGATTACCCCCTAAATCAAAAACGCCCAAATCTTGCTTAGGGTTTTCTATTCCCAGTAACTTTGACCGCAGTTTCCAGCAACTACAGGCCATGCATGTCGAAATAAATTGTAGATCTGAGTTCTACAGGTTGAGAGCTTCGATTTGATATATTATACTCTATGGTTTGAAGAGATTTGAAATTTTAAAGCTTGGATCTTTATTTCTAGGGTTTTGAAAATATTGGTTTCTGCCATTGAAGATAAAAATTGACAGATAGAAAAGTATACGTGAATGAGAAGTGAGATGGTGAGGTGGATATAGAATTCTATTTATATATAGAGAAGGCCCAAACAATAGAAATACCCAATTATCCATTTACATTGATCTCGTTCATATTTTCTCTCGTACGGTCAAACGGTAAGTCGGATTGTAACGAAAATTGAAATCCAATAATAATTCACCGTCACGGTTCTGATGGCGCCAGTTTCGTCGAATTCCGAGATAGTCGCCAAAACAGTTAAATTTCACTGTTAATTAATTAATAAAATATTCAAATATTCATTTAACTGTTTTAATTCGAATTTAAATATTCGTAAAATTCAAATTTAATTAAATAAATTCTATAAATAAATTTCACACATCTTAAATCAAATTTTGATTATTTAAATCTCTGATTCGAATTTTAGTTATTTTTTCTTCACTTAGAATTTCGCCATTTCAAATTAAATTTGCGTTTCCATTGTAAACCAAACAACTCAAATTTATTAAATAAATAAAATATAAATTCTCAAATTTTAATAATCCTAAGTATAAACTAAATTTAAAAATCTATTTATACTCCATTCAATTAATCATCATCATTAAAATCAACAAAATTTGATTTTTTCTCTAATATATTCCGTTTTATTTATTTTAAATTGAAATTTAAATATACTGAAATTATGGGATGTTACAATAATCCTCTTTATTATGTTTACAAATTAAACATAAAATAAATTGGTATTTTATTTTCTTTGTCCACATAAAAATAAAAATTGTCATTTTATTATGCTTACAAAAAGAAGAGTAACATTTGTCACTTTATCTAGTTTACAAAATAAAGGTAAAAATTGGTGTTTCTTTCGTTAACAAAATTAGAGTAAAAATTACTTTTATTTTGTAACAAGAATAAACAAAATAAAGATTTAATGTTTTTATTTTTATGTAATAAATAAAAATAAAAATAAAAACAATAACGATGAGGATTCTATTGGGAATACAACAAGGAGTACAGATCCAAACAACATGCCATAACATGATATCATACATCATCACAATCATATAGACATATAATAAATCTTAATCACCACATCGCAGATTACATACAGGTATTCACATAACAATTATAATTAAATTTTTAAATATTAAAAATTAGATATCTCACCGTCGTTCGCGATTTTAGTCAAAATTCAAATAGCTCGGAATCACTCCTTTCCGTCTAGAATTGTTGAACTCGTCTCTACGATTGCAACGCTTCAAAAATCGTTAAATTCAGATTTCCTTCTTCACGCTATTATCTGGAAACCGAGAAATCCAACTTCAACTTGAACCTCCTCCCATCGTGCCGCCACCCGAGGCCTTGATAAGAATCTCCAGTTCTATATATAACCATCCTCCAATTTTTGTTTTGTACAAACATAAATCTTAGAACTCCAACTTTTTTTTTTTTTAGAAGTTTTACATAATGGAGGCGGAGAATAGGGAATGGAGTTGTGAGATTTGGTGTTGGATAGAAGGTGTATTCATAAGGGAGGCAGAGTAACTTATGCCCTTAAATTTTAGATTTTATTTTATTTTATTTTTTTAAATATATTGATTGGCTGATGTGTCAATCAATGCCTAACTAATTTCTAAACGTGCGTAATTAATGGTATATGAACCTAAAGACTTCTCTTTATATGCACATAGTTAGGGAAATTCAAAATCATGTTAATTAATTACTAGAATGTGCTTACTATATATATATAAAATAATATAGAAACCTTTAAATGTCTAATAAATCAAAACTTTAAATATAGAATTTGAACATTAATTGTATTTTGTCAAAAAGACATATCGTCAATGCATAATTAATACACACACGCGCGCACACACACATATATACCTATCATACACACACACATATATATATATATATATATATATATATATATATATATATATATATATATATGCATATATATCTAGAATTTGAAAACCATGTTAATTAGTGGGCAATTAACCCGTGCAATTATTTCACAACGTGCGACTTATACGTTTCCATTTTCTTTGGTTTAATGTAATCAATTTATGAGGGGAAGGGAAATTTTTTTCATTTCCTTTCTTTAAATTACTTAATTAATGGGGATAGTTAGAGAAGGAAACTTTCATTTCCTTTCTAATGTGACATATTATAACAAAAATGTTATTCTTAATAAATGTCATTTTTGTAGCATGGCATTTATAATACGACATAAATGACACTTTTAATACTAACATGAATGACCTTTATATATTCTAATATAATATTTCTGACCAAGTGACATTTTTGTTCTAGTTTAACATTTCTAAAAAAAAGAGTGACCCTTTTTATCTAATTTAACATTTCTAATAAAAAATGTTATTTTTCATCTAACGTAATTTTTCTAATATAAAATGCCCCTTTTTTTAACTAATGTAACATTTCTATACACAAAATGTTCTTTTTTTTTTAACTAATGTCACATTTCATATAGAATGTCCTTTTTTAACTAATGTAACATTTCATATAGAATGTCCTTTTTTTTAACTAATGTAACATTTCTATATATAAAACGTTATTTTTTTTTCTTTGACAATTCTAGTGAAACATTTATCATAAAGATGACAATCTAATTCTAATCTACATTCTAACGATATGACATCATTTTTATAACGAAGTAAATTTCTAACGATAATAACAATTGTAATTTCTAATATAAATGGCAAATGTATGTTACATGAATATTTTTATCTCGCTAACAATAATCTAATTTGACAAAATTGATTTTTAGTTTTAACACAAATCCTTTTGATAATTTTTTTTTTTATTTCCTACTCTACCTATATTCATATGCGATAAAAATCTGATTTTTATTTTCTACACAAATTATATTTAACATGAATATAATTCACCAAATCATCACAGCCACAATCAATCAGTCGGTCTCAATTTTATACGACGCACATATGATTTAATGTTAAAACATTTATCAAGTTATGTATATTAAGTTAAAGCTTAAATTCAAATTCCCAAAATGCAGCGCTATTTCAAACTCCTTTTATAATTAAATTAAATTTATTTGTTTTAACTACGATTAAAATAATTTTTTAGCCATTATTATTCAAAATAAATTATTTTAAATATCCTAAATCCATTAAAATTTCTAAAATAAAAATTTTAAATTGGCCCCAAAATTCCGGGTTGTTACAACTAATTATTGCCTATTTACAATTAATTACTAATTATTACATCTTAGTTATAATTAATTTAATATTAGCTTTTGATAGTTAATTAAAATATTAATATTAATTTATTTGTTTATTATTGCTTATTATTTATTAATATTATTTACTAATTAATTGTTACTTACTAATTATTAAATATGCATCTATTACAACTAGCAACAAAGAAAATTTGTAATAGGCTCCTTTTACAACAGGCAAAAGGAAAGAGTTGTTGAAAAGAAGTTTATTACAACTTTTCGGAAAAATAGTTGTAATAAACCTTTGTTACAATGGTCATCTTGTGACAGTTGTAAAATTACGGTTGTAAATAGACTACTGTTGTTGTAGTGCTGTGATGTCTTTTTTGTGATTCTAAGCACACGTTCACGTATATTCTAACTATTTTTTTAAAAAGAGTTTTGTACTATATCCGTTGTTTAAGGAAAATGTTTTATAAAGTGATTTGTGTATAATTATATTATTGCTAATATTTCTGAAATACGAAGAGGTTTTCTAAGTTGATTTCTTGGAATATTTTCTGATGTTACTAGCATGCTTTGAAGAGAAACAAATGAAGGTTCAATGAATTAATGTAATGCACTATGCTGGGGTAAATTAAGGCACTTCTTTAATTTTGTTGAGTAATATTGCTTTTGATATTAGGATCAACGATCGTCTCTGAAACAAATAATGTTTAAAGCTATAAGCAATTCACTTTTTTTACCATTGCAAACTATAGAGAGTAGAGTTAGTTGCATATTTAACCTAATACAACATGATTATATGAAAAAGTCCTTCATATTTTTCCTATTGCTAGAAATGAAGTGCAAGAGCACTTCAATAGGTAGTCAAGTGTAATACAATTACTTTTATGTTGGTTTTTGGTATAGGTGATTTAAAACCCTAAAATCATAGATGGTTTACTTGTTAATTCTACCATATTTGTAATCCAAAAGCGAACGAACATTATTAACTTTATCTTACATACACGTAATGGTAGAATAGAACTACCATTAGGGAACAAAATAAGGAGACATAACCAGGGTCAGCCCGAGCATTGGTTGCCCTAATCCAATATAAAAAGAAATTATTGTTCCACTATATAATAAACAATTATACAGTTATAGGAAAAAATAAAATGCAAATTTCACTACAAAAGTTAACGTCTTTTACAAAATATAGACTAACAAAATCATTTAGATTACATGCAAAAAATCTAAATGTCTACTTAATATACTATAGCAATAAATATCATCAAAAGCAACTTCTTCTTGCATTTTTAGATGTAAACGCCTCTATAATCTCTTCATAATAAAGCAAATCTAAGTATTCATTTTCGATTGATATCATAGCTATCCCTCTTGGTCGTTCTTGTGACATAGTGCTCCGAAGGTATGTTTTTATCAATTTCAATTTTGAAAATATTCTTTCCGCCGAAGCAACTGTAATAGGGATAGTCATCAACCCAGACATTGAGAAATCCACTTACCTACTGATAAAACCTTAAGAAATTAAGAAAACCAATTGATGTGGTCAATTCCAATGATAGAATTTCTTTTAATTGTCGAAGCCTATAGAACAACTCATACCACAAATATCTTGCACTTCATCATGGGTTAAGAAATTTTCTAGATACATGCAATAGTTCTTCAGCTCCTCATCATTAAGAAATTTGAATTTCGAATTTAACAAAAAACCAAAAGTTTCTTTATATCGTTTAATTTGGTGAAACTGGTCTGTAATAACCCGAAAATCTGAGCCAGTTTAAAATTTTTATTTTGGCAATTTTAGCGAATTTTGAATATTTAAAATGAATTATTTTAAATAATATCGACGAGAAATTTATTTTGAATATAATTTGAACGTATATATTATATACGTCGTCGTTAGAATATAAATAATTATATATAACTATAAAAGGAATTGAAAATGGCGCGGTAGTTCGATAATTCGATTTCAAACTTCAATTGAACATACCGGGTGCAAAACAATCCGGATTTTAGTGAAACCAAAAATAATAGGATCTAATTGAGAATATCTTTCCAATGAATCCGAAAAATCGAAATTTCATAGCGGGAATCAAAAGATATGTCTAGTTGAAAATTCTGAATAGTCGCTATGGAATTCAGGCCCTTAAAAATGGGAATTTTGCAAATGACCTCGGATTTCGACGAAACCACTTTTGTTGGGTCCGTGATGTCAAATTATTGCTAGGTTTCAAATTTCATAATTTTTCAAATCAATATGTGAGCGTGGCAAAGGAAAACGCGTTTGACCAGTTTCAGTTGATTTTAATCGACTGGAAAATGACCATTTTTCTAACGGTCTCAGAATTCGACGAAACTAGTTTTGTTAGGACCGTATCGTCAATACGAAGCTAGAAAATATTTTTTCGAAATTTTTAGAGCTAGTATGTGACCCCGATAAATTGAAATGCGCGTTCAAATTCAATATATAGAGTTATATGTTGATTTTAACGGAAACTGATCGAAACGGTCGAATCAGCTTGCGATTCATATCCCATTGTGTTCGGAATGGGGGTAATTAGCTACGGACGGCAGGCGGTGGGCCTCGTTTCGAGGTCAAAATAAAAAGTACCTTTTTAGAAATTAAATAATTAAAAATAAAACCTTTCCTCTCCCTATTACCTCGTTGCCCCCCGTTCACGTTTCAATTCAGAAATTAAAAAGAAAAAAAAGAAAAAAAAAACAGAATCGAAATCGCCACCCCCCCCCCCCCCCCCCCGACGAGCCGCCGCGCCCCAAGGCGATCGCCGCCCGCACCCCCCTCCCTCCACTTCCGCTTCCCTCCTCCTGAGACCACGAGCCCCCCCCTCTCGAATCAAACCCGCGCCCAGGCTCCCCCCTAAACCCATCCGCCCCTCCGCCGCCTGCTAGAGGGCCAACCACCTCTGACCGCCCCTCTGTACCCCCTCCCGACCACCAGCAAGGCGCAGCAGCACCCCACGCCCCTTCTCCGACTTCGGTAGTGAGTTCTTCGTTTTTTTTTTATCTTTTTATAATATGTATAATCTCTATAGAATGGTCATACAAGAAAGAAAGGATCTTTTATTGTAGAGAGTTCAAAATATAATTTTTATGATATGTAGAAGTTAAAAATATAATTTTTATCGCATGTAAAGGTTGAAAATATAATTTTCATATTATGTAGATAATTAAAATGTGATTTTTATATAGTAGGAATATTAAAAACGTGATTTTTATATAGTAGAGATAGTAAAAATATCATCTTTATAAATATAGCAGAATAAAAAATCTGATTTTTATTATATATATGTTGAAAGAAAGGAGTGATTTTTATAGTGATGAAATACAAAATTGAATCTTTATATTTGAAAAGGTGAAGTTTTTATATAGAGAATAGCGTTGTAAAAATAGAATTTTTATCTATATAGTAGCGGTGTGAAAATAGAATTTTTATCCATATAGCGTGATTATAAAAATGGGATTTTTATATACATGGCAACTAAGTAAAAGTTCGATTTTTATATAGTGAATAGAGAAGTAAAAATTCGATTTTTACATATGTAGAGAATACGGGCAACGAAGGTGACAAAAAGGCGAGAACGATGAAGATTTCTATAAATGAAGTGTCATGGAATTGGGATAGCTATCAGTGAGAATTTCTCACTCTTCAATTTCTTTTCTAGTTATATATGTATACTAGGATGCAGACGGTGCTTAGTAGCACCCGACACAATCGTCCACAGACCATGGACTTGTTTGTTTGGCTGTGTAGTTGGTTAGATTATTTGGGTTGAATTTAATTGTTTGGTGAAATTAAATTGATTTGATTGATGTGTGAATGGCATGGGCCTTCACTAGACCGGGGATAAGGCTAGGCCTTGTCCCGTTTCTAGTATCGTGCCGTTATGCCGCCGAAATTTTCTAAAAATAAGTTAGAAAAATAAAAATATCAATTTTATTTTGTAAATGAACTGAATAAAAATTCATGTGTTAAAATAAAATATTTATCGTTAAAAATATAATTTTTTACGTGAATGTGAATAAATAAATATTCATTTACAAACCGGACGGTTTGTTTATGTACACCTATTTGAAGGACATTGATTGAGACGATAAATTTTACACATCGCCCAACTGCATAAATAAAATCTGTGTTTGTTGATTTGAAACCCCACACGGGTATTGGGATAATAGATGATATACACTAATCCCAATAATTATTTGTATGTCGATCGATGGATCGACAGGCTGTTATAAGCGTTAGATATCTATATTTGATGCTTATACAGTGTAGTGCACTTTGGATGATGGTTGATTATTTATCGTTGCTATTATATGCATGTGTTGTATGGAATCCATATAATTAACTTTATATGGTAATTGATTGGGCCTCATTCCAATTTAGAAAATAAAGAACATTATAAAGTAAAGGTTCATGTGTTGATCGTACTCATCCGTTGAGATTAGTCATGTGTTGAACGAAATATTTGAACAATAAAATTTATATCTTTATCACTATAAAGTAAAGGTTCATGTGTTGACCGTACTCATCCGTTGAGATTAGTCATGTGTTGAACGAAATATTTTAACAATAAAATTTATATCTTTATCACTATAAAGTAAAGGTTCATGTGTTGACTGTACTCATCCATTGAGATTAGTCATGTGTTGAACGAAGTATTTTAATAATAAAATTTACATCTTTATCATATATAAAATTAGAAACTAACTGGAAAATAGATAAGATGAGTGGTCTCCTGGATATTGATCTGATGTTGGTTTCGGCCTTCGGGGTTAATATTCAGGGAATCGTTCTCTTACTAATTTACGGTTGGAGTCTGATTTAATATCAAACGATAGATACCTTAATTTTCATAAAATATATTAAATAACAAAAATAGTCACACGTGGACAGTACTCATTCGTTGAGATTAGTCGTGTGTTGACAAAGATATAGAGTCGTGTATTGAAAGAAATATAGATCCATTTGTTGAATATAAAGCCGTGTTGATTAGAGATGCGCTATTTTGACGCGAACAATATTTATATCGATTATATTCATTTTTGAATTTAATTTGAATTTGAATTGAAAAGAAAACGAATTTGAATTGAAAAGAAAACGAAATTGAATTTAAATTGAATCGAATAGAAAACCAATTTGAAACGAATTTGATTTGATTAGAAAACAAATTGAATTTGATTTAATTAGAAAACGAATTGAATTTGATTTGAATAGTGAACGAATTGAATTTGAATAGAAAATGAATTGAATTTGATTTAATTAGAAAACGAATTGAATTTGATTTGAATAGAAAACGAATTCGAATTGAATTGAAAACGAATTGAAATGAATTCAATTTGAATTGAATAGAAATGAATTTTAAAACGAATTTATACGGAAGAATTCAATTTTGATTTGAATTGAAATGGAAGTTGAAATTGTTTTTGAAACGAATTTAAAACTATTCATAAAATTCATTTTAAATAGGAATCGTCGAAATATATATTATATATATATAATATAATGGCCTGAATAGAACGCGCCGCGCCGCGGCAGTTCGTGAATTTCGACCATTTATTTCAAACGGACATTACGGGAGATCCGACCGTCGGATTCTCCTAAAACTGGAACCGTTGGGTTCGTATCGAAAAGAGCTTTCTAACGAATTTTAGAAATTTGAAATCTAACGGTTGGATTTGGAGATACGTCCAAATCAAATTTGGAAAAGGTCGCTGTAAGTGCAGTTCGATGGCCGTTGATGGAAATCGACTGTACGGGCCTTGATAAAATTATTAAAAATGGTAATAATTTGTGTGAAATCATAAGAAATGATTTGGAAAAAATTGGGATGAAAAACTCTATATTTGAAAAGATAAAAATAGATTTTTATCGAAATGAACTAGTTTTGAACTAAAATTAAATCCGTTTATTTTTAAATAAATAAATTGGATTTGAAACGAGTTTTAATAGAATTGACCTGTGGATTTATCGTGAACAGTGTTTTAAATAACACTTGTTCTTTAACCCGATAATAAAGAGAATGTGATTTGGGTTTATCGTGAACTGTGTTTTAAAAGACATTAGTTCTGTAACCCAGTAAAAGAAGTTTTAATGAATCTGCAATTAGATTGAAACGTGAATTGATAACCTAAATTATCAAATTTGGCAAATGAGCGAGAATGGAGTATCGCCAGTTTTGCTCCAGAGCGATAGTTAAATCTTTAATTAGATTTGAACGTGAAATGGTAATTAATTTTACCGATAACACCATAGTATTAGATATGGAGTATTACCAGTTTTGCTTCATGGGATGAATAGGTTGGGATTGGGAAATAAAATAAATAATTACTTCGGTACGGTTCGCTAATCTCGACTAGTTTGGAAAACCATAATTTTGTTTTGAAATGACATCCAAAGGAAGATTATAGAATAAATTTAGAAGAATTTATCTTGGATAAAATTAATGGGAACCTTTCCCTAAGAATGTGATTTTGTGAATAAAATAATATTCTGAATTGGAATGAGGCGTTTGTTGTGTTTGTGTAGCATTTGCTTTTAATATACACGGGTTGTTCGGAAAGTACGGGTTTACACCCATTCTGAATAACCGATTCGACGATAAGTCGAAGATGAAGACGGTGGTTGAAGACCGGAAGTCTTCACACCGTTTGGGTGATTACTGATGATCTTGATTGGGCTATACACCCAAGATGAGGGAATTAGTTGGTGGTCGTCCAGACGTACTTGGAGATCGATGGATATGCGAGGAAAGTGCCTCCGGTTTCGTTCAGACCCGGAACGAACTAGTAAATGGATTGTGTGTCTGACATTGGATTTTATTCTATGTTGATTGATTTCTGTTAAATATATATCTGTTTGGCGGCGGAGAATTTATTCTCTTGCTTAACGCCCTTCTCTGAGATGTATGAGCTTAGAGGTTATATATCGATAGATATGAATCGCATGGCATGAATTGCCTTTGTGGCACGCTGAGATGCAATGATCAAGGCTTTTGTTGAAAAGAAAAGTCTTATGGTTGATGATCAAAGCATGACCATTGTGGCGTAGCTTTGTGTATAACGTGAATTCGCGAGCCTCACACCTCAGTATGAGTTAAAAACGGGATATGGATTGTAGGGAGAGCACGACGTTTCTTTCTAGCTTTGGTGGTGTCAGCGACTTACCAGCCCTGACATTTATATACTTTTCACCTATGTGGTTGTTGGATGAGGCGCCTCGATTATAGGTCTGTAAGGACCGGGAAACGTGTGTTCAGGAATAAATAATCCTCTAACGTAAGTGAGGACCGGCCCTGAAGCATCCAGGGGTTACCCAGAGTGTGTAGTCCTGAGGCATTTGCTAGAGTGTCTCGAAGCGGAGAGGAGCTTGCCCCTTGCCTCGACTCATGATGGAAATACAATTTCCAATACGTGTATTTCGACTTTATTTGTAGAGCCTAGTATGGCGACATAGTGGTATGGGGCACTTATGTCGTCTATGATTTATATTTATGATTGAAATTGTTTTGACACTATACACTTATTATAGTATCAAATGATTTGTTTTAAACGTACCAAGCATGTTTGGCTGTTATAAGGTAAAGCCCTATCCTCCGGTTTGCGTTGCATTGTGTGATGGGACCTGGGTCTTATAATAGCTTCATTTTCCGAAAAAGCATTGCGTTGTTTATTGATATGCACTGGTATTCTTGGGAGGAAACCCGTTCCGTGTTATACGGCGTGGTCCCTTGATTTACCTAACTTTTAAACCAATATTAATAACTGTTTTAGTTCTCACACTAGTCACATGACTGACCTGGAGTTTATTGTTTTAACCTAAACTCTGGGTGCCCCTATTTTCGACACGGGCAGCTAGTAGTTTTGGTTTTGCAGATTTATATTCACAGGATCCTGGTTTACAGATGGAATGATATCCGGAAAGCTCTGTATCCGTATATCACCTTCAGTTGTGCTTTGTATTATTTTCCGCTGCTATGTAATTTATTGTAATCTCTGATATGAATCGAATGTAATTTATTCAATTATTCTCTGTATATTCTTGTATCTGATGGAATTGTTGTAATAGCAATGAAATTTTCTTCCGTCTGCATTCTATTTTGTCTTGTCCTCACAGTAATTCGTTCTTTCTCATCTCTTCGGAGACCGGGGAAGTTCGGGTCGCTTCATTTGGTATTAGAGCTTTGGTTTACAGAGCTCGAGAACAAGACACATTAGAACCATACGAAAGAATTCATCAGATATTGGATTAGTAAAATCCAATTAGAATGACTCGTTAGAGATAGGGTCAGTAGTATCCTAGAACGAGTGTGAAGAGTATATTTTTCAAATGAAAACAATTTTGTTTGAAAATTTAAATCATTTTACACGTATTTGACTATTTATTTATTTTGAATATGGACAATCCAATATATAAAGGTTTTGTATATACGTGTCATGAACGTATATTCGAAGTTTTAATATACTGGATAGATATAGAATCACACTCTAGTCGCCCGGAGATGGTATTGATAATGACCATGGCATCATCAATATTTATGTTCGTGTTTCGAAGGTGTGATATCTATATATTTCCATTAGACTGGTGTGAGAACCAAAACTATTATAGATAGGTTTACTGTTGTGAATTGGCATCAAAAACATGATTTTCAGTATATACATCAAAATTATGAATTTGAAACTCTAATTCACTAATTGATTGATGTTTGTGTTGTTTGTTTATTTGTTTGACAATTTTGAACCATTATGCCTAATTGAACCAAATATTGAAAATTATCGAAAATTAGTCGCATTTGCTTGCATATACATATGCTTACATTGAACAGGTCATAGCAAGGAGGCTAGAGCAGAGAATAAAATTTGTTTGCCCGACAAATAGGTACATGTTTACTATAATTTGCTGTTTTGTTTGGGTGATGATCATTTTATGAGCCTATTGGCTAGTCGCTTGGCTTTTTCTTTTTCTTTTTGAGATCAGAAGGCCTATATGGCAATTTCGGGATTTTCCCGTGGCTCCCGGTGCAGGGGAGGTTATGGCGAAATTTTTCGAAAATTTAGGGTGTTAGCCAAATTTTTGAAGAATTTGAAAATTCTCAGAAACTGAAAAGTTGGAGAATGGAAGCCAGATCGAACGTAGAGTTGACTAATCAAACCACTTTTGACTTTGTTCCTTTTCGGGGATGAAAAGTTTTAAGTGGGGGAGATTGTAATAACCCGAAAATCTGAGCCAGTTTAAAAATTTTATTTTGGCAATTTTAGCGAATTTTGAATATTTAAAATGAATTATTTTAAATAATATCGACGAGAATTTTATTTTGAATATAATTTGAACGTATATATTATATACGTCGTCGTTAGAGTATAAATAATTATATATAATTATAAAAGGAATTGAAAATGGCGCGGTAGTTCGATAATTCGATTTCAAACTTCAATTGAACATACCGGGTGCAAAACAATCCGGATTTTAGTGAAACCAAAAATAATAGGATCTAATTGAGAATATCTTTCCAACGAATCCAAAAAATCGAAATTTCATAGCGGGAATCAAAAGATATGTCCAGTTGAAAATTCTGAATAGTCGCTATTGTAACAACCCGTATTTTCAATAACCTGTTATAACGTAAATCGAGGCAGAATTTAATTTATAAATCTGAATCAAGGGAAACGGGCTATGCCATTGCGTTCGTCTCGGAAAAATACGCGAAATAGAGTCCGAGTTTTCGAAAATCGGAGTCCGTATGACCCAATTAAGGCCCAATGAAGTTTTCAGAAAATTTCAAGTTCAAAACAGATTTGAATTTCAAGTTCAAATTTAGAATTTCGGGCCTGGAAGGCTAGGCGGGAAATTTCCCGCCAAGCCAACCAAGTCGACAGGCCTGTCGACTTGGCAGTCGACTTGGTTGGACCCAAGTCGACAGCCCTATCGACTTGGCTGTCGACTTGGTTCAGCCGGGCAGTTTTGCATGGTGCACCATTTTGGGGTTTTGGTTAGGTTTTGGGGCCAGATTCGGTTTTAAGGGCTGAGATTGGAATTAGGGTTTAATCCTAAGGTTGAAACTAATCCTAATCTCTATAAATAAGCCCCTAACCTAACCCAAAATCATCATTATTCATTCAAGTAACTAAACTATGGCAAAATCATTCCGCTCATGGCCTCCACTCTCTTCATAAAATTCCTAAGTTATTTCTATGAGAGATTTTCCATGCATACAAGTGTTTTCAAGCTTGTATGAGTGTCATTAGCTTGCATTCAAGTCAAGTTTCCATATTTACATCATAAAGCAAGGGTTTTGATCATTTTGGCTCAAGGGTTTTTATTGATTTGGAGCTTTCATATTGGGTTTATTTGATTTCATAAGGGCTTGTCTCAATCTATTAATATATTTGTGTCTTCATAAGAATTTGTAAGCCCTTTTACCTTCTTTTTTAAACTCTAAAGTTAATGAATGATGCAAGTTGTGTTTGATCATTATGATATGCAAGTTTATCATGTTATGTTATGCAAGTATGCCATGTTATGATATGCAAGTTTACCATGTTATGCTATGCAAGTTTGCCATGTTATGATATGCAAGTTTATCATGTTATGTTATGCAAGTTTGCCATGTTATGATATGCAAGTTTATCATGTTATGTTATGCAAGTATGCCATGTTATGATATGCAAGTTTATCATGTTATGTTATGCAAGTATGTCATGTTATGATATGCAAGTTTACCATGTTATGCTATGCAAGTTTGCCATGTTATGATATGCAAGTTTATCATGTTATGTTATGCAAGTTTGCCATGTTATGATATGCAAGTTTATCATGTTATCTTATGCAAGTTTGATATGCAAGTTTGTCATATGATATGCAAGTTATGTTATGCAAGTTTGGGTTGATCATTTTGTTCATGTTATCATGTTATGCAAGCTTATCTTGGGTTTATGAGCTTAAAGCTTCAAGCTTTATGCTAAAGGTTGCATTTTGGGCAACATGTAAGTTATCATATCCCTTATGATAACTTGCACGTGAGGCTAAATGCGAACTTATGGCAACTTCTACATGTCATTTATCACCATGTATCACTTATATGCTAAGTTTGGTTTTATGCATACTTTTGAGACCTAATGATGCAATATGCAAGTATATGAACATATGTATATTTCATATGCCACCATGTTAAACTTGTGGCTTCAACACCATTTGTCATCTTTTATGCCAAGTTCCCTCTTTCTATCCTTTATGCGCTATTACGATTATGTAAGCGATGGGATTGCGTTTGGGGTTGGGTAAACTTAAAAGACATAAAAACATAAGATTGGGAATTTACCTATTAAGTTAGGTCTACCCATTGGGAATTTACCTATTAAGTTAGGTCTACCCAAATTCTTGAAAACTTGTAATATGTTTTGGAAACATGATGGACATGACACTTAGAAAATATAAGTGTGACCAACTCGAGGTTAGGTTGAGTTTGTAGCGTAAAACTAACCGGAACCGACCGGCTTAACTAGTTGCTACAAACAATAGGACCCAATGTGAGAAGTTGGTCATGTTGTACCTTGAACCCGAGGTTAGACCAAGTTGTGGTGTAAAGCTACTCGGACCCGCTCGGCTTAACTAGTAACCACAACAATGTCTAATGTGAGACGTTAAGGCACATTAAATTAATTAATGCCTCATGATTAGGGTTAAGTCATGGTCCACTTAATACTTAACCAATTTGGGCTTGGTGGATTAATCGGGGTTAAGTCGTGAACCCATCGTTACACTTAACCAAGTTAATCCATGATTAGTAAAAGGGTTAAACTGTACTTAACCCACTAGAAAATCCTAGCAATGGGGGTCCACTCCAGCAGTAATCCCAAGTTTGTATCATTAAGACCCTAGGGACTAGGCTAGGGTGGGGGCACGATTACTGGACTGGTATAAGTGACCAAAACGACGGTCGAGTGGTACGCCGATGTAGTTCCGGATGGACTATGGTCGTGCACGTAGTCCGTATTTGGAGAAGTCAAGCATGGGTACCAGTAGATCGAGACTGTGCACTTATGTTTATGGTGTCCAGGGGTTGACACCCTAGGGCTTGATACACCCGACGCAAGACCCGGCACAGTCCAACTACAATTATGTTTGGGCCGTATTGACACCAACACGTGACGAGTTAGGCTTAGGGAGCCGATCGATTAAACTGTTTGGTTGGACCTCGTATTAGGGTCATTTCATGTTATTGGGTCAAAGCTTGGGCCAAGGGATCAATACTTGTTTATTCAAGTCATGTTAGTTTGCTAGTACACCTGTGGTGCAGAACCTTAATCCTGATTATGCGATGACACCTTTTATCTATCATGTCAGTATGTAGTTATCCTTATGTTCATCTCAGTTTTCATCATGCCAGTTAACTTTATTAGTTTATATACTGATGGTAGTAGGGCTTACTCAGTCTTTTTGACTAACCTGTTTTTCTTTCGCCTCTTTTCTTCCGTTTCCCCCCCCCCCCCAGGTTCTCAGGGTGGGAATATTGGAGCTTAGCTTGGATTTCTGATCGCTTGCTTGTGGAATTTTAGCTCATGTACGGTCTTGACATGAAGCTAGCTATGGTTATCACTTATTTTGGGGATAGTACTTATGTATTTCAGTTTTTCAGTGATGATGTTTTTATCTACACTTGTGTATTTGGAAAGTTGACATTATGTTGTATCAGACTTGTTTTGAAATAGTTTGAAATCTTCCGCTGTTTTACTTATCTTATTTACTCTGTTTACATTTATACATATGTTCTTGTTCTGCCTTGATATATCATTATGCATGTTTACCTGATTCAAACGCCCCTCCAAAGTCAGAGTGCTTGCAAGAGCCACCCTGGCGGAGGTGGGGTGTTACATTTGGTATTAGAGCATATGGTTTACGAGAAGGAACAAAAAGGTTTCTTAAACTTTTGGAAATCTATTTTCAAAACCAAGTATAAAGTATTTTCCAAAGAAAAGTCTAGTTTATTTTAAAGGCTATTCCCCAAAAAGCCATTAGCAAAATTCCTTCGTTTTTCTCCATTCTGAATCTGTCTTTTTCTTCGTTTTCAGTATGGCCGATAACTTTGCTATTCCGGAGGGAGTACACGTACCTGTTTGGTATAGGAGATTTTTGGAGGCTAGGGCGACCGAAGCCGGCCCCGCCGATGTTCCTCCTCCTCCTCCTCCGGTAGTTAATGTTCCTCCTCCTCCTGTCGCTGAGGTTCCTCTTCCTCCTCCCCCTCAGCATCCACAAGAGGATTTCGCGGAGATTTGCAAAGACTTTATGGTGATGGGTTGCAAGAATTTTGTTGGGATGGAGACTTCTGTTGAGGCAAGAAACTGGTTAAAGGAAACTGAAAACCTCTTTGCTATCTTAGATATAGAAGATCGTAGGAAAGTTCTGTTGGCGGTATGGTTATTGAAAGGGGAAGCTGCTTATTGGTGGGTAGTCACCACCACTACTAGACCAATTGAGACTTGGGATGAGTTTAAAAGAAGGTTTGGACTGAGGTTTTTATCGTCAGCAGAGAAGAACCTTCAGATGGAGAGGTTCCTATCACTAAAGCAAGGGGACATGACCATTAGGGAATACGTGGATAAGTTTAATCAACTTGCTTGGTTCGGTTTAGACTTGGTTAACACAGCTCAGAAGAAGGCCATGCACTTTGCTCTAGGACTAAACGAGCCATTGCGCGGTTTGGCCATATCTCATATACCCATCGGAGCAACCTTCGAGAGTTTGGTGAATGTGGCCCTACTCAATGAAAAGAATAGGAGTGACAAGAAGGAAATCAAGGTGAATGAGTCTCAAAACAAGAAAACGGGGCCCAAAAAGGAAATGAAAAAAAAGGAGGAGAAGTCTAAAGATAAGAAGGAAAAGAAGTGCTTTACTTGTGGAAGTTCGGCTCATCTTATTAAGGATTGTAAGAAGAGGAAAAGGAAGAATGGTGAATGCTTTTTCTGCGGTGAGTTTGGACATTTCAGCAAAGATTGCCCGAAGAAGCAAGGGCAAGGTCAGACTCAGTGTGCAAGACCATCTGGAGGGCGAATTCATCCCCTCAACATCGTTCTTCCAGCTCATGATCGAGGTAGTGTTTCTGTTAAAAGTCCTGTTTACATTTCTGATTTTCCTGTTTGTACTTTGTTTGATTCTGGCACATTGCATAGTTTATTTCATCTGATCTAGTTGAAAGTTTGCACCTAAGTACTAGTCTAGTTAATGATCCCGTGTGTGTTTCAAATCCAATTGGGGTTTCCGCCCATTTGTCTATTATCTACGTGGATTTGAAAATCTCTATCTTTAGTGTAGAGTTCTCGTGTGATGCTTATATTCTCGGTTTCATGGGGTATGGGTTGATTTTGGGCATGGATCGATTGTCCAGTTTTGGAGCCATCCTTGATTTTTGAGCATAGGGTTGTGAGGCTCATGACTCGCCTCGGTAATACCCTAAAAATTTCTTGTAACCCTATGGGTCCCGTCACGTTGTGTTATCTTGAATCCCTCAACTCGTCTATCGATAGTTTGCAATCTATGAGGGTGGTCCGAGAATATCCTGATATCTTGGGTGAAGTGAAGGGGTTACCCCTAAACGCGAGATAGATTTTCGCATTTATCTGGTTGATAATGCCAAGCCAGTTACGTGGCCGGTTAGGCACATGGTCCCGCAAGATGAGAGTTAAGAAAGCAAGTCAAGGAGTTGCTTGAGAAGAACTTCATACAATGAAGCATTTCTGAGGAGGGTGCTCTAGTAGTATTCGCTAGTAATGTGGACAGTTCGCTTCGCCCGTAAGTTAATTATCGTGAGTAGAACAAGAAGAATAGACAACCATTACCAAGGATCGATGATTTGTTTGATCAGCTTGTAGGAACATCTGTTTTCTCTTGATCTTGCTACTGGATTCCATCAGCTCAGAGTAGCTGAGGATAGTATAGATAAAACTGCGTTCAGAACTCCAGATGGATTCTTAGAATGGCTAGTCATGCCATTCGGTTTGACTAATGCACCCGCCTACTTCGTGGACTTGATGAGTAGGGTGCCTAGGGAGTTCCTAAACAAGTTTGTGGTAGTCTTTGTAGAAGATATCCTGACTTTCTTAAAGAACGAGGAAGAACATGCTAGACATCTCAAGGAGGTGATGGATACGCTTAGAGCGCATCAGTTGAAAGCCAAGTCCTCCAAATGTCATTTTGGAGAAAAAGGAGTTAGATTTCTTGGGCACATAGTTTCTAAGCAAGGCTTAGTGGTGGATCCCGCTAAAGTGGTCGCGGTTCAAAACCGAAAAGCTCCGAGGAGGACAATTGAAGTAAGAATTTCTCTCAGTTTAATTAGTTAGTTAGCGTCCCTTGAGCTTAGACCTACCCTTCTGGATCAAGTAGGGACTTCATAGAAAGAAGACCCGCAGTTAGTCGAGATCATGGACAAGTTGATTCGAGGCGAAATGGTAAGTCACCTCGCTATAGATGACAAGGGATGGCTAAGACGCGATGAGAGAAAGAAGGTTCTTGAAGATGCACATCACCCGAGGAGGTGGCCGAGTTTGTCCCAAGGTGCATGTTGTGCCAACAGGTTAAAGGCCGAGTCATAGAAGCCCGGTGGGCTATTATATCCATTGGAGGTCCCCGCAATGGAAGAAGGAAAAGCGTCACGAAGGATTTCGTGGATGGACTGCCTAGATCAAGAAAGGGAATAAGAGCATGTGGGTCATAGTAGGTAGACTCACGAGGAGTGCTCATTTCACTTCGGTAAAGAGCGAAAGGACTGCATCATAGCTAGCGACAGTTTACTTTCAAGAAATAAAGCGGTTGCACGAGGTTCCCTAAAGTATAGTTAGTAACCATGACTCAATCTTCACTAGCTAGTTTTGGGATAGTCTACGGGAAGTCATGGGCAAGCAACTGAATCTAAGTACGGCCGATCATTCGCAGGCGGATGGTTCATTTCGTTCAAGCATGAGTTATAGAAAATCACGTTAGTAAGAGCAATTGGCAACGTGGATTGGTATTTCCAAGAAAAGTTCTGCTGCGTGGAATACTTTATAGTAAGTAAACGAGATCCAGGATTCACTAGTGAATTTTGGAGAGCTTGCGTGAAACCATGAGGTCATAGTTATGTTTAAGCCAAGAATGATAGAAGAGTAAGTGAAAAAGGAAGACGAGAGGCGACAATGAAATGGGTTCCAACTCATATTTGGAAATAAGAGTTAAGAAGCCAAGGAATCATGAAGTAAAAGACGGTCAAAGCACAGTGGAGTTAAACTCAAAGAAACGTGACTTAGAAGATTGAAGGCTGGATACGCGCATCATATCTTTTTTATGAGTATATCCTTGATCCTTGTTTTCCTGTGGAGCTTACTCGCATGTTATCTTTTACGTATATCCTCTCGGTCCCATACTCGATCCCATTTCTGTTGTAAACTCCATAAGGGGGGTATGACTCATCGGTTAGTAATGCATGTCAGGGTTTGAAGGGGTCCGTAAGGTTGACTAAACCTTTTGGGCTTTTATAGGATTGGGGTTGGGTTAGAAAGGGATTTCTTGTAATCCAAAAGGAGTATATCTTGCTTATCTTCCCGATCTCTTTGTAGCATATCTTTCTTTTGCTATCTATATCGTGTTAATCTTGTCATGAGAACCTTAGGTAGAAACCCTTTGGATGAAACATGTGTTTGAAACATGTTATGCTTGATGGTTGCAAGTGGTTGCAAGTGTTTGCAAGTGGTTACTCGTGGATGCATTATACACTAGATCGGCTCACACACTCCTCATATTGCATATGCATGAGTGTTTACGCTTATTCATGGATGAAAATTTTTGTGTTATCACATGGATGTTGCATATGGATGTATGTTATGTGCACGCATATAGATGTTATACATTATGTTAGGAATTGCATACATATGGATTCATTTCACTAACATAATTTGCATTGATGATATTTGCATTAGATAAGTACATATACACACACCTTTGCATATGTTCATACAACATTTAGAATCTTGTAAGGACAATGATTGCTCGTGGATGATGTTTTGAGTAGATGGATGTTGGATGGTAGGATATGTTCTTCCTAACTTAGAGATTTCGGGGACGAAATCCTTTAAGGAGGGGAGAATGTAACAACCCGTATTTTCAATAACCTGTTATAACGTAAATCAAGGCAGAATTTAATTTATAAATCTGAATCAAGGGAAACGGGCTATGCCATTGCGTTCGTCTCAGAAAAATACGCGAAATATAGTCCGAGTTTTCGAAAATCGGAGTCCGTATGACCCAATTAAGGCCCAATGAAGTTTTCAGAAAATTTCAAGTTCAAAACAGATTTGAATTTCAAGTTCAAATTTCGAATTTCGGGCCTGGAAGGCTAGGCGGGAAATTTCCCGCCAAGCCAACCAAGTCGACAGGCCTGTCGACTTGGCAGTCGACTTGGTTGGACCCAAGTCGACAGCCCTGTCGACTTGGCTGTCGACTTGGTTCAGCCGGGCAGTTTTGCCTGGTGCACCATTTTGGGGTTTTGGTTAGGTTTTGGGGCCAGATTCGGTTTTAAGGGCTGAGATTGGAATTAGGGTTTAATCCTAAGGTTGAAACTAATCCTAATCTCTATAAATAAGCCCCTAACCTAACCCAAAATCATCATTATTCATTCAAGTAACTAAACTATGGCAAAATCATTCCTCTCATGGCCTCCACTCTCTTCATAAAATTCCTAAGTTATTTCTATGAGAGATTTTCCATGCATACAAGTGTTTTCAAGCTTGTATGAGTGTCATTAGCTTGCATTCAAGTCAAGTTTCCATATTTACATCATAAAGCAAGGGTTTTGATCATTTTGGCTCAAGGGTTTTTATTGATTTGGAGCTTTCATATTGGGTTTATTTGATTTCATAAGGGCTTGTCTCAATCTATTAATATATTTGTGTCTTCATAAGAATTTGTAAGCCCTTTTACCTTCTTTTTTAAACTCTAAAGTTAATGAATGATGCAAGTTGTGTTTGATCATTATGATATGCAAGTTTATCATGTTATGTTATGCAAGTATGCCATGTTATGATATGCAAGTTTACCATGTTATGCTATGCAAGTTTGCCATGTTATGATATGCAAGTTTATCATGTTATGTTATGCAAGTTTGCCATGTTATGATATGCAAGTTTATCATGTTATGTTATGCAAGTATGCCATGTTATGATATGCAAGTTTATCATGTTATGTTATGCAAGTATGCCATGTTATGATATGCAAGTTTACCATGTTATGCTATGCAAGTTTGCCATGTTATGATATGCAAGTTTATCATGTTATGTTATGCAAGTTTGCCATGTTATGATATGCAAGTTTATCATGTTATCTTATGCAAGTTTGATATGCAAGTTTGTCATATGATATGCAAGTTATGTTATGCAAGTTTGGGTTGATCATTTTGTTCATGTTATCATGTTATGCAAGCTTATCTTGGGTTTATGAGCTTAAAGCTTCAAGCTTTATGCTAAAGGTTGCATTTTGGGCAACATGTAAGTTATCATATCCCTTATGATAACTTGCACGTGAGGCTAAATGCGAACTTATGGCAACTTCTACATGTCATTTATCACCATGTATCACTTATATGCTAAGTTTGGTTTTATGCATACTTTTGAGGCCTAATGATGCAATATGCAAGTATATGAACATATGTATATTTCATATGCCACCATGTTAAACTTGTGGCTTCAACACCATTTGTCATCTTTATGCCAAGTTCCCTCTTTCTATCCTTTATGCGTTATTACGATTATGTAAGCGATGGGATTGCGTTTGGGGTTGGGTAAACTTAAAAGACATAAAAACATAAGATTGGGAATTTACCTATTAAGTTAGGTCTACCCATTAAGAATTTACCTATTAAGTTAGGTCTACCCAAATTCTTGAAAACTTGTAATATGTTTTGGAAACATGATGGACATGACACTTAGAAAATATAAGTGTGACCAACTCGAGGTTGGGTTGAGTTTGTAGCGTAAAACTACCCGGAACCGATCGGCTTAACTAGTTGCTACAAACAATAGGACCCAATGTGAGAAGTTGGTCATGTTGTACCTTGAACCCGAGGTTAGACCAAGTTGTGGTGTAAAGCTACCCGGACCCGCCCGGCTTAACTAGTAACCACAACAAGGTCTAATGTGAGAGGTTAAGGCACATTAAATTAATTAATGCCTCATGATTAGGGTTAAGTCATGGTCCACTTAATACTTAACCAATTTGGGCTTGGTGGATTAATCGGGGTTAAGTCGTGAACCCATCGTTACACTTAACCAAGTTAATCCATGATTAGTAAAAGGGTTAAACCGTACTTAACCCACTAGAAAATCCTAGCAATGGGGGTCCACTCCAGCAGTAATCCCAAGTTTGTATCATTAAGACCCTAGGGACTAGGCTAGGGTGGGGGCACGATTACTGGACTGGTACAAGTGACCAAAACGACGGTCGAGTGGTACGCCGATGTAGTTCCGGATGGACTATGGTCGTGCACGTAGTCCGTATTTGGAGAAGTCAAGCATGGGTACCAGTAGATCGAGACTGTGCACTTATGTTTATGGTGTCCAGGGGTTGACACCCTAGGGCTTGATACACCCGACGGGAGACCCGGCACAGTCCGACTACAATTATGTTTGGGCCGTATTGACACCAACACATGACGAGTTAGGCTTAGGGAGCCGATCGATTAGACCGTTTGGTTGGACCTCGTATTAGTGTCATTTCATGTTATTGGGTCAAAGCTTGGGCCAAGGGATCAATACTTGTTTATTCAAGTCATGTTAGTTTGCTAGTACACCTGTGGTGCAAAACCTTAATCCTGATTATGCGATGACACCTTTTATCTATCATGTCAGTATGTAGTTATCCTTATGTTCATCTCAGTTTTCATCATGCCAGTTAACTTTATTAGTTTATATACTGATGGTAGTAGGGCTTACTCAGTCTTTTTGACTGACCTGTTTTTCTTTCGCCTCTTTTCTTCCGTTTCCCCCCCCCAGGTTCTCAGGGTGGGAATATTGGAGCTTAGCTTGGATTTCTGATCGCTTGCTTGTGGAATTTTAGCTCATGTACGGTCTTGACATGAAGCTAGCTATGGTTATCACATATTTTGGGACTGTAACGACCACGGGATTTTCGACTCCGAAAATCGACACAAAACCCAGCGTCGAATGTTCAGACATCGAAAATACCGTATCATTAATAGAAGAAATTAGAGGGTGAGATAGAAAAGATAGAACTAATAGAATAGAAGAAGAAGAACACAACTGAGCATAATCAAAGTAAACACGAATCTCACACCGGAACGAATAAAATATATTATATAACATAACTTTTGAAATACAAATCAGTAACTTTATATACCATCATCAGAGCACAACAGTCATTTCTGGAACAGTTATAAACATCTGTTTCCAGATACAAACAAGGTCCACAGCGGAATATATGATAGCCTATAGCTAACCGGTGAAGCCTCCTGCATCCAGCTCCTCCAAATGAATCTGTGAAATCCCGACTACTTGACTGCCCGTACAAATTTGGGCACCCAAGAGTTTAGGGAAAAACAAATCAAAATAAACTCTGGGTCAGTCATGGGACTGGTGTGAGTAAACTCCAACCACTTGTTTAACTTTAAAAATCCTTTCAGAAGAAAAGGTAATAGTAAGACCAGCCCACACATAAACATGGACGGTTTTTACCTTACTATAACCCAACACATTTTGATATCAAATCCAATGATATTATAATAATGTCTACATCAAATAAATAACCAAATAGCAGAACGCTTGCATCCCACGCTCCACATACCTAGTATAAAATCAAAAACCGCATGGCGCTTATTGGAGATTGGATTTCCAACATGACAAGGTATGGAACCACCTTCCGCTAGTGTATCTCTAGAGAGGAATACACTGGGTTCAACAAGAACATCTTGCAACCCGGCCCACACATGACCGACCACTCATTTCGCTTGAGTGTATCGAATGTATATCACCAACGGTTGGGATCAGCAACCGTCTCCCGACTGGGACAGCATCGAATAGAATAAGAAATTAAATGAACCTCTAGATAGGTGATTATACATCCTAATGGGTGCGACCCACATAGCCATGCTGCCTGCCCGATTTTTGTCCTTTCCCGGTTGTTGAGGCCTGAGGCTACGAATACTTACCATTCATTGATGACACCATCACTTTGAATGCCACATCGTCACATCCGTTAATCACTAGTTGAGTTTGCACAAATATTCTGGATGTTATGCTAAGGGATAAATCCGTTGCAACCATATATATTTATACAGACCAACCCATTTGATCATTGGAAATACTTTGTCAGACATTCGTCCATTTACGTTCGTTCTGGGACTGAACGAAACCGAAGGCACAATTTCTATAAATAGAAAAGCCCTTGCACTTTACTCCGTCTTCAATATATTCAGCATACTTGGTTCGCAACGCTTATGCCGATACGGAGTGGATCTTCGGATAATAATCCAACCGGTCTCTCCATATTGACAACGATGGTCAAAAACTTCGATAGTCTGTGATTTAACTATCGAATAAAAACAAGTGTTCATCCAACATATCAAACAAATCACTGGGCTCTTTAATTAATATGCCATTAATTAAATCTCTTCTCCATTTCCTTATCAATATTTGTTACCCAAATATTTTCAATAATCATCTCGGCTTCTTACGCTATTTGGAAAACATTTCCATATATCGCCTCCTCTTATTTCCTATACTTAGGAAATATTTTTTTTTTGAAATTGAAAACAATTTCAATCACTTATCTCTTTCTCGACTACTTTAACTATCCTCAGAAAAATATTTACTTTTATATTTCCAAAATAACATTACTTTGGTTAAAACGAATGCGGTATAAAACATCGTACGGTAACCCAAAATATTCTATTCAACTAACTATTATCCAACACTTCTCTTCGAGATTGGATCTTGCTATTTCTCCATTTAAAATGATATCAATCAAGTTGGGGTAAAATTACCTCTCAGACCTTGACTGAAAACATCCTCAACTTCAAAACGGCAAAACCACTAACCTCGAATAAACACACAATAAAACCCAATTATTCATTCTAAAACACGTGTATGGTTTGCTTTCTATTTCTAATTTATAGATTTCCCTTTTTGTTTACAATATTCTATTTTTGATTTCGTTTCCTTATCGAATTCTATATATATCGATATATAGATTTCTAATTGTCAAATTTCTTAAAAATATTCTAACTCCTTAAATTCCCGGAAAAATTCGCCATAACCTCCCCTGTATCGGGAGCATCGGGAAATTTCAAATAGCTTCCCGGTACCTTCTCATTTCAAAAAGAAAAAGAAAAAGCCAAGTGGCTTGCCGATACGGCGCATAAAATCTCATATATGAATTAAACACGTACCTTATTGTCGAGCACGCAAATTTTAATCTTCATACACTTCATTCCAACCCTGCTTAACCTATAAACGTCCATTTCTATTTTATTCCAACCCAATCGGGTCATTTCAACTCAAATCGCTCATTCATTCGTTAATTAGCTCTTTGGTCTATTTCACCGTTTTATTTGAACATGTCATATTCAAATATATTTTTATTCTCTTAAAATCACGTCGAGTTTCATTTCTAACTTGGGTTCCACATTCGATTTTGAATATATATTTACATATCCCTTTTTACTACCCAAAGTCCAAATTCGATTTCACCATTTCCTTTAACTAAATTTTTCTTCAAGACTAGTAAATCTTATTTAACAAAATCTGATTTTTATACCCAAAAATCATTTCATTCACACCGCTTGAGACCGTATTTATTCTACAACTCAAATCTGGGATTTTCCTAATGGAAATTCAGATTTTATTTGCTTAAAATCCCTTTATATATTTAAATAAACCATTATGGTTTTCAAATGGTTCCTAGCGCTGTTTTTCTGAAAATTTGATTTTGACATAACTCAAAATCTATTCGATGAAATCCAGATTTTTCTCCTTCATTAGAAAGCTGTTATCAAATCGGTCCTGACGTTTCTTGTTTCAAAGAATTTCGACTTCAATGGAGTTCTGTATATTCAATTGAAGTTCGAATCGCCAATTTACGAACTGCAGCACTGCGACAAGTTCGTTTTATTTATATATATAAAAACTTTTAAACTTTCGTTAAAATGAATCCAACTCCATTCTGATATATTTTAATATATTCAAATCCATAGTTTCAATTCCATTTGAATTCAATATTCAAATCCCATAGTTTAAATTCTATTTGAATTCAATTTAAATCTCCTATATTCAAATTTCATTTGCCATCTCCATTTGAATTCTAATATTCAAATTCGTTTTTAACACCATTTGAATTCTAATATTCAAACTTAATTCTCTTGAATACACATACCATATTTTATTTCCTTGATTTCAAATACCACATTTTAATCTCCTTGAATTTAAATACCACATTAATTTCAATAATCAACTCCCTTTTAAATTTTTATATTTGAAATTCATACTTGAATTTTAAATAATCAAACTCCAATTTGAATTTCTATTTTAAATTCAAATATCCAAAACTCCATTCTAATACTATTTGAATTCTTATATTTGAATCCTCTTTATTTAAAACCCATTATTTAAATCCCATTTGAATTTCTTCACTCAAATCCATTTGAATTCCCTTGAATTCAAATTCCATTTCAAAATCATTTGGATTTCCTATTTTGAAATCCTATTTTGAAATTCAATTTCCAATTCTACTTCGAAAATCCTATTTTCAAAATTTATTTCAAATTCTATTTTGAAATTCTACATTCAAATCTCTATTTGAATTTCTTTATTCAAATTTTATATCAAAACCTCTATTTGAATTTTCTTTATTTGAATTCTTTGAATTCAAATTTTATTTTAATTCCTTTGAAATTCAAATATTCAAATTTCATTCTAATTTCTCATATTCAAATTCTATTCGTATTATTTAATTTATAAACAACGTATATAACTTCCCTTAAATTTTCACATTATAAACTTATAAATAAAGTTTATAAATCCAATTCAAATCCCGTATTTTAATTTATAAACCAAGTTTATAAATTCACTTGTTTTATATATTTAAAACAGTTAATATTTTCTATACTTCATTAAAAATTCAAATTCTATTTATAAAAATAGAAATTCCATTTTCAAATCTCAATTATCCTTTTCTGATATTTTTATAAATCAATATTCGAGCCCCAGTGATATTTAAACACCCCAAAACAATCAGTTATCAATCACGGGATTTTTAAACACATCATATATGAGAATATATATGAAACCGACAAACAAACAGATAATATATTTTTGAGGAATCCAGTTGGATTCCTCCAACCTGTTTACCTGCATCCACAGATGTTAGCACATAAATAATACCCATTCTGCTTCGTGGCAGAATATCGTGGTATAGAAGGTCATCCACTAATCATAGCGTGGGGCGTATAGGGTAATCATCCGCTATGGAACTGCGGGCATCCGCTAATGAGACTGCGGGAATCCAACCAATCAATCAACCCAATATATATATATATATATATATATATATAGCCTAAATAACTAATATATATATAACAACCAGAAAGCATTCACACAAGCAACAAACAATTATTTTTAATGAATAAAAATAATTTTAAATAAAGAGGTGAGTGAGATTTACTCACCGTGATCTTTCATTTCCGGATATTCAATTAAATGTTGTATCTTTGCGGCTACAAATCTACTCGAGACATCTCGACTGAATTTATTTGCACCTATGAGTATTTAATTAAATTTATCGATTAAGTTATATAAATTTTAAATTAACAAATATAAATAAATTCTTTCATGTAATTGAATTCCGAAATAACGTTTACCTTGCTGCTTTTCAAATCTTTGATCAATCCATGGAGAAACTCAACACATATTTCCCTTGCCACTAAAACAGACCAAAGCTGACTCAACCCCCACTCCGGCATTTCCCCAAACAACTCGCCGACAATCTCCATCCATCGTTAACTCCTTCACCCTGGCCAATAACATACACCGCAATCTCCATACATTCAAGAATCTGACCAAAATTTCCAGAGACTTCGATTCCCCACTACAACACCCCCAATACAACTGAGTCCCTTCGCACCTTTACATCAATTCGAAATCCTTCGTGACCTGTACCTCGCTCCACCCACATCTGTCTCCCTTCAAATCCTAACTCGCAAGCCTAACAATCCTCATCTGCACCCTTTCCAAAGGCGGCGCCTCCCCCTTAAACCGCGACAATGACCATACTCCATCGCTAAACTCTAGATCCAAGCCAATCGCGACACCGTTGCTCGAGTTACAGGTGCTCGCAATTACTGGTGAAGCCAAACACCCTCTTTCTCTTAGCACTGTCGATCTCCCCCCAAACGATGCCACACAATTTAAATCGCACCCAAAATAGAAGAACAGACTTTATCGACCTCCAAGAACACGTTTCACCTCCAATTGGATTTTTAAAATAATCGATTCGAAATGAAGTGGCTTATGGGCTTTTTGTAGCGAAAGGGGGATTTTCGATTTTTGCTGAAAAGGAATTGAATGGGAACTTGAATGGCTCTCGTGAGTTGGAGAAAAATGGTAAACGAATGGCAGAGGACTGATTATATAGGTGTGCGAGAGCAGACAGGGGTACGAGGCCATTAATTTGTTGCCTTCTTGATATGAAGAATAGCAGACAATTTAGTTGGCTCGAGAAGAATAGGGTGGCGAGGTTTTTAGTTTTTAGGTCGGCTGAAAGATTTGATTTTATTTTAATTAAAAACTAAAATATCTCACAGTCCCTTATTTTAAAATCCTGAACCGCTATTTAGTCGCAACGACCGACGTTTTCAAGCTTATACAATAATTTGAACTTAACAGAATCGGTTTAAAATGAAATAACACTAGTAAATTAAGTTAAACCGTTTAGAATGTAAATCGATTTCTGAACAAATAAATTCATCGAAAATAAATTATTACCTTTTTAAGTCAATACAGAATTTATATTAGTCGGCTGAATCGTTCTGATTTAGTGTTACACTGGGAATTCAATTGTTACTATTACGATAATTAAATATATTCGATATTAAATCATATATCAATAATTAAATTGACAAATCCAATATAAAATTCATTTATATTATGAATTCAATATTTAAAACCATACTAAATATTTAAAATAAACTGTTCAAAAATCTGGGTCGTTACAGGATAGTACTTATGTATTTCAGTTTTTCAGTGATGATGTTTTTATCTAGACTTGTGTATTTGGAAAGTTGACATTATGTTGTATCAGACTTGTTTTGAAATAGTTTGAAATCTTCCGTTGTTTTACTTATCTTATTTACTCTGTTTACATATATACATATGTTCTTGTTCTGCCTTGATATATCATTATGCATGTTTACCTGATTCAAACGCCCCTCCAAAGTCAGAGTGCTTGCAAGAGCCACCCTGGCGGAGGTGGGGTGTTACAGCTATGGAATTCAGGCCCTTAAAAATGGGAATTTTGCAAATGACCTCGGATTTCGACGAAACCACTTTTGTTGGGTCCGTGATGTCAAATTATTGCTAGGTTTCAAATTTCATAATTTTTCGAATCAATATGTGAGCGTGGCAAAGGAAAATGCGTTTACCAGTTTCAGTTGATTTTAATCGACTGGAAAATGGCCATTTTTCTAACGGTCTCAGAATTCGACGAAACTAGTTTTGTTAGGACCGTATCGTCAATACGAAGCTAGAAAATATTTTTCCGAAATTTTTAGAGCTAGTATGTGACCCCGGTAAATTGAAATGCGCTTTCAAATTCAATATATAGAGTTATATGTTGATTTTAACGGAAATTGATCGAAACAGTCGAATCAGCTTGCGATTCATATCCCATTGTGTTCGAAATGGGGGTAATTAGCTATGGACGACAGGCGGTGGGCCTCGTTTCGAGGTCGAAATAAAAAGTACCTTTTTAGAAATTAAATAATTAAATAATTAAAAATAAAACCTTTCCACTTTCCTCTCCGTATTACCTCGTTGCCCCCCCCCCCCGTTCGCGTTTCAATTCAGAAATTAAAAAGAAAAAAAAACAAAATCGAAATCGCGCTGCCCCCACCCCCATCCCCGACGAGCCGCCGCGCCCCAAGGCGATCGCCGCCTGCACCTCCCTCCACTTCCGCTTCCCTCCTCCTGAGACCACGAGCCCCCCCCCCCTCTCGAATCAAACCCGCGCCCAGGCTCCCCCCTAAACCCATCCGTCCCTCCGCCGCCTGCTAGAGGGCCCACCACCTCTGACCGCCCCTCTGAACCCCCTCCCGACCACCAGCAAGGCACATCAGCACCCCACGCCCCTTCTCCGACTTCGGCAGTGAGTTCTTCGTTTTTTTTATCTTTTTATAATATATAATCTCTATAGAATGGTCATACAAGAAAGAAAGGATCTTTTATTGTAGAGAGTTCAAAATATAATTTTTATGATATGTAGAAGTTAAAAATATAATTTTTATCGCATGTAAAGGTTGAAAATATAATTTTCATATTATGTAGATAATAAAAATGTGATTTTTATATAGTAGGAATATTAAAAACGTGATTTTTATATAGTAGAGATAGTAAAAATATCATCTTTATAAATATAGCAGAATAAAAAATCTGATATTTTTTATATATATGTTGAAAGAAAGGAGTGATTTTTATAGTGATGAAATAAAAATTGAATCTTTATATTTGAAAAGGTGAAGTCTTTATATAGAGAATAGCGTTGTAAAAATAGAATTTTTATCTATATAGTAGCGGTGTGAAAATAGAATTTTTATCCATATAGCGTGATTATAAAAATAGGATTTTTATATATATGGCAACTAAGTAAAAGTTCGATTTTTATATAGTGAATAGAGAAGTAAAAATTCGATTTTTACATATGTAGAGAATACGGGCAACGAAGGTGACAAAAAGGCGAGAACGATGAAGATTTCTATAAATGAAGTGTCATGGAATTGGGATAGCTATCGGTGAGAATTTCTCACTCTTCAATTTCTTTTCTAGTTATATATGTATACTAGGATGCAGACGGTGCTTAGTAGCACCCGACACAATCGTCCACAGACCATGGACTTGTTTGTTTGGCTGTGTAGTTGGTTAGATTATTTGGGTTGAATTGAATTGTTTGGTGAAATTAAATTGATTTGATTGATGTGTGAATGGCGTGGGCCTTCACTAGACCGGGGATAAGGCTAGGCCTTGTCCCGTTTCTAGTATCGTGCCGTTATGCCGCCGAAATTTTCTAAAAATAAGTTAGAAAAATAAAAATATCATTTTTATTTTGTAAACGAACTGAATAAAAATTCATGTGTTAAAATAAAATATTTATCGTTAAAAATATAATTTTTTACGTGAATGTGAATAAATAAATATTCATTTATAAACCGGACGGTTTGTTTATGTACACCTATTTGAAGGACATTGATTGGGACGATAAATTTTACACATCGCCCAGCTACACAAATAAAATCTGTGTTTGTTGATTTGAAACCCCACACGGGTATTGGGATAATAGATGATATACACTAATCTCAATAATTAGTTGTATGTCGATCGATGGATCGACAGGCTGTTATAAGCGTTAGATATCTATATTTGATGCTTATACAGTGTAGTGCACTTTGGATGATGGTTGATTATTTATCGTTGCTATTATATGCATGTGTTGTATGGAATCCATATAATTAACTTTATATGGTAATTGATTGGGCCTCATTCCAATTTAGAAAATAACGAACATTATAAAGTAAAGGTTCATGTGTTGACCGTACTCATCCGTTGAGATTAGTCATGTGTTGAACGAAGTATTTTAACAATAAAATTTATATCTTTATCACTATAAAGTAAAGGTTCATGTGTTGACCGTACTCATCCGTTGAGATTAGTCATGTGTTGAACGAAATATTTTAACAATAAAATTTATATCTTTATCACTATAAAGTAAAGGTTCATGTGTTGACTGTACTCATCCGTTGAGATTAGTCATGTGTTGAACGAAGTATTTTAATAATAAAATTTACATCTTTATCATATATAAAATTAGAAACTAACTGGAAAATAGATAAGATGAGTGGTCTCCTGCATATTGATCTGATGTTGGTTTCGGCCTTCGGGGTTAATATTCAGGGAATCGTTCTCTTACTAATTTACGGTTGGAGTCTGATTTAATATCAAACAATAGATACCTTAATTTTCATAAAATATATTAAATAACAAAAATAGTCACATGTGGACAGTACTCATTCGTTGAGATTAGTCGTGTGTTGACAAAGTTATAGAGTCGTGTATTGAAAGAAATATAGATCCATTTGTTGAATATAAAGTCGTGTTGATTAGAGATGCGCTATTTTGACGCGAACGATATTTATATCGATTATATTCGTTTTTGAATTTAATTTGAATTTGAATTGAAAAGAAAACGAATTTGAATTGAAAAGAAAACGAAATTGAATTTAAATTGAATTGAATAGAAAACCAATTTGAAACGAATTTGATTTGATTAGAAAACAAATTGAATTTGATTTAATTAGAAAACGAATTGAATTTGATTTGAATAGAGAACGAATTGAATAGAAAATGAATTGAATTTGATTTAATTAGAAAACGAATTGAATTTGATTTGAATAGAAAACGAATTCGAATTGAAAACGAATTGAAATGAATTGAAATTGAATTGAAATTTGAATTGAATAGAAATGAATTTTAAAACAAATTTATACGGAAGAATTCAATTTTGATTTGAATTGAAATGGAAGTTGAAATTGTTTTTGAAACGAATTTAAAACTATTCATAAAATTCATTTTAAATAGGAATCGACGAAATATATATTATATATATTATATATATAATATAATGGCCTGAATAGAACGTGCCGCGTCGCGGCAGTTCGTGAATTTCGACCATTTATTTCAAACGGACATTACGGGAGATCCGACCGTCGGATTCTCCTAAAACCGGAACCGTTAGGTTCGTATCGAAAAGAGCTTTCTAACGAATTTTAGAAATTTGAAATCTAACGGTTGGATTTGGAGATACGTCCAAATCAAATTTGGAAAAGGTCGCTGTAAGTGTAGTTCGATCGCCGTTGATGGAAATCGACTGTACGTGCCTTGATAAAATTATTAAAAATAGTAATAATTTGTGTAGAATCATAAGAAATAATTTGGGAAAAATTTGGATGAAAAACTCCATATTTGAAAAGATAAAAATAGTTTTTTATCGAAATGAACTAGTTTTGAACTAAAATTAAATCCGTTTATTTTTAAATAAATAAATTGGATTTGAAACGAGTTTTAATAGAATTGACCTGTGGATCTATCGTGAATAGTGTTTTAAATAACACTTGTTCTTTAACCCGATAATAAAGAGAATGTGATTTGGGTTTATCGTGAACTGTGTTTTAAAAGACATTAGTTCTGTAACCCAGTAAAAGGAGTTTTAATGAATCTGCAATTAGATTGAAACGTGAATTGATAACCTAAATTATCAAATTTGGCAAATGAGCGAGAATGGAGTATCACCAGTTTTGCTCCAGAGCGATAGTTAAATCTTTAATTAGATTTGAACGTGAAATGGTAATTAATTTTACCGATAACACCATAGTATTAGATATGGAGTATTACCAGTTTTGCTTCATGGCATGAATAGGTTGGGATTGGGAAATAAAATAAATAATTACTTCGGTACGGTTCGCTAATCTCGACTAGTTTGGAAAACCATAATTTGGTTTTGAAATGGCATCCAAAGGAAGATTATAGAATAAATTTAGAAGAATTTATCTTGGATAAAACTAATGGGAACCTTTCCCTAAGAATGTGATTTTGTGAATAAAAGGATATTCTGAATTGGAATGAGGCGTTTGTTGTGTTTGTGTAGCATTTGCTTTTAATATACGTGGGTTGTTCGGAAAGTCCGGGTCTACACCCATTCTGAATAACCGATTCGACGATAAGTCGAAGATGAAGACGGTGGTTGAAGACCGGAAGTCTTCACATCGTTTGGGTGATTACTGATGATCTTGATTGGGCTGTACACCCAAGATGAGGGAATTAGTTGGTGGTCGTCCAGACGTACTTGGAGATCGATGGATATGCGAGGAAAGTGCCTCCGGTTTCGTTCAGACCTAGAACGAACTAGTAAATGGATTGTGTGTCTGACATTGGATTTTATTCTATGTTGATTGATTTCTGTTAAATATATATCTGTTTGGCGGGGGAGAATTTATTCTCTTGCTTAACGCCCTTCTCTGAGACGTATGAGCTTAGAGGTTATATATCGATAGATATCAATCGCATGGCATGAATTGCCTGTGTGGCACGCTGAGATGCAATGATCAAGGCTTTTGTTGAAAAGCAAAGTCTTGTGGTTGATGATCAAAGCACGGCCTTTGTGGCGTAGCTTTGTGTATAACGTGAATTCGCGAGCCTCACACCTCGGTATGAGTTAAAAACGGGATAAGGACTGCAGGGAGAGCACGACGTTTCTTTCTAGCTTTGGTGGTGTCAGTGATTTACCAGCCCTGACATTTATATACTTTTCACCTATGTGGTTGTTGGATGAGTCGCCTCGATTATAGGTCTGTAAGGACCGGGAAACGTGTGTTCAGGAATAAATAATCCTCTAACGTAAGTGAGGACCGGCCCTGAAGCATCCAGGGGTTACCCAGAGTGTGTAGTCCTGAGGCATTTGCTAGAGTGTCTCGAAGCGGAGAGGAGCTTGCCCCTTGCCTCGACTCATGACGGAAATCCAATTTCCAATACGTGTATTTCGGCTTTATTTGTAGAGCCTAGTATGGCGACATAGTGGTATGGGGCACTTATGCCGTCTATGATTTATATTTATGATTGAAATTGTTTTGACACTATACACTTATTATAGTATCAAATGATTTGTTTTAAACGTACCAAGCATGTTTGGCTGTTATAAGGTAAAGCCCTATCCTCCGGTTTGCGTTGCATTGTGTGATGGGACCTGGGTCTTATAATAGCTTCATTTTCCGAAAAAGCATTGCGTTCTATATTGATATGCACCGGTATTCTTGGGAGGAAACCCGTTCCGTGTTATACGGCGTGGTCCCTTGATTTACCTAACTTTAAAACCAATATTAATAATTGTTTTAGTTCTCACATCAGTCACATGACTGACCTGGAGTTTATTGTTTTAACCTAAACTCTGGGTGCCCCTATTTTCGACACGAGCAGCTAGTAGTTTTGGTTTTGCAGATTTATATTCACAGGATCCTGGTTTACAGCTGGAATGATATCCGGAAAGCTCTGTATCCGTATATCACCTTCAGTTGTGCTTTCTATTATTTTTCGCTGCTATGTAATTTATTGTAATTTCTGATATGAATCGAATGTAATTTATTCAATTATTCTCTGTATATTCTTGTATCTGATGGAATTGTTGTAATAGCAATGAAATGTTCTTCCGTCTGCATTCTATTTTGTCTTGTCCTCACAGTAATTCGTTCTTTTTCATCTCTTCGGAGACCGGGGAAGTTCGGGTCGCTTCATGGTCTCTAAGTGAAGTTAAAACCTGATCCATTATATATAGAGAATAATTAACACTAAAATTCTCTTCGGGTTTTGTTTATCATCATTCTCTATGATATCATCAAACTATTTTTTCTGTGTACGATCCTCTTTTCAAAAAAAATTGGATTAATGCCAACATCATTTACAATTCCTTTAGCTTCTTCCAGTGAGGGTTCAAACCTATCTTCTCTAAATTTTCCAAAAAATGCTACAAGCTCTTTAATTTCCAAGACTGCATCTTCAAGATTCATTTCCTTTCGCTGAAGAATTTTACTCACTCGATTAATGTTATCTAATATCTAGTACCGAACAAAAAAACTAATTAGAAACTAAAAATTCTCCGAAGCTTTTTTGCATAATCCTTTAGCCTCCATCATTGCAGTATCATCTTGGAATTATTTTCAATATCAATCAAAGCATATCTAAGCTCCGATTCTTGAAATCTTATTGCTTTAACACTTCCAATATGGCTTTCCTGACGCGTTGCCCATAGTGGTTTTGGAGTCAAGCCTTTCACGTAAGCACGAAGTATTTCCCATTGGTGTGTTGATTCGGAAACCAAAGTATAGGTCTTTTGCATATATGCCAAAAAAATCTAGCTTTCATATATGATTTAGCCATATCACATAAAGTGAGGTTTGGATTATGACATCCACATCAAATGTAAACGACTCTAGGATTTACATTAAGTAATCTTCTTTGTAACCTTTGATGTTTACCTATAGTGAATTAAATAAAATAGTTAATAAAAATTCCATAATTTAAAATCAAGTTAAAATTATTATATTTAGTTTAATAATGTACTTTTCATATTTGAACCATTATCATATCCTTGTCCTCTCACATCATTGGTATCAAGTTCAAGATCATTTAAAACATTTTCATGTTCTTTAAAAAGGCCAAGTCCAGATGTATCATCGACGGCTATGAATCCAAGAAAATATTCTCCCACCTTAATACCAATTGTATTGTCAACACTCACGCATCTTATAATAATGGACATCTGCTTCTTATGACTCAAATCTGGAGTTTAGTCAAGAATTATAGAATAGTACTTTGCTTTCTTAATTTTTGCAAGCATTTTTTACTTTGATCTTGTTGGCCAATAAATTAATCAATTCATTTTGAATTTCATGGCTTAAATAATGATTGATTATTTCATTATTTTTGCTTTTTTTATTTTTGCAAGAATAATACCAATTTCATGGCTATCAATCACCATTTTGAGCCTGCTTACCGATTTCAAGGTTGTTATGGAAACATTTTATCTCTGTCCCTTGTAAATGTCCTTTTCGGGTTCAAAAACAGGTTGACATTTGTCCCCCCGTGTATATTTTGTTGAAAACATGATGTGCTCTGGAATGAATCATCTTCAATCATTACTTGATAGACCTAACTATTCATATTGACTTGGTTTTAAGGAGTTGTCCTTAACTCGCTAACTATTTGCTTGAGCTTCTTAACTTGGATTGCCTTTATCGGTAATAACAATACGAATTCGATTGGAACATTTTAGGATGCCTTAAACTGGTGTAAATCATGTGCGCAAATTACATGTTGCGTTGAACCAAGAAAATAGCCCGTAATTAGATTATTGGAATGACCTGATGCTAGGTCATGAGCCTTAGGAAACTCTTGGGAAAGTCCTATTTTCCTTCTTAAGCTTCGGGGCTGATTCCTTTAACCTATGCTTCTTGGGTGGAATTGCATCGGCTCGATATGAATAGTTACAGTTGATCCTAAGATATATTTGGTTGGCGTTAGTGTTTAGCAATTCCTATGGACCGCTGAATGGTGTATATGATTATCTAAGCACATTTGCGGCATCTCCATTCTTGTACTGCCTTGGCCTATCCGTAGTCCTGTAAAATGAGAAAGCTTTCTGAGCCACATATGGCGGCGGATCCGTTATCGAGTTGCCCTGGTTGATGCATAGAATTCAATATGCAAACATGAATCGTTTCCTTCCTGAATTCTAAGCACTTTGCCTTTATGGATTTATTTTTGAATGAAATGTACCTAATAGCTTTGATCATGAGGCTTACTGTATAATGTGCGTCGTTATCACGATTTTAAGTTCGACCGTAATGTAGTCCTAGTCAATAGCATGACTTAAATTCGAATTCGAATTCAAATTGATAATCCATTTAGATTGAATTAGAGTCAGGAGCACTTTCGAGCTTCTAACCCCTTATTTTTGGATTCTTGGGTTATTTGAAGATTCAATCCAAATGTTCCTCAACTTAAGATCATCTCGATGCTTCAATTCGAGAATAAGAAATGAACTAGCCTTGAACTTGAACTTGTCTGCCTCATCTCACAATTTTAAGGATTAATTGTAATGCAAATTTACTATATTTGAGTTGTCTTGGCTACGAAAATGGTCCCACGCCCTTGAATTGGCTTTTAGGATAAAGAAACATGTTTTTGAAAATTTCAATGCCCTGAAACTCCATAACTTGGAGCGCATAGCATTTCCGACTACTTAACCAATATTTGGGTCACGTCTTATAAGTAAAATGAAGTGTAACTTATCTCAATTCCGAGGTCCTTCTTTTAAAACACCAGCACATTTAACGGACCTGGAATGGAGAGCCTCCGATACCGATTTGGGCGACGAATTTGTTGTCGATTGCTCAAGTCGACAATGGTAAGTCTAATAAAAAGAAACAACATGGAAAGTTTTCTAGGCTTAAACGGGCACAATCATGAGATGGTATCGTCTAAGAGTACATTTGACTCGTTGGATACAACTCACATGAATATGGTACCACACTTGTCCTTGGATGGCATTTGGTATTCTTTGATCGACACAAGCCTATTTCAAGTTCTGACGTCTTTCGTTACAACTGTATACATTTATGAAACGTGCGAACCTGACTATCCTGAGTACGGGATACCTTGTATAAAGAGGTATCGAGATATATGACCTGCAAACATTCTGGAGGGTGCGACCCTACTCAATCCAAAGTTGAATCGACTTCAGCCACGTACTCCTCCTTAGTTTATATCGAAGCTTCCTCTCATGACCTTGTTGAAAGAGCATTACCATGATAAGGCTTATGCCTAACTTTTCACGTCCAATGTTTAGGATTATTTCAAATCTGCCAAAAGGATACACCTCTGTGGTCACACGTTGAATGCTTCGACATGTGTGCTTTCAGTTCGGGATCCTAAAGGCAATGTACAATTGTCGACTCAGGGTGAAGCTGTGGATTAACCCCCATCTGATTTTACTCCTCACCATTGTTGTATGTTCTTGGGCGAGGCTATTCCTCCATTTGTCCTCCCTTACGAGATATGCTTCAGAAGTGAGGAATTGCTTTGTACCAGCTTCGCTTAAATAGTTACGTCAGGTTGACTGGAATAGTTTTGCAACATTAATGGCACACTTTTTGCCCTTACAGGGTATTCCGTGATACTTGCGACTAATCAAGTTACATATTGCCCATATTTGACTGAATGTTTCAGAACTTGATATGCAGTTGCCTTTGACATGTGGTGTCGTTTCTAAATCACTCTCAATCTTACAATTTGCCATTGGCTTGTACGCACTAATAGAATGATGCCTCAATTTTTCATTTGTTTTACACATTCCTTTCATATAGGGGTAAACTTCACAGCTTTGCATTTGAAAGGATCTACCATCTCTTAAACAATGATCGACGGTCGATTGATCCTTGGCTTAGGTTTAGCTGGAACATGGTGAATTCCTAACCAAGCTTGGCTGAAGTTTCTCATCTTCCTTTTGCAATGTAGTATGCGCTCCATAGATTTTGTCATGTTCTTTGATTTTGTGTAGAAATTCTCTTCTCTTGACTTTTCAGACTAGTGTCATTGGAGGGAGGTTACAATTGAATTTCACAATGTGAATAGTTGGTAGTGAAGATCGGCTATGATTTAACCGAATGCCCCTAGCCTTAAGGCCAAGCTTTTTTCCTGCCTTTAGTTTTCCCTTTCAGTGATTTTGTCCAAGTTACTTTCCAAGTGCGGAGATTTGTTGGAACCTAATACAGTTGATGATTTCACAATACCATCTTTCATGTTCTCTTGCTTTCATGGGATCCTATAAAGGAGGGTTTTCCTTGTCATTTCGGATAAAGGTTCCATTGTCATTTTCTTATTTACAATAGGTAAGTTTTGAGAGAGTAGTTAAAAGATAAATATAATTTGCTTTATTTTGCTTATAATGAGTTGTGTATGAATGATGGTTCATTTTTGGTATTTAAGAATTCCGGACCTGCTTTGTTCAAATAACACACTGTACATTCCTCGACCGACACTTAGAATCTGTGTGGAGACTACTTTTTGACTTCTCTTGGATTCTAAGCATCGTTCGAATGGGGTCATAATCCAAAATAAAACGTATGTGACAATCTTGATGCGGAGTATCATTTTTTAGAATGAATTTTTGGCCATTCACTTTCATGTTTGGTGAAACAAAACTTTCTCCTCTTAAGGTAAGGTTTTATTGTAGCTTATGCAAATTTGAACAGGGTTCGAGGTGCACTATTCTTCTTCATATATTGCATGCTGAACTTTGTTGATGGAGCTCATCCATTGATGCTTGGTTTCTGGGTTTATATAGTGGTCGACTATTAGGAGTTGGTTTATTCATTTTCCTCCACCTGAGTATGCTCTTCAGTCCTTATTAGAATTGGAGCTACCCAATGCTTTGTGCCTTTCAGTTCACTTTGGTTTACTCTAACTTAACTTCTCACGGTTCCTCAGTTGTCAACAACCATGCACACGGTTTTACAACATTTTCATTGGAGTTTTAAAGTCTGAAGCATATTTTCGAACTTCTCTGACTTCTTTTTCCCATTATGCCATGGTTGAGGCAGATTTATATTTTTATCTCTCCATGGTGTAGGTTAAGCTGATGTTTCACGCATGCAGTGCTTGAAGTTTATCCTATATATAAAGATCTTAGCAACATAAGATTATTATTTTCTAATGTAATCGTGATTGCATAATTTTCTTGTGTTTTATGTGTTGTGTATAACTTCTTGTGAATGTGAGTTGATTATCCATGTGGCAGTTTATTAAATCACATAGTAACGATTTTTATGCGAGATGCTTATGTATCACACATCATCATTTATGAGGATTTTGATTGAGTTCGTGTGTTTACCACAGTTTGGAGAGTTAATCTTATCGACTACATGAGTTCTTGTTTTCATCGGGAGATTCGATACTCTAAGAAATTTAATTAATTGTCCTCTGCCTGTTTCGCATAGCTGCTTATATCCTCATAATTTAGTACTTACTAGTTGATTCTTTTATCATGATCTTTTCCAACTTGTCACTACAAACTTAGTTACAGTCCATTTACTCTGTCTGGTGATTCATGCAGGAACAGTTTGGATTTGGAGTGTCTTATCAATGTTGCCTTTCATCTTGATTGTCTTCTTTGTAGTTCTATTCAAAGTTTTGGGAATCGATTATCTGGCATCTTGGTTTCAACCAATGCTTGGATGTCTACATAAGTCCTTGGATGGTCCCATGACTATCCATATTTTTGGGTTAGGGATGTAGTGACATTCCTATTTCAAACTTTTGAAGTATGTAGACATTTGATTCGGCTATGAGATCTGTTAGTCAATGTCAAGGCTCATCTTTAAACCTCACTAGTAAGTAGTTTTTCTTCTATGGCTGAGCTTGATGGAAAAATAAGTCGATGAGTTAACGAAGTGCTTCTCTAATGATAGCAATCTCGAAATTTGATGCCTTCCATACCACCTTCCGGTTTCATCGATTTCAACAATACCCTTTCTACCTCCACTGTCGTTTGTTATTTCTATCTTATTCTCTAGCATCGTCCCATTCTTCTAATCTAAGGCTATGGTCTTTTTCAAAGAGGGTTGCTACATTGTGGAACTTAGATGATTCGTCGGCATGACTATGAAGTGACGGTGTTAGCGTTGGATGAACGGGACTAATAATGGAGGTTATAAGGATGGCATAAGAGAAGACCGATAAGGAGACTAGAAAGGGCCCAAGAATGGAAAGCGAAGCTGGAAAGGATTTGAATTCTACTATGGGTTAATCTGGGAGGCAGAGAACACCGCAAATTTTATTCGGATACCAGTTCAAATGACATTGAGGCGAGAAGCGGGTTGAATTTCTCACTTTCGTTATTTTCTCCTACCTATGTTGTGTAGTCATTTCCGAATTTCTGAATAATGATTGAGTTTGTTCCCCTCATCGTATTTGAATCGATGCCAGAATTCATTATCGATGTACATCGGCCCTCGTGTCATAGGACTATTGTGCACTTAAAACCATGTCCCGATTTTGTCGTAACTTGTTTTGTTTTATTTCATGCTCATGCACAACATGTGTCTCATTTTTTCTTGGTCGGGACTGTGCAGGCACCAGTATATGCCATCTGGACAAGTGGCAGTTGGTATGTACATGCAGCGCGATAATAGAATGTTGTTGCTTGCCGTATGACTTTGGAATATCTAGTTTTAGTTTCAGCATTCTCAGCATGTGTTAATTGCATTCTATTTTCTTGTATCACCTTCTTAAGCCGGAGATGCTTGGGTACTGGCCCTTTAGAGTTGATTGGAGCTTTGTAAAGAGATACCATATGGAAATAGGATTACTTTTTCTTGTCGTACATCTTGTATCATCTATATTATGATACTTTTCAAATTTTTAATTCATAATTTTCAGCATTCTACTCTGTTATAGTACTCTATTATGTAATTCTTCCTTTTCTATTCATCACAATGTTGGGATAGGCCTGTGGTATGTTTTATGCTGATGCCATTTGAGGTCGTCGCAGGTGGTGTTGGCTCCATACCATGGGTTATTGTGGATTGGGATGAACTTAAACTCCATATACGTTGGGAGTTGCCTACAACTTATAGTGATTATTGGTCAAGTTAATCTCCTTGTCGTCTTAGGTTTTGAGTTATCACTGTTGGTATTCCCGATCTCAGTTTCCGAGGATGTGTGATTTCTCCATTGGTTTTGAGTTACGTTATGTTTTGTAACCGCCTTCTAAGCACCGCTTATCTGAATGTACTGAGAAGATGGGCAATCAGGATAATCAAACTTTGCGCAGTGATGGTTAAGGCATCATGTCCTCTAGGGAAGGAATTCATGTTTGTTAGGAATGGTTGTTGGTTTTCTTTTAGAGGATCCTTTTGGAGTTATACGTAAGGATCTTGTTTATGGAGACTCCACGTTTGCTTGTGGAATGTCTCCGACTTCACTTTTGGAATGATAGTACCTCGTTGCTAGAATACTCGATTCCAAGGGCCGAGGAATCTCATTCTTGAATTTGCATGACATGGGCTTATATTTGAAGTCGCATCTACAGAAGCTTAGTTCCTACCCCTGTATAGACGTGCAGACACTTGCTCAGGTTTCGTGATCTCTCTTTTGGATATGCTGATCTCGGGCAGTGGATTCTTTTGTTTGATTTCATCAATCATCTGGAACCTTGTCTTTTCGGGATTTCTGACCAAATGGCGGTCTTCTCATTCACCCCGAGTCATATTCATTTTACATTCAACCGATTGCCCCTATGTGGTGGGCTCTTTTATCCACTCAATGTTTATCGATCGTTGTGTGCCTTTATTCGAGGTCGGGACTAGCTAATGTTGGTCGCGTTTACTGAGGCTAGACTCTTTCATGATGCATATTGAGCACCTCATAAGAGCGAGGTTCTAACCCACTTTATATTTATTGATTGTCGTGTGCCTTTATTCGAGGTTGGGGCTGGCTTGTGTCGGTCGCGTTTCTTGAGGTCGGAGTCTTTCACGATGTATATCAAGCTCCTCATAAGAGCTAGGTTTTTTATTTGCCTGATGTTTATCGATTGCTGCTTGCCTTTGTTCGAGGTCAGGAAAAGCTTGTGCCGGTCGCGTTTCCTGAGGACGGACTCATCACGATGTATATTACGAGAGCCTCATAGAAGCGATGTTTTTTATTCGTCTAATATTTATCGGTCATGGCGGGCCTTTGTTCGAGGTTGAGACTAGCTTGTGCTAGTCGCGTTTCTCGAGGCTGGACTCATCACGATGTTTATCAAGAGTGCCTCATAAGAGCGAGGCTTTATATTTGTTTGATGTTTATCGATCGTCCGTGCCTTTGTTCGAGATCGGGACCAGCTTGTGCCGATCCCGTTTCTTGAGGTCGTACTCATCACGATGCATAGCGAGCGACCTCATAAGAGTAAGGTTTTTTTGTATGCCTCGGCTTGGGTGAGGTCTTTTGTATGCCTCAGCTAGGGTGAGGTCTTTTGTGCACCTCAGCTTGGGTGACGGATTTTGTATCCCTTAGATTGGGTAAGGTATTTTATGTTCTCCAGCTTAGGTGAGGTCTTTTGTGTGCCTTCGCATGTGGAAGGGCTTTGAGTGCCTTCGCAAGCGAAAATGCTTTGAGTGCCTTTGCAAGTGGAAGGGCTTGGCTGTAATGCTGACAACCATTGGATGACGTTGAGACTTTGCAATATTGAAAGTCTTTGGATGATACTGATGACGTTGATAGTAATAGGACAACATCGTTGCTTGGTGATGCTAATTGTCTTTGGATAACATTGATTTTATTACAGTGCTGACATTACATGATATGGTTGTTTGTCGATCAGCTATCATAGGAATAAAAGGAATTCCATCAAATGTTGCGAGCTCGATGGTTTATTCCAGTAGCTTTTGATCAATATGCTCTGGTATTCTCCGTAGCACGCTTCAGAATGAAATCTCCGACCCCACAGGTTTGATGATGAAGTCTAGCATTTCCAATTTCCCTTGACTTACTTTTATTCTCATCTTTGCTTCTTTGCTAGGCATTAACAGATTGGGTCGAGTCGGAGGTTTCTAATATCCCATGGTTATTTTATCTTTAGCGCATCTCGACCACTTACTGAATTTTTCTCTAGAATTTTGGTCCTTCTCTATTGATTTAGCGTTGGAGCTTTTGGTATTTGATGTGGCATGGTTATGTAATTTGTTCTTCCAGTTGTCTGATGCCAAATCTGTTTCAGTTGATCCATGGCAATTGGTTTTCCCAATCTTGAATGTATTCTGAGGGCCATGCAGTAGACCGTAGTGACTGTCATTGCTTTAGCCATAACCTAGCGACACTTGCACAGTGTACAATTCTAGGTTAGCCATGTTGTTGTAAGAAAAGGTAGCCAATATAATTTGCTTATTCGGGTATCGTGTTCGTAGAATCGTAGGGACGATCAGATTTCAGCTTAGCTTTAATTTGTTTTCTTCATCCATTCATTTTTCTCTCTTTCATGGGCCTTCATCATTATTCTCAAATTGAATGCTAGTCCAGGCATGTATTTCACTCTTTTTCATTTTTTGGAGTTCTTTCCTCCTTTGACTTCAATTAGTCGTCTATTTGTGTAGTTGTTCTATGGTAATCTTATACAATGTAGAAGAGTTCTGGGATAGGTACTTGATCCACTGTAGAGAAGATTTTCCTTGTTTTATTATCTTGACATTGTGGAGTACTACCAATCTCTCTGTCCAAATGTTCTTCAGACTAATTATAACCCCCTTCGAGAAACCTATACGGTGGTCCATGGAATCATCACAAAAAGTTTCATCTGAATTCGAGCTAATTTGATGGATCAATGCCGACACATCACCTATGGATCGGTACCGGTCAATGGAAATGGAATAATTTTCAAAATCTTTTGTTCAGTAGCCTTGTGGTGACGTACCAGAATCAATCCATGATGTCAAAATCTCCATTGGATTTATCCCTATGGACCGGTACCGATCAACAGGGTATGGAACAGTGTCGGTCCATACATTTAGACAAATGTTCAACTTTTTGTTTTCCAGAGTATTACTGTTGAATGGTGCAGTCATTTCCCAAAGTAAGATATGACATAAAATAGATCCATATGGATTGATACCAATCCATGAGGGATGGATCAGTACCATTCCATCAAGTTAGCCAATTTTTTCTTCAAATTTTCCAGATCATCTTTTCATGCCGCCTTAGGCGCACATATGAATTTTCCTATTAATTCGATGTCGCTTGGTTATGTGAAAGTGTCATTTCGACTAAGCCTTGCGAATTGTTCTTTTACAAGAAATATTTGCTAAGTTTTCTTCCTCGGGCCAGGATTTCTGTCTGATCTGAAAGTGGTAATTTGTCTTATAAATTTACCTTCTCTTAGCATAATTTTTAGATTTGACTTATAAACTTTTCATATCTTTTTTAGTAGATCTGTCTTCTAAACCATGAGGATATAGTAGACAGACCAAATCTGATCCTTAATTCAATTTCTTAGTGAAAGCACTAAATGTTAACACCAAAAATGGCACTAATACCTAATTTTAGCCAAAGCACCACACCTTTATGGGGAAAATAATATAGAACATATAAAAATAAATAAAAAAGGTAATAAATAGAAAGTAAAGAGAGACACAACTTTCATAGTGCTTCAACCATTGACAAGGCCTACATCCACTTTGAATATCTTTTATTATGATTCTTGCCATGCCAAATACAACGAATTACAAATTATTATAATATTCTCCACAATAGGGATTAACAGGAAATCACAAGTACTAGTTGTTATCGGAGAATCACGATAAGCAATCTAGGTGACATTGGTTTTTCTATCCCCGGATATCAAGTCTTGATGTTGAAGGTGAGTAATGGCTGCTAGAGATGAAGATCAACTATTACAGAGCTTTGGCAGCATTATGGTGTGGCAGAGGTTGGATCCCTCTTTCTGTTGGAGAGCGTGCTGTATTTATAGAGTTTCAAGGGGTATTGGATTAAGCCCATTGACACACAGGCTTGACATAACATAAAGAAGCCACGCCCAAAGTCCCATTGCTACATGACTTAACATCATGGACCGGTATCGTTCCATGGCCTATGGGTTGGTGCCGGTCCATGGACTTAGACAATTTAGAGATGAAAACTTCATAACTTGCCTTCCTTAGTCCTTATGAGTCCTCTTGCAGAATTTGGTGTCGATCAGACTTCGTTTGACTAGCATTGGTGATTTGTTGTCTTATCGTGCATGCTTTTCCCGTCGATCCATCAAGTAATCTTAGCATAGTTAATGTGATTGACTTGACACTTTACCAAAGGCTTGTTGGATTCTTGGAGTCACCACAACCCAAATAATGAGAAAATACTGATTATATCAGTGGATCGGTACCAATCCATAAGGCATGGACTAGTACCGATCCATGGACTTAGCTGAAATTGCTTCGAAACTTCTTGTGAAGGTATCGATCACCATTTTGAGCTTGCTTACCGAGTTCAAGCTTGTTCTGGGAACATTTTGTCTCTGTCTCTTATAAATATCCTTTTTGGGTTCAAAACTAGATTAACATACCTATAACAACCTAAATTTCAGCAGGTCTGAATTTTCGCAAAATTCTAAAATCCAAGTTCACTGAAACCCGAGTTGGTCTGTCTGGTATCCTTAGAAAGACAAAGATAAAATTTATTAGAGCTTACAATAAAAATATCTCGTAGCGGAATGAATAAAAAATCTATTACTTAAATAGGAAAGGAAGAACCAAAGTACACGTGTCACTCCCTTGAACATTACGCCGTTGATCATTCCTCCCTTTTTCATTCCTCCTTCACTCCTGTTTTCCCAACGTTCACACTGCCGGTTATCATTTTCACTCAGATGCGGTTCTCCAAAACTGTAAGTTTGAAATTTGAATCGTAGAACTTGATTTCCCCATGCGCTGTAAATCCTACTTTCCTCTTTCTCTATTTTTCTACGGACAAATCTTATCCTAAAACAACTTCTCGCATCATTCTCCCCACGATACAAATCCTGTCCTCATCTATGTTTACTTTTTCTGCCAACAGGCTTACCTTAAAACAATACATGTTGGAGATGTTATACAACAGCTAAAACAACGAAGTTGAATTGGTGATTTACTTCCATTAGGTAAGTGATTTGTTAATGTTTGTTGCTCGAATTAGGAATTTGTATATATCTAAATGCGTAATCGGTAGGATTTGCAGTAAAAGTTGATTTCATTATTTGTTATTCCAACTCTTTTCTACATCCCCAAATTAGGAATTTTTGTATATCTAAACGCATAATCAATAGGATTTTTAGTAAATGTTGATTTCATTATTTGTTGTTCCAACTCTATTCTACATCCCATTTATTTATTTTAAATACAATCCTTTTCATCACTAATTTGATAATCCTATTCGCTGAAGTTGGGTATTATGCATGTATTTGACAATATAATTGGTATATTGGGTTATAGAACCTGATTTGGCGATATTTTGTTCCTACTATATAATGCATGCACCCTTTTTTTCTACATAGCTTTTTAATTTAAATTTGATAAAGGTGCATAATTCTCATATATTAGCAGTATCTCTGTTTATAAGATGACAACAATTCAATTTCGCTTTAATTGTGTAGTTATTTTATTAGTTTAACTCATGTGCTTCTTCCTGCAAAGTATTATTTTAAGACTATTTCTATTCTCCCCCCGTTATTTACTGTCCACCCCCCCATTCACGTTGATGAAGTGATCTGTGCCCTTCATTCTCCGCAAGTAGTGGCGGCTGTTCGTCGGTTGTCCATTGATCTGTGTACGGAGGAAGTCAATGGGGTGTGTAAGGAGGAAATAGGGGGGAGAATAGAAATAGTCTATTTTTAAATGGTGTTATTATTATCCATTCTCATTCACGAGCACTTTGTGGTATATCTTCATTATGCGTATGTACAAACTTCCTTAATTTCCTATAATGCTCTAATTGTTCATTCATGATTCAAACTGGATTATTTTACATTGGAAAATCTTCTTTAGATATCATTATTCTTTAATTGCCATATTGAAAAGTATAAGATCATTTTATTTCTGTTTATTTGTATAATATTATAGACAACCATCGATGATGGAATAATAATACAATTTAAAAAAAGATTTGTAAATCCCCAATTATTGTTTGGAAATACAAATAGATATACTAGGTGTGTCACAAGAGTTCCATGCTTGAGTTGGATTAAATTTAGTATGAAGGATCTTAGTGCCTCCATCATTTCATTTTATACAAGTAAAAGACAAAGACACCTAGGATTTTTCCAGATTTGTTAATCCTGTGTTCATATACAACAACTTATATTAAAAGTCCAAGACAATATGATTGTTTACATTTGTTGATTGGTTCCATAACTAAGTGCTCCATGTTACAAAATTTAATGTAGCAGTTTGTACATTTTTATACAAAAGTCCAAGGTAGCTTGGTTATTCAGATTTGTTGATTGGCTCTGTAACTAAGAGTTCCATGTTAATACATTTTTATGCTACATTTATGTGTTTTCGGATGGATGCCCCATGTTGGTTGTTTGATTTTTCAAATAAATTGGATGGATGCCCCAACTTTTTTTGTGGGGTAATAGGCACAAAAGATGAATATTTGATTAATGCAATATGTCAAGTAGGTAATATATAGTAGGCCATATTTTGAATATTGATTTAATGGTACATGAATGTTTGTAATGATTTGTTGAATGCAATGGTACATGAATGTTTGTAATGATTTGTTGAAAGCAACATAAGCTTATATTTTAAATCCATGTTTTCAAAGAATGCAGTGTGATGTGGTGAATATTCAGGATTTTATTTAGTGTACTTTTAATTACATATCATTATAATCTACATAGTTATTATAATTATAAAAAAGAATGAGCAGTAAATTGTTGAAATGAAGATAATGCTTCATAATTCTTAAAATGCACATGCTTTGTCATTTTCTTAGCCATGAAAATGTAGTAGTTACACTAAAATGAAGCTTATTCTGCAGCATTAAGAAGTGTTATCTTTCAGTCACACATCTGCCAGTAGGTTCGGAAGGAGGTCACATAACCAGGTTATAGACAAAGAGCAGGTCAGTTTGGATATGTTTGACCATTTTAGATCGCCCCCTTTAAATTATGATATATTGTTGTTTTCCATATCATGACCGATATCTAATTCAATTTTTTTGTTTATAAAGTGATGCATTTCACTTGGTATTTAATTGATTGCTATTATATTGGTTGAGTTCGTAATACAAGCACAATTGGTTGATATACCGTTGGCTCTATGTGTATTGTTTTATGAATAGACCGAGTAGTTGTTTGAAGAATCATCTGGCTTGCAGTTTTTACCCCCATGTAGTACACGACTCTTATTATAGCCAAGGGTTTGTTTTTTAATTATGCATCTATTTTTGTCTTTGAGGATTGTATTTTTTTCTTCCTTAATGGTTAAAACTAAAATAAAGTACGAAAAACTGAACTAATAAACAACAATCTCCGAATATTGATTACTCTGCATACACCTACATCTTCTTCTGAACAGTATGGTGCCTTACCATAAATTGGGAGCATGGTTACAACTTATATATTGTTATATAGTAAGTGATGTACTGTACAAGGATAAATTGTTTTTATCCTCCATTTTTTTTATTGTGCCACATTAAAGATTGCTGCTATTTGAAGTTTTGAACCCTTCATATAATATGTGCAAATTAATTTTTGTGCACATTTGGCCAACGCTACAACTGAAACTATGTGCAAATATATAGGCATCTATGCATATGAGTTTAAATTTGAACATATTTTAATATAGTGGCAATTATGCTAATTAGAACCTTATTGCCCTTACTGGAAATTAAAGAAGTTACATATATAGATATTTGTATCAATATCTATGCACAAATAGATGAATATACATATACGATGAGGATGGTTCTGGTGGTGATGTTCCTTAGTTTCCATGTATGCAATACTTTGTACTAGGTAATGATATTTATTTTTGCGTAAATTTTGTTATGATAGTGAAGTGATTGGACACTTCAAATCAGGAATGTTACTCTGTGCATGTACGGAGTACCAGTATCTTTCTCTATAATAAAGGTGTTTGCGGTAACCTAAAAAAACGGTCGGCTTTGCCAAAAAAAGAAGAAGATGAATATACATGTACTCTCACATCAAATAGGTAAAAATATATTGGATTACAAATGCTTTATTTAAAAAAAAAACACATCAGTATTTAATTATTGTATTTGCAACTAGGTGAATATATATTTTGGAAATTTCTTCGTGGCTCCAACCAACAACAAGGTAAATATTTATTCATAGTTTCAAACAAAGATTTAACTAATATAAAGCCTTGAAAAAAGATTTAACTAATATTTTGTACACAATTGTTGCATTTATATATGTATGTATGCATGCGCGCGCGCGTACACACACACACACACACACACACACACACATGTGTGTGTGTGTGTGTATACAGAGCCAGTCCTGCAAAAGTTAATGCCCTGGACAATTTTCTAATGAATGCCCTGAATTTTGGAGATGCAAAAAAACAGAAGAATACATTTAGTCCTTTATTAAATTAAGCAGTCTTATAATATAATCAATAAGTATACTTCCACTGACAAATTAAAACAAAACAGTGTTTAATGTGCCAATCTTTTAACCTGAATTATAAATAAATATCATATTATCTTTTAGGTTTCATGACATTTGGAAATGCTCTATCTTTTAACATGAAATTAAAGTAAATAACACAACTATCTATATTTCTGAGATTTGGAAATACTTGGTTGAATTGATGGTATTATTTTCTTTTGCACTAGGAAATGAGAGCAGTAACAGTGGTATATCCTTTTCTATTTATTAAAGCTAAATCAATGATGGTCATTCTATGGTCAAACTTTTAGACAGTGTCGTAATTGCTAAATTTTGGTATGGAAGTTATAACTGTCCTTTGCTTCCACCATAAAGATTAAGATATCCTTTTCAAATATCTTTCTAACGTTTTATTTATTTATTCTGTTGTATAACTTTTACTTTCTATAAACTAAAGTGGAGTAGCATTTATATTTATTAAGATATCCTTTTCGATATCTTAATAAATATTGAATGTGAATAAGATTAGATTCCAAGTGGAACAGGTACCTACTTAATGTTTCAATACAAAACAGCTAAATGAGTCCATATGCATGCTTTAAAGATGGCCATATACTAGTTTTACCGTACAACGGTGGGAAAAACCGACCGTTAAATTGTATAGTATTAAAAAAAATGTTAATTCTTTCCCTTAATTATGAATTTGAAAACTGAGCTTAATTTTATGGATAATGCATTGTGTTCTAGCTTTTAAAAAAGGACTTGCAACAGGAATTGGTTATGCTACTGCTCCGATATTGGACTAGTAGTTACGATGGACATGGCAAGGCTACCATGATCAATGAGAGATGGAGGCACCATTATAACCATTGGGATTTGTTACAGTCGCCTAGAAGCAAGTCATTGTTTGCTTCTGATCAGCAACAAAATTCTGATCCACAACAATGCATTAGCAAACATTTTATCATATGGAAGGTTTAATTAGGAATGTATTGTCGATACTCTGTCTATTGACATTCCATTGCAACCAGAATTTCATTTTCGATCAAAAAATAAAGCACCTGCTATGACTGATCTAAATAAATAAATTTGGGATAGTGTTTAGCTTTGCTCCTAGAAAAAGAGATAAAAGTGAACAAAAAGGAAAATTTTAGATAGGACAATCTCATCCAAAACTCTAGGGGTGAGAAGAAAACAAAGTTTACAAAACACGAGGGGATTATGATTTTTTACTGTAAGATTCCTAACATCAAACAATAGGCATCTATTTAACTCCAGCGAAATAGGAATCCATTTTTTGGAGATGACAGTATTGCTATTTCCACTAAAGTCACAACTTCAAAATAAAAAAAATTAGAGACGGTTTTTTCTACGTTGTCAACAGGATGGTTAAAGGTTGCTTAATGCTCAAGTGAAAACTAAGGATGCGTTCAGTTTATAGTTTTTAATTTTAAGTTTTCGCACATACAAAAGTACAAGCGATGCAAACATATCCTTAAAAACGATCGTTTTACAAAAAGAAGTTAACACACAAAACCAAAAACAACTTTTTATTATTTTTCATATTTTAAAAAACAAAGTAAGGATGATAACAAATTCATCTATCCACCGTCCTTCCGTCACCTTCGTCACACCCTCCGACTTTGATTCGTCACCTCTGCTATACTTCAAATCTACACAACTTTCATAACTAACGTTGAAAACTAAAAACTCAAAACACGAAATAAATCAAACACCGCCTAAATTTCTTGTTATTATTTCTCATGTTACTTACTATCATTAAAACAACGCATGATAGCAGTTGAATCATGTCAATGGTACTTTACACTGGCCACTGCTTAATATCAAACGATGCTTAAACGTAAGAAAATTAGCAAGCATTAGGTTTGACTTGTGTTTGTTTCTTCAAACCTAATATATAATGATAAACTGGTCAAGTATTAGCATGATTTTTAAACAAAGAGACAAAAAAGGGTCACACTTAAATAAGATTTAAGTTGATTCCAGTGACGAATGGTTCCTGCATACGCTTTTAGATATGCATTCAGCAATTTAACATTTCTAGCTTTTATTTAAATATTAGAGTCATAACTAGAAAGTATTACCATTTAGGTTCAATAATTTGATGACTGCGGGTTATATTACAAGTTTCAATTTTAAAATGTGAAGTATAATGCAATTGCATTGATGATTTCTACTATTCTCATAATTCCTGTAATTTATTTTTATTATAAATTTTCATTTAAAAACACGTTGTACATGAATTGTATAGATGTTTTAATGCTCAAATCTAGGTTCACAGAGCAGACGTCATTTGGGTATTGTTCAAATGACACCAAAAAGGCCAATAAGCAAGGAGACAAGTCTATGGTCTTGCCAGCTGCACGCCTAAAATAACTTTACACACTCAAATGTTTGTGTATTTTATATGTAAATACAGACATACACACACATATCATCTAGAATTAAACAATACACCAGAATTACCGGACATTATAGATTACAGCAAAATTAAAGGACCATATAGATATTCAAAGATATCATATAAATTGTATGATAGTGTATCAAAACTCATCTCCTGTTCAGTACCACACGATGAACATATAACCTGATAGAAAATATAAGGACTGGTGTAAGCACTTTGATATAGCAACTCAAAGAAATGACCTTTGTAATACAATATTGACATACATTTTTCACCTCCCAGCATGGAAGATCATGCCTATGCTTCATGTCCATGGCCACAAAGTTCTGTTTCATAACACAACGTTATTCATATAAGTTGATGAGGGCACAATCTAGTCATAGTAAACACACGCAATGTAAGTTATGTAACCACAACAAATGTTGAATTATAAACATGTAGTGAGGTAAGAAATAAGTCATCTGGTGCATTAATAATGAGGGAATAAAATAATTTAAGATGATATTGGATATTTAAGTTAACTGTCACAATTTGAATTTGGATTCACAATGTTAGCTGAGTTGGATGATATTATGTATTTATTTGTCGTCTTGTAGAGAAAAAGCAAGGATAATCTCTAGATACATAATTAACAATTACCCACATGTTATTACTGTGATAATTAGCAAGGATTTCATATTTAAGGATTTCAGATTTCAGCCATACTCATGATAATTCTTCACGTTAATGTAAAGAACATCTAAAAATAATAAATGCAAATGAGACTGATCTGTACACTTATAAACAAAACAACTTCAATCTTATTTTTGAATATCACCACGCCAAACAAAACTACATTCATGTTATTGCCACCACTCAACCTACCTTTGCTTAATTATGGCAATGTCTACAATCAGATATCTCACCACAGCAAGGAGCATGGATGTGGCACAAACTCATTTTCACTTAATTACTGTTACCTTTTATGTGTTTCTCTTTTGTTGGGCGCTCAAGTGACCTCAACATGGTTAGTAGCATGAACGACAGCAATATCCTTTCTGAAGCCTGTTTGTGATCCTCTTCCAGCTGTGCTACTATAATTAATATCACTGCCAAATCAACGAAAAATTATTTATGATATTGAACATTTTAATAAATTAATACATCCATACAAAATAATAAATAATAAATGAATTGTTTCTAAAAACTCAATCACTCTTGGCTGATACAGCCTAGAACCCTCACTAAATAATAAATGAACTCTAAATACAAATATTAATGGACGTTTCTATTACTATACCAAAGTTCAACTATGTCCAAAAAATCCATTAATACTTTTTTATAAGGTTATTTTTGTCGAACCACTATTGGATTTGCACTAAAACTATTCTCTGGTGAATTTAAAATGGTCACTAGGTAGAAAAATATGGGGACTGGGCTTGAGTTTTAGGTGGTAAATTCCTCAGTTCAGAATACTTCAATCAATTTATCGTATACTTTGATCATTCTGTTACCACTTAAGTATTCTGGACCATTATTATCATCACTATCTATTCTCACTTCATGTTTAGTATTTTTCACTAATAATGGTTTGATCGCTATTCAATTTTGAACCTTCGGTGTATTCAATAAGCATAGCTATTGTTTATTCTGTTGTTGCTTCTGCGTTGGCTTGAATTCTTTCGCTAACATAACTACATAAGACATACGAAGCAATCATTTAGTGCATTATAAAAACTTTGATGCCATGAAATTAACTGCAACAATTTTAGAAGGATCTTTTATAAGTCCAACAAGACAATATTTTGTTTCCCCAAGAACCTAGATTTTTGACATAAAATAGGAATTGGTATATATTTACCCTCGATAAACAGCTGAATAAATTCGTTACATTGCAATTATTGTTAAGAAAATTTGCAATGCTTACCAAAGAAGGACCAGCACAAGGTGCAATTGCATAGACAATTAGCGTCATTTAATTTGCATAAATAGCACACAAAACATACAACCATCAACATCAGGTCTTAATTGACACTTTATGCCAGGCAATGGAATAAACGGCTAAAGTCTGCTAAACTAAAGGAGTTAAACTTAGAGATCCAAATTAGAGCAAGTTTTTTTTTTTTTCATAGAGCAAGAAAAGAGGATCAAACTCAGAATAACCTCAGCAGGGATATAATGATATAATGAATCGTGTTACTAAATTATAGTTGGGGAGCTGTTGCTCAAAATTTTCATATCGGGACAAAATATGTAAGTAATCAAGAGAAGTCAGAACAGCCGCGTCTATTATTATGCCAATCGAATTAATCAGCAAAAACCGAGTTACACTATGTAATGTTTTGGACCAACAAGCTAAGTTAGAGATTTACTGATAAACAATGTGGTAGAAACCATTGTAGTATATTGGTGCATTTGAATATGTTGTTGGGGATTTTGTGGTTTGAGACCATAATGGAGGAGAATAATTGCCGTACTTCTGACTTCAAGGATTTGCGGAGCAAATTCTTTCAGACAATAGTTCAACCCACCAGGTACAAATGGGTTAACGAACTATTGACTTCAGGATTCAATGAAGCCTTGAAACAGCGTTATCGAATTCAAAGTTTGTACAACTTTGATTCGACCAAGAACACTCTGATTTAATGTTTCTGATGATGCAAGTACTGCAGAGAATGAAGAGAAGAAGAGGAGGATTAATCTGCAACGTATTTCTGCAATTTGCAACACCTCAGAGGCGTTACAAATGAAACAACGTTTTGATACGCTTTAATGGCGTTGCATACTGTAAAGGAAGAAGAAGATATTATTCGAAGTGATTTCAAACATTTCTGGGCGTTGCTATTTATAACAAATGAAGAGACATCCTTTCAGCGAAGCGTCACCACCGTATGTAACGGTTATTTCCGTCCGTACAGCGTCGCATCTCTTCCCTTTGGGATGAAATCGGTCGACCGCCAAAATATCACCGGTCGATCGTTTTCAAACAGAGAGTAAAACGGTCGACTGGTTGAGTATTGGCCGGTCGACCGATCTGTTTCGTGACTTAATGGATCACGAGACCCCAAGAGCCCCAAGGCCCAAGGCTCATCTTTTGACATTTTAAATATTATTATGCCAAGTTCATGCTCAAGGCCCATTGCCTTATCTCTCCTTCTCTTCTTTCTTTTGTTATTATACATCATGTCTTTACATATATAGTGGAAATCCTTTGTATTTTCCATGATGTGGGACAAAACATATTTGCCCATTCCTTCTTCCTTTTATTCTTCATTCTCTTCAAATAATACCCAAACCCAAATCATTTGTTTTGAAAATTTTACCACAATCTCCCCCAATTTTCAAAATAAGAAAATAAATAAAGTGGACGGCTGAGTCACTAGTGTGATTTCCTACATACCCAAGTGGGATCAAGCCTATGTAGTTCTAAGATCAAGTTTTGCATCATCGTGGAAACAACACATAAATAAAAGTATCTTTTGGATTTGAACTTCTACTTAGTGTAAACCATTCAAAGTTCTATCGAGATTCAATGGTGAACGAATCTTGAACCAAGTATCCCTTAATGATAAAACCGGAACAATCACACATGTTGTATTCCTTAGTTAGAGTGTTCTGTATTGCTCAGCACATTAATGGCCATGTGCTTAAATCCTGGTTCATGAGTCTACTTAGAAAGCGGTCTTACTTTCCTAGGAAACGACCTGATTTCCATACTCATATAGGTAAGTCACTTAAGGTGTTTCTGCGAGACACCTTTTAGGGTTTCTAGACTTATTAAGGATATTTATCCATCCTTTGTTCATGCAGAATCCAACACTAAACATTATGGGATTATTGATTTAGTGTTCCATAATCATTTCCTTAACTTGTTGGTACCCATTGAACTTTGTCTATCCTTTTCAAGACACAAGTTGGGTTTCTGTTAAGGATGATCAATCTTCATTCACAGACCTTAGTCCCATTTCCTTTGACTTTATAGAAACCATAGCCTTTGGAAGACTCTTCGTAAGTGGGTCAGCCAAGTTTTTCTTTGTTTCTATGTAATCAACAGTTATAACTCCACTTTTGAGTAACTGTCTCACCATGTGATGTCTAAGACTTACATGTCTAGATTTTCCATTATATGTTTTATTAGAAACATTACATATCGTTGCTTGATTATCACAGTTAATCAAGACTGCTGGAGATGGCTTCTTCCATAATAGGATTTCTACTAACAAATTTCTAAGCCATTCCGCTTCTTTACATGCGTCTGCTAATGCAATCAATTCTGACAACATAGTTGAATCAGATATACAGGTCTGCTTCTTGGAAGCCCAAGACACAGCAGCGCCTCCTAATGTAAATATCCATCTAGTCGTAGACTTGGATTTCGATTCTACATTGTTCCAGGTTGCATCACTATATCCTTCTATTACAACAGGATATCCTTTATAAGATAAACCATATTTGATGGTTCCCTTCAAATAAGCTAAGACTCTGGAAATGGCTTTCCAGTGTTCGAAACCTGGATTACTCATAAATCGACACAATACACTTATAGCATGTGCGGTATCTGGTCTAGTGCAATGCATAGCATACATAAGACTCCCAATAATACTGGAATATTCCAATTGAGAAATGGTACGTCCAGTGTTCTTTTCTAATTTTATACTTGGATCTAAAGGAGTTGGTGCTGGTTTGTCATCATAATGATTATACTTCTTTAGGAACTTCTCAATGTAATGAGATTGAGTTAATAATAACTCCCCCGTTTTCCTAATGATTTTAACTCCTAGAATTACATCAGCCTCTCCCAGATCTTTCATATCAAATTTAGAAGATAGAAACTTCTTAGTTTCATTTACACAAGATATGTTGGAACCAAATATCAGCATGTCATCAACGTATAAACATATTATAACATAACCGTTGTTATCCGATTTGCTATAGATACGTTTATCTACATCATTAACAATGAATCCAAATGACAGTGCAACTTTATCAAACTTCTCATGCCATTGCATGGGAGCTTGCTTCAGGCCATAAAGAGATTTAACTAATTTACAAACTTTCTTTTCTTGGCCTGGGGTTATGAAACCTTCAGGTTGTTCCATGTATATCCTTTCTTCTAAATCTCCATTTAGAAAAGCTGTCTTTACATCCATTTGATGTATGACCAAGTTATGAATTGATGCAAGTGCTATTAAACAGCGTATCGAGGATATGCGAGCCACCGGAGCATATGTATCAAAATAATCTACTCCTTGTCTTTGTTTATATCCCTTAGCAACTAATCTGGCTTTGAACTTATCAGTGGATCCATTTGTGTTCAACTATTTCTTGAATATCCATTTACATCCTATAGGTTTTGCACCAGGAGGTAAATCGCTTAATACCCAAGTTTGGTTTAACATTATGGAATTCATTTCATCATTGATAGCTTCTTTCCAGAAATTAGAATCCCTAGAACTCATAGCCTCAGAATAAGTTTTGGGATCATCATCGACGTTCATTACATATCTTGTCACATTAAGGACTTTGTCCTTATTGCCTTCTACGAGATATGTTATGAAGTCAGGACCATAGTCCTTCTCTATTCTCGCTCTTTTACTTCTTCTGTGTTCAGTACTATCATCTGGTACTGACATTTCCTTGCTGTTTTGAGCAGGAGCATATTCATCATCATTTGTATCATTAGTCTTAGTTGGTTCTGGACTAGATGATCTCAATGGATTCTCAATAGTTTGATTTTCAAAAAATTCTACATCTACAGATTCTATGACTTCTAAGGTATTAAGAATCATAAATCTATAAGTTATACTATTAAGAGAATATCCAACGAAAACACATTTAAAAGCCCTATTACCTAACTTTGGTCATTTAGGATCTGGTTTTCTAACATATGCTAAGCAACCCCAAACTTTAAGTCTAGTAAGATTAGGTTTTCTATTGAACCATAATTCATAAGGAGAAATATTATTTTCTTAAGTGGTACTCTATTTAAAATGTAACACGCAGATAACATAGCATCACCCCATAGGTTATAAGGCAAATTATAACTTATGAGCATGGCATTAACCATTTCTACTAAAGTTCTATTTTTTCTCTCAGCAACACCATTTTGTTGTGGTGTATAAAGGGGCGGTACATTGGTGAATGATACCATTTTGTTTGCAAAACAAAGTAAACTCATTTGAAAAATATTCACCACCACGATCTGAATGTAACACTTTAATTTTAATTCCTAATTGTGTTTCGACTTCTGCTTTGTAAATTTTGAATTTATCAAAGGCTTCATCTTTTGATTTCATTAGATATACATAAGCATATCTAGAATAATCATCAATAAACGTTATATAGTATTGGTTACCACCATAGGTGATATGACTTTTCAAGTCACCCACATCACTATATACCAAATCAAGCAAACCAGTTTTCCTTTCAACAGATTTAAAGGATTTTCGATGTATTTTTGCTTGAACACGTATCTCACATTTAGAAATGGATTCGAAATCACAATCAGAAATTAATCCTAATTTATGCATATTTCTAAGTGACTTATAATTAACATGTCCTAATCTACTATGCCATAAATTAACAGGGTTAACAATATAAGTAGAAGATATCTTTATTAGATTCAACTTAATCATGCCGTTACAAGAATATCCCTGTCCAATAAATTTGCTGTTCTTGGACAATACTAACTTATCAGACTCATACACCATCTTGAATCCTCCTTTGTTAAGAAGGTATCCAGAAATCAAATTCTTACACATATCAGGTACATAAAATACATTGACTAAAGTAAGAACTTTCCCAGAGGTGAATGTCAATTCAATAGTGCATTTTCCCAGAACTTTGCTTGCAACTTTGTTTGCGCTAGTTACTTCGCTGGATTCTCCGTTATTCTCATCGTAAGTCTTGAACATATTACGGTCTTTGCAAATATGAATAGTTGCTCCAGTATCGAGCCACCAATCATTATCAATTCCACTAACGGAGTTCGCCTCTTGTACGACAGCCACAAGCTTTTCTTCGACCACATTCGCTTTTTGTTGTTTCTTCCGAAGACGACAGTCTCGGGCATAGTGGCCGGGTTTGTGACAATAGTAACAGTCACCCTTCTTCTTATTCTTGGAATTAGTACCTTTCTTTTTGAACTGTGTCTCATTCTTAGGCTTCAACTTATCATTAATTTCAACATTATTAGCCAAAGATTGAGACTCAGTCTGCGGATTATCATCTAGTTCGCGTTTACGAGAATCCTCTTCAATACGAAGATGACGCTGTAAACCATCTAAATCATAATCGGTTTCCGCATGTTTTAATTTCTTCTTATAATCATTCCAAGAATTCGGGAGTCTCGAAATAATAACTCCAACAACAAATGATTCAGGGAGATCAATACCGGCATCCTTAAGTTGATTTACTAACAGTAGTATTTCACTAACTTGTCCAATTATGGACTTGTTAGTGACCATTTTGAAATCCATAAAATTGCATATAAGTAATTTCTTATTACTTGCCTCAGAGATGCGATATTTGCTTTCTAGCGCAGTCCAGAGAGCCTTCGCGGTGTCCAAGGTCCTGTGAGCATTGTATATCGGAGTAGATAGTGCATTCAGAATGTGGCCTCTGCATAGAAAATCTTCCTCTTTGCGCTTTGCCCTTTTTGCTTTTAGTTCCGCACTATCCTTAACTGTTTCCTCCGGTATTTTCTCCAATCCATCTTCGAGAATATGAAATAACTTGACTGTGATCAGGAAGAATTTCATGGTCTCTTGCCAACGAGTGAAATTCTCACCATCAAATCGCTCTAACTTCGTCAAATGCTGATTCATTACTTGTAACGCGCTCAAACCTTCCATGGTTGAAAATATTGTCTGAAAATTTGTTGGGGATTTTGTGGTTTGAGACGATAATGGAGGAGAATAATTGCCGTACTTCTGACTTCAAGGATTTGCGGAGCAAATTCTTTCAGACAATAGTTCAACCCACCAGGTACAAACGGGTTAACGAACTATTGACTTCAGGATTCAATGAAGCCTTGAAATAACGTTATCGAATTCAAAGTTTGTACGACTTTGATTCGACCAAGAACTCTCTGATTTAATGTTTTTGATGATGCAAGTACTGCAGAGAATGAAGAGAAGAAGAGGAGGATTAATCTGCAACGTATTTCTGCAATTTGAAACACCTTAGAGGCGTTACAAATGAAACAGCGTTTTGATACGCTTTAATGGCGTTGCAGACTGTAAAGGAAGAAGAAGATATTATTCGAAGTGATTTCAAACATTTCTGGGCGTTGCTATTTATAACAAATGAAGAGGCATCCTTTCAGCGAAGCGTCACCACCGTATGTAACGGTTATTTCCGTCCGTACAGCGTCGCATCTCTTCCCTTTGGGATGAAAATATCACCGGTCGACCGTTTTCGAACAGAGAGTAAAACGGTCGACTGGTTGAGTATTGGCCGGTCGACCGATCTGTTTCGTGACTTAATGGATCACGAGACCCCAAGAGCCCGAAGGCCCAAGGCCCATCTTTTGACATTTTAAATATTATTATGCCAAGTTCATGCTCAAGGCCCATTGCCTTATCTCTCCTCTTCTTTCTTTTGTTATTATACATCATGTCTTTACATATATAGTGGAAATACTTTGTATTTTCCATGATGTGGGACAAAACATATTTGCCCATTCCTTCTTCCTTTTATTCTTCATTCTCTTCAAATAATACCCAAACCCAAATCATTTGTTTTGAAAATTTTACAACAATCTCCCCCAATTTTCAAAATAAGAAAATAAATAAAGTGGACGACTGAGTCACTAGTGTGATTTCCTACATACCCAAGTGGGATCAAGCTTATGTAGTTCTAAGATCAATTTTTGCATCATCGTGGAAACAACACATAAATAAAAGTATCTTTTGGATTTGAACTTCTACTTAGTGTAAACCATTCAAAGTTCTATCGAGATTCAATGGTGAACGAATCTTGAACCAAGTATCCCTTAATGATAAAACCGGAACAATCACACATGTTGTATTTCTTAGTTAGAGTGTTCTGTATTGCTCAGCACATTAATGGCCATGTGCTTAAATCCTGGTTCATGAGTCTACTTAGAAAGCGGTCTTACTTTCCTAGGAAACGGCCTGATTTCCATACTCATATAGGTAAGTCACTTAAGGTGTTTCTGCGAGACACCTTTTAGGGTTTCTAGACTTATTAAGGATATTTATCCATCCTTTGTTCATGCAGAATCCAACACTAAACATTATGGGATTATTGATTTAGTGTTCCATAATCATTTCCTTAACTTGTTGGTACCCATTGAACTTTGTCTATCCTTTTCAAGACACAAGTTGGGTTTCTGTTAAGGATGATCAATCTTCATTCACAGACCTTAGTCCCATTTCCTTTGACTTTATAGAAACCATAGCCTTTGGAAGACTCTTCGTAAGTGGGTCAGCCAAGTTTTTCTTTGTTTCTATGTAATCAACAGTTATAACTCCACTTTTGAGTAACTGTCTCACCATGTGATGTCTAAGACTTACATGTCTAGATTTTCCATTATATGTTTTATTAGAAACATTACATATCGTTGCTTGATTATCACAGTTAATCAAGACTGCTGGAGATGGCTTCTTCCATAATGGGATTTCTACTAACAAATTTCTAAGCCATTCCGCTTCTTTACATGCGTCTGCTAATGCAATCAATTCTGACAACATAGTTGAATCAGATATACAGGTCTGCTTCTTGGAAGCCCAAGACACAGCAGCGCCTCCTAATGTAAATATCCATCCAGTCGTAGACTTGGATTTCGATTCTACATTGTTCCAGGTTGCATCATTATATCCTTCTATTACAGCAGGATATCCTTTATAGGATAAACCATATTTGATGGTTCCCTTCAAATAAGCTAAGACTCTGGAAATGGCTTTCCAGTGTTCGAAACCTGGATTACTCGTAAATCGACACAATACACTTATAGCATGTGCGATATCTGGTCTAGTGCAATGCATAGCATACATAAGACTCCCAATAATACTGGAATATTCCAATTGAGAAATGGTACGTCCAGTGTTCTTTTCTAATTTTATACTTGGATCTAAAGGAGTTGGTGCTGGTTTGTCATCATAATGATTATACTTCTTTAAGAACTTCTCAATGTAATGAGATTGAGTTAATAATAACTCCCCCGTTTTCCTAATGATTTTAATTCCTAGAATTACATCAGCCTCTCCCAGATCTTTCATATCAAATTTAGAAGATAGAAACTTCTTAGTTTCATTTACACAGGATATGTTGGAACCAAATATCAGCATGTCATCAACGTATAAACATATTATAACATAACCGTTGTTATCCGATTTGCTATAGATACATTTATCTACATCATTAACAATGAATCCAAATGACAGTGCAACTTTATCAAACTTCTCATGCCATTGCATGGGAGCTTGCTTCAGGCCATAAAGAGATTTAACTAATTTACAAACTTTCTTTTCTTGGCCTGGGGTTATGAAACCTTCAGGTTGTTCCATGTATATCCTTTCTTCTAAATCTCCATTTAGAAAAGCTGTCTTTACATCCATTTGATGTATGACCAAGTTATGAATTGATGCAAGTGCTATTAAACAGCGTATCGAGGATATGCGAGCCACCAGAGCATATGTATCAAAATAATCTACTCCTTGTCTTTGTTTATATCCCTTAGCAACTAATCTGGCTTTGAACTTATCAATGGATTCATTTGTGTTCAACTATTTCTTGAATATCCATTTACATCCTATAGGTTTTGCACCAGGAGGTAAATCGCTTAATACCCAAGTTTGGTTTAACATTATGGAATTCATTTCATCATTGATAGCTTCTTTCCAGAAATTAGAATCTCTAGAACTCATAGCCTCAGAATAAGTTTTGGGATCATCATCGACGTTCATTACATATCTTGTCACATTAAGGACTTTGTCCTTATTGCCTTCTACGAGATATGTTATGAAGTCAGGACCATAGTCCTTCTCTATTCTCGCTCTTTTACTTCTTCTGTGTTCAGTACTATCATCTGGTACTGACATTTCCTTGCTGTTTTGAGTAGGAGCATATTCATCATTATTTGTATCATTAGTCTTAGTTGGTTCTGGACTAGATGATCTCAATGGATTCTCAATAGTTTGATTTTCAAAAAATTCTACATCTACAGATTCTATGACTTCTAAGGTATTAAGAATCATAAATCTATAAGTTATACTATTAAGAGAATATCCAACGAAAACACATTTAAAAGCCCTATTACCTAACTTTGGTCGTTTAGGATCTGGTTTTCTAACATATGCTAAGCAACCCCAAACTTTAAGTCTAGTAAGATTAGGTTTTCTATTGAACCAGAATTCATAAGGAGAAATATTATTTTCTTAAGTGGTACTCTATTTAAAATGCAACACGCAGATAACATAGCATCACCCCATATGTTATAAGGCAAATTAGAACTTATGAGCATGGCATTAACCATTTCTACTAAAGTTCTATTTTTTCTCTCAGCAACACCATTTTGTTGTGGTGTATAAAGGGGCGGTACATTGGTGAATGATACCATTTCGTTTGCAAAACAAAGTAAACTCATTTGAAAAATATTCACCACCACGATCTGAATGTAACACTTTAATTTTAATTCCTAATTGTGTTTCGACTTCTGCTTTGTAAATTTTGAATTTATCAAAGGCTTCATCTTTTGATTTCATTAGATATACATAAGCATATCTAGAATAATCATCAATAAACGTTATATAGTATTGGTTACCACCATAGGTGATATGACTTTTCAAGTCACCTACATCACTATATACCAAATCAAGCAAACCAGTTTTCCTTTCAACAGATTTAAAGGATTTTCGATGTATTTTTGCTTGAACACATATCTCACATTTAGAAATGGATTCGAAATCACAATCAGAAATTAATCCTAATTTATGCATATTTCTAAGTGACTTATAATTAACATGTCCTAATCTACTATGCCATAAATTAACACGGTTAACAATATAAGTAGAAGATTTCTTTATTAGATTCAACTTAATCATGTCGTTACAAGAATATCCCTGTCCAATAAATTTGTTGTTCTTGGACAATACTAACTTATCAGACTCATACACCATCTTGAATCCTCCTTTGTTAAGAAGGTATCCAGAAATCAAATTCTTACACATATCAGGTACAGAAAATACATTGACTAAAGTAAGAACTTTCCCAGAGGTGAATGTCAATTCAATAGTGCATTTTCCCAGAACTTTGCTTGCAACTTTGTTTGCGCTAGTTACTTCGCTGGATTCTCCGTTATTCTCATCGTAAGTCTTGAACAGATTACGGTCTTTGCAAATATGAATAGTTGCTCCAGTATCGAGCCACCAATCATTATCAATTCCACTAACGGAGTTCGCCTCTTGTACGACAGCCACAAGCTTTTCTTCGACCACATTCGCTTTTTGTTGTTTCTTCCGAAGACGACAGTCTCGGGCATAGTGGCCGGGTTTGTGACAATAGTAACAGTCACCCTTCTTCTTATTCTTGGAATTAGTACCTTTCTTTTTGAACTGTGTCTCATTCTTAGGCTTCAACTTATCGTTAATTTCAACATTATTAGCCTTAGATTGAGACTCAGTTTGCGGATTATCATCTAGTTCGCGTTTACGAGAATCCTCTTCAATACGAAGATGACGCTGTAAACCGTCTAAATCATAATCGGTTTCCGCATGTTTTAATTTCTTCTTATAATCATTCCTAGAATTCGGGAGTCTCGAAATAATAACTCCAACAACAAATGATTCAGGGAGATCAATACCGGCATCCTTAAGTTGATTTACTAACAGTAGTATTTCACTAACTTGTCCAATTATGGACTTGTTAGTGACCATTTTGAAATCCATAAAATTGCATATAAGAAATTTCTTATTACTTGCCTCAGAGATGCGATATTTGCTTTTTAGCGCAGTCCAGAGAGCCTTCGCGGTGTCCAAGGTCCTGTGAGCATTGTATATCGGAGTAGATAGTGCATTCAGAATGTGGCCTCTGCATAGAAAATCTTCCTCTTTGCGCTTTGCCCTTTTTGCTTTTAGTTCCGCACTATCCTTATCTGTTTCCTCTGGTATTTTCTCCAATCCATCTTCGAGAATATGAAATAACTTGACTGTGATCAGGAAGAATTTCATGGTCTCTTGCCAACGAGTGAAATTCTCTCCATCAAATCGCCTTAACTTCGTCAAATGATGATTCATTACTTGTAACGCGCTCAAACCTTCCATGGTTGAAAATAATGTCTGAAAATTTGTTGGGGATTTTGTGGTTTGAGACGATAATGGAGGAAAATAATTGCCTTACTTTTGACTTCAAGGATTTGCGGAGCAAATTCTTTCAGACAATAGTTCAACCCACCAGGTACAAACGGGTTAACGAACTATTGACTTCAGGATTCAATGAAGCCTTGAAACAGCGTTATCGAATTCAAAGTTTGTACGACTTTGATTCGACCAAGAACACTCTGATTTAATGTTTCTGATGATGCAAGTACTGCAGAGAATGAAGAGAAGAAGAGGAGGATTAATCTGCAACGTATTTCTGCAATTTGCAACACCTCAGAGGCGTTACAAATGAAACAGCGTTTTGATACGCTTTAATGGCGTTGCAGACTGTAAAGGAAGAAGAAGATATTATTCGAAGTGATTTCAAACATTTCTGGGCGTTGCTATTTATAACAAATGAAGAGGCATCCTTTCAGCGAAGCGTCACCACCGTATGTAACGGTTATTTCCGTCCGTACAGCGTCGCATCTTTTCCCTTTGGGATGAAAATATCACCGGTCGACCGTTTTCGAACAGAGAGTAAAACGGTCGACTGGTTGAGTATTGGCCGGTTGACCGATCTGTTTCGTGACTTAATGGATCACGAGACCCCAAGAGCCCGAAGGCCCATCTTTTGACATTTTAAATATTATTATGCCAAGTTCATGCTCAAGGCCCATTGCCTTATCTCTCCTTCTCTTCTTTCTTTTGTTATTATACATCATGTCTTTACATATATAGTGGAAATCCTTTGTATTTTCCATGATGTGGGACAAAACATATTTGCCCATTCCTTCTTCCTTTTATTCTTCATTCTCTTCAAATAATACCCAAACCCAAATCATTTGTTTTGAAAATTTTACAACATATGTAATTGAAAAAATAAACAAAGAATTGTATAGTCAAGGACGTATCAAAAAATAGAACATTAAAATACCTACTGAGAGGAAGAATTTAATGTAGCAGGTGAGATTTCTCCTTTTCCCCTAATACGAGATAGTAGAGAAGTGGATAAACAAATATCGCCGCAGAATATACAAATTTTCTGAAAACAAATAAACAAATGAATCCGTATATGATTTCTGAGTCAAGTACTTTTAAAATTAACCAAAATCTGATATGTCTATTTTGAAATCTTGAGAAAAAGTCTCATACCTGGATTCGTCTATTATCGAAATCGGTTTCGCCTAAATCTCAAAATTTTGGATATGGAGTTGTGCACAGCAATACTACTCGCCTGTTTGATTTAGAGTTCGATTAGTTTGATTTTTTTTATGAAGAATTAATTGAGAAACTGATTTAGCACCTCAGGGTCTAAGAACTCTTGTTACAAATGTTTCCAAAGCTTATTAATAATAGGCTTGGACTGTCTATTTAACTCAACATCTTCTCATTTGCCTATTTAACTCAGCATCTTCTCCAACAATGACCTCAAGCTCAGCAATGAAATGTTCCACTATTAGAGCAAGTTCAGCTATTCGTTTATTTGAAATTCAAGAGTATAAGTTTCACAACATAAACGATGGCTTCATATTCCAGTATATCCAGTAATAAAGTATGTTATTCCATATTTTTCATTTCAAAAGAAAAATATACTAAAAGGTCAAATACAAATATAAGTAAATTTTGGTATTCTACAGCTTTTACTGACATTTTTCCTTGCTGAATTTTATTCGTATATTTACAAAATGTAAGAATTCATATACCTTGTCAGATCCAGTTAGGGGTATAACCACCATATTCCAGTCAACATCATCCATGTATTTCTTCAACTCTCTGTAGATAGGTCTTTCACTCTTATATTTTGGCCGCCATTCCAAAATTAATCTTTTTGCCTAAGAATGAAACTTTAATTCCATAACTGACCACATATTGGTAATAGGTGTGTACAAATTATAAAAATGTAAGAAAGCTGAAATGGGTTGCAACGACATGCATATTCCACATTTTAAGAATTTATGCACATGGCATATATGTACGGATTTAGAGAAACCCAAATAATATAGCAAATTATATATTGTATAATGTACTCCGTCACAATTTTGTATGCTTCTTCTTCCGAAGCTATTACCCCGATTCTATTCGATGCAGGCCCTGAAAGGATCCATTATTGTACAATTCATTGTGCCCTAAGAAAAATTTATTCGCTGACCTAAATCAAATCAGATTTCCAGATTGTGTGGAGCCAATAGGAAACGATTCTGAAATGAATCAATTTCCAGATCGATTCACTTATTGATTATGAAATAAATTTATAAGTACAGATTTACCTGATTTAGGTACTTTTGACGTTGCGTTGTTCCCTTCGTCTCCCTCCAGGTAGCGAGATTTGAGAATATATGAACGATTCATGATAAAATCGGATCACAGTACAAAATGAATTAGAGATCGAGAGAAGAAAGTGGAAGGAAGCCGAGTTTACGGGGAACAAACAATTAACGACGAGAAAGAAGGAAACGATGGAGAAAACATTATTGTTGAGCGATGAGAAAGAAGGAAACATTATTGTTGAGCGATGAGAAACAAGGAAACGACGGAGAAAACATCATCGTTGAGCGAAAATTATGCCTAAATTTATTGGCTCAGACAATTTGGTTTTGGCTCTTACAGTAAGGAAACCTCCCTAACGGTCGGTTTGATAAGGTAAATATTTATTCATATTTTCAAAAAAAGCTTTAACTAATATCCATATACATATAATTGCTGCATATATGCACACTCACTTATAATTAAAGGTGAAAATAGATGATAAAGAGGTTGTGGACTATTTGCTTAGAAATTAGATACCTATCAATATAAATACAACAAATTTCTATATATACATTCATTTTCATTCTCATAACATCTAAAGTGTCATGAATATAATATATATTTGTAACCATATGCATTCTCAAACTGCCATTACCTTCTAATTCGGTTCTAATTAATCTTCTGACTTAATTGTTTCATTTGGTTATCCTACTTTTCATCTTTTGTTGCCAAACTGCCATTACCTTCTATGCATTTTTAAAGATCCTGCTATAAAGCTATTTTGTAAGGGTGCAGCAGTTATTTAGTAATTCATTGTTTGGAACATTTTGCATAGGGATCTAACAATGTCAGACTGTTAGCATAAGCGCATCTTTACCATATTCAAACTAAATCAATGATTCGATAAATGGCAGTTCCAACAGTTTTTAATCTTTGTTGACTATTAATAAAAATCTCTATTTTAAGGGACATATCAAATGTAGTTGCAATGATTTTTAAGTACGTAAATTGTCAAAAAAAAAGCTCCTGTCAAATTGAATTTTTCACTTTATATTTAAAATTTTGAACTCTTCAGACAGTTTGAAAAACATGGAAAAATATACAATATGGCAATTATTTAGAAACCGTACAAAAAATCCTTGATTACCTCTTATATGCATGTAATAATTATTGTATGGTTCTGTTTTGCTACCTTATCTGTGTGCACTTAACGTAGTGATGCACTTTGGATCTTCAGAATTATTGGATTTCTCATCTAAACTTTTGTTCACTGAGCTCCTTTGGTACCCTTAATTTCCATTTTTATACACTTAAAAATCGTTTACATTCGGTTTTATAACCTCCATGAAAGGCATCAAAATTTGTTTGCACTGAACGTGGTAGCATTAAACACCTATTATCTACCCGTGCAAAGGCTAAAATCATGCTTCAAATTTGCATGTGCGAGCTATATATTTAACATAAGGCAGTAGCATCTCAAAAGCTACCCTCCATTTGTTTATCAGTTTTAAGATATAGGTGTTAATGGCCTATGACCACTTTCTGTTTCCATTTTTCAAACATTTATCATGGAATGGTGATTTGATTGGATGCTCACTTCTAATTATGTTAGTTTTATTACGAGATAAGATAACTGACTAAAAGAAGCTATGTTGAATACAAAAAGAGAAAGCATGCATTTTCTCAATATATCCATGGGCAAGTAGAAATTTGGGATATTTATATGATTAGTTTTCCACTATGTTCGTTTTATTAATTGTGCATTTCATAGTACCTTTTATATACGTTTATATCTGATAAGATGCATTTTGTGCTTTCATATGCTTGGTGGTTTTTACTTTTGATGTTCCAATTATTTGTATTAGATCATGACAAGTGAGAATAATTCCCATCATTTTGTATGTTGCATGTTTTAAATAAGTGCAATGGCACAAGAAGAGCAAAATGGGCTTCTTTTTGTCTTTCTACCTACTTAAGCACCAATTATAGTATCAGAAGATACAACCAAGACAATAATAACGGTAAATTTTAAAAAGCTTAAAATATTTACTTTCTTTTATAATCACATGATGTAGAATTTAAAACCAATGTTAATTATCAACATCAAGATAAAAACTGGAGTGATGAGTTGCTCTATACCTTAATTTTTGTAGTCTTGATTTTACTCTTTTGTGGATCCAAGCAATAGATCCATGTGCAATATCCTCTTTTACTCAAGTTTAAGAACCATGTGTTTTGTGCATATATCAATCTTTTTTTATCATTTCATTTGCCATGTGTCTAAAATGTGGATTGATATTAATATCATTTTAGTTAAACATTGAATGTCATATGATTGTCTCCTTATTCTATCTTGGTTGTTGTAATTATCTTTGTCAGAATAGGGAAGGCTAAGGAAAGAATAACTGGAATGTTTTGATGCTTATCCACGACAAAAACGAAAGCCATGTACATTATTTGTACTTTACTCCTTTAAGATTTATCTCTTAACTTAACCTCCAAATACCATTTATAATATTTTACATGTTATTATCTAATTTTTGGTAAAAAATAAAATTTTATATCATTGAATGATATTTGTTAATGTTGCAGAAATCTGCTAAACATTTTTATAACAGAATTATCTCAGATAACTATATAAAAATTAACAGAAGTCATTCTTTTACTATGGTTTTGACATATCTAAAACATATCAATTTATGAATATCATGCAGATTTTAAAAAGTATGAATTGGTTTATACATAAAATAGTCAATATTCTAATTTGGTTTAACTGTTACTGACTATAATATAATAGAGGATGTTTAAGTATGTTAATGTTAAATATTAATATGTATGGTATACATCAGAGTTACATGTTCAAAATTTTGTCAGATAATAAAGCACAACACAAATTATTTCAATTATGTAAGAGGATACAAAACACTCTTTTCATGGTTGTGTGGAGATAATCATATTCAATAAGATGATGTCAAAATGAGCGAGTAGAAAGAAAACCATGAGTGTTTAGGTAGACTAAATAAAAAGTTGATTTCAAAATTTATGATCTTCTACACTAAATTAACCTCATAATCTTTTTAAGATGACCCATTTTGCATTTAGCAATAATTGTGATGGTTTGCTGTCTAATAATTCACATCCAAAACTATTACAAGTAAAATTTTCCGTTAAATTCAAGGATATGTTTTCAGATTTACAGGTTCTCATAATATTGGGGTTTTCCATAGCAAGTGATCTGATCCATTTGGTTGATGCTTTCAATTTTGATAGTAATGGTTGTTCTTTTTATTTCTTAGTTCTTATTCAAATTTATGGAAACATTAGAAATTTAGAATTGATATCTGAAATATGGAATGTTTTGTAAACTGTAGGAATTATTTGGAAGGAGGACAAGTTCACTGAGTTAGGATAAGTCCTCTGCAACCACTTTGATGCATGGTGGTTTTCACTATCTCTTCATGTTTTATGAGATGTGTTTTTCTCCAAAGGTTGCTGGATTTGACTGCCTCACAATTTCAATATATGTCAAACTAATATAGTAAACTTTAAATTTCTGTCACATATAGATGATAGAATTGAATTAATGCTTCAATGTTTCTTTTACTGTCTAATACTAATACATGATTTCTATAATATTTGGTTAAAACAGAAGCCGTGGATCTGAAAATTGCTATATGTCTTGGCTAAAATTACTATCCCCTTTAATTACTTCATCATGGAAGCTAGAATACAATAAAGCAATGTTTACTAATATAGTAAACATTAAATTTCTGTCATATATAGATGAGTGAATTGAATTAATGCTTCAATGTTTCTTTTACTGTCTAATACTAATGCATGATTTCTATAATATTTCATTGAAACAAAAGCCGTGGACCTGAAAATTGCTATATACCTTGGCTAAAATTATAATCACTTTATCATGGAAGCTCGAATACAATAAGCAATGTTTCATAATCAGCCACTTTAAATTTAGAACTAATTAAACTATCTTGGTTCTCAAAACAACGTGTTCATGTATGCTACCGTCTCAGTCTTAGTTCAATCTTCAGGACATTTTTTTCGTTTTAATTTGTTTATTTTTAGTCCGAAACAATACCCTAGAAGGTACATCAGTGAAATGCATGTATTTGTCAGTTACCTTTTCGTCAGCTACCATTTAATTAATAAGTGTAAAATGTTGATCATTCTGCCACATTAAGAGTTGTATATAATTTAGTCATAGGTCATTGTACTTCTGGTGCATATTTTCATGTGCAGACTTCTAAAGGCATCACTTATTTCATCCATGTCATATTCAGCGAATTTTGAATCTGCTTCTTACCGTTGATACCTACTTCTAAATAAAGATGAACGAAAGCATTTATAAAGATATATAGATGAATAAAAGCTAGATGCCTTACATGGTCATGATGCTTTAAACATTCAAACCAGTAGTGATAATGTCATGTTCAATAATAGTATCTTAACATAGCTGACATGTTTTTGTGGTGAGGATAATCGGTGTTCACACTCTCATGGGCTTATACATCTGGCTTGATGCTTCAATTTTCTCATTGGGTATCTTCCCATATAGCTTCTAAAAATGAGAAGGGTAGTATATAATATGGTTTGTTTGAGTTTGATGATGCTTCATTTCCTTGAAAAAATTTGATTACCTAGGCTTTTATGCATATTAATGCTACTGCTCATAAGAATGATTCATGTAATGAAGCAGTATGAGGGGAAACAATATCTTTAAAAATGGTAAATCTTGGTAGTGGACAAAGATGATTCAAACACAAGTATGATTCATGTTATATTCCAAATAATTTTTGTGATTTCGAAGGTCCATCAAGAAAATTGTGAAGGGAGAAATATGGGTCATGGACTAATTTCCTAGGTAACATGCATATATGTGTCGGTTTAATTTAAATTACAATTAGGGAAAAAAAAGAAGTTTGGTCATCATCACAATGTATTAACTGCATTGTATGTTTATCTTTAGGTCTAGATCTGACAAGGAAAAATAGGTAGAAAAAAGGCTTTGTGCCATGTGAAGATTCAAAGTCAACCGAAATTTGTAGCTTTTAACTCTCCTACATTACTGGATGTTACTCAAGTAAAAAGGGTGTGTGTTTACCTTCATCACTTAATAGTTTACTATACGTTGTTCTTATATGTTTACAGATAAAAGTACCATGGGAAATTCTATAGCTTCCGTATAAAGATATCGAACCTCATTATTAAGTATGAATGCATCAACTCATGTGCACGATCATTATTTGGGAATGTGTCAACAAATTTTCTTCAAGGTCTATAAAATCATGCACCACTCTACGTATATTAACTTTCTACATTTATTAAGTAAAGAAGAATGAGATTAAAAGCACAAAACTAATTAACCAAATTCTACTTTATACACATAGTACATAAATAGAAAGCTAAGAGAATAGCTCAATAATGTCATTGATAAAACAAAATGCAAAATCATTAACTCCGCAACTGGCCGTGTGCGTAGCACGGGCCACACACTAGTAATAGTAAGTAAATACTTACCTTAATAATGACACTGTTTTACAAGTGTCTCTAAGCTGTATAACCTCTGCCATCTGTCTAACATGCAGGCTTGTTATAAGAAAGGGGTTAAAACAAATCTTTTGGTGAATGGATAAATTATACTTTCTACAAATAAATCTATGTGTACCATTCTATCATCGGTTCTTCTTTATTAAGTTATTCGGATTTATTACACAATACACATTCCATTCTTCCATATAAATCGCACAGATCTACTTCCCAGTTGATTAACCTAATAAATCGTATATATGTAGTTACATGCCCAAAAAACCAAGGTACTTCCCATAGTATCCTCCTTTTGTGGTCCCCATCATTGTACTACGAAAATGTATTGGACCTCCTTCCCTACACTATGAAAGTATACTAGACTATGCTACAAAGGCATACCAAGTCTTCAATGTTATGCCATAGAAGCATACTAGGCTATGTTGCAAAAGTGAATTAGCCTCTACCGTTCCGCCACAAGGACATCCAAATAACTTAGTTTCTCATGGAACTCAGTCGGGGGCTTTTTATATCTGTCAATAATGGCTTCGTTAGGCCCATAATGCAGATATTAGAATTTGGTTTGTCTCTTTCGATGGCTCTTCTAGTCCCCACCCGGCTTACCTCCTAACCAATGAAAGGCCGTTCAAAGAGCTGAATGACCGCCCCCACCAAACAATCTAAAAAAACATGTGCTCCCTCATCCAATGACCCAATAGTTAAAGATCATCGACCTTTTGGTTTTAGCTCTAATCTTTTCCGCACACACTTCGACTGATGATGACAGGCGTCTGACGACCTACTATCCTTTATTGGATCCTGATCAGGAAGCCTTCTACCTTGAGGCAGCCACCGAATCATCCTAGAAATCATCCCAATCAGTCTTTAGGCTGCCCATAACGACAGATGCAGCCGAGGCAAACTCACCGGATGGTACCATGCAGACCATGCCATTATGGGTACAACCCAAGGCCCACAACCCATCAAATAAGTTAGATTGCTTCTACCATGTCTCCTGACACGTTCGATGATCTGCCCAGTTGGGCTTTTCATCCTTGATGACAGGGCCCAATGCATATCGTTATTTTGTTAGACCTTATGTCTAATTTACCACTATGCATTTCACTTACTTTCTTTTTTATAATATTCATTGATTTATTTAACCCGAATATTATTTCTTCATTAATCAACTTTATCATTTACCAGAGAACTTTAGTTTCAAGCCTAGAACTTAACCTCTTTAAGTCAATATATTCATAATAAGGCTTAATTGTCATTGCAACCAATTTCTGTTAGTTCCATATTTGCAAATAAACTTTGTTTGTTTATAATGATTTCTTAATTATTGTATTTTTTGCAAATATGGGTTACAATCAGATTTCCTGTCATATTCCATTTCTTTCCATTTTCCTATGTATAACCTTTATGCTATAATCTTTCTTACATATTATTGCCACTGAGCTGTGCTTATCATATTCCAATTATAAGTTTACAATAAGCCTTTTTCTTCACATAACCACTTTTAGGTATGTTGTCTTTTCTTTTTCTATCTCTACAATTTATCCTAGGTAGATAAGCCTATCCCCAATTGGTTGGTTACCAAAACTACATAAAATCTATTTTCATAGTTTCAAGTAATTACTATAATAGGGATCCATGATTACAAGACATTTTTTTGTTATTTCTAGGTTATCAAATTTGTGCGCGATATGGCCATTTCCCTATTTCACACCAATCCATTTCTTTTCTTATTTCATGTTTGCAATCATGTTTCCTATTTTACTTATTTACCAAACTATGAAAATAGATTCCTTTTTTCATATCCAATCAATCTATGCTATTCCCAACCTTTTAGGCTTATAGGTAGTTGTGAATTCCTATCTATCCTATTTTTTCCCCAAATTTATCTTATTTTCCGTAATTAGAATATAATTAAGATTTATTCCATTTTTACGATTCAATATTAACCTAAAGATTTGAATCACAATTCTCAAATTAAATATAGAAATTCTCACATATTTTCAATTGGTATTTACCACAAGAGTGTAGACAAGAGTAGATTCATATCCAAATTGTACAGAAAATAATTATCATGATTTAACAATTCCTATTTCATAAGATATATAGGAATCAAACGATATATTATACCGTTATCAAAAAATATAATTTAAATCCACTCACATGATTGCTCTCCAATTCCTGAATCTGATTCAGATCTATCATCTATAGTCTCCCTAACTAAATCTACTAGTGTAATCACCACAGATTTACAAATCTGATTCTAGAAGAATGGAAAGAATAACATTATATTTAGATTCATGGATTTACCTCATATGGACGAGAAATCTGAGCATCTATAGCCTTGATCTACAAGCTTTACCTTCAAATCTTGAATCAAAATCCCTAAAACTAATATATATATATATATATATATATATATATATATATATATATATATTTCTTAAGAGTTTGAAGGAGAAAGGGAATGACAAACTCCAACGTCTTCTTTGAAGATATGAGTTGGAGGGCAGATGTTGCTGGTTTATTTATAGACGCTTAGTAGAACACTATGTTCGTTTGATTGAAACAAATAAAATCTGAGTCATTCAGAACAAAACAAACTATGCTGCCCTGACCCAAAGTGGGTCGACCCATGCTTTAGGTGGGTCGACCCCTAGTCCAACCCACTTCTAATGTAGGCCGATCCATATATATTGTTACAATCGCATACTGGGTCATTTGTTCGTGATTTTCGCTCAGATTAAAACATTTCCAATAATGTTATCTTCTTGCCTATTTTTATCCATTTTGTTTTATTATTTCCGTTTTCAGTATACGTTTTAAATTCAGAATTTAAATCCGTGTGTATTTATTCGCATACAGCTTTATAAAATTTCAACCGTTAATAACTTTCTCATACGGACTCTGTTTGGGAGAAATTGTATTTGCAAATGAATCAGAAAATTACCACCAATGTAATGATATATGTTTCAAGGCCAAATTTAAAATCCTAATTTGTTGATTTTTCGTTGACAATTATTTAAATTTTTGTTTTTATTATTAAAAAATACGCGGTGTTACATTCTCCCAACCGTAGGAAATTTCATCTCCCAAATTTAGTAATGGTAAAATTACGTAATTACGCGCATAATTTACAACCATAATGTGTTCGTCCAATTTTGCAACCATTTGTGCACTTATGCAAAGTGTAACACGACATAAAAATAAACGAATGCGATGAATGCCTAATCGGTACCTCCTATATGAATGCAAATTTTCTTGAAAATCTCTTTAAAAACATGATGCACACATCCTAAATATACTAGCAATTTCTATATGAATGCAGTATTATGAAAATCAAAAATACCTTTTCATTTAATTTTTCCCATACTCTTACAAAGTAAGAATGTAGTTCATCCAATTTTTACATCCAAATACTACAAATGATCTTTAATTTCAAATTTCAGAAAGATCTAATTTTTTGAATTTGGTTTCTTATGCTAGAGAAAGGTAGGAAATGGGAAAATCCTGATTTTTTTTCTATTTCGCTTTTACACACCTTTTTCCCCTACACTTGGAAATACTTCATATAATATTATCAAACTTTTTATATTTACAAGCACGGTTTACATAAGGAATTTTCCCTATTATTTTCATGTTTCTAAAAAGTCAATTTTTCAAGGAAAATTTATTTTCCATCGGTGTTTTTCACTTACCACCATTACCATTTTTGTTACTTTTATGTAAACCTTGTCCATCCTCTTTTCAATTTTTCCCTTTTTCTTTTCTTTCGTTGCCTTCTTTTTAATATTATCTTTTAATTAGATGTATTCTAATAAAGAAAGGCTGCAACACTATTTTAACAAGATACAACATCACATAAAAGTCTTAGATAACTCTAAATTACTAGTTTTCGATATATGCATCAATTTAAGCGAAAAATAGTGAATGCTAAAACAAAGAACCCTAAATAGAGAGCTATAAAAATATCGATCAATCCTCAGAAATAAGGCCTAGGATCCTGTCCACCATGTCCGAAAATATCTTGGATAAAAGAATCCAATCCACCAAGGCGTTCCTTCTTATACCTAGCAATATTTAGGGTTATCAATGGGTCGTGTCGGGTCGGGCCAAGTCGGGTTCGGGTTGATTTATAAACGGGTCATTTCAACCCGTTTATTAAACGGGTCAGTTCAACCCGTTTATTGAACCGGTCATTTTTTCTCAATCCTAACCCGACCCGTTTATAAATGGGTTGACCCAACCCCACCCGTGTAACCCTTTTAACTAAATGGGTCATGTCGGGTTTACCCATTTTATCTATTGGTAAATATTACCCACTAATATAAACAACAAAAAAACCAAATCACCAATAGGCAACAAGTTATAAAATCATCAACAAGCAACAAGTTACAAAATCACCAACATGCAACACATATATAAAGCAGGAAATCACCATATCCAAAGATGATTCTCCATATATAGGAATATATGAGCTAACTACATACGTAAACTACTAAAGGTATGTATGAGATATTGTTATTATAAGTAAAATATAACTAACAACATATGAGAACAAATTAGTAAAATATAACAGCTAACATAAGAATATATGAGCACATTGATTACTGCATACATAAAAGACTAACACTAACAACATACACAAAAGACTAACAATATGGAAGAGATACAACATATAATCGGGTTTGGCGGGTCAAAATCGGGTTAGTGGGTCAACCCTAAACCCACCCGTTTATAAACGGGTCAAATTCAGGTTGACCCAAAAATGACCCACCAACTAAACGAGTCAGCTGACCTGCTAATTTCCGTGCGGATTTCAGGTCGTGTAGGGAATTGATAGCCCTAGCAATCTCTAATGCCTCCCACTAAGCCTACGCAAACTGCCTCTGGGCTATAATAATGTTGTTACTGTAAGGACTGCTGCTGAGGCTGTGCGAGGTTAAGCTGAGTGTGGGCTAATTCTTGTTGTCCAAGCAAGATGTCCCGATGCTCTCTGGCTAACTACTCCTGTCACTTGGATACGATCCTAACCTCTCCCCTTAAATCCCATGGCTGCCATAAGGGTGCATCCTCTGCTGGCCACAGACCCCATTGTTGCTATTGGGAAGGTCCGACCCCTCACCAGTATGGTGACCCCAGGCCCAGATATCACTGATATACTGTAGGTGGCAAAAAATACTGCTGCTCGGGATCTGTCTTGTCCTCTTGTATTTGGTCCTCATGCGCATCCTCAGGTTGTAAAGGCCGATCCTCGTGTATACGCTCAATGCCGTGCTCGACCTCCTGTTGCATAGGCTGAGCCCCCTACAACTGTGATAGGTCGAGGTGCATCCTAGTCAGTATAGGTGAATCTATCGTGGGGGTGTTCCTACTCGATAAAATTCTCATTACCCAACGCTATCTAAAATGCCTAAATACCACGATCCATAAGTGGCTAAAAGGAATCGTCGACTATCTTCTACTTGACGCAGTCGCATGCTATGTCATTATCTCTAGATCTCTTGCCCAACTAACCTAGAGTCCCGCAAAGATGACATAGGTGGCACACCCAATAATGTCCATTACCTTATCGTAACTGCCTGTTCTAGCAATAAGGTTATATTATAAAATGCGTATAACCACTCTAGCCAAAGGGTGCAAATGCTCAATATCCCATGTCCTATGCTAAAGTCCAACAAAAATTTGGCCCAAAACGGCCTCATCCTCCATTTGTACATCACCTAACTCTAGGCCTTGATCCCTAATGCCTAACATACCACCCAACTTTCCCTTAGTGAATACCATCCTCACACTCTTAACCTCAAACTCAAAATCCATCTCATTACCAACATTTCTCATAACCAAGTTTGCATTATAAAGGTTGACTAACATGGGATATGCTATCTGTTGTATCGTAGTGTGGTGTAATGACCCACATACCAAAAGATTGTAGAATATTTATGTTATATGAGGTCATATGATTGCATAACTTTGGGAAATGGCTAATAGAGCCATCTCCAATTTTCACCATTTTCGTTGAATTTTATTGTAACCATTTTACCCTTATTAAATCTTGTTTCGCCCACAACTTTTGACTTGTAAGGAACTTAGACCTGAAACCACTTCCATTAGATTCGAATAATGGTTTTCTATTCCGTAGAGCAGTTACATTAGGCAAATTCTTAGTGGCTTCTCTTGGAAGCCCATGCTTGGTGGCTTCTCTTGCAAGCCAATCCTTAGTGGCTTCTCTTGGAAGCCAATTCTTTGTTGTTTCTCTTGGAAGCCAATGTTTGGTGGCTTCTCTTGGAAGCTAATCCTTGGTGGCTTCTCTTGGAATCCAATTCTTTGCAGCTTCTCTAAAATATCAATTCTCAGTGGCTTCTCAAAGAAGCTTTATTTCAACTATACATACATACATACATACATACATACATACATACATACATACATACATATATATATATATATATATATATATATATATGGAGTTCATTTGCGAATATCCCATTTAAGTATCTAACTACCTAATTAAGTGCGAATCAAGTAAAATTAACACCACATCAAGATAAAAGCTCATGCGATGTGTTGGAATCCAAGCCAAACACTTTCCTTTTTCGAATCTAACTTATTTTGGGTAATTAAGGTGAGTAATAGTATGATTATTCACTAATTAAGTAGATTAGTATATGGGTTGTTCATAAAAAATGTAAAAATGCTTATAATTCATTATTAATAATGTTATGACACATATATAAGTTTGGGTTGATTCAGATTTGTGAAACTCGAATCTATAGGAATCTAAAGGGATTAAGGGGAAAACATGCTTCTTTTCGGTGTTTTGATATTTTTTAGGTGACATATATGTTGTTTCAACTGTTTAGCATGTTTAGATAGCGCATAGGAATACTCGAGTGATTGCAAACACTGTCGAGTAGCGAAATAGGTTATGGTTCGAATTTTCTATCTTGGAAATTCGATATAGAAAATGATTGTCGGATTGGCACGAAATTTTGTGGGAACGTCAAATCGGATCTAATTAGATTCGGGTGCATCGAATCAGATGTTGTTAGATCCGAGATCATCGAACAATATGTTGTTAGATCCGGAGCATCAAACTGAGACTTCCTATCCAGACTTATTCTACCCAGACCTTATCATATTCGAGAATGTGCAAAGAAATGGGTTCACATGGCATTACTTCTTGATAACGACTATACTCTTTTGAATTCCAACTCCAATACGTCTAGTTAAACTCGAGACGCAAGAAAAGTCTAAATAGGAAGTTACCACTAAGGATCCAGACGGTAACCATCGGGGTGACGTCTAAGTTAGACCTTGCTGCAGGAACATGTATAACGAAGATATCGATATTCGTAACCTTGGTGCGTCATTGAGGGAGCAACACAAGAACGGATTAGAGCCAATGCGGTGTAGACTGATCTGTTTGGACCCATAGCTAATGCGGTGTGGACTGGGTAATGTTTTCAGCTATAGCTCATGCGATGAGGAATATCAATAGATAGGTAGAGCTCATGCGAAGGGGCCGCTAGTGTCTTGATTGATTTGACGACTAAAGTATCGAATATTGTATGCTTAATACACTGAGTGAGTGAATGTAAGGATGTTTCTAATGATTAGAAGATTGCTATCACGATGACATATACACACTTCAACTTACACTCAGTATCTTGATTACCGTATAGTGGAGTACATGATCATTTGTGCTAACTCTTCGGATGTAAGGCCAGATCAGGTATGACTCTTCATGCCTATTGCATTATCCTATTTAATGATTAAGATTACTGAAGCTCACACCAGACTTTGTCTGACTTGGAATTTTATGCTTTGCTTCTTATTACTCCGGGTGCTCTTAAATGAGTAGACTAGAGACAGGTTGGTGTGCTCGAGTAGCTGGTCGGAGATGAGTAAGAGGCTTCTATGTACTATATATAGACACTTATCCCTATTAGTTTCCTTGATCGCTACTTTGGGCATTTGTAACAACCCGTATTTTCAATAACCTGTTATAACATAAATGGAGGCAGAATTAAACTGTAAAATCTGAATCAAGGGAAACGGGATATGCCATTGCGTTCGTCTCGGAAAAATACGCGAAATAGAGTCCGAGTTTTCGAAAACCGGAGTCCGTATGACCAAGATATGGCCTCGCGAAGTTTCACGAAAAATTCCCAAATTAAAGTATACTTAATTAAGTGAAATGGGTTGCGCAGAGAAATATATATATATATTGATATATATATATATATAATTGAAAATTAAATAAATAAATATGCAAAAATGTTCAAAACAGCGAATTGGGAGAGGGGAATAACCGAACCGGCCGATTTTTGAGGTCGACCCAAGCCCGCTGGGTCGACTAGGGGTTAATCCAGGGTGTTTGGCTGTCAACCCGTGGGCCGATTCGCTCAAATGCAGATTTTGCATTTGGATGGTTCTCATGGTTCATCTTTAATCTAAAGGCCCTAGATGGTTCCTACACTTGACTTCTTCCCCAAGACATGCTTTGATGGCTTGGATTGAATCTAGGTTTAATCCTATGGCCTAAAACACTTGCCTAATTTATAAATAAGACCCTAACCTATCCTAAATCCTCATTATTCATTCATGCAACTAAACTATGGCAAAATTTTACCTCTCATGGCCTCCACTCTCTTCATAAAATTTCTAAATGGTTTCTATGAGAGATTTTCCATGCATACAAGTGTTTTCAAGCTTGTATGAGTGTCATTAGCTTGCATTCAAGTCAAGTTTCTATCTTTGCATCATAAAGCAAGGGTTTTGATCATTTTGGCTCAAGGGTTTTTATGTTAGAGCTTGCATTTTGGGTCTATTTGATTGCATAAGGGCTTTGTCATATCTTTTGTGCCTTCATAGCAATGTAAGCCCTTTCCCTACTCTTAGATATTAACTATGAAGTTAAATGTTCATGTTGCAAGTTTGGGTTTGATCATTGAGTATGATACATGCTATCATGTCATGCAAGTTTATGAAGTCATTATCTTGATCTTGTGAGCTAAAAGCTACAACCTTTATGTTGAAATGTTGCATTAGGCAACATGAGAATCTTCATAACCTTTATGTCAACTTGCATATGAAGTCATAACCCTTATATGATGATATATGCGAGTTACTAGTCATCATTCCATATCTTTTGTCACCATGATTCGCTTATGTGCCAAGTTTGGGTTTATGCATGTTTTGAGGCTTAAGAATGTAACATGCAAGTTAATGAACACATTTGTGCCTCATTTGCCACCATGATTAACTTGTGGCTTAATATCCATTTTTGTCATGCCTTTGCCAAGTCTCTTCTTTTAATCCATTACGTTGTCGCGAACGTATATGCGAGTTTAAAAGCGTTGGGTTATGTTATGGGTAATTTCTAATGACATGAAAATACAACTTGAAAACATGACTTGAAATATAACATGGAAGTTGACATGTAAGTATGCATAAAAACATAAGCTTGGGAATTTACCTATTAAGTTAGGTCTACCCTTTGGGAATTTACCTATTAAGTTAGGTCTACCCAAATGCTTGAAAACTTGTAACATGTTTTGGGAAACATGATGGAAATGACACTTAGATAATATAAGTGTGGCCAACTCGAGGTTGGGTTGAGTTTGCAACGTAAAACTACCGGGAACCGACCGGCCTAACTAGTAGTTGCAAACAATAGGACCCAATGTGAGAAGTTGGTCATGTTGTGCTTGAACCCGAGGTTAGACCAAGTTGTGGTGTAAAGCTACCCGGAACCGACCGGCTTAACTAGTAACCACAACAAAGTCTAATGTGAGAGGTGAAGGTGCATTAAGTAATTAATGCCACATGATAGGGTTAAGTTAATTTGATTAATGACTCTTAACCAAATATGACATGGACAAATGGGTTAAGTAATTTGATTAGGCTAATGATACTTAACAAAACATGACAAGGTTGGGTAGGTTAAGTAACTTGATTTGCCTAATGACACTTAACCATTTTTATATGACTAGTGGATGGGGTTAAGTTAACCAACACTTAATCAATCCAACGCGATAACTTGGTAAGGTTAAGTAAGTTTTCTTAATGACGCTTAACCGAAAAATACGGTTAACGAATGGGGTTAAGATTAGACTCAACTAGTCTAAACATGGAAATCGGATGGGGTTAAGTTAGCCTAGACTTAATTAATCCCACTTGGTAGTTTAATGGGGTTAAGTTAAACACTTAACTAATCTAAACATGATGAATTGATGTGGTTAAGTGACCTATACTTAACCAATCTAACTCGTGAATTTATTGAGGTTAAGTTAACCTATACTTAACCGATCTAACGTGAAAACATGATAAGGCTAAGTCACGAATCGCTTGAATACACTTGACCGATTTGACTGAGTAAATTGATAGGTTCAAGTTAATATATACTTAACCAATCTAGAATGATAATTGGACGAGGTTAAGTCGTGAATTGCTTAATACATACTTAACCAACGTGAGCATGGTTTGTAGGGTTAAGTCTTGGACTTGGATACTTAGCCAATTTTGACATGATTTGAAGACGGGTTAAGTCTTGGACTTGGATACTTAGCCAATTTTGACATGATTGGTAGACGGGTTAAGTCATGAACTTAAGTGACACTTAATCCATTATGTAAACCCTAGTTCTGAGGATAGGGGATAACCGTAGTTAACAAGGATAACGGGAATAAGGCTAAGTGGTAAACCTTAGTTGAGGAATAACTAAGTAATGATTCTTAGTCAAGGAAGTTTAGACCAGTTCATAGATAGATGAGTAACCTGATACGGTAGGTCATCGTTTAAGTATACGAGTAGGAGCAAGTATCTGATTTAGATAAAGGCTCCAGCGAACTGGGTAACGAAGCAGCGGCTTCGGGGAACGTGAGGGTATTCTTGGTATCCCTCTATGAGCTGCTAGGTGATTATACTAGGCTCATGAGAGGTTAAGGTCTGCGTTAGAAGAACCAAGAGTATGCCTTGGTTGCTATGCGAGCGACCTAAAGACGGGGATGGATAGGGGATAGTCGACGATACACGGTCGTACCCTAGATAGCATTTCGTCAGACTATCTACCATCTTTGGTCAAACGTGTACGTACGGAAAGGCAGAGAACACCCAATAGACCATAATTGCTATCTAATTATGGTTGCGGTAAGGCTAGGATTGTGGGTTGGCCAGTAGTGTGTTCTCATACAGGATTTATCCTGTCTTGTCTTTCACTAGTTGAGGGAGGGGTCGCGTGGGACCATAGCCACGTATAGAAAAACAGACCTTAGCATCTGCATCGGCAGATAAATCGAAAGCTCCCGACCGAGTCCTGTATTTCTCGATCTGCCCTGTGACAGGACTCGGATGGCACGATGTGATACATGTGCATACAGTCATGGAAAACGATTCACGATGAATGCGTGGGAAAAAGGGCGCGGTTGACGGTTAGCGTAAATCCCAGTGGCCCTGGGTGGTTGAACCAAAACCGAGATACGAAAACGTGCAATAGGTAAGCGTAATCCCTAGTGGCCCTAGGTAGCATAAGTCCTAGTTGTACAAACGATAATTCATGTTGGAAGACCCTAGCTAGGTTTAGGGTAACAGTCCAAACCGATCTTAAGGATCATGGAACTATGTTAAAGTAATGTAGAATCTCATGGGAAAGCCCGTATAGTCTACGGCAAGGGACTGAACATTTACAAGGAATAAAACATACAAGTTGAGTAACCTATATATGCGATATATTAGGTTGACATGGACCATTACACGACTTTTGAGTGAGGGTCATTCTTGGTTAACACATGATACGGTGGGGATACTAGTACGGTAGGTGCAGAGCTAAAATGCAGGATAGATATCATGGGACGTTATACGTGATAGATATCTTGGGGATATTATACTTGATAGAAACCTGACGATGTGATACCTTGTTTTATCTTGACATCGTAATTTATCATGACACCTTAGTTTGTCTGAGTTCAGTAGTTCATCCTGTTATTTTGATTTAGCTTATCTATCTTGTCATCATGCTTATGTTCATCTCAGTTTCTCATGTCAGTTAACTTTACTAGTTTTTATGCTAATAGTAGATAGGGCTTACTCAGTCTTTTTGACTGACCCGTTTTGTTTCGCCTCTTTTCTTCCGTTTCCCCCCCAGGTTACAGGGAGGAAATACTGTTGTTTAGTTCGGACTTCTTCTGCTTGAAGGTCATCATGGATGGCTTGGACTTTTCTTGGCTAATGGCTACTTTACTGTTTTTACTTGGGGAATAAATTATGAAAATGTCTTTATGCTTCTTTACTATTACAAGACAGGTTTTGATGTACTCTGATGTAAAAGGCTTTAGACCTTATTTATTCATGTTATGAAAGTTTGATTTTACTTCCGCTATTTTTATATGTTCTGTCTTGTGATAATTCTGTGCATGTTTACCAATATGCCCCTCTAAAGCTAGTGCATTCCTTTGCGAGTGACCCTAGCGGAGGCGGGGTGTTACACGTGGTATCAGAGCAGAAGGTTACCAGACTGGGCAAAAGTTTTTAAAGACCTTCTGAAAACTATTTGAAAATCATTTACAAAGAAGCATTTTTTTCAAGAAAATTTTCTTTTAAAAGAAAAAGGCTATTCCCCAAAGGCCATTAGCACTATCCTTGTTTCCTTAATTGAATCTCTTCTCCTTTCTTTCCTCCATCTGTAGTCACGGTGGTTTTAACTGCGACTAGTCTTTTCTATCTACGAAAGTGCTTTCCATGCGATGGAGGTGGTTTTCAAGAGACCAGTGGCCGCGTTATAAGAAAGGATAGTGAGAAAGAGGATAAAGGATACGAGCTTAAGGATGAGCAACTTGTTGGTATGGCTTAGTCCTCAAAGGAGGGAGAAAGATGAACAATGAAACCCATGACGAGAAAGTATCTTTGGTATGGTGAAACGGGACGGATAGTTAAGTATTGTGGGACAAGGACAAGATCATCGTTGTATACCCTCACTAGAGTACCTGAGTAGGGGGATAACATCCTTGTTGAAGATCTAGTTATTCTTTTCTATCATCCCGCCAAGACTTTGTTTTGATCCCCGCATCATTTAAGTTCGCTTCGGTAGTTGAGTCTCTGCACCTAAAGTACTAACGTAATAGAGAATCCCATTTTTGTCTCAAAGTCCTATTGGAGAATCAGTCCATTTATACATGACTTGTTTGGATTTGGGAATGTCTATGCCAAGTGTTGAGTTTGGAAATAATGCTTATGTTTATAAGCTATGGATGGATTCTAGGGATGAAGTGGTTATCCAGTAGGGGGTGCCACTCTCGGTTTTGATAGGAGGGTAGTTAGACCTTTTGACTAGCCTTGGTAATGCCCTCGAAGTATCGGGTAACCTTTTTGAGGTTCTGTCATGACTAGTTACTTAGAATCCCTTGATGCCTTTATTGGAAATTTGAAGCCCGATCGAGTGGTGTTCGCCAATAAGACGGATGGTTTACTTCATTTATGCATGGGTTATAGAGATCACCCTAGTAAGTGCGCATGATAACCTGATTGACATCTGTTTACTTTCAAGAGAAAGTTCTTCTACATGGAATGCCTTATAGTATATAAACGAGATCCAAGATTCACTAGTGAATTTTGGAAAGCTTGCATGAGATCATGAGTACGCAGTCATGTTTGCGTCAAGTATTCTAGGAAAAGGATAAGTGCAAGTGGAACGAGAGGCGACGAAGAAATGAGTTCCAGTTCATGTTATGGAAACAGGAATAAGAAGCTACAAAATCGCGAAGTTAAAAGACGACTTTGATGGTCAAAGACTAGATACGCGCATGATATCTCTTTTTGGGAGTATATCCTTGATCCCTGTTTTCTGTAGAGCTTACTTGTAGGCTATCTTTTGTGGACATCCTCTCGGTCCTATTCTCCGTTACAAACCCTGTAAGGAGTTTGTCCTGTTTATCTTCTCGACCCTGTTTCAGGGAATTCTAGGTAGAACCCTATGGATGTAAACATGTATTTGAAACATGTTATGATTGATATGGTTGCAAGTGGTTGCAAGTGGTTGCTCGTGGATGCGCGAATACACATTAGATACTAGCTCGACTCGGTCACATTTCATATTGCATATGCACGAGTATTTATACTTGTTTATGGATGAAATCGAATGTATTATCATGCGGTTGTTGCATATGAATGAATGATTGTGCACGCATATAGTATCTATATGACTAGGACTATTTGCATACATGTTGGATTCATGGCACTATACATATTTTGCATTAGAAAGATTATTCAGGCCTGATCATTAGCATTAGCTAAGGAACATGTACACACACGTTTTGCATATATTCATACAGCATTAGAAATCATCTAAGGACAATGGTTGCTTGTGGATGATGTTTTGAGTAGATGGATGATGGATGGTAGGATATGTTCTTCCTAACTTGGAGATTTCGGGGACGAAATCCTAAAAGGTGGGGAGAATGTAACAACCCGTATTTTCAATAACCTGTTATAACATAAATGGAGGCAGAATTAAACTGTAAAATCTGAATCAAGGGAAACGGGATATGCCATTGCGTTCGTCTCGGAAAAATACGCGAAATAGAGTCCGAGTTTTCGAAAACCGGAGTCCGTATGACTAAGATATGGCCTCGCGAAGTTTCACGAAAAATTCCCAAATTAAAGTATACTTAATTAAGTGAAATGGGTTGCGCAGAGAAATATATATATATATATATATATATTGATATATATATATATAATTGAAAATTAAATAAATAAATATGCAAAAATGTTCAAAACAGCGAATTGGGAGAGGGGAATAACCGAACCGGCCGATTTTTGAGGTCGACCCGAGCTCGCTGGGTCGACTAGGGGTTAATCCAGGATGTTTGGCTGTCAACCCGTGGGCCGATTCGCTCAAATGCAGATTTTGCATTTGGATGGTTCTCATGGTTCATCTTTAATCTAAAGGCCCTAGATGGTTCCTACACTTGACTTCTTCCCCAAGACATGCTTTGATGGCTTGGATTGAATCTAGGTTTAATCCTATGGCCTAAAACACTTGCCTAATCTATAAATAAGACCCTAACCTATCCTAAATCCTCATTATTCATTCATGCAACTAAACTATGGCAAAATTTTACCTCTCATGGCCTCCACTCTCTTCATAAAATTTCTAAATGGTTTCTATGAGAGATTTTCCATGCATACAAGTGTTTTCAAGCTTGTATGAGTGTCATTAGCTTGCATTCAAGTCAAGTTTCTATTTTTGCATTATAAAGCAAGGGTTTTGATCATTTTGGCTCAAGGGTTTTTATGTTAGAGCTTGCATTTTGGGTCTATTTGATTGCATAAGGGCTTTGTCATATCTTTTGTGCCTTCATAGCAATGTAAGCCCTTTCCCTACTCTTAGATATTAACTATGAAGTTAAATGTTCATGTTGCAAGTTTGGGTATGATCATTGAGTATGATACATGCTATCATGTCATGCAAGTTTATGAAGTCATTATCTTGATCTTGTGAGCTAAAAGCTACAACCTTTATTTTGAAATGTTGCATTAGGCAACATGAGAATCCTCATAACCTTTTCGTCAACTTGCATATGAAGTCATAACCCTTATATGATGATATATGCGAGTTACTAGTCATCATTCCATATCTTTTGTCACCATGATTCGCTTATGTGCCAAGTTTGGGTTTATGCATGTTTTGAGGCTTAAGAATGTAACATGCAAGTTAATGAACACATTTGTGCCTCATTTGCCACCATGATTAACTTGTGGCTTAATATCCATTTTTGTCATGCCTTTGCCAAGTCTCTTCTTTTAATCCATTACGTTGTCGCGAACGTATATGCGAGTTTAAAAGCGTTGGGTTATGTTATGGGTAATTTCTAATGACATGAAAATACAACTTGAAAACATGACGTGAAATATAACATGGAAGTTGACATGTAAGTATGCATAAAAACATAAGCTTGGGAATTTACCTATTAAGTTAGGTCTACCCTTTGGGAATTTACCTATTAAGTTAGGTCTACCTAAATGCTTGAAAACTTGTAACATGTTTTGGGAAACATGATGGACATGACACTTAGATAATATAAGTGTGGCCAACTCGAGGTTGGGTTGAGTTTGCAACGTAAAACTACCCGGAACCGACCGGCCTAACTAGTAGTTGCAAACAATAGGACCCAATGTGAGAAGTTGGTCATGTTGTGCTTGAACCCGAGGTTAGACCAAGTTGTGGTGTAAAGCTACCCGGAACCGACCGGCTTAACTAGTAACCACAACAAAGTCTAATGTGAGAGGTGAAGGTGCATTAAGTAATTAATGCCACATGATAGGGTTAAGTTAATTTGATTAATGACTCTTAACCAAATATGACATGGACAAATGGGTTAAGTAATTTGATTAGGCTAATGATACTTAACAAAACATGACAAGGTTGGGTAGGTTAAGTAACTTGATTTGCCTAATGACACTTAACCATTTTTATATGACTAGTGGATGGGGTTAAGTTAACCAACACTTAATCAATCCAACGCGATAACTTGGTAAGGTTAAGTAAGTTTTCTTAATGACGCTTAACCGAAAAATACGGTTAACGAATGGGGTTAAGATTAGACTCAACTAGTCTAAACATGGAAATCGGATGGGGTTAAGTTAGCCTAGACTTAATTAATCCCACTTGGTAGTTTAATGGGGTTAAGTTAAACACTTAACTAATCTAAACATGATGAATTGATGTGGTTAAGTGACCTATACTTAACCAATCTAACTCGTGAATTTATTGAGGTTAAGTTAACCTATACTTAACCGATCTAACGTGAAAACATGATAAGGCTAAGTCACGAATCGCTTGAATACACTTGACCGATTTGACTGAGTAAATTGATAGGTTCAAGTTAATATATACTTAACCAATCTAGAATGATAATTGGACGAGGTTAAGTCGTGAATTGCTTAATACATACTTAACCAACGTGAGCATGGTTTGTAGGGTTAAGTCTTGGACTTGGATACTTAGCCAATTTTGACATGATTTGAAGACGGGTTAAGTCTTGGACTTGGATACTTAGCCAATTTTGACATGATTGGTAGACGGGTTAAGTCATGAACTTAAGTGACACTTAATCCATTATGTAAACCCTAGTTCTGAGGATAGGGGATAACCGTAGTTAACAAGGATAACGGGAATAAGGCTAAGTGGTAAACCTTAGTTGAGGAATAACTAAGTAATGATTCTTAGTCAAGGAAGTTTAGACCAGTTCATAGATAGATGAGTAACCTGATACGGTAGGTCATCGTTTAAGTATATGAGTAGGAGCAAGTATCTGATTTAGATAAAGGCTCCAGCGAACTGGGTAACGAAGCAGCGGCTTCGGGGAACGTGAGGGTATTCTTGGTATCCCTCTATGAGCTGCCAGGTGATTATACTAGGCTCATGAGAGGTTAAGGTCTGCGTTAGAAGAACCAAGAGTATGCCTTGGTTGCTATGCGAGCGACCTAAAGACGGGGATGGATAGGGGATAGTCGATGATACACGGTCGTACCCTAGATAGCATTTCGTCAGACTACCTACCATCTTTGGTCAAGCGTGTACGTACGGAAAGGCAGAGAACACCCAATAGACCATAATTGCTATCTAATTATGGTTGCGGTAAGGCTAGGATTGTGGGTTGGCCAGTAGTGTGTTCTCATACAGGATTTATCCTGTCTTGTCTTTCACTAGTTGAGGGAGGGGTCGCGTGGGACCATAGCCACGTATAGAAAAACAGACCTTAGCATCTGCATCGGCAGATAAATCGAAAGCTCCCGACCGAGTCCTATATTTCTCGATCTGCCCTGTGACAGGACTCGGATGGCACGATGTGATACATGTGCATACAGTCATGGAAAACGATTCACGATGAATGCGTGGGACAAAGGGCGCGGTTGACGGTTAGCGTAAATCCCAGTGGCCCTGGGTGGTTGAACCAAAACCGAGATACGAAAACGTGCAATAGGTAAGCGTAATCCCTAGTGGCCCTAGGTAGCATAAGTCCTAGTTGTACAAACGATAATTCATGTTGGAAGACCCTAGCTAGGTTTAGGGTAACAGTCCAAACCGATCTTAAGGATCATGGAACTATGTTAAAGTAATGTAGAATCTCATGGGAAAGCCCGTATGGTCTACGGCAAGGGACTGAACATTTACATGGAATAAAACATACAAGTTGAGTAACCTATATATGCGATATATTAGGTTGACATGGACCATTACACGACTTTTGAGTGAGGGTCATTCTTGGTTAACACATGATACGGTGGGGATACTAGTACGGTAGGTGCAGAGCTAAAATGCAGGATAGATATCATGGGACGTTATACGTGATCGATATCTTGGGGATATTATACTTGATAGAAACCTGACGATGTGATACCTTGTTTTATCTTGACATCGTAATTTATCATGACACCTTAGTTTATCTGAGTTCAGTAGTTCATCCTGTTATTTTGATTTAGCTTATCTATCTTGTCATCATGCTTATGTTCATCTCAGTTTCTCATGTCAGTTAACTTTACTAGTTTTTATGCTAATAGTAGATAGGGCTTACTCAGTCTTTTTGACTGACCCGTTTTGTTTCGCCTCTTTTCTTCCGTTTCCCCCCAGGTTACAGGGAGGAAATACTGTTGTTTAGTTCGGACTTCTTCTGCTTGAAGGTCATCATGGATGGCTTGGACTTTTCTTGGCTAATGGCTACTTTACTGTTTTTACTTGGGGAATAATTTATGAAAATGTCTTTATGCTTCTTTACTATTGCAAGACAGGTTTTGATGTACTCTGATGTAAAAGGCTTTAGACCTTATTTATTCATGTTATGAAAGTTTGATTTTACTTCCGCTATTTTTATATGTTCTGTCTTGTGATAATTCTGTGCATGTTTACCAATAATGCCCCTCTAAAGCTAGTGCATTCCTTTGTGAGTGACCCTAGCGGAGGCGGGGTGTTACAGCATTAGTAGTATATCTTGTTTAGAGACAGTATTATGGAGACGTACTTATATATGACTCATTATATATTTTGTTGTTAATGTGAATCTAATACTCTGATGTTTATACACTGTTTCACTTGTTTTATATCATGACTTATGTTATTATTATATATTATTCCATGCGCTTTGAGATATACTACAGGGTATATAGGTTTCCTTATTCAAATCTTTGGGGATTGTCCTATATTAGTGGGGCACCGTCACAGCGCAACTCATTAGATGTCAATTAGTACAGGGTGGTCATCACATGTTGCTAAGAATCTAATACAATCCTATATCATGAGAAAGTTTCTCCAAAGGGATGTTGGGGAAATTTGAAAACTTCTCTGTTCTCCCAAAAAAAATTCGATATCCTACAGAGTCAACATAATCCCGAGCTATCTTCCTATTGTTTAGGCACAAGCAATCTCTTGTGGTTTCAATTGGGTAAAAAGGGTTGATAATGGATGCTGCCTTGGAGACTTGGCGAAAAACCTCTCAGGTCTATGAAAAAGGAGTATGACTTTGGTAAAGATATAGATAGCTTTGATTTAGAACTAATTTCGGACAAAATGGAGGATTTTTGGAGGACTAATGGGGTTTGGAAGTCGCGGTAAGAGTTGGATTTCAGTGGTCTGAAAGTGCTGACTTTCGGCCGCGAAGTGAAGGAAATAATGAAGCAACGCTTCATTTATACCCAATACAAATACGCTAGGTGGGTCGACCCGACCCATAGATCGGTCGCCACATGTGTCGACCCATTTCAGAGTTGAGTCGACAAGGGTGTTGATGCACACTACACCTGGATCGACCTATGCAGTAGACATTTTTTTTAGATATATATATATACTAGCAAATATTTTAATTCTCGCGTGTCGCGTTTTCTGCTCTTCCCTTCTAACCGCCATTTCCGACCGCTGCTATTGAATAATTCCAAGGTTGGTTATGATGCTGCCACAACCCCAACAAATTTTACAATGATTTATTTTCTTCCAAGTAGCGCCCTACTTCTAGCTTTATTTTTGTAAATCTTCTCTTTTGTAGAATTGTTCCCTCTTTGTCCCATTTCTTCAAAAATCTGCTCTTGCACCACTCAAAAAACTATAAGTATGTGTGTGTGTGTGTGTATGTATACATATACATACATACATATATATATATATATATTGACTTAATCCATAAATCTGTCTCTCCGTCACTAACCCATAATAGAAATCCATTGTTATCTTCTAAATAATCACACATGAATTACCTATTGTACACCACAAACCATAATCAACAAGAAATCTTGCCATTCCAAACTTTTCTTTTGTAGTTTTACTCAATAATGGGTTTTCCTTGTGGATATATATATAAAAGATATTTATATTTTGCAAATACAAATACGTTCACTCACTATCAATACAGAAATACCAAACCAAAGCCGTAATACCAGATGTAATAACCCAAATTCCAATGGGCCCAAATTTTTCGCAAAAAGATAAAATCCAAGTCCATTGAAACATGAGTTGGTTTTTCTGGTATCTTGTAGAAAGGAAAAGATAAAATATATCAAAGCTTACGATAAAAATATCACATAGTGGAATGAATAAAATATAGTAGTAAGTAAATACTTACCCTAATAATGACACTGTCTGACAAGTGTCTCTAGGTTGTATAATCTCTACTACCTGTCTAACTTGCTGGTTTGTTATAAGGAGAGAGTCAGAACAAAAGTTATGGTGAATGGACAAACTATACGTCCTACAAATAACACTACATATACCATTCTATCACTGGATCTTATGTATTAAGTTATTTGGGTTTATTTCACAATATACTTCTTCGACTCTACATAAGTTGCACCCCTCTACTCTCCAGTAGATAAACCTAATAAATCATATATGTGGTTACATACCCAATAAATCGAGGTACTTCCTATAGTATCCTCCTCAAGTGGTTTCCATCATGGTACTACGAAAACATATTGGACCACCATCTCCATGCTACAAAGGCGCACTAAACTATGCTACAAATGCATAATAGGATATGTTGCGAAAGCAGATAAGCCTCTACTGTTGCACCACAAGGGGGCCTAAATACCGGAGTTGTTCACGAAACTCAGTCGGGGGCTTTCCATATCTATCGAGAATGGCTTTGTTAGTCCCAAATTAATTTCTTCGTTAGGCCCACAAGACATACACCAAAAATTGGTCTATCACTTTCTGTGGCTCTTCTAGCCCCCGCGTAGCCTTCCCCCAACCAATGAAAGACCATTCAAAGAGCTAGATGGCTGCTCTGAACAAATAATCTAAACAAACATGTGTCCCCTCATCCAATGACCCAATAGTAAAGATTATTGGCTTCTTAGTTTTAGCTCCAGTCATTCCCGCAGATGCTCCGTTTGAAGATGATAGACGTCCAACGACCTACTATCCTTTATTGGGTCCTGACCACAAAGCCTCCCATCCTGAGGCAGCCAGTGAATCATCCTAGAAATCATCCCAAACATTATTTAGGTTGCCCACAACGATAGATGTAGCCAAGACATACTCACCGGATGGTACCGTACAGACCATCCTCTGTGGATACAGCCCAGGGCCTACCGCATAGGACCATCATAGAGTATCCTCATGTCCTGTAGAAGTACCGAACTTCTTTCCAGTCCCGTCAATTAAGTCGGACATGATCTTACTATGTACCCTGACACCTTTTATGATCTTCCCCGTTGGGCTCTTCATACTTGCGGACTAGACCAAACGCATATCGATATCTTGTTAGATGCTATGTCTAATTTACCATTAGGCACCCTGAGGCAGCCAGTGAATCATCCTAGAAATCATCCCAATCATTATTTAGGTTGCCCATAACGACAGATGCAGCCAAGACATACTCATTGGATGGTACCGTACAGACCATCCTCTATGGATACAGCCCAGGGCCTACCGCATAGGACCATCATAGAGTATCCTCACGTCTTGTAGAAGTACCGAACTTCTTTCCAGTCCCGTCAATTAAGTCAGACATGATCTTACTATGTACCCTGACACCTTTTATGATCTTCCCCGTTAGGCTCTTCATCCTTGCGGACTAGACCAAACGCATATCGATATCTTGTTAGACGCTATGTCTAATTTACCATTATGTGTTTCACTAAATTTCTTTTTGTTAATTTATAATACTCATTAATTTATTTAACCTGAAATTTATTTCTTCATTAATCAACTTTATCATTTACCATAGAATTTTATTTTTAAGCCCATATCTTAGCCTGTTTAAGTCAACATGCTCGTATTAAGGCTTAACTAACCAATTTCTGTCAATTTCATATTTGCAAATAAACTATGTTTGCTGTTACTACCAACATTCAACACCGAGACCAGTAGAATGGAGTGATCTGAAATCATAAACCCAACATCAGGTTAACGCCAAAAACATAAAAGAAGCAATGGTGACAACCGACACCACTTTGGAAGGAGAGAGCTTAGAACCGACAAGAAAAAGGGACTCAGCAGAGTGGATCCGAAACAAGAGACCAATAATGTGAAGTTAATTCAGGAAGTAAATCAACTCAAGCAGGAAGTAAATAAGAAAGAAAGGACGACTACCTGTGATCTGAGTCCAAAGACCTGACAGGGAGAAAAGAAAAGCAAAGAGGGACGAAAGGGCTATCAGTATTAATTTAGTTAATGTTGGTACAAAAAAGGTGAAGACAATAAAGGCACCAAAGGCCAAAACACAAGCATCCTGAAAGCCAGCTATCAGACTTAAAGCTTGCAGACTACTTAGAAACAACTACAACAAGAAGTATATTGAAAACACACTTCCGAAAGACCAAACATTCATCCTGGAGACTCACCGGGATTAAGCCAAAATCTCTGAGAAGAAGAGCTATCCACATTAACATGTTTAGTGTCGATACCTAAAAGGGTGACGGCTCCAGGAACGTAAGAAATCAAAGCACGAAGGCAAACATCATGAAGACTTAAAAACAAGACCAAAAACTTATCTCTAAAAGCCGGAGGATATACCGATGCTATCAATATCGACAGGCTTGGTATCGATAAGTGAGATATAAGCAACTTCAAAGAGAAGCTCTAAAGATCGGAACCATCTTTCCAAAAGCTGAGACCGACACCCTTAAGACTATGTCATATCTCCCAACAATAGCCAAGACCCAGGCAACTGGAACCGAAAGGTGAAAACCGACCGACACACATTTGTTGCACCCTAAAGAGGCTTCTGCTGACCCAATGACAAAAAATTCCCGATTTTCTATAAATAAGACCAAGGGGTCACATTTTCGGGGCCGAGTTCTCATTTCTCAATCTTGTACTCTTTTCTTCTAGAGTAAACCCTAATTTTTAAATCAATTTGGGTATTTCCTTTGTAAACACCTATGTATTCCATACCAACGAGCAATAAAGGGTGGATCAATACTTAGCACAATTTTCATGAATTTTTTAGCTTCTTCTTTTGCATACTACCTTATGCTTCCTACACCACAGTGGCTTCTTACATAAGTCCTAACCCTTTTTCAAGATTATTGAAAAACCTCTTTCTATAAGCCATTTAGCTTTCTATCTTATGTTGTGCTCAGGGAACCCTTATCTCAAGGTAATTGTTGGTCCTTAAGTCTCGTAAGCGTGATACTCACCCCATGAGGAAAGAGTAACTAATCTTTGGGCTTAAGACCTTGATATCTAGGAAACGGTGAACTAACTCAAGCTTGTAGGAAATAAATAATACCATTTTCCCCTTAGGTCCATTTCCTTAGACCTTTCTCCGGTGTTAACGAAGAATATCGTTAATATTTTGGTGCTAGAAGGTGGGACTGAACCTCCAACTTTGTCGTTAACAGCCACATATATCTAATGGTGTTGTTCCGTCTCGGATTGGATTAAGCTTTGAAGAAGCAAGACTGTAGGAAAAAGGTCTCAACAAGAGTCTTCTGGATCCAAAATGAATATGTCAGGTACTACTGACCCAAGAGTGACGGAAGAGCAAAGGCTAAGAACGGAAGCCTTGCAGATAGTCAAATGGAAAAAGGAAAAGGAACAATACGATCCTGATTATTGGAGCAACAACCCTTCCTACTTAGAACGAATCCCAACCTTTATTCTTAGTGGTTCTACATTAAGGGGGTACGACCCATTCTCTCATGTAAGAGAAGCTATCCATGAACAAGCCAAAGGAATGGAATTCGAACAAGGAATAATGAAGGATTTTAATCATTTTGCTTCCAAATGGACTCAAAGGATGGTACTTCAATCTCAATACACCCTAAAAAGGAGAAACGGGGATATGGATGAAGCAATAAGGTCAAGTGGAAAAAGACCTAAAATCCCATAGAAGAAAAACAAATTTACATCAAGATTACCTAGTGGATACCACCTTACCACTTCAATGGAAAATATCCACTTCCTAACCAAACACGAGCTTAACTTTTGGCCAACCACAAAGAAGAAGCCCAAGTATGAAAAAAAAACTGGGAGGACCTTAGTGCCACTGTCATATGGTGAATGGGCATGAAACTAACCACTGCAGAATTCTTGAAGGGATAATTATCAAGTCCTTAATCAAGGTGTATTGCGAGACTTTGTAAGAGGATTAAATTAAACTAAGTTCTGCCAAAGTTCTTTGTAAAAGAATTGTCTACATAAACTAAGGGTGTGGAAACCCTCTCAATGTTTGGAATAACCCGAAAAGGGTCAAATTATAAATGGATAAAAACCCGTGTCATCCCCAATTAGTTGGTCGGGGCAAAGCACCCCTCGGAGGGGGGGGGGTGATGTGTAAGCCTTTATCCTCGCCCAAATCAGAAAGGGCTAGGTTAAAGCATCAAAAGTGTATGCCTTTGATCCACTCCAGAAATGGTCAGCACAGAGCATCTATTTAGCACGCCCTGCCTCTGTTCATAGAAGAGTACGCCCTGCCTATGCTATGAACTAAGCACGACCTACCTCTACTCATAGAAGAGCACATCCTACCTCTGCTTATGTTCCGTGTTACCAGTAGAAGGGAACACAAACCCTTATCATCGCCTACGATGGCCGAGATAAGGCACCCAGGGGTGAATTGTAAGCCTCTATCATCGCTTACGATGGCAAGGTAGAGCATCAAAAGAGTAAGACTTAATTCCGTGTCTACGATAGCCAAGTTTAAACAACTAAGCCTTATCATCGCCTACGATGGTCAGGGTAAGGCGCCTCCTGGAGGGAGATCAGGTATGTCCTTGGGACTTGCTTGAGAATAAGCAAGCTAAGAGCACCGAATGCACATGCCCAGAGAGTGGCCAAACAAAGCACATGCATCCTTTTCTTTATCAATTAAAAGCCTAAAGAGTGGCTCATGAAGCACACACATCCTCTACTTCCTAAATCAAACCCAAAGGGGGTAATAAAGTTAATTGCCAAAAGTGATTTCTAGTATTCTATTCTTAATACCAGAATCGGGGTTAGTTCGGGACTTCTATCACCGCCAAAAGTGGGTTTTCTGGTCTTCTATTAAAAATATTTGAAACTGGGTAGGTTCTAAACTTCTACCAATTGCCATAAGTGGGTTTCTAGTCTTCCATTCTAAATACCCGAATCTGAGTTGGTTCGGGACTTCCGACATTATCAGAAGTAGTTTCTGAACTCCTTGCAAGTACCAAATTCTAGGTTATGGTTTGGGATTTCCAACTATTGCAGGGAAGGCTTGGTCTTATCTTACAAGAACCCTAATATGGGTCACAAGAGTTTAATTCTTAACCTTGAAGATAGGGATCAACTATCAGTACTCAGAGTAATGACTTAGTTCAACTACCTGGGAGCCTTCAAACAGAGATTGTGATCTTCCATCTTGCTCAAGGAGATTCTCTTACCCCATACACACACATACACAAGTCATTGGTCATTATTTCAACCAAATAAGTAGCGTAAATAACCACATTACTCAAGCTCAAAGAAGAGCTCAATTAGATATCTTAAAACCTTACAGTAAAGGCTATGCTTTTCCCAAATAACTCACAAAGGAAATATCTCTGAGAATCTGAATTAAATAGAGTTGTCATCTCTATTACGCCCATAGTCATGTCATGCATTTGTCATAAGAACATTGTCTCACGGAAAACATATAAATCACTGTACATATCCTATAGATTAACTCTAAATAATGTACATCAAGTTTGCGCAGGACAATGCAATAAGGCTTCTGAAAGAGAATGTTCTCGACAAAGGCAATAACTACACATTAGGTGATATTTTTACAATTCACCATCCTATTTATGGTACTATCCCTATAGATCATGGCATATGAAGTATGTTAACATCAAATACCCTTCATTTTGCATATTTTTTTACAATAGAATTTTTAAAGTAAGTAGGTCTCCAACGGGGAAGACAATTTAGTTTGGATATCATGACCTAGATGTGACCAAGACTAAAATTGCAAAATCACATTTACAAGATGGTATGATTTTTAGGGCAGGAATCAGCTCTCTTAACTCTACTTAAAGTATTAGCAAAAAGAGTCAGTGAGGAATCAAATGGGGTTCCGAATTCCTTGGGTGTGTAAACTGGAGGACACTTGCGGTAGTCCCATTTCCGGGCAGGTGGACTGTCATAATCTCAGGCAAGTCTCGACCGCTAAGTGCGGGTTTATCTTAGAAAGTGGTCCTTTTCTTCGGCTAGGAAGTCAAGATGGATTTAAGGGTCTTGGATGTAAACCTTCTTAAGGTTCCTAAGTAAGCAATACCGTGTCAATGATGAAGATTTGACAAGAAAAGATTTTTTGCAATATTCACTTTTCAACCTAACGCAATCCTCTAGGAAATCCCTAGAAAGCAGACTTGTAGCAGAAGGCAAAATCTGAAGCAAATATTAAAGGGATCAGGAGAAGGACAATTCATTACATTAGAAATTGAGAAAATGCACACATTACAGATGATCCTCTTGCTCATACAAAATGGTTCTCTTAAAAGTTTCAAATGCAAATAGATGCTTATTAAACTTAAGTTTGTCTAGTGGTAGCTCTCTGGGAATAGAGGTAACTTGTGGAAGGTTCCAGCAATCATCCGGGTGAAGGTCAACACAACGTTCATCTAGACATCTTTTATGGAGACGCCTAAGTAAGCCCCCGTTATAATCAACTAAAAAGGAAAAATCCACCATTTCATATCTACTGTAAATTCCATACGAAAAGTTTACTAGTAAGTCCCTATCTTTGATCAACATCCAGAACAAGGTCCTGAGCTCAGCATTTTCTTTCTAAAGTCTTTTGCATCACAATCAAGCAGGATTTAACCTAGAGGCAACTTCTCTCTCTTTAAAAAGCTATAATTTCGCAGCACTTTTTTCAAGTAGGTGATATATATGGGACAAAATGTTATATTCACTCGTTTGTTTGTTCAGCTCTCTGGTAAGACCAGTCACTTCCGACCGAGCCTTTTCTAGGCAGGGACGCTTAAAACTTACTCTTTTCCTTTTCGTCTATGCGGAAAGGGTTGGAAACCAATTATTGGAAGTTAAAGAAAAAAGATATTATAGAAATTATCATACCTCACAAATAGGAGCACGAACTTGTAGAGACTTAACGGAGTCAGTACTCTTGGAGCTCAGAATTTTTTTTCTCATCTTTTTGATCTAGGAAGGTCAGTAACTCCAACTAGAACTGAATCATGTTCAGAATCTTTAGGATTTCCGTCAAACACTATCTTGACCATCAAAGACTAGAGTGTTACCACCAGCACCTGTGGAACCGTTGTAGTGATCATTTTCATTTTCAGTAACGTTTGTGTCCATAGGAGTATCATCATTAAGACAATCAATCTTCGACACCACAACAACATCTCTTCCATCACCGGTATGTGGTTCTTCAAAAGAAATGTCCTCTATAAACATAAGTTTGGCCACGTCAGTTTCTTCTCTCCTGGGAATAACATCCCCTTTCTTCATACAAGTTATTTTGGATATAAATCTTCCCGCCACGGATGGGTCGAGAGAAGAAAAATCTAGGTCTATGCATTTGTTTATATTGTCTGCATAAAGAAAAAGAAATCATCTTCAAAAGAGTCGACCATAATTTCATCCAGGGTGGTCTGGAGAAAACAAGAAACTCTCCGCTTAGCATCAGTCATTAACCCCACAGCCTAGATCAGTAAAGCCTTATTCTTATCAAACTCGGCCTTAAGAGAATCCCTATTTACATCAAGATATGGATAGTAATGGATTGTTATATAAATGGGTTTGGGTACCAATACATGTAAACGAAGGTAAGAGTGGTAAAACAACTTAAGTTAGACCGCTCGATCCTATAAACATTTAGGTATGGAGGGAGGCAAAGGAACAACTGTGCTTAAAAGAGATAAAATTCAAGTTGTTCCACTTTATTGAATTGTTTGAAGTTCCTTAGCCATAGATTTCAGAGTTGGAGATTCATTGGATCACATCGATTATGGTAAGTCAGGTATGATCTCTAAACTCGTATTTTTATTTTATTTTATTTCCTTTTTAGTTTATTTTCCTTTTTTAGTTTTTATTCCTTTTATTTTTTTAATAAGGCCGCAATTTTTTTGAGCATATCTTGAACATGGTAAATTGAAATTTTAAAATTTAGGATGTTCTTGTATGCAAATGAAATTTCACACATTTTTAGTTGTTTTGAGTTTCTTCTTATTCACTTTGGAAAATATTGAACTCAATACAGTAGACTACTTGAAAGCCATGATTGACTAGTTGTGAAAATTTCATTTTTTTTTTCTTGGCTTGATTTTGAAATCATTTATTATTGATTGTTGAATTTCTTGAATTATAAAAAAAAATCAAGTGATTTCAAATAATAACCTTCAGATTTGATTGTTGACTGTTACTTGTGTTTGTTTTAAAAAAAAATCTCTGAAAAATTTCACTTGTGATTCTTACTTTAAAAATGATCTTATGATGCTCTGATAAGGAAATTGATTTGATTCGTTTGAGTTCCTTGGTGATTGGACGATGGGTTAAAAATCAGTGACTGGATTTCTTTAAATTCTGTAGGCAATTCGAATTTCATATACAAATGTTTTTTTATTTGTCTAGGAGCAATCAGTGTTAGAAATATTAGAAAATTCCATATTTTACTGATTGATTTTTGAAACTGTTTTTCAGCTTGCACTGATATTTTCAAAAACTCTTCTTGAAATTGATATTTTCAATTTTAAAATTATTTTTGATTATTTATTCAAAAAATTGAAATTATTGATTAATTTGTACCATTTTGTGACTCATTAAAATTATTAATAGATTTATGAAATTGTGGTGAGTTGTGAGTATGGTATAATTCATAACTAGAGGAGATGTTATTTTAAATCTCGTGATGATTGGACAGATTTTGTAATAACTTTGAATTAGAGCTTATGTCACGACCATCTTCTATATCTACCATATTTCTGTCATTCATCATGGTTTTATTTAATTTGGGGAGTTCAAATCATTCTTGGAATTAAAAATAAAATTTAAAAAAAAGAGAAAAAAATATATAATATATCCTTGGTACTCACTCCCATTTAAAAGCCCTCTTGGTTATGCGTGGGTGAATTACCTTAATCTCTATGTGCTTCCATTCTCACTTAAAAGACCTTTGGGTTGTGCATGGCTGGAACTCATTAGAGAGGATAAAGTTAAATTACTACTAACCCCATTTAAAAGACCTTTGGGCAAAGCGTGGTTAGCAAGTGCTTAACACATTTTGAGCATATTTAAAATCTTCAAAATTCATATTCAAATATTCAATTTTTATTGAACTCTCCTCATTCTATAAATCCGTCATAAATCCATTCATTCTGAAAGTGAAATTTGCTTCTGATTTAAAGATTATTATGATTTTTGTTTGATTAAATGGGATTTACGATATATATTCTCTCTCTTGATTTGAATTTATATTTCTAGTCTATATTCATCGCTATTTTGATCTCTATTATTCTTTGGATGAGAACAAAAAGGGGAGAATGGTCAAGATTTTGATCGATGAGTATTTAATTCAAAAATATTTTAAGATTGGAAATTAAATATGTAGAGGGAGAATGGTCAATTGGATTTCATCATTCATATTTTCCACATATATAGGCAGAGTTCAGTTGTAGGGGGAGCGAACAAATAGGAGAAGCTAATAAATAAGGGGAGTTTAATATTCATTGTCAAACACATTTATTGTGCTCAAAATCATTTATATGTTTGTCATCATCAAAAGGGGGAGACTGTTGTATATGACGTAGTTGTATGCACAATTATATGATTTTTGTTTGATGATAACAACCAAATAAATATAATTTTAAATATGTTTGTTACTGTACTATTTTTTATATACATCACAGATAGGAATATAATATTTATATTTAAATAGAATATAATTTCATAGACATTCATATATTCATATAGTATTTTATTTAAATTGAATATTATATTTCAAACATTCAAACAGTACAACTATTTATAACTCCACAATTTATTCAATTCACATGAGATTGTACTTGTAAATAAACTGAATACGATAGACAAGTTTGTTTGACAACAACAAAATAATATTTTATTTCAATCAAATTTGTTTATTACATATATTAGTACAATTCTCTTACAGCTTCTCACTACCATTCATTCATCACTCAGCACATTTTCATATATACTACACTCAGTTTACATACTCACTCATATACCGATATTCTTATATATTTTTCTCTGTCATCTTCAGTCTTCACGGCTTTCAGTCAGTCAAATCTGCTTACCTGTCACATGAAACACACACACACACAGTATACTGCGATAGAAATGAAATTGAATACAAGAAAATAAAAATTTATTTTTAATTTTTATTTGCCTTAGAATTACGGTGTGTATCTCATTATTTTTCTAGACTTGGTCTAATATGCAGGGACAGGAAAAATTGTCTGATGGCTGCATGTACACATGTGTATAAATATACACGTGTGCACTGCATCGCCAATCAAAAATCAGCGTGCGACTGAGGAGTAGCCACGTGGACCGTCTCAACTCAGTGCACAATGCAAATCAGTGTGCAAATATTTCAGCATGGTTCAGTGGTGATTCACTAAAACGGGACAGCTCAAACAAAGTGCTCATGTCAAGAGCAAGTTTAATGTAGCATAAATAAATGGACATGATGAGATAAAGTATATAGGTACAACAAGTTTTGAAAGTGGTGTAACACCTCGGATTTTTGAATAATCGAATTAACTAAAATAAAGAATAATTAATCTCAGACGTGAGAATTATGGGGATTGGGTTGCGCCATTATGTTCGTCTCGGAATTCTGGTTGAGTCCGAGTTTGCGGGGAACGGGTACCGGATGAAGGAGTTATGGACGAACGAAGATTGGTGGAAAAAGAAGGGAAAAAAATGCACTGGCGCACTTGGGAAGTGCGCCAGTACAAATTAACCCTGGCGCACCTGCCAAATGCGCCCAGGCCGAGGCAAAAGCCAGCACAGCTTTCTGGTTCAGGCTGACACATGTTGTTGAGACCTTTCTGACTCCTTGCTGAGTCATTAGGGCTGACTCATCACCCTATCATGATTGAATGGTTTTGATTAACCCTAAGATCATCCGACGGCTTAAATTAATTCAAAATTCTTTAAAAAGACCCATAGACTTAAACCCTAAATCAGAATTAAAATTGAAACTATGGCCGTCATGTTGTTGTCTTGAACCCTAGAGCAGCCGCCACCAAAATTAAGAGGAAGAACAACAACCAAATCAGAACTACTCAACCCTAACAGCGAATCTTCATCAAAGGAGAGCTAATTCAACTCCAGAAATATGAATTCAGAACTCAAGACTGCTTTTGAGTTGTGAGTTCGATAGTTTTAATAAAATAATTAGTAATTTAATTGGATTAAGTAATAATGCGGATTGTAGGGATGTGATATGAAGTATTGATTTCATGTTGTAATTATGTTGTAGGATTGTGATTGAAATCTCTATGATGTTATGTTGTGATGCTATCATTTATGATGTAAAATTATGTTTCTATCATCCATGTTGTAATTTTATATACAATCAAATCATCATGTTTCATATGTTAGTTGATTCATATGATAAATCATATGTAGGAAAGTTTAGATGTTGATTCAAACATGAACCATATACAAGTTTGGGTAGAATTATATGTGACCTTACATGGCCATGGCACCTAGTTTATGTGAAAATTTAATTGAAAGTTAGGCTATGACATATGCTAAATTCTACAAGATACTTTACATGTTAGATACTAGTTTACACCATTGTTGCGATGTATAAATCACATATGTGAGTTTATGAGTTGGATATGAATTATGTTATGTTATTACCTATGCACATTTACCCTCTTAGATATAGATCTATGACATATGTTGTTTATGCAAGTTTGTGGCCATTATTTCATCAAGTTCACACCTTTAGATTTGGATCTATGTCATACATGATTTATGCAAGTTTGTGGCCATTATCTCATCAAGTTCACACCTTTAGATTTGGATCCATGACATATGTTGTTTATGCAAGTTGTAACTTTAGCCTATGCAAGTTTTAGATGCAGAACATCATTCACATATGCAAGTTCACCCCTATGTTAGATTTATGTTTTAATTGTGTGTATATTGTGATGTTTTCTCTTTATTCCATGAGATAGACTATTCGAGTCTAACATATAATTTTACGTTAAACGAACAAACGTACTACGTGGGGTAAATGGGATAATATTAAAAAGATTTAATTGGCATAAATGCCTTAAAAGGCATAAAATATAATTGTGATGAAAATTGGTGTGATTTTACATACCATAAATGGATGGACATAATTAAGTCAATTATGGACATCGTCAAATTTGGAATTGATTGATTATTTGAATAGGGAAAATAATTCAAATTGGGGAATGATTAATTAGGAGTAATTAATCGTCTACGACACGAGGTTAGGCTCTTTTGTGGTGTAAGACTGCCCGAACCCGCCCGGCAAATCCAGCTGCCACAAATGCCAGTCTAATATGAGAGGTCTTAGGCATAAACTAAATACGTAACAATTGTAAAGACACAAGGTTAGGCTCTTTTGTGGTGTAAGAATGCCCGGACCCGCCCGGCAAATCCAACTGCCACAAATGCCAGTCTAATGTGAGAGGTCTTTATGAGGTTACGGTCTTAATGAATTAAGAAACACTTAACCAGATAAACATGTAGTTAGGCATGAGGGGGTTAAGTGGGTGCCTTGGGTGGCATGTGGAATCTAGTGGGTGCTTTGGGTGGCATTTGGAAATACGATTAGAAACACTTACCCAAAATTGAAACATGTAATTGAAACATGAATAAGAAGTGGGTTAAGTGGGATGTACTAGAGGGGACCAAGCTTAGGTGGATAGCTTGTGTCAAATAATGGGGGCCCGTTTCAACCAGTAACCCATACGTATCTTTGTGGGCTCGACCCAAGTCGAGGACGGGACACGCATACTGGGCTTGACTGTAAGAGGCCAAACCGGGTTAGCGGTGGCAATGCAAGTCCAACGGGTTCATATGCGTGTGTGGACCCGGGCTGGTAGGTAAGACGTTGTTGCATCGTGTAGGTATAAGCCGTGCATTGTTGGTTGTATCGGGTTGCCACTTTGGGGAGTGATACACCCCACTGTGGGGCCAGCACGGGTATCTACGAGTTAGGGAGCCGATCGTTTGGGGGTAGTGGGTACACCTAGTGGAGATAGGGGCAGACGGCACCTATGAAGACAGCTAGGGGTGCACGAAACTACCAATATAATTATTAAGTCTGTAGGCGGGATCAACCTTAGGATGACTAGTGGTGGTGCAGTATACTAGTGGCGGTGCAGTATAGCAATCATCTCGTAGTGTTGGTGTAGTTTAGTAAATTATCTTAGTGGGTTTAGGTGCGCTTAAACGATAGCGTTGTTCATATTTTTTTCCTTGTTTACTTTGCCATACTAAATGGTTCATGGACATTTCCCTATTTTCCAACTTATGCCTTAGTCTAGTTACTTTGTTAATTATATTGTTAAAGTTATCGCACTCGCCAGACTTTATGTCTAACCCCCTTTGTTTCCTCCTCTTTTCTCCCTTCCACCCCCAGGTGCTCAGGTTGGAACTAGCACCAGTGGAGGTTGATTTTGGACTGCTTTTAGAAGATTTCTTGGATCGTTGAAGTAAAGTTCAGCTTCTCTTTATTGATGGCTATTATAATGTTGGGGATTATGTCTTTCAGTTTATGTACTTTGTTTTATCAAGATGGATATGATGTACTTGACTTTGGTTTATGGTTTTGATGATGTAACCAAACATATTTACCTTCTGCTGCAATAAAGAAAGTTTTAAAATTTCAAGCACTGCTTTATATCTGTCTTGTTGTGATTTTCTGTTCTATATTCACTTAAAATGCTCCATGGAAGTTAATTCATTCCCTTTGTTAGTGACATTAATGGACGTGGGGTGTTACACGTGGTATCAGAGCTGAAGGTTACCAGGTTATCAGGACTTTAGAGCAACGGGCGGAAAATCTTTTCACGGGACGGAGACATTCGTTGAAGCTCAAAACTGGCTAAAGGAGGTGGAAGAATTGTTTAGAATCTTTGAAGTGGATGATGAACGAAAAGTCCAGTTGGCTGCCTGGCTAATGAAGGATGAGGCCTCGTTTTGGTGGGAGGTCACTAATGGGGGACGTCCAGTCAATATATGGCCAGATTTTAGGCAGAGGTTTGAGGCGAAGTTTCTCTCGTAGGCTGAAGAGAATCTATACATGGAAAGGTTTTTGGCGCTGAAGCAAGGAAATCTATCGGTGAAAGAGTACGTCAACAAATTCAACCAATTGGAAAGATTTGGCTTGGACTTGGTGAACACGCCAGAAAAGAAGGCTCTAAGATTTGTTAAGGGTTTAAACGAGCCGCTTCATGGGTTAGCTATGACCCACATTCCCATGTGGGCTACCTTTGAGAGGTTAGTTGGCATGGCGCTCATGCATGAAGAGGAGAAGGGCGCCAATGCTAATAAGGCACCCGAGAAGAAAGGGGATCAAAAGATGTCGCAACAGCAACAACAGAACAAGAAAGTTGGCAAAGGCAACAATGCTAAGGGGAAGAAGAAATGCTTTAACTGTGGGACACCTGGCCATCTAAGCAAAGATTGTAGGAAAAAAAGAAGACTGGTTGTTTCCACTATGGCGAAGCGGGACATCTTATTAAGGACTGCCCAAAGAAAGGGTAGAGAGAAGGGTCTACCGCGGGAGGACAGGTGCAAGCTCTTATGGCACCAGGGCAGGCAAGGGGACAAGTTCAGGCTCTCGTAGTCCCACCGCTGCAAGAATGAGGTAGAGCAATTTCCATTGAAAGTTTAGTTTTTTTGTTTGATCCTCTTGTCCCTACTTTATTCGATTCTGGCGCATCGCATTCGTTTATCTCTACATAATTAGTTGAAACACTACACCTAGATACTAGTCTAGTTACTGATCCCTTAGTAGTCTCAAATCCTATTGGTGGTTCGTCTCATCTTTCTATGATTTGTCGGGATTTGAGAGTGTTTATTTTGGGTGTTGAGTTTGAGTGCAACGCTTTTGTTCTTGGCTTCATGGGCTACGGTTTAATTCTAGGTATGGATGGGCTAACTAGATATGGGGCCATCCTAGATTGTGAAAGAAGGGTAGTTAGATTGTTGACTCGTTCTGGAAAGACCCTTGATATTTCTTGTGACCCTAGAGGTCCAGTAATGCTTAGTTACCTAGAATCCCTTGACGCATCCGATGATGATTTACATTCTGTTCCCATAGTCCGTGAATATGCTGATGTCTTCGATGAGGTGAGGGGTTTACCCCTAAAACGTGAAATAGACTTTCGAATATATCTAGTAGATAATGCAAAGCCGGTTGCATTACCAATGTGCCACATGGCTCCAAGAGAGAGAAGAGAACTCAGTAAGCAAGTGAAAGAATTGCTTGAGAAGGGGTTCATCAGACGTAGTATATCGGAGTGGGGTGCTCCAGTAGTATTTGCCATAAAGGCGGATGGGTCCCTTAGACTTTGTGTGGACTATAGAGAACTTAATAAGATTACTAAGAAGAATATACACCCACTGCCGAGGATTGACGATCTCTTCGATCAATTAGTTGGCGCTCAGTGTTTTCGCAGTTGGACTTAGCCACGGGTTTCCATCAGTTGAGAGTGGCTAAGGATAGCGTAGACAAGACTGCCTTTAGGACTCCAGACGGTTTCTTTGAGTGGCTTGTGATGCCCTTTGGTTTGACAAACGCCTCCGCATACTTTGTTGACTTGATGAGTAGGGTGTTTAGGGAGTACCTTAATAGATTCGTGGTAGTCTTTGTGGATGACATCTTGATCTTTTCTAAAAGCGAATAAGAGCATGCCCTACATCTTAGGGAAGTGTTGGAGACTCTTCGAGCGCATAGCCTTAAAGCTAAATTTTCTAAATGTCACTTTTGGAGGAAGGAAGTGCGATTCTTAGGGCACGTGGTTTCCAAAGAAGGGATAGCTGTGAATCCCGCGAAGGTAGTGGCCATCCAAGATTGGAAGGTTCCTAAAAATGCTACCGAGGTGAGGAGTTTCTTAGGGTTGGCCGGCAACTATAGGAAGTTCATCAAAGACTTCACAAAAATATTAGCCCCATTAACATGCTTGACGAAGAAGAACTTAGTCTTCATGTGGGACGTAGATTGTGATGATGCGTTCCAACGTTTGAAGAGAGCTTTGACCACAGCCCCAGTCTTAGTGTTGCCAGATGGAAGTAAGCCATTTACCGTTTATACCGATGCTTGTGGGACAGGACTAGGCGCAGTCTTAATGCAAGAGGGAAGGGTAATAGCCTATGGTGGAAGGCAGTTGAGAGTGCATGAAAGAAATTACCCTACACATGACCTAGAGTTGGCCGCTATTGTCTTCGCGCTTAAGTCTTGGCGTCATTATCTTCTTGGCGAAAAATTCGAATTATTCACTGACCACAAATCGCTAAAATACTTATTCTCTCAGAAGGACTTGAACTTAAGGCAGCAAAGGTGGATGGAGTTCTTAGCATCCTACGACTTCGAGATAGCATATACCCCTAGCAAGGGTAACGTGGTGGCAGATGCCTTAAGTAGAAAAAGGTTGTCCTTGAGTCCGTTGTTTGTTGAGCGGCGAAGCTTAGAGTTCATCTCTACGTTTGACTTTAAACCTTCTGTTGACTTTGTACCCAGTTTGCTAGCATCCTTAGAGGTCAGACCTACGCTTTTAGGACGAATTGGTGAGGCACAACGAGATGACCCACAGTTGGTTGAGTTAGTAGAAAAGCTCAAAGGAGGGGAGTCATCGAGCCATCTCCGTAGGTATACCCTAGATGATAAGGGTTGGTTACGTAGGGACGGTAGACTTTGTGTACCAAAAGACGATGACCTAAGGAAGACCATTCTTGATGATGCACATCGTTCGAAGATGACCATCCATCCTGGCGGGGACAAGATGTACATACATGGACATGAGATGAGTTTACTTTTGGGCCAGCATGAAGAAGGATGTGGCCGAGTATGTCGCTAGATGCTTGGTGTGCCAACAAGTAAAAGCAGAACAAAAGAAGCCCGGTGGTTTGCTTCACCCATTGGAGGTCCCACAATGGAAGTGGGAAAGTGTTTCGATGGACTTTGTTGACGGATTACCAAGATCGAGGAAGGGTAATACGGAGATTTGGGTCGTATAGACAGACTTACTAAGAGCATCCATTTCATTCCCATAAAGAGTAAGAAGAGTGCTCCATGGTTAGCCTCCGTATACATTCGAGAAATAGTTCGTTTGCACGGTGTTCCTTCTAGCATAGTGAGCGACCGCGATCCTATCTTCACTAGCGAATTTTGGAAGAGCTTGCAAGAGGCGGTAGGGACTCAGTTATGTTTGAGCACCTCATATCATCCTCAGACGGACGGCCAAACCGAGAGGGTGAATAGTTTTCTAGAGGACTTGTTGAGGTTGTGTGTCTTAGATTTCGGAGGTACATGGGAGGAACATCTTCCGTTGGTGGAGTTCGCATATAATAACAACTTTCAGTCTAGTTTTGGCATGGCACCGTTTGAGGCTCTTTATGGACGGCCGTGTCGTTCGCCTACATGTTGGTGGGAGTCTACAGATAAGATCTTGCTTGGACCCGATACGATTAGAGAGACTTCGGAGAAGATCGATTTGATTCGAAGGAGGATGAAGACGGCACAAGATGGGCAGAAATCTTATGTGGACAAGAGAAGGTCAGATCTTGAGTTTGATATTGGGAACATGGTCTTTGTCAAGGTGTCTCCATTACGGAACGTCGTTCGCTTTGGGTCCGTTGGGAAGTTAGCACCAAGGTTCGTAGGGCCGTTTCCTATTAAGGGAAGGATTGGGCAGATGGCGTATAGAGTGTAGTTGCCCGAGAGACTTAGTGGCGTACACGACGTATTCCATGTGTCACATTTGAGGAAGCGCTTGCACGAGACCGCGGAAGTGGTAGAGCCGAGCTTGCTTAGAGAGGTGGAGATCGAGCGTGATGCGACGATTCGACGAGCTCCTACGTGCATTCTTGGGTCGGAGATTAAGAAGTTGAGGAATCGAGAGGTCAAACTAGTCAAAGTGCAATGGGGAGATGATGAGAGCAACGCTACTTGGGATACGGAAGCGAAGATGCGTTCATTATACCCTTTTCTTTTTTAGGGTATGCCTTTTAAATATCTCCTTTATCGCTTACCTTGTACTTATCTTATCTTTAGTATGTCCTCTCGCTAGCATCTTTGACCTTTAGATAGGATAGTCCTATGGTTGAAACATGTGTTTGAGACATGTTATGTATGATGGATGCATGTGGATGCAAGTGTTTGCTCGTGGTTGCTCGTGGATGCATATACACACACTTTAGGCACTAGATCGGCTCAGTCACTTCATATTGCATATTGCATATAAATGTGTGTACATATTTAAGTAATGGATGTATAATGGTTGTACCATCATATGGATGTTGCATTTTGGTGAATGTTTTTGCACACATGTAGAAATAATATGTATTGATAAGGTTCTTTCGCATACATAATGGATGCATGGCACTATCATGGTTTGCATTAAGGAGGTCGACTGAATCAGTAGACCGCCTGATTTTGCATTAGATAAGGAACATATACACACACTTCTCGCATATGTTCATATAGCATTAGAAATTTTATAAGGACAATGGATGCCCGTGTTTGATGGTTGAGTAGATGGTTGTTTGGATGGTAGGATATGCATTCTCCTTAAACTTGGAGATTTCGGGGACGAAATCCTTTAAGGAGGGGAGAATGTAACACCCCGAATTTTTGAATAATCGAATTAACTAAAATAAAGAGTAATTAATATCAGACGTGAGAATTATGGGGATTGGGTTGCGCCATTTTGTTCGTCTCGGAATTCTGGTTGAAATAGAGTCCGAGTTTGCGGGAAACGGGTACCGGATGAAGGAGTTATGGACGAATGAAGATTGGTGGCAAAAGAAGGGGAAAAAATTGCACTGGCGCACTTGGAAAGTGCGCCAGTACAAATTAACACTGGCGCACCTTCCAAGTGCTCCCAGGCCGAGGCAAAAGCCTGCACAGCTTTCTGGTTTAGGCTGACCCATGTTGTTGAGTCCTTTCTGACTCCTTACTGAGTCATTAGGGCTGACTCATCACCCTATCATGATTGAATGGTTTTGATTAACCCTAAGATCATCCGACGGCTTAAATTAATTCAAAATTCTATAAAAAGACCCATAGACTCAAACCCTAAATCAGAATTAAAATTGAAACTATGGCCGTCATGTTGTTGTCTTGAACCCTAGAGCAGCCGCCACCAAAATTAAGAGGAAGAACAATAACCAAATCAGAACTACTCAACCCTAACAGCGAGTCTTCATCAAAGGAGAGCTAATTCAACTCCAGAAAACCGAATTCAGAACTCAAGACTGCTTTTGAGTTGTGAGTTCGATAGTTTTAATAAAATAATTAGTAATTTAATTGGATTAAGTAATAATGTGGATTGTAGAGATATGATATGAAGTATTGATTTCATGTTGTAATTATGTTGTAGGATTGTGATTGAAATCTCTATGATGTTATGTTGTGATGCTATCATTTATGATATAAAATTATGTTGCTATCATCCATGTTGTAATTTTATATACAATCAAATCATCATGTTTCATATGTTAGTTGATTCATATGATAAATCATATGTAGGAAAGTTTAGATGTTGATTCAAACATGAACCATATACAAGTTTGGGTAGAATTATATGTGACCTTACATGGCCATGGCACCTAGTTTATGTGAAAATTTAATTGAAAGTTAGGCTTTGACATATGCTAAATTCTACATGATACTTTACATGTTAGATACTAGTTTACACCATTGTTGCGATGTATAAATGACATATGTGAGTTTATGAGTTGGATATGAATCATGTTATGTTATTACCTATGCAAGTTTACCCTCTTAGATATAGATCATTGACATATGTTGTTTATGCAAGTTTGTGGCCATTATTTCATCAAGTTCACACCTTTAGATTTGGTTCTATGTCATACATGATTTATGCATGTTTGTGGCCATTATCTCATCAAGTTCACACCTTTAGATTTGGATCCATGACATATGTTGTTTATGAAAGTTGTAACTTTGGCCTATGCAAGTTTTAGATGTAGAACATCATTCACAAATGCAAGTTCACCCCTATGTTAGATTTATGTTTTAATTATGTGTATATTGTGATGTTTTCTCTTTATTCCATGAGTTAGACTATTCGAGTCTAACATATATTTTTAGGTTAAACGAACAAACGTACTACGTGGGGTAAAGGGGATAATATTAAAAAGATTTAATTGGCATAAATGCCTTAAAAGGCATAAAATATAATTGTGATGAAAATTGGTATGATTTTACATACCATAAATGGATGGACATAATTGAGTCAATTATGGACATCGTTAAATTTGGAATTGATTGATAATTTGAATAGGGAAAGTAATTCAAATTGGGGAATGATTAATTAGGAGTAATTAATCGTCTAAGACACGAGGTTAGGCTCTTTTGTGGTGTAAGACTGCCCGGACCCGCCCGGCAAATCCAGCTGCCACAAATGCCAGTCTAATGTGAGAGGTCTTAGGCATAAACTAAATACGTAACAATTGTAAAGACACAAGGTTAGGCTCTTTTGTGGTGTAAGACTGCACGGACCCGCCCGGCAAATCCAGCTTCCATAAATGCCAGTCTAATGTGAGAGGTCTTTATGAGGTTACGGTCTTAATGAATTAAGAAACACTTAACCAGATAAACATGTAGTGGGGCATGAGGGGGTTAAGTGGGTGCCTTGGGTGGCATGTGGAATCTAGTGGGTGCCTTGGGTGGCATTTGGAAATACGATTAGAAACACTTAACCAAAATTGAAACATGTAATTGAAACATGAATAAGAAGTGGGTTAAGTGGGATGTACTAGAGGGGACCAAGCTTAGGTGGATAGCTTGTGTCAAATAATGGGTGCCCGTTTCAACCAGTAACCCATACGTATCTTTGTGGGCTCGACCCAAGTCGAGGACGGGACACGCATACTGGGCTTGACTGTAAGAGGCCAAACCGGGTTAGCGGTGGCAACACAAGTCCAACGGGTTCATATGCGTGTGTGGACCCGGGCTGGTAGGTAAGACGTTGTTGCATCGTGTAGGTATAAGCTGTGCATTGTTGGTTGTATCGGGTTGCCACTTTGGGGAGTGATACACCCCACTGTGGGGCCAGCACGGGTATCTATGAGTTAGGGAGCCGATCGTTTGGGGGTAGTGGGTACACCTAGTGGAGATAGGGGCAGACGACACCTATGAAGACAGCTAGGGGTGCACGAAACTACCAATATCATTATTAAGTCTGTAGGCGGGATCAACCTTAGGGTGACTAGTGGTGGTGTAGTATACTAGTGGCGGTGCAATATAGCAATCATCTCATAGTGTTGGTGTAGTTTAGTAAATTATCTTAGTGGGTTTAGGTGTGCTTAAACGATAGCGTTGTTCATCTTGTTTCCTTGTTTACTCTGTCATACTCAATGGTTCATGGTCATTTCCTTATTTTCCAACTTATGCCTTAGCCTAGTTACTTTGTTAATTATATTGTTAAAGTTATTGCACTCGCCAGACTTTATGTCTGACCCCCTTTGTTTCCTCCTCTTTTCTCCCTCCCCCCCCCCCAAGGTGCTTAGGTTGGAACTAGCACCAGTGGAGCTAGATTTTGGACTGCTTTTAGAAGATTTCTTGGATCGCTGAAGTAAAGTTCAGCTTCTCTTTATTTATTGCTATTATAATGTTGGGGATTATGTCTTTCAGTTTATGTACTTTGTTTTATCAAGATGGATATGATGTACTTGACTTTGGTTTATGGTTTTGATGATGTAACCAAACATATTTACCTTCTGCTGCAATAAAGAAAGTTTTAAATTTTCAAGCACTGCTTTATATCTGTCTTGTTGTGATTTTCTGTTCTATATTCACTTAAAATGCTCCATGGAAGTTAATGCATTCCCTTTGTGAGTGACATTAATGGACGTGGGGTGTTACAAGTGGACAAGAGCAAGTGCAAAACTTCTTTTCAGCAAAACAGTGAACACATGTTCATAGGAGGTCATGCAAACATATATACAACATGTACATGGAACTGGTTAATGGCAGCAAACATGAAACTGGTGAAACATCAAAGCAGCATGGTTTGAAGACAGTGCAGACATGATCGAGCTGATTTACAATGCTAATAGTAAGCTATATGGACAAGCAAGATGTCAAGCAACAAATGATAAATGGACATGGTCGAATACAAAACAGTGCAGCAGTCTTAACAAGACTACATGGAGCAACAAGAAGAAGTGTAGCATCTATTTGCAAGTATACATCTGGACTCATGTACATATTTTCATCTGAAGCTAGTAAAGTCAGTACATAACAGTTCAAGTTTGATCACATTCAAAAGCACGGTCGAACCAGTCATAAGTCTAACCAAACAAACAAGGATAGTCAACTTCACAAGTCAAGTTTCATGCACACGGCCACAAGCAATAGAACGGAAACAGTTTAAATACAAATATGGGGAACAAAACAAACATGCTATTATCAAACTGTAAAAGAATATGTTCAACATCTTCAGTGAAGCACACGGCTAAACTCAAGTGCAGTACTTGTTCAAATCAGTATGGTCATATAAGAAGAATGATACAAGCAAACATGGCATGAGTAAAATGTACAAGTGCATCATCCTAAAGGAAATAACAATGTAAAACATAATGTAACAGAATATAGTGTCAAGGCGATCGAGCAAGTGTACAACAAAATGGTACAAGTTTTTGTTATCAAGTCAAAATACAGAGTTCAAAGTCGAGTATGCAAGGCAAGGTCAAGCTTAGCATCTGTTCTTAAGCAAGAGAATTTCAAGCAGCAGCTTATCAAAGGAAATTCAAGTAGTAACCATTTTTTTTAACAATGCACATGAAAGTGTACTCAAATTACATGCAAGTATCAAAATAGAGTTATCAAGTTCTAGCTCAAAACAGTGGTGATGAATGCAATATATTTAAATGGACGTGCCAAATAACCAAAATCAGGGACAACTGCATGATCAAGTATATACAACAAAATGACAGAAATAAAAGTAGGCAGACATAAGTCTTTTTAAAACTCCAACAATTACATGGCTCAACCCAGATCAGGTTTGGTGCAGCTGAAAATTCTCAAGATCACATTTGTTCAGTACATCAGGTTTACCAACAATTTACGACAAATTATACTCAGTTCATTTTCAAGACAATGGTCAAGTACTATATGTCAAGAAGCGACCAATCAAGCAAAGAGTGAAGTGAATAAGCATGTGGAATTACAAAAATCAGTTTTTAATATCAGTGAATCAGGGGATGGAAGTTTTTTTATTTCTTCTCTCATAATCAGTTTTGGCAAGAAGTTAAATTCAAGGTTCCTAGAAATGATTCACAGAAATGTATTAATCATTGAAATCAAAGCAGGTCAAAACATGTGCATCAGGTTTTTTATTCCATAAATATATACGGATTTTTTATGGCCAATTCAAAGCAATAAAGTCACATGCAAGAAATGATCAAAAGTATACGAAGTTCCAAAATTCACGTAAAGCTTCAGAAGTTAACAAAACATTTATAATTGAAGAAATCACCAGAAGTTTAAGAACAATTCAAAGTTGAGCCCCAAATATTTTCGTGTATCTTATGACCAGTCTATGTATGAAATCAAAGCATATATCTCGGTAAAATCCTATATAAACACCAATCATCACTGGAAATTGATCATCGAAATCCAACAAGAAAAATTAAAATAATTCAAGACAAAATCACTCGCAAATTTTCAGGGTTTCGATCGCCAGAGAAGAATCCCAAATTGATTGAGCAAGATAGAGAAGCAGATTCAAACATCAGAGAATTGAATTTTATTGGAACAAGCATCATCGATTTTGGGAGAAAGCTGAAACCCTAATCCTTCCATCGTCGACCGCCATATTTTTTTCTCGGGCAAATGAGTTACAACATGAGCCGACCAACATTGAGGGATTAATTTGAAAAGGGGATAACCCTTTTTTCTTTAAACTCCTAGGGTTTCAATTGTTTTAATTTTGTGTCTTTTGTAATTTAAATTGAAACCTCCTGATCAGTTCTAGAGTCTGTCAAATCTAGGAAAACCAGCTAGGGTGTTAACTGGCAGTTTACTAGAGTTTGTAAAAACTAGGGTTACTGGTTACATGGTCGTAATCAGGGGAAATCGGGTTTCAGGGATAAAAACCGATGCAGGGTTTTGAGAGTGGGGTTAAGAACAGTTAGGAGCGAGTGTCGCGAGTTTACAGGGGATTGTAAGCGAAGAGATTGTTTTAACTCCTAGTAGAAACCTTGGGGAATGCAGCAGTAGGCAGGGTTTTGCCGAAGCTGGATATATCTTTGTGTTATTTATTTTCCGCTTTTACTCTGATTATTGTCTGTGATTGGCATTATTTAATTACTCTGCAAAAATCTGCGATAAACCTTATTCACCCCCTCTAGGGTTAGTTTAGATCCTACATTCTTTTCATCGAAGATATAGCAAAAATAACATAATATAGCGGAAATAGCGAGATATATTGGAAGTAGCCGAAATAACGGGCCTAAAACCAAAAAGCTATTTTAGAAACTATTTAAGAAAATCATAGCGCTAGAATCTGCTATAGGACATAGCGAAGGTAATATCAAGGCATGGGCAACATGGGGATCAGCATGGAACATATTTACACTCCAATTATGGGGGTCGTAAGCCTAATTTTTTTTCTATTATTGATAATTAGAGATTTCATCCTCAACATTTGCACTTCATGGAGTTCAGATCCATATAGGTAGATCTCATTGTAAACAGTTCAGAAGATTCTTACTTGGATTGAATTGGATTTTTGCCCTTATCAAGTAGTTGTTTAGTTGGGGGAGTCGGTGTTCTTTTCCCATTATGAAATTGGTCCCGAAGAACTATCATTCTTCTATTTCAATAAAATGTCGTCGGTACGTAGGGAATACCATCATTTTCCTTTAGTAGGACAACCAAATTTCGAAACTTCTTCCTTAGCCTTGTGTATGGCTTTGCGCCACTGTATAACAAAAAAATCAATTATTTTTATATTAACTAAAAATATTAGAGAATATTTTTGTAGAAATGTCTGCAATTTTTGTGAATAAGTGCAATTTTTTTGCAATTATTCACAAGTGCGTTGCAGGTATTGAAAAAGGGATCATGTGCATCAATGTCTATACTTATTGTATATAATTGCAGACATATCTGCAACTATTTTACAGTGTATTACATATGTGTGTTAGTATTTGGAAAAATTGCAGATATGAATTAGTATATGGAAAAATTATAGATACATTTCTTTTTTTTGCAATAATTGCTTCTTTTTCTGCAATTTTACCATAATGAAGTATTTTTCGTTTGTATGCAATTTTCATCATTTTTTGATGATTTTTCTATAATAATATGATGTTTAAATAAGTGTAGGCATTGAGTTTGAAAGTCTGAAGCAAATCATAAATAATTGCGTGAAAGTTTAAACTATTTTGATATAAATATCGCGATGTCTGCAATTTCTCAAAAAATGGCAAGATTTCGCTGAAATATGAACAATTTTCTTTTTGAACCGTTTTTTTGAACCTTTTTTTTATAGATTTTTTTAAGCTTTATTTCTTTTATTTATATGAAGATGATTATGTGTTAAGTTATGTTTTGAAGTATGATAATTTTGTACATTGAATTTTTATGATTCTCTAAAAAAGAAGTTTTTTGACATGGAGATTTTTTTATGTTTTGAAACTTAACCTAGACCTTAGCCAGATTGTCTCTTTTGTAAAGTGAAAATTATGGAGACATCATTAAAATGAAGGTACGATAAAGCGGATCCCTTCCCAAGTTTCCAATCAAAGTGAGTTCTTGTTTTACTATAAAACCATTGTTTCGTGGTTTTTGTGCTGTTGTATAAAAAAAATATAAGAAATGTAAATATTAACGAAAGATTTCTTTTAAAAAAACATTGCAGAAATGTCTGCACTTTTGCGAATAAGTGCAGATATTTCTATAATTACTCTCATAGTGCATTGTAGGTATTGAAAAAGGAAAAAAAATAAGCGCAACAATGTCTGCACTTATTGTAAATAATTGCAGCAATATCTGCAACTATTTTGTAGTGTATTGCAGACATATGTTAGCATATGGAAAAATTACACATATGTCTGCAGTTGCAAATAGTTGCTTTTCTCCTGCAATTTTACCGAAAATAAAATATTTTTCATTCGTATGTTGTTTTCTTTATGTTTTTTATGATTTTTCTGCAACAATATGATGTTTAAATAAGTGTAGACATTGAATTTGAAAGTCTAAAGCATGTCAGCAAAAATTGCAAAAAAAAAAGCCTACAATATTTTGATATAATTGTTGCGATGTCTACAATTTTTTGAAAAAATATAGGATTTCCCTGAAAAAGTGAATATTTTGGTTTTTGAAGCATTTTCTTTGCATGAATATGAAGATGATTATGTATTGAATTAAATTTTGAATTTTAATAATTTTTTACATTGAATTTTGGTGTTTTTAAATGATTTTCCCAAAATAAGGATCTAACTTATTAAATATTAAGATAAATAGTTTTTTTGTATTTTGAAATTTAAATCGGATCTTTGCATTTTTTTTTAATTCATCTAGAATCATTGGAAATAAAAATGGCGTCCTCTATTCCCAGCCTTAACCAATCCCAGCCCTATTCCACCTCCGCCAGCCTCAACCGTGTTTTCTCTCTCCCCGTTCTCTCGTCATCAACCGCCCCCCCATCGCTCTCCACCTTAATCCACTCCTTGGACACAGACTCACTCCCAGTCTACCGCTTTCCCTCTTGCTCACTTCCCTCCTCACCCTCAGCTAAATCCTACGCCCAAGTGGCTGCTACGCCGCCCCCACTTCCCTCTATTCTCCCAAACCCACCTTCCAAGAGGCGTCAGATTCTTCCTCCGTTCACTTCTGTTAGAAAGATTGAAACACCCCACCTCCGTTAGGGTCACTCTCAAAGGGAATGCCCTAATTTTGGTGGAGGTTTATAAGTACAAGTCACAGATATACAAGACAGATATAAGAACACATATTTGTAAACAGCGGAAGAACAACAAACTTTATTTCATAAAGTCAAATACGTGTTACAAAACATCACCATGATTGTCTTACATCCTTTCCAAAAACATAACATAACATTTTCATAATCTGTCTTGAGTACATTATTTAAAGAAGCATAAATAAAACTTAGATAAACTGCAAAAGCCCCATAGTGGATTGTCCAAAGCCATAGTTCAAAACAGGAAAGTCCAAGCAATACATTTCTCTTCTTCAAGCTGGATGTTGAGGTTGGTCAAGCTGCTGTGTTCCCTCCCTGAGGACCTGGGGGGGGGGAACGGAAGAAAGAAGACGAAAGAAAAGTAGAGTCAGACATAAAGCCTGAGTAAGTCTAGTACTATTTTGTCTATGAATAAAGAACGGGGTATGATAAGTATAAACAAGAAGTGGGCATGCACTATAAACTTGGTTAAGTTGTCTAGGGTCGAATATACTATCGTACCCCATGTTGATCTCTGAACCCATATAAACTAGTTTCCAACTGGCACCCCATAATCAGGGTGATGTGATCCATTCTATGATGATCGGCTCCTACTCGCATAGTTCATGTGTCTTACGGCCCCCGATGTTTGTAGTTACCTATGCTGGTCCCACCATGGGGTGTATCAAGTCCCATAGTGGCGGCCCGACACAACCTTAGAGTGCACAGGTATGCTACTGGTGTCCAGTGCCTTATTTTTCTGCGCCGGAGTGTGTGCACTCCCGCACTCCGTTAGAACCTACACTGCTACACCACCGCCGTCGATTTGACCTCTTACAATCAGCCCAGTAATCGTGCCCCACCCTGCCTAGTTTCAGGGTACCTGATATACCTTCTAGGGTTACTGCTGAAAAGGGTCCCCCGTTACTAGGTTTTCTATCTCTAGCCAACATGCTAAGTTGGTTAAGTGTTTTCTAACCTAACCCCCACCAGTCCGTTTAGTTTAGCATGTTCCATTTTGATTAAGTCTTTAGTTCACTTAATCCTATCAATCCTGACTCAGCCTTAATTGTCTTATTAAGGCCCTGACCTCTCACATTAGACAGGTATTGTTGTGGCTGCCTGTTGCCGGTTGGTTCCGGGCAGTCTTACGCCACAACTCAGTCTAACCTCGGGTCCTTATTGGGCTCCATGTTTAACCTCCCACATTGGATAGGTATTGTTGTGACTACTGGACAGCCGGGCGGTTCCGGGCAGGTTTACATCACAACTCAATCCAACCTCGGGTTAAACACATCGTATGTTCTACATTTACATATTTTGTCATTCTTCTTTATTTCTTATATGTAAATATTTGCGGCCCATTATTAAGTTAATGGTGTAAAGGTTACACCAATCATGGGCCCAACCCATACTTGAACTTGGGCCCTTCTATTTTATATTTTCATTCATTAATTAATTTTAACCCAACGTTATTTTCCCCCGTTTTACACGTCCGTTTATATATATTGGGCTTAGCCTTTTAAAGCCCAATTTAGCCATGCGAAAAGGGGAGGCTTAAAGCGTGATTACATACACAAAAAGGGGAAGGTGAGCGGATGAACTTGCAATATGACGTTGGAAATACAAAATAGAAACTGGTGTACTTGCATATATACTTTGGTCATAAAGCATAGGTGACATGAATCAAAGCATGTGAACTTGTAGTTGAGATATGAATCTAAATTGGGTATCATTATTGGCACATAGTCATAACTACAACATGAACCTATACTTTTATTTAGGCATAATGTCAAACATAAGCATGGCATAAATATTTCTAACATAAGCATGGCATAATGTCAAACATAAGCATGGCATAATGTCAAACATAAGCATGGCATAAGTATAGTTAAATTTGTTCACCTAACCATGGCATAAATATTTTCAACATGAAATCATAATTCTTACTTTAGTTATGTAAACTTGCAAAAAGGTATTTTTGAACCTAACCTATGAAACACCCCACCTCCGTTAGGGTCACTCTCAAAGGGAATGCCCTAATTTTGGTGGAGGTTTATAAGTACAAGTCACAGATATACAAGACAGATATAAGAACACATATTTGTAAACAGCGGAAGAACAACAAACTTTATTTCATAAAGTCAAATACGTGTTACAACAACATCCTTTCCAAAAACATAACATAACACTTTCATAATCTGTCTTGAGTACGTTATTTAAAGAAGCATAAATAAAACATAGATAAACTGCAAAAGCCCCATAGTGGATTGTCCAAAGCCATAGTTCAAAACAGGAAAGTCCAAGCAATACATTTCTCTTCTTCAAGCTGGATGTTGAGGTAGGTCAAGCTGCGGTGTTCCCTCCCTGAGGACCTGGGGGGGAAACGGAAGAAAGAAGACGAAAGAAAAGTAGAGTCAGACATAAAGCCTGAGTAATTCTAGTACTATTTTGTCTATGAATAAAGAACTGGGTATGATAAGTATAAACAAGAAATGGGCATGCACTATAAACTTGGTTAAGTTGACTAGGGTCGAATATACTATCGTACCCCATGTTAATCTCTGAACCCATATGAACTAGTTTCCAACTGGCACCCCATAATCAGGGTGATGTAATTCATTCTATGATGATCGGCTCCTACTCGCATAGTTACATGTGTCTTACGGCCCCCGATGTTGTAGTTACCTATGCTGGTCCCACCATGGGGTGTATCAAGTCCCATAGTGGCAACCCGACACAACCTTAGAGTGCACAGGTATGCTACTGGTGTCCAGTGCCTTATTTTTCTGCGCCGGAGTGTGTGCACGCTCGCACTCCGTTAGAACCTACACTGCTACACCACCGCCGTCGATTTGACCTCTTACAATCAGCCCAGTAATCGTGCCTCACCCTGCCTAGTTTTAGGGTATCCTGATACACCTTCTAGGGTTACTGCTGAAAAGGGTCCCCCGTTACTAGGTTTTCTATCTCTAGCCAACATGCTAAGTTGGTTAAGTGTTTCCTAACCTAACCCCCACCAGTCCGTTTTGTTTAGCATGTTCCATTTTGATTAAGTCTTTAGTTCACTTAATCCTATCAATCCTGACTCAGCCTTAATTGTCTTATTAAGGCCCTGACCTCTCACATTAGACAGGTATTGTTGTGGCTGCCTGTTGCCGGTTGGTTCCGGGCAGTCTTACGCCACAACTCAGTCTAACCTCGGGTCCTTGCTGGGCTCCATGTTTAACCTCCCACATTGGATAGGTATTGTTGTGACTACTGGACAGCCGGGCGGTTCCGGGCAGGTTTACATCACAACTCAATCCAACCTCGGGTTAAACACATCGTATGTTCTACATTTACATATTTTGTCATTCCTCTTTATTTCTTATATGTAAATATTTGCGGCCCATTATTAAGTTAATGGTGTAAAGGTTACACCAATCATGGGCCCAACCCATACTTGAACTTGGGCCCTTCTATTTTATATTTTCATTCATTAGTAATTTTAACCCAACGTTATTTTCTCCCGTTTTACACGTCCGTTTATATATTTTGGGCTTAGCCTTTTAAAGCCCAATTTAGCCATGCGAAAAGGGGAGGCTTAAAGCGTAATTACATACACAAAGAGGGGAATGTGAGCGCATGAACTTGCAATACGACATTGGAAATACAAAATAGAAACTGGTGTACTTGCATAGTGGTAACATAGGTGACATGAATCAAAGCATGTGAACTTGCATAGGTTTAACTGTAACATGAACTTATATTCTTATTTATGCATAATGTCAAACATAAGCATGGCATAAATATTTCTAGCATAAGCATGGCATAATGTCAAACATAAGCATGGCATAAATATTTCTAGCATAAGCATGGCATAATGTCAAACATAAGCATGGCATAATATCAAACATAAGCATGGCATAAGTATAGTTAAATTTGTTCACATAACCATGGCATAAATATTTCTAACATGAAATCATGATTCTTACTTTAGTCATGTAAACTTAAAAAGGGACCTTTTGAACCTAACCTACATATGTCATCATATAATTCTTGTAAACAAGATAGGCCCAATCATGGTTTTCAATTATGCCAAATATCATTCATAGCCTAACCATATTCATAAATTTGCAAATAGGTTTTCTAGTACAAAAGCATGACTTAAAACATAATGCCAAATTCTCAACATAATTTCATATGGATAATAACCAAACTTGTTCCAACTACTTACAAAATGATTTATGCACAAAAATATACATCATGGTGGCATAGAAGCAAACCCCAAACTTGCATGAATTTAAATCAACTACATACATGTAGCTTCAACTTGGATTACATAATTTGCGAAATATTCCAAACGTATACTTGCATAGAACTACCGCATGTAGTTCTTTATAATGAATAACATAATTCATAAATATCCAAACGTATATAATATTTCAAATTGATAAGAACGCACAAATATGAATTACTTTATTGCCACAATTCAAGCATACAAACCAACACAATTGTTTATTCATACCAAAGTAATACTCTACTTACAATGGTGTGATGAATTCTCTAATTTAGGGATTGAAGACGCAAATTCCTTTGTTGAATTGATTTGTTTAGGTTGCTTTAAGCTTTAGAATCTTCCTCCTATTCCTCTCTCCAATTTGGTGGCTACTCCTAGTCGTTCCTCAGCAACATGGCGGCTATGTTCTTATTTTTGAATGAATAGATTAGGGTTTAGTCTAGGGTTGTTTATATAGAGGTTAGGAACTGATTAGGACCATTGATGTTGCTTGGATTGATCGTAGCCATTCATTCTAAGGAGAGACCAATTAAAACTTGCCACCTAGCCCTAGTGACAAAGCAGACCACAGAAAATCGGCCAAACACAGACCTGGCCAGCCAGGTTGGCTGGGCTCGACCAGGTCGACACCCCTGTCGACAGGGCTGTCGACAGCCCTGTCGACATGGGTAGCCCAGGTCGACAGCCCAGTCGACCTGGGTGGCCTAGGCGGGTGTTTATCCGCCCTGGCCCATTGGGCCCGATTTTTAATTATTTTATTCTGTTTGAATTTTAAATTTAATTCAAAACTTCCGAAGGCCATATCTTCTTCATACGGACTCCGTTTTTCGAAAACTCGGACTCTATTTCGCGTATTTTTCCGAGACGAACGCAATGGCGTATCCCGTTTCCCTTAGTTCTTTGATTTCAGATTAATTATACTTTAATTTGCTAATTTCATAGTTATAGAATTTTTGGGGTGTTACATTCTCCCCCACTTAAAAGGATTTCGTCCCCGAAATCTTCAAGCTAGGAGGAATGTATATCCTAACATCCAATCATCCATCTACTCATCCATCAAACACGAGCATCCATTGTCCTTAAAAGACTTCTAATGCTTCATGATCATATGCGAAGTGTGTGTGTACATGTACTTATCTAATGCAAAATCAGGCGGTCTACTGATTCAGTTGACCTCCTTAATGCGAATTATGTAAGTGTCATGAATCCATTATGTATGCAAATTTTCCTATTCTTGATTCTACATGAGTGCACAATCATTCAATACAAATGCAACATCCATATGACAACACATTAAGAACACATATTTTGGTGAAACACCCCACCTTCGTTAGGGTCACTCTCAAAGGGAATGCCCTAATTTTGGTGGAGGTTTATAAGTACAAGTCACAGATATACTAGACAGATATAAGAACACATATTTGTAAACAGCGGAAGAACAACAAACTTTATTTCATAAAGTCAAATACGTGTTACAACAACATCCTTTCCAAAAACATAACATAACACTTTCATAATCTGTCTTGAGTACATTATTTAAAGAAGCATAAATAAAACATAGATAAACTGCAAAAGCCCCATAGTGGATTGTCCAAAGCCATAGTTCAAAACAGGAAAGTCCAAGCAATACATTAAAGTTCAACCATATACGAATACAAACATATATGCATATGCAATATGAAGTGACTGAGCCGATCTAAACCCTAGATTGTGTGTGTATATGCAACCACGAGCAACCACTAGCAATCACTTGCAACCATTTGCAACCATCATCCATAACATGTTTCAATTACATGTTTCCATCCAAAGGGTTTCTACCTAAAAGATAAGGTCGAGGAAATATACCTAAAAAGATAGATAAAAGCGCAACTTAAGGAAAAGGAAAGATCAAAGATGTACCCTCGAACAGAAAAGGGTAGGCAGTGCGTATTCTAGCTTCAGTTTCCCAAGTCGCGTCTCCCTCGGCGTCGCTCCACTGAACTTTGACGAGCTTGACTTCGCGGTTGCGTAGCTTCTTCACTTCCGTTCCTAATATGCGGGTTGGAACTTTTCTTATGGTTGCTTCGCGTTCCACTTCGGCCTCTTCGAGGATATTTGGCTCTACCACTTCAGCAGACTCATGTAGACATTTTCGGAGATGTGAAACGTGAAAAACGTTGTGGACTCCAGCCAACTTCTCGGGTAGCTCTAATCTATAGGCCATTTTCCCAATTTTCTCGATAATAGGGAATGGCCCTACGAACCTTGGTGCTAGTTTTCCTGTGGTTCCAAAACGAACAACGTTCCTTAGCGGTGATACCTTGAGAAAAACTCTGTCTCCAACTTCAAATTCAAGGTCGGTCCTTCTCTTGTCGGCATAGGACTTTTGTCTGTCTTGGGCCGTCTTCATCCTTCTTCGTATTAAGTCTACTTTCTCTGAGGTCTCTCGGATCATATCTGGTCCAAGTATGAGCTTATCCGTGGACTCCCACCAACAAGTGGGCGATCGGCACGGTCTTCCATATAAAGCTTCGAAGGGCGCCATTCCGATGGTTGCTTGATAGCTGTTGTTGTAGGCGAATTCCACCAAAGAAAGGTGGTCTTCCCATGACCCTACGAAGTCAAGGACGCATAGTCTTAAAAGGTCTTCCAAAACTCTGTTCACTCTCTATGTTTGGCCGTCGGTTTGGGGATGATAGGCTGTACTCAAGCATAACTGCGTTCCTACTGCTTCTTGCAGACTCCGCCAAAACTCACTGGTGAAGATGGGGTCTCGGTCACTAACGATGCTAGATGGTATTCCATAAAGTCGAACGATTTCCTTGAGGTAAAGTGATGCTAGGGATGAGGCAGTTCTTTTACTTTTGACAGGTAAAAAGTGGGCGCTTTTAGTAAGCCTATCCACTATTACCCAAATGCTAGTGTTGCCTCTCCTAGACCTAGGCAGCCCATCGATGAAGTCCATTGAGATGCTATCCCACTTCCACTGCGGGACCTCCAGAGGATGTAGCAGTCCGCCAGGCTTTTTCTGTTCCGCCTTAACCTGTTGGCACACCATACACTTAGAAACGAATTCTGCCACGTCCTTTTTCATGCCGTTCCAGAAGAAAGTCCTCTTTATGTCTTTGTACATTTTATCTCCGCCTGGGTGTATCGTCATCTTGGAGTGATGTGCTTCCTCGAGAACCTTCTTTACTAAATCTTTTGTCTGTGGGACGCATAGTCTTCCGTCTCGCCTTAGCAAACCCTTATCGTCGATGGAGTATCTGCTGAGGTGACTTGAAGTCTCACCCCTAATTAGCCTATCAATTATTTCCACAGGTTGAGGGTCTTCGCGTTGTGCTGTCCCTACTGAATCCACTAAAGTTGGGTGCACTTCGAGAGATGCTAGCAAACCTGGTACGAAATCGGAGGAGGGCCTAAAGTCGATGCTGGCTATAAACTCTAGGCTTTGTCTTTCAACAAACAACGGGCTTAGGGTCAATTTCTTTCGGCTCAACGCGTCTGCCACTACGTTGCCTTTGCCCGGAGTGTAGGAGATTTCGAAATCGTACGAGGCAAGAAACTCCATCCATCTTTGTTGCCTCAAGTTAAGATCCTTCTGCGAGAAAAGATATTTCAACGATTTATGGTCAGTGTAAAGTTCGAACTTCTCACCTAGGAGATAGTGTCGCCAAGACTTGAGTGCAAAGACGATGGCGGCTAACTCAAGATCGTGGGTTGGGTAGTTCTTTTCGTGCACCTTCAACTGCCTCCCGCCATAAGCTACTACCCTTCCTTCTTGCATTAAGACGGCGCCTAGCCCTGTCCCACATGCATCCGTATAAACAGTGAACATCTTGCTCCCATCTGGCAGCGTCAAAACTGGGGCTGTTGTAAGAGCCCTTTTCAGTCTTTGGAAAGCAAACTCGCAATCCAAATCCCAATTGAACGCTAGATTCTTCTTGGTCAATTTCGTGAGCAGAGCTGAGATTTTCGCAAAATCCCTTATAAACTTTCGATAGAAACCTGCTAGTCCTAAAAAGCTTCGGACCTCAGTTGCATTCCTTGGTGTCTTCCAATCCTGTACCGCCACTACCTTAGCAGGGTCCACTGCTAACCCTTGTTTGGATACTATGTGCCCAAGGAACCTCACCTCTTCTCTCCAAAAGTGGCATTTGGAGAATTTAGCTTTTAGTTGATGGACTCGCAAAGTTTCCATGATTGCCCTTAAGTGCTGAGCATGTTCCTCTTCACTCTTTGAGAAGATAAGGATATCATCTACGAAGACTACTACGAATTTGTTGAGGAAATCTCTAAACACCCTACTCATCAGGTCCAAGAAATAAGCAGGTGCATTTGTCAAGCCGAAAGGCATGACAAGCCATTCAAAGAAGCCGTCTGGGGTTCTGAACGCCGTTTTATCGATGCTATCTTCAGCCACCCTTAGCTGATGAAAACCGGTTGCTAAATCGAGTTGGGAGAAAACAGACGCTCCTACAAGCTGGTCAAATAAATCGTCAATTCTAGGGAGAGGGTGCCTATTCTTTTTCGTTAGCTTGTTGAGCTCCCTATAGTCAACACATAGACGGAGTGAACCATCCGCCTTCGTAGCGAACACCACCGGAGCGCCCCATTCTGAAATGCTCCTCCTAATGAACCCCTTTTCTAGAAGCTCTTTAATCTGTTTACTGAGCTCTTTCCTTTCTCGTGGAGCCATATGTCTAACGGGCAACGCAACGGGCTTTGCATTATCTACAAGATATATGCGGAAGTCTATTTCCCGCTTCGGAGGCAAGCCCTTCACCTCTTCGAAGATATCTGGATATTCCCGGACCACTCTAACTGATTGCAAATTTTCAACGGAGGCATCTAGCGATTCAAGATAACTAAGCATAACCGCATACGAGGGATTACAAGAAATTTCCAAAGTATTACCGAGCTGGGTTAAGAGCCTAACAACCCTTTTCTCACAATCAAGGATGGCCCCATTACTGGATAGCCAATCCATACCCAAAATCAAACCATAACCCGAAAAGCCCAAAACAAAGGCACTACATAGAAATTCTACGCTTAGAATAGAAATTTTCAATCCCACACAGATCATAGACAAATGAGCTGGGCCCCCAATTGGGTTTGAAACAATTAAGGGGTCCTCTACCATACTAGTTTTTAGGTGTAGAGATTCTACTAAAGCAGACGAGATAAAGGAGTGTGATGCGCCAGAATCAAATAAAGTGCGAACGGGGTGATCATAAAGATAAACTACTCTTTCTACAGAAGTATTTATACCTCGCTGTTGCAGAGGTGGCGCTTCTAGCACATGGACCTGTGCCCCTGGGGTTGATCCAGCCCTCTGCCCCTGTCCTCGTTTCTTTGGGCAGTCCTTAGCCCTATGGCCTGTCTCACCGCAAGAAAAGCACCCACCATTCTCCTTGGCCTTCTTTTTCCGGCAGTCCTTTACTAAGTGCCCCACTTTGCCACATAAATTGCACTTCCTCTTCTCTTTGTTGCCTTTCCCGCCCTTCTTAAAGTCTGTCTTCTTGGGCTGCAAACCCTCTTTCTTCTTGCCTTATCCTCTTCATTCAGCAATGCCATTTGCACCAATCTTTCATACGTGGCTCCCATGGGTATATGGGTCATGACCAAACTGTGTAATGGCTCATTCAACCCTTTGACGAAACGGAGAGCCTTCTTGTGCGGGGTGTTGACTAGGTCAAGCCCAAACCTAGCCAGCTCATCGAACTGATTCACATACTCTCTGACCGTCTTGTCCCCTTGCTTAAGAAATAAGAATTTTTCCAACTGCAAACTTCTTTCCGCATCTGAGAGAAATTTGGTCTCAAACCTTGCCCTAAAGTCTTCCCATGTCTCCACTGGTCTTTCCGCATTAGTGACTTCCCACCAGTAGGAAGCCTCGCCCTTCAATAGCCATACTGCCAATTGTACTTTTTGTCTATCTTCTACCTCAAAGATGATGAATAGGTCCTCCGTTTCTTTCAGCCAATTTCTGGCTGCCACGAAGGACTCAGTTCCATGGAAATCCCTTCCTCCCATAGCTTTAAAATCTTTACATATCTTAGCAAACGTGTTTCCCCGAGGAGGAGGTGGAGGAAAAGGTGCCGCTGCGGCTGGATGATTTCCTTCAGCTGGGGGAGGAGGAATGGTAGGACCTGGCTGAGTGGCCCTTGCTTCTAAGAACCGTCTAAACCTACCAGGTATTGGCACCCCTTCCGGCAAGTTAAGTTCTTGGGACATGCTGAAACAAAAAGGATAGATTCAAAATGAAGGATAAGAGATAGTTCCTATGGCTTTGGGGAGTGGACTTTGCCTTTTTAAAATAAAATAATATTTTTCCTTTAAAAATGCTTCTTTAAATTTCCTTTTTGAAAATAATTTTTCAAAACTTTTTATCTTATCTGGTAAACCTATGCTCTGATACCAAGTGAAACACCCCACCTCCGTTAGGGTCACTCTCAAAGGGAATGCCCTAATTTTGGTGGAGGTTTATAAGTACAAGTCACAGATATACAAGACAGATATAAGAACACATATTTGTAAACAGCGGAAGAACAACAAACTTTATTTCATAAAGTCAAATACGTGTTACAACAACATCCTTTCCAAAAACATAACATAACACTTTCATAATCTGTCTTGAGTACATTATTTAAAGAAGCATAAATAAAACATAGATAAACTGCAAAAGCCCCATAGTGGATTGTCCAAAGCCATAGTTCAAAACAGGAAAGTCCAAGCAATACATTTCTCTTCTTCAAGCTGGATGTTGAGGTAGGTCAAGCTGCGGTGTTCCCTCCCTGAGGACCTGGGGGGGAAACGGAAGAAAGAAGACGAAAGAAAAGTAGATTCAGACATAAAGCCTGAGTAAGTCTAGTACTATTTTGTCTATGAATAAAGAACAGGGTATGATAAGTATAAACAAGAAGTGGGCATGCACTATAAACTTGGTTAAGTTGTCTAGGGTCGAATATACTATCGTACCCCATGTTAATCTCTGAACCCATATAAACTAGTTTACAACTTGCACCCCATAATCAGGGTGATGTAATTCATTCTATGATGATCGGCTCCTACTCGCATAGTTACATGTGTCTTACGGCCCCCGATGTTGTAGTTACCTATGCTGGTCCCACCATGGGGTGTATCAAGTCCCATAGTGGCAACCCGACACAACCTTAGAGTGCACAGGTATGCTACTGGTGTCCAGTGCCTTATTTTTCTGCGCCGGAGTGTGTGCACGCTCGCACTCCGTTAGAACCTACACTGCTACACCACCGCCGTCGATTTGACCTCTTACAATCAGCCCAGTAATCGTGCCCCACCCTGCCTAGTTTCAGGGTATCCTGATACACCTTCTAGGGTTACTGCTGAAAAGGGTCCCCCGTTACTAGGTTTTCTATCTCTAGCCAACATGCTAAGTTGGTTAAGTGTTTCCTAACCTAACCCCACCAGTCCGTTTTGTTTAGCATGTTCCATTTTGATTAAGTCTTTAGTTCACTTAATCCTATCAATCCTGACTCAGCCTTAATTGTCTTATTAAGGCCCTGACCTCTCACATTAGACAGGTATTGTTGTGGCTGCCTGTTGCCGGTTGGTTCCGGGCAGTCTTACGCCACAACTCAGTCTAACCTCGGGTCCTTGCTGGGCTCCATGTTTAACCTCCCACATTGGATAGGTATTGTTGTGACTACTGGACAGCCGGGCGGTTCCGGGCAGGTTTACATCACAACTCAATCCAACCTCGGGTTAAACACATCGTATGTTCTACATTTACATATTTTGTCATTCCTCTTTATTTCTTATATGTAAATATTTGCGGCCCATTATTAAGTTAATGGTGTAAAGGTTACACCAATCATGGGCCCAACCCATACTTGAACTTGGGCCCTTCTATTTTATATTTTCATTCATTAGTAATTTTAACCCAACGTTATTTTCTCCCGTTTTACACGTCCGTTTATATATTTTGGGCTTAGCCTTTTAAAGCCCAATTTAGCCATGCGAAAAGGGGAGGCTTAAAGCGTAATTACATACACAAAGAGGGGAATGTGAGCGCATGAACTTGCAATACGACGTTGGAAATACAAAATAGAAACTGGTGTACTTGCATAGTGGTAACATAGGTGACATGAATCAAAGCATGTGAACTTGCATAGGTTTAACTGCAACATGAACTTATATTCTTATTTATGCATAATGTCAAACATAAGCATGGCATAAATATTTCTAGCATAAGCATGGCATAATGTCAAACATAAGCATGGCATAAATATTTCTAGCATAAGCATGGCATAATGTCAAACATAAGCATGGCATAATATCAAACATAAGCATGGCATAAGTATAGTTAAATTTGTTCACATAACCATGGCATAAATATTTCTAACATGAAATCATGATTCTTACTTTAGTCATGTAAACTTAAAAAGGGACTTTTTGAACCTAACCTACATATGTCATCATATAATTCTTGTAAACAAGATAGGCCCAATCATGGTTTTCAATTATGCCAAATATCATTCATAGCCTAACCATATTCATAAATTTGCAAATAGGTTTTCTAGTACAAAAGCATGGCTTAAAACATAATGCCAAATTCTCAACATAATTTCATATGGATAATAACCAAACTTGTTCCAACTACTTACAAAATGATTTATGCAAAAAATATACATCATGGTGGCATAGAAGCAAACCCCAAACTTGCATGAATTTAAATCAACTACATACATGTAGCTTCAACTTGGATTACATAATTTGCGAAATATTCCAAACGTATACTTGCATAGAACTACCGCATGTAGTTCTTTATAATGAATAACATAATTCATAAATATCCAAACGTATATAATATTTCAAATTGATAAGAACGCACAAATATGAATTACTTTATTGCCACAATTCAAGCATACAAACCAACACAATTGTTTATTCATACCAAAGAAATACTCTACTTACAATGGTGTGATGAATTCTCTAATTTAGGGATTGAAGACGCAAATTCCTTTGTTGAACTGATTTGTTTAGGTTGCTTTAAGCTTTAGAATCTTCCTCCTATTCCTCTCTCCAATTTGGTGGCTACTCCTAGTCGTTCCTCAGCAACATGGCGGCTATGTTCTTATTTTTGAATGAATAGATTAGGGTTTAGTCTAGGGTTGTTTATATAGAGGTTAGGAACTGATTAGGACCATTGATGTTGCTTGGATTGATCGTAGCCATTCATTCTAAGGAGAGACCAATTAAAACTTGCCACCTAGCCCTAGTGACAAAGCAGACCACAGAAAATCGGCCAAACACAGACCTGGCCAGCCAGGTTGGCTGGGCTCGACCAGATCGACACCCCTGTCCACAGGGCTGTCGACAGCCCTGTCGACATGGGTAGCCCAGGTCGACAGCCCAGTCGACCTGGGTGGCCTAGGCGGGTGTTTATCCGCCCTGGCCCATTGGGCCCGATTTTTAATTATTTTATTCTGTTTGAATTTTAAATTTAATTCAAAACTTCCGAAGGCCATATCTTTTTCATACGGACTCCGTTTTTCGAAAACTCGGACTCTATTTCGCGTATTTTTCCGAGACGAACGCAATGGCGTATCCCGTTTCCCTTAGTTCTTTGATTTCAGATTAATTATACTTTAATTTGATAATTTCATAGTTATAGAATTTTCGGGGTGTTACAACCTAGCTATGTACCACATATGTCATCATAAAATTCTTGTAAACAAGATAGACTTAATCATGGTTTTCAATTATGCCAAATATCATTCATAGCCTAGCCATATTCATAAATTTGCAAATAGGTTTTCTAATACAAAAGCATGGCTTAATACATGATGCCAAATTCTCAACATAATTTCATATGGATAATAACCAAACTTGTTCCAATTACTTACAAAATGATTTATGCACAAAAATATACATCATGGTGGCATAGAAGCAAACCCCAAACTTGCATGAATTTAAATCAACTACATACATGTAGCTTCAACATGGATTACATAATTTGCGAAATATTCCAAACGTATACTTGCATAGAACTACCGCATGTAGTTCTTTATAATGAATAACATAATTCATAAATATCCAAACGTATATAATATTTCAAATTGATAAGAACGCACAAATATGAATTACTTTATTGCCACAATTCACGCATACAAACCAACACAATTGTTTATTCATACCAAAGTAATACTCTACTTACAATGGTGTGATGAATTCTCTAGTTTAGGGATTGAAGACACAAATTCCTTTGTTGAATTGATTTGTTTAGGTTGCTTTAAGCTTTAGAATCTTCCTCCTAGTCCTCTCTCCAATTTGGTGGCTACTCCTAGTCGTTCCTCAGCAACATGGCGGCTATGTTCTTAATTTTGAATGAATAGATTAGGGTTTAGTCTAGGGTTGTTTATATAGAGGTTAGGAACTGATTAGGACCAATGATGTTGCTTGGATTGATCGTAGCCATTCATTCTAAGGAGAGACCAATTAAAACTTGCCACCTAGCCCTAGTGACAAAGCAGACCACAGAAAATCGACCACATAGAGAATAGGCCAGCCGGGTTAGACTGGGCTCGACCTGGTCTGGACCAGGTTGACACCCCTGTCGACAGCCCTGTCGACAGGCCTGTCGACCTGGTTAGACCAGGTCGACAGCCCAGTCGACTTGGTGGGTCAGGCGGGTGTTTTTCCGCCCTGGCCCATTGGGCCCCATTTTCGAATTTAAACCTGATTTATTCTGTTTGAATTTAAACTTGATTCTCAAACTTCCGAAGGCCATATCTTCTTCATACGGACTCCGTTTTTCGAAAACTCGGACTCTATTTCGCGTATTTTTCCGAGACGAACGCAATGGCGTATCCCGTTTCCCTTAGTTCTTTGATTTCAGATTAATTATACTTTAATTTGTTAATTTCACAGTTATAGAATTTGCGGGGTGTTACATTCTCCCCCACTTAAAAGGATTTCGTCCCCGAAATCTTCAAGTGTAGGAAGAATGTATATCCTAACATCCAATCATCCATCTACTCATCCATCAAACACGAGCATCCTTTGTCCTTAAAAGACTTCTAATGCTTCATGATCATATGCGAAGTGTGTGTGTATACGAACTTATCTAATGCAAAATCAGGCGGTCTACTGATTCAGTTGACCTCCTTAATGCGAATTATGTAAGTGCCATGAATCCATTATGTATGCAAATTTTCCTATTCTTGATTCTACATGAGTGCACAATCATTCAATGCAAATGCAACATCCATATGACAACACATTAAAGTTCAACCATATACGAATGCAAACATATATGCATATGCAATATGAAGTGACTGAGCCGATCTAATACCTAGATTGTGTGTGTATATGCAACCACGAGCAACCACTAGCAATCACTTGCAACCACTTGCAACCATCATCCATAACATGTTTCAACTACATGTTTCCATCCAAAGGGTTTCTACCTAAAAGATACGGTCGAGGAAATATACCTAAAAAGATAGATAAAAGCGCAACTTAAGAAAAAGAAAGATCAAGGATGTACCCTCGAACAGAAAAGGGTAGGCAGTACGTATTCTAGCTTCAGTTTCCCAAGTCGCGTCTCCCTCGGCGTCGCTCCACTGAACTTTGACGATCTTGACTTCGCGGTTGCGTAGCTTCTTCACTTCCGTTCCTAAGATGCGGGTTGGAACTTTTCTTATGGTCGCTTCGCGTTCCACTTCGGCCTCTTCGAGGATATTTGGCTCTACCACTTCAGCTGACTCATGCAGACATTTTCGGAGATGTGAAACGTGAAAAACGTTGTGGACTCCAGCCATCTTCTCGGGTAGCTCTAATCTATAAGCCATTTTCCCAATTGTTCCTATCTAAAGGTATAGTCGAATGATAGAAGCAAGTAAAAACTTTGTGCCCATTAGGCAATGTCAAAACTGAAAACCTATGCCACATATATATTGATTAGGAGAAGAACTCTCTAAGCATCAGCCCCGAAGACCGAAATCAACATCAGACTGACACCCAAAGAGTTACTCAACCCAACCGCCATATATGATTCTAGGAAACTAAGCATGATGGACTCCTTTTTAGGTCACAAGGGAGTCCCTTCCTAAGACCAATCTGTATCCTATAAAACCCAAAAACTTTAGTCAAACCAATGAACACCCTCGAGCCCCAACATGTGTTACTAACAGATGAGTCATACTCCCTATTGTGGTTTGCAACAGAAATCGGATTGAGAATGGGACCGAGAGGATATACAGAAAAGATACTATGCAAGTAAGCTCTACAGGAAGAGAGGAATCAAGGATATACTCTTAAGAAGAGATATTATGCACAAATCTAGTCTTCAATCTTCTAAGTCGCATTTCTTGAGCTTAACTCCATTATGCTTTGTCTGTCTTTAACTTCACAATTTCGTAGCTTCTTAATTCTTGTTTCCAAAATATGAGTTGGAACCTATTTCTCGTTCCTCTTTCACTTATTCTCCTTCTAGTATACTTGGCTCAAGCCTAACTGCGTACTCATGGTTCCATGCAAGCTCTCCAAAATTCACTAGTGAATCTTGGATCTTGTTCACTTACTAGAAGGTATCCCACATAGATGAATTATCTCTTGAAAATAAACAATTGTCAACTTCGTGAGCGGAGCTGAGATTTTCGCAAAATCCCTTATGAATTTTCGATAGAAACCCGCTAGTCCTAGAAAGCTTCGGACCTCAGTTGCATTCCTTGGTGTCTTCCAATCCTGTACCGCCACTACCTTAGCAGGGTCCACTACTAACCCTTGTTTGGATACTATGTGCCCAAGGAACCTCACCTCTTCTCTCCAAAAGTGGCATTTGGAGAATTTGGCTTTTAGTTGATGGTCTCGCAAAGTTTCCATGATTGCCCTTAAGTGTTGAGCATGTTCCTCTTCACTCTTTGAGAAGATAAGGATATCATCTACGAAGACCACTACGAATTTGTTGAGGAAATCTCTAAATACCCTACTCATCAGGTCCACGAAGTACGCAGGTGCATTTGTCAAGCCGAAAGGTATGACAAGCCATTCAAAGAAGCCGTCTAGGGTTCTGAACGCCGTTTTATCGATGCTATCTTCAGCCACCCTTAGCTGATGAAAACCGGTTGCTAAATCGAGTTGGGAGAAAACAGACGCTCCTACAAGCTGGTCAAATAAATCTTCAATTCTAGGGAGCGGGTGCCTATTCTTTTTCGTTAGCTTGTTGAGCTCCCTATAGTCAACACATAGACGGAGTGAACCATCCGCCTTTGTAGCGAACACCACTGGAGCGCCCCATTCTGAAATGCTCCTCCTAATGAACCCCTTTTCTAGAAGCTCTTTAATCTGTTTACTGAGCTCTTTCCTTTCTCGTGGAGCCATGTGTCTAACGGGCAACGCAACGGGCTTTACATTTTCTACAAGATATATGCGGAAGTCTATTTCCCGCTTCGGAGGCAAGCCCTTCACCTCTTCAAAGACATCCGGATATTCCCGGACCACTCTAACTGATTGCAAATTTTCAACAGAGGCATCTAGCGATTCAAGATAACTAAGCATAACCGCATACGAGGGATTACAAGAAATTTCCAAAGTATTACCGAGCTGGGTTAGGAGCCTAACAACCCTTTTCTCACAATCAAGGATGGCCCCATTACTGGATAGCCAATCCATACCCAAAATCAAACCATAACCCGAAAAGCCCAAAACAAAGGCACTACATTGAAATTCTACGCTTAGAATAGAAATTTTTAATCCCACACAGATCATAGACAAATGAGCTAGGCCCCCAATTGGGTTTGAAACAATTAAGGGGTCCTCTACCATACTAGTTTCTAGGTGCAGAGATTCTACTAAAGCAGACGAGATAAAGGAGTGTGATGCGCCAGAATCAAATAAAGTGCGAACGGGGCGATCATAAAGATAAACTACACTTTCTACAGAAGTATTTATACCTCGCTGTTGCAGAGGTGGCGCTTCTAGCACATGGACCTGTGCCCCTGGGGTGGATCCAGCCCTCTGCCCCTGTCCTCGTTTCTTTGGGCAGTCCTTAGCCCTATGGCCTGTCTCACCGCAAGAAAAGCACCCACCATTTTCCTTGGCCTTCTTTTTCTGGCAGTCCTTTACTAAGTGCCCCACTTTGCCACAGAAATTGCACTTCCTCTTCTCTTTGTTGCCTTTCCCGCCCTTCTTAAAGTCTGTCTTCTTGGGCTGCAAACCCTCTTTCTTCCCTTGAGAGCTTTCTGCCTTCGTCTCCTTCTTGCCCTTATCCTCTTCATTCAGCAATGCCATTTGCACCAATCTTTCATACGTGGCTCCCATGGGTATATGGGTCATGGCCAAACTGTGTAATGGCTCATTTAACCCTTTGACGAAACGGAGAGCCTTCTTGTGCGGGGTGTTGACTAGGTCAAGCCCAAACCTAGCCATCTCATCGAACTGATTCACATACTCTCTGACCGTCTTGTCCCCTTGCTTAAGAAATAAGAATTTTTCCAACTGCAAACTTCTTTCCGCATCTGAGAGAAATTTAGTCTCAAACCTTGCCCTAAAGTCCTCCCATGTCTCCACTGGTCTTTCAGCATTATTGACTTCCCACCAGTAGGAAGCCTCGCCCTTCAATAGCCACACTGCCAACTGTACTTTTTGTCTATCTTCTACCTCAAAGATGATGAATAGGTCCTCAATTTCTTTCAGCCAATTTCTAGCTGCTACGAAGGACTCAGTTCCATGGAAATCCCTTCCTCCCATAGCTTTAAAATCTTTACATATCTTAGCAAACGTGTTTCCCCGAGGAGGAGGTGGAGGAAAAGGTGCCGCTGCGGCTGGATGATTTCCTTCAGCTGGGGGAGGAGGAATGGTAGGACCTGGCTGAGTGGCCCTTGCTTCTAAGAACCGTCTAAACCAACCAGGTATTGGCACCCCTTCCGGCAAGTTAAGTTCTTGGGACATGCTGAAACAAAAAGGATAGATTCAAAATGAAGGATAAGAGATAGTTCCTATGGCTTTGGGGGGTGGACTTTGCCTTTTTAAAATAAAATAATATTTTTCTTTTAAAAATGCTTCTTTAAATTTCCTTTTTGAAAATAATTTTTCAAAACTTTTTATCTTATCTGGTAAACCTATGCTCTGATACCAAGTGAAACACCCCACCTCCGTTAGGGTCACTCTCAAAGGGAATGCCCTAATTTTGGTGGAGGTTTATAAGTACAAGTCACAGATATACAAGACAGATATAAGAACACATATTTGTAAACAGCGGAAGAACAACAAACTTTATTTCATAAAGTCAAATACGTGTTACAAAACATCACCATGATTGTCTTACATCCTTTCCAAAAACATAACATAACATTTTCATAATCTGTCTTGAGTACATTATTTAAAGAAGCATAAATAAAACTTAGATAAACTGCAAAAGCCCCATAGTGGATTGTCCAAAGCCATAGTTCAAAACAGGAAAGTCCAAGCAATACATTTCTCTTCTTCAAGCTGGATGTTGAGGTTGGTCAAGCTGCTGTGTTCCATCCCTGAGGACCTGGGGGGGGGGGAAACGGAAGAAAGAAGACGAAAGAAAAGTAGAGTCAGACATAAAGCCTGAGTAAGTCTAGTACTATTTTGTCTATGAATAAAGAACGGGGTATGATAAGTATAAACAAGAAGTGGGCATGCACTATAAACTTGGTTAAGTTGTCTAGGGTCGAATATACTATCGTACCCCATGTTGATCTCTGAACCCATATAAACTAGTTTCCAACTGGCACCCCATAATCAGGGTGATGTGATCCATTCTATGATGATCGGCTCCTACTCGCATAGTTCATGTGTCTTACGGCCCCCGATGTTTGTAGTTACCTATGCTGGTCCCACCATGGGGTGTATCAAGTCCCATAGTGGCGGCCCGACACAACCTTAGAGTGCACAGGTATGCTACTGGTGTCCAGTGCCTTATTTTTCTGCGCCGGAGTGTGTGCACGCCCGCACTCCGTTAGAACCTACACTGCTACACCACCGCCGTCGATTTGACCTCTTACATCAACCCAGTAATCGTGCCCCACCCTGCCTAGTTTCAGGGTATCCTGATACACCTTCTAGGGTTACTGCTGAAAAGGGTCCCCCGTTACTAGGTTTTCTATCTCTAGCCAACATGCTAATTTGGTTAAGTGTTTTCTAACCTAACCCCCACCAGTCCGTTTAGTTTAGCATGTTCCATTTTGATTAAGTCTTTAGTTCACTTAATCCTATCAATCCTGACTCAGCCTTAATTGTCTTATTAAGGCCCTGACCTCTCACATTAGACAGGTATTGTTGTGGCTGCCTGTTGCCGGTTGGTTCCGGGCAGTCTTACGCCACAACTCAGTCTAACCTCGGGTCCTTATTGGGCTCCATGTTTAACCTCCCACATTGGATAGGTATTGTTGTGACTACTGGACAGCCGGGCGGTTCCGGGCAGGTTTACATCACAACTCAATCCAACCTCGGGTTAAACACATCGTATGTTCTACATTTACATATTTTGTCATTCTTCTTTATTTCTTATATGTAAATATTTGCGGCCCATTATTAAGTTAATGGTGTAAAGGTTACACCAATCATGGGCCCAACCCATACTTGAACTTGGGCCCTTCTATTTTATATTTTCATTCATTAATTAATTTTAACCCAACGTTATTTTCCCCCGTTTTACACGTCCGTTTATATATATTGGGCTTAGCCTTTTAAAGCCCAATTTAGCCATGCGAAAAGGGGAGGCTTAAAGCGTGATTACATACACAAAAAGGGGAAGGTGAGCGCATGAACTTGCAATATGACGTTGGAAATACAAAATAGAAACTGGTGTACTTGCATATATACTTTGGTCATAAAGCATCGGTGACATGAATCAAAGCATGTGAACTTGTAGTTGAGATATGAATCTAAATTGGGTATCATTATTGGCACATAGTCATAACTACAACATGAACCTATACTTTTATTTAGGCATAATGTCAAACATAAGCATGGCATAAATATTTCTAACATAAGCATGGCATAATGTCAAACATAAGCATGGCATAATGTCAAACATAAGCATGGCATAAGTATAGTTAAATTTGTTCACCTAACCATGGCATAAATATTTTCAACATGAAATCATAATTCTTACTTTAGTTATGTAAACTTGCAAAAAGGGATTTTTGAACCTAACCTAGCTATGTATCACATATGTCATCATAAAATTCTTGTAAACAAGATAGACTTAATCATGGTTTTCAATTATGCCAAATATCATTCATAGCCTAGCCATATTCATAAATTTGCAAATAGGTTTTCTAATACAAAAGCATGGCTTAATACATGATGCCAAATTCTCAACATAATTTCATATGGATAATAACCAAACTTGTTCCAATTACTTACAAAATGATTTATGCACAAAAATATACATCATGGTGGCATAGAAGCAAACCCCAAACTTGCATGAATTTAAATCAACTACATACATGTAGCTTCAACATGGATTACATAATTTGCGAAATATTCCAAACGTATACTTGCATAGAACTACCGCATGTAGTTCTTTATAATGAATAACATAATTCATAAATATCCAAACGTATATAATATTTCAAATTGATAAGAACGCACAAATATGAATTACTTTATTGCCACAATTCACGCATACAAACCAACACAATTGTTTATTCATACCAAAGTAATACTCTACTTACAATGGTGTGATGAATTCTCTAGTTTAGGGATTGAAGACAGAAATTCCTTTGTTGAATTGATTTGTTTAGGTTGCTTTAAGCTTTAGAATCTTCCTCCTAATCCTCTCTCCAATTTGGTGGCTACTCCTAGTCGTTCCTCAGCAACATGGCGGCTATGTTCTTAATTTTGAATGAATAGATTAGGGTTTAGTCTAGGGTTGTTTATATAGAGGTTAGGAACTGATTAGGACCATTGATGTTGCTTGGATTGATCGTAGCCATTCATTCTAAGGAGAGACCAATTAAAACTTGCCACCTAGCCCTAGTGACAAAGCAGACCACAGAAAATCGACCACATAGAGAATAGGCCAGCCGGGTTAGACTGGGCTCGACCTGGTCTGGACCAGGTCGACACCCCTGTCGACAGCCCTGTCGATAGGCCTGTCGACCTGGTTAGACCAGGTCGACAGCCCAGTCGACTTAGTGGGTCAGGCGGGTGTTTTTCCGCCCTGGCCCATTGGGCCCCATTTTCGAATTTAAACCTGATTTATTCTGTTTGAATTTAAACTTGATTCTCAAACTTCCGAAGGCCATATCTTCTTCATACGGACTCCGTTTTTCGAAAACTCGGACTCTATTTCGCGTATTTTTCCGAGACGAACGCAATGGCGTATCCCGTTTCCCTTAGTTCTTTGATTTCAGATTAATTATACTTTAATTTGTTAATTTCACAGTTATAGAATTTGCGGGGTGTTACAAAGATGATCGAGATTTTGAAATTTGAAAGACGTTACTTGCGTTGTGCGGATAGGCGACACGTGGCCAGTGAGTGTAGGAACATGTCTATTTGCTTCTTCTGCTCGTGCTTCGGCCATGCAAGTTCGCATTGTCCCAAAATGAAAAAATCGCTTTTCATAAGAAAGCTGAGTTGTCGCACCGTCCCAACAATACTCACATACTGAAGAGTCGCGATACATCAGGTCTGCGCAGTCAGAAGCCTTGGCTCCACAAGTCTCATCACGCCTCAAATAGTAATTATGAGGTTAATTCTACAAAGACACGAAACAATGCTTTGTTAACCCTCATTGCAAATTCCACTCCTTCATCTTCTCCTTCTTCTCTCTCCAAACCACAGAAGAAATTACCACTCCATGTTGAAATGGCGGATGCCTATTTATACATCACTGCCACCATCATCGACGGCCTTTGGTCCATCGAGATGGTCTCTCGCGCTCTCAACTCAGTCCTCGAGGTTTACCGAGACTGGCCCATCTACCACACCACTGATAACACATTTCTGATCTACTGTCCTGACATTCACACTAAAATCATGCTCTTCAACTGAAATTACTGACCAAGGAAGACGGCATCGTATTCCTTCAACAAGCATCCACCCTCGCTGACAATCCTGAACCCCTCCTTGAACCTGATTCATGGATTAAAGTCAGTGGCTTCCCTGAATTCTTGAGATCCGACTTACACGTCATCAGCGAAGCCCCCAAGCCTATGGGACGCTTTATTGAAGTTGATGCCTGCGATTGGTCACATGTGGACCATCGTTACCTCTACGCTAAGGTGCAACTTTATGAAGGCATCTCCACCCCATGTACTTTCATCTCCCACCTGAACAACCACGCAGTAAAGCTTCGTATAGAAAGTTGGGAGCACGCACACCCCCTCAGCGCCCTGAAACCCTGCTCCTTGGTATGGATTACGATCAAGACGGATACATCTTTTAGACATTAGCTCAACACGACATGCAGATTGAGGATAATAGGTATGATGTGATGTCAGACGAAGCGGAGAGATGGGTGCCAGGACTGAATCCAACGCTTGAACAAGATTTTGCAATGCTGATCCAACATAATTCGGACCAGATTGTGCCACATTGGGACCCTCTCGCAGATCTGGACCTTTCAGTGCCTTTTCATCTACAGCTGCCAATTCAACAGGGGCATCAGATTCAAGTTGATCAAGAGCAGCAGGTTCAAGCAACTCAGGAGCAATAGGACTCAACTTCTCCTCATGTTTTAGCTACTGCAATTAGACTTAGTGCCAGAATCAACAGAGCACATTCACTTCTGCCTAGTACTTCTGGTAGCTTCTTTGAACCCGTTGTTTTTTCTTCTGCTAATAAAGCTCTAAATAAAAAACTGGAAAATTGCATGGGCGTGAGTCTGCATGATACACACTATTCTGCCATGCAAACCCTAGAAAAGCAGCGTACTAACCAAAATTAATGAAGATTGTATCTTGGAATATTAGAGGATCGGGGGACCCCACTAAAAATCATGTTGTCAATCTAATTATCTCTCCTCATCATGTTGATATCTTCTTTATGCAAGAATCTAGAGTTTCTAATCCACCTAATTCTCTAATTCGTCAACTTTGTGGTCCTCAACTATCTGGTTGGTCTCACGTGGATGCTTCTGACTCACGTGGTGGGCTAATTACAACATGGAATGAAAATGTCGGGTCACTCCATCACTCTATATCACGCCCTTCGGCTTTACACGTAACCCTTTGTCATATTCACTCAAACACTTTATTCCACTTCACTAATATTTACGCACCCAATGACCCTAACCGTAGATCTGAAGTTTGGAAACACTGTCTTAACTATCACAATGTATTAATGGCCCTTGGATCATAGGTGGAGATTTCAATACCACTCGCTTCTCTTTTGAATGAAATTCAGGCGCTACCTCTTCAGACTCACACTCATTCAACTCATTCATTAACTCTTGTTCTCTCATTGACCCGCCCATCAACAACCGTAGATTCACTTGGACAAGCAGAAGAGATGACCCTTCATTATCGAAAATTGATATATTTTTATTTAATTTGAACTGGGAAGATCTCTTTCCCCTCTCTCTGGTCAATGGTCTAGCCACAAGCATTTCTGATCACTGCCCTATTATACTTGACACCCAAGATAACACACCGATTAAACATCCATTCAGATATGAAAGATTCTGGATGCTTGATCCTTCCTTTGATGACTTCGTCAAGCACATTTGGTCACAGCCATCTAATTGCAGCTCAGCATCATCCAGGGTAGTTTGTAAACTTCGTTCATTGCGTAAACTGATTCGACATTGGGCCAAAAATATTTGGAATTCACTGAAAACCAGAATTTCCTCGACACAAGAAGCCATTTTGAACCTGAACATTCTGGAAGAATCCCACCCCCTATCAGCATCTGAGCGTTCGGTCCTAGATTATCATGAAACAGAACTAGAAAGACTAATCAAACAAGAAGAAATTGGCTGGAAACAACGTTCCAAAGCAAATTGGCTAAATGAACGAGAAAAAAACACAGCATACTTTCACCGTTTAGCCAATGGCTGCCGTCGTGCTTCTTTCATCTCAGAAATTTCACACAATAACAATTCAACAACTGACCCTAAAGAAATGTGCTCCCTCTTTACCCAGTTTTATAGAAACATTCTGAGTTCACAACCTTCGTCTTCCCCTTCGATTGACTGGCACAAACTTTATCCCTATCCTTCGCAATTACCCATTGACCATCCATTCTCTGAAGAAGAAATCTGGAAGGACCTTACGGGAATGGCGACGGACAAGGCCCCTGGCCCAGATGGGTTTGGCCCATGTTTCTTTAAACATTTTTGGCCCACGGTTAATTATGACCTGATTGAATTGTGTTCTGAATTTTATTCCAACCCTTCAATTATTGCTAAACTCAACTACGCTAATATTATCCTCATCCCTAAATTTCCTGGTGCTAATTTGCTCCCCTCATTCAGACCGATCAGCCTTCTCAATACTACTTTCAAAATTATCACCAAAATTTTAGCTAACAGACTTCAGAGCCACATTTCTGATCTAGTGGATAAAGAACAATCGGCTTTCATTTTGGGTAGAAATATTTTAGACTGTGTAGCTGCAACTCAAGAAGTTATCTCTTTCTGCCACTTCACTAGCTCCCCTGGGGTCCTTCTTAAGCTTGACTTCTCGAAAGCATTCGAGTCGGTCAATTGGAACTTTATTTTAGAACTAATGACTCATAGAGGTTTCCCAATGAAATGGTGCAATTGGATTAATCATATTCTTACCTCTAGCTATTCCTCTATCAGCATCAATGGTGAATTTGGAGGTAAAATAAAATCTAGAAGAGGCTTGAGGTAAGGGGACCCCTTATCGCCTTTAATTTTTGTCTTAATTGCTGATGCCTTTAACCAAATGGTGAAGTTGTCCTTATCCAATAACATTCTTTCGAGCATTTCTCTTCCAAACTCCACCCTTACCACTACTAACTTGCAATTTGCTGATGATACTATTCTCTTCTCCTCCCCCAACCCTCAAAACATACACTGCCTAAAAGTTCTTCTTTACACCTTTGAACTTATTTCGGGTCTCTCCATCATTTTCAATAAGAGTTCCATCATCATGCTGGGTAATTCCTCTCATCTCGGTGCCTCGATTGCGAAATGTCTCAATTGTAAGGAAGGTTCATTCCCCATTAATTACCTTGGTATTCCTTTGCGACCTACCAAACTCCATAAATCAGATTGGTTTCCACTTATTACCAAAATTGAATCTAGACTCGCATCTTGGAAGGCTAATTCATTATCCTCTGCTGGTCGCCTTGTTCTTCTCAAAAGTGTCCTATCGTCAATGCCAATGTACTGGATGTCATTCCACAAACTGCCTATATGGGTTATTAACAAAATTGATTCCATTTGAAGCTCTTTTCTTTGGAATGGAGACAAACTTAAAAGACTTGTAAATTAGCAAACTGTTTGCCTCCCTTATACACATGGGGGTTTGAATGTACCTCATCTTCCCACTTTCAACCTCGCTCTATTATCTAAATGGATCTGGAGGGCTCTCTCTCCTCCCAATTGTATTTGGAAAGACTGGATCTTGGCGCGTCACTTCAACTCTAAGCCATTCTGGACCCTTCACTTCAGGCCTTCCTCATGACCGTCTCCTTTCTGGAGTGGTGTCTTGTCCTCTCTCACGAGGGTTAAGAAGCTTTTCCATGTTAAGGTAAACAGTGGTGAATCATGCTTGTTTTGGCTAGACATTTGGAATGGTGAGATTCCTCTATCCTCCTCTTTAACCAGTCTTGGGCCACTTAATAATTCAAGCTCACAAACACTAGCTGATGTTTTTAGAATGGGTCCATTGGGTTTATTTCCCAACTCATGGGTTGGGCTTTCCACTCTTCAGGATTTGATTAACATTGGGGTTCTTATAAAATCCTTTCATCCTTCTTCTGGGCCTGATTCTTTTCTTTGGGTTTTGGGCACCTCTAACAAATTCTCGGTCAAATCTTGTTACAAATATCTTATCCACACTGGCCGATGCTTTTCCTTCTCCAGAATTTGGAAATGCCGTCTTCCTCCTAGAATCATTTTTTTTCCAGTGGCTCCTAATTCACAACCGTATTAACACAAAAGACAAACTTCGCCGCTTCAACATCGATGTCGACCCAATTTGTGTCCTCTGTAATCTCGAAAATGAATCTCTCAACCACTTGTTCTTTGACTGCGACTTCTCATTTTCTGTATGGGCCACTATTAGGTCATTCATTCTTGGTTTCATCCTCTCGATTCGCTCTTTCTTCGATTACTGGCAGCACTCCCCCCTCCTCGATCCGTCTCTGGATTCACTAGTGGCAATCTTCTCTTGGTGTGTCTGGTTAGAGCGCAACGCTTGCGTCTTCGGCAAGCCTAAAAAGTTATTGATGGGAACTTGTTATCAAATCTTGCATCTCTTCCAACTATGGACAGGCACAGTCAGGCATGCTCGCTTCAGATTCTCTCTGCCCAGGCCGCATTCGCCTAGAACCCAGGGTAGCAGCTCCTTGTTTCCTTTCTGATGGAGAGTATCTTGTAGTTTTATTTTGGTAGTGTACTGATCACTGATATATGGTGTAGTTATGTTATGTATATTTATTATCAGTACTCCTTAGACTGACTACTTCAGACCATCTTGGTCTGTCCTATGTTTGCTACTGGTTGGGCCTGTCAACCAGATATTATTATTATCTTCGTATGCATCTACGCGTAACCGGCTGTGTAGTTCCACGCTACACACCCGTCTTCATCAAAAATCGGATCTTTGCCAAACTATCCTTTTCTAAATTTCCTCTTGGGTTAAAGAAACCTTTTTCGACTTATAGTTGCATCTTTTTGGTTTACACGAACCCTTTTTTGGAGTACTAACAGCCTTTTGTGAACTACGCAGAATATTCTTTGAGTTGTCATTCTTTGTTGTTAAGTTGCATCCATTTTCATATCCATTAGAAGCAATCATTATCAAATTCAATAGGAGGTAGGAAGGTTAACGAGTGTCGGGGGTTCAAGCCTTCCTTCTAGTGTCAAAATTTTCACCACAGAAATGGTTTGCATCCAAAGTAGTGAGATCTTATAGAATCCTTAGTTAAAATGGGTTTACTTATGTTATATCTTCGTAGATTTAATTAATATGATTGTATTTTTTCAATTTAGCTTCTTAAGTTCCTTTGTTAGGATTTCCTTACTCCTTAGAAGTGTTATCCTGTCAAAACAAAAGATATATGTTAGATGCTTGAGATTTTAATCTCACAACAACAAATTTGCTTTTTGGCTATGCAAATATTTGTGATGAAAGATTATTTGTTGCAAAAAAAAAATTACTATGCATAATTATGGCACAACTAATATAGGTAGTGAATACTTCATTAAATAATTTATTCTTACTTACGATTGTATTATTCGTCATAGATAACCACATAATCAAAAATAGTAATATTTATTCGAATTCAGGTTCATTTAATGCGTATTCCAAGCTTTGCAAGAGAAAATATATTAACTGCCCATTGTCTACGCTATTTTAGGCCATTAAACGTCAATATCAACAACCTTCTTTAGGTTGCAATTTTAACTCTTTTATTATGACTATACTAATTGATGGTGCTTTCTTTAATTACTGAAGGGTGGTTGTCATATTGATTTATTGTAGGTTGCAAGTTTAATTAAACAAACATTTCAAAATTTATAGTTGACATTTGGCTATAAATGCACTATAATAGTAAGTAGTTCAAAGATGACACTTTTCACATCTGTAATTTTTATTTGAAAAGTACAAAACGAATTTTTAAAATTTAACACCGACCATACTCAAATTTACAAAATTAATAGCATTTAATAAAATTGAACAAAACTTACTTATTATTGTACCCGTACAGTTAAAAATAATTTATATCATAAATATTTATCCGCTCATTTATGTTGTGAAAGAGGGGCTTTATTAAAATTTACGTTCAAAAAGTAAATCAATGCGTTCCTTCCGAACAAAACATTTTTGAAATCCTAGCGCCGCCATCATTAGGATTTCGTGTTTCTTCCACTATCTTCCTCCATTCAAATTAATCCAAGTCTCCATCCTTTTCCGTTATAGCAAAAACTTTCTTCTTAGTAACCCTTCAACAACAATCCTTCTGTTGATATAATGGAAAGTTTCTGCTATACTAAGATGGTTGCAATACTAAGAAGATAGTTGCTGCTATAATGGAAAAGGATGGAGAGTGGGATTGATTTGGAAGGAGGAAGACAGTGGAAGAAATGTGAACCCCTAATGATGATGGCGTTGGGATTTCTGAAATGTTTTGTTTGAAAGGAACTCGTTGATCTATTTTTGAACGTAATTTTTAATAAAGCCCCTCTTTCACTGCAAAAATGAGAGTAGAAATATTTATGATATAAATTATGTTTAACCGTCCAGGTTCAATAATAAGCAAGTTTTGTTCAATTTTATGAAAATAAAATGTTATTAATTTGGCAAATTTGAGTATGGTTGGTATTAAATATTTAAAATTCGTTTTACACTTTTCAAATAAAAATTATGGATGTGAAAATGTTATCATTTGAATTGCATACTATTATAGTGCATTTATAGGAAAAGTTCAACAATAAATTTTGAAATGTTTGTTTAATTAAACTTGTACTCCATAATAAATCAATACACCAGCCACCCTTCAGTAATTAAAAAACACTATCAGTTAGTGATAGTCATAATAAAAAGAGTTAAAACTGCAACGTAAAAAAAGTTGTTAATAGTGGCGTTTAATGACATAAAGTAGCGTAGACAATGGGGCAGTAAATATATTTTCTTTTATGGTGCCTAGAATACATAGTAAATGAATACAAATTTGATTAAATATTACTATTTTCGATTACGTGGTTATATATGATGCATAATACAATCGTAAGTAAGAATAAATAATTTAATGAAGTATCTGCTACGTATATTGGTTGCATCATAATTAAACGTAGAAAATATTGTTTTTTTTTGCAACTGGTGATCTTACTTTGCAAATGTTTGCATAGCTAAAAGGCAAATTTGTTGTTGCGTTACTTATTAGGTTTCAGAAAGAAGTCATGAAGGCCTATTCCATTTACAAATATCTCTTTGTAAGAATCCAAGGTCGGGTAGTCTTATGGGTTTTATATCTTACAAAACCATAGGTGTCGGAATCCAAATCCTCTGGATGAGTTCTATACATTTTGTTCCGTTTGTTGCGCCCTTTTGGAAGTGCCAGAATCTATTTGGTGAATTGATATCCTTGTTACCTTGAGTGTCGAACCTACTAAGTTAATAAGTAATAATAATATACTAATTCGAATATTACCCATGTATTACCTCTACAAATCATAAATAAGCCTCTTTATTTATGATTATAATAAATATAAATACTTAAGCATCTCAATTCCTAAATTACCCAAACTAAATTAGGAATCAGGGTTTACAATTAAGAATCTTAGATATAAGTGCGAGAATAGAGGATTTAGTCTAGATTTTGGACCCTGAGGATCATATTTATTATTGCCGGAGGAGTCCATTTTCTCCTTAGGTCCTTTGTCCTGACGTTTTGGTAGAAACGTAACCGAGGGCCTAATAAAGGCTCTCTTTATAATACATAGCTTATGCTCTTGACATAGTTTGTGACAATAATGAGTAATCTAGAACGGAAGTGAGTCGAATCGTTCTGACTGTTTTCAGGTTAATAATAACTATGTTGCTTTCGAATCTTCCGAAGGGACCTTCAAAATGATAGACTTGTTTGTGCGAGAAGGACAAACTTCTGCATGCTCCTGGCTTTAATGTTACCTAATGGTAGTTATCTCTCAGATAAGGTTCTCCTTTACTCAATGGGCATCTTTTTTAGGATAAGATACCTGAAATATCCTCTTTAAATGAATCAAAGGGTGCATTTAGTTTTCCTTTGCTTTATTTGAAGGCTTCTATTGAAGAAAATGTACCCTTCGTGTTTCTCTAAAAGGGACTTTCATTTATGGAAAGATTCCCTTTGCTCTTTAACTTTGTAGATAGAGGGAAGCTAAGATAAAATACCTTTATCTTCTCCAGAAGTTTATTACTCTTGACATTCTTCATTATAGCTTTTTTTCTTGACTCCTTGTTTATTTTAGTGCTAAAAAACGTTAATTTGGAGACCAATTTCTCAATGGGTGATTCAAATGTTACCAAGTTATCAAGAGGATTGCTCTAATGCTATATATTTAAAGTACTATATTCATGATCAATGGTATTATTTTGACAAACAAAATTGTACAAGTGGTTAGGAGACTTCAATATCATGCGAGTGATCATGATTTCAAATTTGGATTTACATGATTTGAACTTACTCGCCATGTAATATGTTTTATATCGCACAAGACATGTACAACCATCACAGCACGCTCCAAAGCATGAATAAATTATTATCCTGCATGATTGGTTTTTCCTTTTTTTATCACAATTGGTTACTTGAATACTTTATTTTAGGAAACACAGAAAATTTCTATGCAAATTGTGATTAATTATTCGCAAAGTTCAGAAATACACTAAGTAGTTTATATGATGGCGCTTATTGTTTTGAATATTTAAAATAAAATGAAATGTGACACTACTGGACATACAGCATATACCAACAGAGAGGGGCAATGGCTGCCAACGGATCTATGGCAACGACTTCCAATGTTAGGTACTTTTACATTGGTAGTCATTTCCCTCCATCGGTTTTAAAGCCGTTGGTGGTCATTGCCCCCCGTTGCTAAATTGCCAAGAAACTGGCAGAACAACTTCTTCTGCCTCATTTCGTTTTCCTCCCAAATCCTCCTCCTTTCTCAACTGTTGGCCCGCACCGCCTCACCAGCCATCCCTTGCCTATCGTACACCTGGAAGCATCCCTTTCCTCCTCTCTAAGCTCCAGTTCTCCTCCAATCAAGGTATAAACCTAATTTTAATTTTAATTACGTTTGCTAAATTAGGGTTAATTTGTTAGATTTCGTGTTTTATTGCCTTATTGTATGTATAATTTAGTTTATTGAGGTCTAGTTCTTGTTATTAATATATATATATATATATATATATATTGTTAGGTTATGTAGTTTGTATCACAATTGAATCATGTGCATGTAGGTTGAATATATAAGCCATTTTAGTCTTGTTAAGGGTCGTTTAGTGGAAACAGACATAATTAAGTTTATGCTTTCTAGAAATTTGTCAAAAACGATATTTAAATTTATATCGTATGGTTAGTGTGATTGAGTTTTGAAAAATATGTGATAAACTTAGTATACATACAGTTGGAGATTGAAATTAAGTCGTTCAAGGCTTATTTGGTTTAAAATTTGCTGCTTCACGTAAACGATTGATGATAAGAGCATCAATTGTAATATATTATATTCATAAACCCTTAGAGTGTTTTTTTGGCTCTGTCTGATAAGTATTGTATATGATCATTGTGTCGATATTCGTTTTGTAAACGGAACGTACATTTATATTCATCGTATACGATATATGTTGGATTTGTCCTTGTATTGGATAAGTTACGAACACAATAACGAAATTAAATCTCGTAAATCATTTCATTTTAAGTGGTTCTCAAAATTTCGTAAGCGCTCCCATATGTTTCCTGTGTACGCACAATTCTGTACTGTTCAGGGGAATAAAACGAAGTGCTGCCGAAATTTCGTTGAATCATTTAAATTGAAAAGGTTTATGCAATTTAATTACGTTATTGTATTTGTAATGGGAGGTAGGATGACCAATCATCAAAGTTAAATGATCAATTAACAAAATATTCACCAATAAAATTATTTTAATAAAATGTCAATGCAAATTTTATCATATTTTTTAATTATCTACTTAGGATATGTTGACGGCAAAAAATGTCGTAAACACCAAAGATTCCCAATTACTAGGAATTATAAATATGGTCGCATGGACAAGAACATAAAATAGAACATAAGCAGTAAATAACACAAGAGATTTATAGTGGTTCAGCCTCAGTGAGGGTCTACGTCCACTTTGAAGAGTTGTTGGAATTTTATTGATCACTTGAAAGATTACAAGGTTGAGACCCTCTCATTACATTTGTTGACTATCATACATGAAGTTACAATAGTCATACTTGCAAGAAATAGTAAAATGGACAATTTTGCCCTTCTTCTTCCTCAAAGTGGAGATGTCGTTAATGAAGCTCTATGGAGGTCTCAAGGCTCAAGAATCTCTCTTTTTGAAGTGTGAGGCCATGGGGTATTTATAGAAAGTGGTTAGGTGGGGGTTAGGTAGGAGCAGGTAGAAATGAGGACCATCTACAGAAAATTCGCGCCTGCAGCCCTCGGCCTCAGAAAATTCGCACCTGGGCCAAGGTGCGAAATTTTGCACCTAGCCCAGGTGCGAAATTTTGCACCTAGCCCAGGTGCGAAATTTCGCACCTGCTAGGTGCGAAATTTCACACCTGCAGGGTGCGAATTTTGCACCTCGAGGGTGCAAAATTTGTACCTCCTAGGGTGCGAAATTCGTACCCCATAGGGTACAAATTTCGCACCTCGAGGGTGCAGAATTTTGCGCCTCATGGGTGCGAAATTTCGCACCTCGAGGGTACGAAATTTCGCACCTTGCAGGTACGAAATTTCACACCTCGAGGGTGCGGAATTTCGCACCTCTCGGGGGTACAAAAATTTTGTTTGAGAGGTGCAAGGTCTGTCGGAGTGGCTTTGGGGATCGAAATCCTGGTCGGTACGTCCGGGGATGTCGAGGCCTTGGTTCGGGAATGTGCTGGAGGAGCGGAGAGGCTCGCTGAAGTTGTTGGCTGAATCTTGACTTTGAGCTGAGCTGGTAATTCTGGGCAACACACTTGTTGGCGAAAATCGGATGAATCGGGCAGTGCCTACAGTTTTGACCTAACCGGCTAGGTCGATCACCGCCGGGACTGTAGGGCCCCGGACCCCCACTGGCGCTACGCCCGGATCCGCTTGACGGCTCGCCTTCGGCTCGGATTTGGACGGATACTGATGGAGGCTGCGTTCGAGGGCCGCGACATCCTGCTGGTGGCCAGGCTCGAGTCTTCTGGTACTAGACCCCGGATGATATTGGCGACGCCTCCGAGCTGTAATATCACGCGATATGTTGAGACGAGCATGTCTTGTGTACTTTTGCTAACCGGACCAAAAGGCCGGTTAACAGGATAAATGGACAATTATTTTACTGACCGGAGATGGATGTACAAACGAAGGGAATTTGAAGGATAAATAAGTGAACAACTTATTAATGGTGTTGGCATGTTTATTGACTTTGCTTTAAGTAATAACGGAAACGACGAAGAAATCTATTGTCCATGTAGTAGATGCAAATTGTTAAAGCGTTCGATACCACAAACGATTACAGTTCATTTGCCTCAATACAGTTTTGTGCCAAACTATTTGGTTTGGGATCGTTATGGAGAACATTTAGCATCTCTTTCTATACAAGTTATGGAGGTAGTGAAAAATGAAATTGCTACGACGAATCTCGTAGAACATATAGTTGAAGATGATGCACGTTCAATGTTCCTTGTTCCGCAATTTACTGATGATGACGGTAATGCTGAAGAAGAACCAAATATAAGAGCCAAGAAAATATATGATTTATTAGACATCGCCAAAAAAACCCTTTGGGAAGGCAGTACAAGCAAAACCCAATTATCAGTAATTGCTGAATACATTGCGATGAGTCCAAATACAACCTCGTAGAAGATGGATTAACAACTGTTGTATAAGCTGTGAAGCGGCATATGCCTCCCAATAATTTAATGTGTGAAAATCATTATGAAGTAAAAAAAATGATGTTGGTTTTTGGTTTATTGTACGAAAAAATAGCTACACGTCTGAAGGGTTGCATGCTATTTGGGAAGGAAGATATCAACCTTAAGAATTGTAAAATATGTAATCAGGAAAGATACAAACCAAGAAAGGAAAAGGGAAAGGAAGTTTCATATAAACATATGCATTATTTACCATTTCTAGACTTCAAACATTAGTGTGAGAGCACAAGAAGAAGGTACGTTAACACGCCCAGCTGATGGGAAAGCATATAAGCATTTTGACCAGAAATATCCCGATTTTACATCCGAGAGTCGTAATGTTAGACTTAGTTTATGTATGGATGGATTTTCACCATTTTCTCAATTTGGTGCTAAATATTCGTCTTGGCCTATAATTGTCACACCTTATAATTTATCACCATGGATGTGTATGAAAACTTCTTATATGTTTCTCACAATTGTCGTCCCTAATCCAGATGATCTGGCACAAGGAATCGATGTTTATTTATAACCTTTGATTGAAGAATTAAAAACATTATGGTATGAAGGAGTAAAAACATATGATATTTTGCACACAAAAAAAAGAACTTTCGCATGTATGCTTCATTATTGTGGACAATCAGCGATTTTCCCGCATATGCAATGCTTTTAGGTTGGAGTACGGCTGGCTGACGACGACGTTAAAGTCGCCTCCAATGAACGAAACAACAAACCCCAGGTCGGACAGTGAAAGGATATCCAACCAAAGGGTGAACCTCTCTATTCGGTCGTACTTAGCGTAAACGGCTGAAAACAGAAAGGAGAAAGAGAGAGAAGAGCACGAGCAAGACATGGAAAGAAGCTGATCAGAGTTGAAAATGGATGAGCAACGATGTCTTTCGACCAAAGTATCCAAATCTTATTGTATACGTTGGCCAAAACACCCCCGAAGTCAAGAGACAGAACCGAATCGGTGATCACTTAAGGACCCTTGAAAGGCTGAATTAGCGCCACCAGACCAATAGAGTGCTTCTTGGCAATGCGCTTTAGTCTAGCTAAAGAGGCATCATTTCCTATACCTATCACATTCCAATACAAAAAATTCGCCATCCAGAGAGAGGTAAAAGAAAGAAGAAACAAAGGCAAAAGAAAAACAAGCAAACAACGCAACCTAGCTAGACAAGATAAAGTGCAAACCGAGTAGATCTTATGATCTGCTCGGATGCCGCTATAGAGTGTGTGTGGATGGTGCGAAGGGTGCGAGGGACCGATCTCGGTCTCCTACGTGAGGGACGAACTGGAAGGGAAGAAGATCGATCTCATGTCTCACAGATGTCAGAGAACTCAAAAGAATTCCCAAAATTCTGGTCCAGCGACGACGAAATCGACGCACCAGCTTTCGAAGGACATGAATTTTTAGTGAGCCAAGAGAGACGATCGTTAATGATCGCAATCACTTGCCTACTAAGAAGAGAGGGTCTAGTAGAGCGATGGTGCTGAGCCATCAGAAGTGAGAAAAGGGGACAACGGAGCGCCGATAGCAGTAATGGAGGGAAAAATGTAGGGTTGCTCAAAGCACACAACACCACTTTCTGTGTGATCATTATCAATGTTGTGTTTTCCTCAGATTGACAACCCTACAAAGTGGGTAATGGCTGATAACCAGAAAGGGAAATGGAGCAAAGATAAGAGGAGGCCACCAACTCAGATTGTACGCAAAAGGGTGCGCCAACACTAAACGACAACTACCCGAGTAACCTGTATAGTGGTTCAATAAAGGTCCACTATACGAGTACAACGAGTGTAACACCCCCTCCATGTCGGCAACACCTTAATAAGCCATCAAAGAAGCCTACGCAACCCAGGATGTAACACCCCGTGTATTCTATAACAGTGAAATTCACAAATTAAAGTATAATTAATTTCAAATCAAAGAATTAAGGGAAACGGGATACGCCATTGCGTTTGCCTCGGAATTCTGCTTGAGATAGAGTCCGAGTTTGCGTAAAACGGACTCCGTATGAAGAAGTTATGGCCTCCGGAAGTTTCAGAATTCAGTTTAAAATTCAAACGGACGAAAACAGCTCAGAAAAACAAATTTAAAATTCAAAAATCGGGCCCAATTGGCCAGGGCGGGAAAATTCCCGCCCAAGGCACCCATGTCAACTTGGCTGTCGACCTGGGGCTAGCCAGGTCGACTGGGCTGTCGACCTGGGTAACCCGTGTCGACTGCCAAGTCGACACGGTGTCGACTGGGGTGTCGACCTGGCCCCAGAGCCAGGTCGAACCCAGCCCACCCTGGCTGGCCTGGTCTGTGTTTGGTCGATTTTCTGAGCCTTGCCTTGTCACTAGGGCTAGGTGTCAGCTCCTGATTGGTCTCTCCTTCCAACGAACGGCTATAATTAAACCAAGCTCCATCGACGGTCCGAATCAACTCAAAAACACTATAAAAAGAACCTAAGACCTAGCCTAAATCATACTATTTCATTTTAGCCTCAAGTCGCCGCCATTAAACCTAGAGCTCTAAATTAAAAATACAAAGAACAAAAATTAAAGAAGACGAAGGACGAATCTTGAAGGCTACAACTAGAAGCTACAACAACTACGATGCTTTAGACAACGGATTTGGGGCTATTTGATTTGGAATTTTGATTACTTGCTTCATATTGTAAGTTCTATGTTACTTTTTAGGCAAAAACGCTAAAATAACATGGACATGCCATGAATTGAAACCGGATTTAGGAACTATTATTAATCCATGTTTATATTGTTTAACTTTGAAATATAATTTGGGAATATTGCTATGTCAACATTGCAAGTTAAACTTATCATGATTTTGATGTTGTTATGAATCACTTGGGCTTAATTGTATGGCAAGTTGGACTAATACATGTCCATGGAATCACTATGTTTATTGAAATCTTTATGTTGATTAAACCATGTCTATGATGTTGTTGGAACTATGCCTGTGATGTTAATATACCTACCATGTTAATGACAAATTGGGAATTGCTAGGTTATGATGAAAAGTTGGAATCATTATGTTTATAATGCTAGATGAGAATCATTATGTTAAAAATGCTAAATTGGAATCCACTATGCCTATTAGAATTACCATGCCTTTAATGTTTCATGTTTGTAATAAAATTATTATGCCCACAATGATTATTATGCCTATGATGTAAAGTTGAAATCATCATGTTAAACTAAGTTGGAACCATTACTTTGCAAAGTTATCATCATGCTAGTATTGAAACCATGGGATATGTTATAGCCTGTTTATTATGCAAGTGATGTTGGAATTGTCACATATGTCTATCACATGTTTGGTGTTATTCCCCTTTTATCTCTTGAATTGTTTATGCTTGTGAACGAAGTACGTTTATATACGTTGGGGATACGATTGGGTAGAATAGGCAAAACTTGAATTGATTATAATCATAAACCGTGAAATTTGGCATAAGTAGAACATGAAATATGGCACGAAAACTTGACTTGAACATGCCATAACTTGACTTGAAAAACATGCCTTAGTTGGGCACGAAGTTGACATATGAACATGCTATGGAAATAGCACGAATTTGATAAGAACATGGGCATGACTTTAGAAAACAAGAAAGCGGCCAACTCGAGGTTGGGTTGAGTTTGTAGTGTAAACCTGCCCGGAACCGCATGCAAATCCAGTTGCTACAAACAATAGGATCCAATGTGGGTAGTTGGTCATATCGCGCTTGAAACCCGAGGTTGGGTTGAGTTCGTAGCATAAACCTGCCCGGAACCGCCCGGCAAATCCAATGGCTACGAACAATAGGATCCAATGTGAGTGGTTCAGTGCATTAACGAATCAATTAATGCCAATTAGGGTTAAGTCATGAACATGAAAAGACAACTAAACCAACTTGAACACGATTTGTAGGGCTAAGTCATGAACTTGAAACGACAACACTTAGCCAACTTGACATGACACGTAGGCGGGTTAAGTCACGAATTTAAACGACATACTTAACCCTCTTGAGATGACTAGACTGGAAGAGGATTAAGTCACGAATTACATGACTTAATCGGTTAGGCGGGTTAGGTCACGAATTACATGACCTAATCTGTTAGGCGAAACCCTAGACACGACCCTTTTTAGCAGTAACCCTCTAGATGTATCAAGGTACCCTGGGGCTAGGCCGGGCGGGGCACGATTACTGGGCTGATTGTAAGAGGTGAACGACGGCAGTGGGGTACGCCAGTGTAGGTTCGGTGGACTACGGTCGTGCACGTGTTCCGGGGCAGACACTGGGTATCCGTAGATTTATCTGTGCATCTCGAATCGTGTCAGGGGTTGACACCCAAGGGCTGATACACCCGAAGGTGGACCCAGCACAGGTGACTACATTCGTGATTAGCCGTATGACACAGACACTTGACGAGCTAGAACTTGTAGGGAGCCGATCGACTAGATAAGCGCTCCGTAGGACCCCGTACTTGGGTCAGACCCCGTTTCAGGGTCGTTTCCCGATATTGGGCCGTGGGATTTATTTCGTGATTAACTCGTGACATGGGCTTAGTATACTAGTACAGTCGATGCAACGAATCTTGAACATGTGATGCTTTATTTGACTTGTCTTGACTTATCATGATCACCTTAGTCTATCTTGTCCACCTTGACACCCTTCTTGAGTTTAGTTCCAGTTCATACATGACATGTTGTTTTAACCGTTTTTACACTGAAAGTCACTAGGACTTACTCAGTCTTTATGACTGACCCTTTTCCTTTCGCCTCTTTTTCTTTCGTCCCCCCCCCCCCCCCCCCAGGTTCTCAGGGAGGGAATACCGCAGCTTGACCAGTTTTCACATCCAGCTTGAAGAGAAAGAATGTATTGCTTGGATCCTTTCCGTTTTGGACTATGGCTTTGGACAGCAATTAGGGGACTTTTGCAGTTTATTTATGTTTTCTTTATGCTTCTTTAAATAATGTAATCAAGACAGTTATGATTTTGGAAGTGTTGTAAGACAAATTATGACATGGTTTGTGAACACGTATTATGTTGAAATAAAAGTTGTTCTTGTTTTTCCGCTGTTCAAAAATATGTGTTCTTATATCTGTCTTGTATATCTATGACTTATACTTATAAACCTCCACCAAAATTAGGGCATTCCCTTTGAGAGTGACCCTAACGGAGGTGGGGTGTTTCACAGGAAACCAAAAACGAGAACAATGGGTCACAAATGACGTAGAGAAGACCTCGTTGTGAGCCAATGAACCAAGCAAAATGCCAACCAAAAAAAGAGAGACTGCCTTGCCTAGCAGGTCAAGAAATGATCTCAAACGCAAGATCATCAATCCAGAAAAAGTATAGCAGCAAGTTAAAAAAGGAGAACATCACTTTCAAAATGCGTAAGCAAATATATACCCAAGCATCGAAATGGCTAAAAAGAACAAGGGGATCACGTCCCTCAACCGAAAGGAAAGGGCGCACAGTAAGGGCAGTCACACCCATGTGATTCAAAAAATGGACAGAAGCCTTGGCCAAAATATAGGAAATAGCATGAACAAGTAGTAACATCATAAACTCAAAGCATTCAACATAAGTCACCACAAAACACAAGTGAACATGCATAATATAAGTTACAAAATAGGAGTGCCATACTTTCCTGGCGACTGAATCTACCAAACCAAAGCTCCTGTTTCCCACAATCAAAGAAGAACCAACACCCGAAGGGCGCCTCTCCGCTGCCTCGACTAAAGCCAAAAGCTTTGGCTGCAAACGGAGAGTTTGTGGAGCAGACCGATGAGCAGAACCCAACTTCGTCGAATAACGCCACTTCTTGTACTTAGATCCTCTCAACCAAGTACAACCAGAACCAACAGAAGAAACCATATGACCGGAACCGAGCATGGGTCTACTGAAAGAACCTCTAGACCCCTCTGATGCCTCAAACTCATCGGGCACACAATCAAAAACAGCAAAGCAATTCACAAGGCATACAAGAGGGGGATCCTTCGCACCCACATCTAATGAAGAGCTAACGCAAAAAAACAAATCTGATTCAACCGATGCGGAGGAAGGTGGAGCAGCCTCCTTTACATGCTTTGAGCGCCGTCTGCGTCGAAGGTGTTTTGAAGGCCTTCCACGTTTCCCCTTCACTGGGAGAAAAGCGGCAATAACGGGGGGAGTAGGCATCTGTTGCGGGAGGACATGGGGTGGGGTGGTCAGCTCTCTATCGCCACAACACACAAACAAAAGACCGACGTCCTCACTATAGCGACGAATAACACCACAAGGTACAGAGCCACACAAAAATCCCATATCTGGCTTGCGAGCATACCGAGTAACCGCGCTGCTAAGCTCCAAATGTGACAAAAATGGGGTTGTGAAGTCCTCATAGCCATCGCGAAGAGCCAGTCTGTCGCTAGTTCCCAATCCTGCCACACGAGGAGAGCTCCGATGATCCACAACCGAAAAAAGCAGAAGTGTGGCAAGGGAGCCTGAGAACGATGGGATTAATTCCAGGAAACAATCAGCCACAAGGAAGAAACATTGCCTCATCACTGCAACCAAGGACAGTAGTGAATCCAAAACAATAACATCCTTGAACACTCCCACGATCTCGACAGACACCGTTCCCTCCGAATACAAGAGATCACAATGAGATGGACATAAGGCAAGGCTTTAGAAAGAAACCTTCAACCAAAAACTCCCCAAATCGGCGGAAATCCTTGCCCTAATCACCTAAGAAGGGGATCGAAGAGACGACGCAGTCACAGCCTAAAGAAGCAGGGCTAATAGAGGAAACTTGATAGTAAAATAGAGTACGAAGAAAGAGATAAGAGAGTCACATAAGACAAAGGAAGAAAAATCGCGAGAAAGTAACTCAGAAGGAAGCCATTGTTTTACTAAAGAGCCGTTGGAGTCAATTGCGGTAATGTATAGCAAATAATTGCTTCTTTGTGATTTTTCTTAGCAACAATTGATAATTTTAATTTAGAAGAGGAGAATACTTAACTTCAATGGAAGAAGAGCTTATTTATTTCTCACTTCTTTCTTTCACTTTCTCTTGCAACCACACAAAATGACCACCCATAATTATATAGTGGTCTACATGACCTTATAACTCAATAGACACCATTTCGTCAATATAGATAACACTTAATGAAAAGACACACCATTAATTAACATGACTCTTGACTCAAAAGACACAACTATTGACTTATTGCATGACTCTTGACACATAAAGGACATATCACTTTACGAACTGACATTTACCCCTTCATTTATCATTCCCAATAGCAATTAATGTTTATTCAACAACAATACCCTAGGACCATAGTTATCAAGACCGAACCATGATGCTTCAAGGTTCAAGGTTTTAATGGTTCGATCGGTCGAACCGTGCATTTTTTTCCTAATAAATTGTACAATTCTAGTTAAACTACAGACTTAAAACCATACTTGGCAGCGTAAGTTTTTGTCACTATGTATATATAATTATGTTTTTCTTCTTACATGACCAGAATACATGTAGTAATCTATTCCTTTATAAACCATAATATAATTACTAAATTTAAATTTTAGTTGATAAGCATATTATCTTTTTACGTGAGCATTGTAGCATGGAATACAATATTAATGTGCATGTTAACATATTAAATTATAAGCACAATTAACATTTACTAATGTAACAGTAAACAAAAAATTATAATATTAATATGTAACAATACTACGCCTGATTAAACATGGATGGAGTAAAGTTTTGTAGCCTGTTGTCTAAACAAAAATCGTAGAAGGAAATATTTCCCAAATCGTGTAATGGTGCAAACCGCTCATTATCATCAGGTCTGTGTGTATATATATATAAATATAAACCTACACCACCTACGGTTACTGTGAGTTTGTTCACACCACTATATGTGGTGTGAACATAACTCCACCACCCCATTGGTGGAAACCACGAGGACCCATATAGGCCTCCCTGATTTCCATCAATGGGGAACCGGTGTTAGTTTCACACCACGTAAAGTGGTGTGAACAAACTCGGACTCACCTACGGTACCCTGCAAATAAGTTTGGTAGCATTGGGACCCATAATTTATTATTTCATTGGATTGAGTTTCAATTCTTGGCTGAGTATAAGAGCATCTCCAACAGCGGAGTATATTCATGTTAAGGAGCTGAATTTGGGTTGTTTTTGGACCCAACAGATATTCATAGTCGTAAAATTCAGCAACATATTACGAGGGCAATTCAGATTTCTGAATATGTCGCGCGAGCCGATTTTATCGGCTCGTGAAGTTACGAGCCGATTTTTTCGGCGTGCGCCGATTTAATCGGCTCGTGACTAGTTTAGGAATCTTTTTTGTTTCCCCTATCCTACCTTATTTTATAATATGACAAAACAAACAGTTACTATTTTCGTAGAATAAACAAATTTGAAACATAATAATAGATGATTAATAACCCTTACGAATACAAGAGAATGCGATGGTACAATAGAAAAAACAACATCTTTACTGCATACATGATCGATAAGTTCGGACAAGCATAAAATAAAACACAAATTCGGATAAGGGTGCTTCATAACTAGGTATCGCCGTAGTGGTTCCATAAATGATTCATAAGATCCTTCTGCAGCCGGTTATGGAGTTCTGCATCTCTAAACATAACCTGATGGGCCAAATGAGCGTTGAAGTCCTCCTCTATTAGTGGATGGTTTGGTCGGAACACTTGCGGTGGTTGCAAAGCAACCTCATATTCGTAGTGACGTTGCTCTTCATCCATATCTCTTTCATCATCTATAATCATGTTATGTAGAACGATGCAAACAAACATGATTGTAGACATCTTTTTCCTAGACCACAACCGACATGGATTACTTATCATTGCAAATCTAGATTGTAATACACTGAAAGCACGTTCTACATCTTTCCTTTGTGCCTCCTGCATCGCCGCGAATAGGACTTGTTTAGGAGTTAATGGATTTGGACATGTTTTAACAATGGTTCTCCATTTTGGGTAAATGTCGTCACCTAGGTAATAGCCATGCTCATAAGTATTTTGACTGAGGGTAAATGTTAAAGGAGGTACCTGGTCTTGAGCAAGATCATTAAACAGATGGGATCTTTCTACAACATTTAAGTCGTTATTCGAACTAGGGATTCCGAAGAAAGCGTGCCATATCCACAGATCATATGATGCCACAGCTTCCAAAATGATGGTTGGTCGCCTTTCCTTGCCATTGTACGCACCTTGTAATCCCTTAGGATAGTTCTTCCATTTCTAATGCATACAGTCCAGACTTCCTAACATTCCCGGTCAACCCGTACTTTCGTGCATCTCTCTGATTCGCACTACATATGCTTCGTTCAGAGACCGCAAGTATTCTTCCCCGTAGATGTCCACCACTGCTTGACAGAAAGTTTCAAGTGTTTCAAGTGTCGTGATCTCTGCTATGCAGTATGCATCGTCTAAAGCATCGACTGGAGTGGCATAAGCTAACATTCTCATAGCAGCCATCATTTTCTGTTCACCGGACAACCCCTGTGTCTTCGATGCATTTTGTTTGTACTTAAAGTAATCATTGTTGCGTTGAATACCAGCCAATATCCGAAGAAATAGATTTCTCCGCATCCTGTATCTTCTACGAAACATATCAGGCTCGTAAGTGCAATCATCATCGAAGTAATCTTGCATCAAAGACTTATGGTATTTAGCATGATTTCGATGTATAAACCTCCTTCCAGCAACCGATCCCCCTCTAGTTGTGGATGATGAACCATACGCTTCACGGTATAGGTCCCATATTTCTTGTATTTCTTCCGCTTCCTCTTGAAGGATTTCATCTTCCTCTGAATCGCTATCAAAAACTAACACGCATTTCGTAAAACTGGAATCCATTTATATTTGTGAATAAGTTTTGATTTGAGATATGAATTGCAATGTTGCTGTTATATATAAGGTATGCGGTATTGGTAAGTGGGTAGTTTTTGTGGGTGGAGTGATCTACTTTATTGGATTAAGTGCTCCTTTATTGGATAGAGTGTTCCTTTATCGACATGGTGCTCCATTATTGATGCAAGTGCCTCTTTATTGGACAGAGTGTCCTTTGTTGGATAGAGTGCTCCTTTATTGGATAGAGTGTTCTTTATTGGATAGAGTGCTCCTTTATTGGTAGGAATGTTCCTTTATTGGACGGAGTGCACCTTTATTGGACATAGCCCTCGTTTATTGGTACGAATGGTCTTTAATTGTACAGTAAATAGCGCACAGTGTAGATCCTCTGTCATGGCTCCAGTAAATTGGTACGAATGGTCTATAATTGGACTTTAAATAGTGCACAGTGTAGAATCTCTGTCATGGCTCTAGCAAATTGGTACGAATGGTCTTTTATTGGTATGAATGGTCTTTAATTGAACTATAAATAGCTTGCATTACATAAATATTTTGCATTACATAAATATTTTGCATTACATAACTTAGAAGCTTACAACAACAACAATTACAACATGCATAAATGCCAAAGTACAATTGAAGGAACTACAACAACTGAACACATAAACATTAAATTTAAAGTACAGTAATAAACGATACGATAGTTTCCACCCACACCTACCACGGACGTGGGTAAAATCCAGCTCTAGCTGCCTCAGCAACATTCTTGTTCAAACATCGTATTTCGGCTTGTGCTTCCAATGCATATTGAACTCCACGTTCGCACATCGTTGGGTCCATCCACTGCTTGAAGTAACAACAGTCAATTTTGTAAGGAAAAATGGTGTGATCTTGGTAGGCTGCACAACCAAAAAATCGGCGCCCAGCATTCTTTTCGGTCTTTGAAACAACGACGACCGATTCTTCTCCACAACGGCACATAGGTTGGATCCACCTAGATGTATTGGCTTGAGAACGCGTCCTTCAATAACCATTTCTTTTCCAGGTCTTTGATTTGCTACCCCCTCATCGTCATTTTCCCATTTGTCCATGTTGGAGGCTACACTTTCTTTTCCCTTTTCTGACATACTCCAAAAAGGGAAGTATACTCTTTTCTTAACAACTTGGCTCCTTTGGGGAAAGAGGAAGGAGGTGGCGGCTGGAAGAAAATAAATTGTGATTAAGGGTTTCAGAGAAACTGCTATATATAGGGAAAACAAGAGTGTGGGTCCGGGGTCGTCCACTTACTCGTATTATTTACACATTTTGAAGTTAGGAACGTTATAAAACGAGGTTCATCCACTTATCCGCATAATTTAAACATTTAAGCACATAAAGGAGTTAAAAATGAGGGTCGTCCCCATTTTATTTTATAAAAATCCTTTAACTTATATATGTAAACCATATATTTTATAAACCATTTCCACGACGACTTTTTGGAATTTTGATTTGGACGTAAAACAAAATCTACAACATGAAAACCGTTTTTTCTCTTCCACTAGAAAAATATGTCGATTAGATGCGAACATGTCTTGTTGTGAGGAAATCCGACTTAGATTGGATTTCGTACGACCAATTGAAGTTCGAAACGTTATAAAACGAACTGCAGCGCCACTATAGTTCGTTTTATAATTAAATTATAAACCAGATTTGGCACTTGGCAAAGTACCAGATTTGGCATTTGGAAAAGTACCAGATTGGGCACTTCCCAGAGTACCAAATTTGGCACTTGGCAAAGTACGAGTGTAACGACCCGGTATTTGACGACTTTGGTTATCGCCATAAACTCAATGATGACTAACCAAACATCGAAAAATACCAGTAGTTAATGAAAGAAATTAGAGGGTGAGGAAAGATAAGATAGAAATTTAGAATAAAAGAAGAAGAAGAACATACAACATCAGAGTAAACACGAATCTCACAGCTGAACGAATAAATATATTTCATAACATAACTTTGAAATACAAATCTGTACTTGAATATACATATCATTTCCAAAGTACAACACTTACAACACAGCGGAAATAAACAATAGCTATATGATCCTGAAGCCTCCTTCTCTAGCTCTTCAAGTATCTGTAAATCCCGACTACTTGACTGCCCGTACAAAAATTGGGCGCCCAAGAGTTTAGGGAAAACAAAACAAAATAAACTCTAGGTCATTCATGGGACTGGTATGAGTAAAACAGTTTAAAATAGTTTGAGCCATTAAACGATATCACATAAGACCACGCCGTTTAACGGAACGGGTTTTTCCATTATGAGAATCCAAAATAATCTTTATATAAAAACTCATCGATATTATAATAGTGTCTATCAACCACAGTATAATAATCATCTAGCAGAAACGCTTTCATCTCACGTTCTACATATATAGTATACAATCAAAACCGCAAGCACGTATTGGGTAATGGATTTCCAACTATGACAAGGTATGGAACCACCTTTCGCTAGTGTACCTCTAGAGAGGAATACACTGGGTTCAACAAGAACATCTTGCAACCCGGCCACACATGACCGACCATTCATTTCGCTTGAGTGTATCGAATGTATATCACCAACGGTTGGAATTTGCAACCGTTTTCCGAATGGGACAGCATCGACAATATATTTTTAGAAGTAAATGAAACTCTAGATCAGGTGATTATACACCCTAATAGGTGCAACCTACATAGCCATGCTGCCTGCCCGATTTTTGTCATTTCCGGATGTGAGGCTAGAGGCCACGCTTATCTCTGATAGATCACACATTTATTCACTTTGAATGTCACATCGTCATACCCGCCAAATCACAAATTGATTTCCCCAATAATACAACGGGTATACAGCTAAGAGAAATGAATTCCTCCGCCACCAAACGTAAATACGTTTGAAGAGATCAACTTATGCGATCTATTAAATATACTCTGTCAGACATTCTTCCATACAGGTCGTCCTAGGACTGGACAAACCGAAGGCACTATTCAGTACAACCATCTTAGGCAATCATTACCTAAGATCTATACAACAGCCCTTGCACTTTACTCCGTCTTCAATTATCTTTGGCATATATGATTCAAAACGCTTATGCTAATACGGAGTGGTTCTTCAGATAATAATCCAACCGGTCTCTCCATATTAGCAACGTTAAAATGGTTGAAAACTTCGATAGTCGGTGAGTTAACTATCAAAGAAAAACACATGTGCAAACAACGATCTTATTTCCAGATGGAAATTACATCGATCAATCACCAGTCAACTTTTATCCTTTAACTTAATTTATCATTAATTTATTTCATTTGTCGTTTCTTGCTTCCATATATTCAACATTTCTTACTTTCTAAATTTAGAAAATGTATGTTATTAACAATGGAAAACATTCCCATTTCCTGTTTTCTATATTAGAAAACATTTCTGGTTTCTTATTTGGAAAACATTTCCAAAGCTCCTTCATTGGATTTAAACAGATGTTTAAATAAAACATCGTTATGCCAACTCTAACCATTTACTAAATTCACTTAACCATCATTCACTATCAAACCTTACCATTCCTTAGTTAAGAAGGAAGTCAATCAACTTGGGGTATAATTACCTCTCAGACCTTAACTGAACAACATTTTAACTTCGAAAAAGTCAAAGTTTGTCTTTTAAACCTTTAACAAACTTCCTTACGTACTCTCTTTCGAAAAATCTCTATTCGATAACTCCTCCCTTCGAATAACTATATTCGATAATCTCTCTTACGAATAACTAGATTCGAAAACCTTTCTTCGAATAAACTATATTCGATTAACTCTATTCAATTAACTCTTATCAATTAACTCTATTGGATTAATTCTTATCAATTAACTCTATTGGATTAACTCTTTTTGATTAACTCTAATCGATTAACTCTATTTGATTAACTCTAATCGATTAACTCTATTTGATTAACTCTTTTTGATTAAATCTTTTCACTCAACTCCTTTCGAATAAACTATATTCGATAACTCCTTTAATTCTATTCGAATAAACTATATTCGATTAACTCCTTTAATTCTATTCGAATAAACTATATTCGATTTACTCCTTTCGAATAACCAATATTCGATTAACTCACTTCGAATAACTTATATACGATACTCTTTCTTTCGAATAAACGATATTCGATAATCTCTCTTTTCGAGTAAACTATATTCGATTAATCTCTCTTCAAATAAACTATATTCGATTACTCCTTTTGATTAAACTAATCGATAACTCCTTTCGATTAAACTAATCGATAACTACTTTCCTTTAACTCTATTTGAATAAACTAATATTCGATAACTCTATTTAACTCTATTCGAATAACTTATATTCGATAAATCCTTTTAACTTTATTCGAATAACTAATATTCGATAACTCCTTTTAACTTTATTCGAATAACTAATATTCGATAACTCCTTTGGATTAACTCAGTTTGATTAACTCATCTTAATTAAATCGACTTGATTAACTCCATTTGAAAAATTATAACTGGTTAACTCTAACTGGTCAACTCTAACTGATTAACTCTAACTGATTAACTCTAACTCTAATCGATTAACTCTAACTGATTAACTCTAACTGATTAACTCTAACTGGTCAACTCTAATTGATTAACTCTAACTGATTAACTCTAACTCTAATTGAATAACTAATATTCAATTTACTCATTTGAATTAACTCCTTTGAATCATTTCCTTTGAATTATTCCTTTTCTATTTAACAAATAACTATTCCCTTTTCAATTCTATTTATTTAACAAATAAATATTTCTTTTATCTTTTCTATTTATTTCCTATAAATAAATATTTCCATTTAATCTATTTGTAAATGTTTACAAATATTTCCTTTTAAATTCTATTTGTAAATAGTTTACAAATATTTCTCTTTTTCAAATCTATTTGCTTCCTTTATAAAATCCCTTGATTTTATAAATATTCCTTTATATAAAATCCTTTGATTTTATAAATATTCTATTTCAATATACAGTTTGAAATCTTCCTTCTATATAAAATCTTTCGATTTTATAAAATATTTTATTTCAATATAGTTATTGAAAATTTTCCTTTTTCATCCCAGGGTTTTCTTACGGTAATTAAAATACCAAACAACAGTGATCGATATCATTCAAACACACATAATCAACAACAAATTATATATCACATCATATATCACAATATATGAAAAACAGTAAAATAATTATTGAGGAATGCAGTTGGATTCCTCCAACCTGTTTCCCTGCATCACAGATGTTAAACAATAATATTAACATTGATTTCATTTCAATATGAAATATTCTGCTAAATGGAATCAATATTAGATTAACGATTTATATATATATCGTTATCTATAATTTCAACCAATACATAAGCAATTCAACCAAACAGTTAACACACAGCAATCAACAGATAATTATCAGATCTAAAATACGTTATAAAAATAGAACTGTTAAGAGTTGGTGAGTTTTACTCACATTGGACGATCATCGTTAATAACGATAACCATCGCTTGATTCAGATGAACAATTTATTTTGCAATAAATTGTAACGAGCTTCGATTCGCTCCCAGTCAGTTCCATGGTGTAGCCACCGTTAGGGGTGGCAATTAGACCCGACCCGATGGACCCAGACCAGACCCGGCGGGTCTCGGTTCTAGGCGGGTCGGGTTTTGTTGGGTCTAAACTATACATTTCAAAAATCTGGACCCGACCCGACCCGAGCTTCGGTTCGGGTCGGGTCGGGTTAAAGCTCGGGTCGGGTCGGGTCGGTTCGGGTCCGATTGAATAATAACACTAAAAATACATATATTTCAGTGTTTTTAGGTCGGGTCTTTCGGGTTCGGGTCTATGCGGGTCGGGTTTGATCGGGTCTTGATGGTATTTTTCATCACCTAGACCCGACCGGAGACCCATCGGGTTCGGTTCGGGTCTTTTCGGGTCGGGTCGGTTCGGGTTTTCGGTTCTCGGTTCTAATTGCCAGCCCTAGCCACCGTCCATACGATCCCAACGTATCTTGTTTCGCTTGATTCTAATATCATATGAGCAACTTATGAATTTCACAAGATAATATACTAATTTAAATAGAATTAAACTATATCTGTTTAAATCATGGGCCTTACTTTTTCTCTTGAGCCCAACACCCCATGGTTAAAACCCAGCTCGTCATTTTCTACTTTACTGTATCACTCTCCTCCCTCTTCTCAAAGACGCGAGCTCCAGGAATAGAAATGGCCGGATTGTTTCAAACTTTAGCTCATAAATCCTCCCTCTCCTCCTATTGAAAATCCAAACTAGAAACTCTAGTCTCCTTCTCTTCCAAACTCTACATACCCATACCCTATTTTCAACATTCGAGAGTGCCTACCCACTTCCGTCGCTCGGCTGTTTCAAGCTTCGAGGAAATCATTGCGTCGCTTTTTATTTTCTTTAAATCTCAGAAAATCACAAACGAAGGTATTCGATCCCCCGGTTCCAAATACGAACTTAGATTCACCAACCAACGCTTCAATTCCACTCAAAGATGAACCCTAGGTTCGCTGTCCTCAAAACCGAACTCAGAGATGAGCGTTGAGCCCAACACAAAGGACATCAGGTCGAAGAGAATAGTTTGAGGAATGCAGAAACACAAGTCTCATGATTTAATGATTTTGTTTGGATTTCATTTGGATTTTTACTTTGCTGCGTTTTTTGTTTGAGGAAGGAATGGGGTTCTCGCGTTTTATCTTAGAGGGTGTGGCTGAGGAAGAGGGGACGTGTCTTTGTTTAGGTCCAGAAATTAGTTAGGATATTTTTAATTTGATTATTTTATTTTATTTTAATCAACCGTTGCTTTTGTTTGTCTACTAAAAATCGGTATGACCACACCCGATGCCCAAAAATCACGAAAATTGACATGCAACTACAGTTAGACCTTACGGTCCCAACGAAACTGGTTTTGTCGAATTCGGATCTCGTATGCTCACACAGCGGATTTTTAAAGGTCAAATTATCGACTGTATTTCACACTAAAAATCGGTACGGCCACATACTGACTTCAAAAATCACGGAAACTGAAATCTAGCAATAATTTAACATTGCGGATCCAACAAAATTAGTTTCGTCGAATTCTAAGGTCATTTGCAAAACTGGCTATTTTTAAAGCTCTAAATAGCCCTTTTAAATTAATAAATATATTTAAATATAATTAAATTAATTATTTATAAATAAATATTATCGTATATATTCACAGTGGAATACCATACAGCTCTCATTGGATTTATAACTTGATACTTCAAAATTCCCAATTATATTGATATTCGATTTATATATAAAAACCCTTTTAAATATAAATAAATCGATATAAATTATAAAGGAATTCCGCAGCGACTTTTCTAAAATTTGATTTGGACATAAATCAAAATCTACACGACGAAATCTCGATTTTTCTCTTAGACTAGAAAAATATACTTCGCCATCTTCTAACGTTTCTTATTTCACAGAAATCCAATTTAAAACAGACCCTGTATATTCAGTTGAAGTTCGAATCACCAATTTACGAACTGCGGCGCCATTTCGAGTATAATTATAATATAATTATACGTTCAGACTGTCACTATTTAAATATATTCGTCGTTCTAATTCAATTCTAAATTGAATTAAATATTTTAAATTGCCCAGTTCACATTATATTGTCAATTCACTATTTCTGATTATTTCAGAAATTAAATATATTATTTAATTATTATTTTAATTAAATATTCACTATTATTTAATTCAATGACCATTTGAATTCTAAACCACTATTTATATAATTAAATAATTTAATTATATATCGTAGAAAATACGGGTCGTTACATTCTTCCCCACTTAAAATAATTTCGTCCTCGAAATTGCTAAGGTAGAAAACAAACCCTATTGACTTGTTAGAACTTATTTGTTCACTTCATAAATTCAGTTTCACTGAACCAATTTAATTTCAATTAAATTATTAATTAATTATTATCAACGAAAACTTTCAAAAATCCTGAAAATTTTCTAATGCCTTAACTTTTCGAAAAATTTCGCCAGCACCTCCTTTGTACCGGTCAATAGGTCAAACTCCAACTCGCCTCTCTGGGCCATCTCCAACCCAATGGAAAATCAAACAGCCAAGCGGCTTGCCAATTCGGCTCATCAAAATCTCATACCATATGAAATATAAACTTGTACCTTTTTGTCGGGCATATTATTGTATCCCTTCCACCTGCTACCAATTTAGCATATACCAAAGTCCTTCCGGTCAAACTCCAGTCACTTTTATCTCAATACAACCATTCGCTTTTAACTAAGCCAAATTCCATTTTCAATTCAATCGTTTGGTTTTATCCGAGCCAAACTGTAATAACCCGGAAATCTGGGCCAATTTAAAAATTTTATTTTGGCAATTTTAGCGAATTTTGACTATTTAAAATGAATTATTTTAAATAATATCGACGAGAAATTTATTTTGAATAGAATTCGAACGTATATTTTCATTTGAATCGTCGTTAGAATATAAATATTTATTTATATTTATAAAAGGAATTGAAAATGGCGTGGTTGTTCGATAACTCGATTTCAAACTTCAATTGAACATACCGGGTGCAAAATAAACCGGATTTTAGTGAAACCAAAAATATTTGAATCTAATTGATAATATCTTTCCAACGAATCCTAAAAATCAAAATTTCATAGCGGGAATCAAAAGATATGTCCAGTTGAAATTTCTGAATAGTCGCTATGGAATTCAGGCCCTTAAAAATGGAAATTTTGCAAACGACCTCGGATTTCGACGAAACCACTTTTGTTGGATTCGTGATGTAAAGTTATTGCTAGGTTTCAAATTTCATAATTTTTCGAATCAATATGTGAGTGTGGCAAAGGAAAACACGTTTGATCAGTTTTAGTTGATTTTAATCGACTGGAAAATGGCCATTTTTCAAACGGTCTCAGAATTTGACGAAACTAGTTTTGTTAGGACGTATCGTCAATACGAAGCTAGAAAATATTTTTCGGGAATTTTTCGAGTTAGTATGTGACCCCGGTAATTTGAAATGTACGTTCAAATTGAATATATATAGATTTATGTTTTAATTTAAACGGAAACTGATCGAAATGATCGAATCAGCCTACGATACATATCCCATTGTGTTCGGAATGGGGGTAATTGGCTATGGACGACAGGCGGTGAGTTCGATTTCGAGTTCGAATGTAAAAGTTACTTTTTGAAATAAATAAATAATATATATATATATATATTATATTAACCTTGCCCTTTCTCTCTCTATACCCACCCCCCCCCCCGGTTCAAATCGAAATAGGTCAAAAACAAAAAAAAGAATCGCGCCCCCCTTTACCCAGCGCTGTCGCCGCTCGGGGAGGCGCCGACACTCGCACCCCCTTCCCCCACTTCTGCTCCACCTCCTCCTTCTTCCAGCCCCTTCCCTAATCGAAGAACAGGATTGCGTCGCCCCCCTTCCCCTCCGCCGCCACCTCGCGCCAATCGCCGGAGCCCCCTTCCTCCGCGCCTCCTCCTCCATTCCCTACTCCTTCTCCGACCGCCAACGCCGCCCCAGGCCCCCATTCCGATCAACAGTCCCCCTTTTCTCCCTCTTTCAACTGTGAGTGTTTTATTTATTATTTATGTTTGTTTATTTAATGTAATTAGAATAAAAATCAGTTTTATTATTATTTTACATTATGCCATGAAAAAATGTGCGATTTTTATATATTGAATGGCAAAGAAAAAATTCGATTTTTATATATTGAATAGCAAAGTAAAAATTCGATTTTTATATATTGAATAGCAAAGAAAAAATTCGATTTTTATATATTGAATAGCAAAGTAAAAAAGTCGATTTTTATATATTGAATAGCAAAGTAAAAATTCGATTTTTATATATTGAATAGCAAAGTAAAAATTAGATTTTTATATATTGAATAGCAAAGTAAAAATTCGATTTTTATATATTGAATAGCAAAGTAAAAATTCGATTTTTATATATTGAATAGCAAAGAAAAAATTCGATTTTTATATATTGAATAGCAAGGTAAAATTTCGATTTTTATATATTGAATAGCAAAGTAAAAATTCGATTTTTATATATTGAATAGCAAAGTAAAAATTCGATTTTTATATATTGAATAGCAAAGTAAAAAATTCGATTTTTATATATTGAATAGCAAAGAAAAAAATCGATTTTTATATATTGAATAGCGGTATAAAAATGTGATTTTTATATATGTAGTGAAAGCGGACAACGAAAGTGACAAAAGGCGAGAACGGCGAAGACTTCTACATTTGAAGTGTCATGGAGTTGGGATAGCTTTGGTGAGAACTTCTCACTTTTAAATTTATTTCTAATTAAAATATATACTAGGATGCAGACGGTGTTTAGTAGCACCCGACACCCATCGTCCACAGACCATGGACGGCTCGTATGCTTGTTTGTTTGATTTTGATGTGTAGTTGATTGTGTGATGTGAAATGAAATAAAATATTTATATAGTTAAAAATATTTTATAGTTAAAAATAGAATTTTTGACGTGTATATGAAAGGAAATAAAAATTAACAAATCGGACGATTTGTTTATACACACACATTTGACTGACATTGATTGGGACGATAAATTTTACACATCGCCCAACTGCACAAATAAAATCTGTGTTTGATTGTTTGGAACCCCACACGGGTATTGGGATGATATTTGACGTACACTAATCCCGATTGTTTAGTTGTATGTCGATCGATTGATTGACAGACTGTTATAAGCGTTGAATATTTATATTTGATGCTTATACAGTGTAGAATGCACTTTGGATGATGGTTGATTATTTGTCATTGTTGATATATACATGCGTTGTATGGAAATCCATAGAAATAAAATCTATGGTAATTGATTGGGCCTCATTCCACTTTTGAAACAGAATAATTGAAAATAGAAATATTTGAAAAGAAATATTTGAATAGAAATATTTGAAAAAGAAATATTTGAAATAGAATATTTGAAAATAGAAATATATGAAGCCGTGTTGATTAGATTGACGCCATTTTGACGTGGACGATATTTATATCGACTTATTCAATTTTCAATGTATATTGAAAGTGATTTTGAAATTTGAATTATATTGAAAATAATCGAAATTCGAAATAAATTGAATAGAACTGAATTCGAATTGAAATCGAAAGGAATTTAATTCTAATTAAATTGAAATTGAATTGAAATCGATTTGAAATGAATTTAAAACGAATTTATATTGGAATATTCAATTTTGATTTGATTTGAAAATGAAGTTGAAATCGTTTCGAAAACGAATTAAAACGGTTAATAAAGAACGTTTTGAATTGAAATCGACGATGTATATATTATATATATATAATATAATGGCCAGAATAGAACGCGCCGCGGCAGTTCGCGAATTTCGACCACTGACTTCAAATGGATATTGCGGGAGATCCGACCATCGGATTCTCCTAAAACTGGAACCGTTGGGTTCGTATCGAAAAGAGCTTTCTAACGAATATTAGAAATTTGAAATCTAACGGTTGGATTTGGAATTATGTCCAAATAAAATTTGGAAAAGGTCGCTGTGAGTGCAGTTCGATGGCCGTTGATGGAAATCGACTGTACGGGCCTTGAAAAATTATTAAAAATAGTAATAATTTGTGTAAAATCATAAGAAATGATTTGGGAAGAATTAGGATGAAAAACTCCATATTTGAAAAGGTAAAAATAGATTTTTATCGAAATGAACTAGTTTTGAACTAGAATTATAATTCCATTTATTTTATTTTTAAATAAATAAATTGGATTTGAAATGGTTTTGAAAATAAACAGAATTTCCAATAATTATAATGGAATGTGATTTTGGGTTTATCGGGAACCATGTTTTAAATGACACTGATTCTTTAACCCAGTTAAAGATTAAAACTAAGTGGAGTTTTAATGAATCTTTAATTAAATTGAAAAGATTGAGAATGGAGTATCACCGGTTTTACTCCAGGCGATAGATAAATCTTTAATTAGATTTGAACGTGAAATGGTAATTGAATGTACCGATAACACCGTGGTGTTAGATATGAAGTATGACCAGTTTTACTTCATGGGATGAATATGTTGGGATTGGGAAATTAAAATAAATGATTACTTCGGTGTGGTTCGCTAATCCCAACTAGTTTGAATTGATATTCAAAGGAGATTAAAGAATAAATTTAAAGAATTTATCTTTGATAAAATTAATGGGAACCTTTCCCAAAATATAAGAATATTTGAATAAAAGAATATTCTGAATTGTAATGAGGCGTATGTTGTGTTTGTGTAACACGTGTTTATTATATATATACGCGAGTTGTTCAGAAAGACCGGGTTTATCCCATTCTGAATAACTGATTCGACGTGGTCTCGAAGATGAAGACGGTGGTTGAAGACCGGAGGTCTTCACGTCGTTTGGATAATTACTAATGATCTTGATTGGTCCGTACACCCAAGAGGAGAGAATCAGTTGGTGATCGTCCAGACATACTTGGAGATCGATGGTTATGCGGGGTACTGGGTGCCTCCAGTTTCGTTCAGACCTAGAACGAACTTGTAAATGGACTGTGTGTCTGACAGTGGATTTTAGTCTGTGTGATTGATTTCTTTTAAATATATATCTGTTTGGCGGCGGAGAATTTATTCTCTTGCTTAACGCACTTCTCTGAGACGTACGAGCTTAGGGGTTATATACTGATGGATATCAAACGCATATAGTGAATTGCCTGTGTGACATGCCTAAGTGGCAAATGGATCAAGGCTTCTGTTGAAAAGCAAAGTCTTGTGGCTGATGATCAAAGCACGGCCTGTGTGGCGTAGCTTTGTGTAACGTTGATTCGCGAGCTTCACACCCGGTATGAACCAAAAAAGGGAGACGGACCTTAGGGAGGGCATGCGTTTCCTTCTAGCTAAAAAGTGGCGTCAGTGGTTTTACACGCCCTGACGAGTTTGACTTATGTGGTTGTTGCTGTTGCGAGGCGCCTCGGTTTGATCGGACGATCCGGGTCCGATGGAGTCATTCGTTGGCTCATTTACGCCCCATAGAACGGGGAAACGTAGTGTTCAGGCATTTTAATCCACATCGGTGGACCGGCCCTGTCGCTCCAAGGGACGATGCGTTCTGTTCCTGAGACACGGGCTAGAGCGTCTCGAATCGGTAGAGGACTATCTTTTTCCTCAGTTCATAGATGGAAATCCAACTTCCAAATACGTGACATTTGCGGTTTTAATTGTAGAACTAGTATGGCGACATGATATATGGTACCCATGCTGTCTATGATTGATACTTATGATTTGAAGTTGTATTATACACTATGCACTTATAGTAGTATCAAATGATTTGTTTTAAACATACTAAGCATGTTTGGCTATTATAAGGGGAAACCCTATCCCCCGGCTTGCGTTGCATTGTGTGATAGGAACTGGGTCTTATAATAGCTTCATTTTTCTTTATTTAGCATTGCGCTGTTTGTTTATGCACTGGTATTCTGGGGAGGAAACCCGTTCCGTGTTATACGGCGTGGTCCCTTGATTTACCTAACTTTAAAATAAAGTTGTAATAACTGTTTTAGTTCTCACACCAGTCCCATGACTGACCTGGAGTTTATTGTTTTAACCTAAACTCTGGGTGCTCTTATTTTGACACGGGCAGCTAGTAGTTTTGGTTTTGCAGATTTATATTCACAGGATCCTGGTTTACAGCTGGAATGATATCCGGAAAGCTTTGTATCCATATATCCCTTCTAGTTGTGTATTGTATTATTTTCCGCTGTGATATATTTAAATGTAATTTAAATCTCTGATATTTTTCTGTGTAATATTGATTCATACTCTGTATATTCTTGTAATCTGATGAATTGTTGTAATATACAATGAAACATTCTTCCGTCTGCGTTCTATTTTGTCGTGTTCTCAAAACAATTCGTTCTTTCTCTTCTCTTCGGAGACCGAGGAAGTTACGGGCCCTTACACAAACTTCATTTCAAATTCAAGTATTATCCTTGATTCCAAATTCCTATCAATCCAACTTACTTGATATCATTCTAATCCAATTCAGTTACCACTTAACTGGCTTTATTTTTAATTCCAATTTGCTTTCACAAATTCCTATATAATCTGATTTTTAATTCGAACAATCTCTTCCTAGGAATTTCAAACAGCTTTGCTTTTCAAAATCAAATATCTCCTTTTCGAAATTCAACACAACTTGTTTTTCCTAAAACAAATTCAAAACAGTATCTCTGGTAGTAATCCGTCACTTACAAACTCAAAAATGAACACTGATGATGTGGCCAGCATCATCAGGGTTATTTCCCAACTACTGAAGTGAGTTCAATACTATATCACTTTTCAAATCATTTATAAACACTTCTATTTTGAAATACATTTCAAAATATCATTCACAATGTTGTAAAACAATTTAAAATCGCCCAGGATTTTAAAATTCTCATATATTTGATTCAAATTCATTTTCAAATATTTTTACAAATTTCCAGAGTTTTAATTTCATTTCTGATTTAAATTCAGATTTAATTCATCTGATTCCACGTATTTCACTTATATGAATTCTGATTGGTTATTTACATAACTGTTTAATTTATAATCTTACTCGATTATAATAACAATAAATATATCCAATATATATATATCTTCCTTATATCAAAATATACTTTGGGTAAAATTATTCTGTTTACCCTCTTTTCAAAACATATCGTGTCGACCCATCGTATTCGAGTGTTTGGAAACTCCTACCGATACAGTGGATCAAACTGATCGACCATAATTCACAAACAACTCAACCAATAAATCTTCACAATATAAAATCATTTTAATATTGAATAACAAATATGCGCTCATATATATATACACTCAAACTCAATTTAGGGTATTACTAACCCCATCTCTACCGAGTCATGCAACAGAGCCAAGGTAAAACTTAACCTTAAGCTCTGATACCAACTGTAACGACCCGGTTTTTGTCGATTTGGTTATCGCCATAAACTCAATGATGACTAACCAAACATCGAAAAATACCGGTAGTTAATGAAAGAAATTAGAGGGTGAGGAAAGATAAGATAGAAACTTAGAATAGAAGAAGAAGAAGAACATACAACATCAGAGTAAACACGAATCTCACAGCGGAACGAATAAATATATTTCATAACATAACTTTGAAATACAAATATGTACTTGAATATACATATCATTTCCAAAGTACAACACTTACAACACAGCGGATATAAACAATAGCTATATGATCCTGAAGCTTCCTGCTCCAGCTCTTCAAGTATCTGTAAATCCCGACTACTTGACTGCCCATACAAAAATTGGGCACCCAAGAGTTTAGGGAAAACAAAATAAACTCTAGGTCAGTCATGGGACTGGTATAAGTAAAACAGTTTGAGCCATTAAACGATATCTCATAAGACCACGCCGTTTAACGGAACGGGTTGTTTCCCTTATGAGAATCCAAAATAATATTTATATCAAAACTCATTGATATTATAATAGTGTCTATCAACCACAATATAATAATCATCTAGCAGAAACGCTTTCATCACACGTTCTACATATATAGTATACAATCAAAACCGAAAGCATGTATTGGGAAATGGATTTCCAACTATGACAAGGTATGGAACCACCTTTCGCTAGTGTACCTCTAGAGAGGAATACACTGGGTTCAACAAGAACATCTTGCAACCCGGCCACACATGACCGACCACTCATTTCGCTTGAGTGTATCGAATGTATATCACCAACGGTTGGGATCAGCAACCGTTTCCCGAATGGGACAGCATCGACAATAGATTTTTAGAAGTAAATGAAACTCTAGATCAGGTGATTATACACCCTAATATGTGCGACCTACATAGCCATGTTGCCTGCCCGATTTTTGTCATTTCCGGATGTGAGGCTAGAGGCCACGCTTATCTCTGACAGATCACACATTTATTCACTTTGAATGTCACATCGTCATACCCGCCAAATCACAAATTGATTTCCCCAAAAATACAACGGATATACAGCTAAGAGAAACGAATTACTCTGCCACCAAACGTAAATATGTTTGAAGAGATCAACTTACACGATCTATTAAATATACTTTGTAAGACATTCTTCCATACAGGTCGTCCTGGGACTGGACAAATCGAAGGCACTATTCAGTACAACCATCTTAGGCAATCTTTACCTAAGATCTATACAACAACCCTTGCACTTTACTCCGTCTTCAATTATCTTTGGCATATATGATTCGCAACGCTTATGCCAATACAGAGTGGCTCTTCGGATAATAATCCAACCGGTCTCTCCATATTAACAACGTTAAAATGGTTGAAAACTTTGATAGTCGGTGAGTTAACTATCAAAGAAAAACACATGTGCAAACAACGATCTTATTTCCAAATGGAAATTACATCGTTCAATCACCAATCAACTTTTATCCTTTAAATTAATTTATCATTAATTCATTTCATTTGTCATTTCCTGTTTCCGTATATTCAACATTTCTTATTTTCTAAATTTAGAAAATGTATGTTATTAACAATGGAAAACATTCCCATTTCCTATTTTCTATATTAGAAAACATTTCTAGTTTCTTATTTGGAAAACATTTCCAATGCTCCTTCATTGGATTTAAACAGATGTTTAAATAAAATATCGCTTTGCCAACTCTAACCATTTACTAAATTCACTTAACCATCATTCACTACCAAACCTTACCATTCCTTAGTTAAGAAGGAAGACAATAAACTTGCGGTATAATTACCTCTCAAACCTTAACTGAACAACGTTTTAACTTCGAAATAGTCAAAGTTTATCTTTTAAACCTTTAACAAACTTCCTTACGTACTCTCTTTCGAAAATTCTCTATTCGATAACTCCTCCCTTTGAATAACTATATTCGATAATCTCTCTTACGAATAACTAGATTCAAAAACCTTTCTTCGAATAAACTATATTCGATTAACTCTATTCAATTAACTCTTATCAATAAACTCTATTGGATTAACTCTTATCAATTAACTCTATTGGATTAACTCTTTTTGATTAACTCTAATCGATTAACTCTATTTGATTAACTCTTTTTGATTAACTCTAATCGACTAACTCTATTTGATTAACTCTTTTTGATTAACTCTTTTCACTCAACTCCTTTCGAATAAACTACATTCGATAACTCCTTTAATTCTATTCGAATAAACTATATTCGATTACTCCTTTAATTCTATTCGAATAAACAATATTCGATTTACTCCTTTTGAATAACCAATATTCGATTAACTCACTTCAAATAACTTATATTCGATACTCTTTCTTTCGAATAAACGATATTCGATAATCTCACTTTTCGAATAAACTATATTCGATTAATATCTCTTCGAATAAACTATATTCGATTACTCCTTTCGATTAAACTAATCGATAACTCCTTTTGATTAAACTAATCGATAACTCCTTTCCTTTAACTCTATTCGAATAAACTAATATTCGATAACTCTATTTAACTCTATTCAAATAACTAATATTCGATAACTCCTTTTAACTTTATTCGAATATCTAATATTCGATAACTCCTTTTAACTTTATTCGAATAACTATTATTCGATAACTCCTTTGGATTAACTCGGTTTGATTAACTCATCTTAATTAACTTGACTTGATTAACTCCATTTGAAAAATTCTAACTGGTTAACTCTAACTGGTCAATTCTAACTGATTAACTCTAACTCTAATCGATTAACTCTGACTAATTAACTCTAACTGATTAACTCTAACTGATTAACTCTAACTGATTAACTCTAACTGGTTAACTCTAACTGGTCAACTCTAACTGATTAACTCTAACTGATTAACTCTAACTCTAATCGATTAATTCTAATCGAATAACTAATATTCGATTTACTCATTTGAATTAAATCCTTTGAATCATTTACTTTGAATTATTCCTTTTCTATTTGTTTACTTAACAAATAACTATTCCCTTTTCAATTCTATTTATTTAACAAATAAATATTCCATTTATCTTTTCTATTTATTTTCTATAAATAAATATTTCCATTTAATCTATTTGTAAATGTTTTACAAATATTTCGTTTTAAATTCTATTTGTCAATGGTTTACAAATATTTCTCTTTTTCAAATCTATTTGTTTTACAAATAATTTCCTTTATAAAATCCCTTGATTTTGTAAATATTCCTTTATATAAAATCCTTTGATTTTATAAATATTCTATTTCAATATACAGTTTGAAATCTTCCTTCTGTATAAAATCTTTCGATTTTATAAAATATTTTATTTCAATATAGTTATTGAAATTTTCCTTTTTCATTCAAGTGTTTTCTTAAGGTATTTAAAATACCAAACAACAGTGATCGATACCATTCAAACACACATAATCAACAACAGATTATATATCACATCATATATCACAATATACGAAAAATAGTAAAATAATTGTTGAGGAATCCAGTTGGATTCCTCCAACCTGTTTCCCTGCATCACAGATGTTAAGCAATAATATTAACATCGATTTCATTTCAATATGAAATATTCTGGTAAACAGAATCAATATTAGATTAACGATATATATATATATATATATATATATATATATATATATATATATATCGTTATCTATAATTTCAACCAATACATAAGCAATTCAACCAAATGGTTAACACACAACAATCAACAGATAATTATCAATTCTAAAATACGTTATAAAAATAGAACAGTTCAGAGTTGGTGAGTTTTACTCACATTGGACGATCATCATTAATAACGATAACCATCGCTTGATTCAGATGAACAATTTAATTTGCAATAAATTGTAACGAGCTTCGATTCGCTCCCAGTCAGTTCCATGGTGTAGCCACCGTCCATACGATCCCAACGGATCTTGTTTCGCTTGATTCTGATATCGTATGAGCAACTTATGAATTTCACAAGCTAATATACTAATTTAAATAGAATTAAACTATATCTATTTAAATCATGGGCCTTACTTTTTCTCTTGAGCCCAACACCCCACGGTTAAAACCCAGCCCATCATTTTCTACTTTATTGTATCACTCTCCTCCCTCTTCTCAAAGACGCGAGCTCCAGGAACAGAAATGGCCGGTTTGTTTCAAACTTTAGCTCCTAAATCCTCCCTCTCCTTTTATTGAAAATCCAAACTAGAAACTATAGTCTCCTTCTCTTCCAAAACTCTACATACCCGTACCCTATTTTCAACACTCGAGAGTGCCTACCCACTTCCGTCGCTCGGCTGTTTCAAGCTTCCAGGAAATCATTGCGTCGCTTTTTATTTTCTTTAAATCTCAGAAAATCACAAACGAAAGTATACGATCCCCCGGTTCCAAATACGAACTTAGATTCACCAACCAACGCTTCAATTCCACTCAAAGATGAACCCTAGGTTCGCTGTCCTAAAAACCGAACTCAGAGATGAGCGTCGAACCCAACACAAAGGACATCAGGTCGAAGAGAATAGTTTGAAGAATGCAGAAACACAAGTCTCATGATTTAATGATTTTGTTTGGATTTCATTTGGATTTTTACTTTGCTGCGTTTTTTGTTTGAGGAAGGAATGGGGTTCTCGCGTTTTATCTTAGAGCATGTGGCTGAGGAAGAGGAGACGTGTCTTTGTTTAGGTCCATAAATTAGTTAGGATATTTTTAATTTGATTATTTTATTTTATTTTAAGCAACCGTTGCTTTTGTTTGTCTTCTAAAAATCGGTATGACCACACCCGATGTCCAAAAATCACGAAAATTGACATGCAGCTACAGTTCGACCTTACGGTCCCAACGAAACCGGTTTCGTCGAATTCCGACCTCGTATGCTCACACAGCGTATTTTTAAAGGTCAAATTATCGACTGTATTTCACATTAAAAATCGAAACGGCCACATACTGACTTCAAAAATCACGGAAACTGAAATCTAGCAATAATTTAACATTGCGGATCCAACAAAATTAGTTTCGTCGAATTCTGAGGTCGTTTGCAAAACTGGCTATTTTTAAAGCTCTAAATAGCCCTTTTAAATATATAAATATATTTAAATATAATTAAATTAAATATTTGTAAATAAATATTATCATATATATTCACAATGGAATACCATACAGCTCTCATTGGATTTAAAACTTGATACTTGAAAATTCCCAGTTATATCGATATTCGATTTATATATAAAAACCCTTTTAAATATAAATAAATCGATATAAATTATAAAGGAATTCCACAGCGACTTTTCTAAAATTTGATTTGGACATAAATCAAAATCTACACAACGAAATCTTGATTTTTCTCTTCCACTAGAAAATTATACTTCACCAGCTTCTAATGTTTCTTGTTTCACAGAAATCCGATTTAAAACAGACCCTGTATATTCAGTTGAAGTTCGAATCGCCAATTTACGAGCTGCAGCGCCATTTCGAGTTCGATTATAATATAATTATACGTTCAGACTATCGCTATTTAAATATATTCGTCGTTCTAATTCAATTCTAAATTGAATTAAATATTTTAAATTGCCCATTTCTCATTATATTGTCAATTCACTATTTCTGATTATTTCACAAATTAAATATATTATTTAATTATTATTTTAATTAAATATTCACTATTATTTAATTCAACGACCATTTGAATTCTAAACCACTATTTACATAATTAAATAAGTTAATTATATATCGCAGAAAATACGGGTCGTTACAACGAGATTTGGCACTTGGCAAGTACCAGATTTGGCAGTTGGCAAGGTACTAGATTTGGCACTTGCCAACGTACCGGATTTGGCACTTGCCAAAGTACCGGATTTGGCACTTGCCAAAGTACCGGATTTGGCACTTGGCAAGGTACCGGATTTGGCACTTGCCAAAGTACCGGATTTGGCCCTTGCCAAAGTACCAGATTTGGCCCTTGGCAAGGTACCGGATATGGCACTTGCCAAAGTACCAGATTTGGCACTTGCCGAAGTACCAGATTTGCCAAACGAGGAAACATTACACAGAACATAATAAACGAGCAAACAGTACACAGAACATAATAAACGAACAAACATTACACAAAACACATTATAAAATAACATAACGTCCAAAACATCGAGATATGCACATATATACATCGAACCGTATATATATATATATACACACACACACACACATCGCGACATACACAAATATACATCTGATAAATCTGCGGCATCATCATCAAAACAATCCAAAGATATGTCGTCCCTAGTATCAGAAGGGTCATAATACGGAATATCGTCATCATCACTACCACCTCTCGAACCGCCGCCACCACCCAGTCCGTCACCCCCTCCTAGTCCGCTATCACCACCTAATCCATCACCCCTCCTAGTCCGTCACCCCTCCTAGTCCGCCATTACCCCCTCCCAGTCTACCATCACCACCTGATCCATCACCCCCTCCTAGCCCGCCATCACCACCTGATCTGTGAACCCCTCCTAGTCCGCCTCCTGAACCTCCACCAGTACATGACCCTACAGCGGTACCTGATGCTGCTGTATCACCACCCCCTGTTGCCGCTAATCTGTCCTATAAGTCATCGATCTGCTCCTGCAATCCCTGAACAATCGCCTGGTGCTTCTGATATAAGGACTAAGAATGAAGCAGGGCCATCTCCTGAATAACCGCAATATGTAGCCTATGCCGATCTAATCGGGGTGCATACTGCATATACAGAACATATAAAATCAGTTTCTACAGCGTACAACATACAACATAAATTCACAAGAACAAATTTTACCTCATGTGGCGGATATAATCAAGCAGTAGGGACACCGTGCACCAAGGGTAAACAATAGGCAGGAATATCTATGCACCGCTAAGATCAAATGTTTGAAATGTATCGGCCAGAGCGAAATCCGTAGGAGGGTCGAAGATTTGTGAAGTGGTCGGATCAAAAGTAAACGGTGGAGGATGAACTCTACCACTAACCAATCGGGGACCAATGTGATCGGAGTTCACACCCCGCATATAATCCGGCAGAAAGTACCGTCTGGGAGCTACCCGAACCCAATAAGGACCAAACTCTGCGTCGGGTAAGTGAAAATCGGTCGTATCAACCCATCCTGCCTGTCTCAGACCATCCACATACTGTCTCCCAATAGAACGATGCGGCCCGAACATATCAAGTGGAAGAGGTGGATCTCCAGGTACTCGCAACTGACCGGGACCCTGGTAATAACATCGATCTCCCAAGTACCAAATAGGAAGGTGGGCTGGTGGGAACAAGAGGACACGTCGAGTAGATAAGCGACATGTAATGGCTAATGGATGAGCATCAGGTAGTGGGCCATCCGCTGCAAGTGACAACCAATAAGAATTCCAAGGTGAAAAGTGTGTGTCGTAGGCCACCATCACTCTACTAAGGCGTCTACCAAAGGTCGATCGAAGAACTGGGGAGGTATAATACGTAAAACGAGTCCGAACGGACTAGCAAGTAGCCTCTCCCGAATATGCAATGGTAATATGTCAAGGGCATGTGTAACAAACTTCGCCCAACTTCCGCGAAGGTAGACACGTACTCAGTCTATTAAAATTATACCTGTTAAATGACTATAAAACCAACAGTTCATACTATTAAAACGTATAACGTACATGTACTAAACTATAACATAAAACCAACAGGGCATACTTTTTAACAGTTCAGTAACTACAAATATTAAAAAAATTAAAATTAATACTGGAACGGTGGCCAGCGCGGTAAAAGATCGATGAGTGAATTGCTGTGGCAGCTCGTGGAGGATACGTAAGTCCTCAATCGTCGTCCCCGCTGGTAGACCAAGGTGAGCTAGACCAGATGCGTCGTCTGGCATAACTGGAACTGTTTGTCTCCCCATCTTCGTTACGCGTGGTGGCATCCCGGCATCGTAACGAATAAAAAAATTAAAAAGGAGGAAAAAGGGAAAGTATAAACAACTCCCCCCCCCCCCTCCCGCGTGATATATAGACGCGGGAGCCTCGCTAGCCAATTTTATCGGCTCGCGAGCTTGCGAGCCGATAAAATACTCGCGAGCCGATAAAATCGGCTCGCGCCTGTTGGGAGATATCAAAGATATCTCCCAACATGTTACGGATCGTAACATTACAACCCGTAACCTTGTTGGAGATGCTCTAATAGCCTTGGGGAGTAATGAATATAAATATTTAGTTGTTTCTTCCAATTTTGAGCGGTTGAACCCCTCGATTTAGGGGTTTGCAATGGTTCTTAACTGCAGGCGCCTTGTTTCAACTCCGAACAGTTTTAGCCTGCGGTCAGCAGTTAACCGCGGTTTGACCTGGGTTTGGTCCGGTCACGATAACGCTGCCTAGGACCATTGTATATTTAAGATTTAAATGTGATAATTTTACATGTTATTAACGGTATAATTTAGTAAAATTTATATTATATGATTTGATAAAATGCAAATTTATACGATCTAGTAAAGTATTACGTATCATTTTTCATGACATGATTTATTTAATTAAGAAAGAAAATGCATGGTTTTCAACTAAGTTCAATTGGTTCAACCATCGAAGCTTTAGACGATGAGCGATCACGGTTCGATTTGCAATCTGGTATCCAACACTACGTTGTTAACATTAATAAAGAATGATTTGCGATTAGCAAAGAAAGCTTTCGTAGAAGAACCGGAAGGAACTGAATAACACAGTTATTAAGAGGAGCAAAACCTTTATTTTTGCAGTATACCGGCTGGCTTGCTTTGAAGTGAAATTAATGAGTGTGTGAGGAATCAGTGGAATGTGTAGTATCGCTAGACAAAAGTAAATGCATTTCACAGTTTTTGCCAAGTAAGTAACATTTGTTACGGATAATGATGAGAGGCAACTCAAGGAAATGTTCTCTGTTTCGTAGTTTATGCCTTGTCAATTCCATGATATTTGTAATCCAAATGCAAATAAATAAACATTATGATCACTTTGGCTTACACACACACACACGTAACGCTAGTATAGAATTACCATTAGGGAACGAAATAAGGAGATGTAACGGGCAAGGCAACCTTCCTATCTACAAGGAAGATTCTGGATATTCTAAAAAAATAACTTGTTACATGCATGAAACGCAGGGCATATGATGGTATTTTATTAATAATTGGTTACAGGCAACAAGATATATATTACTTTGTCTTTCATGTTACATCGCTTTCAAGGCTCCAGATTACAGAAGCCATTGGTCTCCGAGAGTGGTAAATGAATGGAATATGCAAAATAGAGAGCCTATAAATAGCACTTCATATACAAACCTGAAATTCACACACTTGCATTTGCATAGATACATATATTAGCATTTAACGTACACAGTGAACGGTTTTCTTTAAAAAATGACAACAAGTAGTTCTCAGCTGTCCACGGCTTTGGGTGTGTTGATGGTCGTATCAGTACTGATGAGCTGTGTAGCCTCACAATCGTGTCATATTAGTGGATACTTGAGGGGTAAAGCTGGTCATTGCAATACGGAGAACGACTCGGATTGTTGCAAAACAGGCAAACTGTATCCACAATACCGTTGTTCTCCACCGGTAACCGATCAGACACGCGCAGTGATGACGATAAATAGCTTTGCTGAGGGAGGTGATGGCGGAGGTCCATCAGAATGCGACAATCAATACCATAGCGATAGCGAGCTTGTAGTTGCATTATCCACTGGCTGGTATAATGGAGGAAGTCGTTGCCTCAATAACATCAGAATCAACGCCAATGGAAGGTCCGTTTTGGCTAAAGTGGTCGATGAGTGCGACTCTGTCCACGGTTGCGATTCTGATCATGATTTTCAACCTCCCTGTCCTTACAACGACGTCGATGCTTCTCCAGCTGTTTGGAAGGCTCTCAATATTCCGCAATCTCAGATTGGAGACTATGATATTACATGGTCCGATGCCTGATTGCACACTATATCTTTTGATATATATTCCTGTGTGATAAGTAATATATATACTGTGTCAGTTTGATTAATGTCAATGAATGAATGATATATATTTACTCCATACAAAATGTCAAGCTTCTTGTCTAAACATCTCTCATCTTCCTCCTTACATACATAAGTAAGTATGCTGGTGATCTCTTAATAATTGCTAATCTAAATCATCTTATAAGATTATCAGGTTAATACATAACATATGGCCTTGTCTTTGGTTATGGAACCATCAATGAGACTTGTACTCTCAGTTGGTAACTAACTTGAAGAGGAAAACAAAAGGTCATCAGAACTTTTGCGGATAGTACTAAATTATCTCCTTATCAGATCGCAGGGTTGTGAAACTTACATTAGCATATGTTTCACGACAACAATATTGGTTGCATGAGCATTCATAAACCTGACAGACATGACAGAGAGAGTTAAGCACAGGTCAACACACACAGGAGCGACAAATGGTCGTTGCCAAAAACAACAAAAGTGTTTATCATCATTTTAGTTTTAAACGCAGACTCAACTAAAACCACACACATATCAGTTATGGCAGTTGCATCAATGATGTGTCCATATACATTGGAGTATATTTCTCCATTTTACATACTCTGTGTTTCATCTTTTCTATTATCCGCGGCTTGCATTTATTTTCTTCCCTACTGTTAATCCATTTTACCAATAATGTCACTCGATTCAATGTGATGTTTTGAGTGGTTATACTGAAAAGTCCTCGTCAAAAAAAAAAAAATGCCTGAAAATATGTAAGCTCTTTTCTTTTTTCTTCTTTGTTTGTTTACTAGTGACTTCTCTTAATGCATCCGCAGTTCGCTTTAAAATGTTTATATCATAATTCAAACTATGATAGTGATAGTTTTCTGCTATTTAATGCATTATATCACAATTTCAAACCTTTTAAAAGCATCACCTGATAGTGATGGGTTTCTGCCTACAAGTTGTATCAGCAAACCCTTGGGACAACCAAAACTGACTATGTGCAACATAATTAACATGATCAATTGGCAACATAACTACAAGCACATGCTGATACTGGAAAAATACTTCAAAGGTAGATTATTATTAGCAGGCAATACATTATATCACAATTTCAAACCTTTTAAAAGCATCACCTGATAGTGATGGGTTTCTGCCTACAAGTTGCATCAGCAAACCCTTGGGACAACCAAAACTGACTATGTGCAACATAATTAACATGATCAATTGGCAACATAATTACAAGCACAAGCTGATACTGGAAAAATGACTTCAAAGGTAGATTATTATTAGCAGGCAATACACTATATCACAATTTCAAACCTTTTAAAAGCATCACCTGATAGTGATGGGTTTCTGTCTACAAGTTGCATCAGCAAACCCTTGGGACAACAAAAACTTGTTAGAACTTTTGTAATTACACAATTGTATTACAAACAGACAGCAACAACAATCACTGTTAATCAATTATGTCACAATTGTCATGTCAAACTATGTTTACAATAATCATAGAAAGCGTAACCGATTTGTGCATAAAATCAAAGATAAACAGAAAGTATTCTGTTTAAATAATGTCCGAGTCCAGAACTTTTCTGTTTCCTTGAAACAATATTGCCGTCGTATACACCAATCGACGTAGTTGCAATTTGTTTCCCAGGATAAAACGGACCAACTCCGTAGCTTAGTGCCAGCAAACGGAGCTCCGACGAACTGAAGTTGGTTATAGAAACTAGATCAGAGAATTACGTTGAAGAAGAAGGAATAATGCAGAAGAAAAAGTAAATTATGTCTTTGTTTTGGGCAGTGTATATATAGGCAAGGAGGAGTGCCTGTTCGCATGCATCAGTAACCGTCAGAACATGAAAGGTTGCGACCCTTTAACCGCTCTATTATTAATATGCATATGCCCCAAGGCCCAAGGCCCTTATCTTTGACTTTTTAATGTATTTAATATGGCCAAGTCCACATCCTTTTATCATCCCTTTTTTTTTTTATTTTACATAAGCCTATTTGGCTTCTAATATATAAGGAGAGATTGTGCTAATATTTCTATGATGTGGGACTTTAAATGTTGCTACCCCTATCTCTTCTTCTTCCCATTTCTCTCTTTCTTTGCTCATTCATTTTCCAACAAAACTGACTATGTGCAACATGATTAACATGATCAATTGGCAACATAATTACAAGCACATGCTGATACTGGAAAAATAACTTCAAAGGTAGATTATTAATAGCAGGCAAAATCATATGGTAAAATAATGAAATTTTTGGTGCATATCAGCACGGTGGTTGACATGTGGGGTGCCTAGCTAGGGTTTTGAACCCACGTCTTGCGGTTGACATGTGGGGTGACGGGAGATCATCCGATCGCCAAAATACCACCACGGTGGTTCGTCCCCCTGGATCGTAGGGAATGGGGGGAGCGTATGCTCGATCCAGATCTGATGATCTTCATGTTCAACGTACAAGGAAATTGAGGCAAACCTCCACAGATTGGGCGAATGTAAAGGTTGATGTAGCAGCGGGGAAATCCAAATCTTGGATCCAAGCAGCTTCGGGTGGAACAGGTCAATCATTAAATTCATACGTGGATCTGAGCTTCATAAAGCTAGCGGTTATTAATTCAAAGAAGAAAGCTAATATTCCCATCACCGCAGCTTATAGATCGGCAGAAAAATGGAAAAACTCCATTATTTTCTATGTTTATGGTACTAGACCTTATCGCCTACACCTCAAAAATTATATTGAACGCGTATGGAAACCAACAGGAAACTTTCAACCCTTATCTAAAGAAAATGGTTTTTTCATAATAAGATTTGATAACAGTTCTGACAATGAGAACAGTCTGAAAAGTGTACCATATCTATTCAACAATAAAATAATTATTCTAAAAAAATGGGATATGGGAATGAGATTTAGGAATGATCTCTTATCCACCATGCCTCTTTAGGTTAAATTTTCAAATCTCGAATTGAAACTTTAGGATAAAGAAGCTTTAAGTGCCATCGCAAGTGTTCTGGTAGGCCGATTAAAATGAATAAAATCACGACTGATGAATCTATAGTCGCTTTTGCAAAGATATTAATTGAGATGGATGCTAAATCTGATTTCGCAAGCGAGGTTGATGTAATTCTACACACTGGGGAAGAGCTTAAAGTTAACATGGAATATCTATACAAACCACTTTGTTGTAAAGTCTGTGGGGTTTTCGGACACTCTAACACACAATATAAAACTAAACAAAAAGAAGTTTGGGTGCAAAAGTCTGGAAATAGTAGTGAAATTACTAATAATGATGGTATGGAAGGCAATGCAGAAAATAACGTGGATCCACAAGACAACAACATAAACGCTGATGGTAGTAACGAAGAAGAAAGAAATCTGACAACTCTAAATACAACTGATAATCAACAGATAGCAGATGTTAATGCATCAATTTTTCAGGGGACTATCATTCCTTTACCAGGCGGGCTGGAGATTAATACAAATAATATGATGATATAATCAAGAGACAGTTCGTGTGCAAATGTCCCAATTTCACAGTATACAGATGCACATAGAATTATTACAAATCCTTCAAAAGATATAGTCGAAGCTGATAAATCCACTTCACAACAAAAGGAAGCTAACGCTGGAAATACAAATGTCCCACAGACAAGTTCAGGCATGACAGAATTACACAACAATCTTACAGCCTTGAATGATGTATTCCAAACAACATCTTACATAATAATGATTGCCAGACTAAACATACACCAATATCTTCCATATCTCTTGATCTGGTCAAAGGCGCATCTCCTCCATCCCTGGTTGTGAATGTTGATGGCGTCATTGAAGACTGGGTAGACTCAGATGATGAGAACTTACTGAACAGTTTACGAACACCGATCCACCTGAAAAGGAGATAGATGTCTCAGAAAACATTGAGAAAAACCGCAAATTCCAGGAAGAACTAGATAACATCAATAAACAGTATAAGAAAAGAATCCCCAAAAAAATTCAAGTTGCTCCTCCTAAAGTATCAACAAGGAGCCAAAGCAAAATTAAATAAATATTGTAACATGGAACGTTAGGGGTTTGAACGCTCCAAACAAACAGTTTGGACTTATCGAATTCCTTAACAAGTTTAGGCCTACGATGGTTGGCCTACTTGAAAATAAATTGAGCAGTGATATGATAAATAAATTGAATCTTTACTTGCAGGATAAATGGAAATACGTGGATAGTAGTATTTGTGGAAGCAAAGGACGTATTCTCATTTTATGGGACTCAAGCTGCTATAAATACTGAGACTAGATCTACGCAACACCTTAGTCTTACCGCTGATAACTTAGGGGGTTTATGCTGTCGATTAACCTTTATTTATGCAAGCAATTTTCTTCTTAACCGTGAGAAGCTTTGGAATGACATCACTATGGAAGCCTCAAATATAAATATCCCTTGGCTCGTTTTGGGGGATTTTAACAATATTTTATCCAGTAATGGCAAAAAAGGTGGGTCATCTGTCCCTTTCAGATATATTTCAGGTCTTATTGACTGCATTGCTAATTCAGGACTGATGAACATTCCTATTATGAGCTTCAAATACAGTTAGAGGAAAAAAGGGCTGGCTACAAAAATAGACAATGTGTTTTGTAATCACCTATTGCTTAACAAGTTCCCTAGGCTGAATGCATATGGTGTTGCCAACCCCATGAGTGACCACATTGTTATATGTGCCAACTTAAATCTGAAATATTAACAAAAATATACTGTTCAGATTTGTTAATTCTTGGTACTATAAGGAGGGGTACAAAGATATGTTTGACATAGTGAGGTACATCACGATTTTTTCCAACATTCAAGGCTCTAAAATTTTCAAATTTCAGCACTTTCTTAAAACTTGCAAATTTTTCCTAAAAAGCTGGAATTATAACAACCTAAAAGACAGTGATATCTTAAATTTAATGGAAAGAAAATATATTTATATATTGGTTGAAGTTGACAGATATCCTGAAGGTCGCAGATTGTTTGATTTTCTTAGTGAGGCCTACTATAATTGGAAAGACCAAAGCAACATTGAAATGATGAATGCTAAACAAAAAGCTAAAATTAATTGGCTAGTTCATGGTGCCTCATGCACAAAAATTTTCCATTCAAATGTCCATAAGAAAACACATTAATAACTGGAGCAACTTATTCACAAGCAATGGGGATACTACTTATGATGATGATAATATTGAAAGGGAAGCTATACAGTATTTTACACAGATTTTTAACTCTGATATCCCAATGAATGATAACTTCCCTCAGATTAATTGCAGGTATATTGTAAATGAAAGAGGAAGAAGACATTTAACTTCAAGTATCACGATGGCTGAAACTCATAAGGCTATATTCTCAATCCCAGACGATAAAAGCCCCGACCCGGATGGTTTTACTTCAAAAAATTTCAAATTTCATTGGGACATTCTCAAAGAGGGCATACTGGAGGTGGTGCAAGAAGTGTTTAACACTGGAAAATTGGCAAAGGGTATAAATCACACTTTTCTTACACTTATTCTGAAAACTGATAATGCTAGAAATATCTCTGACTACAGGCCTATTGCTTACAGCAATGTTATTTATAAAATCATTTCAAAAGTGATCTGCAATAGGATAAAACCTTACCTGATACATTTGATATCTGAAAATTAATCTACATTTATTCCGGGTATATATATTGCAGAGAATATACTTCCAGCTCATGAAGAAATAAATTTTTGGGTAGAAAAGGAAGTGGAAAAATTTGCATTAAAATTGATTTGCAAAAAGCATATGATATGGTAAACAGAAATTTCATTTGTCACATGCTCGAGAGATGGGTTTTCCATGACAAATTATTAAAATTATCAAAATGTGCATTATGACAAATACCTTCTCTATTTTGTTACAAGGCAGCCCAAAGGGTTTTATTTTCACTAATAGGGGTCTCGGGCGGGGGATCTGTTATCGCTGTACCTTTTTTGTGTTGCTATGGAGTTTTTTTCTATTCTAATGTGTAAAGCAGTAGAAGCCAATCATATTCAACCTATATATGGAGAGGACCCTAAAATTACACACCTGATATATGCGGATGATTTGATGATTTTCTGTAAAGCCAAGATCACGGGGCTGGAGACTATCAAATTGATTTTGGACCAAATGACAAACTGTGCATGGTTTAAAATTAATGGTCTGAAATCTAAAGGTTTTTTCAATAGAGGGGTGAACAATAAAAACCAAATTCTACAGGAACTGTGCATGAAAGAAGGTAATTTGCCTGTCAAATATTTAGGGGTACCGCTCTCGTATAATTACCTACACTTTTCCGACTGCGGGGATCTTATTGAAAAGATTAGAAAAAGAATAGATAGTTGGGATAGTAGGCTTCTTTCAATGGCTGGTAAATTTGAACTCATAAGGACTGTCATTACTCCCATGTTGCTATTTTCGATGCTCACGTAACAAATCCCAGAAGCGTCGATTGGTAAAATTAATAAATTATGTGCTAGTTTTGTATAGGCAGGGAAGAAACATAAAATCGCTTGGGAAACGCTTTGTACTCCTAAAGATGAAGGGGGTGTGGGTCTGCGAAACTTTAAGGATATCAAAACAGCGGCTTCTCTCAAGTTACTCTGTCATTTTGTAAATGGAAACAGCCTCTGGAAAAAATGGATGGTTAATAGATACTGTTCGGGTGACTTTTTCTGGGTGATGCAGATAGACAATAACACCTCTTGTACATGGAAAGCTATTCTAAGACACAAACAGATGAGCCTCCAATGTATCAAAATATGTATTGTTAATGGCCAAAACATTATGCTTTGGTTTGACCCTTGGTTGAACAATAATACAATGGTGAACCTTCTTGGGTGGGACAATTTGAGCCTTTTTGGAGGAGATAATCTCCGTGTTAATAACATTATTCAGAATGGGTTTTTTAATCCTAATCTCTTACCAGCCACAAGACTGCTAGTGAATCAAATTAAGAATATTAATATCCATACTAACATGGACGAAGATTACTAGAGTTGGAACGACTCTCCTAACGGATTCACATTTCACTCAGCTTGGGACATCTCAAGAACTTATAAACCAGAAATGGACTGGTGCAAAGTTATTTGGAATAATATAAATTGTCCTAAAATGTCAGTATGTGCCTATATAGCCTGCCTTAATCGTTTAAGCACCAAGGACATTATGATCAACTGGGGTTATGAAATTAATCCTACTTGTGTTCTTTGCAATGAAGACACTGAAAATAAAAATCACCTCTTTTTTCAATGCACATATTCGGCATACTTATGGACCAAATGCAGAATCAAATTAAGCTTACCACCTTTCACGGACCGACCGATGATTATTGAAGACGAAATTGCTGAAATGAAGAACTCATTCTCTTCTCTAGATTTCAGACAAGAAGCCGCCTTTTATAGCTTGGTAGTTGTGATCTATTACATCTTGATAGAGAGGAACAATCACATTCATAACAACTAGTCTCTACACAAATTTCGACGATGGAATTTGATGGAATTGGACATTAAATACTTGCTAAAAAAATCCAAGAAGAAGAAGAGATCCATAGATGTAAGTAGACGGGGAATTGATTGGTTAGATGAAGGCTAATTTGTGGATTTCGATTTCGTTCATTTTGGGAGAGTTGAGTTTCAGATCTAACTGGTATTGAATGTGGATGGAGGTCTTTTGTTTGTAGCTACTGAAGAGACACGTCGACTTTGTTTTGGGCCTGTTTTATTTCAGCCGACATGAATGCTTTTGGGCTTAGTTTCCTTTTCATGTTTTCTTTTTAATCGGGTGAGGCAACATGAATATGTAGATGAATTGCTTGCCTTTTTGTACATTTTCTTGTACCTTTTATTGATGAGTTGTCAATAAAGAACCACACTCTTTTTTCCTGTCTAGACTTCATGCTGTTGTCTAGCACAGGTTTTTAACGAGGCGGTTTACCCATTTTCAAAAAAAATATTACATATGGTTGTTTGAAAAAATAAACTGCACATTTTTCAAAATTTAATACTTTTATCCCCACCTTAAAATGAAATTTGTATATAGATTTCTATGAAGTTACCGATATTTAAAATAAAAATCAAATAGTATTTGATAATGCCAAAATTACAACAAGGCAATTATTGGAATTCTTTTTGTTTAAACTAAAATTGAAGCACTACTTTAGTCTTCGAAAAAAATGAGGTTTAAAACACTATTAACGACCAAATCATATGTGTTTAAATCTATACACTTGAACATCCCTTGAAAATTGATATCCAAGCTCAATCATATAATGATTAACAAGATATAATAAGTTTATAATTAATGGCAGCATTTATTGGATGAAGTTATTGAGCTTTAGAAATGATTTGTTATTCTTTAGGTTTATACCCTTATATGACTTAAATAACAAATGAAAGTTTATCAATAGACTTTTGATAATAGCATCTAAAGAAAAGTCTGATCTTAGAAAATTACAGTACATTAAGAAACGCTTTGATTACATATAAAATCTGAAATAGGGAGATATAATCCTACTGCAATAATTCTTGCTAAGAAATAAAATGTGACGACCGCCTATAACCCCTGCACTAAACAAGAGGAATAATGCATTGAAAGAAGTGCCAGGCAGCTATGGACGATCACCAGAGTAGGTAACACAATACAGAACCTGTTGTAACTAACAACGTAAGGATAAAATATAATTAAACATATACAATAGGTAATAATAGTGGAGCATCATATGACAAACTTTTAAACTTTCATATCATCCTAAAAGATCGTCCATACATCACTGGATATAACATCAAAATCTGTACATGAAGCGTTTGTATATGAAGCCTCACTACAATTATATATACACTACACCAAAACATTGGATTCCCAACAAGTATATGTGTTACAAATAATTTCTGTAACACTTTTATGTGTCACCAACAGCATGTGAGGAATTTCCTGTAACACTTATAAGTGTTACGAACAGAGTAACTAATAACACTTATAAGTGCTACAAGCATATTCGTTGCTAACACTTATAAGTGTTACAAACATATTCATTGCTAACACTTATAAATGTTGGAACCATAAGATATGGTAACACTTATAAGAGTTACAAACATATTCATTGCTAACACTTATACATGTTGGAACCAGAAGATACGGTAACACTTATAAATGTCAGTATCATAAGCCTACTAACAATTATATGTGTTACTAAGCAAAACTATATTTTTTCCTATTCTATTCACAATGTGTATTAAAATTCTCAAAACAAATGAATATAACATATATTTATGTTTTCCAAACTGCATATATAATTCATCATACAAATCCAGCGCAAATTTAAAATGCCTCGCAGAAAACCAATAGTTTATCATAAACAATTATTAAATATAATTCAAAAACCATAATGTCATGTATTCATGTATTGTAAAAACATAAGTTACAAAAAATTCAATTTAATACACACTTAAGGTATTTAAGGTCAACATAGCCATCTGAATTGTCCAATCCAAACTCTAGTGGTTTTGCATATTTTTCAAAGACTTGTACGAGAATTCAAAGCGTCCATCTACAAGTTCTTGCATTAATATAAACACTCAATAAAAAACTACAAACTTCAAAATGCAAAATAAGATAAATAAGTGGAAAACACAAGTGCAAGATAGTCTTTACGAGTCATAATTTCACACAAAAATAATCTCTTCAATTTTATCTTTTTGGTCATGCTTGCATGCTTCCCTTTCTACTCCATGTATAGAGACAAACCATACGTAGCTCATTTGACAAATTATCCCAGTGTGGATTCAAGCATTGGATTACGCACGTGTTGAAGAGTGTGTGCACAAGCTTGAATCTACACTTGGAGCAAGCTTAGAGTGCTTGTTGTTGCAAGCTTTGCACTTGCACAAGCTTGCAACAACAAGCACTGCAAGCCTCTACACTTGTATTTCTCTAAAGGGTAAAAATGCAATATTAATTAATTAAAAGGAAAAAATGCTTCATTCGTTTCCCATAACTTTAATCTTCTGTCTTAGTAGTTAATACATAATTTCAAGCAATGTAGTAGAGATATAATAAAATTCCTATAGCACATGATAAAATAAATCAATACATAAATTCGGTTTGCGAACTGAGTTGCAAATTTAGTTTTGCAAACTGAGTACGTGCAACTCAGTTCGCAAAACTGAGTTGGCATTCAGTTTTGCAAACCGAGTATGTGCAACTCAGTTTTGCAAAACTGAGTTTGCAACTCAGTTCGTCGAACTGAGTTTGCACTCAGTTCGTCAAACTGAGTTGCAAACTCATTTATGCAAAACTGTTTGCAAATTGAGTTCGTCGAACCGAGTATGTGGAAAATTAATGAATATTATACATGAAAAATTACCACAAATAATTCGTTCTTACTTTGCCAAATGTTCTGTGCATTTCCTGAAGCGGCAAGTGCAGCAAATCAGGGAAGTTTTTCCCTGTATAAATGGAACAGAAATAAAATTAAGTAGCATATAATATTGGGTTAATAAATTACCTTAATGAATCATACAACAAATTAGATGATTTTGATATTTTCAAAAGGAGAATGCTTGGTTTTGGAGAACCCTTATCTCAATCGTATGGTAGGAAATGTCTTGAACAAACCCAAAACATTACGCAGAGCATTTGACTAAATTAATTCCTAAATTTTGAGGTACTGAGTAACAAAATCAACAATGTCCATGTTACATGTATTGATATAGCTTAATGTTTGGTGTTTTAAAATTAAGTATTTTCTTGTTTAGCTTATAGAAAATGTCAATGTACAATAAGCAACTTTGAAAAATGAATTAAACACACCTGTAGATCACCAATGGCTTGCCCACTGGCATCCTCCCAGTTCGAATAGGTGTCAAATAAGTGCTCGATCAGCATTCCAAACTATAGAAACAAAAATTTTGACAAAACATAATTCAACAAATACAAATCAAGTCTAGTATTTTTTTTATATGTTCAAGAAAAAACTGAAGGTCTACATTCAAATTTTTACTGCATATCAACTATCAAGAAAAAAAGAATTGATAAACATATCCAAAACAATATTATTAACATATATAAATAAATATATTCACCTGTGTACCCCAGTCCCCGACATGATTTCTACGTAGAACGTTAACTTTTGAAAATTCGAGCATTCGAGCTAAAGTGTCTCCTATGATTGTTGATCTCAGATGACCAACATGCATTTCTTTGGCTATGTTTGGTGAAGAAAAATCAACAATTGCCCTTTGCACTGCTAACAGTGGTACCCATGTATCAATACCATTTAGAAGCATGCTTTGAATATACTTAAACAAGAAAAAAAATAAAAATATGAATAAGAAAAGGATGTAAGGTAAAGTTAGATTGTAGATACGAACTGTATGATTAAACCTGTGCCACCCATTTGCTTGAAAAAATTATATTGACAAAACTAGGACCAACAACAGATGTAGATTCAATGATATGGGATGGAGGAAGATTTTTGGCAATAGCCTGCAAAAATGAAAATATTTGAAAAAAAAACATAAAACATAACTGAAATTTATATATGATGTAACAATCACAAAATTTTGTATGTCATATCAAATATAGTAACATGATAATCCTTGTTAACGTGATATATAAAAAATAAATTGACACCTGTCCAACAGAATTGGGAGATTTAAACTCCGGCAACTTTCCTTTAACCTCACAAAACAAGCCCATTGCATTATTGCTGCATCACAGGAAAGTTATAAGATGCAGCATTCAATAAATGAAGACTCATAACTATATAAGCAACTCTCTGAACCAAATATTCTGATTATATGAGTTCAAAATTTCATACAGGGGCAAAGGGTGAGGAAAATGTGCAAGATTTTTCTTAATCTAAGTAACTTAATGAGGTCAAAGTTGAAATAGAAGCACAAACCACTGGTAGTTAACTACTTGTGTCAAAAGTGCAACTATCGGTTCTATGTTTCCTTCAATTGGGAATGCAGCTCTGAGAGACAATTCGATTAACTTTGAAAGTCGTTGTTTCACACTTCTAGTTCCATCTGCCATCTAAAGTTGTAAATGATTCATGAATTGAAGCCTAAAATTTAAGCCTAAGAACCACACAAAAAGATTATAAAAACAAAGGATGAACGCTTTGAAGCTGCCAAATTTGAAATTTACAACCCGTTCAATCATGGATAACCAAACAAATGAATAGCAATTATACATTATGTTAATGCCCTCATTTTCAGGTGTACATAAGCAGTCAAGTTGGCAGCATATATACAATATAGAATAATTCAAATTAATGTGAAAAACACTCACTTTGTCATTAATAGGTTTGTCTGGTGCACATGAAGCAGATGACTTGTCGAACATTGTTGATGTTATTAATGCCTTCCTTTTGGAGATAAATCTTCTAGAAGTTAGTCCAAAGCATCCCGTCTAGTTCGGCAATATTTATAGCAAATTAGCTTGAATCAAAAAACCTTGTATTCAGCTCTAACGCACAAACAAATATTCACATAAGTACACTGAACAAAATAGATTTAAAAAATTTCTATTTTCGCAAATCACGATTAGCACGGATGCCAAATTTTCTTTTTTGATAACAATATAGCGATTAGCCCAAATCAAGAGTCAAAATAACTCCTTCCAAATCAATTGGCACTGCCATATCTAGGGCCCTCCTACTGTATCAATCCCACACAATTCTCATTATTGACATTTGTTACATCAAATATTCGAATGATACCAAGTTTTCAATTTAAACCAGCATCAAATGTACAAAAAAGCATTTACCACATGGTGGTGGTAACAGCAAAAGCTCAAGCATCAAAAAATTATAGCCAGCACTTTTGGTGCTAACTATGATCTGAAAAAAAAATCATGTTAAAAAACTTGAAACATAAGAAGCCTCAATACCAAGGTCCTTAAACGATTGCAAAAAGCGATTGAAGTTCAATCCATTTTTCACAGTCCTGAAGTTTTTTTTAGCCATCTTTTGTAACCACATTTCATAAATGGATATCCACTAACAGGTTATAAGTACCTGACAGATGAATGTTATACGATATGAAGATTATTGCAACTGCAAGAGAGAATACTGAGCATTAACTCAATAAACATTACATATGCGATACCAACATATATAAAATACAACACAAGCCTTTCAGTTTCAAGAAAAGGTTGAGGTCAAACCTTGTAAGGATTCAAAATCATGTTGGGGACAAATGGTTTATCGATTGAAGCCCTTTAACTCGCCCAAAATTCACCTGCTCCTGAAACCAATTCACAAAATAATAGATCATTACCTGCCTCCAGCTTCGTAATGACAATCAAATTATTTGCGCTGGACCTAAGATTGAAGAAACTGATAAAACAAAGAGATAAAAACTGAAATCACCTTATTTTGAAAGATTTTGGAATAAAATCGGAAGAAGTAGGCGAGGTTTTACGTCCTAATTCAGAATCCACGGCCGAAAAATAGAAGCAGGGTTTGGAAAGCGTTTGTAATCGCGATGAGTTTTGGGTTTTCAAGACGAAGTCGATTTCCCCTAATTTGCGAAGCCGAAGTCTCTGAAGCCCCAATTCGAAGTCGATGACGGAGAAACGGGTGGAGAGAGGATTTGAGAGTACCGATTTGAGAAATCCAAAAACCCTATCATTGATATTGAGATCGCTTAGAGAGAGATCGCTGATATAAATTCCTTGAAGTCCATTTTTATGTTTAATTGCTTACGAAGCGGTCGTCTTCGGAATAAGCGTTGAGGGAGAGAGATTGAGGCAGCTGTTAGGTTATGGATGAGAACTTACCATTTTGCCCTCAAGTTGACCAGGCATATAACACAAATAAGTGTTGGCACATTTTTGGTGAAACATTTTTACTATAGCAACACATATTAATGTCACTAGTCTACAACATATATAAATGTTGGCAGTTGAAAAAAATAAGTGTTGCCAAATGGCCATTATGGTGTAGAACACTCATCAAATAGTGGAAACAAAGATACTAGATAATAGTAAAATAATACGCCAGCGTCCTACTCGCCTTCGCACAGCAGCTTCGTCCACTAAGATATCACCTGTCTCCTGCTACTTAGTCTGCCCATCCAAACACAATGGACGAACAATCCAATGTAGTAAGATGAAACATAAAACCTTGAGTTAGACAACAGTCTTAATGAGAGATAATATAGCTATCTAACATCAACAATAAAGTATGTGATAATAGGTAGATAAACAAACCAATCTACCAACTCAACCACAGAGAAGAAACCCAACCTCGTCTTCCCCACATCTGACAGTGATAGCCTTTACAATAGCCAAAGAAAAACATATCAGACATAGCATAGCAATTAGTTATCCCGTGTAAATCATCCTAATCGATATTAACATCCCCCAAGCACAAGCCCCGAAGTCCTAAACCAACATCAGAAAAGCACCCAAGAGATGTCTACTTTGACGTCGAACAATCCACACTAGACGATACAAGCAAAGCAAGAAACATACTTGACTCTGGCTATCACCGCCTATCCTGCTTCAAAACCATCGCTAATCGTATGACTGGCCATATCATCCTGCCATCTGTCAAGGGCTAATGATAACCCTGATTCTAGCGAAAAATCACGCTTTCGAACGATACATATCTCTAGGCCTTTCAACGATATCCAGGGTACTCGACCAGCAACCTTCCTGTCTTTTAGACGTCTCTATTATATCCTTGCTTTGAGTCTGCAAGAACCCACGATAAAGACAATCTATCGGCCTCCAATATCTCCAGTCATCCTTCCCAATAGCTATTCTTAGCTCAAGCAATCTTCTCGAGCAATCATTATTTATCAACTCACAACCTTTGAGTTATCTTTACATTCATTGCTTTACTTCCAGAAAAAGACTTGACTTCCAGAAAAAAAATTGACTTCAAGAAAACGACATGACTTCCAGAAAACAACTTGACTTCCAGAAAAACGACGTGACTTCCAAAAAACGACATGACTTCCAGAAAAAGATATGATTTTCAGAGAAACGACATAACTTCCAGAAAAACGACATGACTTCCAGAAAACGACATGATTTCTAGAAAAACGACATAACTTCCAAAAAATGACAGGACTTCCAAAAAATGACATGACTTCCAGAAAAATGACATGACTTCCAGAAAAAACGACATGACATCCAGAAAACGACATGACTTCTAGAAAAATGACATGACTTTCAGGAAACGACATGACTTTCAGAAAAACGACATGACTTCCAAAAAATGACATGACTTCCAAATCTGACCAAATTAGCTCCAAACTTGACCAATTCTTCACCAAACGACAACAACGATTCAAAAAACTGATCTAAGTCATCCAAATTGATTAATTCAACAAGTAACCATCATCCAAACATGAGAATTCAGTAAAATCACAATAGATCCCTAAGTAGACAAAATAATGGATCTATACTTGCATAATCATGAGTTAACATAAGAAACTACCGGTTTTAAGTTGCTGGATTAGATCCTATAGCGGTTCATGTAAAAATACACTTGCCATGATGAAGACCTATGAGTAAACACTTGAAAATGATGAAATTATAATCAAACAACTCATATACTTGATTGAATCCGCGTGAGAGATGCATATCACTCACCAATTCTCCAAAACAAGACAAAATGATGAAATCTCGATTCTGGAAAGCGAAGAATTTTCTCTAAACTCTTTGATTCGATGAACTCTCTCTTGTAATGGTGTAGATCTAGCTTCAACCGATGTAGATCTTCAATTCTCTAGGCTCTAATGGTGGAAACGTGTAGAAGATAGAGTAATGGAGGACCTCTAGCTCTTCGAAATGAAAGAATGGAGAAAGTAAGTTATTCTCCATGCCTCCTACCCCCTATTTGTTGTCTCCCACCAGCCCACTAATGAGCCTCTTCAAATCATCCCATTATGGCTTTAAAAAACATAAACAACCAACTATAAAACACAAAAACATCGATTCCTCCCAAACTGTTGAACCAAATCTTTAATATGACCACTCTACGGAATGGAAAACATCATTTCCTTTCCAGTGAGACCAATCTTGGCACCTGAATCGATCTGAGTCAAAAGTTATCCCCTGTACAAGACTAACAGGGGCAAAATGGTCACAAACAAAATTGGTAAAAATTATGGACATGTCTCACATCCCCATAAACAACATATTAAAATATGAGAATGATCCAACTCTCAGGGAATAAAATAAAAATATTTTACGATCTTCCGATACATAAAATGTGGGCTGTTACATTCTCACCCCTTTAGAAATTTTGCCCTCAAAATCCCAACAGACACAAACAACCAATTTTTTTTACATTCCTTTCATCCATAAGCAGCCAATTCTATCACCCCAAACTAGCGGCCATCAAGCCATGCATCCATAGCCTTATCCTAGCACGCGGAATTCTAAAAACAACAATCAAATCATAAGTTATAATGATGTAATGATGACTCGATATCGATGGGTCATACCGACGAAGAGTTTTGGATGTGTCGCCTTCATACTCTCTTCCGTCTCTCATGTACAATCGTCTCCATCCTCACCCCTTGTACCTTGACTAGCTTAGCCGTCTTCTTTCTAAGTTGTTTCATGTCATTCCCCACAACACAAAGCGGCTTACGTGGTCTCGTAACTACGGCCTCTACTTCTAGGTCTTCGTACTGTTCTGGAGATGCCACCACATTCAAATCATGCATGCACTTCTATAGAAACGACATATAGAAAACATTATGCACTCTCGACATCTTCTCGGGCCACTCCAATCTATATGCGAGCTTTCCAATCCGCTCAACTATCGGAAACGGTCCAACAAACCTAGGATCCAACTTTCCCTTGCTTCTGAACTGAACAACATGTTTCAACGGTGAAATCTTCACGAATACCATATCGCCAACATCGAATTCCAAATCTTTTGGGCGCTTGTCGGCATAACTCTTCTAACGAACTTGGGCTGCCTTCATTCGTTGTCGAATGATCTCGATACAATCCGATGTCTCTCTAATCATCTCTAGACCAAGTATTAACTTATCTCCAGTTTCTAACCAATATGCCGGAGAATTACACTATCTACCATATAACGCCTCATATGGTGCCATCCTGATGCTCAACTGGTAGTTGTTTAAAAATTATTATACACAAACTCAATTAGATGTAGTTGATCTTCCCATTATCCTCCGAAGTCTAATACACAAGCTCTTAGGGTATCTTCCATAACTCGGTTAACCCTCTCGGTTTGACCATCGGCTAGGGGATGATAAGTCGTACTCAAACACAACTCGGTTCCTAAATTCCCTTACAAACTCTTCCAAATCCAATTTTGATTAATGGATCTCGATCACTAATTATGCTCTTTGGGATACCATGGAATCGAACTATCCATTTTATATAAAGCTCAGCCAACTTTGATGTTGTCCTAGTTGTAACACCCCGTAATTATGTAACATTAAGTTTCACAAATTAAAGTATAATTAAATTTCTGAAGAAGAACTAAGGGAAAAGGGTTACTCCATTGCGTTCGTCTCGAAATTCTGCTTGAGATAGATTCTGAGTTTACGTAAATTGGACTCCGTATGAAGAAGTTATGACCTCCGGAAGTTTCAGAATTCAATTTAAAATTCAAACAGCTCAAAATTCAGTTCAAAATTCAAAAACAGACCCTAACTGGGCTGGGCAGGAAAATTCCCGCCCAGGACCCAAGTCGACCAGGGGGTCGACCTGGGGGTCGACTTACGGGTCGACCTACTCGGTCGACCTGGTCAGGTCTGGACCATTTTCTAGTTCGTGCTGAGTCACCTGGGCCTTCTGGATAGCTCTGAACTGATCTGATGATTGTGGGTAATTCTAGGGTTCATCTAGCGGCTCTAATCAAATTGAAATCCTATATATACAACCTAGTACTCAACCTAAATTCGCACAAACTCTCTTAGGCATGTACGTGTTGCTTCTCTCTATTCTAACCTCCACCATTAAAATAAATCCAATTCTCCACTAAAATAAGTTATAGTTCTTCTTCAAATTGGACATTCAAATCATGATTAAAGCTTTAAGAAAAAAAATCAAAGGCTAATTCAACGGTTGCGAGCAACGTCATGCAAATCATAGCAAATCACCAACGCTATCTGATTATCCTTTTCTGAAACCGATCAATGTAAGTCAGTTACTTTTTAGATTTGAACGTCTAGATCTATTTGTGGCATGTAATTAAATGGATATAAGAATTTGCCTGATCCTCTCATTTGAATCTGTGCTTGTATATGCCTTTGGATCTAATTAAGAACTATTGTGATTAATTACCGATAAGATTGTGCCTATGCCTATGATGTTGAAAACTATTGTTAATGGCCTAAGACTATGACTGTGAACATAAGACTATGTCTATGCCTATGAATATGAACATAAGACTATTGCCTATGACCACGATTCATGACAATGAGATTTATGCCTATGACTATGAACATAAGACTATTGCCTATCACCATGATTCATGACTATGAGATTTATGCCTATGACTATGAACATAAGACTATTGTCTATGACTTTGAAACTATTGAGGTTAATTGCCTAGGACTATTTTGGTTATTTATCCATGACCATTGCGTTTAATCGCCTATGATTCACAACTATGAGACTACTACCTATAACCATGACTATGACTATTGTGGTTAAATGCCTAGGACTATTGTGGTTAATTGCTTATGCCCATAACACTATAGTTACAAATCACCTATGCCTATTCCCTTAATTATGTTGGATCTCATATTTATGATGTAGCTTGTCTAGTTTATTCCTATTCACTGTTATGTACATCAAACCTATTGGAACCATTATTTTTGTATTTGGATCATTCTTTCATGTCTATTCTTTTATGCCATCCCCTATGCCTTGTTTTGATACTGTTAGTAACATTTCATGAGTACTTAGAAACTTGTGAAATCATGTTATACGTACGATTACGGCGCGGGAATTTGGGCGTAGCTTAATTAAGATAATTTGGCATAATAAATATGTTGGAAAAATATGAATTGGCTATAATAGTGAATAATTTACATGCATATTTAGCTTGGGCGTAAATGGTAAATTGTTAATTGGCCAAAAAGTATGTAATTGGCATGTAAACTAAGATTTGGGCATAAACTGAAAGCTATAGTATTGAATCTGGTTTGACATGAACTGATCTAGTTTGGCCTAAACTGCAAGTTGGGTTAAATGATAGGTAAATCAAGATTTGGGCCTAGAATACAGGTATGTTAGTGGGCATGACAAATGAATATGATATAGGCCAAATTTGTTTAAAAGAGTTGTTAGCAATTTACATATAGACAAAAAGGATAAATATGTAAATCTAGGAAAGACGAATATGCCTCACCCGAGGTTAGATTGAGTTACGGCATAAGACTGCCCGAAACCGCCCGGCAAATCCAGTAACTGTAACAATACCTATCTAATGTGGGTGGTTAGAGCATTGAGCCCAAAAGGACCCGAGGTTAGACTGAGTTACGGTGTAATTCTGCCCGAAAACGACCGGCACATCCAGTGACCACAACAATATCTGTCTAATGTGAGTGGTTGGTGCTTTAAATGAATAATTTAAAGCTAAGAAACAGTTAAGCTAGAATGGGAGGGTTAAGTCCATAGGAACACTTAACCAACTTAACATGTTAACAAGACAAGACTTGTAGGGGTTAAATAACCGTTATGACATGTTGACTAGACAAGTGTGTGAGGTTAAGAAAAGGTTTAACCGTTTTAACATGTTAACTAGACTAGAAGGTGGGGTTAAGTAAAATACACTTAGCCAATTTAACATGTTAACTAGACTAGAAGGTGGGGTTAAGTAAAATACACTTAGCCAATTTAACATGTTAACTAGACTAGAAGGTGGGGTTAAGTAAAATACACTTAGCCAATTTAACATGTTAACTAGACTAGAAGGTGGAGTTAAGTAAACTTAGAACACTTAGCCGTTATAACATGATAAATGAACAAGGTTAAGTTAATGAGGAACACTTAACCAATATAACAAGATGAATGGCGAAGGTTAAGTTAACAGAAAGCACTTAACCAGTGTATGATGAATGGGTAGGGTTAAGTTAAACACAAGAAAGCCAACACTTAACCAGAGTGATAAACCTTAGTTAAAGAGGGCTAAGTAAATAACGAGAAGGAGAACTAAGTAATAAACCTTAGTTAAGAAGACTATGTTGTAAACCTTAGTTATGAAAGTTAACGATTCAGGAAACTAAGTAGTAAACCTTAGTTAAGAGGACTAAGTAGTAAACCTTAGTCAAGAAAACCAAGTAGAACACGAGAAGGAGTGAACATCCACCTGATCATGAAGAAGGCTCCAACGAATTTGGGTTACGAAGAACGCGGCTTTGAGGGGACGTGCGGGTACTCTTGGTATCCCTCTGTGAGGCTACAGATGATCCTCCTGGGCTCACAGAGGTTAAGGTCTGTGTTAGAAGAACCAAGGGTATGCCTTGGTTGCAATATAAGGCAACCTATAGACTAGGATGGACCATCATGATTCGGCGAGACCAATAGCCCTGTGATAGCAACTCGTCGTCTAACTACCATCTTGAGTCAGTCGAGGTACGTACAGCGGAAAGGCGGAGAACTCCAAAAGACCATATACTTGCTATCTAGTTATGGGTGCGGATGGCCATAGGTTAGTGGGGGCATAGAGGGCCTGCGTATAGTTCCCATTTTTTTCAAGGGTAGCCTTTCATTAGTTGAGGGAGGGGTCAAGTGGGACCATAGCCGCTGGAAAAACAGACCTTAGCATCTGCATCGACAGATATCTGAAAAGCTCCAGACCGAGTTCCGTGTTTCTTGATTTGCACTGCCACGAGACTTGGGTCGCACATATAGAGGACATGTGCATCTAGACAGCGATAACAATCCACGACACATACATGGGGAAAGTCTAGGAACATATACCACTCTGGGTAGTGTGTCCTAGACTATGGGCATTGTTCGATAGGTAGCATAATCCTTAGTTGGACCTAGGTCACGTAAACCCTAAAATCCGAGAAACGTTCAATAGGTAGCATAAACCCCAGTAGCCCTGGGTAGCGTAAACCCTGGTTGGATCTAGAATGCGCTCGATAGAAAACCCTAGATTAGATCTAGGTAATAAATAATAGATGTACACCTGAAAACAACCATAATTTCGGGGATAGGGATCACGTTATTGTTTTATCAGTCTATACAGATTACTAGTTGGGCACTAGTTAGATGGTGCAGAGATATAGAAATTAGAATGACAAGGTAGTAGCGAAGCAGAGAAAGTATAGAAGTGCATCCGGTTTATCTTACCTTATCATATCTTGTGCTAACCTTATGATTCCCATCATCATGGTGTTGTCTTGTATTCAGTTAATTCATGCCATGTTGCTTTTTACCTGTTCACATGCTGAAAGTTACTGTACTTACTAGACTTTATGTCTGACTCTGTTTTCTTTCGCTTTCTTGTCTTCCATTCCCCCCTAGGTTCACAGGGAGGGAATATTACTACTTAGCCCAGTTTTCTTTCCAAGCTGAAGATTAGTCGAAGTTTTGCTTGGATTCTCTTTTCCATTGCTATGGCTGGCTCACGCTACATTGGGGAATATAAATGTTATTTTATGCTTCTTTATTTTGTAAGACATATATTCTGGTATTGGAAAACAATTGCTGTATAAACTATTTTATCAATAAAGTAAAGTTCTATTTTCCGCTGTTTTAATTTTGTCTGTCTTGTAATTTATCTGTATCTTTTACCTATAATGCTTCACAGAACTTAGTGCATTCCCTTGGTGAGTGACACTAATGGATGTGGGGTGTTACACGTGGTATCAGAGTTGAAGGTTACCGGATCAGATAAAAGATTTGAAAAATTATTTTCAACGGTTTTAAAAGAAGCATTTTCAAAAGAAAAGTTTTGTTTTAAAGGCATATTCCCCAAAAGCCATACGCACTATCTTCTGGTCCTCTGTTTGAATTCTTCTCCCCTTCTTTCTTGAGTCTTCGGGGCTCCTGGCTTTCTGGGAGGTAACCTCATCGCGGAACGGTTCCGTAGGCTTGATAAGACTACGATACCTATCGAAGGGCAAAGTAGTGCCCGACTTCCATCTATAGCAATAGTAGTTTCACCTGCAGCTAGTTTTCTTTCAAGCTTTGAAGGGTTTTCCGTGCGGTGGAGGCAGCTTTGGAGAAACTTGTCAATATGATTACACAGGGATGGTAAAGATGTGGATGAGGGAGTTTGGCTAGGGAGCTCAACGCAAGGATGAGAAATTCATGGATATAAACTCAACTCACGAAGAAAAGAAGGAATTATAAAACCTAAGACGAGAGGAAGTATCTTTTCCATGGTATAATAGGGCATATAATTAAGGACAAAGGCAAGGACGAGGGACATGATTTTTAGAAGGGCGAGTACATGCTTTCACCACCAGAATACCTGAGAGAGAGATAGTAAAAGTCTATGTTGGAAAAGTTTAGCTTTTCGTTTTGATCAACCAGTTAGTACTCTTTTGATCTTAGCGCTTCACATTTGTTCATATCTACTTCCATAGTTGAGTCTCTGCACCTTAGTACTTGTATAGTAGAAGATCCCATTAGTGTCTCAAATCCAATTGGTGGTTCAGCCCGTTTACCTTTGGTTTGTAAGGATTTGAGAATAACTATATTAAGTGTTGAGTTTAAGTGTAATGCTTAAGTTTTTGGTTCCATGGGCTATGAGTTGATTCTAGGCATGGGTTGGTTGGCTATTAATTCTGAAAGGAGGGTAGTTAGACTTTTGACTTGCCTTGGGAATACCCTCGAGATTTCGTGTAAAGAATCAGTTAGGCTTAACTAGCTATAATCGCTTAATGCATTTATCGACGATTTGTAATCCGTTAGGGTAGTCCATGAGTACGCAGATGTTTTTGATTAGGTTAGGAGTTTACCCCTAAAACACGGATAGACTTCCGCATGTATCCAGTTGACAATGAAAGGATAGTTATCCGATCAACGACAGTTTTGGAAATGGAGGTCAAGAAGCTTCACAATCGTGAAGATTAATTAGATAAGGTACAGAATAGTGAAGCTCAAGAAGATGCGACTTAGAAGACTGAAGACTAGATACACGCATCATACCCTTTTTCTTAAGGGTACATCCTTGATCTCTTTTTCTAGGAATTTTATGCATACTTTCTAGCTTTTAAGGTATATCCTCTAGGACGTATCATCGATCCTTAGGTAGAAGCCAATGGATGTAAACATGTATTTGAAACATGTATTTGAAACATGTTATGATTGATGGTTGCAAATGGTTGCTCGTGGATTCATATACACACCATAGGCGCTAGAACGACTCAGTCACTTTCATATTGCATTCGCATATATGTATTTCCTTAACGGATTTAACTTGATATGTTATCATATGGATGTTGCATATGGATGAATGGCTATGCACACATGTAGTATTTACATAACTAGGGATGCTTGCATACATGATTGGACGCATGACACTGACATAATTCGCATTAAGGAGGTCAACTGAATCAGTAGACCGCCTGATTTTGCATTAGATAAAGACATATACACACACTATGCATATGAACATGAAAGCATTAGAAATATTATTAAGGACAATGAATGCCTGTGATTGAATGGTTGAGTAAATGGGTGATTGGATGATAGGACACATTCTTCCTAACTTGAAGATTTCGGGGACGAAATCCTTTTAAGAGGGGGAGAATGTAACACCCTGTAATTCTATAACATTAAGTTTCACAAATTAAAGTATAATTAAATTTGAAGAAGAATTAAGGGAAATGGGTTACGCCATTGCGTTCGTCTCGAAATTTTGCTTGAGATAGAGTCCAAGTTTGCGCAAATCAGACTCCGTATGAAGAAGTTATGACCTCCGGAAGTTTCAGAATTCAATTTAAAATTCAAACAGCTCAAAATTCAGTTAAAAATTCGAAAACAGACCCAAACTGGGCTGGGCGGGAAAATTCCCGCCCAGGATCTAGGTCGACCAGGGGGTCGACCTGGGTACCCAGGTCGACCAGGGGGTCGACCCAAGGGTCGACATACCTGGTCGACCTGGTCAGGTCTGGACCATTTTCTGGTTCGTGCTGAGTCACCTGGGCCTTCTGGATAGCTCTGAACTGATCTGATGGTTGTGGGTAATTCTAGGGTTCATCTAGCGGATCTAATCAAATTGAAATCCTATATATACAACCTAGTACTCAACCTAAATTCACACAAACTCTCTTAGGCATCTACTTGTTTCTTCTCTCTATTCTAACCTCCACCATTAAAATATATCCAATTCTCCACTAAAATAAGTTATAGTTCTTCTTCAGATTGGAGATTCAAATCAAGATTAAAGCTTTAAGAAAAGAATCAAAGGCTAATTCAACGGTTGCGAGCAACGTCATGCAAATCATAGCAAATCACCAATGCTATCTGATTATCCTTTTCTGAAACCGATCAATGTAAGTCAGTTACTTTTTAGATTTGAACGTCTAGATCTATTTGTGGCATGTAATTAAATGGATATAAGAATATGCCTGATCCTCTCATTTGAATATGTGCTTGTATATTCCTTTGGATCTAATTAAGAACTATTGTGATTAATTACCGATGAGATTGTGCCTATGCCTATGACGTTGAAAACTATTGTTAATGGCCTAAGACTATGACTGTGAACATAAGACTATGCCTATGGCTATGAACATAAGACTATTGCCTATGACCACGATTCATGACTATGAGATTTATGCCTATGAATATGAACATAAGACTATTGCCTATGACCATGATTCATGACTATTAGATTTACGCCAATGACTATGAACATAAGACTATTGTCTATGACTATGACTTTGAAACTATTGAGGTTAATTGCCTAGGACTATTTTGGTTATTTACCCATGACCATTCTAATTAATCGCCTATGATTCACAACTGTGAGACTACTACCTATAACCATGACTATGACTATTGTGGTTAAATGCCTAGGACTATTTTGGTTAATTGCTTATGCCGATAACACTATAGTTACAAATCACCTATGCCTATTCCCTTAATTATGTTGGATCTCATATTTATGATGTAGCTTGTCTAGTTTATTCCTATTCACTGTTATGTACATCAAACCTATTGGAACCATTATTTTTGTATTTGGTTCATTCTTTCATGTCTATTCTTTTATGCCATCCCCTATTCCTTGTTTTGATACTGTTAGTAGCATTTCATGAGTACTTAGAAACTTGTGAAATCATGTTATACGTACGATTACGGCGCGAGAATTTGGGCGTAGCTTAATTAAGATAATTTGGCATAATAAATATGTTGGAAAAATATGAATTGGCTATAATAGTGAATAATTTACATGCATATTTAGCTTGGGCGTAAATGGTAAATTGTTAATTCGCCAAAAAGTATGTAATTGGCATGTAAACTAAGATTTGGGCATAAACTGTAAACTACAGTATTGAATCTGGTTTGACATGAACTGATCTAGTTTGGCATAAACTGCAAGTTGGGTTAAATGATAGGTAAATCAAGATTTGGGCCTAGAATACAGGTATGTTAGTGGGTATGACAAATGAATATGATATAGGCCAAATTTGTTTAAAAGAGTTGTTAGCAATTTACAAATAGACAAAAAGGATAAATATGTAAATCTATGAAAGACGAATATGCCTAACCCGAGGTTAGATTGAGTTACGGTATAAGACTGCCCAGAACTGCCCAGCAAATCCAGCAACCATAACAACACCAATCTAATGTGGGTGGTTAGAGCATTGAGCCCAAAAGGACCCGAGGTTAGACTGAGTTGCGGTGTAAATCTGCCCGGAACCGACCGGCACATCTAGTGACTGCAACAATATCTGTCTAATGTGAGTGGTTGGTGCTTTAAATGAATAATTTAAAGCTAAGAAACAGTTAAGCTAGAATGGGAGGGTTAAGTCCATAGGAACACTTAACCAACTTAACATGTTAACAAGACAAGACTTGTAGGGGTTAAATAACCATTATAACATGTTTACTAGATAAGTGGGTGAGGTTAAGAAAAGGTTTAACCGTTTTAACATGTTAACTAGACTAGAAGATGGAGTTAAGTAAAATACACTTAGCCAATTTAACATGTTAACTAGACTAGAAGGTGGGGTTAAGTAAAATACACTTAGCCAATTTAACATGTTAACTAGACTAGAAGGTGGAGTTAAGTAAACTTAGAACACTTACCCGTTAAAACATGATAAATGGATAAGGTTAAGTTAATGAGGAACACTTAACCAATATAACAAGATAAATGGCTAAGGTTAAGTTAATAGAAAGCACTTAACCAGTGTAGTATGATGAATGGGTAGGGTTAAGTTAAACACAAGAAAGCCAACACTTAACCAGAGTGATAAACCTTAGTTAAAGAGAGCTAAGTAAATAACGAGAAGGAGAACTATGTAATAAACCTTAGTTAAGAAGACTAAGTTGTAAACCTTAGTTAAGAAAGTTAACGATTCAGGAAACTAAGTGGTAAACCTTAGTTAAGAGGACTAAGTAGTAAACCTTAGTCAAGAAAACCAAGTAGAACACGGGAAGGAGCAAACGTCCACCTGATCATGAAGAAGGCTCCAACGAATTTGGGTTATGAAGCACGCGGCTTCGAGGGGACGTGAGGGTACTCTTGTTATCCCTCTGTGAGGCTGCAGATGATCCTCCTGGGCTCATAGAGGTTAAGGTCTGCGTTAGAAGAACCAAGGTTAAGCCTTGATTGCAATATAAGGCAACCTAAAGACTAGGATGTACCAGTGTGATTCGGCGAGACCAGTAGCCCTGTGATAGCAACTCATCGTCTACCTACCATCTTGAGTCAGTCGAGATACGTACAGCGGAAAGGCGGAGAACTCCAAAAGACCATATACTTGCTATCTAGTTATGGGTGCAGATGGCCATAGGTTAGTGGGGGCATAAAGGGCCTGCGTATAGTTCTCATTTTTTTCAAGGGTAGCCTTTCATTAGTTGAGGGAGGGGTCAAGTGGGACCATAGCCACTAGAAAAAAAGACTTTAGCATCTACATCGGCAGATATCTGAAAAGCTCCCGACTGAGTTCCATGTTTCTTGATTTGCCCTGCCACGAGACTCGGGTCGCACATATAGAGGACATGTGCATCTAGACAGCGACAACGATCCACGACACATACGTGGGGAAAGTTTGGGAACATATACCACTCTGGGTAGTGCGTCCTAGACTAGGGGGCATTGTTCGATAGGTAGCATAATCCCTAGTTGAACCTAGGTCGTGTAAACCCTAAAATCCGAGAAACGTTCAATAGGTAGCATAAACCCCAGTAGCCCTGGGTAGCGTAAACCCTGGTTGGATCTAGAATGCGCTCGATAGAAAACCCTAGATTAGATCAGGGTAATAAATAATAGATGTACACCTGAAAACAACCACAATTTCGGGGACTGGGATCACGTTATTGTTTTATCAGTCTATACAGATTACTAGTTGGGCACTAGTTAGATGGTGCAGAGATATAGAAATTAGAATTACAAGGTAGTAGCGAAGCAGAGAAAGTATAGAAGTGCATCCAGTTTATCTTACCTTATCATATCTTGTGCTAACCTTATGATTCCCGTCATCATGGTGTTGTCTTGTATTCAGTTAATTCATGCCATGTTGCTTTTTACCTGTTCACATGTTGTAACACCCCGTATTTTCTATGATCGTATAAGTAACAAAACAGAGAATAATTAATTTTTAAAATAAGAATCAAGGGAAACAGGTTGCGCCATTGCGTTCGTCTCGAAATTCTGCTTGGTAATGAGTCCGATTTTTCGAGAAACGGAGTCCGTATGAGGGAGATATGGCCCTCCGAAGTTTCAGAGAATTTCAGAATCGAAAACAGCTCGGAAATTCGAATTCAAAATCCCAGAACAGGCTAGGCGGGAAAATTCCCGCCCATGGACCAGGTCGACCTAGGGGTCGACCATAGTGTCGATCTCCCAGGGGCCAGGTCGACCATAGTGTCGACCTGGGGGTCGACCTGGCCAGACCAGGTCGACCATAGTGTCGACCTGGTGGTCGACCTGCTCCCGAAACCAAGTTTTTGAACCTGGTTCATTCTGATGTATCCGGTCTCGTTTTCTGTCTAGATTCGTCCGCCTAATCCTATATAAACATCCCCTAACCTCATTTTCTCTACACAATTTCATTCTGTCTATACTCTGTCTCTGTTCTAAATAAAAAATAAAAATGGCGTCGCTACTCTGCTGGGATCAAAACTTGGACTGATGCATCTTCTTCCAACCTGAATAGAATTAAAAGCTAAATCAAATCTCATATCAAAGTTTAGAGCTACAACAACAATTAAAGAGGAATAATTCAGCCTTTCTGCATGAACACCAGTTTATTTCCTTTCTTAAACCACGAAAGGCAAGTACAGTTATTTTCCGATATAAACGTTAATTATGATTGTGACATGGATTGTAAATCTGAATCTGAGGTTATGTCTGTTCTGTTCTGTTTAGATCTATCTTATTCTGTATCTCTTTCTTCTTTCTGTTCTATAGCCAGGCTACTACAATCCTGCGTCGAATCTCATAAGAGATTAACGCACGAACGCTAAATTTTGGGACAAATAATGAATAATGCATAATTGGACATGAAACCGTTGCCTATGAGACTATTGCCTATGACCATGATTCACGCCTATGAGACTATTGCCTATGACATTGAATAAGAAACTATTGTGATTAGTCGCCCATGACTATTGTGGTTAGTTGCCTATAACTATTGTAGTTAGTTTCTTATGCTTATTCCCTTAATGATGTTGGATCTCATAATTAGTATGTAACCTTGCTAGTTTATTCCCATTCAATGTTATGTACATCGAGCCTAGTAGGGCCATTATCATTGTATTTGGTTCATCATTGCATGCCTATTCTTTCTTGTGCTTATCCCCTATTCCTTTTGCTAGGGTCATTTCATGAGTACTTAGAGAACTTGTGGAAACGTGTTATACGGGGATTAGGCGTAGCTTAATTAAGTTAATTTGGCATAATAAATAAGTTGGCATAATCTGAATTGACTATAATAGTGAATGACTAACATGTATATTAGTCTTGGACATAAATGGTAAACTAGAATATTAAATCTAGTTTTGACATGAACTGTAAATGGGAATATTAAGGCTAAGATTTGGGGCATATATTGTATTATGACCTTGATTTGGGCATGTAAGTTTAGGCTAAATTTATGATTAGGCAAGATATGTAAATAGAGTTATATATATATATATAATCTGCTAAATCTGTTATCTGCTAAATCCTTTAAATTGCCTAATCCGTTATCTGCTAAATCTGTTGAATTGCCTAAACTGCTGAATCTGCTATCTACTAAATCTTTTGAATCGCTTAAGCTGGTAGTTCTGCTACCTGTTGAATTGTCTGATCTGTTGAAAACTAGATAATGGTAATCTGGGTATGGAAATCCGTAGGCTCGACCTAAGATTTAGTAAAACATGGAAATTTGATTAATCTGTTGTATCCTATGAAGAAGCTTAATCTTTTAAATAAACAGAATTAGTCTGATATCTGAAAAATCTGTATTGGAATGAATTGGCTATGACACGAGGTTAGGCTCTGTTTGCGGTAGAAGCCTTCCCGGAACCAACCGGCTTAACCCGCAACCGCAAACTGTCAGTCTAATGTGAGAGGTTGTAGGCATAACTAAAATATGCTTAGACACGAGGTTAGGTCTGGCTTGTGGCAGAAGTCTGCCCAGAACCGCCCGGCATATCCAGTGGCCACAAGCTACCGACCTAATGTGAGAGTTCTGTGCATTAATATTTAATTAATGCAAATCTGGGATAAGTATGATGTCTAAAACGTTTTGGGTAAATAGGGTTAAACCAACCGGACTGGTGGATTTAATAAAACCTGTTTCGTGAATCTGTAGGCCCAATACAAAGTTAGACAATCTGTAAGTCTGTTAAGAACTGTACATCTGATCCGTTAGCCTGAAAATCCGTTAACTTGATCTGTAAACTAGTTGACTTGAACTCTGTATGTATGAACTTGTAAACAAGTTAATCTGAAATCTGTTAGTCTGGGGACACAAGGTTAGGAGGGAAATTACTTGTGTCATCTGTTGTTTGGGACCCATATTAGTCAGTAACCCTTTCTGGTATCAAAACTTTGACCCAACAGTAGGTAGGGTTCGGGCACGCTTACTGAACTAATTATAAGCGGTTCATTCTGATAATGGCGAAGGGTGTTGATGGTGCGTTCCAACTGGGTCATGTGCGTGCATGGATCCCAGTCTGCCTCTGAGGATGTAAGACGCTGTGACATCTGTAAATAGGTTTGTGCCAATTGGTTGTCACTTTAGGGAGTGATACACCCTACTGTGGGGCCGACACAGGGTATTTATGTATTAGGGAGCCGATCGCTTGGGGTAGGGTTTTAGGGTACACTTAGTTCTGTCTGTTTCTATTGGTACCGTCTGTTTCTGTTGGGTGGTAACACCTGTCTGTTTCTGCGTGGTACCTTCTGTTCGGGTGGTAAAGGCCCATTTACTAGTGTACACCTAATTCTACATTCTGTTTCTGTAGTGATTAATCTGTTTCTGTTTCTGTACCTTCTGTTCGGGTGGTAAAGGCCCAATATTAGCATTATGTTTCTGTCTGTTTCTGTTCGGGTGGTAAAGGCCCATTATTAGCATTCTGTTTCTGTCTGTTTCTGTTCGGGTGGTAAAGGCCCATTATTAGCATTCTGTTTCTGTCTATTTCTGTTGGGGTGGTAAAGGCCCATTACTAGCATTCTATTCTATGGAAATTATTCCGTTCCTGTTTCTGTTCAGTTTAGACATTGGGGTGACACCTAATCCTGTTATACTAGTATTAGTGCAGAGAGGTGAAAAGTAGTAGCTTACATCATTCTGTTCTTTTTTAGTTTAACCTAAGTATATTTGCTACTCCTGTTACTGTTATCTCGCATCCAGTTTTATTTTCGTGTCATAATTATTATTTTCTGTTCATATGATGAAAGTCACTGGACTTGCCAGACTTTATGTCTGACCTTGCTTGTTTTCGCCCCTTTTTCTTCCGTTTCCCCCCCAGGTTTGTAGGGTGGAAACCTAGGAGCTTGATTCGGATCTTCTCTGCTTGAAGTATCGTCTGGCTTTGGCATGGCAGTTTATGTTGGGGATTATGATTTTAAAAACTATGCATTCTGAAGGCTTTGTACAAGACTGATATTTTGTACTTGAATTCTGATATTGTGATTTGAAAGGATGTAACCAAACTTACTTCGGTTTCTATTGTAATAAAGCTATAAAATTTTCAAGTACCGTTTTATCTGTCTTGTAAGTTTCTGTTCTTTCTACTAAAACGCTCCATCAAAGTTAAGGCATTCCCTTTGTGAGTGAGCTTAACGGAGGTGGGGTGTTACACTTGGTATCAGAGCTGAAGGTTACCAGATTTGGGTAAAGTTTTTGAAAACTATTTTCAAAAAGGTTTTAAAAGGAAGTATTTTCGAAAGTAAAGCCTATTTTTGAAAAGAAAACATAATCCCCAAAAGCCATATATCTATCTTTTGATCCTCCGTTTGAATCTTTGTTTCTTTGTTTCTCCGGGGCTCCCGGCTTTCTGGGAGATAACCTCATCGCGACATGGTTCTGTAGGCTTGATAAGACTACGACACCGGTCAAAGGGCAAATAAACGCCCGACTTCCATCTGTAGCCGCAGTAGTCTCGCCTACGGCTAATTTTCTTTCGAGCTTTGTAGGATTTTCGGTGCGATGGAGGCAGCTTTCGAGGGACTTGTCAACGTGTTACACACAGATAGTAAAGATGAGAATGAGGGAGATTGGCTAAGGAGCACAACCCAAGGATGAGAAACTCATGGATATGGGCTTGGTTCACAAAGGAGGCAAAAAGGAAATACAAAAGAAGGAATAAAAGTCTGAAGATAAAGGAGGAGAAAAGTGCTTTACTTATGGAAGCTTGACTCATCTGGACAAGGATTGCCGAAAGAGGAAGGACACTCACTTCAACTGTGGTGAGATGGGACACTTCAGTAGGGGCTTCCCGAAGAACCAGGGGTAAGGACAGAGGACATGACCTACTTCGGGAAGGCAGGCAAATGCTCTCATAGTTGGTGGATAGGATAGAAGTAGGAAAATTTCCGTAGAGAGTTTAGTTTCCTTGTCTGATTATTGAGTTAGAACTCTTTCCGATTATGGCATTCTGATTTTGTAGTCGAGTCTCTGCACTTTAATACTAGTCTTGTTTCTGATCTGGTTATAGTCTCAAACCCCATAGGGGTTACGACTCATCTGTTGGTGATAGGTTGGGGTTTGAGGGTATCTGTGTTAGGCGTCAAGTCGATTGTAATGCATACATTCTGGGTTTTTGAGGGATATGGTGGGATTTTCCCATGCTTAGTTTTCTAAGAATCATTCGATAATCTGATCTGTACTAGTAGTCTGTAAGCATCTGGATATTTCTGAAAAGGTAAAGATTTCCAGTTTTGACATTGTCTAAAGAGGGTAATCCTCTGGGTATCAATCTGATGTTGATTTCGGTCTTCGGGGCCGATACTTAGGGGAATTATTCTCTCAACCAATGTCTAATGGGAACCAAGTTTTTATTCTATTTGTACTCGCTTCCATCATTCGAATGTATCCTATCGATCGAATCTTCGAACTTTAGATAGAAACCAATGGGTGTAAACATGTGTTTGAGACATGTTATGTTTGATGGTTGCAAGTGGATGCAAGTGGTTGCTAGTGGTTGCTTGTGGATGCATATACACACACTAGGCACTAGATCGGCTCGAAAACACTATCATACTGCATATGGATATGTGAGCATTTTCAATTTTTGTGGATGCAAAATGATTGACTCATCACATGGATGTCGCATATGAATGAATGGTTGTCACTCATATAAGAATGACATGTATCAAATAGGAAAATTGCATACATGTTGGACTCATGGCACTAACATAATTCGCATTAAGGAGGTCAACTGAATCAGTGGACCGCCTGATCTTTGCATTAGATAAGGAACATATACACACACTTTTGCATATGTTCATACAACATTAGAAGTTTTCTAAGGACAATGGATGCTTGTGGATGATGGTTGAGTAGATGGATGACTCGATGGTAGGACACATTCTTCTTAACTTGAAGATTTCGGGGACGAAATCCTTTAAGGAGGGGAGAAGGTAACACCCCGTATTTTCTATGATCGTATAAGTAACAAATCAGAGAATAATTAATTTTTAAAATAAGAATCAAGGGAAACGGGTTACACCATTGCATTCGTCTCGAAATTCTGCTTGGAAACAAGTCCGAGTTTTCGAGAAACAGAGTCCGTATGAGGGAGATATGGCCCTCTGAAGTTTCAGAGAATTTCAGAATCGAAAACAGCTCGGAAATTTGAATTCAAAATCCCAGAACAGGCTGGGCGGGAAAATTCCTGCCCATGGACCAGGTCGACCTGGGGGTCGATCATAGTGTCGACCTCCCAGGGGCCAGGTCGACCATAGTGTCGACCTGGGGGTCGACCTGGCCAGACCAGGTCGACCATAGTGTCGACCTGGGGGTCGACCTGCTCCCGAAACCAAGTTTTTGAACCTGGTTCATTCTGATGTATCCGGTCTCGTTTTCTGTCTAGATTCGTCTGCCTAATCCTATATAAACAGCCCCTAGCCTCATTTTCTCTACACAATTTCATTATGTCTATACTCTGTCTCTGTTCTAAATAAAAAATAAAAATGGTGTCGCTACTCTGCTGGGATCAAAACTTGGACTGATGCATCTTCTTCCAACCTGAATAGAATTAAAAGCTAAATCAAATCTCATATCAAAGTTTAGAGCTACAACAACAATTAAAGAGGAATAATTTAGCCTTTCTGCATCAACACCAGTTTATTTCCTTTCTTAAACCACGAAAGGCAAGTACAGTTATTTTCCGATATAAACGTTAATTATGATTGTGACATGGATTGTAAATCTGAATCTGAGGTTATGTCTGTTCTGTTTAGATCTATCTTGTTCTGTATCTCTTTCTTCTTTCTGTTCTATAGCCAGGCTACTACGAGCCTGCGCCGATTCTCATAAGAGATTAACGCACGAACGCTAAATTTTGGGACAAATAATGCATAATTGGACATGAAACTATTGCCTATGAGACTATTGCCTATGACTATGATTCATGCCTATGAGACTATTGCCTATGACTAAGATTCACGCCTATGAGACTATTGCCTATGACAATGATTCACGCCTATGAGACTATTGCCTATGACATTGAATAAGAAACTATTGTGATTAGTCGCCCATGACTATTGTGGTTAGTTGCCTATAACTATTGTAGTTAGTTTCTTATGCTTATTCCCTTAATGATGTTGGATCTCATATTTAGTATGTAACCTTGCTAGTTTATTCCCATTCACTGTTATGTACATCGAGCCCAGTAGGGCCATTATCATTGTATTCGGTTCATCATTGCATGCCTATTCTTTCTTGTGCTTGTCCCCTATTCCTTTTGCTAGGGTCATTTCATGAGTACTTAGAGAACCTGTGGAAACGTGTTATACGGGGATTTGGCGTAGCTTAATTAAGTTAATTTGGCATAATAAATAAGTTGGCATAATCTGAATTGGCTATAATAGTGAATGACTAACATGTATATTAGTCTTGGACATAAATGGTAAACTAGAATATTAAATCTAGTTTTGACATGAACTGTAAATGGGAATATTAAGGCTAAGATTTGGGGCATATATTGTATTATGACCTTGATTTGGGCATGTAAGTTTAGGCTAAATTTACGATTAGGCAAGATATGTAAATAGAGTTTTTTATATATATAATCAGCTAAATCTGTTATCTGCTAAATCCGTTAAATTTCCTAATCCGTTATCTGCTAAATCTGTTGAATTGCCTAAACTGCTGAATCTGTTATCTGCTAAATCTGTTGAATCGCTTAAACTGCTAGATCTGCTACTTTTTGAATTGTCTGATCTGTTGTAAACTAGATAATGGTAATCTGGGTATGGAAATCCGTAGGCTCGACTTAAGATTTAGTAAAACATGGAAATTTGATTAATCTGTTGTATCCTATGAAGAAGCTTAATCTGTTAAATAAACAGAATTAGTCTGATATCTGAAAAATCTGTATTGGAATGAATTGGCTATGACACGAGGTTAGGCTCTGTTTGCGGTAGAAGCCTGCCCGGAACCAACCGGCTTAACCAGTGACCGCAAACTGTCAGTCTAATGTGAGAGGTCGTAGGCATAACTAAAATATGCTTAGACACAAGGTTAGGTCTGGCTTGTGGAAGAAGTCTGCCCGGAACCGCCCGGCATATCTAGCGGCCACAAGCTACCGACCTAATGTGAGAGGTCTGTGCATTAATATTTAATTAATGCAAATCTGGGATAAGTATGATGTCTAAAATGTTTTGGGTAAATAGGGTTAAACCAACCGGACTGATGAATTTAATAAAACCTGTTTCATGAATCTGTAGGCCCAGTACAAAGTTAGACAATCTGTAAGTCTGTTAAGAACTGTACATCTGATCCGTTAGCGTGAAAATCCGTTAACTTGATTTGTGAACTAGTTGACTTGAACTCTGTATGTATGAACTTGTAAACAAGTTAATCTGAAATCTGTTAGTCTGGGGACACAAGGTTAGGAGGGAAATTACTTGTGTCATCTGTTGTTTGGGACCCATATTAGTCAGTAACCCTTTCTGGTATCAAAACTTTGACCCAACAGTAGGTAGGGTCCGGGCACGCTTACTGAACTAATTATAAGCGGTTCATTCTGATAATGGCGAAGGGTGTTGATGGTGCGTTCCAACTGGGTCATGTGCGTGCATGGATTCCAGTCTGCCTCTGAGGATGTAAGACGCTGTGACATCTGTAAATAGGTCTATGCCAATTGGTTGTCACTTTAGGGAGTGATACACCCTACTGTAGGGCCGATACAGGGTATTTATGTATTAGGGAGCCGATCGCTTGGGGTAGGGTTTTAGGGTACACTTAGTTCTGTCTGTTTCTGTTGGTACCGTCTGATTCTGTTGGGTGGTAACACCTGTCTATTTCTGCTTGGTACCGTCTGTTCAGGTGGTAAAGGCCCATTTACTAGTGTACACCTAATTCTACATTCTGTTTCCGTAGGGATTAATTTGTTTCTGTTTCTGTACCTTCTGTTCGGGTGGTAGAGGCCCATTATTAGCATTCTGTTTCTGTCTGTTTCTGTTCGGGTGGTAAAGGCCCATTATTAGCATTCTGTTTCTGTCTGTTTCTGTTCGGGTGGTAAAGGCCCATTATTAGCATTCTGTTTCTGTCTGTTTCTGTTGGGGTGGTAAAGGCCCATTACTAGCATTCTCTTCTGTGGAAATTATTCTATTCCTGTTTCTGTTCAGTTTAGACATTTTGGTGACACCTAATCCTGTTATACTAGTATTATTGCAGAGAGGTGAAAAGTAGTAGCTTACATCATTCTGTTCTTTTTTCTGTTTAACCTAAGTATATCTGCTACTCCTGTTACTGTTATCTCGCATCCAGTTTTATTTTCATGTCATAATTATTATTTTCTGTTCATATGCTGAAAGTCACTGGACTTGCCAGACTTTATGTCTGACCTTGCTTGTTTTCGCCCCTTTTTCTTCCGTTCCCCCCTCTCCCCCAGGTTTGTAGGGTGGAAATCTAGGAGCTTGATTCGGATCTTCTCTGCTTGAAATATCTTCTGGCTTTGGCATGGCAGTTTATGTTGAGGATTATGATTTTAAAAACTATGCATTCTGAAGGCTTTTGTACAAGACTGATATTTTGTACTTGAATTCTGATATTGTGATTTGAAAAGATGTAACCAAACTTACTTAGGTTTCTATTGTAATAAAGCTATAAAATTTTCAAGTATTGTGTGAAAACCCGTAACTTCCCCGTAAAGGAAAGCGGCGGATAGTTCGAGAACAAGCCACAACAGAACGCATACAAAAGAACATTTCACTGTATATTACAACAATGCATCAGATTACAAGAATATACAGAGTATGAAAGAATATTACACAGAAATATCAGAGATTTAAATTACATTTAAATACATCGCAGCGGAAAATAATACAATACACAACTAGAAGAGATATACGGATACAAAGCTTTCCGGATATCGTTCCAGCTGTAAACCAGGATCCTGTGAATATAAATCTGCAAAACCAAAACTACTAGCTGCCCGTGTCGAAAATAGGGGCACCCAGAGTTTAGGTTAAATCAATAAACTCCAGGTCAGTCATGGGACTGGTGTGAGAACTAAAACAGTTAATCTTTATTTTTAAAGTTAGGTAAATCAAAGGACCACGCCGTATAACACGGAACGGGTTTCCTCCCAAGAATACCAGTGCATAAAACAAACAGCGCAATGCTAAATAAAGAAAAATGAAGCTGTTATAAGACCCAGGTCCTATCACACAATGCAACGCAAGCCGGGGGATAGGGTTTTCCCTTATAACAGCCAAAGAATGCTTGATACGTTTGAAACAAATCATTTGATACTATAATAAGTGCATAGTGTATAAAACAACTTCAAATCATAAGTATCAATCATAGGCCGCATGGGTACCATATATCATGTCGCCATACTAGTTCTACAATTATAACCGCAAATGTCACGTATTTGGAAATTGGATTTCCGTCTATGAACCGAGGCAAAAGATAGTCCTCAACCGATTCGAGACAATCTAGCCCATGTCTCAGGATCAGAGCTCGAGTGACCCTTGGAGCGACAGGGCCGGTCCACCGATGTGGATTAAAATGCCTGAACATTACGTTTCCCCGCCCTTTGGGGCGTAAGCGAGCCAAATAAATGACTCCATCGGTTCGAGAACGACCGATCAATCCGAGGCGCCTCGCAACAGCAACAACCACATAAGTCAAACTCATTAGGGCGTGTAAAACCACTGACGCCACTTTTTAGCTAGAAGGAAACGCATGCCCTCCCTGAGGTCCTCTCCCGTTTTTGGTTCATACCGGGTGTGAAACACGCGAGGTAAACGTTACACAAAGCTACGCCACAAAGGCCGTGCTTTGATCATCACCACAAGACTTTGCTTTTAAACAGAAGCCTCGATCAATTGCCACTTAGGCATGCCACACAGACAATTCACTCCATGCGTTTGATATCCATCAATATATAACCCCTGAGCTCGTACGTCTCAGAGAAGGGCGTTAAGCAAGAGAATAAATTCTCCGCCGCCAAACAGATATATATTTAATAGAGATCAATCACACGGACTAAAATCCGATGTCAGACACACAGTCCATTTGCAAGTCCGTTCTGGGTCTGAACGAAACCGGAGGCACCTAGTACCCCGCATATCCATCGATCTCCAAGTACGTCTGGACGATCACTAACTGTTTCCATCTTCTTGGGTGTACAGCCCAATCAAGATCATCAGTAATTACCCAAACGACGTGAAGACTTCCGGTCTTCGACCATCGTCTTCATCTTCGACTTATCGTCGTATCAGTTATTCAGAATGGGATAAACCCGGTCTTTCCGAATAATTCGCGTATATATTATAAAAGTGTTACACAAACACAACATACGCCTCATTCCAATTCATCAGTCACTAACCGTAAATTAATCCAGAGAATAATTTCCCAAATATTAACCCCGAAGGCCGAAACCAACATCAGATCAATATCCAGAAAACCATTCTGCTTGGCTAACCGACAGTTAGTTTCTAAACTTCACATTCATAGGGAAAGGTTCCCATTAATTTTATCCAAGATAAATTCCTTGAATTTATTCTTTATTCTATTTTTGAATCTCAATTCAAACTAGTCGGGATTAGCGGACCTTACCGAAGTAATCATTTATTTTAATTTCCCCATCCCAACCTATTCATCCCATGAAGTAAAACTGGTAATACTTCATATCTAACACCACAGTGTTATCGGTAAATTCAATTACCATTTCACGTTCAAATCTAATTAAAGATTTAACTATCGCCTGGAGCAAAACTGGTGATACTCCATTTTCGATCATTTCAATCTAATTAAAGATTCATTAAAACTCCACTTAGTTTTAATCTTCGACTGGGTTAAAGAATCAGTGTCATTTAAAACACGGTTCAAGATAAACCCAAATCACATTCCATTAATTATCGGGTTAAAGAACAAGTGTTATTTAAAACACTGTTCACGATAAACCCAAAAATCACATTCATTAATTATCGGGTTAAAGAACCAGTGTTGTTTAAAACACTGTTCACGATAAACCCAAAAATCATATTCATTAATTATCGGGTTAAAGAACGAGTGTTGTTTAAAACACTGTTCACGATAAACCCAAAAATCAATATCAATTCAATTCAAATTAAATATCATTTAATTGGTACACTTCATTAATCTAAATAAAAAGATTTAATCTTTTCTCAACTGGGTTCAAGAACAGTGTTAGTGAAGACACCATCCACGACAAACCCAAATCACATTTGATATTCAATATAAGGCTCTGAATAGAAAATATATCGGCTTATATTCAATATCAAATTCTACGATTAACAAATGTCGTATTGGAAATAACGATATAAATACATATCTTTCAAATTTCCATAACACCATCCGTATAATCACGAATTCCAACATCGAAATATTCCGAAGACAATTTCGATTCAAATCCACTCCAATGCAATCATTGGAAATTTTGGTTATTTTTAAAACCCTTTTTCAAATTCAGTTTATTTATTTAAAAATAAATAGAATTATATTTCTAGTTCAAAACTAGTTCATTTCAATAAAAATCTATTTTTATCTTTTCAAATATGGAGTTTTTCATACAAATTTTCCCCAAATCATTTCTTATGATTTTACACAAATTATTACTATTTTTAATAATTTTATCAAGGCCCGTACAGTCGATTTCCATCAATGGCCATCGAACTGCACTTACAGCGACCTTTTTCGAATTTGATTTGGATGTATCTCCAAATCCAACCGTTAGATTTCAAATTTCTAATATTCTTTAGAAAGCTCTTTTCGATACGAACCCAACGGTTCCGGTTTTAGGAGAATCCGACGGTCGGATCTCCCGTAATGTCCGTTTGAAATAAATGGTCGAAATTCACGAACTGCCGCGGCGCGGCGCGTTCTATTCAGGCCATTATATTATATATATAATATATATAATATATACTTCGTCGATTTCTGTTTAAAACAAATTATATAAATAGTTTTAAATTCGTTTCAAAAGCAATTTCAACTTCCATTTCAATTCAAAGCAAAATTGAATTCTTCTTTATAAATTCGTTTTAAAATTCATTTCTATTCAATTCAAATTTCAATTCAATTTGAATTCATTTCAATTCGCTTTCAATTCAATTTGAATTCGTTTTCAATTCAATTCATTTCGAAATCGTTATATATTCAATTCATTTCGAAATCGTTTTATATTCAATTCATTTCGAAATCGTTATATATTCAATTCATCTCGAAATCGTTTTGTATTCAATTCATTTCGAAATCGTTATATATTCAATTCATTTCGAAATCGTTATATATTCAATTCATTTCGAAATCGTTTTATATTCAATTTATTTCGAAATCGTTATATATTCAATTCATTTCGAAATCGTTATATATTCAATTCATTTCCAAAATGAATAAAATCGATATAAATATCATTTACGTCAAAATGGCGTCAATCTAATCAACACGGCTTCATAAATTTCTATTTCAAATATTTTATTTCAAATATTTCTTTTTCAAAATAGTTGTTATTATCAAAATATTTCGTTCAACACATGACCAATCTCAAAGGATGAGTACTGTCAACACATGAACTGTTATTTTATAATATTCTTTATTTTCTAAATTGGAATGAGGCCCAATCAATCACCATATAATGTTAATTATGTGGATTTTCATACAACACATGTATATAATAGCATCGATAAATAATCAACCATCAACCAAAGTGCACTACACTGTATAAGCATCAAATATAGATATCTAATGCTTATAACAGCCTGTCAATCAATCGATTGACATATTTAATCAATCAGGATGAGTGAACTTCAAATTTCATCCCAACACCCGTGTGGGGTTTCAAACAATCAAACACAGATTTTATTTGTGCAGTTGGGCGATGTGTAAAATTTATCGTCCCAATCAATATCAGTCAAATCAGTGTATATAAACAAATCGGCCGATTTGTTTATAAATATTTATTTATTCACTTTCACGTTAAAAATTATATTTTTAACGACAAAACATTTTATTTCGACATATGAATTTCTATTCAATTCATTTCTTCGATAAAATGATATTTTTATTTTCCTAACTTATTTTAGAAAATTTCGGCGGCATAACGGCACGATACTAAAAACGGGACGAGGCCTAGCCTTATCCCCGGTCTAGTGAAGGCCCACGCCATTCACACATCAATCAAACCATTCAATTTCACCCAAACAATTCAATTCAATCACATAATCAAACTAATCTATGCAACCAAACAAACAAGTCCATGGTTTGTGGACGATTGTGTCGGGTGCTACTAAGCACCGTCTGCATCCTAGCATATATATATAACTAGAGAAATTAAATTGAAAGGTGAGAAGTTCTCACCAAAGCTATCCAATCATCTTGACTCTTCATTTAGAGAAATCTTCAACGTCATCGCATCTTCGTTGCCCGCTTTCACTACCTATGTAAAAATCGAATTTTTACTTCGCTATCCAATATATAAAAATCATATTTTTTATTTCGCTATTCTTCATATAAAAATCCTATTTCTATGTATATAATAATAAATAAAAGAATTTATAAATTAAAATAAAACACAATCAGAAGAAAGGACTTACAGCTAATCGGAGGAGAAAAAAAAAGGGGGATTGGTGCTGGTGTCGCACTCGAGGTGGCGGGCCTGACCTTCGGCGGCGCGCAGGGCTGAGGGGTTCAGGGGAGGTTGCGGTGGAGGTGAGGGATTTGGGTTCAATCAGATGGAGAGAGAGAGGGGGGCGAAGGGGGAAGTCGAGGGTGGAGGACGGCACTTGGTGCCGGCTGATGGCCTGGGGAGGGGAGAAGGGGGAAACGGCGGCGGTGGGTAGCTAATTGGGGCTAGGGCTTGGGACAGTGCGGAAAAGAAACGGGGATTGCGGCGTTGTCGAGAGGAGAGGCGCCTGAGGCGGAGCGATGGCGTAAGGGGGAGGCGCTGGCGGCAGAAGGGTGGTGGAGCGGAGGGCATCGGGGATAAAGGGGCGGGTTTTTTTCTTTTAATATTTTTTTATCTCAGATCTAATTTGAACAGTGAAGGGGACGGAGATATTATGGTTGACCTTATATAAAATAATATATTTTTAATTTAATTTATTCCCAAAAAGTAATTTTTTTATTTCGAACTCAAAATCGAACCCACCGACTGTCGTCCCTAGCGTTTAACCCCCATTCTGAACACAATGGGATATGTATCGCAAGCTGATTTGACCGTTTCGATTAGTTTCCGTTGAATTTACATTTAAATTACTATATTGAATTTTAAACGTACATTTCAAATTACCGGGGCCACATACTCACTCTAAAAATTCCTAGAAAAATATTTCTAGCTTCGTATTGACGATACGGTCCAAACAAAACTAGTTTCGTCGAATTCTGAGGCCGTTAGAAAAATGGCCAATTTCCAGTCGATTAAAATCAACTGAAACTGGTCAAACGCGTTTTCCTTTGCCACGCTCACATATTGATTCGAAAAATTATGAAATTTGAAACCTAGCAATAACTTTACATCCCGGACCCAACAAAACTGGTTTCGTCGAAATCCGAGGTCGTTTGCAAAATGTCCATTTTTAAGGGCCTGAATTCCATAGCGACTATTCAGAATTTTCAACTGGACATATCTTTTGATTCCCGCTACGAACTTTTGATTTTTCGGATTCGTTGGAAACATATTATCAATTAGATCCCATTATTTTTGGTTTCACTAAAATCCGGATTGTTTTGCACCCGGTACATTCAATTGAAGTTTGAAATCGAATTATCGAACTACCGCGCCATTTTCAATTCCTTTTATAATTATATATAAATATTATATATTCTAACGACGACGTATATAATATATACGTTCGAATTATATTCAAAATAAATTTCTCGTCGATATTATTTAAAATAATCTGTTTTAAATATTCAAAATTCGCTAAAATTGCCAAAATAAAAATTTTAAACTGGCCCAGATTTTCCGGGTTGTTACAATCTCCCCCACTTAAAACTTTTCGTCCCCGAAAAGGAACAAAGTCGAAAGTGGTTTGATAATCCAACTCTACGTTCGATCTGGCTTCCATTCTCCAACTCTTTAGTTTCTGAGAATTTTCTAAAATTTCAAAAATTTGGCTAACACCCTAAATTTTCGAAAAATTTCGCCATAACCTCCCCTGCACCGGGAGCATCGGGGAATTTCAAATAGCTTCCCCGGTCCTTCAGATCTCAAAAAGAAAAAGAAAAAGCCAAGTGGCTAGCCAATAGGCTCATAAAATCATCATCACCCAAACAAAACAGTAAATTATGTAGTAAACATGTACCTATTTGTCGGGCAAACAAATTTTATTCTCTGGCTCTAGCCTCCTTGCTATGACCTGTTCAATATAAGTATATGTATATGCAAGCAAATGCGACCAATTTTCAATACAATTCAATATTTGATTCAATTAGGCTAAATGGTTCGAAAATTATCAAACAAATAAACAAACAACACAAACATCAATCAATTAGTGAATTAGAGTTTCAAATTCATAATTTTGATACATATACAAAAATCATATTTTTGATGCCAAATCACAACAATAAGCCCTATCAAATTGGTTCTCACACCAGTCTAATGGAAATATATAGATATCACACATTCGAAACACGAATATAAATATTGATAATGCGGCCGCATTACCAAAATTATCTCCGGGCGACTAGAGTGTGATTCTATATCTATCCAGTATATTAAAATTTCAAATACACGTTTGCAAGGCGTATATGCAAAATTTTTATATACTGAACTGTCCAAATCAATATAAATAAATAATCAAATACGAATAATTGATTTAAATTTTCAAAACAAAATTTGTTTTCATTTTAAAAATATACTCTTCACACTCGTTCTAGGATACTTCTGATCCCATCTCTAACGAGTCATTCCCATTGGATATTACTAATCCAATATCTGATGAATTCTTTCGTATGGTTCTAATGTGCCTTGTTCTCTGCTTTGTAAACCAAAGCTCTGACACCAACTGTGAAAACCCGTAACTTCCCCGTAAAGGAAAGCGGCGGATAGTTCGAGAACAAGCCACAACAGAACGCATACAAAAGAACATTTCACTGTATATTACAACAATGCATCAGATTACAAGAATATACAGAGTATGAAAGAATATTACACAGAAATATCAGAGATTTAAATTACATTTAAATACATCGCAGCGGAAAATAATACAATACACAACTAGAAGAGATATACGGATACAAAGCTTTCTGGATATCGTTCCAGCTGTAAACCAGGATCCTGTGAATATAAATCTGCAAAACCAAAACTACTAGCTGCCCGTGTCAAAAATAGGGGCACCCAGAGTTTAGGTTAAAACAATAAACTCCAGGTCAGTCATGGGACTGGTGTGAGAACTAAAACAGTTAATCTTTATTTTTAAAGTTAGGTAAATCAAAGGACCACGCCGTATAACATGGAACGGGTTTCCTCCCAAGAATACCAGTGCATAAAACAAACAGCGCAATGCTAAATAAAGAAAAATGAAGCTGTTATAAGACCCAGGTCCTATCACACAATGCAACGCAAGCCGGGGGATAGGGTTTTCCCTTATAACAGCCAAAGAATGCTTGATACGTTTGAAACAAATCATTTGATACTATAATAAGTGCATAGTGTATAAAACAACTTCAAATCATAAGTATCAATCATAGGCGGCATGGGTACCATATATCATGTCGCCATACTAGTTCTACAATTAAAACCGCAAATGTCACGTATTTGGAAATTGGATTTCCGTCTATGAACCGAGGCAAAAGATAGTCCTCAACCGATTCGAGACAATCTAGCCCATGTCTCAGGATCAGAGCTCGAGTGACCCTTGGAGCGACAGGGCCGGTCCACCGATGTGGATTAAAATGCCTGAACATTACGTTTCCCCGCTCTTTGGGGCGTAAGCGAGCCAACTAAATGACTCCATCGGTTCGAGAACGACCGATCAATCCGAGGCGCCTCGCAACAGCAACAACCACATAAGTCAAACTCGTCAGGGCGTGTAAAACCACTGACACCACTTTTTAGCTAGAAGGAAACGCATGCCCTCCCTGAGGTCCTCTCCCGTTTTTGGTTCATACCGGGTGTGAAACACGCGAGGTAAACGTTACACAAAGCTACGCCACAAAGGCCGTGCTTTGATCATCACCACAAGACTTTGCTTTTCAACAGAAGCCTCGATCAATTGCCACTTAGGCATGCCACACAGGCAATTCACTCCATGCGTTTGATATCCATCAATATATAACCCCTGAGCTCGTACGTCTCAGAGAAGGGCGTTAAGCAAGAGAATAAATTCTCCGCCGCCAAATAGATATATATTTAATAGAGATCAATCACACGGACTAAAATCCAATGTCAGACACACAGTCCATTTGCAAGTCCGTTCTGGGTCTGAACGAAACCGGAGGCACCTAGTACCCCGCATATCCATCGATCTCCAAGTACGTCTGGACGATCATTAACTGTTTCCATCTTCTTGGGTGTACAGCCCAATCAAGATCATCAGTAATTACCCAAACGACGTGAAGACTTCCGGTCTTCGACCATCGTCTTCATCTTCGACTTATCGTCGTATCAGTTATTCAGAATGGGATAAACCCGGTCTTTCCGAATAATTCGCGTATATATTATAAAAGTGTTACACAAACACAACATACGCCTCATTCCAATTCATCAGTCACTAACCGTAAATTAATCCAGAGAATAATTTCCCAAATATTAACCCCGAAGGCCGAAACCAACATCAGATCAATATCCAGAAAACCATTCTGCTTGGCTAACCGACAGTTAGTTTCTAAACTTCACATTCATAGGGAAAGGTTCCCATTAATTTTATCCAAGATAAATTCCTTGAATTTATTCTTTATTCTATTTTTGAATCTCAATTCAAACTAGTCGGGATTAGCGGACCTTACCGAAGTAATCATTTATTTTAATTTCCCCATCCCAACCTATTCATCCCATGAAGTAAAACTGGTAATACTTCATATCTAACACCACAGTGTTATCGGTAAATTCAATTACCATTTCACGTTCAAATCTAATTAAAGATTTAACTATCGCCTGGAGCAAAACTGGTGATACTCCATTTTCGATCATTTCAATCTAATTAAAGATTCATTAAAACTCCACTTAGTTTTAATCTTCGACTGGGTTAAAGAATCAGTGTCATTTAAAACACGGTTCACGATAAACCCAAATCACATTCCATTAATTATCGGGTTAAAGAACAAGTGTTATTTAAAACACTGTTCACGATAAACCCAAAAATCACATTCATTAATTATCGGGTTAAAGAACGAGTGTTGTTTAAAACACTGTTCACGATAAACCCAAAAATCACATTCATTAATTATCGGGTTAAAGAACGAGTGTTGTTTAAAACACTGTTCATGATAAACCCAAAAATCAATATCAATTCAATTCCAATTAAATATCATTTAATTGGTACACTTCATTAAATCTAAATAAAAAGATTTAATCTTTTCTCAACTGGGTTCAAGAACAGTGTTAGTGAAGACACCATCCACGACAAACCCAAATCACATTTGATATTCAATATAAGGCTCTGAATATAAAATATATCGGCTTATATTCAATATCAAATTCTACGATTAACAAATGTCGTATTGGAAATAACGATATAAATACATATCTTTCAAATTTCCATAACACCATCCGTATAATCACGAATTCCAACATCAAAATATTCCGAAGACAATTTCGATTCAAATCCACTCCAATGCAATCATTGGAAATTTTGGTTATTTTTAAAACCCTTTTTCAAATTCAATTTATTTATTTAAAAATAAATAGAATTATATTTCTAGTTCAAAACTAGTTCATTTCGATAAAAATCTATTTTTATCTTTTCAAATATGGAGTTTTTCATCCAAATTTTCCCCAAATCATTTCTTATGATTTTACACAAATTATTACTATTTTTAATAATTTTATCAAGGCCCGTACAGTCGATTTCCACCAATGGCCATCGAACTGCACTTACAGCGACCTTTTTCGAATTTGATTTGGACGTATCTCCAAATCCAACCGTTAGATTTCAAATTTCTAATATTCTTTAGAAAGCTCTTTTCGATACGAACCCAACGGTTCCGGTTTTAGGAGAATCCGACGGTCGGATCTCCCGTAATGTCCGTTTGAAATAAATGGTCGAAATTCACGAACTGCCGCGGCGCGGCGCGTTCTATTCAGGCCATTATATTATATATATAATATATATAATATATACTTCGTCGATTTCTTTTTAAAACGAATTATATAAATAGTTTTAAATTCGCTTCAAAAGCAATTTCAACTTCCATTTCAATTCAAAGCAAAATTGAATTCTTCTTTATAAATTCGTTTTAAAATTCATTTCTATTCAATTCAAATTTCAATTCAATTTGAATTCATTTCAATTCGCTTTCGATTCAATTTGAATTCGTTTTCAATTCAATTCATTTCGAAATCGTTATATATTCAATTCATTTCGAAATCGTTTTATATTCAATTCATTTCGAAATCGTTATATATTCAATTCATCTCGAAATCGTTTTATATTCAATTCATTTCGAAATCGTTATATATTCAATTCATTTCGAAATCGTTATATATTCAATTCATTTCGAAATCGTTTTATATTCAATTTATTTCGAAATCGTTATATATTCAATTCATTTCGAAATCGTTATATATTCAATTCATTTCCAAAATGAATAAAATCGATATAAATATCGTTTACGTCAAAATGGCGTCAATCTAATCAACACGGCTTCATAAATTTCTATTTCAAATATTTTATTTCAAATATTTCTTTTTCAAAATAGTTGTTATTATCAAAATATTTCGTTCAACACATGACCAATCTCAAAGGATGAGTACTGTCAACACATGAACTGTTATTTTATAATATTCTTTATTTTCTAAATTGGAATGAGGCCCAATCAATCACCATATAATGTTAATTATGTGGATTTTCATACAACACATGTATATAATAGCATCGATAAATAATCAACCATCAACCAAAGTGCACTACACTGTATAAGCATCAAATATAGATATCTAATGCTTATAACAGTCTGTCAATCAATCGATTGACATATTTAATCAATCAGGATGAGTGAACTTCAAATTTCATCCCAACACCCGTGTGGGGTTTCAAACAATCAAACACAGATTTTATTTGTGCAGTTGGGCGATGTGTAAAATTTATCGTCCCAATCAATATCAGTCAAATCAGTGTATATAAACAAATCGGCCGATTTGTTTATAAATATTTATTTATTCACTTTCACGTTAAAAATTATATTTTTAACGACAAAACATTTTATTTCGACATATGAATTCTATTCAATTCATTTCTTCGATAAAATGATATTTTTATTTTCCTAACTTATTTTAGAAAATTTCGGCGGCATAACGGCACGATACTAAAAACGGGACGAGGCCTAGCCTTATCCCCGGTCTAGTGAAGGCCCACGCCATTCACACATCAATCAAACCATTCAATTTCACCCAAACAATTCAATTCAATCACATAATCAAACTAATCTATGCAACCAAACAAACAAGTCCATGGTCTGTGGACGATTGTGTCGGGTGCTACTAAGCACCGTCTGCATCCTAGCATATATATATAACTAGAGAAATTAAATTGAAAGGTGAGAAGTTCTCACCAAAGCTATCCAATCATCTTGACTCTTCATTTAGAGAAATCTTCAACGTCATCGCATCTTCGTTGCCCGCTTTCACTACCTATGTAAAAATCGAATTTTTACTTCGCTATCCAATATATAAAAATCATATTTTTTATTTCGCTATTCTTCATATAAAAATCCTATTTCTATGTATATAATAATAAATAAAAGAATTTATAAATTAAAATAAAACACAATCAGAAGAAAGGACTTACAGCTAATCGAGGAGAAAAAAAAAGGGGGATTGGTGCTGGTGTCGCACTCGAGGTGGCGGGCCTGACCTTCGGCGGCGCGCAGGGCTGAGGGGTTCAGGGGAGGTTGCGGTGGAGGTGAGGGATTTGGGTTCAATCAGATGGAGAGAGAGAGAGGGGGGCGAAGGGGGAAGTCGAGGGTGGAGGACGGCACTTGGTGCCGGCTGATGGCCTGGGGAGGGGAGAAGGGAGAAACGGCGGCGGTGGGTAGCTAATTGGGGCTAGGGCTTGGGACAGTGCGGAAAAGAAACGGGGATGGCGGCGTTGTCGAGAGGAGAGGCGCCTAAGGCGGAGCGATGGCGTAAGGGGGAGGCGCTGGCGGCAGAAGGGTGGTGGAGCGGAGGGCATCGGGGATAAAGGGGCTGGTTTTTTTCTTTTTATATTTTTTTATCTCAGATCTAATTTGAACAGTGAAGGGGACGGAGATATTATGGTTGACCTTATATAAAATAATATATTTTTAATTTAATTTATTCCCAAAAAGTAATTTTTTATTTCGAACTCAAAATCGAACCCACCGACTGTCGTCCCTAGCGTTTAACCCCCATTCTGAACACAATGGGATATGTATCGCAAGCTGATTTGACCGTTTCGATTAGTTTCCGTTGAATTTACATTTAAATTACTATATTGAATTTTAAACGTACATTTCAAATTACCGGGGCCACATACTCACTCTAAAAATTCCCAGAAAAATATTTCTAGCTTCGTATTGACGATACGGTCCTAACAAAACTAGTTTCGTCGAATTCTGAGGCCGTTAGAAAAATGGCCAATTTCCAGTCGATTAAAATCAACTAAAACTGGTCAAACGCGTTTTCCTTTGCCACGCTCACATATTGATTCGAAAAATTATGAAATTTGAAACCTAGCAATAACTTTACATCCCGGACCCAACAAAACTGTGTTCGTCGAAATCCGAGGTCGTTTGCAAAATGTCCATTTTTAAGGGCCTGAATTCCATAGCGACTATTCAGAATTTTCAACTGGACATATCTTTTGATTCCCGCTACGAACTTTTGATTTTTCGGATTCGTTGGAAAGATATTATCAATTAGATCCCATTATTTTTGGTTTCACTAAAATCCGGATTGTTTTGCACCCGGTACATTCAATTGAAGTTTGAAATCGAATTATCGAACTACCGCGCCATTTTCAATTCCTTTTATAATTATATATAAATATTATATATTCTAACGACGACGTATATAATATATACGTTCGAATTATATTCAAAATAAATTTCTCGTCGATATTATTTAAAATAATCTATTTTAAATATTCAAAATTCGCTAAAATTGCCAAAATAAAAATTTTAAACTGGCCCAGATTTTCCGGGTTGTTACATATTGTTTTATCTGTCTTGTAAGTTTCTGTTCTGTCTACTAAAAAGCTCTATCAAAGTTAAGGCATTCCCTTTGTGAGTGACCTTAACGGAGGTGGAGTGTTACACATGCTGAAAGTTACTGAACTTACCAGACTTTATGTCTGACTCTGTTTTCTTTCGCTTTCTTGTCTTCCGTTCCCCCCCCCCCGGTTCGCAGGGAGGGAATATTACTACTTAGCCCAGTTTTCTTTCCAAGCTGAAGATTAGTCGAAGTTTTTCTTGGATTCTCTTTTCCATTGCTATGGCTGGCTCACGCTACATTGGGGAATATAAATGTTATTTTATGCTTCTTTATTTTGTAAGACAGATATTCTGGTATTGGAAAACAATTGTTGTACAAACTATTTTATCAATAAAGTAAAGTTCTATTTTCTACTGTTTTAATTTTGTCTGTCTTGTAATTTATCTATATCTTTTACCTATAATGCTTCACAGAACTTAGTGCATTCCCTTGGTGAGTGACACTAATGGATGTGGGGTGTTAACTAGTCAATTTGACAAGAATGAACCTTGCACTTTTGGTCAAGCGATCCACGATGACCCAAATTCCTTCGTTTCCTGCCTTGGTTCTAGGTAGTCCATCGATAAAATCCATCAATATCTACTTCCATTTCCATGTAGGAACTTCTAATGGCTGAAGCAATCCACTCAGCATTTTCTGTTCAACTTTCACTAACTAACAGTTCATGCACTTGAAAATGAACTTTCTGATATCTCTTTTCATCCCTTCCCAGTAGTAGACTCGCTTCATGTCCTGATACACCTTGTTACTAGTAGGATGAATCATTAACTTCGAGTGATGACATTCCCTTAGAACCTCATCTCTCAGTCTGTCGATATCAGGAACAATTAGTCGTCCTTTGCTTCCGAAGCCAACCCTCTCGATCGACCTCGAACTCTTTATTCTTTGATTCTAACTTCTGGATAAACTCAACAATCTTTACATCTCGCTTTTGTCTTTCTCCAATCCTTTTGATAAGTGCAGGTCTAATCGAAAATTTTGCAAACATTTCAAGTTCCAACTCACACCTTGGCCTAAAATCAAACCCTGCCAAAAACTCGGGGTTCTTCCATTCCGAAAACATTGCTCCCAATCCTGCATGTCTTCGACTCAACGCATCTGCAATGGCATTACCTTTTCCTGGGGTATAGGATATACCAAAACCATAATATGCCAGAAACTCTAACCACCGTTGCTGTAGAAGATCCAAATCCTTTTGGGAGAAAAGATACTTCAATGACTTATGATCCATAAACAACTCGAATTGAACCCCCGACAGGTATTGCCTCCACATCTTCAGGGAAAACATGATCGCTGCCAACTCCAAATCATGAGTTGGATAATTCCTTTCATGCAGCTTGTCGACTTGCATAGGCCACAACCTTATTCTTTTGCATCAACACTGCTCCTAGCCCAGTACCATATGCATCGATGTATACCATCATTTCTTCATTCCCACTTGGAATCGTCAAAACATGTGCACTCGTTGGTCTCTCCTTCATGATTCTGAAAGCTTGCTCACACTTTGCATCCCATGTGAACACTTGGTTCTTCTTTGTCAATCCTATTAATGGAGCATCTATCTTGGAGAAATACTTGATAAACAGTCGGTAATAACCTGCCAATCCAACGAAACTTATCACGTCCATTGCATTCTTAGGTCTATCCCAGTCCTGGATTGCTACTACTTTAGAGGGGTCAACTGCTATACCATTTCCGGAGACTACATGGCCTAAGAATCTCACTTTGCTCTTCCAAAAGTGACACTTTGAAAACTTAGCCTTCAGCTAATGCTTTCGCAAGATTTCCAAAACAACTTGCAAGTGCGCCCTATGTTCTTCCTCATTCCGGGAGAAAACCAGACACGAACATAAGCACAAACTTGTTCAACTAATCTTTGAAAACCCTATTCATAAGATCCACAAAGTACGCTGGTGCGTTAGTCAATCCAAATGGCATCGGAGAAACCAGATGGTGTCCTAAAAGCAGTCTTCAATACACTATCCTTTGCCACTCTCAACTGGTGAAATCCCGTTGTCAAATCCATTTGAGAAAACACTTTAGCTTCGTGACGTTGATCGAACAAGTCATCGATCCTCGACAATGGATACTTGTTCAGTCCACACACAATCTCTATGATCCATCGGCCTTGGTTGCAAACACAACTGGTGCACCCTATTTGGATACACTTCTCCTAATGAACCCCTTTCCCAAAAGGTCATGAACTTGCAGCTCCAACTCTCGCTATTCCTTAGGCGCCATCCGCCTAAGAGGCATAACGATAGGTCTAGGCACCCTCGACCAAATCGGTTCTAAATTCGATCTCATAATGCAGCGATAACCCATTGACTTCCTCAAAGACATCCTTAAACTCATTACCGATTAGCAGAGATGACAAGTCTTCCTGTGGAATCACAAGCGAATACAAAAAGCTTATGAAGACACCATCTTCGAGCTTACACCTAATCAAAACCTTTCGCCTTTCCCCATCCCCAACTCTCACCTCAAGCTTCTCGCAATTCACTCTCGCCGCATACCTCTTGAGCCAATCCATGGCCAAGATGATCCCAAACCGAGCGAAGTTCAAAACAAAGCAATCACACCCAAAAGAACAACCATGACTCGATAAGACTAAACCACGACAAAGCATACAAAGGCTGGACGAACCCCCAACTGGATTAGTCACAACCAAAGGTCTATCACATATTTCGGGTTCCAAACCCAAGCGGCATACAAGCTCTTTACAAATGAACGAATGTGATGCTACAGTATCAAATAACACTCAAACCGAAACATCTCTAACAGAAAGAGTACCTTAAACAACGACCTCTTCCCTTTCTCCTCTGTAGTAGGAGCTCTTGAAGAAGATGGCACAACTTCCAAATCATAAGCCTTCACAACCTCCTTACCCTTAGCTGATTCCGGACAATCCTTCTTTTCATGACCAGGCTTTCCACACTTGAAACGCTTCTTTTCAGCTTTGGGATTTTTTCACTCATTAGCAAAATGACCTTTCTGTTAGCAGTTAAAGCAAACCACCTCACTCTTTGGATTCTTCTTGCCATCCTTTCCTTTCTGCTATTGCTTCTTCCTTTTCTTATTGTTATTACCACTCTGCTGTGGTTTTGGTGCTTCCTTGGTTGCAGCAACAACAGCTTCCCCTTCCTTCGGAAATAAGCTTTCATGATGAACAACTTTCTCCACTATCTTCTCATACAGATCGTTAAAATGATCCACTAAAGGTGTAACACCCCGTATTTTCTGAGAATATAAAAAAAATGTTAATTATGAAGAAGTTATTAAGCCTTGAAGTTTATATGCATATGAGAGAAATATATATAGATATATATAAAAATTAAATAAATAAACATGCAAAAAAGGTTCAAAACAGCGAATTGGAAGGGGGAATAACCGAACTGGCCCATTTTTGAGGTCGACCCGAGCCATGCTGGGTCGACTAGGGGATAATCCAGGGTGTTTGGCTGTCATCCCGTGGGCCGATTCGCTCAAATGCAGATTTTGCATTTGAATGGTTCTCATGATTCAGGGTTAATCTAATGGTCCTAAATAACTTCCTACACCTATATATACATCCCTAACCTAAACCTAAATCTCATATACAATTCTCTAGCCTCCATTGCTCTCTTCCTCTCTAAAAATAAATAAATCAATGGCGTCTCTACTCTGCTGAAACCTATGCTAGGACTTGTGCTTCTTCTTCCTCCAATTCTGATTAGGATTATAAGAGAACAGCTACAACACCTTTTTCTTTTAGAATCCAACCAAGGCAAGTGCAGTTATTTTCCGATATAAACTTTAATTATAATTGTGACATGATTGTAAATCTGAATTTGAGATTGCGTATGTTCTGTTCTGATCTATTTTATTCTATATCTCTTTCTTCTTTCTGTTCTATAGCCAGGCTACCCCGAGCCTGCGCCAAATCTCATAAGAGTTTAACGCACGAACGTTAAACTTTGGGACAAATAATGAATGATGGCATAATTGGACATGGCTAATCTGTGACTAAAAGGACATAGCTTGTAAACTAGATTTAGATCTGTGCATATTCTGTGAATTGGAAGAAGAGAAACCATTGTATATTAACATGTGACTTGAGACATTGGACATAACACATATTTTTGAATTAAAGATCTGTTATAATTTAAAGTTCTAGATTGTGGGGCATATTGTTTATATAGAGATTCATGATATGGGATAAAAAGGGAATATGACTTAGGTGTGAAGATTTATGTTAAGATTTGATAACTATTAAATGTGAATAACACCTAAGTGGGAGATTTTTGAATATATGACATGCATTGAAATTGATGGCTATATTTGGTATAATTTATATGTGAATCTTTTGTACTAGGCAAGTTTAACTAAATTTGAGACGTGTGTTATATGGTAAATTATGACCATAATCTGTGCCATGTAAATTCAATGCAAACGTGGGGTATATGATCATAATGTGAATCATGACAACTATTTAGGCATGCAAACTTAGGCCAAATTTATAATTAGGCAAGATATGTTTATGAAACTTTAAGGAATGATTAAATCTGTTATATGGCCTAATCTGCTAGTTCTGTTATATTGCATAATTTGCTAGTTCTGTTATATTGCCTAATCTGCTAGTTCTACTATAATATGCTATATCTGTTCATATACCAAATCTGTCATCTGCTAAGTCTGCTGAAGATGCCTAAACTGTTATATGCAAAATCTGCTAAACTGCTTAATCTGCTGAATCCGTTAAGTCGCCTAATCTGCTAAATCTGTTATCTGCCATATCTGTTGAGTTGATATATTTAGTCTGTTATTGACATAATCTGAATTGGCTATAATTATGAAAATTGACATGTATATTAGGCGTGGGCATAAATGGTAAATTAATAATTAATTAGCCGCAAAGATAAACATGGCTGACTCGAGGTTAGAATGAGTTTGCGGCGTAATCCTGCCCGGAACCGCCCGGCACATCCAGTGGCCGCAAACAATAGGTTCTAATGTGAGAAGTTAGTCATAACGTGCTTGAAACCCGAGGTTAGACTCAGTTTGCGGCAGAAATCTGCCCGGAACCAACCGGCCTAACCAGTAGCCGCAAACTGTCAGTCTAATGTGAGAGGTCTGGGCATTAATATTTAATTAATGAAATTCTGAGATAAATATAATGTCTAAAACGTGTTGGGCGGATAGGGTTAAACCCACTAGACTGATGAGTTTAATAAATCTGTTCCGTGAATCGGTAGGCCCAATTACAAAGTTAGACAAATCTGTAAATCTGTTAAATCCGTATATCTGATCCGTTAGTCTAAAACTTGTCTGACCTGTGAACTGGTTGATCTGAATTCTGTATGTCTGAACTTGTAAACAAGTTAATCTGAAATCTGTTAGTCTGGGAACACAAGGTTAGGAGGGAAATTACTTGTGTCATCTGTTGTTTGGGACCCATATTAGTCAGTAACCCTTTCTGGTATCAAAACTTTGACCCAACAGTAGGTAGGATCCGGGCACGCTTACTGAACTAATTATAAGCGGTTCATTCTGATAATGGCGAGGGGTGTTGATGGTGCGTTCCAACCGGGTCATGTGCGTGCATGGATCCCGGTCTGCCTCTGAGGATGTAAGACGCCGTGACATCTGTAAATAGGTCTGTGCCAATTGGTTGTCACTTTAGGGAGTGATACACCCTACTGTGGGGCCGACACAGGATATTTATGTATTAGGGAGCCGATCGCTTGGGGTAGGGTTTTAGGGTACACTTAGTTATGTCTGTTTCTGTTGGTACCGTCTGTTTCTGTTGGGTGGTAACACCTGTCTGTTTCTGCGTGGTACCGTCTGTTCGGGTGGTAAAGGCCCATTACTAGTGTACACCTAATTCTACATTCTGTTTCCGTAGGGATTAATCTGTTTCTGCTTCTGTCTGTTTCTGATCGGGTAGTAAAGGCCTATTATTAGCATTCTGTTTCTGTTAAATTATTCTGTACCCGTTTCTGTTTCAGTTTAGACATTAGGGTGACACCTAATTCGGTTATACTAGTATTAGTGCAGAGAAGTGTAAAGCAATTGCTTAAATCATTCTGTTCTTCTGTCATATCTGTTACATCTGTTACAGTTATCTCTCATCCAGTTTTATTTTCATGTCATGTTATTATTATCTGTTCATAATTGAAAATCACTGGACTTCCCAGACTTTTGTCTGACCCTTGTTGTTTCGCCTCCTTTCTTCCGTTTCTCCCCCCAGGTTTTGTAGAAGGGAATACTCTAGCTTGATCCAGATTTCTTCCGCTTGCAATGCTTAAAGTATGGCTAGTCTTCTTCTGTGGGGATTATGATTTTAAACTATGCATTCTGAAGGCTTTTGTACAAGACTGATATTTTGTACTTGAATTCTGATATTGTGATTTGAAAGGATGTAACCAAGCTTCTGTTTGAAATAAAGTTATAATTTTTCAAGTACCGTTTATCTGTCTTGTAGTATTCTGTTTCTGTTTACTAAAATGCTCCACCAAAGTTAAGGCATTCCCTTTGTGAGTGACCTTAACGGAGGTGGGGTGTTACAAAAGGTTTTACGATGTAGGTGTCCAAACCTATAACAAACTTCTCATTCTTTTGATAAGGAGAATCAATGTATGAACAAGCTTATTTGGACAATGCCTCAAAGTGAAATATAATCAAGCACCAGTCTACCATTCTATTTCAGCTCCATAAATTTCTTGAATAGAACGGAATTCTGAGCAGTAAAGATAAATTTCGTCGCGAATTTAACTTGGAATTGCTCCCAAGTTATCACTTCTTCTGGAGTCTCAGGCGAAAACTTTCGAAATCCATTTTATTTTTCCAAATAGTTGTATAAATGGAAATTCCTTCAAATACAAGACTAAGAACCCAAATTAATGTTTTCCACAAAAGGGTATCCGGAATTTTAATAAAGTGTCGAATAGGTATACTTCGTAATTATATTTCCAAATGGATACGACATATTAGCATGAATCTCCCATTTCAGACCAAGAAAAGATCATTGACTGGAACCACGAAACCAAAAACCAGAAATCCGACTATCTCGGTTGTAGTTAGATTTTTGTCCATTCTTCCAACTTGAATCCACAAAATCCACCATATGTCATCCTCATGCTCTTCACAATGAATTCACCAATGTATTGTGGGGTAAGACGGAATTGGCTAGAAACCCGAACTCAACATATTTCAACTCTCAGTTGCTTGAGACTCATTCTATATAATTAGGCCCATGACTAACTCATTGTTGTAATAATCTAAAGTCCAGTAAGAAAGACGAAGAAAACAGAAAAGAAAACCAAATACGTGCTCTCACGAGTCATAATTTAACTATTTCCTCCGATCGTTTAACCTATGCTATAATACCAAATGTAACACCCGACACTTTTCTAAGCCTAAATTTGAACAAAAATCGAAACTTAAACTCATCCAAGCATGAAGCGTGTAAATTTAGTACCTACAAATAAATAAGAATGAGCATAATCAAAGTATGATAAAATAATTCACAGTGGAAACAAAATAGGATAGACTAGTATTAACTCGAGTGACTACCTTATAAAAGTGAGCACCATGTCAATACCGAGCATGAGAGAGAACGAGAACCGAAAACCAAACTTAGACACATGTGAGAACCAGACCCTCTTGAGAAAACCTAGGAGACTGTAATGAGGATTGGGGCCAGAACAACAAGTTCTAGTGAATAGGAAGAGTATAACACAATTCACAATACACAGATGTATCCCGTCTTGTTCAACCAAAGACATACGCCTAGTCGCTTCATGCATATAAACCCATTCCCCGCATAAGGGGAGAGATAATAAGCAGTCGCTTAAGACCATTCAGTTAGGTAGATGTAGCACGCCACCTAGGACCCTCATATGGTGGACCCCCTCGTTACTATCTATCTGGCCTTATTGGATAATCTTCTAGTCGCTTAATACTTCCCGTAGGATAGGTAGCCCTATGGAATTACCATACCGGACTTTTTAAGACTTATTCCTAGGTGGACCCCTCGACCCAAGCAATTTAAAACCCAAGGAAGCGGACTATTCGTGAAAATTATCAATCTCGTACCTAATTAGCCTTTGATACTTTCATTTATGGGAGGTGGGCTATACGATCACTTAATACCTTTTTATAGGTAGATCCAACCACTTAAGACCTTAATCCCAAAGCAGGCAACGTTATAGAGTTATTCCCGTTTAGTCTCCCTTTACGAAAATATTTCCACGTATGCAAACTAGCTATCATCACGGGTTCCTATGGTTAATGATATCTTACATCAGTTGGACATATATTCAACTGTTGGAAAGTACAGACTTTTATCGAATAAGGCAACTGACCTCGCATCATTAACCTACCAAATCCAATACTAACTTTTAATTATTAGTTCTAGATTAACTAGTATAAAATAAGGAAAGTTATACCCTTCTAATTCTAGGATTTTTGTTTACTTGTTTCCTTATTTGATTTAGTATTTAAAACGACAATGAATACCCATTAATCCCCTTTTTATTTCATTTATTTCTATTTAATAGGGTTATTGCCATTTATGACCATAACGCTCACATTTTCCTAAGGCGCTAATTAAATCTTTAAATATCGTTTATTTCCATTGATTATAACTAATGTCACCTATGAACATAATCGTCATAATTTCATATGACATTGATTAAAATTGAAGTATCCTTATTGTATTATTCCCTTTTTATTTCTAATCTAATTATTGTAACTCTGTATACATTCTTATTTTATTTTAATTTGATTTATTTTGTACACACATATATATATATATATATATATATATATATGTTATAAGGAATGTTTATTTTTTTAATCGGAGTTACAATTCTTATTCCTAGTCATTATTTTCAAATTGTAACCAATTAGGGTTAACTTACTTAATTTAATTTGTTTTCTCCAATCAACAATGGTTACAATAGTTTATTACTTCTTTATGACCTTAATTATAGCAACTAATTACATTAACTTCTACAATGGTCATATTATATATTTCCATTCAATATGATTACATTTCCATGTATAATTCCATAAAATGGAAACCATTCAGACACATAAACATTCATTATAATATATATATATATATATTTCGTTGTTTACGTAGATTTGAATGGATAATGTGTATATTTATTTTTTATATTTATATTTTCGTTGCTTACGTAGATTTGTAAATTACGCCTAAATATTCAAAAGAGGAATAAATATATTTCAAACCACAAGAAATATACAGTATGTATATTCTGGAATAGTTCATGTAAAAAATATATATGCATATATATACAAACTTGTATTCATACGTGAATTTACACAACCTTTTCCTTTTACATTTTGAACATACTTCTTATTGGTTTCTAATAATGTTTTTTATTGAAAAATAGCAAAAAGGCATATTTACAATAACTAAGTTAAAACCCCAAACAAAACTGAACACAAACAAATTTATATCTTTTTAACCAAAATTACATATATTACCATCTAATACTGAAACTACAGATTTGGAATAAAACTACATATTAACAGTGTTTTATGAGATTGATTTCCAAACCTACGATGTTTACAATAACTATAATGTTTTTAAACACAAAATGTAGGCAATAATATGAACAATCAAGTAAGCCTACAAAATAATATTATTCAAACCACTATTTTTTTCTTCTAGATTTAACAATATTCACAAAAAGATGTGATAGGAATAATTTCTGATTTAACAAAATTATAAACAGATCTGTTAAATATTAGGCATACATTTCAAATCTAATACAAACGAAATAATCAAGTTATTGTGTGCTTTGTATTTAAATTTCTCACTCACCTGAAAGCATCCAAATATGAATCTGAATAATCTTTTAGGCCTATAATTCCTAAATTCTTACAGGTGTATAATTATTTTGAAAAGGGGGTACTTTCAGATCTATATATTTGCAAGAAAATAAGAAAAGGAGGAGAATTCTGATGAAGAGGAACCTAGATGCCAATCCATACCCTTTTCCAGTTAAATCTGATTACCCCTTTCGATTTGTATTGTTTATGTCTGATTTTGATTATATATGAACATATTTTTGTTTTAGAATTTGTTTGAAGAGAAAGGGAAATGGCAGAGCCCCGCTGCTACTCTTAAAAATAGGTGGAAAAGAATGGGGGCCTAGCCCTTTATTTATAGGTGTTAGAAAGACCCTGGACCGTTATTGTTGAAACCAAAAAAATGGCCACAACAACAAAGGTGCTCTTGGAGCAATTCACCAAACAGTATGATTTGAGATTACGGAGCCACATACACAAAATAAAGAGAGAGAAAAAATAAAGAACAAGGAATTTTTAGAGTGGTTCGGTCAATTTAGACCTACGTCCACTACAGAATCACTTCTCATTATCATACTTGAGTTTAAAAAGTACATCGCTTTATACATTTCACTCATTTTATGATATTTCTCTCTTTTCTCTCACTTTGATCTAGACTTCACTTGAATATACCAAAGGAATGGTTTGATCTCTCTAAGTATGGTGGAGATTGATGAATATCTTCAACACTTAAGTGATTTTCCTTGATCCTATGGAGGTTTTGTGTTAGATCTAGGCTTTAGAGAGGATCAATGGAGATTAGAGAAGCTTGAATTGAACTTGAGCAACTTCTAATGGAGATTAGAGAAGATTTGGTCCATTTTTTGTTGGAGAGAGATAGAATGATTTTGAGAAGCCATTAATGAAGCTTGGAGAGAGCTTGGAGTTCGGCGGCACTTCGTGGAAATGAAATCTAGTCCCCTTTAAGTGATGGAGAGAAGGGGTATTTATAGGTGATGTTCAAAGGGAGTGGAAAAGTCGTAAATATGGGTGTGACTTAAAGAACAAGAAACGACCTCCCCTTTTCCATTGCATAAGACATGGCCTCCTCTTCTATAATATTTGCAGCATGATTCATGTCGTAGGTACAACCTGCAGCATTAACAAAACGACATAAAAATGTACCCCTGAATACAACTATCCATCCTTACTTTACAGTTGTCACCAGATCATTCATACAAGCTAGCAGTTTCATGACATGAATGGGAGGTGACCCGCTTCAACTAGTGACGTCTTGAATGGTTTGCATGGTTCGCGGCTTGAATCAATGCATGCGGCATGAAGACTTGTGGCACAATTCAAGTTGTAGCTTTCCTTTCCAATGTGATGACAGCTGGCATCTTCTCTTTCCGGCTGGCTCCGGCTAAACTACACTAGAAATTTGCTTTATCATATACAAGCAACGCCCTGACCTTATTTTATGGTTTATGGCTTGCTAAAACTATACAGGAACAACTTAATTCCCATTCAAATATTGATCCAGCATAATGACCTATTATGGTCCACATGTCTCCCATGTCCTATACCACTTAAACCATTCCTCATACATTTGTTTTCCATGCGTTCTTCATCTGAATAATCTATATATATTTAGTATCTCAAGACACAACTTGTATTATGTGTGTATGTTCTATATTCTAGAAGCTGATCCTTGTGTCTGTTGTGATAATACCGGATTCACACTTTCGAACGTTATTGCCACGTGGCACTTTACTATGTTAACAATATAACATATAACGACCTGACTGGATTGGTAATTGATCTAAATGACATGCTTCCTGCGGCGTGAATACTCCAATGACATGCGACATGGTTATTCTTCCTTCATTCTTCGCGTGAACACTGGTAACCGTACTTCATAATTAGCAATGACTGGAGTTTATTTCATGCAAGCGACTAGGAAAAAATGGTTTGAGCTTCTCAGTTTTCACGGCATGAACTTCCAGTGACATAAATCACTTATGTGCAATACGACTTGCTTAGCTTCCGCGACATGGTTCCAGCGAATTGACTGCCATGGGTCCAATGCCACGAATTATGTTTTACCTTAATGAATTACGACTTCCGGTATGAATTGTTTTGGACGACATGGTTTGATGTCGTGTTTAACGACTTGGTTGCATGTCGTATTCAATAACATGAATAGTTTACTACTCAGACCGTAACCAATCTATAGTCCTTTGACGTCAATTCTTTGAACCACATTTATAATGGGGTTAACATTTGGCCCTAGGAGTTTTCTTACGAAAAATGTGAGCTTCGAAACTTTACCAGTTATGAATTTTTAATTGTTGACCAATGAACTCAATGTTTTGATGGCCTATGTACACTTGTATTGGACGGACAATTATGTTGTTGTTGATAATGCCTTGCTAGTATGTGAATGGCCTAGTTTTAATTCCGGCTTGAGTGTGTGAAACAAGTGAAATTTGTAATGGATCGGCCGCACTTGATTTTCATTGAAATGGTCATGGCCAATTTACGCTGAATTACTTGTTTTACGAACTCGCTTAGCCATTGGATTTTACTAAAGCAATACACACTTTCTAAGGCGAACAATGGTCATGCCTTTTTTCTCTGATACAACCTGTTTGGTAACAATAGAAACATTGCATGTTTGTAGCGAATATTTTGTCATCGACTGCCCATATCGACAACATATTAGTCGGTTAATTTTTTTAATTATGGCGAATTTTCATTTTGAATTGAATGAAGTGTTTGCACATAACTTCTTTATTTAATGGCTTATAACTCATTGAATATTATCTGCACAAATACGATATTCTAATTCGTATTCGCGTTAATGCTTAATATCAACTAATCGACAAAAGCCGACGGTGGATTTCAAGCGTCATTGTTTTAACTACTTATATGGTGGTGTATGACATTTCATATTTGAGAAATACATAACTGTGATTTATTTTCTGCTTCTTCTTTGAGAAGCTCCGAATATTCATGCCCCAGCCTAGAAAGTCATCATTAGACTTCTCTATGGGAAGGAATTTTGCTACTTAATGTTTGTCTGCTTTGTCGGTCAGTTCTGACATCGGAGACTCCATTGGATGCCCTTACAACGGAGAGGTCCTTTATAACCGAACGCTCGTCTTCTCATGTTGACTGAATTTACATTATAGACCTCACTAAGCATCGTTGATCTCTGCTGTGGAGAGGTTACTTTCTCTATGAAAAGGATTTTTGGTTGTCGCATTGTTTCGCAGAGCGATGAGGTTGCATCGCTTCGTGTAACAAACTCCCGCGCATCGTTTCACATAGTGAACTCCCGTGCTTCGTTTCGCACAATGAATTCGTGCGACCTTTGGGTGAGGTTGCATTGCTTCGCGTAACAAATCCTGCGCATCATTTCACTTAGTGAACTCCCGCGCATCGTTTCGCACAACGAATTCCTGTGACCTTTGGATGAGGCTGCATTGCTTTGCGAAACGAACTCCCGTGCATCGTTTTACTTAGTGAACTCCCACGCATCGTTTCGCACAACGAATTTCCGCGACCTTTGGGTGAGGTTGCATCGCTTCGCGTAACGAACTCCCATGCATCGTTTCACTTAGTGAACTCACGCGCATCGTTTCGCACAATGAATTCCCGCGACCTTTGGCTGAGGTTGCATCGCTTCGCGTAACGAACTCCCACGCATCATTTCACTTAATGAACTCCCGCACATCGTTTCGCACAACTAATTCCTGCGACCTTTGGGTGAGGTTGCATCGCTTCACTTAACAAACTCCCGCACATCTTTTCACTTAGTGAACTCCTGCGCATCATTTCGCACAACGAATTCCTGCGACCGTTGGGTGAGGTTGCATCGCTTCGCGTAACGAACTACCGCGCATTGTTTCACTTAGTGAACTCTTGTGCATTGTTTCGCACAATGAATTCCTTCGACCTTTGGGTGAGGTTGCATAGCTTCGCGTAACGAACTGCTGCACATTATTTCACTTACTAAATTTCGTTTCGCACAACAAATTCCCGCGACCTTTGGGTGAGGTTGCATAACTTCACGTATTGAACTCCCGTGCATCGTTGCACTTAGCGAACTCTCACGCATCGTTTTGTACAACGAATTCCCGCAACCTTTAGGGTTCTGGATTCATGGCAGCTTGCTACTTTTTTGCCGTTTGACTCGTCGGGACTTTCAGGATCTTCCCTTGACTTGGTGTTATCGGGATTGTCTCACTTGGCCGAACTTTAAGGATGCTAACATTTGTTCGATGGCCTGCAATGAAGAAATCATCTTTATCAAATTTTCTGTTAATGAAAATTTCCAAGTAAGAGATTTATACATGCAAGTAAGACTTTATTTGTAAAGCTATTGTTTAGTACAATGCATATAAAACATTACAGACTATTTTAGAGAATTTTGGATACAACATGAAGTAAATTATGAAGTAAAGCATGAAAATAAAGTTGTGGGGATGATGATCGCTTATTCCGAGATATTGAAATTAGAGCACAACCAACGACTATCAGTTAATGACAGACCGGGCAATGGTTTGAGCAGAAGCTCTGTTGCTTAGATTGGGCTGGCCATTTGATGCCCCTTTCCCCTTGGGAGTTGCAGAAGGATTTGCAGCTTGGGGATTCTTCATAAATTGTTGCAAGATGTGCTTCTTAATTAGCTCTTCGATCAATGATTTCAGATGCACACATTCATTGGTATTATGGCCTGGCTGATTATGGAACAAGCTGAACTTCCCAGATTTAGTTAAATGGTTATTCATCTTCAATGGCCGAGGCTCTGGGTAATCTTACGCATCCTTCATGGCAAGGTAGATGTTCTCAGGAGTGTCATTCAGAGGAGTTAGTTCCGATGAGTCAAGAAGATGAAACTTCTTATTAACATTGTTTTCGTTCTTGCCATTGGCTCGCTTCAGACCCTGAGTATTCTTCTGATTGCATTGAATAGCAACACTTTTGGGAGCTTCAAGAAGTTGGTTACCACCAATAACCTGAAGAGGCATAGGATTATCATCCACTCTCATGTACTCCTCTGCTTTCTTATAGAACTTGTCAAGCATATTTGGTTCTTTCATTTTTTATCCATCTCCCAAACTCACTTTTCTTGTGTATAGCGTTGAGTAAAGCCACGAGGATTATGCTAGGCCCTGGATTCCTCACTTCGGATAAGGCAACATTTCGGCCAAGAAAAGTCTTAAAGGATTCCCCTAGATTCTGCTTCATTGCTGAAAGTGTTATAGCATCCTTGGCTTTGGTAGCATACAGGCGGAAATGCTCCTTGAAATTTTTGGTCAAGCCAGAGAACCAATCTGCAGACTTAGGTGGCAGCTTCGTGAACCATAATAACGCAGCTCCTTCTATGTAAAGGGGAAAGTATAGGCATCTCATCTCGTCTGTTGCTTTTGCTGCACTCATATGCCACTCGTACTTGAACATGAAGTAGTTAGGATTAACAAGGCTGTTGTACAGAGGCAAAAGTTGGAGGAGTGGACTTCTTCTGACACTTTGTTTATCGGATTCTCTCGGTCAACGGAGTCCTATCGGGAGAGAAATCCCATTCTCTTTCATCGTCATTGCGAGCTTGAATTTTCTTTATGATTTGTTATATCATACGTGATATGTATTCTTCAGTGCTATGCCACTCTATGGGGTTGATTTCAATTTCTTTACCAAATGTTCGTCTGGGCAAGGGACCATGATTAGAAAGCTTTTGTCCATTACCTTCCTGACGAGGATGTGCCCCCATAACGGGACTAGTAAACCTTCGTGTATTTATCTAGGAATGTTTCTTAGCTTTTGGCTTCAAGTCTTCAACGTTAATTTCGTCTTTGTCGCTCAACCATCATTATCATCTTCCATGTCGGACAAATCGACATTTTCGTCAAGATCAACATGGACCTTTGGAGGGGCTATATTTGGTCGAGCATTGAGAATCGCATCTAACTTGTCCATAAAAGCCTTGGTAGAACTATCCACTTGTTGGTTTAAGTTGGCGATAGCGGCGTCAAATTCATTACTAGTCACACCGGCTCCACCTATTGAGTTTTCACCAACTTCAAAGCGGTTAGCTAGTGGTGTGCCTAATTAGCAACATTGTCAGTTTCTCTAATGGTTTTACTTGCAATTTTCTTAGATTTAGCCATTATCTCATACAAGGTTTTGAACTTTGAAGAGAGTTCGTCAATTGGCCTGGATCTTAGATTAGAATCTATTGTAGAAGCAGGCTCATAACTTCAATGGAAGGCTCTTCGATTTGAAAGAAATGTGAGCGTGGCCTCACGGTTGGTGCTAAATGTTGAAATGAAAAAATGTCACAATGCTAAAGGTTCTCTTGGGGAACTTCACCAAATGGTATGATTTGAGATTATGGAGCCACAAAACACAAAATAAAAAGCAAAAAGTAAAGAACAAGGACTTTTTAGAGTGGTTTGGTCAATTTAGACCTACGTCCACTATAAAATCACTTCTCATTATCATACTTGAGTTTACAAAGTACATCGCTTTGTACATGTCACTCATTTTATGATATTTCTCTCTTTTTTCTCTCTTTAATCTAGACTTCACTTGAATATACCAAAGGAATGGTTTGATCTCTCTACATATGGTGGAGATTGATGATTATCTTCAACACTTGAACACTTAAGTGATTTTCCTTGAACCCATGGCGGTTTTGTGTTAGTTCTAGACTTTAGATAGGACCGATGGAGATTAGAGATGCTTGAATTGAACTTGAACAATTTCTAATGGAATATAGGGAAGATTTGATCCATTTGTTATTGGAGAGAGATAGAATGATCTTGAGAAGCCATTAATGAAGCTTGGAGTTCAGCGGCACTTCGTGGAAATGAAATCCGGTCCCATTTAATTGATGGAGAAAAGGGGTATTTATAGGCGATGTTCAAAGGGAGTGGCAAGGTCGTAAATGTGGGTGTGACTTGAAGAACAAGAAACGACCTCCCTTTTCCATTGCATATGAGATGGCCTCCTCTACTATAATCTTTACAGCATGATTCATGTTGTAGGAACAAGCTGCAACATTAACATAACGACATAAAAACGAACCCATAAATTCAATTGTCCATCCTTACTTTACAGCTGTCACCGGATCATTCATACAACCTAGCAGTTTCACGACATGAATGGGAAGTGACCCGCTTCAACTAGTGATGTCTTAAATGATTTTCATGGTTTGTGGCTTGAATCAATGCATGCGACATGAAGACTTGTCGCATAATTCAAGTTGTTGCATTCCTTTCCAACGTGATGACAGTTGTCAGCCTCTCTTTCCAGCTGGCTCCAGCTAAACTGCACTAATAATTTGCTTTATCATATACAAGCAACTCCCTGACCTTATTTTATGGTCTACGGCTTGCTAAAACTATACAAGAACAACTTAATTCCCATTCAAATATTGATCCAGCATAATGACCTAATATGATCCACGTGTCTCCCATGTCGTATACCACTTAAACCATTCTTCATACATTTGTTTGTCGTGCGTTCTTCATCTGAATAATCTATATATATATTTATTATCTCGAGGCGCAACTTGTATTATGTGTGTATGTTCTATCTTCTAGAAGCTAAACCTTGTGTGTGTTATGATAATACTGGATTGACACTCTCAAACATTATTGCCACGTGGCACTTTACTGTGTTAACAATATAACATATAACGACCTGACTGAATTAGTGATTGATCTAAATGACATGCTTCATGCAGCATGAATACTCCAATGACATGCGACCTGCTTATTCTTCCTTCATTCTCCACGTGAACGCTGGTAACCGTACTTCACAGCTAGAAACGAATGGAGTTTAATTCATGTGAGCCGCTTGGAACAAATGGTTTGAGCTTCTCAGTTTTCATGGCATGAACTTCTAGCGACATAATCACTTTTGTGCAATACGACTTGCTTGTCTTCCACGACATGGTTCCAGCGGATTGATTGCCATGGGTCCAATGCACAAATTATATTTTACCTTGACGACTTACGACTTGCGATATGAATTGTTTTAACGACATGGTTTGATGTCGTGTTTAACGACTTGGTTGCATGTCGTATTAACGATTCAATAACATGAATAGTTTACTACTCAGGCCGTAACCAATCCATATTCCTTTGACGTTAATTCTTTGAACCACGTTTATAACAGGGTTAATAGTTATATTTAATTTAATAATTAACATCTTTCTATTATATAATAATTTATATGTTAAAAACCTATATAACCCTAACCGTCACTGGGCTGAAATACTCGAAGCGGTCGACCGCTCTAGTCAAAAGTGTCGACCGCCCTTTAGAAATTTTGCCCAGTGAAGACGGGTTATAAAAGGTAATAAATATTATATTTATTACATTTTATTATTTCCGTCCATTTTCCGTATTTTGTCCGTAAGTTGTTCATACGGACTCCATTTGCAAAACTCCAAACATGAATGTTGACCAAAATTCCGAGACGAATGCAACAGCTAAAGTTTCGTTGTCAAATTACATCGTCTGCAAAAATTCATATTTTTGAAATATCTAACTATGTAACTAATTTATTTATTGCCAAAATTCTAGGTTGTTACAATCGGTATGGTGAATATAAAAGGTGCGCCCAACACGTAATATCTTGGCTTCGTACCATACGAGCCAATCTATATTCAAAATCATATCAAACCCAAGAGAAGGAAACACATGCAGATTCTCATAGAAAGAGAACCCACAAATAATAAGCAAGACATCACTGCAGAATAAGGTAAAAGTGGCGTTCCCCTAATGGGATTCACTATCCTTAATGAAGTCATAATGCAACGAACATCCAAAGAAAGACTATCCAAAAGTTCCTTCGATACAAGTGAATGTGAAGCACCCATATCGAAAAGAACTCTAATCATGCGATCAAAGAATAATAGAAAAACCTCAAGAATATGAGGTGTACCTCCCTGCTGAGAAGAACCTCTGCCTGACTCCACCACATTAAGCTTGCCTTGTTGTCGGGATCTAGGAGCCGAAGGACAAGAAGAAGCCATGTGTCCTTCCTTCTTACAATAACCAAAAATGCACAGCTTTGGATAGTCATGCACCATATGATACTGGATCCACAATTGAAGCAACCCCGCTTAGCAAGTGGTGCTCCGTTAGGTTGGGAACTCTGAACCGAAGGCTTCTTCTTCCTATTCAGAAAGGACTTAGACTTCTTAAAGGGAAATTTCTTCTTTCCATGACTCTTATGAGACTCAACATCATCATCATCATCACTATCCTTCTCCTTCTCGACTGCCTCGATATGGAGAGCGACATCAATAAGTTCCTCAAAAGTATGCTTGAGTTGTAGTAAAGGCGTCCCTCATGATATTTCTTAAGTCCATTGACGAATTTAAGATTATTATTGTAGGGTTAGAGATATGCTCTATTCTTCATTTCAATAAGAACTTAAACGAAGAAACGTACTCAGAAACAAACATCTCCCACTACTTAAGCTTGAGGAAACGACAAGCAAGAACCTCTTTCTTTGACTCAAGAATAAACTTCAATTCAAAGCGCTCATGGAATTGCTTCCACTCAAGGGAATACTCATCAACCTCTATTATCGATAATTCATACCAATCTAAGGTTTGGCCTTGCAACATACTAGATGCTATAGGGACCTGGTGATGAGAGGAAATCTCCATGTGAGTAAAGATGCACTCGCAAGTACGGATCCGTTTTTGGATCTACAAAATTGGCTCAAAACCACTGAAAGGCTTCCCCCCAAATGGGAGAAGCCACTACATATGTGTGCAAAACCTGACTTACGCAGAGGCGATGTACGAGCTGGAGTGGGTGGCTGGGTGCTACGAATAAGATCTAAAAGTTGATCAGTAGATAAAGTGACCACCTCGGGTCGAGAACCACTGGTTGGTCTTTCACTCTCAATCGGCTGAGTGCCACTGGATGGATCAAACCACTCCTTAGGTCCTGAACCACTGCTCGGTCTAGTACCCGTCTTCTTCCTCTTTCCTTGACCAGCCTAGGATTGAACTATTATAGGGGTAACATATATTCACACATTCGACTTTAAGGAATACTACGAAATTGTAAAATAGTTTATTCCTAGAAGTATTCCCTTTCTATATCTATCCACATACAAGAAAGATATGGCACGACTGGGCATAAATCATTCAAGGTTAGGACTCAACATTTAATTGTTCCACTTATATTGTATCTTAATATGTTGTATTGCTTGTACTCTTCTGTATTAATCGTAATTTGTTCTGAACTTAGCTCTAATACCAAGAAGTAAGGCCCTACCTCGAGACCCACATTAATAGAGAACATTGATTGATAATGTTGTCTACTAATGCAGAGAATAGGGCTGGTTAAGGGCGACCAACCATAAGTCTTGTATTAATTAAACATTAAGAGTATCAATGAAAGGTGATATATATTATTTTCTTTGTGGATTGACACTCTTAATCTTCAATGAATACGAAACTATGGAGACTACAATACAATTCAAAATAAATACGATTAAATAATACAATAAGCATCACAGAACAAACCAGCCAACATCATATACATATATATACGATATACATCGAGAAGTGTCACAAAATGTGGTATACAATTACAATAGGTACAACATGTCCAAAATAATAAATACATAAATCAAATATGATATATGTAAAACATAATAGCTACGCAAGATAGCCCAAACTAGATGATCCTAAGAAAAAGCAAAAGATATCTACAGTAGCAGGTAGTACCTGGAAAATCTCAGGCTGACCAAAGCATTAGCACACATTGGTCAGTCTAGTCAACCGTAAGTAATAACAAGCATAAGAGTAAATAAGTATGTGAAATTCAACTTTTTAGCTCGAAGAGTTGTGAATGAAAAGATATAGAAGTAATTTGGTTAAACTCACTCGTCTCAACATAATGGAACACCCTAGTGCCTTGTACTAGCCTCTCCAGGCTAGGTACAACATCACTCACAAGTAACAAGATGGTCATACACATCTAAATCCTCAAAATTATCATGTAAGTCTCAAGAGGGTAAAGCATCAATCAAAGGAGTACTTCATTCCAAATCATCGAAAATCCCAAGAAAAATAATTAAGAATCTCAAATGCATTTCGCAAATGAATGATCATCTCGATCAAATCAAAATCATCAAACACCAATCATAGAATGAAATCTTCATAAGTAATGTGTATGTTCCATCATAATATATCCCACTTCGATCCATTGCCCACTTCGGACTTTAATATGGCCCACTTTGAGCCTAGCCTAATACCATTACGTATTCAAAATTAGGCGCCTATTACTATGACCACTTCGGTCAAGTATATCTTGACCACTTTAGTCAAGTGAATACGTATACGCGAGTCCCCCGATCCATGGCTTCCCCCGAAGCGAGTACTGGCTCAACATCCCTACAATGTGTCACCTACTCTCAGTCAGTAACCCGATTAGTGATAACAGTGCGTCCCATACCACCCATTATCACTGCTTGGTTTACTATCTGCTTGTCATGCGCATTAGAAAACTCAAAAAATAATCAACATCGTCAAATCGTCGACTTCAATTAGACTATACTTGAAGAAACCGATTTCGTATACCGCACTGTCCTTTATCATGGAGTTCACGATGTCTTTAAACATCCAATACGTCATCTCGAAGAGTGGACGAAAGTGTGGTTTTTATATAGGAAAATACTTGTCTTTCGAAAGCAAGGTTGCAAAACAATTTCGGAAATCAATTGCTTTCTTTTTCTTAAATCCATATATATATATATATACATATATATATATATATATATGAAAATAGGTTTTTATATAATTGTTCCGAGGTCATTCTTAATTAAAACTTGAATCATCAAATCGTTTGAACTCAAAACTATGTTGAAACACCTATTTATTTATTTACTTATCAAAAAGAAGTTTAAAACGTGCAATGTATGCTCAAATCCTCGTTAAAACGCATCAAAAAATTCTTCACAACATCATCAATCATTAGAAGATCCAGAGTTCAGAATTGGTTGTTAAATAGATTAGATTCCTAAGCTTATACTTTAGCGAAACATATATAAAACTCATCACAATAGGCTGAACATTGCCCTAAAACTCCTGTTAAACAATGCATTAAGAAAAAGGCTTGTAGGTTTCAAGCCTGCGCACCCTATTGCCCCGGAGTCAACCATAGGGGTCCATCCCTTACCTTGGGGCGGTCGACCGTACGGTCGACCCCTCCGTCGCACAAGTCCACCACTAGGTCAACCTGGTATCACACATTTTCTTTAAGGTGAAATCTCACCCAGTTCACTACTTCAAGCATTCGTGACATAGCAAAACCACCTAGAATTGTCTGAAAATTTGAAGGCATGATAACAACAAGTTTGTCTACCAACAGAAACTGAAATGACTCAAATCCAATACCATATGTCCAAGATACATCAGCTCAAAGTAAGACTTTGGCTCTGTTTACACATAAGGAAAAGCTCAATAGTAAACGTTCAGGAAATTTAATGAATTATTCGCGGATTTCTCAAAAACATCAAAATACTCAGTTGTGACTATAATATGTGAGTAAACATTCACCTTAGCAGCGATTACAACAAATTCAGCAAGGTTCTGATGTAATTTGGAGCTTCAAGGTTGAGAAGAAAGTTTTTTTCTCTGCTTGTTCTCGAACTGGCTGAGACATGTAAATCACAATCTCATTGTAAATCATCAATTCTCAATAAACAAAGACAAAACTTGGATTAGATCCGAGAATAGAGTGTATTACCTGATATACTACAATTAAACTACAAGAACCTAGCGATTTAATGTAGTTTTGAGGCCTTAGAATGCTTACAGCAAGAGGTTTTTTTTGTGTTTTTCTTATTTTCCTCTTCTTTTAGTTTTACAAGAGAAGAATAAGGAGGAAGACTACAATGTTTTCCTATTTCTAGAATTCCCTTGGCCTAGGTATGTAATTAGGCCCAAATTAAGCTAATTAACCCTCCTTATAACCCAATCAGGCCTTCAAGAAACTAATTAGGCCTATAAACACATGATTAGGCTAAATAAACTAAATTTTACTTCATAAACACTTACAACAATCATCGTTTAATCTCAAAGAATGTTAAATAAATTTGTTAGCAACATTTTTAACACATATTAAAGCCTGTTATCTATAAATCTTCTTTTTTACAACAAATTTTACACAAGCTACACATAATTAAACATTTCACAAATATTTATGTAATCTTTGTGACATAAATAAAATAAATATTAAAATTGACTAAATTTTGACTTAGGAAATCACTAACCATTATAAAACACATATTTTTATATTTCTTATTAAATACAACAATTTTAACCTTTATGGTTTACATGCATTACATATTTATACCCAATATGCCAATGAACCAATATTTACAATTATTGTCATCAAATCATAATAAAATTCATCAACTCATAATAAAATGGTTTTATCTCAATAATTATCACATAAGAACACTTTTACTCGTTTATTTTAGTACTACAACTTATATTTACATTTGTTAATATTGCAATTGTTATAATTATCCAATTTCCTCACAAAAATTAATATCACCCCTTTTAACCAAATTTCAAAACTAATTATCTTTACCTCAACCTCAATTTAATCGCTTTAGTGTGATTAAATTCCACCATTAAACCACAAAACACCAACTTACCTAAATAATTAAGTCGAATAACCAAATTAATGATTTATTCAACTTAATTACTACCCAAATTATATTTTAATTAATTATTTATTATAGCATGTAATTACCGAAAACTCGAGTTGTTACAGAAGTCCATGCAGAAATCCAATCGCTGAGAACCAAAAAACCAAAGGCCACGATCGCGTTAGATCGTACTAGTGGAAAACCAAGAATTTAGAAAACCCAAGGAAACCAACGATCGCTCCGGACCGGGCTAACGAGAAAAGAAAAAACGAAGAGGCTCGATGATCGCTCTGGATCGTATTACAGGAGATAACCAAGATAACTAGAATAATCTAGATTTGGAAAACCGAAGTAACCTGAAATCCGAAAACTAGAACAGCCAATGACTCGATAACCAAACCTGATGATCGGACGAATTTGAAAGCTAGAATACCAGAATAACCAGATAGATCCGAGATTCCCTTGTCAATTCCGAAAAAGAGGATCAAGGATAAGATAGAATAACCAACACCCAGGTAACCAAATGAGTTCGAGACGCCCTTGCCATGATCTGACAAGAGGACGAAGAATAAGCCGAAATAACCAATACCAGTTGAGTCCAAGACGCTCATACCAGGACCTGACAAGACGACCAAGATAAGCCGAAAGAGTCCAAGTCGCCCTTCCTAAATCATGACAAGTGGACCAAGGATAAGCAAAGGGGTCCAAGATGCTTTTGCCAGAATGTGACAAGAGGACCATTGGAAAGCCAGAGAGTTCAAGATGGCATTGCCATGATGTGACAAGAGGACCATTGGAAAGCGAGAGAGTTCAAGATTCCCTTTTCATGATATAAAAAAGGACCATTAGAAAGTCAGAGAGTCCATGATTCCATTGCCATGATGTGGCAAGAGGACCAAGGATAAGCCAAATGGGTAGGTCCCTAACCGCCACCAATCGAGGTGGCCTTTCCAAGTCCTGATAAGAAGACCTTCCCCTTCCCAAGCAAAGTCCTTACTTGATGACCAGGGTTTTTATACTTAACGAGCAAAGTCCTTAAGGTTTGAAGTTCAAGTTCCAGATTTCCTTACTTTACAAGAAGCGTCCCGAAGAGCAAAGCAATTTTTATTAAAATTTATAATAGTTGGTGTTTTTAATAAATCCAAAGGAAAATATAGTGGTTTAATGTCGAGAAGAGAACATGCATAGGGGTTTAGGCCTAATCTCAGGTGTGGCTGAGTCAACTTAGCAACTATCAATTTCAAGTTCATGAGCTCCGTTAAGTTTGAAGGGTACGGACTAGCGTCGGGTACAAAGCATGCTTATGGGATGCACCAGTCCCCATACATTGGTAGGTCTACATCGCCATCCTTATTCCAGAAAAAGAAAAATAAACGAAGGAGATTGGATAGTTTACCGTCCACAAAGAGCATGCTTAGGGATTAAGGCATAATCCCATGCATGGGTAGGCAGGCTTAGCCCTTCAAAATCCCAAGCTAGGTAACAAGAAAAGAGTGAAGGAGGTCCGAGGGTTCATCGTACGTAAAGAGCATGCCAAGGGATTATTTCCTAATCCCATAAATAGGTAGGTGGACTTATTCCTTGGAAATTCTAAGCCAGAAGACCAGCATGAAAGTAGGATATCAAATGGTTTATCATCCACAAACAACATGCATAGGGATTAAGGCCTAATTTTTAATATAGTTGGGCAGACTTAGACCCTCCAAACTCCAAATCCAGATGAATCTAGAGACAAGTGTAGAAGATTGGACGGTTTATCATCCATAAAGAGCATGCCTAAGGATTAAAGCCTAAACTCGTACATTGGTAGCAGACTTAGTCCCTCCGCCCTCCTACAATCGTGTAAATTAGAGTGATTAGTTAGTAATGAGAAGGATGGTTCGTAGTCGGGAACAGAGCATGCCTAGAGATTAAGTCCTAATCTCGTACATGTGTGATCTGGCTAAGAGCCATCCACAATTGGTAAACCAAAGGAATAATATCTAGAAGCATAATAACCAAAAGGCCAGAGCCAACATAACCAGAATCTAAAGACAAAAAACCATAGTTTAAATTTCTATAAAGACAAAGTACACAAGCCTAAGATCCTGGTAAAAGTGGGTCATATCCACAAGCGGGAAAACCAAACAACCACAACCATAATCCAAAAGACCAGTACACTAGAAAACCAAAAGTATAAATGCCAGATACCAAAAGATGGAAAGCCAAAAGACCAGAATCTGTATAGCCAATATCTAGTGTGCAGAAAGATGAAAAGCTGATAAACCAAAAGCCAAGAAATCCAAAGTACAACAGCTGCAAACCTAGAAAATCCAAAAAGCCATATCAGTTGGTAACCAAACAGCTTGGAATGGCTCCCGGTCCATTTTTATTTCGAGCCGGAGCAGGCATTTGTGCCTCTCCCGGTATTGCAGCTTGATTCCCTACTTGTTCCACCAACTCGCCATGTCTAATGCGTGTTTCGATCATATCCCTTAGATGCCTGCAGTTGGTTGTGTTGTGATCATCCAGTTCATGAAACAAGCAGTGCTTACCATAACCATTCTCCCTCTGGGTCAACTTCCTCACATGAGGCTTCCTAAAGAGAGCAATCGAGTGTACTAGATAATTCTCTTCCAGAGGGAAAGTAAGCTCCGCACAAGAAGGGAATTCAAGTAGATTCCATATGTACCGATCATTACGGAAAGTAGTCTTTTCTTTGCCTTTGCTAGAATTGGATGATCCTTTGCCCTAAACTGATTTAGCCTCGATAACTTTCTTGTTAGTCCCCTCATTTTCCTCCCTAAGAAACCAATTATCTTGAACTAGTGTTCACCAAGGTCCCTCGGTGGATCTCGTAGAAATGATATCTTGAATTCCGTCTTATCCAGAACACTAGAAACTACAGCCATCAAAACCATAGAAGGTTCCGATTGCTTGATCAAAGCCACAACAACATTAGACATTTCCAAAAAATTACGCAAAGTATCGTCCGTCCTTTTCATAATTGTCGTAAGCATCATCACATTCTTGGGTCGAGCAATGTGAACCTTGAACTGTTCGATGAACTTTCCAACCGAGACGTTCCAAGAATTAATCGATATTTTTTAGGCTGCCGAAATAATATAGCAGCAATATCCATGAGATAGAGAGGGAATAATTTTGCCACCATGTTCTCCAAAGCCGAGACTGCTTCCATACAGCACGTATATTACATCAGGTGAACCGTAGGATCCTTCCTACCATTAGAAGCTTCCAACATCGGTAGTTTGAAGTCTTTTGGATTTCGAGAATTTCAAGTATCCTGAGTGAAGGGACTACAAATTATGAAATCCAAATTTGAGAAAGAGTTCCTTTCTCAAGTGTATCGTCGAATAATATCGGCGATCTGAGCTCCATTACCTTTACTGAGAAAGCGATTCCAATCATTCAAATCTTCACTGGTATCAAGTAGAACATTAGCAAATTGTTCAGCCCCAACACGAATATCTGGCCCAATCTTAGCCTGAGGTGCCTCGTTTGACGTGAATCCAACATCCGAAAGTATAGGAGTTCTTGCATACAAAACTGCACGCGCCGACGCTTGAGCAACATTACCAACTCTAGAACATAAGACCTAAAACCTGATTAGCCAAAACTTGAGTTGAACCTTGAAGGGGATTGAGGGTGGTGCCCCTGAGCCTATCCGATTTGGTAGGTTTTTGCGGATTAGTGTCGATACGGGATTGTTCTTTGGGAGTTGGCCTAAGTCCTGAGCTAGTCCTTGCGCAGCTCTAGCACTTGTTCCGACCGTGTTACCTTAGCCTTACGGCCTCACGAAACCTAAAACTCAGCGAGAAGAGTTTTCATTGTAGCTTCCTATCGATGGAAAAGTTCTTCTCATTTTTCCAAATTAGAGTTGAGATCCTTAGTCAAATCCCCATCAACTCTATCAATATTCTCACCAGTAACGTAGTTTGATGGATGTCCGGTGGATGAAACTTCCTGGCTTTCCTCAATCCCTGCTCCTTCTGACTGAGCAAAACTTATCTGTTTACTTTTAATCAGAGTGGAATCCGAGAGGAGTCCAAGTGAATCCGAGAGAATCTATTTTCTTAAAAGTCCAGAATCCAAAGGAAATCCGACATCCCCCTACCTAGTGAGCCAAATGTTGACGTGGGGAATTGGTCGTTCACACACGCCAACATCCGATGGATTAGTGTTAAGTGAATTATCCAAATACGCCAAAATACCCAAGCATGGAATAACAGAAAAGTAATAAAAAAACGCCGAGTTTATAGTGTTCTGGCACTAATGCCTACATCCACTTCACAGTAGTCATTCATCATCATTATTACAATTGCAAGATTTATCTAAGTTTCAACACTTTGAGTTTACAAAGATGTCTTAGAGAAATAAAAAAATCCCTGTTAATTCCTCACTAGGCCATAATCATCTTCCTTAAGCCAAAAATGTGTGAAATATGCTTCCAAGTCCAAATATGTCTAAAATCATGCCAAATCTCAATTCAAATGCCCAGAAGTTGAAGGAAAACTTTTATGTGAAGTTTATTGGTCCAAAAGATCTTCCAAATCCATGAAAACCAAGAAAGAAGCTATCAAAAAGCTTTAAGAAAAGTGCTCCCGCATGCTGGAAATGTGCAGAAAAAGATTCCCTAAATTAGCTAAGCAACAGAGGTATTTATAGGGGAAGCAGCAGACCAAAGACCCGAAATTTGTATCCATGAAGTTGTACCGATCTCCGGATCGTGACATATCCCGAAATCGATATGTATACCAATACTTAGCCAAATTCTGATTCATATTCCATAAGCCAGAAAAACAGTGATGAAGCTGTGTTGATCAAATGAAAAATGATGATTCATGCATGTTTGGCAAACATCCAAATTAGCCAAGTCCATTTACCAAGATTTCGTATCCTTGTGTGTTAAGTCGAGAAATTAGTGATCACCTCGCGACGATCAGCTAAAACATGGTGATCAACCCGCCCCAGCACATTTTTGAGTTTGCAAAATCCAAGGAGGAAATACCGATCTAGGCAACAACTTCGTATCCCGAAGTTTATATAACGTGACGGATCCTGAAAAAGAAATATTGATCCCCAAGAAGAGTGCCAGATCCCAAAACACCATGTCGTTCCTAAGAAAAGTGGTAATCTTTAAGCGCCCTGGAACTTGTTAGATCTAATACTAATCCCACATTTTACCGATCCAGAGCCATGACCTGCGTAAGCTATTTTATGTGATTGACACGTGTTGCTTAAGCCATATCTTCTTATCCAGGAGTTACACCGATCCTAGGATCAGGAATCCAAAAGCCTGATGCACGCCTTGCTTTTTTGGATATTATGCTCGGGATGCGGGTTAAGGATCTTAAAGAAAATTAAACACTAAAGGGGGTGAATAGTGTTTTATTAATTATATTAAATTTCTTGAATTTTTTTGAATTTAACAGAATGCTATGCAATTCACAAATATCACAAATTATAGAATCTATTACAGATGCAAAAAATAAAACATAAAGTAGTAAAACGAAAGTGCACACTGGAATTTTTTTACTGGTTCGAGACTCCCCTACATCCAATCTCACACAATGCTGAGTTAATGTGGATTTTTATTCAACAAATCCAATTACAATCCTAGATTTGAGCTACAAGGCATACCCCAACTGATTCCAAGTACAGTGAGACTTAGTTGATTTTCCGGGCCATAACTTTACACCCAATCGATTTTCGGGATATAATCTCACCCAATAGACTTATACGGGACTTACCACACCTTCTCTAATCAATTTTTGTAGTATTGACTTGATAGGACTTGATCATGCGATCTTTGATTACAACCAACCTGTAATTCTTCAATAGCAGTTGGATTTCATAGAGAGTTTGATATAAAATTGAAAGAGAAGAAAAGTGATATAATTTCTTTGAAAATTGGCAGAGTATAAGTATAAAAAGTTAAGAAATTAAGAAGAATAATAGTGGAATGATCAAGGAAGCTGAAGGAGATGAAAAGTGATTAAAAATTTCGAATTCTGAAGCGTTTATATAGTTTTCCAACAGCCACGTCCTTTCAGAAAAGATTTGAATTCAGAAGGCATAACTTTTTCAAATTTTAAAAACAATATAGGGGCTTCTATGTCGACATACATAAACTTGTACATCAACATCCCTTTGAAAAAAATCAAAAATAAAATTTTAAATTAGATCAAGTAATGTTTAAATAAATTATAGTGATTCCAGAGTTAAAACAAACTATTTTCCTTTATATTAAAATAGAGTATACTAAGTAAAAATATTTTTAAAAATATATATTAAAATTACTTGAAAAATGATTAAAAACTAAATATAAAATGATATGAAATATAAATAAACATATAAATATATCTAAAACTTAATATAAATAAGAAAGTTGAAAATATAAGAACTATAATAAAAGTAGTATTAAATTTGTAAGTAAAACTTATTTAAATTAGGACTTAAGTATAAAAAATAGGAGTTAAAATAAATTTCAGGAGATAAAATATTTCTAAGTATAAATTTAAAATAAGGAAGTAATTTTGAAATTAATTCAAAAGTAAATTTAAAAACACGGAAGTAGTTTTGAAATCATTTGAAAAAAATAGATCTAAATACAAGGAAGTAATTCTGAAATTATTTGATAAGAAGTTTGAAATCAGAATTCAGTGCTAACTAGAGTTTAAATAGAATATCTACACATAATTACTCTATATTTCTTAAACTCTTAAACTCTTGAATTCTTGATGCTCATGAGCCTTGGATCTTGAACTCATCTACTTTGAAATCTTGATTCTCTGAACTGTACAGTCTTCAATAATTAATATTTGTGTAGATTTCCTATATATACATAAATATATGCTAGATAATAGTATTAGTATATATTTTATAATAATAATAACTGAAAAAAGGTCGTTGTCATCAAAAATATCACCATCAACATCTCAGTCTCTAACAATCTTCCCTTTTTTGATGATGACAACATCGATTTATAAAATATTCACACCCAGTGTCTTGATTTTTCCAGTTACTCCCTTTTACTGCACTATCTTCCTTTTAAAATGACTAACTCTTGACTAACTCCCCCTTAAACTAGGACCTATTTTATAATTCTCCCCCTTTGTCATCAACAAAAGGTATATAATCCTAACTATAATACTCCCTCTAAAATTAAGGTATATCCCTGATATCTAAATCTAAGACCAATACTATCTTGACTATTTAAAACTACGGCTAATATGAATATAATATCTAAACTATAATAACTACCAAATCTAAGTACGAAGTAATTAACTATAATTCCATATATTCAAATCAAACCAAACCAATTCAATACATATTATAACACCCCACGTCCATTAATGTCACTCACAAAGGGAATGCATTAAGTTTTGTGGAGCGTTATAAGTAAACATAATGGAATATTACAAGACGGATAAAGTAGTACTTGAAAAATTTATAACTTTATTGCAGCGGAAACAGAAATAGGTTTGGTTACACCTTCAAAACAACAAAACCAAGTACATAATATCAATCTTGTACAAAAGCCTTCAGAGTACAAAATTTTAAAGCCATAATCCCCAATAGAAAACGCCATGAGCAGAATCAAAGCCAAGCAATACATCTTTCAACTTCAAGCTGGAAGAAAGAGACATCTGAACTAAGCTTGAGTATTTCCTCCTTGAGAACCTGGAGGGGGGACGAAACGGAAGAAAAGAGGCGAAATAAACTAGGTCAGACATTAGTCTGGTGAGTCCAGTAACTTTAACAATATAATCATTAAAGTAACAGGATAAGAACATAAACTGGAAAGTAAGAAATGATTGTACATAAGCATGCATGAAAAGGTTGGCAAGATGAATAAGATAAACATTGATTGCGCTTCTAATCACTATAGGGTAACTACTACACTGCACCAATGCTAAATATATCGCACCGTTACTAGTTCCATACTGAAATTTGATCCCAACCCCACAATTGGTAGCCCTCAGGCATAACTTCTAGTAAGAGGTATCCACCCCATACAATCCTTGACAGCCTACTAAGTACTAGATGTCCCCAGACTACACCATTATCGCTTAATCGATCGGCTCCTAAACTTGCATGTATTTATTACTTGTGGCATTCGGCCTTGCTTGTTTGTAGATACCTGTGCTGGTCCCACCATGGGGTGTATCAATCCCTATGATGGCAACCTGACACAATTCAAGATGCACAGTGTATGACTACTAATGCCCAGTGCCTGCTATTTCCACTCCGGAGTACGTGCATGCCCGTACTCCATCGGAACCTACACTGACGCACCACTCGCCGCTATTTTGACCGCTTATAATCATCCCACTAATCGTGCCCACCCTGTCTAGTTCAGGGTACCGTGATACATCTATGTGGGTTACTGCTGAAATGGGTCCCCATTACTAGGATTTCCTAATCAACATGTTATATCGGTTAAGTGTTCTCAATTTAACCTAACCCCACCCGTTTGCTTAATTAACATGTTGTATTGGTTAATGTCGCATATCAATATGTCGCTTAACCTTCCCACTGATTCACGCATGTTTATTTAGCGGTTAAGTTTGTGGGCCTATATATACTAATATTACCCTCCTACCCAAGATTTTCTTAACTCTTTTACTTATCAAGTCCATATGTATTATTGGTTAATCTTGCCTTAACCCTATCCACTTTGTTCATGTAATATTGGTTAAGTTGTCTTCTTACCCATGTTAACTTAATTCCACCCACCTAAATCATTTAGATATCATATTCAGCATTAATTAGTTATTAATGCACTGACCTCTCACATTAAGTCGATCACTTGTGGCCGCTGGATATGCTGGGCGGTTCCGGGCAGATTCCACCACAAGCCAGACTTAACCTCCTGTCTAAGCATCTAATATGCCTTTGACCTCTCACATTAGACTGTCGTTTGCGGTTGCTGGATATGTCGGGCGGTTCCGGGCAGTCTTATACCGCAAACCAAGTCTATCCTCGTGTCTTAGACGCTCATCTTTTAACCAATTTACATATTTACTGTCCAAGTCTAGATTTATATGTAAATTATCCATAAGTGTGGTCAATTCAAGCTATGCCACATTTACTTGTTATGCCCAAAATTACTTAATTAAGTTATACCCAATTCCCCGCTTTTCAATGCACGTACAACAAGGTCCAAAAATAAAACGGAGAGGGATAGAGGAGAAACATAATAATTGACATAAGGAACAAAATAGGCATGTAAAGGTGTACCCAACTCAAGAATCATGTTTCCAATAGACATGTTGTACATTAACAATAAGTATGGCTAAACTAAGCAAGTTACATCATAGGTATAAAGATTCGATAGAATTGAACATAAAAGAATCACCAATTTGGTGTGCAACATGATAGGTTCCATTGTATCAATCACAACAGTCTTATAGGCATAGGTAATTCAGATTTGACAAAAGGATAAGCATGAATCAGAATTGATTATCTTACAATTAGGCATAGTTTTAGATTCGATTCATTACAAGTCATGATTCCTATTACATGTTCCAAATCTAAGAAATAACTGAACTTGCCAAATTATCACAAATTTACACCCAAAACCATTTACGTCAAGTCTCATGTTTGCTTATTATATACGATTTTTCCCAAACCATATCCATCATCAATTTATGACTTTTTACAAAGCACATGTTATTCAACATTTCCCAAACTTTTTCCCCATCATTTAAGCGTTATACGTGCGCGAATTTCGCATAATATGTTAGGCTCAAAGTTAGCCTGGCTCATAAAAAGAAAAAGGAAGAGGGAAGAGAATCATGTTATCAAAATAGGCATAAATACACGAGCACGAACATGCATGATCTGATAGAATTGATAAGAAAAGCATAGGCTATGAATCAAAAAGAAAGATGACAACTTGCAAATTTGATAAGACCCATTATTGGCATAATCATATGATCACAATTTACAACTTATCATAATTTCTTTAGTTTAATTATCTTGTGAAAGTTACATGAACTCACATAGATTAAGAAAGAAGAGAAGTTCTGGAATCCGATTTTTGAAGTTGATAAGCTAATCCATTGATGTAAGCTTTGATCTTTCTCTTTAATCTTGAATTTGATTAGTTATGGTGGAGGCTAGGTTAGCTTAGAGATGGACAGCATGATGACTTCATAGAATAGGGTTATGAGGTTTAGGGTTTAGGTTTGATGTGATAATATAGAAGTATAGGATTAATTTGAGCCTTTATATCAACCTAGGATCCATCCAAACCATCCAGTCCGAGAAAATGCATCATCAGGCCAATCATAAGTCGCCATGTAGCCCTACGACTCAGAAAATCATCACTGTCCAGAACAGTCAGCAGGGGTTGACCCCTACAGGGAGGTCGATACCGATGTCGACACCCCTTAAGGAGGGTCGACACTCTCTGGCGGGAATTTTCCTGCCCACTTCTTTTCACTGGTTTGAATTCGAATTTTGGTTTATTAATTATTTATTTAATTCTGATTTAAACTTAAATCTTCTAAACACCATAACTTCATACGGAGCCCGATTTACGCAAACTCGGACTCTATCTCAAGCAGAATTCCGAGACGAACCCAATGGCGTAACCCGCTTCCCTTAATTCTTCTTCTAAAAATTAAGTGTTCTTAAATTTGTTAATTTGTTAATTTTAAAATTTTAAAATTATGGGGAGTTACATTCTCCCCTCCTTAAAGGATTTCATCCCTAAAATCTCCAAGTCAAGAAGAATGTATATCCTACCATCCAACATCCATCTACTCAACCATTCAATCACAGGCATCCATTGTCCTTAAAAATGTTTCTAATGCTTTTCATGAACATATGCAAAGTGTGTGTGTATGTCCTTACCCAAATGCAAAATCAGGCGGTCTACTGATTCAGTTGACCTCCTTAATGCAAATCATGATAGTGTCATGCGTCCATTATGTATGCAAAAGAATCCTAATTATACATATTATTTCTACATGAGTGCACAACTATTCATTCAAATGCAACATCCATATGATAACACATTCAATGTACATCCATTTAATTAAATATGCACACGTGTTCATATGCAATATGAAAGTGATTGAGCCGATCTAGTGCCTAATTTGTGTGTAAATGCATCGATCCACCAAACATAAGATGTCTCAAACATATGTTTACAACCATAGGATTTTTCTGTCTAAAGATCGAGGATGTAAACGAGAGGACATACTAAACGATAGAACAAGTATAAACAAATTGGTAGAAAAGGGAGAAGTTAAGAACATATCCTCACAAAAGGAAAGGGTACGACGCACGTATCATGTCTTCAGTCTCCCAAGTCGCGTCTCCTTGATCATCTCCCCATTGGATTTTAACCGACTTGACCTCTCTGTTGCGTAACTTCTTGATCTCCGATCCAAGAATGCACGTAGGAGCTCGTCTAATCATGGCATCTCGCTCTACTTCAACTTCTCTAAGCATGCTCGGCTCCACTACTTCTGCGGTATCATGTAAACACTTCCGCAAATACGACATGTGAAACACCTCATGAACACTACTAAGCTTCTCCGGCAACTTCACTCTGTATGCTACTTGTCCAATCCTCTCTGTAATGGGAAAGGGTTCTATAAACCTTGGTGCTAATTTCCCTGCAGCTCCAATGAAAACTACGTTCCTCAACGGTGACACTTTGACAAAAACCATGTCCCCAACATCAAACTCAAGATCGGTCCATCTCTTTTCAGCGTATGACTTTTGTCGGTCCTGTGCCGTCTTCATTCGCCTTCGAATCAAGTCTATCTTCTCCGAAGTCTCCCTAACCATGTCGGGACCAAGCAAAATCTTATCCGTAGACTCCCACCAACAAGTTGGTGATCGACACGGTCATCCATAAAAACCCTAATACTAGCTTAATAACTATTATTATAAGCGAACTACACAAATGGAAGGTGCTCTTCTCATGTCCCTCCAAAATCTAGGATACATAACCTCAAAAGATCTCCAAGGATTCTATTAACCCTTTCTGTCTGTCCATCCGTCTGTGGATGATACGTGATGCTCAAACATAACTGCGTACCTACCACCTTTTGCATATCACCTTTTCCTTTTGCATCAAAAACTGCTCCAAGCCCTATCCTACAAGCACCGGTATATACTGTGAACGGTTTTCTCTCATCTATCAAATTCAAAACTGGGGATGGTATCTTCGCAAAGTCCCTAACAAGCTTCCTATAGTAGCCCACCAACCCTAGAAAACTCCTTACTTCCATTGCTTTTCTAAGAACCTTCCAATCTTGGATTGCCACCGCCTTCGCAGGGTCCACTGCTATCCCTTCCTTAGAGACCACGTGCCCTAAGAACCTCACTTCTTTCCTCTAAAAATGACATTTGGAGAACTTAGCTTTGAGTTGATGCGCTCGTAGGGTCTCTAAGATTTCCCTAAGACGTAGGGCATGCTCTTCCTCGCTTCTAGAGAAAATCAAAATACCATCCACAAAGACTACCACAAACTTGTTTAGAAACCCCCTAGACACCCTACTCATCAAGTCTACGAAATATGCGGGTGCGTTCGTCAAGCCAAAAGGGATGACGAGCCATTCGAAGAAACCGTCGGGAGTCCTAAATACAGTCTTATCTATGCTATCCTCAGCTACCCTTAGCTGATGAAATCCTGTAGCTAAATCCAACTGCGAGAAAACCGAAGCGCCAACCAACTGATCGAACCATTCATCTATCCTCGGCAATGGGTGTTTGTTCTTCTTCGTGAGCTTGTTCAGCTCCCTATAGTCAACGCACAATCTAAGCGAACCATCAACCTTGGTAGCAAAAACAACTGGAGCACTCCATTCTGAAATACTTCTTCTTATGAACCCTTCCTCGAGTAGCTCCCCCACTTGCTTACTGAGTTCCTTCCTCACTCTCTGAGCCATGTGGCGCACTGGTAATGCAACTGGCTTTGCATTATCTACTATGTATATACAGAGGTTTGTCTCGCGCCTTGGGGTCAAACTCCGAACCTGATCAAAGACGTCACCATACTCACGGACTACTCGAACATATTCCAAATCATCGATGGATGTGTCAAGTGATTCTAGGTATTTAAGCGTCATCGGACCTCTAGAGTCACAAGAAATATCAAGGGTCTTTCCACAACGAGTTAACAGTCTAACTACCCTCCTTTCGCAGTCTAGGATGGTACCATACCTGGCTAGCCAATACTTTCCTAGAATCAAGCCGTGGCCCATGAAACCAAGAACGTAGGCGTTGCATTCAAACCCAACGCCCAAGATAGACACTCTCAAATCCCGACAAAGCATAGATAAATGAGCCGAACCTCCAATAGGATTTGAGACTACAATGGGATCCATAACTAGACTAGTTATTTAGGTGCAGTGTTTCAACTAATGAAGCAGATACAAACGAGTACGAAGTGCAGAATCAAACAAAGTTCGAACAGGGTGATCAAAAAGGAAAAATCAATCTTTCAACAAAAACGTTTCTATCTCTCTCCTGTCCTGGTGCCATGAGATCATGAACCTGTCCTCAAGAAGTAGGTCATATCCTCTACCCTTGCCCTTGTCCTTGTCCTTGCCTCCTCGGGTAGTCTTTAATCAGATGTCCTACCTCATCGCAATGAAAACAATCAGGCTTCTTCTTCTTCCTACAGTCCTTAATTACATGTCCCATTATACCACAATAAAGACACCTTCTTTTGTCATGGGGTTAATCATTCTTTCCATTTTCTCCTTTACCTTCTTCGTGGATTAAAGCCATATCAACAAATTCCTCATCCTTGGGTTATGCTCCTTAGCCTAAACTCCTTCATCGACCAAGCAGCTAGCTGAACCTTCCTTCCATCGTTTATCTCAAAGATACCAAACGAGGCATCCACATCCTTGAGACAATTCTAGCTTCGACAAACGTCTCAGTCTTATGAAACGGTTTTCCGCCCATTGCACGAAAGTCCTTACATATCTTAGAAAAAGCATATACACGTGGGGAAAGAGACTCAAGAAGGAAAAAGGAAGAGATTCGAAACAAAGAATCGAAAAAAAGATATATGGCTTTTTAGGGATTATGTTTTTCATAATAAACCTTTCTATTGAAAACTCCTTCTTTAAAACATGTCTTTTTTGAAAATACTTCTTTATAAAAATGCTTTTGAAAACAGTTTTCAAAATCTTTTATCTATTCTGGTAACCTTCAGCTCTGATACCAAGTGTAACACTGTAATGACCCGGATATTGGACGGTGTAATAATTAACTTATTTAATTATATAAACAACGAATATATTATTTAATCGTCGACGTTAGAACGTATAATTATATTATAATTAAAATCGAGCTTGAAATGGCGCTGCAGTTCGTTATTTGGTGATTAGAACTTCAACTGAATGTACAGAGTTCGTTTTAAATCGGATTTCTATGAAACAAGAAACGCGTGGAGCTGGTGGAGTATATCTTTCTAGTAGAAGAGAAAAATCAAGATTCCGTCGTGTAGATTTTGAGATATGTCAAAATCAAATTTTAAAATAGTCGCTATGGAATCGTTTATCGACCGTAACGGATTATTCGATATAACTAGAGATAGGTTTTGAATTTAGACAAGGTTCTTTTTGGGACATAACGATAATTTAATTTTTAGAATTTTATGGTAATTTTTAAGTAATTAAATAAGCACTTTTTTATTTTGAAGTATTTTGCACCCTGTAATCAATATTTTGGGTTTTCACAATATGAGTTCATCTGCCGGTATTATTACATTTTTGGGATCGGGGCACTGAGCTGAGCACAACAGTATTTTTATTTCTGTCGTTGGCCGTCCGAATGAGAACAGGACTTAATATAGAAGGGTCACCGAAATGCTATATCTAAAATATCTAAACCTATTCATGATTATTAACAAGCCAAGTCTTCCCTTCTCAGCCGCAAGGTCTTGTGTGTTCTCAAACTGAAAACGTGGACAAAAGGAAAGCCTCTCAACAAATTAAATCCTTTATATATAAGGTCCCTCCCACTTTAAACCTAAATCTCTTCTACCATTCTCAGCCGCCAACATCAACAGCAGAAATCGTTCTTCCAAGCTCCTAAAACAATTCGAAATAAAATCAAAATTTAAATCCATAAATCATGAAATTAGTTTATATGAAATCCCTACGAAAATCTCTTCAATTCTATGTCCTTGTTTTTGAGTTCGGTCTTATTCTGGGGTCGCTGAAAATCAAGGGCGGTGGGCGAGTTGGACTCGAGTACAACAGGAAGCGTGCGAAGGTCTGGAAGCATGGGGTTTTCTTTGTCGAAGTGTGAGGGAGTTCGACGGTTTTTCGTCGATGACTGTTCAGGGCAGCGAGTTCGAACGAGGATGGAGATCTGGAACCGCGAGTCCCTGGTGTGTGCGAACTGACAACAATGGCGGAGGTGAGTGGTTCTCACGTGAATGGGATGTATGGCATGAAGGGGACGTAGCGTTCTACTGAGTTGCATGGAGTTGAGGTCTGAAGTTGGCATGCAGCGTGTGTTCTCTGGAAGGGGTGCTGGTTTAAACAAGTTGTAGGTTAAAACGTGCATAAGATGAAGGCGGTGTGAGGATGCTGCGTTGGGAAAGAACAGGAAGTCTGGAGCGTTACTTTTTGTAGGGAGCAGGTTCTTTGTTTCGTGAAGAATGAGGGTGGTGACAAATAAAAATGCTCGCAAAGAAAGCAAGTCTTGTCTTATTTTGGGGGTAGCATGGTCTTCGTTTTCAAATAAGACCTGGGAAACTCGAGCGAAACTAAAAGGTACTGCCTTATATTTATCTTTGCAATTAGATGAGATGGACTACGTTGGGTTTTCTAGCATGAACGAAAAACAGTTGAAAGGGGAAATGTTCGGATACAAAAGAACTAAGGGACGGAAGGGTAGAAAGAAATGAGCATAGCAGATGGAAACAAAAGTCTCCAAAACGTGAAGGCACCAAAACAAAACAAACGGGTTTAAAGTCTATCAACCTATACAACTATGCATTGAAGAAAATATCTTTGCCTGTGTGGTTTGTTTTCAACGTGAAGAGGCCTAGAACTGGGGTACTATATCAAAGTGAATGGGGTACTGTATCGAAGTGAAGAGGAAGGGACGTTGAAATATCAAGAGGATCGAGCGTATTTATTTACATACGAATCGAAGGAAGTAGAAAGCTTGGCAGCAGCTGATTAGCGTTGAGATGGTAGCATGATTGAATAAAGAGTTGGAAACATGCATTGGCAAAGCATGTGTAGATTCATTTGCAGTAAATTGAATGGTTCGTTGGCGAGTAATTGTCTGTTGTCATCGGGTCGGTGCGCAGGAGATATGGGTCAACGTGATAGAATCAGACGAAACTAAATCCGTTAGGATCGTATGGACGAGCGCAACGAAATGGAACTGAAGAGTAGTGAATAGGAGATCGTTACAATTTATGGCAAAATGAATTGCCGTCTGAATCAAGCGATGGTTATCGTTATTAACGATGATCGTCCAATGTGAGTAAAACTCACTAACTCTCCTCAATTTATATTTTAATATAAATTGTACTTTATTTATTGACTGCTGTATATTGATTGTTAAACTGGACTGTTAAATAGATTTGATTGAAAACGTAGTTATAGTTAATCTATGTACTGTTAATCAAATATGGTTCTGTACAGCAGGATATTTCATTTCAAAATGAAATATGATATATATTATACTGTGTAACATCTGTGATGCAGGGAAACAGGTTGGAGGAATCCGACTGGATTCCTCAACAATTATTTTACTGTTTTCATATATTGTGTTATATGATGTGTTATATAATCTGTTCTGGATTATATGTGTTAGAACGATATTGATCATCGTTGTTTGATATTTTGAATATCATAAGAAACCCTGAGTTGTAAAAAATTATATTTCAATGTATATCGAAATAAAGGAGTTTTATAAAATCAACCGATTTTATAAAAGGAAACAATTTGAAAATAAAGGAAATTATTTATAAAAACTAACACGGTTTTTTTAAAAGGAAGTATTTATAAAACAAATAGAGTTTTATAAAAGGGATATTTATTTAGAAAATAAATAGAAATAAGGAATAGTTATTTAGAAGATAAATAAACAGTTATAAATAGGAATATTTGTAACGGTAAATAGAAGTTATAAATAGGAATATTTGTAACGGTAAATAGAAGTTGTAAATAGGAATATTTGTAACGGTAAATAGAAGTTGTAAATAGGGAATATTTGTAACGGTAAGTAAACGTTAAAAAAGGGAATAGTTGTAAGGGAAAATAAACGTTATAAAAAGGAAATTGATGAGATATAAAAGAGATAATCGAAATAGAGTAATTGAATATTAGTCATTCAATTAAAAATAACCTGAATTGAGTTAGTCTAATATTAGCTAATCGAATTTAGTAACCGAATACAAGTTAATCAAAAGAAGTTTATCGAATTTAGTTATTCGATAGAGTTAAATCACTAGAGTTAATCGACTATAGTATTCGAATAAGAGTAAATCAAATAGAGTTAAACAAAAAATTAGAAACTGACTAGAGATTAGTAAGTTGAATAGTTTTCTGAGTATCGATCTGATGTTGGTTTCGGCCTTCGGGGTTTATACTTAGAGAATTGTTCTCTTACTAGTTTACAGTTAGGGACTAATAGTTGTGGAATGATAGTGATGCGTAATGAGGATTGGAAATGTTTTCCAATGTTGAAAATGTATATTTTCTAGTTTTAGAAAATAAGGAAATATGAATATGAATATATATATATATATATAAATATGATTGATGATTGGATCGATAATTCCATTTGGAATTAAGATCGTTGTTTGTACACTGACATATTTTCATTTGATAGTTAAATCACAGACTATCGAAGTTTTGACCATTTTACGTTGTTAATATGGAGAGACCGGTTGGATTATTATCCGAAGAATCACTCCGTATCGACATAAGCGTTGTGATCAAATACGACGAAGAAATTGAAGACGGAGTAAAGTGCAAGGGCTGTCCTGTTTACAGAATAGTGCCTTCGGTTTCGTTCAGTCCCAGAACGAACGTAAATGGACGAATGTCTGACAGAGTATTTCTAATGATCGAATGGGTTGGACTGTACAAATATATATGGTGGCCAACGGATTTATTCCCTTTGCATAATATCCAGAATCTATTTGTGCAGATCCAACTAAATGATTAACGGATCTGATAATGTGGCATTCAAAGTGATCGTGTTATAAATGAATGGAAAGTAAGCGTAGCTTCTAGCCTCACATCCGGTAAATGACAGAAATCGGGCAGGCAGCATGGCTATGTAGGTCGCACCTATTAGGGTGTATAATCACCTATCTAGAGAATATTCATTTGCTTCTTAAATCTATCAATGCTGTCCCATATATATAAACGGGAACGGTTGCTGATCCCAACCGTTGGTGATGTAAATTCGATACACTCAAGCGAAATGAGTGGTCGGTCATGTGTGGCTGAGTTGCAAGATGTTCTTGTTGAACTCCAGTGTATCGTTCCTAGAGTACACTGATCGGAAGGTGATTCCATACCTTGTCATAGTTGGAAATCCAATCATCCAATACGCACCCGCGGTTTTGATTGTATACTATATATGTAGAACGTGAGATGAAAGCGTTTCTGCTAGATTGATATCTAATTGTATTTAGGCATTATTATAATATCAGTGATACTGCTTTTCAAAGATGTTTGGATTCTCATAAGGGAAAAACCCGTTCCGTATTCACGGCGAGGTCTTATGAGATATCATATACCTGTTTAAATGATTTGAGTTTACTCACACCAGTCACATGACTGACCCGGAGTTTATTTGTTTTGTCTTCCCTAAACTCTTGGGTGCCTAAATTTGTACGGGCAGTCAAGTAGTCGGGATTTTACAGATACACTTGGAGAGCTTGGAGCAGGAGGCTTCAGGATTCTATAGCTATTATTATTTCCGCTGTTGTTGTAAGTGCTGTACTCTGATAAGTGCTATTGTATATATAACTGTTTGTATTTCAAAAGTTATGTTATATTTTATTCGTTCCGCTGTGAGATTCGTGTTTACTCTGATGATGATGTTCTTCTTCTTCTTCTTCCATTCTAATACTTCTACCTTATCTTTCCTCACCCTCTATCTTCTTTCTATTAGTTTCTTGAATTTCCAGTGCAATTTGTGGTTGGACTTGTGTTATTTAGTCAGCTCAAATTGGACCGGATTTTCGGGTCACTACAGTTGGTATCAGAGCTTAAGTTAAGTATTACCTTGGCTCTGTGGCGTGACTCAGTAGAGATGGGGTTAGTAATACCCTAGACTGAGATTGAGTGTATATATACGAGTGAACGTATTTGTTATTGATATAAAAATTTGTTTTATATTGTGGAGATTCATTGGTTGAGTCGTTTATGAGTTCTGGTCGATCAGTTTGATCAACTGTATCGGTAGGAGTTACTAAACTCTTGAATACGATGAACCGTCATGGTATGTTTTGAAAAGAGGGTAAATTAAAATAAGTTACCCAAGGTATATCTTGATATAGAGAAGATATATATACCAAAATTATAATATAATGGATATATTGGTTGTTATTATAATCAAGTAAGATTATAAATTAAATGATTATGTGAATAACCAATCAGAATTCATATAAGTGAAATACGTGAAATCAGATGAATTAAATCTGAAATTTAAACCAGAAATTGAATTAAACCTCTGGAGAATTGGATAAATGTTTGTACTTGGATTGGGATTAAAAATAAGGAAATTTTAAGTTCTTGGGAGATTTTGAAATGTTTTCAAAATGAAAGTGTTTAGAAATGATTTTCGAAAGTGATATAGTATTGAACTCACTTCGATCGCTGGAAAATAATTCTGATAAGTGCGGCCGCATCATCAGTGTCATTTTCGAGCTTCTAAAGTGACGGATTACTACCAAATATTTTGTTTTGAAATTGTTTTGTAAAAACAAGTTATTCAGGAATTCGAAGGATTTTGAATTGTTATTATGATTTCAAGTGATTTGAATAAACACAGGGATTTGAAATTGGAAATCTAAATTTAACTTATGAAGTTAAATGGGCTAAAATAGTGAAAGTGAATAATAAATTTGAATTTAACTTGAACTAAGTTAAATTAAAACTGGATTGGATTATAGAAATTAAAACTGGATTGAACTAATCTGAATGAAAGTAAGTTGATAAACCAAGAGTTGAAATTGGATATTGGAGTTTAAATGAAATTCGACTTAAGTATAAGCGAATGGTTTGAGTTGAGGATATAAACTAATCGAAGTTAGATTAGTATGACATTGGTATATGCAGGGTGTTAATTGATGGAAATGATATAATGGTAGGCCCGACAAAAAGGTACAAGTTTATATTTCATATGAGTTTGAGATTTTTATGAGCCGAATTGGCAAGCCGCTTGGCTATTTGATTTTTCTTTTGGTTGGAGAAGGCCCAGAGAGGCGAGTTGTGATTTGTTATATCGACCAATACAAAGGAGGTTATGGCGAAATTTTCTGAAAATTTAAAGTGTTAGAAAATTTTCAAAATTTTTGAAAATTTAGTAAGTCGGAATGAATTAATATTTTAATCGGAATTTAAGTGGTTCAGTTGAAATCAGAAATAAGGGGTAAACCAATCGTAGGAATTCCAATAGATAGGGTCGTCCGCTAACTTAGCAATTTCGAGGACGAAATTATTTTAAGTGGGGAAGAATGTAATGACCCGGATATTGGACGGTGTAATAATTAACTTATTTAATTATATAAACAACGAATATATTATTTAATCGTCGACGTTAGAACGTATAATTATATTATAATTAAAATCGAGCTTGAAATGGCGCTGCAGTTCGTTATTTGGCGATTAGAACTTCAACTGAATGTACAGAGTTCGTTTTAAATCGGATTTCTGTGAAACAAGAAACGCGTGGAGCTGGTGGAGTATATCTTTCTAGTAGAAGAGAAAAATCAAGATTCCGTCGTGTAGATTTTGAGATATGTCAAAATCAAATTTTAAAATAGTCGCTATGGAATCGTTTATCGACCGTAACGGATTATTCGATATAACTAGAGATAGGTTTTGAATTTAGACAAGGTTCTTTTTGGGACATAACGATAATTTAATTTTTAGAATTTTATGGTAATTTTTAAGTAATTAAATAAGCACTTTTTTATTTTGAAGTATTTTGCACCCTGTAATCAATATTTTGGGTTTTCACAATATGAGTTCATCTGCCGGTATTATTACATTTTTGGGATCGGGGCACTGAGCTGAGCACAACAGTATTTTTATTTCTGTCGTTGGCCGTCCGAATGAGAACAGGACTTAATATAGAAGGGTCAACGAAATGCTATATCTAAAATATCTAAACCTATTCATGATTATTAACAAGCCAAGTCTTCCCTTCTCAGCCGCAAGGTCTTGTGTGTTCTCAAACTGAAAACGTGGACAAAAGGAAAGCCTCTCAACAAATTAAATCCTTTATATATAAGGTCCCTCCCACTTTAAACCTAAATCTCTTCTACCATTCTCAGCCGCCAACATCAACAGCAGAAATCGTTCTTCCAAGCTCCTAAAACAATTCGAAATAAAATCAAAATTTAAATCCATAAATCATGAAATCAGTTTATATGAAATCCCTACGAAAATCTCTTCAATTCTATGTCCTTGTTTTTGAGTTCGGTCTTATTCTGGGGTCGCTGAAAATCAAGGGCGGTGGGCGAGTTGGACTCGAGTACAACAGGAAGCGTGCGAAGGTCTGGAAGCATGGGGTTTTCTTTGTCGAAGTGTGAGGGAGTTCGACGGTTTTTCGTCGATGACTGTTCAGGGCAGCGAGTTCGAACGAGGATGGAGATCTGGAACCGCGAGTCCCTGGTGTGTGCGAACTGACAACAATGGCGGAGGTGAGTGGTTCTCACGTGAATGGGATGTATGGCATGAAGGGGACGTAGCGTTCTACTGAGTTGCATGGAGTTGAGGTCTGAAGTTGGCATGCAGCGTGTGTTCTCTGGAAGGGGTGCTGGTTTAAACAAGTTGTAGGTTAAAACGTGCATAAGATGAAGGCGGTGTGAGGATGCTGCGTTGGGAAAGAACAGGAAGTCTGGAGCGTTACTTTTTGTAGGGAGCAGGTTCTTTGTTTCGTGAAGAATGAGGGTGGTGACAAATAAAAATGCTCGCAAAGAAAGCAAGTCTTGTCTTATTTTGGGGGTAGCATGGTCTTCGTTTTCAAATAAGACCTGGGAAACTCGAGCGAAACTAAAAGGTACTGCCTTATATTTATCTTTGCAATTAGATGAGATGGACTACGTTGGGTTTTCTAGCATGAACGAAAAACAGTTGAAAGGGGAAATGTTCGGATACAAAAGAACTAAGGGACGGAAGGGTAGAAAGAAATGAGCATAGCAGATGGAAACAAAAGTCTCCAAAACGTGAAGGCACCAAAACAAAACAAACGGGTTTAAAGTCTATCAACCTATACAACTATGCATTGAAGAAAATATCTTTGCCTGTGTGGTTTGTTTTCAACGTGAAGAGGCCTAGAACTGGGGTACTGTATCAAAGTGAATGGGGTACTGTATCGAAGTGAAGAGGAAGGGACGTTGAAATATCAAGAGGATCGAGCGTATTTATTTACATACGAATCGAAGGAAGTAGAAAGCTTGGCAGCAGCTGATTAGCGTTGAGATGGTAGCATGATTGAATAAAGAGTTGGAAACATGCATTGGCAAAGCATGTGTAGATTCATTTGCAGTAAATTGAATGGTTCGTTGGCGAGTAATTGTCTGTTGTCATCGGGTCAGTGCGCAGGAGATATGGGTCAACGTGATAGAATCAGACGAAACTAAATCCGTTAGGATCGTATGGACGAGCGCAACGAAATGGAACTGAAGAGTAGTGAATAGGAGATCGTTACAATTTATGGCAAAATGAATTGCCGTCTGAATCAAGCGATGGTTATCGTTATTAACGATGATCGTCCAATGTGAGTAAAACTCACTAACTCTCCTCAATTTATATTTTAATATAAATTGTACTTTATTTATTGACTGCTGTATATTGATTGTTAAACTGGACTGTTAAATAGATTTGATTGAAAACGTAGTTATAGTTAATCTATGTACTGTTAATCAAATATGGTTCTGTACAGCAGGATATTTCATTTCAAAATGAAATATGATATATATTATACTGTGTAACATCTGTGATGCAGGGAAACAGGTTGGAGGAATCCGACTGGATTCCTCAACAATTATTTTACTGTTTTCATATATTGTGTTATATGATGTGTTATATAATCTGTTCTGGATTATATGTGTTAGAACGATATTGATCATCGTTGTTTGATATTTTGAATATCATAAGAAACCCTGAGTTGTAAAAAATTATATTTCAATGTATATCGAAATAAAGGAGTTTTATAAAATCAACCGATTTTATAAAAGGAAACAATTTGAAAATAAAGGAAATTATTTATAAAAACTAACACGGTTTTTTTAAAAGGAAGTATTTATAAAACAAATAGAGTTTTATAAAAGGGATATTTATTTAGAAAATAAATAGAAATAAGGAATAGTTATTTAGAAGATAAATAAACAGTTATAAATAGGAATATTTGTAACGGTAAATAGAAGTTATAAATAGGAATATTTGTAACGGTAAATAGAAGTTGTAAATAGGAATATTTGTAACGGTAAATAGAAGTTGTAAATAGGGAATATTTGTAACGGTAAGTAAACGTTAAAAAAGGGAATAGTTGTAAGGGAAAATAAACGTTATAAAAAGGAAATTGATGAGATATAAAAGAGATAATCGAAATAGAGTAATTGAATATTAGTCATTCAATTAAAAATAACCTGAATTGAGTTAGTCTAATATTAGCTAATCGAATTTAGTAACCGAATACAAGTTAATCAAAAGAAGTTTATCGAATTTAGTTATTCGATAGAGTTAAATCACTAGAGTTAATCGACTATAGTATTCGAATAAGAGTAAATCAAATAGAGTTAAACAAAAAATTAGAAACTGACTAGAGATTAGTAAGTTGAATAGTTTTCTGAGTATCGATCTGATGTTGGTTTCGGCCTTCGGGGTTTATACTTAGAGAATTGTTCTCTTACTAGTTTACAGTTAGGGACTAATAGTTGTGGAATGATAGTGATGCGTAATGAGGATTGGAAATGTTTTCCAATGTTGAAAATGTATATTTTCTAGTTTTAGAAAATAAGGAAATATGAATATGAATATATATATATATATATAAATATGATTGATGATTGGATCGATAATTCCATTTGGAATTAAGATCGTTGTTTGTACACTGACATATTTTCATTTGATAGTTAAATCACAGACTATCGAAGTTTTGACCATTTTACGTTGTTAATATGGAGAGACCGGTTGGATTATTATCCGAAGAATCACTCCGTATCGACATAAGCGTTGTGATCAAATACGACGAAGAAATTGAAGACGGAGTAAAGTGCAAGGGCTGTCCTGTTTACAGAATAGTGCCTTCGGTTTCGTTCAGTCCCAGAACGAACGTAAATGGACGAATGTCTGACAGAGTATTTCTAATGATCGAATGGGTTGGACTGTACAAATATATATGGTGGCCAACGGATTTATTCCCTTTGCATAATATCCAGAATCTATTTGTGCAGATCCAACTAAATGATTAACGGATCTGATAATGTGGCATTCAAAGTGATCGTGTTATAAATGAATGGAAAGTAAGCGTAGCTTCTAGCCTCACATCCGGTAAATGACAGAAATCGGGCAGGCAGCATGGCTATGTAGGTCGCACCTATTAGGGTGTATAATCACCTATCTAGAGAATATTCATTTGCTTCTTAAATCTATCAATGCTGTCCCATATATATATACGGGAACGGTTGCTGATCCCAACCGTTGGTGATGTACATTCGATACACTCAAGCGAAATGAGTGGTCGGTCATGTGTGGCTGAGTTGCAAGATGTTCTTGTTGAACTCCAGTGTATCGTTCCTAGAGTACACTGATCGGAAGGTGATTCCATACCTTGTCATAGTTGGAAATCCAATCATCCAATACGCACCCGCGGTTTTGATTGTATACTATATATGTAGAACGTGAGATGAAAGCGTTTCTGCTAGATTGATATCTAATTGTATTTAGGCATTATTATAATATCAGTGATACTGCTTTTCAAAGATGTTTGGATTCTCATAAGGGAAAAACCCGTTCCGTATTCACGGCGAGGTCTTATGAGATATCATATACCTGTTTAAATGATTTGAGTTTACTCACACCAGTCACATGACTGACCCGGAGTTTATTTGTTTTGTCTTCCCTAAACTCTTGGGTGCCTAAATTTGTACGGGCAGTCAAGTAGTCGGGATTTTACAGATACACTTGGAGAGCTCGGAGCAGGAGGCTTCAGGATTCTATAGCTATTATTATTTCCGCTGTTGTTATAAGTGCTGTACTCTGATAAGTGCTATTGTATATATAACTGTTTGTATTTCAAAAGTTATGTTATATTTTATTCGTTCCGCTGTGAGATTCGTGTTTACTCTGATGATGATGTTCTTCTTCTTCTTCTTCCATTCTAATACTTCTACCTTATCTTTCCTCACCCTCTATCTTCTTTCTATTAGTTTCTTGAATTTCCAGTGCAATTTGTGGTTGGACTTGTGTTATTTAGTCAGCTCAAATTGGACCGGATTTTCGGGTCACTACAAACACCCCACGTCCGTTAATGTCACTCACAAAGGGAATGCATTAAGTTTCATGGAGAGTTATAAGTAAACAGAACGGAATATTACAAGACAGATAAAGTAGTACTTGAAAATTTTATAACTTTATTGCAGCGGAAACAGAAACAGGTTTGGTTACACCTTCAAAACAACAAAACCAAGTACATAATATCAATCTTGTACAAAAGCCTTCAAAATTTTAAAGCCATAATCCCAAACAGAATACGCCATAAGCAGAATCAAAGCCAAGCAATACATCTTTCAACTTCAAGCTGGAAGAAAGAGACATCTGAACTAAGCTTGAGTATTTCCTCCTTGAGAACCTGGAGGGGGGGGGGGGAGCGAAACGGAAGAAAAGAGGAAAAACAAACTAGGTCAGACATTAGTCTGGTGAGTCCAGTAAGTTTAATAATATAATCCTTAAAGTAACAGGATAATAACATAAACTGGAAAGTAAGAAATGACTGTACATAAGCATGCATGACAAGGTAGGCAAGATGAATAAGATAAACATTGTTGCGCTTCTAATCACTATAGGGTAACTACTACACTGCACCAATGCTAAATATATCGCACCGTTACTAGTTCCATATTGAAATTTGATCCCAACCCCACAATTGGTAGCCCTTAGGCGTAACATCTAGTAAGAGGTATCCACCCCATACAATCCTTGACAGCCTACTAAATACTAGGTGTCGCCACACTACCCCCTTATCGCTTAATCGATCGGCTCCCTAACTCGCATGTATTTATTACTTGTGTCATTCGGCCCCGCTTGTTTGTAGATACCTGTGCTGGTCCCACCATGGGGTGTATCAATCCCTATGATGGCAACCTGACACAATTCAAGATGCACAGTGTATGACTACTGCTGCCCAGTGCCTGCTTTTTCCACTCCGGAGTACGTGCATGCCCGTACTCCGTCGAAACCTAAACTGACGCACCACCAGCCGCTATTTTGACCGCTTATAATCAGCCCAGTAATCGTGCTCCACCCTGCCTAGTTCAGGGTACCGTGATACATCTATGTGGGTTACTGCTGAAATGGGTCCCCGTTATTAGGGTTTCCTAATCAACATGTTATAACTGTTAAGTGTTCTCAATTTAATCTAAACCCACCCATTTGTTTAATTAACATGTTGTATTGGTTAAGTGTCGCCTATCCATATGTCACTAAACCTTCCCACTGATTCACACATGTTTATTTAACGGTTAAGTTTGTGGGCGTATTTATACTAATATTACCCACCTACCCAAGATTTGCTTAACCCTTTTACTTATCAAGTCCATATGTATTATTAGTTAATCTTTCCTTAACCCTATCCACTTTGTTCATGTAATATTGGTTAAGTTGTCTTCTTACCCATGTTAACTTAACCCCACCCACCTAACTCGTTTAGGAATCATATTCAGCATTAATTAATTATTAATGCACAGACCTCTCACATTAAGTCGATCACTTGTGGCCGCTGGATATGCCGGGCGGTTCCAGGAAGATTCCACCACAAGCCAGACTTAACCTCGTGTCTAAGCATCTAGTTTATGCCTTTGACATCTCACATTAGACTGTCGTTTGCAGTTGCTGGATATGCCGGGCGGTTCTGGGCAGTCTTATACCGCAAACCAAGTCTAACCTCGTGTCTTAGACGTTCATCTTTTAAACAATTTACATATTTACTATCCAAGTCTAGATTTATATGTAAATTATCCATAAGTGTGGTCAATTCAAGCTATGCCACATTTACTTGTTATGCCCAAAATTACTTAGTTAAGTTATACCCAATTCCCCGCGTTTCAATCACACGTACAACAAGGTCCAAAAATAAATTGGAGAGGGACAGAGGAGATACACAAGAATTGACATAAGGAACAAAATAGGCATTCAAAGGTGTACCCAACTCAAGAATCATGTTTCCAATAGACATGTTGTACATTAACAATAAGTATGGCTAAACTAAGCAAGTTACATCATAGGTATAAAGATTCGATAGGATTGAACATAAAAGAATCACCAATTTGGTGTACAACATGATAGGTTCCATTGTATCAATCACAACAGTATCATAGGGAAAGGTAATTCAGATTTGACAAAAGGATAAGCATGAATTAGAATAGATTATCTTACGATTAGGCATAGTTCTAGATTCGATTCATTACAAGTCATGATTCCTATTACATGTTCCAAATCTGAGAAATAACTGAACTTACCAATTTATCACAAGTTTACACCCAAACCCATTTACTTCAAGTCTCATGTTTTCTTATTATATACAATTTTTCCCAAACCATAGCCATCATTAATTTATGCCTTTTTACAAAGAACATGTTATTCAACATTTCCCAAACTTTTCCCCCATCATTCAAGCGTTATACGTGCGCGAATTTCGCATAATATGTTAGGCTCGAAGTTATCCTGACTCATAAAAAGAAAAAGGAAAAAGGAAGAGGGAAGAGAATCATGGTATCAAAATAGGCATAAATACACGAGCACGAACAGGCATGATCTGATAGAATTGATAAGAAAAGCATAGGCTATGAATCAAAAAGAAAGACGACAACTTGCAAATTTGATAAGATCCATTATAGGCATAATCATATGATCACAATTTACAACTTATCATAATTTATTTAGTTTAATTATCTTGTGAAAGGTACATGAAGTCACAGAGATTAAGAAAGAAGAGAAGATCTGGAATCTGATTTCTGAAGTTGATAAGCTAATCCGTTGATGTAGGCTTTGATCCTTCTCTTTGACCTTGAATTTGATTAGTTATGGTGGAGGCTAGGTTAGCTTAGAGATGGACAGCATGACGGCTTCGTAGAATAGGGTTATGAGGTTCAGGGTTTAGGTTTGATGTGATTATATAGAAGTATATGATTAATTTGAGCCTTTAGATCAACCTAGGATCCATTCAAACCATCCAGTCCTAGAAAATGCATCATCAGGCCAATCAGAAGTCGCCACGTAGCCCTACGACTTAGAAAATCGTCACTGTCCAGAACAATCAGTAGGGGTCGACCCCTACAGGGGGTCGACACCTATGTCGACACCCCTATAGGGGGGTCGACACCAGTGTCGACACCCCTTTAGGGGGGTCGACACCCTCTGGCGGGAATTTTCCCGCCCACTTCTTTTCACTGGTTTGAATTCGAATTTTGGTTTATTATTTATTTATTTAATTTTGATTTAAACTTAAATCTTCAAAGCTCCATAACTTCTTCATACGGAGCCCGATTTATGCAAACTCGAACTCTATCTCAAGTAGAATTCTGAGACGAACGCAATGGCGTAACCCACTTTCCTTAATTCTTCTTCCAAAAATTAAGTGTTCTTAAATTTGTTAGTTTTAATATTTTAAAATTACGGGGTGTTACACATATCTAGTATATGTTAATAATCAATCAATCAAATTCCAACCACATTAAATTTAAAGTTGTTTATTTACAAGTTTTAAATTCATATCATTCAATCAAACCACACAAATGAAGGCAAATTCATCCATTTTGAGGAACTTCTGCCCAACCATCTCCATCGAAGATTGGATCAGCCTTTATAACATCCAATTCTTCGTTGCCTTCGGTGAGAGGTGCTCCAGTGGTGTTGATGTCTTCATCTTTTGAAAGTGAAGCGACCGTCCATCAAATTGCATCAAAATGCTTCTCTTGTTGTTTTATTATCTGTATTTGACTTAATTTCAAGTGATGTTGATTGCAGAGAATGATAGAGAGAATATTCTTGAAAGAATTAAGAATTTTTCAAGATTCACACTTAGATTATGGATTTGAGTAGCCACAGATTTGGATATATTAAGAAATAGTGAAAGGCAATGAAGGAGGAATAAATTGAGAAGTTTTTTTTTTGGAAGAAATGAGTATAATTAGGCTCTTAAATTTGACAGAATTGAATAGACACTTGTTGGTTAAAGCAGTTTTCAAATTTAAATAATTTTTAAATTTTAAATTGTTATATGTCGACATATAGAAAGTTGTATGTCGACATACGTGTGTATTTTCTCAATATTTTGAAGTTTTTTTTGTTTTTGATTCGTTTTGGCTTATATAAACTTGATTTACTTAATTTAATAACTGTTTTAGAGATGTTTAAACAAAAATTAGTAGAAATACAAAGCTTCATTTAAAACTAATGATAACGATACATGAAACTAGTACATAACATAAGATAGAAATATGGAAATTGAAATACAAGCTAATACAACAAGACAATAAACTTAGAATTCAGCGGAGGAGGAGGATGATGATGACAAGCCAAGTTTGCTTCCAACTTTCCTAAAGAACTTTCTCACTTTAGTAGATATCTTTTCAATTTTCTTACGAAATGACCTCTTAAGTGTCTTTTGGTTCTAGACTAGAATCGTTTGGTTTTAGAGAAGAGTTTTCTTGGAAGGGTTAACGGGAAATTCAATGCTTTTTAAGGAAGTGTCTTCGTCCTCTTTTTTGATATCCATATGATCAGTTTCTTCTTCTTGTTCCAATCTTGCTTGTTTTTCCGCATATGTTTCATATGAATGAAATACTAGTGGAATCTTCATAAGATAAATACTTCCGAAATTGAAACTTTTTCTAGAAATAAACTTTTCTCCTTTGAAATCAACACCAAGATATTTTAAAATACATGTAAGATAAACTTCATGATATAATGTATTTTCTTTTGGCGAAATATTCTTTGGAAGAAACTCACTAAAAATTACTTGATACCAGTTGATGTCATAATTCCCAAAAATAGCAAAGATAGCTTTATTAACTTTCATAGTAGGATTGTTGAAATTTTCAGAACAAGGGGTGACGGTATGTTGAAGAAGAAAATTGTCAATTCTAGCTTTTAGACGATAAAATCAAATTTTAAATTCCATATGTTCGTCACTTTTAAAGATATGGTGAAAATTTCTAGATCCCTTTCATTGATTTTAAAATCCAAAGAATCCATTCTCTAATTCTTGCAACCCAAAATAGCACTTAAAACTTCACAAATCATAACAGTTTGAGTGCCTTTAACGCTACTCCAAGTTTCATTTTCATTTCCTTGATAAAAATTATGACTCAACTTTGCATAAAACATTTTAACAAGATTGGGATAACAAACTTCATCGTTTTCCCGAGAACCAACTAAGGCTTAAAATTTCATTATTACAAAAAAGACATTCAAGATCATAAGTAGCAAAATCACTAAAGATTACAAATTTTTCTGTGCCCACTTCACCAAAGTTTATATAGCTAATGTAATATTTGTAGCATTCGGGTTGTTATGTAGGAAGCCTTTGGTGGTCCTGGTCAGCCTCATTGTGTTAGGAGTACTTGAGGAAGCCATTAGAGAATAGTTTTGAAGAGTTATAGGAATATAAAGGATAGTTTGAATTTTGAAATAATGGTAGAAAGAAGTGATAAGAATAGGTAGATAAATAAGGAATCAAAGGACATGTCTACTGGGAAAAGGGACACCTTTTCAATAAACTGGAGTTGGTGAAAAGGTTGGAGGGAAATTCAAGAGTTTGAAATTCAAAATTTTGAATTTCAAAATGCACATATGTCGACATTCACAAATGGTATGTCCACATGTCTAATGGTTTTTGAAGAGATGTTTTGATTTTTGATTTCTTGATCCATTTATATCCTATATTCTTATTTAATTAGTTCCTGGAATAATGATAATTATAAAGATACTTTTTATATTATTAAATAATTATTATTTTGAATATGAATTTAAAATTCAAATTTTCAAACAAAGCAAACAACAATTCAAACTTTTTTTATAAAAGCGTACTTATTTTCAGATCTATTCTTCAATTGCTTCTAATTCTTGAATCGTTGTGAAGCACATATTTGAATTATTCGTTTCTTGTTCTTCGTCACTTAAAGATGAATCAGAATCATCCAATGTTGCTTCATACGTTCTTTTCCTCTTCTTTGATGAATTATCATTTATCGACTGATTTTGTTTCTCCGAATATGGACAGAATCTTGTCAGATGGCCTAATTCATCGCAATTAACATCTGAAATTATTTAGAATTTCATTATTTTTCATAGAGTTTCTTTGCTCATTCCTCATGAAATTATTTATTTTTTTGTATCTCAGGAATTTCTTAAAATTTGTTGTCAATAGGGTTGTCTGTTCATCATCATCACTACCTGAGTCAGAATTTCGGTTGATGCTTTAAATGTTATCGATTTCTATTTCTAGGACTTATTTTCTTTTCTTTCTTGCATCTGAACGTCAAATGACATTAGATGACCGATTAATTCCACAATTTTCATTGTCTTAGTATCATTAGCCTCTTCGATTGCAAGTATCTTTTGATCCCAATCAGAAGTTAATGAATTTAGAACTTTTCTGACTTGGTCTTCCTCAGAATATATTTTTCCCAAAGCCATTAATGAATGCATGATTTTCTGGAACTTGCATTACATATCAGAGATAGACTCATTCTGATTCATTTTAAATAATTCAAACTGATTGGTTAACATGGATATTTTGGTCTGTTTAACTTTGTTCTTTCCTTCATGAGTTACTTGCAAGGTTCTTCAGATTTCATATGCAGATTTACAAACATGTACTTTATTAAACTCATTTGTATTTAGTGAATAGAATAAAATATTCATAGACTTTGAATTATTTTGTGCAGTGGCTATCTGATCATTAGTCCATTATGAAAAATTAATAGTGGGTTCAACTTATTCAGTTTGAGGGTTATTCCAAATGTCTAATCCTACAGATTGTTAATAAATTTTCATTCTACAAGCCCAGTATGCATAATTACTACCATTAAATAGTGGTGGCCTAAAAGTGGACTGACCGTCTACAAAAGAACTATTATTATCGACAATTCCAGTGTTGATTGTCATCTAAACTTTTCAGATTATGGAAATTTTGAAAACCAATGCTCTGATACCAATTGTTGGGGATGCGAATTAAGAGTCTTAAGGCAATGTAGACACTAGAGGTGGGTTAATAGTGTTTAATTGATTATATTAAATTTTTTGAATTCTTTTTGAATTAAACAAAATGCTATGCAATTCACAGATATCACAAATCACAGAATCAATCATAGGCATAGAAAATAAAATAAAAAGCAGTAAAAGGAAAGTACACACTGGGATTTTATATAGGTTCGGGACTCCTTTACATCTGGTCCCACACAACGCTGGGTTGATGTAGATTTTTATTCAACAAATCCAATTATAATCCTTGATTTCACGGCAATGAACTTTATACCCAATCGATTTCCGGAACATAATCGCACCTAGTAGGTTTATACAGGACACTACCGTACCCTTCTTTTATCTGTTTTTGTAGTATTAACTCGATAGAACTTGATATTGGGATCTTTGAATATATTTAGCCTTTAACTCTTAAGTAGTACTTGAATTAGAGAAAGTTTGATGTAGAATTGAAAGAGAAGAAAAATGATATAATTTCTATTAAAATCGCAGAGTATAAGTGTAGAAAGTTAAGAAATTAAGAAGAATATTGTTGAAATGTTTAAGGAAGAAGAAAAAGACGAAAAATGATTAAAAAATTAGAATTCTAAAGCCTTTATATAGTTTCCCAACAGCCACATCCTTTCTGAAAAGATTTGTATTTAGAAGACACTACTTTTTAAAAATTAAAAAAATAACGGCTTCTATGTCGACATACATAAACTTGTATGGCCACATCCCTTTGAAAAAATTTAAAAATAAAATTTTAAATTAAATCAAGTGATGTCTAAATAAATTATAGAGATTGCAGAATTAAAATAAACTATTTTCCTTTATAATAAAATAAAGTATACTAAGTAAAAATATATTTAAAAATATATATTAAAATGATTTAAATTGATTAAAAATTAAATATAAAATGATATGGAAGTATATATACCATAAATATATCTAAAACTTAATATAAATAAGAAAGTTGAAAATATAAGAACTATAATAAAATTAGTATTAAATTTGTAAGTAAAACTTATTTAAATTAGGAGTTAAATTATAAAAACAGGAGTTAAAATAAATTTCAGGAGATAAAATATTTCAAGTACATATTTAGAGTAAGGAAATAATTTTGAAATCATTTGATAAAACTCGATTTAAAAACGAAGAAGAGATTTTGAAAACATTTGATAAGAAATTTGAAATCAGAATTAAGTTTAAAATCAGAATTCAATGCTAACCAAAGTTTTAACAGAATATCTAGACACAATTACTCCATATTTCTTGAACTCTTAATACTCATGAGTCTGGAATCTTGAACTCTTCTACTTTGAAATCTTGATTCTCTGAATTGTATAGTCTTCAATAATTAATACTGTAGGATCTAAATTAACCCTAAAGAGGGGTCAATAAGGTTTATTGCAGTTTTGAGAAATATAAAATTTCTCAGCACAGATCACAACAGAATAAATACAGAAAATAAGTGACACATAATTTACCAAGCTTTGGCAAACCCCTGCCTATTGTTGCACTCCCCAATGTTTCTTACTAAGAATTAAAACAATCACAACGCTTACAATTCCCTGTAAACTTACGATACCCACTCCCAACTGTTCTACTCCTACTCTCAAAACCGTGCACTGATCTTTATCCCTAAGATCAGATTTTCCTAATTATAAATCCTATATGCTAGACCCCTAATTTACAGAAAATTTTAAAACTACAGATTGATTAAAAAAACAAAAATGAACACAAAACACTAGATTAAAAAACAAGACATAAGTCAGCCCCCCTTATATTTTGATTTGTCACTTGAGAGAAAATGTCGGCTTCTCTTTTATTCCATATTGCCCTACGATTGTAATTACGGTTTTGTGCTATCCCAAATCATGACTCTAAAATCCCTGATAGGATTGATTCTTTGATTATTAGGATTGATCATTGCCCTTTGGTCGTTCGATTTGGACTTGCGATCGAAACTTAGAAGGATTTGTGACTACTCTGCATCTTATTTTTCTTGATGCTTGAATGAATTTATTTGTTTCGATGTATCTAGCCTATGATGAATAAGGTGTAATTTATATGGTTTATGAACCCTTGTGTTCTCTGATTTTATTGCATAATTTGGTCTTGATTTGCCGTGAGTACCCATTCGATTTTGGAAACGATTTAATGATTTTCTTTGCTGAAATTGCTATCTGATTCCTAGGAAACTTTGATAAATCCATGCGTGATTTTCTTGAACGAATTTGGCAAGTTTTTAGCTGGCTGTCAAAATTGCTAATTTCAAACTGTATTGATTTTATAAATATGAATTCTTTACACCTTGACATATATGCTAACCAAAATCTTTCTCTGAGTGATTGAAAACTTTCCATGTATTTTTCAGGTTGTTTTTAATAAATCCCATTTGCTGCTTTGACCATTACTGATAAAAAAAAGATACTACATTTGATCTGGTAGCTTCCTCATGTAATTGCATTTCTTTGCCACGCTTATATATACATATGTGTGTATATATATGTATATGTGTGTGTGTGTGTATATATATATGAAACATCTCAACATCTCAACATTCTGTGCTTCATGCATTTGCACTATATTTTTGTGCATGTGTCTAGATTTGTTTCATGCTTGCTGTTCCAAGATGAGCTTCAAACTTTGATCATTTCGATGTGTTGTGCATTTGTAATTTTTTGTCTCCATACTTTTGCCATTGTGTACATGTTGCCATACACCCCTGATCATGCTGCTCTGCCTCTGGACTTGGTTCATTTTTTTGTTTCATCTGCTTTAATGATGCTCCTTGAGTGCATTCGTTGTATTGGCTATTTATGTGCACTTGAAATCAACCATATCCAATTTGAACTGTTACAAGCACATGGAACTGCTGTGCACACTTGCTTGGTATCTTGGTATTTTGCATTTGATTTTGATGTTGCTACCAGATTTGTACTAGATGTGCCATTTTCTTGCTTGGCCATTTGAAAATGCTGTTGTATCTTATATTTGCTTCCACTTGACCATTGTATTAGCTTGTGCACCCATGTATACCATATGTGTCGCTTTTGTATCACCTGTATTTGTACTTCCTGGCTGGTTCCATAATTTCCCAGTTAACCAGGTGTTTCTTGTTCACTTTGCATGCACTAGTCTTTGCATATGTATTGACTTGGCTCTTGATCATGTCTTTTGCATCTTGTGTTGCACCTGCGATGCTGCCTTGTAATTTGTGTCTGCCTTATACCTTGATGCTGCTAAGTAGTGGAGATTTGAAATTTTTTGTGCATGTGAACCTGACTTGTTTTATTACCATGCTTTTCTGAAGAAGAAAAATACGTTATGCAAGCCTTCATGCACACTTGTGCATACAGTTCCATGCATTGGTCTTGTTCATATGTTGCTCCTTCCTTTGGCAGACCTATTTGGTTCATTTTGAGATGCTCTTCTTGAACCATGAGCATGATCACCATGTATTGTTGCTGTATATGAACCTGGCATTTTGAATATGTACACCTGCACTCCCTTATGATTCTTTTGTGCACTCTAAAGTGCTTTCTGCCTTGACTATCTCTTGATGCATCTTCATGTGCCTCCTGATTCACGTTGTTGTTGTTGTCATCTTGTGCATCCATATTTCATGAATCCCCTTCACATTATCAATATATATGTGTATATACATACAAATGTATGTGTTTACATGTATTGTGCATGTGCAATTATATTTTCTATTTACATCAAAAGACCACTATACGTTGTGTCATGGCTGGTCAAGAGCAGCAGACCACAAATGTGAGTTGGGGCTGGTCTTGATCAGCAGACCACTATAATTGTGTTGAGGCTGATCTAAGGGAACGAGAGATGTAGTCCAGCTTGTGGTATTTACAGTAAATTACTATGAATATCACAAGCAGGCTAAACTCAGATAAATGTATATTGTAACACCCCACGTCCATTAATGTCACTCACAAAGGGAATGCATTAACTTCCATGGAGGTTTTAAGTGAATATAGAACAGAAAAATTACAACAAGACAGATAATAAGTAGTACTTGGAAATCTAAAACTTTATTTCATTACAGCGGAAATTAAACATGTTTGTTACATCATAAAACCATAAATCAGAGTCAAGTACAATATCCATCTTGATAAAACAAAATACATAATCCCATTACATAAATAGCCATTAAAGAAGATAACAAGCTGGACTTTACTTCAACGGTCCAAGCTTTCCAAAGAGAGATAAAGCAGTCCAATCAAACTCCGCTAGAGCTGGGCCCACCCTGAGGACCTGGTGGGGGAAAAAGATAGAAATGGAGGGGGTCAGACATAAAGTCTGGCGAGTATGATAATTCTAACAATACTATTATCAAAAAAATTAGACTAAGGCATAAGCTGGAAAACAAGGAAATGTCTATGAACTATTGGGTATGGAAGAGCAGATAAAGATAATGTTAAAGGCACACCTAATTACTAACGAATAATTACTACACTGCACCACACCAGTCACCCTAAGGGTTGATCCCACTTGCTTCACTTAGAAATTTTATAAATAGCTTCGTGTACCCCTAGCTGACTACATAGGTGCCGCCTGCCCCTATCTCCACTAGGTGTACCCCACTACCCACTTGCGATCGGCTCCCTACTCGTAGATACCCGTGCTGGCCCCACAGTGGGGTGTATCACTCCCCTAAAGTGGCAACCCGATACAACTTGAGAATGCACGGCTTATACCTACACGATGCAACAACGTCTTACCTACCAGCCCGGGTCCACACACGCATATGAAACCCGTTGGACTTGCGTTGCCACCGCTACCCCGTTTGGCCTCTTATAGTCAAACCCAGTATGCGTGTCCCGTCCTCGACTTGGGTCGAGCCCACAAAGATATGTTTGGGTTACTGGTTGAAATGGGCCCCCACAAGCTATCCACCTTAGCTTGTCCCCACTAGTATATCCCACTTAACCCTCTTAGTCATGTTCATTTACATGTGTGTTTGGTTAAGTCTTACTAATCGTATTTCAAATACCACTAAAGGCACTCACTAGATTCCTCATGCCACCCAACGCACCTACTTAACCCCCATGTCCCACCTTACATGTTTATCTGGTTAAGTATTTCTTAATTCATTCAGGCCATAACCTCATAAAGACCTCTCACATTAGACTGGCATTTATGGCAGCTGGATTCGCCGGGCGGGTCCGGGCAGTCTTACACCATAAAAGAGTCTAACCTCGTGTATTTACAACTGTTATGCTTTAATTTGGGCCTAGAACCTCTCACATTGGGCTGACATTTGTGACTACTGGATTTGCCGGTCGGGTCCGGGCAGGTTTACGTCACAAACGAGTCCAACCTCGTGTCCTAAGCATTGATTAACACTTATAATCTTTTACCCCAGTTTTAAATATATCCCTATTCAAATCATTAATTAATTCCAATTTTAATGATGTCCACAATTAACTCAATTATGGCCATCCACTTACGGTATGCAAAATCATATCAATTGCACCCCAATTTCTTAATATTAAATCCTTAATATTACCCCTACCCCACGTCATACGTTCGCTTATTCAACGCAAAATATACGTTAGATCCGAATAGTCTAACTCATAGCACAAAGATAAATTATCACAACATATAGACAAATAAAATAGATCTAATCATAATAGGGGTGAAACTTGCATGTGTGATAGATGTCAAACACCTAAACTTGCATAGGCAAAAACTACAACTTGCATAAAGCTACACATGTCATGGATCTAAAATTGTCAAATTGTTTGGAAAATGTCACAATTTACATAATATGATCATAACCCAAATTCATGTATAAACTTGCATATGTGGTTTATGCAACATAATGATGGTGTGAACTAGCATCTAACACATAGAACGCACACATGTCATAGCACAATTCTAGATCTAAATAGATGTCATGGCATATGTTCATAATCTTTACTAATCAATCTAAACTTGCATACATGATTTGTCATATAGATCAACATAGCCCAAATAATATCAACATTATGATTTGATTAACATGAACTAATTAACATAGATAATAACATCATGACTTTTTAACATGTATGATTTATCACAACTTAGCATAGAAAATTACAACCTATACAATATCATCATAGCATGATTTACAACATATAGGATATCATCATCACATAACATAGGATTTACAACATACATGATAGCATAAGGTTTACATCAACATATATGATAATTCACATCATTTTCTTATGATCCATATCACATCTTAATCTAATTAGTTTGCTAATAATCTAGTTAAGATCATCATACTCACAATTAGAGAAGAAAGAGAGTCTTGATTTGCTTTGGAGTTGAGTAGAATTAGGGTTTTGATTAGCTTTCTTCCTTCTTAGTTGGCGGCGGCTACACTGAGTTCCATGGTGATGGCATGACAGCGGCTATTCTATTTTTCATGTGAATTAGAGTGAGAGACTACCTAGGTATATATAGAGTTTAGGATTTATTTAGGCCGTCAGATCAACTCAGAACTAACCTGAACCGTTTAATTTGCCAACTCAGCCCTAAAGACACATCAGCAGGGCTCGGTCAAACCCTAGCCGACTGGACTAGGTCGACACCCAGGTCGACTGCGCAGTCGACCTGGTCCCTGGGGTGTCGAGTGCCCAGTCGACTCCCCAGTCGACCTGGGTGCTGGGCGGGAAATTTCCTGCCTAGCCTGTTTGACTTCGAATTTTGAATTTTAAATTTTCTGAAATCTGTTTTGAATTTTCTGAAACTTCCGATGGCCATATCTCCTTCATACGAAGTCCAAATCACGTAAACTCGGACACTATTTCAACCAGAATTCCGAGACGTACACAATCGCGCAACCCGTTTCCCACAATTCTCACGTCTGAGATTAGTTATTCTTTAATTTGTGAATGTTTATATTAACAGAATTACGGGGTGTTACATTCTCCCCTCCTTAAAGGATTTCGACCCCGAAATCTTCAAGTCAAGAAGAATGTATATCCTAACATCCAATCGTCCATCTACTCAACCATCAAACACAGGCATCCATTGTCCTTACAGACTTCTAATGCTTTCATGTTTAAATGCACAGTGTGTGTATATGTCCATATCTAATGCAAAATCAGGCGGCCCACTGATTCAGTTGACCTCCTTAATGAAAATCATGATAGTGCCATGCGTCCATTATGTATGCAAAAGTTCCTTAATGCTACATATTATCTCTATATGCATGCACAATCATCATCTGAATGCAGCATCCATATGATTAAAAAAATCCTCATACATCCATTTTACTAAATACATCCATATATATGCAATATGCAATATGAAGTGACTGAGCCGGTCTAGTGCGTAATAGTGTGTGTATATGCGTCCACGAGCAACCACTAGCAAACACTTGCATCCACTTTGCATCCATCATACATAACATGTCTCAAACACATGTTTCAACCATAGGATTATCCTAACTAAAGGTCAAAGATACTAGCGAGAGGATATACTAAAGATAAGATAAGTACAAGCTAAGCGATAAAGGAGAAATTAAAAGATATACCCTAAAAAAGAAAAGGGTACAACGAACGCATCTTCGCTTCTGTCTCCCAAGTAGCGTTGCTCTCATCATCTCCCCATTGCACTTTGACTAGTCTGACCTCTCGATTCCTCAACTTCTTGATCTTCGACCCAAGAATGCATGTAGGAGCTCGTCGAATCGTCGCATCTCGCTCTATCTCCACCTCTTTAAGCAAGCTCGGCTCTACCACTTCCGCGGTCTCGTGCAAGCACTTCCTCAAATGTGACAAATGGAATACGTCGTGTACACCACTAAGTTTCTCAGGCAACTCTACTCTATACGCCATCTGTCTAATCTTCTCCTTAATAAGAAACGGCCCTACGAACCTTGGTGCTAATTTCCCAACGGACCCAAAGCGAACAACGTTCCATAATGGAGACACTTTGATAAAGACCATGTCCCCAATGTCAAACTCAAGATCTGTCCTCCTTTTGTCTGCATAAGATTTTTGCCTATCTTGCGCTGTCTTTATCCTTCTTCGAATCAAGTCGATCTTTTCCGAAGTCTCTCTAATCATATCGGGCCCAAGTAAGATCTTATCTGTAGATTCCCACCAACATGTAGGTGAACGACAAGGTCGTCCATAAAGGGCTTCGAAAGGTGCCATGCCAATGCTAGACTGAAAGCTGTTATTATATGCGAACTCCACCAATGGAAGATGCTCTTCCCATGTACCCCCAAAGTCTAGGATACATAGCCTCAAAAGATCAACTAGAATGCGATTCACCCTCTCAGTCTGGCCGTCCGTCTGAGGATGATACGCGGTGCTCAAACATAACTGAGTCCCTACCGCCTCTTGCAAGCTCTTCCAAAATTCGCTAGTGAAGATAGGATCGCGGTCGCTTATTATGCTAGAAGGAACACCATGCAAACGAACTATCTCTCGAACGTATACAGAAGCTAACCATGGAGCAGTCCTCTTACTCTTCACGGGAATGAAATGGGCGCTTTTAGTAAGTCTATCTACTATAACCCAAATCCCCGTATTACCCTACCTTGATCTTGGTAACCCATCTACAAAATCCATCGAGACACTTTCCCACTTCCATAGTGGAACCTCCAATGGGTGAAGCAACCCACCGGGTTTCTTTTGCTCTGCTTTTACTTGTTGGCACACCAAGCATCTAGCGACATACTCGGCCACATCCCTCTACATACCGGTCCAAAAGAAAACTCGCTTCATGTCTTTGTACATCTTGTCCCCGCCGGGATAAATGGTCATCTTCGAACGATGTGCATCATCAAGAATAGCCTTCCTCAAGTCCTCGTCTTGTGGTACACAAAGTCTACTATCCCTATGTAACCAACCCTTATCATCTAGGGTATACCTACGGAGATGGCTTGATGACTCCCCTCTTTTGAGCTTTTCTGCTAACTCAATCAACTGTGGGTCATCTCGCTGTGCCTCACCAATCCATCCCAAAAGCGTAGGTCTGACCTCCAAGGATGCTAGCAAACCGGGTACAAAGTCAACGGAAGGTCTAAAATCAAACATAGAGATGAATTCTAAGTTTCGCCGTTCAACAAACAACGGACTCAAGGACAGCCTTTTCCTACTTAAGGCGTCTTCCACCACGTTACCCTTGCCAGGGGTATATGCTATTTCGAAATCGTAGGACACTAAGAACTCCATCCACCTTTGCTGCCTTAAGTTCAAGTCCTTCTGAGAGAACAAGTATTTTAGCGATTTGTGGTCAGTGAACAATTCGAATTTCTCCCCAAGAAGATAATGACGCCAAGACTTAAGCGCGAAAACAATAGCGGCTAACTCTAGGTCATGTGTAGGGTAATTTTTCTCATGCACCCTTAACTGTCTTCCACCGTAGGCTATTACCCTTCCCTCTTGCATTAAGACTGCGCCTAGTCCTGTCCCACAAGCATCGGTATAAACAGTAAACGGCTTACTCCCGTCTGACAGCACTAAGACTGGGGCTGAAGTCAAAGCTCTCTTCAAACGTTGGAACGCATCATCACAATCTACGTCCCATGTGAAAACTAGGTTCTTCTTCGTCAGGCGTGTCAATGGAGCTGATATTTTTGCGAAGTCTTTGATAAACTTCCTATAGTAGCCAGCCAACCCCAAGAAACTCCTTACTTTGGTAGCATTTTTAGGGACCTTCCAATCTTGGATGGCCACCACCTTCGCGGCATCCACAGCTATCCCTTCTTTGGAAACCACGTGCCATAAGAATCGCACTTCCTCTCTCCAGAAGTGACACTTAGTAAATTTAGCTTTAAGGTTATGCGCTCGTAGAGTCTCAAGCACTTCCCTAAGATGTAGGGCATGCTCTTCTTCATTCTTAGAAAAGATCAAGAGGTCGTCTACGAAGACCACCACGAATTTATTAAGGTACTCCCTAAACACCCTACTCATCAAATCAACAAAGTATGCGGGGGCGTTTGTCAAACCGAAGGGCATCACTAGCCATTCATAGAAACCGTCCGGAGTCCTAAAGGCAGTCTTGTCTATGCTATCCTCAGCCACTCTCAACTGATGGAAACCTATGGCTAAGTCCAACTGCGAAAACACTGAGGCGCCAACTAACTGATCGAAGAGATCGTCAATCCTCGGCAATGGGTGTCTGTTTTTCTTAGTAAGCTTATTAAGTTCTCTATAGTCCACACACAGTCTAAGGGACCCATCCGCCTTCGTGGCAAATACTACTGGAGCACCCCACTCCGATATACTTCGTCTTACTAACCCCTTCTCAAGCAACTCCTTCACTTGCTTATTGAGTTCCCTCCTTTCACGAGGAGCCATGTGGCGTACTGGCAAAGATACTGGTTTTGCATTATCCACAAGATATATTCGTAAATCTATCTCCCGCTTCGGAGGCAAGCCCTTCACCTCCTCAAACACATCCGAGTATTCTCGGACCACTCTAACAGATCGTAGATTCTCCACAGACGCGTCAAGCGATTCTAAATAACTTAGCATAACAGAATTTATGGGATTACAAAAGATTTCGAGAGTGTTGCCAAGGCGAGTCACGAGCCTAACTACTCTCCTTTCACAATCAAGAACGGCCCCATTTCTGGATAACCAATCCATTCCTAAAATTAGCCCATAGCCCGTGAAGCCCAAAACATAAGCATCACATCTAAACTCAACGCTAAGTATAGAAATTTTCAAATCCAAACACATCATGGACAAATAAGCTGAGCCCCCAATTGGATTCGAAACAACTAAGGGATCCTCTACTAAACTGGTGTTTAAGTGAAGTGATTCAACTAATGATGTAGAGATAAACGAATGCGATGCGCCCGAATCGAATAAGGTACGGACATGATGATCAAACAGAAAAACTAAGCTTTCAACAGAAATAGTTCTACCTCGTTCTTGCAGCGGTGGGACCGCGAGAGCCTGAACTTGTCCCCTTGCCTGCCCTGGTGCCATAAGAGCCTGCACCTGCCCTCCCGAGGTAGACCCTGCCCTCTGCCCCTTCTTTGGGCAGTCCTTCACTAGATGTCCCGCTTCACCACAGTGAAAACAACCAGTCTTCTTTTTCTTTCTGCAATCCTTGCTGAGATGGCCTGGTGTCCTACAGTTAAAGCATCTTTTCTTTCCTTTTCCATTATTGTCTTTACCACCCTTCTTGTTTTGCTGTTGTGGTTTCTTCTGATCCCCTTTCTTCTCGGGTGCCTTATTAGCATTAGCGCCTTTCTCCTCGTGCATGAGTGCCATGTCTACTAGCTTCTCAAAGGTGGCCCCCATAGGGATGTGGGTCATAGCCAACCCTTGCAACGGCTCATTCAAGCCATTAACGAACCTCAGAGCCTTCTTCTCCGGCGTGTTCACTAAGTCCAAGCCAAACCTTGCTAACTGATTAAATTTGTTGACATATTCTTTCACTGATGAGCTTCCTTGTTTTAATGTCAAGAACCTTTCCATGTATAGATTCTCTTCTGCCCTTGAGAGAAACTTTGCCTCAAACCTACGTCTGAAATCCGCCCAAGAATCAACAGCACGCTCCCCATTAGTGACCTCCCACCAAAACGAGGCCTCTCCCTTCATTAACCAAGCTGCTAATTTGACTTTCCTCCCTTCTTCTACTTCAAAGATTTCTAGCAATTCTTCCACCTCCTTAAGCCAATCTCTAGCTTCCACAAACGTTTCTGACCCTTGAAAAGGTTTTCCACCCATAGCCTTAAATTCCTTGCATGTCTTTGCAAAAGTATCAACGCGAGGAGGAGGAGGAGCGGGTGCAACTGGTGGTGGAGGAACATTGGCTGGACCTGCAGCGGCCCTAGCCTCTAATAACCTCCTATACCATCCTGGTATCGTTACACCATCCGGAAGGTTAAGATCTTCAGCCATGCTGAAACGAAAAAGGAAAGATTCAAAATGGAGAATTCGAAAGATAAAGATATATGGCTATTGGGGATTATGTTTTTCTTAAAAGCTTTTCTCTTTAAATTACTCATCAAGACATGTTTTTGAAAACACTTCTTCCAAAAATACTTTAGAAAAATAGTTTTTCTAAAAAATTTATCTGTTCTGGTAAACTTAAGCTCTGATACCACGTGTAACACCCCACGTCCATTAATGTCACTCACAAAGGGAATGCATTAACTTCCATGGAGGTTTTAAGTGAATATAGAACAGAAAAATTACAACAAGACAGATAATAAGTAGTACTTGGAAATCTAAAACTTTATTTCATTGCAGCGGAAATTAAACATGTTTGTTACATCATAAAACCATAAATCAGAGTCAAGTACAATATCCATCTTGATAAAACAAAATACATAATCCCATTACATAAATAGCCATTAAATAAGATAACAAGCTGGACTTTACTTCAACGGTCCAAGCTTTCCAAAGAGAGATAAAGCAGTCCAATCAAACTCCGCTAGAGCTGGGCCCACCCAGAGGACCTGGTGGGGGAAAAAGATAGAAATGGAGGGGGTCAGACATAAAGTCTGGCGAGTATGATAATTCTAACAATACTATTATCAAAATAATTAGACTAAGGCATAAGCTGGAAAACAAGGAAATGTCTATGAACTATTGGGTATGGAAGAGAAGATAAAGATAACGTTAAAGGCACACCTAATTACTAACGAATAATTACTACACTGCACCACACCAATCACCCTAAGGGTTGATCCCACTTGCTTCACTTAGAAATTTTATAAATAGCTTCGTGTACCCCTAGCTGACTACATAGGTGCCGCCTGCCCCTATCTCCGCTAGGTGTACCCCACTACCCACTTGCGATCGGCTCCCTACTCGTAGATACCCGTGCTGGCCCCACAGTGGGGTGTATCACTCCCCTAAAGTGGCAACCCGATACAACTTGAGAATGCACGGCTTATACCTACACGATGCAACAACGTCTTACCTACCAGCCCGGGTCCACACACGCATATGAAACCCGTTGGACTTGCGTTGCCACCGCTACCCCGTTTGGCCTCTTATAGTCAAACCCAGTATGCGTGTCCTGTCCTCGACTTGGGTCGAGCCCACAAAGTTACGTTTGGGTTACTGGTTGAAATTGGCCCCCACAAGCTATCCACCTAAGCTTGTCCCCACTAGTATATCCCACTTAACCCTCTTAGTCATGTTCATTTACATGTGTGTTTGGTTAAGTCTTACTAATCGTATTTCAAATGCCACTAACGGCACTCACTAGATCCTCATGCCACCCAAGGCACCTACTTAACCCCCATGTCCCACCATACATGTTTACCTGGTTAAGTATTTCTTAATTCATTCAGGCCATAACCTCATAAAGACCTCTCACATTAGACTGACATTTATGGCAGATGGATTCGCCGGGCGGGTCCGGGCAGTCTTACACCATAAAAGAGTCTAACCTCGTGTCTTTACAACTGTTATGCTTTAATTTGGGCCTAGGACCTCTCACATTGGGCTGACCTTTGTGACTACTGGATTTGCCGGTCGGGTCCGGGCAGGTTTACGTCACAAACGAGTCCAACCTCGTGTCCTAAGCATTGATTAACACTTATAATCTTTTACCCAGTTTTAAATATATCCCTATTCAAATCATTAATTAATTCCAATTTTAATGATGTCCACAATTGACTCAATTATGGCCATCCACTTACGGTATGCAAAATCATATCAATTGCACCCCAATTTCTTAATATTAAATCCTTAATATTACCCCTACCTCACGTGACACGTTCGCTTATTCAACGCAAAATATACGTTAGTCTCGAATAGTCTAACTCATAGCACAAATATAAATTATCACAACATATAGACAAATAAAATAGATCTAATCATAATAGGGGTGAAACTTGCATGTGTGACAGATGTCCAACACCTAAACTTGCATAGGCAAAAACTACAACTTGCATAAAGCTACACATGTCATGGATCTAAAGGTGTCAACTTGTTTGGTAAAATGTCAAAATTTACATAATATGATCATAACCCAAATTCATGTATAAACTTGCATATGTGGTTTATGCAACATAATGATGGTGTGAACTAGCATCTAACACATAGAACTCACACATGTCATAGCACAATTCTAGATCTAAATAGATGTCATGGCATATGTTCATAATCTTCACTAATCAATCTAAACTTGCATACATGATTTTTCATATAGATCAACATAGCCCAAATAATATCAACATTATGATTTGATTAACATGAACTAATTAACATAGATAATAACATCATGACTTTTTAACATGTATGATTTATCACAACTTAGCATAGAAAATTACAACCTATACAATATCATCATAGCATGATTTACAACATATAGGATATCATCATCACATAACATGGGATTTACAACATACATGATAGCATAAGGTTTACAACAACATATATGACAATTCACATCATTTTCTTATGATCCATATCACATCTTAATCTAATTAGTTTGCTAATAATCTTGTTAAGATCATCATACTCACAATTAGAGAAGAAAGAGAGTCTTGATTTGCTTTAGAGTTGAGTAGAATTAGGGTTTTGATTAGCTTTCTTCCTTCTTAGTTGGCGGCGGCTACACTGAGTTCCATGGTGATGGCATGACGGCGGCTATTCTATTTTTCATGTGAATTAGAGTGAGAGACTACCTAGGTATATATAGAGTTTAGGATTTATTTAGGCCATCAGATCAACTCAGAACTAACCTGAACCGTTTAATTTGCCAACTCAGCCCTAAAGACACATCAGCAGATTAAGATTGGGCTCAGTCAAACCCTAGCCGACTGGACCAGGTCGACACCCAGGTCGACTGCGCAGTCGACCTGGTCCCTGTGGTGTCGACTGCCCAGTCAACTCCCCAGTCGACCTGGGTGCTGCGCGGGAAATTTCCCGCCTAGCCTGTTTGACTTCGAATTTTGAATTTTAAATTTTCTGAAACTTCCAATGGCCATATCTCCTTCATACGAAGTCCAAATCACGCACACTCGGACTCTATTTCAACCAGAATTCTGAGACGAACACAATGGCGCAACCCGTTTCCCACAATTCTCACGTCTGAGATTAGTTATTCTTTAATTTGTGAATATTTATATTAACAGAATTACGGGGTGTTACATATATGCATATCAGACTAAGTCTAGAAATATAATGAGAAACAAACCAAAACTTTTAAGGCAAATAAAATTTAAAATAAATTTATATTTTCTAGAATTTATATCTATTTTGTTCCAGTTTACTATGTGTGTTTCTATTACAGGTATACAGGTGACTGGACTGAATATAAAAGCCGCTGAAGACTCGGTGTGTGAGAGTGTGAATGTACATGAACTGTACAAGAAATAGTATATATATAACTGAGTGAATGCTAAGTTTTGTAGTGAAGAAACTATGTAAATGGAATTGAATGTATTATATTACAGTGAAATGTAAAATAGCGAAGTCCAATGTTTGTACTATTCTAATGTTAAAATAAAATATTTATTTAAATAATAACACTGTTTGAATATTAAATTCTATGCAATAGAATTTTATTCAAAATAAGTATTTATTTTTGTATGTGATGTAGTATAGAATAGTAAGGCTATAAACACATTTAAGAAATAATATATGTTTGCTATCATCAAACAAAAATCATATTGTTATATTAAACAATCTCTCCCTTTTGATGACGAAAAACATACACATAAGATTTTGAAAATGATAAATGTATTCGAAAGTGAAATATGAGAACTCCCCCTATTTGTATGCTCTCTTGCAACTGAACTCCCCATATATATGTGCATATGAGTGAGCAATTGAATTTCCAATATTAAAATGTTCTTGAATTATTCACTCATCAACCAAAATCTTAAACATTCTCCCCCTTTTGTTATCACCAAAAGAATATAGAAATCGAAAAAGTGAATGGATATAGACTAGAAATATAAATTCAAATGGAGAGAGAATGTATATCGTAAACCACATATAATCAAACAAAAATCATAATGTTCCTCAAAATAGATGCAAATTTCACATTTTAGAATGATGGATTTTATAACAAAGGAGAGAGTTATAAATCTTTAGATTTGAATATGGATTCCAAAAACTTCAAATAAATTTTAAAAAATTAAGCATAAAATAGCGATGGATTTGGATTATGGTTATAAATTCAAATTAAGAGACACAATCAAATATCTCAAATCCTAAAACAATCAAGCAAAAAAACCATATCACTTCATAACATATAAATACAATTCACAATTCAGAGAATCGATTGAAAGGTAAGTTTTTACATAACGAGTAGGATTCCATATATATATATATTTCATTTTTTTTTCTTTTTTTTTATTTTTATTTACTTTTTTATTTAAGAGCACACTAACCACGCATAACTATAAGGACTTTTAAATGAAGCTACCTGCAGCTTAAATTATAAGTATTTTCTAACCATGCATGACCATATATAGGTTGTTTAAAAGAGGTTAGAGTAACACTTATTATATAAAAATCCCCTCAATATATAAAACAAAAATGAATGATAGAAATATGGTAGGGATAGAGATGATCGTGATAAATTTCTAGATTAATCATATTATGAAATATGTTCAGCCGCATCAGGATTTTTGAAATTTTGCGCTCTCTCATTTTGAAGAATAGTATAGTCACATTTCGATCATAAATTTTGAAACTGTACTTTCATTGGTGTCAAAAAAACTCTCAACATTATATAAAACCATGATGAATGAGGAAAGATGGTAGGAAAATAAGATGATCGTGAAATAAGCATCAATTCAAAGATATTATATAGACTGCCCAATCATCATGGTAATTTAAATAATATCTCCTCTTGTTATGAAATATACTATTGTAACAACTCAGGGTTTCAACAATAGAGTAGTTATTTAATTAGAACCTCCAAAAAAGGAATTTCTACAAACGATGAAATTTGACCATGAAACTTTAACCGTGGCGTTCACCTCGGAATTCTGGTCAACTTTCATTTTCGGAGTTTAGCGAATGGAGCCTGTATGAAAAAGTTACGGACGAAATATGAAAATCGAACGGTAATATGTGAATGAAATAAATAATGTATATTTTACCGTTTATAACTGACCCTCACTGGAAAAACTAGCCGATGGGCGGTCGACACCCCTAGGGGAGCGGTTGACCGCTTCGGGCCTGAAGTGCCCAGTTAAGGCTAGGTTAAGATGGTTTAGTTTTATATATATTATTATATAAATGGACGGATGTTAATTAAAAAAATATAACGGTCCATGGCTAATTCCACTCCTATAAATAAAGTGGTAAGGCCTCATTCTTTTCCACCTATTTTCTGATAACAATGGCGGAGCTCTGTCATTTCCCTTTCTCTTCCAATCAAATTTCTGAATCAAAATTATATTCATATACAATCAATCAAATATAAATTACATAGACCTGAAAGGGATAATTAGATTCAAGTGGAAAAGGATATGGATTGGCGCCTAGGTCCTTCTTCATCAGATCCTCGCCTCTTTTCCTGTTTTCTTTCATATCTACAGATCTTAAAGTATCCCCTTTTTAGATAAATTGTAGATTTATAAAAATATGGGAATTGTGGGCCTAAAGGTTGTTCAAACTTCAGATTTGGATGCTTTCGGGTGAGTTGGAAATTTATATACAAAGTTATAATAACATATTTATCTCGTATGTACCAAGTCTCAAAATATATGCCTATTTTCATCAGATCTGTTCATTATAGTATTGAATTTGAATTGATACCTATCAGATATGTTAATAAATGTTGTCAAAACGTGTAAATTGTGAATTGTGGTTAGGAATTATATTAATTGTAGGATTCTTAAATTTGTTTATACATGCTTCCTACAATTATGTTGTGAAATGTATTGTAGTTGTTGTAAAACACTGAAGATTTGGAAATCAGTCCTAGTAACATTGTTTAGATGTAATTTTCTTCCAAATCTCTAGTTTCAGTGTTAAAAAAATAAATTATGAGATTTTTATTAAAAATATGCAATGGTGAATTATGTAATTTTAATGAAAAAGATATATGCCTATTTATGTTCAATATTGTTGGTTTTGGCTTAGTTGTTGTAATTATGCTATTTTCCTCTTTTTAAACAAAAAGACATTATTTTGAGCGCATAAAAGATATGAGAAAAAAGTTCTAAAAAGGGAAAAGTGGTGTAAATTGACACATAAATATAAATATACATACATGTGCGTAGTTTGCATCAACTATTCCAAAATATGCATTAATATATATATTTCTTATGATTTGAAAATATGTCGATTCCATAAATCAAGCATAATTTACAATAAATATAGCCAACCGTCTTTTTGTAAGACCTGGAACCATTTGGCAAGATTGAATGTAAAAAGGAATGTTTGGTTATTAATTAAACCAAATTATTAAATTTAACAATAAATAATAATAAAGAAAGATAACTACATTGACCACGCAAATATATATATATATATATATATATATATATATCCGTCTGAATTTACGTAAACGACGAAATATACATTGTATTGAATGTTCAAATGTATTCAATTATGGAATTATACACATAAATGTAATCCATATTATAAAATGAATATATTTTTGGTGACTGTTGTAACAATCAGTGTAATTGATTGCTATAAATAGGGCCATAAATATATAAATAACCATTGTAAGCAATGTTGATTTGCGGAAAGTATAGCAGCGACAGTATCTGCTTCTAATCTATCGCTGTATTGGCCTTAGCGACGGATTTCCTGCACAACACCGTGGTCGGTAAAAACCGTGACGGTAATTGTATCAGATTTTGCAATGGAATTTATAATGAGTTTTCCGTCATTTTACTAATTATATAATAAAAAAATATTTATTAATTTAATTTTAATTTTTATGACTATTATTTATCATTGGATAAATAACTTATAACAAAATATTGTTTATAAAAGGCGTTGGTAAATCCTTACTAATTGCAAAGGGATTAGCGACGGATTTTAGGTTATGTAAATGTTTAATCTAACATCATCTGTTAGTAATCTATTGTTATTCCCCTTCTAATATGCAAAAATATTATATATATATATATATATAGATATACACATTCAAATATATATACACATATATACACACACACACACATAAATACATACATGCGTATTTATTGAACTAATACCAATCAACTACGAACACCGAAATATAAAGAATATCCAAAAATACAAAGATAAATTTGCAGTTACGATTTATTTCTTGTTCTGTTCATTCAACTTTGATGACTACGTATGTCTTGAACTATCTAATACGTCCAAGCATACACTAGTGATATACATTTAAACAAATGTAGTTTGATCGATAACAACCTAACATTACACCTAAAATTACAAGAGACTACTTTATTGCCATCCAAAGAAGTTGCTTTTTCACTCGGGATCTTGCTTCTAAAAGAACAACAAATATAGTAGCTCTTTCATTTTGTGCTTTTGTACCTCCAACATGTAAAGCTGTATGTCTCCCTTTTCGGTCCCAAGTTCTTGAAGCTTTTGCTCTACATCACCTATAGATAAGCAGTATCATGTCAACTAAAGCTAAATTCACAGTGCTGTAAATACAAAATAAATCAAATGAATTAAAAGACAGCTGATGAAAGTTAATAACCATTCAATAGTGGATTTTGAAACTGAAATTGATATATGTACCTTCAATATTTTGGTACAACATTTGTAAAGGTAGAAACTCCAGAAAATGTCCTAGTACTTTCTATTACTACCAAAATTAACTCCGAAACAAGCTAACAGTGAAGGGGTATCCAATGAACACAAGCAAGAAGGAATAATTTGAAAGCTACACAAACCTACACCTTCTTAAGGGAAAGGAGCTCAAAGTCTACGGAATGCCGACACAATCTACCCGGCGGGGAATACCCCGCAGGGGGTTCTATAACGAAAGGTCATCAAGTCAGAAGCTAAGAAAGAAAGAGGCAAGAGTCCCACTAACTGAAACCTAGAATGGCGGAATGGTTGTCGGTATTAACCCGCTTAATACCGAGACACCAGGATGTGAAGACATTAGGAATATCAAGCCTAAGATGCATAAAGATTATCCGGAACCATCTTTCAAAACATCTACTGCATAAACACCGAAAGGTCACACTGATAGACAACAGGAAGCTCACTCAGAGGTACCTTTCAGAAGATTAGGCGATACACGGAAACTCCACCGGAAGGCAAACTAGAACCATAGAAAGGATACAGGCTATCCATACTAATCTACTTAGTATAGACACCGACAGTTGTTCCGAATCGACAACTATCTACGTATATATTAAGGACAAGCTCCTTTGAGTATTCATAAGAAAACCGGAAGCCTAAATTCGGAAGATTACAACTGAGAGCGTACAACTAGAGGCTCAAACACCTTTCTGAAAGCTACTACATCAACAAGCTCATACCATTCTCAAAGAAGCCTCAACTGATCGGAACCTTCCCCCCCGAAGCTGTAATCCGCACTGCAAAGCGGCCGAAAGCTAAAAGCGATCGAAACCAAGGAGAAAAGAGGCCAACGGAAGTACCTGCAGGACCAATGGCCTAACAGCAGAAGGGGCCTGATCATCTATAAATAAGACCCCAGGGGTCACATTTAAGGGGGCTCTGATTCTGATTCTTATACGCTTTCTCTCTAGAGTAAACCCTCTTTTTTAGATTAATTGGAGGGTTTCCTCTCTTCTGTTCATGTATTCTAAATCAAAGATTAATAAAGAGAGAATCTATACTTATAGTATTTCCTTATGAGTTTATCATGCTATTTCTTAGTCATCGTTGCTACAGTTTACTGTCTATTTCCTACATATGCATGAATTCTTGCCCAAACCTTTACACAGATCGGATGAAACTCCCCTTCCTATATGCTTAAACCATTCCTGCAAGCTTGGACCCTCCCTACAAGCTTGGATCTTTCAGCGATCTTGGTGCAGAATTCATTTCTACAATCTGTTAAGCCATTTATCAAGAGTTGTGGTTAGTGATCCTTCTTTCCAAGGTAATTGTTGGTTCTTGAATCACTTAAGCATGATATTCGTCCCATCGAGGGAAGATTAACTATTCTTTCGGATTCTAGACCTTGATACCTAGGGGCGGTGATCTAACCCAAACTTATGAAGGCTAAACAACCTATTTTCCCCTTAGTCCATTCATTGACCTATCTCCGGTGTTGACGAAAAATATCGTTAACATTTTGGCGCTAGAAGGAAGGCTTGAACCTCCGACCTTGTGGTTAACAGCCACATGTCTACCTGTGTTGTTCCATCCCTGATTGGACTAAGGCTTTGGAGAAGAAAAGTTATGGGTAAGAGGTCCCGACAAGAGTCTTCTTCTAGATCTCGAATGGATAAGTCGAAAATCACTGACCCAAGAGTGACAGAAGAACAAAGGCTGAGAGTGGAAGCCTGGCGGATAATAAAGAAAAAAAGGGAAAGGGTACAATATGCTACTGACACTTGGGATAATAGCCTTTCCCACATAGGACAAACCTTAATACCCCTTCCAAGTGGTTCTACATCGGAGGATACTAACATTTTCTCTCATCTAAGAAGAACTCTCCACAAACAAGTCAGAGGAATGGTATTTGAACAAGAAATAATGAATGATATTGACCGCTTAATCAACAAATGGTTTGAAAGGGCGACACCCTAACCTCATTATATTTTGGCAAGAAGGAATGAAGGTATAGGTACAACAACAAGGTTGGGTCATAAAAGGATTAAACCCCAGCGGCAAGAAGAGGGACTTACGGAAGGATTACCCATCTACCTCACCACTTTGATGGAAAACATTTACTTCCTACCTAAACACAAACTCAACAATTGGCCATTTACATATAAAAAACCCAAATACGGAAGGAAAACAAGAGGATCCTATTGCCACAACCACATGATGAATTGACACTAAACTAATCACTGCAGAACCTTTAAGGAAACAGTTGTCAAATTCATCAACCAAGGCCAACTACGAGAATTTACGAAAAGATTAGATTAAGTTCAGTATAAATCCTTAGGAAAAGGGTTATTAAACATGTCCAAGGGTACAGAAAACCCTCCTTTCAAAGCTTAAAGAAACCCAGAAGGGGTCAAACAATAAATGGATTAAATCCCTTGTCATCACCAAATTGGTCAGAACGAGGCATCCCCCGGAGGGGGATGATGTGTTAGTCTTTCTCCATGCCCAAATCAAAGGGGGCTAGGTAAAAGCATCAAAAGTATAAGCCCCCATTTCACCCCAGAAATGATCCTGGCTGTAACACCCCACGTCCATTAATGTCACTCACAAAGGGAATGCATTAACTTCCATGGAGGTAATAAGTGAATATAGAACAGAAAAATTACAACAAGACAGATAATAAATAGTACTTGGAAATCTAAAACTTCATTTTATTGCAGCGGAAATTAAACATGTTTGTTACATCATAAAACCAAGTACAATATCCATCTTCATAAAAACAAAATACATAATCCCATTACATAAATAGTCATTAATAGATAACAAGCTGGACTTTACTTCAACGGTCCAAGCTTTCCAAGAGAGATGAAGCAATCCAATCAAACTCCACTAGAGCTGGGCCCAACCTGAGGACCTGGAGGGGGAAAAAGGATAGAAATGGAGGGGGTCAGACATAAAGTCTGGCGAGTATGATAATTCTAACAATACTATTATCAAAATAACTAGACTAAGGCATAAGCTGGAAGACAAGTAAACGTCTATGAACTATTAGGTATGGAATGAGCAGATAATGATAACGTGAAAGATAACGTCAAAGGCACACCTAATTACTAACGAATGATTGCTACACTGCACTGCACATTACTACACTGCACCGCACCAGTCACCCTAAAGGTTGATCCCACTTGCTTCACAAAGAAACTTTATAAATAGCCTTGCGTACCCCTAGCTGACTACATAGGTGCCGTCTGCCCCTATCTCCACTAGGTGTACCCCACTACCCACTTTCGATCAGCTCCCTACTCGTAGATACCCGTGCTGGCCCCACAGTGGGGTGTATCACTCCCCTAAAGTGGCAACCCGATACAACTTGAGAATGCACGGCTTATACCTACACGATGCAACAACGTCTTATCTACCAGCCCGGGTCCACACACGCATATCAAACCCGTTGGACTTGCGTTGCCACCGCTCCCCGTTTTGGCCTCTTACAGTCAAACCCAGCATGCCTGTCTCGTCCTCGACTTGGGTCGAGCCCAAAAAGATACGTTTGGGATACTGGTCGAAATGGGCCCCCACAAGCTACCCACCTAAGCTTGTCACTAGTATATCCCACTTAACCCTCTTAGTCATGTTCATTTACATGTGTGTTTGGTTAAGTCTTACTAATCGTGTTTCACATGCCACTAAGGGCACCCCCTAGATTCCTCGTACCACCCAAGGCACCTACTTAACCCCCATGTCCCACTTTACATGTTTATCTGGTTAAGTATTTCTTAATTCATTCAGGCCATAACCTCATAAAGACCTCTCACATTAGACTGGCATTTATGGCAGCTGGATTTGCCGAGCGGGTCCGGGCAGTCTTACACCATAAAAGAGTCTAACCTCGTGTCTTTACAACTGTTATGCTTTAGTTTAGGCCTAGGACCTCTCACATTGGGATGACATTTGTGACCACTGGATTTGTCGGGCGGGTCCGGGCAGGTTTACGTCACAAACGAGTCCAACCTCGTGTCCTAAGCATTGATTAAGACTTAAAGTCTTTTACCCCAGTTTTAATAATTCCCTATTCAAATTATTAATTAAGTCAACTTTTAATGATGTCCATAATTGACTCAATTATGGCCATCCACTTATGGCATGCAAAAGCATATCAATTGCACCCCAACTTCTTATTATTAAATCCTTAATATTACCCCTACCCACGTTTATACGTTCGCTTATTCAACGCAGAATATACGTTAGACTCGAATAGTCTAACTTATAGCACAAAAATAAATTATCACAACATATGGACAATTAAAATGAATCTAATCATAATAGGGGTGAAACTTGCATAAACTACACATGTTAAGGATCTAAAGGTGTCAACTTGTTAAAGGTCACAATTTACATGATATGATCATAGCCCAAATCTATACATAAACTTGCATATGGGGTTTTTAGGCAACATAATGATGGTGTGAACTAGCATAGGATATCACATGTAACACCCCGAAAATTCTATAACTGTGAAATTAACAAATTAAAGTATAATTAATTTCAAATCAAAGAACTAAGGGAAACGGGATACGCCATTGCGTTCGTCTCGGAAAAATACGCGAAATAGAGTCCGAGTTTTCGAAAAACGGATATCGTATGAAGAAGTTATGGACGAACGAAGTTGGGCGAAAAACCGGAAAACAGGGTCAGAATGCACTGGCGCACTTGGGAAGTGCGCCAGAACAAAAATGCACTGGCGCACTTGTGAAGTGCGCCAGTACATTTTTGACCTGGCGCACCTGCCAAGTGCGCCCAGGTCAAAAATGACCTGCTGGCCAGGTCTGGTCTAGCCCTGGCTGGCCAGGTCGGTGTGTGGTCGAATTTCTGTGGTCTGCTTTGTCATTAGGGCTAGGTGGCGGGTTTTTATTGGTCTCTCTTCCTAATGAATGGCTACGATCTAACCTAGCAACATCAATGGTCCTAATCAATTCCTAACCTCTATATAAACAACCCTAGACTAAACCCTAATCTATTCATTCAAAATAAGATTATAGCCGCCATGTTGCTGAGGAACGACAAAGAGTAGCCGCCGACTAGAGAGAGAGTTAGGAAGAAAGTTCTAAAGCCTAAAGCAATTCAAACAACCTAAAGCTAATCAATTCAACAAAGGAATCGTGCCTCTTAATTAGAGAATTCGCCGCAACCATTGTAAGTAGAGTATTACTTTGGTATAATAAACAACTGTGTTGATGTGTATGCTTGAATTGTGGCAATGGAAGTAATTCATGTTTGTGCAAAATTATGTTATTCATTATAAAGAACTACATGCGGTGGTTCTATGCAAATATACGTTTGGAATATTGCGCAAATTATGTAATCTATGTTGAAGCTACATGTATGTAGTTGAGTGAAATTTATGCAAGTTTGGGGCTTTGTTATTATGTCGTCATGATGTATACTTTGTGCATAAATCGTTTTGCAAGCAATTGAGACAAGTTTGGTTGTTATAGTTCATATGAAACTATGTCGGAATTTTGACACCATAATCCATGTATTAAGTCATGCTTATGAATATGGCTAGGCTATGAATGATATTTGGCATAATTGAAATCTATGATTAAGTCTATCTTGTTTAAAAGAGTTATATGATGACATATGTGAGACATGGCTAGGTTAGACTCAAAAATCCCTTTTTGCAAGTTTAAAGCAAACACCATGATTAGGAATATTTATGCATAAGTATATTTATACCATCGTTATGTGATTAGACTTAAACCATGATTAAGTTGAACTATGCTTTTGTGTTAGTAACAAAGTATCCCCTTTGTAAACATGTAGAAACCTTATGAACATGACTTGTTTATGTTTATGCCATGAACAAATTGAACTTTACCTATGCCATGCTTATGTTTGACATTATGCCATGTTTATGCTAGAAGTATTTATGCCATGCTTATGTTTGACATTATGCCATGCTTATGCTAGGAATATTTATGACATGCTTATGTTTGACATTATGCCTAAATAAGAATACAGGTTCATGTTGTAGTTAAACCTATGCAAGTTCACATGCTTTGATTCATGTCACCTATGTTGCCACTATGCAAGTACACCAATTTCTATTTTGTATTTCCAACGTCGTATTGCAAGTTCATGCGCTCACCTTCCCCTCTTTGTGTATACGCCATAAGCCTCCCCTTTTCGCATGGCTAAATTGGGCTTTAAAAGGCTAAGCCCAATATATATATAAACGGACGTGTAAAACGGGGGAAAATAACGTTGGGTTAAAAATAAATTAATGAATGAAAATATAAAATAGAAGGGCCCAAATTCAAGTATGGGTTGGGCCCGTGATTGGTGTAACCTTTACACCATTAACTTAATAATGGGCCGCAAATATTTACATATAAATAAAGAAGAATGACAAGATATGTAAATGTAGAACATACGATGTGTTTAACCCGAGGTTGGATTGAGTTGTGATGTAAACCTGCCCGGAACCGCCCGGCTGTCCAGTAGTCACAACAATACCTATCCAATGTGGGAGGTTAAACATGGAGCCCAGCAAGGACCCGAGGTTAGACTGAGTTGTGGCGTAAGACTGCCCGGAACCAACCGGCAACAGGCAGCCACAACAATACCTGTCTAATGTGAGAGGTCAGGGCCTTAATAAGACAATTAAGGCTGAGTCAGGATTGATAGGATTAAGTGAACTAAAGACTTAATCAAAATGGAACATGCTAAACAAAACGGACTGGTGGGGTTAGGTTAGGAAACACTTAACCAACTTAGCATGTTGGCTAGAGAAAGAAAACCTAGTAACGGGGGACCCTTTTCAGCAGTAACCCTAAAAGGTGTATCAGGATACCCTGAAACTAGGCAGGGTGGGGCACGATTACTGGGCTGATTGTAAGAGGTCAAAGCGACGGCGGTGGTGTAGCAATGTAGGTTCTAACGGAGTGCGGGCGTGCACACACTCCAGCGCAGAAAAATAAGCACTGGACACCAGTAGCATACCTGTGCACTCTAAGGTTGTGTCGGGTTGCCACTATGGGACTTGATACACCCCATGGTGGGACCAGCATAGGTAACTACAGACATCGGGGGCCGTAAGACACATGTAACTATGCGAGTAGGAGCCGATCATCATTGAATGGATCACATCACCCCGATTATGGGGTGCAAATTGGAAACTAGTTTATATGGGTTCAGAGATTAACATGGGGTACGATAGTATATTCGACCCTAGATAACTTAACCAAGTTCATAGTGTTTGCCCACTTCCTGTTTTACTTATCATACCCAGTTCTTTATTCATAGACAAAGTAGTACTAGACTTACTCAGGCTTTATGTCTGACTCTATTTTCCTTTCGTCTTCTTTCTTCCGTTCCCCCCCCCCCCCCCGGTCCTCAGGGAGGGAACACAGCAGCTTGACCAGCCTCAACATCCAGCTTGAAGGAGAGAAATGTATTGCTTGGACTTTCCTGTTTTGAACTATGGCTTTGGACAATCCACTAAGGGGCTTTTGCAGTTTATCTATGTTTTATTTATGCTTCTTTAAATAATGTATTCAAGACAGATTATGAAAGTGTTATGTTATGTTTTTGGAAAGGATGTTGTTGTAACACGTATTTGACTTTTTGAAATAAAGTTTGTTGTTCTTCCGCTGTTTTACAAATATGTGTTCTTATATCTGTCTTGTATATCTGTGACTTGTACTTATAAACCTCCACCAAAATTAGGGCATTCCCTTTGAGAGTGACCCTAACGGAGGTGGGGTGTTTCACTTGGTATCAGAGCATAGGTTTACCAGATAAGATAAAAAGTTTTGAAAAATTATTTTCAAAAAGGAAATTTAAAGAAGCATTTTTTAAAAGAAAAATATTATTTTATTTTTAAAAGGCAAAGTCCACTCCCCAAAGCCATAGGAACTATCTCTTATCCTTCGTTTTGAATCTATCCTTTTTGTTTCAGCATGTCCCAAGAACTTAACTTGCCTGAAGGGGTGCCAATACCTGGTTGGTTTAGACGGTTCTTAGAAGCAAGGGCCACTCAGCCAGGTCCTACCGTTCCTCCTCCCCCAGCTGAAGGAAACCATCCAGCTGTGGCAGCACTTTTTCCTCCACCTCCTCCTCGGGGAAACACGTTTGCTAAGATATGTAAAGATTTTAAAGCTATGGGAGGAAGGGATTTCCATGGAACTGAGTCCTTCGTAGCAGCTAGGAATTGGCTGAAAGAAACGGAGGACCTATTCATCATCTTTGAGGTAGAAGATAGACAAAAAGTACAGTTGGCAGTGTTGCTATTGAAGGGTGAGGCTTCCTACTGGTGGGAAGTCACTAATGCTGAAAGACCAGTGGAGACATGGGAGGACTTTAGGGCAAGGTTTGAGACCAAATTTCTCTCAGATGCAGAAAGGAGTTTGCAGTTAGAAAAATTCCTATTTCTTAAACAAGGGGACAAGACAGTCAGAGAATATGTGAATCAGTTCGATGAGCTGGCAAGGTTTGGGCTTGACCTAGTCAACACCCCGCACAAGAAGGCTCTCCGTTTCGTCAAAGGGTTAAATGAGCCATTACACAGTTTGGCCATGACCCATATACCCATGGGAGCCACGTATGAAAGATTGGTGCAAATGGCATTGCTGAATGAAGAGGATAAGGGCAAGAAGAAAGAGGGTTTGCAACCCAAGAAGACAGACTTTAAGAAGGGCGGGGAAGGCAACAAAGAGAAGAGGACGTGTAATTTCTGTGGCAAAGTGGGGCACTTAGTAAATGATTGCCGGAAAAAGAAGGCCAAGGAGAATGGTGGGTGCTTTTCTTGCGGTGAGACAGGCCATAGGGCGAAGGACTGCCCAAAGAAACGAGGACAGGGGCAGGGGGTTGGATCCACCCCAGGGGCACAGGTTCATGTGCTGGAAGCACCACCTCTGCAACAGCGAGGTACAAACACTTCTGTAGAAAGTGTAGTTTATCTTTACGATCACCCCGTTCGCACTTTATTTGATTCTGGCGCATCACACTCCTTTATCTCGTCTGTTTTAGTAGAATCTCTGCACCTAAAAACTAGTATGGTAGAGGACCCCTTAATTGTTTCAAACCCGATTGGGGGCCCAGCTCATTTGTCTATGATCTGTGTGGGATTGAAAATTTCTATTCTAAGTGTTGAATTTCAATGTAGTGCCTTTGTTTTGGGCTTTTCGGGGTATGGTTTGATTTTTGGGTATGGATTGGCTATCCCGTAATGGGGCCATCCTTGATTGTGAGAAAAGCGTTGTTAGGCTCCTAACCCAGCTTGGTAATACTTTGGAAATTTCTTGTAACCCCTCGTATGCGGTTATGCTTAGTTATCTTGAATCGCTAGATGCCTCTGTTGAAAATTTGAAATCAGTTAGAGTGGTCCGGGAATATCCGGATGTCTTCGAAGAGGTGAAGGGCTTGCCTCCGAAGCGGGAAATAGACTTCCGCATATATCTTGTAGATAATGCAAAGCCCGTTGCGTTGCCCGTTAGACATATGGCTCCACGAGAAAGAAAAGAGCTCAGTAAACAGATTAAAGAGCTTCTAGAAAAGGGGTTCATTAGGAGGAGCATTTCAGAATAGGGCGCTCCAGTAGTGTTCGCCACTAAGGCTGAAGGTTCATTTCGCTGATGCATGAGTTGTAAAGAATCACCTTAGTAAGTACATTTGGCAACACAGTTGACATTTGTTTATTTTCAAGAGATAATTCATCTAAGTGGAATACCTTCTAGTAAGTGAACAAGATCCAAGATTCACTAATGAATTTTGGAGAGCTTGCATGGAACCATGAGTACGCAGTTAAGGCTTGAGCCAAGTATACTAGAAGGAGAATAAGTGAAAGAGGAACGAGAGGCAAGGGTTCCAACTCATATTTTGGAAACAAGGATTAAGAAGCTACGAAATTGTGAAGTTATAGACGGACAAAGCATAATGGAGTTAAGCTCAAGAAATGCGACTTAGAAGATTGAAGACTAGATTCGTGCATAATATCTCTTCTTAAGAGTATATCTTCTCGGTCCCATTCTCAATCCAATTTCTGTTGCAAACCACATAGGGAGTATGACTCATCTGTTAGTAACACATGTTGGGGCTCGAGGGTGTTCATCGGTTTGACTAAAGTTTTCGGGTTTTATAGGATACAGATTGGTCTTAGGAAGGGACTCCCTTATGACCTAAAAAGAGTCCATCATGCTTAGTTGCCTAGAATCATATATGGTGGTTGGGTTGAGTAATTCTTTGGGTGTCAGTCTGATGTTGATTTCGGTCTTCGGGGCTGATGCTTAGAGAGTTCTTCTCCTAATCAATATATATGTGGCATAGGTTTTCAGTTTTGACATTGCCTAATGGGCACAAAGTTTCTACTTCGACTATACCTTTAGGTAGGACCATTCCCTATCATTAAGAAAATTTGGAAAATGGCCTATAGATTAGAGCTACCCGAGAAGTTGGCCGGAGTCCACAACGTCTTTCACGTTTCACATCTCCGAAAATGTCTACATGAGTCTGCTGAAGTGGTAGAGCCAAATATACTCGAAGAGGCCGAAGTGGAGCGCGAAGCAACCATACGAAAAGTTCCAACCCGCATATTAGGAACGGAAGTGAAGAAGCTACGCAACCGCGAAGTCAAGCTCGTCAAAGTTCAGTGGAGCGACGCCGAGGGAGACGCGACTTGGGAAACTGAAGCTAGAATCCGTACAGCCTACCCTTTTCTGTTCGAGGGTACATCCTTGATCTTTCCTTTTCCTTAAGTTGCGTTTTTATCTATCTTTTTAGGTATATTTCCTCGACCGTATCTTTTAGGTAGAATCTTTTTGGATGGAAACATGTAATTGAAACATGTTATGTATGATGGTTGCAAGTGGTTGCAAGTGATTGCTAGTGGTTGCTCGTGGTTGCATATACACACACAATCTAGGTTTTAGATCGGCTCAGTCACTTCATATTGCATATGCATATATGTTTGCACTTGTATATGATTGAACTCTAATGTGTGTCATATGGATGCTGCATTTGTATTGAATGGTTGTGCACTCATGTAGAATCAAGAATAGGAAAATTTGCATACATAATGGATTCATGGCACTTACATAATTCGCATTAAGGAGGTCAACTGAATCAGTAGACCGCCTGATTTTGCATTAGATAAGTTCATGTACACACACACCTCGCATATGATCATGAAGCATTAGAAGTCTTTTAAGGACAATGGATGCTCGTGTTTGATGGATGAGTAGATGGATGATTGGATGTTAGGACATACATTCCTCCTAACTTGAAGATTTCGGGGACGAAATCCTTTTAAGTAGGGGAGAATGTAACACCCCGAAAATTCTATAACTGTGAAATTAACAAATTAAAGTATAATTAATTTCAAATCAAAGAACTAAGGGAAACGGGATATGCCATTGCGTTCGTCTCGGAAAAATACGCGAAATAGAGTCCGAGTTTTCGAAAAACGGATATCGTATGAAGAAGTTATGGACGAACGAAGTTGGGCGAAAAACCGGAAAACAGGGTCAGAATGCACTGGCGCACTTGGGAAGTGCGCCAGAACAAAAATGCACTGGCGCACTTGTGAAGTGCGCCAGTACATTTTTGACCTGGCGCACCTGCCAAGTGCGCCCAGGTCAAAAATGACCTGCTGGCCAGGTCTGGTCTAGCCCTGGCTGGCCAGGTCGGTGTGTGGTCGAATTTCTGTGGTCTGCTTTGTCATTAGGGCTAGGTGGCGGGTTTTTATTGGTCTCTCTTCCTAATGAATGGCTACGATCTAACCTAGCAACATCAATGGTCCTAATCAATTCCTAACCTCTATATAAACAACCCTAGACTAAACCCTAATCTATTCATTCAAAATAAGATTATAGCCGCCATGTTGCTGAGGAACGACAAAGAGTAGCCGCCGACTAGAGAGAGAGTTAGGAAGAAAGTTCTAAAGCCTAAAGCAATTCAAACAACCTAAAGCTAATCAATTCAACCAAGGAATCGTGTCTCTTAATTAGAGAATTCGCCGCAACCATTGTAAGTAGAGTATTACTTTGGTATAATAAACAACCGTGTTGATGTGTATGCTTGAATTGTGGCAATGGAAGTAATTCATGTTTGTGCAAAATTATGTTATTCATTATAAAGAACTACATGCGGTGGTTCTATGCAAATATACGTTTGGAATATTGCGCAAATTATGTAATCTATGTTGAAGCTACATGTATGTAGTTGAGTGAAATTTATGCAAGTTTGGGGCTTTGTTATTATGTCGTCATGATGTATACTTTGTGCATAAATCGTTTTGCAAGCAATTGAGACAAGTTTGGTTGTTATAGTTCATATGAAACTATGTCGGAATTTTGACACCATAATCCATGTATTAAGTCATGCTTATGAATATGGCTAGGCTATGAATGATATTTGGCATAATTGAAATCTATGATTAAGTCTATCTTGTTTAAAAGAGTTATATGATGACATATGTGAGACATGGCTAGGTTAGACTCAAAAATCCCTTTTTGCAAGTTTAAAGCAAACACCATGATTAGGAATATTTATGCATAAGTATATTTATACCATCGTTATGTGATTAGACTTAAACCATGATTAAGTTGAACTATGCTTTTGTGTTAGTAACAAAGTATCCCCTTTGTAAACATGTAGAAACCTTATGAACATGACTTGTTTATGTTTATGCCATGAACAAATTGAACTTTACCTATGCCATGCTTATGTTTGACATTATGCCATGTTTATGCTAGAAGTATTTATGCCATGCTTATGTTTGACATTATGCCATGCTTATGCTAGGAATATTTATGACATGCTTATGTTTGACATTATGCCTAAATAAGAATATAGGTTCATGTTGTAGTTAAACCTATGCAAGTTCACATGCTTTGATTCATGTCACCTATGTTGCCACTATGCAAGTACACCAATTTCTATTTTGTATTTCCAACGTCGTATTGCAAGTTCATGCGCTCACCTTCCCCTCTTTGTGTATACGCCATAAGCCTCCCCTTTTCGCATGGCTAAATTGGGCTTTAAAAGGCTAAGCCCAATATATATATAAACGGATGTGTAAAACGGGGGAAAATAACGTTGGGTTAAAAATAAATTAATGAATGAAAATATAAAATAGAAGGGCCCAAATTCAAGTATGGGTTGGGCCCGTGATTGGTGTAACCTTTACACCATTAACTTAATAATGGGCCGCAAATATTTACATATAAATAAAGAAGAATGACAAGATATGTAAATGTAGAACATACGATGTGTTTAACCCGAGGTTGGATTGAGTTGTGATGTAAACCTGCCCGGAACCGCCCGGCTGTCCAGTAGTCACAACAATACCTATCCAATGTGGGAGGTTAAACATGGAGCCCAGCAAGGACCCGAGGTTAGACTGAGTTGTGGCGTAAGACTGCCCGGAACCAACCGGCAACAGGCAGCCACAACAATACCTGTCTAATGTGAGAGGTCAGGGCCTTAATAAGACAATTAAGGCTGAGTCAGGATTGATAGGATTAAGTGAACTAAAGACTTAATCAAAATGGAACATGCTAAACAAAACGGACTGGTGGGGTTAGGTTAGGAAACACTTAACCAACTTAGCATGTTGGCTAGAGATAGAAAACCTAGTAACGGGGGACCCTTTTCAGCAGTAACCCTAAAAGGTGTATCAGGATACCCTGAAACTAGGTAGGGTGGGGCACGATTACTGGGCTGATTGTAAGAGGTCAAAGCGACGGCGGTGGTGTAGCAGTGTAGGTTCTAACGGAGTGCGGGCGTGCACACACTCCGGCGCAGAAAAATAAGGCACTGGACACCAGTAGCATACCTGTGCACTCTAAGGTTGTGTCGGGTTGCCACTATGGGACTTGATACACCCCATGGTGGGACCAGCATAGGTAACTACAGACATCGGGGGCCGTAAGACACATGTAACTATGCGAGTAGGAGCCGATCATCATTGAATGGATCACATCACCCCGATTATGGGGTGCAAATTGGAAACTAGTTTATATGGGTTCAGAGATTAACATGGGGTACGATAGTATATTCGACCCTAGATAACTTAACCAAGTTCATAGTGTTTGCCCACTTCCTGTTTTACTTATCATACCCAGTTCTTTATTCATAGACAAAGTAGTACTAGACTTACTCAGGCTTTATGTCTGACTCTATTTTCCTTTCGTCTTCTTTCTTCCGTTCCCCCCCCCCAGGTCCTCAGGGAGGGAACACAGCAGCTTGACCAGCCTCAACATCCAGCTTGAAGGAGAGAAATGTATTGCTTGGACTTTCCTGTTTTGAACTATGGCTTTGGACAATCCACTAAGGGGCTTTTGCAGTTTATCTATGTTTTATTTATGCTCCTTTAAATAATGTACTCAAGACAGATTATGAAAGTGTTATGTTTTTGGAAAGGATGTTGTTGTAACACGTATTTGACTTTTTGAAATAAAGTTTGTTGTTCTTCCGCTATTTTACAAATATGTGTTCTTATATCTGTCTTGTATATCTGTGACTTGTACTTATAAACCTCCACCAAAATTAGGGCATTCCCTTTGAGAGTGACCCTAACGGAGGTGGGGTGTTTCATCACATATATCATAGCATAATTCTAGATGTCATGGCATATGTTCATAGCTTTTCTAATCAATCTAACTTGCATATGTAACTTGTCATATAGACCAACATAGCCCAAACATGATGATTTAATTAATATGAACTAACTAGCATAGATGGTAGCATCTTGGCCTTTTTAACATGTATGATTTATCACAACTTAGCATAGAAACTTTCAACATACATAACATCACCATAGCATGATTTACAACATATAAGATATCATCATAACATTGGATTTACAACATACATGATAGCAAAAAGGGTTTACAACAACATATATGATAATTCACATCATCTACTCATAATCCATTCATAACTCAATCTAATTAAAATAATAATAATCTTATTAAGATCATCATACTCACAATTTAGAGAAGAAAAGAGAGAGTTTTGCTTTGCTTTAGGGTTGAGAGAATTAGAATTGAATTAGCTTTTCTTCCTTCTTAGTTGGCGGCGGCTCCATTGATTTCCATGGCGACGGTATGACGGTTACTATTCTATTTTTCTTATGAATTAGGGTGAGAGACTACCTAGGTATTTATAGAGTTAGGGTTTATTTTAGACCGTCAGATTATCTCAGAATTAATCCTAGCCAACCAGATTAGGTCAGAAACCCTAATGGGTCATTAGCCCATTAAAAACAGGTCAGCCAGAAACCCTAGCCGCCAGACCAGGTCGACACCCAGGTCGACTGCGCAGTCGACCTGGTCCCTGGGGTGTCGACTGCCCAGTCGACTCCCCCTGGGGTGTCGACTGCCCAGTCGACTCCCCAGTCGACCTGGGGCGCTTGGCGGGAAATTTCCCGCCTAGCCTGTTTGACATTGAATTCTTACGAAGTCCAAATCACGCAAACTCGGACTCTATTTCAACTAGAATTCCGAGACAAACACAATGGCGCAACCCGTTTCTCACAATTCTCACATCTGAGATTAGTTATTATTTAATTTGTGAATATTAATACTATCTGAATTACGGGGTGTTACATTCTCCCCTCCATAAAGAATTTCGTCCCCGAAATCTTCAAGTTAAGAAGAATGTATATCCTAACATCCAAACAACCATCTACTTGACCATCAAACAAAGGCATCCATTGTCCTTATAGACTTCTAATGCTTTTATGTTTAAATGCACAGTGTGTGTATATGTTCCTTGTCTAATGCAAAATCAGGCGGTCCACTGAGTCAGTTGACCTCCTTAATGCAAACCATGATAGTGCCATGCGTCCATTATGTATGCAAAAGAACCCTATCGATACATATTATTTCTACATGCGTGCACAACCATTCACCAAAATGCGGTATCCATATGATAGCACAACCATTATACATCCATTTTACTAAATACAACCATTTATATGCAATATGCAGTATGAAGTGACTGAGCCGATCTAGTGCCTAATAGTGTGTGTATATGCATCCACGATCAACCACTAGCAAACACTTGCATCCACTTTGCACCCACCATACATAACATGTCTCAAACACATGTTTCAACCATAGGATTATCTTAACTAAAGGTCAAAGATACTAGCGAGAGGATATACTAAAGATAAGATAAGTACAAGCTAAACGATAAAGGAGAAGTTAAAGGACATACCCTCAAAAAGAAAAGGGTATCGTGAACGCATCTTCTCTTCCGTCTCCCAAGTAGCGTTGCTCTCATCATCTACCCATTGCACTTTGACTAGTCTGACCTCTCGATTCCTCAACCTCTTGATCTCTGACCCAAGAATGCGCGTAGGAGCTCGTCGAATCGTCGCATCACGCTCTATCTCCACCTCTCTAAGCAAGCTCGGCTCTACCACTTCCGCGGTCTCGTGCAAGAACTTCCTCAAATGTGACACATGGAATACGTAATGTACACCACTAAGTCTCTCGGGCCACTCCACTCTATACGCCATCCGTCCAATCTTCTCCTTAATAGGAAACGGCCCTACGAACCTTGGTGCTAATTTCCCAATGGACCCAAAGCGAACAACGTTTCGTAATGGAGACACTTTGACAAAGACCATGTCCCCAACTTCAAACTCGAGATCTGTCCTCCTCTTATCCGCATAAGTTTTCTGCCTATCTTGCGCTGCTTTCATCCACCTTCGAATCAAGTCGATCTTCTCCGAAGTCTCCCTAATCATATCGGGCCCAAGTAAGATCTTATCCGTAGATTCCCACCAACATGTAGGTGAACGACAAGGTCGTCCATAAAGAGCTTCGAATGGTGCCATACCAATGCTGGACTGAAAGCTATTATTATATGCGAACTCAACCAATGGAAGATGCTCTTCCCATGTACCCCCAAAGTCTAGGATACACAGCCTCAAAAGATACTCTAGAATGCGATTCACCCTCTCGGTCTGGCCGTCCGTCTGAGGATGATATGCGGTGCTCAAACATAACTGAGTCCCTACCGCCTCTTGTAAGCTTCTCCAAAATTCGCTAGTGAAAATAGGATCGCGGTCGCTCACTATGCTAGAAGGAACACCGTGCAAACGAACTATTTCTCGGACATATACAGAAGCTAACCATGGAGCAGTCCTCTTACTCTTCACGGGAATGAAATGGGCGCTCTTAGTAAGTCTATCTACTATAACCCAAATCCCCGTATTACCCTTCCTCGATCTTGGTAATCCATCCACAAAATCCATCGAGACACTCTCCCACTTCCATAGTGGAACCTCCAATGGGTGAAGCAACCCACCGGGTTTCTTTTGCTCTGCCTTTACTTGTTGGCACACCAAGCATCTAGCGACATACTCGGCCACGTCTTTCTTCATGCCGGCCCAAAAGTAAACTCTCTTCATGTCTTTGTACATCTTGTCCCCGTCGGGATGAATGGTCATCTTCGAATGATGTGCGTCGTCAAGAATAGTCTTCCTTAGGTCATCGTCTTTTGGTGCACAAAGCCTACCATCCCTACGTAACCAAACCTTATCATCTAGGGTATACCTACGGAGATGGCTTGATGACTCCCCTTCTTTGAGCTTTTCTACTAACTCAACTAACTGTGGGTCGTCTCGCTATGCCTCGCCAATCCGTCCTAAAAGTGTAGGTCTGACCTCCAAGGATGCTAGCAAATCGGGTACGAAGTCAACGGAAGGTCTAAAATCAAACATAGAGATGAACTCAAAACTTCGCCGCTCAACAAACAAAGGACTTAAGGATAATCTTTTTCTACTTAAGGCTTCGGCCACCACGTTACCCTTGCCAGGGGTATATGCTATCTCAAAGTCGTAGGATGCCAAGAACTCCATCCACCTTTGCTTCCTTAAGTTCAAGTCCTTCTGAGAGAATAAGTATTTTAAAGATTTGTGGTCAGTGAATAGTTCGAATTTCTCGCCAAGAAGATAATGACGCCAAGACTTAAGCGCGAAAACGATAGCGGCCAACTCTAGGTCATGCGTGGGGTAATTCTTTTCATGCGCTCTCAACTGCCTTCCACCATAGGCTATTACCCTGCCCTCTTGCATTAAGACTGCGCCTAGTCCTGTCCCACAAGCGTCAGTATAAACGGTAAACGGCTTACTCCCGTCTGGCAATACTAAGACCGGGGCTGAAGTCAAAGCTCTCTTCAAACGTTGGAACGCATCATCACAATCTACGTCCTAAGTGAAAACTAGGTTCTTCTTCGTCAAGCGTGTCAATGGAGCTGATATCTTTGCGAAGTCTTTGATAAACTTCCTATAGTAGCCAGCCAACCCCAAGAAACTCCTTACTTCGGTAGCATTTTTAGGGACCTTCCAATCTTGGATGGCCACCACCTTCGCAGGATCCACAGCTATCCCTTCTTTGGAAACCACGTGTCCTAAGAACCGTACTTCCTTCCTCCAAAAGTGACACTTAGAAAATTTAGCTTTAAGCTTATGCGCTCGAAGAGTCTCCAACACTTCCCTAAGATGTATGGCATGCTCTTCTTCATCCTTAGAAAAGATCAAGATGTCATCTACAAAGACTACCAAAAATTTGTTAAGGTACTCCCTAAACACCCTACTCATCAGATCAACAATGTATGCGGGGGCGTTTGTCAAACCGAAGGGCATCACTAGCCATTCATAGAAACCGTCCGGAGTCCTAAAGGCAGTCTTGTCAATGCTATCCTCAGCCACTCTCAACTGATGGAACCCAGCGGCTAAGTCCAACTGCGAAAACACTGAGGCGCCAACTAACTGATCGAAGAGATCGTCAATCCTCGGCAGTGGGTGTCTGTTCTTCTTAGTAAGCTTATTAAGTGCTCTATTGTCCACACAAAGTCTAAGGGACCCATCCGCCTTCGTGGCAAATACTACTGGAGCAATCCACTCCGATATACTTCGTCTTATGAACCCCTTCTCAAGCAACTCCTTCACTTGCTTATCGAGTTCCCTCCTTTCACGTGGAGCCATGTGGCGTACTGGCAATGATACTGGTTTCGCATTATCCACAAGATATATTCGAAAATCTATCTCCCGCTTCGGAGGCAAGCCCTTCACCTCCTCAAACACATCCGAATATTCTCGGACCATTCTAACAGATCGTAGATTTTCCTCAGACGTGTCAAGCGATTCTAGATAACTTAGCATAACCGAATTTATGGGATTACAAAAGATTTCGAGAGTGTTGCCAAGGCGAATCACGAGCCTAACTACTCTCCTTTCACAATCAAGAACGGCCCCATTTCTGGATAACCAATCCAGTCCTAAAATTAGCCCATAGCCCGTGAAGCCCAACACATAAGCATCACATCTAAATTCAATGCTAAGTATGGAAATTTTCAAATCCAAACACATCATAGACAAATAAGCTGAGCCCCCAATTGGATTCGAAACAACTAAGGGATCCTCTACTAAACTGGTGTTTAAGTGAAGTGATTCAACTAATGATACAGAGATAAACGAATGCGATGCGCCCGAATCGAATAAGGTACGGACAGGATGATCAAACAGAAAAACTAAGCTTTCAACAGAAATGGTTCTACCTCGTTCTTGCAGCGGTGGGACCGCGAGAGCCTGAACTTGTCCCCTAGCCTGCCCTGGTGCCATAAGAGCCTGCACCTGTCCTCCCGAGGTAGCTCCTACCCTCTGCCCCTTCTTTGGGCAGTCCTTCACTAAATGTCCCGCATCGTCACAATGAAAACAACCAGTCTTCTTTTTCTTTCGGCAATCCTTGCTAAGATGGCCTTGGGTTCCACAGTTAAAGCACTTCTTCTTTCCCTTGCCGTTATTGTCTTTTCCACCCTTCTTGTTTTGCTGATGTGGTTTCTTCTGATCGCCCTTCTTCTCGGGTGCCTTTTCAGCTTTAGCGCTTTTCTCCTCATGCATGAGCGCCATTTCTACTAACTTCTCAAAGGTGGCCCCCATCGGGATGTGGGTCATAGCCAACCCTTGCAATGGTTCATTCAAGCCATTCACGAACCTCAACGCCTTCTTCTCCGGCGTGTTCACTAAGTCCAAGCCAAACCTTGCTAACTGATTAAATTTATTGACATATTCTTTCACTAATGAGCTTCCTTGCTTCAATGTCAAGAACCTTTCCATATATAGATTTTCTTCTGCCCTAGAGAGAAACTTCGCCTCGAACCTACGTCTGAAATCCGCCTAAGAGTCAACAGGACGCTCCCCATTAGTGACCTCCCACCAAAACGAGGCCTCTCCCTTCATCAACCAAGCTGATAAACGAACTCTCTTCCCATCTTCTACTTCAAAGATTTCAAGCAATTCTTCCAACTCCTTAAGCCAATCTCTAGCTTCCACAAACGTTTCTGACCCTTGAAATGGTTTTCCACCCATAGCCTTGAATTCCTTGCACGTCTTTGCAAAAGTATCTACGCGAGGAGGAGGAGGGACGGGTGCAACTGGTGGTGGAGGAACATTGGATGGACCCGCAGCGGCCCTAGCCTCTAACAACCTCCTATACCATCCTGGTATCGCTACCCCGTCAGGTAGGTTAAGATCTTCAGCCATGCTGAAACGAAAAAGGAAAGATTCAAAATGGAGAATTCGAAAGAGAAAGGTATGTGGCTATTGGGGATTATGTTTTTTTTCTTAAAAACTCTTCTCTTTAAATTTCTCATTAGAACATGTTTTTGAAAACACTTCTTCCAAAAATAACTATTTTTCTAAAGTATTTTTATCTGTTCTGGTAACCTTAAAGCTCTGATACCACGTGTAACACCCCACGTCCATTAATGTCACTCACAAAGGGAATGCATTAACTTCCATGGAGGTTATAAGTGAATATAGAACAGAAAAATTACAACAAGACAGATAATAAATAGTACTTGGAAATCTAAAACTTCATTTTATTGCAGCGGAAATTAAACATGTTTGTTACATCATAAAACCAAGTACAATATCCATCTTCATAAAAACAAAATACATAATCCCATTACATAAATAGCCATTAAAAGATAACAAGCTGGACTTTACTTCAACGGTCCAAGCTTTCCAAGAGAGATGAAGCAATCCAATCAAACTCCACTAGAGCTGGGCCCAACCTGAGGACCTGGAGGGGGAAAAAGGATAGAAATGGAGGGGGTCAGACATAAAGTCTGGCGAGTATGATAATTCTAACAATACTATTATCAAAATAACTAGACTAAGGCATAAGCTGGAAGACAAGTAAACGTCTATGAACTATTAGGTATGGAATGAGCAGATAATGATAATGTGAAAGATAACATCAAAGGAACACCTAATTACTAATGAATGATTCCTACACTGCACCGCACATTACTACACTACACCGCACCAGTCACCCTAAAGGTTGATCCCACTTGCTTCACACAGAAACTTTATAAATAGCCTTGCGTACTCCTAGCTGACTACATAGGTGTCGTTTGCCCCTATCTCCACTAGGTGTACCCCATTACCCACTTTCGATCGGCTCCCTACTCGTAGATACCCGTGCTGGCCCCACAGTGGGGTGTATCACTCCCCTAAAGTGGCAACCCGATACAACTTGAGAATGCACGGCTTATACCTACACGATGCAACAACGTCTTATCTACCAGCCCGGGTCCACACACGCATATGAAACCCGTTGGACTTGCATTGCCACCGCTCCCCGTTTTGGCCTCTTACAGTCAAACCCAGCATGTGTGTCCCGTCCTCGACTTGGGTCGAGCCCACAAAGATACGTTTGGGATACTGGTCGAAATGGGCCCCCACAAGCTACCCATCAAACCTTGTCACTAGTATATCCCACTTAACCCTCTTAGTCATGTTCATTTACATGTGTGTTTGGTTAAGTCTTACTAATCGTGTTTCACATGCCACTAAGGACACCCCCTAGATTCCTCGTACCACCCAAGGCACCTACTTAACCCCCATGTCCCACTTTACATGTTTATCTGGTTAAGTATTTCTTAATTCATTCAGGCCATAACCTCATAAAGACCTCTCACATTAGACTGGCATTTATGGAAGCTGGATTTGCCGGGCGGGTCCAGGCAGTCTTACACCATAAAAGAGTCTAACCTCGTGTCTTTACAACTGTTATGCTTTAGTTTAGGCCTAGGACCTCTCACATTGGGCCGACATTTGTGACCACTGGATTTGCTGGGCGGGTCCGGGCAGGTTTACGTCACAAACGAGTCCAACCTCGTGTCCTAAGCATTGATTAACACTTAAAATCTTTTACCCCAGTTTTAATAATTCCCTATTCAAATTATTAATTAAGTCAACTTTTAATGATGTCCATAATTGACTCAATTATGGCCATCTACTTATGGCATGCAAAATCATATCAGTTGCACCCCAACTTCTTATTATTAAATCCTTAATATTACCCCTACCCACGTTTATACGTTCGCTTATTCAACGCAGAATATACGTTAGACTCGAATAGTCTAACTTATAGCACAAAAATAAATTATCATAACATATGGACAATTAAAATGAATCTAATCATAATAGGGGTGAAACTTGCATAAACTACACATGTTAAGGATCTAAAGGTGTCAACTTGTTAAAGGTCACAATTTACATGATATGATCATAGCCCAAATCTATACATAAACTTGCATATGGGGTTTTTGGGCAACATAATGATGGTGTGAACTAGCATAGGATATCACATATATCATTGCATAATTCTAGATGTCATAATAGATGTCATGGCATATGTTCATAGCTTTTCTAATCAATCTAACTTGCATATGTAACTTGTCATATAGACCAACATAGCCCAAACATGATGATTTAATTAATATGAACTAACTAGCATAGATGGTAACATCATGGCCTTTTGAACATGTATGATTTATCACAACTTAGCATAGAAACTTTCAACATACATAACATCACCATAGCATGATTTACAACATATAAGATATCATCATAACATTGGATTTACAACATACATGATAGCAAAAAGGGTTTACAACAACATATATGATAATTCACATCATCTACTCATAATCCATTCATAACTCAATCTAATTAAAATAATAATAATCTTGTTAAGATCATCATACTCACAATTTAGAGAAGAAAAGAGAGAGTTTTGCTTTGCTTTAGGGTTGAGAGAATTAGAATTGAATTAGCTTTTCTTCCTTCTTAGTTGGCGGCAGCTCCATTGATTTCCATGGCGACGGTATGACGGTAACTATTCTATTTTTCTTATGAATTAGGGTGAGAGACTACCTAGGTATTTATAGAGTTAGGGTTTATTTTAGACTGTCAGATTATCTCAGAATTAATCCTAGCCAACCAGATTAGGTCAGAAACCCTAATGGGTCATTAGCCCATTAAAAACAGGTCAGCCAGAAACCCTAGCCGCCAGACCAGGTCGACACCCAGGTCGACTGCGCAGTCGACCTGGTCCCTAGGGTGTCGACTGCCCAGTCGACTCCCCAGTCGACCTGGGGCGCTTGGCGAGAAATTTCCCGCCTAGCCTGTTTGACATTGAATTTTGAATTTTAAATTTCCTGCTAGCTGTTTTAAATTTTCAGAAACTTCCGATGGCCATAACTTCTTCATACGAAGTCCAAATCACGCAAACTCGGACTCTATTTCAAATAGAATTCCGAGACGAACACAATGGCGCAACCCGTTTCCCACAATTCTCACGTCTGAGATTAGTTATTCTTTAATTTGTGAATATTAATACTATCTGAATTACGGGGTGTTACACTGGCGGTGCATCTAAAATTAGTACACCCTGCCTCTGCTCGTAGAAGAGGGCGCCCTGCCTGTGTTAGAACTAAGCACGTCCTACCTCTGCTTATGTTATGCTTTACCCGCAGAAGGGAACGCCAACCCCTATCATCGCCTACGATGGTTAGGATATGGCACCCTTAGAGGGGGGTGGTGTGTAAGACTCTATTAGTACCTACAATGGTCAGTATAGAGCATCAAAAGAGTAAACCTTAGTTCTGTGTCTACAATGGCCATTTCTAAGTTTCTTAGACCTTATCATCACCTACAATGGTCAGGATAAGGTGCCTCCTGGAGGGAGGTCGGGTAAGTCCTTGGGCCCTGCTTTAGCTAAGCGCACCGGACGCATATGCCTAGAGAGTGGCCATCAAAGAACGTACATCCTTTACTTTGACATCAAAAGCCCGAAGAGTGGCTTGAGAAGCACGTACAACCTCTGCTTCACAAATCAAATGCAAAGGGGGATACTAAACGTCAGACCTTGGGTACGTCTGGTTTTAAAAATATAGCGTGTAAATGGCTATAAATAGTTACAATATAGTAATGATGTAATATTATACTTACTTCAACGTTGAAAGTTGATTAAAAGAAAAGACAATCAAGCAACTTAGTAACCAAAGTCATAAAAGTCTTTTTACATGAAATCCTACCAACATCTCGTGTTTGGTTGATTCCTTTGAAAGCATCTGGCAACAAATGAAAGACAACAAATGAGTGAATATAAATTGAAGTAAAATAAAGTTACATATCAGAGTAGCACTCTGTAAAATAATTTAAACATGTTTTTGATGGAAGTCAAATTAAAGAAAATGGACAAATAGATCCAGTTTACCATACTTTAGCAGTTTTCTAGAAGCTCGCACCTGATAATGATAGATAATCGTTTTCCCATTCCCACGTATATCTGAACAAACTACCCATCAAAAACCTATCATTGATATGTATGGATCAAAATATTTTAACTCGTAATATTTTCCGACTTGTGCTACAACAACTAGGACAATTGGTGAGCATGTATTGTTGTCTAATTCATTTATTTGAATTTATTGTAAGCAACCATGACACATTTTTTTTGAATTTTTTTTCCAGATTGGGGAATATATCTGCAAGTCTAATACTTACATAACATAAACATCAACCATAAGTTAATTTCTATGTGACAAGAGCCACTGCCCTCAGTGAGTGTTGGGTGCTCAACTTATAAAGATGGTGAGCGATAAATCAAATTGTGTAATTCAAAAGTATCGTCAGTTACAATATTAAGAAATTTATTAAAATAGTAAGATATATTAGTTTCTGAAAATGCGTCATCGCTCTCAAAATAAATTGCTGAAATATGAAAGGTGGAATTATAGTTTTCCCTAAAAAGGTGAACGAAATAGCATTGCATAAAAAGCATTATATAATGTTTTTAGCCATTACCATAGCTAATAAATAATTAATTGAATCAAAGAATTATATAATGTTTTTAGCCATTACCATAGCCAATAAATACACATACAAACATATATTAATGAGGTGATAAGCATTTGCATTGCATAAAAAGACAGAGAATGGAAAAATGCACCAAAAACTCTAAAGAATAATTAATTATAAGCACATTGAAACAAATGCTCTTTTATGTTTAAATTTTTTAAAACCAGAGATTATGCAGCTTAATAGGTTTCAAATGACTGATAACACACATTAAAACAAATTCTCTTCTAATAAAAGCTAGATTGATATCTTAAGAAACACGTACCATTGTTCATGCACTTGACATGTAACCACAAAGGCACCACATTGACAAACACACACCAAACCTAGCTGTTACATATGTCAAGAGCTAAAACTTTTAAGAACCAAACTTCAAATTGAACACCCTTCAAGCCAAGTTTAGATCGATTAAAAAGCTGCTGCACACCTATATAATATACATAATGAAAATAGTAAATGTCATTCTAGGATATTGAGAGTGAGATTATAGAAATTAAGTAGGAAAAAATAGAGATCCAGTGATAATTCAGTTTCATCCTCAGATGTCGTACAGACTTCAGTTTGAATGGTAAGCAAGGTTGAGAGGTCGATTCGAGAATTTCTTTCTTCTTTTGTAATCAGGCAAAGCATCATGTTGAAACAAGCTAATCAAATCTAAGATGTCATTAGATTAAGTATCATCATTTGGTTTTTGTTTAACCCATTAGTATTCCTCTTGTCCTTTGATCTTATTAGTGAGCCTGCCTTAGAAAATAAGTTGGATAGAACTGCTATACTGCAAAATCGTAAACTAAGAAATAAGTACTAAAGATGAAGTGTCCATTGAACATACTAAAAACCAAAAATTAGTAAGACTCACAAGTTTCCTTTTCCTACCAGCATTCACCATAGCAAGGCACAAGCTAGCGATTCAGAACTCAGATCGAAGGCTAGGCAGGCAGCAAGGCGATTCAGATCTGATTCAATGATTTGATTTGAACTCAATTACGAAACTCGAACGAACAATGTTTTTTTCCTCTTTTCGAAGAGAAAAAGAAATCGTATTGCAGCAGATTTTCAGAGAGAAGAAAAGGTATTGGCTATTGCGACTCATAGATTTAGGGTTTATTATCTCTTCCTATTGATAACGGGTCGGGTGGGTCGAGTGCAAGTTACCCAATATTCATTATTTCATTAAACAAGTTTTAGCAGTTAACCATGGCATTGAAGCCTTCTCAATACTACTTCCTTTTTTTTAGTTTTGACTTCCGTTTTAATTACAATTAAATAAAAAAAATCTTTAAATTATTTTTTTGTTAATAAAAAAATTAAATATTTTGAAATCATCGAGCAAATCCGGATCAGAATAAGTATTGATAATTGTAATCATGTTTATATTTTCTAGAATTATTTATAACAATAAGTTATTAAGTACAAATTACTAAATATTGATTATATATTATTATTTACACATTATTATTTAAACTTTTCAATAAATTAGTTAGTTAATAATAATTAATTATACAATATCATTAATTATTAAAAATAATTATAAATTACAAATTATGAAAATGTTACCCAATAATTATTAAAAATTACTATAAACTTTTAAAATATTACTTATTAATGATTAAAAATATTAATTATAAATAATTATATAATACTATTAACACTAACTAATCATTGACTATCAAAATAAATTTAATTAAACATCAAATATTAATGTTTTTTTATTAATTATTATTACCTATTATTTATATTTTATAGTAATTAATAATTAATCAATAATAACTGTTGAATATTATTTACTTTTAATAGTAAATGACTAAGGAGGTTATCTAATAAGGTCAGCTATATGGTATAGCAAGCGATAAAATACCATCTCTCACCATACACGGGGAAAGGGGATATGCATGAATGACGGAAGCGTTAACTAGTAGGGATCGTAGCTAGTGCCTTCTAGTTTATGTTAAGTTGGATATATTACGAGGAATAATAAGTGACCAACAGGTCCGCCTAGTGTAGCGACCCATATTTTTACGGATAATAAATAATTTATTTAATTATTTAAATAATGATTTGGTAATTTAAAATGACCAAAATAAAATAATATTGATTTTTTTATTTAATTAAATAATAGAATGATATATTTATTTCTGAAATAATCGGAAATAACAGAATTCACAATATTGTGTGAATTGGATTATATATAAGATATAATTCAGTTTAGAATTGAATTATAATAAAAAAATATATTATTTAAATGACAGTTTGAATGTATAATTATAATATAATTATAATCGAGCTTGAAATGGCGCAGCAGCTCGTAATTTGGCGATTCGAACTTTAAATGAATATATAGAATCCGTTTTAAGTCGGATTTCTACGAAACAAGAAACGTTCGGAGCTGGTGAAGTATATTTTTCTAATGGAAGAGAAAAATCGGGATTTCGTTATGTAGTTTTTGAGCTATGTCCAAATCAAATTTTAAAATAGTCGCTATGGAATTCATTTATAATTTGTAACGAATTTATAAAAGGATTTCTATTTTTAAATTGAATATCGATTAACTCTGATTTTGAATATCGAATGATAAATCTTGGTATATTTATTTTGGAGCTAGAAAATATTCTATGTGAAAATATACGATGATATTAAATTATTATTATTTATTTTAATTATTTTTGAATATTTAAATGGGTTTATTTAGAGCTTTAAAAATAGCCAGTTTTGCAAACGAGCTCCGTTTTCGATGAAACTAATTTTGTTGGATCTGGAATATTAAATTATTGTTAGATTCCAATTTTTTTGATTTTTGAAGTCACTATGTGGCCATGCGGAATTTTAATGTGAAAAAGTCGATAATTTGACCTTTAAAAATACACTATGTGAGCAAACGAAGTCGAAATTCGACAAAACAAGTTTCGTTGGGTCCGTAATGTCGAACTGTATCTGCATGTCAATTTCCATGATTTTTGGTTATCGTGTGTGATCATGTGGATTTTTAAATGACAAATATTGACAATGATACGAAATAAATAAATAAAACAATATCGGAAACTTCCCTTAGAAGCTATCATAACCTATATATATACACCACTATACTTCCTAAACCTAAATACTTTTCATTCTGGTCAAAGAAGGAGCCGCCAATGTTTCTCACCTCAAATTAAAACCGTGAGCAAATCCCATCCTTTAAAAATTCATATAAAGTCATAGAAAAATTTCTAAAATCAATAAGCATGCTTTCTGAATCAATTAGGTGGATTCTTCATTTCTGAACCAATTTTATATAGTGCGACGGGTGTTCTGCTGTGTTTTCTTTTGGGTAGTCGAGGCTAAGGTGCTACGGTTCCATCTGGGTGGTGACGGAGGAGTACGGGGGGCGATGGATGAACTCTGGTACGCGAGGCGCTCGCGTCGACCCAGTTTGGTGGAGTGCGGTACCTCTTGGTGGTTGCATGTTCACTGTCCAGGCGTTAGGGCATTAGGCGTCGGTCCTTAGGAGTAGGTGTGAGCTGTACTTTATGGGTAAGGTTTGAAAGAGGATTCAAAGGAGAAGAGATGGATGTATTTTGTTTGGAAAACAATGGTGAGATGGAGGAGATGTGGTAGGATGAAGTTACGGTTATGGTATTGGTTAAGGAGGAGAGCATGCGTATGTTTTATTTAGGGAAGAAGATATTCCAAGCGGATCATTATCGTGTGGCGATTGGGCTTTTGAACTGGGCCGGCTTTGAACTTGTAAACCAAAAAAATAAAATACCACAAAGAATCTAGTTTCATTTTTTTAATTTGGTGTATACTTTAAAGTCCAAATCGAGAATGGGAAGTCCAGTTTAAGCTTTGAAAAGATACCTAAACATTTCATATTTTCAGTTATTGTAAATCGTGATTTGGCAGATTAAATAAGGATTAGGGTTTGATCATGAATAATTAATTATATTTATATCATTTCAATTGATAAAATTTGTAAAACCTATATCTCTTCCATACGAGGTCAGAATTCCAAACAGTCTGCTACGTTGGAATCGTATGGACAATGGCTACACAATTGAAATGATTGGGAGTGAATAAAAGAACATTACAATTTATTTCAAAATAAATTGTATGTCTGAATCAACCGACAATTATCGTTATTTAACGATAATCAACCAAGGTGAGTAAAACTCACTAACTTTATTTAAATTATATTTTTATAAATATAATCTAGTACTGATAATTGATGATTAATTTCTATGTGATGATTGTTTGGTTGAATTGTTGTTCGATTGATTGAAATTACAGTTAACGATATACACACATATCGTTAAACAAACATTTATTCTGTTCATAAGAATATGTTGTATTGAATTGGAATCGATATGAATTATAATGTATAACATCTGTGGATGCAGAGAAACAGGTCGGAGGAATCCAACTGGATTCCTCAACATTTATTTTATTGCATTAATATATTGTGATATATGATGTGATATATAATATGTTGTCGATTATGTGTGTTGGATGATATTGATCATTGTTATATGGTATGTTAAATACCATAAGGAATACTGGAATGTAGAAATGGAATTTTCAAAGTGTATATTGAAAATGAAATATATTTACAAAAAATCAAATGATTTTATAAAAAAAGTAATTTCATAGTGGATATTGAATTTAAGGATTTTATAAAATCATTGGATTTTATAAATAGAAATATTTGTAGAAAATAAATAGAATTGGAAAATGAAATATTTATAAAATCAAAGGATTTTATAAAAAGGAATATTTATTTAGAAAATAAATAGAATTATATAAATGGAATATCTATATAAAATAAATAGAATTGTATAAATGAAATATGTGTAAAACAAATGGAAAATGAAATATTTGTAAAAATAATTAGAGATAGAAGTAATTGTAAACCAAATAGAAAAGGAATTATTTATAAAATAAATAGGATTATTATAAAAGGAAATATTTATTTGAAATAAATAGGAATTATAAAAGGTATTTGTAAAATGAATAAAATTTTATAAAAGAAAACAAGTGGAAAATAATTATTAAATGGAAATCTGTTTTAACAGATAAATAGAAAAGATTTTTTTAAAGTAGAATTAAATAGAAATCTGTTTTAATAGATAAAATTGAGAAGAATAATTTATAAACGATGTTTGTAAATTAAGAAAGATATTTATCATTAGATAAATAAAAATAAAAGTATGAATTTATATAGAGAAGTAGAAATCGGTTTTAACACCGATATTTTTAATAGAATTTGAATATAGCATTTATAAAAGGGAATTGTAAATGAGATTTAAGTGTTAGAAATAATAAGGAGATTTCGTATGAATAACTCTATAAATAAATGTATAAATAGAATTTGGAATTAGAATATTATTTTTAAATACGAAATCAAACTGAATTGATATATATAAGAAATATTATTCACATTCGATGTTAATAATGGATTAAAATAGATATTTTGTAAATTATAACATTTATAAGGAAAATTGGGTTTTGAAACAGGAATTCAAATGGGAATCTGAATGAGATAGGAAGTAGAGTTAATCGAGGTAACCGATTAGAGTTAACCGATTAGAGTTATTTGAATTAGAGTTAATCGAATTAGAGTTAATCGAATATTAGTTATTCGAATAGAGTTAATCGAATAGAGTTAGTTGAATATTAGTTATTCGAATTAGAATTATTGGAAGAGAGATAATCAAATGTAGTTTATTAGAAAAAGAGATTATCGAATATAAGTTATTCGAAGAGAGATTATCGAATATAGTTTATTCGAAGGAGAGATTATCGAATATAGTTTATTCGAAGGAGAGATTATCGAATATAAATTATTCGGAAGAGAGTTATCAAATAGATATTTATTCGAGAGAGAATTATACATTGGAATTCGACTATATCGAATGTAGGAAAGTATTATCTACTTTCCGATTTTTAATCAAGATTTATTTATTTATAAATGAATTGTTATTTAGCTATTTATTTAAATTAAGAAATAAAAGTTATATTTAAGTTATTATATTTTAGAAGCATGGGATTATAATACTATTGTTATAATCAAATATTTTCTGTAAAAGAAGTGGATTCGTAAATAGTATCTGAGAGTTACGTAAGGAAGGTTGTTAAAGATTTAAAATGTGAAATTTGTCTATTTCGAGTTAGAAATGTTGTTCAGTTAAGGTCTGAGAGTAGTTATACCCCAACTTGGTTGACTTCGTTTTTAACTAAGAAATGGTTAAGGTTTGATGGTGAAGGTTAGTTAATTGAATTTAGTTGATAAGTGTTAATGACTCGAGTGGGCATAACGATGTTTTATTTAAACTTCTGCTTAAATCCAATGAAGGAGTTTTGGAAATGTTTTCAAATAAGAATATTTCTAATATAGAAAATATGAAATGAGAGTAAATATGGAAATATTTTCCTATGATTAATAACGTATATTTTCTAATTTTAGAAAATAAGAATTTACGAATATATGGAAACAGGAATAGGGAAATGAATAATTGAATGGCAAATTAAATTAAAGGGGGTCAGTGTTGAATAATGATTGATCGGTAAGATTTCCATTTGGAAATATGACCTTTGTTTGTACACATGTTTTCCTTTGATAGTTAAATCACCGACTATCAAAGTTTTTGACTATTTTCCGTTGTCAATAAGGAGAGACCGGGATCAGATTTATTATCTGAAAAACACTCTGTATGGGCATTAGCGTAGCGAATCAAATATATTGAAGATGAGTGAAGACGGAGTTTATCAAGGGCTGTTCTAATGATCCTAGGTAGAAATTGCCCAAGATGGATTTATAGAATAGTGCCTTCAGTTTGTCCAAACACAAGACGACGTGTATGGACGAATGTCTAACAGAGTATATCTAATGGATCACGTAATTTAATCGCTTCAAACGTATCCACGTTTGGTGAGGGAGTAATTCGTTTCTCTTAGTTGTATACCTTTGGTATTTTTGGGGAAATCAATTTGTGATTTGGCAGGTATGACGATGTGGCATTCAAAGTAAATGGAGTGTGATCTGTCAAAAGATACGTTATGACCTCAAGCCTCATCAACTGGGAAATGAAAAAAATGGGAAGGCAGCATGGCTATGTGGGTCTCCCCCATTAGGGTGTATTGTCACCATCTAGAGAACATTCATATTTGTTACTTCTTTTCGCTTCTGTATCTCCCGAGAACGGTTATGTTGCTAGCAACTGTAGGTGACAATATATTCGATACACTCAAGAGAAATGAGTGGTCGGTCATGTGTGGCCGGGTTGTAAGACGTTCTTGTTGAACCTAGTGTATTCCTCTCTAGAGATACACTATCGGCTGGTGGTTCCATACCTTGTCATAGTCGGAATCCAATCTCCAATAAGCGCCTGCGGTTTTGATTGTATACTATATATATGTGGAGCATGAGATGCAAGCATTCTGCTAGATTGTTAATTATTTATGATTAGACATTATTATAATATCAGAAAAGTATTGATTTTGAAAATGTTTTCGGTTATCGTAAGGTAAAAACCATCCGTATTTATGTGTGGATCGGTCTTACGATCATCATTTCTTTTGAAAATGATTTTTAAAAGTTAAACCAAGTGGTTGGAGTTTACTCACACCAGTCCCATGACTGACCCAGAGTTTATTTTGTTTTGTTTTCCCTAAACTCTTGAGTGCCCAATTTTGTATGGGCAGTCAAGTGGTCGGGATTTACAGATACACTAGAAGGAGCTTGGATCAGGAGGCTTCAGCAACATTTTATAGCTATTGTTTATTTCTGCTGTGATGTAAGTGTTTTATTCTAATATACAAATACATATTTATTTTTCAATGTTATTTTGTATACTATATTTTATTCGTTCCGCTGTGAGATTCGTGTTACTCTGATGTTGTTGTGTTCTTCTTCTTCTTCTGTTCTAGTAGTTCTACCATATCTATTCTCAACCTCTAACTTCTTTCTATTAATGATCTGGAATGTTCGATGCTTGAATAATTGACATGTGTTTTATGTTGATTTTCTAGGTCGAAAAATCCTAGGGTCGTTACAGTGGTATCAGAGATGAAGGTGAAGTATTACCTTGGCTCTGTGGCATTACTTAGTAGAGATAGGGTTAGTAATACTATAGACTAAGTTGAGTGTATATATATGAGCGCGTATCTGTTATTCAATATAAAAATTACTTTATATTGTGGAGATTTATAGATTGAGTTGTTTATAGGTTCTGATCGATCAGTTTGATCCACTGTATCGATAGGAGCTTATAAACACTTGAATACGATGAACCAATACAGTATGTTTTGAAAAGAGGGTAAATGAAATAATTTTACCCAAATTATATTTTGATATAAACAAAGTATAGATATTTGAAGTATTATACTATATTGCATGTGTTGGTTGCGATTATAATCGAATAAGAGTATAAAATGTGAAATGGTTATGTAAATAGCCAATCATAATTCATATAAGTGAAATACGTGAAATCAGATGAATTAAATATGAAATTAAAACCAGAATTGGCATTAAAATTCTGGAAATTTGAAAAAGTGTTTGTAAATGAATTTGGATTAAATATATGATAATTTAAAAATCCTAAGAGATTTTAAATTGTTTTACCAAACATTGTGAATGATATTTTGGAATATATTTCAAAATGGAATTGTTTAAAAATGGTTTTGAAAGTGATATATTATTGAACTCACTTCGGTGGTTGGGAAATAACCCTGATGATGAATCATGACATCATTAGTGTTCATTTTCAAATTTCTAAGTGACGGATTACTACCAAAGATTTTGTTTTTAAATTGTTTTGAGGAAACAAGTTTTTCAGAAATTCAAAGGTTTTGAATTGTTATTATGATTTCAATTTGATTTGAAATAAAATCCAGGAATTTAAATTTAACTTATGAAGTTAAATAGATTGAGATGGTAAAAGTAAATAAATAAATTAAAATTTAACTTGAACTAAGTTAAATAAAACTAGATTTGATTAGAGAATAATCTAGAATGGAATTGAGTTGATAAGTTAAGTATATTGGGTTAAGGAGTAAAGAGTTTGAAAATCGAGAATGTAACATTGGTTTGAAATCGAATTTGACTTCGATATAAGTGAATGATTGGGTTTGAGGATAAAATTGACTGGATTTGATTGGAATGACATTGGTATATGCTGAATTGGTAGTAGACGGAAGGATATAATGATATGTCCAACAAAAAGGTACATGTTTACTTTTATATGAGTTTGGTGATTTATGAGCCTGTTTGGCAAGCCGCTTGGCTATTTGATTTTCATTTGGGTTGGAGAAAGCCTAGAAAGGTGAGTTGTAGTTGTATCGATTGAGCCGTACAAAGGAGGTGCTGGCGAAAATTTTCGAAAATTTCGGGTGTTAGAATTTTTTGGAATTTTTGTTAATAATAATGAATTAATATTTAATTGAAATTAATTGATTTGGTTGGAATTTAAGATAATAAACAAACAAATAATTTTTAACCCAGTTAATAGGGCTTGTTTTCTACCTTAACAATTTCGAGGGCGAAATTATTTTAAGGGGGGAAGAATGTAACGACCCATATTTTTACGAATAATAAATAATTTATTTAATTATTTAAATAATGATTTGCTAATTTAAAATGACCAGAATTAAATAATATTGAATATTTAATTAAATTAAATAATAGAATGATATATTTATTTCTGAAATAATCGGAAATAACAGAATTCACAATATTGTGTGAAATGGATTATATATAAGATATAATTCAGTTTAGAATTGAATTATAATAATGAATATATTATTTAAATGACAGTTTTAACGTATAATTATAATATAATTATAATCGAGGTCGAAATGGCGCAGCAGTTCATAATTTGGCGATTCGAACTTTAAATGAATATATAGAATCCGTTTTAAGTCGGATTTCTGTGAAAAAAAGAACGTTCAGAGCTGGTGAAGTATATTTTTCTAATGGAAGAGAAAAAACAGGATTTCGTTGTGTAGATTTTGAGTTATGTCCAAATCAAATTTTAAAATAGTCGCTATGGAAATCATAAAGAATTTATGAAAGGATTTCTATTTTTAAATTGAATATCGATTAACTCTGATTTCGGAATATCGAATTATAAATCCCGGTATATTTATTTTAGAGCTAGAAAATATTCTATGCGAATATATACGATGATATTAAATTATTATTATTTATTTTAATTATTTTTAAATATTTAAATGGGTTTATTTAGACCTTTAAAAAAAAGAGTTTTGCAAACGAGCTCTGTTTTTGACAAAATTAATTTTGTTGGATCCGGTGAGACGACCCAAACTTCCCAGGTAAGGAAAGCACGGATAGAATTAAGGACAAGACGAATCAGAACTCAAACAGAAGAACATTTCATTGTTTATTACAACAATTCCATCAGAATACAAGAATACACAGAGTATGAATAAATATACATTCGACAAATATCAGAGATTACAATAAATTACATAGCAGCGGAAAATAATACAATACACAACTGAAAGAGATACACAGATACAGAGCTTTCCGGATATCATTCCAGCGGTAAACCAGGTTGCTGTGAATATAAATCTGCAAAACCACAACTACTAGCTGCCCGTGTCGAAAATAAGGGCACCTAGAGTTTAGGTTAAAACAATAAACTCCAGGTCAGTCATGTGACTGGTGTGAGAACTAAAACAGTTATTAATATTGGTTTCTAAAGTTCGGTAAATCAAGGAACCACGCCGTATATCACGAAACGGGTTTCCTCCCAAGAATACCAGTGCATAAAACAAACAGCGCAATGCTAAGTAAAGAAAAATGAAGTTGTTATAAGACCCAGGTCCCATCACACAATGCAACGCAAGCCAGAGGATAGGGTTTTACCTTATAATAGCCAAAAAATGCTTGATACGTGAAATTTTATCTTTTGATTCTTAATCAGACCCCAACCACAAATTAGTAAGAGAATGATTACCTAAGTATTAACCCCGAAGGCCGAAACCAACATCAGACCAATACGCAGGAAACCACCCATCATAGCTCGTTTCCAGTTAGTTTCTGATTTTATATACAATCATAGACGACATGGGTACCATATATCATGTCGCCATACTAGGCTCTACAAATAAAACCGAGATATCTCGTATTGGAAATTGGATTTCCGTCATGAGTCGAGGCAAGGGGCAAGACCCTCTCCGCTTTAAGACACTCTAGCAAATGCCTCAGGACTACACACTCTGGGCAACCCCTGGAATCGGCTGGGCCGGTCCTCCCTTACGTTTGAGGATTAGTTATTCCTAAACACACGTTTCTCGGTCCTTACAGACCTAAAATCGAGGAGTCTCCTTCCAACAACCAAATAGGCAAAAATAATATAAATGTCAGCTAGTTTAAGCACTGACACCACCCATAGCTAGAAAGAAACGTCGTGTTCTCCCAACGGTCTGTATCCCGTTTTTAACTCATACCGAGGTGTGAGGCTCGCGAATTAATGCCATACACAAAGTTGTGCCACATAGGCCGAGCTTTGATCATCAACCACAAGACTTTGCTTTTCAACAGAAGCCTTGATCATTTTCCACTTAGGCATGCCACACAGGCAATTCACTCCATGCGACTGATGTCCATCGATATACAACCTCTGAGCTCATACGTCTCAGAGAAGGGCGTTAAGCAAGAGAATCAATTCTCCGCTGCCAAACAGATGTATATTTAATAGAGATCAATCAACACAGAATAAAATCCAATGTCAGACACACAGTCCATTTACAAGTTCGTTCTGGGTCTGAACGAAATCGGAGGTACTTTCCTCGCATATCCATCGATCTCCAAGTACGTCTGGACGATCACCAACTGATTCCCTCATCTTGGGTGTACAACCCAATCAAGATCATCAGTAATCACCCAAACGATGTGAAGACTTCCGGTCTTCAACCACCGTCTTCCTCTTCGACATATCGTCGAATCGGTTATTCAGAATGGGTATAAACCCGGCCTTTCTGAATGACCCGCGTATATAATAAACAAATGTTACACAAACACAACATACGCCTCATTCCAATTCATCAATCACTAACCGTAAATTAGCAAGAGAACAATTCCCAAAATATTAACCCCAAAGGCCGAAACCAACATCAGATCAATACCCCGGAAACCATTCTTCTTAGCTAACCTACAGTTAGTTTCTAAAGTTCACATTCTTAGGGAAAGGTTCCCATTAATTTTATCAAAGATAAATTCTTTTAAATTTATTCTTTAATCATCCTTTGGATATCATTTCAAACCATTTTATTGTTTTCCAAACTAGTCGGGATTAGCGAACCACACCGAAGTAATTATTTATTTTATTTCCCAATCCCAACCTATTCATCCCATGAAGCAAAACTGGTAATACTCCATATCTAACACCACGGTGTTATCGGTAAAATTAATTACCATTTCACGTTCAAATCTAATTAAAGATTTAACTATTGCTTTGGAGCAAAACTGGTGATACTCCATTCTCGTTCACTTTCCAAATCTGATAATTTAAATTATCAATTCACATTTCAATCTAATTACAGATTCATTAAAACTCCTTTTACCGGGTTAAAGAACTAATGTCATTTCACGATAAACCCAAATCACATTCTATTCATTATCGGGTTAAAGAATAAGTGTTATTTAAAACACCGTTCACGATAAACCCACAAATCAATTCTAATTCAATTCCAATTAAATATATTAATTAATTGGTATACTTCATTAAATCTAAATAAAAAGATTTAATCTTTTCTCTACTGGGTTCAAGAACAGTGTTAATGAAGACACCATTCACGACAAACCCAAATCTCATTTGATATTAAATACAAGGCTCTGAATAGAAAATATATCGGCTTATATTCAATATCAAATTCTGAAATCAACAAATATCGTATTGGAAATAACGATATAAAATATATCTTCCAAATTTCCTCTACAATACTCGTATAATCCCGAATCTAATCATCGAAATATTCCGAAGATAATTTCGATTCAAATATATCCCAATCTATATATTGGAACTTCTGGTTATTTTTAAAACCATTTCAAATCCAGTTTATTTATTTTAAAAATATTGAATTTATAATTCTAGTACAAAACTAGTTCATTTTGATAAAAATACATTTTTATCTTTTCAAATATGGGATTTTTCATCCCAGTTCTTTCCAAATCATTTATTATGATTTTACACAAATTATTAATATTTTTAATTATTTTATCAAGGCCCGTACAGTCGATTTCCATCTACGGCCATCGAACTGCACTTATGGCGACCTTTTCAGAAATTGATTTGGACGTATCTCCAAATCCAACCGTTAGATTTCAAATTTCTAATATTCACTGGAAAGCTCTTTTCGATTCGAACCCAACGATTCCGGTTTTAGGAGAATCCGATAGTCGGATCTCCCGTAATGTCCGTTCGAAGTCAATGGTCGAAATTCGCAAACTACCGCAGCGCGGCGCGTTCTATTCAGGCCATTATATTATATATATAATATATATTTCGTCGATTTCTATTTAAAACGAATTTTATAAATAGTTTTAAATTCGTTTCTAAACCAATTCCAACTTCTATTTCAAATTCAAATCAAAATTGAATTTTTTCTTATAAATTCGTTTTAAATTCATTTCTATTTGATTTCAATTCAAATCGATTTCAATTCAATTTCAGTTCATTTTCAATTCGATTTGAATTCATTCCAAATCGATTTCACTTCGATTTCCAATCGCATTTCTATTTAATTCAATTTCAATTCGATTACAATTCGATTTGAATTCATTTCAATTCGAATTCGTTTTATATTCAATTTTTAAATCTCTTTTCAATATTCATTATAAAAACGAATATAATGGATATAAATATCGTTCGCGTCAAAATAGCGCATCTCTAATCAACACGGCTTTATATTTTTCAATAACTTCGTTATTCTATTCAACAAATGAATATTTATTCTACTCAACACATGAATCTTTATTTCTTTCAACACATGACTAATCTCAACAAATGAGTACTGTCAACACGCGACTATTTTTGTTATTTAATATATTTTATAAAATTATGATTTCTATCGTTTAATTTTTAATCGGACTCCAACCGTAAATTAGCAAGAGAACGATTTCCCAAGTATTAACCCCGAAGGCTGAAACTAACATCAGATCAATACCCAGGAGACCACTCATCTTATCTATTTTCCAGTTAGTTTCTAATTTTATATATGATAAAGATGTAAATTTTATTGTTAAAATATTTCGTTCAACACATGACTAATCTCAACACATGAGTACTGTCAACGCATGAATCTATATTTTAAAATATTCTTTATCTTCCAAATTGGAATGAGGCCCAATCAATTACCATATAATGTTAATTATATGGATCCCATACAACACATGTATATAATAGCAACGATAAATAATCAACCAACATCCAAAGTGCACCACACAACTGCATAAGCATCAAATATAAATAATTAACGCTCGCACAGTCTGTCGACCAATCGATCGACATACAACTAATAATTGGGATTAGTGTACGCCAAATATCATCCCAACACCCGTGTGGGGTTTCAATCCACAAACACTGAATATTATTTGTGCAGTTGGGCGATGTGTAAAATTTATCATCCCAATCAATGTCATTCAATTAGGTGTACATAAACAAACCGTCCGGTTTGTAAATGAATATTTATTTATTCACATTCACGTTAAAAATTATATTTATAACGATAAAATAGTTATTTTTATTTCACATCACACAATCAATTTTCATCACAACAAACAATCAAACATACAAGCCATCCATGGTCTGTGGACGACGGGTGTCTGGTGCTACTAAACACCGTCTGCATCCTAGTATATATTTTTAACTAGAAAAGGAAATTTAAAGTGAGAAGTTCTCGCCGACTAGCTAAACCAACGCCACGACTCTTCATATGTAGAAATATTCGTCGTGCTCGCCTTTTGTCAATTTCATTGTCCGTAGCCACTACATATATAAAAATCACATTTTTATATTCTCTCTACTTCACGATAAAAATAAAGTTTAGATTTTTATTTCACTTCACATATTTACAACGCTTCTTTCTATATAAAAATTATATTTTTATATTTCTACTTCTTATAAAAAGATCGAATTTTAATCATCATAACTATATAAAAATTATATTTTTATATTTCTACTTTAATAAAAACCATATTTTTAATATCTCTACTTTATAAAAATCATATTTTTAATATGCCACTAGTATAAAATTATATTTTTACTCTTCCTATATTATAAAAATTTTATCTTTTCACATTTAAAAATCTAATCTTTTTATAGATAAAAAATCTAACCTTTACTTCTTGGAAAATTTAATTTTTATACTTCCTTTTCATATATAAAAATTCGATTTTTAAACTTCCTTCTCACATATAAAAATTCGATTTTTAAACTTCCTTCTCACATATAAAAATTCGATTTTTTTTATCTTCTATAACTACATAAATTTTTTTTATCTTTATCCTAAAATAGTTTATATAGAATTCATTTCCAAAACAATAATTTTTAATATATAAAAACTGAGTTTAAACTAGGGATTCAAATTCGAATTGATTAACTAAGAAGAAAGAAGAAGAAGAAAGAAAACTCACCTTTCTTTTCTTTTTTCGTTTGCAGGGGGGTTTCTTGGTGCTGTCGACTAAAGGGTTTGTTGAGGGGGGTGCGGTTTCGTCGGACTGAAGGGGGAGCGCGGAGGAGATGAAGGAAGAGGAGATGGAAGAGGGAGAAGGCGGAGCATAGGGGGGGTCGCGGTTTAGGGTTCGTCGATTTGGGGGGAGGGACTGACGGGTGTCGGATTAGAGGAGGAGAGCGGGGCGAGGAGGAAGAAGAAGGAGAGAGGCTCGGTAGGAGGATGGAAGAGCAGAATGGGGAGGGCGCGCACCAGGCACGGCGGACGTCGTTCGTCCTCCGTTCGATTCGTTTTTTTTCTCTTTATTCTGTATCTCGATTTGAAGAACGACAGAGGGCGGAAGAGTTGACTAAAGGGGAAAGGAAAAGGAGGGGGGGTATAATAAAATTATTTAATTTCCGTATTAAATCCAAAAAGGTAACTTTTTAATTCGAACACGAAATCAAGCCCAACGACTGTCGTCCCTAGCATAATACCCCCATTCCGAACACAATGGGATATGTTTCGTAAGCCAATTCGGCCGTTATGATCAGTTTCTGTTGAATTTAAAATATAAATCCGTATATTCAATTTTAAACGTACATTTTCAATTTACTGGGGCCACATACGAACTCTAAAAATTCCAGAAAAATTATTTCTAGCTTCGTATTGACGATACGGTCCTAACAAAACTAATTTCGTCAAATTCTGAGACCATTTGAAAAATGGCCATTTTTCAGGTCGATCGAAACTGACAAAACACGTTTTCCTTTACCACGCTCACATATTGATTCGAAAAATTACGAAAATTGGAATTTAGCAATAATTTGACATCACGGATCCAACAAAAGTGGTTTCATCGAATTTCGAGGTCGTTTACAAAATTTCCATTTTTAAGGGCCAGAATTCCATAGCGACTATTGTGAACTTTCAACTGGACGTAACTTTTGATCCCCGCTATGAAATTTTGATTTTTCGGATTCGCTGGAAAGTTATTATCAAATAGATACTAATATTTTTGGTTTCGATAAAATCCGGTTTATTTTGAATCCTGTACATTCATTTGAACTTTGAAATCGAATTATCGAACTACCGCGCCATTTCCAATTCATTTTATAATTTAAAATAAATATTTATATATTCTAACGACGATTCAAATAAATTTCTCTTCGTTATTATTTAAAATAATCTGTTTTAAATATTCAAAATTCATCAAAATAGCCAAAATAAAAAATTTAAATTGGCTCAGAATTTCCAGGTTATTACAATCTCCCCCACTTAAAACTTTTCGTCCCCGAGAAGGAACGAAGCCGAAAGTTGTTTTACATATCAACTCAACTTTCATTATTTTCTTTACGGCTTAAGTTCTTCAACTTTTCAGTTTCTAAGAACTTTTCAAATTTTTCAAAAATTTGGCTAACACCCTAAATTTTCGAAAAATTTCGCCATAACCTCCCCTGCACCGGGGACTTCGGGATATTTCATATAGCCTCCCATGGCCTTCTTCAATCCAAAAGAAAAAGAAAAAGCCAAGCGGCTAGCCAATCGGCTCATAAAATCATCATCACCCAAACAAAACAGTAAATTATGGTAAACATGTACCTATTTGTCGGGCAAACAATTTTATTCTTCTACTCTAGCCTCCTTGCTATGAACTGTTCAATGTAAGTACATGTATATGCAAGCAAATGCGACCAATTTTCAATACACTCACTATTTGGTTCAATTTGGCTAAAGTTTCAACATTTAATTAATCAAACAATAATCAAACAACACAATCAGCAATCAATTAGTGAATTATCATTTCAAATTCATAACTTTGATACATAGTCAAAAAATCACATTTTTGATGCCAAATCACAACAACAAGCCCTATCTAATTTTGGTTCTCACACCAGTCTATGGAAATATATAAATATCACACTTTCGTCACTCGAAGATAAATTCTAACGACGAGTACTCAACCATCAGAATCATCTTCGGGCCACTAGAGTATGATTCTATATCTATCCAGTATATTAAAACTTCGACTATACGTTCATGACGCGTATAGGCGAAATCTTTATATACTCGATTGTCCAAATTCAAAATAAATATTCAAATACGTATAAAACGATTTAAATTTCAAAACAAAATTTGTTTTATTTTAAAAACATACTCTTCACACTCGTTCTAGGATACTACTGATCCCATCTCTAACGAGTTATTCTAATTAGATATTACTAATCCAATATCTGATGAATTCTTTCGTTCGGTTATAATGTGTCTTGTTCTCGAGCTCTATAAACCAAGGCTCTGATACCAACTCAGACGACCCAAACTTCTCCGGTAAGGAAAGCACGGATAGAATTGATGACAAGACGAATCAGAACTCAAACAGAAGAACATTTCATTGTTTATTACAACAATTCCATCAGAATACAAGAATACACAGAGTATGAATAAATATACATTCGACAAATATCAGAGATTACAATAAATTACATAGCAGTGGAAAATAATATAATACACAACTGAAAGAGATACACGGAAACAGAGCTTTCCGGATATCATTCCAGCTGTAAACCAGGTTCCTGTGAATATAAATCTGCAAAACCAAAATTACTAGCTGCCCGTGTCGAAAATAAGGGCATCCAGAGTTTAGGTTAAAACAATAAACTCCAGGTCAGTCATGTGATTGGTGTGAGAACTAAAACAGTTGTTAATATTGGTTTCTAAAGTTCGGTGAATCAAGAGATCACCACGCCGTATATCACGGAACGGGTTTCCTCCCAAGAATACCAGTGCATAAAACAAACAACGCAATGCTAAGTAAAGAAAAATGAAGCTGTTATAAGACCCAGGTCCCATCACACAATGCAACGCAAGCCGGAGGATAGGGTTTTACCTTATAACAGCCAAAGAATGCTTGATACGCGAAATTTTATCTTTTGATTCTTAATCATACCCCAACCGTAAATTAGTAAGAGAACGATTCCCTAAGTATTAACCCCGAAGGCCGAAACCAACATCAGACCAATACCCAGGAAACCACCCATCTTAGCTCATTTCCAGTTAGTTTCTGATTTTATATACAATCATAAATATCAATCATAGACGGCATGGGTACCACATATCATGTCGCCATACTAGGCTCTACAAATAAAACCGAGATATCTCGTATTGGATATTGTATTTCCGTCATGAGTCGAGGCAAGGGGCAAGATCCTCTCCGCTTCGAGACACTCTAGCAAATGCCTCGGGACTACACACTCTGGGCAACCCCTGGAATCGACTGGGCCGGTCCTCCCTTACGTTTGAGGATTAGTTATTCCTGAACACATGTTTCCCGGTCCTTACAGACATAAAATCGAGGCGCCTCCTTCCAACAACCACATAGGTAAAAATAATATAAATGTCAGCCAGTTTAAGCACTGACACCACCCATATCTAGAAAGAAACGTCGTGTTCTCCCAACGGTCCATATCCGGTTTTTGACTCATACCGAGGTGTGAGGCTCGCGAATTAACGCCATACACAAAGCTGTGCCACATAGGCCGTGCTTTGATCATCAACCACAAGACTTTGCTTTTCAACAGTAGCCTTGATCATTTTACACTTAGGAATGCCACACAGGTAATTCACTCCATGCGACTGATGTCCATCGATATACAACCTCTGAGCTCGTACGTCTCAGAGAAGGGCGTTAAGCAAGAGAATCAATTCTCCGCCGCCAAACAGATGTATATTTAATAGAGATCAATCAACACAGAATAAAATCCAATGTCAGACACACATTCCATTTACAAGTTCGTTCTGGGTCTGAACGAAACCGGAGGTACTTTCCTCGCATATCCATCGATCTCTAAGTACGTCTGGACGATCACCAACTGATTCCCTCATCTTGGGTGTACAGCCCAATCAAGATCATCAGTAATCACCCAAACGATGTAAAGACTTCCGGTCTTCAACCACCGTCTTCCTCTTCGACATATCGTCGAATCGGTTATTCAGAATGGGTATAAACCCGGCCTTTCTGAATGACCCGCGTATATAATAAACAAATGTTACACAAACACAACATACGCCTCATTCCAACTCATTAGTCACCAACCGTAAATTAGCAAGAGAACAATTCCCAAAATATTAACCCCGAAGGCCGAAACCAACATCAGATCAATACCCCGGAAACCATTCTTCTTAGCTAACCTACAGTTAGTTTCTAAAGTTCACATTCTTAGGGAAAGGTTCCCATTAATTTTATCAAAGATAAATTCTTTTAAATTTATTCTTTAATCATCCTTTGGATATCATTTCAAACCATTTTATGGTTTTCCAAACTAGTCGGGATTAGCGAACCACACCGAAGTAATTAATTATTTTATTTCCCAGTCCCAACCTATTCATCCCATGAAGCAAAAATGGTAATACTCCATATCTAACACCACGGTGTTATCAGTAAAATTAATTACCATTTCACGTTCAAATCTAATTAAAGATTTAACTATCGCTTTGGAGCAAAACCGGTGATACTCCATTCTCGTTCACTTTCCAAATTTGATAATTTAAATTATCAATTCACATTTCAATCTAATTACAGATTCATTAAAACTCCTTTTACCGGGTTAAAGAACTAATGTCATTTCACGATAAACCCAAATCACATTCTATTCATTATCGGGTTAAAGAACAAGTGTTATTTAAAACACCGTTCACGATAAACCCACAAATCAATTCTAATTCAATTCCAATTAAATATATTAATTAATTGGTATACTTCATTAAATCTAAATAAAAAGATTTAATCTTTTCTCTACTGGGTTCAAGAACAGTGTTAATGAAGACACCATTCATGACAAACCCAAATCTCATTTGATATTAAATACAAGGCTCTGAATAGAAAATATATCGGCTTATATTCAATATCAAATTCTAAAATTAACAAATATCGTATTGGAAATAACGATATAAAATATATCTTCCAAATTTCCTCTACAATACTCGTATAATCCCGAATCTAATCATCAAAATATTCCAAAGATAATTTAGATTCAAATACATCCCAATCAATATATTGGAACTTCTGGTTATTTTTAAAACCATTTCAAATCCAGTTTATTTATTTTAAAAATATTGAATTTATAATTCTAGTTCAAAACTAGTTCATTTTGATAAAAATACATTTTTATCTTTTCAAATATGGGATTTTTCATCCCAGTTCTTTCCAAATCATTTATTATGATTTTACACAAATTATTAATATTTTTATTTATTTTATCAAGGCCCGTACAGTCGATTTCCATCTACGGCCATCGAACTGCACTTACACTGACCTTTTCTAAAATTGATTTGGACGTATCTCCAAATCCAACCGTTAGATTTCAAATTTCTAATATTCATTGGAAAGCTCTTTTCGATACGAACCCAACGGTTCCGGTTTTAGGAGAATCCGACAGTCGGATCTCCCGTAATGTCTGTTCGAAGTTAATGGTCGAAATTCGCGAACTGCCGCAGCGCGGCGCGTTCTATTCAGGCCATTATATTATATATATAACATATATTTTGTCGATTTCTATTTAAAACGAATTTTATAAATAGTTTTAAATTCGTTTCTAAAACAATTCCAACTTCCATTTCAATTTCAAATCAAAATTGAATTTTTTCTTATAAATTCGTTTTAAATTCATTTCTTTTTGATTTCAATTCAAATCGATTTCAATTCAATTTCATTTCGTTTTCAATTCGATTTGAATTCATTCCAAATCGATTTAACTTCGATTTCCAATTGCATTTCTATTTAATTCAATTTCAATTCGATTTGAATTCATGTCAATTCGAATTCATTTTATATTCAATTTTTAAATCTCTTTTCAATATTCATTATAAAAACGAATATAATCGATATAAATATCGTTCACATCAAAATAGCGCATCTCTAATCAACACGGATTTATATTTTTCAATAACTTCGTTATTTTGTTCAACAAATGAATATTTATTCTATTCAACACATGAATCTATATTTCTTTCAAAACATGACTAATCTCAACAAATGAGTACTGTCAACACGCGACTATTTTTGTTATTTAATATATTTTATAAAATTATGATTTCTATCGTTTAATTTTTAATCAGACTCCAACCGTAAATTAGCAAGAGAACGATTTCCCAAGTATTAACCCCGAAGGCCGAAACCAACATCAGATCAATATCCAGGAGACCACTCATCTTATCTATTTTCCAGTTAGTTTCTAATTTTATATATGATAAAGATGTAAATTTTATTGTTAAAATATTTCGTTCAACACATGACTAATCTCAACACATGAGTACTGTCAACGCATGAATCTATATTTTAAAATATTCTTTATCTTACAAATTGGAATGAGGACCAATCAATTACATATAATGTTAATTATATGGATCCCATACAACACATGTATATAATAGCAACAATAAATAATCAACCATCATCCAAAGTGCACCACACAACTACATAAGCATCGAATATAAATAATTAACGCTCGCACAGTCTGTCGACCAATCGATCGACATACAACTAAATAATTGGGATTAGTGTACGCCAAATATCATCCCAACACCCATGTGGGGTTTCAATCCACAAACACTGAATATTATTTGTGCAGTTGGGCGATTTGTAAAATTTACCGTCCCAATCAATGTCCTTCAAATAGGTGTACATAAACAAACCGTTCGGTTTGTAAATGAATATTTATTTATTCACATTCACGTTAAAAATTATATTTTTAACGATAAAATATTTTATTTTTATTTCACATCACACAATCAATTTTCATCACAATAAACAATCAAACATACAAGCCATCCATGGTCTGTGGACAACGGGTGTCTGGTGCTACTAAACACTGTCTGCATCCTAGTATATATTTTTAACTAGAAAAGGAAATTTAAAGTGAGAAGTTCTCGCCGACTAGCTAAACTAAAGCCACGACTCTTCATATGTAGAAATCTTCGTCGTGCTCGCCTTTGGTCAATTTCATTGTCCGTAGCCACTACATATATAAAAATCACATTTTTATATTCTCTCTACTTCACGATAAAAATAAAGTTCAGATTTTTGTTTCACTTCACATATTTACAACGCTTCTTTCTATATAAAAATTATATTTTTATATTTCTACTTCTTATAAAAAGATCGAATTTTTATCATCATAACTATATAAAAATTATATTTTTATATTTCTACTTTAATAAAAACCATATTTTTAATATCTCTACTTTATAAAACTCATATTTTTAATATGCCACTAGTATAAAATTTTTATTTTTACTCTTGCTATAATATAAAAATCTTATTTTTTCACATTTAAAAATCTAATCTTTTTATAGATAAAAACTCTAACCTTTACTTCTTGGAAAATCTATTTTTTATACTTCCTTTTCATATATAAAAATTTGATTTTTAAACTTCCTTCTCACATATGAAAATTCGATTTTTAAACTTCCTTCTCACATATAAAAATTTGATTTTTAAACTTCCTTCTCACATATAAAAATTCGATTTTTTTTATCTTCTTTAACTACATAAAAAAAATTCTATCTTTATCCTAAAATAGTTTATATAGAATTCATTTCCAAAACAATAATTTTTAATATATAAAAACCGAGTTTAAACTAGGGATTCAAATTCGAATTGATTAACTAAGAAGAAAGAAGAAGAAAAAAGAAAGAAGACTCACCTTTCTTTTCTTTTTTCGTTTGTAGGGGGGTTTCTTGGTGCTGTCGACTGGAGGGTTTGTTGAGGGGGGTGCGGTTTCGTTGGACTGAAGGGGGAGCGCGAAGGAGATGGAGGAAGAGGAGATGGAAGATGGAGAAGGCGGAGCACAGGGGGGTCGCGATTTAGGGTTCTTCAATTTGGGGGGAGGGACTGACGGGTGTCGGATTAGAGGAGGAGAGCGGGGCGAGGAGGAAGAAGAAGGAGAGAGGCTCGGCAGGAGGAGGGAGGAGAAGAAGGAGGAGGGCTCGCGCCAGGCACGGCGGACGTCGATCGTCCTCCGTTCGATTCGTTTTTTTTCTTTATTCTGTATCTTGATTTGAAGAACGATAGGGGGTGGAGGAGTTGACTAAAGGGGAAAGGATAAGGAGGGGCGTATTATAAAATTATTTAATTTCCTTATTAAATCCAAAAAGGTAACTTTTTAATTCGAACACGAAATCAAGCCCAACAACTGTCGTCCCTAGCGTAATACCCCCATTCCGAACACAATGGGATATGTTTCGTAAGACAATTCGGCCGTTAGGATCAGTTTCCGTTGAATTTAAAATATAAATCTGTATATTCAGTTTTAAACGTACATTTCAATTTACCGAGGCAACATACGAACTCTAAAAATTCCAGAAAAATTATTTCTAGCTTCGTATTGACGATACGGTCCTAACAAAACTAATTTCGTCACATTCTGAGACCATTTGAAAAATGGTCATTTTCAGGTCGATCGAAATTGATAAAACACGTTTTCCTTCGCCACGCTCACATATTGATTCGAAAAATTACGAAAATTGGAATCTAGCAATAATTTGACATCATGGATCCAACAAAAGTGGTTTCGTCGAATTCCGAGGTCATTTGCAAAATTCCCATTTTTAAGGGCCAGAATTCCATAGCGACTATTCTGAACTTTCAACTGGACGTAACTTTTGATCCCCACTATGAAATTTTGATTTTTCGGATTCGCTGGAAAGATATTACCAAATAGATTCTAATATTTTTGGTTTCGCTAAATCTGGTTTATTTTGAATCCTGTGCATTCATTTGAACTTTGAAATCGAATTATCGAACTACCGCGCCATTTCCAATTCCTTTTATAATTTAAAATAAATATTTATATATTCTAACGACGACGACGACTCAAATAAATTTCTCGTCGTTATTATTTAAAATTATCTGTTTTAAATATTCAAAATTCATCAAAATAACCAAAATAAAAATTTTAAATTGGCTCAGAATTTCCGGGTTATTACATCCGGAATATTAAATTATTGTTAGATATTTATATTCGTGATTTTTGAAGTCACTATGTGGCCGTGCGGAATTTTAATGTGAAAAACAGTCGATAATTTAACCTTTAAAAATATGCTATGTGAGCAAACGAAGTCGGAATTAGATGAAACAAGTTTCAATGGGTCCGTAATGTCGAACTGTAGTTGCATGTCAATTTCCATGATTTTTGGATATCGTGTGTGATCATGTGGATTTTTAAATGACAAATATTGACAATGATACGAAATAAATAAAATAATATAGGAAGCTTCCCTTAGAAGCTATCATAACCTATATATATACTCCACTATACTTCCTAAACCTAAATACTTTTCATTCTGGTCAAAGAAGGAGCCGCCAATGTTTCTCTCCTCAAATTAAAACCGTGAGCAAATCCCATCCTTTACAAATTCATATAAAATCAAAGAAAAATTTCTAAAATCAATAAGCATGATTTTTGAATCAATTAGGTGGAATTCTTCATTTCTGAACCAATTTTATATTGTGCGACGGGTGTTCAGCTGTGTTTTCTTTTGGGTAGTCGAGGCTAAGGTGCTGCGGTTCCATCTGGGTGGTGACGGAGGATTACGGGGGGCGATGGATGAACTCTGGTACGCGAAGCGGTCGCGTGGACCCAGTTTGGTGGAGTGCAGTAACTCTTGGTGGTTGCGTGTTCAATGTCTAGGCGTTAGGGAATCAGGCGTCGGTCCTTAGGAGTAGGTGCGAGCTGTACTTTGTGGGTATGGTTTGAAAGAGGATTCAAAGGAGAAGAGATGGATGTATTTTGTTTGGCAAACAATGGTGAGTTGGAGGAGATGTGGTAGGATGAAGTTACGGTTATGGTATTGGGTAAGGAGGAGAGCGTGCGTATGTTTTATTTGGGGAAGAAGATGTTCCAGGCGGATCATTATCGTGTGGCGATTGGGCTTTTGAATTAGGCCGGCTTTGAATTTGTAAGGCCAAAAAAATAAAATACCACAAAGAAACTAGTTTCATTTATTTAATTTGGTGTATACTTTAAAGTCCAAATCGAGAATGGGAAGTCCAGTTTAAGCTTTCAAACGATACCTAAACATCTCATATTTTCAGTTATAGTAAATCGTGATTTGGAAGATTAAATAAGGATTAGGGTTTGATCATGAATAATTAATTATATTTATATCATTTCAATTGATAAAATTTGTAAAACCTATATCTCTTCCATACGAGGTCAGAATTTCAAACGGTCTGCTATGTTGGAATCGTATGGACAATGGCTACAAAATGGAACTGATTGGGAGTGAATTGAAGAACATTACAATTTATTTCAAAATAAATTGTATATCTGAATCATCCGACAATTATCGTTATTTAACGATAATCAACCAAGGTGAGTAAAACTCACTGACTCTGTTTTAATTATATTTTTATAAATATAATATAGTACTGATAAATGATGATTAATTTCTGTGTGATGATTGTTTGGTTGAATTATTGTTTGATTGGTTGAAATTACAATTAACGATGTACAAACATAGCGTTAAACAAACATTTATTCTGTTCATCAGAATATGTTGTATTGAATTGGAATTGATATGCATTATACTGTGTAACGTCTGTGGATGCAGAGAAACAGGTCGCAGGGATCCAACTGGATTCCTCAACATTTATTTTATTGCTTTCATATATTGTGATGTATGTTGTGATATATAATCTGTTGTCGATTATGTGTGTTGGATGATACGGATCATTGTTATTTGGTATGTTAAATACCATAAGGAATACTAGAATGTAGAAATGAAATTTTCAAAGCGTATATTGAAAATGAAATATATTTGTATAAAATCAAATGATTTTATAAAAAAAAGGAATTTCAAAGTGGATATTGAATTTAAGGATTATATAAAATCAATGGATTTTATAAATAGAAATATTTATAGAAAATAAATAGAATTGGAAAAGGAAATATTTATAAAATCAGAGGATTTTATAAAAGGAATATATACTTAGAAAATAAATAGAATTATATAAATAGAATATTTATATAAAATAAATAGAATTGTATAAATGTAATATTTGTAAAATAAATGGAAAATGAAATATTTGTAAAAACAATTAGAGATAGAAATAATTGTAAACCAAATAGAAAAGGAAATATTTCTAAAATAAATAGGATAATTATAAAAGGAAATATTTATATGAAACAAGTAGGAATTATAAAAGGTATTTGTAAAATGAACAAAATTTTATAAAAGAAAATAAGTGGAAAATAAATATTAAATGGAAATCTGTTTTAACAGATAAATGGAAAAGATTTATTTAAAGTAGAATTAAATAGAAATCTATTTTAATAAATAAAATTGAGAAGAATAATTTATAAACGATGTTTGTAAATTAAGAAAGATATTTATCATTAGATAAATAAAAGTATGAATTTATATGGAGAAGTAGAAATCGGTTTTAACACCGATATTTTTAATAGAATTTGAATATAGCATTTATAAAAGGGAATTGTAAATGAGATTTAAGTGTTAGAAATAAAAAGGAGATTTCATATGAATAACTCTATAAATAAATGTATAAATAGAATTTGGAAATGGAATATTATTTTTAAATACGAAATCAAACTTAATTGATATATATAAGAAATATTATTCACATTCGATGTGAATAATGGATTAAAATAGATATTTTATAAATTATAACGTTTATAAGGAAAATTGGGTTTTGAAACAAAAATTCAAATGGGAATCTGAATGAGATGGGAAGTAGAGTTAATCGAAATAGAGTTAATCGATTAGAGTTAATCGAATTAGAGTTAATCGAATATTAGTTATTCGAATAGAGTTAATCGAATATTAGTTTATCGAATAGAGTTAGTTGAATATTAGTTATTCGAATTAGAATTATTGGAAGAGAGATAATCAAATGTAGTTTATTCGAAAAAGAGATTATCGAATATAAGTTATTCGAAGAGAGGTTATCGAATATAGTTTATTCGAAGTTGTTATTATCGAATATAGTTTATTCGAAGGAGAGATTATCGAATATAAATTATTCGGAAGAGAGTTATCGAATAGATATTTATTCGAGAGAGAATTATACATTGGAATTCAACTATATCGAATGTAGGAAAGTATTATCTACTTTGCGATTTTTAATCAAGATTTATTTATTTATAAATGAATTACTATTTAGTTATTTATTTAAATTAAGAAATAAAAGTTATATTTAAGTTATTATATTTCAGAAGCATGGGATTATAATACTATTGTTATAATCAAATAATTTTTATAAAAGAAGCCGATTCGTAAATAGAATCTGAGAGTTACGTAAGGAAGGTTGTTAAAGATTTAAAATGTGAACTTTGTCTATTTCGAGTTAGAAAGGTTGTTCAGTTAAGGTCTGAGAGGTAATTATACCCCAACTTGATCGACTTCGTTTTTTACTAAGGAATGGTTAATGTTCGATGGCGAAGGTTAGTTAATTGAATTTAGTGGATAAGCGTTAATGACTCGAGGGGGCATAGCGATGTTTTATTTAAACATATTCTTAAATCCAATGAAGTAGTTTTGGAAATGTTTTCAAATAAAAAAAATTCTAATATAGAAAACATGAAATGAGAGTAAATATGGAAATACTTTCCAATGATTAATAACGTATATTTCTAATTTTAGAAAATAAGAATTTACGAATATATGGAAACGGGAATAGGGAAATGAATAATTGAATGACAAATTAAATTAAAGGGGGTCAGTGTTGATTGATGATTAATCGGTAAGATTTCCATTTGGAAATACGATCGTTGTTTGTGCACATGTTTTCCTTTGATAGTTAAATCACCGACTATCAAAGTTTTTGACCATTTTCCGTTGTCAATACGGAGACACCGGGGTCGGATTTATTATCTGAAAATCACTCTGTATGGGCATTAGCGTTGTGAATCGAATATATTGTAGATGAGTGAAGACGGAGTTTATCAAGGGCTGTTCTGACAATCCTAGGTAGAAATTGCCCAGGATGGATTTACAGAATAGTGTCTTCAGTTTGTCCAGACCCAGGACAACATGTATGGACGAATGTCTGACAGAGTATATATAATGGATCATGTAAGTTGATCGCTTCAAACGTAGCCACGTTTGGTGGCGGAGGAATTCGTTTTTCTTAGCTGTATACCCGTAGTATTTTTTGGGAAATCAATTTTTGATTTGGCGGGTATGACGATGTGGCATTCAAAGTAAATGGAGTTGTGATCTGTAAAAAGATACGTTATGACCTTAAGCCTCATCAACCGGGAAATGACAAAAATTGGGCAGGCAGCATGGCTATGTGGGTCCCCCCCATTAGGGTGTATTGTCACCGTCTAGAGAATATTCATATTTGTTACTTCTTTTCGCTTCTGTATCTCCCGGGAACGGTTATGTTGCTAGCAACCGTAGGTGACAATATATTCGATACACTCAAGAGAAATGAGTGGTCCGTCATGTGTGGCCGGGTTGCAAGACGTTCTTGTTGAACCCAGTGTATTGTGTGGCCGGGTTGCAAGACGTTCTTGTTGAACCCAGCGTATTCCTCTCTAGAGATACACTATCGGCAGGTGGTTCCATACCTTGTCATAGTCGGAATCCAATCTCCAATAAGCGCCTGCGGTTTTGATTGTATACTATAAATATGTGGAGAGTGAGATGCAAGCGTTCTGCTAGGTTGTTAATTATTTGTGATTAGACATTATTATAATATCAGAAAAGTATTGATTTTGAAAATGTTTTCGGTTATCGTAAGGTAAAAACCATCTGTATTTATGCGTGGATCGGTCTTACGATTATCATTTCTTTTGAAAATGATTTTTAAAAGTTAAACCAAGTGGTTGGAGTTTACTCACACCAGTCCCATGACTGACCTAGAGTTTATTTTGTTTTGTTTTCCCTAAACTCTTGGGTGCCCAATTTTGTATGGGCAGTCAAGTGGTCGGGATTTACAGATACACTAGAAGGAGCTTGGAGCAGGAGGCTTCAGCAGCATTTTACAGCTATTGTCTATTTCCGCTGTGATGTAAGTGTTGTATTCTAATATACAAATACAGATTTGTGTTTCAATATTATTTTATATACTATATTTTATTCGTTCCACTGTGAGATTCGTGTTACTCTGATGTTGTTGTGTTCTTCTTCCTCTTCTTCTATTCTAATAGTTCTACCTTATCTATTCTCACCCTCTAACTTCTTTCTATTAATGATCTGGAATGTTCGATGCCTGAATAATTGACATGTGTTTTATATTGATTTTCTGGGTCATACATCCCTGGGTCGTTACAACTAGGGTCTTAAGTGATCAGGGAGAATCCACCCTATCTATCATTAATAGTGATGCATTAAAATAACAAGGAATGAGCTAACAAATATATATATATATATATATATATATATACACATATATATAAACTCCGTAATTAAGGGTCTACCCTCGATTAAATTACCAGCCATGTTCTGGTATAAAGGCTTCAAAAATATATGCGAAAACATTCTATCTCGTTATCATATTTTGGGAAGTCTACCTTGGGAAGGGTAGTAGAGTCATGCGTAATTATATCTACAAGGTTGGGCTGGAATCACCAACCTTGGTAGGCATACATCTTGGGTTGAACCAAATGGGATTCATCTGCGTATTATATTATGTGTTGTACATTTTATGTTCATAGAATCTTGTTATTCTGACTCCCACCACATTACAACCACCCAAGTTTTCTATAGAAGGTCGAGTTCGCACTGGTGTTTAAGTTTGATCGGTTCTCGTTCTCTCTCATCTCGGTATTGGCAAAGTGACTTACTTGAAAAACGTAGTTACTTGAGTTAATACTAGTCTATCATGTTTTGTTTCCGTTGTGAGTTATCTTAACGTACTCTGATTATGCTCATGCACATTTATTTGCAGGTACCAGATATACACGCTCGATGCTTGGATATGTTTGAGTTTCTATTTTTATCGAAATTTGGGTATAGAAAAGTGTGGTGTGTTACATTTGGTGTCAGAGCCTAGGTTAGACGATCAAAGTAATTAGTTAAATTAGGACTCGTGAGAGAACGTAATTTGATTTTCTTTTCTTTTTTTCTTCATCTTTCTTACTCGACTTTAAATTATTTCGACAATGAATTAATTGTGTGCCTAATTATTTAGAATGGGCTTTAAGCAACTAAGAGTTGAAATATGTTGATTTCGGGTTTCTAGCCAATTCTGTCTTACGCCACATTACGTTGGTGATCTCGTCGTGGAGAGCATGAGGATGACATATGGTGGATTCCGTTGATTCAAGTTTGGAGACTAGGCAAAAATCTAGCAACAAGCGAGATAGTCACAACTTATGGTTTTTGGTTTTGTTTGGTAGTTCCAATCAAAGGTCTTTCCTTGGTATAAAATGGGAAATCCATGTTAATATGTCGTGTCCATTCGGAAATATAATTACGAGGTATGACCATTCATTACTTCGTTAAATTTCCAGATATCCTTTTGTTGAAATATTCATTTGAGTTTTTGGCCTTGTGTTCGAGGGAATTTCATTTTAAAACTATTTGTAAAAATAAAATGGCTTTTGAAAGTTTTGAAATACGAATTCGGAAAAATGGTTTTATAAAGACCTACTTTTATAAAGATATGTTTTTAAAATTTTAATTTATTCGTGTTTCAGAACTGTTGAGCTTTGTGTGATTTTAATAAATATAATCTGATTGGTAGAAAGAAGGGAATTGGAAATGATAAGGAATATGCCACTAAACTTGAAAATAATTAATACCCATTCTTTGTGATTTTTAGTATCCCTCTTTTTATATATACTGGATGATTTATTGAAATCATCTCAATTAATCCTTAGGATTTTAAAGCTCCAACATTTTTGAACAGGAAATTTTTTTCAGTTAATAATATAAAACTGGAATATAAATAGTAATAATAACAAATTGGAATCGTAAAAATGAAACCGTAAGTTTACAATAAATTCCACTTTTGAAAAGTTCTAAATTTTCCTTCGAAAAGGCTAAGAAAGATGCTTCATCCCATTTTTGGGGTATTTGATTTCATGAATCGTCTGTTTGTTATTGGCTAGGTAAGAGGGAAATCCGTTTTAGTTTAATTACAGTTCTCGAGCTTAATTCGTTTGTTAGTCATGTGGCCACACCCTTTAGTTAAGACTACTTCGCATCCTTGGAGTCGGTTCAGAGTTTGACTATGGTCTTTGATATCGTCATGGCGAGGATAAGTATTTTTCGGGTCGCATTAAATCTCAAAAGATAACGAGGAAAGATTAACTTTCTTTTCTCATCTAGCCGAACCATATCTCTGTTCTTCTTCTCTTCCTCTATTTCTTCCTCGTCTCTTCTTTTCCCGCGCTAGTTTGCGCATTAGATCTTGCCTCACTAGTACTCCAAGATCTAATTTTTTTTCTCTCCGACCATTTCTTAGTCCATAATACCTACTTGCACTACCAGATCTTTATAGTACCATTAAGGTCTCATTCTTAGGAAGAGATCATTTGGTTGGATCGGAATAAGCAAAAGGTCTCACCGTTTTAGGGCTAAGAAAATTTGTCGTGGCAGTTATACTTGCACCGGTCCATTGCTTCGAGATCTTAGAATAGGAATGTTATTTGTGTTACATTCGCCTTTGTTATGTCTCGTAGTAATAGAATTTGATGAAGGCGATCATCGTTTCGAAGATGAAGATTAAGCTATCTTTGGATGGTTTTTCTGAGGAGAATCTCGATAAAGTTTTGAAGCTATCTGTGCTTTATATAGACTTGTATAGTCTTTTATTTGACCAACTTTGGGGATTATGTAGCAAATTTCTTTTTCTTAATGTCGGATTTTGTGTTCGGGAATCTATGTTTGAACTGCCCATGTGGACGTGTGACCCATTTAGCACATCGTTCTATAAATGGGAAGTTAAGAATAGATTTTTCTCATGATGCGGATATTAATCTTTTCTCTGATCGATGGCGAAATCATCATTTTGTACCGCATCGTATTCAATTCAACTTGTTGTTCTTGTGTGTTGTCTCATGGAGTTACTTTTTGTAATTTCACCTATCCATTTTGTCTTTAGACAATAATTGGGTGGATTTCCATGAGAAGCAGTTTTGTGGTATGTTTCTTTTCTCATCGCAAATTCTCTCTTAGTAGAGGTAGTGATGTGGAAACCTCCAACAATACCAGCAGCGTTTGTAACACAAGATTGAGCATTTTTGCTACCATGACAAGATTGATTAACGATCATAAAAATTGGTTTGAGCTCCAGCCGTGGGGCAAGACATCTCGTTGTTTATAGACATTGTTTTGGGAGTTTCAGTGTTGTTTTGTCGCCATCTTTCTTGTTTCCTCTTTCCAACATCGGGTTCTTGGCTTTGTGGTGATTCGTACTTGTAATTGTTAGTGTTTTTTAAATCACACGACTTAGGTAAATGAGATTTCTATGTTTGAAATGTTCATGTCATTCATGCATATCTATTTGAATGAAATCTCATTTCTTTTTTAAACTAACAGTTGTCTTAGAGTTGGAAAGAATAGAATTATGTATTGGACAAATTTTAGTAAAGGACCGGTTCTACGTCACAAGTATATAAAAAAATAAACCATCGTTCCGTGTTAAGCTAAAATTTATTTTGGTCTTTTGGGTGTGATTTAAATTTTTGCGTTTTTGCACGACTGACTTCCTTTTTCGCTAACATGTGACTTGAATAGTTTAAGCTTCCACAAAATACATCTTTGAAACTTTTGGAAATCGTTGTTTGAAAAAAAATACATTTTTATAATTTTGATTTCTTTTATTTTGGTTCGCACGCAAAATTTGGATACAGCAATTTGTGCGCATTTAAACGTTTGTTTTACATTAAAATTGATAATTTGAATGGCATGCACGTTACCGAAATTTTGATTTTCCATACAAATCTCATATGTAAAGTGAAACGGTATTGAAAAGAAATTTTCAAAATAAATACACGAGGTTTTAAAGTGGAAATTTATTTTTATGAAAAATCTCGATTTTTGGTCACATGAATAGCGTAAGGAAGATTTTTGGATGGTTTGTGTGCGCGTTTTAGTGGTGCAATAGGACCGACGATACGATAAAATCGATAATGACAACAAGGGAAGGGCTGTTTTAGCCTTGGAAACATTGATTCCATACCTTGTCAATGATGCGCATGAGTTATTAATTAATTCGATTTACGTTCTAGAACTTGTTTTAAGTCTCCTTTACAGTCTACAGATGGAATTTTTTTGAGTATTTTGAGTAATTGGGGTGAAAATTCCACTGTAGGGAGGGAAATGGAGTATTTATAAGTGGAGAAAACATTTAAGTTCTTCTCTTTGACTTCCTTTTTCTAGTTTAGGAGAAATTAAATAGAAAATGATTAGATTGTGTGACGTTTTGGATGAAAAATTGGTTGCTTCATACTTTTATTCGTAATTGTGTGAAGGTTATGGATAAAAAAGAATTTTAAATATTTGCATTCATATAGAACTGCTAGTATATTTAGGATGTTTTGCATCATGTTTTCAAAAATGTTTTAAAAATCTCAATGCATACATATAGAGGGCCCGATTTAGAATCATCTTGCATGCATGTTTTATGGTTGAATCGCATTATGTACACCATGCACATATATACATAATTGCCAAGTGGATGTACATGGTTGTGTATGGTAGGAATAAGTAGTTGTTAGAATTTCATGACGAAATTCCTTTTAAGAGGGGAAGAATGTAACAACCCAGAATTTTGACAATAGATTAGTTATTTAATTAGATTCTCAAAAATAGGAATTTCTGCAAATGAAAGAATTTGACCATGAAACTTTAACCGTTGCTCTCGCCTCGGAATTCTGGTCAACTTTCATGTTTGGAGTTTCACGAATGGAGTCCGTATGAAAAAGTTACGCATGAAATATAAAAAACAGATGTAAATAAATGAATGAAATAAATAATATATACTTTACCATTTATATCCAACCCTCACTTGACAAATCATCCGAAGGGTGGTCGACAACCCTAAGGGAACGGTCGACCGCTTCGGGTCTGAAGTGCCCAGTGACGGCTAGGTTAAGATGGTTTAGTTATATATATTATATATATAAATGGACGGATGTTAATTAAAACAAATCTAACGGTCTATGGTCAATTCCACTCCTATAAATATAGGGGTAAGGCCTCATTCTATTCCTCCTATTTTCTGATAACAGTGGCGAAGCTCTGCCATTTCCTTTTCTCTTCCAATCAAATTTATTAATCAAAAGTATATTCATATGCAATCAATCAACTACAAATACATAGACCTAAAAGGGCTAATCAGATTTAAGTGGAAAAGGATATGGATTGGCGCCTAGGTTCTTCTTTATCAGATCCTCCCCTATTTTCCTATTTTCTTCAATATCTATAGATCTGAAAGTATCTCCTTTTTGTAGATTTATAAGAATTTGGCAATTGTAGGCCTAAAGGTTATTCAAACTTCAGATTTGGATGCTTTCAAGCGAGTGGAAATTTATATAAAAAGTTATAATAGCATATTTATCTCGTTTGTACTAGATCTCAAAATATATGCCTATTTTCATCTGATATGTTCATTATATTATTGAATTTGAATTGGCACCTATTAGGTTTGCTATTAAATATTGTCAAAACGTGTAAATTGCTAATTATGGTTAGGAATAATATTAATTGTAGGATTCTTAAATCTGTTTATACATGCAAATGCATTGTAGTTATTGTAAAACACTGAACATTTGGAAATTAGTCCCAATAACATTGTTTAGATGTGGTTTTCTTCCAAATCCCTTGTTTCAGCGTTAAAAAGATAAATTATGAGATTTTGATCAAAATGATGCAATGGTGAATTATGTAATTTTAATGAAAAAGATATATGCCTATTTGTGTTCAATGTTGTTGGACTTAGGATTAGTTATTGTAATTTTTTGGAGAATGGAGTTTTGATGACGACAACCTTATTTCAATATTAATTGATTATAAAATATATACTAAGACCTTTTTCTGGAATTTATATATGCATATGGAGGATTTATACACAGGAATTATTAGTGAAGACTGTACAGTTTAAAGATGTTAGAGATTCAGAATTCAGAGATGATTCAAGAATCATTAGTATTCAAGATTTCAAGAGTTTAAGAGTTCAAGACAAATATAATAATAAAGTCTAGTTTATGTAAGACACTGAATAGCACTCCAGGTTCAAATTCAAATTCAAATTATATTTTTTCAATTTTTGATTTCAAAATCTATTTTCAAATTCTATCTTTAATCTTTATCTTTTCTACTTTACCATTGTAATGACCTGGGTTTTTCAGCTATCTGAATTGGGTATTTAAATCTATTTTAAATATTATATTTGGAGTATTAATGGATTATTGATATTAAATTCATTAATCAAACAACGATGGAAAGTTTAATTTATATTTTATATAAAACAAGCTCGTAACTGCGCGATAGATCGTTAAATTTAGTTCTGAACTTCAATTGGATATACATAATCCGATATAAGTCGGAATTCTGTGAAACAAGAAACGTTAGGATCTTATTGATTATAATTTTCTAATGGAAGAGAAAAATCGAGATTTCAGCTTCTAAATTGTGAGATATGTCCAAATCAAATTTTAAAATGGTCGCTATGGAAATCGTGAATAAACGATAACGTTTATTTAATAAATTAAATAAGAATTCTGTGCAATTTCGATATCGTTTAACTTGCATTAACGTCGGGTTCTATTACATATTTGTTTATATTTGAAATGGTATATTATTTTTTTTGGAGAAATATGACCATAAAAATTTAATTTTGGATTTAAGTTATAAATTATCGATATACTGTATCAGTGTTAAAAATATTTATTTTTCAAACGAGCTCCATATTCGATGAAACCAATTTTATTGGAATACGTATAATCAATTTTTGTTAAATTTTCAGTGGGAGCCTAACAGAGTTATTTTATCGGTAGATGAAATTTAAAAGTGAACCGATAAATTAAAAGAACATCATTGTGCAAATGGAGTCCAATATCAATGAAATTTATTTCATTGGTACCGCAATGACATGATATAGCAGCACATCCACTTTCGTTGTGTTTGAAGTTTGTGTGTGTTAGTACGAATATTTAATGGTCAATGTTAAATGACGGTAAATGTAACAACCGTATTTAAAATAAAAAGTATACAAATTTCTATCCTAAAACTCAATAAAATGTAATGAAGCTAAATCCTAGGCAAATAAAATATATATACAGAGGAACCCTCCATATTTTCATTTAAGCAACCGCTCTATATTTTCATTTAAGCAAGCATACTTGAACATTGCGGCCGTATATGTAGATGGACACGCTGATATCAATTTAAGGATATGACAACTATCAAATAAATTATCATAAAACAAATTCCTTGCAAGTCACGCAGTTGTGTTTCTAGGCTGCCAAACTAACTTTACCGTGCTCTCCACGTAACCGTGCCTCCTACGTTTCTGTCCCTATATAAACACTGCACCTCTCTTCATCTTTTACTCATTCCAGAACTCAAAAACCGATGAAACCAAAACCTATCACTAAAAACTGAAATGCATAGTAATAATTTAAAAGAGGGAACGTAGCAAACAGGACGTGGGTTGATGGCCGCCATGAGGATAGATGGACGGAGGGGACGCAGTCTGGTGGTTCGGCGGCAGTGCACTCATGAGGCCTGGTGGAAACCGGAACTTCGGTGTTCGATGGTGGTGCCTCAGGAGGCGGGAAAGAATGTGGGAACTGTGCAGTAGCGGGTTGGTTAGAAGCCTTAACATATGGAGACGTGGGGCGTGTTTGCGAAGTACTGTTTTATGCATGGGAGGGGGGGTAGTTTTGATGTTACGGCTGGAGTATGGAAGGAGTTGGTTTAAGAGCAGGGCGAAGGTTTCATTCAGGGTAGCATGGATGTTCATGTAGGAACTACACGAGGATAATAAATGAAGGTAGAAACAACAAAGCTAAGGTGTTTGGGTGTGTACAGGAAGCGGGGGACGTTGGGAGGAATGTAGTTGCGATGATGGGCCAAGTGGTTGGGCCAGCGGGTTTTGGGCTAAAAAAAAAGAGGAAAAGGGAGAGGCGTTGTATTTTTGGGACTGAGCAAGTAAAGTGGAAGGTTTGGTTACAAGAGGATTGGAACGATATTAGTAGCAGCAGCTGTGGAAGTATCAACATGGTACAACTAAGATGAAAGAAGAGAAATAGGAATCGCATGGTATGAGAAAGGAAAGGGGCAACATATTTGGGATAACAGCAGGTGAGAAGATTCATTCAAAGTGCCCAATTATATTTATAACATGCCTACATCATTATTAACATGCCTAATAGTCTTAGTATATAATAAACGTGTGATTTGTGTAAAGTAAATATTAATTAAAGTTTTAATCAGTTTAAATTTAAATGTGAACTAAGTTTACTTTATGGACGAAGAATGGTAACGAGGTTGGTATATAATATATACAGTAATTTATATTACCATGTAATGAAATGTTCTTGACCGGCTCCAACCATCCTGACTTAGATTAGTTAACGTAATAGGAAATTAGGACAATAATTATTTTTAAGATATTAATATAAATGTATTACGCTGTCATGCTGTAACATAGTTCGATGAAATAAGTGATTATGGAACCATATGAACGTAGAAGACATGACGAAGCTGGTTTGAGCAGAATTGATAGTAACAGAGCTTTTCAATTAAACCAAAATAATCCATTCCGACGATGGATGGAAAACCAAGGTGAGTTAAACTCACTCAGTTCTCCCACTTATAATTATTATAAGTCGGGTTTATTTTTGTATGCTGTATTTGCTTATGGTTGGTTGATTTGATGATTGGTTGGATGTTTGCTAAATATTTTTATCGATTATTTAAATTAAACGGTTGTTTAATTTAAATGAAATGAAACCGTTATTTTTAACGATTATTCCCAATAGAGGTAACTTACCTTGTTGGTTACGTTTATAATGATATAAATGTTTTTGAATTAACTTGGATGCTTGAATGATTATTATTGGTTGACCGCTATCGGTTGAATTGATTATTTATCTGCATATGATCATTATATGAACTGTATAACCCATGGGATTGAATTACTGATTTGGTTACCCATTGTTGAATTCAAATTCAACGTTGTTATATTAACCAATGGGTGATATTGGTTGAGAAATTTATAGTAGATGACCAAAATACAAACTGTTTTATAAAGATTGATTTACCGTTAGGTGAATCGATAGAAATAAAGTTATGAAATTTATTTTTAAGTGAATATAGATTTTTAATATATTATTTTGATTGGATTTTATAAAAAGAAATAAACTAACCAAATATAGGTTGATTGTTTTAATCAACCAACACCATTTTTGACACCAAAATCTATCCTGTGCGAAGCACGTGCTGTAACACCCCGAATTTCGGTTAATGCTAAAATTCACTAATTACAGAATAAATAATCTCAGATGTGAGAATTGGGGGAAACGGGCTGCGTCATTGCGTTCGTCTCGGAAAAATACGCGAAATAGATTACGAGTTTTCGAGAATCGGAGTCCGTATGGCCCGCTTATGGCCCAATGAAGTTTACAGAAAATTCAAAGTTCAAAACAGATTTAAAATTCAGGTTCAAATTTCGAAATTGGGGCCATTGGACGCGGGGGGGAAAATTCCCGCCTAGCTACCCAAGTCGACAGCCTTGTCGACTGGGCAGTCGACTTGGCTAGGACCAAGTCGACAGCCCTGTCGACTTGGGTGTCGACAGGGGGTGCTCGGCCAGTTTGGCCTGGTGCACCATTTTAGGGTTTGGGCTGTGTTTTGGGGCTGGTTTCTGGAAGCTTCCGAGATCTGATGGTCCTAATCTAATTTAGGGTTAATCTAATGGCCTAAAACACTTGCCTAATCCTATAAATAAGACCCTAAGCTAGCCCTAAATGATCATAATCCTATACTCTAACTAAATTATGCCAAAATTTCTATGAACATGGCCTCCACTAAAAAAGCCTAGCCTCCATCCTCTTTAAATACTATTTCTATGAAGGCTTTCATGTTCATACAAGCATCTTTGAGTTGTATGAGTGATCATTAGCTTGCATTCATCATCAAGTTGCAAGCTTTATGTTCAAGGCTAGAGTTTTTGGGTGATTTTTGGCAAGGGTTTGCTTATTGGAGTTTAGTGGTGAGTTTCTATAGCCTTAATAATCAATTGTTAAATTGATTATGATAGGATATGATAAGATATGGCTATGTTTGTGGATAAATGTGCTTATGCAAGTTTAGTATAGTGTATGTTGTGTGTTTTGCAAGTTTTATGCTATATGCAAGTTTGATGCTATGTTTTATGATGCTCACTATGCAAAACACTATGTTGAACATTGATGCATATGTAACATGTTATGCAAGCTATATGTGAGATTATATGCAAGTTTATATGTAACATGTTATGCAAGTTATGTATTTTGTTTTATGCATGCTAAGTGTTTGGTTTTATGCAAGTTATGATGCAAGTTCATATGCAAGTTTGTCTCTTTTTATGATATGCATAATATATGCAAGTTTGCCTCTAAGTATGGCATGTTATGCAAGTTCATATGCAAGTATGATGCAAGTTCATATGCAAGTTATGATGCAAGTTCATATGCAAGTTATGATGCAAGTTCATATGCAAGTTATGATGCAAGTTCATACGCAAGTTTGCCTCTATGTATGACATAAGTACATGTGCAAGTTCATCCCTTTTAGACCTATGACATGTATGCAAGTTGACACCTTTATGATAGATCTTTGACATGAACGTTTAAGCAAGTTACCATCTTTATGACAAATGTGATTCATGCAAGTTTGGGTTGGTTATTTATGCAAGTTGGGTTTATGGTCATATATACAAGTTGACACCTTTTAAACCCATGATAATGCTAATGATATGCTAAGTTGAACCCATTTTGTGTATGATGAATCTTCTCTTTTGAAGTATGTCATGTTAACGTATTTACGTGGGGACGATGGGGTAAAAATTAATGAACACATAAAATTGTGTGAAGTGGGTATGATTAAACATACCATAAAGTGGATGGACATAATTGGGAATTTACCTATTAAATTAGGTCTACCCATATTATGGAATTGGGAACTTACCTATTGAGTTAGGTCTACCCATATTTTTAAATATTTGTAATTAATTAGGAATAATTAATACAAATTATGGGGGTGATTAATTAGGTGCAATTAATCTACTAAGACACGAGGTTGGACCCTTTTGTAGCATAAGACTGCCCGGAACCGACCGGCAAATCCAGCGGCTACAAATGATTGGCCCAATGTGAGAGGTCTTAGTCATAAACTAAATACGTGACAAGTGTAAAGACACGAGGTTAGACTCTGTTATGGTGTAAGGCTGCCCGGAACCAACCGGCATATCCAGCTGCCATAAAAGACAGTCTAATGTGAGAGGTCTTTGCAAAGGTTACGATCTTAATTAATTAAGGAACACTTAACCAAATTAGCATGTAGTGAGGCATGAGGGGTTAAGTGGGTGCCTTGGGTGGCATGAGGAAGCTAGTGGGGGTGCCTTGGGTGGCATGAGGAAACTAGTGGGTTGCCTTGGGTGGCAATAGAAAATATGATTAGAATACTTAACCAAGGTGGAACATGTAATTAAACATGATTAAAGGGTTAAGTAAGTGCCTTGGGTGGCATGTGGGAATCAAGTAAGTGCCTTGGGTGGCATGTGGAAATCTAGTGGGGGCCTTAAGTGGCAATTGAAATATAATTAAATGACAAGCTTAAGTAGTAGCTTGTGGGGGCCTTAAGTGGCAATTGAAATATAATTAAATGACAAGCTTAAGTAGTAGCTTGTGGGGGCCTTAAGTGGCAATTGAAATATGATTAGATGACTTAACCAAACCTTAACATGTAAGTGGGCATGATTATAAAAGGGGTTAAGTAGGACGCACTAGATAACATGGCAAGCTTAAGTAGTAGCTTGTGGGGGCCCATTTCAACCAATATCCCAAACGTATCTTTGTGGGCTCGACCCAAGTCGAGGACGGGACACATATATTAGGCTTGACTATAAGAGGCCAAAACGGGGTAGCGGTGGCAACGCGAATCCAACGGGTTTCATATGCGTGTGTGGACCCGGGTTGGTAGGTAAGACGTTGTTGCATCGTGTAGGTATAAGCCGTGCACCATTGATTATCAGGTTGCCACTTTGGGGAGTGATACACCCCACTGTGGGGCCAGCACGGGTATCTACGGTAGGGAGCCGATCGCTTGGGAGTAGTGGGTACACCTAGTGGAGATAGGGGCAGACGGCACCTATGTAGTCAGCTAGGGGTACAAGAAACTACTAGGTAAAAATTACTAAGTACACTTAGTGGGATCAACCTTTAAGTAGGAACTACGCTTGGGTGGGTAGAACTGGTGTGGTGCAGTGTAGGAATTACCCTTAGGTGGGTAGATCTGGGGTGGTGCAATCTAGTAATTATCCTTGGGTGGATAAATGCGTCTTTTCGGTTATCTTAGTACATCCTGTGTTTAGTTGGCTACTTAGTGTAGTCATTATCCCCAGAGGTACCGTACCTTGTTTATATCATACCCTAATTACTTTAATGATTGTATTGTTAGGGTTATAGGACTCACTCAGACTTATGTCTGACCCCGTTGTTTCTTTATCTTTTTCCCAACCCTCAGGTTTTCAGAGTGGGCCTAGCACTAGTGGGCTTTGATCAGACTGCTTTATCTATCTTTTGGAGCTTGGACCGTGGATGTAAAGCTCAGTTTATCTTTTCTATTATGGCTATTAGGTTATGTAGTGGGATTATGTACTTTTGTTTTTATCAGGATGGATATTATGTACTTGACTCTTATTTATGGTTTTGGTGTAACCAAACATGTTTTACTTTCCGCTGGAATGAAATGATGTTTTAAATTCTCAAGTATTACTTATATCTATCTTGTTGTAATTTTTCTGTTCTATATTCACTTAAAATACTCCACCGATGTTATGGCATTCCCTTAGTGAGTGACCGTAGCGGGTGTGGGGTGTTACACGCGGTATCAGAGCTTAAGGTTACCAGAACAGATAATTTTTTTAGAAAAACTATTTTCTAAAATATTTTTGTAAGGAGTATTTTCAAAAACATGTCTTTTAAGAGAAAAGTTTTTGAAAGAAAAGCATAATCCCCAATAGCCATATCTATATCTTTCGAATTCTCCGTTTTGAATCTCTTCCTCTCTCGTTTTGAGTTTCCCCTCCGTGTATAGATGATCTTTCTAAGATAGATAAGAATGGAAAACCACTTCAAGGGACTTAGACGTTAGTCAGATTAGAAGTTGGTTCAAGAAGGAGGAGGACTGGTAGGTACCTATTGGATAGACGATGGGAGGAAGGCTCAAATAGTTGTTTGGTTAATGAAGGATGAAACCTCATTGGTGGGAGGTTACGAGTGGAGAATGGGAAGAAGAAGGCGAGTAGTTATCCTTTTGGGAGGAATAGGACACCTTATTAGGGTTGTCCAAAGGGCAAGGGCAAGGTATGGAATCTTCTGGAGGGTAGTTGTATTCCCTCACGGCTAGTGTACCAGATGGGGATAAGACCGTCTAGGTTGGAATTTGGATTTCTTTATTATCCGGTTCGAACTTTATTTGATTCTGATGCACCGAGTTCGTTTATCTCATCGTTGTTAGTTGAGTCACTGCACTTAGACACCAGTTTAGTAGATGATCCTTTAGTTGTTTCAAACCCAATTGGGGGCTCCATGATGTGTTTGGGTTTGAAAGTTTCTATACTTAGCGTTGAGTTTAGATGTGATGCTTTTTGGGCTTCACGGGCTATGGGGTAGTTTTGGGCATGGACTGGTTATCCAGTAATGGTGCCGTTCTTGATTCTGAAGGGAGAGTTGTTAGGCTTATGACCCGCTTGGGTAACACTCTCGAGATCTCTTGTAATCCCATGGAATCTGTTATGCTAAGTTATCTAGAATCGCTTGACACGTCGGTTGAGAGTTTGCGATCTGTTAGAGTGGTCCGGGAATACTCGGATGTGTTTGAGGAGGTGAAGGGCTTACCTCCGGAGCGGGAGATTGACTTCCGAATATATCTGGTAGACAATGCCAAACCAGTATCTTGGCCAGTGTGCCACATGGCTCCCCGTGAGAGGAGGGAACTCCATAAGCAAGTAGGCGATTTTCTTGAGAAGGGGTTCATAAGACGAAGTATATCGGAGTGGGGTGCTCCAGTAGTTTTTGCCACGAAGGCGGATGGGTCCCTCAAACTTTGTGTAGGCTAAAGAGAACTAAATAAACTCACAAAGAAGAATAGACACCCATTGCCGAGGATTGATGATCTCTTTGATCAGATAGTTGGCGCCTCAGTATTTTCGCAGTTGGACTTAGCCACGGGGTTTCGTCAGTTGAGAGTGGCTGAGGATAGTATAGAGAAGACTGCCTTTAGGACTCCGGATGGTTTTTTTTATGAGTGGCTGGTGATGCCATTTGGTTTGACGAACGCCCCCGCATACTTTATTGATTTGATGAGAAGGGTGTTTAGGGAGTACCTAAATAAGTTCGTGATGGTCTTTTCTAGGAGCGAAATAAGTTTTCATATGTGCTCAATAGGTTGAGCAAAGCCAGTATGGGATAAACGGTGGTTTTGGAGCGAGACCGGCGAGGACATCCAGAGTTGGACAAGGGCTTAATTATTTAGCCGTTTTTACTAGTATCATCTCACGTAGGTCGTCTGAATTCGAAGGAGGTATCCCTTGGGTGTTTGTCTGATATTGGTTTAGGCCTTTGGGGCTTGCATTTGGGGGATGTCGAGTTCGACTAGGGTGGTCTGCGTGAGAGATGGACAGTTGTGATGATTTTGGATGGGATTCTTAGCATCCTATGAGTTTGAGATAGCGTATACCCATGGCAAGGGTAACGTGGTAGCGGACGCCTTAAGTAGAAAAAGGTTGTCCTTGAGTTCATTGTTCGTTGAACGACGGAGCTTAGAGTTTATTTCTATGTTTGACTTTAGACCTTCCGTTGACTTTTTACCCGGTTTGCTAGCCTCCTTGGAGGTTAGGCCTACTCTTTTGGGGCGTATTGGCGGAGCACAGTGGGACGACCCACAGTTGGTTGAGTTAGTAGAGAAGCTCATAAGGAGGGGGAGTCGTCCAGCCATTTGAGTAGGTACACCCTAGATGGTAAGGGGTGGTTTCGTAGAGACGGTAGACTTTGTGTACCGCAAGACGAGGGTTTGAGGAAGGCTATACTTGATGATGCACATCGGTCGAAGGTGACCATTCATCCCGGTGGGGACAAGATGTACCAAGACAGGAAGCGAGTTTTCTTTTGGGCCGGTATGAAGAAAGATGTGGCCGAGTATGTCGCTAGATGCTTGGTGTGCTAGCAAATGAAAGCGGAGCAGAAGAAACCCGGTGGGTTGCTTCACCCATTGGAGGTTCCGCTATGGAAGTGGGATAGTGTCTCGATGGATTACCGAGATCGAGGAAAGGTAATACGGGAATTTGGGTTGTGGTAGATAGACTTACTAAGAGTGCCCATTTCATACCCGTGAAGAGCAAGAGGACTGTTCCATGTCTAGCTTCAGTTTATATTCGAGAGATAGTTCGGTTGCATAGGGAACATGACATATTCCATGTGTCACATTTGAGGAAGTGCCTACATGAGACCGCAGAGGCAGTAGAGCCGAGCTTGCTTAAATAAGTAAAGGTAGAGCGTGATGTGATTATTCGACGAGCTCCTACCCGCATCCTTGGGTCAGAGATTAGGAAGTTGAGAAACAGAGAGGTTCGACTAGTCAAAGTGAAAAGGGGAGAAGGTGAGAGCAATGCTACTTGTGAGACAGAAGCAAAGATGCGTTCGTTATACCCATTCCTTTTTGAGGGTATGTCCTTTAAACGTCTCCTTTATCGTTTGTCTAGTGCTTATCTTATCTTTAGTATGTCCTCTCATTAGTACCTTTGACCTTTAGATAGGGTAAACCTATGGTTGAAACATGTGTTTGAGACATGTTATGTTTGATGGATGCATGTGGATGCAAGTGGTTGCTAGTGGTTGCTCGTGGATGCATATACACACACTCTAGACACTAGATCGGCTCAATCACTTCATATTGCATATTGCATATAATTGTATGTAGGTAGCTATATTTATGGATGTATAATGATTGTGTTATCATATGGATGATGCATTTTGGTGAATGATTGTGCACTCATGTAGATATTGTATGTGTCGATAGGGTTCTCTCGCATACATAATGGATGCATGGCACTATCATTGTTTGCATATGTCCATACATTAGATAGGGAACATATACACACACTTTTTGCATATGCTCATACATCATTAGAAATTGTTTTAAGGACAATGGATGCCCGTGTTTGATGGATTGAGTAGATGGTTATTTGGATGGTAGGATATGCATTCTCCTTAGCTTAGAGATTTCGGGGACGAAATCCTTTAAGGAGGGGAGAATGTAACACCCCGAATTTCGGTTAATGCTAAAATTGACTAATTACAGAATAAATAATCTCAGATGTGAGAATTGGGGGAAACGGGTTGCGTCATTGCGTTCGTCTCGGAAAAATACGCGAAATAGAGTCCGAGTTTTCGAGAATCGGAGTCCGTATGGCCCGGTTATGGCCCAATGAAGTTTACAGAAAATTCAAAGTTCAAAACAGATTTAAAATTCAGGTTCAAATTTCGAAATTGGGGCCATTGGGCGCAGGGGGGAAATTCCCGCCTAGCCACCAAAGTCGACAGCCCTGTCGACTGGGCAGTCGACTTGGCTAGGACCAAGTCGACAGCCCTGTCGACTTGGGTGTCGATAGGGGGTGCTCGGCCAGTTTGGCCTGGTGCACCATTTTAGGGTTTGGGCTGTGTTTTGGGGCTGGTTTCTGGAAGCTTCCGAGATCTGATGGTCCTAATCTAATTTAGGGTTAATCTAATGGCCTAAAACACTTGCCTAATCCTATAAATAAGACCCTAAGCTAGCCCTAAATGATCATAATCCTATACTCTAACTAAACTATGCCAAAATTTCCATGATCATGGCCTCCACTCAAAAGCCTAGCCTCCATCCTCTTTAAATACTATTTCTATGAAGGCTTTCATGTTCATACAAGCATCTTTGAGTTGTATGAGTGATCATTAGCTTGCATTCATCATCAAGTTGCAAGCTTTGTGTTCAAGGCTAGAGTTTTTGGGTGATTTTTGGCAAGTGTTTGCTTATTGGAGTTTAGTGGTGAGTTTCTATAGCCTTAATAATCAATTGTTAAATTGATTATGATAAGATATGATAAGATATGGCTATGTTTGTGGATAAATGTGCTTATGCAAGTTTAGTATAGTGTATGTTGTGTGTTTTGCAAGTTTTATGCTATATGCAAGTTTGATGCTATGTTTTATGATGCTCACTATGCAAAACACTATGTTGAACATTGATGCATATGTAACATGTTATGCAAGCTATATGTGAGATTATATGCAAGTTTATATGTAACATGTTATGCAAGTTATGTATTTGGTTTTATGCATGCTAAGTGTTTGGTTTTATGCAAGTTGTGATGCAAGTTCATATGCAAGTTATGATGCAAGTTCATATGCAAGTTTGTCTCTTTTTATGATATGCATAATATATGCAAGTTTGCCTCTAAGTATGGCATGTTATGCAAGTTCATATGCAAGTATGATGCAAGTTCATATGCAAGTTATGATGCAAGTTCATATGCAAGTTATGATGCAAGTTCATATGCAAGTTATGATGCAAGTTCATATGCAAGTTTGCCTCTATGTATGACATAAGTACATGTGCAAGTTCATCCCTTTTAGACCTATGACATGTATGCAAGTTGACACCTTTATGATAGGTCTATGACATGAATATTTAAGCAAGTTACCATCTTTATGAAAAATGTGATTCATGCAAGTTTGGGTTGGTTATTTATGCAAGTTGGGTTTATGGTCATATATACAAGTTGACACCTTTTAAACCCATGATAATGCTAATGATATGCTAAGTTGAACCCATTGTGTGTATGATGAATCTTCTCTTTTGAAGTATGTCATGTTAACGTATTTACGTGGGGACGATGGGGTAAAAATTAATGAACACATAAAATTGTGTGAAGTGGGTATGATTAAAAATACCATAAAGTGGATGGACATAATTGGGAATTTACCTATTAAGTTAGGTCTACCCATATTATGGAATTGGGAATTTACCTATTGAGTTAGGTCTACCCATATTCTTAAATATTTGTAATTAATTAGGAATAATTAATACAAATTATGGGGGTGATTAATTAGGTGTAATTAATCTACTAAGACACGAGGTTGGACCCTTTTGTAGCATAAGACTGCCCGGAACCGACCGGCAAATCCAGCGGCTACAAATGATTGGCCCAATGTGAGAGGTCTTAGTCATAAACTAAATACGTGACAAGTGTAAAGACACGAGGTTAGACTCTGTTATGGTGTAAGGCTGCCCGGAACCAACCGGCATATCCAGCTGCCATAAAAGACAGTCTAATGTGAGAGGTCTTTGCAAAGGTTACGATCTTAATTAATTAAGGAACACTTAACCAAATTAGCATGTAGTGAGGCATGAGGGGTTAAGTGGGTGCCTTGGGTGGCATGAGGAAGCTAGTGGGGGTGCCTTGGGTGGCATGAGGAAACTAGTGGGTTGCCTTGGGTGGCAATAGAAAATATGATTAGAATACTTAACCAAGGTGGAACATGTAATTAAACATGATTAAAGGGTTAAGTAAGTGCCTTAGGTGGCATGTGGGAATCAAGTAAGTGCCTTGGGTGGCATGTGGAAATCTAGTGGGGGCCTTAAGTGGCAATTGAAATATAATTAAATGACAAGCTTAAGTAGTAGCTTGTGGGGGCCTTAAGTGGCAATTGAAATATAATTAAATGACAAGCTTAAGTAGTAGCTTGAGGGGGCCGTAAGTGGCAATTGAAATATGATTAGATGAGTAGCTTGAGGGGGCCGTAAGTGGCAATTGAAATATGATTAGATGACTTAATCAAACCTTAACATGTAAGTGGGCATGATTATAAAAGGGGTTAATTGGGACGCACTAGATAACATGGCAAGCTTAAGTAGTAGCTTGTGGGGGCCCATTTCAACCAATATCCCAAACGTATCTTTGTGGGCTCGACCCAAGTCGACGACGGGACACGCATATTGGGCTTGACTATAAGAGGCCAAAACGGGGTAGCGGTGGCAACGCGAGTCCAACGGGTTTCATATGCGTGTGTGGACCCGGGCTGGTAGGTAAGACGTTGTTGCATCGTGTAGGTATAAGTCGTGCACCATTGATTATCAGGTTGCCACTTTGGGGAGTGATACACCCCACTGTGGGGCCAGCACGGGTATCTACGGTAGGGAGCCGATCGCTTGGGAGTAGTGGGTACACCTAGTGGAGATAGGGGCAGACGGCACCTATGTAGTCAGCAAGGGGTACAAGAAACTACTAGGTAAAAATTACTAAGTACACTTAGTGGGATCAACCTTTAAGTAGGAACTACCCTTGGGTGGGTAGAACTGGTGTGGTGTAGTGTAGGAATTACCCTTGGGTGGGTAGATCTGGGGTGGTGCAATCTAGTAATTATCCTTGGGTGGATAAATGCGTCTTTTCGGTTATCTTAGTACATCCTGTGTTTAGTTGGCTACTTAGTGTAGTCATTATCCCCAGAGGTACCGTACCTTGTTTATATCATACCCTAATTACTTTAATGATTGTATTGTTAGGGTTATAGGACTCACTCAGACTTATGTCTGACCCCGTTGTTTCTTTATCTTTTTCCCAACCCTTAGGTTTTCAGAGTGGGCCTAGCACTAGTGGGCTTTGATCAGACTGCTTTATCTATCTTTTGGAGCTTGGACCGTGGATGTAAAGCTCAGTTTATCTTTTCTATTATGGCTATTAGGTTATGTAGTGGGATTATGTACTTTTGTTTTTATCAGGATGGATATTATGTACTTGACTCTTATTTATGGTTTTGGTGTAACCAAACATGTTTTACTTTCCGCTGGAATGAAATGATGTTTTAAATTCTCAAGTATTACTTATATCTGTCTTGTTGTAATTTTTCTGTTCTATATTCACTTAAAATACTCCACCGATGTTATGGCATTCCCTTAGTGAGTGACCGTAGCGGGTGTGGGGTGTTACACGTGCTTTATCTTTTATAAAGTTAACTCTTGTATTAATAAGATGGTTGAGCAAGTGTGAAACGATTAATAATTGAAATTAAATTTTCTTTAAGATACAATTAAAATAAGATTATTTTGAAATGTATTATTTAAATTAATAATATTATTAGTTTAAATGAAAGACGGGTTAGAGTTGATCAATGGGTTAATTATGTTTAAAATTAACCAAGCCAACTGACAGGAAATTGATTATTTATGAAATTTGTGTGTCGATTAATCTGATGATATAATTTAAAAAATAGTTATTTAATTAAAAAAATATTAAAAAGGAAATTGGATATTTATTCCAGTTAATGATAAAGTAAATTGATAATAATTTAAAGAAATTTCTTCTTAAATGAAGTTCATTTATATAGGTAATCGAAGTTGGTAATGGGATATAACTGAAATTTAAAGCGAATTTATAAATGGATTTACATTTAAACCGAGTTGATAAATGAAGTTATAAAAGTGATTTTAAGCGAATATGATAAGCTTAAAATAAATGTTTGGATTGTGTAATAGAAATTGAGATAATGAGATAAATAGTTTAAAGAAGTTAAAGTTTAAAAGTTCATGTTTTATTTATCACTTACTAAATTAATAAATTTAGTATTAATAATATATTTTAAAAGGAGATTTCAAAAGTAAGATGGTTTTATAAAACCGTCTATTAAATAAAAAGTGAAATGGTAAGTGTTGGCATTAGAATGAATATGAGTTTTTGAATTACAATTCATGTTTTACCTTAAGATAAGAATGTTGTTGATCAAGGTCTGAGAGGTAATTAAAATACCCCAACTTGAATGACTTCAGGATTATCGAAGGACGATATGAGTTGTAATGGTAAAGATGTTAGAAGCGGTTTATTATTAGAAATAATAATGCGATGTTATTTGAAAGATTTGAGGATAGATAATGAGATTCCAAAGTAAAGGAAATAAAAGAATTTGAAGAAATGCATATGGATATTTTCCAAAGTAGCGGAAGTAAAAGGGGCTTGAGTATACGAAATGACATTTTCAGAGTGAAGAAAATAAAGGGAGATTTATGAAAATATAACGATATTTTCGAAATAAAGAGACGAGTTTTATAATGGGATTATTCAAAAAAAAAGATAAGTGACAATTAGTGTTTGCAAATAACAAGGGGATTTCGTAATGATTGTTTACGATGATAAATTGAATTGATTTTCTAATTATCTATAATAAATAATGTTGCAGAAATGTTTTGAAATGATAGTTAACGGAAGAATTGGATATGATTTTAAGATATTTGTCTAAGTATCAAAATAAAATGGTTTGAGAATATTATATTATCTTATTGGCCAAGTGATGCTATGTTCTGAACCAATGAATCTATTTTATTTATTGTTGTTTATTTTGTTAGTTAAATAACAGACTATCAAAATCTGGCCCAACGTTGTTGGTACGGAAAGACCGGGATCAGATTTATATTCGAAAACCATTCCGACCAATAAATACGAATACGTCGAAGATGCTGATAGAGATGGAGCAATTGAAGACCGTAGATCTTCATAAAACAGAAGAGTTACTTACAATCTCTAGCTGATACCTAGAGATATACTGTGATTCTGTCGGGATTGAAATCTATGGATTGCAAGGACTACTCACTACTGATCTTTAGGGTGATTCTTAGGATGTGGTAGGAAAGTGCCTTCGGTTCATCCTATTCCTGGATGACTGGTGTGGACGATGTGAACGGTGATCGGATATTCCAAAAGTCGATTATAACCTCAAGCCTCATCAACCAGAAATGACAAAAATCGGGCAGGCAGCATGGCTACGTGGGTCGCTCCCATTAGGGTGTATAAACACCTATCTAGAGAAAATCCATTTCATTCTTTAATCTATTTCGATGCAGTTCCTTTTTGGGAAACGGTGGTTTGACCCAAACCGTTGGTGATATACATTCGATACACTTAAGCGAAATGAGTGGTCGGTCATGTGTGGGTCGGGTTGCAAGACGTTCTTGTTGAACCCAGTGTATTCCCCTCTTGAGATACACTATCAGCAGGTGGTCCCATACCTTGTCATAGTCGGAATCCAATCTCCAATAAGCGCTTGCGTTTTTGATTGTATACTATATATGTGGAGCGTGAGATGCAAGCGTTCCGCTAGATTGATATTTACTTGTATTTAAACACTATTATAATATCAGAAAAAGATATTGATTTCAAAAATGGTTTAGGTTATCGTAAGGTAAAAACCGTCCGTATTTATGTGTGGATTTGGCCTTACGATTATCCTTTTCTTTCAAAAAGGTTTTGAACTTTAAAAATCAAGATGTGTGATACCCTTAAACTTAGTGTGTTTTTCTCACTCTGGTTCACCAGACTTACCCGGTGTTTTGTAAATGCTCGGGTTAGACCGGGATGTACAGGTGTAGGTTATCAGAAGCTGTGGAGTCTAGTGAAAAGCCGAAGGTGTTCAGACGTATGATATTATCCGGTATTATTCCACTGTGTGTTATATATATGAGGACAGAATATTATAACTGTCCAAGTGTATTGATGTGCTCTGATGTTGTAAGTATTATTTCAAGCTCTCAATAAAAGTTATATCTATATTATATTTTGTTCCGCTGCGATGTGAGACTATGGGATGTATTATTTCTTCTTCTTATTCTTCTATTCTAATATTTCTTTCTTTCTTACCTCACCCTCTAAATTCTTTCTAAAAACAATCTGTGTTTTCGATACTTGGGTTCTAACAAGTGATACATGATCTGTATTATTGTCGGAATTCGGGCTCGAATTCCCGCAGGTCGTTACAACCATATCTATTTTACTTCTGATTTTAAACTAAAATTTTATGGTTTATAAGTTTTATATATTATATATACCATATATTTATATGTTTTTAAACACTATAATTTTATAAATATGTTCATATATCTTATATTTATGTTTTTATATGTTTTACCACTTTATAATACTTATTTATAACACTATGTTTTAATTTAAGAATTTCTAGAATTATATATATATATATATATATATATATAAACACTTGAAAATTGCTCAAAATTCAAATTTACATAGTGATATTGTAGTGACCCTCCTTCTCGGTCGATCCAAATCGATCGCTAAATCGACTTAAATCGAACAAAAAAGCGGATACGCTAACTTTGGGCGCACAACATATCAAACAAACAACATAAGGATTTTATAAACATCATAATAATTTTACATCAGAGTACGGAATATCAGAATATTGAAAATAATATACAGCGGAAATAAATTTACAATGAATGAAATACAATGCAGCAAAAACAAATAAACTAACACAGCGGAAGACTATCAATGCTCTGGACACAGCTTTAAGCTTCGATCTAGAATCTTGCTAAATGAAATAATATGCAAAACCAAAACTAGTGACTGCCTGTGTTGAAAATATGGGCACCCAAAAGTTTAGGTAGAAACAATAAACTCCGAGTCAGTCATGGGACTGGTGTGAGAACTTAAAACGGTTATTAACTTTACTTTAAAATTTGGTAAATCATGGGACTACACCGCATGTGAAACGACCCAAAGTTCCACGTAAAGGAAAGCCCGAATTGAGTTGAGAACACGACAAATCATAACACAAACAGAAGAACATTTCATTGCTTATTACAACAATTTACATCAGAGTACAAGAATATACAGAGAATTAATAAATATTATACATCAGAAAAATATCAGAGATTTAGATTACATTAGCAGCGGAAAATAATACATAATACAACTGAAACAGATACACGGATACAGAGCTTTCCGAATATATCTCCAGTTGTAAACCAGGATCCTATAAGAATAAATCTGCAAACCCAAAAATACTAGCTGCCCGTGTGGAAAATAGGGGCTCCCAGAGTTTAGGTTAAAACAATAAACTCCAGGCCAGTCATGGGACTGGTGTGAGAACTAAAACGGTTATTTAAAACTTTACTTTAAAAGTAATTCAAGGGACTATGCCATATAATCACGGAACGAGTTTCCTCCCAAGAATACCAGTGCATAAAATAAACAGCGCAATGCTTTTTGGAAAAATGAAGCTATTATACGACCCAGGTCCCATCACATAATGCAACGCAAGCCGGAGGATAGGGTTTTCCCTTGTAATAGCTAAACATGCTTGGTACGTTTAAAACAAATTATTTGATACTATTATAAGTGCATAATGTATAAAACGACTTCAAATATAAATGTATCAATCATAGACGACATGGGTATCATATATCATGTCGCCATACTAGGCACTACAATCAAAACCGAAATGTCGTGGATTGGAAATTGGATTCCATCTATGAGTCGAGGCCAGGGACGGCTGCTCACCGCTTGGAGACACTCTAGCAAATGTCTCAGGACTACACACTCTGGGCAACCCTTGGATCGGTTGGGCCGGTCCTCTCTTATGTTTGAGGATTGGCAATTCCTAAACACACGTTTCCCGATCCTATCGGACCTATCCATCGGCTCCGTACTAACCGATATATCTGAGGCGCCTCGCTATCCATCATCGACATAGGTAAAAATATAAATGTTTGGGCTCCGTACCATGACACTACCTATAGCTAGAAAGAAACGTCATGTTCTCCCAACGGTTCGATTCCATTTTTGACTCATACCGAGTTGTGAGACTCGCAAATTAGCGCTATACACAAAGTTATGCCCTTTAAGGCCATGCTTTGATCATCAACCACAAGACTCTGCTTTTCAACAGAAGCCTTGATCATTTTCATCTCAGCATGCAACACTGACAATCATGCTATGCAACTGATGTCTATCGATATATAACCTCTGAGCTCGTACATCTCAGAGAAAGGTGTTAAGCAAGAGAATAAATTCTTCGCCGCCAAACAGATATATATTTAATAGAAATGAATCAACATAAAATGAAATCCAATGTCAGACACACATCCATTTATAAGTTCGTTCTAGGTCTGAACGAAACCAGAGGCACCTTATTCCTCGTCCCATATGTCCAATACAGGAGAGAGGTCCTTGCATATCCGGTCAATCTCCAAGTACGTCTGGACGATCGCCACTTATTACTTTGTCTTGGGTGTACAGCCAAATCAAGACATCAGTAATCATCCAAACGATGTGAAGACCTCCGATCTTCAACCACTGTCTTCATCTTCGACTTATCATCGAATCAGTTATTCAAAATGGGTATAAACCCGACCTTTCCGAATAACTCGCGTATATAATAAACAAGTGCTATAAAAACACAACATTCGCCTCCTTCCAATCCAGAATATTCATTTATTCAAATATTCTTATACTTTGGGAAAGGTTCCCATTAATTTTATCAAAGATAAAGTCTTTAAATTTATTCTTTAATCTTCCTTCGGATATCAATTCAAACTAAATTAAGGTTTTTCCAAACTAGTCGGGATTAGCGCACCTTACCGAAGTAATTATTTGTTTAATTTCCTAATCCCAACCTATTTATCCCATGGAGCGAAACTGGTAATACTCCATATTTAACACCACAGTGTTATTGGTAAAATTAATTACCATTTCTCGTTCAAATCTAATTAAAGATTTAACTACCGATTGGAGCAAAACTGGTGATACTCCACTCTCGATCATTTCCCAAATATGATAATTTAAATTATCACATTCGCATATCAATCTAATTAAAGATTCATTAAAACTCCACTTAGTTTTAATCTTCCCAAAAATCAATATTAATGATTATTTAACTTTGGAAAATCAAACATGCCGCATCGACAATCTATACTGTACTATTGATTTCTGCCTATATATAACCTCTAAGCTCGTACGTCTTAGAGAAGGGTGTTAAGCAAGAGAATAAATTCTCCGCCACCAAACAGATATATATTTAGCGGAGATCAACCATACAGTTTGAAATATAATGTTAGACATGTAATCCTGTATTTAACCGAGTTAAAGAACCAATGTTGTTTAAAACATAGTTCACGATAAACCCAAAATCTCATTTGATATTAAATACAAGGCTCTGAATAGAAATTATATCGGCTTATATTCAATATCAAATTCTGAAATCAACAAATATCGTATTGGGAATTACAATATATATATCTTCCAAATTCCCATATCAATATCCGTATAATCACCGAATCCAGTACCGAAATATTCCGAAGATTATTTCCATTCCAAACTATTCCAATTCATATATTGGAAATTCTTGTTATATTAAAACCCATTCCCAATCCACTTTATTTATTTAAAAATAATTGGATTATAATTCTAGTTGATACCTAGTTCATTTCGATAAAAATATATTTTTATCGTTTCAAATATGGAATTTTTCATCCCAATTCTTTCCAAATAATTTATTATGATTTTACACAAATTAACAATATTTTTAATAATTTAATTAAGGCCCTTTCATCCGATTTCCATAAACGGTCATCGAACTGCACTTACAACGACCTTTTCCAAATTTGATTTGGCATAATTCCAAATCCAACCGTTAGATTTCAAATCTCTTATATTCGTTGGTAATCTCTTTTTAATACGAACCCAACGGTTCCGATTTTAGGAGAATCCGACGGGCGGATCTCCCGTAATGTCAATTCGAAGTCAATGGTCAAAATTCGCGAGCGATCGCGGCGCGATGCGTTCTATTTAGGCCACTAAATATATATTATATATATTTCATCGATTTCCATTAAAAACGTAATTTATAAATCGTTTATAAATTCGTTTTAAAACGATTCCAACTTCATTTTCAATTTTAAATCAAAATTGAATTTTCCTTGTCATTATAATATATAAATGATAATATTTTCATAATATCAGATTTTGAAATCATTTCCTTTTCAATATTCATTATAAAAATGAATAAAATCGATATAAATATCATGCACGTCAAAATGACGTTAATATAATCAACACGGTTTTGTATATTTAGGTATTTTCGTGTCCATCCCAAATCGGACATCAAAATCATATTTTGATCCATTATTGAATATTATTTTGAAATATTGGTTATTTTAAAATATTTATTATTCATCATTTTAAAATATTCATTAATTTAAAATATTCGTTCTTTCCAAATTGGAATCAGACACAGTAAATTAACATATAATTTTATTTATATGGATTTCATACACACGTGTATACATCAATAATCAAACAAAGTCAATCGTCATCTAGAGTGCATTACACAACCGCGTAAGTATTAAATATAAATAATTAACACTTACAACAGTCTGTCAACCAATCGATTTACATACAACTAAATATTGGGATTAGTGCATGTCCAATATCATCCCAATACCCGCGTGGGGTTTCAATCAACAAACACAGATTTTATTTGTGCAGTTAGGCGATGTGTAAAATATATCTTGACAATAAATATCAATTAAATGAGTGTACATAAACAAATCGTCCGATTTGTAAATGAATATTTATTTCCAACACAAGACCATTTTATATGGTTCATATATTCAATAAAAAATATATTTTTATTGTTCAAATATTTTGTTCCATACATGAATATTTTGTATATTCAATAAAAATGATATTTTTATTGTTCAAATATTTTATTCCATACATGAATATTTTATATATTCAATAAAAATGATATTTTTATTGTTCAAATATTTTATTCCATACATGACTATTTTATATATTTTATTCATTCAATAAAAATGATATTTTTATTGTTCAAATATTTTATTCCATACAATACAATCAACAACCATAATACAATCCATTAAATTCAAATAGACAATCATGGTTTGTACAATAAATGGTGTCGGGTGCTGCAAAGCACCGTCTGCATCCTAGTATATATTTAACTGTAAATTAATTGAGTGAGAAGGAGTTCTCACTTCGGGTTCCACTCCGCCTGTTTTATTTCTGAATTTCTGAATAGTTTGAATTTTCCTGAAATTCCAACATGCTCCAAATTGGACCCGGTTAGTCTTGTTGTGAAGCTCTCGTCCACCCGATCGCAACAGATCCATTTTCGTGCAATTTGCACCTTGCATGAGAAAGTTACGAATTTATAAAGGTCCTTGACATATTTAAATTAATTAATATAATAATTAATTAAAGATAAAACCTTTCTTCCTCTTCCATTTTACAGGCCACGATTTTCAAAGTGAAGTTCAAAACTAGGTTTGTGATTTGACCAAATTCGTAACCCTTGAAGACGATCGAGCCCTGCCATGACGGAGAGCTCCGAGAGGCGCCCCAACCCCTGCCATGTAAGCGAACTCAAGCCTGGCTGGAGGGAGGAAACCCGGTGCGAGCGGCGCGACTTTGAAGGGATGATTCTCCTCGAATATAGAACGATAAGCTACCAAATGGATATGGATTTGTAGAGGGAGAAATCCTCTATGGAATTACCTTCAGGATCACTGAATTTCATTGAGTGGATCTCGAGAAATCAAGGAGTGAAGGCAAGAACGATTTCCGTCATTCATATTTACTGGCGGCGCGATATTAAGAAAGTGAAGAGTGTTTTTTCAGTGAATTTTGATTGGCTGGAATATTTATAGCAATTTATTTAATTTATTTAATTTCAAAAATACCAGTGTGTTGTTACGAACTCCAAATCAAACCCAACGATTGTCGCCCTAGCCAAATACCCCCATTTCGGACACAATGGGATATGTTTCGTAAGCCAATTTGACTGTTTTGATCATTTTTTCTTTAAATAAAAATATAAATCAATATATATTCAATTTAAACGTACATTTTAATTTACATGGTCCACATACTGACTCCAAAAATTCGAGAGTGGAGTATCACCAGTTTTGCTACAATCGGTAGTTAAATCTTTAATTAGATTTGAATGGGAAATGGTAATTAATTTTACCGATAACACCGTGGTGTTAGATATGGAGTATTACTAGTTTTGCTACATGGGATAAATAGGTTGGGATTGGGAAATTAAACAAATGATTACTTCGGTAAGGTGCGCTAATCCCGACTAGTTTGGATAAACCTTAATTTAGTTTGAATTGTTATCCAAATGAAGATTAAAGAATAAATTTAAAAGAATTTATCTTTGATAAAATTAATGAGAACTTTTCCCTAATAATATGAATATTTTATTAAAAGAATATTCTTAATTGGTATGTGGCATATAATGTGTTTTATAGCACTTGATTTTTGATTATAAAATACGTGAGTTATTCAGAAAGACTGGGTTTAACCCATTCTAAATAATTGCTACGATGATTAAAAATCGAAGATATTAAATACGGTGATTGGAGACCGGCGATCTTCACATCGAATGGATGACTATTGATGCCCTGGACTGATTTGCTCCCAGGAATGGGTTAAAGTGGTAGTTGTCCGGACGTACTTGTTGATTGTCCGGATATGCGAGAACCTCTCTTCCGTATTGGAAATACGGGACAAGGAATAAGGTGTCTCCGGTTTCACTCAGACCCAGAACGGACTTGTAAATGGATGTGTGTCTGACGTTGAATTTCATTCTATGTGAATTGATTTCTATTTAATATATATCTGTTTGGTGGCGGAGAATTTATTTTCTTGCTTAACACCCTTCTCTGGGACGTACGAGCTCAGCGGTTATATATTGGTAGTCATCAATCGCATGGCGTGGATTGTCAATGTGGCATGCCAAGATGCAAATGACCAAGGCTTTTGTTGAAAAGCAGGGTCTTGTGATTGATGATCAAAGCATAGCCCATTTAGGCATAGCTTTGTGTATAGCGTAATTTCGCGAGCCTCACACCCCGGTAAGAGTCAGAAACGGGATAAGGGACCCAAGGAGTGCATGCGTTTCTTTCTAGCTAGGAGTGGTGTCAGCGTTTACAAGCCTTGACATTTTTATTTATGTGGATGATGGATTACGAGGTACCTCGTATTTATTGGTCGATAGTAACCAAATTATAGGTTCAATAGAACCGGGAAACGTGTGTTCAGGCATAACTAATCCACTAAAGTATTTGTGGACCGGCCTTGTAACACCCCACATCCGTTAGTGTCACTCACAAAGGGAATGCACTAAGTTCTGTGGAGCAATTAGGGTAAAAGATGCAGATAAATTACAAGACAGACAGAAATTAAACAGCGGAAAATAAAACTTTGCTTTATTGATATAATAGTTTGTACAAAAATTTCTTTACAATATCAGAGTGTCATCTGTCTTACAAAATAAAGAAGCATAAAAATACATTTATATTCCGCAATGTAGTAAGAACCAGCTATAGCATCTGAAAAGAGAATCCAAGCAAAACTTCGACAAATCTTCAAGCTGGGAAATAGTGACAGTCCAACTTAACCTGAGCTATACTACTCCCTTCTCTACTACCTGGGGGGGGGGAACGGAAGAAAAGAAGACGAAAGGAAAACAGAGTTAGACATAAAGCCTGAGTAAGTTCAGTAACTTCTAGCATGTGAACATGGAAAAACAAAACGACATGAATTAACTGAATACAAGATAACACCAAGATGATAGGGTCAGCAAGATTAAACAAGGTTAACACAAGATATACTAAGATAAGATAAACTGGGTACACTCTCTAATACTTTCGCCGCTTCGCTATTCCCTTGTTATACTGGTTTCTATATCTCTGCACCGCCTAACTAGTGTCCCAACTAGTAAAGATAACGTGATCCCAATCCCTGTATTTTTCCATCGCCTTCAGGCATCCATTTATTTATTTGTTACCTAGACTTAATCTAGGTTTTTCCACCAAGTGCCTTTTAGATTCAACTAGAGTTTACATTGTCCGCTAAACGCTTTTCGGACTCAGGATTTATGCCACCTAGTTCAACTAGGAATTATGCTACCTGACGAATGATTCCCCCAAGTCTAGGACACACTACCTAGAGTGGTAGGTGTTCCTATACTTCCCCACGCATGTATCACGAATCGTTATCGCTTGTCTAGATGCGCTTGTCTTGTAATGTGCGGTCCGAGTCCTGTGACAGGGCAAATCAAGGAATACAGAACTCGGTCAGGAGCTTTCAGATATCTGCCGATGCAGATGCAAAGGTCTGTTTTTATTCTAGTGGCTATGGTCCCACTTAACCCCTCCCTCAACTAATGAAAGGCACACCTTGAAAAATGAGAACTATACGCCGGCCCTGGTGCCCCACTATCCTATGGCCATCCTCACCCATAACTAGATAGCAAATATATGGTCTTTTGGTGTTCTCCGCCTTTCCGCTTCACGTATCTCGATTGACTCAAGATGGATGGTAGACGACGAGTTGCTATCAACGGGCTACCGTTTTCTCGCCGAATCACGCCGATCCATCATAGTCTTTAGGTTGCCATGTATTGCAACCAAGGCATACCCCTGGTTCTTCTACGCATACCTAAACCTCTGTGGGCCCAGGCGGATCATCTGCAGCCTCACAGAGGGATACCAAGAGTACCCTCACGTCCCCTCGAAGCCTTGGGCTTCGTAACCCAATTCGTTGGAGCCTCCATTTTACTCAGACGGACGTTCGCTCCTCCTCGTGCTATACTAAGAATTACTACTTAGTTTTACTAACTAAGATTTACCACTTAGTTTCCAGAATCGTTGTTTTCATAACTAAGGTTTACTTAGTTCTCTTTCCCGTTAGTTTAGATTGGTTAAGTGTCATAGTCAATTCAAGCTAACTTAACCCTCCTTATTTATCCTGTTAACCTGGTTAAGTGTTGTCAGTAACTCATGTTGACTTAACCCTACCACAAACCAAGTTATATTGGTTAAGTATTTATTACTTAACCCTATCCATTCACCCTGTGTTGGTTAAGTGTTCCTTTTTAACTTAACCTTGCCCGTCTGTTTTAACTAACATGTTATTATTAATGGTTAAGTATTATCCCTTCATGTTTTAGACTTAACCTCATTCCTTTATCGCAACCTGATGGCTAAGTGTTCAAGTTTACTTAACCCTACGGTCTATCCTAGCTAACATATCAAATTGGCTAAGCGTATTAGATTTTACTTAACCCCAACCTCTAGTCTAGTTGACATGTTAATTTGGCTAAGTGTATCAACCTTACTTAACCCCACCTTCTAGTCTAGTTTACATGTTAGTTTGGCTAAGTGTTTTCTTAGTTACTTAACCCCTACAAATCTGGTCTTGTTATCATAAGTTTGGTTAAGTGTCCCTATGGACTTAGCCCTCCCATTCTAGCTCGACTGTGTTAAGTTGGTTAAGTGCTCCTATAGACTTAACCCTCCCATTCTAGCTTAACTGTGTTAAGTTGGTTAAGTGTTCCTATGGACTTAACCCTCCCATTCTAGCTTAACTGTGTTAAGTTGGTTAAGTGTTCCTATGGACTTAACCCTCCCATTCTAGCTTAACTACGTTATGTGTCAGTCTGAACCTAACCCCACCCATCAGTCTAGTTATCATGTTGAACTGGTTAAGTGTCTTAGTTAACTTAACCTTACCATTCTTGTTCTAGCTTTAACTAAATAAATTAAAGCCGTTACCACTCACATTAGACAGGTATCGTTGCGACTGCTGGATGTGTCGGTTGGTTCCGGGCAGGTTTACATCGCAACTCAGTCTAACCCCGGGTTAGGCATATTCGTGTTTTCTAAGTTCAAAGGGTTTCAATCTATTTTCAAATCAAGTTTTGAAAGTAACCATCCCGTTCGTCGGATCAGTTAGGGATAGCCAGGGAGAGAAGGAAACTTGTATTTTCCAAACTCATGCCTAGACACTATCCTCTCTGTCACCCTAGAACTTTCTGGTGTGTCATTAAAAGGGATGTCGTTAATAAACCTTTAATTTGCCTAAATTTACATTTCCTCATTTAGGCCAAATTCTATAAGTAAATTACTCCTAATTTACTTATTTCCTAATTACTATTTTAATGTAAGTTGTCAACATTTATTCTTATGCCCCTTTTTCCCTCCTATATCATATTTATGCTTTTTGATATGTAAACTATACCAATTAAGTGTCACTAACCATGATTTTGCTAAACCTGACGGTTATTCCCAATTATGGCCAATCTCAAATTTTTTACCAATATACTTATTACACCATATTAGCTAATCCAATCCTGATTTAACATTCTAATTCACGTCAAACTAGACTTATTACTCTAGTTCTTTATTCATGTAAATGTTAGATTTACACGTCAATACTAGATTCAAATTACACATCTTATAATTCATGTCAAATTTATCCAATTTGCATTTCTATGAACATGCCATAATACATGCTCCCAATTTATGCCAAATTCCATGTTTTACAACTATGTTTTAGTACATTTCACATTATGCCCAAATCGTATTGCCACCGTTCGTATAATTGCGATTCAATCTAGATTATGGATAAATCTAGACTCGTAGAAATTAGGGAATGAACCAAAGATGCTATGAAAAATGATGGACATAATAACTGGCATAAAAGGTTTGAATAATGACGTAGGTTCAAGAACATGGGTAGACCTAACTAAATAGGTGAATTCCCAAGGTCTAAAACCAAGGATAGACAGAATAGAGATGCAGGCTCAAGAACTTGGGTAGACCTAAATTTATAGGTAAATTCCCAAGGTCTAAAACCAAAGAAAACCAAGGACAGGCAGAATAAATAATCGGGTTTAGACCCAATCTCATAATCACAGAACTTAAGAAACACTTTCCTAGTCATGATTCATAGGTGTTTAATCACAGATGTCCTTGTTATGTCATAGGCAATAGTGTATGTTTTCTAATCAAAGGCATAGGTTTAGTCAAGGAAATAATCCTCATAGTCATAGTCACAGTCATAGGCAATGTTCATAGTCATAGGCAATGTCCATAGGCAAATGTTCATAGTCAAAGGGGCATATGGTTTTAAGGTCCATAGTTTCATAGTCTTATCGGTCATTGAATCATAACAATTTTTAATTAAGTCCAAAGACATAGGCACAGATTCGAATAGAAAGGTTTGGCATATTCTTTTACTCCTTTAATTTCATGTCACGGAAGGAGAAACGTTCAAATCTAGAAATAACTAACTTACCGAGATTAGATTAGAACAGAAAGATGGCGTTGCTATGATTCGTAGAAAAACAGTCGTTGCAGTCGTTCGAATCCTCACTTGAATTCTAGCTTGAATCTCCTCTATGAAAGTCTTTGAGCAGCACCTCCTTGTCTTGATTTATTTTATATATTATTTTGTTTATTATTTAATTAAGAGGAGGAGAAGAAGCCATGTTCGCCAAGCATCTTTGCAGCATAAGGGTAGAAAATAATTGTGAATAGAGAAGAAGACTAGGGCTGTTTATATAGTGTTAGGTGGACGAACCTGGTCAGAAAACGCGACCAAATACATCAGAACGAACAAGGTGCAGAAAGCTGGAAAAACAGGGGGGTCGACCCCCAGATCGACTATGTAGTCGACCTGGGTGCCCCAGGTTGACTACCCAGTCGACCTGGGTAGCCCAGGTCGACTACCCAGTCGACCTGGGTGTCTTGGGCGGGAAAATTCCCGCCCTGGCCAATCCGGCCCGATTTTTGAAATTTGAATTTGTTTTCTGTCTGTTCGAATTTTAAACTGAATTCTGAAACTTCCGGAGGCCATATCTCCCTCATACGGACTCCGATTTACCCAAACTCGGACTCGTTTTCATGCAGAGTTCCGAGACGAACACAATGGCGCAACCCATTTCCCTTGATTTTGATTTTAACTTTTAATTCTGCCTTGATTTGTGAATCTTAGCGTTACAGAATTACGGGGTGTTACATTCTCCCCCACTTAAAAGGATTTCATCCCCGAAATCTTCAAGTTAGGAAGAATGTGTCCTACCATCCAATCACCCATCTACTCAACTATTCAATCACAGGCATTCATTGTCCTTAAAATATTTCTAATGCTTTCATGTTCATATGCATAGTGTGTGTATATGTCTTTATCTAATGCAAAATCAGGCGGTCTACTGATTCAATTGACCTCCTTAATGCAAATCATGTCAGTGCCATGCGTCCAATCATGTATGCAAGCATCCCTAGTTATGTAAATACTACATACGTGCATAGCTATTCATCCATATGCAACATCCATATGATAACATATCAGGCTAAACTTCCAAACAAATACATATCTGTAAACGCAATATGAAAGCATCTAAACTGATCTAGCGCCTAATACGTATGCATATGCATTCACGAGCAACCATTAGCAACCACTTGCAACCATCAACCATAACATGTTTCAAATACATGTTTACATCCATTGGCTTCTACCTAAAGGATCGAAGATACGACCTAGAGGATATACTTTGGAAAGAGAGAAACAATTACGCGCAAAGCTCCTAAACAAAGAAATAAAGGATGCACCCTTAAGAAAAAGGGTATGACGCTAGTATCTAGCCTTCTTGAGCTTTACTCCACTATATCTTAACTAAATTTTACTTCACGATTGTGAAGTTTCCGATCTCCATTTTCAAAATAAACAGATGTCAACTATGATACCAAGTGTACATACCAAGATGGTTCGAGGTCTCTCCTCTTAGCTTATCCATCCCGCCATAACTATAAGGGTTGAAAGGTCACTACGTGATTTTTGGAGTGCCTGCCACAACTATTCATCTCTCACACAAACCATCCTAGTCGAACTCGACATTCCTCAAGTACAAGCCCCAAAGGCCTAAACCGATATCAGACAAGCACGCAAGGAATATCTCCTCCGAATTTAGACGACCTAAGTGAGATGATATAAGCAAACTCGATAGCTATTCTCAAATCCTTACTAAAAATAAACTGGTCGGACCACCAATTGGATTTGAGACTCTAGTGGGATCTTTCTACTATACAAGTATTATGGTGCAGAGACTCAACTATAGGAGTGGACATGAACAAACGCGAAGCGCTAAAACCAAAGGGAAGAGTACTAACAACAAAACTAGATTCTTCCAACAGAACTTTACTACCTTTCTCCTAGGTACGCTTGGCGGTGAAAGTTTGTTCTTGCCCTTCTGAAAATCTTGTTCCTCGTTCTTGCCCTTAATTATATGCCCTGTCATTCCCTAGTAAAGATACTACCTCTTGTCTTAGGTTTTATAATTTCTTCCTCCTTCGTGTGCTAAGTCTACATCCATGAATTCCTCATCCTAGGGTTATGCTCCCCTCATCCTCCTCCGTGTGTAATCATGTTGACAAATCTCTCGAAATCTGCTTCCATCGTACAGAAAAACCCTATAAGCTTGAAAGAAAACTGGCCGTAGGTGAAACAACTATGGCCATGGATGGAGGCCCGGGACGACTTCGCCCATCGATGAGGTTAACTCCCAGAAAGCCAGGAGCCCCAGAGACTCAAGAAAGAAGGAGACAAGAATTCAAACAGAGGAAGAGAAGATAGTGCGTATGGCTTTGGGGAATATGCCTTTTAAACAAATCTTTTCTCTTGAAAATGCTTCTTTTAAAACCATTTTGAAAATAATTTTTCAAATCCTTTATCTGATCTGGTAACCTTCAGCTCTGATACCACGTGTAACACCCCACATCCGTTAGTGTCACTCACAAAGGGAATGCACTAAGTTCTGTGGAGCAATTAGGGTAAAAGATGCAGATAAATCACAAGACAGATAGAAATTAAACAGCGGAAAATAAAACTTTGCTTTATTGATATAATAGTTTGTACAAAAATTTCTTTACAATATCAGAGTGTCATCTGTCTTACAAAATAAAGAAGCTTAAAAATACATTTATATTCCCCAATGTAGTAAGAACCAGCCATAGCATCTGAAAAGAGAATCCAAGCAAAACTTCGACAAATATTCAAGCTGGGAAAGAGTGACAGTCCAACTTAACCTGAGCTATACTACTCCCTCCTCTACTACCTGGGGGGGAAACGGAAGAAAAGAAGACGAAAGGAAAACAGAGTCAGACATAAAGCCTGAGTAAGTTCAGTAACTTCTAGCATGTGAACATGGAAAAACAAAACGACATGAATTAACTGAATAAAAGATAACACCAAGATGATAGGGTCAGCAAGATTAAACAAGGTTAACACAAGATATACTAAGATAAGATAAACTGGGTACGCTCTCTAATACTTTCACCGCTTCGCTATTCCCCTGTTATACTGGTTTCTATATCTCTACACCGCCTAACTAGTGTCCCAACTAGTAAAGATAACGTGATCCCAATCCCTGTATTTTTCCATCGCCTTCAGGCATCCATTTATTTATTTATTACCTAGACTTAATCTAGGTTTTTCCACCAAGTGCCTTTTAAATTCAACTAGAGTTTAAGCTGTCTGATAACGCTTTTCGGACTCAGGATTTATGCTACCTAGTTCAACTAGGAATTATGCTACCTGATGAACGATGCCCCCAAGTCTAGGACACACTACCTAGAGTGGTAGGTGTTCCTATACTTCCCCACGCATGTATCGCGAATCGTTATCGCTTGTCTAGATGCACATGTCCTGTAATGTGCGGTCCGAGTCCTGTGATAGGGCAAATCAAGGAATACAGAATTCGGTCGGGAGCTTTCAAATATCTGCCGATGCAGATGCTAAGGTCTGTTTTTATTCTAGTGGCTATGGTCCCACTTGACCCCTCCCTCAACTAATGAAAGGCACACCTTGAAAAATGAGAACTATACGTCGGCCCTGGTGCCCCACTATCCTATGGCCATCCTCACCCATAACTAGATAGCAAGTATATGGTCTTTTGGATTTCTCCGCCTTTCCGCTTCACGTATCTCGATTGACTCAAGATGGATGGTAGACGACGAGTTGCTATCACCGGGCTACCGTTTTCTCGCCGAATCACGTCGTTCCATCCTAGTCTTTAGGTTGTCATGTATTGCAACCAAGGCATACCCCTGGTTCTTCTACGCAGACCTTAACCTCTGTGGGCCCAGGCGGATCATCTGCAGCCTCACAGAGGGATACCAAGAGTACCCTCACGTCCCCTCGAAGCCTCGGGCTTCGTAACCCAATTCCTTGGAGCCTCCTTTTTACTCAGACGGACGTTCGCTCCTCCTCGTGCTATACTAAGAATTACTACTTAGTTTTACTAACTAAGATTTACCAGTTAGTTTCCAGAATCGTTGTTTTCTTAACTAAGGTTTACTTAGTTCTCTTTCCCGTTAGTTTAGATTGGTTAAGTGTCATAGTCAATTCAAGTTAACTTAACCCTCCTTATTTATCCTGTTAACCTGGTTAAGTGTTGTCAGTAACTCATGTTGACTTAACCCTACCACAAACCTAGTTATATTGGTTAAGTATTTATTACTTAACCCTACCCATTCACCCTGTGTTGGTTAAGTGTTCCTTTTTAACTTAACCTTGCCCGTCTGTTTTAACTAACATGTTATTATTAATGGTTAAGTATTATCCCTTCATGTTTTAGACTTAACCTCATTCCTTTATCGCAACCTGATGGCTAAGTGTTCAAGTTTACTTAACCCTACGGTCTATCCCACCTAACATATCAAATTGGCTAAGCGTATTAGATTTTACTTAACCCCAGCCTCTAGTCTAGTTAACATGTTAATTTGGCTAAGTGTATCAACCTTACTTAACCCCACCTTCTAGTCTAGTTTACATGTTAGTTTGGCTAAGTGTTTTCTTAGTTACTTAACCCCTACAAATCTGGTCTTGTTATCATAAGTTTGGTTAAGTGTCCCTATGGACTTAGCCCTCCCATTCTAGCTCGACTGTGTTAAGTTGGTTAAGTGCTCCTATAGACTTAACCCTCCCATTCTAGCTTAACTGTGTTAAGTTGGTTAAGTGTTCCTATGGACTTAACCCTCCCATTCTAGCTTAACTGTGTTAAGTTGGTTAAGTGTTCCTACGGACTTAACCCTCCTATTCTAGCTTAACTACATTATGTGTTAGTCTGAACCTAACCCCACCCATCAGTCTAGTTATCATGTTGAACTGGTTAAGTGCCTTAGTTAACTTAACCTTACCATTCTTGTTCTAGCTTTAACTAAATAAATTAAATTCGTTACCACTCACATTAGACAGGTATCGTTGTGACTACTGGATGTACCGGTTGGTTCCGGGCAGGTTTACATCGCAACTCAGTCTTACCTCGGGTTAGGCATATTCGTGTTTTCTAAGTTCAAAGGGTTTCAATCTATTTTCAAATCAAGTTTTGAAAGTAACCATCCCGTTCGTCGGATCAGTTAGGGATAGTCAGGGAGAGCAGGATACTTGTATTTTCCAAACTCAAGCCTAGACACTATCCTCTCTGTCACCCTAGAACTTTCTGGTGTGTCATTAAAAGGGATGTCGTTAATAAACCTTTAATTTTCCTAAATTTACATTTCCTCATTTAGGCCAAATTCTATAAGTAAATTACTCCTAATTTACTTATTTCCTAATTACTCTTTTAATGTAAGTTGTCAACATTTATTCTTATGCCCCTTTTTCCCCCCTATATCATATTTATGCTTTTTGATATGTAAACTATACCAATTAAGTATCACTAACCATGATTTTGCTAAACCTGACGGTTATTCCCAATTATGGCCAATCTCAAATTTTATACCAATATACTTATTACGCCAAATTAGCTAATCCAATCCTGATTTAACATTCTAATTGACGTCAAACTAGACTTATTACTCTAGTTCTTTATTCATGTAAATGTTAGAATTACACGTCAATACTAGATTCAAATTACACATCTTATAATTCATGTCAAATTTATCAAATTTGCATTTCTATGAACATGCCATAATACATGCTCCCAATTTATGCCAAATTCCATGTTTTACAACTATGTTTTAGTACATTTCACATTATGCCCAAATCGTATTCCCATCGTTCGTATAATTGCGATTCAATCTAGATTATGGATAAATCTAGACTCGTAGAAATTAGGGAATGAACCAAAGATGCTATGAAAAAGGATGGACATAATAACTGGCATAAAAGGTTTGAATAACGATGTAGGTTCAAGAACATGGGTAGACCTAACTTAATAGGTAAATTCCCAAGGTCTAAAACCAAGGATAGACAGAATAGAGACGCAGGTTCAAGAACATGGGTAGACCTAACTTAATAGGTAAATTCCCAAGGTCTAAAATCAAAGAAAACCAAGGACAGGCAGAATAAATAATCGGGTTTAGACCCAATCTCATAATCACATAACTTAAGCAACACTTTCCTAGTCATGAATCATAGGTGTTTAATCACAGATGTCCTTGTTATGTCATAGGCAATAGTGTATGTTTTCTAATCAAAGGCATAGGTTTAGTCAAGGAAATAGTCCTCATAGTCATAGTCACAGTCATAGGCAATGTTCATAGTCATAGGCAATGTCCATAGGCAAATGTTCATAGTCAAAGGGGCATATGGTTTTAAGGTCTATAGTTTCATAGTCTTATCGGTCATCGAATCATAACAGTTCTTAATTAAGTCCAAAGACATAGGCATAGATTCGAATAGAAAGGTTTGGCATATTCTTTTACTCCTTTAATTTCATGTCACGGAAGGAGAAACGTTCAAATCTAGAAATAACTAACTTACCGAGATTAGATTAGAACAGAAAGATGGCGTTGCTATGATTCGTAGAAAAACAGTCGTTGCAGTCGTTCGAATCCTCACTTGAATTCTAGCTTGAATCTCCTCTTTGAAAGTCTTTGAGCAGCACCTCGTTGTCTTGATTTATTTTATATATTATTTTATTTATTATTTAATTAAGAGGAGGAGAAGAAGCCATGTTCGCCAAGCATCTTTGCAGCATAAGGGTAGAAAAGAGTTATGAATAGAGAAGAAGACTAGGGCTGTTTATATAGTGTTAGGTGGACGAACCTGGTCAGAAAACGCGACCAAATACATCAGAACGAACAAGGTGCAGAAAGCTGGAAAAACAGGGGGGTCGACCCCCAGGTCGACTATGTAGACGACCTGGGTGCCCCAGGTCGACTACCCAGTCGACCTGGGTAGCCCAGGTCGACTACCCAGTCGACCTGGGTGTCTTGGGCGGGAAAATTCCCGTGCTGGCCAATCCGGCCCGATTTTTGAAATTTGAATTTGTTTTCTGTCTGTTCGAATTTTAAACTGAATTCTGAAACTTCCGGAGGCCATATCTCCCTCATACGGACTCCGATTTACCCAAACTCGGACTTGTTTTCATGCAGAATTCCGAGACGAACACAATGGCGCAGCCCGTTTCCCTTGATTTTGATTTTAACTTTTAATTCTGCCTTAATTTGTGAATCTTAGCGTTACAGAATTACGGGGTGTTACTGGCCTTGGAGGATCCAAGGGCTTGCCAGCGTCCGAGTCCTGAGACATTGCCAGAGTGTCTCGAATCGGTAAGGAGACACTCCCTAGCCTTGACTCATGATGGAAATCCAATTTCCAATACGACATTATGGTTTTGATTGTAAACCTATATATGGCAACATAGTATATGGTAGCTATGCCATCTTGGATTGATACATTTACTTTGAAGTATTTTAAAACTGATTAGACACTAATAATAATATTGAATATTATTTTCTACGTATCAAGCATGATTGATCATTATAAGGTAAAACTTTATCCTCTGGTTTGCATTACATTGTTTGATGGGACTTGAGTCTTATAATGATTTCATTTTTCTAAAAAGCATTGTGTTGTTTTGAATAAAAATTATTTAACTTATGCACTGGCAATCCAATGGAGTAAACCCGTTCCGCGTTAGCGGCGTGGTCCTGTGATTAGCCATATTGTTAGATAAGTTAGGAAAGATTTCTCATACCAGTCCCATGACTGACCTGTAGTTTGTTTCACTTTGCAAACTCGGGTCCCCTCTTTTCACACGTGCAGTCGAGTAGCTTGTTTGCAGATATTCTTTATTGGGCAGGATTCTGGATTGAAACTTAAAGCTGTGTCCAGAGCATTGATAGTTTTCCGCTGTTATCAGTTTATTTGTTCCGATGCATTGTATTAAATCTATTGTAAATTTATCTTCCCCTGTATTATTTTCGATGTACTCTGATATATTCTATACTCTGATGTAACATTATTATAATGTTTATAAAAGTCTTCTGTTATGTGTTCTGATGTGTTGTGTAACGACCCGCATTCTACGCATCGAAGGATCGTAGAATATTTATTTCATTCACATGTGAAGTCGTATGGTCATGTAACTTTGGGAGACGACGATTCGGGTCTTTTCCCATATTCATGATTTTTGCCAATTTTTAAATGACCATTTTTCCCCTAGCTAATCTTGTTTCGACCATAAATTTTGATTGGAAATGAGTTTTGACCTGAAACCACTTCCATTAGATCCGGGAGATGGTTTACCTATCCGTAGAGTGGTCACATTAGCCAAACAGACTCACCGTTTGGGAGATATGGCAGAAACAAGTTCCAGGTGGTGAAAAACAGCTTAATTGGGCTTAACCGTGTGATTAACAGCTAGGCCCAAAGGGCAATTTCGGGATTAAGAGTATAAGAGGGCTGTTAGGGTTTAGAGAACACCCTTTTTCTCACTTTCACAGCCGCCACTTTCATTCTTGGAACCCTAGTAATGGCCTCCAACATCTAAAACACCCCAAATCACCTCCTAATCGCTAATTAAGCCAACTCTACATCAAATCAAAGAGGATTAACACAAGAATCAAGGTAGAGTTGTTGTGTTGCATTGGTATTCGCACCCAAACAGAGAATCATTTCAGATCTAAAGTTTATTTGTGGCAAAGGTGAGTGATTTGCATAGTTCCTCACTAATTATGGTTAATTAAGGGTAACAAGTGATAATTAGTGAAATTATACATGTTAAAAATCTGGAAAAATATTGATAAATTTCGGAATAATGTTTTAGGCCTCTGTTAGAAATTTGGTTTGATTTGGGTAAGTTTTACTAATCTTGTCATTAGTTTTGCTTAAACATGCTTAAGGGAAAATATGGGGTTTTGGCTATGTTTGATCCGTTTTAACTTATCAAATTGATGTTTTGGTGTTTATGGTCGTTTCTACATGTTGTTATGACTGTATGGTATGCTTTGTGATTGATTAGAATAGTTAGATTGGTCGAAAACGCCGTCGTATGGCGTAAAATAGTCGTTGGAAAGAAGTGCAGGAAATTGCCCAAACCGGATCGGATCGGAGGAGGAAAGCACGATCCGACCCGCTCGCCGGGAAGTTCCACGATCCGACCCGCTTGTGAGAAGGAGCTCCGATCTGAGCCGATGTCACTCAAGAGCTGCTCCACCCTTCCATGAACCGCCTGGGAAAGCACGCCACGAGTGAAGGAGCCACGAACAGGTGTAGTGATCCGACCCGTATAGTCACCTCCGAACCGAACCAGTGGGGGAGGCTGTTGATGACCATGGCCGATCCGAACCATGATACCCGACCCGAACCGATGCACCATGGAGGAGCTTGAGGAACTCGATCCGATCCGAGGTGATGAAGGCCATGAGCCGAACCGAAAAGCTTGGACTTGAGGTGTGGACCACAAACCGAACCAGGAGCACGATCTGAGGTAAGGTAAAGTGAAGAACCGAACCGATCCGGAGGTGAAGACCAAAACCCGAGATGCAAAGGTAGTCCAAGTGGGAAGTTTGTACTCAGGATCTAGTTGGGAACCAACTAGTTAACTTCATGAGTTGGGCTTTGCTGCGGGACGTGTGCTAAGGGGTTGCCGATGTCTATGATTTTGGATCACTATGTATGGGAGGTACGTGAACGGATTCAGAGCCACAGTGGCCTAGGTACGACTAGTGGGCTGTAGACCATTTGAAGTGGGGTCATTTGAAAAGGTTTGGTCATGATCCCATGTGATAAGCTTGGTGGTAGCAGTAGTTGTACAAGTCGAACTCCGTCATTAGCTCGATGGGTCTAGAGATCAAAGTGGTGGATATCGTATGCTTTACGCACTGAGTGAGAGATGTGAGGATGGTTGCTATGCTTGATTTGTTTGCCATCACTATGACATGCACACCCCCACCCCGTATCTTTTACACCATATGTTAGTGGCACCTAAGAGTATTGTACAGTATGTAGTGCTAACTCTTTGGTTGCAGGTCCAGGTTTAGGTATGGTTTAGCATACCTGTTATTATTTCGTTTTGCTGCTTATCGCTCATACCAGACTTTTGTCTGACCCAGAGTTTTATGTCTCTTCTTATTACTCTGGGTGCTCTCACGAGCAGACTAGAGACAATTTAGCTGGTGAAGCACGAGTAGCTGTACCGGAGACGAGCAGGAGGCTTCCACGTATGATATATATATATATATATATATATATATATATATATATATATATATTCTCCCTGTGTCACTGTTGGTCACTACTTTGGGCATTAGTAGTGTACCTTTCCTTTCTTTTGCTTTAGAGACAGTTTTAAAGTTGTAATAATGATGATGTGGAACATAAGTTGTATTTGGATTTTCCGCTGCTATGATGTTTAGTTTCAGCTCATGCACTGTCTCACCTGTTTTATGTCAAGTATGTTATTATTATATTTTATTCCTTGCACTGTGAGACATTCTACAGGTTCTTTGTTAGTTCACCAGTAAGTCCTTTCCTTTTCCCTTTCTTTGGCGACCGTCCCGTGCCGGTTGGACATCGGCACAACGCATTTTCATGGGAAATGTCGGCTGGTCTGGTGCGGGCCGCCACACTTGGTATCAGAGCTCTAGGTTGCGTAGTTAACCTAGGGAAAGACACCAGGGAGAGATAATACGTATATGAGAGCGCATATTTGTGATTATTTTGGTTTTCAAAAGCTATATATATATATACTATTAGTATAGCTAAGGATGAAGTCGCACTGCATTGACACCACAAAGAGGATGGTTAATCGTTTCCCTTTACAGATTGAACGATGAGCCGATATACGATGGTAGAGGAGCCAACAATGGGAATGCTCCTGACATGAGGGCTATGTTCACCGACTTCATGAGAGAGATGCTTAGGGACGTTCAGGAGGCAGTTCCCAGTGTTGCTAATGGTGGTGGTGCAGCGGTGTAGGCGCCTAGAGCCGATTTTGCCAAGCTATGCAAGGATTACACTAGTCTTGGTGGAAAGCCGTTCCACCGAACGGAATCGGCCACGGATTTTCAAAATTGGTTGGATAGCTGTGAGCGTATCTTCGAAGACTTGGGTATTGTGGATGCGATGAGAAGAAAGCTAGCGTCCCTTCAGCTGCTAGGACGGGCAAAGAATTGGTGGAATGCTATAAATGCAGTTACTCCCGAGGATCAGATTACTTGGGATCAGTTTAAGGCCCGATTCAGAGAAAAATTTATCCCAGCTGCCCAAAAGTCAGAGTTGTTTAGGAAATTCCTGGAGCTCAAGCAGAATAGTAGGACAGTCTCGGAGTACATTGTAGAATTCGATACTTTATCGAAGTATGGATTATCCCTCATTGACACTCCCGAGAAGAAGAATGAGAAGTTTATAACGGGTTTGGATCAGTACTTGGGGGAAAGGCTTATTAACCACATCGATGAGACGTTTGAATCGATTGTAGGGAAAGCATTGAGGTCAGAGAGTCTTTAACCTAAGTCGAAGACTGAGGTTGCATCTGTAGAGGAGCCAAAGCCGCAAGCAAGCGGTGGAAGCAAGAATGGTTCTCAGAATAAAAGAAAGCAGAATCGGACCAAGGATGGCCAGAAGAAAACGAATAAGAAAGATGTTGAGTGCTTCAGCTGTGGTAAGAAGGGCCACTATGCAAAAGAATGTCGGGCCAAGCCAGTGGATAGGAAGTACTTCAACTGTGGCCAAGTGGGACATCACAAGGACAAGTGTGCGCAACCCCCTAGAGAAAAGCAGATGGTGAAAGCATATGCCCTTAATGCTATTCCTTCTTCGTCGAATGCCCCAACTGCGGCGGAGAAAGGAAAGAATGTTGTTATTCAAGGTATTCTTTCTGTTTATGATGTTCCTGTTCGAGTATTGTTTGATACCTGAGCTTCCAGTTCCTTCATATGTAGTGACTTGGTAGATAAGTTGGGATTGGAGCCCGAGATTGTTGATAGACCTTTAGTAATGACAAACCCGATTGGTGGTTCGACTAGCCTTAGCATGATTTGTCGTAAGGTGGTCTTATTGAGTCATGGATGCATGTTTGTTTGCGATTGCTTTGTTTTCGGCTTTACTGGGTTTGGCATTATTTTGGGAGTCGATTGGCTCCAAAGATACGGGGTGGTGGTAGAGTGTGAGGGCTTTTTGGTGACAGTTAGAGCGGATGATGGGCGGAGGGTAGTGTTTGGTGGTCTACCTAATGATGGGGTAATGGCTAGTTTTCTAAATTCCCTCGACATCCCGCATAATGAATTGTCAGATGTGCCCGTGGTTAGCCAGTATCCAGACGTCTTCGAGGAAGTGACCGGACTTCCACCACACCAAGAGATTGAGTTCCGTATTGATTTGGTGAAAGATGCCAGACCTATAGTGATGCCACTTCGTCGTATGGCGCTAAGGGAGCAGCGAGAGCTCGGGGTGCAAGTAAGCGATCTGTTGAGGAAGGGATTTATCAGAAGAAGTGTTTCTGAGTGGGGAGCACCAGTTGTGTTTGCTACCAAGGCAGATGGTTCCCTTCGATTGTGTGTGGACTACCGCGAATTGAATAAGGTGACAAGGAAGAATAAGTATCCTCTATCGTGGATAGATGATTTGTTTGATCAGTTAAGTGGCGCGAGAGTGTTCTCCCAGTTGGATCTCGCGACAGGTTTTCATCAGCTTAGAGTGGAAGCTGAGAGTATAGCTAAAACGCCATTTCGGACGCCGTCTGGATTTTATGAGTGGTTGGTCATGCCATTTGGGTTGACCAATGCACCAGCATATTTTGTGGATCTTATGAATAGAGTATTCAGAGATCAGTTGAATAAGTTTGTTCTTGTGTTCGTGGACGATATCCTTGTTTATTCGAGGACAGAGGAAGAACACAAGGAACACTTGAGGATAGTGATGGAGGTGTTAAGGAAACACCAGTTGAAAGCAAAGTTTTCTAAGTGTCACTTCTGGAGGAGGGAAGTGAGATTCTTGGGCCATGTTGTTTCAGAAAATGGTATCGCCGTAGACCATGCGAAGGTGGCTACGGTACAAGACTTGTCTACGCCCAAGAATGCAACAGACATAAGAAGTTTCTTGGGATTAGCTGGATATTATCGTAAGTTTATCCAAGAATTCTCCAAGATAGCAGCACCGTTGACTCAGTTGACCAAGAAGAATCAAGCCTTCGTCTGGGATGAAAAGTGCGAGAATGCATTCAAGAGTCTAAAGGACAAGTTGACATGTGCACCAGTGTTAGTTATTCCTAAGGGGAATGAAGATATGACGATATACACGGATGCATGTGGTACCGGACTAGGTGCTGTATTGATGCAAGGAGGTATGGTTGTAGCTTACGCAAGTCGACAACTGAAACCGCATGAGAAAAAATATCCTACCCATGATTTGTAATTGGCAGCGATCGTGTTCGCATTGAAGATGTGGAGACATTATCTTTTGGGAGAAAGATTCAAGTTGTTTACTGATCATAAATCGTTAAAGTATCTCTTCTCTCAGATGGATCTAAATCTCCGACAGCAAAGATTGTTAGATTTCTTAGCTTCCTACGATTTCGACATCGCATATACACCAGGAAAGGGCAATGCGGTAGTTGATGCATTGAGTAGAAGACATGCCAGTTTAGGGGCTATGTTTCTAGAATGGAAGCAACTGGAGTACATCGCGGGGTATGATTTCAAACCAAAGTGCGAATTGGATCCAGAAAAGTTAGCAAGTTTGATGATCAGACCCACTTTGATTGAGCGGATTGGTTCTAATCAGAGGGACGATCCTAACCTATTGTAAATCATCTCAAAGTTAGAGATGGGAATCGACAAAGAGATGAGAAAGTATGGGCTTGATCGGAATGGATCGCTTAGGAAGAATGAAAGACTAGTTGTACCCAATGTCAATGGACTGAGAGATGAAGTGCTTGGAGAATGTCATCACTCAAAACTGACTATACATCCCGGTGGTAACAAGATGTAGCGAGACATGAAGCAGACCTACTACTGGGAAGGGATGAAAAGAGACATTGGGAAGTTTATATCCAAATGCATGAATTGCCACCTAGTTAAAGCTGAGCAAAAGAAGCCTAGTGGTTTGTTGCAACCATTAGAGATTCCAGAATGGAAATGGGAACAAGTCTCAATGGATTTCATTGATGGGTTACCAAGGACTAGATCGGGCCATGATAGCATTTGGTGATTGTGGACCGATTAACCAAGAGTGCAAGATTTATACCCGTCGGGTCGAATAGAACGGCAACTAAGTTAGCTGAACTATATGTTAAGTGGGTAGTGATATTTCATGGAATAACCAAAGGCATTGTAAGTGACCGAGATCCGTTGTTCACTAGTGGATTTTGGAAGAGCTTACAAGAGGTGTTAGGATCAGAATTACATCTCAGTACCGCATATCATCCTCAAACTGACGGGCAGACAGAGAGGGTGAATCGAGTGTTAGAAGATCTCTTGAGAGCTTGCATATTGGATTTTTGTGGATCTTGGGATAACCATTTGCATCTAGTAGATTTTGCATATAATAATAGTTATCAATCCAGTATTGGTATGGCTCCATTTGAAGCTTTGTACGGAAGACTGTGCAACTCACCGTCATGTTGGTTAGAAACTGGTGAGAAGTTTGTGCTTGGGCCAGATGTGAGAAGAGAAACTTCAGCTAAGATTAAGGTTGTCCAACAACGAATGAAGGCTGCCAAAGATAGGCAGAAAAGTTATGCTGATAAGAGGAGAAGAGAATTAAAGTTCTCCATTTGCGACTTTGTGTTTATCAAGATTTCTCCGTTGAAAAGCGTGATACGATTTGGTAGGAGAGGCAAGTTAGCACCAAGATTTATTGGACCATTCCCAGTTCTTGAGAAAATTGGGAATTTGGCATATAAAGTTGAATTACCAGACAAGATGGCAGGAGTTCACAACGTGTTTCATGTTTCCCAGTTAAGGAAGTTCGTACATGACCCAGATGTGACTATTTCACCTGATCAGTTGGATGATATTGAAGTTGAACCAGAGGCGGTTGGGAACCACAGGCCTATGCGTATTGTTGGGAATGATACGAAGCAGCTTCGAAGGAAGGCGGTGAAATTAGTCAAAGTTCAGTGGGACGGGAATGAGAATGACTGTACTTGGGAGACAGAGGAGAGCATTAGGAAGACGTATCCAGAACTCTTCGCCTGGTAAGATTTCAGTTTCGATTAGTCTTTCTGCATGCTAGGATAGGCTTGTTTTATTTGTTTTGCATGTTTGATTGTTGTATGTGGCTGGTAGGCATGCGGGATCCTTTATATGTTTTGGGTTAAGGAATTTCGAGGACGAAATTTCTTAAGGTGGGGAGAGTGTAACGACCCGCATTCTACGCATCGAAGGACCGTAGAATATTTATTTCTTTCACATGCGAAGTCGTATGGTCATGTAACTTTGGGAGATGACTATTGGGTTTTTTCCCATATTCATGATTTTCGCCAATTTTTAAATGATCATTTTGCCCCTAGCTAATCTTGTTTCGACCATAACTTTTGATTGTAAAGGAGTTTTGATTTGAAACCACTTCCATTAGATCCAGATGATGGTTTACCTTTCCGTAGAGTGGTCACATTAGCTAAACAGACTCACCGTTTGGGAGATATGGCTGAAACAAGTTTTAGGTGGTGAAAAACAGCTTAGTTGGGCTTAACCGGGTGATTAACAGCTAGGCCCAAAGGGAAATTTCGGGATTAAGAGTATAAGAGGGCTGTTAGGGTTTAGAGAACACCCTTTTTCTCACTTTCACAGCCGCCACTTTCATTCTTGGAACCCTAGTAATGGCCTCCAACATCTAAAACGTCCCAAATCACCTCTTAATCGCTAATTAAGCCAAATATACATCAAATCAAAGAGGATTAGCACAAGAATCGAGGTAGAGTTGCTGTGTTGCATTGGTATTCGCGCCTAAACAGAGAATCATTTCAGATCTAAAGTTTATTTGTGGCAAAGGTGAGTGATTTGCATAGTTCCTCACTAATTATGATTAATTAAGGGTAATTAGTGATAATTAGTGAAATTATACATGTTAAAAATCTGGAAAAATATCGATAAATTTCGGAATAATGTTTTAGGCCTCTGTTAAAAATTTGGTTTGATTTGGTTAAGTTTTACTAATCATCTCATTAGTTTTGCTTAAACATGCTTAAGGGAAAATATGGGGTTTTGGCTATGTTTGATCCGTTTTAACTTATCAAATTGATGTTTTGGTGTTTGTGGTCGTTTCTACATGTTGTTATGACTGTATGGTATGCTTTGTGATTGATTAGAATAGTTAGATTGGTCGAAAACGGCATCGTATGGCGTAAAATAGTCGTTGGAAAGAAGTGCAGGAAATTGCCCAAACCGGATCGGATTGGAGGAGGAAAGCACGATCCGACCCGCTCGCAGGGAAGTTCCACGACCCGACTCGCTTGTGAGAAGGAGCTCCGATCCGAGCCGATGTCACTCAAGAGCTGCTCCACCCTTCCACGAACCGCCTGGGAAAGCACGCCACAAGTGAAGGAGCCACGAACAGGTGCAGTGATCCGACCCAACCCGTATAGTCACCTTCGAACCGTACCAGTGGGGGAGGCTGTTGATGACCATGGCCGATCCGAACCATGATACCCGACCCGAACCGATGCACCATGGAGGAGCTTGAGGAACTCGACCCGATCCGAGGTGATGAAGGCCACGAGCCGAACCGAAGAGCTTGGACTTGAGGTGTGGACCACAAACCTAACCAAGAGCACGATATATGGCAAGGTAAAGTGAAGAACCGAACCGATCCGGAGATGAAGACCAAAACCCGTGATGCAAAGGTAGTCCAAGTGGGAAGTTTGTACTCAGGATCTAGTTGGGAACCAACGAGTTAACTTCATGAGTTGGGCTTTGCTACGGGACATGTGCTAAGGGGTTGTCGATGTCTATGACTTTGGATCACTATGTATGGGAGGTACGTGAACGGATTCAGGGCCACAGTGGCCTAGGTACGACTAGTGGGTTGTAGACCAATGAAGTGGGGTCATTTGAAAAGGTTTGGTCATGATCCCATGTGATAAGCTTGGTGGTAGCAGTAGTTGTACAAGTCGAACTCCGTTATTACCTCGATGGGTCTAGAGATCAAAGTGGTGGATATCGTATGCTTTACGCACTGAGTGAGAGATGTGAGGATGGTTGCTATGCTTGATTTGTTTGCCATCACTATGACATGCGCACCCCACCCCGTATCCTTTACACCATATGTTAGTGGCACCTTAGAGTATTGTACTGTATGTAGTGCTAACTCTTTGGTTGCAGGTCCAGGTTCAGGTATGGTTTAGTATACCTGTTGTTGTTCCGTTTTGCTGCTTATCGCTCATACCAGACTTTTGTATGACCCAGAGTTTTATGTCTCTTCTTATTACTCTTGGTGCTCTCACGAGCAGACTAGAGACAAATTAGCTGGTGAAGCACAAGTAGCTGTACCGGAGACGAGAAGGAGGCTTCCACGTATGATATATACATAGATATTCTCCCTGTGTCGCTGCTGGTCACTACTTTAGGCATCAGTAGTGTACCTTTCCTTTCTTTTTCTTTAGAGACAGTTTTAAAGTTGTAATAATGATGATGTGGAACATAAGCTGTATTTAGATTTTCCTCTGCTATGATGTTTCCTTTCTTTGTTAGTTCACCAGTAAGTCCTTTCCTTTTACCTTTCTTTGGCGACCGTCCCGTGCCGGTTGGACATCGGCACAACGCATTTTCATGGGAAATGTCGGCTGGTGCGGGGCGGGCCATCACATGTGTATGCCCAGAGTTAGTGCATTCGAGGATTTCCAACTTTTGGATCAGACCTGTGTGGTTTATGGTCGATTCAAAGGGCGGGGATTTTCAGGTCATTACATTAGCCAACCAATATTTATTTCAGTACATGACCATTTTTTATATTCCATATACATGTTAAAGGTTATATTTTTAACGAAAAAATAAATATTTCAATCCATGAGAATTTTATATATTCCATATACATGTTAAAAAATATATTTTTAACGAACAAATATTTATTCCATTACATGACAATTTTATATATTCCATATACATGTTAAAAATTATATTTTTAACGAACAAATAATTATTTCAATCCATGACTATTTTATATATTCCATATACATGTTAATCATCACAATCACAATACACAAATCACCACATCATCCATATAAATAAATACTCAACTACCCAATGCCATTTACAGTTCCACAAGTGGCCATCCGTGGAGTATGAATTGCAAGTGTCACTAATATCCATACATCGCTTTCAATTTCAATGATTTGTGGGAGTTCGTGTGTTGAACTCCAGCAATGTCACATACAACAGATAAGAATCAATACTGGCATATAATTTCAGGTATAAAATAAATAACTGTAAAAATATTTTAGTGAGAGAGCTCTCACATTGGATTTCCACTCCGCCATTCTTTATTGAAGGATTGTTTTAATAAAATTAAACCAGTGTTTAATTTCATCAAAAACTTCAATAGCTTCCGTTTTCGTTCTGGTTAGTTCCATGTTGTAGTGTTTGATGAGACGATTCCAACAGATCTTGAATTGTCGAATTTTGATTCCGTATGAATAACATATAAGCATTTTAACTTTTGATTATATTATTAAAATAATAACTATAATTAACTTAACCAAATATTTTAATTAACCTTAACTAAAAAAAATTGGCCGCTTCCTTCATCTACTTCCTGGACCTGTAATACGAACTCGCTTCACCTGAAACTTGCACGCTCGGGTTACAAATCACCACCAAATTACAATGTCGGACGTCGATCTACCAGTGCCACGTCAACCACCTAGGTGTGAGCTCCCTTCGCTGGTGATATCTCCCATCTCGGTGGCCCCTACCTTGCCAGAAACGGCGACGAACGAGGTGAGTTTAAGTTCCAAAATTGAGCTGCCTGCTCTACTAAAATAGATCTTACTCGTACTGATTTAAAGCTTGTAGAAATCTTAACAATATTCATTTTGGAAACTTCACCTAATTTGTAGCGGACTCGAAATAAATGAGGAATGAAAATGGGACCAAATCATCCATTATTACGATAACTGGCGGCGGTCTGGTTTGAAGATTAGGGTTTTTGTTGGGAAAGGAGGGTATTTATATATTTATATATTATTTAATTTCCAATATTACTTGCTCATCGGTCCGAACTCCAAATCAAACCCAACGACTGTCGCCCCCAGCTAAATACCCCTATTCCAAACATAATGGAATATGTTTCATAAGCCTGTTCGACTATTTTAATCAGTTTCTATAAAAATTAAAATATAAATTAATATAACGGTCAATATTGAATTTGGACATACATTTTAATTTACCAGGGCCACATACTAACTCCAAAAATTACAGAAAAATTAATTATAGTTATGTTTTGATGATACGATCCTAACAAAACTAATTCATCGAATTTGGATATCATTTGAAAAGACTTTTCTAGTCGATTAAATTCAAACTAAATTGACAAAACATGTTTAAATTTACTGTGCTCACATATTAATTCGAAAAATTATGAAATTTGAAACAAAACAATAATTTGACATTTCGGATCCAACAAAAGTGGTTTCATCGAAAACGGAGGTCATTTGTAAAATGGCTATTTTTTAAGGGCTATATATTATTTTAAAATATATATAAATTCCATAGCGACTATTTTAAATTTTAAACTGGACATAGCTTTCAATTTATATTATGAAATCTGAATTTTTCCCATTCATTAAAAAGATATAATTAAACAGATTCAGATGTTTCTGGTTTTACTGAAGTCCGATTTATTTTGAATTCTGTACATTCATTTCAAATTTAAAATCGAATTTTCAAACTACCACGCCATTTCGAGCTTGTTTTATAATTAAAATAAATATATACATTCTAACTTCTATTTAAATAAATTTTAAATCGTTATCATTTAAAATAAATCATTTTAAATATTCAAAACCAATTAAAATAGCTAAAACAAAAATTTTAAATTGGTTCCAAAATCCGGGTTGTTATAATCTCCCCACCTAAAATATTTTCATCCTCGAAAAGGAATGGAGCTGAAATTTGTTTAACTAACCAACTCAACTTTCATTCTGGCTAGAGTTCTTCAACTTTTCAATTTCTAAGAACTTTCTAATTTCTCAGAAATTTGGCTAACGCCCTAAATTTTTGAAAAATTTCGCCATAACCTCCTTTGTACGGGGAGAGTTTGAAAATTTTGTTGGGCCGTACTAGGCACCCATAAATCAATAAAAAGCATACACAATTTTTGTGACCTATTTGTGTACAAGGGAGACCGTGTAAAAGTTGAAATCTCAGACCTTTCCCTAGTGTTGGAAATAAAATAATCCATGTGCCGTATCTAAGACAAGAAAGACGTGATTTTTGTCTTCTCTAGACATCTGTAGGGTTTTTATTAAATCATGCCCCGAGCACCGTTACATGCATTACTTAATTAAGTCCATAATCAGTCTTTTGTTCAACCTGTAATTCAGTCATCGCCATACAAGCATCTCGCCCATATGGAAATCCAAACCTCGTCATATAAGCGCCAAATGCTTATATGTAATATGATATGATATGTTGTCTTCATGTAGTATGCCATGCGGTGTAGTTCATAATTTACTTGTTGTTATTATATGGCGTGGTTTATAATCTCACACAGAACAACCATCACAACTCATCCAAAAACACTCAAAGGAGTTTATATAATAAGAAAAATTGCGCAACCAACTCATTAAGGTGCACCCATTTGTTAGGCACGCAATATATTTCTTTACTCAATGCTAAGCCCATAACCTGCTCAATATATATGAATATCCATGCATATAAATCCAATTCGAACTAAGTTTCAATTCGGTTCAACATTATATTTGATTTGGCTTAAATTAAATTTCATTCTCATATTGGATTTATCATTCCAATGGATTTATTGGTTCAACTAATAATCATACAACACAACCAGCAATCAATTAATTGATTAGCTTTCCAAATATATAGCTTTTTATACTTAAAATCATATTTTCTAAGATCGGATTATATATATAATCACAAATACGTTAATTACAAACTTGTCACTCTCAATTCATTCTAGGGCATTACTATGCCCATCTCTAATGAGTTTCTCATTCATAGAATATTACTAATCCAATCTCTGATGAGTCTTTTATTCTGTTCTAACGAGTTGCACCCAAAAGATTTGAGTTAACCAAAGCTCTAATACCATATGTAATGACCCTCCTTCTCGGTCGATCCAACTCGATTGTTAAACTGACTTAAATCGAACCAAAAAGGTGGATACACTAACTTTGGGCACACAACACATCAGAACAAACAACAGAAAACTTTTATAAACATCATAATAATGTTACATCAGAGTACAGAATATCAGAGTATCGAAAATAATATACACGGAAATAATATACATTAAATGTAATAAAATGCAGCGGAAACAAATAAACTAACACAGCAGAAGACTATCAATGCTCTGGACACAGCTTTAAGCTTCGATCCAGAATCCTGCTAAATGAAATAATCTGCAAAACCAAAACTACTGACTGCCCGTGTGGAAAATATGGGCACCCAGAGTTTAGGTAGAAACAATAAATGTAACAACCCGAATTTTGATAACATGTTAAAACAAGAAATCAAGGCAGAATTAAATTTTAAAATAAGAATCAGGGAAAATGGGTTGCGCCATTGCGTTCGTTTCGGAATTCTACATGAAATAGAGTCCGAGTTTTCGAAAATCGGAGTCCGGATGAAGAAGTTATGGCCTTCAGAAGATTCAGCAGATTTCAGGCAGCATTGGACCAGGGGGTCGACCTACCCCCCCCCCCCCCCCTCCAGTCGACCATAGGGTCGACCTACCCCCCAGGTCGACCATAGTGTCGACCTCCCCCCCCCCCTTACAGGTTGACCTTGTCGGCCTGTTTTGACCCTGAACCCATTTTTTAAGCCTGAGACGTGTTTTGATGGTCCGGATTGATTCTAGGGTTAATCTAAGGACCTAAACTAGTTGCTACACCTATAAAACACCCTTAGACCTAACCTAATTCATATCAAATCATTCTTACACCATTATGCTGCTAAAATACCTCTTGAACCATGGCCGCCGTCTCCAAATCAAAGTACAAACATTCAAAGAACAAGGCTTCTACAATGATTCAGGACAATAGATTAACAACGCCGCGACATTTTTACAACAAATTCAGTTCTTAATTCATTAGCCATGCTCTGTAAGTTCTAGTTATTTTCCGATTAAAATATTTAAATATAATATGGGCATGTGATGAAGTGAAATTGGATTTAAGTATGTTTATCGATCTATTTCTGTTGCTTCTTGGATCTTGAGTTTTGAGACTTGTCTATCTTTATTCCCATGTCTAGTTTATGATCTATTCAGCCTATTGTAAATCAGTTTTCTTGATTTATATTGATATTATTACCAAGTTGTAATCTTCATGCCGGTGATGATGTTTTTCTCTCTGATCTTATTTTTATGCAAAATTCTACCTTCCCTTATTTATTTTCTTTTGATGAACCTAGGTCAATTTCGGACCTAGGCCTAAACTACGATATACGTGCGATGGTATACGGGGGGAAATATTGGAATATTTCCTAGTGGAATATATGTGTTTGGTGGAATTGATGGCATAACATAAAAATTGGATATTTGGGTATTACTACCATTAACATGAAATTGGATATTTGGGTATTGTCGATATAATTAAAATTGCAAGTTTGGGCATACATGAATTGGCATGTAAATTAAATCACGAGTTTGGGACTATGTAAATTAAATCAAAAGATTGGGCTTATGTTAATTAGGCATATGTAGAATTGGGAATTTGAACATGAAAGCAATCGTAAACTTGATAGTTGGCGTAAACATGTATTATGAACTTGGGCAACTGACATGTACTGTAATAAAAAGATTATAGTTTGGGATGACTACATCATGAATCATGATTTGGGTTTATTGGGTATGAAACTTGATACATGTAATTTTGGCTAGAACTTGATACGGTAAAATGGCATAAAAATTGGCATACATGTAAAACGACATAAATTGAACATATGTAAATTTGGTACGAATTGGGCATATGTAAAATTTACATGTAATCTAGAACTTGGGCATATGTTAATTATGTAAAATTTGGAGTTGAAACATATATGATAATTTATGACTTAATAGAGGTTTAATATGAACGCGCCTAAGTTGGGTTTTGGGTAATTGGCTTGTATTGTAAATAAAAGGCTATAACTTGGCATAACCTTACAGTGAATTATGGTAATAATTTGGGAATACGTTTTGGGGCAAAAACATGAACCATGAACATTTCTATATGTTAAACACATGAACTGATATTGGGGTTTTGGGTGGAATACGACCATTAATGAACCTTTGACACGAGGTTAGACTCAGTTTGGGGTGTAAATCTGCCCGGAACCGCCCGGCAAATCCAGTAGCCACAAAGTGTCAGTCTAATGTGAGAGGTCGAAGGCCAAATTGTAGGCGTAACGGTTTATGACACGAGGTTAGACCCAGTTTGTGGGGTAAATCTGCCCGGAACCGCCCGACAAATCCAGTGGCCACAAAATGCACGGTCTAATGTGAGAGGTCATGATTCGTTCGTCATAATGAATGAATTAAGGAATACTAACCATAATAAGACGTGGGTATGGTTAGAGGGTTAGGTGGGATGATATGGAAATTTGACATGTAAATGTGGACCTAACCGGTATAAGTTAAGAACATGTAAAACTTATAAATGTAGGCTCAACCAATATGATATAAATGGGTGGGTTAAGTAACGTGGCTAGGCTAATGACACTTAACCGTTATAACCTGACTAGCGAATGGGTTGGGCTAACTTGAATAGGTTGGTAACACCCCATCGATATAACCTGATGCGTGGTAGGGTTAAGTTAACACACGAGGGTAACACTTAACCATTACAATATGACTGGTGGATGGGGTTAAATTAACATGCACTTAACCAATATAACGTGATGTGTGTTAAAGTTAAGTAACAACAGAGGGTAACACTTAACCATCACAACATAATAAGTAGGTAGGCTAAGTCAACGTACACTTAACCAATATGACATGACATGCGGTGGGGTTAAGTTAACACAAGGGAGAACGCTTAGCCGGTATAACAAGACTTGCGGTAGGGTTAAGTAACACAAGGAGCAACACTTAACCGATATAACATGAGGTGTTATGGGGTTAAGTAAAATAAGAGAAAACACTTAACCAACTTAACGTGATGGACGGAGAAGGTTAGGTACATATCGGGTTGGTGGGTAATATTAGTAAATATAGGCCCGCAAACTTAACCAGTAGGAAACCCTAGTAACGGGGACCCATTTCAGCAGTAACCCAAATTAGGCATCATGGTACCCTGAAAGTAGGCAGGGTGGGGCACGATTACTGGGCTGATTGTAAGCAGTCAAAGCAACGACAGGTGGTGCACAGTGTGGTTCTAACGGAGTGCGGGCGTGCACGCAACTCCGGAGCAGAAAAACAGGGCACTGGAGGGCACCAGTAGTATACCCCATGCATTCTAGAATTGTGTCGGGCCGCCACCATGGGACTGGATACACCCCATGGTGGGACCAGCATAGGTATCTACAATCATTGGGGGCCGTATGATACATGTAAGTAGCATAATCCCTAGGTTGGACCTAGGTGGCATAAACCCTAAATCCGAGAAGCGTTCAATAGGTAGCATAATCCCTAGGTTGGACCTAGGTGGTATAAATCCTGGTTGAATCAAGGAAGCGCTCGATAGAAGACCCTAGATTAGATCTAGGTAATAAATAATAGATGTACACGTGAAAGCAACCATAATTTCGGGGATCGGGATCACGTTATGGTTTTATCATTTTATATAGATTACTAGTTGGGACACTAGTTAGGTGGTGCAGAGCAAATAGATAGCATTTTAATGGTGAAGCAGAGAAATCTTGCGATGCTTGATAGAAATCTTGCGAAACTATACTTAGTTAATCTTGAATGGGAACCTTGTAATGTTATACATGACAGAAATCCTATGATGTTATTCTTAGTTATCGTGCCTGTAGCTTATCTTGTCATCATGCTTATGTTTACTTTCAGTTTATTCATGCCATGTTATCTTTACCTATTTTTATGCTGAAAGTCACTAGGACTTACTCAGTCTTTATGACTGACCCGTTTTGTTCGCCTCTTTTTCTTCCGTTTCCCCCCATGTTCGCAGGGTGGGAATACAGCTTAGTTCGGATCTTACCAAGCTCCGAGGCTCTTTCATGTACTGCTTGGATTTCTCTTGGCTATGGCTTGCTTTGCTTTATTGGGGAATACTACAATTTATTTTTATGCTTCTTTGTTTTTGAGCAAGACGGATATTTTAGCTATGTAATTGGGTATTGGAAGTTGATGGGCTTTTATTGTAAACAATTATATTTAATAAATGATTTGAAGTACTTTTACTTTACTTTCTGCGGTTTTATATATGTCTGTCTTGTAATATTTCTGTTCCAGTACCCATAATGCTCCATTGAAGTTAAGGCATTCCCTTTGTGAGTGACCTTAACGGATGTGGGGTGTTACATTTGGTATCAGAGCAGAAGGTTACCAGACTGGGTAAAAAGCTTTTAAAAACCTTCTGAAACTATTTTCAAAACGTTTATAAAGAAGCATTTTTCTAAGAAAAGTTTTGTTTTACGAAAGGCATATTCCCCAAAGCCATATGCACTATCTTTTGGTTCTCTCCTTGGATCTCTTCTCTCTTTCTTTTTCACCATAGTTTTGTAGGTGTACGACGCATGTAGGAGGGCAAAGGAGTGCCCAACCTCCATCGGTAGCCGCAGTAGTTTCATCTGCGACTAATCTTATTTCAAGCTTTGTAGGGTTGCCGTGCGAGGGAGGTAGCTTTCGAGAAACTTGTCAACAAACTATACAAGGATAGTAAGAACAGGGATAAAGAACACAAGCCTAAGGATGAAAAACTTGTTGATATAGCTTAATCCACGAAGGAGGAAAAGGTGAAAGGAAAGAGGCCAAAGTGCGAGAATAATAAAACCCATGACAAGAGAGAGTATCTTTGGTATGGTAAAAAGGGACATGTAGTTAAGTATTATAGGACAAGGACAAGGGCAAAGAACAAGATCGTCGAGAGGGAAATTGTATGCTCTCACTACTAGCATACCTAAGAGAGGTGGTAACGTTTCTGTTGAAGGTTTAGCTTTTCTTTTCTATCATCCCATTAGAACTTTGTTTTTGTACATCGCATCCTTTTAATTCTGCTTCGATAGCTGAAGTCTCTGCACCTTAGTACTAGCGTAGTAGAGGATCCCGTTTTTGTCTCCAATTCTGTTGGGGAATCGGCTCATTTATTCATGACTTGTTTGGATTTGAGAAAGTTTATGCTAAGTGTTGAGTTTAGAAGTGAAGCTTATGTTTTTGGGCAATGGGTTGATTCTAGGGATGGAGTGGTTGTCCAGAAATGATACCATTCTCGAGTATGAAAAGAGGGTAGTTAGACTCTTGACTTGCCCCGGTAATGCCCTCGAAGTCTAGTGTAACCCTTAGGGTTCTGCCATGCTTAGTTACCTAGAATCTCTTAATATATTTATTGATCCGCTCGAGTAGTGCTCGCCACTAAGGAGGATGGTTCATCTCATTTATGCATGAATTATAGAAAATCACCTTAGTAATTACACTTGGCAACATGGTTGACATCTGTTTATTTGCAAGAGATAATTCTTCTGCGTGGAATACTCTATAAACGAGATCCAGGATTCACTATTGAATTTTGGAGAGCTTGCATGAAACCATGAGTACGCAGTTATGTTTAAGCCGAGTATACTAGAAAAAGAATAAGTGAAAGTGGAACGAGAGGCGATAGTAGAATGAGTTCCAACTCATATTTTGGAAACAAGAATTAAGAAGCTACGAAATTGTGAAGTTAAAGACGGTGAATGCACAATGGAGTTAAGCTCAAGGAAATGCAACTCAGAAGATTGAAGACTAGATGTGCGCATCATATCTCTTTTTAAGAGTATATCCTTGATCCCTCTTTTCCTGTAGAGCTTATTTGCATGCTATCTTTTAAGCATATCCTCTCGGTCCTATTCTCCATCCTATTTCTGTTAGGGAGTATGACTCATCTATTAGTAATACATGTTGGGGCTTGAGGGTGTCCGTTGGGTTGACTAAACTTTTTGGGTTTTATAGGATATGGGTTGGTCTTAGGAAGGGATTTCTTGTGACCAAAAAGGAGTCCATCGTGCTTAGTTTCCTAGAAACATATATATTGGTTGGTCAATTCTATGGGTATCAGTCTGATATTGATTTCGGTCTTCGAGGCTGGTGCTTAGGGAGTTCTTCTCCTAACCAGTATATATGTGACATAGATTTCCAGTTTTGACATTGCCTAATGGGCACAAAGGTTTTACTTGCTTATATCATTCGACTATATCTTTAGGTAGGAACAATTGGGTGTAAACATGTGTTTGAGACATGTTATGATTGATTGTTGCAAGCGGTTGCTATTGGTTGCTCGTGGATGCATATACACGCACCTTAGACACTAGATCGGCTACGTCACCTTTTATATTGCATATGCATGAGTGTTTATACTTGTTTATGGGTGAAATTAAATGTGTTGTCATGTGGATGTTGCATATGGATGGATGTTTGTGCACACATATAGTGTTTATGAGGCTAGGACTATTCACATACATGTTGGACTCATTGTACTAAAACATATTTTGCATTAAAAAGATCAATCAGGCCTGATCATTTGCATTAGATAAGGAACATATACACACACTTTCTGCATATGTTCATACAGCATTAGAAATCTCTTAAGGACAATGGATGCCTGTGATTGATGATTGAGTAGATGGATGATTGGATGGTAGGACACATTCTTCTTAACTTGAAGATTTCGGGGACGAAATCCTTTAAGGAGGGGAGAATGTAACAACCCGAATTTTGACAACATGTTAAAACAAGAAATCAAGGCAGAATTAAAATTTAAAATAAGAATCAGGGAAAACGGGTTGCGCCATTGCGTTCGTCTCGGAATTCTACATGAAATAGAGTCCGAGTTTTCGAAAATCGGAGTCCGGATGAAGAAGTTATGGCCTTCAGAAGATTCAGCAGATTTCAGGCAGCACTGGACTAGGGGGTCGACCATAGGGTCGACCTACCCCCCAGGTCGACCACAGTGTCGACCTCCCCCCCCCCCCCTTACAGGTCGACCTGTTTTGACCCTGAACCCATTTTTGAAGCTTGAGACGTGTTTTGATGGTCCGGATTGATTCTAGGGTTAATCTAAGGGCCTAAACTAGTTGCTACACCTATAAAAACACCCTTAGACCTAACCTAATTCATATCAAATCATTCTTACACCATTATGCTGCTAAAATATCTCTTGAACCATGGTCGCCGTCTCCAAATCAAAGTACAAACATTCGAAGAACAAGGCTTCTACAATGATTCAAGACAATAAATTAACAACGCCGCGACATTTTTACAACAAATTCAGTTCTTAATTCATTAGCCATGCTCTGTAAGTTCTAGTTATTTTCCGATTAAAATATTTAAATATAATATGGGCATGTCATGAAGTGAAATTGGATTTAAGTATGTTTATCGATCTATTTCTATTGCTTCTTGGATCTTGAGTTTTGAGACTTGTCTATCTTTATTCCCATGTCTAGTTTATGATCTATTCAGCCTATTGTAAATCAGTTTTCTTGATTTATATTGATATTATTACCAAGTTGTAATCTTCATTCCTGTGATGATGTTTTTCTCTCTGATCTTATTTTTATGCAAAATTCTACCTTCCCCTATTTATTTTCTTTTGATGAACCTAGGTCAATTTCGGACCTAGGCCTAAACTACGATATTTGTGCGATGGTATACGGGGGGGGATATTGGAATATTGCCTAGTGGAATATATGTGTTTGGTGGAATTGATGGCATAACATAAAAATTGGATATTTAGGTATTACTACCATTAACATGAAATTGGATATTTGGGTATTGTTGATATAATTGAAATTGCAAGTTTGGGCATACATGAATTGGCATGTAAATTAAATCACGAGTTTGGGACTATGTAAATTAAATCAAAAGATTGGGATTATGTTAATTAGGCATATGTAGAATTGGGAATTTGAACATGAAAGCAATCGTAAACTTGATAGTTGGCATAAACATGTATTATGAACTTGGGCAACTGACATGTACTGTAATAAAAAGATTATTGTTTGGGATGACTACATCATGAATCATGATTTGGTGTTATTGGGTATGAAACTTGATACATGTAATTTTGGATAGAACTTGATACGGTAAAATGGCATAAAAATTGGCATACATCTAAAATGACATAAATTGAACATATGTAAATTTGATACAAATTGGGCATATGTAAAATTTACATGTAATCTAGAACTTGGGCATATGTTAATTATGTAAAATTTGGAGTTGAAAAATATATGATAATTTATGACTTAATAGAGGTTTAATATGAACGCGCCTAAGTTGGGTTTTGGGTAATTGGCATGTATTGTAAATAAAAGGCTATAACTTGGCATAACCTTATAGTGAATTATGGTAATAATTTGGGAATACGTTTTGGGGCAAAAACGTGAACCACGAACATTTCTATATGTTAAACACATGAACTGATATTGGGGTTTTGGGTGGAATACGACCATTAATGAACCTTTGACACGAGGTTAGACTCAGTTTGTGGTGTAAATCTGCCTGGAACCGCCCGGCAAATCCAGTAGCCACAAAGTGTCAATCTAATGTGAGAGGTCGAAGGCCAAATTGTAGGCGTAACGGTTTATGACACGAGGTTAGACCCAGTTTGTGGTGTAAATCTGCCCGGAACCACCCGGCAAATCCAGTGGCCACAAAATGCACGGTCTAATGTGAGAGGTCATGATTCGTTCGTCATAATGAATGAATTAAGGAATACTAACCGTAATAAGATGTGGGTATGGTTAGAGGGTTAGGTGGGATGATATGGAAATTTGACATGTAAATGTGGACCTAACCGGTATAAGTTAAGAACATGTAAAACTTATAAATGTAGGCTCAACCAATATGATATAAATGGATGGGTTAAGTAACGTGGCTAGGCTAATGACACTTAACCGTTATAACCTGACTAGCGGATGGGTTGGGCTAACTTGAATAGGTTGATAACACCCCATCGATATAACCTGATGCGTGGTAGGGTTAAGTGAGCACACGAGGGTAACACTTAACCATTATAATATGACTGGTGGATGGGGTTAAGTTAACATGCACTTAACCAGTATAACGTGATGCGTGGTAAGGTTAAGTAACAACAGATGGTAACACTTAACCGTCACAACATGATAAGTAGGTGGGCTAAGTCAACGTACACTTAACCAATATGACATGACATGCGGTGGGGTTAAGTTAACACAAGGGAGAACGCTTAGCCGGTATAACAAGACTTGCTGTAGGGATAAGTAACACAAGGAGCATCACTTAACCGATATAACATGAGGTGTGGTGGGGTTAAGTAAAACAAGAGAAAACACTTAACCAACTTAACGTGATGGACAGAGAAGGTTAGGTACATATCGGGTTGGTGGGTAATATTAGTAAATATAGGCCCGCAAACTTAACCAGTAGGAAACCCTAGTAACGGGGACCCATTTCAGCAGTAACCCAAATTAGGCATCATGGTACCCTGAAACTAGGCAGGGTGGGGCACGATTACTGGGCTGATTGTAAGCGGTCAAAGCGACGACTGGTGGTGCACAGTGTGGTTCTAACGGAGTGCGGGCGTGCATGCAACTCCGGAGCAGAAAAACAGGGCACTGGAGGGCACCAGTAGTATACCCTATGCATTCTAGAATTGTGTCGGGCCGCCACAATGGGACTGGATACACCCCATGGTGGGACCAACATAGGTATCTACAATCATTGGGGGCCGTATGATACACGTAGGTAGCATAATCCCTAGGTTGGACCTAGGTGGCATAAACCCTAAATCCGAGAAGCGTTCAATAGGTAGCATAATCCCTAGGTTGGACCTAGGTGGCATAAATCCTGGTTGAATCTAGGAAGCGCTCGATAGAAGACCCTAGATTTGATCTAGGTAATAAATAATAGATGTACACGTGAAAGCAACCTTAATTTCGGGGATCGGGATCACGTTATGATTTTACCATTTTATATAGATTACTAGTTGAGACACTAGTTAGGTGGTGCAGAGCAAAAACTTGATCGTCCCATTTAGTAGTTTAGTTTAATTTCATTTTATTTTTCTTTTGGGTTCTGGAGCAGTAGCGTATGGCGATTAATTCATGGTGAAGGGGTATGTTTATAAAAGAACATGAGGGCTTGACTTGTGTTAGGTGGCCATTATTTTTCTTTTATTTTGTGCGTCCCATTTAGTAGTTTAGTTTAATTAGGGTTCCCTCTTCTATTCACTCTTTTCTAGTCCTAGTTTTTATTTTATTTTATTTTCTCCTTTGTGTTATTTTTATTTTTTCTCTCTCTTGTCTTAGTCTTTCTTTTATGTGATTTTTTTTTTAAAGTTCCTAGTCGATTGTGTAGTTTGTTTGCTTGCAATTTTCTATATTTCATTCAAAAAAAATCCAAAAAGAAAGAAAAAGAATCAAAGATCAAAGTCGAGGAACATATTCAAGCAAGCGAACAAGAAATTCAGAGGTAAATCAAAATTGCAAACAGCGGATTTGGTTGCTAGCACTACACAGTTGCACTGGATGGACAGCCTTACCCCTCTGTAAAATTTTCTGAACTCAACATGTGCTGCTAAAATATAGAAATTGCTTGTAAAAAAATTCTTCTGCAGGGCAGCGGCTTGCTATGTACAATTTTTAATTTCTACAATTATTCTGTCTGATTGTTGTGAGTTGAAATTTCCATAACTGCTATCATCATTCTCCTCGTTTCCCAACAATAAAATCTGAGTAGATATTTCAAAATAATATAATTGAAAAGCGGTGCTTTGTGAAGTTGACTGTCTCGTATAATTGGATCGCGGATATGTAGTAGTTCAATTTATTGAACTATTAGCAAAAGAGGTTGCATACTACCCGTAAAACATTGGTCGTATCCCTTAGTATTTATACTATACGTGAATGGCCATAAGACCCTCTTCCCCCTTCTAATTGAGTCAGTTAATTAATAGAGCACAACTCATTCTTTTATACTATTCTGAAGTGAGAATAATTTATGTCTTACCCTGACTTCATTCAAATGTCTAATTCAAAAAAATCCTTGAGAGAAATGTGGGATAATAGTTGGAGTAGACGTCCTCTTGAAGAATATGAGTATGAATTGCAACTCATGAAACAAGATTTTCCAAAATTTTGTGAGCCCTATGTCAACAATTTTCAAAATTTTCCAACTAACCAACATTTTCAAAATCATAGATATAATCGAAACGACGATTTCAATTTAAATTTCAATAACTTCGATTATGGGCCACATCTACATCAAAATGGCTTTGAATCTCAACATGGAGCTGATCCACAGAAATATTGGGTTGGAAACCAATTCGAAAATAATTTTGAAAATGATTTTCAAATCGATCATAATTTTGAAAATTACAACCCATTTCCACATCTTGAGAATGACCAAAATTGGAATTTTCCCACCAATTTTAACAGTTTTGGTTATGAACAAAATTTCTATGATCAAAATGATTTCCAATATCATTGTCAGTTTTCTAAAAATTCAAACAACTACCACATTGGAAATAATATTGATTGTGAAATTGATGTGGATTATAATTTTGAAAATCAAGAAATCCAAAACGAGAGCTCTCAAATCAACGATCGTCTTAACATTCTTAGAGAGAGGGAAGAAAGACTAAATAAAAAGGCTGATGAACTTCTTTGTTTATTGACATCTTTGAAAGAACAACGAGAGCAACAAAATCAAATTCAATGCGATGAATCAGGAAATAATCCATTCTTTGCTGATAGTGAAAATTTTCAAATAACGACTTTGGAAATTGAGAATAATCATCTTGATGAAGTTGTTCAAAATTCGATAAATGATTTGGATTTCTACTCTTTTCGGGAAAAAGATTTAAACTCAGATTTTGATCTTCCTCTTTCAGGCTGTGAGAAACTTGAAATTTTTGAAATTGAACAGAATAAAGATGTTGAATTTTTCAATTCAAATTTGGAAAAGGATTTTAACGAACATGAATTTCTTGGATTGTACGAGGATGAGTTGCCAAATGAGGAAACTTCCAATGAATTTGAAATTGTCAGTGTCAAAAATACGTTGCCAATGAATGAAATTGAAAAATGTGATCACATAGTCTTGAACAACACTCAGATTTCAACTTTCACTGAATTTATATACGATCACAAATTTTTGAGCAATTACACTGATAAATTCGTTGAACACATGAATTATTTTTGGAATGCTGGCTTGGTTGAAAAACTTCATGTTAGGACGACCCTGGATATTTATCTCCTAGACTATAAATCTAGGTATAAAGATGAGATGGTTTTCAAAAACTCTTGCTTGTTAGAAAACATGTCTAGACACAGTGGGAATGGGACTCATAGGGCTCGAACCAAGTGTGGGGGAAAACATTGGTGGCACTCTTTGCATCGCATACATCGCAAACACATATATCATTGTACATATGATCCATTCTTACATAAAGTTAGACTGCATTTCATTCTTCAAATAATTTTGCATCTCATTCACCTTTGGGTACGATCTTTCAAATTTAGGAAACGTTTACAGTGTGGACACTGTTTAGTTCTAGTGTGGGGGGGGGGGGAGTCTGCATTTCACACATTTTCGTTTTTTCTTTATTTTTCTTTCTTTTTCAATTTCAGCCATTTAAATAGGCCCATCATGCATTTTATACTGCACTAACATGCCAATTTTTTTTTTGAAACACGACTCATTTTCAATTGATATAACAAAATAAGTTTACAATTTTTAGCCAGTTGATAGTATTTTTCTCTCTCAGCTAAATTCGAATTTGAAATATAATGAAAAGTTTAATTTTGAGGGATAATAGTGTAACCGGTACATAGGGAGATTCTTAGGTGATGGCCATGAAATCTATTCTATATTGTAGTCTTTGTTTAAATAAGTGGAGGACTTAAAATACTTATATTGGCTTTTCAAATTTTAAAACTAAGTTGTGTTAAGTTGAATTTGCGTAACTCTCTTTTGTGCTTATAATTTCAATAATAATAATAGTAATCCAAGGGTATCCAACATTGCTTGTATATCAAGCGTTGGTGTGCAAACCCACCAAGCTCTATCCGACATGTTGTTGACAAAGTCAGCGTTGGAATATCTTGGTCTCATTCTATGAGATTGGACACCTAAGGATTACCGACACGTTGTTGACAAAGTCAAAGTCGGCCTGCACAATCCGCCAAGCTCTTTACCCACTCTTCGTTAGTCCGCGAGGCAGTGCATGGGTGGTAAACCTTGGTCTTCTAAGTTAGGTGTATGTACTTAATCATAAATTTTAAAATTTTATAGAATAAAGAATAAGCGATGATGCCCAAACACCTCTTGACCTTATTGATTTGACTAGCCATACATGAGAAAATTAGAATACCACTTTGCAAACTGTGCCAAGCAAACTAAGAATCTATTTCATGGCCGCACTATGTTATCGACCGAACTAACTGGCCAAACTAGAATTTAACATTTGAAAACTTGATTTATATTGAAAATTTGTGACAAGTTGAGGTATCTAAAATAAAATCAACTGACTAGAAATTGTTAATTTAAATTGTTGTACCACTTCAGAAATAAGTCGTGTTTTCATTTTTCGTTTTTATTTGCATATGCCCATTGCATTCATGTAGTTTCATTAGAATCATAGCATACTGCATTTGGATTTTGTGGGTAGTATCCGCTGAAAACCCTCACGAGACACCACTCGTCTTACTAGGGACACTTAGAGGTTTAACGGCTTGTTGCATACGCTCAATGCAATCGTGTTTCCTACGAAAGTGCGACCTATCTAGTTAGTTTTTAATTTTTTTTTTACTCGAGGACGAGTAAAAGATAAGTGTGGGGGTATTTGATTGACATAGAAATGTGTTTATTCTATGCTCTTATATCTTATCTTTTGTATATAAATAAATATTACTTGGGTATTGTTTTGTCACTTTTACAGATATTCCAACCAAGCCCGCATGCAACCAGAAAAGCAGAGAAATGGAGATCAAATTGGTATATATTTACATTTTGAAGAATTGTAGATGAAGATCTCACATCTAGCTGCTGTTGGACAAGAAAATGATTGATAAAAAGGCCATATACATCTCAAATCAAGGGAGGCTTGTCTAAGAACTAAGAGGAAAAGAAGAAAGGCAAAAAATTTAATAGATTTAACTAAGGCCCATTTGAAATTCTCATTGTAAACTCTTGTGTAAATTCCCTAAGGCCCATCAATCATTGTATTAGGGTTAGGGTTTGGTTATCCCCTATATGTACCCTTGTAGTATCATTGTAGCCACCATCATATATCTCATTCTATTCTCTTCTTCATTAATAAAACTCATTTTTCTTTTTCTGCATTTTTCTATTTCTTAGCAATCGGTGTTGTCTTCACAATTAGTTTTGGAAGAACACCAATTGTATTTTACACTTTTTTTATAGTGATTAGTCGTTCTATTAGTTTCAACGACAATCCTAATTTTACTTTTTGTTGTTCTTCTTATTCTGCACTTTTATTTTCTGCATTGTTGTTCTTATTTTGCAATTTACTTTCTTTAGTGATTAATCGTTGATTAGATTCAACGATAATCCTAAGTTCGCAATTTCAATTTGTTTTTATTTCAACAAAATCTCCAGGCTTCGTCTAACTCGCCCAAGAGATTAGATAAATAATTTAATTTTAATTTACCTCCCTGTGTTCGACCTGTATGCTACACACCTATGCGCTTGCAGTAATTTAATTTAAAATTCGCGCTTTTCTAATTCATAGATTAGTGACGATCAAGTTTTTGTGGTTCCATTGCCGGGATGGGTCGGAATATCTGTAAAAGTGACAAAACAATACCCAAGTAATATTTATTTATATACAAAAGATAAGATATAAGAGCATAGAATAAACACATTTCTATGTCAATCATTGGACCTAGGTGGCATAAACCCTAAATCCGAGAAGCGTTCAATAGGTAGCATAATCCCTAGGTTGGACCTAGGTGGCAAAAATCCTGGTTGAATCTATGAAGCGCTCGATAGAAGACCCTAGATTAGATCTAGGTAATAAATAATAGATGTACACGTGAAAGCAACCATAATTTCGGGGATCGGGATCACGTTATGATTTTACCATTTTATATAGATTACTAGTTGGGACACTAGTTAGGTGGTGCAGAGCAAATAGATAGCATTTTAATGGTGAAGCAGAGAAATCTTGCGATGCTTGATAGAAATCTTGCGAAACTGTACTTAGTTAATCTTGAATGGGAACCTTGCAATGTTATACATGACAGAAATCCTATGATGTTATTCTTAGTTATCGTGCCTGTAGTTTATCTTGTCATCATGCTTATGTTTACTTTCAGTTTATTCATGCCATGTTATCTTTACCTATTTTTATGTTGAAAGTCACTAGGACTTACTCAGTCTTTATGACTGACCCGTTTTGTTCGCTTCTTTTTCTTCTGTTCCCCCCCAAGGTTCGCAGGGTGGGAATACATCTTAGTTCGGATCTTACCAAGCTCCAAGGCTCTTTCATGTACTGCTTGGATTTCTCCTTGCTATGGCTTGCTTTGCTTTATTGGGGAATACTACAATTTATTTTTATGCTTCTTTGTTTTTGAGCAAGATAGATATTTTAGCTATGTAATTGGGTATTGGAAGTTGATGGGCTTTTATTGTAAACAATTATATTTAATAAATGATTTGAAGTACTTTTACTTTACTTTCCGCTGTTTTATATATGTCTATCTTGTAATATTTCTGTTCCAGTACCCATAATGCTCCATTAAAGTTAAGGCATTCCCTTTGTGAGAGACCTTAACGGATGTGGGGTGTTACAATAAACTTCGAGTCAGTCATGGGACTAGTGTGAGAACTTAAAATGGTTATTAACTTTACTTTAAAATATGGTAAATCACGGGACCACACCGCCTATCACAGAATGGGTTTACCCCCATGAATACCAGTGCCTAAACAATAACCAATAATAAATATATGGATCTACAATGCATCATACAACATGTAATTTTCCAATTTACCCATTTAGGCTTAATCCCCAAATTTAGATTTTTGAAATCCAATTCACTTTACAGAAATTATTTCTTTGGACATTATTCTCGATTTCTTATTTCAAATCATTTGAAATACATATCTAACTTTTATATCAAAGTAGATTTTACTTCTGGATGTCAAACCAAAAAACATTTGGAAATATGAATTCCAAAACATAACAATGCATACAAACAAGTATGCAACCAAATATCGAGAGGTTTCTCCCATCGATAAGGCAAAGGGTACATACCTTACCAACTCGATATATATGTGTGTACATCCCACGATGGAGCAGGCTACACTGATGATGCACCATCCCACGCCCTTGAGGAAAACTACACCTTCATCTCACCCATACTTTTAGTTCTCAGGGTTACCCGAATCTTTAGCCACATACTAAACCATTTCATATCCCGAAGTAGGGAAAATCATTTCACAACATAATAATCACAAGTACTTTCAAACTATAGTACTTTACATTTGCAATTCACACATATGATTAGTCACTAGTAATCACATAACCTTTCAGCTCATACGTCTCAAAGAAGGGTGTTAAGCAAGAGAACAAATTCTCCTCCACCAAACAGATACATCATCAATAGCAACTAATCGGTTACATGATGAACCACAATGTCAAGCCATAATACATTTCTAAATCATTTTAGAAACATCAGGTTTAGACCTCAAAATCCTTTCTGTTTTATAAAAGATCTTTATAAAACATTCTGTGTCCAAAATCAAGATTACATTTCTTTTCACTTAAGAAAATATCATTTCAAAATCATTCATTAAATTTGAAATGAACTCAACAACATCGCTAAACATCTCATAGTCAAATCGTGAAGTGTTTCACAAGATCTTAGGCTACAAATAATTCTATCCAACCCAATCCTAAATGTAAAAGCATATTTGCTCATAAACTGGTCGAGCACAATACAAACAATCAACCAATCACAATCAATATCAATAACCAGGTATATTTGGTTTATATCACGTCTCATGTTTTGGTAAATTTAATTAACATTCATTTATTCCAAATCCACTTGAAATTTTATTAAAACTCCACTTAGTTTTAATCTCAAAAATCATACTTAATGATTATTCAACTTTTTGGAAATTAGTCCTGCCTTTAACTTGGTTAAAGAACCAATGTCATTTAAAACGAAGTTCACGATAAACCCAAAATCATCTCCCATCAAAATGGAATCTTCATGGAAATCATAACAGTGTATAATCGATATAAATTTTTGTATCAAACTAATACTATAAGTGGAATAACTGCAAGGCCTTTTAAATTCCATAAATAGTAATAGTCTTCATTCACAGAAGCTTATCTCAATTATTACCAAATCGAATTCCATTCAATTCCATTTTAATATTTTAAATTGGAAAACTTTACTTTGGAAAATTTCCATTAAATATTAGAATAAAGATTTATAAATTCCAAATCATATCTTCACTGTTAATTGGGTAAAAGAACTGATGTTATTTAAAACACAGTTCATGATAAACCAAAAATTCAGTTTCAATTCCAATTAAATATTAACTAATTGATAAACTTCTCCAAATCTTAATTAAAAGATTTATTCTATTCTCAACTTGGTTTAAGAACAGTGTTATTGAAGACACCATTCACGACAAACCCAAAATCCAATTTGATATTAAATATAAGGCTCTAAATAGAAATAATATCGGCTTATATTCAACACCAAATTCTGAAACCAACAGGTATCGTATTCGGAATTACGATATCTGTATCTTCCAAATTCCTCAACAATATCTGTATAATCACATAATCCAATATCGAAATATACGTAGATTATTTTCATTTAAATCCTTTCCAATTCATACATTGGAAAATTTTGGTTATTTTAAAACCCTTTTACTAATCCAATTTATTTATTTAAAAACATTGGATTATTATTCTAGTTAATAACTAGTTCATTTAGATAAAAATATATTTTATCATTTCAAAACTTGGAATTTATCAACCAAAATCTTTCCAAATCATTTATTATTATTTTACAAAAAAAATCCATATTTTTTATAATTTTATTAAGGCCCTTACAGTCGGTTTCCAATAACGGCCACTGAACTACATTTATAACGACCTTTTCTGAAATTGATTTGGACATAGTTTGAAATCCAACCATTTAAATTTAAATCTCATCTATTAATCGGAAAGATCTTTTCGATATGAAAGCAACGGTTCCGGTTTTATGAGATTCCGACGGTCGGATCTCCTGTTACATCAATTTGAAGTTAACGGTTGAAATTCGTGAACGGTCGTTGTGCGGCGCGTTCTGTTCAAGCCATTTAATATATAAAATATGTATATCATCGATTTTCATTTAAAATATATTTATAAATCATTTATAAATTTATTTTAAAACGTTTTCAACTTCATTTTTCAGTTTTAAATCAAAATTGAATATTCCATATCATTACAATTCTATACATCGCATATATATGTTAAAAATTATATTTTTAACGATCCAATATTTATTCTATATCATGAAAATTTTATACATCGCATATATATGTTAAAAATTATACTTTTTACAATCCAATAATTATTCCATATCATGAGAATTTTATACATCGCATATATATGTTAAAAATTATATTTTTAGCGATCCAATAAATATTCCATTTCATGACAATTCTATACATCGCATATATATATTAAAAAATATATTTTTAACAAATAAATAATTATTCCATAACATGACCATTTTATCCATTTCATATATAGGCTAAAATTAATATTTTTAGCGAACAAATATTTATTTCATTACATGACCATTTTATATATTACATATATAAGCTAAAAACTATATATTTAGCCAACCAATATTTATTTCAATACATGACCATTTTATATATTCCATATGCATGTTAAAAATTATAATTTTAACGAACAAATAATTATTTCAATCTATGAAAATTTTATATATCTCATATATAAGCTAAAAATAATACTTTTAGCCAACCAATATTTATTTCAATACATGACCATTTTATATATTCCATATACATGTTAAAAATTATATTTTTAACGAACAAATAATTATTTCAATCCATGACAGTTTTGCATATTCCATATACATATTAAAAATTATATTTTTAATGAACAAATAATTATTCCATTAAATGACATTTTTATATATTCCATATACATGTTAAAAATTATATTTTTAACGAAAAAATAATTATTTCAGTCCATGAGAATTTTTTATATTCCATATACATATTAATCATCACAATCACAATACATAAATCACCACATCATCCATATAAATAAATACTCAACTACCCAATGCCATTTACGGCGCCACAAGTGGACATCCAAGGAGTATGAAATGCGAGTGTCGCTAATATCCATACATCGCTTTCAATTTCAATGATTTGTGTGAGTTCTTTTGTTGAACACCAGCAATGTCACATACAACGGATAAGAATCAATACTGGCACATAATTTCAATTATAAAATAAATAACTGTACAAATATTTTAGTGAGAGAGTTTTCACATTGAGTTTCCACTCCACCATTCTTTATTGAAGGATTGTTTTAATAAAATTAAACCGGCATTTAATTTCATCAAAAACTACAACAGCTTCCGTTTTCATTCTGGTCAGTTCCATGTTGTAGTTTTTGACGAGGTGATTCCAACGGATCTTGAATTGTCGAATTCCGATTCCGCATGAATAAGATATGAGCATTTTAACTTCTAATGACATTATTAAAATAATAACTATTATTAACTTAACAAAAATTTATAATTAACCTTAATTAAAAAGATTAGGCCACTTCCTTCATCTTCTTCCTGGACCTGTAGTACGAACCTGCTTTACCTGAAACTCGCACGCTAGGGTTACAAATCACCACCAAATTACAATGTCAAACGTCGATCTACTAGTGCCTCGTCAACCGCCTAGGCATGAGCTCCTTTCGCTGGTGATAGCCCCCAGCTCAATGGCCCCTACCTCGCCAGAAAGGGCGATGAACGACGTGGGTTTGAGCTCCAAAATCGAGCTGCCTCCTCCACTAAAATAGATCTTACCCATACTGATTTAAATCTTGAAGAAAACTTAACAATATTCGCTTTGGAAGCTTCACCTAATTTGTAGCGGATTCAAAATAATTGAGGAGTGAAAATGGGACTAAATCTGCCATTAATACGATAACTAGCGGCGGCTTGGTTTGAAGATTAGGGTTTTTGTTGGGAAAGGAGGGTATTTATATATTTTTATATTATTTAATTTCCAATATTACTTTCTTTTCGGTCCGAACACCAAATCAAACCCAACGACTGTCGCCCTCAGCTAAATACCCCTATTCCAGACACAATGGAATATGTTTCGTAATCCATTTCGATTGTTTTAATCAGTTTCTATAAAAATTAAATATAAATTAATATAATGATCAGTATTGAATTTGAACGTACATTTTTATTTACCGGGGCCACATACTCACTCCAAAAATTACAGAAAAATTAAATCTAGCTATGTTTTGACGATACGGTCCTAACAAATCTAATTTCATCGAATTTGGAGGCCTTTTTGTAACAACCCAGAATTTCTGAACCAATTTAAACATTTTATTTAGCAATTTTAATGGCTTTTGAATATTTAAAATGATTTATTTTAAATAATAACGACTAAAAATTTATTTAAATCAAAGTTAAAACGGATAAATTTATTTTAATTATAAAACGAGCCTGAAATGGCATGGTAGTTTGAAAATTCGATTTTAAATTTCAATTGAATGTACATAATTCAAAATAAATCGGATTTCAGTAAAACCAGAAATTATGTCCAGTTTAAAATTTAAAATAGTCACTATGTAAATTATATATTTTTTAATATAATATATAGCCCTTAAAAAGAGCCATTTTGCAAATGACATCCATTTTTGATGAAACCACTTTGTTGGATCCAGAATGTCAAATTATTGTTAGGTTTTTTTGGAATTAATATGTGAGCGTGGTAAATTTAAACGTGTTTGGTAATTTCAATTTGAATTGGATCGACCAGAAAAAGGCCATTTTTCAAACGGTCTCCAAATTCAACGAAATTAGTTTTGTTAGGATAGTATCATCAAAACATAGCTAGATTTATTTTTCTGTAATTTTTGGAGTTTGTATGTGGCCCCCGGTAAAATAAAATATACATTTGAATTCAATATATATTGATTTATATTTTAATTTTGACAAAAAGTGATTCAAACAATCGAATTGGCTTACAAAAATATCCCATTGTGTCCGGAGTGGGGGTATTTGGCTAGGGGCGACAGTCATTGGGTTTGATTTGGAGTTAGTGGCGATAAACGAATATTTTTCAGATGAAATAATATTAAATAATATATATATATATATATATATATATATCCTAACCCTAAAAGTCGCATTCGTTGAAAAATAAAAAAAGAAATCGCGCCGCTACTTCAGCTGAAGGTGAAAATAGCGCAAAACTTTGAGCTTGATTTCCATGCAATCCGCGCTATGAATTCCCAAAACTCCTGTAACAACCCGCATTCTACGCATCGGAGGATCGTAGAATATTTATTTCTTTTCCATATGAAGTCGTAAGGTCATGTAACTTTGGGAAACAACTATTAGAGCCATTTCCAATGTTCATGATTTTTGTCGATTTTTAAATGACCACTTTGCCCCTAGCTAATCTTGTTTCGGCTATAACTTTTGATTGGAAAGGAGTTTTGACCTGAAACCACTTCCATTGGCTTCGGATAATGGTTTACCTTTCCGTAGAGTGGTCACATGTGAGAAACGGACTTACCGTTTGGGAGATATGGCTGAAATAAGGTTTGGAAGGTGAAAAACTACTTAACCGGGCCAAATAGGGGTGATTAGTGAATGGGCCCATAACCCATTTCGGGATTAGGGTTATGGGGAGGCTGAAAAGAGTTAGGGTTTCATTCTATTTCAGTTTTCTAGCCTCCACTTACCTCTTAGAAACCCTAAAAATGGCCTCCAACCTCTAAACCACCTCCAAATCACCTTCTAATCAAGGATTAAGCTTAGCAACATCAAATCAAGGGAGATCTTCACCAAATAAACATTAGAGCTGCTGTTTAGCATTGGGATTCACACCAAATCAGATATTTATTTCAGATTTAAGTTTTATTTGTGGCTAAGGTGAGTGATTTGCATAGTTCCTCACTAATTATGGCTAATTAGTGTTAATTAGCGAATTTAAACATAATAAAATTCTGGAGAAATATTTATAAAATTCAAAATGATGCTTTAGACCTCTGATATGAATTAGGGTTAATTTGGTTAAGTTTTGCTAATCATATCATTAGTTTCACCTAAACATGCTTAAGGGAAAATATGGGGTTTTGGCTAGGTTTGATCCATTTTAACCTATCATATTGTTGTTTTGGTGTTTGTGGTTGATTATACATGTTGCTATAACTATATGGTATGCTTTGTGATTGATTAGAATAGTTGGAATGGTCGAAAACGCCGTCGAGTGGCGTAAACTGCTTGCTGGAGAAAGTGCAGAAAATTGGCCGATCCGGATCAGAACGGAGGAAAGGACCCGATCCGAACCACCTCCCTTACCCGACCCGAACCGATTCGTGGGTATTTGTAACGATCTGGACCGAAGACCACAACCTGATGGTGGAAGGAGCACGAACCCGAACCGCGTCACGTACTGGAGCACTCGATCCGCTTGCATGATCCGAACCGTGGAGCATGGAGCACGATCCGAAGATGGTCCACGACTCCGCCAACAGCTCTGACCCGAACCCATGGATGGAGATGGACTTGGAGACCCGACCCGACCCGATGATGGTGACGACGATCCGAACCACGACGTGTTGGAGAACCCGATCCGATCTGGAGCAGAGGGGAAGGCTTGTGCTGGAGACCCGAACCGATCCGATGGTTAGGGGAAGATCCGAACCGATCCGGTGATGACCAATAACCCGAGATGCAAAGGTAGTCCAAATGGGAAGTTAGAGCTCAGAATCCAGTTGGGAACCAATGAGTTCACTTCATGGTTGGGCTTTGCTGCGGGACGTGTGCTAAGGAGTTGTCGACGTTCATAACTTCGATTCACCACTGAAAATGAATGATGGGCTACTTATCAGTGCAGTAGAGTCACTATGACTCGAGGGGCAAGGTGATGGTAGCAAGACTACGTTATCAGTGCAGTAGAGTCATTATGACTCGAGGGGCAAAGTGATCGTAGTAAGACTATGAGCCAGCACAGATGGGGTGAACAACCCCATGGGGCAAGTGGACATAGTAAAGGATTGGTAAGGCTGTGAGCCAGCGCAGATGGGGTGAATAACTCCATGGGGCAAGTGGACATAGCGAAAGATTAGTGGCTATGTATCAGTGCAGTGAAGCCATTTATGACTTCATGGGGCAAAGTGATCATAGCAAAGTATTGAGGTGATCGAAGTGGTGAATATCGTATGCTTTACGCACTTGAGTGAGAGATGTGAGGATGGTTGCTATGCTTGATTTTTTGCCATCACTATGACATGCACACCCCCACTCCCGTACTATTCACACCATGTGTTAGTGACACCTTAGAGTATGTACAGTATGTAGTGCTAACTCTTTGGTTGCAGGTCCAGGTTCAGGTATGGTTTAGTATACCTGTTATTGTTCTGTTTAGATGCTTATCGCTCATACCAGACTTTTTGTCTGACCCAGAGTTTTATGTCTCTTCTTATTACTCTGGGTGCTCACACGAGCAGACTAGAGACATGTTAGCTAGTGATGCGCGAGTAGCTGATTCGGAGGCGAGCAGGAGGCTTCCACGTATGATATATAGATATTCTCCCTGTGTCATTGGTGGTCGCTACTTGGGCATTAGTAGTGTACCTCCCTTATCTTGCTTTTGCTTTTTGAGACAATTTGAAAAGTTGTAATAATGTTGGCTTTGGATCATAAGCTGTATTTGGATTTTCTGCTGCTATATTAGTTTATTTTCAGTTTATGCACTGTCTCGCCTGTTTTATGTCAAGTATGTTATTATTATATTTTATCCTATGCGCTGTGAGACATTCTACAGGTTCTTTGCTGGTTCTTCGTCTTCTTTCTTTTCTTCTGACGACTGTCCCGTGCTAACTGGACATGTGTACAGCGCACTTTTGGAGTAAATATCGGTTGGTGCGGGGCGGGCCGTCACACTTGGTATCAGAGCTCTAGGTTGCGTAGTTAACCTAGGGAAAGACACTAGGGAGAGATAGTACGTATATGAGAGCGCGTATTTGTGATTATTTTGGTTTTCAAAAACTATATATATATATATACTATTTGTAGTATAAGAATGAAGTCGTACTACACTAGCACCACTATGGGGTCGTTAATCGTTTTCTCTTTACAGATTGAACGATGAGTCGAGACATCAGGGGTGCTGGTAGAGGGACTAATCATGGGAATGCTCCTGACATGAGGAAAATGTTTACCAACTTCATGAGGGAGATGCTTAGGGATGTTCAGGGAGCAGTTCCCAATCCCGGAAATGGTGGTGGTCCAGTAGTGCAGGCGCCTAGGGTCCATTTCGCCAAGTTGTGCAAGGATTACACTAACCTTGGTGGGAAGCCGTTCCACGGAACGGAGTCGGCCATAGATGTTCAGGATTGGTTGGATAGCTGTGATCGTATCTTCGACGACTTGGGTATTGAGGATGCGATGAAGAGAAAGCTAGCGTCTCGTCAGCTGCAAGGGCGAGCGATGAATTGGTGGAATGCCATTAGAACAGCTACTCCAGAAGATCAGGTTACTTGGGATCAGTTCAAGGCTCGCTTTAGCGAGAAGTTCATTCCAGCTGCCCAGAAGTCATTGTTGTTTAAGAGATTCTTGGAACTCAAGCAGAATGGTAGGGCAGTCTCTGACTACATTGCTGAGTTCGATACTTTGTCGAAGTATGGATTATCCCTTATCGATACTCCTGAGAAGAAGAATGAGAAGTTCATTACTGGGTTGGATGGATACTTGAGGGAAAGGCTTAACAACCACATCGATGAGACTTTTGAATCAATTGTGGGGAAAGCTTTGAGATCAGAGAGTCTTTACCCTAAGCCAAAGACTGAGGCTGCATCTGCAGAAGGGCTGAAGCCGCAAGCAGGCGGTGGAGGCAAGAATAACTCTCAGAATATGAGGAAACAAAACCAATCTAAGGATGGCCAGAAAAAGAGCAAGAAAGTGCTTCAGCTGTGGTAAGAAGGGCCATTATGCTAAAGAATGTCGGACCAAGCCAACGGATAGGAAGTGCTACAACTGTGGCCAAGTGGGACATCATAAGGATAAGTGTCCACAACCTCTTAAGGAGAAGCAGATTGTGAAAGCATATGCTATCGATGTTGTTCCTTCTTCGTCGAAAGCCCCAACTGCGGTGGAGAAAGGAAAGAATATCGTCATTCAAGGTATGCTTTCTATTTATGATGTACCAGTTCGAGTTTTGTTTGATACTGGGGCTTCCCGTTCCTTCATATCTAGTGACCTGGTGGATAGGTTGGGACTGGAACCCGAGATAATCGATAGACCGTTGGTTGTGATGAACCCAGTTGGTGGTTCGACTAACCTTAGTATGATTTGCCGAAATTTGGTCTTATTGAGTCATGGATGTTTGTTTGTTTGTGATTTCTTTGTTTTGGGCTTTACTGGGTATGGCATTATATTGGGGGTCGATTGGCTCCAAAGATACGGGGTGGTGGTAGACTGTGAGGGATTTTTTGTGACAGTTAGGGCGGATGATGGGCGGAGGGTAGTGTTTGGTAGTCTACCTAGTGATGGGGTAATGGCTAGTTTTATAAATTCCCTCGACATCCCGCATGATGAGTTGTCAGATGTGCCCGTGGTTGGCTAGTATCCGGACGTCTTCGAGGAGGTGACCGGGCTTCCACCACACCGAGAGATTGAGTTCCGTATTAATTTGGTGAAAGATGCCAGACCTATAGTGATGCCACTTCGTCATATGGAACCAAGGGAGCAGCGAGATCTCGGGGTGCAAGTAAGCGATCTTCTGAAGAAGGGATTTATTAGAAGAAGTGTCTCCGAGTGGGGAGCACCAGTTGTGTTTGCCACTAAGGCAGATGGTTCCCTTCGTTTGTGTGTAGACTATCGCGAGTTGAATAAGGTGACGAGGAAGAATAAGTATCCTCTACCGCGGATAGATGATCTGTTTGATCAACTGGAAGGAGCAAGAGTGTTCTCCCAGTTGGACCTCGCGACAGGATTTCATCAGCTCCGAGTAGCAGATGAGAGTGATTCGAAAACGACATTTAGGACGCCGTCTGGATTCTATGAGTGGTTGGTTATGCCATTTGGGTTGACCAATGCACCAGCAAATTTCGTGGATCTTATGAATCGGGTATTCAGACATCAGTTGAATAAGTTTGTTCTTGTGTTCATAGACGATATCCTTGTTTACTCGAGGACAGAGGAGGAACACAAGGGACACTTGAGGATAGTGATGGAGGTGTTGAGGAAACACCAATTAAAAGCGAAATTCTCTAAGTGTCACTTCTGGAGGAGGGAAGTGAGATTCTTGGGCCATGTTGTTTCAGAGAATGGTATTTCCGTGGACCCTGCGAAGGTGGCTATGGTACAGGATTGGTCTACGCCCAAGAATGCAACAGACGTAAGAAGCTTCTTGGGGTTAGCTGGATATTATCGTAAGTTTATCCAGGACTTCTCTAAGATAGCAGCACCGTTGACTCAGTTGACTAAGAAGAATCAGGCCTTCGTCTGGGACGGAGTGTGTGAGAATGCATTCAAGAGTCTAAAAGAAAAGTTGACGCGTGCACCAGTGCTAGTCATTCCTAAAGGGAATGAAGAGATGACGGTATACACGGATGCTTGTGGTACTGGACTAGGTGCTGTATTGATGCAAGGAGGTAGGGTTGTAGCTTATGCTAGTCGGCAACTAAAGCCACATGAGAAAAAGTACCCTACCCATGATTTGGAACTAGCAGCGATCGTGTTTGCGCTGAAGATGTGGAGACATTATCTCTTGGGAGAAAGATTTGAGTTGTTTACCGATCATAAATCGTTAAAGTATCTCTTCTCTCAGAAGGATCTGAATCTTCGTCAGCAGAGATGGTTAGAGTTCTTGGCTTCGTATGATTTTGATATCGCATAAACACCTGGGAAAGGTAATGCGGTAGCCGATGCCTTGAGTAGGAGACATGCCAGTTTAGGGGCTATGTTTCTAGAATGGGAGCAACTGGAGTATATCGCAGGGTTTGATTTCAGGCCATAGTGCGAATTGGATCCAGAAATGCTAGCTAGTTTGACGATCAGACCCACTTTGATAGAGCGGATTGGTTCCAACCAGAGGGACGATCCTAATCTATTGGAAATCATCTCCAAGTTAGAAATGGATATCGACGGTGAGGATATGAATTTGTATGGGCTTGATCGAGATGGATGGCTTAGAAAGAATGGAAGACTAGTTGTACCCAACATGAATGGTTTGAGAGATGAAGTGCTTAGAGAATGTCATCACTCAAAACTGACTATACACCCCGGTGGTGATAAGATGTATCGAGACATGAGACAGACTTACTACTGGGAAGGGATGAAAAGAGACGTTGGGGAGTTTATATCCAAGTGCATGAATTGCCAGCTAGTTAAGGCCGAGAAAAAGAAGCCTAGTGGTTTGTTGCAACCATTAGAAATTCCCGAATGGAAATGGGAGCAAGTCTCGATGGATTTCATCGATGGTTTACCAAGGACTAGATCGGGATATGATAGCATTTGGGTAATTGTGGATCGATTGACTAAGAGTGCAAGATTTATACCAGTCAAATCGGCCAGAACGACAGCTAAGTTAGCAGAATTGTATATGAAGTGGGTAGTGAGATTTCATGGAATACCTAAAAGCATTGTGAGTGACCGAGACCCGTTGTTTACTGGTGGGTTTTGGAAGAGCTTACAAGAGGCTCTAGGGTCAGAATTACATCTCAGTACCGCATATCATCCTCAGACCGACGGTCAGACGGAGAGGGTGAACCGTATATTGGAAGATCTCTTGAGAGCTTGTATATTGGATTTTGGTGGATCATGGGATGACCATTTGCATCTAGTAGAGTTTGCATATAATAATAGCTACCAATCCAGTATCGGTATGGCTCCATATGAAGCTTTGTACGGAAGACCGTGTAACTCACCATCATGTTGGATAGAGACCGGTAAGAAGTTTGTGCTTGGACCAGATGTGGTAAGAGAAACCTCGGACAAGATTAAGACCATTCAGCAACGAATGAAGGCTGCCCAAGATAGGCAGAAGAGTTATGCTGATAAGAGGATAAGAGACTTAAAATTCTCCATTGGTGACTTGTTGTTTGTCAAGATTTCTCCGTTGAAGAGCGTGATACGATTTGGCAAGAGAGGCAAGTTGGCACCAAGATTCGTTGGCCCATTCCCAGTTCTCGAACTAGTTGGGAATCTGGCGTATAGAGTTGACTTACCAGAAAAGATGGCGGGAGTTCACAACGTATTTCATGTTTCCCAACTAAGGAAGTTCGTACATGACCCAGATATGACTATTTCACCTGATCAGTTAGAGGACTTCGAAGTGGAACCCGAGGCGGTTGGGAACCGCAAGCCAATTCGTATTGTCGAGCACGGTACGAAGCAACTTCGAAGGAAGGCGGTGAAGCTAGTCAAGGTTCAATGGGAACAGGAACGAGATTGACTGTACTTGGGAGACAGAGGAGAGCATTAAGAAGATGTATCCAGAATTCTTTGCCTGGTAAGATTTACTTTGCAATTTAGTTCTTCCGCATGCTAGGATAGACTTTTTTTGCATGTTTGATTTTTGTCTTATGGCTGATAGGCATGCGGGACCCTTTGTGTGTTTTGATTAGGGAATTTCGGGGGCGAAATTTCTTAAGGGGGGGAGAATGTAACAACCCGCATTCTACGCATCGGAGGATCGTAGAATATTTATTTCTTTCCCATATTAAGTGTTATGGTCATGTATCTTTAGGAAACAACTACTAGAGCCATTTCCCATGTTCATGATTTTTGTCGATTTTTAAATGACCATTTTGCCCCTAGCTGATCTTGTTTCGGCCATAACTTTTGATTGGAAAGGAGTTTTGACCTGAAACCACTTCCATTGGCTTCGGATGATGATTTACCTTTCCGTAGAGTGGTCACATGTGCGAAACGAACTTACCGTTTGGGAGATATGGCTGAAATAAGGTTTGGAAGGTGAAAAACTGCTTAACCGGGCCAAATAGGGGTGATTAGTGAATGGGCCCATAACCCATTTCGGGATTAGGGTTATGGGGAGGCTGAAAAGAGTTAGGGTTTCATTCTATTTCAGTTTTCTAGCGTCCACTTACCTCTTAGAACCCTAAAATGGCCTCCAACCTCTAAATCGCCTCCAAATGACCTTTTAATCAAGGATTAAGCTTAGCAACATCAAATCAAGGGAGATCTTCACCAAATCAACATTAAGAGCTGCTGTTTAGCATTGGGATTCGCACCAAATCAGAGATTTATTTCAGATTTAAGTTTTATTTGTTGCTAAGGTGAGTGATTTGCTTAGTTCCTCACTGATTATGGCTAATTAAGGGTAATTAGTGTTAATTAGCGAATTTAAACATGATAAAATTCTGGAGAAATATTTATAAAATTCGAAATGATGTTTTAGACCTATGATATGAATTTGGGTTAATTTGGTTAAGTTTTGCTAATCATATCATTAGTTTTACCTAAACATGCTTAAGGGAAAATATGGGGTTTTGGCTAGGTTTGATCCATTTTAACCTATCATATTGTTGTTTTGGTGTTTGTGGTTGATTATACATGTTGCTATGACTGTATGGTATGCTTTGTGATTGATTAGAATAGTTGGAATGGTCGAAAACGCCGTCGAGTGACGTAAACTGCTTGCTGGAGAAAGTGCAGAAAATTGGCCGATCCGGATCGGAACGGAGGAAAGGACCCGATCCGAACCACCTCCCTTACCCTACCCGAACCGATTCGTGGGTATTTGTAACGATCTGGAACAGAGACCACGACCTGATGGTGGAAGGAGCTCGAACCCGAACCGCGTCACGTACTGGAGCACTCGATCTGCTTGCACGATCCGAACCGTGGAGCATGGACCACGATCCGAAGATGGTCCACGACTCCGCCAGCAGCTCCGACCCGAACCCATGGATGGAGATGGACTTGGAGACCCGACCCGATGATGGTGACGACGATCCGAACCGTGGCGTGCTGGAGAACCCGATCCGATCTGGAGCAGAGGGGAAGGCTTGTGCTGGAGACCCGAACCTATCCGATGGTTAGGGGAAGATCCGAACCGATCCGGTGATGACCAATAACCCGAGATGCAAAGATAGTCCAAATGGGAAGTTAGATCTCAGGATCCAGTTGGGAACCAATGAGTTCACTTCATGGTTGGGCTTTGCTGCGGGACGTGTGCTAAGGAGTTGTCGACGTTCATAACTTCGATTCACAACTGAAAATGAATGATGGGCTACTTATCAGTGTAGTAGAGTCACTATGACTCGAGGGGCAAGGTGATGGTAGCAAGACTACGTTATCAGTGCAGTAGAGTCATTATGACTCGAGGGGCAAAGTGATCGTAGTAAGACTATGAGCTAGCGCAGATGGGGTGAACAACCCCATGGGGCAAGTGGACATAGTAAAGGATTGGTAAGGCTATGAGCCAGCGTAGATGGGGTGAATAATTCCATGGGGGCAAGTGGACATAGCGAAGGATTAGTGGCTATGTATCAGTGCAGTGAAGCCATTTATGACTTCATGGGGCAAAGTGATCATAGCAAAGTATTGAGGTGATCGAAGTGGTGAATATCGTATGCTTTACGCACTTGAGTGAGAGATGTGAGGATGGTTGCTATGCTTGATTGTTTGCCATCACTATGACATGCACACCCCCACCCCCGTACTATTCACACCTTGTGTTAGTGACACCTTAGAGATTGTACAGTATGTAGTGCTAACTCTTTGGTTGCAGGTCCAGGTTCAGGTATGGTTTAGTATACCTGTTATTGTTCTGTTTAGATGCTTATCGCTCATACCAGACTTTTTGTCTGACCCAGAGTTTTATGTCTCTTCTTATTACTCTGGGTGCTCACACGAGCAAACTAGAGACAGGTTAGCTGGTGATGCGCGAGTAGCTGATTCTGAGGCGAGTAAGAGGCTTCCACGTATGATATATAGATATTCTCCCTGTGTCATTGGTGGTCGCTACTTGGGCATTAGAAGTGTACCTCCCTTATCTTGCTTTTGCTTTTTGAGACAGTCTGAAAAGTTGTAATAATGTTGGCTTTGGATCATAAGCTGTATTTGGATTTTCCGCTGCTATATTAGTTTATTTTCATCTTATGCACTGTCTCACCTGTTTTATGTCAAGTATGTTGTTATTATATTTTATCCTATGCGCTGTGAGACATTCTACCGGTTCTTTGTTGGTTCTTCGTCTTCTTTCTTTTCTTCTGACGACCGTCCCATGCTAACTGGACATGTGTACAACGCACTTTTGGAGTAAATGTCGGTTGGTGCGGGGCGGGCCGTCACAACTCCACCAGACAAAATCGGAGTACTAGATGCAAGCTTCAAATCTATCCTCGTTTGAACTAATTTTGTATGGTGTTCGCTGAGAAATCGGAGCTCAAAGTCTCAACTTTCAAATGCCATTTCTGGCTCGGATCCACGTGCGAGTGGGGCCCATTTCTGGGCGACGGCGGAGGAAGCCACGAGCTTCGAGGTGGGCGCATCTGATCTTGGTCACAACAACCGTATATGGTGCGATTTCCCACCCTAGAATCCAATGATGGCTCAGTTCATTTCGACGTTGCTTGGAAGAAGATGAAGACATGGTAACGGATTTTAAATGTTGCAAATTTAATTTGATTACGTATTTAATTTTACAAAGTGTTTAAAACGCAATATCTTTTACATACGAGGTCCAAATCACGCAAAACTGGATCTGTTGCAATCGTGGGGATGAGAGCTTCACAACAAGACTAACTAGGTCCAATTTGGAGCTAGTTAGAAATTTAGGCAAATTCAAACCCAGACTATACTGAAACCATAAGTTAAAGGCTAACGGAGTGGATCCCAATATGAGAACTCTTTCTCACTCAAATTATTTTACAGTTATTATATAATAGGTTGCATACGGGGCTTAGTAGCTCCTAACACTACTTTTTGTACAAACCATGGATGATTTGTGTGATTTGATTGTATTGTGGGAAAATTTGACTATATTGTGTATTGTGATTATGATATTGAAATGGAGTAAATAATATATATATATATATATATGTATGTGTGTTGTATAAATTATTTATACATGCAATATATAAATTATTTATATACGCTGTATAAAATTCTCTAGAAAATAAAACAAATATTCATTTACAAATCAGACGGTTTATTTATGTACACCTATTTAACTGATCTTGATAAGGACGATAATTTCTACACATCGCCCAACTGCATAAATAATAATTAGTATTTGTTGTTTGAAAACCCCATACGGGTATTGGGATGATATTTGACATACACTGATCCCAATAATTAGTGGTATGTCAATCGATGGGTTGACAGACTATATAAGCGTTATTACTTATCTTAGTGCTTAAACAGTTGTAAAATGCACTCTATATGTTGTATGAATTTTCAATGATTGTTTATCATTATTATTGCATACATGCGATGTATGAAATCCATATAACTGAAATCATGTGGTAATTGATTGAGTCCGATTCCAATTCAGAATTAACGAGTATTTTAAAATAATATTCACTGAATAACCAAAATGTGATTTTGATGTCCGATTTGGGATCGACACGAAAATATTGAAATATGGAAGCTGATTTATGTGGTTAAATGCCATTTTTACCCAAACGGGATTATTGATCGATTTTATTCATTTTATAACGAATATAAAAAAGAAGTGATTTCAAAATCTAATATTTTGAAAATATTATCATTTTAATGTTATAATGATATGGAATATTCAACTTTGATTTAAAATCGAAAATGGAGTTGAAATCATTTAAAATGAATTGATAAACGATTTATAAAATACGTTTCAAATGGAAATCGACGATATATATATTATATATATATATTCAATGGCCTGAACAGAACGCGCCGCGCAACGACTGATCATGAATTTCGACCATTAACTTCAAATGGACGTAACGAAGATCCGACCGTCAGATTCTCCTCAAACTGAACCGTTGGTTTCGTATCGAAAAGAGCTTTCCAACAAATATAAGAGATTTAAATTTGAATGGTCGAATTTTGAAATATGTCCAAATCAATTTCAGAAAAGGTCGCTATGAATGCAGTTTGGTGGCCACCGACTATACTGGGCCTTAATTAATTATTAAAAATATGGAAAAATTATTTAAAATCACAATAAATGATTTGGAAAGATTTTGGGTTGAAATTCCAAGTTTGAAAAGATAAAGGATATTTTTATCAAAATGAACTAGTTATTAACTAGAATAAAATCCAATGTTTTCAAATAATAAACTGGACACAGAAATGGTTTTAAAATAACCAGAATTTTTTCAATGTATAAATTGGAATGGAAATTATCTTCATAATGTTTCAATATTGGATTCCGCGACAATAGGGAAATTGCGGAGGAATTTGGCAGATATATATATATATATATATATATATATATATATATATCGTTATTCCCACTACGATATTTGTTGATTTCATAATTTGATATTGAATATATGTCGATATAATTTCTATTCAAAGCCTTGTATTTGATATTAAATTGGATTTTGGGTTTGTCGTGAATGGTGTCCCCAGTTGAGAAAAGAGTAAATCTTTTAAATAAGATTTAATGAAGTTTACCAATTAATCAAAATTTAATTGGAATTGAATTGAAATTAGATTTTTGGGTTTATCGTGAACGGTGTTTTAAATAACACTTGTTTTTTTAACCCGATTAACAGTGAAGAGATGATTTGGAATTTATAATTCTTATTAGTAAGATTTAATGGAAATTTTCCAAAGTAAAGTTTTCCAATTTAATATATTAAATTGGAATTGAATGGAATTCGATTTGGTAATAATCGAGATGAGCTTCCGTGAAGGAAGACCATTACTATATATGGAATTTAAAAGGCTTTGCCATTATTCCATTTATAGTATTGATTGGATACGGAAATTTATATCAATTATAAATTGATCTGTTTTTCGTGAAGATTGCATAGTTGATGGAAGCTGATTTGGGTTTATCGTGAACTGTGATTTAAATGACACTAGTTCTTTAACCCAGTTAAAGATAAGATTAATTTTTTAAATTTGAATAATCATTAAGTAATGATTTTTGATATTAAAACTGAATTAGAGTTTTAATGAATCTTTAATTAGGTTGGAATGAGAATGGGATAATTAAATTTATCGAATTCATGAAATGATTGAGAATGGAGTACCAATAGTTTTACTCCAGGCAATAGTTAAATCTTTAATTAGATTTGAACGTGAAATGGTAATTAAATTTACCGATAACACCGTGGGTGTTAGATATGGGGTACCACCAGTTTTGCTCCATGAGATGAATAGGTTGGGATTGGATAAATAAAATAAATGATTACTTCTGTATGGCTTGATAATCCCGACTAGTTTTATAAACCATAACTTGGTTTAGAATTGTGGAAAGATAAAATAAAATCTTTTGAAATTGATATCAAAAGGAAGATTTAAGAGAAAATTTAAAAGAATTTATCTTTGATAAAATTAATGGGAACCTTTCCCTAATGATGTGAATATTTGAATAAAATAATATTCTGAATTGGAATGAGGCATATGCTGTGTTTTTATAACATTTGATTATAAAATATGTGAGTTATTCGGAAGGACCGAGTTTAACCCATTCTGAATAACTGATACAACGATTAAAAGTCGACGATGAAAACGATGGTTGAAGACCGAAGATCTTCACATCGTTTGGATGATTACTAATGTCTTGATTGGGATGTACACACAAGACAAGGTAATAAGTGGTGATGGTCCAGACATACTTGGAGATCGACCGGATATGCGAGGGCCTCTCTACTGCATTGGACATATGGGACAAGGAATAAGGTGCCTCCGATTTCGTTCAGACTAAGAAAGGACTTGCAAGTGGATAGTATGTCTGACATTGTATTACTTTAAACTGCATTCTTTGATCTCTGCTAAATATATATCTGTTTGGTGCAGAGAATTTATTCTCTTGCTTAACACCCTTCTCTGAGATGTACGAGCTTAGAGGTTATATATCGGTGCAAATCAGTGGTACGGTACGGAATGGCAGTTTAGCACGCTTAGATGCTAATGATCAAGGCTTTTGTTAAAAAGCAGTGTCTTGTGGTTGATGATCAAAGCACAACTTTAATTAGCATAGCTTTGTGTAGCGTTAATTCGCGAGCTTCACACCGCAGGTATGAATCAAAAATGGGATAGTGACTGCATGGAAATGGATATATTTTAGCTCTAGCTACGAGTAACGCCATGGTATGGAGCCTAGACCATTTACTAATGTGGATGTTGCATATTATTTGATGGAAAGTGAGATATCTTGGATATGATTTGAGTCCCTAGTGGCTCTAGAGTGGTCGACATTATAGACCCATTTTGTAGGTTCGATAGAACCTGCAAACATATAGTTTATGGTATTGCCAATCATCAACGGATGACCGACCATGAAGATCCAAGGGGTTCACTGCTGGGGATCCTGAGGCATTTGCTAAAATGTCTTAAAATCGGTGAGGACGATCCCTTGCCTCGGTTCATAGATGGAAACCCAATTTCCAATACGTGATTTTTTAGTTTTAGTTGTATATACATATATGGCGACGTAAATATAATGGTACCTACGTCGCTTATGATTGATACATTTATATTTGAAGTTGATTTCTTCACTTATATAGTAATTATAAAAGATGAAATTTTGCGTATCAAGCATATTTGACTATTATAAGGGAAAACTCTATCCTCGACTGCGTTCATTGTGTGATGGGACCTGAGTCTTATAATAGCTTCATTTTTCTCTTTAGCATTGCGCTGTTAGTTTTATGCCTGGTATTCATGAGGGATAAACTTGTTCCATGTTATACGGCGTAGTCCCGTGAATTACCTAACTTTAAAATAAAAGATAATAACTGTTTTAGTTCTCACACCAGTCCCATGACTGACTCGGAGTTTATTATTTCTACCTAAACTATGGGTGCCTATATTATCCACTCGCGCAGTCGGTAGTTTTGGTTTTTGCAGATACTTCTTTTCACAGGATCCAGGATTACAACTGGAGCTATATTCAGAAAGCTTTGTATCTGTATTTCTATTCAGTTGTGGTTATAGATGATTTCCGTTTTACATTATTCTTATATATTATTTTTTCCTCTGCTATGTATTTTAAACTCTGATATTATTTTATTTCCGCTATGTAATATTTATTCATACTCTGATACATTCTTATACTCTAATGTAAATTGTTGTAATAGCAATGAAATGTTCTATTGTTTGTGTTCTGATGCGTCGTGTTCTCAAAGCAATCTAGGCTTTCCCATAAGGGGAAAATTAGGTTGTTTCACTTTTGTATCAGAGCTTTGGTTTTACAAAGCTTGAGAACAAGACACATTAGAACAAAACGAAAGAATTCATCAGAGATTGGATTAGTAATATCCAATAAGAATGACTCGTTAGAGATATGATCAGTAGTATCCTAAAACGGGTGTGAAGAGTGTTATTTTTAAAATGAAAACGAATTTTGTTTTGAAAAATTAAACCTTATTATACGTATGTGAGTATTTTATTTTATATTGATTTTGGACTATCGGGTATATAGAGATTTTAATATACGTCTGATCGACGTATACACGAAGCCTCAAATATACTTGATAGATATAGGATCACACTCTAGCCGCCCAGGGATGATCTTGATGATGTGGCCACATCATCAGCATCCGTGTTCGAGTTTCAGAAGTGAGATATCTATATGATTCCAATTGACTGGTGTGAGAACCTGAAACACCCCACCTTCGTTAGGGTCACTCTCAAAGGGAATGCCCTAATTTTGGTGGAGTGTTTCACTTGGTATCAGAGCCAGGTTTACCAGATAAGATAAAAAGTTTTGAAAAATTGTTTTCAAAAAGGAAATTTAAAGAAGCATTTTTAAAAGAAAAATATTATTTTATTTTAAAAGGCAAAGTCCACTCCCCAAAGCCATAGGTACTATCTCTTATCCTTCATTTTGAATCTATCCTTTTTGTTTCAGCATGTCCGAAGATCTTAACTTGCCAGAAGGGGTGCCAATACCTGGTTGGTTTAGACGGTTCTTAGAAGCAAGGGCCACTCAGCCAGGTCCTACCGTTCCTCCTCCCCCAGCTGCCGGAAATCATCCAGCTGCAGCGGCACCTTTTCCTCCACCTCCTCCTCGGGGAAACACGTTTGCTAAGATATGTAAAGATTTTAAAGCTATGGGAGGAAAGGATTTCCATGGAACTGAGTCCTTCGTGGCAGCTAGGAATTGGCTGAAAGAAACGGAGGACCTATTCATCATCTTTGAGGTAGAAGATAGACAAAAAGTACAACTGGCAGTGTGGCTATTGAAGGGCGAGGCTTCCTACTGGTGGGAAGTCACTAATGCTGAAAGACCAGTGGAGACATGGGAGGACTTTAGGGCAAGGTTTGAGACTAAATTTCTCTCAGATGCGGAAAGAAGTTTGCAGTTGGAAAAATTCTTATTTCTTAAGCAAGGGGATAAGACAGTCAGAGAGTATGTGAATCAGTTCGATGAGCTGGCTAGGTTTGGGCTTGACCTAGTCAACACCCCGCACAAGAAGGCTCTCCGTTTCGTCAAAGGGTTAAATGAGCCATTACACAGTTTGGCCATGACCCATATACCCATGGGAGCCACGTATGAAAGATTGGTGCAAATGGCATTGCTGAATGAAGAGGATAAGGGCAAGAAGGAGACAAAGGCAGAAAGCTCTCAAGGGAAGAAAGAGGGTTTGCAGCCTAAGAAGACAGACTTTAAGAAGGGCGGGAAAGGCAACAAAGAGAAGAGGAAGTGTAATTTCTGTGGCAAAGTGGGGCACTTAGTAAAGGACTGCCGGAAAAAGAAGGCCAAGGAGAATGGTGGGTGCTTTTCTTGCGGTGAGACGGGCCACAGGGCTAAGGACTGTCCAAAGAAACGAGGACAGGGGCAGAGGGCTGGATCCACCCCAGGGGCACAGGTTCATGTGCTGGAAGCGCCACCTCTGCAACAGCGAGGTATAAATACTTCTGTAGAAAGTGTAGTTTATCTTTATGATCACCCCGTTCACACTTTATTTGATTCTGGCGCATCACACTCCTTTATCTCGTCTGCTTTAGTAGAATCTCTGCACCTAAAAACTAGTATGGTAGAGGACCCCTTAATTGTTTCAAACCCAATTGGGGGCCCAGCTCATTTGTCTATGATCTGTTTGGGATTGAAAATTTCTATTCTAAGTGTAGAATTTCAATGTAGTGCCTTTGTTTTGGGCTTTTCGGGTTATGGTTTGATTTTGGGTATGGATTGGCTATCCAGTAATGGGGCCATCCTTGATTGTGAGAAAAGGGTTGTTAGGCTCCTAACCCAGCTCGGTAATACTTTGGAAATTTCTTGTAATCTCTCGTATGCGGTTATGCTTAGTTATCTTGAATCGCTAGATGCCTCTGTTGAAAATTTGTAATCAGTTAATGTGGTCCGGGAATATCCGGATGTATTCGAAGAGGTGAAGGGCTTGCCTCCGAAGTGGGAAATAGACTTCCGCATATATCTGGTAGATAATGCAAAGCCCGTTGCGTTACCCGTTAGACACATGGCTCCACGGGAAAGGAAAGAGCTCAGTAAACAAATTAAAGAGCTTCTAGAAAAGGGGTTCATTAGGAGAAGCATTTCAGAATGGGGCGCTCCAGTGGTGTTCGCTACAAAGGCGGATGGTTCACTCCGTCTATGTGTTGACTATAGGGAGCTCAACAAGCTAACGAAAAAGAATAGGCACCCTCTCCCTATAATTGACGATTTATTTGACCAGCTTGTAGGAGCGTCTGTTTTCTCCCAACTCGATTTAGCGACCGGTTTTCATCAGCTAAGGGTGGCTGAAGATAGCATCGATAAAACGGCATTCAGAACCCCAGACGGCTTCTTTGAATGGCTTGTCATGCCTTTCGGCTTGACAAATGCACCTGCTTACTTCGTGGACCTGATGAGTAGGGTATTTAGAGATTTCCTCAACAAATTCGTAGTGGTCTTCGTAGATGATATCCTTATCTTCTCAAAGAGTGAAGAAGAACATGCTCAGCACTTAAGGGCAATCATGGAAACTTTGCGAGTCCATCAACTAAAAGCCAAATTCTCCAAATGCCACTTTTGGAGAGAAGAGGTGAGGTTCCTTGGGCACATAGTATCCAAACAAGGGTTAGCAGTGGACCCTGCTAAGGTAGTGGCGGTACAGGATTGGAAGACACCAAGGAATGCAACTGAGGTCCGAAGCTTTCTAGGACTAGCAGGTTTCTATCGAAAGTTTATAAGGGATTTTGCGAAAATCTCAGCTCCGCTCACAAAATTAACCAAGAAGAATCTAGTGTTCAATTGGGACTTGGATTGCGAGTTTGCTTTCCAACGATTGAAAAGGGCTCTTACAACAGCCCCAGTTTTGACGCTACCGGATGGGAGTAAGATGTTCACTGTTTATACGGATGCATGTGGGACAGGGCTAGGCGCCGTCTTAATGCAAGAAGGAAGGGTAGTAGCTTATGGCGGGAGGCAGTTGAAAGTGCACGAAAAGAACTACCCAACCCACGATCTTGAGTTAGCCGCCATCGTCTTTGCACTCAAGTCTTGGCGACACTATCTCCTAGGTGAGAAGTTCGAACTTTACACTGACCATAAATCGTTGAAATATCTTTTCTCGCAGAAGGATCTTAACTTGAGGCAACAAAGATGGATGGAGTTTCTTGCCTCGTACGATTTCGAAATCTCCTATACTCCGTGCAAAGGCAACGTAGTGGCAGACGCGTTGAGCCGAAAGAAATTGACCCTAAGCCCGTTGTTTGTTGAAAGACAAAGCCTAGAGTTTATAGCCAGCTTCGACTTTAGGCCTTCCTCCGATTTCGTACCAGGCTTGCTAGCATCTCTCGAAGTGCGCCCAACTTTAGTGGATTCAGTAGGGACAACACAACGCGAAGACCCTCAGCTTGTGGAAACAATTGATAGGCTAGTTAGGGGTGAGACTTCAAGTCACCTCAACAGATACTCCATAGACGATAAGGGTTTGCTAAGGCGAGACGGAAGACTATGCGTCCCACAGACAAAAGATTTAATAAAGAAGGTTCTCGAGGAAGCACATCACTCCAAGATGACGATACACCCAGGTGGAGATAAAATGTACAAAGACATAAAAAGGACTTTCTTCTGGAACGGCATGAAAAAGGACGTGGCAGAATTCGTTTCTAAGTGTATGGTGTGCCAACAGGTTAAGGCGGAACAGAAAAAGCCTGGTGGACTACTACATCCTCTGGAGGTCCCGCAGTGGAAGTGGGATAGCATCTCAATGGACTTCATCGATGGGCTGCCTAGGTCTAGGAGAGGCAACACTAGCATTTGGGTAATAGTGGATAGGCTTACTAAAAGTGCCCACTTTTTACCTATCAAAAGTAAGAGAACTGCCTCATCCCTAGCATCACTTTACCTCAAGGAAATCGTTCGACTCCATGGAATACCATCTAGCATTGTTAGTGACCGAGACCCCATCTTCACCAGTGAGTTTTGGCGGAGTCTGCAAGAAGCAGTAGGAACGCAGTTATGCTTGAGCACAGCCTATCATCCCCAAACCGACGGCCAAACAGAGAGAGTGAACAGAGTTTTGGAAGACCTTTTAAGACTGTGCGTCCTTGACTTCGGAGGGACATGGGAAGACCACCTTCCTTTGGTGGAATTTGCCTACAACAACAGCTATCAAGCAACCATCGGAATGGCGCCCTTCGAAGCTTTATATGGAAGACCGTGTCGATCGCCCACTTGTTGGTGGGAGTCTACTGATAAGCTCATACTTGGACCAGATATGATCCGAGAGACTTCAGAGAAAGTAGACTTAATACGAAGAAGGATGAAGACGGCCCAAGACAGACAAAAGTCCTATGCCGACAAGAGAAGGGCCGACCTTGAATTTGAGGTTGGAGACAGAGTTTTTCTCAAGGTATCTCCGCTAAGGAACGTTGTTCGTTTTGGAACCACAGGAAAACTGGCACCAAGGTTCATAGGGCCATTCCCTATCATCGAGAAAATTGGGAAAATGGCCTATAGATTAGAGCTACCCGAGAAGTTGGCTGGAGTCCACAACGTTTTTCACGTTTCACATCTCCGAAAATGTCTACATGAGTCTGCTGAAGTGGTAGAGCCAAATATCCTCGAAGAGGCCGAAGTGGAACGCGAAGCAACCATAAGAAAAGTTCCAACCCGCATCTTAGGAACGGAAGTGAAGAAGCTACGCAACCGCGAAGTCAAACTCGTCAAAGTTCAGTGGAGCGACGCCGAGGGAGACGCGACTTGGGAAACTGAAGCTAGAATACGCACTGCCTACCCTTTTCTTTTCGAGGGTACATCCTTGATCTTTCCTTTTCCTTAAGTTGCGCTTTTATCTATCTTTTTAGGTATATTTCCTCGACCTTATCTTTTAGGTAGAAACCCTTTGGATGGAAACATGTAATTGAAACATGTTATGGATGATGGTTGCAAGTGGTTGCAAGTGATTGCTAGTGGTTGCTCGTGGTTGCATATACACTCACAATCTAGGTTTTAGATCGGTTCAGTCACTTCATATTGCATATGCATATATGTTTGCATTCGTATATGGTTGAACTTTAATATGTTGTCATGTGGATGTTGCATTTGTATTGAATGATTGTGCACTCATGTAGAATCATGAATAGGAAAATTTGCATACATAATGGATTCATGGTACTTACATAATTCGCATTAAGGAGGTCAACTGAATCAGTAGACCACCTGATTTTGCATTAGATAAGTTCATATACACACACTTCGCATATGATCATGAAGCATTAGAAGTCTTTTAAGGACAATGGATGCTCGTGTTTGATGGATGAGTAGATGGATGATTGGATGTTAGGATATACAAGACACCCCACCTCCGTTAGGGTCACTCCCAAAGGGAATGCCCTAATTTTGGTGGAGGTTTATAAGTATAAGTCACAGATATACAAGACAGATATAAGAACACATATTTGTAAACAGCGGAAAAAAACAACTTTTATTTCATAAAAACAAATACGTGCTACAACAATATCACCATAATTGTCTTACATCTTTTCCAAAAACATGATATAACACTTTCATAATCTGTCTTGATTACATTGTTTAAAGAAGCATAAATAAAACATAGATAAACTGCAAAAGCCCCCATAGTGGTTGTCCAAAGCCATAGTTCAAAATGAAAAGGTCCAAGCAATACATTTCTCTTCTTCAAGCTGGATGTTAAGGTTGGTCAAGCTGCTGTGTTCCCTCCCTGTGGACCTGGGGGGGGGGGAACGGAAGAAAAGAAGACGAAAGAAAAGTAGAGTCAGACATAAAGCCTGAGTAAGTCTAGTACTATTCTGTCTATGAATAAAGAACTGGGTGTGATAAGTATAAACAAGAAGTGGGCAAGCATTATAAACTTGGTTAAGTTGTCTAGGGTCGAATATACTATCGTACCCCATGTTAATCTCTGAACCCATATAGACTAGTTTCCAATTGGCACCCCATAATCAGGGTGATGTGATCCCTTCTATGATGATCGGCTCCTACTCGCATAGTTACATGTGTCTTACGGCCCCCGATGTCGTAGTTACCTATGCTGGTCCCACCATGGGGTGTATCAAGTCCCATGGCAGCGGCCCGACACAACCTTAGAATGCACAGGTATGCTACTGGTGCCCAGTGCTTTGTTTTTCTGCGCCGGAGTGTGTGCACGCCCGCACCCCGTTAGAACCTACACTGCTACACCACCGCCGTCGATTTGACCTCTTACAATCAGCCCAGTAATCGTGCCCCACCCTGCCTAGTTTCAGGGTATCCTGATACACCTTCTAGGGTTACTGCTGAAAAGGGTCCCCCGTTACTAGGTTTTCTATCTCTAGCCAACATGCTAAGTTGGTTAAGTGTTTTCTAACCTAACCCCCACCAGTCCGTTTAGTTTAACATGTTCCATTTTGATTAAGTCTTTAGTTCACTTAATCCTAACAATCCTGACTCAGCCTTAATTGTCTTATTAAAGCCTTGACCTCTCACATTAGACAGGTATTGTTGTGGCTGCCTGTTGCCGGTTGGTTCCGGGCAGTCTTACGCCACAACTCAGTCTAACCTCGGGTCCTTATTGGGCTCCATGTTTAACCTCCCACATTGGATAGGTATTGTTGTGACTACTGGACAGCCAGGCGGTTCCGGCCAGGTTTACATCACAACTCAATCCAACCTCGGGTTAAACACATCGTATGTTCTACATTTACATATTTTGTCTTTCTTCTTTATTTCCTTATATGTAAATATTTGCGGCCCATTATTAAGTTAATGGTGTAAAGGTTACACCAATCATGGGCCCAACCCATACTTGAATTTGGGCCCTTCTACTTTATATTTTCATTTATTAATTAATTTAACCCAACGTTATTTTCCCCCGTTTAATACGTTCGTTAATCATAATATATGTTGGGCTTAGGCTTTTAAGCCCAACTTAGCCATGAGAAGAAGGGGAGGCTTAAAGCGTGATTACATACGCAAAAAGGGGAATGTGAGCGCATGAACTTGCAACATAACGTTGGAATTGCAAAATAGAAACTGGTGTACTTGCATAGTGGTAACATATACTTTATCATAAAGCATAGGTGACATGAATCACAGCACGTAACTTGTAGTTGAGATAAGAATATCATTATTGACACATAGGCTTAACTACAACATAAACCTATATTTTCATTTAGGCATAATGTCAAACATAAGAAAATCATGTTCATAAGATTACTAGGTGTTTACTTTTGTTACTAACACAAAAGTATAGTTCAAACTAATCATGATTTTAAATCTATTCACATGGCATAAATATTTCTAACATGAAATCATGATTTTTACTTTAGTCTTGCAAAAAGGGGTTTTTGAATCTAACCTAGCTATGTACCACATATGTCATCATATAATTCTTGTTAACAATATGGATTTCAATTATGCAAAATATCAATCATAGCCTAATCATATTCATAAGTTTGCAAATAAGTTTTCTAGTACAAAAGCATGGCTTAATACATAGATCATGATGCCAAATTTTCAACATAATTTCATATGGACTATGATAACCCAAACTTATTCCAATTACTTCACAAAAATGATTATTGTATAAAAATACACATTATGATGGCATAGTAGCAAAACCCCAAACTTGCATGAATTTCAACTAATCAACTACATACATGTAGCTTCAACATGGATTACATAATTTGCGAATATTCCAAACGTATACTTGCATAAAACTACCGCATGTAGTTTTTCATAATTGAACAACATAATTCGAGAATATCCAAACGTATACAATATTCCAAATCGATAGTAACGCATAAATATGAATTACTTTATTGCCACAAATCAAGTATACAAACCAACACAATTATTTGTTCATACCAAAATAATACTCTACTTACAATGGTGTGGCGAATTCTCCAATTTAGGGATTTGGAGATGCGATTCCTCGTTGATTTGATTTGTTTAGGTTGCTTTATGCCTTAGAATTTGCCTCCTAATCCTCTCTCCAATTGGTGGCTACTCTTAGTCGTTCCTCAGCAACATGGCGGCTTTGTTCTTATTTTTGAATGAATAGATTAGGGTTAGTCTAGGGTCATTTTTATAGGGTTTAGGAACTGATTAGGACCATTGATGTTGCTTGGATTGATTGTAGCCTTTCATTCGAAAGAGGGACCAATTAGAGCCTGCCACCTAGCCCTAATGACAAAGCAAACTACAGAAAATCAACCAACATAGAATAGGCCAGCCAGGTTGGGCTGGGTTCGACCAGGCTCTAGACCAGGTCGACATGCCTGTCGACAGCCCTGTCGACAGCCCTGTCGACCTGGCTAGACCAGGTCGACAGCCCAGTCGACCTGGGTGCATCAGGCGGGATTTTTCCCGCCCTGGCCAATTGGGCCCGATTTTGGATTTTTAAACTTTTTCTGAGCTTGTTCGAATTTTAAATTTAATTCAGAAACTTCCGAAGGCCATATCTTCTTCATACGGACTCCGTTTTTCGAAAACTCGGACTCTATTTCGCGTATTTTTCCGAGACGAACGCAATGGCGTATCCCGTTTCCCTTAGTTCTTTGATTTGAAATTAATTATACTTTAATTTGTGAATTTCACAGTTATAGAATTCGCGGGGTGTTACAGAACCAAAACTAGAAAGGGTTTATTGTTTGTGATTTGACACTGAAAATATGATTTTTGAGTATATATATAGAAAAGATATATATTTGAAAAACTAATCAACTAATTGTTTGCTGGTTGTGATGTGTGATTATTAGTTTAACTAATAAAAATATTGAAATGATAATTAATTTAACCAATATAAAAATGAAAGTTAAATTTTAGCCAAATTGAATCAAATATTGAATTGAATTGAAAATTGATTGGAATTGCATACTATACATGTATATATATTGAATAGGTCATAGCATGGAAGCTAAGAAGAGGAATAAAATTGTATGCCTGACAAATAGGTACATATTTATTGTATTTCTTTGGTTTTGATGATTTTATGAGACGATTGGCAAGCCGCTTGGCTTTTTCTTTTTCTTTTGGATTGATGAGGTCCTTGTAAGGCAAGTTGTGGTTTTACCGATCATCCCGTACAAAGGAGGTTATGGCGAAATTTTTCGAAAATTTAGAGTGTTAGCCAATTTTTTGAGAAATTAGAAATTCTTAGAAACTGAAAAGTTGAAGAATAAAAGCCAGAATGAAAGTTGAGTTTGTTAGTTAAACAACTTTCAACTCCGTAACAACCTAGAATTTCAGAACCAATTTCAACTTTTTATTTAGCAATTTTAATGGCTTTTGAATATTTAAAATGATTTATTTTAAATAATAACGACTAAAAATTTATTTGAATCAAAGTTAAAACGTATAAATTTATTTTAACTACAAAACGAGCCTGAAATGGCGCTGTAGTTTGAAAATTCGATTTTAAATTTCAATTGATTGTACATAATTCAAAATAAAGTGGATTTCGGTAAAACTAGAAATATTTGAATCTGTTTAATGATACCTTTCTAACGAATGTATGAAACTGAGATTTCATAATATAAATTAAAAGTTATGTCCAGTTTAAAATTTAAAATAGTCGCCGTGGAAATTATATATTTTTTAATATAATGTATAGCCCTTAAAATGAGTCATTTTGCAAAGACCTTCGTTTTTGACGAACCTACTTTTGTTGGATCTGGAATGTCAAATTATTGTTAGGTTTCAAATTTCATTATTTTGTAATTGATATGTGAGCGTGGTAAATTTAAACGTATTTGGTAATTTCAGTTTGAATTAGATCAACTAGGAAAAGACCATTTTTCAAACGGGCTCCAACTTCGATGAAATTTGTTTTGTTAGGACAGTATCGTCAAAACATAGTTAGATTTATTTTTCTGTAATTTTTGGAGTCAGTAAGTGGCCCCGGTAAATTAAAATGTACGTTTGAATTCAATATATATTGATTTATATTTTAATTTTAACAAAAACTGATCCAAATAGTCGAATTGGCTTATGAAACAAATCCCATTGTATCCAGAATGGGGGTATTTGGCTAGGGGTGACAGTCATTGGGTTTAATTTGGAGTTAGTGGCGATAAACGAATATTTTTTGGATTAATAATATTAAATAATTTATATATAAAAATCCTAACCCTAAAAATCTCATTCGTTGAAAAATAAAAAAAGAAATCGTGCTGCTACTGCAGCCAAAGGCGGAAATAGCTCAAAATTTTGAGCTCGATTTCCACGCAATCCACGCTATGAATTCCCGAACTCCAAAAGACAAAATTGGAGTACTAGATGCGAGCTTCAAATCTATCCAAGTTTGAACTAACTTCGTATGGTGTACGCTGAGATATTAGAGATTAAAGGCTCAACTTTCAAATGCCATTTCTGGCTCGGATCTGCATGCGAGTGGGGCCCACTTCTAGGCGACGGTGGGGGAAGACTCGAGCTTCGAGGTGGGCGCATCTGATCTCATCCACGGCAGCCGTATGGGGTACGATTTCCAGCCCTAGAACGCAATGATGGGTTCAGTTCGTTTCGACGTCACCTGGAAGAAGATGAAGACACGGTAACAGTTCTTAAACGTTGCAAATTTAATTTAATTACGTATTTAATTTTACAAAGTGTTTAAAACGCAATATCTTTTAAAAACGAGGTCCAAATCGCGAAAACTGGATCCGTTGCGATCGTGGGGACGAGAGCTTCACAACAAGACTAACTAGGTCCAATTTGGAGCTACTTTCAAATTTAGGCAAATTCAAACCCAAACTGCACTGAAACCATCAGTTAAAGGCTGACGGAGTGGATCACAATGTGAGATCTCTCCCTCACTTCAATTATTCACAGTTATTATATAATAGGATGCAGACGGGGCTTAGTAGCTCCTGACACTACTTTTTGTACAAACCATGGATGATTTGTGTGATTTGATTATATTGTGGGAAAATTCGACTATATTGTGTATTGTGATTGTGATATTGAAATGAAGTAAATAATATATATATATATATATGCGTTGTATAAATTATTTATATATGCGACATATAAATTATTTGTATACGCTGTATAAAATTCTCCAGAAAATAAAATAAATATTCATTTACAAATCGAATGGTTTGTTTATGCACACCTATTTAACTGATCTTGATTGGGATGATAATTTCTCCACATCGCCCGTAACACCCCATATTTTCTAATAATATTAAATTAACGAATTAAAGAATAATTAATTTTAAAAGAAGAATTAAGGGAAATGGGTTGCGCCATTGTGTTCGTCTCGGAATTCTGCTTGGGATAGAATCCGAGTTTGCGTAAATCGGACTCCGTATAAGGATGTTATGCAGTTCAGAAGATTTCATGTTAAATCAGAAATTAAATATAAATAATAATTAAATCGAAAAATCAGTTCAAATTTCAAAATCACGTAAATCAGCTAGGTAGGAAAATTCCCGCCCATAGGGGTCGACTCTTCCCAAGGGTGGTCGACATAGGTGTCGACCCCCAAGAGGGGTGTCGACCCCCTTGTAGGGGTCGACCCCCTCGCCCAGATCCAAACAGTGACAATTTCTGACTTGTTGCTGAGTCACTAGGGCATAGGTGGCAGTTTCTGGATATCTCTATCTTGTCTGGATGGTTCTGATTGCACCTAGGTTAATCTAACGGCTCACATAAATCTAAGCATCTATATAAGCAACCCCAACCCTCAACCCTAAACCACACAATTACATTCCAAGGAGCCATCATGCTGTCCATGGTCAACCTAGCATAGCCACCATTCTTCTCCGACTAGGAGGCAAACTAGAAAGCAATTTAGAAGCTACGAATCAAACCTAAATTAGAGAATCGATAGTCTTCATCAAGGGATAGGTTTTCAGTTTCAGAAAACAGATCCCAGAAAACAAGATTTGTCCTTTGTTTTGTAAGTTGAAGTTACTTTCAGATGTGAATTCTTAATTTAATTTCTTGGCATGTAATCATCTGAATCCAAGCTATACCTGATTGTGAGATAATCCTTTTCAGACTTATCCATCTATTTTATCATATTTGTGACTGCGATGTTATTCAAATCTACTTTATTAGATTTGTGCATGCGATGTTATTCAAATCTATTTTACCAGATTTGTGCCTGCGATGTTATTCAAATCTATTTTATCAGAATAGTGGCTGCGATGCTATTCAAATGTAATCTATCAGATTTATGCCTATGATGTAATTCAGATCTATATTTCTTTTCTGTTCCTGATATTACTATTATCAAATCTAGTGTCGTATGGCTATTTTATGCCTAATCCTTGATGTTTCCTCTTCTTCCCCTTTTATTTTGGATCAAGGTTGTCTCGAACCTAGACGAAATCTTGCTATATATACGATTGGAATACGGGGAAATTGAGCCTAATCCTTTTTATGTACTATTGGGCATAACTTGTAACTGAGTTTGGATATAACTTGTAATTGATATTGGGCATTATTATCGTTATAACTGCAAGATGGGTTAATTGGCATAAAAATCAAGTTTTGGGCATGATTGTTATTGTTTCGAATTCGGGGTAACTTGAAATATTAAACCTAGATTTGGCCTAACTATTGGCTGGGACGCCAAGTATAATGAATATTGTAATTTTGGGCATGACTATTATTGCAAATTTGGGAAGATTGGGTGTAACCTATGTTGAGTAATAACTTGAATTTGATTTTGTGGGGCATAACTTGTAATTAGCTTTGTTGAGGTATAACTTGAGAATTGGAACATGACTAGTTTTGTGAATTTGGGATAATTAGCATGTAAATTCTAGACTTGGACATATATGGTAAACATGCTAAAAGATAAACATGCCCAACCCAAGGTTAGATTGAGTTGCGGTGTAAAACTGCCCGGAACAGCCCGGCACATCCAGTAACCGCAACAACACCTATCTAATGTGAGAGGTTAGTGCATCATGCCTAAGAAAAACCCGAGGTTAGATTGAGTTGTGGTGTAAAACTGCCCGGAACCGCCCGACACATCTAGTAACCGCAACAACATAGATCTAATGTGAGAGGTTGGTGCATTAATAAATAAATTAATGCTAATGAACAAGACATGTTAAGAATGGTAGGGCTAAGCTAACTAAGGCAACACTTAACCATTATAACATGTTAATTAGACAAGAAGATGGGGTTAAGTAAATTTAGAACACTTAACCGTTATAACATGTTAATTAGACAAGAAGATGGGGTTACGTAAATTTAGAACACTTAACCGTTATAACATGTTAATTAGATAAGAAGGATAGGTTAAGTAAATTTAGAGCACTTAATCGTTATAACATGTTAATTAGACAAGTGAGTAGGGTTAAGTTAATAAGAAACGCTTAACCAATATGACATGATGAATGGGTAGGGTTAAGTTAAAACAAGAAAGCTACACTTAACCAATATAACAGGATGCATGGAAGGGTTAAGTTAACACAAGAAGGCAACACTTAACCGGTGTAACATGACAAGTGGATGGGTTAAGTTAAATTGAATTGATTGATGATAACCAGTACAACATGATGAATGTGTGGGGTTAAGTTAATAAGAAACACTTAACCAATTTAACTTGATGAACGAATGAGGTTAAGTTAATGGGAAATAGTTAACCAATATAACATGATGAATGAACAAGGTTAAGTTAATAGGAAACACTTAACCAATACAACATGATGTGTGCGGAGGTTAAGTTTTCACGAATGGATAGCACTTAACCAATATTTCATGAACAAAGTGGATAGGGTTAAGGCAAGCTTAACCAATAATACTGATTGACTTGATAAGTAGGAGGGTTAAGTAAACTTTGGGTAGGTGGGTAATATTAGTATATAGGCCCACAAACTTAACCGTTGATTAAATATGTTTGAATCAGTGAGAGGGTTAAGTACATCTCGTGTTGGTGGGTAATATTTGTATATATAGGCCCACAAACTTAACCAGTAAGAAACCCTAGTAACGGAGACCCATTTCAGCAGTAACCCACATAGATGTATCAAGGTACCCTGAAACTAGGCTGGGTGGGGCACGATTACTGGGCTAATTATAAGCGGTCAAAATAACAGCAGGGGTTACGTCAGTGTAGGTTCCGATGGACTACGGGCGTGCACGTACTCCGGAGCGGGAAAAAGAAGGCACTGGGTACCAGTAGTTATACACTGTGCATCTTGAATCGTGTCGGGTTGCTATCATAAGGATTGATACACCTTATGGCGGGACCAGCAAAGGGTATCTACACGCGAGAGAGGGCCGATTGACACAAACACAAGGAAAATTAATATGAGTAAGGAGCCGATCAATAGGGTAGTAAGGGTACATCTAACATCTTCATGGCAATTGGGATGATTGAGGTAAGATCCTCATACTAGATGTACACCTAAAGGCTACCACAATTGCGGGGATTGGGATCACATTATCATATTATCATTTTACACAGATTTCTAGTTGGGACACTAGTTAGGGGGTGCAGAGATATAGAAATCAGAATAACATGGTAGTAGCAAGCAGAGAAAGAGTAGAAGCGCATTTAGTTTATCTTGCCTTATCATATCTTTGCTAATCATATGTTATCCTGTTATCCTTGTTATCACGGTGTTGTCTTATATTCAGTTTATTCATGTTATGATGCTTTTGCCTATTTTCATGCTGAAAGTCACTGGACTTACCAGACTTATGTCTGACCTATTTCGTTTCGCCTCTTTTCTTCCGTTCCCCCCCCCCCCCCCCCAGGTTCATAGGGAGGAAATGTTACCACTTAGCCCAGTTTTCTTTCCAAGCTCGAAGATAGTTGATGTATTGCTTTGGACTCTCTCTTCCGCTGCTATGGCTGGTTCATGCTTTATTGGGGAATATCATTGTTATTTTTATGCATCTTTTATACTTGGAAGATTTTGAATCAAGACAGAAGTTCTATGTATTATTTTTAAGTATGATTGAGACAATTGTTGTAAAAGCTTGACTGAACCACATTGTTTATAAAATGACTTTATTTTCCGCTGCTTTATTTGTCTGTCTTGTAATTTATCTGCATCTTTTACCTAAAACGCTCCGCCGAAGTTAAGGCATTCCCTTTGCGAGTGACCTTAACGGAGGTGGGGTGTTACACGTGGTATCAGAGCTAAAGGTTACGGATCAGATAAAAGATTTGAAAAATTATTTTCAAAGCGGTTTTAAAAGAAGCATTTTCGAAAGAAAAAGTTTTGTTTTAAAGGCATATTACCCAAAGCCATATGCAGTATCTTTTGATCCTCTATTTGAATCCTTGTTTCCTTCTTTCCTGAGTCTCCGGGGCTCCTGGCTTTCTGGGAGGTAACCTCATCGCGACATGGTTCCATAGGCTTGATGAGACTACGACATCTGTCAAAGGGAAAAGAAGTGCCCAACTTCCATCTATAGCCGCAATAGTTTCACCTACGGCTAATTTTCATTCAAGCATTGTAGGGTTTTCCGTGCGATGGAGGCAGCTTTCAAGAGACTTGTCATCAAATTACACAAAGATGGCAAAGATGAGAAACTCATGGATATGGACTTGGTTCACGAAGGAGGAAAGAATAGAAAAATGTAAGACAAGAGGAAGTGTCGTTATTATGGTATAACGGGTCATATAATTAAGGACAAAGGCAAGAACAAAAGATAGGATTTTCAGGAGGGAAAGTGCATGCTCTCACCGCCAGCGTACCTGAGAGAGAGGTAGTAAAGTTTCTGTTGAAAAAGTTTAGTTTTCTTTTGATCATCCTTTTAGTACTCTTTTTGATTTTAGCGCTTCACATTCATTTATATCTGCTTCCATAGTTGAGTCTCTGCCCTTAGTGCTTGTATAGTAGAAAATCCCATCATTGTCTCAAATCCAATTGGTGGTTCAACTCATTTATCTTTGGTTTGTGAGGATTTGAGCATAGCTATATTAAGTATTGAGTTTAAGTGTAATGCTTATGTTTTTTTGGTTTCATGGGCTATGGATTGATTCTAGGCATGGATTGGTTAGCTAGTAATTGTGAAAGGAGGGCAGTTAGACTTTCGACTTGCCTCGGGAATACCCTCGAGATTTCGTGCAGTCCTAAGGGATCAGTTTGTCTTGGCTACCTAGAATCACTTGATGCATCTATCGACGATTTGTGATCCGTTAGAGTAGTCTATGAGTACGCAAATGTTTTTGATCAGGTTAGGGGTTTATCCCCTAAAACGCGAGATAGACTTCCGCATATATCCAGTTGCATTACCTGCACGACACATGAATCCAAGGGAAAGGAAGGGCCCAGTAAACAAGTAAAAGAGTTACTTAAAAAAGGGTTCATAAGGCGAAGTATTTCTGAATGGGGTGCTCCAGTCATTTTCGTTAGAAAGCGGATGGTTCACTTCGCTTGTGCATAGATAATATTTTGGAATGAGGAAGGACATGCTTTGCATCTAAGGGAAGTCTCGGATACCCTCCAAGAGCATCAACTTAAGGCGAAGTTCTCTAAAAATGTCATTTTTGGAGAGAAGAAGTAAGGTTTCTAGGACATGTGGTGCCCAAAGAAGGGATAGCAGTAGATCCCGCAAAAGTAGTTGCGGTGCAAGACTAGAAGTCCCAAGGAATGCAACAGAAGTAAGAAGCTTTCTTGGACTAGCGGGCTAATATAGTAAGTTAATTAAGGACTTTGTGAAGGTATTAGCCCCACTCACAAGATTGACGGAGAAGAATATAATCATCTTAGTATATACACTTGGTAACATGGTTAGCATCTATTTATTTTCAAGAGATAGTTCTAGGAATGTTAGCATGACACGACAGAGGTTGTAGTGCCAAGTATACTATAAGAAGAACAGGTGGAACGAGAGGCGACAATGAAATGAGTTCCAACGCATATTCTGGAAACAGAAATTAAGAAGCTAAGCAAATCGTGAAGTTAAGACAGTCAGAGCAATATGGAGTGAAGCTCAAGAAGATGCGACTTAGAAGACTGAAGTCTAGATACGCGCATCATACACTTTCTAGGGGTATATCCTTGATCTCTCTTTTTCTGTAAAGTTTATTTGCTAGTCTTTATCTTTTAAGTATATCCTCTCAGTCCTATCCTCGATCCTTAGGTAGAATCCAATGGATGTAAACATAGTGTTTGAGACATGTTATGTTTGATTGGATGCAAGTGGATGTAAGTGTTTGCTAGTGGTTGCTCGTGGATGCATATACACACATTAGGCACTAGATTGGCTCAGTCACTTTTATATTGCATATGCATGAGTGAATTTTTATATATATGAATTGAAACTTGATGTGTTATCATATGGATGTTACATTTGTATGAATGATTGTGCACTCATGTAGAAGTTATAAAGTACGAATTAGGAATAATTGCATACATGATGGACTCATGGCACCGACATAATTCGCATTAAGGAGATCAACTGAATCAGTAGACCGCCTGATTTTGCATTAGATAAGGACATGTACACACACTATGCATATGACCATGAAAGCATTAGAAATCTTTTTAAGGACAATGGACACTTGTGATTGAATGGTTGAGTTGATGGATGTTGGATGTTAGGATACATTCTCCTTGACTTGGAGATTTCGGGGACGAAATCCGTTAAAGGAGGGGAGAATGTAACACCCCGTATTTTATTAGAATATTAAATTAACGAATTAAAGAATAATTAATTATTAAAAGAAGAATTAAGGGAAACGGGTTGTGCCATTGTGTTCGTCTCGGAATTTTGCTTGGGATAGAATCCAAGTTTGCGCAAATCAGACTCCGTATGAGGAAGTTACGGAGTTCAGAAGATTTCATGTTAAATCAGAAATTAAATATAAATAATAATTAAATCAAAAAAGCAATTCGAATTTCAAAATCACGTAAATCAGGTGGGCGGGAAAATTCCCGCCCATGGGGGTCGACTCCCCCCGAGGGGGTCGACATAGGTGTCGACCCCCTAAGAGGGGTGTCGACTGGGGTGTCGACCACCTTGTAGGGGTCGACCCCCTCGCCCAGATCCAAACAGTGATGATTTCTGACTTGTTGCTGAGTCACTGGGGCATAGGTGGAGGTTTCTGGATAGCACTATCTTGTCTGGATGGATCTGATTGCTCCTAGGTTGATCTAACGACTCACATAAATCTAAGCGTCTATATAAGCTACCCCAACACTCAACCCTAAACCACACAATTTCATTCCAAGGAGCCATCATGCTGTCCATGGTCAACCTAGCATAGCCACCATTCTTCTCCAACTAGGAGGAAAACTAGAAAGAAATTTAGAAGCTACGAATCAAATCTAAATTAGAGAATCGACAGTCTTCGTCAAGGGATAGCTTTTCAGTTTCAGAAAACAGATCCCAGAAAACAAGATTTGTCCTTTGTTTTGTAAGTTCAAGTTACTTTCAGATGTGAATTCTTAATTTAATTTCTTGGCATGTTATCATTTGAATCCAAGCTATACCTGATTGTGAGATAATCCTTTTCAGATTTATCCATCCATTTTATCAGATTTGTGCCTGCGATGTTATTCAAATCTATTTTATCAGGATAGTGCCTGCGATGCTATTCAAATGTAATCTATCATATTTATGCCTGCGACGTAATTCAGATCTATATTTCTTTTCTGTTCCTGATATTACTATTATCAAATCTAGCATCGTATGGCTATTTTATGCCTAATCCTTGATGTTTCCTCTTCTTCCCCTTTTATTTTGGATCTAGTTTGTCTCGAACGTAGACGAAATCTTGTTATATATACGATTGGAATACAGGGGAATTGGGCCTAATCCATTTTATGTACTATTGGGCGTAATTTGTAAATGAGATTTGGGTATAACTTGTAATTGATATTGAGCATTATTATCGTTATAACTGCAAGATGGGTTAATTGGCATAAAAATCAAGTTTTGGGCAAGATTGTTATTGTTCCGAATTTGGGGCAACTTGAAATATTAAACCTAGATTGGGGGGAAAATGTAAATTGGAATATTAAACCTAGATTTGGCCTAACTATTGGCTGGGACGCCAAGTATAATGAATATTGTAATTTTGGGTATGACTATTATTGCAAATTTAGGAAGATTGGGTGTAACCTATGTTGAGTAATAACCTGAATTTAAATTTGTGGGGCATAACCTGTAATTAGCTTTGTTGAGGTAGGAATTGGAACATGAATAGTTTTGTGAATTTGGGATAATTAGCATATAAAATCTAGACTTGGACATGTATGGTAAATATGCTAAAAGATAAACATGCCTAACCCGATGTTAGATTGAGCTGCGGTGTAAAACTGCCCGGAACCACCCAGCACCTCCGGTAACCGCAACAACACCTATCTAATGTGAGAGGTTAGTGCATCATGCCCAAGAAAAACCCGAGGTTAGATTGAGTTGTGGTGTAAAACTGCCCGAAACCGCTCGACACATCCAGTAACTGCAACAACATACATCTAATGTAAGAAGTTCGTGCATTAATAAATCAATTAATGCTAATGAACAAGACATGTTAAGAATGGTAAGGCTAAGTTAACTAAGGCAACACTTAACCGTTATAATATGTTAATTAGACAAGAAGATGGAGTTAAGTAAATTTAGAACACTTAACCGTTATAACATGTTAATTAGACAAGAAGATGGGGTTAAGTAAATTTAGAACACTTAACCATTATAACATGTTAATTAGATAAGAAGATGAGGTTAAGTAAATTTAGAACAACTTAACCATTATAACATGTTAATTAGACAAGTGAGTAGGGTTAAGTTAAAAAGAAACACTTAACCAATATGACATGATGAATGGGTAGGGTTAAGTTAAAACAAGAGAGCAACACTTAACCAATATAACAGGATGTGTGGAAGGGTTGAGTTAACACAAGAAGGCAACACTTAACCGGTGTAACATGACAAGTGGGTGGGTTAAGTTAACATGAATTGATTGATGACACTTAACCAGTACAACATGATGAATGTGTGGGGTTAAGTTAATAAGAAACACTTAACCAATTTAACTTGATGAACGAATGAGGTTAATTTAATGGGAAATACTTAACCAATATAACATGATAAATGAACAGGGTTAAGTTAATAGGGAACACTTAACCAATACAACATGATGTGTTGGGAGGTTAAGTTAACATGAATGGACAACACTTAACCAATATTACATGAACAAAGCGGATAAGGTTAAGGCAAGCTTAACCAATAATACAAATTGACTTGATAAGTAGGAGGGTTAAGTAAACTTTGGGTAGGTGGGCAATATTAGTATATATAGGCCCACAAACTTAACTATTAATTAAACATATTTGAATCAGTGGGAGAGTTAAGTACATCTCGTGTAGGTGGGTAATATTTGTATATATAGGCCCACAAACTTAACCAGTAAGAAACCCAAGTAACGGAGACCCATTTCAGCAGTAACCCACATAGATGTATCAAGGTACCCCGAAACTAGGCAGGGTGGGGCACGATAACTGGGCTGATTATAAGCGGTCAAAATAGCGGTAGAGGGTACATTAGTGTAGGTTCTAACGGATTACGGACATGCACGTACTCCGGAGTGGGAAAAAGCAGGCACTGGTTACCAGTAGTTATACACTGTGCATCTTGAATTGTGTCGGGTTGCTATCATAAGGAATGATACACCTTATGGTCGGACTAGCACATGGTATCTACACGCAAGAGAGGGCCGATTGACACAGATACAAGGAAAATTAATACGAGTAAGGAGCCGACCGATAGGGTAGTAAGGGTACATCTAACATCTTCATGGCAATTGAGCTGATTTAGGTAAGATCCTCATACTAGATGTACACCTGAAGGCTACCACAATTGCGGGGATTGGGATCACGTTATCATATTATCATTTTACACAGATTTCTAGTTGGGACACTAGTTTAGGGGTGCAGAGATATAGAAATCAGAATAACAAGGTAGTAGCGAAACAGAGAAAGAGTGGAAGCTCATTTAGTTTATCTTGCCTTATCATATTTATGCTAATCATATGTTATCCTGTTATCCTTGTTATCACGGTGTTGTCTTATATTCAGTTTATTCATGTCATGATGCTTTTGATTATTTTCATGCTGAAAGTCACTGGACTTACCAGACTTATGTCTGACCTAGTTTGTTTCGCCTCTTTTCTTCCGTTTCCCCCCCATGTTCATAGGGAGGAAATGTTACCACTTAGCTCAGTTTTCTTTCTAAGCTCGAAGATAGTCGATGTATTGCTTTGGACTCTCTCTTCCACTGCTATGGTTGGTTCATGCTTTATTGGGGAATATCATTGTTATTTATTTGCTTCTTTTATACTTGGAAGTTTTTGAATCAAGACAGAAGTTCTATGTATTATTTTTAAGTATGATTGAGACAATTGTTGTAAAAGCTTGACTGAACCACATTGTTTATGAAATGACTTTATTTAATGCTGCTTTATTTGTTTGTCTTGTAATTATCTTCATCTTTTACCTAAAACGCTCCATCGAAGTTAAGGCATTCCCTTTGTGAGTGACCTTAACGGAGGTGGGGTGTTACATCGCCCTACTACATAAATAATAATCAGTATTTGTTGTTTGAAAACCCCACACTGGTATTGGGATGATATTTGACATACACTGATCCCAATAATTAGTGGTATGTCAATCGATGGGTTGACAGACTGTATAAGCGTTATTTATTTATCTTAATGCTTTTATAGTTGTAAAATGCACTCTGTATGTTGTATGAATTTTCAATGATTGTTTACCATTATTATTGCATACGTGCGATGTATGAAATCCATATAACTGAAATTATGTGGTAATTGATTGAGTTGATTCCAATTCAGAATTAACGAGTAATTTAAAATAATATTCAGTGAATAACCAGAATGTGATTTTGATGTCCGATTTGAGATAGACACAAAAATATTGAAATATGGAAGCCGAGTTATGTGGTTGAACTCCATTTTTAACAGAACGGGTTTTTGATCGATTTTATTCATTTTATAATGAATATCCAAAAGAAGTGATTTCAAAATCTAATATTTTGAAAATATTATCATTTTAGTATTATAATGATATGGAATATTCAATTTTGATTTAAAATTGAAAATGGAGTTAAAATCGTTTTAAAACGAATTTATAAACGATTTATAAAATACGTTTTAAATGGAAATCGACGATATATATATATTATATATGTTTAATTGCCTGAATAGAACGCGCCGCACAGCGTCCGTTCGCGAATTTCGACCATTAACTTCAAATGGACGTAACGGGAGATCCGACCGTCGGATTCTCCTAAAAACAGAACTCTTGGGTTCGTATCGAAAAGTTCTTTCCAACGAATATAAGAGATTTAAATTTGAACGGTCGGATTTTAGAATATGTCCAAATCAATTTCAGAAAAGGTCGCTATGAATGTAGTTCAGTGGCCGTTATTGGAAACCGACTGTATGAGCCTTAATAAAATTATTAAAAATATGGAAAAATTATGTAAAATCATAATAAATGATTTGGAAATATTTTGGATGGAAAATTCCAAGTTTAAAAGGATAAAAGATATTTTATCGAAATGAACTAGTTATTAACTAAAATAAAATCCAATGTTTTGAAATAATAAATTGGACAGAGAAACGATTTTAAAATAACCAGAATTTTTCCAATGTATAAATTGAAATGGATTTGAATCAAAATTATCTTTGGAATGTTTTGATATTGGATTCCGCGATTATACGGATGTTGCGGAGGAATTTGAAAGACATATATATCGTTATTCCCAATACGATATTTGTTGATTTCAGAATTTGATATTGAATATAAGCCGATATAGTTTCTATTCAGAGCCTTGTATTTGATATTAAATTGGGTTTTGGGTTTGTCGTGAATGGTGTCTGTATTAACACTGTTCTTAAACCCAATTGAGAAAAGAATAAATCTTTTAAATAAGTTTAATAAAATTTACCAATTAATCAATATTTAATTGGAATTGAATTGAAATTAGATTTTTGGGTTTATCGTGAACGGTGTTTTAAATAACACTTGTTCTTTAACCCGATTAACAGTGAAGAGATGATTTGGAATTTATAAATCTTATTATTAAGATTTAATGGAAATTTTCCAAAGTAAAGTTTTCCAATTTAATATATTAAATTGGAATTGAGTGGAATTTAATTTGGTAATAATCGAGATGAGCTTCTGTGAAGGAAGACCATTACTATATATGGAATTTAAAAGGCTTTGTCGTTATTCCATTTATAGTATTGATTGGATACAGAAATTTATATCGATTATATATTGATCTGTTTTCCGTGAAGATTCCATAGTTGATGGAAGCTGATTTGGGTTTATCGTTAACTGTGTTTTAAATGACATTAGTTCTTTAACCCAATTAAAGATATGATTAATATCTCAAATTTGAATAATCATTAAGTAATGATTTTTGAGATTGAAACTGAATTAGAATTTTAATGAATATTTAATTAGGTTGGAATGAGAATGGGATAATTAAATTTATCGAATTCATGTAATGATTGAGAATGGAGTACCACTAGTTTTACTACAGGCGATAGTTAAATCTTTAACTAGATTTGAACGCGAAATGGTAATTAAATTTACCGATAACAACGTGGGTGTTAGTCATGGGGTACTACCAGTTTTGCTTCATGAGATGAATAGGTTGGGATTGGATAAATAAAATAAATGATTAATTCAGTATGGATCGATAATCCCGACTGGTTTTATAAACCATAATTTGGTTTAGAATAGTGGAAAGATAAAATAAAATCTTTTGAAATTGATATCAAAAGGAAGATTTAAGAGAAAATTTAAAAGAATTTATCTTTGATAAAATTAATGGGAACGTTTCCCTAATGATGTGAATATTTGAATAAAATAATATTCTGAATTGGAATGAGGCGCATGCTATGTTTTTATAGCATTTGATTATAAAATATGCCAGTTATTCGGAAAGACCGGGTTTAACCCTTTCTGAATAATTGATACGACGATTAAAAGTCGACAATGAAAATGATGGTTGAAGACTGGAGATCTTCACATCGTTTGGATGATTACTGATTTCTTGATTGGGATGTACACCCAAGACAAGGTAATAAGTGGTGATAGTCTAGACGTACTTGGAGATCGACCGGACATGCGAGGGCCTCTCTCCTGTATTGTGTTGTATATTACGCAGTTGCACACACAACTATATGATTTTTGTTTGATGATAACAACCAAATATATTTAACTATTAAATGTGTTTGTTATTGTACTGTTATGTAACATCACAGACAGGAATATAATATTTATATTTAAATAGAATATGACTGTATAGAATTTCATATATTCACACAGTATTTTATTTAAGTATAATATTATATTTCAACATTTAAACAGTATAAATTATACGACTCCACTATTTGTATACATCCACAAAATATTTGTACTTGTAAATAAACTAAATAAGATAGACAAATTTGTTTGAAGACAACGAAATAATATTTTATTTCATTCAAATTTGTTTATTACAAATATCAGTACAACATTCTCATATACATTACACACAGCTTCCATTCAGATTTACACTCATATACAGTTATACACTGCTTGTTGTCTTCATCTTCTGTCTTCAAGCTTCAGTCTTCACAACACTTCACTGTCAGTCCAGCCATCTTCGGCTTACCTGTCAAATAAAACAGGAACACACACAGTAATCTTGAACAGAAATAATTTCATACTCTAGCAAATATTATTTTATTTATAAAATTTTATTTGCCTCAGTTTTCTGGTGTGTTTCTCATCATTTTTCATGACTTGATCTGATTCATTTGTGTCTAATCAGTTTGTATAGTACAGGGACAGAAAAATAGTCTGAATGGATGCATATACACACGTGTATAAATATACACATGTGCACTGCCTCGCCAATCCAGTGTGCAACTGAGGAGTAGCCACGTGGACCATCTCGACTCACTGCACAACAACAACATCAGCTTAAAGAAAACAAAAAGCTCAAGTTTCTCAAACTTTCAAATGCATCTCCAGTTTTCACAAGTGCACATTTACATCATGAAAAAGACAAGCTCAAACAAGTTTCAAGCTATAGCACATAATAAAGTGGTTGAGTGTGTCATCAAACATGAACAGCATTAACAAGCAGTATGCACCAGCATAGTTAAAACAGCTTCAAGTGCATATCAGCAAAGATGCAACTTTTACAGAGTTTGGTTCATATATGTTCAAGCGAAGTCAAGATACACAGCATGGACGACATACATGGTGCAAACCAACAAACAACAAGCTCAAGTGCACATCTCAGTCTACATGAACAACTAAATGGAATACAAGTGATGCTATAGTTACAAGATAGCATGGATCAACCTCAAGTGAACAAAGACTAAACATGGCAAAGGTTTCAAGCAGCAATATACATAGTGCCAGTCACACACATATATGTTGATATATACATATATGCATGGAATTCAAAAGCAAAATTATTCAAGCTTATTCAAACTGAAATGTTCATACATTGCTAAAGGAAAAGTGTTAAACGATTCAATGTTTTCAAGTATAATCAAACCAAGACATTGGCAAATGCAAGCAGTTTTAATGGTCAATGATTTCCAGCAACAGGTTCAAGTTTTGTACATGACAGGTAAACAATGATTAGAATTTACACATGATCAAGCATGGATGTGTCGATATATATAATCAAGTTTATAACTGCGCACATGGAAGGTGAAGACATCAATTCACTATCAGGTTCAACAAATCAAATTAAAAGTGGGACAACAGTTTTTGACAATGTTTTCAAATCTGTTTGAAGTGTTTTGATAAAGCATTTAATATATTCAGAAATTAGGAAAGATATTTTGGCAAGAAATCAAATATGTTTCAGGAATGCAGTTATCTTTTGTTTCCTCTTTTGAAACAATCAGAGAAATTATGGAAGAGCCGATATCACGCAAGGGAAACAGTTTATTTGTTTCCAGCTTTACAGATTTAAATCGAGGAAATTAATGTTCCAAAAATCATGCATGGTTTTAACCGAAGGAATTCATTCAAGACAATTTAAATAGAGCAATTTATTCACACAAGGGGATTAAGGCAACAATCAATTTCCAGATTCAATGAAATCCAGAATCTTGTCTAAGTTCATCATTTCAAATTCAAATCGAGGGCAATCAAAAGGGGAAAGCAACAAATAAGTCAAGCCACATAATGAAATCAGAGCATTTTTAGGATTTTATAATCCTATTTTACACAACCATTTTCATCATCGGCATAATCAAGAGAGAGATCAAAATTACAAACAACTCGCAAGAAATTCAAAGCAAATTCAGAAAACTCGTTGTTTTCGATCGAGCCATTTCCAAATCGAAGCATCGCAAAGCCATTCAAAGATTTCGAGCATCAGAGAATAGATAACAAAGGCAAACAATCTTGGATTCATTTGGGATTTGCTGAAACCCTAGAAACTTCCTAGTGCCGCCGCCATTTTTTTCTCTAAAGCAAAGAGATCGGGTTGAAAGAAAAATGGGTGCACCAACTAACAATATGGCCGGCCAAACTAATGTTGAAGTGTTAAAAAGGGGATGAACCCTTTTATTTAATTCCTAGGGTTTTTCAATTTGAATTTGTCTTTCTTTTTATTTAATTTATGTATTTGAATTTGAGTTGTAAAAACCGTCTGATCAGTTTCTAGTGTCTGTAAAATACTAGGAGATCCAGTGAGGGTGTTGACTAGCAGTTGCTAGAGTCTGTAAAATCTAGGATTTATTGGTTACGGGGTTGTAATCAGGGGGAAACTGATCTAGGGGTTTAGATCAGTCTACGGTTTTGAGCGTAGGGTTAGAATAGGAGCAGGGTTTGCGAGTGTACATGGTCTTGTATGCAGGATCTGTTCTATCACCTAGTAGAAACCTTAGGAATGCAGCAGTAGGCAGGGTTTTGCAGAAGCTGGGTATCTCTTGTGTCATTTACTTTCTGCATTTCTATTTCTGCTATTATCTGTGATTTGTTTATTATCCCGTAATATTTGAACTCAGTAAAAATTGTATTTAACCATATTCACCCCCCTTTCCAGTGTTAATCTAGATCCAACAATTGGTATCAGAGCAGGTATTTTCTTTAACTCTAGAGCAATGGTGATTCCTAGTTGTCAGTCGATAGAGAGTCAGTCCAGTTCATTTCCAACTATTTTCGATGGAACAGATTTTTTAAACTGGAAATCCAAAATGGAGTTTTATTTAAAATCTGTTAATAATAAATATTGGAATGTTTTTATCCATGGATTTGATCGTATAGATATTACTTTCAATGCTCGTGCTATGCAAATTATATTTGATTATCTTTGTACTGAACAGTTTAATCTTATCTGTCTTTATTTATCTGCACAGGAAATCTGGGATACTCTCAATACAAAGTATGGAAAATCTGACAATAGCTCAAAACCCCAGAATGTCAACTCAGATTCATATCTATGCTTAACAAGTCATGTAGATGAAACTTCAGATGAATCAGATGATGGAGAATCAACAAATGTTGAAACATAAAATTTCTCATATGAAGATCTGGTTTACATGTGTCTTGATTTAACGAAATCTGTTGATAAACTCCAACTGAAAAATAAGTCTCTAAAATCTAAGAATTTTGAGTTGACCAGCAAATTTGATGATTTGGAATCACAACTTGAATATGTTAAAAATTCTTCAAATTCTGTTTGCAAAAATTATTTGAAATTGAAAACCAATCTTGTTCATCTCAATAAAAATATTCAAAAGTTTGAAAATGAAATTCTGATCTTAAATGAGAACAAGACTGAGTTATCAAATTTGAATAACCTTCTGCAAAAGGAATTTGAAAATTTTAAAACAGATATAAATTCCAAATTTGAAATTGCTGAAAAAGAGAACTTGTTGAAATTAAATTTGATTTTAGAAGAGCTTGAAAATGAGATTGAAAAATCCAAGAAATTAAAGTCTGAAAAACAAAAACGATTTGTGTAACAACCCGCTCATTCGATGATAATAGATTTATATATTTTGTCTAAATATATCGTCGTATCTCATGTGTCACTCAAAATGTCGTTTTTTATAAACGATAAAATTAGGATTCGGGACCACTTCCATTGAGTCCGGATCATCGTTTACGACCTTTTTGACTATAAGCATTGATACCTTTTGAGTTAGTGAAATTTGGTCGTTTTCTCATTAGAATGTATGACCAAAATATCACTTTTCACATACGAATGAATTTGGACTCAAAACCACTTCCATCGAGTTCAAAACGTCGTTTAGGTGTTCGAAAACTATAAGGTTCGATATGTTCCGAGTTTCGGAGATTTGGGAACTTTGGGTTGGGTCTTGGTTGAGCTAGCCTAGCTCACCATATAACCCCAAGTCTTCCTCCCTCCTTCATTCATTCTCCAAACTTAGAAAAAAGGTAGAAATGGAGAGGGAATGGGAAATAGAAATTCCCTAAGCTACGGCTTCCAATCTAGAGCTCAATTCAAGTGCAAATCCAATTCTAAGACATGGGTAAGCTCTCTACTTTCCCTCTCTACCTTTCTCTCCTCTCAATTTTGGATTTGTAGTGTGCCCTAACACTCATGAGTCTTCATTTGGGTTTATGAGGTGATTATTGAGGAGCTAGTGAAGAAAGGTGGGTTCTTTGCTTGGATTGGAGCTTGTTCTTCGTCGTTTGAAACCAAGGTGAGTTCTTCTTGAACTCACATCTATGCCACAAGCCATTGGCTTGTACAAGTGTAATTTAGTGTTCATACGAGTTTGCTTGTGCTTGTGAAATGGTTAGGTTAGTGTAACTTAGCCGATTTCATGTGTTTGTGTTTCATTGAGTTGAAAATTATGATTAGAATTGTCCACACAATCTAATTCATAAGCTACTTGTTGATTTGGTGATATTGCGAAGCTCCGTTGTCGCACCGGCAAGTTCTAGGACTTCACAATTCACTTATATCATATTTGATTGCTTTGGTTAGATAATTTCGTCGTTTTGGAGTTTATAATCAAGAACCATTGCAAATATCTTGTGTGAATGTTTGTGTATGTTATAGGTGAAGTTATTGTGTGCACCCATGCTCTTGTAGCTTCCCTTTAGCATTGCCAAACCATCTTGTACTAGTTTGAATCACGTTTGATAGCTTCGGTTTGAAATTTAGTTCACCTTTGAACTTATGATCGAAACCATCGCAAATCTCTTGTATGAATGCTTGCGTGTGTGTGTATGTGTTCTTGAGTGTTTTCGGTGAGCTAAGGAGGCTTCATTTTCAATTAGAAAACGTTATAAGCCATCACCATTGATCCGAGCTCGTCCGTGAGTCGTTTGCACCTCATTCCTTAAGCAAAATAGTCCCTGTTTCAGCTCAGACGTCTGTCACTACAGGGGGACAGACGTCTGTCAATGTTTGAGGAGCAAAATAAATATTTGCTTCAGCTCAGACGTCTGACCAAAATGGGTCAGACGTCTGTCCCGGCTCTCGGGAAAAATAAAAAAACTGCTTAATGTCAGCTCAGACGTCTATCACTACAGGTCAGACGTCTGTCTGCCTGAAACTGTTATTGACCGGTGGACCATGGTCAATAGTTTAATATTGTTTGAGCTCATTCCCGGCCAAGTTTCGGCCCATTTCGACTTCGTTTGTGACTTGTCAGTTTCTCTGGTTCGCAGATTTCTGCATCTTGATTCCTCAACTTTGATTTTCATGTGATTCTTCCAATGTTGATCCTTATTGGCCGATTCACATTTGTTTACGATGTGAATTGAATAAGTGAGCATTCTAAAGCCCGTATACTCTTGTTAAGATGATTCACGCCTCTAAAACGTGAATTATCGACTCGATTTCCTTCGAGTCTATTCCGATGTAGTTTAAAACCTTCGGTTGCTAGTTTGGGATTTCGATTCGTTCGTTGATCGAAATTACAACCGTTATTCCTTGATTTCATGTATGTTGTCGTGATGTGAGTTTATGATTTATGATTTGAGATCACGCCATTGTGACGTGAACCCCCTTGATCGATTTGCCTCGGCAATCGTACTATTGTTTATTGCCACTTTGAAATTATATAATGAGGTTTTATGTTATTAGTAGATATCAAATTCTTGTACTAAATTAGTTTCCAATCTTACTTCATTATACGAAGCTAATTTACGAAATCGTTTTATGAACCTTCTTCAAAGCTACTAGTATATATTTTATAAACCTTTTTCTCGTTCGTATGAGAAATCTAATTAAATGTCTTAGTAAAATCAAGGACTATGAACCCTTGCTTTTGCTTTGATGGTTAATTCTTGGACTCGTCCGATCGAAAACCGTGGCAATGCCCCTTCTATGATTTTGTATGATTTTCTCTGTTTTGAATAGAAACGAATTACGGGTTCGTAAATATTCGAGAATAGCATGTGGTTATGGGACATGTTGCTATTTCCTTATATTAACTAGCTCAGAGTACTTTCTATTCGCCCGGATCCATGGTATCCGCCTCTATGACATAGTTGTTTGGTTCGCGATCGCCCGAGTGGGAATATACGATTTGTGTCTTTCATCTATGAGACTTCGGTCCAACCTTCTATGATTTTCTATGATTTATGTTTTCATCTACCGGGGTCACGACCCGGCTTCGTGGGGAGCTTCGGCTCAAACATATAGGTTCGCTACCTAGAGATCGTATCTCATCTTGGTGAACAAGCCAGCCTCTTGGTGATGTTTTCTATGATATCTTGATGATTTATGATGTCTTGATGATTTATGATTGCTTGGTGATTTATAATTACTTGATGATTTATGATTACTTGATGATTTATTATTACTTGGTGATTTATGATTACTTGGCGATTTATGATTACTTGATGATTTATGATTTCTTGATGATTTATGATTATTGGAATGTTGAATTCCTCCTTATCTAGGAGATTATTTAGAGATAGTTGTGTTGACATGCCATGTTTCATATTTAGTTATGATTAGATGTTATTAGTAGAATCATGTCATCCTGTGTTATATCTCTTGTTATCTCAGTTTATTTGATAAGTACAGCTAGACTAATCCGTTTATTGTTTATTTCCTTATAAATAATACTCGGGTCAGGCCGAGTCATTTTAGGTACTCCTCTGGGACTCCTAACAGGATTGATCTTCCGCTTTCAGCTTGCTACTCTGTCTCTGTAGTTTTATGTACTTTTGTACCTATGACATTATCTATCGTAGTGTACATATTCTTTTATGTAGAACTTGGTACATGTATTAGTGGATCTTAGTTGACCACTAGCTTGTTGTACATATTCTTGGTTTATTCATATCTATTCCGCCTTTGTGATATGATTATTCTGTGTCTGTGTAACGACCCAGAAATTTCGCATTTGGAATATGGAATTTAGTTGATAATTTAATGATCATTTTTATATGGACATTGGAGTTAGAAAGAAAGTTAAAATTTTGGGAAGATGAATTGAATATTTAATTTAGAATGGTTAGCTAAAAATCAAATATTTACTGTTGAATATGTAAATTGAATTTGGTTGGATATTTTGGAATCAGAATTGAAATTCGATTGAAAAATATAAACGGTTGAATTTAGAAATAAACGTTATTGACGAATTTCAGATTTGGTTGTTGAAATATATGAATTGGTCTAGTAGGTGTGTATTTGTGCATATAGAAAGTAAACTTTAACGTTTCATATTTAACAAAGTTATTGGTGAACAAATGTAATAAAATGACGTTGTATACCAACAAAGTCGGTTTACAATCGAATAGATTTTATTGGATCCAGAGCATGAAGACATAATAGCACAACAAATTTCGTTGCGTTTGGAGTTCTGGCAGAAAAATAAATAAAACGTTAATGAAATATGCGGTAGAACAAAATAGGGATCGCTCTTTTTATTTAAACCCCACACTGTAAATTCCTTCATGCTCAAGTCACTGGAAATCACCTCCCTCGGTTAGGTATTATGCAGCTCTATATCTGAAAAAGCCGCCCTCTCTATAAGCTAGGAAATTACGTCGTTCTTATCCTCTATTTTTTACTTCTATAAATGTTAGCTCTAGTTTCCTTTTTCCAGCAAACCCTTTTTCCCAATTTTAATGGCCGAAGTGTTTATACTTTTCCCAAAACCTTCGTTTCTACTCCTAAATGATTAATGTCAGCCACCGCTCCACTTTCTTCAATCACTCCACCACGTCTTAATGTGAATCGGCCTCCCAAAATAATCATCTTCTTCAAATCAGAACTTTCCCCTTCCTCGCAACTCAGTCAAAACCAAATTCGCCTCTTTCTCCTCGAAATCAGCTCGCCGTTGCACCAGACTCGTTGCCTTCGCCTTCATGGAAGCCGCAACGCTCCCCATGATGCAGCAGGAAAGTGGGAACTCGCAAGCCACAGCAACCCGCTTCAACAACCACCAAGTCATCGCCTTTTCAGTACCCTAGGAAAAACACGGCACTATTGTGAGTACTCACTCATGATTAATTTTTAGTTCAAGTAAATTTAACTCGATTATAACTGGGGTACAATGATTAATTGTTGTGTGCCTTATTGGTTGTTCTGTGGTTAGCATGGATTGATTGATTTCGTTAGATACATAGGCTGGTTAATTTGTCGACATTATACTAATAACATGCAAAACTTGATTTGAATATTCATGGAACTGAATTAGTCGTATGCTGAGAAAGGCAGAGACACTTGCAGTTGAGTACGTTGGGTAAACTAAATTCATCTATTTCGAATCACTGATTATAACAGAGACTATGAATTGTTTCTTTGACCCATGTACCTCATCCCATGTTGATCATTATACATGTAGGGCGCTACCTTAACGTTTTAGTTATGCAGACTTGACATTTGACATATTTTTACCTTTGAGCTATGCTCAGGAATTAACTAAACTTGGGTGTTAAAGCATCAATATGAAACTGAACATTTTAGTGTTTGCACTTCGTTATTTAAATCATTTGGATGTATATACCTATTTCAGTACGTGTATACATGCACTTGAGCATGGATTAGACTGGATATGTGTGGTTATCTATATGGCAGCATTTAAATGTCTTTACATCCGTATACTTTATGGAAGTGTCGAGACTTACATTAATACATTGCACTGTTTTGAATCAAATATGTATTGCTTGATACATGATTTGTAACCCTGGAATTACATCACTGTATACGCTTGTGAGTGAATTTTCCCCTCTTGTTGATCTTTTGCATGTATACATGACTGGGTTGAAGGGATGTTCATACCGGACTAACAAATTAAAACTACAAAACCTGAGAGTGAAAGGGAAAAAATATATGTCAAGACAGTAGATAAACTCCTTTTAAATATGTCATGACAATTTGTGTGAAAGCAGTTTGTGAAAGGGGAATAATTTAAATGCGGATCTGTTTGGAACTATAGCAGTCGAGTAGTTTAGGAAATTAAGAGGGTAAAATGCATGTGAATGTTAAAAAGAAATAACAGTATACCTTGCCTTGAACATGTTGTAAATCGTTTCAAATGTTGGTTTGCTATCTTCTGGCAAAAGTAGTGAACTTGTTTCATTAATATATGAGGTAAACTGTGGAACTGAAATTATAAATTTGGTTTGAATATATGAGTTAACCTTACCTGAAATTGTACCAGGCTTAATGAAATGTTTTCCATTGTTATATGCCTTATGTAAGTTAACCTTGACTGTTATTATACGTCACTTAAAAATATATCTTTTTCTAGTATGGCTGGTAATGCATACATGTGCACAAAGTTTGATCATAAGTTTTCCTCTTGATTCCCGTAAGAAACTACAAGTAGGTTGAGTAAATTGACTGTTCACTACAACTAATTTCAATGAATAATCAACGAACAAAACCTGGGGCTGTTATACAAGAAGGCAGTGAACATTTCAGGGTAGGAAACCCCTCTGTTCTGCATTTAAACTATCCCATGATACAATATGCTTATGAATATATATAGATATATAGAAATTTTATTTGTATATACTGGCCTGTGCTTGAACTGATTGAGGAATGTATGCAACACTGCTAATAATGTTACGTATTCTCGTCGTGGTTCATTGCATGTGCTGGTCCCCATTTCCATGTATGTTGAATTTGCCAAGTTAGCCTGTGTGATTGTCGCTTGGTCACCTGTACATTCGGCTGTATTGTTGCCCTGGACCAGTGTTGTTTTCTTTAAATTGGAGCACATTGACCTCTGTATATATATAAATTTCAATTAGTCCACCTTGATATTGCCGCTCCTTTATGTGCTGTAGCTCGTGTTTCATCTTGCTTGCTTTTGGTCTAGACTTGTATGCTCGTCCCACCGTGTTGACGTCTATGTTGAGCTTGGTCCTTGTGGTCGCTCCACAGTTACTCACACTATCCTTAAACGTTTCCAGGATAACTATTAGATTTTAGTTCCTATCGAAGTTAATTTACTTGAACTATGATTAATCCTGACTCGAGTATTTTTATGTTTTTTTTTTTTGCATGGAATGCTCGAGTCAGACCCGAGCATTTCAAATTTAGATATTACAGCGGCGGATTCGAAGATCGACGAAGATGGGGATTCCAAGCTGGCGCGCTCTAAAGATTTTAAACCAGTAAAGATTTTCTTGTATTAAATTGTTTCTTTTTAAATTCCGCTGTATTTTAAAGTATTGTACTCAAATCTCTGATTTATAAATAAAAGATTTTTTTGTTGTTCAATACTGTGTCATTTATTTATTCTGTATTTTCTGTGTGTTGATTCTATCTTTTAAACTCTGTAAGCTGATAACGATCCGTCAATTTGGACGTTTTAGATTGGTTTAATCACCAATATGAAGCGGCTAAAAAAGGCGGGACGTTACAAGTGGTATCAGAGCTTTGGTTTAATCAAAGCGTAGCTTATCGAGTTTGAAATAGAATCGACACTGGAAAAGCGAATTTTGAAAATAAAAAGATTTCAAAATATAATTTTTGAAAAGTGTAAACAATTTTTAAATAAATTTTGAATGGAAAAATATTTTGGAAATATTATATATTTTGAAATTTAGTACTTTGGAAATAATACAGCGGAAACAAAAATTTATTTTGAGATTTAATTTTTTTTCGGAATCCCCAGTCTTCGGAAGTCTTCGAATCCAGGTTTGCAAGAATTATTCTTCGATAAGATTCCTTTGTATTTGAATCTCGAACCTATCATCAAACGACATTTAAGGAAGATAATTATAATAGAATCGATGAATCAATTGTGTGTTTTGGCGATAAAAAAAATATAATTGAAATTTATTGGAATAAAATTTCAGATAAGAATTTGATCGAGGAGAGGAAATTGGAAATCGTTTCGGAAATGAGACGATGAATTTTATTTTGAATTCGGAATATAAAATAATAAAATTGAAAAGGGTATAATTATAATTCAATTGTGTCGAAGTTTATTGGCAAGATAATTTATAATTAGTATAATCGAATACATGGATTCGATAGTGAGGCACAAACTTGTTAATTAATTATCAAGAAGCGAAGTATGAACGAGAGTTGTAAATGGAGCAAAATATGAATAAAGATTTGAATCGAGGTTCAAGTGAAATGAAAGCTAATTGGATGTGACGAGTTTAGATTTTGATAAAGGAAATATTTACTTTTTTTAGAAGTAAATAACATTTGAAAATGAATGTGTTGCGATTGAAATTGGAGATGGAGGTGATAAAGTTAACCAGTACGGTGAGATTGTTCTGAAGTTCAGAATATTTTCCGAAGTTCGGAATATGGTATTGAATAATAGATTATTCGAAAAGAAGTTATTTATGGGAGACGTTTATGTCGGGTTTCAGGAAAATATTATTTAATTATGTATTCAATGGATAAAGTATATTTTAAAGTTAAATATTTCGAGGCATGAATGATTGTTACAATCAACGATTTTCGTTAGAAAAAAAAAAGTAAAATTTTAATTTGAATTTGAAAGTTATGAGAATGAAAGTTTCGAAGTTGCGAACTTATCTGTTTCAAAGTTATTAATGTTGTTCAGTTAAGGTCTGAGAGGTAATCGTACCCCAACTTGACTGAATTCATTGTTGACGGAGAAATAATTCGATAGCAAGAGTGGTTAAGTGAAGTAAATGAGTGTCAGTAGTTAAGTGAAAATAGTAGTGTTTTATTTAATATCTGTTTTAATTCAAATAACGAATTTAGAAATATTTCCCCTGAGAATAAAGTGATTTTGTAGAAATAAAATATGAAAATTGGAAATGTTTCAAAAGATCATGGGAGGTGAGCGAATTTTGGAAAGAATGCCGCACGTCGAGAACGAATGATGACAGAACATAAAAGATGTATGTTCGTAAACTGAATTCGAGAATTTGCATAAACAATGATTTGATAAGAAATTAAGAACTGGCTAGAGATTAGTCAAGTTGGATGACTTTCTGAGTGTTGATCTGATGTTGGTTTCGGCCTTCGGGGTTGATACTTAGGGGGTTGTTCGCTTACTAATTGACGGTTGAAGTATGAATGTGAAAAAGTTATCAGGCGTGAAGGAAAAATTTGTGATAAGAAGAAAAATTTGAGCGAATAAAGATGTTAATTAAGTGATGAATTTTATAATTAGAAATTTGAAAGAAAATTTGGGTTATAACCAATAGATTGGTAGATTTGGGTTTAAAAGGATGTCAAATTTCTGAATTGATTAAGAGATCAAACCTGAGATTTTGAATTGAAATAGAAATGTGAGGATATTTGATTTTGAATATTGGAAATAGAAGTTTTCGAAACTTATATGGAAAATATATAAGAATTCGGTGAATTTAAAAACTACTGAAGTAGAAGGTAATCGATTTGAAGTGAGATCTTATAGAACAAAATTTATATAAGACGAAGTGTTTGAAATATGATTTGAGAGGAAAATCTTGTGTGAAAGGACGCAAGTATGATTTATGAAATAAAGTATTGTATGTTTTCAAGTCAAGATAAGGGAAGTACCATCCTTCTTCTTTGAATTTCGAGCTTATGTAAAAGGGCTGCAGATAGCGCAATCTGCAGTGCTGCTGGTGGCGGTAGGTTGTCCGGACATAAAACTCATGAGTTGCCATTGAGCACGACTGCTAGCGTAATTCGCAGGGCTGCAGATAGCCTACGGCGGTCGGATGTTTCTTGAGGGAATCAGGCGTAACCATTGTGATCGCTGCGATCTAGAGTCGTGGGAATTCGATCGTGTAGCGAAATTCGCAGGGCTGCAGATAGCCTATGGCGGACGGATGTTTCTTGGGGGGAACCAAGCGTAACCATTGTGACTGCTGCGATCTACAGTCGAATGTAAGGGCGTAATCCGCAGAGCTGTGAAAGCTTACGGGTATGGATGTTTCCTGGGGGACCCAGGCGTAACCATTGTGTACCTGCGGTCCACAGTATTTGAGATATCTTAGTGATAGTGAGCTACCTGTTTGATGCAGCAGTTAGTCTTCGTGACTTGATTGGTCTTCGTGACCTGATTTGTCTTTGGGACTTGTTTTGCTCCTGTGACTTCAAGTATATTCATAATTCCCTGATTTGTTCCGTGATTCTGAGACAGAGCAATCAACGCTCAGTGACATCAGAATGTCTTTTGATTCTTAAAATATTATCTGTTGATCTGTCCATGACGAAATTCGCAGGGAAGTGAATTCCTACGGATACGGATGTTTTCTGGGAGATCCAGACGGAACCATTATGTATCTGCGACTCATGAACAATCAACATATCAATCACATTGGTACTTTCCGTATCTATTTTTAAAGAGAATTTTTGAAATATTTTTCACTGGAAGTTGAAGCAAGGATATTTAGTACTTGGAGATTTTAGTCATGCGCCTGGCCAGCGTATGCCTAATATCTGTGAGAGCGACTATAGACTTGTCAAACTTCGAGTTATCAAATATTGTCAGATCAATAAATTTGAAATTTAAATGAGTTAAAGGATTTCGAAGTGATTTCAACTTTGGAGTATTAACACAAATGTTTTCTGCACGAATGTATAAATTTTTTTTTTATTATGAATGATTTCGGATTTGGGAAATTTTCAAGTCGACAAATTATAACTGGAAGAGCAGATGATTATTTACACTCTTCGATGAGTGTTTAAAAAGGATAAATGGATTGGATGGGAAAATATTTGGATGAACGTGGATTGTAAGGATTAAGCGGAATGATGAATAATAAATATAGATAGATGAGGTTTATACAGAAATTTGGAATAATTTGAAATGCAAAAATCCAGTTTATGCGTAAGATGAGATTCAAGAAGAGATTGGACTTGAAAAGAAATTTGATTTTTCTGAGTTAAGAAAAAGAGTTGATGATTTAAACTTTTGTATTTAAGTGTGGAAAAGTTTCACAAATGTCGAAGTATACATTGGTACAACTTCTAACAATCTTTCCTTTTCGAGGACGAAAAGTTTTAAAGGGGGGAAGAATGTAACGACCCAGAAATTTCGACATTTGGAATATGGAATTTAGTTGATAATTCAATGATCATTTTTATATGGACATTGGAGTTAGAAAGAAAGTTAAAATTTTGGGAAGATGAATTGAATATTTAATTTAGAATGGTTAGCTGAAAATCAAATATTTACTGTTGAATATGTAAATTGAATTTGGTTGGATATTTTGGAATCAGAATTGAAATTCGATTGAAAAATATAAACGGTTGAATTTAGAAATAAACGTTATTGACGAATTTCAGATTTGGTTGTTGAAATATATGAATTGGTCTAGTAGGTGTGTATTTGTGCATATAGAAAGTAAACTTTAACGTTTCATATTTAACAAAGTTATTGGTGAACAAATGTAATAAAATGACGTTGTATACCAACAAAGTCGGTTTACAATCGAATAGATTTTATTGGATCCAGAGCAAGAAGACATAATAGCACAACAAATTTCGTTGCGTTTGGAGTTCTGGCAGAAAAATAAATAAAACGTTAATGAAATATGCGGTAGAACAAAATAGGGATCGCTCTTTTTATTTAAACCCCACACTGTAAATTCCTTCATGCTCAAGTCACTGGAAATCACCTCCCTCGGTTAGGTATTATGCAGCTCTATATCTGAAAAAGCCGCCCTCTCTATAAGCTAGGAAATTACGTCGTTCTTATCCTCTATTTTTACTTCTATAAATGTTAGCTCTAGTTTCCTTTTTCCAGCAAACCCTTTTTCCCAATTTTAATGGCCGAAGTGTTAATACTTTTCCCAAAACCTTCGTTTCTACTCCTAAATGATTAATGTCAACCACCGCTCCACTTTCTTCAATCACTCCACCACGTCTTAATGTGAATCGGCCTCCCAAAATAATCATCTTCTTCAAATCAGAACTTTCCCCTTCCTCGCAACTCAGTCAAAACCAAATTCGCCTCTTTCTCCTCGAAATCAGCTCGCCGTTGCACCAGACTCGTTGCCTTCGCCTTCATGGAAGCCGCAACGCTCCCCATGATGCAGCAGGAAAGTGGGAACTCGCAAGCCACAGCAACCCGCTTCAACAACCACCAAGTCATCGCCTTTTCAGTACCCTAGGAAAAACACGGCACTATTGTGAGTACTCACTCATGATTAATTTTTAGTTCAAGTAAATTTAACTCGATTATAACTGGGGTACAATGATTAATTGTTGTGTGCCTTATTGGTTGTTCTGTGGTTAGCATGGATTGATTGATTTCGTTAGATACATAGGCTGGTTAATTTGTCGACATTATACTAATAACATGCAAAACTTGATTTGAATATTCATGGAACTGAATTAGTCGTATGCTGAGAAAGGCAGAGACACTTGCAGTTGAGTACGTTGGGTAAACTAAATTCATCTGTTTCGAATCACTGATTATAACAGAGACTATGAATTGTTTCTTTGACCCATGTACCTCATCCCATGTTGATCATTATACATGTAGGGCGCTACCTTAACGTTTTAGTTATGCAGACTTGACATTTGACATATTTTTACCTTTGAGCTATGCTCACGAATTAACTAAACTTGGGTGTTAAAGCATCAATATGAAACTGAACATTTTAGTGTTTGCACTTCGTTATTTAAATCATTTGGATGTATATACCTATTTCAGTACGTGTATACATGCACTTGAGCATGGATTAGACTGGATATGTGTGGTTATCTATATGGCAGCATTTAAATGTCTTTACATCCGTATACTTTATGGAAGTGTCGAGACTTACATTAATACATTGCACTGTTTTGAATCAAATATGTATTGCTTGATACATGATTTGTAACCCTGGAATTACATCACTGTATACGCTTGTGAGTGAATTTTCCCCTCTTGTTGATCTTTTGCATGTATACATGACTGGGTTGAAGGGATGTTCATAAGGGACTAACAAATTGAAACTACAAAACCTGAGAGTGAAAGGGGAAAAATATATGTCAAGACAGTAGATAAACTCCTTTTAAATATGTCATGACAATTTGTGTGAAAGCAGTTTGTGAAAGGGGAATAATTTAAATGCGGATCTGTTTGGAACTATAGCAGTCGAGTAGTTTAGGAAATTAAGAGGGTAAAATGCATGTGAATGTTAAAAAGAAATAACAGTATACCGTGCCTTGAACATGTTGTAAATCGTTTCAAATGTTGGTTTGCTATCTTCTGGCAAAAGTAGTGAACTTGTTTCATTAATATATGAGGTAAACTGTGGAACTGAAATTATAAATTTGGTTTGAATATATGAGTTAACCTTACCTGAAATTGTACCAGGCTTAATGAAATGTTTTCCATTGTTATATGCCTTATGTGAGTTAACCTTGACTGTTATTATACGTCACTTAAAAATATATCTTTTTCTAGTATGGCTGGTAATGCATACATGTGCACAAAGTTTGATCATAAGTTTTCCTCTTGATTCCCGTAAGAAACTACAAGTAGGTTGAGTAAATTGACTGGTCACTACAACTAATTTCAATGAATAATCAACGAACAAAACCTGGGGCTGTTATACAAGAAGGCAGTGAACATTTCAGGGTAGGTAACCCCTCTGTTCTGCATTTAAACTATCCCATGATACAATATGCTTATGAATATATATAGATATATAGAAATTTTATTTGTATATACTGGCCTGTGCTTGAACTGTTTGAGGAATGTATGCAACACTGCTAATAATGTTACGTATTCTCGTCGTGGTTCATTGCATGTGCTGGTCCCCATTTCCATGTATGTTGAATTTGCCAAGTTAGCCTGTGTGATTGTCGCTTGGTCACCTGTACATTCGGCTGTATTGTTGCCCTGGACCAGTGTTGTTTTCTTTAAATTGGAGCACATTGACCTCTGTATATATATAAATTTCAATTAGTCCACCTTGATATTGCCGCTCCTTTATGTGCTGTAGCTCGTGTTTCATCTTGCTTGCTTTTGGTCTAGACTTGTATGCTCGTCCCACCGTGTTGACGTCTATGTTGAGCTTGGTCCTTGTGGTCGCTCCATAGTTACTCACACTATCCTTAAACGTTTCCAGGATAACTATTAGATTTTAGTTCCTATCGAAGTTAATTTACTTGAACTATGATTAATCCTGACTCGAGTATTTTTATGTTTTTTTTTTTGCATGGAATGCTCGAGTCAGACCCGAGCATTTCAAATTTAGATATTACAGCGGCGGATTCGAAGATCGACGAAGATGGGGATTCCAAGCTGGCGCGCTCTAAAGATTTTAAACCAGTAAAGATTTTCTTGTATTAAATTGTTTCTTTTTAAATTCCGCTGTATTTTAAAGTATTGTACTCAAATCTCTGATTTATAAATAAAAGATTTATTTTGTTGTTCAATACTGTGTCATTTATTTATTCTGTATTTTCTGTGTGTTGATTCTATCTTTTAAACTCTGTAAGCTGATAACGATCCGTCAATTTGGACGTTTTAGATTGGTTTAATCACCAATATGAAGCGGCTAAAAAAGGCGGGACGTTACAGTCTGGCTTTGAGATATATACCATATATTGTTGTTGTCTATTTTATACTGCTTTCCGGATTGCATATAGCCGTTGTGTAGTTGCCTTATGTGCCGAATGGTCATGTCGAAATTTTAATCGGTATCAGAATTCGATGTGCATTACTCACATGGAGCAATCATACAATCGGTCGCCCTTCACAAACCTCATTCTCCGTTATGGTCTGCGACATTTCTTTGAAATGAACCGGACGATAGTGGGTATAGAGGCGGGGCGTTACAGTTGGTATCAGAGCAATTTTCGGAACAGTGTAAGATAGCATGACGATGGTATTGTCTTAAGCCTCCCTCGGGAATCGTGCCTTTAGGGTTTTAGTTAGAGTCCTAAGACCCGTTATAGCTTATCTTCCAATACGATTCCATTTTGATTGAATTCGCATCATTTGAATTCAACTTGAGACTAACTTTGTCTTCCTTCTTTTTCCTTAAGGAAGCAAAATAGTTGGTCGCAGCCGTGCAAGTGCCGGTTCACCTAGTGTACCTCCTACGAGAGGGGTGATTATGTCTCAAGTGTCCTGTTTTTAGTCTTTTAGAATAGTTATCGACTTGTTCTCTTTCGGGTTGATTCTATAGTTCATCTCGGGCCCTTGTGCTCTAGTGGTGCTTCTGTTTTATTCTTTAACTCAAGTTGCTAATCGATGTCTGTCTTTGAATAAATTACGTTATTAGAACGTAAACTTCAAGTTGTCGATCGCTTCGGTGATCGTATTTTGACATTTGTCATGACTACATCAATCGTACAAGAAATTTAATTAAACGCCTTAGTAAACATGAGGACTATGGACCCTTGTGTTTGCTTTGACGGATAATTACGGGACTTGTGCATTTGAAAACTATGATAATAACCATTTTGAATACTCGAGTGGGATTCAACAATTCGTTCGTTAATTCTTGAGTTAAGCTGGCGGTATGGGACGTTCGGCTGAATTTGTTTATTAACTGGCCTATTGTGTATCACACTTATCTTGTTGATCATTTATGATCCTTGTAGTTGATTGATCATTGGATATCTTCCCCATGCGTCGTTACGCACGTCTTAAGCGCATTTGATCCTGATATTTCGTGTTTTCTAGTTAAGATTGTTTTGTACGTCGTTACGTACCTAACATAGTCTGTTGGTTTCTTGTCGATTGGTATGGAGATACCATGTCGTTGTGACTAAATCTACTCCCTTGTTGTCAGCTATGTAGTTCTAGTTTGGTGTGAGATCACCAAGCCTTCGGGCTAAAACAACTCATTTGTTACCTCGTTGTGCCGGTGTGAGTCACCAAGCATTTGTGCTAAATTAACTCAAGATCAAGAATGAGGGAAAGCATCCCGCTTCTTGTGATCTCTCTTCTTGAGTCAGGGTACGTGTCATTAATTCCTTAATGTCATTTACCTCGTTCAGAGATTATTTATTTATGTTCTTTTGATATACGTCGATCGTGTTCTTCATTATCAAAAGATATCAATTGTGTTTTATTCGTAAGTTGATAAAGGAATTCTATTTCCTTTATGCCATCCCGAACGATTTATTGAACTTGTATATTTTCGCGAGATCTACGTGAATGTTAGAAATTGTGAGGACTTTCTTGTGTTAACTTTTCCATCAGGTGCGTTAAGGATCTCGAACGAGATGTGGGACGCCATGTGGTAGTTCGGAATTCCTAAACACCATTATGTGACAATCCGACATTTGAAATGATCCCTAAAATTAAATTAACCATTAATAAGTTAATCAGAATAATAATATTTTGGATTTTTGCGATTTTTCGTAATCGTTCGTTATCTTTCTAGATTTCCTTGAAGCAATTCCAAGAATTTGAGTGGTTCAAGATTTTCAATTAAGAATTATCTTGAATCTTTTCTTTGAGTAAATTAAATAACTCCAGGAACAACCCAAAGAGTTATTCATTTATGTCTCTTGTTTCTGGATTTCAGATCTTTGATTTTCGAGAATTCTTTGTGATTGAGAATCTCGCCTAATTCTTAATCCTTGTTTCGATTTGCTAAAGAGAATTTAGTATTCTTGTGATTCCATGGGTCTTCTTATTTTCTCTAGTGAACGATCACTCGAGAGAATGGGAGTTCCCATTGGGGAGGGAAAATTTGAGTTTTTGCGATCCACGGCAAACTCAATAATTCCTTTCTTCGAATCTATGATCTAGTCGATCATTCGGAAGTGCTATAGTCAATTCACTTATGGACTTAGCTTTGTGTTGTTCTTAGAAATGAATATCAAAAGGATGAGCTCTTTTGATATTCATCCCTTGTTTGTTTGAATCATTTGGGTCAACAATTATCTCCGCATGTTTGTTAACCCTTGTGAATCAAAATTTTTTGGGATTACAACCTCTTTGGTTTAATCTCGTCTTGTTAGAGAAGTTGTCTTTTGCTTCTTTGATTAATTGCTGATGTTTCGGCGATTTGAGATTTTTGGCGGAAAATTATCTTGAATCATGTTATTCCGAAGTGATAAGTTGTGCACTACTTATCCATCACCTTCTCGATGTTTCTGATTTTCTAAAATCGATACTTGAGTTTCTGAATATTGGGAATTTCGTATAATTCCTAACGACTTGTCCTTATGGTAACTAAATGAGATTTATTACCTGGTTAGAAATCGATTTCCCAGAGTAGTTCATTGGTATTCCGTTACCAATATTTGTTATTGATTTCTAGTTCATTGGTATTCCATTACCAATATTTGATTATCGACTTGTAGTTCATTGGTATTCCGTTACCAATATTTGTTTATCGGTTTCTAGCTGGTTGGTATTCCGTTACCAACCTTGAATCGTTGATATTAAGATTGATTATTCCTTCGAGAATTGCTCTCCTTAGCTAAATCCGTTGGAATCTCTGTGTTGTGCTTTTGTTGGTGTCAGCTACCTTGCCGCAAGACTAAAGTGCTCACTTTGATGTTTTCTACCTCGTCGTGATTGAGTTTGGGAATGGATTAGTCAACCACCGTAGATTCCCATTTCATATCCTAAGAGAAATATCTACTATTGATATCTCGGATCTGTAGGACGCAGTCCTGTTGCTCCTTGAATTTCCAAATTAGATTCGCTTGGTTTTTGTGCATTCTATTGATTCTCATTCCCTTGAGAATCATACGAAGAAAGGCGAGTCTATTTGAATTCATAGCGCTTATGAATTTTCTGGAATTATTTTACCTGTTTGGGATGACTACCTTTATGGGTAATGAAGTTCGGGATTGAACTCTAGCTTTTATGATCTTGCGAGACGAAATTGGGATCTCACCTAGCCATTGGTCTGATCTTTCCATTTCATGTCGATTCTTGTGGTACCACTCCGTGGTATTATTTTTGGTTGTTACTTACTACTTCATTCTTAAGGAATTGCGGGGACGCAATTCTTTTAAGGGGGGAAGTCTGTAACAACCCGCTCATTCGATGATAATAGATTTAGATATTTTGTCTAAATATATCATCGTATCTCATGTGTCACACAAAATGTCGTTTTTCATAAATGATAAAATTAGGATTCGGGACCACTTCCATTGAGTCTGGATCATCGTTTACGACCCTTTTGACTATAAGCATCGATACCTTTTGGGTTAGTGAAATTTGGTCATTTTCTCATTAGAATGTATGACCAAAATATCACTTTTCACATACGAATGAATTTGGACTCGAAACCACTTCCATCGAGTTCAAAATGTCGTTTAGGTGTTCGAAAACTATAAGGTTCAATATGTTCCGAGTTTCAGAGATTTGGGAACTTTGGGTTGGGTCTTGGTTGAGCTAGCCTAGCTCACCATATAACCCCAAGTCTTCCTCCCTCCTTCATTCATTCTCCAAACTTAGAAAAAGAGGTAGAAATGGAGAGGGAATGGGAAATAGAAATTCCCTAAGCTAGGGCTTCCAATCTAGAGCTCAATTCAAGTGCAAATCCTATTCTAAGGCATGGGTAAGCTCTCTACTCTCCCTCTCTACCTTTCTCTCCTCTCAATTTCGGATTTGTAGTGTGCCCTAACACTCATGAGTCTTCATTTGGGTTTATGAGGTGATTATTGAGGAGCTAGTGAAGAAAGGTGGGTTCTTTGCTTCGATTGGAGCTTGTTCTTCGTCGTTTGAAACCAAGGTCAGTTCTTCTTGAACTCACATCTATGCCACAAGCCATTGGCTTGTACAAGTGTAATTTAGTGTTCATACGAGTTTGCTTGTGCTTGTGAAATGGTTAGGTTAATGTAACTTAGCCGATTTCATGTGTTTGTGTTTCATTGAGTTGAAAATTATGATTAGAATTGTCCACACAATCTAATTCATAAGCTACTTGTTGATTTGGTGATATTGCGAAGCTCCGTTGTCGCACCGGCAAGTTCTAGGACTTCACAATTCACTTATATCATATTTGATTGCTTTGGTTAGATAATTTCGTCGTTTTGGAGTTTATAATCATGAACCATTGCAAATATCTTATGTGAATGTTTGTGTATGTTATAGATGAAGTTATTGTGTGCACCCATGCTCTTGTAGCTTCCCTTTAGCATTGCCAAACCATCTTGTTCTAGTTTGAATCGCGTTTGATAGCTTTGGTTTGAAATTTAGTTCACCTTTGAACTTATGATCGAAACCATCGCAAATCTCTTGTATGAATGCTTGCATGTATGTGTATGTGTTCTTGAGTGTTTTCAGTGAGCTAAGGAGGCTTCATTTTCAATTAGAAAATGTTATAAGCCATCACCATTGATCCGAGGTCGTCCGTGAGTCGTATGCACCTCATTCCTTAAGCAAAATAGTCCCTGTTTCAGCTCAGACGTCTGTCACTACAGGGGGACAGACGTCTGTCAATGTTTGAGGAGCAAAATAAATATTTGCTTCAGCTCAGACGTCTGACCAAAATGGGTCAGACGTCTGTCCCGGCTCTCGGGAAAAATAAAAAAACTGCTTACTGTCAGCTCAGACGTCTGTCACTACAGGTCAGACGTCTGTCTGCTTGAAACTTCTATTGATCGTTGGACCACGGTCAATAGTTTAGTATCGTTTGAGCTCATTCCCGGCCAAGTTTCGGTCCATTTCGACTTCGTTTGTGACTTGTCAATTTCTCTGGTTCGCAGATTTCTGCATCTCGATTCCTCGACTTTGATTTTCATGTGATTCTTCCAATGTTGACCCTTGTTGGCGGATTCACATTTGTTTACGATGTGAATTGAATAAGTGATCATTCTAAAGCCCGTATACTCTTGTTAAGATGATTCACGCCTCTAAAACGTGAATTATCGACTCGATATCCTTCGAGTCTATTCCGGTGTAGTTTAAAACCTTCGGGTGCTAGTTTGGGATTTCGATTCGTTCGTTGATCGAAATTACAACCGTTATCCCTTGATTTCATGTATGTTGTCGTGATGTGAGTTTATGATTTATGATTTGAGATCACGCCATTGTGACGTGAACCCCCTTGATCGATTTTCCTCGGCAATCGTACTATTGTTTATTGCCACTTTGAAATTATATAAAGAGGTTTTATGTTATTAGTAGATATCAAATTCTTGTACTAAAATGGTTTCCAATCTTACTTCATTATACGAAGCTAATTTAAGAAATCGTTTTATGAACCTTCTTCAAAGCTACTAGTATATATTTTATAAACCTTTTTCTCGTTCGTATGAGAAATCTAATTAAATGTCTTAGTAAAATCAAGGACTATGAACCCTTGCTTTTGCTTTGATGGTTAATTCTTAGACTCGTCTGATCGAAAACCGTGGCAATGCTCCTTCTATGATTTTATATGATTTTCTCTGTTTTGAATAGAAACCAATTACGGGTTCGTAAATATTCGAGAATTGCATGTGGTTATGGGACATGTTGCTATTTCCTTATATTAACTAGCTCAGAGTAATTTCTATTCACCTGGATCCATGGTATCCGCCTCTATTACATAGTTGTTTGGTTCGCGATCGCCCGAGTGGGAATATACGATTTGTGACCTTCATCTATGAGACTTCGGTCTAACCTTCTATGATTTTCTATGATTTATGTTTTCATCTACCGTGGTCACGACCCGGCTTCGTGGGGAGCTTCGGCTCAAACATATAGGTTCGCTACCAAGAGACCGTATCTCATCTTGGTGAACAGGCTTGCCTCTTGGTGATGTTTCCTATGATGTCTTGGTGATTTATGATGTCTTGATGATTTATGATTACTTGGTGATTTATGATTACTTGATGATTTATGATTACTTGGTGATTTATGATTACTTGGTGATTTATGATTACTTGATGATTTATGATTTCTTGATGATTTATGATTATTGGAATGTTGAATTCCACATTAGCTAGGAGATTATTTAGAGATAGTTGTGTTGACATGCCATGTTTCATATTTAGTTATGATTAGATGTTATTAGTAGAATCATGTCATCCTGTGTTATATCTCTTGTTATCTCAGTTTATTTGATAAGTACAGCTAGACTAGTCCGTTTATTGTTTATTTCCTTATAAATAATACTCGGGTCAGGCCGAGTCATTTTAGGTACTCCTCTGGGACTCCTAGCAGGATTGATCTTTCGCTTTCAGCTTGCTACTCTGTCTCTGCAGTTTTATGTACTTTTGTACCTATGACATTATCTATCGTAGTGTACATATTCTTTTATGTAGATCTTGGTACATGTATTAGTGGATCTTTGTTGACCAATAGCTTGTTGTACATATTCTTGGTTTATTCATATCTATTCCGCCTTTGTGATATGATTATTCTTTGTCTGGATTTGACATATATACCATATATTGTTGTTGTTGTCTATTTTATACTGCTTTCCGGATTGCATATAGTCGTTGTGTAGTTGCCTTATGTGCCGAATGGTCATGTCGAAATTTTAATCGGTATCAGAATTCGATGTGCATTCCTCACATGGAGCAATCATACAATTGGTCGCCCTTCACAAACCTCATTCTCCGTTATGGTTTGCGACATTTCTTTGAAATGAACCGGACGATAGTGGGTATAGAGGCGGGGCGCTACAATTTGGATCTGAAATCATTGAATCTCAAGCCAGAATTAAAATTCTTGTTAGATCGAAATTTGGACCTAACACCCAAATTGTTATGAATGTTATAGAATTTCAAATGAAGAACGAGGAAAAAGAAAATAACACTCAGAATTTATAGTGGTTCGGCGTTAACGAGCCTACGTCCACTTTATATATTATTGATTATGCTTTGAAAGCTAATACAACAAGGATTTCTCTCAATATTTCAGTAGTTTGACAACAATGGCGGATTCAGTACTCAATATTGCCAAAAAGATCCCAAAAAATGCCAAGCTCTGGGCTATTTATAGCTAATTTTGTCAGGCGGGTCGTGATAACACGTGGCACAGATCCCGAGAACATCGGATCGCATCGCCACCATTGAGGAAATAGTCAAATTAGCCGTTGTGGACAGGTGTCGCGATCTGCTTGAAAATCGGATCGTGCAGATGGGGAGAATTGGTCCAGATGACGGTTAGGGACACGTGTCGCCAGATCCGTGCGATTCGGATCGCTGAAGACTAGCTCGCGCTTGAATAGGTCAGAGGGTTCGCCATGCACCAAGGGATCGGATCGGTTCGCTCTGGGCAACAATATAAGTTTGGATCGGATCGCCTGGATGTGTCGTTCGCTGATGAGATGGGGGCGATCCGTCGAGACGCGATCCTCGGTGGGCGATCCGTCGAGACGCGATCCTTCGTGGGCGATCCGTCGAGACGTGATCCTCCGTGGGCGAGTCGATAGAGTGCGATCCGTTCCTTCATATTCTTGGGGAACGTGGTTTCCTGCTTTCCTCTTACGAATGATCCTGGGTGGCTTGGTCAAAAAGCGAGCCAACATTTTGCCCCCTTGAAGTATGTTTTATCGATGATGGAACATGCTTCGTAGATTCTGATCTACCTTTTCCTGAAGGGACGCAAATCAACAGTCGCATTGGTTCAAATCAACGTATGCATGAATCGGATCGCCATAGAGCGCCACGGTCCGAGTGGTCACGTGCTCGTCTCGAGCTGAGTATCTAGGCTTTTGTGCGAGACGCGGCGGACTTTTCTTCGAGCCGTGTCGGGCTTCGAGCTTGGTGGGCCATCGTTTGAGGCGGTCCGTGGGCTTCTATGCGACACAAGCTTTGGATCGTGGCCGGTATGGTGTTTCGTGGACCGAATAGGACAAAGAAAGGGAGACAAACGGTCGCCCTCTTTGCCTATATATGTCGACCCTCTCCTCTTCATTCTCCTTCTTCTTTCTTTCTGCCGAATCGTTTCGCCTGCACTATCGAAGAACGAACCCAAGTTTTTCAAACCTTCGAAAATCCAAGCATTCTCTCAATCTTTAGAAAGGTAACTCTACAAAAAGTATTCTTATTCGTGAACGCCGCTCTTTCATGAACTTTCTCGACTAGAAACGATGGAAATTTGTGCTTCTCTGACGAAATCATCAAAACGCCATGGCTAAATGACGTAGAGCTCGGAGTTCGAGGATGGAAAGGAGAGGAGGAAAACGAAGGAGGAAGAAGAAGAAGAAGAGGGAAGGCCGGTTCGGGTCGTGGTCAAGAAGAGAAGACGAAAGCGAGTGGCGAGACGAAAGATCGTGGTGGCAGCAAAGGGACGTATCGTGGGGGTCGCAACGGTTCGTGAAGGAGCGATCCCTTCGGCCGGCGATTCGATGGGGGGCGATTCCTCTGCCCTGCGATCCGAAAGGGGTGATCCCTCTGCCATGCGATCCGAAAGGGGCGATCCCTCTGCTTTGCGATCCGACTCATAACCGACGATACGAAGAAATTTCAGACTTTAATCAACGCCTTGTCACCATAAAACTCTGAACAGTAAGGATAGAGCCTTGACGTTGGACTTTCTGGACTAAATGACCTCATAATTTGACTGCATACGACGACTAATGTTTTGATGATCTTGATTGCTTTCACGCTTTATTTTTAATGCACACACGAGTACACACACCAGTACTTGCACACACGGGGGACGGGTAGTGTTAATCTTATTGTTCATATTTTCTCGTCCTAGCAGCAATGTCGAATGATCACTCTTCTTCAAGATCCGTGACAGAAGCGGAATCCGAGATTCCTGAACAGTACAACCCTGAAATTCCTCCAATCAATCCGGGAGGTGAAGATTCTGGATCTGAGTACGAAGCCACAGAATCAGATCCGACAGAAAGTACTTCATCCAGCAACGATTCTGAGACTGATGAGCGAGCTCCTGACGAGATCCCAGGCGCACTCGGGATAGATAAATTTTCTGATTCTTTAGCATCCAAGCTTGACAAGATAAAACTTAAAAGAATCTGCTTAATACACGGAATTCCTTGGGATGATGTCTTGACGCCTGGAAGCGAAGATAGACCCCACCTAGCACCGGAAGGGTATATGGCGATCAGTCGAACAATGTGTCTAGTAGGAGCTATTCCTCCGTTTCCTCCGATCGCCATCGAAACTTTAAGACGACTAGGTATTGCTCCGATGCAGCTTCATCCAAACGCCTACGCATATCTATACACTCTATATGTTGCGTATGCGGAGATCCTACACGCCGAACTTAAATTCAGAGATCTGGTGTTCTTCTTTCTTTTCAAGCATCGTTCTTCGGCAACTCCAAATTTCTCTTTCTTTGAATTGGTGGCGAATAGGAAAGTTCTGTACGACGGATACAGCAACATTGGGGATCCTAAGTCCGATTGGTTTTATATAAGGAAACAGGCTGGATGCTCACGAAGATGGCTCAAATCAAGTAAACTTTGATCACCTAATCGAATATCTTGCTCAAGGAGTCTAAGTATTAACATTCTTCCGTTTTTTCCTTTGTCTTAAACAGATCACATCTTCCCGAAAACGGAGGGTCCGTTGTACAACCATCGGTTATCTATTCTTCATCAAAGCAGATCCGACTTCTTAAGGATCAAAAAATGCATTACTGATGACAATCTTCATAAGCATCGTCTTCTAGACAGAAGATTTGGACTTGGGACCGGCGGCAAACCTTATAAGTATGTGCCCCCAACGGAAGGAGAGGGAACTTCGCAAGTGGTAGAAACAACTAAGTTTCGCAAGAGTCCTTCTCCGATAGTCATCCAAGACGATGAGGACCTGAACATATACAGAGGGGATGAGGTCCACGATGACATGTCCAAGGAAATTCCTATCTCTGCTCCAATTGAAACCGTTGCCCCCGATGACTTGACAGAAGAGCAGTTATTTGACGAGCTGGATAAAATCCCTCTACCCGATGTTGTATATACAGAAAAAGACTTTGAAGAGGGGCCTTTCTTCCATGCTCCTGAAGAGATCAGTGTTCCAACTAGAGGACGAGAAACTGGTCAGACGAGCCTGTCTTCGGGCCCGGGTCTGTTAGGGGGAATTATATGGGATGCACACATCACTCACACTATCTGACCCTGCACTCTTATATCGTGGGTATTCAAAGTTTTAATATGCTCTTCTCTTTATTTTACAGGAACGATGTCCCGCAGGAAATCTTATTCGTATCGTTCTCTTCGTGAGGGCACACCCAGCCTTCGCCCGGATACTGTGCGCTCTCGCGGTCCTTCTCATAGGCCGAGTTCCTCGCAACCTCGATCTCCACCCAAATCAACCTCTACCAGGCCTTCGAGTCATCCGACAATTCCGACAGGGGGAAAGAAACTTCCAAAAGAGTTGACTCCTCCAAAGAGTGCACCTTCCCACAGTCGGTCGTCCAAAAGGCATCACGAATCTAAAGATAGGGACAAAGATTCATCCAAAGAGACTGAGAAGGAGAGAAGTGACATTGTCCCCACCAGCCAACCAGAGTTAGCTGCCCCCGGGTCACGGGATTACGTCCATGGTCCCGAGATCCAAGGTAGGCTGGAAAAGCTACGGGAACAATTTCCAGGCATATTCTTTGACATGATGGTATTTGTTCCTGCCTTGGAACCGGTCCCTAAAAATTGGGATAATGAAGTTATCGGGCACATCCAACACGCAGCCAGGCAATATGAGATGATGAAAAAACACGCAGTTAACCTTTCGGAAGTCATCCGAACACTCGAAATAGAAGCACACAGATCTAAAGCAAAACTTGAAAATAACGAAAGGGCTAGGACAAAATTGGAAAAGGACCTGGAAGATGCTCAGTCCCAGCTTGCTTTAGCACGGAGGGACGCTGAAAATTATAAGACTGAATTAGAGAATGCCAAGCAGCGCTTTCATTCAGAACTGGACTCCAATAGCCAAGAGAAAATGGCCTTAAAGAAGGAGGTTGAAGATCTCAAAATGGCCAACATCGAGTTGAAAACAGCACAAGGCCATTTTGAAGCTGAGAAGGCTGCTTGGGAGGCAGAAAAAGCGAGTTTAAAAGAAAGTTTGGCTCTGGCTAAAGCAGAAAAGGTGATTTTGAACGACCAGGTCTCGGATGCGGAGAGGAGGCCAGCCCTTGCCGAAAAGAACGTTGAAAGTGCCATTGAATTGGCCACTGCTTCTAACAACAAGCTCCTCGAAAGAGAGAAAGAGATCGAGGGGTTTGAAGAGATAATTTTCGATTTCCTTGGCCAGGTTCTCAAGACTCGCAACATCTCGTGGATCCCGGATTACCATGTTACTTTGGCCAATTTATGGGATGCCATTGTGGAGGGTGAAAAACATAGATTGGGAGTCGAAGAAATCGATGAGGATGAACTGATGAAGAGCATCCTAAAAGACAATGAACCTGAGGACCTGGTAGAGGGTCGTCGCCTGATTCTGGCGGAGATGCAAAATGAGAAAACCTTGGCTAAAGGTAAAAGCAAAATTGATGAAGGTTCCAATTCCGCCGTGGGGCCTAAAACCTCCGGAGTTGAGGAGTACCATCCTGATGATCCGCTAATCCATTTGGGCCTAACTCCCGCTATTGTTGGAGCTCCTACGACTATCCAAGAAGGAGGGTCTGCGGAAGGTATCTCCCTTTTCTCCCCGCAATTTGTCAAAGCAATTGTGAATTGTCGTCATTTGGTGGAACAACCACTTGAGTTAGTAACATGTGCTCCTCGTAATACAGGTGGCGAGCCCGTCGACATGGGTGCTGAAAAAGAAAAGGAAGTGGAGAAGGAGGCTGTCTTGCCAGGTGCTGGTATTGATGTACCAAAGCAGGCAGAGGTCACAACAGCAGAAAAAAGCATCCCGGCACCTAGCATTGATGCGCCCAAAGATGTTGAGACCATCGAAGCCTTAAGAGACATGGATGGGCGCCATGTAGATGACGAAGAAGACACTATCGGCACCAAAAAGGCCGATGATGATGACGAGGAAACCTTGGCCAGCCGAAAAGCCAGGCAGGAGAAAGAGTCGGCTTCGAGGAAGGTGGGAGATGAGGCTTTGGACGTAGTCCCTCTTGCAGAATTCGATCCCAAAACTGGGATGATTGTGAAGATTCAGCCCAAATCCATCAGTCGACAGCTTCACTTTGCAAACCCCGATGACTTCCCGGCTTCTCTTTCTGATAGGAGGAAGAGAAAAGAGGTGGAAGAGGAATCTTCAGAGGAGTCGGACGTTCCTCTTATCGACAAAAGGAAGAGGAAGAAAGGGGATCCGTCTGATACCGACAAGGCGAAGCTGGAGAGGCAGAAGCAAGAGAAGAGGTCAAAGCGTAAATAGGATATTTGTTGCTTGTTGATATTTTGTCTTTAGGTTTTCCACTGGCCAGGAAGTGTAATTGTGAGACTGGTCCTCACTTTTGTTTCTAGGTTGTTTTTCACTTTGTTGATTCGCAGTATATAAACAAAAGTTTATCTCTCCTTGCATCATTGTGTACCTGTATCCAGATAAACTTTCCATGTTTAGTCATTAGCTAACTAATAATAACTACAAATCAGTCAATCAACAGGAAGAAGAATTTTCATGCTATGTTACACTGCTGTATCAAAGTTCAGTGTATGTATACGAGTGCATGTGCCCCCCAATCAGTTTTTACTGTAGCATCTGACTGGGGTTTACTAAGGATTGATTAGTACTGTCGGCAAGTTGCCCCCTATTTCTGAATATGGGGGCATAGGAGATTTCATGGGATAACAGTAGTTAAGTCAGCCCTTGTTCCTTTAGCAGGGAATAAGTTCTTTCTCAGCACTCAATCGGAGACGCTTTTATACTGTCTCTCTCTCTGGAGAGTTAGAGTTTTGCGCTCGGCGATTCATTCGCTCCCCGATCCTTCAGCGGGGAAGGAGCTATTTCTCAGTGCTCAATCGGAGACGCTTTTATACTCTCTCTCTCTCTGGAGAGTTAGAGTTCATGCTCAGCGACTCATTCGCTCCCCGATCCTTCAGCGGGGAAGGAGCTATTTCTCAGCGCTCAATCAGAGACGCTTTTATACTCTCTCTCTCTGGAGAGTTAGAGTTCGTGCTCAGCGACTCATTCGCTCCCCGATCCTTCAGCGGGGAAGGAGCTATTTCTCAGCGCTCAATCAGAGACGCTTTTATACTCTCTCTCTCTCTCTCTCTGGAGAGTTAGAGTTCGTGCTCAGGCAGCTTCGATCATGGTACACCGCCGTTATTCGTGGATGTCATCTTTGTGTCCTTCATACCCTCTCTCTACTCTGGAGAGTTAGAGCCACGGATCAAGCAGTCTGCAGTCATGCATGCTCATCAAACTCATCCTAGGTGTATACTTTAACCCATGCTCCGTGGATTAAAACTAGTCGGACAAACAGTCGGCGCCTTTGCGAAGGCTTTGGGTTCCTCCGATTAGTCTACGGGGGGAACGGTTGGCACCGGACTTCGGGTACCTGCATTATTCACATTGATTTTCATAAAAATAAACAGGCAAATAAATAAAGATGAAATAAAGGCAAATGACACACAGTATTTTTATAGTGGTTCGGTCGAATCATGACCTACGTCCACTTTATAATCTCTTGCTTTAAGGAATCAGACTATTCTAGGCAAGTCATGCCCTGTACATAGTTTTTTAACAAAGCAAAAGAATCAATTTGAAACTCTCATGTTAAATATGGCCGTAAATGTTGGGCATTCCACACTCTGGGGATTTCCTTTCCATCTACGGTTGCCAGCTTGAAGGTTCCATTATCAAGCTTGCTCAGAATGGAGTACGGTCCTTCCCACTTCGCTCCCATATGAGTTGGGGGTGGGAAGACACACTTCAGAACCAAGTCTCCGGGTTCCCATGTTCGGGCTCGAACCTTTTTGTTGTAATATCGGGCGACCTGTTGTTTGCATCTCAAGGCACGCAGGTCTGCATCATCCCTCTTTTCTTCGATCATATCCAGGGACTCAAGGAGCAATTCATTATTGGTCATTGGTTCATAATAAGTCACCCGATGAGAAGGTACCTTTATCTCGACCGGGATGACTGCTTCCGTTCCAAAAGCAAGGGAGAACAGGGTATGTCCTGTTGCCGATTTATATGTTGTCCTGTAGGCCCATAGTGCCAAGGGCAATTCATCAGCCCACATGGCTCTAGCCCGCTTCATTCTTCTTTTCAGAATGGACTTAATTACTTTATTTGCCGCTTCGACTTGTCCGTTCGATTGTGGGTGCGCCACAGAGGTGTACCGATTCTCGATGTGGTATTTTTGGCAGAAGTTTCTGAATTCAGCACTATCGAACTGAGTTCCGTTGTCTGTTATTACAATCTTTGGAATCCCAAATCGACAGATGATGTTTCTCACGATGAAGTTGATCACTCGTTTGGTTGTGATTGTAGTTAGTGGTTCAGCCTCGACCCACTTAGTGAAATAATCTACGGCCACAATAGCGAACTTTGCTCCGCCCCTTGCTATGGGGAGACTTCCTATGATATCAATTCCCCACATAGCGAAAGGCCATGGACTCATCATTGTTTTTAACTGACTTGGAGGCGCTCTAGGTATCTTTGAAAATAACTGGCACGCATCACATCGTCGTGCATATCTTACTGCATCCTTGTTTATGGTAGGCTAGAAATAACCATGCCGCAATACCTTTTTTGCCAAAGTTTGCCCTCCAGTGTGGTCGCCACATTCGCCTTCGTGGACTTCTTGCAGCACACGTTTAATGTCATCGTGGGCTACACACCGAAGGAGGGGCATTGAAAACCCTTGTCTGTAAAGAACTCTGCCTTGCAGAACGTATCAGGCGGCTTTACGAATCACTTTACGCCTCTCGCTTTTCTTGGTCGGAAGCGTTCCATCCATTAGGAAATTCTTTATAGGGGTCATCCAGGACTCCCTTTCTGGTTCCGTCTCTAGTACTAGGTCGATTTCCATCTGATCTATGCTAGGGGACCGAAGTACTTCAACGGGGGCTAGCCCAGTCACTTCAGGATCGTCAGAACTAGCCATCTTTGCCAACTTGTCTGCCTGCTAATTCTCTGACCGCGGAATATGAGATATGCTGTAGTGATCAAAATCATTCAGCAGTTCTTTCACTTTCTTTAAGTATAAAATCAATCTTGCACTTTTAGCTTGGAATCTTCCAGTGACTTGATTCACAACTAACTTGGAGTCGCAGAAGATGTTCAACTTTGTGACTTCTAGTTCCTTTGCAATCTTTAATCCGGCTATCAGAGCTTCATATTCGGAATCGTTGTTAGTGGCATGAAACTCCATTCGGATTGCATAGGTTATCAATCGTTTCTCGGGGGTTTCAAGCACTATTCCAGCGCCGGATCTTTCGTCGTTCCTAGCACCATCAGTATACAATCTCCAGGCATTAGGATCGAAAAGTAACTTTGAAGGATCAACTTCCTCGTTTGCTATATCTTCCTCGGGGACAGTGAACTCTGCTATGAAGTCAGCTATCACTTGCCCCCGAATTGATCGTCTTGGTTGAAAGTTCAAATCAAATTGACTTAACTCAATATTCCATTTGAGTAACCTTCCAGATGCCTACGGTCTCTGTAGAACTTGCTTGAGTGGATGATCGGTGTATATGGTGATAGGATGTGCCTGAAAATAGTGCCGAAGTTTTCTAGAGGCAATCAGTAAACTATACGCCAACTTTTCTATCCGTGGATAATTACGCTCTGCTGCTGTCAATTTTTTGCTCACATAATACACAGGTCTTTGGACCTTATCCTCTTCCCTTACCAATGCTGAGCTGATCGCATGGGATGACACTGCCAAATACACGAATAAATCCTCGTGATCTATTGGCTTAGATAAAATCGGAGGTTTCTCCAAGTGCCTGAGCAAATTTTGAAACGCTTCTACGCAGTCAGGTGTCCATTTAAAGTGGCGTTTTCCTCGCTTTATTAATTCGAAGAATGGGATGCACTTATCCGTAGCCCTGGAGATAAATCTGCTTAGTGCGGCCACTTTTCCGGCAAGGCTTTGCACATCCCTAATTTGCCTAGGTTCCTGAATGTTTCTGATTGCCGCGATCTGGTCTGGATTAATCTCGATACCACGGGAACTGACAATGAATCCCAAGAATTTTCCAGAAGCAACATCGAATGAACATTTGGTTGGATTGAGTTTCATTCCATACTTTCGAAGAATGCCGAACATCTCTGCCAAGTCAGTAGTGTGTTGAGAAGATTGCTTGGACTTAACCAACATATCGTCGACGTATATTTCCATTGTTTTCCCGATCTGGTTATAAAACATTCTGTTGACCAAACATTGATATGTAGCGCCTGCGTTCTTCAAACCAAAGGGCATCACCACATAACAATATAATCCCAGATCCGTGATAAAACTAGTGTGCTCTTGATCTGGAACATGCATCGGAATCTGGTTGTATCCTGAATAAGCATCCATAAATGAGAGAAGCTCGTGACCTGCCGTCGAGTCTACCAACTGGTCAATTCGAGGTAACGGGAAACTATCTTTTGGACAGGCTTTGTTCAAATCCGAGAAGTCGATACACGTTCGCCACTTCCCGTTGGCCTTCTTTACCAGGACTGGATTCGAAATCCAGTCTGGGTAGGTCGAATCTCTGATAAATCCATTACTCTTTAGCTTTCCAACCTCTTCTTTCAAGGCAGCGGATCTCTCTGGGCCCAGCATTCGCCTTTTTTGCTTTACTGGAGGATGTTTTGGGTCAATGCTCAAGGAATGGCTCATGATTGATGGGGATATCCCACACATGTCCGCGTGGGTCCAAGCAAATACATCCAAATTGTTTTTTAAGAAATTCGTCAATTCTTTAGCAAGATTCGGACTTAACTGGGATCCAATCTTAAGGACCTTCTCCGGTCACTGTCATCGATCGGTACATCCACAGTTGTCTCGTTGGGAGTCGCCATTCTGCCTCCGGGTTCTTGATCCTCTCTGGGATCTATATCCTCGGGCATCTCTCTGGGCGACTCTCCAATGCCTATCCTCTTTGGTTGCTATAAGGTCTCCGCCCCCGAAGGGGGAGAGTTGCCTTTAGTTTCGATATCCCCTCCATTGCGAAGTAACTTTAGTTCGGCAACGTAACATGCTCGCGCAGCAACTTGATCCCCTCTGACGATACCAATGCCAGCTTCTGTGGGGAATTTCAATAACAAGCACCAGGGGGCTATACAGGCTCTGAACTTTGCGAGGGCCGGTCGGCCCAAGAAGGCATTGTAGGGCGATTCAACATCCAAAACCACAAAGGGAAGGATTCTCACTCTCTGGCGTTCTCCTTCCCCAAGTGTAACTGGTAACTCTACATAACCCAGTGGAGCGGTGGACGCTCCGTTGAATCCACGGATCCATCCTTGGCAGGGCTTCAAGTCTTTTATTTCGAGATTCATCTGGTCAAAGGCCTTTTTGAAAAGAATATTGACGGAACTCCCGTTGTCCACCAGAACCTTATGAACAGTGGCTGGCCCAATGGGTACTGTAATTACAAGTGGATCTTCAGTTGGAGCATGGACTCCGATGCTTTCTCGTTCTCGGAAAACAACATCATCGGTCATCATCTTCTGCTGCTTCACCGGGGTACTTTCCTCGGGGTTGCTACATTCCCCTACCTCGAGGTGTTGTTTGGCCGCATTGACGTATTGATCCAATGCTTTGGAACTGTGCCCAGCGAGATAAAGTCCTCCGATCACGGTATTGATAACAATATTCTTTCCTTTTTGCTGAGCAGTCGGCCTAGAAGCAAGTTGATTTTGGTTCTGATTCGAGGCCTGCACTGCTTGCCCCCTGTCCCTGGGCGTTACTCTGTATTCATCTAACTTTCCTTCTCGAAGCAGCCTTTCGACTACATCCCTTAGGTGACGACATTCATTCGTCGAATGGCCGTGAATCTGGTGAAAGAGACAAAACTTCCCTGTTTCACGCTCTTTCTCTGTCGACTCTCTGGGAGGTGGCCTCTTATTCTGGAGGACTTCGTACGCATCCATGAAGATATTTTCCAGAGTATCACTTATTGGTGTATAACTTTCAAAGGCCCTGGGACGAGTCCTTCTCTGGGAGTCGTTCCCTCGGCTCCTCTTCCGGTTGTTGCCGTTACCATTGTTATTGTTGTTACCTGGCTGGCGACCACCCTGATTCTGATTTCCAACGTTAACTTCAACTTTCCCCGAGCTGTCTCCAGTCTGTTTGATGGCGACATTGCTCTGAATTTCCTCCTTATCAGTTGTTTTAGCCTTTCGGTTAGCATATACCTCTTCCCGGCGTAAATGTACGTTGGCTTTCTCGTAGAATAACTCTCTAGTGTGGGGCGGTTTGCCTGCCAGGTACCTCCCAAATTCAGTGTCCTTATCTACTCCGTCAATCAGTGCTGCGACAACGGTCGGTTCATGGGGATCTTTAACCTCAGTAGCGGCCAAATTGAAACGATCCAGGTACACCTTTAAACTCTCGCCTGGTCGCTGCTTGACAAGGAATAAATCGATCACACTTTTTGTCTTCTATGCGTAGATACGGAATTGTTCTACGAACTTCTCGCTCAGCTCCCTGAAGCTAGAAATCGACCTCGCCGGCAGGCGAGTAAACCATAACAAAGCCACATCCTCCAGGAATATGGGAAACGCTTTGCACTTAACAGCGTCAGAGGCTGCGGCAGCGGTCATCGACCAAGAGTATCTCATTAGGTGTTGGACAGGATCAGACCTACCCGCATATCTGTTCATTTGTGGCATATTGAAACGCCTTGGAAAAGTCGCATCCAAAATATCATCAGTGAAAGGGGTGTGACTGCGGTCGATCCCCCAATCTTCATTCCGCTGTCCACGGCTGTCTGCCAGAATCTGGTGGACCATGGCTGCAACATTTGCACTGGTCAAAGGAGGTTCAGGGTCAGTGCCTCTGGCTTGGCGGGGTTCTCTGATTTCTCTTCCGGGAACAGTCACGAAATCCGGGGCTCGGATGGGGCTCCGTTGCCCCCTGTTATCATGAGTATGCGTGCGGCGACGGGGCTGAGGTGGTCTGTTATGCACAGGACTGTTCACATCTCGAGTCCTGAGAGCTGTGGCTTGATCGTTCACATTACGGTTTGAGGGCCCCGCCCCTAGCGCTTCTTCTTCCTGAGATGGAAGGGTCCCGAACCGAAGCTGTTCTATGTTCTCGGCTCTCTCATACGGTCGTCGCGGAGGTCTCGGCGATTCTTCAGACGAAGAAGAATATACTAGGGTGAGTGGACGAACCGACGATGTTCTTTGCCTTGCTAGCTCATCAAGTCTTCTATCCATAGCCGTCAAATTTTGCCGCAGGATGGAACTTTCCTGCCTTTGGGCAGCCAACTCATCAAACAATCTATCCCACATTTCGGCGAAGCGAGAGAGATCCCCCTCAGTGACAGGAGCAGCAGGATCATATTGGTCATCATCACTCTCTCTTATGTGCAAAGAGCTCGAACCGGGTTGAGCAGAGGTTCCAGGACGATAGGAGCGGGTCATAGGTTCCTTTCCAGGTCGAGTTGTAGTCTGATCATCAATTCGGATAGCTGCGGTTCGTGGATGGCGATTCGCTGCGCCCCCCTGAGGTCGACTCGTGGTCGTGGTACGCGGAGGCTGCGAGGTGTTACCTCGAGATCGAGTAACAACCCCTTCAGCGGCCCGGATCGTCTCGTTCTCATCGACTCGGAACGTGGTGTCTTCATCGGATCGGTTCGCCCCCTGCGCTCCGCGATCCAGAGTTTCTTCGTTGCCCAGATCGTGTACACTCTCCTCAATCGTTTCGTTGGTCTGTGAAGCACGCACCTCCTTAGATCTTTTTCCAGCCATGATATCTGAATCGCTGGAATCTTCAAAGAACTGAATAGTGAAACTTTAGGACTGAGTCTCTCAATGAAAGCACCAAAAATTTTAGATCGAAATTTGGACCTAACACCCAAATTGTTATGAATGTTATAGAATTTCAAATGAAGAACGAGGAAAAAGAAAATAACACTCAGAATTTATAGTGGTTCGGCGTTAACGAGCCTACATCCACTTTATATATTATTGATTATGCTTTGAAAGCTAATACAACAAGGATTTCTCTCAATATTTCAGTAGTTTGACAACAATGGCGGATTCAGTACTCAATATTGCCAAAAAGATCCCAAAAAATGCCAAGCTCTGGGCTATTTATAGCTGATTTTGTCAGGCGGGTCGTGATAACACGTGGCACAGATCCCGAGAACATCGGATCGCATCGCCACCGTTGAGGAAATAGTCAAATTAGTCGTTGTGGACAGGTGTCGCGATCTGCTTGAAAATCGGATCGTGCAGATGGGGAGAATTGGTCCAGATGACGGTTAGGGACACGTGTCGCCAGATCCGTGCGATTCGGATCGCTGAAGACTAGCTCGCGCTTGAATGGGTCAGAGGGTTCGCCATGCACCAAGGGATCGGATCAGTTCGCTCTGGGCAACAATATAAGTTTGGATCGGATCGCCTGGATGTGTCGTTCGCTGATGAGATGGGGGCGATCCGTCGAGACGCGATCCTCGGTGGGCGATCCGTCGAGACGCGATCCTTCGTGGGCGATCCATCGAGACGCGATCCTCCGTGGGCGAGTCGATAGAGTGCGATCCGTTCCTTCATATTCTTGGGGAACGTGGTTTCCTGCTTTCCTCTTACGAATGATCCTGGGTGGCTTGGTCAAAAAGCGAGCCAACAATTCTTGATGATGAAAATTTGGTTTTAAAATCTGATTTTGAAAGATGTAAGATCACTAAAAATCATTGTTCGGATTTAATGAAAGAGAACTGTGATCTTAAAACTAAAATTCAACATCTTGAGTCAACTTTGACTAAATTTTCTAACGGTGAAAAATCTCTGAATATGTTGTTGAAAAATCAAATTTCATCTGGTAATAAAAATGGTTTCGGCTTTGAGAAAAATAACATTTTTGAAAATCCGAACTCAAATAATTTTAAAAACCTTTTAAGCTGCTTTGGAAAGAGTCGATATGAAAATTCAAACTCTAATAATTGCAAAGGATTTTTGAATCATAAACGTGATGTGAATTTGTTTTATAATAACCCAATTGAACAATTCTGGATCCCAAAAAGAAATAAAACAAACTTCATTAAATTCAAATAGATTTGGTTTCCAAAGGGTACGAAGATAGATTCGAATGGATTATTATACAAACAAGTCTGGATACCAAAATGTGCGAATAAGATTATGAGTGGTTTTGCAAATTTTGTTAGACCACTCAATCCTATAAATTCATAGGTACCGAAGGATGGCTGAGGAACTACTGTGCTGAAAAGAAATTTGAAATCAAGCTGGTTTATACTTTTGTATCATTTACAGTTCCTTCGGCCAAAATAAGTTGAGTTATAGATTCTGATTTACATTGGATTCTGGTATGATCTCTAAACTCACCTTTGTAAATATTCTCAGTTTTTATTTTTTTTTTCTTTTCTTTGTTTATTTCTCCTTCTATTCTTTTGTTTCTGTTTTGTCACTGCTATATCTTTTATTCATGGCTTTCTTAACTTTAAATTGAAGAATTCATGATTTTCTGGAAACTTGCTTTATGTGAATAAAACTCTCTTGTTTTAATCGTTTCTAGATCTTGAATTTAAATCTGTAATTATCTGCAATTGTTTTGAAGTTTATTTTTTATTTTTGAATTTTTAACAGTGCTGAAGCATTAACATCATATCTTGAACACTGTTATTTTGAATTCTAAATTTTTTGAAGATCTGAATATTTAATGAAATTCCACACACCTCTGTTGTTTTGGGTTTCTTCTAATTCACTTTAGGAAGGCTTGAAATAACATACTCATTACAGCACTCTGCTATTTATCAGTTGTGAAAATCTCATTGATTTTTAGATTGGCTTGGATATTTTTGAATTGTCTTGAATCTCAGTGACACATCTTGAAATTCATTTTGTATTCGTGATCAGTACGGTTGAAATTTGTTTATTTGAAATTATCTAAAATTCTTGATATTTTGAATATCACACACCACTTAAATTTCAAATTATCAAACTTGTGTGAATAATTCATTATATCTCAAACTTGACATGGTTTCAAATAAATTAATTTTAATTTTTTTTTGGATCATGAATACCTTTCAAATTTGTTGTAAATGATCTGAAATTACTCTTGAACTTGTCAGAAATACTTGTGAAAAAATCCTTTGAAAATATGGTCTTAAAACTCACTGTTATTTCATGATTATTTGATTTAAATATTTGTTTGTTTAAAATCATTTGAAATTATTGATTTATTTGAATCTCACACATACCTTGAATCTGAAATTAATAATCTGGTGTGATTGATTCATTGAATCTAGAGTTTTTCATATACCTCAAATGATTTCAAATAAACGATATTTTTAATCTTGGATCATGAATCATCTTTACATGACCATCATCCTCTGACGAGTCTGCTATGCTATTGGTTTCTGTGCTGCTCTGATACTGTTTTTTAAAAATGTTTTTCAAAAATCTGCTTAATTTTGACTGCTGCTATGATAAATGAAATTAATTTGCTTGTCTTGTCTGGTTGGGCCTTATGATTGATTTTCTATTTGTATCTGATGTCCTGGTTTGTCTCCAGTGCCTTTCTACAATCCTCATTAATAGAGACATCAAGTGGTATTAGTTTAGAAATGCCGAATATATTTTTTTGTATACATATTTTTGTTCTGTATAAATCATCTTAAATTCCTCTTGTAATTGATTTTCAATTTTAAAACTATTTATTGATTATTCATTCAGAAATTGAAATCAATATCCAAATTGAAATGTATTTATAATTCATCAAAATTATTATCAGATTTTGAAATTGTGATGAATTGTGACTGCAGTATATTTCACAACAAGAGGAGATTTTATTTAAATTTTCATGATGGTTGAACAGTTATTATAATATCTTTGAATTAGCAGTTATTTCACGACCATCTCCTTTATCTATCATCATTCTGCCATCCATCATGTCTTTTATATTAATGTGGAGAGTTTATTTTTTAAAATCTTTTGAAGAAACAGTGAAAATATTTGTGATAGAAATTGGACTATGTTATTATTCAGAATTAGTGATAATTGAAAATTTTCAATGATCCTGATACAATCGAGCATATTTCATAATGTAATTAATTTAGAAATTTATTTCACAGTCCATCTCTGTACCTACCCCATTTTCAATCATTCATATATTGGTTTTATATACTGAGGAGTTTTATTTTTTTTAAATGCTGAAATAAATAAATATAATTAATACATCAGTGTGTCTCTAACCTCATTTAAAAATCCAAGCTCTGGTCATGCATGGTTATGAGATAACTTATAATTTAAGCTGCGACTGACCTCATTTAAAAATCCAAGCTCTAGTTATGCATGGTCAGTGTGCTCTTAAATAAAAGAAAAAGAAAAAGGAAATATTGTGCTATAAATTGAAATTAATCTGAAATTCTCCTTGGTGTATAAAAACCAGCCTATCAATCCATCTTTCTAATCTATGAAATGTGTTGAAATCTTATGAAGTATTATGATTTGTTGATTGATAGCTATTGGGATTTGAGATTATACGACTTTGTCACTTAAATTGAATTAATAATTATAGTCCAAATCCATCACTGTTTTTTTTGTGCTCAACTTTACAATAATTCTTTGGAAAATAACTGGAAAATATTCATATTTCTTTTTTAACTCTCTCCATAATATATAAAATTCATCGTAAATCCATCATTCTCTACAATGTGAAATATGCCACTAGTTATTAGTTTATTATGATTTTTGTTTGGCTGATTGAGATTTATAATGATCGTTCTTCCTCTTAAAGCTGAAATTATATCTTTAGTCATTTTTCATCTGTATTTTAAACTCTGTATCTTTTTGATGATAAAAAAAGGGGGAGAATGGATTGAGATTTTGATTTATGAGTGAATATTTTATTAATAGTTTTAATTTTGAAAATTCATTACTATTTAGTTCAGTTCACTCATGCACAGTTATAGAGGGAGTTTCTGTTGTAGGGGGAGCAGTCAAATAGGGGCAGTTGGAGCAGTCAAATAGGGGGAGTTCGTTTCTTCACAGTCAAACACATTTACTATTTTCAAAATCTTCAAATTTGTTTGTCATCATCAAAAGGGGGAGATTGTTGTATATAACGCAGTTGTATACACAACTATATGATTTTTGTTTGATGATAACAACCAAATATATTTAACTATTAAATGTGTTTGTTATTGTACTGTTATGTAACATCACAGACAGGAATATAATATTTATATTTAAATAGAATATGACTGTACAGAATTTCATATATTCACACAGTATTTTATTTAAGTATAATATTATATTTCAACATTCAAACAGTACAAATTATACGACTCCACTATTTGTATACATTCACAAAATATTTGTACTTGTAAATAAACTGAATATGATAGACAAATTTGTTTGAAGACAACAAAATAATATTTTATTTCATTCAAATTTGTTTATTACAAATATCAGTACAACACTCTCATATACACTACACACAGCTTCCATTCAGATTTACACTCATATACAGTTATACACTGCTTGTTGTCTTCATCTTCTGTCTTCAAGCTTCAGTCTTCACAACACTTCACTGTCAGTCTAGTCATCTTCAGCTTACCTGTCAAATAAAATAGGAACACACACAGTAATCTTAAACAGAAATAATTTCATAATCTAGCCAATATTATTTTATTTATAAAATTTTATTTGCCCTAGTTTTCTGGTGTGTTTCTCATCATTTTTCATGACTTGATCTGATTCATTTGTGTCTAGTCAGTTTGTATAGTACAGGGACAGAAAAATAGTATGAATGGCTGCATATACACACGTGTATAAATATACACGTGTGTACTGCCTCGTCAATCCAGTGTGCAACTGAGGAGTAGCCACGTGGACCATCTCGACTCAGTGCACAACAACAACATCTGCTTAAAGAAAACAAAAAGCTCAAGTTTCTCAAACTTTCAAATGCATCTCCAGTTTTCACAAGTGCACATATACATCATGATAAAGACAAGCTCAAACAAGTTTCAAGCTATAGCAAATAATAAAGTGGTCGAGTGTGTCATCAAACATGAACAACATTAACAAGCAGTATGGACCAGCATTGTCGAAACAGCTTCAAGTGCATATAAGCAAAGATGCAAGTTTTACAGAGTTTGGTTCATATATGCTCAACTTAAGTCAAGATACACAGCATGAATGACATACATGGTGCAAACCAACAAACAACAAGCTCAAGTGCACAACTCAGTCTACATGAACAACTAAATGGAATAAAAGTGATGCTATAGTTACAAGATTACATGGATCAACCTCAAGTGAACAAAGACTGAACATGGCTAAGGTTTCAAGCAGCAATATACATAGTGCCATTCACACACATATATGTTGATATATACATATATGCATGGAATTCAAAAGAAAAATTATGCAACCTTATTCAAACTGAAATGTTCATACATTGCTAAAGGGAAAGTGTTAAATGGTTCAACATTGTCAAGTATGATCAAACCAAGGCATTGGCAAATGCAACCAGTTTTAATGGTCAATGATTTCCTGCAATATGTTCAAGTTTTGTACATGACAGGTAAACAATGATTAGAATTTACACATGATCAAGCATGGATGTGTCGACATATATAATCAAGTTTATAACTGTGCACATGGAAGATGAAGACAGCAATTCACTGTCAGGTTCAACAAATCAAAGTAAAAGTGGGACAGCAGTTTTTGACAATGTTTTCAAATATGTTTGAAGTGTTTTAACAAAGCATTTAATATATTCAGAAATCAGGAACAATTTTTGGCAAGAAATCAAATATGTTTCAGGAATGCAGAAATCTTTTGTTTCCAGTTTTGAAACAATCAGAGAAATTATGGAAGAGCAGATATCACACAAGGGAAACGGTTTATTTGTTTCCAGCTTTACAGATTTAAATCGAGGAAATTAATGTTCCAGAAATCATTCATGGTTTTAACCGAAGGAATTCATTCAAGACGATTTAAATAGAGCAATTTATTCACACAAGGGGATTAAGGCAACAATCAATTTCCAGATTCAATGAAATCCAGAATCTTGTCTAAGTTCATCATTTCAAATTCAAATCGAGCGCAATCAAAAGGCGAAAGCAACAAATCAGTCAAGCCACATAATGAAATCAGAGCATTTTTAGGATTTTATAATCCTATATTACACAACTATTTTCATCATCGGCATAATCAAGAGAGAGATCAAAATTACAAACAACTCGCAAGAAATTCAAAGCAAATTCAGAAAACTCACTGTTTTTGATCGAGCCATTTCCAAATCGAAGCATCGCAAAGCCATTCAAAGATTTCGAGCATAAGAGAATAGATTCCAGAGGCAAACAATCTTGGATTCATTTGGGATTTGTTGAAACCCTAGAAATTTCCTTAAGCCACCGCCATTTTTTTTTCTCTAAAGAAAAAAGATCGGGCTGAAAGAAAAATGGGTGCACCAACTAACAATATAACTGGCCAAACTAATGTTGAAGTGTTAAAAAGGGGATGGCCCCTTTTATTTAATTCCTAGGGTTTTTCAATTTGAATTTGTCTTTGTTTTTATTTAATTTGTGTATTTGAATTTGAGTTGTAAAAACCGTCTGATCAGTTTCTAGTGTCTGTAAAATACTAGGAGATCCAGTCAGGGTGTTGACTAGCAGTTGCTAGAGTCTGTAAAATCTAGGATTTACTGGTTACGGGTTGTAATCATGGGGAAATTGATCTAGGGGTTTAGATCAGTCTACGGTTTTGAGCGTAGGGTTAGAATAGGAGCAGGGTTTGTGAGTGTACATGGTCTTGTATGCGGGATCTGTTCTATCACCTAGTAGAAACCTTAGGAATGCAGCAGTAGGCAGGGTTTTGCCGAAGCTGGGTATCTCTTGTGTCATTTACTTTCTGCATTTCTATTTCTGCTATTATCTGTGATTTGTTTATTATCCCGTAATATTTGAACTCAGTAAAAATTGTAATTAACCCTATTCTCCCCCTCTAGTGTTAATCTAGATCCAACACATTGGACATATGGGATGAGGAATAAGGTGCCCCCTGTTTCGTTCAGACCATGAATGGACTTGCAAATGGATAGTGTGTCTGGCATTGTATTCCTTTATAATGTATTCATTGATCTCTGCTAAATATATATCTGTTTGGTGGAGGAGAATTTATTCTCTTGCTTAACACCCTTCTTTGAGATATACGATCTTAGAGGTTATACATCGGTGGAAATTAGTGGTACGGTATGGAATGACAGTGTGGCATGTTGAGATGCAAATGATCAAGGCTTTTGTTGAAAAGCAGAGTCTAGTGGTTGATGATTAAAGTACAACTTTAATTAGCATAGCTTTGTGTAGCGTTAATTCGCAAGCTTTACACCCCATGTACGAACCAAATACAGGATAGTTACTGCATGGAAATGGACATATGTTAGTTATAGCTACGAGTAACATCATGGTATGGAGCCCAGACTGTTTACTTATGTGGATATTGCATTTTATTTGATGGAAAGCGAGGTAACTCGAATATGATTTGAGTCCCTAGTGGCTCTGGAGTGGTCGACATTACTGACCCATTTTGTAGGTTCGATAGAACCGGCTAACATATAGTTTATGGTACTGCCAATCATCGACGGGTGACCGACCACGAAGATCCAAGGGGTCCACTGCGGGGGATCCTGAGGAATTTGCTAGAATGTCTCGAAATCGGTGAGGATGATCCCTTGCCTCAGTTCATAAATGGAAACCCAATTTCCAATACGTTATTTTTTGGTTTCATTTGTAAATATATATATGGCGACGTAATATAATGGTACCTACGCCGCATATGATTGATACATTTATATTTGAAGTTTATTTCTTCCCTTATATAGTAATAATAAAAGATGAAATTTCGTATATCAAGCATATTTGTCTATTATAAGGGAAAACTCTATCCTCGACTGCGTTCATTGTGTGATGGGATCAGAGTCTTATAATAGCTTCATTTTTCTCTTTAGCATTGCGCTGTTTTTTTTGTGCACTGGTATTCATGGGGGATAAACCCGTTCCGTTTTAAACGGCGTGGTCCTGTGAATTACCTAACTTTAAAATAAAAGCTAATAACTGTTTTAGTTATCACACCAGTCCCCATGACTGACTCAGAGTTTATTGTTTCTACCTAAACTCTGGTGCCCATATTTTCCACACGGGCAGTCAGTAGTTTTGGTTTTTGCAAATACTTCTTTTCACAGGATCCACGATTACAGTTGGAGCTATATTCGGAAAGCTTTGTATCTGTATATCTCATTCAGCAAATGATTTCCGTTATACATTATTCTTATATATTATATTTTTCGATGCTATATATTTTAAACTCTGATATTATTTTATTTCCGCTATGTAATATTTATTCATACTCCGATATATTCTTGTACTATGATGTAAATTATTGTAATAGCAATGAAATGTTCTATTGTTTGTATTCTGATGCGTCGTGCTCTCAATGCAATTCGGGATTTCCCGTAAGGGGAAGTTTGGGTCGTTTCAGTTTGAAAAATGGCCTTTTTCTGGTCGATTAAATACAAACTGAATTGACAAAACACGTTTAAATTTACTGCGCTCACATATTAATTACAAAAATTATGAAATTTGAAACATAGCAATAATTTGATATTCCAGATCCAACAAAAGTGGTTTCATCGAAAATGAAGGTCATTTGCAAAATGGCTATTTTTAAGGGTTATATACCATTTTAAAATATATATAAATTCCATAGCGACTATTTTAAATTTTAAATTGGACATAACTTTCAATTTATATTATGAAATTTGAATTTTTCACATTCATTAGAAAGATATAATTAAACAGATTCAGATGTTTCTGGTTTACTGAAATCTGATTCATTTTGAATTTTGTACATTCATTTAAAATTTAAAATCGAATTTTCAAACTACTACACCATTACGAGTTCGTTTTATAATTAAAATAAACATATACGTTCTAACTTCTATTTAGATAAATTTTAAATCGTTATCATTTAAAATAAATCATTTTAAATATTCAAAACCCATTAAAATAGCTAAAATAAAAAAAATTAATTGGTTCCAAAATCTGGGTTGTTACAGATATGTCGACATACATATATGTCTATATCGACATATAACCGTCACTTTCTCAAAATTGAAAGGAAGCGTCTTTTCACTATTTGTAATGTTCCAGAAACGTTGCAACCTTTCAAATCTTATAAATAGGGGTTGACTTCGAATTTTTTCATAATTCTTCTTCTCCATCTTCATCTCCTTTCTTTACACCATTATATTTTTATGATTTTTATGATTTCTACAACTAAACTCTGCTGAATTCAATTCTATTTACATAAAACTTCTCTTCTCACTCACTTCTCATTACTCCCCGAATCGAAGTGCTATTGAAGAGTTATTGGGCTTCTGTAATCGTATTGGAAGCGTTTGGATAATCGATGTTTTCCTTGTAGCCGTGAAATCAAGGAACAAGAGCACTGTTACCCTTGTAGTTGTGAAATCAAAGAGAGTACACTTGATCAAGTGTGTGGAATCGATGTTACCATTGTAGTAGTGAAATCAAGGAGGTTGTACTTGGATATTGATATAGTAATAAAACTCTGCGCAATCCAGCGTTGTGTGGGACTGGACGTAGGAGCATTTCTGAATTAGTATAAAATCTGGTGTGTTCTTTCATTTTCTGCTTATTATTTTTGCTTATCTTTGTGTTTGTGTTTAGTTATGTGTCTGTGATTGTTCTGTAGTGCTTGATTCATATAGTAGATCATATAAGTTTTAGATTTTGTTTAAATTCTCAAAAACACTATTCACCCTCCTTTTTTCCTTAACGATCCATTTTGCAATCCCGAACAATTGGTGTCAGAGCCTGGTCTTTCAAAAATTTCATAATCTAATTTTTGAAAAATATTAAATGGCAAATTTTGAAATGATTGTTAACACTAGTTTAAAATCATAATCTTTTTTTTTGAAATTTGATTTTTAAAATTTAAAATTTTGAAATTTGAATTTTTTCTAAATTTTGAAATCTTTGATATATGAATATGTTACAAAACATCATGATATTGTTGTTTAAAATTGTAGATTTGTTAGTTTGAAAAGTCATTTGATTATTTTGAAAAGTCATTTGATTATTTGAAAAGTTGTGTTTTTTATAGGAAAAGATGTGTTATATGGCTATTGGATATTCAAACTCTGAAAAGATAGGTGACGTGGCTATTGAAAATTCAACTTTCGAAATGGTGTGTTACGTGGATGTTGAGAATTCAAAATTCTTATGAATATGTGTAGAAATCAAAAAGAGGAAGAAAGTAATGAGGGTTGGTGAAAAGACATCAAGAAGAAATGGATATATATAATATAAATCAGCAAAGCAATGTGTACCAGATCAATTTATAACCTTGGATTTTCATCTACAACCTATCTTCAAATGTACTTCTCTTCATTTGCTTCGTAATGCCATTGGTTTCATGCGAATCTATCAACAATTGACAAAGTAATGGCCAAATGAAGTTTTGGTGAATAAAAAGAGAAGGAAACCAAAACAATCGATGGTTATCTTCAAATTCATCCATAGGTTAGACAATTTTGTCCCAAATTCTTTTCCAGATTGTAGTCCTCGTTCTCGCGGTCGTTTTGATGGGTAGATCATCAAATTCCGATCAAAATTGAGTGAGATATGGCAGTTTGAAGTTGGCAATTCAAAATAGAAAACTATATACGTGATATTATGTTTTCCTCTTACTGTTTCGACTTGATGCACCACAATACCATCCAAATTCATCCCCAAATTATTACTAATAGGAGTCCTTGAATTCCTCTTTGATTTGCCGCTGGTTTCGTCCAATTCCGTTAAGAATGAAAGAATTTATGCCTCCTGAAAGTTTGATTGAAAGTGAAAAACGAGAAAAAGAAGAAGAAGAGAAAAGATTGTGAAGAGACATGACTTTTGGGCTTATTTATAATGACTGAAGTTTCTTTTCATTTAACTTCAAAATTCTAATTCAAAATTTTGGCGCTAAGTTGGTTGAACTACTAAATCTTCAATATCTTTCTCATACGGTGTTCAAATTCAACAAATGAATATACTATCCTGATCAGAAAAACGAGGTTGTCACAATAAAGCAGATTTCATCATTAAATTCTAAAAGATGTGAACGTGTGGTTCATAACAGTGGAAGGATAACAAAATGGAAGATTGCGAAAAAAGGTACACCTTAAAATATTTTAATAATTATCAATACATTTAGGAATATATATATCTATGCATATAGTTAGGTATAGAATTTCATCCCAATTATAATCAGAGATATTTTGGTTCATATGTCAATACACTATAGTATACATATCAATACACCAATTTAATTAAAATCTTTTCTTATTTTAAATCTAACTACTCATTGATTTGATTTTGAAAAGACATCTTTTCAAATATGAAAATGTGAGTTCAAACTCTAGTTATCAATTTTGATCATCTACTTATTTTATTTCAAAAATATATTGAAGGTATATATATATAGTTATAGCACATAGATATGTTAATTGTAACAACCCGGAAAATCAGAACCAATTTAAAATTTTTATTTTGGCATTTTAATGAATTTTGAATATTTAAAATGAATTATTTTAAATAATAACGACTAGAAATTTATTTTGAATAGAATTAGAATGTATATATTTATTTGAATCGAAGTTAGAATATGAATATTTATTTTTAATTATAAAAGGAATTGAAAATAGCGCGGTAGTTTGAAAATTCGATTTCAAATTTCAAATGAATGTACAGAATTCAAAATAAATCGGATTTTTGCGAAACCAAAAGTATTTGAATCTGTTTGAAAATATCTTTCCAATGAATCTGAAAAATCCAAATTTCATAGCGGGAATAAAAGGTTTTGCCCAGTTGAAAATTCAGAACAGTCACTATGGAAATATAGCCCTTAAATATTGCCATTTTGCAAACGAACTCCGTTTTCAACGAGACCACTTTTGTTGGATCCCGAATGCCAAATTATTGCTAGATTTCAAAATTCATAATTTTTGGAATTAATATGTGAGCGTGGCAAAAGAAAACGTGTTTTAACAGTTTTAATCAATTTAGATCGACCAGAAAATGGTCATTTTTCAAACGATCTCCAAATTCGACGAAATTAGTTTTGATAGGACCCTATCGTCAGTACAAAGTAGAAATAATTTTTCTGTAACTTTTAGAGTCCGTATGTGGCCCCGGTAAATTGTAATGTGCAATTGAATTTAAAATATAATGATTTATATTTTAAATTTAGCTGAAACTGATCGAAACAGTCGACTTGGCTTACCGGACATATCTCATTGTGTTCGGAATGGGGGTAATGTGCTAGGGGCGACAGTCGTTGGGTCTCGTTTGGAGTTTGAATAAAAGTCAACTTTTTGAAAATAAATAAATAAATTAAATAATTATATAATACCCTTCCCCGTACCTTCTCTCTCCCGTTCAGATCTAGGAAAAAAAACCACGGAGCTTCCTCCCATCGCGATCCGCGCTGCCTGTCCCCACGCCACTTCGCTACTCCAGCCACCAGGCCGCCTTCGCCTGACCCCCCTCCGATCCTCCACCAAGTTCTGACGCCCCCTCTTCTTCCCTTATTCCCTCTAAACCCCAAACCACCCGCAGTCACCACAAAACCGCCGCCCTCAGCCATTTGGCCACCACCGCCGACCGCCAGCAGGTCCCCCCGACCCAACGCCCTCCTCTAGCCAAAGCTTCGACCAGTGGATCCCCCTTATTCACGCCGGTATGCTTTATTTTGATTTGTTTATGTAATTACGATATAAAAATCGAATTTTTATTTTTATTATACCATGATAAGGATATGATTTGTATATGTATGTTGTTATCATGAAAATATGATTTCTTTGAATTGAAATATACGTTTTCATTGTATTGAGATATATGATTTCTTTGTAAATAAAATGGCGAGATTTTTATATTATAGAGATAATAAAAATATGATTTTTATATTATAGAGAATATAAAAATATTATTTTTATATATGGATTAGCAAAGTAAAAATATTATTTTTATATTGAAAGTGAACAAATAAAAATATTAGAACAAATAAAAATGTGATTTTTTAATATAAATATCGTTGACTAAAAATATGATTTTTAATGTATAGACATCATATTAAAAATGTGATTTTTACTATGAACAACGTGGAAAAGTTTGAGTAGGAATTTCGGGCAAATCCGAACCGATCAAAAATAAAGAATGGAGGAGTGGAACCCAAGGTGAGAACTTCTCACTTTAATTTTAATTTCTGATTAAAATATATACTAGGATGCAGACGGTGCTTAGCAGCACCCGACACCGTCGTCCATAGACCATGGACGACTTGTTTGATTGTATGTTGTTGTGTAAATTGATTGTGATCGTGATGTGAAATGAAAATAAAATATTAATGTGTTGAAATGAATATTATATAGTTAAAAATATAATTTTTAACGTGTATATGAATAAAATATATATTCATAAACAAATCGGACGATTTGTTTATGTACATACATTTGACGGATATTGATTAGGACGATAAATTTTACAAATCGCCTAACTGCACAAATAAATCTTTGTTCGTTGTTTGAAAACCCCACACGGGTATTAGGATGATATTGGACATACACTAATCCCAATATCTAGTTGTATGTCAATCGATTGGTTGACAGGATGTTATAAGCATTGATTATTTATATTTAACGCTTATACAGTTGTGTAATGCACTCTGGATGATGGTTGACTGTGTTTGATTATTGTTGTGTACATGTGTGTATGAAATCCATATAAATCACATTATATAGTAATTGACTGTGTCTGATTCCAGTTCAGAAAGAATGAATATTTTAAAATAACGAATATTTTAAAATAACGAATATTTTAAAATAATATTCAGTAAAAGATCAAAATCTGATTATGATGTCCGATTTGTGATGGACACGAAAATATTTAAATATATAAAGCCGCGTTGATTAGATTAACGCCATTTTGACATGAACGATATTTATATGGATTTTATTCATTTTTATAATGATACTGGAAAGGAAGTGATTTCAAAATCTAATGTTTTGAAAATACTGTCATTTATAAATTGATGATATGGAGTATTCAATTTTGATTTGAAATTGAATATGAAGTTGAAATCATTTTGAAAATGAATTTATAAAATATGTTTTAAACGGAAATCGACGAAATATATAATATATATATATATATATATATATTATATATTTATTGGCCTGGATAGAACACGCCGTGCCGCGACAGTTCGCGAATTTCGACCATTGACTTCGAACGGACATTACGGGAGATCCGACCGTCGGATTCTCCTGAAACCGGAACCTTTGGGTTCGTATCGAAAAGAGCTTTCCAAAGAATACAAGAGATTTGAAATCTAATGGTTGGATTTGGAATTATGTCCAAATCAAATTTGGAAAAGGTCGTTGTAAGTGCAGTTCGATGACTTTTATGGAAATCGACTGTACGGGCCTCGATAAAATTATTAAAAATATCGATAATTTGTGTAAAATCATAATAAATGATTTGGAAAGAATTAGGATGAAAAATTCCATATTTGAAAAGATAAAAATATATTTTTATCGAAATGGACGAGTTATGAACTAGATTTGAAATCCAATAATTTTTAAATAAATAAATTGGATTTGTGAATGTTTTTAATATAACCAGAAATTTCCAATATAAGAATTTGAATGGATTTGAATCGAAAGTATCTTCCGAATATTTCGATATTGAATTCTGTGATTATACGGATATTGTGGAGGAATTTGGAAGATATATATATCGTTATTCCAATATGATAATTGTTGGTTTCAGAATTTGATATTGAATATAAGCCGATATATTTTCTATTCAGAGCCTTGTATTTAATATCAAATTGGATTTTGGGTTTATCGTGAACGGTGTTTTAAATAACACTTGTTCTTTAACCCGATTAACAACAGAATGGGATTTTGGATTTGTCGTGAATGGTATCTTTAATAATACTGTTCTCAAACCCAATGAAGTTAAGAAAATTAGAAACTAACTAGAGATTAGCTAAGTTGAATGGTTTCCTAAGTATTGATCTGATGTTGGTTTCAGCCTTCGGGACTAATACCTAAGGAATTGTTTTTTTACTAATTTACGGTTAGAGACTGATGGGATGGGGTCCTCAGTAACACTGTTCTTAAACCCAGTGTGAAAAAAATAAATCTTTTAATTAAGATTTAAAGAAGAATTACCAATTAATTAACATTTAATTGGAATTGAAAATGGAATGTGAATTGGGTTTATTGTGAACTGTGTTTTTAACGACATTCGTTCTTTAACCGATTTACAGTGAAATGTGATTTGGAATTTATAAATCTTTTTATTAAGATTTAGCGGGAATTTTCCAAAGTAAAGTTTTCCAATTTAACATATTAAATTGGAATTGAATGAAATTCGATTGATAATAATAGAAGTGAACTTCTGTGGAGGAAGACTGTTAATACGTATGGAATTTAAAAGGCTTTGTCGTTATTCCATTTATATTATTAGTCGGATACGGAAATTGATATCGATTATCTATTGATTTGTTTTTCCGTGAAGACTATAATTAATGGAATGTGATTTTGGTTTATCGTGAACTGTGTTTTAAATGACATTAGTTCTTTTACCCAATTAACGGCAGGATTACATGTCTGTCATTGTATTTCGAACTGTATGGTTGATCTCTGCTAAATATATATTTGTTTGGTGGTGGAGAATTTATTCTCTTGCTTAACACCCTTCTATGAGACATACGAGTTCAGAGGTTATATATCGGTAGAAATCAATAGTACGGTGTAGATTGTCGATGCGACATGTTTGTATTTCCAAAGTTAAATAATCATTAATATTGATTTTTGGGAAGATTAAAACTAGGTGGGGTTTTAATGAATCTTTAATTAGATTGAAATGGGAATTGATAATTTAAATTATCAAATTTGGGAAATGATCGAGAATGGAGTATCACCAGTTTTTCTCCTAGTGATAGTTAGATCTTTAATTAGATTTGAATGTGGAATGGTAATTAAATTTACCGATAACACTGTGGTGTTACTTATGGGGTAATACCAGTTTTTCTATGTGAGATAAATAGGTTGGGATTGGGAAATTAAACAAATGATTACTTTGGTAAGGTGCGTTAATCCCGACTTGCTTGGAAAACCTTAATATGGTTTGAATGATATCCGAAGGATGATTAAAGAATAAATTTTAAAGAATTTATCTTTGATAAAATTAATGGGAACAAATACCTAAAGATGTGAATATTTAAATAAAAGAATATTCAGAATTGGAATGAGGAGTATGTTGTGTTTTTATAACACTTGTTTATTATATACGCGAGTTATTCGGAAAGGCCGGGTTTATACCCATTCTGAATAACTGATTCGACGATAAGTCGACGATGAAGACAGTGGTGGAAGGCCAGACGTCTTCACATTGTTTGGATGATTACTGATGTCTTGATTGGGCAGTACACCCAAGATGAGGTAATAAGTGGTGATCGTCTAGACGTACTTGGAGATCGACCGGATATGCGAGGATCTCTCTCCTGTATTGGACATACGGGACGAGGAATAAGGTGCCTCCGGTTTCGTTCAGACCCAAAACGAACTTGTAATTGGATGTGTGTCTGACATTTGATTTTCTTCTATGTTAATTGATTTCTATTAAATATATATCTGTTTGGCGGCGGAGAATTTATTCTCTTGCTTAACGCCCTTCTCTGAGACGTACGAGCTCAGAGGTTATATATCGATGGACATCAGTCGCATGGCGTGAATTGCCTATGTGGCATGCTAAGATGCAAATGATCAAGGCTTCTGTTGAAAAGCAGAGTCTTGTGGTTAATGATCAAAGCATAGCTTTAATATAGCGCCGCTTTGTGTATAGCGTTAATTCGCGGGCCTTACACCTTGGTATGAGTCAAAAACGGGATAAGGGAACACAGTGAGTGCATGACGTTTGTGGCGAAAAAGAATTTCGCTCGGTCCGAACCAGTCGCTAAACCGACCCAGCCCGTTCGAAACGCCTGATCGTTTTGAGAACACGACAAAATAGAATGCATACAAAAGAACATTTCATTGTTATAACAACAATACATCAGATTAACGGAATATACAGAGTATAAATGAATATTACACAGAAATAACATAGATTTAAATTACATTTAAATACAACGCAGCGGAAAATAATACAATACTCAACTAGAAGAGATATACGGATACAAAGCTTTCCGGATATCGTTCCAGCTGTAAACCAGGATCCTGTGAATATAAATCTGCAAAACCAAAACTACTAGCTGCCCGTGTCGAAAATAGGGGCACCCAGAGTTTAGGTCAAAACAATAAACTCCAGGTCAGTCATGTGACTGGTGTGAGAACTAAAACGGTTATTATTCTTTACTTTTAAAGTTAGGTAAATCAAGGGACCACGCCGTATAACACGAAACGGGTTTCCTCCCAAGAACACCAGTGCATAATACAATAGTGCAATGCTAAATAAAGAAAAATGAAGCTATTATAAGACCCAGGTCCTATCACACAATGCAACGCAAGCCGGGGGATAGGGTTTTCCCTTATAATAGCCAAAACATGCTTGATACGTTTAAAAACAGATTATTTGATATTATTATAAGTGCGTAGTGTATAAAACAACTTCAAATCATAAGTATCAATCATAGGCGGCATGGGTACCATATATCATGTCGCCATACTAGGCTCTACAAATAAAACCGCAAATGTCACGTATTTGGAAATTGGATTTCCATCTATGAACTGAGGCAAAAGATAGTCCTCAACCGATTCGAGACTGTCTAGCCCAAGTCTCAGGAGCAGAACGCATCGCCCCTTGGATCGTCAGGGTCGGTCCACCGATGTGGATTAAACTTAAATCCTGAACACTGCGTTTCTCCGCCCTTTGGGGCGTAAGTGAGCCAACGAATGACTCCATCGGACCAGGATCGTCCGATCAAACAGAGGCGCCTCGCAACAGAAACAACCACACAGGTGAAAAGTATATAAATGTCAGGGCTGGTAGGTCACTGACACCACCCTAGCTAGAAAGAAACGCATGCCCTCCCTGACGTCCTCTCCCGTTTTTGGTTCACAACCGGGGTGCGAAACTCGCGAAGTTAACATTACACAAAGCTACGCCACAAAAGTCGTGCTTCGATCATCAATCACAAGACTTTGCTTTTCAACAAAAGCCTTGATCATTTGCATCTTAGCATGCCACATAGGCAAACCACTCTATGCAACCGATATCAGTCACACAGAATGAAATCCGATGTCAGACACACAGTCCATTTACAAGTCCGTTCTGGGTCTGAACGAAACCGGAGGCACCTAGTACCCCGCATATCCATCGATCTCCAAGTACGTCTGGACGATCACCAACTGTTTCCATCTTCTTGGGTGTACAGCCCAATCAAGATCATCAGTAATCACCCAAGCGACGTGAAGACCTCCGGTCTTCGACCATCGTCTTCATCTTCGACTTATCGTCGTATCAGTTATTCAGAATGGGATAAACCCGGTCTTTCCGAATAACTTGCGTATATTTTAAATAAGTGTTACACAAACACAACATACGCCTCATTCCAATTCATCAGTCACTAACCGTAAATTAATCAAGAGAATAATTCCCCAAATATTAACCCCGAAGGCCGAAACCAACATCAGATCAATATCCAGAAAACCATTCTGCCTGGCTAACCGACAGTTAGTTTCTAAATTTCACATTCATAGGGAAAGGTTCCCATTAATTTTATCCAAGATAAATTCCTTGAATTTATTCTTTAATCTATTTGTGAATATCAATTCAAACTAGTCGGGATTAACGAACCTTACCGAAGTAATCATTTGTTTTAATTTCCCAATCCCAACCTATTCATCCCAGAAGTAAAACTGGTTATACTTCATATCTAACACCACGGTGTTATCGGTAAATTCAATTACCATTTCACGTTTAAATCTAATTAAAGATTTAACTAACGCCTGGAGCAAAACTGGTGATACTCCATTTCGATTATTTCAATCTAATTAAAGATTCATTAAAACTCCACTTAGTTTTAATCTTTAACTGGGTTAAAGAATCAGTGTCATTTAAAACACAGTTCACGATAAACCCAAAATCACATTCCATTAATTATCGGGTTAAAGAACGAGTGTTATTTAAAACACTGTCCACGATAAACCCAAAAATCAATATCAATTCAATTCCAATTAAATATTATTTAATTGGTACACTTCATTAAATCTAAATAAAAAGATTTAATCTTTTCTCAACTGGGTTCAAGAACAGTGTTAGTGAAGACACCATTCACGACAAACCCAAATCACATTTGATATTCAATACGAGGCTCTGAATAGAAAATATATCGGCTTATATTCAATATCAAATTCTACGATTAACAAATGTCGTATTGGAAATAACGATATAAATATATATATCTTTCAAATTTCCATAACAACATCTGTATAATCACGAATTCCAACATCGAAATAATCCAAAGACAATTTCGATTCAAATCCATTCCAATATAATTATTGGAAATTCTGGTTATTTTCAAAACCATTTCTAATCCAGTTTATTTATTTAAAAATAAATAGAATTATAATTCTAGTTCAAAACTAGTTCATTTCGATAAAAAAAATCTACTTTTATCTTTTCAAATATGGAGTATTTCATCCCAATTCTTTCTAAATCATTTCTTATGATTTTCCACAAATTATTACTATTTTTAATAATTTTATCAAGGTCCGTACAGTCGATTTCCATCAACGGTCATCGAACTGCACTTACAGCGACCTTTTCTGAAATTGATTTGGACGTATCTCCAAATCCAACCGTTAGATTTCTAATTTCTAATATTCGTTAGAAAGCTATTTTTGATACGAACCCAACGGTTCCGGTTTTAGGAGAATCCGACGATCGGATCTCCCGTAATGTCCGTTCGAAGTCAATGGTCGAAATTCGCGAACTGCCGCGGCGCGGCGCGTTCTATTCAGGCCATTATATTATATATATAATATATATAATATATACTTCGTCGATTTCAATTCAAAACGTGCTTTATAAATCGTTTTAAATTCATTTTCAAAACGGTTTTAACTTCATATTCAATTTCAAATCGAAATTGAATATTCCAATATAAATTCGTTTTAAATTCTTTTCAAATCGATTTCAATTCGAATTCATTTATATTCAATTTCAATTTGAATTCATTCAATTTCAATTCGAATTTATATTCAATTCTTTTTCAATTCGAATTCGTTTATATTCAATTTCAATTCGAATTCATTCAATTTCAATTCGAATTTATATTCAATTCGAATTCGTTTATATTCAATTTCAATTCGAATTTATTCATGTTCAATTCTATTCAAAATATCAGATTTTGAAATCACTTTCGATATTCATTATAAAATGAATAAAATTGATATAAATATCGTTCACGTCAAAATGGCGTCAATCTAACCAACACGGCTTCATATGTTTCTATCTTCAAATATTCTATTTCAAATATTTCTGTTTCAAATATTTCTATTTCAGATATTTCTTTTTCGAAACTGGAATGAGGCCCAATCAATTACCATATAATGTTAATTATATGGATTTTCTACAACACATGTATATATCAACAACGATGAATAATCAACCATCATCCAAAGTGCATTCTACACTGTATAAGCATCAAATATAAATATTCAACGCTTATAACAGCCTGTCAATCAATCGATTGACATAAAACTAAACAATCGGGATTAGTGTACGTCAAATATCATCCCAATACCCGTGTGGGGTTTCAAGCAATCAAACACAGATTTTTATTTGTGCAGTTGGGTGATGTGTAAAATTTATCGTCCCAATCAATGTCCTTCAAATAGGTGTACATAAACAAACCGTCCGGTTTGTAAATGAATATTTATTTATTCACATTCACGTTAAAAATTATATTTTTAACGATCAAACTATTTTATTCAACCTATGAATATTCTATTCGGTTCATTTATTAAATAAAATGTTATCTTTATTTTTCTAACTTATTTTTAGAAAATTTCGGCGGCATAACGACACGATACCAGAAACGGAACAAGGCCTAGCCTCATCCCCGGTCTAGTGAAGGCCCACGCCATTCACTCATCAATCAAATTCACCAAACAATCAAATTCACCAAATCATCAAACTAATTTATGCAACCAAACAAACAAGTCCATGGTCTGTGGACGATTGTGTCGGGTGCTACTAAACACCGTCTGCATCCTAGTATATATATATAACTAGAAAAAGAGATTAAAGAGTGAGAAATTCTCACAGATAGCTATCCAATCATCTTGAATCTTCTTTGACAGAAATCTTCATCGTTATCGCATCTTCGTCACCTTCGTTGCCCGTATTCACTACATATATAAAAATCACACATTTTTATATTTTGATGTCTTTAAAATAAAAATCACATTTTTATTTGTTCACTTTTAATTTGAAAATCATATTTTTATAATCGCTTCATACATTTAAAAATCGAATTTTCACTTCGCTATTCAATATATAAAAATCGAATTTTTACTGTTGCTATTCAATATATAAAAATCTCGCCTTTTCTATTTTTAAAATCTAATCTTTTCTATTTTAAAAATATCATCTTTTCACTTTTAAAAATATCGCCTTTTCACTTTTAAAAATATCGTCTTTTCACTTTTAAAATTATAAAAATCACATTTTTATTTTTCTACGCACATAAAGATGATATCTTTACTATTCCTATCGTGTAAAAATTATAACTTTATAAAAATAAAATCGAATTCAAAAACAATGCTATAAACATTTTTTTTCACAATCTAAAAATGAAATCAATCTTATTTATTGTTAAAACACATTTTTATACAATGACCTAATTTAAAAATCATGTTTTTAATTACTTAGATAAATAAAAACAAAATAAAAACTCACATTGTTTTACTGTAGGAAGGGGGGAAGAGGAGACAGGGCGTCGGAGGCTAGAGGGGGCGCCAGTCGCGGTGGAGGCGCCGGCGTCAGCGGCGGTGACCGCCTAGGGCGGCTCGAATCGCGATGGGGAGGGCTTTCTGGAGTTGCGGTTCTGGTTTTTGGGTGGCTCGAGGTCACGTCTGGGGGTGGTGGAGCGGAAATCGAGGGGAGGGAGGCGGCGCTGGGAGGCCGACCTCCGGTGGCGCGAGGTCTCGTTGTTTTTTTTTTCTGTTATGAATTGAGAATGAGGGGGGCCAGAGAGGATGTAGGAGAAGGGATATTTTTTTTATTAATTAATTTAATTTCTCTCTCCTAAGTTGACTTTTCATATGACCTCGAAATCGAACCCACCGCCTGTCGTCCCTAGCGTTTTACCCCCATTCTGAACACAATGGGATATGTATCGTAGGCTGATTCGGCTGTTACAATCAGTTTCCGTTAAATTTACATTTAAATCACTAAATTGAATTTTAAACGTACATTTCAAATTACCGGGGTCACATACTAACTAGAAAAATTCCCGAAAAATATTTTCTAGCTTCGTATTTACGATACGGTCCTAACAAAACTAGTTTCGTCGAATTCTGAGGCCGTATGAAATATGGCCAATTTCCAGTCGATTAAAATCAACTGAAACTGGTCAAACGCGTTTTCCTTTGCCTCGCTCACATATTGATTCGAAAAATTATGAAATTTGGAATCTAGCAATAATTTGACACTGCGGATCCAACAAAAGTGGTTTCGTCGAAATCCGAGGTCGATTGCAAAATTTCCATTTTTAAGGGCCTGAATTCCATAGCGACTATTCAGACTTTTCAACTGGACATATCTTTTGATTCCCGCTATGAAATTTTGATTATTCGGATTCGTTGGAAAGATATTATCAATTAGATCCTAATATTTTTGGTTTCACTAAAATCCGGATTATTTTGCACCCGGTACATTCGATTAAAGTTTGAAATCGAATTATCGAACTACCACGCCATTTTCAATTCTATTTATAATTATATATATAATTATTTATATTCTAACGATGACGCGTATAATATATACATTCGAAATATATTCAAAATAAATTTCTCGTCGATATTATTTAAAATAATCTATTTTAAATATTCAAAATTCGCTAGAATTGCCAAAATAAAAATTTTAAACTGGTTCAGAATTTTCGGGTTGTTACAATCTCCCCCACTTAAAACTTTTCGTCCCCGAAAAGGAACAAAGTCAAAAGTGGTTTGATCTATTAACTCTACGATCGATCTGGCTTCCATTCTCCAACTTTTCAGTTTCTGAGAATTTTCAAATTTTCAAAAATTTGGCTTACACCCTAAATTTTTGAAAAATTTCGCCATAACCTCCCCTGCACCGGGAGCCACGGGAAAATCCCGAAATTGCCATACAGGCCTTCTGATCTCAAAAAGAAAAAGCCAAGCGGCTAGCCAATAGGCTCATAAAATCATCATCACCCAAACAAAACAGTAAATTATATAGTAAACATGTACCTATTTGTCGGGCAAACAAATTTTATTCTCTGCTCTAGCCTCCTTGCTATGACCTGTTCAATGTAAGTACGTATATATGCAAGCAAATGCAACTATTTTCAATACAATTCAAAATTTGGTTCAATTAGGCATAATGGTTCAAAATTATCAAACAAATAAACAAACAACACAAACATCAATCAATTAGTGGATTAACGTTTCAAATTCATAATTTTGATATATATAAAGAAAATCATGTTTTGATGCCAAATCACAACAATGTATTCTAGCTATATTAGTTTTGGTTCTCACACCAGTCTAATGGAAATATATAGAAAATCACACCTTCGAAACCCGAACATAAATGTTGATGATGCGATCGCTATCATCAATATCATTTTCGGGCGACTAGAGTGTGATGCTATATCTATCCAATATATTAAAATTTCAAATAAACGTTTGCAAGGCGTTTATGCAAAATCTTTATATACTGGACTGTCCAAATCAATATAAACTAAATAATCAAATACGAATAATTGATTTTGAATTTTCAAAACAAAATTGGTTTTCATTTTTATTTTAAAAAAAAAATTACTCTTCACACTCGTTCTAGGATACTACTGATCCTATCTCTAACGAGTCATTCTAATTGGATATTACTAATCCAATATCTGATGAATTCTTTCGTATGGTTCTAATGTGCCTTGTTCTCTGAGCTTGGTAAACCAAAGCTCTGATACCAACTGTGACGAAAAAGAATTTCGCTCGGTCCGAACCAGTCGCTAAACCGACCCAGCCCGTTCGAAACGCCTGATCGTTTTGAGAACACGACAAAATAGAATGCATACAAAAGAACATTTCATTGTTATTACAACAATACATCAGATTAACGGAATATACAGAGTATAAATGAATATTACACAGAAATAACAGAGATTTAAATTACATTTAAATACAACGCAGCGGAAAATAATACAATACTCAACTAGAAGAGATATACGGATACAAAGCTTTCCGGATATCGTTCCAGCTGTAAACCAGGATCTTGTGAATATAAATCTGCAAAACCAAAACTACTAGCTGCCCGTGTCGAAAATAGGGGCACCCAGAGTTTAGGTCAAAACAATAAACTCCAGGTCAGTCATGTGACTGGTGTGAGAACTAAAACAGTTATTATTCTTTACTTTTAAAGTTAGGTAAATCAAGGGACCACGCCGTATAACACGGAACGGGTTTCCTCCCAAGAACAACAGTGCATAAAACAACAGCGCAATGCTAAATAAAGAAAAATGAAGCTATTATAAGACCCAGGTCCTATCACACAATGCAACGCAAGCCGGGGGATAGGGTTTTCCCTTATAATAGCCAAAACATGCTTGATACGTTTAAAAACAGATTATTTGATACTATTATAAGTGCGTAGTGTATAAAACAACTTCAAATCATAAGTATCAATCATAGGCGGCATGGGTACCATATATCATGTCGCCATACTAGGCTCTACAAATAAAACCGCAAATGTCACGTATTTGGAAATTGGATTTCCATCTATGAACCGAGGAAAAAGATAGTCCTCAACCGATTCGAGACTGTCTAGCCCGAGTCTCAGGAGCAGAACGCATCGCCCCTTGGATCGTCAGGGCCGGTCCACCGATGTGGATTAAACTTAAATCCTGAACACTGCGTTTCTCCGCCCTTTGGGGCGTAAGTGAGCCAACGAATGACTCCATCGGACCCGGATCGTCCGATCAAACCGAGGCGCCTCACAACAGCAACAACCACAGAGGTGAAAAGTATATAAATGTCAGGGCTTGTAGGTCACCGACACCACCCTAGCTAGAAAGAAACGCATGCCCTCCCTGACGTCCTCTCCCGTTTTTGGTTCACAACCGGGGTGCGAAACTCGCGAAGTAAACGTTACAAAAAGCTACGCCACAAAGGCCGTGCTTCGATCATCAATCACAAGACTTTGCTTTTCAACAAAAGCCTTGATCATTTGCATCTTAGCATGCCACATAGGCAAACCACTCTATGCAACCGATATCAGTCACACAGAATGAAATCCGATGTCAGACACACAGTCCATTTACAAGTCCGTTCTGGGTCTGAACGAAACCGGAGGCACCTAGTACCCCGCATATCCATCGATCTCCAAGTACGTCTGGACGATCACCAACTGTTTCCATCTTCTTGGGTGTACAGCCCAATCAAGATCATCAGTAATCACCCAAGCGGCGTGAAGACCTCCGGTCTTCGACCATCGTCTTCATCTTCGACTTATCGTCGTATCAGTTATTCAGAATGGGATAAACCCGGTCTTTCCGAATAACTCGCGTATATTTTAAATAAGTGTTAGACAAACACAACATACGCCTCATTCCAATTCATCAGTCACTAACCGTAAATTAATCAAGAGAATAATTCCCCAAATATTAACCCCGAAGGCCGAAACCAACATCAGATCAATATCCAGAAAACCATTCTGCCTGGCTAACCGACAGTTAGTTTCTAAATTTCACATTCATAGGGAAAGGTTCCCATTAATTTTATCCAAGATAAATTCCTTGAATTTATTCTTTAATCTATTTGTGAATATCAATTCAAACTAGTCGGGATTAATGAACCTTACCGAAGTAATCATTTGTTTTAATTTCCCAATCCCAACCTATTCATCCCAGAAGTAAAACTGGTTATACTTCATATCTAACACCACGGTGTTATCGGTAAATTCAATTACCATTTCACGTTCAAATCTAATTAAAGATTTAACTAACGCCTAGAGCAAAACTGGTGATACTCCATTTCGATTATTTCAATCTAATTAAAGATTCATTAAAACTCCACTTAGTTTTAATCTTTAACTGGGTTAAAGAATCAGTGTCATTTAAAACACAGTTCACGATAAACCCAAAATCACATTCCATTAATTATCGGGTTAAAGAACGAGTGTTATTTAAAACACTGTCCACGATAAACCCAAAAATCAATATCAATTCAATTCCAATTAAATATTATTTAATTGGTACACTTCATTAAATCTAAATAAAAAGATTTAAGCTTTTCTCAACTGGGTTCAAGAACAGTGTTAGTGAAGACACCATTCACGACAAACCCAAATCACATTTGATATTCAATACGAGGCTCTGAATAGAAAATATATCGGCTTATATTCAATATCAAATTCTACGATTAACAAATGTCGTATTGGAAATAACGATATAAATATATATATCTTTCAAATTTCCATAACAACATCTGTATAATCACGAATTCCAACATCAAAATAATCCAAAGACAATTTCGATTCAAATCAATTCCAATATAATTATTGGAAATTCTGGTTATTTTCAAAACCATTTCTAATCCAGTTTATTTATTTAAAAATAAATAGAATTATAATTCTAGTTCAAAACTAGTTCATTTCGATAAAAAAAATCTACTTTTATCTTTTCAAATATGGGGTATTTCATCCCAATTCTTTCTAAATCATTTCTTATGATTTTACACAAATTATTACTATTTTTAATAATTTTATCAAGGCCCGTACAGTCGATTTCCATCAACGGTCATCGAACTGCACTTACAACGACCTTTTCTGAAATTGACTTGGACGTATCTCCAAATCCAACCGTTAGATTTCTAATTTCTAATATTCGTTAGAAAGCTCTTTTCGATACGAACCCAACGGTTCTGGTTTTAGGAGAATCCGACGGTCGGATCTCCAGTAATGTCCGTTCGAAGTCAATGGTCGAAATTCGCGAACTGCCGCGGCGCGGCGCGTTCTATTCAGGCCATTATATTATATATATATATATAATATATATAATATATACTTCGTCGATTTCAATTCAAAACGTGCTTTATAAATCGTTTTAAATTCATTTTCAAAACGGTTTTAACTTCATATTCAATTTCAAATCGAAATTGAATATTCCAATATAAATTCGTTTTAAATTCTTTTCAAATTGATTTCAATTCGAATTCATTTATATTCAATTTCAATTCGAATTCATTCAATTTCAATTCGAATTTATATTCAATTCTTTTTCAATTCGAATTCGTTTATATTCAATTTCAATTCGAATTTATATTCAATTCTTTTTCAATTCGAATTCGTTTATATTCAATTTCAATTCGAATTTATTCATGTTCAATTCTATTCAAAATATCAGATTTTGAAATCACTTTCGATATTCATTATAAAATGAATAAAATCGATATAAATATCGTTCACGTCAAAATGGCGTCAACCTAACCAACACGGCTTCATATGTTTCTATCTTCAAATATTCTATTTCAAATATTTCTATTTCAAATATTTCTTTTTCGAAACTGGAATGAGGCCCAATCAATTACCATATAATGTTAATTATATGGATTTTCTACAACACATGTATATATCAACAACGATGAATAATCAACCATCATCCAAAGTGCATTCTACACTGTATAAGCATCAAATATAAATATTCAACGCTTATAACAGCCTGTCAATCAATCGATTGACATAAAACTAAACAATCGGGATTAGTGTATGTCAAATATCATCCCAATACCCGTGTGGGGTTTCAAGCAATCAAACACAGATTTTTATTTGTGCAGTTGGGCGATATGTAAAATTTATCGTCCCAATCAATGTCCTTCAAATAGGTGTACATAAACAAACCGTCCGGTTTGTAAATGAATATTTATTTATTCACATTCACGTTAAAAATTATATTTTTAATGATCAAACTATTTTATTCAACCTATGAATATTCTATTCGGTTCATTTATTAAATAAAATGTTATCTTTATTTTTCTAACTTATTTTTAGAAAATTTCGGCGGCATAACGGCACGATACCAGAAACGGGACAAGGCCTAGCCTCATCCCCGGTCTAGTGAAGGCCCACGCCATTCACTCATCAATCAAATTCACCAAATCATCAAACTAATTTATGCAACCAAACAAACAAGTCCATGGTCTGTGGACGATTGTGTCGGGTGCTACTAAACACCGTCTGCATCCTAGTATATATATAACTAGAAAAAGAGATTGAAGAGTGAGAAATTCTCACAGATAGTTATCCAATCATCTTGACTCTTCTTTGATAGAAATCTTCATCGTTATCGCATCTTCGTCACCTTCATTGCCCGTATTCACTACATATATAAAAATCACACATTTTTATATTTTGATGTCTTTAAAATAAAAATCACATTTTTATTTGTTCACTTTTAATTTGAAAATCATATTTTTATAATCGCTTCATACATTTAAAAATCGAATTTTCACTTCGCTATTCAATATATAAAAATCGAATTTTTACTATTGCTATTCAATATATAAAAATCTCGCCTTTTCTATTTTTAAAATCTAATCTTTTCTATTTTAAAAATATCGTCTTTTCACTTTTAAAAATATCGTCTTTTCACTTTTAAAAATATCGTCTTTTCACTTTTAAAAATATCGTCTTTTCACTTTTAAAAATATAAAAATCACATTTTTATTTTTCTACGCACATAAAGATGATATCTTTACTATTCCTATCATGTAAAAATTATAACTTTATAAAAATAAAATCGAATTCAAAAACAATGCTATAAACATTTTTTTTCACAATCTAAAAATGAAATCAATCTTATTTATTGTTAAAACACATTTTTATACAATGTCCTAATTTAAAAATCATGTTTTTAATTACTTAGATAAATAAAAACAAAATAAAAACTCACATTGTTTTACTGTAGGAAGGGGGGAAGAGGAGACAGGGCGTCGGAGGCTAGAGGGGGCGCCAGTCGCGGTGGAGGCGCCGGCGTCAGCGGCGGTGACCGCCTAGGGCGGCGCGAATCGTGATGGGGAGGGCTTTCTGGAGTTGTGGTTCTGGTTTTTGGGTGGCTCGAGGTCACGTCTGGGGGTGGTGGAGCGGAAATCGAGGGGAGGGAGGCGGCGCTGGGAGGCCGACCTCCGGTGGCGCGAGGTCTCGTTGTTTTTTTTTCTGTTCTGAATTGAGAATGAGGGGGGGGCCAGAGAGGATGTAGGAGAAGGGATATTTTTTTATTAATTAATTTAATTTCTCTCTCCTAAGTTGACTTTTCATACGACCTCAAAATCGAACCCACCACCTGTCGTCCCTAGCGTTTTACCCTCATTCCGAACACAATGGGATATGTATCGTAGGCTGATTCGGCTGTTACAATCAGTTTCCGTTAAATTTACATTTAAATCACTAAATTGAATTTTAAACGTACATTTCAAATTACCGGGGTCACATACTAACTAGAAAAATTCCCGAAAAATATTTTCTAGCTTTGTATTTACGATACGGTCCTAACAAAACTAGTTTCGTCGAATTCTGAGGCTGTATGAAATATGGCCAATTTCCAGTCGATTAAAATCAACTAAAACTGGTCAAACGCGTTTTCCTTTGCCACGCTCACATATTGATTCAAAAAATTATGAAATTTGGAATCTAGCAATAATTTGACACTGCGGATCCAACAGAAGTGGTTTCGTCGAATTCCGAGGTCGATTGCAAAATTTCCATTTTTAAGGGCCTGAATTCCATAGCGACTATTCAGACTTTTCAACTGGACATATCTTTTGATTCCCGCTATGAAATTTTGATTATTCGGATTCGTTGGAAAGATATTATCAATTAGATCCTAATGTTTTTGGTTTCACTAAAATCCGGATTGTTTTGCACCCGGTACGTTCGATTAAAGTTTGAAATCGAATTATCGAACTACCGCGCCATTTTCAATTCTATTTATAATTATATATATAATTATTTATATTCTAACGACGACGCGTATAATATATACGTTCGAAATATATTCAAAATAAATTTCTCGTCGATATTATTTAAAATAATCTATTTTAAATATTCAAAATTCGCTAGAATTGCCAAAATAAAATTTTTAAACTGGTTCAGAATTTTCGGGTTGTTACAACGTTTCTTTCTAGCTATGGGTGGTGTCAATGTTTTACACGCCCTGACATTGTTATATTTTTACTTATGTGGTTGTTGGATTGAGAGGCGCCTCAGATATATCGGTCTCTACGGAGCCGATGGATAGGTCCTATAGGACTGGGAAATGTGTGTTCAGGTATAACTAATCCACTTTTGCACTTTGAGTGGACCGACACTGCAGGATTCTAGGGTTGCCCAGAATGTGTAGTCCTGAGGCACTTGCTAGAGTGTCTCGAAACTGGCTAGGAGTACATCCCTCGCCTTAACTCTTGACTAAAAACCAGTTTCCAATATGTGACATTTCGGTTTTGATTGTAGAGCCTAGTATTGGCGACATGATAGATGGTACCCATGCCTCCTATGATTGATACATTTATATTTGAAGTTGTTTTGACACTATACACTTATAATAGTATCAAATGATTTATTTTAAATGTACCAAGCATGTTTGGCTATTATAAGGGAAAACCCTATCATCCGGCATGCGTTGCATTGTGTGATGGGACCTGGGTCTTATAATAGCTTCATTTTTTCAAAAAGCATTGCGCTGTATATCCTATGCACTGGTGTTCTTGGGAGGTAACCCGTTCCGTGTTATACGGTGTGGTCCCTTGAATTACTCTCTTTTAAAGTTAAGTTTTAAATAACTGTTTTAGTTCTCACACCAGTCACACGACTGACCTGGAGTTTATTGTTTTAATCTAAACTCTGGGTGCCCCTATTATCCACACAGGCTGCTTGTAGTTTTGGTTTTGCAGATTTATATTCACAGGATCCTTGTTTACAGCTGGAACGATATTCGGAAAGCTTTGTATTCGTGTATCTCTTTCAGTTTTTTTTTTCTATTATTTTCCACTGCATTGTAATTTAAATCTCTGATATTACTCTGAAGTGTAATATTTATTCATACTCTGTATATTATTGTACTCCGATGTAAATTGTTGTAATAAGCAATGAAATGTTCTTCTGTTTGTGTTCTAATGTGTCGTGTTCTCAACTCAATTCGGGCTTTCCTTCATGGGGAAGTTTGGGTCGTATCATTAATAATTTAAAATTTTCAAACATTTGATATTATTATGAAACATAAAATATCTTTTATATGAAATTTAAACTTACATAGTTTAACTTATATATTTTCAAAACAACTTTAGATTTACATTATCACAAAATGCTATTTGTAACTTCATACTAATTTTAATTTCTTAAAACTTGTATATTTAAATTAATATTTTGATATAAAGGAATATATATGATTATTTATATATTAAAAATTAGTTTAATATAAGAAATAATAACTTTATAGGTTACCTTATATTACCAAAAATAATGTTTAAATAAATATAGATTTCATTTAAAATTTTAACATATAAATGGTTTATTAGCAAATTAATAAGTTTTGATTTCTAAAGTTTAAATTAATAATTGACTCATATCAAAATATTTATATATATCTCATAATAAATTAAAATTTAAGTTCTTTTTTAAAATTTAGTTGTATATATACTTATGAATATATATATTTATATCAAAATAGTTTATGACACAATTTTTATATTCTCTTAAAAAAATATCTTCAATTTTTACTATCAGAAGTACCCGTCTAGAAATTAACATTATCTTTGTTTGATTCAAATAATTTATAATATATATTTATATGCATAATAGTTAGATATTACTTTAAATATCCTTTACAGAAATACATATCATCATCAAATCATTATTATAATAATATCATTTCTTATCATGCCTCATTTATTACAATGCATGATAAAATCATTCACATCACAAGCTGCATATTATTCAATATATCATTTCATATTGCTTTAAATATGACATATAGTTCATACTACATTATTGCCAACATACCCCACACACAACATTACATGTTAACTTTAACTCCACACATAACAAGTATACAGTATGAGAAGTTTTTATCTAATTAGAAATATATGATTATTAATCAAATACATAAATTATTTACTTTAACTTGATTGACTTGCTTGATTAAATTGATTGGCTTGATTAACTTGCTTGGCTTGATTAACTTGCTTGGGTTGTTTGGCTTATTTAATTTGTTTGACTTGAATAACTTAATTGACTTACTTAACATGGTTAAGTTTAATTAGTAGTTGATAGGAGTTTTATAGGTTTTGAGGATAAATAGAAGTTAGAAGAAATATTTGATTTTATTTTTGAATTGAAGTATTGTGACAACAAAACTTAAATTGGTTGATTGTTTGGATTAAATAGCTTTACTTAACTTATATCTTAATTTTAAGGATATCTTATTAGAGTTATTTCTAGTATAGATCAAAGTTTTATTATAATTTTAAGTGAATTGGAGTTTAGGATAAGTTTAGTCTTGTATTAGATTAAGGGTATTAGATTAAGGGGGAGTTTTTTTAGTTTCTAGGATAGTTAGAGGTTCAAGAAGTGTTTATTAACATATATTATTTAAGTTGATTGATTTGATTGATTGCTTGAATTGTTTTCTTGAATTATTTGTTTGGATTGATTGTTTGGATTGATTATAAATATTGATTGGTGTGCTTAGTTTATTATCCATCTATTAGACTAGTATAGTCATGATTTTAAGGGGATTTATAATCTTTTAGGCTTAGAATCATAGAGTTAGATTGAGATATAAGGATATCATAGAATCATGGATAGTTATATATATATATATATATATATATATATATATATATATTAATACTTTAGTATAGAATATTATATAGATGATGTATAGATAGATATAGGATTTAAGGAGAGTATTTTATGATTTATGACTCAGGGGTAGTACTTTACTTTAGAATACGAATTATTTAGATAGTTATAGGATTGAGGGGGAATATTTTTAGAATGTCTTTTTGATAATGCCAAAGGGGGAGAAATTATAAAATATAGAATTAGTATATAGGATTCATATAGACAGGGGGAGTATTAAAGGGTTCATCATCAATAGGTGCGTACGAGTAACAACCCGAAAAATTAGAACCAATTTAAAAAAAATATTTCGAGAAATTTTGGCAGAAAATTCGTCAGAATTTAAAAATTCCACTTTTTAAATTACAACAAAGCCCTTAAAAATAGCCATTTTGCAAACGACCTCCATTTTTTATGAAACCAATTTTGTTGGATCCGGAATGTCAAATTATTTCTATGTTCAAAATTGCATAATTTGTGGAGTTAATATGTGAGCATGGCAAAAGAAAATGTGTTTTGCAAATATAATGCAAATTGGATCGACCAGAAAAAGGACATTTTTCAAACGGTCTCCAAATTCGACGAAATTAGTTTTGTTAGGACCGTATTGTCAAAACATTGCTAGAATTATTTTTCGACAATTTTTTGAATCACTATGTGACCCTGGTAAATTAAAATGTACGTTCAAAACCAATATTTGATGTTTTATTTTTTAATTTTGATAGAAAATGACTAAAGCAGTCAAGAGGGCTTATGAAACATATTCCATTGTGTCTGGAATGGGGGTATTTAGCTATGAACGACATTCGTTGGGTTTGATTTGGAGTTCGTGTGGATAAATGGGTATTTTTGGAATTAAAAGAATTAAAAATTAAAATATAAATAAGCGGGCCAATCACAATTCATCGTCATTTTTCCAAAGGGTCCGTTTGTCACAGGTCCCTATTAAGTTTCAAAATTAGGCTCACATTCGGTCCTAAACTTATTGTAAATTAGGTCCCTATTTTTCAAAAACATATAAAAAAATATAAAAAAATCACGAAAATTCATTATTAAATAAAACATCTTCACGCCAAAAAATTCAGGTGGAAAAACAATAAAAAAACCACGTCAAAACTCAAAATAACACAAAATCAGCGAAACAGCAGGTTTTTGCATCAAAAGATGCACCTATTTGTAAATAGTTGCATACATTCATGCTTATATTTCAGTGTTGCTCCCAAACTGCAGTATAAATGCATACATGTATGCAGCTAAACTGCATTACATGCATCCTTTTATGCATATATTCAAATTTGGCCTGTTTTTTAAAGCATTCGCCATTTTCAGACATTGTTGCACACATTTATGCTCTTGTACAGAATAAATGCATGCATTCATGCGCATATCCGCAAGCCGTCGCCCTTTTAAAATTGTTGCACACATGCATGCATATATACAGAATAGTTGCATTCATGCATGCAACTTTTCGTTACACGTGAATCTCAGTTCAACTTTGTACGCATAAATGTATGCAGTTATTTGCTAATAGTTGCATACATGTATGCGTAAATTGGTCCAGATTTTCAGCATAAATACACTATATAAATATATGCATACATGTATGCTACTATAAGCAATAGTTGCACAGAAGTATGCAACTTTTTTTTTAATTTGCGTGGACTCCTGGGATTATTTCCAGATTTTAGAATTTTTTATTTTTTTTACTGTGTGGCGCATTTTTTTTGGTCAGAATTGGAAAAACACGTAACATGGCATGGGACAAGGCGGAAGGGGATGAAAATTTTGGGCGGCACCTTAAAATAGGGACCGGAAATGCATTAAAACTTTCACTTGATGTGGTGTGAATTAAGTTCCATTTTAGGGATTTGAGCCTAATTTTAACTTTTCCAAAACCCCGTAACACTCGATTACGAACGGAGGCTGATGCTCCCTCCTTCTCTCTTCGATTTCTTACAATCCACTCAACGAAATTAATCGATTCTTTAGAGAATTTTGTAGATCTCAATCCCACCTCCAAATCCATATAAGTTTGGTCCCTTATTGTCGTGTGTTTCTCCAGCACCGTCACTCCGAAGTCCAACCGTTCATCGCCATATTTCTCCCTCCATCGCCGTTCGAGTTCGCCGTGACCACCAGCATCTGACGCGCCTCTCCTTGCTCTTCGGTGTGGCGCCAGCTGATCGTCCCCTCGTGCAACGGTTTGAGCGCAAGATCGAAACCTAGTTTCGAACAAAGTCTGGAAGGTAACGACATATATAATTTAAAGGGTTTACAACACTTAAAAGCATTGCAAAGTTAGATTAACGAATAAAAATCATATCTTTTTCATATTTTGTCAAAATCCAATGAAACAAGAGGCACTGAACTCACGACAGCGTATTCTGCATTCTAGAGGAGGTTAGAAGGTGTTTGGAGCCATCTGCAAAATTAGAAGGAGTGGAACCCAATGTGAGATTTCTAAATTTAAATAAAATGGAGAAAAATATAATAGGTTGCAGATGGGGCTTAGTAGCTCCTGACACTACTTTCTGTTAAACAATGGAAGATTGTTGTGTGAAATTGATTGTGATTGTGGTTGCACCAAAATTGATTGTGTTTGTGGTAAATTCATTATGTTATGAAAATGAATGGTATTGTGTAAATTATGGGAATGAAATTATTCTAAGGTTGCAAGGCATAGATTAGAAGAGAAGCAATGCTTAGACACTATGCCGGTGCTACACACCCTACCGTTGTAATGCCAAAATTTTCTGAAATGAACTATATAAAATAGTCATGTTTGAAATAAATTGTTTGAACAATAAAAATAACATTTTTATTGTATGTATGAACCACTAAAAATATTCATGTTTGAAATAAATTGTTTGAACAATAAAAATAACATTTTTATTGTATGTGTGAACCACTAAAAATATTCATGTTTGAAATAAAAAATTTGAACAATAAAAATAACATTTTTATTGTATGTATGAACCACTAAAAATATTCATGTTTGAAATAAATTGTTTGAACAATAAGAATAACATTTTTATTGTATGTATGAACCACTAAAAATATTCATGTGTTGATTAAAATGTTTATTCATTGAAATTATTATTTTTAACATGTATATTAAGTGTTAAAAATAACTATATGTTTAAATAAATGTTTATTAACTAAAAATATTATTTTTAACATGTATATGAAGTGTTAAAAATAACTATATGTTTAAATAAATATTTGTTCATTGGAAATATTATTTTTAACATATATATGAAGTGTTAAAAATAACCATGTGTTGATTAAAATGGTTGTTCATTGAAAATATTATTCTTAACATGTATATGAAGTGTTAAAAATAAATATGTGTTTAAATAAATATTTGCTCGTCGAAAATATTACTTTTAACATGTATATGAAGTGTTAAAAATAACCATGTGTTGGTTAAAATGTTTATTCAATGGAAATATTGTTTTTAACATGTATATGAAGTGTTAAAAATAGTCATATATGGAAATAAATATTTATTCGCTAAAAATATTATTTTTAGCTTAGATATGCATATATATACACATGCTAAATAGGTAAATGGATTTGCTATTGAGTAAATAATTTATTTTCATGCCCGACAAATAGGTAAACCTTACTAAGTTGGCTGCGTAATTTTATTTATTATATAAACTCTTGTGAATGCCATTGGATGCAGTTTGCTGGTTGTTCTGTGTGAGATTATTAACAATGCCATAGGATAACAACAATTAATTTTGAACTACACTACATGACGTACTACATGAAGATAACATACTCTATCATATACAATACAAGCATTTGAAGCTTATATGACGAGGTTGGGATTACCATACGGGCAAGACGCTCGTATAGCGATGATTGTATTACAGGTTGAACTGAGGACTGATATGGACTAAACAAAATATAATGGTAAACGGCAAGATTAATAAAAACCCCACATGGGTCTGGAGATGACACCACGTCTCTCTTGATTTTAGATAAGGCACATGGATTATTTATTTTCCAACACTGGACAAGGTGTCGAGATTTAATCTCTGGAGATATGATCCGTACACTCGCCCTTGGGCATAGAATAGGTCACTAAAAATTGTGTATACTATTTTTCGATTTATTGGGTGCCTGATACAGCCCAATAAATTTCCAAAACACTCTCCGATCAAAGGAGTCTATGGAGAAATTTTCCAAAATTTTAGGGTGTTAGCCAAATTTTTGAAGCGAAAATGGTTTGGAAATTGCCAAATGAATTAAATAAATATATATATATATATAAATTAAAATTAAACGAATCACACGCGGTAGTTCGCGTTTTGGAAACGTGACTTTAAACTATTATACCGAGAGATCCGACCATCGGATTTTCATGATACCGGAACCATTGGGTTCGCTTTGGAAAGATCTTTCCAACGATATTAAATTTGTTAAGATCCAATGGTTAGATTTTGAGAAATGTGTAATTCAAATCCAAATAAAAACAGTGCCAGGGCTGCGTAGTGATCTAAAGCGTCGTTAATTAAAATGGGCTATTTTTATGTAAATAAAAATAGCAATAAATCGTTTTAAAATATTATAAACGATGTGAAATGGAAATAAACCAATTTTACTTGATTTATCAGATATTTTTGATGGTTAGATGTATTTGACATGAAATTATAATATTGATTTGAAACGTAAATGTCAAACAGTTTAACCATGGAAGGAATTGATTTGAATTCTATATATACGTGAATTATTTGGAAAGGCCGAGTTAACGGCGACTAAAAGTTGAAGATAATGAAGACGGTGCAAGACTGGTGATCTTCACATCGAATGGATTACTACTGATGCCTTTGACATGGGTAGCTCCTATGAAGGGGTTATAGTGGTAGTGGTCCGGACGTATTTATTGATTGTCCGGATATGCGAGGGCCTCTCTTCTGTATTGGACATATGGAACGAGGAATAAGGTGCCTCCGGTTTCGTTCAGACCCAGAATGGACTAGTAAATGGATGTGTGTCTGACATTGGATTTCGTTCCGTGTTGATTGATCTCTATTAAATATATATCCGTTTGGTGGTGGAGAATTTATTCTCTTGCTTAACACCCTTCCCTAAGACGTACGAGCTTAGAGGTTGTATATCGATAGACATCGGTCGCATGGCGTGAATTGTCATTGTGGCATGCGAAGATGCAAATGATCAAGGCTTTTGTTGAAAAGCAAAATCTTGTGGTTGATGATCAAAGCACGGCTTTAAATAACATAGCTTTGTTTATAGCGTTAATTCGCGAGCCTCACACCTCGGTATGAGTCAAAAACGGGATCGTGACTTCAGGGAGTGCACGACGTTTCTATCTAGCTATAGATGGTGTCGTGGTATGGAGCCCAGACATTTATACTTTTACCTATGTGGATGATGGATAGTGAGACACCTCGAATATATCGGTCATTACAGGGCCGATGGATAGGTCCGATAGGACCGGGAAACGTGTGTTCAGGAATAACTAATCCTTAAACGTAAAAGAGGACTAGCCCTTAAGACCCAGGGTTGCCCAGAGTGTGTAATCCAGAGGCATTTGCTAGTGTGTCTCGAATCGGTAGGATCCATCCCTGGCCTCGACTCATGATGGAATCCAATTTCCAATACAACATTACGGTTTTGATTGTATACTTATATGGGGAGATAGTGGCAAGGGATGCTCATGTCGTCTATTATTGATACATTATGATTGAAATTGTGTTTGAAAGATATAAGCACTAGTAATAATATCAAATGATTTTGTTTTATACGTATCAAGCATATTTAGCCATTATAAGGGAAAACTCTATCCTCCGGCTTGCGTTAAATTGTGTGATGGGACCTAAGTCTTGCAATGGCTTCATTTTTCTAAAAATCATTGCGTTGTTTAAATGATTTACTTTATTTCATTCACCAGCAATCAATGGAGAAAACATGTTCCGCGTTAGCGGCATGGTCCTACTATGATTTGCCTTATTATTACTATTATACTAGTTAAGTCAATTTCTCATACTAGTCCCATGACAGACTCGTAGTTTGTTTCACTTGCAAACTTGGGTGCCCCTATTTTTACATGGGCAGCCAAGTAACAGGTTGTTGGATTTATTTTGGCTTAGCACTATAACTTGGAGTGCACTTTTGGCTGATGGCGAAGACTAGCTTTTATCTGTATTTTGGACTATTGACGTTACCGGCTGTACTATCTTATATATATATATATATATATATATATATATATATATATATATATATATATATATATGTACCGTTGATCGCGATGTGGATTGATTATTTCTATTATGTACTATCTTATGTATATGTACCGTTGATTTCGATGTAGACTGATTATTTCTATTATGTACTATCTTATGTATATGTACCATTGATCTCGATGTAGATTGATTATTTCTATTATGTACTATCTTATGTATATGTACCGTTGATCTCGATGTAGACTGATCGTTTCTTTTATGCACTACGTTGTATCCTTAAAATGTGCAACTTTGATGATGATGACATTTATGATTCCGTTGTCATATTGATGTAACTTGTTCTATTTCATATTTATGCTATTATATATATCCTGCCGATGTGATTAATTTTTATATTCCAATGATTAACCTTGCTTCCGTGGCACGGGGATTTGGGTTATCATAGTTGGTATCAGAGCTTTGGTTAACCTTTGCCCTGGAATAAACACATTAAACATCTCGTCAAAAATAGAATCAGTAGTATTCTAGGGCAAGTAGCTCATTAGAGATAGGATTAGTAATGTCCTAGAGTGAGCACAGTAGAATAGCATAATAATTTGATTAGTACATCATTGTTTTTCCATATGTCCTTCTGCTTTTACCATTCCTTAAAATTATCATTTCTGTTGGCCTGACTCTTTTCTTGCTTGTACATAACTGACTGAAAGATGAGTGGTAGAGGAAGAGGAAGGACTAGGCGTGGTCGAGGTGGAAGAGGGGAGAATATTCCCATTGTTAATGAGCCTATGATTCTGCAGCAACCCCCACAGCCACAATTTGATCTTGACAGAGTGGCTAAGAAGTATAGGAATCTAGGTGGCCTGCCATTCTTTGACAGTGGTACAGTGGTAGAAGCCCAAGCCTAGTTGCGATTGTGCGAACGGATCTTCGCCGGCCTAGAGCTAGCTAATCACAAAAAAGGTTCATGGCATCCTGGCTGTTGAAGGATGAAGCACTGATATGGTGGGAATCCATCATAGTGGGCGATCTTGAGGTAGATATGTCATGGGCTAAATTCAAAGAAGTGTTCGAAGAGAGATTCATCCTTCGACAGGAGGTCGAGTGCTTACATGATGAGTTCGCTATTCTCCGGCAAGGAGATCGTACTATACATGAATACCTCAACAAATTCGACGAAGTATCTCGCTACGCACCTAAGCTTATTCAGGATCCTATTGAAAAGATCAAGCGATTTATCAATGGTCTTCTTCGTAAGTACCAAAATCGAGCAACTGGACACACTGACCTTCCATTCACCAAGCTTGTTGAGATGGCATGAAGGTATGAAAGTTTAGATAAGAAGAACTTTCAAGAGGACCACGGGAAGAACCAAGCTAGCAACAAAAGAAAATCTTCTGGAAAGAAGCCCGAAACTAGCAACACTGAAGCAGCAAAGCCTGAGGAAGGCTGGAAACCAAAAGGCAAATGCCACAACTGTAGTCAAAATGGGCATTGGGAAAATGAATGCAACGCTCCTAAGCGGCAAAGGACAAATCAATCAGGCTCGAGTCAGAACCCTCCTGATAATAGGGAGTGCTTCAACTGACACAAGATGGGGCATGTTAGAAGGAACTGTCCATTGCTTAGGAAACCCCAAGTGGCTCATATGTACAACGGGGCGGATACGCCAGCTTCTTCTGAGGGGGCAGGTAAACCTGATGTTTTGGGAGGTACCCTTTCTACTAAAAATATTTCTGTTTCAGTATTATTTGACACTAGTGCATCACAAAGCTTCATTTTTAGCTACACAGTTAAAAAAGTTAAAGCTTGTTCTCGGTTTATATTGTAAAGTGCCCGTCTCCTATTCTTCTTACCAGTTTTCTTTTAAATTGATCGTCATGAATTTTTCCAAGTTCGATATTATTCTGGGGATGGATTAGTTAACGAAATATAAGGCTGAAGTTAAATGTGGCGAAAGAATTGTTAAATTAAAACGAAGCTGGAAGGTGTTGTCATACCATGCCAAGGCTTAGATTTAGATAGGAAAGAATTTTGGTATATGCTAGAAGTTACTCCCACTTTATTAGAAAAGATTCCTATTGTTAAAAATTATGCGGATGTTTTTGGAGAAGTTGATAGCTTGCCTCCGCGAAGAGAAATTGGCTATAAAATTGATTTAATTCCGAATGCAAGGCCAGCAGTGCATGCTATTCGGAGAATGACACTGAAAGAGAAAGAAGAATTGGGCGATCAAACTCAACAATTTCTATGGAAGGGTCTGATCAGACCTAGCTTCTCGTGTTGGGGAGCAGCCGTATTGTTTGTTACTAAGTTAGACGGTACCCTCAAGTTGTGCGTCGATTACTGAGATTTAAATAAACAAACATTGAAGAATAAATATCTGATACTGTGGATTGATGATTTATTGGATCGTTTGAATGGAGCATAAGTATTTTCTAGAATGGACCTAGCTACAGGATTCCATCAACTGCGAATTGCCGAAGAATGTGTTACTTTGACAGCGTTCAGAGGTTCAGACTTATTTTATGAGTGGTTAGTAACGCCATTCGGCTTATGTAACACTCCATCTTATTTCGTTGATTTAATGAATTGAGTATTTCGTGATGTCTTGAATAAATTTGTGCTGGTTTTCATTGATGATATTTTAATCTTCTCTAAGTCAGCTAGCGACCATGCGAAACATTTAGAACAAGTGTTGGAGATTCTGAGAAAGAACGTATTAAAAGTTAAATTTTATATATGCATATTCTGGCAAGAAGAAGTGAAATTCCTTGGTCACGTAATATCAAAGGAAGGAATCTCAGTGCATCCAAGCAAAATGTAACACCCCACCTCCGCCAGTGCAACTCTTGCAAGCACACTAGCTTTGGAGGGGCGTTAAACAAGGTAAACATGCATGCAGATATCACAAGACAGAACATATAAGTAAAGCAGAGTAGTAAAGCAGCGGATAAAACTAGCATTTCAAAACCATAGTTAAGTTACAACAAAGTACTTGGTCATTATTTTCCAACAAACAAAGTCTAGAGAAAAGCATAAACTGAAAAACTGAAATACATAAAGTACTATCCCCAAAGTGAAGTGATAAACCATAGCTAGCTCAATGTCCAAAAGCGTACATGAGCAAATCCAGTAAGAAAGCTATAAAGATCCAAGCTAAGCTCCAATGTTCCCACCCTGAGGACCTGAGGGGGGGGAAACGAAAGAAAAGAGGCGAAAGAAAACAGGTCAGTCAAAAAGACTGGTAAGCCCTAACTACTATCTGTTCATGAACTAGTAAAGTTAACTGGCATGAGAAGCTGAGATGAACATAAGGATAACAACATACTGGCATGATGATTAACTAACAAGATAGATAAAGGTGACATCGCATAATCAAGGTTAAGTTTTGCACCACGGGTGTACTAGCATTCTAACATGTCAAGTAAAAACAAGAATTAATCCCTTGGCCCAAGCTTGGCCCAACATCATGAGGTGACCTAAATCAAGGTCCAATTACACGGTCTAGTTGATCGGCTCCCTATAAGCCTAACTCATCAAGTGTCGGTGTCATACGGCCCAAACATGCAATGTAGTTAAACTGCGCTAGGTCCACCCTAGGGTGTATCAAGTCCTAGGGTGTCGACCTCGGACACCAATCAAGTATGCACAGTCTAGATCTACTGGTACCCGTGCCTGATTTTTCAACTCCGGACTATGTGCACGACCATAGTCCGCCTGGACCTACACCGGCGTACCTACTCAGCCATCGTTTTGGTCGCTTACATGTCAGCCCAGTAATCGTGCCCCACCCTAGCCTAGTCCTAGGGTCTTATGATACTATCAAGAGGGTTACTGCTGAAAAGGACCACGCAACTAGGGTTTCTTAACGAGTTAAATGTGGTTAACCCGATCCAAACGTGGATTAAATTGGTTAAGTGTACCCAAGGTTCATGACTTAACCCCGATTAACCCATCAAGCCCCAAATTGGTTAAGTATTAAGTGGACCATGACTTAACCCTAATCAGGTGGCATTAATTAACTTAATGTGCTTTAACCTCTCACATTAGACCTTGTTGTGGTTACTAGTTAAGCCGGGCGGGTCCGGGTAGCTTTACACCACAACTTGGTCTAACCTCGGGTTCGAGCACAAAATGACCAACTTCTCACATTGGGTCCTATTGTTTGTAGCCACTAGTTAAGCCGGGCGGGTCCGGGTAGATTTATGCTACAAACTCAACCCAACCTCGAGTTGGCCACACTCATATTTTCTAAGTGTCATGCCCATTATGTTTCCAAAACATAATTACAAGTTAACATATCACGTCATGTTATAAAAACCATGTTTATGTCATAATGTTACCCAACCCCAACGCAATCCCATCGTTTACATAATCGTAACAACGCATAAAGGATAAAATAGGGAACTTGGCATAATCATGACAAAAAGGTGTTGAAGCCACAAGTTTAACATGGTGGCATATGAAATGTACATATGTTCATATACTTGCATATTGCATTATTAGGCTTCAAAAGTATGCATAAAACCAAACGTAGCATATAAGTGATACATGGTGATAAATGACATGTAGAAGTTGCTAGAAGTTCGCATTTAGCCTCACATGCAAGTTATCATAAGGGATATGATAACTTCCATGTTGCCAAAATGCAACCTTTAATATAAAGCTTGAAGCTTTAAGCCCAAAACTCAAGTTTAACTTGCATAACATGATAACATGTGTATAATGATCAACCCAAACTTGCATAACATAGCAACATGTGTCATACATAATGATCAACCAAACTTGCATATCATAATGATCAACCAAACTTGCATATCATAATGATCAACCCCAAACTTGCATCATTCATCTAACTTTATAGTTCAAAAAAAAAAGTAGAAAAGGGCTTACAATGCTATGAAGACACAAATGAATGTTTATTATAAAGATTGAGACGAAGCCCTTATGCAATCACCAAAAAGACCCAAATATGAAAGCTCCAAATGAAAAACCCTTGAGCCAAATCGATAAAAACCCTTGCTTTATAATAGAAATGTTGCAACTTGACTTGAATGCAAACTAAGAACACTCATACAAGTTTGAAAACACTTGTATGAACTCAAAATCTCTCATATAAATAGACTTAGAAATTTTAGCATGAGAGTGGAGGCCATGAGAGGAACAAATTTGACATAGTTTAGTTGTAGGATTGAATAATGGTGATTTAGGCTAGGCTTAGGGGTCTTTTTATAGAAGATTAGGATAGTATTAACCATAGGATTAACCCTAGATTCAATCTGAGCCATCAAATCCCGTCACTAGCCAACAAAACAGGTCAAAACAGCCAAAATGGGTGCACCAGGTTGCCTGGGTCCGACCAGGCAGGTCGACCCTGGGGTCGACTCCCCAGTCGACCTGGTCCCACCCAGGTCGACCCCCAGGTCGACCTGGTCTGGGCGGGATTTTTCCCGCCTACCCTGATTTTCTGAAATTTGAATCTGTTTTGAATTTGAATTTTTCGTGAAACTTCGCGAGGCCATATCTCGGTCATACGGACTCCGATTTTCGAAAACTCAGACTCTATTTCGCGTATTTTTCCAAGACGAACGCAATGGCGGAGCCCGTTTCCCTTGATTCAGATTTTACAGTTTAATTCTGCCTTGATTTATGTTATAACATGTTATTCAAAAATACGGGTTGTTACATTCTCCCCTCCTTAAAGGATTTCGTCCCCGAAATCTCCAAGTTAGGAAGAACGTATCCTACCATCCATCATCCATCTACTCAAAACATCATCCACGTGCAGTCATTATCCTTAAAGGATTCTAAATGCTGTATGATCATATGCAAAGGTGTGTGTATATGTACTTATCTAATGCGAAAATCAGGAGGTTACTGATTCAGTAAACCCCCTTAATGCAAGACATGTTAGTGAAATGAGTCCATATGTATGCAAATTCCTAACATAACTTATAGTCTCTCCATGAGTGCACATAACATCCATCCATATGCAACATCCATGTGATAGCATAACAAGTTTCATCCATGAATAAGTATAAGCACTCATGCATATGAAACATGAAAGTGTGTGAGCTGATCTTAGTGCCTAATGTGTATCATGCATCCACGAGTATCCACGTGCAAACACTTGCAACCACTTGCAACCATCAAGCATAACATGTTTCAAATACATGTTTCATCCAAAGGGTTTCTACCTAAGGTTCTCATGACACGATTACGAGATAACAAGATAAACAAGTTAACATGGATAGAAAGATATGCTAATTAAGAAAGGAGATTGAGAATGTACCCTCAAAAAGGAATGGATAAAGCCCACGCATCTTCTCCTCGGTTTCCCAAGTTGCGTCTTCATCGGCTTCACTCCACTGAACTTTCACCAATTTGACCTCTCGATTCCTTAACTTCTTGATCTCTGTTCCCAAGATACGAATCGGAGCTCTTCTCAAGGTTGCCTCTTTCACTACCTCCATGTCTTCAAGAATGCTTGGTTCAACCACCTCAGCGGACTCATGTAGGCACTTTCGGAGATGCGAGACATGAAAGACATTATGCACTCCGGCTAGCTTCTCGGGCAATTCCACCTTATAGGCCATCTTTCCAATTCTCTCTATGATAGGGAAGGGTCCTACAAACCTTGGCGCCAGCTTCCCAACTGCTCCAAAACGTACCACATTACGCAAAGGAGAAACCTTCACGAAAACCATGTCTCCCACTTCGAATTCCAAATCTGCCCTTCGCTTGTCAGCATAGGATTTCTGTCTATCTTGGGCCGCTTTCATCCTTCTTCTCACTAATTCAACTTTCTCGGATGGGTCCCGTATCATATCGGGCCCAAGTATAAGCCTATCTGTTGTCTCCCACCAACAAGATGGTGACCTACACGGCCTCCCATACAAAGCTTCAAATGGTGCCATCCCTATGCTGGCTTGATAGCTATTATTATAAGCAAACTCTACAAGAGGAAGGTGGTCTTCCCAAGTACCACCAAAGTCGAGAACACAAAGCCTCAAAAGATCTTCTAGCACTCTATTCACCCTTTCGGTTTGGCCATCCGTCTGGGGGTGATAGGATGTACTCAAATTCAATCGTGTACCCATCACTTCTTGCAAACTGTTCCAGAACTGGCTAGTGAAAATTGGGTCACGATCGCTAACTATGCTAGAAGGAACTCCATGCAACCGCACTATCTCTCGAAGATAAATAGTTGCTAGCCATGATGCGGTCCTCTTGCTCTTTACTGGGATGAAGTGAGCACTCTTCGTAAGTCTGTCAACTATGACCTATATGCTCGTGTTCCCTCTCCTTGACCTAGGCAATCCATCCACAAAATCCATAGAAATACTCTCCCACTTCCATTGCGGGACCTCCAATGGATGTAATAGCCCACCTGGTTTCTTTGACTCGGCTTTCACTTGTTGGCACACCATGCACTTTGAAACATACTCTGCCACATCCTTATTCATTCCATCCCAAAAGAAAATGCGCTTCATATCTCTATACATCTTATCTCCTCCCGGATGTATAGTCATCTTCGAGTGATGTGCTTCTTCAAGAACTTTATGCACCAAGTCTCCTACTTGTGGAACGCATAGCCTTCCATCACGCCTTAGCCAACCCTTGTCATCAATAGTATATCTAGCAAGGTGACTAGACGTCTCACCACGAATCAATTTATCCATGACCTCGACTATTTGCGGATCTTCCTTCTGTGAAGCCCCAACTTGATCAAGAAGTGTGGGTCTAAGCTCAAGGGATGCTAATGAACCCGTCATCGACTCAACAGCCGTCGTGAAATCAAAGGTTGCCAAGAATTCTAAGTTCTTCATCTCAATGAACAAGGGGCTCAAAGTCAACCTCCTTCTGCTTAGTGCATCTGCCACAACATTACCCTTGCCAGGGGTATAAGCTATCTTGAAGTCATAAGATGCCAAGAATTCCATCCACCCTTGCTGCCTTAGATTCAGATCTTTTTGCGAGAAGAGGTATTTGAGTGACTTGTGATCAGTATACAACTCAAACCTTTCGCCTAGAAGATAGTGGCGCCAGGATTTGAGTGCAAAGACGATCGCCACTAACTCCAAATCATGAGTGGGATAGTTCTTATCATAAACTTTAAGTTGCCTACCCCCATAACATATCACTCTTCCCTCTTGCATCAGAACAGCACCTACCCCGTGCCACATGCATCTGTGTACACGGTAAACATCTTACCACTATCGGGTAATGCCAAAACTGGAGCTGAGGTAAGGGCTCTTTTGAGCTTTTGAAAAGCAAGCTCACACTCCAAGTCCCATGCAAAGACTAAGTTCTTCTTCGTCAACTTAGTAAGAGGGGACGAAATCTTAGCGAAGTCCCTGATGAACTTCCTATAGTAGCCCGCCAGACCGAGAAAGCTTCTTACTTCGGTTGCATTCCTAGGAGTCTTCCAGTCTTGAACCACAACCACTTTCGCGGGATCCACCGCTATGCCTTGCTTAGAAACTATATGTCCAAGAAACCGAGCTTCCCTTCTCCAGAAATGACATTTGGAGAACTTGGCTTTCAACTGATGCGCTCTAAGCGTATCCATCACTTCCTTGATATGCCTAGCATGCTCTTCCTCATCCTTTGAGAAGATCAGAATATCATCCACGAAGACAACAACAAATTTGTTAAGGAACTCCCTGAACACCCTACTCATCAAGTCTACGAAGTAGGCGGGTGCATTAGTCAAACCGAATGGCATGACAAGCCATTCAAAGAATCCATCTGGAGTCCTAAACGCAGTTTTTTCAATGCTATCCTCAGCTACTCTAAGCTGATGGAACTCGGTGGCTAGATCGAGCTGAGAGAAAACAGAAGCACCAACCAGCTGATCAAAGAGATCATCAATCCTCGGTAAAGGGTGCCTATTCTTCTTTGTCAGCTTGTTCAACTCTCGATAATCAACACATAGACGAAGCGAACCATCCGCCTTAGTAGCGAATACCACCGGAGCACCCCATTCAGAAATGCTTCGCCTAATAAAATTCTTCTCAAGCAACTCCTTGATCTGCTTACTGAGCTCCCTTCTTTCACGTGGGGCCATGTGCCTAACGGGCAATGATACTGGCTTGGCATTATCGACTAGATAAATGCGGAAATCTATCTCTCGCTTAGGGGGTAACCCCTTAACTTCTTCAAAGACATCAGGATAGTCTCGGACCACCCTTACAGATTGCAGATCATCGATGGACGAGTCGAGAGATTCAAGATAACATAACATGACGGGACCTCTAGGGTTACAAGAAATTTCTAGGGTATTACCGAGGCGAGTCATGAGCCTCACCACCCTATGTTCACAATTGAGAATGGCTCCATAACTGGACAACCAATCCATGCCCAAGATCAACCCGTATCCCGTGAACCCGAGAACATAAGCATTACACGTGAATTCCACGGTCAAGATAGAAATCTTCAAATCCACACAAATCATAGATAGATGGGCGGAACACCCAATTGGATTTGAAACACAAACGGGATCCTCAACTAGGCTAGTACTTAGGTGCAAACTTTCAACAATGTCAGAAGAAATAAAACTATGCGATGCGCTAGAATCAAATAAGGTGCGAACAGGGTAATCAGAAATATAAACAAGACTCTCTACAGAAATACTACCTCGGTCCTGAGCTGGAGCAGTGTTGAGAGCATGCACTTGCCCTCCAGAAGATCCTGCACGCTGATTCTGCCCTTGCTTCTTGGGGCAATCCTTGCTAAAATGTCTGGTCCCTCCACAATGAAAGCATTCGCCCAACTTCCTCTTCTTCTTCTTACAGTCTTTAGCTATGTGCCCAACATTCCCACAGTAGTGGCATTTTCTTGGATCCTTTGCCTTGGCCTTGTTGCCCTTGTTGTTTTTGTTGTTCTGATTGCTCTGATTTCCTCCCCACTTGGAGTCTGTCTTCTTGGCTTGAGTCTCATTAGGCTTGACTTCTTTCTTGCCATTCTTATCGTCTCCTTGAAGCAATGCCATGTCCACTAGGCCTTCAAAAGTGGCCCCCATGGGTATATGAGATAGGGCTAAACCTTGTAATGGCTCGTTCAACCCTCGTGCAAAGCGCAAAGCCTTCTTCTGGGGAGTATTAATCATGTCCAAACCGAATCGGGCGAGCTTGTTAAACTCATTCACATACTCCCTCACTGTCATGTCCCCTTGCTTCAAAGATATAAACTTCTCCAATTGCAGATTCGCCTCAGCTGATGATAGAAACTTAAGCCCAAATCTTGTCCTAAAGTTGGCCCAAGTTTCTATAGGCCTCGTAGCATTGGTGACCTCCCACCAATAAGCGGCTTCTTCTTTTAATAACCATGCTGCCAATAAAACCTTTCTATGATCTTCCACAGCAAAGATAGCGAAAAGATCTTCGGTTTCTTTCAACCAATTTCTTGCCTCCACAAAAGTCTCTGTCCCTATAAAGTTCTTGCCACCCATTGCCTTAAAGTCTTTGCAAATCTTAGCGAAATCTGCTTGCGGATTCTGAGGAGGAGGAGGAGGAGGAACCTCGGTTATATTGGGGGTATTTGCACAGCCCACATCGTTGGCCCTAGCTTCCGAGTACCTCCGGAACCATCCGGGAATGGTCACTCCCTCGGGAAGGTTAAGATCGGCCATACTGAAAAAGGAAAAAGGTAGATTCAGAACGAAGAAACGAAGGATAGTGCTATGGCTTTTGGGGAATAGCCTTTTTAAAATAACTAGACTTTTCTTGGAAAATACTTAATTGGTTTTAAAAATAGTTTTTCAAAAGGTAAGTTTCAAAAACACTTTTGCTCAAATCTTGTAAACCTTATGCTCTGATACCAAATGTAACATCCCACCCCCGCCAGTGCAACTCTTGCAAGCACACTAGCTTTGGAGGGGCGTTAAACAAGGTAAACATGCATGCAGATATCACAAGACAGAACATATAAGTAAAACAGAGTAGTAAAGCAGCGGATAAAACTAGCATTTCAAAACCATAGTTAAGTTACAACAAAGTACTTGGTCATTATTTTCCAACAAACAAAGTCTAGAGAAAAGCATAAACTGAAAAACTGAAATACATAAAGTACTATCCCCAAAGTGAAGTGATAAACCATAGCTAGCTCAATGTCCAAAAGCGTACATGAGCAAATCCAGTAAGCAAGCTATAAAGATCCAAGCTAAGCTCCAATGTTCCCACCCTGAGGACCTGAGGGGGGGGGGAACGGAAGAAAAGAGGTGAAAGAAAACAGGTCAGTCAAAAAGACTGGTAAGCCCTAACTACTATCTGTTCATGAACTAGTAAAGTTAACTGGCATGAGAAGCTGAGATGAACATAAGGATAACAACATACTGGCATGATGATTAACTAACAAGATAGATAAAGGTGACATCGCATAATCAAGGTTAAGTTTTGCACCACGGGTGTACTAGCATTCTAACATGTCAAGTAAAAACAAGAATTGATCCCTTGGCCCAAGCTTGGCCCAACATCATGAGGTGACCTAAATCAAGGTCCAATTACACGGTCTAGTTGATCGGCTCCCTATAAGCCTAACTCGTCAAGTGTCGGTGTCATACGGCCCAAACATGCAATGTAGTTAAACTGCGCTAGGTCCACCCTAGGGTGTATCAAGTCCTAAGGTGTCGACCTCGGACACCAATCAAGTATGCACAGTCTAGATCTACTGGTACCCGTGCCTGATTTTCCAACTCCGGACTATGTGCACGACCATAGTCCGCCTGGACCTACACCGGCGTACCTACTCAGCCGTCGTTTTGGTCGCTTACATGTCAGCCCAGTAATCGTGCCCCACCCAAGCCTAGTCCTAGGGTCTTATGATACTATCAAGAGGGTAACTGCTGAAAAGGACCATGCAACTAGGGTTTCTTAACGGGTTAAATGTGGTTAACCCGATCCAAACGTGGATTAAATTGGTTAAGTGTACCCAAGGTTCATGACTTAACCCCGATTAACCCATCAAGCCCCAAATTGGTTAAGTATTAAGTGGACCATGACTTAACCCTAATCAGGTGGCATTAATTAACTTAATGTGCTTTAACCTCTCACATTAGACCTTGTTGTGGTTACTAGTTAAGTCGGGCGGGTCCGGGTAGCTTTACACCACAACTTGGTCTAACCTCGGGTTCGAGCACAACATGACCAACTTCTCACATTGGGTCCTATTGTTTGTAGCCACTAGTTAAGCCGGGCGGGTCCGGGTAGATTTATGCTACAAACTCAACCCAACCTCGAGTTGGCCACACTCATATTTTCTAAGTGTCATGCCCATTATGTTTCCAAAACATAATTACAAGTTAACATATCACGTCATGTTATAAAAACCATGTTTATGTCATAATGTTACCCAACCCCAACGCAATCCCATCGTTTACATAATCGCAACAACGCATAAAGGATAAAATAGGGAACTTGGCATAATCATGACAAAAAGGTGTTGAAGCCACAAGTTTAACATAGTGGCATATGAAATGTACATATGTTCATATACTTGCATATTGCATTATTAGGCTTCAAAAGTATGCATAAAACCAAACTTAGCATATAAGTGATACATGGTGATAAATGACATGTAGAAGTTGCTAGAAGTTCGCATTTAGCCTCACATGCAAGTTATCATAAGGGATATGATAACTTCCATGTTGTCAAAATGCAACCTTTAATATAAAGCTTGAAGCTTTAAGCCCAAAACTCAAGTTTAACTTGCATAACATGATAACATGTGTATAATGATCAACCCAAACTTGCATAACATAGCAACATGTGTCATATATAATGATCAACCAAACTTGCATATCATAATGATCAACCAAACTTGCATATCATAATGATCAACCCCAAACTTGCATCATTCATCTAACTTTATAGTTCAAAAAAAAAGTAGAAAAGGGTTTACAATGCTATGAAGACACAAATGAATGTTTATTATAAAGATTGAGATGAACCACTTATGCAATCACCAAAAAGACCCAAATATGAAAGCTCCAAATGAAAAACCCTTGAGCCAAATCGATAAAAACCCTTGCTTTATAATAGAAATGTTGCAACTTGACTTGAATGCAAACTAAGAACACTCATACAAGTTTGAAAACACTTGTATGAACTCAAAATCTCTCATATAAATAGACTTAGAAATTTTAGCATGAGAGTGGAGGCCATGAGAGGAACAAATTTGACATAGTTTAGTTGTAGGATTGAATAATGGTGATTTAGGCTAGGCTTAGGGGTCTTTTTTTAGAAGATTAGGATAGTATTAGCCATAGGATTAACCCTAGATTCAATCCGAGCCATCAAATCCCGTCACTAGCCAACAAAACAGGTCAAAACAGCCAAAATGGGTGCACCAGATTGCCTGGGTCCGACCAGGCAGGTCGACCCCCAGGTCGACCCTGGGGTCGACTCCCCAGTCGACCTGGTCCCACCCAGGTCGACCTGGTCTGGGCGGGATTTTTCCCGCCTACCCTGATTTTCTGAAATTTGAATCTGTTTTGAATTTGAATTTTTCGTGAAACTTCGCAAGGCCATATCTCGGTCATACGGACTCCGATTTTCGAAAACTCGGACTCTATTTCGTGTATTTTTCCGAGACGAACGCAATGGCACAGCCCGTTTCCCTTGATTCAGATTTTATAGTTTAATTCTGCCTTGATTTATGTTATAACATGTTATTCAAAAATACGGGTTGTTACACAAAATTACATCAATTCAAGATTGGAAGCAGCCTACTACAACAACAGAAGTCCGAAGTTTCCTAGGATTAGCAAGTTATAATCGGAAATTCGTTAAAGATTTTTCGAAGCTATCTAGCGCATTAACGAAGCTTACCAAGAAGCATGCAAGGTTTACTTGTACTCCAGAATGTGAGGCAGCTTTTCAGGAGCTGAAATTAAGTTTGACTACTGCTCCAGTGTTGACTATTATTGATGGCAATCAAGATTTGACGGTCTTTACAGATGCTTCACTTGAAGGAGTAGGTGCGGTATTGATGCAAAGAGGCCAAGTTGTTGCTTATGCTAGCCGTTAGTTGAAGCCGCATGAGAAGAGATATGCTACTCATGATCTTGAGTTGTTAGCCGTCATGTTTGCTTTAAAAATATGGAGGCACTATCTATTGGGTGAGAAGTTCGAATTATACACAGATCATAAGTCGTTGAAGTATTTGTTCACACAAAAAGATTTGAATTTGAGACAACAATGTTGGCTAGAATTTCTTACAGCGTACGATCTAGATATTTTGTATACTCCGGGGAAAGCCAATGTTGTAGCTGATGCACTTAGTAGAAAGAATGTAATCATCGCCAGTCTTATTATTACGTCTTCATTGATTGACAAGATCTCTGTTCTTCAGAAAGATGATAAGTTTATTCAGAAGATCAGCGAACGAGTTCAAAAAGACAAGGGTTCAAGCTTCCAAATTGATGTTAAGGGAACTCTTAGATTAAAAGGACGAATCTGTGTTTCGGATATTCCAGAGCTCAGGAGAGAGGTACTAGATGAATGTCACAAATCCAAGCTCAGTATCCATCCAGGGGTGAGTAAGATGTATAATGATCTTAAGCGCACATTCTGGTGGAAGGCTATGGAAACAGACATTTCCATATTTGTTAGCCGATGTTCTACTTGCCAGTAGGTCAAAAGTGATCAGCAGAAACTCGCCGGATTGTTGCAACCGTTGGAGATTCCAAACTGGAAGTAGGATCAAATTTCCATGGATATCATAGATAGTTTGCCCAGAACCAAGAAAGGAAATGACAGTATATGGGCGATCGTAGATCGTTTCACGAAGACCGCCCATTTTATTCCTGTTTGATCGAATAGAATAGCTAAGAGTCTTGCGCAGATTTATTTTAAAGAAATCGTTAGACTACATGGAGTGCCTAGCAATATTGTCAGTGATAGAGATCTAATTTTCGCTGGTAAATTCTTGGAAGCATTTCAAGAAAAATTGGGAACCAAGTTGAATCTTAGCACCGCATATCGTCCTCAGGCAGGCAGCCAAATTGGGAGGGTGAATCGTATATTAGAAGATTTGTTGCGGGCTTGTATTCTTGATTTTTGCGGATCGTGGGAAGATCACTTGCATTTGGCTAAGTTTTCATATAATAACAGCTATCAAGTGAGCTTGAAAATGTCACCATTCGAAGCATTGTATGGTAGACCATGTAGATCCCCTGCATGTTGGGTAGAACTAGGCAATCGACTAGTATTAGGTCCAGATATGATCCGCGAAGCTGCAGATAAAGTGGATTTCACTAATAAGTGACTACAAGCAGCTCAGAGCCGACAGAAGAGTTACGCAGATTCTAGAAGAAGAGCTTTGGCATTTGTTGTTGGTGATTATATGTATTTGAGAGTTTCTCCGATGAAAGGAGTAGTCCGATTCGGGAAGAAAGGGAAGTTGGCACCTAAATTTATTGGTATGTTTCCTATACTCTAAAGGATCGGAACTCTTGCTTGTAGGGTTCAATTGCCTGACTGGTTGCATGGAGTAAATGATGTGTTTCACATTTCTCAACTTTGTAAACATGTTCATGACCCAAATTTGATTGTAGAAGAAGAAGCACAGCAAGATTTGGATATTACTCCAAAATTAGCAGTGAGAAGAAAGCAACTGAAAATTGTTGGCAAAGAAACCAAGGTTCTGAGAAACAAGAGGATACATTTAGTCAAAGTGCAATGGAGCGGAGATCCTAGAGACTGTACATGGGAAACAGAAGATAGCATTAAACAAACTTATCCCAAGTGCAAGGTGGACATCTCTGATTAGCTCTTGTAATGAGGTACATTTACAATATGTTTTATTTTCGTTTTGTTTCCTACTTTACTATTGTTTCCTTTTCGGGGACGAAAAGTTTTAAGTGGAGTAGACTGTAACAAACCGGAAAATCAGAACCAATTTAAAAAAATTATTTCGAGAAATTTTGGCAGAAAATACGTCAGAATTTAAAAATTCCATTTTTAAATAACAACAAGGCCCTTAAAAATAGCCATTTTGCAAACGACCTCCGTTTTCGACAAAACCACTTTTGTTGGATCCGGAATGTCAAATTATTGCTAGGTTTAAAATTCCATAATTTTTGGAATTAATATGTGAGTGTGGCAAAAGAAAACGTATTTTGTAAATACAATGCAAATTGGATCGACAAGAAAAAGACCATTTTTCAAACGGTCCCCAAATTCAATGAAAATACTTTTGTTAGGGCCGTATCGTCAAAACAGAGATAGATTTATTTTTTGGGAATTTTTGGAATCAGTGTGGCCCCGGTAAATTAAAATGTATGTTCAAATCCAATATTGAATGTTTTATATTTTAATTTTTAAAGAAACTGACTGAAACAGTCGAATGGACCTACAAAACATATTCCATTGTGTCCGAAATCGGGGTATTTAACTAGAGGCGACAGTCGTTGGGTCTGGTTTGGAGTTCGTGTGGATAAATGGGTAATTTTGGAATTAAAAGAATTAAAAATTAAAATATAAATAAGCGGGTCAATCACAATTCATCGTCACTTTTCCAAAACCCCATGACCCTCGATTACGAACGTCGACTGATGCTCCCTCCTTCCCTCTTCGATTTTCTTGCAATCCTCTCAACGAAATCAGTCGATTCTTTAGAGAATTTTGTAGATCTCAGTCTCACCTTCAAATCCATATAAGTTTGGTTCCTTATCGTCGCGTGTTTCTCCAGAACCGTCGCTCCAAAGTCCGGCCGTTCATCGCTAGATTTCTCCCTCCACCGCCATTCGAGTTCGCCGTGACAACCAGCGTCCAGCGCGCCTCTCCTTGCTCTTCGACGTGGCGCCAGCTGATCGTCCCCTCGTGCAATGGTTTGAGCGCAAGATCGAAACCTAGTTTCGAACAAAGTCTGGATGGTAATGGTGTATATAATTTAAAGGGTTTAAAATACTTAAAAGCATTGCAAAGTTAGATTAACGAATAAAAATCATACTTTTTCATATGTTGTCGAAATCCAGTGAAACAAGAGGCATTGGACTCATGAAAGCGTATTCTACATTCTAGAAGAGGCTAGAAGGTGTTTGGAGCCATCTGCAAAATTAGAAGGAGTGGAACCCAACGTGAGATTTCTAAATTAAAATAAAATGGAGAAAAATATAATAGGTTGCAGACGGGGATTAGTAGCTCCTAACACTACTTTCTGTTAAACCATGGATGATTGTGGTGTGAAATTGATTGTGAATGATTGATTGTGGTTGCAACAAAATTGATTGTGTTTATGGTAAATTCATTGTGTTATGAAAATGAATGGTATTGTGAAAATGAATGGTATTGTGGAAATTATGGAAATGAAATTATTGTAAGGTTGCAAGGCCTAGGTTAGAAGGGGAGCATTGCTCAGACACTGTGCCGGTGTTACACACCCTGCCGCTGTAATGCCAAATTTTTTTGAAATGCACTATATAAAATAGTCATGTTTGAAATAAATTGTTTGAACAATAAAAATAACATTTTTATTGTATGTATGAAGCACTAAAAATATTCATGTTTGAAATAAATTGTTTGAACAATAAAAATAACATTTTTAATATTCACATGTTGATTAAAAATTTTATTCATTGAAAATATTATTTTTAACATGTATATGAAGTGTTAAAAATAACTATGTGTTTAAATAAATGTTTTTTCATTGAAAATATTATTTTTAACATGTAAATGAAGTGTTAAAAATAACTATATGTTTAAATAAGTATTTGTTCATTGAAAATATTATTTTTAGCATATATATGAAGTGCTAAAAATAACCATGTGTCGATTAAAATGTCTGTTCATTGAAAATATTATTTTTAACATGAATATAAAGTGTTAAAAATAACTATGTGTTTAAATAAATATTTGTTCATTGAAAATATTATTTTTAACATGTATATGAAGTGTTAAAAATAACCATTTGTTGATTAAAATGTTTGTTCATTGAAAATATTATTTTTAACATGTATATGAAGTGTTAAAAATAGTCATGTACAGAAATAAACATTTGTTCGCTAAAAATATTATTTTTAGCTTAGATATGCATATATATACACATGCTAAACAGGAAAATGGATTTGTTGTTGAGTAAAGAATTTATTTGCATGCCCGACAAATAGGTAAACCTTAATGAATTGCCTACGCAATTTTATTTATTATATAAACTCATGTGAATGCCATTGTGTGCTAGTTGTTCTGTGTGAGATTATAAACAACGCCAGAGGATAGCAACAATTAATTTTGAACTACACTACATGGCATACTACGTGAAGATAACATACTCTATCATATACCATATAAGCATTTGGAGCTTATATGACGAGGTTGGGATTACCATACAGGCAAGACGCTCGTATGACGATGATTGAATTACAGGTTGAGCTGAGGACTGATATGGACTAAATAAAATATAATGGTAAATGACAAGATTAATATAAACCCCACACGGGTCTGGAGATGACAATAATTCACGTCTCTCTTGATTTTATATACGACACATGGATTATTTATTTTCCAACACTGGACAAGGTGATGAGATTTAATCTCTAGAGATATGATCCGTACACTCTCAATTGGGCATAGAATAGGTCACTAAAAATTGTGTACACTGTTTCTGGATTTATTGGGTGCCTGATACGGCCTAATAAATTTCCAAAACGCTCTCCGAACAAAGGAGGCTATGGTGAAATTTTTCAAAATTTTAGGGCGTTACCAAATTTTTGAAGTGAAAATGGTTTGGAAATCGCCAAATGAATTATATATATATATATATTAAAATTAAATGAATCGCGTGCGGTTGTTCGCATTTTGGAATCGTAACTTTAAACGATTATACCGAGAGATCTGACCATCGGATTTTCCCAAAACCAGAACCGTTGGGTTTGCTTTGGAAAGATCTTTCCAACGATATTAAATTTGTTCAGATCCAACAGTTAGATTTTGAGAAATGTGTAATTCAAATCTGAATAAAAACAGCGCTAGGGTCGCTTAATGACCTGAAGCGTCGTTTAATTAAAATGGGCTATTTTTATATAAATAAAAATAGCGATAAATCATTTTAAAATATTAGAAACGATGTGGAATGGAAATAAACCAATTTTACTTAGTTTATCGGATATTTTGATGGCCAGATGCATTTGACATGAAATTATAATATTGAATTGAAACGCGAATGGCAAATAGTTTAACCATGGAAGGAATTGATTTGAATTCTATATATACGTGAATTATTTGGAAAGACCGAGTTAATTCTCATTTCAAAAAATTGAAATGCGACTAAAAGTCGAAGATAATGAAGACGGTGCAAGACCGGTAATCTTCACATCGAATGGATTACTTCTGATGCCTTGAATATGGGTAGCTTCCATGAAGGGGTTATAGTGGTAGTGGTCCGGACGTATTTGTTGATTGTCCGGATATGCGAGGGTCTCTCTTCTGTATTGGACATATGGAATGAGGAATAAGGTACCTCCGGTTTCGTTCAAATCCAGAACCGACTAGTAAATGGATGTGTGTCTGACATTGGATTTCGTTCTGTGTTAATTGATCTCTATTAAATATATATCTGTTTGGTGGTGGAGAATTTATTCTCTTGCTTAACACCCTTCTCTAAGATGTACGAGCTTAGAGGTTATATATCGATTGACATCAGTCGCATGGCGTGAATTGTCATTGTGGCATGCAAAGATGCAAATGATCAAGGCTTTTGTTGAAAAGCAAAGTCTTGTGGTTGATGATCAAAGCATGGCTTTAAATAGCATAGCTTTGTGTACAACGTTAATTTGCGAGCCTCACACCTCGGTATGAGTCAAAAACGGGATCGTGACTGCAGGGAGTGTACGACGTTTCGTTCTAACTACGGGTGGTGTCATGGTATGGAGCCCTGACATTTCTATTTTTACCTATGTGGATGATGGATAGTGAGGTGCCTCAGATATATCAGTCACTACGGGGCCGATAGGACTGGGAAACGTGTGTTCAGGAATAACTAATCCTCAAACGTAAGGGAGGACCGACCCTGAAGATCCAGGGTTGCCCAAAGTGTGTAATCCTGAGGCATTTGCTAGAGTGTCTCGCATCGGTGAGGAGCCATCCCTAGCTCGACTCATGATGGAATCCAATTTCCAATACGACATTACGGTTTTGATTGTATACTTATATGGCGGCATAATGGCATGGGACGCTCATTTCGTCTATGACTGATACATTATGATTGAAATTGTGTTTGAAACATATATGCACTAGTAGTAATATCAAATGATTTTGTTTTATACATATCAAACATATTTGGCCATTATAAGGAAAACTCTATCCTCCGGCTTGCGTTGCATTGTGTGATGGGACCTGAGTCTTATAATGGCTTTATTTTTCTAAAAAGCATTGCGTTGTTTAAATGATTTACATTATTTCAGGCATTGGCAATCAATGGAGAAAACCCGTTCCGCGTTAGCGGCGTGGTCCTACTATTATTTGCCTTATTTTTTATATTATACTAGTTAAGTCAATTTCTCATACTAGTCTCATGACAGACTCGTAGTTTGTTTCACTTGCAAACTCGGGTGCCCCTATTTTTACACGGGCAGCCAAGTAACAGGTTGCAGGATTTATTTTGGCTTAGCACTATAGCTTGGAGTGCACTTTTGGCTGATGGCGAAGACTAGCTTTTATCTGTATTTTGGACTATTGACATTACCGCCTGTACTATCTTATATATATATGTACCATTGATTGCGATGTAGACTGATTATTTCTAATATGTATTATCTTATGTATATGTACCGTTGATCTCGATGTGGACGGATTTTTCTATTATGTACTATCTTATGTATATGTACCGTTGATCACGATGTAGACTGATTATTTCTATTATGTACTATCTTATGTACATGTACCGTTGATCTCGATGTAGACTGATCATTTCTTTTATGCACTGAGTTGTATCCTTAAACTGTGCAACTCTGATGATGATGATGACATTTATGATTCCGCTATCATATTGATGTAAATTATTCTATTTCATGTTTATGCTATTATCTGTATCTTGCTGATGTGATTAATGTGTTATATTCCAATGATTATCCTTGCTTCCGTGGCACGGGGGTTTGGGTTATCACAATGCAGGTATGATATTTTATAAACTAAGGTTGTCACATCAGAAAGGGGGAGATTTTTGGACAATGGAGTTTTGATGACAACAACCTTGTATCAATGTTAATTGATTATAAAATATATACTAACACTTTTATCTAGAATATATGTATACACACATATGCATGATTTATATACATGAATTATTACTAAAGACGGTACAGTTTAAAGATGTTGGAAATTCAGAATTCAGAGATGATTCAAGACTCATGAGTATTCAAGATTTCAAGAGTTCAAGACAAATATAATAGTAGAGTCTAGTTTATGTAAGACTTTGAATAACACTCCAAGTTTAAATTCAAATTCAAATTCAAGTTCTTTTTTTCAATCTCTGATTTCAAAATCTATTTTCAAATTATATATTTAATCTTTATCTTTTCTACTTTACCTTCTCTATTTTATTTTTGATTTTAAACTAAAGTTTTATAGTTTATAAGTTTTGTATATTATATATACTTTATATTTATATGGTTTTAAACTCTATAATTTTATAAATATGTTCATATATCTTATATTTATGTCTTTATATATTTTTCCACTTTATAATACTTATTTATAACACTATGTTTTAATTCAAGAATTTTCAGAATTATATATATATATATATATATATATATATATATATATATATATGTATGTATGTATTAAAACACCTGAAAATTGCTCAAAATTCAAATTCACATAGTGATATTCGACATATGTAACACCCCATAATTTTAACAACACATTAAAATGATAAATTAAAGAAAACTCAGAATTAAGGGAACGGACTGCGCCATTGCATCTGTCTCGAAATTCTGGTCAAAATAGACATTTGGTTTGCGTAAAACGGACACCGTATGAAGAAGTTATGAAGGTTTGAAGTTTGTATACGCACAAGATAATGATATATATATATATATATATATATATATATATATATATATATATATATATATATAGGGTCTAGAAAATCGAAATTCAGTTCAAATTTCAAAAATTACATTGGCGGCAAAATTTCTGCCCCAAGGGCGTCGAGCCTTAAGTAGGGGTGTCGACCCCATAAGGGGGGTCGACCCCTTAAGGGGTGGGGGGGTCGACCCATAAAGGGGTACCGACCTCCCTTAGGCTGAGAAGGCAGTCAGTTTCAGAGGGGCTAGCAGCTATATAGAGAGGTCCGTTTCTCTTGTTTTCTTCATTGGAAATCATGGAGGCCAAATGCTGCCGGTGTCTGAACTGAGACGGATCCTTTCTTCAACAACGATCAACTAAAGCTAGTCAATTTGAGATTCAAGTGTAGATCTACAACCCAACAAGCTTCTTTTCTATCTTTATCTTCTTAGCCAAACACTGTGAGTTCTAGGTTACTTTTAGATTTAAAAGATTAAAATTAAACGTGATAGTAATGTGATTTGGATCTATCTTGAATCATGAACCTATGTTATTCTTGGATCTCAAACTTTATTATGCTATATCTATTTTTATAGATCTAATTCACCTGTGGTTAGTTTATCATGTCACCTTTGTGGATCTGAACCTTTGTCAAGTTTGTGGTTAATTTGGAACTATCATTATTAGGACAGTTAAATCTTTGTCTAGATATAGATCATTTTGTTGTGGTAAACTTCTATCATTTATTGGACATATGAATCTACTCATGCTTCTTATGACATCCTTGTTATGTTAGACCTAGTTTAGTTATCACAAGTTCATGGATCTACCCTTATATGTCCACCTTACCACCATGTCAGTATGTATACATTAGTTTATGCCAGTTATGTTGGAATAATCACTATTGTCATCTTCCCATCAGCTTTCCCTGTTATTGTTTATGGCCAGGCTACTTTGTAGCCTAGGCATGCCGCCAAAAATTATGCGAATGCGTTATTTAGGGAACCGGGGAATTATTAGAATTGGCATAACTTGGTTAATGAATATGGACATATAATTCACTATGAACATAATTGGGGAAAAAGGGGTATGAAACCTATAACCTATCACAATAAAGGTAAACATTGGATAAGAATGAAATGCTTATCATTACAACTAGAAATTGTAATTGCACTTATGGCATGAGGTTAGGTTGCATTAGTGGTGGAAGTCTACGTGGACCCAACCGGCATATCCAGCAACCACTATTGTTGAACCTAATGTGAGAGGTCTAAGTGCACAAATACGAATCGGGCCAAGGCACGAGGTTAGGCCCAACTTGTGGAAGAAGTCTGCCCGGACCCAACTGGCATATCCAGCTTCCACAAGTTGTAGGCCTAATGTGGGAGGTCTAGCCCATTATAAACCATAAATGGCATGGTTACGAATTAGACTACGTAACCAAATTTAATCCATACGGATTGTATGATTATGAACTCAAGTTAGGGTTAAGTTAAATTTGTTGAATAGTAGGTGGGTTAAGTAAATCTGAGGGGTGGGTACTATTTACATATAGGCCCACAAACTTAGCCCGATAATGTTATGCAATTAAAGACGCCTAGTGGTAAGCATAACCGGTAGAAAGATTGGGGTTATATAATTAAAGACACCTCTAAGGGTAAATATAACCTGTGGAATACCTAGTGGGGGATACAAGATAAGGGAGAGAGCTTGTATCACATTGTGTGGGACCCGTTTCAGTCAGTAACCCAGAGTAGGTATCGAGTAGAGTACTCAGAACTAGATCGGAGAAGGGGCACGCTTACTGAACTGATTGTAAGGGATCCAAACGTGGAGTTTGGTGTGGGCGGCGCAAACCGACTGGGCCATGTGCGTGCATGTGCCAGGTAGAATGGGATAAGACGATTATGACACCTGTAGATATGGAAATGTGCATATCAGCGGAGGGTTGCCACTTTAGGACGTAATACATCCTACGGTGGGCCCGGCACAGAGTATTTATGCAGATTAGGGAGCCGATCAATCAAGGGTAGTAGTTAGGATACTTTTGGACGTATGCCTAAGTCTACCACCTTACAGTGGAAGGGGTCATCTCATTCTAGATATACTAGTAATAGTACAGAGTAATCATTAGAAGCGTATACACCCTATCATGTTTACCTTGTCATACCTACCTTTTATGTTGTTATCTCTCACTAATCCACTTTATATTCATGTCATGCTACTTTTATTTATTTACTTGCTAAAAGTAACTGGACTCACCATACTTTATGTCTGACCCTTTTTGTTTCCTCTTCTTGCTTCCATTTCCCCCCTCCAGGTAAGGAGGGAGGAAATTCTCAAGCTTAGTCAAGACTCGGTTATCATCTTGTTGGAGTTGCTTTTGAAGTATAGCTTAAGTTCTTATCTCTACTATGGATTAGCTCTTTTTCTTGGGGAATTATGTTTTTTTAATATATTTATGCACTATGATGGTACAAGACAAAAGTTATATTATTGTAATGGTTTTTATGACTTATGGTATTTTGGACCACGATGTATGATTTATGTTTGAAATAAAAAATTTAATTTCCGCTGCTATCTTATTTATACCTGCCCTGCAATATTCTGAGTCTGTTTACCTATAACGCTTCACGGAACTTAATGCACTCCCTTAGTGAGTGACATTGATGGACGTGGGGTGTCACACTTGGTATCAAAGCTGAAGGTTACTAGATTAGATAAAAGTGTTTGATAGATATTTTCAAAAAGGTTTTAAAAGAAATCATTTTAAAAAAGAAAAGTCTATTTTGATAAACATTCCCCGAAATGCCATAAGTAATATCTTTCGATCCCTTATCTGAATTTCTTTCCTTTTCCTTTTCAGCATGTCTGGGGAACCCAACATTCCAGAGGGCGTTATGATACTAGGATGGTTTCTTTGGTATCTGGAGGCCATGACGCCTGCGGAAGGCCAAGGAAACATTCCTCCCACAACTGCACCCGTTGCTCCTCCTCCTCCGCGTGTAGACAACTTCTCAAAGATCTACAAAGATTTTCATGCAATGGTAGGGAAGCCATTCCATGGAATCGAGACGCTTGTGGAGGCAAGGAACTGGCTCAAGGAGACCGAGGACTTGTTTGTAATCTTTGACGTAGAGGATCGAAGAAAGATTCAGTTAGCTGCTTGGCTGTTGAAGGATGAAGCTTCATTTTGGTGGGAGGTAACCTAAGCAGGCCGTCCGGTGGAAACTTGAGATGACCTTAGATAGAGGTTTGAGATAAAATCCCTTTCCCAAGTTGAGAAGAGTATGCAGATGGAGAGGTTCTTAGCACTCAAAAAAGGGAACTTGACGGTTAAAGAGTATGTGAACAAATTTAACCATCTAGCAAGATTTGGACTGGAACTGGCAGACACGCCGCATAAGAAGGCTTTGCGGTTTGTTAAAGGGCTAAATGAACCCCTTCATGGGTTAGCCATGTCCCATATCCTAATGGGAGCCACCTTCGAAAGACTTGTTGATATGGCCTTGATGTGTAATGAAGAGAAAAGGGAAAAGAAGGAGGTTAAAGCTGAGGAAACAACGCAAAACAAGAAGACATAGCCCAAGAAAGGACAACAACACCAGCAGCAACAGAAGAAAGGAGGAAAGAATGACAAGGGTAACGAGAAGAGGAAGTGCCACAGTTGTGGGAATGAGGGTCATTTGGCAAAAGACTGCAAAAGAAGGAAGAATTCTTGCTTCAACTGTGGAGAGGTCGGACACTTTGTTAGGGAGTGCCCGAAGAAACAAGGACAAGGTCAGAGGGCAGGAACTTCTAGAGGGCAGGTGCATGCTCTCGCGGTCAGTGCACCTGAAAGAGGTAGAAAAATATCTGTAGAAGGTTTAATTTCTCTTTCAAATCATCCTATTAGAACACTTTTTGATTTTGGCGCTTCACATTCATTTATATCTAGTTCTATCGTTGAATCTTTGCACTTAATTACTAGTATGGTAGTGGATCCCGTAGTTATCTCAAACCCCTTTGGTGGTTCGGCTCATTTATCTATGATTTGTCGGGGTTTGAAATATTTGTGTCAGGCGTCGAATTTGAATGTGATGCGTATGTGCTCGGGTTCATGGGCTATGGGTTGATTCTACGGATGGATTGGCTAACCACGTATTGTGCCATTCTAGATTGTGAAAGGAGTGTCATTAGACTTCTGACTTGCCACAGAAAGACCCTTGAGATTTCTTGCGACCCCCAAGGGTCTGTTATGCTTATCTTCCTAGAGTCTCTTGATGCATCCGTAGATGGTTTGCAATATTTTCCGGTAGTTCGAGATTATTCTGGTGTTTCTGAGGAGGTTCAGGGCTTACCTCTGAGGCGCAAGATCGACTTTCCTGATGGACAATGCAAAGCCAGTTGCATTACCAGTGCACCATATGGCTCCGAGGGAAAGGAAGGAGTTGAGTAAGCAATTAGGGGAGCTACTTGGGAAAGGATTTATCAGACAAAGCATATCTGAATGGGGTGCTCCAGTTGTATTCACAACTAACGCGGATGGTTCGCTTCGTTTGTGTATGGACTATAGAGAATTGAAAAAACTCACAAAGAAGAATAGGCACCCATTTCCGACGATAGACGACTTGCTTAACCAACTTGTCGGCGCCTCAGTATTCTCTCAGTTAGACTTGGCCATGGGGTTTCATCAGCTGAGGGTGGTTGTGGATGATATAGACAAGACTGATTTTAGGACTCAGGATGGTTTCTTTGAATGGCTAGTTTTGCCTTTTGGGCTGACGAATGCATCCGCCTATTTTGTCGATCTGATGAGTAGGGTGTTTCGGGAGTTCCTAAATAAATTTATCGTAATCTTTGTCGATGATATTTTGATCCTCTCCAAAATCAAAGAAGAGCATGCCCAGCATTTGAGAGAATTTTTGAAAACTCTCCGTGATCATCAGCTTAAGGCAAAGTTCTCCAAATGCCATTTTTGGAGAAAGGAGGTTAGATTCTTAGGGCATGTAGTCTCCAAAGAAGGGATAGTTGTGGATCCCGCGAAAGTAGTTGCGGTGCAAGATTGGCATATTCCTAAAAATGCAACATAGGTGAGGAGCTTTCTGGGATTTGTAGGTTATTATAGGAAGTTCATTAAGGACTTCGCAAAGATATCGACTCCTCTCACCAGGCTGTCGAAGAAGAACTTGGAATTTTCATAGGATATAGATTGTGATGTTGCTTTCCAACATTTAAAGAGGGCTCTTACAACATCCCCAGTTTTGACTTTGCCTGATGGGAACAAAGTGTTTACAATTTACAATCATGCGTGTGGTACAGGGCTTGGTGCGGTTCTGATGCAAGAAGGAAAGGTAGTGTGTTATGGGGGTAGACAGTTGAGAGTTCATGAGAAGAACTACCCCACCCATGATATAGAACTGGCTGCCATAGTATTCGCGCTAAAAATGTGGCATCATTATTCACTTAGAGAGAAGTTCGAGTTATACACCGATCATGAATCTCTCAAGTATCTATTCTCACAGAAGGATCATAATTTAAGGCAACAAAGGTGGTTGGAGCTCTTAGCTTCTTATGATTTTGAAATCGCTTATACCCTTGGCAAGGGTAATGAGGTGGCTGACGCACTAGGTAGGCAGAGGATGGCCTTAAGTCATATGTTTTTGGAGAGGAAGACGTTAGAGTTCATAACAACCTTTGACTTTAGACCCTTCATCGAGATTTTTCCTGATTTGTTTGCGTCGTTAGAAATACGACCAACTCTTATGGATCATGAAACAAGCCACCTCTATTAAGGTCACCCACAAAGGGAATGCATTAACTTTGGTGAAGCATTTTAGGTATAAGGCACAGATAATTTACAAGACAAACATATAAACAGCAGAAAACTGAAATCATTTCATAAATAACGTGGTTCAATCAAAACATTACAAGCATTGTCTCAAAACCCAACTTCTAAATTATTACAATAAAACATCTGTCTTGATTTAAAACTCCAAGTACATAAAGAAGCATAAAACAGTAGTAAAGCAGCATAAATCCCCAATAAAAGTGTAGCCATAGCCCAAGAAGAGAGAATCCAAGCAATACATCTACTCTCTTCAAGATGAAAAAGGTCTGCACTAAGCTGAAGTACTCCCTCCCTGCGGACTGGGTGGGGGGGGGAGGGAAATGGAAGAAAAGAAGGCGAAAGAAAACGGGTCAGACATATGCCTGGTAAGTCCAGTGATTATTCAGCATGTAAACATGTAAAAGGATTATGACATGAATAAAATGAATATAGGACAATACCATAGCAATAAGATAACATAAGATAAGGCAAGATAAACTGAATATACTATCGCACTCATTTCCATTTCTCTGCACCTACTAACGAATGTTTCAACTACCATCATGTGTTCATAACAAAGTGATCCCTTTTCCGATCGGCTTCTACTCGCATGCATTTATTACTTGTGTCATTCGGCCCCGCTTGATTGTAGATACCTGTGCTGGTCCCGCCATAAGGTGTATCAATTCTTATGGTGGCAACCAAACACAAATTCTAGATGCACAGTGTATACTACTGATGCCCAGTGCCTGCTTTATCCACTCTGGAGTACGTGCACGCCCATACTCCTCCGGAACCTACACTGTTGCACCACCCGCCACTATTTTGAACGCTTATAATCAGCCCAGTAATCGTGCCCCACCCTACCTAGTTCAGGGTACTGTGATACATCTACGTGGGTTACTACTGAAATGGGTCCCAGTTACTAGGGTTTCCTAATCAACATGTCATAACCGTTAAGTGTTCTCACATTTACCTAATCCCACCCATCTGTTTAACTAACATGTTGTATTGGTAAAGTATTGCCTTAAATAACTTAACCCTACCATTCTTAGCCTGTCTGTTCCTTAGCTTTAATTCATTCATTAAAGCACCAACCTCTCACATTAGATCTATATTGTTGCGGTCGCTGGATGTGCCGGGCAGTTCCCGGAAGTCTTACGCAGCAACAAAAGCTAACCTCAGGTTTTTGGGCTTAATGCGCTAAACTCTCACATTAGATCTATATTGTTACGGTCGCTGGATGTGCCGGGCGGTTCCGGGCAGTCTTACACCGCAACTCAATCTAACCTCGGGTTAGGCATGTTCCTCTTTAGCCAATTTTACATATTTGTCATATGTGTCCAAGTTTAGGTCTTTTTATGTCAATATTCCCAAATGTAGTCAATACAAGTTTTATGCCACATTCACATGCTATGCCCAAAATTTACTCAATTTAATTATACCCAATTTTCCCACGTTATAATCGCACGTATGACGAGATTCAATCTAAGTTCCGAATGTACTTAGTATCCACAGAAGAAAGTAAAAAGGGAAAAATAGAGAAGGAGCATAAGAATTGACATAAGGAAAAATAGGCATGTAAAGGTGTACCCAATTCAAGAATCATGTTTATACAGGAATGTTGTACAATAATAATAAGCATGGGCAAGCTAAGCAATTTACACCATAGGTATAAATATTAGATAGAACTGGACTTAAGAGAATCACTAATTTTGATGTACAACATGATAAGTCCCATTATATCAATCACAATAGTCTCATAGGCATAGGATGTATAACATGATAAGTTCTGTCATATCAATCACAACAGTCTCATAGGCATGATAGGTTTCATTATGTCAGTCACAACAGTCCCATAGGCATGATAGGTGTCATCACATCAATCACAATAGTCTCATAGGCATAGGCAATTCAGATTTGACAAAAAGGATAAGCATGAATTAGAATTAGGCATAGTTCTAAATCCGATTATTATAGTCATGATTTCTATTAGGTTTTTAAATCGGAATAATAACTGAATTTACAGAAAAAGGACGGATCTTGTATTCTGGGATCTGATTTCTGAATTTGTTAAGCTAATCCTTTGATGTAGACGTTTGATCCTCTAGTCTGGATTTGGTTTGGAGCTTTCTAACTTGATTTCTAATCTGGAGAAGATGGAGGCTAGGCTAGCTTAGGGATGGACATCATGACGGCTTCATAGAATGAGATTGTGAGGTTTAGGGTTAAGGTTTGGGGTGTTTATATAGAAGTCTAGGATTAATTCTAGACTTTAGATTAGTCTAGGAGTAATCAGAGCCATCCAAACCAAAGAGATGTGTCATCCAGCCAACCACAGTACGACACATAAGCCCTAATACCTCAGAAATTGGTAAATGGCCAATCAGAGAAGGCCACATCAACTCAGGGCTACAAAATTCATCACAGGAAGTGGATCTCAAAGGGGTCTACTCTATACAGGGGGGTCGGCACCTATGTCGACACCCCTATAGGGGGATTGACACCTATGTCAACTCCCCTTGGATGGGGGGGTCGACACCTCTGAGCGGGAAATTTCCCGCTTAGTCCGCTCTGACCGAATTTCGAATTTTGAATAGTTTTGACTTTTAATTATTATTTTAATTTAATTTCTGTTTAAACTTGAAATCTTTTGAACTCCATAACTTCTTCACACGGAGTCCAATTTACACAAACTCGGACTCTATCTCAATCAGAATTCTGAGACAAACGCAATGGCGTAACCCGTTTCACCCAATTCTTCTTCTAAAAATTAAGTGTTCTTTAATTTGTTAATTTTAATATTCACAGAAAATACGGGGTGTTACATTCTCCCCTCCTTAAAGGATTTCGTCCTCGAAATCTCTAAGTTACGAAGAATGTATCCTAACATCCAAGATCCATCTACTCAACCATCAATCAAAGGAATCCATTGTCCTTAAAAAGATTTCTAATGCTTTCATGATCATATGCACAGTGTGTGTATATGTCCTTATCTAATGCAAAATCAGGCGGTCTACTGATTCAGTTGACCTCCTTGATGTGAATCATGTCGGTGTTATGATTCCATCATGTATGCGATTATTCCTAATCGTATTTTGTAACTTCTACATGAGTGCACAATCATTCATACAAATGCAGCGTCCACATTATAACATACTAAGTTTCAATCCATATATAAATACATATATGCATATGCAATATGAAAGTGACCGAGCCGATCTAGTACCTAGTGTGTGTGTATATGCATCCACCAGCAACCACTTGCAACCATCAACCATAACATGTTTTCAAATACATGTTTACATCCATTGGTTTCTACCTAAGGATTAAGAATAGGACCGAGGAGATATACTTAAGAGATAGATACAAGCATGCATAAACTTATGGAAAAAGAGATCAAGGATGTACCCTCAAAAAGAAAAGTGCAGAATGCACATATCTTGTCTTCAGTCTCCCAAGTCACGTCTTCTTCAGTATCACTCCATTGTACTTTAACTAGCTTGACCTCACGATTGCGTAGCTTTTTAACTTCTATACCCAAGATACGAGTTGGAACTCTTCTCACCGTTGCTTCTCGTTCCACTTCTATTTCCTCTAGTATGCTTGGCTCCACAACTTCTACAGACTCATGTAAGCACTTTTGTAAATGAGAGACATGAAAGACATTATGTACTCCAGCCAATCTTTCGGGCAGCTCTACTTTATAAGTCATCATTCCAATCCTCTCAATGATAGGAAATGGCCCTACAAATCTTGGTGCCAATTTTCCTACGGACCCAAAGCGAATGACATTCTTCAACGGAGATACTTTAAGAAAAACTCTGTCTCCAACCTCAAACTCAAGGTCGGTCCTTCTTTTATCAGCGTAGGACTTCTGTCTATCTTGTGCGGTCTTCATTCGTCTTCGTATCAAGTCCACCTTCTCTGATCATGTCAGGCCCAAGTACGAGCTTGTCTGTAGACTCCCACCAACAAGTTGGTGATCGGCATGGTCTTCCATCTAAAGCCTCAAAGGGTGCCATGCCTATGGTGGCTTGGTAGCTATTGTTGTAGGCGAATTCCACCAAAGGAAGGTGATCCTCCCATATTCCCCTAAAATCAAGAATGCACAATCTCAGGAGATCTTCCAATACTCTGTTCACCCTTTCCATCTGACCGTCGGTTTGAGGGTGATAGGCAGTGATTAAGCATAGCTGTGTGCCTACAGCCTCTTGCAGACTCTTCCAAAACTCGCTCGTAAAGATTGGATCTCGATCACTTACTATGCTAGAGGGTATTCCATGCAGTCGAACTACCTCTTTAAGATAAATGGATGTTAACGATGAGGTAGTCCTCCTATTCTTAACAGGTATAAAGTGAGCGCTTTTAGTGAGTTTGTCCACTATTACCCAAATACTGGTATTCCCTCTTCTTGACCTAGGCAAACCATCAATAAAGTCCATCGAAATGCTATCCCATTTCCATTGTGGGACCTCTAGAGGATGAAGCAGACCACCAGGCTTCTTCTGCTCTGCCTTGACTTGCTGGCATATCAAGCATTTAGAGACAAACTCAGCTACATCCTTCTTCATGCCATTCCAAAAGAAAACCCTTTTTATGTCTTTATACATATTGTCCCCACTTGGGTGTATGGTCAACTTAGAATGGCGTGCTTCTTTGAGAACGGTTTTCACCAAATCCCTTGCTTGTGGGACACATAGCCTTCCATCCCGTCTCAACCATCCCTTGTCATTGATGGAGTATCTATTGAGGTGACTAGAAGTCTCACCTCTAATTAGCTTATCCATCACATCAACTAGCTGAGGGTCTTCACGTTGCGCGGCTCCTATTGAGTCCAAAAAAGTAGGCTACACCTCTAGCGATGCAAACAAACCAGGTACAAATTCAAAGGAGGGTCTAAAGTCAAAGTTTGCCATGTACTCCAAGCTTTGCCTTTCTACAAAGAGAGGACTTAAGGTCAGCTTTTTCCTACTTAAGGTGTCCGCTACCACATTTCCCTTGCCAGGGGTATAAGAAATCTCAAAATCGTATGAGGCAAGAAATTCCATCCACCTCTATTGTCTTAAGTTAAGATCTTTTTGTGAGAAAAGGTACTTTAACGATTTATGGTCAGTAAACAATTCAAACCTTTCTCCTAACAGGTAATGACGCCATGACTTAAGAGCGAAAACAATGGCAGCTAGTTCTAAATCATGAGTTGGGTAGTTTTTCTCATGTATCTTCAACTGCCTTCCCCCATAACAAACTACTTTGCCCTCTTGCATCAAGACAACGCCCAATCTATACCGCATGCGTCTGTGTACACAGTAAACTTCTTACTCCCGTCAGGTAATGTCAGAACTGGGGTTGTTGTCAGAGCCCTTTTCAGTCGTTGGAAAGAAAAATCACAATCCAAATCCCAAACAAAAGTTAGGTTCTTCTTCGTCAACCCAGTAAGTGGGGCTGAGATCTTCGCAAAGTCCTTAATGAACTTTCTGTAAAAGCCCGCTAGCCTGAGAAAACTTCGTACTTCGGTTGCATTCCGTGGGATCTTCCAATCTTGCACCGCAACTACTTTTGCGGGATCCACAGCTATCCCTTCTTTGGACACCACATGTCCAAGAAACCTTACTTCATCTCTCCAAAAATGGCATTTGGAGAATTTTAATTTCAACTGATGTGAACGAAGAGTATCCACGACTTCCCTTAAATGCAAAGCATGTTCTTCCTCACTTTTTGAGAAAATCAAAATGTAGTCCATGAAGACCACTACAAATTTATTAAGGAACTCCCTGACCACCCTACTCATCAAGTCTACGAAATAGGCGTGTGGTTTGTCAAGCCGAAAGGCATGACAAGCCATTCGAAGAAACCATCTGGGGTCCTGAACGCGGTCTTATCTATGTTGTCTTCAACCACTCTTAGCTGATGAAATCTGATGGCCAGATCTAGTTGGGAGAAAACCAAGGCACCTATGAGCTGGTCGAACAAGTCGTCTATTCTAGGAAGTGGGTGCCTATTCTTTTTGGTCAGCTTGTTTAGCTCCCTATGGTCCACGCACAGGCAAAGTGAACCATCCGCTTTGGTTGCATACACCACTGGAGCACCCCATTCAGAAATACTCTACCTTATGAATCCCTTTTCAAGTAATTCTTTAACTTGCTTGCTGAGCTCTTTCCTTTCCCTTGGAGCCATGTGTTTAACGGGTAAAGCAACAGGTTTTGCATTATCAACAAGGTACTTGCGGAGGTCTATCTCTCGCTTTAGAGGTAAGCCCTTCACCTCTTCAAAGACATACGAGTATTCACGGACTACTCTAACAGATTGCAAGTTTTCAACAGACGCATCAAGAGATTCTAGATAGCTAAGCATAACAGAATTCATGGGATTACAAGAGATTTCAAGAGTGTTACCGAGGCGAGTCATAAGTCTAACCGCTCTCTTTTCACAATCGAGGATGGCACCATTGCTGGATAACCAATCCATGCCTAGAATCAACCCATAGCCCGTGAAACCCAAAACATATGCATTACATCTAAACCCAACGCTTAGTATAGAAATTTCCAAATCCAAAAAAATCATTGATAAATAAGCCGAATCCCCAGTTGGATTTGAAACAACCATGGGATCCTCTACTATACAGGTATCTAGGAGCAGAGATTCAACTAAAGCAGTAGATATAAAAGAGTGCGATGCTCCAGAATAAAAAAGAGTACGAACTGGATAATCAGAAAGATAAACTAAACTCTCAACAGAAATATTTCTACCTCTTTCTTGCAGAGGTGCAATGAGAGCACGAATCTGCCCTCCATAAGTAGATCCAGTCCTCTGCCCTTGCCTTTTTGGGCAATCCTTAGCCATATGTCATGTCTCGCCGCATTGAAAGCAGCCACCCATCTTCCTCTTCTTGATCTTCCTGCACTCTTTAATTAGATGTCCAGGTATGCCACAAAATTTACACTTTCTCTTGTCATGGGGTTTGTTATTCTTCCCGCCTTTCTTGGAATCCGTCTTCTTATTCTGCGATCCCTCCACTTTCTTGTCTAGAGGTTCTTCCACCTTTGCCTCTTTCTTGCCATCCTTGTCCTCCTCCTGTAACAGTGCCATGTCCACCAGTCTCTCAAAAGTCGCACCCATAGGTATATGGGACATATGTAGGTTGTGTAGTGGCTCATTTAACCCTTTAACTAATCGGAGAGCCTTTTTATATGGAGTGTTTACTAACTCCAGTCCGAATCTAGCCAGCTGGTTGAATTGGTTGGCGTATTCCTTAATCGATAGGCTTCCCTATTTGAGTGCTAAGAACTTCTCCATCTGTAGACTTCGTTCAGCTTGCGAGAGGAACTTCATTTCAATCTCATTATGAAATCCTACCAAATTTCAACTGGTCTCTCAGCATTAGTAACTTTCCACCAGTAAGAGGCTTCGTCCTTAAGTAACCATACAGCCAATTGTATCTTCTGCCTATCGTCCACTTCGAAGATAACAAACAAATCTTCTGTTTCCTTGAGCCAGTTTCTTGCTTCCATAATTGACTTGGTCCCATTAAAGTTCTTTCCACACATAGCTCGAAAGTCTCTACATATCTTCGAGAAAGCATTCACACGCGGAGGAGGAGGAGGTGGAACGACTGCAACTGGGGGAAAAGGAACATCTGCTAGGCCTTTGCCATTAGCTCTAGCCTCCGGATACCTTCTGAACCAGCCAGGTATCGGTACGCCCTCGGGAAGATTGAGATCCCCAGACATGCTGAAACGAAATGAAAAGGTTCAAAACAAAGGATAGAAAAATAGTACATATGGCTTTGGGGGTTATGCCTTTAAAATAAAACAACACATTTACTTGAAAATGCTTCTTTAAATTTCTTTTTGAAAAAATAATTTTCAAAAACTTTTATCTAATTTGGTAAACCATCGCTCCGATACCAAATGAAACACCCCACCTCCGTTAAGGACACTCAAAAAGGGAATGCATTAACTTTGGTTAACCAATTTAGGTATAAGGCACAGATAATTTACAAGACAAACATATAAACAACGGAAAACTGAAATCATTTCATAAATAACATGGTTCAGTCAAAACATTACAAGCATTGTCTCAAAACCCAACTTTTAAATTATTACGATAAAACATCTGTCTTGATTTAAAACTCCAAGTACATAAAGAAGCATAAAACAGTAGTAAAGCAGCATAAATCCCCAATAAAAGTGTAGCCACAGCCATAGCCCAAGAAGAGAGAATCCAAGCAATACATCTACTCTCTTCAAGCTGAAAAAGATCTGCACTAAGCTGAAGTATTCCCTCCCTGCAGACCTTGGGGGGGGGGAATGGAAGAAAAGAAGGCAAAAGAAAATGGGTCAGACATAAGCCTGGTAAGTCCAGTGATTATTCAGCATGTAAACAGGTAAAAGGATCATGGCATGAATAAACTACATATAGGACAATACCATAGCAATAACATAACATAAGATAAGGCAAGATAAACTGAACATACTATCGCACTCATTTCCATTTCTCTGCACCTACTAACGAATGTTTCAACTACCATCATGTGTTCATAACAAAGTGATCCCTTTTTCGGATCGGCTTCTACTCGCATGCATTTATTACTTGTGTCATTCGGCCCCGCTTGATTATAGATACCTGTGCTGGTCGCGCTATAGGGTGTATCAATTCCTATGGTGGCAACCCGACACAAATTCTAGATGCACAGTGTATACTACTAATGCCCTATGCCTGCTTTATCCACTCCGGAGTACGTGCACACCCATACTCCGCCAGAACCTACACTACTGCACCACCCGCCGCTATTTTGACCGCTTATAATCAGCCCAGTAATCGTGCCCCACCCTGCCTAGTTCAGGGTACCGTGATACATCTACGTGGGTTACTGCTGAAATGGGTCCCCGTTACTAGGGTTTCTTAATCAAAATCTTATAACGGTTAGGTGTTCTCACATTTACCTGACCTCACCCATCTGTTTAACTAACATGTTGTTTTGGTTAAGTGTTGCCTTAATTAACTTAACCCTACCATTCTTAGCCTGTCTGTTCCTTAGCTTTAATTCATTCACTAAAGCACCAACCTCTCACATTGGATCTATATTGTTGCGGTCGCTGGATGTGTCGGGCGGTTACGGGCAGTCTTACACTGCAACTCAATCTAACCTCGGGTTTTTGGGCTTAATGCGCTTACCTCTCACATTAGATCTATATTGTTGTGGTCGCTGGATGTGTCGGGCGGTTCCGGGCAGTCTTACACCGCAACTCAATCTAACCTCGGGTTAGGCATGTTCCTTTTTAGCCAATTTTACATATTTGTCGTATGTGTCCAAGTTTAGGTCTTTTTATGTCAATATTCCCAAATGTAGTGAGTACAAGTTATATGCCACATTCACATGCTATGCCCAAAATTTACCCAATTTAATTATACCTAATTTTCCCACGTTATAATTTCATGTACGACGAGATTCAATCTAAGTTCCAAATGAATTTAGAACCCATAGAAGAAAGTAAAAAGGGAAAAATAGAGAAGGAGCATAAGAATTGACATAAGGAAAAATAGGTATGTAAAGGTGTACCCAATTCAAGAATCATGTTTCAACGGGCATGTTGTACATTAATAATAAGCGAGGGCAAGCTAAGCAATTTACACCATAGGTATAAATATTAGATAGAATTGGACTTAAGAGAATCACTAATTTTGATGTATAACATGATAAGTCCCATTATATCAAATCACAATAGTCTCATAGGCATAGGATGTACAACATGATAAGTTCTGTCATATCAATCACAATAGTTTCATAGGCATGATAGGTTTCATTATGTCAGTCACAACAGTCCCATAGGCATGATAGGTGTCATCCCATCGATCACAATAGTCTCATAGGCATAGGCAATTCGGATTTGAAAAAAGGATAAGCATGAATTATAATTAGGCACAGTTCTAAATCTGATTGTTACAGTCATGATTTCTATTAGGTGTTTAAATCGGAATAATAACTGAACTTACAGAAAAAGGACGGATCTTGTATTATGGGATCTGATTTCTGAATTTGTTAAGTTAATCCTTTGATGTAAACGTTTGATTCTCTAGTTTGGATTTGGTTTGGAGCTTTCTAACTTAATTTCTAATTTGGAGAAGATGGAGGCTAGGCTAGCTTAGAGATGGACAGCATGGCGACTTCATAGAATGAGATTGTGAGGTTTAGGGTTAAGGTTTGGGGTGTTTATATAGAAGTCTAGGATTAATTCTAGCCTTTAGATTAGTCTAGGAGTAATCGGAGCCATCCAAACCAAAGAGATGTGTCATCCAGCAAACCACAGTACGACACATAAGCTCTAATACCTCAGAAATTGGTCATTAGCCAATCAGAGAAGGCCATATCTGCTCAGGGCTACAAAAATTCATCATAGGAAGTGGATCTCAAAGGGGTCGACTCCCTACGGGGGGAGGGGGGTCGACACTTATGTCGACACCCCTATAGGGGGGTGGACACCTATGTCGACTCCCCTTGGGTGGTTAGCACCTCTGAGTGGGAAATTTCCCGCTCTGACCGCTCTGATCGAATTTCGAATTTTGAATAGTTTTGACTTTTAATTATTATTTTAATTTAATTTCTGTTTAAACATGAAATCTTCTGAACTCCATAACTTCTTCATACGAAGTCCGATTTACGCAAACTCGGACTCAATCTCAAGTAGAATTCCGAGACGAACGCAATGGCGTAGCCCGTTTCACTCAATTCTTCTTCTAAAATTTAAGTGTTCTTAATTTTGTTAATTTTAATATTCACAGAAAATACGGGGTGTTACAGATCAAGTAGGAGCTTCGCAGCAAGTTGACCTACATATTTTAGACATCATGGATAAACTCAGAAAGGGGAGACTTCTAGTCACCTCAGTAAATATACCATAGATGAAAAGGGCGGGTTGTGACGAAATGGAAGGCTTTGTGTCCATCAATGGGAAGCTTGATAAAGGCAGTCCTAGAAGAAGCCCACCATTCTAAGATGACCATTCATCCAGGCGGCGATAAGATGTACAGAGACATGAAGAGGGTTTTCTTTTGGGACGGAATCAAGATAGATGTGGCCAAATTTGTTTCTCAATGTTTAGTTTTCCAGCAAGTTAAAGCTGAGCAAAAGAAGCCCGGTGGTTTACTTCATCCTTTGGAGGTTCCACGGTGGAAATAGGAAAACATCTCCATGGACTTCATAGATGGTTTGCCTAAATCAAAGAAGGGCAACACTAGTATTTGGGTAGTAATGGACAGATTGACTAAGAGCGCTCATTTCATTCAAGTGAAGAGTAAGAGCACGGCGTCATGGTTGGAAGCAATATATGTTTATGAGATAGTCCGTCTTCATGGAGTACCTTCTAGCATCATAAGCGATCACGACCCCATCTTTATCAGTGAATTTTGGAGGAGCTTGCAAGAAGCATTAGGTACACAGTTGTGTTTGAGCACCACATATCATCCTCAGACTAATGGACAGACGGAGAGGGTGAACAGAATTCTAGAGGATCTTTTAAGGGTGTGTATCCTAGACTTCGAAGGGACTTGGGAAGAGCATCTTCCTTTAGTAGAGTTTGCCTATAACAACAATTATCAAGCGAGCATCGGCATGGCATCCTTCGAAGCATTGTACGGACGACCCTGTAGATCACCAAATTTTTGGTGGGAATCTGCAAAAAGATTATTACTTAGACCAAATTTGGTTAGAGAAACGTTCGAAAAGATTGACTTTATTCGACGACGGATGAAGATAGCTCAAGATAGGCAGAAATCCTATGCAGACAAGAGGAGGACTGACACTGAATTTGAAGTGGGAGACTTAGTTTTTATCAAAGTATCACCTCTGAGGAATGTGGTTCGCTTTGGATCGGTTGGGAAGTTGGCACCTAGATTTGTGGGACCATTTCCCATAATCGAGAGGATTGGCCAAATGGCCTACTGTAATAACCCACATTTTCAGAACCAATTTAAAAAATTTATTTCAGCAATTTTAATGGATTTTGAATATTTAAAATGATTTATTTTAAACAATAAGGACTAAATATTTATTTTAATCGAAGTTAGAATGAATAAATTTATTCTAGTTAAAAAAGGAGTTTAAAATGGCGTAGTAGTTTGAAAATTCAATTTCAAATTTCAATTGAATGTACAGGATTCAAAATAAATCGGATTTTACTGAAACCAGAAATATTTGAATCTGTTTGAAAATATCTTTTCAACGAATGTGAAAAATCCAGATTTCATAGCGGGAACAAAAAGTTATGTCCAGTTTAAAATTTAAAATAGTCGCTATGGAATTTAATATAATATAATAAATAGTCATTTTGCAAACGATCTCTGTTTTCGACGAGACCACTTTTGTTGGATCCGGAATGTCAAATTATTGCTAGGTTTCAAATTTCATAATTTTTTGAATTAATATATGAGCGCAGTAAACTTAAATGTGTTTGGTAATTTAAATTTGAATTGGATCAACCAGAAAATGGCCATTTTTCAAATGATTTCCAAATTTGATGAAATTAATTTTATTAGAACCGTATCGTCAAAACATAGCTAGATTTATTTTTCGGGAATTTTTGGAGCTAGTATGTGGCCCCGATAAATTAAAATGTATGTTTACATTTAAAATATATTGATTTATATTTTAAATTTGATAAAAACTGATTCAAACAGTCGAATTAGCGTACGAAACATATTCCATTGTGTCCGGAATGGGGGTATTTAGCTAGGGGTGGCAGTCGTTGGGTTTCGTTTGGAGTTCGGAACGTTAAACATGTAATTTGTGAATTAAAAATAATAAAAAATATATAAATATCCAAGCCGTTGGTCAAACCCCTCATTTACTTCCTACGTGGTCAAAGCGGCTCTCAGCCGCTATCAACCTTAACCGACGATCAAAATCTTCGATCGAATCCTCCTCTTTTACACGAAATCCAAACATTTGTTGATGAAACTTATAATGGCCAAGTTCTTCATCTCTACGAGCTCCACGTTTTGAACGGCTAGGATCATCTATCGTTGGGTATCCACCTCAATTGGCGAGCTCAAAGGCTACGACTTTTTGTCTGATTTCCGCAAGGTGGGGCCCTTCGAGTTCAGCGAGGCGGGTAGGGATGTGAAGGCAGCGGCAAGGGCTCGGGTGTGGTGAACTCGGATCGGTAGCCGATGGCCTGTGGTGGCGATGGCGTGGGGGAATCGTGGTTGAGGGATGGGTTTTCTCGATCAGGTGTAAACGAAGAGGAAAGCCAACAGTATTAGCAACGCTCGTTAAGTGTAATTAAAAATATAATTAGGATTTTAATTAGTGAATTAATTGTTTAATTAATTTAGTGATTAAGTAAAAAATTATGATTTTTAAAATATAAATATCATTGTTAAAAATAGGATTTTTTTAAATATAAATATCATTGTTAGAAATGTGATTTTTTAAAATATAAATATCATTGGTTTAAAACGAGAATTTTAAAATATAAAACATTTAAATAAAAATGTGATATATATATATACACATACGGTAAAATTATGATTTTTACGTAAATGACTTCATTATAGAAATATGATTTTTATATATAGTTTTGAAAATAAAAATATGATTTTTTATTATATTATAGCATAAATGAAAAAAATGATTTTTGTTATAAAAGATTTGTTTTAAAAATATGATTTTTAAAAATATATAGAACAGTTTAAAATTGTGATTTCTAATTCTATATAGTGTTGTTTTAAAAATGTGATTTTTAATTTAAATCGTGTGAAGCAGATTGCGTTGGAATCTGAACAACGAATCTGAGGGATAGTGAAGAATGGCGGAGTGGAAACCAAAGGTGAGAATTCCTTTTCACTCTATTTATTTTACAGTAAAATATATACTAGGATGCAGATGGTGCTTAGCAGCACCCGACATTATTTATTGTACAGACCAATTGATTGTTTGTTTGGATTGTGATTGGATTGACATGTATTGATATTGTTGTATATAAAAAATTATTTATATAATATATATATATTATAATGAAAATAAAATAAATACTCATTTACAAACCGGACGGTTTATTTATCTGACATTGATTGGGACGATAATTTTTACACATCGCCCAACTGCACAAATAATAAACAGTATTTGTTGTTTGAAAACCTCACATGGGTATTGGGATAATATTTGACATACACTGATCCCAATAATTAGTGGTATGTCAATCGATGGGTTGACAGACTGTATAAGTGTTATTTATTTATTTTAATGCTTATACGGTTATAGAATACACTCTGGATGTTGTATGAATTTTAAATGATTGTTTATCATTATTATCGTATACATGTGATGTTGAAATCCATATAAATAAAATTATATGGTAATTGATTGAGTCTGATTCCAGTTCAGAATTAACGAATATTTTAAAATAATATTCAAAAAATATTAAAATGTGAAGACGTGTTAAGTAGTTAAATGCCATTTTAACATGAATGGGATTCTCTGTCGATTTTATTCATTTTATAATGAATATCGAAAAAGGATTTCAAATTCAGATATTTTGAAAATATTATCATTTTAACATTATAATGATATGAAATATTCGATTTCGATTTTAAAATTGAAAGGAAATGGAAATCGTTTTAAAAATGAATTTAAAACGAATTTATATAGAATATTCAATTTTGATTTGAGTTTGAAAATAAAATTGAAATCGATTTGAAATGAAATTATAAACGAATTTATAAATGAAATATTCAATTTTTATTTAAAATTGAAATGGAATTGAAATCGATTTGAAAGGAAATTATAAACGAATTTATAATGGAATATTAAATTTTGATTTAAAATTGAAATGGAATTGAAATCGATTTGAAATGAAATTATAAACGAATTTATATGGAATATTCAATTTTGATATAAATTTGAAAATCAAATTGAAATCGTTTTAAAATGAATTTAAAACGAATTTAAAAGGAATATTCAATTTTGATTTAAAATTGAAATGGAAGTGGAAATCGTTTTTAAAACGTTATAAGATTCGTTTTAAATGGAAATCGAAGAAATATATATATATATATATATATATATATATATTATAATGGCCTCGACCATTAACTTCAAATTGATGTTACGGAAGATCCGACCGTCGGATTCTCCTAAAACTGGAACCGTTGGGTTTGTATCGAAAAGACCTATCCAATGAATATAAGAGATTTGAAATCTAATGGATGGATTTTGAGATATGTCCAAATCAATTTCAGAAAAGGTCGCTATGGATGCAGTTCGGTGGCCATTATTGGAAACCGACTGTACGGGCGATAATAAAATTATTAAAAATATGGAAAAGTTATGTAAAATCATAATAATTGATTTGGAAAGATTTTAGATGAAAAATTCCATCTTTGAAAAGATAAAAATATATTTTTATCGAAATGAACTAATTATTAACTAGAATATTAATCTAATTATTTTTAGAAATAAATAAATAAATTAGTTATGAAAATGGTTTTAAAATAACCAGAAATTTCCAAAGAAGAAATTGGAATGGATTTGAGTGGAAATAATCTTCGGAATATTTCAATATTGGATTCTGTGATTATACGGATATTGTTGAGGAATTTGGAAGATATATATATCGTTATTCCCATTACAATATTGGTTGGTTTCAAAATTTGATATGGAATATAAGCCAATATAATTTCTATTCAAAGCCTTGTATTTGATATCAATTTTGATTTTGGTTTTGTCGTGAACGGTGTCTTTAATAAAACTCTATTGAAAAAAGAATAAATCTTTTAATTAAGATTTAGGGAATTTTACCAATTAATTGATATTTAATTGGATTGAAATTGGATTTTGGGTTTGTCGTGAACGGTGTCTTCATTAACACTGTTCTTAAACCCAGTTTAGAAAAGAATAAATCTTTTAATTAGGATTTAGTGAAATTTTCCAATTAATTAATATTTATTTGGAATTGAATAAAAGAAATTGGATTTTGGGTTTATCATGAACGGTGTTTTAAATAACACTTGTTCTTTAACCTAATTAACAGTGAAGAATATGATTTGGAATTTATAATCTTTTAATTAAGATTAATGTAATTTTCCAAAGTAAAGATTTCCAATTTAATATATTAAATTGGGATTGAATGGAATTCGATTTGGTAATAATCGAGATGAGCTTCTGTGGAGGAAGACTGTTAATATATATGGAATTTAAAAAGGCTTTGTCGTTATTCCAGTCGGATACGGAAATTGATATCGATTATATATTGATCTGTTTCCGTGAAGATTCCGTGGTTAATGGAATGGGATTTTGGGTTTATCGTGAACCCTGTTTTAAATGGCATTGGTTCTTTAACCCAGTTAAAGACCGGATTACATGTCTAACATTGTATTTCGATACTGTATTTGTTAACCTCTGCTAAATATATATCTGTATGGTGGCGGAGAATTTATTTTCTTGCTTAACACACTTCTCTGAGATGTAGGAGCTAAGAGGTTATATATCGGTAGAAATCAATGGTACGGTGTAGATTGTCGATGCGGCGTGTTGATTTCCTAAAGTTAAATAATCATTAATATTGATTTTTAGGGAGATTAATACTAAGTGGAGTTTTAGAGAATCTTTAATTAGATTGAAAGGTGAATGTGATAATTAAAATTATCAATTCAAGAAAATGATCGAGAATGGAGTATCACCAGTTTTGCTCCAAGTGATAGTTAAATCTTTAATTAGATTTGAACGTGGAATGGTAATTAAATTTACCGATAACACTGCGGTGTTAGATATGGAGTATTACCAGTTTTGCTCCATGGGATGAATAGGTTGGGATTGGGAAATAAAACAAATGGTTACTTCGGTAAGGTGCGCTAATCCCGACTAGTTTGGAAAACCTTAATTTGGTTTAGAATTGAAAAGATAATGAAATATTTTGTAATGATATCCAAAGGAATATTAAAGAATAAATTTAAAAGAATTTATCTTTGATAAAATTAATGGAAACCTTTTCCTAAAGATGAGAATATTTGAATAAAAGAATATTCTGTATTGAAATGAGGCGTATGATGTGTTGTTTTAACACTTGATTATAAGATACGCAAGTTATTCGAAAATACTGGGTTTATGCCAATTCTCAATAACTGATTCGACGACCAACTGTCGAAGAGATTGAAGACAGTGCAAGACAGACGATCTTCACATCGAATGGATGGGTTGCTACTGATGCCCATGATTGGAGTAGCTACCTCGAAGCGGCTACAGTGGTAGTCGTCCGAACATACTTGTTGATTGTACGGATATGCGAGGGCCTCTCTCCTGTATTGGACATACGGGACGAGGAATAAGGTCTCTCCGGTTTCGTTCAGACCTAGAACGGACTTGTAAATGGATGGAATGTATGACATTATATTCCTTTATACTGTATTCATTGATCTCTGCTAAATATATATATCTGTTTGGTGGCGGAAAATTTATTCTCTTGCTTAACACCCGTCTCTGAGATGTATGAGCTAAGAGGTTATATATCGGCAGAAATCAGTGGTACAGTATGGATTGATAGTGTGGCATGCTGAGATGTAGTGATCCAAGCTTTTGTTGAAAAGCAAAGCTTGGTGGATGATGATCAAAGCACAGCTTTAATATAGCACAGCTTTGCGTAGCGTTAATTCATGAGCCTTACACACCGGTATGGTGGTAAACTGAAGGTTAGATCAGTATACTTTTGAGATGAGGATAGACATCCTGTGGGTTATCATTGATTCGGTCGACTGAGGTTACTGGGTGTGATCGCTCCACACCAGTAGGGATAGGGCACACCCCCCGATTCTCAGATGGATAGAGTTAGCGGTGTTTTCCAATGCTTGGACGTAAGTTGCGGTTACTTGTTTCCTGGACAGTGCGGATGTGCATTACGGCGTTTTCGCATGCCTGCGACGTAAGCCGTTGAGAATTGCACTACGGGATAGATCTTTCGAATCAGGAGCCACCGGTATTGAAATCCAAACTTCCAATACAACATTTTTCGGTTTTGATTGTATACTATATATGGCGACATAGTGGGATGAGGCGCTCATGCCGTCTATGATTGATACATTTATATTTGAAGTTGATTTCTTCACTTATAGTAATAATAAAATATTTATTTTAAAATGTACCAAGCATATTTGGCTATTATAAGGTAAAACTCTATCCTCAACTGCATTCATTGTGTGATGGGACATGAGTCTTATAATAGCTCCATTTTTCTTTATTTAGCATTGCGCTGTTTATTTTATGCACTGGTATTCTTGGGGGTAAACCTGTTCCGTGTTATACGGCGTTGTCCCTTGATTTACCTTATTTTAAAGTAAAGTTTTAATAACTGTTTTAGTTCTCACACCAGTCCCATGACTGATCTGGAGTTTATTGTTTTAACCTAAACTCTGGGTGCCCCTATTTTCCACACAGGCAGCTAGTAGTTTTTAGTTTTGCAGATTTATTTGTACATGATCCTGGATTTACAGCTGGAGCTATATTCGGAACGCTCTATATCCGTGTATTTCTTTCGGTTGTATTTGTTAATGTATTTCCGCTACACATTGTATTTTTACATTTTATTTCCGCTGCTATGTATTTTAATCTCTGATATTTTTCTATGTAATATTTATTCAACCTCTGAATATTCTTGTACTGTGATGTAAATTGTTGTAATAGCAATGAAATGTTCTTCTGTTTGTGTTTTGATTTGTCTTGTTCTTAAAGCAGTCCGCCTTCTTGTTCGGTTTAGGCCAGCCAGGAAGTACAGGTCGCTACATTTGGTATCAGAGCTTTGGTTTACAGGGCTCGAGAACAGGACACATTAGAACCAAACGAAAGAATTCATCAGAGATTGGATTAGTAATATCCAATGAGAATGACTCATTAGAGATAGGATCAGTTGTATCCTAGAATGAGTTGGAAGAGTGTTATTTTTAAAAATCAAATTAGATTTTGAAAATTTTATATCTTATTATACATATTTGAATAATTTATTTTAAATTAAATTTGGATTATCGAGTATAGGATATTTTTAATATACGTCTGATCCATGTGTATTTGAAGTCCCAAATATACTGGGTAGATATAGAATCACACTCTAGTCGCCCGGAGATGATTCTGGTGATATATATATATACATACATACATCATCAGTGTTTATGTTCGAGTTTCAAAAGTGGGATATCTATATATTTCCAATCGACTAGTGTGAGAACCAAAACCTTATTTTGAATTTATTGTTTAGAATTTGACACTAAAGACATGATTTTTTAATATATATATATATATATATATATATATACAAAAGTTATATGTTTTGGAAGTTTAATTCACAAATTGATTGCTGGTTGTGTTGTGTGATTATTTGTTCAACTAATAAAAATATTAGGATAATAAATCCAATATGAAAATGAAAAATTGAATTGAACCAAATTTAACCAATATATGAACAAAAGATAAATTTAACCAAATAGAATCAAATATTGAACTGAATTGAAAATTGATTGGAATTGCATACATGTACATGCATATATACTGAACAGGTCATAGCAAGGAGGCTAGAGAAGAGAATAAAATTGTATACCCGACAAATAGGTACATGTTTACTAATTTATTGGGTTATGATGATTTTATGAGCCGATTGGCTAGCCGCTTGCCTTTTTCTTTTGGATTGATGAGGGCCCTGTGAGGCAAGTTGCGGTTTTAAATATCACTCCGTACAAAGGAGGTTATCGCGAAATTTTTGAAAAATTTAGGGTGTTAGCCAAATTTTTGAAGAATTAGAAAATTCTTAGAAACTGAAAAGTTGAAGAATAAAAGCCAGAATGAAAGTTGAGTTGGTTGGTTAAACAACTTTCAGCTCCGTTCCTTTTCGAGGACGAAAAGATTTTAAGTGGGGGAGATTGTAACAACCCGGATTTTCAGAACCAATTTAAAAAATTTATTTTAGCAATTTTATTGGATTTTGAATATTTAAAATGATTTGTTTTAAACAATAATGACTAAAAATTTATTTTAATCGAAGTTAGAACGAATAAATTTATTTTAATTATAAAATCAGTTTAAAATGGCGCGGTAGTTTGAAAATTCGATTTCAAATTTCAATTGAATGTACAAGATTCAAAATAAATCGGATTTTAGTGAAACCAAAAATATTTGAAACTGATTGAAAATATCTTTCTAAAGAATGTAAAAAATCCAGATTTCATAGCGGGAATAAAAAGTTATGTGAAGTTTCAAATTTAAAATAGTCGCTATGAAATATAATATAATATAATATAATAAATAAACATTTTGCGAACGATCTCCGTTTTTGACGAGACCACTTTTGTTGGATCCGGAATGTCAAATTATTGCTAGGATTAAATTTTCATAATTTTTGGAATTAATATGTGAGTGCAGTAAATTTAAATGTGTTTGGTAATTTAAATTTGAATTAGATCGACCAGAAAATGGCCATTTTTCAAACGTTCTCCAAATTCAACGAAATTAATTTTGTTAGGACCGTATCGTCAAAACTTAGCAAGATTTATTTTTTGGGAATTTTTGGAGCCAGTTTGTGGCCCCGGTAAATTAAAATGTATGTTTAAATTTAAAATATATTGATTTATATTTTAAATTTGATAAAAACTGATTCAAATAGTCGAATTGGCTTACGAAACATATCCCATTGTGTCCGGATTGTGGGTATTTAGCTAGGGGCGATAGTTGTTGGGTTTCATTTGGAGTTTGGAACGTTAAACATGTAATTTGTGAATTAAAAATAATAAAATATATATAAATATCCAAGCCATTGGTCAAACCCCTCATTTACTTAATGCATGGTCAAAGGGGCTCTCAGCCGCTATCAACCTTAACCGACGATCAAAATCTTCGATTGAATCCTCCTCTTTTACACGAAATCCAAACATTTGTTGATGAAACTTATAATGGCCAAGTTCTTCGTCTCTGCGAGCTCCACGTTTTGAATGGCTAGGATCATCTATTGTTGGGTATCCGCCTCGATTGGCGAGCTCAAAGGCTGCGACTTTGTGTCTCATTTCCACAAGGTGGGGCCCTTCGAGTTTAGCAAGGCGGGTAGGGATGTGAAGGCGGCGACAAGGGCTAGGGAGTGGTGAACTCGGATCGGTGGCCGATGGCCTGTGGTGGCGATGGCGTGGAGGAATCGTGGTTGAGGGATGGGTTTTCTCGATCAGGTGTAAACGAAGAGGAAAGGCAACAGTATTAGCAACACTTGTTAAGTGTAATTAAAAATATAATTAGGATTTTAATTAGTGAATTAGTTGTTTAATTAATTTAGTGATTAAGTAAAAAAAATAGGATTTTTAAAATATAAATATCATTGTTAAAAATAGGATTTTTTTAAATATAAATATCATTGTTAGAAATGTGATTTTTTTTTTTAATATAAATAACATTGGTTTAAAACGAGATTTTTAAAATATAAAACATTGAAATAAAAATGTGTTATATATATAGCGGTAAAATTATGATTTGTACATAAATGACTTCATTATAGAAATATGATTTTTATATATATAGTTTGAAAATAAAAATATGATTTTTATTTTATATATATATAGCTTAAATAATAAATATGATTTTTGTTATAAAAAAATTGTTTTAAAAATATGATTTTTAAAAATATATAGAATAGTTTAAAAATGTGATTTATAATTCTATATAGTGTTGTTTTAAAATTTTGATTTTTAATGTAAATCGTGTGAAGTAGAATGTGTTGGAATTTGAACAGCGAATCTGAGCGACAGTAAAGAATGGCGGAGTGGAAACCAAAGGTGAGAACTCCTTCTCACTTTATTTATTTTACAGTAAAATATATACTAGGATGCAGATAGTGCTTAGCAGCAACTGACACTATTTATTGTACAGACCAGTTGATTGTTTGTTTGGATTGTGATTGGATTGACGTGTATTTATATTGTTGTATATAAAAAATTATTTATGTAAATTATATATAAAAATTATAATGAAAAGAAAATAAATATTCATTTACAAACCGGACGGTTTGTTTATGTACACTTATTTATCCGATATTGATTTGGACAATAATTTTTACACATCTCCCAACTGTACAAATAATAAACAGTATTTGTTATTTGAAAACCCCACACGGGTATTGAGATAATATTTGACATACACTGATCCTAATAATTAGTGGTATGTCAATCGATGGGTTGACAGAGTGTATAAGTGTTATTTATTTATTTTAATGCTTATACAGTTATAGAATGCACTCTGGATGTTGTATGAGTTTTTAATGATTGTTTATTGTTATTATTGTATACACGTAATGTTGAAATCCATATAAATAAAATTATATGGTAATTAATTGAGTTTGATTCCAGTTTAGAATTAACAAATATTTTAAAATAATATTCAGAAAATATTGAAATATGAAGACGTGTTAAGTAGTTAAACGCCATTTTAACATGAACAGGTTTTTCTGTCGATTTTATTCATTTTATAATGAATATCAAAAAGTGATTTCAAATTCAGATATTTGAAAATATTATCGTTTTAATATTATAATGACATGAAATTCAATTTTGATTTTAAAATTGAAATGAAATGGAAATCGTTTTAAAAATGAATTTAAAGCGAATTTATATAGAATATTCAATTTTGATTTGAATTTGAAAATAAAATTGAAATCGATTTGAAATGAAATTATAAACGAATTTATAAATGAAATATTCAATTTTGATTTAAAATTGAACTGGAATTGAAATCGATTTGAAAGGAAATTATAAACGAATTTATAATGGAATATTCAATTTTGATTTAAAATTGAAATGAAATTATAAACGAATTTATATGGAATATTCAATTTTGATATAAATTTGAAAATCAAATTTAAATCATTTTAAAATGAATTTAAAACGAATTTAAAAGGAATATTCAATTTTGATTTAAAATTGAAATGGAAGCGGAAATCATTTTTAAAACGAATTTAAAACGATTTATAAAATTCGTTTTAAATGGAAATCGATGAAATATATATAATATATATTAATGGCCTGAATAGAACGCGCCGCGCAGCGACTGTTCGTGAATTTCGACCATTAACTTCAAATTGATGTTACGGGAGATCCGACCGTCGGATTCTCCTAAAACCGGAACTGTTGGGTTCGTATCAAAAAGAGCAATCCATTGAATATAAGAGATTTGAAATCTAACAGTTGGATATTGAGATATGTCCAAATCAATTTCAGAAAAGGTCGCTATGGATGCAGTTCGGTGGCCGTTATTGGAAACCGACTGTAAGGGCGATAATAAAGTTATTAAAAATATGGAAAAATTATGTAAAATCATAATAGATGATTTGGAAAGATTTTGGATGAAAAATTCCAGTTTTGAAAAGATAAAAATATATTTTTATCAAAATGAACTAATTATTAACTAGAATATTAATCCAATTATTTTTTTAGAAATATATAAATTGGATTTGAAAATGGTTTTGAAATAACCAGAAATTTCCAAAGAAGAAATTGTAATGGATTTGAGTGGAAATAATCTTCAGAATATTTCAATATTGGATTCCGTGATTATACGGATATTGTGGAGGAATTTGGAAGATATATATATATCGTTATTCCCAATACGATATTGGTTGGTTTCAGAATTTGATATTGAATAGAAGCCGATATAATTTCTATTAAGAGCCTTCTATTTGATATCAAATTGGATTTTGGGTTTGTCGTGAATGGTGTCTTTAATAACACTGTTCTTTAACCTAGATGAGAAAAGAATAAATCTTTTAATTAAGATTTAAGGAATTTTACCATTAATTGATATTTAATTGGATTGAAATTGGATTTTGGGTTGGTCGTGAACAGTGTCTTCATTAACACTGTTCTTAAACCCAGTTTAGAAAAGAATAAATATTTTAATTAAGATTTTGTGAAGTTTTCCAATTAATTAATATTTAATTGGAAATGAATAAAAGAAATTGGATTTTGGGTTTATCGTGAATGGTGTTTTAAATAACAGTTGTTCTTTAACCCAATTAACAGTGAAGAATATGATTTGGAATTTATAATCTTCTAATTAAGATTAATGTAATTTTCCAAAGTAAAGATTTCCAAATTAATATATTAAATTGGAATTGAATGGAATCCGATTTGGTAATAATCGAGATGAGCTTCTATGGAGGAAGACTGTTAATACATATATGGAATTTAAAAAGGCTTCGTCGTTATTCCATTTATATTATTAGTCGGATACGGAAATTGATATCGATTATATATTGATCTATTTCCGTGAAGTTTACATGGTTAATGGAATAGGATTTTGGGTTTATCGTGAACCGTGTTTTAAATGACATTGGTTCTTTAACCCAGTTAAAGACAGGATTACATGTCTAACATTGTATTTTGTTACTTTATTCGTTGACCTCTGCTAAATGTATATTTGTTTGGTGGCGGAGAATTTATTCACTTGCTTAACACCCTTCTCTGAGATGTACGAGCTTAGAGGTTATATATCGGTAGAAATCAATGGTACGGTGTAGATTGTTGATGCGGCGTGTTGATTTCGAAAAGTTAAATAATCATTAATATTGATTTTTGGGGAGATTAAAACTAAGTGGAGTTTTAGTGAATCATTAATTAGATTGAAAGGTGAATGTGATAATTAAAATTATCAATTCAATTAAATGATCGAGAATGGAGTATCACCAGTTTTGCTCCAAGCGATAGTTAAATCTTTAATTAGATTTGAACGTGAAATGGTAATTAAATTTACCGATAACACCGTGGTGTTAGATATGGAGTATTACCAGTTTTGCTCCATGGGATGAATAGGTTGGATTGGGAAATAAAACAAGTGATTACTTCCGTAAGGTGCGCTAATCCCAACTAGTTTGGAAAACCTTAATTTGGTTTAGAATTGAAAAGATAATGGAATCTTTTTAATGATATCCAAAGGAAGAAAAAATAATAAATTTAAAAGAATTTATCTTTGAGAAAATTAATGGGAACCTTTCCCTAAAGATGAGAATATTTGAATAGAAAAATATTTTAGACTGGAATGAGGTGTATGACGTGTTGTTATAACACTTGATTATAAGATACACGAGTTATTCGAAAAGACCGGGTTTATGCCCATTCTGAATAACTGATTCGACGACTAACAGTCGAAGAGATTGAAGACGGTGCAAGACCGACGATCTTCAAATCAAATGGATGGGTTGCTACTAATGCCCATGATTGTAGTAGCTACCTCGAAGGGGCTACAGTGGTAGCCATCTGAACGTACATGTTGATTGTACGGATATGTGAGGGCCTCTCTCTAGTATTGGACATACGGGACGAGGAATAAGGTGCCTCCGGTTTTGTTCAGACCTAGAATGGAATTGTAAATGGATGGTATGTCTGACGTTATATTCCTTTATACTGTATACGTTGATCTCTGCTAAATATATATCTATTTGGTGGCGGAGAATTTATTCTCTTTCTTAACACCCTTCTCTGAGATGTATGAGCTCAGAGGTTTTATATCGATAAAAATCAGTGGTACAATATGGATTAATAGTGTGGTATACTGAGATGCAGTGATCCAAGCTTTTGTTGAAAAGCAAAGCTTGGTGGATGATGATCAAGGCACAACTTTAATAGAGCACAGCTTTGTGTAGCATTAATTTGCGAGCCTCACGCACCAGTATGGTGTAAACTGATGGTTAGATCAGTATACTTTAGAGATGAGGACAGACATCCTACGGGTTGTCATGGATTTGGTCGACTGAGGTTACTGGGTGTGGTCGCTCCACACTAGTAGGGATAGGGCACACCCCCCGATTCCCAAATGGATAGAGTTAGCGGTGTTTTCCAATGCTTCGACGTAAGCCGCAATAACTTGTTTCCTGGATAGTGCAGATGTGCATTACGGCGTTTTCGCATGCCTGCGACATAAGCTGTTGGGAATTGCACTACGCGATAGATCTTTCGAATCGGGAGCCACTAGAATGGAAATCCAACCTTCCAATACGACATTTTTCGATTTTAATTGTATACTATAAATGGCGACATAGTGGTATGGGGCGCTCATGCCGTCTATGATTGATACATTTATATTTGAAGTTGATTTCTTCACTTATAGTAATAATAAAAGATTTGTTTTAAAACGTACCAAGCATATTTGGCTATTATAAGGTAAAACTCTATCCTCGACTGCGTTCATTTTGTGATGGGACCTGAGTCTTATAATTGCTTCATTTTTCTTTATTTAGCATTGCGCTGTTTGTTTTATGCACTGGTATTCTTGGGGGTAAACCCGTTCCTTGTTATACGACGTTGTCCCTTGATTTACCTTATTTTAAAGTAAAGTTTTAATAACTGTTTTAGTTCTCACACCAATCCCATGACTGACCTGGAGTTTATTGTTTTAACCTAAACTCTGGGAGCCCCTATTTTCCACACGGGCAGCTAGTAGTTTTGGTTTTGTAGATTTATTTATACATGATCCTGGATTTACAGATGGAGCTATATTCAGAACACTCTATATCCGTGTATTTCTTTCGGTTGTATTTGTTAATGTATTTCCGCTACGCATTGTATTTTTACAATTTATTTCCGCTGCTATGTATTTTAATCTCTGATATTTTTCTATGTAATATTTATTCATACTCTGAATATTCTTGTACTCTGATGTAAATTGTTGTAATAGCAATGAATGTTCTTCTTTTTGTGTTCCGATTTGTCATGTTCTCAAAGCAGTCCGCCTTCTTGTTTAGTTTAGGCCGGCCGGGAAGTACGGGTCGCTACATTTACAGAGTAAAGCTTCTAGAAAATCTATCCGGTGTTCATGATGTTATCCATGTTTCTCATCTTCGGAAGTGTTTGCATGACACCGTGGAAGTTGTTGAGCCAAGCATATTGGAAGAAGTGGAAGTAGAGCGGGAGGCGACAATCAGATGAGTCCCTACCCGTATTCTTGGATCAGAAGTTAAGAGGCTCCACAATAAAGAAATCAAGTTGATAAAGGTTCAATAGGGAGATAACCCAGAGGACGCGACTTGGGAGACCGAAGAAAAGATTCCTACTTAGTACGCTTTCATTTTCGAGGATATGTTCTTAACTCCTTTTACCAAAGTTTATCTATGTTTGTTTCTATCATTTGAGTATGACCTGTCAATAGTATTTCTCTACCTTTAGATAGGAATGCTATGGATGTAAACATGTATTTGAGACATGTTATGTTTGATGGATGCAAGTGGTTGCTAATGGTTGCATGTGGATGCATATACACACACATTAGGCACTAGATCGGCTCAATCACTCTCATACTACATATGGATGTGTGCACATTTATCTTTTCTTTTAATGGGTGAAAATGGATGTATTATCAGATGGATGTTGCATTTGGATGAATGAGTGTGCACACATATAGAACTTACATTTTATATAGGATTAATTTAATACATAGTGGATTCATGACACTAACATAAATTGCATTAAGGAGGTCGACGAATCAGTAAACCGCCTAATCTTCACATTGGTATTGGGACATAAACACGCACCTTTACATAAGATCATATAAGAATTATAAGTCTTTAAGGACAATGGATGTCTGTGATTGATGTATGAGTAGATGGGTGATGGATGGTAGGATATACATTCTTCTTAACTTGAAGATTTCGGGGACGAAATCCTTTAAGTAGGGGGGAATGTAGCACCCCATAATTTTAACAATACGTTAAAATGATAAATTAAGTAAAACTTAATTTAATATTCAGAATTAAGGGAAACGGACTGTGCAATTACGTCCGTCTCGAAATTTTGGTCAAAATGGATACTTGGTATGCATAAAACAGACACCGTATGAAGAAGTTATGAAGGTTTGAAGTTTGTATACGTGCAAGGCAATTATATATATACACACATATATGTAGGGTCCAGAAATCCAAAATTCAGTTCAAATTTCAAAAATTATGTTGTAGACAAAATTCCCGCCCCAAGGGTGTCGACCCCCATATGGCTGAGGTGGCGGTCAGTTTCAGAGGGGCTGTCAGGTATATATAGAGGTCCATTTCTCTTGTTTTCTTCATTGGGAATCATGGAGGCCAAATGTTGCCAGTGTCTGAACTGAGACGGATCCTTTCTTCAACAACGATCAACTAAAGCTAGTCAACTAGAGATTCAGGCGTAGATCTACAACCCAACAAGCTTCCTTTCTAGTTCTATCTTCTTAGCCAAACACTATGAGTTCTAGGTTACTTTTAGATTTAAATGATTAAAAGTAAGACGTGATAGTACTATGATTTGGATCTGTCTTGAATCATAAACCTATGTTATTCTTGGATCTCAAACTTTATTATGCTAGATCTATTTTTATAGATCTAATTCACCTGTGGCAAGTTTATCATGTCACCTTTGTGGATATGAACCTTTGTCAAGTTTATGGTTAATTTGGAACTATCATTATTAGGACAGTTAAATCCTTGTCTAGATCTGGATCATCTTGTTATGGTAAATTTCTGTCATTTATTGGACATATGAATCTACTCATGCTTCTTATGATAACCTTGTTATGTTAGATCTAGTTTAATTATCATAAGTTCATGGATCTACCCTTATATGTCCACCTTACCACCATGTCAGTATGTATACATTTGTTTATGCCAGTTATGTTATCACCTTTCCCTATTATTGTTTATGGCCAGGCTACTTTATATCCTAAGCATACCGCCAAAAATTATGCGAATGCGTTAGTTAGGGAACTGGGGAATTAATAGAATTGGCATAACTTGGTTAATGAATATGAATATGGACATATAATTCACTATGAACATAACTGAGGAAAAAAGGGCATGAAACCTATAACCTATCACGATATAGGTAAAAATTGGATAAGAGTGAAATGCTTAGGATTACAACTAGAAATTTTAATTGCACTTATGGCATGAGGTTAGGTTGCATTAGTGGTGGAAGTCTGCCCGGACCTGACCGGCATATCCAGCAACCACTATTGTTGAACCTAATGTGAGAGGTCTAAGTGCACAAATATGAGTCGGGCTAAGATACGAGGTTAGGCCCAACTTGTAGAAGAAGTCTGCCAAGACCCGACCGGCATATCCAGTATCCACAAGTTGTAGGCCCAATGTGGTAGGTCTAGCCCATTATAAACCATAAATGGACATGGTAACGATTTGGACTACGTAACCAAATTTAATCCATAGGGATTGTATAATTATGAACTAAATTTTGGGTTAAGTAAAATTGGTTGAACAGTGGGTGGGTTAAGTAAATCTGAGGGGGTGGGTAATATTTACATATGGGCCCATAAACTTAGCCCGATGAGGTTATGTAATTAAAGACATCTAGTGGTAAGCATAACCGGTAGAAAGATTGGGGTTATATAATTAAAGACACATCTTAGGGTAAATATAACCTATGGAAAACCTAGTGGGGGATACAAGACAAGGGGGAGAGCTTGTATCACATTGTGTGGGCCTGTTTCAGTCAGTAACCCGGAGTAGGTATCGAGTAGAATACTCCGAACTATGTCGGAGAAGGGACACGCTTACTGAACTGATTGTAAGAAATCCAAACGTGGAGTTCAGTGTGGGTGGCGCAAACCGACCGGGCCATGTACGTGCATGAATCAGACAGAATGGTATAAGACGACCGTGACACCTGTAGATATGGGGCTATGCATATCAGCGGAGGGTTGCCACTTTAGGACGTGATACATCCTATGATTGGGCCAACACGGAGTATCTATGCGGATTAGGGAGCCGATCGGTTAAGGGTAGTAGTTAGGATACTTTTTGATGTATGCCTAAGTCTACCACCTTACAGTGGAAGGGATCATTTCATTCTGGATATACTAGTAATAGTGCAGAGTAATCATTAGAAGCGTATACACACTATCCTGTTTACCTTGTCATACCTGCCTTTTTATGTACTTATCTCTCCCTTATCCACTTTACATGCCTGTCATGCTACTTTTATTTATTTACTTGCTAAAAGTAACTGGACTAACCAGAATTTATGTCTGACCCTTTTTGTTTCCTCGTCTTTCTTCCGTCTCCCCTCTCCCGCCGGTTCGCAGGGAGGGAATTCTTAGCCTTAGTCAGGACTCGGTTATCATCTTGTTTGAGCTGCTTTTGAAGTATAGCTCAAGTTCTTATCTCTACTATGGCTTAGCTCTTTTTCTTGGGGAATTATGTTTTTTTTATATATTTATGTACTCTGATGGTATAAGATAAAAAATATATTATTAGAATGGTTTTTGTGACTTATGGTATTTTGGACCACGATGTATGATTTATGTTTGAAATAAAAAATTGAATTTCCACTTCTATCTTATTTATATCTGTCTTGTAATATTCTGAGACTGTTTACCTATAACACTTCACGGAACTTAATATTCTGAGTCTGTTTATCTATGTCTGTGATTGTTTCTGTAGTGTTTAATTCATATAGTAGATCATATAAGTTTTAGATTATGTTTAAATTCTCAGAAACACTATTCAACCTCCATCCACTGTTAGTTTTGCCTTAATGATCCATTCCGCAATCCTTAACATAATTATGTTATTTCCTTCTTTTTAAACAAAAAGACATTATTCTGAGCACACAAGAGATATGAAAAAAAGATTTAAAAAGAGAAAAGTGGTGTAAAGTAAAACATAAATATTTTTTTTTGCGTAGTTTGCATCAACTATTTCAAACTAAGCATTAACATATATTTCTTGTGATTTGAAAATATGTCGATTCCATAAATTAAGCATAATTTATAATAAATATAGCTAACGGTCTTTTGTAAGATTTGGAGCCTTTTGACAAGATTGAATGCAAAAGGGAATGTTTGGTTATTTATTAAACCAAATTATTAAATTTAACAATAAATAATAAAAAAGGAAGTTAACTACATTGACCGTGCAAAAATATAAATATAAATATAAATATCATCAGTCTGAATTTACGTAAACAAAAAGTATACACTGTATGGAATGTTTGAATGTATCAATTATGGAATTATACACATGAATGTAATCCATATTAAATAAATATATTTGTGGCAACCGTTGTAGCAATCAGTGTAACTGATTGCTATAAATACAGCCGTAAATATATAAATAACCACTGTAAGCAATGTTGATTTGGGGAAAGTAAACTTAATAGGGTAATTAAGAAAAATGGTTAAATTCCTAAGATATATTAGGATTAATGTTGCAAACCCCAATTGGGGAATTTAATTTAAAATGCATCTAGACATGAGGTTAGGCTCAAGTTGCGGCAGAAGCCTTCCTGGAATTGCCTGGCAAATCCAACATCCATAGGTGGTTAGCTTAATGTGAGGGGTATAATGTGTAAATTTAAGTGTACTAAGGCACGAGGATAAGTTCAACTGGTGGTAGAAGTCTGCCCGGAACCGTCCGGCAAATCCAGCATCCACAAGCGGTCAACTTAATGTAAAAGATCTAGTGCAAATATATATATATATATATATACACACACATGTATATATATAACATGCAACAAATAAATAAGAATAGTAATTGTCCGTTGGGGTACAACAAATAGATACTTCAGGATTGATAAATTAAAGATATTACATTGTAATTAATGTCTTAGGAAAGTTATAGCCATTAGGCTCATAAATGACATTAATTGTAATCAATGGTAATAAAAGGAAGTTAAAAGATTAATTGTTGTCATAGGAAAAATATGACTGTTATGGTTATAAAGGGCAACAAACATATAAACAGGCATAGCTAAAATAAAAGGGGATAAATGGGTTTTGATGGTTGTTTAAATTACTAAGTCCAATTAGGGAAATTAAACAAATATCCTAGGGTAAGGAGGATATAACTTTCCTTATTTATATTAGTTAATATAGAACTTGTAATTAAAAGATAGAGTTGGACTTAGTAGGTTAACGATGTAAAATATTATTAACCATAGGAACTCGTGACGATTATGAATCGTGTGCGTATAGTATTTCTGCGAAGAGAAACTAAATGGAAAGGACTTAATAGCGTAGCCTACTTTATCCCAATAGGGAAAGGTATTAAAGACTAATGGGATACAAACTTAATAACCTTCGCGTATAGTCTGCTTTCTAGGTCTTAAGCGGGTAGGGTTGAAGAGTTCACCTGAGAGTAGGTCTTTCGGTTTAGGGGTCTTAAATGGCGTGAGTATGTGAGGCCTTCCCAAACTTGGAAACTTAAAACGTAGGATATGGCTACCTATCCTACGGGAAGTAGTAAGCAACTAAGGAGGTTATCCAACAAGGTCAGCTATATGGCATAGCAAGCGATAAAATACCATCTCCCACCTTACACGGGGCCAAGGTATATGCGTGAATGATGGAAGCCTTAACTAATAGGGACCGTAGCTAGTGCCCTCTATTTTATGTTAATGTTGAATATATCACTGAGGAATAATAAATGACCGGTATGTCCGCCTAGGGTCTCAAGCGGTCAGGGAGAATCCACCTTATCTATTATTAATAGCACGACATTAAAATAATAAGGAATGAGCAAATGAATATATATATATATATATAGAAACTCTATAATTAGGGGTCAAACCTTGATTAAATAACCATCCATGTTCTGGTATGAAGGCATCATAAATATATGCGTAAACGTTCTATCTCGGTATCATATATTGGGAAGTCTACCTTAGGAAGGGTAGTTAGAGTCATGTCTAGTTATATCTACAAGGTTGGGCTGGAATTACTAACCTTGGTAGGCATACATCTTGGGTTGAACCATACGGGATACATCTGTGTATTATAATTTGTGTTGTACATTTTCTGTTCACCAGAATCATATTGTTCTAACCCCCTCCTCATTACAACCACCCAGGTTTTCTAGAGAAGGTCAGGTTCTCAAAGGTGTTTATGTTTGGCTTTCGGTTCTCGTTCTCTCTCACGCTCGGTACTGGCAAAGTGACTTACTTGAAAAAAGGTGTTACTTGAGTTAATACTAGGCTATCTTATTTTGTTTTCCCTGTGAGTTATCTTATCGTACTCTAATTATGCTCATGCTTATTTATTTGCAGGTACCGGATATACACGCTCCATGCTTGGATTTGTTTGAGTTTCGATTTTTGTCATAATTTAGGCACAAAAAAGCGTGGGGTGTTACAACTATAGTCACAACTCATCTCAATTTCATAAATTTAATAATAATTTTGATGAGTTACAAAGTAGTTCAATTTGGTCTATAATTTCAATTTTTGAGTTAATAACCAAAAATGATTTTAAAATTGAAAAATAACAATTTCAAGAGGGATTCTGAAAGAACTATTCAAGTTGAAAATCAGTTAAAAAAATAAACAAATGAACGTGAATTTTGCAAAAATTTCTAAGATCGATACCACATGTAGGTCGGGAATACCGATAAAAGTCAATGGAAACTAAACACTGAAGTTTCAACATATCATGCAGTCACCTAAAACATTTAAAATTCTTTCATCAGAGCAGCATTATATCAATTTAAAAGCAAGATTCACAAGATAATTTTTCATAATATTTACAACAAGCCCAAGAGACAATCAATGATCCAAGATTAAAATAGTTCATTTGGAATCATTCGATGAGATGTATTTTAAAAAATTCAAATCCAAAAATCAATAATCTAAGAGATCCAAACTACCATAAATCACAAATGATTTCAAAATCAAGATAGACATGATTACTATGGCAGTGTCAAAATAAATCAGTAGAAAACCAAAAAAAATAGAATAGGGTGAAGAATGAAAAGCAGAAAAAGGAAACACGAGTTTAAAGATCATATCTGAGTTATCATTGACGATTTGGATTTTCAAACTCAACAACCATGGCTAAGGAACTCTGAAGAATTTAGTTCAACAAAAATTTGGATCAACTTGAGTTCTGTCTCACTTGAAGTTGTTCCTCAGCCACCTTTGGTACTTAATTGTATATAGGATCAAGTGGTCTAACAAAAATTGTTTTACCACTTAAATCTTTGTTTAAATGTTTTAGTACCCAAACCCGTTTGTGTAACAATCCATTAGCATTAATAAAAGTACCTTTAGGAACTTAAATTTGTCTAAATTTTACCAAGTTCAATTTATCTCATTTTGGCTCCTACATTTGTTTAGTAGGATTGTTTCTACACACATGCTCATTACTTATATCGTCAAAAAATCTTTTGAAATCATTTGAGTTTAAACCTTCAAATTGATCACTTTTTAGAAAACTGAGTCCACTCTTATTTCCAACAGCAGATTAATTTTCCAACAACATATTCAATGATTTTTCTCCATTTTAAAATTTAGCCAAAGTTGTTTCAAGTCGTTGAATTTTAGATTTAACATCATAGTTTTCTTTCATCAAATCTGAACAACGATTATTAACGATCTTCCTCTATTCAAAATTAGTTTATTTCAAAATCAAATTTTCATCTTCAAGCACTTTAATTTTAGCTTTGGACTCAGATATCTCAAAATCAAATTGTTTTCATTTTTCAATCTCAAATTTTCAAATTGCTTTAATTTCTCAATTTCTTTTCCAAGCTCATTCAAAATTGATTTAGTTTTCAGTAGCTTTTTTCTTGGCAAATTCATGTTTGGAATTTTAGTAATCTTAAAATTTTCAAACTCCATTTGAAAAACATTGTTTTTAAGAATTAGCTTACCCTCGTGATTTTTCAAAATCAAAATTTCATTTTCAAGCTTTCCAAAATTTTCATTAAGATGAGCTAAATCAGTTTTCAAATTCATATAATTTTGCAAACGAAGTTTTCAAATTTCCTGATATTTTCAAGTTTTAATTCCAAAACATTATTTTTGCAAATCAACTCAAGATTTTTAGATTTTAGAATTTTATTTTTCCGTTGGAGATTATCAATAGTTTTAGTTAATTTATCACAAAGAAAAACCAACTCTACAAAAGAAAATTCTCCACACTCGTCATATGTTGAGTCTCCAAAAACTAATTCATCTGGAATATCATCTGTAAAACCTATTAAGCATAAATCTGAATCTGAGTTGACTTTTGAGGGTTTTGAGCTAATGTTGTCCTTTCTTTCATATAATGCATCGAGAGTTTCCAATATTTCTTGCGCATTTAAACAATGGGAGATATGTTTATACTGATCGTCATCAATATAAGAATATAAAATATGTGTAGCATGAGAATTAATCAAAATATCATTCTTATCTACCATATCACACCATTGATAATAATATCCCAACATTTAATGTTAAAAGATTTTAAATAGAATTCCATTTGTAATTTCCAATTTAAAAAATCTTTTCCATTGAAATAGTTAGAGTATTACGGGAAAAATTCTCGTTGGACTGACAAATAGGAAAATCAATGTTAGGGAAAAACATGACTCTAGAGTTAATAATACATGCTCTGATACTACATGTAGGATCTAGATTAACCCTAAAGGGGAGTGAATAGGGTTTATTGTAGTTTTGAGGAATGTAAAAAATCTTAGAACCGATCACACCAGAATAAATAAATGCAAAAAATAAATGACACAAAATTTACCCAGCTTCAGCAAACCCCTACCTACTGCTGCATCCCCCAAGGTTTCTTATTAAGAGTTAAAACGATCTCTATGCTGACAATTCCTGTAAACTTGCGACACCAGCTCCTAACTGTTGCTCAAAACCTTTCACTGATCTTTATCCCTAATAAAGATTTTCCTAACTATAAATCCTATAGCTAGACCCCTAGTTTATTGAAAATTAGAAAACTATAGATTGATTAAAAAAACTTAAAAAAATGAACACAAAACCTAGATTAAAAAACAAGATATACGTTGACCACCTTATATTTTGCTTTGTCACTTGAGAGAAAATGTCGGCTTCTCTTTTATTCCATGATGGCCACCGATTGTAATTAAGATTTTGTGTTGTCCCAAATCATGACTCTGAAATCTATGATAGGATTGATTCTCTGATTTCTTGGATTAATCATTGCCCTCTGGTCGTTAGATTTGGACTTGCGATTGAAACTTCAAAGGATTTGTGAGCGCTTTGTGTCTTATTTTTCTCGATGCTTGAGTGAATTGATTTGTTTTGATGCATCTAGACTGTGATGAATATGGTGTAATTAATAGGGTTTATGAACCCTTGTGTTCTCTGATTTCAATATGTGATTTGGTCTCGATTTTCCATGAGTACCCATTCGATTTTGGAAATGATTTAATGTCAGAGATTGCTATCTGACTTCTTGGAAGCTTTGATAAATCATGTGTGATTTTCATGAATGAATTTGGCTAGTTTTTAGCTGACTGTTCAAATTGCTAATTTCAAACTGCATTGATTTTCCAGACATGAATTCTTTACACATTGCCATGTATGCTAACCGAAAACTTGCTGTTGAGTGATTGAAATTTTTCCATATATTTTTCAGGCTGTTTTTAAGAAATCCCATTTATTGCTATGACGATTACTGATGTAATGGCCCGAATTTTCGTAACTTTTGAGTTGACTAATTACACCACACATCCAACCAGAATTGCATAGAAATAAAAATCACTAATAGAAAGAAGTTAGAGGGTGAGAAAAAGAAAGAAAAATTAGGATAGAAGAAAACTAAGAACACAAATCTCACATCGGAATGAATAAAATTTATTATATAACATAAATTTAGAAATACAAATCAGCTTTGTATATACATACCATCATCAGAGTACAACTAGTACAACACAACAGAAATAAATAGAAGACATCTAATGCTGAAGCCTCCTACTCCAAGCACCTCCAAGTATATCTTAAAAATCCCGACTACTTGACTGCCCGTACAATCTTGGGCACCCAAGAGTTTAGGGTAAAATAAAACAAAATAAACTCTGGGTTAGTCATGGGACTGGTGTGAGTAAACTCCTACCATTTGATTTAACTTTCAAAAATCCTTTCGAAAGAAAAAATAATTGTAAGACTGATCCACATATAAACACGGATGGTTTTTTACCTTATAATAACCAAAACATTTTTGATATCAAAATCCCATGATATTATAATAATGTCTAAATCAAATAAATACCAATCAAGCAGAAAGCTTGCATCTCACGCTCCACATATATAGTATAAAATCAAAATCCATAGGGATCTTATTGGAGAATGGATTTCCAACCATGACAAGGTAAGAGACCACCTTCCGATAGTGTATCTCTAGAGAGGAATACACTGGGTTCAATAAGAACATCTTGCAACCCAGACACACATGACTGGTCACTAATTTAACTTGAGTGTACCGAGCATATTATCACCAATTGTTGTGATCAGCAACCATTACCGAAAGCATACAGCAGTGAAAAGCATAAGAAGCAAATGGAATTTCTCTAGATCAGGTGATAATACCCCTAATGGGAATGACCCACTTGGCCATGCTGCCTGCCCGATTTCTGTCATTTCCCGGTTGATAAGGCTTGAGGTCACGATTATCCTTTAAGAACATCTCTCCACCATTTACTTTGAATGCCACGTTGTTAGATCTATCAAATCACTAATTGACGTCCATAAATATACTCCGCGTGTTAAGCTTAAGAGAATAAATTCCCCGCCACCATACTAGGTATATTTGTAAAAATCAATGTTCGTGACCATCTAGAAATACTCTGTCAGACATCCGTCCATATACGTTGTCCTGCCACTGGACAAAACCAATGGCACCATTCTATTTTCCATCTTGGCCAATTTCTACCTAAGATTAACAGAGCAGTCCTTGCACTTTACTCCGTCTTCAGTCATCTTCATCATAAGTTGATTCGTAATGCTTATGCTCATATGGAGTGGTTTTCAGAAAATAAATATGATCCTGGGCTCTCCGTATTGATAATGGCGGTATAAAATAACCAAAACATTGATAGCCGATGATTTAACTATCAAAGAAAGCATCCATACAACCAACAATCCTATTTCCAAGTGGAAATTTTACTGATCAATCATCAAACCACATTGGCCCCTTTCTAAATCCTTTTCTTATTAAATAATCGTTTCCAAATTTCCAACTACCCGGATTCACATATTTCTTGCCAGATATTCCTCAAAACCCCTTTTCTTTCAAAATTCTTGGAAAAACATTTCTGTATATTATAAACTATTTATTTTCTATATTCCAGTAAAATATCTTTTATCGTAGTTGGAAAACATTTCCATATATTCATTGATTCTCATTTTCTATATTCAAAAATATACGTTATTACCATCTGGAAACATTTTCATATTTCATTTTTTAACTTCTCATTAACCCATTTCTTCACATTTTCTATACTTAGAAAATATCTTCGATTCTATTTGAAAGCCTATTTTTCCCGAATCTTTTATTTGATTAAACCTATGTTATACAAAACATCGTTATTATAACTCAACCCTTTAATCTTTCATTAGCTAACCGTATCACTAACCAACCCTTGCTACCAAACCTTAATTATTCCTCATTCAATCGTGAAGTCAATCAAGTTGGGGTATAATTACCTCTTAGACCTTAACTGAACAACATTCTTAACTTCGAAATAGTCATAGCTCACAACTTTAAATAAACCATCTCTTACGCGACACTCGGACAATCCACTAGCTTTACGGAAAACATTGATTATAATAGTAGCGTTTTAATCCATGCTTCCGAAATATTTTAAATTAAAATATAACTTCAACTCGTTAATTTGAATAAATAAATAATAATAATTAAATAATTAAATCTTGATTAAAATGGAAAGTAAGAATTGCTTTTCTTAATTCGATATATTCGAATTTCAATAAAAAGCTCTCTTTTGAATAATCTATGTTTGATTAATATTCCGAATTGCGTAATAAATCTACCATTTCCGGTTAACTCAAACTTTCCTTACAACTATACCCATTTGCAAAATGTTTGCTTTCAAACCATTATTCATTTTCAAAAATGAATATCGTTCCTGAATAGGAATCTAGACTCGTTTATCAAATCAACAAGATTTTTATTTATTATCATTACAGATTCAAGATGAGTCGCTTTGTAAATCCACCTTATATTTATAACTTATCTTTATAAACTGCTACTAACATCTTTTTGTTTATAACAAACAATTCAAATTTTCTTTTTTAAACGTATTACAAGCTATACATTCCACAACTTTTAAATCAAACATTATAAATCAACTTTATTTGATTTATACTATTCCCTTCTTGTTTAAATAATTCTAATTTAAAATGATATTATATTATTGCAAAAATGGAGTCGTATTTTCATAGCTATAAATGCTGAAATATTAGCCTCTTAACATATTTCATTGTGATTTCATAGTAAATAAAATTTAAATATCTTTCGGAAAATAAACCAATAAGATAAAATTCGACATAGACGAATTCAAATCATAAATCTCTCAGATTTATCCCTTATTAGTTTATAATCCAAACTTTGGAATAAAACCAACCTTTTCTTTGGAAAACGGTTAACTTGTTCAAATTTCCACTTGAATCCGTATTTCTTTTATAATTGTTAAGTTCCAAACCAAATTACGAATTGTTAGATCCAAAAATGGCTCTAACACCCAAACTAGTAACAATTTCCAATGAAATGAAGTTAATAATGAAGAAAACACACAATTTATAGTAGTTCGGTGTTAAACAGCCTACGTCCACTTTCCACTCTTTGAATTAATGACTTGAATGTAGATACAACAATAATTCTCATTCACTTTCACTCATATAATGCATAGATTCACTCAATCTTCTCTGAAATGTACTCTAAAAGATGATTGTAGTACAAAAATGGTGATGGAATTTGGTTCTCAAAGGGGTTTCAACTCTGAAAAATGCCAAACGATCCTTTGAAATGAGCCTTGAAGGTGTATTTATAGGTGGAAAATGCCTCTGAAGCAGCTCCGGTTCGTGTACACGTGGCCCCCATCCCATAGCAGTTGGGTTCGGATAGAGTATGATGGTGACAGTACATTAGGTTGGTGGTGAACGTGGGGAGAACGTGGGTAAAGTGGTTGCTTAACCGCTCCGCTTTGTGAGGAAATCATGGGATGTAACTGCTGTCTATCGGTATGCGGTTCAGATCAAATGAATGAGAGAAGGAAGGGAGTGGATCGGGGTTCGTCGACCTGATCCGGAGCTATTTCTACTCCTCCATCCCCTAACCTGCCATATTCTATCTAGGATGGTGACCCCCGACCCGATCCGGTCATCAGATGCATGTTCTTTTAATCATCTTCCTTTACTTATTTGGCTTCTCATCTTTGTGTAGCCTAGTTCACAAAGTAGGCTAACATTTTGCCCCCTCGAAGGACACTTCTATTGAAAATGGAGGGTGCTTCGACATTGTCTAACCGTTGGTCTCCGAAATAAATCATCGAAAAATTGCTTCTATTCGTTTGTAGGGTTGCGTCACTTCATAGAGTCACAACACTTGCCGTATATATATACACCATAGATTGCACAAATTGCTTTCTTTGTTTCAAATTATTTCAAGAGCTTTGCTTGATGTCTGACAGGTCCTCCAGGTAAGATTTTGTTTGTTTTACTTTGGGTTCGTTTTATATGTTGAGTCAATGCCTGAGGCTTTGCTTGGGTTCAGATCCGATTCGCATGGCCTCGCCTGCATCTTAACACCATTAAATGAATGAGCCAAATGACTATGGGCCAGCTTACCGGTCCAAGCGGAGTCACGTGGGCAGGAATACTAAGGGCCGTTTCGCACTCATATAAATTCATCATTTCTTTACTTCCACTTTCTTCTTTTCACTTCCATCATATCTCCAGAAATCGCACCAGAGATAGAACCAAACCCTAACTCTTAAAATTCCAACAATTCTCCTTTAATCCTCAAATCGATTATATAGGTGGGTCAAAACATCGATTAACTCCATTTTACTTGATGTCGATTTGAATTTTGGAAGTAATTTGAGTGAATTTATGCTTAACATCATACCAAGCGTGGCACGGTGTCTTCTCTCCCCTCGCCGACGTCGTTGGTAACCTCGTCACCACCTCGAGGCGTTGGTGGTTGAGATTTGACCTGGTTATGGGCATATTAGCTCATGGGTGTTTTGTTGTGCCGTACTTCACAAAAACAACATGGGTTATTAGAAGGTGATAGGTTCGGTGCTAATGGAGAAGTGAAGGAGAAGAAGAAAGAAAGGGATGGGATCGGTTCAGTAGGAGACACAAGAGGGAGAAGAAATGGTTTCATCCAACCGGGTCGGGTCGGTAGGTGAAGTATGTGCGTGAAAAAAGTAAGAGGTTTAAAGTCGTGAGTACAGTTCGGCTCGGTGTCGGCTGACCCATTCCTGGCCACCTTCTACTAACTCCATCCGATCCGTTCTGAATAGATGAAACATTCAAGACTACCTGTTTGATGGCTTGGACATCCGAACCGATCTCATGCTGCCCATGCTAAGGACGCGAACCGATCCGGTCATGATATAAGAGAAGGAAATTAAACTAATCTGATCATAGCACACGCATCCGAACCGGTCCCATACCATCTAGGGCTAACGAACCGATCCGAAGCGACTTTGTTAAAAGTGACTCAACTAACTTAATCAATATTGGCCGTGGTCTATGACTTTATGGACAGTTAAGATAGAGCCTTATGATCGTGACTGAAATTCCAAGATTATATTGAAAACATTACTGCTTCGTCAAACTTTTGCATTGCACCTTTATGTGTTTACTTTGAATCTCTTGCACACACTTTCTACACTTTAGTTTGCACACATGCACGGAGGGATATGGGCAACTTTACTCTAACTTCCATTCTTGCTTCTTCAATAGCTTAGCGATCATGGTATAAAGACGCTCGTCTAGATTGACAAAAGGGGGAGATGTTGCAAGGTTATCTGATAATCCATTTGTCGAGGATGTATCTTCCACCTCAAACTCAGGATGGAATAGTGAAGGTCCCGACTACGAGATGGAAGTTCATAACAGTGAAGCATCTTCTGGGGGTGATATCTCTCTCGGTAAAGAAGAAGGAGGAGGGGTAGGAGTAACCGTGCTCCTGACGAATTCAGGGATGCAGTTATCCTGGAATCGCCTAAAGATTCAGTTGAGTCAACAGTTGATAACGATAGACTAATACGGATACGCATCAAGCATGGGATTCTTCAAGGAGATACCCTTTTACCCTCAAAAACAGATCGTCCCCATAATCCACCAGAAGGATATATGGTTATTTCTAGACTAATGTGTCTTGTTGGAGCGATACCTTCATTTCCACCATTCATCGTCGATTTCCTAAGACATTTGAGGATTTCCCCCATATAGCTTCTTCCCAATTCTTACACCTATTTATATACCCTGTACATAGCCTATAGAGAAATTCTTGGTGAAGAGTTGACTTTTGAAGATGTTCATTTCTTTTACAACTTCAAACATCGAACCAATGACACTCCTACTTTGTATATTTCGAATCTGTACCAAAAAGAAAGATTATCATCGTTCTGTTTAGTAGCAATGCTGGGGATCCAAAGCCTGAATGGTTTTACATTAGACAGCAGCCGGGGTGCTCCAGAAGGTGGCTCAAGTCAAGTAAGGACATCAATGTTTTAAATTTCAGACCTCGAAAATATGCTAACACCGCTTGTCTTTTCGTACAGTTCCTAATCCGCCGCAAGAAAAACAACCAGTACAATTCGATTGCTTGAATCGGCTACTCAACGATGACCAGAAATTCTTGACCATCAAAGAGTGTTTGGTGGATGACTATCTTCATAGGCATCGTCTTGTTGCTATAACTCGTAGCATAGGGCATGGCGAGGGACCTTATGTGTATATACCTCATGTTGAAGGGCCAATTGAGGCCTTACCGGGGCATGGAGGTAGCCCGAAGGATCCTCCGGTGCCTCAAAAGATTCCTTCTCCTTCATCTTCTGCAACTCGAGATGACATACTAGCGAATATACCTGCCACTGACAGGGACAAATATATTACTCCTGATGATGTAGCCACTCCTGGGGGGCCAATTTCTCCAAAGGGGTTGCCTTCAGTTATTCTGATAGAATACACTCCCATAGCCGATGAATCTACATTTTGGGGCTTGGGCGATCTTCCCCTGCCCGAAACTTTTTATTCTTCAGAGGATTTCCCAAGAAAACCTCTCACTTTTACTTCGGAGGAAGAGATCACTCCTATAAAGGCCGGGGAGACTATCAATCCAGGCTCTGGCTTGTTTGGGGGGAAGCATCACTTAGGATACACATGACACTTTAGCACTGCACGTCACAGCACTTGAGCTATATGCTAATATTGATCTTATTATTCTTTCATTTCTTCTTTGCAGGACAAATGGGGAGACAAAGATATCATATGCGAGATGTTTGTTCGAGCATTCCCCTAATAGGTCCCAATGATAAACACGATCGGTATGAGAGTAGGGGTAGAGACGACATGAGGGATCGACTTCCAAAGTCTTATCGACCCTCCCATTCTCGATCCCTACATCACAGAGGCTCAGAGAAACACAAGAGTCATCCTTCAGATCATGAGAAAGACAAGCACAGTGGCAAGCCTCTTGTTCCATCTAAGGGCGCGATTCCTCAAGATGATAGTTCGCGAAGGGTTTCTGATCCCAAAGGGAAACAAACAGAATCGGGGAAAGATGCCGGGAAGAAACGACCTACCATGAAGCTATCTCGTCGCACTATTGACATAACTACCACTAGACCGGTCATCCTCAATGATGAAAACTAGGCTAGACTAGAAGTTCTGAGGCAGCAATTTCCCGAACACCATTTCGGGCACATGCACTTTGTCCCAAAACTCCAACCGGTAAAATCTGAATGGGCCAACGATGTCAAGGATACTATAGATTTCGTGGATGAACAGTATAAAGAGATGAAGAAGAATGCCAAGACTCTTTTTAAAATCATTAGTGATCTGATGGCGCAGACACAAAATCCATGGCCGACGCTGTTGAGTATGATGCAAGGGCCATTGGAAACTCTGAGAAATATCTAGAGGATGCTCAAGCTAAGATTGCTCTTGTACAATGCGATGCAAATAACTATAAGAATCAGCTCGAGGAATTACAAAAGCGCTATCATTTCGAGCTTGAATCCCATAGTCATGATCGAACAGATTTAAAGAAGCAGGCCGAGGATGCCAAATCTGAGAATGTTTGTCTTGCTCAAGAGAAGGCAGATTTAGCCAAAAAGAATGCAGAGCTTGAGACTAAGTTATTGGAAGCTGAAACGAGGGCGGCCCTTGCTAAAGGAAATGTAAATACTACTTTGCAGCAAATTGAGGAGGTCAACAAATGGCTGAAAGATGCTCAAAGGGAGATTGACGAGAGTAGTGAAACCATGGTCGGATTTTTTGCTCAAGTGATTCGTCACTGAAACCTTGCCTCGCTGAAGGACTATCCCACTCCCTTTGTGTATGCATGGGACCAGTTAGTCGAATGGGAGAAAGCAGAACTTGGAGTAGATTCGATTAAAGAAAATAAGCTTATAGAGACATTCCTTAGAGGTGAGGAACCATTGCATTTTGCCGAAGGACGTAGACTTATCGCTACTGCTATGGAGGAAGAGAAGCGTCAAGCCAATGGAAAAGATATCATCGGAGCCAGCTTCTCTTCTGCTACAGATGAGATCACTGGAGTAGAGGGATACGACCCAGAAAGGCCAGGAATTCCTGAAGCTTCTCTTTTGTCTCCTATAGCCGAATCTACCTCCGACATTACTGCTGCTCAATTCGAGAAGTCTACTGAAGGTATTTCTACCTTTTCACCTCAATTCATGAAAGCTATCTCAACCTTTGGTCATATTATCGGACAGACTATTGAAGACCCCATGTTTTCTCCTGAATTAATAACTGTTGCTTCTCGCTCTGTAGGTACTAAGCCAGTTGCAAGGGCTGACGATTCGCAAAGGACCTCTCCGGGTAAAAGGTCTACTGAAGAGACCCGGGAGAAACAAGATAAGGTCACTACTACAGAACCTAGGAAAGATGACGAGGGCAAGAGAAAGGAGGCTGTTGACAAAGCTTCTGTACCACCTAATGCCAAAACTCCTCATGATGATGAAATAATAGCTGCTTTGAAAGATGACCGTGGTAATGACGGGCATGATGAAGACCCCGATGTTACTATAACTGGGGATACAAGAAATGTTAATGATCTGACTTTGGCCGAGATGAAGGCCAAGAAAGATAAACGCATGCAATTGAAAGTTGAGGAGACAAATCCTGAAAATCTTAAACCTCTTGCGATAGTACATCCTGGGTCAAGGTTGGTCGTTAAACTTTCAACTAGATCGATCACTGAGGAACTTGCTAAAAAATCTCTATTGATCCCAATGTCACTGTTCCGGGGAAAAGAAACCGAAGCGTATTTTCATTGAGAATGAGAAAGAAGAGAAAAGCTCAAGGATGCCAAGAAGGCAAAGTCTACTCCGTAGTCCAAGTGAAAACGCATTCTGTCTTTTGTTTTGATATTTCACTAGTCCGTTATTGTTGTAGCGGGTGCAGCCCTCACATCTTTTGCTTAGTCTTTCTGTGTAAACTCACGTATTTGTGAATAAAGTAGTTTGTTCCCTGCAATGTCAAATATTTGTGAATCTATTATTTAAGTAAAAATGCAGATAAACAGCATATCATATCACAGTTATACAACAAAGTCATAACAAAGGGAACATGTTTATGTATATGCCCCCAATCAATCTTGAATAGACTGATTAACTAAGACTTATGCGAGATTGATTAAATTAATTATCCAGTTGCCCCCGACTCTCTAGAGGGCTAAATTTCTTTTGTCATTGATGCTTATTCTTCTGGAATCTTTATACTCTCCTGTCTCATAATCAGGTTAGAGTATTATTGTGGCGGTCTCTTATCGGGGTGCACCTTCACGCCTCACGGGACGTCGTCTTCCCATCCTTCATACTCCCTCTCAATTCATGAGAGTTAGAGTTAGGAATGTCATCTTCCCATTCCTTCTATCTTATTATGCAAACGGTCATTTAGTTCGCTCCTGCACATAGATTATCTCCAAATTTTCAAATCTAATTTAATGTTTTGTGTTTCATAGTCATGATAGAATAATCGTTGAAGATAGAAATAATGCAGGAAAGTAAATGACACACGATATTTTTATAGTGGTTCAGCTAAGTCGTAGCCTACATCCACTTTATAATCCTTCATTCATTTAAAAAGACTTTTTTTAAGGCAAGTCGTGCCTTTTTACATAGTTTATAAAAACAAAAGGAAAAGAATGCATATTTAGCCCAGATATCGCTGCAAGTGCTGAGCATTCCAGGCTTTGGGAATCTCCTCGCCATCCACGGTCATTAGCTTGAAGGCTCCTGTATCAAGCTTCCGTTGGATGGCATATGGTCCTTCCCACTTTGAACCCAATAGGGTTGAAGGCGGGAAGATTCGTTTTAACACTAAGTCCCCTGGTTCGAAAGTCCTGAAGCGAACTTTTCGGTCATAATAATGTGCTATTTGGTGTCGGTGTCTTGAGGCACGCAGGTTAGCTTCGTCTCTTTTTTCTTCAACCATGTCAAGAGACTCAAGGAGGAGTGATCTATTCGTCATCGGGTCATAGTATGTCACTCTATAAGAGGGGACTTCGAGCTCCACCGGGATTACTGCCTCCGATCCGAAGGAGAGTGAAAAGGAAGTATGGCCAGTTGTCGTCTTAAATGTTGTCCTGTAGGCCCACAAAGCTAGTGGCAGCTCATTCAATCAATTGGCTTTGGCTCATTCTAACCGCTTCTTAAGAATGGATTTAATAACTTTGTTTATTGCCTCAACTTGCCAATTTGTTTGTGGATGAGCTACAGCAGTATACCTCTTATCGATCTTGTATTTCTGACAAAATTTTCTGAATTTGACGTTGTCGAACTGTGTCCCATTATCAGTTATAATGGTCTTCGGTATCCCAAATTGGCAGATAATGTTTCTGACCACAAAACTTATCACCTTCCTTGTCGTGATCGTGGTTAAGGGTTCGGCTTCCACCCACTTCATGAAATAATCCACGGCAACGATCGCATACTTTGACCCTCCTTTGGAGATAGGTAACACTCCAATAATATCAATTCCCCACATGGCAAACGGCCATGGGCTTACCATTGACTTAAGCTGGGTCGGAGGTGCTCTAGGAACTTTGGCGAATCTTTGACATTTATCGCAGCGTCGTGAGTAGTCAGCCGCGTCTTTATTCACGGTAGGCCAAAAATATATGTACCGTAATACCTTCTTTGCTAGGGTTTGGCCCCCGGTGTGATCTCCACACTCACCTTCATGTACTTCCTGCAGTACACGTTTGATGTCGTCATGTGCGATACACCTTAGTAAGGGCATGGAAAATCCTTGGCGATAAAGGACGTCGTCCTGTAGCACGTATCTCGCAGCCTTACGTGTTACAGCTCATCTTTCGCTTTTCTTCAAAGGGAGAATTCCGCTCTTGAGGAAGTTCTTGATTGGTATCATCCATGACTCCCTCTCTGGCTCGATTTCTAGGGCTGGTTCCACTTCCATTAGGTCGAAACTTGTTGACTCCAATATCTTTATTGGGACCATTTCGGTTTCATCAGGGTTGTCAGAACTCGCTAATTTTGCCGACCGGTCTGCTTTCTGATTTTCTGCTCTTGGAATGTGTGTTATGCTGTAATGCTCCAAATTGTCCAATAACCCCTTTACTTTTCTAAGATAAGTAACAAGCCAAGGTACTTTGGTAACAAACTCCTCCTGTACCTAGCAGACAACTGTCTTGGAGTCACAGCATATATCCAGTGTCTTTACTCCTAGTTCTTTGGCGAGCTTCAGCCTGGCAATCAGGGCTTCATACTCGAAATCGCTATTGGTAGCAGCAAATTTTAATCGCAAGGCGTAGTAAATAGATCGTCCTTCAGGAGTGATTAAAACAACTCCGGTGCCGGACCTTCGATCATTCTTGGCCCCATCCGTATATAACTTCCACGGACTAAGCTCTAGCTCTTGTTCTGAAGTAACCACCTTGTCACCCACCGTTTCCTCTTCGGGAATCGTGAATTCTGCTATGAAGTCGGCTAAGGCCTGCCCCCTTATTGATCTTCGTGGTTGAAAATTCAAATCGAATTGACTCAACTCGATGTTCCATTTAAGTAACCGCCCCGATGTTTTGAGTTTTTGCAACACTTGCCTTTAAGGGTGATCGGTGTATACAACTATCGGGTGAGCCTGAAAGTAATGATGAAGTTTGCGGGAAGCAATCAGGAGGCTATAAGAAAGCTTTTCTATTTTTGGATAATTACGTTCTATAGCGGCTAGCTTCTTGCTTACGTAGAATACAGGCCTCTGGACTTTATCTTCTTCACGTACCAACGCTGTACTGACGGCATGAGACGATACCGCTAGGTAGACTAACAAATCCTCATGCCCCACGGGTTTTGACAATATTGGAGGCTTCTCTAATAAGTCTAATAGATTCTGGAAATCCTCCACACAATCAGGAGTCCACTCAAAATATTGTTTCCCTCGTTTTATCAGATCGAAGAAAGGTACACACTTATCTATGGCTTTGGAGATAAACCTGCTCAATGCAGCAACTTTTCCATCCAGGCTTTGAACATCCTTAATCTTTCGTGGTTCTTCAATATTCCTTATTGCTGCTATCTGACTAGGATTTATCTCAATCCCTCGAGAGCTCACGATAAACTCAAGGAATTTCCCAGATGTGACCCCAAACGAACATTTCAGGAGGTATAACTTCATCCCATACCTTCGGAGAATGCCGAACATTTCGGCTAAGTCTTTTGTATGGTCGGAAGATTATCTAGACTTCATAAGCATGTCGTCCACATAAACCTCCATGGTTTTTCCGATTTGATTATAGAATATGTGGTTGACCAAGCGTAGATATGTGGCTCCTGCATTCTTTAATCCAAATGGCATTACCACATAACAATATAACCCCAAGTCTGTGATGAAACTTGTGTGCTTCTGATCTGGTATGTGCATGGGAATTTGATTGTATCCCGAATAGGCATCCATACAGGATAAGAGCTCATGTCTGGCCGTCGAGTCACTAGTTGATCAATCCTGGGAAGAGGAAAGCTATCTTTCGGACAAGCCTTGTTCAAGTCAGAGAAGTCAATACACGTATGCCACTTCCCGTTAGATTTTCTGACCAGGACAGGATTTGATATCCAGTCGGGATATTTTGAGTCCTTAATAAATCCATTATCCTTCAATTTCTCTACCTCTTCCTTCAAAGTTGCTGACCGCTTAGGGCCTAACATCCGTCTCTTCTGCTTGACCAGCGGGTGTTTTGGATTGATGCTCAAAGAGTGGCTCATAATAGCAGGCGAAACCCCACACATGTCAGCGTGAGTCCAGGAAAACACATCTAAATTTTCCTTTAAAAAATCAGCCAACTCTTTCGCTTGAATTGGATCTAGATGCGACCCAATCTTCAATACTTTTGTTGAATCCGCATCATCAATGGATATATCTACTGTCGTCTCGTTGGGAGTCTCCTTTTTGTCCTTGGGTTCTCTATCCTCTCTGAGATCTATATCTTCGAGCACATCTAAAGGCAACTTTCCTGGGGATGGACCCTTTAACTGCTATGATGATTTTTCCTTCGAAGGGGGAGAAACGTCCTTGGATTCTATATTCAACCCCTTCATTAGCATCTTCAACTCTGTCATGTAACAAGCTCGTCATGTAGCTTGGTCACCTCTCATCACCCCTACTCCTGCATCAGTTGGAAACTTAAGCAGTAAGCACCAAGGTGCAATACATGCCCTAAACTCTGCGAGGGCTGGTCGGCCTAGGAAAGCATTGTAGGGTGACTCAACATCCAAAAATATACATGGCAGGATTCTCACTCTCTGGCGATCTCCTTATCCTAACTTCACTGGTAATTCTACGTAGCCCATCGGAGCCGTCGATGCCCCATTGAAGCACCGTATCCATCCTTCGCAGGGCTTTAAGTCTTTTGCTTCAAGCTTCATTTGTTCAAAGGATTTCTTAAAGAGGATATTCACCGAACTTCCGTTATCCACCAACACTTTATGGACTAAAGCGGGGCCGATGGCTATGGTAATTACTAGTGGGTCTTCAGTGGGTGATTGAATTCTGGTATCGTCTCTACCACGGAATATGACATCATATGACATCATCTTTTGTTGTTTTACTGGAGTAATGTCTTCGAGGTTACTGCATTCTCCTACCTCAAAGTGCTTGGCGGCATTAACGTACTGATCCATTGCTTTGAAACTATGGCAAGCTAGATGGGGTCCGCCTATAATGGTATTGATAAAGATCCATTTACCTTTCTGCTGGGCTGTGGGTTTGGAAGTAGGCTAGTTTTGGTTCAGGGCTTGCCCTCCTTGCCCCCTGTCCCGTGGGGCAACCTTGTACTCGTCTAACTTCCCTTCCCGTAGCAATTTCTCAACTACATCTCTCAAATGGTGGCATTCATTGGTAGAATGACCGTGGGTTTCATGGAACAAACAAAACTTTCCCGTTGCGATCTCTTTTTCAGTTAAATCTCTGGATGGCGGCTTTTTATATTGCAATATGTTGTATGTGTCCAAATAAATGTTTTCCTATGTGTCATTCAATGGCGAATAGTTCTCAAAAGTTTGGAATCGAGGTCTTTTGCTAGAATTGTTCCCTCGGTTCCTATTCATCCTATTGTCGTTTCCATTCCTATTGTTATTACCTTCGTTCTGGTTGCCGACATTCAACTCAACCTTCACCGAACTATCACCAGATTGCTTCACAGCAACATTACTTTGGACACCTTCACTCGAGGCCCCTTCAGACTTTATCTTTCTATTTGCATGAGCTTCTTCTCGCCTTAAGCGGATATTGGACTTTTCATAGAACAATTCCCTAGTGGGGGGTAGTTTCCCGGATAGATAATCCCCGAATTCTATGTTTGGGTCAACTCCTTCTATTAAGGCCATCAGAATAGTGGGATCATGAGGGTCACTGACTTCGGTGATAGCCAAGTTGAAGCGGTCTAAATATGATTTCAAAGATTCACCTGGAGCCTGCTTAATCCTTTACAACTCTATGACGCTTTTAGATTTTCGAGCGTGAAGTCGAAATTGGTTCATAAAGCGTTCACTCAATTATGAAAATTTAATATCGACCGTGAAGGGAGTCGGGTGAAACACGTTAATGCCACGTCTTCTAGATAAATCGGGAAGGCCTTGCATTTTACAGCATCTGGAGTTGTTGCGACGTTCATGAACTATGCATACCTCATCAGATGTTGTCCTGGGTCGGTTCTCCCTGAATACAGATCCATCTATGGCAAGTTGAACCGTCGAGGGAACTGGAAGTCAAATATATCATCTGTGAAGGGGTATGACTTCGCTCAATGCCCCAGTCCTCATTAGTGTATCGTCGGCTTTCAGACATGATTTGATGCACCATTTCCCATACATCGGCATTTGTTAACGTTTGCACAGGTTCTCTAGGTATGACATTCGGATTACCCCTTTGTTCCTGATTAGGGGAAGAACTCCTGCTTCTGGCGGCAGCTGCTCTACACTGTTCCCTACGCTCGGGGTCGATCTCAGGAGGAAGGGTTAGAGAAGTTGTTGTTGCGTAGGATTAGTAATATTAGGATCCCTGGGTAGAACGTGGGATCCACGCATGGGCAACAACATAGGTTCTTTCAGGCTCGGGTCATCAGGTCCTAACACATGAGCAGCATCTTCACGGGATCCTAAAGATCCAATGGTCAACTATCAAGATTTTGAGGTCGCTCAAGCGGCCTTCTTTCACGAGGACGTCCTTCATCCGAAGAAGATGAATAGTCTGCAGCAAGGCGGCGTGTTGGGGAGGGTGTCTTTTGCCTCCAGATCTCATTGAGTTCCCTACTCATGGTGATCATGTTCTCTTGCATGTGTAGACTGTCACATTTATGGGCTTCCAACGCATTTCTATTACTCTCAAGCATGTCAAGAAAACGCGAAAAATCCCGGTGCGTGATGGGTGCAGATGGAGCAGGTTGATCACCAGTCGTCGCAGCCGGCATCGGAGCATTGGTGGGTGCTCGAGTAGATGTACCAGCTTCAGTCTCATTCGGTTCAGATCGGAGTAGGGTGCCGGAGTCGGATCGGTTCGGAGGGGGGTCTGAGCAGCTCCAGAACTTCCTGGTCGGTTCGGATTCTCCTGGTCAGCTCGGTTCGGAACATCCGGTTCAGATCGGATTTGTCCAGAGCTTTGTCGCCGTGACCTCGTCAATACGATGGCTTGTTGATCTTCTCTAGCATTGTTCTCCCTAGTGCCTTGCACTTCTTTTCCTTTAGCCATAATGTCCAATCCTTCAGTAATTAATCAGCAAATGGTTGAAAGTGTCGAAAATAGAGGATTAACTTCTTTGAACTTGAAGGTCCAAATAGTAGAACGATAATCCCAAAAAGCGAAGAATTCAAAGATTTCTCAGTGAAAGCACCAAAATGTTAGATCCAAAAATGTCTCTAACACCCAAACTAGTGACAATTCCCAATGAAATAAAGTTAAAAATGAAGAAAACACACAATTTATAGTGGTTCGGCGTTAAATAGCATACATCCACTTTCCACTCTTTGAATTGATGACTTGAATGTAGATACAACAATAATTCTCACTCACTTTCACTCATACAATGCATAGATTCACTCAATCTTCTCTGAAATGTACTTTAAAAGATGATGTAATACAAAAATGGTGATGGAATTCGGTTCTCAAAGGGGTTTCAACTCTGAAAAATGCCAAAAGATCCTTTGAAATGAGCCTTGAAGGTGTAATTATAGGTGGAAAATGCCTCTGAAGCGGCTTCGGTTCGAGTACACATGGCCCCCATCCCATATAAGTCAGGTTCGGATAGAGTATGATGGTGACAGCACATCAGGCTAGTGGTGAACGTGGGAGAACATGGGTAAAGTGGTTGTTTAACCGCTCCGCTTTGTGAGGAAATCATGGGATGGAACTGGTGTCTATCAGTATGTGGCTCAGCTCAAATGAATGAGAGAAGGAAGGGAGCGGATTGGGCTTCCTCGAACCGATCCGGAGCTGTTTCTGCTCCTCCATCCCCTAACCTGCAATATTCGGCCTCGGATGGTGACCCCCGACCCGATCCGATCATCAGATGCATGTTCTTCTAATCATCTTCCTTTACTTATTTGGCTTCTCATCTTTGTGTAGCCTAGTTCACAAAGTAGGCTAACACAAATATTGGTTTCAAAACCCATTTCCACTTTCTATATAAATTCAGACTTGAATTTATATCTCAATTTATCCAACGATAAATATTTTACTTAATTTATAAACGTTGTTTATAAACAACCTCTTGTTTTATCCATTAAAAACAAGTTTCTATTTACAATTCCATTCAAAATTAAATTTCTATTTTGAAAAAAATATATTACCTTTTTAAATCTTGAATTCCTTTCCTGTACTCGAAAATATTTTATGATATTTAAATATCAAAATTCTAGGTCTAGTGTAATTCAAACACAACATAATCAATCATCGATTATATATCACACCATATATCACAATCAATGAAAAACAATAAATAAATGTTGAGGGATCCAGTTGGATCCCTCTAACCTGTTTCCCTGCGTCCATAGATGTTAATTAACATCAATAATATAATCTCACATCAATATGAAATATCATAGTAAACGAGATGAATAACCGATCGATGATTTATACATAACTATATCAACCATTTCAACCAATTTTATCAACCAATCATCCAAACAATCATCACACAGTATAAAGTTACTATATATAAATTAAAAACTTGTTGTACAAAAATATAAACGAGCCAGAGTTAGTGAATTTACTCACGTTGGTTCATAATTGATGGTTCTTCTTTTATTTCATTTAAAATCAAATAAACATTTGATTTTTCCATAAAATTCCAGTAGCTTTGTTCTCAGCGAAATAATTTCCACAATGAAGATCTCGTCATTACGATTCTAACATGACCGGTCTGGTTCAATTCTGCTCACATACAACCAAGTTGTAGCTAATACAAGTGTTTGCTTGAATTTAAATAATAATATTGTAATCAACGTTTTTAACACTTCTTAATTACCATTTTAACTTTAGAAAGTGTAACAACCCGAAAATCCGAGCCAGTTTAAAAAAAAATTCTGGCAATTTTAGCTAATTTTGAACATTTAAAATGAATTATTTTAAATAATATTAACGAGAAATTTAATTTGAATGGAATTCAAATGTATATATTTATATACGTCGTCGTTAGAATATAAATAATTATATATAATTATAAAAGGAATTGAAAATGGCGCGGTAGTTCGATAATTCGATTTCAAACTTCAAATGAATGTACCGGGTGCAAAACAAGCCGGATTTTAGCGAAACAAAAAAATATGGAATCTAATTGTGAATATCTTTCCAAAGAATCCGAAAAATCAAAATTTCATAGCGGGAATCAAAAGATATGCCCAGTTGAAAATTCTGAATAGTCGCTATGGAATTCAGGCCCTTAAAAAGGGAAATTTTGCAAACGACCTCGGATTTCGACGAAACCACTTTTGTTGGATCCGGGATGTAAGTTATTGCTAGATTCCAAATTTCGTAATTTTTCGAATCAATATGTGAGCGTGGCAAAGGAAAACGCGTTTGACCAGTTTCAGTTGATTTTAATCGACTGGAAAATGGCCATTTTTCAAACGATCAAAGAATCTGACGAAATTAGTTTTGTTAGGACCGTATCGTCAATACGAAGCTAGAAATAATTTTTCTGGAATTGTTCGAGTTAGTATGTGGCCCCTGTAAATTGAAATGTGTGTTTAAATTGAATATATAAAGATTTATATTTTAATTTCAATGGAAACTGATCGTAACGGTCGAATTGGCCTACGATACATATCCCATTGTGTTCGGAATAGGGGTATTACGCTAGGGACGACAGTCTGTGGGTTTGATTTCGAGTTCGAAATAAAAAGTCAACCTTTTAGTAATAAATAAATAAAATATAATAATTTAATTTCCATATAACCCCCCCCCCCCAATCAGTTTCTCCAATCAGAAAAACCCCGAGCCCTAAATTAAAACGCCCATCGCCGTTCACCATCTCGCTCCATCCCCTCCACTTCCTTCATCGCCACCACCGCCCTCACCTGCCGCGCCTCCACCCTCTCCCTCCCCGTTCTCCTCTCCTCCTCCAGCCCTTCTCCGTTCAAAACCGCATCCCCCCCCCCCCCCCCGTCGCGAAATCCAGGACGCGAGCCCCCCTCATCGCTGGAGCGCAATCCCCCACGACCTTCGCCTGCCGCCCACGTTCGTCGATGCCCCGCTCGCGCGCCTCCTTCTCCAATCCAACGCGCAACGCTCCCCCCTCCCCCTCAAGCTTAAATCGAACGGAGAACGCGCCACCTCCACTTCAACTGCTCCGAACCAGAGCTGATGACCATCACCTCAGCAAGCACCACCCACAGCAAACCCGTCCCTTCCTTCGATCAAACGCAGTGAGTTTTCTGATTTTTGTTTTATTTTGTTTTATATAAAATTCGATTTTTAGTTGATAAAAGAAAAAACCTTTTTTTTTCATATAAGAAAAATATAATTTTAGTTAGGTAAAAATAATTTTTTTTTAAAGAATAAAAGTTAGATCTTTATACATGTAAAGCAAGGATAAGGTTTAGATCTTTTAATATAGAAAAGAATTGGTTTTTGAATTAGCGAAAGTTTATATTTTTAAAGTCAGAAAAGTAGGATTTTTAGTTATAACAAAGATTTGATTTTTATTTAAATAACAGAAAAAAAAATAACCTTTGTTTATATAAAAATATGATTTTTATATAATAGACGTATTGTTTTTATATAGCAGAGATTATAGAAATATGATTTTTATTGAGGAGAAGTAGTATAAATGTAATTTTTATATAATAGAGAATATAAAAATATTATTTTTATATGTGTAGCAATAGGATAAAAATATGATTTTTATTGTATGTGAAGATAAAACTATCATTTTTATATAAATAAAAAGGCGATATCTTTATAAATAAAAAGGCGATATTTTTATAAATAAAAAGGCGAAATTTTTATATAATCAAGGGCGAGAATTTTTATATTATATAACTAGTAAAAATTTGATTTTTATTATATGTAGAGATTAAAGATATGATTTTTATAGTATAGAAGTAATAAAAATATAATTTTTATAATATATAGATAATAAAATTTTGATCTTTATTATGTTGGAGGTATAAAAATATAATTTTTATTATGTAGAAGAAGTAAAAATATAATTTTTATATAAAAGGAAGCATTGTAAAAATATAGGAAGTAAAAATAAAATAAATTTTTTATTTATTGAAAGGAAGTAATAAAAATATGATTTTTACTTGAACAGCGTGAAAAGAAATGAGATGGAACTGCATTGAAATTTCAAAAAGGAATCCAGGCGATTCAGCGGTTCAAAAGCAAAGCACGGCGGAGTGGATCCCTCTGTGAGAACTTCTCACTCTAAATTTCTTTTTCTAGTTATGTATATATACTAGGATGCAGACGATGTTTAGTAGCACCTGACACCATCGTCCACAGACCATGGACTTGTTTGTTTGGTTGTGTAGTTGGTTAGATTATTTGATTTGAATTTGATTGTTTGGTGAAATGGAATGGATTTGATTGATATGTGGATGGCGTGGGCCATTATTAGACCGGGGATATGGCTAGGCCTTGTCCCGTTTCTAGTATCGTGCCGTTATGCCGTCGAAATTTTCTAAAATAAGTTAGAAAAATAAAGATATCATTTTATTTAATAAATGAACCGAATAGAATATTCATAGGTTGAATAAAATAATTTGGTCGTTAAAAATATAATTTTTAACGTGAATATGAATAAATAAATATTCATTTACAAACCAGACGGTTTGTTTATGTACACCGATTTGAAGGACATTGATTGGGACGATAAATTTTACACATCGCCCAACTGCACAAATAAAAATATGTGTTTGTTGATTTGAAACCCCACACGGGTATTGGGATAATATATGACATACACTAATCCCAATAATTAGTTGTATGTCGATCGATTGATTGACAGGCTGTTATAAGCGTTAGATATCTATATTTGATGCTTATACAGTGTAGTGCACTTTGGATGATGGTTGATTATTTATCGTTGCTATTATATACATGTGTTGTATGGAATCCATATAATTAACTTTATATGGTGATTAGTTGAGCCTCACTCCAATTTAGAAAATAAAGAATATTATAGAATAAAGGTTCATGTGTTGACCGTACTCATTCGTTGAGATTAGTCATGTGTTGAACAAAATATTTTAACAATAAAATTTACATCTTTATTATATATAAAATTTGAAACTAACTGGAAAATAGATAAGATGAATGATCTCCTGGATGTTGATCTGATGTTGGTTTCGGCCTTCGGGGTTAATATTCAGGGAATCGTTCTCTTACTAATTTACGGTTGGAGTCTGATTTAAATCAAACGATAGATACCATAATTTTTATAAAATATATTAAATAACAAAAATAGTCACACGTGGATAGTATTCATTCGTTGAGATTAGTCATGTGTTGACAAAAATATAGAGTCTTGTATTGAAAGAAATATAGATTCATTTGTTGAATAGAATAACGAAGTTATTGGAAAATATAAAGCCGTGTTGATTAGAGATGCGCTATTTTGACGCAAACGATATTTATATCGATTATATTCGTTTTATAATGAATATTGAAAAGGGATTTAAAAATGGAATTTGAATTGAATTGAATAGCAAACGAATTCGAATTGAATTAAATATAAAACGAATTCGAATTGAATTGAATATAAAATGGAATTTGAATTGAATATAAAACGAATTCGAATTGAATTGAATATAAAACGAACTCGAATTGAATTGAAAACGAATTGAAATAGAATAAAAATCGATTTGAAATGAATTCAAATTGAATCGAAATTTGAATTAAATTGAAATGAATTTAAAACGAATTTATAAGGAAGAATTCAATTTTGATTTGAATTGGAAATGGAAGTTGAAATGTTTTTTTGAAACGAATTTAAAACTATTTATAAAATTCGTTTTAAATAGAAATCGACGAAATATATATTATATATATATATAATGGCCTGAATAGAACGCGCCGTGCCGCGGTAGTTTGTGAATTTCGACCATTGGTTTCGAACGGACATTACGGGAGATCCGACCGTCGGATTCTCCTAAAACCGGAACCGTTGGGTTCGTATCGAAAAGAGCTTTCCAACGAATATTAGAAATTTGAAATCTAACGGATGGATTTGGAGATACGTCCAAATCAAATTTGGAAAAGGTCGCTGTAAGTGCAGTTCGATGGCCGTTGAGGGAAATCGACTGCACGGGCCTTGATAAAATTATTAAAAATAGTAATAATTTGTGTAAAATCATAAGAAATGATTTGGGAAAAATTGGGATGAAAAACTCCATATTTGAAAGGTTAAAAATAGATTTTTATCGAAATGAACTGGTTTTGAACTAAAATTAAAACTCAACTATTTTTAAATAAATAAATTGGAATTGAATTAGAATTGATTTGTGGGTTTATCGTGAACGGTGTTTTAAACAACTCTAGTTCTTTAACCCGATAATAAATAGAATGTGATTTGGGTTTATCGTGAACTGTGTTTTAAATGACATTAGTTCTTTAACCCAGTAAAAGGAGTTTTAATGAATCGGTATTTAGATTGAAATGAAAAGTGATAATTTAAATTATCAAATTTGGAAAGTGAGCGAGAAGGGAGTATCACCAGTTTTCCTCCTAAGCGATAGTTAAATCTTTAATTAGATTTGAACATGAAATGGTAATTAATTTTACCGATAACACCGTGGTATTAGATATGGAGTATTACCAGTTTTGCTTCATGGGATGGATAGGTTGGGATTGGGAAATAAAATAAATAATTACTTCGGTGTGGTTCGCTAATCCCGTCTAGTTTAAAAAACCATAATTTGGTTTGAAATGACATCTAAAGGAAGATTCAAGAATAAATTTTAAAGAATTTATGTTTGATAAAATTAATGGGAACCTTTCCCTAAGAATGTGAAATTTAGAAACTAATTGGGGATCAGTTAAGTAGGATGGTTTCCTGGGTGTTGATCTGATGTTGGTTTCAGCCTTCGGGGTTAATATTTGGGGAATTGTTCTCTTGCTAATTTACGGTTAGTGACTGCTGAATTGGAATGAGGCGTATGTTATGTTTGTGTAATATTTATTTACTATATACGCGGGTCATTCAGAAAGGCCGGGTTTTATACCCATTCTGAATAACCGATTTGACGATAAGTCGAAGATGAAGACGGTGGTTGAAGACCGGAAGTCTTCACATCGTTTGGGTGATTACTGATGATCTTTATTGGGCTGTACACCCAAGATGATGGAATCAGTTGGTGATCGTCCAGACGTACTTGGAGATCGATGGATATGCGAGGAAAGTGCCTCCGGTTTCGTTCAGACCCAGAACGAACTTGTAAATGGACTGTGTGTCTAACATTGGATTTTATTCTGTGTTGATTGATCTCTATTAAATATACATCTGTTTGGCGGCGGAGAATTTATTCTTTTGCTTAACGCCCTTCTCTGAGACGTACGAGCTCAGAGGTTGTATATCGATGGACATCAGTCGCATGGCATGAATTGCCTGCGTGGCACGCCTAAGTGGCAATTGATCAAGGCTTCTGTTGAAAAGCAAAGTCTTGTGGTTGATGATCAAAGCACGGCCTTCGTGGCGTAGCTTTGTGTATAACATGAATTCGCGAGCCTCACACCTCAGTATGAGTCAAAAACGGGATACAGACCGTTGGGAGAACACGACGTTTCTTTCTAGCTTTGGTGGTGTCAGTGACTTACCAGCCCTGACATTTATATACTTTTCACCTATGTGGTTGTTGGAATGAGGCGCCTCGATTTTAGGTCTGTAAGGACCGGGAAACGTGTGTTCAGGAATAACTAATCCTCAAACGTAAGAGAGGACCGGCCCAACCGATCCAAGTGGCTGCCCAGAGTGTGTGGTCCTGAGCATTTGCTAGAGTGTCTCGAAGCGGAGAGGAGCTTGCCCCTTGCCTCGACTCATGACGGAAATCCAATTTCCAATACGTGTATTTCGGCTTTATTTGTAGAGCCTAGTATGGCGACATAGTGGGATGGGGCACTTATGCCGTCTATGATTGATATTTATGATTGAAATTGTTTTGACACTATTCACTTATTATAGTATCAAATGATTTGTTTTTAAAACGTACCAAGCATGTTTGGCTATTATAAGGGAAAACCCTATCCTCCGGCTTGCGTTGCATTGTGTGATGGGACCTGGGTCTTATAATAGCTTCATTTTTCGAAAAAGCATTGCGCTGTTTATTCTATGCACTGGTATTCTTGGGAGGAAACCCGTTCCGTGTTATACGGCGTGGTCCCTTGAATTACTCTCTTTTAAAGTAAAGTTTTAAATAACTGTTTTAGTTCTCACACCAGTCACATGACTGACCTGGAGTTTATTGTTTTAACCTAAACTCTGGGTGCCCTTATTTTCGACACGGGCAGCTAGTAGTTTTGGTTTTGCAGATTTATATTCACAGGATCCTGATTTACAGCTGGAACGATGCTCGGAAAGCTCTGTATCCATGTATTACTTTTAGTTGTGTTTTGTATTATTTTCCGCTGCTATGTAATTTATTGTAATCTCTGATATTTATCGAATGTATAGTATTCATTTATACTCTGTGTATTCTTGTATTCTGATAGAATTGTTGTAATAAACAATGAAATGTTCTTCTGTCTGCGTTCTGATTTGTCCTGTTCTCAAACGATCAGGGGTTTCGAACGGTCTTGGTTGGTTTAACGATCGATTCAGATCGAGCGAAATTCCTTGCCATTACAGAAAGACCACACAGTCTTCTTCTAGTCATGAAATTAAAACCCGTCTCCCTCTTCATCACTTTTCTTCATCCGATTTCACCTTTTTGTTACAAGTCAAATGCGGTTTAGGAAATAAATTTGAATTTGAACTCAAATTGGAGTGAGTGTTATTCTTAGTGTTGGTAGTAGCCGGTTGCATATTTTTTCACTGCTTGATGAAGACAACCATTTTATGGTAGAAGCAATATGTGAGTTGTAGAAATCCTTTCCGACTTTCTTGTATTAAGCATTCCAATTCAATAAATATAGTTGATTTCTCCGTTGTTTGTACCTAGAAATTAATTATCAATAACTGCCGAAAATTTCTTCCTTTAACCTTGTATATACAAATACATCTACTTCCCAAATGTAAAATACACGATCGACTGAATCCCATCTCATGAATAATAGAAATGCACAACATCTCTCCCTCCTAAATCCTACCATCCTTCTTACACCATGAAAATAGATTCTGACTTCAACATCCCTTCACCCGTTATGAGCTCTACCTACCAATCACCCTCGTTTCTTGTCCGATGCTCCTCCACTACTTTCCATCTTCACCATTTAACCCAATGTTACCCCCATTTACTCACAATTCCTCCCATAAATACGGTTACAATAACCCGCCTCCCAGCTAAAAACGCGAACCCACCAAAATGCGACCACTCCCATTCGCCATTACTGCCGCCACTAGTCATCGGAGTCCACCGTAACCACCCTCATCCGTCTGCTTGTACCACACCGACGTCCGTTGTGACTCGAATTAGTCACAAATAACATCAGGGTCGATCCTTGGTTTTCACAGTGAAAACTGGCAGCAAAAGAAGGATCAGATCTTCTAAAGAATAGATGGGAAAGAAGGACATGATTCAAACATCATATGGAATCAAAAAGCATGAATTTTCATTGAGTATATTTTTTATATGAATTTTTAAACAATTTGCAGGCATAGGATTTTTTTTGTTGAAAAGGAAATGGCTATGGTGAATACGAAGACGACAACTTCTGAAGGCATAATGGGATTAAATAGAAGAACCCCAATTGATCTTCGATTCTGTATAAATTTTGAGAATATCATTCATATAAAATAGGAAACGAAATTGGTGAAAAGAAGGATTAGGGATTTTACGGTAAGAAGGGAGTATGGTGTTTATATAGAAAATGTTTAGTATTATTTTATTTAAATATTTTATTAATTTTTATCTGCTGATGCCTATCGCTGATTCCATTTACCATTTATAATTTGATACAATTTCATACGATATCTGTTTCTGTTAAAAATGGACATCTAACTATAATTTGGCATTTCAGTCCTAATGGAACTTATTTCGTCGAAAACCGAGTCCATTTTGAAAAATAGCGAAATTTAAAATATTAAAATCGTCAATTGATTCACTTTAATTTTCCTACACTCACATAACAATTCCAATTGGCTTGAAACTTAAAATCTTACAATAATTAAATATTGCAGACACGATGGAACTAGTTTCATTGAAAACGGAGGTCGTTTCAATAGTAGCCCTTTATAAGGGTCCAATCTAAATTGAAATAAATCAATTTTAAAATACCCCAATATAGCAATAATAAAATATTGGAATCGGACATACTCGGGCAGAATTTCATATAATATCAAAATAAAATACTTCTGCTTGAGTTTCAAACCAAATCGATATTCAATATATTAAAAATCTTTTTTTTATTTTATATAATAAGTCGTTATATTTTAATAACGAATTCCATAGTGACTATTTGAAAATTTGATTTGGACATAACTAACAATCTACAAGATGAAATCTCGATTTTTCTCTTTTATTAGAAAAATATAATCAAATGATCCCAATGTTTCTTGTTTGAAAGAAATCTGACTTATATTGGATCTTGTACATCCGTTTAAAGTTCAAAACGTTAAATTATGAACTATTACAACGTTATAAGTTTGTTATAAAATTATACTATAAATTATACATTCAACGTCATTTAATAAACGAATATGTTAATATAATTCAACTATAAACTGAATTTAATCCTTTTATATCGCTAATTCATATAAAACTGCAAATCCAATAAAATTCCAAATATTTCAAAATAAATTATTATTTATATTAATATTATTCAAAATAATTGAGTTCAAGTCATTAAATTTCCAGATCAACATTAAAAACCATTTTTAAGTTTTAAATAAACAGTTAAAATTTTGGGTCATTACATTCCTTTCCCTTTAAAAGAATTTTGTCCCCGAAATTGCTAAGATAGGAAAAATGCTACAACCCTATTAAATAAGTTAAAAATCATTTGTTTTACTTTTTAACTTCAGTTTTAACTGGACCAATTTATTTCAATTAAAATATTAATTCATTCCTACTCACGAAAATTTTCAAAAAGTTTGAAAATTTTCTAAAACCTTAAATTTCCAAAAAAAAGGGCAGAGTCTCCCCTTGTACGGAGGGACTTCTGCGATATCGCAGGAACAACAAATATATATACATTGACCTATATGGTTGGAAAATAAATTCAAAACCTAATTTACTGTATTTTGCGTAGGCGTATCTTATATAATCGTTATTAAGCGAACTCGCTTAATTCATATGTAATCTATGCAAGCTAAGCGAGCCATTCAGCTCCATATACATGTACTTACTCAATTTAAACAATTGAGTCTCAATAATCGAAGTTTCATTATTTCACTTGGTTTCTATTGATTTTCAATCCATATTTTCACATCTAATCCGTAATCCACATACAAACATTCACATTCATCCAAACTGATTTTAAACCGGTTTATTCACTTTCAATTTATAATCTACTCTATTAAATTTCCAATTCAATATAATTCTATTTAACATAACTCAATTTAAAATTTTAATTTATTCAATTTAGTTATACCATTCCAATTCAATTAACTTACACAAGTTAAATAAAAATGCATAATTCAAATTCCGGGGTTTTATTTCCAAATCGGTTTGGTATCATATAAGTATATACATATATATTTATAATCACCTGCAAACTCAAAACATTTGAACCCTTTTTTACACAAATTTCCATTAACGAATTATTACGGTAGTAATTCGTCACTTAGAAACTTGAAAATGAATACTGATAATATCGCAATCCATTATCAGAATTATTTTCTTACCACTGAAGTGATTTCAGTGCTTAATCAATTTCAAAATCCATCTAAAACCATTTTTATCCAAAAATACCTTCAAGTAATGCTATATTACTATATAATACCTTAGAAAATATTTCTAAACATCCGGGATTTAAACTCTCAAATTCTGGTCTGAATCAATTGTAATCCAAATTATTTATATATTCCGTTCTTATATAAATTCAATTTGGTTTTACGTAACCATTTCAATATTATAATCTTATTTGATTATAATAAGAACAAACCAAATAAATAATTTCATAGAAGTATTCCTTATATAAAAAAATAATTCTTGAGCAAAATTATTTCATTTACCCATTTTAAATCAATATTGTATCGAATTTCTTTGTTCAAGAGTTTAGAAACACCTATCGATACAACTGTACATTCTGTATCGGCCAGAATTCATAAATCACTCAACAAGCCAATCAATGCAATGTAAAAACATTTTTTTAATCAAATCTACAAATACGCACTCATATACATACACTCAAACTCAATCTAGGTATAATTAACCCCATCTCTATTGAGTTACGCCACAGAGCCTAGGTTACTACTCAACCTTCAGCTCAGATATCAAATGTAATGGCCTAAATTTCTGTACCCTTTGAGTTGACTAATTACACCACACATCCAACCCAAATTGCATAGAAACACGAACCATTAATAGAAAGAAGTTAGAGGGTGAGAAATAGAAAGAAAAGTTAGAACAGAAGAAAATGAAGAACACAAATCTCATAGCGGAACGAATAAAATATATTATATAACATAAATTTAGAAATACAAATCAGCTTTGTATATACATACCATCATCAGAGCACAACAAATACAACAAAGCGGAAATAAATAGTAGATATCTAATGCTGAAGCCTCCTGCTCCTAGCCTCTCCAAGTATATCAGAAAAATCCCGACTACTTGACTGGCTGTACAAATTTGGGTACCCAAGAGTTTAGGGTAAAACAAAACAAAATAAACTCAGGATCAGTTATAGGACTGGTGTGAGTAAACTCCAACCATTTGATTTAACTTTCAAAAATCCTTTCGAAAGAAAAGATAATCGTAAGGCCGATCCACATATAAACACGGATGGTTTTTACCTTACGATAACCAAAACATTTTTGATATCAAAATCCCATGATAGTATAATAATGTCTAAATCAAACAAATAACAATCTAACAGAATGCTTGTGTCTCACGCTCCACATATATAGTATAAAATCAAAAACTACAGGCGCTTAATGGAGAATGGATTTCCATCTATGACAAGGTATGGGACCACCTTCCGATAGTGTATCTCTAGAGAGAAATACAGTGGGTTCAACAAGAACATCTTACAACCAGACCACACATGACTGGTCACTCATTTAACTTGAGTGTACCGAGCATATTATCACCAATGGCTGTGATCAACAACCGTTACCGAAAGCATACAGCAGTGAAAAGAATAAGAAACAAATGGTAATTCTCTAGATCAGGAGATAATAACCCTAGTAGGAATGACCCACTTGGTCATGTTGCCTGCCCGATTTCTGTCATTTCTCGGTTGATGAGGCTTGAGGTCACGATTATCCTTTAAGAGCATCTTTCCACCATTTACTTTGAATGCCACATCGTCAGATTTGTCAAATCACTAATTGATGTCCGCAAACATACTCTGGGTGTTAAGCTTAAGAGAATAAATTCCCGCCGCCATACTTGGTATATTTGTAAAAATCAACGTTCGTGACCATCTAGAAATACTCTATCAGACATTCGTCTATATACGTTGTCCTGGGACTGGACAAAACCGATGGCACCATTATATTTGTCCATCTTAGCCAACTTCTACCTAGGATTAACAGAGCAGTCCTTGCACTTTACTCCGTCTTCAATCATCTTCATCATAAGTTGATTCGTAATGCTTATGCCCATACGGAGTGGTTTTCAGAAAATAAATCTGATCCCAGGCTCTCCGTATTGACAACGGAGGTATAAATAACCAAAACATTGATAGCCGATGATTTAACTATCAAAGAAAGCATCCATACAACCAACAATCCTATTTCCAAGTGGAAATTTTACCGATCAATTATCAAACCACATTGGCCCCTTTCTAAATCCTTTTCTGATTAAATTATCATTTCCAAATTTCCAACTACCCGGATTCTTCCCAGATATTCCTTAAAACCCCTTTTCTTTCATGATTCTTGGAAAAACATTTCCATATATTATAAACTATTTATTTTCTATATTCCGGTAAAATATCTTTTATCATAATTGGAAAACATTTCCATGTATTCATTGATTCTCATTTTCTAGATTCAAAAATATATGTTATTACCATCTGGAAACATTTCCATATTTCATTTTTTAACTTCTCATTAACCAATTTCATCACATTTTCTATACTTAGAAAATATCTTTGATTCTACATGAAAACCTGTTTTTCCCAAATTCTTTTATTTGATTAAACCTATGTTATACAGCACATCATTATTATAACTCAACCCATTAATCTTTTATTAGCAAACTGTATCACTAACCAACCCTTGCTACCAAACCTTAACTATTCCTCAGTCAATCGTGGAGTCAATAAAGTTGGGGAATAATTACCTCTCAGACCTTAACTGAACAACATTCTTAAATTCAAAATAGTCAAAGCTCACAACTTCAAGTAAACCATCTCTTACGCAAATCTCGGATTTCAGTTTAACAACCCACTTTTTTTATGGAAAACATTGATTATAATAATAACGTTATAATCCCTGCTTTCGAAATATTTTAAATTAAAATATAACTTTAACTCATTAATTTGAATACGTGAATAAATAATAATAATAAAATAATTAAATGTTGATTAAAACAGAAAGTAAGAGTTACTTTCCTTAATTTGATATATTTGAATTTCAATAAAAAGCTCTCTTTCGAACAATCTATATTCGATTAATATTCCGAATTCCAGAATAAATCTACCATTTTCGATTAACTCAAATTTGCCTTACAACTATACCTATTTGCAAAACGTTTACTTTCAAACCGTTAATCATTTTCAAAAATAAATATCGTTCCTTACTAGGAATCTAGACTCGTTTATCAAATCAATTGGATTTTTATTTATAAATATCATTATAGAATCAAGATGTGTCGCTTTGTAAATCCACCTTATATTTATAAATTCTAATTATAAACTGCTACTAATATTTCTGTTTATAACAAACAATTCAAATTTCCATTTTTAAACGTATTTACAAGCTATACATTCCATAACATCTAAATCAAATATTCTAAATCAACTTTACTTGATTTATACAATTCCCTTCTTGTTTAAATAATTCTAATTCAAAATGATATTATATTATTCCAAAACATAGAGTCGTATTTTCATAGCTATAATCGTAGAAATATTAGCCTCTTAACATATTTCATTATGACTTCATAGTAATAAAATTTAAATATCTTTCTGAAAATAAACCATTATGATAAAATTTGACAAAGTCGAATTCAAATTTTAAATCTTTTGGATTTATCTCATTTTATTTTATTATCCAAACTTTGGAATAAAACCCATCTTTTCTTTCGGAAACAATTTACTCGTTCAAATTTTGTAACTACCTGGATTTTCAGAACCAATTTAAAAATTTTATTTTAGCTATTTGAATGGATTTTGAAGATTTAAAAATGAATTATTTTAAATAATAACGACTAAAAGATTATTTTAATTGAAGTTAGAAGATATAAATTTATTTTAATTATAAAACGAGCCTGAAATGGCGTAGTAGTTTGAAAATTCGATTTTTAATTTCAATTCAATGTACAGAATTCAATATAAGTCGGATCTCAGTAAAACCGGAAACATTAGAATCTATTTAATTATATCTTTCTAACAAATATGAAAAATCCAGATTTCATAATATGAATTGAAATTTATGACCAAATTAAAATTCAGAATGGTCGCTATGGAATTTAATTATATTTTCATTATATTACGTATGGCCCAAAAAGTCACATTTTGCATACAGATGAATTTGGACTCGAAACCACTTCCATTGAGTCCAAAATGTCGTTTGCGACTTCGAAAAGTATAAGCTTCAGTATATTCCGAGATTCAGAATTGTGGCATTTTTGTTGGGTTAGTAAAATATAGCCCTTAAAAAGTGAAATTTTGCTAGTGAGCTCAGAATTCTAGAAGACCAATTTTGTTGTATTCATAATGACAAATCAATGTCGAGTTCCAAAATCCGCGTCGAACGGAGTCAGTATGTGGCCGTGCGAAGCAAAACCATTTGTTCAAAAACGGGCAGTCATTTTACAAAGGAGCATTATTGATACGACCCAAGAATTCGATTCCATCTTTTTTTCTGGATTTGTATTGTCAAATAATGCTTAAATCAAAAAGGCCATTATTTTTGGAGTTGTCGTTTGGGCGTACAAGAAGAAAATGTACGCTAAAATTGCATTTATTTAGTAATATTTCAGCCTGTTTGAGAAATTAAATGGAAGGTCAAACGAACTCGGAATTCGACGAAAATTGTTTCATTGGCTCATTTTGACGTCTACTATCTCGTATCTGAAATCCATGGCAATTGGAGATCGTCGACATTCGGACGATAACCGGGGAAACTAGCATATAATCACTTTTCCTCCTTTTCTATTTCATTATTTTCCTCCTTCCTCTTCCTCCTTCTTCATCCAAAAATGGGCTCCTCCTCCGCCAAGAGGGGCACCGCCCCTTCCTTCTCCCTACCACCGCCGTTAGCCTCCCTACTTATCCTCTTCCTCCTCTCCTCTCTCTCCTCTTTCCCTCTTCCAATTTTTAAAAACCCTACACCTAAACACCATCACCACTGTAATGGCCTGAATTTCCGTACTCTTTGAGTTGACTAATTACACCACACGTCCAACCCAAATTGCACAGAAATACGAATCATTAATAGAAAGAAGTTAGAGGATGAGAAATAGAAAGAAAGAAAAACTATAATAGAAGAAAACAAAGAACACAAAAACTCACAACGAAACGAATAAAATATATTAAGTAACATAACTTTGAAATACAAATCAGTAACTGTATATACATACCATTATAAATGCACAACAGTTATTCCTGGGACAGTTATAAACACCTGTTTCCAGATACAACATAGTACACATCGGAAAATATGATAGTCTATAGCTAACTGATGAAGCCTCCTACTTCAAGCTCCTCTAAGTGAATCTGAAAAATCCCGACTACTTGACTGCCCATAAAAATTTGGGCACCCAAGAGTTTAGGGAAACCAAGACAAAATAAACTCCGGGTCAGTCATGGGACTAGTGTGAGTAAACTCTAACCATTTGTTTAACTTTCAAAATCCTTTCGGAAGAAATGATAATCGTAAGACCGATCCACACATAAACGCGGATACTAATCCCACATGGGCATTAGGATGATATTTGGCGTATACAAATCCCAGTTGTTTAGTTGTATGTCAATCGATTGGTTGACAGACTGTTGTAAGCGTTAATTATTTATATTTAATGCTTATGCAGTTGTGTATTGCCACTCTGGATGATGGTTGACTGTGTATCGTTATTGTTGTAGTATACATGTGTTGTATGAAATCCATATAAATAACATTATATGGTAATTGACTGTGTCTGATTCCAACTCAGAAAAAATGAATATTTTAAAATAATATTCTGTAAAGGATTAAAATATGATTTTGATGTTCGATTTTGGATGGACACGAGAATATTGAAATATGTGAAGCCGTGTTGATTAGATTTGCGCCATTTTAACGCGAACGATATTTATATCAATTTTATTCATTTTCATAATGAATATCGAAAAGGAAATGATTTCAAAATCTGATATTTTGAAAATATTATAATGATAAGGAGTATTCAATTTTGATTTAAAATTGAAATGAAAGTGGGAATCGTTTTTAAAACGAATTTATAAAATACGTTTTGAATGAAATAAATTATATATATATATATATATTAATGGCTTGAATAGAACGCGCCGTGCCGCGACCGTTCGCGAATTTCGACCATTGACTTCGAATTGACATTACAGGAGATCCGATCGTCGGATTCTCTTAAAACCAGAACCGTTGGGTTTGTATCGAAAAGAGCTTTGCAACGAATATAACAGATTTGAAATCTAACGTTTGGATTTGGAATTATGTCTAAATCAAATTTGGAAAAGGTCGTTGTAAATGCAGTTCGATGACCGTTTATGGAAATCAACTAAAAGGGCCTTAATAAAATTATTAAAAATATTAATAATTTGTGTAAAATCATTATGAATTATTTGGAATGAATTAGGATGAAAAATTCCATATTTGAAAAGATAAAAATATATTTTTATCAAAATGAACTAGTTATTAACTAGAAAAATAATCCAATGGTTTTAAATAAATAAATTGGATAGGGAAATGGTTTTAATTTAACCAGGATTTTTTTAATCTATGAATTGAAATGGATTTTAATAGAAATCGTTATCGAGATATTTCGATATTGGATTCCGTGACTACACGGATATTGTGGAGGAATTTGAAAGATGGATACATATTGTTATTCCCCATACGATATGTGTTGGTTTCAAAATTTGATATTGAACGTAAGCCGATATAATTTCTGTTGAAAGCCTTATATTTAATATCAAAGTGCATTTTGGGTTTGTCTGAATGGTGTCTTCAGTAACACTATTCTTAAACCCCGTGTGAAAAAAATAAATCTTTTAATTAAGATTATTAGAGTTTCTAGTTATATTTAGTAATTGGAATAAAATGAAATGTGAATTGGGTTTATTGTGAACTGTGTTTTTAACAACATTCGTTCTTTAACCCGATTAACAATGAAAAGTGATTTGGAATATATAAATCTTTTATTAATATTTAATGCAAAATATTCCAAAGTAAAGTTTTCCAATTAATAAATTAAATTGGAATTGAATGGACTTCGATTTTGTAATAATCGAAGTGATCTTCTATGGAGGAAGACTGTTAATATATATGGGATGTAAAAGTCTTTGTCGTTATTCCATTTATATTATTAGTCAGATACAGAAATTGATATCGATTATATATTGATCTGTTTTCCGTGAAGATTCCATAGTTAATGGAATATGGTTTTGGGTTTATTGTGAATTGTGTTTTAAACGACATTAGTTCTTTAACCCAGTTAAAGACAGGAAAACATGTATAACATTGTACTTCGAACCGTATTGTCGATCTCTATTAAATATATATCGATTTGGTGATGGAGAATTTATTCTCTTGCTTAACACCCTTCTTGAGACGTACGAGCTTAGAGGTTATATATAGGCAGAAATCAATGGTACGGTGTAGATTGTCGACGCGGCATGTTTGATTTCCCAAAGTTAAATAATAACTAATAATGATTTTTGGGAAGATTAAAACTAAGTGGAGTTTTGATGAATCTTTAATTAGATTGAAATGTGATTGTGATAATTTTAATTATCAAATGGAGAAAATGATCGAGAATGAAGTATCACCAGTTTTGCTCCAAGCGATAGTTAAATCTTTAATTAGATTTGAACGTGAAATGATAATTAAATTTACCGATAACACCGCGGGTGTTAGATATGCGGTACTACCAGTTTTTCTCCATGGGATGAATAGATTGGGATTGATAAATAAATGATTACTTCGGTAAGGCTCGATAGTGCCGACTAGTTGATAAACCTTAATTTGGTTTTGGATTGATATCCAAAGGAAGATTAAAGAATAAATTTAAAAGAATTTATCTTTGATAAAATTAATGGGAACCTTTCCCTAAAGATGTGAATATTTGAATAGGAGAATATTCTAAATTGGAATGAGGCGTATGTTGTGTTCTTATAGCACTTGATTATAAGATACATGAATTATTCGGAAAGACCGGGTTTATCCCATTCTGAATAATTAATACGACGATAAGTCGATGATGAAGACGGTGGTTGAAGACCGGAGATCTTCACATCGTTTTGATAATTACCGATGTCTTGATTGGGTTGTACACCTAGGACAAGGAAATAAGTGGTGATCGTCCTGACATACTTGGAGATCGACCGAATATACGAGGAATAAGGTGCCTCCGGTTTCGTTCAGACCCAGAACGGACTTGTAAATGGATGTGGTCTGACATTGGATTTTATTCTTTGTTGATTGAGTTCTATTAAATATATATCTGTTTGGTGGCTGAGAATTTATTCTCTTGCTTAACACCCTTCTCTGAGACGTACAAGCTTAGAGGTTATACATCGATAGACATCAGTTGCATGGCATGAATTGTCAGTGTGGTATGCTGAGATGCAAATGATCAAGGCTTTTATTGAAAAGCAGAGTCTTGTGGTTGATGATCAAAGCACGACTTTAAATATTATAGCTTTGTGTATAGCGTTAATTCGAGAGCCTCACACCCCGGTATGGACCAGAAACGGGAGAGGACCCCAGGGAGGACATGCGTTTCCTTCTAGCTAGGAGTGGTGTCATGGTATGGAACCCAGACATTTTACTCGTATGGATGTTGCATATTGTTTGATGGATAGTGAGGTACCTCTGATCTGAGTCCCTAGTGGCTCTTGTGATGGTCGGCATACTGACCATATTTACTCCCCATAGGGCGGGGAAGCATATTGTTCAGGAATTACTAATCCTCGAATGTAAGAGAGGACCGGCCCTGGCGTTCCTAGCTGCAGTCGCGGTTGTATCCTAAGACTCGGGCTAGATAGTCTCGAATTCGGTAAGGATGATCTCTTGCCTTGTTTCATGATGGAAATCCAATTTCCAATACGACATTTCGGTTTTAGTTGTAAAACTAATATGGCGACATAGTAGCATGGGATACTATGCCGTCTATGATTGATACATTTGTGTTTGAAGTTGATTTTGACACTATACACTTATAGTAATATCAAAATTATTTGTTTTAAACGTACCAAGCATGGTTATTATAAGGGAAAACTCTATCCTCCGGCTTGCGTTGCATTGTGTGATGGGACCTGAGTCTTATACTAGCTTCATTTTTTTCAAAAAGCATTGTGCTATTTGTTTTATGCACTGGTATTCTTGGGAGAAAACCCGTTTCGTGTTTACGGCGTGGTCCCTTGATTTACTTTGTTTCTAGAGTAAAGTTTTAAATAACTGTTTTAGTTCTCACACCAGTCCCATGACTGACCTGGAGTTTATTGTTTTAACCTAAACTCAGGGTGCCCATATTTTCCATACGGGAAGCTAGTAGTTTTGGTTTTGCAGATTATTTGTTTTCCCAGGATCCTGGATTTACAGCTGGAGCTATATTAGAAAAGCTTTGTATCTATGTATCTCTTTCAGTTGTGTTATGTATTATTTTTCCACTGCAATGTAATGTATATTAATCTCTGATATTTTTCGGATGTATATTATTTACTCATACTCTGTTATATTCTTGTACTCTGATATAATTGTTGTAATAGCAATGAAAATTTCTATTGTTTGTTTTCTGATTTGTCGTGGTCTCAACTCAATCCTGGCTTTCCCGTAATGGCGATTTTGGGTCGTTTTCAGCGTGGTATCGGAGCTTTGGTTTACATAGCTCGAGAACAAGACACATTAGAACTGAACGAAAGAATTCATCCGAGATTGGATTAGTAATATCCAATAAGAATGGCTCGTTAGAGATAGGATCAGTAGTATCCTAGAATGAATCAGAAGAGTATTATTTATAAGAACAAATTTGGTTTTGAAAATTTAATCTAATTATTTTATTTTATTTTGGACAATCGAGTATATGAAGATTTTGCATATACACGTCATGAACGTATATTCAAAGCCTCGAATATACTTGATAGATATAGAATCACACTCTAGTCGTCTGGAGATGATCCTGGTGATTAATCGATTATCATCAGTATTTATGTTCGAGTTTCGAAAGTGGGATATCTATATGTTTCCAATTGACTGGTGTGAGAACCAAAACTTAGATAGGGTTATTTGTTGTGATTTGGCATTAAAAATGGATTTTTGAATATATAAAAGTTATATGTTTGAAAAGTTAATCAACTAATTGATTGATGGTTGTGATGTGTGATTATTAATCCAACTAGTAAAACCAATTAGAAGATAAAGGTAAATTTAGCCAAATCGAATCAAATATTGAACTGAATTGTAATTTGATTGGAATTGCATGCATATACATGTATATATAATGAACAGGTCATAGCATGTACGCTAAAAAGAGAAATAAAATTGTATGCTCGCCAAATAGGTACATGTTTACTATATTTCTTGGGTTTTGATGATTTTATGAGCCGATTGTCTTTTTCTTTTTCTTTTGGATTGATGAGCGCCTTACGAGGCAAATTGCGGTTTTAAAGGTCTCCCCATACAAAGGAGGTTATGGCGAAATTTTTAGAAAATTTAGGGTGTTAGCCAATTTTTTGAGAAATTCGAAAATTCTTAGAAACTGAAATGTTGAAGAATGAAAGCCAGAATAAAAGTTGAGTTGGTTAGCTAAACATCTTTCAGCTCCGTTCCTTTTCAAGGATGAAAAGATTTTAAATGGAGGAGATTGTAACAACCCGAATTTTTAGAACCAATTTAAAATTTTTATTTTCGCTATTTTAATGGATTTTGAATATTTAAAATGATTTATTTTAAATAATAACGACTAAAAATTTATTTAAATCGAAGTTAGAACGTATAAATTTATTTTAACTATAAAACAAGCCTGAAATGGCTCGGTAGTTTGAAAATTCGATTTTAAACTTTAAATGAATGTACAGAATTCAAAATAAATCGGATTTCAGTAAAACAAGAAATATTTGAATCTGTTTAACAATATCTTTTTAACGAATGTGAAAAATTCATATTTCATAATATAAATTGAAAGTTTTTTCCAGTTTAAAATTTAAAATAATCGCTATGGAATTTATATATTTTTTAATATAATATAAAGCCCTTAAAAATAGTCATTTTGCAAACGACCTCTGTTTTCGATGAAATCACTTTTGTTGGATCAAGAATGTCAAATTATTGCTAGATTCCAAGTTTCATAATTTTTGGAATTAGTATGTGAGCGCAGTGAATTAAAACGTGTTTGGTAATTTCAATTTGAATTTCATCGACTGGAAAATGACCATTTTTCAAACGGTCTCCAAATTCGATGAAATTAGATTTATTAGGACTATATCGTCAAAACATAGCTAGATTTATTTTTCTAGAATTTTCGGAGTTAGTATGTATCCCTGGTAAATCAAAATGTATGTTAAAATCAATTTTGAATGTTATATTAATCTATATTCTAATGAAAACTGATCAAAATAGTCGAATTGGCCTACGTCACATATCCTATTGTGTCCGGAATGGGGGTATTTGACTATGGACGACAGTCGTTGGGTTTGATTTCGAGTTCGTATCAACATAAGGGTGTTTTCGAAATTAAATGAATTAAAAATAAAAACATAATTAATATAAATACACCATAACCCTAATTTCTGAAACCCGCCGCTCTCCTTGAACCCACAGTGGAAATCGTTCTTCCTTTCTCTTCGATTTCACTTTCAATCTGCCCCATGAAATCCAAAAGTTATGAAATGAAAATCAGAGTATGCTCTGAGCTCTACAAATCCACAACAATTTGGAGAATTATCATTTTGAATTTTGTTGGAATTTTGGGGTTGAAACCGCCGACTTCGTGGCGTTATTCTGGACGAAGGAGGCTTTCGAGTGGGCCACGGTTTTGAGGGGTGGGGAGGTTTTCGAATGTGGTTCGTGTGGAGGTGGCTGATAAGGTGCTGGTGTTGTGTGGTGGCACTACGGAGGAGAGAGAAGGATGGAAGGGGGTCGACGTCGTGTCTGGGGTTTCCAAAAATTTGATTAGCTAAGGTAACGATTTAAAGGTGTTGCTAATTTAATTAAATACGTTTTAAAATTGTACAGTGTTTAAAAATACATATCTTTTTCATACGAGGTCCAAATCCGACGATTTTGGATCCGTTGCGATCGTGCGGACGAGAGCTTCACAACAAGACTAATTGGGTCCAGTTTGGAGCTTGTTAGAGTCTAGGGCAGATTTAAATCCAAACGTCCAATAAAGAATGACGGAGTGGATCCCAATGTGAGAACTCCTTCTCACTCTAATTATTTTACAGTTAAATATATACTAGGATGCAGACGGGGCTTAGTAGCCCACGACACTATTTATTGTACAAACCATGGTTGTTTGTTTGGATTATATAGTGGAAATTTGATTGTGTTGAAAATTGATTGTATTGTGGTGTATTGAATGAGATTGACAATTGTGTATGGCGCGAGCCAGTATCAGGAGAGGGGTAATGCTAGTGATTACTCCGGTTTTAATATCGCGCCGTTATGTTACCGAAATTTTCTAAAATAAATATTTATTCATTAAAAATATAATTTTTAATGTGTATATGAACTGTATAAAATATTCTTGTGTCGAATAAAATGTTTGAATTATAAAAATATCATTTTTATTAAATGTATGAACTATTAAAAATAGTCAAGTGTCAAAATAAATATTTTATCATTAAAAATATAATTTTTAACGTATATATGAACGGCATAAAATTCTCCTGAAATGGAAATATGTATTCATTTCCAAATCGGACGATTCGTTTATGTACACTCGTTTAACTGATATTGATTTCAACGACAAATTTTACACATTGCCCAACTACACAAATAATATTCAGTATTTGTTGGTTGAAATCCCACATGGGTATTAGGATGATATTTGGCGTACACTAATCCCAGTTGTTTAGTTGTATGTCAATCGATTGGTTGACAGACTGTTGTAAGTGTTAATTATTTATATTTAATGCTTATGTAGTTGTGTAATGCCACTCTGGATGATGGTATACTGTGTATCATTATTGTTGTAGTATACATGTGTTGTATGAAATCCATATAAATAACATTATATGGTAATTGACTGTGTCTGATTCCAATTCAGAAATAATGAATATTTTAAAATAACGAATATTTTAAAATAATATTCTAAAGGATTAAAATATGATTTTGATGTTCGATTTTGGATGGACACGAGAATATTGAAATATGTGACGCCGTGTTGATTAGACTTGCGCCATTTAACGCGAACGATATTTATATCGATTTTATTCATTTTTAAAATGAATATCGAAAAGGAAATGATTTCAAAATCTGATATTTTGAAAATATTATCATTTAAATATTATAATGATAAGGAGTATTCAATTTTGATTTAAAATTGAAATGAAAGTGGGAATCGTTTTTAAAATGAATTTATAAAATATGTTTTGAACGAAATATATATTATATTATATATATATACTAATGGCTTGAATAGAACGCGCCGCGACCGTTCGAGAATTTCGACCATTGACTTCGAATTGACATTACGGGAGATCCGACCATCGAATTCTCCTAAAATCGGAACCGCTGGGTTTCGTATCGAAAAGAGATCTGCAACAAATATAAGAGATTTGAAAACTAATGGTTGGATTTGGAATTATGTCCAAATCAAATTTGGAAAAGGTAGCTATTAATGCAGTTCGATGACCGTTTATGGAAATCGACTGAAAGGGCCTTAATAAGATTATTAAAAATATTAATAATTTGTGTAAAATCATAATAAATGATTTGGAAAGAATTTGGATGAAAAATTTCAGATTTGAAAAGATAAAAATATATTTTTATCAAAATGAACTAGTTATTAACTAGAAAAATAATCCAATGGTTTTAAATAAATAAATTGGATAGGGAAATAGTTGTAATTTAACCAGGATTTTTTTTCAGTGTATGAATTGAAATGGATTTGAACAGAAATCAACTTTGGGATATTTCGATATTGGATTTCGTGACTATACGGATATTGTGGAGGAATTTGGAAGATGGATATATATTGTTATTCCCCATATGATATGTGTTGGTTTCAGAATTTGATATTGAACGTAAGTCGATATAATTTCTGTTGAAAGCCTTATATTTAATATCAAAGTGGATTTTGGGTTTGTCGTGAATGGTGTCTTCAGTAACACTGTTCTTAAACCCCGTGTGAAAAGAATAAATCTTTTAATTAAGATTATTAGAGTTTCCAGTTATATTTAGTAATTGGAATAAAATGAAATGTGAATTGGGTATATTGTGAATTATGGTTTTAACAACATTCTTTCTTTAACCGATTAACAGTGAAATGTAATTTGGAATATATAAATCTTTTATTAAGATTTAATGGAAATTTTCCAAAGTAAAGTTTTCCAATTTAATATATTAAATTGGAATTGAATGGAATTCGATTTGGTAATAATCGAAGTGAGCTTCCGTGGAGGAAGATTGTTAATATATATGGAATTTAAAAGGCTTTGTCGTTATTCCCTTTATATTATTAGTCAGATACGGAAATTGATATCGATTATATATTGATATGTTTTCCGTGAAAATTCCATAGTTAATGGAATATGATTTTGGGTTCATCACAAACTGTGTTTTAAACGACATTAGTTCTTTAACCCAGTTAAAGACAGGATTACATATCTAGCATTGTTTTTGAACCGTATTGTTGATCTCTATTAAATATATATATATTTGGTGGCGGAGAATTTATTCTCTTGCTTAACACCCTTCTTTGAGATGTACGAGCTTAGAGGTTATATATCAGCAAAAATCAATGGTACGGTGTAGATTGTCGATGCGGCATATTTGATTTCCCAAAGTTAAATAATATATGATAATGATTTTTGTGAAGATTAAAACTAAGTGGGGTTTTAATGAATCTTTAATTAGGTTGAAATGTGATTGTGATAATTTAAATTATCAAATGGGGAAAATGATCGAGAATGGAGTACCACCAGTTTTGCTCCAAGCGATAGTTAAATCTTTAATTAGATTTGAACGTGAAATGGTAATTAAATTTACCGATAACACCGTGGGTATTAGATAAGCAGTACTACCAGTTTTGCTCCATGGGATGAATAGGTTGGGATTGGGATTAATAAATAAATGATTACTTCGGTAAGGCTCGATAATCCCGACTAGTTGATAAACCTTAATTTGGTTTTGAATTGATATCCAAAGGAAGATTAAATAATAAATTTAAAAGAATTTATCTTTAATAAAATTAATGGGAACCTTTCCCTAAAGATGTGAATATTTAAATAAGAGAATATTCTGAATTGGAATGAGGCGTATGTGCTGTTCTTATAGCACTTGATTATAATATTCGTGAATTATTCTGAAAGACCGGGTTTACCCCATTCTGAATAATTAATACGACGATAAGTCGACGATGAAGACGGTGGTTGTAACACCCTATGTCCGTTAATGTCACTCACAAAGGGAATGCATTAACTTCCATGAAGCATTATAAGTAAACAGAACAGAATATTACAAGACAGATAAATAAAGTAGTACTTGAAAATTTTATAACTTTATTACAGCAGAAACAGAAGTAAGTTTCGTTACATCTTTCAAAACCACAATATCGGAATTCAAGTACATAAATATCAGTCTTGTACAAAAGCCTTCAGAGTACGTAATTTTATAGCCATAATCCCCAATAGAAAATGCCATAAATAGGTAGAATCAAAGCCAAACAATACTTCAAGCACTCTAGCACTTCAAGCGGAGAGAAATCTAAGTTAAGCTCTTACGTTCCCAACCTAAGTACCTGGGGGGAAACGGAAGAAAAGATGCGAAACAAACTAGGTCAGACATACGTCTGGTGAGTCTAGTGACTTTCAGCATATAAACAGATAACAGTATCATGACATGTAAATAAAACTAGATGAGAGATAGATGTAACAGGAGTAGCAGGTTAACAGAAGAAACAGAATGATATAGGCCAAGCTAAGCTCCTTACTTAGTTTTCACTTCTCTGCACTAATACTAGTATAACAGAATTAGGTGTTATCCTATTGTCTAAACAGAAAACAGAATGATCTCTTCAGAAACACGATGCTAGAAATGGGCCTTTACCACCCGAACAGAGACAGGCGGTACAGAAACAGAATCAGAAACGAAATCAGAGACAGAAACAGAATAATCCCTATGGAAACAGAATATTAGAGTTAGGTGTACACTAGTAATGGGACTTTACCACCCCAACAGACGGTACCACACAGAACAGACATGTGTATCACTCCCTAAAGTGGCAACCTATAGACACAGACCTATTTACAGATGTCACGGTGTCTTACATCCTCAGAGCAGACCGGATCCATGCACGCACATGACCCGGTTGGAATGCGCCATCAACACCCCTCGCCATTATCAGAGTGAACCTCTTACTATTAGTTTAGTAAGCGTGCCGGGACCTCTCTTAGTGTTGGGTCATAGTTTTGATACCAGAAAGGGTTACTGACTAATATGGGTCCCAAACAACAGATGACACAAGTAATTATCCCTCCTGAACTTGTGTCCCCAGACCAACAAATTTCAAATTAACTTGTTTACAGATTTCAGATGTACAAAGTTCAGGTTAACTAGTTTTCAGATCAGACATACAAGTTAACAGGTTTGTAGACTAACGGATCAGATGTACAGATTAACAAGTTCTCAGACTAACGGATCAGATATACAGATTAACAGACTTACAGATTGTTTTATCTAACTTTGTATTGGGCCTACTGATTCACGAAACGGGTTTATTAGATTCATCAGTCCAGTTGTTTTAATCCTATCCACCCAACACGTTTTAGGCATCATATTTATCTTAGATTTGCATTAATTAAATATTAATGCACAGACCACTCACATTAGGTCGGTAGCTTGTGGCCGCTGGATGTGCCGGGCGGTTCTGGGCAGACTTCTGCCACAAGCCAGACTTAACCTCATGTCTAAGCATCCTTATACCTACGACCTCTCACATTAGGCTGACAGTTTGCGGTTGCTGGTTAAGCCGGTTGGGTCCGGGCAGGCTTCCACCGCAAACTGAGTCTAACCTCGTGTCTCATCATTCTTATTTGTAGCTAAAGTTTTCATTCACAGATTATGCCAATATCAGATTAATTATGCCAATTCAACAAATTAACTTCTTTACAAGTTACAGCAGATTATTCAAAGTTCCATTAACATGTTTTGCTCAATTTTAGATCGAGCCTACAGATTACATACCCAAATCACAGTATTCAATTCCAACAAATCTAGCTGATTGGGCAATTTAATAGATTTAAACATATCCTAAAGTTCTATTAACATATCTTGCCTAATCATAAATTAAGCCCCATTTTACATGCCCAAATTATGGTCATAATTCTCAACATAACATATGCCCAAATTTAGTTAGATTTTCCACAATACAGAATATTCTCTAAAAGCCCCAAATCATGATATACAATATGAATTATGCCAATTTATATCCATTGATTACCGCGTATGTCAAATATCCAAAAATCCGAATTAGGAGTATTCACATTAATAGTTATCCATATTTTAATATAGGTTTTTCATGCCTAAGTCACATATCCTTTTTCTTCCAAGTCATAGATCGTCATATAAAATATGCCCCAAATCTAGCTCTTAAATTACAACATGTATTATGTCCTCAAAATCAGATCTTGAATTATAACATGCATTATGTCCCCAAATTACAAGTCATATGTTGTCATACATTAATTCTCCTTCTTCCAAATCATAAACCGTCATATATAGTATGCCTAGATCTAGATCTTAAATTACAACTTATGTTGTGTTCTCAATTTAGTCACAAATCAGTTATGTCCAATAATGCATCATTCAATATTTTCCCCAAATTTAGCGTTCGCGTGTCAATCTCTTATGAGATTTGGCTCAGGCTCGTGTTAGCCTGGCTATAGAACAAAAGGAAGGAAGACATACAGAATAGTTACGATAAGATAGATCTACATAGAAAAACAGATCTGATAAACAAGAATAAGATGGATCTACACAGAAAAACAGATCTAATAAACAAGAATAAGATAGATCTCCAATTCAGATTTATACCCATGTCAAGATCATAATTAAATTTCATATCTGAAAATAATTGTACTCACAAATCGTGGTTTAAGAAAGAGAAGAACGATTCTAGGATCTGATTTTCTTGAGTTGATTTAGCTTTCCGTTGATGTAGGCGTTGATTTGTTATCTTTATCTTCTCTTTTGAATTGATTGATAAGGGTGAAGGCTAGGTCACTTTAGGTTTTAGGAGCATGGATGCACCATTCCTCTTTGTTAATGAATTAGGTTTTAGGTCTAGGGTCCTTATATAGTTGTAGAAAGTGTTTTAGGACCATTAGATTAACCCTAAACCATGAGAACCAATTAGATGCCACATCTGCCTTAGAGAGAATCGTCCCACGGGTTGACAGCCAAACACCCTGAATCAACCCCTAGTCGACCCAGCGGGGCATGGGTCGACCTCAAAAATGGGTCAATTCGGTTATTCCCCCTCCCGATTCGCTGTTTTGAACTTTTTTGCATATTTATTTATTTAATTTTTATATATATATCTATGTACATACTTTTCTCATATGCATACAAACTTCAAGGCTTAATAACATCTTCATAAGGTATCCGTTTTGTGCAAACTAAATGTCTATCTTGACCTGAAATTTTGAAACGAACATAATAGTGCAACCCATTTCACTTAATTCTTCTTCTAAAAATTAAGTATACTTTAATTTGTGAATTTTAATGTTATAAAATTACGGGGCGTTACATTCTCCCCTCCTTAAAGGATTTCGTCCCCGAAATCTCCAAGTTAAGAAGAATGTATCCTATTATCCAATCATCCATCTACTCAACCTTCATCCACAAGCATCCATTATCCTTAAAAGGTTTTCTAATGCCGTATGAACATATGCAGAGTGTGTGTATATGTTTCTTATCTAATGCAAAATCAGGCAGTCTAATGATCTAGTTAACCTCCTTAATGTGAATTATGTTAGTGCCATGAGTCCAATTATGTATGCAAGAAATCCTATTTGATACACATCATTTCTGTATGGGTGCATAACCATTCAATTCGAATGCAACATCCATGTGATGAGTCAATCATTTTGCATCCAAAAAAATTGAAAAATGCACATCCATATGCAGTACGAAAGTGTTATTGAGTCGATCTAGTGCCTAGTGTGTGTGTATGCAACCACGAGCAACCACTTGCATCCACTTGCAACCATCAAACATAACATGTCTCAAACACATGTTTACACCCATTAGTTTCTACCTAAAGGTCGAAGACTTGATCGATACGATACAGCCGAGTGATAGAAGCAAGTACAATTAAAATAAAAGTTCTGTTCCCATTATACATTGGTTAAGAAAATAAATCCCTAAGTATCAACCCCGAAGACCGAAATCAACATCAGATTGACACTCAGAGAATTACTCCCATTAAACAATGTCAAAACCAGAAATCTACATCACGCTTCGAGTAAAAACTCCTATCCTTTTCAGAAATATTCAGATACTTATAGACTACCGGTACAGATCAGATTATCAAATGATTCTTAGGAAACTAAGCATGATAAAACCCTACCATATCCCACAAAAACCAGAATGTATGCGTCATAGTCAACTTAATGCTTAACACAGATACCCTAAAACCCCAACCTATCACAAACAGATGAGTCGTAACCCTTATGGGGTTTGAGACTATAGAGGGATCAGAAACAAGACTAGTATTAAAGTGCAGAGACTCAACTACAGAATTAAAATGCCAGAATGATTAGATAAGGAAATTAAACTTTCTACGAAAAATTTTCCACCTCTATCCTGTCCACCAACTGCGAGAGCATTCGCCTACCTTCTAGAAGATTCTGCCCGTTGCCCTTGCCTTCTGGGGCAATCCTTGATCAGATGTCATATCTCACCGCACTGAAAACAACCAGTCTTCTTACATGTCAACAAGTCTTTCTCTAAAGTTGCCCCTATCGAACGAAAAACCCTACGAAGCTCGAAAGAAGATTAGCCGTAGGCGAAATTACTGCGGCTACAGATGGAAGTTAGGCACTTCTTTGCCCTTTGACAGGCACCGTAGTCTCAGCATGCCTACGGAATCATATCGCAATGAGGTTACCTCCCAGAAAGCCAGGAGCCCGGGAGACTCAGAAAAGAAGGAAACAAGAATTAAACAGAAAATCAAAAGATAGATATACACTTTGGGGACTATGTTTTTCAAAATAACTTTCCTTTTGAAAATACTTCCTTTTTAAAACCTTTTTGAAAATAGTTTTCAAAAACTTTTTATCAAATCCGGTAACCTTCAGCTCTGATACCAAGTGTAACACCCCATGTCCGTTAATGTCACTCACAAAGGGATTGCATTAACTTCCATGAAGCATTATAAGTAAACAGAACATAATATTACAAGACAGATACATAAAGTAGTACTTGGAAAATTTATAACTTTATTACAGCAGAAACAGAAGTAAGTTTCGTTACATCTTTCAAAACCACAATATCGGAATTCAAGTACATAAATATCAGTCTTGTACAAAAGCCTTCAGAGTACGTAATTTTAAAGCCATAATCCCCAACAGAAAATGCCATAAATAGGTAGAATCAAAGCCAAGCAATACTTCAAGCACTCTAGCACTTCAAGCGGAGAGAAATCTAAGTCAAGCTCTTACGTTCCCAACCTGAGTACTTAGGGGGAAGCGGAAGAAAAGAGGCGAAACAAACTAGGTCAGACATACGTCTGGTGAGTCTAGTGACTTTCAGCATATAAACAAATAACAGCATCATGACATGTAAATAAAACTGGATGAGAGATATCCGTAACAGGTGTAGCAGGTTAAAAGAAGAAACAGAATGATATAGGCTAAGCTAAGCTCCTTACTTAGTTTTCACTTCTCTGCACTAATACTAGTATAACAGAATTAGGTGTTGTCCTATTGTCTAAATATAAAACAGAATGATCTCTTCAGAAACATGATGCTAGAAATGGGCCTTTACCACCCGAGCAGAGAGAGACGGTACAGAAACAGAATCAGAAACGAAATCAGAGACAGAAACAGAATAATCCCAACGGAAACAGAATACTAGAGTTAGGTGTACACTAGTAATGGGCCTTTACCACCCCAACAGATGGTACTACACAGAAACAGACAGGTGTTACCACCCCAACAGAAACAGACGGTACCCCAACAGAAACAGACAGAACTAAGTGTACCCTAAATTCTGCCCCAAGCGATTGGCTCCCTAATACTTAAATACCTTGTGCCGGCCGCACAGAAGGGTGTATCACTCCCTAAAGTGGCAACCTATAGACACAGACCTATTTACATATGTCACAGTGTCTTACATCCTCAGAGCAGACCGGATCCATGCACGCACATGACCCAGTTGGAATGCGCCATCAACACCCCTCGCCATTATCAAAGTGAACCTCTTACTATTAGTTCAGTAAGCGTGCCGGGACCCCTCTTAGTGTTGGGTCATAGTTTTGATACCAGAACGGGTTACTGACTAATATGGGTCCCAAAAACCAGATGACATAAGTAATTATCCCTCCTAAACTTGTGTCCCCAGACCAACAAATTTCAAATTAACTTGTTTACAGATTTCAGATGTACAAAGTTCAGGTTAACTAGTTTTCAGATCAGACATACAAGTTAACAGGTTTGCAGACTAACGGATCAGATGTACAAATTAACAAGTTCTCAGACTAACGGATCAGATATACAGATTAACAGACTTACAGATTGTTTTACCTAACTTTGTATTGGGCCTACAGATTCACGAAACGGGTTTATTAGATTCATCAGTCCAGTTGTTTTAACCCTATCCACCCAACACGTTTTAGGCATCATATTTATCTTAGATTTGCATTAATTAAATATTAACGCACAGACCTCGCACATTAGGTCGATAGCTTGTGGCCACTGGATGTGCCGGGCGGTTCTGGGCGGACTTCTGCCACAAGCCAGACCTAACCTCATGTCTAAGCATCCTTATACCTACGACCTCTCACATTAGACTGACAGTTTGCGGTTGCTGGTTAAGCCGGTTGGGTTCGGGCAGGCTTCCACCGCAAACTGGGTCTAACCTCGTGTCTCAGCATTCTTATTTGTAGCTAAAGTTTTCATTCACATATTATGCCAATATCAGATTAATTATGCCAATTCAACAAATTAACTTCTTTACAAGTTACAACAGACTATTCAAAGTTCCATTAACATGTTTTGCTCAATTTTAGATCGAGCCTACAGATTACATACCCAAATCACAGTATTCAATTCCAACAGATCTAGCGGGTTAGGCAATTTAATAGATTTAAACATATCCTAAAGTTCTATTAACATATCTTGCCTAATCATAAATTAAGCCTCATTTTACATGCCTAAATTATGGTCATAATTATCAACATAACATATGCCCAAATTTAGTTAGATTTTCCACAATACAGAATATTCTCTAAAAGCCTCAAATCATGAAATACAATATGAATTATGCCAATTTATAGCCGTTGATTACCGCGTATGTTAAATATCCAAAAATACGAATTAGGCGTATTCACATTAATAGTTATCCCTATTTTAATATAGGTTTTTCAGGCCTAAGTCACATATCCTTTTTTCTTCCAAGTCATAGATCATCACATAAAATATGCCCTAAATCTAGCTCTTAAATTACAACATGTATTATGTCCTCAAAATCAGATCTTGAATTATAACATGCATTATGTCCCCAAATTACAAGTCATATGTTGTCATACATTAATTCTCCTTCTTCCAAATCATAAACCATCATATATAGTATGCCTAGATCTAGATCTTAAATTACAACTTATGTTGTGTTCTCAATTTAGTCACAAATCAGTTACGTCCAATTATGCATCATTCAATATTTCCCCCAAATTTAGCGTTCGCGTGTCAATCTCTTATGAGATTTGGCTCAGGCTCGTGGTAGCCTGGCTATAGAACAGAAGGAAGAAAGAGATACAGAATAGTTATAATAAGATAGATCTACACAGAAAAACAGATCTGATAAACAAGAATAAGATGGGTCTACATAGAAAAACAGATCTGATAAACAAGAATAAGATAGATCTCCAATTCAGATTTATGCCCATGTCAAGATCATAATTAAATTTCATATCTGAAAATAACTGTACTCACAAATCGTGGTTTAAGAAAGAGAAGAACGGTTCTGGGATCTGATTTTCTGGAGTTGATTTAGCTTTCCGTTGATGTAGGCGTTGATTTGTTATCTTTATCTTCTATTTTGAATTGATTGATTAGGGTGGAGGCTAGGTCACTTTAGGTTTTAGGAGCATGGAGGCACCATTCCTCTTTGTTAATGAATTTGGGTTTAGGTTTAGGGTCCTTATATAGTTATAGAGAGTGTTTTAGGGCCATTAGATTAACCTTGAACCATGATAACCAATCAGATGTGTAACAACCCGAAAATCTGGGCCAGTTTAAAAAAATTTATTTTGGCAAATTTAGCGAATTTTGAACATTTAAAATGAATTATTTTGAATAATATCGACGAGAAATTTATTTAGAATGGAATTCGAACGTATATATTATATACGTCGTCGTTAGAATATAAATAATTATATATAATTATAAATAGAATTGAAAATGGCGCGGTAGTTCGATAATTCGATTTCAAACTTCAATTGAATGTACCGGGTGCAAAACAATCCGGATTTTAGTGAAACCAAAAATAATAGGATCTATTTGAGAATATCTTTCCAACGAATCCGAAAAATTGAAATTCATAGCGGGAATCAAAAGATATGTCCGGTTGAAAATTCTGAATAGTCGCTATGGAATTCAGACCCTTAAAAATGGGAATTTTGCAAACGACCTCGGATTTCGACGAAACCACTTTTGTTGGATCCGTGATGTCAAATTATTGCTAGATTCCAAATTTCATAATTTTTCGAATCAATATGTGAGCGTGGCAAAGGAAAACGCATTTGACCAGTTTAAGTTGATTTTAATCGACTGGAAAATGGCCATTTTTCCAACGGTCTCAGAATTCGACGAAACTAGTTTTGTTAGGACCGTATCGTCAATACGAAGGTAGAAAATATTTTTCTGGAATTTTTAGAGTTAGTATGCGGCCCCGGTAAATTGAAATGCGCGTTCAAATTCAATATATAGAGTTATATGTTGATTTTAACGGAAACTGATCGAAACGATCGAATCAGCTTACGATACATATACCATTGTGTTCGGAATGGGGGTAATTAGCTATGGACGACAGGCGGTGGGCCTCGTTTAGAGGTCATATAAAAAAGTCAACTTTTCGTAAATTAAATAATTAAAATAAAAAAAAACTTCCCTCTCCCCTTAAATCCCTCTGCCCCCCCCCCCCCTTCACGTTTTCAATTCAGAAGAAATAAAAAAAGGGGGGAATCGCGATCTCCCCCAGGCGATCGATCGCCTCGACGCCGCCCAGCCACCAGGAGGCGGTCGCCTCCGACCAGCCCCCCCCCCCCCCTCTCCTCCATCGAAGAACCGCAACGCCCCCCCTCCTATTGCTGCCAGCCGCGGCTTCTTCTTCTTCCTCCTTCAAAAACCGTCGCCCCCCCCCCCCCCCCCAACACTTCCGCTCCACCTCCGCCGCCTGCTGGAGGGCCCACCACCACCAGCGAGCAAGAAAACCCCATCCTCCTTTGGTCAAAGAAAAAAAAACATTAAGCCCTCTTTTATTTCATTTTAAAGCATTGTTTTTGAATTCGATTTTTCTTCCTTTATATCTATGAATGACCATGAACAAAGTTAGTTTTTTTACAACAATAGATTTGATTTTTGTTTAGAGGAAAATTTGATTTTTTTTTAAATAAAAAGAAGTGATTTTTGAAGATATAAAGGTGAGGTTTTTATTATATGAGAAGATTAAAAATATAATTTTTATAATATAGAAAAGTTAAAAACATAATTTTTATACTAGTGGCATATTAAAAATATGGTTTTTGTTAAAGTAGAAATATAAAAATATAATTTTTATATAGTTATGATAATAAAAATTCGATCTTTATATTTGAAAAGGCGAAATATTTTTATTTGAAAAGGCGAAATCTTTATATAGAGAATAGCATCGATGAAAAATAGAATTTTTATCTATATAGTAGCGATGTAAAAATAGAATTTTTATCTATATAGTAGCGATGTAAAAATAGAATTTTTATCTATATAGTAGCGATGTAAAAATAGAATTTTTATCTATATAGTAGCGGTGTGAAAATAGAATTTTTATCCATATAGCGTGATTATAAAAATAGGATTTTTATATACATAGCAACAAAGTAAAAATTCGATTTTTATATATTGAATAGCGAAGTAAAAATTCGATTTTTATATATTGAATAGCGAAGTAAAAATTCGTTTTTTATATATGTAGTGGCTACGGGCAACGAAAGTGATGAAAGGCGAGAACAACAAAGATTTCTACATAAGAAGAGTCGTGGAGTTTGGATAGCAATCAGTGAGAACTTCTCACTCTAAATTATTTTTCTAGTTATATATATATATATATATATATATACTAGGATGCAGACGGTGCTTAGTAGCACCCGACACCCGTCATCCACAGACCATGGATGACTTGTATGCTTGTTTGATGTGTTGTGAAATTTGTTTGTGTTGTTGATGTGAAATTGATAATATAAATTAATGTGTTGAAAGGAAATAAAATATTTACATAGTTAAAAATATTTTATCGTTAAAATTATAATTTTTAACGTGAAAGTGAATAAATAAATATTTATAAACAAATCGGCCGATTTGTTTATATACACTGATTTGACTGATATTGATTGGGTCGATAAATTTTACACATCGCCCAACTGCACAAATAAAAAAAATCTGTGTTTGTTGATTTGAAACCCCACACGGGTGTTGGGATGAAATTTGGCGTACACTAATCCCGATTATTTAATTGTATGTCGATCGATTGGTCGACAGACTGTGTAAGCGTTGATTATTTATATTTGATGCTTATGCAGTTGTGTGGTGCACTTTGGATGATGGTTGATTGTTTATCGTTGCTATTATATACATGTGTTGTATGGAATCCATATAATTAACGTTATATGGTGATTAATCGGGCCTCATTCCAATCGGGAAAATAATGAATATTTTAAAAGAAAATTCATGTGTTGAATATAAAAATAGTCACGTGTTGACGATGTTCATGTGTTGAAACTATTCATATGTTGAGTAAAATATTTCAATAATAAAATTTACATCTTTATCATATTTAAAATTAGAACTACTTCATGGTGGAGTCTGATTGAAAATCAAACGATAGATACCATAATTTTATAAAATATTTTACATAACAAAAATAGTGATGTGTTGACAATGCTCATGTGTTGGTATTAGTCGTGTGTTGAAAGAAATATAGATTCATGTGTTGAACAGAATAAATATTCATTTGTTGAATAGAATAAAGAAGTTTTTTTTGAAAAAAATATAAAGCCGTGTTGATTAGAGATGCGTTATTTTGACACGAACGATATTTATATCGATTTTATTCGTTTTATAATGAATATTGAAAAGTGATTTCAAAATTTAATAATTTGAAATGAAATTCAAATTAAATTAGATAAAAATTCAAATTGAAATTTTATTGAATCAATTTGAAATGAATTCGAATCGAATAGAAAATGAATTCGATTCGAATTGAATAGAAAGTGAATTTGAATTCGAATTGAATAGAAATGAATTCAAATTGAATTAAATTGAAATTGAATTAAAAAAACGAATTGAAATCGTTTTGAATTGAATTTAAAACGAACTGAAATTGAATTGAAATCAATTTGAAATGAATTCAAATTGAATTAAATAGAAGGTAAATTCAAATTAAATTGAATTGAAATGAATTAGAATTTGAATTGAATTGAAACGAATTTGAATTCGAATTAAATAAAAATTGAAATGAATTCGAATTAAATTGAAATCAAATCGATTTGAAATTCAAGATGAAGTTGAAATTGTTTTTGAAACGAATTTAAAACAATTTACAAAATACGTTTTAAAAAGGAAATCGACGAAATATATAATATATATATATATTATATATAATGGCCTGAATAGAACGCGCCGCGCCACGGCAGTTCGTGAATTTCGACCATTAACTTCGAATTGAAGCTGCGGGAGATCCGACCGTCGGATTCTCCTAAAACCGGAACCGTTGGGTTCGTATCGAAAAGAGCCTTCCAATGAATATTAGAAATTTGAAATCTAACGGTTGGATTTGGAATTATGTCCAAATCAATTTCAGAAAAGGTCGCTGTAAGTGCAGTTCGATGGCCATTGTTGGAAATCGACTGTACGGGCCTTGATAAAATTATTAAAAATACCTATAATTTGTGTAAAATCATAATATGTGAACTGGAAAGAATTGGGCTGAAGAATTCCACATTTGAAAAGAGAAAAATAGATTTTTGTCGAAATGAACTAGTTTTGAACTAAAATTAAAATCAATTTATTTTTGAAATAAATAAATTGAATTTGAAAGTGATTTTAAAAATAATCAATATTCCCAATACGTGAATTGGACTGGAGTTGAATCGAAATTATCTTCGGAATATTTCGATGTTGGATTTCATGACTATACAGATATTGTTATGGGAATTTGAAAGATATATTTTATATCGTTATTTCCAATACGATATTTGTTGGTTTCAGAATTTGATATTGAATATAAGCCGATATATTTTCTATTGAAAGCCTTGTATTTAATATCAAATGTGATTTGGGTTTGTCGTGAATCGTGTTTTAGATGACATTGGTTCTTTAACCCAGTTAAAGGCAGGATGTTGATTTTTGAAAAGATTAAAACTAAGTGGAGTTTTAATGAATCTTTAATTAGATTGAAATGTGAATTGATAATTTAAATTATCAAATCTGAAAGGTGATCGAGAATGGAGTACCACCAGTTTTGCTCCAAAGCGATAGTTAAATCTTTAATTAGATTTGAACGTGAGATGGTAATTAATTTTACCGATAACACCGTGGTGTTAGATATGGAGTATTACCAGTTTTTCTCCATGGGATATATAGGTTGGGATTGGGAAATAAAATAAATAATTACTTCGGTGTGGCTCGCTAATCCCGACTGGTTTGAAATGATATCCAAAGGAAGAATAAAGAATAAATTTAGAAGAATTTATCTTGGATAAAATTAATGGGAACCTTTCCCTAAGAATGTGATTTTGTGAATAAAAGAACATTCTAAATTGGAATGAGGCGTCTGTTGTGTTTGTGTAACATTTGTTTATCATATACGTGGGTTATTCAGAAAGGCCGGGTTTATACCCATTCTGAATAACCGATTCGACGAGATGTCGAAGATGAAGACGGTGGTTGAAGACCGGAAGTCTTCACATCGTTTGGGTGATTACTAATGATCTTGATTGGGCTGTACACCCAGGATGAGGGAAACAGTTGGTGATCGTCCAAACGTACTTGGAGATGGATGGATATGCGAGGAAAGTGCCTCCGGTTTCGTTCAGACCCAGAACGAACTTGTAAATGGATTGTGTGTCTGACATTGGATTTTATTCTGTGTTGATTGATCTCTATTAAATATACATCTGTTTAGCGACGGAGAATTTATTCTCTTGCTTAACGCCCTTCTCTGAGACGTACGAGCTTAGAGGTTGTATATCGATGGACATCAGTCGCATGGAGTGAATTGCCAGTGTGGCACGCGTAAGTGGCAATTGATCAAGGCTTCTGTTGAAAAGCAAAGTCTTGTGGTTGATGATCAAAGGACGGCCTGTGTGGCGTAGCTTTGTGTATAACGTGGATTCGCGAGCCTCACACCTCGGTATGAGTCAAAAACGGGATACGGACCCAAGGAGTGCACGACGTTTCTTTCTAGCTATGGTGGTGTCAGTGACCTACCAGCCCTGACATTTATATAATTTTCACCTGTCTGGTTGTTGGATACGAGGCGCCTCGGATATAGGTCTGTAAGGACCGGGAAACGTGTGTTCAGGAATAACCAATCCTCAAAAGTAAGAGAGGACCGACCTTGGAGGTTCCAAAGGATCATAGTGGGGTCCTGAGGCATTTGCTAGAGTGTCTCGAACGCGGAGAGGAGATTGCCCCTTGCCTCGACTCATGACGGAAATCCAATTTCCATACGTGATAGTGCAGTTTTATTTGTAGAACCTAGTATGGCGACATAGTGGTATGGGTCATTCATGCCGCCTATGATTGATATTTATGATTGAGATTGTTTTGACACTATACACCTATAATAGTATCAAATAATGTGTTTTAAACGTATCAAGCATGCTTTGGCTGTTATAAGGTAAAAACCCTATCCTCCGGCTTGCGTTGCATTGTGTGATGGGACCTGGGTCTTATAACAGCTTCATTTTTCTTTATTTAGCATTGCGCTGTCTGTTTTCTACACTGGTATTCTTGGGAGGAAACCCGTTCCGTGTTATACGGCGTGGTCCCTTGATTTACCAAACTTTAAAACCAATATTAATAACTGTTTTAGTTCTCACACCAGTCCCATGACTGACCTGGAGTTTATTGTTTTAACCTAAACTCTGGGTGCCCTTATTTTCGACACGGGCAGCTAGTAGGTTTGGTTTTGCAGATGTATATTCATAGGGTCCTGATTTACAGCTGGAACGATGCTCGGAAAGCTCTGTATCCGTGTGTTACTTTCAGTTGTGTTTTCTAATTTTTTTTCCGCTGCTATGTAATTTATTGTAATCTCTGATGTTCATCGAATGTATTTATTCATTTATACTCTGTATATTCTTGTATCTGATGGAATTATTGTAATAACAATGAAATGTTCTTCCGTCTGCGTTCTGATTTGTCTTGTCCTCAACGTTATCCGCGCTTTCCTTCACGGGGAAGTTCGGGTCGTTTCAAGATGCAACATCTTCCTTAGAGCGAATCGGCATACGATTTGACAGCCAAACACCCTGAATCAACCCCTAGTCGACCCAGCGGGGCTTGGATCGACCTCAAAAATGGGCTGGTTCAGTTATTCCCCCTCCCGATTAGCTGTTTTGAACTTTTTTGCATATTTATTTATTTAATTTTTATATATATCTATATATATATTTTTCTCATATGCATACAAACTTCAAGGCTTAATAACATCTTCATAAGGTATCCGTTTTGTGCAAACCAAATGTCTATCTTGACCCAAAATTTTGAAACGAACATAATAGCGCAACCCATTTCACTTAATTCTTCTTCTAAAAATTAAGTATACTTTAATTTATGAATTTTTATGTTATAAAATTACGGGGTGTTACAGTGGTTGAAGACCGGAGATCTTCACATCGTTCGGATAATTATTGATGTCTTGATTGGGCTGTACACCCAGGACAAGGTAATAAATGGTGAGCGTCCAGACGTACTTGGAGATCGACCGGATATGCAAGGAATAAGGTGCCTCCGGTTTCGTTCAGACCCAGAACGGACTTGTAAATGGATGTGTGTCTGACATTGGATTTTATTCTGTGTTTACTATTAAATATATATTTGTTTGGTGGCGGAGAATTTATTCTCTTACTTAACACCCTTCCCTGAGACGTACGAGCTTAGAGGTTATATATCGATAGACATCGGTTATATGGCGTGAATTGTCAGTGTGGCATGCTGAGATGCAAATGATCAAGGCTTTATTTAAAAAGCAGAGTCTTGTGGTTGATGATCAAAGCACGACTTTAAATAGCATAGCTTTGTGTATAGTGTTAATTCGCGAGCCTCACACCCCGGTATGGACTAGAAACGGGAGAGGACCCCAGGGAGGGCATGCGTTTCCTTCTAGCTAGGAGTGGTGTCATGGTATGGAGCCCAGACATTTCACTCATGTGGATGTTGCATATTATTTGATGGATAGCGAGGTACCTCGGATTTGAGTCCCTAGTGGATCTTGTGATGGTCGACATACTAACCATATTTATGCCCTATAGGGCGGGGAAACGTATTGTTCAGGAATTACTAATCCTCAAACGTAAGAGAGGACCGACCCTGGCGTTCCTAGGTGCAGTTGCGGCTGTATCCTAAGACTCGGGCTAGACAGTCTCGAATTCGGCAAGGACAATCCCTTGCCTTGGTTCATGATGGAAATCCAATTTCCAATACGACATTTCAGTTTTAGTTGTAAAACTAGTATGGCGACATAGTAGCATGGGATATGAGAGGTCCCGAACTTCCCCGTAAAGGAAAGGCTGGATTGTTTTGAGAACACGACAAACCAAAACACAAACAGAAGAACATTTCATCGCTTATTACAACAATTTCCATCAGAGAACAAGAATATACAGAGTATGAATAAATATTATACATCAGACAAATATCAGAGATTTACAAGTTACAATGCAACGGAAAATAATACAAAATCACAACTGAAAGGAATATACGGATACAGAGCTTTCCGAATATCATTCCAGCTGTAAACCAGGATCCTGTGAATATAAATCTGCAAAACCGGAACCACTAGCTGCCCATGTGGAAAATAGGGGCACCCAGAGTTTAGGTTAAAACAATAAACTCTAGGTCAGTCATGTGACTGTAGTGAGAACTAAAACTGTTATTAAATCTTTACTTTAAAACAAAGTAAATCAAAGGAACACCCCGTATAACACGGAACGGGTTTCCTCCCAAGAATACCAGTGCATAAAACAAACAGCGCAATGCTTGTTGGAAAAATGAAGCTATTATAAGACCCAGGTCCCATCACACAATGCAACGCAAGCCGGAGGATAGGGTTTTCCCTTATAATAGCCAAACATGTTTGGTGCATTTAAAACAAATCATTTGGATACTATTATAGTGTAAAGTGTATAAAACAACTTCAAATATAATTGTATCAATTCTAGATGGCATGGGTACCAAATATCATGTCGCCAATACTAGGCTCTACAATCAAAACCGCAAAGTCACGTATTGGAAGTTGGATTTCCATCTGTGAACCAAGGCAAGGGATCATCCTTACCGCTTCGAGACGCTCTAGCCCGTGTCTCAGACAAGTACTCAACCACGCCTTTGGATCGTCAGGGCCGGTCCACTCGATGTGGATTAAAATGCCTGCACACTACGTTTCCCCAGCCTAAGGGGCATAAATCTGGTCTGTATAAAGACCATATCATCCATCGGCCCCGCAGTGCCAATATATCCAAGGCGCCTCGCTATCCATCATCCACATAAGTAAAACATATGGGCGTGCAAAACCCAGACACTACTCCTGGCTAGAAGGAAACGCATGCCCTCCCTGAGGTCCTCTCTCGTTTTTTGGTTCACACTGGGGTGCGAGGCTCGCGAATTAACGCTACACAAAGCTATGCTATATTAAAGCCGTGCTTTGATCATCTACCACAAGTCTCTGCTTTTCAACAGAAGCCTTGATCATTTGCATCTCAGCATGCCACACAGGCAACTCACGCTATGCAACCGATGTCTATCAATCACACAAAATGAAATATGATGTCAGACACACATACATTTACAAGTTCGTTCTGGGTCTAAACGAAACCGGAGGCACCTTATTCCTCGTCCCATGTGTCGAATACAGGAGAGAGGCCCTCGCATATCCGGTCGATCTCCAAGTACGTCTGGACGATCACCACTTATTACCTCGTGTTGAGAGTAAATCCCAATCATGACATCAGTAATCATCCAAACGATGTGAAGACCTCCGGTCCTCAACCACCGTCTTCATCGTCGACACATCGCCGATTCAATTATTCAGAATGGGATAAACCCCGTCTTTTCGAATAACTCGTGTATATTATAAACAAGTGCTAAAAAAACACATCATACGCCTCATTCCAATTCTGAATATTCTTTTATTTAAATATTCATATCTTTTGGGAAATGTTCCCATTAATTTTATCAAAAATAAATTCTTTAAATTTATTCTTTAATCTTCCTTTGGATATCAATTCAAACCAAATTATGGTTTATCCAAACTAGTCGGGATTAGCGAACCTTACCGAAGTAATCATTTGTTTTAATTTCCCAGTCCCAACCTATTCATCCCATGAAGTAAAACTGGTAATACTTCATATCTAACACCACGGTGTTATCTGTAAAATTAATTACCATTTCACGTTCAAATCTAATTAAAGATTTAACTAACACTTGGAGCAAAACTGGTGATACTCCATTCTCGATCATTTCTTGGATTTGATAATTTTAGTTATCAAATTCACCTTTCAATCTATTTAAAGATTCATTAAAACTCTAATTCAGTTTTAATTTCCAACAATCATTACTTATTGATTTTTCCAATTCAGGAAATAAATCCCGTCTTTGACTGGGTTAAAGAACTAATGTCATTTAAAACACAGTTCACGATATACCCAAAATCACATTCCATTAATTATGGAATTTTCACGGAAAAACAAACCAATATGTAATCGATATCAATTTCCGTATCCGACTAAAATTATAAATGGAATAACGGCAAAGCCTTTTAAATTCCATATATATTATCAGTCTTCCTCCACAGAAGTTCATTTCGATTATTATCAAATCAAATCCCATTCCATTCCAATTTATTTTATTAAACTAGAAAACTTTACTTTGGAAATTCCATTAAATCTTCGAAAAAAGATTTGTAAATTCCAAATCACATTTCACTGCAAATCGGGCTAAAGAACGAATGTCGTTAAAACACAGTTCACAATAAACATGATTTATATTCCATTTCAATTCCAATTAAATGTTCATTAATTGGTAATTCTTCTTTAAATCTTAGTTAAAAGATTTATTATTTTCACAAGGGGTTTCAGAACAGTGTTAATGAAGACACCATTCCATCAGTCTTTAACCGTAAGTTAGTAAGAGAATAATTCCCTATGTATTAATCCCGAAGGCCGAAACCAACATCAGATCAATACCCAGGAAACCATTCAACTTAGCTAACCTTCATTTAGTTTCTAATTTGCTTAACTCCATTGGTTTTAAGAATAGTGTTAGTGAAGACATCATTCACGACAAACCCAAAATCCCATTTGATATTAAATATAAGGCTCTGAGAAGAAAATATATCGGCTTATATTCAATATCAAATTCTAAACTCAACAAACATCGTATTGGAATAACGATATATATATCTTCCAAATTCCTCCATAATGCCCTTATAATCACGGAATCCAATATCGAAATATTCCAAAGATAATTTCGATTCAAATCCATTCCAATTCATATATTGGAAATTCTGGTTATTTTTAAAACCATTTCGAATCCAATTTATTTATTTAAAAATAATTGGATTATAATTCTAGTTCATAACTAGTTCATTTTGATAAAAATCTATTTTTATCTTTTCAAATATGGAATTTTTCATCCCAATTCTTTCCAAATCATTTCTTATGATTTTACACAAATTATTTATATTTTTAATAATTTTATCAAGGCCCGTACAGTCGATTTCCATAAACGGCCATCGAACTTCACTTACAGTGACCTTTTCCAAATTTGATTTGGACGTAATTCCAAATCCAACCGTTAGATTTCAAATCCCTAATATTCGTTAGAAAGCTCTTTTCGAAACGAACCCGACGGATCGGTTTTAGGAGAATCCGACGGTCGGATCTCCCGTAATGTTCATTCAAAGTAAATGGTTGAAATTCGTGAAATGCCGCAGCGCGGCGCGTTCTATTCAGGCCATTATATTAAATATATATAATATAATATATATTTTGTCGATTTCCGTTTAAAACATATTTTATAAATTGTTTTCAAAACGATTTCAACTTCATATTCAATTTCAAATCAAAATTGAATATTCCATATCATTAATATATATAAATGATAATATTTTCAAAATATTAGATTTTGAAATCAATTCCTTTTCAATATTCATTATAAAAATGAATAAAATGGATATAAATATTGTTCACGTCAAAATGGTGTTAAATTAATCAACACGACTTTATCTATTTAAATATATTCATGTCCATCCCAAATCGGACGTCAAAATCATATTTTGATTCTTTTCTGAATATTATTTTAAAATTTTCATTATTTGAAAATATTCGTTATTTTAAAATATTCGTTCGTTCTGAATGGGAATCAGACACAGTCGATTAACATATAATGTTGTTTATATGGATTTCATACAACACACGTATATAACAACCATAATCAACAATCATCCATCATCCATAGTGCATTCTATACTGTATAAGCATTAAATATAGATATTTAATGCTTACCACAATCTGTCAACCAATCGATTGACATACAACTAAGCAGTTGGGATTAGTGTATGTCAAATATTATCCCAACACCCGTGTGGGGTTTCAATCCACAAATACAGATTTTATTTGTACAGTTGGGCGATGCGTAAAATTTATCGTCGCAATCCATATCAGTCAAATGTGTGTACATAAACAAATCGCCTGATTTGTAAATGAATATTTATTCATATACATGTTAAAAAATATATTTTTACTGATAAAATATTTTATTTACACATGAATATTTTATACAGTCCATTTCACATGACAAACAATTTTCACAAAATAATCAAACAAACAAGTCATCCACGGTCTGTGGACGACGGGGAGCAGTTCATATACATGCAGTTATAAAATAAATAACTGTATAAAGAAAATTATAGTAAGGAGTTCTCACATTGATCGGTTTTATTTTGGAATTTTTGAATTTCTGTTTTGATTTTGTTCGCATTCAAATTTGCTTGAAATTCCAACTTGCTCCGTTTTGCTTCTGGTCAGTTCTGAAATGTAGACCTCTTCAACACGATTTCAACGTAACCGATGGTTCGTAAATCCGACCTCGTATGAAGGAGATATTGTATTTTAAACATTCAATTACATTAATTGCTAATTAAATTAATTACTTCATTAATCCTTCCCTACCATTCACTAAACACTCCAGGTATCGGCTTCATCGTGAAAAAGGTCAACCCCTGGGGTTTTAATTTGCACGCTCTACAGATGACCGACCAACGATCAGAGGGGCCCACTTCGACCGTCGTGGAGGCGCCTTCCACTGCTTGGACTAGTGACGGTCGCGGTGCCCCCTTGACCCAAAAACGGCTGCGAATGGATGAACATTGGGATTGAAAATCACTCAAAATACTTCACCATTTACGATCTTAACCGTTTAACTAGTAGATCTTGTCGAGGTCTTCCAATTTGCCTCAAGGAGCTTCCTCGATTATTGCGTGGACTAAGAAGAGTTTGGTGGTGATTTAATTCAGAAATATTGGCCTTTTGATTTGTAGTGGCGGCAGAATTAATTGAAGAGGGAGGATAGGGTTTTGATTGGTCGGGGGGGTATTCATAATAATATTTATTGATATTTAACTCTATTTATTTCTAAAAGGTGAATGTCACATCCAAACTCCAAATCAAACCCAACTACTATCACTGCTAGCTAATTACCCTCATTCCGAACACAATGGGATATGTCCGGTAAGCCAATTCGGCTGTTACGATCAGTTTTCCTTTAAATTAAAATATATATCATTATATTGAATTTTAAACGTACATTTTAATTTACTGGGGTCACATACGGATCCAAAAAATTCCAGAAAAATATATTCTAGCTATGTTTTGACGATACGGTCCTAACAAAACTATTTTTATTGAATTTGAAGACCGTTTGAAAAATGGCCATTTTCTGGTCAATCCAAATTGATTGAAATTGACAAAACATGTTTTCCTTTGCCACGCTCACATATTGATTTCAAACATTATGAAAATTGAAATCTAGCAATAACTTGACAATCCGGATCCAACAAAAGTGGTTTCGTTGAAAACGGAGGTCATTTGCAAAATTTCCATTTTTAAGGGCTATATTTCCATAGTGACTATTCTGAATCTTCAACTGTGCATAACTTTTTATTCCCGCTATGAAATTTCGATTTTTCGGATTCATTGGAAAGATATTTTCAAATAGATTCAAATATTTTTGGTTTCACTAAAATCCGGTTTATTTTGAATCCTGTACATTCATATGAAATTTGAAATTTGAAATCGAATTTTCAAACTACCGCGCCATTTTCAATTCCTTTTATAATTAAAATAAATATTTATATTCTAACTTTGATTCAAATAAATATATACGTCCTAATTCTATTCAAAATAAATTTCTAGTTGTTATTATTTAAAATAAATCACTTTAAATATTCAAAATTCATTAAAATTGCCAAAATAAATTTTTTAAATTGGTTCTGATTTTCCGGGTTGTTACAATCTCCCCCACTTAAAATATTTTCATCCTAGAAAAGGAACGGAGCTGAAAGTTGTTTAACTAATCAACTCAACTTTCATTCTCACTTTTATTCTTCAACTTTTCAATTTCTAAGAATTTCTAATTTTTCAAAAATTTGGCTAACACCCTAAATTTTCGAAAAATTTCACCATAACCTCCTTTGTACAGGAGCACTGGGAAAATCCCCAAACTTCCATACATGCCCTCTCATCTCAAAAAAAAGAAAAAGAAAAAGCCAAGCTGCTAGCCAATCGGCTCATAAAATCATCCAAATTAGTAAACATGTACCTATTTGTCGGGCATACAATTTTATTCCTCTTCTCTAGCCTTCTTGCTATAACCTGTTCAATGTATATACATGTTCATGTATGCAATTCTAATCAATTTTCAATTCAGTTCAATATTTGCTCGATTTGGCTAAATTTGCCTTACCCTTTTTCCTATTGGTTTTATTAGTCCAATATTTTAATTAATCAAACCAATAATCAAACAACACAATCAGTAATCAATTATTTGATTATCGTTTCAAATATATAGTTTTTTTATATACTCAAAAATCCTATTTTTTATGCCAAATCACAACAAGTAACCCTATCTAGTTTTGGGTCTCACACCAATCAATTGGAAATATATAGATATTCCACTTTCGAAACTCGAACATAATACTGATGATGGGTACCCATCATCAGAATCATTCCCAGGCGACTAGAGTGTGAGTTTATATCTATCTAGTATATTTGAGGCTTCAAATACACGTGGATCAGACATATATTAAAATCTCAATATACCCGACAGTCCAAATCAATTTAAAATAAAATATTCAAATACGTATAATATGGTTTCAATTTTCAATTTTTTTTTTCATTTTTATTTTAAAAATAACACTCTTCCAACTCATTCTAGGATACTGCTAATTCTATCTCTAACGAGTCATCCCCATTAGATATTACTAATCCAATCTCTGAAGAATTCTTTCGTTTGGTTCTAATGTGTCTTGGTCTCGAGCTCTATAAACCAAGGCTTTGATACCAAATGAGAGGACCCGAACTTCCCCGTAAAGGAAAGTCCGAATTGCTTTGAGAACACGACAAATCAGAACACAAACAGAAGAACATTTCATCGCTTATTACAACAATTTCCATCAGAGTACAAGAATATACAGAGTATGAATAAATATTATACATCAAAAAAATATCAGAGTTTTACGAATTACAATGCAGCGGAAAATAATACAAAATCACAACTGAAAGGAATATACGGATACAGAGCTTTTCGAATATCATTCCAGTTGTAAACCAGGATCATGTGAATATAAATCTGCAAAACCAAAACTACTAGCTACCCATGTGGAAAATAGGGGCACCCAGAGTTTAGGTTAAAAAAATAAACTCCAGGTCAGTCATGTGACCGGTGTGAGAACTAAAACAGTTATTAAATCTTTACTTTAAAATAAAGTAAATCAAGGGACCACGCCGTATAACACGGAACTGGTTTCCTCCTAAGAATACCAGTGCATAAAACAAACAGCGCAATACTTTTTGGAAAAAAGAAGCTCTTATAAGACCCAGGTCCCATCACACAATGCAACGCAAGCCAGAGGATAGGGTTTTCGCTTATAATAGCCAAACATACTTGGTACGTTTAAAACAAATCATTTGGATACTATTATAGTGTAAAGTGTATAAAACCCTATCCTCTAATATTCGTTAGATTTTGACATAATTTGATTTGGACATAATAGCCAAACATGCTTAGTATCACACAATTTTATTTGGACATAATTCCAAATCCAACCGTTAGATTTCAAATCTCTAATATTCTTTAGAAAGCTCTTTTCGATACGAACCCAATGGTTCCAGTTTTAGGAGAATCTGACGGTCGGATCTCCCGTAATGTCCATTCGAAGTCAATGGTCGAAATTCGCGAACTACCGTAGCGCGGCGCGTTCTATTCAGGCCATTATATTATATATATATATAATATATAATATATATTTCGTCAATTTCCATTTAAAACGTATTTTATAAATCGTTTTAAATTCGTTTTCAAAACGATTTCAACTTCATATTCAATTTCAAATCAAAATTGAATATTCCATATCATTAATATATAAACGATAATATTTTCAAAACATTAGATTTTCAAATCAATTCCTTTTCATTATTCATTATAAAAATGAATAAAATCGATATAAATATCATTCACGTCAAAATGGCATTAAATTAATCAACACGGTTTTATATATTTAAATATATTCGTGTCCATCCCAAATCAGACATCAGAATCATATTTTGATTCTTTTCTGAATATTATTTTAAAATATTCATTATTTGAAAATATTTGTTATTTTAAAATATTCATTTGTTCTGAATTGGAATCAAACATAGTCAATTACCATATAATATTGTTTATATGGATTTCATACAATACACGTATATAACAACCATAATCAACAATCATCCATCATCCAGAGTGCATTCTACAGTGTATAAGCATTAAATATAGATATTTAATGCTTACAATAGTCTTTCAACCAATCGATTGAAGTACAGCTAAACAGTTGGGATTAGTGTATGTCAAATATTATCCCAACACCCGTGTGGGGTTCCAATCCACAAAAACAGATTTTATTTGTACAGTTGGGCGACGTGTAAAATTTATCGTCCCAATCCATATCAGTCAAATGTGTGTACATAAACAAATCGTTCGATTTGTAAATGAATATTTATTCATATACACGTTAAAAATAATATTTTTACCGATAAAATTTTTTATTCGACACATGAATATTTTATACAGTCCATTTCACATCACAAACAAGTTTCATAACACAATCAAACAAACAAGTCGTCCATGGTCTATGGACGACGAGGAGCAGTTCATATACATGTAGTTATAAAATAAATAACTATATAAAGAAAATTATAGTGAGGAGTTCTCACATTGATCGGTTTTATTTCTGAATTTCTGTTTTGATTCTGTTTGCGTTCAAATTTTCTTAAAATTCCAACTTGCTCCGCTTTGGTTCTGGTCAGTTCTGAAATGTAGAGCTCTTCAACACGATTTCAAGCAATCGATGGTTTGTAAATCCGACCTCGTGTGAAGGAGATATCGTATTTTAAACATTTAATTACATTAATTGCTAGTTAAACATGTAATTAAATTACTTCATTAATCCTTCCCTACCATTCATTAAACACTCCAGGTATCGGCTTCATCATGAAAAAGGTCAACCCCTAGGGTTTTAATTTGCACGCTCAACAGATGACCGGCCAACGATCAGAGGGGCCCACTTCGACCGCCGTGGAGGCGCCTTCCACCGCCTAGACCAGCGTCGCTCGCAGTCCCCTCTTGACCCAAAAACGGCTGCGAACTGATGAACATTGGGATTGAAAATCACTCAAAATACTTCACCATTTACGATCTTAACCGTTGAACTAGTAGATCTTGTTGAGGTCTTCCAATTTTCCTCAAGGAGCATCCTCGATTATTGTGTGGATTAAGAGTTTGGTGGTGATTTAATTCATAAAATATCGGCCTTATGATTTGTAGTGGCGGCGGAATTAATTGAAGAGGGAGGATAGGGTTTTGATTGGTCGGGGGGGTTATTCATAATAATATTTTATTAATATTTAACTCTATTTATTTCTAAAAGGTGAATGTCGCATCCGAACTCCAAATCAAACCCAACGACTATCACCCCTAGCTAATTACCCTCATTCCAAACACAATGGGATATGTCCAGTAAGCCAATTCGGTTGTTATGATCAGTTTTCCTCTAAATTAAAATATATATATATCATTATATTGAATTTTAAACGTACATTTCAATTTACTAGGGTCACATACGGATCCCAAAAATTCCAGAAAATTTATTCTAGCTATGTTTTGACGATACGGTCCTAACAAAACTAATTTTATCGAATTTGAAGACCATTTGAAAAATGCCCATTTTCTGGTCAATCCAAATTGATTAAAACTGACAAAACACGTTTTCCTTTGCCACACTCACATATTGATTTCAAACAATAAGAAAATTGGAATCTAGAAATAACTTGAATTCCCAGATCCAACAAAAGTGGTTTCATCGAAAACAGAGGTCGTTTGAAAATTTCCAATTTTAAGGGCAATATTTCCATAGCGACTATTCTAAATCTACAACTGGGCATAACTTTTTATCCCGCTACGAAATTTCGATTTTTCGGATTCATTGGAAAGATATTTCAAGTAGATTCTAATATTTTTGGTTTCACTAAAATCCGGTTTATTTTGAATCATATACATTCATTTGAAATTTGAAATCGAATTTTCAAACTACCGCACCATTTTCAATTCCTTTTATAATTAAAATAAATATTTATATTCTAACTTCGATTCAAATAAATATATACATTCTAATTCTATTCAAAATAAATTTCTAGTCATTATTATTTAAAATAAATCATTTTAAATATTCAAAATTCATTAAAATTGCTAAAATAAAAAATTTAAATTGGTTCTGATTTTCCGGGTTATTACAGGATACTATGCCATCTATGATTGATACATTTATATTTGAAGTTGATTTTGACACTATCAAATGATTTTTGTTTTAAACGTACCAAGCATGTTTGGCTATATAAGGTAAAACTCTATCCTCCGGCTTGCGTTGCATTGTGTAATGGGATTCGAGTCTTATAATAGCTTCATTTTTCCAAAAAGCGTTGTGTTGTTTGTTTTATGCACTGGTATTCTTGGGAGAAAACCCGTTCTTGTGTTATACGGCGTGTTCTCTTGATTTACTTTATTTCTAAAGTAAAGTTTTAAGTAATTGTTTTAGTTCTCACACCATCCCATGACTGACCTGGAGTTTAATTTTTTAACCTGAACTCTGGATGCCCATATTTTCCACACGGGCAGCTAGTAGTTTTGGTATTGTAGATTATTTCTTTTCCCAGGATCCTGGATTTACAGCTAGAGCTATATTCGGAAAGCTTTGTATCCGTGTATCTCTTTCAGTTGTTTTATGTATTATTTTTTCATTGCTATGTAATGTATTTTAATCTCTGATATTTTTCTGACGTATATTATTTACTTATACATTGTATATTCTTGTACTCTGATGTAATTGCTGTAATAGCAATGAAATGTTCTATTGTTTGTGCTCTGATTTGTGTCGTTCTCAACTCAATTCGGGTTTTCCCGTAAGGGCGATTTCAGGTCGCTTCAAGCACAATCTAAACAATCAATGGATCACAGTCAATATCAACAACCAAGTATATTTGGTTTATATCACATCTCATGTTTTGGTAAATTTAATCACCATTCATTCATTCAAACCTAATTAAAGTTTTATTAAAACTCTTCTTAGTTTTAATCTTCAAAAATCATTTCTTAATGATTATTCAACTTTCTGGAAATTAATCCTACCATTAATTGGCTTAAAGAATCAGTGTCATTTAAAAAAAATGTTCACGACACCCAAATATCATCTTCCATCAAAATGAAATCTTCACGGAAATCATAACAGTATATAATCGATATAAATTTCCATATCCAACTAATACTATAAGTGGAATAACGGTTATGCCTTTTAAATTCCATAAATAGTAACGGTCTTCATACACAGAAGCTCATCTCAATTATTACCAAATCGAATTCCATTCAATTCCAATTTAATATTTTAAATTGGAAAACTTTACTTTGGAAAATTTCCATTAAATATTAATAAAAAGATTTATAAATTCTGAATCATAACTTCACTGTAAATTGGGTTAAAGAACTCATGTTATGTAAAACACCGTTTACGGCAAACCCGAAATTCTGTTTTCAATTCAATTCCAATTAAATATTAATTAATTGGTAAACTTCTCCAAATCTTAATTAAAAGATTTATTCTATTCTCAACTGGGTTTAAGAACAGTGTCAATGAAGACACCATTCACGACAAACCCAAAATCCAAATCGATATTAAATATAAGGCTCTAAATATAAATTATATTGGCTTATATTCAATATCAAATTCTGAAACCAATGGATATCGTATTGAGAATAACGATATATGTATCTTCCAAATTCCTCAACGATATCCGTATAATCAAGGAATCCAATATCGAAATATTCCGAAGATTATTTCCATTCAAATTCATTCCAGTTCATACGTTGGAAAATTCCGGTTATATTAAAACCATTTTACAAATCCAATTTATTAATTTAAAAACCATTGGATTATCATTCTAGTGAATAAATAGTTCATTTAGATAAAAATATCTTTTATCCTTTCAAATATGGAATTTTTCACCTAGGATATTTCCAAATCATTTATTATGATTTTACATAATTTTTCCACATTTTTAGTAATTTTATTAAGGCTCTTACAGTCAGTTTCCAATATCGGCCACCGAACTGCATTCATAGCGACCTTTTCTGAAACTGATTTGGACATATCTAAAAATATAACTGTTAGATTTCAAATCTCTTGTTATCATTGGAATACTCTTTTCAATACGAACCCAACGGTTCTGGTCTTAGGAGAATCCGACGTTCGGATCCCCCATTACGTCAATTTGAAGTCAATGGTCGAAATTCGCCGACGGTCGCTGCGCGGGCCATTCTATTCAGGCCATTATAATATATATAATATATATTTCATCCATTTCTATTTAAAACGTATTTTCAAACGTTTATAAATTCGTTTTAAAACGATTTAAACTTCCTTTTCAATTTTACATCAAAATTGAATATTCCATTACATGACAATTTTATATCGTGCATATATATATTAAAAATTATATTTTTAATAATCCAATAATTTTTCCATTACACGACAATTTTATTCATCGCCTATGTAAGCTAAAAATAATATTTTTAGTGAACAAATATTTATTTCATTACATGACCATTTTATATATCGCACGTATAAGCTAAAAATAATATTTTTAGCAAACAAATAATTATTTCGTTACATGACCATTTAATATATCGCATATATAAGCTAAAAAGAATATTTTTAGCGAACAAATATTTATTTCATTACATGACCAATTTATATATCGCATATACAAGCTAAAAAAATATTTTTAGTGAATAAATATTTATTTCATTACATGACCATTTTATATATCGCATATATAAGATAAAAATAATATTTTTGGTGAACAAATATTTATTCTATAGCATGACGATTTTATATATTGCATATATAATTTTTTACAACGCATATGTACATTTTACTTTACAACGCATATATATAATTTCACAACGCATTTATATTTTAATACAACGCATATGTATATTTTATTTCACAATGCAAATATATATATAATTTCACAACGCATATAAATATAATTTTCACAACGCATATTTATATAATTTTCACAATGAATATATATATATATATTATTATACAACGTGTGTATATATATACCCGATTTCACATCACAACACAATACAATCAATTAAATCGTCCATGGTCTGTGGACGGGGGAGGTGAGCTAACTGGCACCATATACAAGTTATAATGATTAAAACTGATAAAAATCTACACTGGAAATTCTATATATTTTTATACATGAATACAATAACATGATAAAATATAATTTTAGTGAGAAGGAATTCTCACATTGGTTTCCACTTTGTCATTCTTTATTTGATGATTTCAGTACTGTTTTGATTTAAATTCGCCTTAAATTCTAATTTGCTCCAAATCGCTTCTAGTCAGTTTCATGTTGTAGTGGTCGTCGATGCGGTTCCAACGCATCCTGGTTTGTCAAATTATTTTCACATATGAAGAGTTAACAATATTTTAAGCCGAACACAAATTAATTAATCTATTAACCCTAATTAATAATTAATTAATTAAATTAATGTATTAATTACTATAAAAAAACAGCTGCCTTCACTTTCTTCTTTCCCGATTCACGAATCCTTCAGGTCATGAACTGGAACCATTGTCATGCCTTATGGCTTCAAAACCGTGACCTATCCAAGCACGCAAACCAAGATCAGAGGCCACCATCCCGACGCTTGTTCTTCCACCTCCCTTCGTCGGCGACAACTTCCAGCTTAGTGGTGCCTTGCTAGCCTAAATCGACTTCGAACTATCCACCTTTGAGTGCAGACAACTCATGAACCACTCAAGGATAATCGATCACTCCTGTATGAATTTGTAGCCCTTTAAAATCTCTTCACCTTTTGTTTTAAAATCTTGATTTAATTCGAAATGTATAGGAAGAGATTTAGGGAATTAGAATGGAGATTTCAACCGTTGAAACTGAATTGGGGGCGGCTCTAGAACGTGTTGACCACAGAAGATAGTTGTGAGGGTTTTGACTGTGACATCAAATTACACTAGAAATAATATAATCATCAGAGTTACGCAACATAACATGATCATACTTAGTACAGAATACAGTTTCAGCTTTATATAAAATGTTTACAGCGGAATCAAACATAATATACATAATAAAGTCTGAACAGCTCAATAGAAATGATAGAATCCATCTTCAGCTCCATAGTATCCAGAATGAGTCTGCTAAAACCTGAATACAAGACCGTCTGTGTAGAAAATAGGGGCACCCGAATTTGCAAAGTGAAACAAACTATGAGTCAGTCGTGGGACTGGTACGAGAAATCTTACTTAACCTATTTAATAATAAGGTCAATCACAGGACCACGCCGCTAACGCGGAATGGATTTACTCCATTGGATTGCCTATTCATAAAACAAGTAAATCATTTAAACATTGCAATGCTTTTTACAAAAATGAAACCATTATAAGACTCAGGTCTCATGCAACACAAACCGGAGGATAGAGTTTTACCTTATAATGGCCAAAATATTCTTGACATGTATAAAACAAAATCATTTGATATTATCACTAGTGCATATATGTTTCAAAAACCATTTCAATCATAATGTATCAATCATAGACGGCATGAGCATCCCATGCCACTATGCCGCCAATATAGGTTTACAATCAAAACTGCACAATGTCATATTGGAAGTTGGATTTCCATCATGAACCAAGGCAAGGGATCGTCCTTACCGAATTCGAGACTCTCTTGCCCGAGCCTCAGGATACAGCTGCACCTAGGAAAATGCAGGGCCGGTCCACAACTTACGTTAGTGGATTATTAATCCCTGAACAATATGTTTCCCCGCCCTATGGGGCGTAAATCCATCGGCCCCGTAGTGATCGATATATCCTAGGTACCTCGCCTTCCAACAACTACATAAGTAAAAAAATGGCTGGGCTCCATACCATGACACCACTCCTAGCTAGAAAGAAACGCATATCCTCTTTGCCGTCCTTCATCCTGTTTCTGGTTCATACCGGGGTGTGAAGCTCATGAATTAATGCAATACACAAAGCTATGCTATTCAAAGTCGTGCTTTGATCATCAACCACAAGGCTCTGCTTTTCAACAAAAGCCTTGATCACTTGCATCTCAGCGTGCCACACTGACAATTCACGCCATGCGACTGATGTCTATCGATATATAACCTCTAAGCTCATTTGTCTTAGAGAAGGGTATTAAGCAAGAGAATAAATTCTCCGCTACCAAACAGATATATATTTAATAGAAATCAATCAGCACAAAATAAAATCCAATGTTAGACACATATCCATTTACTAGTTCGTTCTGGGTCTGAACGAAACCGGTGGCACCTTATTCCTCATCCCATATGTCCAATATAGGAGAGAGGCCCTCGCACATTGGGGAATCAACAAATACGTCTGGACCACTACCATTGTAACCCCTCTTGGGAGCTAACCGATTCAGGGCATCAGTAGTAATCCATTTGATGTGAAGATCATTGGTTTTGCACCGTCTTCATATCTTCGACTTTTAATCGTCAATCAATTATTTGAAATGAGAATTAACTCGGCCTTTTCAAATAATTCACGTATACATAGAATTCAAATCAATTCTATTCCATGGTTAAACTATTCGACATTCACGTTTCAATTCAATATAATAATTTCATGTCGAATACATCTAACCATCAAAATATCCAATAAACCAAGTAAAATCAGTTTATTTCCATTCCATATCGTTTATAATATTTTATAACGATTTGTCACTATTTTTATATATAAAAAAATAGTTCATTTTCATCGAACGACGTTTCAGGTCATTCGATAGCACTGGCGCTGCTCTCACTCAAATTTGAATTAAACATTTCTCAAAATCTAACCGTTGGATTTTAACAAATTTAATATCATTGGAAAGATCTTTCCAAAGCGAACCTAATGGTTCCGGTTTCAGGAAAATCCTACGGTCGGATCTCCCGCTATAATCGTTTAAAATTACAATTCCAAAACGTGAACTGCAGCATCGTTATTCGTTTAATTTAATTTATATATATATAAATATAATTCATTCGACCATTTCTAAATCGTTTTCACTTCAAAAATTTGGCAAACGCCTTTAAATTTCGAAAAATTTCGCCATAACCTCCTTTGTATGGGGAGGCGTTTGGAAATTTATTAGGTCGTATTAGGCACCCGATAAATCCAGAAAAAGCACACACAATTTTTAGTGACCTATCTATGCCCAAGGGAGTGTGTATAATAACATAGAGATAAATCTCGTCACCTTGTCCAGTGTTGGAAATAAATAATCCATGTGCCGTATCTAATAACTAGAGAGACGTGATTATTGTCAACTCCAGACCCGTATAGGGTTCTTTTATTTAATCTGGCAATTTACCGTTATATTTTATTTAGTCCATATCCGTCATCAGTTCAACCTGTAATTCAGTCATCGCCATACGAGCATCTCACTCGTATGGTAATCTCAACCTCGTCATACCAGCTCCAAATGCTTATATGGAATATGATATGCTATGACATCAATAGTTCGTCTTCGGTTCAACCTGAAATGCAGTCATCGCCATATAAGTGTCTCGCTTGTATGGTAATTCCAACCTCATCATACAAGCCCCAAACGCTTGTATGGAATATGATAGAGTATGCTATCTTCACGAAGTATGTCATGTAGCGTTGTTCAAAATTAGCCGTTGCTATCCTATGGCGTTGTTTATAATCTCACACAGAACAACCAGCACACTACATCCAATGGCATTCATAGGAGTTTATATAATAAATAAAATTGCGCAGCCAACTCATTAAGGTTTACCTATTTGTCGGGCACGCAAATAAATTCTCTACTCAACAGCAAATCCATTTACTTGTTTAGCATGTGTGTGTGTGTGTGTATATATATGCATATCTAAGCTAAAAATTATATTTTTAGCGAACAAATGATTATTTCCAAACATGACTATTTTTAACACTTCATATATATGTTAAAAATAGTATTTCTAATGAACAAACATTTATTTCAACCCATGGTTATTTCTAACACTTCACACATGTGATAAAAATAATATTTTTAACTAAAAAATATATATATTTCACCACACGGTTAGTTTTATTACTTCATTAGCATGTTAAAAATAATATTTTTGACGAACAAAAATATATTTCAACATGTGGTCATTTTTATTACTTCACATACATGATAAAAATAATATTTTTGGCGAACAAAAATATTTTTCAACTCATGACCATTTTTATTACTTCACATACATGATAAAATAATATTTTTGGCTAACAAAAATATATTTCAACTCATGACCATTTTATTTAGCTCATATACATGTTAAAAATTAATATTTATAGCAAAATAATATTTATTTCAACACACGGTCATTTTTAACACTTTATATACGTGATAAAAATAATATTTTTGGTGAACAAAAATATATTTCAACTCATGACCATTTTATTTAGCTCATATACATGTTGAAAGTAATATTTATAACAAACAAATATCTATTTCAACACACGGTCATTTTTAACGCTTTATATACATGATAAAAATAATATTTTTGGCAAACAAAAATATATTTCAACTTATGACCATTTTATTTAGCTCATATACATGTTAAAAATAATATTTATAGCAAACAAATATTTATTTCAACACACGGTCATTTTTAACACTTTATATACAGGATAAAAATAATATTTTTGGCGAACAAAAATATATTTTAACACATGACTATTTTTAACACTTCATATATACAATAAAATTGTTATTTTTATTGCTCAAACAATTTATTTCAAACATGAATATTTTATATACTTCATACATACAATAAAAATGTTATTTTTATTGTTCAAACAATTTATTTCAAACCTGAATATTTTATATACTTCATACATACAATAAAATTGTTATTTTTATTGTTCAAACAATTTATTTCAAACATGAATATTTTATATACTTTACACATACAATAAAAATGTTATTTTTATTTTTCAAACAAATTATTCAACATATGAATATTTTTACAACTTCATATATACAATAAAAATGTTATTTTTATTGTTTAAACATGAATATTTTATATACTTCATACATACAATAAAAATCTTATTTTTATTGTTCAAACAATTTATTCAACATATGAATATTTTTAACACTTCATATATACAATAAAAATGTGATTTTTATTGTTCAAACAATTTATTCAATATATGAATATTTTTAACACTTCATATATACAATAAAAACGTGATTTTTATTGTTCAACAATTTATTTCAAACATCAACTATTTTATATAGTTGATTACAGAAAATTACAGCATTACAATGACAGGGTATTTAGCATCGGCACCGTGTCCAGCACGGCTCCTCTGCTATCCTAGGCCTTGCAGCATTACAATAATTTCATTTCCATAATACAATTCATTTTCACAACATAATGAATTTACCACAAACACAACCAATTTTGTTGCAACCACAATAAATCATTCACAGTCACAATCAATTTCACACCACAATACAATCAAACAAATCGTCCATAGTCTGTGGACGATGGTGTCAAGAGGTACTAAGCCCCATATGCAACCTAATATATTTTTCATCATTTATTTTTGAATTTAGGTTGTTCACATTGGGTTCCACACCTTCAAAAAATGTAGATAGCTCCAAAATTCTCTCGGTCACTTCTAGAATGTAGCGCACGATGTCACAGTCCCAATGTCTCTTGTTTCATTGGATTTCGACAACATACGAAAAAGATATGATTTTTATTCGATAAATTAACTTTGTAATGCTTTAAATTGTTATAAACAGTTTAAAGTAAACACTGTCGTTACCTTAGCAAAATGTTTGAAACTAGGTTTGATCTTTGCGCTCAAATCGTTGCACGAGGGGAGGATCGAGTTGCTCCACGTCGAAGAGCTCGGAGCAACGCACGTTTCGATGGTGGTGCGGTGGAGTTCGACGGCGGCACGGCGGAGCAGCGACAACTCGAACACGCCGACTTTAGGAGCTCGATTCTCCTCCAATACGCAATGATAAATCACAAACTTTATATGGATTTGAAGAGGGGACTGAGCTCTACAAAATCCTCTAAAGGATCGATGGATTTCATAGCGTGGTTTTGGAGAAATCGAAGAGAGAAGGTCGGAACTGCTTTCCGTTGTTTAATCGAGGGTTTACGGGTTATTTTGGAAACCGAGAATAATAAATGGAAAATTTCTATTGGTTGGTTATATACTTAATTATTTAATTCTTTTTAATTTCAAAAATATCCATTCGTCTGTACGAACTCCAAAACAAACCCAACGACTGCAGCCCCTAGCTAAATACCCCCATTCCAAACAAAATGGAATATGTTTCGTAAGACCATTCGACTGTTTCAGTCAGTTATTCTCAAAATTAAAATATAAAACATTCAATTTTGGATTTGAACGTACATTTTAATTTACCGGGGCCATATATTGATTCGAAAAATTCCCGAAAAATAAATCTAGCTATGTTTTGACGATACGGTCCTAACAAAATTAATTTCATCAAATTTGGAGACCATTTGAAAAATGGCCATTTTCTAGTCGATCCAATTCAAACTGAAGTTACCAAACACATTTTAATTTACCACGCTCACATATTAATTCCAAAAATTATGGAATTTTAAACCTAGCAATAAATTTGACATTCCGGATCCAACCAAAGTGGTTTCGTTGAAAACGGAGGTTGTTTGTAAAATGGCTATTTTTGAGAGCTTTGTTTTTATTTAAAAATATAAATTTTAAATTCTGATGTATTTTCTAGCAAAATTACTCAAAATAAAAATTTTAAATTGGTTCTGATTTTCCGGGTTATTACAATCTCCCCTACTTAAAACTTTTCGTCCCCGAAAAGGAAACAATAGTAAAGTAGGAGACAAAACGGAAACGCAAAATATTGTAAATGTACCTTGCACCAGAGCTAATCAGAGATGTCCGCTCTACACTTGGGATAAGCCTATTTAATGCTATCCTCTGTTTCCCATGTACAGTCTCTAGGATCACCGCTCCACTGCACTTTGACCAAGTGAACTTTCTTGTTTCTCAGAACCTTGGTTTCTTTGCCAATAATTTTTATGGGCTCTCTTCTCACTGCTAATTTTGGAGTAATATTCAAAACTTATTGCGCTGCTTCTTCCATGACCAAGTCTGGATCATGTACATGTTTTTGAAGTTGAGAATCGTGGAACACATCATGTACTCCGGGTAGCTAGTCGGGCAATTGAACCCTGTAAGCAAGAGTTCCTATCCTTTCGAGTATAGGAAACGGACCAATAAATTTGGGTGCCGACTTCCCTGTTTTGTTGAATCAGACTACTCCTCTCATCGGAGAAATTCTCAAATATACGTAATCACCAACATTAAATGCTAAACCTCTTCTTCTAGAATCTGCATAACTCTTCTGTCGGCTTTGAGCAGCTCGTAGTCCCTTCTAAATGAAATTGACTTTATCTGAAGCTTCTCGAATCATGTCAGGACCCAATACCAGTCGGTTTCCAGGTTCTACCCAACATGCAGGAGAACTACAAGGTCTATCATACAATGCTTTGAATGGTGAAATTTTCAAGCTCGTTTGATAGCTGTTATTATATGAAAACTCAGCCAAATGCAAGTGATCTTCCCATGATCCGCCAAAATCATGAATACAAGCCCGCAACAAATCTTCTAATATACGATTCACCCTCTCAGTTTGGTCGTCTGTCTGAGGATGATATGCGGTGCTAAGGTTCAGCTTTGTTTCCAATTCTATTTGAAATGCTTCCCAGAATTTAGCAGCGAAGATCAGATCTCTATCACTGACAATACTGTTGGGCACTCCATGTAGTCTAACGATTTCTTTGAAATAAATTTGCGCCAGACTTTGAGCTGTTATAGTCGATCTGATAGGAATAAAATGGGTGCCCTCAATGAAACGATCTACGATCACCCATATGTTGTCATTTCCTCTCTTGGTTCAGGGTAAACCATCTATGAAATCCATGGAAATTTGATCCCACTTCCAATCTGGAATCTCCAATGGTTGTAATAACCCGGCGAGTTTCTGCTGGTCACTCTTGACCTGTTGGCAGGTGGAACACCGACTAACATATATAGAGATGTCTCTTTTCAACGACTTCCACCAGAATGTTCGTTTGAGGTCATTATACATCTTACTTACACCAGGATGGATACTGAGCTTAGATTTGGTCGATCCAATTCAAGCTGAACTTACCAAACACGTTTTAATTTACCACGCTCGCATATTAATTCCAAAAATTATGGAATTTTAAACCTAGCAATAAATTTGACATTCCGGATCTAACCAAAGTGGTTTCATCGAAAACGGTGGTCATTTGCAAAACGACTATTTTCAAGGGATTTGTTGTTATTTAAAAATCCAATTTTTAAATTCTGACGTATTTTCTGCCAAAATTACTCAAAATAATTTTTTAAAATTGGTTCTGATTTTCAGGGTTGTTACATTGACTTTTTATTTTGACCAGTAAAAGGATATATACCAATATAATATTATTATTTAATTCAACCCTCACTTGTGTATCCTTCTGAACTCCAAATCAAACCCAATGACTGTCACCTCTAGCTAAATACCCTCATTCCGGACACAATGGAATATATTTCGTAGGCCAATTCGACTGTTTCGATCAGTTTTCATCAAAATAAAAAATATAAATCAATATATATTGAATTTGAACAAACATTTTAATTTACCGGGGCCACAAACTGACTCCAAAAATTACAGAAAAATTTATCTAGATATATTTTGATGATACGGTCCTAACAAAACTAATTTCGTTGAATTTAGAGGTTGTTTGAAAATTTTCCATTTTCCAGTCGATTAAATTCAAACTGAAATTACCGAACATGTTTACATTTACCACGCTCACATATTAATTCCAAAAATTATGAAAACTGAAATATAACAATAATTTGACATTCTTGATCCAACAAAAGCGGTTCCATCGAAAACGGAGGTCATTTGCAAAATGGTTATTTTTAAGGGCTATATATTATATAAAAATATATATAAATTATATAACGACTATTTTATACTTTAAACTGGACATAACTAACAATTTATATTATCAAATCTTAATTTTTCACATCCAATAGGATGATATTGTTAAACAGATTAAAATATTTCTGGTTTTACTGAAATCCGATTTATTTTGAATCATATACATTCAGTTGAAATTTAAAATTGAATTTTCAAACTAACGCGCCATTTAAAGCTTGCTTTATAATTAAAATAAATTTATATGTTCTAACTTCGATTTAAATAAATTTTAAATCGTTATTATTTAAAATAAACCATTTTAAATATCCAAAATTCATTAAAATAGCTAAAATAAAAATTTTAAATTGGTTTAGAAATTCCGGGTTGTTACAATTTCCCCCACTTAAAATCTTTTTGTCCTCGAAAAGGAACGTAGCTGAAAGTTGTTTAACTAACCAACTTAACTTTCATTCTGCCTTTCATACTTCAACTTTTCAGTTTCTAAGAATTTTCTAATTTCTCAAAAATTTGGCTAACACTCTAAATTTTCCAAAAATTTCGCCATAACCTCCTTTGTATGGGCTGATCGATAAAATCGCAACTAGCCTCACAGGGCCCTCATCAACCAAAAAGAAAAAGAAAAAGCCAAGCGGCTTGCCAATCGACTCATAAAATCATCAAACCCAATGAATATAGTAAATATGTACCTATTTGACGGGCATACAATTTTATTCCTCTTCTTAGCTTCCATGCTATGACCTGTTCATTACACATATATGTACATATATGCAATTTCAATCAATTTTTTAACTCAGTTCAAGATTTGGTTCGATTTGGCTTAATTTCTCTTTCATTCTCATATTGATTTCATTATTCCAATATTATTAATTAGTTAAACTAATAATCATCCATTACAACCAGCAATTAATTAGTTGGTTAACTTTTCAAATATATATCACTTTTATATACTCAAAAATATATTTTCTAAAATTGGATTACATATATAAATATAATCACAAATACGTTAATTATAAACTTGTCACTCTCAACTCATTCTAGGGCATTTCTAACCCCATCTCTAACGAGTTTCTCATTCTAGGATACTACTATTCCTATCCCTAATGAGTTTTCTTTCATAGGATATTACTACTCCAATCTCTGATGAGTCTTTTATTCTGTTCTAATGAGTTGCACCCCAAAGATTTGAGTTAACCAAAGCTCTGATACCATAGATAATGACCCTCCCTCTCGGTCGATCCAAATCGATCATTAAACCGACTTGAATCGAACCAAAAAGGCGGATACGCTAAATTTGGGCGCACAACACATCAGAACAAACAACAGAAGACTTTTATAAACATCATAATAATGTTACATCAGAGTACAAAATATCAGAGTCTTGAAAATAATATACAGCGGAAAATAAATTTATAAGAAATGTAATATAATGCAGTGGAAACAAATAAACTGACACAACGGAAGACTATCAATGCTTTGGATATAGCTTTAAGCTTCGATTCAGAATCCTGCTAAATGAAATAATCAAAACCAAAACTACAAGCTTCCCGTGTGGAATGGACTCCCAGAATTTAGGCTAAAAAAATAAACTCCGAGTCAGTCATGGGACTGGTGTGAGAACTCAAAATAGTTATTAACTTTATTTTAAAATATGGTAAATCATGGGACCATGCCGCATGTCATGGAACGGGTTTACCCCTATGAATACCGGTGCATAAACAACAATTAATAATAGTCATATGGATCTACAGTGCATCACACAACATGCAATTTTCCAATCTAACCATTTTGGCTTAAACCCTAAATTTAGATTTTCCAAATTCAATTCACTTTACAGAAATTATTCCTTTGGTCTTTATTTCTTGATTTTTTATTTCAAATCATTTGAAATACATATCTAGCTTTATATCAAAGTAGATTTCACTTTGGGATCTCAAACCAAAAACATTTGGAAATATGAATTCCAAAACATAACAATGCATACAAACAAGTATGCAACCAAATATTGTGCTCCCCGTCGACAAGGCAAAGGGTACATACCTTACCAGCTCGATATATATATATATATATATATGTATATGTATATATATATATATGTATATATATATATATATGTGCACCTCCCACGATGGAGCAGGCTACACTGACCACTACCAATTAAGGTCCTGGGTCTCACCCATACTTTTAGTCCTCAGGGTTACCTGAATCTTTAGCCACGTACCAAATCATTTCATATCCCGAAGTAGGGAAAATCATTTAACAACATAATAATCACAAGTACTTTCCAAAATATAGTCCTTTACATTAGCAATTCACACATATAATCAGTCACAATTGATCACATAACCTTTGAGCTCGTATGTCTCAAAGAAGGGTGTTAAGCAAGAGAATAAATTCTCTGCCACCAAACAGATACACCATCAATAGCAACTAATCGGTTATGCGATGAACTACAATGTCAAACACATAATACATCTCGAAATCATTTCGACAACATCGGGTTTAGGCCTCGAAATCCTTTCTGTTTTATAAAACATTCCCTGTCCAAAATCGGGAATACATTTCTTTTCGCTTAAGAAAATCTCTTTTCAAAATCATTTGTTAATTTTGAAATAAACAACAACATCGCTAACACCTCATAGTCAAATAGTGAAGTGTTTCACCATATGTTAGCATACAAATATTTCTACCCAACCCAATGCTAAATGTGAAAGCATATTTTGCTCATAAACTGGTCGAGCACAATCCAAACAATCAATGAATCACAATCAATATCAATAACCAAGTATATTTGGTTTATATCACATCTCATGTTTTGGTAAATTCAATCACCATTCATTCATTCAAATCTAATTAATAATTTATTAAAACTCTTCTTAGTTTTAATCTTCAAAAATCATTTCTCAATGATTATTCAACTTTCTGGAAATTAATCCTGCATTTATCGGCTTAAAGAATCAATGTCCTTTAAAACAAAGTTCACAATACCCCAAAATCATCTTACAAAAAAATGGAATCTTCATGGAAATCATAACAGTATATAATCGATATAAATTTTCGTATCCAACTAATATTATAAGTAGAATAGCGAGTGGGCCTTCTAAATTTCATAAATAGTAACGATATTCATTCACAGAAGCTCATCTCGATTATTACCAAATCGAATTCCATTCAATTCTAATTTAATATTTTAAATTAGAAAACTTTACTTTGGAAAATTTCTATTAAATCTTAATAAAAAGATTTATAAATTCCAAATCATAACTTCACTATTAATTGGGTTAAAGAACTCATGCTATTTAAAAAATCGTTCACGACAAACCCAAAATCCCGTTTTTAATTCAATTCCAATTAAATATTAATTAATTGGTAAACTTCTCCAAATCTTAACTAAAAGATTTATTATATTCTCAACTGGGTTTAAGAACAGTGTTAATGAAGAAACCATTCACGACAAACCCAAAATCCAATTCGATATTAAATATAAGGCTCTGAATAGAAATCATCGGCTTATATTCAATATCAAATTCTAAAACCAACGAATATCGTAATGGGAATAACGATATCTGTATCTTCCAAATTCCTCAACGATATTCGTATAATCAGGGAATCCAATTTTGAAATATTCCGAAGATTATTTCCATTCAAATCCATTCCAATTCATACATTGGAAAATTCTGGTTATATTAAAACCATTTTACAAATCCAATTTATTAATTTAAAAACCATTGCATTATCATTCTAGTTAATAACTAGTTCATTTAGATAAAAATATCTTTTATCCTTTCAGATATGGAAATTTTCACCAAGGATATTTCCAAATCATTTATTATGATTTTACATAATTTTTCCATATTTTTAGTAATTTTATTAAGGCCCTTATAGTCGGTTTCCAATATCGGCAACCGAACTACATTCATAGCGAACTTTTCTGAAACTGATTTGGACATATCTAAAAATCTAACTACTAGATTTCAAATCTCTTATTATCATTGGAAAGCTTTTTTCAATACGAACCCAAAGGTTCCGATTTTAGGGGAATCCGACGGTCGGATCTCCCGTTACGTCAATTTGAAGTTAACAGTCGAAATTTGCGAACGGTCGCTGCGCGGTGCGTTCTATTTAGGCCATTATAATATATATATATATATATATATATATATATATATATATATATATATATATTTCATCGATTTCTATTTAAAACGTTTATAAATTCGTTTTAAAACGATTTCAACTTCCTTTTCAATTTTACATCAAAATTGAATATTTCATTACACGATAATTTTGTACCATGCATATATATGTTAAAAAATATATTTTTAATAATCCAATAATTATTCCATTACATGACAATTTTACTCATCGCCTATGTAAGCTAAAAATAATATTTTTAGTGAACAAATATTTATTTCATTACATGACCATTTTATATATCGCATATATAAGCTAAAAATAATATTTTTACCGAACAAATATTTATTTCATTACATGACCATTTAATATATCGCATATATAAGCTAAAAATAATATTTTTAGCAAACAAATATTTGTTTCATTACATGACCATTTTATATGTCGCATATATAGGCTAAAAATAATATTTTTAGCAAACAAATATTTATTTCATTACATGACCATTTTATATATCGCATATATAAGCTAAAAATAATACTTTTAGCGAACAAATATTTATTCTATAGCATGACGATTTTATATATTGCATATATAATTTTATACAATGCATATGTATATTTTATTTCATAACGCATATATATAATTTCACAACGCATTTATATTTTAATACAAGGCATATGTATATTTTATTTCACAACGTGTGTGTATATATATATATATATATATATATATATATAATTTCACAACGCATATATATATATATATATAATTTTAACAACGCATATATATAATTTTCACAACGCATATATATATATATATATATATATATATATATATATATATATATATATATATATACAACGCATATATATACACTTTTTCACTTCATTTCACATCACGATCACAACACAATATAGTCAATTAAATCGTCCATGGTCTATGGACGAGGGAGGTGAGCTAATAGGCACCGTATACAATTTACAATGATTAAAACTGATAAAAATCTACACTGGCAATTCTATATATTTTTATACATGAATACATAACATGATAAAATATAATTTTAGTGAGAAGGAGTTCTCACATTGGTTTCCACTTCGTCATTCTTTATTTGATGATTTCAGCACTGCTTTGATTTAAATTCGCCTCAAATTCTAATTTGCTCCAAATCGCTTCTAGTCAGTTTCATGTTGTAATGGTCGTCGATGCAATTCCAACACATCTTAGTTTGTCAAATTCTGTTCACATATGATAGAGCTATCAATATTTTAAGCCGAACACAAATTAATTAATCTATTAACCCTAATTAATAATTAATTAATTAAATTAATATATTAATTACTGGAAAAAACGGCCGCATTCCCTTTCTTCTTTCCCGATTCATGAATCCTTCAGGTCATGAACTAGAACCATTGTCATGCCTTAGGGTTTCAAAACTGTGACCTCTCCAAGCACGCAAACCAAGATTAGAGGCCACCATCCCGACGCTCGTTCTTCCACCTCCCTTCATCGGCGACAACTTCCCGCTCGGTGCTGCCTTGCTACTCCAAATCGACTTTGAACTATCCACCTTTGAGTGTAGACAATTCATGAACCACTCAATGATTATCGATCACTCTTGTATGAATTTGTATCCCTCTAAAATCTCTTCGCCTTTTGTTTTAAAATCTTGATTTTATTCGAAATGTATAGGAAGATATTAAGGGAATTAGAATGGAGATTTCATCCGTTGAAACTGAATTGGGGGCGGCTCCAGAACATGTTGACCGCGGAAGATAGTTGTGAGGGTTTTGACTTTTTATTTTGACCGGTAGAAGGATATATACCAATGTAATATTATTATTTAATTCAACCCTCACTTGTGTATCCTTCCGAACTCCAAATCAAACCCAATGACTGTCGTCTCCAGCTAAATACCCTCATTCCGGACGTAATGGAATATGTTTCGTAGGCCAATTCGATTGTTTCGATTAGCTTTCATTAAAACTAAAATATAAATCAATATATATTGAATTTGAACGTACATTTTAATTTACCGGGGCCACATAATGACTCCAAAAATTACAGAAAAAATTATCTAGCTATGTTTTGACGATACACTCCTAACAAAACTAATTTCGTCAAATTTGGAGACCGATTGAAAAATGGACATTTTCTAGTCAATTAAATTGAAACTGAAATTACCAAACACGTTTAAATTTACCATACTCACATATTAATTCCAAAAATTATGAAAATTGAAACATAACAATAATTTGATATTCCAGATCCAAAAAAAGTGGTTTCGTCGAAAATGAGGGTCGTTTACAAAATGACCATTTTTGAGGGCTATATATTATATAAAAATATATAAATTCCACGGCGACTATTTTATATTTTAAACTGGACATAACTAACAATTTATATTATGAAATCTGAATTTTTCAGATCCGTTAGAAAGATATTGTTAAACAGACTCAAATGTTTCTAGATTTACTGAAATTCGATTTATTTTGAATCCTATACATTCAATTGAAATTTAAAATCGAATTATCAAACTACCACGCCATTTCAAGCTCGCTTTATAATTAAAATAAATTTATACGTTCTAACTTCGATTTAAATAAATTTTAAATCGTTATTATTTAAAATAAACTATTTTAAATATCCAAAATCCACTAAAATAGCTAAAATAAAAAAATTTAATTGGTTCAGAAATTCTGGTTGTTACAATATGTCAAAATAATGCACATTTTCATGTAATTATTTTTGATTTGCTTCAAACTTTTTAAATTCAATGCCTACACTTGTTTAAACATTACATAATTGTACAAAAATTTCAAAAAAATGATGAAAATTGCATATAAATGAAAAATACTTCATTCCAGTAAAATTGCACAAGAAAGCAATTATTGCAAAAATTGCATACATATCTACAATTTTTCCATATACTAACATATATCTACAATACACTGTAAAATAGTAGTAGATATGTCTACAATTATTTAAAATAATTACAAACCTATCTGGAGTAGACTTTTTATTATGCTAATGGTAATTAATTTATCTCAATCACGAACAATTCTTTTAAAATAACAATTCTTCATTTTCTCATCTTAATTTACTATACGAGTCAGTCTCACAAACTCGTATCACATACTTCTTAGTTCTAAAATCACAAAACACATTAAAATATGTTTATCCAGGATACCCAAAAATCCGGGTTGTTATAAAGGTAGTAATCTAGATTTTTTTTCTTCATTAAAGGACAAAATTAAAATTAGGCTTAAAAAAATTCTTATTTCAATTTTAGGCTTCAAACAAAACTTATATGAAAATACAGCTAGTTCTACAAAAATATACTTTTCTTAAAAATATATATATAAAAAAAAACTAAAAATTGCAACTACGTAAATTTGGATTTCGTAGGTAGGTGTAGAATGCTGCAATCTATATTGTTAGGAATGTCGTTGAGCGTCAATTTTCCACTATTTTTCCATTTTAACACCTCTTTTTATCATAGCACTTTATCACCTTGTTTGAAGTGCGGTACGATCATTGAGTTTTATCAGAAAATCGGCATTCTCAGTATTATTTAATTTTCGTTACTAAATTAACTATATTTTGGAACAATCTGTCTTTCTTACAACTAAAAACGCACTTAATACATTTTATTCATGTTGTGGTCATTGTAGCACCTGAAAGACAAGTCATTTGGGTGAAAGAAAGAAAGCTAAAACAAAGTTTCACAACCCAAATAATATTATATCATATCTATCTCTCTACAAATAGAAAACTAAACTTTTCTGCATATACATAATATCCGTGTATAGCTATATCATCACTTGGGACAATTATAATAGCATGCTCTTATAACCGTTGATAACCACACAAACAAAAGACAAACGGTGGAATAAATTAATATACGAAATTTTGCGCATGGTATATTACCAATGAATTGTTGCTTCATTAGACAATTTCGTTTTTAAAACCACAACCACTGCGGAAAAAAAAACTTTTTAGTACTTGTATGCTGGATTTGGGCATAAGAGCAATAAACATCCATGTCTTTTATTCTTTAAAACCGATTGGTAGATAATAACTAGTATAAAAACTAGTATACTCACACAATGATCGGAAAACCGACTGTTTGATATATAATTTAAAAGAAAATTTATGTTGCATTTTTAAATTAATTGGCAAAAACTTGATTAACAGGATATTAACTTCAGATATAGATCCGAAGAAAATTTGAAATGGAATAGATTTTCTAGAGAAATTTTAAGCATAAGAATTTGAGGCATTGAAAACAATAGAGAAAACATTTCCAAAAAATAGGAGTATTATTTGGATTTCAAAAAAAAAAAAAAAGTTGGACAATGACAGTAAACAAGCCTTGCAAACGCTCAATTTAATAACTATGTTACATCTCATTACATACCCGACTTCTGCACTCTTTAGCCAACAATTGCTTGAGGACTGAAGAGCCGGTGGCCTTAAACATTATCAATGCAGGAGATGACCGTTTGTTCAAAATCAAAAGAAATATTACTTAACAAAGGATAATGTATTGCATCATTTATTGAACACTCGATAATTTCACTTTAATGCAAACGACCTAAATTCTTTTTTCGTCCACTAAATTAGGTCGGTATGTCTTTTATTGAAACAACCGCCTAACACGTTGACATTATCCACACAAAAAACGATAATACAAATGATAGAAATATCATCAATCGGAAAAAGCTTCATTCTCGGCTGGCATCTGTAAATAGCGTCTAGGAAAACACCACTTTCACCAACCCTTCTATCTCTCCTCAAACCGCTTCTTCTTTACCTTGGACTCCTCAAATATGCTCTTCTCTCTCTTCCTAGCTTTTGCTATGCGTGGATGCCACCGTCAACTTTTTTATCTCTCTAGATCTGAAGCTTACCCAAGAAATCGTCACTTAGAATCAGCAGCCCTATTTTCTTCTTCCTCATCAATTCCACGTTCTCTCCTCCGCAAATCACTTCTGTCCCCTCAAATTCCAACCCATGGCGGCTTCAGGCAACTACTTGGGTTCAGGTTATTCAACTGGTTGCTGTGTTTTTGGAATTTGTCACTAATGTGCAGATTAACAGTGAACAACAACTCCTTTTTTGACGGTATGTCTTCACGTCTCGTCGTAGGCTATGCTCTTTTCTGTGATGGTACACTTTGTCCTAAGATTCCTCAATGTTTCCCTGTTTATCGTCTTGTTGGTAGAATTCTGGTTTACGGTTTTGTGGTTTGTGTTTGGAGATAGTTGCGCGACTTAGTGCTTGGTTGTATTTCAGGCTGTTTGTTCTCAGTGTTTTGTATGCTATGCTATTTTTTAATGCCTAGTCCTTTAAGATGTAACGTTCGATGTTCGTCTGCGCCTGTTTGGTTATCATCTCTGACGGTATGGCTATCCACGAGATGCCTCGGCACTGACCTTACTCGTTAGTTTGTTGGTGGTTCATGAGCATGTTATGATCATTAGCAGGTTAGGTTTTGGCCTAGGCATTGGGAACTAACCTCACAGCCTTCGGTCTTGTTTGTTTTGAAATGGGTTTGCTGTTATCTACCTCCACCGTAGGCACTCCTCGTGAAGCTTTTGAGCTCTCATTCATGCGTATGGTTTTTTTTTTTCCTTCCCTTGTTCAGAGCATACAAAACTGGAACCGTATGCTACTGTAGGCCTCATCTGGTGCAACACGCTTCTGGGGTGGAGCTCGAGATGTTTTATCTGCTGATATATGTCACTCTGCCGTATACATTACTTTTCATTTACTGTGTACCCCATGTGTTTATAAAGTCATTCTTTGTGTACGATATTACAAGTTATAAACATAAGAAAGACATATATCCCAACTTGTTTAGTGTACAAGTAGGAAAGCCTTTAAAGGCCGTATTTTCCACACTCCTTATAACGTCACATTTATTAAACTGGTGCAAACTCGTGTTATCAACATGAGAGACCATCATATAATTTAATACTAGTAATTTTATTTTACTACTTATATGCAATCAAAACGTTTCTTAATGTATGTAATTTTCTAAGATTAGACTTTTCTTTAGATACTATTATCAAAAGTTTATTGATAAATTTTTTTTCGTTATTTAAGTCATATAAGGTGTAAAACCTCAAGAATAACAAATCATTTCTAAAGCTCAATAACTTCATCCAACAAATGCTGCCACTAATTATCAGCTTATTATACCTTGTTAATCATTATATCATTGAGCTTGGATATCAATTTTCAAGGGATTTTCAAGTGTATAGATTTAAACACATATGGTTTGGTCGTTAATAGTGTTTTAAACCTCATTTTTTTAAGATTGAAATAGTGTTTCAATTTTAGTTCAAACAAAAAAAATATCCAATATTTGTCTTGTTATAATTTTGGCATTATCAAATACTATTTGAATTTTTAAAAAATATCAGTAACTTCATAGAAATCTATATACAAATTTCATTTTAAGGTGGGGATAAAACATAAAAGTGTTAAAATATGAAAAATGTGCACTTTATTTTTTCAGCATATGGTATTTTACCTTTGCTTAAGATTTTTATAGGACAATACACTGAGATATTTGTGCAGTACATTTTATAATAGCTGTAGATATGTCTGCTGCACCTATTCACAATAAATGCAGACATGTTTGCACCTGTTTTATCCTCTTTTACCACCTGTAATGCATAATTTGAATAATTGCAGATATGTCTGCATTTATTCACAATAAGTGCTGATGTTTTTTTTAAAAAAATTTGTCAGAAATCTTTTTTAAGTGCTTATAATTAGTTGAATTTTTTTTTAAAGTAACAACGTAAAAAAAAAAAAAAAATATTAAACGTATATGAATTGGTATAGAAAAATAGAGATTTGCTTCATTTCAACGATGTATTTCTAATATTTACATCTACTTAATTGATAAAGGGTGAATTTTAAATTAATAACTTATGGGTTACGTGGGTGTGAAAAGAAAATTAGGGGGTTCGGATAGGCGGAGATAAAAGATTTATCTGCGTGAAAATTTTAGAGCCCGCCTCAGCTCTCTTCTTCCCCAAATTCTTCTAATTTCTCAAACCCTAAATCCCAAAGTCGTTCGTCCTCGTTCATAACAAAAGCTTCACCTGCACAAAATGCCAAATCGTAATCACGTCACTACATCTCATGTTCTATGGAATCTCAACCAAGACTCAACGACACGTCGTCCTCCTGCCGCAAGTTCCAAACACGACGCCTCCCACCTGACCGAGCGACCGCATCTCCACTTCAGACACGATCATCCTTCGATTTTGATCATTAGGAATAGTACAGGTTTGTTTAACTAAGTGGCCTTTCTTCTTGTGTTCAATGAATATATTTGTTCCTGCAATTAAAAGCCCCCACGCTAGTGTCGTATATTAAATCGACTGCTTTTTGTATTCATTAAGATGAGTACGGGGTTGTCAGTTGGTGCTGATACGCACCAAACATTGCATTATTTTACCATATGATTTTGCCTGCTGATAATAATCTACCTTTGAAGTCATTTTTCCAGTATCAGCATGTGCTTGTAATTATGTTACCAATTGATCATGTTAATTATGTTGCACATAGTCAGTTTTGGTTGTCCCAAGGGTTTGCTGATACAACTTGTAGGCAGAAACCCATCACTATCGGGTGATGCTTTTAAAAGGTTTGAAATTGTGATATAATGCATTAAAATAGCAGAAAACTATCACTATCATAGTTTAAATTATGATATAAACATTTTAAAGCGAATTGCGGATGCATTAAGAGAAGTCACTAGTAAACAAACAAAGAAGAAAAAAGAAAAGAGCTTACATATTTTCAGACAGTTATTTTTTTTTTTTTGTTTTTTTTTTTTTTTTTGACGAGAAGGACTTTTCAGTATAACCATTCAAAACATCACATTGAATCGAGTGACATTATTGGTAAAATGGATTAGCAGTAGGGAAGAAAATAAATGCAAGCCGTGGATAATAGAAAAGATGAAACACAGAGTATGTAAAATGGAGAAATATACTCCAATGTATATGGACACATCATTGATTAACTGATATGTGTGTGGTTTTAGTTGAGTCTGCGTTTAAAACTAAAATGATGATAAACACTTTTGTTGTTTTTGGCAACGACCATTTGTTGCTCCCGTGTGTGTTGACCTGTGCTTAACTCTCTCTATCATGTCTGTCAGGTTTATGAATGCTCATGCAACCAATATTGTTGTCGTGAAACATATGCTAATGTAAGTTTCACAAGCCTGCGATCTGATAAGGAGATAATTTAGTACTATCCGCAAAAGTTCTGATGACCTTTTGTTTTCCTCTTCAAGTTAGTTACCAACTGAGAGTGCAAGTCTCATTGATGGTTCCATAACCAAAGACAAGGCCATATGTTATGTATTAACCTGATAATCTTATAAGATGATTTAGATCAGCAATTATTAAGAGATCACCAGCATACTTACTTATGTATGTAAGGGGGGAAGATGAGAGATGTTTAGACAAGAAGCTTGACATTTTGTATGGAGTAAATATATATCATTCATTCATTGACATTAATCAAACTGAGACAGTGTCTCTCTCTCTCTCTCTATATATATATTATATATATATATATATATATATATATATATATATATATATATATAGGGAAAGTCTATTTAGACACAAAATATTGATACAAATTTAGACACAACCAATCTCAACCACAAGATCTCCCCTTGAATTCCACCTCACACATAATGACAAACAAATCTTACGATCCAGATTTTGTGTCTCTAATTATGTGTTTAATTTTGTGTCTCAATAGCCGCTCCTATATATATATATATCATTCATTCATTCATTGAGAAACGAGATATGTGGTGGATATCATGGGGCATTTAGGGGTGCTGCACTATTTGGGTTGTCATTGAACGCTCGCCATATATATATATATATATATATATATATATATATACACAACAACAACAAAGCCATATATCCCAAACAAGTTGGGGTTGGCTAGATATGGAACCCAAAATTAAATTAAAATAAAATAAATAATGATGATAATATATATATATATATATATATATATATATATATAAAGGGTTTAAAATAACCAATCAAATAAAAAGTTGTCCGATAAAGAGTTTTTTAAAATAATAATAATAAGTAAAAATGTTCAATAAAAGTGAAATAAAATCTAAAATAGTAAATAAAAAGTAAAAAGGTTCGGTAAACGTGAAATAAAGTCTTAAAAAAAACCCTATGGTTCTGGTACATGGATTGCCAATTTCCATGCACTCCTATCAACTACCAGTTCTTCCAGTAAACTCCAGTTACTTAAATCTCTCTTTATTATCTCCTCCCATGTCAATTTAGGTCGACCTCTACCTCTCTTTGGGCCTTCGGCGTGACCTAGAATTCCAGCGCGTACAGATGCATCGTATGGTCTACGTTGGATATGTCCAAACCATCTCAAGCGGTATTGGATTAACTTCTCTTCAATAGGTGCAACTCCAAGTTTTTCCCGAATATCCTCATTTCTAATCCGATCTCGTCTGATATGCCCACAGCTCCAACGCAACATTCGCATCTCTGCTATACTTATCTTCTGGACGTGTTGCCTCTTAGTAGGCCAACATTCTGCACCATATAACATTGCAGGTCTGATTGCTGTCCTATAGAACTTTCCTTTAAGCTTCTGAGGAATCTTCCGATCACAGAGAATGCCAGATGCTAGTCGCCATTTCACTCATCCTGCTTGAATTCTAAAACTAATATCCTTATCAATCTCTCCATCAAACTGCAACATAGATCCTAAGTATCGAAACGATTCCTTCTTGGATACTACTCTATCGGCCAGGGTAACATATATATAATATATATATTACTTATCACACAGGAATATATATATCAAAAGATATAGTGTGCAATCAGGTATCGGACCATGTAATATCATAGTCTCCAATATGAGATTGCGGAATATTGAGAGCCTTCCAAACAGCTGGAGAAGCATCGACGTCATTGTAAGGACATGGAGGTTGAAAATCATGATCATAATCGCAACCGTGGACGGAGTCGCACTCATCGACCACTTTAGCCAAAACAGACCTTCCATTGGCGTTGATTCTGATGTTATTGAAGCAACGACTTCCTCCATTATACCAGCCAGTGGATAATGCAACTACAAGCTCGCTGTCGCTATGGTATTGATTGTCGCATTCTGATGGACCTCCGCCATCACCTCCCTCAGCAAAGCTATTTATCGTCATCACTGGCGTGTCTGATCGGTTACCGGTGGAGAACAACGGTATTGTGGATACAGTTTGCCTGTTTTGCAACAATCCGAGTCGTTCTCTGTATTGCAATGACCAGCTTTACCCCTGAAGTATCCACTAATATGACACGATTATGAGGCTACACAGCTCATCAGTACTGATACGACCATCAACACACCCAAAGCCGTGGACAGCTTTGAACTACTTGTTGTCATTTTTTAAAGAAAACCGTTCACTGTGTACGTTAAATGCTAATACATGGCGAGTTTAGTGTTAAGTTTGATCGAGTAAATTTTTTCTTTCATTTTTCAAATGATCTTGATAGAGACAAAATTTTATAATCGAATCTGATCTTTATTAAGGGGAGAATGTTTATAATCACACATAGGGATCCTATTATTGGTAATTCTCTTATGTAAATTAAAACAATTCTTATTTGGATACATTTCTATAAAAATCCCTATGATTCTTTGGACTTTAATTGGTATGACTGGCTTGCATATAACAAAATTTTATAATTAAATCTGATCTTTATTAAGGGGAGTGTTTATAATCACACATAGGGATCCTATTATTGGTAATTCTCTTATGTAAATTAAAACAATTCCTATTTGGATACATTTCTATAAAATCCCTATGATTCTTTGGACTTTAATTGGTATGACTGGCTTGCATATAAGGATGACAATGAGGCGGGTCTGGGGTCCAAACCCGCTTGACATGCCCCTGTTTTGACCCATTTAGACCCGCCTCGTAGGATCTTCAGGGCGAGTAGACCCGCGACCCGTTTTGGAGGTCTGGGTCTAGGGTCGGGCCTGGGGAACGTCTAACCCGCCCTAACTCGACCCGCATGATTGAAAGATCATTAAAACACTTTATAGCTGTAATGATTACTTATTAATCTTCTTAGGTATACATGGTTATAACTTTAATATTATATTCTTTCAATCAACAAACTATAAAATTTTCATAATGTTAAGTTGCATTAATGATAATCGCACAATAACTAATGCATGCATTTTGAACTATCATCTTACAACTCATTTTATTATATTCTCTTATCATTGTAAACACATTATAATGCGTATATAGTTTATCATTTAGTGATAAAAAATACAAGTATATAAACTTATGTACATTAGAACACAATATCACCGGGTCATGGGGCGAGTCAGGTCTACCCTGACCCGCACGGATTTCGGGTACGGGGCGAAGTTCCGGACCCGCACCGGGTCTACGGGGCAGGTTTGGGGTGGGGTTTAAAAAGTCCGGATCGGGTCTGGGGCAAGAGAAACCCTCCCCAACCTTCCTCATTGCCATTCCTACTTGCATACCATGTAGAAAAACTTATTTGCTTCGATAGCAGTACTGCAAAGCACTGTTATCATGGTGCTCGATTAGTCGCGACTAGTCCATTAGTCGAGGTTGAAGACTCGACTGAAAGTCTCGACTTGTCAGTTATCAACTGGAAGCTGCAGCAGAAGGAAGAAAAAAAAAAGGCGAAGTAGTTGCAAGAAGAAGGAATAAGAGATGGGAAAACCAAACGAAAGTGGAATCAAAAGGAAAAATTGGAAAAATGAATAATTAAAACTTACCGCATACACCTTCAACAAATCACTTTCAACTTTGATAGCAAATCGAGCATCGTTGAGGACATGGTTACATAGGACGTGGTTCGATACGAAACGCGGTACGAAAACGGATACATGGAAGACTGTCTTAAATGTTTCCGATACGAGGGAACACATGGGTACGAGGGAACGCAAGGGTACGAAACATGTTTTTTCTTCTACTTTGGAAAAACTGATCTATTTTTTTTTATGTTAATTACCAAATTTTGTGAAGATCTTGCAAATTTACAACTGCCCTTTCAATCTATATACAAATTTATATATTATATAGTTGTCCTTCCAATATATATTACAACCATATACAGTTGTACAACACAAATCCAAGAGTCGTTTATTCTTTTCAAAAACCTGTGCGTCATCATCTTCTTTTCGCGACAGCTAACGTTTCCGGATAGCGATTCGTTTCGCAATCGGGGACGAATAAACCGGTTCGCGGAACGTGGTCATGTCCCACGTTCCTTGTTTCTATGGTTGAGGATGAAAAGTCGGTGTGTACGACTTGTGCAGGATCTTTAATATGGCTATGCGGAATATGATATAATAATTTAAACTATTCAATAGTTATGCAAATAAATATTCGCAAAACAAGGAATATATCACTAACAAATATAAATGCTGTAAATAAAGTAAAGTAGAGTAATGACACCAGGATTTTTATACTGGTTCGGACTTCCCGTCCTACGTCCAGTCCCGAAGCTCCTCTTCGGCTTTTCACTAAACAACACCCTCGCTTCACCCGGAGGAACAAGTTCACAACTACTTGATTTACGGGCTACAAGTTTACCTACTTGATTTCACGGGCTACAAGCTTACCCACTTGATTTCACGGGCTACAAGCTTACCCACTTGATTTCACGGGCTACAAGCTTACCCACACAGGACAATTACAAGAGTTTGATTTCTGATTGTGTTCTTCTTTCAACACTGATTAGTCAATGATTGAGTACACCCTTCCTATAATCTTATCCTCAAGTATATAATGTGTATGTGAAGATTGAAGGAAGTATATTACTTATTGAATCAAGAGATATGAAATAATTTCAACGATTCAACAAGTAATTTGAGTAATGGAGAGCTTTTTAGTATGCAAGAATGTATAGAGTTTAAGATCAGAAAATATGAGAAGATTTGGTGTGATGTGAAAAAAAAAATGCTTTGATGTATATATAATCGTTGAAGAGTTGTCAACTTCCATGAAGAGATTTATCAAAGAGATGCACCCATTTCCTTTTAGAAATGAAAAGGAGTCTCTTCATGAAATATGATGCCTTCTAGAAAATATGGTCGTTGTAAAATATGACCGTTGGAAATATGACCGTTAGAAAATATGGCCGTTGTAAAATATGACCGTTGGAAATATGAAGTGTCTCTTCGTGAAGTGTCTTTTCATGAAGTGTCTTTTCGCGAAGTGATGAAGTGTTTCTTCGTGAAGTGTCTTTTCATGAAGTGTCTTTTCGCGAAGTGTCTTTTCACGAAGTGATGAAGTGTCTTTTCGCGAAGTGTCTTTTCGCGAAGTGTCTCGCGAAGTGTCTTTTCGCGAAGTGTCTTTTCACGAAGTGTCTTTTCGCGAAGTGTCTTTTCGTAAATGCATTTGTGTACGCTATATATTTGAGGACAGATTTTAACAATATATAACACCTCTAAGACACAATTAAATAGATAATCGTAACCTATATCACTTTTCCTTTGATCTTCTCTTCTTCCTTGTCATGAATCAAAAACCTGTGATCTAACATTCTCCCCCTTTTTTGATTGATGACAATCTCTTGCAATCTTGTAGAGTTGTTTATTTTCTCCCTCTGAATGTATGCTTGCATATATTTATCTCCCCCTGAATATAAAGCTTCTCTGCAACATTTTGTTAGTGCATACGTAAAAGTACTTACCTTTGTTTTCCTGTAACAAAATGTTAGTGTATAATGTATATATATTCCATACTTTTTCTCCCCTTTTGTCATCGATTAAAAAAAAAATAACATGATAAAGCAGTAATCGAGAACAAGTAAGAGAAAACAAGCATAGATAGTTTTCAAAGAGCATACGAGACTATTTATTATACGTCCATAGAGATACCGAAATAGTCTTCTCTTTGTTGTGGTGTACCTGCAAAAAATATATATGATGTATATACTTTGGTCCCCACTTGTTTCGATTGGGTGCAGGAGTTAGATAGAAGGTAACCATACCCAAAAGGGTTTAATGGAACCTTTAAAGATAAAATTTTCATTATTAACTACTAAATCAAAATAATCATCAATATAATTTTCTCTGTTTCTCCAATCTACTGGAACCCAAATCCTTAAGTGGTTTCTATTGATATTTCTATTTGTACTTCTAGATGTCATAGAAGTATTCGAATAATAATTGGATCTAGGATGTGTATTAGTACTAGCAGTGTTATTCTTATTGTACATAAAAGCGTATCTAGTACTATTTCTATGATTGATTTTATTATATCCTAAACCACTTTTGTCATGTAAAGGTCGAGATCTAGATAAAATCATGTTTAAATCATTTTGACCTTTATTAAATTTCGCGAACTTATTTGTACATTTGATTCCACTGTCACGATTGATATTTTCAAAAGAAACTTTGTTATTAATATCCTTATTTAATTCAGAATTTTTCCTTATTAAAGTTCTATTCTCATTTTCGAGATAACTAATTTGAGATTCTGAATTATATAGAGATGATTGTAATTTTTCAACATTTTTTTTTTGATCCAGAAATTGCTTTTTGAAAAATATTATTATTAACTTTTAAAGTCTCACATTCTTTAGATAATTCCAAATTCTTTTCAGTTAGAGCTCCATTCTCCTTTTCAAGAGACAAAATTAAAGAACTAGAATTATTTAAAGAATCTTCTAATGATTTATTTCTATTTTGCAAAAGATCGATTTCCTTTAAAAGAACATTGTTTTTATCTTCTAGTCGCTCATTTTCTTTTTGAAGGAAATCTTTTTGAAAAACAAGCTCTTCTAAGGTATTTTCAAAACATTTGGCTTGTTTTACCAATAGATTGTTTTCTTCTTTTAATTTGGAATTTTCTTGCTTGTAATTTTTTGACATAGCTAAAACGACTGTATTGAGTTTTAATAATTTTTCATGGTCTAACAAAAGATCTTTATATAATGAATCTGTACATACCGATTGTGATCTGACTTTAGCCATGAGACACTTGTTTCCTTGCTCTCCTGATTCTGCTTTGTTGCTCTTCCATTTTCTAATTCCCCGACTAGATTTCTTTATAGCCATTTGTTCTAGGATGTTGTTGCGATCTCTAGAACGCCAGGCTCTGATACCAATTGAAAAGTCGGTGTGTACGACTTGTGCAGGATCTTTAATATGGCTATGCGGAATATGATATAATAATTTAAACTATTCAATAGTTATGCAAATAAATATTCGCAAAACAAGGAATATATCACTAACAAATATAAATGCTGTAAATAAAGTAAAGTAGAGTAATGACACAAGGATTTTTATACTGGTTCGGACTTCCCGTCCTACGTCCAGTCCCGAAGCTCCTCTTCGGCTTTTCACTAAACAACACCCTCGCTTCACCCGGAGGAACAAGTTCACAACTACTTGATTTACGGGCTACAAGTTTACCTACTTGATTTCACGGGCTACAAGCTTACCCACTTGATTTCACGGGCTACAAGCTTACCCACTTGATTTCACGGGCTACAAGCTTACCCACACAGGACAATTACAAGAGTTTGATTTCTGATTGTGTTCTTCTTTCAACACTGATTAGTCAATGATTGAGTACACCCTTCCTATAATCTTATCCTCAAGTATATAATGTGTATGTGAAGATTGAAGGAAGTATATTATTTATTGAATCAAGAGATATGAAATAATTTCAACGATTCAACAAGTAATTTGAGTAATGGAGAGCTTTTTAGTATGCAAGAATGTATAGAGTTTAAGATCAGAAAATATGAGAAGATTTGGTGTGATGTGAAAAAAAAAAATGCTTTGATGTATATATAATCGTTGAAGAGTTGTCAACTTCCATGAAGAGATTTATCAAAGAGATGCACCCATTTCCTTTTAGAAATGAAAATGAGTCTCTTCATGAAATATGATGCCTTGTAGAAAATATGGTCGTTGTAAAATATGACCGTTGGAAATATGACCGTTAGAAAATATTACCGTTAGAAAATATGGCCGTTGTAAAATATGACCGTTGGAAATATGAAGTGTCTCTTCGTGAAGTGTCTTTTCATGAAGTGTCTTTTCGCGAAGTGTCTTTTCGCGAAGTGATGAAGTGTCTTTTCATAAAGTGTCTTTTCGCGAAGTGTCTTTTCACGAAGTGATGAAGTGTCTTTTCGCGAAGTGTCTTTTCGCGAAGTGTCTTTTCACTATGTGTCTTTTCGCGAAGTGTCTTTTCGCGAAGTGTCTCGCGAAGTGTCTTTTCGCGAAGTGTCTTTTCACGAAGTGTCTTTTCGCGAAGTGTCTTTTCGTAAATGCATTTGTGTACGCTATATATTTGAGGACAGATTTTAACAATATATAACACCTCTAAGACACAATTAAATAGATAATCGTAACCTATATCACTTTTCCTTTGATCTTCTCTTCTTCCTTGTCATGAATCAAAAACCTGTGATCTAACAGAGGATTATTTGAATGGATTCAAATATCAACTTCAACAAAATTGAGCAGACGAGATTTGATTTGATGTCTTTTTTGTTTTGTTTTCTCTTTTTCGTTTTTTGTCTGATTGGATCAGATGTCGCGTTTTGTTTTGTTTTCTATTTGTCACTTTTTATCTGATTGAATTTGATATCGTTTTTAGTTTCATATAAATGAATATGAAGATTTAGGCTTAAGATTTCAGGTGTTGGTGTGGGTTAAATACTTGTGGGCTGTCAAAATTGAAATGGTTAATCATTAGATGGACTACTTCTTTTTCAAAACTTTCCAGTGAAGCAATTATAAATCAACTTCTACTTTAATTACTGGATGCTTTAATATACTTCTAACTATTGTATTTATATCTTTTTTATCCATTAAAAATATAGAATCTAATATTACTTTAACTAGTAGAGACTTTAATGTATATATATATATATATTTATTTATCGACTAGTCTACGACTAGTCCACTAGTCGATTAATTGGACCTCTATCGACTCGACTCGACTTACCGCCGTAACAACCATGCTGCAAAGTTACATAGATTTCATTATGCCAAAGCATTAGTTGAAGTTTCTCCAAAACATGAATTACCCGAATATATTGAGATAGTTGGATTAGGTGATTGTCCACCTGTTAAACTCCCTTACGATTGGGAACCGAACATTTTGTACTATTTGTAAATGATTTGGACATAAGACAGTTGAATGTGGTCATTTTGTAAGGGATGGAATGTTTGATGATGAGGTATTTGAAGAGGAACACATCAATGATAAGGTGAATGATAATAAAAACAGGAATAAGGAATATCATACTAATAATGAAAATGTTTGGACGAAGGTTATATATAAAAAGAAAATGGTATGGAGAAAGAAAGCAGATGGTAACAAAGAACCAGCAGTTCAAATTGAAAAATCAGTTCATGGATTAGGTGTTCATGCTGAACGATTAAATGGTAATAAATTTGCTCAGCTTTCTGGGGATAGCGCTGTGGGGATTAAAAAATTTGATGTTGTTCAAGGCAAGCAACAAGTTAGTTTGTTGATGATGATGGGTTGGACTTTGGTTTGAGTAGCTTATTTGATGATGAGGCTATTTTGAAACCCTTAGAGAAAAGTAATCTGGTACAATCTATGGATGGTAATCATCAAGCTTCCACTTCTATACCACCTATGGTTACCATGTCATGTTCTTCTACATTATCCTCTAAGATGCATGTCTCTTCTTCTTTCAAGCCATCATCCTCTGCTAAGATTTCACCGTATGTTAATCTTAAATCACCCTCTCATATACAGTTACCACCTCCTTCTAATACTCCATCTTCTGGTTCAGTGCTGCATCCGAAGTCCAAATCAAAGGGTATTAAGATTCATGGGATGTTTTGGGATGATACGGATGACGGAGTTGATTACAGACAAGAAGATGTTTTTCCTTTAAATAATAATGTGAAGACATACGAGGAACAACCCTTCTACCCTTTTTGATCCACTTAAATTTTGATGATGCATTATTGTTTCTATACAGTAAACTTGGATAGGTCTATATAGTTCTGGTTATAGGCTTCTGGGGTCTGCTGCTTCTTTTTGTTTTGATACATAGTGTGGCTCGCATCAGTTTTCATGCTACTGTTGCCTTAGGATACCATCTGTAGGTATATAGGATGCTGTTATGAGTGTTTGATGCATTGGGTATTATAAAGCTCACTGTCTGCAAAGCTTTTGAAGCTATCATTCTTTAGAAGTCACATTTGTTTCTCTGTTGGGGGAGTAATTTTTCCAAGATTATGTTGTTTTTGAAATTCGCAATTGATTGCTTCCTGAAGGTCTGCATTTTGCATGTTGAAGCTTCACGAATGATGTTTTCTGTCTAGTGTTTCTAGTTGTTATCTATAATGATTTTACTGTTAAATCTGTCATTTTTTTTCAAATTTGTTTGTAGGGAATTGTTGTTCAACACAAATGTATTGTTGTATGTTTATATAGGATATGATGCATATGTTGTAAACACATTAGTTGAGTAATAAAAAAATTCATGTTGCCTTGAAAAAAAAAAAAAAAAAAGAACATGAAATTCTACAAGAAAATAGAGATTTGTTTTCTGTTGTGTTTAATTTCAAGGAGGCCTTCCTAATATTTACATCTAATTAGTTGATAAAGGGTGAATTTGAAATTAATAACTTAGGTGGGTGTGAAAAGAAAATCAAGAGGGGCAGGATGGTCGAAGCTAAATGAATTTACCTGTTTGTTACTGAAAATTTTATGGCGTTCGGCAGTCCAAAACGGACCGTCTACTCAATGGACGCGTCCGTTGAGAAACGGTCCATTTTGGACCGTTTCCCCAACAACTCAAATTTGAGCTGTCGGGTACCCCAAAAGCTCAAATTTGAGCTGTTAAGTGTGCATTATTAATTTTAATTAATTAATTTATATTTTTATAATATTTAAAAATTAATAACTTGTGTAAATGAGGTCCGTTTGAGACACAGTATTTTACGTTGCGATCGTATCGAAGTGCTCTACATAATGGAGTTTGTTTGAACTGAATTACAGTAACTTGAAAATTTTCAATTTATTTTTTTATGTATTCTTAATTTGTGTAAATTATTGATACGTATTATTTTTTAAAAACAAATAATAAATCAATTAACCATAAATTAATTAAATTAAGATAAAAATAAAATTGTCGACTTAAATGCTCCAAGCACATTCTCGCCAGTCCAAACCCCGCTTCCGCCAAACATACTCTTATAGCCCGCCTCAACTTGCCTCTCCGCCAAATTCTTCTAATTTCTCAAACCCTAAATCCCAAAGTCGTTGTTCATCCTTGTTCACAACCAAGTCGCTACATCTCATGTTCCATGGAATCTAAACCAAGACTCAAGGACAAGTCGTCCTCCAGACGCAAGTTCCAAACACGACGCCTCCCACCCGACCGAGCGACCACATCTCCACCTCAGACACTATCGTCCTTCGATAATCGATCTCGGAAAACAGAAAGGCCTCTCGATTGCTGTCTTGTGGGATTTTGATCATTAGGACTGGTACAGGTTTGTTCAACTAAGCGACCTTACTTCTTGTATTCAATGAATAAATTTGTTCCTGCAATTAAAAGCCCCCACACTTGTGTCGTTTATTAAATCGATTGCTTTTTGTATTCATTAGGACGAGTACGGGTTTGTCAGTTGGTGCTGATATGCACCAAAAATTGCATTATTTTACCATATGATTTTGCCTGCTAATAATAATCTACCTTTGAAGTCATTTTTCCAGTATCAGCATGTGCTTGTAATTATGTTGCCAATTGATCATGTTAATTATGTTACACGTAGTCAGTTTTGGTTGTCCCAAGGGTTTGCTGATGCAATTTGTAGCCAGAAACCCATCACTATCAGTTGATACTTTTAAAAGGTTTGAAATTGTGGTATAATGCATTAAAATAGCAGAAAACTATCACTATCATAGTTTGAATTATGATATAAACATTATAAAACGAATTCTAGATGCATTAAGAGAAGCCACTAGTAAACAAACGAAGAAGAAAAAGGAAATTAACATACATATTTTCAGTCAGTTAAATGCAAGCCATGGATAACAGAAAATAGGAGACACGGAGAGTATGTAAAGTGGAGTATACGAACAAATCATTAATGCAACTCCCATAACTGATATGTGTGGTTTTAGTTGAGTCTGCGTTTAAAACTAAAATGATGATACCACTTTTGTTGTTTTTGGCGACGACCATTTGTTGCTCCCGTGCGTGTTAACCTGTGCTGTGCGTAACTCTCCCTGTCAAGTTGGCGATGTTATGAATGCTCATGTAACCAATACTATTGGCGTGAAACATATGCTATTGTAAGCTTCTCTAGTCTGCGATCTGATCAGGAGATAATTTAGTACTATCCGCAAAAGTTCGGATGGTCTTTTGTTTTCCTTTTCGAGTTAGTTACCAGCTGAGAGATTATGTCTAATTGATAGTTCCATAACCAAATGCAAGGCCATATAAATATGAACCTGACAATATTACAATTTTATTTAGATTGGCAATTATCAAGAGATCACCTGCAGCATACTTGTATAGTTCGACCAGTCTGTGTATTTCTTGTACATAAAGTAAAATGCATGTATATATGTAAGGAGGAAGATGAGAGATGTTTAGACAGGAAGCTTGACACTTTGTATGGAGTAGATATCATTCATTCATTGACATTAATCAAACTGACACGGTATATATTACTTATCACACAGGAATATATATCAAAAGATATAGTGTGCAATCAGGTTTTGTTGTTTTTGGCAACGGCCATTTGTTGCTCCCGTGTGTGTTAACCTGTGCTTAACTCTCTCTGTCAAGTCTGTCAGGTTTATGAATGCTCATGCAACCAATATTGTTGTCGTGAAACATATGCCAATGTAAGTTTCACAAGTCTGCGATCTGATAAGGAGATAATTTAGTACTATGCGCAAAAGTTCTGATGATCTTTTGTTTTCCTCTTCAAGTTAATTACCAACTGAGAGTGCAAGTCTCATTGATGGTTCCATAACCAAAGACAAGGCCATATGTAATGTATTAACCTGATAATCTTATAAGATGATTTAGATTAGCAATTATTAAGAGATCACCAGCATACTTACTTATGTATGTAAGGGGGAAGATGAGAGATGTTTAGACAAGAAGCTTGACACTTCGTATGGAGTAAGTATATATCATTCATTCATTGACATTAATCAAACTGACACAGTATATATATTACTTATCACACAGGAATATATATCAAAAGATATAGTGTGCAATCAGGCATCGGACCATGTAATATCATAGTCTCCAATCTGAGATTGCGGAATATTGAGAGCCTTCCAAACAGCTGGAGAAGCATCGACGTCATTGTAAGGACAGGGAGGTTGAAAATCATGATCAGAATCGCAACCGTGGACGGAGTCACACTCATCGACCACTTTAGCCAAAACGGACCTTCCATTGGCGTTGATTCTGATGTTATTGAGGCAACGACTTCCTCCATTATACCAGCCAGTGGATAATGCAACTACAAGCTCGCTGTCGCTATGGTATTGATTGTCGCATTCTGATGGACCTCCGCCATCACCTCCCTCAGCAAAGCTATTTATCGTCATCACTGCGCGTGTCTGATCGGTTACCGGTGGAGAACAACGGTATTGTGGATACAGTTTGCCTGTTTTGCAACAATCCGAGTCGTTCTCCGTATTGCAATGACCAGCTTTACCTGTCAAGTATCCACTAATATGACACGATTGTGAGGCTACACAGCTCATCAGTACTGATACGACCATCAACACACCCAAAGCCATGGACAGCCGAGAGCGACTTGTTGTCATTTTTTAGAGAAAACCGTCCACACAACTGTGTGTTAATATATAGCTAATATACGTATCTATGCAAATGCAAGTGTGTGAATTTCTGGTTTGCATATGAAGTGCTATTTATAGGCTCTCTATTTTGCATATTCCATTCATTTACCACTCTCGGAGACCAATGGCTTCTGTAATCTGGAGCCTTGAAAGCGATGTAACATGAAAGACAAAGTAATATATATCTTTATCTATTATGGCTATTCATGTTGCCTGTAACCAATTATTTATAAAATACCATCATATGCCCTGCGTTTCATGCATGTAACCAATTTTTTTTTTAGAATATCCAGAATCTTCCTTGTAGATAGGAAGGTTGCCTTGCCCGTTACATCTCCTTATTTCGTTCCCTAATGGTAATTCTATACTAGCATTACGCTTGTGTGTGTAAGCCAAAGTGATCATAATGTTTATTTATTTGCATTTGGATTACAAATATCATGGAATTGACAAGGCATAAACTACGAAACAGAGAACATTTCCTTCAGCTGCCTCTCATCATTATCCGTAACAAATGTTTCTTACTTGGCAAAAACTGTGAAATGCACTTAGTTTTGTCTAGCGATACTACACGTTCCACTGATTCCTCACACTCGTTAATTTCTCTTCAAAGCAAGCCAGCCGGTATACTGCAAAAATAAAGGTTTTGCTCCTCTTAATAACTGTGTTATTCAGTTCCTTTTCGGTTCTTCTACCCAGGCCCGGTTAATAAGGGAATTTAACCATCAAAATATTTTTGTTGCCCTCTACCCAAAAAAAAAAAAAAAAAGAAAAAGAAAAAAAAAATATTTTTTTTTGTTGCCTTATTTAGAATATCTTTCCAACAAATCCGAAAAATCAAAATTTCATAGCAGAAATCAAAAGTTATATCTAGATGAAAATTTAGAATAGTCGCTATGGAATTCTGGTCCTTAAAAATGGAAATTTTGCAAACAATCTCGGATTTTGACGAAACCACTTTCGTTGGATCCATGATGTCAAGTTATTCCTAAATTCCAATTTTCATAATTCTTGAATTCAATATGTGAGCTTGGCAAAGGAAAACGCGTTTGATCAGTTTCAGTTGATTTTAATCGACTGGAAAATGACCATTTTTTAAATGGTCTCAGAATTCGACGAAATTAGTTTTTTTAGGACCGTATCGTCAATACGAAGCTAGAAAATATTTTTTCGGAATTTTTAGAGTTAATATGTGGCCCCCGGTAAATTGAAATGTGCGTTCAAATTCAATATATAGAGTTATATTTTGATTTTGACGAAAACTGATCGAAACGGCCAAACTGGCTTATGGGACATATCCCATTTTGTTCGGAACGGGGGTATTACGTTATCGACGACAGTCGGTGGGCTCAATTTTGAGTTTGAATTTTAAAGTAACTTTTTGGGATTATTAAATTATTAAATATATAAAGTATAAAGCACCCCATCCCCTTTCCTTCTTCCCCCATTGACTCAGAAAGAAAATAAAAAAACAAAAACAAAACAAAACCCGCTGCTACCTCGATACCCTCCCCTCGATCACGATTTCCGCCGGCCTTCCCCCCTCGTCAGCGTCGCGCCTCAGACGGACCCTACCCCTCTGCCTCTCTCTTCCCGCTCCTCCAATAGAACGAGAACCTCACCCTCGAGAAACCGCGAGAGCCACGACCGTGAACCCGGAAACCCTTGACCCCACCGTGTAGCCTCCAGTCATCGCATCCACACCGGAGGCAGCAGCGCCAAGATTGGAGGTCTGTCAGCCTGTGACATCTGTTCTTTCTTCGCCGGTCATCTCAGGCGAACCCTCTAGTCTTCGGCGAGCAACTGCGACGCGCCCCCTCTGCAATTCCATCAGCGATTTTTTTTCCTCCCCGCTGTGAGTTTTTAGCCCCTTTTGATTTTGATTTCTAGTTTATAAAATCATACGGTTTTTTTAAATATGTAAAGATTAGATTTTTCCTTATGTAAAGATTAGATTTTTAATCATAAAAAGGTTCGATTTTTAATAACATTAAGAAATGATTTTTATATGATAGGAAGATTAAAAATATGATTTTTATATTAAAGAAGTATAAAAAATTCGATTTTTATTATGTAGAAGTGATAAAGATATAATTTTTATATGATGTAGAGTATAAAAATATAATTTTTATAGATGTAGCGAAATAAAAATCTGATTTTTATTATATATATGTTGAAATAAAAATGTGATTTTTATAGCGATGATATAAAAATTCAATCTTTATATTAGAAGTGGATATAAAAATATAATTTTTATATAGGAAGGAGCGTTATAAAAATATATTCTTTATTAGAATAAGAGCGATATAACAATATAATTTTTATATAGAGAATAGTGTGATAAAAATATAATCTTTATTATATGAACACCGTTATAAAAATAGAATTTTTATCTATATAGTAGCGGAATAAAAATGTGATTTTTATATATATGGTAACAAATAAAAATGTGATTTTTATATATGTAGTGAATACGGGCAACGAAAGGGATGAAAGGCGAGCAGGACGAAGATTTCTACATAAGAAGAGTCATGGCGTTTGGTTTAGCTAGTCGGTGAGAACTTCTCACTTTTAATTTAATTTTCTGGTTAAAATTCATACTAGGATGAAGACGATGTTTAGTAGCACCCGACACCCGTCGTCCACAGACCATGGACGGCTTGTATGCTTGTTTGTTTGATTTTGATGTGTAGTTGATTATGTGATGTGATGTGAAATGAAATAAAATATTTAGATAGTTAAAAAATATTTTATAGTTGAAAATGGAATTTTTAACGTGTATATGAAATGAAATAAATTCCCTTATTAACCGGGCCTCTACCCAAAAAATAAATTCCCTTGTTGGTCGAGACGAAAAATATTTTTGTTGCCCTCTACCCAAAAAAGAAAAAAAAAAAAAAAAAAAAAAAAAAAAAAAAAACAAATGACAGTATATGAGAATTTAACCATCAAAAGTAGCCTTGCATATTTACATACTAATGTATTGAAAGACAAGTTATGCAATGGTTAATAAGGGAGATAGTTACAGCATGAAGGCTCATCCTTGGCATAAGTAACCAACTCTCGACCGATGCATTCACCGCTATTCTTCCATGGCTTTGTCTCAAAAATGGTAGAGCAGCATATGTGGGGTACACATTTCCCCAGAAGATGTCCTAGACATCATAAATGCCATATTATATTAATCTTTGAAATTACACAAATGGCATACAAAAGAACTTGGCTAATGTTATATACTAATTCATTTGTATCATTTTGGAACTATACAATACCATGAGATGTGGAAAAACTATAGTGTCACCAGCATCCTCAAACAAAAAAGTGTGGCCTAAGTTCGCGGTGTTTACAAGATAATCCACTGTCACAAAAAACAGACATACTAAATAAATAAGTTTTCAATATAAACTTAACAGAAACTTGTAAAACATGGATGATCATACCACGACCAAAATGATTCACAATATCACCAATGAATCTTCGACAATCTTCTTCATGAACGACATCAGCAGCCACGGTAATTACATGACCAGCACCCAACAACCGACAGTTTTCTCTTATGACATCCACACGAAATATAAATTGCCCTAGGATTGATGTCGAGAAGTCTCTTTTTGTACACCTTGGTGCTTACCTATATATGATTAAAGCTATGTAAGATAAATTAAATAACATAATTAATAAGAATTTATCAACTTTCATATATCACACCTTTCATATTTGATCCATTGTCATAACTTTGGCCTCTCACATCATCAATGTTTAGCTTAAGATCATTTTGTACACTTTCAAGCTTTTTGAAAAGGCCAAGTCCCGATGTATCATCAACCTCTATAAAACCAAGAAAATACTCCTCCACTTTAATAGCATCCTCAACAACCACACACCTTATTATAATTGACATTTATTCTTTATGACTCAAATCAGGAGTACAATCAAGAATGACGGAGTAGTATTTTGCTTTCAGAATTTTTGTAAGCATTGCTTCTTTGATCTTCTTCGCCAACAAAAATATAAGTTCATTTTGAATACTATGCCTAAGATAATGAACGTTTATTTCATTATTTACCACACGTCTAAGATGATCTTCCATGATGGGATCAAACTCGGCAATGAATTGCACAAGTTGGCACAAAAAGACCATTGTTTTTTCATAAATCTTTTCATTTGAACCACGAAATGGAAGATTATTTCGAGAAAGAGTTTTTACAACGCCAATTATGCGCACTAGCACCTTCTTCCAATGTTGTCTGTCTTGCTCGATTAGAGATTCTACTCTTTTGTCAACTGTTGCCTCTAGTTGGAGACCTTTGTGCAAATCCACCCACTTGATAAGACTTGAAATATGTTCCGGATTATTTTCATGCTCTCGTAGCATTGCCAAAATATTGTGCCAATCATTTACTCCTTCATTTTCTAATTTGAATGTCTTTTGTGTGCTTCTAAATAACTTGCAACAAAAGCAAAATACTTTGTCCTTTTCATTTGAATAAACTAGCCATTTTCTTTCATGCTTGGAAGAAAAATGTCTACCATCTTCATTTTTTGGGAATTTATCATTTTTTTTTTGAAACTTTGATAGGACCTTGTTTAACCAACATTATTCTTTTAGTATCGAATATTCTTCCCCATAAACCCGGATCATAGTTAATGTCAACATCTTTCTCAAGATCAAGCACAATTAGTTCATCAACACCACCTCCATCCGTATCATTTCGATTAATGTTTATGTCTTCTTCATTCATGATATCCTCTCTATTACCAATAACCTCTTAATCAATATTGGCTACTACAATTTCGTTTTCATCAATTGCTTCATTGATTTCAACGTTAATATCTTCATTTTCATGACCACTTTCTTCAATAATATTTGAAATTGAACACTGAGATTTTCGTATTTATGCTTGAAACAAATTAGAGATTAAGCCAACAAGTGATTTTTCTAATTCCTCTCTTTTCCCTTTAACTCTTCTATTATAAGCTCCAGAATTTTTCTTTCGAAATCTTATTCGATACTTATCATCTTCATTCTTCGTCATATTTCCTATACTATGCATTTCCAAATTAATAACATAAAAACTTAAAATCAGCAAAAGAAACAACCACATATGTATTTTATCAAGTGAAAAAGGGGAAATAGGGCTATAGAGGAAATATTGCAGTAGTGCAGCGGTGCTTATGGCATAAATCATAGCTAATTCCCAGCGAACCAACAAAAAAAAACATAAACTACAGCCTAAAGCTACTATAACACCCCAAATTTTTGAATAATCAGATTAACTAAATTAAAGAATACTTAATTCAAATGTGGGAATTAAGGGAAACGTGTTACGCCATTGCGTTCATCTCGGAATTTTGGTTGAGATACAGTCCGAGTTTGTGTAAAACGGATGCCGTATGAAGAAGATATGGATGAACGAAGTTAGGCAGAAAAACAAAAAACGGGCCAGAATGCACTGGCGCACTTGGGAAGTGCACCCATGCAATATTGCACTGGCACACTTGGCAGGTGCGCCCAGACCGAGGTAAAAATCTGCACAGATTTCTGAGGCTCTGGTTCGAATGGTGAGTCAGCGCTGAGTCATTTCTGACTAGTTAATGCGTCATTAGGGTTTCTGGATAGTTCTAATCTGGACTGAATGGTTGCGGTTAACTCTAGGGTCATCTGACGGCTATAATTAAATTGAAATTCTATATAAACATGTGTAGACTCAAACCCTAGAATCAAATCAAAATTAGATCAGTGGCCGTCATGTTGTCACTCCAAACCCTAGAGTTGGCGCCACCAACTAGAAGGAAATTAAAGACAACAATTCAATTTAAATCAAGCCTAAAACTACAACAACGAAATTGTCTACAACAAGGGAACGCTAATCAATTACAGAATTCAGATCCTAGAACTCAAGACCCCATATTCAGTGAGTTCTAGTCACTTTTAGGTTTAAATAAATAAAAGTGAATTGTGGTAGACTATGATTTGGGTATATGTTGTTTGTAGTTATGCAAGTTTATTGTTGTGAATCATGAAATGATGCAAGTTCTTATTATTGTGAATCATGAAGTTATGCAAGTTCATTATTGTTGTGAATCATGAAATGACGCAAGTTCCTTATTATTGTGAATCATGAAGTTATGCAAGTTCATTATTGTTGTGAATCATGATATGATGCAAGTTTATTATTGTTGTGAATCATGAAGTTAGGCAAATTATTATGTTGAGAAACTATGAACCCATGCAAGTTATCTATGCAAGTTGTTGCGTTGTTAATTCATGAATCTATGCTAGTTGTTATATTATGAATCATGAACCTATGTAAGTTACCTATGCAAGTTGATAGGTTGTTAATTCATGGACCTATGCTAGTTGTTATGTTGTGGATCATGAACCTATGTAAGTCACCTATGCAAGAGGTTATGTTATGAATCATGCAAGTTGTTATGTTGTGAATAGTGAACCTATATAAGTTGTTAATTATGTTGAGAATCATAAACCTGTGCAAGTTGTTATGTTGCAAAATCATGAATCTGTGCAAGTTGTTATGTTGCAAAATCATGAATCTGTGCAAGTTGTTAATTATGTGGTGAATCACAATTATATGTGAAGTTATCGTGTCATTTTCCCTAGTTGTCATGATTATGCCAAAAACTGTACTGAAAACGATCACCTTGTCCTTTATTTTATTGTTATGGCGAGACTATTTTGTAGCCTCGATGACGCCAAAAACGCAAACAGTTACGCTAGTTAAGAAGCGGGGAAAAAGGGGAATTTGTATTAGGCATAATTTACATAGTGATTATGTAAATTGGACACATGATTCTGGTAGGGAAACATATAAATAATTACTTATTATGACATGGGTAAAATTGGGTAAAAATGGTATAATTTGAATATGACCATTTATGGATAGGAAATTCAAATTGTTAATAAGATAGGTATTGACACCTATAAAAAGGAAAGGATTAATTAATTAACTTAATTAATCAAAAGAGGAATGTTTAAGCAATTAAAGTATGAAGATTTAATATTGAGAATTGGCATAAATGCCTTAAATGGCATAAAATAAATTTGTGAAGAAATTGGTATGATTTTACATACCATAAATGGATGGACATAATTGAGTCAATTATGGCCATAGTTAAATTTGGAATTAATTGATAATTTGAATAGGGAAAGTAATTCAAATTGGGGAATGATTAATTAGGAGTAATTAATCGTCTAAGACACGAGGTTAGGCTCTTTTGTGGTGTAAGATTGCCCGGACCTGCCCGACAAATCCAGCTGCCACAAATGCCAGTCTAATGTGGGAGGTCTTAGGCATAAATTAAATGCGTGACAGTTGTAAAGACACGAGGTTAGGCTCTTTTGTGGTGTAAGACTGCCCGGACCCGCCCGACAAATCCAGCTGCCACAAATGCCAGTCTAATGTGAGAGGTCTTTATAAGGTTACGGTCTTAATGAATTAAGAAACACTTAACCAGATAAACATGTAGTGGGACATGAGGGGTTTAGTGGGTGCCTTGGGTGGCATGTGGAATTAAGTGGGTGCCTTGGGTGGCATGTGAAATACGATTAGATGTCTCAATAATAAATTAATGCTACTTAACCTAACTTAATACATATGGGCTGTATGATGGTTGACATAAGTTAGGGTTAAGAAAAACGTATTGGATTGTGGGTTGGGTTAAGTACAACTGAAGGGTAGGTGGGTAATATTAATATATAGGCCGACGAACTTAACCGTTAAATAAATAAGATTAAATCAGTGGGAGGGTTAAGTACAACTGAAGGGTAGGTGGGTAATATTAATACATATAGGCCCACAAACTTAACCAGATAAAAAGGATTATGTAATTAAAGACACCTAACGGTATACCTAACCGGGGTAAAATAGTAAAGTTATGTATTAAAGACACCATTAGGGGTACGCATAACTAATGATAATAGATAGAGTTATGTATTAAAGACACCTATAGGTACGCATAACCGATAGGTAGAATAGGGGTTATGTATTAAAGACACCTATAGGTACGCATAACTGATTGAGGGCTATGTAATTAAAGACACCTTAGGGTATACATAGTCAGTAGAAAACCTAGTGGGGATACAAGACATAGGGGAGAGCTTGTATCATGTCGTGTGGGACCCATTTCAGTCAGTAACCCGGAGGGGTATCAAAGTAAAGAACTCCGTACTAGGCGGGGAAAGGGCACGCTTACTGATTGATTGTAAGAGAACCAAAATGAGACGGGTGATGTGGGCGGCGCAAACCGACCGGGGACATGTGCGTGCATGGGCCGGGCATAGGGGGACAAGACGACCGTGACACCAGTAGGTATAACTATGCACACCTTAGGTTGCCACTTTAGGGAAGTGATACCCCCTAGTTGTGGGACCAGCACATGGTATCTACAGAGTATGGAGCCGATCGATTAGGGTAGTGGTTAGGGTATACCCGGACGTATTCCCTAAGTCTACCAATTTATAGTAGGAGGGTAGTGGGTACGACTAGTTGAGATAGAAGCAGGCGGCATCTATGACAGTTGCTAGGAATACACGAAACTACCACCATCGTTATCATTAGTGGAAGGGATCATCCCATCTTGATTTGACTAGTAATAGCGCAGAGTAGTTAGTAGTGAATCATGCATACACCTTACCTTATTTTTCCTGTCATACCTGTCATCTGTACCATGATCCTCTTATCCACTTTGTATGCATGTCATGTTTACCTTTATTTATTTACTGGCTAAAAGTTACTGGACTCACCAGGCGTATGTCTGACCTAGTTTGTTTCACCTCTTTTCTTCCGTTCCCCCCAGGTTCTCAGGGAGGAAACACACAGGTTTAGTAAGGATTTGGATTTCATCTTCTAGGAGCTATTTCTGAAGTATGGCTCGAGTCTCTGTCTCTTATATGGCTTGCTCTTTAATATGAGGAATGATGTTTTCTTTTAAATACCTATGTGCTCTGATAAGATAAGATGGAAGTGTTTTGTTGTAAGGGTTTTATGACTCATGGTATTATGTAACAAAATATTTTGGTGATTTAACAAAGTTGTTTATTTTCCGCTGCAAAAATTTTATATCTGTCATGTGATATTTTGTGTCTGTTTTCCAAAAACGCTCCACTGAAGTTAAGGCATTCCCTTTGTGAGTGACCTTAATGGAGGTGGGGTGTTACACTTGGTATCAGAGCTAAAGGTTACCAGACTCGATAAAAAGCTTTTGAAAAACTATTTTCAAAGAGGTTTTAAAAGAAAGTATTTTCAAAAAGGAATGCTAGTTTTGAAAAACATTCCCCAAGAGCCATATATCTTTCCTTCGGTTCTTTGTATTGAATCTTTCCTTTTTCGTTTCAGCATGTCTGGAGCATCTGAGATACCAGAAGGTGTTTATGTACCCGGTTGGTTTCGTCAATATCTCAAGGCTAGGGCCGCTACCGCGGGTCCGTCCAACGTTCCTCCTCCCCAGCTCCAGTCATTCCTCCGCATGGAGATACTTTCTCCAAGATATTTAAGGACTTTCGTTCGATGGGTGGAAAACCTTTTAGTGGGACTGAAACGTTTATTGAAGCTAGAAATTGGTTGAAGGAAGTGGAGGATCTGTTTGGCATTTTCGACTTAGATGACTATAAGAAGTTCCAATTGGCTGCTTGGTTGATGAAAGACGAAGCTTCGTTTTGGTGGGAGGTCACTAATGGAGAGCATCCAGTTGATACATGGCCGGATTTCAGGCGTAGGTTTGTGGCAAAATTTCTTTCACGAGCGGAAGAAAATCTATATATGGAAAGGTTTTTGGCATTGAAGCAGGGGGATCTCTCAGTAAAAGAGTACATCAACAAGTTCAATCAGTTAGTGAGGTTCGGCTTAGACTTAGTGAACACAGCTGAGAAGAAGGCTCTGAGATTTGTTAAAGGCTTGAATGAGCCGCTACATGGATTGGCTATGACCCACGTTCCCATGGGGGCCACTTTTGAAAAGTTGGTGGATATGGCCCTAATGCATGAAGAGGACAAAGGAGCAACGAAAGAGGAAAAAGTGGAAGGGACACTGAAAAATGAGAAGGCAGGACCCAAGAAAGGACAGCAACAACAACAGCAGAAGAAAGGCAAGAAGAATGACAAGGGAAAGGATTAGAGGAAATTCCACTATTGGGGGAAAGAAGATCACCTAGTCAAAGAATGTAAAAGGAGGAAGTCAAATTGCTTTAAGTGTGGAGAGGTCGGATACTTTTCCAAGGAATGCCCGAAGGCGCAGGGATCGCAAGGGACTTCTGGAGGGCAGGCGAATGCTCTCGTGGCAGATGGATAGGATAGAGATAGGAAAAATTTATGTAAAAGGTTTAATTTCCTTATGAAGTTAAGACTCTTTTGGATTCTGGCATTTTGATTTTGTAATTGACTCTGCACTTTAATACTAGTCTTGTTTCTGATCCCGTAGTTGTTTCAAACCCCTTTTGTGGTTCGGCTCATTTATGGGTGATTTGTAAGGGGTTGAAATTATCTGTGTTAGGCGTCAAAAAATTTGATTGTGACATTTGTGTGCTCAAGTTTATGGGCTATGGTTTGGTTCTAAATGGACCAGCTTTCTATGTAGAGGGTCGTTCTAGATTTTGAGAGGAGGGTCATTACGTTTCTAACTTGTCATGGGAAGACCCCCAAAATTTCTTGTGACCCGCAAGGGTCTATTATGCTTAGCTTTCTGAGAATCATTCTATAATCTGATCTGTACTAGTAGTCTGTAAGTATCTGGATATTTCTGAAGGATACGGGTTTCTACTCAAAGCATGAAGTAGATCTCCAGTTTTGACATTGTTTAATGGGGGTAATTCTTTGGGTGTCAGTCTGATGTTGATTTCGATCTTCGGGGCTGAGACTTAGGGAATTATTCTCTTAACCGATGTCAAATGGGAACAGAGCTTTTGTTTTAGTTATATCATTTGTTTATATCCCATCGAACGGATCTTCGACCTTTATATTGGAAATCCATGGATGTAAACATGTGCTTGGGACATGTTATGTTTGATGGTTGCAAGTGGATACAATTGTTTGCTAGTGGTTGCTCGTGGATGCATTTACACACACATTAGGCACTAGATCGGCTCAAATCACTTTCATATTGCATATAAATGTGTGTGCATATTTAGGTTAATGGATGAACAATGGTTGTGTTATCATATGGATGCTGCATTTTGATGAATGGTTGAGCACACATGTAGAAATAATATGTATCGATAGGATTCTTTCGAATAGATAATGGACGCACGGCACTACCATGGATTGCATTGAGGAGGCCAACTGAATCAGTAGACCGCCTGATTTTGCATTAGATAAGGAACATATACACACACTTTTTGCATATGTTCATACGGCATTAGAAATCGTTTAAGGACAATGGATGCCTGTGTTTGATGGTTGAGTAGATGGATGATCGTATGATAGGATGCACATTCTTATCGACTTGAAGATTTCGGGGACGAAATCCTTTAAAGAGGGGAGAATGTAACACCCCGAATTTTTGAATAATCAGATTAACTAAATTAAAGAATACTTAATTTCAAATGTGGGAATTAAGGGAAACGGGTTTGCATTCGTCTCGGAATTATGGTTGAGATAGTGTCCGAGTTTGCGTAAAATGGATGCCGCATGAAGACGATATGGACGAACAAAGTTAGGTAGAAAAACCAGAAAGGGGCCAGAATGCACTGGCGCAATTGGGAGGTGCACCAGAACAAAATTGCACTGGCGCACTTGGGAAGTGCGCCCATGCAATATTGCACTGGCGCACTTGGCAGGTGCGCCCAGGCCGAGGTAAAAATATGCACATATTTCTGAGGCTCTGGTTCGAATGGTGAGTCAGTGCTAAGTCATTTCTGACTAGTTAATGAGTCATTAGGGTTTCTGGATAGTTCTAATCTGGACTGAATGGTAGCAGTTAACTCTAGGATCATCCGAAGGCTATAATTAAATTTAAATTCTATATAAACATGTGTAGACTCAAACCCTAGAACCAAACCAAAATTAGATCAGTGGTCATCATGTTGTTACTCCAAACCCTAGAGTAGCCGCCACCAACTAGAAGCAAATTAAAGACAACAATTCAATTCAAATCAACCTAAAACTACAACAACGAAATTGTCTGCAACAAGGGAACGCTAATCAATTACAGAATTCAGATCCCAGAACTCACGACCCCTTATTCAGTGAGTTCTAGTCACTTTTAGGTTTAAATAAATAAAAGTGAATTGTGGTAGACTATGATTTGGGTATATGTTGTTTGTAGTTATGCAACTTTATTCTTGTGAATCATGAAATGATGCAAGTTCCTTATTATTGTAAATCATGAAGTTATGCAAGTTCATTATTGTTGTGAATCATGAAATGATGCAAGTTCCTTATTATTGTGAGTCATGGAGTTATGCAAGTTCATTATTGTTGTGAATCATGGTATGTTGCAAGTTTATTATTGTTGTGAATCATGAAGTTAGGCAAATTATTATGTTGAGAAACTATGAACCCATGCAAGTTACCTATGCAAGTTGTTGCGTTGTTAATTCATGAATCTATGCTAGTTGTTATGTTATGAATCATGAACCTATGTAAGTTACCTATGCAAGTTGATAGGTTGTTAATTCATGGATCTATGCTAGTTGTTATGTTGTGGATCATGAACCTATGTAAGTCACCTATGCAAGAGGTTATGTTATGAATCATGCAAGTTGTTATGTTGTGAATCGTGAACCTATATAAGTTGTTAATTATGTTGAGAATCATGAACCTATGCAAGTTGTTATGTTGCAAAATCATGAATATGTGCAAGTTGTTAATTATGTGGTGAATCACAATTATATGTGAAGTTATCGTGTCATTTTCCCTAGTTGTCCTGATTATGCCAAAAATTGTACTGAAAACGATCACCTTGTCCTTTATTTTATTGTTATGGCGAGACTATTTTTTAGCCTCGATGACGCCAAAAACGCAAACAGTTATGCCAGTTAAGAAGCGGGGAAAAAGGGGAATTTGTAATAGGCATAATTTACATAGTGATTATGTAAATTGGACACATGATTCTGGTAGGGAAACATATAAATAATTTCCTATTATGACATGGGTAAAATTGGGTAAAAATGGTATAATTTGAATATGACCATTTATGGATAGGAAATTCAAATTGTTAATTAGATAGGTATTGACACCTATAAAAAGGAAAGGATTAATTAATTAACTTAATTAATCAAAAGTGGAATGTTTAAGCAATTAAAGTCTGAAGATTTAATATTGAGAATTGGCATAAATGCCTTAAATGGCATAAAATAAATTTGTGAAGAAATTGGTATGATTTTACATACCATAAATGGATGGACATAATTGAGTCAATTATGGCCATAGTTAAATTTGGAATTAATTGATAATTTGAATAGGGAAAATAATTCAAATTGGAGAATGATTAATTAGGAGTAATTAATCGTCTAAGACACAAGGTTAGGCTCTTTTGTGGTGTAAGACTGCCCGGACCCGCCCGGCAAATCCAGCTGCCACAAATGCCAGTCTAATGTGGGAGGTCTTAGGCATAAATTAAATGCGTGACAGTTGCAAAGACACGAGGTTAGGCTCTTTTGTGGTGTAAGACTGCCCGGACCCGCCCGGCAAATCCAGCTGCCACAAATGCCAGTCTAATGCGAGAGGTCTTTATAAGGTTACGGTCTTAATGAATTAAGAAACACTTAACCAGATAAACATGTAGTGGGACATGAGGGTTTAAGTGGGTGCCTTGGGTGGCATGTGGAATTAAGTGGGTGCCTTGGGTGGCATGTGAAATACGATAAGATGTCTCAATAATAAATTAATGCTACTTAACCTAACTTAATACATATGGACTGTATGATGGTTGACATAAGTTAGGGTTAAGCAAAACGAATTGGATTGTGAGTTGGGTTAAGTACAACTGAAGGGTAGGTGGGTAATATTAATATATAGGCCCACGAACTTAACCGTTAAATAAATAGGATTAAATCAGTGGGAGGGTTAAGTACAACTGAAGGGTAGGTGGGTAATATTAATACATATAGACCCACAAACTTAACCAGATAAAAAGGGTTATGTAATTAAAGACACCTAACGGTATACATAATCGGGGCAAAATAGTAAAGTTATATATTAAAGACACCCATAGGGGTACGCGTAACTAATGGGAATAGATAAAGTTATGTATCAAAGACACCTATAGGTACGCATAACCGATAGGTAGAATAGGGGTTATGTATTAAAGACACCTATAAGTACGCATAACTGATTGAGGGCTATGTAATTAAAGACACCTTAGGGTATACATAGTCAGTAGAAAACCTAGTGGGGATACAAGACATATGGGAGAGCTTGTATCATGTTGTGTGGGACCCATTTCAGTCAATAACCCAGAGGGGTATCAAAGTAAAGAACTCCGTACTAGGCGGGGAAGGGGCACGCTTACTGATTGATTGTAAGAGATCCAAAACGAGACGGATGGTGTGTGCGGCGCAAACCGACCTGGGACATGTGCGTGCATGGGCCGGGTAGAGGGGGACAAGACGACCATGACACCAGTAGGTATAACTGTGCACACCTTAGGTTGCCACTTTAGGGTAGTGATACGCCCTAGTTGTGGGACCAGCACAGGGTATCTACAGAGTAGGGAGCCGATCGATTAGGGTAGTGGTTAGGGTATACCCAGACGTATGCCCTAAGTCTACCAATTTATAGTAGGAGGGTAGTGGGTACGACTAGTTGAGATAGGAGCAGGCAGCACCTATGACAGTAGCTAGGAATACATGAAACTACCACCATGGTTATCATTAGCGAAATGGATCATCCCATCTTGATTTGACTAGTAATAGCGCAGAGTAGTTAGTAGTGAATCATGCATACACCTTACCTTATTTGTCCTGTCATACCTATCATCTGTACCGTGATCATCTTATCCACTTTGTATGCCTGTCAAGTTTACCTTTATTTATTTACTGGCTAAAAGTTACTGGACTCACCAGGCGTATGTCTGACCTAGTTTGTTTCGCTTCTTTTCTTCCGTTTCCGCCCGGTTCTCAGGGAGGAAACACACAGGTTTAGTCAGGATTTGGATATCATCTTCTAGGAGCTACTTCTGAAGTATGGCTCGAGTCTCTGTCTCTTATATGGCTTGCTCTTTAATATGGGGACTGATGTTTTCTTTTAAATACCTATGTACTCTGATAATATAAGACAGAAGTGTTTTGTTGTAAGGGTTTTATGACTCATGGTATTATGTAACAAAATATTTTGGTGATTTAATAAATTTGTTTATTTTCCACTACAAAATTTTTATATCTGTCTTGTGATATTCTGTGTCTGTTTACCAAAAATGCTCCACTGAAGTTAAGGCATTCCCTTTGTGAGTGACCTTAATGGAGGTGGGGTGTCACACTTGGTATCAGAGCTGAAGGTTACCAGACTCGATAAAAATCTTTTGAAAAACTATTTTCAAAGAGGTTTTAAAAGAAAGTATTTTCAAAAAGGAATGGCTGTTTTGAAAAACATTCCCCAAGAGCCATATATCTTTCCTTCGGTTCTTTGTATTGAATCTTTCCTTTTTCGTTTCAGCATGTCTGGAGCATCTGAGATACCAGAGGGTGTTCATATACCCGGTTGGTTTCGTCAATATCTCGAGGCTAGGGCCGCAATTGCGGGTCCGGCCAACGTTCCTCCTCCTCCTCCCCCAGCCCCAGTCATTCCTCCGCGTGGAGATACTTTCTCCAAGATATGTAAGGACTTTCGTTCGATGGGTGGAAAATGTAACGACCCGTATTCTACGCACCATAGGACCATAGAATATTTGTTTCTTTCACATACGAAGTCGTATGGTCATGTAACTTTGGGAGACGACTATTGGGGTCATTTCCCACGTTCATGATTTTTCCCGATTTTTAAATGACCATTTTACCCCTAGTTGGCTTTGTTTTGGCCATAACTTTTGACTGAAAAGGAATTTTGACCTGAAACCACTTCCAATGGCTCCGGATGATGGTTTACAATTCCGTAGAGTGGTCACATTAGCCAAACGGACTCACCGTTTGAGAGATATGGCTGAAACAAGTTTCAGATGGTGAAAAACAGCTTAATTGGGCTTAACCGGGTGATTAGCAGCTAGGCCCAGAGGGGAATTTCGGGTTTAGAGGTATAGGAGGACCGATTAGGGTTAGGAAATCACTTTCATTCCAGTTTTGAGCCGCCACAAACCTTCTTGAGACCTTAGTAATGGCTTCCATCCTCTAAAACCACTCCAAAACACATTTTTAGTGAAGATTAAGCCTAAACCACATCAAAACAAGGCCAAATAGCAACATAGCAAGGTTGGAGCTGCTGCTATACATACGAATTCGACCCAAACAGAGAGTATTTCAGATTTGGTGTTTTATTTTGTGGCCAAGGTGAGTGATTTGCATAGCTTTTGCACTAATTACGGTAATTAAGGGTAATTAGTGAAGATTAGCGAATTTATACACTAATAAATTCTGGAAAAATGTTTAGAAATTTAAAAATAATATTTTATGTCTCTGTTAGAAAATTTGGACGATTTGATTAAGTTTTACTAAGTATGTGCTTAAACAGGATTAAGAGGGATTATGGGAAAATGTGGGGTTTTAGCCACTTTTGATCCAATTTGATTCATTTGAATTGTTGTTTAGTTGTTTGTGGTTGCTATTACATGTTGCTATGACTCTATGATGTGTTTTATGATTGATTAGAAGTGTTAGATTTGTCAAAAACGCCGTCGAATGGCGTAAAATACTTGCTGGAAGAGTTGCAGAAAAGTGCAGGTTCTGGACCGGATCGGATCGGATCGGATATGGAGGCTCGGATCGGATGAGTTGAACTGGGAAAGGGATCTGATCGGATCGGGACTGGACACTTGAGATAATTGGCAAAAAGGAAGGCCACACTAATTGAACTGGGATCAGATCGGATAAAGGAGGAGAGATCGGATCGACTTAAGGACGAAGGACTCGGATCGGATTGACTGAAGGAGGAAGGGCTCGGACTGAAGTAAGACGAAGGAATTGGATCGAAGCAAATGAAGAAACGAGGGAGCGAATCGGAGCGGAAGCACGAACTGGAAGGGAGGAGGACACCCGACCCGACCCGAAGCGGAATACCCGACCCGAACCGATGCGACGCTGTGGACCCGAACCGAACCGCTACAGGAGAAGACTACGAACCGACCTGAAGTAGAAGACCCGACCCGAACCGATGGCTAGAAGGAGAACCCGACCCGACCCAGTATTGACCAATAACCCGAGATGCAAAGGTAGTCCAATATGGAAAGTTAGAGCTCAGGATCCAGTTGGGAACCGATGAGTTCACTTCATGATTGGGCTTTGCGGCGGGACGTGTGCCAAGAGGCAGTCGATGTCTATGACTTTGGATCACTATGTATGGGAAGAACGTGAACGGGCTCAGGGCCACAGTGGCCTAGGTACGACTAAAGGGCTATAGACCAATGAAGTGGGGTCATTTGAGAAGCTTTGGTCATGACTCCATGTGGTAAGCTTGGTAGTAGCAGTAGTTGTACAAGTCGAACTCCGTCACTACTTCAATGGGTCTAGTGATTGACAGTGGTGGACATCGTATGCTTTACGCACTGAGTGAGAGATGTGAGGATGATTGCTATGGTTGATTTGTTTGCTATCATTATGACATGCACACCCCACCCCCGTATTCTTTACACTATTTATGGCACCTTAGAGTACTGTACGGTATGTGGTACTAACTCTTTGGTTGCAGGTCCATGTTCAGGTATGGTTTAGTATACCTGTTATTGTTCTGTTTAGATGCTTATCGCTCATACCAGGCTTTATGTCTGACCCAGAGTTTTATGTCTCCTCTTATTACTCTGGGTGCTCACACGAGCAGACTAGAGACAGGTTAGCTGGTGATGCACGGGTAGATGATCCGGAGACGAGCAGGAGGCTTCCACGTAATATATATAGTATTCTCCCTGTGTTGTTGAAGATCACTGCTTGGGCATTGGTGGTGCATCTTCTACTTTAGCTTTCTTTTGTTTAGAGACAGTAAATTTGGAAAGTTGTAATAAGCTGTATTTGGATTTCCGCTGCTCTGATGTTGATGTTGATTTTAGTTATCAGCTTATGCACTGTCTCACCTGTTTTATGTCAAGTATGTTATTATTATTATATTTTACTCCATGCGCTGTGAGATATTCTACAGGTTCCTTGTATGTTCATTTCCTTCTTCCTTTTCCTTCTGACGACCCGTTTCGTGCTAACTGGACATGTGTACAGCGCACTTTTGGAGTAAATGTCGGTTGGTGTGGGGCGGGCCGTCACACTTGGTATCAGAGCTCTAGGTTGCGTAGTTAACCTAGGGAAGTTATCGGAGAGAGAAAGTATACGTATACGAGAGAGCGTATTTGTGATTATTTTGGTTTTTTTTAAAAGCTATATATATACTATTAGTAGTATAAGAATGAAGTCGTGCTGCACTAGCACCACTATGGGGTCGTTAATCGTTTCCTTTTTCAGATTGACGATAAGCCGATATGTTAGAGGTACCGGTAGAGGGGCCAATAATGGGAATGCTGCTGACATGAGGACGATGTTTACTGACCTCATGAGAGAGATGCATAGGGATGTACAGAGGGCAGCTCCCAATGGTGGAAATGGTGGTGGTCCAATAGTGCAGGCGCCGAGGGTCGACTTCGCCAAGCTGAATAAGGATTATACTAGCCTTAGTGGGAAGCCGTTCCACGGAACGGAGTCGGCTACGGATGTTCAAGATTGGTTGGATAGTTGCGAACATATCTTCGAGGATTTGGGTATCGAGGATGCAATGAAGAGAAAGCTAGCGTCCCGTCAGCTGCAAGGGCGGGCAATGAATTGGTGGAATGCTATAAAGGCAGCTACTCCTGAAGATCAGATTACTTGGGAGCAGTTTAAAGCTCGCTTTAGCGAGAAGTTCATTCCAGCTGCTCAGAAGTCAGTACTGTTTAAGAAATTCTTGGAGCTCAAGCAGAATGGCAGAGCTGTCTCGGAGTATATTGCTGAATTTGACGCTTTGTCAAAATATGGGTTATCTCTTATTGATACTGCCGAGAAAAAGCATGAGAAATTCATAACTGGTTTGGATCAGTACTTGGGGGAAAGGCTTATTAACCACATCGATGAGACGTTTGAATCGATTGTTGGGAAAGCACTGAGATCAGAAAGTCTCTACCCTAAGCCGAAGACTGAGGTTGCATCCGCAGATGAGCCAAAGCCACAAGCAAGTGGTGGAGGCAAGGGTGGTTCCCAGAATAAGAGAAAGCAGAATCAGACTAAGGATGGCCAGAAGAAGAATAAGCAAGATGTTGAGTGCTTCAGCTGTGGTAAGAAGGGCCATTATGCTAGTAATTGTTGGGCCAAGCCAGCGGATAGGAAGTGCTTTAACTGTGGCCAAATGGGACATCACAAGGACAAGTGTCCACAGCCCCCTAAAGAAAAGAAAATGGTGAAAGCCTACGCCCTTAATGCTATTCCTTCTTCGTCGAATGCCCCAACTGCGGCGGAGAAGGGAAAGAATGTCGTCATTCAAGGTATGCTTTCTGTTTATGATGTTCCTGTTAGAGTTTTGTTTGATACCGGAGCTTCCAGTTCTTTCATATCTAGTGACCTGGTAGATAGGTTGGGATTGGAGCCCGAGATTGTCGATAGACCTTTAGTAGTGACGAACCCGATTGGTGGTTCGACTAGCCTTAGCATGATTTTTCGTAATGTGGTCTTATCGAGTCATGGATGCATGTTTGTTTGTGATTGCTTTGTTTTGGGATTTACTGGGTTTGGCATTATTTTGGGAGTAGATTGGCTCCAAAGATACGGGGTGGTGGTAGACTGTGAGGGCTTTTTGGTGACAGCTAGAGCGGATGATGGACGGAGGATAGTGTTTGGTGGTCTACCTAGTAAGGGGGTATTGGCTAGTTTTCTAAACTCCCTCGACATTCCGCATAGTGAGTTGTCAGTTTTGCCCGTGGTTGGCCAGTATCCGGATGTTTTCGAGGAAGTGATCGGGCTTCCACCACACCGAGAGATTGAGTTCCGTATTGATTTGGTAAAAGATGCCAGACCTATAGTGATGCCACTTCGTCGTATGGCACCAAGGGAGCAGCGAGAGCTCGAGGTGCAAGTCAGCGATCTTTTGAAGAATGGATTTATCAGAAGGAGTGTTTCTGAATGGGGAGCAACAGTTGTGTTTGCTACCAAGGCGGATGGTTCCCTTCCTTTATGTGTAGACTACCGCGAGTTGAATAAAGTGACGAGGAAGAACAAGTATCCTCTACCGCGGATAGATGATTTGTTCGATCAGTTGAGTGGCGCGAGAGTATTTTCTCAGTTGGATCTCGCGACAAGTTTTCATCAGCTTAGAGTGGAAGCTGAGAGTATAGCTAAAACGGCATTTCGAACGCCGTTTGGATTTTATGAGTGGTTGGTCATGCCATTCGGGCTGACCAATGCCCCAGCATATTTTGTGGATCTTATGAATAGGGTATTCAGAGATCAGTTGAATAAGTTTGTCCTTGTGTTCGTTGATGATATTTTGGTCTATTCAAGGACAGAAGAAGAACACAAGGAACATTTAAGAATAGTGATGGAGGTGTTGAGAAAACACCAATTGAAAGCAAAGTTTTCTAAGTGTCACTTCTGGAAGAGGGAAGTGAGGTTCTTGGGCCATGTTGTATCAGAGAATGGTATTGCCTAGACCCGGCGAAGGTGGCTACGGTACAGGATTGGCCTACGCCCAAGAATGCAACAAATGTAAGAAGTTTCTTGGGGTTAACTGGATATTATCGTAAGTTTATCCAAGGTTTCTCCAAGATAGCAGCACCATTGACCCAGTTGACCAAGAAGAATCAAGCTTTTGTCTGGGATGAAAGGTGCGAGAATGCATTCAAGAGTCTAAAGGACAAGTTGACAAGCGCACCAGTGTTAGTCATTCCTAAAGGGAATGAAGAGATGACGGTATACACGGATGCTTGCGGTACCGGACTAGGTGCTGTATTAATGCAAAGTGGTAGAGTGGTAGCTTATGCAAGTCGGCAATTGAAACCGCACGAGAGAAGATACCCTACCCATGATTTGGAGTTGGCAGCGATCGTGTTCGCGTTGAAGATGTGGAGACACTATCTCTTGGGAGAAATATTTGAGCTGTTTACAGATCATAAGTCGTTGAAGTATCTCTTCTCTCAGAAAGATCTGAATCTCCGTCAGCAGAGATGGTTAGAATTCTTGGCTTCCTATGATTTTGATATCGCATATACACCGGGAAAGGGCAATGCGGTAGCCGATGCGTTGAGTAGAAGACATGCCAGCTTAGGGGCTATGTTTCTAGAATGGAAGCAACTGGAGTATATCGCGGGGTTTGATTTCAGACGAAAGTGCGAATTGGATCCAAAAATGTTAGCAAGCTTGACGATCAGACCCACTTTGATTGAGCGGATCGACTCTAGTCAGAGGGACGATCCTAACCTATTGGAAATCATCTCCAAGTTAGAGATGGATATCGATGAGGAGATGAACAAGTATGGGCTTGATCGAGATGGATGGCTTAGAAAGAATGGAAAGCTTGTTGTACCCAACGTCAATGGATTGAGAGATGAAGTGCTTAGAGAATGTCATCACTCAAAACTGACTATACACCCCGGTGGTAATAAGATGTATCGAGATATGAAGCAGACTTACTACTGGGAAGGGATGAAAAGAGACGTTGGGAAGTTTATATCCAAGTGCATGAATTGCCAGCTAGTTAAAGCCGAGCAAAAGAAGCCTAGTGGGTTATTGCAACCATTAGAAATTCCCAAATGGAAATGGGAGCAAGTCTCGATGGATTTCATCGATGGTTTACCAAGGACTAGATCGGGACATGATAGCATTTGGGTAATCGTGGATCGATTGACTAAGAGTGCAAGATTCATACCAGTCAAATCGACCAGAACGGCAGCTAAGTTAGCAGAATTGTATATGAAGTGGGTAGTGAGATTTCATGGAATACCTAAAAGCATTGTGAGTGACCGGGACCCGTTGTTCACTAGTGGGTTTTGGAAGAGCTTACAAGAGGCTCTAGGGTCAGAGTTACATCTCAGTACCGCATATCATCCTCAGACCGACGGTCAGACGGAGAGGGTGAATCGTATTTTGGAAGATATCTTGAGAGCGTGTATATTGGATTTTGGTGGATCATGGGATGACCATTTGCATCTAGTAGAGTTTGCATATAATAATAGCTACCAATCCAGTATCGGTAAGGCTCCGTTTGAAGCTTTGTATGGAAGACCGTGCAACTCACCATCATGTTGGATAGAGACTGGCGAGAAGTTTATGCTTGGAACAGATGTGGTGAGGGAAACTTCAGATAAGATTAAGATCATTCAACAACGAATGAAGGCTGCCCAAAATAGGCAGAAGAGTTATGTTGATAAGAGGAGAAGAGACTTAAAATTCTCCGTTGGTTACTTGGTGTTTGTTAAGATTTCTCCATTGAAGAGCGTAATACGATTTGGCAGGAGAGGCAAATTAGCACCAAGATTTGTTGGCCCATTCCCTGTTCTTGAACCAGTCGGGAATTTGACATATAGAGTTGACTTACCAGAGAAGATGGCGGGAGTTCACAATGTATTCCATGTTTCCCAACTAAGGAAGTTCGTTCATGACCCAGATATGACTATTTCACCTGATCAGTTAGAAGACTTCGAAGTAGAACCCGAGGCGGTTGGGAACCGCAAGCCGGCCCGTATTTTCGAGCACGACATGAAGCAACTTCGAGGAAAGGCGGTGAAGCTAGTCAAGGTTCAGTGGAGCGAGGACGAGAATGATTGTACTTCGGAGACAAAGGAGAACCTTAGGAAGACACACCCAGAACTCTTTGCCTGGTAAGATTTTAACCTCGATTTAGTTTTCCGCATGCTAGGATAGGCTTGTTTGCTTGTTTTGCATGTTTTATTGTTGTATGTGGTTGTTAGGCATGCGGGATCCTTTGTATGTTTTGGGTTAAGGAATTTCGGGGACGAAATTTCTTAAGCGGGGGAGAGTGTAACGACCCGTATTCTACGCACCATAGGACCGTAGAATATTTGTTTCTTTCACATACGAAGTCGTATGGTCATGTAACTTTGGGAGACGACTATTGGGATCATTTCCCACGTTCATGATTTTTCCCGATTTTTAAATGACCATTTTACCCCTAGTTGGCACTGTTTTGGCCATAACTTTTGACTGGAAATGAATTTTGACCTGAAACCACTTCCATAAGCTCCGGATGATGGTTTACAATTCCGTAGAGTGGTCACATTAGCCAAACGGACTCACCGTTTGTGAGATATGGCTGAAACAAGTTTCAGATGGTGAAAAACAGCTTAATTGGGCTTAACCGGGTGATTAGCAGCTAGGCCCAGAGGGGAATTTCGGGTTTAGAGGTATAAGAGGACTGATTAGGGTTAGGAAATCACTTTCATTTCAGTTTTGAGCCGCCACAAACCTTCTTGAGACCTTAATAATGGCTTCCATCCTCTAAAACCACTCCAAAACACATCTTTAGTGAAGATTAAGCCTAAACCACATCAAAACAAGGCCAAATAACAACAGAGCAAGGTTGGAGCTGCTACTATACATAGGAATTCGACCCAAACAGAGAGTATTTCAGATTTGGTGTTTTATTTTGTGGCCAAGGTGAGTGATTTGCATAGCTTTTGCACTAATTACGGTAATTAAGGGTAATTAGTGAAGATTAGTGAATTTATACACTAATAAATTCTGGAAAAATGTATAGAAATTTAAAAATAATATTTTATGCATCTGTTAGAAAATTTGGACGGTTTGATTAAGTTTTACTAAGTATGTGCTTAAACATGATTAAGAGGGATTATGGGAAAATGTGGGGTTTTAGCCACTTTTGATCCAATTTGATTCATTTGAATTGTTGTTTAGCTGTTTGTGGTTGCTATTACATGTTGCTATGACTCTATGGTGTGTTTTATGATTGATTAGAAGTGTTAGATTTGTCAAAAACGCCGTCGAATGGCGTAAAATACTTGCTGGAAGAGTTGCAGAAAAGTGCAGGTTCTGGACCGGATTGGATCGGATATGGAGGCTCGGATCGGATGAATTGAACTGGGCAAGGGATCTGATCGGATCGGGACTGGACACTTGAGATAATTGGCAAAAAGGAAGGCCACGCTAATTGAATTGGGATCGGATCGGATAAAGGAGGAGAGATCAGATCGACTTAAGGACGAAGGACTCGGATCGGATCGACTGAAGGAGGAAGGGCTCGGACTGAAGTAAGACGAAGGAATTGGATTGGAGCAAATGAAAAAACGAGGGAGCGAATCGGAGCGGAAGCACGAACTGGAAGGGAGGAGGACACCCGACCCGACCCGAAGCGGAATACCCGACCCGAACCGATGCGACGCTGTGGACCCGAACCGAGCCGCTGTAGGAGAAGACTACGAACCGACCTGAAGTAGAAGACCCGACACGAACCGATGGCTAGAAGGAGAACCTGACCCGACCCAGTATTGACCAATAACCCGAGATGCAAAGGTAGTCCAATATGGGAAGTTAGAGCTCAGGATCCAGTTGGGAACCGATGAGTTCACTTCATGATTGGGCTTTACTGCGGGACGTGTGCCAAGAGGCAGTCGATGTCTATGACTTTGGATCACTATGTATGAGAAGTACGTGAACGGGCTCAGGGCCACAGTGGCCTAGGTACGACTAAAGGGCTATAGACCAATGAAGTGGGGTCATTTGAAAAGCTTTGGTCATGACTCCATGTGGTAAGCTTGGTAGTAGCAGTAGTTGTACAAGTCGAACTCCGTCACTACTTCAATGGGTCTAGTGATTGACAGTGGTGGACATCGTATGCTTTACGCACTGAGTGAGAGATGTGAGGATGGTTGCTATGGTTGACTTGTTTGCTATCATTATGACATGCACACCCCACCCCCGTATTCTTTACACTATTTATGGCACCTTAGAGTACTGTATGGTATGTGGTACTAACTCTTTGGTTGCAGGTTCAGGTATGGTTTAGTATACCTGTTATTGTTCTGTTTAGATGCTTATCGCTCATACCAGGCTTTATGTCTGACCCAGAGTTTTATGTCTCCTCTTATTACTCTGGGTGCTCACACGAGCAGACTAGAGACAGGTTAGCTGGTGATGCACGGGTAGATGATCCGGAGACGAGCAGGAGGCTTCCACGTAATATATATAGTATTCTCCCTGTGTTGTTGAAGATCACTGCTTGGGCATTGGTGGTGCATCTTCTACTTTAGCTTTCTTTTGTTTAGAGACAGTAAATTTGGAAAGTTGTAATAAGCTGTATTTGGATTTCCGCTGCTCTGATGTTGATGTTGATTTTAGTTATCAGCTTATGCACTGTCTCACCTGTTTTATGTCAAGTATGTTATTATTATTATATTTTACTCTATGCGCTGTGAGACATTCTACAGGTTCCTTGTATGTTCATTTCCTTCTTCCTTTTCCTTCTGACGACCCGTTTCGTGCTAACTGGACATGTGTACAACGCACTTTTGGAGTAAATGTCGGTTGGTGCGGGGCGGGCCGTCACAGAAAACCTTTTAGTGGGACTGAAACGTTTATTGAAGCTAGAAATTGGTTGAAGGAAGTGGAGGATCTGTTTGGCATTTTCGACTTGGACGACTGTAAGAAGGTCCAATTGGCTGCTTGGTTGATGAAAGACAAAGCTTCGTTTTGGTGGGAGGTCACTAATGGAGAGCGTCCAGTTGATACATGGCCGGATTTCAGGCGTAGGTTTGAGGCAAAATTTCTCTCACGAGCTGAAGAAAATCTATATATGGAAAGGTTTTTGGCATTGAAGCAGGGGGATCTGTCAGTAAAAGAGTACGTCAACAATTTCAATCAGTTGGCGAGGTTCGGCTTAGACTTAGTGAACACACCTGAGAAGAAGGCTCTGGGATTTGTTAAAGGCTTGAATGAGCCGCTACACGGATTGGCTATGACCCACGTTCCCATGGGGGCCACTTTTGAAAAGCTGGTGGATATGGCCCTAATGCATGAAGAGGACAAAGGAGCAAAGAAAGAGGAAAAAGTTGAAGGGATACTGAAAAATGAGAAGGCGGGACTCAAGAAAGGACAGCAACAGCAGAAGAAAGGCAAGAAGGATGACAAGGGAAAGGATAAGAGGAAATGCCACTATTGTGGAAAAGAAGGTCACCTAGTCAAAGAATGTAAAAGGAGGAAGTCCAATTGCTTTAAGTGTGGAGAGGTCGTACACTTTTCCAAGGAATGCCCGAAGGCGCAGGGATCGCAAGGGACTTCTGGAGGCCAGGCGAATGCTCTCGTGGCAGATGGATAGGATAGAGATAGGAAAAATTTATGTAAAAGGTTTAATTTCCTTATGAAGTTAAGACTCTTTTGGATTGTGGCATTTTGATTTTGTAATTGACTCTGCACTTTAATACTAGTCTTGTTTCTGATCCCGTAGTTGTTTCAAACCCCTTTTGTGGTTCGGCTCATTTATTAGTGATTTGTAAGGGGTTGAAATTATCTGTGTTTGGCGTCAAAACATTTGAATGTGACATTTATGTGCTCAAGTTTATGGCCTATGGGTTGGTTCTAAATGGACCAGCTTTCTATGTAGAGGGTCGTTCTAGATTTTGAGAGGAGGGTCGTTAAGTTTCTAACTTGTCATGGGAAGACCCCCAAAATTTCTTGTGACTCGCAAGGGTCTGTTATGCTTTGCTTTCTGAGAATCATTCTGTAATCTGATCTGTACTAGTAGTCTATAAGTATCTGGATAATTCTGAAGGATACGGGTTTCTACTCGAAGCATGAAGTAGATCTCCAGTTTTGACATTGTTTAATAGGGGTAACTCTTTGGGTGTCAATCTGATGCTGATTTTGGTCTTCGAGGCTAAGACTTAGGGAATTATTCTCTTAACCGATGTCAAATGGGAATAGAGCTTTTGTTTTAGTTATATCATTTGTTTATATCCCATCGACCGGATCTTCAACCTTTAGATAGGAAATCCATGGATGTAAACATGTGCTTGGGACATGTTATGTTTGATGGTTGCAAGTGGATACAAGTGTTTGCTAGTGGTTGCTCGTGGATGCATTTACACACACATTAGGCACTAGATTGGCTCAAATCACTTTCATATTGCATATAAATGTGTGTGCATATTTAGGTTAATGGATGAACGATGGTTGTGTTATCATATGGATGCTGCATTTTGATGAATGGTTGAGCACACATGTAGAAATAATATGTATCGATAGGATTCTTTCGCATACATAATGGACGCATGGCACTATCATGGTTTGCATTGAGGAGGCCAACTGAATCAGTAGACCGCCTGATTTTGCATTAGATAAGGAACATACACACACACTTTTTGCATATCTTCATACGACATTAGAAATCTTTTAAGTACAATGGATGCCTGTGTTTGATGGTTGAGTAGATGGATGATCGTATAGTAGGATGCACATTCTTCTTGAATATAAGATTTCGGGGACGAAATCCTTTAAGGAGGGGAGAATGTAACACCCCAAATTTTTGAATAATCAGATTAACTAAATTAAAGAATACTTAATTTCAAATGTAGGAATTAAGGGGAACGGGTTACGCCATTGCGTTCGTCTCGGAATTCTGGTTGAGATAGATTCCGAGTTTGCGTAAAACGGATGCCGTATGAAGAAGATATGGACGAACGAAGTTAGGCAGAAAAATTAGAAACGGGCCAGAATGCACTGGCGCACTTCGGAAGTGCACCAGAACAAAATTGCACTGGCGCACTCAGGGAGGAAACACACAAGTTTAGTCCGGATTTGGATATCATCTTCTAGGAGCTACTTCTGAAGTATGGCTCGAGTCTCTGTCTCTTATATGGCTTGCTCTTTAATATGGGGAATGATGTTTTCTTTTAAATACCTATGTACTATGATAATATAAGACAGAAGTGTTTTGTTGTAAGGGCTTTATGACTCATGGTATTATGTAACAAAATATTTGGTGATTTAATAAAATTGTTTATTTTCCGCTGCATAATTTTTATATCTGTCTTGTGATATTCTGTTTCTGTTTACCAAAAACGCTCCACTAAAGTTAAGGCATTCCCTTTGTGAGTGACCTTAATGGAGGTGGGGTGTTACAGCTACAGGCTCTAAACAAAATACCTAACTGAAAAATAGGGGAAATCCATCGTTCATAGATAAATTTATCAAGTAAAAAAGGGAATTAGGGGGAAATCAATCCTCAATCTAGTTTTAAACAGTTAGCAGAGAAGGGGGATAGTCGATAAAAAAAATCAAGGCATACCTAATTGAATCCGTGAATCGTTTATCGGTGGCTATCGTTAGCCTTGCTTGCGGCTATTCTTCTTCGTCTTTTTTCTTCCAGCAAAGATCTTCTTCTCTTCCTTTTTCTTCTTCTCGTGAGCGACGTTTCTTTTCTGGTTGCGATATCTTTTTCTTGAAATTAATTTTTTTTGGGGTCACGGGGGATTGCTCGTATAAGGGGGTTTGCTCGTATCCTTTGTCTGATGCGTCTGGTCCAACAACCGGGCCTGCTTCTACCAAGGCTTTCTTTGCTAGTCGCAAATCATTCTTTATTAATGTTAACAACATAGTGTTGGATACCGGATTCCAAATCGAACCGTTATTGCTCATGGTCTAAGGTTTCGATGATTGAACTTAATTGAAAACCATGCATTTTCTTTCTTAATTAAATAAATCATCCATGTTTAATCAAGTGCAGTATTGTTACGTTTTAATATTACAGTTGTTCTGTTTACTGTTACATTTGTAAATATCAATTGTGCTTATTATTTAGTATGTTAACCTGCACATTAATAGTGTATTCCATGCTACAATGCTCACGTAAAAAGATAATATGCTTATCAATTAAAGTTTAAATTTAGTAATTATATTATGGTTTATAGAGGAATAGATTATTACATGTATTCTGGTCATATAAATAGATAATGTAATCTATCTTTCTATTACTTGGCATATCTCCTAAGCCTTTATTTCAAAATAGAAGTCTGTCCTCTGTTTAATCAATTTTTTCTCGCTTTCTCGATAACTACTCATCAAAACCACGATCTCCACGATTAAGGACATGCTCGTTTATTCCCATTCTCCTAAACTGAAATTTAAGAACCGTTGTTCTCAATGATTCCAAGATTTGCGTTTTCAACCTCTTCCTTCCTCCTCTCCCTGATTCCACCGGATCTAATCTCTGTATTCAGGTTATTTTTTGTCCATTTCTTAGGTTATAGAAACATTGACATCTTCAGTTTAACTTCTATTGATCATGCTTTCCCAAATTCAATGGTGGGAATTCCAGATCCTGTGTTTCCATCCACAATATTACACAATCAGGCAACGTATGTCTACAACAGTAGAATACAAATTGCAGATCACTACTGTTCAACTTACTCGTTGGTTTTGGAATGAAAGGTGAACAAAAATTGAAACTTCTGCCTTTTTTCCTCAAATCGTGAATGTAATATGTTGGAGAATCAAGTTTTTTCCCGTGAAATGAACACATATATGCCATTTTTTTACTCTCTTGATAATTACATCTGTTAATAGGCTCACCGAATTTTTTTTCCTACTACTAAAATATAGCAATTCATTTTTGTCACTGAATTGGAGTCTTCATTGTTTGTACTGAAAATAGCAAACGAAACCATTCTTTGAGGAATAAGTAGTGTCTACATATTGTTTTTTTTTCTTTTTCAGTTATATATATAATCATTTTTATGTACTAGAGTTTCCATAAATGCATAATACAGTTGCGCTTCCTTTTTTCATGTCACCTGAGCTATTATCTAGATCTTTAGCATGTGTTTGCAACAATACAGTCATAATGACGTGTGCGGTATGTATGTTTGTTTATGTTTTTCATGCTGATATTGTGTCGTACTGTCCATATTTTATGTAAGTAATAGTCTTATCCTCATCTTGCTGCAAATTTTCTCCCTTTGTAATTATACTGATTAGATGTAAAATTTATAATAATCACACACTACCAATATTTTCATATCATTAGATTAGCACATTATGATTTCATGCTCAAGCACTCTTATACTCTTCCATATTTTCATCCTTTTTGTTAATATGAGTTCTATTTTAGATGTCATTTCTGTCCGTTTTTAACAATATTACAAACACATTACAGTGGACAAGCATAAACGTTGAAAAAAATAAATGTTTTCCATATTAAACCTGATCTTTTTTATTTTTATTTCATCTTATTAATGCAATTGAATTAATTGCTTTCCTACGCTCGATTATGGTAACTTGTAAGTAAGATTCGATGATGGTTTCTATAAGTAATACTTGCTTTAACAGGCAATTTTTATTACGATGGTCCACATCTTTTTCTTATTTTTAATAGGCAGTTTTTATTGTGTTCATCATGAGCTTTGTTTTACATTTTTGTGACAGATCCTTTTAATATATATGTAAATTAAGTAAGACCTATATATGTTTCTGAAGGAAACAAACATAATATTATACAATAAAATATCAATTTTGCAACATAAAAAAAACATTGGATAGAAATAAAATTTTGGGCATGAACCTATTTTTTGCATAATAGGTGTAGCTGTACATATATTCGCAGTAATATTAGGTACAGGCATGGGTGGAGGGACATCAGGGTTCGGGTGGGCACGTGCCCACACCAGAAAACTAGAAAACGAAAAAAAAAAAAATCAAGCACAATTTCGCAGAAAAACCTGAACAAACCGCTCCAGAAATATTCTTGTTGCAAACAATACAGTCAGTCCGCCTTGCAACCGCCATTTCCAGCTCCCCCGTCTCTGCTCCGCCACCTATTCCTCCGCCCGACCCTCCCGACTTCAATTCCGCCCGAGATCCTAGCCAAATCACTTCCAACAGGGAAACCCTAGATATCACTGATGCCGGATCTGAGCTGCCGCTGGTGTCGACGTCGACTCCTTCCTCCCATGCTATAGCAAACCAACCTCTCCTGGCAGTTCTCCCTCCGCCTATGGTTGATTACTATGGCTTCCAGGTAGTTTTATCAAAACGTAATCTGAGGCAGCAGAAATTTAAAGGAAAGCGTTTACCCTTCTTCCAAACTGTGTTGCTGCTACTTTTGTGTTGCTGCTACTTCTTTCTTCTGTTTAAAATCAAATTAGAATAAGGCAATTGAAGATTCCAGCCAAACCGAGATGGAATCTGAAGCATTAAGTGAAGCCAGTCGCAATTCAGGTGAGATCTCCTTTTGATTTAGAGATTTAAGATTTACAAGTTTCTTCTTTTCTGAAAGTAGAAGTAAAAAAAAAGAACGTTTTTCTTGTGTTCAAAAATCGTTTCTAGTCTGTGTGAATCGAATTAGCAAACAATGTAAACTAAAAAATGGTTTGTTTTTTGAGTGTAGATTACACTAAAAATAGTCTGAAGTCGGTTTCTTGTTATATACAGTTCGAAATCTTTAAAGGACAACAAAAAACTCAGTTTTAATCCAATTTCAACATGCTTAAAACCTTAATTCATGTATATGAATGTGATTGTTACATGAAAATAGAATTTTTAGTGAATAAATCTTGATTTTTAGTTAATAAACCTTGATTTAAGTATACGAACACAACTACTTTAAGTGTATTTTCAATTGTTAATGCTTATTGGAGTTTATTGTGTTTTTACATATAATTTAACGTTCAGGAGAAAAAAAATTCGGGAGCTACCGCCCCGAACCCCCTTACTTAATGTCTTGCCCCTCTCAGGTAGATTTCCTGGCTATGCCACTACGTAAAGGTGATGACGGTTTAATCGTATATATCGTCCACATTCATATCCCCTTGCAAAAACATTAGTCGGCAGTTGTCATCCTTAATCCCATCAATATTTCAGAATCCCTTTTTTGCTTCATCTCTTCTTCTGATTATTGGTTCTACTAGCAGTTGATTGAGAAGATGCTACAGATTTTGTTGCAGGATCGAAGTTTATCAATCGTAACTCCTATGTATATACGTCGGTCGGGCGTAACGATGAGCGAGATTGGCGAAGGTTATTTCTCTCTAATCAACGAGTTCAGTTTAACTTTGTATAAAAACGTGTTCTTCCATTTGATCATGACAGTCTTTTTAGTTTTTTTGTCCTTTTGCTGTTCATTAAACTATTAAATATTGGCAAAATCTCATCATGATTTTGAGAACAGTTTTTTTGGTGTACAGGTTATTCAACAATTTGGGTTGGAGAATGGCGATAAAGGTACTCAATAATGTTTTCTCTCACACTTTTCATATAGTCCCATTTTATATTAGAAAATTCACTGTCTTTAGTTTGTGATTTTATTTTTATACTCTTATGTTCTTGTTAGTTTCTGATGAAGAATGCTTGGATCTTATGTCGTCAATTATTTTTGGTTCAAAAATTGAAAAAAACGAAATAGAGGTAACTGACTTTCTCCTGCCTCCATTTGCTATCTCCGTTATTTTCTGTTTCTATTGGTTTTTATGTCCTCTTACTGCTAACAAATGAACTCTTACTTTTTTTTAGATAAAAGCTACTTCTTTCCTAACCAAACATGGTTGCCATCAATTTCACTTTTTCAATTGGGATTAAACATACTAGATCATTCATATGTTGTTGGTTGCATACATGAGAGTAATCACGTCATTAGAGATGTCAACTGAGATAAAGATATAATTTTTATATGATGTAGAGTATAAAAATATAATTTTTATAGATGTAGCGAAATAAAATATATGTTGAAATAAAAATGTGATTTTTATAGCGATGATATAAAAATTCAGTCTTTATATTAGAAGTGGATATAAAAATATAATTTTTATATAGGAAGGAGCGTTATAAAAATATATTCTTTATTGGAATAAGAGCGATATAACAATATAATTTTTATATAGAGAATAGTGTGATAAAAATATAATCTTTATTATATGAACACCGTTATAAAAATAGAATTTTTATCTATATAGTAGCGGAATAAAAATGTGATTTTTATATACATGGCAACAATATAAAAATGTGATTTTTATATATGTAGTGAATACGGGCAACGAAAGGGATGAAAGGCGAGCAGGACGAAGATTTCTACATAAGAAGAGTCATGGCGTTTGGTTTAGCTAGTCGGTGAGAACTTCTCACTTTTAATTTAATTTTCTGGTTAAAATTTATACTAGGATGCAGACGGTGTTTAGTAGCACCCGACACCCGTCGTCCACATACCATGGACGGCTTGTATGCTTGTTTGTTTGATTTTGATGTGTAGTTGATTGTGTGATGTGAAATGAAATAAAATATTTAGATAATTAAAAATATTTTATAGTTGAAAATGGAATTTTTAACGTGTATATGAAATGAAATAAATTCCCTTATTAACCGGGCCTCTACCCAAAAAATAAATTCCCTTGTTGGTCGAGACGAAAAATATTTTTGTTGCCCTCTACCCCAAAAAAAAAAAAAAAAAAAAAACAAATGACAGTATATGAGAATTTAACCATCAAAAGTAGCCTTGCAAATTTACATACTAATGTATTGAAAGACAAGTTATGCAATGGTTAATAAGGGAGATAATTACAGCATGAAGGCTCATCCTTGGCATAAGTAACCAACTCTCGACCGATGCATTCACCGCTATTCTTCCGTGGCTTTGTCTCAAAAATGGTAGAGCAGCATATGTGGGGTACACATTTCCCCAAAAGATGTCCTAGACATCATAAATGCCAAATTATATTAATCTTTGAAATTACACAAATGGCATACAAAAGAACTTGGCTACTGTTATATACTAATTCATTTGTATCATTTTGGAACTATACAATACCATGAGATGTGTAAAAACTATAGTGTCACCAGCATCCTCAAACAAAAAAGTGTGGCCTAAGTTCGCGGTGTTTACAAGATAATCCACCGTCACAAAAAACAGACATACTAAATAAATAAGTTTTCAATATAAACTTAACAGAAACTTGTAAAACATGGATGATCATACCACGACCAAAATGATTCACAATAACACCAATGAATCTTCGACAATCTTCTTCATGAACGACATCAGCAGCCACAGTAATTACATGACCAGCACCCAACAACCGACAGTTTTCTCTTATGACATCCACTCGAAATATAAATTACCCTAGGATTGATGTCGAGAAGTCTCTTTTTGTACACCTTGGTGCTTACCTATATATGATTAAAGCTATGTAAGATAAATTAAATAACATAATTAATAAGAATTTATCAACTTTCATATATCACACCTTTCATATTTGATCCATTGTCATAACTTTGGCCTCTCACATCATCAATGTTTAGCTTAAGATCATTTTGTACACTTTCAAGCTTTTTGAAAAGGCCAAGTCCCGATGTATCATCAACATCTATAAAACCAAGAAAATACTCCTCCACTTTAATAGCATCCTCAACAACCACAAACCTTATTATAATTGACATTTATTCTTTATGACTCAAATCAGGAGTACAATCAAGAATGACGGAGTAGTATTTTGCTTTCAGAATTTTTGTAAGCATTGCTTCTTTGATCTTCTTCGCCAACAAAAATATAAGTTCATTTTGAATACTATGCCTAAGATAATGAACGTTTATTTCAATATTTACCACACGTCTAAGATGATCTTCCATGATGGGATCAAACTCGGCAATGAATTGCACAAGTTGGCACAAAAGACCATTGTTTTTTCATAAATCTTTTCATTTGAACCACGAAATGGAAGATTATTTCGAGAAAGAGTTTTTACAATGCCAATTATGCGCACTAGCACCTTCTTCCAATGTTGTCTATCTTGCTCGATTAGAGATTCTACTCTTTTTTCAACTATTGCCTCTAGTTGGAGACCTTTGTGCAAATCCACCCACTTGATAAGACTTGAAATATGTTCCGGATTATTTTCATGCTCTCGTAGCATTGCCAAAATATTGTGCCAATCATTTACTCCTTCATTTTCTAATTTGAATGTCTTTTGTGTGCTTCTAAATAACTTGCAACAAAAGCAGAATACTTTGTCCTTTTCATTTGAATAAACTAGCCATTTTCTTTCATGCTTGTCAGAAAAATGTCTACCATCTTTATTTTTTGGGAATTTATCATTTTTTTTGAAACTTTGCTAGGACCTTGTTTAACCAACATTATTCTTTTAGTATCGAATATTCTTCCCCATAAACCCGGATCATAGTTAATGTCAACATCTTTCTCAAGATCAAGCACAATTAGTTCATCAACTCCACCTCCATCCGTATCATTTCGATTAATGTTTATGTCTTCTTCATTCATGATATCCTCTCTATTGCCAATAACCTCTTAATCAATATTGGCTACTACAATTTCATTTTCATCAATTGCTTCATTGATTTCAACGTTAATATCTTCATTTTCATGACCACTTTCTTCAATAATATTTGAAGTTGAACACTGAGATTTTCGTATTTTTGCTTGAAACAAATTAGAGATTAAGCCAACAAGTGATTTTTCTAATTCCTCTCTTTTCCCTTTAACTCTTCTATTATAAGCTCCAGAATTTTGCTTTCGAAATCTTATTCGATACTTATCATCTTCATTCTTCTTCATATTTCCTATACTATGCATTTCCAAATTAATAACATAAAAACTTAAAATTAGCAAAAGAAACAACCACATATGTATTTTATCAAGTAAAAAAGGGGAAATAGGGCTATAGAGGAAATATTGCAGTAGTGCAGCGGTGCTTATGGCATAAATCATAGCTAATTCCCAGCGAACCAACAAAAAAAAACATAAACTACAGCCTAAAGCTAATGTAACACCCTAAATTTTTGAATAATAAGATTAACTAAATTAAAGAATACTTAATTCAAATGTGGGAATTAAGGGAAACGTGTTACGCCATTGCGTTCATCTCGGAATTCTGGTTGAGATAGAGTCCGAGTTTGCGTAAAACGGATGCCATATGAAGAAGATATGGACGAACGAAGTTAGGCAGAAAAACCAAAAACGGGCCAGAATGCACTGGCGCACTTGGGAAGTGCACCCATGCAATATTGCACTGGCGCACTTGGCAGGTGCGCCCAGACCGAGGTAAAGATCTGCACAGATTTCTGAGGCTCTGGTTCGAATGGTGAGTCAGTGCTGAGTCATTTCTGACTAGTTAATGAGTCATTAGGGTTTCTGGATAGTTCTAATCTGGACTGAATGGTTGTGGTTAACTCTAGGGTCATCCGACGGCTATAATTAAATTGAAATTCTATATAAACATGTGTAGACTCAAACCCTAGAATCAAATCAAAATTAGATCAGTGGCCGTCATGTTGTCACTCCAAACCCTAGAGTAGCCGCCATCAACTAGAAGGAAATTAAAGACAACAATTCAATTCAAATCAAGCCTAAAACTACAACAACGAAATTGTCTTCAACAAGGGAACGCTAGTCAATTACAGAATTCAGATCCCAGAACTCAAGACCCCTTATTCAGTGAGTTCTAGTCACTTTTAGGTTTAAATAAATAAAAGTGAATTGTGGTAGACTATGATTTGGGTATATGTTGTTTGTAGTTATGCAAGTTTATTGTTGTGAATCATGAAATGATGCAAGTTCCTTATTATTGTGAATCATGAAGTTATGCAAGTTCATTATTGTTGTGAATCATGAAATGACGCAAGTTCTTTATTATTGTGAATCATGAAGTTATGCAAGTTCATTATTGTTGTGAATCATGATATGATGCAAGTTTATTATTGTTGTGAATCATGAAGTTAGGCAAATTATTATGTTGAGAAACTATGAACCCATGCAAGTTATCTATGCAAGTTGTTGCGTTGTTAATTCATGAATCTATGCTAGTTGTTATATTATGAATCATGAACCTATGTAAGTTGCCTATGCAAGTTGATAGGTTGTTAATTCATGGACCTATGCTAGTTGTTATGTTGTGGATCATGAACCTATGTAAGTCACCTATGCAAGAGGTTATGTTATGAATCATGCAAGTTGTTATGTTGTGAATCGTGAACCTATATAAGTTGTTAATTATGTTGAGAATCATGAACCTGTGCAAGTTGTTATGTTGCAAAATCATGAATCTGTGCAAGTTGTTAATTATGTGGTGAATCACAATTATATGTGAAGTTATCGTGTCATTTTCCCTAGTTGTCATGATTATGCCAAAAACTGTACTGAAAACGATCACCTTGTCCTTTATTTTATTGTTATGGCGAGACTATTTTGTAGCCTCGATGACGCCAAAAACGCAAACAGTTACGCTAGTTAAGAAGCGGGGAAAAAGGGGAATTTGTATTAGGCATAATTTACATAGTGATTATGTAAATTGGACACGTGATTCTGGTAGGGAAACATATAAATAATTACTTATTATGACATGGGTAAAATTGGGTAAAAATGGTATAATTTGAATATGACCATTTATGGATAGGAAATTCAAATTGTTAATAAGATAGGTATTGACACCTATAAAAAGGAAAGGATTAATTAATTAACTTAATTAATCAAAAGAGGAATGTTTAAGCAATTAAAGTCTGAAGATTTAATATTGAGAATTGGCATAAATGCCTTAAATGGCATAAAATAAATTTGTGAAGAAATTGGTATGATTTTACATACCATAAATGGATGGACAAAATTGAGTCAATTATGGCCATAGTTAAATTTGGAATTAATTGATAATTTGAATAGGGAAAGTAATTCAAATTGGGGAATGATTAATTAGGAGTAATTAATCGTCTAAGACACGTGGTTAGGCTCTTTTGTGGTGTAAGACTGCCCGGACCCGCCCGGCAAATCCAGCTGCCACAAATGCCAGTCTAATGTGGGAGGTCTTAGGCATAAATTAAATGCGTGATAGTTGTAATGACACGAGGTTAGGCTCTTTTGTGGTGTAAGACTGCCCGGACCCGCCCGGCAAATCCAGCTACCACAAATGCCAGTCTAATGTGAGAGGTCTTTATAAGGTTACAGTCTTAATGAATTAAGAAACACTTAACCAGATAAACATGTAGTGGGACATGAGGGGTTAAGTGGGTGCCTTGGGTGGCATGTGGAATTAAGTGGGTGCCTTGGGTGGCATGTTAAATACGATTAGATGTCTCAATAATAAATTAATGCTACTTAACCTAACTTAATACATATGGGCTGTATGATGGTTGACATAAGTTAGGGTTAAGAAAAACGTATTGGATTGTGGGTTGGGTTAAGTACAACTGAAGGGTAGGTGGGTAATATTAATATATAGGCCGACGAACTTAACCGTTAAATAAATAAGATTAAATCAGTGGGAGGGTTAAGTACAACTGAAGGGTAGGTGGGTAATATTAATACATATATGCCCACAAACTTAACCAGATAAAAAGGATTATGTAATTAAAGACACCTATCGGTATACATAACCGGGGTAAAATAGTAAAGTTATGTATTAAAGACACCATTAGGGGTACGCATAACTAATGAGAATAGATAGAATTATGTATCAAAGACACCTATAGGTACGCATAACCGATAGGTAGAATAGGGGTTATGTATTAAAGACACCTATAGGTACGCATAACTGATTGAGGGCTATGTAATTAAAGACACCTTAGGTTACACATAGTCAGTAGAAAACCTAGTGGGGATACAAGACATAGGGGAGAGCTTGTATCATGTCGTGTGGGACCCATTTCAGTCAGTAACCCGGAGGGGTATCAAAGTAAAGAACTCCGTACTAGGCGGGGAAAGGGCACGCTTACTGATTGATTGTAAGAGAACCAAAACGAGACGGATGATGTGGGCGGCGCAAACCGACCGGGGACATGTGCGTGCATGGGCCGGGCATAGGGGGACAAGACGACCGTGACACCAGTAGGTATAACTATGCACACCTTAGGTTGCCATTTTAGGGAAGTGATACCCCCTAGTTGTGGGACCAGCACAGGGTATCTACAGAGTAGGGAGCCGATCGATAAGGGTAGTGGTTAGGGTATACCCGGACGTATGCCCTAAGTCTACCAATTTATAGTAGGAGGGTAGTGGGTACGACTAGTTGAGATAGGAGCAGGCGACATCTATGACAGCAGCTAGGAATACACGAAACTACCACCATCGTTATCATTAGTGGAAGGGATCATCCCATCTTGATTTGACTAGTAATAGCGCAGAGTAGTTAGTAGTGAATCATGCATACACCTTACCTTATTTGTCCTGTCATACCTGTCATCTGTACCATGATCCTCTTATCCACTTTGTATGCATGTCATGTTTACCTTTATTTATTTACTGGCTAAAAGTTACTGGATTCACCAGGCGTATGTCTGACCTAGTTTGTTTTGCCTCTTTTCTTCCGTTTCCCCCCAGGTTCTCAGGGAGGAAACACACAGGTTTAGTCAGGATTTGGATTTCATCTTCTAGGAGCTACTTCTGAAGTATGGCTCGAGTCTCTGTCTCTTATATGGCTTGCTCTTTAATATGAGGAATGATGTTTTCTTTTAAATACCTATATGCTCTGATAAGATAAGACGGAAGTGTTTTGTTGTAAGGGTTTTATGACTCATGGTATTATGTAACAAAATATTTTGGTGATTTAACAAAGTTGTTTATTTTCCGTTGCAAAATTTTTATATCTGTCTTGTGATATTCAGTGTCTGTTTACCAAAAATGCTCAACTGAAGTTAAGGCATTCCCTTTGTGAGTGACCTTAATGGAGGTGGGGTGTTACACTTGGTATCAGAGCTGAAGGTTACCAGACTCGATAAAAAGCTTTTGAAAAACTATTTTCAAAGTGGTTTTAAAAGAAAGTATTTTCAAAAAGGAATGCTAGTTTTGAAAAACATTCCCCAAGAGCCATATATCTTTCCTTCGGTTCTTTGTATTGAATCTTTCTTTTTTCGTTTCAGCATGTCTGGAGCATCTGAGATACCAGAAGGTGTTTATGTACCCGGTTGGTTTCGTCAATATCTCGAGGCTAGGGCCGCTACCGCGGGTCCGTCCAACGTTCCTCCTCCTCCTCCCTAGCTCCAGTCATTCCTCCGCATGGAGATACTTTCTCCAAGATATGTAAGGACTTTCGTTCGATGGGTGGAAAACCTTTTAGTGGGACTGAAACGTTTATTGAAGCGAGAAATTGGTTGAATGAAGTGGAGGATCTGTTTGGCATTTTCGACTTGGACGACTATAAGAAGTTCCAATTGGCTGCTTGGTTGATGAAAGACGAAGCTTCGTTTTGGTGGGAGGTCACTAATGGAGAGCATCCAGTTGATACATGGCCGGATTTCAGGCGTAGGTTTGAGGCAAAATTTCTTTCACGAGCCGAAGAAAATCTATATATGGAAAGGTTTTTGGCATTGAAGCAGGGGGATCTCTCAGTAAAAGAGTACGTCAACAAGTTAAATTAGTTAGTGAGGTTCGGCTTAGACTTAGTGAACACAGCTGAGAAGAAGGCTCTGAGATTTGTTAAAGGCTTGAATGAGCCGCTACACGGATTGGCTATGACCCACGTTCCCATAGGGGCCACTTTTGAAAAGCTGGTGGATATGGCCCTAATGCATGAAGAGGACAAAGGTGCAACGAATGAGGAAAAAGTTGAAGGGACACTGAAAAATGAGAAGGCAGGACCCAAGAAAGGACAGCAACAACAGAAGAAAGGCAAGAGGAATGACAAGGGAAAGGATTAGAGGAAATGCTACTATTGGGGGAAAGAAGGTCACCTAGTCAAAGAATGTAAAAGGAGGAAGTCAAATTGCTTTAAGTGTGGAGAGGTCGGACACTTTTCCAAGGAATGCCCGAAGGCGCAGGGATCGCAAGGGACTTCTGGAGGCCAGGCGAATGCTCTCGTGGCAGATGGATAGGATAGAGATAGGAAAAATTTATGTAAAAGGCTTAATTTCCTTATGAAGTTAAGACTCTTTTGGATTGTGGCATTTTGATTTTGTAATTGACTCTGCACTTTAATACTAGTCTTGTTTCTGATCCCGTAGTTGTTTCAAACCCCTTTTGTGGTTCGGCTCATTTATTGGTGATTTGTAAGGGGTTGAAATTATCTGTGTTAGGCGTCAAAACATTTGAATGTGACATTTATGTGCTCAAGTTTATGGCCCATGGGTTGGTTCTAAATGGACCAGCTTTCTATGTAGAGGGTCGTTCTAGATTTTGAGAGGAGGGTCGTTAAGTTTCTAACTTGTCATGGGAAGACCCCCAAAATTTCTTGTGACCCGCAAGGGTCTGTTATGCTTAGCTTTCTGAGAATCGTTCTGTAATATGATCTGTACTAGTAGTCTATAAGTATCTGGATATTTCTGAAGGATACGGGTTTCTACTTGAAGCATGAAGTAGATCTCCAATTTTGACATTGTTTAATAAGGGTAACTCTTTGGGTGTCAATCTGATGTTGATTTCGGTCTTCGAGGCTAAGACTTAGGGAATTATTCTCTTAACCGATGTCAAATGGGAATAGAGCTTTTGTTTTAGTTATATCATTTGTTTATATCCCATCGACAGGATCTTCGACCTTTAGATAGGAAATCCATGGATGTAAACATGTGCTTGGGACATGTTATGTTTGATGGTTGCAAGTGGATACAAGTGTTTGCTAGTGGTTGCTCGTGGATGCATTTACACACACATTAGGCACTAGATGTGCTCAAATCACTTTCATATTGCATATAAATGTGTGTGCATATTTAGGTTAATGGATGAACGATGGTTGTGTTATCATATGGATGCTGCATTTTGATGAATGGTTGAGCACACATGTAGAAATAATATGTATCGATAGGATTCTTTCGAATACATAATGGACGCATGACACTATCATGGTTTGCATTTAGGAGGCCAACTGAATCAGTAGACCGCCTGATTTTGCATTAGATAAGGAACATATACACACACTTTTTGCATATGTTCATACGGCATTAGAAATCTTTTAAGGACAATGGATGCCTGTGTTTGATGGTTGAGTAGATGGATGATCGTATAGTAGGATGCACATTCTTCTTGACTAGAAGATTTCAGGGACGAAATCCTTTAAGGAGGGGAGAATGTAACACCCCGAATTTTTGAATAATCAGATTAACTAAATTAAATAATACTTAATTTCAAATGTAGGAATTAAGGGGAACGGGTTACGCCATTGCGTTCGTCTCAGAATTCTGGTTGAGATAGCGTCCGAGTTTGCGTAAAACGGATGTCGTATGAAGAAGATATGAACGAATGAAGTTAGGCAGAAAAACCAGTAACAGGCCAGAATGCACTGGCGCACTTGGGAAGTGCACCAGAACAAAATTGCACTGGCGCACTCAGGGAGGAAACACACAGGTTTAGTCCGGATTTGGATATCATCTTCTAGGAGCTACTTCTGAAGTATGGCTCGAGTCTCTGTCTCTTATATGGCTTTCTCTTTAATATGGGGAATGATGTTTTCTTTTAAATACCTATGTACTCTGATAATATAAGACAGAAGTGTTTTGTTGTAAGGGCTTTATGACTCATGGTATTATGTAACAAAATATTTGGTGATTTAATAAAGTTGTTTATTTTCCGCTGCATAATTTTTATATCTATCTTGTGATATTCTGTGTTTGTTTACCAAAAACGCTCCACTAAAGTTAAGGCATTCCCTTTGTGAGTGACCTTAATGGAGGTGGGGTGTTATAGCTACCGGCTCTAAACAAAATACCTAACTGAAAAATAGGGGAAATCCATCGTTCATAGATAAATTTATCAAGTAAAAAAGGGAATTAGGAGGAAATCAATCCTCAATCTAGTTTTAAACAGTTTGCAGAGAAGGGGGATAGTCGATAAAAAAAATCAAAGCATACTTAATTGAATCCGTGAATCGTTAATCGGTGGCTATCGTTAGCCTTGCTTGCGGCTATTCTTCTTCGTCTTTTTTCTTCCAGCGACGATCTTCTTCTCTTCCTTTTTCTTCTTCTCGTGAGCGACGTTTCTTTTCTGGTTGCGATATCTTTTTCTTGAAATTAATTTTTTTTTGGGTCACGGGGGATTGCTCGTATAAGGGGGGTTGCTCGTATCCTTTGTCTGATGCGCCTGGTCCAACAACCGGGCCTGCTTCTACCAAGGCTTTCTTTTCTAGTCGCAAATCATTCTTTATTAATGTTAACAACATAGTGTTGGATACCGGATTCCAAATCGAACCGTGATTGCTCATGGTCTAAGGTTTCGATGATTGAACTTAATTGAAAACCATGCATTTTCTTTCTTAATTAAATAAATCATCCATGTTTAATCAAGTGCAGTGTTGTTACGTTTTAATATTACAGTTGTTCTATTTACTGTTACATTTGTACATATCAATTGTGCTTATAATTTAGTATGTTAACCTGCACATTAATAGTGTATTCCATGCTACAATGCTCACGTAAAAAGATAATATGCTTATCAATTAAAGTTTAAATTTAGTAATTATATTATGATTTATAGAGGAATAGATTATTACATGTATTCTGGTCATATAAGTAGATAATGTAATCTATCTTTCTATTACTTGGCATATCTCCTAAGCCTTTATTTCAAAATAGAAGTCTGTCCTCTGTTTAATCAATTTTTTCTCGCTTTCTCGATAACTACTCATCAAAACCACGATCTCCATGATTAAGGACATGCTCGTTTATTCCCATTCTCCTAAACTGAAATTTAAGAACCGTTGTTCTCAATGATTCCAAGATTTGCGTTTTCAACCTCTTCCTTCCTCCTCTCCCAGATTCCACCGGATCTAATCTCTGTATTCAGGTTATTTTTTGTCCATTTCTTAGGTTATAGAAACATTGACATCTTCAGTTTAACTTCTATTGATCATGCTTTCCCAAATTCAATGGTGGGAATTCCAGATCCTGTGTTTCCATCCACAATATTACACAATCAGGCAACGTATGTCCACAACAGTAGAATACAAATTGCAGATCACTACTGTTCAACTTACTCGCTGGTTTTGGAATGAAAGGTGAACAAAAATTGAAACTTCTGCCTTTTTTCCTCAAATCGTGAATGTAATATGTTGGAGAATCAAGTTTTTTCCCGTGAAATGAACACATATATGCCATTTTTTTTACTCTCTTGATAATTACATCTGTTAATAGGCTCACTGAATTTTTTTTCCTACTGCTAAAATATAGCAATTCATTTTTGTCACTGAATTGGAGTCTTCATTGTTTGTACTGAAAATAGCAAACGAAACCATTCTTTGAGGAATAAGTAGTGTCTACATATTGTTTTTTTTTCTTTTTTAGTTATATATATAATCATTTTTATGTACTAGAGTTGCCATAAATGCATAATACAGTTGCGCTTCCTTTTTTCATGTCACCTGAGCTATTATCTAGATCTTTAACATGTGTTTGCAACAATACAGTCACAATGACGTGTGCGGTATGTATGTTTGTTTATGTTTTTCATGCTGATATTGTGTCGTACTGTCCATATTTTATGTAAGTAATAGTCTTATCCTCATCTTGCTGCAAATTTTCTCCCTTTGTAATTATACTGATTAGATGTAAAATTTATAATAATCACACACTACCAATATTTTCATATCATTAGATTAGCACTTTATGATTTCATGCTCAAGTACTCTTATACTCTTCCATATTTTCATCCTTTTTGTTAATATGAGTTCTATTTTAGGTGTCATTTCTGCCTGTTTTTAACAATATTACAAACACATTACAGTGGACAAGCATAAACGTTGAAAAAAATAAATGTTTTCCGTATTAAACCTGATCTTTTTTATTTTTATTTCATCTTATTAATGCAATTGAATTAATTGCTTTCCTACGCTCGATTATGGTAACTTGCAAGTAAGATTCGATGATGGTTTCTATAAGTAATACTTGCTTTAACAGGCAATTTTTATTACGATGGTCCACATCTTTTTCTTATTTTTAATAGGCAATTTTTATTGTGTTCATCATGAGCTTTGTTTTACATTTTTGTGACAGATCCTTTTAATATATGTGTAAATTAAGTAAGACCTATATATGATTCTGAAGGAAACAAACATAATATTATACAATAAAATATCAATTTTGCAACTTAAAAAAAACATTGGATAGAAATAAAATTTTAGGCATGAACCTATTTTTTGCATAATAGGTGTAGCTGTACATATATTCGCAGTAATATTAGGTACAGGCATGGGTGGAGGGACATCAGGGTTCGGGTGGGCACGTGCCCACACCAGAAAACGAAAAAAAAATCGAGCACAATTTCATAGGAAAACCTGAACAAACCGCTCCAGAAATATTCTTGTTGCAAACAATACAGTCAGTCCGCCTTGCAACCGCCATTTCCAGCTCCCCCGCCTCTGCTCCGCCACCTATTCCTCCGCCCGACCCTCCCGACTTCAATTCCGCCCGAGATCCTAGCCAAATCACTTCCAACAGGGAAACCCTAGATATCACTGATGCCGGATCTGAGCTGCCGCTGGTGTCGACGTCGACTCCTTCCTCCCATGCTATAGCAAACCAACCTCTCCTGGCAGTTCTCCCTCCACCTATGGTTGATTACTATGGCTTCCAGCTAGTTTTATCAAAACGTAATCTGAGGCAGCAGAAATTTAAAGGAAAGCGTTTACCCTTCTTCCAAACTGTGTTGCTGCTACTTCTGTGTTGCTGTTACTTCTTTCTTATGTTTAAAATCAAATTAGAATAAGGCAATTGAAGATTCCAGCCAAACCGAGATGCAATCTGAAGCATTAAGCGAAGCCAATCGCAATTCAGGTGAGAACTCCTTTTGATTTAGAGATTTAAGATTTACAAGTTTCTTCTTTTCTGAAAGTAGAAGTAAAAAAAAGAATGTTTTTCTTGTGTTCAAAAATCGTTTCTAGTCTGTGTGAATCGAATTAGCAAACAATGTAAACTAAAAAAATGTTTGTTTTTTGAGTGTAGATTACACTAAAAATAGTCTGAAGTCGGTTTCTTGTTATATACAGTTCGAAATCTTTAAAGGACAACAAAAAACTCAGTTTTAATCCATTTTCAACATGCCTAAAACCTTAATTCATGTATATGAATGTGATTGTTACATGAAAATAGAATTTTTAGTGGATAAATCTTGATTTTTAGTTAATAAACCTTGATTTAAGTATACGACCACAACTACTTTAAGTGTATTTTCAATTGTTAATGCTTATTGGAGTTTATTGTGTTTTTACATATAATCTAACGTTCAAGAGAAAAAAAATTCGGGAGCTACCGCCCCGAACCCCCTTACTTAATGTCTTGCCCCTCTCAGGTAGATTTCCTGGCTACGCCACTACGTACAGAAGATGACGGTTTAATCGTATATATCGTCCACATTCATATCCACTTGCAAAAATATTAGTCAGCAGTTGTCATCCTTAATCCCATCAATATTTCAGAATCCCTTTTTTGCTTCATCTCTTCTTCTGATTATTGGTTCTACTAGCAGTTTATTAAGAAGATGCTACAGATTTTGTTGCAGGATCGAAGTTTATCAATCGTAACTCCTATGTATATACGTCGGTCGGGCGTAACGATGAGCGAGATTGGCGAAGGTTATTGCTCTCTAATCAACGAGTTCAGTTTAACTTTGTATAAAAACGTGTTCTTCCATTTGATCATGACAGTCTTTTTAGTTTTTTTGTCCTTTTACTGTTCATTAAACTATGAAATATTGGCAAAATCTCATCATGATTTTGAGAACAGTTTTTTTTGGTGTACAGGTTATTCAACAATTTAGGTTGGAAAATGGCGATAAAGGTACTCAATAATGTTTTCTCTCACACTTTTCATATAGTCCCATTTTATATTAGAAAATTCACTGTCTTTAGTTTGTGATTTTATTTTTATACTCTTATGTTCTTGTTAGTTTCTGATGAAGAATGCTTGGATCTTATGTCGTCAATTATTTTTGGTTCAAAAATAAAAAAAACGAAATAGAGGTAACTGACTTTCTCCTGCCTCCATTTGCTATCTCCATTATTTTCTGTTTCTATTGGTTTTTATGTCCTCTAACTGCTAACAAATGAACTCTTACTTTTTTTTAGATAAAAGCTACTTCTTTCCTAACCAAACATGGTTGCCATCAATTTCACTTTTTCAATTGGGATTAAACATACTAGATATTCATATGTTGTTGGTTGCATACATGAGAGTAATCAGGTCATTAGAGATGTCAACTGAGATTGTAATTCATTATGTACGACTTGATTTATCAACTTATATTATTTTAGTATGCAATTTACAATAAGTACCCCACATGTCATTCTTATTTCTACAAACCATCTTTCTATACATTTCAGTCCTAATTCTATACATAAAACTTCAAAATTTGAGCTTATGCAAATTCTATATATAAGTACCCCACAATGCCTACTTTGGATGTGAGCGCACTGAGAAAAATCAAACTGGATCCTACTTGGATTTTACATGATTAGCATAACATTTTAGTTTGAAATTCATCTGTTAGAGACCTGTAGGTGTCAGATCCTTATGTGGATATCAACAAGTGAAGCTGAAGCCAAAATGTTGGATTTTTACACCTATAACCAGGATATTTAATTGCTATTGCACAAGGAAATTAATCTCTATACATATGTGTCTAAGTTGGTATACTGAGTGGAGAAGAAACTATAGTTCGAATGATTTTTGTTTTAGACACAGCAAGATAGACGCAGAGAAAATAGGCGACTAAGCTGATAAACAAATTTTAACTTATGAAGCAGTGGATAAAGTCAACCAGAGAAATATTATACTTCACCTATTTGTAAATGTAAATAAAAGCTTTAACAAATAATTAGAGCTTTTAAGCAGCATTCTCTTTATGTTAGTGAAATGCCGAACATCCCAACCTATTCTCAAATGTACTGCTATTCTGACACGCATGCAACATACACACAGAAGAACTTATGACAAACAATTCAATAATGTTCATCAATGATTCACCAATATATGCCTTCAGAAAAAACATATTCATGTACACCTACCATGAAAAATGATCCATTAAATTAGTATTCAATTTAGAATCATATTTAAAGCACTATCCAAATATTATATTTTCATTCAAATATTCCAAACATTCGCTATATTTGAATTCCAATTATTAATTTTAAAATAAATTTCTACACTTCAATATTTAATAAATTTAATATTCAAGATCAAATGACCAAAATTTCATGTTGTCACGCCATAACTAACTTATCCCTATAACCATAAACATTATATATATATATAATAAAGTATGATATGCTACTCAAAAGAAAATAACATAAAGGTATTGTGCAAAAAATATGATAAAAGAGTATAAGCATCCCTATCTCCCAGTACATCCTCCTCATGATACCTATAGGTGATGGCCTACATAAAAAATGGTGAATACCATTGTCCTTCTGCCTAACATGAGTCGCTTATTGATTGTAGTTTTTATAATAAATTGCTTTATTTGTTGATTTACGCTGTCTTATATTCCTATATGATGTATCAAAATAGTCATATTCATTTATTTTAGCACATATCATTGATTGTTTAAATGGTACAACTTGGCACGTTTCTTCAATGGTCGAAAACAGCCTATATTGTCAGCGATTATCATCCCCTACATTCCTACCTAGGGGGTTGTCATCCCCTGCACTCATTAGGGTATATTTTTTGTTAAAATTTTAAAAAATCTTCACCGTATTACACAACAGAACAAATAATTAATTGAGTATAATTCAATCAGATTAAAAATCACAAATTTAAATATTCAGCTTAGATACCCTGCTTGAAGCCGTAAACACAAACCTCTTTTAACTTCATACTATGTTTAAATACTCCATTTAAATACCATTTTAAAATGGTTTGTTAATGTTATTTGCAAGTGCATCCTTATTGAATCCAGATTCAATTTCTGATCATGTTTGATAAAGCAATACTATCTTGGACCAACTAATAGTAACAAAATATCGTTACATACCTAAATTACAAACTGTCGAGTTAACTAAATGGTCCAGGTAACTATTCAAAATGCAATAGAAGTCATAATATAATTCCAACAACTGCCCGTATGCGAAGCACGGGCCACTCACTAGTTATATATAAATAGTGACAAAAACTTACACTGCCAAGTATGGTTTTAAGTCTGTAGTTTAACTAGAATTGTACAATTTATTAGGAAAAAGAAAATGCATGGTTCTTATGGTTCGACCGATCGAACCATTAAAATCTTGAACCTTGAAGCATCACGGTTCGGCTCGCAGTTCGGTCTTGATAACTATGGTCCTAGGGTATTATTGCTAAGAAGAATCACAGAGAAGCAATTTTTTGCAATGCATTACTGCAATTGACTCCAATGGAGGGACCGGTGTCATTGTGGCTGCCATCTCATTGTGGCTGCAGTCTCTTGTTATTCGGAGGGACCATTGTTCGTCAAGATCATGGAAGAGTTCGAGGTTGTGATTGTTTTGGATTCACTACTGTCCTCGGTTGTACTGACGAGGCAACATTTCTTCCTTGTGGCCAATTGTTTCCCGGAATTAATCCATCGTTCTTAGGCTCCCTTTCCACATTTACGCTTTTTTCGGTTGTGGATCATCGTTCTCAAGCTCTTTTGCCACGTTCCCCCGGTTATTGCCGCTTTTCTCCCGGTGAAGTGGAAATGTAGAAGGCCTTCGAAACACCTTCGACGCAGACGGTGCTCGAAGCATGTGAAGGAGGATGCTCCACCTTCCTCCGCATGTTGAAAAAAAAAATTTGATTTGTTTCCCGTTTTTCTAGAGTATTCATTGTTTTGTTGAGAGAGCTTTGAAATTGCTATTATTTAGGAAAAATATTTTTCGGTATGTACTTAGATATACTCCTAAGATACTGCAAATTTAGAATGATCCATTGTATGCTATAAATAGAAGAGTTGTCTCCTCATTTTATCAAGAAAAAATAAAGGGAAATAAAATCAAAGCAATAAAAGTTTTCTTCCCCTAAAAATTCCTTTTTTTCTCATAATTTCTTCCTCTTCCTTCTCTAAAATTTCCAAAAAAGTGGTATTAGAGCTACACAAATTTTCAACAAAGTGGTATCAGAGCTAGAAGATCCTTTTAACCAAAAAAAGAAGAAGAAGGTTGAAATTATGGCATTTATATTTCTTTCGTCGTTTGTTCTCACAAAAGAAAATTTTGAGGAATAGAGCAGTAGAAAAAAAGAGGAGTTAATCTCCAAAGGTTTATGGGAGATTGTTGAAAATGGCTATGAACGGCGTAAAGACATCGAAAGCATGTCGCAAATGGAAAAGAAAGCTTTTGCGAAATTAAAACGGAATGATTATCGTGCTCTTTCTGTGATTGCTGAAAACATCAATGAGAAAGCTTCAGATCTCATTTTTAGAGAAAGGTGTACAAAAGATTCATGGAATCTCTTAAAAAAGGTGTATGGAAAAGACGATGCAAAAATAACGAATGAAGATAAGTTGATTGATGAGAAAGATGAAAAGAAGGATAACAAGAGTGTGAACGAGAAGGAGCAAGAGAAGAAGAAAGAAGAAACTGCGCCAGAGCCTATGGAAGAAGAGATGATGGATGAGATAGAGAAGGAGAAGAAGGAGAGGAAAAAGGAGGCGTAGAAGCAAAAAGAAGTTGTAGTGGAGAATATTGTTGACCATGTTGATGTGGCAATAGCAGAGAACAAAAGAGAAGAAAAGGCTAAGGCTATCAATAGAGAAGCAAACCGGGAAGAAAACTTCAAAGATGGACAAGAGAGTGCTGAAATCATGATTAAAGAAATTAAAAGTAAAAAGTCACTAGTAATCGAAGAAGAAATCAAAGAGAAAGTCAAAAATGAAGAATTTGAAGAGCATACTAAAACAAATGAAGTGGAGAAAGAGAGCGCCAAAGAGTTATATATAAAAGAGAGTGAAGAAGACGAAGACAAAGAAGATGACGCCAATGACGAAAAGTGTGAATGGAAAGGTAACAAAAATGAAGAACAGTTGAAACAAGGAGAAGTAGAAGAGCTTGGTGAAAATTTGAAGCAGAAGCAAAATTTTGAAGTAATTTGGAAAACAAATAAAGAAATTGAATTGGTCAAAGATTGTAAAAGCGAATTTTTGAAAGAATTCAAAGAGACGCCATATATGACACATTCTAAATTCATGACACAGGAACAAAATGGAAGTTAGAGCACATAATTTTTGGAATATCCCATAACAATGAAAGAAAGCAAGACGAATGGAGCACTGCAACAAAGACTTGTGAAGTCGCATCAAAGACCGTGATAATGACAAGAAATAAGAAAAGAAAAAAAGAAAGTTTTGACGATTTATTTGTTCTTTTCAAAGCATGTGAAATACAAGCCGCTCAAGTGTGAAGACTATATTAGATTGAGGAATTTGCTCGGAGAGTGTTGAAAAAGAAAAATAATAAACTTGATTTATTTCCCATTTTTCTGGAGTATTCTTGTATTGTTGAGATAGCTTTTGAAATTGCTATTATTTAGAAAAAGATATTTTTATATACTCCTAAGATATTGCAAATCTAGAATGATTCATTATATGCTATAAATAGAAGAGCTCTCTCCTAATTTGTATCAAGCAAAAATAAAGGGAAATAAAAGCAAAGCAATAAAAGTTTTCTTGTAACAGCCCGCATTTTACGTATCGGAAGATCGTAAAATATTTTTATTTTATTCCCTGAGAGTTGGATCATTCTCATCTTTTAATATGTGCTTATGGGGATGTGAGGCATGTCCATAGTTTTTACCGATTTTGTTTATGACCATTTTGTCCTTGTCAGTCTTGTACAAGGCATAACTTTTGACTCAGGTCAAATTAGAGGGTGAGACCTGTGCTATTGGAAAGGAATCGATGGTTGCCTTTCCGTAGAGTGGTTACAACAAAGATTTGTCTTAGCAGTTTGGAAGGAATCGCTGTTTTAAGGTTTTTCAGTTGGCTGTCCAGGTTTTAGGAGCATAATGAGCTGATTTGGGAGAAGCCCATTAGGGGGTTGGTGGAAACTATAAATAGGAGGTACCGGATATGGGAAATGGTTTTAGTTTTCCGTTCTCTCATTTGGAGGCCTTGTGCTCCTTCCTCTAACACCTTTCCACCATTAAAAGCCATAATCCAAGGAGGGAAATTGAAGATCTACACCTTTAGAGGATAGATCTACATCAATTGAGGTAAGGATTCATCGGATCAATTGTTTAGTGCGAAGTGCTTGCTGTCCGGATTCATTTTCCTTTGATTTTTGCTTGTTTGGGACAATCGGTGAGTGGTTTACATCTCTCACATGGATTCAATGAAGTGTATGAGTGATTGATCATGTTTTTCATCATGTTTAAATGTTTATTACATAGATCTATGCCATATTCAGTTCATTTTCACATGAATCACCCTATGATTTCATTTAGCATGTTTAAATCGTTAACTCCATGTTATTCCATATGATCATGCAAGTTAGATCTTTAGTTTTATTTATATGTGCATTCATGATGGTTTTTTTGGAGTGATTGTGTATGATTTGGGTGAAAACTATTGATTTCATGTTGTTAGCGGATTAATACCGGATTTTTTATCATATTCGATGGATAAGACAAGTTGGTTTCGTTGAATCTATCGTTTGGCGAAATTTTGGTGGAAATCAGAGTAGGAATGGTGAAGTGCAGGTTTTGGGTCGCACATGGGGGGGGGGGGTCGTTCGTCCATGGTGTGTTTTCTTGGAGAATAAGACAGGCTCAGGAGTCGGTTGCACGTAACAGAATCGATTAGGGTCGGTCGTGCAAGTGGAAAAAGGCTTGGGGTTTTGGCTTTAGGAAGCAGGTGATCAATCGCTCCTAGTGTTGGGTCGGTCGTGCATTCCTAGATGGTTGTTTGGTTCGAGCAAGCTTGGGTGACAGATTTAAGTAAGCCTATGGGTGAATTAATCTGGTCGGTCAGTCATTTACTGGTCATACAAGGATAAGCAGTCGGTCATACAAGTTTTAAAGCATAGATGTATGGTGCAACTAAAAGTGGTCGGTCGAACCAAGAAGTACGGGTCGGTCGCACATGTTGGGCCGGTCGGTCGAGCAAGGCAGGGTCGGTCGCGTAGGGTCATTTTCTGAAAAAGTACACTTTCGGGTACGACTCGGATTTGGGTTTATGCTGTTACTACATGTTCATGCTATTTCCGATATTCCAGCCAAGGCTACTGTCCCTTTTTGGGTCTCGTGGTGTGCTCTGTCTCTACTGTGTGCCCTTTCCTTTCGATTAAGGGAGTTGATCCCCTTGTTGTTTTTAGCCATTTTGATGTTTGGGCATATATTTGCTTACGCATTTTGGAAGTGATGTTCTCTTTTTTAAACCTACTGCTAGACTTTTTCTGCTCTGATGATCTTGTGTTTGAGATCATTTCTTTGACTTGCTTGGGGAAGTCAGACTCTCTTTTGTTGTTTGGCATTTTGTTGGTTCATCGGGTCACAGCAAGGCCTTCTCTGTGTTGTTTTTGACCCGTTGTTCTCATTTTTAGTTTTTTGGGTTGTGCAGGCTTCTTCGATGGCTCATTAGGGTGTTGCTAACATGGATGAGGTGTTGCACTCATTGTACTCATATAGTGGCTCCTTTATTGAACCACTATACAGGCTACTCAGTTAATTGTCGTTTAGTGTTGGCGCACCCTCTTGCGTACTATGTAAGTTTGGTGGCCTCTTCTTACCTTTGCTCTGTGTCACTTTCCAGTTATCGTCCATTACCTAATTTGCGGGGTTGTCAATCCGATGACAACACGACATTGATAATGATCACCCAGGAAGTGGTGTTGCGTGCTTCGAGCAACCCTACATTTTGCCCTTCCCCTACTGCTATTGATGCTCCGTTGTGCCCTTTTCTCACTTCTGTGAGACATCAGATCGGTTTTCATCCCTTCCAGTTCGTCCCTCGCGTAGGAGACCGAGATCGGTTCCCCGCACCCCCATACCATCCATACACGCTCTATAACAGCATCTGAGCAGATCATAAGATCTAATCGGTTTGCGATTTGTCTTGTCTAGACGGTTTGCGTTGTTTGCTTGTTGTTTCTTCTTCCTTTGTGTATTCCTTCTTTTACCTCTCTCGGGATGACGAATTTTTTGTGTTGGAATGTGCGAGGTATAGGAAATGATGCCTCTTTAGCTAGACTAAAGCGCATTGTCAAGATGCACTATATCGGTCAAGTGGCACTAATGGAGCCTTTCAAGGATCTTGAAGTGATCACCAATTCAATTTTGTCTCTTGGCTTCGAGGATGCTTTGGCCAATATATCCGATAAGATTTGGATACTTTGGTCGAAAGACATCGTTGCTCATTCAGTTTTCAACTCTGATTAGCTTCTTTCCATGGCTTGATCGTGCTCTTCTCTCTCTTTCTCCTTTTGGTTTTCAACCGTTTACGCTAAGTGCGACCTGAGGTTTGTTGTTTTGTTCTTTGGAGGTGACTTTAACGTTGTCGCCTGCCAGGCGGAAAAACAGGGTAGATCTACTATTAATAGAACAACAGTGAAGGATTTCAATTCGTTCATCATCAATTCTGATCTTACGGTAGTCTGTTTCGTCTACTCGGCTTTCACTTGGTGTAACAACCAAGAAGGGCCAAACCAGATTCTCTGTAGACTTGGCAGAATCTTCGGATGGAAAGGTTGGTTTATTCTACCATTCTCGTTCTCCGTCTCCCACCTTCATCGTACCTTCTCGGAGCACGCTCCAAAGTTTCTTCGCTACTCTCCCTTCACCCTATCTGGTCCCTCTTCTTTTCGGTTTCTGGCTATGTGGAGATTCCACCACACATTTCATCAAGTGGTGGAAGATTCCTGGAACTCTCCTACCTTTGGCAACCGTTTTGTTGTTTTTTCTAGAAAACAAAAGTATCTCAAGGCTTGGATTGTGCAAGTTTGTAAGAATATTTTCGACCGTGTCAAGGTAGCTGAAGAGTCTCTTATTTTGGCAGAATCTATTTATGATGAGGAGCCTTCTTCTGCTACTCAGAAGGCATGGGCGCTTGCCCAATTAGCCTTCTCTTCGGAGCTTCGTATCGAGAATGACTTCCTCCGACAGAAGGCCATAATCAAGTGGATAGTTATGGGAGATACGAACTTCAAGTTTTTTCATTCTTTTATTCGTAAGAATAATAGCCTTCTTTCTATCCATCAGATCCTCTGTCCTGATTTCTCTTAGGCTTCCAACCCTGCAGATGTTAGAGAGACTATCCTGTCTCACTTCCAATCATTCCTTGGTTCTCCCTTTATGTGCCTCTCTGATCCGTCCCTTCTTGCTTACATTCCTAGGATGATCCTTCCATCAGAAAGGGTGCTAGTCTCAAGAGGGGCTCTCCCGACTGGTTGGATGTCCACCAATCTGGTTCTCATCCCTAAATGTGAGAATCTACACTCATGCGCGGATTTTTGCCCTATCAGCTTACGCAATTTCTCCAACCAGATTATCTCAAATGTGCTAACTTCTATACTAGAACCCTTTCTGGATCGAATCATTTCCTCTTCCCAAGATGGGTTAGTAAATGACGTTTGATCACGGATAATGTCCTTTTAGCCCAGGTACTGGTTTCTCAGCTCAATCGAAAGGTCGTAGGCTCTAATGATGTTTTCAAGCTTGACATGGATAAGACTTACGATCATATGTCTTGGTTTTTTATCATTATATTTCTTAGAGATTTCGGCTTTCCAGAACCTCTAATTGATATCATATGGAGGCTCATTTCCAACTGCTGTTTTTCTATTCTCATTAACCGCTACCAACGGGTTCTTCAAGTCAGGAAGGGGTCTCCGTCAGGGAGATCCACTTTCCCCGACTTTGTTTGCCATCACCATTGAGGCTTTCGTGTGCTGATTCCATTTTGGCCTTCCAAATGGATGTCTACTCATCTCCTCCTTATCCTTTGCAGATGACATCATCATTTTCTCAAATGGTGATCGTTGATCCGTTCGCCGTCTCCTTTCCTTGATCCGGCGGTACGAGTGGTGCTCGGGCCAACTCATTAATTCAACTAAAAGCTGATTTGTTCCGGCTAAAGACTTGTCCCTGGTGAAGTCTACTTGGATCGAAACCGTTTCCGATTTCAAGGCCTCTTCCCTTCCTTTACCTTACCTCGGCATCATCCTTTATAGAGGTAGGAAACTGAATGCTATTTTCAACCCCCTAGCTGACAAAACTAAGGCGAGGATTATTCATTGGAACGCGTCCCTCCTTTCGCAGGCAGGAAGACTGGTCTTTATAAAGTCCATTCTGGATTCTTTCGGATCACATGTCTTTGCTGCTATGACACCTACTTCCTCCTCCTTCTGGTCGTATCGCTCTTAGGCCTTGTCCTTTTTATGGGGGGAAATGACAACAGCAACCATCACCATTGGATATCTTTGGACATCGATTGTCATCCCAAATCGGAGGGAGGTCTAAGCCTTAGAAATCCTAAGGATCTTTTCTTTGCCTATGCTTGCAAGTTGTGGGTTCGGTCCGTAGATAACAACTCCTTTTAGGCGTTGTTCCTCCATGCCAAGTACCACAGACTGATGGTCACGAATTATACCGGTGCTTCATCATACGCTAGTGAGAAGTGGAAACGGATGCAATCCATGAAATCCTTTTTTGATTCCCATGGGCGCAGGTCTGGGTGGGATGGCGGCCTTTTCTCGATTAAGGCGGCTTGGAACTCGGCTAGGACTCCGGCTCCAAGTCTACTTACCTTTTATTTCATTTGGGATGGTAGATTACCCCCCCCCCCCAAGTTTTATTGTTTATATTGAAAATCGTTCATAATGAACTACCACTAGACGACAACCGGATGAGGATTGGCATTCCTATTGCCTCGCAGTGTAGATGCTGCAGACCAGAATATATGGAATCTGGTGCTCATTTATTATATCTTGGCTTTTGTGCCAAAGTAGTCTCGAATTACTTCGGGAACTTGGTAGGTCTCCTAAGTAATGCCACATCCCTTCTAGATTTGCTAAGATACTGGTGGGCTAGCAACTTTGGAAAATTTCTCTGCTTTATGCTTTGCCGCTTCGTTCTTTATCTTATCTGTTAGCATATTTGGTGCTTAGGAAATAAGGATATTTTCGATGAGATTCCTATGGACCCTCCTATCGCCTGAAAGTTGAGGAATGATGTTTTCATAGCCTTCTGTGGTAGGCCTTTTAGGGGTGCTATTGGCTCTCGCTCTAGGGGCTTGGCATGAAAATTTGATGTTACGACAAGTTCGTCTCTTCCTTGAGCGGGGAAAAGTTGATTCTGATGTTCTGTATCTGGATAGTTCCACACCTTGCTCACCACCCCCTTTTTTGGTCTTATGTTGTTTTCTAGTAATGCAAGTGCTGGATTAACAGATACTTGGCGGAACGCTTCTTTTCGGGACTGTCTTTGCCTCTTCTTGTTCATAGTTGTTGATATGTAGACGAAGCTGGAGCTTACGGATGAAGCTGGATTACTTAACAGCTGCATTTATGTAACAATCCAGATTTTTCGGAACAGTCAAAATGCTGAAATATCCGTCCGCTCTAAAACTAGTAATGGAAACTACCAACTTACTACGCAATATTTTCTACCCAACCCAATGCTAAATATAATAGCATATTTACTCATAAACTGGTCGAGCGTAAATCACAAAATCAATCAAACAATAATAATTAATGATAAATGATCATCAATAAAACAACATTTATCAACATTACTTAACTAACATATAAGTAACTGTCCAAGTTATTATAAAAGCAAAACACTAGTTGATTCTGCTAACAGACATCACTAATCAAATTTAATTATGTCAAGCGCAATTAAATCCATAACACTATTGTATCATTATTCATATACATAACTCGTTTTTGGCATTATCAACTTAACTATTCCTCGCCCGGGATGAGGCCAGGTGAGCCAGGGCACTGGTTTCTCCTGAACATCTCCTTAGTTTAAGCACCTCGAACTAAATCTCAGAAACAGATAAGCCTACTCGTCGGCTTATTAGAGTTATGTATTTTCGATTACTTTCCAACTATGTAATTAACAAGATATGTTTAAAAGAAGATATTTAGAAGATATTTAGAAGAAGTTATTTTAGAAGAAGATATTTAGAAGAAGTTATTTTAGAAGAAGATATTTTGAAAGAAGATATTTAGAAGATAAGACCATTTACATAAACTTAAAGAACATTTATAATACTTTGCAATCCAAAAATCAGGGTTAAACGGGTAGTTTTGCACTGGTGAAGTTTTGGTCATTTTCAAGGGGTTACTTAGCATTTTACTATTCAATGACTTAAGGTAGCAAACTACAAGTAATTCAACATTGATATGGTAAGAAAATTACTAAAGATGTTATTACAAAGTTCCATACAAAGTGTTGAAAATACAAGAATTTCCAAATTGCACTTATAGCGAATCAAATATTATGTAGCAAGTTGGTAGTTTTCATTAGTAGTTTTAGAGCGAACGGATATTTCGGTAATTTTGACTATTCCGAAAAATCCGAGTCGTTGCAATCTATGTGGATGGACCCATCTTTGGTTGGATGCAAGGGTCCTGGATCAGCGGAATGGTGGTGTCCTTGCCTGCCTGTTTCGGATATGGTGGAGACTAGCGTGGATCCTCTTTCGATTAGATCCACTGTTTGTCTTTCTTGTTCCTGGAGGGGAGTTTTCGCGAATCGTGGCTTCATTCGCATATAGGGGCATTTTAATTTGAGTACCATAATGCATTAAGTTCAAACTTAACCCCAATCAGATCGAGATTTGGTGATGTATTCAAAACATTAAGGTATACAGAAAAACCTCATTAAAAATTTGTTTAACTTTGACTGAAAATCCGAAAGTTCTTTTCTTTTTTCTTATTTGGTTTACAAGTGCCTTCTCCTAATGCATTTAGAATATTATTTAATGCAATTGGGTTTTAATATACTATAATTTAATTTTCAATAAATATAAGTGCAAATGCAAACCAATTTAGGACGGGAGGACAGGAGGTGAAACAAGGGACGAAAAACTAATTATCAAAATTTTCGCAAATGAAATTTGATATGATGCAATTCAAATGTCAATTAAGAACAAAGAAACTTTAATATAGTGGAAGGTTAAGTCAATTTTAATAGAATGGAGATTCAACTGAGTCAGCATCTACGAAACATCCAAACCATCATCACCACCATAATAACAACATATACAAACCATCGTAATGTATCAAGAAAATGCTTACCCAAATCAAAGCATGTATGTACATATATCTAACAATAAAACAAAACAAAGCAACCTCAAGTCTTTCCTTGAACCACCATATGATGAACAAAACGTACTTTACTAGGCTATGAACTCCGCCAAATGCTGATTAAGCTGCTCCATCTTTTTTCATGGCGGCGATCACACTTAGTAAGGTCGACGATCTAGGCTCAATACCTGTGCAATCTCTTCCTTATCCTGAGCCCTCTGGTATGACTTTTGAGATGTCTTTACCTGTATAAACGATTTTAGATTTTCGGTGTTTCGTAATAGCAATTCAAGTAAATTTCAGTTTGTATTAAATTACAGTTTCTATTCCAGCTTGATTCCCAAAACCATAACACATGTTGCGGGTTGGTGGATCCATGACAACCTCAAAATCAAATCCTCCACATCAGCAGTTAAGTCGTTTTTTCTGGTGTTCTGAAGCATTTGTACCCGTTGTTGTTGGAATCGTTCCTGTTATGCAAAGTACAATTGAATTTAGATAACATTATTTTAATTAAGTTATAACTATATGCTAACTATGTTATACTTGCATATGCAGTACGTGCTTTGTCATCATGGTCCCCGGAGTAGGATACTGAGCCTAAATCGTCGGTTTGACTCACTGCATGCGAAAACATCCCAATACGACATAGGAACACCACGTTATCTCTCCTGAAACATGCATATATGTAAAAATATATTTTATATTGTTACATTGTATATATTTTAACAACTTAGAGCTTAAAATCTTTAACTGTGTGATTAATAAGTATACCAAGTTCTCGCGATGATGCTAAAACGACCTGGAACCGCCATGATGTGTAAAGGGTTCTTGCTCCTATTTGTTGAATTTCTCTAAGACTCGGCCTATAAATTTAAGTTTAAAAAAACAATGTTTTATTCTAATTTATATATTGAGTAGAACAATTTAAAAAGATATGCAAGAAATTTACTTGAAACTGCTCATTATTCCACCAAGTGTGAAGATCATCCCGCACATTAGCACTCATCCAATTCGGTTTTTTTTCTCCAGCTGATTTTATGCTATTTAATGTTTCTATGTAATTTTTTGCAAATTAATTGTTCCAATGGCGCTGGACGAGGGGAATATCTATCTCCCGAAGGTCCACTGAGCCCTGCATTTTTGAGAAATGGCATAAACGGGAATTAATCAAATAGGAGCATGATTATTAATGTAATAATTGATATATCACACGTACCAAAAAATCTTGTCAAATAGTCTCCTTAATATTATCTAGTACTAACGTCCACTTAGGCTAACATGATGTCATGCGACTCATGTAAGCTTGTCGTGATATCCCAGGACTATGGTGGAGGTCTCTAACTCAAAAACACTGTGTTCGATGAAACAAAAACATTTAATATGTCATGGCTACTATATCATATTTATAATATATTGTATAGAAATGAAATTTATATTTGAAAATTAATACTTACCCTCAATTAGCCTTTGGTTGGAGCCACACAATAGGACGTGATAGCTCCTGTGATGGACCATTGCCATTACCACCTGCTGGAGGAAGAGAAGCAGAAAATGACCCGGAATGTGAAGCTATATGTCTATGTGACGTCATATTTATAGCACCTGTTACAGACAAACATTATAACATAACATAAAAAGGACTGTAAAACAAAAATTATGGCATAACATAAGAAGACTATGCGCTACTTTAGGTGAAACAAACATTATCATATTAGAATAACATATCATTTTAGTGAAAGCAGCTTAACATTTAGAAAATATAAATTTACCTTCTTAAAATGAGAATTATTGATCAATCCTCATTGCTATTTGATTCTGACTCTATTAATCCTCTATATTTTGCTCCTCTATAGTTTCAAAATGCATCAATTAATGCATTTGATTCATCGTTTAGAGGTCTAAAATCTATTTGATCGTCTGTTATTACTATTCCTCTATTTTCCTCGACATCTACTTGATAATCTTGTTCGTCGTGAATATTCCGTCCATCAAAAGTAAACTTTCCTTTGTTTCAACAACGGCTAACTAATGAATTTTGTCTCTTCTCAAAGATGGATAAGGAGCGTAATAAACTTGAAAGTTTGTTTGGCAAGTACAAAAGTATTGTACTTATAATAACGTGAAGTATGTTTTATTTCTGCAAGGTTATACTTTGGGTGCACGTCAATTCCAGAACTTGGAACGTTGTTGAGCCAGTAGAATTTAAACAAAATACTTCTTCTGCGGGTTGTGTGAAATATGTAAATTGCAAAATCTATGTTAGCACGCTATAAAAATCATTTATATGGTCATTTGGATTATCACTGTCTTTAACAAATACACCAATATTGTTAGTTAATTTTTCAGTCTCGTATTCTTTGGTACTAAATTTATATCCTGACCAAAAATATTGGATATGTATTGAATTTCCTTTTTGATCCCATAGCTAAATGTTTCAATCCTTTGTCTACAACACAATTTATTGTATCAAAAACGTAATTGGTAAACCAACTAGCGAATTCTTTGTCGATATCGCCGTTTGGATGTTGTGATTCATAAATATTGCAATCAAATAACAGTTGTTACACATTATGATTAAGATACACATTTGCATATTTATACATATAGATGTATAGATGATATAAATGTATTATGGTGAATATAAGTTAAGTACCTAACAAATGGTGCAAGAATACATGTGTGTGCTGTATATCATCCAGCCATACTTCCACACATTTATCAGAAGGCTGACCATGCTTTTTAAAATAGATAAAGTCGCTTGACAATCATCTTGATCAATGCTTTCATCATTACGCGTAGTACTTTCAAATGACATATTCACATGGTCACTAAAATATTGAGAGAAAAAAATGAAGCTTCTTCTTCGATACATGATTTGCAAATCGAACCTTCAACTCGAGCTTTTTGTCTCACTTTTTTTTAAATGATTTTAGTACTTATTAAAAATTACTTCAAATTAAATTTTTTAGACATTTATTTAACCAATATTTAACGAACTAAATATTAATATACCTTTCAAATGGAAACATCCATCCATATTGCATAGGTCTTCGAAGACATGCTTCTAACGGAAGATTAATAGGCAAATGCCATAACATTGAAAAAACCTAGAGGAGATTTTTTTCCAGTTTGTAGAGAAATATAAGGATTTCTCCTTAAGTTTATGTAGATGATCAATTTTTAATGTAGTAAAACAAAGCGCTTTATAAAACATACTAAGTTATGTTACAATGGTCCAAACTTTTATGAGCAACAATTCTTCGAAAGCGACGGGAAACAAATTTTCCATCATAACATGACAATCATGGCTTCTCATCCCGCTAAGTTTATTGTTCTTATACTCGACACATCTACGAAGATTAGAAGAAATACCATCTGGGAATCTTAATCCTTCCACCCATTTTAAAAGTATTTTAACTTGATTATTGTTTAGCTCATAGCATGCTTTTGGTTTTTTGGTGTCATTTGGATTTATATGAAGCTCAGGACGATTACATATTACTTAAATATCACGTCTTGATTTCAAATCATCTTTCATCTTCCCCTTGACATTCAAAATTGTATTAAACACATTATCAAACAAAATTTTCTCATTATGCATCACGTCAATATTAAGACGAATCAGGATATTTTTCCAATAAGGCAACTTCCAAAATATGCTTTGTTTGCACCAATTATGAAGCGATGATTTACCTTGAATTTCAGTTTGTTCTTCGGTTTCATGTATCTTTGTATAACTTTTACAAGTTCATAAATATCTTCACTTGACCAAACCGTAGGTGGTCTCAAAGTTTCATGCCTATTAGCTATAAAATAATTCTTATCTCTTTTATAAGGATGATTAATATGAAGAAAACATCGATGACAGTCAAATCATGAAATTTTCTTTCCTTTGGGTGAAGAAAATGCTCATGTTTCTTCCATTCAGTAAGCACAAGCTGGTCGACCAGTCGTACTCCAACCTGAAAGCATTGCGTATGCAGGAAATCACTAATTGTCCACAATAATGAAGCATACATGTGAAGGTTCTTTTTTTTTTTGCGAAATATCATATGTTTTTTCTCCTTCATACCACAATTTTTTTAATTCTTCAATCAAATGTTATCAATAAACATCGAATCCTTGTGTCGGATCATTAGCATCACGGACGACAACTATAAGAAACATATATCAAGTTTTCATACACATCCATGGTGGTAAATCATAAGGTGTGACAATTATAGGCCAAAACGAATATTTAACACCAAATTGAGAAAATGGTGAAAATCCATCCATACATAAATTAAGTATAACATTACAACTCCCGGATGTAAAATCGGGATATTTCTTGTCAAAATGTTTATATGCTTACCCATCAACTGGGTGTGTTAATGTACCTTCTTCATGTGTTCTCTCACAATGCCATCTCATATGTTGCGTGGTTATAGAAGATGCATATAATGTTTGAAGTCTAGGAGTAGTAATAATGGATATATTTATATTGGACTTCCTTTTCCTTTTTCTTTCTTGGTTTGTATCTTTCCTGATTATAGATTTTACAATTCTTAAGGTTGATATCTTCCTTCCAAAACATCATGCAACCGTTTAAGCGTGTATCTATTTTTTTCGTACGTTAAACCAAAAGTCGACATCATTTTTTTACTTCATAATGATTTTTTCACATTAAATTATTGGGAGGCATATGCCGCTTCGCAGCTTGTACAACATCTATAAATCCAGCTTCTACGAGGTTGTATTTAGATTCATCGCAATGTATTCAGTAGTTACTGATAATTGGGTTCCTCTTTTACAACCTTCCCAAAGGGGTTTTTGGCGGCGTAACGACTCTCTATTTTTAACGTCTCGAACCCGTAATTAAACCAACTCGAGACGCTCAAAAACGGCGAATCGTTATTTTAGCTTACGGGCTTAAAGAGAATTTATACAAAAATCACAGACACAAAAGAAACAATATATCTCACAATGGAAAAATTTATATACAAATATTTCAAAGTTTACGAAGCATTTTTTCATACAGCAGAAGAATTTACAAAATATATACATGGATCTTAAATGAAATAAAGTTTTACTGTTCATTCGAGCCTTGCACGCACATACGTGTCTTCATGTTCCTCTTCGAGTTAGATATGAGCCAATAAATCATATATTTTTTGGCTCTAATATTTATTTCTTCTTCAGCATTACCATTGTCATCAGTAAATTGTGGAACAGAGAACACTGAACATGCATCATCTTCAACTATATGTTCTACGAAATTCGTTGTAGCAATTTCATTATTCACTACCTCCTCAACTTATACAGAAATAGATGCTAACTATTCTCCATAATGATCCCAAACCAAATAGTTCGGCACAAAACTGTATTGATGCAAATGAACTCTAACCGTTTGTGGTATCAAATGCTTTAACAATTTGCATCTACTACATCGACAACGGATTTCTTCGTCGTTTCGGTTATTACTTAAACATAAATCAATAAACATGCCAACACCATTAATAAATTGGTCACTTATTTATCCTCCAAATTCCCTTCGTTTGTACATTCAGCCCCGATCAGTAAAATAATTGTCTATTTATCCTAAGTAGATACTTAAAAAATATGATAAAATTTGCATTGACAATTCATTAAAATAATTTTATTGGTGAATGTTTTGTTAATTGATCATTTACACTTCTATGATAGGTCATCCTACCTCCCATTACAAATACAATAATGTAATTAAATCGTGTAAATCTTTTCAATTTAAATGATTCAACAAATTTTTGGCAGTGCTTCGCTTTAGTTCCTTGAACAGTACACAATTGTATGTATACAGGGAGCATAAAGGAAGCGCTGACAAAATTTTCAAAACCGCTTAAAATGAAATGATGTATGAGATTAAATTTTGTTATTGTGTTCATAACTTATCCAGTACAAGGACAAATCCAACAAATATTATATAGATGAATATAAATGTCCGTTCTGTTAACAAAACGGATATCCACATGATGAACATATACAATGCTTATCAAACGGAGCCTAAAAACACTCTATGGGTTTATGAATATAATATATTATAACTGGTGCTCTTATCATCAATCGTTTACGTGAAGCGGCAAATTTTAAACCAAATAAGCCTTGAACGACTTAATTTCAATCTCTAGCTATATGTATACGAATTTTATCACATATACGCACATTTCAAAACTCAAACAAACTAACCGTACGATATAAAATTAAATATCGTTGTCAACAAACTACTAGAAAGCATAAACTTAATTATGTCCATTTCCATTAAATGTCCCTTAACAAGACTAAAATGGCTTATATATTCAATCTACATGCACTTGATTCAACTGTGATACAAACTACATAACCTAGCAGTATATAGACTACTAACAAGAATTAAACCTCAATAAACTAAATTATATATATAATAAGGCAATACAGACATGAAATTTAACAAATTAACCCTAATTTATCAAATGTAATTAAAATTGAAGTTAGGGTTTATACCTTGATTGGAGGAGAGTTGGAGCTTAGAGAGGAGGAGACGGAGGCTTCCAGGTGTAGGATAGGGAAGGGATGGCTGGTGAGGCAGTGGGGGCCGAAAGTTGAGAAGGGTGGAGGATTTGGAAGGAAAACGAAAAGAGTAAGAAGTTGTTCTACCAGTTTCTTCACAATTTAGCAACGGGGGGCAATGGACACCAGTGACTTTAAAGCCAACGAGGGGCAACGACTACCAACATTTTTTTCTTCTATTTCATAAAAAATTCCAAAAAATAACTGACTTTGGAAGCCATTGCCACAGACCCATTGGCGGCCATTGCCCCCTCCAATGGTATATACTGTATGTCTAGTAGTGTCACTTTTCATTTTATTTTAAAATTTCAAAAAAATGAACGCCATCAAATAAACTACTTAGTGTATTTATGATATTTGTGAATAATTAATCACAATTTGCATAGAAATTCTCTGTTGTATCCTAAAATAAAGTTTTCAAGTAACCAATTGTGATTAAAAAAAGAAAAACTGATCATGAAAGATAACAATTTATTCGTGCTTTGGAGCGTGCTGTGATGGTTGTACAAGTCTTGTGTGATATACAACATATTACATGGCGAGTAAGTTCAAATCATGAAAATCCAGATTTGAACTCATGATCACTCGCATGATATTGAAGTGTCCTAACCACTTGTACAATGTTATTTGTCAAAATAATACCGTTGATCATGAATATAGTACTTTAAAGATATTATATTAGAGTAATCCTCTTGATAAATTGGTAACATTTGAACCACCTATTGAGAAATTGGCCTTCAAATTAACGTTTTCTAGCACTAAAATAGCCGAGGAGTCAAGAGAAAAAACTATAATGAAGAATGTCAAGAGTAATAAACTTCCGGAGAAGATAAAGATATTTTATCTTAGCTTCCCTCTATCTACAAAGTTAAAGAGCAAAGGGACTCTCTCTATGAATGAAAGTACCTTTTGGAGAAACCTGAAGGTTACATTTTCTTCAGCAACAACCTTCAAATAAAGCAAAGGGAAACTAAATGCACCCTTCAATTCATTCAAAGAGGATATTTTGGAAATCGTATCCTAAAAGAGATGTCCATTGAGTAAAGAAGAGCCTTGTCTGAGAGAAAACTACCATTGGGTAACATTAAAGCCAGGAGCTTACGGAAGCTTATCCTTCTCGCCCAAACAAATCTATATTTTGGAAGGTTCCTTCAGAAGATCTAAAAGCATCATAGTGATTATTAACCAGAAAATAGTTAGAAAGACTCACTTCTATTCCAGATTACTTACTGTCGTCACAAATTATGTCAAGAGCTTCAACCATGTATTATAATAAGAGCCTTTATTAGGCCATCGATTCCGTTTCTGCCAAGACGTCAAAATGAAGGCCAAAAGGCGAAATTGGACTCCACCCACAACTATAAATATGATCCCTAAGGTACGGAATCTGGACTAAATTCTCTATTCTCGCACTTGTATCTAAGGTTCTTAATGGTAAACCCTAATTCCTAAATTAATTTGGGTAGTTTAGCAATTGAGATGCTTAAGTATTTGTATTATTGCAATCATAAATAAAGCGGCTCATTTATGATTTGTAAAGGTAATACATGGGTAATATTCGAATTATTATATTATTATTCATTAACTTTGTAGGTTCGACACTCAAGGTAACAGGGGTATTAATTCACAAAATAGATTCTAGAACTTTTGGAAGGGAGCAACAAGTAGAACAAAATGTATAGAATTCATCCAGAGGATTTGGATTCCGACACCTATGGTTTTCTAAGATGTTTGAAACTTATAAGACTACCAGACCCTGAATTCTTATGGAGAGATGTTTGTAAATGGAATAGGCATTCATGACTTGTTTACGAAACCCAATAAGCAACACTACAACGAATTTTCCTTTTAGCTATGCAAACGTTTGCAATGTAAGATTACCAGTTGCAAAAAAAAAAAACAATATTTACTATGCATAATTATGACGCAACTAATATAGGTAGCGAATACTTCATTAAATCATTTATTCTTAATTACAATTGTATTATGCATCGCAAATAACCACGTAATCGAAAATAGTAATATTTAATCGAACTTGTATTCATTTACTGTGTATTCCAAGCAGCACACAAGAAAATATATTAACTGTCCCATTATCTATGCTGCTTTATGTCATTAAACGTCAATATTAACAACTTTTTTTACGTTGCAATTTTGACTCTTTTTTTTATGACTATCACTAACTGATAGTGTTTTTTTAATTATCGAAGGGTGGTTGTCGTATTGATTTATTGTGAAATACAAGCTTAATTAAACATACATTTCAAAATTTATAGTAGAATTTTTGCTATAAATGCACATAATGGTATGCAATTCAAATGATAACATTTTTCATATCCATAATTTTTATTTGAAAAGTATAAAACGAATTTTAAAAATTTAATACCAACCGTGCTCAAATTTGCAAAATTAATAACCTTTTATTTTCATAAAATTAAACAAAACATGTCAATTATTGAACCTGGATGGTTAAAAATAATTTATATCGTAATTATTTCTACTCTCATTTATGCAGTGAAAGAGGGGATTTATTAAAATTTTCATTCAAAAATAGATAAACGCATTCCTTTCGAACAAAACATTTCAGAAATCCCCGTGCCATCATCATTAGGGCTTCACGTTTCTTCTACTGTCTTCCTCCTTACAAATCAATCCTACTCTCCATCCTTTTTCATTATAGCAACAACTTTCTTCTTAGTATTGCAACCCTTCTTAGTATAGCAGCAACTTTCCATTATACCCCCAGAAGGATTGTTGTTTAAGGGTTGTAAAGAAGAAAGTTGTAGCAATAATGGAAACGAATGGAGAGTGGGATTGATTTGAAAGGAGGAAGACAATGGAAGAAACCCGAAACCCTAATGATGATGGCGCTGGGATTTCTAAAATGTCTTGTTCAGAAAGAACACGTTGATTTACTTTTTGAACGTAAATATTAATAAAGCCCCTCTTTCACATCATAAATGAGCATAGAAATATTTATGATATAAATTATTTTAAATTGTACGGGTTCAATAATAAGCAAGTTTTGTTCAATTTTATTAAAATAAAATGTCATTAGTTTTGCAAATTTGAGTATGGTTGGTATTATATTTAAAAATTCATTTTTTGCTTTTCAAATAAAAATTACGGATGTGAAAAATTTCATCTTTTGAATTGCATACTATTATAATGCATTTATAGCAAAAATTCAACTATAAATTTTGAAACGTTTGTTAAATTAAATTTGCACCCTACGATAAATCAATACGACAACCACCCTTCAGTGAATTAAAAAACACCATCAGTTAGTATAGTCATAATAAAATAGTTAGAATTGCAACCTAAAAAGGGTTGTTGATATTGACGTTTAATGGAATATAGTAGCATAAACAATGGGACAATTACTATATTTTCTTTTGCAATGCTTGGAATACGCAACAAATGAATATAAATTCGAATAAATATTACTATTTTTTATTATGTGGTTATTTACGATGAATAATACAGTTGTAAGTAAGAATAAATAATTTAATGAAGTATTCACTACCTATATTAGTTGCGTCATAATTGTGCATAGTAAATAATTTATTTTTTGCAATAAATAATCTTACATCGCAAATATTTGCGTAGCCAAAATGTAAATTTGTTGTAGTGAGATTAAAATCTCAAGCATCTAACTTCTATCTTTTGTTTTGATAGGATAACACTTCTAAGGAGCAAGGAAATCCTAACATAGGAACTTAAGAAGCTAAATTGAGAAAATAAAATCGAACTAATTAAATCTACGAAGGTATAACATGAGTAAACCCATTTTAACTAAGGATTCTATAAGATCTCACTACTTTGGGTGTTAACCATTTCTATGGTAACATTTTTGACACTAGAAGGATGCTTGAACCTCCGACACTCGTTAACCTTCCTACCTCCTATTGAATTTGATAATGATTGCTTCTAATGGATATGAAAATGGATGCAAATAGTAAAGAATGATAATTCAAAGAATATTCTGCGTAGTTCACAAAATACTATTAGTAGTCCAAGAATGGCTTTGTGTAAGCCAAAAAGATGCAACTATAACTCAGAAAAGGTTTCTTGTAATCCAAAAGGAAAATAAAAAATGGACAGTTTGGCTAAGATCCAGACTCAAAATACAAAAAAACTCTCTGTCTTAAAATTTTATAAGTTAGATCCTTATTTTTGGAAAATCATTTAAAAACACCAAAATTCAATGTAAAAATTATTAAACATCAAAATTTAATTCAATACATAGTCATCTTCATATTCATGTAAAAAATTGCTTCAAAAACATAAATATTCACTTTTCAGCGAAATCCTTTACTATTTCAAAAAATTATAGATATCGCAACAATTATATCGAAATATTATAGGTTTTTTTGCAATTTTTGCTGACATGCTTTAGACTTTTGAGTTTACTGTCTACACTTATTTAAACATCATATTATTGCAGAAAAATACCAAAAAATAAAGAAAACTACATATAAATGAAAATATTTTATTTTAAGTAAAATTACTGGTAAAAAGCAGCTATTTGCAAAAACTGCAAACATATTTGTAATTTTATCGTATATTAACACATGTCTGCAATACATTATAAAATAGTTGCATATATGGATGCAACTATTTACAATAAGTGCAGACATTGTTGCACTTATTTTTTTCCTTTTTCAATGCCTGCAATGCACTATGAGAATAATTATAGAAATATCTGCACTTATTCACAAAAGGTACAGACGTTTCTGCAATGTTTTTTAATAGAAATCTTCCGTTAATATTTACATTTTTTATACAGCAACGCAAAAACCACGAAACAATGTTTTTATAGTAGGACTAGAACCCGCTTTGAATGAAAACTTGGGAAGGGATCCGCTTTATAGTACCTTTCATTTTAAGAATGTTTCCATAATTTTCACTTTACAAAAGCGACAATTAGGCTAAGGTCTAGTTTAAGTTTCAAAATATAAAAAATTCTCCATGTCAAAAAACTTCATAATTTAGATTCGTTTTTTCAAGAATCATCAAAATTCAATGTAAAAAATTATTATACTTCAAAACATAACTTAACACATAATCATCTTTATATTAATATAAGAAAAGAAAAAAGCTTCAAAAAAAAATGTTGATATTTAGGAAAATCTTGCTGTTTTTTGAAAAATTGCAGATATCGCGACAATTATGTCAAAATAATGCAGACTTTCGTGCAATTATTTCTAATTTACTTCAGATTTTCAAACTCAATGCCTACATTTATTTAAATATCACATTATTGTAGAAAAATTATCAAAAAATGATGAAAATTGCATATAAATGAAAAATACTTCATTCCAATAAAATTACAGAAAAAGAAGCAACTGTTGCAAAATTGAAGATGTATCTATAGTTTTTCCATATACTAATTCATATATGCAATTTTTTCCAAATACTAACACATATCTGCAATACACTGTAAAATAGTTGTAGATATGTCTGCAATTATTTACAATAAGTACAGACATTGCTGCACCTGTTCCCTTTTTCAATACCTGCAATGCACTTGTGAATAATTGCAAAAACTTATGCATTAATTCACAAAAAGTGCAAATATTTCTACAATTTTTCGTCAGAAATCCTCCGTTAATATTTTTTTTATACAGTAGTGCAAAGCCACACACAAGGCTAAGAAAGAAGTTTTAAAATTCTGGTTGTCCTACTAAAGGAAAATGATGGTATCTCTACGTACCGACGACATTTTATTGAAATAGAAGAATGATATTTCTTCGGGACCAATTTCATAATGGGAAAAGAACACCAACTCCCCCAACTAAAAAACTACTTGATAAGGGCAAAGGTCCGATTCAATCAAAGTAAGAATCTTCTGAACCGTTTACAATAAGATCTACTTGTATGGATCCAGGACTCCATGTAGTGAAAATGTTGAGGATGAAATCTCTAATTATCATTAATAGAAAAAATTAGTCTTACGACCCCAATAATTGGAGTATAATTATGTTCCATGTTGATCCTCATGCCTTGATATTACCTTCGCTATATCCCGTAGCAGATTCTACAGCTATGATTTTCTCAAATAGCTTTTTTGCTTTCGGCCCGCTATATTCGGCTACTTATGATATATCTCGTTATTTCAGCTATGTTATTTCTGCTATATCCTCGATGAAAGGAATGAATTATAAATGACATTTATACATTACTAAAATTATGAAAATAGTTTTTTAATTGAAATTTTTAACATATATTTTTAGAAACAAAAATACTCTAATGTTCTATCAAATTGAATTAAGTTAAGTAGAAGTTTACATTTATTTACATATATCTACATATGTTTTTATTTAAATTAGCAACGTGCTAATTATAGTTAAATTATGTGTGTAAGTTTTCCATTTAGTCATATTTTATGTATTTGTGAAAACTTTAACTATGATTTTAATGTGCAACTATAGAGTCATCCACTATACCCCACTTTTTCCTCGCTTTACTCCCGATATGACTTTCTGGGCCTTTGCCGCATGGACTCCCCTAAGTGCTTTAATTGCATGGGTCGGGACAACACCTTTTTTCCCTTTGAGAAAACCTTGGAAAAAGGTATTAATTTGTTCTCGCAAATGATAAAGGCTATACAAGATTGTATTAAAGATATAATATTCGAAGAAATCATAATAAAGGACTATGAGAATTTTTCCTGGATATGGCAGCCAAACCCAAAAGAGTCTCTAACTACTTATAAGAAACAAAGAGTACAGAAAGGGAAAGAGAATGCCAAAAATAAAAGTGAAAATTAGGCTCACGTCCTTAAAAATAAAGTTAATTAGGCTCACATCCTCCCCTTTTGAAACATCTAAATCTCATCCCTATTTTTGAATCGTAGGTTTTATTTTTCCGGAAATGCCCTCATTCAATTTTAACGGTGTATGGATTGTTTATAGGTTACGTATTAGGTTTTATTTTGTACAGAAACAAAATTGAGCAATCCATGGCGGCGGCGGCTCCAGATCCAAAACTCCACTGCTTACATCGTTCCCTTCTCCTCAAATCACATCGTTCCCTTCTGCACTAATCACATCGTTCCCTTCTCCCCAAATCGGAAGCCATCACCTCCGCTCGTCGGTCGCACCACCATTCGGGCGTTCGCTACTTGGAGCGTCGTAGGCCCCACCGTTTGTCCGCTGTCTCTGGTTTCCGCCACAAGCTTGACCAGTCACCTCTTCTCGTTGCCGTGATCGACGGAGTGTAGGTGAGTCCCTTGCTCTCAGTTTTCTATATTCAAGTTTTCAACTTTAATTTTAAGGATGACTGGGCTATGTGATTACTTGGTTTGATTCCCTTTTGGTTCAAAATAATTGATTGTGCCTTTCGAATTTGTGATTCACTTTTGGTTTGATTACTTGTGGACTTTGTGATTCACTGGGCTATGTTTGAGATACCATGCTGTTTGAGAAGGTTTCATGTAGTTTTTTATTCATTGTGCCTTTCAAATTTGGTCTGTGAGTATTCTTCACTTACGTATGTGCTAGATCCTTCTGCACTACAGTTTATATATATAATTAGATAAGTTGATATTGATTTGCTTGATTGAAATGGCTTGTAGTTAGTAGTTATTAGTGAATTGCTTGGTCAATTTATATAACATAGATACCCATGATCATTAATAAATTGACGATTAATAAGTTATTAGTTATTAGTTATTGGTGAATTGCATTCTTTTGTTACAGTATGCATGTGTCCTGCTTCTCAGTTATGTGGATTTTTGTTGAACTTCTGATAAAAAGTTGTAGACAAATATGCATCTATTCTTAATATATGCATATATGTATTCATTTTTTTATCAAACAAACAGAAAAACATATTATTTTACAAATATTTTCACATTTCTACGCATATATCTGGAATACTTGCATATAAATATTCATAAATTATTGTTATTTTGCTGAATTGTACGCATGTATTTATATTATTCTGAAGCAGTTTTTGTAATTTTTTGCTGAACTTCTGATAAAAAGTTGCGGACAAATATGCATCTATTCTTCATATGTGCATATATATATGAATGCAATTTTTAATCAGACAAACAGAAAAACATATTATTTTACAAATATATTCATATTTCTATGCATATATTTAGAATACTTGCATATAAATATTCAGAAATTATTGTTATTTTGCTGAAATGTACGCATGTATTTGCGTTAATCTGAAGTTGTTTTTGTAATTTAGGTTATTGCACATTAATTTTATTAATGTTGATTTTCTTTTTTTGATAACAGTGTTCCGGCGGATATTGGTGTAGTGGTGTTGTTGAAGCTTGGTCCTCCATCCTTTTCCAACTCATTGAAATCTTCAGTTGTTTCTACCGAGACTACTAGGTGTGGTTTGCGCAATAAGCTGGGTCTTAACAAATTTATTTGTTCTTCAACAGACCATCATCTTTTCTTTGTAAATGTTCTGAAATTGTTGATGTAGTACATGTAAATGTGGTCTGTACTTATTTTTTGATGTAGTACATGTAAATGTTATGAAATTTTTCATGTAAGTATGCAAATATTTCTGTTATTTGCATATATATATATGCATCTTGTTATAATTATATGTATTTACTTTTTTGTCATTTCTTTTGTTTCAGCAATTATGCAGTAAAGTTCTGTATATGTATGCAATTAATTCAGTTTTTTGCATAAATGTATGCAATTTTAATTAATATTTGTATCTAATTGTCTAGTTTTTCGTAAAAATCAAAAAATCTTAATAAAAAAATTGTAGTCCCTACATTCAAGTAATTATTTATTTCTGAATAATATTAATGTATGCACGTCTACTTCATTGTTGCGCAAAACAAATAATTTATTTTCTGCATAATATTAATATATGTATGCAATTATTCCACTTAGTTGCATAAATGTAAGCAATTTTACGTAATATATGTATCTAATTGTCTATTTTTCATAAAAATCAAAAAAATTAATTAAAAAAACGCTGTTGGAGTGATCGACGGTTTTCCAGAATTGTAGGATTAGGTTTATGAGCGAGATAATAGGAGCATAGACTGAGTAAATGAGGACAAATAGTTGTTGGATAGTTTTTTAGGTGTGTAAGGGTAGATCTGGAATTTTTTTAGCGGAAATTCAAAAATAGGGATGTATTCTATATTATTTTTATCACCGGGCGTTTTTTACAGGTCCCTATTAAATTTCAAAATATAAAAAAAAGCCCGGTGATAAAAATAATATAGAATACATCCCTATTTTTGAATTTCCGCTAAAAAAATTCCAGATCTACCCTCACACACCTAAAAAACTATCCAACAACTATTTGTCCTCATTTACTCAGTCTATGCTCCTATTATCTCGCTCATAAACCTAATCCTACAATTCTGGAAAACCGTCGATCACTCCAACAGCGTTTTCTAATTAATTTTTTTGATTTTTACGAAAAATAGACAATTAGATACATATATTACGTAAAATTGCATACATTTATGCAACTAAGTGGAATAATTGCATACATATATTAATATTATGCAGAAAATAAATTATTAGTTTTGCGCAACAATGAAGTAGACGTGCATACATTAATATTATTCAGAAATAAATAATTACTTGAATGTAGGGACTACAATTTTTTTATTAAGATTTTTTGATTTTTACGAAAAACTAGACAATTAGATACAAATATTAATTAAAATTGCATACATTTATGCAAAAAACTGAATTAATTGCATACATATACAGAACTTTACTGCATAATTGCTGAAACAAAAGAAATGACAAAAAAGTTAATACATATAATTATAACAAGATGCATATATATATGCAAATAACAGAAATATTTGCATACTTACGTGAAAAATTTCATAACATTTACATGTACTACATCAAAAAATAAGTACAGACCACATTTACATGTACTACATCAACAATTTCAGAACATTTACAAAGAAAAGATGATGGTCTTTTGAAGAACAAATAAATTTGTTAAGACCCAGCTTATTGCGCAAACCACACCTAGTAGTCTTGGTAGAAACAACTGAAGATTTCAATGAGTTGGAAAAGGATGGAGGACCAAGCTTCAACAACACCACTACACCAATATCCGCCGGAACACTGTTATCAAAAAAAGAAAATCAACATTAATAAGATTAATGTGCAATAACCTAAATTACAAAAACAACTTCAGATTAACGCAAATACATGCGTACATTTCAGCAAAATAACAATAATTTCTGAATATTTATATGCAAGTATTCTAAATATATGCATAGAAATATGAATATATTTGTAAAATAATATGTTTTTCTGATTAAAAATTGCATTCATATATATGCATATATGAAGAATAGATGCATATTTGTCCGCAACTTTTTATTAGAAGTTCAGCAAAAAATTACAAGAACCGCTTCAGAATAATATAAATACATGCGTACAATTCAACAAAATAATAATAATTTATGAATATTTATATGCAAGTATTCCAGATATATGCATAGAAATGTGAAAATATTTGTAAAATAATATGTTTTTCTATTTGTTTGATAAAAAAATGAATACACATATGCATATATTAAGAATAGATGCATATTTGTCTGCAACTTTTTATCAGAAGTTCAGCAAAAATCCACATAACTGAGAAGCAGGACACATGCATACTGTAACAAAAGAATGCAATTCACCAATAACTAATAACTTATTAATCGTCAATTTATTAATGATCATGGGTATCTATGTTATATAAATTGACCAAGCAATTCACTAATAACTACTAACTAAAAGCCATTTCAATCAAGCAAATCAATATCAACTTATCTAATTATATATATAAACTGTAGTGCAGAAGGATCTAGCACATACGTAAGTGAAGAATACTCACAGACCAAATTCGAAAGGCACAATGAATAAAAAACTACATGAAACCTTCTCAAACAGCATGGTATCTCAAACATAGCCCAGTGAATCACAAAGTCCACAAGTAATCAAACCAAAAGTGAATCACAAATTCGAAAGGCACAATCAATTATTTTGAACCAAAAGGGAATCAAACCAAGTAATCACATAGCCCAGTCATCCTTAAAATTAAAGTTGAAAACTTGAATATAGAAAACTGAGAGCAAGGGACTCACCTACACTCCGTCGATCATGACAACGAGAAGAGGTGACTGGTCAAGCTTGCGGCGGAAACCAGAGACAGCGGACAAACGGTGGGGCCTGCGACGCTCCAAGTAGCGAACGCCCGAATGGTGGTGCGACCGACGAGCGGAGGTGATGGCTTCCGATTTGAGGAGAAGGGAACGATGTGATTAGTGCAGAAGGGAACGATGTGATTTGAGGAGAAGGGAACGATGTAAGCAGTGGAGTTTTGGATCTGGAGCCGCTGCCGCCATGGATTGCTCAATTTTGTTTCTGTACAAAATAAAATCTAATACGTAACCTATAAACAATCCATACACCGTTAAAATTGAATGAGGGCATTTCCGGAAAAATAAAAGCTACGATTCAAAAATAGGGATGAGATTTAGATGTTTCAAAAGGGGAGGATGTGAGCCTAATTAACTTTATTTTTAAGGACGTGAGCCTAATTTTCACTTTATTTTATTTAATTAATTAATTAAATCCGAAAATTAGAGATTTTTCATACGATCTCCAAACGAAGCTCAACGACTGTCGTTCATACCTAATAGCCCCTATTCTGAACTCATCTGGATATGTCTCGTCAGCCCAAATGGTCATCTTGGCCTCCGTTTTTCAGATTTAAAATAATAAATCATTTATTTTTAATTCTACAGTACAAATAAATGTACCGGGGCCACATACTAACTCAGAAAAATCCAGAAAAATTATTTTTGGCTTTCTTATGACGATACGGACCTAACAAAATTTATTTCGTCGAATTCTGAGACTGTTTGAAAAATGCCTATTTTTCAGTCAATTAATTTTGACCGAAATTGACAAAACACAGTTTCTTTTGCCACGCTCACATACTAGCTTCAAAAATCATGAAATTTGAAACCTAGCAATAATTTTACATTCCGAACCCAACAAAAGTGGTTTCGTTGAATTCCGAGGTCATATGAAAAATGCCGATTTTCAAGGGCGATATATTTTCTATAGCGACCGTTCTGAAAATTCATTTGGCCATTACTTTTGATTTCTGCTATGAAACTTCGATTTTTTAGATTCGTTAGAAAGATACTCATTAACAGATTTAGATATTTTCGTTTTAACAAAATCCGGTTTGTTCTGCACCCTGGGTAATTAGTCAAAGTTCAAGTTTGACTTTTCAAACTACCCTCCTATTTCTAATTCTTTTTGTAATATATTTGCATTAACTTTGCTCAAAGTAAATTCCCATTCATAATTATTTGAAATAATTTATTTTAAATATTTAAACACCCCTAAAATCTCCAAAATGAAAATTTTAAATTGGCCCCAAATTCCGGGTTGTTACAGTCTCCCCCGCTTAAGAACTTTTCGTCCTCGAAAAGGAAAAGAGAAGAGTAGAAGGGTAGGAACCAACATTAAAAAAAATAGAAAATATTTTAAGCGTACCTCAAAATAAAAATAATCGGGGATGTCCACTCTGCATTTGGGATAGGCTTGTTTGATACTCTCCTCGGTTTCCCAAGTGCAGTCTCTAGGATCACCGCTCCATTGCACCTTGACTAGGTTGATACTTTTATTTCTCAGCTTCCTAGTCTCCTTGCCAATAATTTTCAGTGGTTCTCTTCTCACTGCAAGGCTTGGGGTAATCTCCAAATCTTGTTATGCTGCTTCTTCCACAATCAGATCTGGATCACGGACATGCCTTCGAAGTTGAGATACATGGAATACATCGTGCACTCCAGGCAATAAGTCTGGCATCTGAATTCTGTAAGCTAGGGGGCCAATCCTTTCAAGAATAGGGAAAGGGCCGATGAATCTAGGTGCTAATTTTCCTGTCTTTCCAAAACGGATAACACCTCGCATTGGAGCGACTTTCAGATAGACATAGTCACCTACATCAAAAGTTAGCTCTCGCCTTCTTACATCTGCATAACTTTTCTGTCTACTTTGGGACGCCAATAGTCGCTTCTTAATAAAGTCAACTTTGTCCGAAGCTTCTCGGATCATGTCAGGACCCAACACAAGCCGATTTCCTTTTTCAACCCAACATGCTGGCGATCTACACGGCCTACCATATAAGGCTTCAAATGGAGACATTTTCAAACTTGCTTGATAGCTATTGTTGTACGAGAATTCAACTAAATGCAAGTGATCCTCCCAAGACCCTCCAAAATCGAGTATGCAAGCTCGTAATAGATCTTCCAGAATGCGATTCACTCGCTCAGTCTGGCCGTCAGTCTGAGGGTGATACGCGGTACTGAGATTCAACTTTGTTCCCAACTCATTCCGGAATGCTTCCCAAAATTTACTAGCAAAGATAGGATCACGGTCGCTAATGATGCTACTAGGGACTCTGTAAAAAGAAAGAAAAGATTAATATTTATTTTGCAAAAGAAAATTTCCATTCAGATTATGAAGAGAAGGAAAGATTTAGTTTTATTACCCATGTAGCCTGACGATTTCTTTGAAATAAATTTGCGCCAGACTTTGAGCAGTTCTAGTGGATTTGACAGGTATGAAATGAGCGGACTTGGTGAAGCGATTCACGATCACCCATATGCTGTCATTTCCTTTACTAGTACGAGGCAGACCATCTATGGAATCCATGGAGACTTGGTCCCACATCCAATCTGGAACTTCTAATGGCTGCAACAACCCTGCCAACTTTTGTTGATCACTTTTTACTTGTTGGCATGTGGGGCATCTACTCACATAAATGGATATATCCCTCTTCATAAACCTCCACCAAAATGTGCGCTTTAAGTCTTGATACATTTTGCTCACACCGGGGTGGATGCAAAGCTTTGATTTGTGACCCTCATCTAAAACTTCTCTTATAAGCTCGGGGACACTTGGAACACAAATCCGCCCGTGCAATCTGAGAACTCCCTTGTCATCAATTTGGAAGTCCGTGTTTTCACCTCCTTGAATTCTTTCAATCATTTTCCGAATAAAAGCATCACTTTTCTGAAGATAGGCGATCTTATCAATCAAAGAAGGGGTGATGATGAGGCTTGCGACAATGACTTCCTTCCTACTAAGTGCGTCTACCACAACATTGGCTTTCCCTGGAGTATATAAGATGTCAAGATCGTAGGCCGCCAGAAATTCTAGCCATCGTTGCTGCCTTAAATTCAGATCCTTTTGATCGAAGAGATATTTCAAAGATTGTTGGTCTGTGCACAATTCAAATTTTTCGCCCAAAAGATAATGTCTCCAAATTTTTAAAGCAAAGATTACGTCCAGCAACTCTAAGTCATGGACACGATAATTTTTCTCATGCGGCTTTAATTGACGGCTTGCATATGCAACAACTCTGCCCCTTTGCATCAATACCGCTCCAAGACCACCACTTTGAGAAGCATCCGTGTAGACCTTTAAATCTTGGTTGCCATCGATGATGGTGAGTACGGGAGCAGTAGTCAAACTCACCTTTAGTTTTTGGAATGCCTCCTCACAATCTGATGTCCAATTGAACTTGGCATGCTTCTTGGTAAGTTTTGTTAATGGGCTAGAGAGCTTGGCGAAACCCTCGACAAATTTTCTATAATACCCGGCCAAACCTAGGAAGCTTCTTACTTCAGTGGGTGTACTGGGCTGCTTCCAATCTCGAATGGCAGCAATTTTACTTGGATCAACTGCGATTCCTTCCTTTGACACAACATGGCCAAAGAATTTTACTTCCTCTTGCCAAAATGTGCATTTGGAAATCTTTGCTTTTAGAACATTTCATCCCAGAATTTCCAACACTTCCCTTAAATGCCCTTCATGCTCCTCCTTAGTTTTAGAATAGATTATAATGTCATCAATGAAGACTAGGACGAATTTATTTAGGACCTCCCTGAAGACCCTATTCATCAAGTCAACAAAGTAGGCTGGAGCATTGCATAAACCAAACGGCATCACTAACCATTCGTAGAATGTATCGGGACCTCTGAAGGCGGTCAAAGGTATGCATTCTTCAGCTATGCGGAGTTGGTGGAAACCTGTGGCTAGGTCCATCTTTGAAAACACCTTGGCTCCATTCAATTGGTCCATCAAATCATCTATGCAGGGCAAGGGGTATTTGTTCTTCAATGTTTGTTTGTTAAGATCGCGGTAATCGACACAAAGTCTTAGCATACCGTCCGACTTGGGGACAAACACCACAGCTGCACCCCAATTTGAAAAGCTAGGTCGGATGAGTCCCTTCCACAGAAACTGCTTGGTTTGGGTTTGCAATTCTTCCTTTTCTTTAGGAGTCATCCTTCTGATAGCATGAACTACAGGTCTTGCATTAGGAACAAGATCAATCCTGAAATCGATTTCCCTTCGCGGGGGTAGGCTGTCCACATCTTCAAATACATCCGCGTAGTCTTTGACCACGGGAATATTTTCTAAGGAAATGGGAGTGATCTCTAGGGAAGACCAGAATGCCTTTCTGTCATATTTTGGCCCATGGCAAGGTATAGCAACAGTGTTTCCGAAACCTGTGTTCACCTTAACCACTCTTTCTGAACATAACACTTCAGCGTCATATTTGGTCAGCCAATCGAGACCGAGGATGATATCAAACTCGGAGAAATTCATAATGATCAAGTTAAATGGAAATTTGAAATAGGAGTAAGATACAGGCACTTTACAAAATAAATCTAGAGTGGTAGAACCTCCTACAGGGTTGTGAACATTTAGTGGTTCTTGAAGACTCCTTTGCTTTAGTTTCAATTTCTGGACCGCATTGCTAGAAATGAAGCTTCTCGATGCACCCGTATCAAATAAGGCAGTAACAGGGATATTTTTAACAGAAATGGTACCATCTAAAACATCAGGCTTACCTGCTCCTTCGGAAGAAGTAGGAGCGGAAGAAGATGGTGCACTTGCCCCTTCATACACATATGCTACCTGTGCTCCTTCCAACAGCGGACAGTTTGGCTTGATGTGACCCTTCTTGTGGCAATTGTAGCATTCCTTGGTGTCGTCGTTTCGGGCCTTCTTAGGATTCCTGCAGTCCTTGCTGTAGTGCCCAAATTTTTGGCAGTTGTAGCATTGCACCTTTGACTTATCGCGCCCCTTAGCACCTCCAGAGTTGTTTCCCTCAGTCTTCTTCTCTGTTTGCTTCCTCTTGTTGTTAGCTAAGCTCCTTTCCCTGTCTTGTTAAGAATTCTTCCTTTCATTTTCCTCATAACGACAAGCGAACTCCACCAGCCTATTGAAAGAGAGGTCGATGTGGGCAGTGGCTCTATCAATATACTTCCTCGCAAGCCCATTTATGAATCTCTTATTCTTCTGAAAGTCATCTTGAACCAACTCAGGGGCATAGCGGGAAAGGTCTTCAAATCTTCGTACATATTCTGAAATGGTCTTGTCGCCTTGCTTCAGATTGGCGAACTCATCATGTAGCTTCTCTACCTCTTGCCTTGGAATATATTTATCATTGAAAAGCTCCTTAAACCTCGTCCAAGTCATATTGTCTGCAATTCCTCCAACAGTGACAGTGTCCCACCAGTTTTGAGCTTCCTCCTGTAACAGCCATGAAGCCACTAGTCTTTTCCTATGATCCTCCAGCTCTAATCCTCCAAAAATCTTTTCACAGTTCCTCAGCCAAGATTGAGCTTGTGTCACAGTCTTAGTACCCTTGAATGGCACTCCACCTAAGTTTTTGAACTTCTTCGCCACTTTATCCAAATCAAAGGGATGGGGTGGTGGTGCTTGTTGGACAGTGGGCTCCTCGGTTTCGGTATTATTCTGCCTTCTTTTAGCTCTAGCGGCTCTAGCAGCGGCGGTACTCATGTCTAGTTAGTTCTGTACGATCAAGGAAAGAGTCAGAACAACTATAATGGTGATTTGAAGAAATAATGGTGATTTGAAGAAATGATAAAGATAAAAGGACGGATGAAAAGATGATGATAGAATGACTGACTATTATGTATTCACATGAAATGTTCGCCATAGAATATTGTGATTCTATGTAAACGAATTATCATAAATATGTTATATTCCAAAGCTAAGTTTAACCAAAGCTCTGATACCAACTGTGATAACCCCAAACTTCCACGGAATGAAAGTAAGAGATGATCATTTGGAATACAACATAAATACAATAATACATATCACAGATACAAAATAGCATAGGAAATTCATAGAGTAACAACATCATAGCAGCGAAAATATAATGTCATCAATCCACAGAAAATCCATAGTCACAGAATTCTACATTAATACATCAAGTTTGCAAAAGTGAAATAAGTCCCAACTCCAAAATAAACAACATGAAATGAACCAAGTTTGATGTCTGAAAAGATGCAATAGAAATAAATGATAGACGTCTTCAAAGCTCCAAGTCATCACCTCTCCACAACAGCAAAACCAAGAAAGATAAATAGCAGCTCCAAAGAAAAGACTCCAAGCAAAAATAAACCTGTTTACTTGGCTGCCCGTGTAGAAAGGAGGGCACCCGAGTTTGCAAAAAGGTGAAACAAACTACAGGTCAGTCGTGGGACTGGTGTGAGAATTCTTAACTAAATTAACTACTAATAATAAGGCAAATCCAAAAGACCACGCCGCTAACGCGGAACGGGTTTTCTCTAATGGATTGCCGTGCATAATTTAAAGTGTCACAACAAATAATTAAATACATCGTAAACAACGCAATGCTTTTGGAAAAATGGAATCACCATAAGACCCAAGTCCCATCACACAATGCAACGCACACCAGAGGATAGGGTTTTACCTTAGGGTGATTAAACATGCTAAATACGGCAAATACGAGTTTAATATTATTATTAATATATTAAAACATTTCAAAGTAAATATAGAAATCCTAGGAAGAATAGTATCCCATACTACTATGCCTCCATACTAGTAATATAATCAAATTCGTAGGGTCGTATTTGGATTTTGGTTTCCATCATGAGTCAAGGCTAGGGAGGAGCTCCTACAGATTCGAGACACTCTAGCTAATGTCTCAGGATCCCCCGCAGTGAACCCTTGGAAAGCTGCAGGGCCAGTCCGCCATACGAGTTGCGGATTAGTTATTCCTGAACACACGTTTCCCAGTCCTATAGGACCTATCTGAGGCGCCTCATTCCATCATCCACATAAGTAAATATCAGCCAGTTTAAGCACCGACACTACTTCTAGCTAGAAAGAAACGTGCTGCTCTCCCTGCGTTCCCTTCTCCCGTTTTAGACTCCACCGGTTTGTGAGGCTCGTGAAGCTACGTAATACACAAAGCTATGCTTATTCAAGCTATGCTTTGATCGTCACCACAAGGTTCTGCTTTTCAACAAGAAACCTTGATCATTGCATCTTAGTATGCCACACTGTTACTCCATACCGTGTCATCGATCATCCATCAATATATAAACGGGTGTTAAGTAGAGAATAAATTCTCTACCACCAATCATTTATATATTAATAGAAAATCAACAACATGATATTTAACGGGGTACAATGTCAGACACACCATCCATTTAAACTTAAGCTCTGGGTCTGAACGAAAGTCAAATCCGTGAAATCAACACGTACATTTGGGCAACGACCATGACCCTTGAATTTGGAGCAAGTCAAATCAAGGCCTCAATCATCGTCCATTCGAGGGAAGATTTACGGTCTTCATACGCCGTCCTCATACTTCGATTTTAACGTCGCTGGGTTATTTGGAATGAGAATAACTCGGCTTTCCAAACAACCCTCGTATATATATATATATATATGTTGAAAATCATTCTTATTCGTTAATAATATATAACGATTCATTCTTATTTTAATTATTTAAAATAATTAAATTTTAATTAACGACGCTTCAGGTCAATGGACGACCCTGGCGCTGCTTTCAACCAATTTTGATTTTCACATTCCTCAAAATCTAACCGTTGGATCATAATGTATCTTATATCGTTGGAAAGAATTTTCCGAGACGGTCCTAATGTTTTCAGTTTTGGGAAAATCCGACGGTCGGATCTTCCGGTACATTCGTTTAAAGATACGATTTAAAAACGCGAACTACCGCGCTCTATTCGTTTAATTTTAATTATATTTAAATATAATTAAATAAATATAAATCGTTTAACTATATTAACGACGTTAATTTCAACTTCCCTAAACAAATTTCAAAACATCTATTCCTTTAACCTTATTTAAAAATGAAAAATAATATTTCATAATTAAATATTCTTTTTATTATCTTTAAGAGAATATAATAATATTTCAGTGTAAAAATACTTCCTTTACATTACATTGAAAATGTGAATCTCTTTGCAGTGTAAAATCTAATACTTTTTAATCTTCATTACAAAGGTAAATTTTATTACAATGTAAAATCTTATATAAAAATGTAATTTTTATTCCACCGTAAAATCCCATATCTTTAGTACACTAAAGCTTAATGTACATTCATAACCATGTAAATTCTTGTCATAATCACATTAAAAATTAGTGTAATTCCATTTATAGTGTAATTCCATGTTCATCACTTAATAAAAATATACTTTTTCCCAATTACAATGAAAATTCCATTTAATTATATCGTAAAAATGTAAATTTCTACAACTGTGTATATTTCATTCTTAACATATTGTAAACAATGTAAATTCACTTCTAATACATTGAAAAAAAATCATTTCAATACATTGTAAATTTCACTTCTAACATATTAAAAATTTCACCTTTAGCATATTGAAAAATCCATTCTTAACATATTGAAGATTCCATTCAAAATTTCATACTTTAATTTCATGCTTTAATTTCATACTAAATTTCGTACTTTAATTTCATACAAAATTTCATAGTTTAATTTCATACAAAATTTCATACTTTAATTTCATTATAAAATAATGTACTTCCTATGGTGTAAATTACTTTTCAATTACATTATAAATAATGTAAAATTATCCTACGGCGAAATTATTTTAATACTAAAATTAAAAATAATGTTAACTTCCTACGATGTAAATCCTCTTTATATTTACATTAAAAATAATGTAAAATTATCCTACGGCGAAATTATTTTAATACTAACATTAAAAATAATGTTAACTTCCTACGATGTAAATCCTCTTTATATTTACATTAAAAATAATGTAAAATTATCCTACGGTGTACATTCTTATTTTAATTACAATTAATAAAAATGTAGATTTTACATACGGTGTAAATCATATATATTTCCATTAATAAGAATGCAAATTTTCATGCGGTGAAAATTTCTTTTTAATTTACATTAATAAAAGTGTATACTTTACATACGGTGAAAATTCCTTTATTAACATTAACAAAAATGTACATTTTTCCTACGGTGAATATTCTATATATATTTACATTAAGAAAAATGTAAATTTCGACATATGGTGAAATTCTATATATTTACATTAATAAAATTGTAAATTCCTCATTCGGTGTAATTCTTATTAACAAAAATGTCAATTTATATTCCATGTCACATTCTTATTTTATTTACAATAATTGAAATGTAAACTTTCATTACATGTCACAATCTTATTTTATTTACAATAATTGAAATGTAAACTTTCATTACATGTCACATTCTTATTTTATTTACATTTAATAAAATGTAAGCTTTCATTACATGTCACATTCTTATTTTATTTACATTTAATAAAATGTAAGCTTTCATTACGGTGAATATTTCTATATTATTTACATTAACAAAAATGTAAATTTTCATTACGGTGAAAATTCCTACTTTATATTTCATTATGAAAAATCCTCTTTTATATTTTTCAATGAAACATATCTTTTAAGTTTTAATATAAAAATTTCATCTTTCATTTACAATGTAAAATTCATTCTTAAATTACAATGTAAATTTTTTTCCATCCTTTAATTACAATGTAAATTTCATCATTTAATGTTCACATGAAAAATTTCATCGTTTCATATTTTCATGAAAGTTTGCATCTTTAACATTTCAATTAAAGATTTAGTCTTTAATAATTTAAATCAAAAATTCAACCTTTAATAATTTTCATTAACGTATTTCATGTCAAATCCCATAACAACAACATCCAAACAAACCAACATGATCAAATCCAATAATTAACCTCAAGGCAATTTACAAGATGAGGTTTAACTTGGCATATGGCAAATCAACAAGGCAGGATTAAATAAATTAACACATAATTAATTCTAATTAATCAATCAATTCATATTTAACGATAAAATTTCAGATTTAATACCATGTCATTATAGGCAATTCAGATTCAATATCATACGGTATGAACAGTTCAGATCCATGTTTTAGATATCATGTCATATTAGATCTACTATTAATAATCATGGAAATAATAGTTAAATAAATTAAATTAAATTAAAAATAAATTCTCACCGTGGTCTGGTCTAAGAAGATGATTCAGGTTCGTATTCAAATAGATTTCAGATCTGGAACGATTCGAATACAAATACATATGAAAATCAAAATACGACTTTTAACAACTGACTCAGTAACGCCTAAAAGCGTGGCAAAATCTGAAAGTATTCATACCTTATTTTGTTCAGATTTTTGAATTCGATTTTCGGGAGCTGTGGTTAACGGTTTTACGAATGGTTTGCGGGAGATTGACCGCCTTGGAGAGAGCTATCGGCGCTGGGAAGCCGAGGAGGTGCGCACGCACGTGGTGGGGCCAGCAGGGGTGCGACCGGCGGTAGTTTGGGTGGTCGGGGTGGGCGGATCGAGGCACGAGGGGGTGCGGGTCTGGTATGAGATCGAAGAGCGGAGAATTCTCTTCGAAATGTGTATTTGTATGAGGATTTTCGTTGAGAAATGGAGGAGCAATCAGAGTTTGAAGTTTCGAAGCTTAATGGGTTTGTGCGGCTAAACAAAAAGGAGGAAGACGGGTGAACAGTAGCGTACGGTATATATACTAGTATTTCTAGGGTTTTTATTTTATTTAATTAATTAATTAAATCCGAAAATTAGAGCTTTTTCATACGATCTCCAAACGAAGCTCAACGACTGTCGTTCATACCTAATAGCCCCTATTCTGAACTCATCTGGATATGTCTCATCAGCCCAAATGGTCATCTTGGCCTCCGTTTTTCAGATTTAAAATAATAAATCATTTATTTTTAATTCTACAGTACAAATAAATGTACCGGGGCCACATACTAACTCAGAAAAATTATTTTTGGCTTTCTTATGACAATACGGCCCTAACAAAATTTATTTCGTCGAATTCTGAGACTATTTGAAAAATGGCTATTTTTCAGTCAATTAATTTTGACTGAAATTGACAAAACACAGTTTCTTTTGCCACGCTCACATACTAGCTTCAAAAATCATGAAATTTGAAACCTAGCAATAATTTTACATTCCGAAACCAACAAAAGTGGTTTCGTTGAATTCCAAGGTCGTATGAAAAATGCCGATTTTCAAGGGCGATATATTTTCTATAGCGACCGTTCTGAAAATTCATTTGGCCATAACTTTTGATTTCTGCTATGAAACTTCGATTTTTCAGATTCGTTAGAAAGATACTCATTAACAGATTTAGATATTTTCATTTTAACAAAATCCGGTTTATTCTGCACCCTGGGTAATTAGTCAAATTCCAAGTTTGACTTTTTAAACTACCCTCCTATTTCTAATTCTTTTTGTAATATATTTGCATTAACTTTGCTCAAAGTAAATTCCCATTCATAATTATTTGAAATAATTTATTTTAAATATTTAAACACCCCTAAAATCTCCAAAATGAAAATTTTAAATTGGCCCCAATTTCCGGGTTGTTACATCCTTTTTTCTTACACGATTCCCAGTTTTAATTTAATTATGGTAGATTTCTGTACACAATCAGGCTTACTATTTCCTATTCCATTTTTCCAAATTTTTCTATAATTTTCCCCAAACCAATGCTTTAATTACATTCTAAATAATATACTTTGGGAATATACACAGAATCATCATAAAATATACAAACTTATTATTGCAATAATGTCTTAAGCCCAAACAGAAAAATAAAGAGATAAATTTACGTAACAGTGATATTCTTAACGCTTTTAAGGAATGAATTACATCAAAATTTCAATTATTCATTATGTTAGAATTACGGGTGTTGACCATCTTTTTGAAAAAGCAGTCACACATCAAGACTATCGTTCGCGATGCTCTCAAGTCCCAAGAATGACGTCAGAAACTACAAAGTGATTTGATCGAAGTCGCGACGTATTCAGAAAAGGTTGGAAATAATTTCGATCCGCGAAATCATCATTAGTTAATTAAGAAAATCCAATGCGGTAATAATGTGTGATTGACTCGGTTTGATTAACTCAAACTTGAGCATGTCAGTCCGATCAGGTGGCAAAACTTATCGTGGAAAGTATATGGATTCTGACAAATTCTGGTTTCAAGCACTCAAAAACAACCGATCGACATGGCACGATCACAGAAAATGACTTGTGCAGCTCACGACAACAATATCTGGCATTTGACAAAGTGTTAAATCTGGCACGTTGAATACTACTGAGTAACATAGCAAAAACATGGATTTTCACGTGCGTGTGTCAGGTTCGGCAAGGATTAGATTTTTGTAAAACTCTGGATTTGGCACATTGAAAATAAAGTTGATCGACATTGGATAATCATTACTTTTCACATGCGCACGCATAGCCGATTAAGCCTGAGCTTTTGGCTTAGCAGCAAAGAATTTTATATCTGAACTTTCACATTACGTCGAGATACAAATTTCCCTGATCGCATCACATTTTTCCTCTAGATCTTCGTATCTGCATCGTGTGATCAAGAATACGAAAAGCGGCTTAGCGCTGGGGAGGTGAGGTAAACGATTTGGCAATTTGAAAATCACTGGAGCAGGCTGGTTGCCGGATGTGATTTCCTATACGGGGATCTGGGAGTCGAAATTTGGCAATGTCCGGGAGTCGAAATATGACATCTCAAAATCACTTGATTATATTAGCCCTGATACGAAATTTTGGGTCGATGCTTGGGATTTGAAATAGGCTTTTGGAAAAGGAAAGCGGCAAACGATTTTGGCACAGCAGATTACACGCGTGGATCACCCATTTTTGACTGATCTGCGCTTGTTGCTCAGTTATTTCTTGGACATTAGTACATGCTTTGACGCAATAAAGAAGAAGGGCATTTTGGTCAAAGTTCAGAATTAACAAGCCATTTGTTGTTTTATTATACAACTATGCACATAGAAATTGTCTGAATTTGTACAAACATCGTAATCGGTAATTAAATGATGAATGATTACTATGAAGTGGGTGTAGGCGTTAATGCCAAACCACTATAAAAGATGTGTGTTCCTTTTACATTTCTCGTACTCTGGATATTCAGATTATAAGTTTACACCTAACCTTACACTCGGGCGTATGCATGTGTAAAACACCAATTTCCCACGTCAACACTTTTGCGCGCCTGGTAGGGTAGCGTATAGCTTCGGCTTCTACTTTGGATTTAGTTCTCGACTCCAACTGTGTTGCTTGCTTTTCATCATGGTTAAGTGTAAGAAGCTCGATGCTATTGTTGAAGCTTAAGGAACTAGAGGTGAAGAAAATCAAGAACTTACTTCGACTGGCATTCCCTCGAATTTCATCACTCGAGACGACGTCGATGGAATAGTTAAAATTTTGGCTATGGATTTGAGCGCTTGACTTGAGGAATAGGAAGAAGCGATGACTACTTTTCTCGTTCGGATTATGGCTAGACTTTGAAGTACCGGAAGCCCGATAGGCTAGGAAGATATTATCAGGACAAGCACTAGTGTTCCCTAAGCAGCGACTTAGGACTTAGGGGAAACCCCTCTAACTAATCAGTAGGGCAATGCCAATCCTTGAACTGGTGTCATTCCCACTACACTTGGGGACAATCCTAATCCCAACATCACTCCATCCAATGATGCTTTGGTTGGTCAAGTCGCAAGCTCTGGCATTGGTAATTTGGTTCAAGCGCCAATGCACGCAGTTTTGAATGGCAGCGCTTCCAATGATCTAGGAGTAAGGATTGTTCTCGACGCGGCTCCTCTTGTTGGGATTCAGCCAAAAATTCTTCTTTCTAATCAACAATTCCTAATTTGTACCTAATCACTACGGGAGCCGGTGTTGCCTTGGATAACTTGAATCAATTGCTCGCATTTGGTAATGGATCTCAAATTGTGGACATTATTCATCTTTCACTCGAGGCAGTGCCTTTTCTTCGGATTTGGATTATGTTACTTGCAAAACGTTCTCTTTGTATATCAGGAATTCAGGCTACCCACCGAACTACAAATTATCGGTGCTGGAAGCTTATTAAGGTCGGAAGGACCCGACTGCTCACTTGATGCTATACGTGCATTGTGTAGAGGTTCTCTCTGCTTTAGAAAGTGTCACGGAAAATTGTTTTCCGCTATACTTGACAAAAATGTTGCCATGTGGTTTAGGCAGTCGAAAACATATTCTATTCAATCTTGGAATGCTTTAGTTAGCAGGTTCATCAAGCAGTTCAGAGTTCACATTGCTCGTTTGAAAAGCGTAATGACTCTAACAACAATCAAGCAGTAGTCCAGTAAGACTCTGTGCAAGTTACTGAAAAAGTTTAACGTTGTGGAAGCTTCGGTCGGTAGTCCCGAGTCGTCTATGGTCTTGATGGTCGTAGTCTTTGGTGTTATGGATAAGTCTGACTTCAAAATTTCATTGTAATGGGACCTGCCGAGGGATCTCATTGAGTTTTACTTTGAAGAGGAAAGGTTTCTTCGGGAAGAGGATGCAAGGACTAACAAAAAGGTTCTCAAGGCTAATATGGTTAAGGGCAGAAAACCGTTCAACTCTGGTAAAGCTAAGGATTCTAGCTCAAGTAAACCTTCTTCGGGAAACAATCGTAACATGGATTGGAAGCTAACTATGTTCTCGTCTTATTCGAAACTTAGTCACACCTCTGAAAAGATTTACTTGGAGGCTCATCCCACTTCTCCTTTCAAAAAGCTTCCCGCAAGGGAGTTGACTCAAAATGAAAAGGAAACCGGTCGGCCTTGCTTGTTTCCCGACCTTGACGATAATAATACAAATGATTGTACACATCTCATGGATATGATTGAAGAACATGTCAAGCATGGTGAGCTGGCATGGTTTGTATGGCTCTTGTGGATTCTTGATTTTGGTCTTCCTTGTTTTCTTGGATTTTGGTTTTCTAGCCTATGATTCTTTGGTTTTGGATCTTTGGCTGGCTTTGCATATTTGGCTTATGGAATTATGGCTTTTGGATGACGATTGTCTGACTTATGGCTTTTCTACTGTTGGCTTTCCGGCCTCTAGATTTCCTGATCTCTCGAGCTTATGGTTTAACTCTGGCTTTTTCTAGATTTTAGATATTCGGGCTTCGTCCAATGGTTTTGGCCTTGTAGGCTTCGGCTCTGTGGATATATCTCTTTGGCTTTCTGGATTGTAGATGGTTAAGTTGACCAACCTATAACAACCCGAACATCGACAGATCGAATTTTTTCTCAAACGTTTCAATCTATCGAAACACGCGTTGCTTGTCTGGTATCCTCCAAAAAAGACAGAGATAATAAACATATCACAACTCGGAAAACATCTCACAACGGAGTGGATAGAATATAATATAATCAAATATAGCCTTACCAAAGCGATAATACTGCCTAACCAGTATCCAAAACTATCATATCTCTGCCATAAACCTAATCTGCGAGTGTGTCATGAGGAGGGTGTCAAAACATAAATTTCTGGTGACTGGATAAATTACTCATTCTAAGATAACCCTACATATACTGTTCAATTATGTTTTCTTACTTATTAGGTTGTTTGGGATAACAACACTCAAAGCTCTATACATATATCGAACCCAACTACCTCCCAGTAGATTAACCTTATACACACACACACACACACGGAGGCAGGTTCAGTGGCACCACTTTAGCCTACTGTAACACCCCACCTCCGCCAGGGTGACTCTTGCAAGCACTCTGACTTTGGAGGGGCGTTTGAATCAGGTAAACATGCATAATGATATATCAAGGCAGAACAAGAACATAAGTATATATGTAAACAGAGTAAATAACATAGATAAAACAGCGGAAGATATTAAACCATTTCAAAACAAGTCTGGTACAACATAGTTTTCCAAATAAACAAGTCTAGATAAAACAACATCAACTGAAATAAAACTGAAATACATAAGTACTAATCCCCAAAAGCAGTGATAGCCATAGCTAGCTTCATGTCAAACCGTACATGAGCTAAATCCCACAAGCAAGCAGTCTGAAATCCAAGCTAAGCTCCAGTATTCCCTCCCTGAGAACCTGGGGGGGGGGACGGAAGAAAACAGCTCAGTCAAAAAGACTGAGTAAGCCCTACTACAATCAATGTAAACTGATAAAGTTAACTGGCATGAGCAGCAGGGTTGAACATAAGGATAATAACACTAGCATGATGATTAGCTAACAAGGTAGATAAAGGTGTCATCGCATAATCAGGGTTAAGGTTTTGCACCACAGGTGTACTAGCAAACTAACATGACTTGAATAAACAAGTATTGATCCCTTGGCCCAAGCTTTGGCCCGATAACATGAAATGACCCTGATACAAGGTCCAACCAAACGGTCTAGTCGATCGGCTCCCTAAGCCTAACTCGTCACGTGTTGGTGTCAATACGGCCCAAACATGATTGTAGTCAGACTGTGCAGGGTCTCCCGTCGGGTGTATCAAGCCCTAGGGTGGCAACCCCTGGACACCATAAACATGAGTGCACAGTCTTGATCTACTGGTACCCGTGCATGCTTTCCCCGGCTTCGGACTGTGTGCACGACCATGGTCCGCCCGGAACTACACCGGCGTACCCTCTGCCGTCGCTTTTGGTCGCTTACCTCCAGCCCAGTAATCGTGCCCCCACCCTAGCCTAGTCCCTAGGGTCATGATGATACTAACTTGGGATTACTGCTGGAGTGGGCCCCCATTGCTAGGATTTTTCTAGTGGGTTAAGTACGGTTTAACCCCCTTGCTAATCATGGATTAACTTGGTTAAGTGTAACGATGAGTTCACGACTTAACCCCGATTAATCTACCGAGCCCAAATTGGTTAAGTACTAAGCGGACCATGACTTAACCCTAATCATGAGGCATTAATTAATTTAATGCGCCTTAACCTCTCACATTAGACTTTGTTGCGGTTACTAGTTAAGCCGGGCGGGTCCGGGTAGCTTTACACCACAACTTGGTCTAACCTCGGGTCCAAGGTACAACATGACCAACTTCTCACATTGGGTCCTATTGTTTGTAGCAACTAGTTAAGCCGGTCGGTTCCGGGTAGGTTTACGCTACAAACTCAACCCAACCTCGAGTTGGCCACACTTATCTTTTCTAAGTGTCATGTCCATCATGTTTCCAAAACATGTTACAAGTTTTCAAGCAATTGGGTAGACCTAACTTAATAGGTAAATTCCCAATGGGTAGACCTAACTTAATAGGTAAATTCCCAAGCTTATGTTTTTATGTCTTTTAAGTTTACCCAACCCCAAACGCAATCCCATCGCTTACATATCGCAATAGCGCATAAAGGATAGAAAGAGGGAACTTGGCATAAATCACGACATAAGGGTGTTGAAGCCACAAGTTTAACATGGTGGCATATGAAATGTACATATGTTCATATACTTGCATATTACATATTTTGGCCTCAAAAGCATGCATAAAACCAAACTTGGCATATTGGTGATACATGGTGCTAAATGACATGTAGACATGGCCATAAGTTCGCATTTGGCCTCACATGCAAGTTATCATAAGAGATATGATAACTTACATGTTGCTAAAATGCAACCTTTGGCATAAAGCTTGAAGCTTTATGTTCATAAACCCAAGATAAGCTTGCATAACATGATAGCATGAACAAAGTGTTCAACCCAAACTTGCATAACATAACTTGGCATTCTTGCATATAAACTTGCATATCACCACATGATAAACTTGCATATAAACTTGCATATCACAACATGATAAACTTGCATATAAACTTGCATATCACAACATGATAAACTTGCATATAAACTTGCATATCGCAACATAATAAACTTGCATTTCATAGCATAGTAAACTTGCATATCATACATTTAACTTTAGAGTTTAAGTATGAAAGTAGAATAGGGCTTACAATGCTTTTGAAGACACACAAAAATATGAAAAAGCCCTTAAGCAACCAACTAGACCCAAAATTCAAGCTCCAAACCAATAAAAATCCTTGCTTTATGATGCAAATATAAGAACTTGACTTAAATGCAAACTAATAACACTCATACAAGCTTGAAAACACTTGTATGAATGGATTATCTTTCATAGAAATGATTTTAGAAATTTTGTGAAGAGAGTGGAGGCCATGAGAGGATTGATTTTGCCATAGTTTAGTTGTAGGATAGATTAATGATGATTTAGGGCTAGGTTAGGGTCTTATTTATAGATTAGGCAAGTGTTTTAGGCCATAGGATTAAACCCTAGTTGCAATCTCAGCCCTTAAAATCGAATCTGGCCCCCAAGCTCAACACAATCTCAAAAGGTGCACCAGGCTAAACAGCCCGGCTGGACCAAGTCGACAGCCAAGTCGACAGGGCTGTCGACTTGGGTCCAACCAAGTCGACTCCCAAGTCGACAGGGCTGTCGACTTGGGTGCTCTGGCGGGAATTTTCCCGCCTGGCCCAAACTGGCCCAATTTTTTCCAAATTCAAGTTTGAATTTGAAATCTGTTTTTACTTAGAAATTTTCTGAAAACTTCGTTGGGCCTTAATCGGGTCATACGGACTCCGATTTTCGAAAACTCGGACTCTATTTCACGTATTTTTTCGAGACGAACGCAATGGCATAGCCCGCTTCCCTTGATTCAGATTTTAGAATTAAATTCTGCCTCGATTTACGTTATAATAGGTTATTAAAAATACGGGTTGTTACACCTACCACTTTTACGCCACACATTTCCTCCCTCTCTCCATCCACTAAATCTCTCACCTCCTACTAACTTTAATTAATATAAATGAGAGGTGGAAAACAGAGGCCTAAAGGCTGCTCAATTTTTGGGGTGTCATTGATCGCTCGCTATATATATATATATATATATATATATATATATATATATATATATATATATATATATATATATATACGCACACCCCTAATATACAAAGGTACTTCCATAGTACCCTTCTCGCAAGGTCTTTGTCGTCACGCCACGGAAGTGTATGCAAACTCTCATCCTTCGCCGAATGACATACGCGCATCCATAAAACTACGCCACGTTACTGTACAGAATCTGCATCGCTATGCTACATAAGTGTACCGACTGCCATATCCAATCTCCTCAGTTGAAACCAGTCTCAACATTGATTAATGCCCTAGCATCTATGATACATCACCCGGTGCATGTACCTAGATCCTTCCATGTATGTACTATCTACTATACCTCGAGTCCCATAATAGGGCTGCATCTAATGCATGGAACTCGGTCGGGAGCTTTTCCATATCTATATATGTCCATTGCGAAGGCCTAAAGTACAAACATCTAAATCGTGGTCTTCATTTTCATAGTGGCTATGGTCCCAACTCCACCCCTCCCTCAAATTGTGAAGATTACAACAAGGGCTAAGTGACATTGTTGTATATAACGCAGTTGTATACGCATTTATATGATTTTTATTTGATGATAACAACCAAACATATATTATTATAAATGTGTTTGCGATTGTATTGTTTCATATATCATCACAAATAGGAATATAATATTTATATTCAAATAAAATACAACTGTACAGACAATCAGATATTTACACAGTATTTTTTTTAAATATAATATTTTATTTCAATTTTCAAACAGTACAGTTTTACAATTCCACTATTTGTACACTTCACTAATATTTCACATTTCATATACATTCACAGAAGATTGTACTTGTAAATAAACTGAATACAATAGACAAGTTTGTTTGAACACAATAAAGTAATATTTTATTTTAAACAAAATTTGTTTATTACAAATATCAGTACAATTCTCTCTACAACACTCATACAATCACTCTGTCATATATACATACATTTTAACTTTCATATACAGACACATTTACTGACACTGTTTCATTCACTGTCTTCAGTCTTCTATCTTCACAACTCTTTATCAGTACAGTCATCATCTTCTTACATGTCACAATGAAACACACATATAGTACATTGCAATAGAATTTAAACTGAATATATGCGAATATAAATTTTATTTCTAAAATTTTATTTGCCTCAGATTTCTAATGTGTTTCTCATCACTTTTCATGACTTGATCTGATTCATCTATGTCTAGGCAGACAGTTTGTATATGTACAAGGATAGGAAATTTTCTGGTTAGCTACATATACACACGTGTATATTATACACGTGTGCACTGCCTCGCCAATCCAGTGCGCAACTGAGGAGTAGCCATGAGGACCATCTCGACTCAGTGCACATATGAAAACAAATCAATGTAAAGTCAAGCATGGAACATATGGCATGGAAGAAGTGTTCAAATGTGGTACAACAACAAGCAGTTCAGATTTTAACATGTTCAAGGAAGTGATCAAGCAGCTAATACATGAAGATTTCAAGCTCATATACACATGCACAAGATTCATGATCACATATACATGTCAACGTGTATGCAAGCACTGGTGTGCACAAGTTCAAGTCTCACATGCCAATCCAAGTGCCACAAGTCAGGAAAATTCATGCAGCAGCAATAATACACAGGCTAGATCAGCAGGAAGTTACAAGCATAAGTGATGCAGTTCATATTTACATGGTAATACAACTCATTTTTTTAAAACATGGTAATAAACTCAGTTGACAAGCATACAAGATCATATTCAGATCAAGTGTTTTCAACATGGGTAACATGAGTTTCATAATGATCAGAGCAGTTCAATTCAAGTCATCAAACAAGACAGTTTAGGTTCAAGTGAGGTCAATATGCTTCAACATCAACATTGCAGAGCAAACATAGGAAGCAGCATGGACTCAAATGGATGCAATTGTGCACAAGCTAATGTGTATTTATCATATGCATAATCACACAATTGTTCAGGGGCAAAACAGTGTGAACTTGCAAATGTGAATGAACAAATACATGGGCTGTTTTCAATAGTTTTCATGGAAGCATGCATGCATATTCAAAACAGTTCAGTACAAAGGTATACAACATCAAACAGCTTGGTAGAACATAGTGAAAAACAAAGTGACATCATGAATAGGCAATAAAGTATGTGTTACTAGTTCAGTTTTACAATTCAAGTCAATAAAATATGGAGTAGCTGCTTAAATCAATGTATGGATGGATTTTTGGAGCAGCAGCATTGGAAACTCGACAATAACGCAGCATACATCCATTCACGAATCCTAACACGGGAGTATTCATATATATGATGAAACAGGGGAGAGTACTCATGTTCAGAGATGAAGCCTGCAGTTTTTGATATGTATATGCATACACAGTTGTATGTATGTATATATATATACACACACATACATACATATGTTAGTTTAATGGATATACTGAAATGAGCATGATAAGTCAGCAAATTCATGTGACAAAATCATCATAACAGGAAATAGTTTATGCACATAATTGAAGAGGAAAGAATATCTCAAATTCCCATAATGGACATGTACTAATAAGGCTTCCAAAAATTACAGTGAACATGTTTAGGCATGTTTAAGGAAATTAGAAAATCCATCTTTTCAAACTGTTTTCAGAAATGCATTGATACAATTATTTGGCAAGTGTTTTTCAGCTATTTCCAAAAGTTATCAAACATTTTGGGAAAGATATTTAATTCAGAAATTTCATGAATTCATTCACAAGTAAACAACAAAGTTGAGGTAAAAGTGTTTTCGGCAACATTTTAATTAGGACAGTGAATAATATTTGGCAAGAGATTATCAAGGAATAAATCAATTAAGTCATGCAAGGGAATTCACTGCATGCTGTTTTGGGGCAACAAATCAGGATTTTTTTTTAACTTAAGGAATCAAAGTCGAATTCAACCCAAACCATGACAATGTTCTATCAATCAATTCAAAAGAGGAAACCGAGCAACAATTCGAAAATCTCGCAAGTTATTTCAAAGCCAAGCAATTAAAAAGGGAACGCAACAGCAAATTAGTCGAGCCACTTAATCGAAATAAAAGATTTTTTCTTAGGTTTCAGATGACGCTATATAGTCTACACCACATCATCACAGGCATAAATGAAAATCAAAACCACAAGCATCAAAAATTTCTAGCAAAAATTTAATCAGAAAACTCATCGTTCAATCTAGGGTTTCGATCAACAGCACTCAAATCGTTTGACCAAGGAGCTTCAAGCATCAAAGCTATCAGAGAATCCATCCTATCTCAATTAGACATCGCAATCGATTCAAGGGAAGCATAAAACCCTAATCCCCAATTCAGAGCCGCCATTTTTTTAAGTCAAGAAGAGGAAGTGAACGGGATCAAGAAAAATGGATGCAACCGATTAACGAAGGAGGGCCGACCTATTTTTGAAGAATGAAAGGGGGTGACCTTTCTAGTTTAACTCCTAGGGTTATATTTGTTTTAATTTTATTTTTGTTGTATGTTTAATTTCTTTTGTAAACTGTCTGAACAGTTTACTAGAATCTGTAAAAACTAGGGTTACGTGTTACAGTTTGTAATACGGGAAAATCTGGTCAAGGGAATATCGGTCAGTCCAGAGTTTTGAGTGTAGGGTTAGTACAGGAGCAGGGAGTGCGAGTTTACAGTGTCTGTAAGCGGGATCTGTTATTAACACCTAGTAGAAACCTTATGAATGCAGCAGTAGGTAGGGTTTTGCCGAAGCTGGGTATCCCTGTGTGTTATTTCCTTTCTGCTTTTTTATTTCTACTGCATTCTGTGATATGGTTTTTTATTTAATATCCAGTCAACTTTTTAATTCAGCGAAAAACTGTGATAACCTTATTCACCCCCTCCCCCTCTAGGGTTAATCTAGGTCCAACAAGTGGTATCAGAGCCAGGTTATTTTATTAACTCTAGAATTATGGGTCATCCTAGTTGTCAGTCCTCTGGGAGTCAGTCCAGTCGTATTCCATCTATTTTTAGTGGTACAGATTTTTTAAATTGGAAATTATAAATGGAGTTATATTTAAAATCTGTTGATATTAAATGTTGGGATACTGTTACTAATGGATATGATATGGTTAGTAGAAATGATTTTGGGTTTAATGCTCGTGCTATCCATATTTTATATTCTTATATTGATGATGTTCAGTATAACCTTATCTCCCATTGTTTAACTGCGCAGGAAATATGGAATACTCTCGATACGAGGTATGGAAAAATTGACAACAACAGCTTTAAACCCAAAATGGTCAACTCAGATTCAGATCTATACTCGGAAGAAGAAATAGATGAAAACTCAAGTAGATCAGACGACGGAGACTCAACAGACAATGAAACTGAAAGCTTCTCATATGAAGATTTGGTTTATATGTGTGTTGTATGAAGATTTGGTTTATATGTGTGCTAATTTAACAAAAACCATTGATAATCTTCATCGGAAAAACAAATCTTTAAAATCTAAAAATCGTGAGTTGACCAGTAAAATTAACTGTTTGGAATCAAAACTGCCAAACGTCATGAAATTTGAAAATTCTGATTGTGAGAATTGTTTGAAATTAAAAACAGATCTCATTCATCTCAATAATAACTTTCTAAGGCTTGAAAAAGAAATTCTGATTTTAAAAGATAACGAGATCGAGCTGAAAGATGCAAACAATTGTTTACAAAAGGAATTTATGAATTTCAAGGCTACCAAAAATTCCAAACATGAAATTGTTGAAAATAATAGTTTGTTGAAAACAGATTTGATCTTGAGTGAGCTTGAAAAGCAGATTGAGAATCTGAAGAAATTTGATCTTAAGAAACAAATTAAATTTGAATCGGAAATTCTTGAGTTCAAAACCAAAATGAAACTTCTTGAAAATGAAAATTTGATTTTGAAACAAAATCATACTGAAAGGAGAAAGATCAACATTAATCATTGTTCAAATCTAACAAAAGAAAATTCTGATCTTAAATCCAAAAACAACAGTCTTGAATTGAGTTTGAAACGTTTTTCAACCGATGAAAAATCTTTGAATATGTTGTTGAAAAATCAATTTTCTACTGGAAATAAACGTGGTTTTGGTTTTGAGAAAACAAATGTTTTTTAAAATTTGAATTCGTGTGATTTTAAAAATCCCTCAAATTGCTTTGGAAAGAGTCATTCTGAAAATATAAACTCTAAAATATTTTTGAATCACAAACGAGATGTTAACTTGTTTTATAACAAGCCATTTGAACAATCTTGGATCCCAAAAGAAAATAATATGGACTTTGTTAAATTCAAACAGATCTGGGTTCCTAAAGGTACGAAGATAGATTCAAATGGATTATTATACAAATTGGTTTGGGTACCAAAACATACGAATATAACCGTGAGAGGTTTTACTACTTTTGTTAGACCACTCAATCCTCTTAACAGTTAGGTACCGAAGGAGGCTGAGGAACTGCATAACTAAAGAAAAATTGGATTCAAACTGCTACATATCACAGAATCATTCATAGTTCCTTAGCCACATCTGTTGAGTTAGAGATTCATTTGCTTACATCGATTTCAGGTATAATTTCTAAACTCATCTTTGTAAATATTCTCATTTTTTATTTTCTTCTTTTATTCCTCCTTTTACCCCTTTGTTTATCTACTTTATCTCTTCTGTTTTGATTTGACACTACCATATATTTTTTGTTTTTTCTTCTCGGAGATTCATTAAATTCAAATTGCAGAATTCAAATTTTTTGGAAATTCACTTTAGAACACAGATGTTTAAATCATTTCCAGATCTTGTGTTTAATCTTGTAAATATCTGCAATTGTTTTGAAGTTCATTTTCTATTTTTTCTGAATTCCTAACAGTGTTGACATATTCTTGCTATATCTTGAACACTGTTAATATGAATTCTAAATTATTTTTGAAGATCTGAAAGACAATTGAAATTTCACACATCTCCGCTGTTCTGAGGTTCTTCTAATTCATTTTAGAAAAGCTTGAAATAATATACTCATTACAGCACACTGTTATTTTTCAGTTGTGATAATTTCATTGATTTTCAGATTGGCTTGATTTTTTTTGAACTGTCTTGAGACTCAGTGTTTACATCTTGAAATTCAGTGTTATTCATGATTATCTGGCTTAGATTTTTGTTTTGTTTTAGATCATTTGGAATTTTTGATATTTTGAATCTCACACACATCTCAGATCTGAAATTATTAATTCTATGTGACTGATTCATTGTATCTCATGATTTACATTTGTTCAAGTGATTTCAATTAAATCATTATTTTTGGATCATGAATTATTACTCAAACTTGATGTAATTGATCCGAATTTTCTTTGGGCTTGTCAGAAATAATTTGGAAAAATTCTTTGAAAATCTGGTCTTGAAATTCACTGTTATTTCATGATTATTTGATTTGAATATATGTTTGTTTAAAATCATTTGAAATTATTGATTTTTTGAATCACACACATATCTTGAATCTGAAATTTATAATCTGGTGTGGTTGATTCATTGAATCCCGATTTTTCAATTTTCCTCAAATGATTTAAATTAAATTAAATTTTATAATCTTGGATCATGGAATATATTTTGTGACCATTAGTAACATTTTCTGGCAAGTCTGCTGTGCTATTGGTTTCTGTGCTGCTCTGATACTGCTTTTGAAAATGATCTTAGGTAACTACTTGTTTTTATTAAAATTGACTGCTGTTGAAATAACTTTGCTTGTCTTATCTGCTTGGACCTTATGATTGTATTTCTATTTGTCTGTGATATGCTGATTTGTCTCCAGTGTCTTATTACAATCCTCATTATTAGGGACACCAAGTGGTATCAGAAGTGCCTTATATTTGTCTCAATCATCTGTGCTTATATTCTAATCTTCACCTTGTGTAGATCTACACACTCTTTTTGCCATGTACAAATTTATCCCTCTTGGTATGTATAGATCTTCATATTCCTCTTGTAATTGATTTTCAATTTTAAAATTATTTATTGATTATTCATTCAGAAATTGAAATCAATATCCAAATTGAACTGTATTTATAATTCATAAAAATTATTATAAGATTTTGAAATTGTGATGAATCGTGACTGTAGTATATTTCACAACAAGAGGAGATTTTATTTATATTTTCATGATGGTTGAACATTTATTATAATATATTTGAATTGGAAACTATTTCACGACCATCTCCTTTATCTACCATCATTCTGCCATCCATGATAATTTTATATAAATGTGGAGAGTTAAATATTTTTTTAAAATCTTTTTGAATAAACAGTGGAAATGTTTGTGATAGAAATGTGACTATGTTATTTTCAGAATTAGTGACAGTTGAAATTTTTCAACGATCCCAGAACAGTCAAGCATATTTCAAAATATAATTAATTTAGAAATTTATTTCACAGTCCATTCCTGTACCTACCACATTTCTGTCATTCATATTAGTTATATATACCGAGGAGTTTTTCCTTTAAAGCTGAAAATAATAAATATAATTAATACATAAGTATGTCTCTAACCTCATTTAAAAATCCAAGCTCTGGTCATGCATAGTTAAGAGAAACTTATAATTTAAGCTGCGACGGACCTCACTTAAAAATCCAAGCTCTGGTTATGCATGGTCAGTGTGCTCTTAAATTAAAAAATATATAAAAGAAAAGGAAATAATGTGCTGTAAATTGAAATAAATCTGAAATTCTCCTTGGTGTTTAAAAACCAATCTAATAATCCATCTTCTAATCTGTGAAATGTGTTAATATTTTATGACGTATTATGATTTGTTGATTGATAGCTATTGGGATTTGATATTATACGATTTGTCACTTTAAATTGAATTACTAATTATAGTCCAAATCCATCACTGTTTTTGAACTTCATTTTTATATCTTTTGAAAATAATTGAAATTCATATTGTTATAACTCTCCTCATTTTTATAATAATCATTGTAAATCCATCGTTCTGCAATGTGAAATATGCCACCTGTTCATTAGAATGTTATGATTTTTGTTTGATCGGTTGAGATTTATGATGACAGTCCTTCCTCTTAAGCTAAAATTATATTTTTTTAGTCACTTTTCATCTATATTTTAAATTCTATATCCTTTTGATGATAACAAAAGGGGAAGAATGGATTGAGATTTTGATTAATGAGTGAATAATTTATAAATATTTTTAATTTCGAAAATTCAATCAATTTTCATTTTTCACTCATGCACAGTTATGGGGGGGTTTCTGTTGTAAGGGGAGTTCAATATTCACTGTCAAACACATTTATTATATTCAAAATCTTCATATTTGTTTGTCATCATCAAAAGGCGAAGATTGTTGTATATAACGTAGTTGTATGCACAGTTATATGATTTTTGTTTGATGATAACAACCAAATATATATTATTATAAATGTATTTTCTATTGTATTGTTTCACAGGAATATAATATTTATATTCAAATAAAGTACAACTGTACAGACAATCAGATATTTACACAGTATTTTGTTTAAATATAATATTTTATTTCAATTTTCAAACAATACAGTTTTACAACTCCACTATTTGTACACTTCACTAATATTTCACATTTCATATACATTCACAGAAGATTGTACTCGTAAATAAACTGAATATAATAGACAAGTTTGTTTGAACACAATAAAATAATATTTTATTTCAAACAAAATTTGTTTATTACAAATATTAGTACAATTCTCTCTACAACACTCATACAGTCACTCTGTCATATATACGTACATTTTCACTTTCATATACAGACACATTTACTGACACTGTTTCATTCACTGTCTTCTGTCTTCACAGCTCTTTGTCAGTCCAGTCACCATCATCTTCTTACCTGTCACAATGAAACACACACACAGTACACTGCAATAGAATTTAAATTGAATATATGCGAATATAAATTTTATTTTTAAAATTTTATTTGCCTCAGATTTCTGGTGTGTTTCTTATCATTTTTCATGACTTGATCTGATTCATCTGTGTCTAGGCAAACAGTTTGTATATGTACAGGAACATGAAATTTTCTGGTTGGCTACATATACACATGTGTATATTATACACGTGTGCACTTCCTCGATTGAGGAGTAGCTACGAGGACCATCTCGACTCAGTGCACACATGAAAACAACTCAATGTAAAGTCAAACATGGAACATATGACATGGCAGAAGTGTTCAAATGTGGTACAGCAACAAGCAGTTCAGATTTTAACATGTTCAAGGAAGTGATCAAGCAGCAAATGCATGAAGATTTCAAGCTCATATACACATGAAAAAGATTTATGATCACATATACATATCAACATGTATGCAAGCACTGGTGCGCACAAGTTCAAGTCTCATATGCCAATCCAAGTGCCACAAGTCAGGAAAATTCATGCAGCAGCAATAATTCACAGGCTAGATCAGCAAGAAGTTACAAGCATAAGTGATGCAGTTCAGACTTACATGGTAATACAACTCATTTTTTTTAACATGGTGATAAACTCAGTTGACAAGAATACAGGATCACATTCAAATGAAGTGTTTTTAGCATGTGTAACATGAGTTTCACAATGATCAGAACAGTTCAATTCAAGTCATCAAACAAGACAGTTCAGGTTCAAGTGAGGTCAACATGCTTCAGCATCAACATGGCGGAGCAAACATAGGAAGCAGCATGGACTCAAATGGACACAGTTGTGCATAGTCTAATGGGTATTTATAATGTGCATAATCACACAATTGTTCAAGGGAAAAACAGTGTGAACTTGCAAATGTGAATGAACAAATACATGGGCTATTTTCAATAGTTTTCATGGGAGCATGCATGCATATTCAAAACTGTTCAGTACAAAGGTATACAACATCAAACAGCTTGGTACAGCATAGTGAAAAGAAAAGTGACATCATGAATAGGCAATGAAGCATGTGTTTGTAACGACCCAGATTTTTGGTTGCATAATTTTAAATATGGTTTAAAACATATAGTTGATAATATAAATTAATTTTTATATTGAGTTATCGATTTAATAATCGAATATAATTTAATTTAGAATATATCGAATTATTGTAATTCGAAATATAATTGAAATCGAAGTTAAAAACTGAATCAAAATGATTCAGATGATAGTAGGAATTTTATTTGATATATACGATAATAAATAATAATTTATTATCAAAGAATTTGTGGTTTTCGAATTTAAATTGTATTATATTAATTTAATATGGTATATATGCTGAAATTAAATTTCATAATATTTGCTGTTGAGTTTAGAATAGGGTTATTATATTGAAATGTCGGTCGGTACGCTAGAATAGCGGTTCGTGATTTAAATTACTGGACCCCGAGATATTTGATTGTGGATAGGTTCCAAAACCCAATCGATATCCATCTAAAAAGAATAAAAATTACTTTATATCGAATTGCATTAAATACGATATCAAATCAGAATCAATTTAAAAAGAAACAAAATCTCTTTAACTCAAATCACATTAAAAATGATGTACCCTTATCAGAACACTTCCTTAATATTTAAGTATCCACCTCCTATATAATCGCGACCCCCCTTTTTCTTTCTCTTTTGATATTGGTCCTCATAAAAATGGAAAACCATTGTTATTCAAATCCTTTAAACAAAATCATTCGACTTCAAATTAATTCCCTAACCTAAAAGCCTTCATACCCATATTAGTTTCTCTCGGTTTAAAAGGGAAATTCTCGCACCATCTTTCCAATTTACGTCTACCTAAATGACGGATTCTACGGGGGTTCGCGACAACATTAAGGGGTTTGGCTATGGAAGATTTAGGGTTCGAAATGATGGTAGCAAAGGGTGATATTAGGTCAAGACTGGAGTAGGTTGAAGTTGGATTTGGTTACGGGCATCTCGAGTTGGGTATCGTGGATCTGGGGTTGCGCGACAGTTGTTCAGGGGAGCAAATAAGCGAAGTCGCGATCGACATGGAGGGGGCGTCAAGCTCATAAGTGAAAATGGGATTCGATAGATTATGTTGTGACGAAGTTCGGAAATCAAATGAAGGATGCAATAATGGAATCCAGGCATGGTATTGCAGATAGCGTGACCTTCTGGTGGACTTCGACACCAAAGTACATCATGACTTCAACAGTAGGGTTGCGATGGATTTTTAAATAAAGTGCGACAGTTTGTATTTTGGGTTGTTCGATCTATGAAAGAAGTCAAAGTCATATAGTCGGGTTCAAAGAAGAAATAGGAATCACGATGTCTGGAACTTGATCGAGATGAGGATGTGGAATGGTGTGCGATGTCTAACGGATGTTGGAGGAGTTGCCGCCGACGCTGGAAAGTTCGAAGTTGGTCTTGTTCCGGCTACTGAGTGGAATTCGAATTAGGTTCTACTTTAAAGCCAGGGCATTGTTAAATGTGGGTTTAAGGATATATTTGCACATGATAATTATGTTGGATTCGTGATGACATCAACTAAGCAAATGGAATTTAAAGTTGGAATCAGAATGGACCACGGTGAGTAAATCTCACTCAAATCATAAGCAAAAAAACTCCAATGGTACAAAAAATGGCAGCAGCCTTCTGAGCTTTCTCTTTCTTCCTATCAACGCCTTCTCTCTTGGTTTTTATTCTTTTCTACTGCTATGTTATCTCGCGAGCTCTTGTGCTCTTCCCAATCCTCTCTGGTATGGCTTCATGCCCGTTAAAGGGTACTTTTGCGGTCTCTGGCTCGTTTATAAGAGCTTGCCCTAGCTTTTCTGTAATTGCGAGAGCCCTTCTTGCTGTGGTACCTTCTCCTTTGTCGGTGGTTTTCACTGATGTCTTGTCTATTGAAGTGCGGCTTTTCTCTCTATCCGCCTTTGAGGAGCATTTACGCCACCGTTTTTTGGACGTTGAGGGACAATTTCTGGAACTTTCCCCAATTTTCTCGGGCTTAGTTAGCTCTCTACCTCTTCGTGAGCATGTTTGTCGTGAGTCCAGGCAGGACTCTGTTTCTCAGTTTTGGCCTGCTGTTTTTGGAGAATTGGGGGATTTGACCACCCCCTTTCTTCCTCGCTTGCAGTTCCAAGCTTCGGTTTTTGCTCCTTCTATGGATGATGTGGGCTTCTTGGTAGGATCTATTGCTTGTGGGGGCGGATCTGGCCATGGTTTAGGCAAGAATATCGAAGCCGAATTGACTGGGGGTGAGGACTTGACAACTTCACCCGTTTCCAGTCAATTTATGACAGCGGAAACGCCTTCTGCTTGCGTGTTTCCTTGGCAGCTTGCTGCTCGCCGTCGCTCTAGACGTAAGCGTCGTCGTTTGAGGCAATCTAAGATCTCTACTTCTGCTTCGGGTTGTCTTGTTTTGCCTGTTGAGTCGTTGCCTGGATCTGCTCAGTCTCCCCCACCGCTTGTTGTTTTAATGCCTTCTCCTCTCTTGGGGGAGATGTGCTTGCGGATGGCAATGCGTCAGCTATGGGAGAATCATGTCTTTCTATTGGGTCGACTAGTTGGTTGCGAGGTGCAAATTTTAGGTGGTTGCGCAAGGATTTGAGGTCGATACTTCGTTTGCAGCCTGAGACTTCCTCTCACGGCGAGGCAACGAAGTTAGGCGATGGGCAGTTTGTCTCTTTTTGTGATAAGTTCGAGGCTCCAGGGCCTAGGCTAGATGTGGCATCTTCTGCATTGGTGGCGGTTTGGGGGTATGTATAGCATCTGCATTGATGCTTCTATTGCCGTTACGGATGCCGAGGCGGGGACTGGAGGAGAGTCTAAGGCTGTACTTTTGGGTGGTAGAACAGGTTTGCTGGTTTTCGGTGATGTGCTGACGGCTCCTTGCAAGGTACCCTCTCTTTTCTGTTTTCAGTTTTTTGCTGATTACGTGCTTGTTACATTTTACCATATGCCTCAATTGTTCATCTCTCCCCCTGTTATGGGCTTTGAGTTCTCGGATTACCATTTGTGTATTAGGTTGAGGTTGATTGTCTTGATCAGTTTTTCTGTTAATTCTCTGTCTATTTCCTTACCGCCATCTTCTTTTGCCTGGGTTTGGTTACTGTTTTTGCCCCATGATATGGGCTTTTTGCTTGTTGGGGAGTGATGTTTCCAGTTTTTTGAGGCATCTCGGTTATCCATCCTATTGATTAGCTTTCTCATTATGTTTCTTCCCAGCGGGCTCTTGCATTTTAGTATTGTTGGGTTTAAATGGGGTTGTTTATTTTGGTTTGACTTTGTGCTCCTTGGTTCGGGACTTGGCCACTTCTTTTTCCCTAGTCACTACAAGATCTTTTCCGTGTCGTTGGTGACTCGATGGTTGGGGCTTGGGTTATCGTGCTGTTTTGGCCTCTTTTGTCGTCATGCTTGTCCAACGGCTACATGGGATGGGTGGCATTTCTGCTGTAGGCGTATAGTGAAAGCGGTATTCGCTCACTATACGGTTTACCAGGGAGGTGGCCTCCCATGTTTGTCAGGGACCTCGGTGAGCTTATCGTTGTTGGATGTTGGAATTTTACCTATAGCTCAGGTCTATCAAGATGATGATAGATCTGCATTGGTAAAATTCATACATCAATTGGTGTTGTCTCCAGTGAGCAACCCCACATTTTTTATTAGCTTTCCCGTTGCCTTGCTTTTTTCTTCTTCTGCTGTTTTTTCATCTTCTGCTTCTCCTGCTTCTTCTGCGTCTATCCCTTTTCGCTCTGCCTCTGCTTTGCCAGAGGCTGCTGGGTCTTCTCCGCTTCTTAGTAAGGCCGAAATAGCGATCATTAATGATCGCCTAGCAAGGCTTACTGAGAACTCTTTCCCCTCTCGTTGTTCGGCGCGGGGTTCTTGTTCTCCTTCTTCGAGTCTTAAAGGCTCTCCCGGTATCTCTGGTCCTTGTGAGGATTCTGCTTTCCCGACTACTCGATCTTCTCGTCGTGGTCGTCGGGAGGCTCCTCGCACTCTCTGTACCATTCGCACACGCTCTATAGCGGCGTCCGAGCAGATCGTCAGATCTACTCGACATACTCTTTACCGTATTTGAGCTTGGCAGGTCGCGCGTCCTTAGCCGTCTGCTTCCTCTGTCTTTTGTTCTTTTGGTTTTCGCTCTTCATGGCGAATTTTCTTTTCTGGAACGTTAGAGGTATAGGGAATGATGCGTCGATAGCTAGGCTTAAGCGCATTGTTCATAAGCATTCTATATGTCTGATCGCGCTCCTGGAGCCTCTCGTGGGACCAGACGTCATCACCTCTTCGGTCATCTCGCTGGGCTTTGGTGGTTCCTTGGCTAATGTTTCCGACAAGATTTGGATTATCTGGTCTAAAGGTGTCGTCGTTCACCCGGTTTTCGATTCGGACCAACTTTTATCGGTGGCTTGTTCGTTCCCCTCTCTTTCGTCATCCTTCCTCTTCTCGGCGGTCTACGCTAAGTGCGATCGGATTGAGAGGTTATCCCTGTGGGCAGATATTCTTTCTTTGTCTGCCTTGGGCTTTTCAGCATCCGTTCTTGGTGGCGACTTTAATGTTGTTGCCAGTCAAGCAGAAAAGCGTGGCGGAAATGCCGTGAACCGTTTGGCGGTGGCGGATTTCAACGCTTTCATCGTTAGATCGGGGCTTTCGGAAGTGTCGTTTGTTGGTTCGGCTTTCACTTGGTGTAATAACCAAGAAGGCCCTAATCATATCCTTTCAAGGCTAGATAGAATTTTTGCCTCTGAGGGATGGTTCTGTCTACCTTTCTCGTTTTCTATCTCCCATCTGCATCGTACCTTTTTTGACCATGCCCCTATGGTTCTTAGCTGTTCACCCCGTTCCCTTTCTGGCCCTTCCTCCTTTAGGTTCCAAAGTATGTGGCGTTCTCATCATTCCTTCCTGAGTGTCGTTGCAGACTCCTGGGGTACTCCAGTTAGTGGTGCCCCCTGTGTTGCTTTCTCCCGTAAGCTGAAGCGGCTTAAGGCATGTCTTAAGGCGTGGAATCTGCTGGTATTCAAGAATATTTTCGACCGTGTCAGAGCGGCTGAAGAAAGTCTTATCCTAGCAGAAGCGTCTTTCGATGAGGAGCCTAATGCTGCCAACAAGGAGGCTTGGGCGTTGGCCCAACTCACTTTCTCCTCTGAACTTCGTATCGAACTCGACCACCTCCGTCAGAAAGCTAGAATTAAGTGGATTGTGGAAGGAGATACGAACTCCAAGTTCTTTCACTCGAATATTCGTAAGAAGAATAGCCTTCTCACCATCAACCAGATTCTTCGTCCAGACCTTTCTTGGGCTTCCACTCCTGGTGAAGTCAAAGATACTATTCTCTCCCACTTCCAATCTTTCCTCTCCGTTCCCTCGGTCTCGGCGGCTGACCCGTCTCTCCTTGCTTTCATTCCTAGAGTGATCCTTCCGTCGGACGACTCTGACCTAGCCGCACCCCCTTCCTTGGAAGAAATACGTGCTTGCGTATTTTCTTTAAGTAAGGATAGTGCGAGTGGGCCAGATGGTTTCAACGGTTTTTTTTTATAGGAGTGTGTGGCCTATCATTCAATCGGACTTTTGCCTCGCCATTCAGTCCTTCTTCTCTGGTGAAGACCTCCCCGCTAGCTGGTCTTCCACCAACCTGGTTCTCATCCCTAAATGTGATCATCCTAGCTCTTGTTCTGATTTCAAACCCATCAGCTTATGTAACTTCTCTAACAAGGTCATTTCTAAGGTCCTAACCTCTAGGATAACACCTTTTCTAGAGCGCCTTATTTCTTCATCGCAGGCTGGGTTCGTAAAAGGGCGCCTCATCACCGATAACGTCCTTTTAGCCCTGGAGCTAATTTCCCAGATTGACAAGAAGGTTCGCGGCTCTAATGTGGTCGTCAAGCTTGACATGGCTAAGGCTTACGACCGCATGTCGTGGTTCTTCATCATCAAGGTTCTTAGGGCTTTCGGCTTCCCGGAACCCCTTATCGATGTTGTCTGGAGACTTATCTCCAATTGTTGGTTTTCCGTTCTCATTAATGGCTCGGCTACGGGATATTTCAGGTCCGGTAGAGGCCTTCGGCAGGGAGACCCCTATCCCCTTCCCTTTTCGTCATTGCTGCCGAGGCTTTTGTTCGGGGGCTCCACTCCCTAACGATAGCAGGGCAGATTCACAGGTTCGGTATCCCACGGGGTTGCCCTATCATCTCCTCTTTATCTTTCGCTGATGACATAATCATTTTCACAAATGGTTCTCGTCGTTCTATCTGTTGTCTTCTTGGTCTCATCAGGCAATACGAGAATTGTTCGGGCCAACTCATTAACGTCTCCAAAAGCTGCTTTGTGCCAGCAAAAGACCTGTCCTTGATTAGATCCTCTTGGATCGAGTCTGCCACTGGCTTTAAGGCTTCCTCCCTCCCGCTTCCTTATCTTAGTATTGAGCTTTATAGAGGTAGGAAGCTCAACGCCATTTTCGATCCCTTAACTGACAAAGTTAGGGGAAAGATTATTCGGTGGAATGCTTCCCTCATTTCTCAAGCAGGCAGACTAGTTCTCCTTAAGTCAGTCCTTGACTCCATGGGATCTCATATCTTTGCTGCTATGACTCCCACTGCTGCCTTCTTTCGCTCCTTTCGTTCTTTGGCCTCTTCCTTTTTTTATGGAAACAAGGACAACGCCACTCGTCATCACTGGATTTCTTGGAACACCATTTGTCGTCCTAAATATGAGGGAGGTCTTGGCCTTCGCAATCCTAAGGACATCTGTTTGGCCTTTGCTTGCAAGCTTTGGGCGCGGTTTGGAGCAGACAACTCCCTTTGGGCGACGTTTCGCAATTCCAAAGGGAGTTGTCTGCTCAAAGGGAATTATTCCGAAATAAGAGATAATTTGAATATTTAAATTCAAATATGAATTTAAAAATAGAATTTGAAATCATTCGAAAAGGGAACAACATTTTTTATTCCGCAATTCGGAATATCAAAGGGATGGAGTTTCAAATAGAATTTGAAAAGGGAACTTGTTTAAATATATGAAACAAGGAAGTTGAATTTATGAAAAGTGTTATAAATTTGGTGAAATAAATTATCATTTGGATAATTTGAACCATTTAAATTCAAAATGGAACTTAAAAGTAAGTTGGGAAGTGTTTTGAAACAAAACAATTGATTATATTTTGGAATTCGGAATATAAGTTGAATTGAGAAAAATTCTACAGGTTTATAATTGAAATTCGATTAACTCGAATTTTATAAATAATTTATTTACAAAAGGAATTGGATAGAAGATTGAAGGATAAATAAATTTATTACCGAGTAAGGGAAAATTGACAATTATAGATAATCGGAAATATTAAGTTGAATTTGGAAAATTGGTTTAAAATATATTAGAGCATATAAGAATGGAGTTAGAATTTATATATGAACGAAGTATAAAATATTTATATATTAAATATAATTAAACGAACTCGTCACAGCGCGGTAGTTCGTAAATTGGCGATTCAAACATCAATTGAGTATACAAGACTCAATTTAAGTCGGGATTCTTTGAAACAAGAATCGTCAGGATCGTTGGAATAATAGTTTTCTAATGGAAGAGAAAAACCTGAATTTCGTCGAATAGATTTTGAGTTATGTCAAAATCAAATTTTCAGAAAAATAGCGCCATAACCATTATAAAACTATAATGGTTTATTTAAATAAATATAAGGATTTTAAGTAATTAAAAATCCGAGTTTTCATTAGAAAAATCCAGACTTGAGTTATAAAATAAATACGAACTCAAGTGATGTAATGAAATGATTTTTGGAACAAAAATCATATTTTTAATTTATTGAATAGAACTAACTAATTTGAATAATAATTAGTTAATTGAAATTTGGTAAGAAATTGGGCTTTGAATAAGTAAAGGTGATTTGAGAAATTTTATTTGAAATTGAAAAGGAAACTTGAGTTGGAAATGAAATTCGACTTGTTTATAAGCGAATTAAAATATATACGAACATGATATGTTCAAATAAAAGTGAAATGGCAAAATAGCTAATTAAAGAATAAATTAGCAAATTGAGTTAAAATGATCGGATTGAGTTGGGATAAACTGGAAACAGGTGAACATAGATTAAGCAGGTTTGGAATGAAGTGTATGAAGATTATAATTTATGTGCCCGACAAAAAGGTACATGTTTAAATTCCATATGAGGTTTTATGCGCCGAATCGGCAAGCCGCTTGGCTGTTTGATTTTCGTTTTGAATGGAAAGGGCCTAGAGAGGCGAGTTGAGGTTTGAACTATCGACCAGTACAAAGGAGGTTATGGCGAAATTTTCCGGAAATTTAAGGAGTTAGAATATTTTTAAGATAATTTGATAATTAGAAATCTATATATCAGTATATATAGAATCCGGTAAGGAAACAAACTTAAAAATAGAATATTATAAATAAAAAGGAAATCGAAAATCTGGTAATAGAAAGGGAAATATATACACACGTTTTAAAAATGAATAAGTGGTTTTTATAGTGTTGATGATGTGAGATAAGTGGTCTTGTCTTTTTTGAAGTTAAAGATGTTATTCAGTCAAGGTCTGAGAGGTAATTATCCCCAACTTGATTGATTTCATTACTAACTGATAAACAACAAGATTCAGTCTCAAAGAGAGATGTTTAAAGAGTTTAGGTGAATGTAGTATTTTGGGTTGTTGTAACGATGTTTTATACAACATTCGTTTTAACCCAAGTAAGTGGAAATTTGGAAATATAATAATAAATATTTCTTGAGTATAGAAATAAATGAATGGTCATGGAAGAGATAAGTAATTGGAATGTTTTCCTATTATAAATAGAATATATTTTCTAAGTATAGAAAATAAAAGAAGGCGATATATGGAAATGTTTTCAAAATAGCGTAAGAGGTCAAGATGATTATCGAAAATATCGTATTAACGAATATGGATAAGGAAATGGAGAAGTGTTTTAATTAATGAAATATTAATTAAAGGGCTCAGTGATTTGTTTGATGATTCGGTTGAATGTTTGTTTTTCTTTGATAGTTAAATAACCGACTATCGAAGTATTAGCCAATAATCATTGTCAATATGGAGAGACCAGTTGGATTATTATCCGTGAACCACTCAGTACTGGCAGTAGCGTTGCGAATCAGATTATATGAAGATAATCGAAGATGGAGTAAAGTGCAAGGACTTTTTCTATTAATATAAATGGTGCCTTCGGTCTCGTTCAGTCCCAGAATGAACGTGTATGGACGAATGTCTGATAGAGTATTTCCAATGATCGCATATGTTGGTCTGTATAAATATATATGGTGGCGGAGAATTTATTCTCTTGGCATAATATCCATATTATATTTATGCAAATCAACTAGTGATTAACGGATCTGAAGATGTGGCATTCAAAGTGACTGTGCTATCAATGAATGATCAGAAATCGTAGCCTCAGGCCTCAACAACTGGGAAATGAAAAAAATCGGGCAGGCAACATGGCTATGTGGGTCGCTCCCATTAGGGTGTATAATCACCTATCTAGAGAAATTCATTTAATTCCTTATTCTATTCGATGTTGTCCCATTCGGGAAATGGTTGCTGATCCCAGCCGTTAGTGATATACATTCGATACACTCAAGCAAAAAGAGTGGTCGGTCATGTGTGGGCCAGGTTGCAAGATGTTCTTGTTTAACCCAGTGTATTCCCCTCTAGAGATGCACTATCGGCAGGTGGTTCCACACCTTGTCATAGTCGGAATCCAATCTCCAATAAGCATCCTACGTTTTTTTGATTTTATATTATTAATGGAGCGTGAGATGCAAGTGTTCCGCTAGATTGTTATTTATTTGATTTTGACACTATTATAATATCACTGGATTTTCTTATCAAAGTGTTTTGGGTTATAGTAAGGTAAAAACCATCCATGTTTATGTGTGGGCTGGTCTTACTATTATCCTTTCTTTCGAAAGAATTTTTTAAAGTTAAACAAACGATTGGAGTTTACTCACACTAGTCCCATGACTGACCCAGAGTTTATTTTGTTTTTGTTTTCCCTAAACTCTTGGGTGCCCAAATTTGTATGGGCAGTCAAGTACTCGGGATTTTTCAAAATCACTTAGAAGAGCTGGAAGCAGGAGGCTACACTAGTTAGCTATAGACTATCATATTTCCGCTGTGTACTATGTTGTATCAGGAAACAAGTGTTTATAACTGTTCCAAGAATAACTGTTGTGCTTTGATAATGGTATGTATATACGATTACTGATTTGTATTTCAAAAGTTATGTTATTTAATATATTTTGTTCGTTCCACCGTGAGATTTGTGTTCTTCGTTTTTCTTCTATTCAAACTTTTCTTTCTTTCTATTACTCATCCTCTAACTTCTTTCTACTAATGATTCGTATTTCTTTGCAATTTGGGTTGGACGTGTGGTGTTATTAGTCAACTCAAATAGTACGGATTTGCGGGCCATTACAGTTTTACTAGTTCAGTTTTACAAGTCAAGTCAATAAAATATGGAGCAGCTTCTTAAATCAATGTATGGATGGATTTTTGGAGCAGCAGCATTGGAAACTCGACAATAACTCAGCATACATCCATTCATGAATCCAAACATGGGAGTATTCACATATATGATGAAACATGGGAGAGTACTCATGTTCAGAGATGAAGGCTGCAGCTTTTGATATGTATATACATACACAGTTGTATGTATATATATATATATACATACACACATATGTGAGTTTAATGGATATACCGAAATGAGCATGACAGGTCATCAAATTAATGTGCCAAAATGATCATAACAGGAAATAGTTTATGCACATAATTGAAGAGGAAAGAATATCTCAAATTCCCAGAATGGATATGTACTAATAAGGCTTCCCAAAATTACAGTGAACATGCTTAGGCAAGTTTAAGGAAATTAGCAAATCCATCATTTCAAACTGTTTTCAGAAATGCATTGATACAATTATTTGGCAAGTGTTTTTCAACTATTTCCAGAAGTTATCAAACATTTTGGGAAAGATATTTAATTCAGAAATTTCCTGAATTCATTCACAAGTAAACAACAAAGTCGAGGTAAAAGTGTTTTGGGCAACATTTTAATTAGGACAGCGAATAATATTTGGCAAGAGATTATTAAGGAATAAATCAATTAAGTCGCGCAAGGGAATTCACTGCATACTGTTTTGGGCAACAAATCAGGAATTTTTTTTAACTCAAGGAATCAAAGTCGAATTCAACCCAAACCATGCCAATGTTCTATCAATCAATTCAAAAGAGGAAACTGAGCCAACAATTCGAAAATCTCGCAAGTTATTTCAAAGCCAAGCAATTCAAAAGGGAACGCAATAGCAAATCAGTTGAGCCACTTAATCGAAATCAGAGATTTTTTTCTTAGGGTTCAGATGACTCTATATAGTCTACACCACATCATCACAGGCATAAATGAAAATCGAAACCACAAGCATAAAAAATTTCTAGCAAAAATTTAATTAAAAAACTCACAGTTCAATCTAGGGTTTCGATCAACAGCACTCAAATCGTTTGACCAAGGAGCTTCAAGCAGCAAAGCTATCAAAGAATCCATCCTATCTCAATTAGACGTCGTGATCAATTTGAGGGAAGTAGAAAACCCTAATCCCCAACTCAGAGCCGCCATTTTTTTAAGTCAAGAAGAGGAAGTGAACGGGACCAGGAAAAATGGGTGCAACCGATTAACAAAGGAGGGCCGACCTATTTTTGAAGTGTGAAAGGGGATGACTATTCTAGTTTAACTCCTAGGATTTTATTTGTTTTAATTTTATTTTTGTTGTATTTTTAATTTCTTTTGTAAACAGTCTGGACAGTTTACTAGAATCTGTAAAAACTAGGGTTACGTGTTACAATTTGTAATACGGGAAAATCTGGTCGAGGGAATATCGGTCAGTCTAGAGTTTTGAGCATAGGATAAGTACAGGAGCAGGGAGTGCGAGTTTACAATGTCTGTAAGCTGTATCTATTATTAACACTTAGTAGAAACCTTAGGAATGCAGCAGTAGGCAGGGTTTTGCCGAAGCTGGGTATCTCTGTGTTCTATTTCCTTTCTTCTTTTTTATTTCTGCTGCATTCTATGATCTAGTTTTTTATTTAATATCACGTCATTTTTTTAATTCAGCGAAAAATTGTGATAGCCTTATTCACCCCCCTCCCTCTAGGGTTAATCTAGATCCAACAGACGTGCCCCTAGCGACTAATCTAACATCCAATTTGGCATGTCCTACAATCAAAATCTTGATAGCGAAAGATCGATGGTCTCTTGGTTTAGCTCTAGTCATACTGCATCCCACTGACTACTGATAATAGGTACCCGACGATTACTATCCTGTATTGGTCCTAACTCGCCTATCTGAGGCAAATCGCTGAATTATCCAACGCCATCCATTACAGCCTTCTAACTATCACACTACTGCTACAGTAAAGGTAGGCGGTACCGCACAGACCCAACCCCTGCGAGTAAAGCCTAAGCGTTATACTGTGATGAAGGACCACCTCGGAGTACCCTACCACATCCCTTGGAAGTCGCGTGCATCCTTCCAGTCCTCGAGACCCAGCAAGCAGAGTATCAAGCAGAACAATCAGATGGACGTGCTCCTCTTGTATTTTCAGATACCACGATGATATACCCCGTTGGGTTCTTTACCTTCGTACATGTGGACTGGTCCAAGCACATTACACTAACGTTTTATTAGATCCTACAGCTAGTACTCTAATCAAGCACTTGCCTTTTCTTACCATGTTGTTAGTTAACTTGATTATTCTCATCTTCACTATTATCTCAAGTTACCAGATTTATTAACATGCCTTTATTCAGTCTCATTCCGCCTGAGCGGGCTTTTGCTTATTATTGATTTCTTTTTTTAGGTTCCATAATTCTCATTTATAAGTTTACCAATAATAAGCCTACTTCATTCTTTCTTACTTAACCGTAACCTTATTTATCACAAGTCTTGTTGTTATTTATTTATTTATTTACTTAGTTCTGTTTAACTATGGTTTTTCAATAAGTTCCTTTCTAATTATTATAACTTATGTTATTATCCCCACTTGTCCCTAGGACAAGCCTATCTATTACTTTCCATTCTTATAGTCAATCAGAATGGGTTAATCTCCCCGTTCCTACTAGTTCTTTACTGTTGTAATCTTTATTTACTTACCATCATATGTGTTCCTATCCTTTTTAAGTAAAACATTTCACGCACCTCACTAGTCTGATTTACACTAAGTTGCAATGATCTTTTTCCATAGCGTATAACGACTTAGATCTGTAGTTGCAAGTTATTTTATTTTCATTGTTGCCTTTCTTGCAACTACTTTCTTAGGAACAATTTGCTATGAAAATATATCAGTTTTTCCGTAAAAATCTAACTAACACGGTCCACTACATACTTTGCTTTCTTAATTTCTTAGTTAACGTTGTATTTCTGTTTCATATAATATTTGCAATCCTATAACTTACCTTTAATCAAAATAGGCATATTAATCCTTACAATCATGTTCGTTTTCCAATTCAAGTTCCATGATTACATTATTATGGTAATTTGTCAATTCAAGGAAGACCTAATGAAATCAGGTTTTATACAACAATAATTTTTTCAATATATACCAAATAGGCTTAATATTCAATTTTCACAATTTTAAATTATTTATCATTTAAGTAAAACGAGGAATGGAAATGATAGATATACCATTATCAAAGCTATAACTTAAATCCACTCACCTGACAACATTTTTGTCCTTGAATCTGATCCAAATTTGTTGTTCCGTTGCATCCCTAACTGAACCTATTTAAATAACCATGGATTCACAAAGCTTATACTAAAAGAAGAGGGTAAGAAAATTGAGAAACCTAAATAAATTAGATTCAAGAACTTACCTCACGTTGATCAGAAACCAAGACACCTATGCCGTAGATCTATATCTCTTATTTTCAAACCTTGAGTTAGAATCCCTAAGAACTAACATTTTATTTTTTGAAAAGGTTTGGAGAGAAAAGAGAATGGTGTAGCCTAGATAGTGTCCCAGAAAATATGAGATTAAAGCTAGGCCTGCCAGTCTATTTATAGGTGTACGAGAAACTCTTTTCCATCGCATTTAATCAAATAAAATCAAAGCTGTTATATCGGAAAACCATGTCCGTAGAAAAACAAATCTGGGCCCATTGGTTCGACCCCTGTATCGACCTAGGTAGTATATGTGTAATGTCCCACATTTTTATCGGTTTATATTTGAATATTTAAATCAGTTTGAATATTGAATTCGTAATATAAGTGGATTTATATATTAATTAAACGGAGTTGAAGGTATAAAAATATATATTTAATATAATCGAGCTCATAACGACGCTACAGTTCGTAATTTAACGTTCTGAACTTCAACTGAGTATACAAGACTCGTTTTAAATCGGAATTCTGCGAAACAAGAAACGTTGAAATCTGTTGAACAGTATCTTTCTAATGAAAGTGGAAAACCAAGATTTCGTATTATAAATGGGAATTTATGTCCAAATTAAATATTCAGAAAAGCAGCGGCATATTCATTTTTGGCCATAACGGTTTATTTGAAAAAAACTACACACCGGATTCGAATTTGGACGAGGTTCTTTTGAGACATATCGATAATTTAATTTTCAGAATTTTACTGTGATTTTTAATTAATTAAATATGCAACTTTTTATTTGGAGTATTTTGCACCCTATATCAATATTTTGAGGTTTCACAATATGGGTTGACCTACCGATATTATTGTATTTTTGGGACCGTGGCACCTCGCTGGACACGACGGTATTTTTAATTTTGTTTTTGTCAATAACAGTACGTAAACATATGGGCATTTACTAAATGGGTACGCTAAACGTTGATAATAAATTTCCCTTATATGTGCTCGGCCAAGTTATTTTACACTACGAGCCCCACTTTCCTTTCAAATGCTATTGACAACACAATAAACAGTTGAAAACACCAAAGATTTTGCTTTCAAATCCACTTACAACAGCGAATGCTATTGACACTTCAGGCCAGTCCTATAATTTCTAAATCAAACACTGCATCCTACACTGTTGAGTATTTAATGACACCCATGTGTAAACAATTCTTCAGAGTAGCGCCTGAGAAAGTTGTCTTCCCACATGCCTACACCGCGTGTGGTGTCAAACATCTTCACGTGTCCTGAATTGAAGCTACTACCCTATCGTGCATCACCTATCTGTATACACAGCATGTTTAATCAAATCAAAAGAAAACTTCAGTATAAAGGAACCAAGCAAGCTACCCCTACTACTGGTCTAAACTTTAAAACAGTACTGAAGCAATATCCTACAGTTTTACCAATAAAATACGTAGAGTGTATATTTGTCCTTTGGTAACTAAAGAAGGGTACAACTTTTTTTTTTTCACGCATAAGGCTACCTCTGGATTTAGTGCAGACCTAACGAAAATCATGAAATGAAAACTCAGAACCGACCTACTCTAAATGACAGCTACCCTATCTCAAATTCCTTGGCATGCAAGGGTTCGCGGCTATAAATACATGGGATGTCTTCCCTCAAACTCCTCGACAGAAAGATATATTTATATATAAACCCGTAAAAGACACTCTTCAGTTTCGCATAGAATTTGATGGGTGCGAGCTGCTCCAGGGTGTTCGAAGTTGGTGTAGCGGCCAGAGCTGACTGTAGTTGAAGACGTCCATGGTAAGAGCAACATGTCCCTTTGTGTTTTTGGGAAGGAGATTTCAACGTGGAGAATTGGTGAAATCATGCACGGTTGGTTTACAGGCAAACAAGAAAATTAGGTAAGGGGCATGCGAGTTAATTATTTGAAGTACAATGGTGTTTCGTTTGCATGTAAATGAGTGACGCATGATTTTCAGTACAGGAAGAAGAAAAAGGAATCATGGAGGAGCTAACGTGTATATTGAATTGAAGTGGCGAGACAAAGGAGGATGGGGGTGCATGAGTTCGGCGGTGAAGAAGGACGTGAAAGGTGTGTTCAAAAATGGCACTGTAAAAGCTGGGAGCACCAACTGGAGTTTGCTTGGAGAAAACAGTGCGGCTACATCTTGTGCATGGCATATGCACAGTAGAAATAGGCCAGTAGGAAGTAGTAGTGGTTGCTGTTAGTTCTAATGAGGATAGTTACGCAAGAACGTGGAGGAGGGAGTATTAGTGAAGTGGATTGTCGGAATCAAGTTTGGTTTATCCATGAACGGCGCGTGGATATAACACGATGAAATCGGCTTCGGAATGATGGGTTGGAGCGGTTCATAGCACGTTGGAATGTGAGGCAGAATAAAACGCTTACTCAGATATGTCGACCAACGCAAATCGTTATTTAACGGTTAATGCGCAAAGGTGAGTAAATTCACTAACTCTGTTTTAAAATATTATAATTATATTTTAAATATTGGTTGAACGTTGTGTGATGGTCGCTTCGGTTGATTATAATTAAAATGATTGAATTATATATCATTGCATATATACACATCATTGGTTGGACTGATTCCATCGATTATAATATTTCCTGGTACGGAATCAGTGTTAATTGTTGACTAACATCGGTGGATGCAGGAAACCGGTTGGAGGAATCCAACCGGATTCCTCAATATTTATATGTACTGTTCGTTTTATATAGATGCACTGTTTGAACCCAAATGACTTTTGAAACCTTGTGTTGATGTTAGCGTTGAATGGAAATTCAAACGTTATTTTGATTTAATCAATAGATGATATCAATTAAGAAAGTGGCAACAACCAACCATAAATGTATCATTTGTTTTAACCGATATTGTTTTACCAAAATCTCACCGTGTGCGAAGCACGTGTTTCACCATACTTACTAAATGATTTGGTGAAGTGTATTCTTATATTAATAAGATTAATAAGTAAGTAGGCGGAGATTAACTTGATGATTAATAACAAGTATTTATTGTTTTAAGAACAATTAAATGAGATATTTACAAATAGATTTTGGTTGATTTCATATTAAGTAAGATTAGTTAGAATCGATTATTGTTTATTTAATAGTAAATGAGATTATTTAGAAATAAATTATTATTATAGTAATCGATACAAGTGAAATTATTTGGATTAATAAATGTTATTTGTTCAAAATGAAAAGATTTGTTAGAATTGATTAATGGGTTAATCATGGCTAAATGTTTACCAAGCAAACTGTTTTGATCAATAATTGGTTATTTAATTAAATTAGATTGGGATGATTAATCTAATGTAATAAATTAACGAATAGTTGATTTAGTTTAAATAAGATTTTAAAGTATAAGGGATTTGTCTAAAGAAGACAAAGCGAAGAGGAATGTTCAATAAGGGATCTGTCTAAGAAAGATGAAGCGGAGAGAAATGTTTAAAAATGGATTTGTACAAGCTAATGTAAATAACCGAGTTTTCAAAATAAGGATATGGCATCATAAAACCATCTTTAAAATATAGCAAGAAGCACATTTACTGATTTTAAATTATAAGGGGTTAGAGTTACGAACTTATATCTATTCTAAGGTAAGAACGTCGTCGATCAAGGTCTGAGAGGTAATTAAAATACCCCAACTTGAACGACTTCACAATTATCGAGGGAGGGTATTTGTTTTGTAACAGAAAGAGATGTTAAGATTTTTTTGCAACAGAAAGAGATGTCAAGATTTACAATAACAAAAAGGAGATGTTAATATTTTGTAACAGAAAGAGATGTCAAGATTTTGTAACATAAAGAGATGTCAAGACTTTTGTAACGAAAAGAGATATCAAGATTTTTGTAACGGTAAAAGATGTCAAAGATCAGTATAAGGTGGAATATAGCAGCGTATTTCAAGTATTTGAACTATAGCAATAAAACAACGCTGTTGACTAGGCTTAAGCGTGACTGTTATGTCGAGATTTGTTATAAAAGGGGAATATCACAGCGTATGACGAGTTTTGAGCTATAACGTTAAATTAACGCTGTTGGCTAAGCTTAAGCATGATATATAGCACTACTCCCTAGGGAATGTAAACAGTTTGTTTTGAAATCCACTTATTCTAAAGTAATAAGTAACGATGATTGTCTAAAGAAATATAAGAACGAGTAGTGGAGAATCGTTTCAGAATACGATGACATCATTTCGATGTTTGAAATATGATTAGAGTTAAATAACACTATTAGAAATGGGAACTATAATTCGACGATGATGAATGTTAAATAAAAGTGCCCATGGTTGTGTGATGATAATTATACATTTGATTGGATGTTTGTTTTTACTTTGATAGTTAAATAACCGACTATCGAAGTGTTTGACCATCGTTGTCAATACGGAGAGACCGGTTGGATATATTATCCGAAACCACTCCGTATAGGCATAAGCGCTGCGAATTTGATTATGCTGAAGAAAATTGAAGACGGAGTGAAATGCAAGGGTCATCCTGTTTCAGGATGGTGTTTTCTCTTTGTCCAGTCCCAGGACAACTTGTATGGACGAATGTCGGACAAAGTATTCCTAACGGATCACATAAGACGATCTTTTCAAGGTATTACGTCTGGTGGCGGAGAAATTCGTTTCTCTTAGCTTTTATACCCGTGATATTTTTGGGAAGATCAACTAGTGATTTGGCGGGTTTGATGATGTGACATTCAAAGTGTATGGTGGCCAGATGTTCTAAAAGGTAGGCATAGCCTCAAGCTTCACAACCGGGAAATGACAAAAATCGGGCAGGCAGCATGGCTATGTGGGTCGCTCCCATTAGGGTGTATAATCACCTATCTAGAGAAATTCCTTTTGCTTCTAAATCTATCGATTCTGCCCATTCGGGAACGGTGGTTTGAGTCCAACCGTTGGTGATATACATTCGATACACTCAAGCGAAATGAGTGGTCGGTCATGTGTGGGCCGGGTTACAAGACGTTCTTGTTGAACCCAGTGTATTCGCCTCTAGAGATACATCATCGGAAGGTGGTCCCATACCTTGTCATAGTTGGAATCCAATCTCCAATAAGCGCCCTGCGGGTTTTGATTTTATACTATGTATGTAGAGCGTGAGATGCAAGCGTTCTACTATTTGGTTATTTATTTGATTAGACATTATTATAATATCACTGGATTTTGATATCAAAAATATTTTGGGTTGTAGTAAGGTAAAAGCCGTCCATGTTTATGTGTGGATTGGTCTTACTATTATCCTTTTTATTTCAAAAAGGATTTTCAAAGTTGAACCGTATGGTTGGAATTTACTCACACCAGTCCCATGACTGACCCAGAGTTTATTTTGTTTGTTTTCCCTAAACTCTTGGGTGCCCAAATTTGTACGGGCAGTCAAGTGTTTCAGGCTTTACAGATACGCTTGAAGGAGCTAAAAGAAGAAGGCTTCACCGTTAGTATTTAGAGACTATTTCCGCTGCGATATGATGTATTGTACTCTGATAATGGTATGTATATACAATACAGTTTTGTATTTCAAAGTTATGTTATATAATATATTTTATTCGTTCCGCTATGAGATTCGTGTTTACTCTGATTATGTTCAGCTGTGTTCTTCTTCTTCTCCTATTCTATTAGTTCTATCTTTTCTATCTCATCCTCTAACTTCTTTCTATTAATGATCCGGTATTTTCGATGTCTGACACAGTCGACGCTGGGTTTTGTGTCGATTTTCGGGGTCGAAAATTCCCGGGTCGTTACAGTGGTATCAGAGCTGAAGGTTAAGTGATTACCTTGGCTCTGTGGCGTGACTCAGTAGAGATGGAGTTAGTAATACTCTAGATTGAGTTTGAGTGTATATATATGAGCGCGTATTTCTAAATTTATATAAAAACTGTTTTATATTGTGCTGATTGATCTGGTGAGTGGTATATAAATTTCAGATCGACGCGTTTAGCTAACGAGGTCGATAGGGATTTGTAAACGCTTGGATAGAGAATTTCGACATAGTATTGTTTTGAAAGAGGGTAAATGAAATAATTTTACTCGAAATATATTTTGATATAAAAAGAAATATATATCTTAAGATTATAGTATATTAGATGTATTGATCATTATTATGATCAGATAAAGATATATAAGTGAGTTGTTTATATAAATAACCAATCGAAATATTTTATAAATATAATATGTAAGATCAGATGAACTGAATCTGAAATTTAAACCAGAATTGGAATAAAAATTCTGAAACATGAAAATGTTTGTAAATGAAATTTGAATTAAATATATGGAATTTTAAGATCCTGGGAAAATTTTGAAATATTATCCAAGTTTCGAAAAGATTTTTTTAAGTAATTTCAAATAAAGGTATTTGAATATGAGTTTTGAAAGTGATATAGTATTGAACTCACTTTGATCGCTGGAAATAAATTCCGATGATGAAGTCGACCATTATCGGTGTTCATTTTCGAGTTCTAAGTGCCGGATTACTACCAAAGATTTTGTTTTTGAATTATTGTGAGGAAATAAGTTATCAGGAATTCAAAGGTTTTGAATTGCTATGTTGTGAATATATATGATTTCAAACTGATTTGAAATAAAAACCTCAGGAATTTGAATTCTGAAATTTAAAATTTACTTATGAAGTAAATAAACAAGCGAATTTAAATAAGTCAAATAAAATTTGAGTTAAATGGAAGCCAAGTAAGTGGAAATCGTACTGGAATAAGGATTTGACTTGACCAAGTAGTTGAGTTGTGAATTGAGATTAGGAATGGAACTGAACTTGGTTGGGAAATTTGATTATTGAGTATAAATTTGGAATTGGAATTGAACTGGAGTTTGAAAAAGAAATTTGAGTTGGGATTATTGATTGAGAATAAACTGACTGGAGATCAGTTAGAGATGCATTTGGGTATGCTGAATGGATTGCAAATGGAAGCGAGAAAGTTGGATGCCCAATAAAGGGAGAAGGCCCAGAGTGGCGTGTTGTAATAGTACCGAATGAACAGTGCAGCGGAGAGATTGATGAAATTCTCCAAAAATTAAAGTGTTAGGAAAATTTTCAGAATTTTGAAAATTTTTGTTACAAAGAAGGGAATTAATATTTTGATCAGTTCAGTTGAAACTGAAATATGAAGTAAACCAAAAAGATTTTAACCTGTTTACAACAGAGATTGTAGCATTTCCCTATCTTAGCAATTTCGAGGACGAAATTATTTTAAGGGGGAAGGAATGTAATGTCCCACATTTTTATCGGTTTATATTTGAATATTTAAATCAGTTTGAATATTGAATTCGTAATATAAGTGGATTTATATATTAATTAAACGGAGTTGAAGGTATAAAAATATATATTTAATATAATCGAGCTCATAACGACGCTACAGTTCGTAATTTAACGTTCTGAACTTCAACTGAGTATACAAGACTCGTTTTAAATCAGAATTCTGCGAAACAAGAAACGTTGAAATCTGTTGAACAGTATCTTTCTAATGAAAGTGGAAAACCAAGATTTCGTATTATAAATGGGAAGTTATGTCCAAATTAAATATTCAGAAAAGCAGCGGCATATTCATTTTTGGCCATAACGGTTTATTTGAAAAAAACTACACACCGGATTCGAATTTGGACGAGGTTCTTTTGAGACATATCGATAATTTAATTTTCAGAATTTTACTGTGATTTTTAATTAATTAAATATGCAACTTTTGATTTGGAGTATTTTGCACCCTATATCAATATTTTGAGGTTTCACAATATGGGTTGACCTACCGATATTATTGTATTTTTGGGACCGTGGCACCTCGCTGGACACGACGGTATTTTTAATTTTGTTTTTGTCAATAACAGTACGTAAACATATGGGCATTTACTAAATGGGTACGCTAAACGTTGATAATAAATTTCCCTTATATGTGCTCGGCCAAGTTATTTTACACTACGAGCCCCACTTTCCTTTCAAATGCTATTGACAACACAATAAACAGTTGAAAACACCAAAGATTTTGCTTTCAAATCCACTTACAACAGCGAATGCTATTGACACTTCAGGCCAGTCCTATAATTTCTAAATCAAACACTGCATCCTACACTGTTGAGTATTTAATGACACCCATGTGTAAACAATTCTTCAGAGTAGCGCCTGAGAAAGTTGTCTTCCCACATGCCTACACCGCGTGTGGTGTCAAACATCTTTACGTGTCCTGAATTGAAGCTGCTACCCTATCGTGCATCTCCTATCTGTATACACAACATGTTTAATCAAATCAAAAGAAAACTTCAGTATAAAGGAACCAAGCAAGCTACCCCTACTACTGGTCTAAACTTTAAAACAGTACTGAAGCAATATCCTACAGTTTTACCAATAAAATACGTATAGTGTATATTTGTCCTTTGGTAACTAAAGAAGGGTACAACTTTTTTTTTCTCACGCATAAGGCTACCTCTGGATTTAGTGCAGACCTAACGAAAATCATGAAATGAAAACTCAGAACCGACCTACTCTAAATGACAGCTTCCCTATCTCAAATTCCTTGGCATGCAAGGGTTCGCGGCTATAAATACATGGGATGTCTTCCCTCAAACTCCTCGACAGAAAGCTATATTTATATATAAACCCGTAAAAGACACTCTTCAGTTTCGCATAGAATTTGATGGGTGCGAGCTGCTCCAGGGTGTTCGAAGTTGGTGTAGCGGCCAGAGCTGACTGTAGTTGAAGACGTCCATGGTAAGAGCAACATGTCCCTTTGTGTTTTTGGGAAGGAGATTTCAACGTGGAGAATTGGTGAAATCATGCACGGTTGGTTTACAGGCAAACAAGAAAATTAGGTAAGGGGCATGCGAGTTAATTATTTGAAGTACAATGGTGTTTCGTTTGCATGTAAATGAGTGACGCATGATTTTCAGTACAGGAAGAAGAAAAAGGAATCATGGAGGAGCTAACGTGTATATTGAATTGAAGTGGCGAGACAAAGGAGGATGGGGGTGCATGAGTTCGGCGGTGAAGAAGGACGTGAAAGGTGTGTTCAAAAATGGCACTGTAAAAGCTGGGAGCACCAACTGGAGTTTGCTTGGAGAAAACAGTGCGGCTACATCTTGTGCATGGCATATGCACAGTAGAAATAGGCCAGTAGGAAGTAGTAGTGGTTGCTGTTAGTTCTAATGAGGATAGTTACGCAAGAACGTGGAGGAGGGAGTATTAGTGAAGTGGATTGTCGGAATCAAGTTTGGTTTATCCATGAACGACGCGTGGATATAACACGATGAAATCGGCTTCGGAATGATGGGTTGGAGCGGTTCATAGCACGTTGGAATGTGAGGCAGAATAAAACGTTTGCTCAGATATGTCGACCGACGCAAATCGTTATTTAATGGTTAATGCGCAAAGGTGAGTAAATTCACTAACTCTGTTTTAAAATATTATAATTATATTTTAAATATTGGTTGAACGTTGTGTGATGGTCGCTTCGGTAGATTACAATTAAAATGATTGAATTATATATCATTGCATATATACACATCATTGGTTGGACTGATTCCATCGATTATAATATTTCCTGGTACGGAATCAGTGTTAATTGTTGACTAACATCGGTGGATGCAGGAAACCGGTTGGAGGAATCCAACCGGATTCCTCAATATTTATATGTACTGTTCGTTTTATATAGATGCACTGTTTGAACCCAAATGACTTTTGAAACCTTGTGTTGATGTTAGCGTTGAATGGAAATTCAAACGTTATTTTGATTTAATCAATAGATGATATCAATTAAGAAAGTGGCAACAACCAACCATAAATGTATCATTTGTTTTAACCGATATTGTTTTACCAAAATCTCACCGTGTGCGAAGCACGTGTTTCACCATACTTACTAAATGATTTGGTGAAGTGTATTCTTATATTAATAAGATTAATAAGTAAGTAGGCGGAGATTAACTTGATGATTAATAACAAGTATTTATTGTTTTAAGAACAATTAAATGAGATATTTACAAATAGATTTTGGTTGATTTCATATTAAGTAAGATTAGTTAGAATCGATTATTGTTTATTTAATAGTAAATGAGATTATTTAGAAATAAATTATTATTATAGTAATCGATACAAGTGAAATTATTTGGATTAATAAATGTTATTTGTTCAAAATGAAAAGATTTGTTAGAATTGATTAATGGGTTAATCATGGCTAAATGTTTACCAAGCAAACTGTTTTGATCAATAATTGGTTATTTAATTAAATTAGATTGGGATGATTAATCTAATGTAATAAATTAACGAATAGTTGATTTAGTTTAAATAAGATTTTAAAGTATAAGGGATTTGTCTAAAGAAGACAAAGCGAAGAGGAATGTTCAATAAGGGATCTGTCTAAGAAAGATGAAGCGGAGAGAAATGTTTAAAAATGGATTTGTACAAGCTAATGTAAATAACCGAGTTTTCAAAATAAGGATATGGCATCATAAAACCATCTTTAAAATATAGCAAGAAGCACATTTACTGATTTTAAATTATAAGGGGTTAGAGTTACGAACTTATATCTATTCTAAGGTAAGAACGTCGTCGATCAAGGTCTGAGAGGTAATTAAAATACCCCAACTTGAACGACTTCACAATTATCGAGGGAGGGTATTTGTTTTGTAACAGAAAGAGATGTTAAGATTTTTTTGCAACAAAAAGAGATGTCAAGATTTTTGTAACAAAAAGGAGATGTTAATATTTTGTAACAGAAAGAGATTTCAAGATTTTGTAACATAAAGAGATGTCAAGACTTTTGTAACGAAAAGAGATATCAAGATTTTTGTAACGGTAAGAGATGTCAAAGATCAGTATAAGGTGGAATATAGCAGCGTATTTCAAGTATTTGAACTATAGCGATAAAACAACGCTGTTGACTAGGCTTAAGCGTGACTGTTATGTCGAGATTTGTTATAAAAGGGGAATATCACAGCGTGTGACGAGTTTTGAGCTATAACATTAAATTAACGCTGTTGGCTAAGCTTAAGCATGATATATAGCACTACTCCCTAGGGAATGTAAACAGTTTGTTTTGAAATCCACTTATTCTAAAGTAATAAGTAACGATGATTGTCTAAAGAAATATAAGAACGAGTAGTGGAGAATCGTTTCAGAATACGATGACATCATTTCGATGTTTGAAATATGATTAGAGTTAAATAACACTATTAGAAATGGGAACTATAATTCGACGATGATGAATGTTAAATAAAAGTGCCCATGGTTGTGTGATGATAATTATACATTTGATTGGATGTTTGTTTTTACTTTGATAGTTAAATAACCGACTATCGAAGTGTTTGACCATCGTTGTCAATACGGAGAGACCGGTTGGATATATTATCCGAAACCACTCCGTATAGGCATAAGCGCTGCGAATTTGATTATGCTGAAGAAAATTGAAGACGGAGTGAAATGTAAGGGTCATCCTGTTTTAGGATGGTGTTTTCTCTTTGTCCAGTCCCAGGACAACTTGTATGGACGAATGTCGGACAAAGTATTCCTAACGGATCACATAAGACGATCTTTTCAAGGTATTACGTCTGGTGGCGGAGAAATTCGTTTCTCTTAGCTTTTATACCCGTGATATTTTTGGGAAGATCAACTAGTGATTTGGCGGGTTTGACGATGTGGCATTCAAAGTGTATGGTGGCCAGATGTTCTAAAAGGTAGGCATAGCCTCAAGCTTCACAACCGGGAAATGACAAAAATCGGGCAGGCAGCATGGCTATGTGGGTCGCTCCCATTAGGGTGTATAATCACCTATCTAGAGAAATTCCTTTTGCTTCTAAATCTATCGATTCTGCCCATTCGGGAACGGTGGTTTGAGTCCAACCGTTGGTGATATACATTCGATACACTCAAGCGAAATGAGTGGTCGGTCATGTGTGGGCCGGGTTACAAGACGTTCTTGTTGAACCCAGTGTATTCGCCTCTAGAGATACATCATCGGAAGGTGGTCCCATACCTTGTCATAGTTGGAATCCAATCTCCAATAAGCGCCCTGCGGGTTTTGATTTTATACTATGTATGTAGAGCGTGAGATGCAAGCGTTCTACTATTTGGTTATTTATTTGATTAGACATTATTATAATATCACTGGATTTTGATATCAAAAATATTTTGGGTTATAGTAAGGTAAAAGCCGTCCATGTTTATGTGTGGATTGGTCTTACTATTATCCTTTTTGTTTCAAAAAGGATTTTCAAAGTTGAACCGTATGGTTGGAATTTACTCACACCAGTCCCATGACTGACCCAGAGTTTATTTTGTTTGTTTTCCCTAAACTCTTGGGTGCCCAAATTTGTACGGGCAGTCAAGTGTTTCAGGCTTTACATATACGCTTGAAGGAGCTAAAAGCAGAAGGCTTCACCGTTAGTATTTAGAGACTATTTCCGCTGTGATATGATGTATTGTACTCTGATAATGGTATGTATATACAATACAGTTTTGTATTTCAAAGTTATGTTATATAATATATTTTATTCGTTCCGCTGTGAGATTCGTGTTTACTTTGATTATGTTCAGCTGTGTTCTTCTTCTTCTCCTATTCTATTAGTTCTATCTTTTCTATCTCATCCTCTAACTTCTTTCTATTAATGATCCGGTATTTTCGATGTCTGACACAGTCGACACTGGGTTTTGTGTCGATTTTCGGGGTCGAAAATTCCCGGGTCGTTACAATATGGTTCGACCCATCCTGGGTCCAGATGAGATTTCTGCACCGTTGTGCTCTCTGATTTTAAAGTTAATCAATAACTTAATTACTTACTTAACATAATTATCCTGATTTATATTATTCCAGTTATAAACTATATTTAAGTTTGAATTTCGAATCTACGCATATATATACACTACACCAAAACAGCAAATTTGGCACACCAGGATGCAGAGATTTATATGGCTTTAAGCCGTATCAAATTTGGTATGGAACTTAACCGTATCAAATTTTCTTTGCTACACCTCTACCGATCCACACCTCCCCTAATCTTTAAAATCTAACCGTAGATCTTCACACCTTCGGATGACATCATTTGATATGGCCTTAACTTATACCAAATCACCATCATATTTTTGGTCGCTGATTTTCGTTTCTCAAAAACCCAAATAGAAAAAAGAAAACCCTATGGCGGCGGCTGTTAACGCAATCTTTCTTCCTTTTGATTCATACGACAATCGAGAGGAAATTCGCTTGTGTGGATACCGATAGAGGCGCCTTATTCAAGTGCTAGTTCTAATTCAACTAATTCGAATTCTCACACAAATTCATGGATTAAATCAAGTGCAAAGGTATACAATTTGTTTTATATTCCAATTTACGTATTCGATTTTGATTGTAAATTGTTTACTCCCCTGTTAATCGATCCAATTTAACTTTCAATGGTATCTGAGCCAGAGTTTTATGAATTCGAATTGTCTGAATTGACTATGTATGTTGTTATTCTGATAAATAGGGATTATAAACACTGATACAAGTGAGAAATCGATAGTATCAAGAATTTGATTCGGATGTGAACTGGTTTTAGCATAAACTATAATGACCCGGGATTTTGTCGACTTTGGTTATCGCTATAAACTCAATGATGACTAACCAAACATCGAAAAATACCGGATGATTTATGAAAGAAATTAGAGGGTGAGGAAAGATAAGATAGAAACTTAGAATAGAAGAAGAAGAAGAACACAATATCAGAGTAACACGAATCTCACAACGGAACGAATAAATATATTTCATAACAAAACTTTGAAATACAAATCTGTACTTGAATATACATATCATTATCAAAGTACAACACTTACGACACAGCAGAAATAAACTATAGCTATATGCTTCTGAAGCTTCCTGCTCCAGCTCTTCCAGTATATCTGCAAATCCCGACTACTTGACTGCCCGTACAAATTTAGGCACCTAAGAGTTTAGGGAAACAAACAAATAAACTCCGGGTCAGTCATGGGACTGGTGTGAGTAAAACAGTTTAAAACAGTTCAAGCAGGTAATCGATATCTCATAAGACCACGTCGTATAACGGAACGGGTTTTTCCCTTATGAGAATCCAAATATCTTTATATCAAAAACCTTTTGATATTATAATAATGTCTATCAACACAATATAATAATCATCTAGCAGAAACGCTTTCATCTCACGTTCTACATATAGAGTATACAATCAAAACCGCAAGCACGTATTGGGTAATGGATTTCCAACTATGACAAGTTATGGAACCACCTTTCGCTAGTGTACCTCTAGAAAGGGATACACTGGGTTCAACAAGAACATCTTGCAACCCGGCCACACATGACCGACCACTCATTTCGCTTGAGTGTATCGAATGTATATCACCAACGGTTGGGATCAGCAACCATTTCCCGAATGGGACAACATCAACAATAGATTTTTAGAAGTAAATGAAACTCTAGATCAGGTGATTATACACCCTACTTCGGTGCGACCGACTTATCCATGATGCCTGCCCAATTTCTGTCATTTACCGGTTGATGAGGCTAGAAGCTACGCTTTATCATCACATCAGATTCACTTTGAATGCCACATCGTCAAATCCATCAAATCACCGATTGATGTCCTCAACCATATACATTATGTGTTAGCTAAAAGAAGTTTCCTTCTCCGCTTCCACTCTTGGTACGGTTGGAGAAATCAATATACGTGATCGTCTGGAAATACTCTTTCAGACATCCGTCCATACAAGCCATCCAGGAACAGGATGAACCAAAGGCACTATTCTGTAAACAGGATAGCCCTTTCATAACTCCGTCTTCAATTTCCTTTGGCATATAGGATTCGCAATGCTTATGCCAATACAGAGTGGTTCTTTGGATAATAATCCAACCGGTCTCTCCATATTAACAACGTTAAAATGGTCAAAACTTCGATAGTCTGTGATTTAACTATCGAAGGAAACAGGTGTGCAAACAACGATATTATTTCCAAATGGAAATTTATATCGATCAAGCATCATCCAACATTTATCTCTTTATTTCATTAATTTACTTATCTCCTGTTTCCCTATATTCAATATTTCTTATTTTCTAAATTTGGAAAATATACGTTATTAACAATGGAAAACATTTCCATTTCTTGTTTTCTTTATTAGAAAACATTTCTGGTTTCTTATTTGGAAAACATTTCCAAAGCTTCTTCATTGGACTTAGACAGATGTTTAAACAAACCATCGCGATGCCAACTCAAACCATTTCCTTTAATTACTAAATTCACTTAACCATCTTTTACTATCGAACCTTAACCATTCCTTAGTTAAAAATGAAGTCAATCAAGTTGGGGTAATACTACCTCTCAGACCTTAACTGAACAACGTTTCTAACCTTGAAATAGACAAAGTTCACCCTTATAATTCTTTAACAAACTTCCTTACGTAACTCTCTTTCAAATCTTTTCTATTCGATAATTGTTTCCTTCGAATAAGGTATAGTCGATAACTCTATTCAATTTATTATATTCACTTAACTCTTTTGATTTAACTCTAACTCTATTCACTTAACTCCTATCAAATAAACTATATTCGATAACTCTTTTAATTCTATTTGAATAAACTATATATTCGATTAACTCCTTTTACTCTATTCGAATAAACTATATCCGATTAACTCCTTTATTCTATTTGAATAAATTATATATTCGATTAACTCCTTTATTCTATTCAAATAAACTATATTCGATTAACTCTATTTGCTTTAACTCTAATCGATTAACTCCAACTGGTTTAACTCTAACTGGTTAACTCTAATTGATTAACTCCATCTGGTTAACTCTAATTCGAATAACAAATATTCGATTAACTCTATTCAGCTAACTCGACTCGACTAACCCCTTTCGAATAACTAATTTGATTTACTACTTTCGAATACCATATTCGATTTAACTCCTTTCGAATAACTAGTTCGATTTACTACTTTCGAATACCATATTCGATTTAACTCCTTTCGAATAACTAATTCAATTTACTACTTTCGAATACCATATTCGATTTAACTCCTTTCGAATACCATATTCGATTTAACTCCTTTATTTGCTTTATAAAGATTTCCTTTTTAACAACATTTATTCATTTTAAAGATTTACTTTTAGTAACGGTTCTCCACTTTAAAATGATTTCCTTCTTATAACAGTTTCCTTTTTATAACGTTTTACCTTTTTCTAAATATCTCCTATTTATAAATATTCCAATTTATAAATATTTCTTATTTATAAATATTCCAATTTATAAATATTTCTTATTTATAAATATCCCATTTATAAATATTTTATTTTCAAATATCACTTTGAAAATATTCCCTTATCAACATTTCGGTATGTTATGGTATTCAACATATCAAATCACGATGATCAGTATCGTTCAAACACATATAATCGACAACAGAATATATATCACATCATATATCACAATATATGAAAACAATAAAATAACTATTGAGGAATCCTTTTGGATTCTTCCAACCTGTTTCCCTGCATCACAGATGTTATACAATATAAAATCAACATCACTTTCAATTCCAAATGATATATTCTGTTAAACAGAATCAATATACAAATTCAACTAACTGACTACAGTTCAATCAAACAGTCAACACACAGTCAATCAGCCAATATTTAACAGTTATAAAAATACAACATGAAAATATAAACTGTTCAGAGTTGGTGAGATTTACTCACATTGGCAGTTCATCGTTAAAGAACGATAAACTGTTGTTTGATTTAAATCAAACAGTTTATTTCGCCATAAATTCAAACTAGTTCCAATCCACTCCCAGTCAGCTTCATTGTGAAGCTCTCGTCCAGACGATCCCAACGGATCTTGTTTCGCGGAATTCTTATTATGTATGAGTAAGATATGGATATACGAAGTAAATACACATTTTATAAAATAAAAAAACTTGGATTTCTTTGATTTCAAACGGGCCTTTACCATTTAGAGCCTTGGCCCACAACTTTAAACCCAACCACACCAAACCCGATACTATCATCTCCCCCAAAATCATTTCCTCCAGGAACTTCACCGTGAAACGCAAATGGCCTTTCCAACCTCTCGAGCTTCCTCAAACTTCATCGAAACCAACCAACTCCACCACCGAAGTTCATCCCTTTGATCACACTATCATCTCAAACCCCACTGGTACAACTCGAACTACCCAACAAACTTCCATCGAACCCGTTCTTCCACGTCCTCAGTACAGCGAGCGACATTTTAATTTTAAATAAAATGCGATAAATTCACAACAAGTGCTAAAACCTGCTGTGAATCCAACTGTGAACTCCATTTCGTGAATCGAAGCTTGTACTCCCCAAATCCCTTAACCCTAGAAGCCGCGGTGTTCATTTCCAACGAGCGCGAAAGCATCGAGCTCAACACAACTACCACCAGATCGAAGAGAAACACATCACGAATCTACACAAGCTGGTCTTTTGATTTTACGATTTTTATTTGATTTTTTTGAGAATTTAGAAGTATGGAAATTTTCTGTGAAGAGAAGTGGACTGGCGGCTATTGGGTTTTGACCAAAGTAAGAAATAGAAATTAGGTTTTAGAAAATTTTAGTGGTGTATTTATAGGGTAAACAAATATCTAGATATTTTATAGAAGGAATATTCCCGGTATATTCTCATATATATATTCATTTTGCTTTCTAAAAATCGGTGTGATCACAAACGATACCCAAAAATCATCAAACTGGACATGCAGCTACAGCTCGACATTACGGTCCCAACGAAACTGGTTTCGTCGAATTCCGACTTCGTTTGCTCACACAGCATATGTTTAACCGTCAAAATACTGATAGTTTTTCACTCTAAAAATCCGTACGACCACACAGTGACTCTAAAAATCACGAAACTGGAAATCTAACAACTATTTGACATTGCGGATCCAACAAAATTAGTTTCGTCGAATTCCGACTTCGTTTGTAAAAGTGGCTATTTTTTTTAAAGCTCTGGATGACCCATTTAAATATATAAATATATTTAAATATAATTAAATAAAATATTTATAAATAAATATTAACGTCTATATTCACAGTGGAATACCATTCAACTCCAGAATAATCCTGCATGGATTTCTAACTCGATATTTCAAATCTGGGTCAACCCGATATTCGATTTATAATGAAATTCCTTTTAAAAATATAAATAATTCCTTTATAAATTATAAAGGAATTCCATAGTGACTTTTCTGAAATTTGATTTGGACGTACATCAAAATCTACACGACGAAATCCCGATATTTCTCTTCCACTAGAAAGATATACTCCACCAGCTCCACACGTTTCTTGTTTCACAGAAATCCAGCTTAAAACGAATCCTGTACGTTCAGTTGAAGTTCAAATCGCCAATTTACGAACTACAGCGCCATTTCGAGATCGATTTTAATTATAATATAATTATACGTTCAAACTTCGTTTATATAATATATTCGTTATTCTAATTCAATTCTACACTGAATTAAATATCACAGATGATCCAGTTCACACCATATTGCCATTTCAGCCAATTCTGATTATTTCAGAATTAAATATATTATTTAATTTATTATTTTAAATTAAATATTCACCATTATTTAATTCCACAACCATTAAATTCTCTAAACCACCCTTTCAATAATTAAATAAATTAATTATAATACCTCTGCCAATGCGGGTCATTACAATCTTCCCCACTTAAAATAATTTCATCCTCGAAATTGCTAAAAGGTAGAGGCCGGCCCTATCGACTGGTTAGAACATATTTGTTCACCTCTTAACTTCAGTTTCAACTAAACCAATTTAATTTCAAATAAATTATTAATTAATCTTATCAACGAAAATTTCCAAAAATCCTGAAAATTTTCTAACGCCTTAACTTTTCGAAAAATTTCGCCAGCACCTCCTTTGTACTGGTCAATCGGTCAAACTCCAACTCGCCTCTTTAGGCCATCTCCAACCCAAAAGAAAATCAAATAGCCAAGCGGCTTGCCAATTCGGCTCATAAATCTCATGCTTATATCGAATATAAACTTGTACCTTTTTGTCGGGCATATCAACTCTATCACTTTCATATGCTATCAACTCAGCATATACCATTGTTATCCCAATCAAATCCCGATCAATTTATCCTTACCACTCCACCATTTGCTTATATCCGAGCCAAATATCATTTCAAACTCGAGTTTCATTCTCGATTCCCAACTCTTAACTTGATTGTCACATTTCACTTCGAATTTGAATCTCACAATCCAATTTGTCTTGATATCATTCTAATTCAATCTCAGTTACCACTTTACTGGCTTTACTTTAATTCAAATTTGCTTTCACAAATTTCTGTTAAATTTGTTTTTAATTCAAACAGTCTTTCCCTGGGAGTTTTCAAACAATTTACTCTTTTCAAAAATCAAATTTTCCTTTTGAACATGTCACTGAGCCCTTAATTAATATTCCATTAGTTAAATCACTTCTCTATTTCTTTATCAATATTTGTTAACCAAATATTTTCAACAACCATATTGGCCTTTTATGTTATTTGGAAAACATTTCCGAATATCGCCTTCCTTAATTTTCTAAACTTTAGAAAATATATGCTATTTATAATTGGAAAATATTCCAATTACTTATCTCTTTTCCGATCTCGTTTATTTCTATACTTAGGAAATATTCTTTATTATATTTCCAAGCTTACACTTATTTGGGTTAAAACGGATGTTGTGTAAAACATCGTTACGACAACCCAAATACTATATTCAACTAACTCTTATTCAACATTGATCTTCGAGCCTAAAATCTTACTATTTATTTGTTAATAATGAAATTAATCAAGTTGGGGTATAACTACCTCTCTGACCTTGACTGAATAACATTTATAACGTCAAAACAGATATGACTACCTACTCGAGTAATCAATACCTACAACTACTTATTCACTTTTAAACACGTATACGCTTCCTCTTTCTATTCTTACTAGATTTTATTCTTAGTCTTCCTTTTTGATTTTACTATTCTATTTCTAAGTTCGTTTCCTTATCGACTTCTATATATATCGATACGTTGATTTCTAACTATCAAGTTATCTTAAAAATATTCTAACTCCTTAAATTCCTGGAAAAATTCGCCATAACCTCCTTTGTACCAGGAGCATCGGGATATTTCAAATAGCCTCCCATGGCCCTCACCAATCCAAAAGAAAAAGAAAAAGCCAAGCGGCTAGCCGATTCAGCGCATAAAATCTCATATATGAATTAAATACATACCTTTCGTCGAGCATTCTATTTATATACCTTCATACCTTATCCATACCTATCTCATGTATATTTATACCTGCCCAATCTATTTTAACTATACCTGATCGTTTTAACTCAATTCGTTAATTAATTTGTTAATTAACTCTTTAGTCTATTTCACTTTTATATTTCAACATGACATGTTCAAATATATTTTAACTTGCTTATTAACTAATTTGAATCCAAATTTCAAATTTAAGTTCTATATTCGATTTTGAATATCCATTAACAAATCCAATTCACCTTTCAAAGTTCAACTTCAAATTCATAACTCGATTAACTAATTCCTCTTCGACTTAGTTAATTCTATTCAATTTCTATTCAAATTCTATAGTTTAAATTCCATTTGAATTTTATATTCAAATTCTATATATTCAAATCCTATATTTGAATTCCATTTGAATGCTATATTCAAATTCCATTTGAATTTCTATATTCAGTTCTATTTGAATTCTCTTTATTCAAATTCTATATTCAAATCTATTTGAATTCTCTTTATTCAAATTCTATATTCAATTCTATATTATAAATCCCATTTTGAAGTTCAACGCAACTAGTCTTTCCCAAAACAAATTCAAAACAGTATCTCTGGTAGTAATTCGTCACTTACAACTCAAAAATGAATACTGATGATGCAGCTGCCATCATCAGAATCTATTTTCCAGCGATCGAAGTGAGTTCAATACTATAAAACCATTTCTAAACATTTGCACTTTGAAATTCATTTCAAAATATAATTCACACTGCTTGTAAAACAATTTAAAATCTCCCAGGATCTTAAATTTTCCTTATTTTTAATCCAAATCCATTTACAAACACTTATCCAACTTTCCAGAATTTTAATTCAATTTCTGGTTTAAATTTCAGATTTAACTCATCTAATTTCACGTATTTCACTTATATGAATTTTGATTGGTTATTTACATAACCATTTAATTTATATTACTCGATTATAATAACAACCAATATATCCAATATATTAAAATTTTGATATATATATCTTCTTTATATCAAGATATACCTTGGGTAAACTTATTTTAATTTACCCTCTTTTCAAAACATATCGTGTCGACCCATCGTATTCGAGTGTTTATAAACTCATGCCGATACGGTGGATCAAACTGATCGACCGGAGCTCATAAACAACTCAACCAATGAATCTCCACAATATAAAACAATTTTTTTTATATCAAATACTCGTATATATACACTCAAACTCAATCTATGGTATTACTAACCCTATCTCTACCGAGTCACGCCACAGAGCCAAGGTAAAACTTAACTTAAGCTCCGATACCAACTGTAATGACCCGGGATTTTGTCGACTTTGGTTATCGCCATAAACTCAATGATGACTAACCAAACATCGAAAAATACCGGATGATTTATGAAAGAAATTAGAGGGTGAGGAAAGATAAGATAGAAACTTAGAATAGAAGAAGAAGAACACAATATCAAAGTAACACGAATCTCACAGCGGAACGAATAAATATATTTCATAACATAACTTTGAAATACAAATCTGTACTTGAATATACATATCATTATCAAAGTACAGCACTTACAACACAGCGGAAATAAACTATAGCTATATGCTCCTTAACCCTCCTGCTCCATCTCTTCCAGTATATCTGTAATTCCCGACTACTTGACTGCCCGTACAAATTTAGGCTCCCAAGAGTTTAGGGAAACAAACACATAAACTCCGGGTCAGTCATGGGACTGGTGTGAGTAAAACAGTTTAAAACAGTTCAAGCAGGTAATCGATATCTCATAAGACCATGCCGTATAACGGAATGGGTTTTTCCCTTATGAGAATCCAAATATCTTTATATCAAAAACCTTTTGATATTATAATAATGTCTATCAACACAATATAATAATCATCTAGCAGAAACGCTTTCATCTCACGTTCTACATATATAGTATACAATCAAAACTGCAAGCACGTATTGGGTAATGGATTTCCAACTATGACAAGGTATGGAACCACCTTTCGCTAGTGTACCTCTAGAAAGGGATACACTGGGTTCAACAAGAACATCTTGCAACCCGGCCACACATGACCGACCACTCATTTCGCTTGAGTGTATCGAATGTATATCACCAACGGTTGGGATCAGCAACCGTTTCCCGAATGGGACAGCATCAACAATAGATTTTTATAAGTAAATGAAACTCTAGATCAGGTGATTATACACCCTACTTCGGTGCGACCGACTTAGCCATGTTGCCTGCCTGATTTCTGTCATTTACCAGTTGATGAGGCTAGAAGCTACGCGCTTTATCATCACATCAGATTCAATTTGAATGCCACATCGTCAAATCCATCAAATCACCGATTGACGTCCTCAACCATACATTATATGTTAGCTAAAAGGAGTTTCCTTCTCCGCTTCCACTCTTGGTACGGTTGGAGAAATCAATATACGTGATCGTCTGGAAATACTCTGTCAGACATCCGTCCATACAAGCCATCCAGGAACAGGATGAACCGAAGGCACTATTCTGTAAACAGGATAGCCCTTTCATAACTCCGTCTTCAATTTCCTTTGGCATATATGATTCGCAACGCTTATGCCAATACAGAGTGGTTCTTTGGATAATAATCCAACCGGTTTCTCCATATTAACAACGTTAAAATGGTCAAAACTTCGATAGTCTGTGATTTAACTATCAAAGGAAACAGGTGTGCAAACAACGATATTATTTCCAAATGGAAATTTATATCGATCAAGCATCATCCAACATTTATCTCTTTATTTCATTAATTTACTTATCTCCTGTTTCCCTATATTCAATATTTCTTATTTTCTAAATTTGGAAAATATACGTTATTAACAATGGAAAACATTTCCATTTCTTGTTTTCTTTATTAGAAAACATTTCTGGTTTCTTATTTGGAAAACATTTCCAAACCTTCTTCATTGGACTTAGACAGATGTTTAAACAAACCATCGCGATGCCAACTCAAACCATTTCCTTTAATTACTAAATTCACTTAACCGTCTTTTACTATCGAACCTTAACCATTCCTTAGTTAAAAATGAAGTCAATCAAGTTGGGGTAATACTACCTCTCAGACCTTAACTGAACAACATTTCTAACCTTGAAATAGTCAAAGTTCACCCTTCTAATTCTTTATCAAACTTCCTTACGTAACTCTCTTTCAAATTTTTTCTATTCGATAATTCTTTCCTTCGAATAAGGTATATTCGATAACTCTATTCAATTTATTCTATTCACTTAACTCTTTTGATTTAACTCTAACTCTATTCACTTAACTCCTATCGAATAAACTATATTCGATAACTCTTTTAATTCTATTTGAATGAACTATATATTCGATTAACTTCTTTTACTCTATTCGAATAAACTATATTCGATTAACTCCTTTATTCTATTTGAATAAATTATATATTCGATTAACTCCTTTATTCTATTCGAATAAACTATATTCGGTTAACTCTATTTGCTTTAACTCTAATCGATTAACTCCAACTGGTTTAACTCTGACTGGTTAACTCTAATTGATTAACTCCATCTGGTTAACTCTAATTCGAATAACAAATATTCGATTAACTCTATTCAGCTAACTCGACTCGACTAACCCCTTTCGAATAACTAATTTGATTTACTACTTTTGAATACCATATTCGATTTAACTCCTTTCGAATAACTAATTCGATTTACTACTTTCGAATACCATATTCGATTTAACTCCTTTCGAATAACTAATTCGATTTACTACAATACCATATTCGATTTAACTCCTTTCGAATACCATATTCGATTTAACTCCTTTATTCGCTTTATAAAGATTTCCTTTTTAACAACATTTATTCATTTTAAAGATTTACTTTTAGTAACGGTTCTCCACTTTAAAATGATTTCCTTCTTATAACAGTTTCCTTTTTATAACGTTTTACCTTTTTCTAAATATCTCCTATTTATAAATATTTCTTATTTTTAAATATCCCATTTATAAATATTTTATTTTCATATATCACTTTGAAAATATTCCCTTATCAACATTTCGGTATGTTATGGTATTCAACATATCAAATCACGATGATCAGTATCGTTCAAACACATATAATCGACAACAGAATATATATCACATCATATATCACAATATATGAAAACAATAAAATAACTATTGAGGAATCCATTTGGATTCCTCCAACCTGTTTCCCTGCATCACAGATGTTATACAATATAAAATCAACATCACTTTCAATTCCATATGATATATTCTGTTAAACAGAATCAATATACAAATTCAACTAACTGACTAGCAGTTCAATCAAACAGTCAACACACAGTCAATCAGCCAATATTTAACAGTTATAAATATACAACATGAAAATATAAATTGTTCAGAGTTGGTGAGATTTACTCACATTGGCTGTTCATCGTTAAAGAACGATAAACTGTTGTTTGATTTGAATCAAACAGTTTATTTTGCCATAAATTCAAACTAGTTCCAATCCACTCCCAGTCAGCTTCATTGTGAAGCTCTCGTCCATACGATCCCAACGGATCTTGTTTCGCGGAATTCTGATTACGTATGAGTAAGATATGGATTTACGAAGTTAATACACATTTTATAAAATAAAACAAACTTGGATTTCTTTGATTTCAAATGGGCCTCTACCTTTAAGAGCCTTGGCCCACTACTTTAAACCCAACCACACCAGACCCGATACTATCATCTCCCCCAAAATCATTTCCTCCAGGAACTTCACCGTGAAATGCAAATGGCCTTTCCAACCTCTCGAGCTTCCTCAAACTTCATCGAAACCAACCAACTCCACCACCGAAGTTCATCCCTTCGATCACACTATCATCTCAAACCCCACTGGTACAACTCGAACTACCCAACAAACTTCCGTCAAACCCGTTCTTCCACGTCCTCAGTACAGCGAGCGACATTTTTATTTTAAATAAAATCAGATAAATTCACAACAAGTGCTAAAACCTGCCGTGAATCCAACTGTGAACTCCATTTCATGAATCGAAGCTTGTACTCCCCAAATCCCTTAAACCTAGAAGCCGCGGTGTTCATTTCCAGCGAGTGCGACATCATCGAGCTCAACACAACTACCACCAGATCAAAGAGAAACACCTTACGAATCTACACAAGCTGGTCTTTTGATTTTACGATTTTTATTTGATTTTTTTGAGAATTTAGAAGTATGGAAATTTTCTGTGAAGAGAAGTGGACTGGCGGCTACTGAGTTTTGACCAAAGGAAGAAATAGAAATTAGGTTTTAGAAAATTTTAGTGGTGTATTTATAGGGTAAACAAATATCTAGATATTTTATAGAAGGAATATTCCCGGTATATTCTCATATATATACATTTTGCTTTCTAAAAATCGGTGTGATCACACACGATACCCAAAAATCATCAAACTAGACATGCAGCTACAGCTCGACATTACGGTCCCAACGAAACCGGTTTCGTCGAATTTCGACTTCGTTTGCTCACACAGCGTATTTTTAACCGTCAAAATACTGATAGTTTTTCACTCTAAAAATCCGTACGACCACACAGTGACTCTAAAAATCACGAAACTGGAAATCTAACAACTATTTGACATTGCGGAGCCAACAAAATTAGTTTCGTCGAATTCCGACTTCGTTTGTAAAAGTGACTATTTTTTTTAAAGCTCTGGATGACCCATTTAAATATATAAATATATTTAAATATAATTAAATAAAATATTTATAAATAAATATTAACGTCTATATTCACAGTGGAATACCATACAACTCCAGAATAATCCTGTATGGATTTCTAACTCGATATTTCAAATCTGGGTCAACCCGATATTCGATTTATAATGAAATTCCTTTTAAAAATATAAATAATTCCTTTATAAATTATAAAGGAATTCCATAGTGACTTTTCTGAAATTTGATTTGGACGTACATCAAAATCTACACGACGAAATCTCGATTTTTCTCTTCCACTAGAAAGATATACTCCACCAGCTCCACACGTTTCTTGTTTCACAGAAATCCGGCTTAAAACGAATCCTGTACATTCAGTTGAAGTTCAAATCGCAAATTTACGAACTGCAGCGCATTTCGAGCTCGATTTTAATTATAATATAATTATACGTTCAAACTTCGTTTATATAATATATTCGTTATTCTAATTCAATTCTACACTGAATTAAATATCACAGATGATCCAGTTCACACCATATTGCCATTTCAGCCAATTCTGATTATTTCAGAATTAAATATATTATTTAATTTATTATTTTAAATTAAATATTCACCATTATTTAATAACACAACCATTAAATTCTCTAAACCACCCTTTCAATAATTAAATAAATTAATTATAATACCTCTGCCAATGCGGGTCATTAAATAAACAAAAATTGTTTTTGTTGTAAGATCTGAATAGAGTCTGATTAATATGTGATATTCTATTTTGTTGCCACTTTTACTTATTATATTTGATAATATGTACTCTACAAATCTGGTTGAATCATTTTCTCTATGGGAATTTGTATTAGTAATTAGATCTGATATAATTCCTATATGACAGCGGATTAAATATGTTTGATTTTGAAAATTAACACCACTTTCTTGTCAATTGTATCTGTTTGAAATCAAAACCTAGGTTGTTTTGATACGTTTAAATGTATGTGCTTTCTGCAGACTTATGTAACATATTTTTGTTGGTCACAAACTCAAGAGTTGGACTTATTTGATTTGATTTTTTAAGCATAACTGAAATGTTACTTGCCATCAACGTTTGAGCTTACGTTTTTAATAATAATTCATACTGATAATCTTCACATGGTTGTAAAACATCTTCAGATTATTGTAGTAACATGAGTACTAACTCAAAATGTTATAGAACTCATAAATATTTTTATATTTGAGTTGCAGGTGCAATATTGTGGAGTTAATGGTCGAAATGGACATAATTCTATGCCCTAGAGGAAGCGTAATAATAAGAGAAGCAACAGACAACATGTACAAAATGGAGCGCAATGCAAAAGCAGTTAAATGGAAGGTAGAAATTCATGAACCCGAATCTGAATCATATAGTTTATAGTCTTCTTATCATGATATTAGAGCATAAAGATTATTAACGAGAATTGTAATTTGAATCTTCAAGCTTTAATTAGAGAATCTTTAGATTATTTTTTCTGCTCCAAGCATTTGATCATCATAAAAGGAACTCCTTCATCAAATTGGTTTCTTCTTTTGATCTGTAATCTAATTTCGTACACAAATATTTAACGTTCAAGGAAAAATTTACTTAATCAAAGTTAATATTTAATTTTTAACTATGTTGAGGGATTAGAAGGGTGGAAATTAAATATTATTAGCACAAGACTTTCTAATTGTTGAGTTTATGACATTTTGGACAAATGCTGCTAGTTAAAAGATCAGATTATTATAACCAACAAACACAATTGTATATGCACACCAGTACTTGCACATATATATAATTATTATATATGGGTATATTATATATATACGTATGTGTGTATATATATATGTGTGTGTATGTGTATGTGTGTGTGTATATATATATACTATATTATAATTACTATGTGGAGGTTCCGATCCTCCAAAGGTGTCAACATAGAGTTCTAAACTGAAAGGCCGCTCTTTTGATAATTTGGTCTCTGTGTTGTTCGACTTTTAAACGAAAGATTGCTCTTTTGATAATTTGTTCTCCATATTGTTCGTTCTCTTTCGTTTTCTTCCAGTTTTGTCCCTTCATTTCCTGTTATTATTCCTAACACTGATTCGCTTAAGATCAAGGTTAGGCAGTCTGGAAAGAATAAAGTGTTAAAATTTACCAAGAATAAAGTGTTAAAATTTACCAAGGATAAACAATTTATTAGTCCTAACCACTTTGAACACACATGCCCACACATTCATTTTATTTTCGTGTCATATTCAGTATTTCTTTAGCTTCTTTGGTACTCTATACTACTTCAAAAATTCTTATGACACCAGTGGGTTTCATATGTCTTCATAGCATAATATATATGATAAACAAAACATCACTTATATGATGATTTATGTTACATTTCACCACAAATTCTTATTTCATTATATAACGAATGGTGCCATAGAGGAAAAAATAGTGAAGTAATAGGATTATATACTGGTTCAACTTGCATTTTCATTTCTGTTAATAAACAAAGGTTTGTTTTGCTACTTTATCAAGCTATACAAACATAATCCAATACAGAGGACACCTGAATAACATTGAAGAATTGAATTATAAATTCAAATCTGTAAAGCCAGCAGGTCAATAACTTTAATGCATGGGTATGTGTAACAACCCGAATTTTTAGCAACGTGTTAAGACAAGAATCAAGGCAGAATTAAATTATTTAATCTGAATCAGGATAAACGGGTTGCGCCATTGCGTTTATCTCGGAAAAATACGCGAAATAGAGTCCGAAATTTCGTAAATCGGAGTCCGTATGAAGAAGATATGGACGAACGAAGTTAGGCAGAAAAACCGAAAACAAGCCAGAATGCACTGGCGCACTTGTGAAGTGCGCCAGCACAAAAATACACTGGCGCACTTGGGAAGTGTGCCCGTGTCGAGCCAGAAACCTGCACAGCCTTCTGGCTTGACCCTGGCTGGCCTGGTGCACCTGTTTTGGCCCTTGGTCTTGTTTTGGAGGCTTGTGACGATTTTTGAGGGCTGGGATCTATCCTAGGGTTAATCTAACGGCCTAAACTACCCCTAATCTCTATAAAAAGACCCCTAACCTAGCCTAAACCCTCATTAATTGATCCTACAACTAAACTATGCCAAAATTTCCAGTGATCATGGCCTCCACTCAAAACCCTAGCCTCCATCCTCTTGTCAAAATGCTATCTTCATTTCTATGAGAGGTTTCATGATTATGTGAGTGTTAGAGAGTTCCTATGTTAGTATGAGAGCTTCTCAAGTTGATTTCAAGGCTAAAGCTTTGACCTTTGTTCATCAAGATGGGGTTTTTAGTGATTTGGAGCTTTCATCCTTGGGTTTTTGGATGATGGCATGCATAGGCGTTGTCTCAATCTTTAAGTTAATCGATTTGTGCCTTCATAGCAATGTAAGCCCTTTCCCTACTCTTAGATATTAACCATGAAGTTAAATGTTCATGTTGAAAGTTTGGGTTTGATTAATTAGAATGATGCATGCTATCATGTTATGCAAGTTTATGAAGTCATTATCTTGATCTTATGAGCTAAAAGCCACAACCTTTATGTTGAAATGTTGCATTATGCAACATGAGAATCTTCATAATCATTATGTCGACTTGCATATGAGGTCATAATCCTTATATGATGATATATGCGAGTTTCTAGCCATCATTCCATGTCTTTTGTCACCCTGATTCGCTTATGTGCCAAGTTTGGGTTTATGCATGTTTTTGAGGCTTAAGAATGTAACATGCAAGCTAATGAACACATTTGTGCCTCATTTGCCACCATGATTAACTTGTGGCTTAATACCCATTTTTGTCATTCCTTTGCCAAGTCTCTTCTTTTAATCCATTACGTTGTTGCGAACGTATATGCGAGTTTAAAAGCGTTGGGTTATGTTATGGGTAATTTCTAATGACATGAAAATACAACTTGAAAACATGGCTTGAAATATAACATGGAAGATGACATGTAAGTATGCATAAAAACATAAGCTTGGGAATTTACCTATTAAGTTAGGTCTACCCTTTGGGAATTTACCTATTAAGTTAGGTCTACCCAAATGCTTGAAAAACTTGTAACATGTTTTGGAAACATGATGAACATGACACTTAGATAATATAAGTGTGGCCAACTCGAGGTTGGGTTGAGTTTGCAACGTAAAACCACCCAGAACCGACCGGCCTAACTAGTAGTTGCAAACAATAGGACCCAATGTGAGAAGTTGGTCATGTTGTGCTTGAACCCGAGGTTAGACCAAGTTGTGGTGTAAAGCTACCCAGAACCGACCGGCTTAACTAGTAACCACAACAAAGTCTAATGTGAGAGGTTGGGGTGCATTAAGTAATTAATGACTCTTAACCAAATATGACATGGATAAAGGGGTTAAGTAAATTGATTGGGCTAATGGTACTTAACAAAACATGACAGGGTTGGGTAGGTTAAGTGATTTGATTTGCCTAATGACACTTAACCATTTTTATACGACTAGTGGATGGGGATTAAGTTAACCAATACTTAATCAATCCAACATGATAACTTGATAAGGTTAAGTGGGATCGGGTTTGATTTCTTAGTGACACTTAACCATGCAAGATGATTAGGGGATGGGGTTAAGTAATTTACACTTAACTAATCCGACTTGGTAATTAGATGGGGTTAAGTAATCCACACTTAACTAATCTGAACACGGTAATTAGATGGGGTTAAGTAATCCACACTTAACTAATCTAAACACGGTAATTCGATGGGGTTAAGTTAAACACTTAACCAATTTAAACTTGGGAATTCAATAAGGTTAAGTAACCAATACTTAACCAACTTAACGTGATAATTTAATGGGGTTAAGCAACTTATACTTAACCAATTATACATGATGACTTGATGGGGGTTAAGTAACCTACACTTAACCAATCTAATACGCGGACTTGATAAGGTTAAGTCACAAGACCTTTTTAGAATATACTTAACCATTGTAGTACGATTAGAGGATGGGGTTAAGCCAACCTATACTTAACCAATCCGACTCGATAATTTGATGGGATTAAGATAATCTATGCTTAATCGATCAAGCAAGATAATCCGATAGGATTAAGGTAAGCTAATACTTGACCAATTTGACTTGATAGGGTTAAGTCATATGCCTCTGGGTACACTTAACCAACTTGTAGGACTAAGTCTTGAACTTAAATACTTAGCCAATCTTTGACGTGATTCGTGGGCGGGTTAAGTCATGGACTTGAATGATAACACTTAACCCAATAAACAAACCCTAGCTAGAAGAACTAGGTAGAAAACCGTGGTTAATCAAGGATAACGGGAAAGGAAGCTAAGTGGTAAACCTTATTTAAGGGTAACTAAGTAATAATTCTTAGCTAAGGACATAGGACTAATTCTCAAAGTGATGAGTAACCTGATACGGTAGGTCATCGCTTAGTATACGAGGAGGAGCAAGCTATTTGACTTGGATAAAAGCTCCAGCGCACTGGGTGCCGAAGTGGAAGCTTCGGGGGACGTGAGGATATTCTTGGGATCCCTCTATGGGCTGCCAGGTAATTATACTAGGCCCATGAGAGGTTAAGGTCTGCGTTAGAAGGACCAAGAGTATGCCTTGGTTGCTATGCGAGCGACCTAAAGACTGGGATGGATTAGCGTGGAGTCGACGATTCTTGTTTTTGCCCTGGATAGCGCATCGCCGACTACCTACCATCTTTAGTCAATCGTGTACGTGCGGAAAGGCAGGGAACCCCCAACAGACCATGTGCTTGCTATCGAGTCATGGGTGAGGTTGGCCCGTAGGAAAGTGGGCTATAGTGGGGCCAGGGAGTGGTTCTTATACATGATTTCTCTTGGATTGCCTTTCAGTAGTTGAGGGAGGGGTCACGTGGGACCATAGCCACGGGTACAAAAACAGACCTTGATATCTGCATCGGCAGACGATTTAAAGCTCCTGACCGAGTTCCGTATTTCTTGATTTGCCCTGGCACGGAACTCGGATGGCACATTGGGGAACATGTGCATCTAGACATGGAAAACGATTCACGATACATACGTGGGATCAAGGGCGCGGTTGACGAGTGGCATAATCCCTAGTGGTCCTAGGTGGCCAAAACCCAAACCGAGACACGGAAACGTTCATTAGGTAGCATAATCCCTAGCGGTCCTAGGTGACATAAATCCTAAGTGGACGCGCGATAGTTCATGGTAAGGAAACACAACTAGATCAAGGGTTGCAGTCCAAAACAACTTCAAGGATAAACCGTTTACATGGGAAAGCCCGTACAGCCTACGGCAAAGGACTGAACTTATACATGGAAAGAAACATATGAGTTGAGTAACCTATATATGCGGCATATTAGGTTGACATGGACCATTACACGACTTTTGAGTAAGGGTCATTCACGGATAACACGTAATACAGTTGGGATACTAGTACGGTAGGTGCAGAGCAGATATACAGGATAGATACCATGGGACGTTATACGTGATAGATATCTTGGAATATTATACTTGATAGGAACCTGACGATGTGATACCTTGTTTTGTCTTGACATCGTAATTTATCATGACATCTTAGTTTATCTGAGTTCAGTAGTTCATCCTGTTATTTTGATTTAGCTTACCTATCTTGTTATCATGCTTATGTTCATCTCAGTTTCTCATGTCAGTTAACTTTACTAGTTTTTATACTAATAGTAGATAGGGCTTACTCAGTCTTTTTGACTGACCCATTTTGTTTCGCCTCTTTTCTTTTCCCCCCCAGGTTACAGGGAGGAAACACTGCTGTTTAGTTCGGACTTCTTCTGCTTGAAGGTCATCATGGATGGCTTGGACTTTTCCTGGCTATGGCTACTTTACTGTTTTTATTTGTGGAATAATTTATGAAAAAGCCTTTATGCTTCTTTACTATTGCAAGACAGGTTTTGATGTACTCTAATGTAAAAGGCTTTAGACCTTATGTATTCATGTTTATGAAAGTTCGATTTTACTTCCGCTATTTTATATGTTCTGTCTTGTGATATTTCTGTGCATGTTTACCAATAATGCCCCTCTAAAGCTAGTGCATTCCTTTGCGAGTGACCCTAGCGGAGGCGGGGTGTTACAGTATGCTTATTTACATAGCTGTGTATTATTTGATTATAAGTTTTAACACAGGTGCATTTACATCAATCTAGATGTTGTAACTATGGTATAAGGTCTAAATGATATTGATGAGGCAAAGTTGAATAGCATAAAAATTGGGAAGATTCCTAATTTTTATGCTACTCAACTCTTGCTTTATCAATATCATAGGTAATCTGAAAATTGTGGAATATGGTTAAGCGCCTTCGTCAACTCTTCCCTTATGTCTTATAGAGATGGAGTGCAGGAAATGCTGAAGAGGCCTAGGAAAAAAAAAGGCTAATGTTTGTGGGTGATTCGCTGAATAGAGGACAATCGATATCCATGATGCGCCTCCTGCAGTCATTGATCCCTGACGGAAAGCACTTGATGTATCCAAATGCCACACTGACAATTTTTAAAGCAAAGGTCAGCGTTTATCTTATTGGCTATCTATGCTTACCATTAGTGAAAATTACTACAAATTGCACATTTACCTACAGGACTATAGTTGGTAGTTAGAAAAATTTATCTTATTGATAAATTAATAGTCTTTTTGGACTTCAAACTCATACCAAAAGGTATTATAACTTATAGTAGAGATCTTTCATATTTTTTGATGGGATCCAAATGATCTATTAATTAATTAAAGGCAACATTTTTAATGATAATTGGAGCATACAATCTTTAAGATTTTTCAGTCTTGTGACTGAACAAAACTCTTTTTTCTGTTATTTCTCTCCACTAGAACTGCATTTAATACCAAGTGGTTTAATGTGTTATACTTGGCAAGAAGCTTGTTGTTCCGAACAACAAGCTCTTAGGCTTTCCATTCTTGTCCCTAGGAGAAGCCTATTTACTACTTTCCATTATTATAGTCAATCACAATAGGCTATATTCCCCATTACTACCAATTATTTACTGTTTTAATCTTTCTTTACTTACTATCATACGCGTTCCTACCCTTTTTAAGGAAAACATTTCACGCACCTCTCAAGTTTGATTTACAAAAGATGCAATGATCTATTTCCATAGCGTATAACTACTAAGATCCGTAGTTGCAAGTTATTTTATTTTGATTGTGGCCTTTCTTGCAACTACGTTCTTAGGAATAAGTTGCTATGAAAATATATCACTTTTCCCCTAAAAATCTAACTAACTCAGTCCACTATGTACTTTCCTTTCTTATTTTCTGAGTTAGACATTATATTTCTGTTTTATATATTATTCACAATCCTATAACTTCCCTTTAATCAAAATAGAAACATTAATCCTTATGATCATGTTCATTTTTCAATTCAAGTTCCAAGATTACATTATTAAGGTAATTTCTAAATTCAAATGGAGGACCTAATGAAATTAGGTTTTATACAATAGTAATATTTTCAATATATACCAAATACACTTAATAATCAATTTCCACAATTTCCAATTATTTAGCATATTAAGTAAAACGAGGAATGAAAATGATAGATATACCATTATCAAAAGGTATAATTAAAATCCACTCACCTTATAGCTTCCCAATCTTGAATATGATCCAGATTTGTTATTCTGTGGCATCCCTAACTATTTCTTTTTAAAATAATCACGGATTCACAAACCTGATACTAAAAGAAGAGGGAAAGAAAAGGGCGAAACCTAAATAAATTAGATTCAAGAACTTACCTCACATTGGTTAGAAATCGAGACACTTATGTTGTAGATTTATATCTCTTATCTTCAAACCTTAAATCAGAATCCCTAAGAACTAACATTTTAATTTCTAAAAAGGTTTGGAGAGAAAAGAGAATGGCAGAGCCTAGATAGTATCACCGAATATATGAGGTTAAAGCTAGGCCCTACTAGTCTATTTATAGGTGTATGAGAAAGTCTGATCTATCAGATTTAATCAAATACAATATGAACTGTTATATCAGAAAATCTTGGCCGATTAAGTTGACCCCTATGTCGACCTATCTCTAAGGTGGTTCGACACATGGGTCGAACCAGGTAGTATATGGGTTGACCCATCCTGGGTTCAGACGAGATTTCTACACCGTTGTGCTTTCTAATTTTTACGTTAATTACTTAATATAATTCTCTTGTTTTATATTATTCTAGTTATAAACTATATTTAAGTTTGAATTTCGAATCTACACATATATATACATACAATCCCTTGATTATTTAATTAAATAATAACTTATGCATACGTGCTCCGTTTTAGACATGCCATATACCAAAACAAATCAGAAAATTGGCATGAACACAATGGTATATGTTTCAGGGCTAAATTCTGAAATTATAATTTATCGATATTTTTATTTTATTATTAATGTAAAGTATGGGTTTCTACACAACCTGTGTACGGGAGGTGTTACAATCCTTAGGCATACTCTTTACTTGACAACAAACCAGCACCTCCTCGTTATTAAAAAATGGATTGGTTCTGGCTTTTCTTGGTCGTCTTACCCCAGTAAGTCCGTCTTAAACACTTTTGCTTATTCTTGGTCATCTTACTCTAGTAAGGCCACCTTGAACTTTTCTGGCAACTCTTGGTCGTCTTGCCCCGGCAGGGCCGAATTGAGATAACTTCGGTTTTGGAATCGAAATGTCTATGTTTGCTTACCCATGTATGGGATCAAGCATCCCTAGGCATGCTTTTCGCAAGCGATAAACCATTCAGTCTATTTCACAAACAAATTTGTAATCAGAAACGAATAAGCCTGCATATCCATGAACGAAAACAGTCATGTCCCTAGGCATGCTCTTTTCGATGATAAACTGTTAAGATTTCGTTTTGGTTTTACTAAAAACTCCAAAGTTTTGTAACCTTAACAAAAACTACTTCATTTGTTAAGACTTCGGCTGTGGTGTAAGGAAATCTAAAAGAGGATTGCAAACTAAGGACTCCGCTCCGTGGATTTCCGGCTTGTTCTTTGTCGTCTGGCCCCAGTAAGGCCGTCTTGGACCCCTCTGGCTTGTCCTTGATCATCTTGCCTTGGCAAGGCCGTCTTGGACCTTATCTTGCTTATCCTTGGTTGTCTTGCCCCATCAAAGTCGTCTCGGATTTCTCAAGCTTATCCTTAGTCGTCTTTCCCTAGCAAGACCGTCTTAGATGTTTCAGACTTGTCCTTCGTCTCCTTGCCTCGGCAAGGCCGTCTTGGAACTCTTTGGCATATCCTTGGTCGTCTTGCCTGGGCAAGACCGTCTTGGACCTCTCTGGCTTGTTCTTAGTTGTCTTTCCTCGGCAAGGCAGCCTTTTACTCATTTGGATATCTGGCCATCTAGTTATTAGTTACTTTGGATTTACAAATTTTGGGTTTTCCCAGTTTCCTGGTTATGGTTATTCTTGTTATTCAGGTTCTTGGACTCCTACAGTCCTCCGGTTATTCTGGTTATCTCTCAAAGAAATGTTCCAAAGCGATCGTCTTCTTTCTTTGGATTTCAAGCTTTTTGGTTTCACGGTTAATATGATCCAGTACGATCATGGATTTCTGGTTCATTGGCTTTGGTTTTCTGGTTAATACGATCGGACGCGATCGTGACTCTTTGCTAGTCATAAAAGTACACTTGGGATTCCTCTTGGCTTTGGTTCCTAAATTCCTGGATTTCTGGTTTTCTCGCAAACCACATCTTCCTTCAATCAAGAAAGACATGTTTTTGGGGGGTAAAGTCTTGACTAGCTTTTTGGAAAAGCAGTCACACGTCAAGATTATGGTTCACGATGCGCTAAAATCTCGAGAACATCGTTAGAAGACACAAAGCGATTTGGTTGAAGTTGCGACGTTTTCGTAAAAGGTTGTTAATAACGTCGATTTGCGAAATCGTCGTTAATAAACTCAGAAAATACGATGTGGTAAAAATGCATGATCGACTCGGTTCAGTTAGCTTAAAATCCTTGAGCGTACTAGTCCGATCATGTGGCAAAACTCATCGTGGAAAAAAAATATGGATTTTGGCAAATTCTGGTTCCACGCACTAAAAAAACAGCTCACCGACACGGCATGATTGCGGAAAATGGCTTGCGCAACTCACAACATAAAAATCTGACATTTGGAAAAGTGGTAAATTCGGCACGTTGAAAATTGTTGAGCAACACGGCGAAAACATGGATTTCCACGTGCGTGTGTCGGATTTGGCAAGGATCGGATTTTGGCAAAATTCATGATTTGGCACGTTGAGAATAAGTGATCGACATTGGAAAATCATTACTTTTCATGTGCGCATGCAAAGCCGATCAGGCCTAGGCTTGGCAAAGGGGAATTTCATATTTCAACTTTTCGCATCACATCTTCCCTGGGTGCATCACGTCTTTCCTCTGGATCTTCGTATTTGCACAGTCCGGATGCAAAATTCCACGGGTGTACGTGGTGGATCAGATACGAAATTCTGGGCCGATGCTTGGGATTTGAAATTGTTTTTTTAAAGGAAAGTGGAAAACGATATTGGCACACTAAATTACACATGCTGGTCACCCTTTTTACATTGATCTACGCATGGTCCTCAGCTATTTTTGCGGATTAGAATTTTTAACATTCTGGGATATGATTTTTTGGCTTTCGCTTTGTTTTTTGGCAATCTTTTGGGATGCGAATTTTTTATACTCTCGGGATACGAAATTCAGATTGATGCTCCCAAAACTCACCTATAAATACTTATTTGCTTAGCATTCAAAGGGGTTAGTTCTTGATTAGCATTTTTGGACTTCTACTGCACTATGGCATAATGGATTGGAGATCGCAAGCATCATTAATGGCTTCCATCACCATCTTCATGACTTTGGACACCTCTATGGACTTGTAAATACCACGTAAAGCATTTGACTAAAAATTTTGGACATTCAATTGGACTTTTGTCATGCTTTTAGACATATTTTCAAACTTTTGGGCATTGAAGCTATTTCTTGGACATTAATACATGCTTTGACTCAATGAAGAAGAAGAAGGGCATTTTGGTCAAGTTTAGAATTGACAAGCTATTTGCTGTTCTATTATATAACTTTGTACACAGAAATTGTCCGAATTTATACAAACATTGTAATCGGAAATCATATGATGAATGATTACTATGAAGTGGACGTAGATGTTAGTGCCAAACCACTTTAAAAGTTGTGTGTTCCCTTTACATTTCTCGTACTCTGGATATTTATAATTTTACACCTAAACTTACACTCGGGAGTTAAAGTGTGCAAATAACCAATTTCCTATGTCAACAACAAGGAATTTAAACAATAAATATATCATTACCAAAAGGCATAATTTAAATCCACTCACCTGTAACTTCCCAATTCCATAACTTGATTCAGAATTATTAACTGTGGTTTCTCCCTAATTCGATTCAATATTCTAATAATCATGGATTTACAATTCAGATCCCAAAAGAAAAGAAAAAAATTGAATTGAAACTGGATCAATGGAACTTACCTCGTACGACAAGGAATTCTGAGTGTTGCAACCCCAAGTTATGAATTTCATTCTCCATTTCTTGTTTCTGAAGGCCTAAACTAACTTAATTTGATTCAGAAAAGATTTGGAAAAAAATGAAACGGCAACATTTCATTGTCGGCTTGGAAAATAATGAGTTTAACTACTAGCCGTAGACGTTTATTATAGCTGCTCAAAAGAACTTGGTACGCTAGATTCAAATTAGAACAGTCGCTTACAAAATAAACATGTTAGAAAACGCATGCTGGCAGCCCCACTTGGGTCGACCTAGCATCATCCTGGGTTGACAGAGGGTCAACCCAAACCTTCCTTCGGTCAACATTAGGTCGACCTAAGTACTTCCCCGAGTCAACCCATAAACGTTTTTTGAGAAAGCATATACATGCCTTTAACGGTGATTTAGATGTGCTTAATTTATTTCCTTAACATTATTATTCTTAATGTTATTTTCTATTTATTTCCCTTATTCTTGGCCTTACCCCATTTTCAAATTTTAAACTTATTTCGGGAATTTTCTACATGCATATAATTAAGATTTTAATTTATATTCGCAGGTCATTTACGTATAAATATTTTCTGATGCTAAACTTCGTACTTACGTAATTTATCTGTACGAACTCCATTCAGAACGTATTATATATGTAAATTTATCAAAAAATACAACAAATGCAATGGTACATGTACCAAAGGCCAATTCGCATAATTCAAAAAATACCCATTTTCCCATTTATCGTATTTTTGTAATTATTTAATTAAATTAACATTATAAAAATGCGAAGTGTTACATTCTTCCATCCTTTAGGAAATTTCGTCCCCGAAATTAGATAAAGGGTGCGTTTATGTAATTTCTCGCATAATTAATGAACATCAGGTGTATATCTAGTTTAACAAACATCTGTGCGCTGGTGCAAAGTGCAATACATTATATAAATTCATGCATGCAATGAATTTCTAAGTGGTACCTCTTGTATGAATGTTGTCTTTTTCAAAGATGTTTTGAAAACCTGATGCACATAACCTAAATATACTTGCAATTTCTATATGAATGCAATATTTTTGTAAAATAAAAAAATATCCTTTCATCCAATTTTTCCCACACTCTTATAGAATAAGAGCGTAGTTCATCCAATTTTTGCATCCAAACCCTACCAATCAACTTTAAATTTGCAAATTTCAGAAAATTCTAGTTTTCATATTTGGTTTCTTATATTAGAAAAGGATAATTCACATGTATAGCCTTGTTCTTGAAACTTATAACAGATTTAGCCATGTTTGTAACATAATTACAAATTTAGACCTAGTTTGGTCTGGGGAGTTGAGAAGGCGAGTTTTCAAAACTAGCCTGCGTGCGAGTTTTGAAAACTCGCCTTCAGTTATGAACTCTACAAAAACTATTTTAAACAAGCCAAACAATTTTATCAAGAACAACATACATCATACAAACCGCGTTCACCCAATTCGATAAAAAATATATTACTACGACCCAATACAATATAACCATGACACAACAATACAACATAACTTAGACCCAACAATACAACATAACTTAGACCCAACGATACAACATAACGACGACCCAGTACAACGTAACTATGACCCGTAGCTTCAGAATGAACCGTAGCTCCCATGAAGCGTTTCATTCTTAATTGCCACATTCATTCTTTCCAAGCTATTAACCTCAGCTTGCATCTCAAGTGCGTACTGGACACCCCTCTCTGTTAAAGGTGGATCGTACCATGAAAAAAATTACAACTCTACAACCCTTGGCGATTCTGTGCATGAATGTATGCTTTGCAACCATAAAAGCGACGACCTCATTCGTTTGACTTGTAGAAACAAGCACATTACATTTGACTCCGCAACAGCAAAGGATTGAACGACCAATCATGCTGGAGCTTGACCTATCAAGGTGTCGAGCAAGAACTTCCCTCAACTGAGCATTAAAGGGTTTTTGCAACATTTGGCGACGTTGGACTGCAACGTTCTGCTGCGTTGCACTAAAGAGTTCGGACTCGACCTCTGTGACATCTACTTGGACTCCCATTTGTGTTTCAGGTACGAAGTTGACATCTTTCATGGGTTGTTTACCACGTTCGTAATCATCATACATTTGAACCATGGTATCGTCATCGAATATCCAATTAGCCATTTTAATGGTAAACTACTCAACAAAATCCAGGGAGTGATGAAAAGACGAAGAGAGTTTCCTTGGTCTTTAATAAGGGAGAGAGAGGAGGAGAGACTGGTTTGAAGCATGTGATGACCCATAAATCAAGGAGTGATGAATCTCTCCTGATAAGAGTAGTCAGTGTGCATGTTATGACCCCTTTAGCTAAAGATAATTATGGGGCCGAACTGATATGACTACTCAGTATGATAATTATGAGGCTGAAGTGAGAGGACTAATTAGTATGCTCACTTCAGAAATTGTCCCCTTAGGAACACTGTAGCACTGATATAAAGTTAAATGCTCACTCCATACTATATACATTTTGGCCTGACGTGTTATGAGTTCCTAGGCATTTGTCAACAATAATGCTCATGTGAATGGGGATGATCCTGTTTTTTAACTCCTTTGTGTAGTGAAATGTTTAAATTTTATGTGGATGGGGACGATCCTGTACCAAATGTTCAACAACGTCGGAACAGTCGGTCGTTTTACCACGACAAGAAGTCGGTTCTTATCAAGTACCACATGTTCCAATTCATTATGAATAGGAAGGTGACTCTTATCAAGTTTGTTGCTACTGCGGTTATCCGGCTGAAGTTGTCGTTCGAGCAGATGGCAACAATATTGGTCGGCGCATTCATTAATGTCCATCCATCCAAAAGGATGCAGTTACTCTGAATGGATAGACGAACCGTTATGCCCAAGGGGAATAACATATGTGAAAGAATTCGAATAAGAGATTAGACGCCTCCCAAACGTTATTGAACAGTTGTGGTTTAACCATAATAATTAGACGACTTAAAATCCCTAGAGCATGATCGTGAGATATAGTTTGGTTGTGCAATATTTTCCTAGTTAGCATCTATTTCGGTGTTGGTATCTGTTGCATCCTAAGTTTTAATACTTATTTCTATGTTAGGATCGGTTGCAATCAAATTTTTAGTTAATATAGTTTGTTTGCCATCCGTATTTTTTGTTTTGATATTCGTATTAACTAAACGACGTTTGAACGTATAATTTATAATATAATTAAAAACAAGCTCCTAACATCGCGGTAATTCATAGTTTTACGCATTGAACTTTAACTGAATATATATAATTTGTTCTACATTGGATTTTTTTGAAACAAGAAACGTTCGAATCTACTAAACTATATTTTTATAATGGAAGAGAAAAATAAAGATTTCATTCTACCGATTTTTATTTATGTCCAAATCAAATCTTCAAAAAGTCACTGCGGAATCGTTTATTAACTATAGCGACTTATTAATAGTTTATGAAGAATTTTTATAAAATATTAACTGAGCGTCGATTTTAATGTACAAGGGAGTGGTCAACATAGTACTACGTCACCGTGTTGTGTGTAGGCTAGTTTGAATGCGGTTTTGTGTGTATGCTAGTTTGAATGTGGTGTTGTGTGTAAGTTTGTTAGGGTGGTATTTTACTGAAGGCGTGTTTTGGAAACTCGCCTGTGTATTTTACTGAAGGCGAGTTTCCAAAAATTGCCTTCAATACAAAAACAGGTCTACATTTGTATTTTTTTCTGGAACATGGCTATTCCTATTATTTTTACAAAAACAAGGCTAAGTAAGTGAATTAGCCATTAGAAAACGGTAGGAAGTGAGAAAGTCTGTATTTTCTACTTCTCTTTTACTCACCGTTTTCCCTGTACTTGGGAGCCTTGGCAACTATTCTATAAAAATTCCTACTTTCTTTTCCAAGCACAGTTTACACAAAAAATAATTTCTTTTTCAACTTTCCCAAACTTGCTTTGGAAGAATTTATTTTCTCTTGTTGTCCTCGTTTATGCAGTTATTGCCTTTATTACTTTTCATTTTATTTCTTTTTCTTTTAATCATTCATTCATTTCTTGCATACCTAGAAAAAAATGCTATACTAAACCATTCTATTTTCAACAATAAAATAGAATCCTTCATAGGAGTGCAACTCCATACCAAAAGAAAATAGGCTCTGCTACAATCACTACTATGCCAAGGTACGATGGTTAAAGGTGGTTTCTACATAGACTAGGAGGCCAAAGTCCCCATGACATAAAAAAGGTCCTCATCACTGAATCCATCCTACCATAGCATTCCTTCTTTCCATCTACCCTTCTCTAAAAACCCATCCTGCGTACCTGCTAGTTCCATGAGCCACCAATGATATACTGATATTATTGGCTAACCATACCCAATACCTAAATGAATACAAACCTGATAACCCTTACTTCACCATGAAGTATCCTCACATCCTATGGCCTAGTTCTCATCATTTCTTAAAGTAAGACAACACTTTATGCCTTTTAGTTTCCCAAAAAGCGCTAAAAGTGGGATTTCCGTTAATCACACATCATACCATATTTTTCATACAAGAATCACAAATTCGGTCTTACTTTTCATTTATCTTCATATTCCAATTAGGTATGTTCTTGGCCTTCCCTTGAAAATTTAATATTCTCTCATTTTATTACTGATTTGCATGGGAACTTAATTCTCATTTGAATTAACGGACCTGCTTTTCCACTTAACTTGTATCATCTCTTAAATTAATGTTTATGCGGAACCTCTCTACTTCCTTTCCATATAAACTTTACAAGTTTTAAATTTTTCCCTTAAATCTTTTACAGTAAAATAGTAACAACCATAGAGACCGCTTTCTAATATTATTTTTCTCGATTTACATACACTACCGTATAACCTTTTTAATGTTGACTATTTTCCATTTTTACTTCCCTATTTCTTAATTTAGACTTTCTACAATTACCGCTCAAGTTTATGGTTTACTCACATACCGAGATAATTTCCCAAAGCTCTACCTAGTGTTTAAGCAAACTACTAGAATTATCCTACTAAACCATTTTAAATTTCAAAAATGTTATTTTCTCATAAAGCTTTCTCAAAAGTCAAAAATTTAGGAAAATAAGAATTGATTACTTCTATTCAATATTGTATAATCTATCTTAAATCTATCCAACATACATGCCCAATTCATTTATTCCTGCTTTCCCTTTTTTGCCTCTGAGACCTAGTGTGACAACCCCAAAACCCCGTGATATGGTGTTTAGGATAATCATTGGAATATAACACATTAATCATCATTAGCAGATCACAGATAATAGCATGAACATAAAATAGGATAATTTACACACATATGACAGCAGAATCATATAGATATCACCACATCAGAGAGCACAGTGCAGGATACAACTTAGTGCATAATAATACATAATCAGTCACCATCGCCAGAGGCGGAATCATATATAAAGAGTACACAAAATAAATATCAGTCTACATCGCCAATGGCGGAATCATAATATATATACAATAATGGTGGAAAGAGTCAAAGTCAGCACGGTGTAGTCAAGCCTTGCCATGAGCCAAAAGTGCGCCAGATACCTGTAACTAGGCTGCCCGTGTGAAAATGAGGGCACCCGAGTTTGCAAGGTGAAACAAACTACGAGTCAGTCATGGGACTGGTATGAGAAATCTACTTAACTTATTAACAACAATAATAAGGCAAATCAAAGGACCACGCCACTTTCGCGGAATGGGTTTACTCCAATGAGTGCTAGTGCACGAAATAAAGTAAATGATTAAATCATCGCAATACTTTTTTTATAATGAAGCCATTATAAGACTCAGGTCCCATCACACAATGCAACGCAAGCCAGAGGATAGAGTTTTACCTTATAATGGCAAAAAATGCTTCATACGTATAAAACAAAAGTGTTTGATATTATTACTAGTGCATATATGTTTCGATTTCAATCATAAATATCAATCCTAGACGGCATGGGTACCATATATCATGTCGCCATACTAGTAATACAATCACATTCGCATATTTCGTATTGGAAATTGGATTCCTTCATGAGTCGAGGAAAGGGGAAAGCTCCTCTCCGATTCGAGACACTCTAGCAAATGTCCCAGGACCCCACTATGATCCTTGGATCTTCAGGGTCGGTCCTCTCTTACTTTTGAGGATTGGCAATTCCTGAACACATGTTTCCCGGTCCTTACAGACCTATAACCGAGGCGCCTCGTATTCCAACAACCACACAGGTGAAAAGTATATATAATGTCAGGGTTGGTAGGTCACTGACACCACCTTAGCTAGAAAGAAACGTCGTGCTCTCCCTGCAGTCACTATCCCGTTTTTGACTCATACCGAGGTGTGAGGCTCGCGAATTCACGTTATACATAAAGCTACATCACACAGACCATGCTTTGATCATCAACCACAAGACTTTGCTTTACAACAGAAGCGTTGATCATATGCCACTTAGGCGTGTCACACAGGCAATCCACTCCATGCGACTGATTCCTATCAATACATAACCTCTGTGCTCGTACATCTCAGAGAAGGGCGTTAAGCAAGAGAATAAATTCTCCGCCGCCAAACAGATATATATTTAACAGAGATCAATCAACACGGAACAAAATCCAATGTCAGACACACAGTCCATTTACAAGTCCGTTCTGGGTCTGAACGAAACCGGAGGCACCAAATTCCTCGCATATCCGTACAATCAACAGTATGTTTGGACGGCTACTACTTCAGCTCCTTCACGGTAGCTACTCCAATCACGAGCATCAGTAGCGCCCATCCATCCAATGTGAAGATCGTCGGTCTTCAACCGTCTTCGACTTCTCAACGTCGGTCGATTATTTGAAATAAGATGAACTCAGCCTTTTCAAATAACCCACGTATATTTAGATTTTCAAATCAATTTATCCCATGGTTGGACTATTCAACATTCACATTTCAGTTCTTTAGTTATAATTTTCATGTTAAATACATTCAACCATCACATATCAAGCAAACACAACAAAATTGATTTATTTCCACACTATATCGTCTATAGTATTTTATAACGATATATCGCCATTTTTATTTTTTTAAAACGGCCATATTTAATTAAACGACGATACAGGTCGTGCCGATGCGCTGGCGCTGTTTTTCACTAAATTTGTTTTACACATATCTGAAAATCTAACCGTTGGATCTTCACAAAATTTATATCATTAGGAAGGTCATTTCAAAACGAATCCAATGGTTTCAGTTTCGGGAAAATCCGACGGTTGAATCTTCCACACTAGCCATTTGAAGTTATGATTTCAATTTACGAACTGGAGCGTCGTTATTCGATTTAATTTAATTATATATATATATATATATTAAATATAATCGTTTCTGGCGCTGTTTTTCTTCAGATTTGAATTAAACATTCCAGACAATCCAACTGTTGGATCTTCACAAAGTTGGTGCCGTTGGAAAGATATTTCCAAGGCGAACCCAACGGTTGCAGTTTTGGGAAAAATCCAATGGTCGGATTTCCTGCACTAGTCGTTTGAAATCACAGTCTCAAAACACAAACTGCACGGCCACGTTTCGTTTTAATTTTATTTATATTTATATATTTATATAAATATAGTTCATTCAAAAATTCCTATATCGTTTCCACTTCAAATATTTCACTAACGCCTTTAAATTTTGGAAAATTTCGCCACAACCTCCTTTGTATGGGAGGGGCTGGGAAAATTCCCAAATAGCCACACGGGCGTCTCATGTCAAAAAGAAAAAGAAAACGCCAAGCGGCTAGCCAACAGGCTCATAAAATCATCACCCAAACAAAACAGTAAACGTGTACGTATTTGTCGGGCACCAAATTTTATTCCTCTTCTCTAGCCTCTTTGTTATAACCTGTTCAATAAATATGCATGTACATATATGTAATTTTTATCACTTATCAATTTCCATTCAACTTCATATCTGATACACTTTGGTTTAAAAACACCATTCATTCTAATGTTGCATGCATAGGCAAAAATCATATCATTAGCTAATTAATGAATATTTCAACTCATGCATATTTATTTGAACAAGTGGCTATTTTTAACACTTCACATTTCAAAGATGATAATTTTGGCGAACTAAAATATATTTCAACACATGACTATTTTATTTAGTTCCTATGCATGTTAAAAATAATATTCCTTTCACAAATATTTATTTCAACGCTCGCATATCTTTAGCATATCACATATATGATAAAAATGATATTTTTATCATTTGAATTATTTATTCGACACATGAATGTTTTCAACACTTTATAATTTCAATAAAAATGTAATTTTTATTGTTCAATCTTTTTATTCAACACATGAATTTTTCCAATACACACACTTCTCAACACATGAGCACCTCCACACGTAGATATTTTATATATGTTGTTCATATAAGAAAGGGGAAATTTTTATTATTGAAACTATTTATATATAAGGCGAATATTTTTCGTACTTCATATATATTATAAAAATGTAATTTTTATCATTTAAACACTTCATTCACTCACACATTAATTTAAAATTTTCACATCACTTCTCAACACATGAGCATTTCCACACATGGATATTGTTTCAACACATGACTTTGATTTCAACGCATGAAGATAATTTCAACATATGAAAATAATTCTAACACATGAATATTATTCAAAATTTCGGCAGCATAACGGCGGGGTAGTTAAAACCGGCACCGTCCCTAGTACGGCTCCTCGCTCTACCTTAAAACCTCGCGGTTTTTGACAATGGGGATTCATGCATCTAATTCGCACGCAGGCGGCATGTTTTATTTTTATTTCCACAATTATTTCCAATTCATTTCAATCACCAATGGGTATTTTTCAACCACAACCAATCAATATCAACCACAAACAATTATTCAACCATTCGCATTTTTCATCCAATATTTCACACCAATTCACAACAATAAATATCGTCCACGGTTGGTGGACGAGGGGAGTATATATATATATATAATTAAATAATTGTTATATTTCACTTGCATTTCAACACATATATCAGTTATTCTATGCATGTATAATTCATACTTCGCTTATATAGCTTACACAACGCATGTACATGAAGTATACAACACGTGTGTAATTTATATTTCCCTTATATAATTTATACACGACATTTTCCATTCAAATTCATTTAATTTAGATTTCTCACATTGGTTTTCGGAGTGCTAAAAATCGTAGATGACTCAGAAAAATCTGTGGTCTCTTCTATGCGGTAGAGAGCTTCCTTGCGGTCCCGATGTTTCCTGTTTCATCGAATTTCGTCAACACACCATAAAGATATGATTTTTCAAAGTGCAAACATAAAAAAGAACTCACCTTTCACGATGGTTCAAAACTTGGGTTGCGGTTTTCGCGAAAACCGAGGCACGTGGGGATGATCGGAGGTGATGACGTGGAAGAGGGAGGAGAGGGGAGTCGGCGCAGGGCGGTTTGGGGTGGTTCGGTGGTCGGTGGCGCACATGGCGGCGCTGGGAAGTGTCAGACTTCCTGGGCCTCGTTCTCGTCGATGGGGAGGAGGGAGGTGACGAGGGTAGGTCGGATTGGAAGAGGGGAGGCGGCGGCGTCGACTGGTGGTGGTGGCGTCGGCAGGGAGCTGAGGCGGCTGTGATTTGGGGGGGAAGGGTTGAACGATTTCCGCCGTCGATCGGGGAAGGAAAAGGGGTTTTCGCGTTTTTTTTTAAATAATGAAAGGAATTTTTCCATTGGCCCGTGGTTTTATTATATTTTAAAATACTGTTTCTCCACACGGACACCAATTCAAACCCAACGACTGTCGCCCCTAGCTAAATACCCCCATCCCGGACATAATGGGATATGTTTCGTTGGCCAATTCGACTGTTACAGTCAGTTATTTTTCAAATTAAAGTATAAAACATTTAATTTTAACTTCGAACGTACACTTCAATTTGCCAGAGCCACAAACTGATTCGAAAAATTCCAGAAAAATAAATCTAGCTATGTTTTGACGCTACAGTCCCAACAAAACTAGTTTCGTCGAATTCTGAGTTCGTTTGAAAAATGGCCATTTTCTGATCGATCCAATTTAACAGAAATTGACCAAACACATTTTCTTTTGCCACGCTCACATACTAGCTTCAAAAATTATGAAATTTGAAACCTAGCAATAGTTTGACATCCCGGACCCAACAAAAGTGGTTTCGTCGAATTCCGAGGTCGTTTGCAAAATATCAATTTTCCAGTGCTATATATTCTATGTAGCGACCTTTCTGAAAATTCATTCGGCCATAACTTTTGATTTCCGTTATGAAACTTCGATTTTTCAGATTCGTTAGAAAGGTATTGATAAACAGATTTAATTATTTTTGGTTTCGCTAAAATCCGTTATATTTTCCACCCTGCACAGTCAGTCAAAGTTTGAATTCAAATTTTCAAACTGACTCACTATATCTAATTCACTATTTTGTTGAAATATTCTATTTCAATTGTTCAAATTCCTTTGAAATGACCAATTTAAAATTTTTAAATTGGCTCGTATTTTCCGGGTTGTTACAATCTCCCCCACTTAAACCTTTCCGTCCTCGAAAAGGAAACAACAGTAAAGTAGGAAACAAAATGTAAATGCAAAGTATTGTAAAGGTACCTTGCACCGGAGTTAGTCAGAGATGTCCACTCTGCATTTGGGGTAATCTTGCTTAATGCTTTCCTCAGTCTCCCAAGTACAGTCTCTAGGATCACTACTCCACTGCACTTTAACTAAATGAACCTTTTTGCTTCTCAGTTCTCTAGTTTCTTTGCCAACAATCTTTAATGGCTCTCTTCTGAGTGCTAATTCTGGAGTTATGTCTATATCCTGTTGCGCTGCTTATTCTACATACGTGAAAAACATCGTGCACTCCAGGCAACCAATCTGGTAATTGAACCCTATAAGCAAGAGTTCCAATTCGTTCAAGTATAGGAAAGGGGCCAATAAATCTCGGTGCCAACTTCCCAGTTTTGCCAAATCTGATTACTCCTCTCATCGGAGAAACTTTCAAATAAACATGGTCACCAACAGCAAAGGTCAAATCTCTTCTTCTAGAATCTGCATAACTTTTCTGTCGGCTTTGCACGGTTCTCAATCTCTTTTTGATGAAGTCAACTTTATCAGATGCTTCTCTAATCATATTGGGTCCTAACACGAGTCTATTGCCAGGTTCTACCCAACATGCTAGAGATCTGCACGGTCTGCCATATAATGCTTCAAATAAAGACATTCCCAAACTTGCTTGATAGCTATTGTTATATGAGAATTCTGCCAAATGCAAGTGATCTTCCCATGACCCACCAAAATCAATTATACACGCCCGCAATAAATCTTCTAAAATTCTATTCACCCGCTCAGTCTGGCCATCTGTTTGAGGGTGATAAGCGGTGCTCATATTCAGTTTCGCTCCCAATTCTGTCTGGAATGCCTCCCAGAATTTACTAGCAAATATTGGGTCTCTATCACTGACTATGCTGATGGGAATTCCATGCAGCTTAACGATTTCTTTGAAATATATCTGTGCTAGACTTTGTGCGGTTCTATTGGATCTGACAGGTATAAAATGGGCAGTCTTCGTGAACCGATCTACGATTACCCAAATGCTGTCATTACCTTTCCTGGTTCGCGGCAAACCATCTATGAAATCCATGGAAATCTGTTCCCATTTCCAACCTGGGACTTCCAACGATTGCAACAACCCAGCCAGCTTCTGTTGGTCGCTCTTGACCAATTGACAAGTAGGGCATCTGCTAACATACAAAGAAATATCCCTCTTCATTGCCTTCCACCAGAAAGTGCGTTTGATATCGTTGTACATTTTACTTACACCAGGATGGATGCAAAGTTTAGATTTATGGCATCCATCTAGCACCTCTCTTCGAAGGCCTGGAATATTTGGAATGCAAATCCTATCATTTAACCTGAGAACCCCTTTATCGTCAATACGGAAACTTGTGATTTCACCTTCCTTGACCCTCTGACTGATTCTCTGGATGAATTCATCGTCTTTTTGAAGGGCTGAAATCTTATCAATCAATCCTGGCGTAATTATAAGATTGGCAATGATTGCGGTTTTTCTACTAAGCGCATCCGCTACAACGTTAGCCTTCCCCGGCGTATATAGGATATCAAGATCATACGCTGCAAGAAATTCTAGCCAACGCTGCTGTATCAAATTCAGGTCTTTCTGGGTGTATAAATACTTCAATGATTGATGATCTGTGTACAACACAAATTTCTCGCCCAATAAATAATTCCTCCAGATTTTCAAAGCAAAAATGATAGCTAGCAACTCAAGATCATGAGTTACATAATTCTTCTCATGTGGTTTCAGTTGGCGGCTTGCATAAGCGACTACTTGGCCTCTTTGCATTAACACTGTACCAAGACCTCTAATAGAAGCATCTGCCCAAACTGTCAAATCCTGATTGCCATCAATAATGGTTAACACTGGAGCAGTCGTCAGTTTCGATTTCAATTCCTGGAAAGCTTCTTCACAGTCGAAAGTCCACTTAAATTTCTCATGCTTCTTAGTGAGCTTCGTTAACGGACCGGATATTTTCGAAAAATCCTTAACGAACTTTCGACAATAACTAGCCAACCCCATAAACCTTCTAACCTCTGTGGGTATAGTGGGTTGTTTCCAGTCTTGAATCGCTGTTATTTTTCTCGGATCTACAGAAATCCCTTTCTTTGACACAACATGGCCAAGAAACTTCACTTCTTCTTGCCAGAAGACACATTTAGAGAATTTGGCTTTGAAGACGTTCTTTCTTAGAATCTCCAATACTTGTTCTAAGTGTTTTTCATGCTCGGGTTTTGATTTGGAGTAGATTAAAATATCATCGATGAATACGAGGACAAATTTATTCAGAACTCCCCTGAACACTCTATTCATTAGATCGACAAAGTATGCTGGAGCGTTGCACAGGCCGAACGACATTACTAACCATTCATAAAATATGTCTGGACCTCTGAAAGCTGTCAAAGGAACACACTCCTCTGCTACTCTCAATTGATGAAAACCTGTAGCTAGGTCCATTCGGGAAAATACTCTCGCCCCATTTAATTGGTCTAGTAGATCGTCGATGCGGGGTAATGGGTATTTATTTTTGAGCATCTGTTTGTTGAGGTCTCGGTAATCAACGCACAATCGAAGAGTACCGTCTGACTTTGGGACAAACACAACAGCTGCACCCCAATTAGAAAAGCTAGGTCTGATTAGATCCTTCCACAACAGTTGACGAGTTTGATCGCCTAATTCTTCTTTTTCCTTCGGAGTCATTCTGCGAATTGGATGTACCACTGGTCTGTCATTGGGAATTAGATCGATTCTGAATTCTATTTCTCTTTGCGGAGGTAAGCTTTCAACTTCTTCAAACACATCCGCATAGTTTCTAACAATCGTAATCTTTTCTATAGAAGTGGGGATAACTTCTAATGCCGACCAAAATTCTTCTCTATCTGGATTCGAACCATGACAGGGTACCGTAATATATCCAAGCTTCGTTCGAATTTTAACGATTCTTTCCGCACAATTTACTTTGGCTTCGTATTTCGTTAACCAATCAAGCCCGAGAATGATATCGAATTCGGGAAAATCCATGATGATTAAATCAAAGGGAAACTTGTAGGAAGAATAAGAGACTGGCACTCTACAATATGAACTGAGAATGAGAGATCCTCCTATCGGGTTATGTACTTCAACCGATTCTTTGAGCTTTCTCTGTTTTAACTTTAATTTGTGCACTGTGTTACTAGCAATAAAACTACGCGATGCACCCGTGTCAAACAATACAGAGACAGGAATATTTTTAATTGTAAGGGTACCTCCCAAAACATCGGGTTTACCTGCTCCATCGGAAGCAGCTGGCGGGCTCGACCCATCATACACGTGAGCTACTGCGGCCTTCTTTAGCAAAGGGCAGTCTTTGACAAGATGATCCGTCTTGCGGCAATTAAAGAAGGAGCGAGGGTTCTGAGAACCCTGGCTTGAACCTTGTGAATTTGTCTTCTGCCTCTTCGTGGTTGTGCACACATTACAGAAGTGCCCCATTTTGCCACAGTTATAGCAGCTTCCTCTTGGCGGCTTGCCAGTCTGAGGTTTCGAGGATGCTGCTTGGCTTGACTCAGCTTGATTCACAGCAGGCTTGCGTTCGTTCCCGGCTTGGCTTTTAGCGCGATCCTGCTCCAGATGCCTTTGGTCAAGGTCTTCGTAGTTGCACGTCATTTCGACCAATTCATTAAATTCCATCTTGACGTGGGCCATGGCTCTATCATGATACTGCTGCTTTAGCCCAAGGATAAACCTCTTATTTTTGGACTTTGCAGTGGCAACAAGCTCCGGAGCATAGGGGGACAACTGTGTAAATTTATTCAGATAATCCTGCACTGAAAGATCCCCTTGCTGGAGGTTGGCGAAGTCATCGTGCATTCGTTCTAGGGCATGTTCCGGGACATATTTCTCTTTGAAGAGTTCTTTGAATCCGTCCCAGGTTCTTCCAGCTTCTCTATTCCCGGCGGTGAGAGATTCCCACCATAGTTCAGCTTGTTCCTGCATAAGCCAGGCACCTATAATAGCTTTATCTTGATCTCCAAGCCTTAGGCCTTCTAGTATTTTCTCGCATGTTTTGAGCCATGCAAGGGCCTCTATTACTGTGCCAGTTCCCGAGAAGGTCTTGCCTCCTAGGTTTTTATATCTCTTAGCTACGCGGTCCAGCTTGAAGTATTGAGCAGCCAGGGGTTGTATCAAAGGTCCTTCTTCTACTGGGACTTCTCCCCGTCCTCTGCCACGGCCGACACGGCCTCCTCTAGCCGCAGAAGCTCTGGTAGCCATTTTTCAAGTTCTGTATAAGAAAGAAAAGAGTCAGCTTACAAAAACGATAATATATTGCATGGTTAAGCAGAAAATTTAAGGAAAGATAACGATAGACTGATCAAATTGTTTTTGCTATTCTGCTCGGCTCATTCTAGGACTTTACTAGTCCTATCTCTAATGAGCTACTCGCCTTATAATACTACTGATTCTATTTTGACGAAGTGTTTAATGTGTTAGACTCCAGAACTAAGGTTAACCAAAGCTCTGATACCAGTTGTGACGACCCCAAAACCCGTGACACGGTGTTTAGGATAATCATTGGAATATAACACATTAATCATCATTAGCAGATCACAGATAATAGCATGAACATAAAATAGGATAATTTACACACATATGACAGCGGAATCATATAGATATCACCACATCAGAAAGCACAGTGCAGGATACAACTTAGTGCATAATAATACATAATCAGTCACCATCGCTAGAGGCGGAATCATACATAAAGAGTACACAAAATAAATATCAGTCTACATCGCCAATGGCGGAATCATAATATATATAAAATAATGGCGGAAAGAGTCAAAGTCAGCACGGTGTAGTCAAGCCTCGCCATGAGCCAAAAGTGCACCAGATACCTGTAACTAGGCTGCCCGTGTGAAAATGAGGGCACCCGAGTTTGCAAGGTGAAACAAACTACGAGTCAGTCATGGGACTGGTATGAGAAATCTACTTAACTTATTAACAACAATAATAAGGCAAATCAAAGGACCACGCCACTTTCGCGGAACGGGTTTACTCCAATGAGTGCTAGTGCATGAAATAAAGTAAATGATTAAATCATCGCAATGCTTTTTATAAAATGAAGCCATTATAAGACTCAGGTCCCATCACACAATGTAACGCAAGCCGGAGGATAGAGTTTTACCTTAAAATGGCCAAAAATGCTTCATACGTATAAAACAAAAGTGTTTGATATTATTACTAGTGCATATGTGTTTCAAAAGCGATTTCAATCATAAATATCAATCCTAGACGGCATGGGTACCATATATCATGTCGCCATACTAGTAATACAATCACATTCGCATATTTCGTATTGGAAATTGGATTCCTTCATGAGTCGAGGCCAGGGGCAAGCTCCTCTCCGATTCGAGACACTCTAGCAAATGTCCCAGGACCCCACTATGATCCTTGGATCTTCAGGGCCGGTCCTCTCTTACTTTTGAGGATTGGCAATTCCTGAACACACGTTTCCCGGTCCTTACAGACCTATAATCGAGGCGCCTCGTATTCCAACAACCACACAGGTGAAAAGTATATATAATGTCAGGGCTGGTAGGTCACTGACACCACCTTAGCTAGAAAGAAACGTCGTGCTCTCCCTGCAGTCACTATCCCGTTTTCGACTCATACTGAGGTGTGAGGCTCACGAATTCATGTTATACACAAAGCTACGTCACACAGACCATGCTTTGATCATCAACCACAAGACTTTGCTTTGCAACAGAAGCCTTGATCATATGCCATTTAGGCGTGCCACACAGGCAATCCACTCCATGCGACTGATTCCTATCAATACATAACCTCTGAGCTCGTATGTCTCAGAGAAGGGCGTTAAGCAAGAGAATAAATTCTCCGCCGCCAAACAGATATATATTTAACAGAGATCAATCAACACAGAACAAAATCCAATGTCAGACACACAGTCCATTTACAAGTCCGTTCTAGGTCTGAACGAAACCGGAGGCACCAAATTCCTCGCATATCCGTACAATCAACAGTATGTTTGGACGGCTACTACTTCAGCTCCTTCACGGTAGCTACTCCAATCACGAGCATCAGTAGCGCCCATCCATCCAATGTGAAGATCGTCGGTCTTCAACCGTCTTCGACTCTTCGACTTCTCAACGTCGGTCGATTATTTGAAATAAGATGAACTCAGCCTTTTCAAATAACCCACGTATATTTAGATTTTCAAATCAATTTATCCCATGGTTGGACTATTCAACATTCACATTTCAGTTCTTTAGTTATAATTTTCATGTTAAATACATTCAACCATCACATATCAAGCAAACACAACAAAATTGGTTTATTTCCACTCTATATCGTCTATAGTATTTTATAACGATATATCGCCATTTTTATTTTTTTAAAACGGCCATATTTAATTAAACGACGATACAGGTCGTGTCGATGCGCTGGCGCTGTTTTTCACTAAATTTGTTTTACACATATCTGAAAATCAAACCGTTGGATCTTCACAAAATTTATATCATTAGGAAGGTCATTTCAAAACGAATCCAACGGTTTCAGTTTCGGGAAAATCCGACTGTCGGATCTTCCACACTAGCCATTTGAAGTTACGATTTCAATTTACGAACTGCAGCGTCGTTATTCGATTTAATTTAATTATATTTATATATATATTAAATATAATCGTTTCTGGCGCTGTTTTTCTTCAGATTTGAATTAAACATTCCAGACAATCCAACCGTCGGATCTTCACAAAGTTGGTGCCGTTGGAAAGATATTTCTAAGGCGAACCCAACGGTTGCGGTTTCGGGAAAATCCAATGGTCGGATTTCCCGCACTAGTCGTTTGAAATCACGGTTTCAAAACACGAACTGCACGGCCACGTTTCCTTTTAATTTTATTTATATTTATATATTTATATAAATATAGTTCATTCAAAAATTCCTATATCGTTTCCACTTCAAATATTTCACTAACGCCTTTAAATTTTGGAAAATTTCACCATAACCTCCTTTGTACGGGAGGGGCTGGGAAAATTCTCAAATAGCCACACGGGCGTCTCATGTCAAAAAGAAAAAGAAAAAACCAAGCGGCTAGCCAAGAGGCTCATAAAATCATCACCCAAACAAAATAGTAAACGTGTACCTATTTGTCGGGCACAAAATTTTATTCCTCTTCTCTGGCCTCTTTGCTATAACCTGTTCAATAAATATGCATGTACATATATGTAATTTTTATCACTTATCAATTTCCATTCAACTTCATACCTGATTCACTTTGGTTAAAAAACACCATTCATTCTAATGTTTCATGCATAGGCAAAAATCATATCATTAGCTAATTAATGAATATTTCAACTCATGCATATTTATTTGAACAAGTGGCTATTTTTAACACTTCACATTTCAAAGATGATAATTTTGGCAAACTAAAATATATTTCAACACATGACTATTTTATTTAGTTCCTATGCATGTTAAAAATAATATTCCTTTCACAAATATTTATTTCAACGCTCGCATATCTTTAGCATATCACATATATGATAAAAATAATATTTTTATCATTTGAATTATTTATTCGACACATGAATGGTTTCAACACTTCATAATTTCAATAAAAATGTAATTTTTATTGTTCAATCTTTTTATTCAACACATGAACTTTTCCAATACACACATTTCTCAACACATGAGCACCTCCACACGTGGATATTTTATATATGTTGTTCATATAAGAAAGAGGAAATTTTTATTGTTGAAACTACTTATATATAAGGCGAATAATTTTCATACTTCATATATATTATAAAAATGTGATTTTTATCGTTTAAACACTTCATTCACTCACACATGAATTTAATTTTCACACATCACTTCTCAACACATGAGCATTTCCACACATGAATATTGTTTCAACACATGACTTTAATTTCAACGCATGAAGATAATTTCAACATATGAAAATAATTCTAACACATGAATATTATTCAAAATTTCAGCAGCATAACGGCAGGGTAGTTAAAACCGGCACCGTCCCTAGTACGGCTCCTCGCTCTACCTTAAAACTTCGCGGTTTTTGACAATGGGGATTCATGCATCTAATTCGCACGCAGGCGGCATGTTTTATTTTTATTTCCACAATTATTTCCGATTCATTTCAATCACCAATGGGTATTTTTCAACCATAACCAATCAATATTAACCACAAACAATTATTCAACCATTCACATTTTTCATCCAATATTTCACACCAATTCACAACAATAAATATCGTCCATGGTTTGTGGATGAGGGGAGTATATATATATATATATATATATATATATATATATATATATATATATATAATTAAATAATTGCTATATTTCACTTGCATTTCAACACATATATCAATTATTCTATGCATGTATAATTCATACTTCGCTTATATAGCTTACACAACGCATGTACATGAAGTATACAACACGTGTGTAATTTATATTTCGCTTATATAATTTATACACAACATTTTCCATTCAAATTCATTTAATTTAGATTTCTCACATTGGTTTTCGAAGTGCTAAAAATCGTAGATGACTCAGAAAAATCTGCGGTCTCTTCTATGTGGTAGAGAGCTTCCTTACGGTCCCAATGTTTCCTGTTTCATCGAATTTCGTCAACACACCATAAAGATATGATTTTTCAAAGTGCAAACATCAAAAAGAACTCACCTTTCATGATGGTTCAAAACTAGGGTTGCGGTTTTCGCGAAAACCAAGGCACGAGGGGATGATCGGAGGTGATGACGTGGAAGAGGGAGGAGAGGGGAGTCGGCGCAGGGCGGTTTGGGGTGGTTCGGTGGTCGGTGGCGCATGTGGCGGCGCTGGGAAGTGTCGGACTTCCTGGGCCTCGTTCTCGTCGATGGGGAGGAGGGAGGTGACAAGGGTAGGTCGGATTGGAAGAGGGGAGGCGGCGGCGTCGACTGGTGGTGGTGGCGTCGGCAGGGGGCTGAGGCGTCGACGATTTGGGGGGAAGGGTTGAACGATTTCCGCCGTCGATCGGGGAAGAAAAAGGGGTTTTCGCGTTTTTTTTTTAAATAATGAAAGGAATTTTTCCATTGGTCCGTGGTTTTATTATATTTTAAAATACTGTTTCTCCACACGGACACCAACTCAAACCCAAAGACTGTCGCCCCTAGCTAAATACCCCCATCCCGGACACAATGGGATATGTTTCGTTGGCCAATTCGACTGTTACAGTCAGTTATTTTTCAAATTAAAATATAAAACATTTAATTTTAACTTCGAACCTACACTTCAATTTGCCAGGGCCACAAACTGATTCGAAAACTTCCAGAAAAATTAATCTAGCTATGTTTTGATGCTACGGTCCCAACAAAACTAGTTTCGTCGAATTCTGAGATCATTTGAAAAATGGTCATTTTCTGGTCGATCCAATTCAACAGAAATTGACCAAACACATTTTCTTTTTCCATGCTCACATACTGGCTTCAAAAATTATGAAATTTGAAACCTAGCAATAGTTTGACATCCCGGACCCAACAAAAGTAGTTTCGTCGAATTCCGAGGTCGTTTGCAAAATATCAATTTTCCAGGGCTATATATTCTATGTAGCAACCTTTCTGAAAATTCATTCGGCCATAACTTTTGATTTCCGTTATGAAACTTCAATTTTTCAGATTCGTTAGAAAGGTATTGATAAACAGATTTAAATATTTTTGGTTTCGCTAAAATCCGTTATATTTTCCAACCTGCACAGTCAGTCAAAGTTTGAATTCAAATTTTCAAACTGACTCACTATTTCTAATTCACTATTTTATTGAAATATTCTATTTCAACTGTTCAAATTCCTTTGAAATGACCAATTCAAAAATTTTAAATTGGCTTGTATTTTCCGGGTTGTTACACCTAGCCCTACAACTTTCTTACACACCTTATTCTTTTGGAAAACAATTATTAATACCTTCTTTAAAAAAATATTTTAATGCCAAATTTAATAATTTTCCAAAAACTTTAAAGTTTTAAATTTGAAACTTGAAAACCCTTTCAAAAATCTTTTCCTATACCTCTTTCAATTTCAAGTTCTTCTAAAAATTTAACTGTGGGACTAGGTATAAGGTGCTCTACAAACTCACACTTTTTTAAATTTATTTTGAAATTTCTTGTACAAAATAAATTTACTTCCTCACTAATCCTCAAGCAAACTTTTCAAACTACGAGTGGCGTCCAACTCTTGTGCTTCCCCTGCACTATATATATATATATACATATATATATATATATCCCTAACTCATCTATTTTCCAAACTCAAGGCCTAATCACCCACCCACAACTTGGACCTATCATCCATTTCCATGTACCCACACATGAACTTTCCTGTTAATCATAATATATATTATACACCCCATACCATGATTAAGCCAGAACTTACTCTTTTAGGACCCTTCACAATCCTGACAATGATGTACGAACTCATTACTCACATGTGCGGTTTTCTCAAAAGTTGGTCTCTCTCATGGATCAATGTATAATATATATAATATTTATATTTTTAAAAATCAATTACGCCACCTACTAACTATATATATATGGATCTTGAACATAAGCTTTCATATCAGATGTAACAACCCTAATTCCAACTGGATCGGATTTTTCAAGAATTCTAAATCCCAAACCACTGAAACTCGAGTTGGCTTGTCAGGTATCCTGCAGTAAAGACAGAGATAATAAGTATATCAGAGCTCGATAAAACATCTCACATCTCACAGTAGAATGGATGACATATAATAATCAAATATAGCTTTAACGAAATAATTTCCTAACAAGTGTCCAAAGGCTGCCAAATATCATTCATAAATCTAACATGCGGGTATGTTGCAAGGAGGGGTCAGAACATAAGTTCTTGTGAGGGGACAAATTATATATTTTTAAATAATAATACATATACCGTTCACTTACATTTTCTTAATTATTATGTTATTCGGGTTAACAGCACTCAAGGACCTGCACACTCATCTCATCCGTATACTCCCAAGTAGATTAAACCTAATATAATATAATATATATGTAGTTATGCCCAATATCTCAAGGTACTTTCCATAGTACCCTCCTCATACGGTCTCCAACGTCACGTCGTGGAAGCATGCACAACCTCCATCCTACGACGAACCATGTCCAGAAATCTCCTTCATTTAGCCACTTAATTGCATAGAACCTCCATCTCTATGCCGCGTAAGCATATGGATCGTCGTATCTGAACTCCTCGATCTAACCACGTCTCAACACGCAATAATACGCTAACGTCTACAATACACAACCCAGTGCATGTATCTAGACCCTCGCACGAATGTACTGCCTACTATAACCCAAGTTTGGTAATAGGGCTACGTCCAATGCATGAAACTTGGTAGGGATCTTTTGATATCTATAAAGGAAGCTTTGTTAAGCATAAATTAAAAATATCCACATATTGTCTGTCTCTTTTCATGGTAGCTATGGCCCCACCGTGGCCCCTCCCTCAACTAATGAATGATTGCATAAAGAGCTAATGATGTGCCCCTATCAATCAATCTAACGTCCAATTTGGCGTGTCCCTCAACCAACATCCAGATAGTGAAAGATCGTTGCTTTGTTAGTTTAGCTCTAGTCTTTCTGCATCCCACTGACCATCGATGACAAGTATCCAACAATTACTATCCTTAATTTGGTCTTGACCACCTCCTCTTTGAGCGAAGCAAACCGCCGAATCACCCAACGCCATCTGCCACAACCTTCTGGCTGCCACCCCATTGTTGCAGTCCCTCTAAATGGTGCAATACACCCGCCTCTTAGTAACGGCTTCATCCGGTTGCTCCTCAAAGGGCCATCAAAGAGTACCCTACCACGTCCCGTAAAAGCCTCATGCTTCCCTCCAGTCCCGTAGAATAATCAGTTGGGTGTGCTCCGCTCGTTTCTCCAGACACCGCGGTGATATACCCCATTGGGTTCTTTATCTCCATACGTACGGACTGGTCTAAGCGCATCATGCCATCATGTTATTATATCCTAAGTTTAATCTTTTAATCATGTGCTTGCTTTAACTTATCACATTGCTAATTAACTTCATTATTACCCATTCATTTTCTCTATTCAAGTTACTAGTTTTATTAACTTATATTTGGCCGCTTACTTTCCCTAGTCGGCCCCATGCTACCGGAACGGACTTCCACTCATTATTATTACATTCATTAAACTTAATATTTCTCCATTCATAAGTATAATAATAAACTTGATTTGTTCTTTCTCATATAATTATAACCTTATGTTATATCGTTACCACAACCATTGTTGTGGGTTTGCTTGTCAACTTAGTTCCCTTAACTAAGTTTATTAATAAGTTCTCTTTTCATCGTTAATTATAACCTACGTTATAATTCCACTTTTCTCTAGGACAAACCTATATATTATATTTCATCCCCATTCATATAATTGGTTACAATAGGTTATATTCCCCGTTCATCACATTTTCCCAATGTTCCTTATTATTTAAGTGAACCTTTACTGTTGTAACCTTTCTTTATTTACCATTTTGTACATTTTTATTATTATAGAAAATACTTCACACACTTCATTAAATTGGTTGGTGAAAATGTATAAAAATCTATTTCCATAATATACATCAATTAAGATCCGTAATTGCAAGCTATTTCTCTTTATTACATCATGTATATATATTTGATTAATGTGCAATACGGTAAAATCCCCTATTTCTTGCTAATCCCTATTACCTTTCTTTTTTCTTGCAACTACGTTCTCGGTAGTTCACCATAATGGTAATTATGGAAATGTATCCCTTTTCCGCTCCAAACTAACTCGGTCAACTACTAGTTCCTTTTTTCTGAGTTATATATTATTTCTTATTTTCTTACATACTTATCAATTCCAATATAATTACAATAAACTTCTATATAAATTAGGCTTACCATTTCCTATTCCATTTTCCATATTTTTCGGTACTTTTTCCCCTAACCAATCTTTTAATTACCTTTTAAACAATATAATTTGGGAACATACAAAAAATAACTGTCAAATTTACAATCATTATTACAGTAATGTCTTAAGTCCAAAAAGAAAGATATAGGGACAAGTTTACACAATAGTGATATTCTTAACGCGTTTAGGAAATGAATTACATCACAATTTCAGTTATTCATTACATTAAGAATTACGGGGAATTTCAACGTTAAATATACCATTACCAAAAGGCATAATTTAAATCTACTCACCTTTAAGATTCCTAATTCTAGAATATGACTTAGAATTATTAACCGTCATTTCTCCCTAATTTGATTCAATACTGTAATAACTATGGATTTACAATTCAGGACTCAAAAGAAAACAAAAGAATTGAATTGAAATCAGATCTATGGAACTTACCTCGTACGAAAAGGAATTCTGAGCACCTACAATCTTAAGATGTGAATTTCATTCTCCAATTCTTTTTTCTCAAGGCCTAAACTAACTTAATTTGATGCATAAAAGGTTTGGAGAATAAATGAAACGCATGGATTCAACATCTGCTCACAAAATAATGAGTTTGACTGCTAGCCCTAGACGTCTATAGCCGCTCGAAATAACACGATCCATAGACTTGTGGAAATCAGATTAGAACCATCGTTTATAAAATAAACACGTCACAACCCTAGAAAACGCACACCGCCAGCCCCGCTAAGGTAAATCCAACAACGTCCTGGGTCGATAAGGGTCGACCTAGACCTTGCTTGCGTCGACACTAGGTCGACCCACGCACTTCTCCGAGTCCACCCATACATGTTTTTTGGAAAATGCATACGAGGCTTTAATGAACAATGGTTAGTTTATTTCCCTAACGTTATTATTCTTTACGTTATCTCTTATTCTTGGCCTTATCCTAATTTAAAATTGCAAACGTTATTTCTCGAATTTTTTACGTGCATATAGTTAAGATTATAATTTATATTCATGTTACATATAAATATTGTTTGGTGCTAAACTTCGTACGTGCGTAATTTCTCCATAAGAACTCCATTCGGAATGTATTATATATGTAAATTTATCAGAAAAATACAATGAATGCAATAGTAAACATTCCAAAGCCCAATTCTAATAATTCCAAAAATCCCTAATTTTCCATTCATCGTTTTTCTGTAATTATTTAATTAAATTAACATTATAAAAATGCGGGGTGTTACATATGTATCCTATACCACATGATTTACTAAATCATTTAGCTTCCAACCTTTTCATTTCGAAAGGTGCAAAATTGTGTCATGTGCTATTATATAGGAAAATATATTTTAGGAAAATTTGGGGTTTAAAACAAATTTCGAAAAATATTTCAAGAAATCAACTTAGCAAATATCTTTATATTTTATAGATATTAGTAATAATATGTTTATGTATATAATTGCTTTATAAAACATTTTCCTTCAACAATAGATATATTATTACAAAACTCTTTTCAAAAAAATAGTTAGAAAATACGTGCATGTGTGCTCAGAATCACAAGGAAGACGTCATAGAGAATGAATATTAAAAATTCGTAAAAACTTGAACACAAATTCGTTGAAAAATCTAGGATTCTTCATGGTAGAAGAAAGGCAAACTTTTTCATGAAACATGGTTTAATATATGTGCAAAATGAGCACTCGAGATTTACACTAAAATCTTTCATTCAAACCGTGCCAAAACAATCTCAAAATGTATGATTTGAGACTTAATCGGCTACGAAACGGAATACTCAAGATATGTGATTGGATCTATCGTGAAAACCAGGCCAAGAACCACGAACAAAGTTCACAAAACCAAGGTGCAACATGTTGATTAAAAATAAAAGACTTGTGCATTTTAGGTAGGCCTCAGACCCTTCCCGAATTCAAATTTCAGGCATGTTTCATATGACTTAGCAACCTCAAAATGACATGAAAATTGGTATGCATTTAGTACAAAACATTATCTCTCAACTAGACAAAAAATTCAATGAATTTCATAAAGAAACAAAAGAGATACGCTGTCTCAAACATGGACTCAAGCATTTGTTTGCAGTTGTTCATAACGGACTGAAAACACTCTTGGGTTCAATTTCCAAAAGTGTTTCAGGTGACTTAGCGACATCAAAATGACATAAAAATGAATAAGACAAAAGTACAAAACTTTTTCTTTTAATTGAAAAAAGAATCGATGAATTTCGTTAAGGAACGAAGAAGATACATTGTCTCAAACATGAATTTATGATGTGCTTGGAGTTCCTCAAAATACAGGTTTGAAAACGATCCCGAATTTGACTTCTAGGCATGTTTTAGGTGAGTTGACAACATGAAAATTGGTATGCTTATAATATAAAACTTTGTCTTTCAACTGCTAAAAAATCTTTTGTTAAGATCCGAATAATTTTCAGATTCAAATATTTTGGTTTTGTCATCCAGTGACAGTTCCAGTGATAAACAAGTGGATTTTTCACCATTTGAGCATCAAGACTACACAAAGCCTAAAAACATGAAAGTTGTATAATAAATTATAAGCTTTCCATAATTTCAAGAATTATCGAATTTGGTTAAGAAACGTGGAAGATATGACAAAATTCGTTTCAACTTCAAACACAAAGAAAATATTTATTTTTCTCTAGGAATAACAACATAAAACTCAACGTTAAACAATCTATTTTCGAAACTTTAGAAAAATCAAAAACATAAAACTTTTAAAACAAAGTCTACGCTTTTCGGAACATCTAAAATCGTCAAATTAGGATTCCAAACGAGAAATATATGCTTAAATTACGTGCAATGTTAAGCTTGGAAAATTGCAGCGATAAGGCAGCAAGCTTGTATCAAACTTTTCGACCCATTACACTCAGAAATTTCGAATGCATTTAACATGAAAGTTATCACATTCTTCTTAAGAATTCTAGAACTTCAAAAAAATTCTGGTTTTAAATTTAAAACCAAAGAGATGTCCCAAATTTATCAATAGCACTTCACAAGAGAACATGTAAGAAATAAAATTGAGATTACTAACCTTGAAATTTCAATCTAATCTAGAAAGTGTGGGTTTTAAAACTCACCTTGCTTGCACTAGCTGTGGATTTTAAGGATTCTGGAAGCAAAATTGAAGCCTTTAATACCCAAAACCTATAAGTTGAGAAGTTACTGACATGCAAGACACCTGAAAGCTTCAGTCTACTTTTCTCTTTGATTACTGAAACAAATTCAAGAAGAATCCGCTGATCAAATCCCTGTTAGCACCAAAGTGAGAGGATTGAAACTCTATTTTCCTTTCAAATTTTGAATGAGAGATTTTGGTTTCAAAGATTGGGAATGAGCCATTAATTTCTCTCTATATTCTTTTAGGAAGAAGAAGGAGAAACCCCAAAAGAAATAGAACGTACTAAAGCCTATCACCAGAAGTTTCTTTTCGGGCCTATGGCTTCAACCTAATTTATCTTCTAACCCATTAGCTCAAGTGTTGCAAATTATTTTATTTTATGCAAGTGTTACAAATTTATCTTGGCTAAATTAAAGTATAATCCACACAACCTAAACACACGACCATCTTACACTTTATTTAAATATCAACAACACTTAATTTTGCCTTTCATGAGTTTTATTCATCTTATTCGAAACACTTTTACTTCCTTTGACTTGAACTTGCACAAAAAAACACAAATCCTCATTTTACAACCTAATTTGACCTCTAACACTAATGTGTATAAAATTTAGACTTTATATTTTATAATTGCACAAAATACAATGTTTTGCAACCAAGTTACACAAACACATCAAATTTTATCTTGACACATAAATATTGATTTTCATCAATATTTACATTTCTTATTTTATTAGCAACATAAAAAACTTAAAAATATAGATGTTTTTACCAAAATTTACTTTTAATAACAATCCATAACTTTATTTCACGTAAACACAAATCAATTTTATGCTCTTATTCCGTAAACTCATTTTATCATTTCAAACAAGGTTTTAACCACAATTTTTATTTTTTTATATAATTCCAACAACTTACGTTATACAAACACAAATTCACGATTTGTCATTTAGCCTGTTAAAGTGGCTTAGCACTACATATTGAAAATATATTTTTCACTTTAAAACTGATTGGAAATCAATATTTGATATTTTCATTCTTTAGTTTGATCACCAAATCATCATTTACAAACATAGATTGGAATAAACTTCTTATTACACTAATGGTAATTAGTTTATACCGATCACGCACGATTCATATAAAATAAGAATTCTTTATTTTTTTTTCATCTTAATTTACTATATGAGTTAGTCTCACGAACTCGTATCACAAACCTCTTAGTTCTAAAATCACAAAATATATTAAAATATGCTTACCCTGATAAAAACCAGGGTTAATACAATGCTAGTTACTATAGATTCTTTTTTCTTCCATTAAAGGACAAAATTATGAATTAGGATAAAAAAATATTTTTATTTTGATTTTAGGCTTTAAACAAAACTTACACAAAATATATACTTAGTTTTACACAAATATACCTTTCTTTAAAAAAAATAGAAAAATAAAAATTACACCTGCGTAGACTTGGATTACATAGCTAGCTATAAAATGTTGCAATCCATGTTGTCAGGAGTGCTGCCGAGCGTCGATTTACCACTATTTTTTCATTTTAACATAGTCTTTTTATCATAGCACTTTATCACTTTATGGTGCGGTATGGTCACGGAGTTTTACGGAGCTCTAGAAAATAGGCGTTTCCAGTATTATTTCACTTTTCTTAATTAAAGTAACTATATTTTGTCTTGATCTATCTTTCTTGCTACTAAAAACCACACTTAAATACATTTATTCGTGTGTTGGTCATTTAAGCAATGAAAGACAAATCATTTGGGTGAAAGAAAGAAAGAAAAAACAAATTTTCACAACCTAAATCATATTATATCATATCAATCTCTTCACAAAAAGAAAACTAAACTTTTCTACATATATATAATATCTGTGTATAGACAAATCATCACTCGGGATGGTTATAATAACATGCTCTTATAACCGTTGATTAACCACACAAACAAGAGACAAAAAGTGGAATAGAAGAATATACGAAATTTTGCACGTTGTGCATTACCAATGAATTGTTGCTTCATCAGGCAATATAGTTTTTAAAACCATAATTACTGTGAAAAACAAACCTTCCTATTACTTGTATGCTAGATCCGTACACAATATCGGTAAATTGTCCATGCCTTTTACTCTTTCAAACCGATCGGTAGACAATAACCAATATAAAAACTAGTATAACTAGACATCGATTGGAAAACCGACTGTTTAATTATAGAATTTAAAAGAAAAAATATATTGCAATTTTAAATTAATTGGAAACAACATGATTAATAGGATAGTAACTATAAATATAGATATGAAGAAGATTTGAAGTGGAATAGATTTTTTAGAGAAATTTTAAGCATAAGAATTTGAGGTGTTGAAAATATTGGAGAAAGTCGTTCCAAAAAAAGGAGTATCATTTGGACTTCAAAAAAATAATTTTGGACAATGGTAGTAACAAATCTAGTTAACATTTGGTTTGACAACCATATTACATATTATTACATACTTAACCCCCTGCACTCTTTAGCCAACAATTGCTTGAGGAGTAAAGAGCTCGTGGCCTTAAACATTACCTTGTAGCAAATGATTGTTAGTACAAAAATCTAAAGAAATATTACTTAGCAAAAACAACGATGTTCATTAAATTTTCGAAGGACAATATATTGCATCATTTGTTGAACACTCGATAATTTCACTTTAATGCAAGCGACCTTTTATTTGCTTCCACTAAATTAGGTTATTTTGTCTTTTATTTAAACAACTGTCTAACTCCTTGACATTATCCATGAAACAAAATATTTGGTATAAACATGGATTATAAAGATATGTATCCAAACTTGTGTGTGTACAAGGAGGCAAGCCTTTAAAGACCTGTATTTTCCATACTTTCTATAACGTAACATTTATTAAGCTAGTGCAAACTCATGTTATCAACATAAGAGGCCAATCATACGATTTAATACAAGTAATTTTATTTTACTACTTATATGCAATCAAAGCGTTTCATAATGTACTGTAATTTTCTAAGAACAGACTTTTCTTTAGATTATATTTTCTACTTATATCAAAGTTTATTCATAAATTTTCTTTTGTTATTTAAAGTCATATAAGGTATAAAACCTCGAGAGTAATAAATCATTTCTAAAGCATAATAACTTCATCCAACAAATGCTGACATTAGTTATCAACCTGTTATATCTTGATAATTATTATATCGTCGAGCTTAGATATTAATTGGTCGAGTGCACGTCTGTTTGGGCGTCATGTAAAAAAAAAAAAGAGCTTAGATACTAATTTTCAACAATAAAGGGATTTTCTAGTGTATAGATTTAAACACATATGCTTTGGTAAATAATGATGTTTTAAACCTCATTTTTCAAAGATTGAAATAGTGTTTTAATTTTAGTTCAAACAAAAATATTCCAATATTTTCGTTATTATAATTTTAACATTACCTAATACTATTTGAATTTAAAAAATATCGGTAACTTCATAGAAATATGTATACGAATTTCATTTTAAGGTGGGATAAAAGTATTAAAATATGAAACATATGCAATTTAATTTTTCAAACAACCATATGGCCCTTTACTTAAAATATGCATATGGCAATACAATGAGATATTTGTGCAATAATTGCAGAATAATGGCAAATACGCCTACACCTATTAACAATAAGTGTGGACATTTATGCACCTATTTTACCCTTTTTTACTACCTACAATGCATAATGTGAATAACTGCATATATGTTTGTACTTATTCAATAAATGCAGACATTTCCATAATTTTTTTGTTAGAAATCTTCTGTTGGTGTTCCTAATTTTTTGAATTTTTTCTTGAGTAACAGCGTAAAAACACATAGACTTGAATTGCTATAGAAAAATAGGGATCCGCTTTTACTAATTTACTAACATCAGTTCACAAATGAACATGTAAGAAATAAAATTGAGATTTCTACCCTTGAAATCTCATTCTAAACTAGAAAATGTGAGTTTTAAAACTCAACTTGCTTGGACTAGCACTGAATTTCAAGCGTTTTGGAAGCAAAATTTTAACGACCTGGATTTTTAGCCATTGAATTCTGAATATTTAAATTGTTTAAATATTTTATTTGAATTATATATAGGAATTTAGAAGGAATTTATTTAATAAAAGGAATTTTTAATGTATAATTTATAATACAATTTAAAACGAGTTTAAAATGGTACGGTAGTTTGAATATTCGATTTCAAATTTCAAATGAATGTACGGGATTCAAATTAAATCGGATTTTAGCGAAACAAGAAATATTTGAATCTGTTTGAAAATATCTTTCCAACGAATGTGGAAAATCCAGATTTCATAGCGGGAATAAAAAGTTATGTCCAAATCAAATTTTCAGAAAGTCGTTATGGAATCGTATATATGCCATAACAGATATTTAAGTATATTTAAATATCGGATTCGAATTTGGACAAGGTTCTTTTGAGGCATAGTTATAATTTAATTTTTAGAATTTTACTATAATTTTTAATTAATTTAATATGCAACATTTTATTTGGAGAATTTTGCACCCTATATCAATATATTAGGGTTTCACAATATGAGTTAACCTACCGATATTATTATATTTTTGGGATCGTGGTACCTCGCTAGACACGATCCTATTCTTACTTCTGTCTGTAGCGGCTCGAACGTAAACAAAATGTTTATTCTACATGTTCACTTAAATGAGCCAAAACAAATAAAAATGGCATAAATAAAAACAAAACAGATTAATATTACAAAATGAAAAATATAAATGGTTCTTGTAATAACTTTTGAGTATAGGAAACTTGAGATCAAAGTAAATAGTCTAAGGGATATATTGACGCATGAAGACTGGAAATCCAAAACAGAGTTTCTTCACAGTAGTTAAATGGACACAATTATTATAAAATCTAAGGGATACTTTTATTACCAAAACACTTCTCAATACAAATTCTAACAACACATGAATATAGCAGGACGTGAGCAAGTTATTCAGAACCATGACTCCCAAGCTATCCAACACCGTGCGCCTCAAGCTGTTATGTACCGTGCATATCACGCTTTCTAAATCGTGATTGTCAAGTTTTTAAATTAAATAAAGTAAAGAGAGAAACAGGAACGTGATTGCCAAACTTGTGACTGCCAATCCAACTCGTTTTCGTGTGTGCCAAGCTTTTTATATCCGTGCTACCCAAGGTGTTGTTTTTCTTTAAATACTGGACAGAAACATCATCTTTGTTTCCTTCTCATTTCACGAAACCAACGGCCATCGTTTCACCACTTTCTTCACTCCAGATATCCTCTATCTCACTCCTATTTCTTTTCCATCCCTAAGCAACGAAGATCAAAACAAAACCCTAGGACTCGAATTCGTGTGCAAACAAAGGAGCATTGGTTCGATTAGGGATTTGAGCTAGGATTAGTGAGGTCAGGGGCCAACAAAGGGACGATGGTATTTCTGAAGCTGGCATTTTAAGTCAAGGGTCGGACTCTGGTGCGGTAGTGCGAGTGGCGATCTGTGGTGTCCATCGTGAAGGTCATGCGGTAGGGGGGTTGATGGTGGAAGCTGCAGTAGTGTTTGGTGACTGGGGTGATAGGGTATGAGAACGGAAATTGAAGGGATTATCAATGTAAGGTGGTTTCGAAAGGGAGTGGGTTTTTTCTTAAACGATGGTGGAGGGATGGTTCAGTTCGTGGGAGGTATATGGGTTTGGTGGAGTGGGTTGTGTGGGCGGTAGTCCCTTTTGGAGTTGCGGATGCATTTTGTTCAGTAGGGCGGTGGAGCTGTGTATATATCTATTGAAAAGAAGAGGAGGTGGATGGGAACAATGCTGTGACGTTTTGAAGCCTGACAAGAGGAGAAGGCTCAGCAGTAGCATGGCGTGAGTATTGAGTGGAAGCATATTTGAGTATTGTTCCATGTTGGAAAAACTTTGTAAGTGGGGTTGAAGAGCTTTGAACCGAGGAAAGTTGCGAAGGGAAACAGTAGTCGAGAAAGTAAGTAGCAGATGGGTTGAAAGCATAGAATCAAAATAAAGTAACGCAGGCGTCAAAAAGATATGATCTGCGAGATGCTTCGGTGGAAGTGATGCATAGGACTGGGTTCCATGGTGAACGTATAGCAGCAATGTACAAAGAAGAATGAAATAACAGGGATACGTAGGTTGAAACAGTTTTGATGGGGAAGAAGATATGCGATAGTGGGCTGATTTTTGTTCAAATGGGCTTTGGGCTTTTGAATAAGAAAAGGAGAAAAATATATTAGAAGGATGGTCTGGGAAGCAAGACGAGAAGAACTACATGCGTTCAGGATGACATAGAGGAAATTTGAAAGAGAATTAACATGGTCGGTCCATTAAAGCATGTAAGTGTCAGTTTATATATATATATATATATATATATATATATATATATATATAGACACACACGGCCCAAATTTATTTAGATAATATAGGATTAGCATTAAGTATATACATGGACCCCATATTGTTAGGCTTAAATATATATAACGTTTAGAAATGGGTTATAAAACATACTTTACAAAAATATATAAAGCTTTTGGAACTGGATTGCAAGGTCTGTGAATTAAGCAACGTATTTAGGCAAATATAAATTGAATTAAAATATTTTTAAATACTAATGGCCTTTTTTAATTGTATAAAAATTTGTAAATGTTATAACTCATCGGTTTGTGATCAGAATTGGATGCGATCAGATCCGTTGGAACCATAATGACCGGATCTACGTTGTGGAACTATTTGTGGCAAATAACAAAGCTATTGGAATTTCGTGATAAAATCAAATGCTTGTTTGATCGTAAACGAAATAAAAGCAGATTCATTAACTGCAAAACAAGGTGAGCAAACTCACTAGCTCTGACTTGTTTATATTTTTATATAAACCAGTTTTAAATTTATAGTAATTTTATTCTGTGTGATGGTTGTTTGGATGGATGGCTGATAAAACTGGTTGAATTAGTTATATCATCGATCGTTTAAAAATTCTGTTCACCATCATATTTTATATCGATGTGAAAATAATATTATTAATGTTGATTAACATCTGTCGATGCAGGGAAACAGGTTGGAGGGATCCAACTGGATCACTCAACATTCTTATTACTGGTTGTGTTATTTGATGTGATATATAACAGGTGATCGATTCTGTTGTATTTAAATTACATTGACCTTAGGATTTGATATTTAAATACCGTATATATTTTCGAATATAGAAAAAGGAATTCCAATTTTAAAAAGAATATTTATTTTCATAAATAGAAATTTAAATTTTGATAGTGTTGAAAATAGAAAATCTGTTCAAATGAATAAATCAAGAATTTGTGAATGAATGAGAATATATATTAATTGAATTATTTATCATTAGATTCATTGAAATATAAATTCAATGGATTAATAAACGAGAAGTGTTAATTGAGTAATAGTTCTATAAACAGAATTTTTAAATGAAACAGAATATGATGTGGCTTTAAAATATATACTCGATAACTAGAATTAGAGCAGCAATGATACTCAAGTTGATTTGAGTAAGCTAGTTTAGATTCCTATTAAGGAATGAAATGCATATTTGAAAATGAATAACAGTTTGAAAGCAAATGTTTACGAATGAAATGGTTATAAAGGTTTTGTAAATTCTAAACAGCGATTTTAACGCTGTCGTTATAATAAAGGTTTAGTAAATTCTAAGCAGCGATTTTAACGCCGTCGTTATAATAAAGGTTTTGTAAATTCTAAACAGGGATTTTAACGTTGTCGTTATAATAAAGGTTTTGTAAATACTAAACAGCGATTTTAACGCTGTCGTTATAATAAATGTTTTGTAAATCTAAACAGTGATTTTAACGCTGTTGTTATAATAAATGTTCTATAATTCTACACAGCGATTGTAACGCTGTTGTTAAAAGCAATGTTTTATAAATCAAATATTTGGAAACAGCGATTATAACGCTACCGTTATAATCAATATTTTCCTGTAAAGGAAGTGTGTTCTTAGATCGAATCCGAAAGTCGCGTAAGCGACATTTTGTTTAAAGTTGTGAGCTTTGACTATTTCAACGTTGGGAATGTTGTTCAATTAAGGTCTGAGAGGTAATTATACCCCAACTTGATTGACTTCATGATCGATGGAGGAATGGTTAATGTTCAATGGTGAAACTTGGTTAAGCAATATGGTTAGCTAATAAATGATTAGTGGGCTAAGTTATAATAATGATGTTTTATAACATCGCGTTAATTTGAAATGTTTTCCCAAATAAAATGAAAGATATTTTCTACACATAGAAAATGAAATGAATTGTCAACGAGGAATTAAGAGACAGGAATTGGAAATAATAATTTAATAAGAAATTAAATAAAAAGGGGGGCCCAGTGTTGTTTGATGCTTGATCGGTAGGATTTCCAATTGGAAATAGGACCGTTGATTGTATGGTTGTTTTCTTTGATAGTTAAATCACCGATTATCAAAGTTTCTATTTATTTTATACCTCCGTTATCAGTATGGAGAGACCGGAATCAGATTTAATATCTGGAACCACTCTGTATTGGTATAAGCGTTATGAATCGACTTATGCTGAAGATAATTGAAGACGGAGGAAAATGCAAGGGCTTTTCTGTTAACCCTAGGTAGAAATTGCCCAAGAGGGGTTAATAGAATTGTGCCTTCGGTTTTTCCAGACCCAGGACGAGTTTCTGACAGAGTATTTCCAAAGGGGTTATGTACGTTGATTCCTTCAAACGTACGAAGTTGGTAGCATAGAAGGGAAACTTCTTTAGCCTAACAATCTGAGTATTTTTGTGGGAACCAATTAGTGATTTCCAATGGATATGACGATGTGGCATTCAAAGTGAATGGTGACCAGATGTGCTGGAAGATAATTCAAACCTCAAGCCTCACAACCGGGAATTGACAAAGATCGGGTAGGCAGCATGGCTATGTGGGTCGCTCCCATTAGGATGTATAATCACCTATCTAGAGAAATTCCATGTGTTCTTAAATCTATCGATGTTGTCCCATTTCGAGAAACGATTGCTGATCCCAACCGTTGGTGATATACATTCGATACACTCAAGCGAAATGAGTGGTCGGTCATGTGAGGGCCGGGTTGCTAGACGTTCTTGTTGAATCCAGTGTATTCGCCTCTAGAGATACACTATCGGCAGGTGGTCCCATACCTTGTCATGTTGGAAATCCAATCTCCAATAAGCGCCCTGCGTTTTTTTTATATTATATATGGAGCGTGAGATGCAAGCGTTCCGCTAAATTCTATTTATTTGTGGTAGACACTATTATAATATCACCAGATTTTGATATCAAAATGTTTTTGGTTATCGTAAGATAAAAACCATCCGTGTTTATGTGTGGATCGGTCTTACGATTATCATTTCTTTCGAAAGGATTTTTAAAAGTTAAATCAGTAGTTGGAGTTTACTTACACCAGTCTCATGACTGACCCAGAGTTTATTTTGTTTGTTTTCCCTAAACTCTTGGGTGCCCAAATTTGTACGGGCTGTCAAGTAGTCGGGATTTTACAGATTCACTTGGAAGAGCTCGAAGCAGGAGGCTTCACCAGCTTGCTATAGACTATCATACTTTCCGTTGTGTACTATTTTGTATCTAGAAACAGGTGTTTATAACTGTTCCAGGGATAACCGTTGTGCTCTGATAATCTTATGTTTATATACAGTTACTGATTTGTATTTCAAAGTTATGCTATCTAATATATTTTATTCGTTTCGCTGTGAGTCGTGATCTTCGTTTTCTTATATTCTAATATTTCTTTCTTTCTATTTCTCATCTTCTAACTTCTTTCTAATAATGATTCGTATTTCTGTGCAATTTGGGTTGGACGTGTGGTGTAATTAGTCAACTCAAAGGGTACGGAAATTTGGGTTGTTACATTTTGCATCAGAGCTGGTTGCTTAATTGGTACGGATGATAGGGGGTTCTCGCTTCGCGTTTGGTGCCGAACGGGAGACTCTTACCCCTACATCTCCCGACAATGTGGGTTGGTCAAGTCGAATGGCTGGCCGTAAAAGCAGTTATGTGGTATCTCTGTAAGCCACGGTAGGAGGTTAGCCCACTGCCCTGGGTCGTTACATTTGGTATCAGAGCTGAGGGTAGAGTAGTAACCTTGGCTCTGTGGCGTGACTCAATAGAGATGGGGTTAGTAACACCCTAGATTGAGTTTGAATATATATACGAGAGAGCGTATTTGTAGATTTGATATAAAAAAAATTTATATTGTGTTGACTGGTTTGTTGAGTGGTTTATTCATTCTGGTCGATACAGGATGTGCAACTGTATTGATAGGTGTTTCTAAACTCTCAAACAAAGAAGTTCGACACAGTATTTGTTTTAAAAATGGGTAAATGATATAATTTTGCCTAAAATTTATTTTGATATAAAAGGAATAATTTCTGAATTATTATATATGAATGTGTTGTTTGTTATTACAATCCAATAGAACTATGAAATATTGAAATGGTTATGTAATTTCTATATGGATAATGTATACAAATGAGATAAACCAAGATTAAGTTTAAACCAGAATTTGAATTTAAATCCCGGGTGTTTAGAAAATAGTTTATCGAATATTATGAATATAACATTGTTTTGAAGGAATTTTTGAACAAGGACGATTTTGAAAGGATTTTGAAAGTGATTAAGCACTGAAATCACTTCAGGGGGCGAGAAAATAGTACTGATAATGGGTCGTGATATTATCGGTATTTATTTTCAATTTTCTGAGTGACGGATTGCTATCATAATAATTTGGGAATGAAAATTTGTTTGAAAATGAGAAGATGATTTAGAAATTCAAATGTTTTGAATTGATTTGATTATAAATATGTGTATAAATATATATGATTTCAAACTAATTTGAAATAAAACCCGGGAATTTGAATTCTAAAAATTAAAATTTAACTTGTATAAGTTGAATAGATTGAAATGGTAAAAAAGTACCAAATAAATTAAAATTTAACTTAAGTTAAACAAATTTTGATTGGATTAGAGATAATCCAGAATGAAATTAAACAAAGTGAAATGCTTGGAATTGGAATTAATAAAGTGAACTCGACTTATGTATAAACAAGTTGGATATATATTGGATATTGTTGTTTTAATTAAACTGGGGTGGAATTGAACTCAAGCAGAATAAGAGGGTTGATTTTTGAGAATAGAACTCAGTTTGGATTAGTGAATAGAAATGAACTAATCAGAAAGTTAAAGACCGAAGGTGGGATGGATTTTGAAATATATATATATATATATATATATATATATATATATATATGTTGTAGATATTGAATGGAAGCAAGTGCAAGAATTACTGCCCGACAAAAAGGTACATGTTTACAATATTACTTGGGTTTGATGATTTTATGGGCCTATGGGGCAAGCCACTTGGTTTTTGATTTTCTTTTGGATTGGAGAAGCCCTAGAAAGGCGAGTTGTGGTTGTACCGATGGAGCCGTGCAGAGGAGATGCTATCGAATTTTTTTTTGAATTTAAAGTGTTAGAAAATTTTCAGAATCTTTGAAAATTTTCGTTCATAAGAATAAAACTAATATTTTAATTAAAATAAATCGGTCCAGTTAAGATGAAGTTAAGAATTGAATAAAAAGGAATTTTGGACCTAGTCAATAGGGTATGTAGCATCTTTTCCTTCCTTAGCAATTTCGAGGACGAAATTATTTTAAAGGGGAAGGAATGTAACGACCCGGATTTTTAGCCGTTGAATTCTGAATATTTAAATTGTTTAAATGTTTTATTTGAATTATATATAGGAATTTAGAAGGAATTTATTTAATAAAAGGAAGTTTTAATGTATAATTTATAATATAATTTAAAACGAGTTTAAAATGGTACGGTTGTTTGAATATTCGATTTCAAATTTTAAATGAATGTACGGGATTCAAATTAAATCGGATTTTAGAGAAACAAGAAATATTTGAATCTGTTTGAAAATATCTTTCCAACGAATGTGGAAAATCCAGATTTCATAGCGGGGATAAAAAGTTATGTCCAAATCAAATTTTCAGAAAGTCGCTGTGGAATCGTATATATGCCATAACAGTTATTTAAAGTAAATTTAAATATCAGATTCGAATTTGGACAAGGTTCTTTTGAGGCATAGTTATAATTTAATTTTTAGAATTTTACTGTAATTTTTAATTAATTTAATATGCAACTTTTTTTGGGAGTATTTTGCACCCTATATCAATATTTTAGGGTTTCATAATATGAGTTAACCTACCGATATTATTATATTTTTGGGATCGTGGTACCTCGCTGGACATGATCGTATTCTTACTTCTGTCTGTAGCGGCTCGAACGTAAACGAAATGTGTATTCTACATGTTCACTTAAATGAGCCAAAACAAATAAAAATGGCATAAATAAAAACAAAACAGATTAATATTACAAAATGAAAAATATAAATGGTTCTTGTAATAACTTTTGAGTACATGAAACTTGAGATGAAAGTAAATGGTCAAAGGGATATATTGACGCATGAAGACTGGAAATCCAAAATAGAGTTTCTTCACAGTAGTTAAATGGACACAATTATTATAAAATCTAAGGGATACTTTTATTACCAAAACACTTCTCAAGACAAATTCTAACAGCACATGCATATAGCAGGAGGTGAGCAAGTCAATCAGAACCGTGACTCCCAAGCTATCCAACACCGTGCGCCTCAAGCTGTTATGTACCGTGCATATCACGCTTTCTAAATCATGATTGTCAAGTTTTTAAATTAAATAAAATAAAGAGAGAAACAGAAACGTGATTGCCAAACTTGTGACTGCCAATCCAACTCGTTTTCGTGCGTGCCAAGCTTTTTATATCCATGCTACCCTAGGTGTTGTTTTTCTTTAAATACTGGACAGAAACATCATCTTTGTTTCCTTCTCATTTCACGAAACCAACGGCCATCGTTTCACCACTTTCTTCACTCCAGATCTCCTCCATCTCACTCCTATTTCTTTTCCATCCCAAAGCAACGAAGATCAAAACAAAACCCTAGGACTCGAATTTGTGTGCAAACAAAGGAGCATTGGTTCGATTAGGAATTTGAGCTAGGCTTAGTGAGGTCAGGGGCCAATAAAAGGACGATGGTATTTCTTAAGTTGGCATTTTAAGTCGAGGGTCGGACTCTGGTGCGGTAGTGCGAGTGGCGAGCTGTGGTGTCGATCATGAAGGTCATGCGGTAGGGGGGCTGATGATTGAAGCTGCAGTGGTGTTTGGTGACTGGGGTGATAGGATCTGAGAATGGAAATTGAAGGGATTATCAATGTAAGGTGGTTTCGAAAGGGAGTGGGTTTTGTCTTAAACGATGGTGGAGGGATGGTTCAGTTCGTGGGAGGTATATAGATTTAGCGGAGTGGGGTGTGTGGGCGGTAATCCCTTATGGAGTTGCGGATGCGTTTTATTCAGTAGGGAGGTGGAGCTGTGTATATGTCTATTGAAAAGAAGAGGAGGTGGATGGGAACAATGGTGTGACGTTTTGAAGCCTGACAAGGGGAGAAGGCTCAGCAGTAGCATGGTACGAGTATTGAGTGGAAGCATACTTGAGTACTGTTCCATGTTGGAATGAGTTTGTAAGTGGGGTTGAAGAGCTTTGAACCGGGAAAAGTTGCGAAGGGAAACAGTAGTGGAGAAAGTAAGTAGCAGATGGGATGAAAGCATAGAAACAAAATAAAGTAACGCTGGTATCAAAAAGATATGATCTGCGAGATGCTTCGGTGGAAGTGATGCATAGGACTGGGTTCCATGGTGAACGTATAGCAGCAATATACAAAGAAGAATGAAGTAACAGGGATACGTAGGTTGAAACGGTTTTGATGGGGAAGAAGATATGCGGTAGTTGTAACAACCCGTATTTTCAATAACCTGTTATAACGTAAATCGAGGCAGAATTTAATTTATAAATCTGAATCAAGGGAAACGAGCTATGCCATTGCGTTCGTCTCGGAAAAATACGCGAAATAGAGTCCGAGTTTTCGAAAATCGGAGTCCGTATGACCCGATTAATGCCCAATGAAGTTTTCAGAAAATTTGAAGTTCAAAACAGATTTAAATTTCAAGTTCAAATTTCGAATTTCGGGCCTGGAAGGCTAGGCGGGAAATTTCCCGCCAAGCCAACCAAGTCGACAGGCCTGTCGACTTGGCAGTCGACTTGGTTGGACCCTAGTCGACAGCCCTGTCGACTTGGTTCAGCCGGGCAGTTTTTCCTGGTGCACCATTTTGGGGTTTTGGTTAGGTTTTGGGGCCAGATTCGGTTTTAAGGGCTGAGATTGGAATTAGGGTTTAATCCTAAGGTTGAAACTAATCCTAATCTCTATAAATAAGCCCCTAACCTAACCCTAAATCATCATTATTCAACCCTACAACTAAACTATGGCAAAATTATTCCTCTCATGGCCTCCACTCTCTTCATAAAATTCTAAGTTAATTCTATGAGAGATTTTCCATGCATACAAGTGTTTTCAAGCTTGTATGAGTGTCATTAGCTTGCATTCAAGTCAAGTTTCCATATTTACATCATAAAGCAAGGGTTTTGATCATTTTGGCTCAAGGGTTTTTCTATTGGAGCTTGCATTTTGGGTTTATTTGATTGCATAAGGGCTTTGTCTCAATCTATATATATTTTTGTGTCTTCATAAGCATTGTAAGCCCTTTTCTACTTTCATATTTAAACTCTAAAGTTAAATGAATGATGCAAGTTTGGTTGATCATTATGATATGCAAGTTTGCCGTGATATGCAAGTTTACTATGTCATGTTATGCAAGTTTGATATGTTATGATATGCAAGTTTGCCATGTTATGTTATGCAAGTTTGCCATGTTATGATATGCAAGTTGTCATGTTATGTATGCAAGTTTGGGTGGATCATTTTACTCATGTTATCATGTGATGCAAGCTTACCTTGAGTATATGAACATAAAGCTTCAAGCTTTATGCTAAAGGTTGCATTTTGGCAACATGTAAGTTATCATATCTCTTATGATAACTTGCATGTGAGGCTAAATGCGAACTTATGGCCATTTCTACATGTCATTTATCACCATGTATCACCAATATGCTAAGTTTGGTTTTATGCATGCTTTTGAGGCCTAAAAATGTAATATGCAAGTATATGAACATATGTACATTTCATATGCCACCATGTTAAACTTGTGGCTTCAACACCTTTATGTCATGATTATGCCAAGTTCCCTCTTTCTATCCTTTATGCGCTATTGCGATATGTAAGCGATGGGATTGCGTTTGGGGTTGGGTAAACTTAAAAGACATAAAAACATAAGATTGGGAATTTACCTATTAAGTTAGGTCTACCCATTGGGAATTTACCTATTAAGTTAGGTCTACCCAAATGCTTGAAAACTTGTAATATGTTTTGGAAACATAATGGACATGACACTTAGAAAATATAAGTGTGACCAACTCGAGGTTGGGTTGAGTTTGTAGCATAAAACTACCCGGAACCGACCGGCCTAACTAGTTGCTACAAACAATAGGACCCAATGTGAGAAGTTGGTCATGTTGTACCTTGAACCCGAGGTTAGACCAAGTTGTGGTGTAAAGCTACCCGGAACCGACCGGCTTAACTAGTAACCGCAACAAAGTCTAATGTGAGAGGTTAAGGCACATTAATTAATTAATGCCTCATGATTAGGGTTTAAGTCATGGTCCACTTAATACTTAATCAATTTGGGCTTGATGGATTAATCGGGGTTAAGTCGTGAACCCATCGTTACACTTAACCAAGTTAATCCATGATTAGTAAAAGGGTTAAACCGTACTTAACCCACTAGAAAATCCTAGCAATGGGGGTCCATTCCAGCAGTAATCCCAAGTTTGTATCATTAAGACCCTATGGACTAGGCTAGGGTGGGGCACGATTACTGGACTTGATGTAAGTGACCAAAACGACGGCCGAGTGGTACGCCGGTGTAGTTCCGGACGGACTATGGTCGTGCACATAGTCCGTAGCCGGAGAAAACATGCACGGTTACCAGTAGATCGAGACTGTGCACTTATGTTTATGGTGTCCAGGGGTTTACACCCTAGGGCTTGATACACCCGAAGGTGGACCCAGCACAGTCCGACTACAATTATGTTTGGGCCGAATTGACACCAACACTTGACGAGTTAGGCTTAGGGAGCCGATCGATTAGACCGTTTGGTTGGACCTCGTATTAGGGTCACTTCATGTTATTGGGCCAAAGCTTGGGCCAAGGGATCAATACGTGTTTATTCAAGTCATGTTAGTTTGCTAGTACACCTGTGGTGCAAAACCTTAAACCTGATTATGCGATGACACCTTTATCTATCATGCCAGTATGTAGTTATCCTTATGTTCATCTCAGCTTTCATCATGACAGATAACTTTATTAGTTTATAGACTGATGGTAGTAGGGCTTACTCAGTCTTTTTGACTGACCTGTTTTCCTTCGCTTCTTTTCTTCCATCCCCCCCCCCCCCCCCCCCGGGTTCTCAGGGTGGGAATATTGGAGCTTAGCTTGGATTTCTGATCGCTTGCTTGTGGGATTTTAGCTCATGTACGGTCTTAACATGAAGCTAGCTATGGTTATCACTTATTTTGGGGATAGTACTTATGTATTTCAGTTTTTTTCAGAGATGTTGTTTTTATCTAGACTTGTGTATTTGGAAAGTTGACATTATGTTGTACCAGACTTGTTTTGAAATAGTTTGAAATCTTCTGCTGTTTTACTTATCTTATTTACTCTGTTTACATATATACATATGTTCTTGTTCTGCCTTGATATATCATTATGCATGTTTACCCGGTACAAACGCCCCTCCAAAGTCAAAGTGCTTGCAAGAGCCACCCTGGCAGAGGTGGGGTGTTACAGTAGTGGGCTGATTTTTGTTCAAATGAGCTTTGGGCTTTTGAATAAGAAAAGGAGAAAAATATATTAGAAGGATGGTCTGGGAAGCAAGACGGGAAGAACTACATGCGTTGAGGATGACAATAGAGGAAATTTGAAAGAGAATTAACATGGCCGGTCCATTAAAGCATGTAAGTGTCGGTTTTATATATATATATATATATACACACACACACACACACACACACACACACGGCCCAAGTTTATTTAGATAATATAGGGTTAGCATTAAGTATATACATGGACCCCATATTGTTAGGCTTAAATATATATAACATTTAGAAATGGGTTATAAAACATACTTTACAAACATATATAAAGCTTTTGGAACTTGATTGCAAGGTCTGTGAATTAAGCAACGTATTTAGGCAAATATAAATTGAATTAAAAATATTTTTAAATACTAATGGCCTTTTTTAATCGTTTAAAAATGTGTAAATGTTATAACTCATCGGTTTGTGATCAGAATTGGACGCGATCAGATCCGTTGGAACCATAATGACCGGATCTACGTTGTGGAACTATTTCTGGCAAATAACAAAGCTACTGGAATTTCGTGATAAAATCAAATGCTTGTTTGATAGTAAACGAAATAAAAGCAGATTCATCAACTGCAAAACAAGGTGAGTAAACTCACTAGCTCTGACTTGTTTATATTTTTATATAAACCAACTTTAAATTTATTTATAGCAATTTTATACTGGTGATGGTTGTTTGGATGGATGGCTGATAAAAGTGGTTGAATTAGTTATATCATTGATCGTTTAATAATTCTGTTCACCATCATATTTTATATCGATGTGAAAATAATATTATTAATGTTGATTAACATCTGTGGATGCAGGGAAACAGGTTGGAGGGATCCAACTGGATCCCTCAACTTTCTTATTATTGGTTGTGTTATTTGATGTGATATATAACTGGTGATCAATTCTGTTGTGTTTAAATTTCATTGGCCCTAGGATTTGATATTTAAATACCGTATATATTTTCGAATATAGAAAAAGGAATTCCAATTTTAAAAGGAAAATTTATTTTCAAAAATAGAAATTTAAATTTTGATCTAGTTGAAAATAGAAAACCTGTTCAAATGAATAAATCAAGAATTTGTGTATGAATGAGAATATTTATTAATTGAATTATTTATCATTAGATTCATTGAAATATAAATTCAGTGGATTAATATACGAGAAGTGTTAATTGAGTAACAGTTCTATAAACAGAATTTTTAAATGAAAAAGAATATGATGTGGCTTTAAAATATATACTCGATAACTAGAAGTAGAGCAGCAATGATACTCAAGTTGATTTGAGTAAGCTAGTTTAGATTCCTATTAAGGAATGAAATTCATATTTGAAAATGAATAACAGTTTGAAAGCAAATGTTTACGAATGAAATGGTTATAAAGGTTTTGTAAATTCTAAACAGCGATTTTAACGCTGTCGTTATAATAAAGGTTTAGTAAATTCTAAGCAGCGATTTTAACGCCGTCGTTATAATAAAGGTTTTGTAAATTCTAAACAGCGATTTTAACGTTGTCGTTATAATAAAGGTTTTGTAAATACTAAACAGCGATTTTAACGCTGTCGTTATAATAAATGTTTTGTAAATCTAAACAGTGATTTTAACGCTGTTGTTATAATAAATGTTCTATAATTCTACACAGCGATTGTAACGCTGTTGTTAAAAGCAATGTTTTATAAATCAAATATTTGGAAACAGCGATTATAACGCTACCATTATAATCAATATTTTCCTGTAAAGGAAGTGTGTTCTTAGATCGAATCTGAAAGTCGCGTAAGCAACATTTTGTTTAAAGTTGTGAGCTTTGACTATTTCAACGTTGGGAATGTTGTTCAATTAAGGTCTGAGAGGTAATTATACCCCAACTTGATTGACTTCATGATCGATGGAGGAATGGTTAAGGTTCAATGGTGAAACTTGGTTAAGCAATATGGTTAGCTAATAAATGATTAGTGGGCTAAGTTATAATAATGATGTTTTATAACATCGCGTTAATTTGAAATGTTTTCCCAAATAAAATGAAAGATATTTTCTACACATAGAAAATGAAATGAATTGTCAACGAGGAATTAAGAGACAGGAATTGGAAATAATAATTTAATAAGAAATTAAATAAAAAGGGGGGCCCAGTGTTGTTTGATGCTTGATCGGTAGGATTTCCAATTGGAAATAGGACCGTTGATTGTATGGATGTTTTCTTTGATAGTTAAATCACCGATTATCAAAGTTTCTATTTATTTTATACCTCCATTATCAGTATGGAGAGACCGGAATCAGATTTAATATCTGGAACCACTCTGTATTGGTATAAGCGTTATGAATCGACTTATGCTGAAGATAATTGAAGACGGAGGAAAATGCAAGGGCTTTTCTGTTAACCCTAGGTAGAAATTGCCCAAGAGGGGTTAACAGAATTGTGCCTTCGGTTTTTCCAGACCCAGGACGAGTTTCCGACAGAGTATTTCCAAAGGGGTTACGTACGTTGATTCCTTCAAACGTACGAAGTTGGTAGCATAGAAGGGAAACTTCTTTAGCCTAACAATCTGAGTATTTTTGTGGGAACCAATTAGTGATTTCCAATGGATATGACGATGTGGCATTCAAAGTGAATGGTGACCATATGTGCTGGAAGATAATTCAAACCTCAAGCCTCACGACCGGGAATTGACAAAAATCAGGTAGGCAGCATGGCTATGTGGGTCGCACCCATTAGGATGTATAATCACCTATCTAGAGAAATTCCATGTGTTCTTAAATCTATCGATGTTGTCCCATTTCGAGAAACGGTTGCTGATCCCAACCGTTGGTGATATACATTCGATACACTCAAGCAAAATGAGTGGTCGGTCACGTGAGGGCCGGGTTGCTAGACGTTCTTGTTGAACCCAGTGTATTCGCCTCTAGAGATACACTATCGGCAGGTGGTCCCATACCTTGTCATGTTGGAAATCCAATCTCCAATAAGGGCCCTACGTTTTTTATATATTATATATGGAGCGTGAGACGCAAGCGTTCCGCTAAATTCTATTTATTTGTGGTAGACACTATTATAATATCACCAGATTTTGATATCAAAATGTTTTCGGTTATCGTAAGATAAAAACCATCCGTGTTTATGTGTGGATCGGTCTTACGATTATCATTTCTTTCGAAAGGATTTTTAAAAGTTAAATCAGTAGTTGGAGTTTACTTACACCAGTCCCATGACTGACCCAGAGTTTATTTTGTTTGTTTTCCCTAAACTCTTGGGTGCCCAAATTTGTACGGGCAGTCAAGTAGTCGGGATTTTACAGATTCACTTGGAAGAGCTCGAAGCAGGAGGCTTCACCAGCTAGCTATAGACTATCATACTATCCGTTGTGTACTATGTTGTATCTAGAAACAGGTGTTTATAACTGTTCCAGGGATAACCGTTGTGCTCTGATAATCTTATGTTTATATACAGTTACTGATTTGTATTTCAAAGTTATGCTATCTAATATATTTTATTCGTTCCGCTGTGAGTTGTGATCTTCGTTTTCTTATATTCTAATATTTCTTTCTTTCTATTTCTCATCTTCTAACTTCTTTCTAATAATGATTCGTATTTCTGTGCAATTTGGGTTGGACGTGTGGTGTAATTAGTCAATTCAAAGGGTACGGAAATTCGGGTCGTTACATTTGGTATCAGAGCTGGTTGCTTAATTGGTACGGATGATAGGGGGTTCTCGCTTCGCGTTTGGTGGCGAACGGGAGACTCTTACCCCTACATCTCCAGACAATGTGGGTTGGTCAGGTCGAGTGGCTGGCCGTAAAAGAAGTTCTGTGGTATCTCTGTAAGCCACGGTAGGAGGTTAGCCCACTGCCCTGGGTCATTACATTTGGTATCAGAGCTGAGGGTAGAGTAGTAACCTTGGCTCTGTGGCGTGACTCAATAGAGATGGGGTTAGTAACACCCTAGATTGAGTTTGAATATATATACGAGAGAGCGTATTTGTAGATTTGATATAAAAAAAAAATTATATTGTGTTGACTGGTTTGTTGAGTGGTTTATTCATTCTGGTCGATACAGGATGTGCAACTGTATTGATAGGTGTTTCTAAACTCTCAAACAAAGAAGTTCGACACAGTATTTGTTTTAAAAATGGGTAAATGATATAATTTTGCCTAAAATTTATTTTGATATAAAAGGAATAATTTCTGAATTATTATATATGAATGTGTTGATTGTTAATACAATCCAATAGAACTATGAAATATTGAAATGGTTATGTTATTTCTATATGGATAATGTATACAAATGAGATAAACCAAGATTAAGTTCAAACCAGAATTTGAATTTAAATCCCGGGTGTTTAGAAAATATTTTCTCGAATATTATGAATATAACATTGTTTTGAAGGAATTTTTGAACAAGGACGATTTTGAATGGATTTTGAAAGTGATTAAGCACTGAAATCACTTCAGGGGGCGAGAAAATAGTACTGATAATGGGTCGTGATATTATCGGTATTCATTTTCAATTTTCTGAGTGACGGATTGCTATCATAATAATTTGGGAATGAAAATTTGTTTGAAAATGATGAGATGATTTAGAAATTCAAATGTTTTGAATTGATTTGATTATAAATATGTGTATAAATATATATGATTTCAAACTAATTTGAAATAAAACCCGGGAATTTGAATTCTAAAAATTAAAATTTAACTTGTATAAGTTGAATAGATTGAAATGGTAAAAATGTACCAAATGAATTAAAATTTAACTTAAGTTAAACAAATTTTGATTGGATTAGAGATAATCCAGAATGAAATTAAACAAAGTGAAATGCTTGGAATTGGAATTAATAAAGTGAACACGACTTGGTTTTTGATTTTCTTTTGGATTGGAGAAGCCCTAGAAAGGCGAGTTGTGGTTGTACCGATGGAGCCGTGCAGAGGAGATGCTATTGAATTTTTTTTTTGAATTTAAAGTGTTAGAAAATTTTCAGAATCTTTGAAAATTTTCGTTCATAAGAATAAAACTAATATTTTAATTAAAATAAATCGGTCCAGTTAAGCTGAAGTTAAGAATTGAACAAAAAGGAATTTTGGACCTAGTCAATAGGGTATGTAGCATCTTTTCCTTCCTTAGCAATTTCGAGGACGAAATTATTTTAAAGGGGAAGGAATGTAACGACCTGGATTTTTAGCCGTTGAATTCTGAATATTTAAATTGTTTAAATATTTTATTTGAATTATATATAGGAATTTAGAAGGAATTTATTTAATAAAAGGAATTTTTAATGTATAATTTTTAATACAATTTAAAACGAGTTTAAAATGGTACGGTAGTTTGAATATTCGATTTCAAATTTCAAATGAATGTACGGGATTCAAATTAAATCGGATTTTAGCGAAACAAGAAATATTTGAATCTGTTTGAAAATATCTTTCCAACGAATGTGGAAAATCCAGATTTCATAGCGGGAATAAAAAGTTATGTCCAAATCAAATTTTCAGAAAGTCGCTATGGAATCGTATATATGCCATAACAGATATTTAAGTATATTTAAATATCGGATTCGAATTTGGATAAGGTTCTTTTGAGGCATAGTTATAATTTAATTTTTAGAATTTTACTGTAATTTTTAATTAATTTAATATGCAACAATTTATTTGGTGTATTTTGCACCCTATATCAATATATTAGGGTTTCACAATATGAGTTAACCTACCGATATTATTATATTTTTGGGATCGTGGTACCTCGCTGGACATGATCGTATTCTTACTTCTGTCTATAGCGGCTCGAACGTAAACGAAATGTTTATTCTACATGTTCACTTAAATGAGCCAAAAAAAATAAAAATTGGCATAAATAAAAACAAAACAGATTAATATTACAAAATGAAAAATATAAATGGTTCATGTAATAACTTTTGAGAACATGAAACTTGAGATGAAAGTAAATGGTCTAAGGGATATATTGACGCATGAAGACTGGAAATCCAAAATAGAGTTTCTTCACAGCAGTTAAATGGACACAATTATTATAAAATCTAAGGGATACTTTTATTACCAAAACACTTCTCAAGACAAATTCTAATAGCACATGCATATAACAGGACGTGAGCAAGTCATTCAGAACCGTGACTCCCAAGCTATCCAACACCGTGCGCCTCAAGCTGTTATGTACCGTGCATATCACGCTTTCTAAATCATGATTGTCAAGTTTTTAAATTAAATAAAATAAAGAGAGAAACAGAAACGTGATTGCCAAACTTGTGACTGCCAATCCAACTCGTTTTCGTGCGTGCCAAGCTTTTTATATCCGTGCTACCCAAGGTGTTGTTTTTCTTTAAATACTGGACAGAAACATCATCTTTGTTTCCTTCTCATTTCACGAAACCAACGGCCATCGTTTCACCACTTTCTTCACTCCAGATCTCCTCTATCTCACTCCTATTTCTTTTCCATCCCAAAGCAACGAAGATCAAAACAAAACCCTAGGACTCGAATTCGTGTGCAAACAAAGGAGCATTGGTTCGATTAGGAATTTGAGCTAGGCTTAGTGAGGTCAGGGGCCAATAAAAGGACGATGGTATTTCTGAAGTTGGCATTTTAAGTCGAGGGTCGGACTCTGGTGCGGTAGTGCGAGTGGCGAGCTGGTGTCCATCATGAAGGTCATGCGGTAGGGGGGCTGATGGTTGAAGCTGCAGTGGTGTTTGGTGACTGGGGTGATAGGGTCTGAGAATGGAAATTGAAGGGATTATCAATGTAAAGTGGTTTCGAAAGGGAGTGGGTTTTGTCTTAAACGATGGTGGAGGGATGGTTCAGTTCGTGGGAGGTATATGGATTTAGCGGAGTGGGGTGTGTGGGCGGTAATCCCTTATGGAGTTGCGGGTGCGTTTTGTTCAGTAGGGAGGTAGAGCTATGTATATGTCTATTGAAAAGAAGAGGAGGTGGATGGGAACAATGTTGTGACGTTTTGAAGCCTGACAAGGGGAGAAGGCTCAGTAGTAGCATGGTGCGAGTATTGAGTGGAAGCATACTTGAGTACTGTTCCATGTTGGAATGAGTTTGTAAGTGGGGTTGAAGAGCTTTGAACAGGGGAAAGTTGCGAAGGGAAACAGTAGTGAAGAAAGTAAGTAGCAGATGGTTTGAAAGCATAGAAACAAAATAAAGTAACGCTGGTATCAAAAAGATATGATCTGCGAGATGCTTCGGTGGAAGTGATGCATAGAAATGGGTTCCATGGTGAACGTATAGCAGCAATATACAAAGAAGAATGAAGTAACAGGGATACGTAGGTTGAAACAGTTTTGATGGGGAAGAAGATATGCGGTAGAGGGCTGATTTTTGTTCAAATGGGCTTTGGGCTTTTGAATAAGAAAAGGAGAAAAATATATTAGAAGGATGGTCTGGGAAGCAAGACGGGAAGAACTACATGCGTTCAGGATGACAATAGAGGAAATTTGAAAGAGAATTAACATGGCCGGTCCATTAAAGCATGTAAGTGTCGGTTTATATATATATATATATATATATATATATATATATATATATATATATATATATATATATATATATATATATATATATATACACGACCCAAATTTATTTAGATAATATAGGGTTAGCATTAAGTATATACATGGACCCCATATTGTTAGGCTTAAATATATATAACATTTAGAAATGGGTTATAAAACATACTTACAAACATATATAAAGCTTTTGGAACTGGATTGCAAGGTCTGTGAATTAAGCAACGTATTTAGGCAAATATAAATTGAATTAAAAATATTTTTAAATACTAATGGCCTTTTTTAATCGTTTAAAAATGTGTAAATGTTATAACTCATCGGTTTGTGATCAGAATTGGACGCGATCAGATCCGTTGGAACCATAATGACCGGATCTACGTAGTGGAACTATTTGTGGCAAATAACAAAGCTACTGGAATTTCGTGATAAAATCAAATGCTTGTTTGATCGTAAACGAAATAAAAGCAGATTCATCAACTGCAAAACAAGGTGAGTAAACTCACTAGCTCTGACTTGTTTATATTTTTATATAAACCAGCTTTAAATTTATTTATAGTAATTTTATACTGGTGATGGTTGTTTGGATGGATGGCTGATAAAATTGGTTGAATTAGTTATATCATTGATCGTTTAATAATTCTGTTCACCATCATATTTTATATTGATGTGAAAATAATATTATTAATGTTGATTAACATCTGTGGATGCAGGGAAACAGGTTGGAGGGATCCAACTGGATCCCTCAACTTTCTTATTATTGGTTGTGTTATTTGATGTGATATATAACTGGTGATCAATTCTGTTGTGTTTAAATTGCATTGGCCCTAGGATTTGATATTTAAATACCGTATATTTTCGAATATAGAAAAAGGAATTCCAATTTTAAAAGGAAAATTTATTTTCAAAAATAGAAATTTAAATTTTGATCTAGTTGAAAATAGAAAACCTGTTCAAATGAATAAATCAAGAATTTGTGTATGAATGAGAATATATATTAATTGAATTATTTATCATTAGATTCATTGAAATATAAATTCAGTGGATTAATATACGAGAAGTGTTAATTGAGTAACAGTTCTATAAACAGAATTTTTAAATGAAACAGAATATGATGTGGCTTTAAAATATATACTCGATAACTAGAAGTAGAGCAGTAATGATACTCAAGTTGATTTGAGTAATTGAGTTTAGATTCCTATTAAGGAATGAAATGCATATTTGAAAATGAATAACAGTTTGAAAGCAAATGTTTACGAATGAAATGGTTATAAAGGTTTTGCAAATTCTAAACAGCGATTTTAGCGATGTCGTTATAATAAGGGTTTTGCAAATTCTAAACAGCGATTTTAACGCTGTCGTTATAATAAAGGTTTTGTAAATTCTAAACAGCGATTTTAACGCTGTCGCTATAATAAATGTTTTGTAAATCTAAACAGTGATTTTAACGCTGTTGTTATAATAAATGTTCTATAATTCTACACAGCGATTGTTACACTGTTGTTAAAAGCAATGTTTTATAAATCAAATATTTGGAAACAGCAATTATAACGCTACCGTTATAATCAATATTTTTCTATAAAGGAAGTGTGTTCTTTAGATCGAATCCGAAAGTCGCGTAAGCGACGTTTTGTTTAAAGTTGTGAGCTTTGACTATTTCAACGTTGGGAATATTGTTCAATTAAGGTCTGAGAGGTAATTATACCCCAACTTGATTGACTTCATGATCGATGGAGGAATGGTTAAGGTTCGATGGTGAAACTTGGTTAAGCAATATGGTTAGCTAATAAATGACTAGTGGGTTGAGTTATAATAACGATGTTTTATAACATCGCGTTAATTTGAAATGTTTTCCCAAATAAAATGAAAGATATTTTTTGCACATAGAAAATGAAATGAATTGTCAACGAGGAATTAAGAGACAGAAATTGGAAATAATAATTTAATAAGAAATTAAATAAAAAGGGGAGCCCAGTGTTGTTTGATGCTTGATCGGTAGGATTTCCAATTGGAAATAGGACCGTTGATTGTATGGATTTTTTCTTTGATAGTTAAATCACCGACTATCAAAGTTTCTATTTATTTTATACCTCCGTTATCAGTATGGAGAGACCGGAATCAGATTTAATATCTGAAACCACTGTATTGGTATAAGCGTTATGAATCGACTTATGCTGAAGATAATTGAAGACGGAGGATAATGCAAGGGCTTTTCTGTTAACCCTAGGTAGAAATTGCCCAAGATGGGTTAATAGAATTGTGCCTTCGGTTTGTCCAGACCCAGGACAACTTGTAAGGACGAGTTTCTGACAGAGTATTTCCAAAGGGGTTACGTACGTTGATTCCTTCAAACGTACGAAGTTGGTGGCATAAAAGGGAAGAAAATAAATGGAGAAAATAAATGCAAGCCGTGGATAATAGAAAAGATGAAACACAGAGTATGTGAAATGGAGAAATATACTCCAATGCATATGGACACATCATTGATGCAACTGCCATAGCTGAATGCATGTGGTTTTAGTTGAGTCTGCGTTTAAAACTAAAATGATGATAAACACTTTTGTTGTTTTTGGCAACGACCATTTGTTGCTCCCGTGTGTGTTGACCTGTGCTTAACTCTCTCTGTCATGTCTGTCAGGATTATGAATGCTCATGCAACCAATATTGTTGTCGTGAAACATATGCTAATGTAAGTTTCACAAGCCTGCGATCTGATAAGGAGATAATTTAGTACTATCCGCAAAAGTTCTGATGACCTTTTGTTTTCCTCTTCAAGTTAGTTACCAACTGAGAGTGCAAGTCTCATTGATCGTTCCATAACCAAAGACAAGGCCATATGTTATGTATTAACCTGATAATCTTATAAGATGATTTAGATTAGCAATAATTAAGAGATCACCAACATACTTATGTATGTAAGGAGGAAGATAAGAGATGTTTAGACTAGAAGCTTGACACTTTGTATGGAGTAAATATATATTATTCATTGACATTAATCAAACTGACACTGTATATATATTACTTATCACACAGGAATATATATCAAAAGATATAGTGTGCAATCAGGCATCGGACCATGTAATATCATAGTCTCCAATCTGAGATTGCGGAATATTGAGAGCCTTCCAAACAGCTGGAGAAGCATCGATGTCATTGTAAGGACAGGGAGGTTGAAAATCATGATCAGAATCGCAACCGTGGACGGAGTCGCACTCGTCGACCACTTTAGCCAAAACAGACCTTCCATTGGCGTTGATTCTGATGTTATTGAGGCAACGACTTCCTCCATTATACCAGCCAGTGGATAATGCAACTACAAGCTCGCTGTCGCTATGGTATTGATTGTCGCATTCTGATGGACCTCCGCCATCACCTCCCTCAGCAAAGCTATTTATCGTCATCACTGCGCGTGTCTGATCGGTTACCGGTGGAGAACAACGGTATTGTGGATACAGATTGCCTGTTTTGCAACAATCCGAGTCGTTCTCCGTATTGCAATGACCAGCTTTACCCCTCAAGTATCCACTAATATGACACGATTGTGAGGCTACACAGCTCATCAGTACTGATACGACCATCAACACACCCAAAGCCATGGACAGCCGAGAGCTACTTGTTGTCATTTTTTAGAGAAAACCGTCCACACAACTGTGTGTTAATATATAGCTAATATACGTATCTATGCAAATGCAAGTGTGTGAATTTCTGGTTTGCATATGAAGTGCTATTTATAGGCTCTCTATTTTGCATATTCCATTCATTTACCACTCTCGGAGACCAATGGCTTCTGTAATCTGGAGCCTTGAAAGCGATGTAACATGAAAGACAAAGTAATATATATCTTTATCTATTATGGCTATTCATGTTGCCTGTAACCAATTATTTATAAAATACCCTCATATGCCCTGCGTTTCATGCATGTAACCAATTATTTTTTTAGAATATCCAGAATCTTCCTTGTAGATAGGAAGGTTGCCTTGCCCGTTACATCTCCTTATTTCGTTCCCTAATGGTAATTCTATACTAGCATTACGCGCGTGTGTGTAAGCCAAAGTGATCATAATGTTTATTTATTTGCATTTGGATTACAAATATCATGGAATTGACAAGGCATAAACTACGAAACAGAGAACATTTCCTTGAGTTGCCTCTCATCATTATCCGTAACAAATGTTACTTACTTGGCAAAAACTGTGAAATGCACTTAGTTTTGTCTAACGATAATTAATTTCACTTCAAAGCAAGCCAGCCGGTATACTGCAAAAATAAAGGTTTTGCACCTCTTAATAACTGTGTTATTCAGTTCCTTTTTGGTTCTTCTACCAAGGCTTTCTTTGCTAATCGCAAATCATTCTTTATTAGTGTGTTAACAACATAGTGTTGGATACCGGATTGCAAATCGAACCGTGATCCCTCATGGTCTAAGGTTTCGATGATTGAACCGATTGAACTTAGTTGACCGTTCAAATCGACAATGATCCTCAATGTCGACTTTAACAAATCAAAAATACAGATAGCTGTTGGGATTAAAATAAGAAAAAGAAGAAAGAAGAAAAACAATCACAGAATCTCACAGCGAAAGGACAAAATATGATAAATAAATAACAGTTAATGAAGCTATTAAAACATACATTTATTTTACAGTTACAATGATTATCAGAGTTAATTAACATACCCATATATACAGTGGAAAATATAAATGAATACGTCAGTCAGGCTCCATCTTCATCTTCATAACTGTATCTTCGTTAACTGAAAATTCAGGCCGACCCGAGCATAAATGAAAAGACAACACTCGGATCAGAACTAAAATATTCTCATATTAGTTAAATCAATTTCATGTGATAATATTAGTGCAATAACTAAAGAGATGTTATGAGAGATTTCATCTCTTAAGGATCCGTCAAACTAGATACTATATGATGTAATACGCTATTATAATAGTGTATATGGTTAAATATGAAATATTAGAATAGTGTAAGTAGGATTACCATTATTACCCTTACACCGTTTATATTGCTGCCGTACAATTTGCATATAACACACCAGTACGTCTATGGATAGGGATGCGCTGTGATGCGATAACGTTAAATCAAAATCATAGGGGGCTCGATCAGGATAAATATGACAAGGCACACGAGGATTGCCCAGAGTATGAATATACTAATTGCATGCCCGGACCTAGTGGTAACGCATAGCCGCGACTACATCCCACCTCGAACAACACTCCCAAATCACGGATGCGCATCAAATCAAATTAATCAAACCGAGGGACTATAGTAATAAAGGAAGAAGTGTTGCCGATGGAGGTAGCTAACCCCACTTAGTCATGGTATAACCCTGTTTTAGTCATTTTAACTATGACCCGAAGGTCAAGGACATCCATCATCGTTCTCTTTCATCAAATCCAATAATCGCCTCCAAATCAACCTACTTCATTCTGAAACTCCACCGCGTGCACAGTTGTTAAAGTGGTTTTCGATATTGGCAGAGAGTATGACAATATCCGATCCTGGTCTCTTTAACAACCAAACATTTACATTTTTCACACCGGTCAGTTCTTTTACATTTCAAAGATGTTCATACTTCATGTTAAAATATCATATTTTGCTAATCGTTTCAATAGTCGAGATAGAATATTTCATAATAAAATCTCCATTTAAAACCATACTTAAATCATGAAACAATTCCAACTTTAAAATAATCTGAATATTAAAATATTTAAATATATTTAAAATAGTTTAGACATATAATTGAAAAAGTTTGAAAATAAATAATTTGTCTTTAAAATAGAAATTGCAGATTTAGTAAAATCTATAGTTAAAATATTAAAATAGTTTATAAAATAAATAGTTAATTATTAAAATTGTTTATTTAAAATAAGTAATAAAATAAAATAGTTATAAATATTTCATAAAGAAAAAAAATTTATTAAAAATAGTTTATAAAATGGTTTAAAATAATAAAATTATATTTTAAAAGTTGTTTCGTATAGAAATTGTTTTCAAATAAATTTTTGAAATAAGTGTATACTCCCCTCATGCCTTTGGAAAATGATTCCGGTGATGAGTGCACGCATCATCGACATTTATTTTCAAGAGATTTATTTAGTGAGGGAGACCAGTTAGAATTTTTATACTTCGTTCTGCGAAACTTAATTTCATTCAAAACTTTTATAATATGGTTTTATATAAAAGATATATTATATTATAGTACAATATTTTGAAAGTTGTTTTGAAAACGAACCCGACAGTGAATTCTTAACTTCTAAGATAGTGAATGATTTACAAACAAATGAAATGAATTAAGTTTGGAATTTTAGAAGACTTCTAAGTTGTATAATGGAATTGAACTTAAAACGAATAGAAAATGAATTTGTAGCTCTTTGGAAATTGGAATTATAAATTTGAAATAGATTGAAACTATCAAACTTGTATAGTAATAACATTTCTATAGCACAGATACAACTTGTATATAATAAGTTAAAATGTTGTGGGAATAAGTAATTTGATAATATATAAGTTTGATATCAACCATAAAAAGTGGAATTTAGGTGAGAATTTTAAATATGGATAGAACCTAAGTTATAACTATAAATGAAGTATATCGAGTTTTTGTATAAAAATGGGAATGAACCTAAAGTGAAAAACTTAAAATAAATATAATGAACAGTATTGGATGGAAATAAGTAAGTTGGATTTAAGTAACTTAAATAAGCGGTAATGGACTCATTTTAAATAGATAAGCATAAAATTTATCAATTTTGAAATGAAATGGATTTCCAACGATTTTAGATAATTGGAATTTTCTACTTAAATTTGTAACTTAAGTTGAGTATGAGAAATCTGAAGAGAAATAAGTTTATGGATTATAATAAAAATGTTAACTTGAATTTATAATTTATAAACTTAATAAGGCTTAATGAATAAATTAAATTTATTCAAAATGAGCTCGTCGCGTAGCAATAGTTTGTTATTTTACGATTTGAAGTTTAAATGAATGTATAGGATCCAAAATAAATCTGAATTCTTTGAAACAAGAATCCTTCGGATCTGTTTGAATATAGTTTTCTAGAAAGAGAAAATTTGGATTTCAACTTGTAAATTGTAAGATATGTGTAAATAAAACGTTTAGAAAAATCGCGGTTTGGTTATTCACGATTCAGAACTAAGGTATTAATGAAATTAGTTATGTAAACTAACGAACGAGACAAGTTGAATAAGAAATTATATGGCTAAACATGTATAAATTAGCAGCTTTCTTACTTCGCCTTTTCGAGGACGAAACGTTTTAAGTGGGGGAGAGTGTAACATCCCGAGATTTTTCGACAATTTAAAATATTAAATTTAGTGTGTTTTTTTTAACAAAATTATTTTAGATATTAAATTTTTTATTTTGTTTATATTGATTAATAATGAAAGTTGGAACTTAATATAGAAATATTTTGATTTGTGTAAATTATAATTGAAATATAAAAACTAGAGTATTTGATAAGCAATGTTAAAATTCATATAAAAAGAAATTTTATTTATGAAATTTATTTGAATTCTATTTCTGATTTGATAAGAGATTATAAACTATTGAATTTAATTTTAAGGTAAATAATTTAAAACTAAATATTTTATTTATAAATATGTGAAATTGTCATTTGGAAAACGATTTCAGAATTCGATGAAATTAATTTTATTTGATCCAAATTTGTAAATTATTGTAAAATATAAAATTTGTAGCCAACGAAGTTATCGTTTAATCACAATAATTTAAAACATATAGGAATTTATGCATATAATTTAATTAATTAATCGAGTTTTAGAAGAAACAGCTAGAGACTTTGGAATTGGGCTTTGAAACCTATTCCATTGCGTTCAGAAGGCGTTAAAACATGTTGTTAGGTAGTAAGCAGGCCTGATTTGGACTCAATCCAAATTTTGGCTTAAATATACACAAAACGATGAATTTATTATTAAAATATTCATTCTGAAACCCTAAATTACATCAGCCGCCATAAAAGTTCGTTGGTCGGAATCGTTCCTTTCTTCTTCCCTTAATCTCTCTGCATCCATGCAATGATTTGATGAAGTTCCAAAGGAAAAATCGAAGATTGTAACTAGGGCTTCACATCCATATGGTGGTTTCTCTTGGATTAGGTAGAATTCGCTAGAAAGTGGCTTGGAAAGTGCCACGGGTTTTCCGGTTTTTGAGGAGCTGTGGGTGATTGGAGAAGGCGGTGTTGCGGGCGGAGGTGGAGTTCGACGATGTGCTTCTGGTGGGTATGGCCGATCATTGTTCGGCGACCAAATGGAGGGGCGACGAGTTTGAAAAAAGTCACGGTCATGGGTTTTACGGTACTTGCGAACGTTACACAGATTGAAGAAGAAGGGGAGAGAGAGTGCTGACATGGCATGAGTTGGTTGGGTGAGGAGTTAGTTTATTTTGTTTTACATAATTTGAATTTCAAACGATAAAAACATGTATAACTTTCACATACGAACTCAGAAGGATGCACAGTTGGATTCTTTGGAATCATATCGACGAGCTCTTCGCAATGGGACTGATTTGTACAGATTCCGAGAAGTTAAATTTTGGGGCTTATTTTGGATTTCAACCGCGTTTAGAACCAAAGGTGATTATTAAACCCACTCACACCTAATTAAAATATTTGACTGTTAGTTAAATTGAATTCATGTTATGATATGATTGTTGTGGTTGCTGTTTGACTGTTTAAATTTATTATTTATGTTAAATTTACATAAACTGTATAATTTAATTTAATTTAATTATTGATATAAATTGTATAGTTAGAATTTAATTTATGTTTAAAACCCTCATATCTAATGACTAGCAAACTGATATCACATTATCAACATTTTTTTATATATGTTAGTGATTTTGTCGATTATCCCAACCAGTACCCGAGATGTTACGGGCTTCAAATAAATCCGAGATTAATCATAAAAAAATGAATTAAGATCGTAGGTTGAAATGATAAATACCTCTAACCCAGATTTGATTAAAATGATATATATCCTTTCCCCAAATAATAAAATTAAATTTTAAGTATTACTTGGCCATAGGATAGAAAATTATATACGGACATTGGTTTATTAAATATATTTTTTTTAACCTTGAATTTTGGAATATTGTTTTAAAGACAAAATAAATGACATTATTAATTGATTTTCTTTAAATTTGACCTTTGAGTTTTGAGATTAATAATTTAAAACTTTAAGGAATTTGTAATTGTGGATAACATAAATTAAAACTGAATTGAATATGAACTGAATTTATCGAAATTGAATTGCTTATCCATCTTTGATATTTACTTTAAATTAATTTGATTTATAGTAGTAATTGAATTGTGAACTCGAGATTCTTTTTTTATAAATGAATAATTCAAAGTGAGAATTATAATTGAAATTGAATTATTCGAATCGAATCATTAAATCGAATTCTTTCAGATCGAACTATTGAATCGAATTGAAATATAAATGGGAAGTCAAACCCTTTTGAATTCAGATATCGAAATTTGGTCGAATTGATTTGAAATTGAAATATGATTTCCTGTTTGGTTAAATTTTGAAGAAACGATTCTAATTCCAACTATAGCATATTAAACCATTTTATAAACTATTTTTAATAATAAATATTTTTCTTTATGAATTATTTATATTACAACTATTTTATTTTTTTACTTATTTTAAATAAACCATTTTAATAATTAACTATTTATTTTATAAACTGTTTCATATCTTAACTATAGATTTTACTGAATCTGAAATTTCTATTTTAAATACAAATTATTTATTTTCAAACTATTTCAACTATATATCTAAACTATTTTAAATATATTTAACTATTTTAATATTCAAATTATTTTAAAGTTGGAATTGTTTCATGATTTAAGTATGGTTTTAAATGGAGATTTTATTACGAAATATTCTATCTCGACTATTGAAACGAATTTTAAAGCAAAATATGATATTTTGACATGAAGTATGAACATCTTTGAAATGTAAAAGAACCGACCGGTGTGAAAAATGTAAACATTTGGTTGTTAAAGAGACCGAGATCAGATATTGTCATACTCTCTACCAATACCGAAAACCACTTTAACGACTGTGTATGGGGTGGAGTTCCAAAATGAAGTAGGTTGATTTGGAGGCGATTACTAGATTTAAAGAAAAAGAACGATGATGGATGTCCTTGACCTTCGAGTCATAATTAAAATGACTAAAATAAGGCTATACCGTGACCAAGTGGGGTTAGCTACCTCCATCAGCAACACTTCTTCCTTTATTACTTTAGTCCCTCGGTTCGATTGATTTGATGCACATCCATGATTTAGGAGTGTTGTTCGAGGTGGGCGGTAGTCGCGGCTATGCGTTACCACCAGTCCGGGCGTGCAATACTCTGGGCATTCCTCGTGTGCCTTGTCATATTTATCCTGATCGAGCCCCTTACGATTTTGATTTAATGTTGTCATACCACAACGCATCCCTATCCATCGACGTACTGGTGTGTTATATGCAAACTGTACGACAACGGTATAAACGGTGTAAGTGTAATAATGGTAATCCTGCTTACACTATTTTAATATTTTATATTTAGCCATAAACACTATTATTATAGCGTATTATATTATATAGTATCTAGTTTGACAGATCCTTAAGAGATGAAATTTCCCGTAACATCTCTTTAGTTATTGCACTCATGTTATCACATGAAATTGATTTAACTAATATGAGAATATTTCAGCTAGCGACGAGATTTTAGATAGCGACGCGCTCAAACATCGGGAAAATCGTCAGAAAACAAAAAGCGATTTGATCGAGGTTGCGATATGTTCGGAAAAGGATTGGAAATGGTTTCGATTCATAAAATCATTGTTGATTGACCCGAAAACCTAGAGTGGTAAAAATACGTGATTAACATGGTCCGATCAGCTCAAAATGCTTGAGCGTGTCGGTCTGATCATGTGACAAAACTCGTCTTGAAAACATATATGGTTTTAGTAAAAAGCAATGTCGTGCACTCGAAAACAACTGATCGGCATGACACGATCACGAAAAATGGCTTGCGCAACTCACGACGTTGAAATCTGCTAAATTGGCAAAAACTGATCCAGCACCTCAAAACTGCCTGATCGGCACGTGAAAATCATAAAAATGCACGTGTAAAACCTTGGTTGATCACCCTAACAAATTTGGTACAACTTGGATTTGGCATGCTCAAAACAGTCGATCCATCAATTTTCACGTGCGTGGCTTAGGGGTTTTGGATTTGGCAAGTTCAGCTTGGATTTCTGGCAAAGATCACATCGCATCAGGGGATGAGATTTTCCCCTGATTGCATCTACCGTCGCACGTTTTCTATCCCATCTGACACGAGAGAAGTGATGCGAGATTATTGGCAAGGGGCACGATGCGAGATCTGGCACGAGGAAAAGGGGCAGACCGGCATGGTAAAAGTTGGGATTTGGTAAAGGCGCTCATCGCATCCATGTGATGTGATGCGATTTTCTTTGCAATGCAAAGTGGAAAATCCATGTTTTTGGTAATGCGATTTTCATTGATCGCATCTGTGTGATGCGGCGTTTTCACACGTGCAATGCGAGAAAAAGGTAGGCGATTTTCTAGATGCGGTACGAGATCTGGGAAATGCCAGAAATCCTAGCACGAAGGAAATGCTATGTGGATCATTGCATTTTTGTGGATCCGCACACGTTTGGCATGCATTTTCTTGGATGCGAGTTTTTTAAATGAAAGTGATGCGATTTTTTGGGATGTGGTATAAAGGATGCGAAATTTCGTATCCCGTCTCCCCAAGGATGCTAAATTTCGTACTGCGGCCCCCAAATATCACCTACTTCTAACTAACTCACTACCTATAAATACCCCTATCTCATTCTTCAAAGGGGTTGGATTTTAATTTGATTTTGGACTTCTCGAAGCTCTCAAGCATCATTAATGGTTTCCATCTTCTTCTCCATGGCTATTTTGCATAGCTTAGACCGTTAAAACATTGCACAAAACGTTTTCCATCAACTTTAGGACATATACAAGGACAAATACACTTCTTTTTGTCTATTCATAGATATTTTCGGATTTTTTGCTTTTTGGACACCATTGACCAAGTCAACATATTTTTCACTCAACAAAGAAGAAGAAAGGCATTTTGGTCAAAGTTTGGAATTAACAATTTTGTTTTTGTAACACTTTGTACTCAAATATTGTTCGAACTTGTACAACTCTTGTAATAAAAAATTATATGATGAATGATTACTATAAAATGAACATAGGCGTCAGTGCCGAACCACTATAAAAAGCTGTGTTCTCACTGCATTTACTTTACTTTGGATTTGGATTATTGTGTTCTACTACACACACACTCGAGGGTTGGCATGCATTGAATCGACAACAATTCCTTAGGTCAACAACATTTAAGGAAATTTAAATTATCCACCTTTATTGTCTAATGCATCTAGATAGTTTGATCATACATAGAGCATTAGATAGAAAACCACACAGTTGAAACCCGATAGATAACCACACAACTAATAACCAAATATTTAACAGATAACATAAAATGGCATTTCATTTTCAAGTCTAGGTTATATATCCAAAATTTGAAATTGATAAATATTTTACCTTTGCTACATAGGCTTTCAAAGTTTGGTGTCATAGAGCTTGGGTTCTCTTTTTCTTGAGAAGGATAACATATGGGATAGTTGACCACTCTAATAAAACTAACAAATAAGCAAAGAAGCATAAATGCATATTACACTGGAAAAAAATCTTATACAAGATCATTTTATTTATAATGTAACGCTGATGGGAAATGATTCTTAAATCAACTTGCCAGTGGAAAGCTAAATTCGTAGATAATTGTTCACCTTGAATCAAGGTTTGAATTTCTATGCAGCTTATGTTACTTGATATTTTTTGCATATTAGGTTTCCTCATGCAATTTTTAAAAAAAAAAATTGGACTATCATTATGCACATTTAATTTCCTCGCGCATTTTTTTCTTTATCGTACCTATACTGGTTAGTACTTACTCTGTCACTTGATATTTTGCTTGAGCATGTTTGTTCAGCTTTCATTCGCCATGAAGACTATTTATTCCACTTTTTCTTACATACTACGACATGGAGCTCCGTACTTTTCGCTAATCATATTTTATGGAGGTTATTTAACTTTACTTTATTCTTATTATAATCCGCCATTATTTTTTTCACATGGTTGTAACATCACACCCTTTTACGCTATGATTACTATCACACCCTTTTACGCTATGATTACTTTTTTTCTTTTCTAAGGTAATTATTCGTCACTTAGAAACTCGAAAATAAATAATGATGATATTGCAATTATTATCAGTATTATTCCTCAGCAACTAAAGTGAGTTTAGTGCTTTATTACTTTCAAATTCTTTTAAAACAATTTTTTTCCAAATCTTACCAAAATAATATTATATTATTTTTTTGTAATATCCTTGAATTTTTTTTTAACTTCCCAGGATTTCAAATTCATGTTCCGTTTTGACTTATTTGTATTCTCATTCTTATACAAATTCAATTTGGTATATATAACCATCTCAATGCTGTAATCTGATACGAGATTATAATAGCAACCAACACAACTATTTATAATAATTTTAGAAAATTATTCTTTATATCAAAATATAATTTTAGATAAAATTATTTCATTTACCCAGCTTTTAAAACAATACTGTGTTGAATCATTTTGCTTAAGTGTTTAGAAATACTTATCGATACAGTTCACACTTCCGTATTGACAAAAAATCATAAACCAATCAGCATAATCTAAAACAATTTTTATATCAACTAACAAATATGCGCTCATATATATAACTCAAACTCAATTTAGGGTGTTACTAACCCAATCTCTCTCGAGTTATGCCATAGAGCCAAGATTGTTACTAAACCTTATGCTCTGATACTAACTGTAACGAATCAAAAATTTCTGACCTCAAAAATTAACATAAACACATTAACCGTCACTACAAGAAACATTGCAAATTTCGACAAGATGGGGTGACGACTGATTTCCGATGGCTTTCGACGGGCCGTCGGCGGCCGGATCGGAAACCGTCGAATATAAACGCAATAACATCAGGTCGTAAGCCTTTCTTCCCCATTTTCCAAATCCTCTCAAACATTCCATCATGAAAGTTAAACCTTACCAGCCCCAAAATCAATTTTTTTTCCTAATCATCGATTTCTTCGCATATAATCCTCCCCGGGTTCATCTCTATCCTCTTGGGCAAGCAATTTGAGGTATAATCTCTTTATTTACTTAAAAATCAAACTTTTTCCTAAACCTATTTATGTGCTAAATAAAAAATTATGGTTAATTATTGATTGTAATTGGTTCCAATAGCATAGTAGCGGGTAATAGCATCCTATTATATGCATATTTCATGTGATATAGTGAAATTGAAAATTGTATGTGCAATGTTTGGTTATTTGTGAATATGTTCCCATTTAGCTTGGTTTTTGTCATTGTATAATTGAGGATATGTGCATCGTTGTGCGCTTGTCATTCTTGTACGTGTTGGTTGTTATAGGAAAAAAATGAATGCAGAACTAGGAATAGTACAATGTGAAAATTTTGACTTATGCACAAAAAAAAAACATGAGTCTAAATACTAGCTGACTCTATTGAAATGACAATAATAGTAAATTGGCCTTTAGTTGATTGATACGTCAAGCATATGTGATAAAATAAAATATTTTTGTGTTGTAGTAAAACTTTTTTTATAGTAAAATGCGCACATCTAATTGACGAATATCCCCTAAAGTGTTTTTGCGGCCCCGTCCGACGAGTGTTGTACATGATCATTATATAAATAGTCGTTTATGTCAAATTAAAAAAAAACCGTTTATATTCATCTGATACAATATTTGTTGGATTTGTCCTTGTATTAGACAAGTTATAAACGCAGTAAGTATCTACATTTTGTATACTCCTTCATTTCAAAAGATTCACAAAATTTCGGTTTAATTTTTCTTTTTGTTTCCTGCGTACAAGTGTACAATGTAGGAAACAAAAGGGAAATGCTGCCGAAATTTTGTTGAATCATTTGAGACGAAGTAGTATACAAATTGTAAATGTTTATTGTTTTTATAATGGGAAGTAGGATGTCTAACCTTGTAAAAGTGTTGCATTAAAAAATGTGCTAGATTTGAAATTATTTTTAACTTAATGAAAATGTTATTTGCTTTCAACCATTATATATACATGCATTTTATGTCCATAAAAACATGTTTTTTCGAATTCGTATTCTTGAAAATAAATACTAATTTTTGTATTTGTGACTAAATTTCTCAAATAGGAAAAATGATTGATTATTTTGTTGATTGGAGGAGTTGGATGTACCAAAGAAGAGGACAGAGAGATTCAATAAAAGAAGATTTTTATAATGGTATAAATGTCTTTGTTGAATTTGCTTTAAGTAATAACGGAATTGATCCTGAAATTCATTGTCCGTGTAGCGAGTGTAGACATTTGAAGTATTTGTTACCCGATGTTGTGAAAGTCCATTTGTGAAAAAATGGATTTTACCTGGGTATTATTTTTGGGATCGTCATGGAGAAGTTGTATCAAATACTCTTGTAGAGACTGAGGTAGAAAATGTTGTTGATGAAAATGTTAGTATGACCCGTATTGAAAATATGGTCGAAGATACAGCATGATTAATGTTTCCTATGATTGCAGTTGAGGACGATGATTGGAATGACGAAGAACCAATTGTTGAATCTAATAAAATTTATGATTTGTTGGATAATGCTAAGAAACCTATTTGGGATGGTCGTAAAAGCGACACTCAGCTATCGGTAATCGCAGAATACATTGCGACGAAGTCAAAATACAGCATCACTGAAGTTGGATTTACAGCTATTGTACAAGCTACAAAAAAGCGCATGTCGCCCGATAATTTAATGTGTGAAAATCATTACAAAGTTAAAAAACTAATGTCGGCATTTGGTTTACCTTATCAGAAAATAGATATATGTTTAAAAGGATGCATGTTGTTTTGAAAAGATGACGTAAACCATAGAAATTTTAAAATATGTAATCAAGAAAGATATAAACCAAGAAAGAAGAAAGGAAAGGAAGTTCCATACAAAAGTATGCATTACTTACCCATTACTCCAAGGTTTTAAAGATTATATATATCTTCTGTAATTGCATCTCATATGAGATGGCATAAGGTGAGATTGGAGGAAGAAGGTACGTTGACCCATCAGGATGGTGGGGAAGAATGGAAGCATTTTGATAAAACTTATTCCAATTTTGCAGCAGAGAGTCGTAATGTCAAACTAGAAATATGTACGGATGGTTTTTCACCATTTTCTCAATTTGGTTCTAAATATTCATCATGACAAATTATCATCACACCTTATAATTTATCTCCATGATTATGTATGAAAACGCAATTTATGTTTCTTACTGTTGTTCTTCCTAGCCCCGACGATCTAGCACAAGGAATTGATGTTTATTTACAACCGTTAATTGAGGAATTAAGAAAATTGTGGAACAAAGAAGTAGAAACATACGATGTTTCGAATAAGAAATTTTTTCGTATGTTTGCTTCTTTGTTGTGGACTATAAGTAATTTTCCTGCCTATGCAATGCTTTCAAGATGGAGTGCTGCTGGTCGTCTATCATGTCCATATTGCATGGAAGAGACATAAACGTTTTCCTTGCCGCATGGTAAGAAAATTTCATGGTTTGACTGTCATCGATGTTTTCTCCATGTAAATCATCCTTTCAGAATAGACAAGAAATTTTTTTTGGCTAATAGAGTAGAAACCAGACAACCTCCAACGATATGGTCTAGCGAAGATGTATTTGAACTGGTTAAAGATTATCCAAAGATACATGAAACTAGAGTTCAAGCAGAAATTAAAGGCAAATCGATTTATCACAATTGGTGCAAACAGTCTATTTTTTGGGAGTTGTCGTATCATCGTTTGCTTCGTCATAATTTTGATGTGGTGCACAATGAGAAAAATGTATTTGATAATGTCTTTAACACAGTTTTGAATGTTAAAGGGAAAACTAAAAATGATTTGAAATCAAGACGCGATATAGAAGAATTATGCAAACATCTCGAGCTTCATATGAAACCAAATGACAGTAAAAACCAGCATGTTATGAATTAGATAATAATCAAGCTAAAGTTGTGTTAAAATGGGTTGAAGGTTTAAGTTTTCCTGATGGGATTTCATCTAACATTCATAGATATGTTGACTTCAGAAATGGTAAATTGGGTGGAATGAAAAGTCACGATTGGCACATTATGATGGAGCATTTATTTCCCGTTATGTTGAAAGAACTACTATCATTAAAAGTTTGGAAGGTAGTAAAGAAGCTTAGTTTGTTTTACAAAGAGCTTTGTTCGACTACTTTAAAAGTGGAACGTTTACGTAAATTTGAAATAGAAATTCCAATATTTATTTGCAAATTATAGAAAATATTCCCTGTAGGTTTTTTTTAATGTAATGGAACATTTACCTATTCACCTTCCGATTGAAGCACGACTCGAGGTCTGGTCCAATATGGATGGATGTATCCGTTTGCGAGGTAAATATAAACATGTTACCTATTAATTTAATTGCACTTAAAATATGAAATAATGTAAATTAATTTTGCATGGATATCTGAATCATTTGAATAGAAAAGTGAGACAAAAAGCACGAGTTGAAGGCTCGATATGTAAATCTTACATCGAAGAAGAAGCTTTATTCTTTTTCTCTCATTATTTCAGTGATCATGTCAATATATCATTTGAAAGTGTTCCTCAAAACGACAAAGGAGACGAACAAGAATCGTCTGATACAGTGTTGTCTATTTTTCGACAACATGGTCAACCTTCTGGGAAATGTGTAAACGTATGGCTAGACGATAAACATCTCCATTGAGCACACACTTATATTCTTCTAAATTGTGCTAAAGTTGCACCATTTGTTAGGTAATCTGAAATATCAATTAGTGCTTTATTCATTTCTACATGTTTGCGTGTGTATGATATAATGTAAAATTTTATTTACATTTACCGCATTTATGAACGTGAATATCCAAACGGAGATATTAGTAAAGAATTTTCTACTTGGTTTATAAATTACGTTTACAAACCTAGAAATTGTGTTGTTGATGAAGAGTTGAAACATCTTGCAATGGGAGCAAAACGAACGGTCAAGACATATCCAATATACTTTGTGAATGGATATAAATTTAACGCCAAAGAATACGGTGCTGAAATATAAACGAATAATACAAGTGTATTTGTTAAAGGCATTGACGATCCTGAAAATCACATTAATGATTTTTATGGTGTTTTAACACAAATTTTGCAACTGACATATTTCTCATGACCCGTGGAGGAGGTGTTTCTGTTTAAATGCAATTGGTTTAGTAGTGTTCTAGGTTTTACGATTAATGTGCATAAGGATTATAATCTGATTGAAATGAAGTATATATCGCACTATTACAAGTATGATCCTTTTGTACTAGCCAAACAAGCATTTCAAGTTTTTTACGCTCCTTACCTATCTCTAATAAGAGATAAAACAGATCGGTCAGTAGTTTTTAAAACAAAGCCAGAATTACGTTTGACCGAAAGAATATTCTAGACGAAGTAGACTACCAGGAAGAGCTCGAACAGAACAATGAAATAATAATTGAAGACGATCATGCAGATTTTGGACCTCTGATCGAAGAGACAAATGTTTAGGTAGAAGCGTTCGAGAGTGCGAGGGAAGATAATGTAGAATCTGAGGCCGAATCTGAATTAGAAGAAGATGATGACTGATGTAGATGATGAGTATTATCTTTCTAATTGTAATGTAATTATAGAGTATACGACGTATATTTTACTATTTATGTAACTCTGTTAAATTTTTGAATATAATGATCAATTTATACATCTTTTACGTTATATACAGTTTTTCCTATATATTTATCTTAAATCTACAATGTAATATATTATTCCTTGGAATATGAGACCCAATCAAATACAGGTATAAACAATTACATTATGTTTTATGTCATTTATTTAGTAGCTTATATCGTTTGTGTAAGTTAGCTGTAAAAAAAATTTGAATATGATGTTATTGTTATCTTTTAAAATGATTTGTATGTGACAGGTATGTCATATAGAGGGAATTCTTCAGGAGAGGGTTCTGGATCGTAACCCTTTTAGCATCCAGTCGTCTCCTTGGTCCCTACGAGTTGTAATGACCCAGAAAATCTGAACCAATTTAAAATTTTAAAATTGGCTAAAATAATGGATTTTAAATATTTAAAATAAATATTTTAAATAATGGCAATGAAAAGTGAGTTTGAATCGACAATTGAAAACGAATATAATTAATTATAATTATAAACAAGGCCTGAAATGGCGCTGCAGTTTCAAAAATTGAATTCAAACTTTGTCGGACTGTACTGGGTGCAAAACAAAACGGATTTGAGTGAATCCAAAAATATTTAAATCTGTTAGTGAATACCTTTCTAACGAATCTGAAAAATCGAATTTTCATAATGGAAAGTAAAAGTTATGGCTAAATGAATTTTCATAAAGGTCGCTACAGAATTTATATAGCCCGTAAAATTGGCCATTTTGCATACGACCTCGGAATTCGACGAAACCACTTTTGATGGATCCGGGATGTGAAGTTATTGCTAGGTTTCAAATTTCATAATTTTTGAAGCTAGTATGTGAGCGTGGCAAAGGAAAATATGTTTTGGTCAATTATAGTTAAATTGGATCGACCAGAAATGAGCCTTTTTGCAAACGGTCTCAGAATTCGACAAAACTAGTTTTGTTGGGACCATATCGTCAAAACATAGCTAGATTTATTTTTCTGGAATTTTTCGATTCAGTTTGTGGCCCTAGCAAATTGAAATGTACGTTCAGATCGAATATTGAATGTTATATATTTTAAATTGAATGGAAAATGACTGAAACAGTGGAACGGGCCTACGAAACATATCCCATTGTGTTCGGAATGGGGGTAAAACGCTAGGGACGACAGTCGTTGGGTTTAGATTGGTGGTCGCGTCAGAAAACCCCTTTAAAACCCACCGGCCAATCATATATTTTTTTAAAAAAAAACATTTTTCTCTCTCCCCGATCGAAGGCGGAAGAGTCTTCCAACCTTCCAGCCCCGATTCCGACCGCCTCGTCCCTCGTTGACCCCCGATGCTTTGGAAATTTTTGAAGATCTCCTCGTGACCTTTAAATCCATACCCACCTCGACTCCCCTCGTCGCCTGTGCCGCCGGAATCGCCTCCTCCAACTGCCGCCGTTTCGAGCGCCGCCGTGACCACCTGGCCCCACCGAACTGCCTCCAACCACCACGCGCGGGAAGCCCTCACTTCCCTCTTCGACGCTGCGTAGTCCGATTCCAACAACAATCAACGGATTTGAGTGAAATTCAAAACCTAGTTTTGAAGAAAACAAGAAGGTATACGGCCTTGTTTATTTTCAACTGTTTTAACACCTTTAAACCGTTGCAAACTTTGAAAAATCGTATCTTTCTCATGTGTTGATGAAATTCAGTGAAACAAGAGACAGTGGACTCGTGAGGACGTCTTCTACCTTCTAGAAGAGACCGCATATTTTTCTGAGCCTTCTGCTATTTTTGGTGGAGTGGAACCCAATGTGAGATTTCTAATTTATAAACGATATGGAAAACGACGATGTATAAATTATATAGTCGATGTGTGAGTTATATAAGCGTTGTACACCTCATGTATAAGCGTTGTATAAGTTGTATATGCGTTGTAAAAATTATATGTGTTGAAATAGAAGTGAAATGCTATATATATATATATATATATATATATATATATATATATATATATATATATGCCCCTCGTCCACAAACCATGGACGATATTTATTGGTTGTGATTGGTGTGAAAATTAATTGATAGCGAATGGTTGATTGGAATTGTTTGTGGTTGATATTGATTGATAGTGGTTGAAAAATACCCAATAGTGGTTGAGAAATATTTGGTTGAAACCACATAGGATTAGTTTGTGGAAATGAAATAAATATATACATGTCGTCTGCGTGCGAATTAGATGCATGATCCCCATTGTCAAAAACCACGAGGTTTTAAGGTAGAGAGAGGAGCCGTACTAGGGACGGTCCCGGTTTTAACTACCCTGCCGTTATGCTGCCGAAATTTTGAATAATATTCATGTGTTTGAATTATTTTCATTTGCTGAAACTATATTTATTCGTTGAATAGAAAACCTTCATGTGTTGAATCGATATTCATTCGTTGATTAGAAATTCATGTGTCGAATGGTGTTCGTGTTTTAAATATAAAAATCACATTTTTATCTATATATATAAACTATAGAAAACCTTCATGTGTTGAATCGATATTCATTCGTTGAATTGAAATTCATGTGTTGAATGGTATTCATATTTTGAAAGAAATTGTTATATAATAAAAATCCCATTTTTTACATCAATATGAAAAGTATAAAATAATCCTGTTTTGAAATAAATTGTTTTACAATAAAATCCTATTTTATCCCCTATATTAACTATACGAAATAAAAGTGTTTTGAAATGAATTGTTTTACAATAAAAATCACATTTTTATTATATAAACGAATTGTTAAAAATAGTGAAGTGTTGAAATAGAAGACAATTAGATAAAAATATCATTTTTATCGAATGTATGAAAAGAATGTAGCTTTGAAATCGAAGAATCGATATATATATATATATATATATATATATATATATATATATATAGAATTAAAATATATCGAATAACGACGCTGCAGTTGGTATTTTGAAACCGTGATTTCAAACGATTAGTACGGGAGATCCGACCATCGGATTTTCCTGAAACTGCAACCGCTGGCTTCGCTTTGGAAATATCTTTCCAACGGCACCAACTTTGTAAAAATCCAACGGTTGGATTGTCTGGAATGTTTAATTCAAATCTGAAGAAAAACAGCGCCAGAAACGATTATATATATATATATAAATATAATTATATTTAATTGAATAACGACGCTGCAGTTCGTATTTCGAAATCGAAACTTCAAAAGATTGTACCGGGATATCCGACCGTCGGAATTTCCCGAAACTGGAACCGTTGGATTCGTTTTGAAAAGATCTTTCTAATGATGTAAATTTTGTGAAGATCCAACGGTTATATTTTCAGATAGGTGTAAATCAAATCTGAAGAAAAACAGCGCCACGGTCGCGTTATGGCCCGAAGCGTCGTTTTAAATAAATTGGCTATTTTAAAATTAATAAAAATAGTGATAAATCGTTATAAAATATTATAAACGATATGGATGTGATTTAGAAATTAACTGAAGGTTGGCTAAGTCGAATGGTTTCCTGGGTGTTGATTTGATGTTGGTTTCGGCCTTCGGGGTTAATATTTGGGAAATCTTTCTCTTACCGATTGACGGTTAGTGACTAATGAATTGAAATGATGCGTGTGTATGTTGATGTTGCACTTATTTATTATATACGCGAGTTGCTCAGAAAGACCGGGTTTATCCCATTCTGAATAACTGAATCGACGATAAGAAATCGAAGATGAAGACGGTGGTCGAAGACCGGAGATCTTCACCTCGTTTGGATGGTAACCGAGGTCCTGATTGGGAGGCATCCCGAAATATGGATAATGAGTGGTGATCGTCCAGACGTACGTGGTGATCGATGGGTTTGCGAGGTATATAGTCCCTCCGGTTTCGTTCAGACCCAGAACGGACTTGTAAATGGACTGTGTGTCTGACATTAGATTTTATTCTATGTTGATTGATCTCTATTAAATATACATCTGTTTGGCGGCGGAGAATTTATTCTTTTGCTTAACGCCCTTCTCTGAAACGCACGAGCTCAGAGGTTGTATATCGATGGACATCAGTCGCATGACATGAATTGCTAGTGTGACATGCCTAAGTGGCAAATGATCAGGGATTCTGTTGAAAAGAAAAGTCTTGTGGTGATGATCAATGCCCCGCCTGTATGGCGTAGCTTTGTGTATAATGTGAATTCACGAGCCTCACACCCCGGTATGAACCAGAAACGGGAGCAGGACCTCAGGGGTGACGTGCGTTTTCTTTCTAGCTAGGGTGGTGTCAGTGACCTACTAGCCCTGACATTTATATACTTTTCACCTGTGTGGTTGTTGCTGTTGCGAGGCGCCTCGGTTTGATCGGACGATCCAGGTCCGATGGAGTCATTCGTTGGCTCATTTACGCCCCAAAGGGCGGAGAAACGCATTGTTCAAGCATTATAATACACTTCGTGTGGACCGGCCCTGACGATCCAAGGTACGGTTGCGGCTGTACCTGAGACTCGGGCTAGACAGTCTCGAATTCGGTAAGGACTATCTTTTGCCTTGGTTCAGGACGGAAATCCAATTTCCAAATACGTGACTGTGCGGTTTTGATTGTATACCTATATATGACGACATAGTGGTATGGGGCATTAATGTCGTCTATGATTGATAGTTATGATTTGAAATTGTTTTCAAAACATATAACACTAGCAATAATATCAAATGCCTTTGTTTTATTCGTATCAAGCATATTTTGGCCGTTATAAGGTAAAAACTCTATCCTCCGGTTTGCGTTGCATTGTGTGATGGGAACTGAGTCTTATAATGGCTTCATTTTTATAAAAAGCATAGCGTTGTTTCAAAGAATGATTTGTTTTAAAGCACTGGTGATCCGATGGAGTAAACCCGTTCCACGAAAGTGGCGTGGTCCTGTGATTAACCATATTTCAATTGTGTTGAGTAGATTTCTCATACCAGTCCCATGACTGACTCGTAGTTTGTTTCACTTTCAAACTCGGGTGCCCCTTTTTCTACATGGGCAGCCTTGTATTCAGGTTTAGCTGGCTTCCTCTGGATAGCTAGAGCTGAAGATGGATTCTATCATTTATCTCTTTTTGTGCTGTTCAGCTCTTATTGTACATATTTTGTTTGTTTTCCGCTTTAGACATTTATGTATAGCTGAACTGTAATTGTACTAAGTAAGATCCTGTATACTGTGTAACTCTGATGATTACTTTTATCCAGTATATTCTATTGTTCATTATCTGGTGTATTTATTTATTTCTGTTCTGCTATTATCTGTTTCTGCGTTATATTCCAAAGATTACCCTTGTCTCCGTCTGTGCGGGAAATGCTGTCGTCATAACGTGGTATCAGAGCTTTGGTTAAGCTTAGTGCTGGAATATAACATATTAACGAACTCGTCAGAAATAGAACTAGTAGTGTTCTAGGACGGGTAACTCTATACAGATAGGATCAGTAATATCCTAGTATGGGTAAAGCAGAATGAAATTACACCTCGATAGACACATTTACATTGAAGTATATGTTTCTATGTTTTAAAATACCCTTTCTGTGACCTGACACTTGATCTGCCATTTGCAGAAGTACTAGAAAAATGAGTGTCAGAAACAGGAGAAATGCAGAACCCGATCTAGAGGCCCTATTTAAGAGATATCGAAATCTGGATGGAGCACAATTCTCGGGCAATGAATCTATTATTCAAACTCAAGCTTGGGTGAGCTCTGCAGAAAGAATATTTGAGCGTTTCCAGCTGAGAGACGACCAGAAAAGATTAGTAGCATCTTGGGCGCTCAATGGATAAGCTTTAATATTGTGGGAAACAATCGAAAAAAATAATCCAGAAGGTGATATCACCTGGGATAGATTCAAAGAGATTTTCCTAGGAAGATTTACTCCTCCCGAAGCAACCGAGCGATTATGTGATGAATTTTCTTATTTGATACAAGGTGATATGACCATCCCAGAATATCATAAGAAATTCAACGAACTTGCTCACTTTGCTCCTCATTTGATTCAAGATCCAAAGAGGAAAAATCTGAGATTTATTCATGGTCTGCAAAGGAGATATCAGAATAGTGTACTGAGGAATGTGAAGCTTCCTTTTTCAGAAATGATATACATGGCTTATCAGTATGAAGATCTCCATAAGAAAGGAATGTTGCGGGACGAAGAGGAAGTCTGTTCTAGTAACAAAGAGGAGTCTGAAACTGATATTCCCGAAGCCAGTACGAGGTCTGGGGTCGGTAAGAAGCCCAGTGCCAAGAGAAAAAGGGCTAAATCTAAGAAGGAACCCGTAACAACTGCCACATGCTCTAACTGCAATAAACAGGGGCATCTGACCAGGAAGTGTAAATCCTCGAAGAAACGAAAGGAGGATGGGTTTAAATCCGGCAAGAAGCTCCAGGAAAGTAAAAGATGCAATCAATGCCATCGGTTTGGTCATGTAAAGCAAGATTGCCGGCTGTTAAAAACGACCAGAGGAGCTCAGGTAAATGAAGTAGCAGAAACTTCTAGGCCCTCAGCAATTCAGGAAAGGCCAGATGTTTTAGAAGGCACGCTTACTGTCAAAGATATTCCAGTTAAAGTGCTGTTTGACACAGGCGCGTCACGAAGCTTCATTTCGAAGGATGCAGCTAAGAAACTGGATTTGAATTTGAAAAAGCTCAAGGAACCAATGACTGTCCAGAATCCGGTTGGGGGTTCCATTGATCTCAGTTGGGTTTGTGGAGTGCCGGTTTCTTTCTCTCGTTATCGGTTTCCTACCATCGCAGTCGTTATGAAATTTAAAGAGTTTGATCTTATCTCAGGGTTGGACTGGCTGACCAAATATGAAGCTGAAGTTAAATGCGCCGACAGAGTCGTAAAGGCGAGGATTAAATCAGGTGATTATATAACCATTCCCTGTGAAGGTCAGAATGCTAATAGAAAAGACTTCTGGGCAGCTTTGAATGTTTCTCCGGCCCAAATAGAAAATATCCCTGAAGTTACAGAGAATATTCCAGACCTTATCAAAGATATTCCTGTTGTCAAGAACTATGCGGATGTGTTCGAAGAAGTTGTTCGCTTACCTCCGTAGAGAGAAATAGATTTCAAGATCGCTTTGATTCCCAATGCAAGGCCGGTAGTTCACGCTATTCGAAGAATGTCCTTGAAAGAGAAAGAAGAACTTGACAATCAAACACGACAGCTAGTATGGAAGGGTCTGATCAGGCCTAGTTTCTCTGATTGGGGTGCAGCAGTGGTGTTTGTCCCAAAATCTGACGGTACTCTACGTCTATGTGTGGATTATCGTGATCTGAACAAACAGACAATAAAGAACAAATATCCATTGCCACGGATTGATGATTTGTTGGATCGATTAAATGGCGCACAAGTATTTTCACGAATGGACCTAGCTACAGGCTTCCATCAACTTCGAATTGCCGAAGAGTGTGTTCCAATGACAGCATTCAGAGGTCCCGACTTATTCTACGAGTGGTTAGTAATGCCGTTCGGCTTATGTAACGCTCCAGTTTATTTCGTCGATCTAATGAACAGAGTATTCAGAGGAGTATTGAATAAATTTGTTCTGGTTTTAATTGATGATATTCTAATCTTCTCTAAATCGAAGGTCGAACATGAAAAGCATTTGGAACAGGTTCTGGAAATTCTCAGAAAGAATGTGTTGAAAGCAAAGTTTTCCAAATGTATATTTTGGCAGGATGAAGTGAAATTTCTAGGCCATGTCGTATCGAAAGAAGGGATTGCTGTGGATCCAAGTAAAATCACGGCTATTCAAAACTGGAAACAGCCTAGTACTCCTACAGAAGTCCGTAGTTTACTCGGATTGGCTAGTTATTACCGGTAGTTCGTTAAAAACTTTTCAAAGATATCTGGTCATTTAACGAAGCTTACAAAGAAGCACTCTAAATTCAAATGGACTCCTGAAAGTGAGGAGGCTTTCGAAGAGCTAAAGTTAAGACTAACGACTGCTCCAGTGTTAACCATCATTGATGGTAATCAGGATTTGAAAGCCTGGACTGATGCTTCTAGAGAAGGCCTTGGCGCAGTGTTAATGCAAAGGGGTCAAGTGATTGCTTATGCTAGCCGTCAGCTGAAGCCGCACGTGAAGAATTACGTAACTCATGATCTTGAGTTATTGGCTATAGTATTCGCCTTGAAAATCTGGAGACACTATCTTTTGGGTGAGAGATTTGAACTGTTTACAGATCATCAGTCGTTAAAGTATCTATTCACACAGAAGGACTTGAATCTGAGGCAGCAACGTTGGCTAGAGTTCCTTGCAGCATACGATTTTGAAATTATATATACTCCAGGGAAAGCCAATGTCGTGGCCGATGCGCTGAGCCGAAAGAATGTAATGATCGCCAGCTTTATTATCACGACTTCCTTGATTGACAAAATATCTATTCTTCAGAAGGAGGATAACTTTATTAAGGATATGATTAAAAGGATTTTGAAAGGCGAACCCTCGTGTTTTCAAATAGATAACGACGAGACCCTGAGGTTGAAAGGAAGGATTTGTGTTCCTGACATCCCGAGTTAAAAAGGGAAGTGTTAGACGAGTGTCACAAGTCCAAGCTGAGTATCCATCCTGGTGTAGCCAAAATGTATAACGATCTCAAGCGAACATTCTGGTGGAAGGCTATGAAAAGGGACGTTTCAATATATGTTAGTCGATGCCCTACTTGCCAACTAGTCAAGAGCGACCAACAAAAACTGGCTGGATTGTTGCAACCGCTAGAAGTTCCAGGCTGGAAGTGGGAACATATTTCTATGGATTTCATTGATGGATTGCCTAGAACCAGAAAAGGGAATGATAGTATTTGGGTGATCATAGATCGCTTCACGAAGACCGCCCATTTCATACCTGTCAGATCAAACAGAACTGCTCAGAGTCTAGCGCAGATTTACTTCAAGGAAATAGTTAGGCTACATGGAGTGCCGCTCAGTATAGTCAGTGATAGAGATACAATATTCACTAGCAAATTCTGGGAAGCATTTCAAGTCGAGCTGGGAACGAAGTTGAACTTAAGCACCGCTTATCATCCTCAGACAGATGGTCAGACTGAGAGGGTGAATCGTATTTTAGAAGATCTATTGCGGGCTTGTGTTATAGATTTCGGTGGATCATGGGAAGACCATCTACATTTGGCTGAATTCTCATATAACAATAGCTACCAGGCGAGTCTGACAATGTCGCCATTCGAAGCATTGTATGGTAGACCGTGCCGATGTCCTGCTTGTTGGGTCGAACCCGGTAATAGACTTGTGTTGGGGCCTGATATGATTCGAGAAGCTGCCGATAAAGTTGATTTTATTAAGAAGCGGTTACTCGCCGCTCAAAGCCGACAAAAGAGATATGCCGATAGAAGAAGAAGAGATATATCCTTCGCTGTTGGCGACTATGTATATTTGAAAGTATCGCCGATGAGAGGAGTTATCCGGTTCGGTAAAACTGGAAAGTTGGCGCCCAAATTCATTGGTCCGTTTCCTATTCTGGAACGGATCGGAACTCTCGCTTATAGGGTCAAATTGCCTGACTGGTTGATTGGAGTTCATGATGTATTTCATATATCTCAACTTAGAAAGCACGTTCATGATCTAGACTTGATCGTGGAAAAAGCAGCTCAACAGGATATTGAAATTACTCCAGAATTAGCTGTGAGATGAGAGCCGCTAAAGATCATCGGCAAAGAAACCAAAGAACTGAGGAACAAGAAGGTTCACTTAGTTAAAGTGCAATGGAGTGGAGATCCACGAGATTGTACTTGGGAAACTGAGGAGAGCATTCAGAAAGCTTATCCTAGATGCCGAGTGGATATCTCTGATTGACTCTGGTGCAAGGTACATTTACAATACTTTGCATTACCAATAAGTTCTCTACTCTTTTGTTATTTTCTTTCCATGGATGTGCACTTTTAATTCTATAGTCTGAATGATTTGAAAAGAATATAGAAATCGATCTATATGATTTTGAAAAGTTAAAAACAATTTGATTGTTGTTTGTGTTGTGTGATAGTAGATTTGATTAATTAAAATTGTTGAAACGATAGTTAATTTAATCAACAATAGAATAATGGTAGAATTTATTCGATTAAATCACACCTTGAACTGATTAGAAAATAAATAGAAATATATATGCATGTGTATTATATATGTTTGAACAGGTAAATGGATTAGCTGTTGAGTAAAGATTTTATTTGCGTGCCCGACAAATTGGTAAACCTTAATGAGTTGGATGCGAAATATTATTATATCAACTCCTGTGAATGCCATTGGATGCGGAGTGCTGGTTTTTTTGTGTGAAATAATAAATGTTGCCATAGGATAGTAACAATTAATTTTTAACTACATTGCATGGCATACTTCAGAAGATAGGCATACTTCATCATATACCACATAAGCATTTGGAGCTTGTGTGACGAGGTGGGAGATTTACCATACGAGCGAGAGGCCTGTATGGCGATGACTATATTTTACAGGTTGAACTGATGACTGATATGGACTATTTAAATTGTAACGATTAAATTGCCAGATTAATAAAAACCCCACACGGGTCTGGAGTTGACAATAATCACGTCTCTCTAGTTATTAGATACGGCACATGGACTATTTATTTCCCCACACGGGACAGGGTGACGAGAATTTATTCTCTGGAGTTATTATCAATACACGCTCCCTTGTAAACACCAGAATATATCACTATAAATATGTGTATGCTTATTAGGATTTATTGGGTACCTAATACGGCCCAATAAATTTCCAAACCTCTCCCCGTACAAAGGAGGTTATGGCGAAATTTTTCGAAAATTTCGGGTGTTAGCCAAATTTTTGAAAAATTTGAAAATCCTCAGAAACTGAAAAGTTGGAGAATGGAAGCCAGATCGAACGTAGAGTTGATTAATCAAACCACTTTCGACTTTGTTCCTTTTCAGGGACGAAAACTTTTAAGTGGGGGAGATTGTAACGACCCAGAAAATCTGAAGCAATTTAAAATTTTTAAATTGGCTAAAATAATGGATTTTAAATATTTAAAATAAATATTTTAAATAATGGAAATGAAAAGTGAGTTTGAATCGACAATTGAAAACGAATATAATTAATTATAATTATAAACAAGGCCTGAAATGGCGCTGCAGTTTCAAAAATCGAATTCAAACTTTGTCGGACTGTACCGGGTGCAAAACAAAATGGATTTGAGTGAAACCAAAAATATTTAAATCTGTTAGTGAATACCTTTCTAACGAATCTGAAAAATCGAATTTTCATAACGGAAAGAAAAAGTTATGGCCAAATGAATTTTCAGAAAGGTCGCTATAGAATTTATATCGCCCATACAATTGGCCATTTTGCATACGACCTCGGAATTCGACGAAACCACTTTTGATGGATCCGGAATGTGAAGTTATTGCTAGGTTTCAAATTTCATAATTTTTTAAGCTAGTATGTGAGCGTGGCAAAGGAAAATGTGTTTTTGTCAATTATAGTTAAATTGGATCGACCAGAAATGGGTCTTTTTGCAAACGGTCTCAGAATTCGACGAAACTAGTTTTGTTGGGACCGTATCGTCAAAACATAGCTAGATTTATTTTTCTGGAATTTTTCGAATCAGTTTGTGGCCCTGGCAAATTGAAATGTACGTTCAGATCGAATATTGAATGTTATATATTTTAAATTGAATGGAAAATGACTGAAACAGTCGAATGGGCTTACGAAACATATCCCATTGTGTTTGAAATGGGGGTAAAACGCTAGGGATGACAGTCGTTGGGTTTAGATTGGTGGTCGCGTCAGAAAACCCCTTTAAAACCCACCGGCCAATCATATTTTTTTAAAAAAAAAAACATTTTTCTCTCTCCCCGATCGAAGGCGGAAGAGTCTTCCAACCTTCCAGCCCCGACTCCGACCGCCTCGTCCCTCGTTGACCCCCGATCCTTTGGAACTTTTTGAAGATCTCCTCGTGACCTTTAAATCCATACCCGCCTCGACTCCCCTCGTCGCCTGTGCTGCCGGAATCACCTCCTCCAACTGCCGCCGTTTCGAGCGCCACCGTGACCACCTAGCCCCACCGAACTGCCTCCAACCACCACGCGCGGGAAGCCCTCACTTCCCTCTTCGACGCTGTGTAGTCCGATTCCAACAACAATCAACGGATTTGAGTGAAATTCAAAACCTAGTTTAGAAGAAAACAAGGAGGTATACGGCTTTGTTTATTTTCAACTGTTTTAACACCTTTAAACCGTTGCAAACTTTGAAAAATCGTATCTTTCTCATGTGTTGATGAAATTCAGTGAAATAAGAGACAGTGGACTCGTGAGGACGTCTTCTACCTTATAGAAGAGACCGCATATTTTTCTGAGCCTTCTGCTATTTTTGGTGGAGTGGAACCCAATGTGAGATTTCTAATTTATAAACGATATGGAAAACGACGATGTATAAATTATATAGTCGATGTATGAGTTATATAAGCGTTGTACACCTCATGTATAAGCGTTGTATAAGTTGTACGTTCGATGTATAAGTTGTATATGCATTGTAAAAATTATATATGTGTTGAAATAGAAGTGAACTGCTATATATATATATATGTGTGTGTGTATATATATATATACACGCCCCTCGTCCACAAACCATGGACGATATTTATTGGTTGTGATTGGTGTGAAAATTGATTGATAGCGAATGGTTGATTGGAATTGTTTGTGGTTGATATTGATTGATAGTGGTTGAAAAATACCCAATAGTGGTTGAGAAATATTTGGTTGAAACCACATAGGATTAGTTTGTGGAAATGAAATAAATATATACATGCCGCCTGCGTGCGAACTAGATGCATGATCCCCATTGTCAAAAACCGCGAGGTTTTAAGGTAGAGCGAGGAGCCGTACTAGGGACGGTCCCGGTTTTAACTACCCTGCCGTTATGCTGCCGAAATTTTGAATAATATTCATGTGTTTGAATTATTTTCATTTGCTGAAACTATGTTTATTCGTTGAATAGAAAACCTTCATGTGTTGAATCGATATTCATTCGTTGATTAGAAATTCATGTGTTGAATGGTGTTCGTATTTTAAATATAAAAATCACATTTTTATATATATATATAAACTATAGAAAACCTTCATGTGTTGAATTGATATTCATTCGTTGAATTGAAATTCATGTGTTGAATGGTATTCATATTTTGAAAGAAATTGTTTTATAATAAAAATCCCATTTTTAACATCAATATGAAAAGTATAAAATAATCCTGTTTTGAACTAAATTGTTTTACAATAAAAATCCTATTTTATCCCCTATATTAACTATACGAAATAATAGTGTTTTGAAATGAATTGTTTTACAATAAAAATCACATTTTTATTATATAAACGAATTGTTAGAAATAGTGAAGTGTTGAAATAGAAGATAGTTAGATAAAAATATCATTTTTATCAAATGTATGAAAAGAATGTAGCTTTGAAATCGAAGAATCGATATATATATATATATATAAATAGAATTAAAATATATCAAATAACGACGCTGCAGTTGGTATTTTGAAACCGTGATTTCAAACGATTAGTACGGGAGATCCGACCATCGGATTTTCCTGAAACCGCAACCGCTGGGTTCTCTTTGGAAATATCTCTCCAACGGCACCAACTTTGTAAAAATCCAATGGTTGGATTGTCTGGAATGTTTAATTCAAATCTGAAGAAAAATAGCGCCAGAAACGATTATATTTATATATATACAAATATAATTATATTTAATCGAATAACGACGCTGCAGTTCGTATTTCGAAATCGAAACTTCAAACGATTGTACCGGGAGATCCGACCGTCGGATATTCCCGAAACTGGAACCGTTGGATTCGTTTTGAAAAGATCTTTCTAATGATGTAAATTTTGTGAAGATCCAACGGTTAGATTTTCAGATATATGTAAATCAAATCTGAAGATAAACAGCGCCACGGTCGCGTTATGGCCCGAAGCGTCGTTTTAAATAAATTAGCTATTTTAAAATAAATAAAAATAGTGATAAATCGTTATAAAATATTATAAACGATATGGATGTGATTTATAAATTAACTGAAGGTTGGCTAAGTCGAATGGTTTCCTAGGTGTTGATCTGATGTTGGTTTCGGCCTTCGGGATTAATATTTGGGAAATCTTTCTCTTACTGATTGACGGTTAGTGACTAATGAATTGAAATGATGCGTGTGTATGTTGATGTTGCACTTATTTATTATATACGCGAGTTGCTCAGAAAGACCGGGTTTATCCCATTCTGAATAACAAAATCGACGATAAGAAATCGAAGATGAAGACGATGGTCGAAGTCCGGAGATCTTCACCTCGTTTGGATGGTAACCAAGGTCCTGATTGGGAGGCATCCCGAAATATGAATAATGAGTGGTGATCGTCCAGACGTACGTGGTGATCGATGGGTTTGCGAGGTATATAGTGCCTTCGGTTTCGTTCAGACCCAGAACGGAATTGTAAATGGACTGTGTGTCTGACATTAGATTTTATTCCGTGTTGATTGATCTCTATGAAATATACATCTGTTTGGCGGCGGAGAATTTATTCTTTTGCTTAACGACCTTATCTGAAACGCACGAGCTCAGAGGTTGTATATCGATGGACATCAGTCGCATGACATGAATTGCTAGTGTGACATGCCTAAGTGGCAAATGATAAGGGCTTCTGTTGAAAAGCAAATTCTTGTGGTGATGATCAAAGCCCCGCCTGTGTGGCGTAGCTTTGTGTATAATGTGAATTCGCGAGCCTCACACCCCGGTATGAACCAGAAACGGGAGCAGGACCTCAGGGGGGACGTGCGTTTTCTTTCTAGCTAGGGTGGTGTCAGTGACCTACCAGCCCTGACATTTATATACTTTTCACCTGTGTGGTTGTTGCTGTTGCGAGGCGCCTCGGTTTGATCGGACGATCCGGGTCCGATGGAGTCATTCGTTGGCTCATTTACGCCCCAAAGGGCGGAGAAACGCATTGTTCAGGCATTATAATCCACTTCGTGTGGACCGGGCCTGACGATCCAAGGTACGGTTGCGGCTGTACCTGAGACTCGGGCTAGACAGCCTCGAATTCGGTAAGGACTATCTTTTGCCTTGGTTCAGGACGGAAATCCAATTTCCAAATACGTGACTGTGCGGTTTTGATTGTATACCTATATATGACGACATAGTGGTATGGGGCATTAATGTCGTCTATGATTGATAGTTATGATTTGAAATTGTTTTCAAAACATATAAACACTAGCAATAATATCAAATGCCTTTGTTTTATTCGTATCAAGCATATTTTGGCCGTTATAAGGTAAAAACTCTATCCTCCGGTTTGCGTTGCATTTTGTGATGGGAACTGAGTCTTATAATGGCTTCATTTTTATAAAAAGCATAGCGTTGTTTCAAAGAATGATTTGTTTTAAAGCACTAGTGATCCGATGGAGTAAACCTGTTCCACGAAAGTGGCGTGGTCCTGTGATTAACCATATTTCAATTGTGTTGAGTAGATTTCTCATACCAGTCCCATGACTGACTCGTAGTTTGTTTCACTTTCAAACTCGGGTGCCCCTTTTTCTACACGAGCAGCCTTGTATTCAGGTTTAGCTGGCTTCCTCTAGATAGCTGGAGCTGAAGATGGATTCTATCATTTATCTCTTTTTATGCTGTTCAGCTCCTATTGTACATATTTTGTTTGTTTTCCGCTGTAGACATTTATGTTAGCTGAACTGTAATTGTACTAAGTAAGATCCTGTATACTGTGTAACTCTGATGATTACTTTTATCCAGTATATTCTATTGTTCATTATCTGGTGTATTTATTTCTGTTCTGCTATTATCTGTTTCTGTGTTATATTCCAAAGATTACCCTTGTCTCCGTCTGTGCGGGAAATGGGGTCGTCATACGAGTACAGGGTAAAAATTAAACTTTACTTAGCATGTTAATTATTTTTTACTATACACTTATGTATATCATATTTAACGTAGGGTTTTCGATCTTCAACCTTCGAAGGTTATTTTGGACGTTTTGAGAGTAGCATATAGAGCTCCGATGTCGGGATGTTGGCCGAAGTGGGATCTGATCCGACCTCACATACAGGAGGTCATTTAACAGGATGTGCTGGTAAGTATTTTCTAATATATTTTGCATTTAAATTTCTTTTAATCACTGATATACTATACATATTTTACTAGTAATGTTTGTTTAACATGTAATACAAGCCAAGGTGGATATACAGACACATGATTTACAGCTGGCTCGGAAGTCTTGGATCCAGAAAATGAGAAAAAATTATAAAGATGGCATATAAACAATGAAGAAAGACATGAAAAAATCTCCATGGATGGGAGCAGCCGTTTGGGATGGATTTCTAAGGTATTGGGAGAGTGATGAAGCGAAGGTTAGTGAACTAATTTTTTTTTAAATATAAAATATTTACTCGATAAGTAATGTATCAAATTTTGAATGTACCGGCGGAGTCAGAACGAAACATTACAAATCGGAATAAAAATCCAGTCACACATCGAGGACGATCAAAGTCATTTCAGCAGTATCGGTAGGAGTTGGTAAATTTTTTTAAATGCGACTTACATAAAAATTAATATGCAATATAAATTTGAAAATGTAATAATTGCGTGTAATAATCAAATTCAAGAGGCTGAGGGGCAAGGTCCAGTTTCGTATATGGATGTGTTCATCCGTACGCATGCCATCGAGCATGTCGATGGAGACGGGAACATCACCTACACATGGCATGACGACAAATCTAGGAAGAGTCACGTAAGATTTCATTATATGTAGAAGTATTTGTAGTAATTGTTAAATTATAATAAAATAAGATATCATGATATTAATTTTATATACATTCTTATTTGGTCTTTTAGGAAAGTTTATGGAGCAGCGTCAGAAGTGTCTAGCTTAGATTGGACATGAGAAGCTCACGGTCGACGAGAAGGACATTAGCTTTCAAATAATGATGGATCCAGTGATGCAGAATAGACGTTATGGATTTGAAAATCAAGTGGTAAAGGATTTTTACCTTAATTTAATTTTTAGTTTAGAAATAAAATAATTTTTACGAGTTACAGGTTATTAATATAATCATACATGATTAAAAGATTTTTAAATAATTGTTACAGTCCACCAGTCAGTAGGCACAGAGAAGACAAACTAGAGGTGCTATAGACGCCGCAGAGATTGAGGAGTTGCGAGCTAGGATGGCACTGCTTGAGGAACAGAATCACCGTCAAGCCATTGAGACGACTCAGCTTCTAGATCGGCGCTTAGCAGAGTTTGCGCAATAGTATGGGCGCTTCCCCTCATTAGCCGGTTCTACAGAAGATGACGATTAGTGATGGATGGATAGATATGTTTTTTTGCTGGGGCATGTACATATAACTGAGTTTCTATGACTATGGTATGGGTGTATGACTTTGGTTTGACCTTTTGTATGTATTATGACGGTAGACATGTTGTGGTAGAGTTGATGTGGTAGACATGATGTATTGTACGTTGTTGTGATGGTAGATTTGTTGTGCTTTGTATGTATTTATATTGTTTTTTTGTTTTTCATGATTTTTTTTGTTGATACGTTGTGTTTTTGATGATTTTTGAGTGCTAAGATTATAAACTGATGGTTTGCTATGATGGTTTGATATGAATATGGGTTGGAAGGCTAAACATCAGCAGAAACTAAAAAATATATGTAGGTTTTCCGACGGCTTACAGGCACACGCATAAGTAACGGTTTCCGACGGTTAGGGATGGCTAATTGGTATCGTATAATTAATGGTTTCCGACGGCTACCGACAACTGTCGGAAACTGTCTAAAACTGATACGAGCTGTCCCAAACCATAGGAAATCAAAACGACGAGTTGTGTCGATAGCCATCGGAAACTCTGTTTCTCAACGCCGTAAATTGCCGTAGGGATTTCCGATGGCTTTCGACCGATTCCGACGGCCGCCGTCGGTTGACAACAGTCAGAAATCCATTTCTTGTAATGAATGTAACATGCCGACCTTCAAGTACCGAAAATACCAGAACATTAATAGAAAAAAGTTAGAAGGTGAGAAATAGAAAGAAAAGTTAGAATAGAAGAAAAAGAAAATCATCACAGAATCAGAGTAAACACGAATCTTGCAGCGGAACAAATAAAATATATTATATAACAACTTTTGAAATACAAAATTGTATTTGTAATTACATACATCATTAGAGTATAACATATATACAACACAGTGGAAACAAACTCTATATATCTAGTGTTGAAACCGCTTGCTCTAACCTCCTCCAAGCGTATCTGTAAAATCCTGAACTACTTGACTACCCGTACAACTATTTTTATTGCCAACTATTGCTCGACGTATTACTTAGCAATTGTTTTGTTTTTTCTCTTTTTATTTTTGTAAAGGAGCTTGACATGAATACAGACCCAACTATTGCTCGAGCTATTTTGGAAAAAGGTTTTTCACAGTATTTCAGAATTAAAAAATCAAAGCTTCGAAGTACATTTTTAAAGAAAGCAAGCAGTTATTGCCTAAACGTATCACAAAATGATAACCGTCCAAGTTGTATTGATAAAGTCCAATGGGATAAATTTGTAGATAATGAGTGCACTGAGAAGAAAAAAAACAGTGCAAAACAATGTCGAAAATAAATGAAAAAAATACCATTGTTCATACTTTGGGATGAAAATCATATACTCGATTATATAAAGAATTGGTATGTAGAAATTGATACACGTGAAATCTTATTGTTTAGTTGTAATTTACAAACTAATTCATATAGATTTATGTAGGAAGCGGAGAATCCAGAGTGCAAAATCACATGAGCAATAACGTGGAAAGCAACACACACTAGTAGGAAAACCGGAGATGTGCTTCCATGCTTCAGAAAAATATGTAAGTCTTTATATTGTTTTCTTACACATGGGTTATGTATACTGGAGTATAGAATTCTTTATACTGTTTTTATAACTATAAATAACATGCACAATCAATCTGGATTCTGTAGATGTTTTCAATTTACCTTTTAAAACTATAAGGTCAATGTTGTGAATAGTGGATATGTTTTATATTGGGTACGTAATACAATTCAATGTCTATATTGACAAAAAAGGCAATGTAAGCAATGATATCCACATAGGAAAATCCAATCTTTCCCGACAAAACAACAAGCTGATACATGTAGAAAGGCCTATTATAGTCAACTATTCGTATATAGGCATGTTAGAAATAATGGTTGTTGTATCAATATAATCAATAATAATATTAATAGTAGCAACTTTTTGTATATGTTATTGTGGTTAATTATTAACCTGAAATTGCTTTTGAAACAAAATTAAAAGTTAATGTGGAACAAAAAAGCTTTATGAGTGCTGTTTCTCCCAAATGTATATGAGAGATTGAATAAATTTAAGGGGCATTCAGTAATTTTATCCCTTTTTATCTAGCATAAATCTAATAATAATTATTGGAAGTCCTTCTAAATTAAATTTTGTTTAATCTCTCATCCATATTTAGGGGATTAGAAGCTTTTTTCCCACAAAAAGAACCAATGCTTTCAGACAAGCACACACCTCTGGCACGTGCAGGACAAGCTTAATAAAAGGCTTACTAAAAGAGAAACGTATGATGTAAATGGATAAGGTGAGACCATTTGATTTATGTTAGTGCCATTGTGTATAAGCGTTATCTTTTATTAATGCGGAGCAGAACTCTTACAAGCTGGTATGGAAATTTTGTATTTTATTCTAACTAAGCTGGTAATAATGTACGTCATTGGGGAATAAATTAATAGTTATGAAAAATGGATCACAATTTAAACTAAAACCATATTTTAGCTGTGAACTATGAATAAAATGGCCAATGTTGTGATGAACACAGAAATTTGGCAGTTGCAAGAGAAAGTGGAATGTATTTTTCTTTGATTTGTCATTTAGTTGTCCATTTGTAGCTAATATGACCCATGAAATTGTTATTTAGTCACTACCAATTATCATCAAATAGGTCTAGTTTTCCTAATTAATAACTTAGAGTTTCATGCGTTTATATGGTCCCAGTAGTTTTGAGTGGATGGACATTGTTTCTCTATGAAAATACAGACTTTGGAATTTCTAAAGCAATCTTAGATTTACCAGAGAGTAACCAATTAATACTGCAATCTTCATTTATGGTTAATTTTTTCATTAATTCTTCATTCTTCGTAGGCTTGCTAGAGAGTAGCCAATTAATGCTTTTTAGAAATCCTGTAGTTAAATATATGTTTACTTGGATACTAAGATCTTTATTGTTTAAATGTTACTTGAATTGTTTTAAATTAAATGTTCTTTTGGGTATTCGTACTTTAATAGAAGCAAAAAAAGAGAGGCAAAAGTCCGAAGCTAGTGTTAATGGTAATAAATGAGTCATTGGTTTGGAGGATTTCGGAAGAGATATCGTTACCGAAGTTTTTAAGAATTACGAAAAAAAGAAGCTATTGTCGTTCTTTTACCTCCGCCTCTAATGCAAAGCAAGTAAAACTCACTAAAGCTTCAAAAGAAATACTGAATTACAAAATGAATGAAGATAAACAATGGAAAATGTATATGCAACACAAGAACGATCAAATGCATGAGGATATTTGAAGATAATTTCTAATTTAGATGATTTGCAACAATCAAAACACCAAGATAGTGTATTTGTAACCAATTACAAAGTAAATTTGTAACAAATACAGTCGTGAGCGGTGCAGGCGTGGGGAATGTTGTTAAAAATATTCATAACTACCTATAACCGTTATTAACGTTATAACCTACCAACGGATAGCTTCATTGGGAAGACAAAATTTTATAACAAAATAGTTCGTTATTAATATCATCGTTTTGTAATGGCTAGTTTCTGTTACTAAATTTCCTCTATCATGGTTAGGGTAGGCATTGTCGGTACAGATTATAACGACTATATGCGTTATAAATATCTCCATTTGCAACGAATATGTTCGTTATAAATATTTTCATTTGCAACGAATATGTTCGTTATAAATATAATCATTGCAATGAATATGTTCGTTTTCACTACAACAAAACATGTTATTAATAACGCCATTTAATAACGCGTTTGCCTAAAGTGTTATTATTAACAATTAATTTTATTCTTTTCAGGTCAATTTTGTTTCACAATTGTTGTAATGCTCCCTAGCATCATGTGAAATTTTGGTCTCCCTCCAAAACCATTTTCTTTCCCTCCTGCCACAAATTATTTTCTGTTTTCCATCTCAAAAACATTTCGTCTCCCTCAAAATCTAAACATCGCTCTCCCTCAAAAACCACAGCTTCCTCTTTTTCTCTGAGAAATCCAACTTCTCTCTCGTTCTGAAGGTCTGCATCTGATTGTATTCCTGATCTCCGCATCTGAAGAAAATGTGTTGAAGCCCTAATTTCGATTTCGATTCTGGTAAGCACAACTGTGAATAAAATTACTACAAACTATATTATTTTCTTTGATTTCGATTCCGAAGAGTCCGCTTCAATACTGTACGTGCTTGGAATGTCAGGTTCTGATCCTTCTGGAGTCGTATTCCATATAGGTGCTTTGGAAAATGGTCTTTGAGCGAAGAGTTATATTTTAGGAAAACATCGAAATTGATTAGTCTGTCAGCATCATCGTTAAATGTCAAATCTCATACCTTTGATGATATTTCAGGTGGTTAAGATTTCCAAAATGCATTTCAAGAGATGTACAGGCATTGGGGGTCTATTGGTGTTGTATGCATCAACCAGAGTGATCTAAACAATATTTGTCCATTGTAAGACTCTATATTATTTGTTCTAGATTTCAGTTTCTGTTACTTTTGGTTATGTACATTGTTATTCTAGATTTCTAACTGTTGTATAACCGAATCAAACATTCTAAGTGTTTCTCTATTATCAAACACATTTTGCGCAGAAATTAAGTATACATTTTGGATTTTATAGACTGATGCAGGCCAAAATGATTATTTGTAAGATTGTAAGAAAATGTATGAGTTTTGGTATAGTCTCATGGATATTACCAATTCACTGAGTATGCTTTAATGCTGATTTGTGCTACTACATTCGCACGTTGTATTGTAATACAATGTATGAATAGTTTTGTTATGCTTTGTATGCTTCCCTATTTGATATCTGAAAACTGCCCATTGGATCCATTCGTAGAAGTGAATTGCTCATTTTGTTCACCAATAGTTCTTACATGAATCAAGCTTCAAATGAATTGCTCATTTTGTTCCCTATTTGATATCCGAAAACCGTCATTATGCTCAGTTCTTTCTTCTTTTAAACCGACTTTGGGCCGCAATTTTGAAGTGCTTTCAGATGAAAATTTGATATAACTAGATTATTAATGTTTGAGGTTTTTGCTCTCTTATCAAATAATCTGAATAATTTATCGTTTGTTTAAGAAACCAACATTCTTTTTTTCACCAGAGTTTTAAAGAAATAAACCTCACTAGTAATTATTTAGCACGTACGAAACTTTCACTGCATTCATTTTATTTCTATGATTGAAAAAAAACTGTGATTTGTTGGTGTTGCTATACGCATAGTTCATAATTTATAATTATTGAGCATGCTGTCACAGTTTTCTTTTTTACAATTTTCCGTGTAGGACCAACATGAAGCTCCTCCAAATTTCAGTCAGATACTTTCGGTGAAACTGAAAAGAATGACTGAAAGCAGAAAACTGATTAAGGTAATTGTTCCCGACATAACCATTTCAAAACTATATTGATGTTAGCAAGCGGGAACAGATAAAAAATTCTCTGAAATTAATTGGTGTTTTACCATATTAAAAGTTTGTTCACTTATCTAACATGAACTGCCGGGACATCACCTTTGACCCGTGTCTGTTGGTGGTTGGGTTTCTCAACTACAAACTAGTAAGAGTAAATATCAAGTGAAGCCTATAAAGTTAGTGAAATCCGTAACAAATTTGTGATGCAAAGATGACGTTGTTCTATCGACATGATTTTGGAGTATGATTGACAATAAATTTCCAATTGAAGAGGATTTTGAAAACCTTCTTTTATGTAATTTTACCATTGTCATCCAATTTTTTTACAATTTATAGTTACTTTAAATTATTCTAATTAATCCTCAAAGTTAATGCCTTGTTACAAGTTTATGAGAAATAGTCATGTAGTTTTTCTTTTTAGAGTATTGTAAATTGTTTATAACTTTCCAATTAAGAGTTTGTCTTCATATTTCCCCCTTCTTTCTTTTCTCTCTTAATACAATCTGTTTGATTAATATGATTGATGGACATGTCATATATGTATACACATACATACATCCATACATACATACATACATACATATATGTGTGTGTGTGTGTGTGTGTGTGTGTGTGTGGCTAATTCTATTTAGGCCTAAAAGTTTGCTATCATACTGTTAAACTTGGGTTATGATTTATGGATGTTCATTGAAGTTATACTTTAGTCTTTTCAAATTATAACACCGAAATATATCTGGGTGAACATAGTGGAGACATGGACGGGATATGTTGAATCTTCAAAAGGATGCCATGAAAATTATATTTATTAGAAATGCTTTTCACCTCTTCCCATATTCTGGATCTCAACTCCAGTCCACGTCATGGTTATCTTAGCCAAGGTTGGCATCTTTTGAGAAAGGAAGAGAATGGTTTCATCTGTTGTTAAGAAACAATTGACAGCATCATTCTGTAAATTCTTATTAGAAACATAAACTTTTTTCTCAATATTACTAACTAAATAGTCATGGGCACCTCGCACAAGTTCCGTAAATACTTTCTCAAAAACATCCTACTACATCTTTAAATGTATGCTATATAGATTCATCCTTTCGCTGATCTATAACCGAAACGATCTCTTTAATAAAGCATCAATATCCACTGTGTTCACCTAGATATATTTCAGTGCTATGATAATTGGGCCAAGTATAACTGCAATGAACATCCATAAATGTTTCAGTGCTTCTTATTTTCTTCATAAAATTTTTTCTATTCAATTGTAACACTTTTTGGTCCCTATCTTATTTGCATATAATTAGAGTCTCATATCTGCCTATATTTAAATAATGCAAGTTGCTATGGAATCCAATTTAACAGGTTCATGTGCTAAAGATTGATATAAAGAAACTTGTAATGCCTATGAACTGAAATATGGATCTGGTAATTATGTTATGAAAACTAAAAACTTGGAACAAGAAAATGCATAAAATATGTTATATATCCCAACACAAGATACCATGAAATTGATGATGAATGTGTGCCAACTTTTGTACAGACTTCTCACCAAACTGATGCGGTTCCTTCCACTACCGTTGCACTACCTTACAATTACACGATGTCAGCAGAAGATGAATGACTGAAGAGGTGGATGGTAAAGATAATAAATGCGGTTAAATGAAATAGGTGGGCAAGGTTTTGCATAGTAGTTGGCACTAGCTATCATGCATATGGCGGCGCCTAAAGTTTGTTTGACAGTTTATTTGCCTATAATTACCAATTGACTACTTTATATACAGGTCATACAACAGTTTGACAGTTTATTAGCCTATAACCAGTACTTTGTATACAGGTCATACAACATTTAAGATGCTTCTTTTATACTAATTGGGACATAGAAAAATATAATAGAAATGATACAGAAAACGCAAGGTCATACGATTATATTTTTAGCAAATTTTTGATTGAAAGGTTTTATTTTAATTAAGGACATATATAGACATTTCACCAAAGAAAAGTGTTTACCGAACAACTTTTTTCTTAATCTTTTCCAAGTCCTAAAGTTGTACCAGTTAACTTGGGTTATGATTTATGGATGTTCATTGCCTTATATAACCTTCGTGCTGATAATATTTCATTGCCTTCTTTTTATAGGTGAAACAACAATATAGGATTGCACCAAGCCTAGATTTTTCACAAGGAAGAAATGTCAACTCGCCGCTCACTGAAAGGCAACCTAGAGATCCAATTCGAATGAAGAGAGAGAATATGAAATATATTGATAAACCTTAAGTCGATTCTGACTTAGCACGGATCACAAATATGAATGTAGAGGAGGCATCAACATCTGTTGCCAAGTTTATTGCAGAAACCGAAATAGTCATGGCTGAAGCTGAAGAAGCTACAAGGGAGGCTGAAATTGCAGAAGCTAATGCCGAAGAAGCTAAGGCTTTTTTCCAGGCACTTGAAAAGCGCAGCGCTGCTAATAAGGTAGGATTTCTTAGTTAGCAATAAAAATTTATGTTAATTTCCTTACTTCCCTATGAACATTATCTTTCATTTGTGCTTGAGATATTTGCACATGTGCTCACAAGTGAGATTATAATTAGATACAATCCTTTTGTAGTTCGGCTTTTTGTTCAACTGTCTATTGCCGTTTTTAGATAGTTTGGGGATTATACTACATGTTTCGAACTTGAATCGCATGAAAAATTCTATTTCCATGTTATGGAGCTTAAAATATAATTTGAATGAACCTTATTGTCTCATGACAAGGTTATAAAAATCGCTAGGCAGATGCTATGCGATGAGCATGGACTAGGGATAGCATAGGTGGGTATTAATCGAGGATTAATCGGTGCTAAGCATTTTTGATAAACCCGTGCATTTTGGATAAAATTTTAATATTATATTTACTATTAACTGGTCTACAATGGAATATCATGAATGTGGATGAATTTGATAGCAATCGTAGAGATGAAATAACTATAAACAAATAATTTGATGCTTATAAGAGGTGAAAGCACTATAAACAAATGAAAATTATAATAAAACTGCAAATACTTGGAGGAAGACTGCATATGACCTTGTTATTAAGGTAAGCACAATTTGAGATCCAAGGATGTTATCTTAACTAATAATATAACAAGTACCATTATGCAATATATATAATCATAGAACTTCCCGCAATGAAGGGATAATGTAGGATACAAATATGGTGCAGCAAATGCAACAGAAACCGTGAAAAATGGATGCACTTTTTCCAGATATAAAAGAGGAAGGACGATAATGGTATGTTCATCTTAGCCGCAGCCATTCTGAGACAATAGCAGACAGCGATTCAGTGGCAGACATCAACTACAATAACAGACTCGAAGTGGTAGTTTTAGAAGTGGGGCTTTTTCTGGACATCGCTTTTTTAGCATTAGTAACAACTATCCGAGATGAAAATGACAGCTCTCATTTCTGCTTCATATGTTGAGTTTGTACTGCCTTCTTTGCAAGAATTGGGTTGGGTCAGAATTGGGTTGGATCAGAATTTGAACTTTTTTATAGGGGAACAAAGGATGAATCTTATAGAAAGTGAAGAACAATTTTTGACTGCAGTAGATGTAGAAGATTTTTTTGAGCACTGTTAGTTGAAGATACATAATATCATGAAGAAGACAAATGTCAAGCTCAAAGGAAATCCAGGCTACACGGTATGTCGTATGCTTCTTCTGATTATTACTTCTGTATGTTGCTTCTTTTAACATTATAATATATATAGGTGCGTTTCTTCTTTGTTGGAATGTTGGATAACAATTAGGTGTTTTTTATCCAACCTTGTTTATATAAAACAAAAAGTGAAAGGAGAGTCATGTTTGTGGGCTATGTTCCGGTAAATTGTTTAATTTATAAACTCCATTTTCAATTTTATTTCCAGCAAGCCTAGGTATTGGCTCTTAAATTTTGGTTTATTTGGTTTCTTATGTGAATTGTGATCAACATGTCTTGTTTGTATTTGCGATATCATAGAAGTAATGATTCAAACAGAGGTAGTTGCAGTACAAGTGGTTTAGAAGGATCACCTTCATCATCGCAGCAAGGACATCTTCCTCAGGTTTTACATCTTGACTGTTTTTGAATATTAGATAATGGTACTGCAGGCAAATTGAAAACCTCTTCTAACTTTTAGTGTTTTATCTTTGATTATTTGGCAATACATGCTTACTTGTATAAAACTAAGCCTCATGTTGCCTACTTTAAAGAAATTTGCATCAAACACTTGTGTTCCAGAAGAAAATATTTCTGTTCTAAAACAGATGCATTTTTAGTTTTACTTATCTTGTTAAGTGTACTATAGTAGAGCACATAGCTTATTGATATACTCTATTATAAGTTGAGTGGATTATGAGTACAACAGCACCATGAAGATGAGAAGAAATTACGATTCTTCATATTTTTTCCAAGCGTGGATTCATGCATAATAATCAAAAAACATTTACAGTATAAATGGGTTTGTGATAACCATTTATACCCTAAAATGGGTTTTTGATTTCCATTCACATAGATTTTTTTAAATATTCCACCCATTTGTAGGTATTAACAAAAAAAAATTCTACTGCTAAAGAAGTGGGATAAACTTACTCTTTTAAAACCAGTCGCTCCACATTATTTCTATGTCCACATGGAGACTCTTTTACGGAGGTCTGAGTGAATTGCATAATTATTTCAATGGAAATTTTACTTCAATGTTGGCTCTATATGGCAGCATGAATACCACAATTGCACATAGAAAGACCTTGGATCTTTGAGTTGATTTGAAACTTGATACACCATATAACTGGATATATTTTAAGCAACCAAATGTTTAGAAAACTATTCAATTTTTTATTATTCTTACACTGTTCTTGCTTTCATTTTTGGTTAAATGCTTAAAACTATTGCTCTACTTATTTAATCAAAATGTAGAAAACAATTAATATATTTGGATACTTCATCTTAAGGACTGGTTGGACATAGCATATCAATGAATTCAACAAAGAAATTATGTTTTTTCTTAACAAACTGTTGTCCGTTGTTTTTTCCCCTTCCATTTTAATCTATTTTCTGATATATTATGATACACTTTCATTACACTGAATACGAGATTGAGTTATATTCTAATCTTTTTATGTTGCACACAAAAGGATATGTCAATTAGATCTTCCATGTTATGCTCCTGTAACTGTTTATTATACGTCTACTTAAAAATATGGTTCACTACCGAATATCATTTATAGCTAAAAGCTCTGAAGTCCTCATCAAGATTGTAAACTGTACATTACTCTTACCATCATTTCACTAATTACATAACTGGATATTGGCATTAGCATGTAATGTATATATCTGTATAATTCCACTAATGTTAATAATGCCCTTCTCCCGTAATGACTGTTAATAAGCCATCTTCAAATTCTACGCCACAATCACATATTACATAAGCTACTAGATAGCCTTTTTTGTAGACCTGTAGTGGTCAAAATTTACTTTTTTTGGAGGCCTGCATATTGTCAATAATTCTAAATTCAGTTATTGTTTTCCAAGTGTATTAGCTGTTTGAAATGACCAACAGGGATTGGTTATGGTCTAGCATGATCAAGGCCTGACCTAGTTATAAGCAGAAGAGTGAAGCAGTTGATGGTTCGTTGTGTGTTTTAAATTCGGTTTATCATGGTTTTGAATTTGAACTTCGTGATGCATGGTTTTCACAACTCGTTATCGGACTTGAGGTTTAGGATTCCGGGTATACAGTCAGAGTCATGCATTTTTGAAAGTTTCATTACTATTTTCTAATCTTTTAAATCTTTGAGGACTCAGGTTCGGAACATGGCTAAAGCTGGAACAGGAATGGCTATGTTTAGCATGGGTATGACTAGCACTTTAATTTAATCTTTTAACATACAACAATTGTACATCTTCAGCTGAAACTGTATATTGAATGAAGTGATTTTCCAAGATGATAAAAGGATAAATTATAGATTTGTTTATTCAATGATTAATTTCTATCCACAACAGAGCATGTTGCAACAAATTGAAATCAGTTCAGCCGTGAATATGGCTTTAATATCCGCTTTCTTTTTATATATAATTCATCTAAATCCGTTTCTTTTTCATTATTTGATTGCTTTTGTGAGCTAGGTACAACCAAGGTTTTTTCAAACAAGATTCAGTTTGTAAAGTAGCATAGTTCCGATGTCTTTCTATTTCATCTTATGAAATTTTTTATTATCGTAGACAGGTTTATTTAAAAGCAAGGTCCTTTATATGCAAGTAGATCAAATCTTTTTGGCAGGAGATTGCATAGTACACATGGACTGTTTGATGGAAAAAGAATAGTTCGAGCAGTTGAAGTTCTTAGTGATGCATTTGGTATTTGTAGACTTTAAATATGAATTATACTTTGTCTTTTGTGTACTCAAATTGACATTAATATGGAATTGAAAACATATGTATTGAATTTGGTAACTCATGGATTGAAATTATTTTTTGTTAGTTGATACTTTATTTTGTTATCATGAATATGTGTTGCAATTGTTGATTATTATATTCTTTTTCGTTCTTACATTGCTCTTTAAATTGTTTTGAAGATTTATTTTGATTGCTGTTATTAAAATGTATTATATATGAATAGCTCTACGAATTTTATAGCGGCATATATGAGCAGTAAAAGGTTTTATCAATACTATAACATGTTAATTTAATAGCGTCATATAGCTGCTATAATATAAATATGTTATAGCGGCTATAATGTGTTATAAAAGATTCCCACTTTCATTGAGATTCAGATGTTTAATAGCAGTGAGGATGAGCTATTGTCTTTAAGTAACATAGCGGCAAATTTGTGCTATAAAACCATGCTCTTTTATAACGGCAAATAAAGCGTTATAAATATTTAGCAGTTTTTAATAACATGTTCATATACAGCAGTTATGAAATCGCTATAGTTCTTATTCATAGCGGTTGTAGGCCGCTATAAAATACCAGTTTTGTTGTAGTGTTATAAATATATTCATTTGAAACGAATATGTTCGTTATAAATATATTCATTAGCAACAAATATGTTTGTTACAATTACTAAACAATATATTACTAAACTTCTGCTAGCATTCACTACATATTTGTCTACTATAATACAACAAGTATATGTATATTAAAAACTACAGAAACTCGATAATAATAAACGACTACACATCCAAGTATGTACCTTAAATTGCACAAATATTTGATAACAGAATGAAGGAAGATTTGAAATTTCACAAGTTCATCATACATAACCAAAGAGTATGAAATCAAAATATTACAACTTCTAACATAACTTTGAAATAAATTCTAGATCTTAAAAATAGTGAATACGACACTCAAGCCAAATAACAAAACTTCCATTAATTATATCAAATAGCTTGTAATGACCAATTTGTGGTGCTTCATAAATAGGTGCTTCTAGATCAAACACTTTCTTCACCCATGCAACTCTTTCCCCATGCACCATCTCTCTATGGTGGCATGTTTTATATGTCCCAAGATGGCCTTTAGCAACCATTTTCAACTCTTCCGACAATAAGACAACAGACTGTCTATCTCTTGTGGAAGATCCAATAGCACCATTGGATTGAACACCCAAGCTAGCTCTAGGACTCTCATGCTGGTTATCGGAAGCAACTTCATTTATTGGTGCCACATTCCCTCCAAACTGATTCATAAATTGTAATAAAGCTTGTTGCATATTCATCATAGCCGAGTGCTTCGATGTAAATTGTTCAGTTAGTCTCTCTTGGTTGTTTTCCATCTTTGCTTTCCACTTTCTATCTTCGTCTTCCTTGAAATTGGCTATTGCTTTTAATGCTCGTGTAAGCTTCACTTGCTTTATAGCTAATGAAGAGCTAACTGCACGATAATAGCTTTTTCTTTTCTCATTCTCAAACACTTCAGCTATATGATCATTCTCAAAATCTTCTAAACTTCTGCTTTCATTGTTGTCACCAAGACTTTCCTTTTGTCTTTCCTCCGCTGCTTCAACTAACACCTGCATAATACCCAAATAATAAAAATTAAAGTGAGTTGTCAAACAAGGGAACGCCATTTTACACATATGACAATTATCAAACAAGGGAATACAATACACATGGAATACAGATGATAAAAATGATGCATACACTATTGATAGAGTGTACTGTAAACATTGGTGTCGAAATAATACTTCAAAAGAAATAGTATCCCAAATACAAGAAATTGGTAAGCCGGAAATATGTGTGAAAAAGTGTATAAAAAATGCTAGAGACTAATGAAATACACAGGCATGAATGAGTCGGGTAGATCATGAACACAAAATTCACACCCACTTTTCTATACCTATGTGCAAGAACCCACAACGTCACACACTCATACACATAAAAGAAACATACACCATACACAGCAACAAAATAAGCACCGTATAGGATTATATGAACACACTTATTACATGTACCAGCTCATTCAGACCAAGACATAATTTTGTAAAATAATTATGTCAATCCAAATGCACACATATCAATCCAAATAGTAGTTTTAATAATCTCAAAGATAGTCAAAAGCATAACTTTGCCGAAACTAATGACACTCAAGTTTCGACAGGGTTACTTTCTAAGTCATAAAAAAATGCTTGATGTCAAACTCTGATAGACAAAGATAAAGCTTTACTAACATTTTTCCTTTTTTGTTCAGTTAGTACTAAAATTATATAAAACTTACAGAAAGTGTTTGGGCGTACATAATTCAGGTTCAAACTGAACTGAAATCGTAATGTATTGAAATTTGGTACTATATAATACACTTTTGATCAACCGGTTGATGTTGTTCAAAAACGGTTTGAGTTTCAAACCAAACCAAATCCACATATGATAATTCCTAACACAATGAAATGTTTATATAAGTAGTTTTAAGTCTAGTATAAATGTAAATTTTGTTTCAGAAACCAACTGAAAAGGATAAAATTTTCTTCATATATTCCGAAGGTGATATTGCAAAGAACAGAGAGTTTTAAGCTTTAGAACAATTTAAATTGATATTGTGTTACATATAGGCAATCTATGGAACAAATCGAAGAACGGAGAGGCGTAATCATAGGAGTGCTAACACAACTTTGGCCTGAAAGCAGTAGCTTCCCGGACAAAGGAATGAAAGAAGCCCCAAAAAATTGGAAAGGAAGTTGTGACCAAGGTTCAACTCCTCCACATGCAACCGTAAACTAATCAGTGCCCGCTACTTCAACGAGGGTGTTAGATCATCAAACCCGAACACAACCAATTTTGATAACATACCATGTTTACCAAGACAGCAACGTACATACCAAGAGCTAAAATAATATTTTCTTTATAGTTCATTCACTAACTCCCACTGTTAGTTTTTCCTACCTGACTATTTCATTATCAAATAAACTCTCTCATGCATATGCAGTGAACTCAACATTCTTCCTGAACAAATGTTCAAAAACTCTTATAAAGGTTGCACAATTAACGTATCTCAGTTAAATATTCAGCGATAATATATATGAGATAATTAAATATTCAAAAGCCAATTAAGCTTATTCAAAGTCCTGTGCAGACAAAATTATGTTCCTTAAAATTTTACATGAAGTAGTTTATACTCAAATATTTAAATGCTTCAAAAATTTTATAAACTCAAAACAATTAGAACCGATGTGCACGAGGCTAGTCTAATCTTGAAATCATCAATACAAAACTCTCATTTGTTTAAAATTGAAATGCATTTAGAATGTGTATTAGAATAGTTATATTTTAGAAGTCCACATACTTAAGTTTCTAGGAAATATGTCAAATAAAAAGATTTTACTGTATATATGCATAAAATTTCACATATTGGGAATGAATTCATGATTCTAAATAGGGCTGTAAATTTTGTCCGAATGTCCGACGTTCGTTCATGTCCGTGACCGAAATACGTCCGTTCAAGTCCGTTCGATTTTCATTTAGGACACGAGTTAGGACAACAAGATTTGTACGAAATAAAATCATGTCTGGGCCGGACTCGTCCGAATTACTTGAAATTCGGCATATAGTTGAGAGAAAATATAGTAAAATGTGCAAAATGTGATATAAATAGCCATGTCCGACCGAGTCCGACCTAGTCCGTGTCCGACCGATTTTATTTAGGACACGAATTAGGACAACAAAATTTGTCCGATAAAAAATTTGTTCTGATCCGTGTTCGGTCCGATTATTTTTAGGATAGAAACAGAACACACCTCCGTCCGGTCCGGTCCGACTGATTTACACCCCTAATGCTAAAGTTCCCCAAAATTTTGTATATGAGAAAGTTTACTTTAAATTCTGAAATCTTTCAAAAATAAAGCATAAACAAAACTTTTCAAAATTCATTTAAAACTTCCTCAATATTCGATTCATAAAATTGATTATGCATGCGTGGGATAAACGTATAAAGTTACATTTAAACAAATGAGCTTTGTATTCTAACAAAATATCGAATTGCTCCTACTTGATAACTCATACATGAATGCATCTATTCACATTTGAAAGCACAACCATTCATATGCCGAATTCTTTAGAGAAATGCTTGAAGTCGGCGCTTTTCATGAAGTTTATTTATTTTAGGAATTTATAAGTTTGAATATAGAATATCCCTTAAAAATCAATACTCCATTCGTAAAAATTGCATGCATTTTTTATATTGTCATTACTTCAGACTGGAGTTCGCAAATTCAGTAAAAACTAATGGTTTATGACATCTTATCATTTCTAGAATTAACTAGCTTAAGGGCAATAAGTTTGGAAATCGACTGTACCAAATATGGAAAGCATAAAGTCAAAGGGTTTTAAATCGAAATTGATAAGTTCAAAGTTTATAAACTTCTAACTAAAAGCTTGAAGCATTTTAGAACCGAAAGTGTTTGAAAATAACCTTTTAATTTGAGAGTAATCACTTTATTGGTTTGCAAGGTTCCTCATAGATCTCAATAATATTAAGAAAAAACTTCAAACCTGGTGTTGTTTCCTTTTAGTGATAGTCTCTATGTAACATCCGTAATTTTTGACCGTTCAAATCGACAATGGTCCTCAATGTCGACTTAAAAAAATTCAAAAATATAGATAGTTACTGGGATTTATACAAGAAAAAGAAGAAAGAAGATAAACAAACACAGAAACTCACAGCGAAAGGACAAAATATAATAAATAAATAAATAAAAGTTCGTGAAGCCATTAAAACATACATTTGATTTTACTTTACAACAATTATCGGAGTTAACTATCATAAATATTCCAAAACTTGCAGCGGGAATTAATAATAATAATACGTCTATCAAGATCCATCTTCATCTTCATAACATCGTCTTCAATAACTGAAAATTAAGGCTGACCCGAGCATAAATGAAAAGAAAAACACTTGGATCAGAACTAAAATATTCTCATATATGTTAAATCAATTTCATGTGATAATATGAGTGCAATAACTTAAGAGATGTTATAGGAAATTCCATCTCTTAAGGATCTGTTAAACTAGGTACTATATAATATAATACGCTATTATAATAGTGTCTATGTTTAAATGTTAAATATTAAAATAGCGTAAGTGGGATTACCATTATTATCCTTATACCATTTATAATACCGCAGTCTATACAATTACCGTAAAGTCCACAATAACGTAGTGGCTATCAGAGGGCACTCCATAGTTACGGTACAAATCAAAGTCGCAGGGGGCTCGATCAGGATAATATGACAAGGCACACGAGGAATGCCCAGAGTATGAATATACTAGTTGCAGACTCGGACTGGTGGTAACGCATAGCCGCGACTGCCGGCCACCTCGAACAACACTCCCAAATCACGGATGGACATCAAATCAATCAAACCGAGAGACTATAGTAATAAAGGAAGAAGTGTTGCCGATGGAGGTAGCTAACCCCACTTGGTCCGATATAGCCTTGTTTTAGTCATTTTAATTATGACCCGATGGTCAAGGAAATCCATCATCGATCTCTTTCTTCAAATCTAGTAATCGCCTCCAAATCCATCCTACTTCATTCTGGAACTCCACCGCATACACAGTTGTTAAAGTGGTTTTCAGTATTGGCAGAGAGTATGACAATAGCCAATCCTGATCTCTTTAACAACCAATCGTTTACATTTTTCACACTGGTCAGTTCTTTTACATTTCAAAGGGGTTCGTACTTCATATAAAAATATGAGATTTTTAAAATCATTTCAATATTCAAGATAGAATATTAATCATAATAAAATCTCCATTTAAATCAATTTAAAAGCTTAAAACGATTCCAATATATATATATATATATTTATATATATATATGTTTAAAATAGTTTAAAAATATATTGGAATAGTTTATATGTAGCTTTTTGAAAATTTTGAAATAAATAGATTGTATGTAAATTAAATTTATCAAAATTTAGTAAAATCTATAGTAAAATAAAATATATTAAAGTAGTTTATAAAATAAGTAGTTGATTATTAAAATAGTTTATTAAGGAAAATTGATATATGTAAGAAAATAACAGTTGTAAAGTAAAATAGTTAACTACTAAAATAGTTTCTAAATGGTTGAAGATAATAAACAGGGAATTAGAATCGTTACGACAAAATTTCAATTAGACTTATCAAATCAACTCCATTTCAGTATTTCAATCGATTAAATTTCCAATTCACATTCATTTCAATTCAGTCAATTTAATTCAAATAGTTAAATTCCAAATTAGATTCTCATTTTCAATGGTTATTATTTATAACAAATAATGAGTTCACAATTTATATATCGTTTTAAATCAATGTTGATTTAAAATAAATTTCAAAGGTGGATAAAACAATTCAATTTCAATAAATTCGATTCAAAGTTTGACTTCTAACAATTCGATTTAATAATTTGATTCAAATAATTGAATATCAATTATAATTCTCAATTATTTGTTTATAAAAATCTCGAGTTCACGATTAAATTATTAATACAAAACAAGTTAATTTAAAGCAAATATCAAAGATAGATAAATAATTCGATTTTGATAAATTTAGTTTGTATTCAATTCAGTTTTAACTTCAGTTATCCACATTTACGAACTCTTTTAAAATTTATATTTTAAATTTCAAAGCCGAAGTTCAAATTTAAAGAAATCAATTAATAATATCATTTATTTTGCCTTTAAAACAATATCCCAAAATTCAAGGTTAAAAACAATTTTTATTTAACCAACCGGTGTCCGTATATAATTTTCTATCCTATGGCCAAGTAATACTTAAAATTAAATTTTAGTATTTTGGGAAAGGATATATATTATTTACATCCAAATCAGGGTCATAGGTATTTATCATCTCAACCTACGTTCTTAATTCATTTTAATGATTAATCTCGGATTTTTTTGATGCCCTAACATCTAGGGTGATGGTTGGGATTAATCAACTAAAATCAATAAAATATATAAACAATGTCTATAACAAGATGAATTACATATCACGACATCCATCAAAATCAACACATATAAACAGTTCAATATAATATCTGAGTACACACTAGCCATCGGGTATGACATTTTTAACTAGAAATTAAATTCAAATTGTACAAATTATATAACAGTTAAATTAAATTATACAGTCTATGCAGGTTTAACATAAATAAGCAATTTAAACAATCAAACGGCAACAATACAATCATATCATGACATGAATTTAATTTAACTAACAATCTAATATTTTAGTTAGGTGTGAGTGGTTTTGATCACTCACCTTTGATTTCAAATGAGATTGAAATTCAAATTTTAGCCCAAAAATCAATAGTCTCATAATTTGTTCAAACCAGCGGCATCGCGAAGAGCTCGTCGATACGATTCCAACGTAATTTACTTCATCTAAATCCGATCTCGTACCAGAAAGTTATACCTTTTTTACTATTGAAATTTTAAATTAAAAACAAAATTTAAACAAATTTTCTCACCATCAAATTAATGCCACATCAGCAGCTAAATTCATGCTCCCCCGTTTCTTCTTCTCTCCTCCCTCTTTCATAACGCACTCTAGAGGAACAAACACCATTACTGGTCCTTCCATCACCTTCCCTTCCACATCTCTTCATGGAAAATCAAACGGGTTTCACCTGCAAACTTGCAGCCTCGATCTCCATCATCTCCACGTCCTCATTGTACCTATGCAACCCTCCACCAGATCGCGTCATTCCCAGCACTGTTCCCCCACCCTACAGACTTGCTACAATTATTTTCTCCGATCCCCACAAAACTCCCCCATCTTAAGCGCCTCACAACTCTGGTAACATTGGCGATGGTCTCGCCTCTGATTTCCAACCGAGCAGCCATCAAGACGGACCCCTAGCTGCGCTGCCTACATCATGGGCGAACCTAATCTTCATCGAACAGAAAGCTATGGCCATGAATGCGAGGATCTTGTTTATACAAGTTTAAAGAATCCAAAATTATTTTATTTTAAGGAGAAATGGATTTTATAAAATTGTTTGAAGAAGAAAAAAAGAAAATGGAGGTGGCCACTGAAAAATTCGGCTATAGAGAAAAAAATACAAGGAGGGTAGGTTTAGACTAAGATGTATTTATAGCAACAAAATTTTCAATGAATAATTAAATAAACAAGGTACTCAAATTTCCATTAATTCATTTTTATTCAAATTTAAACTTTACAAATTTAATTCAAATCGAAAGTAGGGCTAATAATATTTATATGAATCAATTTCACCTTGTATAAATCCCAAATTATATTATTCAATAATCCAAATTAAACATTATTATTATTTTTTTAAAAATTATCAATATATTTCAAGTCTAAATAATTTTAGTATATATTCCAAATTACTTTACTAAACAATTTAAACCATGTTTCTTTCAATCAAATATTTATTTTAAATTTAGTTTCAATACTTATTAATTTTACCCAAATCAAAAAATAAGGTTCAAATTAACTTTATAGATCGATTTTTTTATTTATATTTAATTCCAATTTTAGATTATTTACCTAATTCAATTTGATTTTCAATTTGTAAATAAATTAAGTCAATTTCATTTATATAACTAAATATCAATTTCAAATTTCAATATTTATAAATAAGCCAATTATAAATTCATATACAATAATTACATGTTATTAAAAATAGAAATGAATAATAATTGAAATTCATTGCTTAACCCATTAAATTAAGTTTCCATCATATAATTTCCTAATTAAATCTTAAAATTTTAGATCTAACCATAATTATGAATAAAATCATCTTAAATTCAATAATTAAAATAGTGAAACTATACGGGTTGTTACACTCTCCCCAACTCAAAACTTTTCGTTCTCGAAAAGGCGTAGTAAGGAAATTGTCAATTAACGTATTTGATCATATAATTTAACCAACTATGAACATTAGCTTATACCATAGTTTTATATAAAGTTGAAAACTCAAATTTTCCATAAAATTTTCTAAATCTTAAATTTACGCAGAAATTCCGGTCGAGTTTCCATGTTCGGTTAGATCCCCAAAAACAACAATACATATATTTCTGTAGTTCTCTCCAAACTAAAATTCTCACTATAAGCATAATCTATTTCTTGTACATTTATAATTCATTCAACGGTTATTCCCAATTCAACATACTCTAATATTAGTTAAGTGTATAGTAAATTTTAACATGTTCATTTCCTTCTAGTGAAATTCATTCATTACTTAAGAACTTAAGATTCAACTTTGGGTCCATTTAAAAATATTTCATATATTATATTCTTTTATATCAACAAAACTATAAAAGATTTAAGTGAAATTAAATTTTCTCAACAAATTATAAAAGTTCAAAGTGGTATTTCCCCACTTAGTGTCTTGAAAATAAATGTCGATGATGCATGCACTCATCACCGAAATTATTTTCAAAAGGCAAGGGGGAAGTATACACTTATTTCAAAATTCATTTGAAAACAATTTCTATATGAAACAACTTTTAAAATATAAATATAATATTTCAAACCATTTACAAAACGATATTACAAAACCACCTGAATTTAAATTCTCAAATTAATAATTAATTTCTTATTTCATTACCAAATAAATTTTCAACATTTCATTATCAATTTATTTTCAATATTTATTTATTAAACCATTCAATAACCAATAGTTTAAATTATTGATTAATCGAGTAATAAATGATGAAAATTTAATATTATCATCAACAAAATCAAAATTCATATATTTTCAAATAATTCTATATATAAATAAAATATAATTCAAAACAATATTATGTCAATGAGTCTTATTCAAGTATTTAGGAATCCCTATTAATGCCTTGGCGTCCCAAGTACCGACTAGAATTCATAAATACTAAATGGAACAAAGCGACACAGTACAAATTCATTTTATATTAAAATTACAAATATGTTCTCTCATATACACTCAAAATCATTCTAGAGTATTACTACCCTATCTCTAATGAGTTAATCCCAAATAGAGTCAAGGTTTTGCTAAACCAAAGCTCTGATACCAAATGTAACATCCGTAATTTTTTACTGTTCAAATCGACAATGATCCTCAATACTGACTTAAACAAATCAAAAATAAAGATAGTTATTGGGATTTATATAAGAAAAAGAAGAAAGAAGAAAAAAACTCAGAAAATCACAGCGGAAGGACAAAATATAATGAATAAATAACAACTCATGAAGCCGTTAAAACATACATTTGATTTTACTTTACAAAAATTATCAGATTAACTATCAAAAACATACCAAAATTTGCAGCAGGAATAAATAATAATACGTCTGTCAAGCTCCATTTTCATCTTCATAACTTCGTCTTCAATAACTGAAAACTCAGGCTGACCCAAGCATAAATGAAAAGAAAAACACTCGAATCAAAACTAAAATATTCTTATATCAGTTAAATCAATTTCATGGTATAACATGAGTGCAATAACGTAAGGGATATTACGGGAAATTCCAACTCTTAAGGATCCGTCAAACTAGATACTATATAATATAATACATTATTATAATAGTGTCCATGTTTAAATATAAAATATTAAAATAGCACAAGTGGGATTACCATTATTATCCTTACACTGTTTATAATATCGTATTCTATACAGATACCGTAAAGTCCACAGTAATGTAGTGGCTATCAGAGGGCACTCCATAGGTACAGTGCAAATCAAAGTCATCGGGGGCTCGATCAGGATAATATGACAAGGCACACGAGGAATGCTCAAAGTATGAATATACTAGTTGCATACCCGGACTGGTGGTAACGCATAGCCATGACTACCGACCACCTCGAACAACACTCCCAAATCACGGATGCTCATCAAATCAAGTCAATCAAACCGAGGGACTATAGTAATAAAGGAAGAAGTGTTGCCGATGGAGGTAGCTAACCCCAATTGGTCCGATATAGCCCTGTTTTAGTCATCTTAATTATGACCTGAAGGTCAAGGACATCCATCATCGTTCTCTTCCTTCAAATCTAGTAATCACCTCCAAATCCATCCTACTTCATTCTGGAACTCCACCGCGTACACAGTAGTTAAAGTGGTTTTCGATATTGGTAGAGAGTATGACAATTGCCGGTCACGGTCTCTTTAACAACCAATCGTTTACATTTTTCACACTGGTCAGTTCTTTTACATTTCAAAGAGGTTCGTACTTCATATCAAAAAATCAGATTTCTTAAAAATCATTTCAATATTCAAGATAGAAAATTATTCATAATAAAATATCCATCCAAACCAATTTAAAAGCTTGAAATGATTCCAATCTATATATATATATTTAAAATAGTTTAAAAATATATTAGAATAGTTTATATGTAGGTTTTTGAAAAGTTTGAAATAAATAGCTTGCATATAAATTAAATTTATCCAAATTTATTAAACTCTATAGTAAAATAAAATATATTAAAGTAGTTTATATAATAAGTAATTGATTATTAAAATAATTTATTAAGGAGAATTAATATATGTATGAAAATAATAGTTATAAAGTAAAACAGTTGGTAAAGTAAAATTGTTAACTACTAAAATAGTTTCTAAATGTTTTAAGATAATAAAGTTGGAATTAGAATCGTTTGACAAAATTTAAATTAGACTTAAAGTCATTTTCCAATTTCAAATCAATTCCATTTCATTATTTTAATCGATTAAATTTCCAATTAACATTCATTTCAATTCAATCAATTTAATTCAAATAGTTAAACTCCAAATTAGATTCTCATTTTCAATGGTTTCTATTTATAACAAACAATGAGTTCACAATTCAAATTTCGTTTTAAATCTATGTTGATTTAAAATAAATTTCAAAGGTGGTTAAAATAATTCAATTTCAATAAATTCGATTCACAGTTCGACTTCAAACAATTCGATTTAATAATTTGATTCAAATAATTGAATTTCAATTATAATTCTCACTTTAAATTATTAGTTTATAAAAATCTCGAGTTCACGATTCAATTATTACTATAAAACAAGTTAATTTAAAGCAAATATCAAAAATGGATAAATAATTCGATTTTGATAAATTTAGTTCATATTCAATTCAGTTTTTAACTTTAGTTATCCACATTTACGAACTCTTTTAAAATTTATATTTTAAATTTCAAAGTTCAAATTTAAACTAATCGATTAATAATATAATTTAATTTGCCTTTAAAACAATATTCCAAAATTCAAGGTTAAAAAATATATTTAACCAACTGGTGTCCGTATATAATTTTCTATCCAATGGCCAAGTAATACTTAAAATTAAATTTTAGTATTTTGGGAAAGGATGTATATCATTCAATCCAAATCAGGGTCATAGGTATTTACCATTTCAACCTACATTCTTAATTCATTTTAATGATTAATCCCGGGTTTATTTGATGCCCGTAGCATCTAGGGTGATGGTTGGTATTAATCAGCAAAAATCAATAACATATATAAACAATGTCGATAAATAGATGAATTACATATCAAGGCATCCATCAAAATCAACACATATAAACAGCTCAATATAATATCTGTGTACTAGCCATCAGGTATGAGATTCTTAACTAGAAATTAAATTCTGTATAAAATATATAACAGTTAAATTAAAGTGAAAATTAGGCTCACGTCCTTAAAAATAAAGTTAATTAGGCTCACATCCTCCCCTTTTGAAACATCTAAATCTCATCCCTATTATTGAATCGTAGCTTTTATTTTTCCGGAAATGCCCTCATTCAATTTTAACGGTGTATGGATTGTTTATAGGTTACGTATTAGGTTTTATTTTGTACAGAAACAAAATTGAGCAATCCATGGCGGCGGTGGCTCCAGATCCAAAACTCCACTGCTTACATCGTTCCCTTCTCCTCAAATCACATCGTCCCCTTCTGCACTAATCACATCGTTCCCTTCTCCTCAAATCGGAAGCCATCACCTCCGCTCGTCGGTCGCACCACCATTCGGGCGTTCGCTACTTGGAGCGTCGCAGGCCCCACCGTTTGTCCGCTGTCTCTGGTTTCTGCCGCAAGCTTGACCAGTCACCTCTTCTCGTTGCCGTGATCGACGGAGTGTAGGTGAGTCCCTTGCTCTCAGTTTTCTATATTCAAGTTTTCAACTTTAATTTTAAGGATGACTGGGCTATGTGATTACTTGGTTTGATTCCCTTTTGGTTCAAAATAATTGATTGTGCCTTTCGAATTTGTGATTCACTTTTGGTTTGATTACTTGTGGACTTTGTGATTCACTGGGCTATGTTTGAGATACCATGCTGTTTGAGAAGGTTTCATGTAGTTTTTTATTCATTGTGCCTTTCGAATTTGGTCTGTGAGTATTCTTCACTTACGTATGTGCTAGATCCTTCTGCACTACAGTTTATATATATAATTAGATAAGTTGATATTGATTTGCTTGATTGGAATGGCTTGTAGTTAGTAGTTATTAGTGAATTGCTTGGTCAATTTATATAACATAGATACCCATGATCATTAATAAATTGATGATTAATAAGTTATTAGTTATTAGTTATTGGTGAATTGCACTCTTTTGTTACAGTATGCATGTGTCCTGCTTCTCAGTTATGTGGATTTTTGCTGAACTTCTGATAAAAAGTTGTAGACAAATATGCATCTATTCTTAATATATGCATATATGTATTCATTTTTTTATCAAACAAACAGAAAAACATATTATTTTACAAATATTTTCACATTTCTATGCATATATCTGGAATACTTGCATATAAATATTCATAAATTATTGTTATTTTGCTGAATTGTACGCATGTATTTATATTATTCTGAAGCAGTTTTTGTAATTTTTTGCTGAGCTTCTGATAAAAAGTTGCGGACAAATATGCATCTATTCTTCATATATGCATATATATGAATGCAATTTTTAATTAGACAAACAGAAAAACATATTATTTTACAAATATATTCATATTTCTATGCATATATTTAGAATACTTGCATATAAATATTCAGAAATTATTGTTATTTTGATGAAATGTACGCATGTATTTGCGTTAATCTGAAACGATTTTTGTAATTTAGGTTATTGCACATTAATCTTATTAATGTTGATTTTCTTTTTTTGATAACAGTGTTCCGGCGGATATTGGTGTAGTGGTGTTGTTGAAGCTTGGTCCTCCATCCTTTTCCAACTCATTGAAATCTTCAGTTGTTTCTACCGAGACTACTAGGTGTGGTTTGCGCAATAAGCTGGGTCTTAACAAATTTATTTGTTCTTCAACAGACCATCATCTTTTCTTTGTAAATGTTATGAAATTGTTGATGTAGTACATGTAAATGTGGTCTGTACTTATTTTTTGATGTAGTACATGTAAATGTTATGAAAATTTTCACGTAAGTATGCAAATATTTCTGTTATTTGCATATATATATGCATCTTGTTATAATTATATGTATTTACTTTTTTGTCATTTCTTTTGTTTCAGCAATTATGCAGTAAAGTTCTGTATATGTATGCAATTAATTCAGTTTTTTGCATAAATGTATGCAATTTTAATTAATATTTGTATCTAATTGTCTAGTTTTTCGTAAAAATCAAAAAATCTTAATAAAAAAATTGTAGTCCCTACATTCAAGTAATTATTTATTTTTGAATAATATTAATGTATGCATGTCTACTTCATTGTTGCGCAAAACTAATAATTTATTTTCTGCATAATATTAATATATGTATGCAATTATTCCACTTAGTTGCATAAATGTATGCAATTTTACGTAATATATGTATCTAATTGTCTATTTTTCGTAAAAATCAAAAAAATTAATTAAAAAAACGCTGTTGGAGTGATCGACGGTTTTCCAGAATTGTAGGATTAGGTTTATGAGCGAGACAATAGGAGCATAGACTGAGTAAATGAGGACAAATAGTTGTTGGATAGGTTTTTAGGTGTGTAATGGTAGATCTGGATTTTTTTTAGCGGAAATTCAAAAATAGGGATGTATTCTATATTATTTTTATCACCGAGTTTTTTTTATATTTTGAAACTTAATAGGGACCTGTAAAAAACGCACCCATATATATATATATATATATATATATATATATATATATATATATATATATATATATATATCGTTATCTATAATTTCAACCAATCAATTAGCAGTTCATCCAAACAATCAACACACAACAATCAACCATCATTTATCAGTTCTAAAAATACGTTATCAAAATATAACTATGCAGAGTTAATGAGTTTTACTCACATTAGTGGTTTATCGTTAAATAACGATAACCGTCGTTGATTCAGATCGGGCAATTTATTTTGCCATAAATTGTAAAGAGCTCCGATTTACTCCCTATCAGTTCCATTTTGTAGCCGTCGTCCACGTGATCCCACCGGATCTCGTTTTGCTGAATTCTGATAATGTATGACTAAGTTATACATTTTTATACGATTGCATCTATTAGAAAATCATTAACTAATAATTAAAATAAAATTAATGTTTAATTAAGAACTTAATTATCATTTAAAATTAATTCCACGTTATTACTGTTAAACATGCTTCTTCCCATCGGTTAAAACATGAACCTGCTCCTCATATCCCTTCGCCATTTTCATGACTCCACGATCACCTTACACTCTTCTTTTTCCATGAATTTACAATTCGATTCCACCACCCTTTCCCACTTTGAAACTTCTTCTAACTTGGCACAACACCCCCCACGCGCAAGCCCAGTTGAAATCCGACATTAAACCCAATTTCCAGTTCGAAAATACAACCTTCCCCTTAGGAAAAATACTGACTTTGACTTCACCGCATATGTTTTCTCTTCAAGCCATTCAGATTTCAGTACCTCACTAAGAAATTACATAACCGTGAATGCCTTTACCCAAAGTAAAATTGCATCTGCCACTGTTCTTTCATCAATACGTTGCTTGTAAGTCACCCTCAGTTACAACCTTATTTCTGTTTTAAACAACCATGCTCCTTCATAACACCTCACTATTTCAACAACCAAGTTCAGCAGCATCCTCCCCTTCTAATCCACTTCCACCTCATACCTTACATAGTTAAACTCACATCCATCAGGCCTCCCCTAACCTTCTCCTTAGTGCTGCCATTACCACACCACTATTTCACCATCATTCATGGTTTTGTCATCACGCACTTCCAGAAAAACATAGAACCAAAATCTACCCCAAAATCCAAGATAATTTGAATACAAACTCCATTCTTACCCATAAACTCCAATCCAATATTTGAATCCCAAAACCATGCTTAAATCACCCCAGATGTTGTTGTAGTTCATCAGAACCCAACAACCCTCGTCGACCATCTAGCGTTGAGCTCGAGTTCAGTTCCACCCCTTTGAATTCTGGAAAAAGCAATCCTCTTGCTCGCGTTGATATTGGAAATCGCGACATGGATTCTCGTGAAACCAAACTCATTGTGATATCCTTCAAATCCTACTTTCAGAAACTTGCGTTAATTAAAATTTCAGCGAACGAAACATCGTTCGATCCTCCCAAAACCCATACCAAATTCAAGATAGACTACCTAGCAACTCAGAAATATTATCACTTAATTTATAGAATTTTATTTGTTTTGATTTGCTTTTTTAAAAGACCACGATTTTTTGTGGAGAAATATAACGCTAGCGGCAGAGAAGTTTGACCATGGAAAGATATTTTCAGGGTTAAGGGTGTATTTATAGATAATTTTTAATATATTTATATTTGATTATAATATTCATTTTAATCAATCGCTATATGTATTTGTTGTTTAAAAATCCCTGTGATTCCATACAACATCGAAAAATCATGAAAATGGACATGCAGCTACAGTTCGACATTACGGACCCAACGGAACTTGTTTCGTCGAATTCCGAGTCTGTTTGCTCACACAGCGTATTTTTAAAGTTAACTTATCGACTGTATTTCACATTAAAATTCCGTACGGCCGCATACTGACTCCAAAAATCACGAAAATTGAAATCTAGCAATAATTTAATATTTCGAATCCAACAAAATTAGTTCCATCGAAAACGAGGGTCGTTTGCAAAAATGGCTATTTTTAAAGCTCTAAATAAATCCATTTAAATATTAAATATATTTAAAAATAATAAAATTAGATATTTATAAATAAATATTATCGTATATATTCACATAGAATACAATACAACTCCAAAATATTCCTATCTGAATTTATAACTCGACATTTCAAATCTAGATTAAATCCGTATTCAATTTATATTGAAAATCCATTTATAATATAAATAAATCGTTATAAATTATAAAGGAATTCCATAGCAACTTTTGAAAAATTTGATTTGGACACAACTCACAATCTACACAATGAAATCTCGAATTTTCTCTTCCATTAGAAAAATATACTTCACCAGCTTCGAACGTTTCTTGTTTCACAGAAATCCGACTTAAAACGGATTCTGTATATTCGTTTAAAGTTCGAATCGACAAATTACGAACTGTCGCGCTATTTCGAGTTCGATTATAATTACAATATAATTATACATTCAACTGTCGTTTATATAATATATTCATTAATATAATTATACTCTAAACTGAAATATATATTATAAATGATCCAGTTCACACAATATTGTGAATTCCACTATTTCCGACTATTTCGAAAATTAAATATATTATTCTATTATTTATATTAATTAAATATTCAATATTATTCAATTCTGCTCATTTTAAATTACATAACTAACATTTAAATAATTAAATAAATTATTTATTATCCGTTAAAAATACGGGTCGTTACATATAAGGAGAACTAGTTCTATGAATAATTCCTCTGTTAGAAAAGAAACTATTGAGAGTTTTGAACTCACTACCTCCATTAGTTTGCATAATTTTGACATTGTAGTCAGTTTGATTTTCAACCATGTTTACAAACTGAATAACTAAATTATAGGTATCTGACTTATTTTTAAGAAAATAAATTTAAGTATACCTAGAAAATGCATTAACAAAGGATAAATAGTATTTATACCCATAGTCAGAAGTTAAAGGCACTGGTCCCTATAGTCCGATGCAACTAATTCAAATGGCTTATACTAGACAATTTGAGAATGAGTTAATGGTAATTTATGGCTTTTTCCTAACTAACAATAGGTACATACATGGTGATGCACATTCATCAAAGGAAATATTATTTTCAAGTAATATTTTTCAAATAATTGTTTCATTAGGGAGCCTTAGGTTATTATGCCAGTGATCGAAAGTACTAGTAGTTTTACAATCAGTCAATTTAGAATTATTACAGTGACTATTTTCATTTACAGTATGCATATTCATAACAGAGTTAAACTTGTAAAGTCCCTTAACAGCATCACCCTGCAAAAGAGTTTCCTTAGTCAGTATATCTTTAACTAGACAGTATTTGGGATAAAATTAAAAGAAAACATTATTGTCACTGGCGAATTGAGAGACACAAATGAGATTATTTTTAATTTTGGGAACTCTTAAAAGATTATTCAAATACGATAATCTTTTTCCTTTGACTTATACATGACCAGTATGTGTAACGTTTATGCATGTACCATTACCTAAGCATAAAAGTTGCTTACCTGTGTATTCTCGATTGCTAGAATTTAGATTGTCTAGATTGCTAGTAATATGATTAGTAGCACACAAGTCTGGATACCAAGCATCATCAATGATATGGTCTAATCTAGCAGTTTCACTTAACTAACTGTTGTTGACAACAATCTGATTATCAACATTGTTCTGCTCCTAAGTTAGACTAGCATTGGTATTAGCATTTCTTTGATTTCCAGAGTTTTTCCTTGGCATGACATTTTGATTAAATCCGAAATAACATTTTGCATCTGTATGCCCCACTTTTCCCCAAATCTGGCATTTAAGTCTGATATTATTATTCCACCGACCTATGCCTCAACCTCTGTTAGAATAACCACCTCTTTTGTTGCTTTTATCAGATCTTTATTGATTTGTGTTTTTGTTTCTTACATTTGTTGTGAAGTTAATGTTCAAATCCGCCTCTTGAGGTTTCTTGTGCTCTATTCTTGTTTCATGAGCATGTAGGGTGGAATGAACAAACTGCATATCAGGAACAGTTGCCTTTGAAGATAAGAGTGCAAGAACAGCTTTATACTCTTTCTCTAGTCCATTTAAGATGGTAAGAACTTGTTCATTCTCCAGTACTTTCAGAATTGCAGATTCAAGTAAGTTGCAAGGTTTCTTGATTTTTGCTGAATATTCCCTCATTAGTTCACTTCCCTTTTTGATGTTCTGGAGTTTTCTCATATAAAGCATAACTTTTTCTATTGACTGAGTACTAGACACTCTTTCACTTGTGGACTAAACCTCATTAGCAGACTTACATTCTATAACTTGAGGAAGTAAGTTGGGGCTATTAGAGCATAACATCCAAGAACTTATTAACCTGTCACTACGCCATAGATTAAATACTACAACACCGGAGATGTGATTCAGGAAGTTCCAAAAAGTGTTGCCATTGGAAAAAAATGATCTACGACAACACTTTCTAGGTGTTGCATTTTGCCGTGTTATTGTAGAGTCAAAGGCAACACCTTTGCGACCCTATGGCAATATCGGTACAGCTGTTGCCACAGGTACCACTACAACAAAAAATATCCTTTCATAACTGCAAAAAATAGTTGTAATATGGCTATTACAGCTGGCATGCGCCACTAGTTATATTCATAATCATACTAAAGTCAACCTTTTTACAGCTGTTTCTAGCGGTTATTAAAATTTGTTTTATAACTGCTAAAAGCAATTATACTTCAACTGCTACCAATCAAAATTTTCATAATATTATAATTGTAATCTCTATTTCACTAACAAAAAACATAATTACTCACATTAAGAGAAAAACAATTCAAGTTTACAATATTTTTGAATTAGTAACTTCATTATAGAAAATAGCTAAATTCATTACATATATCAATAAAAGTACATACACTTGTGAAATGAGAAGTTTTCTACATGGTCTCATGGCTACTTTACTTTCAGTTATTGCACAACAGCACAACACAATAATCATAATTAATTTCTGATAAATATACATGATCTAATACTACTATACCAGCATTTCTTCTTCTGCTATACATTCCACGTTCAAAGAAGAAGAAAAATGGGAAGACAATTGCCCATTCAAATTTGATGGATTCACTGAACAATTTGGATTCCATTCTTCTGAAATATTTTAACTAGCAAGCCTTTTCTTTAGATGTGTGTGCCACGTGTTCTTGATCTCATTATCTGTCATGCCTGGTAAATTCGCTGCTATTTGCGACCATCTGCATGTATATAACATATTCAAAATATAATAAATTCTTCTTTACAAAGATTTTAACTTCTTTTGCATTGGATCAAGATTGAAAATTACCTGTTCCCAAGAAGTTCATACAAGCTTATAATCGTGTCTTCTTCCCCTTTACTAAAGTTCCCTCTTTTAGCATCTGGTCTTAGGTAGTTTATCCATCTAAGCCTGCAACTCTTCCCACATCTCAACACTCCTAAGATACAAATAAACATGTCAAAATATTAATGCTTAATAGTAGTTATAGACATGCATATAGTGCTTTGTGTCACATTTTTTTAGGAAGACTCGAAACTTAAAATTCTTTACTGTACAAATGAGATGAGTGACTTGATTCAGTTTAAGCAAAAACTACTCACCTATGCAAAAATAACATTATATAACCTGCCGGTCTTTATACACAAATAACCTTAAACTTCTAATACTAATTTTCATCCCTACATCACATGCATATATGCACATATTACACATATCATTGGCTAGTTCATATGTACACACACACAAACAAAATACTGGGATTATGTTCACCAACTGTCATGCGTAGAAATACTTCATTCATTAAGTGTTCATATCAAAATCAGAATGGAACAAAGATATTTCCCAACACCACTTTCTCCACTAACCAAAATAGAATTGTTATTTCCTTCATTTATCATGAAAAGAAGAGAAAGTGTGAGTGAATGCAGCAAGTAACAATAAATGGATCTTGACCAAAACAAATCTGGAACACTAAATGATGCAGACGAAAATGAACATTATTAACACTCAACACATAAAACTTCTAGACCAAGTAGGGTAAAAAAACTTCTTGCAAAAGAAAAGAATTTTGACAGTGGCGAATATTTTATCTTTAATATTCTGAAAAAAACTAACAAATGGGCAGTTGACATAAGAAAAGGTCCAATTTCATTGAAAGGTTTAAGGAAAATTAGTACATGTTGTTGTCCATTGCTCATGATAGATAGGGTATCAATAAACTCCAGCAAATTAAAATAAATGTCTCCTGTAATCTAGAACATTAATAGAGGTTTTCGCAACGCAAACAGACTAGAAGAGATTAGTAGAATTACAAATAAATGATAGGTAGGCAGCATAGGAATTCTAGAGAATAAATTGAAATATTATGAGATACTGGATATGAGAACAATTGGTATGCTACGGAAAATGATAACATGGACATACCTTTCCATCGTTGACTAGGATATATGGAGTTTTAACATAATAAGCATGAAAAATTAATATGTTTAATTAGATTTAATTAATATTGGAAGGGTCTGATCTAATTGTACCTTTGTTTATGCATAGAAGTACTAAATTCTTAGCAACAAATTGTAGTATAAGTGTGCAACTTGGTCCTAGATGAGGGTGGAATGCACGCACACACACACACATATACATACATACGTGTGTGTGTGTCTATATATATATATATATATATGTATATATATATATATATATATGTATATATATATATATATATGTATGTATATATATATATATGTGTATGTATATAGGCCTTAGATTATCTTTGCGGATTTTAACTATATAAGAGGAGCTAGAGATAAATGTAGCTGGAATCCAGTTTAGTTTGATACGCTGATGGAAACTGACTCATGGGTTGTATGTGTAGGAGTTTGTGAGTTGAATGTGGGCGGTTTTGAATTTGCTCGGATGTTGGAATCAAGGGGTAATATATTGTAGAAAATTGATCGGGTACACTGAAAATAGAATGGATGAAGAACTTCATGAACACAGAAGCCAACTATTACCACCGACTATCATTGATCATACGCCTATCCACATCTCATTGCTCCAACAGAGTTTACAAGATGCAAAACCCTTTAGATACATGAATCAATGGCATTTATATTGGTACTATTTGGATAACTTAGCCATCATGTTTGGATAAATGGTACCGTTTATCAACCAATTTAGTTTCCTTACTAGAGCTGACTATTGACAACCGGGTACTGTTTATTTGACCATCAAATAAAGTAATACAATATTATGTAAGTACATAGAAGAATGTGATGCATATCATGTGATCAATGTCTATTAATTGGAACCTGATTAAGCATTAAAGCTAGGGCTTGTCTAGAGCTTTTCCAGCTAAAAAGGCAGCCTCATTAACAATAGTCATGACATCAACTACTCCTTCCACCATGCATCATTGCCTTTAAATATTTTACCATCTAAACCTTTATATGATGCAATGCATTTGAAGAAGTTACCATTGCAATACATCCTTAAACAGTCATCTACAATCACACAACAATTGAATGACTAACCAAACACTTTAATTTGATTACACCAATCTTAGCCTTGCAAACTTTTTCATTCTAGTTTTTGTGCTTAAAATTGTTTAAACAGTCCTGGTGGCACACCAAGTCCATGATGAACTATGGATTGTGGATGAACTAAGAGTTCCTTCTTAAAAGAACATGCAAGCTTTTTTTACTTCAACTTTTTCTAGGAGCAACTCCACTTCTCTCTTAGTTAACTGAACTGCTAAGGCTTCCATCTACCAAAGTTAATGAAGAATTTAATAAAGCAATACCATCAACTATCAACACTGTAAATCAACCATAACTCATAAAAAAGTCATGTTCCATGGCAACAAGCTTGTATCATTAATAAGCCATCTTCAACAGTAAAATTAATTAAAGCTACAAAAGAAAAATAATATAAATGGGCAAGAGATTTTTATTTTTATTTGGAAAAACAGGTTAAATACTTGAGTTATTGAAAGAGTACCAACCATTGAGATTGCTTCATCAGCATCATCCATATTTTGACCAGCTACTCATCCTTTGAGATATTCAAGAGCATCTCTATGTTTCTTCAAAAGCACATGTGGATCTAATGAAGCAATATCTGCATACTTCTCCTATTCTGCAGGAGATAATTTTAATTACAACCAGAACGCTTGGGCCACATAATGAGAAAATCAAAATTGATACTTTTTTCAGATGCAGCGACACACTTGGTAACCAAACTTCTAAATCTATAATTATTTAAACATATAGTTTCAAAGAAGAAAATATCCAAACCATAAACCACTAGAAATTCATACACAAAAGGCTATATAAGGAAGATACAATGGATAAAATACACCAAACTAAAGAAATTAACATCCTGGGACATTATAACATGATGACTGTTATGCATTGTATAAATAGAAATTTATAGATTGTACCAACTCCGATGCCTTTAGAGTAATAGAACTCACAAACAATGTCACAGGTGGTTACTAAATGTAGTAAAAATGGTTAAGTACAATATAAGTCAATGTGAATGTACCAGGGAAATGTGTGCTCTATAGGAAAGAATTAAAATTATGAACTAAAACTAGAGCTGTCTGTGTTTTCCCAAACTAGTTTTAAAAAATTTCTGATCGCACTGAATAATATATCATGACAAACCTCATCAGAAAGCTTATCCAGAGATGCTAGTCCATTTTCAAATTTCTTAGCAAGGTCTCGAACCGATAGTCACTTTTGTTGGTCTACAAAAGTGTTGTCTCTTTTGCTACAATTTCCTTAAGTGATGGGGATTCATCCACGTCCTCGGTATCGATTATTACGTTTTTTGATCCTATTTTATAATGTAGAAATTTGTGTGAAATGAAATTTACATCTGTTGATACATATGCTTGATGCATTTTTTCTTCATTTCCACTAGCACCTTTTGTCATTATCATTGATCAATTCCCCCATTTCTTATTTTAAAAATCGCTAATTTCATCTAATCAAGTTCCTTTAGTTTATCAGTAAATTGTTGGATTAAAACCTGCTGAATGAGAACTTACAGTGAGCTTCTCTAATTCACTACGCTGCATGAATCTAATAAAAAATTATTTGAAACAGGGAAGAAAAAAAGTCTCAGAATTATTGTGACATGCTCCTAGAAATGAACTTTCTTAGCAAGAAAATAACTGATGTAAACTGACAAATCAGGAAAAGAATGTAAGGCGAAGTAAAGAAGAAATATAATAAATAATAATCTATAAATCCACTACAAGACACAAATTATTGAGCTCGAATAGATTACATTACTATACATGGAACTTAAATTCAAAATTTTCCCAGTCAACCATAGGGTAGGCTAGACCAGTTGTTCGTTGAACGATATTTAATAGTTGCCTTGTCTTTAAACATGACTTCTGATAAAGCAAAACAGCCAGATTTAAGTCAGCATACAGCTGATTCAAACACTGATTCTACAATTCCCACTATTAATACATTACAAATAAATTTGATACATATTCAAATTATTGAATTACTAACCATAACAGCGGCAGAAGAAGAAGATTTAAGACCCTTGAACCCTTCGATATTTCCGATTTGATGAGTTTCGGTTTCCGATTTGATGATTTGGTTTCGTGATTAACGATTTCAGTTTCTCCAGCTTATAATAGGTTTCATGATTTATGATTTGCTGTTGCAGTTTTGCGGATCAGGACTGATTTTTTTTCCTTTGACTTTTTGCCTTCCATGTAGAATCATTTGATGGTGGAGACCGAAATGTAAACCGAATTGGTGATTTGTTGGGAGGACAAATTCAAAAGAAAGCGCATGAATGAAAATATTAGTGGGAACAAAGTAAGCGGATTAGATAGTGTTTGGAAGGTTGAGATTTTGTTTTAACTAATGGTGTGGGTCATTGATCGGATCTACTTTTTTTAATTAAAATATATCTATAGCTACGTCAACATCGTGTTGATATCTATGCTAACACATTGAAGTGTGTGTTGCAATAGATAAAAATCAGCATAGCTGTGGCAACATTTGAGTAAGCAACACCTTAGATTTTCGTTGCAATAGGCCATCTATGGCGTAATGTGTCTTGCCTATAATACATTGTGCTATTTTCATTTGTTATCACCCAATTTTCATTGTCTGTAGTAAATCTTGGAGGAACTGGGAGAGTCCCATGCACAAACCCTTCAAGCCCATAACCTTGAACTACTGTTTCAATGTGTAGTTTCCATAAAAGATAATTCTCTTCGTCCAACTAATCACTATTTTTATTGGGTTTTTAGCACTTGATTGCAGATTTGAGTGTTTGGAATGAATAAAAGCTTCATTACAGAAGCTATAAATGCATTCTCATCTGCCATGATAGAAACCGAGGGAAAGAGGTAAGAAAATCAATTTTAGGCTTCAAGAACGGGATTCAATTCAAACGAAAAGATGATGAGACACAAAAATTTGCTGATGAAACCAAATCTGCTCAGATTCAGGATGGTATAATAGGCAAAAATCTGATTTTCTGATAAATCTTGAACAGGCTTTCTTGATTCTCTAAAAGGAAACCATTGACCATAAGGTGATTGTTTCCCTGAATTCGAAATGAATTTTGTGGCGAGGCATGAAACTTTAAGATAAAGGTATGTTTTTCTCGACTCAAATGATGAAAGATAAACAGATGGGTTAAATTCATAATAAATGACATAAGAACAATTTAGAAAGGAGGAGAGATGAATCCCGAGCAGCAGAAGAAAAAGAATCAGAGTGCACTCTAATACCATGTTGAAGAATTTCTACATAGTGAAGAAAATGAATACAGAAATATTTGGAAGGGATTACGAATTGATGTATTGAAGGATATTTGCTTTATTCTGTTAAATTGAATAATATTTATAGTAGGACGTTCAATGCTTATTTATAATATATGATAATGGGCTTAATAATCATGACGCATAATCAACTAGATATGAAAACCTGCAAACGTAAGTAAAAACAGAAAAACAAAGGCGGCTGTTATCTATCTCATTATTCAATAATCAACAAGATCGATTATCATCATTTGATTAAATGTCTTCCTAAAGAAGAGGATCAGTTGCATTTCATTACCTCTCACTTCTTTGTTTGCTTCATGTTGACATGGGGAATCTGTCACTCTGACACGCCAACACCTGGTGATTTATGGGTCTTGCAACCAATCCAAATGCAGAGTACTAAAAAGTAAATAACACCAAGTTTTATAGTGGTTTGGAAAGTTTTTCCTATGTCCACTTCGAGGTAACGTTATATATTATGCTTTACAAAGTTACAAGTAGAACCCTTTTTCTTCTTCTTATGTTTATAAAGTGATAAGGTGAGAATAGCAAAGGCCTTGCTTCTTAACCACCATAAGCCAAGTGGCAAATTGTTAAAGGTAATCTTCTGTGTGAAGTTCCCAAGTCCACATGAGCATCCAAAGTTCATATATCCATGTAAGAAGCCGTTAATGTGCTCCATGATCTAGATTCTCGCTTGTAGGAATGAAATAGCCAAAAGATTCCGCAATAATCCAATATAGGGGCTATTTATAGGAGAGGGAATATGAGAATTCGTATCCCCAAAAATTCATATTCTAAGATCGGTATCAACCTAGATACTTAGCTAAATTGTTGCTTTATCTTCGAAGCATCTTTAATCTAAGCCAAAGCCAACTGGTATCCAAGCCGGGATACGAAACACTGATGCAATGCCAGATACAAAAGACTTTTTTGTGTCCCAAAATTTGGAAAACATCCATGCCATCCAAGTTGCGTAATAAAAATTAAGTGTTTCGTACTCCATGCTTTAACCAAATTCATGAATGCCATCCGCCATTTAGTATTCCCTGGAATTGTATCCCTGTTTCGTACCCTAGGGGATACGAAATTTCCAAAAATGAAAAATCATAGCAACCCGACCCTATGCATTTGGTACTCGTATCCCATCATCGCGAAGCCATATTTGTGAGATACGAAATCCGCACAGGAGATCCAAACACGAATTTCATGAGTGAAGTAGTGGGATACGAAAAATCCCCATAAACCGGAGTACGAATTATAGAATATCAGATGCATATTTCATATTCTCCTAGCCAGACCAGAATGTCGATCCCAATGTGTTAACCATATGTCCAAGTTATTTGAGCACTTTGCGACTTTAGCCAAATCGTTGTGATCTTCTAGAAGTTCGTACTTTAGTTCTAAGCAATCCAAATGACCAATAATCGACGTGTGACTGCCTTGCCGAAAAGCCAAGTCAGCACTTGCCCCCCGAAACATGTCCTTCTGTTGGAAGATGGGTTTTGAAGAAAAACCGAAGGAACCTGAAAATTGGAAAACCAGAATAACCAGAAGATCAGATAAATCTGAAAGTCAAAATAACAAAATGCAGTAAAGTTTATACCTGCAAAAACTAAATAAATTGTCATGCCAGGTCCCGACAGAGCAATCCATAATCAGAGAGAAACAGATCTTGCCAAGTCCTGACAAGGCCTTTAACGATTAGCCAGAAAACGATGAGTTATCTGCCAAGTCTTGACTGTACAACCCAAAACCAAACAAGTAAAGTGCTTACTCGCCACAAGCCAAGGTGACCTTTCCAAAGCTTGAAAAGACGACCGAGGATAGCTAGATGAGTTGTCTAACAAGACCTGACAGAGCAACCTAAAACCAAACGATTATAGTTCTTACTCGCCACAAGCCAAGATAGCCTTGCCAAGACTTGATAAGACGATTGAGGATTGCCAGTTTTTTACACTTAATGAGCAAAGACCTTCCTTTATGAAGTCCGTAAATTTGAAATTCCAATTCCAAATTTCATACTTCGTAGATAAAGACCTTATGGGAGAAGTACTTTTATTGGAGTTAGAAAAGTTAGGAATTTTTATTAAGCAAATAAAACCCACAGTTTATCATCCGCAAAGAGCATGCCTAGAGACTTGCCTGTTCCCTTATATGGGTAGGCAGATTTGGCAGTCTTCGATTTTAAATTCATTCATGAAAGAGATCAAATGGTTTATCTCCCACAAAGATCATTCCTAAGGACTTGCCTGCTCCCGTACATGGATAAGCGAACTTGGCCATTCAAAATCCAAAACCAAAGAAGTTAAACTTTTATTAATAACCAGGGGATGGTGTATTGTCGAGCAAAGAGGATGCCTAATGATAAAGACCTAATACCGCACATAAGTAGGTCGATTCAACCATCCAAAGCCAAAAGATAAAGGATACAACATCCAGAGGGCCAAAGCCTACATAACCAGGATTTAGAGAAAGCCAAAATTCATGGAAAACTCGAAGAAAACCAAAATACAAATAATAAAAATCCAAGAGTTGCAAATCCTGAGAGAACAAAAGAAATCCACATCATTTGTTGACGAAACCGCTGAGGCAAGACATGGGTCCATTCCTATTCTAAGCGGGGGAACGTAGTTATGCCTGACTCGATGCTACAACAAGGTTCCCAACATACACTACTAGCTCACCATGTCTATCGCTTTGTTTAATCATATCCTTGAGATACATGCAATCGTTTGTGTTGCGACCATCCAAGTCGTGAAACAAATAATGCCTACCAGAATCCCTTTGCTTCTGAGATGGCTCCCTCGCGGGAGGCTTTCTGAATGGAGCAACCATGTGAACTATCAAATAAATTTCCTCTAGAGTACGATTTTGCTTTATGTACGATGGGAATTTGGGTTGTTTACATTGATACACATTATGACTTTCCTTTTCATTTACCAAAGTTGGACGATATAACCGAATTAACCTCAAAAAAAATTTTGTATGATGTAGCATCCTCTTCCCTTAGAAAATGATCTTCTTCAAAGTAGAATTCATCAAGGTCCCTCGGTGGATCTCATTGAAGCGATATCTTGAAATCCGTCTTATCTAAGATACCAAAAATAACAGCCATCATACCCATAAAAGATCTGGTTGGTCGATTGACGCCACAGCCAAATTAAACCTTTCTAGGAACCTGGAAAAGTCTTACCAGTCCTTTGCTTAATCGTTGTAAGAGTCACCACGTTCTTAATTCTAGCAATGTATACCCAAAATTGCTCAACGAACTTTCCAACTAAGACACTCCAGCTATTCGTCGGTTCATTATCAACTGCCAAAACCATATGGCAACAATGTCTGCAAGATAGAGAGGGAAGCAATTCGTCATAACATTCTCCGAAGCCGAAAGTACTTCCCTGTGGCGCATGTAACGCATCAAGTGCATGGTAGATCCTTCCTTATATCAAAAGATTCCAACATCGCCAATTTAAAATCCGGGGGGTTATGAGAACTCCGAATATCCTGAGCGAACGAACTATGAATAACACAATCCAAATCCGAAAGAGATGACCCACCTCGAGTATATCACTGAATCACATCGGTGATTCGACAACCACTTCCATTACCAAGCAAACTACTACAATCATTCAATCCCACATCGGAGTCCTCGGTGTCAAGTCCAAAATTAATGAATTATTGATCGCTAACAAGAATACCCGGCTCCATCCTAGCCTACGATGCTGCCACTAGTTCAAATCTAAGAGTTACCACTGGCGCAAATCTAACTTCCGAAACTACGAAAGTTCCTGTATCTAAAACTGGACGCACCGGAGCTTGAGCAGCATTACCCATACAAGAGCCCAAAACCAAAGCCTCCTGAGAATTACTCACATCGAGATTGGTGGTGGTGCCCACCGAGTCTAGCTATCGGCTCACAGATATGTGTCAACACGTGGTTGATCCTACGGAATTGCTTCCAAGTCCCGGGAAAAACCTTGAGGAACACTAGCACTTGTTCCGCAATATTTTCTAAGCCTAACGACTTCTGAAACCTTCGATCCGAGGGAAAAGAGTATTTTAATCGCCTCCTTCCTTTTGAAATGTTCTTTTTGCCTTTGCAATCGAGAGGTCAAATCCTTAACAATTCCGTTGATCTCTTCTCGAGTAACGTAATTCAATGGGTCTCCAGTAGAGGATACTTTCTGACTTTTCTCTATCCCTTCTTCCGAAGGAGTTAACGAGATATGTTTCCTTTTAACCATCTTCCAAACTGGTAATGATCCATTTCCTTAGCAATCCAAAGTTGCATTGTCCTCCTACTTGGCATACCAAAATGTTGACGTAGGGAATTGGTCACTCGCACATGCCACCACTCGATGATTTATGGGTCATGCAACTGGTCCAAATGCAAAGTAATGGAGAGTAAATAACACTGAGTTTTATACTGGTTCAGCAAGTTATGCTTATGTACACCCTGAGGTAACTTTATATATTACGCTTTACAAATATAAAAGCATAATCCTTCTTCTTCTTATGCTTACAAAGTGATAAGGTGAGAATAGCAAAGGTGTTTCTTCTTCTCTACCAAGCCCAAAAGCCTAATTTCAATATCCAAAGTCCAAGAGTATGAAGCTTTAATGTCCAAAAACTTCTATGTCCAGCTATGCCAAAATGTTCCAAGTAAGCTTCAATGTCCAAATTGTCCCGAAACAACAAGCCAAGTGCCAAAGTATTGAAGGTAAACTTATATGTGAAGTTCCAGATCCAAACGAGTATCCAAAGTTTAAATATCCATGTAAGAAGCCATTAAAAAGCTCTGAGATCAAGCTTCTTGCATGCAAAAATGAAACTGCCGAAAGATCCTATAGTAATCCAACACAGAGGCTATTTATAGGAGAGGGGTTACGAGAATTCGTATCCTCGAAAATTTGTATCTTTCATCCTCTTAACACATTCATAATATATAGCATAGGAGAACTGAATCGATACTGTCTAGAGATGCACTAAGGAAAATAGAAATATCAACATGACTGACTATTCGGATCACAAGAAGTCTCAAAAAATTAGTACACTAGCCCGACCACCCTCTTCTGGCAATCAAAATAGCCCTCAATTAGCTAACTGATCCATCCACCTAATTTTCCTTTCTCAAAACCTTAGAATATAAGCACCTCAGTAAAACCTTACTACCAATGCCCAAAATCTGGAATAACCATTTTATGGTTAAACTAACTAGACCCAAAATCAACCCATACAAGGAGATTCCCCAAACTCTCCTAAATCAACATTTCTAGTTTTAACCCCGACCCACCATAGATAATCAAGTTGATCTCCCTATGGGGTTAAAAAACTACTACTCGGCCTAGAAAAGTACTAAGTGCAAAACAATCAACTAATGCTATCATTACACACCCAGAGATTTACCTTATCTGCAAAGGACTGCTTCGTTGGGCCTGTAATACAGATGCTCCACATGACTTATCTCATCTCAATGTGGCTATGGCCCCATGCAGCCAACCCCAACTAATACATCACAAGTAAAGAGATAAAATACTCCTAAACCAAATAAAATAGGAGAACTAGAATGAACTAGAAATAACTAAAGAAAGATATCATTCTTTCTTATATCAACCCTTACTTACTTCCACTCCTCGATCCCTTTGATCAATACTTTTCATATAATCCCTTTGACATTAGCACACTTATGTTGCTTTTTCACTTTCCATCCTTAAGTTTACCCTTTTTCTTTTCTAAGCTAAAAAGGTTGCCACATCCATAATTAGACCTATTTTGTTAAACAACAAGTTCCTCTCTAACTTTGACCTTTCCCAACTATCGAGCTAAACGAGTTTGTCCATTAATCAAAACTTCAACTTATAAAGATTCGAGGTTCCTATACATAAAAAAACTTACGTAGGTTGCTATATAAATAACTTAATGAGGAGATTCATAATTCAAAAGAGTTAAAAGAAGGTTGTAAGGGATAGCTTTATTTTCAAAAACAACTTTTTGATATTCAAAAAATACGTTTTCTTTCAAAAATACCTTCTTTTAGAACAATTTTTTTGTAATCTTGTAACCTTAGGCTCTGATACCAAATGTAACACCCCACATTCCTTAAAATCACCTATATATGGATTTCGTTAAGAAAATATTGAATGTTGTAGGTATAAAGACTTAAAGCATCATAGAGACTAAGATTTCACAAGACATAAAGTAATAAATTTTTAGCGGAAGAAAAAAAAATTTATAATAAAATGACAGAAACCATATTTATTCAATTTAACCAAGTTGTTACAAGATATATGTCTCAAAATCTCAGTCAAAACAACATCAGAGTACAAAAATATCCCCCAAATAGCCAATAAAGATACAACAAAATCTTGGAAAAGAGATAGGAAATAATCCTTCTTTTGTAGGAATCCTTCAAGATGAAATCAATAATTAAATACGAACTATATACTTCCTCCCTTTAAGCATAAGAGGGAAGAAAAGAGGAAGAAGAAGGAAAATGGGTCAGACATAAAGTCTGGTGAGTTGCTATGATTACTAGCATGATTGAAAAGTTAAGGAAAATAGATAAAATAGTAGTTCTAATGTGACAAAAGGGAAAGTGTCTACGCATGCCTAAAATTGAAAAAATACTGATAGGAACGATATAAAGGATTGGTTATTCTCATTTTCTACCAACGATGATAAATACGATCATACTAATGATGATAAATAGATAAGACTATTTTGCAATTCTATACTTCAAACCGAAATAAATAATCAGGAAGGAATTTTGTAACAACCCGTATTTTCAATAACCTGTAATAACATAAATCGAGGCAGAATTTAATTCTAAAATGGGAATCAAGGGAAACGGGCTATGCCATTGCGTTCGTCTCGGAAAAATACGCGAAATAGAGTCCGAGTTTTCGAAAATCGGAGTCCGTATGACCAAGATATGGCCTCGCGAAGTTTCACGAAAATTCCCAAATTAAAGTATACTTAATTAAGTGAAATGGGTTGTGTAGATATATATATATATATATATTGATATATATATATATATATATAATTGAAAATTTAATAAATAAATATGCAAAAATGCTCAAAACAGCGAATTGGGAGAGGGGAATAACCGAACCGGCCGATTTTTGAAGTCGACCCGAGCCCGCTGGGTCGACTAGGGGTTAATCCAGGGTGTTTGGCTGTCAACCCGTGGGCCGATTCGCTCAAGTGCAGATTTTGCATTTGAATGGTTCTCATGGTCCATCTTTAATCTAAAGGCCCTAGATGGTTCCTACACTTGACTTCTTCCCCAAGACATGCTTTGATGGCTTGGATTGAATCTAGGGTTAATCCTATGGCCTAAAACACTTGCCTAATCTATAAATAAGACCCTAACCTACCCTAATTCATTCATAATTAAACCTAGTGACTAAACTATGGCAAAATGCTAGCTCTCATGGCCTCCACTAATTTTATGAAGAGGGTTGCATACTAATCACTCTCTAATCAACTTCTAATCCCTTCTTAGCATCTTAATCTTCTTCATTTGGTGTTCAAAGTTGCTAGTTGTGAGTTTCTATCACTTTGATGATCTTTTGGTAAACTAATTGGATGAGATGTGATGAGATTTATGGTTTTGTATGTGGGTTAATGAGCTTTGAATCATATGATATGATGTTAGCATTAATCTTATGTTTATGCATGTTGAGTATGTAAGCTTATGCAAGTTTAATATGATGTATGTTATGTTTGCATGATGCTAAATATGCAAGTTGTGGGCTATGTAATCATATGCATGTTATGCAAGTTCATGGTAATATGCTATGCAAGTTACATGTATGTAAATATGCAAGTTACATGTTTGTTAATATGCAAGTTACATGTATGTAAATATGCAAGTTACATGTTTGTTAATATGCAAGTTACATGTTTGTTAATATGCAAGTTACATGTATGTAAATATGCAAGTTACATGTTTGTTAATATGCAAGTTACATGTATGTAAATATGCAAGTTACATGTTTCTTTATATGCAAGTTACATGTTTGTTAATATGCGAGTTACATGTATGTAAATATGCAAGTTACATGTTTATTAATATGCAAGTTCATGATGACACATTATGCAAGTCTATAAGCTAATATGCAAGTTTGTTATGCAAAATGAATATGTAAGTTATGTGACATATTATATGCAAGTTATGTGACATGTTATGCAAGTTCATATGCAAGTTATGTGTTTGTTAATATGCAAGATGGCACCTTTGAAACATGTTCATTCATATGCAAGTTGACACCTTTTATATGTGTTATATCATGAACGAAATTACGTGGGAACGATGGGGTAATTAAATGCATAAGTTGATAAGATTGTGTGAAATTAATATAATTATGCATAACACAAAATAAATAAACATAGTATGGGAATTTGCCTATTTGGTTAGGTGTACCCATACTATGTGTTGGGAATTTACCTATTGAGTTAGGTCTACCCCATGGGAATTTACCTATTAAGTTAGGTCTACCCATGTTAAGAAAACTTGATTAATTAGGGATAATTAATATAAAATTATGAGGGTGATTAATTAGGTGTAATTAATTGACTAAGACACGAGGTTGGACTCAGTTGTAGCGTAAAACTGCCCGGACCCAACCGGCTTAACCAGTTGCTACAAATGTTAGCCCAATGTGAGAGGTCTTAGGCACAAACTAAATACGTAATTAATGTAAAGACACGAGGTTAGACTCTGTTATGACATAAGGCTGCCCGGACCCAACCGGCTTAACCAGCGGTCATAAAAGACAGTCTAATATGAGAGGTCTTTACAAAGGTTACGTTCTTAATTAATTAATTAAGAAACACTTAACCACATTAGCATGTAGAGGGACATGAGGGGTTAAGTGGGTGCCTCGGGTGGCATGAGAAAATCTAGTGGTTGCCTTGGGTGGCAATAGAAAATACGATTAGAATACTTAACCAAAATGGAACATGTAATTAAAACATGATTAAAGGGTTAAGTGGGATATACTAGAAAAAGGGACAAGCTTAGGTGGGTAGCTTGTGGAGGCCCATTTCAACCAGTAACCCATACGTATCTTTGTGGGCTCGACCCATGTCGAGGACGGGACACGCATACTGGGCTTGACTGTAAGAGGCAAACGGGTTAGCGGTGGCAACGCAAGTCCAACGGGCTTCATATGCGTGAGTGGGCCCGGGCTGGTAGGTAAGCCGTTGTTGCATCGAGTAGATATAAGCCGTGCACCTTTAGTTTCATCAGGTTGCCACATTGGGGAATGATACATCCCACGGTGGGGCCAGCACGGGTATCTACGTTAGGGAGCCGATCGAATGGGAAGTAGTGTGTACACCTAGTGGATTGTAGGGCCCCGTGGCGCCTACTTGGTCACCTAGGGGTACGCAGGTACTAATTAGTAAATTTTATAAGTCCTTGGGTGGGATCAACCTTTAAGTTAGGAACGACTGGTGTGGTGCAGTTTAGTAATTTACCTTAGGGAGGGTAGATGCGTCTTTATCCTTTATCTTCGTTTAGTTGACTGCTTAGGGTAGCCATTCATCCCTATATGTTACCGTATATCAGTTTATGTCTTCTCTGGTTACTTTAACGATTGTATTGTTAAAGTTATAGGACTCGCTCAGACTTATGTCTGACCCTGTTGTTTTTATCTTTTTCCCAACCCTCAGGTCCTACGGTGGATCCTAGCAGTAGTGGAGCTTGATCGGATTGCTGTTCCAGTCTTTAGGAGCTTGGATAGATGTAAAGCTCCAGTTATCCAGTTATCTTTTCTTTTGTTTGGCTATTGTATGAGAGTGGGATTATGTACTTCTTTATTTTGATGGATATTGTACTTGACCTTTATTGTGGTTTTATGATGTAACCAGACATGTTTTACTTCCGCTGTTATGAGATGATGTTTTAAAATTTCAAGTACTATTTATATCTGTCTTGTTGTAATTTTTCTGTTCTATATTCACTAAAATACTCCACCGATGCTATGGCATTCCCTTAGTGAGTGATCATAGCGGGAGTGGGGTGTTACACGTGGTATCAGAGCCAGGTTACCAGAACAGATAAAATTTTTGAGAAAAACTACTTTCTAAGAGTATTTTCGAAGAAAGTATTTTTAAAAGCATGTCTTCTAAGAGAAAAAGTTTTTGAAAAAGAAAAGCATAATCCCCAATAGCCATATCTTTATCTTTCGGAATCTCCTTTTTGAATCTTTCCTCTTTCGTTTCAGCATGGCTGAAGATCTTAACATCCCGGAGGGTTTAGTTATACCACTATGGTATAGGAGGTTGCAAGAGGCTAGGGCCGCGGCTGCGGGTCCGGCCAATGCTACTACACCAGAGACAACCGCTCCTCCTCCTCAGCCTAGAGTGGATAATTTTGCTAAGGTTTGCAAGGAGTTCAAGGCTATAGGAGGAAAACCTTTTCTTGGTTCAGAGACTTTCGTAGAGGCTAGAGATTGGCTTAAGGAAGTGGAAGAGTTGCTAGATATCTTTGAAGTGGAAGAGGGAAAGAAAGTTAAGTTGGCGGCTTGGTTAATGAAGGGAGAGGCCTCATTCTGGTGGGAGGTCACTAATGGAGAACGCCCTGTTGACTCTTGGGCAGATTTTAAGCAAAGGTTTGGGGCTAAGTTTCTCTCAAGGGCGGAAGAGAATCTGTTTATGGAGAAGTTCTTGAATTTGAAGCAAGGGAATCTCACGGTGAAAGAATATGTCAACAAATTCAATCAATTAGCAAGGTTTGGCATAGAGTTGGTGAATACACCGGAGAAGAAGGCTTTGAGGTTCGTTAGAGGCTTGAACGAACCATTGCAAGGAATAGCTATGACTCACATTCCTATGGGGGCCACTTTTGAGAAGCTTGTCTACATGGCACTTATGCATGAGGATGATAAGAATTCTAAGGCACCAGAGAAAAAGGGGGATCAGAAGAAACCGCAACAGCAACAACAAGGCAAGGGCGGAAAAGGCAATGGTGACAAAAAGAAGACGAAGAAGAAGTGCTTCAATTGTGGAACACCAGGACACCTCAGTAAGGATTGTCGCAAAAAGAAGAAGACCGGTTGCTTTCATTGTGGTGAAGCAGGGCATCTTGTGAAAAACTGCCCAAAGAAGGGGCAGAAGACGGGGTCTACCTCAGGAGGCCAGGTGCAAGCTCTTATAGCACCACCTCAGTCAGGGGGGCAAGTTCAGGTTCTCTCAGTTCCACCGATTCAGCAGAGAGGTAGAACTATTTCCGTTGAAAGTCTGGTTTTTCTGTTTGATCATCCAGTTCGTACTTTGTTTGACTCTGGCGCATCGCATTCTTTTATCTCATCATCGTTAGTTGAGTCACTGCACTTAGACACCAGTCTAGTTGATGATCCCTTGGTTGTCTCAAACCCAATTGGGGGCTCCATATATCTGTCTATGATATGTTTGGGTTTGAAGATTTCTATACTTAGCGTTGAGTTTAGATGTGATGCTTTTGTATTGGGCTTCACGGGCTATGGGTTGATCTTGGGCATGGACTGGTTATCCAGTAATGGTGCCGTTCTTGATTGCGAAAGGAGAGTTGTCAGGCTCATGACCCGCTTGGGTAACACTCTCGAGATCTCTTGCAATCCCATGGAATCTGTTTTGCTAAGTTATCTTGAATCGCTCGATGCTTCGGTCGAGAGTTTGTGTTCTGTCAGAGTAGTCCGGGAATATCCGGATGTGTTTGAAGAAGTAAAGGGTTTGCCTCCGAAGCGGGAGATAGATTTCCGAATTTATTTGGTGGATAATGCCAAACCAGTGTCTTTGCCAGTACGCCACATGGCTCCTCGTGAGAGAAGAGAACTTCATAAGCAAGTAGGGGAGTTGCTTGAGAAGGGGTTCATAAGGCGAAGTATATCGGAGTGGGGAGCTCCAGTAGTGTTTGCCACGAAGGCGGATGGGTCCCTCAGACTTTGTGTGGATTATAGAGAACTTAATAAGCTCACAAAGAAGAATAGACACCCATTACCGAGGATAGATGATCTCTTTGATCAGTTGGTTGGCGCGTCAGTATTTTCGCAGATGGACTTAGCTACAGGGTTTCATCAGTTAAGAGTGGCGGAGGACAGTATAGAGAAGACTGCTTTCCGGACTCCGGATGGTTTTTATGAGTGGCTAGTGATGCCATTTGGGTTGACAAACGCCCCCGCATACTTTGTTGATCTCATGAGTAGAGTGTTCAGAGAGTATCTGAATAAGTTTGTAGTAGTTTTTGTGGATGACATCTTGGTCTTTTCCAAGAATGAAGAAGAGCATGCCTTACATCTCAAGGAAGTGTTGGAGACTCTTCGAGCGCATAGTCTTAAAGCTAAATTCTCTAAATGCCATTTTTGGAGAAGAGAAGTGCGATTCTTAGGGCATGTGGTCTCTAAGGAAGGGATAGCTGTGGATCCCGCAAAGATAGTATCTATCCAAGATTGGAAAGTTCCTAGAAATGCTACCGAGGTAAGAAGTTTCTTGGGGTTGGCAGGATATTATAGGAAGTTCATCAAAGACTTCGCGAAGATATCAGCCCCATTAACCCGCTTGACGAAAAAGAATCTGGTTTTCTCGTGGGATGTAGATTGTGATGATGCTTTCCGACGGTTAAAGAGAGCTTTGACCACCGCTCCAGTTTTAGTGCTTCCAGATGGGAGTAAGCCGTTTGTTGTTTATACCGATGCTTGTGGAACAGGATTAGGCGCAGTCTTGATGCAGGAGGGAAGGGTAATAGCCTATGGAGGGAGACAATTGAGAGTGCATGAGAAGAATTACCCTACCCATGATCTAGAGTTGGCCGCGATTGTTTTCGCACTTAAGTCTTGGCGCCATTATCTTCTTGGTGAGAGATTCGAGTTGTTCACCGACCATAAATCATTGAAGTACTTATTCTCTCAGAAAGATTTAAACTTAAGACAGCAAAGGTGGATGGAGTTCTTAGCATCCTATGATTTCGAGATAGCATATACCCCTGGCAAGGGTAACGTGGTGGCTGACGCCTTGAGTAGAAAAAGGCTATCTTTAAGTCCATTGTTCGTAGAACGGCGAAGCTTGGAGTTTCTTTCTTTGTTCGACTTCAGACCTTCTGTTGATTTTGTACCTGGTTTGTTGGCATCCTTGGAGGTTAGACCTACTCTTTTGAGACGGATTGGCGAGGCTCAGCGAGACGACCCACAGTTGGTTGTGTTGGTAGAGAAGCTTATAAGAGGGGAGTCGTCCAGCCATTTGGGTAGATACACCATAGATGATAAGGGATGGTTGCATAGAGACGGTAGACTTTGTGTACCGCAAGATGAGGGTTTGAAGAAGGCTATTTTGGATGATGCACATCGTTCAAGAATGACTATTCATCCCGGTGGAGACAAAATGTACCAAGACATGAAGAGAGTTTTCTTCTGGGCCGGTATGAAGAAAGATGTGGCCGAGTATGTGGCTAGATGCTTAGTGTGCCAACAAGTTAAAGTGGAGCAAAGGAAACCCGGTGGGTTGCTACACCCATTGGAAGTTCCACAGTGGAAGTGGGATAGTGTCTCGATGGATTTCATCGACGGGTTACCGAGATCGAGGAAGGGCAATACGGGAATTTGGGTTGTGGTAGACAGACTTACCAAGAGTGCCCATTTTATACCCGTAAAGAGTAAGAGGACCGCTCCATGGCTTGCTTCAGTCTATGTTAGAGAGATTGTTAGATTGCATGGCGTACCATCCAGCATTGTGAGTGATCGAGATCCTATTTTCACTAGTGAGTTTTGGAGAAGTTTGCAAGAGGCGGTAGGGACTCAGTTGTGTTTGAGCACCGCATATCATCCTCAGACGGACGGTCAGACTGAGAGGGTGAACCGTATCTTAGAAGATCTTTTGAGGCTTTGTATCTTGGATTTTGGAGGTACATGGGAAGAACATCTTCCTTTGGTGGAGTTCGCATATAATAACAGCTTTCAGTCCAGTATTGGTATGGCTCCTTTCGAAGCTCTTTATGGAAGGCCTTGTCGATCTCCTACATGTTGGTGGGAATCTACGGATAAGATCTTGCTTGGGCCGGATATGGTTAGAGAGACTTCAGAGAAGATTGATTTAATTCGAAAAAGGATGAAAGCAGCGCAAGATAGACAGAAATCTTATGCGGATCGGAGAAGGACGGATCTTGAGTTTGAGGTTGGGGACATGGTTTTTGTCAAAGTATCTCCATTGAGAAATGTTGTTCGCTTTGGGTCCGTAGGGAAGTTAGCACCGAGATTTGTTGGGCCGTTTCCTATTAAGGAAAGGATTGGACGGATGGCATATAGGGTGGAGTTGCCCGACAGACTTAGTGGTGTTCATGATGTATTCCATGTATCACATTTGAGGAAGTGCTTACATGAGACCGCGGAGGTGGTAGAGCCGAGCTTGCTTAGAGATGTAGAGGTAGAGCGTGATGCGACGATTCGACGAGCTCCTACTCGCATCCTTGGGTCAGAAACTAGGAAGTTGAGGAACAGAGAAGTTCAGCTAGTTAAAGTGCAATGGGGAGATGACGAAAGCAATGCTACTTGGGAGACGGAAGCAAAGATGCGTTCTTTGTATCCATTTCTTTTTGAGAGTATGTCTTTTAACTTCTCCTTTATTGCTTGTCTAGTACTTATCTTATCTTTAGTATATCCTCTCGCTAATACCTATGACCTTTAGATAGGGTAAAACCTATGGTTGAAACATGTGTTTGAAACATGTTATGGTTGATGGATGCATATGGATGCAATTGTTTGCTAGTGGTTGCTCGTGGATGCATATACACACACATTAGGCACTAGATCGGCTCAGTCACTTCATGTTGCATATTGCATAAATGGATGTGGTAGTTAGATTGATGGATGTATCATGGCTGTGTTATCATATGGATGATGCATTTTTGTGTATGGTTGTGCACGCATGTAGAAATTTGTATGTGTCAATAGGGTTTCGCATACATATTGGATGCATGGCACTATCATGGTTTGCATTAAGGAGGTTTACTGTATCAGTAACCGCCTGATTTTTGCATTAGGTAAGTACATATACACACACTTTTGCATATATCCATCCAGCATTTAGAATCTTGTAAGGACAATGATTGCTCGTGGATGATGCTTTGAGTAGATGGATGATTGGATGGTAGGATACGTTCTTCCTAACTTGAAGATTTCGGGGACGAAATCCTTTAAGGAGGGGAGAATGTAACAACCCGTATTTTCAATAACCTGTAATAACATAAATCGAGGCAGAATTTAATTCTAAAATGGGAATCAAGGGAAACGGGCTATGCCATTGCGTTCGTCTCGGAAAAATACGCGAAATAGAGTCCGAGTTTTCGAAAATCGGAGTCCGTATGACCAAGATATGGCCTCGCGAAGTTTCACGAAAATTCCCAAATTAAAGTATACTTAATTAAGTGAAATGGGTTGTGTAGATATATATATATATATATATATTGATATATATATATATATATATAATTGAAAATTTAATAAATAAATATGCAAAAATGCTCAAAACAGCGAATTGGGAGAGGGGAATAACCGAACCGGCCGATTTTTGAAGTCGACCCGAGCCCGCTGGGTCGACTAGGGGTTAATCCAGGGTGTTTGGCTGTCAACCCGTGGGCCGATTCGCTCAAGTGCAGATTTTGCATTTGAATGGTTCTCATGGTCCATCTTTAATCTAAAGGCCCTAGATGGTTCCTACACTTGACTTCTTCCCCAAGACATGCTTTGATGGCTTGGATTGAATCTAGGGTTAATCCTATGGCCTAAAACACTTGCCTAATCTATAAATAAGACCCTAACCTACCCTAATTCATTCATAATTAAACCTAGTGACTAAACTATGGCAAAATGCTAGCTCTCATGGCCTCCACTAATTTTATGAAGAGGGTTGCATACTAATCACTCTCTAATCAACTTCTAATCCCTTCTTAGCATCTTAATCTTCTTCATTTGGTGTTCAAAGTTGCTAGTTGTGAGTTTCTATCACTTTGATGATCTTTTGGTAAACTAATTGGATGAGATGTGATGAGATTTATGGTTTTGTATGTGGGTTAATGAGCTTTGAATCATATGATATGATGTTAGCATTAATCTTATGTTTATGCATGTTGAGTATGTAAGCTTATGCAAGTTTAATATGATGTATGTTATGTTTGCATGATGCTAAATATGCAAGTTGTGGGCTATGTAATCATATGCATGTTATGCAAGTTCATGGTAATATGCTATGCAAGTTACATGTATGTAAATATGCAAGTTACATGTTTGTTAATATGCAAGTTACATGTATGTAAATATGCAAGTTACATGTTTGTTAATATGCAAGTTACATGTTTGTTAATATGCAAGTTACATGTATGTAAATATGCAAGTTACATGTTTGTTAATATGCAAGTTACATGTATGTAAATATGCAAGTTACATGTTTCTTTATATGCAAGTTACATGTTTGTTAATATGCGAGTTACATGTATGTAAATATGCAAGTTACATGTTTATTAATATGCAAGTTCATGATGACACATTATGCAAGTCTATAAGCTAATATGCAAGTTTGTTATGCAAAATGAATATGTAAGTTATGTGACATATTATATGCAAGTTATGTGACATGTTATGCAAGTTCATATGCAAGTTATGTGTTTGTTAATATGCAAGATGGCACCTTTGAAACATGTTCATTCATATGCAAGTTGACACCTTTTATATGTGTTATATCATGAACGAAATTACGTGGGAACGATGGGGTAATTAAATGCATAAGTTGATAAGATTGTGTGAAATTAATATAATTATGCATAACACAAAATAAATAAACATAGTATGGGAATTTGCCTATTTGGTTAGGTGTACCCATACTATGTGTTGGGAATTTACCTATTGAGTTAGGTCTACCCCATGGGAATTTACCTATTAAGTTAGGTCTACCCATGTTAAGAAAACTTGATTAATTAGGGATAATTAATATAAAATTATGAGGGTGATTAATTAGGTGTAATTAATTGACTAAGACACGAGGTTGGACTCAGTTGTAGCGTAAAACTGCCCGGACCCAACCGGCTTAACCAGTTGCTACAAATGTTAGCCCAATGTGAGAGGTCTTAGGCACAAACTAAATACGTAATTAATGTAAAGACACGAGGTTAGACTCTGTTATGACATAAGGCTGCCCGGACCCAACCGGCTTAACCAGCGGTCATAAAAGACAGTCTAATATGAGAGGTCTTTACAAAGGTTACGTTCTTAATTAATTAATTAAGAAACACTTAACCACATTAGCATGTAGAGGGACATGAGGGGTTAAGTGGGTGCCTCGGGTGGCATGAGAAAATCTAGTGGTTGCCTTGGGTGGCAATAGAAAATACGATTAGAATACTTAACCAAAATGGAACATGTAATTAAAACATGATTAAAGGGTTAAGTGGGATATACTAGAAAAAGGGACAAGCTTAGGTGGGTAGCTTGTGGAGGCCCATTTCAACCAGTAACCCATACGTATCTTTGTGGGCTCGACCCATGTCGAGGACGGGACACGCATACTGGGCTTGACTGTAAGAGGCAAACGGGTTAGCGGTGGCAACGCAAGTCCAACGGGCTTCATATGCGTGAGTGGGCCCGGGCTGGTAGGTAAGCCGTTGTTGCATCGAGTAGATATAAGCCGTGCACCTTTAGTTTCATCAGGTTGCCACATTGGGGAATGATACATCCCACGGTGGGGCCAGCACGGGTATCTACGTTAGGGAGCCGATCGAATGGGAAGTAGTGTGTACACCTAGTGGATTGTAGGGCCCCGTGGCGCCTACTTGGTCACCTAGGGGTACGCAGGTACTAATTAGTAAATTTTATAAGTCCTTGGGTGGGATCAACCTTTAAGTTAGGAACGACTGGTGTGGTGCAGTTTAGTAATTTACCTTAGGGAGGGTAGATGCGTCTTTATCCTTTATCTTCGTTTAGTTGACTGCTTAGGGTAGCCATTCATCCCTATATGTTACCGTATATCAGTTTATGTCTTCTCTGGTTACTTTAACGATTGTATTGTTAAAGTTATAGGACTCGCTCAGACTTATGTCTGACCCTGTTGTTTTTATCTTTTTCCCAACCCTCAGGTCCTACGGTGGATCCTAGCAGTAGTGGAGCTTGATCGGATTGCTGTTCCAGTCTTTAGGAGCTTGGATAGATGTAAAGCTCCAGTTATCCAGTTATCTTTTCTTTTGTTTGGCTATTGTATGAGAGTGGGATTATGTACTTCTTTATTTTGATGGATATTGTACTTGACCTTTATTGTGGTTTTATGATGTAACCAGACATGTTTTACTTCCGCTGTTATGAGATGATGTTTTAAAATTTCAAGTACTATTTATATCTGTCTTGTTGTAATTTTTCTGTTCTATATTCACTAAAATACTCCACCGATGCTATGGCATTCCCTTAGTGAGTGATCATAGCGGGAGTGGGGTGTTACAAATTTCCTAATACTATCCATTGATTGGCTTTCATACCTCAACGTGATAACCTACGCCAACTGTAACAACCCGGATTTTCAGAACCAATTAAAAAAATTTATTTTAGCTATTTTAATGGATTTTGAATATTTAAATTGATTTATTCTAAATAATAACAATTCAAAATATATTTTAATCGAAGTTAGAAAGTATAAATTTATTTTAATTATAGATAGAGTTTGAAATGGTGCGGTAGTTTGAAAATTCGATTTCGAAGAAAAGGTAGAAGAAGAACAGAAATAACAACACAGAATCTCACATCACATCAGAACAAAATATAATATATCATAACTTTTGAAATACAAAATCTTAACTGTAACATACACTTATCAGAGTACAGCACTTACAACACATCAGAAATAAAAATACTATCTATCTAACACTGAAGCCTCCTGCTCCAAGCTCCTTTAGATAAATCTGTAAAATCCTGAACTACTTGACTACCCGTACAAATTTGGACACCAAAGAGTTTAGGTAAAACAAAATAAAATAAACTCTGGTTCATTCATGGGACCTATAAAAACCCGAAAAATCGGAACCAATTTAAAATTTTTATTTTGGCAATTTTAATGAATTTTGAATATTCAAAATGATTTATTTTAAAAAAATAACGACTTGAAATTTATTTTGAATAGAATTAGGACGAATAAATTTTATTTAAATCGAAGTTAGAATATAAATATTTATTTTAATTATAAAAGGAATTGGAAATGGCGCGGTAGTTTGAAAATTCGATTGCAAATTTCAAATTTCAAATGAATGTACATGATTCAAAATAAACCGGATTTTAGTGAAACCAAAAATATTTGAATCTATTTGAAAATATCTTTCCAACGAATCTGAAAAATCCAGATTTCATAGTGGGAATAAAAAGTTATGTCCAGTTGAAAATTCAGAATAGTCGCTATGGAATTTATATAATATAAAGCCCTTAAAAATAGCGATTTTGCAAACGACCTCCGTTTTCAACGAGACCACTTTTTTTGGATTTGGAATGTCAAATTATTGCCAAATTCCAATTTTCATAATTTTTGGAATCAATATGTGAGCATGGTGAATTTAAACGTGTTTGGTCAATTCAGTTTGAATTTAATCGACTGGAAAAGGACCGTTTTTCAAACGGTCTCCAAATTCGACGAAATTAATTTTGTTAGGACCGTATCGTCAGAACATAGCTAGGTTTATTTTTGGAAATTTTAGGAGTCAGTATGTGGCTCCGGTAAATTAAAATGTGCATTTGAATTTAAAATATATTGATTTATATTTTAAATTTAAGGAAACTGATCGAAACAGCGGAATTGGCTTATGGGATACATCCCATTGTGTCCGGAATGAGGGTATTTAGCTAGGGGCGACAGTCATTGGGTCTCGTTTGGAGTTAGAATAAAAAGTCAAGCTTTATGAAAATTAAATTAAAATAAAATATAAAATATGAAATTCTTTTCACTTCACCCTCCCCTCTCCTTTCATTTTCTTCGATCAAATAACTTTCCCCCTTTTTAGAAAACCCTGCTCGTCGATCCTCATCTTCGCTCCATTTCAGGCCATCGCGCCTCCCACGTCGGCGCCGCCCTCCTCCAGTTCCCCCCAGTCAACGGTGCAACCTCCCCCCCTCTCCATTCGAACACCCGAACCCCCAAATCTCTGAAAACCCTACCGCCCCCGGCCAGTGCTGCAACACCCCTGGCGCCATCTCGAGCCCTGGCCACCTCGCGAGCAACTCCTCCCCCTCCTCCATGTCGAACCCAGTGAGCTTTTTTTTTTTTTATGTATTAAGGCATTGTTTTTAAATCTGAATTTTTATTACAAGAAGATATGAATTTTTATTATAAGAAGCTATGAATTTTATTATAAAAGGTTTTGATTTTTATAAATAAGAAGTTTTGTTTTTTATTATAAAAAGTTTTGTTTTTTATTATAAAAAGTTTTGATTTTTTAAAAAGATTATATTTTTAATTAAGAAAAGAGGAGTTTTTCATAAATAAAAATATGATTTTTATATTGAAAGTGAATAAATAAAAATGACTTTTATATTGAAAGTGAACAAATAAAAATATGATTTTTATATTGAAAGTGAACAAATAAAAATATGATTTTTATATTGAAAGTGAACAAATAAAAATGTGATATATATATATGAGTGATATAAAAATGTGATTTTTAAAATATAAATATCGTTGATTAAAAATATGATTTTTAATGTATAAACATCATAATAAAAATGTGATTTTTACTATGAACAGCTTTGGAATTTCGGGCAAATCCAAACAGTTCAGAAATTCAGAAATAAAACCGGAGGAGTGGATCCCAAAGGTGAGAACTTCTAACTTTAATTTATTTACTAGTTAAATATATATACTAGGATGCAGACGGTGCTTAGTAGCACCCGACACCTCTGTTTGAAACCATGTTTGTTTGGTTGTTTGGTTGATTGAATTATTTGTTTGAATTTGGTTGTTTGGTTGAATGGATTGATTAGCATTTGGTTTGTACATGGCACGAGCCATTATTAGGCGAGGGATAAGGCTAGACCTTATTCCAGTTCTAGTATCGCGCCGTTATGCTGCCGAAAATTTCTAAAAATGTTAAAACAATAAAATTATCATTTTTATTGTGTAATTGAACTATATAAAATATTCATGAATTGAAATAAATATTTTATAGTTAAAAATATAATTTTTAATGTGTATATGAATAAAATAAATATTCATTTACAAATCGGACGATTTGTTTATGTACGCATATTTGACTGACATTGATTGGGAAGATATATTTTACACATCGCCCAACTGCACAAATAATAATCATTGTTTGTTGTTTGAAAACCCCACATGGGTATTGGGATGATATTGGACAAACACTAATCCCAATATTTTGTTGTATGTCAATCGATGGGTTGATAGACTGTTGTAAGCATTAATTATTTATATTAAACGCTTATGCAGTTGTGTAATGCACTCTGGATGATGGTTGACTGTGTTTGATTATTGTTGTATATATGTGTGTATGAAATCCATATGAATAAAATTATATGTAATTGACTGTGTTTGATACCAATTCGGAAGGAACGAATATCTTAAAATAACGAATATTTTAAAATGGCAAATAAAAAATATTTTAAAATAACTAATATTTTAAAATAATATTCAGTAATGGATCAAAATATGATTTTGATGTCTGATTTGGGATGGACACGAAAATATTTAAACATATAAAGCCTGTTGATTAGTTTAATGCCATTTTGACGTAAACGATATTTATAACGATTTTTTTCATTTTTTTAATGAATATCGAAAAAGAAGTGATTTCAAAATCTAATGTTTTGAAAATATTATCATTTATATATTAATGATATGGAATATTCAATTTTGAGTTAAAATTGAATATTAAGTTGTAATCGTTTTGAAAACGAATTTAAAACAATTTATAAAATACGGTTTAAATGGAAATCGACGAAATATATATAATATATATATTGTATATATTTAATGGCCTGAATAGAACATGCCGCACAGCGCTAGTTCGCGAATTTCGACCATTGACTTCGAATGGACATTACTGGAGATCCATTCGTCAGATTCACCTAAAACTGGAACCGTTGGGTTCGTATCGAAAAGAGCTTTCTAACAGGTATAGAGATTTGAAATCTAATGGTTGGATTTGGAATTATGTCCAAATCAAATTTGGAAAAGGTCGTTGTAAGTGCAGTTCGATGACCATTTATGGAAATCGACTGTACGGGCCTTGATAAATTTATTAAAAATATCAATAATTTGTGTAAAATCATAATAAATGATTTGGAAAGAATTGGGATGAAAATTTCTATATTTGAAAAGATAAAAATATATTTTTATCGAAATGAACTAGTTACGAACTAGAATTATAAATCCAATATTTTTAAATAAATAAATTGGATTTGAAATGGTTTTAAAAATAACTAGAATTTCCAATATATGAATTGGAATGGATTTGAATCGAAATTATCTTCGGAATATTTCGATATTGAATTCCGTGATTATACGGATATTGTGGAGGAATTTGGAAGATATATATCGTTATTCCCAATACGATATTTGTGGATTTCAGAATTTGATATTGAATATAAGCCGATTTAATTTCTATTCAGAGCTTTGTATTTAATATTGAATTGGATTTTGGGTTTGTTGTGAATGGTGTCTTCATTAACGCTATTCTTAAACCCAGTTGAGAAAAGATAAAATCTTTTAAATAAGATTTAATGAAGTTCGCCAATTAATTAATATTTAATTGGAATTGAATTGAAATGGGATTTTGGGTTTGTCGTGAATGGTGTCTTCATTAACACTGTTCTTGAACCTCGGGTGAAAAGAATAAATCTTTTAATTAAGATTATTGGAGTTTCCAGTTATATTTAGTAATTGAAATAAAATGGAATGTCAATTGGGTTTATTGTGAATTGTGTTTTAATGACATTCTGTTCTTTAACCCGATTTATAGTGAAATATGATTTGGAATTTATAGATCTTTTAATTAAGATTTAGGGAAAATTTCCAAAGAAAAGTTTTCCAATTTAATAAAATATATTGGAATGGAATGGAATTCAATTCAGTAATAATCGAAGAGAACTTCTGTAGAGGAAGACTGTTACTATATATGGAATTTAGAAGGCTATGCCGTTATTCCATTTATATTATCGGTTGGATATTGAAGTTCATATTGGTTATATATACTGATCTGTTTTCAGTGAATATTCCATTGTTAATGGAATGTGATTTTGGGTTTATCGTGAGCTGTGTTTTAAATAACATTAGTCCTTTAACCCAGTTAAAGATAAGATTAATTTCTTAACTTTCAATTATCATTAATTAATGATTTTTGGAAATTAAAACTGAATTAGGGGTTTAATGAATCTTTAAATAGATTGAAAGGTGAATTTGATAACTAAAATTATCAAATTCAAGAAATGATCGAGAATGGAGTACCACCAGTTTTACTCTAGGCGATAGTTAAATCTTTAAATAGATTTGAACGTGAAATGGTAATTAATTTTACCGACAACACCGTGGGTGTTAGATATGGAGTACTGCCAGTTTTGCTCCATTGGATGAATAGGTTAGGATCAGGAAATAAAACAAATGATTACTTCGGTAAGGTGCGCTAATCCCGACTAGTTTGGATAAACCTTAATTTGGTTTGAATTTAAATCGAAAGGAAGATTAAAGAACAAATTTGAAGAATTTATCTTTGATAAAATTAATGAGAACCTTTCCCAAAGGATATGAATATTTAAATAAAAGAATATTCATAATTGGAATGAGGCGTATGTTGTGTTTTTGTAGCACTTGTTTATAAAATATGTGAGTTATTCGGAAAGACCGGGTTTATACCCATTCTGAATAACTAATTCGACGATGAGTCAACGATGAAGACGGTGCTTGAAGACAAGAGGTCTTCACATCGTTTGGATGATTACCGATGTCTTGATTAGGTTGTACACCCATGACAAGGTAATAAGTGGTGATCGTCCAAACGTACTTGGAGATCGACCAGATATGCGATGACCTCTCTCCTGTATTGGACATATGAGACGAAGAATAAGGTGCCCCTAGTTTCGTTCAGACCCAGAACGAACTTGTAAATGGATGTGTGTCTGACATTGGATTTCATTCTGTATGATTGATAGACATCAGTTGCATGGCGTGAATTGCCTGTGTGGCATGCTGAGATGCAAATGATCAAGGCTTCTGTTGAAAAGCAGAGTCTTGTGGTTGATGATCAAAGCACGACTTTAATATAACATATCTTTGTGTATGGCGTTAATTCGCGAGCCTCACACCCCGGTGTGAACCAGAAATAGGAGAGGACCTCAGGGAGGACATGCGTTTCCTTCTAACTAGGAGTGGTGTCCGGGTTTTGCAAGCCCAGACGTTTTACTTATGTAGATGATGGATAGTGAGGCGCCTCGGTTATATCGGTCACTACGGGGTCTATGGATGGTTTGGTCGACATACCGACCAGTTTTACGCCCCATTGGGCGGGAAAACGTATTGTTCAGGCTTTTTAATCCACTCTATGTGGACTGACCCTTACGATCCAAGGCTTGCTTGTGCGCTTGTCTGAGACACATGCTAGAGCATCTCAAAGAGGTAAGTACAATCCCTTGCCTTAGTTCACAGATGGAAATCCAACTTCCAATACGTGACATTTGGTTTTATTTGTAGAGCCTAGTATGGCGACATAGTGGGATGGGGCACTATGCCGTCTATGATTGATAAATTTATATTTGAAGTTGTTTTTATACACTTTACTCTTATAATAATGTCAAAATGATTTGTTTTAAACGTACCAAGCGTGTTTGGCTATTATAAGGGAAAATTCTATCCTCCGGCTTGCGTTGCATTATGTGATGGGACCTGAGTCTTATAATGGCTTCTTTTTCCAAAAAGCATTACGCTATTTGTTTTATGCACTGGTATTCTTGGGAGGAAACCCGTTCCGTGTTATACGGTGTGGTCCCTTGATATATCTGACTTTAAAGTAAAGCTTTAAATAACTGTTTTAGTTCTCACACCAGTCACATGACTGACCTGGAGTTTATTGTTTTAACCTAAACTATGAGTGCCCCTATTTTCCACATGGGCAGCTTGTAGTTTGGTTTTGCAGATATTATATCCACAGGATCCTAGATTTACAGCTGGAACTATACTCAGAAAGCTCTGTATCCGTGTATTCCTTTTAGTTGTGTTTTGTATTATTTTCCGCTGCATTGTAATTTTAAATCTCTGATATTTTTCAATGTATATTAATTATTCATACTTTGTATATTCTTGTAATCTGATGTAAATTGTTGTAATAAGCAATGGAATGTTCTATCGTTTGTGTTCTGAATTGTTGTGTTCTCAACTCAATCCGGGCTTTCCTTTACGGGGAAGTTCGGGTCATTTCATTTTGCTATCAGAGCTTTGTTTTACAGAGCTCGAGAACAAGACACATTAGAACCAAGCGAAAGAACTCATCGGAGATTAGATTAGTAATATCCAATGATAATGACTCGTTAAAGATGGGATCAGTAGTATCCTAGAATGAGTGGGAAGAGTGTTATTTTTAAAATAAAAATGAAAACAAATTTTATTTTGAAAATTTAAACCTTATAATACGTATTAGAATATTTATTTTAAATTGATTTTGGACAATCGAGTATATAAAGATTTTGCATATATGCCTTGCAAACGTATATTCGAAGTTTCAATATACTGGATAGATATAGAATCATACTCTAGTCGCCCGGAGAGGATTCTGATGATTAAAGCTTCATCATCACAATTTATGTTCGAGTTTTGAAAGTGGGATGTCTATATATTTCCAATTGGCTGGTGTGAGAACCAAAATTAGATAGGGTTTATTGTTGTGATTTGGCACTAAAAATATGATTTTTGACATGTATTAAAATTATATGTTTGAAACGTTAATCAACAAGCTGATTGCTGGTTGTGTTGTATGATAATTAGTGTGACTAAATAAAAATATTAGACGAATGAAACCAATAGAAAAATATAAGACAAAATTAGCCAAATGGAATCAAATATTGAACTGAATTGAAATTGATTGCAATTGCATGCATATACATGTACATACATTGAACATGTCATAGCAAAGAGGCTAAGAAGAGGAATAATATTGTATACCCGACAAATAGGTACATGTTTACTAATTTATTGGGTATAGATGATTTTATGAGCCGATTGGCCAGACACTTGGCTTTTTCTTTTTCTTTTTGGATGAGGAGGACCCAGCATGGCTAGTTGAGGTTTTAAATGTCTCCCCATACAAAGGACGTTATGGCGAAATTTTTCAAAAATTTAGGGTGTTAGCCAAATTTTTGAAGAATTTGAAAATTCTTAGAAACTGAAAAGTTGAAGAATGAAAGCCAAACTGAAAGTTGAGTTGGTTAGTTAAACAACTTTCAACTCTATACCTTTTCGAGGACGAAAAGATTTTAAGTAGGGGAGATTGTAACAACCCAAAAAATCGGAAACAATTTTAATTTTTTATTTTGGCACTTTTAATGAATTTTGAATATTTAAAATAATTTATTTTAAATAATAATGACTAGAAATTTATTTCGAATAGGATTAGAACGTATAAATTTATTTAAATCGAAGTTAGAATATAAATATTTATTTTAATTATAAAAGGAATTGGAAATGACGCGTTAGTTTGAAAATTCGATTTCAAATTTCAAATGAATGTACAGGATTCAAAATAAACTGGATTTTAGTGAAACCAGAAATATTTGAATCTGTTTGAAAATATCTTTCCAACGAATCTGAAAAATCCATATTTCATAGCGGAAATAAAAAGTTATGTCCAGTAGAAAATTCAGAATAGTCGCTATGGAATTTATATAATATAAAGCCCTTAAAAATGGCGATTTTGCAAACGAACTCCGTTTTCGACGAGACCACTTTTGTTGGATCTGGAATGTCAAATTATTGCTAGATTCCAATTTTCACATTTTTTGGAATCAATATGTGAGCGTGGTGAATTTAAACGTGTTTCGTCAATTCAGTTTGAATTTAATCGACTGGAAAAGGACCGTTTTTCAAATGGTCTCCAAATTCGATGAAATTAGTTTTGTTAGGACCATATCATCAAAACATAGCTAGATTTATTTTTCGGGAATTTTAGGAGTCAGTATGTGGCTCTGGTAAATTAAAATGTGCGTTTGAATTTAAAATATATTGATTTATATTTTAAATTTAATGGAAATTGATCGAAACAGCTGAATTGGCTTACGGGACATATCATATTGTGTCTGAAATGGGGGTAATTAACTAAGGACGACAGTCGTTGGGTCTCGTTTGGAGTTAGAATAAAAAGTCAACCTTTATGAAAATTAAATTAAAATATAAAATTCTTTTCACTTAACCCTCCCCCTCCTTTCATTTTCTTCGATCAAATAACTTTCCTCCTTTTCAGAAAAATCCCGCTCGTCAATCCTCGTCGCCGCTCCGTTTCAGGCCACCGCGCCTCCCACGTTGGCGCCACCCTCCGCCAGTTCCTCCCCAGTCAACGGCGCAACCTCCTCCCTCTCTCCATTCGAACACCCGAACCCCCAAATCTTTGAAAACCCTACCGCCACCGCCATATACCCACCGCCGGCCAGTGCTGCATCACCTTCGGTGCCATCTCGAGCCTTGACCACCTCACGAGCATCTCCTCCCCCTCCTCCACGTCGAACCCAGTGAGTTTTTTTTTATGTATTAAGGCATTGTTTTTAAATCTGAATTTTTACTATAAGAAGCTATGAATTTTTATTATAAGAAGCTATGAATTTTTATTTTAAGAAGCTATGAATTTTATTATAAAAAGTTTTGATTTTTATAAATAAGAAGTTTAGATTTTTATTATAAAAAGTTTTGATTTTTATTATAAAAAGTTTTGATTTTTATAAATAAAAAGATTAGTTTTTTATTAGTAAAAAGATTATATTTTTAAATATGAAAAGAGGAGATTTTTTATAAATAAAAATATGATTTTTATATTAAAAATGAATAAATAAAAATATGATTTTTATATTGAATGTGAACAAATAAAAATATGACTTTTATATTGAAAGTGAACAAATAAAAATATGATTTTTATATTGAAAGTGAACAAATAAAAATGTGATATATATATATATATATGAGCGATATAGAAATGTGATTTTTAAAATATAAATATCGTCGATTAAAAATATGATTTTTAATGTATAACCATCATATTAAAAATGTGATTTTTACTATGAACAGCGTAGAAAAGACTATGTTGGAACTTGGGGCAAATCCAAACAGTTCTAAAATTCAGAAATAAAACTAGAGGAGTGGATCCCAAAGGTTTGAAACCATGTTTGTTTGGTTGTTTGGTTGATTGAATTATTTGTTTGAATTTGGTTTGTACATGGCGCGAGCCATTATTAGGCGACGGATAAGGCTAGACCTTATTCCGGTTCTAGTATCGCGCCGTTATGCTGCCGAAATTTTCTAAAAATGTTAAAAAAAATAAAAATATCATTTTTATTGTATAATTGAACGGTATAAAATGTTCATGAGTTGAAATAAATATTTTATAGCTAAAAATATAATTTTTAACGTGTATAAGAATAAAATAAATATTTATTTACAAATCGGACGATTTGTTTATGTACACACATTTGACTTACACTAATTGGGACGATATATGCTACACATCGCCCAACTACACAAATAATAATCAGTGTTTGTTGTTTGAAAACCCCACACGAATATTGGGATGATATTGGACATACACTAATTCTAATATTTAGTCGTACGTCAATCGATGGGTTGACAAACTGTTGTAAGCATTAATTATTTATATTTAACGCTTATGCAGTTGTGTGATGCACTCTGGATGATGGTTGACTGCGTTTGATTATTGTTGTGTACATGTGTGTATGAAATCCAAAAAAATAAAATTATATGGTAATTGACTGTGTATGATTCCACTTCGGAAGGAACGAACATTTTAAAATAACGAATATTTTAAAATAGCGAATAATGAATATTTTAAAATAACTAATATTTTAAAATAATATGCAGTAATGGATCAAAATATGATTTTGATGTCTGATTTGGGATGGACATGAAAATATTTAAATATATAAAGGTGTGTTGATTAGATTAACGCCATTTTGATGTGAACGATATTCATATCGATTTTATTCATTTTTTTAATGAATATCGAAAAGGAAGTGATTTCAAATTCTAATGTTTTGAAAATATTATCATTTATATATTAATGATATGGAATATTCAATTTTGATTTAAAATTGAATATGAAGTTGAAATCGTTTTGAGAACGAATTTAAAACGATTTATAAAATACGTTTTAAATGGAAATCGATGAAATATATAATATATATTATATATGTATCTAATGGCCTGAATAGAACGCGCCGCGCAACGGCAGTTCGCGAATTTCGACCATTGACTTCGAATGGACATTACAGGGGATCCCACCGTCAGATTCTCCTAAAATTGGAACCTTTGGGTTCGTATCGAAAAGAGATTTCTAGCGGGTATAAGAGATTTGTAATCAAATGGTTGGATTTGTAATTATGTCCAAATAAAATTTGGAAAAGGTTGCTGTAAGTGCAGTTCGATGATCATTTACGGAAATCGACTGTAGGGCCTTGATAAAGTTATTAAAAATTTCAATAATTTGTGTAAAATCATAATAAATGATTTGGAAAGAATTGGGATGAAAATTCCACATTTGAAAGGATAAAAATATATTTTTATCGAAATGAACTAGTTATAAACTAGAATTATAAATCCAATATTTTCAAATAAATAAATTGGATTTGAAATGGTTTTAAAAATAACCAGAATTTCCAATATATGAATGGAATGGATTTGAATCGAAATTATATTCGGCATATTTCGATATTGGATTCCGTGATTATACAGATATTGTGGAGGAATTGGGAAGATATATATATCGTTATTCCCAATACGATATTTGTGGATTTCAGAATTTGATATTGAATATAACCGACATTGTAATAACCCAAATTTTTTTATAATTAATTTATGGATTAATTAATTAAGGAAGAAAATTCAAAAGTGCGCAAGAAAATGTAGAAAAGCATTAATGTAAAGAAATGCATGTGACAAATTAAAGGTAAGAAGATTAACATATTAGTACGTGCATAAAATAAGGAGATTTAACGCAATAATGCATACGGTAAAAGTATTAAATAAACAGATGCATATATGTACATATGTGCAATTATATTATAAAGATACAAATTTAAAAATGTTTGAGTACAGAAGGAATCAATACATGCAATAAATTGATTGCAACAAAAGAAAGAAAAACATTGATTTGTAGATATGTTTAATATGACATTGATTAGAAAACAAGTAATTTGTCATTTATATTCGATTGATTGTCATTTATGTTTATTTGATGATAATTTAGGAAACCATGTAATTAATCTTAATTTGTATGAATACTTATGCTAATTTGTCACTTATGTCAATCAACATTAAAAAGAATATGATAATTTGTCACTTACATTAATTGATAATAATAAAAAAAAGGGAGCGCATGAAAAATAAAAAGATACGCAAAGTGATGTGTGTATTAAAAAATAAAATAAAAAATATATATAGAATATATATATATATATAAACACACAAATATATATGACGTGTACGCATCATGTGGCGCATTTTTGTGGGTAAAGGATTGTTTTTTTTAACGTGGTCTTCTCTGATTGGCCTAGTGACGAATTCTGAGGTATTAGGGCTTATGTGTCGTGCTGTGATTGGCTGAGTGACACATCTCTTTGGTTTGGATGGCTTTGATTACTACTAGACTGATCTAAAGGCTAGAATTAATCCTACACTCTTATATAATCACATCTAACCTAAACCCTAAATCAAAACAAAAATCATTCTCAAGCCGCCATGCTGCTGCAACATAGACTGAGCAAGCTTCTCTTATTCAACGAATCAAAACTTAGGATGGTGGAAAAAGGGTTCTACGCTTAATCTATTCTCTTCTTTAATCCGTTCATAGTGAGTATAGCTTCTTAATCAAGATAATTGTTGAACGTAATTATGATGGGTTTATAAGTTGGACTACATGAATATGATTAATTACATATACTTGATTAAGTCCATTTTATGATGTTAATTCATGTGTCTAATTGTGTATGCTCGATTAGATTCATTTTATGGTGTTGTTGTATGAAAGTTTGTATGCAAATCATATGCAAGTTTACATGTAAATCATGTGATATTAGTCTACATGTCTAATTACACATGCAAGTTTATATGCAAGTTTGTTTGCAAATCATATGCAATTTTATGTGAAAATTATATTCATACATGCAAGTTCCTATTTATATGTTTAGATCTATGCAATTCATATTTTATATGATTAGATCCATGCCAGTTTATATGTTTATGCAAATTCATATTTTATATGTCTATTGCTTGTGCAAGTCATTGATTATGCAAATTTATGTCAATGTAAATTATGATCATGCAAGTTTATGATCCATGCTAGTCTATTTTCATATGTTAATTTAGATCTAATTTGTTATGCAAGTCCATATGTTAATTTAGATCAAATTTGTTATGCAAGTTCATATGTTAATTTAGATCTAATTTGTTATGCAAGTCCATATGTTAATTTAGATCTAATTTGTTGTGCAAGTCCATATGTTAATTTAGATCTAATTTGTTATGGAAGATCATATGTTAATTTAGATCTAATTTGTTATGCAAGTTCATATGTTAATTTAGATCTAACTTGTTATGCAAGTTCATAGTTAATTTTGATCTATTTTGTTATGCAAGTTCATAAATGGGATCTTTGTTATATGCTAGTTATGTTCATAATTGGATCTATATTGTTTTATGCCAGTCTGGATGTTATACGTCTCTTTCTTCCCCTTTTTCTTATGAGTTAGGCTAATTGCGAGCCTAACGTATTATATGAATCATACGAACGATTGACGTTGGGAAACAGTTGGGAAACATTAAATATTGGACATTATGTAATTGGCATAAAATGGGTTGTAAACATATAATTAATTTTGGGCATATCTAGTAAATGTGGCATAACTTGAATTGACCACACTTATGGATAATTTACATATAAATCTAGACTTGGACATAAATGGTAAATATGTAAATTGGTTAAAAGAATAACAGGTTAGATTGAGTTGTGGTGTAAGACTACCTGGAACCGCCCGGCACATCCAGCGACCGCAACAACACAGATCTAATGTGAGAGGTTAGCGCATTAAGCCCCAAACCCGAGGTTAGAATGAGTTTGCGGTAGAAGTCTACCCGGAACCGCCCGACACATCCAACAACCGCAAACAACAATTCTAACGTGAGAGGTTGGCGAATTAATAAATTAATTAATGCCAACGAACAGACATGCTTATAACGGAAGGGTTAAGTAACATATGAATATGCGACACTTAACCAATACAACATGTTAATTAGACAAGAGGGTGGGGTTAAGTAAATTGAGAACACTTAACTAATACAACATGTTAATTAGACAAGTGGGTGGGGTTATGTAAATTTAAAACACTTAACCAATATAACATTATGAATGAACAGGGTCAAGTTAATAAGAAATACTTAACCAATACAACATGATGTGTGGGTGGGTTAAGTTAACATGAATGGATAGCACTTAACCAATATTACATGAACAAAGGGGATAGGGTTAAAGCAAGCTTAACCAATAATACATATTGACTTGGTAAGTAGAAGGGTTAAGTAAACCTTGGGTAGGTGGGTAATATTAGTGTATATAGGCCGACAAACTTAACCATTAAATAAATATGCTTGAATTAGTGGGAGGTTTAAGTACATCTCGTGTAGGTGGGTAATATTTGCATATATAGGCCCACAAACTTAACCAGTAGGAAACCCTAGTAACGGGGACCCATTTCAGCGGTAACCCGCATAGATGTATCAAGGTACCCTTAACTAGGCAGGGTAGGGCACGATTACTGGGCTGATTATAAGCGGTCAAAATAGCGGCGGGTGGTGTGGCAGTGTAGGTTCCGGCAAAGTATGGGCGTGCACGAGCTCCGGAGTGGAAAAAGCAGGCACTGGGCATCAGCAGTATACACTGTGCATCTTGAATTGTGTCGGTTTGTCATCATAGGGTTGATACATCCTATGGTGGGACCAGCACAGGTATCTACATACAAGCGGGGCCGAATGACATAAGTAAACAAGCGGGGCTGAATGACACAAGTAATAAATACATGTGAGTTAGGGAGTCGATCGTTTAAGCGATAAGGGGGTAGTGTGGGGACATCTAGTATTTAGTATGGGCAAGTAAGGATTGTATGGGTTGAATACCTCTTACTAGATGTTACGCCTGAGGACTACCAATTACAAGATGGGGATCAACTTTCAGTATGGAACGAGTAACAGTGCGATGAAATTAGCATTGGTGCAGTGTAGTAATTATCCTTTAGTGATTAGAAGTGCGATCAACTTTTATCTTATTCATCCTGCTTACCTTGTCATGCATATTTATGTATAGTCGTTTCTTACTTTCCAGTTTATGTTCTTATCCTATTACTTTAATGATTATATTATTAAAGTCACTAGGCTCACCAGACTTATGTCTGACCTAGTTTGTTTTCGGCTCTTTTCGTCTGTCCCTCCCCCCCCCCCTCCCCAGGTTTTTATGGAGGAAATACCCAAGCTTAGTTTGGATATCCCTTATTCCAGGTTGAAGTTGAAAGATGAATTGCTTGGCTTTGATTCAGCTTGTCTATGGAATTTTCTGTTGGGGATTACAGTTTTAATATTAAGTACTGTGAAGGTTTTGTACAAGACTGATATTATGTACTTGGTTTTGGTATTTGGAAATGTAATCAAACTTATTTCTGTTTCTGCTGCAATAAAGTTATAAAGTTTTTCAAGTACTACTTTCTCTGTCTTGTAATATTCCATTCTGTTTACTTATAATACTCCACGAAACTTAATGCATTCCCTTTGTGACTGACATTAACGGACGTGGGGTGTTACACTTGGTATCAGAGCTGAAGGTTACCTGATTAGATAAAAGTTTTTAATACTATTTTCAAAAAGGTTTTAAAAGAAAGTATTAAAAAAAAGTTTATTTTAAAAAACATAATCCCCAAAAGCCATATATCTTTCTTCCGATTCTTTGTTTCGAGTTCCTTCCTCTTTCCCTTTTGAATCTCTTCCTCCGCGTATAGATGCTTTTTCTAAGATGTGTAAGGACTTCCGTGCGGAAAACCGCTTCATGGGACTGAGACGTTTGTCGAGGCTAGAAGTTGGCTCAACGAAGTGGACGACTTGTTGGTACCTTTGAGATAGACGATGGGAGGAAGGTTCAACCAGCTGCTTGGTTAATGAAGGATGAAGCTTCATTTTGGTGGGCAGTCACGAATGGGGAACATGCAGGGGAGACATGGATAGGACACAGGATAAGAAAGTGGATCCAAAGAAAGGCGGTAAGGATAACAAGGACCAATAGAAAAAGGAAGTACCACAATTGTGAAATACCTGGCCACTTAATGAAATACATTAGAAAGAAGAAGAAGACTAGTTGTTATCATTACGGAAAGACAGAACATCTTATCAGGATTATCCAATGAGGCAAGGACAAGGGTAAGGACAAAGTACAGGATCTTCGGAAGAGCAGGTTGTGTTCTCGTGGTCAGTATATCGAAAAGAGTAGGAAGTTTTGGTTGAAGATTTGATTTCTTTTTCCTAGAACTCTTTTCGACTTTTGCGCTTCACACTCGTTTGTATCTGCTTCGATAGTCGAAGCACTGCACCTAAATACTAGTCTAGTTATGGATCCCATTGTAGTCTCAAATCCTATTGGTGGTTCAGCTCACTTTTCTATGATTTGTCGGGATTTGAGAGTGTCTATCTTGGGCGTTGGGCTTGAATGCAATGCCTTCATTCTTGGTTTCACGGGCTATAGCTTGATTCTAGGAATGGATTGGCTAGCCAGGCATGGTGCTATCCTAGACTGTGAAAAGAGGGTAGTTAGACTATTGACTCGTTGTGGAAAGACCCTTTATATTTCCTGTGACCCTAGAGTTTTAGTGATGCTTAGCTACCTAGAATCTCTTGACGCATTCATCGATGATTTGAAATTTGTTCGTGTGGTCCGTGAGTTTGATGACGTCTTTGATGAAGTTCGGGGTTTACCCTCGAGGCGCGAAATAGACTTTGCGTATCACGAGACGAGAGCTTGAGGAAGACAATCCTTGAAGAAGCATTTACATGATACCGCGAAAGTAGTGGAGCTGAGCATGCTTTAGGAAGTGGAAGTGGAGAAAGTGGCTATGATTAGACGAGCTCCTACATGCATCCTTGGATCAGAGGTCAAGAAGTTACACAACCGAGAGGTCAAGTGGTTAAAGTCCAATGGCGAGATGATCAAGGAGACGCGACTAGGGAGATGGAAGACAAGATGCGTACACTCTTTCCTTTTGGAGGGTATGTTCTTAACTCTTCTCCTTTTTCTATCGCTTTGTTTATACTCGTTCTATCGTTCAGTATGTCCTCTCGATTACATCTTCGATCTTTAGGTAGGAAAATCCTATGGTTGTAAACATGTGTTTGAGACATGTTATGTTTGGTGGATGCAAGTGGATGCAAGTGTTTGCTAGTTGTTGCTCGTGGATGCATTTACACACACATTAGGCACTAGATCTGTTCAATCACTTTCATATTACATATGAATAAGTGTGCGTAATTAATTTGATGGATGTATATTGAATGTGTTATCATATGGATGTTGCATTTGAATGAATGATTGTGCACGCATGTAAAAATAATATGTATCATTAGGATTCTTTGGCATACATAATGGACGCATGACACTATCGTGAATTGCATTAAGGAGGTCGACTGAGTTAGTAGACCGCCTGATTTTGCATTAGAGTAGGAACATATACATACACTTTTGCATATGTTCATTAAAGCATTAGAAATCTTTTAAGGACAATGGATGTTTGTGATTGATGGATGAGTAGATGGATGATGGATGGTAACATTCGTCTTAACTTGGAGATTTCGGGGACGAAATCCTTTAAGGAGGGGAGAATGTAATAACCCAAATTTTTATATAATTAATTTATGGATTAATTAATTAAGGAAGAAAATTCAAAAATGTGCAAGAAAATGTAGAAAAGCATTAATGTAAAGAAATGCATGTGACAAACTAAAGGTAAGAAGATTAACATACTAGTACGTGCGTTAAATAAGGAGATTTAACGCAATAATGCATACGGTAAAAGTATTAAATAAATAGATGCATATATGTACATATGTGCAATTATGTTATAAAGATACAAATTTAAAAATGTGTGAGTACAGAAGGAATCAATACATGCAGTAAATTGATTGCAAACAAAAAAAAAAACATTGATTGGTAGATATGTTTAATATGACATTGATTAGAAAACAAGTAATTTGTCATTTATGTTCGATTGATTGTCATTTATGTTTATTTGATGATAATTTAGGAAACAATGTAATTAATCTTAATTTGTATGAAAACTAATGCTAATTTGTCACTTATGTCAATTAACATTAAAGAGAATATGATAATTTGTCACTTATATTAATTGACAATAATAAAAAAAAGGGAGCGCATGAAAAATAAAAAGATTTGCAAAGTAATGTGTGTATTAAAAAACAATAACAAAAATATATATATATATAATATATATATATATATATATATATGACGTGCACGCATCATGTGGCGCACGTGGCGCATTTTTGTGGGTCAAGGATTTTTTTTTTGAACGTGGCCTTCTCTGATTGGCCTGGTAACGAATTCTGAGGTATTAGGGCTTATGTGTCATGCTGTGATTGGCTGAGTGACACATCCCTTTGGTTTGGATGGCTCTGATTACTCCTAGACTGATCTAAAGGCTAGAATTAATCCTACGCTCTTATATAATCACATCTAACCTAAACTCTAAATCAAAACAAAAATCATTCTCAAGCCGCCATGCTGCTGCAACATAGACTGAGAAAGCTTCTCTTATTCAACGAATTAAAACTTAGGATGGTGGAAAAAGGATACTACGCTTAATCTATTCACTTCTTTAATCCGTTCATAGTGAGTACAGCTTCTTTAACAAGATAATTGTTGAACGTAATTGTGATGGGTTTATAAGTTGGACTATATGAATATGACTAATTACATATACTTGATTAAGTCCATTTTATGATGTTAATTCATGTTTCTAATTGTGTATGCTCGATTAGATTCATTTTATGATGTTGTTGTATGCAAGTTTGTATGCAAATCATATGCAAGCTTATATGTAAATCATGTGATATTAGTCTACATGTCTAATTACATATGCAAGTTTATATGCAAGTTTGTATGCAAATCATATGCAAGTTTATGTGAAAATCGTATTCATACATGCAATTTCCTATTTATATGTTTAGATCTATGCAATTCATATTTTATACGATTAGATCCATGCCAGTTTATATGTTTATGCAAATTCATACTTTATATGTCTATTGCTTATGCAAGTCGTTGATTATGCAAATTTATGTCAATGTAAATTATGATCATGCAAGTTTATGATCCATGATAGTCTATTTCCTTATGTTAATTTAGATCAAATTTGTTGTGCAAGTCCATATGTTAATTTAGATCTAATTTGTTGTGCATGTCCATATGTTAATTTAGATCTAATTTGTTATGGAAGTTCATATGTTAATTTAGATCTAATTTGTTATGCAAGTTCATATGTTAATTTAGTTCTAACATGTTATGCAAGTTCATATGTTAACTTAGATCTATTTTGTTATGCAAGTTCATAAATGGGATGTTTGTTATATGCTAGTTATGTTCACAATTGGATCTATATTGTTTTATGCCAGTTTGGATGCTATACGTCTCTTTCTTCCCCTTTTTCTTATGAGTTAGGCTAATTGCGAGCCTAACGTATTATATGAATCATACGAACGATTGACGCTAGGAAACAGTTGGGAAAGATTAAATATTGGACATTATGTAACTGGCATAAAATGGGTTGTAATCATATAATTAATTTTGGGCATATGCAGTAAATGTGGCATAACTTGAATTGATCACACTTATGGATAATTTACGTATAAATCTAGACTTGGACATAAATAGTAAATATGTAAATTGGTTAAAAGATGAACATGCCTAACCCGAGGTTAGATTGAGTTGCGGTGTAAGACTGCCCGGAACCGCCCGGCACATCCAGCGACCGCAACAACACAGATCTAATGTGAGAGGTTAGCGCATTAAGCCCAAAACCTGAGGTTAGAATGAGTTTGCGGTAGAAGTCTGCCCGAAACCGCCCGGCACATCCAGCAATCGCAAACAACAGTTCTAATGTGAGAGGTTGGTGCATTAATAAATTAATAAGTGCAATGTACATACATGCTTAGAACGGAAGGGTTAAGTAACATATGAATAGGCGACACTTAACCAATACAACATGTTAATTACACAAGTGGGTGGGGTTAAGTAAATTGAGAACACTTAAACAATACAACATTTTAATTAGACAAGTGGGTGGGGTTAAGTAAATTGAGAACACTTAACCAATACAACATATTAATTAGACAAGTGGGTGGGGTTAAGTAAATTTAAAACACTTAACCAATATAACATGATGAATGAACAGGGTTAAGTTAATAAGAAACACTTAACCAATACAACATGATGTGCGGGTGGGTTAAGTTAACATGAATGGACATCACTTAACCAATAATACATGAACAAAGGGGATAGGGTTAAGGCAAGCTTAACCAATAATACATATTGACTTGGTAAGTATGAGGGTTAAGTAAACCTTGGGTAGGTGGGTAATATTAGTGTATATAGGCCCACAAACTTAACCATTAAATAAACATGTTTGAATCTGTGGGATGGTTAAGTACATCTCGTGTAGGTGGGTAATATTTGCATATATAGGCCCACAAACTTAACCTGTAGGAAACCCTAGTAACAGGGACCTATTTCAGCAGTAACCCACATAGATGTATCATGGTACCCTGAACTAGGCAGGGTAGGGCACGATTACTGAGCTAATTATAAGCGGTCAAAATAGCTGCGGGTGGTGCGGCAGTGTAGGTTTCGATGGAGTATGGGCGTGCACGTGCTCCGGATTGGAAAAAGCAGGCATTGGGCATCAGTAGTATACACTGTGCATCTTGAATTGTGTCGAGTTGTCATCATAGGGATTGATACACCCTATGGTGGGACCAGCACAGGTATCTACATACAAGCGGGGCCGAATGACACAAGTAAACAAGAGGGGCCGAATGACACAAGTAATAAATATTTGAGATTTAGGGAGCCAATCGTTTAAGCGATAAGGGGGTAGTGTGGGGACATCTAGTATTTAGTCTGGGATAGTAAGGATTGTATGGGGTGAATACCTCTTACTAGACATTACGCCAGAGGACTACTGTAACACCCCGCCTCCGCTAGGGTCACTCGCAAAGGAATGCACTAGCTTTAGAGGGGCATTATTGGTAAACATGCACAGAAATATCACAAGACAGAACATATAAAATAGCGGAAGTAAAATCGAACTTTCATAAACATGAATACATAAGGTCTAAAGCCTTTTACATCAGAGTACATCAAAACCCGTCTTGCAATAATAAAGAAGCATAAAAACCTTTTCATAAATTATTCCCCAAAATAAAGCGGTGAAGCAACCATAGCCAAGAGAAGACCAAGCTATACATCAAGCTATACATGATGACCTTCAAGCATAAGAGGCCCGAACTAAACAACATCATTTCCTCCCTGGAACCTGGGGGGGGAAACGGAAGACAAAGAGGCGAAAGAAAACGGGGTCAGTCATAAAGACTGGTAAGTCCTATCTACTCCCAGTATAAAAACAGGTAAAGGTAACATGACATGCATAAACTGAAAGTAAACATAAGGATGACTACAAAATAGATAAGCTAAACCAGGGTAACTGGCTGAACTACTGTAGTAAGGTAAACTAAGATATCGTGATAAACTACGGTGTCGTGATAAATCAAGGTATCACATCGTCAGGTTCTATCAAGTATACTATCCCAATGTATCTATCCTGTCTAACATCCCCCGGTGTCTATTATGTATATTTTTCCTGGTTCTAACATGTATATTTGCTCTGCACCTCTCGTACTAGTATCCCTACCCGCGTCATGTGTTAACCATGAATGTCCCTTGCCGCATGTCATGAAATCGTCCATGTCAACCTAATATGTAGCATATGTAGGTTTTCCCAACTCGTATGTTTATCTCCATGTGTAAGTTCGGTCCTTTACCATAGGCCATACAGGCTTTCCCATGTAAACGTTTTATCCTTGAAGTTGTTTTGGACTGCAACCCTTGATCTAGTTGTGTTTCCCTACCATGAACTATCGTGCGTCCACTTAGGATTTATGCCACCTAGGGCCGCTAGGGATTATGCTACCTAATGAACGTTTCCGTGTCTCGGTTTGGGTTTTGGCCACCTAGGACGACTAGGGATTTAGCCACCCGTCAACCGCGCCCTTGATCCCACGTATGTATCATGAATCGTTTTCCATGTCTAGATGCACATGTTCCCCAATGTGCCATCTGAGTTCCGTGCCAGGGCAAATCAAGAAATACGGAACTCGGTCGGGAGCTTTAAATCGTCTGCCGATGCAGATATCAAGGTCTGTTTTTGTACCCGTGGCTATGGTCCCACGTGACCCCTCCCTCAACTACTGAAAGGCAATCCAAGAAAAATCATGTATAAGAACCACTCCACGGCCCCACTATAGCCCACTTTCCTACGGGCCAACCTCACCCATGACTCGATAGTAAGCACATGGTCTGTTGGGGGTTCCCTGCCTTTCCGTACGTACACGATTGACTAAAGATGGTAGGTAGTCGGCGATGTGCTATCCAGGGCAAAAACCAAGAATCGTCGACTCCACGCTAATCCATCCTAGTCTTTAGGTCGCTCGCATAGCAACCAAGGCATACTCTTGGTCCTTCTAACGCAGACCTTAACCTCTCATGGGCCTAGTATAATTACCTGGCAGCCCACAGAGGGATCCCAAGAATATCCTCACATCCCCCGAAGCTTCCACTTCGGCACCCAGTGCGCTGGAGCTTTTATCCAAGTCAGATAACTTGCTCCTCCTCGTATACTAAGCGATGACCTACCGTATCAGGTTACTCATCGCTTTGTGAATTAATCCTATGTCCTTAGCTAAGAATTATTACTTGGTTACCCTTAACTAAGGTTTACCACTTAGCTTCCTTTCCTGTTGTCCTTGATTAACCACGATTATATACCTAGTTCCTCTAACTAGGGTTTGTCTTATTGGGTTAAGTGTTATCATTCAAGTCTATGCCTTAACCCGCCCACGAATCACGTCAAGATTGGCTAAGTATTTAAGTTCAAGACTTAGCCCTACAAGTTGGTTAAGTATACCCAGAGGCTCATGACTTAACCCTATCAAGTCAAATCGGTCAAGTATTAGCTTACCTTAATCCTATCGGATTATCTTGCTAGATCGATTAAGCAGGGATTATCTTAATCCCATCAAATTATCGAGTCGGATTGGTTAAGTATAGGTAGGCTTAACCCCATCCGCTAATCATACTACAATGGTTAAGTATATTCTAAAAAGGTCTTGTGACTTAACCTTATCAGGTCCGCGTATTAGACTGGTTAAGTGTAGGTTACTTAACCCCATCAAATCATCATGTATAATTGGTTAAGTATAAGTTGCTTAACCCCATTAAATTATCACGTTAAGTTGGTTAAGTATTGGTTACTTAACCTCCTTGAATTACCAAGTTTAAGTTGGTTAAGTGTTTAACTTAACCCCATCGAATTATCGTGTTTAGATTAGTTAAGTGTGGATTACTTAACCCCATCTAATTACCGTGTTTAGATTAGTTAAGTGTGGATTACTTAACCCCATCTAATTACCGTGGTTAGATTAGTTAAGCGTCAATTACTTAACCCCATCTAATTACCGAGTCGGATTAGTTAAGTGTAAATTACTTAACCTCACCCCCTAATCATCTTGCATGGTTAAGTGTCATTAAGAAATCAAGTCCGGTCCCACTTAACCTACCCATTCGTGTCATATCGGTTAAGTGTCATTAGTCAAATTTACTTAACCTTATCATGTGGCATTAATTTAATTAATGCACCCTCAACCTCTCACATTAGACCTTGTCGTGGTTACTAGTTAAGCCGGGCGGGTCCGGGTAGATTTACACCACAACCTAGTCTAACCTCAGGTCTTAAGCGCGACATGACCAACTTCTCACATTGGATCCTATTGTTTGTAGCTACTAGTTAAGCCGGGCGGGTCCGGGTAGATTTACGCTACAAACTCAACCCAACCTCGAGTTGGCCACTTCCATGTTTGGTCTAGTGTTATATTACACTTACAACCCATACGTGTCTAATTTCAAGTCCCAAGTTTACCCCACGTGTCATGCCCCCATTTTGGTTCAACTTACATGTCGTGTTCACATGTAACCTCAAGTCAAGTTTTCATGTCATATTCAAGTCAAGATTTCGCGTCATGTTCATGTTTATCTAACTACCCCAAAGTCGTGTTTTCCAACGCAAGCAAAAGCGAGTCAACATAGTAAGGATACTACGTCACATATTGGCCTCAAAACATGCATGATGCCAAAAAGGGATTGGCTTCCACATGCACAACCTTGGCCAAAAACATGCATAGTGTCATAAGGTGATTTGTCCACAAACATGCATAGTATCTCAAGGGGATTTGGCCACAAACATGCGTACCAAAAAAAAAGGGATTACTTGCATAAGTGTTCATGTCATAAACCTATCATGAAGGGATGAACATGCCCATGTTACTCATGTGATAAAAAGGTAAACTTGCATATTATCATAAGGGATTTCGGGTTCATATATTTGCATAGCCTCAAAGTCACATTCATGCACATGTTTCATGAGTCAAAGTGGTTTCAAGTGTGCATGCTAACATACCACAAGCAAAGGTCCAATCTTGCATGGCAAACTAGGTCCAATGTAACATGAATAGCATGGTTTAGTCGCTACAACATAACCCAAAGTCATATGTTCATGCTAAAGGGGCAAACTAGGTTCCCATAGGCTAACATACTCATGTTACTTTGCATTTTATCCCATGTCACATCAAGATCATCGTTTAAATCTACAAGTAGCTAGAACTTACATAGCGTGGCAAGAGGACTAGGAGCATGAATCGTTTTGACGAAGAACGGTGGCTCCTTTGATGAAGATCCGTCATGAAACTCGCATAGCAACGTTGATTTGGCCTCTATTTGGTGTAGCAAGCTTGCACCTTTTGATTTGAACCCGATTTGAATGCATAGGCTCTAGGGATTGGAGATGGAGGCCATGATCAAAATTGATTTTGGCAGCACTTAGTTGCTAGGTTTGATTTTTAGGGATTTAGGTTAGGTTTAGGGTCTTTTTATAGAGATTAGGATAGTTTTAGGCCCTTAGATTAACCTTAGGATAGATCTGAACCATCAAACCACGTCAGAAGCTTCCAGAACAAGACCAGGGACCAGTGCAGGTGCACCAAGCCAGGAATGCTCGTCTGAGCCAAGTCGACAGCCAAGTCGACAGGGCTGTCGACTTGGTCAGACCAAGTCGACTCCCAAGTCGACAGGGCTGTCGACTTGGGTACTGTGGCGGGAATTTTTCCCGCCTGGCCCAACTGGCCCAATTTTCCAAATTCAAGTTTGAATTTGAAATCTGTTTTTACTTAGAAATTTTCTGAAAACTTCGTTGGGCCTTAACCGGGTCATACGGACTCCGATTTTCGAAAACTCGGACTCTATTTCGCGTATTTTTCCGAGACAAACGCAATGGCATAGCCCATTTCGCTTGATTCAGGATTTAAAATTAAATTCTGCCTTGATTCTCGTCTTAATCATGTTATCGAAATACGGGTTGTTACATTCTCCCCACCTTTTAGGATTTCGTCCCCGAAATCTCCAAGTTAGGAAGAACATATTCTACCATCCATCATCCATCTACTCAAAACATCATCCACAAGCAACCATTGTCCTTAGATGATTTCTAATGCTATATGAATATATGCAAAACGTGTGTGTACATGTTCCTTAGCCAATGCTAATGATCAGGCCTGAATAATCTTTCTAATGCAAAGATATGTATAGTGCCATGAATCCAACATGTATGCAAATAGTCCTAGTCATATAGATACTATATGCGTGCACAATCATTCATTCATATGCAACAACCGCATGATAACACATTCAATTTTATCCATAAACAAGTATAAACACTCGTGCATATGCAATATGAAACGTGACCGAGTCGAGCTAGCATCTAATGTGTATTCGCGCATCCACGAGCAACCACTTGCAACCATTTGCAACCATATCAATCATAACATGTCTCAAATACATGTTTACATCCATAACGTTCTACCTAAGGTTCCCAGGATAAGATCGAGAAGATAAACAAGACAAACTCCTTACGGGGTTTGTAACAGAAACAGGACCGAGAGGATATCCACCAAGCGATAGCATGCAAGTAAGCTTTACAGGTGAACCAAGGATCAAAAATATACTCTTAAAAAGAGACGTGATGCGCGCGTCCAAGCCGCATTTCCATGAGCTTAATCCCATCAGGCCTTGACCGCCTTTGACTCCATGATTTCGTAGCTCCTTGATTCCTATTTCCAAGGTGTGAGTGGAACTCATCTCACTGTCGCTTCCCGTTTCACTTTCACTTATTCTTTCCTTAGTATGCTCGGCTCAAATATGTCTGCGTACTCAGGCAAGCTCTCCAAAATTCACTAATGAATTCTGGATCTCGTTTTCCGATGCCGATCCATGTTGCCAAGGGTTCTTACTAGGGTGATTGCCATAACCCATGCATAATCGAAACGAACCATCCGCCTTAGCGGCGAATCCTATTTGAACGGATTACCAACAACTGCATCCCGGGATTCTAGGTAACTAACCATGACAGAACCCAAAAAGGTTACACGAGACTTTGAGGGTATCACCAAGATGAGTCGAGAGTCTAACTACCCTCTTTCCAAAACCGAGAATGGCACCCCTTATTGGGTGACCACTTTATCCTTAGAATCTATCCGTAGTTGAGACATGTCATTCTCAAATCCAACAAGTCATGAAGGAATGGACCGACTCTCCAACCAGATTTTTGGGACAAAACTGGGATCCTCTACCATGCTAGTACTAAGGTGCAGAGACTCAACTATCTAAGCAGACTTAAGTGATACGATGATCAAAACAAAGTCTGGACGGGATGATAGAAAAGGAAGGCTGAACCTCTAATAGAAACGGTACCATTTCTTTTAGGCACCCCAGAAGTGGGAGCGTACTATTTCCCTCTCCGCTGATCTTGTCCTTGTCCTCCTTGATGGACCAAGCCCTAACAACAGTTGCTTATCCTTAAGCTGGTATCCTTTATCCTTACTCTTATTATCCTTTCTTGTAACACGGCAATGGGTCTCTCGAGAACCACCTCCATCGTACGGGAAACACCTACGTGGCTAGACCAAGATTAGTCACAGTGAGAACTACTGTGACCATGGATGGAGAAAAGAAAGGAAACGAGATTTAATCAAGGAATCAAAGGATGGTGCTAATGGCTTTTGGGGAATAGCCTTTAAAACAAACTTTTCTTGAAAAATGCTTCTTTATAAACCGTTTTTCAAATAGTTTTCAGGAGGTCTTTAAAACCTTTTGCCTAGTCTGGTAACCTTCTGCTCTGATACCAAATGTAACACCCCGCCTCCGCTAGGGTCACTCGCAAAGGAATGCACTAGCTTTAGAGGGGCATTATTGGTAAACATGCACAGAAATATCACAAGACAGAACATATAAAATAGCGGAAGTAAAATCGAACTTTCATAAACATGAATACATAAGGTCTAAAGACTTTTACATCAGAGTACATCAAAACCTGTCTTGCAATAATAAAGAAGCATAAAAACCTTTTCATAAATTATTCCCCAAAATAAAGCGGTGAAGCAACCATAGCCAAGAGAAGACCAAGCTATACATGATGAACTTCAAGCATAAGAGGCCCGAACTAAACAACATCATTTCCTCCCTGGAACCTGGGGGGGGGGGGGGGGAACGGAAGACAAAGAGGCGAAAGAAAACGGGGTCAGTCATAAAGACTGGTAAGTCCTATCTACTCCCAGTATAAAAACAGGTAAAGGTAACATGACATGCATAAACTGAAAGTAAACATAAGGATGACTACAAGATAGATAAGCTAAACCAGGGTAACTGGCTGAACTACTGTAGTAAGGTAAACTAAGATATCGTGATAAACTACGGTGTCGTGATAAATCAAGGTATCACATCGTCAGGTTCTATCAAGTATACTATCCCAAGGTATCTATCCTGTCTAACATCCCCCGGTGTCTATTATGTATATTTTTCCTGGTTCTAACATGTATATTTGCTCTGCACCTCTCGTACTAGTATCCCTACCCGCGTCATGTGTTAACCATGAATGTCCCTTGCCCCATGTCATGAAATGGTCCATGTCAACCTAATATATAGCATATGTAGGTTTTCCCAACTCGTATGTTTCTCTCCATGTGTAAGTTCGGTCCTTTACCACAGGCCATACGGGCTTTCCCATGTAAACGTTTTATCCTTGAAGTTGTTTTGGACTGCAACCCTTGATCTAGTTGTGTTTCCCTACCATGAACTATCGTGCGTCCACTTAGGATTTATGCCACCTAGGGCCGCTAGGGATTATGCTACCTAATGAACGTTTCCGTGTCTCGGTTTGGGTTTTGGCCACCTAGGACCACTAGGGATTTAGCCACCCGTCAACCGCGCCCTTGATCCCACGTATGTATCGTGAATCGTTTTCCATGTCTAGATGCACATGTTTCCCAATGTGCCATCCGAGTTCCGTGCCAGGGCAAATCAAGAAATACGGAACTCGGTCGGGAGCTTTAAATCGTCTGCCGATGCAGATATCAAGGTCTGTTTTTGTACCCGTGGCTATGGTCCCACGTGACCCCTCCCTCAACTACTGAAAGGCAATCCAAGAAAAATCATGTATAAGAACCACTCCACGGCCCCACTATAGCCCACTTTCCTACGGGCCAACCTCACCCATGACTCGATAGTAAGCACATGGTCTGTTGGGGGTTCCCTGCCTTTCCGTACGTACACGATTGACTAAAGATGGTAGGTAGTCGGCGATGTGCTATCCAGGGCAAAAACCAAGAATCGTCGACTCCACGCTAATCCATCCCAGTCTTTAGGTCGCTCGCATAGCAACCAAGGCATACTCTTGGTCCTTCTAACGCAGACCTTAACCTCTCATGGGCCTAGTATAATTACCTGGCAGCCCACAGAGGGATCCCAAGAATATCCTCACGTCCCCCGAAGCTTCCACTTCGGCACCCAGTGCGCTGGAGCTTTTATCCAAGTCAGATAACTTGCTCCTCCTCGTATACTAAGCGATGACCTACCGTATCAGGTTACTCATCGCTTTGTGAATTAATCCTATGTCCTTAGCTAAGAATTATTACTTAGTTACCCTTAACTAAGGTTTACCACTTAGCTTCCTTTCCTGTTGTCCTTGATTAACCACGATTCTATACCTAGTTCCTCTAACTAGGGTTTGTCTTATTGGGTTAAGTGTTATCATTCAAGTCCATGCCTTAACCCGCCCACGAATCACGTCAAGATTGGCTAAGTATTTAAGTTCAAGACTTAGCCCTACAAGTTGGTTAAGTATACCCAGAGGCTCATGACTTAACCCTATCAAGTCAAATTGGTCAAGTAGTAGCTTACCTTAATCCTATCGGATTATCTTGCTAGATCGATTAAGCAGGGATTATCTTAATCCCATCAAATTATCGAGTCGGATTGGTTAAGTATAGGTGGGCTTAACCCCATCCGCTAATCGTACTACAATGGTTAAGTATATTCTAAAAAGGTCTTGTGACTTAACCTTATCAGGTCCGCGTATTATATTGGTTAAGTGTAGGTTACTTAACCCCATCAAATCATCATGTATAATTGGTTAAGTATAAGTTGCTTAACCCCATTAAATTATCACGTTAAGTTGGTTAAGTATTGGTTACTTAACCTCCTTGAATTACCAAGTTTAAGTTGGTTAAGTGTTTAACTTAACCCCATCGAATTACCGTGTTTAGATTAGTTAAGTGTGGATTACTTAACCCCATCTAATTACCGTGTTTAGATTAGTTAAGTGTGGATTACTTAACCCCATCTAATTACCGTGGTTAGATTAGTTAAGCGTCAATTACTTAACCCCATCTAATTACCGAGTCGGATTAGTTAAGTGTAAATTACTTAACCTCACCCCCTAATCATCTTGCATGGTTAAGTGTCATTAAGAAATCAAGTCCGGTCCCACTTAACCTACCCATTCGTGTCATATCGGTTAAGTGTCATTAGTCAAATTTACTTAACCTTATCATGTGGCATTAATTTAATTAATGCACCCTCAACCTCTCACATTAGACCTTGTCGTGGTTACTAGTTAAGCCGGGCGGGTCCGGGTAGATTTACACCACAACCTAGTCTAACCTCGGGTCTTAAGCGCGACATGACCAACTTCTCACATTGGATCCTATTGTTTGTAGCTACTAGTTAAGCCGGGCGGGTCCGGGTAGATTTACGCTACAAACTCAACCCAACCTCGAGTTGGCCACTTCCATGTTTGGTCTAGTGTTATATTACACTTACAACCCATACGTGTCTAATTTCAAGTCCCAAGTTTACCCCACGTGTCATGCCCCCATTTTGGTTCAACTTACATGTCGTGTTCACATGTAACCTCAAGTCAAGTTTTCATGTCATATTCAAGTCAAGATTTCGCGTCATGTTCATGTTTATCTAACTACCCCAAAGTCGTGTTTTCCAACGCAAGCAAAAGCGAGTCAACATAGTAAGGATACTACGTCACATATTGGCCTCAAAACATGCATGATGCCAAAAAGGGATTGGCTTCCACATGCACAACCTTGGCCAAAAACATGCATAGTGTCATAAGGTGATTTGTCCACAAACATGCATAGTATCTCAAGGGGATTTGGCCACAAACATGCGTACCAAAAAAAAAGGGATTACTTGCATAAGTGTTCATGTCATAAACCTATCATGAAGGGATGAACATGCCCATGTTACTCATGTGATAAAAAGGTAAACTTGCATATTATCATAAGGGATTTCGGGTTCATATATTTGCATAGCCTCAAAGTCACATTCATGCACATGTTTCATGAGTCAAAGTGGTTTCAAGTGTGCATGCTAACATACCACAAGCAAAGGTCCAATCTTGCATGGCAAACTAGGTCCAATGTAACATGAATAGCATGGTTTAGTCGCTACAACATAACCCAAAGTCATATGTTCATGCTAAAGGGGCAAACTAGGTTCCCATAGGCTAACATACTCATGTTACTTTGCATTTTATCCCATGTCACATCAAGATCATCGTTTAAATCTACAAGTAGCTAGAACTTACATAGCGTGGCAAGAGGACTAGGAGCATGAATCGTTTTGACGAAGAACGGTGGCTCCTTTGATGAAGATCCGTCATGAAACTCGCATAGCAACGTTGATTTGGCCTCTATTTGGTGTAGCAAGCTTGCACCTTTTGATTTGAACCCGATTTGAATGCATAGGCTCTAGGGATTGGAGATGGAGGCCATGATCAAAATTGATTTTGGCAGCACTTAGTTGCTAGGTTTGATTTTTAGGGATTTAGGTTAGGTTTAGGGTCTTTTTATAGAGATTAGGATAGTTTTAGGCCCTTAGATTAACCTTAGGATAGATCTGAACCATCAAACCACGTCAGAAGCTTCCAGAACAAGACCAGGGACCAGTGCAGGTGCACCAAGCCAGGAATGCTCGTCTGAGCCAAGTCGACAGCCAAGTCGACAGGGCTGTCGACTTGGTCAGACCAAGTCGACTCCCAAGTCGACAGGGCTGTCGACTTGGGTACTGTGGCGGGAATTTTTCCCGCCTGGCCCAACTGGCCCAATTTTCCAAATTCAAGTTTGAATTTGAAATCTGTTTTTACTTAGAAATTTTCTGAAAACTTCGTTGGGCCTTAACCGGGTCATACGGACTCCGATTTTCGAAAACTCGGACTCTATTTCGCGTATTTTTCCGAGACAAACGCAATGGCATAGCCCATTTCGCTTGATTCAGAATTTAAAATTAAATTCTGCCTTGATTCTCGTCTTAATCATGTTATCGAAATACGGGTTGTTACAACTACCAATTACAAGATGGGGATCAACTTTCTGTATGGAACTAGTAACGGTGCGGTGAAATTAGCATTGGTGCAGTGTAGTAATTATCCTTTAGTGATTAGAAGCGCGATCAACGTTTATCTTATTCATCCTGCTTACCATGTCATGCATATTTATGTATAGTCATTTCTTACTTTCCAGTTTGTGTTCTTATCCTGTTACTTTAATGATTATATTGTTAAAGTCGCCGGACTCACCAGACTAATGTCTGACCAAGTTTGTTTTCGCCTTTTTTCTTCCGTCCCCCCCCCCCCCTCCCCCGGTTTTTAGGGAGGAAATACTCAAGCTTAGTTCGGATATCCCTTCTTCCAGCTTCAAGTTGAAAGATGAATTGCTTAGCTTTGATTCAGCTTATCTATGGCATTTTCTGTTGAGGATTACAGTTTTAATGTTAAGTACTCTGAAGGTTTTGTACAAGACTGATATTATGTACTTGGTTTGGTATTTGGAAATGTAATCAAACTTATTTCTGTTTCCGGTACAATAAAGTTATAAAATTTTTCAAGTACTACTTTCTCTGTCTTGTAATATTCCGTTCTGTTTATTTATAATACTCCACGAAACTTAATGCATTCCCTTTATGAGTGACATTAATGGACGTGGGGTGTTACAAATATAATTTCTATTTAGATCCTTGTATTTAATACTGAATTGGATTTTGGGTTTGTCCTGAATGGTGTCTTCATTAACACTGTTCTTAAACCCAGTTGAGAAAAGATTAAATCTTTTAAATAAGATTTAATGAAGTTTGCCAGTTATTAATTGGAACTGAATTGAAATGGGATTTTGGGTTTGTCATGAATGGTGTCTTCATTAACACTGTTCTTAAACCCCATGTGAATAGAATAAATCTTTTAATTAAGATTATTGGAGTTTCCCGTTATATTTAGTAACTGGAATAAAATGGAATGTGAATTTTGGGTTTATTGTGAACTGTTTTAGTGACATTCGTTCTTTAACCTGATTTACAATGAAATATGATTTGGAATTTATAAATCTTTTAATTAAGATTTAGAGGAAATTTCCAAAGAAAAGTTTTCCAATTTAATAAAATAAATTGGAATGGAATGGAATTCGATTGAGTAATAATCGAAGTGAACTTCTGTGGAGGAAGACTATTACTATATATAGAACCTAAAAGGCTATGCCGTTATTCCATTTATATTATCGGTTGGATATGGAAGTTCATATCGATTATATATGTTGATCTATTTTCCGTAAAGATTCCATTGTTAATGGAATGTGATTTTGGGTTTATCACGAGCTGTGTTTTAAATGACATTATTTCTTTAACCCGGTTAAAGATAAGATTAATTTCTTAATTTTGAATAATCATTAAGCAATGATTTTTGGAAATTAAAACTGAATTAGGGTTTTAGTGGATCTTTAAATAGATTGAAAGGTGCATTTGATAACTAAAATTATCAAATTCAAGAAATGATCGAGAATGGAGTACCATCAATTTTACTCCAGGCGATAGTTAAATCTTTAATTAGATTTGAATGTGAAATGGTAATTAATTTTACTGACAACACCGTGGGTGTTAGATATGGAGTACTACCAGTTTTTATCCATGGGATGAATAGGTTAGGATTGGGAAATAAAACAAATAATTACTTCGGTAAGTTGCGCTAATCCCGACTAGTTTGGATAAACCTTAATTTGGTTTGAATTGAAATCCAAAGGAAGATTAAAGAATAAATTTAAAGAATTTATCTTTGATAAAATTAATGGGAACCTTTCCTAAAAGATATGAATATTTAAATAAAAGAATATTCAGAATTGGAATGAGGCGTATGTAGTGTTTTTGTAGCACTTGTTTATAAAATACGCGAGTTATTTGGAAAGGCCGGGTTTATACCCATTCTGAATAACTGATTCGACGATGAGTCAACGACGAAGATGGTGGTTGAAGACAAGAGGTCTTCACATCGTTTGGATGATTACTGATGTCTTGATTTGGCTGTACACCCAAGACAAGGTAATAAGTGATGATCGTCCAGACGTACTTGGAGATCGACCGGATATGCGAGGACCTCTCTCCTGTATTGGACATATGGGTCGAGGAATAAGGTGCCTTCGGTTTTGTTTAAACCCAGAACGAACTTGTAAATGGATGTGTGTCTGACATTGGATTTCGTTCTGTGTGATTGATAGACATCAGTTGCATGGCGTGAATTGCCTGTGTGGCATGCTGAGATGCAAATGATCAAGGCTTCTGTTGAAAAGCAGAGTCTTGTGGTTGATGATCAAAGCACGGCTTTAATATAGCATAGATTTGTGTATGGCATTAATTCGCGAGCCTCACACGCCAGTGTGAACCAGAAACGGGAGATGACCTCAGGGAGGATATGTGTTTCCTTCTAGCTAGGAGTAGTGTCATGGTTTTGCAAGCCCAGACGTTTTACTTATGTGGATGATGGATAGCGAGGCGCCTCGGTTATATCGGTCACTACAGGTCCGATGGATGGTTTGGTCGACATACTGAGAAGTCTTATGCCCCATAAGGTGGGGAAACGTATTGTTCAGGCATTTTAATCCACTCCGTGTGGATCGGCCCTGACGATCCAAGGCTTTCCTGCGTGCTTGCCTAAGACACAGGCTAGAGCGTCTCAAAGCGGCAAGGACGATCCCTTGCCTTGGTTCACAGATGGAAATCCAACTTCCAATACATGACATTCGGTTTTATTTGTAGAGCCTAGTATGGCGACATAGTGGGATGCGGCACTACGCCATCTATGATTGATACATTTATATTTGAAGTTGTTTACATACACTTTACACTTTTAATAGTATCAAAATGATTTGTTTTAAACGTACCAAGCATGTTTGGCTATTATAAGGGAAAACTCTATCCTCCGGCTTGCGTTGCATTGTGTGATGGGACCTGAGTCTTATAATAGATTCATTTTCCCAAAAAGCATTGCACTGTTTGTTTTATGCGCTGTTATTCTTGGGAGGAAACCCGTTCCATGTTATACGGCGTGCTCCCTTCATATATCTAACTTTAAAGTAAAGCTTTAAATAACCGTTTTAGTTCTCATACCAGTTACATGACTGACCTGGAGTTTATTGTTTTAACCTAAACTCTGGGTGCCCCTATTTTCCACACGGGCAGCTAGTAGTTTGGTTTTGCAGCTATTATATCCACATGATCCTGGATTTACAGCTGGAACTATACTTGGAAAGCTCTGTATCCGTGTATTCCTTTCAGTTGTGTTTTGTATTATTTTCCGCTGCATTGTAATTTTAAATCTCTGATATTTTCCGATGTGTATTTATTATTCATACTCTGTATATTCTTGTAATCTGATGTAAATTGTTGTAATAAGCAATGAAATGTTCTGTTGTTTGTGCTCTGATTTGTCATGTTCTCAACTCAAATCAGGGTTTTCCTTTACGGGGAAGTTCGAGTCGTTTCAGGACTGGTATGAGTAAACAATTTAAAACAGTTTGAGAAAATAAACGATATCTCATGAAATCACATCGTATAACAAGGAACGGGTTTTTCCCTTATGAGAATCCAAAACACTTGATTTAAATTTTATAATCCTTTTGAAAGAAACGAGAATCTTTATGTCAAAACTCTTTTGATATTATAATGGTGTCTAAATCAAATAAATAGAATATAATGGAACGCTTTCATCTCACGCTCCACATATATATATAATATACAATCAAAACCGCGAGCACTTATTGGGTAATGAATTTCCAACTATGATAGGGTATGGAACCACCTTCCGATAATGTATCTCTAGAGAGGAATACACTGGGTTCAACAAGAACATCTTGTAACCGAGCCACACATGACCGACCACTCATTTCGCTTAAGTGTATCGAATGTGTATCACTAACGGTTGGGATCGGCAACCGTTTTTCCGAATAGGAAGCATCGAATTGAATAAAGAATGAAATGAATTTCTCTATATGGGTGATAATACACCCTAATTGAGAGCTACCGAATTAGCCATGCTGCCTATCCGATTTTTGCCATTTCCCAGTTGTTGAGGCCTGAGGCTACGCTTACTTACTATTCATTGATAGCACAATCACTTTGAATGCCATACTGTCAGATCCTTTAACCATTAATTGGTTACATTAATATATTTTGGATATTATGCTAAAAAAATAAATTCTCCGCTGCCATATATATTTATACAGACCAACATATGCGATCATTGGAAATATTTTGTCAGACATTCGTCCATACAACTACGTTCTAGGACTGAACAAAATTGAAGGCACAATTTCCATTAATTCATCTTAGGCAATTTCTACCTAGGATTAACAGAAAAAGCCCTTGCACTTTACTTCATCTTTGATTATTATCATATAATCTAATTCGCAACACTACTGCCAATACAGAGTGTGTAACAACCCGAATTTTGGAGATTGCCGGTATATTAAATTATTATTGAATATGGAGATTATAGAATGAATTAAGAAATAATTTGGTGAAAAATTAATAAAGAGAGATAATATTCATTTAAAGTGAATAATAAGTGCATGTGTGAAATTATGTTAATGGAATTTGAGCTCATGAGAAAATAAGTTTAATCTTGTTTTAGGATAATTGGGATTGAACGTGTGGAATTTGGGCTAAGTTGAAAAAGTAATATTCTGTTTGATAAATAACCAATTTTGTGTACTTAGGATTTGGAAAATAATGATTATGAAGAAAATATTGTTTTGAAACAATAAAAATTTAAAGATAATAATAAATAGAAATTTGAGGAATTTCTACGCGCTTTTGTTTGGAAGTTTTTACTAAATCTTTTATAAGTAAAGATTGTGTAAAACTATGTGTAACAAAAATAAAGTTTATGTAAATATATGTTAGAAGGATGTTAAAATAATTTTAAAAAGTTTAAAAGAGTATTGATAATGATAATTTTGAGTTTAAGATTTTTAATTGGGTTAAGATTGTGTGTTAAGAAATTGAATTCCATATAACGTTCATTTTATGTGAAAATGGAAATTTTGTGTAAATTATGTTAAAATAATGTAAAAAGTGGTTACAAATATTTTTAAAATGTATGTTTCAGACTTTTTCATCATTTTTGTACAAATTTTATAAGTTTTGAATTGTATACATAAGAGAATTGGTGTAGAAGGTATGTATTAGCTTGTGTAAATGGCAAATAAGCTCTATTTTGTGTCTCAAGCCTAATTTAATGGGCTAGTGAGCTAATTACTTGAGTATAGCCTTAATGGGCTTAATTAATGGAAAGAAATAGGTGGAATTTTCTGGAGAAAACAGGATCGTGCTACTCTTCCAGAAAAGGAACGCTCTTTCCTTCCTTCTACAACCTTATCTCAGACAAAAAAAAACTACGCTCTTCCCTTTGCAAAACCCTACCGAAAATCAAATCTTCTAAATCAAATTAAAGGGGAAAAGTTTGATATTTCTTGTTTACCTCAGAAAAAATTTAGATCTTCTTACTTCTAGAGATTAAGAGAATGATATTGTAAGGGGTTTCTATTGCATGCCTGAAGTACTTGCTGATTTGGGTTTTGGAAGCATTGATTCATTTATTTTGCAGCCAATGCAAGTCAGAAACTCTTCCAAATCCAGCAAGGTGAGTAACATCACTCACGCTAGCTATTCTCAGTTTTATATGTTCATATTTGGTGTAAAGTTGAAGTTTGGAGCTATAAAAATCAAGTTTTGATCATAGTTGTGCTCAATATCAAATTCCGAAATTTGTTCATCTTTGAAGCTGAAACAAAATTATGTATATCTTCCTCGTTTCTTATCAGAATTATGTCAATTTTTTTTTGTTAGAAAATAGATTCAATAAGCTACATTTTTCGTTCATATTGTTTTTTGAGATTTTATAGTTTACTAGGTCTGAATCAGGTTTCAAACTGATGTATAATTTTGTGTTTTTTTCAATATATCTCGTTTCCTGAAAATGCACTATAGTAAAACCATCATATCTTTTGCGTAATTTATCCGATTTAGGTATAATTTTTTTTTTAGAAACTAGATTCGGTAAGCTACAATTTTCGTTCATATTGTTTCTAGAAATTTCATCATTTGATAGGCCTGAAACAGATTTCGAAATGATGGTATAATTCTTTCTTTTGCCTAATTTTCTGAGTTGAAACTTGAAATTGTTTTAATCGTAACTTTTTCGTATTTAATCGGAATTTGATAATTCTTGATGATTCGGAAAGCTAATAACATTTTATACAAGCTCATGTATTAAGTTTTCTGTAAGAAAATTTATGACGTTACCAAATTTTGGATAAAATTGCATGGTTTGAGAGAACCTATTTATGAGTATATTCGATAAGGAACCATTTTTAGAAGTATATGAACGCCGATGAGATGAGGCGTGTTAAATGTTAAAATTTCCTTAGTTAGGACTTATGGTTATAATTATCTATCACGATGTTAATTTAGTTGCAATAAAACGAGGCAAGATTTTTTTTTTTAATGATGATTTCACGATGTTGAGATGTTTTATGATGATTTTCCACTTGTCTATAAAATGAGACAAGTCATGATGTTAATAGTACCCATCAATGAGATGAGACAAGTAGGGTATTGTATTTACGCCAATGAGATGAGGCGTAATATATATGTTTCATGACGTTTATGATGTTTTTTTGAGGTTTCCGATGTGGTATCAACTATCGGCTAGTAAACCGTTTGGCACAAACGTATGGTATGGGACATATGTTCATGCCTTATGGGTTCCTATCCGAGAAGTTGAGGCACATTCACGATGTTACTAGTACTATTGACCGAGTACTAGATTGGAGTCATCACGATGTTTTAGACTATAGCCATCATGATGATCACGATGTTTGTGACTCCAATCACCATGATGTTTATTACTCGGGCTTTTGTGACTTAGGGGCATCACGATGTTCTTGGCTATAGTCGTCACGAAGATGATGATGTTTGTGTCCCCAGTCATCACGATATATGGTACCAAAAAGTATAGTACTAGTCAAGATGTAAGCACGTGCTGTATTTCTTGAAGTTTCTTGATGTTTTGATTTCACTATTTCGATGATGATACTTTATTATTGCCTTATGTAAGGAATAAAATACTTATTTATAAGTATGTTTAATGGTGGTTTCTAATATGATGTTTTGAACTCCTTCCGGGTTCTAATAAAATGGGTTTGAGATATATTTATAATTGTACCGATGAGATGAGGTATAATTTGTGAAAATTCTTTAATGATGAATTTTAGTGATAAAGTTGAAATGTATTTATAATTATATCGTTGAGATATGGTACAATTTATGGAGATACTTTTATAATGAATTATAATAATGGATTTGGGATATATTTATGTTTATACCGATGATATGAGGTATAAATTATGGTAATTATTTTAAAATGTTTTTGAATGATGGATGCAAAATATATTTTTATCTATACCAATCAAATGAGGTATATATTATTGTGAGGTTTGTTTATAACGAGTTTAGTAATAGATTTAAGATGTTTCTATATTTATACCAACGAAAGGAGGTATAAATAATTAAGAAGATTCTATAGATAATTTTTATGATATGTTGAATGATATTTTTGATATTTTAGTATATGCCAATGAGATGAGGCATATCTATATGTTCATCTTTATATGAAGGACATATATTTTAATGTATAGTTATGCTAATCCCGCCTTAGGGAGATATTCATATCTTTTGAAGTCTTTAACGACATTTAATTCACCTTGTCTATGATATGAGGAAGAAACTAAATTAATTAAGCCCTACATGTACAACTTAGCTCGTTGATGTTTTATTTTCTTAAGTGTAGTTTTCCACTTGAGAATAGCTATATTCTAATTATCACTTCTACATCCAAAGAAAAGATATCATTCTTTCTTAGAAGAAAGTAACCCCATTATGACATGGTATCCTTTGGAAAAAGGGGTATCATATCTTTCTTTCACTTAACCTTATCGACTTCTCAGTTTTACTGATGAGTATAGCTAGCCTGACCCGTGTGTTTCCACTCGGGTCAGACCGAGTTGTTTCGGGTCCTAGCTTCTCTTTGGACATAACAGTTTCTTGATGCTTCCTTGTGGGATCGAGTCCTTCTCTTGGAATTGTCTAACATTTCTTTGAGATGTTGTTGAATTGTTATTCTTTTCCTTTCGTATATAGAATGGTCGTCATATCACTTTGTCGTAGCATTTGTATTATATTGAGATGTATCATTGTATATGTAAGTGTGTATATATGTATCTGTACTGTTCTATGTTGAGATAGTCATTACTTATGGTGTTTTGTTCTGATAGATTCATAGCTATCTATAGCTTTGCATTATCTATTTATTGATTATGTCGATCCACTTGACTTGAAAAAAAAAAGACATCACTTGTCAACATATTCAATAGATTGTTAAGACAAGGTTATAGTTAGTCGCCCCTAACCAGACCTATTCTCTACATTAGCAGACAGAATTACTATGTAATTCTCTTTTTTTAATGTTGGTCTCGGGGTGGGGTGTTACATTTTGGTATCAGAGCAGGATTTCAGAACGAAATATGATAAACATAGAACAGAGACATGTATGGCGATACATCCAAATATAGTGCAAATGTTACTAACCCATATCTTTAAGCTTTTATCTTTCTTCGATTCGTTGAGTTGATAATTTGGGATATGTCTAGGAATATATGTATTCCGTAATATTCCAGATTAAGATGATGGCGTCTTATTATAAGTGTAATTCTTTGGATTTATTCTGTTTAGGTCAAGCATTCTGAGAATATCTCGATGATTCCTTTTATGCTTCCGATTTTTGAGTGAATTATAAACTGTGCTTTTGAAATCTTTTAAAGTAAAGATTTGTTTAAGAAGGAAGTTAAAATTTTATTTTTGTTATGAATTGAAAATCATATGAAAGAATTTCTTTTATAGAAAATCATTTCCTTTCATGTTGAGTCGTCCATTCGAGTGTTTAAAAATTCTATTTGATACGTCTAATCAACGATATCGATAGGAATTTCTTAAATGTTAGGATGAGACAATCATGCATGGTATTAAAGTTTAAAATCACTTCATTAAGAAGTTTATGAGTTTTCTTAAAAAGAGGGATTGAGACTTTGTTTTCTAAGTAATAATTTTCTCCAGCCATGAGAATTTTGAAGTCTATAACCATCTTCTTGAGATATTTTAATTCCTTGTGTTCCTATTGCCTTAGTGCAATTGTCTAATTGTTCACATAATTGCGGTCATTAAGTTTGTTGGGCTCCTAAATAAACCACATTCTTTTGGTTTTTCCTATCCATTTTGAAGTTTATTCTCTTATCGATTCGGTTTTTCATTGTGAAATATGGAAAAATAGGACGATTATTCCTTTGATGTCTTGGGTTAAAGTTAAGTTAAATATCAATATAGTTCGAGGCATTTTGAGAATTTTTCTCTTATGATTGATTTTGTGAGGTATTTTTACCGTTGCATTCTTGTTTAAAGGTGAGGTACCTTCAAATTTTGAGTCGATGCTCAGAAATTTTCTAAAATTCGCTTATCGCTGCGTAGATGTTCAGGAAAGTTTATAGAATTATCAAGCTATTTCCTTCAACCTTGCATTGTCTTGAGTAAAAGATAAGGAAAAATTTTATTTTGTGTTTGTTTAGGTTTCACTTGATTGATGAGATTAAGATGTTGAATACAGTTTTTCCTCTAGAAATTGCGAGGACGCAATTTTGTTAAAGGGGGAAGTCTGTAACAACTCGAATTTTGGAGATTGCCGGTATATTAAATTATTATTGAATATGGAGATTATAGAATGAATTAAGAAATAATTTGGTGAAAAATTAACAAAGGGAGATAATATTCATTTAAAGTGAATAATAAGTGCATGTGTGAAATTATGTCTAATGGAATTTGAGCTCATGAGAAAATAAGTTTAATCTTGTTTTAGGATAATTGGGATTGAACGTATGGAATTTGGGCTAAGTTGAAAAAGTAATATTTTGTTTGATAAATAACCAATTTTGTGTACTTAGGATTTGGAAAATAATGATTATGAAGAAAATATTGTTTTGAAACAATAAAAATTTAAAGATAATAATGAATAGAAATTTGAGGAATTTCTAGGCGCTTTTGTTTGGAAGTTTTTACTAAATCTTTTATAAGTAAAGATTGTGTAAAACTATGTGTAACAAAAATAAAGTTTATGTAAATATATGTTAGAAGGATGTTAAAATAATTTTAAAAAGTTTAAAAGAGTATTGATAATGATAATTTTGAGTTTAAGATTTTTAATTGGGTTAAGATTGTGTGTTAAGAAATTGAATTCCATATAACGTTCATTTTATGTGAAAATGTAAACTGTGTAAATTATGTTAAAATAATGTAAAAAGTGGGTACAAATATTTTTAAAATGTATGTTTCAGACTTTTTCATTATTTTTGTACAAATTTTATAAGTTTTGAATTGTATACATAGGAGAATCTGTAACGACCTGAAAACCCGAACCAATTTGAAAATGTCAATTTGGTTAATTTATAGAATTTTGAATATTTAAATTGATTTATTTTAAATAATAACAACAGGAAAATTTATTTTAATCGAAGTAAAAACGAATAAATTTATTTTTATTTATATAACGAGCCTGAAATGGCGCGGCAGTTTGAAAATTCGATTTTTAAGTTCAATCGACTGCACAGGATTCAAAATAAATCGGATTTTTAGCGAAACAAGAAATATTTGAACCTGCTTGATAATATCTTTCCAACGAATCCGAAAAATCGAAATTCCGTAATGGAAATCAAAAGTTATGGTCAAATGAAAATTTAGAATAGTCGCTATAGAAAATATAAAGGCCTGTAAAATAGCCATTTTTCAAACGACCTCTGTTTTCGACGAAACTGGCGCCATTGGATCCGGAATGTCGAATTATTGCTATGTTTTAATTTTCGGAATTTTTCGAATTTATCTGTGAGCGTGGCAAGTGAAAACGCGTTTTGTCAGTTGACAGTTAAATTGGATCGACCCGAAAAAGGCCATTTTTCAAACGGCCTCAGAATTCGACGAAATCAGTTTTGTTGGGATCGTATCATCAAAACAAAGACAGAAATAATTTTTCTGGATTTTTCGGGGTTAGTATGTGGCCCCGATAATGTAAAATGTACGTTCGAATTGATATACGATAACTGTGTGTGTGTTAATCAGTTTGGACCTTATATTTATATATATATTAGGGCCACTAACACCAAATCATCTCATTTCCACCTCTCCATCAGATTTTCCTCTTTAATGGCTGACCAAAAATTTCAAAACCCTAGATCTAAAATAAAATCCAACTCAAAAATAAAATTTCTCCGAATCATAGCTTATTATATGTCATTTCGAAGCTCTCGATGAGTAGATCGTAGATCTGCAATTTGTTTCAACATGCAGTGAGCGGTTGCGCTGGAAATCGCGGTCAAAGGTAGCAGTTTTCGTAACCCTAAGTACAAATTTGGGCCTTTTTGATTCGAGCTTCAATCGAAGAAATTAACTTATGGGTATCGAAGAGGGGAGTCATGCGAGGTTCACGGTGGTGGCCGGAGGTTCTAGGGCTCAAGGGGTCGCCAAATTTTTCGAGTTTTAGGGTTCCAAGACCCGATCTTTGGGTTCGTCGCACGTGCAGTAGGGCACGCCGGAAGTCATGGGGTCACCACCGAGAGGTGCGCCTCGGGATGCTCTTCGAATTGCCGGTGGTTGGGGTTCTAACCATGGTCGGAGCATTGAGGATTTGTGGGTCAAAGTTTCGGGTTTCGTGGGTTGTTTTCCCGTGGTTTACTGTAGCGAATAAAAGGAGGAGCGGGAAGGAGGATTTGAGGGACGCTGACGTGGCAGTGAGAGATTGGGTGAGAGAAATGGTTTAATTAATTTATATATTTTGAAATTCAAACGTTCAAATGACTATAACTTTTGCATACGGACTCGGATTTGGACACGGTTTGTTGCGTCGGGATCGTGGCGGAGTTGCGGACATTTTGGCACTAATCTCACTGCCATTGGAGACTGTCAAATTTTGGGCCTTTCTGAACGCTTGATTCAAATTGAAACCCGAAGGTGAGTGTTTCTTCACTCACGTAAGACTAAATTTATCCCATATTTATCGAATTAATGTATGGAATAAATTGTTTACATGGTTGTGTTTGATTTGGTGAATGATTGCTTGAAATTGATATGCCAGTGTGTTACATGCAATAATAATCGATAATTGGTTATTTAAATTTAATTTAAATTTCAAATTTGAAAACTCCGACACCTGTCAACCAGTATGTGATTAGATTTACTGTTTGAATGAATGTTTGTGATGGAGGCGTCTGTTTACTTGATTACTGAAGGTGTATTGTTTGAATTGTTCTGTCATTCAGTATATGATGTGGTGTGCCCATGTGACGATAAATCCCAATTACCCTTGTTGTTGCGGGCATCGAATAAACCCGGGATTTATCGATAAAATGAATTAAGAACACAGAGTGAAATGATAAACCTCTGTGACCCCGATTTGGATTGAAATGATAGATCCATCCCGAATATCGAGAAATTAAATTTAAATCACTTGGCCATAGGATAGCAAAATTATATACGGACACCGGTTGTTTAAATATATTTGTTTAACCATGAATTTTGAAATTTATTGTTTAACGACAATAAGAAATGTTTTATAATTTATTTCCTTTGAATTTGATATTTGAAATGCAAATAAAAAGGGGAAATAAATTTGGGTTGTAATTAAGGTTAAATATAAGTGAAAATGATTTTATCGAATGTATTGAGATTGAACTGTGTGTCTGATTTGAGATTTACTTTAAATCAGCCTTGATTTGAATTAAAGGTGAATTGTAAACTCGACATTTGTTGAAATTTAAAATCTTGAAACGATGAAATTGAATTGAAAAATTCAAAGTTTGTTATAAATTGAATATTCGAAATGGGAGCATGATTTGAAATTGAATGTTGCTTCGGGATTCAACGTATTGAATTTAAAATAAATATCGAAGTGGGAATTTGAATAAATTGAAATGATCGAAATCGGATTTGGTTTATTTGTTATGAATTAAGATCGTTGAATTGGGCACTCGGGTTAAAAAAAAATAACCATCTGATTTGGAATTGGCAAAATTTGAAATGAATGTATATTTGAAATAAAGTCGATCGGGATTGTGAATTCGAATTGATTTACTTGAAGTTGAAATACAACTGCAAGTGTAAACGAAATCTGGGCGAAACGATGATAATTCCAACTATAGTATGTCAAAACTATTTTTCAAAACTATTTTGTTAATAAATTAAATTTCCTTATAACTATTTATTGTATAAATTATTTAAATAAAATACTTTATAATTATTAATTATTTATTTTATGAATTATTTTAATGTTTTAATTATTTTGTCAAACTCTACTTTTATTACAAACTATTATTTCAAATTATTTCAATTATACCTTTAAACTATTTAAATATATTGTTAATTAATTGGATATTCAAATTTTATAAGTTGGAATTAGTTCAAGATGTTGAGCGTAAATGGGAATATCCCAGTTGAATAATATTCTATTTAGAATATGAAAATGAATTTCGAAACATGATATTTTGATATGAAACACGAACTCCTTTGAAAGGTAAAAACCCTGACCGGTGTGAAAAATGTAAATGATGGGTTGTCAAGGAGACCGGAGTCGACATAAGGCATACTCTCTGTCAGTGTCGATACCACTTTGACAACTGTGTACGCGGTGGAAGTTCCAGAACCGAAGTCGGATGGTATGGAGGCGATTACTGGATTTGAAGAAAGAGAACGATGATGGATTAGCCTTGACCTTCGGGTCATAATTGAAATGACTAAAACAGGAGCCATCCCCGGGTTAATGAGATCGCATCTCTGATCGAACGCACTCCTTCGAAACCATCTCTATTACTATTATGATCGATTTGGGTGCACCTTTGAATATGGGAATGTCGTTCGAGGTGGGCGGTAGTTGCGGCTATGCATTACCACCGGCCTGGGGCCCGCGAATTCGGTAGAATCCTACCGGGGTATTCCTCAGTGCCTTGTCATATTATCCTGATCGAGCCCCTACGATTTTGATTTAACGTTGTCGTATCACGGTGCATCCCTATCCACCGACGTACTGGTGTGTTATATGCAAACTGTACGGCAATGGTATAAACGGCGTAAGGGTAACATGTAATCCCGCTTACGCTATTTTCGATATTATACTTTACTGAATAAACACTATTGTAATAGCGTATTATACTATGTATGTATTAGTTTAACGGATCCTTGAGAGATGGAAAAATCCCGTAACATCTCTTGAGTTACTGCACCATGACACCGATATTATTCTGTAATTTAATTTGACTAATATGAGATGATTTAGTGCTGATCCGAGTGTTTGTTGTGTTTTTCTTTTTATGCAATACGCTCGGGTCAGCAGATGTTGCAGTTAATGAAGATTGTTTTGCCTTGGAGATCGAAGATGAAGTTGATATATATGTATCCACTACATTCTATTTCCGCTGCATTACTGTATGTAAGTATGTAACTCTGATTGATTTGAATGTTGTAACTCAAATGTATATCTTTAAATGTTTTGAATTATTATTTGTTTATTATATGTTGTCCTTCCGCTGTGAGATTTCGTGGTTGTTTCCTTCCTTTCTTCTTTTTCTTATTTTTTTTCCCCAAATAACTATCTGGATTGGCGATTTGTTTAGGTCGACATGTGTGGTTTATTGTCGATTTGAACGGTCAAAAATCTGGATTGTTACATTTGGTATCAGAGCGATGGTTAGCGATAACCTTGGCTCTGTTTGGGAATTAACTCATTAGAGATGGGGTTAGTAATGCCCTAGAATGAGTTCGAGTGGATATATGAGAGAGCGTATTTGTAATTTGGATATAAATTGATTTTATGTTGTGTTAATTGTTCTGTTGAATATTTATAGATTCTGGTCGACATATGGGACGCCGTACGATCGATAGGAATTTCTAAATAATCGAACAGAATGATTTGACATAATATGGTTTTCAATTATATTTTTAAATATATCGAATATATATTATGGTTCAAATATGTATGTACTTAATTTAGTGGGTGATAATGTAAAGTTGTTACCTATTGTGGTTGATTTAAATCGCAAAAACTAATATGAAAAATTAGTGAATTTAGAAGTATTTGGAAATGAAATCTGTTGAATATAATTGGGTGAGAAAGGTTTGAGGTTAAAATAGAAGCGAACTTGAAATTGGATCCTGGGTGTTTTCGAAGATAGTTGCTAAAGTTTGAAATAAGGTCGTACGATAAAAATAGTTTGGAAATGGTTTTCAAATGGTTTTCAATGAATAAGTGTGAAACCTCTACTTAGACCTTAGGAATGACTTCGGTAATGAGTGCACGCATTATCGATGATTATTCAGAAGAGTTTAAGTGGGGGAGAGACCACCCAGTATTTTCATATCTAGCTTGAAAGGATTTTTAGATTTAAACTCCTATAATATAAGTTTGTACAAAAAGTATAAGATATTTATAACTGAGTTTAAGGTTTAACAAGAATTGAAATTTCTATGTCTTCTTAAATTTAAGGTTTGAATTTAAAAATCCATATGATATGGTTTCTAAAATATTATAACCATATATATATGTAATTTTAAAACTTGAATTATAAACCTGGAATCAAGCACCTTGAGCTGTTTTAACTGGTGATAATGATTTGAGAGTAGAATAAATGAATTAAGTTATGGGAATAAAATTTGATTTAAGATGGAAATAAAAACAAATGAATGTTAAAATGGTTAAGGAATGAATAGAATGAACAAAACAAGGGAACGAAGATTTGCCGGGAAAGAATATATAAAAATATAAATGATTTAAATAGAACGCGCCGCGCAGCGACAGTTCGCGGATTTCGATCATTGACCTTGAATAGACGTAGCGGGAGATCCGACCAACGGATTCTCCTAAAACCGGAACCGTTGGGTTCGTACCGAAAAGAGCTTTCTAACGAATATGAGAGGTTTGAAATCTAACGGTTGGATTTGGAGATATGTCCAAAGCAAATTTGGAAAAGGTCGCTATGGCCGCAGTTCGGTGGCCGTTATTGGAAACCGACTGAAATATCGATAATAAAATTTTTAAAAATATTAAAAATTTGTGTAAAATCATAATAAGTGATTTGGGAAGAATTGGGATGAAAATATAAAACTCTAGATGGGTTAAAACTCAATTGGACGGTACATCGAATATGAACATAAGTATGAACAATGAAATGGAATGTAAATCATATCGTCGAATGGTGTATAACCTAAATTTAGTAGAGGAATGGAGTCAAATGGAGTTTAACTCAGGAAATTGAATAAAATGATTTGAGAACTAAAATTTGGAAAAATTTCGAGGGTGAACATTTCCTTAATTCCAATCATGAGAGGGTGAGCCGAGTAAATAAGCATGTTAATGGAATGATATTTCATGTAACTTGAATGGGAAATATATAGAAAATGTATCGGAATTTGAGTAAACAAATTTAATTCGAATCCATTTTCTGAGTAAAGAGATAATAACGACTGAAATAAATAAGTTGAAATGAACTTGAGTAAGATAGACGATGGCATAATATGAATAGATAAAATAAAATTTGCTTAATACAAGTGAAATGAACGGGAGTATACTTAAGCGATAAAGGATAAGCTTCATTTGGGTTGCTGGCTTGACATAAAAATATTGGTTTTGGGGTTAAATGATTATTGTATGTTAGGTAAGTTGCTATATATTGTATATATGTTGATTTTCATGTATATGTAAGTTTTGGCAGGTGTAAGAAGTCGCATTTCGTTTTGAAGCTCGCTTGCGCTAAATACTAAATGCAAAGGTAAATAAAAACCGCAAAATAAACGCTAAACAAGGTACGTACTTGTGGTATATGGTTTTGTGGTTTTATATTTTGTTTTTCCCCATTTTGGGATGCCTCATCGTTGGATGAGATGTATATTGAGTCATATGTATTTTGGGATTCTTCCCAGACCTCTCCGTACAAAGGAGATGCTGCCGAAATTTTCCGTGATTTCGGGAGTTAGAAAAATTTACGAGTTTTATAACTATACTTGTTTTGGAAATATTAATTTTAAATATGAATTTGAAATAAATATGCACTTAATATCGGTTCGTTCTCTTTTCGAGGACGAAAAGACTTTAAGTGGGGGAGAATGTAACGACCTGAAAACCCGAACCAATTTGAAAATGTCAATTTGGTTAATTTATAGAATTTTGAATATTTAAATTGATTTATTTTAAATAATAACGACGGGAAAATTTATTTTAATCGAAGTAAAAACGAATAAATTTATTTTTATTTATATAACGAGCCTGAAATGGCGCGGCAGTTTGAAAATTCGATTTTTAAGTTCAATCGACTGCACAGGATTCAAAATAAATCGGATTTTTAGCGAAACAAGAAATATTTGAACCTGCTTGATAATATCTTTCCAACGAATCCGAAAAATCGAAATTCCGTAATGGAAATCAAAAGTTATGGTCAAATGAAAATTCAGAATAGTCGCTATAAAATATATAAAGGCCTGTAAAATAGCCATTTTTCAAACGACCTCTGTTTTCGACGAAACTGGCGCCATTGGATCCGGAATGTCGAATTATTGCTAGGTTTTAATTTTTGGAATTTTTCGAATTTATCTGTGAGCGTGGCATGTGAAAACGCGTTTTGTCAGTTGACAGTTAAATTGGATCGACCCGAAAAAGGCCATTTTTCAAACAGCCTCAGAATTCGACGAAATCAGTTTTGTTGGGATCGTATCATCAAAACAAAGACAGAAATAATTTTTCTGGATTTTTCGGGGTTAGTATGTGGCCCCGATAATGTAAAATGTACGTTCGAATTGATATACGATAACTGTGTGTGTGTTAATCAGTTTGGACCTTATATTTATATATATATTAGGGCCACTAACACCAAATCAGCTCATTTCCACCTCTCCATCAGATTTTCCTCTTTAATGGCTGACCAAAAATTTCAAAACCCTAGATCTAAAATAAAATCCAACTCAAAAATAAAATTTCTCCGAATCATAGCTTATTATATGTCATTTCGAAGCTCTCGATGAGTAGATCGTAGATCTGCAATTTGTTTCAACATGCAGTGAGCGGTTGCACCGGAAATCGCGGTCAAAGGTAGCAGTTTTCGTAACCCTAAGTACAAATTTGGGGCTTTTTGATTCGAGCTTCAATCGAAGAAATTAACTTATGGGTATCGAAGAGGGGAGTCATGCGAGGTTCACGGTGGTGGCCGTAGGTTCTAGGGCTCAAGGGGTCGCCAAATTTTTCGAGTTTTAGGGTTCCAAGACCCGATCTTTGGGTTCGTCGCACGTGCAGTAGGGCACGCCGGAAGTCATGGGGTCACCACCGAGAGGTGCGCCTCGGGATGCTCTTCGAATTGCCGGTGGTTGGGGTTCTAACCATGGTCGGAGCATTGAGGATTTGTGGGTCAAAGTTTCGGGTTTCGTGGGTTGTTTTCCCATGGTTTACTGTAGCGAATAAAAGGAGGAGCGGGAAGGAGGATTTGAGGGACGCTGACGTGGCAGTGAGAGATTGGGTGAGAGAAATGGTTTAATTAATTTATATATTTTGAAATTCAAACGTTCAAATGACTATAACTTTTGCATACGGACTCGGATTTGGACACGGTTTGTTGCGTCGGGATCGTGGCGGAGTTGCGGACATTTTGGCACTAATCTCACTGCCATTGGAGACTGTCAAATTTTGGGCCTTTCTGAACGCTTGATTCAAATTGAAACCCGAAGGTGAGTGTTTCTTCACTCACGTAAGACTAAATTTATCCCATATTTATCGAATTAATGTATGGAATAAATTGTTTACATGGTTGTGTTTGATTTGGTGAATGATTGCTTGAAATTGATATGCCAGTGTGTTACATGCAATAATAATCGATAATTGGTTATTTAAATTTAATTTAAATTTCAAATTTGAAAACTCCGACACCTGTCAACCAGTATGTGATTAGATTTACTGTTTGAATGAATGTTTGTGATGGAGGCGTCTGTTTACTTGATTACTGAAGGTGTATTGTTTGAATTGTTCTGTCATTCAGTATATGATGTGGTGTGCCCATGTGACGATAAATCCCAATTACCCTTGTTGTTGCGGGCATCGAATAAACCCGGGATTTATCGATAAAATGAATTAAGAACACAGAGTGAAATGATAAACCTCTGTGACCCCGATTTGGATTGAAATGATAGATCCATCCCAAATATCGAGAAATTAAATTTAAATCACTTGGCCATAGGATAGCAAAATTATATACGGACACCGGTTGTTTAAATATATTTGTTTAACCATGAATTTTGAAATTTATTGTTTAACGACAATAAGAAATGTTTTATAATTTATTTCCTTTGAATTTGATATTTGAAATGCAAATAAAAAGGGGAAATAAATTTGGGTTGTAATTAAGGTTAAATATAAGTGAAAATGATTTTATCGAATGTATTGAGATTGAACTGTGTGTCTGATTTGAGATTTACTTTAAATCAGCCTTGATTTGAATTAAAGGTGAATTGTAAACTCGACATTTGTTGAAATTTAAAATCTTGAAACGATGAAATTGAATTGAAAAATTCAAAGTTTGTTATAAATTGAATATTCGAAATGGGAGCATGATTTGAAATTGAATGTTGCTTCGGGATTCAACGTATTGAATTTAAAATAAATATCGAAGTGGGAATTTGAATAAATTGAAATGATCGAAATCGGATTTGGTTTATTTGTTATGAATTAAGATCGTTGAATTGGGCACTCGGGTTAAAAAAAAATAACCATCTGATTTGGAATTGGCAAAATTTGAAATGAATGTATATTTGAAATAAAGTCGATCGGGATTGTGAATTCGAATTGATTTACTTGAAGTTGAAATACAACTGCAAGTGTAAACGAAATCTGGGCGAAACGATGATAATTCCAACTATAGTATGTCAAAACTATTTTTCAAAACTATTTTGTTAATAAATTAAATTTCCTTATAACTATTTATTGTATAAATTATTTAAATAAAATACTTTATAATTATTAATTATTTATTTTATGAATTATTTTAATGTTTTAATTATTTTGTCAAACTCTACTTTTATTACAAACTATTATTTCAAATTATTTCAATTATACCTTTAAACTATTTAAATATATTGTTAATTAATTGGATATTCAAATTTTATAAGTTGGAATTAGTTCAAGATGTTGAGCGTAAATGGGAATATCCCAGTTGAATAATATTCTATTTAGAATATGAAAATGAATTTCGAAACATGATATTTTGATATGAAACACGAACTCCTTTGAAAGGTAAAAACCCTGACCGGTGTGAAAAATGTAAATGATGGGTTGTCAAGGAGACCGGAGTCGACATAAGGCATACTCTCTGTCAGTGTCGATACCACTTTGACAACTGTGTACGCGGTGGAAGTTCCAGAACCGAAGTCGGATGGTATGGAGGCGATTACTGGATTTGAAGAAAGAGAACGATGATGGATTAGCCTTGACCTTCGGGTCATAATTGAAATGACTAAAACAGAAGCCATCCCCGGGTTAATGAGATCGCATCTCTGATCGAACGCACTCCTTCGAAACCATCTCTATTACTATTATGATCGATTTGGGTGCACCTTTGAATATGGGAATGTCGTTCGAGGTGGGCGGTAGTTGCGGCTATGCGTTACCACCGGCCTGGGGCCCGCGAATTCGGTAGAATCCTACCGGGGTATTCCTCAGTGCCTTGTCATATTATCCTGATCGAGCCCCTACGATTTTGATTTAACGTTGTCGTATCACGGCGCATCCCTATCCACCGACGTACTGGTGTGTTATATGCAAACTGTACGGCAATGGTATAAACGGCGTAAGGGTAACATGTAATCCCGCTTACGCTATTTTCGATATTATACTTTACTGAATAAACACTATTGTAATAGCGTATTATACTATGTATGTATTAGTTTAACGGATCCTTGAGAGATGGAAAAATCCCGTAACATCTCTTGAGTTACTGCACCATGACACCGATATTATTCTGTAATTTAATTTGACTAATATGAGATGATTTAGTGCTGATCCGAGTGTTTGTTGTGTTTTTCTTTTTATGCAATACGCTCGGGTCAGCAGATGTTGCAGTTAATGAAGATTGTTTTGCCTTGGAGATCGAAGACGAAGTTGATATATATGTATCCACTACATTCTATTTCCGCTGCATTACTGTATGTAAGTATGTAACTCTGATTGATTTGAATGTTGTAACTCAAATGTATATCTTTAAATGTTTTGAATTATTATTTGTTTATTTTATGTTGTCCTTCCGCTGTGAGATTTCGTGGTTGTTTCCTTCCTTTCTTCTTTTTCTTATTTTTTTTCCCAAATAACTATCTGGATTGGCGATTTGTTTAGGTCGACATGTGTGGTTTATTGTCGATTTGAACGGTCAAAAATCTGGATTGTTACAGAATCGGTGTAGAAGGTATGTAATGGCTTTTGTAAATGGCAAATAAGCTCTAATTTGTGTCTCAAGTCTAATCTAATGGGCTAATGAGCTAATTACTTGATTATAGCCTTAATGGGCTTAATTAATGGAAAGAAATAGGTAGAATTTTCTGGAGAAAACAGGATCGTGTTTCTCTTCCAGAAAAGGAACGCTCTTTCCTTCCTTCCATAACCTTATCTAAGATAATAAAAAAACTACGCTCTTCCCTTTGCAAAACCCTACCAAAAATCAAATCTTCTAAATCAAATTAAAGGGGAAAAGCTTGATATTTCTTGTTTACCTCAACAAAAATTTAGATCTTCTTACTTCTAGAGATTAAGAGAATGATATTGTAAGGGGTTTCTATTGCATGCCTGAAGTACTTGCTGATTTGGGTTTTGGAAGCATTTATCCATTTATTTTGCAGCCAATCCAAGTTAGAAACTCTTCCAAATCCAAGCAAAGTGAGTAACATCACTCACGCTAGCTATTCTCAGTTTTATATGTTCATATTTGGTGTAAAGTTGATGTTTGGAGCTATAAAAATCAAGTTTTGATCATAGTTGGGCTCAATATAAAAACTGAAATTTGTTCATCTTTGAAGCTGAAACAAAATTATGTATATCTTCCTCGTTTCTTATCGGAATTAGGTCAATTTTTTTGTTAGAAAATAGATTCGATTTTTTGTTCATATTGTTTTACGAGATTTTATCGTTTACTAGGTCTGAATCAGGTTTCAAACTAATGTATAATTTTGTGTTTTTTTCAATATATCTCGTTTCCTGAAAATGCACTATAGTAAAACCATCATATCTTTTGCATCTTTTATCCGATTAAGGTCAATTTTTTTTGTTAGAAACTAGATTCGATAAGCTACAATTTTCGTTCATATTGTTTCTCGAAAGTTCATCATTTGATAGTCCTGAAACAGATTTCGAAATGATGGTATAATTCTGTCTTTTGCCTAATTTTCTGAGTTGAAACTTGAAATTGTTTTAGTCATAACTTTTTCGTTTTTAATCGGAATTTGATTATTCTTGATGATTCAGAAAGCTAAAAACATTTTCTACAAGCTCATGTATTAAGTTTTCTATAAGAAAATTTATGACGTTACTAAATTTTGGATAAAATTGCATGGTTTGAGATAACCTATTTATGAGTATATTCGATAAGGAACCATTTTTAGAAGTATGTGAACGCCGATGAGATGAGCCGTGTTAAATGTTAAAATTTCCTTATTTGGGACTTATGGTTATAATTATCTATCACGATGTTAATTTAGTTGCAATAAGACGAGGCAAGATTTTTTTTTTAAAAAAAATGATGATTTCTCGATGTTGAGATGTTTTATGATGATTTTCCACTTGTCTATAAAATGAGACAAGTCACGATGTTAATAGTACCCGTCAATGAGATGAGACAAGTAGGGTATTGTATTTATGCCAATGAGATGAGGCGTAATATATATGTTTCATGACGTTTATGATGTTTTTTTGAGGTTTCTGATGTGGTATCAACTACCAGCTAGTAAACCGTTAGGCACAAACGTATGGTATGGGACATATGTTCATGCCTTATGGGTTCCTATCCTAGAAGTTGAGGCACATTCACGATGTTACTATTACTATTGACCGAGTACTAGATTGGAGTCATCACGATGTTTTCTACTATAGCCATCATGATGATCACGATGTTTGTGACTCCAATCACCATGATGTTTATTACTCAGGCTTTTGTGACTTAGGTGCATCACGATGTTCTTGGCTATAGTCGTCTAGAAGATGATGATGTTTGTGTCCCTAGTCATCACAATATATGGTACCAAAAGTATAGTACTAGTCAAGATGTAAGCACGTGCTGTATTTCTTGAAGTTTCTTGATGTTTTAATTTCACTATTTCGATGATGATACTTTATTATTGCCTTGTGTAAGGACATAAAAAGACTTATTTATATGCATGTTTAATGGTGGTTTCTAATATGATGTTTTGAACTCCTTCCGGTTTCTATTAAAATGGGTTTGAGATATATTTATAATTGTACCGATGAGATGAGGTATAATTTGTGAAAATTCTTTTATGATGAATTTTAGTGAGAAAGTTGAAATGTATTTATAATTATATCGTTGAGATATGGTATAATTTATGGAGATTCTTTTATAATGAATTATAATAATGGATTTGGGATATCTGTATGTTTATACCGATGATATGAGGTATAAATTATGGAAATTCTTTTAAAATGTTTTTGAATGATGGATGCAAGATGTATTTTTATCTATACCAATGAAATGAGGTATATATTATTGTGAGGTTTGTTTATAACGAGTTTAGTAATAGATTTAAGATGTTTCTATATTTATACCAATGAAAGGAGGTATAAATAATTAAGAAGATTCTATAGATAATTTTTATGATATGTTGAATGATATTTTTGATATTTTAGTATATGCCAATGAGATGAGGCATATCTATATGTTCATCTTTATATGAAGGACATATATTTTAATGTATAGTTATGCTAATCCCGCCTTAGGGAGATACTCATATCTTTTGAAGTCTTTAACGACATTTAATTCACCTTGTCTATGATATGAGGAAGAAACTAAATTAATTAAGCCCTACATGTAAAACTTAGCTCATTGATGTTTTATTTTCTTAAGTTTAGTTTTCCACTTGAGCATAGCTTTATTCTAATTATCACTTCTACTTCCAAAGAAAAGATATCATTCTTTCTTAGAAGAAAGTAACCCCATTATGACATGGTATCCTTTGGAAAAAGGGGTATCATATCTTTTTTTCACTTAACCTTATCGAGTGCTCAGTTTTACTGATGAGTTTAGCAAGCCTGACCCGTGTGTTTCCACTCGGGTCAGACCAAGTTGTTTCAGGTCCTAGCTTCTCTTTGGACATAACAGTTTCTTGATGCTTCCTTGTGGGATCGAGTCCTTCTCTTGGAATTGTCTAGCATTTCTTTGAGATGTTGTTGAATTGTTATTCTTTTCCTTTCGTATATAGAATGGTCGTCATATCACTTTGTTGTAGCATTTGTATTATATTGAGATGTATCATTGTATATGTATGTATGTATATGTGTATCTGTACTATTCTATGTTGAGATAGTGTAACAACCCGGATTTTTACAACATGCTAAGACAAGAATCAGGGCAGAATTTAATTATAAAATCTGAATCAGGAGAGACGGGCTGTGCCATTGCGTTCATCTCGGAAAAATACGCGAAATAGAGTCCGGGTTTTCGAAAATCGGAGTCCGTATGACCAAGTTATGGCCCGTCAAAGTTTTCAGAAAAATTCAAGTTCAAAAACCAGTTCGAAATTCAAATCTGGAGCCAAACGGAATGGGCGGGAAAATTCCCGCCCAAGCCCCAGGTCGACTGGGGTGTCGACTGGGGAGTCGACACGCCCAGGGGGCAGGTCGACTGCCCAGTCGACATGGGTGTCGACCTGGGTGGTCCGGCCACTTTGGCCTGGTGCACCTGCTGAGTGTTTTGGGTCATGTTTTAGTGCCTGTGACGGATTTGGATGGTTCAGATCTATCCTAGGGTTAATCTAAAGGCCTAAACTAGTCCTAATCATTATAAAAACACCCTAGGACGTAACCTAAATCACTCAAAATCAATCTAACAATGAAGTGCTGCCCAAATCCCTCTCGATCATGGCCTCCATCTCCAACTCCAGGAGCTTATGCATTCAAATCGGATCCAAATCAAAGGTGCTAGCTTGCTACATCAAATCAAGGGAGTGGATCAACGTTGCTAGGCCAATTTCATGACGATTCCTTAATAAAGGAGCCACCTTTCTTCGTCAAGACGATTGATGCTCCTAGCCCTCTTGCCACGCTATGTAAGTTCTAGCTACTTCTAGATCTAAACGGTAGTTTTAATGATGGCATGGAATAAAACGAGATTAAACTAAGTATGCTAGCCTATATGAACCTTGTCATGCCTCTTTTGCTTGAACCTATGACTTTTGGCTATGCTTAGTGACTAAATCATGCCACTTATGTTATGTTTAACTTAGTCCATCATGAAAGATTGAACCTTTACTTGCGGAATGTTGGCATGAATACTTGAAACCACTTTGACTTGTGAAATATGTACATGAATATGACTTGGGGCTTATGCATGTAAATGAACCCAAACCCCCCTTATGATATCATGCATGTTTATGGCTAATCCCGTTGTGACATTATGCATGTTTGAGGCCAAAAACCCCTTATGATGCTATGCATATTTTGAGGCCAAACCCCTTATGATACCATGCATGTTTGTGGCCAATCCCTTTTTGGCATCGTGCATGTTTTGAGGCCAATATGTAGCATAGTATCCTTACTATGTTGACTCGCATTTACTTGGGTTGGAAACACGATTTGGGGTAGGTTAGACGAGCGTGATTATGACATGATAATTTGACATGGGATTTCATGAAAATATGACACTCATGATACACCTAAATGTGGACATGACATGTGGGGTAAACATGGGACTTGAAACTAGACACGTATGGGTTGTAAGTGTAATATGACACTAGACTAAACATGAAAGTGGCCAACTCGAGGTTGGGTTGAGTTTGTAGCATAAATCTACCCGGACCCGCCCGGCTTAACTAGTGGCTACAAACAATAGGACCCAATGTGAGTAGTTGGTCATATAGCACTTAAAACCCGAGGTTAGACTAGGTTGTGGTGTAAAGCTACCCAGACCCTCCCGGCTTAACTAGTAACCACAACAAAGTCTAATGTGAGAGGTTGGGGTGCATTAATCTAATTAATGCCACATGAAAAGGTTAAGTAATTTTGACTAATGACACTTAACCGATATGACATGAATGGGTAGGTTAAGTTAAACCGGACTTGATTTCTTAATGACACTTAACCATATAAGACAATTAGGGGATGGGGTTAAGTAATTTACACTTAACTAATCCGACTTGGTAATTAGATGGGGTTAAGTAACTTAGACTTAACTAATCTAAACACGGTAATTAGATGGGGTTAAGTAACCTACACTTAACTAATCTAAACACGGTAATTCGATGGGGTTAAGTTAAACACTTAACCAATCTAAACTTGGTAATTCAATGAGGTTAAGTAACCAATACTTAACCAACTTAACATGATAATTTAATGGGGTTAAGTAACTTATACTTAACCAATTATACATGATGATTTGATGATGTTAAGTAACCTATACTTAACCAATCTAATATGCGGACCTGATAGGGTTAAGTCATAAGACCTTTTAAATATACTTAACCATTGTAATACGATTAGTGGATGGGGTTAAGCTAACCCATACTTAACCAATCCGACTTGATAATCTGATGGGATTAAGATAATCTATGCTTAATCAATCTAACACGATAATCTGATAGGGTTAAGACAAACAAATACTTAACCAATTTGACTTGATAGGGTTAAGTCATGAGCTTCTTGGTATACTTAACCAACTTGTAGGGCTAAGCCTTGAACTTAAATACTTAGCCAATCTTGACATGATTCGTAGGCGGGTTAAGTCATGAACTTGAATGACAACACTTAACCCATTAGACAAAACCCTAGCTCAGGGGACTAGGTTGAAAATCGTAGTTAACAAGGATAGCGGGAAGAGAAGCTAAGTGGTAAATCTTAGTTAAGGATAACTAAGTAATAATTCTTAGTCAAGGAAATTGGATCAATTCACAGATAGATGGGTAACCCGATACGATAGGTCATCGCTTGAACACACGTGGAGGAGCGAATTATCTGACTTAGATAAAGGCTCTAACGAACTGGGTGACGAAGCGGCAGCTTCGGGGGACGTGAGGATACTCTTGGTATCCCTCTATGAGGTTGCAGATGATCTGCCTGGGCTCACAGAGGTTAAGGTCTGCGGTAGAAGAACCAAGAGTATGCCTTGGTTGTTGTGCGAGCAACCAAAAGACGGGGATGGATTAGCGTGGAGTCGACGATACTTGATTTTTGCCCGGGATAGCGCGTCGTCGACTACCTACCATCTTTAGTCAATCGTGTACGTACGGAAAGGCAGAGAACTCCCAACAGACCATATACTTGCTATCGAGTTATGGGTGAGGTTGGCCAATAGGAAAGTGGGGCTATAGTGGGGCCGGGATGTAGTTCTCATACATGATTTTTCTTGGATTGCCTTTCAGTAGTTGAGGGAGGGGTCACGTGGGACCATAGCCACGGATACAAAAACAGACCTTGATATCTGCATCGGCAGATGACTTAAAGCTCCCGACCGAGTTCCGTATTTCTTGATTTCCCCTGGCACGGAACTCGGATGGCACATTGAGATACATGTGCGTCTAGACATGGAAAACGATTCACGATACATACGCGGGATAACGGGCGTGGTTGACGGGTGGCATAATCCCTAGTGGCCCTAGGTGGCTTGAACCCAAACAGAGACACGGAAACGTTCATTAGGTAGCATAATCCCTAGTGGTCCTAGGTGGCATAAATCCTAAGTGAACACGCGATAGTTCATGGTAAGAAAACATAACCAGATCAAGGGTAGCAGTCCAAAACAACTTCAAGGATAAAATGGTACTACGTTGAGGTGGTATAGATTTACATGGGAAAGCCCGTACGGCCTACGGCAAAGGACTGAACTTATACATGGAAAGAAACATACGAGTTGGGAAAACCTACATATGCTATATATTAGGTTGACATGGACCATTACATGACATTGGGCAAGGGACATTCATAGTTAACACATGACGCGGGTTAGGATACTAGTACGAGAGGTGCAGAGAAAATATACATGATAAATACCTTGGGATGTTATACATAATAGATACCGTGGGATGTTATACATGATAGATACCTTGGGATAGTATACTTGATAGAAACCTGACGATGTGATACCTTGATTTATCTTGACACCGTAGTTTATCATGATACCTTAGTTTATCTTGCTACAGTAGTTCATCCGGTTATCTTGGTTTATCTTATCTATCTTGTCGTCATCCTTATGTTTACTTCCAGTTTATGCATGTCATGTTACCTTTACCTGTTTTTATACTGGAAGTAGATAGGACTTACCAGTCTTTATGACTGACCCCGTTTTGTTTCGCCTCTTTGTCTTCCGTTTCCCCCCCTAAGGTTTTCAGGGAGGAAACACTGTCATTTAGTTCAAACTTCCTATGCTTGAAGGTCATCATGCATGGCTTGGACTTTTCTTGGCTATGGCTACCTTACTGTTTTACTTGGGGAATAATTTATGAAATGGTTTATGCTTCTTTACTATTGCAAGACAGGTTTTGATGTATTCTGATGTAAAAGGCTTTTGACCTTACTATTTTATAAGGTAATGAAATTTTCTTTACTTCCGCTATTTTATATGTTCTGTCTTGTAATATTTCTGTGCATGTTTACCTCGATAATGCTTCACCAAACCTAGTGGATTCCCTATGTGAATGACCCTAGCGGAGGTGGGGTGTTACAGATAGTCATTACTTATGGTGTTTAGTTCTGATAGATTCATAGCTATCTATAGCTTTGCATTATCGATTTATTGATTATGTCGATCCACTTGACTCGAAAAAAATAGACATCACTTGTCAACATATTCAATAGATTGTTAAGACAAGGTTATAGTTAGTCGCCCCTAACCAGCCCTATTCTCTGCATTAGCAGACAGAATTACTATGTAATTCTCTTTGTTAATGTGGGTCTCGGGGTGGGGTGTTATAGAGTGGCTCCCAGATAATATTCCAACCGATTTCGCCATATTGACAACGACGTTGGCAAACACTTTGATAGTCGGTTATTTTACTGTCGAAGAAAAACAAACATCCATTCAAAACATCAAACAATCACTATGCCTCTTAATTAATATTTCACTAATTAAATCATTTCTCCATTTCCTTGTCAGTATTTATTAACCAAATATTTTCAATAATCATCTTGGCCTCTTTACACTTTTGGAAAACATTTCCATTTATCACTTCTTTTCTTTCCTATATTTAAAAAATATCTTTTTATTTATAATTGGAAAACATTCCAATTATTTCTCTTTCCCAAACTCCTTTATTTCTATACTTAGGAAATATTCGTTATACTTCCCAAATTCCACTTGCTTGGGTTAAAAGGAATGTTGTGTAAAACATCGTTACAACAACCCAAAATACTGCATTCAACTAAATATTATTCAAACATTTATCTTCGATACTGAATCTTGTTATTTATCGGTTTAAAATGAAATCATCTAGTTGGGGTATAACTACCTCTCAGACCTTGACTGAATAACATTCTTAACTTCAAAACGGACAAGACTACTTATCTCGAATAATCAATATCATAAAAACAAATTACTCATTTTAAGCCGTATATACGATTCTCTATTCTATTTTTACCAGATTTTATTATAGATTTTCTTTTTGTTTATAATATTCTATTTTTAAGTTTGTTTCCTTATTGAATTATACATATATCGATATATTGATTTCTAGTTATCAAATTTTCTTAAAAATATTCTAACTCCTTAAATTTTCAGAAAATTTCGCCAATACCTCCTTTGTACCAGTCAATAGTTCAAACCTTAACTCACCTCTCTAGGCCCTTTCCATTCAAAAAGAAAATAAAAAAGCCAAGTGGTTTGCCGAATCGACGCTTAAAAATCCATATGGAATTTAAACGTGTACCTTTTTGTTGGGTACTAAAATTATAACCTTCATATACTTCATCCCATACCTGTCTAACCCATATACGTCCGTTCATAATTTATTCCAATTCAGTCCGGTCATTTTTAACTCAATTCCCTAATTTATTCTTTAATTAGCTATTTTGCCTATTTCACTTTTTTGTTTGAACATAACATGTTCAAATATAATATTGACTTGCTTATAAACAAATTGAATACCAATTTCAATTCAAGTTTCCTTTTCGATTTCAAATATAAATACTCAAATCACCTTTACTTATTCAAAACCCAATTTCATATCAAATTCCGATTAACTAATTATTATTCAAATTAATTATTCTATTCAATACTTAAAATTTTATTTTACGTTTCAGAATCAATTCACTTACTCCACTTGAGTTCATATTTATTTTATATCTCAAGTCTGGATTTTTTTCTAATGGAATTTCAGATTTTATTTACTTAAAATCCTTTTATTTATTTAAATAAACCGTTATGCTTTTATAACGATTAGGGCGTTGTTTTTTGGAAAATTGATTTTGACATAGCTCAAAATCTATTCGACGAAATGCAGATTTTTCTCTTCCATTAGAAAACTATTATCAATCGGTCCTGATGATTCTTGTTTCAAAGAATTCTGACTTAAATTGAGTTCTATACACTCAATTGAAGTTCGAAACGCCAATTTACGAACTACCGCGCTGCGGCGAGTTTGTTTTAATTATAATTAAATATAAACATTTAAACTTCTTTTATAAATAATTTTCAACTCCATTGTAATATATATTTAATATATATTAAATCCAATTTTCAAATCCAACTTAATATTTCTTATTATCTCTAATCATCGATTTCTCATTACTCAGTTATCAATTCAATTACAACTCCATTTCTGTTATTATTTTCTAATTCCATTAGAAATAAATTAATTTATAAATTCGATGAAATCGAATTCTAATTATAATCCGCTGGATTTTTCTTAATTCAGTTTATATTTTGAATTCCGAAATATAATCAATCGTTCTGTTTCAAAACACTTCCCAATTCATATTTGAATTTAAATATTTAAATTATCAAATTGATAATTATCTCGCTTAATTTATAACGTCGTTTATAAATTCAACTTCCTTGTTTTATATATTGAAACAAGTTTCCATTTCAAAATTTCTATTTAAAACTCCATTCCTTTTATATTTCGAATTCCAGAATAAAAACTGTCCCCTTTTCGAAATGATTTCAACTTATATCCTAAATTCATACCTGAACTTAAAATTTCATAATATCTCCAGATAATATATTCACTATATTTAAAAACATTTTTTATAAATTTACTTGTTTTATAAACTCCAATAAGTTCCATTTTGAAATCTATTTGAACCAAAATCTTATTTTGGAATGTTCTATTTATTTAACTTATCTATATATAAATATAGAATCTATTTCCATATTTAAAATTAAACTTCTGTTTAATACAATCCTAATATCTTTTCTGAAAATATTTTATGTAACCAAATTCGATCTAATCGAATTAAAATCATAAATCTATATGGATTTATTTTTAGTTCAATTTACATTCTGAACATCAGAATAAATTTCATCTTTTACTTCTTTAAAACGATTCCCCATTTCTGTTTTTAAATTCACATTTGAATTTAAATATTCAAATTATCAAATGATAATTTTTCCACTTTATTTATAAACACTGTTTATAAATTCATTTCAATTCCTTGATTATCCAATGAAAATCATTCCATTTTATTTATAAACACCGTTTATAAATATACTTCAATTTGCTTTATTATTTAATTTATAAACAGCGTTTATAAATTGAATAGTTGTTTTATTTATTCAAACAAGTTAATATCTCTAGCCCATTTTAAATCCAATTTCTGCTTTAAGAAAATAGAATTTCCATTTCAAATCTCTAAATATCATTTTCATCTTATTTTTATAAATCAACATTTTGGTCCATTGATATTTAAATAGTCAAACCACCCAATTATCAATCAACACATCATAGATAATAATATATATATGAAAATAAACAATAATAAATTTTGAGGAATGCAGTTGGATCCCTCCAACCTGTTTTCCTGCATCCATAGAAGTTAGTCAACATAAATAATACCCATCCTGCTTCGAGGCAGGATATCGCGGTATAGAATGTCATCCCCTATCATAGCGTGGGGCGTACAGGGTCATCCGCTAATGATACTACGGGCATCCGCTAGTGGTACTACGGGAACTATCCAATCACATATATATACATATATAATAACCACAAACACTGATCCTAAATAACTAATATATATTTAATAATAGCTACAGTAATATTTTAATGAAACCAAACAACCATCAATTATTTATAATGAACAAAAATAATTCTAAATAATAAATTTAGGGAGATTTACTCACCGTGATTTTTATTTGATCCATGCTGATTCCTGATTTATTTCCAGCATATGAAATCCGTAGCTTATGCATTTTTCGATCGACTTCACTTGTTAGAATCTTGTATAAATAAAATGTATATTCCTTGGTTAATATATGACTATATATTTTCATGTTATAAATTTTAAACGGGTTAATTAACTAGTTAATAAAATAATTAAGTATACCTTAATTGCTTTCCCAGACCAGTGCCTTATCCTTCTTCCGCAGAACAACAAATTAAACCCCTGTAGCCCCCATAGTCATGCCAAATACTTCCATTAAAAAAACTGTTGATCCTCAAAAATCACAGATCCGAAACCTCCACATCGTTGCCAATAATACCAGCATCGATCCTTCCTGAAACCACAATGATCCCCAACCCATTTGTTGACCAATTTCGCATACTACATCTTGCCTGAACAAGCCTTGTTCGAATTCATTACTGGGCTCAACAACGCTAGCTTCATCTTCACCTCCACCACCATAACATTCAACTCGTTGCTTCCCCTTTTGGCCTCCGTTCGCTACCTTATTTGACCTAATTGCAGATCGCGACTTTTACAAGGACGAGACTCCCCAGTAACTACAACGAGGGGCTACTCCCTTTAGCTCGCAATAACCAGTCATCACCTTTCTAGATCAGAACATCCACCACTCCAGATTTCTCGTTCGTCCACTTTCAGTATCACAATACTCCATCAGTCCATACCCAAAATCACCATCAGAAAGTTCGAACTCCTCATCGCACTAACTCTTTTACATCTGATTTCGCACCTCACCAATACGCCTTTGTATATCTCGCTCAACTCCGTGACATCGATATCCCAACTACTGCAAACGCAAGCGCCTTATTCCTGTTGAACTTGGTATGCGCGAGGGCTATGGAAATCGCGATTCGCGATTTAGTTTCTATTTTTTTATATACAAGATGCTTTCCGATTTTTATCTAAAGAAATAGAAGGGATATCGGGGTTTTCAAATTAGTATGAGGAAGGGTCGACATTTGATTTTGAGTTGTATATAAATTCCATTTTTCTAAACGAATGGATTTCATTCGAGTATTAAAGACAGTGCCATTTCGGTTTGGTTTTTTCAGAAGAAAGAAATAAGAAGGAAGGTATCGCGATTTATAAGTGAGGAATACTTTGCCAAGAAGGAATTTAGTCTACGTGATTTGAGGTTTGCAGTGTCCTTTGTTTACTTAAGAATGAAGGAATTTATTTTTAAAATAAATTTTATTTTATTTTAGTTTGAACTGGTACGATTCTAATTAAAATACCCCATGATTTCGAACTCCTTTCTGAACCCAAAAACCAACATTTTTAGGGTTATACCACTATTCTGGACACAATGGGATAAGTTTCAAAGATCCATTTGATCGTATGGAGAAGATATTATTTTAAATTGATATGAATTAAATTCAAAAGAATTAATTCTGTGATAATATATTATTATCGTTATCGTTTATACTTAAATAAAATTTATAATGATCATCAGTAATAATTTGATTCGGTTTTTAACTTCGAATTTAGTTATATATCATATTACGATAATTTAATATATTCGATATTTAATCGAAATCGATTTCTAAATCGATAACTAAATATAAAAATTCATTTATATCATCTACTCAATATTTAAAACCTTATTAAATATTTAAAATTAATTGTTCAAAAATCTGGGGCGTTGCATTCTTCTCCCTTAAAAGAATTTCATCTCTGAAATTACTAAGGTAGAAAGATGCTACAAATCCATTTACTTTTCAAAAACCACTTATGTTGAAACTCAACCCTTCATACTTCTATAAATTTAGTTCCACCAAAACTTTTGGTTTTCATTCATATTGCAAATCTCATATGCTTACATTCATTTAATCTGAATCATTCAATATCTTCACATCCAATTCATATTCCATTCAAATTGATTTTAATCAATTCATTCACTTCGATCCATTTAACTCGGTTAAGTTAAACTTAAATTTCAGAATTCGAATCCCCGGGTTTCTATTTCAAACCCTTTCGAAACCACATAAATATATACACATATTTATAACCATTTCAAATTCAAAACATTTGAATTTCAAACTAGCTTGTTTTTGTGACACCCCATGTCCATTAATGTCACTCACAAAGGGAATGCATTAACTTCTATGGATCGTTTTAAGTGTGTATAGAACAGAAACTTAACAACAAGACAGATATAAAACAGTACTTAAAAGTTTAAAACTTCATTCATTGCAGCGGTAACAGATAAGTTTGATTACATAATCAAAAACCAAAGACTAGAGTCAAGTACATAATATCCATCTTGATTAAATCAGAGTACATAAAATGAAAGACATAACCCCAAATAAAATAGCCATAAATAAGATAGGCTGAACTTTTACTTCAGCGATCCAAGCAACTTCCAAAGAAAGAGATAAAGCTGTCAAATCAAGCTCCACTAGTACAAATCCCACCCTGAGCAACTTGGGGGGGGGGGAGGAAGAAAAGAGGTGGAAACAAGGGGGTCAGACATAAAGTCTGGCGAGTGCAATCACTTTAACAATATAATCATTAAGTAACTAGGATAAAGCATAAGCTGGAAAATAAGGAGATGACGGTGAACAAATGTGTATGACAAAGCAAACAAAGGAAATAAGACGAACAAAGATAACGTTAAAGGCACCCCTAATCACTATAGGATAATTACTATACTGCACCACCACTAGCAACCCTAAAGGTTGATCCCGCCTACAGAACTTAATAATGATAATGGTAGTTTCGTGTACCCCAAGCTACCTTCATAGGTGTCGTCTGCCCCTATCTCCACTAGGTGTACCCACTACCCCCTTTCGATCGGCTCCCTAACCCGTAGATACCCGTGCTGGCCCCATAGTGGGGTGTATCACTCACCAAAGTGGCAACCCGATACCACCAAAAATGCACGGCTTATATCTACACGATGCAACAACGTCTTACCTACCAGTCCGGGCCCACACACGCAAATGAACCCGTTGGACTTGCGTTGCCACCGCTAACCCGTTTTGACCTCTTACAATCAAATCCAGTATGCGTGTCCCGTCCTCGACTTGGGTCGAGCCCACAAAGATACTTACTGGGTTACTGGTTTGAAAAGGGCCCCCATGCATGACACAAGCTTTCCACCTATGCTTGGTCACCTCAAAGGTTTTCCCACTTAACCCCATTCTTATTCATGTCTTCTTACATGTTTCAATCTTGGTTAAGTGCATCTAATCGTATTTCAAATGCCACCCAAGGCACCCACTTAATTCCACATGCCACCCAAGGCACCCACTTAACCCCCCATATCCCACCACATGTTTATCTGGTTAAGTGTTTCTTAATTCATTAACATTGTAACCTTGTAAAGACCTCCCACATTAGACTGGCATTTGTGGCAACTGGATTTGCCAGGCGGGTCCGGGCAGTCTTACACCACAAACGAGCCTAACCTCGTGTCTTTACAACTGTTACGCATTTAATTCATGCTTTGACCTCTCACACTAGACTGGCATTTGTAGCAGCTGGATTTGTCGGGCGGGTCCGGGCAGTCTTACACCACAATAGAGTCTAACCTCGTGTCATAGGAGGTTTATTATTACTTATCTTCATTTAACCCCAAATTGGATTATTATCCCTATTCAAATTTGTAAATAAATTCCAAATTCATTTATGTCCATAATTGTCTCAATTATGTCCATAAATACCAGTTATGCCAATTAATATCTTAAATTTATTACATACCTTTTTCATGCCATTTATGCCAATTCTTAATAGGTTTATATTCAATATTACTCCCATCGTCCCCACATTGTTCGTTCATTTATCATGACATATATATATATATATATTAGACTATAAATTAGTCTAATACATAAAAGGGAAGAAACATCACAGATTTGCCTAACATCCAAAATAGATCTAACTTGCATAAACTTTGTATAGTCATGAATCTAAACATAAACCTAAACGGTGTGAACTTACATGTATATGATATAGTTTTTCACTTAAAACTTGCATAGGCCATAATCACAAACTTGCATAAAACTACACATGTCATAGATCCAAACATAGGGGTGTAAACTTGCATATATGTGATATAGTTTTTCACCTAAAACATGCATAGGCCATTGTCACAAACTTGCATAAAACGATGTATGTCATAGATCTAAATCTAAAGGTGTAAACTTGCATATATGTGAATCCAATTTCTACCTAAACTTGCATATAATCACTTTATTTGATTCACATGTAAACTTGTATACAATTCACGTAGAAACTAGCATATAATCTACACCCGAACTTGCATGTAAAATGATGTCAAACGTGAATCAAGTTGAACATAGATGATTTGGAATATGAAAAGGGATCCATAACAAAACTATCATGATAAACATCTAGCATATATTCACAAAAGATTACACTTTTCCCAATGATTCACAAACATAGCCATATAACCCAATTTATATCTCAACCCAATTAACTTATTAATTATCTTATTAAAGGAATTGAACTCACAACTCAAAGAAGGTCTTGAGTTCTGAAATCTGAGTTCTGAAATTGATTTAGCTCGCCTCTGAAGTAGACAATTCGTTGTTGTTGTTCTTATAAACTTGAATTGAATTGAGTTGATTATCTTTGCTTCCTCTGTAATTGGTGGCGGCTACTCTAGGTTGCAAGGTGATAGCATGACAGCAATGGTTCTAATTTTGATTAGGTTTTAGGGTTTGAGTCTACATGTGTTTATATAGAATTTCAATTTAATTTGAGCCGTCGGATGATCTTAGGGTTAATCAAAACCATTCAGTCAGGATAGGGTGACACCTCAGCCCTAATGACTCAGCAAGGAGTCAGAAAGGACTCAGCAATGAGTCACAGTATGGATCAGATAACACCAGAAAGCTGTGCAGGCTTTCTGCTCAGCCTGGGCGCACTTGGGAAGTGCGCCAGTGTATTTTTGTACTGGTGCACTTCCCAAGTGCGCCAGTGCATTTTTTTCTCTTCTTTCTTCTGGTTTCTAGCTTTAGCTTCGTTCGTCCATATCTTCTTCATACGGTGTCCGATTTACGCAAACTTGGACTCTATCTCAACCAGAATTCCGAGATGAACACAATGGCGTAACCTGTTTCCCTTGATTCTCAAATTTAGAATTAATTATTCTTTAAATTGTTAGTTTATGTTAACAGAAAACACAGGGTGTTACATTCTCTCCTCCTTAAAGGATTTCGCCGCCGAAATCTCCAAGTTAAGGAGAATGCATATCCTAACATTCAATCATCCATCTACACAACCATCAAACACAGGCATCCATTGTCCTTACAAAATTTCTAATGTTGTATGAACCTATGCAAGAAGTGTGTGTATATGTTCCTTATCTAATGCGAAATCAGGCGGTCTACTGATTCAGTTGACCTCCTTAATGCAAATCATGATAGTGCCATGCGTCCATTATGTATGCGAAAGAATCCTATCGATACATATTATTTCTACATGTGTGCACAACCGTTCATCAAAATGCAGAATCCATATGATATACAACCATTATACATCCATTAATTTAAATATGCACACACATTTATATGCAACATGAAGGTGATTGAGCCGATCTAGTGCCTAAGGTGTGTGTATATGCATCCACGAGCAACCACTTGCATCCATTTTCATCCATCAGACATAACATGTCTCAAACACATGTTTCAACCATAGGGTTCTTCCTAACTAAAGATCGAAGATGTCATCGCAAAGATAATACTAAAAGATAGGACAAGTATCAACAAAGTGGTAGAAAAAGGAGAAATTAAAACATACCCTCAAAAAGGAAAGGGTACAGCGTACGCATCTTATCTTCCGTCTCCCAAGTCGCATCTCTTTGATCATCTCCCCATTGCACTTTGACCAACTTGACCTCTTTGTTGCGAAGCGTTTTGACCTCCGATCCGAGAATGCGTGTAGGAGCTCGTCTGATCGTGGTGTTGCGCTCTACTTCCACTTCTTCGAGCGTGCTCGGCTCTACCACTTCCGCCGTATCGTGTAAACACTTACGCAAATGTGAAACGTGAAACACGTCATGAACTCCGCTGAGCTTCTCTGGTAACTTTACTCTGTATGCCATCATCCCAATCCTCTCTGTAATTGGAAAGGGTCCTACGAACCTTGGTGCCAACTTCCCAACTGATCCAAAGCGGATTACGTTTCTCAACGGTGACACCTTAATAAAAACCATCTCCCCAACATAGAACACAATATCCGTTCGTCTCTTATCAGCATAAGACTTCTTCCGGTTCTGTGCTGTTTTCATTCGCCGTCGAATCAGGTCTACCTTCTCCGAAATCTCCCTAATCATGTCGGGTCCAAGCAAAATCTTATCAGTGGATTCCCACCAACATGTAGGTGATCGGCACGGTCGTCCATAGAGAGCCTCAAAATGTGCCATGCCAATGCTAGCCTGAAAACTATTATTATAGGCGAATTCTACTAGTGGAAGGTGTTCTTCCCATATTCCTCCAAAGTCTAGAATGGATAGCCTCAGAAGGTCTTCTAGAATCTGATTCACCCTTTCGGTCTGACCGTCCATCTGAGGATGATAAGCGGTACTTAAGCATAGTTGCGTTCCAACCGCCTCTTATATGCTCTTCCAAAATTCGCTTGTGAAAATAGGATCTCTATCGCTCACAATGCTGAAGAATATGCCGTGCAAACGAACTATCTCTCGAAGGTAAATAGATGCTAACCATGCGGTGGTCCTTCTACTTTTGACGGGAATAAAATGGGCACTTTTAGTAAGTCGGTCTACAATTACCCAAATCCCTGTATTACCCTTCCTCGATCTTGGTAACCCATCTACAAAATCCATGGAAATGCTTTCCCATTTCCAAAGCGGAATCTCTAAGGGATGGAGCAAACCTCCGGGCTTCTTTTTCTCTGCCTTGATTTGCTGGCCCACTAAGCATCTAGCAACGAATTCGGCCACATCCTTCTTCATTCTGGCCCAAAAGAAAACTCCCTTCATATCCCTATACATCTCATCACCACCGGGATGTATGGTCATCTTAGAACGATGTGAGTCTTCAGGAATTGTCTTCATCAAACTTTCGTCTTGTGGTATGCAAAGTCTTCCATCTCTACGTAGCCAACCTCTTTCGTCTATAGCATATCTATCAAGATGCCTTGAGGACTCCCCTCCTATAAGCTTGCCTACAATTTCAACCAACTGTGGGTCGTTCCGCTGTGCCTCTCCAACTCGACCCAAAAGTATAGGTTGCACCTCTAATGATGCCAAAATTTCAGGTACATAATCGATAGAGGGTCTGAAGTCAAAGGAAGATATATACTCCAAACTCTGCCGCTCTACAAACAAAGGACTTAAAGTTAATTTCTTTCTACTTAAGGCGTCAGCTATAACATTGCCATTGCCAGGGGTATATGCGATCTCAAAATCGTAGGATGCCAAAAACTCCATCCATCTCTGTTGCCTAAAGTTTAGGTCCTTTTGAGAGAATAAATACTTTAGCGACTTATGGTTTGTATACAACTCAAACCTTTTGCCAAGAAAATAATGACGCCACGACTTAAGCGCAAAAACTATGGCCGCCAACTCCAAATCGTGGGTAGGGTAATTTTTCTCGTGGGCTTTCAATTGTCTTCCACCGTACCATATCACCCTTCCCTCTTGCATTAAAACTGCGCCAAGCCCTGTCCCGCAAGCATCGGTATATACAATGAATGTCTTACTCCCGTCTGGCAAAACTAAAACTGGAGCTGTCGTCAAATCCCTCTTCAGACGTTGGAAAGCATCGTCACAGTCAACGTCCCAAGTAAAAGTCAAATTCTTCTTCGTTAATCGAGTGAGATGGGTTGATATCTTCGTGAAGTCCTTAATGAACTTCCTATAATAGCCAGCCAACCCTAAAAAGCTTCTTACTTCGGTTGCGTTCTTAGGCCTTTTCCAATCTTGGATTGCCACTACCTTGGCGGGATCCACAGCTATCCCTTCCTTAGAGACCACGTGTCCTAAGAACCTCACTTCTCTTCTCCAAAAATGGCACTTGGAGAACTTAGCTTTTAGCTGATGTGCTCGTAGGGTCTCTAAGACTTCCCTAAGATGTAGGGCATGCTCTTCTTCATTTTTAGTGAAAACCAGAATATCTTCTATAAAGACTACCACAAACTTGTTCAGAAACTCCCTAAACACCCTACTCATTAAGTCAACAAAGTATGCGGGTGCATTCGTCAGACCAAAAAGCAGGACGAGCCACTCGAAGAAACCGTCAGGAGTTCTAAAGGAAGTCTTATCGATGCTATCTTCAGCCACCCTTAGCTGATGAAATCCTGTAGCCAAATCCAGTTGCGAGAAAACCGAAGCACCCACTAACTGATCAAATAAGCTGTCTATTCTCGGTAACGGGTGTTTGTTCTTCTTTGTTAGCTTATTCAGCTCTCTATAGTCCACGCACAATCTAAGTGAACCGTTAACTTTTGTAGCAAAAACGACTGGAGCACCCCACTCCGAAATACTTCTTCTTATGAACCCCTTCTCAAGAAGTTCTTTCACTTGCTTACTGAGTTCTCTTCTCTCTCTCGGAGCCATGTGGCGCACTGGTAATGCAACTGGCTTTGCATTATCTACTAAGTATATTCGAAAGTCTATCTCATGCCTCGGGGGTAAACCTCGAACTTCATCGAAGACATCACTATATTCACGGACCACACGAACAGATTTCAAATCATCATTGGATGCGTCTAGGGATTCTAGGTAGCTAAGCATTACCGGACCTCTAGGGTCACAAGAAATACCAAGGGTCTTTCCACAACGAGTCAATAATCTAACTACCCTTCTTTCACAGTCTAGGATGGCCCCATATCTAGTTAGCCAATCCATACCTAGAATCAAGCCGTAGCCCATGAAGCCAAGAACAAAGGCGTTGCATTCAAACCCAATGCCCAAGATAGACATTCTCAAATCCAGACAAAACATGGAAAGATGAGCCGAACCACCAATAGGATTTGAGACTACTATGGGATCCGAAACTAGACTAGTATTTACGTGCAGTGTTTCAACTAAAGAAGCAGACACAAATGAGTGTGAAGCGCCAGAGTCAAACAAAGTACGAACATGATGATCAAACAGAAAAACTAAACTTTCAACGGAAATGTTTCTACCTCGTTCTTGCAGCGGTGGGACCGCGAGAGCCTGGACCTGCTCCCTTGCCTGCCCTGGTGCCATGAGAGCCTGAAGCTGCCCTCCAGAAATTCTTTGCCCTTACCCCTGTTTCCTTGGGCAATCCTTAACTAGATGACCTGCCTCTCCACAGTGGAAACAACCAGTCTTCTTCTTTTTCCTACATTCTTTACTCAGATGGCCTGGGGTCCCATAATTAAAGCACTTCTTCTTTCCTTTTCCATTATTGTTCTTCCCGCCTTTCTTGTTTTGCTGTTGTGGTTTCTTTTGACCTCCTTTCTTCTCAGGTGCCTTATTAGCATTGGCGCCTTTCTCCTCTTCATGCATAAGCGCCATGTCAACTAGTCTCTCAAAGGTGGCCCCTATAGGGATGTGGGTCATAGCTAACCCATTTAGCGGCTCGTTCAAACCCTTAACAAATCTCAGGGCCTTCTTTTCGGGTGTATTCACCAAGTCCAAGCCAAATCTCGCCAACTGATTGAACTTGTTAACGTACTCTTTCACTGATAGATTCCCTTGCTTCAACGCCAAAAATATTTCCATATATAAATTTTCTTCGGCCCGTGAGAGAAACTTTGCCTCAAACCTATGCCTGAAATCCGGCCATGTATCAACTGGATGCTCTCCATTAGTAACCTCCCACCAAAACGAGGCCTCATCCTCATTAACCAGGCAGCTAACTGGACCTTTCTTCCATCTTCTACCTCAAAAATTCCAAACAATTCTTCCACCTCCTTTAGCCAATTTCGAGCTTCAACAAACGTCTCCGACACGGGGAGGAGGAGGAGGGGGAGGAGGAGGAGCATTTGCTGGGCCTGCGACATTGGCCCTAGCTTCCAGATACCTTCTAAACCATCCTGGTATCGGTATCCCCTCGGATATCTCGGGAATTCCCAACATACTGAAAAGAAAAATGAAGAGATTCAAACGAAGAATTCGAAAGAAAGATATATGGCTCTTGGGGGTTATTTTTTCAAAATAAACTTTTCTCTTGAAAATACTTTCCTTAAAACGTATTTTTGAAGGTATTTCTTTATAAAAAGTGCTTTTGAAAAATAGTTTTTCAAAATTCATATCTGTTCTGGTAACCTTCAGCTCTGATACCACGTGTGACACCCCATGTCCATTAATGTCACTCACAAAGGGAATGCATTAACTTCTGTGGAGCGTTTTAAGTGTGTATAGAACAGAAACTTAATAACAAGACAGATATAAAACAACACTTAAAATTTTAAAACTTTATTCATTGCAGCGGTAATAGATAAGTTTGATTACATCATCAAAAACCAAAGACTAGAGTCAAGTACATAATATCCATCTTGATTAAATCAGAGTACATAAAATGAAAGACATAACCCTAACATAAAATAGCCATAAATAAGATAGGCTGAACTTTTACTTCAGCGATGCAAGCAACTTCCAAAGAAAGAGATAAAGCTGTCCAAATCAAGCTCCACTAGTTCTAGTCCCACCCTGAGCACCTTGGGGGGGGGGGAAGGAAGAAAAGAGGTGGAAACAAGGGGGTCAGACATGAAGTCTGGCGAGTGCAATCACTTTAACAATATAATCATTAAGTAACTAGGATAAGGCATAAGCTGGAAAATAAGGAGTTGACTGTGATCAAATGGGTATGACAAAGCAAACAAAGGAAATAAGACGAACAAAGATAATGTTCAAGGCGCCCCTAATCACTATAGGATAATTACTATATTGCACCACCACTAGTCACCCTAAAGGTTGATCCCGCCTACAGAACTTAATAATGATAATGGTAGTTTCGTGTACCCCTAGCTACCTTCATAGGTGCCGTCTGCCCCTATCTCCACTAGGTGTACCCACTACCCCCTTCCGATCGGCTCCCTAACCCGTAGATACCCGTGTTGGCCCCACAGTGGGGTGTATCACTCCCCAAAGTGGCAACCCGATACCACCACAAATGCACGGCTTATATCTACACGATGCAACAACGTCTTACCTTCCAGCCGGGGCCCACACACGCATATGAACCCGTTGGACTTGCGTTGCCACCGCTAACCCGTTTTGACCTCTTACAATCAAATCCAATACGCGTGTCCCGTCCTTGACTTGGGTCGAGCCCACAAAGATACTTAATGGGTTACTGGTTTGAAAAGGGCCCCCATGCATGACACAAGCTTTCCACCTATGCTTGGTCCTCTCTAAGGTTTTCCCACTTAACCTTATTCTTATTCATGTCTTCTTACATATTTCAATCTTGGTTAAGTGCATCTAATCGTATTTCAAATGCCACCCAAGGCACCCACTTAATTCCACATGCCGCCCAAGGCACCCTCTTAACCCCTCCATGTCCTACCACATGTTTATCTGGTTAAGTGTTTCTTAATTCATTAACACCGTAACCTTGTACAGACCTCCCACATTAGACTGGCATTTGTGGCAGCTGGATTTGCCGGGCGGTTCCGGGTAGTCTTACACCACAAACAAGCCTAACCTCGTGTCTTTACAACTGTTATGCATTTAATTCATTCCTTTGAACACTCACATTAGACTGGCATTTGTCGCAGCTGGATTTGCCGGGCGGGTCCGGGCAGTCTTACACCACAAAAGAGTCTAGCCTCGTGTCTTAGGCGGTTTATTATTACATATCTTCATTTAACCCCAAATTGGATTATTATCCCTACTCAAATTTGTAAATAAATTCCAAATTCATTTATGTCCATAATTGTCTCAATTATGTCCATAAATACCAATTATGCCAATTAATATCTTAAATTTATTATTTGTCTTTTTCAGGCCATTTATGCCAATTCTCAATAGGTGTATATTCAATATTACCCCCATCGTCCCCACGTTGTTCATTCGTTTATCATGACATATATATATATATATATATATATATATATATATTAAACTATAAATTAGTCTAATACATAAAAGGAAAGAAACATCACATATTTGCCTAACACCCAAAATAGTTCTAACTTGCAAATAAGAATTACAACATAACTTGCATAAACTTTGTATAGTCATGAATTTAAACATAAACCTAAAAGGTGTGAACTTACATGTATATGTTATAGTTTTTCACTTAAAACTTGCATAGGAAATAATCACAAACTTGCATAAAACTGTACATGTCATAGATCTAAACATAGGGGTGTAAACTTGCATATATATTATATAGTTTTTCACCTAAAACTTGCATAGGCCATAGTCACAAACTTGCATAAAACGATGTATGTCATAGATCTAAATCTAAAGGTGTAAACTTGCATATATGTGAATCCAATTTCTACCTAAACTTCCATATAATCACTTTATTTGATTCACATGTAAACTGGCAAACAATTCACATAGAAACTAGCATATAATCTACACTGAAACTTGCATGTAAAATGATGTCAAACGTGAATCAAGTTGAACATAGATGATTTGGCATATGAAAAGGGATCCATAACAAAACTGTCATGATAAACATCTAGCATGTATTCACAAAATATTACATTTTTCCAATGATTCACAAACATAGCCATATAACCCAATTTATATCTCAACCCAATTAACTTGTTATCTTATTAAAGAAATTGAACTCACAACTCAAAGAAGGTCTTGAGTTCTGAAATCTGAGTTCTGAAATTGATTTAGCTCGCCTTTGAAGTAGACAATTCGTTGTTGTTGTTCTTATAAACTTGAATTGAATTGAGTTGATTATCTTTACTTCCTCTGTAATTGGTGGCGGCTACTCTAGGTTGCAAGGTGATAGCATGACGACAATGGTTCTAATTTTGATTAGGTTTTAGGGTTTGAGTCTACATGTGTTTATATAGAATTTCAATTTAATTTGAGCCGTCGGATGATCTTAGGGTTAATCAAAACCATTCAGTCAGGATAGGGTGACACCTCAGCCCTAATGACTCAGCAAGGAGTCAGAAAGGACTCAGCAATGAGTCACAGTATGGATCAGATAACACCAGAAAGCTGTGCAGGCTTTCTGCTCAGCCTGGGCGCACTTGGGAAGTGCGCCAGTGTATTTTTGTACTGGTGCACTTCCCAAGTGCGCCAGTGCATTTTTTTCTCTTCTTTCTTCTGGTTTCTAGCTTTAGCTTCGTTCGTCCATATCTTCTTCATATGGTGTCCGATTTACGCAAACTTGGACTCTATCTCAACCAGAATTCCGAGATGAACACAATGGCGTAACCTGTTTCCCTTGATTCTCAAATTTAGAATTAATTATTCTTTAAATTGTTAGTTTATGTTAACAGAAAACACAGGGTGTTACATTCTCTCCTCCTTAAAGGATTTCGCCGCCGAAATCTCCAAGTTAAGGAGAATGCATATCCTAACATTCAATCATCCATCTACACAACCATCAAACACAGGCATCCATTGTCCTTACAAAATTTCTAATGCTGTATGAACCTATGCAAGAAGTGTGTGTATATGTTCCTTATCTAATGCGAAATCAGGCGGTCTACTGATTCAGTTGACCTCCTTAATGCAAATCATGATAGTGCCATGCGTCTATTATGTATGCGAAAGAATCCTATCGATACATATTATTTCTACATGTGTGCACAACCGTTCATCAAAATGCAGCATCCATATGATATACAACCATTATACATCCATTAATTTAAATATGCACACACATTTATATGCAACATGAAGGTGATTGAGCCGATCTAGTGCCTAAGGTGTGTGTATATGCATCCACGAGCAACCACTTGCATCCATTTTCATCCATCAGAGTTCTGAAATCTGAGTTCTGAAAGAAGGTCTTGAGTTCTTGAGTTCTGAAATCTGAGTTCTGAAATTGATTTAGCTCGCCTCTGAAGTAGACAATTCGTTGTTGTTGTTGTTATAAACTTGAATTGAATTGAGTTGATTAGCTTTACTTCCTCTCTAATTGGTGGCGGCTACTCTAGGTTGCAGGTGATAGCATGACGGCCATGGTTCTAATTTTGATTAGGTTTTAGGGTTTGAGTCTACATGTGTTTATATAGAATTTCAATTTAATTTGAGCCATTGGATGATCTTATGGTTAATCAAAACCATTCAGTCAGGATGGGGTGACACTTCAGCCCTAATGACTCAGTAAGGAGTCAGAAAGGACTCAGCAATGAGTCACAGTATGGATCAGATCACATTAGAAAGGTGTGCAGGCTTTCTGCTCGGTCTGGGCGCACTTGGGAAGTGCGCCAGTGTATTTTTGTACTGGCGCACTTCCCAAGTGCGCCAGTGCATTTTTTTCTCTTCTTTCTTCTAGTTTTGTGCTTTAACTTCGTTCGTCCATATCTTCTTCATACGGTGTACGATTTACGCAAACTCGGACTCAATCTCAACCAGAATTCCGAGACGAACACAATGGCGTAACCCGTTTCCCTTGATTCTCACATTTAGAATTAAGTATTCTTTAATTTGTTAGTTTATGTTAACAGAAAACATGGGTGTTACAGTTTTATTACAAACAAATTTCATTCAAACACTTTTCTAAGGTAGCAATTCATCACTTAGAAACCCGGAAATGAACACCGACGATGCTGCAGTCATCATCAAAATTATTTTCCAGCCACTGAAGTGAGTTCAGTGCTTTATCACTTTCAAAATCCATCTCAAGATGATTATTATTCGGAATCCTTCAACCACAAAGCTATATTGTTCTAATATACTTCATAAAATATTTTCAAACTTCCCAGGATTTAAATTCCAAATTCTGGTTTGAATTCAATTTTAATTCATCTCATTTGTATATTTAATTCATATACAAATTCTATTTTGGTGATATATAACCATTCCAATTTTTATAATCTAATTTGATTATAATATCAACATCCAACACATCCATATATTATAATAATTTCAGAAAATTATTGTTTTTCTATCAAAAATAGTATTTTTGGGTAAAATTATTTCATTTACCCACTTAAAACAATATTGTGTCAAATCTCTCTGTTCAAGTGTTTAGAAATTCTTGTTGACTTCGTGGCGTCCCATGATTCGATCAGAATTCATAAATCACTCAATTGACTAGCCAACACAATATAAAATAATTTTATATCAATTAACAAATAAGCTCTCTCATATATATGCTCTCAACTCATTCTAGGGTACTACTGGCCCTATCTCTAATGAGTAAACCCCCACAAAGGCCTAGGTGTTCACTCAACCTAAGCTCTGATACCAACTATAATGGCCCCCAAATCCATACTATCTGAGTTGACTACATACATCATATGTCCAACCCAAATATCACAGAAATACAAATCATTTTTTCCCGAAGTAAAAGGTAGAAGAAGAACAGAAATAACACCATAGAATCTCACATCGCAGCGGAACAAAATATAATATATCATAACTTTTGAAATACAAAATCTTAACTATAACATACACTTTTAAGAGTACAACACTTACAACATAGCGGAAATAGAAATACTATATATCTAACACTAAAGCCGCCTGCTCCAAGCTCCTTTAGATAGATTTGTAAAATCCTGAACTACTTGACTGCCCGTACAAATTTGGGCACCCAAGAGTTAAGGTAAAACAAAACAAATAAATTCTAGGTCAGTTATGGGACTGTTATGAGTAAGAAAATTAAAACAGTTTGAGAAAATAAACGATATCTCATAAGATCACGCCGTATAATACGGAATGGGTTTTTCCCTTATGAGAATCCAAAACACTTGATTTAAATTTCAAAATCCTTTTGAAAGAAATGATGATCTTTATATCAAAACTCTTTTGATATTATAATAGTGTCTAAATCATATAAATAGAATCTAGTGGAACTCCTTCATCTCACGCTCCATATATATATAATATACAATCAAAACCGCAAGCACTTATTGGGTAATGAATTTCCAACTATGAAAAGGTAAGGAACCACCTTCCGATAGTGTATCTCTAGAGAGGAATAAACAGGGTTTAACAAGAACATCTTGTAACCCGGCCACACATGACCGACCACTCATTTCGCTTGAGTGTATCAAATGTATATCACCAACGGTTGGGATCAACAACCGTTTTCTCGAATGGGAAGCATCGAATAGAATAAAGATTGAAATGAATTTCTCTAGATAGGTGATAATACACCCTAATTGGGAGCTACCCACTTAACCATGCCACCTGCCCGATTTTTGTCATTTTGCAATTGTTGAGGCCTGAGGCTATGCTTACTTACTATTCATTGATAGCACAATCACTTTGAATGCCACACTGTCAGATCCTTTAATCATTAATTGGTTTACACAAATATATTATGGATATTATGTTAAGAGAACAAATTCTCCGCCACCATATATAGTTATAAAGACCAACATATGCGATCACTGGAAATACTTTTTCAAACATTCGTCTATACAAATTCATTCTGACACTGAACGAAACCAAAAGCATAATTTCCATTAATTCAACTTAGGAAATTTCTACCTAGGATTAACAAAAAAAGCCCTTGCACTTTACTCCATCTTCGATTATCTTCATATAATCTGATTCGCAACACTACTGCCAATACGGAGTGGTTCTCGGATAATAATCCAACCGGTCTCTCCATATTTACAATGATACTGGCAAACACTTCGATAGTCGGTTATTTAACGATCGAAGAAAAACAAACATCCATTCAAAACATCAAACAATCACTGGGCCTCTTAATTAATATTTCATTAATTAAATCATTTCTCCATTTCCTTACCAGTATTTGTTAACCAAATATTTTCAATAATCATCTTGGCCTCTTACACTATTTGGAAAATCATCTTGGCCTCTTACACTATTTGGAAAACATTTCCATCTATCAACTTCTTTTCTTTTCTATATTTAGAAAATATCTTTTTATTTATAATTGGAAAACATTCCAATTATTTCTCTTTCCCGAACTCCTTTATTTCTATACTTAGGAAATATACGTTATACTTCCAAAATTCCACTTGCTTGGGTTAAAATGAATGTTGTGTAAAACATCATTACAACAAACCAAAATACTGCATTCAACTGAATCTTATTCAAACATTTATCTTCGATACTGAATCTTGTTATTTATCGGTTTAAAATGAAATCAATCAGGTTGGGGTATAACGACCTGTCAGACCTTGACTGAATAACATTCTTAACTTCAAAACGGACAAGACTTCTTATCTCGAATAATCAATATCATAAAGATCAATTATTCATTTTAAACTGTATATACGATTCTTTATTCTATTTTTATCAGATTCAATTATAGATTTCCTTTTTGTTTATAATATTCTATTTTTAAGTTCGTTTCCGTATTGAATTCTATATATATCGATATATTGATTTCTAGTTATCAAATTTTCTTAAAATTATTCCAACTCCTTAAATTTCTGGAAAATTTCGCCAGCACCTCCTTTATATCGGTCAATAGTTCAAACCTCAAATCGCCTTTCTAGGCCCTTTCCATTCAAAAAAAAAATCAAAAAGACAAGTGGCTTGCCGAGTCAGTGCATAAAAACCCATATGGAATTTAAACGTGTAACTTTTTGTCAGGCACTCAAATTATAACCTTCATATACTTCATCCCATACCTGTCTAACCCATATACATCCGTTCGTAATTTATTCCAATTCAATCCGGTCATTTTTTCTCAATTCCCTAATTTATCCTTTAATTAGCTATTTTGCTTGTTTCACTTTTTGTTTGAACATAACATGTTCAAATATAATATTGACTTGCTTATGAACAAATTGAATTCCAATTTCTATTCAAGTTTCCTTTTCAATTTCGAATATAAATTCTCAAATCACCTTTACTTATTCAAAACCCAATTTCATATCAAATTCCAATTAACTAATTATTATTCAAATTAATTAATTTTATTCAATACTTAAAATCTTATTTTATGTTTCAAAATCAGTTCACTTACTCCACTTGAGTTCATATTTATTTTATATCTAAAGTCTGTATTTTTTTCTAATTTAAATTTGGATTTTATTTACTTAAAATTCTTTTATTTATTTAAATAAACCGTTATGGTTTTATAACGATTAAGGAGCTGTTTTTTGGGAAAATTGATTTTGACATAACTCAAAATCTATTTGACGAAATCCAGATTTTTCTCTTCCAATAGAAAACTACTATCAAATCGATCCTGACGATTCTTGTTTCAAAGAATTCCGACTTAAATTGAGTTCTATATACTCAATTGACATTTGAAACGCCAATTTATGAATTACCGCGCTGCGGCGAGTTCGTTTTAATTATAATTAAATATAAACGTTTAAACTTTGTCTATAAATATATTTCCACTCCATTCTAATATATATTAAATCCAGTTTTCAAATCCAACTTAATATATTTGATTATCTCTAATCTTTGATTTTTAATTACTCAGTTATCAATTCAACTACAACTCCATTTTTGTTATTATTTTCTAATTCCATTAGAAATTAATTAATTTATAAAATTCGATGAAATCGAACTCTAATTATAATCCATTGGATTTTTTCTCAATTCAGTTTATATTTCGAATTCCGAAATATAATCAATCGTTCTGTTTCAAAACACTTCCCAACTCACTTTTAAATTCATATTTGAATTTTAATATTTAAATTATCCAATTGATAATTGTCTCACTTAATTTATAACGTCATTTATAAATTCAACTTCCTTGTTTTATATATTAAAACAAGTTTCCATTTCAAAATATCTAGTTAAAACTCCATTCCTTTTACGTTCCGAATTCCGGAATAAAAACCGTCGTTCCTTTTCGAAATGATTTCAATTTATATCTTAAATTCATACTTGAATTTAAAATTTCATAATATCTCCAGATAATTAATTCACAATATTTGAAAACATTGTTTATAAATTTACTTATTTTATAAATTCCAACAAGTTCCATTTCGAAATCTATTTAAACCAAAATCTTATTTTGGAATATTCTATTTATTTAACTTATCTATATATAAATATAGAATCTATTTCCATATTTAAATTGAAACTTCTATTTAATACAATCCTAATACCTTTTCTGAAAATATTTTATTTAACCAAATTCGATCTAATCGAAATCAAATCATAAATCCACACAGATTTATTTTTTGTTCAATTTACATTTTGAACATCAGAATAAATTTCATCTTTTACTTCTTTAAAACGATTCCCCATTTCTGTTTTTAAATTCACATTTGAATTTAAATATTCAAATTATCAAATGATAATTTTTTCACCTTATTTATAAATACCGTTTATAAATTCATTTCAATTCCTTGATTATCTAATGAAAATCATTCCATTTTGTTTATAAACACCATTTATAAATTTACTTCAATTTCTTGTATTATTTAATTTATAAACAACGTTTATAAATTCAATACTTGTTTTATTTATTCAAACAAGTTAATATCTCTAGCCCATTTTAAATTCAATTTCTGTTTTTGGAAAATAGAATTTCCATTTCAAATCTCGAAATATCATTTTCACAATATTTTTATAAATCAACATTTTGGTCCAGTGATATTTAAACAATCAAACCACCTAATTATCAATCAACACATCATATATAGTATATATATATATATATATATATACATATATATATAAATGAAATCAAACAATAATAAATTTTTAGGAATCCAGTTGGATCCCTCCAACTTGTTTTCCTACATCCACAGACGTTAGCCAACATAAATAATACTCATCCTGCTTCGAGGCAGGATATCGCAGTATAGAAGGTCATCCATTATCATAGCGTTGGGCATATAGGGTCATCCGCTAATGATACTGCGGGCATCCGCTAATGGTATTGCAGGAACTATCCAATCACCAATATATATATATATATATATATATATATATATATAATAACCACAAACACCAATCCTAAATAACTAATATATATTTAATAATAGCCATAGTAATATTTTAATGAAACCAATCAACCATCAATTATTTTTAATGACTAAAAATAACTCTAAATAACAAATTTAGTGAAATTTACTCACCGTGATTTTTATTTTGATCCACGATGATTCCCGATTTATTTCCAGCATATGAAATCCGTAGCTTATGCATTTTTCGGTCAACTTCATTTGTTAGAATCTTGTATAAATAAAATGTGATATTCCTTGGATAATATATGACAATGTATTTTCACGTTATAAATTTTAAACGGGTTAATTAACTAGTTAATAAATAACTAAGTATACCTTAATTGCTTTCCAAGACTAGTGTCTTATCCTTCTTCCCTAGAACAACAAATTAAACCGTTGTAGCCCTCATAGTCATGCCAAATACTTCCATTGAAACAAACTGTTAATCCTCAAAAATCACAGATCCAAAACCTCCACACCGTTGTCGATAATCCCAACGTCGTTTCTTCCTGAAACCGCAATGATCCCCTTCCCATTTGTTGACCAATTTCACATACTGCATTTTGCCTGAACAAGTCTAGTTCGAGTTCATTACTGGGCTCAACAACGCTAGCTTCATCTTCACCTCCACCACCATAACTGTAACACCCCATAATTTTAAAACATGAAAGAAGAGATAATTAAAGAATAAATAATTTTTAAAAGAATAATTAGGTGAAACAGGTTACACCTTGCGTTCGTCTCGGAATTCTGCTTGAGAAGAGTCCGAGTTTGCGTAAAACGGATACCATATGAAGAAGTTATGGATGACAGAAGTTGAGCAGAAAAAGCAGAAAATGGGCTAGGATAACTGGCGCACTTGTGAAGTGCGCCAGAACAAAAATGAACTGGCACACCTGGGAAGTGCGCCCATGCCAAGACAAAATCTGCACAGAATTCTGGAGAATTCCCTAATGACATGTCCTTCGGGGATTGGCTGGATGACTTGTCTTTTGAGCTGTGTGGTTCTGATGATCTCTAATCTAATCTAAAGGCCCTAATTCACCTAATACATCTATAAAAACACACCTAGACCTAACCCTAACTTCAATATACTAATCCATGGCGCCTCCATGCTGCCCTAATCTAAATTAAAACTAGCCTCTCTTCTCTTCTCCAAAGCAAATCAGAATTAGAGTAATCAAATTGGAAGATAAGAATCAAATTCTACAACAATGGTTTAGCTAATCAAATTCAGAAATCAAATTCAGATCTATTCTCCATTCTTAATCCAATCGCTGTGAGTCTATGTTACTTTCACATATAATTAATTAAAAAGTGATTGTGATAGGATTGTAAATTTGATTTTATGAACATGCCTGTAAGATGAATCATATCAAGTTTGTAAATTCTTATCTTTTAGATTCATACCCAAATCACTGTTATCATATGCCTAACTGGATCTATTTTATTATTCTATGCCAGTTCATGTTTCATATGTCTCTTTTATTCCAGTTTTGATGACATGATTCTCTTCCCTTCTTCTTTTCCTTTTCTTTTATGAGATTAGGCTAACTTCGAGTCTAACATATTTTGTTGCGATTTGCGTACGAATAACATTTGGATGATTGGGAAAAGTTTGGGGAAATTTTGTAATAAAATGAGATTATTAGCTTAAATCAATTTGAGCATAATTGTGTATAAATTATATACATGAGATTTGGCATAAGTTGGATTAGGCATGATTGGATATAAATAGTATACATGAGGTTTGGCATAAATGGTTGATAACAATAAATGCAAATTAATTTAGAGGTAATTTGGCATAACATGTATACGTAAGATTATAGGCCTAATTTGGATTAAAATTATAACATAATTTAGATTGGAAATTATGGGTAAATGGAGTATATTTTAATCCAAGATTTAAAATGAGGATTTGAATCAAGAAAATAATAATGAACGCCTAAGACACGAGGTTAGATTCGAATTGCGGTATAAGACTGCCTGGAACTGCCCGACACATCCAGCAACTGCAATTTTGTAATCTAAAGTGAGAGGTCAAAGGCAGAAATTAGAGACGTAATAATGCAAAGACACGAGGTTAGATTCGGATTGCGGTATAAGCCTGCCCGGAACTGCCCGACATATCTAGCAACCGCAAATCGGCAATCTAATGTGGGAGGTCTTGCAGGATTACAGTTATAATGAATTAATGAACACTTAACCCAGATAAGACATGTAGTAAGACATGGGGGTTAAGTGGGTGACATGGGTGACATGTGAAATATAATTAGAAGCACTTAACTAAGGTGAAACATGTGATTAGAAATTGGAATAAAGAGGGGCTAAGTGGAAATTCCTAGTGGGGACCAAGCTTAGGAGGGAAGCTTGGGTCAAGTGGGTGGACCCTTTTCAACCAGTAACCCATTTTGTATCTGTGTGAGCTCAAACTAGTTCGAGGACGGGACAGCTTACTGGTTTGATTGTAAGAGGTCAACAAAGAGTTAACGCTGGCAACGCAAGTCCAACGGAGTCATGTGCGTGCGTGGGTCCGGGCTGGTAGGTAAGACGTTGTTGCATCATGTAGATATAAGTCATGCCTTTTAGTAGTATCGGGTTGCGACTTTAGCGAGTGATACACCCTACTGTCGAACCAGCATGGGTATCTACGAGTTAGGGAGCCGATCGAATAGGGAGGGTAGTGAGTACAACTAGTGGAGATAGGAGCAGGCGGCACCTATGACAGCAACTAGGAGTACACGAAACTACCATCTTTATTATTATTATGATTAGTAAGAGGGATCATCTTTTAGTGTGAAACTAATATTGGTGCGGTGTGGGAATTATCTTATAGTGATTAGAAGCGCAATCAACGTTATATCTTATTCATCTTGTTTACCTTGTCATATCTGCTTATGTTACAGTCATCTCTTATATCCAGTTTATGTTCTTATCCTGTTACTTTACTGATTATATTGTTAAAGTCACTAGAGTCACTAGACTCGCCAGATGTATGTCTGACCCCTTTTTGTTTCGCCTCTTTTCTTCCCCCCCCCCCCATGTCCTCGGGGTGGGATTAATGAAGCTTGACTTGGATCTCTTTCTTCTTGAAGTGCTTGGAAGTGTTGAAAGTAATGCTCAGCTTTATCTCTTTATCATTATGGCTATTTGGAGTGGGATTATGATTTTACTTTTATGTAACGCTATAATAATTTTGTACAAGATGGATATTTGTGTAGTTGACTCTAGCATGTGGTTTTGATGTTGTAACCAAACATGTTTTGTTTTTCCGCTGCAATGAATAAATTATGATTTTTCTTATGTACCATTTTATATATCTGTCTTGTGATATTCTATTCAATACTCTTATAATACTCCATGCAAGTTAATGCATTCCCTTAGTGAGTGACATTAATGGACGTGGGGTGTTACAATAACATTCAACTCGTCGCTTCCCCTTTTCACCTCCGTTCGCTACCTTATTTGACGTAATTGCAGATCACGACTTTGGCAAGGATGAGACTCCCCAGTAACTACAACGAGGGGCTACTCCCTCTAGCTCGCAATAAACGGTCATCACCTTTCTGTTGTATATAACGGTGTTGTATACACAATTATATGATTTTTGTTTGATGATAACAACCAAATAAAAGTTATTTTAATGTGTTTGATATTGTACTGTTATTGTAAATCACAGACTGAAATATAATATTTATATTTAAATAAAGTACAACTGTACAGAAATTTAAATATTCACAGTATTTTATTTGAATAGAATATTTTATTTCAATATCAAACAGTACATCTATATTAACTCCACTATTTAATCACTTCACATATTTGTACTTGTATATAAACAGAATAAAATAGACAAGCTTGTTTGACAACAATAAAATGATATTTTATTTCAATCAACCTTGTTTATTACAAATAAAAGTACAATTCTCATTTTTTTCATTTGCTCCTCACTGCAGAAACAATTAGGCACTCATTTTCAGTTTCACTTTTACATTCACTTGTTCTTGTTGTCTTCAGTCTTTAGTCTTCACAGCACTTCACTGTCTGTCCAGTCGTCTTCTTCATACCTGTCACAATGAAACACACACACACAGTACACTGCAATAGAAATGAAACAGAATAAATGCGAATATAAATTTTTATTTTTAAAATTTTATCTGCCTCAGTTTTCTGGTGTGTTTCTCATCATTTTTCATGACTTGATCTGATTTATAAAACCATCAATTTGTGTCTAGACAGCTTGTGATATTCACAGTGATACACTGTAAATACCACAAGGCAGACAACATATATATATATATATATATATATATATATCAATGCAGGGATAGGAAATCTCTTCTGATGGCTGCATGTACACACGTGTATACACGTGCGCACTGCCACGCCGATCAGCGTGCAACTGAGGAGTAGCCACAAGGACCTTCTCGACTCAGTGCAAATATCAATACAAATCCAAAATGGTCAAGTACAAAGTTCAAAAGTAAGAGTGATCATGGAAGCAAACATGTGCAGCTACACAATTATCAAGACAGTAAGCAATTTCATTGAAGCATGATGGTGAGAGGTGCAATAGTACAAGCATGTAAATATGGTATACACAGTAATGCAATAGCAATGTCAACATTGTCTCAAATGGTTGAGACAGCTCATAAGTGATACAGCATGGCAAAGCATGTGCATGTTCAAAAGTAAATGTGTGCTGTTCAAATGGTTCAAACCAAGGTTGTCGAGGCATGACCAAACTTAAAGGCATACAATCAAGTATTGGAGCATATACAAACAGCAAGGCAACATGGTGGTTGTGGTCGAGCAAGGAGTGAATGCGAGCAATACATAGTTATGGTAAAGCATGTTACAGGATTTCAAATGAAAGCAAGTGATTCAGCATATAAATAACATGATACAGCAGAAATTTGAAGTGTCTCGAGTCAGTATGGTGCAACAGACCAATATATATGCATGACAGTGACACTCAAATGTATGGTGCAACTCAAGAAAATTCTCAAGCCAATAAAATATGAAGTTGGACATGTATACTGCTAGAATGGTGGATAAGCAACTGGTCAAGTCAGTCCAAAGCAAAACAGTGAACACATGTTCATTGTTTTTTAAGTGCAACATATATAGCATATATTTATATTCATATATAAGCATGGTGCAAGAATAACAAACTCATGTACTGAAGCAGGTTAAAAGATGCAGTCTCTCTTTCATGGATCAAATCAAATTAAATGATTCAACATGTTGTCAACACAGTGGACTTACAAGCAAAAATAGTTATCTTTCACTGATCATGCAAGGGATCAAAGACAAATGAGAAATCAGTTTTTTTTGGCAAGTTTTATTTTGTCTTTCAGAATTGCAGAAATCAGAGAGTTTATTCAGTTTTCAAATCATTCAAGTCATCACAGAAGAGAAATAATGCATGGGTTTAATTTCCAGAAAATTACAATATGGATTTCAGGCAAGTATTAATTTGTTTCTAGAGTATTTAGTAAAGGACAATTCATTTATCTCCAGGAATCTTTGAGCAAATAAGGGGAAGAATTTTTTCTGCAATAACTCTTCTGTTCAAGAAAATCGAAATCCTTTTATGGCAAAAATTCAAGTCTTTCCATATGTTAAAAATAACATTCATGGATAATTTAATCACGCAAAACCAAAAAAAAAGGAAAGCCACAGTAAATCAGTCAAGGAAATAATTCAAAACCAACCAAGGCCGAATTCATCAGCAAAAGCAAAAGGGGAAACCACGAGCCAAATCACTCAAGGCAACTGTTCCAGAAATTAAGGTGTCCAAATTTATTCAAAGCCGATTTCATTCAAGGTACAAATCATGGAATCAATCATGCAATCAAGGAATCAAAAAGGGGAAATCGCACCACAATCAGCCGAGTCATCAATTACGAAATCAGAGTTTTAGGGTTTCCTTTTAACCCTATATGTACACACCTTTTACATCATAGGCAAGCATCAAAAAAAAAACTACAATCAACTTGCAGGAAGAACCAACATCGAAATTACTAGCTCAAAGAAAAATCAAACAAGAAATTACTCACAGGATTTTCGATCAGAAGCCAGAGAGAAACATCTCAAATCGAAGAACCAGTAAGCTGTAAAGTTTTTTCATGCTTTAGAGATTATCAATGTCATCAAGCATTAATTCGATTTGGGTAGAGAAACCCTAGAAATTCACTTCGGAGCCGCCATTTTTTTTCTCAGAAGAAAAGGGAGATCGGGCTAAAGAAATGAATGGGTCGGCCATTTTGACTTTAAGGGCTAAGAAGAAAAGGGAGATTTAATTTTATTTAGCCTAGGGTTTTTATATTTGTTTTCTTTTATTTTGTATTGTTTTAGTTTTAATTTCTTTGTAAACCGAACAGTTTATAGATTCTGTAAAATCTAGGGGGAACCAGTTAGGGGTTTAACTGGCAGTTGACTAGTCTGTGTAAAACTAGGGAAAATTCTGATTCAGGGGTTTGAATCAGTCTAGGGTTTTGAGCGTAGAGTTAGGACAGGAGCAGGCGCTGCGAGTGTACATGGTCTTGTATGCGGCATCTGTTCTATCACCTAGTAGAAACCTTAGAAATGCAGCAGTAGGCAGAGTTTTGCCGAAGCTGGGTATATCTGTGTGTGATTTATTTTTGCATTTCTGTTTCTGCTATATTCTGTGATCTGCTTATCTTGTTAGATTTTTAATTTCAGTTAAAAACTGTGATAAACCCTATTCACCCCCCCTCTAGGGTTAATCTAAATCCAATAAGTGGTATCAGAGCAGGTATTTTTTTTTTAACTCTAGAGTCATGGGTAACCCTAGTTGTCTGTCTAGCGAGAGTCAGTCCAGTTCATCTCCAACTATTTTCACTGGAACAGATTTTTTAAACTGGAAATCCAAAATGGAATTTTATTTAAAATCTGTTAATATTAAATGTTGGGATGTTGTTATCAATGGGTACGATATGGTAGATAAAGTTTTTAATTCTCGTGCTACACATATTCTTTATTCTCATCTTGATGATAATCAATACAGTCTGATTTCCCATTGTTTAACTGCGCAGGAAATTTGGATAGCTCTCAATACGGAGTATGGGCAAATTGACAACAACTACTCAAAATCCCGAAATATCAACTCAGATTCAGATCAACGCTTGAAAGGAGAAACAGATAGATCAAACGATGGAGAATCAACAGATGGTGAAACAGAAAATTTCTCTTACGAAGATTTAATTTATATGTGTGCTGATCTAACTAAGTCTGTCGATAAACTACAATCTAAAAATAAAAGTCTAAAATATAAAAATTCTGAGTTGACCGGCAAAATTGATGATTTGGAATCACAGCTTGAATATTTCAAAAATCCTTCAAATTCTGATTGCAAAAATTGTTTGAAACTGAAAACCAATCTTGTTCATCTCAATAAAAATATTCAAAAGTTTGAAAAAGAAATTTTGATCTTAAAAGAAAACAAGTTTGAGTTATCAAGTTTGAATAATTTTTTACAAAAGGAATTTGAAATTTTTAAGAATGATATATATTCCAAATTTGAAATTGCTGAAAAGGAGAATTTGTTGAAATCCGATTTGATTTTAAAAGAGCTGGAAAATGAGATTGAGAAATCCAAGAAATTTGAGTTTGAAAAACAAAAACTCTTTGAATCTGAAATTGATGAATCCCAAGCCAAAATTAAATTGCTTGAAAATGAGAATTTGGTTTTGAAACAGGCCAATGCTGAACAGAAGATCGCTATAAATAATTGCTCAAATTTATTAAAAGAAAATAGCAATCTAAAATCCAAAATTCAACGATTAGAATCAACTTTGGATAAATTTTCTAATGGGGAAAAATCATTGAATATGCTGTTACAAAACCAAGTTTCTATTGGAAATAAATCTGGTCTTGGCTTCGGGAAAAATAATGTTTTTGGAAAACAAAATTCAAATGATTTGAAAAATCCTTCAAAATGCTTTGAAAAAAATCTTTTTGAAAACTCAAACTTTGATAATCCCAAAGGATTTTTGAATCAAAAACATGATGTGAATTTGTTTTATAACAAACCATTTAAACAATCTTGGATCCCAAATAAAAATAAAACGACTTCAACTAAATTCAAACAGATTTGGGTCTCGAAAGGTACAAAGGTTGATTCGAATGGTTTGCTATATAAACAGGTTTGGGTACCAAAAGATTTGAACAAAACTGTGAGTGGTTTCACAAATTTTGTTAGACCGCTCGATCCTCTCAACTGTTAGGTACCGAAGAAGGCTGGGGAACTGCTGTGCTGAAAAGAGATTGATTTCAGGCTGTCATTTTGTTTGTATTCTTTACAGTTCCTTGGCCAAGATTGGATGAGTTAAAAATTCTGTTTTACATCGTCTGTCTGGTATGATTTCTAAACTCATCTGTGTAAATATTTTTTTTATTTTTTTTCTTCTACCCTTTCTATTTTTGTTTTGTTTTTGTTTTGTCACTGCCATATCTTTGTTTATTCTGTGCTCCATTAACTTCCAATTGCAAAACTCATATTTGTCTGGAAATTCATTCTATTTGTAGAAAACTCTCGTGTTTATAATCATTTCCAGATCTTGAATTTATTTGTGTAAATATCTGCAATTGTTTTGAAGTTTATTTTCCTGATTCTGAATTCATAACGGTGTTGTTGTATTCATGGCATATCTTGAACACTGTTAATTAATTTGAATTATATTTTTTTTTGAAGATCTGAATATTTAATGAAATTTCACACACCTTTGCTGTTCTGAGTTTATTCTAATTCATTTTAGAAAAGCTGAAAATATTATACTCATTACAGCACTCTATTATTTATCAGTTGTGATAATTTCATTGATTTTCGGAGTGGCTTGAATCAGTGATACATCCTGAATTCCATCTTTATTCATGATCATTATGGTTAGAATATGTCTGTTTGAAATCATCTGAAATTCCTGATATTTTGAATATCACACACCTCTTGAATTTGAAATAATCAATCTTGTGTGAATAATTCATTATATCTCAAACTTGACATTGATTCAAGTGATTTCAAATAAATTATTTATTTATGGATCATGAATATCCCTTAATTATTTGATGTAAATGATCTGAAATCATTCTTAGAAATTTTGTGAAAAATTCCTTTGAAAATCTGGTCTTGAAATACACTCCTATTTCATGATTATTTGATCTAATTATTTGTTTGTTTAAAATCATTTGAAATTATTGATTTATTGAATCTCACACATATCTCAAATCAAAAAATTTATAATCTGGTGTGATTGATTCATTAAATTCTGATACTTTCATATTCCTCAAATGATTTCAAGTAAACAGTATTTTAATCATTAGATCATGAATCATCATATGTGGCCATCATCTTGACAAGTATGACTTGAAACTATGTCTATGTTGCTCTGATACTGTTTTGAAAAATGTTTGTTCTCGAATCACATGCTTGCTGCTCTGATACATGTGCATAATCTATTATCTGTCTGTTTGGGCTTGGTACTTAATTTTTTTGACATTCTTGTTCAGTATCATGTTAAAATTCCTCGTAAATAGAGACACCAAGTGGTATCAGAAGCGCATTATATTTGTTTCACTCATCTGTACTGAGATTCAAATTTTCACCTTGTATAGATCCATACATTTTTTTTGCCTTATACAAATAAATGTGCTAAATTTGTCTGGCTGGGTTTGTGTTTAAATTTCTTTGGTCTGAGATGTCCATGATTGTAACACCCCACCTCCGCCAGGGTGGCTCTTGCAAGCACTCTGACTTTGGAGGGGCGTTAAAACAGGTAAACATGCATAATGATATATCAAGGCAGAACAAGAACATATGTATATATGTAAACAGAGTAAATAAGATAAGTAAAACAGCGGAAGATTTCAAACTATTTCAAAACAAGTCTGGTACAACATAACTTTCCAAATGAACAAGTCTAGATAAAAGCAACATCACTGAAAAACTGAAATACATAAGTACTATCCCCAAAATAAGTGATGACCATAGCTAGCTTCATGTCAAGACTGTACATGAGCTAAAATCCCACAAGCAAGTGATCAGAAACCCAAGCTAAGCTCCAATATTCCCACCCTGAGAACTTGGGGGGGGGGGGGGGAACGGAAGAAAAGAGGCGAAAGAAAAACAGGTCAGTCAAAAAGACTGAGTAAGCCCTACTACAATCAATGTAAACCGATAAAGTTAACTGGCATGAGAAGCAGGGATGAACATAAGGATAACAACATACAAGCATGATGATTAACTAACAAGGTAGATAAAGGTGTCATCGCATAATCAGGTTTAAGGTTTTTGCACCACAGGTGTACTAGCAAACTAACATGACTTGAATAAACAAGTATTGATCCCTTGGCCCAAGCTTTGGCCCAATAACATGAAGTGACCCTAATACGAGGTCCAATAACATGAAGTGACCCTAATACGAGGTCCAATAACATGAAGTGACCCTAATACGAGGTCCAATAACATGAAGTGACCCTAATACGAGGTCCAATAACATGAAGTGACCCTAATACGAGGTCCAACCAAACGGTCTAGTCGATCGGCTCCCTATAAGCCTAACTCGTCACGTGTTGGTGTCAATACGGCCCAAACATAATTGTAGTCAGACTGTGCTGGGTCTCCCGTCGGGTGTATCAAGCCCTAGGGTGTCAACCCCTGGACACCATAAACATAAGTGCACAGTCTAGATCTACTGGTACCCATGCTTGACTTCTCCAAATACGGACTACGTGCACGACCATAGTCCGTCCGGAACTACATCGGCGTACCACTCTGCCGTCGTTTTTGGTCACTTACCTCAAGTCCAGTAATCGTGCCCCCACCCTAGCCTAGTCCCTAGGGTCTTAATGATACAAACTTGGGATTACTGCTGGAGTGGACCCCCATTGCTAGGATTTTCTAGTGGGTTAAGTACGGTTTAACCCTCTTGCTAATCATGGATTAACTTGGTTAAGTGTAACGATGAGTTCACGACTTAACCCTGATTAATCTACCAAGCCCAAATTGGTTAAGTATTAAGTGGACCATGACCTAACCCTAATCATGAGGCATTAACTAATTTAATGTGCCTTAACCTCTCACATTAGACCTTGTTGTGGTTACTAGTTAAGCCGGGCGGGTCCGGGTAGCTTTACACCACAACTTGGTCTAACCTCGGGTTCAAGGTACAACATGACCAACTTCTCACATTGGGTCCTATTGTTTGTAGCAACTAGTTAAGCCGGTCGGTTCCGGGTAGTTTTATGCTACAAACTCAACCCAACCTCGAGTTGGTCACACTTATATTTTCTAAGTGTCATGTCCATCATGTTTCCAAAACATATTACAAGTTTTCAAGAATTTGGGTAGACCTAACTTAATAGGTAAATTCCCAATGGGTAGACCTAACTTAATAGGTAAATTCCCAATCTTATGTTTTTATGTCTTTTAAGTTTACCCCACCCCAAACGCAATCCCATCGCTTACATATCGCAATAGCGCATAAAGGATAGAAAGAGGGAACTTGGCATAATCATGACATATAGGTGTTGAAGCCACAAGTTCAACATGGTGGCATATGAAATGTACATATGTTCATATACTTGCATATTACATTTTTAGGCCTCAAAAGCATGCATAAAACCAAACTTAGCATATTGGTGATACATGGTGATAAATGACATGTAGAAATGGCCATAAGTTCGCATTTAGCCTCACATGCAAGTTATCATAAGAGATATGATAACTTACATGTTGCCAAAATGCAACCTTTAGCATAAAGCTTGAAGCTTTAAGCTCATAAACCCAAGATAAGCTTGCATAACATGATAACATGAGCAAAATGATCAACCCAAACTTGCATAACATAACTTGCATATCATACGGCAAACTTGCATATCATAACATAGCAAACTTGCATAACATAACATGATAAACTTGCATATCATAACATGGCAAACTTGCATAACATAACATGATAAACTTGCATATCATAACATGGCAAACTTGCATAGCATAACATGATAAACTTGCATATCATAACATGGCAAACTTGCATAACATAACATGATAAACTTGCATATCATAACATGGCAAACTTGCATAGCATAACATATCAAACTTGCATAACATGACATAGTAAACTTGCATATCATGGCAAACTTGCATATCATAATGATCAACCAAACTTGCATCATTCATTTAACTTTAGAGTTTAAATATGAAAGTAGAAAAGGGCTTACAATGCTTATGAAGACACAAAAATATATATAGATTGAGACAAAGCCCTTATGCAATCAAATAAACCCAAAATGCAAGCTCCAATAGAAAAACCCTTGAGCAAAAATGATCAAAACCCTTGCTTTATGATGTATATATGGAAACTTGACTTGAATGCAAGCTAATGACACTCATACAAGCTTGAAAACACTTGTATGCATGGAAAATCTCTCATAGAAATAACTTAGGAATTTTATGAAGAGAGTGGAGGCCATGAGAGGAATGATTTTGCCATAGTTTAGTTACTTGAATGAATAATGATGATTTAGGGTTAGGTTAGGGGCTTATTTATAGAGATTAGGATTAGTTTTAGCCTTAGGATTAAACCCTAGTTCCAATCTCAGCCCTCAAAACCGAATCTGGCCCCCAAACTCAACACAACTCCCAAAATGGTGCACCAGGAAAAACTGCCCAGCTGAGCCAAGTCGACAGCCAAGTCGACAGGGCTGTCGACTTGGGTCCATCCAAGTCGACTGCCAAGTCGACAGGCCTGTCGACTTGGTTGGCTTGGCGGGAAATTTCCCGCCTAGCCTTCCAGGCCCGAAATTCGAAATTTGAACTTGAAATTCAAATCTGTTTTGAACTTGAAATTTTCTGAAAACTTCATTGGGCCTTAATCGGGTCATACGGACTCCGATTTTCGAAAACTCGGACTCTATTTCGCGTATTTTTCCGAGACGAACGCAATGGCATAGCCCGTTTCCCTTGATTTAGATTTTTAAATTAAATTCTGCCTCGATTTATGTTAGAATAGGTTATTGAAAATACGGGTTGTTACATTCTCCCCTCCTTAAAGGATTTCGTCCCCGAAATCTTCAAGTTAGGAAGAACGTATCCTACCATCCAACATCCATCTACTCAAAACATCATCCACGAGCAATCATTGTCCTTACAAGATTCTAAATGTTGTATGAACATATGCAAAGGTGTGTGTATATGTATTTATCTAATGCAAATATCATCAATGCAAATTATGTTAGTGAAATGAATCCATATGTATGCAATTCCTAACATAATGTATAACATCTATATGTGTGCACATAACATACATCCATATGCAACATCAATGTGATAACACAAAAATTTTCATCCATGAATAAGCGTAAACACTCATGCATATGCAATATGAGGAGTGTGTGAGCCGATCTAGTGCCTAATGTGTATAATGCATCCACGAGTAACCACTTGCAAACACTTGCAACCACTTGCAATCATCAAGCATAACATGTTTCAAACACATGTTTCATCCAAAGGGTTTCTACCTAAGGTTGTCATGACAAGATTAACATGATAAACTAGATAATCAGGAAAAACATGGATAGCAAAAGATATGCTACAAAGAGATCGGGAGGATAAGCAGGATATACCCCTCTCGGATTACAAGAAATCCCTTCCTAACCCAACCCATATTTTATAAAAGCCCAAAAGGTTTAGTCAACCTAACGGACCCCTTCAAACCCTGACATGTATTACTAGCCAATAAGTCATACCTCCCGACAGAAATAGGACCGAGAATGGGACCGAGAGGATATACGTAAAAAGATAACATGCGAGTAAGTTCCACCGGAAAACAAGGATCAAGGATATGCTCTTAAAAAGAGATATGATGCGCGTATCTAGCCTTCAGTCTTCTAAGTCACGTTTCCTTGAGTTTAACTCCACTGTGCTTTGACCGTCTTTTACTTCATGATTCCTTGGCTTCTTAACTCTTATTTCCAAATATGAGTTGGAACCCATTTCATTTTCGCCTCTCGTCTTCCTCTTTCACTTACTCTTCTATCATTCTTGGCTTATAACTATGACCTCATGGTTTCATGCAAGCTCTCCAAAATTCACCAGTGAATCCTGGATCTCGTTTACTTACTATAAAGTATTCCACGCAGCAGAATTTTTCTTGAAAATACCAATCCACGTTGCCAATTGCTCTTACTAACGTGATTTTCTATAACTCATGCTTGAACGAAATGAACCATCCGCCTGCGAATGATAGGCCGTACTTAGATTCAGTTGCTTGCCCATGACTTCCCGTAGACTATCCCAAAACTGGCTAGTGAAGATTGAGTCATGGTTACTAACTATCCTTTAGGGAACCCCGTGCAACCGCTTTATTTCTTGAAAGTAAACTGTTGCTAGTTATGATGCAGTCCTTTCGCTCTTTACCGGAGTGAAATGAGCACTCTTCGTGAGTCTACCTACTATGACCCACATGCTCTTATTTCCTTTCTTGATCTAGGTAGTCCATCCACGAAATCCTTCGTGACGTTTTTCCCTCTTCCATTGCGGGGACCTCCAATGGATATAATAGCCCACCGGGCTTCTATGACTCGGCCTTTAACCTGTTGGCACAACATGCACCTTGGGACAAACTCGGCCACCTCCTCGGGTGATGTGCATCTTCAAGAACCTTCTTTCTCTCATCGCGTCTTAGCCATCCCTTGTCATCTATAGCGAGGTGACTTACCATCTCGCCTCGAATCAACTTGTCCATGATCTCGACTAACTGCGGGTCTTCTTTCTGTGAAGTCCCTATTTGATCCAGAAGGGTAGGTCTAAGCTCAAGGGACGCTAACTAACTAATTAAACTGAGAGAACTTCTTACTTCAATTGACCTCGTCGGAGCTTTTCGGTTTTGAACCGCGACCACTTTAGCAGGATCCACCACTAAGCCTTGCTTAAAAACTATGTGCCCAAGAAATCTAACTCTTTTTTCTCCAAAATGACATTTGGAGGACTTGGCTTTCAACTGATGCGCTCTAAGCGTATCCATCACCTCCTTGAGATGTCTAACATGTTCTTCCTCGTTCTTTAAGAAAGTCAGGATATCGTCTACAAAGACTACCACAAACTCGTTCAGGAACTCCCTAGACACCCTACTCATCAAGTCCACGAAGTAGGCGGGTGCATTAGTCAAACCGAATGGCATGACCAGCCATTCTAAGAATCCATCTGGAGTTCTGAACGCAGTTTTGCCTATACTATCCTCAGCTACTCTGAGCTGATGGAATCCAGTAGCAAGATCAAGAGAAAACAGATGTTCCTACAAGCTGATCAAACAAATCATCGATCCTTGGCAATGGTTGTCTATTTTCTTTGTTTAACTCACGATAATCAACACAAAGTCGAAGAGAACCATCTGCCTTGGTAGTAAATACTACAGGCGCTCCCCATTCAGATATACTTCGTCTAATGAAGTTCTTCTCAAGCAACTCCTTGACTTGCTTTCTTAACTCTCATCTTGCGGGGCCATGTGCCTAACCGGCCACGAAACTATCTTGGCATTATCAACCAGATAAATGCGGAAATCTATCTCTCGTTTAGGGGTAACCCCCTTCACTTCACCCAAGATATCAGGATATTCTCGGACCACCCTCACCGATTGCAAACTATCGATAGACGAGTTGAGGGATTCAAGATAACACAACATGACGGGACTCATAGGGTTACTAGAAATTTTTAGGGTATTACCGAGGCGAGTCATGAGCCTCTCAACCCTATGCTCAAAAATCAAGGATGGCTCCAAAACTGGACAACCAATCCATGCCCAAAATCAACCCATACCCCATGAAACCGAGAATATAAGCATCATGCGAGACTTCTATACTCAAGATAGAGATTTTCAAATCCACGTAGATAATAGACAAATGGGCGGAACCCCCAATTGGATTTGAAACACACACGGGATCATTAACTAGACTAGTACTTAGGTGCAAACTTTCAACTAAACCGGATGAAATAAACTATGCGATGTGCCAGAATCAAACAAAGTACGAACAGGAAAATCAGAAATGTAAACTAGACTTTCAACAGAAATACTACCTCGATCGGGAACTGGAGCGGCATTGAGAGCATGAACTTGCCCTCCCGAAGGTCCAGCACGCTGAGTCTGACCCTGGCCTTGCCCTTGCTTCTTCGGGCAATCCCTAGTGAAGTTTCCCATTTCTCCACAGTTAAAGCAAGTGCCCTTCCTTTTTCTGCAATCCTTGTTTAGATGAGTCGAGCTTCCACAAGTAAAGCGCTTTTTTTTCCTTCTTATCTTCTTCTTGAAGCAGGGCCATATTTACCAAACTCTCGAAGGTTGCTCCGATGGGTATATGAGTCATGGCTAAACCATGTAATGGCTCGTTTAATCCTAGAGCAAAGTATAGGGCCTTCTTCTGAGCTGTGTTAACCAAGTCTAAACCGACCCGAGCCAGTTGATTAAACTTATCTATGTATTCCCTAATAGTCATGTCCCCTTGCTTCAGTGATAGGAACCTTAGTCCAAACTTTCCCCGAAAGTCATCCCAAGTCTCAATTGGCCTAGTAGCGGTGGTGACCACCCACCAACGTGCAGCTTCTTCCTTTAGCAACCACACTGCCAATAAAACCTTCCTACGGTCATCTATATCAAAGAAGGAAAAAAGATCTTCGGTTTCTTTCAACCAATTCCTTGCCTCTACATAAGTCTCGGTTCCAATGAAATTCTTGCAACCCATCGCCTTAAAGTCTTTGCAAATCTCCGCGAAATCCTCTTGTGGATGCTGAGGGGGAGGAGGAAGAGGAACCTCAACGACAGGAGGAGGAGGAACATTAACTACCGGAGGAGGAGGAGGAGGAACATCGGCGGGGCCGGCTTCGGTCGCCCTAGCCTCCAAAAGTCTCATATACCAAATAGGTACGTGTACTCCCTCCGGAATGGCAAAGTTATTGGCCATACTGAAAACAAAGAAAAAGATAGATTCAGAATGGAGAAAAACGAAGGAATTTTGCTAATGGCTTTTTGGGGAATAGCCTTTAAAATAAACTAGACTTTTCTTTGGAAAATACTTTATACTTGGTTTTGAAAATAGTTTTCCAAAAGTTTCAAAAACCTTTTTGTTCCTTCTCGCAAACCATATGCTCTGATACCAAATGTAACACCCCACCTCCGCCAGGGTGGCTCTTGCAAGCACTCTGACTTTGGAGGGGCGTTAAAACAGGTAAACATGCATAATGATATATCAAGGCAGAACAAGAACATATGTATATATGTAAACAGAGTAAATAAGATAAGTAAAACAGCGGAAGATTTCAAACTATTTCAAAACAAGTCTGGTACAACATAACTTTCCAAATGAACAAGTCTAGATAAAAGCAACATCACTGAAAAACTGAAATACATAAGTACTATCCCCAAAATAAGTGATGACCATAGCTAGCTTCATGTCAAGACCGTACATGAGCTAAAATCCCACAAGCAAGTGATCAGAAATCCAAGCTAAGCTCCAATATTCCCACCCTGAGAACCTAGGGGGGGGGGGGGGAACGGAAGAAAAGAGGCAAAAGAAAAACAGGTCAGTCAAAAAGACTGAGTAAGCCCTACTACAATCAATGTAAACTGATAAAGTTAACTAGCATGAGAAGCCGAGATGAACATAAGGATAACAACATACTAGCATGATGATTAACTAACAAGGTAGATAAAGGTGTCATCGCATAATCAGGTTTAAGGTTTTTGCACCACAGGTGTACTAGCAAACTAACATGACTTGAATAAACAAGTATTGATCCCTTGGCCCAAGCTTTGGCCCAATAACATGAAGTGACCCTAATACGAGGTCCAATAACATGAAGTGACCCTAATACGAGGTCCAATAACATGAAGTGACCCTAATACGAGTTCCAATAACATGAAGTGACCCTAATACGAGGTCCAACCAAACGGTCTAGTCGATCGGCTCCCTATAATCCTAACTCGTCACGTGTTGGTGTCAATACGGCCCAAACATAATTGTAGTCAGACTGTGCTGGGTCTCCCGTCGGGTGTATCAAGCCCTAGGGTGTCAACCCCTGGATACCATAAACATAAGTGCACAGTCTAGATCTACTGGTACCCATGCTTGACTTCTCCAAATACGGACTACGTGCACGACCATAGTCCGTCCGGAACTACATCGGCGTACCACTCTGCCGTCGTTTTTGGTCACTTACCTCAAGTCCAGTAATCGTGCCCCCACCCTAGCCTAGTCCCTAGGGTCTTAATGATACAAACTTGGGATTACTGCTAGAGTGGACCCCTATTGCTAGGATTTTCTAGTGGGTTAAGTACGGTTTAACCCTCTTGCTAATCATGGATTAACTTGGTTAAGTGTAACGATGAGTTCACGACTTAACCCTGATTAATCTACCAAGCCCAAATTGGTTAAGTATTAAGTGGACCATGACTTAACCCTAATCATGAGGCATTAACTAATTTAATGTGCCTTAACCTCTCACATTAGACCTTGTTGTGGTTACTAGTTAAGCCGGGCGGGTCCGGGTAGCTTTACACCACAACTTGGTCTAACCTCGGGTTCAAGGTACAACATGACCAACTTCTCACATTGGGTCCTATTGTTTGTAGCAACTAGTTAAGCCGGTCGGTTCCGGGTAGTTTTACGCTACAAACTCAACCCAACCTCAAGTTGGTCACACTTATATTTTCTAAGTGTCATGTCCATCATGTTTCCAAAACATATTACAAGTTTTCAAGAATTTGGGTAGACCTAACTTAATAGGTAAATTCCCAATGGGTAGACCTAACTTAATAGGTAAATTCCCAATCTTATGTTTTTATGTCTTTTAAGTTTACCCCACCCCAAATGCAATCCCATCGCTTACATATCGCAATAGCGCATAAAGGATAGAAAGAGGGAACTTGGCATAATCATGACATATAGGTGTTGAAGCCACAAGTTCAATATGGTGGCATATGAAATGTACATATGTTCATATACTTGCATATTACATTTTTAGGCCTCAAAAGCATGCATAAAACCAAACTTAGCATATTGGTGATACATGGTGATAAATGACATGTAGAAATGGCCATAAGTTCGCATTTAGCCTCACATGCAAGTTATCATAAGAGATATGATAACTTACATGTTGCCAAAATGCAACCTTTAGCATAAAGCTTGAAGCTTTAAGCTCATAAACCCAAGATAAGCTTGCATAACATGATAACATGAGCAAAATGATCAACCCAAACTTGCATAACATAACTTGCATATCATACGGCAAACTTGCATATCATAACATAGCAAACTTGCATAACATAACATGATAAACTTGCATATCGTAACATGGCAAACTTGCATAACATAACAGGATAAACTTGCATATCATAACATGGCAAACTTGCATAGCATAACATGATAAACTTGCATATCATAACATGGCAAACTTGCATAACATAACATGATAAACTTGCATATCATAACATGGCAAACTTGCATAGCATAACATATCAAACTTGCATAACATGACATAGTAAACTTGCATATCATGACAAACTTGCATATCATAATGATCAACCAAACTTGCATCATTCATTTAACTTTAGAGTTTAAATATGAAAGTAGAAAAGGGCTTACAATGCTTATGAAGACACAAAAATATATATAGATTGAGACAAAGCCCTTATGCAATCAAATAAACCCAAAATGCAAGCTCCAATAGAAAAACCCTTGAGCAAAAATGATCAAAACCCTTGCTTTATGATGTAAATATGGAAACTTGACTTGAATGCAAGCTAATGACACTCATACGAGCTTGAAAACACTTGTATGCATGGAAAATCTCTCATAGAAATAACTTAGGAATTTTATGAAGAGAGTGGAGGCCATGAGAGGAATGATTTTGCCATAGTTTAGTTACTTGAATGAATAATGATGATTTAGGGTTAGGTTAGGGGCTTATTTATAGAGATTAGGATTAGTTTTATCCTTAGGATTAAACCCTAGTTCCAATCTCAGCCCTCAAAACCGAATCTGGAACCCAAACTCAACACAACTCCCAAAATGGTGCACCAGGCAAAACTTCCCGGCTGAGCCAAGTCGACAGCCAAGTCGACAGGGCTGTCGACTTGGGTCCAACCAAGTCGACTGCCAAGTCGACAGGCCTGTCGACTTGGTTGGCTTGGCGGGAAATTTCCCGCCTAGCCTTCCAGGCCCGAAATTCGAAATTCGAACTTGAAATTCAAATCTGTTTTGAACTTGAAATTTTCTGAAAACTTCATTGGGCCTTAATCGGGTCATACGGACTCCGATTTTCGAAAACTCGGACTCTATTTCGCGTATTTTTCCGAGACGAACGCAATGGCATAGCCCGTTTCCCTTGATTTAGATTTATAAATTAAATTCTGCCTCGATTTATGTTAGAATAGGTTATTGAAAATACGGGTTGTTACAATGATGGTCCATCAGGGTGTAATTAAAATCCTCGAGAGGGAGACTACAATTGGTATCAAATGTGCTGATTTTTTTTTTGTATATATTTTAATCACTCTTGTCCTGTATAGCTCTTTATATTCCTCTTGTAATTAATTTTCAATTTTAAGATTATTTATTTTTTATTCATTCAGAAATTGAAATCAATATCCAAATTGTTCTGTATTTATAATTCATCAAAATATATCAGAATCTGAAATTGTGATGAATTATGACTGCAATATATTTCACAATAAGAGGAGATTTTTATTTAGATTTTCATGATGGCTGAACATTTATTATAATATCTTTGAATTGGCAATTATTTCACGACCATCACCTTTATCTATCATCATTCTGACATCTATCATGTTTTTTATATTAATATGGAGAGTTTAATTTTTTATAATTTTTTTTGAATAAACAGTGGAAATATTCGTGATGGAAATGTGACGGTGTTATTATTCAGAATTAGTGAAATTGAGAATTTTCAATGATCCCGGTACAGTTGGTCATATTTCATAATATAATTAATTTAGAAATTTATTTCACAGTCCATCTCTGTACCTACCACTTTTCTATCATTCATATTGGTTTTATATACCGAGGAGTTTTTTCCTTTTAAAGTTGAAAATAATAAATATAATTAATATATAAGAGTGTCTCTAACCTCATTTAAAAATCCAAGCTCTGGTTATGCATGGTTATGAGACGTCTTATAATTTAAGTTGCGATTGATCCCATTTAAAAATCCAAGCTCTGGTTATGCGTGGACAGTGTGCTCTTAAATAAAAAATAAATAAAAAGGAAATAAAGTGCTAAAAATAGAAATAAATTTGAATTTTTCCTCTGAGTATAAAAACTAGCCTATCAATCCATCTTCTAATCTGTGAAATGTGTTAAATCTTATGACGTATTATGATTTGTTGATTGATAGGTATTGGGATTTGAGATTATACGATTTTGTCACTTGAATTGAATTATTAATTATAGTCCAAATCCATCACTGTTTTTGTGCTTTATTTTTTTTTAAAAAAATCTTTAGAAAATGATTGGAAATGATTTGTTTTTAAAACTCTCTCCATTATGTATGAAATTCATCGTAAATCCGTCATTCTCTGAAATGTGAAATATGCCACCTGTTCTCAAAATATTATGATTTTTGTTTGACTGATTGAAATGTATGATGACCGTTCTTTCTCTTAAGCTGAAATTATATTTTTAGTCAATTTTCATCTGTATTTTAAAATCTGTATCCTTTTGATGATAACAAAAGGGGGAGAATGGATAGAGATTTTGATTTATGAAGTGAATATTTTATAAATATTTTTAATTTTGAAAATTTATTATTATTCATACATTTCACTCATGCACAGTTATAGGGGGAGTTGTCTGTTGTAGGGGGAGCTAATAAATAGGGGGAGTTCAATATTCACTGTCAAACACATCTATTGTATACAAAATCTTTTATTTGTTTGTCATCATCAAAAGGGGGAGATTGTTGTATATAACGGTGTTGTATACACAATTATATGATTTTTGTTTGATGATAACAACCAAATAAAAGTTATTTTAATGTGTTTGATATTGTACTGTTATTGTAAATCACAGACTGAAATATAATATTTATATTTAAATAAAGTACAACTGTACACAAATTTAAATATTCATAGTATTTTATTTGAATAGAATATTTTATTTCAATATCAAACAGTACATCTATATTAACTCCACTATTTAATCACTTCACATATTTGTACTTGTATATAAACAGAATAAAATAGACAAGCTTGTTTGACAACAATAAAATGATATTTTATTTCAATCAACCTTGTTTATTACAAATAAAAGTACAATTCTCATTTTTTTCATTTGCTCCTCACTGCAGAAACAATTAGGCACTCATTTTCAGTTTCACTTTTACATTCACTTGTTCTTGTTGTCTTCAGTCTTTAGTCTTCACAGCACTTCACTGTCTATCCAGTCATCTTCTTCATACCTGTCACAATGAAACACACACACACAGTACACTGCAATAGAAATTAAACAGAATAAATGCGAATATAAATTTTTATTTTTAAAATTTTATCTGCCTCAGTTTTCTGGTGTGTTTCTCATCATTTTTCATGACTTGATCTGATTTATAAAACCATCAATTTGTGTCTAGACAGCTTGTGATATTCACAGTGATACACTGTAAATACCACAAGGCAGACAACATATATATATTAATGCAAGGATAGGAAATCTCTTCTGATGGCTGCATGTACACACGTGTATACACGTGTGCACTGCCACGCCGATCAACGTGCAACTGAGGAGTAGCCACAAGGACCTTCTCGACTCAGTGCAAATATCAATACAAATCCAAAATGGTCAAGTACAAAGTTCAAAAGTAAGAGTGATCATGGCAGCAAACATGTGCAGCTACACAATTATCAAGACAGTAAGCAATTTCATTGAAGCATGATGGTGAGAGGTGCAATAGTACAAGCATGTAAATATGGTATACACAGTAATGCAATAGCAATGTCAACATTGTCTCAAATGGTTGAGACAGCTCATAAGTGATACAGCATGGCAAAGCATGTGCAGGTTCAAAAGTAAATGTGTGCTGTTCAAATGGTTCAAACCAAGGTTGTCGAGGCATGACCAAACTTAAAGGCATACAATCAAGTATTGGAGCATATACAAACAGCAAGGCAACATGGTGGTTGTGGTCGAGCAAGGAGTGAATGCGAGCAATACATAGTTATGGTAAAGCATGTTACAGGATTTCAAATGAAAGCAAGTGATTCAGCATATAAATAACATGATACAGCAGAAATTTGAAGTGTCTCGAGTCAGTATGGTGCAACAGACCAATATATATGCATGACAGTGACACTCAAATGTATGGTGCAACTCAAGAAAATTCTCAAGCCAATAAAATATGAAGTTGGACATGTATACTGCTAGAATGGTGGATAAGCAACTGGTCAAGTCAGTCCAAAGCAAAACAGTGAACACATGTTCATTGTTTTTTAAGTGCAACATATATAGCATATATTTATATTCATATATAAGCATGGTGCAAGAATAACAAACTCATGTACTGAAGCAGGTTAAAAGATGTAGTCTCTCTTTCATGGATCAAATCAAATTAAATGATTCAACATGTTGTCAACACAGTGGACTTACAAGCAAAAATAGATATCTTTCACTGATCTTGCAAGGGATCAAAGACAAATGAGAAATCAGTTTTTTTTGGCAAGTTTTATTTTGTCTTTCAGAATTGCAGAAATCAGAGAGTTTATTCAGTTTTCAAATCATTCAAGTCATCACAGAAGAGAAATAATGCATGGGTTTAATTTCCAGAAAATTACAATATGGATTTCAGGCAAGTATTAATTTGTTTCTAGAGTATTTAGCAAAGGACAATTCATTTATCTCCAGGAATCTTCGAGCAAATAAGGGGAAGAATTTTTTCTGCAATAACTCTTCTGTTCAAGAAAATCGAAATCCTTTTATGGCAAAAATTCAAGTCTTTCCATATGTTAAAAATAACATTCATGGATAATTTAACCACGCAAAACCAAAAAAAAAAAGGAAAGCCACAGCAAATCAGTCAAGGAAATAATTCAAAACCATCCAAGGCCGAATTCATCAGCAAAAGCAAAAGGGGAAACCACGAGCCAAATCACTCAAGGCAACTGTTCCAGAAATTAAGGTGTCCAAATTTATTCAAAGCCGATTTCATTCAAGGTACAAATCATGGAATCAATCACGCAATCAAGGAATCAAAAAGGGGAAATCGCACCACAATCAGCCAAGTCATCAATTACGAAATCAGAGTTTTAGGGTTTCCTTTTAACCCTATATGTACACACCTTTTACATCATAGGCAAGCATAAAAAAAAACTACAATCAACATGCAGGAAGAACCAACATCGAAATTACTAGCTCAAAGAAAAATCAAACAAGAAATTACTCACAGGATTTTCCATCAGAAGCCAGAGAGAAACATCTCAAATCGAAGAACCAGCAAGCTGTAAAGTTTTTTCTTGCTTCAGAGATTATCAATGTCATCAAGCATCAATTCGATTTGGGTAGAGAAACCCTAGAAATTCACTTCGGAGCCGCCATTTTTTTTCTCAGAAGAAAAGGGAGATCGGGCTAAAGAAATGAATGGGCCGGCCATTTTGACTTTAAGGGCTAAGAAGAAAAGGGAGATTTAATTTTATTTAGCCTAGGGTTTTTATATTTGTTTTCTTTTATTTTGTATTGTTTTAGTTTTAATTTCTTTGTAAACCGAACAGTTTATAGATTCTGTAAAATCTAGGGGGAACCAGTTAGGGGTTTAACTGGCAGTTGACTAGTCTGTGTAAAACTAGGGAAAATTCTGATTCAGGGGTTTGAATCAGTCTAGGGTTTTGAGCGTAGAGTTAGGATAGGAGAAGGCGCTGCGAGTGTACATGGTCTTGTATGCGGGATCTGTTCTATCACCTAGTAGAAACCTTAGAAATGCAGCAGTAGGCAGAGTTTTGCCGAAGCTGGGTATATCTGTGTGTGATTTATTTTTGCATTTCTGTTTCTGCTATATTCTGTGATCTGCTTATCTTGTTAGATTTTTAAATTCAGTTAAAAACTGTGATAAACCCTATTCACCCCCCTCTAGGGTTAATCTAGATCCAACACTTTCCAGATCTGAATATCCACCACTCCAAATTTCTCGTTCGTCCACTCTCAGTATCGCAATACTCCATCAGTCCGTACCCAAAATCACCATCAGAAAGTTCGAACTCCTCATTGCCTCTTCCTTGAATCGCACTAACCCTCTTACATCTGATTTTGCACCTCACCAATACACCTTTGTACATCTCGCTCAACCCTGTGACATCGGCATCCTAACTACTGCAAACGCGAGCGCCTTATTCCTGTTGAACTCGGTCTACACGAGGGTTGTGGAAATCGCGATTTGCGATTTAGTTTCTAATTTTTTATTTATGAAATGCTTTCCGATTTTTATCTAAAGAAATAGAAGGGGTATCTGGGTTTTTAAATTAGTATGAGGAAGGGTCGACATTCAATTTTGAGTTGTATATAAATTTCATTATTCTAAATGAATGGATTTCATTCGAGTATTAAAGACCGTGCCATTTCAGTTTGGTTTTTTCAGAAGAAAGAAATAAGAAGGGAGTTATCGCGATTTATAAGTGAGGAATACTTTGCCAAGAAGGAATTTAGTCTGCGTGATTTGTGGTTTGCAGTGTCCTTTGTTTACTTAAGAATGAAGAAATTTATTTTTAAAATAAATTTTATTTTATTTTAGTTTGAACCGGTACAATTCTAATTAAAATACCGCGTGATTCCGAACTCCTTTCTAAACCCAACAACCGACATTTTAGGGTTATACCACTATTCTGGACACACTGGAACAGATTTCGAAGCTCCATTTGATCATACGGAGAAGATATCATTTTAAATTGATATAAACAAAATTCAAAAGAATTAATTCCTTGATAATAAATTAGTACCATTATCATTTATAGTAAAATAAAATTTATAATGATCATCTGAAATATTTTGATTCAGTTTTTAACTTCAAATTCAATTATATTTTGTATTACGATAATTTAATATATTCGATATTTAATCGAAATTGATTTCTAAATCGATAACTAAATATAAAAACCCATTTATATTATCTACTCAATATTTAAAACCTTATTAAATATTTAAAATTATTTGTTCGAAAATCTGGGTCGTTATAATAGGATTCAAAATAAATCGGATTTCAATAAAACCAAAAATATTTGAATCTGTTTTACTATATCTTTCAAACGAAAGTAAGAAACTGAGATTTCATAATGCAAATTGAAAGTTATGTCCAGTTTAAATTCAGAATAGTCGCTATGGAATTTGTATATTTTTTAATATATTATATAGCCCTTAAAAATAGCCATTTTGCAACCGACCTCCGTTTTCGGCGAAATCATTTTCGTTGGATCTGGAATGTCAAATTATTGTTAGATTCCAATTTTCATAATTTTTTGAATTAATATGTGAGCATGGCAAAATAAAATGTGTTCTGCCAATTTCAGTTGAATTGGATCGACCAGAAAATGGTCATTTTTCAAACGGTCTCCAAATTCGATGAAATTAGTTTTGTTAGTAGCGTATCGTCAAAACAAAGCTAGATATAATTTTTTGAAATTTTTGAAATTAGTATGTAGTCCCGATAAATTAAATGTGCGTTCAAATTCAATATATATTGATTTATATTTTAATTTAAAGAAAAAAAACTGGTTAAAAAAATAGAATTGGCTTATGAAACATATTCCATTATGTTCGGAATGGGGGTAATTAGCTAGGGCCGACAGTCGTTTGGTTCGATTTGGAGTTTGAATGAAAAACCTCATTTTTTGGAATTAAAATAAAACGATTATATAAATACCCCAGAATACCCTAGCCCTCCCACATAACTGCGCCGCCGCCTGAAATGAAATTAGTGATCCAAATCATCCCAAATTCGCTCCTCCGATTCTCCTAATCTAATCAATGAAATTCAAAATCTCCAAAGGTAAAATTGAAGAGGGTCTTGAGCTTTATATTCTGAACAGCTATGATTGGAAAATTTGCAGCGTGGTGGTCGATTTCTTGCTTTAAACGGTTGACGGTTCTAGGTGTTTTCTGGTGCGAGGTGGCGTGTGAGCTGGCCGGGGAGGTAAGGGGGAGGTGCGGTTTTCCGTGGAGATCGTCGTGGTGTCATCTGATCTGGTGGCAGAGGGCTCTAGCGGCGGTGGGAGGTGGCTTTTCTCCTTAGATAGTGAGTTTACGGGGTAGCAGAATTAACGAAGAAGGAGGCGGCGATTATGTATTAATCCATGTAATTAAGGCCTTAATTATTTAGTTAATTAATTTAATTATTCGTTTTAATTATCAAATGTATAATCTATCATATCTTTTCCATACGAGGTCCAAATCACGTGAAATTGGATCTGTTCCAATCGTGGGGACGAGAGCTTCACAACAAGACTAACAAGGTCAAATTTAGAGCTAGTTACAATTTAGTGCATATTTAAAACCAAACCGTCCTTTAAAGAATGTCGGAGTGGAACCCAATGTGAGAACTTCTTCTCACTCTAATTATTTTACAGTTAAATATATACTAGGATGCAGACGGGGCTTAGAAGCCCCCGACACTATTTATTGTACAAACCATGGTTGTTTGTTTGAATTGTATTGTGGAAATTTGGATTGTGGCTGTAAAATTAATTGTCAGTTGATTGTGAATAAAATATTTGAAAAATAAAAATATCATTTTTATTGTATAAAGGAACTATATAAAATATTCATGTGTTGAATAAACTATTTGAACAGTAAAAATATCTTTTTTATTGAATGTATGATTTATATAAAATAGTTAAGTGTTGAATAAAATATTTTATCGTTAAAAATATAATTTTTAACGTATATACGAACGGCATTAAATTCTCCTGAATTGAAAATAAATATTCATTTACAAATCGTACAATTTGTTTATGTACACCCATTTAACTGATATTGATTGGGACGATAAATTTTACATATCGCCCAACTGCACAAATAATAATCAGTGTTTGTTGATTGAAACCCCACACGGGTATTGGGGGTGATATTTGACATACACTAATCCCATTTAGTTGTATATCAATCGATTGGTTGACAGACTGTTGTAAGCTTAATTATTTATATTTAATGCTTATGCAGTTGTGTAATGCACTCTGGATGATTGTTGATTGTGTATCACTATGGTTGTATACATATGTTGTATGAAATCCATATAACTAACATTATATGGTAATTGATTGGGTTTGATTCCAATTTAGAAATAACGAATATTTTAAAAGAACGAGTATTTTAAAATAACGAATATTTTAAAATAATATTCCGTAAAGGATTAAAACGTGAATTTGATGTCCAATTTTGGATGGACATGAAAAGATTGAAATATGTGAAGTCGTGTTGATTAGATATGTGCCATTTTAACGTTAACGATATTTATATCGATTTTATTATTTTTGTAACGAATATCGAAAAGAAACGATTTCAAAATATAATATTTTGAAAATATTATCATTTTAATATTATAATGATATAGAATATTCAATTTCGATTTAAAATTGAAATAGAAGTTAGAATCATTTTAAAACGAATTTATAAACGATTTATGAAATCCGATTTAAATGGAAATCGATAAAATATGTTTGACATATATATTATACATACACAAATTGGCCTGAATAGAACGCGCGGCGCACTGACCGTTCGCGAATTTCGTCTATCAACTTCAAATGGATGTAATGGGAGATCCGACCATCGGATTCTCCTAAAACCAGAACCGTTGGGTTCGTATTGAAAAGAGCTTTCTAAAGAATATAAGGGAGTTGAAATCTAACGGTTTGATTTGGAATTATGTCCAAATCAATTTTAGAAAATGTCGCTATGGATGCAGTTCAGTGACCGTTATTGGAAATTGACTATACGGGCCCTAAAAAAATTATTAAAATTATTAATAATTTGTGTTAAATTACAATAAATGACTTGGAAAGAATTTGGATGAAAAATTCCAATATTGTAAAGATAAAAATATATTTTTATCAAAATGAACTAGTTATTAACTAGAAAGATAATCCAACGTTTTTAAATAAGTAAATTGGATTTGAGAATGGTTTTAATCTAGCCAGAATTTTTCAATGTATGAATTGAAATGGATTTGAATAGAAATCATCTTCGGGAGATTTTGATATTGGATTCTGTGACTATGTGGATATTGTGGAGGAATTTGGAAGATAAATACATATCGTTATTCCCCATACGATATGTGTTGGTTTCAGAATTTGATATTGAATATAAGCTGACATAATTTCGGTTTAGAGCCTTGTAATTAATATCAAATTGGACTTTGGGTTTGTCATGAATGGTGTCTTCAGTAAAAAAATTCTTAAACCCGTGCGAAAAGAATAAATCTTTTAATTAAGAGTATTAAACTTTCCAGTATATTTAGTAATTGGGATAAAATGGAATGTGAATTGGGTTTATTGTTAACTGTGATTTAAACGACATTTGTTCTTTAACCCAATTAATAGTGAGGTTATGATTTCGAATTTATAACTCTTTTAACTAAGATTTAATGGAAATTTTCCAAAGTAAAGTTTTCCAATTCAATATATTAAATTGGAATTGAATGGAATTTGATTTAGTAATAATCCAAGTGAGCTTATGTGGAGGAAGACTGTTAATATATATGGAATTTAAAAGGCTTTGTCGTTATTCCATTTATATTATTAGTCGGATATGGAAATTGATATCGATTATATATTGATCTGTTTTCCGTGAAGATTCCATAAATAATGGAATGTGATTTTGGGTTTATCATGAACTGTGTTTTAAATGACATTGGTTCTTTACCCCAGTTAAAGACAGGATTACATGTCTAACATTGTATTTTGAACTGTATTGTTGATCTCTGCTAAATATATATATCTGTTTGGTGGCTGATAATTTATTCTCTTGTTTAACACCCTTCTCTAAGACATATGAGCTTAGAGGTTATATATTGGCAGAAATCAGTGGTACGGTGTAGATCGTCGATGTGGCATGTTTGTGTTTCCAAAGTTAAATAATCATTAACTAATGATTGTTGGAAGAATAAAACTAATTGGAGTTTTAATGAATCTTTAATTAGATTGAAATAAGAATGTGATAATTTAAAATTATCAAATTTGGGAAATGATCGAAAATGGAGTACTACTAGTTTTACTCCAGACGATATTTAAATCTTTAATTAGATTTGAACGTGAAATGGTAATTAATTTTACCGATAACACTGTGGTGTTAGATATGGAGTGCTACCAGTTTTGCTCCATGGGATGAATAGGTTGGGATTGGGAAATAAAACAAATGATTACTTCGGTAAGGTGCACTAATCCGATTAGTTTGGATAAACCTTAGTTTAGTTTGAATTGATATCCAAAGGAAGATTAAAGAATAAATTTAAATAATCTATCTTTGATAAAATTAATGGGAACCATTCCCTAATGATGTGAATATTTGAATAAAAGAAATACTATGAATTGGAATGAGGCGTATGTTGTGTTTTTATAGCACTTGTTTATGAGATACGCGAGTTATTCGGAAAGGCCGGGTTTATACCCATTCTAAATAACTAATTTGACGTTAAGTCGACGATGAAGACGGTGGCTGAAGACTGGAGATCTTCACGTCAATTGAATGATTACTGATGTCTGTAATAACCCGCAAAATCTGGGCCAGTTTAAAATTTTTATTTTGGCAATTTTAGCGAATTTTGATTATTTGAAATAGATTATTTTAAATAAAATCAACGAAAAATTTATTTTGAATATAAATAGAACGAATATATTTATATACGTCGTCGTTAGAATATAAATAATTATATATAATTATAAATAGAATTGAAAATGGCGCGGTAGTTCGATAATTCGATTTCAAACTTCAATTGAACATACCGGGTGCAAAACAAACTGGATTTTAGTGAAACCAAAATCATTAGGATCTAATTGTGATTATCTTTCCAACGAATCCGGGAAATCGAAATTTCATAGCGGGAATCAAAAGATATGTTCAATTGAAAATTCTGAATAGTCGCTATGGAATTCAGGCCCTTAAAAATGAACATTTTGCAAATGACCTCGGATTTCGACGAAACCACTTTTGTTGGATCCGCAGTGTTAAATTATTGCTAGATTCCAAATTTCATAATTTTTCGAATCAATATGTGAGTGTGGCAAAGGAAAACGCGTTTGACCAGTTTTAGTTGATTTTAATCAACTGGAAAATGGCCATTTTTCCAACGGTCTCAGAATTCGATGAAATTAGTTTTGTTAGGACCGTATCGTCAATACAAAGCTAGAAAATATTTTTCTGGGATTTTTCTAGTTAGTATGTGACCCCAGTAAATTAAAATGTGCGTTCAAAACAGAATTTGAATGTTTTATTCTTTAATTTGAAAAATAACTGATTTTAACAATCGAATTGGCCTACGAAACATATCCCATTGTGTTCGAAACGGGGGTATTTAGCTAGGGGCGACAGTCGTTTGGTTTGATTTCGAGTTCGTATGTAAAACTGGTATTATTGGAATTTAAAATAATAAATTAATAAAATAATTTCTATAAAAAGGCCCAAACCCTAAGAACCCTAACACCATTCTGTTACCGCCGCCAGCTCCTAATCAACGCACCAAATCGTCCCCTTTTAATCCCTTAAATCCGTCCATTTTACATCGAATTAATATGTGAATCGAAAACAAAAATCCAAGAGAAAATCATGGTCTTCCAAATGATAGGGGTTTGATCGAAAGTTATAAACTATTATGATCGGATTTTGGTCGAGAAGGGCTTCCGTTCGAGGCACTTTCTGGCGAGGACCAGGCCACCGAGTGGCACCACGTTCCAGGCGTGTGTAGGCGATGGGAAGCTCTTCGATGTAGGCAACTTTGATCTCGATCCGGCTTGAAGATGGCATGGAAATTTTAAACCCTAACCGTGCGTTAATGGGTTATGGTGTTCGAAGAGTAACAGGGATTTCAACGGGGAAGAAAGAGAAACAGTAACGTGTACTGTTAAACGTGATTAAGGGGTGAGATAATTATATTAATTAATTACTTCTTCGTTTAATTATCACAATATAAATAATAACATAACTTTTGCATACGAGGTCGGAATTGCGCGAAACTGGATCCGTTGCGATCGTGGGGACGAGAGCTTCACAACAAGACTGACCGCGTCCAAATAGAGCACTTTGGAATTTCAAGCAAATTCAAACACGAAAGGCGGTGAAATTCAGAAATAAAAGAACGAAAGTGAGAATTCTCTCACTTTAAATTTTCTGTTCAGTTATTTATTTCATAACTGCATATATGAATTGTTCCCCGGCGTCCACAGACCATGGACGACTTGTTTGATTGTATTCTGTGTGAAAATTTATCGTGATGTGAAATGATATATATATATATTGAAAGTGAAAATATCGAATATATTGAAAGTGAAAATATCGTATATATTGAAAGTGAAAATAATATATATATATATTGAAAGTGAAAATATCGAATATATTGAAAGTGAAAATATCGAATATATTGAAAGTGAAAATATCGAATATATTGAAAGTGAAAATATCGAATATATTGAAAGTGAAAATAATATATATATTGAAAGTGAAAATATCGAATATATTGAAAGTGAAAATATCGAATATATTGAAAGTGAAAATATCATATATATTGAAAAATGAAAATATCGTATATATTGAAAAGTGAATATATATATATATATATGAATTGAAAACGATGTATATGAAATATATACGAATTGAAAACGAACTGAATAGAAAATGAATTCGAATTGAACTGAATAGAAAACGAATTCGAATTGAATTGAATAGAAAACGAATTCGAAATGAATTGAATAGAAATCGAATTCGAATTGAATTGAATAGAAAACGAATTCGAATTGAATTGAATAGAAAACGAATTCGAATTGAATTGAATAGAAAACGAATTCGAATTGAATTGAATAGAAAACGAATTCGAATTGAATTGAATAGAAAACGAATTCGAATTGAATTGAATAGAAAACGAATTCGAAATGAATTGAATAGAAAACAAATTCGAATTGAATAGAAAACGAATTCGAATTGAATTGAAACGAAACGAATTCGAATTGAATTGAATAGAAAACGAATTCGAATTGAATTGAATAGAAAACGAATTCGAATTGAAATAAAATTGAAATCGATTTGAATTGAAATCAAATCGAAGTGAATGTAAAAAGAATTTATAAAGGAAAATTCAATTTTGATTTGAAATTGAAATAAAGGTTGAAATTGTTTTTGAAACAAATTTGAAATGATTTATAAAATTCGTTTTAAAAGGAAATCGACGAAATATATATTATATATATTATATATATAATATAATGGCCTGAATAGAACGCGCCGCGCCGCGGCAGTTCGTGAATTTCGACCATTTATTTCAAACGGACATTACGGGAGATCCGACAGTCGGATTCTCCTGAGATTAGAACCGTTGGGTTCGTATCGAAAAGAGCTTTCTAACGAATATTAGAAATTCGAAATCTAATGGTTGGATTTGGAGATATGTCCAAATCAAATTCAGAAAAGGTCGCTGTAAGTGCAGTTCGATGGCCGTTGATGGAAATCGACTGTACGGGCCTTGATAAAATTATTAAAAATAGTAATAATTTGTGTAAAATCATAAGAAATGATTTGTGAAGAATTGGGATGAAAAACTCCATATTTGAAAAGATAAAAATAGATTTTTATCGAAATGAACTGGTTATTAACTAGAAAATTAATCCAATGGTTATAAATAAATAAATTGGATTAGATTTGAATTGAAATTATCTTTGGATATTTTCGATATTGGATTTCGTGATTATGCAGATATCGTGATGGGAATTTGGAAGATATCGATATCGTTATTCCCGATATGATATCTGTTGGTTTCAGGATTTGATGTTGAATATAAGTCAATACTATCTCTATTCAAAACCTTATATTTAATGTCAAATTTGATTGATTGATTGTATGGATTGTGCTCGACCAGTTAATGAGCAAAATATGCTTTTACATTTAGCATTGGGTTGGGTTGAAAATATCTGTGTGCTAACGCCTTGTGAAACACTTCACGATTTGACGATAAGGTGTTTAGCGACATTGTGTTCATTTCAAATTTAATGAATGATTGTGAAATGATATTTTTCTTAAAGCGAAAAGAAACGTATTCCCGATTTTGGACAGGGAATGTTTTATAAAAATGTTTTATAAAACAGAAAGGATTTCGAGGACCAAAACCCGATGATTTCTAAAATGATTTAGAAATGTATTATATGTTACATTGTGGTTCATCGCGTATTCGATTAGTTGCTATTGATGATGTATCTGTTTGGTGGCGGAGAATTTATTCTTTTGCTTAACACCCTTCTTTGAGACGTACGAGCTCAAAGGTTATGTGATTAATAGTGACTGAACATATGCGTGAATTACTAATGTGAAGTACTATATTTTGAAAGTACTTGTGATTATTACGTTGTGAAATGATTTTTCCTACTTCGGGATATGAAATGATTTAGTATGTGGCTAAAGAGTCGGGTAACCCTGAGACTAAAAGTATGGGTGAGAGGGCGGTGTATGCTCTCCATGAGTGGGAGGTGCATCGTCGGTGTAGCCTACTCCTACGTGGGGTAGGTGCACATATATATATCGAGTTGCGAGGTGCGTACCCTTTGCCTTGTCGATGGGGAGCACGATATTTGGTTGCATACTTGTTTGTATGCATTGTTATGTTTTGGAATTCACATTTCCAAATGATTTGATTTGAAATCCCGAAGTGAAATCTACTTTGATATAGAAAGTTAGATATGTATTTCAAATGATTTGAAATAAGAAATCGGGAATAAAATCCAAAGGAATAATTTATGTAAATTGAATTGGATTTAGAAAATCTAAGTGTAGTGATTAATCTATGTGGGTAGACTGGGACATTGCATGTTGATTGATGCATAGTAGATCCATATATCTATATTGATTGTTGTTTATACACTGGTATTCATGGGGGTAAACCCGTTCCGCGTTAGCGGCGTGGTCCCGTGATATACCATATTATCAAATAAGTTAATTATAACTGTTAGAGTTTCTCACACCAGTCCCATGACTGACCTGTAGTTTGCTTTTCCCTTGCGAACTCGGGTGCCCCTATTTTCCACACGGGCAGCCGAGTAGTTTTATTTTGCAGATGTATTGAGCAGGATTCTGGATTGAAGCTTTAAGCTGTGTCCAGGCATTTACAGTCTTCCGTTGTGTAGTTTATATTTCCGCTGTGCATTGTATTACATTTATGTAAATTTATCTTCCGATGTGTATTATTATCGATATACTCTGATATTCTGTACTCTGATGTAACATTATTATGATGTTTATTGAAGTCTTCTGTTATTTGTTCTGATGTGTTGTATACCCAGAGTTAGCGTATGCGGGATTCGAACGGTCTTGGTCGGTTTAGCGATCGATCAGGTCCGGGCGAAACCCGTTCTCGTCACAGTTGGTATCAGAGCTTTGGTTTACAAAGCAGAGAACAAGACACATTAGAACCGTACGAAAGAATTCATCAGATATTGGATTAGTAATATCCAACGGGAATGACTCGTTAGAGATGGGATCAGTAGTATCCTAGAACGAGTGTGAAGAGTATATTTTTCAAATGAAAACAAATTTTGTTTTGAAAATTTAAATCAATTATTCGTATTTGATTATTTATTTATATTGATGTGGACAATCCAGAATATATAGATTTTGCGTATACGTCTGATCCGCGTGTATTCAAAGTTTTAATATATTGGATAGATATAGCATCACACTCTAGTCGCCCGAAAATGATATTGATGATAGCGATCGCATCATCAACATTTATGTTCGAGTTTCGAAGGTGTGATTTTCTATATATTTCCATTAGACTGGTGTGAGAACCAAAACTAATATAGCTAGAATACATTGTTGTGATTTGGCATCAAAAACATGATTTTTGAATATATATCAAAATTATGAATTTGAGACTCTAATTCACTAATTGATTGATGTTTGTGTTGTTTGTTTATTTGGTTGATAATTTTTAGCCATTTAGCCTAATTGAATCACATATTGAATTGTATTGAAAATTGGTCGCATTTGCTTGCGTATACATATACTTACATTGAACAGGTCATAGCAAGGAGGCTAGAGCAGAGAATAAAATTTGTTTGCCCGACAAATAGGTACATGTTTACTACATAATTTACTGTTTTGTTTGGGTGATGATGATTTTATGAGCCTATTGGCTAGCCGCTTGGCTTTTTCTTTTTCTTTTTGAGATCTGAAGGACCGGGGAAGCTATTTGAAATTCCCCGATGCTCCCATTGCAGGGGAGGTTATGGCGAAATTTTTCGAAAATTTAGGGTGTTAGCCAAATTTTTGAAATTTTTGGAAATTCTCAGATAATGAAAAGTTGGAGAATGGAAGCCAGATCGGGCGTAGAGTTGATTAATCAAACCACTTTCGACTTTGTTCCTTTTCGGGGACGAAAAGTTTTAAGTGGGGGAGATTGTAATAACCCGCAAAATCTGGGCCAGTTTAAAATTTTTATTTTGGCAATTTTAGCGAATTTTGATTATTTGAAATAGATTATTTTAAATAAAATCAACGAAAAATTTATTTTGAATATAAATAGAACGAATATATTTATATACGTCGTCGTTAGAATATAAATAATTATATATAATTATAAATAGAATTGAAAATGGCGCGGTAGTTCGATAATTCGATTTCAAACTTCAATTGAACATACCGGGTGCAAAACAAACTGGATTTTAGTGAAACCAAAATCATTAGGATCTAATTGTGATTATCTTTCCAACGAATCCGGGAAATCGAAATTTCATAGCGGGAATCAAAAGATATGTTCAATTGAAAATTCTGAATAGTCGCTATGGAATTCAGGCCCTTAAAAATGAACATTTTGCAAATGACCTCGGATTTCGACGAAACCACTTTTGTTGGATCCGCAGTGTTAAATTATTGCTAGATTCCAAATTTCATAATTTTTCGAATCAATATGTGAGTGTGGCAAAGGAAAACGCGTTTGACCAGTTTTAGTTGATTTTAATCAACTGGAAAATGGCCATTTTTCCAACGGTCTCAGAATTCGATGAAATTAGTTTTGTTAGGACCGTATCGTCAATACAAAGCTAGAAAATATTTTTCTAGGATTTTTCTAGTTAGTATGTGACCCCAGTAAATTAAAATGTGCGTTCAAAACAGAATTTGAATGTTTTATTCTTTAATTTGAAAATTAACTGATTTTAACAATCGAATTGGCCTACGAAACATATCCCATTGTGTTCGAAACGGGGGTATTTAGCTAGGGGCGACAGTCGTTTGGTTTGATTTCGAGTTCGTATGTAAAACTGGTATTATTGGAATTTAAAATAATAAATTAATAAAATAATTTCTATAAAAAGGCCCAAACCCTAAGAACCCTAACACCATTCTGTTACCGCCGCCAGCTCCTAATCAACGAACCAAATCGTCCACTTTTAATCCCTTAAATCCGTCCATTTTACATCGAATTAATATGTGAATCGAAAACAAAAATCCAAGAGAAAATCATGGTCTTTCAAATGATAGGGGTTTGATCGAAAGTTGTAAACTATTGTGATCGGATTTTGGTCGAGAAGGGCTTCCGTTCGAGCCACTTTCTGGCGAGGACCAGGCCACCGAGTGGCACCACGTTCCAGGCGTGGGTAGGCGATGGGAAGCTCTTCGATGTAGGCAACTTTGATCTCGATCCGGCTTGAAGATGGCATGGAAATTTTAAACCCTAACCGTGCGTTAATGGGTTACGGTGTTCGAAGAGTAACAGGGATTTCAACGGGGAAGAAAGAGAAACAGTAACGTGTACTGTTAAACGTGATTAAGGGGTGAGATAATTATATTAATTAATTAATTACTTCTTCGTTTAATTATCACAATATAAATAATAACATAACTTTTGCATACGAGGTCGGAATTGCGCGAAACTGGATCCGTTGCGATCGTGGGGACGAGAGCTTCACAACAAGACTGACCGCGTCCAAAATAGAGCACTTTGGAATTTCAAGCAAATTCAAACATGAAAGGCGGTGAAATTCAGAAATAAAAGAACGAAAGTGAGAATTCTCTCACTTTAAATTTTCTGTTCAGTTATTTATTTCATAACTGCATATATGAATTGTTCCCCGTCGTCCACAGACCATGGACGACTTGTTTGATTGTATTCTATGTGAAAATTTATCGTGATGTGAAATGATATATATATATATTGAAAGTGAAAATATCGAATATATTGAAAGTGAAAATATCGTATATATTGAAAGTGAAAATAATATATATATATATATATTGAAAGTGAAAATATCGAATATATTGAAAGTGAAAATATCGAATATATTGAAAGTGAAAATATCGAATATATTGAAAGTGAAAATATCGAATATATTGAAAGTGAAAATAATATATATATTGAAAGTGAAAATATCGAATATATTGAAAGTGAAAATATCATATATATTGAAAAATGAAAATATCGTATATATTGAAAAGTGAATATATATATATATATATATATATATATATATGAATTGAAAACGATGTATATGAAATATATACGAATTGAAAACGAACTGAATAGAAAATGAATTCGAATTGAACTGAATAGAAAACGAATTCGAATTGAATTGAATAGAAAACGAATTCGAATTGAATTGAATAGAAAACGAATTCGAATTGAATTGAATAGAAAACGAATTAAAATTGAATTGAATAGAAAACGAATTCGAATTGAATTGAATAGAAAACGAATTCGAATTGAATTGAATAGAAAACGAATTCGAATTGAATTGAATAGAAAACGAATTCGAATTGAATAGAAAACGAATTCGAAATGAATTGAATAGAAAACGAATTCGAATTGAATTGAATAGAAAACGAATTTGAATTGAATTGAAACGAAACGAATTCGAATTGAATTGAATAGAAAACGAATTCGAATTGAATTGAATAGAAAACGAATTCGAATTGAAATAAAATTGAAATCGATTTGAATTGAAATCAAATCGAAGTGAATGTAAAAAGAATTTATAAAGGAAAATTCAATTTTGATTTGAAATTGAAATAAAGGTTGAAATTGTTTTTGAAACAAATTTGAAATGATTTATAAAATTCGTTTTAAAAGGAAATCGACGAAATATATAATATATATATTATATATATAATATAATGGCCTGAATAGAACGCGCCGCGCCGTGGCAGTTCGCGAATTTCGACCATTTATTTCAAACGGACATTACGGGAGATCCGACCGTCGGATTCTCCTGAGATTAGAACTGTTGGGTTCGTATCGAAAAGAGCTTTCTAACGAATATTAGAAATTCGAAATCTAACGGTTGGATTTGGAGATATGTCCAAATCAAATTCAGAAAAGGTCGCTGTAAGTGCAGTTCGATGGCCGTTGATGGAAATCGACTGTACGGGCCTTGATAAAATTATTAAAAATAGTAATAATTTGTGTAAAATCATAAGAAATGATTTGTGAAGAATTCGGAAGAAAAACTCCATATTTGAAAAGATAAAAATAGATTTTTATCGAAATGAACTAGTTATTAACTAGAAAAATAATCCAATGGTTATAAATAAATAAATTGGATTAGATTTGAATTGAAATTATCTTTGGATATTTTCGATATTGGATTCCGTGATTATATAGATATCGTGATGGGAATTTGGAAGATATCGATATCGTTATTCCCGATATGATATCTGTTGGTTTCAGGATTTGATGTTGAATATAAGTCAATACTATCTCTATTCAAAACCTTATATTTAATGTCAAATTTGATTGATTGATTGTATGGATTGTGCTCGACCAGTTAATGCGCAAAATATGCTTTTACATTTAGCATTGGGTTGGGTTGAAAATATCTGTGTGCTAACGCCTTGTGAAACACTTCACGATTTGACGATAAGGTGTTTAGCGACATTGTGTTCATTTCAAATTTAATGAATGATTGTGAAATGATATTTTTCTTAAAGCGAAAAGAAACGTATTCCCGATTTTGGACAGGGAATGTTTTATAAAAATGTTTTATAAAACAGAAAGGATTTCGAGGCCCAAAACCCGATGATTTCTAAAATGATTTAGAAATGTATTATATGTTACATTGTGGTTCATCGCGTATTCGATTAGTGTCTATTGATGATGTATCTGTTTGGTGGCGGAGAATTTATTCTTTTGCTTAACACCCTTCTTTGAGACGTACGAGCTCAAAGGTTATGTGATTAATAGTGACTGAACATATGCGTGAATTACTAATGTGAAGTACTATATTTTGAAAGTACTTGTGATTATTATGTTGTGAAATGATTTTTCCTACTTCGGGATATGAAATGATTTAGTATGTGGCTAAAGAGTCGGGTAACCCTGAGACTAAAAGTATGGGTGAGAGGGCGGTGTATGCTCTCCATGAGTGAGAGGTGCATCGTCGGTGTAGCCTACTCCTACGTGGGGTAGGTGCACATATATATATCGAGTTGCGAGGTGCGTACCCTTTGCCTTGTCGATGGGGAGCACGATATTTGGTTGCATACTTGTTTGTATGCATTGTTATGTTTTGGAATTCACATTTCCAAATGATTTGATTTGAAATCCCGAAGTGAAATCTACTTTGATATAGAAAGTTAGATATGTATTTCAAATGATTTGAAATAAGAAATCGGGAATAAAATCCAAAGGAATAATTTCTGTAAATTGAATTGGATTTAGAAAATCTAAGTGTAGTGATTAATCTATGTGGGTAGATTGGGACATTGCATGTTGATTGATGCATAGTAGATCTATATATCTATATTGATTGTTGTTTATACACTGGTATTCATGGGGGTAAACCCGTTCCGCGTTAGCGGCGTGGTCCCGTGATATACCATATTATCAAATAAGTTAATTATAACTGTTAGAGTTTCTCACACCAGTCCCATGACTGACCTGTAGTTTGCTTTTCCCTTGCGAACTCGGGTGCCCCTATTTTCCACACGGGCAGCCGAGTAGTTTTATTTTGCAGATGTATTGAGCAGGATTCTGGATTGAAGCTTTAAGCTGTGTCCAGGCATTTACAGTCTTCCATTGTGTAGTTTATATTTCCGCTGTGCATTGTATTACATTTATGTAAATTTATCTTCCGATGTGTATTATTATCGATATACTCTGATATTCTGTACTCTGATGTAACATTATTATGATGTTTATTGAAGTCTTCTGTTATTTGTTCTGATGTGTTGTATACCCAGAGTTAGCGTATGCGGGATTCGAACGGTCTTGGTCGGTTTAGCGATCGATCAGGTCCGGGCGAAACCCGTTGTCGTTACATGTCTTGATTGGGTTGTACTCCCAATACAAGGTAATAAGCGATGATCTTCCAGATGTACTTGGAGATCGATCGGATATGCACGGACCTCTCTCCGGTATTGGACATATGGGACGAGGAATAAGGTGCCTCCGGTTTCGTTCAGACCCAGAATGAACTAGTAAATGGATGTGTGTGTATGACATTGGATTTTATTTTGTGTTGATTGATTTCTATTAAATATATATCTGTTTAGTGGCAGATAATTTATTTTCTTGCTCAACACCCTTCTCTGGGACGTACGAGCTTAGAGGTTATATATCGATAGACATCAGTCGCATGGCGTGAATTGTCAGTGTGGCATGTTGAGATGCAAATGATCAAGGCTTCTGTTGAAAAGCAGAGTCTTGTGGTTGATGATCAAAGCACGACTTTAAATAGCATAGCTTTGTGTATAACGTTAATTCACGAGCCTCAGTCCCCGGTATGAACCAGAAACGGGAGAGGACTGTTGGGAGAACATGCGTTTCTTTCTAGCTAGGAGTGATGTCATGGTATGCAGCCCAGACATTTTTACTTATGTGGATTATAGAAAGCGAGGTACCTCGGATATATCGGTCACTACCGGGCCGATGGATGGATATGGTCGACATACTGACCAGACTTACACCTCATAGGGCGGGGAAACGTAATGTTCAGGAATTACTAGTCCTCAATCGTAAGGGAGGACCGGCCCTGAAGATCCAAGGTGCAGTTGCGACTGATCCTGAGATATGGGCTAGATTGTCTCGAATTCGGTAAGGACGATCCCTTGCCTTGGTTCATGATGGAAATCTAGTTTCCAATGCAACATCGTACGGTTTTAATTGTAGAACTAGTATAGCGACATGATATATGGTGCCCATGCCGTCTATGATTGATACATTTATATATGAAGTTGTTTTGGAAATTATACACTTATAGTAATATCAAATGATTTGTTTTAAACGTACCAAGCATATTTGGCTATTATAAGGGAAAACTCTATCCTCCGGCTTGCGTTGCATTATGTGATTGGACCTGATTCTTATAATAGCTTCATTTTTCGAAAAGCATTGCGCTGTTTATAAACTGTTTTATGCACTCGTATTCTTAGGAGAAAACCCGTTCCATGTTATATGGCGTGGTCCCTTGATTTACTTTATTTTTAAAGTAAAGTTTTTAATAACTGTTTTAATTCTCACACCAGTCCCATGACTGACTCGGAGTTTATTGTTTTAACCTAACTCTGGGTGCACCTATTTTCCACACGGGCAACTAGTAGTCTTGGTTTTTCAGATATTATTTTCATCGGATCCTGAATCTATAGCTGGAGCTATATTCGGAAAGCTTTTTATCCGTGTATCTCTTTTAGTTGTGTTATGTATTTTTTTTCTGCTGCTATGTAAATTATTTTAATCTCTGATATTTTTCTGCTGTATATTATTTATTTTTACTCTGTTATATTCTTGTACTCTGATGTAAATTGTTGTAATGACAAGGAAATGTTCTGTTGTTTGCGTTCCGATGCGTCGTGTTCTCAAAGCAATCCGAGCTTTCCAGTAAGGGGGATTTCAGGTCATTTCACCTTGGTATCAGAGCTTTGGTTTACAGATCTCGAGAACAAGACACATTAGAATCAAATGAAAGAATTCATCAGAGATTGGATTATTAATATCCAATGAGAATGACTCGTTAGAAATGGGATCAGTAGTATCCTAGAATGAGTTTCAAAGAGTGTTATTTTTTAATAAAAATGAAAACAAATTTTGTTTTGAAAATTTAAACCTTATTATATGTATTTGAGTATTTTATTTTAAATTGATTTTTGACAATCGAGTATATGAAGATTTTGCATATACGCCTTGCAAATGTGTATACAAAGCCTCAAATATACTGGGTAGATATAGAATCACACTCTAGTCGCCCGGAGATGATTCTGATGATTGGTATACCACCATCATCATCTATGTTCGAGTTTCGAAAGTGGGATGTCTATATATTTCCATTTGACTGGTGTGAGAATTAAAACATAGATAGGATTTATTATTGTTATTTGGTCTAGAAAATAAGATTTTTGATTATATAAAAGTAGTATATATGTTTGAAAAGCTAATCGACTATTGGTTGTGTTGTTTGATTATCAGTTTAACTAATAAGATTATTGAAACCTATATGACAATGGAAGGTAAATTAGCCAAATTGAATCAAATATTAAACTGAGCTGAAAATTGATTGGAATTGCATATATGTACATGTATATAATTGAACAGGTCATAGCATGGAAGCTAAGAAGAGGAATAAAATTGTATGCCTGACAAATAGGTACATGTTTACTGTTTTCTTGGGTTTTGATGATTTTATGAGCTGATTAGCTAGCCGCTTAGCCTTTTCTTTTTCTTTTGGATTGATGAGGTCCCTGTGAGGCAAGTTGCAGTTTTAAATATCAACCCGTACAAAGGAGGTTATGGCGAAATTTTTCGAAAATTTAGGGTGTTAGCCAAATTTTTGAGAAAATTGAAAATTCTTAGAAACTAAAAAGTTGAAGAACGAAAGCCAGAATGAAAGTTGAGTAGGTTAGTTAAACAACTTTCAGCTCTGTTCCTTTTCGAGGATGAAAAGATTTTAAGTGGGGGAGATTGTAACAACCCAGATTTTCAGAACCAATTTAAAATTTTTATTTTATCTATTTTAATGGATTTTGAATATTTAAGCTGGTTTATTTTGAATAATAACGATTTAAAATTTGTTTTAATCGAAGTTAGAACGTATAAATTTATTTTAATTATAAATAGAGTTTGAAATGGCGTGGTAGTTTGAAAATTCGATTTCAAATTTCAAATGACTGTATAGGATTCAAAATAAATCGGATTTCAATAAAACCAGAAATATTTGAATCTGTTTAACTATACCTTTCTAATGAATGTAAGAAGCTAAGATTTCATAATGTAAATTGAAAGTTATGTCCAGTTTAAAATTCAGAATAGTCGCTATGGAATTTATATATATTTTAATATAATATATAACCCTTAAAAAGAGCCATTTTGCAAATAACCTCCATTTTCGACGAAACCACTTTTGTTGGATCTGGAATTTCAAATTATAGTTAGACTCCAATTTTCATAATTTTAGGAATTAAAATGCGACCGTGGCAAAAGAAAAAGTGTTTTGCCAATTTCAATTGAATTGGATCGACCAGAAAATGACCATTTTTCAAACGGTCTCCAAATTCGATGAAATTAGTTTTGTTAGAACCGTATCATCAAAACATAGCTAGATATAATTTTTCTGAAATTTTTGGAGTCAGTATGTGGTCCCGTTAAATTAAAATGTGTGTTCAAATTCAATATATATTTATTTATATTTTAATTTAAAGAAAAAACTGGTCAAAACGATAGAATTGGCTTACGAAACATATTCCATTGTGTCTGGAATGGGGGTAGTTAGCTATGTGTGACAGTCGTTGTGTTCGATTTGGAGTTTGAATGAAAAACCTCATTTTTTTTTTGGAATTAAAATAAAATGATTATATAAATACCCCAAAATACCCTAGCCCTCCCTCATAACTGCGTCGCCACCTGAAATGAAATTGGCGATCCAAATCATCCCAAATTCTCTCCTTCGATTCTCCTAATCTATTCAGTGAAATTCAAAATCTCTAAAGGGAACATTTGTAACACCCCACTCCCGCTATGATCACTCACTAAGGGAATGCCATAGCATCGGTGGAGTATTTTAGTGAATATAGAACAGAAAAATTACAACAAGACAGATATAAATAGTACTTGAAATTTTAAAACATCATCTCATAACAGCGGAAGTAAAACATGTCTGGTTACATCATAAAACCACAATAAAGGTCAAGTACAATATCCATCAAAATAAAGAAGTACATAATCCCACTCTCATACAATAGCCAAACAAAAGAAAAGATAACTGGATAACTGGAGCTTTACATCTATCCAAGCTCCTAAAGACTGGAACAGCAATCCGATCAAGCTCCACTACTGCTAGGATCCACCGTAGGACCTGAGGGTTGGGAAAAAGATAAAAACAACAGGGTCAGACATAAGTCTGAGCGAGTCCTATAACTTTAACAATACAATCGTTAAAGTAACCAGAGAAGACATAAACTGATATACGGTAACATATAGGGATGAATGGCTACCCTAAGCAGTCAACTAAACGAAGATAAAGGATAAAGACGCATCTACCCTCCCTAAGGTAAATTACTAAACTGCACCACACCAGTCGTTCCTAACTTAAAGGTTGATCCCACCCAAGGACTTATAAAATTTACTAATTAGTACCTGCGTACCCCTAGGTGACCAAGTAGGCGCCACGGGGCCCTACAATCCACTAGGTGTACACACTACTTCCCATTCGATCGGCTCCCTAACGTAGATACCCGTGCTGGCCCCACCGTGGGATGTATCATTCCCCAATGTGGCAACCTGATGAAACTAAAGGTGCACGGCTTATATCTACTCGATGCAACAACGGCTTACCTACCAGCCCGGGCCCACTCACGCATATGAAGCCCGTTGGACTTGCGTTGCCACCGCTAACCCGTTTGCCTCTTACAGTCAAGCCCAGTATGCGTGTCCCGTCCTCGACATGGGTCGAGCCCACAAAGATACGTATGGGTTACTGGTTGAAATGGGCCTCCACAAGCTACCCACCTAAGCTTGTCCCTTTTTCTAGTATATCCCACTTAACCCTTTAATCATGTTTTAATTACATGTTCTATTTTGGTTAAGTATTCTAATCGTATTTTCTATTGCCACCCAAGGCAACCACTAGATTTTCTCATGCCACCCGAGGCACCCACTTAACCCCTCATGTCCCTCTACATGCTAATGTGGTTAAGTGTTTCTTAATTAATTAATTAAGAACGTAACCTTTGTAAAGACCTCTCACATTAGACTGTCTTTTATGACCGCTGGTTAAGCCGGTTGGGTCCGGGCAGCCTTATGTCATAACAGAGTCTAACCTCGTGTCTTTACATTAATTACGTATTTAGTTTGTGCCTAAGACCTCTCACATTGGGCTAACATTTGTAGCAACTGGTTAAGCCGGTTGGGTCCGGGCAGTTTTACGCTACAACTGAGTCCAACCTCGTGTCTTAGTCAATTAATTACACCTAATTAATCACCCTCATAATTTTATATTAATTATCCCTAATTAATCAAGTTTTCTTAACATGGGTAGACCTAACTTAATAGGTAAATTCCCATGGGGTAGACCTAACTCAATAGGTAAATTCCCAACACATAGTATGGGTACACCTAACCAAATAGGCAAATTCCCATACTATGTTTATTTATTTTGTGTTATGCATAATTATATTAATTTCACACAATCTTATTAACTTATGCATTTAATTACCCCATCGTTCCCACGTAATTTCGTTCATGATATAACACATATAAAAGGTGTCAACTTGCATATGAATGAACATGTTTCAAAGGTGCCATCTTGCATATTAACAAACACATAACTTGCATATGAACTTGCATAACATGTCACATAACTTGCATATAATATGTCACATAACTTACATATTCATTTTGCATAACAAACTTGCATATTAGCTTATAGACTTGCATAATGTGTCATCATGAACTTGCATATTAATAAACATGTAACTTGCATATTTACATACATGTAACTCGCATATTAACAAACGTGTAACTTGCATATAAAGAAACATGTAACTTGCATATTTACATACATGTAACTTGCATATTAACAAACATGTAACTTGCATATTAACAAACATGTAACTTGCATATTTACATACATGTAACTTGCATATTAACAAACATGTAACTTGCATATTAACAAACATGTAACTTGCATATTAACAAACATGTAACTTGCATATTTACATACATGTAACTTGCATATTAACAAACATGTAACTTGCATATTAACAAACATGTAACTTGCATATTTACATACATGTAACTTGCATATTAACAAACATGTAACTTGCATATTAACAAACATGTAACTTGCATAGCATATTACCATGAACTTGCATAACATGCATATGATTACATAGCCCACAACTTGCATATTTAGCATCATGCAAACATAACATACATCATATTAAACTTGCATAAGCTTACATACTCAACATGCATAAACATAAGATTAATGCTAACATCATATCATATGATTCAAAGCTCATTAACCCACATACAAAACCATAAATCTCATCACATCTCATCTAATTAGTTTACCAAAAGATCATCAAAGTGATAGAAACTCACAACTAGCAACTTTGAACACCAAATGAAGAAGATTAAGATGCTAAGAAGGGATTAGAAGTTGATTAGAGAGTGATTAGTATGCAACCCTCTTCATAAAATTAGTGGAGGCCATGAGAGCTAGCATTTTGCCATAGTTTAGTCACTAGGTTTAATTATGAATGAATTAGGGTAGGTTAGGGTCTTATTTATAGATTAGGCAAGTGTTTTAGGCCATAGGATTAACCCTAGATTCAATCCAAGCCATCAAAGCATGCCTTGGGGAAGAAGTCAAGTGTAGGAACCATCTAGGGCCTTTAGATTAAAGATGGACCAAGAGAACCATTCAAATGCAAAATCTGCACTTGAGCGAATCGGCCCACGGGTTGACAGCCAAACACCCTGGATTAACCCCTAGTCGACCCAGCGGGCTCGGGTCGACTTCAAAAATCGGCCGGTTCGGTTATTCCCCTCTCCCAATTCGCTGTTTTGAGCATTTTTGCATATTTATTTATTAAATTTTCAATTATATATATATATATATCAATATATATATATATATATATATCTACACAACCCATTTCACTTAATTAAGTATACTTTTAATTTGGGAATTTTCGTGAAACTTCGCGAGGCCATATCTTGGTCATACGGACTCCGATTTTCGAAAACTCGGACTCTATTTCGCGTATTTTTCCGAGACGAACACAATGGCATAGCCCGTTTCCCTTGATTCCCATTTTAGAATTAAATTCTGCCTCGATTTATGTTATTACAGGTTATTGAAAATACGGGTTGTTACATTCTCCCCTCCTTAAAGGATTTCGTCCCCGAAATCTTCAAGTTAGGAAGAACGTATCCTACCATCCAATCATCCATCTACTCAAAGCATCATCCACGAGCAATCATTGTCCTTACAAGATTCTAAATGCTGGATGGATATATGCAAAAGTGTGTGTATATGTACTTACCTAATGCGAAAATCAGGCGGTTACTGATACAGTAAACCTCCTTAATGCAAACCATGATAGTGCCATGCATCCAATATGTATGCGAAACCCTATTGACACATACAAATTTCTACATGCGTGCACAACCATACACAAAAATGCATCATCCATATGATAACACAGCCATGATACATCCATCAATCTAACTACCACATCCATTTATGCAATATGCAACATGAAGTGACTGAGCCGATCTAGTGCCTAATGTGTGTGTATATGCATCCACGAGCAACCACTAGCAAACAATTGCATCCATATGCATCCATCAACCATAACATGTTTCAAACACATGTTTCAACCATAGGTTTTACCCTATCTAAAGGTCATAGGTATTAGCGAGAGGATATACTAAAGATAAGATAAGTACTAGACAAGCAATAAAGGAGAAGTTAAAAGACATACTCTCAAAAAGAAATGGATACAAAGAACGCATCTTTGCTTCCGTCTCCCAAGTAGCATTGCTTTCGTCATCTCCCCATTGCACTTTAACTAGCTGAACTTCTCTGTTCCTCAACTTCCTAGTTTCTGACCCAAGGATGCGAGTAGGAGCTCGTCGAATCGTCGCATCACGCTCTACCTCTACATCTCTAAGCAAGCTCGGCTCTACCACCTCCGCGGTCTCATGTAAGCACTTCCTCAAATGTGATACATGGAATACATCATGAACACCACTAAGTCTGTCGGGCAACTCCACCCTATATGCCATCCGTCCAATCCTTTCCTTAATAGGAAACGGCCCAACAAATCTCGGTGCTAACTTCCCTACGGACCCAAAGCGAACAACATTTCTCAATGGAGATACTTTGACAAAAACCATGTCCCCAACCTCAAACTCAAGATCCGTCCTTCTCCGATCCGCATAAGATTTCTGTCTATCTTGCGCTGCTTTCATCCTTTTTCGAATTAAATCAATCTTCTCTGAAGTCTCTCTAACCATATCCGGCCCAAGCAAGATCTTATCCGTAGATTCCCACCAACATGTAGGAGATCGACAAGGCCTTCCATAAAGAGCTTCGAAAGGAGCCATACCAATACTGGACTGAAAGCTGTTATTATATGCGAACTCCACCAAAGGAAGATGTTCTTCCCATGTACCTCCAAAATCCAAGATACAAAGCCTCAAAAGATCTTCTAAGATACGGTTCACCCTCTCGGTCTGACCGTCCGTCTGAGGATGATATGCGGTGCTCAAACACAACTGAGTCCCTACCGCCTCTTGCAAACTTCTCCAAAACTCACTAGTGAAAATAGGATCTCGATCACTCACAATGCTGGATGGTACGCCATGCAATCTAACAATCTCTCTAACATAGACTGAAGCAAGCCATGGAGCGGTCCTCTTACTCTTTACGGGTATAAAATGGGCACTCTTGGTAAGTCTGTCTACCACAACCCAAATTCCCGTATTGCCCTTCCTCGATCTCGGTAACCCGTCGATGAAATCCATCGAGACACTATCCCACTTCCACTGTGGAACTTCCAATGGGTGTAGCAACCCACCGGGTTTCCTTTGCTCCACTTTAACTTGTTGGCACACTAAGCATCTAGCCACATACTCGGCCACATCTTTCTTCATACCGGCCCAGAAGAAAACTCTCTTCATGTCTTGGTACATTTTGTCTCCACCGGGATGAATAGTCATTCTTGAACGATGTGCATCATCCAAAATAGCCTTCTTCAAACCCTCATCTTGCGGTACACAAAGTCTACCGTCTCTATGCAACCATCCCTTATCATCTATGGTGTATCTACCCAAATGGCTGGACGACTCCCCTCTTATAAGCTTCTCTACCAACACAACCAACTGTGGGTCGTCTCGCTGAGCCTCGCCAATCCGTCTCAAAAGAGTAGGTCTAACCTCCAAGGATGCCAACAAACCAGGTACAAAATCAACAGAAGGTCTGAAGTCAAACAAAGAAAGAAACTCCAAGCTTCGTCGTTCCACGAACAATGGACTCAAAGATAGCCTTTTTCTACTTAAGGCGTCTGCCACCACGTTACCCTTACCAGGGGTATACGCTATCTCGAAATCATAGGATGCTAAGAACTCCATCCACCTTTGCTGTCTTAAGTTTAAATCCTTCTGAGAGAATAAGTACTTCAATGATTTATGGTCGGTGAACAACTCGAATCTCTCACCAAGAAGATAATGGCGCCAAGACTTAAGTGCGAAAACAATCGCGGCCAACTCTAGATCATGGGTAGGGTAATTCTTCTCATGCACTCTCAATTGTCTCCCTCCATAGGCTATTACCCTTCCCTCCTGCATCAAGACTGCGCCTAATCCTGTTCCACAAGCATCGGTATAAACAACAAACGGCTTACTCCCATCTGGAAGCACTAAAACTGGAGCGGTGGTCAAAGCTCTCTTTAACCGTCGGAAAGCATCATCACAATCTACATCCCATGAGAAAACCAGATTCTTCTTCGTCAAGCGGGTTAATGGGGCTGATATCTTCGCGAAGTCTTTGATGAACTTCCTATAATATCCTGCCAACCCCAAGAAACTTCTTACCTCGGTAGCATTTCTAGGAACTTTCCAATCCTGGATAGATACTATCTTTGCGGGATCCACAGCTATCCCTTCCTTAGAGACCACATGCCCTAAGAATCGCACTTCTCTTCTCCAAAAATGGCATTTAGAGAATTTAGCTTTAAGACTATGCGCTTGAAGAGTCTCCAACACTTCCTTGAGATGTAAGGCATGCTCTTCTTCATTCTTGGAAAAGACCAAGATGTCATCCACAAAAACTACTACAAACTTATTCAGATACTCTCTGAACACTCTACTCATGAGATCAACAAAGTATGCGGGGGCGTTTGTCAACCCAAATGGCATCACTAGCCACTCATAAAAACCATCCGGAGTCCGGAAAGCAGTCTTCTCTATACTGTCCTCCGCCACTCTTAACTGATGAAACCCTGTAGCTAAGTCCATCTGCGAAAATACTGACGCGCCAACCAACTGATCAAAGAGATCATCTATCCTCGGTAATGGGTGTCTATTCTTCTTCGTGAGCTTATTAAGTTCCCTATAATCCACACAAAGTCTGAGGGACCCATCCGCCTTCGTGGCAAACACTACTGGAGCTCCCCACTCCGATATACTTCGCCTTATGAACCCCTTCTCAAGCAACTCCCCTACTTGCTTATGAAGTTCTCTTCTCTCACGAGGAGCCATGTGGCGTACTGGCAAAGACACTGGTTTGGCATTATCCACCAAATAAATTCGGAAATCTATCTCCCGCTTCGGAGGCAAACCCTTTACTTCTTCAAACACATCCGGATATTCCCGGACTACTCTGACAGAACACAAACTTTCGACCGAAGCATCGAGCGATTCAAGATAACTTAGCAAAACAGATTCCATGGGATTGCAAGAGATCTCGAGAGTGTTACCCAAGCGGGTTATGAGCCTGACAACTCTCCTTTCGCAATCAAGAACGGCACCATTACTGGATAACCAGTCCATGCCCAAGATCAACCCATAGCCCGTGAAGCCCAATACAAAAGCATCACATCTAAACTCAACGCTAAGTATAGAAATCTTCAAACCCAAACATATCATAGACAGATATATGGAGCCCCCAATTGGGTTTGAGACAACCAAGGGGTCATCAACTAGACTGGTGTCTAAGTGCAGTGACTCAACTAACGATGATGAGATAAAAGAATGCGATGCGCCAGAGTCAAACAAAGTACGAACTGGATGATCAAACAGAAAAACCAGACTTTCAACGGAAATAGTTCTACCTCTCTGCTGAATCGGTGGAACTGAGAGAACCTGAACTTGCCCCCCTGACTGAGGTGGTGCTATAAGAGCTTGCACCTGGCCTCCTGAGGTAGACCCCGTCTTCTGCCCCTTCTTTGGGCAGTTTTTCACAAGATGCCCTGCTTCACCACAATGAAAGCAACCGGTCTTCTTCTTTTTGCGACAATCCTTACTGAGGTGTCCTGGTGTTCCACAATTGAAGCACTTCTTCTTCGTCTTCTTTTTGTCACCATTGCCTTTTCCGCCCTTGCCTTGTTGTTGCTGTTGCGGTTTCTTATGATCCCCCTTTTTCTCTGGTGCCTTAGAATTCTTATCATCCTCATGCATAAGTGCCATGTAGACAAGCTTCTCAAAAGTGGCCCCCATAGGAATGTGAGTCATAGCTATTCCTTGCAATGGTTCGTTCAAGCCTCTAACGAACCTCAAAGCCTTCTTCTCCGGTGTATTCACCAACTCTATGCCAAACCTTGCTAATTGATTGAATTTGTTGACATATTCTTTCACCGTGAGATTCCCTTGCTTCAAATTCAAGAACTTCTCCATAAACAGATTCTCTTCCGCCCTTGAGAGAAACTTAGCCCCAAACCTTTGCTTAAAATCTGCCCAAGAGTCAACAGGGCGTTCTCCATTAGTGACCTCCCACCAGAATGAGGCCTCTCCCTTCATTAACCAAGCCACCAACTTGACTTTCTTTCCCTCTTCCACTTCAAAGATATCTAGCAACTCTTCCACTTCCTTAAGCCAATCTCTAGCCTCTACGAAAGTCTCTGAACCAAGAAAAGGTTTTCCTCCTATAGCCTTGAACTCCTTGCAAACCTTAGCAAAATTATCCACTCTAGGCTGAGGAGGAGGAGCGGTTGTCTCTGGTGTAGTAGCATTGGCCGGACCCGCAGCCGCGGCCCTAGCCTCTTGCAACCTCCTATACCATAGTGGTATAACTAAACCCTCCGGGATGTTAAGATCTTCAGCCATGCTGAAACGAAAGAGGAAAGATTCAAAAAGGAGATTCCGAAAGATAAAGATATGGCTATTGGGGATTATGCTTTTCTTTTTCAAAAACTTTTTCTCTTAGAAGACATGCTTTTAAAAATACTTTCTTCGAAAATACTCTTAGAAAGTAGTTTTTCTCAAAAATTTTATCTGTTCTGGTAACCTTAAGCTCTGATACCACGTGTAACACCCCACTCCCGCTATGATCACTCACTAAGGGAATGCCATAGCATCGGTGGAGTATTTTAGTGAATATAGAACAGAAAAATTACAACAAGACAGATATAAATAGTACTTGAAATTTTAAAACATCATCTCATAACAGCGGAAGTAAAACATGTCTGGTTACATCATAAAACCACAATAAAGGTCAAGTACAATATCCATCAAAATAAAGAAGTACATAATCCCACTCTCATACAATAGCCAAACAAAAGAAAAGATAACTGGATAACTGGAGCTTTACATCTATCCAAGCTCCTAAAGACTGGAACAGCAATCCGATCAAGCTCCACTACTGCTAGGATCCACCGTAGGACCTGAGGGTTGGGAAAAAGATAAAAACAACAGGGTCAGACATAAGTCTGAGCGAGTCCTATAACTTTAACAATACAATCGTTAAAGTAACCAGAGAAGACATAAACTGATATACGGTAACATATAGGGATGAATGGCTACCCTAAGCAGTCAACTAAACGAAGATAAAGGATAAAGACGCATCTACCCTCCCTAAGGTAAATTACTAAACTGCACCACACCAGTCGTTCCTAACTTAAAGGTTGATCCCACCCAAGGACTTATAAAATTTACTAATTAGTACCTGCGTACCCCTAGGTGACCAAGTAGGCGCCACGGGGCCCTACAATCCACTAGGTGTACACACTACTTCCCATTCGATCGGCTCCCTAACGTAGATACCCGTGCTGGCCCCACCGTGGGATGTATCATTCCCCAATGTGGCAACCTGATGAAACTAAAGGTGCACGGCTTATATCTACTCGATGCAACAACGGCTTACCTACCAGCCCGGGCCCACTCACGCATATGAAGCCCGTTGGACTTGCGTTGCCACCGCTAACCCGTTTGCCTCTTACAGTCAAGCCCAGTATGCGTGTCCCGTCCTCGACATGGGTCGAGCCCACAAAGATACGTATGGGTTACTGGTTGAAATGGGCCTCCACAAGCTACCCACCTAAGCTTGTCCCTTTTTCTAGTATATCCCACTTAACCCTTTAATCATGTTTTAATTACATGTTCTATTTTGGTTAAGTATTCTAATCGTATTTTCTATTGCCACCCAAGGCAACCACTAGATTTTCTCATGCCACCCGAGGCACCCACTTAACCCCTCATGTCCCTCTACATGCTAATGTGGTTAAGTGTTTCTTAATTAATTAATTAAGAACGTAACCTTTGTAAAGACCTCTCACATTAGACTGTCTTTTATGACCGCTGGTTAAGCCGGTTGGGTCCGGGCAGCCTTATGTCATAACAGAGTCTAACCTCGTGTCTTTACATTAATTACGTATTTAGTTTGTGCCTAAGACCTCTCACATTGGGCTAACATTTGTAGCAACTGGTTAAGCCGGTTGGGTCCGGGCAGTTTTACGCTACAACTGAGTCCAACCTCGTGTCTTAGTCAATTAATTACACCTAATTAATCACCCTCATAATTTTATATTAATTATCCCTAATTAATCAAGTTTTCTTAACATGGGTAGACCTAACTTAATAGGTAAATTCCCATGGGGTAGACCTAACTCAATAGGTAAATTCCCAACACATAGTATGGGTACACCTAACCAAATAGGCAAATTCCCATACTATGTTTATTTATTTTGTGTTATGCATAATTATATTAATTTCACACAATCTTATTAACTTATGCATTTAATTACCCCATCGTTCCCACGTAATTTCGTTCATGATATAACACATATAAAAGGTGTCAACTTGCATATGAATGAACATGTTTCAAAGGTGCCATCTTGCATATTAACAAACACATAACTTGCATATGAACTTGCATAACATGTCACATAACTTGCATATAATATGTCACATAACTTACATATTCATTTTGCATAACAAACTTGCATATTAGCTTATAGACTTGCATAATGTGTCATCATGAACTTGCATATTAATAAACATGTAACTTGCATATTTACATACATGTAACTCGCATATTAACAAACGTGTAACTTGCATATAAAGAAACATGTAACTTGCATATTTACATACATGTAACTTGCATATTAACAAACATGTAACTTGCATATTAACAAACATGTAACTTGCATATTTACATACATGTAACTTGCATATTAACAAACATGTAACTTGCATATTAACAAACATGTAACTTGCATATTAACAAACATGTAACTTGCATATTTACATACATGTAACTTGCATATTAACAAACATGTAACTTGCATATTAACAAACATGTAACTTGCATATTTACATACATGTAACTTGCATATTAACAAACATGTAACTTGCATATTAACAAACATGTAACTTGCATAGCATATTACCATGAACTTGCATAACATGCATATGATTACATAGCCCACAACTTGCATATTTAGCATCATGCAAACATAACATACATCATATTAAACTTGCATAAGCTTACATACTCAACATGCATAAACATAAGATTAATGCTAACATCATATCATATGATTCAAAGCTCATTAACCCACATACAAAACCATAAATCTCATCACATCTCATCTAATTAGTTTACCAAAAGATCATCAAAGTGATAGAAACTCACAACTAGCAACTTTGAACACCAAATGAAGAAGATTAAGATGCTAAGAAGGGATTAGAAGTTGATTAGAGAGTGATTAGTATGCAACCCTCTTCATAAAATTAGTGGAGGCCATGAGAGCTAGCATTTTGCCATAGTTTAGTCACTAGGTTTAATTATGAATGAATTAGGGTAGGTTAGGGTCTTATTTATAGATTAGGCAAGTGTTTTAGGCCATAGGATTAACCCTAGATTCAATCCAAGCCATCAAAGCATGCCTTGGGGAAGAAGTCAAGTGTAGGAACCATCTAGGGCCTTTAGATTAAAGATGGACCAAGAGAACCATTCAAATGCAAAATCTGCACTTGAGCGAATCGGCCCACGGGTTGACAGCCAAACACCCTGGATTAACCCCTAGTCGACCCAGCGGGCTCGGGTCGACTTCAAAAATCGGCCGGTTCGGTTATTCCCCTCTCCCAATTCGCTGTTTTGAGCATTTTTGCATATTTATTTATTAAATTTTCAATTATATATATATATATATATCAATATATATATATATATATATATCTACACAACCCATTTCACTTAATTAAGTATACTTTTAATTTGGGAATTTTCGTGAAACTTCGCGAGGCCATATCTTGGTCATACGGACTCCGATTTTCGAAAACTCGGACTCTATTTCGCGTATTTTTCCGAGACGAACACAATGGCATAGCCCGTTTCCCTTGATTCCCATTTTAGAATTAAATTCTGCCTCGATTTATGTTATTACAGGTTATTGAAAATACGGGTTGTTACAACATTGATGAGGATCTTGAGCTTTATATTCTAAACGACTATGATTGGAAAATTTGCAGCATAGTGGTCGATTTCTTGCTTTAAACAGCGGACAGTTCTTGGTGTTTTCTGGTGCGAGGTGGCGTGCGAGTTGGCCGGGGAGGCAAGGGGGAGGCGCGATTTTCCATGGAGATCGTTGTGGTGCCATCTGATCTGGTGGCGGAGGGCTCTGGCGGCGGTGGGAGGTGGCTTTTCTCCTTCGGTAGTGGGTTTACGGGGTAGCAGAATTAACGAAGAAGGAGGCGGCGGTTATGTATTAATCCATGTAATTAAGGCCTTAATCATTTAATTAATTAATTTAATTATCCGTTTTAATTATCAAATGTATAATCTATCATATCTTTTCCATACGAGATCCAAATCGCGTGAAACTGGATCTGTTGAGATCGTGGAGACGAGAGCTTCACAACAAGACTAAATGGGTCCAATTTGGACCTAGTTACAATTTAGGGCAGATTTAAAACCAAACCGTCCTTTAAAGAATGACAGAGTGGAACACAATGTGAGAATTTCTTCTCACTCTAATTATTTTATAGCTAAATATATACTAGGATGCAGACGGGGCTTAGAAGCCCCCGACACTATTTATTATACAAAACATGGTTGTTTGTTTGAATTGTATTATGCAAATTTGGATTGTGGTTGTAAAATTGATTTTGAATTGATTGTGAATAAAATATTTGAACAAAAAAATATCATTTTTATTGTATAAAGGAATTATATAAAATATTCATGTGTTGAATAAACTGTTTGAACAATAAAAATATCATTTTTATTGAATGTATGAACTATATAAAATAGTCAAGTGTTGAATAAAATATTTTATCGTTAAAAATATAATTTTTGACGTATATACTAACGACATTAAATTCTCCTGAATCGAAAATAAATATTCATTTACAAATCGGACAATTTGTTTATGTACACCCATTTAACTGATATTGATTGGGACGATAAATTTTACACATCGCCCAACTGCACAAATAATAATCAGTGTTTGTTGACTGAAACCCCACACGGGTATTGGGGGTGATATTTGACATACACTAACCCCAATTGGTTAGTTGTATGTCAATCGATTGGTTGACAGACTGTTGTAAGCTTAATTATTTATAATTAACGCTTATGCAGTTGTGTAATGCACTCTGGATGATTGTTGATTGTGTATCACTATGGTTGTATACATATGTTGTATGAAATCCATATAACTAACATTATATGGTAATTGATTGGGTCTGATTACAATTTAGAAATAACAAATATTTTAAAAGAACGAGTATTTTAAAATAACGAATATTTTAAAATAATATTCCGTAAAGGATCAAAACGTGAATTTGATGTTCGATTTTGGATGGACATGAAAAGATTGAAATATGTGAAGCCGTGTTGATTAGATATGTGCCATTTTAACGCTAACGATATTTATATCGATTTTATTAATTTTTTAACGAATATCGAAAAGAAACGATTTCAAAATATAATATTTTGAAAATATTATCATTTTAATATTATAATGATATAGAATATTCAATTTTGATTTAGAATTGAAATAGAAGTTATAATCATTTTAAAATGAATTTATAAACGATTTATAAAATACGATTTAAATGGAAATCGATGAAATATATATAGTATATAGTATATATTATATATATGTAATGGTCTGAATAGAACGCGCCGTGCAGCGACCGTTCGCAAATTTCATCCATTAACTTCAAGTGGATGTAACGGGAGATCCGACTGTCAGATTCTCCTAAATTCGCAACCATTAGGTTCATATCGAAAAGATTTTTCGAACGAATATAAGTGAGTTGAAATCTAATAGTTGGATTTGGAATTATGTCCAAATCAAATTTGAAAAAGGTCACTATGGATGCAGTTCGTTGGCCGTTATTGGAAACCGACTGTACGGGCCTTGATTAAATTATTAAAAATACTAATAATTTGTGTAAAATCATAATAAATGATTTGGAAAGAATTTGGATGATAAATTCCAATTTTTTAAAGATAAAAATATAATTTTTATTAAAATGAACTGGTTATTAGCTAGAAAGATAATCCAACATTTTTAAATAAATAAATAGGATTTGAGAATGGTTTTAATCTAACCAGAATTTTCTAATGTATGAATTGGAATGGATTTGAATAGAAATCATCTTCGGAGATTTCGATATTGGATTCCATGACTATGCGGGTATTTTGGAGGAATTTGGAAGATAAATATATATCGTTATTCCCCATACGATATGTGTTGGTTTCAGAATTTGATATTAAATATAAGCCGATATTATTTCTGTTTAGAGCCTTGTAACTATTATCAAATTGAATTTTGGGTTTGTCGTGAATGGTGCCTTCAGTAGCATTGTTCTTAAACCCCGTGTGAAAGGAATAAATCTTTTAATTAAGATTATTAGTGTTTCCAGTTATATTTAGTAATTGGGATAAAATGGAATATGAATTGGGTTTACTGTGAGCTGTGTTTTAAACGACGTTTGTTCTTTAACCCAATTAACAGTGAGGATATGATTTGGAATTTATAAATCTTTTAACTAAGATTTAATGAAAATTTTCCAAAGTAAAGTTTTCCAATTTAATATATTATATTTGAACTGAATGGAATTCGATTTAGTAATAATCAAAGTAATCTTATGTGGAGGAAGACTGTTAATATTTATGGAATTTAAAAGGCTTTGTCGTTATTCCATTTATATTATTAGTCGGATACGGAAATTGAAATTGATAATATATTGATTTGTTTTCCGTGAAGATTCCATAATTAATGGAATGTAATTTTGGGTTTATCGTGAACAGTGTTTTAAATGACATTGGTTCTTTAACCGAGTTAAAGACAAGATTACATGTCTAACATTGTATTTTGAACTATATTGTTGATCTCTACTAAATATATATCTATTTGGTGGTGGAGTATTTATTTTCTTTCTTAATACCCTTCTCTGAGATGTTTGAGCTTAGAGGTCATGTATTGGCAGAAATCAGTGGTATGGTGTAGATCATCGATGTGGCATGTTTGTGTTTCCAAAGTTAAATAATCATTAACTAATGGTTGTTGGAAGAATAAAACAAATTGGAGTTTTAATGAATCTTTAATTAGATTGAAATGAGAATGTGATAATTTAAAATTATCAAATTTGGGAAATGATCGAGAATGGAGTACTACTAGTTTTACTCAAGGCGATAGTTAATTCTTTAATTAGATTTGAATGTTAAATGGTAATTAATTTTACCGATAACACCGTGGTGTTAGATATGGAGTCTACCAGTTTTGCTCCATGGGATGAATAGGTTGGGATTGGGAAATAAAACAAATGATTACTTTGGTAAGGTGCGCTAATCCCGATTATTTTGGATAAATCTTAATTTGCTTTGAATTGATATCCAAAGGAAGAATAAATTTAAAGAATCTATCTTTAATAAAATTAATGGGAACCTTTCTCTAATGATGTGAATATTTGAATAAAAGAATATTCTGAATTGGAATGAGACGTATGTTGTGTTTTTATAGCACTTGTTTATGAGATACGCGAGTTATTCCAAAGTGCCGGGTTTACAACCATTCTGAATAACTGATTCGACGATAAGTCGACGATGAAGACGATGGCTAAAGACCGGAGATCTTCACATCGTTTGGTTGATTACTGATTTCTTGATTGGGCTGTACACCTAAGACAAGGTAATAAGCGGTGATCGTCCAGACGTACTTGGAGATCGACAGGATATGTGAGGACCTCTCTCCTATATTGGACATAAGGGACGAGGAATAAGGTGCCTCCGGTTTCGTTCAAACCCAGAACGAACTAGTAAATGGATGTATGTCTGACATTGGATTTATTCTATGTTGATTAATTTCTATTGAATATATACATCTGTTTGGTGGTGGAGAATTTATTCTCTTTCTTAACACCCTTCTTTGAGATGTACGAGCTTAGAGGTTATATATCGATAGACATCAGTCGCATGGTGTGAATTGTCTATGTTGCATGCTGAGATGCAAATGATCAAGGCTTCTGTTGAAAAGCAGAGTCTTGTGGTTGATGATGAAAGCACGACTTTAAATAGCATAGCTTTGTGTATAGTGTTAATTCGTGAGCCTCACAACCTGGAATGAACCAGAAACGGGAGAGGACTGCACTTCCTTCTAACTAGGAGTGGTGTCATGGTATGGAGCCCAGACATTTTTACTTATGTGGATGATGAAAAGCTAGGTACCACGGATATGTCGGTCACTATGGGGCTGATGGATGGATGTGGTCGACATACTGACCAGACTTACGCCCTATAGGGCGGAGAAATGTATTGTTCATGAATTACTAATCCTCAAACATAAGGGAGTAGCCCTGAAGATCCAAGGTGCAATTGCGACTGATCCAGAGACATGGGCTAGATTGTCTCGAATTCGGTAAGGACGATCCCTTGCCTTGGTTCATGATGGAAATCAAATTTCCAATACGAAATCGTACGGTTTTAATTGTAGAACTAGTATAGCGACATGATATATGGTACCCATGTCATCTATGATTGTTACATTTATATTTGAAGTTGTTTTTGACACTATACACTTATAGTAATATCAAATGATTTGTTTTAAACGTACCAAGCATATTTGGCTATTATAAGGAAAAACTCTATCCTTCGGCTTGCGTTGCATTATGTGATGGGACCTGAGTCTTATAATAGCTTCATTTTTCGAAAAACATTGCGTTGTTTATAAACTGTTTTATGCACTAATATTCTTGGGAGAAAACGCGTTCCATGTTATACGGCGTGGTCCCTTGATTCACTTTATTTTTAAAGTAAAGATTTTAATAACTGTTTTAGTTCTCACACCAGTCCTATGACTGACTCGGAGTTTTTTGTTTTAACCTAACTCTGGGTGCCTCTATTTTCCACATGGGCAGCTAGTAGTCTTGGTTTTGTAGGTATTATTCTCATAGGATCCTGAATCTACAGCTAGAGCTATATTCAGAAAGCTTTGTATCCGTGTACCTCTTTCAGTTGTGTTATATATTATTATTCCACTGCTATGTAAATTATTTTAATCTCTGACATTTTTCTGCTATATATTATGTATTTTTACTCTGTTATATTCTTATACTCAAATGTAAATTGTTGTAAAAATAAGGAAATGTTCTGTCGTTTGCATTCCGATGCATCGTGTTCTCAAAGCAATCTGGGCTTTCCCATAAGGGGATTTCAGGTCGTTTCACCAACTATGGCCCCGAGTTTATCAGACCCAACCCATCAACTCAAAAGGACATAGCATTAATCACAGAGTGTCAGAGCTTCTTATTTTACCTTAGCGGCGCGATGCACGCTCATCGCTCTGCCAGAACGCGCATGTACCCACCTCGTTTGGACCTCTTACTATCCAATTCAGTATAAGCATGCCTTCGCCTTCTCGTGAGACCTCAGTGTAGTGATAAAATGGAATACTGAATGATATGGATCTCTAACCAAAAATATGCTATTCAACATAAGTCACCTCTAGACTTAGTCCCCCATTTTAATTGGTCTCTTATTTTCCGTAACAAGTCTACTCTCATTGTCGGAACATACTAATACTACGAGCTTCTTAGTTTCCCTAATTAGCCGCCAATGCTGGAACGGACATCAACTACACCTGGTTATTAATTTATATATATAAACTTAATGCCAATTGTAAGTTTATTAATAAGCTTATTTTCCTTCATGTAACTTTTCTATCATTTGATAGGTTGCATGTAAACATAATTTACAAGTTGTCTATAAACATCTCTTATGTTTAGTTTCATTTTCACAACCCAACCCCCATCATTTGCGTTTATCAAATGTTATTTATTAAGTTATCAAAGTTACAGTTCAATTATCTTTTATTGCATAATTTCAATTAAGCCTAATTCATCCTTTTTATACATATTTCTTATTTTTTCCCCAATTGTGCAACTATTGTCAATTCCATTCTTTAACCCAAATTTGTGCATAAATAAGAAGAAATAAAAGGATTAATCTCAAGAAGGTATAAATTCAACGTCAAAATAAAAAGGACAATGAGCTAGGCTCAGATAAATAAGAACAATTCTAGAATAAAATAGGGCTGATATTGAACTGTAATAAAATTACGTACAAAGAAAGAGAGGTATAGATGAACTGAATAAAACTACAGCAACAGATTTACTGAACTAGATAGAAGAAAGGATAGAAATGTATTCAAATCTACATAGATTATTGACAAGTAAGGGAATAAGAATCGGAGGAAATATACAACTTCTTATATTGTCAAGAAAAACCCTAATTTGTACTAATCTTGGAATTAAAAGAAAAGATATAAGCAATATTTAGATTTTCAATAATTATTTACAGAAAGAGAATTAGGAATAGCTACATCTATAAATAAACCACAAATAAACTAGATTTATGCATAACTATAGAAATGTTTAGATTTGAAACCACCGCAACTACTATGGAATCAATTTAACCTCAACTTGGTAGAAATCTTGTAATCATAGAAAATACTCACCTAAAATTTAAGCAAATCAAATGAGCCTCGGTAGGATATCTCTATCAATAAATTCCTCCAAAAATATGTCCAGAACTAAGACTTAATACTCCATTAGAAATTTATTTCAGAAGAGGGAAAATTGAGATGGAGGAAGAGAAATGGAGTAGTAAGGATTAGGTTAGGTTTTGGAGCATATTTATAATAAAGCTATTGTGTCTAGGTTCATTGGATTTTAGGTTTAGATTTTAGGCCATTAGATTAAAAGAAGATCTGGAAGCACCCAACACACCCATAAAAACACAGCCCGGTTGTTCGAAATTGTGCCTGGCAAACAACGTTGTCAGGCCACGACTTGGGTCGATCCACCCCATAGGTGGGTCGACACAAAGGTTGACTCACTTGGGTCTTGGGTAGACCAAGGGTCGACCCAGCTTCATTATTATTATTTTATTCTTCTTCTAATTTTAGTTTCATCTTCAAATGTCTATAAATTCTTCGTTTTAAATCCATTTTCAGCAAACCAAAAGTTTATCTTAACCAGAATTTCGAAACGGACCCAATGGTGCAAACCCCGTTGACCAATTCTCAATATTTTTCTGATTAATATTTATTTTCTCAACTTATTCCTTAATTAATTAGTTCCTTACTTTATTATTGTTCGATAAAAAATTGGGTTAGGATCTCCCTGTCAAACGGCTTATTGGATTTAAATGCTTGATTGGAATTAAGAGCATATTTATGCCACTACGTCATACCTTTGAGGAATTAAGGAAGACTTATGGAAGCCCATCATGTGTTGACTATTTCAGAAGGAATAACCTCCTTGAATTTAGTTTCAGATTAGAAAGTATTATCCAAAAATCGTAGTATATTCCTAAGCAATAGGAATCATAGGAGAATATGTCTTCCACTTAGGAAATTGGGTTAAGTTTGCAACTAAATTTGTTTTCAACAAGAAATATACCTCCGGTACTCTGTAGTGGTATTTCAACATAGATTCCAAAATATAGACAGTTTCCAGGTCTATTCCACCTTAAATAAGTGTTCCGCGGGCAGATCTTATTTTGGGGGTGTAAACCATAAATTTGGCTAATATTTTTGGCTCTAAAAGGAAGGATCGAACCTCTAACCCTATTTTTTTCCTCTAAGTATTAGTAAAATTTGTCTCTGAAAAGATAGAAACCAATGGGAAATTGGCGTAAAAGGACCCTTATTGGATTATAAAGGATTGCAGAAACCTCGAACAATATTTCGAACGGACCAAAGGACAAAGGTTGCGATAAGGATGAAAATCCCTGTGAAATAAGAAAGTATACCTGTAGAATAAGATACCGAATCAGTAGGGATATACAAACATCTCCAAAGTCCTAGAAAAGGAAAGAGGTTGCGTCTCCTTGTTATTGCCAACATAAGAATAATTAGGAAAAATTGAAAGAAAGGTTGAGTCAATCATCGAATGACTAGAAAAGAATATTTAGCCTGGTAAAACAATCCATAGGTACGGACGTCCAATCAACTAAATCGAAACAAGGATCTTCCAAACCATTCTGAAAGGAGATATTGTAACGACCCGGAAAATATGAACCAAATTAAAAATTTTAAATTGGCTATTTTAGTGGATTTTTAGTATTTATAATAAATATTTTAAATAATAATGATGAAAAGTAAGTTTGAATCGAAGTTGAAAATAAATATAATCATTTTGAATTATAAACAAGGCCTGAAATGGCGCGGCAGTTTCAAATTTTCAATTCAAACTTTGACTGACTGTACCGGGTGCAAAACAAAACGGATACGAGTGAAACCAAAAGTATTTAAATCTGTTAGTGAATATCTTTCTAACGAATCTGAAAAATCGAAGTTTCATAGTAGGAAGCAAAAGTTATGGCCAAATGAATTTTCAGAAAGGTCGTTGTAGAAATTATATAGCCCGTGAAAATGGCCATTTTGCAAACGAGCTCGGAATTCGATGAAACCACTTTTGTTCAATCCGGGATGTGAATTTATTGTTAGGTTTCAAATTTCATTATTTATGAAGCTAGTATGTGAGCGTGGCAAAAGAAAATGTGTTTGGTCGATTTCTTTTAAATTGGATCGACCAGAAATGGGCCATTTTTCAAACGGTCTCAGAATTCGACGAAACTAGTTTTGTTGGGACCGTATCGTCAAAACATAGCTAGATTTATTTTTCCGGAATTTTTCGAATCAGTATGTGGCCCCGACAAATTGAAATGTACGTTCAAATTAAATATTGAATGTTTTATATTTTAATTTGAAGGAAAACTAACTGAAACAGTCGAATTGGCCCACGAAACATATCCCATTGTGTTCGGAATGGGGGTATTGAGCTAGGGGCAACAGTCGTTGGGTTTGATTTGGTGTTCGTATGGATAAAGGGGTATTTTTGGGATTTTAAAAATATATAAATAAAAGAAAATATGGCCCATTCATATTCATTCTCTCTCCCTGCGTTATCTGCTCCGAAACCCATTCACGAACGACGGAAATCATTCCAGCCTTCTCTCCTCTTTTTCTCCTTCATCTCTCAACGATATCGAGCGCGCCATAGTGGGTTTTGAAGCCCTCTTCTTCTTCTACAAATCCATACAAGAATCGGCCCTCCTCATTGCGTGTGCCTTGAGAATTGTGTGCCTGAAGTTGGCCACTTTCGAGCTCCGCCGCCGCCTCCCTGGTGGTTCGAACTGGACCCCATCACCATCGCTGGAAAGCCCTCTCCAAGCCGTTCGACGCTGCGCCACTCGATCCTCTTATCGTGCTACGGATTTCACAAAACTTCAAAACCTAGTTTTGAACATCAAAACGAGGTAAATGACTTTGTTTATTTTCAACTGTTTTAACACCTTTAAACCATTGCAAACTTTGAAAAATCGTATCTTTCTCATGTGTTGATGAAATTCGATGAAACAGGAGACACCGGGACCGTGAGGACGTCTTCTACATTCTAGAAGAGACCGCATATTTTTCTAAGCCTTCTGCTATTTTTGGTGGAGTGGAACCCAATGTGAGATTTCTAAATTATAAACGATATGGAAAACGACGATGTATAAATTATATAGTCGATGTATGACTTGTATAAGCGTTGTACACCTCATGTATAAGCGTTGTATAAGTTGTACGTTCGATGTATAAGTTATATATGCGTTGTAAAAATTATATATGTGTTGAAATAGAAGTGAAATGCTTATATAGAAAAAAAAATATACGCCCCTCGTCCACAAACCATGGACGATATTTATTGGTTGTGATTGGTGTGAAATCTGGTTGATTACGAATGGTTGATTAAAATTGTTTGTGGTAAAAATTGATGGATTGTGGTTGAAAAATACCCGTTTGTGGTTGAGAGTTATTTGGTTGAAACCCACATAGGATTAATTTGTGGAAATGAAAAATATATACATGCCACCTGCGTGCGAACTAGATGCATGAAATCCCCATTGTCAAAAGCTGCGAGGCTTTAAGGTAAAGCGAGGAGCCGTACTAGGGGCGGCCCCGGTTTCAACTACCCTACCATTATGCTGCCGAAATTTTGAATAATATTCATGTGTTAGAATTATTTTCATTTGTTGAAACTAAATTCATTCGTTGAATAGAAATTCATGTGTTGAATGGTATTCGTGTTCTGAAATAAATTGTTTTATAATAAAAATCATATTTTTATCATCTATATGAACTATATAAAATAATCGTGTTTTGAAATAAATTGTTTTATAATAAAAATCATATTTTTATCATCTATATGAACTATATAAAATAATGGTGTTTTGAAATAAATTGTTTTATAACAAAAATCATATTTTTATCATCTATATGAACTATATAAAATAATCGTGTTTTGAAATGAATTGTTTTACAATATAAATCACATTTTTACTATATACATGAATTGTTAAAAATAGCAAAGTGTCGAAGTGAATGTGAAATATATCGAAGAATCGATATAGCTTTGAAATCGAAGAATATTTTATATCATTTTTATCAAAGAATATGAAAAGCATATAGCTTTGAAATCGAAGAATCGATATATATATATATATATATATATATATATATATAGAATTGAAATATATCGAATAACGAAGCTGCAGTTCGTGTTTTGAAACCGTGATTTCAAACGATTAGTGCGGGAGATCCGACCATCGGATTTTCCCGAAACCTCAACCGTTGGGTTCACTTTGGAAATATCTTTCCAATAGCACCAACTTTGTAAAGGTCCAACGGTTAGATTTTCAGATATGTGTAAATCAAATTTGAAGAAAAACAGCGCCAGAATGGATTATATTTATATGTATATATAAATATAATTATATTAAATCGAATAACGACGCTGCAGTTCGTATTTTGAAATCGAAACTTCAAACGAGTGTACCGGGAGATCCGACCGTTGGATTTTCCCAAAACTGGAACCGTTGTATTAGTTTTGAAAAGATCTTTCAGTTGATATAAATTTTGTGATGATCCAACGGTTAGATTTTCAGATATGTGTAAATCAAATCTGAAGAAAAACAGCGCCACGGCCGCGTTATGGCCCGAAGCGACGTTTAAATAAATTGGCTATTTTAAAATAAATAAAAATAGCGATAAATCGTTATAAAATATTATAAATGATATGGAATGTGAAATTTAGAAACTAACTGAAGGTTGACTAAGTCGAATGGTTTCCTGGGTATTGATCTGATGTTGGTTTCGGCCTTCGGGGTTAATATTTGGGAAATCGTTCTCTTACTGATTTACGGTTAGTGACTAATGAATTGGAATGAAGCGTGTGTTGTGTTTGCGTAGCACTTTTTAATTACATACGCGAGTTGCTCAGAAAGACCGGGTTTATCCCATTCTGAATAACTGAATCGACGATAAGAAATCGAAGATGAAGACGGTGGTCGAAGACCGGAGTTCTTCACCTCGTTTGGATGGTAACTGATGTCCTGATTGGGAGGCATCCCGAAATATGGACAATGAGTGGTGATCGTCCAGACGTACGTGGAGATCGATGGATATGCGAGGTATATAGTGCCTCCGGTTTCGTTCAGACCCGGAACGAACTTGTAAATGGACTGTGTGTCTGACATTGGATTTTATTCTGTGTTGATTGATCTCTATTAAATATACATCTGTTTGGCGGAGGATAATTTATTCTTTTGCTTAACGCCCTTCTCTGAGATGCACGAGCTCAGAGGTTGTATATCGATGGACATCAGTCGCATGGCATGAATTGCTAGTGTGGCGTGCCTAAGTGGCAAATGATCTAGGCTTCTGTTGAAAAGCAAAGTCTTGTGGTGATGATCAAAGCACCGCCTGTGTGGAGTAGCTTTGTGTATAACGTGAATTCGCGAACCTCACACCCCGGTATGAACCAGAAACGGGAGAGGACATCAGGGAGGGCATGCGTTTCCTTCTAGCTAGAGGTGGTGTCGGTTCTTAAACTAGCTGACATTTATATTATTTTCACCTATGTGGTTGTTGCTGTTGCGAGGCGCCTCGGATATATCGGTCGATCCGGGACCGATGGAGTAGTCATTCGTTGCCTTACTCATGCCCCAAAGGGCGGGGAAACGCAGTGTTCAGGAATTTTAATCCACATCGGTGGACCGGCCCTGACGATCCAAAGGCTTGACTGAGTACTTGCCTGAGGGGCGGGCTAGAGCGTCTCGAATTCGGTGAGGACGATCCCTTGCCTCGGTTCATGACGGAAATCTAATTTCCAAATACATGACTGTGCGGTTTTGATTGTATACTTATATATGGCGACATAGTGGTATGGGGGCATTAATGCCGTCTATGATTGATACTTATGATTCGAAATTGTTTTTGAAACATACAAACACTAGTTATAATATCAAATGCTTTTGTTTTATTCGTATCAAGCATATTTTGGCCATTATAAGGTAAAAACTCTATCCTCCGGTTTGCGTTGCATTGTGTGATGGGAACTGAGTCTTATAATGGCTTCATTTTTATAAAAAGCATCGCGACGTTTTAAAGAATTATTTGTTTTAAAGCACTGGCAATCCGATGGAGTAAACCCGTTCCGTGAAAGTGGCATGGTCCTGTGATTAGCCATATTGTAAGTGTGTTAAGTAGATTTCTCATACCAGTCCCATGACTGACTCGTAGTTTGTTTCACTTGCAAAGTCGGGTGCCCCTTTTTCTACACGGGCAGCCTTGTATTCAGGTTATTAGCAGGCTTTTTCTGGATAGCTGGAGCTGAAGATGGATTCTATCATTTATCTCTTTTTATGCTGTTCAGCTCCTATTGTACATGTTATGTTTGTTTTCTGCTGTAGACATTTATGTATAGCTGAACTGTATTTGTACTAAGTATGATCCTGTATACTGTGTAACTCTGATGATTATGTTTATCCAGTGTATTATTCGTTCATTATCTGGTGTATTTATTTATTTCTGTTCTGCTATTATCTGTTTATGTGTTATATTCCAAAGATTACCCTTAACACCGTCAGTACGGGGTTTGGGGTCGTCACAGATATCTTATGTGGATTTGAGGTTTCATAAAAAAATGTTGTGAATACAAGCTCTGAATATGATCAACTAAAAGAGGAAAAGGGAATATGACTTCAATAAAGTAGGAATGAGCTCATCCGAAGGGAATCAACCTCAACCATTAGCATCAAAGCAACATGTTATTCCATCCGGTAAGAGCATCTATACAAACCTTCTCACTAGGGTCAATCTTTGAAGAAGAAATAAGTATGGATTACAAGGTTTTCGCCCAAAAATGGCAAGATACTATGGCCAGCCCCTAAGAGGATCAAAACCCATGTCAACTAAGAAAACAAAGAAGCATCACCAGTAGAATCTCTTCACAATATTCTTCTGTGATAGGATCAAAAGAGAAAATGTTTTATGACACTACAGGATTATGACAAAAAAGGTCAAAAGCTGAACCCTTAAGGAAAAGGGGAAAATCCAACCCAACTATGGAATATAAGTTAACCGATTGAAGAGAAAATATTTTCCTCCTGACCAAAGAAGAACTTGATTATCGACCAACAAGAAAGAAATATATAACTTATAAATGGAATGAAGAAGGTAGTTATTGCTACTACCACTTAGTGACTGGTCATGAAACCAATCAGTGTACAACACTTGGAAAGAGAATGTATTACCTTCGTAAGCAAGGGAAATTACGGGAGTATCTTATGAAGTGGAAATCATTCTGAAGTAAAATCCATTCTGCAAAGGAGAATCTAATTATGGATTTATGAATCACTTTAAACCAGTGTAAAGTATATAAGAGTTTCTACTTGGTTGAGGAGGAAATGCCTTTCATACAATGGATTAGTTTAGAAATTCCTAGCTATATCCCAGGTCCTTACCTCGAAAAGGAAAGGGGGCAAGACCAAGAAATCGCGCTCTTGGCCTCAAAACCGAAAGAGGACATTCCAATTGTTTTATAAAAAGTCAAGAAGGGCTTCGCCTATTTTCAAAAAAGTAATCTATGTACTTCTATTACCTTATTACCCGAATCTAGGTTTCTAAGCCGAAAGAGGCTTCCATCTTATCTTACCTGAATTTGCGTTCCTAAGACGAAAGAGGCTTTGTTCTTATCATTAACCTAATCTAGGTTCCTAAGCTGAAAGCAAGTTCATCCTTATGATTACATGATACTAGGTTCCTAAGCCGAAAGCAGGTTTGTTCTTGCCTTATTACCTGAATTTGGGTTCCTAATCCAAAAGCGGCTTCGTTCTTGTCATTACCCGAATCTGGATTCCTAAGCCAAAAGTGGCTTCGTTCTTATCATTACCCAAATCTGGGTTCCAAAGTCGATTGCGGCTTCGTTGTTATCATTACACAAATCTGGGTTCTTAAGCCGAAAGAGGCTTCGTCCTTATCTTATTATTTGAATCTGGATTCCTAAGCCGAAAGTGGCTTCATCCTTATCATTACCCCAATCTGGGTTCCTAAGCCGAAAACGGCTTTGATCAACTGATTATCTCCCGAGTCTAGGTTCCCAAGCCGAAAGATGCTTTTTCTTATTTCAGAAAAAAATCTATAATATTCTATTACCTAAAACCAAAATTTCCTAAATAAAAAGGATACAGCTTTTCTGGAAAACAATCTTTGAGCTTCTATCACCTTGTTGCTCAAGTCTGAGCTCGGATCTCTTAAAGGCCATATAAGAATTTATATATTCTCCATAAATTTCCGGACCTCTATTACAGAAGCACTGAAACCTGGGTTTCGTAGTTTCACATGTTCAAGAAACCTCCACTATCTCATCATATGCATGCTGGTTAAGTGTAAAGACCCGTAACTTCCCCGTAAAGGAAAGCGTCGGATAGTTCGAGAACAAGCCACAACAGAACGCATACAGAAGAACATTTCATTGTATATTACAACAATGCATCAGATTACAAGAATATACAGAGTATGAATAAATATCACACAGAAATATCAGAGATTTAAATTACATTCAAATACATAGCAGCGGAAAATAATACAATACACAACTAGAAGAAGATATACGGATACAAAGCTTTCCGGATATCGTTCCAGCTGTAAACCAGGATCCTGTGAATATAAATCTGCAAAAACCAAAACTACTAGCTGCCCGTGTCAAAATAAGGGCACCCAGAGTTTAGGTTAAAACAATAAACTCCAGGTCAGTCATGGGACTGGTGTGAGAACTAAAACAGTTATTAATCTTTATTTTAAATCATTAGGTAAATCAAGGGACCACGCCGTATAACACGGAACGGGTTTCCTCCCAAGAATACCAGTGCATGAAACAAACAGCGCAATGCTAAATATAGAAAAATGAAGCTGTTATAAGACCCAGGTCCCATCACACAATGCAACGCAGTCGAGGATAGGGTTTTCCCTTATAACAGCTAAAGAATGCTTGATACGTTTAAAACAAATCATTTGATACTATTATAAGTGCATAGTGTATAAAACAACTTCAAATCATAAGTATCAATCATAGGCGGCATAAGCGCCCCATCCCACTATGTCGCCATATATAGGATTACAATTAAAACCGCAAATGTCACGTATTTGGAAATTGGATTTCCGTCTATGAACCGAGGCAAAAGATAGTCCTCAACCGATTCGAGACAATCTAGCCTACCATGTCTCAGGAACAGCCGCAACTGCCCCCTGGATCGTCAGGGCCGGTCCACCGATGTGGATTATTATGCCTGAACAATACGTCTCCCCGCCCTTTGGGGCGCAAACGAGCCAACGAATGACTCCATCGGTTCGAGAACGACCGATCAATCCGAGGCGCCTCGCAACAGCAACAACCACATAAGTCAAACTCGTCAGGGCGTGTAAAACCACTGACGCCACTTTTAGCTAGAAAGAAACGCAAGTCCTCCCTGATGTCCGTCTCCCGTTTTTGGTTCATACCGGGTGTGAAACACGCGAGGTAAACGTTACACAAAGCTACGCCACAAAGGCCGTGCTTTGATCATCAACCACAAGACTTTGCTTTTCAACAGAAGCCTTGATCATTTGCATCTTAGCATGCCACACAGGCAAACCATCCTATGCAACCGATATCAGTCACACAGAATGAAATCCGATGTCAGACACACAGTCCATTTACAAGTCCGTTCTGGGTCTGAACGAAACCGGAGGCACCTAGTACCCCGCATATCCATCGATCTCCAAGTACGTCTGGACGATCACCAACTGTTTCCATCTTCTTGGGTGTACAGCCCAATCAAGATCATCAGCTATCACCCAAACGACGTGAAGACCTCCGGTCTTCGACCATCGTCTTCATCTTCGACTTATCGTCGTATCAGTTATTCAGAATGGGATAAACCCGGACTTTCCGAATAACTCGCGTATATATTATAAAAGTGTTACACAAACACAACATACGCCTCATTCCAACTCATTAGTCATTAACCGTAAATTAATCAAGAGAATAATTCCCCAAATATTAACCCCGAAGGCCGAAACCAACATCAGATCAATATCCAGAAAATCATTCTACTTAGCTAACCGACAGTTAGTTTCTAAATTTCACGTTCAAATCTAATTAAAGATTTAACTATCGCCTGGAGCAAAACTGGTGATACTCCATTCTCGATCTTTTCAATCTAATTAAAGATTCATTAAAACTCCACTTAGTTTTAATCTGTGACTGGGTTAAAGAATCAGTGTCATTTAAAACACGGTTCACGATAAACCCAAAGTCACATCCCATTAATTATCGGGTTAAAGAACAAGTGTTATTTAAAACACTGTTCACGATAAACCCAAAAATCAATATCAATTCAATTCCAATTAAATATTATTTAATTGGTACACTTCATTAAATCTAAATAAAAAGATTTAATCATTTCTCAACTGGGTTCAAGAACAGTGTTAATGAAGACACCATTCACGACAAACCCAAATCACATTCATTAATTATCGGGTTAAAGAACAAGTGTTATTTAAAACACTGTTCACGATAAACCCAAAAATCAATATCAATTCAATTCCAATTAAATATTATTTAATTGGTACACTTCATTAAATCTAAATAAAAAGATTTAATCATTTCTCAACTGGGTTCAAGAACAGTGTTAATGAAGACACCATTCACGACAAACCCAAATCACATTCGATATTCAATACAAGGCTCTGAATAGAAAATATATCGGCTTATATTCAATATCGAATTCTACGACTAACAAATGTCGTATTGGAAATAACGATATAAATATATATCTTTCAAATTTCCATATCAACATCTGTATAATCACGAATCCCAACATCGAAATATTCCGAAGACAATTTCGATTCAAATCCATTCCAATGCAATCATTGGAAATTTTGGTTATTTTTAAAACCCTTTTCGAATTCAATTTATTTATTTAAAAATAAATAGAATTATAATTCTAGTTCAAAACTAGTTCAATTCGATAAAAATCTATTTTTATCTTTTCAAATATGGAGTTTTTCATCCCAATTCTTCCCAAATCATTTCTTATGATTTTACACAAATTATTACTATTTTTAATAATTTTATCAAGGCCCGTACAGTCGATTTCCAACAATGGCCATCGAACTGCACTTACAGCGACCTTTTTCCAATTTGATTTGGACGTATCTCCAAATCCAACCGTTAGATTTCAAATTTCTAACATTCGTTAGAAAGCTCTTTTCGATACGAACCCAACGGTTCCGGTTTTAGGAGAATCCGACGGTCGGATCTCCCGTAATGTCCGTTTGAAATAAATGGTCGAAATTCGCGAACTGCCGCGGCGCGGCGCGTTCTATTCAGGCCATTATATTATATATAAAATATATATAATATATACTTCGTCGATTACTATTTAAAACGAATTATATAAATAGTTTTTTTTAAAATTCGTTTCAAAATTCATTTCTATTCAATTCAAATTTCAATTCATTTCGAATTCATATTCAATTCAATTCATTTCGAAATCGTTTTCAATTCAATTCATTTCGAAATCGTTTTCAATTCAATTCATTTCGAAATCGTTTTCAATTCAATTCATTTCGAAATCGTTTTCAATTCAATTCATTTCGAAATCGTTTTCAATTCAATTCATTTCGAAATCGTTTTCAATTCAATTCATTTCGAAATCGTTTTCAATTTAATTCATTTCGAAATCGTTTTCAATTCAATTCATTTCGAAATCGTTTTCAATTCAATTCATTTCGAAATCGTTTTCAATTCAATTCATTTCGAAATCGTTTTCAATTCAATTCATTTCGAAATCGTTTTTAAAATCGATATAAATATCGTTCACGTCAAAATGGCGTCAATCTAATCAACACGGCTTCATATATTCCTTTATTTTCAAATATCCTATTTCAAATATTTCTTTTTCAAATATTTCTTTTTCAAAACTGGAATGAGGCCCAATCAATTACCATATAAAATTAATTATATGGATTTTCATACAACACATGTATATAATAGCATTGAAAATAATCAACCATCAACCAAAGTGCACTACACTGTATAAGCATCAAATATAGATATTCAACGCTTATAACAGCCTGTCAATCAATCGATCGACATATTTAATCAATCAGGATGAGTGAACTTCAAATTTCATCCTAACACCCGTGTGGGGTTTCAAACAATCAAACACATATTTTATTTGTGCAGTTAGGCGATGTGTAAAATTTATCGACCCAATCAATGTCATTCAAATAAGTGTACATAAACAAACCATCCGGTTTGTAAATGAATATTTATTTATTCACATTCACGTTAAAAATTATATTTTTAACGATAACACATTTTATTTCAACATATGAACTTCTATTCAATTCATTCTTTAAATAAAATGATATTTTTATTTTTCTAACTTATTTTAGAAAATTTCGGCGGCATAACGGCACGATACTAGAAACGGGACAAGGCCTAGCCTTATCCCCGGTCTAGTGAAGGCCCACGCCATTCACACATCAATCAAATTCACTTTCGTTATGCAAACCACAAAATTTGGAGTAAGGGTCTAACCTAGCCTTACTCCTTCGCCTTATAACGGCGCACGTCTAATCCTAACCAATTTATCGATTCGATTTTTTTTCACACCTCAAACCACATTCAAACCAATATCACAATTAATAACCAAACAGCCAAACAAACAAGTCCATGGTCTGTGGACGATTGTGTCGGGTGCTACTAAGCACCGTCTGCATCCTAGTATATATATATAACTAGAAAGAGAATTTTGAGTGAGAAGTTCTCACATATAGCTATCCTAGCTCCACGACACTTCTAATGCAGGAGATCTTCACTGTTCTTGTCTCTAATCACCTTCTTCGCCCGAAGCCACTACATATATAAAAATCGAATTTTTACTTCGCTATTCAATATATAAAAATCGAATTTTTACTTCGCTATTCAATATATAAAAATCGAATTTTTTACTTCGCTATTCAATATATAAAAATCGAATTTTTACTTCGCTATTCAATATATAAAAATCGAATTTTTACTTCGCTATTCAATATATAAAAATCGAATTTTTACTTCGCTATTCAATATATAAAAATCGAATTTTTACTTCGCTATTCAATATATAAAAATCGAATTTTTACTTCGATGTTTTCTATATAAAGATTATATTTTTATAACGCAAACCTCTATATAAAATGAACCTAACTTCTCGATGTAAAAATCCTATCTTCTCGATATAAAAAAAATCCGATCTTTTTTTTTTTTTTTTTTCAAACATTTTATTTTTAAATCATCGTTAGTTATATTTATAGAAACAAGGTTCATTCATTTTTTTTTTTTATAAACAACGGGAATTTTCTATTTGATGAACACTTTTATGAACATCGCTATTTTATATATATAAAAACATATTTTAACAATGCCATTTACTGTTTAAAATCTGAAATAAAAATTCAATGCTTTATATTTAAAAAAACTATTTAAACTATGTTATTTATATAAATTAAACTGATTTTTTAAAATCTATATTTTATATTAATTAAAATTGAATTTTAACAAGGATTTCATGTAAAAGAAAATCACCTTCTCCTATATGCTGCCTTCACCCTCAACGCAGCAGCCACCTTCGAACCCTAGGGCACCAGAATGCACCACCAACGTCCGGCCAGACCCCAATCGGATGTGCCCACGGGGAGGTCCATGGCGAGTCGCGCCTCCTCCAGCAACCGCGGTGAACTCGCGCGCCTCTGGCGGCGGCAAAAGGGCTTCGAACAGCCAGGGTTTCCGCCTCGATTCCTTCCAGGATTTGCAACAAAATTTGATCCTCGGTACAGATCTAAAGATTATGAAATTCTCTTTAGTTTTCGTATAAAAATCATCAGCTAAATCTTTGTATTTCGATCGTAATTTGAGGATTTGAAATCGAGCGTGTTCCGCTCTTAATTGGATGAGGACGGCGGATTTGAAGCATTGACCGCGTGTGGGTAAAAGTGAGGGTTTGACCCTCTATTTTTGACCAAAGGAATATATATAAATATTTATTTAATTTGTTTAAATGTGGGTTTTTTTTTTTATTCTAACTTCAAATCAAACCCAACGACTGTCGTCCATAGCGTTTCACCCTCATTCCGAACACAATGGGATATGTATCGTAAGCTGATTCGACTGTTTCAATTAGTTTCCGTTGAATTTACATTTAAATCACTATATTGAATTTTAAACGTACATTTCAAATTGCCGGGGTCACACACTAACTAGAAAAATTCCAGAAAAATATTTTCTAGCTTCGTATTGACGATACGGTCCTAACAAAACTAGTTTCGTCGAATTCTGAGACCGTTGGAAAAATGGCCATTTTCCAGTCGATTAAAATCAACTGAAACTGGTCAAACGCATTTTCCTTTGTCACGCTCACATATTGATTCGAAAAATTATGAAATTTGGAATCTAGCAATAACTTAACATCACGGACCCAACAAAACTGGTTTCGTCGAAATCCGAGGTCGTTTGCAAAATTGCTATTTTTAAGGGCCTTATATATATAAAAATATATATAAATTCCACAGCGACTATTTCTAATTTTAAACTGGACATATCTTATCATTTCTAAGATGAAATCTCAGTTTGTTAACTTCGTTACAAAGATATAGTTATACAGATTCAAATATTTCTTGTTTCGTTCAATTCTGACTTATATTGAATTCTGTATATTCATTTGAAATTAGAAATCGAATTTTCGAACTACCGCGCCATTTTCAATTCCTTTTATAATTATATGTAATTATTATATATTCTAACGACGACGTATATAATATATACGTTCAAATTATATTCAAATTAAATTTCTCGTCGATATTATTTAAAATAATCTATTTTAAATATTCAAAATTCGCTAAAATCGCCAAAATAAAAATTTCAAACTGGCTCGCATTTTACGGGTTGTTACAATCTCCCCCACTTAAAACTTTTCGTCCCTGAAAAGGAACAAAGTCGAAAGTGGTTTGATTATTCAACTCTACGTTCGATCTGGCTTCCATTCTCCAACTCTTTAGTTTCTGAGAATTTTCAAAATTTCAAAAATTTGGCTAACACCCTAAATTTTTGAAAAATTTCGCCATAACCTCCCCTGCACCGGGAGCATCGGGGAATTTCAAATAGCTTCCCCGGTCCTTCAGATCTCAAAAAGAAAAAGAAAAAGCCAAGCGGCTAGCCAATAGGCTCACAAAATCATCATCACCCAAACAAAACAGTAAATTATGTAGTAAACATGTACCTATTTGTCGGGCAAACAAATTTTATTCTCTGGCTCTAGCCTCCTTGCTATGACCTGCTCAATATAAGTATATGTATATGCAAGCAAATGCGACCAATTTTCAATATAATCCAATATTTGATTCAATTAGGCTAAATGGTTCAAAATTATCAAACAATGAACAACAACACAGACATCAATCAATTAGTGGATTAGAGTTTCAAATTCATAATTTTGATACATATACAAAAATCAGATTTTTGATGCCAAATCACAACAATAAGCCCTATGAAATTGGTTCTCACACCAGTCTAATGGAAATATATAGAAATCTCCCTTTCGCCACTCGAACATAAATTCTGATGACGATGCATCAATCATCAGAGTTCTCTCCGGGCGACTAGAAGGTGATTCTATATCTATCCAGTATATTAAAATTTCGAATACACGCGGATCAGACGTATACGCAAAATCTATATATACTGGATTGTCCACATCAATATAAATAAATAATCAAATACGAATAATTGATTTATATTTTCAAAACAAAAATTGTTTTCATTTGAAAAATATACTCTTCACACTCGTTCTAGGATACTACTGATCCCATCTCTAACGAGTCATTCCCATTGGATTTTACTAATCCAATATCTGATGAATTCTTTCGTATGGTTCTAATGTGTCTTGCTCTCTAAGCTTTGTAAACCAAAGCTCTGATACCAAATGTAAAGACCCGTAACTTCCCCGTAAAGGAAAGCGTCGGATAGTTCGAGAACAAGCCACAACAGAACGCATACAGAAGAACATTTCATTGTATATTACAACAATGCATCAGATTACAAGAATATACAGAGTATGAATAAATATCACACAGAAATATCAGAGATTTAAATTACATTCAAATACATAGCAGCGGAAAATAATACAATACACAACTAGAAGAAGATATACGGATACAAAGCTTTCCGGATATCGTTCCAGCTGTAAACCAGGATCCTGTGAATATAAATCTGCAAAAACCAAAACTACTAGCTGCCCGTGTCAAAATAAGGGCACCCAGAGTTTAGGTTAAAACAATAAACTCCAGGTCAGTCATGGGACTGGTGTGAGAACTAAAACAGTTATTAATCTTTATTTTAAATCATTAGGTAAATCAAGGGACCACGCCGTATAACACGGAACGGGTTTCCTCCCAAGAATACCAGTGCATGAAACAAACAGCGCAATGCTAAATATAGAAAAATGAAGCTGTTATAAGACCCAGGTCCCATCACACAATGCAACGCAGTCGAGGATAGGGTTTTCCCTTATAACAGCTAAAGAATGCTTGATACGTTTAAAACAAATCATTTGATACTATTATAAGTGCATAGTGTATAAAACAACTTCAAATCATAAGTATCAATCATAGGCGGCATAAGCGCCCCATCCCACTATGTCGCCATATATAGGATTACAATTAAAACCGCAAATGTCACGTATTTGGAAATTGGATTTCCGTCTATGAACCGAGGCAAAAGATAGTCCTCAACCGATTCGAGACAATCTAGCCTACCATGTCTCAGGAACAGCCGCAACTGCCCCCTGGATCGTCAGGGCCGGTCCACCGATGTGGATTATTATGCCTGAACAATACGTCTCCCCGCCCTTTGGGGCGCAAACGAGCCAACGAATGACTCCATCGGTTCGAGAACGACCGATCAATCCGAGGCGCCTCGCAACAGCAACAACCACATAAGTCAAACTCGTCAGGGCGTGTAAAACCACTGACGCCACTTTTAGCTAGAAAGAAACGCAAGTCCTCCCTGATGTCCGTCTCCCGTTTTTGGTTCATACCGGGTGTGAAACACGCGAGGTAAACGTTACACAAAGCTACGCCACAAAGGCCGTGCTTTGATCATCAACCACAAGACTTTGCTTTTCAACAGAAGCCTTGATCATTTGCATCTTAGCATGCCACACAGGCAAACCATCCTATGCAACCGATATCAGTCACACAGAATGAAATCCGATGTCAGACACACAGTCCATTTACAAGTCCGTTCTGGGTCTGAACGAAACCGGAGGCACCTAGTACCCCGCATATCCATCGATCTCCAAGTACGTCTGGACGATCACCAACTGTTTCCATCTTCTTGGGTGTACAGCCCAATCAAGATCATCAGCTATCACCCAAACGACGTGAAGACCTCCGGTCTTCGACCATCGTCTTCATCTTCGACTTATCGTCGTATCAGTTATTCAGAATGGGATAAACCCGGACTTTCCGAATAACTCGCGTATATATTATAAAAGTGTTACACAAACACAACATACGCCTCATTCCAACTCATTAGTCATTAACCGTAAATTAATCAAGAGAATAATTCCCCAAATATTAACCCCGAAGGCCGAAACCAACATCAGATCAATATCCAGAAAATCATTCTACTTAGCTAACCGACAGTTAGTTTCTAAATTTCACGTTCAAATCTAATTAAAGATTTAACTATCGCCTGGAGCAAAACTGGTGATACTCCATTCTCGATCTTTTCAATCTAATTAAAGATTCATTAAAACTCCACTTAGTTTTAATCTGTGACTGGGTTAAAGAATCAGTGTCATTTAAAACACGGTTCACGATAAACCCAAAGTCACATCCCATTAATTATCGGGTTAAAGAACAAGTGTTATTTAAAACACTGTTCACGATAAACCCAAAAATCAATATCAATTCAATTCCAATTAAATATTATTTAATTAGTACACTTCATTAAATCTAAATAAAAAGATTTAATCATTTCTCAACTGGGTTCAAGAACAGTGTTAATGAAGACACCATTCACGACAAACCCAAATCACATTCATTAATTATCGGGTTAAAGAACAAGTGTTATTTAAAACACTGTTCACGATAAACCCAAAAATCAATATCAATTCAATTCCAATTAAATATTATTTAATTGGTACACTTCATTAAATCTAAATAAAAAGATTTAATCATTTCTCAACTGGGTTCAAGAACAGTGTTAATGAAGACACCATTCACGACAAACCCAAATCACATTCGATATTCAATACAAGGCTCTGAATAGAAAATATATCGGCTTATATTCAATATCGAATTCTACGACTAACAAATGTCGTATTGGAAATAACGATATAAATATATATCTTTCAAATTTCCATATCAACATCTGTATAATCACGAATCCCAACATCGAAATATTCCGAAGACAATTTCGATTCAAATCCATTCCAATGCAATCATTGGAAATTTTGGTTATTTTTAAAACCCTTTTCGAATTCAATTTATTTATTTAAAAATAAATAGAATTATAATTCTAGTTCAAAACTAGTTCAATTCGATAAAAATCTATTTTTATCTTTTCAAATATGGAGTTTTTCATCCCAATTCTTCCCAAATCATTTCTTATGATTTTACACAAATTATTACTATTTTTAATAATTTTATCAAGGCCCGTACAGTCGATTTCCAACAATGGCCATCGAACTGCACTTACAGCGACCTTTTTCCAATTTGATTTGGACGTATCTCCAAATCCAACCGTTAGATTTCAAATTTCTAACATTCGTTAGAAAGCTCTTTTCGATACGAACCCAACGGTTCCGGTTTTAGGAGAATCCGACGGTCGGATCTCCCGTAATGTCCGTTTGAAATAAATGGTCGAAATTCGCGAACTGCCGCGGCGCGGCGCGTTCTATTCAGGCCATTATATTATATATAAAATATATATAATATATACTTCGTCGATTACTATTTAAAACGAATTATATAAATAGTTTTTTTTAAAATTCGTTTCAAAATTCATTTCTATTCAATTCAAATTTCAATTCATTTCGAATTCATATTCAATTCAATTCATTTCGAAATCGTTTTCAATTCAATTCATTTCGAAATCGTTTTCAATTCAATTCATTTCGAAATCGTTTTCAATTCAATTCATTTCGAAATCGTTTTCAATTCAATTCATTTCGAAATCGTTTTCAATTCAATTCATTTCGAAATCGTTTTCAATTCAATTCATTTCGAAATCGTTTTCAATTTAATTCATTTCGAAATCGTTTTCAATTCAATTCATTTCGAAATCGTTTTCAATTCAATTCATTTCGAAATCGTTTTCAATTCAATTCATTTCGAAATCGTTTTCAATTCAATTCATTTCGAAATCGTTTTCAATTCAATTCATTTCGAAATCGTTTTCAATTCAATTCATTTCGAAATCGTTTTTAAAATCGATATAAATATCGTTCACGTCAAAATGGCGTCAATCTAATCAACACGGCTTCATATATTCCTTTATTTTCAAATATCCTATTTCAAATATTTCTTTTTCAAATATTTCTTTTTCAAAACTGGAATGAGGCCCAATCAATTACCATATAAAATTAATTATATGGATTTTCATACAACACATGTATATAATAGCATTGAAAATAATCAACCATCAACCAAAGTGCACTACACTGTATAAGCATCAAATATAGATATTCAACGCTTATAACAGCCTGTCAATCAATCGATCGACATATTTAATCAATCAGGATGAGTGAACTTCAAATTTCATCCTAACACCCGTGTGGGGTTTCAAACAATCAAACACATATTTTATTTGTGCAGTTAGGCGATGTGTAAAATTTATCGACCCAATCAATGTCATTCAAATAAGTGTACATAAACAAACCATCCGGTTTGTAAATGAATATTTATTTATTCACATTCACGTTAAAAATTATATTTTTAACGATAACACATTTTATTTCAACATATGAACTTCTATTCAATTCATTCTTTAAATAAAATGATATTTTTATTTTTCTAACTTATTTTAGAAAATTTCGGCGGCATAACGGCACGATACTAGAAACGGGACAAGGCCTAGCCTTATCCCCGGTCTAGTGAAGGCCCACGCCATTCACACATCAATCAAATTCACTTTCGTTATGCAAACCACAAAATTTGGAGTAAGGGTCTAACCTAGCCTTACTCCTTCGCCTTATAACGGCGCACGTCTAATCCTAACCAATTTATCGATTCGATTTTTTTTCACACCTCAAACCACATTCAAACCAATATCACAATTAATAACCAAACAGCCAAACAAACAAGTCCATGGTCTGTGGACGATTGTGTCGGGTGCTACTAAGCACCGTCTGCATCCTAGTATATATATATAACTAGAAAGAGAATTTTGAGTGAGAAGTTCTCACATATAGCTATCCTAGCTCCACGACACTTCTAATGCAGGAGATCTTCACTGTTCTTGTCTCTAATCACCTTCTTCGCCCGAAGCCACTACATATATAAAAATCGAATTTTTACTTCGCTATTCAATATATAAAAATCGAATTTTTACTTCGCTATTCAATATATAAAAATCGAATTTTTTACTTCGCTATTCAATATATAAAAATCGAATTTTTACTTCGCTATTCAATATATAAAAATCGAATTTTTACTTCGCTATTCAATATATAAAAATCGAATTTTTACTTCGCTATTCAATATATAAAAATCGAATTTTTACTTCGCTATTCAATATATAAAAATCGAATTTTTACTTCGATGTTTTCTATATAAAGATTATATTTTTATAACGCAAACCTCTATATAAAATGAACCTAACTTCTCGATGTAAAAATCCTATCATCTCGATATAAAAAAAATCCGATCTTTTTTTTTTTTTTTTTTCAAACATTTTATTTTTAAATCATCGTTAGTTATATTTATAGAAACAAGGTTCATTCATTTTTTTTTTTTATAAACAACGGGAATTTTCTATTTGATGAACACTTTTATGAACATCGCTATTTTATATATATAAAAACATATTTTAACAATGCCATTTACTGTTTAAAATCTGAAATAAAAATTCAATGCTTTATATTTAAAAAAACTATTTAAACTATGTTATTTATATAAATTAAACTGATTTTTTAAAATCTATATTTTATATTAATTAAAATTGAATTTTAACAAGGATTTCATGTAAAAGAAAATCACCTTCTCCTATATGCTGCCTTCACCCTCAACGCAGCAGCCACCTTCGAACCCTAGGGCACCAGAATGCACCACCAACGTCCGGCCAGACCCCAATCGGATGTGCCCACGGGGAGGTCCATGGCGAGTCGCGCCTCCTCCAGCAACCGCGGTGAACTCGCGCGCCTCTGGCGGCGGCAAAAGGGCTTCGAACAGCCAGGGTTTCCGCCTCGATTCCTTCCAGGATTTGCAACAAAATTTGATCCTCGGTACAGATCTAAAGATTATGAAATTCTCTTTAGTTTTCGTATAAAAATCATCAGCTAAATCTTTGTATTTCGATCGTAATTTGAGGATTTGAAATCGAGCGTGTTCCGCTCTTAATTGGATGAGGACGGCGGATTTGAAGCATTGACCGCGTGTGGGTAAAAGTGAGGGTTTGACCCTCTATTTTTGACCAAAGGAATATATATAAATATTTATTTAATTTGTTTAAATGTGGGTTTTTTTTTTATTCTAACTTCAAATCAAACCCAACGACTGTCGTCCATAGCGTTTCACCCTCATTCCGAACACAATGGGATATGTATCGTAAGCTGATTCGACTGTTTCAATTAGTTTCCGTTGAATTTACATTTAAATCACTATATTGAATTTTAAACGTACATTTCAAATTGCCGGGGTCACACACTAACTAGAAAAATTCCAGAAAAATATTTTCTAGCTTCGTATTGACGATACGGTCCTAACAAAACTAGTTTCGTCGAATTCTGAGACCGTTGGAAAAATGACCATTTTCCAGTCGATTAAAATCAACTGAAACTGGTCAAACGCATTTTCCTTTGTCACGCTCACATATTGATTCGAAAAATTATGAAATTTGGAATCTAGCAATAACTTAACATCACGGACCCAACAAAACTGGTTTCGTCGAAATCCGAGGTCGTTTGCAAAATTGCTATTTTTAAGGGCCTTATATATATAAAAATATATATAAATTCCACAGCGACTATTTCTAATTTTAAACTGGACATATCTTATCATTTCTAAGATGAAATCTCAGTTTGTTAACTTCGTTACAAAGATATAGTTATACAGATTCAAATATTTCTTGTTTCGTTCAATTCTGACTTATATTGAATTCTGTATATTCATTTGAAATTAGAAATCGAATTTTCGAACTACCGCGCCATTTTCAATTCCTTTTATAATTATATGTAATTATTATATATTCTAACGACGACGTATATAATATATACGTTCAAATTATATTCAAATTAAATTTCTCGTCGATATTATTTAAAATAATCTATTTTAAATATTCAAAATTCGCTAAAATCGCCAAAATAAAAATTTCAAACTGGCTCGCATTTTACGGGTTGTTACATTAAGTTTTCAATGACGAAAGTGACTCCACCTTCCTAAAGGACAAAATGAATCTTTATCCAAGAAGTAATTCGTGTATCATGGCTCCAATGCCAGAGAAGTGGCTTTAACTTTATTACACCTTCAGAGGAAGTAATCCCTAATACTGCCACATAAATGCTTAGGAAAACAATACCAATTCCTATTATTCATAAATAAGTTTACACAATCAAGCCTGAACTCTCAGGATGATAGGTATGAGCCTAACATAATAACTAAAGGGACAATGTTACAAAGGATAAATTCCCAAACAACCATTTAAAATTTATTAGACTTCTGAAAACACACTAAAACTTACAAATAAGAGAAAACCTTCCTATACACTATTAATTTTCGAAAGGGATCCGGTGACCCCATTGCCTTCATCCTAAGCGAAAAAGAATCTTTGCATTTAAAATCTCTTAATGTAGCCTGCTTCAAATAAAACAAATAGCTAATAGTTTACTAACTCAAACCTTCAATAAGTCTCAAATTCAATCTCGTCAAAATACAATGCCAAGTGTTCGCATTCGACTAAAGGATGGAACAAACCGACAGAAAGCTAGGGGACGAAATTTAGAATACAACCCCCGAAAGTAACAATGAATCGATGTTTTTCAAAATAAACTTTAAGGCATCAACATTCTCTATCGAAAGGAATATTTTTGCTATAGCCTCGTGAACCATACTTGTTACAAGAAGCACTTGCTCTTTTTAAATGCCCATGTCGAATGTCAGATTCGACTACTTTATCCATTCCGTAAGTAAGACGAAAGCTAGAAAACGAAGTAACATGATTTCTAAAAGACATTGTTTTTCTCAAGGATTGTATGGACGAAGGGTTAGTTTGGTATTTTATTTTGATAAAGATATGGATGATGATGACAGATTTTACAAATGAAGATATTATATCTCGTGAGGTTACAAAGCGAAGGTAACACCTTTCACAAGACTCTTCGAATAAGTTAAAAATTTCACTCCTTAACATATATTAAGGAATCAAAATAAACTAAAGGTTCATTCATCTTTTGTTAAAAGCTTTCGTAAGTAAGGTCTAGAGGGCGCAACTAATAAATAATTTTCGTAATGTTTTCTTTCTCAATAAATTTTGCATAAAGCTCGAAAAATTAAGGCTTCTCAAAATTAAGAAATACAAGACTACCCCCGGATTACATTAACATTATTACAAGAAGCTATACAAATTACAATGCAAATGCATGTACTTAAATTTTCTTTTGCTTAACAGACTGGAAGAGATTCTCTGGAAATAGCCGAGAGAAGTTAATTGTCGAACTCATGCATTTGGATGAAGTTCATAAGAGAAATTTGGACTATTGTTCCTGAAAATAATCAGAGAAGCGAGTTATGACACTGCTCAGAATTTGAAGTCTAACTAATTATATTGTTGTAAGTTTATAAGATAAGTAGGTTGAAAGCATAGTCTGAAGAAAGCTGGTTGAGTGGCACAGAAGAATAGCTGAGTTAGTGAATAAGAGAAAATGGTCGCCTTGTCCTCAGAAGGCGCCATTTTCTCTAAGGTGTTAGCCGATGTGACTGAATCCATGGAAGAAGCCAGATAAGGTCTAGTACATCGGGAAATAAGTCCTTCCATGAGTAATGGGAAGCGACGACATCATAGAGAGGACGAGTGTAGGTGACAGTAAAAGGTCACTGGCGGAGATGGGTGTCTCACTTAGTTGAGCCACATGCTTTATCATAATTTGCATTAAGTAGAAGATCCAAGAGGAAAATGGAAATATTAAAATTACAAGGAAGATTCCTCATGAAGGATAAAGCAAACACTTCTAAAACGAGCGTTATCATGCTCAAACAATAAAACAACAATGCTAAGAAAGAAACTTCAAGAAAATGCAGAAGAAAATTTTACATTTTAAAAAAAGATAAAGGACATAAGGTAAGAAGAACAATGGGACTACTTAAAAATAAAACGTCTTCTTGGATAACATCAAAAAGGCGGAAAAATCAAGTAGAAATAAATGCCAGCTGGAACCATCTGAAAGGATACTTGCAAGTGAAAAAGGAGCTTGAAAAGGAAAGAGAAAAATATGGCTTGTGCAGAAGAAAAGACAAAAGAAGTGAATCTACTCTTGTTGACCAAATCCCAACTACCAAGAAGGAAGCATTGAAAAGCAGATATGATGAAATGACTATATAGATATCGGAGTTCGAGCCTGATGACTTGAAAAGTCAAGAACACTCATTCACTGGGGGAGAGCAAATGTTAGCATCAAAAATTACCAAGGCAAATATAGAAGTTAATTTAAAGTGTAGGAGTGCGAAAGCCACCAACCCCCAAAGGGTGCAATGCTAAATCTTCGACAACACCCCTTTCGAAATAAGAGAAGGAAAGAAAATGGATTTTTCCTCTAGACAAAAAGCTCATTTTTACTTTAACCGAAAGGGAACTAAGTTCAGACCTGACAATCCTGCAATAAAGATTTAAAGGAGCAAGCCGGGACAAAGCATCAAAAGACATGGTGAAGGAGATATGAGCCGAAAGCAGGCAAGTTTGCAATTAGCGAAGACCTCTGAAAGTATTTCCAAAGGTATGTCTTTCATGAGCAAAAAGGCACTGACAAGACAAGTTCATATCTTAAATGTACTAAAAGAAAATATATTCCTAAGCACAAGATCAGAAAGAAAGGTATATAGCCAAGAAGAAACACATCGGATAGATTAAAAATTGATAAAAGAATTCTCAGATCTAACCACATTAAGGAGTATGCTAATTTGAAGATAACCGCTACTATAAGCTAGGAGTTTCCAAATGAATATGCCTCTCGCAAATATTATAACCAAAAGAAAAGGGGCTTACCCTGAGAATACTAATAAAGAAGAATAGCTAGATGAAGTCAAGAAGGCCTCCGTGTAACAATCAAAAGAACTACTGAAGCAACAATAGTTGAAGCCTGAAGACTATTTGAGTAATCAAAAGGATAGAGTAAAAGGAAAGTATCGCCAGAAGCTGCCAAAGACAAAGGCAGAAAGGATAGCTCAATATGGATATCCAAGGTACCATTTGGAGTAAATAATACAAGACTTACAATACATACTTCTGAGGCCTAAGAGGAATATGACACAGCTAGCACAACACAAAAGGAAAAGAATCAAAATTCTAGCCCTCTAAGCCTTAAAGATAAAGCACAAGGAAAAAATTAGAAGAAATCCAAGAGACCTTGCAATACCATCACATTCAATTGAGAGCCTCCTCTATCAGGATCCTCAGAAGTAGTTATTTGGACTTACCCCAAAGAAAAGCCACTAGTTTGCTCGTTAAGCCCTCGCATTTAAACCCTATCGGGTAACCGAAGTGGAGCATCTAGGTCGAAGGAAGGACCAATCCAGACATATAAATAGGAACTCAAGGACCCAAGGCAGGGGGGTCCATTTTTTCGAACATTCATTTTTATTTTCCAAATTTTGCAATCTCTTATGGCAGGTTCAAATCCTAACTACTAAGTCGGCTTGGAGAAAGATTTGTAACATTGGATAAGATCAATAAAAAGGGAATATACAGTGACTAAGATAATCATGAGAAATCTTATTTCAATCGTATACTATAATTACTTTCTCACTAACATCGCAGTTACAAAATGTGATCTATGCATAATTAAGTTTATTTCATACCTTGACGCATAATCATCTTTGAGATCTTTAGATCTTGAAATAGAGACCATCCATAATTTAATGGTTATTATTATGACATAAGATTTGGGTTAGGATCTCCTTGCCAAACGACTTGTAGGATTTAAATACTTGATTAGAATTAATAGAATAATTCTTCCACTTCGTCAAACCTCTGAGGAATTAAGGAAGACTTATGAAAGCCTATCATTTGTAGATTGTTTTATAAGGAATAGCTTCTATGAACTCAGTTTTGTGATCAAAAAGTATTATCCATGAATCTCAGTATATTCTTAAGTAATAGGAACAACACAAGAATATGTCTTCCATTCAGGAAATTGAGTTAAAGTTTACAACTGAATTTGTTTTCAATAGGAAATAAACCACCGGCACTCTACATTAGTATTTCAATAAAGATTTCGGAATATATACAGTTTCCAAGTTTAAGCTCTATTCCGCTTTATAACTAGAGTTATGCAGGCAGATCGCATTTTTGGGGTGTTAACCATAAATTTAGCTAACATTAATATTAAGTCAAATTTTAAAAATGGGGATTTTTTGTTTGGATTGGATTGTAAACCAATTCAAATTAACACTATCTTAAATTTGATTTTGTTTAAACTAATTTCTATTATTTTCTCATAACTAAAAGATATTTTGCAACTATTTTAATAAAACTATTCTACAAATTAAATTTAACTATTATTTACATTTATAACATATTAATCACATTACATTATAAATTTATTTATAACTAAATTTTATATTAAATCTAACTATTTTAATATAAAAAATATTTTCAATTCTAGAAATTAAGTCCAAATTTATTGCATATTAAGATTTCATGTAATAACGATATTTGTGATTTAGAAATCTAAAATCAAAGTCAGAGTTTGATAACGAGATATCTAAAATATCAGAATTTTAATGTGAACTTGAATCCAATATTTGAAGTTGAATTTGTATTTGAATTTGCATATCTATTGATTTGAGAAATGATAATGAAAATTAGTATTTGAACTGAACCAAACTATGACATGAAATGCGATATTTGCTTAAACTTGATAATTTACTGGTTTAGTTATTGTATGTTTTTCTTGAACATTTCACTTGAGTTGATTTATTTACATAAGAATATTAGTCCTGACTTGATGTTTTTTTACTTTACGCTTGGGTCAAACCAAGTATTTCAGTATTTCGAAGGCCTCTATTCTGAAGGCTTAATTCAAAGACAGAGTTAAAAGATCATATTTATTACTATGTTATTTTCACTACATTTTTGGCATATTATGTTAAAATGTGCAACTTTGATGTTGTAGATAGAAATCAAGCGTATATTGTTTAACAATTTCATGAATTGTATATGTTATTATTATACATTATCATTTCGCTGTGGGATTCCATGTATTGTTTAGTTTCATCTCATCTTATTTTCCTTTTTGTTATTAAACCCCAATAATAATTTGCCATTTTGGAATTGTTTGAGTTGGACATCTGCGGTTTATTATCAACTTAAATCATCCCAAAAGGGTGGGTTGTTACTAAAATATAAAACTTAAGGATCTATTCTGTAACAACCCGAATTTTAATAACGTGTTATCATCAAGAATCAAGGCAGAATTAAATTTTAAAATCTGAATCAAGGAAAATGGGCTGTGCCATTGCGTTCGTCTCGGAAAAATACGCGAAATAGAGTCCGAGTTTTCGAAAAACAGAGTCCGTATTACCAAGTTATGGCCCAACGAAGTTTTAGAAAATTCCAAGTCCGAAAAACAGTTCAAAATTCAAATCTGGAGCCGAAAATACTGGGCGGGAAAATTTCCCGCCCAGCACCCAAGTCGACATGGGTGTCGACACACCCAAGGTGGTGTCGACTTGCAAGTCGACACTCCTGTCGACCTGGGTGGTCGAGCCCAGGCCACCTGGGTGCGCCTGCTTGTGTCTCTGGTCCTGTTCTGGAAGCTTCCGACGGAATTTGATGGCTCAGATCTGATTTGGGGTTAATCCTATGGTTTAAACTACCCCTAATCTCTATAAAAAGACCCCTAGACCTAGCCTAAACCCTCATTAATTCATTCCTACAATGAAGTTATGCCAAAATGCTCCCTCACCATGGCCTCCATCTTCATCTCCAAAGGCTTGAGCATCCAAAGCTAGATCCATGAAGAAGGTGCAAGCTTTCTACACCAAATCGGGGAGGGATCAACGTTGCTACGCAAGTTTCATGAATATTCTTCAACAAAGGAGCCACCTTTCTTCGTCACGACGATGCATAATCCTTCCCTAAGCCTCGCTATGTAAGTTCTAGCTACTTGTAGATTCTAACGGTGGTTCTAATGTGACATGGGATAAAATGCGATGAAACATAAGCATGTTAGCTTATGTGAAACTACTTTTGCCCTTTTCTATAATCTATGACCTTGGGCTAAGTTGTAGTGACTTAATCATGCCACTCATGTTATGTTTAACCTAGTATATCTTGCAAGTTTGAATCTTTATCTATGGAATGTTAGCATGAACCTTTGGGAACCACTTGACTTGTGAAACATGGGCAAAGACTTGACTTTGGGGCTTATGCATGTAAATGAACCCAAACCCCTTATGTATCATGCATGTTTGTGGCCAAATTCAATTATGATACTATGCATGTTTGTGGCCAATATGTTGGCATAATACCCTACTATGTGACTCGCTTCCACTTGGGTTGGAAATACGTTTGGGTAGTTTAGGAAAAACGTGGGTGTGACATGAAAAACTTGACATGGGTTTTACGTGAGAACATGACATTCATGATACATTTAATTATGGTCATGACACGTGGGAAAACATGGAACTTGAACTAGACATGGGTGGGTTGTAAGTGTAATAAGACACTAGACCAAACATGAAGGTGGCCAACTCGAGGTTGGGTTGAGTTTGTAGCATAAATCTACCCGGACCCGCCCGGCTTAACTAGTGGCTACAAACAATAGGACCCAATGTGAGTAGTTGGTCACATAGAACTTAAAACCCGAGGTTAGACTAGGTTGTGGTGTAAATCTACCCGGACCCGCCCGGCTTAACTAGTAACCACAACAAAGTCTAATGTGAGAGGTTGGGGTGCATTAATCTAATTAATGCCACATGAAAAGGTTAAGTAATTTTGACTAATGACACTTAACCGATATGACACGAATGGGTAGGTTAAGTGGAACCGGACTTGATTTCTTAATGACACTTAACCATATAAGACAATTAGGGGGTGAGGTTAAGTAGTTTACACTTAACTAATCCGACTTGGTAATTAGATGGGGTTAAGTAACCTACACTTAACTAATCTAAGCACGGTACCTAGATGGGGTTAAGTAATCCATACTTAACTAATCTAACACGGTAAATTCGATGGGGTTAAGTAACTTAGACTTAACTAATCTAAACATGGTAATTAGATGGGGTTAAGTAACCTACACTTAACTAATCTAAACACGGTAATTCGATGGGTTAAGTTAAACACTTAGCCAATCTAAACTTGGTAATTCAATGAGGTTAAGTAACCAATATTTAACCAACTTAACATGATAATTTAATGGGGTTAAGTAACTTATACTTAACCAATTATACATGATGATTTGATGAGGTTAAGCAACCAATACTTAACCAATCTAATATGCGGACCTGACAGGGTTAAGTCACAAGACCTTTTAAATATACTTAACCATTGTAATATGATTAGTGGATGGGGTTAAGCTAACCCATACTTAACCAATCCGACTCGATGATCTGACGAGATTAAGATAATCTATGCTTAATCCATCTAACACGATAACCTGATAGGGTTAAGACAAACAAATACTTAACCAATTTGACTTGATAGGGTTAAGTCATGAGCTTCTCAATACACTTAACCAACTTGTAGGGCTAAGCCTTGAACCTAGATACTTAGCCAATCTTGACATGATTCGTAGGCGGGTTAAGTCATGAACTTGAGTGACAACACTTAACCCATTAGACAAAACCCTAGCTCAGGGGACTAGGTTGAAAATCGTAGTTAACAAGGATAGCGGTAAGAGGAGCTAAGTGGTAAACCTTAGTTAAGGATAACTAAGTAATAATTCTTAGTCAAGGAAACTGGACTAGTTCACAGATAGATGAGTAACCCGATACGGTAGGTCCTCGCTTGAACACGTGTGGAGGAGCGAATTATCTGACTTAGATAAAGGCTCCAACGAACTGGGTGACGAAGCGGTAGCTTCGGGGAACGTAAGGGTACTCTTGGTATCCCTCTGTGAGGTGGCAGATGGTCCATGAAACCTGGCCTCACAGAGGTTAAGGTCTGCGGTAGAAGAGCCAAGAGTATGCCTTGGTTGCTATGCGAGCGACCTAAAGACTGGGATGGATTAGCGTGGAGTCGACGATACTTGTTTTCGCCCTGGATAGCACGTCGCCGACTACCTACCATCTTTAGTCAATCGTGTACGAACGGAAAGGCAGAGAACTCCCAACATACCATGTTCTTGCTATCGAGTCATGGGTGAGGTTGGCCCATAGGAAAGTGGGGCTATAGTGGGGCCGGGATGTAGTTCTCATACATGATTTTTCTTGGATTGCCTTTCAGTAGTTGAGGGAGGGGTCACGTGGGACCATAGCCACGGACACAAAAACAGACCTTGATATCTGCATCAGCAGACGACTTAAAGCTCCCGACCGAGTTTCGTATTTCTTGATTTGCCCTGGCACGGAACTCGGATGGCACATTGGGATACATGTGCGTCTAGACATGGAAAACGATTCACGATACATACGTGGGATAAAGGGCGCGGTTGACGGGTGGCATAATCCCTAGTGGCCCTAGGTGGCTTGAACCCAAACCGAGACACGGAAACGTTCATTAGGTAGCATAATCCCTAGTGGTCCTAGGTGGCATAAATCCTAAGTGAACACGCGATAGTTCATGGTAAGAAAACATAACCAGATCAAGGGTAGCAGTCCAAAATAACCTCAAGTATAAAACGTTTACATGGGAAAGCCCGTATGGCCTACGGCAAAGGACTGAACTTATACATGGAAAGAAACATACGAGTTGGGAAAACCTACATATGCTATATATTAGGTTGACATGGACCATTACATGACATTGGGCAAGGGACATTCATAGTTGACACATGACGCGGGTTGGGATACTAGTACGAGAGGTGCAGAGCAAATATACATGATAAATACCTTGGGATGGTATACATGATAGACACCATGGGATGGTATACATGATAGATACCTTGGGATAGTATACTTGATAGAAACCTGACGATGTGATACCTTGATTTATCATGACACCGTAGTTTATCATGATATCTTAGTTTATCTTGCTACAGTAGTTCAGCCTGTTACCCTGGTTTAGTTTATCTATCTTGTAGTCATCCTTATGTTTACTTTCAGTTTATGCATGTCATGTTACCTTTACCTGTTTTTATACTGGAAGTAGATAGGACTTACCAGTCTTTATGACTGACCCCGTTTTGTTTCGCCTCTTTGTCTTCCGTTTCCCCCCCAGGTTTCAGGGAGGAAACACTGTTATCTAGTTCGGACTTCTTCTGCTGGAAGGTCATCACGCATGGCTTGGACTTTTCTTGGCTATGGCTACTTTACTGTTTTACTTGGGGAATAATTTATGAAATGGTTTTATGCTTCTTTACTATTGCAAGACAGGTTTTGATGTATTCTGATGTAAAAGACTTTAGACCTCATTTTATAAGGTAATGAAATTTGTTTTACTTCCGCTGTTTTATATATGTTATGTCTTGTAATATTTCTGTGTATGTTTACCTCGATAATGCTTCACCAAACCTAGTGCATTCCCTTTGTGAGTGACCCTAGCGGAGGTGGGGTGTTACATTTGGTATCAGAGCAGAAGGTTACCAGACTGGGCAAAAGTTTTTAAAACCTACTGAAAACTATTTGAGAAATCGTTTACAAAGAAGCATTTTTCAAGAAAAGTTTTTAAAGGCTATTCCCCAAAAGCCACTAGCACTGTCCTTTGTTTCCTTGATTGAACCTCTTTTCCTTTCTTTCCTCCGTCTCTAGTCACAGTAGTTTTAACTATGACTAATCCTTGTTTAACTACGTGAGTGTTTTCCCTGTGTGATGGAGGAAGTTCTCGAGAGACCTGTTACCGAAGTTATAAGAACGGATAATAAGAGCAAGGATAAAGGACACGAGCTTAAGAATAAGCAACTTGTTGGTATGGCTTGATCCACAAAGGAAGATAAGGACAAGATCAGCGAGAGGGCAATTGTATGCTCTCATTTCTAGCGTACCTAAGAGAAATGGTACCGTTTCTGTTAAAGGCTTAGCCTTTCTTTTCTATCATCCCTTCCAGACTTTGTATTGATCATCGCATCATTTAAGTCTGCCTTGATAGTTAAGTCTCTGCACCTTAGTACTAGCATGGTAGAGGATCCCACTTTAAGTCCCAAAATATGGTTGGAGAGTCGGTCCATTTATTCATGACTTGTTTGGATTTGAGAACGTCTATGCCAAGTGTTGAGATTAGAAGCAATGCTTCTATTGTTGAGCTATGGATGGATTCTAGGGATGAAGTGGTTATCCAGTAAGGGATGCCATTCTCGGTTTTGAAAGGAGGGTAGTCAAACTCTTAACTTGCCTTGGTAATACCCTCGAAGTCTCGTGTAACCTTATGAGTTATGTCATGGTTAGTTACCTAGAATCTCTTGATGCATTTATCGGAAATATCTGACCCAATCGAGTAACGTTCGCCAATAGGACGGATGATTCTTTCCGCTTAAGCATGGGTTATAGGAATCACCCTAGTAGGTACGCTTGGTAACATGGATTGGCATCGGTAAAACGAGATCCAGAATTCACTAGTGAATTTTGGAGAGCTTGCACGAGTACGTAGATATGGTTGAGCCAAGTATACTAGGGAAAGAATAAGTGAAAGTGGAACGAGAGGCGACAGTGAAATGAGTTCCGACTCCTACCTTGGAAATAGGAATCAAGGAGCTACGAAATCATGAAGTCAAAGGCGGTCAAGGCACAATGGAATTAAGCTCATGGAAATGCGGCTTAGACGCGCGCATCATGTCTCTTTTTAAGAGTATATCTTTGACCCCTGGTTCTCCTGTAGAGCTTGCTTGCATGCGATCGCTTGGTGGATATCCTCTCGGTCCTGTTTCTGTTGCAAACCCCGTAAGGAGTTTGTCTTGTTTATCTCCTCGATCTTATCTTGGGAACCCTAGGTAGAACTCTATGGATGTAAACATGTATTTGAAACATGTTATGATTGATATGGTTGCAAATGGTTGCAAGTGGTTGCTCGTGGATGCGCGAATACACATTAGATACTAGATCGACCTAGTCACGTTTCCGTGTTGCATATGCATGGGTATTTATACTTGTTTATGGATGAAATTGAATATGTTATCATGTGGATGTTGCATATGGATGAATGTTTGTGCACACATATAGTGTTTATATGACTAGGACTATTTGCATACATGTTGGATTCATGGCACTAAACATATTCTGCATGTAGAAGATCATTCAGGCCTGATCATTAGCATTAGCTAAGAAACATATACACACACTTTCTGCATGTGTACATAAAGCATTAGAAGTCTCTTAAGGACAATGGTTGCATGTGGATGATGTTTTGAGTAGATGGATGGTAGGATACGTTCTTCCTAACTTGGAGATTTCGGGGACGAAATCCTTAAAGGAGGGGAGAATGTAACAACCCGAATTTTAATAACGTGTTATAATCAAGAATCAAGGCAGAATTAAATTTTAAAATCTGAATCAAGGGAAACGGGCTGTGCCATTGCGTTCGTCTCGGAAAAATACGCGAAATAGAGTCCGAGTTTTCGAAAAACGGAGTCCGTATGACCAAGTTATGGCCTAAGGAAGTTTCAGAAAATTCCAAGTCTGAAAAACAGTTCAAAATTCAAATTTGGAGCCGAAAAGACTGGGCGGGAAAATTTCCCGCCCAGCACTCAAGTCGACATGGGTGTCGACTTGGGTGTCGACACACCCAAGGTGGTGTCGACTTGCAAGTCGACACCCCTGTCGACCTGGGTGGTCGAGCCCAGGCCACCTGGGTGCGCCTGCTTGTGTCTCTGGTCCTGTTCTGGAAGCTTCCGACGGAATTTGATGGCTCAGATCTGATTTGGGGTTAATCCTATGGTTTAAACTACCCCTAATCTCTATAAAAAGACCCCTAGACCTAGCCCAAACCCTCATTAATTCATTCCTACAACGAAGTTATGCCAAAATGCTCCCTCACCATGGCCTCCACCTTCATATCATGGCCTCCATCCTCATCTCCAAAGGCTTGAGCATCCAAAGCTAGATCCATGAAGAAGGTGCAAGCTTTCTACACCAAATCGAGGAGGGATCAACGTTGCTACGCAAGTTTCATGAAGATTCTTCAACAAAGGAGCCACCTTTCTTCGTCACGACGATGCATAATTCTTCCCTAAGCCTCGCTATGTAAGTTCTAGCTACTTGTAGATTCTAACGGTGGTTCTAATGTGACATGGGATAAAATGCGATGAAACATAAGCATGCTAGCTTATGTGAAACTAGTTTTGCCCTTTTCTATGATCTATGACCTTGGGCTAAGTTGTAGCGACTTAATCATGCCACTCATGTTATGTTTAACCTAGTATATCTTGCAAGTTTGAATCTTTATCTATGGAATGTTAGCATGAACCTTTGGGAACCACTTGACTTGTGAAACATGGGCAAAGACTTGACTTTGGGGCTTATGCATGTAAATGAACCCAAACCCCTTATGTATCATGCATGTTTGTGGCCAAATTCACTTATGATACAACGCATGTTTGTGGCCAATATGTTGGCATAATACCCTACTATGTGACTCGCTTCCACTTGGGTTGGAAATACGTTTGGGTAGTTTAGGAAAAACGTGGGTATGACATGAAAAACTTGACATGGGGTTTACATGAGAACATGACATTCATGATACATTTAATTATGGTCATGACACGTGGGAAAACATGGAACTTGAACTAGACATGGGTGGGTTGTAAGTGTAATAAGACACTAGACCAAACATGAAGGTGGCCAACTCGAGGTTGGGTTGAGTTTGTAGCATAAATCTACCCGGACCCGCCCGACTTAACTAGTGGCTACAAACAATAGGACCCAATGTGAGTAGTTGGTCACATAGCACTTAAAACCCGAGGTTAGACTAGGTTGTGGTGTAAATCTACCCGGACCCGCCCGGCTTAACTAGTAACCACAACAAAGTCTAATGTGTGAGGTTGGGGTGCATTAATCTAATTAATGCCACATGAAAAGGTTAAGTAATTTTGACTAATGACACTTAACCGATATGACACGAATGGGTAGGTTAAGTGGAACCGGACTTGATTTCTTAATGACACTAAACCATATAAGACAATTAGGGGGTGAGGTTAAGTAGTTTACACTTAACTAATCCAACTTGGTAATTAGATGGGGTTAAGTAACCTACACTTAACTAATCTAAACACGGTACCTAGATGGGGTTAAGTAATCCATACTTAACTAATCTAACACGGTAAATTCGATGGGGTAAAGTAACTTAGACTTAACTAATCTAAACATGGTAATTAGATGGGGTTAAGTAACCTACACTTAACTAATATAAACACGGTAATTCGATGGGGTTAAGTTAAACACTTAGCCAATCTAAACTTGGTAATTCAATGAGGTTAAGTAACCAATACTTAACCAACTTAACATGATAATTTAATGGGGTTAAGTAACTTATACTTAACCAATTATACATGATGATTTGATGAGGTTAAGTAACCAATGCTTAACCAACCTAATATGCGGACCTGACAGGGTTAAGTCACAAGACCTTTTAAATATACTTAACCATTGTAATATGATTAGTGGATGGGGTTAAGCTAACCCATACTTAACCAATATGACTCGATGATCTGACGAGATTAAGATAATCCATGCTTAATCCATCTAACATGATAACCTGATAGGGTTAAGACAAACAAATACTTAACCAATTTGACTTGATAGGGTTAAGTCATGAGCTTCTTAGTACACTTAACCAACTTGTAGGGCTAAGCCTTGAACCTAAATACTTAGCCAATCTTGACATGATTCGTAGGCGGGTTAAGTCATGAACTTGAGTGACAACACTTAACCCATTAGACAAAACCCTAGCTCAGGGGACTAGGTTGAAAATCGTAGTTAACAAGGATAGCGGTAAGAGGAGCTAAGTGGTAAACCTTAGTTAAGGATAACTAAGTAATAATTCTTAGTCAAGGAAACTGGACCAGTTCACAGATAGATGAGTAACCCGATACGGTAGGTCCTCGCTTGAACACGTGTGGAGGAGTGAATTATCTGACTTAGATAAAGGCTCCAACGAACTGGGTGACGAAGCGGTAGCTTCGGGGGACGTAAGGGTACTCTTGGTATCCCTCTGTGAGGTGGCAGATGGTCCATGAAACCTGGCCTCACAGAGGTTAAGGTCTGCGGTAGAAGAGCCAAGAGTATGCCTTGGTTGCTATGCGAGCGACCTAAAGACTGGGATGGATTAGCGTGGAGTCGACGATACTTGTTTTTGCCCTGGATAGCACGTCGCCGACTACCTACCATCTTTAGTCAATCGTGTACAAACGGAAAGGCAGAGAACTCCCAACAGACCATGTTCTTGCTATCGAGTCATGGGTGAGGTTGGCCCATAGGAAAGTGGGGCTATAGTGGGGCCGGGATGTAGTTCTCATACATGATTTTTCTTGGATTGCCTTTCAGTAGTTGAGGGAGGGGTCACGTGGGACCATAGCCACGGATACAAAAACAGACCTTGATATCTGCATCAGCAGACGGCTTAAAGCTCCCGACCGAGTTTCGTATTTCTTGATTTGCCCTGGCACGGAACTCGGATGGCACATTGGGATACATGTGCGTCTAGACATGGAAAACGATTCACGATACATACGTGGGATAAAGGGCGCGGTTGACGGGTGGCATAATCCCTAGTGGCCCTAGGTGGCTTGAACCCAAACCGAGACACGGAAACGTTCATTAGGTAGCATAATCCCTAGTGGTCCTAGGTGGCATAAATCCTAAGTGAACACGCGATAGTTCATGGTAAGAAAACATAACCAGATCAAGGGTAGCAGTCCAAAATAACCTCAAGTATAAAACGTTTACATGGGAAAGCCTGTATGGCCTACGGCAAAGGATTGAACTTATACATGGAAAGAAACATACGAGTTGGGAAAACCTACATATGCTATATATTAGGTTGACATGGACCATTACATGACATTGGGCAAGGGACATTCATAGTTGACACATGACGCGGGTTGGGATACTAGTACGAGAGGTGCAGAGCAAATATACATGATAAATACCTTGGGATGGTATACATGATAGACACCATGGGATGGTATACATGATAGATACCTTGGGATAGTATACTTGATAGAAACCTGACGATGTGATACCTTGATTTATCAAGGCACCATAGTTTATCATGATATCTTAGTTTATCTTGCTACAGTAGTTCAGCCTGTTACCCTGGTTTAGTTTATCTATCTTGTAGTCATCCTTATGTTTACTTTCAGTTTATGCATGTCATGTTACCTTTACCTGTTTTTATACTAGAAGTAGATAAGACTTACCAGTCTTTATGACTGACCCCGTTTTGTTTCGCCTCTTTGTCTTCCGTTTCCCCCCAGGTTTCAGGGAGGAAACACTGTTATCTAGTTCGGACTTCTTCTGCTGGAAGGTCATCACGCATGGCTTGGACTTTTCTGGGCTATGGCTACTTTACTGTTTTACTTGGGGAATAATTTATGAAATGGTTTTATGCTTCTTTACTATTGCAAGACAGGTTTTGATGTATTCTTTTGTAAAAGGCTTTAGACCTTATTTTATAAGGTAATGAAATTTGTTTTACTTCCGCTGTTTTATATATGTTCTGTCTTGTAATATTTCTGTGTATCTTTACCTCGATAATGCTTCACCAAACCTAGTGCATTCCCTTTGTGAGTGACCCTAGCGGAGGTGGGGTGTTACATATTCTTTATAGTTGGATCAATTATCCATGGAATCAATTAAAGGATGCTTGCCTTGGAATTGGAGAGAGAAACCGAATATATGTATAAGGCGTCCAATGTCCAAACCGTTTATTGTAGCAGCATATATGATTAGATCCTCTTGTTTTGTTTCTCATTTATTCATCAAAACATCCTCGAATGGTAAAATAAATGAATAAATTAGATGCTTTTTCAACCTCTCATCATTGCTAAGATCACGGCTTCTTAACTGATGAAGGAAATATGACAGTTTCTACAGAGATGATGGATTCTAAAAGCGGAGAAGATGAAAGGGTAGGTGGGAAACGAGATTTCTCTAGGAACAAGAACCAAAATATTTCCATAAAAATTTGCGTTTGGAGCCAAATATTTCGTTTTGGAGGAAAAAAAAACCTCTATATTTCATAGAACAAATTACAAAGGCCAAAGTTTTACATCTATCAGTAAAGAAGGTTGTAATAGTAATCTATTTCAACTGGCAAAAAAAAAGTGTTATTAAATATACATTCATAAAAACTCTTGATAAAAAACGAGTTGTAAAAAACCTTTATTACAATTGTCGTTTTAGGGCAATTGTAAAAATACAGTTGTAATAGTTTTTCTGTTGTAGTGATATATAGACAAGTTCTTCATAGTGGACACATGACATGTATCATACTAATAAATGATATAACCAGGCATGTTATTTCAAAGCGACTTGCTATCTGCAAATAAAAACATCTGAATTTAAAATTAAAAAAATTAGTCATAACTTTGCATACACGGTTACTTTTATGTTTGTACTTGGTAACTAAATGTTGTTCTAAATTTTAGGAACATGCTTTCAAACATTAGATACGATGTTGGAAAAATATAGATTGCATTTATGCAGATAATCATATGATAGTTAAATTTAATCGGAGTTCTAGAATGAAAATATATTTTGATATTAACAAGTTATTTTTATTGTTTTTATTTTTAATTGTAGAGCTAGAAAAGAGTATATGCATGGCTCTTAGAATTTTTAAAGGTAGCACTTGTATGAGAGATGTTATTCATGTTCGTATTGGGGATGGCGGTTCCTCAGTGGAAGGATGCAGTTTTGGTGTGGTAGTTATGAAGCAATGTGACGTTTCTGTTTGAATGAAGTTGGGAAAAAGGTGGTTGATTAGTGAAAAATGAAAGTAAAAATGTGGTTGTAGTTTTATTGTAATGTAGAAATGCAGCACGCAATGTGCAATGTAGTTCCATTGTAATTGTGCAAGTGTCTAACAGCACAACTGAAACGGTAAAATAGCGAGAATGAAACATTGCAAATGAATTTTTTTCTCCTAATATAAAGATAGCCAAAACAACACAGGAATGAACTCAGGAGAATAAACAAGTGAACAAAACAATGGAAAGAATAAAACAAGAAAAAAATGAATAAAGATGGACAAAACTTCAACCACATTTCCTGCTTGATATTTAAGTTCTTTTGCCTAAAGGGTACTTCAAGGATTTGCGATCCATGCATAACTTGAACCTCTCACTCAAAAAATGACACCTCCATATCTTTAATGAAGACATTACCATTTATAAATCTAAGTCATGAGTTGCATACCTCATTTCATGTGAACTGAGTTGTCGACTCACATAGGTAATAACTCTTCCATGTTGCATTAACATAACACCCAAACCAGTTCCACGGTGTAAATAATAAAACCTTCACTTCTATATGGCGCAGTAAGAATAGGAGTTGTAGTTAACTTATCCCTAAGATTTACAAAGGGTTGCTTGCACTTCTCTATCCATACAAATTTGATATACTTCTTAGCAAACTTGTTAAACAAGAAGAGATCTTTGCAAAGTCATGAATGAACTCTTATAATAACCTATTAGATATAAAAAGCTTCTAGTATCAGTAGCGCTTTCCAGACTCTTCTGGTCCTGGATAGATATAACCTTAGTGGGATCAACAGAATTTCCTTCTGTTCAAACAACATGACCCAAGAATCAAACTAATAAACGTCAAAAAATGACACTTTAAGAATTTACTCATTAACACATTTTCTCTCAATGTTTCTAATACTGTCCTCAAATGGCATGTATTTTCTTCCTCAATCTTAGGGTTGGAAAAAATACCATCATTGAATGCAAGGACAAACTTATTTAACACATCTTGAAAAAATTGACTCATTAAGTCCACGAAATACGATCGAGCATTAGTGTAACGACTAGCTTTTTACCCGGTTTTCACCTGTAATTAAACCAACTTAAACCGTTCATAAAGACGGATTGTTAGGGGCACTTACACGTTTGCACAAAATAAAAAGAACTTTTCCATTATCATTAAAATAATATTACATCAGAGTTACAAGAGGTACATCAGAGTACATTGGTTACACAGCGGAAAAGATACTAAACACAGCAGAAGAATGCGAATGCTCCAAGACATAATAGCTCCACGTCGCTAATGCGGAATGGGTTTACTCCATGTGAATACCAGTGCATAGAAATCCACAATGGCTTTTTGAGAAATGAAGCTATCATAAGCTCGTCCCACATCACACAATGCAAGCGCACACTAGATGAGTGAGTTTTGCCTTATGATAACCAAAAATGCCTTCATACGTGAAAATCCTCTTTTACTACTATATATAGTGTGAAAAACATTTTATCAAATAAATGTATTTATCCTGGCCAACATAATGCCCCATCCCATTATACTGACGTAATCCTGCCAGTAACCAGCAGGCTATACAATCAAAATTGTACGGGCTCGTAGTGGAGATTGAGTTTCCAACATGATGGTTCCTGGTACGAAAAATCATTATGGGCTAACAAACTTTCTTGCGTGCATCATCCCAATACTCGCGAATAACATCCAGACTCGGACTCCGTTATAATAACCCACCATACATGAATCAGAGTACCCAACAAATAGCATCCCAAACTAGGGACTTCGTAGTACCCTTTCACCATTACATCCCGGTGCACCGAACATACGAAACGAGCATAAAAATGTGACCACCAGTTTACCATCAATCCAGGGTGTGAGGTTCATCGAGATCACGATAGACACAAAGTTACGCTTAAATAAGCCATGATTTGATCATCCATAGCTCATCACATAACTTAAGTATGCCACAATGTCCATTCACTACGCATCACTGATTTCCATTATTATATAACCTCTAAGCTCATACGTCTTAGAAAAGGGTGTTAAGCAAGATAATAAATTCGCCGCCACCAAACAGATATATATTAATAAAGATCAGTGCTACGCAGTCAATTACAATGTCAGACACATAATCCATACAAGTCCATTCTGGGTCTGAACGAAACAACAACCCGGAATTCCTTCACATACGTTCGGGCTTCTTGCCACTTGACTGATATATAAAATCCATCTGCGAATGGGAGCCAGCCATTCGAGACATTCAGCAAGTCGCCTTTACGACATCAAGGGTCTCGGTCTTCAATGTCGTCTTCAATGTCTTCAATTGCTCCATAACGTCGTATTATTACTTGGAATGGTTTTCAGACATAATTCCGATCTCGGTCTTTCCAAATAATAAGCGCAATTAAAAACACAATTACAGAACACACAGGCTTTCTACTAATCTCCTTCCATCTTGGATTTTGTCAAAATTAAACTTCTTTAAACCCATTCTCAAATTATTACAAAATCCATATTTAACCTTTCTCTTTTAAAACACGTCCCTTAAATCAAACATAATTTACCCTCTAAACCTTAATTAATTTTCTGTTTAATAACTCATTATCGAAATCCAATTTCCTTTGAAAATCCTTAATCCACATCTCAACCATAGTTTCTAATTAAATTGATTTTCCAGTATTCCATTCTTTATCTTAACTAAAAGATTATACTTTCTTTCCAATTCCTCACTTTTAATTTCCTCAAATCAAAGATCTGATTAAATCCTCAAATTACGATATGAATTTAGATAACTCAATCTCATTGGGTTTCAAGAATGATATTATTGAAGATATGATTCACGACAAAACTTAAATCAATCAATATTGAACATAAGTTACACAGAAATTGTATCTACTTATATTCGATATCAATTCTCATAATCAAAGAATACTATAAGTGGAATAACGATATAATAATAATTTCTTCCAAATTCCTCAAATAGTATACGTTTACACCAAAGAATTTCATATCAAATATCTGAAGATTATTTCTATCCAACTTATCCCAATCAAATTGGGAAACCCGTATCTTAATTAAAATATTCATGCAACTCTTTGATATTAGATCTGGATAGAAATATCATCCACTTATACTTAATATTAATCTTTGTATCCAACTCACACTATAAGCGGAATAACGATGAACTACCTTTTAAATTCCTCAAATAGTAAGAGTCATAATCTACCGGATTAACATCAAATATCCAAAGATTTATCTCCAAACATATCCAATTATTTAAAATTGAAAACCCCGTTTTAGTATCAAATAAATCAATTTAATTTCCATTTAAAACATTTTCAATACTTTTAAATCTTTGAAAACATTCCACCAATCATTTACAAATGATTACTTATAGTTCGGAAAATAGCTCGCGGTTTACAACTTCAAAATAGATTGTTTTCATAGAAAGCGTTACAATAGTGTTTCAAAAGTGTTACAAAGGTGTTACAAAACAGTTATCTTAATTACTTCGATTAAAATATCGTTTATCTTAGTCAAAACTTAAACTTTACAATTCTAAACATTTTTACATAATTTATAATTATTTTATCATTTTTTCGATATTTTTAGAAACATTAAAAATGGTTGTTTATGGTTATGGTCGATAACTTCTCTTACAACGACCTTTTCCCGAAACGGGCTTAAACATAACTTGAAAATTATAACTCGAAATTAAAATTTGCTTTCACTCATTTGAAAGCTCTTGTTAATATAAATCAAAAGTTTTTCATTTCTTGGAAATCTGATTTAGATTGCAAAAGTTAGAAGCGTTTAAAGTTTGTAACTAAAATACGCAAATTACCATTGTGCGACAAGCTCTATTTTGACTGAAATAAAAATTATTCTTCAGTACTTCAAAATACCTTAGAAAACCATTATATATCCATGTAAATCATTTAAAACTATTTAAAGTAATCAACATTGACTTTCCAAATTTATTTTGGGTTCAAAATTCAACTTTTATTTTTTACTTAATAAATCAAATTCCAATTCATTTCTAAATCCAAATAATTTCAAATTAACCATCACATTCGTCGGATCAGTTAGGGATAGCCAAGAAGAGCAGGAAACTATATTTTCCAAACCTAAGCCTAGACACTATCCTCTCTGTCATCCTACAACGTTCTGGTATTTATTTATTCATTTAAAGAACATTATCAATATATATATGAATTCATACATATGGTTTTTCCCAATTATTAACCTTCAATTTCAATAAAGATATTGCTTCTAATTACGAAGGAGATCTGCCGATCACCAATGTGATACCATAATTATTGTGTCATAGTGTGTGCAAAACAGCATCAACAGCCATTATAAACATCTATAGCAACCATCATCAACATAATTAAATAAATCATAACTATGCACAAGCGTTATAACACTAACGCTTAATAGTGTGTGTTCTAAACTACGCATCCATCATCCATCACAACAAAGACCAATCATCATTAACCACTAATAATTCATCACTATATTTAAATTAGTCTAACTACTAATTAAATACATAAACCATGGTTAAAGAGTTCTCACCTAACAACTTTCCAATATATATATAATATACATTAATCTCTCTCTCTCTCTCTTCATATTATAAGAAGAGGAGGAGGATGACTACGAACTTCGGCAAGGTGGTGGTAGAAAAGGGGAAGACTTATGCCATGGAAACCATGGCCATAAGCTTAAGATAAAAAGGAAGGTAGGAAAAATGAAAATGGATGATAAAAATGAAGTAAAGAGCTCCTTATATAGGAAAGGAGGAGTAAGGAGGTAAAGACACATAAGGGGACAAGTGGAAACCATGCATGAAAGCTTACATGCAAAATTAAAAGTGTCCATACACTTGTCTTAAGAAGAGAAGGTGAACTTTTGGTAGCATTTTCCTTTAAATGCTATGAAAACTAAGGGCAACATTTAATTCTAATGCTACTAATTCATGTTATGGTTTTGACAAATCCGATCGAATGAAAAATAGTATCAATAAATCCAAACTCATTAATAATCATTCTCATTTATAATTCAAGTAAAATCTATCATATAACTTATAAAAATTATTAAATATTCTTATCTATATATACTTATGTCAAATTCAAATTTGAATTCAAATTAAGTGATAAAAATTCCAATTGTAAATGGTTAAAAATTCTGGATCATTATAATTAGTTAGACCAGACATCATACTAACCACTCATAAAACTGACGAAACGTAAAAGCGATTAAGGGTGCACTCTATTCTACCATCCTCAACTTTTGGAACCTCCATAGCAAGATAAAGTTGGGAGAACACTCAAGCTGGATGAAGCTGATCAAACATGTCATCTATCCTAGATAAAGGATAATTGTTCCTAACATTTTATTTATTGAGCTTTCTCTATACTACAAATAACCTTAAGGAACCATCCGCTTCTGTAGCAAAGATAAGGGGTGCTCTTTGACATGAACGACTTGGTCGGATCATCTCCCTAACTCAAATGACTTGGTCGGATCAAGCTCTTCTTAAATAATTCATCCATCTGAATAGATAACCCTAACTTCTTCTTTGATGTTGGACTGGTAACAAGAAGCACGATAGGTTTTGCATCCTTAAAAAAATCCATGTGAATTTCTATCTACCGATGAGGTGGTAAACTTGACATATCTTCAAAGTCATCCGTGAATTCTTGGAAAATGGGGATAGAACTCAATTCTTCTTCCGCCACATCCAATAAATAAAGGACACTAGTCGTAAGTGAACTGGGTCCATCACAATACATTATGAGAACCTTCGAACCTCTCTTTAAGACCAGTGTTCATTTATCACAATCTAAGACTACATTATTTCATGATAACGAATCCATCCCATAGGACATCCAAACCTATAAAACCTTGATCTGTAAATTGTAAGAGAAAATGGTCAAGACAAGTAATTGAACTCCTAAGCATCCCATACAAAGATTTGTAAAACCCTCAACAGTGTTTGACACATAAATAGGTTCTAAATTCATTACTGGCTCAAGATTCTTCCTGCCAACAGAAGTATGAGATATAGATCTAATAGAACAACCAATATCAAATAATACATGAATACGAATTCAAAAAACAGATAGAATACCTTCCATAAATTGCCTCCTATTTGATGCTGCAGAAGAGGAAGGTACTAATGCTAAAGCAAAAGCTCAAGTCTGTTGCCCTTGCTAGAGTAAAGGACACTCCATAGCAAAATAACATGGCTGGTGATAGTTGTAGCAACCCTGTCTTGGAACAAATCCAGTCTTGGTCGTCTATGGCTCCGCATTTCATACTTTAGCAATTAGTGCCTTAACCATTGGTGCCCTCACCACATATTTTCCCTCAAACTTCGCACGACTCTGAGAAACATGGCACTTCTTCAGGCATTTGTGACAAGCAAACCTGGATATATCTCTAGGTAGTTGAAACTTCATCTTTTTCTCTCCTGTTGATGCAGAGTTAGCTGACCTCGAGATTGAACCCTCAAACCTCAACGAGTCAACCCGTATTCACCAATTCCAAAAAGGAGCCTATGATGTGATTTGTTATGTCACAATGGAATTCAGGATGTACATTGTGATTAATTTATCATTCTTTTTTAGTGGATATTGATAAAATCTATTCCAATCAAAGACAATGCACTGAATTAGTTCTCTTACTCTACCATTCATGGCCCTCTCCTTCAGGATAATGAAACTCTTGTATAGTAAAAACTGTCCATCTTTCAGAATAAACTTCATTTCAAATTCCACCTTAGACCGGTCTTAAGAAAAGTCATTCTCTTGGACATCAACTATAATAGAACACCATAAGTCCATAGCCACATCTATTAGACGTGGCGATTCTAATCGATGTTATATTGCATCATCTAGATCCATGTACCCAAGTATACAATCACATAGCTTGATCCAAGTCCAGAATTCTATAATTGACTATGAGCCACTAAGCCACTTTACCTTAAGCCTCTCATAGTTTGCAGCAAAGTGAAGCAAATCCTAACTTATTCTTGACTTCAATGATCTCATATACAATATCTTTATTAGTTCCTCATAGCAGCTGCATTCCTCGATGCATGATTCCTGCCAACGGTGAAAGTACTACCTCGACCACTAGTACCTCTACCTCCTCTAGCATTTACATCATGAGTACTTATATTTTAATACTTGAATTATAGCAAATGCCTTTAGAATTTTTCAAGCTAAATTTTTTAAAGGTAACGATATAAAGAAAGGTTTAGTTCAAAGGATGAACTACTCGATAAAGGGGTTATAAAAAGGAGACATTCCTAATGAATATTTGCAGAGTCTAGATTTTCGAAATACATTCTTATATGTGTAATACACTAGACTCATTCTAGAGTGTCGCTTACCCAAGCCTAATGAGCAATAACCAACGATAGCCATGGTGTTCGCTCAACCTTGTGCTATGATACTAAATGTAAAGACCCGATTTCTCAGACCTCGTAAGTCGACACTGAATACATCAAAAGTATTTATGTGCTAAACATCCTTGTGGCGGAAAGTAGAATTGTTAGGTAGAATAAAATTAAAAAGAAATAAAACAAGGAGGAAGGACAAAACATCAAAATATCATAATAAAATGATAATATATAATATCAAAATAGTGCAAAAGGTTACTTCGAATATAGAAATTTCAGTTTTATTAAACATAAGTACCATCAGTGCAAAAGGTTATTTCGAATATACAAATTTCAGTTTTATTAAACCTAAGTACTATCATCAGCCTAGAGAGTTTGGAGAGTCGTAATTGTCTATCTTTGCAATGTTGATGTGTACATAACTAACATAATACAATGAAACCAAAAATAAATAAATAAATGGTGGAGGCCTCAATCTCGTCTTCCAAACTCTAAAGCATCTAAAACGAAATGTTACTTACTCTTCCTACTTGAAGAGTACGTGAGGAATTTTAGGTAAAATAGAAACTAAGATCAGACATAAGAAAGTTATGGAAAACTCAAGATATATGTAGCATGTAATAGTAATTAATGAGACTGTGTGGATTATCACTCTGATTTTTCCCTCAAAAGAAACCAACAATCCATTAAGTTTACTTTAGTGATACAATAGATAATGTCTAGGGTGTAGAATGTAATTCATTTTAAATAGCTAGAATGGTTATATTTGTTACATTTGAGGGCATATTATGGTGCATCCAAACAGCTAAGGTTAGTTGGCTTATTGAATTTTCGACAAAGATCTCTCCAGTCAAGATGAATCTGAACTCCATGCACAAATATCATAAATTACCTACCAAGCATCATATATCTCTAGATAAAATATAATATAAGGTAAACGTACAAATGTCAATCAGATGAGAAAAGTATCATTAACTTCGGCAAGCAACATCGATAAAAATACTCTAAATACCCTATCATGGTTTAGCAAACCCTAGGTCAAGCAGTATATTATATCTTTAGCTATATTAGATGTCAAGGTTACGTTCGGTATCTTTTACATGAGTCATCCTCACTCGAACATAACATGAATCTCAAATGGACTCCCACTTCTCGAACAGACCACAAGTCACTGTTTACATTTGAGCACTTGGAGAAGATCCTAAATCTCCATATAGATTCCTCTTCACAAATGCGTCTAGAACATAAAACTCATATGCTAGTTTTGAAGTGGTATCTAAGTAAGCAAAACACTTACTGGTCCCTGTCTCTTTAAAACTAATCTATGAATTTACGGTTAACTCTATTTTGGTTCTTTCAAAAGTTAGATAAAGCAAGAGACTTTTTATACCAACACTCTTTCTCAAGGGTTCCCATTCGCATGAAATCACGAAGCTTTTTGATATTTGTTAAGTTATACCGGTATAGTTTGATAGTCGACTAATTAACTGTCTAGGAAAACAATTGCTTACAGAAATCATGTTTTGTGTACTTAACTCCTTTTCGATATTTTAAATACCAAACATTGGTCAAGATTGGAGCCAAGTAAGATAGAGCACTGGTTGCATATCACCCACTGCCTAGACACCCCATTCTTGACACTCATAGATAGCAATGGCTACTCGTCGCCTTTTAGTGTTAAGCATTTTATTCATGATATACAACAAACAGGTAAGATATCAACATGATTAACATATTTCTGACATTCCCAACTTAGTTATTACTTGACCATGAGGGAAGGCGGTATATTAGAGTTCCATTGCTTCGTCCCTACTCGGCATTAATCATAACTCTGACAAATAGATAAGCATATTTCATTTGCTTATTAGTGGTAAGCAATATGAATTATATTTCAATTATTAAACCGATGATTCATTATTGAAGCAGGTAGCAACAATCGTTTCATCGGACATGCGTATTTTTTCTTTTTCGATGGATTTCCATGGTTTCATTAATGGAAAATCTTTTATGTTGTGAGTAATAGGCTCTGGTTGTTCACCGTTCAAGAATTTTTGTTTAGGCAGTTCATATCATCCATACATGGTGTTTTGATATAAGATTTCAATTCTTCCATGCTTCAGTAGTAGCATGCTTTCTCAAATCTCTCAAAATGGAATATGTTCCAAACGTTATGCCATGGTTCCTTACTTCGGCAGGGTGCAAATATCTAAATTTAGCCCTTCGTTTGATTGAGTGAGATCATTTACCATACCATAAAAAAAGAGCGGAAAGAATCAATGAAAATAAGTTGATTCAAGTCTTTATTTTTTTATTTGAAATATGACATTGTTAATTTATTTAAGCAATTCATAACCCCTTCTTACCTTTTGTACAAAAGATAAGATATTTTTAGAAGATATTTTGAAAACATATTTTGAGAAAATTTATTGAAAAGATATTTTAAGAAGATATTTTGGTAAGAGATTTTTAAAAAGATATTTTATAGTTTACAATACTCTAATAAGAGTTAAGAAATAATTGTAAAATTAATGAGATAATTTCCATAAATATAAAGTGCTTTTGAAACCATTAAAATCCAAATATCAAGGTTAAGCGGAGCATTTTTGAACTAGCAAATTTTTGGTCGTTTTCAAAATGTTACTTAACTTTTGACTATACTATAAATTCAAGATACTATGCATGCATAATAAACAAGATAAATATGGCAAGAAACCTCTAAGGACGCTCTACAATGTTCCATAGAAATTTCTGAATACACTACAATGCTAAACTATGTTTCTAGCGACTATAGCTATAAGTGCACTTTCAATTTCAAGTCCAATTCTAGTCAGTCCCCTGCTAAACCTTATGTGCTTTGTTTGAAGACCATTCTACTACTCAAAGTCTAGTTAAGTCCATTCCCATGCTCGTTTAAGTTCACTTAGATCTATAAACATGGATCACATATGTCGATTAATTTTAAAATAAAACCGAGTCAATGATTTTAACATAAGCTAACAACAATTCAAGAAACTTTAGCATAATCAAACACAAGCAAAATGAGTTATGTTTTTCAACCCAAAGTGGTGAATTAGCTTACCTTTTACCTAATAGAACAAAGATTTAAGAATCGGAGCCTAGATCCAAGCTAGCAGCTTCCATTCTTTCCTTCCTTTCCTTGCTTTCACTTGCTTTTTCCTCCTCATTCCCTACTTATTTCTCTCGGACTCTCAATGAAATTGGGGAATGGCTTTGAATTTTTAATTCTAACTAGATAGAAGGTTTTCTAATATGGTAGAAAGGCCTATCTCCAAGTTTAAGTTGATTTGAAAAAAGTTTCCTTTAGGAATGTTATGAAGAGGAAGAATACATTTATTTAGTTTTTAAACTATGTAAAATAGTGAATGACAAGCAAGGGTATACTTCTCCTTTCAAGGGACTTTTCTCATTTCAAAATCTTTTACTCAATTCTAAAATACAAAACCCTAATTTAGAAAACATATAGGGGATTCTTGTAATTTTCCATGTACTCCATCTTGATCAATAAAGGAAATACTTAACATCCACAATCAATTGCACTTGTAATTCGACTACTAATTTGGATTCCAAAGAATAAATTGGAAATAATTATCAAATCGGCCTCAACGCACATTCTAGCTCCAATTAGCAACGAACTTATGAAGTCCTTATCCGAAAATAACTTTGTTTTCCTAAGTATTGTAAGGTGATACTCACCTCTTGAACAAAGAGTAGCTAATCTTCAAACTTGGGACATTGATATCTAAGAAAGGGTGAAATAAGTCTAGCATGGATGAACTAGATTATGCTAAGGTCCACTACTGTAACACTATATTCAGGTGTTAATGATTTTTATCGTTAATAGGTGCCATTACCCATAAATATAGTTTGCGCACCTTTATATTCTTTGTTCCCCAAGTTTAGATTGTTTATGATGTGTTTAGTTGCACTTGAGTCTGGAAATCAGTCTGAATTAGAGAAGCTTTTAGTATGTTGAGTTTTAGAATTTTTTACTTGGCTTCTTTTGTCAGAATTGGATTGAGCCATATTTGCACTTGGAAAGTTCTGCTTTGGGGTATTGTTTTGTTATTTGCGAGTAAAATTATGATCAAATCTAAAATAACTCACTGGCCGTATGTCCAAACTTTTCACAAATCTGGCATTTGATCCTATTGTAATTGTTAAACCTTCCACTCCCTCTGCCTCTGTTGTTTTGAGTAGATCTTTGATTGTTTTGATCATTTCTGTTGAATTGTGACCTTTCTTGGTTCTTATTTTTGCTGGATGAAGCATAATTGGCAGTATACTCACCATTTTTTACTTTCTTGATGTCAATTCTGCCTTCATGGACAATTAATGTTGAGTGCACATGATGAGTTAATGAAGTAGTTAGCTAAGAGGAGAGTAGGGTAACAATGGACTCATATTCATCATCAAGTCAACTTAAGATGGTCAGAACTTGATCAGCATCTATTATTTTATAGCCAACAACATCAAGTCACATAATGTCTTTATTTTGGTCCGATATTCACGCATAGACATTGATTCTTTACTTATGGTCTTTGATTGGCGTTTGTAATGCATAATCCTTGCCTGAGACTATGTATTGAAAATTATTCAATTGTTTCCCAAATTTCTTGGGCGCTCTTGCACCCAATTAGATGTGGCAACAATGTAGGATTAACTGAGGCAAGCAGCCATGAACACAGTACGCTATCCTGATGTTTGTGGTAAGTGAACTCATTATTCATAATATGATTTCCAGTATCACCAGTAATCATTTTTGCAAGAACTGATAATGTTACATCAACATATTCTTTCAACCCGCATGCAGCCAGGGCTGTGATAATATGAACTTTCCATAATAGAAAATTTGTTTCATCTAGCTGTATAGAAATCGTGTGGCTCTTGAGATTATTTATTTGTTTTGATTTAGATGAGCCACTGTTTGTCAACTTGGTGGTAGAGACCTAAGATAATGCATCGTCGGCCATGACCATAAAGGAAGAAGATGATCAGATGATGAAATACATTGATGATCAGAGTTTGTCGCAACCAAAGTCCAACCGATGGAGGACTTTTGGATGGCGTGACCTTCTCTGATAAGAGCAGATGACTATAATGCAAGAACTGATTTTGATCAACTGAGGAAAATCTTGGAGGGCAGATTAGCAAAAGTTAACTGCAACTACGTTGGATCGAGAAGAGATCGGATGAAACCTTCACCAGATGATCGAGAACGAGCAGAGTGCCATTAGGCTAAAGGAAGCTCTGATACCGTATTGAAAAACTTAATCATTGTATTATTGATAATTTCGGTACAACGAAAACAAGGCAGAATTGTACATTATTTATACGAGTTATGCTACAATACCCGAAAAAGTTTTTGTCAAAAAGCAAAAAATAGGGGTAAATCCGGAATTCAGGGGTGGTATTCATTGAATTCAGAGGGGTATTTGTGTAATTCAGGGGGTAGACCTCCTACTTTCTTGTCTCTGGTGTATTTTTTGACAAAAACTGTTTTCGTCATAGTGGCATTTTTGTTATTTATACACATACAAGTTTAACGTTGAAAAATAAGACAAAAACACCCTGGGAACCCTAGGGTATAAAATAAGGAAAGCGGATTATATCTCAATGCTTAATTGTGAACGAACAAGTCTACTGAGGGGAAGAAGAAACGAACTAACGAAGGATGAGGCAGGCTTGAAATTATCTACTTCCATTTTGGACTTGACTACGATACAAGATTTTGAGGGTTATTTCGTTTCAGTAATACTCCTTTCAACAGGCTACAAGAAGTATGGCTGTGGATGGGAGCAATCTTGGCCTAATTGTAGCATTTTTCCGTTTCTTTTCTATGTTACGATTTAAATGCACTAACTATAAACTCTTCATCACCATCTTTATTTACAGCTGTATCTTTTATAATTTAATCATAAATTTAGAATCTGGTGTAGTGAACTTACAAATCCAAAGCTGCAGTGGTTGTTGCATTTTGTTATATATTTAATAGCTTTTATTTACTCAAGATCATATGTTGGTTTCTTTTTTTCTTTTACCTATTTTTTGAAAAACATATGTCGGTTACTATTAAATATAAGTTATGTTACATGTTAATAAAAATTAGCATTAAATAATTTGTCCAGTTTATATGACATTAAGTATTACTTTCGCTTGCTCTTTCTGTAAAATCTAATTGCTTTGCTTGATATAATCTATTACTTAAATAGGAAAGGAAGAACCGGAATACACCTGTCACTTTCTCAAACATTACACTGTTCTACTGGTTCCCCTTTCCCTTCCTCATCACTGCTATTTTCCCACTTTAAACAGCGGTTCCTTAACTGTTCCCGGTTGATGTACTCGGCCTCCCTGACTGCTCTCCACTGACTTCACTTCCACTTCTATCCTTCAACCTACCGATGGACAACAATTTCATGATTTTCTCTAATCCTCCCGTAACCGCTCACCAATTCCCCCGCCTTCCTCCACTTCCCGACTGTCCTCCGTAATACACTCGCTCTACCGTCTGTCCTTTTACCGTTAGTTCTTCGATTATCTCACCGTAATAATTTCAGGATCCACCCTTATTTTTCTTCTTCTCCCTACTCCTCACCATGATCTGAAATCCCTAGATTTAATGCTTCGATAACAACAGTTATAAGTACCCTCGAATCACTTAATCTTCATTCGTATTAGTTTCTGCTCTTGACTGGTTTGTGCGATAATTTTTTCCATCATTCCTATTCTGAAATACCTTATTCCTGCTATTGGGAAACAATGGTTGAGTCGTGGACTAGGTCGCTCTCTTGAAGACGATTGGGCGATCTGGTCGGTGGTGCAAAACCAGTTCGTACTTCCGCCGCCGCCTCTAGGATAAAACAGCCTCTCTAAAATTAATAACTGATTTGTTTTGCACAACAAATCGGTGCAGATTTGCACTTTCGAAATTAATAACTACTCGAAAAATTCTGTAAGAAAATTTTAATGGCGGAGGAGAAAGTAATATTTTTTCTGTACTAATCTCGTCTACAACTGAAGATAATAATATAGACGGAGATTAGGGTTAATCGAAAATACTGGGCAGAGGAAGAAAAATAGGATCTGCTGAAAATACTGGGTCAAGAATTTACCGCTTCATAAATAAAAGTCGGCTTAGAAATATTTTCTGTATTTAAAAAATAGTTCGAAAAACGCAGTGTTTTCTGGACCAAAAATATAAGTGTCTACACCACATAGCCAAGGGCCAAAGCCCAAGCCCAATCCCGAACCGAGCCGGGCAGGGCCGGGTCGAGTCGGTCGGTCGGTCGCGCGCGCGTGTGTGGTGGTCATGATGCATGGTCTCCCTCCCCACAACAAAGCATGCATTGGGAGCCCAAGGCCCCAACATGGTTTCTTAGAAACAAGTATAAATACTTGCATCTTTCTTATAATCCCATGATGTGGGACTATTCACAAATAGGAGCCATCATAAACTTATTTCATATTTTAAATAATTCATAAAATTTCCAACAATCCACCACTTGAATTTTTTAAAATATTATCGAGCAGTTTCTAAAAACATAAGACTGTGCATAAACAAAGGTGTCATCCGACTTGAACCTTTGCGTAGTGAATAAGATTCAGTTTTTACTAGAGTGACACGTAGTCTTGAACTCTATTCCTGACATCAAACCACACACAATCTTTTCTATAGTGCAATCAAATAAGCCCGTGCGTTTATGGTCATGCACATCTATCCCAGTTTAGTGAACGCTCTAGAAGTTTTGCCCAAAACTTCATAGGAAACGGCCACATTTCCACATTCACAAAGGTGAGTCTATCAAGAGCACTCCTGAAGGTAGGTACTCCACTCCAAATAGAGTATAGATCTCATTAAGAGTTTTATTAACTCATCCTCTAATCACTTCAGGAATACATGCTTCTTAATCTAAAATTTAGCATGTTCATCTACTATCACTACACAACTTGTTTTTACCTATTGAACCTAGTTCTTGGGATCTCCAGTCATTTAGGTCGGGTTACCATTGTGCGTGATTCCACAATCACAGGGCAATAGTCCCATTCTTTTAGAATTATTAAGGACTTTCTTACTGGACAGTCCTTTCGTCAAAGGTTCTGCCAAATTATCATCACCTTATATGTGATGTTCTCTAACAATACTGTGCATACGACTGTCATTTCTTACCGTTGTAATATCGGTTCTGTTTTTCTTTCAATAGTCGTCAAATTTTTCATCACTATATATGTGATGTTCTTTTACAATATTGTGCTTACGACGTCGTTTTCTACCGTTGTTATAATGGTTCTATACTTTTTGCAATAGCCGCGGAACTATCACAATCGATTACACCACTGGTGTCTATTTTTCCTCTATAGGGATCTCAAATAGGAGATTTCTTTAGTTCTCTGCTTCTTAACTAGCTATAGCTAGTGTTATTATCTCAGTCTCTATAGGAGACTGAGTCGAAATAGTCTGTTTCTTGGGTTTCCAAGAGATAGTTTCTTCAGCGATGCTAAATATATATAGCCACTGGTCCTTTAGAATCATCAGATAAAATATTTCAGTCTATATCAGAGTATCCTTCAAGTACAACTGAAAACTTTTCATAATGTAATCCAAGGTTCATAGTTTATTATAGGTATCTCATAACCCTCTCATTAGCATGTTAATGCTCTATACTAGATCTACTGATAAACCTGCATAATATCCCAACACATCGGCAATGTCGGGTCTAATACAATCAGTGGCATATCGAAGGCTGCCAATGATGCTCGCATAATCAGATTGTCTTACACCTTCACCAGTGTTCATAAATAACTTTACGCTGTGATCGTATGGTGTATTCGCAGGTTTACAGTCAAAGTAATTGTATTTCTTTAGTATCTTCTCAATGTAATGAGACTGATCCAAGAAAATCTCTTTTCTGACCTAGTAATTTTAATACCAAGGATTACACTCGCCTCACCTAGATCTTTCATATCAAAATTGGCACTTAATAAGGATTTGACTGAATTTATGGCATGAATGTTTGACCCAAAAAGGAGTAGGTCATCTACATAAAGGCATATAATAGTGCAAATGTCATTCTCAGATTTGTTATAAATGCATTTGTCACTTTCATTAACTTTAAAACCATGTGAGATGATTGAAGTTGTAAAAATTTTCATGCCATTGTTTAGGTGCTTGTTTTAAACCATATAATGATTTAGCTAATTTGCATACTTTATGTTCTTGACCATGTACTACAAATCCTTCAGGCTGATCCATATAAATTTCTTCGTCTAATTCACCGTTCAAAAATGTGGTTTTCACATCTATTTGGTGTATTAATAAAATATGAATTGAGGCAGGTGAGATTAATATCCGAATGGATGTAATTCTAGTTACAGGTGAAAAGTGTCGAAGAATTATATATTTTTTCTTTTTGTTTAAAACCTTTAGCTACTAGTCGTACTTTATATTTATCAATAGTGCTATCAGGTTTTAATTTCTTTTTAAGTACTCATATACAGCCTATAGATTTACAACCAGGAGGTAAATCTATCAAATGCCAAGTCTTATTGGATTCTAGAGAATCCATCTCATCATTTATAGCCTCTTGCCAAAAAAACCGGCATCTAAAGAAGATAAGGCCTCTTGGAGGTTTAAGGGATCCTCCTTTATAGTAAAAGCACAAAAAAAATGAACCAAAATCTTTTACGGTTCTTGCTCTTTTATTTTTTCTAGGTTCAGTTTCAGAACTTTTATTAAGTTTTGTTCTAATAGGCATAATTGATGTGCCCCCACTATTCCTTAATTTAAAAGGAAATTTCGTTTCATAAAAATTGACATCATTTGATTCAAATTATATTATGTGTATTTAGGTCATAAATTCTGTATGCTTTGCTATTAACAGCATAGCCTATAAATACACATTCGTAACCTCTATTTGCCAATTTTATTCTCTTAGGGTCTGAAGTGCGAACATATGATTGACAACCCCAAGTTCTAATGTATGACACATCGGATTTATAATTCTTTAAAATTTCATAAGATGAAATTTTATTCTTAGATTTGGGGATTCTATTCAGAACATAACATACAGTCTATAAAATATCCCCCAACTAATGTTTTGTTGCACCAAAATTTAATAAAATGTCAATTACTAATTCGGTAAAGATCCTATTTTTTTTCAGCTTTACCGTTCATAACAGGTGACTAGGGTGCAATTCTCTTATGTACAATATATCACATAAAAAATCCAGAGTAGAATTTGATTCGTATTCTGTTCCTCTATCACTATGTAGTCTCTTAATTTTTCTTATTTGCTTGATTTCAATTTTGAATGTTTCAAACATATCAAATGCATCACATTTTTAAGAATCAATGTCTTTTCAATCATATGCTTAATTTTCATACTACCAGTCTCTACAGCTTAAGTGGTGCGAGGATCTCACAACACACTTTCTGATCGTCAGCAACCGTGTATATTGTGAATATATCACGATCATAGCAAACATGGAGAGAAACACCAATGTCTACCCACCAACCATTTGATCCACCAACAAGGTGAATCTCAGTAATCATAACCATTAGAGGCTCCTCAGTCAGGTTTGCCTGCGGTGCAGGGTCTGGCCTGTTCCGACACTTTCGTGACATATGATCTGGTTTTCTACAGTTGTAATATAGAATAATTGTCCAGAATCATTCATTTGGGTTGGTTGCTGCTATCATTTATGGTTTCCTTGCAGATTCCATTCTCTTATTTACTGACCGGTTGTGGATGCTCACTATTTTAAATGTCAATATGTTTGAAAAAATTATATATTTCTTACAGAAAAATATACGTAAACCCAGAGACTAACAAAAGTTAATTACAGAAAATATCATTTTCTGCATTTTTAATTATCAATCTTAATAATTACTTAGAACTCAATCTTGATCTAAGTCAGAAAATCAAAATCTGCATGTGCATTCTTTACGCTATGTTCTGTCATGCAATATTCATTTGCATGTTCTAACGGGGTAAAACATATGTTAGCCTAAATAAGCTACACATTCATGCAATGAAAGTTTAATTAAATACTGTAAATATCATAAGCATACCTTCACCACGAGATGCATTCTCTTCCAATATAAACTATACAGCTCACGGATATGAAGCTTGAATATGCTCTCATGATGAAGCATTGCTCCCTGTATTTCATCCTTCAATACTCCAAATACATGCAAATTCAATTCACTTGTTTCAGCATCATGATTTTCTATTCCTACTTTTAACCACGCATGCAATTAGTCAGTGCTCAAACCCGACACATCAGCTCGACTTCATTCAGGTAGAACTTTCTCTTTTGTGCCAGGAAATCCTCCAGCATAAGGCGAAATCAAAGTCGTCCCTTTGATAATCAAAAACCCTCCACTGTGCCAGCTAAAGACGATCCAGATCGCTCCAATTAGAGGAATAGCACTCCAAATTAATTCAATTAAAATTCGCAGCCCTTGTCGAATCCAGTGCAAGACATCACATAATTGATCCTTGTCCCAATTTACGTATGGGTCCAGCAATTTGGGGAATTTGAATGAGTGAACGTGGCCATTTTTGCTGCTAGGCTGTGCTATAGCTGCTTTCGATTTCTTGTTTTCGCCATGGTGAGAGTTTCAGTTTGCTTCAGTCAAAAGTATGAGGGAGAAACCAAATCGCAAATCCCGTATTTCTGAGGCTGTTTTATGTTTTCTACAGTTGATTGATTCTCCGATCCACTGTTGTCATCATTTGTGTTTTCTTGTAGCTCGTGAAAGATCAGATCTGGAAGGCAGAAGCAGCATGGTGCAGAATTGAGTCGAAGCCATTATTTGATAATTCGTCTTCAAATTGTTGGGAAACAATGGCGGAGTCGCGGACTAGGTCGCTCTCTTGAAGACGATTCGGCAATCTGGTCGGTGGTGCAAAACCAGTTCGTACTTCCGCCGCCGCCTCTAGGATAAAACAACCTCTCTAAAATTAATAACTGATTTGCTTTGCACAACAAATCAGTGCAGATTTGCACTTTCGAAATTAATAACTACTCGAAAAATTCTGTAAGAATATTTAAATGGCGGAGGAGAAAGTATTTTTTTTCTGTAGTAATCTCGTCTACAACTGAAGATAATAATATAGACGGAGATTAGGGTTAATCGAAAATAATGGGCAAAGGAAGAAAAATAGGATCTGCTGAAAATATTGGGTCAAGAATTTACCGCTTCATAAATAAAAGTCGGCTCAGAAATATTTTATGTATTTAAAAAATATTTCAAAAAACGCAGTGTTTTCTGGACCAAAAATATAAGTGTCTACACCACACAGCCAAGGGCCAAAGCCCAATCCCGAACCGAGCCGAGCCGGGTCGAGTCGGTCGGTCGCGCGCGCGTGTGTGATGGTCATGATGCATGGTCTCCCTCCTCACAACAAAGCATGCATTGGGAGCCCAAGGCCCCAACATGATTTCTTAGAAACAAGTATAAATACTTGCATCTTTCTTACAATCCCATGATGTGGGACTATTCACAAATAGGAGCCATCATAAACTTATTTCATATTTTAAATAATTCATAAAATTTCCAACACCTGCAATTGCTGACAACCGTCTTCCAGGTATGCCTAATAATATTTAGTTATTGACAATTCTCAATGACGTTAGTACTGATGCAATTTGTAAAATTGTTGGTCCTATGAATCAATTAATATGTATGTTCGTTAACCTTCTCATGGGAATGGATTTAATTACAGATCTAATTTCGTAAACCAGCTTTTTTACTACAGTTAAACTAGAGTGCTCTGAATTCCGAGAAGATTAACTTCGAATTGAATTCATTCTTAAGACTAAATGTATTGATAACAGATCTTTATTTTAAATTTTTACCTCGAATTGAATTCCCTAGATTTAATGTAAAGGATTGTTTCACAACATGTAATTTTAGCCATTATTATCATATGTATTGAAGCTGAAAGGGGGATTTGAGTAAATTACTATAATATACAAATATAAAAAACTTCCACAGACAAATAATATCATTGTTTGTCATAAACCAAAATTTCAATCTCACTGATTTCTTGCAACATATAATATATGAATCACTAAGCTAGATTCATGCAAAAGCACATACATATTTATACTGCCATCGATCTTCATACATTTATATTTCTGCTTTTTCTGTACGTGTACGACATCAGTGAACTTTTTTTCTCACCCAGTTATATTAAGCCAATTTCATGTTCTCATATTCTTTGACTTTATATCCCTGAATTGTTTGTCATTTGATTACATTGTCAATCTTACTTCCATTGTTGGAACCACAATCAACTTGGGAATTGTGAGAAGTTTAACTTGGATTTACATTTATTCTTAAGACTAAAGACACTCATTGCAGATCTTTATTTTTTATTTTTAGTTAATGTAATCAATTGTTTTACAACTGTAATTTTAACAATTCTTCACATGTGTAGTCAAGCTGCAAGGGGAATTTGATTATATTACTATAATATATGAACATAAAATCATCCATACGCATATTGTACCTTTGTTCCCCATATATCAAAATTTTTATCTCACCGATTTTCGATTGCATTATATAATATACGAAGCACCATGCTTGATTGCTAAAATATGACATAGAATTGGCATAAATTGTTCAAGTGATGATTGTCAGAGTATTAATTGGCCAGTTAAACTTGTGAAATGCCATTTAGATGACAAGATTCAACAATACTAGACCACTAGAGAATGAACCTAACACGACTGTGTATAAGTTCCTTCAAGGTATCATTCTTATTACAAATCCAATTTTAATAAAAATGTTGAACCTCGAAAAGAATTTGACAATTGTCAAATGAGGTATCTTTTAAGTTTTAAAGATGGCCCGCTTTTTCTTTTTTTTGCATCTATTAAGTTGCTCCAATGTTGTCTATATTATTGTGTCAAATTTTCCGTACATGGTGTTCGTGCTTACTGATTTTCCCTTGAGAATCTTGGTCAACAGCAAAAGAACAATCAGTGAATAGATCATTTTATATGGGATGACTTACTAATAACTTCTGTATATACTCCATTAATTTTGCTAATCTTTTTTTACATGTTTTTCCATTGTAATTTCTTAACCATGCAGGGACGTACATATTGAATTGGAGAGGTTTTAGGTATTATGACAACTGTTTGAGGTAATTATTATCATTTGTACACTTTTAAGTTATGATCGATTTTAAAATTTATATTTCTTTTCTATTTATATGTATGTATGGATGAATAATTTTGTTTTCTATTTTCAGTAAAAAAATTACATAAAAATATAGGCAACGAACTAGCTATTTTATTCATCTATTTATGTCAAAGGTTCTCTTAGCAATAATGTAACAATGTTAAACAAATTTACAATTTTAATGTGTTGTAGAATGGATATCTTTACATTTTTGTAGTGATTTGATTCTTTAATATATAAATCGTTACCCTTTTTTTAGAAGAAGAAATAATATAATGTTTCCATATGTATGGTGACTCCTTTATCTGATGTTCAATCCTACCATTTTCTTTTGACCTACATTTGGTTATTGACTGCTTAGTTACCCATGCACAATTGAAGTTCTTCTTGACTACAGTTCTTCGGTATTATATCTTAGATGCAAAAATCATCTCCGTATTTTTTTAGGACCTATAGCCATTAGACCAGCTACTGTCTTTGACTAATGGAGCATCTTAGTGCTTAAATGCATTTATGATTGATAACATTAAAATCTAAAGTTCATCAAATTTTATTTTGGTTGTTTATATGATTTAAATCAAGTAAAATTATCCATCTTTAATCTATTACAAAACCTTATTTAGTTCTAACAAAGGTTTCTGACTGAATTAACCTTACACATTGTTATATTTTTTTGAAAGTTTGCAACTAACCCTATTTTTTTAACTCAAACATAAAAATACCAAAAGAAATGAAATTCTGCAAATTTACATTTATACACAATGAAATTTGAAGTGAATGAATTGAAGTCATAGACGATAGTTTGATTGTATTATATATGGGTTCTATTTTATGGCACAATATTGTCTTAAATCTGGAAATATGATTGTGTAAAATATGATTGATATGATACCATAAAGCACCCAAATTGATAGGTATAAAATAGATTTGGATAAGTCATATGGATATATATGCATTGAAATCAATTGTGCAGTAAGTGCTAACTGAAATTTGCGTAGGCATAGTGTTTTTATTTGCTCATCATATGCCAAATTTATTGAACTGTTATTTCCAAGTACTCTTTAACCCAACGACATATCATGTTCACTCCCAAGGGAATACATATTTTACAATATAAATATTGGTCAATTGAATGAATCATCCCAACAAAAGCGTATATTATCATATATAATCTCCCCTATTTAATACAACTAAACTCAAATAGTAAGCAAAATTTGTGTACATGTGCAATGCACTGGGTAACCACTTTACACACACACACGCGCGCGCACGCGCGCGCATACACACATATGAGAGATGGAATCCATGGAAGGTCAGTTGAGCTTGCATATGTCACCATTTCATGTCTAAATAGACTTTCTCATACACACACACATGTATGTATGTACGTATGTATGTATATATGTGTGTACGTATGTATGTTTCTATGTTTGTGTTCGTATATATATACATGTATGTATGTATGTATATGTGTATGGATATATGTTTCTGTGTTTGTATTCAGACATACACAAAAATATAACTTAGTATTTTTAAATGAATGTTCACAATTTATCTACGTGAACAGCCTGATTCATTAGTAGCTTTGATCAAGTTTATCAATCGCAAAACTTATGTTTGAAGATAAGTTAGTTACAAGTGACAAGCTACCAATAGATGACCTAAAGTGCATTATGTAGATGATGTTGATGGTAAATAGTTTATGGTGATACAAGTTAAATTATGGAACATATATTAGAATCAGCAAACAATGAGATGAAGTTAGCAACCTATACAGTTACTACATAATATTTTGTCATATTTCACGCTGCACAAAAAATGCCGAATTAAACAAATCCATAGAAAAAAAATCATTATATCAGAAGTTAGCAAAATAGTACATGACTGCAATCCCCTCATGAGAGAGACTGAAATGGCGAGCTTCACATTGCCATTACTCTTGCACACACACGAACACACCCAACATATGTATGTAAGTCTGTATGTTTTTTTGGCAGCCTAATTTAACATCAAACAGTGTAAAAAAATCATGCTAAATGAACAACAATTATGACAAAGTTTTCTTTGCCGGTCTTCAATTTTGAGGATTCCATATTCAGCATATCCAAATATTTTTGAAAGCCTACAAACAAAATATAAAAGATATCCGCAGTTTATTATATTCCATTAAACTATCTGTGATATGTGTCCATCACACTCTTCACGTTATGTTCTTATGTTAGTGCAACTATGAAATTGTATCTTTACATTGAAAATGCAAAAATGAATTCAAAATTATTTAATGATATAATTATGAATTTCATACTAACTTCTTCTATGGTTCCCAGGAAGTGCCTTTGAAGATTATTTCCACGGGACACTATGAAGGTAAACACAAGCAGCTCTGTAAAATAGAAGTGTATGAGAAAGCTTCCAAATCCTAATAGGCTAATTCCACCAATGAAGCTAATTAGACCTTAGGAGAAATTAGACTGAATTCTAACATATTGATGGATACATGGATGCCTTCCCTTTTAAATAAACACTTCTTTAATTTTATTTGTTATATAAATTACTTTTTTTTGTATTGTCTTTTCTCCTTTGTTGACGTTAGAAAGTGCTCTGGAATTTGTTTTTCTAAGCTTTACTCAGTAAGGACTTATCCTTATTATTTTAATTGTTATAAGCTTATCCTATAAATGATGTGCATGGTTCGGTCACCCAGTTGAGTTTGTTGGGATATGAATTAATGATGGTTTTGAACGAGGTGTTGTTCAAATGAAATAACTAACAGTATTGCCAATATATGAATAATTTTAGGATGATTGTAATTGTGTGTTGTGGTACCGTGACCAAGACTTGGTGTTTGTATGTTGTACTGTGTTTTATCATTTACGTAATACACGAAAACCTAAGTTTTTTGCACATGCGCGCATGATTTGGATACGATTGGTGATACAATTAATTTCCACCATAGAATCTTCCTTTGAATTCCGCCCTTTAAAGACAAAAAAAAAATCCAATGATCGAGACTTTGTGTCTAATTGTGTGTTCAAGTAGTCTTTCACATATATATATATATATATATATATATATATATATATATATATATATATATATATATTTGTGTGTGTGTGTGTTTGTGTGTGTGTGTGTATGTACGGTCGTCTACTTAAACACAAAACTAAATACAAAATGGGAGACATAAAATTAGAGCCATTGGATTGTTTTGTCTTTATGAGAGATGGAAATCAAGTGGCAATCTGATGGTAGCGATTTTGTCTTTTCATTTGTGTCTATTTTTTTGTGTTCTAATAAACTTTCCCTACATATATAGAGTGACTATTAGGATGCAAAACAAAACACTAAATTTGATGTTAATACCGACCATTAAATCATTTTGTCCTTACATAGAAAAGGACAAAAAAGGGTAGAAATTCAACGATTAAAATCTCTTAAGTAGTATTTTATGCCAACTATTTAGGTTCAATTACAAATTCTTATATATATGCTCACACACATAAGTACACATATACATGAAAGAAATATTTAATTTCTTAGTTATCAAAGTTATTTGGATAATGTTATTATTAGAAGCCTCCATATTTTGTTTTTATTTCGTAGGGTTATATTAAAATTTGGCCTTTAAACATACAATAATAACAAATTAATAACAATCAATACAACAATAAATCAAATAATAGTCACTAAAATGTTAAAAATTAACACATCACAAATTATTTAGCTAATTGCACAAAAGGCTAGATTATATCAATCGTTTAAAAATGTGATTTTAGCACCATTACTTATTAAAAGTAAAAGTCATCATGAAAAAATAGTTCATAAGAGAAGAAGAATGAGAAAAAACTATGAAATAAAACCACTATTTTTAAATCCACCTTGCCCATGTGCGTAGCACGGGCCACGCACTAGTATATACTTCTATAATCGAAACAAATTTCAATTAATGGCCGCTATATTAATGAAAAGTAAAAGGAGGAGTGCGGTAGTGAAAAGTAACGTCACTTCGAAATTTGGAGAAAGTTTACTCTATCTTCCATGTAGATCACAGAACAGATTCAAATTGATGTGCCCTTTGATTGGTGGTTCAAACAAGTCAATGGAACACATCGGGCATCCAAACATTAAAATAACCATATCATTATTCTCAACGTACTTATACACATAAGGAAAATTAAATTTTCAGGTCCATGTCAAAAAGTTACTTTTATTGCTTGAAACTCTTTTGTAAAATGTACGAATAATCAAATTTAACTAAACAAAGAAAAACCAGATTTTCACGGAATAAACATCGACCTTTTTGCTTAGAAAATTTTAATTTCACGTACAAATATTTATAAGATTAAGAAAAAAAGATATTTTTCACTTCAAGGTTTTGAGTTAAAACCGAAGCAGAATAGATTTTCCGATTTCACATTTATTTAATTATTTTCTATTTCACTTTAGTGAAATACAATTTTCATTATTTAATTTAAATTTACTTTTATTTAACATCATCATTTAAATTAAATAGTTTATTTTTTTTAAAACTCGAGTCATTGCATGTCCTAAAGCTGTATGAAATGGTGTAGAGTGATAGAGTCATTTTTTATGGTTTTCTTTCCGATGGTAGGCTGTAAATTTTGTGCGAATGTCCAACGTTTATTCTTGTCTGTAACCGAAATACTTCCGTTCAATTCTCACTTAGGATACGAGATAGAACAACAAAATTTGTACAAGAAAAAATCATGTATGTTCCTATTCGATCAAATTTGTCAAAATTTCTTGTAATTCAGTATGTAGTTGAGAAGAAACTCAATAAAAAATATGATATAAATAACCATGTTCAACCGGGTCCGTATCCGAAAAACATATATCCATGTCTGAACGATTTTATTTAAAATACAAATTATGACAACAAAATTTATCCAAGATTTTTTTTGTTTGGTTTGTGTTTGGTCCGGGTTTTTTAGGCAGAAACTATGTCAACTTCGTCCAGTCCGATTTGATCGATTTACATTCTTATCTGATGGCTTCATCAGTTTCAAATGGCCATCCATGGTATCTTACGGTCGAAATTGACGTTTATTATAATGCACTTTCAAAACGAGTTAATAGTGTTAGGATTTTTAGTTTGGAAACCGTAAGCAAAATTTACCTGTAACAACCCGGGAAATGCGAGCCAGTTTAAATTTTTTATTTTGGCAATTTTAACGAATTTTGAATATTTAAAACGAATTATTTTAAATAATAGCGACGAGAAATTTATTTTGAGTAGAATTCGAACATATATATTTATATAGATCATCGTTAGAATATAAATATTTATTTTAATTATAAAAGGAATTGAAAATGGCGCGGTAGTTTGATAATTCGATTTCAAACTTCAAATGAATGTACATGATTCAAAATAAACTGGATTTTAGTGAAACCAAAAATATTAGAATCTTATTGTCAATATCTTTCCAACGAATTCGAAAAATCAAAATTTCATAGCGGGAATAAAAAGATACGTCCAGTTGAAATTTCAGAATAGTCGCTATGGAATTTCGGCCTTTAAAAATAGCCATTTGGCAAACGAGCTCGGATTTCGACGAAACCACTTTTGTTGGATCCGCGATGTCAAGTTATTGCTAGGTTTCAAATTTCATAATTTTTCGAATCAATAAGTAAGCGTGGCACAGGAAAACGCGTTTGACCAGTTTTAGTTGATTTTAATCGACTGGAAATTGGCCATTTTTCAAACGTTCTCAGAATTTGACGAAACTAGTTTTGTTAGGACCGTATCATCAATACGAAGCTAGAAATGTTTTTCTGGAATTTTTAGAGTTAGTATGTGACCCAGGTAAGTTGAAATGCGCATTCAAATTCAGTATATAGAGTTATATGTTGATTTTTACGAAAATTGATCGAAACGGTCGAACTGGCTTACGAAACATATCCCATTGTGTTCGGAATGGGGGTAATTAGCTATAGATGACTGTCGGTGGGTTGGATTTCGAGTTCAAAATAAAAAGTTACTTTTAGTGGATTAAAATAAATTAAAAATTTATAATATAAACTCACCCCTCTATTCTCTCACCTCCCTCACTCAGTCAAATTAAAAAAAAAGAGAAAAAAACCCTAACCCGTCGATCTCGTGCCTCCATCGCCAGCGGACCACCGCGTCGCCCCCCCTCCCCCTCCGTTCATCTTCTCCACCTGCCGCGTATCCACCTCCTCTCCTTTCTCCTACCTGCGCGAAGACCCTCAGCCCCCCCTTTCACCCACAACCAACCCTAGCTGAAACCGCCCCCCTCGTGCTCCTCTCTCCCTTCTGATCTTCCCCCTCTTCTTCTTCTAAACTCAAACGCAACCCCTCCTCCTTTTTCTCGTCAGACGTAGACCCATCCCCCCCCCCCCCTCTGCGCGCCCCTCCTCGGCCCCCACCTTCGATGGTGAACCCCCTCCAGGCCAGCGAGCAGCAGTAAACCCTCCTTCCCCTTTTAACGGTGAGTATTTTAATTTATTTGCGTTTAATTTATTTTTCAGTATTAAATATATAATAGCGTATATAAAAATCTGATTTTTATTCATATGTAGACGAGTTAAAAATTAGATTTTTGCATTAGAGAAAGGATTCTTAATTTAGAAAAGGTCGGATTTTTATTGTTGAAATGACGAAATAAAAATATAATTTTTATACAGTAGAAATATTAAAGATGTTATTTTTATGCAATAGAGATAGTAAAAATATGATTTTTATATTTTAAGAGGAATAAAAATTCGATTTTTAATTTATAGAAAATATAAAAATATGATTTTTACATTATAGAAGTGTTAAAGATTTGATCTTTATTTTGTAGAAGGAGCAAAGATGTGATTTTTATATAAGTGGCGGTATAAAAATGTAATATTTATTATATGAATACCGTTGTAAAAATAGAATTTTTATCTATATAGTAGCGATGTAAAAATAGAATTTTTATCTACATAGTAGAGATATAAAAATAGAATTTTTATCTATATGGTAGCGATGTAAAAATAGAATTTTTATCCATATGGAGTGATTATAAAAATATGATTTTTATATACATAGCAACAATATAAAAATGTGATTTTTATATATGTAGTGGATACGGACAACGAAAGTGACAAAAGGCGAGAACGACGAAGACTTCTACATAAGAAGAGTCGAGGCATTTGGATTAGCTAGTCGGTGAGAACTTCTCACTTTAAATTTTCTTTTCTAGTTAAAATATATACTAGGATGCAGACGGTGCTTAGCAGCACCCGACACTCGTCATCCACAGACCATGGATGGCTTGTATGTTTGATTGTTTGTTGTGATGAAAATTTATTGTGTGTTGTGAAATGAAATAAAATATTTATGTAGTTAAAAATATTTTATCGTTAAAAATATAATTTTTAACGGGTATGTGAATAAATAAAAATCTGTGTTTGTTGATTTGAAACCCCACACGTGTATTGGGATAAAATACGGCATACACTAATCCCAATAATTAGTTGTATGTCGATCGATTGATTGACAGGCTGTTATAAGCATTAGATATCTATATTTGATGCTTATACAGTGTAGTGCACTTTGGATGATGGTTGATTATTTGTCAGTGCTATTATATACATGCGTTGTGTAGAAAATCCATATAATTAACATTATATGGTAATTGATTGGGCCTCATTCCAATTGGGAAATAAAGAATATTATAAAAGAAAATTCAGGTGTTGAATGGAATAAATAGTCATGTGTTGACGATGTTCAGGTGTTGAGAATTCATGTGTTGAAAGTGTATTCAAGTGTTGAATGAAATATTTATTCAATAAAATTCACCCTTTTATTGTAAGTAAGAAAAATATATAGATTCATGTGTTGAATGGAATAAATATTCATTTGTTGAATATAATAACGAATTTATTAAAATATATAAAGCCGTGTAGAGATGCGTCATTTTGACGTGAACGATATTTATATCGATTTTATTCTTTTTTTTATGAATATCGAAAAGTGATTTCAAAATCAAATAGAAATGAATTCGAATTAATTTGAAATTCAAATTGAATTGAAATTGAATTAAAAATCGATTTGAATTGAAATCAATTTGAAATGAATTTAAAACGAATTTTTAAGGAAAATTCAATTTTGATTTGAAATTGAAAGGGAAGTTGAAATCGTTTCGAAAATGAATTTAAAACGATTTATAAAATACGCTTTAAAAAGGAAATTGACGAAATATATAATATATATATATATACATATTATATTATGGCCTGAATAGAACGCGCTGTGCCGCGGCAGTTCGTGAATTTCGACCATTGACTTCGAATGGACATTACGGGAGATCCGACCGTCGGATTCTCCTAAAACCGTAACCGTTGGGTTCGTATCGAAAAGTGCTTTCTAACGAATATTTGAAATTAGAAATCTAACGGTTGGATTTTGAATTATGTCCAAATCAAATTTGGAAAAGGTCGTTGTAAGTGCAGTTCGATGGCCGTTGATGGAAATCGACTGTACGGGCCTTGATAAAATTATTAAAAATATCTATAATTTGTGCAAAATCATAAGAAATGGTTTGTGAAAAACTAGGATGAAAAATTCCATATTTGAAAGGATAAAAATAGATTTTTAGCGAAATGAACTAATTTTGAATTAGAATTAAAATCAATTTATTTTTGAAGTAAATAAATTGAATTTGAAAGTGGTTTTAAAAATAATCAGAATTACCAATAAACGAATTGAAATGGATTTGAATCGAAATTATCTTCGGAATATTTCGATGTTAGGTTTCGTGATTATAACGATATGGTTGTGGAAATTTGAAAGATATATTTTATATCGTTATTTCCAATACGATATTTGTTGGTTTCAAAGTTTGATATTGAATATAAGCCGGTATATTTTCTATTCAGAGCCTTGTATTTAATATCAAGTGTGATTTGGGTTTGTCGTGAATGTTGTCTTCATTAACACTGATTCTTAAGCCCAGTTGAGAAAAAGATTAAATCTTCCTATTTAGATTTAATGAAGTTTACCAATCAAATAATATTTAATTGGAATTGAATTTGAATGTGATTTTGGGTTTATCATGAACCGTGTTTTAGATGACATTGGTTCTTTAACCCAGTTAAAGACAGGATATCGAATTTAGAAAAGATTAAAACTAAGTGAAGTTTTAATGAATCTTTAATTAGATAGAAAGTGAATTGATTATTTAAATTAACAAATCTGAAGGGTGATCGAGATTGGAGTACCACCATTTTTGCTCCAAAGCGATAGTTAAATCTTTAATTAGATTTGAACGTGAAATGGTAATTAATTTTACCGATAACACCGTGGTGTTAGATATGGAGTATTACCAGTTTTTCTCCATAGGATGAATAGGTTGGGATTGGGAAATAAGATAAATAATTACTTCGGTGTGTTTCGCTAATCCCGACTAGTTTGGGAAACCATAATATGGTTTGAAATGATATCCAAAGGAAGATTAAAGAATAAATTTAGAAGAATTTATCTTGGATAAAATTAATGGGAACCTTTCCCTAAGAATGTGATTTTGTGAATAAAAGAACATTCTGAATTGGAATGAGGCGTTTGTTGTGTTTGTGTAACATTTGTTTATTATATACGTGGGTTATTCAGAAAGGCCGGGTTTATACCCATTCTGAATAACCGATTCGGCGATAATTCGAAGATGAAGACGGTGGTTGAAGACCGGAAGTCTTCACATCATTTGGATGATTATTGATGATCTTGATTGGGTTGTACACACAAGATGAGGGAATCAGTCGGTGATCGTCCAGACGTACTTGGAGATCGATGGATATGCGAGGAAAGTGCCTCCAGTTTCGTTCAGACCCAGAACGAACTTGTAAATGGACTGTGTGTCTGACATTGGATTTTATTCTGTGTTGATTGATCTCTATTAAATATACATCTGTTTGGCGGCGGAGAATTTATTCTCTTGCTTAACGCCCTTCTCTGAGACATACGAGCTCAGAGGTTGTATATCGATGGACATCAGTCGCATGGAGTGAATTGCCAGTGTGGCACGCGTAAGTGGCAATTGATCAAGGCTTTTGTTGAAAAGCAAAGTCTTGTGGTTGATGATCAAAGCACGACCTACGCGGCGCAGCTTTGTGTATAGCGTGAATTCGCGAGCCTCACACCTTGGTATGAGTCAAAAACGGGATAGTGACTGCATGGAGAGCACGACGTTTCTTTCTAGCTGTGGGTGGTGTCAGTGCTTAAACTGGCTGACATTTATATACTTTTCACCTGTGTGGATGTTGGAATGCGAGGCGCCTCGGATATAGGTCTGTTAGGACCGGGAAACGTGTCCTCATGAATAACTAATCCTCAAAAGTAAGAGAGGACCGACCCTGAAGATCCAAGGATCATAGTGGGGTCCTGAGACATTGCTAGAGTGTCTCGAATCGGAGAGGAGCTTGCCCCTTGCCTCGACTCATGATGGAATCCAATTTCCAATACGTGATAATTCGGTTTTATTTGTAGAACCAAGTATGGCAACATAGTAGATGGTAGCTATGCCGCCTATGATTGATACTTATGATTGAAATTGTTTTGACACTATACACTTATAGTAATATCACAATAATGTGTTTTTAAACGTATCAAGCATTCTTTGGCTATTATAAGGGAAAACCCTATCCTCCGGCTTGCGTTGCTTTGTGTGATGGGACCTAGGTCTTATAATAGCTTCATTTTTTTTTATTTAGCATTGCGTTGTTTGTTTTATGCACTAGTGTTCTTGGGAGGAAACCCATTCCGTGTTATACGGCGTGGTCCCTTGAATTACTCTCTTTTAAAGTAAAGTTTTAAATAACTGTTTTAGTTCTCACACCAGTTACATAACTGACCTGAAGTTTATTGTTTCAACCTAAACTCTGGTGCCCCTATTTTCCACACGGGCAGCTTGTAGTTTTGGTTTTGCAGATTTATATTCACAGGATCCTAATTTACAGCTGGAACGATGCTCAGAAAGCTCTGTATCCGTGTATTACTTTCAGTTGTGTTTTGTATTGTTTTTTCGCTGATATGTAATTTATTGTAATATCTGATATTTGTCGAATGTATATTTATTCATACTCTGTATATTCTTGTATTCTGATGGAATTGTTGCAATTAACAATGAAATGTTCTTCTGTTTGCGTTCTGATTGGTCTTGCCCTCAATTCAATTCGGGCTTTCCTTACCGGGGAAGTTCGGGTCGTCTCATTACCAGAATAGGATCTGGTTATATTTTAGGAGTAAAAAAGAGGTGGAATGTAGAATATTAGGGTGAGCTGATTAAATAAAATTGTAGATATGAATAAAATTTATCTTTTCACAGCTCTGAATTAGCAAACAAACTAAGTATACCATTTATTTTCTTTTATTGGTTCAACAGTATAACATTCTAAAAAAGAAAAGAAATAAAGTACATGATTCATCTGCAGTAACAATTTAGGGTGCGTTCGGCTGGACCAAGCGGTCCGTTTGCCCAACGGACGCGTCCGCTAGACAACGGACCATTTTGGCTCGTTTGCCCAATGGCTCAAAATTGAGCTGTTGGGAACTGAGGCGTTGGACGCGCCGAACGCATCGGGTCTCAAAAAGCCCAATTTTGAGTTGTTGGATTTTTTTTTATTTAATTAACTATTTTAAGTTTTTAAAAATTGATAACTTATGCATATGAGATCCATTTGAGATGCGGTTTTTTGCATTGTGATCGTATCGAAGTGCTCTACGTAATGAAGTTGGTTTGAACTAAATTGGAGCAACTTATAATTTTTCAATTTTTTATTTTATTTATTTATTTGTGAAAATTATTGATATATATTATTTATTAAAAACAAATGATAAATTAAAAAATCATTAATTAATTAAATTACAAAATAAAAATAAAATGGTCCGCTTAAATACTCCGCTTAACGCGCCAAACGCATTCTCCACAAACTACAATTCCCCGCTCAAATTCTTCGCTTTCGCTTGCGCCGAACACACACTTAGATTCTTGAAGCAGCAAATTTTCAAGACTATTTCTTATTAGTCTGTAGCTCACTTACCTCACCGATCACCTTGTATTAAAAATCTATTTTTTATATATATATTCTAAATATTTTGTTGACGTCATTTTTCATATATTTCCTCAATCTCGAAAATAGATGACGTGGCATGAATAGTATGGATATTTACGTATATTTCGTATCTCTCTCTGTTCAGTTGGACTTGGACCCTTCCATGCCAATCCGTACTATAGAAAACTATATTGTTTCTCATATATTTTCGGACTGACAAAATCTTCCTTTCGCTGCTATAAATGTGAACCCTTCCACGCCAATCTTTACTGTAGAAAACTATATTGTTTAATGAGATAATTTTTTATTTACTGGAGATACTTGGAAGAATCAGATTAATGGCCGCATCAAATAAAAGTCATAACAAACACAGAGATGACACGGCATATTCCTCCAGAATCAGCGAGGGAGATATTCCTGCGTCTGCCATGCAAATCACTGGATCGATTCAAATCGGTTAACAAACTCATTGCCTCGTATTTGCACGACGTTCAGTTCATCGACGAACACAGGGAACGTAATATGAAGCCATCCACTATCTGACTTGGGATACAAGCGAAAAAACAATGCTGCACCTATTCAGTTTAAGCAGAGATGAGTACCGGCATACAAAATCAATATCAACCTAGAAATTCAAAATGGTCCTATCATCTTAGTACGGGTTGGCCTACATAGTCGGATATGATTGTTGTGATATGCGATACTATATATATGTTGGATTGAAGAGGTCGAAGATAGCTTTGAGTGGCGGAAGACGGTTCGCAAATCGGTGCTTGTATGTGGAAGCTATGAGCTGGAAGGTGCAAGTTTTCAAGAGGCTGGAGCGACAGACGTCTGTCATGAGAATGACAGACGTATGACACTACAGGGGAATTTTCCCCGAAATTTTGGATAGACGTCTGTCCCATGGGGGAAAGACGTCTGAGCTCAACATACATCTGTTATACTGGGGACAGACGTCTGAGCTGAAGCCCAAATAATTCCCTGGGAGGGAACAGACATCTGTCAACCCCACGACAGACGTCTGTCGAGGCATATAGGCTGTTTCAGGCTGAAAACATGATAGATTGATTTGTGAAGATGCGGGGGCAATTTGGGTAATTGGCCTATCTCTATATAAGCTATTTTCTGAAGTGGATTATGTAGAGCTTGAATACATGATTTGGGATCAAGGGTTTGTTCTCAAGGGAGAATTAGGGTTTATAACCTAATTCAAATTCTTCAATTATATTCTCCTCAAACTCTTTTCTATATTGAAATATAGTGATTATTGGATCAATATCTTGTATTCCTTTCATCGTGGTGATAAAATACTGTCTCCAAATTGGATGTACACTAACAAGAAGTTAGTGGAACCACTATAAATCCTTGTGTCATTTATTTTGCTACTTTGTCATTAGTTTCTTGCTTGTGATTGAGATTTGGATTGTTCGTGACGGGTTGATATTGGTTTTGTGACTAGAGTTATGACTTTGGTTGTTTTTGCAAGTCTAACAATGATATAGTCTTCCGCTAGCGCATTGTGGTTTAGATATCGGATTTGAGTGGACTTGAATCGGATTAATCACAACGGTTATAACAATTGGTATCAGAGCTGTTTTGGTGCTTGTTAGGTTTTTGTGAAAATGCCGGAGACGGATAGTAGCTCGGTAAGTCCTTCAACCGGAAGTACAAATAGTGTGGCACCTTATGTACAGGGTTCATATGCAGTGTCGGGTTCTCAATTGGTTATTGACAAGTGGAATGGTGATATTGACTTTGAGAAGTGGCAATGGAAAATGAAAGCGGTTCTTAGGCGGAATCGGGTGCACCGAGTAGTATTTGATACTCACTTATTGTCAAGTGATATCTCGGATGTTGAGAGAGAGGAGATGGAGGAATGGGCTTACACTACTCTTCAACTTGCTATGGGGAGAATGTGATCTCCGAAATTAGTAGTGAGACTACCGCTAAAGGTATTTGGGACAAGTTGGAAGAACTTTATATGAAGAAGTCACTCACTAACCATTTGATCTTGTTGCGAATGTTTTTCACCTTCAAGATGAAGGAGGGTAATTCGCTTAAGGCACATTTGAATGCCTTTGATGACTTGCTCATGAAGATGAAGGCCATTGATTTGAAGATTGAGGAAGAGCAAAAGGCGATGATATTATTGTGTTCGTTGCCAGACCGCTACACGGGTTTCTCAAATAGTTTGATCTATGGCCGGGATACCTTGACTCTAGATGATGTCAAGACGGGTCTTCTTAGTGAGGAGTTGAGAGATCAAATGAAGGAGATGAGTGAGGGAAGTAGTGGAGCTAGTAGTAGTCACAGATTGTTTGTGGAGAAAGAAAAGAATGTGAAGAAAGGAAACCGGGGGCGTTCTAAATCAAGAAAACCCGGCGGAAGAGGTAAATCCAAAGAAAGAAATGGCAAGTGCTTTATTTGCAAGAAACCGAGACATTGGAAGAATGAATGTCCGTACAAAGATAAGAAGGAAGTAGCGTCTTCATCCGTGGTGGTGGAGAGTGTGGTTGGTGAGATAGATGAGAATGTGTTGACGGCGGTAGCAACGGGTGTTTCGGGTAATGAATGGGTACTCGATTCGGGTGCGTCGTATCATATGACGCCAAATAGAGATTGTTTTTTGTCCTTTGAGGTCAAAGAGGGAAATGCAATTGTTATGGGAAATGGTGCTATTTGCAAGTCGATAGGTAGTGGCTCCGTGCAAATAAGGATGTTTGCTGGAGTTGTTCGCACGCTCACCAATGTTCGCTTTGTTCCGAGACTTGGGAAGTCGCTTATATCTTTGGGGCAATTGGATTCTCTAGGATGAAAGATCACTATCGAGACGGATTGCTTGAGGGTTTCGAAGGGAGCACTTGTGGTTATGAAGGGTGCTAGGACTCATGGTATATATTTGCTTCAAGGTGTGACCATTGGAGGTGAGACTTGTGTGGGTGTTGATAGTTCTCGTGACTTGGATGCAACACGGTTGTGGCATTTGAGATTGGGTTATGTCTCGGACAGGAGTTTGGATATTCTTCGGAAGCGGGAGATGATTGATGGTGAGAGTTTCAACAAACTAGAGTTTTGCGAGGAATGTGTCATGGGGAAGCAAACAAGGTCATCATTCGATCAAGGCAAGCATGACTCAAAGGAGGTTCTTGATTATGTTCATTCGGATGTTTGGGGACCAACACTGGTTGCTTCTTTGGGAGGAGCAAGGTATTATATTTCTTTCATTGATGATTCATCTCAAAAGGTATGGGTGTATGTAATGGGGGCCAAGTCGGAGGCATTTGCTAAGTTCAAAGTGTGGAAGGCTCTTGTTGAGAATGAGAGTGGAAAGACTTTGAAGGTGTTAAGGACCGACAATGGCGGCAAATATGTCTCGCGTGAATTCTTGGAGTATTGTAAGCATCACGGGATCCAGAGACATTTTACTACACCGGGAGATCCGCAATCTAATGGAGTAGCGGAGAGAATGAACCGAACTCTACTTGAGAAAGCTCGATGCTTGAGATTGACATCCGGTTTGTCTAAGGGATTTTGGGCTGAAGCTTTGTCAACCGCGGTGCATATTGTGAATCGAATTCCGTGCTCGGCCATTGGTAACAAAATTCCAGAGGAAGTGTGGAAAGGGAAGAGTGTTGACTTGAGATATCTTCGTGTGTTTGGTAGCCCAGTTTATGTGCATGATCCGGGGAATGATAAGCTTGGAGCTAGAGCATTCAAAGGGGTCTTGCTTGGTTTCACGGATGGCGTGAAAGGCTATCGGATTTGGAATCCGGAAACAAAGATGGTTGTTAATTCTCATCATGTCACTTTTGATGAGTCGGCTTTATTCAAGGTGAATGAAAACTCATCGGATGTTCCGGATTTGGTTCATGGTGAATCAAAGGAGAAGGAAGTCATTCCCACATTCCGTCCAAGTGGTAGTAGAGTTGAAGAAGCTCGTGGGGTTGAAGCGGTTGATGAAACATCACATAGTCCACATGGTTCCTCTAGTGATGATGTTGGTGATGTACATGATACTAGAGAAGTTTCGACTCAAGGTGGAGCCGAAAGGTGTTTAGGTGAAAGTATTGCTACTCGGGTTGGTCGACGTGCAATAAGGCCTCCTGAAAGATATGGTGATTGGAACTACCTTAGCTTTAGTGATCATTTGGACTATGCTCTCAATGTAGTCCAAGATGAGCCGATGGACCTTGATGACGTCTGGAGTCGAGAGAGAGCTCGAAGTGGATTTGCACCATGGAGGAAGAGATGCAATCGCTTATGAAGAACCGAACTTGGGAGTTGGTTCCACTTCCTCAAGGAAACCGTACCATAGGGTGCAAATGGATTTACAAGGTGAAGGATGATGGAAGGTATAAAGCAAGCTTAGTGGCAAAGGGGTTCTCACAAAGGAAAGGAAAGGAAAGGAGTATGATGAAATTTTTGCACCGGTGGTTTGTCATACATCTATCCGAGTTTTACTAGCCATAGTTGCTATCCATGACTTGGAGTTGGAGCAACTTGATGTGAAAACCGCCTTCTTGCATGGAGACTTGGATGAAGACATCTATATGGAGCAACTGGAAGGGTTTGTTGTAGATGGTAAGTCTAATATGGTTTGCAAGTTGAAGAAATCACTATATGGGTTAAAGCAATCGCCTAGACAATGGTACAAGAGATTCAATCATTTCATGCTTGAAAGTGGCTTCCATCGAAGAATCAAGGATGCTTGCGTATATTTCAAGAGGTTGGGAAATGATTGTTGGGTGTATTTACTCTTGTATGTGGATGATATTCTCATTGCTTCCAAGGATCAAAATGAAATCAACAAGTTGAAGATGCTTTTGAAATCGGAATTCGAGATGAAGGATCTTGGAGAAGCAAGAAAAATCTTGGGCATGGAAATAGGAAGGGATCGAAAGCATTTTGAGTTAAGATTGACTCAAAAGGAATACATTAAGAAAGTGCTTTGCTGGTTTAGCATGGAGGATGCAAAGGCGTTAAATACACCTTTACCTTTGCATATGAAGCTTTCAGAGAAGGGATCACCTATCGGGGATAAAGACAAGGCTTATATGGCAAAGGTGCCATATGCAAGTGCGGTTGGTAGTTTGATGTACGCAATGGTGTGTACAAGGCCTGATATTGCAAATGCCGTAGGGGTGGTTAGTCGGTATATGGCTTATCTGGGGAAATCGCATTAGGAAGCCGTGAAGGCTATTATGAGATACTTGAAAGGCACAACATCTCATGGACTTGTCTTTGGTGGTAGTGATGATAGGAGTTGCAAGTAGGTTGGTTATTGTGACTCGGACTACGCCGGTGATAGGGATCGGAGGAAATCAACTTCCGGGTATGTCTTCACACTTGGCGGGACATCCATTAGTTGGAGATCGCGATTGCAAACCGTAGTTGCTTTATCCACTACGGAGGCGGAGTTGATTGCCGCTGTGGAAGCGGCCAAGGAGGCACTCTACTTGAAGCGATTGTTGTGTGACTTGGGTTTCGAACATGAAAGTGTTGATGTTCGATGTGATAGCCAAAGTGCTATCCATTTGGCGGATAATTTGGCGTTTAGCTCATGGACCAAGCATATTGAGGTGAGGGAGTCATTTCTTGTAGCCATGGATGAGGGTAAGCTAGTATACCTTCGGAAAGTGCACACAAAAGATAATGCGGTGGATATGTTTACGAAGGCATTGCCGTATGGGAAGTTTGAGCATTGCTCGAACTTAATTCGCTTGTTGAGTTGCTAGGTGCCACGGGGTGGCACAGGGTTGGAGAGAGTGATTTTGTTTGGAGATGATGGAAAGGAATAGCGGTGAGAGATTGGAAATCTATCTTCATGGTAAGTACTCGCTTCACTCCCGAGTACATTGTCTTATGGTGAGACGTTTGGTTTGAATACTTTCAACATTTCATTGGCAGGTGGGGACTTTGCCTGAACTCGTTAGTGGAGTGCAATGGGTGGTGGCTTTGCCGGATCTCATTGGGAAAGTATTCATGTTGCTTGGTCGAAGGTAGAAGGAAATGCATGGTGCATTGGAGTTTGGAGTTGAGATGGTTATAGTATCGAGGTGGAGTGTTGTGATATGCGATACTATATATATGTTGGATTGAAGAGGTCGAAGATAGCTTTGAGTCGCGGAAGACGGTTCGCAAATCGGTGCTCGTATGTGGAAGCTATAAGCTGGAAGGTGCAAGTTTTCAAGAGGCTAGAGCGACAGACGTCTGTCATGAGAATGACAGACGTCTGACACTACAGGGGAATTTTCCCGAAAGTTTGGATAGACGTCTGTCCCATGGGGGACAGACGTTTGAGCTCAACAGACGTCTTTTATACTGGGGACAGACGTCTGAGCTGAAGCCCAAATAATTCCCTGGGAGGGAACAGACGTTTGTCAACCCCACGAAAGACGTCTGTCGAGGCATATGGGCTGTTTCGGGCTGAAAACATGACAAATTGATTTGTGAAGATGCGGGGGCAATTTGGGTAATTGGCCTATCTCTATATAAGCTATTTTCTGAAGTGAATTAGGTAGAGCTTGAATACTTGATTTGGGATCAAGGGTTTATTCTCAAGGGAGAATTAGGGTTTATAACCTAATTCAAATTCTTCAATTCTATTCTCCTCAAACTCTTTTCTGTATTGAAATATAGTGATTATTGGATCAATCTCTTGTATTCCTTTCATCGTGGTAATAAAATACTCTCTCTCCAAAGTGGATGTACACTAGAAAGAAGTTAGTGGAACCACTATAAATCCTTGTGTGATTTATTTTGCTACTTTGTCATTAGTTTCTTGCTTGTGATTGAGATTTGGATTGTTCGTGACGGGTTGATATTGGTTTTGTGACTAGAGTTATTGCTTTGGTTGTTTTTGCAAGTCTAACAACGATCTAGTCTTCCGCTAGCGCATTGTGGTTTAGATATCGGATTCGAGTGGTCTTGAATCGGATTAATCACAACGGTTATAACAATGATAACAAAAGCATTGCTTTGCTTAATCCTATGTCTGGAAAATTGGCTGCACTTCCCGATCTGCCAAGGCCGTTTACTTTTGAAGCTGAAAACTACGCTGGCTTACCCACAAAAGCAATCTGGAGTACTAATCATATCGGTTTTGGTTTCGATCTCAAAAGCCACAAGTACAAAATCGTTTAGTTTGTAAACGGTTTACATACAAATCATGGTATTTCACGTTGTTATGTGTTAACAGTGAACAATGACCACCCTACTACTTCATCACGGAGAAAAATAGTTATTTCTTATCAGTCTTTTCATTTTCGGTGGATGCCTATTTATGTAGATGGGGTATTATATTGGCAAAAGTGTGGTTGTAGGGAAGGTATGCCTATGGATGTTTTTGCCTTCAATCTGAGTACGGAGAAGATTAGTGTTTTTGAGACCAAGTGTATATTTGGCGGATATGGGCCGACAAAGCATTTGACTGTCTTAGAAGGGAAACTTTGTTGTACTGAAATCACTCCGACAGACGATATGTATGTTACGAAGATATGGAAGCTCAGCTATGGCGTCGTGAATAACGTTAGCTGGATACTTTCCTACAAACCAGCTATTTGTGGCTATTATAAGCTTCTCTATCCATTATACGTGGACGACTATAAGAGAGTAAATGTGAAGGTTTTGGGGACTTGTATCGCTATGACATCAGTAGCAAGAGTCTGGAAATATATCCTGTTAAAGAAAAAGCTGAAGGAGTTGCTTATTCTCCCTACAATAACCTCTCAGCCATTCACTCAGAAACCATTGTTCCAATTGCATTGCCTTTATGAATTAAGATCATCATCATGATGCACTGATTTTTGCTGGATTTTGACATCATCATGTCACGCAAAGAGAACATGCTGATTCCAGAGTAGACCATGCCATTCCCTGATTTGTATTTTGTTTGCTTAATCTGTCAACTTTAAACATATTTTTTTCAAATTTTTTATTTATTTTTTATAATGTTATTTACATGTTTTAGTTAGCTTTTACAGTTAGTCAGTTTCTGTGCTACCCTGTTTATTTGTTCCCTTTGTCCTTTACGTTGCTCCTTTCATCTACATATCCCTCCATCAATATAAAATTATCTAGTTTTTAAGGCTGCTTTCTCTTTTGTGTTGCCACTGTGAGAAAATAGGTTTTCCATAACATACTAGGAGTGAAGTGTGTACTTCAACTATTTAAAACTTACTTATGAATTTAAAACTTCGTCTACCTGAATTATAAACAAAAAAAAATGATACAATTAGCATTGAAGGCATTTCACAATAAAACCCATTTTAAACCATCGGTTGTTTAGCTGAATGTGTTATGCTTGTATGCGAATAAATGCAATGGCGAGCGAAAAATTTGGTGTGAAAATCAGGTGTCATATCTTATCACTTTTCGCTTAAATGCAGTTTCGCATTAATGGACAAGGATATAAATTAGCCACCTATCTCGAGCTCCTCCATTTTCCCTGCGCTATCGACTGGTAGCTCCATCGTGTGTGATTTTTTGGCAGTGAAGCCAGTTTGAATCAAAATTCAAATGTTGTGATATCGGAGTGTGGCAAAGGTGAATGTTTGAACGTTAGTTGTAACCACCGTGGCTCGGTGAAACCGTGCAAGGTAGGAAGGATGTTCTGGTTCAATACAAATGCGAAGTGAATGTTAAATTGACGCGCCCACAAGGTGTTTGTGTTAATGCCAAGCTCAAACCTGTGCATGATGTCTCATGCGTTCAAGTTACTGCTGTGCAGCCGTACTTCATCCCAATTCATGGACCTCCCTCTTTACTTCTCTGCCTTCCAATGTAGGCATCTACTCCCCTGTTAAATTTGACAAGAATATGGTGAACGCTGTCTCGCCACTTTCTCTCGAATTAATTGAGGCCGGGGCAAGCTTTTTGTCCGATTATGCGGTGAATTTCTTTCTAGACCCAATGCAATGTATTTAGGAGCCTAGGTCACTTTATAGGAGGCTAGGAAACTCAGGGGCGATATTAAGGTTATCCTCCTGGGTTTGATGTACTACTCAAATTTTTCATCCCTTAAAGAGCGCCTTCTAATGTTCATATAAGAAAAATTTAAACTATCCGTTACATATTGCCGAATTAACTTGTATTACAAACTGAAACAATTATGAAACTGATGTCAAATTGGGTGCAACGAACGTGCACACGTGCACACATGCACAGTGTGCACATTGATTCGAATTGGTCACCCAAGCCCAATTAGGTGTTGTTGCCTGCTACATCTACCATCTTCAACTCCTTAACATCTGCTAGAACCTTTGCCATGATTTCAAATGATCTTAGTGGCTGGGAAAGCTTAGGTGTTCGATCAATTGCCTTGTTTATAACTTATTGCAGTCCACATGTTTGATGATATGCCTGATCGTAACATTTTCCCTCCCCTTGAGAAAAAGTCCTTGCCTCAAGTATCCTCAAGTTCTACTGTAGGAAATTTCTTTACTATTTCCCAAATAACCTCCCATGTAGCATCTGAAGTAGGTATATTCTTCCACTTAAATATAACTTGGGTGACTGGCCTATTATTTTTAGAAACAAGTCCGCAATCCAAAATTTGTTCTGGTTCATAAACAACCTCTTCCTGAAAAGATGAAAGTGATTGCTGAATAACAATGTGAGATCCCGATTTCTTTTTCAATTGAGAAATGTGGAATACAGGATGTATTTGTGAAGATTTGGGTAGGTCTAATTTATAGGCTACTGCACCAATTTTATAAATAATTTTGAATGGGCCAAAGTATTTAGGAGATGACTTTGTAGTCTTTGTAGAACTAACTGAAATTTGTTATGTAGTCATAGTTTTATATATACCTAGTCATTGACAGAGTAACCCCTATCGATCCTTTTACTATTGGGAAATTTCTGCACACTTTCTTGAGCCAGTTGCTAGTTGTCTTTTAAAAATTGTATTGTTATATCTCTAGAAAATAAATGTTGATCAACCTGTTGTACTTTTGTAGTGTTTGGCATATATGAAAGAAGATTTGGAGGTACTTTGCAGTAAAGAATCTCATATGGTGTCACTTGTGATGGCTCCTTCCAAGAAGTGGAACCGATATTTTGCCAGTATTAACAAGTTGCACCATTCACATGATGACGACAGACAAAGCTGCGTAGGTAAGTCTCTAGCTTTTTTTTGGGCAGTGAAGCCAGTTTGAAACGAAATTCAAATGTTGTGATAATGGCATGTGGCAGGTGAATGTTTGAACCTTAATTGTAAGCACTGTGGCTCGATGCATGGTAGGAAGGATGTTCCAATTTAATGCAAATGCGAAGTGAATGTTAAATTGATGCGCCCACAAGGTGTTTGTGTTAATGCCAAGCTCAAACATGTGCGTAATGTCTCATGCGTTCATGTTTCTACCGTGCAGCCTTAGCCTGTACTTCCCAAGTCATGGATCTCTCTCTTCGCTTCTTTGCCTTCCAGTGCAGGCATATACTCCCCTGTTGAATTTTATTTGAATGTGGTAAACAGTGTCTCACAATTTTCCCTTGAATTAATTGAGGCCGGACAAGCTTTTAGTCCGATTATGTGGTGGATTTCTTTCTAGACCCAATGCAATGTATTTAGGAGCCTAGGTCACTCTATAGGAGGCTAGGAAACTTAGGGGAAATATTAAGGTCATCCTCCTGGATTTGATGTACTATTTAAGAGCGTCTTCTAGTGTTCACATAAGACAAATTTAAACTAATCGTTACATATTGCCTGATTAACTTGTATTACAAACTGAAACAGTCACTACAACAAAAACACCATATTACAACTTTAATTTTACAACTGTGGTAAAAACACGGTTGTAATAGATGTTTTTTACAACTACCCATTCCTTAAAGTTGTAATAAACGTATTTTTAGCAACTTTTCATTTTGTTAGTTGTAATAGATGCCTATTACCAACTTCATGTTTATAATATTTATATTTAATAACTAATCATATAAATATTTAATTATAATTAATAATTAATAATAAACTTAGGAATCAATAATATTTATTAATTATTATTAAATAATTAGTAAATAATATTTTTAACAAGCCTTTTTCCTTGTTAGTTAATTGTGAATAAATTATAAATAATTGCAAAATAATTAATTATAGATAATAATTACTTTTAAATAATATAACTAATAATTAATATATAATAAATTCTTTGTTTTTTAGACAATAATTATTTAAATTAAAATTTAATAATCAATATTAAATAATATATAAAAGTTAGAAATAAATATTAAATAATTAAAATAAATATAAAAACAATTAATAATTAAATAAAATAGTATTAATTAATAATCAATGTAAAATTAATATTTAGCACATAATACCAAAGTAATTTGTAACTAATAATTTATAACTAATTAGTAGTTACTCAGTAATAAGTTATCAATAATCAATTAAAAAAAATTAAACAAAATTCGTGTTTAAATAAGCATTTTTTAATTAATAGTTTATGCATAATTCACTATCTCTTCCATAGCTTCAAAAATGAATTTTGCTTTGGCTCCAAAATTGAATTTGGTCTCCAGACCAAAAATTTCAGCAACTCTTTCACGATATGCAGTTGTAAATATATGTTTCTTTTACCACTGAATGTTGTAAACAAATCAGGGCCCTTGCCTTAAATTCACGTTTGGCTCCAAAATCAAATTTAAATTCCATTCCTTCAAAATTTTGGCTCCATTCCTCAAAATTTTGGCTCCTTCCCGAAATTTCCCCCTTTCGTTGACTTTTTTTTATCCACTCATTTTCTTCTTCAGCCGTTTCTCTATTATTCCAAAATCGAAAAAATCCCTAAATCGTCCACTGAAAAATCCAGTCTTCCCAAATTCGTAAATCATGGCCTCCACTCCTCCACCGAAAATTGGTTTTCCAAATCCGAAAAATCGCTTCACCCAAATCAAACACCGCTACCGTCGCCACTGTCCTCTCTTATAATGAGCCGAGCGCCATCACCTGTTGTCCGCGGCAAGCTGTTTCACTCCATATTTGTAGCCGCCACCATCACTAATCGGAGTTCGCAGCGCTCGTTGTTCGCGCTGCCTTCCTGAATCTGTTCCCTCCTTCACTTGCGTCGCTCGAAACCCATGTCAGCTATCGACGTCCATCTCCCACATAAGTCGGAGCCCACCGTTGTTTGCAATCGCAACCTCTCTACCTTGAGCCTTCGCCGCTATCGTTCAAGGTGAGTTCGTTACTCATGATTGATGCTTGTTCAAGAAATTAATTTCAGTTTAATGTTGCACTCTCGTCATTTTCTTCTATACCTTCGACACTTGCTATTTTACGTCCATACCCTGCATATACTCCATCTGCTTTATCCTCTTGTTTATGCTCAACTTGAGATGGTTTTACAAGTAGTTTAAAACACCTGATATTTACTTATCTTACTTTAAGAATAGTTGGTGTACTCCTCTTGAACTTGGTAGCACTTTGGTAAAAATGTAGGGTATGTACAACATTTTAAATAGTTATGAATGTGGCATTTGACACGCATGGTTCATGAATACTTACTGGGCTTGTTTCCAATATGCTTTAGTTATATTCTTTTTGCCAGTTTGGGACTTGAGACTATTTTTCTTATAGTATACTTCTCTGCTTTGCCTTCAAGCTTATTATTTGATATTGTCATGTATTGTGATCCATTTTTTTGTTTGCGGCTTGGTCTTGGCCCTTGTTGCATGTATGTGGGTACTCATCCTCACCATGTTATTGTTCCATTTTGAAATCTAAGACTTGCATGAAACACTAATGCATTGCTAAAGCTGATTTTGGGTGAATATCTCAGTGTATATCATTGATAATGCTGACTGCAATGAATATGTTGTACACTATTTGGATGGTACAGAAAATGAACCTACATTCACTACAAGAAAAATCGCAAATAGCGTCATATTTTTAGCAGCGGAAAATTCCATCGTAAATTAGCGACGGATTTTCCTGGAATCTTTAAGGGATAATAGTTAAGATTTTTTATTTCTGCTTACTATAAATTATTACCGTCGACTCTTGTTTTCCGTCGCTAAACCATTGCAAATAGCTGCACTTCACCGTCATCTACCTTTCATCGCTAAATTCCGTTGCAAATGGAGGCAGTTTACCGTCTTGTATATTTTAAAGCTATTTTGCAACGGTTTTTCAAGGGATTCACAAGGGACTTCTATGTTAATTCTTTGTAAAATATTTTCCTGTTATGTTTTTACTAAGTAACTGATAATTAAAAATAATTTAAATAATAGTATACTAATTTCAAAAAATAAATAATTAATATTAATAGTAAATAATATTTCATAGTTAGTATTGTTTAATTAATAATTACAACAAAATAATTAAGAGGTAATAATAATTAATAAAATAGATTAATATTCGCTTTTTGATTAAATTTATTTTGATAATCAATGATTAAATTTATTTTGATAATCAATGATTAAATTTATTTGTAAATATTTTATTTTATGTACATATGAAACGACCCGAACTTCCCCGCGAAGGAAAGCCCGGATTGAGTTGAGAACAAGCCATGTCGGGACACAAACAGAAGAACATTTCATTGTTAATTACAATAATTCATCAGAATACAGGAATATACAGAGTATGAATAAATATTATACGTTTAATATACATCAGAAAAATATCAGAGATTACAATTACATTTAAATACATCGTAGTGGAAAACCAATACAAAGCACAACTGAAAGTAATACACGGATATAGAGCTTTCCGAATATCGCTTCAGTTGTAAATCAGGATCCTGTGAATATAAATCTGCAAAACCAAAACTACTAGCTGCCCGTGTGGAAATAAGGGCACCCAGAGTTTAGGTTAAAACAATAAACTCCAGGTCAGTCATGTGACAGGTGGGAGAACTAAAACAGTTATTAATCTTTATTTTAAAGTTCGGTAAATCAAGGTACCACGCCGTATAACACGAAACGGGTTTCCTCCCAAGAATACCAGTGCATAAAACAACAGCGCAATGCTAAATAAAGAACAATGAAGCTATTATAAGACCCAGGTCCCATCACACAATGCAACACAAGCCGGAGGATAGGGTTTTACCTTATAATAGCCAAAGAATGCTTGATACGCTAAATTTCATCTTTTATTATAACTATAAGTTATAGTGTCAAAACAATTTCAATCATAAGTATCAATCATAGACAGCATAAGTGCCCCATACCACTATGTCGCCATACTAGGCTCTACAATCAAAACCACAAAGTCACGTATTGGAAGTTGGATTTCCATCTGTGAACCGAGGCAAGGGATCGTCCTCACCGCTTCGAGACGCTCTAGCTCGTGTCTCAGGAACAGAACACTTCGTCCCTTGGAGCGACAGGGCCGGTCCACCGATATGGATTAAAATGCCTGAACACTGCGTTTCCCCACCCTTTGGGGCATAAATGAGCCAAATGACTCCATCGGCTCCACATAGTCATTGATATATCTGAGGCGCCTCGCAATCCAACAACCACACAGGTAAAAATAATATAAATGTCATGGCTGGTAGGTCACTGACACCACCCTAGCTAGAAGGAAACGCATGCCCTCCCTGAGGTCCTCTCCCGTTTCTGGTTCACACTGGGGTGTGAGGCTCGCGAATTAACGCTACACAAAGCTACGCCACAAAGGCCGTGCTTTGATCATCAACCACAAGACTCTGCTTTTCAACAGAAGCCTGAATCATTTGCATCTTAGCATGCCACACAGGAAAACCACTCCATGCAACCGATATCCATCAATCACACAGAATGATATCCAATGTCAGACAAACAGTCCATTTACAAGTCCGTTCTGGGTCTGAACGAAACCGGAGGCACATTGTACCTCGCATATCCATCGATCTCCAAGTACGTCTGGACGATCACCAACTGATTCCCTCCTCTTGGGTGTACAGCCCAATCAAGATCATCAATAATTATCCAAACGATGTTAAGACCTCCAGTCTTCGACCACTGTCTTCATCCTCGACCCATCGTCGAATCAGTTATTCAGAATGGGATAAACCCGGTCTTTCTGAATAACTCGCGTATATAATCAACAAGTGTTACACAAACACAACATACGCCTCATTCCAATTCAGAATATTCTTTTATTCAAATATTCTTATACTTTGGGAAAGGTTCCCATTAATTTTATCAAAGATAAATTCTTTAAATTTATTATTTAATCTTCTTTTGAATATCAATTCGAACCAAATTATGGTTTATCCAAACTAGTCGGGATTAGCAAACCTTACCGAAGTAATCACTTGTTAAATTTCCCAACGCCAACCTATTCATCCCATGAAGTAAAACTGGTCATACTTTATATCTAACACCACGGTGTTATCGGTAAATTCAATTACCATTTCACGTTCAGATCTAATTAAAGATTTAACTATCGCCTGGAGCAAAACTGGTGATACTCCATTCTCGATCATTTCAATCTAATTGAAGAATCTTTTTAAAACTCCACTTGGTTTTAATCTTCCTAGAAATCACTATTAATGATTATTTAACTTGGGAAATCATATCTTGTCTTTAACTGGGTTAAAGAATCAATGTCATTTAAAACACCGTACACGATAAACCCAAAAATCAATTCCAATTAAATACCATTTAATTGGTATACTTCATTAAATCTAAATAAAAAGATTTAATCTTTTTCTCAACTGGGTTTAAGAACAGTGTTAATGAAGACACCATTCACGACAAACCCAAATCCCATTTGATATTAAATACAAGGCTCTGAATAGAAAATATATCGGCTTATATTCAATATCAAATTCTACGACCAACAAATATCGTATTGAAAATAACAATATAAATATATCTTTCAAATTTCCATAACAATATCTGTATAATCACGAAATCCAACATCGAAATATTCCAAAGACAATTTCGATTCAAATCCATTCCAATTTAATTATTGGAAATTCTGGTTACTTTTAAAACCCTTTCAAATCCAATCTATTTATTTCAAAAATAAATGGATTATAATTCTAGTTCAAAACTAGTTCATTTCGATAAAAATTTATTTTTATCTTTTCAAATATGGAATTTTTCATCCCAATTCTTTCCAAATCATTTCTTATGATTTTACACAAATTATTGCTATTTTTAATAATTTTATCAAGGCTCGTACAGTCGATTTCCATAAATGGCCATCGAACTGCACTTACAGCGACCTTTTCCAAATTTGATTTGGACATAATTCCAAATCCAACTGTTAGATTTCAAATCTCTAATATTCGTTAGAAAGCTCTTTTCGATACGAACCCAATGGTTCTGGTTTTAGGAGAATCCGACGGTCGGATCTCCCGTAATGTCCATTCGAAGTCAATGGTCGAAATTCGTGAACTGCCGCAGCGCGGCGCGTTCTATTCTGGCCATTATATATATAATACATATGTTATATATTTTGTCGATTTCCTTTTAAAACGTATTTTATAAATCGTTTTAAATTCGTTTTCAAAACGATTTCAACTTCATATTCAATTTAATATCAAAATTGAATATTCCATATCATTAATATATAAATGATAATATTTTCAAAACGTTATATTTTGAAATCACTTGCTTTTCTATATTCATTATAAAAACGGATATAATCGATATAAATATCGTTCGTGTCAAAATGACGCATAACTAATCAACACGGCTTTATATATTTCAATAACTTCTTTATTCTATTCAACAAATGAATATTTTCTTCAACACATGAATATATATTTTATTCAACACATGAATATTTATTAATTCTCACTTACAATAAAAGTGTGAACTTTATTGTATAAATATTACTTTCAACAAATGAATTTTCTTTTATTCAACACATGAATATGTATTTTATTCAACACATGAATTTTCTTTTATTCAACACATGAATATTCTTTTATTCAACACATGAATATTTATTAATTCTCACTTACAATAAAAATGTGAACTTTATTGTATAAATATTTCGTTCAACACATGAATTTTCTTTTATTCAACACATGAATATTCTTTTTATTCAACACATGAATTTTCATTTTATAATATTCTTTATATTCTAAATTGGAATGAGGCCCAATCAGTTACCATATAATGTTAATTATATGGATTCCCTAAAACACATGTATATAATAGCAATGATAAATAATCAACCATCATCCAGAGTGCACCATACAACTGCATAAGCATTAAATAATTAACGCTTACACAGTCTGTCAACCAATCGATCGACATACAGCTAAATAATTGGGATTAGTGTACGCCAAATATCATCCCAACACCCATGTGGGGTTTCAAATCAACAAACACAGATTTTTATTTGTGTAGTTGGGCAATGTGTAAAATTTATCGTCCCAATCAATATCAGTCAAATGGGTGTACATAAACAAACCGTCCGATTTGTTTATAAATATTTATTTTATATACACGTTAAAAATTATATTTGTAACTATAAAATATTTTATTCCATTCCACATCACACAATCAACTTTGACAACACATCGATTAAACAAACAAGTCATCCATGGTCTGTGGATGACCGGTGTCGGATGCGACTAAGCACCATCTGCATCCTAGTATATATTTCAAACTAGAAATTAAAATAAAAGTGAGGAGTTCTCACCGAGAAGCTAAACCAAACGCCACGACTCTTCATATGTAGGAAATCTTCGTCGTGCTCGCCCTTTATCACTTTCGTCGTGTTTCCAATGAGATCTGTTTCACGCTGTTCATAGTAAAAATCATATTTTTATCACTTCATTCCAATAAATAAAAATCATATTTTTTTTACTTCATATATACATAAAAATCGAATTTTTACTTTGCTAATCCTTATATAAAAATCGAATTTTTATAACGCTACTTAAATAAAAATCATATTTTTAAAACGCTATCTTCTATATAAAGATTATATTTTTATCGCTTCACTTCCTATATAAAAATCGTATTTTTATACAAAGAAAATTCATATAAAAATCCCATTTTTAATTAGTTACATATATAAAAATCGTGTTTTTATATAATTAAAAATCACGCCTTTACTCTAATAAAAATCTTAACTCTTTGCTAAATTAAAAATCACATTTTTACAAATGTAAAAATCACATCCTTGTTAATTTAAAAATCACTACTTTGTGTAAACAAAAATCGAACCTTTATGTTTCATAAATCAAATCTTTAATTCACTAATTATAAAATAAAGTTCATATTTTTATCTAATCTAATATTTATATTCTATTCGTATAAAAATCGAATTTTTATTTCACTAATAAACACATAAAAATCAGATTTTTATCTTCGTATAATAATTAAAAATCTGCGAACAAAAATTCAAATTGGAATACATACTTCAAATCGAGCAAGGAGGAGGCGGAGGTGCTGCGTGGGGGTGCTGGAGCAGAGACTGGCGCAGGCGGGTCCGGGTGTGGCACGCGATTCCAGCTCGCGGTTTTGGGGGTGGTGTCCTCGATTTGGGGGTTTCGGGTTAGGTCTTTGGGGAGGGAAGGGGCGCCGGCGTCGTTGGTCAGAGGAGGAATCGGGGAAGAGAATCGCGAGGGGGGGCTTGACGGAGGGGAGGCGGAGTGGTGCCTGGTGGCGGTCGCGATGGGGAAAAGGGGAGGGGGGCGACTGGTTTCCACGAGCTTTTTTTTTATTTATTTAAACGTTGACTGTAATGAGAAGGGAGAGAGAGAGGTTAGAGATTTATATAATTATATATATATATATATATTATTATATTTAATTTCAAAATGTACTTTTTTATTTTGAACTCGAAATCAAACACACCGACTGTCGTCCCTAGCTAATTACCCTCACTCCGAACACAATGGGATATGTCACGTAAGCTGATTCGATTGTTTCGATCAGTTTCCGTCAAAATCAAAATATAAATTTATATATTGAATTTGAACGCGCATTTCAATTTACGGGGCCACCTACGACTCTAAAAATTCCCAAAAAATACTTTCTAGCTTCGTATTGACGATACGGTCTTAAGAAAACTAATTTCGTCAAATTTGAAGACCGTTTGAAAAATGGTCATTTTTTGGTCGATCCAAATTGACTGAAACTGTCAAAACACGTTTTCTTTTGCCACGCTCACATATAGATTCAGAAAATTATGAATTTTGGAATCGAGCAATAACTTGACATCACGGATCCAACCAAAGTGGTTTCGTCAAAAACGAAGGTCGTTTGCAAAATTTCCATTTTTAAGGGCCAGAATTCCATAACGACTATTCTGAATTTTCAACTGGGCATAAGTTTTTATTCTCGCTATGAAATTTTGACTTTTCAGATTCGTTGGAAATATATTCTCAAATAGACTCAAGTAATTTTGGTTTTGCCAAAATCCGGTCTATTTTGAATCCTGTACATTCATTTGAACTTTGAAATCGAATTTTCGAACTACCGCGCCATTTTCAATTCCTTTTATAATTAAAATAAAATATTTATATTCTAACGTCGATTCAAATAAATATATTCATTCTAATTCTATTCAAAATAAATTTCTCGTCGTCATTATTTAAAATAATCCATTTTAAATATTCAGAATTCATTAAAATCGCCAAAATAAAACAATTTAAATTGGTTCTGATTTCCGGGTTATTACAATCTCCCCCACTTAAAACTTTTCGTCCTCGAAAAGGAACGAAGCTGAAAGTTGTTTAACTGATCAACTCAACTTTCATTATTTTCATTATGGCTTAAGTTCTTCAACTTTTCAGTTTCTAAGAACTTTTCAAATTTTTCAAAAATTTGGCTAACACCCTAAATTTTCGAAAATTTTCGCCATAACCTCCCCTGCACGGGAGCACCAGGAAAATCCCGAAATTTCCATACAAGCCTTTCCAATCCAAAAAGAAAAAGAAATAGCCAAGCGGCTCATAAAATCATCCAAAACCCTAGAAATACAATAAACATGTACCTATTTGTCGGGCAAACAATTTTATTCTTCTGCTCTAGCCTCTTTGCTATGATCTGTTCAATGGATACACATGTATATGCATGCAATTTCAAACAATTTTCAATTAAGTCCAACATTTGATATAATTTGGCTAAATGGTTCAAATTCTAATTAATCACAACAATAATCAAACAACACAATCAGCAATCAATTAGTTAATTAACGTTTCAAATTTATAATTTTGATATATATACAAAAAAATCATGTTTTTGATGCCAAGTCACAACAATATATTCTAACTACATTTTTGTTCTCACACCAGTCAATTGGAAATATATAGATATCCCACTTTCGAAACTCGAACACAACACTGATGACGGGTACCCATCATCAGAATCATTCCCGGGCAACTACAGTGTGATTCCATATCTATCCAGTATATTAAAACTTCAAATACACGCGGATCAGACGTATACGCAAAATCTTTATATACTTGATTGTCCAAATCAATATAAAAATAATATTCAAATATGAATAATTGATTTAAATTTTCAAAACAAAATTCATTATCATTTTTATTTTTAAAAATATCACTCTCCATACTCGTTCTAGGATACTACTGATCCTATCTCTAACGAGTCATTCTCATTGGATATTACCAATCCATTCTCTGATGAATTCATTCGTTTGGTTCCAAGGCGTCTTGTTCTCGAGCTTTGTAAACCAAAGCTCTGATACAAGCTGAAACGACCAGAACTTCCCCGCGAAGGAAAGCCCAGATTGAGTTGATAACAAGCCACGTCGGGACACAAACAGAAGAACATTTCATTGTTAATTACAATAATTCATCAGAATACAGGAATATACAGAGTATGAATAAATATTATACATTTAATATACATCAAAAAAATATCAGAGATTACAATTACATTTAAATACATCGCAGCGGAAAAACAATACAAAGCACAACTGAAAGTAATACACGGATATAGAGCTTTTCGAATATCTCTTCAGCTGTAAATCAGGATCATGTGAATATAAATCTGCAAAACCAAAACTACTAGCTGCCCGTGTGGAAATAAGGGCACCCAGAGTTTAAGTAAAAACAATAAACTCCAGGTCAGTCATGTGACTGGTGTGAGAACTAAAACAGTTATTAATCTTTATTTTAAAGTTCGATAAATCAAGGGACCACGCCGTATAACACGGAACGGGTTTCCTCCCAAGAATACCAGTGCATAAAACAACAGCGCAATGCTAAATAAAGAACAATGAAGCTATTATAAGACCCAGGTCCCATCAACCAATGCAACACATGCCGGAGGATAGGGTTTTACCTTATAATAGCGAAAGAATGCTTGATACGCTAAATTTCATCTTTAATTATTAGTATAAGTGTATAGTGTCAAAACAATTTCAATCATTAGTATCAATCATAGACGGCATAAGTGCCCCATACAACTATGTCTCCATAGTAGGCTTTACAATCAAAACCGCAAAGTCACGTATCGGAAGTTGGATTTCCATTTGTGAACCGAGGCAAGGGATCGTTCTCACCGCTTCGAGACGCTCTAGCCCGTGTCTCAGGAACAAAACACATCGTCCCTTGGAGCGACAGGGCCGATCCACCAATATGGATTAAAATGCCTGAACACTGCGTTTCCCCGCCCTTTGGGGCGTAAATGAGCCAAATGACTCCATCGGCTCCACATAGTCACCGATATATCTGAGGCGCCTCGCAATCCAACAACCACACAGGTGAAAATAATATAAATGTCAGGGCTGGTAGGTCGCTGACACCACCCTAGCTAGAAGGAAACGCATGCCCTCCCTGAGGTCCTCTCCCGTTTCTGGTTCACACCGAGGTATGAGGCTCGTGAATTAACGCTACACAAAGCTACGCCACAAAGGCCGTGCTTTGATCATCAACCACAAGACTCTACTTTTCAACAGAAGCCTTGATCATTTGCATCTTAGCATGCCACACAGGCAAACCACTCCATGCAACCGACATCCATCAATCACACAGAATGATATCCAATGTCAGACACGCAGTCCATTTACAAGTCCGTTCTGGGTCTGAACGAAACCGGAGGCACCTTGTACCTCGCATATCTATCGATCTCCAAGTACGTCTGGACGATCACCAACTGATTCCCTCCTCTTAGGTGTACAGCCCAATCAAGATCATCAGTAATTATCCAAACGATGTGAAGACCTCCGGTCTTCGACCACCATCTTCATCCTCGACCCATCATCGAATCAGTTATTCAGAATGGGATAAAACCGGTCTTTCTGAATAACTCGCGTATATAATCAACAAGTGTTACACAAACACAACATACGCCTCATTCCAATTCAGAATATTCTTTTATTCAAATATTCTTATACTTTGGGAAAGGTTGCCATTAATTTTATCAAAGATAAATTCTTTAAATTTATTCTTTTAATCTTCTTTTGAATATCAATTCAAACAAAATTATGGTTTATTCAAACTAGTCGGGATTAGTGAACCTTACCGAAGTAATCACTTGTTGAATTTCCCAACCCCAACCTATTCATCCCATGAAGTAAAACTGGTCATACTTCATATCTAACACCACAGTGTTATCGGTAAATTCAATTACCATTTCACGTTCAAATCTAATTAAAGATTTAACTATCGCCTAAAGAAAAACTGGTGATACACCATTCTCGATCATTTCAATCTAATTAAAGATTCATTAAAACTCCACTTGGTTTTAATCTTCCCAAAAATCACTATTAATGATTATTTAACTTGGGAAATCATATCCTGTCTTTTGCTAAAGAATCAATGTCATTTAAAACACCATTCACGATAAACCCAAAAATCAATTCAAATTCAATTCCAATTAAATACCATTTAATTGGTATACATCATTAAATTTAAATAAAAACATTTAATCTTTTTCTCAATGGGTTTAAGAACAGTGTTAATGAAGACACCATTCACGACCAACCCAAATCCCATTTGATATTAAATACAAGGCTCTGAATAGAAAATATATCAGCTTATATTCAATATCAAATTCTACGACCAACAAATATCGTATTGGAAATAACGATATAAATATATCTTTCAAATTTCCATAACAATATCTGTATAATCACGAAATCCAACATTGAAATATCCAAAGACAATTTCGATTCAAATCCATTCCAATTCAATTATTGGAAATTCTGGTTACTTTTAAAACCCTTTCAAATCCAATTTATTTATTTCAAAAATAAATGTATTATAATTCTAGTTTGAAAATTAGTTCATTTCGATAAAAATCTATTTTTATCTTTTCAAATATGGAATTTTTCATCCCAATTCTTTCCAAATCATTTCTTATGATTTTACAAAAATTATTGCTATTTTTAATAATTTTATCAAGGCTGGTACAATCGATTTCCATAAATGGCCATCGAACTGCACTTACAGCGACCTTTTCCAAATTTGATTTGGACATAATTCCAAATCCAACTGTTAGATTTAAAATCTCTAATATTCATTAGAAAGCACTTTTCGATACGAACCCAACGGTTCTGGTTTTAGGAGAATCCGATGGTCGGATCTCCCGTAATGTCCATTCGAAGTCAATGGTTGAAATTCGCGAACTACCACAGCGCGGCGCGTTCCATTCATGCCATTATATATATATATATATATATATAATATGTATTATATATTTCGTCGATCTCCTTTTGAAACGTATTTTATAAATCGTTTTAAATTCGTTTTCAAAACGATTTCAACTTCATATTCAATTTCAGATCAAAATTGAATATTCCATATCATTAATATATAAATGATAATATTTTCAAAACGTTATATTTTGAAATCACTTCCTTTTCTATATTCATTATAAAAACGAATATAATAGATATAAATATCGTTCGCGTCAAAATGACGCATATCTAATCAACACGGCTTTATGTATTTCAATAACTTCATTATTCTATTCAACAAATGAATATTTTCTTCAACACATGAATATATATTTTATTCAACACATGAATATTTATTAATTCTCACTTACAGTAAAAGTGTGAACTTTATTGTATAAATATTTCGTTCAACACATGAATTTTCTTTTATTTAACACATGAATATATATTTTATTCAACATATGAATTTTCTTTTATTCAACACATGAATATTCTTTTATTCAACACATGAATATTTATTAATTCTCACTTACAATAAAAATGTGAACTTTATCGTATAAATATTTCATTCAACACATGAATTTTCTTTTATTCAACACATGAATATTCTTTTTATTCAACACATGAATTTTCATTTTATAATATTCTTTATTTTCCAAATTGGAATCAGGCCCAATAAGTTACCATATAATGTTAATTATATGGATTCCCTACAACACATGTATATAATAGCAACGATAAATAATCAGCCATCATCCAGAGTGCACCACACAACTGCATAAGCATTAAGTATAAATAATTAACGCTTATACAGTTTGTCTACCAATCGATCGACATACAACTAAATAATTGGGATTAGTGTACGCCAAATATCATCCCAACACCCGTGTGGGGTTTCAAATCAACAAACACATATTTTTATTTGTGTAGTTGGGCGATATGTAAAATTTATCGTCCCAATCAATATTAGTCAAATGGGTGTACATAAAAAAACCGTCCGATTTGTTTATAAACATTTATTTTATATACACGTCAAAAATTATATTTTTAACTATAAAATATTTTATTCCATTCCACATCACACAATCAACTTTCACAACACATCAATTAAACAAACAAGTCATCCATGGTCTGTGGACGACAGGTGTCGGTTGCTACTAAGCACTGTCTGCATCCTAGTATATATTTCAAACTAGTAATTAAAATAAAGGTGAGGAGTTCTCACCGAGAAGCTAAACCAAACGCCACGACTCTTCATATATAGGAAATCTTCGCCATGCTCGCCCTTTATCACTATCGTCGTGTTTCCAACGAGATCTGTTTCACGCTATTCATAGTAAAAATCATATTTTTATCGCTTCATTCAAATAAATAAAAATCATATTTTTATTTCTACTTCATATATATATATATATATATATATATATAAATCAAATTTTTTACTTTGCTAATCCCTAAATAAAAATTGAATTTTTATAACGCTACTTAAATAAAAATCATATTTTTAAAACGCTATCTTCTATATAAAGATTATATTTTTATCACTTCACTTCCTATATAAAAATCGTATTTTTATATAAAGAAAATTCATATAAAAATCCCATTTTTAATTAGTTACATATATAAAAATCGTGTTTTTATATAATTAAAAATCACGTCTTTACTCTAGTAAAAATCTTAACTCTTTGCTAAATTAAAAATCACATTTTTACTAATGTAAAAATCACATCCTTGTTAATTTAAAAATCACTACTTTATGTAAACAAAAATCGAACCTTTATGTTTTATAAATCATATCTTTAATTCGCTAATTATAAAATAAAGTTCATATTTTTATCTAATCTAATCTTTATATTCTATTCATATAAAAATCAAAATTTTATTTCACTAATAAACACATAAAAATCAGGTTTTTACTTCGTATAATAATTAAAAATCTGCGAACAAAAATTCAAATTGGAATACATACTTCAAATCGATCAAGGAGGATGTGCTGCGTGTGGGTGCTGGAGCAGTGCTCGTCGGACCAGAGATTGGCGCAGGCGAGTCCGGGTGTGGCACGCGATTCCAGCTCGCGGTTTTGGGGGTGGTGTCCTCGAGTTGGGGGTTTCGGGTTAGGTATTTCGGGAGAGAAGGGGGCGCCGGCGTCGTTGGTCAGAGGAGGAATCGGGGAAGAGAGTCGCAAGGGGGGCTTGATGGAAAGGAGGCGGAGTCGCGCCTGGCGGCGGTCGCGATGGGGAAAAGGGGGGACGGGTTTCCACGAGCTTTTTCCTTCTTTTTTTATTTAAACGTTGACTGTAATGAGAAGGGAGAGAGAGAGGTTAGAGATTTATATAATTATATATATATTTTATTATTTTTAATTTCATAAAGTACTTTTTTATTTTGAACTCGAAATCAAACCCACCGACTATCGTCCCTAGCTAATTACCCCCACTCCAAACACAATGGGATATGTCACGTAAGCTGATTCGATCGTTTCGATCAGTTTTCGTTAAAATCAAAATATAAATCTATATATTGAATTTGAACGTGCATTTCAATTTACCAGGGCCACCTACGGACTCTAAAAAATTCCTGAAAAATACTTTCTAGCTACGTATTGACGATACAATCTTAACAATACTAATTTCGTCAAATTTGAAGACCGTTTGAAAAATGTTCATTTTCTGGTCGATCCAAATTGACTGAAACTTTTAAAACACATTTTATTTTTCCACGCTCACATATGGATTCAGAAAATTATGAATTTTTGAATCTAGCAGTAATTTGACATCACGGATCCAACAAAAGTGGTTTCATCGAAAACGAAGGTCATTTGCAAAATTTCCATTTTTAAGGGCCAGAATTCCACAGCGACTATTTTGAATTTTCAACTGGGCATAACTTTTTATTCCCGCTATGAAATTTTGATTTTTCAGATTCGTTTGAAAGATATTCTCAAATAGATTCAAATATTTTTGGTTTTGTCAAAATCCGGTTTATTTTGAATCCTGTACATTCATTTGAACTTTGAAATCGAATTTTCGAACTACCGCGCCATTTTCAATTTCTTTTATAATTAAAATAAAATATTTATATTCTAACGTCGACTCAAATAAATATATTCATTCTAATTCTATTCAAAATAAATTTCTCGTCGTCATTATTTAAAATAATCCATTTTAAATATTCAAAATTCACTAAAATCGCCAAAATAAAAAATTTTAATTGGTTCTGATTTCCAAGTTATTACAATATAAATAAGAATTTTTGTGCTCTTCTTTAAAGTTTTGCCTCCATGGACTGGAAATGTAGGATCCGATATGAAAACTTTGTTTCTAGAAAAAAAAAATTGGCTATAGGTGTGCTTCGCTATAAAAAAATTTGGTTGTGGAAACCAAAATTTTTGGCTCCATCGTGAATTTAGGCTCCAACGTTAAGTGTATTTTACATTTTTAACTATTCTCCCTCTTTCTCAAATCGCTCTCCTTAACCCTAGATCTTTATTATTATCCTCCTCCTCTTCTCTTTTTTTCTCCGACGCCAGACTCAAATCCAACAGCTTTTTTCCGTTCTCAAACGCCTTGTTTGCCTTCACGACCAATCTGGCCAAATCCTCGGGAAAATCGGACGCTTCAGCATCGATTTAGGACGCTTCAGCATCTTTTTGTTCTCGGTATTTGAGTTCTGTTTTATTTGAATTGGGTTTTGATTTGTTCTTGAGATTATGAAACTGAAAAGAATTCTTCTAGGTCATTCATGGATTCAATAACGTAATGGTGTAAATTTCTTAGAAGAGCTGTTTAAGCATCTACTAGGCTCTAGCCTCCGCCTCTGGTACTTCAGTAGACAAACAGGTAATCGATCTGCCCTTAATTTCTATGTTATTCCTAATTTCCTATACAATCAAAAATTCTAAATATGTAGGAGGAGAGATAGTTGTAACATGTTGAAAAGAGAATGTAGTAGCGCAGTGTTGCAATAGCGCGTAGGATGATAAATGTACAAAATGTAACAAAATGCAATGAATTATGTAACTGCAAATGAAAATATAATGAGATGAATATACACTCTACCCATGGGTTACTGCAAATGAAAGGCAATTTTTGGCCACATGATCGTTACTTTGCTGGAGTTGAATACTTTTTGGTACTTTCTATTGCAACAGGTTTCAACGGCTCATGGGTTACTGGAATATATTTTTAGACACAAATTTGGTTTAGTTGATTACAATGTCCTGCCATCATCAGTAAATAGGATGAGTCGGCTTACTTGTATGAATGTATCCACCATATCTTAGACATGGTTCATCTTTATATTGATTACAATCTGTATTTGCTATTACATTATACTAAATGTGCTGATATTCAAAAATGTTTGTTATCTCCGTTAATGGATATATCTACTTTATGATATAATAATTTGTTTACTATTTTATAGTATTCGCATATAACAGAAATATTACCGGCTTATGCTCAAATCAAAATAAGTTATTAGGCCAAATTTAACCCAATATTTTTAATTTTATGTTGCATAAAGACCCCACTAAAATGTTTTTCTGGATCTGCCACTGAGTTCATGTACACGGAAGCAAGTTGCACTGATAAGCGTTTATGTATCTTATGTAATCTATCGTATTATGCAGTCTCATTTAAAATTCTGATAACTGTTATTAATTTTCCTTTTATAATGTTAGATTATAATGTTTTTCCCTTTCAGAATCACTGTTACTACAATCCAAACGTAATCAGTGGAAGCTTGACACAGTTGCTGCGGGCCGACAATAATGTGCATGGGATAGAGGATTTCTGCAAGATGGAATAATCACATGCTCAGCGGCAATAACTCTCATGAAACAGGAATTTATGAATGAGATTAAGGTATGTTCTTATGTGGGTTCGTGTTTCACAGCATTGGAACACTGTAAGTTTTTTCCTACTTTTTTTCATAGGAATAAACAAAATTCTTACTACACCTCATCAGTAAATACAAAATTATGGAAGCCGGAACCAAATCTTACAACAACTTCGAACAAACCAACTAAACCACAATAACACAAGTACGTAGCAAAAATAATCTATGTTTCAACGTCGACTTTAGTAGCATCCATCTCATCTTTTTAGTCAGCTAGGTAGCTTACATAATCTTGAATTGGTTCTTTCTTTTGAATAATTTCATCGTCGTCAACAACTTCAACGTCGACAACTGGTTCATCCTCCTCAGTATGATTGTGTATTTCTTTGTTGTCATCTACTGTTTTCCCCTTGACTGCTTCTAGTTCACGGGTGTGTAAGGCCAATTCTGTGATGTTAATTTTTGACCACAATACAAAATCTACATGACATCTCACTGTCGAATGAATCATTGTATTACAGCGCAAAATTTAAAAAATCAGTTTACCCTATGATAAAAACAGTAATCTGATTTGTAATGACGATGAAGACAGACGACTGCTCCGGGAAAAAAACTGACAACAAATAACATAGAAGAAAAGCCAGGTGTAAGTAGCAGCACAAAAATTGATTTTGAACATTTCAGTTCTTAAAATGTGCTTCGTAGTTCCCTGTTGATGCAACTAAAATAGTGATCAATTTTAGAAGTGATTATTTCCTTATCTTGCACGATTTTTTGCGTGGCATCGATCAAACATTAACATTAGTCGAATCGCATCTTATTATGGAAACGCAACATGTTTTTTTTACGTAATAATTTTGGCATATGACTTGAATCTTCACCGTCCACGTATTTGACTATAAAAAAGTGTTGGAACTACCTAAGCTACTTTATAGTATGGAATGTTTCAACGCATTCGTTTCTCAAAGTTGATTGAATTGAAAAATGAAACCAAAATGGAAGTGAACTTTGTTGGTTAATGTAGAAGCTCACGTAACTACTGCATATTTGATTTGTTGTTGAAAGCTTACTCACACATTCATGCACTATTTTTGTGTTAGTAACTAATAACATCAGGGATGATTGAATTTACTGTTTCTTTTCGTCTTAAGGTGCTGAGAATCCGATCAGGTTCTTTTCTATGGGTTTTTAACTTTCATTTGCAAATGCATTATATATGTATGATAACTCTATGTTTTACATGCCGTCTAAATGCAGAGCTAAAACAAAATTACAATGTGTTTGTACTCAATTCACTAATCTATTTTAATGGTTTTGTAGGTATGTGGAGTGAAAGAGCATGCTGATAACATATGGTTAGCAGTAGAGGGTGTTTATTTTCCAGTTAACACTAGCTAGTAAACCATGACTGAAGAAAGAAAACCTACTTAAGCTGGAGGTGTATCTTTGTATGAACTAGCTTCTACATGTTTAGCCGTATGTTTTTATTTTGCTACTATAGAGGGGGGGTGGATATAAAGCTTAGGATTAATGAAATATCACTTATTCAGACTTAGATCTATTGTAAACTGATACGATCTGAATGTATGATCTCTACACCAATGTTGTAATATATTTTTAGCTTGTTGATATTTTGCCTAGGCACAATTTGTTGCTGATGAAAACGCTTTGCTTTATGGTACAATTTCTGTTGTCTGTGAGACTAAATTTATTAAGTGCTAGCGAACAAACGTTTTGTATAACTAGTGCGATACTGAAAAGAATGGGATATATATATATATATATATATATATATATAGGCAGATCGGAAAGGGAATAGCGATAAATTACTGGCAAAAGTTAAAAAAAAAAGAAAATTATTTGTTGTAAATTCACTGCTATCTACAAGGGTTTACCGACGGATAATTATAAATAATAATTTCTAAAAAATACTTTTCCGTCGCTAAAACGTCGGTATATAAATTAAAATTAAATTAATAAATAAAATTTTATTTTTATTATATAATTAGTAAAATAACGGAAAAATGTCGGAAAACATATTCTAATTTCCGTCGTAAAATCTGACACAAATACCGTCATACTTTTTACTGACCACACCTTTACGTAGGAAATCCGTCGCTAAAGCCTGTTTAGCGACGGATTAATTAGAAGCGGATTCTGCCGCTGCTATATGTTGTTTTTCTTGTAGTGATTATTTATATACAATACTTGTTTGTTTATGTACTACTATTTATTATAATATTTAATCTTAATTATGTAGCAGCTTCCCAAGTATATGGAGTTGGCTGGGCTTCCATACATAACATATGGAGTTGAGATAGTAGAAGTGTAAGTTTGGATAAGACATGGGGACTTTGGGACATGGCTACAGATATCGAACCCTACTGCCAGAGGGTCGTAGTGGAAGTGTTTATTTGGTAGACTTTCATCCTGATTGTGGTATCAATGCACTTACTGGTGTATGGAGTCTACGCACTGAGAGAAGCATTCTTGCATTGAAAGGCCATGTTAAGCTGGTCTTGGAGTGAGCATTCGTGCATTGGAATGGTTATGTTTTTTGTAAGGTTAATTGGTGATGTGAATGACTACTTTAGATTGTTTTGTTGGGTATGTATATATTGTGTTTTGTCAGCGTATTATGTAAAAAAAAATGATGAGAGTTTGAAAAAACTACTACATTGTTTTTGGTTCATATTTTAAGTTTGTTCGATATCTTTAGTTTTGTAGATAATATGTCATGGCATGAATTCTTTTATTAGTAATAAGTATATAATTTATGGATATATTACAAGTGAAAAAAAATTGTAATAAAATATATCACAACAGTTAAAAACAGTTGTAAAAATCACAACAACAACGGTGCATAACTGTTGTAATAAAGTTTATTACAACGGTGGAAAAAAGTTGTAAAATATACATATTACAACGGTGTTGCACCGGTGCAGAAAAGTTCTAAAAGATTTTAGTCAATTATAACTTCTTAATACACGACGGTTGGCCCACCATTGTAAAAATGTATATTCCAACTTTTTTCCACCGTTGTAATATGGTCATTTTGTTGTAGTGAGTTATGAAACTGATGTCAAATTGGGTGCAATGAATGTGGATGGTGCATTAGCTAAACCAAAGGGCATTACAAGAAATTCATAATGACCATCATGTATTCTAAATGAAATCTTATGTATATCATTCTCGGGCATTCAAATTTGATGATACCTAGATTTCAAATCCAGCTTTGTAAAAAAAAGGAACTCATACAATGCATCTAATAAGTCACCAATTAAGGGAATAGGAAATTTATTTTAATAGTTTGGTTATTTAAAGATCTATAATTGATACATATTCTCCTCGATCCATCCTTTTTTTAAACCACTAGTATTAGAACTGAAAAAGAGCTTGAACTGCTTCCAATGTTAACAGATAGTAACATGCCATTAATTAATTGATCTATTTCATTTTTTATATAATGAGTGTATCTACATGGCTTCAGACAATCCGGTTTGGATCCTAGCAACAGTGGGATTCTATGATCACAATCTCTTTTGGATGGTAATGTGTTTGTTGCAGTTGTAACCGTGGGTAATTCTTTGAGCAGTGTTTGAATTTCAGAGTGTGTATTTAGTACAACAAGAGTAATTGACATTGAAGCCAGAAGCATGAATTTGAGGCTAGCCAATTTATAATCTTTTGTTGCTTTTTTATCACCGATTGCTTGGAAATCAGAGTGTGTTAACTCTTGCCATTTGTATTCATTACCTTTATAGTAAAATCTAACTTAAAGCTTCGTGAAATTAAAACAAATTTCATCCAATTCCTTCATCCGTTGAGCACTCAAAACAACTCGATAACCTTCCATAAGCAAGACTAGTGGATCTATTAGCATTTTACATCCTTGGCATTTGAGTAATACTTGAGAACAAATTTCATTCCCTGTCAGTTTTTTTCCATTTGCCACTTGCACTTCATAATTTCTAACTTGGCTTCTTTGTAAATTTATTTTTTGAGTTAAAGGTGCATCAACGAAACTGTGAGTTGAGCCATAATCTACTAAAAATATCACTGAATTTTTATTTGATTTCCTCTAAATTTTGATTGTGTGTACAACGGGAATACCTAGTAGGGCATTAATAGAAATGGATAGTAATGTGTTTTATGATTCTTCTAATCCGGGTCAGGTAACTCAATCAGATGATCATCATCATCATTTTCAAGATCAGAAGTGTTATCAAGATCCATCTTCACCAGTCCCCACTACCACATAAACTTGCTTAGTATTACATTTGTGACCATAGTGGCCTTATTCATTACACAAGAAGCATAAGGTTTTTTTCCTGTTATTTGATCAGTTGGTAACCCTTTAATTTTGGATGATTTGTCAAAAGAATTAGAGGCAAATGGCATGAAGCTAAATTTTTGATTGTTTGCGGAAGATTTTGAAGTCCTTCAAAGTAAATTAGTTTAGCACCCTTAACTGAAAGCCATTTAGCATCAAATTGGCTACGAACGCCGATGCTTATTGTGACGTTATTTTCGTCAGCGTCAGGTTGTATGACAATGATTAGGTATGACCATCAATGATTATTAGTCGTGGCTAACCGAAATTGTTCTTGTAATGGTCTGATATATAATTTCTTATGAAAAGTTTTCTCATGAAGGTTATGGTTTTGAAAACCATTGGTTGATATTGCTTGAAGAAGTATTTGTTGGAAATAAATGAGAGGATTAGGGAAGAAGAGGTTGTGTAGTATTGGAGAGATATAAGTCCCACATTGTGTGAGATTTGTGAATATATCTCCTTATATACTAAAGTAAGGAAGAGAGTACCTGTCAGTATTGTCCAAGTCCAGAGCATATCTGTTTCCTTGAAACAATATTGGTCCCTCTATGGCGCTGAAGGTATTCGAGCAACTGTTTCCCAAGATGAAACGGACTAATCTCTGGAATGTAGCGCTTACAATCGCAAAGCAACAACGAACTCAAGCGAATACTTTAAGAACAGAGCAGTAAAGAAGAAGAAGAGGACATAACGAATTCACTTTCTGGATGATTAGTGGCTCTGTCAGACTGTGTATATATAGCAGTAGAGGGGTGCCTTTCTGGATAGCCGCGACTGTCCGTACGGGCGCGCTGGTTCAAACGGTCGCATCTGACCACTGTTCAGGCGAACAAATGCACCCGCGCAAAATAGAATATTTTCCGCGCATTAAACAGTCGGCGGCCCATCTGATCACGAGACCCCAAGAGCCCCAAGGCCCAAGGCACAAGGCCCTTATTCTTTGACATTTTAATATTTAATAACATGAAGGCCCAAAGCCTACATAGCCCATTCATCCTTGAGTGCTCATGTCATTTTGATATAGCATGTGGGGCTTTAGTATATAAGGAGATATATTCACAAATCTCACACAATGTGGGACTTATATCTGTCCAATACTACACAACCTCTTCTTCCCTAATCCTCTCATTTATTTCCAACAATCCCCCACATGAATGAGAGATTACTTTTTGTTCTTAAATTTTGCGAAACATGTAGCGTATCGGTAAAAGTAGCGCAATGGCCTTGAACTTTTCCTAGTGTTTATCGTTATAACCTACTGGCAAATCAGTGGACTAGATTGTCTTTGAACTGTAAGCCTTTTGTGTAGGTATACAAAGATAATACACGCTAAGTGTTTCTAGACCCCTTGGTTCTCTGTTTGTGTTCGTTTTTGCCATGAACACCTGGTTGGTCTCATGAGTGTTTGAAGAATTCAACCTTACAATTCTTCTTGAAGCGGCGCCTTCACACTCACGTGGGTGATTCTATAAAGAGTATCCCGTAGTACTCCACTTGGATCTTTTATAACACCACAGTATATACATCATTAAAAGCTAAGCTTATCCTATTCTCCGACGGGTTGTGCACTGACTTATCATAGGAATTGTTTGTATATTAACAGTTCCATTAAAGTTTATCTTTAAACTTAGTTGTCCATTTGAACCTAGATCTTGGGATCTCCAGTCAACTAGGTGGGGTTTCCGTTTAGAAAAACTTTTTAGATCATAGGTCTTAAACCCATTCCCAACGATAAGGTTTGAACTTTCTCTCTAGGCAAGCCTTTAGTTAGTGGATCCGCAATGTTATCCTTTGACCTTACATAGTCTATAGTGATAACTCCATGAGAGAGAAGTTGTCTTATGGTTTTATGCCTACGACGAATATGTCTAGATTTACCATTATACAATGTACTATTCGCCCTTCCTATAGCAGATTGACTATCACAATGTATACGTATTGGAGGTACTGGTTTTTCCCAATTTGGAATGTCCTCTAAAAATCCCCTAAGCCAGTCTGCTTCTTCCGCGGCTTTATTTAGAGCAATGAACTCAGATTCCATTGTTGACCTTGCTCTGCAAGTCTGTTTGGATGATTTCCACGAAATTGCTCCATTTCCTAATGTAAACACATATCCACTTGTGGATTTTGTGTCATTTGAGCCCGTTATCCAATTGGCATCACTATATCCTTCTATTACTGAAGGAAACTTATCATATTGCAAGACATAGTTTTGTGTGTACTTTAGATATCCTAGGACTCTGATTATTCCTTTCCAATGATTTTTATCAGGATTGTTGGTATATCTACTTAGCTTGCTTACAGCGTACGCAATATCAGGCCTAGTGCAATTCATGACATACATAATACTTCCCAGTATACAAGAGTATTCAAGCTGATATATACCATCACCAGTGTTCTTTACCCAATTTTGGTTCATATCTACTGGTGATTTTGTAGTAGTTATATTATACTGCTTGAATTTTTCAAGAATTTTAGCAATGTAATGTGACTGAGATAACGCATATCCCTGTGACGTCTTTATAATTTTTACACCAAAAATTACATTGGACACTCCTAGGTCCATCATATCAAATCTAGAGGATAGCATGTCCTTCGTAGATTTTATTATGGCCTTATTATTTCCTAGGATCAGTAAATCATCAACATAGAGACAAACAATGACATATCCAACATCTATACATTTTATATAGACGCATTTATCTGATTCATTTATTTTGAATCCATTTGATAACATTGTTTCATCAAATTTATCATGCCATTGTTTTGGTGCTTGTTTAAGGCCATAAAGAGATTTTACTAATTTGCACACCTTATTTTCATTTCCTGGGCTTAGAAACCCTTCTGGTTGCTGCATATATATTTCTTCTTCCAGTTCACCGTTCAAAAACGCAGTTTTCACATCCATTTGGTGTATTTCCAAATTCAATATAGATGCGATTGCAATAAGCATCCTAATTGATGTTATTCTGGTAACTGGAGAGTATGTATCAAAGTAATCCAGATCTTCCTTCTGTCTGAATCCTTTTATTACAAGTCTTGCTTTATACTTGTCTATTGAGCCGTCAGCCTTTAGTTTCTTCTTAAATATCCATTTATATCCTAGTGGTTTTGATCCTTTAGGGAGATCCACTAGTTCCCACGTATGGTTTTGTAGAATGGATTCTATTTCACTATTGATGGCTTCTTTCCAATAAGGAGCATCGGTAATGGGTTATATCTCCTTATATACTAAAGCCCCACATTATGTGAGATTTGTGAATATATCTCCTTATATACTAAAGCCCCACATGCTATATCAAAATGACATGAGCACACAAGGATGAATGGGCTATGTAGGCTTTGGGCCTTCATGTTATTAAATATTAAAATGTCAAAGAATAAGGGCCTTGGGGCTCTTGGGGTCTCGTGATCAGACGGGCCGCCGACTGTTTAATGCGCGGAAAATATTCTATTTTGCGCGGGTGCGTCTGTTCGCCTGAACAGTGGTCAGATGCGACCGTTTGAACAAGCGCGCCCCTACGGACAATCGCGGCTACCCAGAAAGGCACCCCTCTGCTGCTATATATACACAGTCTGACAGAGCCACTAATCATCCAGAAAGTGAATTCGTTCTGTCCTCTTCTTCTTCTCTACTGCTCTGTTCTTAAAGTACTCGCTTGAGTTCGTTGTTGCTCTGCGATTGTAAGCGCTACATTGCAGAGATCGGTCCGTTTCATCGTGGGAAACAGTTGCTCGAATACCTTCAGCGCCATAGAGGGAGCAATATTGTTTCAAGGAAATAGATATACTCTGGACTCAAACAATACTAACAGGTACTCTCTTCCTTACTTTTGTTTTGCAACGGTTCTGCACTGTTGCAAATCTGGTCACGCTTTTTGCCGTTGCTAAATTTGATTCTGCTTCAAATTAGTAACCCTTCTAGATGTGACAATTGGATAGTGACAGTATATTGATTGCTATCACGTTCGTACTATATTTGCATAGTTACCAGCAACAGTATTATTTCATGGTTATCATGCATGTATAATTAATTATTCCATGGAAACATCTTTTCTCTTCTACATTGTATTTTTTGTCAAACAATGAGTGCTCCAGCCTCCATACAGTCCACGAAATGGCAATAATGTATAGGGGCTGGTTAACGTATGCTTCCTGTTTCATAGGTTAAACGTTTACCAGGTTTTTAAGTACTCGTTAATTCCACCATTTTTGTAATCTAAATGCAAACAAACTTTATTCGCTTTGGCTCATACATACGTAATGATAGTATATAATTACCTTTAGGGAACAAAATAAGAAGATAAAATGGGCAACGCAACCTCCTATTTACAATGAATATTCCAGATATAATAAGAAAATGGTTGGTTTCATGCATGGAACGCAGGACATGAATTATTAACAAATAACATTGGCTGTTTTTACTGTTATGTATTGCTTTCAAGGCTCTAGAGTAGCGCAAGATGTTGGTCTTCATATATTTTAATAATTAAATAGAATACATCGGCAATCTTTTGAACATTATAAAGTGTAATAATGTAACTTCGATTATAACATTACACACTATATCTTCCATTCATTTTACAATTGGGCCTAGCCCATGCTTTCAGTTCTGTTTGCAAAGCCCACTCGGGGTATTATAAATACTTGTACATTATTCTCTATACCATTGATTGAAAGCATAACACAAAAGCAGTTTAGTTTTCTTTCTTATATGGTATTAGAGCGTTATCAGTGCTAACAGCATCAGTTTCGATCCAAGAAACTTTTTCTCCACAAATCTATCAAAAGATAGATCATCCATCAGAAAGTTTTCATCACTTGGATGCCTCTTATCCAAGATTTTCATCTCTTCATCTAAGAGTTGAGGCTGCGGTTCTAAAAACTGTGCCACGCCTACATTTAGTGGCAACACCAGATTTCAAAACCACAGCTTGGGGGCAAATCCTCTCAAGAACTCATTTTCGATCATAAAATTCTGAAGAGATCAACGATCTGAAATCAAAAGCCGCCCAAGATTGCTAATCAGACACTCAATATTCTGTCATTCTTTCTGAAAATCATCACTTTAGCAATTCTAATTGCTTTTAAATCCAAATTCAAAGAAATCTTACATAAGATTTCAATTCAAGAAAAGAGTTCAGGAGAAATTTTACCTGTTTTTCGTTTTTTCTGAGCGGTTTATCCAACATCTGATTCTTCTCATCATTTCAGAGTATCATGGTTGAAACAAATCCGCATAATTCTCCAAGATCATCAGCAAGATCACATCAAACCAGTGCTGAAAGCACAGAAGATCTCATTAAATCCATCATCAAGCCATAGAGTAACATCATCTCAATCCAACTGGATGAATCCAATTATCTTTTATGGAAACTACAAGTTGAAACAACAGCAAAAGGTTATGGGTTAGAAGACTATCTTTATGGATCTCAGGCAGTTCCACCAAAGTACAACAGAGGTGCTGACAACAGTCTATTTCTAATCAAGAACATGCATCATATCAAAGACAAGATAATCTTGTTAGTGTATAGTTAATGTTAACTGTAAGTTCATCTATCATGCCACAATTAATTGGTAGTAAAACATCTCATGATGTATGGACAGCCTTAGAAAGATCATTCACAAGTCAGTCATCAACAAGAGTGTTGCATTACAAAAAGCAATTACAGTCAATAAAGGAAGAAAACTCCAGTATGAATGAATATCTTATGAAGGTGAAGAACTTATGTGATCAACTTGCATGCACTGGAAACAGAATAGAAGAAAAGGAGCAAGTGTTGTACATTGTTGGAGGTTTAGAAGAATAATTTGAAGCTGTGGTTGCATTTATAACATCTAATGAACCTACCCCTTCTCTACAAAGTGTTTATTCTATGCTACTTGCACATGAAGGAAGATTAATGCAAAGAAAAGATCAGGTTATTGACCCCTCTATCAATTATACTACTACTGGAAAAACCAAGAACCAACAAATTGCAAGAAATCAAAATACTTACCAAAGAGGAGGCCAGTCTAACAGAGGAAGAGCAGGGAGATGGAATTCCAATAACAGACCAAAGTGCCAGATTTGTGAAAAGATTGGACACACCGCAAACAGATGTTACTTCAGATTTGATAACAATGTCAATATGAATCAGCAAGGAAATAACAGCAGCAAAAACAGCAACCCTAATGCTAATATGGTCAATACTCAAGTGGATGTTAAAAACAATCAAGAATCTACTTCAAACCCTGCCACTACTGATGACATCCAAGATGAGTCATGGTATCCAGACTCAGGAGCTACACATCATGTCACCAACAACTTAAATAATCTGAACCTTGGCAATCGTGAATACAAAGGTAAGCAATCTCTAATTATGGGTAATGGCAACTCTATAGTTATTTCTCACACTGGTCATGCTAGAATTAAGGGTGCTAAGAAAATTTATCTAAATAACTTACTATGTGCACCACACATAAGAAAAAATCTGATCAGTGTGTCACAGTGTGCCAAAGATAACAAAGTGTCATTTGAATTTTACCCAAATCACTATATAGTTAGAGACATGCTAACTAGGAACATTTTATTGCAGGGTAGGGAACAAAATGGCCTATACAAGTTTGACTCTGGAAATCCAAAACATACTGAGTTTAAAAGCAATTACTGTAATATGACTGAATTAGAAAGTAGCAATGTATGCATGATGTATGACTTGTGGCACTTTAAACTTGGACACCCAAGTTCAAGAATTATGAAAGAAGTTTTACATAACAGTAATATCAATGTCAATATTCCAAATGATTATGTGTGTACTTATTGCTAAATGGGAAAGAGTCACAAATTACCTTTCCCAAATTCTGAAACCGTTTACACTAACCCATTAAAACTAATTGCTGTTGATCTTTGGGGTCCAACACCAATTAATACTGACTATGGGTATAGTCACTACATCTCTTTTATTGATGCTCATTCTAGATATGTATGGATTTATGTCATGAAATTAAAATCTGACACTAGTAATATAGTAATGCAATTTATATCAAATGTTGAAAATCAGCTAAGTCATAAGGTTAAAACTATGCAAAGTGATGGTGGCAAGGAATTTTTACCACTAAAAAATTACTTTTGCAAGAAAGGTATCACACATAGACTGACATGTCCTCATACTTCTGAAAAAAATGGGCTAATTGAGAGAAAACACAGACATATAGTTGAAACTGGTCTTACACTGTTAGCACATGCATCAATGCCACTAAAATTCTGGCCTGATGCATTTGCAACAACTGTACATCTTATTAATAGATTGCCTACAAAGATGCTTGATTTAAAATGTCCAATTGAGATTTTAAATCAAACTAAACCTAATTACAATGATCTAAAGATATTTGGATGTTTGTGTTTTCCTCATTTCAGTCCATTTAATAAGCATAAACTTGATTATAGATCTATTCCATGTACTTTTCTTGGTTATACCACAAATCAAAAAGGTTACAAGTGTCTGAGCAACAATGGAAAATTTTATATATCCAGACATGGCATCTTTGATGATAAAGTGTTTCCATTTAAAAGTGACACATGCAAAACTACAAGTAAAATTTATAATCCAAAAAGTTCAGTTCCAGATTTTCCTGAGCATATTAGTGATACTGTGCATGTGCAACACTTTAATAATGGCATAACACACACACAAAGTACACACACTACTAGCACATCACATCATTTAAGCTCTAGAACAGAGACTATGCATGAATATGGAGGCAGTGCTAATGAAAACAACAATGACTCTTCACACAACAGTGCAGTACAGGATGACAACAATGATCAAGAAAACATACAGTCTGAAGATAACAGGGAAGAACCTCGAACTCAAAATCACCATCATATGATGATAAGGGCAAAAAGTGGTATTTTCAAACCAAAAATTTTCTGCACTGAATCTAATGAGACTGAACTATCCACTTATCAACAAGCCAAGTTGAGTGATAAGTGGATATCAGCCACGAATGAAGAGTTAGATGCCTTAAATAAAAAACAAACTTGGTGTCTCGTTCAACCACCCAAAAACAAAAATATTATTGGGTGTAGATGGACATATAGAATTAAGAGGCAGGCTGATGGTACAATTTCTAAGTACAAGGCTAGGCTGGTGGCAAAAGGATATTCACAATAGTGGGGAATTGATTTTAGTGTAACATTCTCACCAGTTGTGAAACCTACAACAATCAGAATTATACTAACAATAGCCTTACATAAAAATTCGACCATCAAGCAGCTTGATGTTAATAATGCTTTTTTAAATGGTGAATTGCAGGAGGAAGTCTACATGGAGCTACCACTAGGGCTCAAAGAAAAGACAAATGGAAAGATGGTGTGCAAACTAAACAAGGCTATTTATGTTCTAAAGCAAGCACCACGTGTCTGGTTCAATAAGCTAAAATCAACACTATCAAAATTTGGATACAGCCCTACAAAATCTGACAATTCCCTATTTACAAAATTCACTGGTGATACAGTCACCTATGTGTTGATCTATGTGGATGATTTCATAATTACAGGCAACAGTGAATCTGAAATCCAGTCTATCACACATCAATTAAACAATGAGTTTACTATCAAAGACCTAGGTGATCTACCCTATTTTCTAGGAATTGAATTCAGCTGGAAAAATAGCAATGAACTTCACTTGAGCTAAAAGAAATACATTACATAAATTTTAACCAGGTCTAGCATGAACAAGGCTAATCCTCTACCCACACCTATGATAACCAGTTCTCATTTAAGCAAAGAAATATGTGAACCTACATGCAATGAAAGGCTGTACAGAAGCATTATTGGAGCTCTACAATATGTAACCATAACTAGGCCTGACATATCATATAGTGTTAATAAGGCTAGCCAATTCATGCAAAAACCTCTCGGTGATCACTGGAAAGCTGTTAAGAGAATTTTGAGGTATTTAAGAGGTACAATCAATCATGGACTAATTCTGAAGACAGGCAACAATTTAAGTATCAATGCCTATGTAGATGCAGATTGGGCCAATGACTATGATGACAGAAATCAACTAGTGGATATTGTATATTTTTAGGTATGAATCCTATATCCTGGTGTGCAAAGAAACAAAATACTGTTTCAAGGTCAAGTACAGAAGCAGAGTATCGCAGTATTGCTAGTGCTACAGTAGAAATAATGTGGATTCAATCACTATTAAGTGAATTAAAAATTAACTTGAGTACTAATGCAACAGTATGGTATGATAACATGAGTGCCATAGCATTAACATCTAATCCTGTTTTACACTCCAGAACTAAGCACTTAGAGCTTGACATTTTGTAACGACCCGGATTTTGAGCGACTTTGGTTATCGACGTAAGCTCGACGTCGATAACCAAAACATCGAAAAATCCCGGTAATTAATGAAAGAAATTAGAAGGTGAGAATAGATAAGATAGAAACTTAGAATAGAAGAAGAAGAAGAACACAACATCAGAGTAACACGAACCTCACAGCGGAACGAATAACATATAATAGATAACATAACTTTGAAATATAACAGTTATGTATACAATAGCACTTATCAGAGTACAGCACTTACAACACAGCGGAAATAACTATAGCTATATGATCTTGAAGCCTCCTGCTCCACGCTCTTCCAGTATATCTGTAAATTCCTGACTACTTGACTGCCCGTACAAAATTAGGCACCCAAGAGTTTAGGGAAAACAAAACAAATAAACTCTGGGCCAGTCATGGGACTGGTATGAGTAAAACAGTTTAAACAGGTATATGAACAAGTAAACGATATCTCATAAGACCACGCCGCAGAACGGAACGGGTTTTTTCCCTTATGAGAATCCAAAATATCTTTATATCAAAAACCTTTTGATATTATAATAATGTCTATGTACAAATAGATATCAACTAGCAGAAACGCTTTCATCTCACGTTCTACATATATAGTATACAATCAAAATCGCAAGCACGTATTGGATAATGGATTTCCAACTATGACAAGGTAGGAACGATACACTGGAGTTCAACAAGAACATCTTGTAACTCAGCCACACATGACCGACCACTCATTTCGCTTGAGTGTATCGAATGTACATCACCAACGGTTGGTATCAGCAACCGTTCCCGTATATATATGGGACAACATTGATAGATTTAAGAAACAAATGAATATTCTCCAGATAGGTGATGATACACCCTACTTCGGTGCGACCGACTTAGCCATGCTGCTTGCCCGATTTCTGTCATTTACTGGTTGATGAGGCTAGAAGCTACGTTTTATCATCACAACAGATTCGCTTCGAATGCCACATTGTCAGATCAATCGAAAATCACTAATTGACGTTTACAACAGTACATTACGTGTCAGCTAAAAGAAGTTTCCTTCTCCTCTTCTACTCTTGGTACGGTTGAAGAAATCAATGTACGTGACCTTTCTGGAAATACTCTGTCAGACATCCATCTTCATTCACTTAGAACATCACATCGTCATACCCGCCAAATCACAAATTGACTTATCCAAAAATAACACGGGTATACAGCTAAGAGAAACGAATTCCTCCGCCACCAAACGTGAACACGTTTGAACAGATCAACTTACGTGATCCATTGGATATACTCTGTCAGACCTTCGTCCATACAAGTTGTCCTGGGACTGGACAAACCGAAGGCACTATTCCGTATATCCATCTTAGTCGCTGTTATCTAAGACTTATACAACAGCCCTTGCATTTTACTCCGTCTTCAATTATCTTTGGCATATATGATTCGCGACGCTTATGCCAATACAGAGTGGTTCTATGGATAATAATCCAACCGGTCTCTCCATATTAACAACGTAAAATGGTCAAAACATTTATAGTCGATGATTTAACTATCAAATAAAAATGTCCGTATGCAAACAACGATCTTATTTCCAAATGGAATGTCAATCGATCAATCATCATGTATATCTATACATGTTTTCCTTATTTTCTATATTTAGAAAATATTTGTTATCAACGTTGGAAAACATTTCCATTGTTTATTTACGTATCACTATCCTTCCACAACTATCAGACTCTAACTATAAACTAATAAGAGAACTCCCTAAGCATAAACCCCGAAGGCCGAAACCAACATCAGATCGATACTCAGAAAACCATTCAACTTATTAATCTCTAGTCAGATTCTAATTTTGCTTAACTCTATATCCTTTAACTCCATTCGCTCAACTCTAGATCGCAGCGATCACAATGGTTACGCCTGATTCCCTCAGGAAACATCTGACCGCCGTAGGCTATTTACAGCCCTGCGAATTACGCTAGCAGTCGTACAAGATGGCAACTTACCCTGAATACTATGTTTGACTAACTCTGTTTCAAATAACTATATTTGATTAACTCTAGTTCGTTTTAACTCAAATCGATTAACTCTAACTAATTAACTCCAACCGGTTAACTCTATTTGACTAATTCGACTTGACTAACCCCTTTCGAATAACATATTCGATTAACTAACTTTCGAATACCATATTCGATTAACTAACTTCGAATACCATATTCGATTAACTCCTTTCGAATGTCTATATTCGATTAACTAACTTCGAATACCATATTCGATTAACTCCTTTCGAATGTCTATATTCGATTAACTAACTTCGAATACCATATTCGATTTACTAACTTCGAATACCATATTCGATTAACTCCTTTCGAATGTCTATATTCGATTTACTAACTTCGAATTCCATATTCGATTAACTCCTTTCGAATGTCTATATTCGATTAACTAACTTCGAATACCATATTCGATTAAATCCTTTCAAATGTCTATATTCGATTTACTTTATTCACTTTATAAAGATTTCCTTTTTAACAACGTTTTATTCATTTGAAAAGATTTACTTTTAAATAACGGTTCTACACTTTAAAAATGATTTCCTTTTTATAATCTTCCCTTTCCAATTCTATTTGTAAATGGTTTACAAATATTTCCTTCTCAAATTTATTCTTGAAATATTCTAACTCCTTAAATTCTCTGGAAAATTCGCCATAACCTCCTTTGTACCGGAAGCATCGGGAAAATCCCCAAACTCGCCACACAGGCCTTTCCATTCAAAAAGAAAATGGTTTGTAATTATTTCCTTTTTGAATATCTCCTATTTATAAATATTCCAATTTATAAACATTTCTTATTTATAAATATTCCACTTTATAAATATCTCTTATTTATAAATATCCCATTTTATAAATATTCTACTTTCAATATCACTTTGAAAAAACTCCTTTGTCTACATTCCGGTATGTCATGGTATTCAATCATATCAAATCATGATGTCTAATCTCGTCCATACACACACAATCAACATGTTATAATTCACATCATATATTAAAATATATGAAAAACAATAAAATAACTGTTGAGGAATCCAGTCGGATTCCTCCAACCTGTTTCCCTGCATCACAGATGTTAGACAATATAGATAACATCACTTTCAGTTCCATATGATATATTCTGTTAAACAGAATCAATATAGAAATTTAACTAACTGACTAGCAGTTCAATCAAACAATCAACACACAACAATCAACAAATGATTAACAGTTCTAAAAATACATTATAAAAATATAACTGTTCAGAGTTGGTGAGTTTTACTCACATTTGCAGTTCATCGCTAAAGAACGATAAACTGTTGTTTGATTTGAATCAAACAATTTATTTCGTCACAAATTCATACGAGCCCCAATCCACTCCCAGTCAGTTCCATTGTGGAGCTCTCGTCCATACGGTCCTAACGAATCCAACCGTTTGAAATTCTGATCACGTATGTAATAGATATTTAATTTACAAGTTTATAAACAAAATAAATTAAACCCCATTGATTTTATTTTAGAGAAATGGGCCTCACCCGTTTGGTTCTCTCTTGGCCCAACTACTCTGAGCCCATCCATCTTTTATAATACCAACCCGTAATACCATCTCCCCAAAACACTTCGTGGCTCCCTATAACCAAAAATACCCATTTCCCAAACCTTTGACCGATCGTTTGACCTCCCACCATCGTCACTCCGGTCATCAACTCCGGCGCCGACGCCATCAGTAACCTCCCTGTTCAACTCTCCACCCGCCAGTCCCCTTGAAGCCCAACTCGATGCACCCCATAAAAACCCGATCGGCTTTTGTTCCGTTCGACCGCGACTGTCGCAATTCGCCACCGTCCACCGGAGCATACCAAACCATGTCGAGAGGAACCCCAAGCCATCACGAACTCCTCCATAGCCTCGACTTAACCCAATTTGGCCCCTACGACTCGCAGTTCGAAGCCCTAGCTCACTGCATTGTTTATCCAACCCAGAAAATGCTTCGTCGAGTTCCACATAAGTGCTACTGCGTTGAAGAGCAAAATCCCAGGATCCTAAATCTCTTTGTATTTTGATTTATAGGAATTTGTGTGATTTGATTTTGATTTTTCTTTGGTTTTTCTTTGATCGACTTTTTGCTGTGAAGAGAAAGTGGCAACGGCGGAAATTGTGTTGACTTTGAAATGAAGAATTAGGTTTTAGGAAAGGTAGGTGGTCTATTTATAGGGTAAACAAATATCTAGATATTTGTTAGGATATTTTTAGTTTTATATTCATTTTAGTCTTCTAGAAATTCGTGTGATCACACACGATGCCCAAAAATCACGAAACCGGACATGTAGCTAGAGTTCGACATTACGGTCCCAACGAAACTGGTTTCGTCGAATTCCGACTCCGTATGCTCACACAACGTATTTTTAACTGTCAAAATACTGACTGTTTCTCACTCTAAAAATCCGTACGGCCACACAGTGACTCTAAAAATCACTAAACTGGAAATCTAACATCTATTTGATATTGCGGATCCAACAAAACTGGTTTCGTCGAATTCCGACTTCGTTTGCAAATTTGGCTATTTTTAAAGCTCTGAATGACCGATTTAAATATATAAATATATTTAAATATTATAAAATTAAATATAAATAATTTATATTATCGTATATCTTCACATATGATATCGTACAGCTACAGAATATCATATCAGAATTTACAGTTTGATATTTCAGATTTCAGATTATCTCCATATTCAGTTTATACTGAAAATCCATTTATAACGTAAATAAAGCGTTGCAAAATATAAAGGAATTCTACAACGACTTTTCTGAAATTTGATTTGGACATATCTCAAAATCTATACGACGAAATCCCGATATTTCTCTTTCTCTAGAAAGATATACTCCACCAGCTCCACATGTTTCTTGTTTCACAGAAATCCGATTTAAAACGAACCCTGTATACTCAGTTGAAGTCTAAATCGCCAAATAGCGAACTGCCGCGTCGTTACGCGCTCTATTTTAATTATATTAAATATATACGTTCAAACTGTCGTCGATCAAATATATTCGTCAATATATTTCAACTCTAAGCTGAACCAAATCTCGGGGATGACCCCGTCCACATTATATTGCCAATTCACTATTTCTGGTTATTTCTGAATTAAATATATTATTTAACTATTAAATTAAATGTTCACTATAATTTAATTAAACGATGATTTAATTTCCTAAATCACTATATATAAAATTAAATAAATTTATTATACCCCTGGGAAAATGCGGGTCATTACATTCTTCCCCACTTAAAATAATTTCGTCCTCGAAATTGCTAAGTTAGAGGACGACCCTTTCTATTGGAACTCCTAAGATTTGTTTACCCCTTATTTCTGATTTCAATTGAACCAATTAATATTGATTAAAATATTTATTCATTTCGACTAACTAAAATTTTCAAAAATTCTGAAAATTTTCTAACACTTTAAATTTTCGGAAAATTTCGCCAGCACCTCCTTTGTACTGGTCAATAGCTCAAACTCCAACTCGCCTCTCTGGGCCTTCTTCAACCCAAAAGAAAATCAAAACGCCAAACGGCTTGCCAATTCGGCTCATAAATCCCAAACTCATATAAAATATAAACTTGTACCCTTTTGTCGGGCATATCATTATATCCCTACCATCTGTTATCAACTCGGCATATACAAATGCCATCCCAATCAACTCCAACCAAGTTATTCTTAACACAACCATTCGCTTATTCAAGCCGAATTTAATTTCAAATTCGAGTTTCAAATTCCAAACTCTCAACTTATCATTTCAAATCCAGATTATTCTCTAATCACTTCAGTTTTTCTTAACCTATCATCTCAAGTTAAATTCTGGTTTATTATTTTCTTTTACCATCCCATTCGAATTAACTTCACAAGTAAAATTTCAATTTCTAGAACTTAAATTCCTGGGTAAATTTCAAATCAAATTTGAAATCATACTGCCAATTCAAAACCTTTGGATTTTCTAAACAACTTGTTTCCTCAAAACAATTCAAATCAAAATCTCTGGTAGTAATCCACCACTTAAAACTCGAAAATCACACCGATGATACTGCGCAGTCATCATCAGAATTATTTTCTAGCGACCCAAGTGATTTCAATACTATATCATTTCAAAACCATTACTAAATACTTCCATTTTGAAAACATTTCAAAATCTCCCAAGAACTTAAAATTTCCTTATTTTAATTCCAAATTTGATTTAAATTCATATTTAATTCATCTTATTTCATATACTTTACTTATATGATTCTGATTGGTTATATTCACATGTTATAATCTTACTTGATTATAATCACAACCTATATATGATAATATATCACATATCAATACTGTGTCGGTCCATCGTATTCAAGTGTTTATTTACTCCTACCGATACAGTGGATCAAACTGATCGAACAGAACTCATAAACAACTCAGCCAATGAATCTCCACAATATAAAACCATTTTTATATCAAATACAAATACGCACTCATATATATACACTCAAACTCAATCTAGGGTGTTACTAACCCTATCTCTACTGTGTCACGCCACAGAGCCAAGTAATTCTTAACTTAAGCTCTGATACCAACTGTAACGACCCGGATTTTGAGCGACTTTGATTATCGACGTAAGCTCGACGTCGATAACCAAAACATCAAAAAATACCGGTAATTAATGAAAGAAATTAGAAGGTGAGAATAGATAAGATAGAAACTTAGAATAGAAGAAGAAGAAGAACACAACATCAGAGTAACACGAACCTCACAGCTGAACGAATAACATATAATAGATAACATAACTTTGAAATATAACAGTTATGTATACAATAGCAATTATCAGAGTACAGCACTTACAACACAGCGGAAATAACTATATCTATATGATCTTGAAGCCTCCTTCTCCACGCTCTTCCAGTATATCTGTAAATTCCTGACTACTTGACTGCCCATACAAAATTAGGCACCCAAGAGTTTAGGGAAAACAAAACAAATAAACTCCGGGTCAGTCATGGGACTGGTATGAGTAAAACAGTTTAAACAGGTATATGAACAAGTAAACGATATCTCATAAGACCACGCCGCAGAACGGAACGGGTTTTTTCCCTTATGAGAATCCAAAATATCTTTATATCAAAAACCTTTTGATATTATAATAATGTCTATGTACAAATAGATATCAACTAGCAGAAACGCTTTCATCTCACGTTCTACATATATAGTATACAATCAAAATCGCAAGCACATATTGGATAATGGATTTCCAACTATGACAAGGTATGGAACCACCTTCCGATCAGTGTACTCTAGGAACGATACACTGGAGTTCAACAAGAACATCTTGTAACTCAGCCACACATGACCGACCACTCATTTCGCTTGAGTGTATCGAATGTACATCACCAACGGTTGGGATCAGCAACCGTTCCCGTATATATATGGGACAGCATTGATAGATTTAAGAAACAAATGAATATTCTCTAGATAGGTGATGATACACCCTACTTCGGTGCGACCGACTTAGCCATGCTGCCTGCCCGATTTCTGTCATTTACTGGTTGATGAGGCTAGAAGCTACGCTTTATCATCACAACAGATTCACTTCGAATGCCATATTGTCAGATCCATCGAAAATCACTAATTGACGTTTACAACAGTACATTATGTGTCAGCTAAAAGAAGTTTCCTTCTCCGCTTCCACTCTTGGTACGGTTGAAGAAATCAATGTACGTGACCTTTCTGGAAATACTCTGTCAGACATCCATCTTCATTCACTTAGAACATCACATCGTCATACCCGCCAAATCACAAATTGACTTATCCAAAAATAACACGGGTATACAGCTAAGAGAAACGAATTCCTCCGCCACCAAACGTGAATACGTTTGAACAGATCAACTTACGTGATCCATTGGATATACTCTGTCAGACCTTCGTCCATACAAGTTGTCCTGGGACTGGACAAACCGAAGGCACTATTCCGTATATCCATCTTAGTCGCTGTTATCTAAGACTTATACAACAGCCCTTGCATTTTACTCCGTCTTCAATTATCTTTGGCATATATGATTCGCAACGCTTATGCCAATACAGAGTGGTTCTATGGATAATAATCCAACCGGTCTCTCCATATTAACAACGTAAAATGGTCAAAACATTTATAGTCGATGATTTAACTATCAAATAAAAATGTCCGTGTGCAAACAACGATCTTATTTCCAAATGGAATGTCAATCGATCAATCATCATGTATATCTATACATGTTTTCCTTATTTTCTATATTTAGAAAATATTTGTTATCAACGTTGGAAAACATTTCCATTGTTTATTTACGTATCACTATCCTTCCACAACTATCAGACTCTATCTATAAACTAATAAGAGAACAACTCCCTAAGCATAAACCCCGAAGGCCGAAACCAACATCAGATCGATACTCAGAAAACCATTCAACTTATTAATCTCTAGTCAGATTCTAATTTTGCTTAACTCTATATCCTTTAACTCCATTCGCTCAACTCTAGATCGCAGCGATCATAATGGTTACGCCTGATTCCCTCAGGAAACATCCGACCGCCGTAGGCTATTTACAGCCCTGCGAATTACGCTAGCAGTCGTACAAGATGGCAACTTACCCTGAATACTATGTTTGACTAACTCTGTTTCAAATAACTATATTTGATTAACTCTAGTTCGTTTTAACTCAAATCGATTAACTCTAACTAATTAACTCCAACTGGTTAACTCTATTTGACTAACTCGACTTGACTAACCCCTTTCGAATAACATATTCGATTAACTAACTTTCGAATACCATATTCGATTAACTAACTTCGAATACCATATTCGATTAACTCCTTTCGAATGTCTATATTCGATTAACTAACTTCGAATACCATATTCGATTAACTCCTTTCGAATGTCTATATTCGATTAACTAACTTCGAATACCATATTCAATTTACTAACTTCGAATACCATATTCGATTAACTCCTTTCGAATGTCTATATTCGATTTACTAACTTCGAATACCATATTCGATTAACTCCTTTCGAATGTCTATATTCGATTAACTATATTCGAATACCATATTCGATTAACTCCTTTCGAATGTCTATATTCGATTTACTTTATTCACTTTATAAAGATTTCCTTTTTAACAACGTTTTATTCATTTGAAAAGATTTACTTTTAAATAACGGTTCTACACTTTAAAAATTATTTCCTTTTTATAATCTTCCCTTTCCAATTCTATTTGTAAATGGTTTACAAATATTTCCTTTTCAAATTTATTCTTGAAATATTCTAACTCCTTAAATTCTCTGGAAAATTCGCCATAACCTCCTTTGTACCGGAAGCATCGGGAAAATCCCCAAACTCGCCACACAGGCCTTTCCATTCAAAAAGAAAATGGTTTGTAATTATTTCCTTTTTGAATATCTCCTATTTATAAATATTCCAATTTATAAACATTTCTTATTTATAAATATTCCACTTTATAAATATCTCTTATTTATAAATATCCCATTTTATAAATATTCTATTTTCAATATCACTTTGAAAAATCTCCTTTGTCTACATTCCGGTATGTCATGGTATTCAATCATATCAAATCATGATGTCTAATCTCGTCCATACACACACAATCAACATGTTATAATTCACATCATATATTAAAATATATGAAAAACAATAAAATAACTGTTGAGGAATCCAGTCGGATTCCTCCAACCTGTTTCCCTACAATACAGATGTTAGACAATATAGATAACATCACTTTCAGTTCCATATGATATATTCTGTTAAACAGAATCAATATAGAAATTTAACTAACTGACTAGCAGTTCAATCAAACAATCAACACACAACAATCAACAAATGATTAACAGTTCTAAAAATACATTATAAAAATATAACTGTTCAGAGTTGGTGAGTTTTACTCACATTTACAGTTCATCGCTAAAGAACGATAAACTGTTGTTTGATTTGAATCAAACAATTTATTTCGTCACAAATTCATATGAGCCCCAATCCACTCCCAGTCAGTTCCATTGTGGAGCTCTCGTCCATACGGTCCTAACGAATCCAACCGTTTGAAATTCTGATCACGTATGTAATAGATATTTAATTTACAAGTTTATAAACAAAATAAATTAAACCCCATTGATTTTATTTTAGAGAAATGGGCCTCACCCGTTTGGTTCTCTCTTGGCCCAACTACTCTGAGCCCATCCATCTTTTATAATACCAACCCGTAATACCATCTCCCCAAAACACTTCGTGGCTCCCTATAACCAAAAATACCCATTTCCCAAACCTTTGACCGATCGTTTGACCTCCCACCATCGTCACTCCGGTCATCAACTCCGGCGCCGATGCCATCAGTAACCTCCCTGTTCAACTCTCAACCCGCCAGTCCCCTTGAAGCCCAACTCGATGCACCCCATAAAAACCCGATCTGCTATTGTTCCGTTCGACCGTGACTGTTGCAATTCGCCACCGTCCACCGGAGCATACCAAACCATGTCGAGAGGAACCCCAAGCCATCACGAACTCCTCCATAGCCTCGACTTAACCCAATTTGGCCCCTACGACTCGCAGTTCGAAGCCCTAGCTCACTGCATTGTTTATCCAACCCAGAAAATGCTTCGTTGAGTTCCACATAAGTGCTACTGCGTTGAAGAGCAAAATCCCAGGATCCTAAATCTCTTTGTATTTTGATTTATAGGAATTTGTATGATCTGATTTTGATTTTTCTTTGGTTTTTCTTTGATCGACTTTTTGCTGTGAAGAGAAAGTGGCAACGGCGGAAATTGTGTTGACTTTGAAATGAAGAATTAGATTTTAGGAAAGGTAGGTGGTCTATTTATAGGGTAAACAAATATCTAGATATTTGTTAGGATATTTTTAGTTTTATATTCGTTTTATATTCATTTTAGTCTTCTAGAAATTCGTGTGATCACACACGATGCCCAAAAATCACGAAACCGGACATGTAGCTAGAGTTCGACATTACGGTCCCAACGAAACTGGTTTCGTCGAATTCCGACTCTGTATGCTCACACAACGTATTTTTAACTGTCAAAATACTGACTGTTTCTCACTCTAAAAATCCGTACGGCCACACAGTGACTCTAAAAATCACAAAACTGGAAATCTAACATCTATTTGATATTGCGGATCCAACAAAACTGGTTTCGTTGAATTCCGACTTCGTTTGCAAAAGTGGCTATTTTTAAAGCTCTGGATGACCGATTTAAATATATAAATATATTTAAATATTATAAAATTATATATAAATAATTTATATTATCGTATATCTTCACATATGATATCGTACAGCTACAGAATATCATATCAGAATTTACAATTTGATATTTCAGATTATCTTGATATTCAGTTTATACTGAAAATCCATTTATAACGTAAATAAAGCGTTGCAAAATATAAAGGAATTCTACAGCGACTTTTCTGAAATTTGATTTGGACATATCTCAAAATCTATACGACGAAATCCCGATATTTCTCTTTCTCTAGAAAGATATACTCCACCAGCTCCACATGTTTCTTGTTTCACAGAAATCCGATTTAAAACGAACCCTGTATACTCAGTTGAAGTCTAAATCGCCAAATAGCGAACTGCCGCGTCGTTACGCGCTCTATTTTAATTATATTAAATATATACGTTCAAACTGTCGTCGATCGAATATATTCGTCAATATATTTTAACTCTAAGCTGAACCAAATCTCGGGGATGACCCCGTCCACATTATATTGCCAATTCGCTATTTCTGGTTATTTCTGAATTAAATATATTATTTAACTATTAAATTAAATTAAATATTCACTATAATTTAATTAAACGACGATTTAATTTCCTAAATCACTATATATAAAATTAAATAAATTTATTATACCCCTGGGAAAATGCGGGTCATTACACATTTACTTCGTAAGAGAATTAGTTCAAAAAGGGAAGCTACAGGTTAATCACATACCTTCAACTTACCAAACTGCGGATATTCTGACCAAACCATTGTCGAGACCTAGATTTGAGACTCTGAGGGACATGCTATGCGTTGCAGAGATCACAAACCCTAGAACTCGAAGCAACGAAAGCGAAGACCAAACCCTAGCTCACAAATCTGGAAGATCCAAAAGCTCTAACCTAAATACTGTCACAAAGTCTCAAATTCCAACCAAATCTAGAAGCAACTTCGACCAATTCCTCAACAATTTCAAATCTGAAGCCAAGCAAAGAGCATCCGCTATTAACAACGAAACAGAAAAGGATCAAACTCAAGTTATTGTCAAGACGTGGAAGAGAAGACATAAAGAAGAAAAAGATGAAGTCAGAAGCAAAGAGAATCGTTGAGGAAGATGTTTTGGATTATCACGGCCGCCACTGTTTTTCTCTGAAGCAAACCCTAGATAGAATTATCGCGTTTGAGGGGGTGGGGTATAAAGTGTAATAACGTAACTTCGGTTATAATGTTACACACTATATCTCCCGTTCATTCTACAATTGGGCCTAGCCCATGCTTTCAGTTCTGTTTGCAAAGCCCACTCTGGGTATTATAAATACTTGTACATTATTCTCTGTACCATTGATTGAAAGCATAATACAAAAACAGTTTAGTTTTCTTTCTTATAAACATTAATTGATTAAATAATTTTGCAAAACAGAGATTCATATATAAATAGCGATTAATATGCAAACCTGAAATTCATAGATTTGCATAGATACCTATAGTAGAAATTAACACATAAAATAGTGAAGGTAAAAAGAAAAGAATGACGACGTGTAGTTCTAGGCTGCCAATGGCTTTAGGTGTGTTGATGGTAGTATCAATGTTGATGAACTGTGTAACATCACATTCATGTCCTATAAGTGGATACTTAAGAGGCAAGGCTGGTCATTGCAACACAGAGAATGACTCGGATTGTTGCAAGACAATCAAGTTGTATCCACAATATTGTTGCTCTCCGCCCGCAACTGATCAGACACGTGCGGTGATGACGATCAATAGCTTTGCTGAGGTAGGCGATGGTGGAGACCCATCAGAGTGCAACAATCAACACCATAGCGACAGCGAGCTTGTGGTTGCATTATCCACTGGCTGGTATAATGGTGGAAGTCGTTGTCTGAATAACATCAGAATCAATGCCAATGTAAGGTCTGTTTGGGCTAAAGTTGTGGATGAGTGCGACTCCGTCCACGGTTGCAATTCTGATCATGATTTTTAGCCTCCCTGTCCTAACAACGATGTCGATGCTTCCCCTGCTGTTTGGAAGGCTTTGAATATTCCCCAGTCTCAGATTGGAGACAATGATATTACATGGTCCGATGCTTGATTCCACAATACATATGTTGATATATATACTTGTGTGTGTGATAAGAAAGTAACATACTGCGTCAGTTTGATTATCAATGACTGACATATATTTGTTTACAGGGTGTCAAGTTTGCTGTCCAGCAGCTCTCATCTTCCTCATTACGCACATGCATTTTACTCAGTGTACGCCAAATATGAACACCAAACTATATCTATATTTAGGAGATCCTAGTAATCCCCGATCCAAATTGTTTGTAAGATTGTCAGGTTCATATATACATGACCTTGATCTCTTCTGTTATGGAAACATCAATGAGACATGATATATATCAAAGTCGGTTACTATCTTAAAAAGGAAACATTAGATCACCAGATCCTTTGAATACAGTTCAAGTTTAGTTTCAACTCCAGCACTTCCTATCGACTCTTGTCTGTTTAATAAGCATTCAATGATCGAAAACAGTGTTCTAAATAGCACCTGTTACCGAAAATCATTATTCAACTTGTGTTTTTCAGCTGAAGCATGTGATAAAGCTATATACAGCTCGACAGCTTTGCATTTAATCCTACATCCAGTATTGGTGGACGATTCCGGACAATGGGTATAGAAGTTGTATGGTTCGTAAACATATTGCAAAGCAAAACTGATGAAAATTGTAGCCCCACATTGGGAGATGTTCAACTAAGATTCTGGATATATACTTGATTTTTTTATCCATATGCTTTCGGTGAAAAGAAATGAATAACTGCCTCTCTACTATCTCGTAATTGTATTACAAGGGTATATTACCTAACATTGTATCATAGCCATGAGCCGCATACTATATAAGCTCATACAAAAGTATATACAAATCAATTCATTCATATACAATATCATTCTCACATTTCTCAAATACTCTATAGTATCAATTAACACAAATCAACAAATTTTCTAACATGGTATCGGAATAACAACAACTTGTTTAACATCATTGTCTCATCAGATATTACATCATCATTTGAGACTATTTTACCAATCCAACATCTAATTGATCTTGATCAAAGTTGAAGAATTTCTACAAAGTGAAGAAAATGAATACATAAATATTTGGAAGAGATAGCGAATTAATGTATTGAAGGATATTTCCTTTATTCTGTAAAATTGAGTACTGTTTACAATAGAACGTCTGATACTTATTTATAATATGTAAACATCGCCCATATTCAACCGGGTATGAAAACCCGCAAACATAAGTAAAACATAAAAACGAAGGCGACTGCTATCTATCTCATTATTCAATAATCCATAAGATCGATTATCATCATTTGATTAAGTGTTTTTCTAAAGGAGAGGATCAGCTGCATTTCGTCACCTCTCTCTTCTTTGGTTGCACCTTGTTGACGTGGGGAATTGGTCACTCGCACACGCCAACACCCGATGATTTATGGGTCATGCAACTAGTCCAAATGCAGAGTACTAGAAAGTAAATAACACCAAATTTTATAGTGGTTTGGAAAGTTTTGTCTATGTCCACTTCGAGGTAACGTTATATATTATGATTTACAAAGTTACAAGTACAACCCTTTTTCTTCTTCTTCTTATGTTTATAAAGTGATAAGGTGAGAACAACAAAGGCATTGCTTCTTCTCCACCAAGCCCAAAAGCCCAATTCCAATATTCAAAGTCCAAGAGTATGAAGATTCAATGTCTAACTATGCCAAAATGTTGCAACTAAGCTCCGATGTCCAAAAATGTCCTAAACAGCAAGCCAAGTGCCAAAGTGTTGAAGGTAATCTTCTATGTTAAGTTACCAAGTCCAAATGAGAGTCCAAAGTTCATAGATCCATGTAAGAAGCCATTAAAGAGCTCCATGATCTAGTTTCTCGCTTGTAGGAATGAAACAGCAAAAAGATCGCACAATAATCAAACATAAGGGCTATTTATAAGAGAGATAATACAAGAATTCGTATCCCTGAAAATTCATATTCCGGGATTGGTACCGAGCCATATACTTAGCCAAAATTGTTGCTTTATCTTCGAAGCATCATTAATCCAAGCCGAAGCCAACTGGTGTCCAAGCCGAGATACGAAACATTAATGGAATGCTAGATACAAAAGACTTTTTTGTATCCCAAGAGTTAGAAAATATCCATGCCATCCAAGTTGCATGATACGAAATAAGTGTTTCATACTCCATGCTTTAACCAAATTCACGAATGCCATCTGCCATTTCGTATCCCTGTTCCGTGCCCTAGAGGATATAAAATCTCCAAAGACGAAAAATCAGAGCAACTTGACCCTATGCATTTCGTACTCATATCCTATCATCCCGAAGCCATATTTGTGAGACAGAAATCCGTAAAGGAGAGCCAAACACGAATTTCATGAGTGAAGAAGTGGAATACTAAAAATCCCCACAATTCGGAGTATGAATTATAGAATATGAGATGCGTATTTCATATTCTCCTAGCCAAACCAGAATGTCAATCCCAATGTGTTAACTATATGTCCAGTTTTATAGCACTTTGCGACTTCAGCCGAATTGCTTCGAGCTTCCAGGAGTTCGTACTTGATTTTCAAGCAATCCAAATAATCAATAATCGACATATGACTGCCTTGCCGAAAAGGTTAGTCAACCCTTGTCCCCCGAAACTTGTCCGTCTGTTGGAAGACGTGTTTTGAAGAAAAAATGAAGGAACCTGATATTCGGAAAACTAGAATGACCAGATAAATAGATGATCAGATAAATCCGAAAGTCCGAATAAAAAAAATGCAGTATAGTTTATACTTGTAAAAACTAAATAAATTGTCCTATCAGGTCCTGACGAAACAATCCATAATCAGAGACGAATGATCTTGCCAAGTCCTGACAAGGCCTTCCGCGATTAGCCAGAAAATGATGAGTGGTCTGCCAAGTCCTGACGATGCAACCCAAAACCAGACGAATAAAGTGGTCACTCGCCATAAGCCAAAGCGGCCTAATTGCCAAGACCTGAAAAGACAACTGAGGATAGCCAGATGAGCTGCTTGTCAAGACCTGACATAGAAACCCGAAACGAGTAAACTGCTTACTCGCCACAAGCCAAGGCAGCCTTGCCAAGACCTGATAAGATGATTGAGGATTGCTAGATTTTTACACTTAATGAGCAAAGACCTTACTTCATCAAGTCCTTAAATTTAAAATTCCAATTTCGGATTTCATACTTCGTAGGCAAAGGCCTTATGGATGAAGTACTTTTATTGGAGTTAGAAAAGTTAGGAATTTTATTAAGCCAAAAAATCCAATAATTTATCATCTGCAAAGAGCATGCCAAGGGAGTTGCCTGTTCCCGTACATGGGTAGGCAGATTTGGTCGTTTTCGATTTTAATTTCATTCATTAAAGAGATGAAATGGTTTATCTCTTACAAAGATCATGCCTAAGGACTCGCTTGCTCTCGTACATGGGTAGGAAAACTTGTCCATTCAAAATCCAAAATCAAAGTAGTTAAACTTTTATTAATAACCTGATGATGGTGTATTGTCGAGCAAGGAGCATGACTAAGGATTAAGACCTAATACCGAACATAAGTAGGTCGACTCAACCATCCAAAGGCAAAAGATAAAGAATACAATATTCAGAGGGTCAAAGCTCACATAACTAGGATCCAGAGAAAGCCAAAATCTGTGGGAAAACGAAGAAAACCAAAAACTAAATAATCAAAATCCAAGAGCTGCAGATCCAGAGAGAACAAAAGAACTCCACATCAATTGTTGATCAAACTGTTAAGGCCAGACCAGGGTCCATTCATATTCTGAGCCGGGGCAGGTAGCCATGCCTGACTTGGTGCTACAGCAAGGTTCCCAACATACTCTGCTAGCTCGCCACGTCTGTCGCATTATTCAATCATATCCCTGAAATACCTGAAATCGTTTGACCATCCAAGCCGTGGAACAAACAATGCCTACCAGAATCCCTTTGCTTCCAAGATGGGTCCCTAGCGGGAGGCTTTCTGAATGGAGCAACCATGTGAACTTTCAAATAATTCTCCTCCAGAGTACGATTAAGCTCTGCGCACGAAGGGAATTTGGGTTGATTCCATTGATACACATTCTGAGGAGCAGCATTTCCTTTTCATTTACTAGAGTAAGATGATCCTTATCCCTTAAATGAATTAACCTCAAGAATTTTTTGTCTATTCTTGCTTCCTCTTCCCTCAGAAAACGAACTGCTTCGAAGTAGAATTCATTAAGGTCCCTCGACGGATCTCGTTGAAGCGATATTTTGAAATCTGTCTTATCTAAGATACCAGAAACAACAATCATCAAAACAATAAAAGATATGGTTGGTCGACCGATGCCATAGCCGAATTAAACCTCTCTAGAAACTTGGAAAAGTCTCACCAATCCTTTTATTAATCGCTGTAAGAGTCATCACGTTCTTAGGTCCAGCAATGTGAACCCTAGACTACTCGATGAACTTTCCAATTCGCCATAACATTTTCTGAAGCCGAAAGTACTTCCATGTGTTGCATGTAACGCATCAAGTGCACGGTGTTAACCGGCCTTTTGGTCCGGTTCCCAAAAGTACGCAAGACATGCTCGATACAACATATCACGTGATATTACAGCCCAGAGGCGTCGCTAATATCATTCGGGGTCCAGTACTAGAAGACTCGAGTCTGGCCACTAGCAGGATGTCGCATCCCTTGAAACGCGGCCTCCATCACTATCTGTGCGCATCCGAGCCGAAGGCGAGCCATGCTCCAAGCCGAAGTCAAGCCGTCAAGCAGGTCTGGGCGTAGCGCCGGTGGGGGTCTGGGGCCCCACAGTACCGGTTAGGTCGAAACTGTGGGAACCACCCGATTCATCTGATTTCTGCTAACAAGTGTGTTGCCCAGAATCACCAAATCAACTCAAAGTCAAGATTCAACCAACAACTTCTGCGAACCTTGCTACTCCTCTAAACATTGCCAAACCAAGGCCTCGAACCCTAAAGCACATTTCCGAACCGAGGCCTCAAATCCTGGAAGAGTCACGAGCCCCGAGCGCCCATATCCATGGTCCTTGCGCCCATCGAGAGGCGGACCTGACACCCGGCAGGGTGTGAGATTTTGCACCCAGCAGGTGTGAGATTTCGCACCCATCAGGTGCGAGATTTTGCACCCAGAAGGTGCGAGATTTCTCACCCAGTACGTGCGAGATTTTGCACCCAGCAGGTGCGAGATTTGGCACTCAGAAGGTGCGATATTTTTCACCCAGCAGGTGCGAGATTTCGCACCCAGCAGATGCGATAATTCGCACCCAGGCTCCGGGTGCGAAATTCCGGCATGTGCAGGCTCTTGGTGCGAATTTCTGGGTGTGGTCCCCTATTTCTACCTACTCCCACCTACTCTCTTTCCTATAAATACCCCATGACTTCACACTTGAAAGGGGTTTGAATTTAGGACCTTGGGACCTCTAGAGAGCTCCATTAATGGCATCTCCCATTTGAGGAAGAAGAAGGGCAAAAATATCCTTTTCTTAATATATTAAATATATGATAATTATGACATCATATATGAGGATGATGACATCATGCCTTAGAGGTGACATCATATAGCCTTAAGGATAACATCATATAGCTTAATTATGACATCATCTAGCATAAAGATGAATGTAATGAGATGTAATGGGATGGTCTCACACTTGTAACTTTGAGTGATTAATAATATTCCAATAACGTTTCAAAGTGGACGTAGGCCCATCACAAGGCCGAACCACTATAAATCTCTTATGTTATTTACTTCTTTTCTTCTCTTGTCTATGCGACCATATTAACTATTCCTAGTAATTGGAATCTTTGGTATTTATGACATTTTTTGCCGTCAACATTTGGTGATTTCACTGAGAAAACTCGGATTTTGCGCCTTTGTCGCACATTGTCATCTCGACCCCCGACGAGCTTGAGATTCCTTGCTATACCTGCTGTCGAGTCCGCTCACGATGGAAAAGCGACCAAAGAACGCAATGGTCGACTCTTTAGCCGCAGCCGAGGCCGGTACGTCCCAACAACCTCAATCGGCGGATATCCCGGCCACTAATGAAACCGTCCTTTCCATTGTGGACCCTGAAGCGCCCGCAACACAAGCTCAAATCTACGTGCTTCATAAAAAATAGGAGAACACAGTGGTCGAGCTTAATCAAGCACTAAGGAATAACATCGACCTTATGCTACAACTTCAAGAAAGTCAGCGCATCGTCACTCGACTTCAGTTAACTCAGAACAACGCTCGACCCTGAATAACTATCTTAGAAACTTCCTCTTCCGAGTCGAGGGGCCCATGTCAAAGAAGGAGGTTTAGTCTCATCAACAACGTCGTCGTTCGCACCAACGCCCTCGATAACGGCAATGGCAATGGTCACGCCAACGGCAATGGGAATGACATCGGCGACCGAACTACAGTCACATATAGCGAGGGGGTACAGTACCGAGACCGCTCTCGCTTCATCATCAATGACGAACCAGATCCTACAAACCAACATCTTCCTCGACACAACCCAACGGTCGCTAATCAGGATGATGGGCCCACTGTTCCAATGGCCCGTGTTCCTCTAGAACAGATTCTGCATCACCCTGCTCCACCTCACCATCCACAACAGGACCCAATCATAGATGTCGAGGACATGGAGGAGGACTATCCGGACGTCCATCATAGAAGATGCCCTCGCAATAGAACTTCGGAACCTCATTAAAACCCATGCGTCCCAATGGCGGTTCCCCATCTAACTTACCTTCCAAACATGGTCCAAAGAATCATGAGGGAAATGCAAGGGAATATACATGATTCATGGGAAGCGCACATTGGCGTAACCCCTTCACCAAAAGGATAAATGAAGCTGAATGGCCGTGACGCTTCAGCACGCCACAGATGCCGCTTTACGACGGCACCACCAATTCATGTGCCTTCCTAAATCGATATGAATGGCAAATGGACTCGAGCCGTGGAAATGATCCGGTCGAATGCAAGTGCTTTCCAGTTTTCTTATTGGGAACCGCTATGTTATAGTTCTCTCACCTCCCAGTCGATTCCATTAACAACTTCGGCCAGTTAGCGACAGAGTTGGTCAAGCAATTCAGGATGCATATCTCGACTCTAAATAATTCCCTCACTCTGTCCAACCTATACCAAGGGCCCGCTGAGTCGCTCAAATGCTACCTCTCTAGGTTCAACGTCGCCCTCGCCGAGGTCAAGGATCCGGACCCTCGCACCATACTCTTCCAGATAGCAAAGGGCGACCTCTCTACTTTCGAATTTGGGGCATGGATCAATCGGAAGCACCCAAAAAGCCTCGACGCTTTCCATGAAAAGGCTAGGCAATACCTATGTCAAGAAGAAGCGAGATGAAACCGACTCTCCAGGGCCGGTCTTCCCAACAATTTACAAGTGGATACCATAAATGACAGCGTCAAAGGGAAACAGATAGCAAAGCTCTTCGATGAGGACAAGGGGGTAGATCCCTACAAATAAAGGCCAAATGACGGTAGACAAGGAGACCGCAACAACGGCTAGGTTCCTACGGAACCCAAGAAGCCCGACCCTCACCGATAATACAAGATCTACACCCCGCTGAATAAAGACTTGGAAACAATCTACCTGGAAATGTTTAACACGCTTCAATACAAGAAACCATTCAACAGGGAATCCACTAATCATGAGAAGAATACCGACAAGTACTGTCGATACCATGACATGTACGGGCATAATACCAGTGATTGCCGTCAACTCAAAGACGTAATCAGAAAGCTTATCCGCGAGAAGCACCTTGAGCGGTACGTCCAAAAAGCATCATGACTCTCACCAGCATTAAGTAGAATCCGGCTAAACCTAACGCTCAACCCGTTGGCCGCAATTGATGCTGTTACCTCTCACCAACCCCGAGCGGCAGAGGACCCGCTGGAAACGAATATCCTTCCACTTATGGACCCCGAAGTTCATGCGACTCAAGCACGAATTCACATGTTTAATAAGGAATATGAGAATGCATCTCTCGCTCTAGGCGTTGAAGATAACATCAACCTTATGCGCCAACTTCAAGAAAGTTAACACATCGTCATTCTACTTCAGCTTGCTCAGGACCGCGCCTGCTCACGGTGCACCGCATTGGAAATTTCTCCTTTCGAAGCTAAGGGCCCACGTCAAGGAAGAAGGTTCAGCCTCACTAAAAACATCTCCTTTCGCTCCAACACTCGTACGGCAACAGCAACAATAACAAAAATGAGATGATGATCGAACCATCATCACTTATGGCGAAAGAACACAGTAACAAACCAGGTCTAAGTAACCAACCTACTACTCGGAAGAGCCCAACTGTCGCCACTCACAACCAGAGTCCTACTCTTCCAGCAGCTCATCGAGCTAGAGTACTTCCGAACCAGGGTGCACACCAGCTCGCCCAACCTCGACAAACATACCAAAACTAGACCATACATGACATGAAAGAGAGTGAGCCGGATGTGTACAATAGAAGTCGTCGACGGAATGAAACTCCCGAAATTCGTCAAAACTAATGGGTTCCATTAGAAAATCCCCCCTCCGGCATATCTCCCCGACATGGTCCGAATAATCATGAAAGATATGCAAAGGAACGCCGACAACTCAAGAGAAACCCACTTGAGGCGTAATCGTTTCACTAGGATCGTACACAAAGCTGAGTGGCCCCGATGCTTCAACACCACATGTGGCATTCTATGAAGGCATGACTGACCTCTAATCTCAACAATGTCAGAATCACCATCAGAAATGGAACGCGTCATCCCGGACTTCCCCGGCTTTGATGCTCGAGTCTCCGCTAGGCAGACTCAAGCTGCTATGATCCAAACTTGTCACCTACGCTTCTAGCATCCAACTAGGCCCAATCTCACTTCAACCAACTTCCACATAATCATGCAATCGAAGTTAGAGACCCATAGATTGCTGAATACCTTCGGTCAAGAAGGCGTGCTAGGCTCCAAAGTCCTGGGCTAGATCACGACCTCTATAATGCGACAGGATCGCAACCTTTGATTATCGCCGACACAATCCGTGGAATCGTGAGGGAACCACGGGGGCATCCCCGCGACGTCTGCAAAACCAGTACAAGGCATAACCCGTTCACGTCGGCCACCCTTAATACCGAATGGCGCAAGCGCTTCGACATATCGACACTCGCCCCATACTTAAAGAAGCTATGATTCCCGAATCTTCATTAGCCTCCACAAATGGCACATGGGTTCATTACACGTCGCCCATGCCATAAATTGCAAGTGCTTCCCCGTCCTTACCCAAGACGGCTCTATCTGGGTTCTCTTGACTTCCACCTTGAGCTATCCTAACTCTCGACTAACTCGCCAAAAGATTGGTCGCGCAATCCCGGTTGCACATCACGATACCCAGAGACATCCTCTCAGTCTCGAACATTTACCAAGGCACCCGTGAAATCTATCAAAGGTTATTTCGCAAGATCCCACACTGCCTTGGCTGAAGTTGAGAAACCTACTCCTCGAATCGCACTCATCCAGCTCACAAATGACATACTACCTGATTCCGAACTTAGAGAATGGACCAATCAGAAGCAATCAAAGATTCAGGAGATCTTCTGCATGAATATCAGCTACTTCCTACGCCGAAATCTAGCTTAAAGGAATCACGCTCCTACCCTCAACATCCTGCCTCGTGACGACATTCAAAGCTCCAATAACTCTAATTCTATCGCTCTGCGCAATCTTGCTTGCACTAGCAATGTCAAAGGTAGTCGCAGCAATGGATGGAATCGTCTTCGACTCCCATCTTTCTGCAGCTATACTTCTCTTAGAGACACCCCCGAGAAAATCCATCTCGCAATCTGCAACTTCCAACCATGCAAAAGGCCATGACCTGAGAGTCAGACGAGCACACCAATCTATAGGATATTGTTGGTTCTACAACATCCATGGACACAACGCAAACATGTCTCATCACTTGCAGAACGACCGCGAGGAATTCATCTGCATGGGAACTCCAAGCCACTCAACACTCATCAAAGACTCTCACTGCACATGATCTCTGATCCACTCGACGCTCATCGAAGATTCTCACTATGTGGGACCTTCGAGCCATTCGATGCTCATCGAGGATCCCTACAACATAGGATCTCTGAGCTACTCAGCGCTCATCAAAGATTCCCACTAAACAGGACCTCGAATTACAATTAATCCATCAAGATTGTCCCCACACATCGTCAGGACTACGACTTCCGTGGCGCAGTTGACTCTAGGTTGTCATCAGAGATACCAATTTGCAACTCCTCTCTCCCTCTGCCTCCCTTATTGGAAGCTAAACAGAAACTAAAAGCGAACTTTCTCCTATAAAAGACACCTCCTTTTCGCTGTGCCATGGCCATTTTTTGTCCCCCATACGGCGCTCCCGACCTCCTCCAATCAGCAGGGGGCACGTTTGGAAGCATTACCGGGAGAACGTTCGGAAGCGAGCCCGAGAATTCCAGTTCTCTGTCATCCGCAAGACCATCGTCTACGATACAACAATCCCCGATGTTATCATTGGAGATATCGACCATCGACTCATTAACATCATCAACTCTCCCATAAAAAAAGGAAGACGAGAGAAAAGATTCAATAGCATAATGAGGGCATACACATTAAAGTTTAAAGGTCAAAAAATAGGACCTCGATCTCAATTGCCGATGGAAATGCCTATTGGTAAAGGGTCGCAACCTTTCCAATAGTCGTTACCATTGCAATTCAAACAAAATCATCCATTCACGGATAGATGCCTCATTCCGGCCTATGTATATATAGACCTGCAAAATAATAATAATAATAATAATAATAATAATAATAATTGAAATGAAAATGCAAAGCCACTTCTCCAAGACATAACTCCTCTTTGCTGTATCGTAACCATCCTCCTCTAACTAATGCTCCGACAAATTGGGGCACGACTGGAAGCTCAGCCAAGGGCCCGTGCGAACGCACATCGGCGGCTTTATCTTCAAATGGGCTATTCCTCCACCTACAGGCCTCACTCCTCGTTAGGAAGGCCAATACTCATACAACGAAAGCTCAGTGATGGAAAACCATGGACGGAGCCAAACTCCCAAGCGCACAGAACAACTAACATCTTCACCTCTACTCTACACAACTTAGTGTACAATTGATTCACGCCTTCCAACAATGTCTTGCTTTCGTGCAATTCAAGGCATTATAAAGGCTACTACTACCAGAGTTGTCCCTAGAAATGATGTTCAGTTTCTTATCACCCTTCCATGTTTACTCCGTGCATGACGTGTTTGATTAATCCTGACAAATAGCTTGCGTACAAACATTCGATCGCCGCATCGGCGCCCCGAGCATGGGAGCCGGTGCCGCCATTCGAACCTCGATCCAACATCGAGGCCAAACAACACTGGCTAGGACCGGCACCCCGAGCACGGGAGCCGGCAACGCTACTCAAGTCGCCAGCCCATTGCGCGATCGAGTATAAATAACCACGAACTCGAACCTCGGCCACGTGCCGAGGCCGAGGATAAATCGTTCCACGCCCAAGTCCCAAGCGACTTAGGACCGCCCAACAGACAACCAGGAGTGATGTAACTTTCTCCCCTGACTACAGGTGTCTGTCGAATCTCGGCGCAGCACCGAGACCGACATTAAATCGTTTTATCCCCGAAGATCTAAAGGCTTAGGTGCAGCCCAGGGCCATGATCGGACCCTACGGGCTAGTGATCCAGGCTTTTCTCCAGCGAATAAACGACGCCGTCGGTTGCCACAACTCGACGAACGACTGGAGAGCCACACACTGGACGGACCACACAATGCGACGTTATATGCCTTCGCTACACTTGGGATTAACCCCGGGCAACCCAAATATAGCAGGCGTTCAGCCTGGCTTCGCAAACATTGGGTTTCCTGAGCTAAGGGAAACTTACTAGAAGCCCACGCTTAATCACACCCCTCTGGAATAATTGACCCAGAGGGCGGTACACAATCACACCCCTATGGAATAATCGACCCAGAGCGCGGTCTACGATCGCATCTCTGTTGGTGTAACAACAAGTACACTTGTGCAAGTACGGGACACCGTAAAACATGAGAAGAACGTTCGAGCACTTAACTCGAAATGCGATCTTTACTAATTCATATTCCATTTCACACACACGAACCCCCCGAATAGACTACATGTCTAACATTTCTTCTTCATGATGACAGGGTGTACATGAAAAACACACCATACTTTTGAGGACCAAAAGTGAGGGCCACACTCGCATATACTATCGGTCTACCTAACCCAAAGTTTATATAAATCCTTTAAAATTATTGATGCTACTCATCCTTATCTTATCTTTTCTTTTTGTACAGGTTCGGCACTTGGCAGGTTACCACCAGCGAGGGGCCCCTTCCTTCCAGAAGTGCCTCCTCCTCCTCTACTCTTCACAAGAGTAACGGATTCATGAGACAACGATGTGCGCCTCCCGCCATCATCCTCGCCGCTTGTATTTATCGTAACTTCCCGGAGGGTGATACATGGCAACCACTTAGGGACGATGTCAGAAGCGAGGGAGAATGCAGCCTGGGTTTCTCCCTGAGCCTTCTCGGCGGCCAGCTCCGCTCTCTTCTCAACATCTTTGGAGGTCTTCTAATCAGCTAGCTTCTCGACATGGAGTCACACAGTGGTGTCCGCTTCAAGTTTTCTAAGGGTCCCCTTACCCTTTTTTTGGTGAGCATCATCGACGACTTTCCTTTTTCCTAGCCTACTCAGAGGCCCTCTCCCTCTCCGCCTCAATATCGTCCTGCTTCTTCGCAACCACAACGGCAGATTTCTCCTCGGCATCCTGCCTAGCCTTTTCCCATGCATCTTGTATGGCACCATCATCCTGTCCGTCTTCCCCTTCGGCTGCTCTGACTTTTCCACCAGTCGGGCTTCCTAATCTTCTAACATAGCTTGCAATGTTTGCACACGTACACCAGCTGCGCCTGTCGCATGAGCGCTTTGACCAACGATAACTTCTTTCCCTCCAAGGAGCCTCATACAAATATGGGATCCCGAAGCCATGGGTTATCCTACTTTCCAGAGTGTTCCCGCTGTAACTCCAACCGGGGCTCGGCCGCTTGAGGAAGCACACGGGCGAAGCCTAGTGTTGCCTTCACTCCAAGGGGGCTGCCCAACAAAAGAAGCGACTATTTGACTGCTAAGGGTTCATGGCTTGTTTCCTCCTTAGTTAGCGAGTACTCGAGCTCGGGGGCAGTCCCCCACCTATCTCTGCACCAGCTTACTCATCGCAGGATCTGAGGAGGATCCCCACCAGCTTTCGCACTGGCATTTCCATCGCCACAACCTTCGGGGCAACCATTCTAAAGAGGAACATACACCTCGCCACGAGGATGATCCAGACCTAAAAGCTCAGGTCTCAGAAACTTCTAGCCTCTCGCCAATACTAGGCAAACCGGGCGTAGAAGCCCGAACCAAAGGACAGAGGGAGCAATACAACCGCGAATTCCCCAAGGAACTGGGGAATTTAGACAAGTTCTCAGTACGCGAAATAAAAAATTCATATCTCGATGCAAGTTCTCGAGTTTGCATGGCTGGTTCATTGGTTTCCCAAAGTCTCAACGCCCTGCCAGCAAACTCATACTTAAACGCAACGTGAAGCTGACTCGCACCCCTCGATGCAACAACTTCCTACCTACAAGCGCATCGGAACATGGTGACGACACTTAGTTTTAATAACTATGGAAGTGATTACCGGTAACCATCAACACTACTCTCGGGTCGTAAAATGGCTACAACATAATTGGTTTGGAACTAACGACTCAACTGTATGCTTACATCTTAACTGCATATCCGAGTAGTCAGTCAGAATAAGTCCGTTGCCAGAATCACTCGCCAATCAGTTGTGTTACGTCTAACTTCAATTATAGACCAGACATGAAACATTAAGCAGCGATCCAGGCTTTCTTGCTCGTTCCTGACGCCGAGCAAAATCTAGCAGATACTCGGGCTTAGGGGCAGCCCTCTATCGATTATCGCACCGGCCTGGCAATCTCAAGACCCGATCAGATCCCTTCAGTCCCTGCAATGGCGTCATCTTCACTGCATCCCTTGGAGCTACCATCTTGAGAGCGCTTTCACCTCATAATGAAGGAAATCCAAATCCAGAGTCCAGGCCCTAGAGGCTTTTCAGCTTTCCATCAGTGCCCGGACTCCACAAAAAGTAGACACTCCAGAACATGATGGCAAAATTTAGCCTCAACAACTAACACCATGGCCACCACCAACTGCCAGTGCAACGCCTGAGTCAAGATGTAGTTGCGTCATGGTTGGGTTATTGATCGAATCCCGAGACTAACGGCTCAACTATGTGTCGACATCCCACACACGCATTCAAGCCACCAGTCCAAGCAAGCCCATTCCTTGAGAACCAAGTCGCAAGAACACAACTCACTAATCATTATCCACTCATCCGATGCCATGCAAAGGTTCAAGTTTACTAACTCAAGATCAAAGTCAGGGCTCGATAAAGTCATCGGAGTGCGAAATTCTGGTTCACGCTTTCATGCGCCGGCTTAGTGGTCATCTCCTCAAACAAGATTCGAACTCCTGAAGATCCTGAAAGATTTAATAAGTGTTTTGGGTACAAAGTCTAATCCTATATCCGCAATACTTGTCCTCGAATCCCAACTTTCTCTTCCCAGAATCTACCACTCCACGCTCTTGAGTGACAATCTCAGGGATCCTCTGGCTGTCCATATATCTCTTCCCTTCTCCGGAAACCTAAGGACACCTCGAACATCCAAAGTACAGAAGTATTTTGGCATCCTCCATGCCTTAAGAAGATTTTTTGTCTAGAGAAGAGAAGAAAGTAACTACAATCAGGGGATCAGTACGCCCCAAACAAACGTTCTGGGATCGGATTTCGGGATCGTACACCAAGCTACAATCATATTCACTTAACTTCGAAGCTCCAACTACCAAGTCAATCATGACTCAACGACCACTTGTGTACTCACCAAGTGCTCAATCATCAAAGCGCACGCGCCCAACATTTGGGTATGACCTCGCCTCAAAGGATAATCCATATAAATACCTGCCACGACATATGACAAGTATTGTCCTAACAATGGCATTCGCATATATGAGTTGTCGAAACTTTGATCGATGGGACCAGCTTGGAACGTTGAACGACCTTGGGTTCAAAAATCCAAATTATTTAGCAGATACTCCAAATTATCAAGCTCCATCCCAACAACGTTTCAATAACCACTTAGGGCGATCGCGCGCCAAGGCCATGACAATAACCATGCATACACGCTTTGGAAATCTCAACCGAGCAAACCGACATGATTCAAATGCCTGCCCATAAGACTTAAGGGCTCGAATGTACACACCAAACGATTGGCTTTCGATCCGCAAACTCCTTGAAAAGCTAAAATACGCGATTATAAGCCCGTGGCATGCAATCCACTTCCATGTTACCTATCCCAGCTCAGACCGCATCACACAAAACCGCGTGCAAACTTGTGATTGCATATGCAATTAGGATCTGATAATGAACCATTTGCATTTTGATGCAATCGACAGTCGGCAACTAACATTTATTGTCCTTAATCTACAGGAACTAAATGCCTTGGACAGGTTCCAACCCAAGCCGCAAGACTCAAGCAAGTCAAAGCTCTAGCTATGTTGGAATCCTAAGACCATACCAGCATATTCCGACAGGGCGTCCAAACCACGCCAAAGCAGTACGCTCTCGGCATACAACTCAAGAGGAAGGCCATAACCAATCGCTAATGTGACGACCCGCCCCGCCCCAACCGACATTTCCTCCGAAAGTGCGCTGTACACATGTCCAGCTAGCACAGGACGGTCGTCAGAAGGAAAGGAAAGAAGGAAATGAACTAACAAGGAACCTGTAGAATGTCTCACAGCACATAGGATAAAATATAATAACAACATACTTGACATAAAACAGGTGAGACAGTGCATAAGCTGAAAATAAACCAACATAGCAGCGGAAAATCCAAATACAGCTTATGATCCAAAGCCAAAATTATTACAACTTTTCAAACTATCTCAAAAAGCAAAAGCAAGATAAAGGAGGTACACTACTAATGCCCAAGTAGCGACCACCAACGACACAGGGAGAATATCTATATATCATACGTGGAAGCCTCCTGCTCGCCTCCGAATCAGCTACTCGCGCATCACCAGCTAACCTGTCTCTAGTCTGCTCGTGTGAGCACCCAGAGTAATAAGAAGAGACATAAAACTCTGGGTCAGACAAAAAGTCTGGTATGAGCGATAAGCATCTAAACAGAACAATAACAGGTATACTAAACCATACCTGAACCTAGACCTGCAACCAAAGAGTTAGCACTACATACCGTACAACACTCTAAGGTGCCATTTCAAATAGTGTAAAGGTAACGGGGTGGGGGTGTGCATGTCATAGTGATGTCAAACAATCAAGCATAACAACCATCCTCACATCTCTCACTCGGTGCGTAAAGTATACGATATCCACTACTTCGGTCACCTAATCCTTTGGGCCATGACGGAATCCAATCCCGTACAACTATCACTACAAGCCCACTATCCATCTCTCAGTGGTGAACCAAAGTTATGAATACCGACAACCCCTTTGCACACGTCCCGCAGCAAAGCCCAATCATTAAGTGAACTCATTGGTTCCCATCTGGATCCTGAGCTCTAACTTCCATTTGGACTACCTTTGCATCTCGGGTTTTGGTCGTCATCTCCGGATCGGTCTTCATTCAGTTCGTGATCATCATATAGGCACGGCTCGTCTTCTTCCTTCATCCGGATCGGTTCGTGATCGCCCATCGGATCGGGTCGTGTTCTCCAGGTCGCGATCTCCCTGGCCATCAGCTCGTGGGCTTCTGAAGCGGTTCGGGTCGAGTCCTTCCATCGGATCAGGTCGAGGCAACTGCACAGGTTCGGGTCGTGATACCCCACTGGTTCGTGGCTCCTTCTCTCGTGGTGCTTCGCGATGGTCCTTCACGATCGAATCGTAATGGCCTCTGGATAAATTCGTGGCCCTCAACATGAGGTGGCTCGTGAATGCATGCTCACGATCGGATCGGGTCGGAGAAGGAAGGGGCGATCCGATCCGGTTTCCTGCATATTTTTCTACAACTCTTCCAGCGACTGTTTACGCCATACGACGGCGTTTTCGACCATTCTAATTTTTCTAATCAATCATAAAGCATACCATACAGTCATAGCAACATGTATAAACATCCACAAACAACAAAACAACAATATGGTATGTTAAAACGGATCAAACATAGCCAAAAAACCCATATTTTCCCTTAATCCCTCTTAATCACGTTTAAACAAATCTGATGATAGGATTAACAAAACTTAACCAAATCAGCCAAATTTTCTAACAGAGGCCTAAAATAATATTTAGCAATTTATAAATATTTTTCCAGATTTTTAACATGCATAAATTCGCTAATTTCCACTAATCACCCCTTAATCCCCCAAATTCCGGGATTTGCAAAATTAGTCGAAATAACCCAAATTCATATCTGAGACATAAAATGATGTTTAGGAATTTTTCTAGATTTTTCTGAGCCATAATTTCGCTAATCTTCACTAATTACCATAATTAGCCGTAATTAGTGAAAAACAATGCAAATCACTCACCTTTGCCACAAAGTAAACTGTAGATCTGAAATGATTCTCTATTTGGGTCGAATTCTAATGTGTTCCAGCAGCTCTAATCTTGATTTGGTGAAGATCTCCCTTGATTTGATGTTGCTAGTCTCAATCTTCAAGTTGTAGGTGATTTGGAGATGTTTTGAAGAGATTTAGAGAGTGGAGGCCATTACTAGGGTTTCAAGAATGAAAGTGGCGGCTCAAAAACTGAAATGAAAATGATTTCCCAAACCTTATCAGCCTCCCCATAACCCTAATCCTGAAATGGGTTATGGGCCTAGGTGTTAAATACCCGGTTTAGCCCAATTAAGCTGTTTTTTCACCTTCTAAACCTTGTTTTAGCCATATCTCCCAAACGGTAAGTCCGTTTTTCACATGTGACCACCCTACGGAAAGGTAAACCATCATCCGGATCTAATGGAAGTGGTTTCAGGTCAAAACTCCTTTCCAATCAAAAGTTATGGCCGAAACAAGATCAGCTAGGGGCAAAATGGTCATTTAAAAATTGACAAAAATCATGAACATGGGAAATGACCCCAATAGTCGTTTCCCAGACCCACATGACCATACGACTTCATATGAGAAAGAAATAAATATTCTACGATCCTCCGATGCGTAGAATGCGGGTTGTTACATTCTCCCCCCCCCCCCCCCCCCAGGAAATTTCGTCCTCGAAATTCCTTACCCCAAAACATACAAGAGTATTCCGCGTGCCTACCAGTCATTTATAAGCAATCAAACATGCATAACAAACAAAACAAACCTATCCTAGCATGCGGTTTACTAACAAGGGAAGAAACTATCATTACCAAAACCTTACCAGGCAAAGAGTTCTGGATACTTCTTCCTTACATCCTCCTCTGCTTCCCAAGTACAGTCTTTCTCATTCTTACCCCACTGAACTTTGACTAGTTTCACCACCTTCCTTCGAAGCTGCTTCGTATCGTTCCCAACAATACGCATAGGCTTGTGGTTCCCAACCGCCTCAGGTTCAACCTCGATATCGTCCAACTGATCTGGTGAAATAGTCCTTCTAGGGTCATGCAAATACCTCCTTAACTGGGAAGCATGAAATACGTTGTGAACTTCCACCATCTTGTCAGGTAGCTCTACTTCATACGCCAAATTCCTAACTTGCTCGAGGACTGGGAATGGACTAACAAATCTTGGTGCTAACTTACCTCTCCAACCAACATGATGGTGCCTTGCATGGTCTTTCGTGCAAAGTTTCAATTGGAACCATACCAATATTGGGCTAATAACTATTATTATCCATAACTCAACCAGATACAAATGGCCATCCCATGACCCTCCAAAATCCAATATATAAGTTCTCAAAAAGGTTCTCTAATATACAATTCACTCAAGTACCATCATGACCTGACCTAGTCCTTGGTAAACTATCAATATAATCCATTTGAGACTTATTTCCAATGGTTGTGACAAACCACTAGGCTTTTTTTTGCTCAGCTTTAGCTAACTGGCAATTCATACACTTGGACATAAACTTCCCAACGTCTTTCTTTATCCTTTCCCAGTAGTAGATCTGCTCCATGTCTCAATACATCTTGTTACCACTGGGATGTATAGTCAATTTTGGGTGATGATATGCTTTAAGCACTTCATCTCTCAGTCCATCTACGTTGGGTACAACTAGTCCCTTATTCTTTCGAAGCCACCCTTCTCGATCAAATCCTTGCTTTATCATTCTCTCTCCATCGATACCCCTCTCTACCCTAGAGATGATTTCCAATAGGTTAGGATCGTCCCTCTAACTGGAACCGATCCATTCAATCAAAATCGATCTAATCGTCGAACTTGCTAACATTTATGGATCTAATCCATACTTAGGTCTGAAATCATATCTCGCGATATACTCTAGTTGCTTCTATCCTAGAAACATAACCCCTAAAGTGGTATGTCTCCTACTCAATGCAACTATTACCGCACCCAAATCCTTTACTATGATCACTCTTCCCCATGGAGTCATGGCGACTCCACTGCATTGATCCATAGCAACTAGTCCTTTGCTATGTCCACTCTGCCCTATGAAGTCATAACAACTCCACTGCACTGGCTCATAGCCTTACTAATCCTTTACTATGTCCACTTTGCCCCTCGAGTCATGACGACTCTACTGCACTAGCTCATAATCCTACTACAATCACTTTGTTCCCCATCGCTGGAACCCTACAGGTGATAGTCTACTCAAGGGAAGAAAAATAGGAACAACATAGCAACCAGAACATCCATCAAACAAGTCCTACCTATCACCTGCTAAATTCATAAACACATCGACACCTACGTGACTGGTCTAACCAAGCCCAATATGTCGATTCTAGTATGTTTGGTTCAACCAACATCAATAACTAATGGAAGCCCAGCCTCCATACATACACCAATGCCTACTTGACTGGTCCAACCAATCCCAGGCCAATGGAAGCCCCGCCTCCCTACGGACTACCGTACGTCCAACGTACGTTTATCCTCCAAGGATAACTAGATCACGTCCAACGGATCCAAGGTAACGGGCGTCACCAGATACCCTTGCTTTTAGTCCGCCTAAAATATTTGAGTCCAACCCAAGTTTATCCATTTTCTTGCTGCCCTCTCGAGTCCAATTCGAGCCGAATCAAATTCCTTGCAGCCTTCTCGAGTCCAACTCGAGTCAATCTACAACTCAGACCCAGTCTTGAGTATCCATTAGCGACAAACTCCAACCCAACGTGAGTCGTCTCCCTATTCGTTGCACCTCCAAGATCAACGAACACCCATTTTCTTTTACGAGTTCAAGTCCAACTTGAATCGCCCTAATCTTCGTTGTATCCTCCATGATCAACGAACACATCCTATTCCTTCAAAGTCCTACTATCCGAAGAGAACATCAACATAGGGTTCTAAACAATCCATTACTTTGCATCTTTGTCGAGTCCCAGTCGAGCAATCTCATAACCCTATCGAGTCTAACTCTGGGCAGTCTATACCATTGAACAGTCTTATCATGTTCCGTCTTCCCATCACTCCTCGAGTAAACCAAGACATCATCCAATGAAAAATCACAGCAACTATTTACCTCTCATGCAAACCATCCTGGTCGAAATCGACATTCCCCAAGCACAAGCCCCAAAGGCCTAAACCAATATCATACAAGCACCCAAGGAACATCTCCTTCGAGTTCGGACAACCCACGTGAGGTGATACTAGCAAAACAATCTAGCACTGGAGTACTCATTTGCCTCCCAGAGACAACTAGAACTTATTACGACGATAACCTCTTAGCTTCCTTAACTCCAGTTACTATCGCCATCACTAGGTAGGTACACAATACCACCCAATTCCTTTGGAGTAGATCGAGTCCCTAAAATAATGCTAAACCCGGTAAAGCCTAAACAAAGCAAACACAAATAAACATACATCCATGACTCGATAAGACCACATTACAACAAATCATGCCAAAACTAGTCGAACCACCAATCGGGTTCGTCACAACTAGAGGTCTATCGACTATATCGGGTTTGTCAAACAATACCCGAACAGAAACATCTTAAATAGAAAGCATACCTTTTATAATGACACCCTTTCCCTTCTACGCCGCACTTGGAGCATTCGACGAAGAAGGAACAGCATTGATAGCATACGCATTCACAATCTGCTTCTCCCTAGGTGGTTGTAGGCAATCATCCTTGTGATGTCCCGCCTGGCCGCAGTTAAAGCACTTCCTTTCCCCAGGCTTTTCTCGACAATCTCTGGCATAGTGGGCCTTCTTGCCACAACTAAAGCATTCGCCATCTTTTTTATTTTTCTTATTCTGACCATCCTTGGTCGGGTTCTGTTTCCTCTTGTTCTGAGAATTCTTCTTGCCTTCACCGCCTGCTTGCGGCTTAGGCTCCTCTGTAGTTGTAATAGCAACTTCGGTCTTCGACTTAGGAAAAAGGCTCTCTGACCTTAATGCCTTTCCTACAATAGACTCGAACGTCTCATCGATATGGTTTATAAGTCTTTCCCCCAAGTACCCATCAAAGCCAGTTATGAACTTTTCGTTCTTCTTTTCGACCGTATCGATAAGGGACAATCCATATTTCGATAAAGTATCGAATTCTGCGATGTACTCCGAGACTGCCCTACCATTCTGCTTAAGCTCCAAGAACTTCCTGAACAATTCTGATTTATGAGCAGCTAGAATAAACTTATCACAAAAGCGAGTCTTAAACTGATTCCAAGTAACTTGATCCTCTGGAGTAGCTTTCTTAATAGCATTCCACCAATTCATCGCTCGCCCTTGCAGCTGACGAGACGCTAGCCTTCTCTTCACCGCATCCTCGATATCCAAGTCTTCGAAGATACGATCACAGCTATCCAACCAATCCTGAACATCCGTGGCCGACTCCGTTCCGTGGAACGACTTTCCACCAAGGTTAGTGTAATCCTTGCACAACTTAGCAAAATCGGCCCTAGGCGCCTGCACTACTGCACCACCACCATTAGCAGCATTAGGAACGGCTCCCCGAGCATCCCTAAGCATCTCTCTCATGAGGTCAGTGAACATAGTCCTCATGTCAGAAACATTCCCATTATTAGCTCCTCTACCAGCACCTCTCAAATTTCGGCTCATCGTTCAATTTGTAAAGAGAAAACGATTAACCATCTCCATAAAGGTGCCAGTGCAGTACGACTTCATCCTTAGCTATACTAATAATATATATAGATATAGCTTTTGAAAACCAAAATAATCACAAATACGCGCTCTCAAATACGTACTATCTCTCCCTGGTGTCTTTCCCTAGGTTAACTACGCAACCTAGAGCTCTGATACCAAATGTGACGACATGCCCCGCACCAACCGACATTTCCTCCGAAAGTGCGCTGTACACATGTCCAGCTAGCGCGGGACAGTCGTCAGAAGGAAAGAAGGAAATGAACTAACAAGGAACCTGTAGAATGTCTCACAGCGCATAGGATAAAATATAATAACAACATACTTGACATAAAACAGGTGAGACAGTGCATAAGCTGAAAATAAACCAACATAGCAGCGGAAAATCCAAATACAGCTTATGATCCAAAGCCAACATTATTACAACTTTTCAAACTGTCTCAAAAAGCAAAAGCAAGATAAAGGAGGTACACTACTAATGCCCAAGTAGCGATCACCAACGACACAGGGAGAATATCTATATATCATACGTGGAAGCCTCCTGCTCGCCTCTGAATCAGCTACTCGCGCATCACCAGCTAACCTGTCTCTAGTTTGCTCGTGTGAGCACCCAGAGTAATAAGAAGAGACATAAAACTCTGGGTCAGACAAAAAGTCTGGTATGAGCGATAAGCATCTAAATAGAACAATAACAGGTATACTAAACCATACCTGAACCTAGACCTGCAACCAAAGAGTTAGCACTACATACCGTACAACACTCTAAGGTGCCATTTCAAATAGTGTAAAGGTAACGGGGGTGGGGGTGTGCATGTCATAGTGATGTCAAACAATCAAGCATAACAACTATCCTCACATCTCTCACTCGGTGCATAAAGTATACGATATCCACTACTTCGGTCACCTAATCCTTTGGGCCATGACGGAATCCAATCCCGTACAACTATCACTACAAGCCCACTATCCGTCTCTCAGTGGTGAACCAAAGTTATGAATACCGACAACCCCTTTGCACACGTCCCGCAGCAAAGCCCAATCATGAAGTGAACTCATTGGTTCCCATCTGGATTCTGAGCTCTAATTTCTATTTGGACTACCTTTACATCTCGGGTTTTGGTCGTCATCTTCGGATCGGTCTTCATTCAGTTCGTGATCATCATATAGGCACGGCTCGTCTTCTTCCTTCATCCGGACCGGTTCGTGATCGCCCATCGGATCGGGTCGTGTTCTCCAAGTCGCCATCCCCCTGGCCATCAGCTCGTGGGCTTCTGAAGCGGTTCGGGTCGAGTCCTTCCATCGGATCGGGTCGAGGCAACTGCACGGGTTCGGGTCGTGATACCCCACTGGTTCGTGGCTCCTTCTCTCGTGGCGCTTCGCGATGGTCCTTCACAATCGGATCGTAATGGCCTCTAGATCAATTCGTGGCCCTCAACATGAGGTGGCTCGTGAATGCATGCTCGCGATCGGGTCGGGTCGGAGAAGAAAGTGGGCGATCCGATCCAGTTTCCTGCATATTTTTCTACAACTCTTCCAGCGACTGTTTACGCCATACGATGGCGTTTTCGGCCATTCTAACTTTTCCAATCAATCATAAAGGATACCATACAATCATAGAAACATGTATAAACATCCACAAACAGCAAAACAACAATATGGTATGTTAAAACGGATCAAGCATAGCCAAAAACCCCATATTTTCCCTTAATCCCTCTTAATCACGTTTAAACAAATCTGATGATAGGATCAACAAAACTTAACCAAATCTGATGATAGCAATTTATAAATATTTTTTCAGATTTTTAACATGCATAAATTTGCTAATTTCCACTAATCACCCCTTAATCCCCCAAATTTCGGGATTTGCAAAATTAGTCGAAATTAACCCAAATTCATATCAGAGATATAAAATGATGTTTTAGAATTTTAGGAATTTTTCTAGATTTTTCTGAGCCATAATTTCGCTAATCTTCGCTAATTACCATAATTAGTCGTAATTAGTGAAAAACAATGCAAATCACTCACCTTTGCCACAAAGTAAACTGTAGATCTGAAATGATTTTCTATTTGGGTCGAATTCTAATGTGTTCCAGCATCTCTAATCTTGATTTGGTGAAGATCTCCCTTGATTTGATGTTGCTAATCCCAATCTTCAAGTTGTAGGTGATTTGGAGATGTTTTGAAGAGAATTAGAGAGTGGAGGCCATTACTAGGGTTTCAAGAATGAAAGTGGCGGCTCAAAAACCAAAATGAAAATGATTTCCCAAACCCTATCAGCCTCCCCACAACCCTAGTCCCGAAATTGTTTATGGGCCTAGCTGTTAACTACCCAGTTTAGCCCAATTAAGCTGTTTTTTCACCTTCTAAACCTTGTTTCAGCCATATCTACCAAACGGTAAGTCCGTTTTTCACATGTGACCACCCTACGGAAAGGTAAACCATCATCCGGATCTAATGGAAGTGGTTTCAGGTCAAAACTCCTTTCCAATCAAAAGTTATGGCCGAAACAAGATCAGCTAGGGGCAAAATGGTCATTTAAAAATTGACAAAAATCATGAACATGGGAAATGACCCCAATAGTCGTTTCCCAGAGCCACATGACCATACGACTTCATATGAGAAAGAAATAATTATTCTACGATCCTCCGATGCTTAGAATGCGGGTTGTTATAGCTAAGCACCGCATGGAGATGTTGATGCGTGTATCCGACTCATCTCACTTCAAACCACGTCCGGTTAATCCCAAGACATACTTTAAGGGGGCAAATGTTAACCGACCTTTTGGTCCGGCTTCCAAAAGTACGCAAAACACGCTCGACTCAATATATCACGTGATATTACAGCCCTGAGGCATCACCAATATCATTTTAGGTCCAGTACTAGAAGACTCGAATCTGACCACTAGCAGGATGTCACATCCCTCGAAATGCGGCCTCCATCAGTATCCGTCCGCATCCGAGCCGAAGGCGAGCCGTGCTTCGAGCCGAAGGCGAGCCGTCAAGTGGGTCCGGGAGCAGCTCCAGGGGGGCTCTGGGCCCTACAGTCCCAACGGTGATCGACTTAGCCAGTTAGGTCAAAACTGTGGGCACCACCCAATTCATCTGATTTCTGCTAATAAGTGTGTTGCCCAGAATCTCCAGATCGACTCAAAGTCAGGATTTAGCCAACAACTTCCGCGAACCTCGTCGCTCCTCTAAACATTGCCAAACCAAGGCCTCAAACAGCAAAGCACATTTCCGAACCAAGACCTCAAAGCCTGGAAGAGCCACAAGCCCCGAGCACCTGATCCATGGTCCTAGCGCCCCTCGAGAGGTGGACTTCGCAACCAGCAGGGTGCGAGATCTCGCACCCAGTAGGTGCGATATTTCGCACCCAGCGGGTGCGAAATTTTGCTCCCAGGCTCCGGGTGCGAAATTCTGGCATGTGCAGGCTCCCGGTGTGAATTTTTAGGTGTGGTCCCCTATTTCTACCTACTCCAACCTACTCCTACGTACTCTGTGACGGCCCGCCCCGCACGAGCCTGCATTTCCTCCGAAAGTGCGCTGTACACATGCCCGACTAGCACAGGACGGTCGTCAGGAGGAAGGAAAGAAGAGAATGAACTAATCAAGAAACCTGTAGAATGTCTCACAGCGCATGGAATAAAATATAATAATAACATACTTGACATAAAACAGGCGAGACAGTGCATAAGCTGATAACTAATAATCAATGTCAACATCAGAGCAGCGGAAATCCAAATACAGCTTATTACAACTTTCCAAATTTACTGTCTCTAACAAAAGAAAACTAAAGTAGAAGATGCACCACCAATGCCCAAGCAGTGATCTTCAACAATACAGGGAGAATACTATATATATTACGTGGAAGCCTCCTGCTCGTCTCCGGATCATCTACCCGTGCATCACCAGCTAACCTGTCTCTAGTCTGCTCGTGTGAGCACCCAGAGTAATAAGAGGAGACATAAAACTCTGGGTCAGACATAAAGCCTGGTATGAGCGATAAGCATCTAAACAGAGTAATAACAGGTATACTAAACCATACCTGAACCTGGACCTGCAACCAAAGAGTTAGTACCACATACCGTACAATACTCCAAGGTGCCATAATAGCTAGTGTAAGAATACGGGGGTGGGGTGTGCATGTCACAATGATAGAAAACAAATCATCCATAGCAACCATCCTCACATCTCTCACTCAGTGCGTAAAGCGTACGACATCTACCACTTCGGAACACTAGACAAACTGAGGTAACGACGAATCCCGACTTGTAGAAACCCTGCTGTGACCAAGCCAAACACTTGGAGTCATGACCAAACATTTCAATGACCCACTTCATTGGTCGTAGCCCTTGGTTCTACCGATGCCATAATGGCCCTGAATCCGCCTTCGTACCTCCTACCATAGTGGTCCAAATCTATAGACGTCGATAACTCCTTGGCACGCGTCCCGCAGCAAAGCCCAACCATGAAGCCCACTCATTGGTTCCCAGCTGGATCCTGAGTCAAAGCTCCTCATTTGGACTTCCTTTGCATCTCGGGTTTTGATCGAATTGGAGTGGGTCTTCAGAAGAGTTGTCGCACATTAACAGTCCTAGAATTCGGTTCGGTTCGGTAGTCATCACCCTTATCGGTTCGGGTCGGTCCTCCTTCCTTGTCATCCTTCCATTCGGTTCGGGTCGGGTACTCCACTTCGGGTCGGGTCGGTATCTTCCTCTGGGTCGAGTCGGGTGTCCTTCCTTCCAGTGCTCCGATCCGCTCCCTCATTTCTTCACGTATTCCGATCCGATCCCTCCTTGCCATCTGATCCGCGTGGCCTTCCCTCTTACTAGTTCTCCCAAATGTTTACTTCCGATCCGAGCCCTGCGTCTCCAAGTCGATCCGATCTGGCCTCCAATTATTCCTCCGATCCGATTCCCTTGTCCACTCCAACTCTAATCAAATGGCATTCCTCCTCGCCAAGCCTCCTATGTGCCAAACTCCGGTTCGGTTCGGGTTTCTTGCCCAGTTCACATATCCGATCCGAGCCCCCATCCGATCCGATCCGAAGCCCTGCACAACTTTCTGCAACTTTTCCAGCAACTTGTTTACGCCGTTCGACGACGTTTTTGACAAATCTAACTATTCTAATCAATCACAATTCATGTCAAATAGTCATAACAACATGTAAGAACAACCACAAACACCTAACAACAATTCAAATGAACCAAAATGGATCAAAAGTGGCTAAAACCTCACATTTTCCTATAATCCTTCTTAATCATGTTTAAGCATACGATTAGCAAAACACATCAAAATTAACCCAAATTTCTAACAGAGCCTTAAAACATTATTTTAGAATTTTAAGAATTTTTCCAGAATTTATTTACGTATAAATTCGCTAATCTTCACTAATTACCCTTAATCACCGTAATTAGTGCAAAAACTATGCAAATCACTCACCTTGGCCACAAATGAAACACCAAATCTGAAATACTCTCTGTTTGGGTCGAATTCCTATGTGTAGCAGCAGCTCCAACCTTGCTTTGTTGCTATTTGGCCTTGTTTTGATGTAGTCTAGGCTTAATCTTCACAAAAATGTGTTTAGGAGTGGTCTTAGAGGATGGAAGCCATTACTAAGGTCTCAAGAAGGTTTGTGGCGGCTCAAAACTGAAATGAAAGTGATAACCTAACCCTAATCAGTCCTCCTATACCTCTAAACCCGAAATTCCCCTTGGGCCTAGCTGCTAATCACCCGGTTAAGCCCAATTAAGCTGTTTTTCATCATCTGAAACTTGTTTCAGCCATATCTCCCAAACAGTGAGTCCGTTTGACTAATGAGACCACTCTACGGAAAGAGAAACCATCATCCGGAGCTAATGGAAGTGGTTTCAGGTCAAAATTCCTTTCCAGTCAAAAGTTATGGCCAAAACAGTGCCAACTAGGGGTAAAATGGTCATTTAAAAATCGGGAAAAATCATGCTCATGGGAAATGACCCCAATAGTCGTCTCCCAAAGTTACACGACCATACGACTTCGTATGTGACAGAAATAAATATCCTACGATCCTATGATGCGTAGAATGCGGGTCGTTACACTCTCCCCCCCTTAAGAAATTTCGCCCCCGAAATTCCTTAACCCAAAACATACAAAGGATCCCGCATGCCTAACAACCACATACAACAATCAAACATGCAAAACAAGCAAACAAGCCTATCCTAGCATGCGGAAAACTAAATCAAAGTCAAAATCTTACCAGGCAAAGAGTTCTGGGTGTGTCTTCCTAATGTCCTCCTCTGTCTCCCAAGTACAATCACTCTCGTCCTCGCTCCACTGTACCTTGACTAGCTTCACCGCCTTCCTTCGAAGTTGCTTCATGTCGTGCTCGACAATACGGGTCGGCTTGCGGTTCCCAACCGCCTCGGGTTCTACTTCGAAGTCCTCTAACTGATCAGGTGAAATAGTCATATTTGAGTCGTGAACGAACTTCCTTAGTTGGGAAACATGAAATACGTTGTGAACTCCCGCCATCTTCTCCGGTAAGTCAATTCTATATGCCAAATTCCCGACCAGCTCAAGAACAGGGAATGGGCCAACGAATCTTGGTGCCAACTTGCCTCTCCTGCCAAATCGTATTACGCTCTTCAACGGAGAAATCTTGACAAACACCAAGTCACCAATGGAGAATTTTAGGTCTCTTCTCCTTTTATCGGCATAACTCTTCTGCCTATCTTGGGCAGCCTTCATTCGTTGTTGAATGGTCTTGATTTTATCTGAAGTTTCCCTCACCACATCTGGTCCAAGCATAAACTTCTCGCCAGTCTTTATCCAACATGATGGTGAGTTGCATGGTCTTCCGTACAAAGCTTCAAACGGAGCCATACCGATACTGGATTGGTAGCTATTATTATATGCAAACTCTACTAGATGCAAATGGTCATCCCATGATCCACCAAAATCCAATATACACGCTCTCAAGAGATCTTCCAAAATAAGGTTCACCCTCTCCGTCTGACCGTCGGTCTGAGGATGATATGCGGTACTGAGATGTAACTCTGACCCTAGAGCCTCTTGTAAGCTCCTCCAAAACCCACTAGTGAACAACGGGTCTCGGTTGCTCACAATGCTTTTAGGTACTCCATGAAGTCTCACTACCCACTTCATATACAATTCTGCTAACTTAGCTGCCGTTCTGGTTGATTTGACTGGTATAAACCTTGCACTTTTAGTCAGTCGATCTACAATTACCCAAATGCTGTCATATCCCGATCTAGTCCTTGGTAAACCATCGATGAAATCCATCGAGACTTGCTCCCATTTCCATTCGGGAATTTCTAATGGCTGTAACAAACCACTAGGCTTCTTTTGCTCGGCTTTAACTAGCTGGCAATTCATGCATTTGGATATAAACTTCCCAACGTCTCTTTTCATCCCTTCCCAGTAGTAAGTCTGCTTCATATCTCGATACATCTTATTACCACCGGGGTGTATATTTAGCTTTGAGTGATGACATTCTCTAAGCACTTCATCTCTCAATCCATTGACATTGGGTACAACAAGCTTTCCATTCTTTCTAAGCCATCCGTCTCGATCAAGCCCATACTTGTTCATCTCCTCATCGATATCCATCTCTAATTTGGAGATGATTTCCAATACATTAGGATCGTCCCTCTGACTAGAGCCGATCCGCTCAATCAAAGTGGGTCTGATCGTCAAACTTGCTAACATTTCTGGATTCAATTCGCACTTTGGTCTGAAATCAAACCCCGCGATAAACTCCAGTTGCTTCCATTCAAGGAACATAGCCCCTAAGCTGGCATGTCTTCTACTCAATGCATCAGCCACCGCATTGCCCTTTCCTGGTGTATATGCGATGTCAAAATCATAGGAAGCTAAGAACTCTAGCCATCTCTGCTGACGGAGATTCAGATCTTTCTGAGAGAAGAGATACTTTAACGACTTATGATCGGTAAACAGCTCAAATCTTTCTCCCAAGAGATAGTGTCTCCACATCTTTAACGCGAACACGATTGCTGCCAACTCTAAATCATGGGTAGGGTATCTTCTCTCGTGCGGTTTCAATTGCCAACTTGCGTAAGCTACAACCCTACCGCCTTGCATCAATACAGCACCCAGTCCGGTACCACAGGCATCCGTGTATACCGTCATTTCTTCATCCCCCTTAGGAATGACTAACACTGGTGCGCTTGTCAACTTGTCCTTTAGACTTTTGAATGCATTCTCGCACCTTTCATCCCAGACAAAAGCTTGATTCTTCTTGGTCAACTGGGTCAATGGTGCTGCTATCTTGGAGAAACCTTGGATAAACTTACGATAATATCCCGCTAACCCCAAGAAACTTCTTACATCTGTTGCATTCTTGGGCGTAGGCCAATCCTGTACCGTAGCCACCTTTGCCGGGTCCACGGCAATACCATTCTCTGATACAACATGGCCCAAGAATCTCACTTCCCTCTTCCAGAAGTGACACTTAGAAAACTTGGCTTTCAATTGGTGTTTTCTCAACACCTCCATCGCTACTCTTAGATGTTCCTTGTGTTCTTCCTCTGTCCTCGAATAGACCAAAATATCATCAACGAACACAAGGACAGACTTATTCAACTGATCTCTGAATACCCTATTCATAAGATCCACAAAATATGCTGGGGCATTGGTCAGCCCGAATGGCATGACCAACCACTCATAAAATCCAGACGGCGTCCGAAATGCCGTTCTAGCTATACTCTCAGCTTCCACTCTAAGCTGATGAAAACCTGTCGCGAGATCCAACTGAGAAAATATTCTCGCGCCACTCAACTAATCGAACAAATCATCTATCCGCGGTAGAGGATACTTGTTCTTCCTCGTCACTTTATTCAACTCGCGGTAGTCTACACACAAACGAAGGGAACCATCCGCCTTTGTAGCAAACACAACTGGTGATCCCCATTCAGAAACACTCCTTCTGATAAATCCCTTCTTCAAAAGATCGCTGACTTGCACCTCGAGCTCTCGCTGCTCTCTTGGTGCCATACGACGAAGTGGCATCACTATAGGCCTGGCATCCTTTACCAAATCAATACGAAACTCAATCTCTCGGTGTGGTGGAAGTCCGGTCACTTCTTCGAAAACATCCGGATACTGGCCAACCACGGGCAAACCTGACAACTCACTATGCGGAATGTCGAGGGAGTTTAGAAAACTAGCCAATACCCCCTTACTGGGTAGACCACCAAACACTATCCTCCGCCCATCATCCGCTCTAGCTGTCACCAACAAGCCCTCACAGTCTACCACCACCCCGTATCTTTGGAGCCAATCCACTCCCAAAATAATGCCAAACCCAGTAAAGCCCAAAACAAAGCAATCACAAACAAACATGCATCCATGACTCGATAAGACCACATTGCGACAAATCATGCTAAGGCTAGTCGAACCGCCAATCGGGTTCGTCACTACTAAAGGCCTATCGACAATCTCGGGCTCCACTCCCAACCTATCTACCAGGTCACTAGATATGAAAGAACTGGAAGCTCCGGTATCAAACAAAACTCTAACAGGAACATCGTAAACAGAAAGCATACCTTGAATGACGACATTCTTTCCCTTCTCCGCCGCAGTTGGGGCATTCGACGAAGAAGGAATAGCATTAAGAGCGTAGGCTTTCACCATTTGCCTTTCCTTAGGGGGCTGTGGACACTTGTCCTTGTGATGTCCCATTTGGCTACAGTTGAAGCACTTCCTATCCGCTGGCTTGGCCCGACAATTACTAGCGTAATGGCCCTTCTTACCACAGCTGAAGCACTCAACATCTTGCTTATTCTTTTTCTTCTGGCCATCCTTAGCTTGGTTCTGCTTTCTCTTATTCTGGGAACCACCCTTGCCTCCACCACTTGCTTGTGGCTTTGGCTCATCTGCGGATGCAACCTCAGTCTTCGGCTTAGGGTAGAGACTTTCTGACCTCAATGCTTTCCCTACAATCGACTCAAACGACTCATCGATGTGGTTAATAAGTTTTTCCCCCAAGTACTGATCCAAACCAGTTATGAATTTCTCATTCTTTTTCTCGGCAGTATCAATAAGAGATAACCCATATTTCGACAAAGTGTCGAATTCAGCAATATACTCCGAGACTGCTCTGCCATTCTGCTTGAGCTCCAAGAATTTCTTAAACAACATTGACTTCTGAGCAGCTGGAATGAACTTCTCACTAAAGCGAGCCTTAAACTGCTCCCAAGTAATCTGATCTTCGGGAGTAGCTGCCTTTATAGCATTCCATCAATTCATTGCCCGCCCTTGCAGCTGACGGGACGCTAGCTTTCTCTTCATTGCATCCTCGATACCCAAATCCTCGAAGATGCGTTCGCAACTATCCAACCAATCTTGAACATCCGTAGCCGACTCCATTCCGTGGAACGGCTTCCCACCAAGGCTAGTATAATCCTTATTCAACTTGGCGAAGTCGACCCTTGGCGCCTGCACTATTGGACCACCACCATTTCCACCATTGGGAGCTGCCCTCTGTACATCTCTAAGCATCTCTCTCATGAGGTCAGTAAACATCGTCCTCATGTCAGCGGCATTCACATTATTGGCTCCCCTACCAGCACCTCTAGTATATCGGCTCATCGTCAATCTGAAAAAGGAAACGATTAACGACTCCCTAGTGGTGCTAGTGCAGTACGACTTCATCCTTATACTACTAATAGTATATATATATATATATATATATAGCTTTTAAAAACCAAAGTAATCACAAATACGCTCTCTCGTATACGTATCTTATCTCTCCCTGATAACTTCCCTAGGTTAACTACGCAACCTAGAGCTCTGATACCAAGTGTGACGGCCCGCCCCGCACGAGCCTGCATTTCCTCCGAAAGTGCGCTGTACACATGCCCGACTAGCACAGGACGGTCGTCAGGAGGAAGGAAAGAAGAGAATGAACTAATCAAGAAACCTGTAGAATGTCTCACAGCGCATGGAATAAAATATAATAATAACATACTTGACATAAAACAGGCGAGACAGTGCATAAGCTGATAACTAATAATCAATGTCAACATCAGAGCAGCGGAAATCCAAATACAGCTTATTACAACTTTCCAAATTTACTGTCTCTAACAAAAGAAAACTAAAGTAGAAGATGCACCACCAATGCCCAAGCAGTGATCTTCAACAATACAGGGAGAATACTATATATATTACGTGGAAGCCTCCTGCTCGTCTCCGGATCATCTACCCGTGCATCACCAACTAACCTGTCTCTAGTCTGCTCGTGTGAGCACCCAGAGTAATAAGAGGAGACATAAAACTCTGGGTCAGACATAAAGCCTGGTATGAGCGATAAGCATCTAAACAGAGTAATAACAGGTATACTAAACCATACCTGAACCTGGACCTGCAACCAAAGAGTTAGTACCACATACCGTACAATACTCCAAGGTGCCATAATAGCTAGTGTAAGAATACGGGGGTGGGATGTGCATGTCACAATGATAGCAAACAAATCATCCATAGCAACCATCCTCACATCTCTCACTCAGTGCGTAAAGCGTACGACATCTACCACTTTGGAACACTAGACAAACTGAGGTAACGACGAATCCCGACTTGTAGAAACCCTGCTGTGACCAAGCTAAACACTTGGAGTCATGACCAAACATTTCAATGACCCACTTCATTGGTCGTAGCCCTTGGTTCTACCGATGCCATAATGGCCCTAAATCCGCCTTCGTACCTCCTACCATAGTGGTCCAAAGCTATAGACGTCGATAACTCCTTGGCACGCATCCCGCAGCAAAGCCCAACCATGAAGCCCACTCATTGGTTCCCAGCTGGATCCTGAGTCAAAGCTCCTTATTTGGACTTCCTTTGCATCTCGGGTTTTGATCGAATTGGAATGGGTCTTCAGAAGAGTTGTCGCACATTAACAGTCCTAGAATTCGGTTCGGTTCGGTAGTCATCACCCTCATCGGTTCGGGTCGGTCCTCCTTCCTTGTCATCCTTCCATTCGGTTCGGGTCGGGTACTCCACTTCGGGTCGGGTCGGTATCTTCCTCCGGGTCGGGTCGGGTGTCCTTCCTTCCAGTGCTCCGATCCGCTCCCTCATTTATTCACGTATTCCGATCCGATCCCTCCTTGCCATCTGATCCGCGTGGCCTTCCCTCTTGCTAGTTCTCCCAAATGTTTACTTCCGATCCGAGCCCTGCGTCTCCAAGTCGATCCGATCTGGCCTCCAATTATTCCTCCGATCTGATTCCCTTGTCCACTCCAACTCTAATCAAATGGCCTTCCTCCTCGCCAAGCCTCCTATGTGCCAAACTCCGGTTCGGGTCGGGTTTCTTGCCCAGTTCACATATCTGATCCGAGCCCCCATCCGATCCGATCTGAAGCCCTGCACAACTTTCTGCAACTTTTCCAGCAACTTGTTTACGCCGTTCGACGACGTTTTTGACAAATCTAACTATTCTAATCAATCACAATTCATGTCAAATAGTCATAACAACATGTAAGAACAACCACAAACACCTAACAACAATTCAAATGAACCAAAATGGATCAAAAGTGGCTAAAACCTCACATTTTCCTATAATCCTTCTTAATCATGTTTAAGCATACGATTAGCAAAACACATCGAAATTAACCCAAATTTCTAACAGAGCCTTAAAACATTATTTTAGAATTTTAAGAATTTTTCCAGAATTTATTTACGTATAAATTCGCTAATCTTCACTAATTACCCTTAATCACCGTAATTAGTGCAAAAACTATGCAAATCACTCACCTTGGCCACAAATGAAACACCAAATCTGAAATACTCTCTGTTTGGGTCGAATTCCTATGTGTAGCAGCAGCTCCAACCTTGCTTTGTTGCTATTTGGCCTTGTTTTGATGTAGTCTAGGCTTAATCTTCACAAAAATGTGTTTAGGAGTGGTCTTAGAGGATGTAAGCCATTACTAAGGTCTCAAGAAGGTTTGTGGCGGCTCAAAACTGAAATGAAAGTGATAACCTAACCCTAATCAGTCCTCCTATACCACTAAACCCGAAATTCCCCTTGGGCCTAGCTGCTAATCACCTGGTTAAGCCCAATTAAGCTGTTTTTCATCATCTGAAACTTGTTTCAGCCATATCTCTCAAACAGTGAGTCCGTTTGACTAATGTGACCACTCTACGGAAAGAGAAACCATCATCCGGAGCTAATGGAAGTGGTTTCAGGTCAAAATTCCTTTCCAGTCAAAAGTTATGGCCAAAACAGTGCCAACTAGGGGTAAAATGGTCATTTAAAAATCGGGAAAAATCATGCTCATGGGAAATGACCCCAATAGTCGTCTCCCAAAGTTACACGACCATACGACTTCGTATGTGACAGAAATAAATATCCTACGATCCTATGATGCGTAGAATGCGGGTCGTTACATACTCCCTTTCCTATAAATACTCCATGACTTTACACTTGAAAGGGGTTGGAATTGGAGACCTTGGGACCTCTAGAGAGCTCCATTAATGGCATTTCCCATTTGAGGAAGAAGAAGGGCAAAAGTGTCTTTTTCTTAATATATTAAATATATGATAATTATGACATCATATATGAGGATGATGATGTCATGCCTTAGAGGTAACATCATATAGCCTTAAGGATAACATCATATAGCTTAATTATGACATCATCTAGCATAAAGATGAATGTAATGAAATGTAATGGGATGGTCTCACACTTGTAACTTTGAGTGATTAATAATATTCCAACAACGCTTCAAAGTGGACGTAGACCCTTTACAAGGCCGAACCACTATAAATCTCTTAGGTTATTTACGGCTTTTCTGCTCTTGTCTATGCGACCAAATTATCTATTCCTAGTAATTGGAATCTTTGGTGTTTACGACATTTTTTGCCATCAACGTTCGGTCGAATCCTTCCTTTCGTCAAAAGCTTCCAACACTGGAAATTTGAAATATGGGGAGTTCTGAGAATTCCGAATATCATGAGCGAACAGACTGTGAGTAATACAATCCAAATACGAAAGAGTTGCCTTGCCTCGAGTATATCGCTGAATCACATCGATGATTTGACAATCACTTCCATTACCAAGCAAACTACTCCAATTGTTCAATCCCACACCAGTGCCCCTAGTGTCAAGTACAAAACTAATGAGTTATTAAGCCCCAACAAGTATACCTGGATCTATCCTAGCCTAATTGTAACGTCCCGCATTTTTAATCGGTTTGTATTTGAATATTTAATTCAGTTAAATATTTAATTCGTAATATAAGTGAATTTATATTTTAATTAAAACGAAGTTGAACGTATAAAAATATATATTAATTATAATCAAGCCCATAACGACGCTGCAGTTCGTAATTTAACGTTCTGAACTTCAACTGAGTGTACAGAACTCGTTTTAAATCGAATTTCTTCGAAACAAGAAGCGTTGGAATCAGTTGAACTGTATCTTTCCAAAGAAAGTGGAAAATGGAGATTTCGTCATATTCATTGCAAGATATGTCCAAATCAAATTTTCGAATAGTCGTTATAGAATCGTTTATCGACCGTAACGGTTTATTCGATATAACTAGATATCGGTTTTGAATTTAGACAAGGTTCTTTTGAGGCATAGTGATAATTTAATTTTTAGAATTTTACTGTAATTTTTAATTAATTAAATACGCAACTTTTTATTTGGAGTATTTTGCACCCTATGTCAATATTTTGGGGTTTCGAAATATGAGTTAACCTACCGATATTATTATATTTTTGGGATCGTGACACCTCGCTGGACACAACCGTAATCTTATTTCTGTCCATAACAGCTCGGGCATGAATGTAATTTTACGTGACGGGATACACTTTCTTACAAAGTAAAGTTAAATTCATATAAAAATAATTATTAAACAAAATCTACACCTACCCGCCTACTTAAGCACACCCTACATTATATTAAATTCAATGATGTACACACATGAGGCCAACGTATTATTTGAATTTTCCTATCTTCCTTACATTTTCGAGAATCAAAACAATCCCTTTATGTATATTGTATGGCACTTTGTGAACTAGGCCGACCTATCAGATCAAAACAGACATGACAATGAAAACCCATGCTATGAAGACACAATCTGCAAACCTAGCATATTTGCTTCTTCACTACAGGAAATAGGGTAAAGACAGTAAACCAAATCAAAAGAAATGTCAAAGTCCTACCCCTAAGCTAAAGCTAGGATTTCGTTTCGAAAACATAAAAAGAATTGGACGTGCAAACCAAGTCCTGCCGATTGCTATGAAATATCAACATCACGAGAAGACCACAGTACAACACAGACCTACGCTAAACCTCTACACAGCCTAATACGTGCCTGCCAAGGAATTAAACACCTTGCGTGCCAAGGGTTATTATATTATAAATACTCGATGCCTCTCTTTGTATTTTTCCAGACAATCCACTGAAGCTTTCATGGCTTCATAAAGTTAAAACAAATATAATCCTCCATTTAAAAATCTTACCGTAAGCTTGGGGCTCTTCTTTGCGGACTGAATGGGGTAGGACTGAGATTTCTAAGTATGGAGGAGGAGATGCCGTCTCTCTCTAAGAAGAGGAAAGGAGCGGACGTAGTGTTCGGATGCAAGGGGTTTGAGTGGAGCACGTTGTGGGCTATTTCATTTACGTGAGGCAAGAGGTGGAGCATGTAAGTAGGGGTACATGAAGGTAAGTTAACATGTAAAAGGGGTTAGAGTTTAAATATAATTCAGGAACTAAACCATGTTGGAATGGGAGGCATGCGTTCATATTGGAGGAGTATGGTATATGGTAGTGAGGGCTTGAATGGTGAAGTGTGTTGTGTGAACAGTAGTGTGCGGTTACCAGAAAGACGTGGGCGCAAAGTAAATGTGAGAGGATGGATGTACAAGAGGACTGTGCAACGTAAGTGTTTAATATGAGGAAGGTTATTAGCGTGGGTTATTAATTTAAGGAGGACAAAGGGTGGTGTTTTCCGGAGTACGTGCGGTTTTAAGTAGAAATACATGAAGTAAGGAGTATGAAGTTAAAATTAAATAATGGTGTCGGGAAAAGGGGGATGGCGCATGATTACAGCATGGGGTAGATTAAAGAACATCAACGTGGAAGCTTGGATTATAGACAAGTAATGGCCGTGAAGGATAGAAGAGAACTATTGCATCACAGACAATATTGATATCCTTTGTGGTAAGGAAGATCGTTTCTGTACAACCGCTTTGTTGCAAAGAAATTTGCATAAAGAAACGTGATATGAGATATGTAGAAAATGGAAGGAGAATAGTAGCGAGCGTGAGTTCTTACGGTAATGGACCAGTTTTAAAATGACAAGGCCGAGCAAAAGAAAAAAGAAGAAAAAAAAAATATATATATATATATATCAATAGAAGAAAACGAGAAAGAGGCCAAGGGATCAATGGTGATCAGTAGAAAAGGAAGAGAACCGAAGAGAGCACTTTTGTCGCGTTAGACGCAGTCTTGAAACCATCTAGAGCTCAGTTACATTATGGCAACATTAAACGCCTGATCAAATCCGTCAACCGCAAATCGTTATTTAATGGTTAACGCGCCAAGGTGAGTAAATTCACTAACTTTGTTTTATTTAAAATATTTTATTTATATTTTAAATAATGGTTGAATGCTGTGTGATGATTGTTTAGGCAGATTTTGGTTAATTTGGTTGAAATATTATATATCGTTGCATATGTACCCATCACCGGTTGGATATTGATTCCATCAGTATGGAATCAGTGATAATTGTTGACTAACATTTGTGGATGCGGAAACCGGTTGGAGGAATTCAACCGGATTCTTCAATATTTATATGTACTATTTATGCACTGTTTGAACTGTGTTGAATGGAAGTTCAACGTTATGTTGATTTAGTAAATAAACGATATTGATTTAGAAGGTGGCAATGGTCGACCATAAACACATCGTTTTGTTAAGAAATTGGTTGACCGTCAAGCAAATCAACGAAGTTCAATTATAAAAATTATATCTTTATAATTGAAGCGAAATTATAAATTATAATAGAAGTTCTATTATAAACTGGTATTTTTAATACCGTGAGTTAGATATAAATTGATTCGAGTTTAAATAGGAAGAATCGATTATTTATTATTTCTAAATAACAGAAATTGAATCTTGATTAAACAAGGAGGCGATGACTTGTTTTAAGTATATCAAAAACAAGTAGTCGATTTTAAAGACGCTTATGAAATAAAGTATAATTCTATGTTTGGAGTATGATCGTATTGGAAATAAGGGTAGTAAAACGAGTCTAGATTCCTATTGCGAAATGATATTTTATAAAAGTGAATAGTGGTTAGAAAGTAAACATTTTGTAAGTAGATATTTCTATTTGTGTTAAACTAAATTGATCTGATTAACGGGAAGTTTAGAAATGGAGTTTTGAAATGTTTTTCCAACATTAATAATGTGTATTTTCTAAAAGTACAGAAAATAAGAAAGGTAAGGAAGATGGAAATGTTCCAGATATTAAATAAATGTATATCTTCTAGAATGTGGGTGAACAAGTGCTATAATATTTGGAAATGGGTTTTTCCAAGAAGTATGAGGTTAAACAGTTTTGGAAATATCTAGAAAAATATGAATAATGAAATATTAGAAAGTGCCGAGATTGTGAAATGGTTTGATGGATGTTTATTTTCCCTTTGATAGTCAAAACACCGACTATCAAAGATTTTTGTAACGAAAAGAGATATCAAGATTTTTGTAACGAAAAGAGATATCAAGATTTTTGTAACGAAAAGAGATATCAAGATTTTTGTAATGAAAAGAGATGTCAAGAATTTGTAATGGAAAGAGGTGTTGAGATTAATTATAAAGTGGAATATAGTAGCATATTGCAAGTCTCAGAACTATAGCAGTAAAGTAACGCTGTTGACTAGGCTTAAGCGTGACTGTTATGTCAAGATTAGTTATAAAGGGATATAGCAGCGTATAGCAAGTTTGAACTGTAACGATAAATGAAACGCTGTTAACCAAACTTAAGCGTGATGTTTATATACAGTAGCACTTCCTAGGGAAGGAAAACAGCTTGTTTTGAAATTCACTTATTCAAAAGTAATAAGTAATGACGTTTGTCCAAAGAAATATAAGAACGAATGTTAAATAAAAAGTGCCTGTGATTTGTGTGATATTGGTTGTACATTGAATGGATGTTGTTTTTACTTCGATAGTTAAACAACCGACTATCGAAGTGTTTTGACCATCGTTGTCTATACGGGGAGACCGGTTGGATATACTATCTGAAACCACTCCGTATAGGCATTAGCGCTGCAAATTATGCTGAAGAAAATTGAAGACGGAGTGAAGTACAAGGGACGTCCTGTTCAGAAGGGTGCTTTCTGTTTGTCCAGACCCAGGACAACTTGTATGGATGAATGCCTAACAGCGTATTCTTAGAAGATCACCTAAGACGTTCTTTTCAAGATATTACGTCTGGTGGCGGAGAAATTCGTTTCTCTTGGCTTTTATACCCGTAATATTTTGGGAAGATCAACTAGTGATTTGACGGGTTTGACGATGTGGCATTCAAAGTGTATGATGGCCAGATGTTCAGAAAGGTAAACGTAGCCTCAAGCTTCACAACCGGGAAATGACAAAAATCGGGCAGGCAGCATGGCTATGTGGGTCGCTCCCATTAGGGTGTATAATCACCTATCTAGAGAAATTCCTTTTATTTCTTAATCTATCGATTCTGCCCATTCGGGAACGGTGGTTTGAGTCCAACCGTTGGTGATATACATTCGATACACTCAAGCGAAATGAGTGGTCGGTCATGTGTGGGCCGGGTTGCAAGACGTTCTTGTTGAACCCAGTGTATTCGCCTCTAGAGATACACTATCGGAAGGTGGTCCCATACCTTGTCATAGTTGGAATCCAATCTCCAATAAGCGCCCTGCGGTTTTTGATTTTATACTATGTATGTAGAGCGTGAGATGCAAGCGTTCTGCTATTTGGTTATTTACTTGATTAGACATTATTATAATATCACTGGATTTTGACATCAAAGTGTTTTGGGTTATAGTAAGGTAAAAACCGTCCGTGTTTATGTGTGGGCTGGTCTTACTATTATCCTTTTTGTTTCAAAAAGGATTTTCAAAGTTAAGCCATATGGTGGGAATTTACTCACACCAGTCCCATGACTGACCCAGAGTTTATTTTGTTTGTTTTCCCCTAAACTCTTAGGTGCCCAAATTTGTACGGGCAGTCAAGTGTTTCAGGCTTTACAGATGCACTTGGAGGAGCTTGAAGCAGAAATCTTCAATGTTGGTTATTTAGAGTTATTTCCGCTGTATAAAATGATATGTTGTACTCTGATATGGTATGTATATACAAAACAGATTTGTATTTCAAAGTTATGTTATATAATATATTTTATTCGTTCCGCTGTGAGATTCGTGTTTACTCTGATTATATTCAGCTGTGTTCTTCTTCTATTCTATTAGTTCTATCTTTCTATCCCATCCTCTAATTTCTTTCTATTAATGATCCGGTATTTTCGAGGTCTGAAAAGTCGACGCTGGCTTTTGTGTCGATTTTCGGGTCGAAAATCCCGGGTCGTTACAGTTGGTATCAGAGCTGAAGGTTAACTGATTACCTTGGCTCTGTGGCGTGACTCAATAGAGATGGGGTTAGTAATACTCTAGATTGAGTTTGAGTGTATAGATATGAGCGCGTATTTGTAAATTGATATAAAAGCTGTTTTATATTGTGTTGATTGGTTTGGCAAGTGGTTTATGAATTCTGATCGATACTGGATTGCAAACTGTATCGATAGGTGTTTCTAAACTCTTGAACAAAGTAATTCGACACAGTATTGTTTTGAAGAGGGTAAATGAAATAATTTTACCCAAAATAAAATTTGATATAAAAGAAGTGTATATCTTGAGATTACTATAGTATATTGGATATGTGATCATTATTATGATCGAATAAGATGTCTAATTGAGATGGTTGTATAAATAACTAATCGGAATATTATATAAGTATAATATGCAAAATCAGATGAATAAAATCTGAGTTTAAATCCAGAATTGAAATTAAAATTTTCAGGAATTGGAAAGGTATTTGAATTGAATTTTATATGGGAATTTTCAAATCCTGGGTGAATTTGAAAATGTTTTCCAAGCATTTGAAAGGATATTTCGAAGTAATTTCTCAATAAAAGTGCTTGATATAGGTTTTGAAAGAGATACAGTACTGAACTCACTTCAGTGGCTGGAAAATAAATTCCGATGGTGATCCGGACATCATCGGTGTTCATTTTCGAGTTTCTAAGTGACGGATTACTACCAAAGATTTTGTTTTGAATTGTTTTGAGAAAACGAGTTGTTAAAAATTCAAATGTTTTGAATTGCTATGTTATGAATATATATATGTATATTATTTCAAACTGATTTGAAATGAAAACCTCAGGAATTTGAATTCTGAAATTTAAAATTTACTTATGAAGTAAATAAACAGCGAATTAAAATAAGTCAAATAAAATTTGAGTTGAATTGAAGCCAAGTAAGTGGAAATCGTACTGGAATAAGGATTTGACTTGGCAAAGTAGTTGAGTTGTGAATTGAGATTGAGAATGGAACCAAACTTGGTTGGGAAATTTGATTATTTGGAAGTGGAATTGAACTGGAGTTTGAAAAAGAAATTTGAGTTGGGATTATTGATTGAGAATAAACTGACTGGAGATCAGTTGGAGATGCATTTGGGTATGCTGAATGGATTGCAAATGGAAGCGAGAAAGTTGGATGCCCAATAAAGGGAGAAGTCCCAAAGTGGCGTGTTGTAGTAGTACCGAATGAACCGTGCAGCGGAGAGGCTGACGAAATACTCCGAAAATTAAATTGTTAGAAAATTTTCAGAATTTTGAAAATTTTCGTTACAAAGAAGGGAATTAATATTTTGATCAGTTCAGTTGAAACTGAAATTATGAAGTAAACCAAAAAGATTTTAATCTGTTTACAATAAAAATTGTAGCATTTTCCCCATCTTAGCAATTTCGAGGACGAAATTATTTTAAGGGGGAAGGAATGTAACGTCCCGCATTTTTAATCGGTTTGTATTTGAATATTTAATTCAGTTAAATATTTAATTCGTAATATAAGTGAATTTATATTTTAATTAAAACGAAGTTGAACGTATAAAAATATATATTAATTATAATCAAGCCCATAACGACGCTGCAGTTCGTAATTTAACGTTCTGAACTTCAACTGAGTGTACAGAACTCGTTTTAAATCGGATTTCTTCGAAACAAGAAGCGTTGGAATCAGTTGAACTGTATCTTTCCAAAGAAAGTGGAAAATGGAGATTTCGTCATATTCATTGCAAGATATGTCCAAATCAATTTTTCGAATAGTCGTTATAGAATCGTTTATCGACCGTAACGGTTTATTCGATATAACTAGATATCGGTTTTGAATTTAGACAAGGTTCTTTTGAGGCATAGTGATCATTTAATTTTTAGAATTTTACTGTAATTTTTAATTAATTAAATACGCAACTTTTTATTTGGAGTATTTTGCACCCTATGTCAATATTTTGGGGTTTCGAAATATGAGTTAACCTACCGATATTATTATATTTTTAGGATCGTGACACCTCGCTGGACACAACCGTAATCTTATTTCTGTCCATAACAGCTCGGGCATGAGTGTAATTTTACGTGACGGGATACACTTTCTTACAAAGTAAAGTTAAATTCATATAAAAATAATTATTAAACAAAATCTACACCTACCCGCCTACTTAAGCACACCCTACATTATATTAAATTCAATGATGTACACGCATGAGGCCAACGTATTATTTGAATTTTCCTATCTTCCTTACATTTTCGAGAATCAAAACAATCCCTTTATGTATATTGTATGGCACTTTGTGAACTAGGCCGACCTATCAGATCAAAACAGACATGACAATGAAAACCCATGCTATGAAGACACAATCTGCAAACCTAGCATATTTGCTTCTTCACTACAGGAAATAGGGTAAAGACAGTAAACCAAATCAAAAGAAATGTCAAAGTCCTACCCCTAAGCTAAAGCTAGGATTTCGTTTCGAAAACATAAAAAGAATTGGACGTGCAAACCAAGTCCTGCTGATTGCTATGAAATATCAACATCACGAGAAGACCACAGTACAACACAGACCTACGCTAAACCTCTACACAGCCTAATACGTGCCTGCCAAGGAATTAAACACCTTGCATGCCAAGGGTTATTATATTATAAATACTCGATGCCTCTCTTTGTATTTTTCCAGACAATCCACTGAAGCTTTCATGGCTTCATAAAGTTAAAACAAATATAATCCTCCATTTAAAAATCTTACCGTAAGCTTGGGGCTCTTCTTTGCGGACTGAATGGGGTAGGACTGAGATTTCTAAGTATGGAGGAGGAGATGCCGTCTCTCTCTAAGAAGAGGAAAGGAGCGGACGTAGTGTTCGGATGCAAGGAGTTTGAGTGGAGCACGTTGTGGGCTATTTCATTTACGTGAAGCAAGAGGTGGAGCATGTAAGTGGGGGTACATGAAGGTAAGTTAACATGTAAAAGGGGTTAGAGTTTAAATATAATTCAGGAACTAAACCATGTTGGAATGGGAGGCATGCGTTCATATTGGAGGAGTATGGTATATGGTAGTGAGGGCTTGAATGGTGAAGTGTGTTGTGTGAACAGTAGTGTGCGGTTACCAGAAAGACGTGGGCGCAAAGTAAATGTGAGAGGATGGATGTACAAGAGGACTGTGCAACGTAAGTGTTTAATATGAGGAAGGTTATTAGCGTGGGTTATTAATTTAAGGAGGACAAAGGGTGGTGTTTTCCGGAGTACGTGCGGTTTCAAGTAGAAATACATGAAGTAAGGAGTATGAAGTTAAAATTAAATAATGGTGTCGGGAAAAGGGGGATGGCGCATGATTACAGCATGGGGTAGATTAAAGAACATCAACGTGGAAGCTTGGATTGTAGACAAGTAATGGCCGTGAAGGATAGAAGAGAACTATTGCATCACAGACAATATTGATATCCTTTATGGTAAGGAAGATCGTTTCTGTACAACCGCTTTGTTGCAAAGAAATTTGCATAAAGAAACGTGATATGAGATATGCAGAAAATGGAAGGAGAATAGTAGCGAGCGTGAGTTCTTACGGTAATGGACCAGTTTTAAAATGACAAGGCCGAGCAAAAGAAAAAAGAAGAAAAAAAAAATATCAATAGAAGAAAACGAGAAAGAGGCCAAGGGATCAATGGTGATCAGTAGAAAAGGAAGAGAACCGAAGAGAGCACTTTTGTCGCATTAGACGCAGTCTTAAAACCATCTAGAGCTCAGTTACATTATGGCAACATTAAACGCCTGATCAAATCCGTCAACCGCAAATCGTTATTTAACGGTTAACGCGCCAAGGTGAGTAAATTCACTAACTTTGTTTTATTTAAAATATTTTATTTATATTTTAAATAATGGTTGAATGCTGTGTGATGATTGTTTAGGCAGATTTTGGTTAATTTGGTTGAAATATTATATATCGTTGCATATGTACCCATCACCGGTTGGATATTGATTCCATCAGTATGGAATCAGTGATAATTGTTGACTAACATTTGTGGATGCGGAAACCGGTTGGAGGAATTCAACCGGATTCTTCAATATTTATATGTACTATTTATGCACTGTTTGAACTGTGTTGAATGGAAGTTCAACGTTATGTTGATTTAGTAAATAAACGATATTGATTTAGAAGGTGGCAACGGTCGACCATAAACACATCGTTTTGTTAAGAAATTGGTTGACCGTCAAGCAAATCAACGAAGTTCAATTATAAAAATTATATCTTTATAATTGAAGCGAAATTATAAATTATAATAGAAGTTCTATTATAAACTGGTATTTTTAATACCATGAGTTAGATATAAATTGATTCGAGTTTAAATAGGAAAAATCGATTATTTATTATTTCTAAATAACAGAAATTGAATCTTGATTAAACAAGGAGGCGATGACTTGTTTTAAGTATATCAAAAACAAGTAGTCGATTTTAAAGACGCTTATGAAATAAAGTATAATTCTATGTTTGGAGTATGATCGTATTGGAAATAAGGGTAGTAAAACGAGTCTAGATTCCTATTGCGAAATGATATTTTAATAAAAGTGAATAGTGGTTAGAAAGTAAACATTTTGTAAGTAGATATTTCTATTTGTGTTAAACTAAATTGATCTGATTAACGGGAAGTTTAGAAATGGAGTTTTGAAATGTTTTTCCAACATTAATAATGTGTATTTTCTAAAAGTACAGAAAATAAGAAAGGTAAGGAAGATGGAAATGTTCCAGATATTAAATAAATGTATATCTTCTAGAATGTGAGTGAACAAGTGCTATAATATTTGGAAATGGGTTTTTCCAAGAAGTATGAGGTTAAACAGTTTTGGAAATATCTAGAAAAATATGAATAATGAAATATTAGAAAGTGCCGAGATTGTGAAATGGTTTGATGGATGTTTATTTTCCCTTTGATAGTCAAAACACCGACTATCAAAGATTTTTGTAACGAAAAGAGATATCAAGATTTTTGTAACGAAAAGAGATATCAAGATTTTTGTAACGAAAAGAGATATCAAGATTTTTGTAATGAAAAGAGATGTCAAGAATTTGTAATGGAAAGAGGTGTTGAGATTAATTATAAAGTGGAATATAGTAGCATATTGCAAGTCTCAGAACTATAGCAGTAAAGTAACGCTGTTGACTAGGCTTAAGCGTGACTGTTATGTCAAGATTAGTTATAAAGGGATATAGCAGCGTATAGCAAGTTTGAACTGTAACGATAAATGAAACGCTGTTAACCAAACTTAAGCGTGATGTTTATATACAGTAGCACTTCCTAGGGAAGGAAAACAGCTTGTTTTGAAATTCACTTATTCAAAAGTAATAAGTAATGACGTTTGTCCAAAGAAATATAAGAACGAATGTTAAATAAAAAGTGCCTATGATTTGTGTGATATTGGTTGTACATTGAATGGATGTTGTTTTTACTTCGATAGTTAAACAACCGACTATCGAAGTGTTTTGACCATCGTTGTCTATACGGGGAGACCGGTTGGATATACTATCTGAAACCACTCCGTATAGGCATAAGCGCTGCAAATTATGCTGAAGAAAATTGAAGACGGAGTGAAGTACAAGGGACGTCCTGTTCAGAAGGGTGCTTTCTGTTTGTCCAGACCCAGGACAACTTGTATGGATGAATGCCTAACAGCGTATTCTTAGAAGATCACCTAAGACGTTCTTTTCAAGATATTACGTCTGGTGGCGGAGAAATTCGTTTCTCTTGGCTTTTATACCCGTAATATTTTGGGAAGATCAACTAGTGATTTGACGGGTTTGACGATGTGGCATTCAAAGTGTATGATGGCCAGATGTTCAGAAAGGTAAACGTAGCCTCAAGCTTCACAACCGGGAAATGACAAAAATCGGGCAGGCAGCATGGCTATGTGGGTCGCTCCCATTAGGGTGTATAATCACCTATCTAGAGAAATTCCTTTTATTTCTTAATCTATCGATTCTGCCCATTCGGGAACGGTGGTTTGAGTCCAACCGTTGGTGATATACATTCGATACACTCAAGCGAAATGAGTGGTCGGTCATGTGTGGGCCGGGTTGCAAGACGTTCTTGTTGAACCCAGTGTATTCGCCTCTAGAGATACACTATCGGAAGGTGGTCCCATACCTTGTCATAGTTGGAATCCAATCTCCAATAAGCGCCCTGCGGTTTTTGATTTTATACTATGTATGTAGAGCGTGAGATGCAAGCGTTCTGCTATTTGGTTATTTACTTGATTAGACATTATTATAATATCACTGGATTTTGATATCAAAGTGTTTTGGGTTATAGTAAGGTAAAAACCGTCCGTGTTTATGTGTGGGCTGGTCTTACTATTATCCTTTTTGTTTCAAAAAGGATTTTCAAAGTTAAGCCATATGGTTGGAATTTACTCACACCAGTCCCATGACTGACCCAGAGTTTATTTTGTTTGTTTTCCCCTAAACTCTTGGGTGCCCAAATTTGTACGGGCAGTCAAGTGTTTCAGGCTTTACAGATACACTTGGAGGAGCTTGAAGCAGAAATCTTCAATGTTGGTTATTTAGAGTTATTTCCGCTGTATAAAATGTTATGTTGTACTCTGATATGGTATGTATATACAAAACAGATTTGTATTTCAAAGTTATGTTATATAATATATTTTATTCGTTTCGCTGTGAGATTCGTGTTTACTCTGATTATATTCAGCTGTGTTCTTCTTCTATTCTATTAGTTCTATCTTTCTATCCCATCCTCTAATTTCTTTCTATTAATGATCCGGTATTTTCGAGGTCTGAACAGTCGACGCTGGCTTTTGTGTCGATTTTCGGGTCGAAAATCCCGGGTCGTTACACTAATGTGCTGCCACTGGCAAAAATCTAACTTCTGGAACTATGGAAGTTCATGTATCCAAAACTGAACGCACTAAAGCTTGAGAAAAATTACCCATTCGAGAGCCCAAAACCGGCCTCCTGAGCATTACTCCCATCAGGATCGGGGGTGGTGCCCAACAAGTCTAGTTATCGGTTTACAGATTGGTGTCGACACGGGGTTGATCCTCTAGAATTTCTTCCAAGTCCCGAGCTAAAACTTGAGGAACACTAGCACTTGTTCCCGCGATATCTTCTAAGGCTAACGGCCTTCCGAAACCTTCGATCCGAGGGAAAAGAGTATTCTAATCGCTTCCTTTCTTTCGAAATGTTCTTCTTGCCTTTCCAACCAAGAGGTAAAATCCTTAACAATTCCGTCGATCTCTTCTCGAGTAACGTGATTCGATGGGTATCCAATAGAGGATACTTTCTGACTTTTCTCTATCCCCTTCCTTCTGATTGAGATAACGAGATATGTTTCCTTTTAACCATCTTCCAAACCGGGAGTAATCCGTTTCCTTAGCAATCCAAAGTTGTATTGTCCCACTAGTTGGTACGCCAAAGTGTTGACGGAGTGAATTGGTCACCCGCACATCCCAACACTCGATGATTTATGATTCACACGGCTAATCCAAATGAAGAGTACTGAAAAATAAATAACACCAACTTTTATAATCATTCGGCAAGTTGTGCCTATGCACACTCCGAGGTAACTTTATATATTATGCTTTACAAAATTAAAAGTACAATCCTTCTTCTTCTTCTTATGCTTACAAAGTGATAAGGTGAGAATAGCAAAGATCTTGATTCGTCTACACCAATGCCAAAAGCCCAATTCCAATATCCAAAGTCCAATAGTATGAAGCTTTAATGTCCCAAAGCTTCTATGTTCAAGCTATGCCAAAATGTTCCAAGTAAGCTCCAATGTCCAAAATATCCTAAACAACAAGCCAAGTGCCAAAGTATTGAAGGTAAACTTGTATATGAAGTTATTCAAAGTTCATAGAACCATGTAGGAAGCCATTAAAGAGCTCTAAGATCAAGCTTCTCGCGTGGCAGTAATCGAACATAGATGTTAGTTATAGGAGAGGGGTTATGAGAATTCGTATTCCCAAAAAAAAATTATCCTTCATCCTCTTAACACATTCAGAATATATACCATAAGAGAATTGAATCGATATTGCCTAGAGATGCACTATGGAAAATAGGAATAACAACGTGATCGACCATTCGAGTCACAAGAAGTCTTAAAAAGTTAGTCCTTAGCCCGACCACCCTTTTCTTGCAATCAAAATATTCCCCAGTTAGCTAACTAATCCATCCTCCTAATTTTCCTTCCTCAAAACCTTAGAATATAAGAAACTTAGTAAAACCCTACTACAAATGCCCAAAATATAAGATAACCTATTTTATGGTTAAACTAACTAGACCTAAAATCAACCCATACTAGGGAATTACCCAAACTCTCCTAAATCAACATCTCTAGTTTCAACCCCGACTCACAATAGCTGATCAAGCCGGTCTCCCTATGGGGTTAAGAAACTATACTGGGCCTAGAAAAGTACCCAAATGCAAAACAATCAACTAGTGCTATCATCACACACCCGAGATTTACCATATCTGCAAAGGATAGCTTCGTTAGGCCTACATACAGATGCTCCACATGACTTATCTCATCTCAATGTAGTTATCGCCCCATGCAGCCACTCCCAACTGTTACATCATAGGTAAAGAGAAAAATACTCCTAAACCAAATAAAATAGGAAAACTAGAAAGAACTAAAGATATATATCATTCTTTCTTCCATTAACCCTTAATTACTTCCATTCCTCGACCCCTTTGATCGATACTTTTCATATAATCCCTTCGACATTAGCACACTTATGTTGCTTTTTCACTTGCCATCCTTAAACTTACCCTTTTTATTTTCTAAACTAAAAAGGTTATCACATTCATGATTAGCCCTTTTTGTAAAATAAGAAGTTCCTTTCTAACTTCAACCTTTCCCAACTAACGAGCTAAACAAGTTTGTCCATTAATCAAAACTTCAACCTATAAATATTTGAGGTTCCTATACATACAAAAGGTTACATAGGTTGTTTTATATATATATATATATATATATATATATATATATAATTCAATGAAGAGATTCAGAATTCAAAAGAGTTAATGGAAGGTTGTAACTGACTAGAGGGGATAACTTTATTTTAAAAAATAACCTTTTGATTTTCGAAAAATATGTTTTCTTTTATAAAATACCTTCTTTTAAAACAAAACTTTTAGTGATTGTGTAACCTTAGGCTCTAATACTAAATGTAACACCACACATTCCTTAACGTCACCCATATGAGGATTTTGTTAAGAAAATATAGAGCGTTGTAGGTATAAAGACATAAAACATCACAGAGACTAAGATTTCAAAAGACATAAAGTAATAAATTTATAGCGGAAGTAGAAACAATTTATAATAAAATGATAGAAATCATATTTATTTTAATTTAACCAAGTTATTACAAAATATCATGTCTCAAAATCTGAGTCAAAACAACATCAGAGTACAAAATAATATTATATCCCAAATAGCCAATAAAGATACAACCTAACCTTGAAAAAGAGACAGGAAATAATCCTTCTTTTGTAGGAATCCTTCATGATGAAATCAACAAATAAATCTGAACTATATACTTCCTCCCTATGAGCATGAGAGGAAAGAAAAAAGAAAATGGATCAGATATAAAGTCTGGTGAGCTGCTATGATTACTAGCACAATTGATAAGTTAAGGCAAATAGATAAAATAGTTGTTCTAATGTCATAAAAGGGTATAGTTGTTCTAGTGTCATAAAAGGGTAAGTGTCTATGAATGCCTAAAAGTGAAAAAAATACCGATAGGAATGACATAAAGGATTGGCTATTCTCATTTTCTACCAATGATGATAAATATGATCATACAAATGATGATAAATAACTAAGACTATTTTGCAATTCTATACTTCAAACCAAAATAAATAATCAGGAAGGAATTTCCTAATACTGCCCATCAGTCGGCTTACATACCTCAACGTGATAACCTATGCCGACTATGGCGCAGGGTTTATCAGACCCGACCCATCAGCTCTAAAGGACATAGCATTAATCACAGGTGTCACAACGTCTTACTATTCCTAATTGGCATGATGCATGCTCATCGCCCTGCCGAAACACGCCGGTACCCATCTCTTTTGGACCTCTTACTATCTAATTCAGTATAAGCGTGCCTTCGCCTCCTCGTGAGACCTCGATGTAGTGATAAAAAGGAATACTTACTAATACGGATCCCCAACCAAAAATATGCTATTTGACATTAGTCACCAAAAGACTTAGTCCCCCATTTCAATTGGTGTCTTATTTCTCTAACAATTTTACTCTCTCTGCCGGAACAGATCAATACTACGAGCTTCTTATTATCCATACTTAGCCGTCACTACTGGAATGGACTTCAACTACACATGCTTATTAATTTATATAATTAAACTTAACGCCAATCTTAATTTTATTAATAATCCTACTTTCCTTCATGTAACTTTTCTGTCATTTCATAGGTTGCATGTAAATTTAATTTATATGTTCTCTATAAACATCTCTTATGTTTAGTTTCATTTTCACAACCCAACCCCTGTCATTTGCGTTTATCGAATGTCATTTATTAAATTATCAAAGTTATAGTTCAATTGTCTTTTATTGCACAATTTCAATTAAGCTCAATTCATCCCTTTTATACACATTTCTTATTTTTATTTCCCCAATTGCGCTACTATGGTCAATTTCATTCTTTAATCCAAATTTGCGCATAAATAAGAAGAAATAAAAGGTTTAGGCTCAAGAAGGCATGAATTCAACATCAAAATAAAAGGACATTGGCCTATACTCTCGCATGGTCTAGGCTCAAATAAATAATAACAAATATGGAATAAATAGGGTTGACACTGAACTGTAATGAAATTACATACAAAGAACAGGAGGTATAGACGAATTGAATAAAACTACAGTAATAGATTTGCTGAAATAGACATAAGAAGGGATAGAAATGGTAATTAGATCTACATAGATTGTTGACATAAAAGGGAATAAGAATTAGAGGAAATCAACAACTTCTTATGCTGTCAAGAATAACCCCAATTTTTACTAATCTTGAAATTAAGAGAAATAATAGAAGCATCATATTTTCAAGAATTGTTTACAGAAAGAGAATTACGAATAACTACATCTGTAAATAAGCCAAAAATAAACTAAATCTGCATACTACTATAGAAAAGTTCAGATCTGAAACCACCACAACTACTATTGAATCAATTTAACTTCAACTTGGTAGAAATCTTGTAATCATAGAAAATACTCACCTAAAATTTAAGAAAATTTAATAGGCCTTGGTAGCAAATCTCTATTAATAAATATCCTCCAAAATATTTGTTGAACTAAACCTCAGTACTCCACTAGAAATTTATTTGAGAAGAGGGAAAAAAATTGAAATGGTGGTAGAGAAATGGAGTAGTAAGGATTAGGTTAGGTTTTGGAGCATATTTATAATAAAAATAGTGTGTCTAGCTTTATTGGATTTTAGATTTAAATTTTAGACTATCAGATTAAAAGAAGGATCCAGAAGCACCCAACAAAACCACAAAACACAGCCCGATTGGTCGAAATTGGGCCTGGTAAACAACGTTGCCAGGCCATGACCTGGGTCGACCCGCCCCATAGGTGGGTCGTCACAAAGGTCGACTCACTTGGGTCCTAGGTCGACCCGGGGTTCAACGCAGCTTCATTATTATTATTTTCTTCTTCTTCTTCTGATTTTAGTTTAATCTTCAAATGACTATAACTTCTTCGTTTTAAATCCATTTTCAGCGAAAGTCTATCTTAACCTGAATTTCATAACGGACCCAATGGTGCAAACCCCATTTCCCAATTCTCAAAAATTTTCTAATTAATATTTATTTTCTCAACTTATTCCTCAATTAATTAGTTTGTTAATTTATTACTGTTTGTTAAAAATTCAGGTTGTTACAATTCCGGTTAAGATTTCCCTACCAAACGATTTGTAGGATTTAAATGCTTAATTGGAATTAAGAGAATATTTCTTCCATCGCGTCAAACCTTTGAGGAATTAAGGAAGACTTATGAAAGCCCGTCATGTGTTGATTATTTCAAAAGGAATAGCCTCTTTGAACTTAGTTTGCGATCAAAAAGTATTATCCAAAAATCTTAGTATATTCCTAAGTAATAGGAATCATAGGAGAATATGTCTTCCATTTAGGAAATTAGGTTAAAGTTTGCAACTGATTTTTTTTTTCAAAAGGAAATATACCTCTTGTACTCTACAGTGGTATTACAACAAAGATTTCGAAATATAGACAGTTTCCAGGTCTAAGCTCTGCTCCACCTTAAAATAAGAGTTATACATGCAGATCTTATTTTGAAGGTATTAACCATAAATTTGGCTAATATTTTTGGCTCTAGATGGAGGAATCGAACCTACAATCTTATTTTTCGCCTCCAAGTATTAGTAAAATTTGTCTCTGAAAAGATAGAAACCAATGGGAAATAAACATAAAAGGACCCTTATTGGGTTTGCGGAAACCTCGAACAATATTTCAAACGTACCAAAGGACAAAGGCTGCGATAAGGATGAAAATCCCTATGAATAAGAAAGTATACCCGTAGAATAAGATACCAAATCAGTAAGGATACATGGACACCTCCAAATTCTAGGAAAAGGAAAAAGGTAGTGACTCCTTGTTATTTCCAACATAAGAATAATTAGGAAAAATTGAAAGAAAGGTTGAGTCAATCATCAAAATAGTAGAAAATAATATTTTGCTTGCTAGATCCCTAAGTATGGACGTCCAATCAACTGAATCAAAACAAGGATCTTCCAAACCATTCCAAAAGGAGATATCTTTTGTGGATTCAACGTTTCATAAGAAAAAAATGTTGCGAATGCAAGATCTAAGTATGACCAACGAAAAGATGAAAAGGGATTGTGACTTCAATAAAGTAGGAATGTACTCATCCTAAGGGGAATCAACTTTGACCATTAGCAATCAGAGCAGCATGTTATTCCATCAAATAAGAGCATCTATACAAAAGTTTTCACGAGGCTCAATCTTTGAAGAATAAATAACTAAGAATTACGAAGCTTTCACCCAAAAATGGGAAGATACTATGGCCAACCCCTAAGAGGATCAAAACCCGTGTCAATTAAGAAAGCAAAGAAGCTTCACCAGTAGAATCGCTTAACAATATCCTTTCGTGATAGGATCAAAAGAGACTTTTTTAAATACAGGATTACGTCCAGAAAAAAGAATTTTAGAAACTGAACCCTTAAGGAAAAGAGGAAAATCTAACCCAACTATGGAATATAGGTTAGCCAGTTCTCCTAACTGAAGAAGAACTTGATTATCGACCAACAAGAAAGAAATATATAGCTTATGAATGGAATAAAGGATTTTTGCTACTATTACCTAGTGAATGGTCATGAAACCAATCAGTATAGAACACTTGAAAAGAGAATATATTTCCTTTATAATCATGGTAAATTATGGGAGTATATTATGAACTAAAAATCATTCTGAAGTAAAATCCAATCCACAAAGGAGAATCTAATTAAGGAGTTATGAATCGCTTTAAACCAGTGTAAAAGTATATAATAGTTTCTACTTGGTTGAGGGAGTAGTGCCCTTCTTACAATGGATTAGTTTAGAAATTCCAGGGTATATCCCGCATCCTTCCCTCGAAGAGGGAAGGGAGTAAGACCAGGAAATCGCGTGCCTGGCCTTAAAACTGAAAGAGGACATTCCGATTTTTCTATAAAAGTCAAGAAGGACTTCTCCTATTTCTAGAAAAGTAATCTCTGTACTTGTATTATTATATTACCTGAATCTAGGTTCCTAAGCCGAAAGTGACCTCCTTCTTATCTTATTACCTGAATTTGGGTTCCTAAAACGAAAGGGGTTTCGTTCTTTTCATTACCCGAGACTGGGTTCCTAAGCCAAAAGCAAGTTCATCCTTGTCATTACACATTCTGGGTTCCTAAGCTGAAAATAGGTTTGTTCTTTCCTCATTACCCAAATCTGGGTTCCTAAGCCAAAAGTGGCTTCGTTCTTGTCATTACCCGAATCTGGATTCCTAAGTCGAAAGTGGCTTCGTTCTTGCCATTACCCAAATTTGGGTTCCAAAGCCGAATGCGGCTTCGTTCTTATCATTATTCAAATCTGGGTTCCTAAGACAAACGTGACTTCTTCCTTATCTTATTATCTGAATCTAGGTTTCTACACCGAAAGTGCTTCATCCTTCTCATTACTTGAATCTGGGTTCCTAAGTCGAAGACGGCTTCGATCAACCGATTGTAACAGCCCGAAAATTTTCGAGCCCAAAAATCGACACCAAACACCATGTCGACTAATCAAGTATCCAAAACACTGGATCATTAATAGGAAGATATTATAGGGTGAGATAAGAAAGAAAGAAAGTTAGAATAGAAGAAGAAGAAGAAGAACACAACACAGAATCAGAGTCTCACATCGCAGCGGAACGAAATATAATATATAAATGAATCTTTATTGAGAGCTTGAAAAATACTTACAATCATCAGAGTACATCAACACATATGAACAGTTATAATATCCTATCCTCATATAACAACAGAAGAATACTATATAATATCATACATCATCTTTTCTAGTTCATCTCTAGATTTCGCAACATGCGATAACCTGGACCTATACAACCCGGTCTAACCCAAGCATTACAAACGCTGGATCAGTCTGGTGAACCAGAGTGACAAGAACACACTAAGTTTAAAGGTATCACACAACTTGATTTTAAAGTTAAATTTTTTTGCAAGAAAAGGATAATCGTAAGACCAAATCCACACATAAAAACGGACGGTTTTTACCTTACGATAACCCAAAACGTTTTTGAAATCAATATCTATTCTGATATTATAATAATGTCTAAATTAAAATAAATAGCAATCTAGTAGAAAAGCTTGCATCTCACGCTCCACATACATAGTATACAATCAAAACTGCGGGCGCTTATTGGAGAATGGATTTCCATGGTAAGGTATAGGCAACCACCTTTCCGACAATGTACCTCCGGAGATGAATACATTGGGGTTCAACAAGAACATCTTGCAACCCAGGCTAAACATGACTGGCCCCTCACTTCGCTTAAGAGTACTGAATATATCATTACCACGGTTGGTGGCCAACCAACTGAACCAATAACATATAAATAAAATAAAAGGACAACCAAAGGCATTTGATTTCTACAGATCAGGTAATGATATACCCTTTTGGTGGGTGTGTCCCACATAGCCATGCGACCTACCCGATTTTATACCATTTCCTGGTTGATGAGGTGTAACAACCCGAAAAATTAGAACCAACTTAAATTTTTTATTTTGGCTATTTTATTGACTTTTAAATAGTAAAAATAATTTATTTTAAATAATAACGATTAAAAATATATATAAATCGAAGTTAGAACGAATATATTTATTTTAATTTTAGAAGGAGTTAGAAATAACGCGATAGTTTGAAAATTTGAATTTGAACTTTGACTAACTGTACATGATGCTAAATAAATCGGATTTTAGTGAAACAAAAAATATTAGAATATGTTTAAAAATATCTTTCCAACGGATCTGAAAATTTGAAATTCCATAGCGGGAAGAAAAAGTTATGGTCAGTTGAATTTTCGGAATAGTCGCTATGGAATTTAATATAATATATAGCCCGTATAAATAGCCATTTGCAAACGACCTCCGTTTTCGACGAAACCACCCTGGTTGGATTCAAAATGTAAAATTATTGTAGGATTCCAATTTTCATAATTTTTGGAATTCATATGTGAGCGTGGCAAAAGAAAATGTGTTTTGTCAATTTTAGTCAATTTCGATCAACCAAAAAATGGCCATTATTCAAACAGTCTCCAAATTCGACGAAATTAATTCTGTTAGGACCGTATCGGCAAAAAATAGTTAGATTTATTTTTCGGGAATTTTTAGAGTCAGTATATGGTCCCGGTAAATTAAAATGTACGATCAAATTAAATAATTAAATGTTTTATATTTAAATTTAAGGAAAAACCAATCGAAACAATTGAATTGGTGTACGGGACATATCCTATTGTGTCCAAAATGACGGTATTTAGCTAGGGGAGACACTTATTGGGTTTGATTTGGAGTTAAGAGCGATATAGGAATTAAACTGAAATTAAATGGAATTAAAATAAAATAAAATGGAAATACGGTATAAATACGCGTATAGAGTATAACCCTATTTCGTTATATGGCCAACACCATCGTTTTAATGGCAAGAAACCTCACACCTTCCTCTTCCGACTTCTCTCAAACTAATCAACAAAACCCATATGTCCTTTGGAGTTTTTTTGTAGTGCTCTCACCCCTCTCCACGCCTATACCCGATTTGCCCCATCTCGTGGAGTATTAACCGAGATTGACGCCCCTGAAGTCGCTGCGTTCACTACGCCGCTGCTCCTCCGATTCGCTACCAACCCTCCGCCACCGCCGGCAACTGGAGCACCTCCCTTAGCCCCTTCACGTCGCACAACCCGATCGACCCCAAGTGCTGCAAATTTCAAGCGAAATCAAGACCTAGGTTTCGATCAAATTGGAGAGTACTATCGGTTTTGGTCTGAGTGAAGAGAAAGGGTATTTTTAATTTTATTTATTTAATTAATTAATTTAAATTATCATCAACATTGTAAAAATCATATCTTGCTCATACGATTACGAATTTCGATGAAACAGGGAGCATTGGGACCGTAAATTCGAGATCTACATTTCAGAATTGACTGGAGAATTTTTGGAGCATTCGACAATTTTAGAAGAAATAAAAAGTAAAGTGAGAATTCTGAATCCAAATTAAATAAATAAAATTATATTAGGTTGCAGACGGAGTTTAAAAACTCCCAACACCCGTCATCTATATACCATAAACGACTTGATTGTATTTTAATGTGGAATTAGTTGATTTTTGGTGTTTGATTGTGGTTAAAATGAAATTAGTTGATATTGTGGCAATAGATAGCCTAGAAAAAAATTGTATTAGGGAATTAAACACCTTGTAAACACCGCGAGGCCTAAGGTAGCGCGAGGAGCCGTACTAGGGACGGTGCCACTTTTAATTACCCTACCGTTATGCTGCCGAAATTTTCTGAAATATTCTTGTATATAAAAAAATTCATGTTATTATATAAAATTGTTTAAATAATATGATAATTAGATTTTTTATTATATATATATGAAATGATCATTATATATCAACATAATATTTATATTTTTGTGTAGGTCAGAAATGACCATTGTTATACAAAAATGTCTTTACTTTAAAATTTACTTTTTTAATGCAATGCAACATTAAAAATAAACATTTTTGAAATAAAAATGTATTGATATTGGATTTTACATTTTTAATGTAAATTCAACATTAAAAATAAACATTTTTGAAATAAAAATGTATTGATATTGGATTTTACAATTTTAATGTAAATGCAAAATTAAAAATAAACATTTTGAAATAAAAATGTATGGATATTGGATTTTACATTTTTAATGTAAATGCAACATTAAAAATAATTTTTTGAAATAAAAATGTATTAATATTGGATTTTACATTTTTAATGTAAATGCAACATTAAAAATAAACATTTTGAAATAAAAATGTATTGATATTGGATTTTACATTTTTAATGTAAATGAAACATTAAAAATAAACATTTTGAAATAAAAATGTATTGATATTTGATTTTACATTTTTAATGTAAATGCAACATTAAAAATAAAAATTTTGAAAATAGAATTGTATTGGCATTGAAATTTACATTTTATTGTAAATGAAACATAAAAATTGTCCATTGCTATATAAAATGTCTTTTGTTTGAAATTTACATTTTACTGTAAATGAAACATTAAAAATGATCATTGTTATATAAAATGTGTTTACGAAATAAAAGTTTACATTTTCAATGTAATTAAAGAATGAAATTAAAGTTTACATTTTCAATGCAATAAAAGAATGAAACAAAAGTACATTTTTCAATGTAATAAAAGAATGAAATAAAAGTTTACATTTTCAATGTAATAAAGAATGAAATAAAAGTACATTTTTCAATGTAATAAAAGAATGAATAAGGAGATTACATTTTTAATGTAATAGATGAATGATTAAAATGATTACATTTTCTTTTTTAGATGTAAGATAGAATCATTAAATTATTCAAGTTTTGAATATAATGCATTGGCATTAAAAATTACATTTTTAATGTTAGTATGATTTCATATAAAAGAAATCAATGCTGAAATGAAATTGTTTATGACATTAAAAGTTTCATTTTTAATGTAATATATGATTTCACATATAAAAGAAATCAATGTTGAATGTAAAATGGTTTGAAATCATTAAACGATTTATATTTATATATAGATAAAAATTAAAATAAAACGAATCGCGCTGCTGCAGTTCGCGATTTGAAATCGTAACTTTAAACGAATTTACCGAAAGATCCGACCATCGGATTTTCCCAAAACTGGAATTGTTGGGTTCGTTTTGGAAATATCTTTCCCACTATATAAAATTTGCTAAGTTCCAACGGTTAGATTCTGAGAAATGCGTAAATCAAATTTTGATGAAAACAGCGCCAGGGCCATGTAATTACCTGAAGCGTCGTTAATGTAACGACACGGATTTTGCCCGACCTTAATCGATCACAAAATCGACCAAGACCGTTCAAAACTCGCATACGTTAACTTTGGGAATACAATACATCAGAACAATAACAGCAGACTTTTATTATATTACAATAATATAGCATCAGAGTACAGAATATCAGAGTACAAATAAAGTAAACTACAGCGAAAGATAAATTACAACAGATTTAATACATTAAACAACGGAAGACTTCTAAGCTCTGGACACAGCTTTAGGCTTCGATCCAGGATCCTGCTAAAGAGAGAGATATCTGCAAAAAGCTACTCGACTGCCCGTGTGGAAAGAGGGCACCCGAGTTTGCAAAGTGAAACAAACTACAGGTCTGGTGTGAGAATTCTAAACTAATTTAATTAATAAGACAAATCCAAGGACCACGCCGCTAATGCGGAACGGGTTTTATTCCAATGAATTGTCGGTGCATAAACTAAAGTAAATCGAGAAATAACGCAATGTCTTTTTGGAAAAATGAAACCATTATAAGACCCAGGTCCCATCACACAATGCAACGCACACCAGAGGATAGGGTTTTACCTTATAATGGTCAAAAGATGCTTGATACGTATAAAACGGATTTGATATTATTATTAGTGTATATATGTTTTAATAAAAAGATTTGAATCATAAGTATCAATCATAGATGGCATGGTTACCATATAGCATGTCGCCAATACTAGTTCTACAATCAAAACCGCAAGGGCGTATTGGAAATTGGATTTCCATCATGAGTCGAGGCTAGGGGCAAGCTCCTCTCCGATTCGAGACACTCTAGCAAATGCCTCAGGATCCCCCGCAGTGAACCCTTGGATCTTCAGGGCCGGTCCCCGCCTATGGGCAGTGGATTAGTTATGCCTGAACACACGCTTCCCGGTCCCTTTGGACCTATAGTATGACCACCAACGGCCTATAAAAATAACGAGGCGCCTCAAAATCCATCATCCACATAAGTAAAATGTCAGGGCTGGTAGGTCACTGACACCACTCTAGCTAGAAAGAAACGTGTGCACTCCCTGCAGTCCGTATCCCGTTTTTGACTCATACCGGGGTGTGAGGCTCGCGAAGTCACGCTATACACAAAGCTACGCCTAAACAGGCCGTGCTTTGATCATCAACCACAAGGCCTGCTTTTCAACAAAAGCCTTGATCAATGCATCTTAGCATGCCACATTGTCAGTCCATACTATACCATTGATTTCTACCAATATATAACCTCTAAGCTCGTATGTCTCAGAGAAGGGAGTAAAACACCAAACAGATATATGTTTAGCAGAGATCAACAAATACAGTATAAAGGAATACAATGTCAGACATACAATCCATTTACGCGCTTATGCTCTGGGTTTGAGCGAAAGCCAAACCCGTGCAAACAACACTACGTCCGGACGGCTACTACTGTCGCCCCTTCAAGGTAGCTACTCCCATCATGGGTCTCAATAGCAACACACCCATTCGATGTGAAGATCGTCGGTCTTCAATCACCGTCTTCAACTCTTCGAACGTCGTATCATTATTTGGAATGAGAGTAAACTCGGACTTTCCAAATAATTCTCGCATATATAAATTTGCAAACCATTCTATATCGTTATTTATTCTTTTATAAATATCGTCCATTCATTTCATATGCAGTAATACTACTCTAAACATGAATTTTTATATCATATGCGGTTTCTTGATTATGCATTTCATATGCGACATCATGCTTTTTAAAACATGTTAAATTTTCATATGCGGTTCATGCTTCTAAATCATGTTTCATTTCATATTTTTATATTTTTATTCGCATGTGAAATGTAAATAAAAATTCCCTTCTTATTTTCATCTTTTTATTTACATGTGAAAAGTAAATAAAAGTTTCATTACTTTTATTTATATAAAATATATAAATAATATAACCATTTCATGTTTTCATTCATTTATTCATTTATAACATGAAAATATTCATTGCTTTATGGTTCATTTTCCATTTTCGATCACTTTCTTAATTCAGTGATCTTAACTACTTAATTCCCTTTCAATCTAATTAAAGATCTAATTAAAATTTTATTTAGTTTTAATCTTCCAAAGTCATTATTAAATGATTATTCAATTTCTAGGGAATTAATTCTATCATAAATTCGGGTTAAAGAATAAATGTTATTTAAAACATAATTCACGATAAACCCAAATTTAGATTTCATAAATTTCCCATTTAATATATATAATTAGACATCATTTATTTCAGAGTATTTCATTTAATCTTAAATAAAATATTAATCATCTTCGATTTCCTTTATAGAATATATAACATAATTTATACAGGTTAAAATGGAGTTACTATTTTAAAATGGACTGAATAGCCCAATTCATTTTCCTTATCCATTTATTATGTTTATCTTTACATTTTATTATTTAATAGCGGGCCAGACCTCTCACATTAGGCCTACAACTTGTGGATGCTGGATATGCCGGTTGGTTCCGGGCAGACTTCTACCACAGGTTGGGCTTAACCTCGTGTCTTGACCCAATTCGTATTTGCGCACTTGGACCTCTCACATTAGGCCCAACATTTATGGCTGCTGGATATGCCGGTTGGTTCCGGGCAGACTTCCGCCATAAATGTGACCTAACCTCGTGTCCAGGTACAATTAAAAAATTTATTTATAAATATTATCCAAGAATATTATTTTAAAATATTTTATATTTTAAAATATCCTACTACTTAATATCATTCCTTACTTGAAATATTCTTTCATATAAAGCTTTATTATTCCATTTCAATACATATTAACTTTCCATATTATTATGATATTATAATAATAATAATTATAAAAAAAAACGGTTTTAATTTGTGATATTAAAACCTACCATTTCAATATTAAAATGAAATCAATTTAAAAACATTTCAAATTTTGAAATCCATCTTCCATTTTTAATGTTAACATAAAAAGTAATCTTTTCAATTTATAATCTTCTTAATATAATTGGAATGTGATTTACTAATTCCAATAATTTGTTTATAACCTTCCAAATGTTAAAGGTTTTTATCTACTTAATTCAAGCGTCAATTAATATCATTAATTGAATAATAAATGGGCATTTATTTCCTTCATTCGAAGGAAATATTGTCAATTCAAAAGCTTCTTTATTATTTCCTTTTTAAATGGAAAATTAAATCATCTAAATACTTCAACTTCCAATTTATTTCATTAATTTGCATATTTATTACTTTACTCAAAATTGGAATGAGACCCACCATTTCCATATAATTTAATTATACGTAAAATCAAACATTAATTACATAACAATTTCAGAACATCCATCCAAAGTGCATTTCTAATTATTCCAAGGGTGACGTGTATTCAAAAGTCAACCCTTGACCCGTGTGGGGTTTCAGCCAACACAATTCACATATTTAAAATAAACTGTGCTTCTGGACGATGTGTAAAAATTGATCGTTCACTCACATAAACAAGCCAGGGTCGCTTGTAAATGGCAGTGTATACAGGTGCATAAATGGAACATAGACAATTTGCACAATTTAACAATGTTCACATATTGGGTATTGCCCTTTTTATTTCATTTGATTTAATGACACAAATTCACCATAAAATATATTCCTTTATCTAACTTAAAATAAAAATAAAATCTTTTATTAAAAGTCAAATTTTTAATTATTCTAAAATAAATATCAAAACTTTATTATTATAATCGTCTCAAAATAAAGATGAAATTTTTATAACCAAAACAAAGTTTTAATCTTTATAAACAAAACAAAATTTCAGTCTTTTATAAGCACAAACAAGGTTTTAAATCTTTACCAACAAAACAAAGTTTTGTTCTTTTTAAACAAAACAAAATAAGGTTTGAACTTTTATTCAATAAACAAAACAAAGTTTTGTTCTTTTTCATAAACAAAATAAAGTTTGTTCTTTTCAAAAACAAAATAAAGTTTCAATTTTATATATAAAAAAAAAAACGCAAACAAAGTTGTAAATTTTTTTTTTAGAACAAAAACAAAGTTGTAATCTTCTTAATCCCATTCAAAGTTATAATCTTTGTAAACATAAACAAAGTTTCATTTTTTTCTGAACAACAATGAAAATTGTAACTTTTATTTAAATATAAATTTCCATACATTTTAAATAAATAAATAAAAATGAATTTATCATTTACATCATGTACATCGTTTCTATTGATTCAACAAATTTCATCAACAGTGTATGCAACAACAATTTGTCCATAATAACCCAAACAACTATCACCAATTCTCAAACAGACATCATACATCATCAATCCACAATCATGTACATACAAACATCAAAACCACAAGAAAAATAATTTAAATTTAATAAATTATAAAATAGAATCTCACATTGATTTTTGCTGAAAATTTGACTGTCTCGGATTCAGCTCTGGTCTGCGCCATCACGAAGAGCTCGGAAAGACGAGTCCAACGCAATTTACGGTTCGTCAATCGGACCTCGTACGAGAGAGTTATGATTTATTAAAGTTGGACATAATTAAATAATTAATTAATATTCGTGAAAAATACCTAAAAATTTCACTGTCTCAGAATTGGACAAAATTAGTGTCCACGCGTCCATCTCGTCGCCACGATCCCAACGCACCTGAAATCGTCGATTTTCGACTTCGTATGAGTGAGTTATGCAATTTTAAAGTTCTGGAAATTAATTAAATAATTTAAAAATAAAATAGAAAATACCCTCAGCCCGTTGACCGAAAAACACTGTTCACCGCCGAACTTTGACCGCACTTTGCCGCTGCCTCGGGCCACCTGACGCCACGGGACCACCGCCAATGTCTTCGTTTTGGCGAGACGCACCACCACCAGAAAGAGCCGCCCCTAAAGCTTCTCCGATCATCGGGAAATCGCCTAGAAAGGATTTCGCCTCGCGGGTCCCACAGGCCGCCTCACATCTCCAAACTGCCTGAAATTTTCTGAGCATCTTCGTCTTGCGTAGACGAAGAACTTCCGTGTTCGTGACTTCGTCTAATTCTTCCTCGATTCACGGGAATTTCTTGATTTACGTTGTGAGTTTCTGAATTTCGAAAACAGCGAGCTTTAAGACGAGATTCCGGCGAATCCGTGCGCTGTTTGACAAAACCGACTACACCATTAACTTCGTATCGTCGAGACCTTCGAGAAAACATATAATTTGCTATGGTTTGAAGAGATTTTATTTTTTTATGAATTTTAGAGGAAGAGGGAGCCACCATGGAAATTGAGAAAAAATGATGGAAAAGAGAGTGGCTGCTGTGCATTTCGAATTTCAGCCCTAAAACTCAGAAAAAAGATAATATATACCATGGGTTTAATTTTGGTTTGGGCCCAAATATCATTATGTGCCCAATTACTCAATTTTCAACTGTTTTCTTCAATTCAAAAATTCTTATAAATACATGCTGATTTCAAAATTAATAAAATTTTAAACATAATTATTTCAGGTCATTACGAATCCAACGAACCTGATTTCGTAATTTTCCGAGTCCGTATGAATTTATTATGAATTTCCGAAGTCTGAAAATATGCTATTTTTCACTGTAAAAATTATAACGGCCACAAAATAATCCCAAAAATTATAAATTTTAGAATTTTACCTTAATTTAATATTCCGAATCCATAGAAACTGGTTTCGTCGAATTCGGAGTTCGTTTGCAAAAATTCTATTTTTCAGGTGTATATTTTTAATATTTAAAAATACCAAAAATAGTGGAATTTTTTTCGAAACTCAAAAATATAAGTTCTTATAGTCATTTTTATATGTAAACAACATTCTAAAACCAATGGAGATGGTTTCGGGTCCTAATTCCTTATTCTGCAAAATGTAGCATTTTGGCCCTTATAAATTTCATAGCGACCATTCTAGATTTTAATTTTGACATAACTTTTGATTCCCGTTATGAAATTTCGATTTTTCGGATTCGTTGGAAAGATAAATTTAAATAGATTCTAATATCTTTGGTTTCACTAAAATCCGTTAAATTTTGCATCCTGTACGGTCAGTCAAAGTTCAAGTTTGACTTTTCAAACTACCGCGTTATTTCTAACTCTTTTTATAATAAAAATTAAATCATTCATTCTAACTTCGATTTGAATCAAATTTGTGATCATTATTATTTAAATAAATTATTTTATATTGTCAAAATCCATTAAAATTTTCTAAAATAAAATTTTTAAATTGGTCCTGATTTTTGCGGGTTGTTACAGTCTCCCCCACTTAAAAACTTTTCGTCCTCGAAAAGGAACGTAGCTAAAAATTGTAAAATTAACTATCTTAATTTTAAATTTTAATGGTTGATTATGTTTTCAAAATATATATAACTTTATATATAAAAATCATATTTCAAAGAATATATTATAAATATCAAAAATACGCTAATTATAAATTCGTAACTCTTAACTCGTTCTAGGACATTACTAACCCCATCTCTAACGAGTTTACTCATTCTAGGATACTGCTGATCCTATCTCTAATGAGTATTCTTATTGGACATTACTAATCCAATCTCTGATGAGTCTTTTGTTCAGTTCTAACGAGTTGTACCCCAAAGATTTGAGCTAACCAGAGCTCTGATACCACCTGTAACGATACACAGGCAGTGGGTTAACCTCCCACCGTGACATACAGATGATCTCCCAGACACCTTGTTTTACGGCCAGCCTCTCAACTGCAATAACCAACCCTAATAAATAAGGGACATGTAAGGGTAAGAGCCCACTGTTCGCCACCAAACAAAATGGTGAGAACCCCCTATCATGCGTAACCAGCTCCCTAGCCAGCAACAAGGACTGGTGTGAGAATTCTAAACTAATTTAATTAATAAGACAAATCCAAGGACCACGCCGCTAATGCGGAACGGGTTTTATTCCAATGAATTGTCGGTGCATAAACTAAAGTAAATCGAGAAATAACGCAATGTCTTTTTGGAAAAATGAAACCATTATAAGACCCAGGTCCCATCACACAATGCAACGCACACCAGAGGATAGGGTTTTACCTTATAATGGTCAAAAGATGCTTGATACGTATAAAACGGATTTGATATTATTATTAGTGTATATATGTTTTAATAAAAAGATTTGAATCATAAGTATCAATCATAGATGGCATGGTTACCATATAGCATGTCGCCAATACTAGTTCTACAATCAAAACCGCAAGGGCGTATTGGAAATTGGATTTCCATCATGAGTCGAGGCTAGGGGCAAGCTCCTCTCCGATTCGAGACACTCTAGCAAATGCCTCAGGATCCCCCGCAGTGAACCCTTGGATCTTCAGGGCCGGTCCCCGCCTATGGGCAGTGGATTAGTTATGCCTGAACACACGCTTCCCGGTCCCTTTGGACCTATAGTATGACCACCAACGGCCTATAAAAATAACGAGGCGCCTCAAAATCCATCATCCACATAAGTAAAATGTCAGGGCTGGTAGGTCACTGACACCACTCTAGCTAGAAAGAAACGTGTGCACTCCCTGCAGTCCGTATCCCGTTTTTGACTCATACCGGGGTGTGAGGCTCGCGAAGTCACGCTATACACAAAGCTACGCCTAAACAGGCCGTGCTTTGATCATCAACCACAAGGCCTGCTTTTCAACAAAAGCCTTGATCAATGCATCTTAGCATGCCACATTGTCAGTCCATACTATACCATTGATTTCTACCAATATATAACCTCTAAGCTCGTATGTCTCAGAGAAGGGAGTAAAACACCAAACAGATATATGTTTAGCAGAGATCAACAAATACAGTATAAAGGAATACAATGTCAGACATACAATCCATTTACGCGCTTATGCTCTGGGTTTGAGCGAAAGCCAAACCCGTGCAAACAACACTACGTCCGGACGGCTACTACTGTCGCCCCTTCAAGGTAGCTACTCCCATCATGGGTCTCAATAGCAACACACCCATTCGATGTGAAGATCGTCGGTCTTCAATCACCGTCTTCAACTCTTCGAACGTCGTATCATTATTTGGAATGAGAGTAAACTCGGACTTTCCAAATAATTCTCGCATATATAAATTTGCAAACCATTCTATATCGTTATTTATTCTTTTATAAATATCGTCCATTCATTTCATATGCAGTAATACTACTCTAAACATGAATTTTTATATCATATGCGGTTTCTTGATTATGCATTTCATATGCGACATCATGCTTTTTAAAACATGTTAAATTTTCATATGCGGTTCATGCTTCTAAATCATGTTTCATTTCATATTTTTATATTTTTATTCGCATGTGAAATGTAAATAAAAATTCCCTTCTTATTTTCATCTTTTTATTTACATGTGAAAAGTAAATAAAAGTTTCATTACTTTTATTTATATAAAATATATAAATAATATAACCATTTCATGTTTTCATTCATTTATTCATTTATAACATGAAAATATTCATTGCTTTATGGTTCATTTTCCATTTTCGATCACTTTCTTAATTCAGTGATCTTAACTACTTAATTCCCTTTCAATCTAATTAAAGATCTAATTAAAATTTTATTTAGTTTTAATCTTCCAAAGTCATTATTAAATGATTATTCAATTTCTAGGGAATTAATTCTATCATAAATTCGGGTTAAAGAATAAATGTTATTTAAAACATAATTCACGATAAACCCAAATTTAGATTTCATAAATTTCCCATTTAATATATATAATTAGACATCATTTATTTCAGAGTATTTCATTTAATCTTAAATAAAATATTAATCATCTTCGATTTCCTTTATAGAATATATAACATAATTTATACAGGTTAAAATGGAGTTACTATTTTAAAATGGACTGAATAGCCCAATTCATTTTCCTTATCCATTTATTATGTTTATCTTTACATTTTATTATTTAATAGCGGGCCAGACCTCTCACATTAGGCCTACAACTTGTGGATGCTGGATATGCCGGTTGGTTCCGGGCAGACTTCTACCACAGGTTGGGCTTAACCTCGTGTCTTGACCCAATTCGTATTTGCGCACTTGGACCTCTCACATTAGGCCCAACATTTATGGCTGCTGGATATGCCGGTTGGTTCCGGGCAGACTTCCGCCATAAATGTGACCTAACCTCGTGTCCAGGTACAATTAAAAAATTTATTTATAAATATTATCCAAGAATATTATTTTAAAATATTTTATATTTTAAAATATCCTACTACTTAATATCATTCCTTACTTGAAATATTCTTTCATATAAAGCTTTATTATTCCATTTCAATACATATTAACTTTCCATATTATTATGATATTATAATAATAATAATTATAAAAAAAACGGTTTTAATTTGTGATATTAAAACCTACCATTTCAATATTAAAATGAAATCAATTTAAAAACATTTCAAATTTTGAAATCCATCTTCCATTTTTAATGTTAACATAAAAAGTAATCTTTTCAATTTATAATCTTCTTAATATAATTGGAATGTGATTTACTAATTCCAATAATTTGTTTATAACCTTCCAAATGTTAAAGGTTTTTATCTACTTAATTCAAGCGTCAATTAATATCATTAATTGAATAATAAATGGGCATTTATTTCCTTCATTCGAAGGAAATATTGTCAATTCAAAAGCTTCTTTATTATTTCCTTTTTAAATGGAAAATTAAATCATCTAAATACTTCAACTTCCAATTTATTTCATTAATTTGCATATTTATTACTTTACTCAAAATTGGAATGAGACCCACCATTTCCATATAATTTAATTATACGTAAAATCAAACATTAATTACATAACAATTTCAGAACATCCATCCAAAGTGCATTTCTAATTATTCCAAGGGTGACGTGTATTCAAAAGTCAACCCTTGACCCGTGTGGGGTTTCAGCCAACACAATTCACATATTTAAAATAAACTGTGCTTCTGGACGATGTGTAAAAATTGATCGTTCACTCACATAAACAAGCCAGGGTCGCTTGTAAATGGCAGTGTATACAGGTGCATAAATGGAACATAGACAATTTGCACAATTTAACAATGTTCACATATTGGGTATTGCCCTTTTTATTTCATTTGATTTAATGACACAAATTCACCATAAAATATATTCCTTTATCTAACTTAAAATAAAAATAAAATCTTTTATTAAAAGTCAAATTTTTAATTATTCTAAAATAAATATCAAAACTTTATTATTATAATCGTCTCAAAATAAAGATGAAATTTTTATAACCAAAACAAAGTTTTAATCTTTATAAACAAAACAAAATTTCAGTCTTTTATAAGCACAAACAAGGTTTTAAATCTTTACCAACAAAACAAAGTTTTGTTCTTTTTAAACAAAACAAAATAAGGTTTGAACTTTTATTCAATAAACAAAACAAAGTTTTGTTCTTTTTCATAAACAAAATAAAGTTTGTTCTTTTCAAAAACAAAATAAAGTTTCAATTTTATATATAAAAAAAAAAACGCAAACAAAGTTGTAAATTTTTTTTTTAGAACAAAAACAAAGTTGTAATCTTCTTAATCCCATTCAAAGTTATAATCTTTGTAAACATAAACAAAGTTTCATTTTTTTCTGAACAACAATGAAAATTGTAACTTTTATTTAAATATAAATTTCCATACATTTTAAATAAATAAATAAAAATGAATTTATCATTTACATCATGTACATCGTTTCTATTGATTCAACAAATTTCATCAACAGTGTATGCAACAACAATTTGTCCATAATAACCCAAACAACTATCACCAATTCTCAAACAGACATCATACATCATCAATCCACAATCATGTACATACAAACATCAAAACCACAAGAAAAATAATTTAAATTTAATAAATTATAAAATAGAATCTCACATTGATTTTTGCTGAAAATTTGACTGTCTCGGATTCAGCTCTGGTCTGCGCCATCACGAAGAGCTCGGAAAGACGAGTCCAACGCAATTTACGGTTCGTCAATCGGACCTCGTACGAGAGAGTTATGATTTATTAAAGTTGGACATAATTAAATAATTAATTAATATTCGTGAAAAATACCTAAAAATTTCACTGTCTCAGAATTGGACAAAATTAGTGTCCACGCGTCCATCTCGTCGCCACGATCCCAACGCACCTGAAATCGTCGATTTTCGACTTCGTATGAGTGAGTTATGCAATTTTAAAGTTCTGGAAATTAATTAAATAATTTAAAAATAAAATAGAAAATACCCTCAGCCCGTTGACCGAAAAACACTGTTCACCGCCGAACTTTGACCGCACTTTGCCGCTGCCTCGGGCCACCTGACGCCACGGGACCACCGCCAATGTCTTCGTTTTGGCGAGACGCACCACCACCAGAAAGAGCCGCCCCTAAAGCTTCTCCGATCATCGGGAAATCGCCTAGAAAGGATTTCGCCTCGCGGGTCCCACAGGCCGCCTCACATCTCCAAACTGCCTGAAATTTTCTGAGCATCTTCGTCTTGCGTAGACGAAGAACTTCCGTGTTCGTGACTTCGTCTAATTCTTTCTTGATTCACGGGAATTTCTTGATTTACGTTGTGAGTTTCTGAATTTCGAAAACAGCGAGCTTTAAGACGAGATTCCGGCGAATCCGAGCGCTGTTTGACAAAACCGACTACACCATTAGCTTCGTATCGTCGAGACCTTCGAGAAAACATATAATTTGCTATGGTTTGAAGAGATTTTATTTTTTTATGAATTTTAGAGGAAGAGGGAGCCACCATGGAAATTGAGAAAAAATGATGGAAAAGAGAGTGGCTGCTGTGCATTTCGAATTTCAGCCCTAAAACTCAGAAAAAAGATAATATATACCATGGGTTTAATTTTGGTTTGGGCCCAAATATCATTATGTGCCCAATTACTCAATTTTCAACTGTTTTCTTCAATTCAAAAATTCTTATAAATACATGCTGATTTCAAAATTAATAAAATTTTAAACATAATTATTTCAGGTCATTACGAATCCAACGAACCTGATTTCGTAATTTTCCGAGTCCGTATGAATTTATTATGAATTTCCGAAGTCTGAAAATATGCTATTTTTCACTGTAAAAATTATAACGGCCACAAAATAATCCCAAAAATTATAAATTTTAGAATTTTACCTTAATTTAATATTCCGAATCCATAGAAACTGGTTTCGTCGAATTCGGAGTTCGTTTGCAAAAATTCTATTTTTCAGGTGTATATTTTTAATATTTAAAAATACCAAAAATAGTGGAATTTTTTTCGAAACTCAAAAATATAAGTTCTTATAGTCATTTTTATATGTAAACAACATTCTAAAACCAATGGAGATGGTTTCGGGTCCTAATTCCTTATTCTGCAAAATGTAGCATTTTGGCCCTTATAAATTTCATAGCGACCATTCTAGATTTTAATTTTGACATAACTTTTGATTCCCGTTATGAAATTTCGATTTTTCGGATTCGTTGGAAAGATAAATTTAAATAGATTCTAATATCTTTGGTTTCACTAAAATCCGTTAAATTTTGCATCCTGTACGGTCAGTCAAAGTTCAAGTTTGACTTTTCAAACTACCGCGTTATTTCTAACTCTTTTTATAATAAAAATTAAATCATTCATTCTAACTTCGATTTGAATCAAATTTGTGATCATTATTATTTAAATAAATTATTTTATATTGTCAAAATCCATTAAAATTTTCTAAAATAAAATTTTTAAATTGGTCCTGATTTTTGCGGGTTGTTACAGTTAAATTGAAAGTGGCTATATTTAAATAAATAAAAATAGCGATAAATCGTTATAAAATATTATAAATGATATAAATGAAAAGAATGATTTAAATTATATATATTCGAGCATTATTTGAAAAGACCGAGTTAAATCTCATTTCAAATAATTATATGACGATTGGAAGTCGAAGATTTGAAGACGGTGATTGAAGACCGGTAATCTTCACATCGAATGGATGACTACTGATGCCTTTGTCTAGATGTACTTGTTGATCGTTCAGATTTGCGAGGGCCTCTCTTCCGTATTGGATATATGGAACGAGGAATAAGGTGTCTCCGGTTTCGTTTAGACCCAGAACAGGCTTGTAAATGGATGTACGTCTGACATTGGATTTTGTTCTGTGCTGATTGATCTCTATTTAATATATATCTGTTTTGTGGCGGAGAATTTATTCTCTTGCTTAACACCCTTCTCTGAGACGTACGAGCTCAGATGTTATATATTGGTAGACATTAGTCGCATGGCGTGAATTGTCAGTGTGGTATGCCAAGATGCAAATGATCAAGGATTATTGTTGAAAAGCAGAGCCTTGTGGTTGATGATCAAAGAACAGCTTTATTTTATTATAGCTTTGTGTATAGCGTTACTTCGCAAGCCTCGCACCCTGGTATGAACCAGAAACGGGAGAAGGACCCCAGGGAGAACATGTGTTTCTTTCTAGCTAGAAGTAGTGTCATGGTATGGAGTCCAGACATTTTTACTTACGTGGACGATGGAAAGCGAGGTACCCCAGATTTGAGTCCCTAGTGTCTCTTTACTTACGCACCATAGGGTGGGGAGACGTATTGTTCAGCCATTACTAATCCATTAACATATTTGTGGACCGACCCTGGCGCTCCTTGGTGCAATTGCGATTGATCCTGAGACATGGGCTAGATTGTCTCGAATTCGGTAAGGTCGATCCCTTGCCTTGGTTCACGATGGAAATCCAACTTCCAATACGACCCATGCGATTTTGATTGTAAACCTATATTTGGCAACATAGTATATGGTAGCTATGTCGTCTATGATTGATATATTATGATTGAAATGTTTTTTTTTTGAAATATATATACACTAATAATAATATCAAATCCATTTTATCGTATCAAGCATTTTTTACCATTATAAGGTAAAACTCTATCCTCCAGTTTGCGTTGCATTGTGTGATTGGACTTGAGTCTTATAATGGTTTCATTTTTCTAAAAAGCATTGCGTTGTTTAACGATTTACTTTATTTATGCATTGGCAATCCAATGGAGTAAACTCGTTCCGCGTTAGCGGCGTGGTCCTGTGAATAGCCTTACTTTTATTATAGGTTAAATAAGATTTCTCATACCAGTCCCATGACTGACTCGTAGTTTGTATCACTTTGCAAACTTGGGTGCCCTCTTTCCACACGGGCAGCCTTGTATTCAGGTTTTAGCAGACTCATTCCAGATAGCTATGGAGCTGAAGATGGATCCTATCATTTCTATTATGCTGTTCGGACTTCATTTAGTATATTATATTTGATTCCGCTGCAGACATTTTATATTAAGTTGAAAACTGTATTATGTACTAAGTATGATCCTATTATGCTGTGTGACTCTGATGATATATTATTTCCAGTGTAATTTGATGTACATTATCTGCTGTAATTCTATATTTCTGTTCTGGTGTTATTGTTTATGTGTTATATTCCAATGATTATTCTTGCCTTCATACTACGGGAGTTTGGGGTTACCACAGTTGGTATCAGAGCTTTGGTTAAACTTAGCTTAGAATATGACATATAAATAAACCGGACAGAAATAGAATCAGCAGTATTCTAAGGCGAATAACTCATCATAGATAGGACTAGTAATGTCCTAGAATGAGTAAAGCAGAATAAAACACACCTCCATGGATTCATTTACATATAAATATATGTCTCTATGTTTTATAATATCTTTTCTGTTGGCCTGACTCTTTGTCTGCCGTTTGCAGACATAGTAGAAAATGAGTGGGAGAAACAGAAGAAGTAATTGATAATCTAATGAGCCAATCGTGCTCCCACAACCAGAACCAGATCTAGAAGCTCTAGTAATGAAGTATCAAAATCTGGGTGGAGTACATTTCTCGGGCAAAGAATCCATTATTGAAACACAAGCATGGATGCGTTCTGCTGAGAGAATTTTTGGAGGCTTAAAGCTGAGAGATGATCAGAAAAGATTACTGGCATCTCGGGCACTCAAAGACGAAGCTCTAATCTAGTGGGAAACTGTTATTGAGGAAAATCCAGAAGGTAATATTACCTATGATAGATTTAAAGAAATGTTAAAAGAAAGATTTATTCCTCCAGAAGCAACTGAGCGGCTATATGATGAGTTTTACCATCTGAAACAAGGAGACATGACCATCCAAGAATATCAGAATAAATTCAATGAACTTTCTCGCTTTGCCCCAGAACTAATTCAAGATCCTGTAAGGAAGAATTTGAGATTTATCAAAGGACTTCAAAAGAAATACAAAGGTATAGTACTTGCTCATGTGAATCTCCCTTTTTCAGAGATGATACAAATGGCTTTCCGCTATGAGTGTATTGATAAGCAACATGGTTTGGAAGATGAAGAGGAAAGCAGTTCTAGCAGTAAAAAGAAGTTTGAAACTGATAGTCCTGAGGCAAGTATAAAGCCTGAGGTCAGTAAGAAGCCTAAAGCTGATAAGAAAAGGGCAAGATCTGGGAAAGAACCATTAACGACCGCCATATGCAATAACTGTAATAAGCCAAGGCATTTGTCAAGAAACTGCAAATCTTCGAAGAAACAAAGAAAAGACAGATCTAAATCCAATAAGAAGTCTCAAGAGACGAGAGAATGCAATATTTTCCATAAGTTAGGTCATATAAGTAGAGATTGCCAACTTTTGAAAGCGACCAAAGAAGCTCAAGTCAATAAAGTGGATGAAGCTCCAGCACCTTCAGCTAGTCAGCAAAGGGCAGATGTTTTGGAAGGGACCCTTATGGTCAACAATATTCCAGTTAAAGTATTGTTTGATACGGGCGCGTCACAAAGCTTTATTTCAAGCAATACAGTTAAGAAGTTGAAGTTAAAGCTAAGGAACCTTAACGAATTGGTTAGAGTTCATAATCCGATAAGAGGTTCTCTTATTCTCGGTGTGTATTGTAGAGTGCCTATTTCCTTTTCCCGTTACTAGTTTTCTTGTAATTTGATCATCATGGATTTCTCTGAATTTGACATCATTTTTGGGCTGGACTGGTTAACCAGATATAAAGCCGAAGTTAAATGTGTAGAATGAATCGTAAAGGCGAAGACCAAGTATAAAAATTTTATAACGATACCATGCATAGGTCTGAATTCAGATAGAAAAGAATTTTGGTCTGCTCTTGATGTTTCTCTTGCTGCTATTGAAGATATCCCTATCGTCAAAAATTATACGGATGTGTTCAAAGAAGTTGATTGCTTACCTCCGCGAAGAGAAATCAACTTCAGGATTGATTTAGTTCCGAATGTAAAGCCAGTGGTACATCCGATTTGAAGAGTGACATGGAAAGAGAAAGAAGAATTGGGCAATCAAACTAAACAGCTTTTATGGAAAGGTCTGATCAGGCCTAGCTTTTTAAATTGGAGTGCAGCAGTAGTGTTTGTCCCAAAGTCAGATGGTACTCTCAGAATGTGTGTGGACTACCAAGATTTAAATAAGCGGACACTCAAGAATAAATACCCATTGCACCGTATAGATGATTTGTTAGATCGGTTGAATGGAGCGAAAGTATTTTCTAAAATGGACCTAGTTACAGGTTTCCATCAACTGCGGATTGCCGAAGAATGTGTTCCTTTGATAGCTTTCAGAGGTACAGACATATTTTATGAGTGGTTAGTAATGTCGTTCGGTTTATGCAATGCTCCTGCTTACTTTGTAGATTTAATGAACAGAGAATTCCGCGATGTCCAAAATAAATTTGTGCTGGTTTTCGTTGATGACATTTTAATCTTCTCTAAGTCAACTGCCGAGCATGAAAAGCATTTGGAACAAGTTTTGGAAATTCTAAGAAAGAATGTATTAAAAGCCAAATTTTCTAAATGTGTATTCTGGCAAGAAGAAGTGAAGTTCCTCGGTCATGTGCTATCGAAGGAAGGAATTTCAGTGGATCCCAGTAAAACCACAGCCATTCAAGATTGGAAGAAGCCTAGCACTCTTACAGAAGTTAGAAGTTTCCTAGGATTGGCTGTCTATTATAGGAAATTCGTTAAAGATTTTTCTAAACTATCTTGTCCGTTAACGAAGCTTACAAAGAAGCACACAAAGTTTAATTGGACACCGGAATGTGAGGCAACTTTCCGAGAGCTGAAATTGAGATTGACTAATGCTCTAGTGTTAACTATTATTGATGGCAATCAAGATTTGAAAGTCTGGACAGATGCTTCTATTGATGGTATTGGTGCGGTATTAATGCAAAGAGACAAAGTAGTTACTTATGCTAGCCGTCAATTGAAGCCACATGAGAAGAGATATCCTACTCAAGATCTTGAGTTGTTGGCCATCGTGTTTGCTTTGAAAATATGGAGGCACTATCTTTTGGGTGAGAAGTTCGAATTATATACAGATCATAAATCTTTGAAGTATCTGCTCACCCAAACCGACTTGAATTTGATGTAGCAACGTTGGTTAGAATTTCTTGCAGCCTATGATCTGGACATCTTGTATACTCCAGGAAAATCCAATGTTGTAGCCAATGCGCTCAGCAGAAAGAATGCAGTTGTCGCTAATATTATCATCGCCAATCTCATCATTACACCTACGTTGATTGATAAAATCTCTGATCTTCAGAAAGATGACGAATTTATCCAGAGAATTAGTAAAAGAGTTCGGGAAGGCGAACCCTCGAGTTTCCAAATTGATAAGAAAGGAGTTCTGAGGTTAAAAGGCCAAATTTGTGTCCCGAATATTCCTGAGTTCAGAAGGGAAGTAATGGATGAATGTCATAAATCCAAGCTTTGCATTCATCCATTGGTGAGCAAGATGTATCATGATCTCAAGCGCACGTTCTGGTGGAAATCTATGAAAAGAGACATTTCCATTTATGTTAGCAGGTCTTCTACTTGCCAACAAGTCAAGAGTGATCAGCAGAAACCTACTGGATTGTTACAACCACTTGAGGTTCCAAGTTGGAAGTGGGATCAAATTTCCATAGATTTTATTAATGACTGCCCTAAACCAGAAAAGGCAATGACTGTATTTGGGTGATCGTGGACCGTTTCACGAAGTCTGCCCATTTCATTCCTGTCAGAACTACTAGAACAACTCAATGTTTGGCAAAAATTTATTTCAAAGAAATTGTCAGACTACATGGAGTTCCCAGTAGCATTGTTAGTGATCGTGACCCTATATTCGCTAGTAAATTCTGGGAAGCATTCCAAGAAGAGCTAGGGATAAAATTAAATCTTAGCACCGCTTATCATCCTCAAACAGATGGCCAAACTGAGAGGGTGAACCGTATACTAGAAGAATTGTTATGTGCATGTATTCTTGACTTTGGTGGATCGTGGTAAGTTCACTTGCACTTGGTTGAGTTCTCATATAATAACAGTTACCAAGCAAGCTTGCAAATGTCGCCATTCGAAGCATTGTATGGTAGGCCTTGTAGATCTCCCGCATGTTGGGTGTAACTAGGCAATAGACTAGTATTGGGTCTAGACATGATTCGTGAAGCTTCGGATAAAGTTGATTTCATTAAGAAGCGATTACTAGCAGCTCAGATCCGACAGAAAAGTTATGCAGATTCAAGAACAAGGGATCTAAAATTTGTTGTTGGCGATTATGTGTACTTCAGGGTTTCCCTATTGAGAGGAATAGTTCTTTTTGGGAAGACTGGAAAGTTGGCGCCGAGGTTCATTGGTCCATTCCCTATTCTAGATAGAATTGGAGCTCTCGCTTACAGGGTGCAGTTGCCTGACTGGTTGCCAAGGGTGCATGATGTATTCCGTTTGTCTCAACTTCGAAAGCATGTACATGATCCAGACTTGATTGTGGAGGAAGCTGCACAGCAAGATTTAGAGATTACCCCGAGCTTAGCAGAGAGAAGGGAGCTGGTAAAGATCATTGGCAAAGAAACCCGAGATCTGAGGAACAAAAAAAATTCATCTAGTCAAAGTGCAGTGGAGTAGAGATCTTAGAGACTGTACATGGGAGACTGAGGATAGCATCAAACAGGCTTATCCCCAGTGCAGAGTGGATATCTCTGACTAGCTCTAGTGTAAGGTACATTTACAGTATTTTGCATTTTGTTTCCTACTTTACTGTTGCTTCATTTTCGGGGACGAAAAGTTTTTAAGTGGGGGAGATTGTAACAACCCGGAAAATTAGAACCAATTAAATTTTTTTATTTTGGATATTTTATTGAATTTTGGATAGTTAAAATAATTTATTTTAAATAATAACGAATAAAAATTTATTTAAATCGAAGTTAGAACGAATATATTTATTTTAATTTTAAAAGGAGTTAGAAATATCGCGACAGTTTGAAAATTTGAATCTGAACTTTGACTGATTATACAGGATGCAAAACAAATTGGATTTTAGTGAAACCAAAATTATTAGAATCTGTTTAAAAATATCTTTCCAACAAATCCAAAAAATTGAAATTTCATGTGGGAATAAAAAGTTATGGTCAGTTGAATTTTCAGAATAGTCGCTATGGAATTTAATATAATATATAGCCCGTATAAATAGCCATTTTGCAAACGACATCCATTTTCGGCGAAACCACCCTGGTTGGATTCGGAATGTCAAATTATAACAGGATTCCAATTTTCATAATTTTTGGAATTTATATGTGAGCGTGGAAAAAGAAAATGTGTTTTGTCAATTTCAATCGATCAGAAAATGGCCATTTTTCAAACGGTGTCCGAATTAGACAAAATTAATTTTGTTAGGACCATATCTTCAAAACATAGCTAGATTTATTTTTTGGAAATTTTTAGAGTCCGTATGTGGCCCTGGTAAATTAACATGTACTATCAAATTAAATAATTAAATGTTTTATATATAAATTTAAGGAAAAAACTATCGAAACAATTGAATTGGCTTCCGGGACATATTCCATTGTGTCCGGAATGGGGCTATTTAGCGGGGGTGACACTCGATGGGTTTGATTTGAGTTAAGAGCAATATAGGAATTAAATTGAAATTAAATGGAATTAGATAAAAATAAAATGGAAATACGGTATAATTACGCATATAGCGTATAACCCTATTTCATTATACGGCCGCCACCATCGTTTTAATGGCCAGAAACCTCACGCATTCCTCTTCCTATTTCTCTCAAACTAATCAACAAAACCCATAGGTCCTTTGGAGACTTTTGTAGTGCTCTCTCTCCTCTCCACGCCCATACCCGATTTGCCCCATATCGTGGAGTATTCACCAAGATTGACGCCCCAAAGTCGCTGCGTTCACTGCGCCGCCACTCCTCCGATTCGCCACCACACCCTACGCCACCGCCGGCGACTGGAGCGCCTCCCCTAGCCCCTTTACGTCGCACAACCCAATCGAACTCAAGTGCTGCAAATTTCAAGCGAAATCAAGACCTAGGTTTCGATCAAATTTGAAAGTACTGTCGGTTTTGGTCTGAGTGAAGAGAAGGGGTATTTTTTAATTAATTAATTAAATAATTGAAATTATTATAAATAATGTAAAAATCATATCTTGCTCATACGATTACGAAATTCGATGAATACAGGAAGCATTGGGACCGTAAATTCGAGATCTACATTTTAGAACTGACTAGAGAATTTTTGGAGCATTCTACAATTTTAGAAGAAATAAAAAGAAAATTGAGATTTCTGAATCTGAATTAAATAAATAAAATTATATTAGGTTGCAGACGGAGTTCAGAAACTCCAGACACCTGTCGTCTACGGACCATGGACGAATTGATTGTATTTTGATGTGGAATTGGTTGACTTTTGGTGTTTGATTGTGGTTGAAATGAAATTGGTTGATATTGTGGCAATAGATTGCCTAGAAAAAAAATGTATTAGGAAATTAAACCCCTTGTAAACGCCGCGAGGCCTAAGGTAGCGCGAGGAGCCGTACTAGGGACGGTGCCGGTTTTAATTACCCTGTCGAAATTTTCTGAAATATTCTTGTGTGTAAAAATTCATGTTATTATATAAAATTGTTTAAATAATATGAAAAATAGATTTTTTTTATTATATATATATATATATCTATATGAAATGATCATTATATATCAACGTAAAATTTATATTTTCGTGTAGGTCAGAAATGACCATTGTTATACAAAAATGTCTTTACTTTAAAATTTACATTTTTAATGTAATGCAACATTAAAAATAAACTTTTTTGAAATAAACATGTATTGATATTGGATTTTATATTTTTAATGTAAATGCAACATTAAAAATAAACATTTTTGAAATAAAAATGTATTGATATTGGATTTTACATTTTTAATGTAAATGCAATATTAAAAATAAACATTTTGAAATAAAAATGTATTGATATTGGATTTTACATTTTTAATGTAAATGCAACATTAAAAATAAACATTTTGAAATAAAAATGTATTGATATTGGATTTTACATTTTTAATGTAAATGCAACATTAAAAATAAACATTTTGAAATAAAAGTGTATGGATATTGGATTTTACATTTTTAATGTTAATGCAACATTAAAAATAAACATTTTTGAAATAAAAATGTCTAGATATTGGATTTTTCATTTTTAATGTAAATGCAACATTAAAAATAAACATTTTGACATAAAAATATATTGATATTGGATTTTACATTTTTAATGTAAATGCAACATTAAAAATAAACAATTTGAAATAAAAATGTATTGATATTAGATTTTACATTTTTAATGTAAATTCCACATTAAAAATAAACATTTCGAAAATAAAAATGTATTGCCATTGAAATTTACAATTTACTGCAAATGAAACATTAAAATTGTCCATTGCTATATAAAACGTCTTTTCTTTGAAATTTACATTTTACTGTAAATGAAACATCAAAAATCACCATTGTTATATAAAATGTGTTTACAAAATAAAAGTGTACATTGTAAATGTAATAAAAGAATGAAATAAAAGTTTACATTTTCAATGTAATAAAAGAATGAAATAAAAGTACATTTTTCAATGTAATAAAAGGATGAAATAAAACTTTACATTTTCAATGTAATAGAAGAATGAAATTAAAGTACATTTTTCAATGTAATAAAAGAATGAATAAGGAGATTACATTTTTAATGTAATAGATGAACGATTAAAAGGATTACATTTTCTTTTTTAATGCAAGATAGAATCATAAAATTATTCAAGTTTTGAATAAAATGTATTGGCATTAAAAATTACATTTTTAATGTTAGTATGATTTCATATAAAAGAAACCAATGCTGGAATGAAATTGTTTATGGAATGAAATTGTTTATGACATTAAAAATTTCATTTTTAATGTAATATATGATTTCATATACAAAAGAAATCAATGTTGATTTGAAAATGGTTTGTAATCATTGAACGATTTATATTTATATTTTTATATATAAATATAAATTAAAATAAAACAAATCGTTTTGCGATTTGAAATCGTAACTTCAAACGATTTTACCGAAAGATCCGACCGTCGGATTTTCCCAAAACTGAAACCGTTTGGTTCGTTTTGGAAAGACATTTCCAATGATATAAAATTTGCTAAGATCCAATGGTTAGATTTTGCGAAATGTGTAAATCAAATTTTGATTAAAACAACGCCAGGGCCATGTAATGACCTGAAGCGTCGTTAAATTGAAAATGGATGTTTTTAAATAAATAAAAATAGCGCTAAATCGTTATAAAATATTATAAACGATATGGAATGAAAAGAATGATTTAAATTTTATATATTCGAGAATTATTTGAAAAGACAGAGTTAAATCCCATTTGAAATAATATACGATGATTGGAAGTCGAAGATTTGAAGACAGTGATTGAAGACCGGCGATCTTCACATCGAATGGATGACTACTGATTCCTTCGATTGGAGTTGCTGGCTTGATAGGGTTACAGTGGTAGTTGTCCGGACGTATTTGTTGATCATCCGGATTTGCGAGAGCCTCTCTTCCGTATTGGACATATGGAACGAGGTATAAGGTGTCTCCAGTTTCGTTTAGACCCAGAACGGACTTGTAAATGGATGTATGTATGTCTGACATTGGATTTTATTCTGTGTTGATTGATTTCTATTTAATATATATCTGTTTGGTGGCGGAAAATTTATTCTCTTGCTTAACACCTTCTCTGAGACGTACAAGCTCAAAAGTTATATATTGGTAGACATTTGTCGCATGGCGTGAATTGTCAGTGTGGCATGCCAAGATGCAAATGATCAAGGATTATTGTTGAAAACCAGAGCCTTGTGGTTGATGGTCAAAGAATAGCTTTATTTTAGCATAGCTTTGTGTATAGCATTACTTCGCGAGCCTCACACCCCGGTATGAACCAGAAACGGGAGAAGGACCCCAGGGAGAACATGCGTTTCTTTCTAGCTAGAAGTGGTGTCATGGAATGGAGCCCAGACATTTTTACTTGTGGATGATGGAAAGCGAGGTACCTCTGATTTGAGTCCCTGGTGGATCTTTACTTACGTCCCATAGGGCGGGGAGACGTATTTTTCAGGCATTACTAATCCACTAACATATTTGTGGGTCGGCCCTGGTGCTCCTAGGTGCAGTTGCGACTGATCCTGAGACATGGGCTAGATTGTCTCGAATTCGGTAAGGTCGATCCCTTGCCTTGGTTCACGATGGAAATCCAACTTCCAATACGACCCATGCGATTTTGATTGTAAACCTATATTTGTCGACATAGTATATGGTAGCTATGTCGTTTATGATTGATATATTATGATTGAAATGTTTTTTTGAAATATATATAAACTAATAATAATATCAAATCCGTTTTATCGTATCAAGCATTTTTGACCATTATAAGGTAATACTCTATCCTCCGGTTTGCGTTGCATTGCGTGATGGGAGTCGAGTCTTATAATTGTTTCATTTTTCTAAAAAGCATTGCGTTTTTAACGATTTACTTTATTTATGCACTGGCAATCCAATGGAGTAAAACCGTTCCGTGTTAGCAGCGTGGTCCTGTATTTGCCTTACTTTTATTATAGGTTAAATAAGATTTCTCATACCAGTCCCATGACTGACTCGTAGTTTGTTTCACTTTGCAATCTCGGGTGCCCTCTTTCCACATGGCCAACCTTGTATTCAGGTTTTAGCAGACTCATTCTGGATAGCTATGGAGCTGAAGATGGATCCTATCATTTCTATTATGCTGTTCAGACTTCATGTAGTATATTATGTTTGATTCCGCTGCAGGCATTTTATATTAAGTTGAAAACTATATTATGTACTTAGTATGATCCTATTATGCTATGTAACTCTGATGATATATTATTTGCAGTGTAATTTGACGTACATTATCTGCTGTAATTCTATATTTCTGTTCTGCTGTTATTGTTTATGTGTTATATTCCAATGATTACCCTTGCTTTCGTACTACTGGAGTTTGGGGTTATCACATGAGGATTGAGGTCATACTTACTCTTTTGGAACGTCAGGCCACCATCCACTTTGAATGCCATTTTGTCAAATATATCAAATCACTAATTAACATCCATAAATATACTCTGGGTATAATAGAAGTGCCCCTCTTTGCCATCGACTCGGTATATTTGTAAAAATCAATGTACATGGTTTTTAGAAAATACTATGTGTTAGACATTTGTTCATACAGGTCATCTAGGAACAGGATGAACCAAAGGTACTCTTCCACTGTATCCAATATCAGAATCACCCCATGGATCAGTAGCGAGAAGCCCTTACAATCCATAGATTCCAACCACAACAGAACCATAATTTATCTCTGGTTGCAATCCCAGAGATTATTAGTGGTTCTTCCGCTTAACAAAGATCCACGGTCTTCAATTTCTCCATCTCGAATCAACATCTTCATGTATTTGTCGGTTCGAAATAGTTTTTGAATATAAATTCGATCCCGGTCTTTCCGTACCAACAATTCCATAGGAAAATTTTGATAATCGATTATTTAACTATCATATAAATAATCATGGAAACAAAATGAGTAAGTTAGTGATTCAAAGTATAGCCCTGGTGTTGGTGTATGAGATATTGAATTCTTAGTGTGAGTTCAGTGATTCAGTACTCAACATTACTTGGGCTTTATTTAAAATAATTAACGAATGGTTAATTTAAATCTCTAAATCTTTCAATAATTTTAACATAGTATTTACCTCTTATTTTATTTCAAAGAGTATTCGCAAAAACTATTTCAAATACATTAGAATTAAATCATATATATACATATATATACACACACACACACACATTGTCACTTTTATTTTATTAAATTTCACGTAAAACATCGTTACTTGAAAACAATATCCAACTCCTATTCTTCTAGAATAAACTCGTTCCAAAAAATCAACTTTTGTTTCCTTTTACTTTTGGAAATATCATTATATATATATATATTCAAATCTTCCCATTTCGGTTATTTTGGAATTCTCGTTATATATTCTCAAATCTTGCAATTAACGTTGCGTTATTATTTCTCATAGGGAAATAATAAATTATTTTAACCTCTTTCTCGTTAAAACTAATATCATCCTCAGATAATCCTGAAGTCATTCAAGTTGGGGTATTTATTTACCTTTCAGACCTTGATCAACCACATTCTTATCTTAAGATGGATGTGAATTGTAATTCAAAAACCGATATTTATCCTAATATCAACAAAACTCATTAAACTATTTTATTTAAAATATGGTTTATAAAAACTTCTTACTTCTGGAATATCTCTATTTAAATATAAATTAGTATTATTAATATGTCAATTAAGTAATTTCTTAATAACATCACTTCTTAACCTTAAATTCTTTCAAAGAATTCATTTTGTAACTCGACTTATTATTACCAAATCTTATTACTAAATCTTTAACCAAATTCAACTACAAGTCCCTTTTAATAATTCCTTTCCGAAAATCTCATTTTGACTCCATTTCTTTCTCTCAATTCCAATATTTAATAACGTTAATTTAAAATTAACGCTTTAACTTCACATCTCTTTATATAAATTTCGTTTATATAATTTTGGTTTAAGATAAACCCTTTTATTCACAAATTCCTTTTACTTAATCCAAACAATAAGTAAACATTAATCTAAGCTATCGTATTCGCTTAAAATTTCATTTTATAACTTTGTCATAAAAATTCGGGTTTTTATCAAAATCCGTTTATAAACTCCTTTCCCAATTCACATAGATTTCATTTCCACTTCGATTACTTTTTAAATGTATTTCAATTAAAAAGAAATCTCCTAAATTATTATTAATTAAAATAACAATTTACTTCAACCATTAACTATCATAGAACTAGTTGATTTCTTTATTAATTAAAATAAATAGTAAATTCCTTTTTAAAATCATATTAAAATTAAAACAAATATTCCTTAAACTATTACATTCGATTAATTCAACACGAACTAATTAAATAAACAATCCCAGTTAAAGCGGTTGACTTAGACAACTCAAACACGATTAATTCATTAATCAATTCCAATTATAGTCCTTTCATTAAATTAATTAATAATATAATTAATTTAAATAATTCCATTAAATTGTTTCTTATAAACAATTATCTCACTCTTAATCGTTAGGTTAATTTCTTACTCTCTGGCTTATAACTCTGATTAACATCAAAATCTATTTTATAAAATCATTTAATAATCACTTAAAAACTAAAACAATAAATAATTATTTCCTTTTAATAACTTCTATTCCAGAAAATATATTTCAAAGTCTATCTTTAGTTATAAAAATATATTTTATAACTTTAGTTCTGTCAATTCACCTAACGGTAAATCAATATTTAACAACCGATTGGTTTGTAGGCTATATACTGCCAATTACTCAACCAGCATCACCCACTGGTTTAAACAAAAAATATTGAATTTCAGGTCATCAAAAACCAAATCAATCAACCAATCAAAACAGGTCATATGATGATAATATGAGAACAATTAACATCTAATATATTTGAGGAATCCAGTTGGATCCCTACAACCCGTTCTTCCCTGTATTCACACGGATTATTTAAAATATTACCATTCAATTCAATTTAACTGATAATTACAATCACAGAAATAACAATTATTTAGCATCAACTAATTTATTTAACACAACAAATAATTCAAACAATTCACTAAATTAAACACATTTATTTTATAAACGTAACCAACAAGGTTACTTACTGTTAATACCCTATGTACTGATTTTGATGACAACAACCATATAAACATTACTACTAATATATCTTTGAGTTGTGCAGTTAAATTAGATATATTATGGAGATATTTAAACAAGAGTACAAAAGAATAATTATAGAAGAAGGATAATCAGAATAATTGAAGACTAAAGAAGACTAAAGCCTATTAGAGAAGACTGTTAAAAAACAAAGGTGTTTCAAGTGATGAGGAGTTGGTTGAACCTTAGAATATCTTGTTAAAGATCCCACGACAATTATAATTGAAGATAATCAACCATTGTTCTCAACCGAATCACCACAATCCACAAATAAGGAAATTTGAAGTGCAGTAAATTTGCGACACTTATAAGTGTTGATGTACATATTTGCAACACAAGTATGTCGACATATAACGATTATTTCAGATTTCCAAATTCAATTTGAGTAGTTATTTCCCTCCACCTGTTCACAAAAAGAGACATCCTTTCATACACTATTTAAAGGCCTCCGGTAGTGAATTTTTACATAATAATTTCACATTTTCTTCTACTCCTTCTTCTCCATTTATTCTCTACAAAATTCCATCAAAAATTGTCCTATTACTCTTGCAAATTCACTATCTTTCACCCCTGTTCTTCATTGATTTGCAAGCCACACAATATCCGAGACTTGTACTTGAATTCATTTCATTCTCTCTCTGATTTAATCCTATTTCCTCAAAGAATTCAAAGATATATTGCCATTAGAGGTCTATAGGATCATTGTACCAAATCTACAAGAATCTGTATTGAAGATATGTCTACTTATCGTTGTTTGTTGCTGTTGATAAGGAGGTGTGTCTTGTAGCCCGTGAAATCAAAGATTGTAAAGGTGTTCTTGCGACCCATGGAAAGAAAGCGATTATTGTGAAATTCTGCATGGTGGAGTGCAGGACTGGATGTAGGATTAGTTGATCCGAACCAGTATAAAAATCCTAGTGTTATTTACTTTACTGCATTTTATTTTATTGCTTTTTCTTTTGGTTTAAATTTGAATAGATATAGTTTGTATCGATTGACATGAACCAAACCCCCGCTCCACAGTGGCAAGGTCTGTCTTCGGAATATTACACATTAATCACATCTGCAGATAATAAAATATAGCATGATACATAAAAGCAGAGGATAATTTACATCATAACATAACAACGGAAATCATCAACGTCATAATCATCATCAGAGTTACAAAGATACGTGATCCTACTTAGTACATAACGAGTTTCATCAACTAGAAAATAATTCTACAGCGGAAACAAATATAAACATGCATAAGAGAGTGCATAGGAGTCCAAAAGAAACGATAAAAGATAAGTCTTCATCTTCAGCCAAAAGAGCACCCCATGCTACAGTGCATATACAAGAGAAAGCCACTACATTTTCACTTGGCTTCCCATGTAAAAATAGGGGCACCCGAGTTTGTAAGGGAAAAACAAACTACGAGTCTGTCTTGGGACTGGAGTGAGAAATCCTACAGCTACTTAACTTAATTAATAATAAGGCAAATCACAAGACCACGCCACCTAACATGGAACAGGTTTACTCCATCGAATTTCCAGTGCATACTATATATTAAAACAGTTAAACAACGTCATGCTTTTTAGAAAAATGATGCCATTATAAGACTCAGGTCCCATCACATAATGCAACGCAAGCCGAAGGATAGAGTTATACCTTATAATGGCTAAACAGGCTTGATACACAAAAAACAAAAATCATTTGGTATTATCATTAGTGTCTAAATGTCTCAAAAACAATTTCAACATAAATGTATCAATCATAGATGGCATAGGTACCATATATTATGTCGCCATATTGGTTTACAATTAAAACCGCACCATGCCATATTGGAAATTGGATTTCCATCATTAGTCACGGCAAGGGATGGTCTCCTTACAGATTCGGATCACCTCTAGCAAGATGATCTAGGATCACTCCTATAGGCAACCCTTGGATCCAGCAAGGTCGGTCCACACCTACTTTTGTGGATTAGTTATTCCTGAACGTACATTTCCTGGTCCTATTAGACCTCCACAGCGGTCAGTACGTCGACTACTTAAGCCTTGTAGTTAGCTTTACATCCGAGGCACCTCGCTATCCAACATCCACATAAGTAAAAATGTCTGGGCTCCATACCATGACACAACTTCTAGCTAGAAAGAAATGTACACACTCCTTGCGTCCCTTATCTCGTTTCTGACTCATACCGGAGTGTGTGGCTCGCGAATTAATGCTATACACAAAGCTATGCTAATTAAAGTCATGCTTTGATCATTAACCACAGGTCTACAAAACTCTGTTCGTCAACAAAAGCCTTGATCATTTTCATCTTAGTATGCCACATTGTCAATCCATACTATGTCATTTATTTCTACTAATATATAACCTCTGAGCTCATGCATCTCAGAGAAGGGTGTTAAGTAAGAGAATAAATTATCCGCCCCCAAACAAATATATATTTAGCAGAGATCAACAACATAGCACACAATACAATGTCAAATGCATAATCCATTCATATGTCCATTTTGGGTCTGAACGAAACCGGAGGCACCTTATTCCTCATCCGATATGTCCAATACGAGAGAGAGGTCCTCACATATCTGGACAATCAACAAGTACGTCCGGACAACTACCACTATAACCCTTTCAAGGGAGCTACCCATATCAAAGGCAACAGTAGTAATCCATTCGATGTGAAAATTCCCTGTCTTGCCCCGTCTTTGTCATCTTTGTCTTTTAGTCATCCTTCAATTATTTGAAATGAGAATTAACTCGGTCTTTTCAAATAATTCTCGCATATAGAAATCAATTCAATTCTTCCTTTTGATTAATTTTTTGGCATTTACAATTCATTCCATTACCTTATTTAAAAGGTTTAATCGAGAATTTAATTTGGTCATTGAATTAAACACTCTGTCACCATATACCAAAAATTCTTTTAGTAAGTTTCATGCCAAATCACACTTCACTTTCATTTTTATAAACCATTCATAATTGGTTTATTCATGTTCTAAATTGGTTATTTTAATTTAAAATGATTTCTCGCTATTTTTATATTTATAAAAATAGCTCAATTCAGTCGTACGACATTTCAGGTCATTTGACTGCACTGCCGCTGTTTCCATTCATTTTTGAATTAAACATTTCTAATGATCTAACCGTCGGATCCTAACAAATTTATTATCGTTTGAAAGATCTTTTCGAAACGAACCAAATAATTCCAAGTTTGGGAAAATCCAATGGTAGAATCTCCCAGTATGCTCGTTTAAAATCACGAGTCGAAAATGCAAACTACCGCTGCGCTGTTCATTTTATTTTACTTTATATTTTTCATATAAATTATAATTCGTTCAACTCCTTCCAAACTATTTATTTGACTAAATATTTGGCTAATCCCTTTAAATTTTGAAAAATTTCGCCATAACCTCCTCTGTACGGAGGGCTCGAAAAAATCGAAAATGGCCTAAAAAGGCTCCAATAAAACACGGCAGATCAATACAACATGTGTACACCGAGAGATGTGTAAAAATCAATCATCTCAGTGCTTGTGTGGGAATTAAAGATCATGTGAACAACCATTGTGCCTTACACATCGCCCCCATGCGATGTGTACAATTTAATTACCCAAATCCCCGTGTACCATAACTACGCAAGAGTGACGTGTATATTTTTTTCACTTCCTGACCTGAGTAAAGTTTATTATTAATCTTGCAATTTTTTTATAGGTTCAAGTCCAAATCATGTCTTCTGCCACATCTGATCAATATGAGGTATATCTAGCCTCTAGTCAATGTTCTTGTCGTATAGCATCAAATGAATGAATACAGTATGGTTCACATCATATAAGCATCAAGCAGCTACATGCTTATATGGGTATGTCCAGATATGCATATGTAGTATAGTCCAATACCTGCTTCCTATTCCATGGTGATGTTTAATTAATCCAAAGTCCATCACCCGCATCCAATGCACGCACAAAAATTATAAATAAGTAAGTACTCAACTTCCAATGCCATTTAAGGTGCTCATGTAATAACCCGGAAATCCGAGCCAATTTAAAAAAAAAATATTTTGGCAATTTTAGTGAATTTTGAATACTTAAAATGAATTATTTTAAATAATAACGACGAGAAATTTATTTTGAATAGAACTAGAACATTTATATTTATATAGCTCGACAATGGAATATAAATATTTTATTTTAATTATAAAAGGAATTGAAAATGGCGGGTAGTTTGAAAATTCGATTTCAAAGTTCAAATGAATGTACAAGATTCAAAATAAACTGGATTTTGGTGAAACCATAAATATTAGAATCTATTTGAAAATATCTTTCCAACGAATCTGAAAAATTGAAATTTCATAGCGGGAATAAAAAGTTATCCCCAGTTGAAAATTCAGAATAGTCGTTGTGGAATTCTAGCCCTTAAAAATGGAAATTTTGCAAATGATCTCTGTTTTCGATGAAACAACTTTCGTTGGATTCGGGATGACAAGTTATTGCTAGATTCCAAAATTCATAATTTTCTGAATCAATATGTGAGCGTGGCAAAGTAAAACGTGTTTTGACAGTTTCAGTCAATTTCGATCGACCAGAAAATGGCCATTTTTCAAACGGTCTTCAAATTTGACGAAATTAGTTTTGTTGGGACCGTATCGTCGATACGAAGCTAGAAATATGTTTTCTGTAATTTTTTAAGTCCGTATGTGGCCCCGGTAAATTAAAATGTGCGTTCAAATTCAATATATTGATTTATTTTTTAAATTTGACGGAAACTGATTGAAACAGTCGAATCAGCTTACGAAACATGTCCCACTGTGTTCGGAATGGGGGTAATTAGCTATGGACGACAGTCGGTGGGTTCAATTTGGGGTTCAAATGTAAAGGGTACTTTATATGGAAAATTAAATTATATAAATCCCTTCTCCTTTCCTTCCCCCCCGTTGACTTTAGTTAAAAAAAAATAGAAAAGAAAGAGAATCACGATCCACAACCCGTCTACCCCCCCCCCCCCCCCACATCGCCGCCGCCACGCCGGAGCTGGTGCCTCCACCGCCGATGATCCCCTCCGTCCTCCGCCTCTCTTCCCTTCCCCGCCACCTTCTCCTTCCCCTTTTTCCCCAATCCGAACAATCCTAGCCCCCCCCAGTCTTGGAAACTGCCGCCACCACAGTCGGTGCCCACTGTCGGCCAGTGCCCTTCCCCCCCTGACGTCAGCTGCGCCACCGCGAAGAAACTCCCCCTCCGATCAAGATTCCAGCGAATGTAAGTTTTTTTAATTTTATTTTATAAAATAAGTTATATATATATATATATATAGTTAAATAAAGTATGATTTTTATTATTGAAATTGCATAACAAAAAAAATTATGAAAGCTATGATTTTCAGTTTGTAAAAGATGGATTTTTATCAATGTAAAAGATGGATTTTTATCAATGTAAAGATGAATTTTTTTCAATGTAAAGGAGGAATTTTTATCAATGTAAAGATGAGATTTTTATATAAGGAAAGTTGAGATTTATATATATATATATATATATATATTAATAGGATAAAAATATGACTTTTATATTGGTATAGTATTGAAAACATGATTTTTATATAGCAGGGATTATAAAAATATGATTTTTATAAGATAGAGAATATAAAAATACGATTTTTATATATGTTGTAACGAAATAAAAATTCGATTTTTATACGAGTAGCGGATTGAAAATTGAATTTTTATATAATAGAGAGTATGAAAATATGATTTTTATATATGTAGAAAAATAAAAATATGATTTTTATTATATATCTAGCATTGAAATAAAAATGTGATTTTTATAGCATTGAAATAAAAATGTGATTTTTTAATATGAACAGCGTTGAGAGGACTGCATTGGCATTGCAGACAAATCCAAACGGTTCAGAAATTTGAAATAGAATGTTGAAGTGGAACCCAAAGGTGAGAACTCCTCACTTTTAATTTATTTTCTAGTTGAAATATATACTAGGATGCAGACGGTGCTTAGCAGCACCCGACACCCATCGTCCACAGCCCATAGACGACTTGTTTGTTTGATTTCGTTTGTATTGATTAGTTTGTGCGAAAATTGATTGTGAGGTGGAATGGATAGAATAAAATTCATGTGTTGAATAGAATAAAATTCATGTGTTGAATAGAATAAAATTCATGTGTTAAAATAAAATATATATTCATGTGGAAATAAATAAATATTCATTTACAAATCGAACGATTTGTTTATGTACACCTATTTGACTGATATTGATTGGGACGATAAATTTTACACATCGCCCAACTGCACAAATAAAATCTGTGTTTGATTGTTTGAAACCCCACACGGGTGTTGGGATGAAATTAGACATACGCTAATCCCAATAATTAGTTGTATGTCGATTGATTGATTGGCAGGCTGTTATAAGCGTTGAATATTTATATTTGATGCTTATATAGTGTAGAATGCACTCTGGATGATGGTTGATTATTTATCGTGGCTATTATATACATGTGTTGTATGGAACCCATATAATTAACATTATATGGTAATTGAGTGGGTCTCATTCCAATTTAGAAAATAAAATATATATTTATGTGTTGAATAGAAGAAAATTCATGTGTTGAATAAAATATATATTCATGTGTTGAATAGAAGAAAATTCATGTATTGAATAAAATATATATTCATGTGTTGAATAAAAGAAAATTCATGTGTTGAAGAAAATATTCATTTGTTGAATAGATTAACGAAGTTATTGAAATATATAAAGCCATGTTGATTAGATATGCGCCATTTTGACGTGAACGATATTTATATCGATTTTATTCATTTTTATAATGAATATAGAAAAGGAAGTGATTTCAAATATAACGTTTTGAAAATATTATCATTTGTAAATCGTTGATGTGGAATATTCAATTTTGATTCGAAATTGAAATCGTTTCGAAAACGCATTTAAAACAATTTATAAAATATGTTTTAAAGGAAATCGACGAAATATATAATATATATATTGTATATATAGAATGGCCTGAATAGAATGCGCCGCGCTGCGGTAGTTCGCGAATTTCGACCATTGACTTCGAATGGATATTACGGGAGATCCGACCGTCGGATTCTCCTAAAACCGGAACCGTTGGGTTCGTATCGAAAAGAGCTTTCTAACGAATATTAGAGATTTGAAATCTAACGGTTGGATTTGGAGTTATGTCCAAATCAAATTTGGAAAAGGTCGCTGTAAGTGCAGTTCGATGGCCGTTGATGGAAATTGACTGTACGGGCCTTGATAAAATTATTAAAAGTAGTTATAATTTGTGTAAAATCATAAGAAATGATTTGTGAAGAGATAGGATGAAAAACTCCATATTTGAAAAGATAAAAATAGATTTTTATCAAAATGAACTAGTTTTGAACTAGAATTATAATCCATTTATTTTTGAAATAAATAAATTGGATTTGAAAGGGTTTTAAAAGTAACCAGAATTTCCAATATTTGAATCGGAATGGATTTGAATCGAAATTGTCTTTGGAATATTTCGATGTTGGATTTCGTGATTATACAGATATTGTTATGGAAATTTGAAAGATATATTTATATCGTTATTTCCAATACGATATTTGTTGGTCGTAGAATTTGATACTGAATATAAGCCGATATATTTTCTATTCAGAGCCTTGTATTTAATATCAAATGGGAATTGGGTTTATCGTGAACTGTGTTTTAACGACATTTTTTCTTTAACCTAATTTACAGTGAAATGTGATTCGGAATTTATAAATATTTTGTTAAGATTTAAAGGAGGTTTTCCGAAGTAAAGTTTTCCAATTTAATAAAATAAATTGGAATGGAATGGAATGTGATTTCAGGTTTATCGTGAACCGTGTTTTAAATGACATTGGTTATTTAACCCAGTTAAAGACCGGATATGATTTCCCAAGTTAAACAATCATTAATATTAATTTTTGGGAAGATTAAAACCAAGTGGAGTTTTAATGAATCTTTAATTAGATTGAAATGATTGAGAACGGAGTATCACCAGTTTTGGTCCAAGCGATAGTTAAATCTTTAATTAGATTTGAACGTGAAATGGTAATTGAATTTACCGATAACACCGTGGTGTTAGATATGAAGTATTACCAGTTTTACTTCATGGGATGAATAGGTTGGGATTAGGAAATTAAAACAAATGATTACTTCGGTAAGGTTCGTAAATCCCGACTAGTTTGGATAAACCATAATTTGGTTTGAATTGATATTCAAACGAAGATTAAAGAATAAATTTAAAGAATTTATCTTTGATAAAATTAATGGGAATCTTTCCCAAAGTGTAAAAATATTTGAATAAAAGAATATTCTGGATTGGAATGAGGCGTATGTTGTGTTTGTGTAACACTTGTTTATTATATACGCGAGTTATTAAGAAAGACCGGGTTTATCCCATTCTGAATAACTGATTCGACGATGTGTCGAGGATGAAGACGGTGGTCGAAGACCGGAGGTCTTCACATCGTTTGGGTGATTACTGATGATCTTGATTGGGCTGTACACCCAAGAGGAGGGAATCAGTTGGTGATCGTCCAGACGTAATTGGAGATCGATGGATATGCGAGGTACCATGTGCCTCCGGTTTCGTTCTGACCTAGAACGAACTTGTAAATGGACTGTGAGTCTGACATTGGATTTTATTCTGTGTGATTGATTTCTATTAAATATATATCTGTTTGGCGGTGGAGAATTTATTCTCTTGCTTAACGCCCTTCTCTGAGACGTACGAGCTCAGAGGTTATATATTAATGGATATCAATCGCATGGTGTGAATTGCCTGTGTGGCATGCCTAAGTGGAAATTGATCAAGGCTTCTGTTGAAAAGCAAAGTCTTGTGGTTAATGATCAAAGCACCGCCTGTGTGGCATAGCTTTGTGTAACGTTGATTCGCGAGCCTCATACCACGGTTGTGAACCAGAAACGGGAGAGGACTTCAGGGAGGGTATGCGTTTCCTTCTAGCTAGGTTGGTGTCAGTGATCTACCAGCCCTGACATTTATATTATTTTCACCTGTGTGGTTGTTGGATTGCGAGGCGCCTCGGATATATCGGTGTCTATGTGGAGCCTATGGAGTCATTGGACTCATTTACGCCCCAAAGGGCGGGGAAACGCAGTGCTCAGGCATTTTAATCCACATCGGTGGACCGGCCCTGACGATCCAAGGGCTCACCTGTGTCTGGGTCCTAAGACATGGGCTAGATTGTCTCGAATCGGTAGAGGACGATCCCTTGCCTCGGTTTACAGACGGAAAACCCAACTTCCAATACGTGACTTTGCGGTTTTGATTGTAGAGCCTAGTATTGGTGACATGATATATGGTACTCATGCCGTCTAGGATTGATACATTTATATTTGAAGTTGTTTTATACACTATGCACTTATAATAGTATCATATGATTTGTTTTTAACGTACCAAGCATGTTTGGCTATTATAAGGGAAAACCCTATCCTCCGGCTTGTGTTGCATTATGTGATGGGACATGTGTCTTATAATAGCTTCATTTTTCCAAAAAGCATCGCACTGTTTTGTTATATGCACTGGTATTCTTGGGGGGAAACCCGTTCCGTGTTATACGGCGTGGTCCCTTGATATATCTGATTTAAAGTAAAGTTTTAAATAACTGTTTTAGTTCTCACACCAGTCACATGACTGACCTGGAGTTTATTGTTTTAACCTAAACTCTTGGTGCCCTTATTTTGACACGGGCAGCTAGTAGTTTTGGTTTTGCAGATTTATATTCACAGGATCCTGATTTACATATGGAACGATATCCGGAAAGCTCTGTATCCGTATATCTCTTTCAGTTGTGTATTGTATTATTTTTCCGCTGCATTGTAATTTGTAAATCTCTGATATTTATCGAATGTGTAATATTTATTCATACTCTGTATATTCTTGTATTCTGATGAATTGTTAATAAACAATGAAATGTTCTTCTATTTGCGTTCTGATCTGGCTTGTCCTCAAAGTATCCACTCTTTCCTTACCGGGGAAGTTTCGGGTCCTTACATCTGGCATCAAAGCTTTGGTTTACAAAGCTCAGAGAACAAGACACATTAGAACCATACGAAAGAATTCATCAGAGATTGGATAAGTAATATCCAACGAGAATGACTCGTTAGAGATAGGATCAGTAGTATCCTAGAACGAGTGTGAAGAGTAGTGTTTTTGAAATAAAAGTGAAAACAAATTTTGTTTTGAAAAATTTAATTCAATTATTCGTATTTGAATATTTATTTGTATTGAATTTGGACAATCCAATATATAAAGATTTTGCATATACGTCTGATCCACGTGTATTCGAAGTTTTAATATACTGGATAGATATAGAATCACACTCTAGTTGCCCGGAGATGGCTCTAATGATCGCTATAGTACATACATCATCAGAATTTATGTTCGAGTTTCGAAAGTGGGATCTCTATATATTTCCATTAGACTGATGTGAGAACCCAAAATATAGTTAGAATATATTGTTGTGACTTGGCATCAAAAACGTGATTTTTGACTATGTATCAAGATTATGAATTTGAAAAGCTAATCAACTAATTGATTGTTGATTGTGTTGTTTGATTATTTAAAATTTGGACCATTTAGCCAAATTGTATCAAATAGTGAATTGTATTGAAAATTAGTCGCATTTGCATGCATATACATGTACTTACATTGAACAGGTCATAGCAAGGAGGCTAGAGAAGAGGAACCAAATTGTTTGCCCGACAAATAGGTACATGTTTATTGTATTTCTTGGGTTTTTGATGATTTTATGAGCCGATTGGCTAGCCGCTTGGCTGTTTCTTTTTCTTTTTGGATTGGTGAGGGCCATGGGAGGCTATTTGAAATATCCCGAAGCTCCCGGCGCAGGGGAGGTTATGGCGAAATTTTTCGAAAATTTAGGGCGTTAGCCAAATTTTTGAAAAATTTGAAAAGTTCTTAGAAACTGAAAAGTTGAAGAACTTAAGCCGTAATTAAAATAATGAAAGTTGAGTTGGTTTGTAAAACAACTTTCAGCTTCGTTCCTTTTCGGGGATGAAAAGTTTTAAGTGGGGGAGATTGTAATAACCCGGAAATCCGAGCCAATTTAAAAAAATTTATTTTGGCAATTTTAGTGAATTTTGAATATTTAAAATGAATTATTTTAAATAATAATGACGAGAAATTTATTTTGAATAGAATTAGAACATATATATTTATATAGCTCGACGTTAGAATATAAATATTTTAATTATAAAAGGAATTGAGAATGGCGCGGTAGTTTGGAAATTCGATTTCAAAGTTCAAATGAATGTACAGGATTCAAAATAAACCGGATTTTGGCGAAACCAAAAATATTAGAATCTATTTGAAAATATCTTTCCAATGAATCCAAAAAATTGAAATTTCATAGCGGGAATAAAAAGTTATCCCCAGTTGAAAATTCAGAATAGTCGTTGTGGAATTCTGGCCCTTAAAAATGGAAATTTTGCAAACGATCTCTGTTTTTGACGAAACCACTTTCGTTGGATCCGGGATGTCAAGTTATTGCTAGATTCCAAAATTCATAATTTTCTGAATCAATATGTGAGCATGGCAAAGTAAAACGTGTTTTGACAGTTTCAGTCAATTTCGATCGACCAGAAAATAGCCATTTTTCAAACAGTCTTCAAATTTGATGAAAATAGTTTTGTTGGGATCGTATCGTCAATATGAAGCTAGAAATAATTTTTTTGTAATTTTTTGAGTCTGTATGTGGCCCCAGTAAATTAAAATGTGCGTTCAAATTCAATATATTGATTTATTTTTTAAATTTGACGGAAACTGATTGAAACAGTCGAATCAGCTTACGAAACATGTCTAGCTATGGACAACAGTCGGTGGGTTCAATTTGGGGTTTAAATGTAAAGGGTACTTTATACGAAAAATTAAATTAAATTATATAAATCCCTTCTCCTTTCCTTACCCCCCCTCGTTGACTTTAGTTAACAAAAAAATAGAAAAGAAAGAGAATCGCGATCCACAACCCATCCCCCCCCCATCGTCGCTGCCACGCCGGAGCTAATGATATTAGAAAAGAAAGAGAATCTATTTCTGATATGTTCTCTAGATTTCAAGATATTGACATGCCATAATTTCATTAGGAAAGAAAATTACTGAAGTAGACCAAGTTAGAAAGATCTTGAATTCACTTCCTAGTGCATGGGATCAGAAGACTCTAGTAATCGAAGAAGTCAATGATATTAGTACTATGTCAAAGAAGAATTAATTGGTAGTCTAATGTCCTGTTAAGTGAAGTTGCAGGTTAGAAAGGAGAATCAGGGAAATGAGAAGAAATCACTGGCATTTAATGCAGTAATTGATAATGATGAACTAGATCATGATACTATTGATGATGATATCGAGTTTATTACCAAGAAGATCTAGAAATTCTTGAAGTACCGGATAATGAAGAAACTTCGAAAAATTAACAAAAATAATTCAAGAAATGGGAATGTTGTTAGATGTTTCAAATGTGATAAACCCGGTCATTTGAAAAGAGACTGTCCCAACTTGAGAAAGAGGAAACAACCATTCAATGCAACATGGGATGACTCATCATCAAGCGATAGTGATTCAGAAATAGAAAATGCCAATATATGCTTCATGGCAATGGATGACCAGGTATGGAATTTTAATTAAGAAATTGCTAAAGTTTTAAATGATATGCATCAGAGATATGAAATACTTAAGAAAGAGTACGATAATAGTTTGGCTGAAATAGATAGATTAAAAATATCTAATAAAAAGTTGAGTAAAGAAAAGCAATATCTAGAAGAAGAAATTAAAAGATTAAACGATCATAAAAATGGAAAGGATTTAACACTTGGAAGTTTTAAAAAACTGAAAAGTGAAAATGAGTCCTTAAAATCAGAAAATCTTCCAATGAAGTCACAGATCACTGATCTGAATAAGAAAATAACATCTCTAGACAATGTTATTCTTAACCATAGTAAAGATTTTGATAAAATGAAAACTGATATTGATAAATTTAACAAAGGAAAGGATAATCTAGAGAAAGTATTATCTACATCTAAACACAATAGGAATAAGCATGGACTGGGATATACCCCTAAGGCTAAATCAAAGAAAGATAGTACTCAATGTACTAAGTTTGTTAAAGCCACCAAGTTCAATCCAGAACCTAGGAAACTAAAGTTAAATCCTCCAAATAGGTTCATTAACTTATGGGTTCCAAAATGGTTGGATAATACTGAAAAAGAAAAATATATTGATAATTTTATTTATAAGGTTCATTTGTCTAATGATTACATTTTGAAAGGGCATTCAAACTCTTCATGGGTTTGGCATCCCAAAACTTAACCCCATAGACCTCGAAATAAAAAGGGTACCAGTGTGCATATTTTATAATTTTTCACGTACCAAATAGTTGATGCTCAAAGCATATGACGAGAAATTTATTGAACCATGGATAAATATGAAAAGGATTTGTTATTGGAATCATCAAAGTCGGTAACTATGAAACTCAGCTGATTATTTAGTTTATTTCAGGTTTTGATTTCCCCACTTTTGTTTTATTTATACATACAAAATCTATATAATGCCAAGTAGTAAACTAAATAATTCTTTTTACCCATTTTGTTGATGACAAAGGGGGGAAAATATAAATATACAAGCCAAAATGATAGAAGGAATGCATAGAGTTAGGGGGAGTCAAATATAAAAAGTATTATATTTTGTCTCTCAAATATTTATATGGTTGTCATCATCAAAAAGGGTAAGATTATTAACACCCTAGGTATTGATTTTGATGACAACAACCATATAAACATTACTAGTAACATATGTTTTAGTTATGCAGTTACATTAGATATATTATGGAGGTATTTAAACAAGAGTACAAAAGAATAATTATAGAAGAAGGATAATAAGAATAATTGAAGACTAAAGCCTATTAGAGAAGAATGCTGAAAAACAGAGTTGTTTGAAGTGATGAGGAGTTGGTTGAACCTTAAAATATCTTGTTAAAGATCCCATGGCAATTATACTTGAAGATAATCAACCACTGACCTCAATCGAATCACCAAAATCCACAAATATTAGGAAATTTGAAGTGCAGAAAATTTGCGATACTTATAAGTGTTGTTGTGCATATTTGCAACACAAGTATGTCGACATAACCATATTTGTATGTCAACATATAACGACTATTTCAGATTTTCAAATTCGATTTGAGTAGTTATTTTCCTCCACCCTTTCACCTAAAGACACATCCTTTCATACACTATTTAAAGGACTCTAGTAACGAATTTTTACACAATAATTTCACATTTTCTTCTATTCATTCTTCTCTACTTATTCTCTACAAAACTCCATTGAGGACTATCCTATTACTCTTACAAATTCACTCTCTTTCACTCTTGTTCTTCATTGATTTGCAAGCCACACAATATCAGAGAGTTGTACTTGAATCCATATTATTCTCTCTCTGATTTAATCCTATTTCCTCAAAGAATTCAAAGATATATTACCATTGGAAGTCTATAGGATCATTGTACCAAATCTGTATTGAAGATACGTCCACTTGCCATTGTTTGTTATTGTTGATAAAGAGAAGGTGTATCTTATTGCCCGTGAAATCAAGATTGTAAAGGTGTTCTTGCCACCCGTGGAATGCAAGCGATTACAGTGAAATTCTGCACGGTGGCGTGCAGGACTGGATGTAGGATCGGTTAATCTGAACCAGCATAAAAATCCTGGTGTTATTTACCTTACTGCATTTTATTTTATTGCTTATTTCTTTTGATTTGAATTCGAATAGATATAGTTTATATCGTTAGTGTCTGAGTAGTCTTAAGGTCCTAACAGTTACCTCAATTGGTTCCTTCGTTAACATAATGATTTGGTGTTTCATTGAAATTAAACAACGTTTAATTTCGTTAGTTCAATCAATATCTAAAGATATATTTAACAAATAGTCAACCATTAGCAACCATAGCACACAAAAATAAAAACCCGACTTATATAAAATATAAGTGGGGAGAACTGAGTGAGTTTAACTTACCTTGATTTCATTCATCGCTAGAGTGGTTCGATTATAGTCAAATTAAACAACGTATAATTTAACTATAAATTCCGGCTATTTCCGTCTCCATCCAACACAGTTCCATAATGTAGTACTCATCAAAATGATTTCAACGTCACCTTGTTTGTCCAATTCAGATAAGATATGCACTAGTTATACTAAATTCAATTGTAAGATTAAATTAAAGTCATAAACTTCTGTAATGAATATTTATAAATAAATTACGTTATGCAGGCCCCAAAAATTTCAATCCCGTTCCTATTAGCAACGTTCCCTTTCCTACATCCTTCTGCATAGTCCTTGACCTGTTAACATTTTAAATCATACGATTATTAAACTAATTGACTTTTAATTATAACTAATTTATATTAACTACATCAGTTAACATTTAATGCTTAGGTAAACAATACCAGTTTCTAATGTTCATAAAAAGTTCATACATTTAAGCTTGAACTCTTAGGATGATAAGTATGAGCCTAACATATTAGCTAAAGGGACAATGTTACAAAGGGTAAATTCCCAAACAACCATTTAAAATTTATTAGACTTCTGAAAACGCAATAAAATTGACAAACAGGAGAAAACCTTCATGTACATTGTTAATCTTTGAAAGGGATCTGGGGACCCTATTGCCTTTCGTCCAGAGCAGAAAAGAATCTTTGCATTTAAAATCTCTTAATGTAGCCTGCTTCAAATAAAATAAATAGCTAATAGTTTACTAACTGGAAACTTCAATAAGTCTCAAATTTAATCTCATCTAAAAACAATGCCAAGTGTTTGCATTCGACTAAAGGATGGAACAAATCGACAAAAATCCAGGGGACGAAATTTAGAATACTACCCCCGGAAGTAACAAAGATTCGCCCTTTTTCAAAATAAACTTTAAGGCATCAACTTTCCCTATCGAAAGGAATATTTTTTCTCTAGTCTCATGTACCTTACTTTGTTACGAAAATACTTGCTCTTTTTAAATGCCTATGCTGAAGGTCAGATTCGTCTACATTAGCCATTTCGTAAGTAAGACGAAAGCTAAAAGACCAAGACAAATTGATTTCTAAAAGACATTGTTTTTCTCAAGGATTGTATGGACGAAGGGTTAGTTTGGTATTTTATTTTGATAAAGTGGTGGACGACGATAACATATTTTGCTGATGAAGATATTATATCTCGTGAGGTTATGAAGCGAAGGCAACACCTTTCGTAAGCCTCTTCGAATAAGTTAAAATTTTCACTCCTTAACATATATCAAGGAATGAAAATAAAATAAAGGTTAATTCAGTTTTCGTTAAAAGCTGTTGTAAGTAGGGTATAAAGGGCACAACTAATAAACAATTTCTATAATGTTTTCTTTCTCAAAAAATTCTGCATAAAACTCGAAATGTTAAGGCTTATTAAAATTAAGAAATGCAAGATTACCCCATGGATTACATTAACATTATTACAATAAGCTATACAAATTACAATGCAAATACACATACTCAAAATTCCTTTTGCTTATGAAACCGAAAGTGATTCTCGGGCAACAGCCGAGAGAAGCTAACTTCGAACTCACGCTTCTGGATGAAGTTCATAAGAGAAATTTGGACCAATGTTCCTAAAAATAATCAGAGAAGCAAATTATGACACTACTCAGAATTTTAATGTCTAATTAAGTACATTGTTGTAAGTTTATAAGATCAGCAGGTTGAAAGCAGATTCTAAAGAAAGCTGGTTAAGTGGCACAGAAGAATATCTGAGTCAATGACTAAGTGAAATTGGTCATTGTCCTTAGAAGGCACCATTCTCCCTAAGGTATTAGCTGGTGTTACTTTGGAATTCCGCTTTAAAATAAGAATTCTGCAGGCAGATCTCATTTTCGGAGTGTTAACCATAAATTTGGCTAACATTAATATTAAGTCAAATTTTAAAAATGAGGATTTTTGGTTTGGATTGGATTGTAAACCAATTCAAATTAGCATTGTCTTAAATTTGATTTTTTTCCAAAACTAATTTCTTTTAATTTTTTTCATAATTAAAAGATATTTTGCAACTATTTTAATAAAACTATTCTACAAATTAAATTTAACTATTATTTACATTTATAACTATTTTAATCATATTACTTTGTAAATTTAACTATGTCAAAATTTTATATTAAATCTAACTACTTTAATATAAACAATGTTTTCAATTCGAGAAATTAAGTCCAAATTTATTGAATATTAAGATTTCATGTAATAACGGTATTTATGGTTTAGAAATCAAATATTAAATTAGAGTTTGATAACGAGATATCTAAATTATCAGAATTTTAATGTGAACTTGAATCCAATATTTGAAGTTGAATTTGTATTTGAATTCATATATTGAATTGATTTGAGAAATGATAATGAAAATTAGTATTTGAACTAAATCAAATTATGACATGAAATACGATACTTTTTTAAACTTGATATTTTACTGGTTGAACTATTGTATGTTTTTCTTGAACATTTCACTTGAGTTGATTTATTTACTAAGAATGTTAGTCCCGACTTGATGTTTTTTACTTTACGCTTGGGCCAGACCAAGTATTTCAGTATTTCAAAGGCCTCAATTCTGAAGATTCAACTCAAAGACAGAGTAAAAAGATCGTATTTATTACTATGTTATTTTGTAACAACCGGTAATTTTTAGCGATTTAAAATCCGATTTAAATCAAAATTTTATTTTGAAAACTTTTTGCAATCTTTTTTGTAACGGGAATTTAAAATTTGAAATACGTACAGTGAGATGCAGCAGTAGTGAAAATCACATTGGAAAATTTGAATGTTTCTCGATCGTGCAATTTTCAGTGCAAAGCTGCGCATAACAGACCAAATTTTAGCGATTTTAAAATTTCTCCAAAACCAGTTCGGACAAACACGAAAAATATTCTATTCGTTGTCACGAATCCGACGGCGAAATTCGTTTCGCGAAAATCGGACGTTTTGACCTCCGTTTTCCATCCGCATTTTTACGTCAAAGGGGTCCGTAACGCACTTTTGAATGGAGCATCCTGACACTGCAAATTATACACCGTTGTGTCCGTCTCGTCGAGCTGATTACCAAAATATATTTATTTGTCAGTTTTGGTGCTCGGTTCGCGCTGAAACTGCGAAAAGGCTTGCGCAGTTCATTTTTGAAACGGTGACATTTGAGTTCGATGTGTCCCTTTTACGATTCTACATACTTTTCTAACCATTTTGGGTCTGCAAAACCTATCTTTATATTTTATTAAACCACTCGTATATTTTTTTTTTTTATTTCTTAGGCATGCAAAGAGACATATAGATTATAGAAACATTCATTTTAGGCATGCATGTGTCCATTTGTGTTTCATACACATACGTTAGTGTTTATATTTGCAAATTCATGATTTATGTTTCCATGCATTCATGTCAACTATAATTTAATATTCAATGCATGCATCCATTTAGTTTCAAAGGCATGCACGCCATTTTTTTTCCAATGCTACAGGCGTCCATTTAGTTTCAAGTGTCCATTTGTTATTTGTTTATTTACGTTCCACTTCCTAAACCATTCTATTTCGATTCTATTTGGAATTAGATCTATTCTAATTTTATATTTTATTTCATTGTTTATAAACATCGTTAGACATTGATCTATTTTCCGTCGGTTCAAAAAAATAGAACATTTGTTCTGTTCGCATTGAAACCGTCGGTTCCATTCAAAAATTTTGTTTATTCAGATTTTTGGGACTTTAGCTCATCAGTACAAAACTTCGTACCATCTCATTTTTGAAACATGTCCGTTTGTTTTAAATTTCAAAATAAAACATTTATTTTTATGAAAAGTCAGTTGCCAACGTTTTGTTCCTACTTTATAATTTCAAGATCCATGAATACAGTAAAAACTGCTTTGATCATTTCAAACGCCATTTTCCTTTTTAACAATATAAAAATATGGGGGAACTGCTCATTTTCTTTGGCCTCTTCGAAACACCCTCTCCTATCCTTCTTTATTACAATATACAACTCCCATTTTTCAAAACTCCATCGCCCATTCTTTTCCTGAAGCAGCGTTCTGCCTTCCCTTCCCATCTCCATCACCCTCTTCCATCCCCTCAACCTCCGCTGGAGCCGTCCCACTCAACTCGAGACTCCACAGCCTGTGGCGCTCCGCCTCCACTCAAGCCTTCCCTCCGACCGAGCTAACCCCAGATCCGAACAGCCACTGACCCGTGTACCCCTCGTTACCACCTCCGCACCGAGATCCGCCCATGTGAAGCTCGCCTCACCAATGGCCTGAAGCCGTGCCTTGCTCCTCCCCTGAATATTGAGGCCGACCCCCTCCTGTAGTTCAACTCCACCCTGACCCGCTCAGCGATCTGTCCCCACCAACGCCGAACCCAAACTTCCCTGAACCATCCACTGCCATTCCATCCAAAGCCGGTCTGAGCTCTTCCTGCGTGTTTTGCCTTTCTGGTGTTCCTTGAGTGAGTTTGTTCAAGTGTTTTCTGTTAGTATACTGTGAAAAATGTTGAGTGAGTGTGAGTACGTGTGTATGCGTTGTGTTAGGAGTGGGATGAGTTGTTGTGTTGGATATGTGTTTTGAGTATGTTAGTTCATATATATAATATTTTACTAAAAGGTTTTGAGAATATAATTTGGCATATGGTTTTCAGATATAATTATATGTAAATGAAAAGGGTGTCATGTTGAGTTCATAAGATGAACATATTATATATATATATTTAGATTTAAAAGTGGTTTCAACATATATTTCCTTTGCCGTATTGTTTGTTGAAGAATAAATATATGCATATATATATATATATATATAATATTTTGTATAAAGAACCACCGTGTTTATTTTTGAGTCGAGTGTGGTGTTGAGTTTGAAAACCCGTTCCAAAACCCAACAGCCAACCCGATCCATTAAAAATTCCCTTACCTCCTCTGGTAAAATAATATATGTATTGAACGGTTACCGAGTTGAATCCACTTCAAATCACGCCTAGATATTGTTGTTTCAATTTCATGTCCATCCGTTTGTCGTCTCCTTTTCTATGCCACGAAAGGTGAGTTTATCTCACACCTGACTTACATTTTTCATGGATGTTAGATCAATAATGAACTGTTATATGAAATGTATAGGTTGCTAGTAGAAATTGTTTGATTTGATATGTATGCACATTTCATATGCAACACGATATATTCATATGACACGTAGTTACACTGATGATATATGTTGTGATTGATACTATGTGATTGTTGATACCCTAGTTTTAGGAAAATCATTAAGGGTTGAAATGATACATACCCGAACGAACATTAGAATAGGGAAAAATCGTTATGGGTTGAAATGATAGATCTGAACGATTTTTATTGAATTTGGGATCGCGGGTTGAAATGATAGATCCGTAGAAATTTTATCAATTGCGGGTTGAAATGATAAATATCTGTATCACTTGACCATAGGGTAGAAAACTATATACGGACACCGTCGGTCATGTTTTCGAAGTAAAATGGGTTTTATTTTAAAATATTTACTTAAGACTTTATATATTTATATTTATATTTATATTCATATTTTATTTAAATATAAATTATTTTGTATATTTTAAATTATGTGTTTTAAAATGATTTATTTGTAAATAGGGATTTAAATGTTTATTTAAGATTTTACTTATAAAATTATTTATTTTAAACCATATAATCGATTCCTATAAGTATTTTAACCTTTTTATACTATTATAAATATTTCTTTAAATCTTTTTTTATATTATTTTAAACTTATATATGTTTATAATCTATTTCTAATTTATTTTAGAGTTTTATAAACTTATATATATGTATACATATCTATTTTCAAAGTTAATTTTCTTATATATATAATTTATAAACTTTAATAAAGTCAAGATGGATAGTTTATATTTCGTGATTTAAATTTGAAGTTTAAAAATGTAAATCTATATAACGATATTTGAATAACGAATGAACTCATATTAAGTTATGAATTGGAATCGATACGAATTTTGTAGAGATGAACTTGAATTGGTAAATTTAAGAAATTGAATTTGATTTGGTTTAAATTATGAACCTTGATAAGAAATGAATGTGAATTGGGTAAATTGATTTATTTTGAATTTATAGTCGATAAGAATTACATTCAATTTTAAGTGATTAATTATGAATTGGAATGTATAGATGTTATATGCGGAATTGATTTTTATATCGTTTGGTTTGAGTTAAGAATTTGTTAAATCAATGTATAAGAATGGTTTTAAATCATAATTTGGTTGAATGGAAATATAAGATTTTGATTTGAAATGTAGAAGTAATAGTTTGAACTATATAACTTGAATTATAGTTATAAGACGATTTGGTTTATATTGAAGTTTAAGATTTCGTTTTACATTATATAAAAGGAAATTTGAACCTAAGTGTCGAATTTCATTAATCGACTAAAATGAGTTGTTTTCAAATTTTAATATATTCGAAGTTAGATATTAAATTTTGAATTCGAATTCGAATATGAGAATTCGTATAAACTATTTTATAAAGTTATTTATAAAATAATGACCACGGTGTGAAAAATGTAAACGATTGGTTGTTAAAGAGACCGGGATCGGCTATTGTCATACTCTCTGCCAATACCGAAAACCACTTTGACAACTGTGTACGCGGTGGAGTTCCAGAATGAAGGGGATGATTTGGCGAACGACTCCATCTTATTTTATTTCATATTAATTACGAGACCCTGACTACCTTGAGTCAGCTTGATGTGGCTAAAACAGGAGCTATGCACGGACCAAGTGAGGTCATACCTCTTATCGAGCACACTTCTTCGATATTATTCTATTTCTATTGAGATTCGATTTGGGCCCTTTTGATTATGGGAGTGTGTATCGAGGTGGGCGGTAGTTGCTACTATGCGTACCACCAGTCCGGCTTTGCAAACGGTGAATCCACCCTGGCATTCCTTGCGTGCCTTGTCACATGCCTTATACGATCCCACTACGACTTTGTTTTGTACTGTTTTATATGGAGTGCCCTCTGATCAACCTCCAGTTTACGGAGGAATTACGGTATTGTATATACTATGGGAATATATAAACGGTGTAAGGGTAATCATGGTAATCCCGCTTACGCTATTTTGATATTTTACTTTACTGATAGACACTATTGTATATAGCGTATTATACTATATAGTATTAGTTTGACGGATCCTTAGAGGATGGTGATCCCAAACATCCTCTAAGTTACTGTTTGCATTTCATCGAACATTTCATTTGAATTGATTTACTTCCACGAGAATGTTAGTCCTGATCCGAGTTGTTTTGTTTTGCATTATTGCTCGGGTCAGATCGATTATCACAGCTTTCGAGATCCACTCTTGGAGTTTGAAGATTATTGGGTTTTCTCATTTATATCTACCTGTTCAGTTATCTTTGTCATTCTGTTACAGATTGTTATCAGTTATTTATTGTATTAGACTTCCGCTGAATTATTTATGTAAACTCTGATGTAAAGCTTCATGAACTACTATTGTATTTTAATTTTTCCGCTGTGAGATATTATATTGCTTTGTATCTGTGTCTGTGATCTGTGATTTGTTCTATTTACCTCAGAAGCTAATAACAATCTGTTGTTTTGGACGTTTCGAATTGGCATATTTTGTCAATTCGGCACGGTCAAAATGGCGGGTCGTTACAAGTGGTATCAGAGCTTTGGTTTTATCAAAGCTTTAGCTTATGGGGTAAACACTCATTAGAGATAGGGTAGCGATATCCTAGAATGAGTGGAATTAATCGCAGAATCCTTCTTGAGAGAGCGTATTTTGGAAAGTATAAATGTTTTAAAATATTTTTAAATAAATATTTCAAATATAATATTCTGTTTAATATTTAAATCTTCTTCTGAGTTTCCTTTCCATTTGAATCTATCTTCCTTCGTAGATCCTCTTTGATTAGGTTCTTTTGTTCTTTCAGCTTTTACCTCGAATTCTATAATTTATACTTGTCCATTTCAAGGTAAGAAGTAGAAGAAGAGTGTAAGTCTTCTAGCCAGTCTGTCTTTATTAAATATTGGTTTGAAATTTATATTTTGAAAGATATTATTATCTTCTTAATGTAATATTTAATTTGATATTTGTAAATAATTTGGTAATACCAATGGTTTGTAAAGATTTTATATGTAATGTATTCATATGTTAACTTATAGAATTAATTAAGTGTTATAAGTTTAAATATTGATAACATGAATTTGAAAAGATTTAGATATAGTATAGAATGATTTTGTTATATATTTGATTTAATAATAATATTGTTGTATATTTATTAAGAATTGTAGTTGAATTTTTACAAATAAATGAGTGGGGGAGAGATACATTTTTTCCTACTTGAAATTTTAATGATTTGAAATATATTATTTATAATATATGATTTAGAGTGTGGTATATATTCTATTTAAATATAAAAAGATGTTTTGAGTACTTATTTGACGTTAAATTGGCATATCGAATACCTAGTGATTTGGTGTATACGTCTGATCAACGTATATGTTAAGTCCTATGTGTATTAGATAGATATAAAGTCACACTCTGGTCGCTTGGAAATGATTCTGTTGATGACTGCAGCATCATCGATATCTATTTTCGGGTTTCGAAAGTGGGATATATATATACAGCCAATCGAGACGTCGAGTGAGTACTTGAAATTATTTTGAAACATGTTTGAAAATATTTTAACTTTTGATTTGTGTGTATATATATATCCAATTATATATACGTATGATTATAGATATGAACCATTGGTTTAAATATATTTAGTTATTTAATTACTATTTGCCTGCCTCGTTCCTTTTCGGGGACAAAAAGTTTTGAGTAGGGGAGATTGTAACAACCGGTAATTTTTAGCGATTTAAAATCCGATTTAAATCAAAATTTTATTTTGAAAACTTTTTGCAATCTTTTTTGTAACGGGAATTTAAAATTTGAAATACGTACAGTGAGATGCAGCAGTAGTGAAAATCACATTGGAAAATTTGAATGTTTCTCGATCGTGCAATTTTCAGTGCAAAGCTGCGCATAACAGACCAAATTTTAGCGATTTTAAAATTTCTCCAAAACCAGTTCGGACAAACACGAAAAATATTCTATTCGTTGTCACGAATCCGACGGCAAAATTCGTTTCGCGAAAATCGGACGTTTTGACCTCCGTTTTCCGTCCGCATTTTTACGTCAAAGGGGTCCGTAACGCACTTTTGAATGGAGCATCCTGACATTGCAAATTATACACCGTTGTGTCCGTCTCGTCGAGCTGATTACCAAAATATATTTATTTGTCAGTTTTGGTGCTCGGTTCGCGCTGAAACTGCGAAAAGGCTTGCGCAGTTCATTTTTGAAACGGTGACATTTGAGTTCGATGTGTCCCTTTTACGATTCTACATACTTTTCTAACCATTTTGGGTCGGCAAAACCTATCTTTATATTTTATTAAACCACTCATATTTTTTTTTTATTATTTCTTAGGCATGCAAAGAGACATATAGATTATAGAAACATTCATTTTAGGCATGCATGTGTCCATTTGTGTTTCATACACATACGTTAGTGTTTATATTTGCAAATTCATGATTTATGTTTCCATGCATTCATGTCAACTATAATTTAATATTCAATGCATGCATCCATTTAGTTTCAAAGGCATGCACGCCATTTTTTTTTCCAATGCTACAGGCGTCCATTTAGTTTCAAGTGTCCATTTGTTATTTGTTTATTTACGTTCCAATTCCTAAACCATTCTATTTCGATTCTATTTGGAATTAGATCTATTCTAATTTTATATTTTATTTCATTGTTTATAAACATCGTTAGACATTGATCTATTTTCCGTCGGTTCAAAAAAATAGAACATTTGTTCTGTTCGCATTGAAACCGTCGGTTCCATTCAAAAAATTTGTTCATTCAGATTTTTGGGACTTTAGCTCATCAGTACAAAACTTCGTACCATCTCATTTTTGAAACATGTCCGTTTGTTTTAAATTTCAAAATAAAACATTTATTTTTATGAAAAGTCAGTTGCCAACGTTTTGTTCCTACTTTATAATTTCAAGATCCATGAATACAGTAAAAACTGCTTTGATCATTTCAAACGCCATTTTCCTTTTTAACAATATAAAAATATGGGGGAACTGCTCATTTTCTTTGGCCTCTTCGAAACACCCTCTCCTATCCTTCTTTATTACAATATACAACTCCCATTTTTCAAAACTCCATCACCCATTCTTTTCCTGAAGCAGCGTTCTGCCTTCCCTTCCCATCTCCGTCACCCTCTTCCATCCCCTCAACCTCCGCTGGAGCCGTCCCACTCAACTCGAGACTCCACAGCCTGTGGCGCTCCGCCTCCACTCAAGCCTTCCCTCCGACCGAGCTAACCCCAGATCCGAACAGCCACTGACCCGTGTACCCCTCGTTACCACCTCCGCACCGAGATCCGCCCATGTGAAGCTCGCCTCACCAATGGCCTGAAGCCGTGCCTTGCTCCTCCCCTGAATATTGAGGCCGACCCCCTCCTGTAGTTCAACTCCACCCTGACCCGCTCAGCGATCTGTCCCCACCAACGCCGAACCCAAACTTCCCTGAACCATCCACTGCCATTCCATCCAAAGCCGGTCCGAGCTCTTCCTGCGTGTTTTGCCTTTCTGGTGTTCCTTGAGTGAGTTTGTTCAAGTGTTTTCTGTTAGTATACCGTGAAAAATGTTGAGTGAGTGTGAGTACGTGTGTATGCGTTGTGTTAGGAGTGGGATGAGTTGTTGTGTTGGATATGTGTTTTGAGTATGTTAGTTCATATATATAATATTTTACTAAAAGGTTTTGAGAATATAATTTGGCATATGGTTTTCAGATATAATTATATGTAAATGAAAAGGGTGTCATGTTGAGTTCATAAGATGAACATATTTTATATATATATTTAGATTTAAAAGTGGTTTCAACATATATTTCCTTTGCTGTATTGTTTGTTGAAGAATAAATATATGCATATATATATATAATATTTTGTATAAAGAACCACCGTGTTTATTTTTGAGTCGAGTGTGGTGTTGAGTTTGAAAACCCGTTCCAAAACCCAACAGCCAACCCGATCCATTAAAAATTCCCTTACCTCCTCTGGTAAAATAATATATGTATTGAACGGTTACCGAGTTGAATCCACTTCAAATCACGCCTAGATATTGTTGTTTCAATTTCATGTCCATCCGTTTGTCGTCTCCTTTTCTATGCCACGAAAGGTGAGTTTATCTCACACCTGACTTACATTTTTCATGGATGTTAGATCAATAATGAACTGTTATATGAAATATATAGGTTGCTAGTAGAAATTGTTTGATTTGATATGTATGCACATTTCATATGCAACACGATATATTCATATGACACGTAGTTACACTGATGATATATGTTGTGATTGATACTATGTGATTGTTGATACCCTAGTTTTAGGAAAATCATTAAGGGTTGAAATGATACATACCCGAACGAACATTAGAATAGGGAAAAATCGTTATGGGTTGAAATGATAGATCTGAACGATTTTTATTGAATTTGGGATCGCGGGTTGAAATGATAGATCCGTAGAAATTTTATCAATTGCGGGTTGAAATGATAAATATCTGTATCACTTGACCATAGGGTAGAAAACTATATACGGACACCGTCGGTCATGTTTTCGAAGTAAAATGGGTTTTATTTTAAAATATTTACTTAAGACTTTATATATTTATATTTATATTTATATTCATATTTTATTTAAATATAAATTATTTTGTATATTTTAAATTATGTGTTTTAAAATGATTTATTTGTAAATAGGGATTTAAATGTTTATTTAAGATTTTACTTATAAAATTATTTATTTTAAACCATATAATCGATTCCTATAAGTATTTTAACCTTTTTATACTATTATAAATATTTCTTTAAATCTATTTTTATATTATTTTAAACTTATATATGTTTATAATCTATTTCTAATTTATTTTAGAGTTTTATAAACTTATATATATGTATACATATCTATTTTCAAAGTTAATTTTCTTATATATATAATTTATAAACTTTAATAAAGTCAAGATGGATAGTTTATATTTCGCGACTTAAATTTGAAGTTTAAAAATGTAAATCTATATAACGATATTTGAATAACGAATGAACTCATATTAAGTTATGAATTGGAATCGATACGAATTTTGTAGAGATGAACTTGAATTGGTAAATTTAAGAAATTGAATTTGATTTGGTTTAAATTATGAACCTTGATAAGAAATGAATGTGAATTGGGTAAATTGATTTATTTTGAATTTATAGTCGATAAGAATTACATTCAATTTTAAGTGATTAATTATGAATTGGAATGTATAGATGTTATATGCGGAATTGATTTTTATATCGTTTGGTTTGAATTAAGAATTTGTTAAATCAATGTATAAGAATGGTTTTAAATCATAATTTGGTTGAATGGAAATTTAAGATTTTGATTTGAAATGTAGAAGTAATAGTTTGAACTATATAACTTGAATTATAGTTATAAGACGATTTGGTTTATATTGAAGTTTAAGATTTCGTTTTACATTATATAAAAGGAAATTTGAACCTAAGTGTCGAATTTCATTAATCGACTAAAATGAGTTGTTTTCAAATTTTAATATATTCGAAGTTAGATATTAAATTTTGAATTCGAATTCGAATATGAGAATTCGTATAAACTATTTTATAAAGTTATTTATAAAATAATGACCACGGTGTGAAAAATGTAAACGATTGGTTGTTAAAGAGACCGGGATCGGCTATTGTCATACTCTCTGCCAATACCGAAAACCACTTTGACAACTGTGTACGCGGTGGAGTTCCAGAATGAAGGGGATGATTTGGCGAACGACTCCATCTTATTTTATTTCATATTAATTACGAGACCCTGACTACCTTGAGTCAGCTTGATGTGGCTAAAACAGGAGCTATGCACGGACCAAGTGAGGTCATACCTCTTATCGAGCACACTTCTTCGATATTATTCTATTTCTATTGAGATTCGATTTGGGCCCTTTTGATTATGGGAGTGTGTATCGAGGTGGGCGGTAGTTGCTACTATGCGTTACCACCAGTCCGGCTTTGCAAACGGTGAATCCACCCTGGCATTCCTTGCGTGCCTTGTCACATGCCTTATACGATCCCACTACGACTTTGTTTTGTACTGTTTTATATGGAGTGCCCTCTGATCAACCTCCAGTTTACGGAGGAATTACGGTATTGTATATACTATGGGAATATATAAACGGTGTAAGGGTAATCATGGTAATCCCGCTTACGCTATTTTGATATTTTACTTTACTGATAGACACTATTGTATATAGCGTATTATACTATATAGTATTAGTTTGACGGATCCTTAGAGGATGGTGATCCCAAACATCCTCTAAGTTACTGTTTGCATTTCATCGAACATTTCATTTGAATTGATTTACTTCCACGAGAATGTTAGTCCTGATCCGAGTTGTTTTGTTTTGCATTATTGCTCGGGTCAGATCGATTATCACAGCTTTCGAGATCCACTCTTGGAGTTTGAAGATTATTGGGTTTTCTTATTTATATCTACCTGTTCAGTTATCTTTGTCATTCTGTTACAGATTGTTATCAGTTATTTATTGTATTAGACTTCCGCTGAATTATTTATGTAAACTCTGATGTAAAGCTTCATGAACTACTATTGTATTTTTAATTTTTCCGCTGTGAGATATTATATTGCTTTGTATCTGTGTCTGTGATCTGTGATTTGTTCTATTTACCTCAGAAGCTAATAACAATCTGTTGTTTTGGACGTTTCGAATTGGCATATTTTGTCAATTCGGCACGGTCAAAATGGCGGGTCGTTACATATTTTCACTGCACTTTCGACATATTATGTTAAAATGTGTTACTCTGATGTTGTAGATTGAAATCAAGCGTATATTGTTTAATGGTGTCATGAATTGTATATGTTATTATTATATATTATAATTCCGCTGTGAGATTCCATGTATTGTTTAATTTCTTCTTATTTTATTTTCATTTTTGTTATTAAACCCCAATAATAATTTGCCATTTTGGAATGGTTTGAGTTGGACATATGCGGTTTACTGTCAACTTAAACTGTCTCAAAGAGGGTGTGTTGTTACTAAAATATAAAACTTAAGGATCTATTCTTTATAGTTTGATCAACTATCCATGGAATCAATTAAAGGACGTTTGACTTGGAATTGGAGAGAGAAACCTAAAGATATGTATAAGATGTCCAACGTCCAAACCATTTATTGTAGTAGCATATATGACTAGATCCTCTTGTTTTGTGTCTCCATTTATTCATCTAAATATTCTAGGATGGTAAAACAAATGAATAAAGTAGATGCTTTTTCAACCTCTCATCATTGCTAAGATGCGCAATTTCTTAACCGATGAAGGAAACATGACGGTTTCTACAGAGATGATGGATTCTAAAAGCGAGAAATTGGAAGGGTATGTGGGAAACGAGATTTCTCTGAGAATAAGAACCAATGTTTTTTCATAAAAACGCGGGTTTGGAACCAAAATTTTCGTTTCGGAGGTAAAATAAAAAACCTCTATATTTCATAGAAAAATTACAAAGGCGAATCTTTTGCAACTATCAGTAAAGAAGGCTGTAATAGTCATCTATTTCAATTGGCAAAAAAAAGATTTATTAAAAATACGTTCATTAAAACTCTTGATAAAAAAGGAGTTGTATTAAACCTTTATTAAATTGCCATTTTGCAACAGTTGTAAAAATGCAGTTGTAATTGTTTTTTTTTTTTTGTAGTGATATATGGACAAATTTTTCATAGTGGACACATGACATGTATCATAATAATAAATGATATAACCATGCATGGTATTTCAAAGCGACTTTCTATTTGCAAATAAAAACATCTGAATTTGAAATTAAAAAAATTAGTTTTAATTTTGCATACATGATTACTTTTATGTTTGTACTTGGTAACTAAATGTTGTTCTAAATTTTAGAAACATGCTTTCAAACATTAGATACGATAATGGAAAAAGATTGATTGCATTTACGCAGATAATCATATGACAATAAATTTAGTCAGAGTCCTAGAATAAAAATGTATTTTAATATTAATAGGAAATATTTTTATTGTTTTTATTTTTAACTGTAGAGCTAGCAAAGAGTATATGCAAGTCTCTTGGAATTTTTAACGGTAACAGTTGTACGAGAGATCCTGTTCATGCTCGTATTGGGGATGGTGGTTCCTCAGTGGAAGTATGCAGTTTTGGTGTGGTAGTTATGAAGCAATGTGAAATTTCCGTTTGAATGAAGTTGGGAAAAAAGTGGTTGATTGGTGAAAAATGAAAGTAAAAAATGTTGTTGTAGTTTTACTGTAATGTAGAAATTTAGCACGCAATGTGCAATATAGTTCCAGTGCAATTATGCAAGTGTCTAACAGGACAACCGAAACAACAAAATAGGGAGAATGAAACATTGCAAATGCAAAATTTTCTTAATATAAAGATAGACAAAACAACATAACACAAGAATGAACTCAGGAGAACAAACAAGTGAAAAAAACAAAGGTAAGAATAAAACAAGAAAAAAAATGATTAAAGATGGACAAAACTTCAACCACGTTTGCTGCCTCATATTTAAGTCCTATTGCCTAAAAGATACTTCAAGGATTTGTGGTCTATACATAACTTGAACCTCTCACCCAAAAAATGACACCTCCACATCTTTAATGAAGACACTACCATTAATATCTCCAAGTCATGAGTTGCATACCTCATTTCATGTGAAATGAGTTATCGAATAGCATAAGCAATAACTCTTCCATGTTGCATTAACATAACACTCAAACCAGTTTCACGATGTAAATAGTAAAACCTTCACCTCCATATGGCGAAATAAGAATAGGAGATATAGTTAAATTATCCCTAAGCTTTACAAAAGTTTGCTTGCACTTCTCTACCCATACAAATTTGATATACTTCTTAACAAACTCATTAGACAAGAAGAGATCTTTGCAAAATCATGAATGAACTCATATAATAACCTATTAGATCTAAAAAGCTTCTAGTATTAGTAGCGCTTTCCAGACTCTTCTAGTCCTCAATAGATATAACCTTAGTGGGATTAAAAGAATTACCTTCTTTTTAAACAACATGACCCAAGAATCAAACTTATAAACGTCAAAAAATGACTCTTTAATAATTTACCTATTAATACATTTTCTCTCATTGTTTCTAATACTGTCCTCAAATGGTGCGTATTTTCTTCCTCAATCTTGGAGTTGGACAAAATACTATCACCGAATACAAGGACAAACTTATTCACACATCTTGAATAACTCGACTCATTAAGTCCACGAAATATGATCGAGCATTAGTTAGACTAGACACCATAAATAACCACTCATAAAAGTGATCAAACATAAAAGCGATTAAGGGTACACCCTTGCTACAATCCTCAACTTTTGGAACCTCCATAGCAAGATAAAGCTAGGAGAATACTCGAGCTGAATGAAGCTGATCGAACAAGTCATCTATCCTGAATAAAGGATACTTGTTCCAAACATTTCATTTATTGAGCTCTCGATAGCCTACAGATAACCATTAGGAACTATCCGCTTTTGTAGCAAAAACAAGGGGTGCTCCTTAACTCGAACAACTTGGTCGAATCATCTCCTTAACTCGAACGACTTGGTCGAATCGAACTCTTCTTAAATAATTCATCTATCAGAATAGATAACTCTAACTTCTTCTTTGATGTTGGCCTATGAACACGAAAGACGATAGGTTTAGCATCCTTAAAAAAATCAATGTGAATTTGTATATGTCGATGAGGTTGTAAACTTAACATATCTTCGAAGACATCCATGAATTCTTGGATAATAGGGATAGAACTCAATTCTTTTTCCCCACATCCAATGAATGAAGGACACTAGTCGTAAGCTAACTGATTCAATTACAATAAACTATGAGAACCTTCGAACCTCTCTTTAAGACCATTGTTCATTTATCACAATCTAAGACTGCATTATTTCATGATAACGAATCCATCCATTCGGACATCCAAACCCATAAAACAATGAACTATAAATCGCAATTCGCAAGCAAAGATGGTCAAAACAAGAATTGAACTCCTAAGCATCCGATACTAATATTTGTCAAGCCCTCAACAGTGTTTGACACATAATTAAGTTCTTAAGGCATTATTGGCTCAAGATTCTTCATGTCAACAGGAGTACGTGAAAGAGATCTAAGAGAAGAACCAATATCAAATAAGCCATGAATAGGAATTTAGAAAATATATAGAATACCTTCCATAACTTGCCTCCTATTTGCAGCTGTAGAAGCGGAAGGTGCTGATGCTAATGCAAAAGCTCAAGTCCGTTTCCCTTGCTAGACCAAAGGACACTCCATAGCAAAAAAACCTAGCCGATGACAGTTGTAGCATGTGAGGAGTCAATAGGGTTTTTTCTATGATTTTTTGGCATGTTTGGTGTTTGAACAGAGGAGAGAGTTGAGGAGAAATAGATGAGGAATAAGATGAACTGTCAGGTGAGAAAGTATAAAACAAAAGAAGATTTGATGCAATTTTTCTAGAGGATTGTTAAAGGGACTCCACAATGGTTAAGGGGAGGACCAATTTTTATTTATTGTATAATTGTTATGGGGAGAACAAAATAAATTAGCCTTCCCTTAAGCATATAAGTTAAAATTCCAGTATTAACCCCTTATAATCCTCATTAATATAAACCATAAAACTAAAACCTTTATTAACTTTTACAATTTAATATTGCATGTAAAAATAAAAATGGATATAATTAATGTAATAGAGACATAAAAAAAGTTTCGTCGTTGATCAGAATGCATTAGATTAGGTAATTAATTGTAATTTCTTATTGGAATTGGTATGATTAATTTAAAATAAACGAAGAAACGAAAATTTTAATCTAATATGTTGTATCGAATTTATGTAATTGAGATGTTTAGTAATTCACATGTTTGTTACTTGCGTTGAATTTAGTAAGTTAGGGTTTAACACAAATGACGAGCTAGGGGGTAGTTAGGTCTCTTTTTATTTTATTTTAATATAAACCAGACCCTCCCTTAACAATTTTTTTTAAGCTGGAGTCCTCTTAAAATAATCTCCCCTTAACCAAATATGGAGTCCCTTTAATAACCCCATTTTTCTACCATTCCTTGTCCAATGCACGTTTACAGGTATTTATAGGCGCATTGCCACCTCATTCTAGTACAACCGAAATTTAATAAAAGAAAAAAGAAAAGGCAAAAGTAATCATTTCTGCTGCTAACAACTTGGGACCACGCTGTAACAACTTTTCAAAATTTAAACCAGCTGATGGCCATTTGTAATACCCATTACCATACCCACTTGTACAAATCTGTATTTAATTTCCTTTAGCGTGATTATATTCTTGCTGCTACTACCACTTGGTTACTGCAAATACCATCAGACGTACCAGTTTGCATGTGTGCACCATGCACTGTTGATTTGCAACCAAGCTGACTTGCCTTCTTCATATTTGACTCCAACTTTTCTTTACTGGTTTGATACTCCGCCTCCTTGCCATTCTGATGGGCTTCTAAGCCCAATGACTCACTCTCGCAACTTATGAGATACACTCCTTGCCTTACTCTACTTCCTTTGTTACCTTTCTTCTCCATTTCTGGTTGTTGCACCATTGGTGCGTAACAACTACCCCCATCCTCAAATTTTGACCTTGTCTCAAGGTCAAATGCAGGAAATCTCGACACCAAATCCCAGTAATTCTCCCAGGTGGCTTCTTCTTCTCCATTCTGTTTCCACTTGACTAATGCCTGTGTGGTGCTTGAATTATTGACCTTGGCAATTCTTTTGGCTAAAACTTTTTCTGGTTCAAACACAAGTTGTTCAGAATAGGATGGTAGCTCTTGTTGTACTGTAGTGTGTGTGCCTATCCTTTTCTTTAGTTGAGAAACATGAAAGACATCATGTATTTTTGCTCCTGGAGGCAATTCTAATTTGTATGCAACTGTGCCTATTCTGCTGATTATTCGGAATGGTCCATAGTACCTCGGAGAGAGCATATGAGTATTCTGCATTCCAATAATTAGTTGTCTATAGGTTTGTAACTTGAGATATACCCAATCATTTACTTCAAATTCTCGAAAAGTTCGCTTAGTATCAGCATAGTGCTTCATTCTGTCTCTAGCTTTAACTAAGTTGTCTTTCAGAATTTGTAGTGTAATGTCTCTAGAAAATAGTTCTTCTTCAACTCTCTGAAATTTAGCTGATTTTGGAATATATGAGAGTAAAGTGGGAGGTTTCCTACCATAGACTACTTCAAAGGGGGTGAAGTTTGTAGCTGTTCTCCAAGTTGTATTGTACCATAACTCTGCCAATGGTAGCCATTTGTTACATTCCTTAGGCTTATGTCCACAGAAACATCTGAGGTAACATTCTAGGGTCTTATTTGTAATTTCAGTTTGACCGTCGCTTTGTGGATGATATGATGTACTCATTGCTAATTTGCTTCCTTGTAATGTGAAAAGTTCTTGCCAGAACAAACTTGTGAAAACTACATCTCTATCACTTACAATGGATTTTGGCAACCCATGAAGCTTTATAACATTGTCAAAAAATATTTTAGCTACTTGTGGGGTAGTGTAAGGATGAGCCATAGATATGAAGTGTGCGTATTTAGAGAGTCTATCAACTACTACCATGATAATAGTAAAATGATTACTATTTGGCAATTGAGTTATGAAATCCATACTTACGTTATCCCAAATTTGCTCAGGGATTTGCAAGGGTTGAAGTAGTCCTGGTGTATTGACGTTCTCACTCTTCATTCTCTGACAAACATCACAATCAGCGACAAATTTTTGTATATCTCTTTTGATTCCTGGCCAATGAAATACTTGTTTGATTCTATGTACAGTCTTAGCTACACCAGATTGGCCTGCTAAAGGAGCAACATGGAATTCTTGGAGTAGTGAATTTTTGATTGCTTGTGCAGCAGGATTGATGAGAATCCGTCCTTTATAGTAGTAAATACCATCAACTTTAGAATATTTGCTGCTTTGATTTCCTTGTTGTTGCGGTTTCTTTTCAATGCTCTTGTAGTACATATCAGTAGTGACTAAAGATTTGATGTCCTGAATACAAGAACCTTGCACAAATGTGATAGCATTAAGATGGATCTGTGGTATGCCATGGTCATTTTCAGTACACCTTGAAAGAGAATCAGCCACTATATTTTCTTTCCCTGCTTTGAATTCTACAATGTAATCAAAGCCTAATAGCTTAGCACTACAACAAAATGACCATATTACAACGGTGGAACAGCGTTGTAATATACATTTTACAACGGTGGGCAAACCATCGTGTATTAAGAAGTTGTAATAGACTAATATCTTTTACAACTTTTTTGCACTGTTGCAATACGGTTGTAATATGTATATTTTACAACTTTTTTCCACCGTTGTAATAAACTTTATTACAACAGTTATGCACCATTGTAATAAAATCTGCTACAACTGTTATGCACCGTTGTGATTGAAATTTGAGTTTTTTAAAAAATAAACATCTTTTGCAACTGAAAAGAACAATACACTAAATATAGCAATACTCCATAAGCATCCGATATTACAATTATTTGCAAACTAATTTATTAAAATACTCAAATATTCAGTATTACAAACAATAAGTTTTAGACAACATTTCGTACATTATTACATACTTGATCGTTACAAAGCAACTTAGTACAAGCACAAGTTATCCACAAAAAATTGCATATCCTACGGGAGTACATACGAATCTAGCAGTTGCTCTTTTGCATAAGCTTGGGCAATCGTGGATGCCTATCATCTTCTCCCATACAAAATAAAGAGGAGTACATGCGATCCAAATGTTATGAACTGATGAATAAGCATAAGTACTACAGCTGCATCTCGAAATGCAGGTCTCGGTAGAAATCAAATGCATTAGAGTGGTTTAGAAGCTCATCTCCAAACGCCCAGTACGTGCTTACAGCCGATGGTAGAGCAAGTGTCGTTACATATAGTGTTGCCAGTAAATAGATTGACTTGAACTTTTGTGGCTTCCACATTGCATGCATTATTTCTCTGTTTAAAACAATTAAGAAGTTAATTACTAATCGCTAGACATGATAAGTACTGACATCATATTTTGAGAATTTATTAGCACTTGTGAATACAGTATTGGGCAGTGTATATATGATGTATACTGCAAAATGTACACTGATACAAAAGTTACATTTTTGCAGAGTTGTGATGGTAAATGGGAAGAGTGTCAATAAATTTAGCAATAAAAGAATTGCTTCTTTGACTGTCTATGCTCTTTAATATTGCAACATAAAGTAGATACACTGTCTATGCTAATATGGTTTACAAAAGAACATTGAATCTCAACCTTCGAAATATAATATGTTACCTGGCCATTGAGAATAGATGCAATGGTGAGGTACCAAGCAGTGTAAGTGGTCATAACAAGACCCAAAAATGACCAAACTCTATAGTTGTGAAATGAAGGTATGAACACAATAGTTGCACAACATGCACCAAATATGTATGTTCGGATTCTTTTATCCAAATTGTCGTTTATGTAGTATATGTTGCTACAAGCACAAAAATACAACCAAGGTTAAGTTTTGAGCACAAGTTTTTGCTTATAAGGATTCTTGGTTTCATAGCCTATATCAAAATGTACATACCTAGCGCAACCAATAAGTTGAATCAATGATCCAAACAAGAGAAATGTGCAGTTGAATGCCAGACCTACATTTCTCCAATGCTTTCCAAGTAACCCATCTAGTACTTCAAGCCACTGTTTTTTATGTTCGTATATATTCCAAACAAGAAATCAAAATGTTAAAAAAAATCATTCATGGCACATGAAGACATAGATAACCATTACTGTTATGATAAAGAAACATTTTTGCAAAGATTACCTGAATGACATTGTTTCTGATATCAACTTTCTCTCTTTCTTTTCTAGTTCTATACTCAACATACAAAATGCTTATCAAATAAGCAGTCCAACTTCCTAACAATCCATAAAAAAGCTGAAACAGTATCCCACTTAAAATTCCCAGTTTTTAACAACTCTAGTTTTTAATGAAGTTAATGTGCTCGAATCAAAATTAATCGTGAAAACTCACCTTTGCAACGCTGAGAATGAAGCGGGCTCGGCAGCGGTTTTAGTGGCAAAGGAAGGAACGAGCATCATTTTGGTGGTGGCTGCTATGGCGCGGAACTGAGTTGCCAAGGTAGCTTGTGTACGGATCTGACGCAGCGATGGAAGAACAACAACAAAGGAGGCAGGGGTTCACAAGCAGACGGGCTGAGGCGATTTGATTGGAGGGGAGAGAAGGGTTCGCGGTCGCGGCTTGGCAAAGGACGAGGCGGACGAAGGACCATCGTTGGGTGAGAGGAGCGATGGCGCGATGCAGTGTGGGTTCTGATCGATCGATACGGGAAAGGCTTCGAGCCCGAGGTTGAAGCAGGACTGAACGCTGACTGGTGGAGGGGATGTCAGGCCGACGGACCAGAGTTGGGGACCAGCGTTAGGTGGTAGAAGGCGGGTTCAGGAAGAAGAGAACAGACGATCTGAGAGAAATTAGGGATTCATTTTGATTTAGGGAAGAGTACAGGAGAGGTCGGACACATAAAGTAAAATTTAATATGAGAGTTTTTTTTGGAGCCAATTTTTCACGTTTCCCGCCTGGATTTCGTTCTTTTGCATTAACCTGAGCGTTATTCTTTATTGGTCATTATCATTTTTTTTCTTTTGAATAATAAACTAACAACTGGTTATACATACTCAAAGAGAACCCGAAATTTTCCTGGGTTTGCCTTGGTCTGATTTGCGAGTCATTGGTTCGTTCCAATGTAATTCAAATGCTCAATTTTGTCAAGTATTCTCTTAAGTTCATTATCAAAATTTTGTCAAAGTTTTTAAAAGTAACTATTATTAGTAATATTGATTATTAATTGGTAATATTGATTATTAGACATTTATTACAAGTGGCAAAATAAACTAGTAATTTAATATTAATAATTACTATTTTGAAAGTTATTTAATATGGTAAGTTAAATAATATATAATAGCTATTTATTAATCTTATGATTTTTCTTTTTTTATTTTATGAAAAAATGTAATAGAATATTATATAAATTGCTTGAAATTTTTATTAAAATATTTAAAAGTAATTATTTAATTATTACTTCTTAATTAGTGATTCTTACTTCTTATTTATTGATTACTAAAATTAATTATTCATTACTAAAAAATAATTTTTATTTATTTATTTTTAATTTCTAATAATAATACATAATTATTATTTATCAATTATTATATAGCGAAAAGAAATTATTAATATTAGTTATTACATATTTTCAAATAAACTATTTATTAATATTATTAAACAATAGTTATTGAGTATTATTATTTTTATTAATTATCGAATTTTTATTAATTATTAATATGGTGTTTTTGTTGTAGTGTAGTCATATATTACAACAGTCAAAAAATAAAAGTTGTGACAGGCTTTTATTACAACTATCAAAATAACACAGTTGTTAAAAATAAGTTTATTACAACTTTTTTTGGAAAAAAGTTGTAAAAAACATTTATTACAACGGTGATTTTACCACCGTTGTAAAATTAAAGTTGTAATATGGTGTTTTTGTTGTAGTGTAGTCAACCACTTGTGCTGTATGCTATTAGTAAGCTTTTGTTCGAGCAAATATTTCAAGCTTCTATGGTCAGTTTTAATGACAAATTTTCTACCAATCAAGTATTGACTCCACTTTTTTGTTGCTAATATCAAAGTGAGTAACTCTTTTTCATAGGTGGACAATGTCAGATTTTTACCTTGTAACGCTTGGCTTAGATAAGCTAATGGTTTACCATTTTGCAATAGGACAGCACCAATGCCTCCTCCAGAAGCGTCACTTCTACTATAAAGTCTTGAGAGAAATCTGGCATTGCCAATATAGGTGGATTCTTCAAGCAATTCTTGAGTTGTTGGAAGGCTTCTTGTGCTTCAGTTCCCTATCGAAAGGAGTTCTTCTTGAGTAGATTTGTTAAGGGTTTTGCAATAGTACCATACCCTTTAATGAATTTTCTGTAATATCCTGATAAGCCTAGGAACCCTCTCAATGCTTTCAATGTTTTTGGAGTAGGCCAGTCTTTGATAGCTTGTATCTTTGAGTAATTTACACCCACTCCATTACGTGTGATGACATGTCCTAGATATTCAATTTGTTTTTGAGAAAATGAACATTTAGATAGCTTCACCACTAAGCTATTATCTTTCAGGGCCTGCAAGATTAAAATCAAATGAGTTAAGTGGTCTTGCCAGGTTTTGCTATAAATCAATATATCATCAAATAAGACCAAAAGAAACTTCCTGAGATATTTTTTTAATATAGAGTTCATAAGAGCTTGAAATGTTGAGGGAGCATTAGTCAAGCCAAAAGGCATGACTGTGAACTCATAATGGCCCTCGTGAGTTTTGAAAGCTGTTTTGTGGATGTCATCTTGATGCATTCTTATTTGGTGATATCCAGACATCAAATCAAGTTCTGTAAAATATTTAGCACCATTCAGTTCATTGAACAAATCATCAATAAGGGGTATAGGGAATTTGTTTTTGATGGTCTGCTGGTTTAATTTCCTGTAATCAACACACATCCTCCAACTGCCATCATGTTTCTTGACCATCGCTACTAGGGACGAGTAAGAGCTGTGACTAGGTCTGATGACTCCTTCTAGTAGCATTTCATCTACAAGTTTCTCAATTTCATTTTTGAGGTGATATGAATGCCTGTAAGGCTTCAAGCAAACTGGTTTGGCTGTGGGCAGAAGTGGAATTTTATGGTCAATGGGTCTATGAGGAGGTAGTGAATGTGATTTTGTGAAAACAGTAGGAAATTGGCCAATTATTTCTACAATGGAAGATGGTAGTGGTGGTTGGTAATTTTGGTCTATGATGGAACAATGGGAAGCGGATGTGGGTTGAATGTGTAGCATAAAGCTGAGGGTATGAGAGTGTAGAAATTTGTTGATTTCCTTTTCAGTCACTATTTTAGAGTTGCTGGGTGGTAGGCCTTGCCATATGACGTCCTTCCCATTATGGTTGAATTTGAGTTGCAATTTTCTGAAGTTAAAGGTAATATCATCAAAAAGTGTAAGCCATTGAACTCCAAGCACCACTTGACAACCTTCTAATGGCAACAACAACAAGTCTATTGGCATTTGAATTCCTTGACACTCTAACTGAATATTGTTGCAAGCACCCTGACTTTGTAAAGCTTTACCGCTAGCTACTAGGACTTGAAATTCTTGTGAGCTGTTAATGGGTAAGTTTAGTTGTTTTGCCAGTTTATCGTTTATAAAATTGTGAGTTGACCCAGAATCAACTAAAATGTGGACTTTGTGGCCATTGAGTGTTCCTTTTACTCTAAATGTGTGCATAGCCGGTATTCTGGACAATGCTTGGAGGGATATTGCTAATGATGCGTCGTCAGTTTGATATTGGCCGGATTCTATTTCATCATGTGAGTGGTTTTCTTCGTCAGCAAGTGAGGTATTATCCAAAAATCCTTCAAGTACATAAACTTTTTTGTTCTTGCATTTGTGTCCTGGGCGCCACTTTTCATCACAAGTGTAACACAATTCTTTGTCTCGTCTGGTTATCAACTCATTTGGTGTAAGTTTGTTGAATGGTGAGGGTTTAGTGATATGTCTTGGGCTAGGCTGTGAGTGAGTGTTAACTGGTGGGGAATTATTATATGTAGGTGGTGGTTTAGAGTATTTCCTTTGGAACAAATATTTCTCTTCAAATGTTTTAGCAAGTGCCACAGCATCTCGAAAGAAAACTGACTTAGCAGCTGAAACTTCATAACGGATTTCTTCTCTCAGCCCCCCAATGAATTTATCAATAATATACGTGGATGGTAGTCTATCTAAGAGGCTAGAGAGTTGTTCAAATTGGCTTAAGTATGCTTTGACAGTGGTTGTTTGCTTTAGGTTAGCAAAGGCATCAAAAGGTCTTGATAATTCTGGGGGTCCAAATCTGGCTTTGATTTCATCATGAAAAACAGGCCACAATTTGTAATGATCTATATTTGTAGTGTACTAATTATACCATTGCAGTGCATCTTCTCTAAGATAAAATGCATAATTTGCACCCAGTCACTATTTGGTGCTTCATGATAAGTAAGAATTTGTTCTGCCTGTTGGAACCATGGTAAAACATTTGTATCACCAGTAAATGTTGGAAAGTCCAGTTTCAGTGTCTTGTACTGACATGTTTTTGGGGATGCAAGAACTCTGGAGTCATATTGTGGTAAGGGGTTTGATGGTCTTTGAAGGATTGGTGGTCTTTGGTTAATGAAAGCGGGTTGATATTGAGAATTTTGATTGTTGTTTGGATAATTTTGGCGTGATAGTGTTGGAGGAAGGTCTGATGGTTGAGTGAGTGGATCTTGTGTGGTGGGGAATTTATTTTGGTCATAGGAATGAGTGGTGAGAGTTTCCAGTTTTGACATCATGATGGATACACATTTCTTAATTCAGACATTTCTAACGTCATGACATTGAAATCAGATCTAACACTTACAAGTTCGGAGTTAAATTCATTGTTTACTTGATCTTGGTGTGCTTTCCATGATTCCAAGACTTGTAAAAGAGCTGAAACTGGTTGCTCCTCATTTGATTTTTGATGATCTAGATCTGTGTCTTCAACTTGCTGGATCGATGAATCTGATACCAATTTTGAGGAGTCAATAGGGTTTTTTCTATAATTTTTTGGCATGTTTGGTGTTTGAACAGAGGAGAGAGTTGAGGAGAAGGAGATGAGGAATAAGATGAACTGTCAGGTAAGAAAATATAAAACAAAAGAAGATTTGATGCAATTTTTCTATCACTCCTTGTCCAATGCACGTTTACAGGTATTTATAGGCGCATTCCCACCTCATTCTAGGACAACCGAAATTTAATAAAAGAAAAAAGAAAAGGCAAAAGTAAACATTTCGGCTGGTAACAACTTGGGACCACGCTCTAACAACTTTTAAAAATTTAAACCAGCTGATGGCCATTTGTAATACCCATTACCATACCCACTTGTACAAATCTGTATTTAATTTCCTTTAGCGTGATTATATTGTTGCTGCTACAACTTGGTTACTGCAAATACCATCAGACGTACCGGTTTGCATGTGTGCACCATGCACTGCTGATTTGCAACCAAGTTGACTTGCCTTCTTCATATTTGACTCCAACTTTTCTTTACTGGTTTGATACTCCGCCTCCTTGCCATTCTGATGGGCTTCTAAGCCCAATGACTCACTCTTGCAACTTATGAGATACACTCCTTGCCTTACTCTACTTCCTTTGTTACCTTTCTTCTCCATTTCTGGTTGTTGCACCATTGGTGTGTAACATAGCAACCCTGCCTTAGAATAAATCCATCCTTGATCGTCTATGGCTTCATGTTTCATACCTTAACAATTAGTCCCTTAACCATTGGTACCCTTACCACATATTTTTCCTCAAACTCCGAACGACTCAAAGAAAAATCGCACTTCCTCCCGCATTCGTGACAAGGAAACCCGAATATATCTCTAGGCGTTGAAACTTCATCTTACTCTCTCCCATTGATGCAGAGTTAGCTAACTTTAAGATTGAACCCTCAAACCTCAACCTCATATTCACTAAATCCAAAAAGGAACCCATGATGTGATTTGTTATGTCACAATGGAATTCTAGATGCACTTTGTGATGAATTTATCATTCTCTTTTAGTGGCTATTGATAAAACCTTCAAAGACAATGTGTAACACCCCGTATTTCTAATAAACTGTTATAACATAAATCGAGGCAGAATTAAATTATAAAATGTGAATCAAGGGAAACGGGCTATGCCATTGCGTTCGTCTCGAAAAAATACGCGAAATAGAGTCCGAGTTTTCGGAAATCGGAGTCCGTATGACCCAGTTAAGGCCCATTGAAGTTTGCAGAAAATTTCTAAGTAAAAACAGATTTAGATTTAAAATTAGAAACAAGGGTTTGGGCCAGCTGGGCCAAGGCGGGAAAAATCCCGCCCAGGACCCCATGTCGACAGGCCTGTCGACAGGGGTCTTGGCATGTCGACTGCCCTGTCGACAGGGGGTGGCCGGGCCACTTGGCCTGGTGCACCATTTCTGATTTGGGCTTGATAGGGGGGCTTGGTTCTAGAGAGTTCCGGGATCTGATGGACCTAATTGAATCTAGGGTTAATCCTATGGTTCAAATCACTAACCTAATCTATAAATAAGACCCTAACCTACCCTAAATCATTCATTATTCATCCTAGTAACTAAACTATGCCAAAATCCATCCTCTCATGGCCTCCACCCTCTTCATACAATTCCTAATTTAATTCCTAAGTGATTTTCCATGCATACAAGCATATTTAGGCTTGTATGATCCTCCTTAGCTTGCATTAAAGGCTTGTTTTTCAATTGGCATCATAAAGGAGGAGTCTTGATCAAGTTTGCTTGCATTTGGGGGTTTTAATTAGTTGCATAAGGGGTTTCTTGCATTTGTTATACTCATTTGAGTCCGCATAAGCATTGTAAGCCCTCTTACCTTCATTTTGGAAACTCTAAAGTTAATGTGTGATGAAAGTTGGGGTTTATGTATGTTTATTGAGTTGTGCATGTTATGCAAGGGTACTAAGCCATGATTTGCAAATCTATTAAGTTATGCATGTATACTAAGCCATGATTTGCAAGATTTATAAGTTATGCATGTTTATGCAAGTTTGTTAAGCCATGGTTTGTATGTTTATTAAGTTATGCATGTTTATGCAAGTTTGTTAAGCCATGGTTTGTATGTTTTTAAGTTATGCATGTTTATGCAAGTTTGCTAAGCCATGATTTGTGTGTTTATTGAGTTATGCATGTTTATGCAAGTTTGCTAAGCCATGATTTGTACGCTTATTGAGTTATGCATATTTATGCAAGTTTAAAATGACAAGTTGTGCATGTTTTGACAAGTTGTGCATGTTTTGGCAAGTTGTGCATGTTTATGCAAGTTTAAAATGACAAGTTGTGCATGTTTTGACAAGTTGTGCATGTTTTGACAAGTTGTGCATGTTTATGCAAGTTTAAAATGACAAGTTGTGCATGTTTGACAAGTTATGCATGATTATGGTAATATGCAAGTTCATTATGCTAAGTTATGCAAGTTTAACATGTTATGCATGTTTTATGGTAATATGCAAGTTCACTACGCTAAGTTGTGCAAGTCTAACATGTTATGCATGACTGTTGTGCAAGTTTATGTTGTGCCAAGTTCCCTCTTCCTATCCTTTATGCGTTACTACGAATATGTAAGCGATAGAATGACGTTGGGGGTTTTGGGGTAAACTTAAAATACATGAAAATATAAGATTGGGAATTTACCTATTAAGTTAGGTCTACCCCTTGGGAATTTACCTATTAAGTTAGGTCTACCCAAGTAATTGTTTGACTTGTGATTATGTTTTGAAATAAAGTGGACATGACACTTAGAAAACAAAAGTGTGGCCAACTCGAGGTTGGGTTGAGTTTGTAGCGTAATTCTACCCGGAACCGACCGGCTTAACTAGTGGCTACAAACAATAGGACCCAATGTGAGAAGTTGGTCATGTGGTGCCAAAACCCGAGGTTAGACTAAGTTGTGGTGTAAACCTACCCGGACCCGCCCGGCCTAACTAGTAACCACAACAAGGTCTAATGTGAGAGGTTGAGGTGCATTGAGTTAATTAATGCCTCATAATTAGGGTTAAGTCAGGGTCCACTAATACTTAACCAATTTGGGGATTCAAGGGATGAAAATGGGGTTAAGCTACACTTAACCAATTTAATCAATTTGGGAGTTCAAGGGATTAGAATGGGGTTAAGCCACACTTAACCAGTTTAATCCAGGATTAGTGAAGGGTTAAATCACACTTAACCCTCTTAGAAACCCTAGCAACGTGGTCTGTTCCAGCAGTAATCCCAGTTTGGTATCATTCACAACCCTAGAGGCTAGGCTAGGGCGGGGCACGATTACTGGACTGATGTAAGCGACCAAAGCGACGGCTGAGTGGTACAGCGGTGCGGGTCCGGCGGGCTACGGACGTGCACGTAGTCCGATGTTGGACAAACTCGAGGCACGGGTACCAGTAGGTTAGGGCTGTGCATTATTGCTTAAGTGTCCGGGGTCGACAACCGAGGGCTTGATACACCCAAAGGTGGGCCCAGCACAGACTACCTACATCCATATGTGGGCCGTATGGACACCAACACTTGACGTGTTAGGCTTATAGGGAGCCGATCGACTAGACCGTTGGGTTGGACCTTATACTAAGGTCACTTCATGTTATCGGGCCAAAGTTTGGGCTAAGGGATTAATACCTGTTATGTTGGTTTGCTAGTACACCGTGGTGCAAAACTTAACCTTGTTTTATGCGATGATACCTCTATCTATCTTGTAGGTAATTTACCATGCCAGTATGTTGTTATCTATGATCATCTCAGTTTCCATCATGATGTTAACTTTATTAGTTTATAGACTGATCGTAGCAGGGCTTACTCAGTCTTTTTGACTGACCCGTTTTGTTTCGCCTCTTTTCTTCCGTTTCCCCCCCAGGTTCTCAGGGAGGGAATACAGGAGCCTAGCTTGGATCTTAGCTGCTTTCTTGGATAGCTCATGTATGCTTTGGACTTGGGCTTGCTATGGTTTCTTCCACTTTGGGGATAGCTACTTTTATGTTTTCCTTTTTCAGTTTCAGATGATGTTACTTCATGTACTAGACTTGTTTATCTGGGGAAATTGACATTTTGATGTACCAGACTTGTTTTTGAAATAGTTTAAAAATCTTCCGCTGTTTTATTTACTTACTCTGTTTATTTACATATATATATATATGTCATGTCCTGCCTTGCTATATCATTATGCATGTTTACCAATAATGCCCCTCTAAAGCTAGTGCATTCCTTTGCGAGTGACCCCGGCGGAGGTGGGGTGTTACATTTGGTATCAGAGCATATGGTTTACGAGAAGGGATAAAAAGGGTTTTAAAAACTTTTGAAAAACTATTTTCAAAACCAAGTATTAAGTATTTTCCAAAGAAAAGTCTAGTTGTTTTTAAAGGCTATTCCCCAAAAGCCATTAGCACTATCCTTTGACTCCTCGTTTGAACTCTTTTCTTTTCGTTTCCAGCATGCCTGATAATCTCGTCTTGCCCGAAGGAGTAACGATACCCGATTGGTTTCGTCGGTACTTGGAAGTCACGGCACCGGTCCCGGATGTCCCTAATGTTGTTCCCCCAGTCGAGGCCGCTGTTACTCCTCCTCCTCCCGTAGCTGATGTTCCTCTTCCCCCTCAGCCTCCACAAGCGGATTTCGCGGAAACTTGCAAGAACTTTAAGAGGATGGGTGGCAAGAATTTTAATGGGACAGAGACTTTTGTAGAAGCAGGGAATTGGTTGAAAGAGACCGAAGATCTTTTAGCCACCTTTGATATAGGTGACCGCAGGAAGGTTTTATTAGCAGTATGGTTGCTAAAGGAAGAAGCTGCACGTTGGTGGGTAGTCACCACCGCGACCAGGCCAATTGAGACTTGGGATGACTTTAGAGGAAGGTTTGGACTGAGATTCTTATCACTGAAGCAAGGGGACATGACTATTAGGGAATACATAGATAAGTTTAATCAACTGGCTCAAGACGATTTAGACTTGGTTAATACAGCTCAGAAGAAGGCCCTACACTTTGCTCTAGGATTAAACGAGCCATTACATGATTTGGCCCTGTCTCATATACCCTTGGGGGCGACTTTCGAGAGTTTAGTGAATTTGGCCCTACTTCAAGAAGAAGATAACAATGACAAGAAAGAGGTCAAGGCGAATGAGTCTCAAGACAAGAGAGTAAATTCCGGGAAAGGGGGCAAGGATAACAACAACCGCAAGGACAAGCCAAGAGGGAATATGAAATGCAACTTCTGTGGTAAAGTTGGACATATAGCCAGGGAATGTAGGAAAAAGGAGAAGAGAAAGCGGGGCGAATGCTTTGATTGTGGTGAGTTTGGACATTTCAGCAAGGATTGCCCAAGGAAGCAAGGGCAAGGTCAGACTCAGTGTGCAGGACTATTTGGAGGGCGAATTTATCCCCTCTACCCCGTTCTTCCAGCTCATGATAGAGGTAGTGTTTCTGTTGAAAATCTTGTTTACATTTTCTGATTTTCCCTGTTCAAACTTTGTTTGATTCTGGCACATCGCATAGTTTTATTTCATCTAATCCAGTTGAAAGTTTTGCACCTAAGTACTAGTGTAGTTGATGATCCCGTATGTGTTTCAAATCCAATTGGGGGTTCTGCCCGTTTGTCTATGGTCTGAGTGGATTTGAAAATTTCTATCTTAAGTATAGAATTCTCGTGGGATGTTTATATTCTCGGTTTCAGGGGATATGGGTTGGTTTTGGGCATGGAATGGTTGTCCGGTTTTGGAGCCATTCTGGGTTTTTGTATATAGGGGTGTGAGGCCCATGACTCGCCTCGGTAATACCATAGAAATTTCTAGCAACCCTAGGGGTCCCGTCATGTTATGTTTTCTTGAATCCCTCAACTCGTCTATCGATAGTTTGAAATCGGTGAGGGTGGTCCGAGAATATCCTGATATCTTGGGGAAGGAAAAAGGGGTTATCCCTAGACGTAGGGATGGATTTCCGCATTATCTGGTTGGTAATACCAAGCCAGTTTCGTGGCCGGTTAGGCACATGACCTCACGAGGTGAGAATTAAGAAAGCAAGTCAAGGAGTTGCTTGAGAAGAACTTCCTGAGACGAAGCATTTTCGAGTAGGGTGCTCCAGAAGTATTCGCTACTGATGTGGACGGTTTGCTTCGCTTATGTGTTGATTATCGTGAGAAGAATAGATAACCGTTACCAAGGATCAATGATTTGTTTGATCAGCTTGTAGGAGCATCTGTTTTCTTTTGATCCAGTTACCAGATTCCATCAGCTTAGGAGGGCTGAGGATGGGGTTGACAAGACTGAGTTTAGGACTCTAGATGGATATTTGCAATAGTTAGTCATGCTATTTGGTTTGACTAAGGCACCCGCATATTACGCGAACTCGATGGGTAGGGTGTTTAGGGGGTCCTTGAACAAGTTTGTCATGGTCGTCATAGACGATATTTTGATCTCCTCAAAAGAACGAGGAAGAGCATGCTATACATCTCAAGGAGGAGATGGATACGCTTAGAGCCACCAGTGGAAGGTCAAGTCCTCCAAATGTCACTTTGGAGGAAAGAAGTTGGATTTCTTAGGCACATAGTTCTTAAGTAAGGCTTAGCGGTGGATTCCGCTAAAGTGGCTGCGGTTTGAGACCGGAAAGCTCTGAGAAGGGCAATTGAAGTAAGAAGCCTCCTCCGTTTGGCTAGTTAGTTAGCATTCCCGGAGCTTAGACTTACTCTTCTGGATCAAGAAGGGGGTTTCGCAGGAAGAAGACCCGCAGTTAGTCAAGTACATGGACCGGTTGATTCGAGGCGAGATGTTAAGTCACCTCGTTAGTTATATTATAGATGACAAGGGATGACTAAGGCGCGATGAGAGATTATGTGTTTCTCGAGTGGAGGACTTGGTAAAGAAGGTTCCTGAAGATGCGCATCACTCGAGGAGGTGGCCGAGTTGGTTTCAGGATACATGCTGTGCCACCAGGTTGAGGCCAAGTCATAGAAGCCCAGTGGGCCATTACCTCCATTGGAAGTTTCGCAAGGGAAGTGTGAAAACATCTCGATAGATTATGTGGATAGACTACCTAGATCAAAGAAAGGGAATACGGGTATGAGGGTCATAATAGGAAGACTCACGAAGAGTGCTCATTTCAGTCCAGTGAAGAGCGAGAGGACTGCATCATGGTCAGCAACGGTTTACCCTCAAGAAGTTGGCCAGTTCTGAAATAGCCTACAGAAAACCATGGGTAGGCAACGGAATCTAGGTACGGCCTATAGGCGGATGGTTCATGTCGATTAAGCCTGAGTTATAGGAAATCACGTTTATAAGGGCAATTGGCAACGTGGAGTGGTATTTCCAAGAAAAGTTCTGCTGCATGGAATACCTTATGGTAAGAAGACGAGATCCAGGATTCACTAGTGAATTTAGGAGAGCTTGCATGAAATCATAAGGTTACAGTTGGGTTCAAGCCAAATATACGGAAAGAAGAATAAGTGGAAAAGAAAGACGAGAGGCAATAATGAAATGAGTTCCAACTCGAATTTGGGAAAATAGGAGTTAAGAAGCCAAGGAATCATGAAGTGGAAGATAGTTAAAGCACAGTGGAGTTAAGCTCAAGGAAACGTGACTAAGAAGAGTGAAGACTAGATACGCGCATCATATCTCTTTTTAAGAGTGCATCCTTGATCCTTGTTTTCCTGTGGAGCTTGCTCGCAAATTATCTTTTGTGTATATATCCTCTCGGTCTCATTCTCGACCTTATTTCTGTTGTAAACTCCATAAGGGGGTTAAGACTCATCGGTTAGTACTATATGTCAAAATTTGAATGGATTTCTTGTAATCCAAAAAGGAGTTTATCTAGTTTATCTAGTTCATCGTGTCTATCTTGTCATGAGAACCTTAGGTAGAAACCCTTTGGATGAAACATGTATTTGAAGCATGTTATGCTTGATGGTTGCAAGTGGTTGCAAGTGTTTGCAAGTGGTTGCTCGTGGATGCATTATACACAATTAGGCACTAGATCGGCTCACACACTCTTCATATTGCGTATGCATGAGTGTTTATGCTTATTCATGGATGGAAATTGTGTGTTATCACATGGATGTTGCATATGGGTGAATGTTATGTGCACTCATATAGATACTATGAATTTAGGAATTTGCATACATATGGATTCATTTCACTGACATACATATGCATTAAGGAGGTTTACTGTATCAGTAACCACCTGATCTTTGCATTAGATAAGACATACATATGCATTAAGGAGGTTTACTTTATCAGTAACCGCCTGATCATTGCATTAGATAAGTACATATACACACACTTTTGCATATGTTCATACAACATTTAGAATCTTTTAAGGACAATGGCTGCTCGTGGATGATGTTTTGAGTAGATGGATGATTGGATGGTAGGAAACGTTCTTCCTAACTTGAAGATTTCGGGGACGAAATCCTTTAAGGAGGGGAGAATGTAACACCCCGTATTTCTAATAAACTGTTATAACATAAATCGAGGCAGAATTAAATTATAAAATGTGAATCAAGGGAAACGGGCTATGCCATTGCGTTCGTCTCGGAAAAATACGCGAAATAGAGTCCGAGTTTTCGGAAATCGGAGTCCGTATGACCCAGTTAAGGCCCATTGAAGTTTGCAGAAAATTTCTAAGTAAAAACAGATTTAGATTTAAAATTAGAAACAAGGGTTTGGGCCAGCTGGGCCAAGGCGGGAAAAATCCCGCCCAGGACCCCATGTCGACAGGCCTGTCGACAGGGGTCTTGGCATGTCGACTGCCCTGTCGACAGCCCTGTCGACAGGGGGTGGCCGGGCCACTTGGCCTGGTGCACCATTTCTGATTTGGGCTTGATAGGGGGGCTTGGTTCTAGAGAGTTCCGGGATCTGATGGACCTAATTGAATCTAGGGTTAATCCTATGGTTCAAATCACTAACCTAATCTATAAATAAGACCCTAACCTACCCTAAATCATTCATTATTCATCCTAGTAACTAAACTATGCCAAAATCCATCCTCTCATGGCCTCCACCCTCTTCGTACAATTCCTAATTTAATTCCTAAGTGATTTTCCATGCATACAAGCATATTTAGGCTTGTATGATCCTCCTTAGCTTGCATTAAAGGCTTGTTTTTCAATTGGCATCATAAAGGAGGAGTCTTGATCAAGTTTGCTTGCATTTGGGGGTTTTAATTAGTTGCATAAGGGGTTTCTTGCATTTGTTATACTCATTTGAGTCCGCATAAGCATTGTAAGCCCTCTTACCTTCATTTTGGAAACTCTAAAGTTAATGTGTGATGAAAGTTGGGGTTTATGTATGTTTATTGAGTTGTGCATGTTATGCAAGGGTACTAAGCCATGATTTGCAAATCTATTAAGTTATGCATGTATACTAAGCCATGATTTGCAAGATTTATAAGTTATGCATGTTTATGCAAGTTTGTTAAGCCATGGTTTGTATGTTTATTAAGTTATGCATGTTTATGCAAGTTTGTTAAGCCATGGTTTGTATGTTTTTAAGTTATGCATGTTTATGCAAGTTTGCTAAGCCATGATTTGTGTGTTTATTGAGTTATGCATGTTTATGCAAGTTTGCTAAGCCATGATTTGTACGCTTATTGAGTTATGCATATTTATGCAAGTTTAAAATGACAAGTTGTGCATGTTTTGACAAGTTGTGCATGTTTTGGCAAGTTGTGCATGTTTATGCAAGTTTAAAATGACAAGTTGTGCATGTTTTGACAAGTTGTGCATGTTTTGACAAGTTGTGCATGTTTATGCAAGTTTAAAATGACAAGTTGTGCATGTTTGACAAGTTATGCATGATTATGGTAATATGCAAGTTCATTATGCTAAGTTATGCAAGTTTAACATGTTATGCATGTTTTATGGTAATATGCAAGTTCACTACGCTAAGTTGTGCAAGTCTAACATGTTATGCATGACTGTTGTGCAAGTTTATGTTGTGCCAAGTTCCCTCTTCCTATCCTTTATGCGTTACTACGAATATGTAAGCGATAGAATGACGTTGGGGGTTTTGGGGTAAACTTAAAATACATGAAAATATAAGATTGGGAATTTACCTATTAAGTTAGGTCTACCCCTTGGGAATTTACCTATTAAGTTAGGTCTACCCAAGTAATTGTTTGACTTGTGATTATGTTTTGAAATAAAGTGGACATGACACTTAGAAAACAAAAGTGTGGCCAACTCGAGGTTGGGTTGAGTTTGTAGCGTAATTCTACCCGGAACCGACCGGCTTAACTAGTGGCTACAAACAATAGGACCCAATGTGAGAAGTTGGTCATGTGGTGCCAAAACCCGAGGTTAGACTAAGTTGTGGTGTAAACCTACCCGGACCCGCCCGGCCTAACTAGTAACCACAACAAGGTCTAATGTGAGAGGTTGAGGTGCATTGAGTTAATTAATGCCTCATAATTAGGGTTAAGTCAGGGTCCACTAATACTTAACCAATTTGGGGATTCAAGGGATGAAAATGGGGTTAAGTTACACTTAACCAATTTAATCAATTTGGGAGTTCAAGGGATTAGAATGGGGTTAAGCCACACTTAACCAGTTTAATCCAGGATTAGTGAAGGGTTAAATCACACTTAACCCTCTTAGAAACCCTAGCAACGTGGTCTGTTCCAGCAGTAATCCCAGTTTGGTATCATTCACAACCCTAGAGGCTAGGCTAGGGCGGGGCACGATTACTGGACTGATGTAAGCGACCAAAGCGACGGCTGAGTGGTACAGCGGTGCGGGTCCGGCGGGCTACGGACGTGCACGTAGTCCGATGTTGGACAAACTCGAGGCACGGGTACCAGTAGGTTAGGGCTGTGCATTATTGCTTAAGTGTCTGGGGTCGACAACCGAGGGCTTGATACACCCAAAGGTGGGCCCAGCACAGACTACCTACATCCATATGTGGGCCGTATGGACACCAACACTTGACGTGTTAGGCTTATAGGGAGCCGATCGACTAGACCGTTGGGTTGGACCTTATACTAAGGTCACTTCATGTTATCGGGCCAAAGTTTGGGCTAAGGGATTAATACCTGTTATGTTGGTTTGCTAGTACACCGTGGTGCAAAACTTAACCTTGTTTTATGCGATGATACCTCTATCTATCTTGTAGGTAATTTACCATGCCAGTATGTTGTTATCTATGATCATCTCAGTTTCCATCATGATGTTAACTTTATTAGTTTATAGACTGATCGTAGCAGGGCTTACTCAGTCTTTTTGACTGACCCGTTTTGTTTCGCCTCTTTTCTTCCGTTTCCCCCCCAGGTTCTCAGGGAGGGAATACAGGAGCCTAGCTTGGATCTTAGCTGCTTTCTTGGATAGCTCATGTATGCTTTGGACTTGGGCTTGCTATGGTTTCTTCCACTTTGGGGATAGCTACTTTTATGTTTTCCTTTTTCAGTTTCAGATGATGTTACTTCATGTACTAGACTTGTTTATCTGGGGAAATTGACATTTTGATGTACCAGACTTGTTTTTGAAATAGTTTAAAAATCTTTTGCTGTTTTATTTACTTACTCTGTTTATTTACATATATATATATGTCATGTCCTGCCTTGCTATATCATTATGCATGTTTACCAATAATGCCCCTCCAAAGCTAGTGCATTCCTTTGCGAGTGACCCCGGCGGAGGTGGGGTGTTACACAATGCAATCAATCGGTTCTCTTACTCTGCCATTCATGTCCCTCTCCTTCAAGCTAATGAAACTCTTGAATAGTAAAAAAATTCTATCATTCAGAATAAACTTCATTTCAAATTCCACCTTAGATTGGTCTTAAGAAAAGTCATTCTCCTGGAGAACAACTGTAATAGAACACCATAAGTTCATAGCTACATCTATTAGACATCGCGATTCCAATCGATGCTATATTGCATCATCTTGCTCCATGTCCACATAGCTTGATCCAAGTCTAGAATTCTATAATTGACTATGAGCCACTATGCCAATTTACTTTAAGCTCTCATTGTTTGTGGAAAAGTGAAGCAAATCCTAACTTATTCTTGACTTGCATGGTCTCGTCTACAATATCTTTTATTGGACCTCATAGCAGCTGCATTCCTCGATGCATGATTTCTGCCAATAGTGAAAGTACTACCTCGACCACAACTACCTCTACCTCCTCTATCATTTACAGCACAAGTACTTATATTTTAATACTTGAATTATAGCAAATGCATTTAGAATTTTCCGAGCTAAAATTTTTCAAAGTAAGGATATAAGGAAAGGTTTACTTCAAAGGACGAACTACTCAATATAGGTGTTATAAAAAGGAGACATTCCTAATGAATATTTTTAGAGCCTACATTTTCGAAATAGAGATACATTCTTATATGTATAATACACTCGACTCATTCTAGAGTGTCACTTACCCCGCGCCTAATGAGTAATACCCAACCGGAGCCAAGGTGATCGCTTAATCTTGTCCTCTAATACTAAATGTAAAGACCTAATTTCCCAACCTCATAATTGATACTAAACACATCAGAGTATTCATATGCCAAACATCCAAGTGAAGGAAAGTAGACTTATTGGGTAAAATAAAATTAAAAATAATTAGAAAAGGAGGAAGGACAAAATATCAAAATATGATAATAAAATGATAATATAAAATATCAAAATAGTGCAAAAGGTTACTTCGAATACCGAAATTTCAGTTTTATTAAACCTACGTACTATAATCAGCTTGGAGAGTCAAACTTGTCTATCTTTGCAATGTTGATATGTACATAACTAACATAGTACAATGAAACCATAAATAGATAGATAGATGGTGGAGGCCTCCATCTCGTCTTCCAAACTCTACAACATCCAAAACGAAACCTTACTTACTCTGCCTACTTGAAAGAGTACGTGAGGAATTTTAGGTAAAATAGAAACTAAGCTCAGGCATAAGCATGGTATGAGAAACTCAAGATATATGTAGCATGTAATAGTAATTAATGAGACTGTATGGATTATGGCTTTGATTTTTCACTCAAAAGAAACTAACAATCCATTAAGTTTACTATAGTGATATAATAGATAATGTCTAGGGTGTAGAATATACTTCATATCAAATAGCTAGAATGGTAATATTTGTTACATTTGATAGCATATTATGGTACATCCAAACTTCTAAGGTTAGTTTTCTTATTGAAGCGACAAAGATCTCTCTAGTTAAGTTGAATCCGAACTCCATGAACAAAGATCATAAATTACCTACCAAGCATCATATATCTCTAGATAAAATATAACATAAGGTAAACATATTGATGTGGACCGCATGAGAAAAAGCATCATTAACTTAGGCAAGCAACATTGATAAGAATACTCTAGATACCCTATCCTAGTTTAGCAAACCATGGGTCAAGCAGTCTACTATATCTTTAGCTATATTCGATGTCAAGGTTACGTTCAACATCTTTCACATGAGTTTTCCTCACTCGAACAGAGCAGGAATCTCAAATGGACTCCACTTCTCGAAGAGACCACAAGTCACTACTTACATTTGAGCATTTGGAGAAGATCCCAAATCTCCATATAAATTCCTCTTCACAACCGCTTCTAGAACATATAAGTCATATGCTAGTTTTGAAATGGTATTCTAGTAAGTAGAAAATTTATTAGTCCCTATCTCTTTAAAACGAATATATGAATTTCCGGTTAACTCTATTTTGGTTCTTTCAAAAGTAAGAGAAAGCATGAGACTTTTTATACCAACACTCCTTCTCAAGGGTTTCCATTGGCATGAAATCACAAAGCTTTTCGGTATTTCATAAGTTATACTGGTATAGTTTGATAGTCGACTAATTGACTGTCTAGGCATACAATTGCTTGCAGAAACCATGTTTAGTATACTTAACTCATTTTTGATATTTTAATTTATACCAACCCTAGGTAAAGATTGAGGCCAAGTAAGATAGAGCACTGGTTGCATATTACCCATTGCCTAGACACCCCATTCTTGACACTCATAGATAGCAAAGGCCACTCGTCGCCTTTTAGTGTTAAGCATATTGTTCGTGATATTAAACAAATAGGTATGTAATTAACAAGATTAACACATTTTCTACATCCCCACCTTAGCTATTCCTCGACCATGAGGGAAGCCAGTATATTATAGTTCTATTGCTTTATCTTTTTTTTTTTTTTTTTTAAAGGAAATATATAACATAACAAAATGGAGAATCTAGCCATTCTCCAACGGCTCACAAAAACGGTTTCTGCAGAAAACTGAAACCGTGCACACACACGAACAAATGAAACAAAATACAGATAAACACCAAATTACAACAAGTCTAGGAGGCAGGACAACAATGCGAAGGGAGGAAAGTCCGTTGAGGAAGCCTCCTCTCCGATCCAATAAGAAGGCAACGATCCCCTGAACCGTGGTGGGAAGAGCTGGTAGAGAAGCACAAAACATATCCAATGTCTCGAAAAGCGACCAAAGCTCCTGCTGATCCACAGGTCCAACCAAGGAGGATAACAACAACCACCACGTATCACCTAACTGATCCAACCCAGCAACCTGTACGTCAATACCTGAAACTAGCAAACAATGTCAGAACTTGGGGAGGGGGGGGAGTGGGTATAGAAAGAACACCAAATCACACGACCCACACAATGGAGACATCAACCAATACCTTGTCTGGTGGTTGCTGTTAACATTGAAATGTCAAATTTAACAGCCAACCTCCTAGACCTGGAACCAACCACACCCCTGAACGGCCTACCCCGAAAAGTTAGGAAAACGTCATTCCTAATTTTCCGGATGATGGTCGGAGGGTCCATAGCCACTTCATCATAGATTGCCTTGTTTCGCGCGCACCAGATGTGCCAACAAATCAAACAAGGAATCAGACGAAAGAGGCTCGAGCGAAGACTTTTACCTAAGATGCCAGTCCACCAGAATCTCAGGAAGCCTTCAAATGAGTTTGCATTACAGCGACAACCTAACAGGTTCCCGAAGTAATTCCAAACAGACCTCGCACAAGCCCCAGAGATCAACAAATGATAAGAGGTTTCGATGCTCCCAGCTCTGCAGCACCTGCATCTGGACACGAGCGGAATACCAATCCTCTGAAGATTCTCATCTAATGGCAAACCATTATGCATGGTTTTCCACATAAATAAAGACACCTTCGGAGGAGTACGGACATTCCAAATGAAGGAGAAAAGAGGAAGCTCTGGTGTTGGATTTCGCACAGAATTCCAAGCAGCAAATAGCGAGAAAGGATTGCCGTCCCAAGAGGTACCCCCTCCATGAGCATCTGATAAGGCCTTCACGGATTGCATCCGTTTCCACGTCTCACTAGCGTAGGACGGGATACCAGAGTAATGCGTACTTGCCAGCCTTCGGTATTTGGCATGAAGGAACGTAGCCCAAAGGGAGTTGTTCGCTTCATCCTCCTAGACATTAATCATAATTCTCACAAATAGATAAGCCTATTTCGTTGGCTTATTAGTGGTAAGCATTATGAATTATATTCCAATTAAGTAATTTGAAATATCACATGGTTTATCTATTTAAGAAATTCATAACCCCTTCCTACCTTTTGTATAAAACTCTACAAGAGAATATGTCTTTTTTTACCTTTAGTAGTAGAGTTTGTGGTGTGAAAGCAACCAATATTGTTTTAGTCCGTTTTTCCCTTTTATTTTTGTGCTCGGAGAACGTGAATGTAATTTACAGCTTGCACCCAACCCTTGTCACGTTTGTTTTACCATTTCATCGAAAATTCCCTCCAATTGAAAACTTTCCCCCTCAATTTTCTTCGACTTCACAAACTATTCACATTTATTCGCTTCATCCTCCGGTTTCATCCCGATTTCCCTCTCGATTTTCCCCTCAATTTCCTTAGCTGCTGAATCATAATTTGGGTGCATTCCCATCACGGGTTCAATTGAGGTTTTGGTTCGTTTCATATTTAGAAATCGATTCAAATAGAGTTTTTGGGTTAGTTCCAGATTATGGAAAGGTCGACGCAAACAATTCAGATTTAGATTTGTTTTTAAGGTACATAAATTATAGTTAGTACAGTTTTTTTAGTTTTAATAGTTGATAGCTCAAGTGAACGAAGATAAACGATCTGCATTTATATGAGTTCAGATAAAAAATAATGCAGGGTGGAAATAATGGTTTGACAATTTTGGAGTGTCCCATGTATGTTGCGGTTCTTGTTATATATTGGAGAATCAATCTGTGTTCATTATAAGATACAATAAGATGGCATGTATTTGACTTCATGTAAATTTGAGCTTTACCGGTATAAGTTGATTTCACGATGGATAGATTATTAACATAAGAAACAATGACTAAACTACTGTAGGTCATATAATAAATTTTGTCTAGTCTTTGGGGTATCTTTATTTAATGACTAAAAATTTCACTTAAACTACATATAGATATGTTGTCCACGCCTTTATCATTGGTATAAAAGTTGAAATTATTTTGTACTATATAAATGGATGTTGCATGGTTCAGTCGTAGTGATTGATAAGTTATTTATGATATATTTTAGTTCAATTTTGTGTAATTTGAAATAGATTTTTGAAACGAGTTGGCTTTTTCATTGTAGTTTATATTGGTGTATTTGAAATAGATTTTGTATTATATAAATATATTTCTAGACAAATCATCAAGCAGGCTAGGCGAAATTTGTCCCTCGCAGTACACAGTCCTCGATTCATTCATTTTTGAAATGATTTTATGGGATACAAATGCTATATGCACAAAAAGCCTTATTACAAAAAAGATTGCACATTAGAGAAAGAGGTGGAGTTTGATTTTAACAAGTGTTTGTGAAAATTATGACAACAAGTTAGAGCAAGAAGACAATGCATAGATTTGTGCATGTATATATTTATGCAGAATCTAGCAAACATGAAATAAATCCAAGATAATGGATTCAAGAGGATAGATAAAACTTCGAAAATCAACAAAAATCAACAAGAATTAATAAATAATTGCATAGGAACATACAAAATATTATATGTTGGAATTTTGATCAAAATGCAAAAAAAAAATCATGTAAACTAAAATTGGCACAACAGCCTTGGTTTATTCGCAATTAACTGATTACTAGTGGATATACTGCCCAGGATCGTAAGTAGTAAACTGCAAGGATGAGCGTGGCGCGGTTTGGTGCTCTTTAACTTAAAACCACACCCGGAACCACTAGGGTGCAGTTTTCAAAAGTAGGAACCGGAACCGAATCAAAAACCATTAATGTGGTTTCGGTTTTAAAACTGCGGTTTCGGTTTCTAAAGTGCGGTTTCGATTTCAAAAACCGATCAACAAAAAGGCATCATTCCCTAAACTAGAGCTCACAGGCACAACACATTCAAATCCAACATAAAACAACAATACAAAAATAACATATATGGTACAAACAAAAGAACATTAGGTCATATGACCAACATATAACAGCACTACAATTTCTATTACAACACCAATATAAATAAGGAGAAAATTATCAGTTAGACAAATATAACGCGGTTAAAATGTGGAGGAATTTTTTACAAAATATACAAAACAATTAAGAAACAAGTTGCATCAGACATTAGTAGTAGCCAACACTAGCAGATTATCATGCAACAACTACGTTCATAATTTCATTTTTATCACTTGTACATGCATTTGTTCCCAGATCAGTAAAAGAAGAAAAATGTAAATGCATCCGAGAACCAAAAAAATAAAAGCTCCATTAGAATATCAACTTGTGTATGCATCTGAGAAATCATTTAGATGGTAGAAACTGTAACAACCCGGAAATCTGAGCCAGTTTAAAAATTTTATTTTGGCAATTTTAGCGAAGTTTGAAGATTTAAAATGAATTATTTTAAATAATATCGACGAGAAATTTATTTTGAATATAATTAGAACGTATATATTTATACGCATCGTCGTTAGAATATAAATAATTATATATAATTATAAATAGAATTGAAAATGGCGCGGTAGTTCGATAATTCGATTTCAAACTTCAATTGAATGTACCGAGTGCAAAACAATCCGGATTTTAGTGAAACCAAAAACATTAGGATCTAATTGATAATATCTTTCCAACGAATCCGAAAAATCAAAATTTCATAGAGGGAATCAAAAGATATGTCCAGTTGAAAATTCTGAATAGTCGCTATGGAATTCAGGCCCTTAAAAATGGACATTTTGCAAACGACCTCGGATTTCGACGAAACCACTTTTGTTGGATCCGTGATGTCAATTTATTGCTAGATTCCAAATTTCATAATTTTTCGAATCAGTATGTGAGCGTGGCAAAGGAAAACGCGTTTGATCAATATCTTTTGTGTGTTGTTCTCAAGGTAATCCGTGATTTCCTTCACGGGGAAGTTACGGGCTATCACAGAAAAAATAAAATCGATAGTTACAACACAGATGCGAAACCCTAGAAAAAATTAAGACTAGAATGTATAAATCAAAGAAAGAATCTCAACGATATAGGAACAAAATTTACATAATAGATTGAGCATTATCCCAGGTAGAAAATAACATGAAGCCGCGGAGGCTAGAAAGTAGAAACTGAGCAGCTTTTGAAGAATGAAAGCCAAAAATATAGCAGCTGTTGCAAAAGAAGCCAGACCATAAGAAATAAGATTCATTCTTCGTACCCTTTCCTTTTCGAAGTATGTTCTTAACTCCTTTTCCAAAGCTTTTATGTATACTTGTTTCTATCATTTAAGTATATCCTATCTATCGAATCTTTGACTTTTAGGTAGGAGTCCCATGATTGTAAACATGTGTTTGAAACATGTTATGTTTGAGGGATGCAAGTGGATGCAAGTGTTTGCTAGTGGTTGCTCGCGGATGCATATACACACACATTAGACACTTGATCGACTCAGTCACTCTCATACTACATATGGATGTGTGTGCATTTTTCTTCTTTTAGTGGATGTATCATTATATGGATGTTGCATTTGGACGAATGATTGTGCACAAATATAGAAATTATATATTATAATAGGGTTATTTGCATACATGTTGGATTTATGGCACTAACATACATTGCATTAAGGAGATCAACCGAATCAGTAGATCGCCTAATTTTCGCATTAGTATTGGGACATATACACACATATTTGAATATACTCATATAAGCATTATAAATTTTTGAGCACAATGGATGCCTGTGATTGGTGGACGAGTAGATGGATGTGGATGGTAGGATACATTCTTCTTAACTTGGAGATTTCGGGGACGAAATCCTTTAAGTAGGGGAGAATGTAACACCCCATATTTTGACAACATTAAAGAGGATAAATTAAATAATAATTAATTTAATATTCAGAATTAAGGGAAATGGACTGCGCCATTGCGTCCATCTTGAAATTCTGGTCAAGATAGACATTTGGTTTGCGTAAAACGGACACCGTATGAATTTATTAGGGTTTGAAGTTTGTATACACGTAGAAGAATTATATATATATATATATCAGTTCAAACTTATCCAGAAATCAAAAAAAACATTTTAAAAATCAAAAATGCGTGAGCGGAAAAATTCCTGCTCTAGGGCAGTCGACCCCTTAAGGGGATGTCGACCCCTAGGTCGACCCCCCAAGGGGGGTGGCGACACCAGGGTCGACCCCCTAAGGGGTGGGTCGACCCCCCTAGGGATGAGGTGGCAGTCAATTTATTGGGGCTGGTAGCTATAAATAAAGCTCCATTTCTCCTGATTTCTTACACTGAAATCAATGGAGGCCAAATGTTGTCGGTGCCTGGAGTAAATAAAATCCTTTTCCTTCTTCTACAATCAAGTTTAGAGATTCCAGTGTAGATCTGATATTCAAGCTTGGCTATTTCTTCTATTGTTCTAAATCTGAACACTGTGAATTTTAAGTTACTTTTGGATTTAGATAATTAAAAATACAATATGATATGACTGTAATCTGGATCTATACCTGTGAATCCTTGAATCATTCAGATCTATAATAAACTTGTGAATTTATGATGTTATGACATACTATGACTTGGATCATAACCTTTTTCATGTCAGATCTAATTTTAATTTTAGATCTAGCTTACTATTCAGATCACCTTGTGCCTATCATATTGGATCTGAACTAGTTGGACATCTAAATTATTAATTAGATCTTGTCATGGTTATTATGACATCTCTACTATGTTAGAACTAGTTAAATTATCATAAGTTCACCAGATCTATTCTTATATGTCCACCTTATCACTATGCCAATATATATTTATGCTAGTTATGTTATAATAATCACTTTTGTCATCTTCCCATCACCTTTCCCTTTTGTTGTTTATGGCCAATCTACTTTCTAGCCTAAGCATGCCGCTAAATATATGATAATACATTAGTTAGGGAACAAGGGAAAACATTAAATATGGCATAACTTGAATAATGTTTATGAACATGAATTTGTGCATATAATTCAAATATGAACATAATGGGGGAAAAGGGGGCATGAACACCTATAAAGACATAGGTAATAATTGGATAATAATGAAATGCCTAGGATTACAGTAATTAGAAACTGAAACTGCACTTATGACACAAGGTTGGATTGCGCTTGCGGTGGAAGTCTGCCCGGAACCGACCGGCATATCCAGCGACCGCGAGTGTTGAATCTAATGTGAGAGGTCTAAGTGCACAAATATGAGCCGTGCTAAGAAACGAGGTTAAGTCCGACTTGTGGAAGAAGTCTGCCCGGGACCCACCGAAATATCCAACGTCCACAAATTGTAGGCCTAATGTGGGACGTCTAGCATAGTTTAGCCATAAAAATATATGGTAATGAATTGTAATACTTAACCTAGTTAAATCCACGGGGATTGTGTGAACATGACAACTTAATTAGGGGTTAAGTAATGTTTAAATGGAACAGTGGGAAGGTTAAGTACATTTTGGGTTAGTGGGTAATATTTGTGTATATAAGCCCACAACTTAACCTATTGGGGTTATGTAATTAAAGACACCATTAGGTAAAACATAACCAGTGGAAAACCTAGTAGTGGGAATGCAAGACAATGGGGAGAGCTTGCGTCATCTTGTGTGGGACCCGTTTCAGTCAAAAACCCGTAGTAGGTATCAAATGAGTACTCTGAACTAGGTCAGAGTTGGGACACGCTTACTGGATTGATTGTAAGAGATCCAAACGAAGAGGATGGTGTGGGCGACATAAACCGACCAGGGACATGTGCGTGCATGGGCCGGGCAGAGGGGGCTAAGACGACCGTGACACCAGTAGATATGGTTGTGCACATCAACGAAGGGTTGCCATTTTATGGAAGTGATGCCCCCTAATGTGGGGCCGGCACAGGGTATCTATGGAGTAGGGAGCCGATCGATTAGGGTAGTGGTTAGGGTACATCTAGACTCTGGTAAGTTTAGGAGTCCATTATTGGGGCTGCCTGTTGATTGTATGGGTTTAAAACCTCTCACCGGAAGTGCGCCTATATCTCCCATCTTGTACATGTTGGGGATCATCTCATTCTGGTTATAGTAGTGTTGGTGCAGAGAATAAATGGAGTAATATCATGTTTACCTCGTCATACTTACCTTTTATGACGTTATCTTTCTTATCCACCTTATATGCATGTCATGATACTTTTGTTTATTTACCTGCTAAAAGTAACTGGACTCGCTAGACTTTATGTCTGACCCTTTTGTTTCCTCTTCTTTCTTCTGTTCCTCCCCAAGGTTCGCAAGGTGGGAATTCTCAGGCTTAGTCAGGACTCGGTTATCATCTTGCTTAGAGCAGCTTTTGAAGTATTGCTCAAGTTTCTATCTTTAACTACTATCGCTTTGTCTCTTTTGGGGAATTATGCTTTTTTTGTATTTTCTATACTCTGATGGTACAAGACAGAAGTTTTATATTATTGTAATGGGTTTTATGTAGATTCAGACTTATGGTAATTTAGACCATGATGTTATGATTTATGTTTGAAATAAAAATTTAAAATCCCGTCATTGCTTTTATATCTGTCTTGTAATAATTCTGTTTCTGTTTACCTATAATGCTTCACGAAACTTAATGCATTCCCTTAGTGAATGACATTAACGTACATGGGGTGTCACACTTGGTATCAGAGTTGAAGGTTACCAGATTAGATAAAAGTTTTTAAATTTATTTTCAAAAAAAGGGGTTTTAAGTAAGCATTTTTCAAGGAGAAAAAGTCTGTTTTGAAAAACGTATTCCCCCAAAGCCGTATGTAATATCCTTCGGTAATTTGTCTAAATCTCTTTCTGTTTCTTTTCAGCATGTCTGGGGAAACTAATATCCCAGAGGGCGTTACGATGACAAGCTGGTTCCGTAGGTATCTAGAGGCCGCAGCGCCTGCCTGAGGTCAAGCTGACGTTCCTCCCCCAACAGCACATGCTCCTCCTCCTCCTCCAAGAGCGGATAATTTCCATGGGCGGAAAGCCATTCCGTGGTACTGAGACGTTCGTATTGGCAAGAAACTGGCTGAAAGAGACGGAGGATCTATTTGGAATTTTTGAGGTGGAAGATTGAAGGAAGATTCAGTTAGCTGCTTGGATGCAGAAAGATGAAGCTTCGTTTTGGTGGGAGGTGACGCAAGCTGGGCGTCTGAGGGAAACTTGGGAAGATTTTAGAATGGGATTTGAGATGAAGTTTCTTTCCCAAGCTGAGAAAAGCATGCTAATGGAGATGTTCTTGGTGCTCAAGGAAGGAAGCATGACGGTCAAAGAATATGTCAACAAATTTAACCAGTTAGCGAGATTCGGATCAAAGTTGGTAGACACTCCGCAAAAGAAAGCACTACGGTTTGTCAAAGGACTGAATGAATCCCTTCATGGGTTGGCTATGTCCCATATTCCAATGGGAGCTACTTTTGAAAGGCTTGTTGATATGGCCTTGATGCATGAGGAATACAAAGGAGAAAAAAAGGAAGTAAAGGATGAGGAAACAACTCAAATAAGAAGGCATGGCCCAAGAAAGGACCGCAACAACAGAAGAAGGGCGGAAAGAATGACAATGTTAAGGATAAGAGGAAGTGCCATAGGTTTTGTCGAGAGGGTCACTTGGTCAAGGACTGCAAGAAAAGGAAGAATGCTTGCTTCGTTTGTGGAGAGGTTGGACGTTGTTCTAGGGAGTGCCCAAGGAAGCAAGGACATGATCGAAGGGCAGGAACCTATGGGGGGCAAGTGAAAGCTCTCGTAACCAATGCTCCAGATAGAGGTAGGAAAGTTTCTGTGTAAGGTTTGATTTCTCTTTCCAGTCACCCTATTAGAACTATTTTTGATTCTGGTGCTTCACATTCGTTTACATCTAGTTCTGTAGTTGAATCTCTGCACTTAAATACTAGTAGTGGATCCCTTTGTTGTCTCAAACCCCATTGGTGGTTCACCTAATTTATCTATTATTTATTGGGGTTTGAGAATATCTATCTTGGGCATCGAATTTGAGTGCGATGCATATATGCTCGGGTTTAAGGGCTATGGGTTGATTCTAGGGTTGGATTGGCTAACCATGTATGATGCCATTCTAGAATGTGAGAGGAGGATCGTTAGGCTTCTAACATGTCATGGGAGGACCCTCAAGATTTCTTGTGACCCGCAAGGATATGTTATGCTTAGTTTCATAGAGTCTCTTGTTGCATCTATCGACGATATGCAATCTGTTCCAGTAGTCCGAGATAATTCTGATATCTTTGATGAGGTTCGAGGTTTACCCCCGAGACACGAGATAGATTTTCTCATATATTTGGAAGATAATGCAAAGCCAGTTGCATTACATGTACGCCATATGGCTCCAAGGGAAAGGAAGGAGCTTAGCAAACAAGTAGGGGAGCTACTTGAAAAAGGGTTTATCAGGCGAAGCATATCTGAATGGGGTGCTCCGGTAGTATTCACGACTAAGGCGGATGGTTCACTTCGCTTGTGTGTGGACTATAGAGAGTTGAATAAACTCACCAAGAAGAACAGGCATCCACAACTAAGGATTGATGATTTATTTGATTAGCTTGTATGTGTGTCAGTATTCTTTCAGTTAGACTTGGCCATGGGGTTTCATCAACTGAGTTTGGCCGAGGACAATATCGATAAGACTGCTTTTAGGGTTCCAGACGGTTTCTTCGAGTGGCTCGTTATTCCTTTTGGGCTGACGGATGCACCCACCTATTTTGTTGATTTGATGAGTAGGGTATTTCGGGAGTTTCTAAACAAATTTGTCATAGTCTTTGTTGATGACATCTTAATTTTTTCAAAGAATGAGGAAGAGCACCCCTCACATATAAGGGAAGTTTTGGAAACTCTGAGGGTGCATCAGCTTAAGGCAAAGTTCTCCAAATGTCATTTCTGGAGAAAAGAAGTGAGATTCTTAGGGAATGTGGTTTCTAAAGAAGGGATAGCAGTTGATCCCGCGAGGGTTATTGCAGTTCAAGATTGGTATATCCCAAGGAATGCAACGGAGGTGAGAAGCTTTTTGGGGTTGGCAAGATATTATAGGAAGTTCATTAAGGATTTCGCAAAGATATCAGCCCTACACACCAGGATGACGAAGAAGAATCTGATGTTTTTGTGGGATATAGATTGTCATGTTGCTTTCCAACGACTGAAGGGGGCTCTGACAACAGCCCAAGTCCTGACCTTGCCTGAGAGGAAAAGTGTTTACAGTATACACTGACACATGTAGTACAGGGCTTGGTGCGGTTCTAATGCAAGAGGGAAGGGTAGTATATTATGGTGGAAGACAGCTAAGGGTTCATTAGAAGAACTACCCTACCCACGACCTAGAGTTAGCTGCCATAGTATTCGCACTTAAGACGTGGCACCATTATTTACATGGAGAGAAGTTCGAGTTGTACACCGATCATAAATCTCTCAAGTAGTTGTTCTCACAAAAGGATCTTAATTTGAAGTAGCAAAGGTGGATGGAATTCTTAGCATCTTACGACTTCAAAATTGCTTATACCCCTGGGCAAAGGATGGTCTTAAGTCCCTTTTTTGTGGAAAGGAAAAGCTTGGAGTTCATATCGACTTTTGACTTTAGACCCTCAATCGAACTCTTTACTGGCTTGTTGGCATCACTGGAGATAAAACCTACTCTTAAGGATCAGATAGGAGTTTTGCAGTGAGAGGATCAACAAATTTTGGACATCTTGGATAGGCTCTGTAAAGGGGAGACTTCTAGTCACCTCGGTAGGTATCCAACAGACGATAAAGGGTGGTTGCGACGGGATGGAAGGCTTTGTGTTCCTCGTATTGGAAGCTTGAAAAAGACAATCCTAGAAGAAGCCCATCATTCTAAGATGACGATTCATCCAGGTGGCGATAAAATGTATAGGTATATGAAGAGGGTTTTCATTTAGGCTGGGATGAAGAGAGATGTGGCGGAGTTTATTTCTCAATGTTTGGTTTGTCAGCAAGTTAAAGCTGAGCAAAAGAAGCCCGGTGGTTTACTTCATCCGTTTGAGGTTCCACATTGGAAGTGGGAGAGCGTCTTTATGGATTTCATACATGGTTTACCTAGATAAAAGAAAGGCAACACCAGTATTTGGGTGGTAGAAGATAGGCTGACTAAGAGCGCTCATTTCATTCTGGTTAAGAGCAAGAGGACGACATCATTGTTGGCATCAATTCATGTTCGTGAGATAGTTCATCTTCATGGAATACCTTGCAGCATCGTAAGTGATCGTGACCCCATCTTTACTAGTGAATTTTGGAGGAGCTTGCAAGAAGCACTAGGAACACAGTTATGTTTGAGAACGACTTATCATCCTCAGGCCGATCGACAGACAAAGAGGGTGAACAGAGTTCTTGAGGATCTTTTGAGGCTGTGCATTTTAGACTTTGGAGGTACTTGGGAAGCACATCTTCCTATAGTGGAGTTTGCCTACAACAATAGTTATCAACCTAGCATTGGCATGACACCTTTTGAAGCCCTATACGAACAACCCTATAGATCACCAACATGTTGGTGGTAATCTACAGAAATACTATTGCTTGGACTATATATGGTTAGGGAAACGTCTGAGATGGTTGATCTTATTAGACGGCGAATGAAGACTACTTAAGATAGGAAGAAGTTTTATGTAGACAAGAGAAGAACTGACATCGGATTTGAAGTAGGAGATATGGTTTTCATAAAGGAATCTCCATTGAGAAATGTGGTTCGGTTTGGATCTATAGGAAAATTGGCTCCATGATTTGTTGGGCCATGTCCCATAACAGAAAGGATTGGCCAAAGGGCCCATAGAGTAAAGCTACCAGAGAGACTATTTTACGTTCACGATGTTTTCCATGTTTCTCATTTGCGGATGTGCTTACATGATACCGCAGAAGTTGTTGAGCCAAGAATATTGGAAGAAGTGGAAGTGGAACGGGAGGAGACAGTTAGATGAGTTCCTACCCGTATTATTGGATCGGAATTTAAGAAGCTACGCAATAAAGAAATCAAGTTGATGAAGGTTCAATGGAGAGATAGCCCAGAGGATGCGACTTGGGAGACCGAAGATAGGATTCGTTCTTCGTACCCTTTCCTTTTTGGGGGTATGTTCTTAACTCCTTTTCCAAAGCTTTTATCTATACTTGTTTCTATCATTTAAGTATATCATATCCATCGAATCTTCGACCTTTAGGTAGGAGTCCCAAGATTGTAAACACGTGTTTGAAACACGTTATGTTTGATGGATGCAAGTGTTTGCTGGTGGTTGCTCGTGGATGCATATACACACACATTAGGCACTAGATCGGCTCAATCACTCTCATACTGCATATGGATGTGTGTGCATTTTTCTTCTTTTAATGGATGAAAATGGATGTATCATCATACGGATGTTGCATTTGGACGAATGATTGTGCACATATATAGAACTTATATGTTATAATAGGGTTATTTGCATACATGTTGGATTCATGGCACTAACATACATTGCATTAAGGAGATCAACTGAATCAGTAGATCGCCTGATTTTCGCAATAGTATTGGGACATACACACACACCTTAGCATATACTCATATAAGCATTAGAATTTTTTAAGGACAATGGATGCCTGTGATTTGTGGATGAGTGGATGGATGTGGATGGTGGGATACATTCTTCTTAACTTGGAGATTTTGGGGACGAAATCCTTTAAGTAGGGGAGAATGTAACGCCCTATATTTTGACAAAATTAAAAGAGGGTAAATTAAATAATAATTAATTTAATATTCAGAAGTAAGGGAAACGGACTGCGCCATTGCGTCCATCTCGGAATTCTGGTCAAGATAGACATTTGGTTTGCGTAAAACGGACAATGTATGAAGAAGTTATGAGGGTTTGAAGTTTGTATACGCGCAAAAGAATTATATATATATATATATATATATCAGTTCAAACTTATTCAGAAATCAGAAAAATAGTTTAAAAATCAAAAATGCATGAGCGGCAAAATTCCCGCTCTAGGGGAGTCGACCCCTTAAGGGGGTGTCGACCCCACAAGGGGGGTGTCGACACCAAGGTCGACCCCCTAAGGGATGGGTCAACCCTCCTAGGGCTGCGGTGGCAGTCGATTTCTGGGGGCTGGCAGCTATAAATAAAGGTCCGTTTCTCCTGTTTTCTTACACTGAAATCAATGGAGGCCAAATGCTATCGGTGCCTGGACTGAATCAAATTTTTTCCTTCTTCTGCAATCAAGTTTAGAGATTCAAGTGTAGATCTGAGATTCAACCTAGGCTATTCCTCTTCTATTGTTCTAGATCTGAACACTATGAGTTTTAAGTTACTTTTAGATTTAGATAATTAAAAATACAACATGGTATGACTGTAATCTGGATCTATACCTGTGAATCCTTGAATCATTCAGATCTTTAATTGACTTGTGTATTTATGATGTTATGACATACTATGACTTGGATCTTAGCCTTTATCATGTCAGATCTACTTTTGATTTTAGATCTAGCTTACTATTTAGATCATCTTGTCCCTATCATATCGATCTGAACTAGTTGGACATCTAAATTATTAATTAGATCTTTTCATGCTTATTATGAAATCCCTACTATATTAGAACTAGTTAAATTATCATAAGTTCACCAGATCTATTCTTATATGTCCACCTTATCACTATGCCAGTATATATTTATGCCAGTTATGTTAGAATAATCACTTTTTTCATCTTCCCATCACCTTTCCCTTTTGTGGTTTATGGCCAGGCCACTTTCTAGCCTAGGCATGCCGCTAAATATATGTGAATGCGTTAGTTAGGAAACGGGGGAAAACAATAAAAATGGCATAAGTTGAATAATGTTTATGAACATGAATTTGGACATATAATTCAAATATGAGCATAATTGGGGAAAAAGGGGGCATGAACACCTATAAAGACATAGGTAATAATTGGATAATAATGAAATGCCTAGGATTATAGTAATTAGAAACTGTAACTGCACTTTTGACATGAGGTTAGATTGCACTTGCGGTGGAAGTCCGCCCGGAACCGACCGGCATATCTAGCAACCGCGAGTGTTGAATCTAACATGAGAGGTCAAAGTGCACAAATACGAGCCGTGCTAAAACACGAGGTTAAGGCTAACTTGTGGAAGAAATCTGCCCAGGACCAACTGGCATATCCATCGTCCACAAGTTGTAGGCATAATGTGGGAGGTCTAGTGCACTTTAGCCATAAAAGAATATGGTAATGAATTGGAATACTTAACCAAATTAAATCGATAGGGATTGTGTGAACATGACAACTTGATTAGGGGTTAAGTAATGTTTAAATGGAACAATGGGAAGGTTAAGTACATTTTGGGTTGGTTGGTAATATTTGTATATATAGGGCCACATCTTAACCTATTGGGGCTATGTAATTAAAGTCACCATTAGGTAAAACATAATCAGTGGAAAACCTAGTAGTGGGGATGCAAGACAAAGGGGAGAGCTTGCATCATCTTGTGTAGGACCTGTTTCAGTTGGTAACCCATAGTAGGTATCAAATGAGTACTCCGAACTAGGTCGGAGATGGACTGATTGTAAGAGATCCAAACGAAGAGGATGGTGTGGGCGGCACAAACCGACCTAGGACATATGCGTGGATGGGCCGAGCAGAGGGGGCTAAGTCGACCATGACACTAGTAGATATAGTTGTGCACATCAACGAAGGGTTGCCACTTTAGGGAAGTGATACCCCCTAATGTGTGGCCGACACAGGGTATCTACGGAGTTGGGAGCCAGTCGATTAGGGTAGTGGTTAGGGTACGTCTAGACTCTGGTAAGTTTAAGAGTTCATTATTGGGGCTGCATGTGGATTTTATTTGGTTAAAACCTCTCACCAGAAGTACGCCTAAGTCTACCATCTTGTACATGTTGGGATCATCTCATTCAGGTTATACTAGTGTTGGTGCAGAGAATAAACGGAGTAATCATTAGGAAGCATATAAACTCTATCATGTTTACCTCGCCATACTTACCTTTTATGAAGTTATCTTTCTTATCCACCTTATATGTCTATCATGATACTTTTGTTTATTTACTTGCTAAAAGTAACTGAACATGCCAGACTTTATGTCTGACCCTTTTATTTCCTCTTCTTTCTTCTGTTCCCCCCCCCCTCAAGTTCGCAGAGTGGGAATTCTAAGGCATTGTCAGGGCTCAAATATCATCTTGCTTGGAGCAGCTTTTGAAGTATTGCTCAAGTTTCTATTTTTAACTACTATGGCTTTGTCTCTTTTGGTGTATTATGCTTTTTATGTATTTTCTGTACTCTGATGGTACAAGACAGAAGTTTTATATTATTGTTATGGGTTTTATATAGATTCAGACTTATGGTAATTTGGACCACGATGTTATGATTTATGTTTGAAATAAAAATTTAAAATTCCATTGTTGCTTTTATATCTGTCTTGTAATAATTCTGTTTCTGTTTACCTATAGCGCTTCACGAAACTTAATGCATTCCCTTAGTGAGTGACATTAACAGACGTGGGGTGTCACAGTCTCCATAGTTCACACATGTAAGAAGAAAGAACACAACATTATGCGTAGACTCAGATAAGCTACATAATGCGATCAGCAATGCAGTTACCCACTTGGTATTGTTTGGCGCATTAGTAACCGAATACACATGTTATGCAGATACAAGCACTGCTCCAGGGTACTATGTGTTGTATTAGAAGACGAAGCTTGGAATGACAGTAATACCTCCTCTGTGCTTGCAGGCTGCCGTCTGGCAGTGGAAGAGTTATTGAACTATGTGTACAGACAAGGAAGAACATTAGACAAGTTAATTGGGCCATTAGAGATTGGTCTAGTCGGGAGTTCAAAAGTTTAAAGGTGATGATTATTTTTTGTGGACAGTTGTGCAGTGAGATTTTCTGTATGGTGCTGGATGCTAGAAGAAACTTGTGGTAACCTAGGTGATGGGGAGGTTGCTGCATATGTGGATTTAGGAGGAGATGAGTATGGCTTTTGTAGTTGAAGAAAGTGACGGAAGCAAGGCTATGTAACATATGGTAGCAAGGTATGTAAGTGGTTGAAGTAAACTTTGTGTGAGTGTTGGGTATTTGGCAGAGAGAGATCGAGGATGTTGTATGATCTGAACTGTGAAGCGATCGGGTTTGAGAAGGTTTGTGGTAATGAGGTGAATGGTTGGGGAAGTAGTTTTGGGTGGAGGTGGTGTTCAAGTGAGACTGGAGTTATATATTGAATGATGATCAATATGGCAAGGCCATGGGTTGGTTAACGAGTTGAGTGGGTTGTTGCAATGTTTGCTGGCAGTTTGATTTTGAATGATGAATGTTGTTGATGATGGTGACTTTGCAGCAGCTCAAGAAGGAGTTAATGCACAGTTGAAGTGGAAAATGGCAGAACATAAACAATGTAAATAAGCAAAATGTAAATGCCATTGCAAAGCATAACGTATAAGAATACTGTCCCCTCCATCTCATGTGCCTAATTGACTCTAGTGATATGAATGCAGCTGGGCAAATATACATCTAATATAGGTATATTCATTCCTGGAATCTCCGAATTATACGTATGTATACATACACAAATATACTCGTATATAAGCATGTATTTTTACTTGAGTTCATAAAATAAAAGATATCAAGTTAAAGTTCTAGCATGCTAAACAATATTCATCTTTGAAGTCAGTTTCTTTCTTTTGAACTAATGGGTGTGACAAAAACGATTATGATATGAACTAATGGATGTGACATTTGGCAGGTCTCAAATGCTAATAGTCTATTATCATTTTCCTTTTAGTTGATAGTAGAGGTCATGGTTAACTAATAGCTGAATCCTCATCTTTGGAAGTTTACCAGTGATATGATAATGTGAAGTCCATCAAAATAGTAAACACTTTCAAATTACTTTATATTTTTGTTGTTGTTTGGTTCAACAAAGCCAATTAGATTGATATAAGGTCATATAGTGGACATAGTCAAAAGATCGAAAATGACCTTGAGCTATTAGTGTGCCTCGTATTCTTACTTGAATAAAGGTACAAATTTTCATTTTGCATTTCAATTGCTCCATTTTTTTCTTTATTTAGCTATGTTGTGTAAGTGTGTTGAATATGTCTCATCATTTTTCGATTGCTTTGTTGTGTCATATATCATGTGATACCACAAAGACATACAAATTGTACATGTATGTAGTTCTTAAAAAGTGAAAATTTATTTATTAATCATGTCCATGCCATAAACGCACCAGCACTAGCACATTAAATACATTAAAGTAGGCAATGACATACACCTGCACATGAAAACTAAATGATAACCTCCTTGTTAAAAATCCAACTAATATGAATCATCATTCTGTCATTCGTATTAACTAAATTTTATAAAAATTATGCAAGTTTTCAGGTGTTCATCACAAGTCGTCTCATCTCTGTACGCTCCTCAAAGCCAAAATTACCATCTGCATCACAAGGTGCGATGTCTTCACCTTCATTCCTCGCAACCTCTATGAGTAGCTCCTTTAACTCCCGCAATTGTATTTTGTCGAAGGAAGCCAATCTTGTAGCCATAGTCTCCATAGCCTCTTCCTCCGTGTCATCGTAGCAATCTGCCATAGCCTCCGCCTCGCTGGCCCTCTGTAGCTATACCCACAACCGTGTTAGCCTTACTAGCCGCCCGAGCTAGCAACATCGTTGTACCCAAAGGCATATCCATAGCAAAGAGGTAACATACTAAGTAGCATGCACTTCAACTTCTTTTTTCAAGATAATTTCAATAAGTTTTGAATGGTCATCAATCCTGGTCTCTCACATTTGTATTGTTACATGAATCATTCATAAGTAGTTTTTGATTTGTAGCCCAGTTGGATTTTGTCAATAAAAATGAGGTTTTAGAGGTTCGAGAAATGTTTTATTTCCTTAAATTTCCTGCTTAGAACAACAAAAACCTAAATTAGATGTCGTGATATGACTAAATTGGTAATATAAAGGCAAAATGAAGTTTATGTTAAAGCTTGATCCTATTATATATATATACGAGTGGAAACCCGTGCGATGCACGGGAGCATAGACTTTAAGTGTTTTAGTTTGCATGTATCAATAAGCGGTGAGAGCGTATTATATAGTGGCAAAATACATAATGTAAGTGATATATGTATGTGTTAGGATTCTGCTGTGTAAACTAAATTTTGCAGCAAAAAGTAAATAATGCATGTATAGGGAGTAGGGACAGGTTGCACGTAAGGTAAACAGTATAAAATTTTGTGTGTCTCTATTGAGTTGACAAAAAGATATATGCATTAATTGATGAATTAAGCAACATTATGCGATTGCTGGCAAGTAATGAAACTAAACTCAGGGTACAAAATATGTATCTCAACATATTGGTACAAAGTTTATAGCAATGTTATCCATAATAACATACTGGTACAAAATATGAGATTTGATTTTTGTTGGCTTGCTGGCAAGTAATTAAACTAACAGAGTTATCAGTACCATTAGTGAAATGGTAGAGCTTTGCAATTCTTGGCATTTCTGTATTTAACATCCATATGAACATCAGATTGCTTCAACTACAGCATTTCTGTCTAGCATTTCATCGAAGGAATTTATAATCTTTTGGCTAGCATGTCTGAAGCGTTCACATCGTATGATACTTCATTTTAGCCTTCAACCTCTATCTTACCACCATCTTCTTCATATCTTGCTCACGTACTCATATCATTTGATATCATTTGATGATAGTTCTTTCTTTTCTTTGCTTTAGATTTATTATCCTATCTTATTCGCTGTTCCCCGTGCTTGCAATCTCTTTTCCTCCAATTATTTTATATCCCTTTACATAAGAGGGGGAAAAATCACATAATTATTACTGATTCTTTGAGGCATGCACCATTCAGGCACTAAAGATCTTGTTTTTAATTATGTAAATCATTATTAGAATGTAAATAGTACTTCGTCAAACTAACACCACTGGCAATTACCACCTAATGACAAACGTGTAGATTGTTTCTCATATTTAGCAAATGTAATAAATTGGCTAACAAATAAAACATGACAACACAAACTCATCAACTGCAATATCAGAACTACAATTATTAATTTTTTTGAAAATGCAATCTTTTCTTCAATTTAACGGTTCAAGAGGAGGCTTGAATTTAAAAATGTGGACAAATATGCCAGTTATATAAGCTATAACAGTTATATAGCTATAACAGTTCCACTGGATGCAATGATGCACAAAAAGGTTAGTTTGCTACTCTTGAGATGTGGTTGTCATAAATTCGGTATGAATGAATGAATCGCCATATAATTATATTGAAAGAGACAAATCTATATGCCAAATAATTAGTGGATATGGTTTTACGTGGTTGAAGTAGCAAAAAATACCCCTTTCAATTATCTTGGTTAAATCAAAGCAATCCACCCAGTAGTGTTTTTTTTTACCTTATATAGGGAATTACTCACTTGAAAATTTGATGCTTCTTTAGATAATTATGTATGTAAATATCTAAAATAAATCAGTAAATAAATATTAGGACTGTTGGAAATGAACCAGTAAATTGATGAATTGACGATGCTTTGACAGAAACTAAAAAAACGATAAATGACTGTTGTGATATTAGGAAAAGAATTATAAAAGAGAAAAAATATGGATGAAATCGAAGAGGGAATTCTAGGCAGGATCAAAATTATAATGGAAAGAAATCATTGGAAAATTAAAGGAAATGAAGATAATAAGAAAAGAATGAAAAACAGTAGATGTAATAAGGAAAGTTGTGAGGTTCCGTATGAGCATTAAAGATTTAGGAATGATCCTGTTTTTTCTTAAATTACAATTTTGAATAAGCCATACTTAAACCACTAATATAAATATAAATTTATATAAATGAGCTATATATTAGGCAAGTGGCACGGATATGTACAATTCACTATAAAAAGAGAATACAGCAGTCCAACTATGGAAATTTATTTAATAAGATTGAAATCATGACAATTATAGCTAGTTTTGAAACCATGTGCTTAAAATTGCATCAATCAAGCCAATTTCCAAATGAACTCTAGGGTACTATTTAATATTTCTAGAAGTTTATTTGGCGTTCTCTTAGCTTCATCAATATCAATAGACTAAGAGAAAGATCATACCATTAATATATCAATTTATTTTATATGTGGTACATAAAATAGATCATACCATTAAACTATCACCCTTTGTTGGATACTCCTTTTCTGGTCAACATCAGCATTTTCATTGAGTAGCAGCCTAAGTGCAAACATATTGAAAAGATCACTGAGCTGGCAATTAATTCGTACTACTAAATATCACTAATTTAAGTTATAATATTGTAGGAATTGGCTTTAACTCTCAATAAATACATAGTTATGGGTAAGCATGTATAGAAAGGATAAATTTACAAAACATCTTGTACAGAGACCATTGCTTGCTTTCTCACTACCATTAATATATCAATTTATTGAAGAAACTGGCAAGTAATAACATTGCTATAAACATTGGTTAGTTTCATTACCTACCAATTAAGCAACATTATGTATCTCAATATTTAAATTTATGGTACCATTATGCAGCTCAACATATCAAATAATAGTAGTTACCATATATTGCGACTGCTAGAGCACAAATCTATGTGTACAAATGCGAAAACATATTCCAATATAACTGATTTCTAACACATCAGATATGAACACCCCATTTGGGTACATTATTGAAGAAATTGGGTAAGGAACTAAACTGATAGAGTACGGATCTAGGCTTTATGAGTTTCATGCATTCAGCTTAAATCAAAAGCATAGGGTATAATAAAATATTATTTGCATAATTTACATAAAATAGTAGTAGCCTCAGAACGACCAAGCCATACACACATATTTTAAAAAATAAATAGATTAATAAAAGGAAAGTATCTCAAGAATCTTACCTGGTTGACAGTCTCAGTACGAAATGAAGTTTGACTTCGTTGTGAAACTCATATGTGATATCAAAGTAAAAAAAAAATTCATCAGTATTAATAACCTGGTAGAAAGACAAATACATGGCCATATTTAAATTTCATAATTGTGCCAAAAATATATTACATATTCATGATTTTACCTCAAATTCTTCAAATTCAGCTTAAATCAAAAGCATAGGGTATAATAAAATATTATTTGCATAATTTACATAAAATAGTAGTAGCCTCAGAACGACCAAGCCATACACACATATTTTAAAAAATAAATAGATTACTAAAAGGAAAGTATCTCAAGAATCTTACCTGGTTGACAGTCTCAGTACGAAATGAAGTTTGACTTCGTTGTGAAACTCATATGTGATATCAAAGTAAAAAAAAAATTCATCAGTATTAATAACCTGGTAGAAAGACAAATACATGGCCATATTTAAATTTCATAATTGTGCCAAAAATATATTACATATTCATGATTTTACCTCAAATTCTTCAACTTTAATCTCCATGATTTTGTAGTCAAACTCTTGATCCTCCAAAACTACACCCGACCTGAAGGAATGAAAAAATGGATGTTTAATTAGTCACATGTTGAAAATAATAAGAAAATGAGCTTTTAATGTGTTAAAACATGTTTGATATTTTTACAACCTTTTTCAGTAGCATTTTCTTCCCTACAAAATAAATAGTTACTAAAAGGAGAGTATCTCAAGAATCTTACCTGGTTGACAGTCTCAGTACGAAATGAAGTTTGACTTCGTCGTGAACCTCATATGTGATATCAAACTAAAAAAAAAATCATCAATATTAATAACCTGGTAGAAAGACAAATACATGGCCATATTTAAATTTCATAATTGTGCCAAAAATATATTACATGTTCATGATTTTACCTCGTATTCTTCGACTTTAATCTCCATGATTTTGTAGTCAAACTCTTGATCCTCCAAAACTACACCCGACCTGAAGGAATGAAAGAAATGGATGTTTAATTAGTCACTCAATTACTGTCATGGCTATTCAAATTATGAAATTCTTAATTCTTAATTCGAACGTTAATGGATTTAAAAGAATTAAAAACGTACATACTTTGTAATTAATTATTTTTTTCCAAATTTTTTTCCTTTTTAAATAAAATTAATTGTGTGAAATTAATTGTGTTTATAGATAAGGGTTGAAATATTCAATTCGAAATGAAGGTATATGTAGTAACAGTCATGTCTATTCAAATTTTATTCCTTTTTTAACGTTAATAAGTTACCTTAATTGCCAAATTAATGCGATGATGTGTCATAAGCTTTTCAAATAAGATATTTTTTAAAAGGAATGAGAGCATTAACTTTTAAACGTTATTAATGTTTCCCATTTACTGTCAATAAATTCTTAATTCGAACGTTAACAGATTTAAAAGAATTAAAAACGTACATACTTTGTAATTAATTAATTTTTTCCAATTTCACCTCCAATTACATAAAATAAATTGTGTGAAATTAATTGTGTTTATAGATAAGGGTTGAAATATTCAATTCGAAACGAAGGTATGTGTAGTAACAGTCATGGCTATTCAAATTTTATTCCTTTTTTAACGTTAATAAATTACCTTAATTACCAAATTAATGCGCTGATGTGTCATAAGCTTTTCAAATAAGATATAATTACCAAATTAAGGCGGGTGGAATTAAATCAACCTATTCAATGCTCATGCAAGAATAATGACATGTTTATGGGATGTGTTTAAATTAGGACGGTGGATTTGTTTTTGCGGGATTAAATCTGAACCGTTCTTTGTCTTGTTGTTTGTCTCCTGATTTGTCTAGGGGGGATTGAAATTAATTGTGTTTATAGATAAGGGTTGAAATATTCAATTCGAAACGAAGGTATGTGTAGTAACAGTCATGGCTATTCAAATTTTATTCCTTTTTTAACGGTAATAAATTACCTTAATTACCAAATTAATGCGCTGATGTGTCATAAGCTTTTCAAATAAGATCTAATTACCAAATTAAGGCGGGTGGAATTAAATCAACCTATTCAATGCTCATGCAAGAATAATGACATGTTTATGGGATGTGTTTAAATTAGGATGGTGGATTTGTTTTTGCGGGATTAAATCTCAGCCTCTCTTTGTCTCCTTGTTTGTCTAAGGGTTTGTCTAGGGGGGGAATTTTATTATATATATATAATATATATATATATATATATATATATATATATATATATATATATATATATATATAACATAAAGCATTGAAACAATAGCATTGAAACAATAGCATTTTGTCAATTTTATCTCCAAAAGTAAGCATAATAAGTTACCTAATATGCACGAGTATACACATTCACTACTATATTGGTAATAACATGATTAATATAGCTCAGTTCAACCCGTGTGTCCCTTTTCTTCTTCCGTTCTGCTTCTCTCTCTGTTACAGTAGCCGAAAAAGAAGTAATAATTATTGATTCCAGGGGCTTCTCTTCAAGAATCGTACAAAAGTTTGAAGACCTAAATCAAATTGAGTGTCAAAATCTGATGGCAGTTGCAATCAGTAATCAAGATATGAATGGGCAACGTAGCTGTGATGACTACACTAATAACAATATTATTTGTCAGCTTACGGATCCAGAAGGGAATCCATATGGCGATGCCATTTATCTTCCACAAAAAGCAGCGCCTACTCAGCATCAACAGCTCGTCAATGCCCTTCTCCAAAACAAGGAGAAATTTCCATATGCATTTTACATAGTTAACTAAGAGCTTGTGGTTGAGCTTGGTGTTTACTTGCAAAAGTTAACTAAGAAATTTTTCGAATCCTTCCATTGAATCTATGTTCTGCTACTACACAGGTCACACAGAAGCAGTTCTTTCAGTTGCATTGATAGTAGGCAACTTGCTAGTGGATCCGGGGACACTAAAGTACGATCGTGGGATCTTAGTACACAAACTCCGTTGTTCACACAGTACTGGACATAAAAATTGGGTGTTGTACGTTGCATGGTCAGCAGATGGGTACCATCTAATGAGTGGTAGTATAACTGGAGAACTTATTCTGTGGTATCCAAAAACTGGAAAACAACTTGGCAACGCTCTTAAAGGTCACAAGAAGTGGATTACTGGAATTTCATGGGAGCCTATGCATTTGAATGCTCCAAGCCGTTATTTTGTTAGTTCTAGCAAAGATGGAGATGCACGTATTTAGGTGGTTATACTACACAAATATATTGTCCTTGCAGGCCACACACTCGCAGTTACATGTGTGAAATAGAGTGGTAGTGGAAATATCTATACAGGCTCTCAAGATTGCACTATCAGAGTATGGGAATCCGAACAAGGAAAGTGTATATGCACATTAAAGAAGTGTGGGCATTGGGTTAATTCATTAGCTTTTAGCACCAAATGTACTCTTCGTACTGGTGCATTTGATCATACCGGAAAAAGCTTTTCCTCTCCTGAGGAATTGAAAGAGGCACCGCTTGCAAAATACAAAAAAGTGAAGGGTAATGCCCTTGAGAGACTGGTTTTAGGATCAGACAATTTACCTTGATGGAAACATCTCATTTTTATTTTTTAGATTCTCGGACTTTCTTTTTACATTCTACCTACAAGTTTTCCCACTATTTACATTCATAGAACACTTATTCAGTCTAAAAAACTATCACAGTAAAAGTAATTGTCAATTCTTTTGACTAAACATTGCAGATTTTTTATGTTACTATTGGATTTATTCCCACTACCAGATTTCTAACTTTAAAATTGGTGTCAACGTAAGAAAAAAAGTTAGATTTACAAATTAATACAGATGGACTAGGGTGCAAGAGAAGGAAGAGGGGGATTTGATACACTCTGGTTATTGTGGTAAGATTAACCTATCTCTTTTGCATTATCTAGTCAGTTACCTTTTGCTTTTATTTAGTAAGAATAGGTGTTACTTATGTTATGTTTCTGAAATATAACTAGGTTGCACTGAGCGTGCTTGAATATTCTGGACTTATCAATCAAGTCGACTTCGAATTGCAGACATTACTGATTGAACCCATCTCTGTTGGATGTTGCGAGAATGACCATGCTTACAAAGGCATTTCTGCTTTTATGATTAACTTATGAGTAAATAACTGTATGAATTTTTTTTAAACACCAGAGAAATGATTTACATAGGTATGACGACTTATTCCTTAGTACATGGTTATTTATAATTATGTTGGATCCCGATAATTTCACTTAAAAATTGAAGTGACATTGAAATGGAATTATGAGAAGAAGTATGTGAGAGGTTAGTTTTGAGATATTTTTGATAACGAGTTTCAGTTTGCTTAAGTTTCTTACATATCAATGTATAATGATGCCTAGTGTAGTGTGTCCAAAATAGATATAGGAATGTAACAAACATTGAGATTCGTAGAAAAACCACACACAGTTAACAATTGAAAGCCCATACATGAAATCAAATTATATTTATAAAATCTTTTAATCATTATTTTCTCATTGTCGCATATGAAGTGTACAGTGAAGTACCAACTTATTACGCATGTACTCTTTTATTAGAAACTCATAATTATATTGCATAGGAGTAGAAAAGCATGGATAAAGTACAAAATGGTTACATGCGTATTGTTTTATTTGTTTACTGAAACTCACAATCATATTGCCCAACTATATGTTTGGTAATTGCCAGACTAACATGTGGAAAACACTATATATATACTATCACGTAATATGGCAGTACAAATATAAAATGATGATTTTAGAGTGCTAAATTCTACAAAATAAATGAAGGAAAATAAATTCATAACCATACAATTGGAAACAAAGAAAAGGAGAAAGAAATTGAAACAAAACAACAGAATTAATGATCTTAAATCCTAAATTTAGGATAAAGAAATTGATTGGATTTGAAATTAAAAAAAGACTTATAATAAAAAGAATATCTAACCTTTAACGGAGAGCATTTTCAATGCATATGGAACTTTGTCATACACGATAGTAGTAGTGCGAATTGATTCAAATTCAAGTTATACTTTTAAGGGTGTGTTGTAATACATTTTCCTTGTAGTTGGAGATCTTATGCAATACAAGAAGAGAAATTGCATTATAGTAGGCACAAAGTGGGGAAAATAAAAAATAAAACACAACAATAATTAATTTAGTTACGACTAGATGCATTAATTAAAATTATGATAGATTAGTAAATTTGTAATGCATACGTCAGTCAAAATCAGAGTTTATTTCAATTCATGATAAATTCAATTTGGATGGTTATTTTGCACATAAACTCAACTTATACAAGATTACTTTGCATGTATATATATATATATATATATATATATGTGTGTGTGTGTGTGTGTATGTGTGTGTGTGTGTGTGTGTGTGCGTGTGTGTGTGTGTGTGTGTGTGTGATGTTGATTTACCGTGATATATTGTTAAACCACCGTTCTTATTCTTAGACTAAATTAACTATGTTTTTTGAAGTTAACAAAATTATATTAATAAGATCAACAATAAACAAAGTTTGATAAACATTAACTAAATTAATAATGACAATGAATTTCCTGATAATAACAATGATTTAACTAATTTTAATTGGATTAACTATGTTTTTTTTTAAGTTAACAAGTTTATTACACTAAAATGATAAAAATAATTAGCTAACCTTGATTAAACCAACTAAGTCTATAATAATAATAGTAATAATAATAATAATTATTATAATTGAACGCAACAAATTTTAAGAACCAGCATGCCATCTATTATTGAAATTGTGGCAAATTCTTATTATTGATTATCAATCTTGTCTATAAGTAATTAGCTTTTCTGGATGAAGACAATCAGCAACAACTGACATGAATTTAATTGTTATATGTATTATTGTGACGACCACCCACAAGACCTGCACTTAACAAAGGAAATAATGCGCTGAAAGATGTGCTAGGCAGCTATGGACGATCATCAGGGTATGATCAATCAGAACCTTTTGTATAACTCATAACGTAAGGATAAAATACAATAGAACATATACAACATGCAATAATAGTGAAGCAGAATTGAGTAAAATCTTAATCTTTTCCATATCACCATGAAATATCCATACAACCTTGGATTACACTATAAGAGTCAGTACAATCAGCCTCACTACAACTCACTCTCAGAGAGTACATCATACAGCGGATAACAACAATAGTAGATAGTAGGAAATAATACGCCAGCCTCCTGCTCGTCGTCGCTCAGCATCATCTTCCTCATCAAGATACACTATCTGTCACTTGCTACTCATTCTACCCATCCACAACTGGATGAACGTCCCAAGGTAATAAGAGGGAGGCATAAAACCTTGAGTCATACAATAGTCTTAATGAGCGATAAAACAACTATCTAACATCATCAATAAAGTATATGAGAATAGACTGATTAATCAACTAATCTACCAACATCAACAGAGAAGAACCCAAACTCGTCTTCCTCACATCCGACAGTGACAACCTTTACAATAATTAAGTAGAAACAAACAATACATTCATAGCAATCAGTTATCAAGCGTAGACCATCCTAATCGATATTGACATCTCCCAAGCACAAGCCCCGAAGGCCTAAACCAACTTTAGACAAGCACCCAAGAGATATCTCCTTCAACGTCGAATAATCTACACAAGACGATACAAGAAAAACAATCATCATCCATGACTCTTACTATCACCGCCGTTTTTTCTTTGAAACCATCGTTAATGTATGACCGGCTCAACATCATGTCGCCTGTCAAGGGCTAATGGTAAACACCAGTTCTATCAAAACTCCATATGCAATCGTGACTCATATCTCTAGTCCCATCAAAACTGGCCATGGTACTCGACAATTCAATTGGTCTTTTAGGCGCCCCTATTATACTCCTTCTTTGAGTCCGCTAGAACCTACGACAACGATAATTCCTCGACCTCCATAACTCTAGCCGTCATCACCGGCGACTATCCATAGCTCAGGCCCCTTCTCGAGCAACCATTACCCACAAACTCAACATCCTTGAGTCATCTTCACATTTGTTTGCATTTCATTGATCAACGAACATTTTAAAACACTTCAAACATTCCACCTTGAATATAACTCGAAGTCACATCCATTCTCGAACCAAATATATCCTCATTGTTTGGTCAATATAGTAGGGTTGTTTTCTCATTCTTAGGGCCGTCCATTGACCCATCATTGCCACGACCCAACTTAACTGGCACTGATCCATCACTTACTTAAGGTCCATTAACTTCGACCGACCCGACACCTAATGACCCACTCCATGCCTTCAGGTAGCCTCACAATCCATTACTTCCATCGAGTCATCCTAATAGCCCAACGACCCGACCTATTGATGCTTCTGCAACCCGACTCCTCGAAGCACCAACGACCCAACTTTAAAGCTCCAACGACCCGACTCATACTCCCTCGTTCCATCAGGTTCCAATGACACGAAGCCTTTCAAAGCCACAACGACCTTTGTGTCTAACGACCCGACTTCATGCCACATCATCAGCGACCCGACTCATAGATGATCAACGACCCGAGCTAGGACGAACTGGTGCCCCCCAACAACTTGAAGCTAACGACCCGTTGAGTTCCACCCTCCAACAACCTGCCTTCCACGACCCAACCATGTTTTAGAGCACAAGCCAACAACCTGACTTGATTCTCCACCAATCCATCTCTTTTCCAACCGATCCATCGCTGAACTCGACCAATCCATCGACAAGCTTGACAACAATGCACACACATCATCCAAATCGATCAATTCAATTATCAACACTTCAAGAAATCATCCAACAACACTTGCACAACAATTAATCATCAACAACCATATGGAATTCACCAAATCATGATAAATCAATGAATAAACAAAATAGTTGATCTAAACTTGCATAAACATGTAAATTAACATCATAATTACGGATTTAAGTAGCTAGATTAGATACTATGGTGATTCAGATGAAAATATACTTATATGATGTAAATCTAGGTGAAAAAAACTTGAAATGATGAAAATAAGGTCAAGCAACCCATATACTTGATTGAATCCGTGTGAGAGATGCTTATTACTCACCAATTCTTCAAAATGACTTGAAATCACTAAATTCCCAATCTAGCAAGAAAAGAACAATCTTCAAACTCCTCAATTTGATGTGATCTCCCTTCACTTGATGTAGATCTAGCTTTGCTTGATGTAGATCTTCAATCTTCTTGCGTAGATTTAGAATTTTAATGGAGGAAAGATGTATGTGATTGAGCAAGGAGGATCACGAGCTCAAACAAATGAGAGAATGAAGAAAGTAAATTATTCCACATACCTCTACCCCTTTTTTAAAGCCTCTAACCAGCCCACTAATGGGCCACACCAATTCATCCCATTAATGACTAACCAAACCTGTATAGAAATTGTGCAGCAGTAAAACAACGATTCCTCCCAAACCGCTGAATCAAATTTTTAATGAGACCACTCTACGGAATTGGCAACACCATTTCCTTTCCAACGAAATCGACCTCAACACCTGATTCGATCTCAGTCAAAAGTTATGCCCTGTACAAAACTGACAGGGGCAAAATAGTCACAAATAAAATTGATAAAAATTATGGACATGTCTCACATCCCTATAACGAACATATCAAAATATGTGAATGATCTGACCCTCGGGGAATTAAATAAAAATATTTTACAAACCTCCAATACGTTAAATGCAGGTCGCTATAAATTTCCCTCCTTAGGAAGTTCGCCACCGAAATTCCAAGCAAACATAAGCAACCAAAACAATTCCGCATGCCTACCATCCACAAACTGCCAATTTACCATCCAAACTAGCACCCATCTATCCATGCATTCATAGCCTTAACCTAGCATGTAGGATTCTAATGAAATAGTACAATCTACAATGATGTAAGGTGACACGATTTTAATGGGTCATACCGACAAAGAGTTTTGGATAGGTCGTCTTCATACTCTCTTCCGTCTCCTACGTGCAACTGTTATCATCCTCACTCCACTGCACCTTAACTAGTTTAACCTTCTTCCTTCTAAGTTGTTTCGTGTCATTCCCCATAACGCGAAGCGGCTTATGAAGCTTCGTAACTACGATCTCGACATCTAGGTCTTCATACCGTTCTAGAGATACCACCTCATTTGCATCATGCACACACTTTCGTAGAAACGACACATGGAAAACATTGTGCACACTCGACATCTTCACGAGAAAATCCATTCTATATGCGAATTTTCCAATCTGCTCAACTATCGGAATCGGTCCAACGAATCTTGGGGCCAACTTTCCTTTGCTTACGAACCGAACAGCATTCTTTAACGGCGAAATCTTCACAAAAACCAAGTCGCCAATGTCGAACACCAAATCCTTTCGATGTTTATCAGCGTAACTCTTTTGATGATCTTGGGCTGCTTTCATTCGTTGTCGAACGATCTCAATACAATCCCAGGTCTCTCTAATTATCTCAGGCCCAAGTTTAAACTTATCTCCAGTTTCTAACCAACATGCTGGGGAATTACACGGTCTACAATAGTACGCTTCGTATGGTGCCATCCTAATGCTCGACTGGTAGTTGTTGTTGTATGCAAACTCGACTAAATGTATATGGTCTTCCCATTATCCTCCGAAGTCCAATACACAAGCCCTCAGGAGATCTTCCAAAAATCGGTCAACCCTCTCGGTTTGACCATCGGTTTGGGAATGATAAGTCGTATACAAACACAATTCGGTTCCCAAAGTCTCTTGCAAACTCTTCTAAAATCCACTCATGAACAATGGATCTCGATCACTTGCTATGCTCTTTGGGACACCATGGAATCGAATTATCCATTTAATATAAAGCTCAACCAACTTCGAAACTGTCCTAGTCGATTTGACAGAAATAAATCTTGCGCTCTTGGTCAAATGATCCACTATGACCCAAATCCCTTGTTTCCTGCCCTGGCTCTAGGTAGTCCATCGATGAATTCCATCGATATCTGCTCCCACTTCCATATAGGAACTTCCAATGGCTGAAACAATCCACTTGGCCTTCACTGTTCAGCTTTCACCAACCGACAGTTCATGCATTTGCAAATGAACTTTCCAACATCTCTCTTCATCCCATCCCAGTAGTAAGCGCACTTCACGTCCCGATACATTTTGTTACCATCAAGATGAATCGTCAACTTCGAGTGATGACATTCCCTCAGAACCTCATCTCTCAATCCGTCAATATCACGAACAACCAGAAGTGCTTTCTTTCGAAGCTAACCCTCTCGATCGACCTCAAATTCCTTATCCTTTGGTTCTAACTTTTGGATAATCTCGACAAGCTTTGCATCACGCTTTTGGCTCTCACCAATTCTTTCGATAAGAGTAGGTCTTATCGATAATCTTGCCAACATTTCAGGTTCCAATTCACATCGTGGTCTGAAAGCATATCCTTCCATGTACTCGAGGTGCTTCCATTCCAAAAAAATTGCTCCTAAACTTGCGTGTCTTCGACTCAACGCATCTGCCATTGCATTACCTTTACCAGGAGTATATGCTATACCAAAATCATACGATGCCAGAAACTCTAACCACTGTTGCTGCCGAAAATTCAAATCCTTTAGGGAGAAAAGAATCTTCAATGACTTGTGATCCGTAAACAACTCGAATTGAACTCCCAACAGGTAATGTCTCCACATCTTCAGAGCAAACACTATCACTGCCAACTGCAAATCATAAGTTGTATAATTCCTTTCGTGCGGCTTCACTTGTCAACTTGCGTAGGCCACTACTCTATCTTTTTGCATCAGCACTGCTCCAATTCCAGTACAACATGCATCGATGTATACCACCATCTCTTCATTCCCACTCGGAATGGTCAAAATAGGAGCACTCTTCAGTCTCTCTTTTAGGATTCCTAAAACTTGCTCACACTTCGCATCCCATGTGAACACTTGATTCTCCTTCATCAACCCTGTTAATGGTGCAACTATCTTGGAGAAATCCTTGGTAAAACGACGATAATATCCCGCCAACCCAAGGAAACTCTGAACATTTATCACATTCTTAGGTCTATCCCAGTCTTGGATTGCTGGCACCTTAGAGGGGTCAACCGCTATTCCATTTCTAGAAACAACATGGCCTAAGAATCTCACTTCGGTCTTCTAGAAGTGACACTTCGAAAACTTAGCTCTCAGCTGATACTTTCAGAAGATTTCCAAAACAACTCGCAAGTTCTTCTTATGCTCTTCCTCATTCTGGGAGTAAACCAGAATATCATCCATGAACTTGTTCAACTGATCTCTGAAAACCCTATCACGTAAGTCAACCCGAACGGCAACACCAACCATTCGAATAAACCAGATGGTGTCCTAAAAGCAGTCTTCGGCACATTATCCTTTGCCTTCAACTGGTGGAATCCCGTTGCCAAATCCATCTGAGAAAACACCTTGGCTCTGTGAAGCTGATCGAACAAATATTCTATCTTCGGCAATGGATATTTGTTCTTCTTGGTCACCTTGTTCAGCTCACGATAATCCACGCACAATCCCAAAGATCCATCTACCTTGGTTGCAAACACAACTGGTGCACCCCATTCGGACACACTTCTCCGAATGAATCATTTTCCCAAAAGGTCACGTAATTGCACCTCTAATTCTCATTGTTCCTTAGGCACCATCCTCCTAAGAGGCATGGCGATAGGTCTAGCACCCTTGACCAAATCGATTTTGAACTCAATCTCACGATGTGGTGGTAATCCTTTGACCTTGTCAAAGTCTTCATTAAGCTCACTTGCGATTAGCACTGATGACAAGTCTTCCCCTGGAATTAAAGGCAAATATAAATAGCTCACGAAGACACCATCTTCGGGATTACATCAAATCACAACCATTCGCCCATCCACATATCCGACCGTCACCTCCAACTTCTCGCAATCCACTTTTGCCACGTACCTCTTGAGCCAGTCCATACCCAAAATAATCTCAAACCCAGTGAAGTTCGAAATAAACCAATTACACTAAGGAGCAACCATGACTCGACAACCGTAGACTACGATAAATCATACACAAACTGGATGAACTAACAACTGGATTAGTTACAACAAAAGTTCTACCACAAGTCTCGGGTTCCAAACCTAAGCGTTACACAAGCTCATTACAAATGAAAGAATGCGATGCTTCAGTATCGAACAACACGCAAACTAAAACATCTCTAACGGAAAGAATACCTTGAATGACGACACTCTTCCCTTTCTCCTCTGCCATATGTGCCCTTGAAGACGATGGAACAACCTCCAAAGCATACGCCTACATAATCTGCTTTCCCTTTGATAGTTCTAGATAGTCCTTCTTGAGTTTCCCAGGCTTTCCACAGTTATGACACTTCTTCTCGGCTTTCAGATTCTTGCAGTCCCTGGAAAAATGGCCCTTCTAGTGGTAGTTATAGCAAGTCACTTCGCCTTTCTGCTTTTTTTGACCATCCTTCCCTTTCTGTTGTTCCTACTTCCTCTTTTTTGTTAATACCATGCTGCTATGGTTTCGGTTAGCTGCAACAACAGTCTCTTCCTTGGGAAACAAACTCTTGTTCTTTAGAGCTTTCTCAGCGATCTTCTCATAAGTATCATCTAGATGATCCACCAGCTGATTCTCAAGGTGCTTATCCAAACCCGTGACAAATTTCTCGTTCTTCTAATAAAGAGTCTCAACTTCTGAACGATCATACTTTGATGAAGCTTCGAAGTCAGAAAAATACTCCAACACTAGTCGACCATTCTTCTTAGGCTCAACAAACCTCTTAAATAAAATAGACTTCTGAACGGTAGATATAAACTTTGTTTCAAACTTGAATTGGAACTACTCACATGAGATATTGTCATATGAGGTTTCTAGAGTGATAGAGTTCCACCAATCTATAGCTCTTCCATGTAGCTGTCTTGATGCAAGCTTCCTCTTTGTCGCATTGCCACTGCCCATGTCTCCAAAACTTCGAATGCAAGTATCAAGCCAACCTTGAATCTCCGTAATCATCTCTATCCCTTTAAATAGCTTCCCTCCTAGAGTAGCGAAGTCTTTGCATAGCTCTGTGAAGTCCACATCCCTAAGCACTTGCACTTGAACTCCTACATCTACCACGGCTGTCTGTTGAGTAGGTACCCTCCTCATGATCGCTTCCATCATGGCATCTAACATAGCTCGGTAGTCTGATATACCGCCATTACCCCCTACAGGAACAGTCTCCTCTCTAGCAATGTGTCTCGTCGTTCGACGACTCATTCTGAATTTGAAAAATAGAATGATTAGTCCACATCCGAGAAAAACTGCAAATGGAGTTCAAACGCTACTATACTATACACTTATATATATTATACACCCATCAAAAATCTACAAATATGTCTCTCATATGTAATTACGTTTTTGGACTTTGGCTAAAATCGATTAACCCGAGCTCTGCCACCAAACGTGATGACCATCCACAATTCCTACACTTAATAAGGGAAATAGTAAGCTGAAAGATGTGCCAGAAAGCTATGGATGATCATCAGGGTAGGATAACACAAGCCGAACCTATCATATAACTCACATCGCAAGGATAAAATATAGCAGAATATATACAACAGACAATAATAGTGAAGCAGAATTGTGCAGAATCTTAGTCTTTTTCATATCACCATGAAATATCCATAAAACCTTGGATTACAATATAAGAGTCCGTACAATAAGCCTCACTACAAGTCACTCAGAGAGTACATCAAATAGTGGAAAACAACAATGGTAGATAGTAGGAAATAATACGCTAGCCTCCTGCTCGTCGTCGCTCAGCTGTATCATCCTCATCAAGATCTACTACTTGTCATCTACTACTCAATTTTCCCATCCACAACTGGTTGAACAACCTAAGGTAATAAGAGGAGACATAAAACCTTGAGTCATACAAAACTTTTAATGGGCGATAAAACAACTATCTAACATAATCAATAAAGTATATGAGAATAGGAAGATTAATCAACTAATCCACCAACATCAACAGGGAAGAACCCAAACTCGCATTCCCCAAATCCGATAGTGATTTTCTTTAAAATAACCAAGTAGAAACAAGCAAAACATTCATAGAAATAAGTTATCAAGTGTAGACCATCCTAATCGATATCGACATCTCCCAAGCACTAGCCCTGAAGGCCTAAACGAACATCAGACAAGTACCCAAGAGATATCTCCTTCGACGTTGAATAATATACAACAGACGATACAAGCATAAACAATCATCATCCATGACTATAGCTATCACCGCCAATCTTGCTTTGAAACCGTCGTTAATCATATGACCGACTCAACATCATGCCGACTGTCAAAGGCTAATGGTAAACCCCGGTTCTATCAAAACTCCATACGCCATCGTGACTCGTTCCTCTAAGCCCATCATGACTGCTTAGGGTAATTAACTATTCAACTGGTCTTTTAGGCATCCCTATTATACCCCAGTTTTGAGTCCGCTAGAACCTATGACAACGATAATTCCTCGGCCTACATAACTCTAGTCGTCATCACCGGGGAATATCCATAGCTCAAGCTGCTTCTCGAGCAATCATTATCCACAAACTCAACATCCTTGAGTCGTCTTCACATTCGTTGCATTTCATCGATCAACAAACATTTTAAAACACTTCAAACATTCCACCTTGAATATAAATCAAAGTCACATCTGTTAACCCCATTGTGAAAACGCAGTTTGAAATTATGAATTGTTCACGAACAGTGATGAGCGGCATGGAATCAAGTCATGTAGCAGCATGTTGTTATGACCATGCAGTTCATGGCATTAAATCTATTCATACCATGAGCCACTAAAAGCATGTCGTTCACGTCAGCTCGTTCAATATATGCAAACCATGTCATTGAAATAAAGTCGTTAACATGAAATGGAATCAAGTCGCTCAGAGCGCCATGGTGATCGCTGCACTTAAGTCGTTGGCACGATATATCTTCCATGTCGTTATTACTCATGTCGCAAGTCATCCTTATGCAAAGATTATACAAAGAAAGAAATTTAGGATGATACGCATGCATGGGTGGAAAATATTTATAATGGAGTGATGTAGCAGGCGTGCAAATGGAGACAGTGCTTCAATGACGTAACACGTATAGCTTACTCCTTGGATAAATACTTTAAGATATCAAAGCCCAAACTATATCCATAAAATCAAGAATAACACGGTTTGCGCCCAATTCATTCATGCGACATGGTGACCACGGCTTGGTTGAAGCAGTCAAGCCCTTTGGTTCCATTCTGTGCAAAAAGAGGTTGTTCACTATGGCATGGAATCATGACGCTCCCGAGCTTGCATTAGGTCGTAATGCATGATTGAACGGTTTGAATTAATGCCAGCTACATGCGATGGTTAATATTAGAGCACACATGTAATCCGCTACTAATGCGAGAACTGGGAAGGTCCTTGTTACATAAAGGGCACGCGTTGTTAGTTATTTAAGCCGCATGCAAAAAGCAGGGACTAAAAGACAGCAGGCATTACCTAAAGTCGTTCACTTATTCCATGCTGCAAGTCGCAATGTACATTTGGGAGCCAAGTTGCACATAAAAGCATGTCGCAGACCAGCTGTCAACAACTGTAAAGAGTAAGGTGCCAGCTGTACACCCTAAATTGCAGGAATGCCACTCCACACCACTCTCATCTATAAATACCCCCACACATAACATTTGAGAAGGGACCGAAAATTCGACCCTGAATGGCTACTAAAACCATTTTCCCAACACTTTAAGCTCCATTCCAAGCTCCATTAATGGTTTCTCAAGATCAATCCATCAATCTCTAATAACAAATGGATCAAATCTACTCCAAACACCATTAGAAATCTCTCCAACTCGACTCAAGTGATCTCCAACAGCTATTAATTCTCTCTCAAGCCTAGATCTAACATAAAATCACCAGGGAGTCAAGGAAAACCACTGAAGTGATCAAGTGTTGAAGATATTCATCATATCTCCACCACACTTGGAGAAGATCAAACCGTTCCTTTGGTAGATTCAAGTGAAATCTAAATCAAAGAGAGAGATAAAAGAGAGAGATATCACAAATAAATGAAGTGAATGAAATCATGTATTTTGTGAACTCCAAAGTGCTAATGAAAATTGCTACCATAGTGGACGTAGGTCTAAATTGACCAATCACTCTAAAATCTCGTGTTTTTACTTATTTTTACATTTCATGGCTCCATTATTCTATTTCATACCATTTGGTGGAGTGTTCTAAACACCTTTGGTGTTGAAGTCATTTTTTGATTTGAACATTTGGCGCCTTCTGTGGGGCCATGTTCACATTTCTCTCAAATTCAAGAGCCTTCCATTGAAGTTCTAAACCCGCTTCCACTATAGATTCTCCAAGTCTAAGATCCTGGCCAATAGACGAATTCTCTCCAAAATTCAAAGCTTTAACCGAAATAATGGAACAATCAAAGTCGAAGAAATGAGGAAGTACATCCATAAGAGGTTCCGATAATGTTGATCGTGAAGCTACGCCGCAAACGAATAATCTCGAAGTTGGAAAAAGTTCTAAGGGCGGAGGCTGTGTAACGAGAGATGAGTTGGACATAGTTGTGTCCAACTTGAACTAGAGAATGGATAGTTCTACCAAGGCTCTGATGGAGAAGTTAGATGCGGTTCTCAATGCCCGGAAAAATCTAGCCCCTCAAAATGTCCATGTTGATTTTATGGAAAGGCCGATTCATCCGCTTCTGATCATAACCACAATGACAACATGGAAGACGATAATGATTGGTTGAATGATAAAGATGAGACTAACATCCAAGACTTGAAGCTAAAAGCTAAAAATCATTCCAAGGGAAATACTCTATGGGTTACTAGTCCAACCACGGGGGCACCTCCTCGGCGAGAAGGTAAAGGACCTAAGTCTTCTAATCATGATCGCTTGCCCAGACAAACATTTGGTAAAGAACTTAGCCTCCCAGAGGGGCATAGCACTAAAGAATACATCTCGAATATGATAGAACAGATCGTGAAGAGGAATCAAGCTAGCAATGATGATGAAAGAGAATGGGATTCCTCTCCTGATAGGACTCTGTTCACCGAGAGAGTCCGAGAAACAGAGTGTTCGAAGAAGTTCACTCCTCCAACTTTGCCTCCATACAATAACCATGTTGATCCTAACTACTTTTTGTTCAAGTACGAGTGACATATGAGTGCAACAAAAGCAACATACGAGATGAGATGCCTATACTTTCCTCTCTACCAAGAAGGTGTTGTGTCATTATGGTTCACAAAGCTACCACTTAAGTCCGTAGATTGATTCTCTGACTTGACCAGAAAGTTCAAGGAGCAGTTTCGACTGTACGCTACAAAAGCCAAAGTTGTTATAACACTTTCAGCAATGAAGCAGAATCCAAAGGAATCCGTTAAAGCTTTTCTCAGCCGAATCAATGTTCCCTTGTCCGATTTGATAAATCCATAGCCTCGCATAATCATCATGGCATTACTCTACACTATAGACAAGAAAAGTGAGTTTGGGAGATGGATAAAGATGAAGGAACCAAATACACTTGATAAATTCTATAAAAAAAAGTGGAAGAGTATATGAGAGTAGATGGCGATCCTCCTCCTATTGGAACAAGCAGCACTGCTAAGGATAAAAAGAGTGCTAATGCTCAAGTTAATCAACAGAAAACTCAGGGGCAGAAGCGAGCCAATGACGGGAATGAAAACAAAGCTAATAAGAAATTTCACCTTCATGACTCGTCGGAACTAACTCCTCTAAATGACACTCTTGAAAACATCTACCTTGCCACGAAGGATGCAAAAGACTACCCGGAGCCTCGGGCAATGAAGGTGAATGACCATCTAACCAAATCTGGAAAGTCCTGCCGGTTCCACAATCAGCCGGGCCACAATACCAATGAATATAGGAATCTGAAATCATTGATCGAAGAGCTGATTAGGAAGAACTGCTTGCAACAATATATGAAGAATCCCTAAGATGCAAATCCTTCTGCAACTCCCCAGGGACAAGGTGCATCAAATGGCCAGTCCGATCCAAACAACAGAGCTTCCGCTCAACCCAATGCAAGGCCGATCATCAACTGATGACCGCTGGTGGTGCTCTAATATCAGTGCCTTAGAATAAGCAATCTCCTTCACCATCACTTTACTTGTTGCTTTACTTATTGCTATGTTCAAATTTCCTTTTAAAGTCTGCAATGATTTACATGCATTGTACAGATCAATAGCCTTGCGAATAAAGTCTTATCTACATGTATAAATCTCTTACTTGAAAAATATACAAAATTAGCTAAAGGTGATTTCTTCATTGCAGGCTATCCAACAAATGTTTGCTTCTCTAAGTTTCGACCAAGTGAGACAACCTTGATAACACCATGTCAAGGGTAGATTGAGAAAGTCCCAAAGGGTCAAATGGCGAAGAAAGTAGCAAGCAGCCACAGATCCAGAACACTAAAGGTTATGGGAATTCGTTGTGCTAAACGAAGCGTGGGAGTTTACTATGTGAAACGATGTGTGGGAGTTCATTATGCGAAGCGATGCAACCTCACCAAAAGGTCGTAGGAATTCGTTGTGCGAAACGAAGCGTGGGAGTTCACTATGTGAAACAATGTGCGAGAGTTCGTTACGCGAAGCGATGCAACCCTCTAAGGTCGTGGGAATTCGTTGTGCGAAACAAAGCATGTGAGTTCACTATGTGAAACGATGCACGGGAGTTTGTTATGCGAAGCGAATCAATCTCACCCAATGATCGCGGGAATTCGTTGTGCGAAACGAAGCGTGGGAGTTCACTATGTGAAACGATGCGCTGGAGTTCGTTATGCGAAGCGATGCAGCCCTTCAAGGTCATCGGAATTCGTTGTGGGGAAGGAAGCACGGGAGTTCACTATGTGAAACGATGCATGGGAGTTCACTACGCAAAGCGATGCAATCTCACCCAAAGGTCACGGGAATTCGTTGTGCGAAACGAAGCGCAGGAGTTCACTATGTGAAACGATGCATGAGAGTTCGTTACGCGAAGCAATGCAACCCTCCAAGGTTGTGGTATTTCATTGTGCAAAACGAAGCGCAGGAGTTCACTATGTGAAATGATGCGCAGGAGTTCGTCATGTGAAGCGATGCAACCCTCCAAGGTTGCGGGAATTCGTTGTGCGAAACGAAGCATGGGAGTTCACTATGTGAAACAGTGCACGGGAGTTCGTTATGCGAAGCGATGCAATCATCTAAGGTCATGGGAGTTCATTGTGCAAAACGAAGCGTGGGAGTTCAGTATGTGAAACGATGCGTGGGAGTTCGTTACACGAAGCGATGCAACCTCACCCAAATGTCGCAGGTGGTCGTTGTGCGAAATGAAGCGCGGGTGTTCGCTATGCAAAACGATGCACGGGAGTTCGTTACGCGAAACGGTGCGACCTCACCTAAGCCTAACCCAAACGATGCACGAGAGTTCATTACGTGAAACGATGTGACCTCACCCAAACCTCGCATGAGTTCGCTTTCCAAAATAATGCAACAACTAAAAATCCTTTCCAAAGAGAAAGCCACATCTCCATAGCAGAGATCAACTATCCTCAGTGAAGTCTATAATGTCGATTCAGTCAGTAGGAGAAGACAAATGTTGGGTTATAAACGACCTCTCCATAGTAAGGGCATCCAATGGAATCTCCAATGTTGGAACTGATCGACAAAAAGGGCAAACACTAAGCCATAAAATTTTGCCGACAATAAAGACTAATGACGACCCCCTAGGCAGGGGCACGAGTATCAAAAGCTTCTCCAAGAAGAAGCAGAAAATTAATCACAGATACGTATTTCCCAAATGTGGAATGTCCTACACCATCATATAAGTTGTTAAAACAATGTCGCTTGAAATCCACAATCGGCTTTTGTCAATTAGTTGTTCTTAAGCGTCAATGCGAATTCGAATTAGAATATTGTGTATATGCAGATAATATTGGCCGATTATAAACCATTGAATAAAATAGTTCTGCGTAGACACTTCATTCAATTCAATAATAAAATATTCGCCATTTTAAAATTTTCAACTGACTAATCTGTTGTAGATATGAGCAGTCGATAACAAAATATTCGCCCACAAATATGCAATGTTTCTATTGTTAAAAATAGGTTGTAGCAGTGAAAAAAGGCACAACCGTCGTTCACTTTAGAGAGTGTGTATAACCTCAGTAAAAATACAATGTCTAAGCGATTTCATAAAACAAGTAATTTAGCGTGAATTAGTCACGATCGTTTTAGTGAAAATCGAGCGCAACTAATCCATTACGAATTTCACTTGTTTCACACACTCAAGCCCGAATTAAGACTAAGGAATTCACACACTGTGACACCCCATATCCGTTAATGTCACTCACTAAGAGAACGCATTAAGTTTCATGAAGCGTTATAGGTAAACAAAAACATTACAAGACAGATATAAAATAGCAGCGGAATTAAAAACTTTATTAATTACAAAGCATCGTAGTTCAAAACATGGTTACATTACATGTGTGAAAAGCATAAAACCCAATACATCATTAAAATTATGTCTTGTACTTAAAATATCAGAGTACAATAAAAGAAGCATAATTCCCTAAAAGAAAACATAAGTCATAGTAGAGAGAGATATGAAACCAAGCAGTACATCTAAGCAGCTCCAAGCAAGATGTAAGCAGAATCCTGATCAAGCTTGAGTATTACCACCGTGAGAACCTGGAGGAGGAACGGAATAGAAAGAAGAGGAAACAAAACGTGTCAGACATAAAGTCTGACGAGTCCAGTTACTTTTAACATAAAAATAAGTAAAAGTATAATGATAAGCATATAAAGTGGATTAAAGAAATAACATCATAAAAGGCAGGTATGACAAGGTAAACTGGATATACATGATAGATTACATTACACTTCTCTAATGATTCCTCTGCACCAATACTAGTATAATGAGATTGAAATGATCCCCAACATATATAAGATGGTAGACTTAGGCGTACTTCTGGTTAGAGGTTTTAACCCCATACAATCAACATGCAACCCAACATAACGGGCTTCTAAACTTTACCAGAGTTTAGATGTACCCTAACTACTACACTAATCGATTGGCTCCTTACTCCGTAGATACCCTATGCTGGCCCCACACTAGGGTGTATCACTCCCTAAAGTGGCAACCTTTCATTTTCAGGATGTGCAAAACCATATCTACATGTGTCATGATGTCTTATCTTCCTCTGTCCGTACCATGCACGCACATGACCCGGTCGGTATCCGCCGTCCACACCGTCCCCACGTCTGGATCTCTTATATTCATCCCAGTAAGCGTGCCCCGACTCTGACCTTGTTCGGAGTACTCGTTTGATACCTATATATGGGTTACTGACTGAAACGGGTCCCACACTCAAGATGATGCAAGCTCTCCCCTTTGTCTTGAATCCCCACTACTAGGTTTTCCTTAGATTATGCCTAATTACCGGTGTCATAAAATTGCATAATCCCAACAGGTTAAGTTTGTGGGCCTATATATAAAAATATTATTCACCAACCCAAGATACTTAACCCACCCACTATTTCAAACAAGTTTACTTAACCCCTATCCAATTTATCATATTCATACAATCCCAATGGATTCAACTAGGTTAAGTATTCAACTTCATAGCCATATTCATTTACGGTTATAATGTACTAGACCTCCCACATTAAGCCTACCACTTGTGGATGCTGGATATGTCGGGCGGTTCCTGGCAAACTACTTCCACAAGTCGGGCTTAACCTCGTGTTTTAGCATGTCTCGTGTTTATGCATATAGACCCCTCACATTAGATTCAACACTTGCGATCGCTGGATATGTCGGGAGGTTCCGGGTAGACTTCTACCACAAGTGTAATCTAACCTCGTGTCTAAGTGCAGTTACAGTTTCTAATTACTGTAATTCTAGGCATTCCAATTATTAACCAATTATTCCTATGCCATTATAGGTTTTCATGCCCCTTTCCCAAGTTATGTTTATAATGAACCATATGCTCTAATTTAAGGTCTTTAATCATAATTTGATTTATGCCCCAAATTCGTATTCATGTATTTTATTCAAGTTATGCCCAAATTTCCCAATACAAGTTATGCCCCAATTTCAACGTTTTCCCCTCGTTCCCAATCTAATGCATTTGCATATTTCAGCGGCATGCCAAGGCTCGAAGATAGCCTGGCTTTGAAAATAAAGGAAAGAGATGAAGGGAAGATGACAGAAATGATCATACTAACAAGATTGATATATAATGGAAGAAACATGCATAAACATATAGTGGCATAATGACAAGGTAGGCATATAGGAACAGATCTGATGAACATAGGACAATAGAACTGACTCTAACATAATAGGGATAGGCATGATGAGGTCTGTACAATAATTTAGATATCCAACTAATAACAGATCTGATCTAATCACAAACATAATAGGAACAAGCATGATGTGATATAAATAATGAATTAGATCTACAAATTATGGCAAATCTGACATGATAAATAGGTATAGGTTCAGATCTAGTTCATAGTCATGTTAGAATAACTTAGATAAATAGGTTATAGAAGATCCGATATGATTCAAATAGTCACAGGAATAGATCCAAGTTATAGTCATGTCAAGATTTACTTTTTAAATCTTTAAATCCAAAGTTATTATAGACTCACAGTGATTTTGGATCTTGAAAGATAGAAGAAGGATTGAATCACATATCTCTAAGATTGAATAACTTGATTGCAAAAGAATAAAAGACTAGATTTAATTTGGGCAGAGGCAACATCTAGTTCTCCATTATTTTTGGTGTGGAGAAACAAGAGAAATGAGGCTATATATATAGCCACCAGCCCCCAGAAAAATATGTCCAGACCTGCCCGATGGGGGTCGACCCTCCCTTATGGGGTCGACCCATGGGTTGACACCCCCTTGTTGGGTCGACCCAGGGGTCGACACCCCTGAGCAGTATTTTTGCCGCCTCTCCAAATTTTCAATTTTAAACTGATTTTTGAATTTCTGGATTAATTATACATATATATATTCTTCTTGTGCGTGTACAAACTTCAAACCTTAATAAATTCTTCATACGTTGTCCGTTTTACGCAAACCAGGTGTCTACTTTGACCAGAATTTCGAGATGAACGCAATAGCGTAGTCCATTTCACTTAATTCTGAATATTAAATTAATTATTCTTTAATTTATCATCTGTAGTGTTGTTAAAATTACGGGGTGTAACATTCTCCCCTACTCAAAGGATTTCGTCCTCGAAATCTCCAAGTTTGGAAGTATGTATATCCTACCATCCATCACCCATCTACTCATCCACCAATCACAGACATCCATTGTCCTCAAAGATTTATAATGCTTATATGAACATATACAAAGGTATGTGTATATGTCCCAATACTAATGCGAAGATCAGGCGGTCTACTGATTTAGTCGTCCTCCATAATGCAATGTATGTTAGTGCCATGAATCCAACATGTATGCAAATAATCATATTATAACATGTAAGTTCTATATGTGTGCACAATCATCCGTCCAAATGCAACATCCATATGATGATACACCCACTTTCATCCATTAAAAAGAAGAAAAATGCACACACATCCATATGCAGTATAAAAGTGATTGAGTCGATAGTGCCTAGTGTGTGTGTATATGCATCCACGAGCAACCACTAGCAAACACTTGCATCCACTTGTATCCATCAAATATAACATGTCTCAAACACATGTTTAAATCCATGGGATTCTTATCTAAAGGTCAAAGATTCGATCGATAGGATATACTTAAATGATAGAAACAAGCATAAATAAAAGCTTTGGAAAGGAAGTTAAGAAAATATCCTCGAAAAGAAAAGGGTACGAAGCGTGAATCTTGTCTTCGGCCTCCTAAGTTACATCCTCTGGGTTATCTCCCCATTGAACCTTCATCAACTTGACTTCTCTATTACGTAGCTTCTTAACTTGTGATCCAAGAATACGGGAGGAACTCGTCCAACTGTCGCCTCCCATTCCACCTCTACTTCCTCCAATATACTCGGCTTATCTACTTCTGCGGTATCATGCAAACACTTCCGCGAATGAGAAACGTGAAAAACATCATGAACGCCGGATAGTCACTCTGGTAGCTTTACTCTATAGGCTTTATGGCCAATCCTTTCTGTTATGGGAAATGACCCTACAAATCTTGGTGCCAATTTCCCTATAGATCTGATGCGAACCACATTCCTTAAAGGTGATAACCTAATTAAAACCATGTATCCCTCCTCAAACTCAATATCAGTCCTTCTCTTATCTCCGTAGGACTTCTGCCTATCCTGAGATGTCTTCATTCGCTGTCTAAGGAGATCAATCTTTTCAGACGTTTCTCTAAACATATCTGGTCCTAATAGAAGTCTTTCTATATATTCTAGTTAACAAGTTTGTTACCTACAGGGTCGTTCGTACAAGGCTTCGAAGGGTGCCATGCCAATAGTAGCTTGATAACTGTTGTTGTAGGCGAATTCCACTAAAGGAAGATGCTCTTCCCAAGTCCCTCCAAAGTCTAGGATACACCGCCTTAAAAGATCCTCAAGAACTCTGTCCATCCTTTCTATGTGTCCATCAATCTGAGGGTGTTAAGTGGAACTATGTACCTAATGCTTCTAGCAAGCTCCTCCAAAATTCACTGGTGAAAATGGGATCACGATCACTTACGATGCTGGAAGGTATTCCATGAAGGCAGACTATCCCACGAACGTAAACTACTGCTAACTATGATGTCATCCTCTTGCTCTTGACCGGAATGAAATGCGCGCTCTTAGTAAGTCTACCTACTACAACCCAAATACTGTGTTGCCTTTCTTTGATCTAGGCAAACCATTTATGAAATCCATAGAGACGCTCTCCCACTTCCACTATGGAACCCCCAAAGGATGAAGTAAATCACCGGGCTTCTTTTGCTCATCTTTAACTTGTTGGCAAATCAAACACTGAGAAACGAACTCTACCAAATCTTTCTTCATCCCAGCCCAAAAGAAAACCCACTTCATATCCCTATATATCTTGTCGCCACCTATATGAATAATCATCTTAGAATGATGGGCTTCTTCTAGGATTGTCTTTAACAAGCTTCCAATTCAGGGAACACAAAGCCTTCCATCTCGTCGCCACCACCCTTTATCGTCTATAGGATATCTACTGAGGTGGCTAGAAGTCTCCCCTTTACTAAGCATATACAAGATGTCTAAAATCTGTGGATCCTCTCGCTGCGAAGCTCATATATGATCCATAAGAGTAGGTCGCACCTCTAATGATGCAAATAAGTCTGGCAAAAACTCGGTGGCGGATCTAAAGTCAAAAGTCAATATAAACTTCAAGCTTCTCCTTTCCACAAACAGAGGACTTAAGGCCATCCTTTGCCTACTCAGTGCATCTGCCACCACATTACCCTTGCCAGGGGTATAAGCAATCACGAAGTCATATGATGCTAGGAACTCCATCCACCTTTGTTGCCTTAAATTAAGATCCTTCTACAAGAACAAGTATTTGAGAGATTTATGATTGGTGTACAATTCGAACTTCTATCCAAGCAAATAATGACGCCACATCTTAAGTGTCAATACTATGGCAGATAGCTCTAAGTCATGGGAAGGTAAATTCTTCTCATGAATCGTTAGTTGCCTACCTCCATAACATACTACCCTTCCTTCTTGCATCAGAACCGCACCAATCCCTGTACCACATGCATCGGTGTATACTGTAAACACTTTATTCCCATCGGGCAAGGTCAAGACTGGGGCTGTTGTCAGAGCCCTCTTTATTCATTGGAAAGCAACATCACAATCTATATCCCACGAAAACGCCAAATTCTTCTTTGTCATCCTGGCGAGTGGGGCTGATATCTTTGTGAAGTCCTAAATGAACTTCCTATAATAGCCTGCCAATCCAAGAAAGCTTCTCACATTCGTTGCATTCTTTGGGATTTGCCAATCTTGAACTGCAACTACCTTTGCGGGATCTGCTACTATCCCTTCTTTAGAGACCACATGCCATAGAAATCTCACCTCTTTTCCCCAAAAATGGCATTTGGAGAATTTTGCCTTATGATGATGTGCATGGAGAGTTTTCAAAACTTCCCTTATATGTAAGGCATGCACTTCCTCACTCTTTGAGAAAATTAAGATGTCATTAACGAAGACCACAACAAATTTATTTAGAAACTCCAGGAATACCCTACTCATCAAATCAACGAAATAGGCAGGTGCATTCGTCAACGTAAAAGGCATAACGAGCCATCCAAAGAAACCATCTGGAGCCCTAAAAGTGGTCTTGTCTATACTGTCCTCAGCCAACCTTAACTGATGAAACACCGTGGCCAAGTCTAACTGAGAGAATACTGATGCACCAACAAGCTGGTCAAACAAATAATCTATCCTCGGGAGTGGGTGCTCGTTCTTCTTAGTAAGCTTATTCAACTCTCTATAGTCTACACATAAGCGAAGCGAACCATCCGCCTTAATTGCGAATACCACCGAAGTTCCCGATTCAGATATGCTTTGCCTAATAATCTCTTTCTCAATCAACTCCCTACTTGCTTGTTAAGCTCCCTTCTTTCTCTTGGAGCCATACGGCGCACAGGTAATGCTACAGGCTTTGCATTGTCCACTAAGTATATACGAAAATAGATCTCGTGCCCTGGGGGTAAACCCCGAACCTTATCAAAGACATCAGGATACTCACGAACTACTGGTACAGATCATAGATCATCGATAGATGCATCAAAAGACTCTAGGAAAATAAGCATGACAGACCCTCGTAGGTCACAAGAAATCTCGAGGGTCCTCCTATGGCAAGTTAAAAGTGTAACGACCCTCCTCTCACAATCCAGAATGGCACCATATATGGCTAGCCAATCCGTCCATAGAATCAAACCGTAGCCCATAAAACCGAGCAAATATGCATCGTACTCAAAATCGATGCCTAACACAGATATTCTCAAGCCCTGAGAAATCATGGAAAAATGAGCCGAACCACCAATGGGGTTTGAGACAACAACGGGATCCACTACCATACTAGTATTAAGTGTAGAGACTCAACTACGGAATTAGATATGAATGAATGCAAAGAGACAAAATCAAAAAGAGTTCTAATAGGATGATTGGAAAGAGAAATCAAACCTTCCACAAAAACTTTCCGCCTTTCTTCTGTTGTTGTTATTGTCTCTTCTTAAGCCATACCTTCTTGTTTTGTGTTTCCTCAATCTTAACTTCCTTCTTATCGCTTTTGCCTTCCTCATGCATCAAGGCCATATCAACGAGCCTTTCAAAAGTTGCTCCCATTGGAATATGGGACATAGCTAACCCATGAAGGGATCATTCAGTCCTTTAACAAACCGCAAAGTTTTCTTATGCAGAGTATCTATCCAAATCTCGCCGGTTGGTTGAATTTGTTAACATACTCTTTGACAGTTATGCCACCTTACTTGAGTGCTAGAAACCTTTCCATTTGCATGTTTTTATTAGCTTGTGAAAGAAACTTCATTTCAAAACTTTGCCGAAAATCATCCCAAGTGTCCACTGGACACCCTGCTTGCATAGCTTCCCACCAGAACAAAGCTTTGTCGTTTAGTAGCCAGGCGGCTAGCTGAATCTTCCTACGATTTTCCACTTCGAAAATTCCAAACAGATCCTCTGTCTCTTTTTTCCAGTTCTGCGCCTCTACGAAAGTCTCAGTTCCACGGAATGGCTTTCCTTTCATGGCATAGAAATCTTTGCAGATCTTAGAGAAATTATCTGCTCTTGGAGGAGGAGGAGGAACAATAGGTACAGCTGCGGGAGGAACGTCAGCTTGACCACCGACAGGCGTCGTGGCCTCTAGATACCTATGGAACCAGCCTAGTATCGTAACGCCCTCAGGAATATTAGGTTCCCCAGACATGCTGAAAAGAAATGGAAAGGGATTCAGATAAAGGATTGAAAGATATTACATATGGATTTGGGGAATATTTTTTTCAAAATAGACTTTTCTTTTTGAAGATGCTTTCTTTTAAATCCTTTTTGAAAATAATTTTCAAAATTTTTTATCCGATCCGGTAACCTTCAGCTCTGATACCAAGTGTGACACCCCACGTCCGTTAATGTCAGTCATTAAGAGAATGCATTAACTTTCGTGAAGCGTTATAGGTAAACAGAAACATTATAAGACAGATATAAAATAGCAGCGGAATTAAAAACTTTATTAATCATAAAGCATCGTAGTTCAAAACATGGTTACATCATATGTATGGAAAGTATAAAACCCAATACATCATTAAAATTCTGTCTTGTACTTCAAATATCAGAGTACAATAAAAGAAGCATAATTCCTCAAAAGAAAACATAAGCCACAGTAGAGAGATATGAAACCAAGCAGTACATCTAAGCAGCTCTAAGCAAGATGAAAGTAGAATCCTGATCAAGCTTGAGTATTCCCACTCTGAGAACCTTGGGAGTAAACGGAAGAGAAAGAAGAGGAAACAAAACGGGCCAGACATAAAGTCTGGCGAGTCCAATTACTTTTAGCATAAAAATAAGTAAATGTATCATGATGGGCGTATAAAGTGGATAAAAGAGATAACATCATAAAAGGCAGGTATGGCAAGGTAAACTGGATAAACATGATAGAATATATTGCGCTTCTCTAATGATTCCTCTGCACCAATACTAGTATAACCAGAGTGATATGATCCACAACAAGTATAAGATGGTAGACTTTGGCGTACTTTCGGTGTGAGGTTTTAACCCCATACAATCAACAGGCAGCCCGACATAACGGGCTCCTAAACTTTACCAGAGTCTAGATGTACCCTAACTACTACCATAATCGATCGGCTCCCTACTCTATAGATACCCTGTGTTGGCCCTACAGTAGGGTGTGTCACTCCCTAAAGTAGCAACCCTTCGTTTTCAGGATGTGTACAACCATATCTACAGGTGTAACGACGTCTTATCTTCCTCTGTCCGGACCATGCACGCTCATGACTCGGTCGGTACGCGCCGCCCACACCGTCCCCACGTTTGGATCTCTTATATTCATCCCATTAAGCATGCCCCGACTCCGACCTTGTTTGGAGTACTCCTTTGATACAAATATATGGGTTATTGACTGAAACGGGTCCCACACTCAAGATAATGCAAGCTCTCCCCTTTGTCTTACATCCCGACTACTAGGTTTTCCACAGATTATGCCTACCTACTAGTGTCATAAAATTGCATAATCCCAACAGGTTAAGTTTGTGGGCCTCTATATATAAATGGGTCCGTCTAGAATAGGTCCCTATCAAGTTTTAAAATTAGGCTCACATCCTGTCATGAACTTATTGTAAATTTAGTCGATATTTTTCGAAAATTCAGTAAAAAAAATATATGAAAAAATCATGTAAATTCTTATTTAAATAAAATACATAAACGCTAAAAAAATCATATCCAAAAAACATCAAACAAGGCATCAAAAACCTAAAAAAACAGAAAAACAATGAAAAATGCAGTTAAATGCATAAAAATATGCACATATCTATATTTTCCTGCATACATCCATGCACGTTTTTCACTTCGTGCATCTTTGTTGATTTACTTGTGTGCATATGTGCACGTATTGCATTATTCTTGCATAAAAGTGTGCAATAATTCGCATGCTAAATTTCACTTAAGTTTTCTTCGTGCAAATACATGCATACATGCGTGCAAGTATTTCAAATAGTTGCACACATATATGCAAGTTTTAGTCCAGATTTTCAAGCCAAAACAGCATATGCAATAGTTGCATACATGTATGAAACTATTGGTAATAGTTGCATACATGTATGCAACTTTATTTTTTGCGCGGACTTCCGAGAATATTTCCAGATTTTCGATTTTTTTTACCAGAGAGCGCATTTTCTTTGACAAAAAAACGTAAAGGCGGAAGTGGGAAAAATAGCAGGTAAAAGTGGGAAAACAGGGTCCGAGTTTAAAAGTAAAACATGACAGGGACGTGAGTTGTATTTTGAAATGTTTTAGATACCTGACACTTATTTTCACTATATAAATATTACCCACCAACCCAAGATTTACTTAACCCACCCATGGTTTCAAACCAGTTTACTTAACCCATGATTTTCCCTATGGATTCAACAGGATTAAGTACTCAACTTCATAGCCATATTCATTTATGGCTATAATGTACTAGCCCTCTCACACTAAGCCTACCACTTGTGGATGCTGGATATGTCGAGCGGTTCCGGGAGGACTTCTTCCACAAGTCGGGCTTAACCTCGTGTCTTAGCATGTCTCTTGTTAATGCACTTAGACACCTCACATTAGATTCAACACTTGCGGTCGCGGATATGTCGGGCGGTTCCGGGTAGACTTCGACCACCAGTGTAATTTAACCTCGTGTCTAAGCGCGGTTACAGTTTACGATTACTATAATTCTAGGCATGTCAATTATTAACCAATTATTGCTATATCATTAAAGGTTTTCATGCCCCTTTCCCAAGTTATGGTCATAATGAACCATATGTTCCAATTTAAGGTCTTTAATCACAATTTGATTTATGCCCCAAATTCATATTCATATATTTTATTCAATTTATGCCCAAATTTCCCAATACAAGTTATGCCCCAATTTCAGCGTTTTCCCCTCATTCCTAATCTAACGCGTTTGCATATTTCAGCAGCATGCCAAGGATCGAAGATAGCCTGACTATGAAAATAAAAGGGAAGAGATGAAGGGAAGATGACAGAAATAATCATACTAACAAGATTGACATATAATGGCAGAAACTGGCATAAACATACAGTGGCATAATGACAAGGTAGGCATATAGGAACATATCTGATGAACATAAGACAATAGAACTGACTCTAAGATAATAGGGGCATGCATGATGAGATCTAAACAATGATTTAGATATCCAACTAATAACAGATCTGATCTAATCACAGTCATAATAGGAACAGGCATGATGTAATCTAAACAATGAATTAGATCTACAAATAATGGCAGATCTGACATGATAAATAGGTATAGGTTTAGATCTAGTTCATAGTCATGTCAGAAGAACTTAGATAAACAAGTTATAGCAGATCTGATATGATTCAAATAGTCATAGGCATAGATCCAAGTTATAGTCATGTCAAGCTTTACTTTTTAAATATTTAAATCTAAACTAACATAGACTCACAGTGATTTTGGACCTAGAAAGATAGAAAAAGGATTGAATCATAGTTCTCTAAGCTTTAATAACTTGATTGGAAAAGAAGAAAAGACTTGATTTAATCTGGGCAGAGAAAAAAATCTGGTTCTCCATTATTTTTGGTGTGGAGAAACAAGAGAAATGAGGCCATATATATAGCCGCCAGCCCCCAGAAAAATCTGTCCAGATCTACCCTAGGGGGGGTCGACCCCCCTTATGGAGTCGACCCAGGGGTTGACACCCCCTTAAGGGGTCGACACCCCTGAGCGGAGTTTTGTCGCCTCCCCAAATTTTCAATTTTGAACTTATTTTTGAATTTCTGGATTTTATATATATATATATATATATATATATATATTCTTCTTGTGCATATACAAACTTCAAACCTTAATAACTTCTTCATGCGGTGTCCGTTTTACACACACCAGGTGTTTATTTTGACCAGAATTCCGAGAAGAACGCAATGGTATAGTCCGTTTCGCTTAATTATGAATATTAATTTAATTATTCTTTAATTTATCATCTTTAGTGTCGTTAAAATTATGGGGTGTTACGTACAGTGGCACGGCATTATCAATGACGGGTTTTGAATCCAAAATTATGGTGTCCAGCAAACGCCGAAGTACCAAACCCAGTTTAAGGTAGATTTCATCAGAATTATTGTATGAAATATCAAGATCACTCTATGAGTAGCCGATGAGCTTTGAGCATAAAATTGTCATCGGATTAAATGATCTCGACAGCATTTCGCTAAGTTCTAGAGTGCAAATCGTCATGAATATATGATAAATATTTCGAAGATGAAAAATTGCCTTGCGAACTTGTGTAAGAGTTAAGCATCAAGCTTCAGCATTACAAATCTCGGATCATCTCTTAGCCTCGGTATGAATTCAAAAGGCAAATCAGGGGCACGCCTTAACAAATTTAGTACAAGTCATTGATTCCAAAAAGCTCAGATCGAATCCAACAATATCTGGAGTGCTAACTCAAAATCTTACATAACAATCTTTAAGCTAGATCTAAAGCCATTGAAAAACAGATTAACACAGAATTATTGCGTCCATTTTGAAATTCACATTTTTCACAAGCAAAAATGTAAATTCCAAGGGGCAAAAGTTTACCCCGTTGTGAAAACGTGGTTCAAAATTGTGAATTGTTCTCGAATAGTGAAGAGAGGCATGGAATCAAGTCATGTAGCAGCATTTCGTTATGACCATACAGTCCATGGCGTTAAATCCATTCATACCATGAGCTACTAAAAGCATGTCGTTCAAGTTAGCTCGTTCAATATATGCAAATCATGTCATTGAAATAAACTCGTTAACACGACATGGAATTAAGTCGCTCAGTGCGCCATAGTGATCGCTACACTCAAGTCGGTTGCATGATATATCATCCATGTCGTTATAATCATGCCACAAGTCATCCTTATGCAAAGATTATATAAAGCAAGAAATATGGGATGATACGCAGGTGTGGGTGTAAAATATTTATAATGGAGTGACATGGCAGGCGTGCAAATGGAGATAGGGCTTCAGTGATGTAACACATATAGTTTACTCCTTGGATAAATACATTAAGATATCAAAGCCCAAACTGTATCAATAAAATTAAGAATAGCACAGTTTGCGTCCAATTCATTCATGCAACATGGTGTCAGCACGCCTTAATTTCAACGCGACATGGTGACCATTACTTGGTTGAAGCAGTCAAGCCGTTTGGCTCCATTCTATGCAAAAAGAGGTTGTTCATTATGGCATGGAGTCATAACGCTCCCGAGCTTGCATTAGGTCGTAAAGCACGAGTGAACGGTTTGAATTAATGCTAGCTACATGCGATGGTTAATATTAGAGCACACATGTAATCCGCTATTAATGCGAGGATATGGAAGGTCCGTGTTACATAAAGGGCACGTGTTGTTAGTTATTCAAGCCGCATGCAAAAAGTGGGGACTAAAAGACGGCTGGCATTACCTTAAGTCGTTCACTCATTCCATGCCGCAATCAACAACGTATATTTGGGATCCAAGTTGCACATAAAAGAATGTCGCGGACTAGCTGTAAAGAGCAAGGCGCCAGTTGTACACCCTAAATTACCAGAATGCCATTCCACAACAATCTCATCTATAAATACCCCCGCACATAACACTTGAGAGGGGACCGAAAATTCTACCTAGAAGGGCTTCTAAAACCATTTCTCCAACACTTTATGCTCCATTAATAGCTTCTCAAGTTCAATCCATCACCCTCCAACAACAAATGGATCAAATCTACTCCAAACACCATTAGAAATCTCTCAAACTCAACTCAAGTGATCTCCAACCGCTATTAATTCTCTCTCAAGCCTAGATCTAACGAAAAATCACCATGGAATCAAGGAAAACCACTCAAGTGATCAAGTGTTGAAGATATTCATCAAATCTCCACCACACTTGGAGAAGATCAAACAATTCCTTTGGTAGATTCAAGTGAAATCTAGATCAAAAAGAGAGATAAAAGAGAGAAATAACAAAAATGAGAGAAGTGAATCAAATCATGTATTTTGTTAACTCAAAAGTGCTAATGAAAATTGCTACCATAGTGGACGTAGGTCTAAATTGACCGACCACTCTAAAATCTCGTGTTTTTACTTATTTTTACATTTCGTGGCTCCATTATTCTAATTCATACCATTTGGTGAAGTGTTCTGAACACCTTTGGTGTTGAAGTCATTTTTTGATTTCAATAACATCCATTCTTAGACCAAAAATAACCTCATTGTTTAGTCAATATAGTCAGGTCATTTTTTCATTCTTTGGGTCGTCCACCGACCCATCATTGCCATGACCCGGCCTAACTGGTATCGAACAATAACTTGCATACGGTCCATTAGCTTTGAACGACTCGGCACCAAACGACCCGCTTCTTGCCGTCAGGTTGCCTCACAACCCATTATTCCATCCGGTAGTCCCAATAGCCCAACGACCCGACCTATTGAGGCTCCTACACCCGACTCCTTGAATCACCAACGACCCAACTTCAAAGCTCCAACGACCTGACTTCTCACGACCCGACTCATACTCACTCGTTCCATCAAGTTCCGACGACCCGAAGCCTTTCAAAGCCTCAACGCATTTGTTTCTAACGATCCGACTTCATTCCACGTCATCAATGACCCAACTCATAGATACTCAATGACCTGAGCTAGGACGACCTGGTGCCCGCAATAACTTGAAGCCAACAACCCGATGTGTTCCACCGTCCAACGACCTTCCTTCTAAGACCCGACCTCTCCACGACCCATCCATGTCTTGGAGCACAAGCCAACAACCAATTTGATTCACCACCAATCCATCTCTTTTCCAACCGATCCATCGCCGAACTCGACCAATCCTTCGACAAACTTGACACCAATGCACACACATAATCCAAATTGATTAATTCAATCATCAACACTTCACGAAATCATCCAACAACACTTACACAACAATTAATCATCAACAAACATATGGAATTCAATAAATCATGATAAATCAATGAATAAACAAAATAGTTGATCTAAACTTGTATAAACATGTAAATTAGCATAATAATTACCGATTTAAGTTGCTAGATTAGATCCTATGGTGATTCGAATGAAAATATACTTACCATGATGGAGATCTAGGTAAAAACAACTTGAAATGATGAAAATATACTTATCACTCGCCAATTCTTCAAAATGACTTGAAATCACTAATTTCCAATCCAAAGAACGATCTTCAAACTCCTCAATTTGATGCGATCTCCCTTTACTTGATGTAGATCTAGCTTTTCTTGATGTAGGTCTAGCTTTGCTTGATGTAGATCTTCAATCTTCTTACGTAGATCTAGAATTTTAATGGAGGAAAGATGTATTTGATTAAGCAAGATGGGTCACGATCTCAACCAAATGAAAGAATGAAGAAAGTAAACTATTCTCTTTGCCTCTACCCTCTATTTATAGCCTCTAACTGACCCACTAATGGGCCACACCAATTCATCCCATTAATGACTAGCCAAACCTGTACAGAAATTGTGCAGCACTAAAACGACAATTCCTCCCAAACCGCTAAACCAAATCTTTAATGTGACCACTTAAGGTATTAGCAACAACATTTCCTTTTCAATGAAATCGACCTCAGCACCTGATTTGATCACAGTCAAAAGTTATGCCCTTTACAAAATTGATAGGGGAAAAATGGTCCAAATAAAATAGATAAAAATTATGGACATGTCTCACATCCCCATAACCAACATATCAAAATATGAGAATGATTCGACTTTCGGGGAATTAAATAAAAATATTTTATGATCCTCCAATATGTAAAATGTGGGTGGTTACAATTATGATATTTATTAGTACTTATTATGTAAAAAAAATTCTGAATGTTTATGGTATGTGATTCTGCTGATTTTGTCAAAAACTATTGTCTAAATGGTTATGTAAAATATTTATGTGACTAATGTATTCTGAGTTATTTGAGTATGGTGCTTATATAATTCATTGATTATTGATTCAAATTAGACTTCAATATGGTTATTATTGATTTTAATATGAATATTATAAAACTAGGTACTCAAAATAATATAAGCCATTAACAATACAAGGTAGCATTTAAAATATGTTGTAGAACAATCAACATGTTTTAGCATCGTTTAAGAAATGCTACAGAAACAAGTGTAACATACAATTTGACTTTTTAGTGGCAAAAATAAATGCAATGAAAAGTTTTTAGTTACACAAAATAAACGCTACAGAAAAGCAAAAAATACCCACGTACAGCCCTTCAGTAGCATTTGGAAAACACCTATACATTAGATTTGGTAGCGTTTATCAAAACGCAACAAAAAAAATAAGAATTTTAGTTGCGGGACCTGTAGTAGCGTTCTTTAAAATGCTACTAAAATGTTTTGGTAGTGTTTTTCAAGCGCTGCTAAAGTTATTTTCTGGTGCAGTGAAAGATAAGATATTTTTAGAAGATATTTTGAGAAGATTAATAGAAAAGATATTTTAAGAAGAATTTTGAGAAGATATTTTGAAATGATATTTTGAAAAGTTAATTTTTAAAAGATATTTTATACTTTAAAGTACTCTAATAAGAGTTAAGAAATAATTGTAAAATAAGGAGATAATTTACATAAATATAAAGTGCTTTTGAAACATTTAAAATCCAAATATCAAGATTAAACGGAACATTTTTTAACTAGTAAATTTTTGGCCGTTTTCAATAAGTTACTTAACTTATTACTATAAAATAAATTCAAGATACTATGCATGCATAAAAAACAAGATAAATATGGAAAGAACCCTCTAAGGACACTCCACAATGTTCCATAGAAATTTCCAAACACATGACAATACTAAACTGCGTTTTTAGCGACTATTGCTGTAAGTGCACTTTCAATTTCTGGCCCAATTCTCTTCAATCCCCTACTAAACCTTATGTGCTTTGTTTGAAGACCGTTCTACTAGTCATATTCTATTTAAGTCCATTCCCATGCTCATTCAAGTTCACTTAGATCTATAAACATGGATCTCATATGTCGTTTACTTTTAAAGTAAGAATCGAGTCAATGATTTTAACATAAGATAAAAATAGTTCAAGCAACTTTAGCATAATCAAACACAAGAAAAATGAGTTATTTTTTTCAACCCAAAGTGGTGAATTAGCTCACCTTTTACCTAACAAAACAAAGATCTAAGAATCTGAGCCTAGATCCAAGCTAGTGGCTTCCATTCTTTCCTTCCTTTCCTTACTTTCACTTGCTTTTTCCTCCTCCTTTCCTACTTATTTCTCTCAGCCTCTCAATGAATGTGGAGAATGGCTTTGAATTTTTAATTCTAACTAGATAGAAGGTTTTCTAATATGGTAGAAAGGCTTATCTCCAATTTTGAGTTGATTTGAAAAAAGTTTCCTTTAGGAATATTATAAAAAGGAAGACGACGTTTATTTTAGTTTTTAAACTATGTAAAATATTAAATGACAAATAAGGGTATACTTCTCCTTATAAAGGCTTTGGAGTGAATGGGAAAAGACTAAGATGCACCCAAAAATCTAGTGATATTAATGAAAGATGGGATGGTGTGTAAGATGATGTGAAAATGAGTAACGACGATAATCAGTTTACCTTTCCAAAATTTATGAAGGGATATTGTTATTGACACTCCAACTATTGTTAAGGGGGGGGGGGGTCCTTTTTTAAAAACACTCCACTGTTTGAAAAATTGTTAAGGGGCTACACAAACATATTATTTCACACTACTTAATATTCCCGAATTGCCCCTTCAAATTAGATTTAAAAAAACTTATTCGACAAGGAAAGCTGAATTAAAATAAGCAGTTTATCACTACTGCACTGAATGCAGCACATAATTAATTACATATGTATTCGACAGTGATATGTCGAAAATTATTAATCATTTCATTGTATTGCCTCCGTAATTATAAAATTCGACATATTTATGTCGACAAAAAAATAGTTATCATATTCCTCCGAAAACGCTTATCATTTAGGCTTTAAAAAAATCAATATATCCGAATCAAAAAAAAAAATACTATTGCTCTTGCAATATTTGTTTAGGTAAAATTACTTTTATTTGTTAGGGGACTAAATGGGTAATTAGGTAAAATTAGCTTTATTTGTTAAGGGGCTACTTTTCTCATTTGCAACTCCCTTAACAATTTTTGAAAAAAAAAAAATACCCCCCCCCCCCTCCACAATATTTGGAGTGTCAATAACAATGCCCTTTATGAAGTAAGCTTCCATTTATATAAGCATATGGAACTTAGATGCATGCATTTAGGACATTTCGAATCCTTTGATGTCATTAATTTTGTACGCATATAAATGTGTATTTATATGTACATGCATGTATACATGTGTATAAAACAATGTTGCACCAGCTCCAAACTTCGGTTCAAAGAAAGGTAGTAACTCCAAAAGTTGAACATTAATCACATTTTCAGTTATTTATCAAATTATCTATTTAAGTAAACAAAAGTTGAAAATAAATTCTGTATAATCTTTATTAACTAGAGACAAGCATATTTGAATTGTAAAATACTTATTTGAATATTTTAATAAACCTATACAAAAACTTTTCGTAAATGCTTCTTTTTTAAAATGATGACATCATCAATTTAGTTAGCCATAAATATGAGAAATAAGCTTATTTCTTATTAACATTTTCTTAATGAGTGTTCACAAAAAAAATCTAAGCAAATTTTTGATGATTAAAATGAAATTTATCGATAAAACAATTTTTGTTTATTTTATCAATAATTTTCTAAAGAAAAGATTTTTTTTAAACATCTCTCAAAAATAAATTTATTATTATTGATAAATAAAATGATGTTTAACAAGGTTATAAAATCATATTTATAACATTTAACAAAATTCCAAATAGTTACGATATTCAAAGTCAAAGTGTATGAATTTCCTGTTCTTCATAATAGTTAAGTAAACTAATTATGTTAAATGCTTAGTTAGATAATTAATTGATTATGTCTATAAGATCGTTGGTTCATAATTAATCCAGTTTAAATTAATATTCAATTATATAAATAACTTGCCAAAACATGTTAATTAAAATCATTAATCAACTTCAAATTATCTTTAATTAAGAAAATGATTACACTAATCTTAAAAAAATTACCTTAATTATTATTAGTTAAAACAATAATAATTGATTTCATTATTAACAATAATAATAATTAATATTTTTTACTTTTTTCCTTAAATAACTATTTTAAACCTTGTTAACTGAATGCAAATTAACTTAAAGAACATTGTTATATTTTAGTAACAATTTATTTTAAACTAATTCAGTGAAATCACAATTAATTTATGTGAACATTTATTAATAATATTGATTTCTTAATTTTCTAAACACTCAAATTAATTTAAAATCACATTTTCAAATTATGAAAAGAAACTCAACAGTTACAATGGCTATTAGTAATTTCCATTATTCCCAATGAAATTCGAGTTGCATATAAATATTTACGTTACCAAAGATGCATAATCAAATATATACCATCAAACGATAATATATAATTGTAACACCCCGTATTTTCTGAGAACATTAAAATAACGAATTAAAGAATAATTAATTTTTAAAAGAAGAATTAGGTGAAGTGGGTTATGCCATTGCATTCGTCTCGGAATTCTACTTGTGATAGAGTTTGAATTTGCGAAAAACGGATATTATGTGAAGGAGTTACGGACGATGGAAGTTTGGCAGAATGATCAGGAAATGGGCCAGAATGCACTGGCGCACTTGGGAAGTGCTCCAGTACAAAAATACACTGGCGCACTTGGGAAGTGCGCCCATGCCGACGACCAAAACCTGCAGAATTCTGGAGTGTTCCCTGATGACGTGTCTTGTTGGAATTGGCTGGATGACGTTTCTTTTGAGCTGTATGGTTCTGATGGCTCCTATGCTAATCTAAAGGCCTTTATTCATCACATACACCTATATAAACATACCTAGACCTAAACCTAATTCACAATATGCTAATTCATGGAGCCTCCATGCTGGACAAATCTAAACTAGTCTTTCATCTATGCTAAAGCAAATCAGAATAGGAGTATTCATATTGGAAGATAAGAATAGATCTACAACTACAACACCTATTTATCTTCTTTTAGATCCAGCCAAGGTGAGTCCACATTACTTTCAAAAATGAAATTTAATTGTGATCTTGACATTGATAATAAATCTGAATATGAGATTATGCATATTTCTATTTAGATTTGTCCTTCTATACCCATTGGATCTATTCTATTGTTTTATGCCCGCTCATACTTCATATATCTATTTTATGCCAGTTTTGATGACTCTCTTCCCTTCTCTTCCTTTTATTTATGAGAATAGGCTAACTTCGAGCCTAATTATATTTTACGTTGAATTATATGTACGAATGACGTGGGAAAAATTTGGGAAAATATTAAATGATATGCAAATGGGGCATAAATTGAATTGTAAACATATGATTGATTTGGAGGCATACCGCATGTTTTTATTTAAGACCTAAATATAGGGCATACTATATTCATGACTTTGAAGAAGGGGATTATTGTGCATAATGATATATGACTTGGGGAAAGGACGTGAAAACCTATATTGAAATAGGGATAACTGTTAAATATGAACATGCCTAAATTGGGATTTTGGGTAATTGGCATGCACTGAAATCAAACCCTATAGTTTGGCATAACTTGTATTATGAATCATGGCTGGGGTTTTGGGGGCACAACATGTGTTGTACCAAATCGACTAAAACTTGGGCGAATGTTAATTATGACTGTAATTTGAGTATGTAAATCCATAGGCTCAATCTAAGATTGAGAAGAAAATGATAATGGAACTTTAAGTAACCTACTATAACTTGCAGAGATGTTTAATCTGTTAAATTGACTAATCTGTTGAAATCTGCTGAAACTTAATACTATAATTGGAAAGCCTATGATGTAAATGAATAAAATTGGCTAAGATAAACATGCTGAGACACATGGTTAGACTCCACTTGCGGTAGAAGCCTGCCCGGAAGCAACCGGCCTAACCAGCAACTGCAAACAGTCGGTCTAATGTGAGAGGTCGTAGTCATAAGTAAAAGATGCTTAGACACGAGGTTAAGTCTGGCTTGTGGCAGAAGTCTGCCCGGAACCGCCCGGCACATCCAGCGGCCACAAGCTATCGACTTAATGTGAGAGATCTGTGCATTAATAACTAATTAATGCTGATTAAAGATGAATATGATATCTAAAACATGTTAGGTGGGTGGGGTTAAGTTGACCTATCTGAGATGACAACTTAACCAATATTACATAAACAAGTGGATAGGGTTTAACCAATAATACATATTGATTTGATAAGTGGATGGGGTTAAGTCAACTGGGCGGATGAATCTGATAAACTCGTTTCATAAAATCTGTAGGCTTAATGCAAGGTTAAGTGAAACATATTAATCTGCATGTCTGTTAATCCGTACATCTGATCTGTTAATCTGTAAACCTATTAATCTGTATGTCTGATCTGAAAACTTGTTAATCTGAAATCTGTAAGCAAGTAAATTAGAAATCTGTTAGTCTAGGGACACAAGGTTAGGAGGGGTAATTACTTGTGTCATCTTTTATGTGGGACCCATATTTATCAGTAACCCTTTTTGGTATCAAACTACGATCCAACACTAGGTAGGGGCCCGGGCACGCTTACAAAACTAATTATAAGAGGTTATTTCTGATAATGGCGAGGGGTGTTGATGGCGCATTCCAACCGGGTCATGTGCATGCATGGATCTGGTCTGCTTTGGGGAAGTTAAGACGCCGTGACATCCGTAAATAGGTCTGTGTCTTTCTGTAGGTTGCCACTTTAGGGAGTGATACACCCTTCCGTGTGGCCGACACAGGGTATTTATGTATTAGGGAGCCAATCACTTGGGGTAGAACTAAGGGAACATCTAGTTCTGTCTGCTTCTGTTGGGGTACCATCTGTTTCTGTTGGGGTGGTAACATATGTCTGCTTCTGTGTGGTACCGTCTGTTGGGGTGGTATGATTCTAACATTCTGTTTTCATAGGGATTATTTTGTTTACGTCTCTGATTCTGTTTCTGCTTCTGTTTTTGTACCGTTTGTCTCTGTTAGGGTGGTAAAGGCCCATTACTAGCATTCTGTTTCTGACGAGATCATTCTATTTCTGTTTCTGTTTTAGTTTAGACATTAGGGTAACACCTAATCCTGTTATACTAGTATTAGTGCAGAGAAGTGAAAAGTAAGTGAGAAGCATAGCTTGGTGTATATCATTCTGTTTCCTCTGTTTAACCTATGTATATCTGTTACTCCTGTTACGGTTATCTCTCATCCAGTTTTATTTACATGTCATGGTACTATTATCTGTTTATATGCTAAAAGTTACTGGACTCGCCAGACTTTATGTCTGACTCTTTTTGTTTTGCCTCATTTCTTCCGTTCCCCCCAGGTTCTCAAGGAGGAAATACTCAAGCTTAGTTCGGATATCTCTCTCTTCCAGCTTGAAGATTGAAAGATGTATTGGTTGGCTTTGATTCTGCTTATTTATGGCATTTTTTGTTGGGGATTATGGTTTTAAAATTATGTACTCTGATGGCCTTTGTACAAAACTAATATTATGTACTTGGTTTTGGTGTTTGAAGATGTAACCAAACTTATTTCTGTTTCCACTTCAATAAAGTTATAAATTTTTCAAGTACTACTTTATCTGACTTGTAATATTCTGTTTTGTTTACTTATAACGCTCCACGAGACTTAATGCATTCCCTTTGTGAGTGACATTAACGGACATTGGGTGTCACACTTGGTATCAGAGCTGAAGGTTACCAGAACAGGTAAAAGATTTTGGAAACCGTTTTCAAAAGCATTTTTTTAAGAAGTATTTTCAAAAACATGTTTTAGTGAAGGTATTTTCAAGAGAAAGGTTTATTATGAAAAACATAATCCCCAAAAGCCACATATCTATCTTTCGATTCTCCATTTTGGATCTGTTCCTTTTTTCCTTTTCGAATCTCTTCCTCCACGTGTAGATGTTTTTTTCTCTAAGATATGTAAGGACATTCGTGCGATGGGCGAAAAACCTTTTCACATGACTGAGATGTTTGTCGAGGCTAGAAATTGGCTCAAGGAAGTGGAGGACTTGTTTGGTATCTTTGAGGTACATGATGGAAGAAAGGTTTAATTAGCTGCTTGGTTAATGAAGGATGAAACCTCATTTTGGTGGGAGGTCACGAATGGAGAATGTGCAGTGGAGACTTGGATGGATTTCAGACATAGGTTTGAGTTGAAATTTCTTTCACGAGCAAAGGAGAGCTTATACATGGAGAGGTTCTTGGCTTTGAAACAAGGGAGCTTGTCTGTAAAGGAGTACGTTAACAAGTTTAACCAATTAGCAAGATTTGGTATGGAATTGGTTAATACACCACATAAGAAGGCTTTGAGATTTGTCAAGGGCTTGAACGAACCGCATCACGGATTAGCTATGTCCCACATTCCTATGAGGGCTACTTTCGAGAAACTTGTTGACATGGCACTAATGCATGAAGAGGAAGCCAAAGGTGAGACGAAAGAGGAGAAGCTCGAAGAACCACAGAACAAGAAAGTATGGCCCAAGAAGGAAACACAGAAGAAGGATGAAAAGCCTAAGAATAAGAAGGAGATAAAGTGATTAACTTGTGGAAGCTTGAGTCGTCTGAACAAGGATTGCAGAAAGAGGAAGGGCACTTGCTTCAACTGTGGTGAAATGGGACACTTCACTAGGGACTGCCCGAAGAAACGAGGACAAGGGCAAAGGGAAGGATTTTCTTGAGGGCAAGTGAATGCTCTCGTGGCTGGTGAACAGGATAGAGGTAGGAAAATTTCTGTAGAAGGTTTAATTTCCTTATTTGATTATTGAGTTAGAGCTCTTATTGATTCTGGCATTTTGATTCTATTGTTGAGTCTCTACGCCATAATACTAGTCTTTTTCTGATCCTGTTATAGTCCCAACCCCATATGGGTTACAGCTCATCTATTTGTGATAGGTTGGGGTTTGAGGGTATCTGTGTTAGGCGTTGAGTTGACTGTGACGCATACGTTCCGAGTTTTGTGGGATATGGCTTGGTTTTAGAAAGGGATTTCTTATAACCCCAAAAGGGTCCATCATGATTAGTTTCCTATAATCATTTGATAATCTGCGATCTGTACCCGTAGTCTGTAAGTGTCCGGGTATTCTTGACAAGGTTAGGAGATTACCTCGAGGCATGAGGTAGATTTCCAGTTTTGACATTGCCTTGTGGGAACAAAGTTTTTTTTATTTGTACTTGCTTCTATCACTCGACTGTATCCCATCAATTGAGTGTTCGACCTTTAGATAGAAACTAATGGGTGTAAACAAGTGTTTGAGACATGTTATGTTTGATGGTTGCAAGTGGTTGCTCGTGGATCCATATACACACACTAGGCACTAGATCAGCCCAAAAACACTCTCATACTGCATATGGATGTGTGTGCATTTTCAATTTTTATGGATGCAAAATGATTGACTCATCACATGGATGTTGCATATGAATGAATGATTGTGCACTCGTATAGAAGTTATAAAGTACAATAGGAATAATTGCATATATGTTGGATGCATGGCACTAACATAATTCGCATTAAGGAGGTCAACATAATCAGTAGACCGCCTGATCTTTTGCATTAGATAGGGGACATGTACACACACTTTTGCATATGTTCATATGGCATTAGAAATCTTTTAAGGACAATGAATGCTTGTGGATGATGGATGAGTAGATGGATGATGGATGGTAGAATACATTCTTCTTAACTTAGAGATTTTGGGGACGAAATCCTTTAAAGAGGGGAGAATGTAACACCCCGTATTTTCTGAGAACATTAAAATAACGAATTAAAGAATAATTAATTTTTAAAAGAAGAATTAGGTGAAACGGGTTACGACATTGTGTTCATCTTGGAATTCTACTTGAGATAGTGTCTGAATTTGCGTAAAACAGATATTGTATGAAGGAGTTACTGACGATAGAAGTTTGGCAGAACGATCAGGAAATGGGCCAGAATGCACTGGCGCACTTGGAAGTGTGCCCATGTCGAGGACCAAAACTTGCAGAATTCTGGAGTGTTCCCTAATGACGTGTCTTGCTGGGATTGGCTGGATGACGTGTCTTTTGAGCTGTATGGTTCTGATGGCTCCTAAACTAATCTAAAGGCCTTTATTCATCACATAAACCTATATAAACATACCTAGACCTAAACCTAATTCAGACTACACTAACTCATGGAGCCTCCATGCTGGACAAATCTAAACTAGTCTTTCTTCTATGCTAAAGCAAATCAGAATAGGAGTATTCATATTGGAAGATAAGAATAGATCTACAACTACAACACCTATTTCTCTTCTTTTAGGTCCAGCCAAGGTGAGTCCACATTACTTCCAGAAATGAAATTTAATTGTGAACCTGACATTGTTAATAAATCTGAATCTGAGATTATGCCTATTTCTGTTCAGATCTGTCATTCTATACCCACTGGATCTATTTTATTGTTCTATGCCCACTCATACTTCATATGTCTGTTTTATGACAGTTTTGATGACTCTCTTCCCTTCTCTTCTCTTCTTTTTCTTTTAATTATGAGATTAGGCTAACTTCGAGCCTAATTATATTTTACGTTGAAATATATGCATGAATGACGTGGGAAAAGTTTGAGAAAATATTGAATGATATGCAAATGGGTCATAAATTGAATTGTAAACATATGATTGATTTGGAGGCATAAAGCATGTTGTAATTTAAGACCTAAATTTGGGGCATACTATATTTATGACTTGAAAGAAGGGGATTATTGTGTATAATGATATATGACTTGGAGGAAGGGCATGAAAACTATCAACCGGCCTTTTGGTCCGGTCGCCATAGGTACTCAAGACACGCTCGACTCAACTCATCGCGTGAAGCCAGGGCCAAGGGCGAAACATAGGAAGTGCAGAAGCAAAGACCGAAGAAAGATCTCGTCAACAAGGACCTCGCACATTCACCTTCACAATGCCGCGCCGATGGAGCCAACCAGCCTCGACAACGCCTCTTGTCAAAATCTGCTTCGCACCCAGCCGGGTGCGAAATTTCGCACCTCGTCCAGGTGCGAATTTCCGAGGCCCGACAGCTGGAACTGTGAATTTCTGGAAGATGGTCCCCATTCCTACCTAACCTCTACCTAACCACTTCCTATAAATACCCCATGGCCTCACACTTCAGAAGGGTGGAATTCTTGAGCTTGGAGACCTCCATAAAAGCTTCATTAATGGCATCTCCTCTTTGAGGAAGAAGAAGGACAAAATGGTCTTTTTCCTTATTATTCAATATATGATAATTATGAAATCATATATCATGGAACATGAATGTAATGAGATGTCATGAGATATTCTCAACCTTGTAATTTCTTCCAAGTGATTAATAATATTCCAACGACTCTTCAAAGTGGACGTAGGCCCTCACTGAGGCCGAACCACTATAAATCTCTTATGTGATTTACTGCTTATGCTTTATTTATGTTCTTGTCTATGTGACCATATTTATAAATCCTAGTAATTGGGAATCTTTGGTGTTTGCGACATTTTTTGCCGTCAACATTTGGTGCTTTCACTGAGAAGGACTCGGACATTGCGTCTTTCTTGTACATTATCATCTCGGCTCATCTAGCTTAAGGTTCCATGCTTAACGTGCTATCGAGTCCGCATACGATGGTAAAGAAGTCAAAGAATGCAATGATCGGCTCTTCAGCCGCAGCCGAGGCCGGTACATCTCGACAACCTCAACCGGCGGACATCCCGACCACTAATGAAATTGAACCTCCAATTGTGGACCCCGAAGCGCTCGCAACCCAAATGCAAATCCGCACGCTCAATGAAAAATATGAAAATACAGTCGTCGAGCTTAATCAAGCGCTAAGAAATAACATCGACCTTATGCGCCAACTCCAAGAAAGTTATATCGTCGTCGCTCGACTACAACTAGCTTAGAACAATGTCCGACCTCGACCACCAACATCGGAAGCTTCCTCTTCCGAATCCAGGGGCCCATACCAAAGAAGGAGGTTTAGTCTCATCAACAACGTCGCCATCCGAACTAATGCTCTCGACAATGGCAACGGAAATGGGTATGCCAATGGTAACGACGATCAGACCACGGTTACCTATAGCGAGGGCGCCCAACCTCGGGACCGCTCTCTCCTAGTCATCAATGAAGGACCTGCTCCTACTAACCAACCTCCTCCTCGACAAGACTCAACGGCCGCTCGTCGAGACAATGAAGCTACTATTCAGGCGGCCCGTGCTTTTCCAGAACCGGATCCGCGTGACCCTGCCCCACATCATCACGCACACCAGGCTCCCATTACAGATATCGAGGACATGGAAGAAGACGACCTAGATGTCCACCCTAGAAGACGCCCTTGTGCCAGAACTCCGGAACCCCGCCAAAACCCATGGGTCCCGATGGCTGACTCTCATCCGACCTACCTTCCCGACATGGTCCGAAGGATCATGAGGGAGATGCGAGGAAATGTTCATGATTCATGGGAAGCGCACATTAGGCGCAACCCCTTCACTCGAAGAGTTAATGAAGCTGAATGGCTGCGACGCTTAGCATGCCTCAGATGTCGCTCTACGACGGCACCGCTGACCCTTGTGCTTTCTTATACCGTTACGAGTGGCAAATGGACTCAAGCAGAGGCGACGATCCAGTCAAGTGCAAATGCTTTTCGGTCTTCTTATCGGGGACCACTCTATTATGGTTCTCTCGCCTTCCGCTTAATTCCATCAACAACTTCGGCCAATTAGCGACACAGTTGGTCAAGCAATTCAGAATGCACATCCCAACTCCGAAGAACGCCCTTACTCTTTCCAACTTATACCAAGGGCCTACGGAATCACTTAAAAGCTACCTTTCCAAGTTCAATATCGCCCTCGCCGAAGTCGAGGATCCGGATCCGCGCACCGTACTCTTCCAGCTAGCTAAAGGTTTCCTTCCTACTTCCGAATTCGGGGCATGGATTGATCGAAAGAAACCCAAGAGCCTTGATACTTTCTACGAGAAAGCGGGGCAGTTCTTATGCCAAGAAGAAGCAAGGCGGAACCGCGTCTCCGACGCCAGCCGCCCCACTAACCCTCGAGCTGACACCGCAAATAACCGCCCTAGGGGGAGAGAAGCAAGAGGACCCTCCAATCCAAACACGGGGGCAGGACCCCCCAGACGAAGATCGAGCAACAGAGGACAAGGCGGCCGAGGCAACAATCAGGTCCAGACAGAGCCAAGGAGGCCCGGCCCGTACCAAGCTTACGAGACATATATTCCGCTAAATGAAGATCCAGAGACTATCCACTTGGAAACATGCAACACTTTGCCATATCCGAAGCCCCGCGTCAGGGAGTCGACCGATTTCGAGAAGAACTCGGGGAGATACTGCCGATATCACGACATGTATGGACATAACACAAATGAATGTCGACAGCTTCGGGATGCAATAGAAAAACTCATCCGCGAGAAGCGTCTTGAGCGATATGTTCAAGAACCCTTTCCACCTGAAGCCAATCCCAAGCCTCCAGTGCCAACTCCTCAGACGTCCGTCAATACAGCCCCTGGACCGTCTAACGTGAGGCAAGGGATCGTGATTAGTACTATATGCGGCGGGCCCGGCCCTGCGCATGACAACTTTCGAAAGATGGAGGAATATGTGGTTTCCATTAAACATGCGACCTACGAGTCTTTCCCGGCCAAGCTCTGGAAAACCATGCGGGACGACATCATTTTCCATGAAAAAGAGTCCACAGGTATTGAAATCCCAAGCACCGATCCTTTGGTCATAACGGCCCAAATTGGCGCTGCAACCGTTCGAAAGATATTGGTTGATTCGGGAAGCTCGGTCAACATCATTTTCAAAGCCGCCTACGATCAGATGAAGTTAGAAGCCAAAGATATCAAACCATGCCACTCCACAATCCACGGCTTTAATGGGGCATCCAGCTGTCTGGTAGGAGTCATTGACCTACTCGTCGAGCTCGGTACAGGGGATCGAAGCCGAGTTCGAATCCTCACCTTCGTGGTCATTGACATTGTCTCGTCATACAACGTCTTCCTCGGACGCCACTTCCTCACAGACTTCCATGTCTGCCTATCGCCATTGTCCCACCTAATGATATTTCCAATAGAGAACGGGATCGCGACAGTCAAAGGCGACCAAGTCAATGCCCGGGAATGTTATGCGATAGAATGGAAAAATGCACGCAATAGGGACAAGGGTAAAGCAGTGCTCGCCCCCTTTTGCGCCAAGACAACCTCAGCATAGCAATCAGCGGCATCTGGATCTTGGCTCAAGCGCCACTCCTGTCTTTCCGACGACCTCGATCCAAGGAAAGACGAAGAGCTTGAGTGCGAGAGACCTACTCCGGTCGAGCCCACAATAGATGTACCCGTTAGCCCTGACGACCCGTCACGAGTATTGAAGATAGGGTCCCACCTTCACCGTACCATCAAAGATGATCTTGTGGATTTCTTGAATGCGAATCTGGACGTCTTCGCATGGACCCATTCCGATATGAAAGGCATCAACCCTGCAATCGCCTGCCATTCTTTAGGCATAGATCTTACAATGCCTCCAGTCAAGCAGAAGCGCTGTTTCCTAGGGCCCGAGAGATCCAGGGCACTTGTGATCGCCTGCTAAACAACAACTTCATCTGTGAAGCCTACTACCCCGAGTGGGTCTCCAATCTAGTTTTAGTCAAAAAGGCCAATGGTAAATGGCGGACATGTATCGATTTCTCTGATTTGAACAAAGCTTGCCCGAAGGACAGCTTCCCGCTCCCAAAGATCGACCGGCTAGTCGACTCAACCGCCGGGTACCAACTGCTATCTTTCATGGACGCCTACTCCGGTTATAACCAGATCCCAACGAATCTCCGCGACCAGGACCATACCTCCTTTATAACCAACCTCGGACTTTATTGCTATCGCGTCATGCCCTTTGGCCTCAAGAATGTCGGTGCTACATATTAGCGGATGGTTAACCGACTCTTCAAAAATCAAATTGGGAAATCTATGGAGGTGTACGTGGACGACATGCTAGTTAAATCAAAAGTGTCTAGCAATCACGTCCGCGACCTCTCCGAAATGTTCGATGTCCTACGCCAATATGACATGAAACCCTATCCTCTAAAATGTTCCATTGGCATCGCTTTAGGAAAGTTTATGGGTTTCATCGTTAATGCCTGTGGCATCGAAGCTAACCCCGAGAAAATCCATGCCATTCGGGACATCCGAATCCCCGAGAATATCAAGGATGTTCAGAGTTTAAACGGGAAGGTCGGCGCTTTAAGTCGATTCATCTCTAAGGCCACCGACAAGTGCATTCCTTTCTTTGATTTACTTCGAAAAGGGAAACGCAATTTCAAGTGGACCCCTGAGTGCATTTCCGCATTCAAGGAACTCTTGAATCACTTAGAGCGACCACCCATTTTATCTAAGCCTATGAACCATGAGGACTAATACGTTTACTTGGCTGTTTCTCCATAGGCAATCAGTTCGACGTTAATACGACTCGAGGATCGCATCCAATGACCTGTCTACTACATAAGAAAACGACTGACAGGTGCAGAAAAGAACTAGCAGAAGCTCGAAAAACTGGCATTCTGCTTACTAATCTCCTCCCGAAGCTCCGGCCATATTTCTAGGCTCATCCCATTAAAATCTACACCGACTAACCGCTGCGTCTGGTCCTACAACGACCTGAGGCATCCGGCCGACTGCTGAAGTGGAGTACAGAACTAAGTCAGTTCGAGATAACATTCATTCCCCATCGAGCCATCCTCGGGCAAGCCCTCGCCGACTTCATAGTAGAATCCACGGTCCCCGAGGAGACCTCTGCAGAAGACACTGAAGCCCCCAACGACGAGTGGAAGTTGTTTGTGGACAGATCCTCCAACATCAAGTGCTCGGGAGTCGGTATCGTACTCATCACTCCCGAGGGACGCTCAATAAACTACGCACTAAAACTAAATTTCCCCGCTACCAGCAACGATGCAGAATATAAGGCGCTGATAGCCGGACTAAGAATCGCAATCGAACTCAAGCTGAAGATCATTCAGGTTTTCTCCGATTCATAGCTCATCGTGCGTCAAGTAAAAGAAGTGTACCAAACAAGGGGGAACGACTGGCACTGTACCAAGTCCAAGTTCAGGAACTTCTCATCCACTTCGACCACTTCACTATCACCCATATCCCACGAGAGCAGAATGAAAAAGCCGATTCATTGGCCAGACTGGCGAGTTCTGAAGATCCGCAGCTTTTGGGGTTCGCCCCCGTCGAAGTACTCAACTCTCTCAGTATCAAGCCAATTCAAACCGGCGCGGTCATGAATGCCGAACCAGAACCGGAATCATGGATGACGCCAATCAAGGGCTACCTGCAACGCGGGATCCTCCCAGAAAGCCGCAAAGAAAGACGAGCGCTCACCCACCGGTCATCCCGTTACCTTCTTATAGACACGATACTATATCGAAGAGGCTTCTCTGTCCCCTTACTTAGATGTGTGGCCCACAACGACGCCCTAAAAATTCTTACTAGCATTCATGAAGGAGAATGCGGCGACCACACAGGGGGGGAAACTCTGGCCAGGAAGATACTCCGACGCGGTTACTACTGGCCCACGCTCGACCAAGACGCCACTAACTATGCTCGCAAGTGCGATAAATGCCAACGCTTCTCTAAGATCCCGAGAGCCCCACCAACAGAACTAACACAGATGTCCAGACCTTGGCCATTCGCCATATGGGGATCGACATCATTGGAACTCTTCCCATGGCCAGAGGTGGGGCATGATACGCCGTCGTCGCAGTAGATTATTTTACCAAATGGGCAGAGGCCGAGGCCCTCGCCACTATCACCACCAAGAAAATGATCAACTTCGTGGTGCGCAACATCATCACTCGATACGGGGTCCCTCAAGCCATCATTTCAGACAACGGCACCCAATTCGAGAGTGCCAAATTCAAATCCTTCTGTCAGCGGCACGGCATCGAAAAAAGGTTCTCGGCCATAGCTCACCCCCAGGCCAACGGACAGGTCGAAGCAGTCAACAAAGTCATCAAGTACATCATCAAGAAGCGCTTCGAGAAGGCCGGGGGCATGTGGGCAGATGAACTTCCTCTAGCCCTGTGGGCCTACCGAACAACTCACAAGATAGCAACCGGGCACATGCCCTTCGCTGTTTCTTACGGGTCTGAAGTCGTCATTCCCATCGAGCTCAAGCTCGAGCTCGAGCTTCAGTCTCATCACGTCACCTACTTCGATCCAATGACAAATCAAGACTTGCTTTTGGGGTCACTCGATTTGCTAGAAGAAAAAAGAAACCAAGCCGACCTGCGAGCTGCTGCACAACGACAACGAGTCGCTCGGTACTTTAACTCTCGAGTCCGCCACAAGGACCTTAACATCGGCGACCTCGTCCTAAAATGGGTCTTCCCTCCGCCAATAGGTCTCGCTCCTCGTTGGGAAGGGCCGTACTCCATACTGCGAAGACTCAGCGATGGAACTTTCAAGCTTGCCACCGTGGACGGAGCTAAACTACCAAGGGCTTGGAACAGTGAACATCTCCGTCGCTACTTCACATAACTTAGCACCTGGTTGTTTACGCTTTCCAGCGATGTTTTGTTTTGTAATGATTCAAGGCATTATAAAGGCTATTCATGCCAAAAGTTATTAATGGAAATGATTTTCACCTTTCTATCTCCTTACTCTGTGTTTACTCCTCATGCGACATAATTAGCTAACCCTGACAGCTAGTTTCTGTACACCGCCGTACCAACTCCCAACAATGGGGTCGGCACCGCCATCTCAACTGCGAACAAATCTCGCGGCCTAATCACATTGGCAACGACCGACATCCCAAACACGGGACCCTACCACGCCACTCGAGTCGCCAGCCCGCGGCGCGACCGAGTATAAATAACCTCTAACTCGAACCTTGACTCAAGATTAAGGCCGAGTATAAATCGTTCAACCACCCAACAGCTTGACGGGGCGATACAGACTCCCCATGCACTACAGGTGTCATTCGACTTTGGCGCAACACCAGAATCGACCCTTAAATCATCACATCCCCAAAGCTCTTAAGGCTGAGGGGTAGCCCACGGCCACGATTGGACCTTACAAGCTGATAATTCGGGCTTCTCTTTCCAGGCGAACGATGACGCCCTTAGGCTTGCCCCAACCCGATGAACAACGGAAGAGCCTACACCGGACGGACTGCATAACGCGACATCATATGCCTTCACTACTCTTGAGGTTAATCCTGGGTAACCGAAGAAAAAACAGCAGGCGCTCTAGCCAGGCTACGCAAATTACGGGTCTCTTGAGCTGAGGGAGACTTATTAGAAGCATGCGTACTGTCTTACGCCCCTCTGGAACAACGACCCAAAGTGAGGCAATCAATCCTGCCTCTCTGGAACTACAACCCAGAGCGCAACACTCAATCACACCCCCTGGAATCACCAACCCGGGGCACAACACTCACAATCGCTTTTTTTAAAGGTAAAGATAAGTATGCCTGTGCAAGTACGGGACACCCGAAAACATGGGAGGAACATCCGAACAGTTAACACAAAATGCGATCTTTACTAATTCACTTTTCATTACAAAACACACACACGTTACAACCAACTACACTACTAATATTTTTCCCTCCTAATGGCAGGGTGTACATGAGAACCACACCATGCCTTGAAAAACCAAAAGCGAGGGCCGAACTCGTGTAAACTATCGGTCCACACTACCAAAATGATCGCTAAAAATATGCCTAAGCGACTAATGCTAATCACGCTTCCTCCTTTTGTCTTTGTGCTTTTTCTTTATAGATTCGGCACTTGATAGTTCATCCTCGGAGCCACGCCTCCTCTTGCCAGATCCACCTCTTCCACTTCGACCCTTCTGCAAGGTAGTCGACTCGTTAGAAACTGATAGACGCCTCTCATCTGTCCCATCGCCACTAGAAATCTCAGTGACGTCAGTAGGATCAACATGCGGCAAGGGCCTGGGGGCACCTCCAGCTGCAGGACCTATCACCACGACACCCGCTCCGGAATGGTTTTCCCTTCCCGCTCAGCTCTCTCCATGGCCTCTTTGGCAACCGGTCGCTCGACGAGTATACGGGACTTGTGCGGGGTATCGCCACCCCTTGTTTTATCACGGGTTTCGATAGCCCTTCGCTGGGCCTCCTCATCCTCCCGTTTCTTCTAGGCCTCGTCTGCCTCCCTCTTCTTCTCCGCCTCCTCGTCAGCTTTCCCCTGAGCAACGGTCGCAGCAGCCCACTTCACAGCCTCCTCCCTAGTTTGGATTATGATCTCCTACCAAGCAGCCTCATCCTGCATCCGCTTTTCCTCCACCTCCTCGCTCTTCACCGCCATCTTGGCTTTTTGCTCATCCACCAGGTCGGCCATTGAGGACACATCAGCTTCTACCGAACCATATGTAGTCACACTCTGCCCATCTACCTCCTCTCCTTCATCAGCAAGGCTTTCATAAAGGCTGGGAGTCGCCCTTATCCCTGTAAAAGTATCAAGCTGATCTCCGCTCTCTCCAAACCGAATCCCCCGAGTCCTAGCCCAGACTCAGTAACTAAGGGGATCGCGGGGGCAAGATCCAATGCAACAATTAATCCAGAAGGGACTGCACAATGAAAACACAATCTTTTAATCCGCGAATTCTATAACCACATCATTCTCCGGGATGCATTGTAAAGGGAATTTACCTCCAGTCAAGGGCGACGTAGGGAGAACGGAAAGAGCATCTGGCACGATGGGCAATGTAAGTTTAGTCTCTCCCGACTCCGGATCGTGCTCGGGCGAAACCCGAGTCAAACCTATCGGCTCGCTAGCTGTAACCGATCCAGGGATTGGTGGCCGATAGGAGCTCCCCTCCGCAAAGGTAACAGCTATCGCGACGCTCTCAGTCATGACAAACTTTCCTTTCTCAGCAGCAAGTCTCTCCAGCCTGTCCTTCTCCACGTCCTCCTGCAACAGTCTTCTGCCCTCCTCCAACTTCACGTGCTCATCCTCAGTCAAAAGATCGATCATAAGCTGTCGCTCATCGAAACACGCAACATCTACTCGACGCAAGAAGACCTCATACGGAACCAGCCTATCCCAGGTCTGAGCTAGATCCCGGGAGTAATCTTCCATCCAAGAAATTCCACAGAATTTTAGGACCTTGACCAACATGTCCTTAATATCCTCCTCCACAAACGACTGTACCCGGTACTCTGCATCCGCTAGCTCATCTCTTAAGCGCTCCAACTCTCTCAAATGCTCAACCTTCAATTCCTCGGCAGCACCTAACACCTCTCGGTTACTGGCTTCTGCATCCTCCCTTGCTTTCCTGGCAGCCTCAAGCTCCCTCGTCAGGTGGGCATTCTCGGCCCTCAAAGTTTTGTTGTCCTCTTGAAGCTGCAGGACTTGTGCATTATCTCATCTCAGTTCGGCGCAAACCTTGTCCACCTCGGCCTTCTCCTTCTTTAGGATGGTATTCTGGGTAGTTAACTTAGTTATGGTTTCCTTCTGAACAGAGGAAGAATGGTCAGACTCCCTTTTGAGTCCCTTGTACTGATGCTTCACTCCAGCTAAAAGACGACATGCTCCACAAATTAGCTACATTAAAGGAAGCAAGAGGCAGATGGATCTTAAGATGGATCAGAAAACCTACCTAATTCCACATTTAGATTAGCAATGGAAGCCTGCCCGGCATCAATAATCGATTGCCGAGTACCAAGTTCTTGATTCTTCTTCCTGATCAGGTCAGACAAATGATGGGAGTAATTGGTAAGCGCACCGACCTGACGGTACGTGGCCTTCACATGCTGCCATATCTCACCGGTTTCCCTGTCAAGGGCAGGACGAAGCTCAGGGACAAACCATAACTCATCATGATATAACCCCAGGAAGTGGTGTTTCACAAACGCCCTCCTCTCTTTAATGGGCAGGTCCCGGACTCCTGACTCTGTCAGATCTGGTGTCTCTATGATAGACGCCTTGTCCGGCCTCGGCTGGGCGAGCGGTGGCTCCCTCCCCTCTGAGATCTAAATGGGATTCGACGAAGCAGCAATGGGAGGAGTTGTTGATGACACGCGACTCGGCCCTCCTTGATCAAACCATGAATACCCACTGGACACTCGAATCGGAGGAGGAGGTGGAAGAGTCATAGAAGATGAGGATCTATCTTGGTTACGACTCCCTCTACCATAACCTCGCGGTGGTGGGGCATCGCCATACAGGCTAGCTCCCCTCCTAAAGGAGCCAAAAAAGCACTCTCGGGATGGTTCTGGTCTCCATGACCTCGTCCCCCGCTTCCTCTAGCCATATCACCTGTCAAAGGAATAAAGCAAAGTCTGTCAAGCAGCACGTGCCAGCACTCTTCTATGCAGTTTAGTGTGTATAAGTGTGTGTCCTATGTGCTCTCTTAACAGACCAGATTGTCCCTCAGTCAAATGAGTTAGTCCCTCCGCGGCACGAGCTAGATCCTCCATACTAGCGGCGCTCGGCCACATAGACAACTCCATAGGAACTATACTCAGACCAGCAAACTAATCTACTCTTTCAAGGGAGGTGGTGGCTTCTAAAGAGGTTGGAGGAGAGTGAGGACTAGACAACGCTTCTTCCCCCGCCCCTCCCGTTGGGGGCGGGGTAGAAACGTCGAAAAGTCCCTCGTCCCGAGCAACCGCCTTTGCACTACCGTCCTTGTCACCACTAACACCTTCCTGGAATTTAACGACCTTTCTGAGCCCGAGCCCGCCAGGAGCCATCTTTATCTTCAAAGCGAGGGAAGCAAGACCTTCCGCTGCTTTCTCCCTCAATACACCACTCGCCACTACGGGCCTGACTATGGTCCGGTTGGCCGGAAGCAACCCAACACGCCGGAGGCGGTCCTGATCCACTACAGAATCCGTCTTACGGGAGCCATCAGGAATAGCTCGCAAAGCCTCGAGACGTTGCCGATACTCGTCGCCAGTAGGTGCCTCGGGATTCCCTGCCCCAATAAAAAATAATGAGTCACGAAGCTCGGCAACTTGTAGAGAAAGGAGACGAAGATTAAAGATACTCACTTCTCTCTATCCATCTCCTCGCGAATCCAGGAGGGCGGCGAACAAAGAACCAATCATGCTTAATCACCGACGGTCTGGGCCACTTTCCGACAAAAAATCTAGTAGAGGGAGACTCTTCCAAGAACCATTGTGAAGACAATGCGCCAGTTGACCGACTAAAATGGAAAAGGTACCGAATGTCCTCTCCGGTGGGATCCCAATGCAGGAACTCTTGAAAGAGAACGCAAGTACCCAAGAGCGAAGAATAAGAATTCGGGTGCAGCTGTGAGGGTGCAAGGCGGAAGTAGAATAACATTTCCCGTATAAAGTCGTTGGCCGGGGGCACGCACCCCGCAAGGAAAGTTTGCCGATTCCAAGCAATGGAACCTTCAGGCGGCACATGGGCCCTTCCACCCGATCCAGGTGCATGATCCTACCCCTTCGGGATATTAAACCGTGATGACGGCTTTCTAACCGCCGCGGCATCTAGGCGCGATGACACCGAATCCGGAGGATTGTCCAAGATGACTGCATCAGGAAACATGTCAGGAGCCACTGGGAAAGGCGGCTCACCACCACCCATAGTATCCACATTTTCCATCTTGGCACGTACGACTGGAGAATGTAACCTCTTAGCATGACCCCCGTGCTCCGACACTTCAGGCAAACTCCCTATCTGAGAAGGAGTCGACCCTTCGTTAGTGTCAAGCTCGCTGCTTCCAGAGCTGGTGTTGTCCGTAGAATCAGAAGTAGAATCAGAAGTGTGAGACGGTGGCGGGGAAGCCTCGGCTTCTAAAAGCTTCCCAGTCTGTGATCTTGTTTGCATGGCTCGCTATACTTCAATATACCAGTGTTAGACAACATAGTGAAATAACCTGTACCCTTCGTGTGCTGTGTCATGCAAAGAATGAAAGCGCGCATAGAAACGTTAAAGATCATACAGTTTAGTCACAGTCTAGATGTATGCTCTATCCTATGTGAAAATTCTAAGCTCCTATCCGCATAGTTATCAATAACAACAATGGTACATTCGTACGACCGAACAGACAGCGTATAAGTCCAAGGGTAGGCAGTCAGGAAATCGAAGTTCGAAGTGGCGAAAGTCAACACCCGCCAAGGCAATGCGCTCAACCATGCCCCGGGGCACGAAGTTTCCAGAGACACCCAAGACCAGGTCCAGGCACCTCGAAATTTCGAACCCCTCGGGGGTTGAAATCTCGAACCACAGTGGCTTGAAATTTCGAACCCCTTGGGTTCGAAAATTCGAGCCCCAGGGGTATTGAAAGCTCGAACCCTCGAGGTCCGAGGATTCGAACCCTAGGGGATCGAAGCCTCGAATCCATCCGGGCTCGGGAATTTGAGCCCGAGGGCTCGAAATTTCGAACCCTACAAGGTTCAAAGATTCGAGCCCCATTAGGTTCGAATTTCCGAACCTCTCCTTCGGGATCGAAATCTCGAGCCTCCTCCATCGCACCTCGACCTCCCTTCCCTCGACTCGACCAAGTCCATTACCTCAAAAATTTAAGTCAAAGTGGTCGAGAAACGAAGCTTCCAGAACAATGGTAGTCGAAGGGAAATAGAAGAAGGAAGAAAAATGAGGGGAAGGGGCCTATATATAGTGAAAAGGAAAAAAACCTCCGTATTCCGAGCCTAGGCCCGAAATTCGAGCCTGAGGGGTCGAAATTTCGAACCTCTAAGGTTCGAAATTTCGAACCCCACGACTCGAATTCTCGAACAGCTACGGATCGATGATTCGGACTTATAACGTTCAAAATTTCGAACCCTTCAAAAAAAAAGGAAATCTTCGCGGCTGCGTGCGCTCATATCCCACCAAGGTTCTGTCACCTAAAACGTTCGATAATGGCACCATGCAAATACTCAGCTAAGCGAGCTTGATACCAATCCAATAGCGGCTCATTCACAATTCCATAACGAACGAGCCCGCTGGCCAATACATTTTCTCCAATAACTTGCAGGATAAATCTGCAACCCAACTACCATCTCAACTTTCATTCCAAAGCACATCATGTCAAGACAAGGCGTCAAGACAAGACGTACTTTGGGGGGCAAATGTCAACCGGCCCTTTGGTCCGGTCACCAAAAGTACTCAAGACACACACGACTCAACACATCGCGTGAAGCCAGGGCCAAGGGCGAAACTCAGGAAGTGCAGAAGCAAAGACCGAAGAAAGATCTGGCCTACAAGGACCTTGCACCTTCACCTTCACAATGCCGTGCCGACTGAGCCAACCAGCCTCGACAACGCCTCTTGTCAAAATCCGCTTCGTACCCAATCAGGTGCGAAATTTCGCACCTACCAGGTGCGAATTTCCAAGGCCCGACAGCTGGGGGTGCGAATTTCTGGAAGATGGTCCCCATTCCTACCTAACCACTTCCTATAAATACCCCATGGCCTCACACTCCAAAAGGGTGGAATTCTTGAGCTTGGAGATCTCCATAAAAGCTTCATTAATGGCATCTCCTCTTTGAGGATGAAGAAGGACAAAATTGTCTTTTTCCTTATTATTCAATATATGATAATTATGACATCATATATCATGGAACATGAATGTAATGAGATGTCATGAGATAGTCTCAACCTTGTAATTTCTTCCAAGTGATTAATAATATTCCAACGACTCTTCAAAGTGGACGTAGGGCCTCACTGAGGCCGAACCACTATAAATCTCTTGTGTGATTTACTACTTATGCTTTATTTATGTTCTTGTCTATGCGACCATATTTATAATTCCTAGTAATTGGGAATCTTTGGTGTTTGCGACATTTTTTGCCGTCAACAAAAACCTATATTGAAATAGGGATAACTATTAAATATGAATACGCCTAAATTCGGATTTTGGGTAATTGGCATGCACTGAAATCAAAGCCTATAATTTGGCATAACTTGTATTATGAATCATGGTTGGGGTTTTGGGGGCACAACATGTGTTGTACAAAATTGACTAAAACTTGGGCGAATGTTAATTATGACTGTAATTTGGGTATGTAAATCCACAGGCTCAATCTAAGATTGAGCAGAACATGATAATAGAACTTTAAGTAACATACAGTAACTTGCAGAGATGTTTAATCTGTTAAATTGACTAATTTGTTGAAATCTGCTGAAACTTAATACTGTAATTGGAAAGCCTACGATGTAAATGAATAAAATTGGCTAAGATAAGCATGCTAAGACACGAGGATAGACTTCGCTTGCGGTTGAAGCCTGTCCGGAACCAACCGGCCTAACCAGCAACCGCAAACGGTCAGTCTAATGTGAGAAGTCGTAGGCATAACTAAAAGATGCTTAGACACGAGGTTAAGTCTGGCTTGTGGCAGAAGTCTGCCCGGAACCGCCCGATACATCCAGCGGCCACAAGCTATCGACTTAATGTGAGAGGTCTGTGCATTAATAACTAATTAATGCTGATTGAAGATGAATATGATACCTAAAACATGTTAGGTGGGTGGGGTTAAGTTAACCTGTGTAAGATGACAACTTAACCAATATTACATGAACAAGTGGATAGGGTTAAGGCAAGTTTAACCAATAATACATATTGATTTGATAAGTGGATGGGGTTAAGTCAACTGGGCTGATGAATCTGATAAACCCATTTCATAAAATCTGTAGGCTTAATGCATGGTTAAGTGAAACGTATTAATCTGTAAGTCTGTTAATCCGTACATCTGACCTGTTAATATGTAAACCTATTAATCTGTATGTCTGATCTAAAAACTTGTTAATCTGAAATCTGTAAGCAAGTAAATCTGAAATCTGTTCGTCTGGGGACACATGGTTAGGAGGGTAATTACTTGTATCATATGTTGTGTGGGACTCATATTAGTCAGTAACCGTTTTTGGTATCATACTACGACCCAACACTAGGTAGGGGTCTGGGCACGCTTACTGAACTAATTATAAGAGGTTCATTCTGATAATGGCGAGGGGTGTTGATGGCGCATTCTAACCGGGTCATGTGCATGCATGGATCCGATCTGCCCGGGGGAAGTTAAGACGTCGTAACATCTGTAAATAGGTCTGTGTCTTTCTGTAGGTTGCCACTTTAGGGAGTGATACACCCTTCCGTGGGGCCGACACAGGGTATTTAAGTATTAGGGAGCCGATCACTTGGGGTAGAATTTAGGGTACATCTAGTTATGTCTGCTTCTGTTGGGGTTCCGTCAGTTTCTGTTGGGGGGGGGGGGTAACACCTGTCTGTTTCTGTGTGGTACCATCTATTGGGTTGGTATGATTCTAACATTCTGTTTCCGTAGGGATTATTCTGTTTCCGTCCCTGATTCTGTTTCTGCTTCTGTTTCTATACCGTCTGTCTCTATTAGGGTGGTAAAGGCCCATTACTAGCATTCTGTTTCTGACGAGATCATTCTGTTTCCGTTTCTATTTCAATTTAGACATTAGGGTAACACCCAATCCTGTTATACTAGTATTAGCGCAGAAAAGTGAAAAGTAAGTGAGAAGCATAGCTTGGTCTATATCATTTTGTTTCCTCTGTTTAACCTATGTATATCTGCTACTCCTGTTACGGTTATCTCTCATCCAGTTTTATTTACATGTCATAATAATATTATCTGTTTATATGCTGAAAGTCACTGGACTCGCCAGACTTTATGTCTGACTCTTTTTGTTTCGCCTCTTTTCTTCCGTTCCCCTCTAGGTTCTCAGGGAGGAAATACTCAAGCTTAGTTCGAATATCTCTCTCTTCCAGCTTGAAGATTGAAAGATATATTGCTTGTCTTTGATTTTGCTTATTTATGGCATTTTCTATTGGGGATTATGGTTTTACAATTATTTACTCTGATGGCTTTTGTACAAGACTGATATTATGTACTTGGTTTTGGTGTTTGAAGATGTAACCATACTTATTTCTATTTCCACTGCAATAAAGTTATAAAATTTTCAAGTACTACTTTATCTGACTTGTAATATTCTATTCTATTTACTTATAACGCTCCATGAAACTTAATGCATTCCCTTTGTGAGTGACATTAACGGACGTGGGGTGTCACAATAATAATAATATAATTCTACAAGCAAATAAAATTATGGTTGAAACTAGCATAATAGAAAGACAGTGATTATTTCTATTAATAAAATGTAATTAATTTATTTTGATTTATAATTGCAGAATGGGGTTTATTTCTACAAACAAGATGTTAACTTGTTATTAAAATTGGTTAACATAAGTAAACTCAAACTATATTGATGTTCATTATATTATATAACCACAAATGGATTTGTCAATTATACATATTATTATATAGGTCAATATTAGTCAAACGCTAGAAATCACGCATTAAGTAGATTTCAAATGGAGAACTTATGTATTTCGTGTTAAACTTCTTCCTTCAAATTTAATTTATTTAATTTAAATTTAATATAGGCACAAGACCATTAGACCAACCTAACTCACATCTACATCTCCTCCTTCTTACCGATCAAAACTCCTTCTAGATGAAATTTCACTACACCTTGCCGAATTTCTTAACTTACCTAGGTGTTTGTGTATATGTGTGTGTATGTGTGTGTGTGTGAGAGAGAGTATATTAGAATCGGGACGAAGCTTTTTTACTTAGTTCCAACCCATCATTCACTTTATCTCCTTCCCTCTCAAACTCATGCTAGGTACAAAACACAACACTTCCTCTCGATCTTGTGCATGAACTTGCATGTATACTACCCCCACCACTACACTCGAGAGCCCCACAACACTTGCCATATGCTGGCCTTACTCCGACGATCATCCTCGTCACCTATATAGATATCCACATGCTTGATTCTTAAATTCAACATCCAACCTATACACCCAATCACGCACATTTAGTCAATCTAAGAAAACTCCACCTATAACATCATCGACCAATCTTCAATGCTGCCACCTTCACCACTAACTCATCACTCATCGACGCACTATAAGAAACCATCGCCACTAAGTTCATTACCTTTTCTTGGCCATTCGAATTTGATAAAGATAACAAATCAAAACCCAACGTTAAACCCTTAAACAAATTCATCAAGACGCTTCTGACCACAATTTGACCTATGATTATCATAAGAGTTCCACCTACTCCTGGTGAAGCTTCACCACCATCTGTTTGGCCAACCATCACCAGAATCGACCCAAATCGATATCACTCAAATTTGTAAATTCAATTCATTCCCACTTGATCCTCCATTATAAATTTTGAAATATTCATAGTTTACAATTATAAATCGAATGGTAGAGTTCAACCATCAAATCTTGATGGTCAAATGACAAAAAAAACAATTAATAAGCTATAATATTCACCTTTCTCTCTGTATAATACATGGAAAATCACCAAACTAATTGTAAAATAAAATACATAAGACTAGACATGAAGTTCTATTTGATCGTTTTTGTTTAAAACCATTGGATTTGAAGGAATTGATTTTTAAATGGAAAATGTTTTTATTATTGTTCAAACAGAGAAGGATTTCTCCTTTTTACGATTGTAAGTTTTTGTCCTTGGGATATTAGTTTGCTTAAGTTAAAATGATCATTTAAGGACATTAAATCATGAAAACATATTAAAAAATACATGATTTAAGATTCAGGATCATCGTACTAACTTTTATCACTAGTTATTAGTTACATAGTAAGAGATTATTACCGGACAAACATATTAAGATAGAAATTCAAAGCATATTAAATGCTAGGATCATTAACAAACCGTACATCAAAGTAGTTAAAATTTGTGCTAGTTTAAAATATAAACTTTTAAAAAAAAAATCATAAGGTTAAATCAAGTGGAGTTTCTTACCTAAATATATTGCTCTTTTATAAGTTTTAGAAATATTTTAGAATTACGGATGTATGCATTTGAATTTATTTGGAAATTTTGTGTAGTTATATGCCAAGGCAATGTTCTTGGTAATAATTATTTAATTATTCGATCGTGAATCATAAGGTAATAGAGAACTAAGCCTTAAACAATTAATGACATGCTCACATTCAATGGGAGTGTTATAAGAGTTGATGAACTCTTTGGATTTTACCTATTGATGGTTTTAATTATAATTCTATTAATAGAAAATCTGTTCTACATACTTCTTTATATTCATCAATAAGTTATCACCTATGCGGTAATGCCCCGCTATTGCACTACTATAACCCCACTATATCCCATAGTAGATTACCACCACTTTGCTTCTCCCAAATAGCCACTAATATAGCCTCTCCTATTTAATCCCTGCTATATCCTGCTAACCCGATATATCCAGTTATTTCCACTGTATTACACTACTCTCGCTATATTTTAGATGAAAGAAACGAACTGGAAAATGACATCTATGCATTATAAAAATTATGAAGTTAGCCTTTTTAATTGAATTTTTTAATATATATTTTAGAGGCGAAAATATTTTATATTATACAAAATTAAATTAAATTGTAATTTACATTTATTTACATATATTTGTGCATGGTTTTGTTTAAAATTAAGAATGTTCTAATTATAGCTAAATTGAGTGCCAGTTTTTCATTTCATTATCATTTATACGTTCATAAAAACATTATGAATGAATTATGTGTGCTATTTTAGAGTCATCTGCTATACCTTTCTATTTTCTTGCTTTATCCCTGCTATGACTTTTTGGACTTACACCGCATTGGATCCGCTAAGCACTTTAACTGCACAGGTTATCACCAACATGGTATTTGTTACACAAAGTCTTTGTTAAGTCGTCAAGGTAAAAAAAAATAAAGTAAATAAATTAACAAGAAATAAAACCAAAATTATTTGGTTTGATTGAATAGGTAAGCATATCTGAAAGTGTTCCAAACATACCTAAAAACAAATGAAGATTCAAACTTAAAAGTGACTCCTTCTTATGATAAATAACGATATATCGATAAGTCATAATGGATCATTGTTGATCAAGGAATGAATTGTTTTCGAGAGAATGTGAGTTATCTTCATCCTATAAGGTTGTAACACCTCGTATTTTAAAAATATATTTAATTAGTTATCAAAAAATATTGATGTTTTATGATATCATAATTTGACTTTGAGATAGGTACCATTGTATTTATGATAATTTTCTGATTCATTTTCATATATGACTCGCCGAAACAGATTTTATATGGGGAAGTTATTAATTAACAAACAAAATTTTATAAAGTTATACGCGAATATATACATGCAAGTTTGAATTTGGAATCTTAAAAGTGTGTTATAAATGGAATATATTAATATAAAGAAGAATATTGGGTAATAAAAAGAACGTTTGAGTGCAACGTTAAGCAAAAATTTAACAGGAACAAAATTAACATTCACGACCCAGTAAATGAGTCGATCCAAGCCATAAGTCGGTCGACCCATCCTAGTACTGGGTCGACACAGTGGTCGACCCACCTAGAGCCCGAGTCAATCCAACGCTGGGCAAAGTGACGTGAATTTAACGATTTCAATGGCTTAGATTTTATTATGTTCAATCCAAGGAACGAGATTCTTCTATGCACCAATAAATAAATTAGTAGAGCCTAACTTTCAGCTCACTTTTTCTAAAACGGTGCAAAGTCTTTGTCATTTCCTTTCTCCTCTAAATCCTTTTAGAAATAAGAATATATCAGTTTTAGGATTCCGACTTATGTTTTGGAGAAAAATAATGTAAATCTAAACTACAGGTGCTCCGGTTTCTCGTCTACATGAGGTAAGTTCGGTAAACCTAGATTTTTGTGATTCTTCCTCTTCTTTAACGTCATATTCGTAAATCCATGGCTATTTCGATATTAGATCCTATTACGAAGACCACAGAGAGCGGATCTAAATCGGATTTAATAATTGTACACAGTCAGGTGAGTGGATTAAACTATACTTTTCAATAATGCTATTTTGTATCGTTTGGTTCCTGTTGAAGTTTACAATATGTTGTTCTTCATCTATTTCTTTCTTTTACGTCAGAATATACATTTTGTTTCAAATTTTAGTTTTGCGCAAAAATTGAATAAAACTGTAGTTATGCGCAAATTGGGTAATTGAATAATGGATAGATGCAAAATTATTGAATTGTAGCTATGCGTCAGTTTAATGAAACTATAAACAAAAAGATAAAAATTATGTGATTTGAGACTAAAACAACACATTATGTCAATATTATAATAAATGGAAAATTTTATGAATTTACATATTATTTGTTAGAAATCCCTTTTTAGATTTAAATGGAAATAGTACAGAAAAGTGTAGGAAACAAGTTGTAAACCCAATTCTATCGAACTTTAATGTAATCGTGCAAAGCAAAAAGAAGAAAACAAGTTAAAGGCAGTAACTGGTATATATTATTAATCAAATCTGAAAGTTAGCAATAGCCTAGGTTGATTAGTTAACAAAGAAGAAGATTATACTTAAATATTTTGGAGTAAACAAAGATAATTAGGAAACATGATTGCAAACTGAAATTATAAATAAACAGATATTAGTGTGAAATAGGGACTTAACTGTATTGCGCACTAATTTGACAACGCCCAAAATAAGGAATGTTTTGCAATCATAGGCCCCAATTATTATAATTACCTAGAATTATGGAAATATATTTTATTACAGTTTTGGTAACCAAACAATTTGAAATATGCCTAACTGCGTAAAAACAACAAATGGTAAAGATGAAAGGGAAAGGTAACTTAACTGAAATAAGTTATAAAAAGATAAGGACTTATTATAAACTTACAATTGGAATCTAATAAGCACAATACAGTGGAAATAATGTGTAAGAAGTATTATAACATAAAGGTTATAATTTGGAAAGTGAAAAGAAAAGAATAAAGCTTATTTTAAATAAACATGAAATTGGAAATTAAGTTTAATAAGCCTAAAGATGTTCTATGGAGGACTTGTAATTAGGCAATATCCAGGGCAACCAGCAAAGTTGATTTATAGATAAATAATATTCAATTGATTAGGTCAATGAATATTGTAAATCAACTAAAGATGTAATTAAGAACATTTTTAAAGTAGAAGAAGGTGAATTGCTGGTTAAATATTTGGGTGTTCCTCTATCAACTAACAAGGTTACAGATAGAGAATGTGTGATAATTGCTTCTAATATTGGAGACAAATTGCAAGGATGGAGCTCGAAGTTACTCTCTTTTGCAAGAAGGATAGAATTGATACACACTGTAATTCATCCAAAAGTTAATTTTTGGATGCAAACTTTTCAAATTCCAGAAGCATCTATCAAAAAAATTGAGAGAGTATGTGCAGATTTAATTCGGAAGGGTGGAATGCATTATATAAAATACAGTGATCTTTGCAGACCCAAGAAAGAAGGAGGTGTTGGCCTTAGAAATTTAAGAGATACGAGAAGAGTGTTTATTTTAAAATTGGGTTGGAAAATTATACAATCTGAATCTCTTTGGGCAAAATGGATGAGAGGAAGATATTTGAATGGAAAATTTTGGCATATGAGAATTGATTGTAATGCATCTGCAAATTGGAAGGCAATTCTGGGAGAAAGACACGCATTAGCTAAAAACTGTGAAAGAGTGTTTGCTAAAGGCAAAGAAACTGATTCGTGGCTTGATCCATGGATTGATGGTGAATCATTAGTGGAGAATATGGAGTAGGATACATTTTAAGTATTTGGATGTGATATGTTATATGTAACTCTGAAAACAATGCATGGAAATGTGATATGTTACAATGTAACTCTGATCTAAAGACAAAGATTAAAGCCATGCCTCTGTATTTTGATAAAGACTATGACAATTAAAAATGGAAACACTCATCTGATGATTTCACTACCAAAACTACTTGGCAACACTACAGATGTAGCTCAAATACAGTAAATTGGCATAAAGTAGTGCGAAATCGAGCAATATGTCCAAAGATGGCTAATACAGTTTATAAGGCAATGTGGCATAGACTGCCAACATGACATAGACTATCAAATTGGGGGATTACTAATGAAACAGTGTGTGTTTTATGCAACTCCAACTAGGAGAATCATGAACATCTTTTTTAATGTGATTATGCTAACTATATTCTTCAGTACTGTTGCGATTACTTTGGAGTCAAAGAAGATAAAACTAAACTGAAAGATATGATAGAAAACCCGGCCGGTAACCACCATGTGATGAACTTGGAAGCCAAACTCCACAGCTCCATCGTCGCGACATCTGTTTGGGTAGTTTGGAAAGAGAGGAATCGTCGAATTTTTGACAAGAAGAACAGAGACAAGTTAACTATTTGTAGCTTGTAGTAAATGAGATTGAATTGATGAGCAAGAGAGTTAAAGGACTTACCAATAACTGGAAACATAAAGGAGATGAGTGCGGAGCAAAGGATCGCCTACTGGTAGAGGGAGGAAGCGCTGGAACTAGCTACGAAAACGTGGAGCATTCGAGTTTTCAGTCGCCATGACCGTATTTTAAAGATCAATGAAGAAGGCAAAGGGGCTTGGAACTGAAATGGGTATGAATTGTAATTAAATTGGCAAATCAGTTTTATTTGATACGACGTATTGTAAATACACGTATCGGGAGGTTAGTGGCTACACGCCAATTTTTTTTTACATATTTTGGTATATGTTGAGTAATAAAAGCTAACCCATTTCCAAAAATATGTAAATCAACGACACAGGGAAAAGTAAGTAAAACACATAAGAATAAATTAGATAAAGAAACGGTTTGCATTAGGTCCAATCTGTAAGGATGAAGAACCCAATGGGGTAGATTACCGAAGGTGTCTGAGACATGGCCGGAGCACGTCCAACTTATTCAACGGGACTACAGGGAAGTGTGGTACTTCCATGGGACGTGAGGATACTCCGTGATGGTCCTCTATGGAAGGCTTCATGTTGTACCACATAGGCATGGTCTGTATGTTACCATCCAGGGAGTATGCCTTGGCTACATTTGTTACACCATAGTTGCGGGAAGCCTAAAGACAAATTGGATGGTTTTAGGGTAGTTTGGCGGCTTCCACATCTCGAGAGAGCATTCTTTGTGGTCAGGACCCAACTTAGGATAGAAGTCGTCTGACGTCTGTCTTTGTCAGTCAGAGCATGTACGAGAAAGATTGAAGCTATAACTAAGAGGCCAATGATCTTCACTATTGGGTCATTGGACGAGGGCCAACATGTTGTTTAGATTGGTTTTTAGGATCGGTCATTTAGTTCTTTCGAATAGTCTTTCATTAGGGGGTAGGTTGGTTTGCCCATGAAGAGCCACAAAAGAGGCATACCAACTTTAAATATTTGTATTTTGGGCCTAATGAAGCCATTTTGTTTGGCCATCCCGGGGCTGTTCTTGATAGATACAGTAAAGCCCTCGACTGAGTTCTATTCAGAACTCAAGTACTTGGTGCCTTCATGGCACAACGTTAGAGAGTTGATACGCCTTCGTAGCATGAAGATGGAGGTACAATACGTTTTTCATAGTACGATGATGAGGACCACTCGAGGAGGATACTATGAGGAGTATCTCAATATTAGGCATATAGTTATATATTGTTTGTTAGGTTAATCTACTGAGGAGTAGATGAGTAGGATTTATGCGGTAAGAACGAAAGTATAATGTGAAATGAACCCGAACGACTTAATAGGAACCAGTGATATAATGGTATATGTAGTGTTATGGTAGAAATTATAATTTTTCCATTCACCATAACTTTTGTTCTGACCCTCTCCTCATAATTACCCCGCAAGTTAGACTGGTGGTTGTGATTCTATAGCTTAAAGACACTTGCTTGTTAGAGTCATTATATTGGTAAGTATGTATTTATTATTATATTTTATCCTTTCCGCTGTAATATTTTTTATTAGGAGCTCTGATATATTTATCTTTTCCTTTCTACAAGACACCAAACAAATAGACTTGAGTTTCGTTAGACTTGGATTTTTGAAAAAAAAAATCAGGTCTATCAAAATTCGGGATGTTACATCTAGTATCAGAGTTGAGGTTTTGGATTACTACATATAGATAGCGAATGAATGTATTTGTATTTTCAAAATATAAACATATTATATAAATATACCTAGATCCATGGAAAACCCACTAGATTGGGACATTAGCATACGAAAAGAATTGAGATATCAGATTTGTACGCTAAAGAAATGATTATGGAAATCCAAGAAAAATAGGCCCTTGAATGGTTAGGATAAACAGCGTGCAAAATATTTTATTATTAAAAGATTGATTATGAATTTGTATGTATATATATATATATACTTTTAGTGTGAAACTTTGGCACTACACATAGTCCCGAGCGTAGTCAGAAGATTTGTTTGGAAGCGAAAAAGGAGAAATGGTGTAAGTTAGTAACAAGGGTTGTGGCAATAAACATTCAAAGCCATTTGAAAAGATGTTTTTAAAGGATTTTCGTGGGGACAAATTCGAAAAAAGTCGAATTTTGGACTAGACAAAGAAAAGGTGGATGTGAGAACTTTTATAGGAAAAGAGGAAAGGACGAGGAAAGAGCGACGATTAATTATGGAATTTTATTTAAGTTTGATTTTTTTTGGAAACATCTTTAAAACAGTGTATATGTGTAAGGAATTTACCTGGATTAGAATAACATCTCGACTGACCTAGAAAATGTTTTAAGATTGCAGTATAGTTGTAACACCCCGTAATTCTGTTAATATAAATATTCACAAATTAAAGAATAACTAATCTCAGACATGAGAATTGTGGGAAACGGGTTGCGCCATTGTGTTCGTCTCGGAATTCTGGTTGAAATAGAGTCCGAGTTTGCGTGATTTGGACTTCGTATGAAGGAGATATGGCCATCGGAAGTTTCAGAAAATTCAAAATTCGAAGTCAAACAGACCAGGCGGAAAATTTCCCGCCCAGCACCCCAGGTCGACTGGGGAGTCGACTGGGCAGTCGACACCCCTAGGACCAGGTCGACTGCGCAGTCGACTTGGGTGTCGACCTGGTCAAGTCGGCCAGGGTTTTGGCAGAGCCCAATCTTGAGCTGCTGAAGTGTCTTTAGGGCTGAGTTGGCTAATTTAACGGTTCAGGTTAGTTCTGAGTTGATCTGACGGTCTAAATAAATCCTAAACTCTATATATACCTAGGTAGTCTCTCACTCTAAAATCACATGAAAAATAGAATAGCCGCCGTCATGCCATCGCCATGGAACTCAGTGTAGCCACCGCCAACTAAGAAGGAAGAATGCTAATCAAAACTCTAATTCTACTCAACTCTAAAGCAAATCAAGACTCTCTTTCTTTTCTAATTGTGAGTATGATGATCTTAATAAGATTATTAGCAAACTAATTAGATTAATATGTGATATGGATCATAAGAATATGATGTGAATTGTCATACCTGTTGTTGTAAACCTTATGCTATCATGTATGTTGTAAATCCTATGTTATGTGATGATGATATCCTATATGTTGTAAATCATGCTATGATGATATTATATATGTTGCAAGTTTCTATGCTAAGTTGCGATGTTACAAAGCCATGATGTTATTATGTTGTAGTTAGCTTATGAATCATGATGTTGATTATATATATTTGGGCTATGATGATTCACATGATAAATCACATGTACCTATGCAAGTTTAGATTTATTAGTATATATAATCTCACATATGGTATGACATCTATTTAGATCTAGAATTATGACATCTATTTAGATCTAGAATTATGCTATGACATGTGTGAGTTCTATGTGTTAGATGCTAGTTCACACCATCATTATGTTTCATAAACCACATATGCAAGTTTATACATGAACTTGGGTTATGATCATATTATGTAAGTTAAGACATTTAACCAAACAAGTTGACACCTTTAGATCCATGACATGTGTAGTTTTATGCAAGTTTCACCCCTATTATGATTAGATCTATTTTATTTGTCTATATGTTGTGATAATTTATCTTTGTGCTATGAGTTAGACTATTCGAGTCTAACGTATATTTTGTGTTGAATAAGCGAACGTATAACGTGGGGTAGGGGTAATATTAAGGATTTAATATTAAGAAATTGGGGTGCAATTGATATGATTTTGCATGCCATAAACGGATGGCCATAATTGAGTCAATTATGGACATCGTTAAAATTGGAATTAATTAATAATTTGAATAGGGATATATTTAAAACTGGGGTAAAAGATTATAAGTAATAATCAATGCTTAGGACACGAGGTTGGACTCGTTTGTGACGTAAACCTGCCCGGACCCGACCGGCAAATCTAGTAACAAATGTTAGCCCAATGTGAGAGGCCCTAGGCCCAAATTAAAGCATAACAGTTGTGAAGACACGAGGTTAGACTCTTTTATGGTGTAAGACTGCCCGGACCCGCCCGGCAAGTATAGCTGCCATAAATGCCAGTCTAATGTGAGAGGACTTTATGAGGTTATGGCCTGAATGAATTAAGAAATACTTAACCAGATAAACATGTAAGGTGGGACATGGGGGTTAATTAGGTGCCTTGGGTGGCATGAGGAATCTAGTGAGTGCCTTTAGTGGCATTTGAAATATGATTAGTAAGACTTAACCAAACACACATGTGAATGAACATGACTAAGAAGAGGGTTAAGTGGGATATACTAGTGGGGACAAGTTTAGGTGGATAGCTTGTGGGGGCCCATTTCAACCAGTAACCCAAACGTATCATTGTGGGCTCGACCCAAGTCGAGGACGGGACACGCATACTGGGCTTGACTATAAGAGGCCAAACGGGTTAGCGGTGGCAACGCAAGTCCAACGGGTTTCATATGCGTGTGTGGACCCGGGCTGGTAGGTAAGACGTTGTTGCATCGTGTAGGTATAAGCCGTGCATACTCAAGTTGTATCGAGTTGCCACTTTAGGGGAGTGATACACCCCACTGTGGGGCCAGCACGGGTATCTACGAGTAGGGAGCCGATCGCAAGTGGGTAGTGGGGTACACCTAGCGGAGATAGAGGCAGGCGGCACCTATGTAGTCAGCTAGGGGTACACAAAGCTATTTATAAAATTTATAAGTGAAGCAAGTGGGATCAACCTTTAGGGTGACTGGTGTGGTGTAGTGTAGTAATTATTCGTTAGTATTAGGTGTGCCTTTAACGTTATCGTTATCTGCTCTTCCATACCCAATAGTTCAAAGACATTTCCTTATTTTCCAGCTTGTGCCTCAATCTAATTATTTTGATAATAGTATTGTTAGAATTATCATACTCGCCAGACTTTATGTCTGACCCCCTCCATTTCTATCTTTTTCCCCCTTCCAGGTTCTCAGGGTGGGCCCAGCTCTAGCGGAGTTTGATTGGATTGCTTTATCTCTCTTTTGGAAAGCTTGGACCATTGAAGTAAAGTCCAGCTTGTTATCTTCTTTAATGGCTATTTATGTAATGGGGTTATGTATTTTGTTTTATCAAGATGGATATTGTACTTGACTCTGATTTATGGTTTTATGATGTAACAAACATGTTTAATTTCCACTGCAATGAAATAAAGTTTTAGATTTCCAAGTACTACTTATTATCTGTCTTGTTGTAATTTTTCTGATCTATATTCACTTAAAACCTCCATGGAAGTTAATGCATTCCCTCTGTGAGTGGCATTAATGGACGTGGGGTGTTACACGTGGTATCAGAGCTTAAGGTTACCAGAACAGAAAAAAAATTTAGAAAAATTATTTTTCTAAAGTATTTTTGGAAGAAGTGTTTTCAAAAACATGTCTTGATGAGTAATTTAAAGAGGAAAGTTTTTATGAAAAACATAATCCCCAATAGCCATATATCTTTATCTTTCGAATTCTCCATTTTGAATCTTTCCTTTTTCGTTTCAGCATGGCTGAAGATCCTAACCTTCCGGAGGGTGTAACGATACCAGGATGGCATAGGAGGTTATTAGAGGCTAGGGCCGCTGCAGATCCAGCCAATGTTCCTCCACCACCAGTTACACCCGCTCCTCCTCCCCCTCCTCGCGCTGATACTTTTGCAAAGACATGCAAGGAATTTAAGGCTATGGATGGAAAACCTTTTCAAGGGTCAGAAACGTTTGTGGAAGCTAGAGATTGGCTTAAGGAGGTGGAAGAATTGCTAGAAATCTTTGAAGTAGAAGAAGGGAGGAAAGTCAAATTAGTAGCTTGGTTAATGAAGGGAGAGGCCTCTTTTTGGTGGGAGGTCACTAATGGGGAGCGTCCTATTGACTCTTGGGCGGATTTCAGACATAGGTTTGAGGCAAAGTTTCTCTCAAGGGCAGAAGAGAATCTATATATGGAAAAGTTCTTGACATTAAACCAAGGAAGCTCATCAGTGAAAGAATATGTCAACAAATTTAATCAGTTAACAAGGTTTGGCTTGGACTTAGTGAACACGCCGGAGAAGAAGGCTATGAGGTTCGTTAAAGGCTTGAATGAGCCATTGCAGGGGTTGGCTATGACCCACATCCCTATGAGGGCCACCTTTGAGAAGCTAGTAGACATGGTACTCATGCACGAGGAGAAAGGCGCTAATGCTAATAAGGCACCCGAGAAGAAAGGGGATCAGAAGAAACCACAACAGCAAAACAAGAAGGGTGGTAAAGACAATAATGGCAAAGGAAAGAAAAGATTCTTTAACTGTGGGACACCAGGCCATCTCAGCAAGGATTGCAGAAAGAAAAAGAAGACTGGCTGTTTTCACTGTGATGAAGCGGGACATCTAGTGAAGGATTGCCCAAAGAAGGGGCAGAGGGCAGGGTCTACCTCGGGAGGATAGGTGCAGGCTCTTATGGCACCAGGGCAGGCAAGGGGACAAGTTCAGGCTCTCGCGGTCCCACCGTTGCAAGAGCGAGGTAGAACCATTTCTGTTGAAAGCTTAGTTTTTCTGTTTGATCATCCTATCCGTACCTTATTCGATTCGGGCGCAACGCATTCGTTTATCTCTACATCATTAGTTGAATCACTGCACTTAAACACCAGTTTAATAGAGGATCCCTTAGTTGTTTCGAATCCAATTGGGGGCTCAACTTATTTGTCCATGATGTGTTTGGATTTGAAAATTTCTGTACTTAGCGTTGAGTTTAGATGTGATGCTTATGTTTTAGGCTTCACGGGCTATGGGCTAATTTTAGGGATGGATTGGTTATCCAGAAATGGGGTCGTTCATGATTGTGAAAGGAGAGTAGTTAGGCTCATGACTCGCCTTGGTAACGCTCTCGAAATCTTTTGTAATCCCATAAACTCCGTTATGCTAAGTTATCTAGAATCACTTGACGCATCGGTGGAAAATCTACGATCTGTTAAAGTAGTCCAAGAATACTCGGATGTGTTTGAGGAGGTGAAGGGCTTGCCTCCGAAGCGGGAGATAGATTTTCGAATATATCTTGTGGATAATGCAAAACCAGTATCTTTGCCAGTACGCCACATGGATCCTCGTGAAAGGAGGGAACTCAATAAGCAAGTGAAGGAGTTGCTTGAGAAGGGGTTCATAAGACGAAGTATATCAGAGTGGGGTGCTCCAGTAGTATTTGCCACGAAAGCGTATGGGTCCCTTAGACTTTGTGTAGACTATAGAGAACTTAATAAGCTTACTAAGAAGAACAGACACCCACTGCCGAGGATTGACGATCTCTTCGATCAGTTAGTTGGCGCCTCAGTGTTTTCGCAGTTGGACTTAGCCACTGGTTTCCATCAGTTGAGAGTGGCTGAGGATAGCATAGACAAGACTGCCTTTAGGACTCCGGACGGTTTCTATGAATGGCTAATGGTGCCCTTCGGTTTGACAAACGCCCCCGCATACTTTGTTGATTTGATGAGTAGGGTGTTTAGGGAGTACCTTAATAAATTCGTGGTGGTCTTTGTAGACGACATCTTGATCTTTTCTAAGGACGAAGAAGAGCATACCCTACATCTTAGGGAAGTGTTGGAGACTCTACGAGCGCATAACCTTAAAGCTAAATTTACTAAGTGTCACTTCTGGAGAGAGAAAGTGCGATTCTTAGGGCACGTGGTTTCCAAAGAAGGGATAACTGTGGATCCCGCGAAGGTGGTGTCCATCCAAGATTGGAAGGTCCCTAAAAATGCTACCGAAGTGAGAAGTTTCTTGGGGTTGGTTGGCTACTATAGGAAGTTTATCAAAGACTTCGCAAAAATATCAGCTCCATTGACATGCCTGACGAAGAAGAACCTAGTTTTCACATGGGACGTAGATTGTGATGATGCGTTCCAATGTTTGAAGAGAGCTTTGACTTCAGCCCCAGTCTTAGTGCTGCCAGACGGGAGTAAGCTGTTTACTATTTATACCGATGCTTGTGGGACAGGTCTAGGCGCGGTCTTAATGCAAGAGGGAAGGGTAATAGCCTATGGTGGAAGGCAGTTAAAGGTGCATGAGAAAAATTACCCTACACATGACCTAGAGTTAGCCGCAATTGTTTTTGCGCTTAAGTCTTGGCGTCATTACCTTCTTGGCGAGAAATTTGAATTGTTCACTGACCACAAATCTTTAAAATACTTATTCTCTCAGAAGGACTTGAATTTAAGACAGCAAAGGTGGATGGAATTCTTAGCGTCCTACGACTTCGAAATAGCATATACCCCTGGCAAGGGTAACGTGGTGGCAGATGCCTTAAGTAGGAAAAGGTTGTCCTTGAGTCCGTTGTTTGTTGAACGGCGAAACTTAGAATTCATCTCTATGTTTGACTTTAGACCTTCCGTTGACTTTGTACCCGGTTTGTTAGCATCCTTGGAGGTCAGACCTACGCTTTTGGGACGGATTGGTGAGGCACAGCGAGACGACCCACAGTTGCTTGAGTTAGTAGAAAAGCTCAAAAGAGGGGAGTCATCAAGCCATCTCTGTAGGTATACCCTATATGATAAGGGTTGGTTACGTGGGGATAGTAGACTTTGTGTACCACGAGACGAGGACTTGAGGAAGACTATTCTTGATGATGCACATCGTTCGAAGATAACCATTCATCCCGACGAGGAAAAGATGTACAAAGACATGAAGCGAGTTTTCTTTTGGGACGGTATGAAGAGTGATGTGGCCGAGTATGTCGCTAGATGCTTGGTGTGCCAACAAGTAAAAGCGGAGCAAAAGAAACCCGGTGGGTTGCTTCACCCATTGGAGGTTCCACTATGGAAGTGGGAAAGTGTCTCGATGGACTTTGTGGATGAATTACCAAGATCAAGGAAGGGTAATACGGGGATTTGGGTTATAGTAAATAGACTTACTAAGAGCGCCCATTTCATTCCCGTGAAGAGTAAGAGGACTGCTCCATGGTTAGCTTCTGTATACGTTCGAGAGATAGTTCGTTTGCATGGTGTTCCTTCTAACATAGTAAGCGACCGTGATCCTATCTTCACTAGCAAATTTTGGAAGAGCTTGCAAGAAGCGGTAGGGACTCAGTTATGTTTGAGCACTGCATATCATCCTCAGACGGACGGCCAAACCGAGAGGGTGAATTGTATTCTAGAGGACCTTTTGAGGCTATGTATCCTAGACTTTGGGGGTACATGGGAAGAGCATCTTCCATTGGTGGAGTTCGCATATAATAATAGCTTTCAGTCCAGCATTGGCATGACACCTTTCGAAGCTCTTTATGGACGACCTTGTCGTTCACCTACATGTTGGTGGGAATCTACGGATAAGATCTTACTTGGGCCCGATATGATTAAAGAGACTTCGGAAAAGATCGACTTGATTCGAAGGAGGATGAAGACGGCGCAAGATAGGCAGAAATCTTATGCAGACAAAAGGAGGACATATCTTGAGTTTGATGTTGGGGACATGGTCTTTATCAAAGCGTCTCCATTACGGAATGTTGTTCGCTTTGGGTCCTTTGGGAAATTAGCACCAAGGTTTGTAGGGCCGTTTCCTATTAAGGAGAAGATTGGACAGATGGCGTATAGAGTGGAGTTGCCTAAGAGACTTAGTGGTGTACACGACGTATTCCATGTGTCACATTTGAGGAAGTACTTGCACGAGACCGCGGAAGTGGTAGAGCCGAGCTTGCTTAGAGAGGTGGAGATAGAGCGTGATGCGACAATTCGACGAGCTCCTACGCGCATTCTTGGATCGGAGATCAAGAAGTTGAGGAATCGAGAGGTCAGACTAGTCAAAGTGCAATGGGGAGATGATGAGAGAAACGCTACTTGGGAGACAGAAGCGAAGATGCGTTCATTGTACCCTTTTCTTTTTGAGGGTATGTCTTTTAATTCCTCCTTTATCGCTTAGCTTGTACTTATCTTACCTTTAGAGTATCCTCTCGCTTGTATCTTTGACCTTTAGTTAGGATAATCCTATGGTTGAAACATGTGTTTGAGACATGTTATGTATGATGGATGCAAAGTGGATGCAAGTGTTTGCTAGTGGTTGCTCGTGGACGCATATACACACACTATTAGGCACTAGATCGGCTCAGTCACTTCATATTGCATATTGCATATATATGGATGCATTTAGTAGAATGGATGTATGAGATTTTTTTTTATCATATGGATGCTGCATTCAGATGATGATTGTGCACGCATATAGAGATAATATGTAGCATTAAGGAACTTTTGCATACATAATGGACGCATGGCACTATCATGATTTGCATTAAGGAGGTCAACTGAATCAGTGGACCGTCTGATTTTGCATCAGATACGGGCATATACACACACACATTGTGCATTTAAACATGAAAGCATTAGAAGTCTATAAGGACAATGGATGCCTGTGTTTGATGGTTGAGTAGATGGACGATTGGATGTTAGGATATACATTCTTCTTGACTTGAAGATTTCGGGGTCGAAATCCTTTAAGGAGGGGAGAATGTAACACCCCGTAATTCTGTTAATATAAATATTCACAAATTAAAGAAAAACTAATCTCAGACGTGAGAATTGTGGGAAACGGGTTGCGCCATTGTGTTCGTCTCGGAATTCTGGTTGAAATAGAGTCCGAGTTTGCGTGATTTGGACTTCGTATGAAGGAGATATGGCCATCGGAAGTTCCAGAAAATTCAAAATTCGAAGTCAAACAGGCCAGGCGGGAAATTTCCCGCCCAGCACCCCAGGTCGACTGGGGAGTCGACTGGGCAGTCGACACCCCCAGGACCAGGTCGACTGTGCAGTCGACTTGGGTGTCGACCTGGTCAAGTTGGCCAGGGTTTTGGCAGAGCCCAATCTTGAGCTGCTGATGTGTCTTTAGGGCTGAGTTGGCTAATTTAACGGTTCAGGTTAGTTCTGAGTTGATCTGACGGTCTAAATAAATCCTAAACTCTATATATACCTAGGTAGTCTCTCACTCTAAAATCACATGAAAAATAGAATAGCCGCCGTCATGCCATCGCCATGGAACTCAGTGTAGCCGCCGCAAACTAAGAAGGAAGAAAGCTAATCAAAACTCTAATTCTACTCAACTCTAAAGCAAATCAAGACTCTCTTTCTTTTCTAATTGTGAGTATGATGATCTTAATAAGATTATTAGCAATCTAATTAGATTAAGGTGTGATATGGATCATAAGAAAATGATGTGAATTGTCATATATGTTGTTGTAAACCTTATGCTATCATGTATGTTGTAAATCCTATGTTATGTGATGATGATATCCTATATGTTGTAAATCATGCTATGATGATATTATATATGTTGCAAGTTTCTATGCTAAGTTGCGATGTTACAAAGCTATGATGTTATTATGTTGTAGTTAACTTATGAATCATGATGTTGATTATATATATTTGGGCTATGATGATTCACATGATAAATCACATGTACCTATGCAAGTTTAGATTTATTAGTATGTATAATCTCACATATTATATGACATCTATTTAGATCTAGAATTATGACATCTATTTAGATCTAGAATTATGCTATGACATGTGTGAGTTCTATGTGTTAGATGCTAGTTCACACCATCATTATGTTTCATAAACCACATATGCAAGTTTATACATGAACTTGGGTTATGATCATATTATGTAAGTTGTGACATTTAACCAAACAAGTTGACACATTTAGATCCATGACATGTGTAGTTTTATGCAAGTTTGACCCCTATTATGATTAGATCTATTTTATTTGTCTATATGTTGTTATAATTTATCTTTGTGCTATGAGTTAGACTATTCGAGTCTAACGTATATTTTGCGTTGAATAAGCGAACGTATAATGTGGGGTAGGGGTAATATTAAGGATTTAATATTAAGAAATTGGGGTGCAATTGATATGATTTTGCATGCCATAAACGGATGGTCATAATTGAGTCAATTATGGACATCGTTAAAATTGGAATTAATTAATAATTTGAATAGGGATATATTTAAAACTGGGGTAAAAGATTATAAGTAATAATCAATGCTTAGGACACGAGGTTGGACTCGTTTGTGACGTAAACCTGCCCGGACCCGACCGACAAATCCAGTAGTCACAAATGTCAGCCCAATGTGAGAGGTCCTAGGCCCAAATTAAAGCATAACAGTTGTGAAGACACGAGGTTATACTCTTTTATGGTGTAAGACTGCCCGGACCCGCCCGGCAAATCTAGCTGCCATAAATGCCAGTCTAATGTGAGAGGTCTTTATGAGGTTATGGCCTGAATGAATTAAGAAATACTTAACCAGATAAACATGTAAGGTGGGACATGGGGGTTAAGTAGGTGCCTTGGGTGGCATGAGGAATATAGTGAGTGCCTTTAGTGGCATTTGAAATACGATTAGTAAGACTTAACCAAACACACATGTGAATGAACATGACTAAGAAGAGGGTTAAGTGCGATATACTAGTGGGAACAAGCTTAGGTGGATAGCTTGTGGGGGCCCATTTCAACCAGTAACCCAAACGTATCTTTGTGGGCTCGACCCAAGTCGAGGACGAGACACGCATACTGGGCTTGACTATAAGAGGCCAAACGGGTTAGCGGTGGCAACGCAAGTCCAACGGGTTTCATATGCGTGTGTGGACCTGGGCTGGTAGGTAAGATGTTGTTGCATCGTGTAGGTATAAGCCGTGCATCCTCAAGTTGTATCGGGTTGCCACTTTAGGGGAGTGATACACCCTACTGTGGGGCCAGCACGGGTATCTACGAGTAGGGAGCCGATCGCAAGTGGGTAGTGGGGTACACCTAGCGGAGATAGGGGCAGCGGCACCTATGTAGTCAGCTAGGGGTACACAAAGCTATTTATAAAATTTCTAAGTGAAGCAAGTGGGATCAACCTTTAGGGTGACTAGTGTGGTGCAGTGTAGTAATTATTCGTTAGTATTAGGTGTGCCTTTAACGTTATCGTTATCTGCTCTTCCATACCCAATAGTTCATAGACATTTCCTTATTTTCCAGCTTGTGCCTCAATCTAATTATTTTGATAATAGTATTGTTAGAATTATCATACTCGCCAGACTTTATGTCTGACCCCCTCCATTTCTATCTTTTTCCCCCTCCAGGTCCTCAGGGTGGGCCCAGCTCTAGCGGAGTTTGATTGGATTGCTTTATCTCTATTTTGGAAAGCTTGGACCGCTGAAGTAAAGTCCAGCTTGTTATCTTCTTTAATGGCTATTTATGTAATGGGGTTATGTATTTTGTTTTATCAAGATGGATATTGTACTTGACTCTGATTTATGGTTTTATGATGTAACAAACATGTTTAATCTCCGCTGCAATGAAACAAAGTTTTAGATTTCCAAGTACTACTTATTATCTGTCTTGTTGTAATTTTTCTGTTCTATATTCACTTAAAACCTCCATGGAAGTTAATGCATTCCATTTGTCAGTGACATTAATGGATGTGGGGTGTTACAATAGTGGATAGTCAGTCAGAAGTCGGAAGATAAAACGCAAGCAGAAAAAAATGTCTAGGTCAGGTCGATCCAAATTTCAGATGGGTCGGCCACTATGTCGACTCACCCCTTAGATGGGTTGACACATGGTCAACACACCCGTAATAATGTGTCGACCCACCCTTCATATTTTATGCGTATAAAAAGTGATGAAGCCTATAGCTTCGTAACTTCATTTTCCTCCACTCGAAAGCTTCCACAGACCGAATTTTGCCGCTTCAATACTCCACCTTTCTTCACAAAAACTACTACCAAATCAATTCATTTCCCCTTCTCCATCCAGATCTAAGTACCTTTTTGTGGATTTCCAGATTTTTCGCCATGTCTCTGCTACAATCCTTAGCCGCCATTTTCCCTCAATTATCACCCTAGGAAATCGCCTTGTGTAGGAACATCAAGAAGATAATTCAAGCTTATGTGGATTCAGTAGGATACCGGATCTTGCTCGGAAGACTAGTTAAGTTTGTGGATTTTATAGGCACCCCTTTGGGGCAACTTTTTCTAGATTCAGGGTTGCACCGGATCCTTGGCATACTACGGTAGGATGGATCACCACTCCTAGGTTAGTTTGTATTTTTTATGCTAATTTGAGATATAGAGATTAGAATGATGAGGTTGACTTTGAGGCGAAAGTGAAAGGAATAGGGATAGTTTTACTGAGAGACAATTTGGGACATGGTAGGCATTAGTGGTCAGGGTCTTGGCCTAGACCATATATAAATGACGGACTAGGCAGTCTTAGGTCGGATTTTTATGGACATTCGGTATAGAATTTGGGATATGGGACATCTACGCTCATTGGCTAGGTTAGTTTTTCGCATTTTGCAGTATAACTTAGTTGCTCAGACCGTAGTTATGACAAAGTCACTAGCACTGTTAAGCGTGCCACATATGCTATTTTTGCTGGGTTTTAGATTTTTTGGGCAAGGGAAATCATGGCATAGTTTGTGACTGCATCATACAGTAAATATTCTACGATCCCTTTTGATCATTTGTAGAAAGTAGTATTTAGATAGTTCGATATTCCGTTAAGGAATGAGAACTACGTTGAGGAGACCCACCTTTTGATAGATGCATCCACCCTGACTAGGTTGCACATTGAGTTGGTTCATCTACATGAGTCTCAGCCTATGCAGCATGAGGTTGAGCATGATGGTGAAGATGACGGTGATGGTGAGTAGGTTCTTTTGGATTAACCGATGTGTTCACCTGTATATCGGCCAGAGGCCGGGTTTAAGGACGAGCTCATACATGATGAGGGGCAAGGCGTGGAGCAACTATATTAGTATTTTGATCTCCCATTAGATCAGGGTTATCAGGACACAAAGCCACCATATTGGGAGGAGTTTTGTCTTCCCAATCATCACAGTGGACCCCATGGCCGTGAGAGGTACCATGGGATTTAAGGAGAGAGGTCAGGTCATTATCTGAGAGGTAAGACCAGTTGGCCAGAGTGCATCATGAGATCTTGCTTGGACAGTAAGATATGGCTCGTACGCAGCTCGAATTCACTCATACACGCAATAGTGTTTGCAGGAGATACCTTCAGCCAACAGTGCTTCGGGAAAATGCAGATAAAGGTGCAAGACAGTGTTAGGCATCAGAGGGAGCACCTAAGCGGATTAGATTCCTTTATAAGGATATCTTTGGACAGTGATCCAGACCCCCTTTCTGAGAGTAGATTAGTATTATTATCGCTTTCTGTAGGACTCTTTCCTTTTGTTTTTGAATTCAATCATCCTTTGTCGAATTGGCGACTGCATTAGGAATTTATACTTGAATATTGTCTTTTAGTTTGTGGTAATATTTTATCTTATTATGGTAGTTATGTTCAATCTTTCTCTATTGGACAAATCTTGTGATAAGTATAAATAAATAAGATAAAATAACAACATAAATCGACAAACAATATTTACTGAAAAGTGACAAGAGCTGAATTTCTTCGGAAATTGATTTTTTGAAAATACGAAAATTAATAAGAAAATCTTCTGATGAAAATTTATGTTTGGGAAACAATAAATTTTTATAGTATGAGATGGAGGATTTCCAAGCGCAAAGGAAAAGGGGGCAAAGACTTACCATTTTCTCATTTCTTTAACATAAGAAGCCTAACGTGGAAAATAAAACTTTTCCAAAATTCACAAATTTAAAGTTGGTTGGTAGGGTTTGGATGGAAATAAAAAAAGGATGAACTACGCTCTTACTCTATAAAGCCGTGGGAAAATTGGATGAAAAATTATTTTTGATTTATAAAATATACTATTCATATACAAACTACCAGTATATATAGGATATGTGCATCATATTTTCAAAAGATTTTCAAGAAAATTTGCATTCATATAGGAGGTACTGCTTAGGCCTTCATTGCATGCACATATTTTTTATGATATATTACACTTTTCACAAGTGCAAAAATGGTTGGAAAAAAAATTAGATGAACACATTTTGGTTGTAAATTATATGAGAAATTACGTAATCTACCCTTATCAAATTTTGGGGACGAAATTTCCTTATGGGGGAGAATGTAATACCCCATATTTTTAAAATATATTTAATTAGTCATCGACAAATATCAATGTTTTATGATTTTAGAATTTGACCTCGAGATTGTTTACGTGAAAATTTTCTAATTCATTTTCGTATATGACTTTCCTCGAATGGAGTTCATATGGGGAAGTTATTAACTAAAAAAGTTTATAAAGTTATACATGAATATATACATGCAAATTTAAATTTGAAATTTGAAATGTGTGATATAATTAATGGCGTAAATTAATATAGAAAAGAATATTACATAAGAAAAAGTACGTTGAAATGCAACGTTAAACAAAAATTTAATATGAACGAAATTAACGTTTGTGACCCTGTAAATGGGACGACCCAGGCTATAAGTGGGTCGACCCATACTAGTACTGGGTCGACATAGTGGTCGACCCGCCTGGAGCTCGGGTCGACCACATGAATTTAACAATTTTAATGGATCGAAATTTATTATATTTGATCCAACGAATGGGGTTCTTCTGTGCACCTATAGATAGACTAGTAGAGCCTAACTTTAAGCTTACATTTTATGGAACGACACCAAGGCTATACCATTTCGTTTCTCCTCCAAATCCCTCAGAAATAAGAATATGTTAGTTTTAGGATTCCAATTCAAGATTTGGAGACAAAGAATATAGATTTTACTATAAGTGCTCCGGTTTCTCGTCTACGTGAGGTAAGTTCAATAAATCTAGGTTTATCTAATTCTTCTCCTTCTTTTTGTGTCAAATTTATAAATCTGTGGCTATTTTGATAATAGATCCTATTAAGAAGACCACAGATAGTGGATCTAAATTGAATTCAAGAATTGCACATAGACAGGTGAGTGGATTAGATTATACTTTTCGACAATAGTATTTTTATCGTTTGATTCTTGTTGAATTTTACAATATATTCTTCTTCTCTTCCCTTCTTCTATGTCAAAATATACAATTTGTGTCAAATTTTAGTTATGCGTAAAAATTGAATAAAATTGTGGCTAAGCGCATATTAGGTAATTGAATAGTGGATAGACGCACAATTGTTGTAGCTATTCATCAATTTAATTGAAACTATAAACAAAAAGGGAGAAATTTAGTGATTTGATACTAAAAGAACATATTGTAATAAATGGAAAATTTTGTGAATTTACATGTTAGTTGTTAGAAATCCCTTTTCAAATTTAAATGGAAGCAATACGGAAAATTGTTGGAAAAAAGATGTAAACTCAATTGTGTCGAACTTTATCATAATTGCGCAAAGCAAAACAAAGAAAACAAGTTAGAGGCAATAACTGCTATATATTATTAATCAAATCTGAAAGTTAGTTGTAGCCTAGGTTGATTGGTTAAGAAAGAAGAAGGAATGTATTTGAATAGTTTGGGGTAAGCAAAGAAAAATAGGAAACATGATTGCAAATTGAAATTATGAATAAATGGAGATTAGTATGAAATAGGGATTTAACCGTATTGCACACTAATTTGACAACCTCCAAAACAAGAAAATGAATGTTTTGCATTTATGGACCCTATTATAATAATTACCTAGAGCTATGGAAATAGATTTTATTACAGTTTTGGTTACCAATCAATTTGGAATATGCTTAACTTCCTAAAAATAAAAATGGTAAAGACATATGGGAATGGTAATATAACTGAAATAAGTTATAAAAAGATAAAGAATTATTGTAAACTTATAATTGGAATATAATAAGCACAGTTCAGTGGAAATAATGTGTAAGAAATATTATAACATAAAGGTTATAATTTGGAAGGCGAAAAGAAAGGAACAAAGTTTATTATAAAAAAAACATGAAATTGGCAATTAAGTTCAATAAAACTAAAGATATTCTATGGTGGACTTGTAATTAGGCAATATTCTATGGTAACCAACTACGTTGATTTTACAAAAAAATAATATTCAATTGAATAAGTTAATGAATCTTGTAAATCAATGAAAAAGGGAAAAGTAAGTAAATCGCATAAGCATAAATTACATAAAATAACGATATGCATTATGTCCATTCTGTAACGATGAAGAACCCAATAGGGTTGATCAACGAAGGTGCCGGGAGACATGGCAGGAGCACGTTCAACTTATTTGATGGGATTGGAGGGAAGTGAGGTACTTCTACGGGACATGAGGATACTCCATTATGCTTCTCCATGGTAGGCTTTGTGTTGTACCCACAGAGGCATGGTCTGTATGTTACCATCCAAGAAGTATGCCTTGGCTGCATCTATTACATCATAGTTTTAGGCAGGCTAAAGACAAATTAGATGGTTTTAGGGTAGTTCGGCGGCTGCCTCGGCTCGGGAGAGTAGGCTTTGTTGTCAGGACCTAACTAAGGATAGTAATCGTCGGACGCTTGTCTTCATCAATCAGAGCGCGTACGGGGAAGATTGGAGCTATAACCAAGAGATCAATGATCTTCACTATCGAGTCATTAGACGAGGGACCACATGTTTCTTTAGATTGGTTGTTAGGATCGGTCATTTAATTCTTTCGAGTGGTCTTCCATTATGGGGTAAGATGGTGGGGACTTGAAGAGCCATATAAGAGACATACCAACTTTAAATATCTTTATTTCGGGCCTAACGAAGCTATTTTGTTTGGCCATCCCGAGGCCATTCTTGATAGATATAGTAAAGCCCTCGCATGCGTCCAGTTAAGAACTCAGGTATTTTGTGCCTTCGTGGTGTTGCGTTGGAGACTCGATACGCCTTCGTAGCATGAAAATGGAGGCTCAATACGTTTTTCGTAGTATGACAATGAGGACTACTCAAGAAGGATACTATGGGTACGATTTATGCGGTAAGATCGAAAGTATAATGTGAAATGAACCCGAACAACTTAATAAATAAAGAATCAGTGATAGAATGGTATACGTAGTGTTATGGTAGAAATTATAATTTGTTAATTCACCTGAACTTTTATTCTGACCCCCTTCTCGTAATAAACTCGTAGGTTAGATAGGTGGATGAGATTTTGAAGCTTAGAGACACTTGTTAGTTAGTGTCATTATATTGGTAAGTACATGTTTATTATTATATTTATCCGTTCCGGTGTGAGATGTTCTATCGTGGGCTCTGATATATTTATCTTTACTTTTCTACAGAATACCAGATAAACCGACTATGGTTTTGACATATTTGGATTTTTGAAAGAAAAAAACCTGGTCTGCCGAAATTTGGGTTGTTACAAAGGTCGCACACTTAAGAGAAGTACACTATGCTCAAATTAAATACATCGAAAGATTACAAAATGATCATATAAGATAAGGCTTTATATGACTCCAGTATATTCTAGAGCAAAATGTTGAAAGGTTTTATGTGTTGTAAAGCTACACGTATTAATTATTCATGAGGAGTCATGCATGAATCGTCCCAAAAGGAATTTGAAAATGACTATTAGTGGGTGATCAATCAAATTTTAACCATGAATTTTGTAAACAAAACCCAAATCAGCTTTGTATATATAGCAATAAAATGTTTATTAGTACATATTTCGTTGTACTAATAAACAATGTTTGTTTTAAAATACCATCTTTGTAGCAAAGAAATTTCTTTGAGAATTTAAGGGATTAAAATATATTTGGGTATGCTGCCAAGATAAATCTGATTACATAAGATAATATAAAATCGATCTCACCTAAACATGTATATCAGATTAGAGTGTCTAATAAGTATTCCCACATATTCAAAAGAAACTATGAGTTTTTAATCAGTCTCAAGAATAAATAGTCCTTAGTTGCCAACTTATTAAGAATATTGATTCTACAAACTACTATCGAAAAATATTCCAAATGTCTTGCAAAAATATGATTTTGGTATTTTTACTCGAAGGGGGATAACCCATTGACAATAATGAGTCTTTAAAAATAGGGTTAATGCAGTAGGAATAATATGTGCAACACTAATAACGTCATAAATTTTAATGTTCAAATTTGCATAATAGCTTTATTAATCAATGGGTTTAAACTTATATTTTATTGCAAAATTATCTCTTGGTACGATCTATATTTGATATATTTGTGTTGAAAAGGAAAATTCTAAATAATGATTAATAATGGAGTATTTGCAGATAGCAATGAAAATGTCTTAAAGTCATTGGAAGCGATATTTGATTTGGGTTTTTTTAGATAAGATCCAAGGAATAATACGAAACTATCATTCTGTAAGCATCCAAATTGAATAAGTATTTTGATCAAAATATCAAATAGTTTGATTTTTAGTAAAAATACAGAGGACTTTTTTTCATAAGAAAGAACTGTTGGAAATATTCAACTTATTGGGGCCATATATGCTAATGTATTGGCTATCTTATGACTATGTCTGAATACGTGATCTAGTTTGAAATAAATATCGGAGGACTTTTAGGGTATAATTATCATGTAATATAATAATGTGTGGATATTGGAGAACTGGATGAAATATTCAACTTATTGTGGCCACATATGCTAATGTATTGGCGATCTTATGACTAAGTCCGAATACGTGATCTAGTTTGAAATAAATGTCTGAGGACTTTTAGGGTATAATTATCATGTAATATAATAATGTGTGGATACTGGAGTGATAACTTGATTCTACAAACTACTATCGAAAAATATTCCAAATGTCTTGCAAAAATATGATTTTGGTATTTTTACTCGAAGGGGGATAACCCATTGACAATAATGAGTCTTTAAAAATAGGGTTAATGCAGCAGGAATAATATGTGCAACACTAATAACATCATAAATTTTAATGTTCAAATTTGCATAATAGCTTTATTAATCAATGGGTTCAAACTCATATTTTATTGCAAAATTATCTATTGGTACGATCTATATCTGATATATTTGTGTTGAAAAGGAAAATTCTAAATAATGATTAATAATGGAGTATTTGCAGATAGCAATGAAAATGTCTTAAAGTCAATGGAAGCGATATTTGATTTGGGTTTTTTAGATAAGATCCAAGGAATAATACGAAACTATCATTCTGTAAGCATCCAAATTGAATAAGTATTTTGATCAAAATATCAAATAGTTTGATTTTTAGTCAAAATACAGAGGAATTTTTTTTCCATAAGAAAGAACTGTTGGAAATATTCAACTTATTGGGGCCACATATGCTAATGTATTAGCTATCTTATGACTAAGTCCGAATACGTGATATAGTTTGAAATAAATATATGAGAACTTTTAGGGTATAATTATCATGTAATATAATAATGTGCGGATATTGGAGAACTGTTGGAAATATTCAACTTATTGGGGCCACATATGCTAATGTATTGGCTATCTTATGACTAAGTCCGAATATGTGATCTAGTTTGAAATAAATATCTGAGGACTTTTAGGGTATAATTATCATGTAATATAATAATGTGTGGATGCTGGAGTGATAATTTTGGTTTGTTGAAGGGCCGAACTAAAAATATCACACTACTATATATATAGGGTTATGGTCCCGAATTACACAAGTTATCAGAGTGTTCTCTTACCTCTTCTATAGAGACATATTTACAGATCTGAGCTTGTGTCAATTTGGAAGATCAAAACTCATCTTAATTCTACCTACCAACAAACACTGATGGATTCAGGTATGGCTTCCGCTGATATCTTTGATCTTATTCAGTTTATTCTCGATTGAACCAATATGGTTATATTTAGATTCGTAGCGAATTATGTTCTAACAAGTGGTATCGGAGCCAACCATTATTGATTCTATTAGGATTTTTTTTTTTGGTCTGATCATGTATTATCTTGACAATATATAACCTGCATGCAATTTAAGGACATGATTAGATGCCCATTAAAGCTTGTTGTAATATGTCATCCCATTTTTTGTACTTTTTTTTTTATGATATCATGGTTGGTATGCATTTTTCGGATCTGTATTTGGGTTAAAGTTGTTTCTTACGTTGGCTTTATAGATATTAGATAGCTATGGATCCAACATGTCTTATAATAATATGAAATAGTTTGCTATAGTAACATTCAGTAAGGACGTGTTGAATTCATGCTAATATAATGTTACATTTTGAAACTTGAACGTAACTGGCCTTAGATTCATCATGTATCTTACGTTACATTACTTGTACCATATTATTCGGTTAATTAATGGCTTCCCTATTTACTGAAGTTTCATTCCCCGATGGATACTAGTTGAGATAGTAATGGGTTGCTAACATTGAAAACAATTGGTCCCAGCATAATATACAAAACAGTACTAACTTTCCATGAGGAGCGTGCATGCATTTTAGTTTTCCAGCAAGCTATCATTATTACATGTAGTTTATGAATATTATTTTATTTACAAAATAGTCCTTGTAGTTAATTTCCATGATAACCTATTGGATTCATGCAAAGTGTCGCACTCTAACCTTTCATTTATGATGGCATGTTAATTGTTATGTATGACTTAGTCTGTAAGAATGTATTTTTTTTTTGGATCTGGGAACCGCTAAAGTAGTTTTTGACTTTTCAACTGTTAAATGGATTTTCACGCTGGCATACTGATTCAGTAAATATCTGCCACTTCTTTTTTTGTTTACGTGAATAATCATTTTGTTCGGATCTAAGCTGATCTGGTATCTTGCTCATTTTTTGGTGGATAAGTATGACTGCGTGATTACATACGGTGACAACAACATTTTATCTTTTACTTGTAGCACTATGTATTTTTTTTCAACTGCCCAGTATTGTTTTTTTAATAATATTATATGTTTAATCTGTTATGACATAGTCATGAAGCTTAACCGATGGATTAATATTAGGTAGCTCTATTGAGCAGATCTCATGTTATCTGTACCGTCATTTAAAAAAAATCATTTTTTTAATGACCATCATATTGTATTTCATCTTATATAAAGTTGATACTGATATTTAAGGAATATGGGTTATAATAATATGCAATCAAATTCAAATGTATTTTTGGTGTCTCTTTATAGCTGTAAATATTTTACATTAGTAGTGAACTTACTGGAATAATATGTCGCCAAAGTGACCTCTTTTATTTTGGTGGTTCATGAAAATGTTTGATATTTGTGTGTAGTTATTCATGCGAATATTAGTCGGCTCAAAGGAAGGCTAATGTTTGGCCGAATGACTTACACATGTGCGATGGTAAATACGTTACAATTATAAGGATTTAAGAGTGAATAATTAATCGGCCCAAAGGAAGGTTGTTATTCGACTTTTATTTATTGTCAGTATTTGATCATTGCAACAAGAGTATCACTTGCAATTAATATTACTTTCCAGAGACTTGATATTAATGTTGTACTAGATATCTTGAAAAGAGAACTACCAATTATTTGAATTTACTACTGTTAATTTATAATGTAAGCATACTTAATTTATTCTTTTATTGATAACAGTTAATATGACTACAGTATCTGCCAATCTTAACAATATTCCTATTCTGACTGGAACAAACTTCAAGGATTGGAAAGAGAACATGTTGCTTGTTCTTGGCTGCATGGATCTTGACCTTGCACTTAGGATGGACGCACCCACCCCCTCTTACGGATGAAAGTTCTTCTGATGCTATAAAGAAATTTGAGAGGTGGGATCGTTCAAACCGCATGAGTCTAATGATCATAAAACGCGGCATTCTGGAAGCATTTAGGGGTGCGGTTTTGAAAAGATAACCAATGCCAAAGAGTTCCTTGCTGAGATTGAAAAACGTTTTGCTAGAAACGATAACGCGGAGACAAGCACGCTTTTGCAACGCTTGATTTCCATGAAGTATCAAAACAAAGGAAACGTAAGGGAGTACATTATGGAAATGTCAAATGTTGCTTCAAAACTTAAGGCACTTAAGCTAGAGCTTTCAGATGATTTGCTCGTGCATTTGGTATTGATCTCTCTTCCTTCACAGTAAATCAGTTATAACTGTCAGAAGGAGAAACGGACTCTTAATGAGCTCATTTCATACTGTGTACAAGAAGAAGAGAGGTTGAAGCATGATAAGACTGAAAGTGCTCATTTGGCCTATACCCCTAAGGGAAAAGACAAAAAAAGAAAGAAGGATAATGAAGCTACTAAGGGTCCGACAGAAAAGAAACAACAAAAGGAAACTGATGGTTATATCTTTTGTAAAAAGGCTGGACATTTTAAGAAAGATTGTACCAAATATCACGCTTGGCGTGCTAAGAAAGGGCTGCCTGAGCTACCGAAATCCAACTAATGCTGAAAGATACATCTATGTGGGTGATGGAAAATCGGTTCAAGTGCAGGCTATTGGGCATTTTAAGTTATTATTAGGAACTCAGTTTTATTTGGATTTATTTGATACTTTTGTTATACCGTAATTTAGACGGAATTTGGTTTCTATTTCTAAATTGGACAAATCTGGTTATTCTTGTTCATTTGGGAATGGTATTTTTAGTTTATTAATAAATTCAACTCTTGTTGGAACAGGTTCTCTTAATGTTTGTGATAACTTATATATGCTTGATGTTAATACATCTTATAATGAAGCCTTGCATGTGGAATTACATGGTACTAAAAGAAAAGCTAATAAAGAAAATTCAGCCGCATTATGGCATAAGCGCTTAGGTCATATATCTAAAGCTAGAATTCAAAGGCTTGTGTCAGATGGCATTTTGCAATCCCTTGATTTTTCAGACTTTGATGTTTGTATAGAGTGTATCAAGGGAAAACAGACCGAACATAAGAAAATAAGTGCCAATAGAGCAACCGACGTCTTAGAATTGATACATACAGACATTTGTGGGCCATTTCCTGAGGCATCATGGAATGGTCAACAATATTTTATCACATTCATAGAAGACTATTTAAGATATGGCTACTTATATCTTATATATGATAAATCGGAATCCTTGGAGATGTTCAAGAAATTTAAGTTGGAGGTTGAGAACCAACTCAACAAAAGAATAAAAACTATCAGATCTGACCGTGGCGGTGAATATTATGGTAAATCTGACGGATCAGGTGAACAATGTCAAGGGCCATTTGCCCACTTCCTAGAGGAATGCGGAATAGTCCCGCAATACACTATGCCAGGTTCACCTAGCATGAATGGTGTTGCTGAGAGACGAAATTGAACCCTTAAAGATATGGTAAGGAGTATGATTTGTCATTCTACCTTACCAAAATCACTCTGGGGAGAGGCATTAAACACAGCAGTTTATATCCTTAATAGGGTACCCACTAAAGCAGCTGTCAAAACACCTTATGAGCTTTGGACAGGCAGACAACCCACTCTAAAGCATTTTCATGTTTGGGGATGTCCAGCTGAGGCAAGGCCTTATATGCCCAATGAAAGAAAATTGGACTCTAAAACAATGAGCAGCTACTTTATTGGTTATTTTGAGCGATCTAGGGGCTATAAATTTTATGATCCCACACTAAGGAAATTTTTTGAGATGGGAACTGCAACATTTTTTGAGGATGTAGAGTTTGGGGGGAGAAATAAAGTAAGGAACATTGCTTTTGAGGAGGAATCATCATCTGTGATATCCACTAAGGTTACTTCTTCAGATGACATGATGATTATTGTGCCTGTCATTGATCAAGAAGTAAATATGGAACCTCAACAAGACAATGTTAAAGAAAATCCCTTTTAAGTTGAAGACAATGTTCTACAAGAATAAACTCAACAACCTCAACAAGAATTACCATTAAGAAGATCCACTAGAGATAGAAGAAGTGCCATACCGGATGATTATGTGGTATTTCTTCAAGAATTAGGGGATCATAATGGATTGGTGGAGGATGATCCTATCAACTTACACCAAGGCATGCAAGATATTAATTCTTAAAAGTGGATTGAGGCTATGAATGAAGAGTATAAATCCATGCAAGACAATAAAGTTTGGGACCTTGTCCTTTTGCCTGAAGGTGCAAAACCCATCGGTTGTAAATGGATATTTAAAACCAAAAGGGATGCAAAAGGTAAAGTGGAAAGGTATAAGGCACGTCTTGTAGCAAAAGGTTTTACTCAAAATGAAGGCATCGATTTTAAAGAGACTTTCTCTCCGGTTTCATCGAAAGACTCTTTTAGAATTATTTTGGTGCTTGTTGCACATTTTTACATTGAGTTACATCAAATGGATGTTAAGACTGCTTTTCTCAATGGAGACATTGAGGAAACAATTTATGTGGTGCAACCAGAAAACTTTGTGGTCGGAGATCCAAAGAATATGGTTTGCAAATTAAAGAAATCCATTTATGGACTCAAACAGGCATCTCGTCAGTGGTACTACAAATTTCATAATGTAATTACCTCATTTGGTTTCGAGGCGAACATTATTGACAACTGTGTGTATCACAAGTTCTGTGGCAGTAAATTTGCATTCTTGATTTTATATGTTGATGACATATTGCTAGCCAGCAATGACTTACATACATTGCACGAAACCAAGAGATTTCTTTCAAATAACTTTGAAATGAAAGATCTTGGCAAAGCTTCTTTTGTATTAGGAATCCAAATACACCATGACCGTTCACGTGGTATTCTTGGATTATCACAAAAGAGCTATATAGAAAAGGTTCTTGAAAGGTTTGGAATGTAAGATTGCAAAGTAGGAGTTACTCCTATCGCTAAAGGAGATAGATTTTGTCTCAAACAACGCCCTAATAACATCCTTGAAGCTAAGGAAATGTAGAAAATTCCTTATGCATCTATCGTATGGAGTTTGATGTATGCTCAGGTGTGTACGCGTCCGGATATTGCATACATCGTAGGAGTGTTGGGTAGATATCTTAGTAATCCTGGAATGGATCACTGGAAAGCAACAAAAAGGGTTATGAGGTATCTTAAGAGAACAAAGGACTATATGCTTACATACAGAAGATCAGATCAGTTGGAGATCATTGGGTATTCCGATTCTGACTTTGCTGGATGCCCAAATAGTAGAAAATCCACTTCAGGATATATATTTCTACTAAGTGGGGGAGCCATATCATGGAAGAAGGGTTAAGCAATCACTCATAGCTTCTTCCACCATGGAAGCAGAGTTTGTGGCTTGTTACGAGGCATCTAATCATGGGAAATGGCTGTGAAATTTTGTCATAGGGCTGCGCATTATCGATAGTATTGAAAGACCATTAAAGTTATATTGTGACAACAAATCAGCAGTATTATATTCCAATAACAACAGAAGCTCAAGCAAGTCAAATTATATTGACATCAAGTTTCTCGTTGTGAAGGAGAGAGTGCAGAATGGTTTAATATCCATAGAGCATATTGGGACAAATTCCATGTTAGCAGATCCGCTTATAAAAGGATTACCACCCAAGGTTTTTCATGAGCACGTTGCTAAAATGAGTTTGTAATAAGTTAGTTTTTTATGACGTTGCTCTATAATTTGGTTATGGACATACTTTAGTTTTTATTTTTCTAATCAGAAATAAAGTCATTTTTTTTTCTTTTGCACTCCATTTGCTCATATATATTGAACATTTTGATCTCAATAAAGTAAAGTTGGACCAGTTGGAAATGGTCATGCAAAGATCACATTTCATGTAATTTCCATGCTACACATACATTATTGATCTATGTCATTTGATTATGTTAGTATATGTGATCACTGATGGGTTTTGTTACAATGATAGTGACGAAAGCCGCTTTGGTCCTATATTAACACAATCAATGGACAAGATTGTTTTGGATATACCTTATTATTAAGATAGCTATTTAAGAGCTCATAAAGTAAATACATTATAAAGTTACATATGTGGCCCAGAGGGAGATTTGTAATAACCCGGAAATCCGAGCCAATTTAAAAATTTTATTTTGGCAATTTTAGTGAATTTTGATTATTTAAAATGAATTATTTTAAATAACATCGACGAGAAATTTATTTTGAATAGAATTCGAACGTATATATTATATAGATCGTCGTTAGAATATAAATATTTATTTTAAATTATAAAAGGAATTGAAAATGGCACGGTAGTTCAATTTCAAACTTCAAATGAATGTACCGGGTGTAGAATAAACTGGATTTTAGTGAAACCAAAAACATTTGAATCTAATCGAGAATATCTTTCCAACGAATCCGAAAAATCGAAATTTCATAGCGGGAATCAAGAGATATGTCCAGTTGAAAATTCTGAATAGTCGCTATGGAATTCAGGCCCTTAAAAATGGAAATTTTGCAAACGACCTCGGATTTCGACGAAACCACTTTTGTTGGATCCGGGATGTCAAGTTATTGCTAGATTCCAATTTTCATAATTTTTCGAATCAATATGTGAGCGTGGCAAAGGAAAACGCGTTTGACCACTTTCAGTTGATTTTAATCGACTGGAAAATGGCCATTTTTCAAACGGTCTCAGAATTCGACGAAACTAGTTTTATTAGGACCGTATCGTCAATACGAAGCTAGAAAATATTTTTCTGGAATTTTTCGAGTTAGTATGTGACCCCAGTAAATTGAAATGCGTGTTCAAATTCAATATATAGAGATATATGTTGATTTTGACGAAAACTGGTCGAAACGATCGAATCAGCCTACGATACATATCCCATTGTGTTCAGAATGGGGGTAAAACGCTAGGGACGACAGTCGTTGGGTCTCGTTTCGATTTCAGATAGAAAGTCAACCATTTGAAAATTAAAATAGAATAAAGTATTAAATTATATAATATAATCTCAACCCTTATTCTCTCTCTACTCCTTACTCCCTCTCAGCCCCCCCTCCCCCGTCGTTATTCTTCAAAGAAAAAAAAACAAAAGAAATCGCGACGGGGGGGGGGGTCGACGCCGCGCCGCCCTCCGGCGCCTTCTCCTCCACCGCTCCACCTCCCCCTTCCTTCATCTCTCCTCCTTCTACTCCCCCAACCGAGCCGCGGAAGCCCTAGCCCCCTCCACCAAAACGAGCTGCGCCGCCTCCCCCTGGACCCACACCCGCGCCACCGCTGATGAACACGCAACGCACCGCACCGGCGAGACCTCGCTAACCCCATCGACCCAGCGCTGACTATGACCCCCTCCTCCGATTCGCTGTGAGTGATTTTGATTATTTGTTTTGTTTTAATTTACTTTAAATGTTTAAATTAGTTTAAGCAATGTTAAGCTTTTTAATTCATAACAGAAAGAATTCGATTTTAATGTATAAAAGGATTTGATTTTAATTTATAAAAAATTTAGATTTCTATTTATTTAAAGTTTAGATTTTTATTTAATTTAAAGTTTGGATTGTATTGGTGATAAAGTTATCATTTTTAACGAGGAAAAGATTATATTTTATATAAGCAGAAAAGTAAAAATATAAATTTTAATAATAAAAATATGATTTATATATAGTATAAATAATAAAAATATGATTTTTGTTATAGAAATGATCAAGTTTTGTTAAGGAGAAGATTATATCGTTGAAATAGAATAGATTAGATTTTGATTAGCAAGAAGGATCGTATTTTTATATGAATATAGAAAGAGGAAAGATCGAATTTTTATATTATAGAAAGAGTAAATATATAATTTTTATACAGTAGAAAGAATAAAAATACGATTTTTATATTATATAGATAGTAAAGATTTGATCTTTATATATGTAGTGAAATAAAAATCTGATTTTTATTATATATAGTAAGTTAAAAATTTGATCTTTATATTAGAAGTATATATAAAATATAATTTACATATAGAAAAGAGCGTTATAAAAATGTATATGCAGAGAAATATCATTTTTATTATGAACAACATAGTAAAGACTGCATTGGAATTTCAAAGGAATCCAGATGGTTCAGCAGTTCAACAGCAAAGCACGACGGAGTGGAACCCTCTGTGAGAACTCCTCACCTTTAATTTTTATTTCTAGTTTGAAATATATAATAGGATGCAGACGGTGTTTATTAGCACCCGACACCCGTCTTCCACAGACCATGGACGGCTTGTATGCTTGTTTGTTTGATTTTGATGTGTAGTTAATTGTGTGATGCGATGTGAAATGAAATAAAATATTTTATAGTGGAAACTATTTTATAGTTAAAAATAGAATTTTTAACGTGTATTTAAAATAAATATTTATAAACAAATCGGAGATTTGTTTATATACACTGATTTGATTGATATTGATTGGGACGATAAATTTTACACATCGCCCAACTGCACAAATAAAATCTGTGTTTGATTGTTAGAAACCCAACACGGGTATTGGGATGATAGATGACATACACAAATCCCAATAGTTAGTTGTATGTCGATCGATTGATTGACAGACTGTTATAAGCGTTAAATATTTATATTCGATGCTTATACAGTGTAGAATGCACTTCAGATGATGGTTGATTATTCATCGTTGTTATTGTATACATGTGTTGTAGAAAATCCATATAATTAACATTATATGGTAATTGATTGGGCCTCATTCCAGTTTTGAAAAAGAAAGTTTTGAAATAGAAATATTTGAAAAAGAAATATTTGAAATAGAAATATTTGAAATAGAATATTTGGAAATAGAAATATATGAAGCCGTGTGGATTAGATTGACGCCATTTTGACGTGAACGATATTTATATCGATTTTATTCATTTTTTAATGAATATCGAAAGTGATTTCAAAATCTGATATTTTGAAAAGAATTGAAATTCGAATTAAATTGAATAGAAATGAATTCGAATTAAATTGAATAGAAAGGAATTCGAACTGAAATTGAATTAGAAATCAATTTGAATTGAAATCAATTTGAAATGAATTTAAATCGAATTCATAAGGAAAAATTCAATTTTGATTTGAATTTGAAAAAAAGTAGTTGAAATTGTTTTTGAAAATGAATTTAAAACGATTTATAAAACACGTTTTAAAAGGAAATCGACGAAGTATGTATTATATATATTATATATATAATATAATGGCCTGAATAGAACGCGCTGCGCCGCGGCAGTTCGCGAATTTCGACCATTGACTTCGAACGGATATTACGGGAGATCCGACCGTCGGATTCTCCTAAAACTAGAACCGTTGGGTTCTTATCGAAAAGAGCTTTCTAACAAATATTATAAATTAGAAATCTAACGGTTGGATTTGGAATTATGTCCAAATCAAATTTGGAAAAGGTCGCTGTAAGTGCAGTTCGATGGCCGTTGATGGAAATCGACTGTACGAGCCTTGATAAAATTATTAAAAATAGTAGTAATTTGTGTAAAATCATAAGAAATGATTTGGGAAGAATTGGGATGAAATACTCCATATTTGAAAAGATAAAAATTGATTTTTATCGAAATGAACTAGTTTTGAACTAGAATTATAATTCTATTTATTTTTAAATAAATAAATTGGATTTGAAATGGTTTTGAAAATAACCAGAATTTCCAATAATTATGTTGGAATGGATTTGAATCGAAATTGTCTTCGGAATATTTCGATGTTGGATTTCGTGATGATACAGATATTGTTATGGAAATTTGAAAGATATATTTATATCATTATTTCCAATACGATATTTGTTGGTCGTAGAATTTGATATTGAATATAAGCCGATATATTTTCTATTCAGAGCCTTGTATTTAACATCAAATGTGATTTGGGTTTGTCGTGAATGGTGTCTTTATTAACACTGTTCTTGAACCTAGTTGAGAAAAGATTAAATCTTTTTATTTAGATTTAATGAAGTGTACCAATTAAATAATATTTAATTGGAATTGAATTGGTATTGATTTTTGGGGTTTATCGTGAACAGTGTTTTAAATAACACTTGTTCTTTAACCCGATAATTAATGGAATGGGATTTTGGGTTGTCGTGAACGGTATCTTCAACAATACTGTTCTAAGACCCAAAGGAGTTAAGAAAATCAGAAACTAACTGGAGATTAGTTAAGTTGAATGGTTTCTGGGTATTGATCTGATGTTGGTTTCGGCCTTCGGGGTTAATATTTTGGGAATTGCTCACTCGCTAATTTACGGTTAGGGACTGATTGAAATGTGATGTGATTTTGGGTTTATCGTGAACCGTGTTTTAAATGACACTAATTCTTTAACCCAGTTAAAGATTAAAACTAAGTGGAGTTTTAATGAATCTTTAATTAGATTGAAAAGATCGAGAATGGAGTATCACCAGTTTTGCTCCAGGCGATAGTTAAATCTTTAATTAGATTTAAACGTGAAATGGTAATTGAATTTACCGATAACACTGTGGTGTTAGATATGAAGTATTACCAGTTTTACTTCATCGGATGAATAGGTTGGGGTTGGGAAATTAAAACAAATGATTACTTCGGTAAGGTTCGTTAATCCCGACTAGTTTGAAGTGTTATTCAAAGGAAGATTAAGGAATAAATTTAAAGGATTTATCTTTGATAAAATTAATGGGAACCTTTCCCTATGAATGTGAAATTTAGGAACTAACTGTCGGTTAGCTAAGCAGAATGGTTTTCTGGATATTGATCTGATGTTGGTTTCGGCCTTCATGGTTAATATTTGGGGAATTATTCTCTTGATTAATTTACGGTTAGTGACTGATGAATTGGAATGAGGCGTATGTTGTGTTTGTGTAACACTTATTAATTATATACGCGGGTTATTCGGAAAGACCGGGTTTATCCCATTCTGAGTAACTGTTACGGCGATAAGTCGAAGATGAAGACGGTGGTTGAAGACCGAAGGCCTTCACGTCGTTTGGGTGATTACTGATGATCTTGACTGGGATGTACACCTAAGAAGATGGAAACAGTTGGTGATCGTCCATACGTACTTCGAGATCAATGGATATGCGGGGTACTAGGTGCCTCCGGTTTCGTTCAGACCCAGAACGAACTTGTAAACGGACTGTGTGTCTGACATTGGATTTAGTCTGTGTGATTGATTTCTATTAAATGTATATATGTTTGGCGGCGGAGAATTTATTCTCTTGCTTAACGCCCTTCTCTGAGACGTATGAGCTCAGGGGTTATATACTGATGGATATCAAACACATAGAATGAATTGCCTGTGTGGCATGCCTAAGTGGCAAATGATCAAGGCTTCTGTTGAAAAGCAAAGTCTTGTGGTTGATGATCGAAGCACGGCCTTTGTGGCGTAGCTTTGTGTAACGTTTACTTCGCGATCACACCCGGTATAAACCAAAAACGGGAGAGGACCTCAGGGAGGACATGCGTTTCTTTCTAGCTAGAAGTGGCGTCAGTGGTTTTACACGCCCTGACGAGTTTGACTTATGTGGTTGTTGCTGTTGCCAGGCGCCTTGGTTTGATCGGACGATCCGGGTCCGATGGAGTCATTCGTTGGCTCATTTACGCCCCATAGGGCGGAGAGATATATTGTTCAGGCATTTTAATCCACATCGGTGGACTGACCCTGTCGCTCCAAGGGCCCACCTGAGTCTGGGTCCTGAGACATGGGCTAGATTGTCTCGAATCGGTAGAGGACGACCCCTTGCCTCGGTTCATAGGAGGAAATCCAATTTCCAAATATGTGATTTTGCGGTATTAATTGTAGAACTAGTATGGCGACATGATATATGGTACCCATGCTGCCTATGATTGATACTTATGATTTGAAGTTGTTTTATACACTATGCACTTATTATAGTATCAAACGGTTTGTTTTAAACGTACTAAGTATGTTTGGCTATTATAAGGGAAAACCCTATCCCCCGGCTTGCGTTGCATTGTGTGATAGGACATGGGTCTTATAATAGCTTCATTGTTCTTTATTTAGCATTGCGCTGTTTGTTTTATGCACCGGTATTCTTGGGAGGAAACCCGTTCCGCATTAGCGGCGTGGTCCCTTGATTTACCTAACTTTAAAATAAAGATTAGTAACTGTTTTGGTTCTCACACCAGTCACATGACTGACCTGGAGTTTATTGTTTTAACCTAAACTCTGGGTGCCCTTATTTTGACACGGGCAGCTAGTAGTTTTGGTTTTGCAGATTTATATTCACATGATCCTGGTTTACAGCTAGAATGATATCCGGAAAGCTTTGTATCCGTATATCTCTTCTAGTTGTGTATTGTATTATTTTCCACTGCAATATAATGTATTGTAATCTCTGATATTTCTGTGTAATATTTATTCGTTCATACTCTGTATATTCTTGTATTCTGATGAACTGTTGTAATTAACAATGAAATCTTCTCCCGTCTGCGTTCTGATGTGGCTTGTTCTCGAACTATCCGGGCTTTCCTCACCGGGGAAGTTCGGGTCGTTTCAGGTGGTATCAAAGCTTTGGTTTACAAAGCTCAGAGAATGAGACACGTTAGAACCAAACGAAAGAATTCATCAGAGATTGGATTAGTAATATCCAACGAGAATGATTCGTTAGAGATGGGATCAGTAGTATCCTAGAACGAGTGTGAAGAGTATATTTTTAAAATGAAAACAAGTTTTGTTTTGAAATTTAAATCAATTATACGTATTTGTTGTATTGATTTGGACAGTCCAGTATATATAGACTTTGCGTATACGTCTGATCCGCGTATATTTGAAGTTTTAATATACTGGATAGGTATAGAATCACACTCTAGTCGCCCGGGGATGATACTGATAATTGTGATCACATTACCAGTATTTATGTTCGAGTGACGAAGGTGGGCTTTCTATATATTTTCTATTGACTGGTGTGAGAACCAAAATTAGATAGGGCCTATTGTTGTGATTTGGCATCAAAAATCTGATTTTTTGACTATATATCAAAGTTATGAATTTGAAATGATAATCAACTAATTGATTGCTGATTGTGTTGTTTGATTATTGGTTGATTAATTAAAATGTTGAACCTTTAACCAAATTGAACCAAATATTGAACTGGATTGAAAATTTATCGCATTTGCTTGCATATACATGTACTTACATTGAACAGGTCATAGCAAAGAGGCTAAAGCAGAAGAATAAAATTGTTTGCCCGACAAATAGGTACATGTTTACCATAATTTACTGTTTTGTTTGGGTGATGATGATTTTATGAGCCGATTGGCTTTTTCTTTTTGAGATCAGAGGGCCTGTATGGCAATTTCTGGATTTTCCCGGTGCTCCCGGTGCAGGGGAGGTTATGGCGAAATTTTTCGGAAATTTAGGGTGTTAGCCAAATTTTTGAAAAATTTGAAAAGTTCTTAGAAACTGAAAAGTTGAAGAACATAAGCCGTAATGAAAATAATGGAAGTTGAGTTGGTTTGTTAAACAACTTTCGGCTTCGTTCCTATTCGGGGACGAAAAGTTTTAAGTGGGGGAGATTTTAATAACCCGGAAATCCGAGCCAATTTAATTTTTTTTTTGCAATTTTAGTGAATTTTGATTATTTAAAATGAATTATTTTGAATAATATCGACGAGAAATTTATTTTGAATAGAATTCGAACGTATATATTATATAGATCGTCGTTAGAATATAAATATTTATTTTAAATTATAAAAGGAATTGAAAATGGCGCGGTAGTTCGATAATTCGATTTCAAACTTCAAATGAATGTACTGGGTGCAGAATAAACTGGATTTCAGTGAAACCAAAAATATTTGAATCTAATCGAGAATATCTTTCCAACGAATCCGAAAAATCGAAATTTCATAGCGGGAATCAAGAGATATGTCCAGTTGAAAATTCTGAATAGTCGCTATGGAATTCAGGCCCTTAAAATGGAAATTTTGCAAATGACCTCGGATTTCGACGAAACCACTTTTGTTGGATCCGGGATGGCAAGTTATTGCTAGATTCCAATTTTCATAATTTTTCGAATCAATATGTGAGCATGGCAAAGGAAAACGCGTTTGACCACTTTTAGTTGATTTTAATCGACTGGAAAATGGCCATTTTTCAAACGGTCTCAGAATTCGACGAAACTAGTTTTGTTAGGACCGTATCGTCAATACGAAGCTAGAAAATATTTTTCTGGAATTTTTCGAGTTAGTATGTGACCCTAGTAAATTGAAAAGCGTGTTCAAATTCAATATATAGAGATATATGTTGATTTTGACGAAAACTGGTCGAAACGATCGAATCAGCCTGCGATACATATCCCATTGTGTTCGGAATGGGGGTAAAACGCTAGAGACGATAGTCGTTGGGTCCCGTTTCGAATTCAGATAGAAAGTCAACCTTTTGAAAATTAAAATAGAATAAAATATTAAATTATATAATATAATCTCAACCCTTATTCTCTCTCTACCCCTTACTCCCTCTCAGCCCCCCCCCCCGTTATTCTTCAAAGAAAATTTAAAAAAAAAACCAAAAGAAATCGCGACAGGGGGGGTCCGACGCCGCGCCGCCCTCCGGCGCCTCCTCCTCCACCGCTCCACCTCTCCTTCCTTCCTCTCTCCTCCTTCTACTCCCCCAACCGAGCCGCGGAAGCCCTAGCCCCCTCCACCAAAACGAGCTGCGCCGCCTCCCCCTGGACCCACACCCGCGCCACCGCTGATGAACACGCAACGCACCGCACCGGCGAGACCTCGCTAACCCCATCGACCCAGCGCTGACTATGACCCCCTCCTCCGATTCGCTGTGAGTGATTTTGATTATTTGTTTTGTTTTAATTTACTTTAAATGTTTAAATTAGTTTAAGCAATGTTAAGCTTTTTAATTCATAACAGAAAGAATTCGATTTTAATGTATAAAAGGATTTGATTTTAATTTATAAAAAATTTAGATTTCTATTTATTTAAAGTTTAGATTTTTATTTAATTTAAAGTTTGGATTGTATTGGTGATAAAGTTAGCATTTTTAACGAGGAAAAGATTATATTTTATATAAGCAGAAAAGTAAAAATATAAATTTTAATAATAAAAATATGATTTTTATATAGTATAAATAATAAAAATATGATTTTTGTTATAGAAATGATCAAGTTTTGTTAAGGAGAAGATTATATCGTTGAAATAGAATAGATTAGATTTTGATTAGCAAGAAGGATCGTATTTTTATATGAATATAGAAAGAGGAAAGATCGAATTTTTATATTATAGAAAGAATAAAAATATAATTTTTATACTATAGAAAGAATAAAAATACGATTTTTATATTATATAGATAGTTAAGATTTGATCTTTATATATGTAGTGAAATAAAAATCTGATTTTTATTATATATAGTAAGGTAAAAATTTGATCTTTATATTAGAAGTATATATAAAATATAATTTACATATAGAAAAGAGCGTTATAAAAATGTATATGAAGAGAAATATAATTTTTATTATGAACAGCATAGTAAAGACTACATTGGAATTTCAAAGGAATCCAGATGGTTCAGCAGTTCAACAGCAAAGCACGACGGAGTGGAACCCTTTATGAGAACTCCTCACCTTTAATTTTTATTTCTAGTTTGAAATATAAAATAGGATGCAGACGGTGTTTAGTAGCACCCGACACCCGTCGTCCACAGACCATGGACGGCTTGTATGCTTGTTTGTTTGATTTTGATGTGTAGTTGATTGTGTGATGCGATGTGAAATGAAATAAAATATTTTATTGTGTAAAATATTTTATAGTTAAAAATAGATTTTTTAACGTGTATTTAAAATAAATATTTATAAACAAATCGGAGATTTGTTTATATACACTGATTTGATTGATATTGATTGGGACGATAAATTTTACACATCGCCCAACTGCACAAATAAAATCTGTGTTTGATTGTTTGAAACCCCACACGGGTATTGGGATGATAGATGACATACACTAATCCCAATAGTTAGTTGTATGTCGATTAATTGATTGACAGACTGTTATAAGCGTTAAATATTTATATTCGATGCTTATACAGTGTAGAATGCACTTTGGATGATGGTTGATTATTCATCGTTGTTATTGTATACATGTGTTGTAGAAAATCCATATAATTAACATTATATGGTAATTGATTGGGCCTCATTCCAGTTTTGAAAAAGAAAGTTTTGAAATAGAAATATTTGAAAAAGAAATATTTGAAATAGAAATATTTGAAATAGAATATTTGGAAATAGAAATATATGAAGCCGTGTTGATAAGATTGACGCCATTTTGACGTAAACGATATTTATATCGATTTTATTCATTTTTTAATGAATATCCAAAGTGATTTCAAAATCTGATATTTTGAAAAGAATTGAAATTCGAATTAAATTGAATAGAAATGAATTCGAATTAAATTGAATAGAAAGGAATTCGAACTGAAATTGAATTAGAAATCAATTTGAATTGAAATCAATTTGAAATGAATTTAAATCGAATTCATAAGGAACAACTCAATTTTGATTTGAATTTGAAAAAAATAAGTTGAAATCGTTTTTGAAAACGAATTTAAAACGATTTATAAAATACGTTTTAAAAGGAAATCGACGAAGTATATTTTATATATAATATAATGGACTGAATAGAACGCGCCGCGCCGCGGCAGTTCACGAATTTCGACCATTGACTTCGAACGGATATTACGGGAGATCCGACCGTCGGATTCTCCTAAAACTGGGACCGTTTGGTTCGTATCGAAAAGAGCTTTCTAACGAATATTAGAAATTAGAAATCTAACGGTTGGATTTGGAATTATGTCCAAATCAAATTTGGAAAAGGTCGCTGTAAGTGCAGTTCGATGGCCGTTGATGGAAATCGACTGTACGAGCCTTGATAAAATTATTAAAAATAGTAATAATTTGTGTAAAATCATAAGAAATGATTTGGAAAGAATTGGGATGAAAAACTCCATATTTGAAAAGATAAAAAAAGATTTTTATCGAAATGAACTAGTTTTGAACTAGAATTATAATTCTATTTATTTTTAGATAAATAAATTGGATTTGAAATGGTTTTGAAAATAACCAGAATTTCCAATAATTATGTTGGAATGGATTTGAATCGAAATTGTCTTCGGAATATTTCGATGTTGGATTTCGTGATGATACAGATATTGTTATGGAAATTTGAAAGATATATTTATATTGTTATTTCCAATATGATATTTGTTGGTCGTAGAATTTGATATTGAATATAAGCCGATATATTTTCTATTCAGAGCCTTGTATTTAATATCAAATGTGATTTGGGTTTGTCGTGAATGGTGTCTTTATTAACACTGTTCTTGAACCCAGTTGAGAAAAGATTAAATCTTTTTATTTAGATTTAATGAAGTGTACCAATTAAATAATATTTAATTGGAATTGAATTGGTATTGATTTTTGGGGTTTATCGTGAACAGTGTTTTAAATAACACTTGTTCTTTAACCCGATAATTAATGGAATGGGATTTTGGGTTGTCGTGAACGGTATCTTCAACAATACTGTTCTTAGACCCAAAGGAGTTAAGAAAATCAGAAACTAACTGGAGATTAGTTAAGTTGAATGGTTTCTGGGTATTGATCTGATGTTGGTTTCGGCCTTCGGGGTTAGGGATTGATTGATTGAAATGTGTTGTGATTTTGGGTTTATCGTGAACCGTGTTTTAAACGACACTGATTCTGTAACCCAGTTAAAGATTAAAACTAAGTGGAGTTTTAATGAATCTTTCATTAGATTGAAAAGATCGAGAATGGAGTATCACCAATTTTGCTCCAGGCGATAGTTAAATCTTTAATTAGATTTAAACGTGAAATGGTAATTGAATTTACCGATAACACTGTGGTGTTAGATATGAAGTATTACCAGTTTTACTTCATCGGATGAATAGGTTGGGTTGGGAAATTAAAACAAATGATTACTTCGGTAAGGTTCGTTAATCCCGACTAGTTTGAAGTGATATTCAAAGGAAGATTAAGGAATAAATTTAAAGGATTTATCTTTGATAAAATTAATTGGAACCTTTCCCTATGAATGTGAAATTTAGAAACTAACTGTCGGTTAGCTAAGCAGAATGGTTTTCTGGATATTGATATGATGTTGGTTTCGGCCTTCGGGGTTCATATTTGGGGAATTATTCTCTTGATTAATTTACGGTTAGTGACTGATGAATTGGAATGAGGCGTATGTTGTGTTTGTGTAACACTTATTAATTATATACGCGGGTTATTCGGAAAGACCGGGTTTATCCCATTCTGAGTAACTGTTACGACGATAAGTCGAGGATGAAGACGGTGGTTGAAGACCAGAGGTCTTCACGTCGTTTGGTTGATTACTGATGATCTTGATTGGGATGTACACCCAAGAAGATGGAAACAGTTGGTGATCGTCCATACGTACTTGGAGATCAATGGATATGCGGGGTACTAGGTGCCTCCGGTTTCGTTCAGACCCAGAACGAACTTGTAAATGGACTGTGTGTCTGACATTGGATTTTAGTCTGTGTGATTGATTTCTATTAAATATATATTTGTTTGGCGGCGGAGAATTTATTCTCTTGCTTAACGCCCTTCTCTGAGACGTATGAGCTCAGGGGTTATATACTGATGGATATCAAACGCATAAAATGAATTGCCTGTGTGGCATGCCTAAGTTGCTAATGATCAAGGCTTCTGTTGAAAAGCAAAGTCTTGTGGTTGATGATCGAAGCACGGCCTTTGTGGCGTAGCTTTGTGTAACGTTTACTTCGCGAGTTTCACACCCGGTATGAACCAAAAACGGGAGAGGACCTCAGGGAGAACATGCGTTTCTTTCTAGCTAGAAGTGGCGTCAGTGGTTTTACACGCCCTGACGAGTTTGACTTATGTGGTTGTTGCTGTTGTTAGGCGCCTTGGTTTGATCGGACGATCCAGGTCCGATGGAGTCATTCGTTGGCTCATTTACGCCCCATAGGGCGGAGAGACGTATTGTTCAGGCATTTTAATCCACATCGGTGGACCGACCCTGTCGCTCCAAGGGCCCACCTGAGTCTGGGTCCTGAGACATGGGCTAGATTGTCTCGAATCGGTAGAGGACGACCCCTTGCCTCGGTTCATAGGAGGAAATCCAATTTCCCAATATGTGATTTTGCGGTATTAATTGTAGAACTAGTATGGCGACATGATATATGGTACCCATGCCGCCTATGATTGATACTTATGATTTGAAGTTGTTTTATACACTATGCACTTATTATAGTATCAAACGGTTTGTTTTAAACGTACTAAGTATGTTTGGCTATTATAAGGGAAAATCCTATCCCCCAGCTTGCGTTGCATTGTGTGATAGGACCTGGGTCTTATAATAGCTTCATTGTTCTTTATTTAGCATTGCGCTGTTTGTTTTATGCACCGGTATTCTTGGGAGGAAACCCGTTCCGCATTAGCGGCGTGGTCCCTTGATTTACCTAACTTTAAAATAAAGATTAATAACTGTTTTGGTTCTCACACCAGTCACATGATTGACTTGGAGTTTATTGTTTTAACCTAAACTCTGGGTGCCCTTATTTTGACACGGGCAGCTAGTAGTTTTGGTTTTGCAGATTTATATTCACATGATCCTGGTTTACAGCTGGAATGATATCCGGAAAGCTTTGTATCCATATATCTCTTCTAGTTGTGTATTGTATTATTTTCCGCTGCTATATAATGTATTGTAATCTCTGATATTTCTATGTAATATTTATTCGTTCATACTCTGTATATTCTTGTATTCTGATGAATTGTTGTAATTAACAATGAAATCTTCTCCCGTCTGCGTTCTGATGTGGCTTGTTCTCGAACTATCCGGGCTTTCCTCACCGGGGAAGTTCGGGCTGTTTCAAGATTGTTGGAAATATTCAACTTATTGGGGCCACATATGCTAATGTATTGGCTATCTTATGACTAAGTCCGAATACGTGATCTAGTTTGAAATAAATATCTAGGGACTTTTAGGGTATAATTATCATGTAATATAATAATGTGTGGATACCGGAGTGATAATTTTGGTTTGTTGAAGGGCCGAACTAAAAATATCACACTACTATATATATAGGGTTATGGTTCCCGAATTACATAAGTTATCAGAGTGTTCTCTTACCTCTTCTATAGAGACATATTTACAGATCTGAGCTTGTATCAATTTGGAAGATCAAAACTCATCTTAGTTCTACCTACCAACAAACACCGATGGATTCAGGTATGGCTTCCGCTGATATCTTTGATCTTATTCGGTTTATTCTCGATTGAATCAATATGGTTGTATTCAGATTCGTAGCGAATTATGTTCTAACAAGAACACTAGACAATACATAGATATCTCCACACTATAAATAAACAACATACCGATGATTGTTAATGAAGTACCCATGTTAAAAATCATACTACTTTGCTTGTTTAGTACTCTATATTTTGTAAATTATATGTTTAAGGATGTTAGGAATGTCCCACACAGTAAACAAAGCACCAAATTAAAATGTTTAATTTGCAGAGAACAACGTATATAAATATAAATTTACAAATTTATAATTGAGTTAGGAGTGATACCTAATATCAAGAATACTATGTCATTGTTATGTGATAATAATATAATAATAAGAGCTTACATGAAGTCGAAAAACATGCTTTAAATATTCCAAAAGATGAAGGCAATTTATCAGCATTTGAGAGTGTTGACTTGTAGATTAGTTAATTAAACCAACATAGAAGATCCACTCACGATGGGTCTAACTCAATCTTTATCATAAAACAGTTTAATGGGATAAAGATTCTATAGTTGATCACAAGTGAAATTGAGGAACTAATATAGTTAGGCGTATATTTACGAGTGATTATGTAGTTTGATACATATATTTAACTCGATAACCAATATTGTTTAAATAAATAAACGTTTTCTTCCTAGTACATTACGATACTGATTTGTCATACTTATACTGTTATGCAAAATTGCGCCTTTGCGGAAGCCCAATAAGCAGGATCTAGATTTTCCAATTGAACACCAATCTAATCTGAAAGCAATTATTTTATTACATCAACAAAATAGTAAATAACTATAGCAGAGAAACAAAGAGACACAATATTTATACTGGTTCCACTATCATCATAGTGTACGTCCAGTCTAACCGAGAGAGATTTTATTCCACATGAGAGGATTACAAGAGATTACAAAATAAGAGTTTACATGTCGAAACCTCAATCAGTTTTAACAAGAAGAGACGTCATTGGGGATCACTGGCTCTAGGTCAGGATGAGTTTACACTAAAGTCTACCCCTCAATATATAGCCAGTGCAAATCTATGTGAGTCATCAATTAAATTACCAACATATGGTAATAATATAATGGAGGCAAATCACCATAACAACAAATGTCCAAACATAGGAAGTAAATCAATCTGTTTCTTTAGCATAGATGGAAGAAATTAATCCCTTCATTTATTTCTCTACCACCTCATCAAATGCAATTAATGCATTCCCATTATAAAAATATTTACTTTCCATTCTTTGCAAATTTGTTCCAATCAATTTGTGATTTTGTATCACCAAATTTAACACTCCACCTTGATGCAAAATCACATATCTACAACACCCCATCTCCAATCAAATTCTCTTCACATCATAAAACTCTTCAATAGAACTCCACCTTCAATCAAAATCTCACAATGAGATAGAAACCAAAAATGAATATTTGCCTAATGGGTTCCAGCAATACCACCCCCCATCACACAATTGTTAACGAGCTCAGACTACGTCCCCGCCCGCCAACAAACTGTTGCAAATATCCAAAATAACAAAGAAGGCAGACACCAAAGTAATCTTAACATCACCAATTCAAATACAGAGCCAAAATACAAATCTTTGTACTCACAAAAAATCTCTCTCCTGCCACTTAATCAAAACCATTACAAGCTTCACCCACCGCATGCAAAAGATGCATCTACCACCATGAGCTGCACCACGCATAAACCAACGGTCTAAAAGTGCTTGCAATACACATCGACACCCGTCTAACACTTGACCTGAGCTCATTTCTCGATCATCCCGGATCCCTCGAGCATCATCAACGTGAAGACCCCTGTCTAAACCACAATGATCTCTGTCTCGACACCCGTCTATCACTTGACCTGAGCTCCTTTCCTGATCATCTTGGATCCTTCGAGCATCATCAACATGAAGACCCCTGTCAGAAACATGATCAAAACTTCCCAAATCCAATAGTCCCTTCAACACAGTAAACTCCGTATCACGTCAAAGTTCCTAGATTGGAACACTCTTCACTCTCAACATAATCTCCTCCATCAGAGTCTTCTTTATTTCCCCAAAATAGTAATAGCATAATTACCACTGAATCTACCAACCTTTGTAGAAATAATTGATGCACAATTTAAAAAAAATCGCCTCGCTCTGATACCAATCTGTTATGCAAAATTGCGCCTTTGTGGAAGCCCAATAAGCAGGATCTAGATTTGCCAATTGAACACCAATCTAATCTGATAGCAATTATTCTATTACATCAACAAAATAGTAAATAACTATAGCAGAGAAACAAAGAGACACAATATTTATACTGGTTCCACTATCATCATAGTGTACGTCCAGTCTAACAGAGAGAGATTTTATTCCACATGAGAGGATTACAAGAGATTACAAAATAAGAGTTTACATATCCAAACCTCAATCAAGTTTAACAAGAAGAGACGCCATTGGGGATCACTGGCTCTAGGCCAGGATGGGTTTACACTAAAGTCTACCCCTCAATATATATCCAGTGCAAATCTATTTGAGTCATCAATTAAATTACCAACATATGGTAATAATATAATGGAGGCAAATTACCATAACAACAAATGTGCAAACATAGGAAGTAAATCAATCCGTTTCTTTAGCATAGATGGAAGAAATTAATCCCTTCATTTATTTCTCTACCACCTCATCAAATGCAATTAATGCATTCCCATTATAAAAATATTTACTTTCCATTCTTTGCAAATTTGTTCCAATCAATTTGTGATTTTGTATCACCAAATTTAACATATACAAAGTAAAATGCGCATATATCTGAAATTGATATGGATATGTGTATATATTCAAAATCAATATTAATATTAATTATAAATGTAAATATTTTAAAATAAAATATTAAATTTTATCTAATTATATTTAATATACTTCGTTGTTCGTTAATAAGCAAATAGAGATTTATCATTTTGCTCACTGCCAAACGAATGGGTCTTACCAAGACCACGAGTCAAACCGTGTTGATGCAAAGTTAAGTGTTCTAATGGTTGAAGCGATCAGACCTTAAGAAACATATCGACTTTTTTTTTTCATATTTCCAATTTGAATGAAAAAAATTCAACTAATGTTGAAATTTAACCAATTGTAATTAATATTTTGATATTTAAAACAATTATTTTTAAGTATTTTTAACTCATATTTGTTAAAGTAATTGTATATCAATTATTTGTTACCATAAATTGTAAATTTCCTTTTTTTTAAAGATAAAGATGCTTAGTTCAATAGTAATTCATAAACCATACGCTAATAATGTAGCAAGTCATCCAAAATTAATAAGATAATTTAAAACTTCGATGGTTAACATTACAGAATAATTTCTTAGATTGATCATATGAAGAAAAAACAAATAATGGAGCGTAGTTTATTTTTCCAAATTTGTGAAACTATGAGGTTCAGAAAGGTTGGTATAGAGTTTTTCTTTACGTTTTTGAGTTTCCAATAAGTGTTCATACATGCATAGAGTTATTTCATTTTCCAAGCTAAGCGATCAAAGGTCGAAGGCAAGCAATGTTAAGTTGTGATTGAGTCCGTTCTTTAAGAAACTAATTTCAACAAGTAAGACGAGCAAGCGTAATGGTTGCGGAACCCATCAGAGAGATTAACCTCTGTCATAAATATAGCAAATAAAGATTATTATTATTATTCTGAAAATTTGGTACTTCGTATACGAGTTAAGTAGTATATAACGTACTACATAACACAGGGTTATATCCTGTGAGATGAAAATCAAAGTCGTGACCTCTTGCCTCATGTCCAAATAACTTAAACCAATTTGGACATGGTGGCTGTCACATATAAGAAATGTTTATATTATTGTAATGGAAGAAATACTAAGTAGGGTCCCAGTGGTTGTACTTCGCATTTCAACTTAAACAATAGTAATTATAACCTAATTCTATTAACCTTATTCATCCCTTTTTACATTAAATTCAATTAATTAGGATCAACACTGACTACAATTGCTATCTTTGCAAGTATGTAGAAATTAAGGAGGCATCCTTAAAATGAAAGATATTGTAAAGCGGATCACTCCATAAGTTTTCATTTAAAGCAGGTCTCTATTTTACTCTAACAACATTGTTTCATGATTTTTTGTGCTACCGAATAAAAAAATTCAAAAAAATATAAATATTAACGAAAGTTTTCTACGGAAAAAATTGCAAAAATATATGCAACTTTTTTTGAGTAGATGCATATATTTCTGCAATAACTCACATAGTGTATCAGAGGTATTAAAAAAGTAAAGAAAAACAGGTGCAGCAATGTTTGCACTTATTTTAAATAATTAAAGACATATCTACAACTATTTCACACTGTATAGCAAACATGTGTTAGTATATGGAAAAATTGCAGACTTATCTATAATTTTTCCAAATAGTTGCTTCTTTTTCTGCAATTTTACTGGATATGCATTAATTTTCATTTATATGCAATTTTCATTATTTTTTTGATGACTTTTCTGCAATAAAGTGATGTTTAAATAAGTGCAGGCATTGAATTTTAAAGTTTGAAGCAAATCATTAGAAATTGCATGAAAGTGCAATGCTTTGATACAATTGTTGTGATGTCTGTAAATTTTTTAGAAATGACAGAATTTCGCTGATATGCGAATGTTTTTTTTTTTTATTTTATAAAAAACCTTTTTTTTTCTTTTTCTTTTTTTTACCTTTTTTTTTCTTACATGAATATTAACATGATTATGTATTGAATTAATTTTTGAAATTCGATACTTTTTTACGTTGAATTTTTGTGATTTTCGAAAAACGGAATCTAATTTATAAAGATTCTAGATATGGAGTTTTTTCAATTTTGAACTAAAAATGGACCTTAAACATTAGTAATTATAACCTAGTTCGATTAACCTTATTCGTTCCTTTTTACATTACATTCACGAAGGATCAACACTGAGCACAGGCTCACAGCTGCCATCTTTACAAGTATTACGCAGATGGCACAAGATTGAGTTACGACCTGTTTGTAAGTTGTAACCAGAATAAAGCTATCGTTTAACACGATCCCCTGTCTGTAAGTTCTGGACGCAAGCAAAGTTTAACATGATCCCCTGTTTGTAAGTTGTAACCAGAATAAAGCTATCGTTTACATTTGTTCAAGCCAATATATATAAGTTTGTTACATATAACATCAATGCAAGGCATTTCCAGCAAATACAGGCTGAAAGTTCAGGGCTGAATGTTCCATTATCGCCCAATAATAATTGTATTGGGCATCCATTTATTGGATGGTCAAGGGTTGGAACCTCCTTTACTGTCTCTCAGTCTTTCAGCGTTCTAGATGTTCAAGATGTTCTTGGGTGTAGCGTCAATAATCAATAAAAATAAAAATAAAAATAAGGTTTTGTTTGATTAAACATTTTTAGTTTTGGGTTTTCACTCTATAAAACAATGTTAAGGACTCCTGCACATTATAAAAACAATGCTTTAGAAAAATGAGGTAATAAACAAAACAGAAAACAATTTATATTTATTTTCCGTACTTTGGAAAGTAACGAAAGAACAAACGCAATTCATTGTCAATTCTTTATGTCCTGTTTACTGTTTTTTCATTTTGTTTGTCATTAATCAAATAATTAATTAGTATTGAAAACTCAAAACAAAAAATACAATATAAACCAAACAATAGCTAAATGTTCTATTGTGTATCGGTTTTTCAAAACGGGATTTTCTAATAAAGCTGAATATTTAGTTGAACCCGGTTTGTTGTCCCATGATTATTCAACTAAGCTGAATATCCAGCTTGATTCTCCTTTTATTGGAGATGGTTTAAAACCTCAAAGGAATATCATATTTCAAGATGGAGTTTATACATATAATTTTATAATCATCATAAAAGAAGCATAATTGGATTTATAATATACCCAAATACGAATTTGCTTCAGTTTAAAGTTTAAACAATTCCACTGTCTCTTGCTTTCCCACCACTCTAGTTACTAACTATAAAAAAGAATCTTTCCCTAGTCGCATCAACTAAATGTATCACCATCCCATCATATCTGATGTACACATGAGTAGATGTAGAAAATTTTGTGATGGCATATAGATATTATTCTGAGCTTGAGTTTGTTGACACCCAAAAATAGGGTGTCATGGTGACCTCGGCGTGTGATTGGTGGAAATCAGAGAGACCATACGGGTCCCCTTATTTCCACCAATCACAACATTGTGTCACCATGATACTCTACTTTAGGGTGTCAACAAACTCACAGTGTATTATTCTATAGATCATCTTTAACAGTATGATGAGGCCCAGTGTATTAATCACCAATATTTTCAGATTAATGTCTATCAACAAAAACAAAAGTGGTGGAGCATGCATGCACACCACTATAGAGACCATAACCCCAATTCACCAACATATTCCCCATTAACAAATAATTTTTGTAAAGCAACAATTAATTAGTAGCTATCCTAATTGTTATAGCTTTCTTTTTAGTTTGCATCACTCCACCATACCTGCATTTACAAACCAAGCATAGGGTTTTCATTGGAGAAAACTCAATAATTGTTAATATAAGAACATGCATAAAGCAAAGTAAAAGGGGGGCAGGGATATTTTAAACAGGCTGAGTGCTGTTTGCCTGAGAATATTAATGAATGGTACAAAACATGTTGCCACCTTAAAGCTACTTCTCATCTTTTCAAGAATAAAGCATGTCCCCGTATCTGCATGGATATCACCAAAAGATTATGGATCTTATGTCAAATCCAGCTTGCTAGTACTGTTCCACATGGCTTTTTAATGTTTTTTTCTTCCATATGCATACAATTAAAGCTAGCTAGCTTGGGTATATATGTGCATTTACTAGTTACTATACTAGGTCAAAACCGAAGAACCCATGGTTTTAAGAGCAGAGTTGTCTGCAGAAGATACTTCAGCTACGTACCTGCTGCTTGATATGAGGTGCTGGGCCATTTGAGTTGGATGCATGGGAGGCAGTAGCTCTGCCCTTTCCCGTCTTGTTATTCCAATCAATCTCCCATTGATTTTGGTTGTATGGCCTGTAGATTTGTATATTTGGCACACAACTCGCAGACAGCAGGATATATGTTATCTGTTTTTGTTTGACATCAATTGGAAGTTCACCCACTGCTCTTTACTTCTAAGATAAGGGATATTACAACCATAACTTTCAATGTTGGGATAACAATTAGTCTGACTATCATCTTAAAAGCAGATCTTCTTGGAAAAAAAAAAAAAAACTGTATATATAATTTTTTTTTTTTTTTTTTTTAATAGAATCCTTATTTGGATTTGTGCATGCACGGTTTGGACGTAGATGAATTTCAAATAAGAAAAATGATTTTGTACAGCTTTAAAAACGTTGCAAGTTGGAATTTATGACGCACCTAAGAGAACGAAAATGATGATATAGGAGAGAAGGCAGAATTGAAAATAATATGCTTTGTATTATTGTTGAGAAATAATAATACTGATACAATACAATGTTACGTTGTACACGACTCTTTATATAAATAATGCATTGTAAATGGAATAAGTCCAATAGCTTGCAACAGTAAGCCTGTAACCGAATCAGGGAATAAAGGTATGTCTGCCCATTACTTTTACTCCGGCCCTCAAACCCGGTTAGGGCTAGAATTTGCTGAGAACATAATTGTAATGGTGCCCAATGAGGAGATCGAAAGTAGATCGCAAATCGGTGCAAAGATTGATGAAGTCAGACTTGAAGATGAAGATCTGTAGCAACATGAGGCAGATGCTTCTTCAATCTGGAACATAGATGATCGTACTTGATCGCTGGCTCAGATCTGCAACATCTACGTTTAGCTCTTCCTTTAATCTGATGAAATTTGATTGTGAAAGCGATTTAGTAAGTATGTCTGGTTTTTGATGCTGCGATGGTGTATATGTATCTGACACTCAATTTCTCTTGAATAACTTGCTCTATGATACTTAAGTATAACACATTATTCTAGCACTCCTGAATAGAGAACTCTCCTCCAAGAAACTCCTGCAGCCGTGGCTGCCCCTTTTTTCAAGAATCCGATTTTCGAGGACAATCCTACCTCTAAGGAGTGTCCTTCTTTCTCTTCTAATCCTCCTAACCTCCCTCCCAAACCTTCTCATCCATCTCCTGATTTTTTTAGTGGATGATGAAGGCTTTACTAGAGTTGTCAATCGCAAAAAAGGAGCGAAAGACACGAGATCCATCTTCTTTCCTAAGAATACGGTCCATTCGAGAAAGGCAGCGGGTTCCAATAGTGAAGTGCTTACAAAACCCAAGCAAAAGCCTTACCCCTCCTCTAATGGAACGCGATACCAACAAAGAAACCCAACAAAGGTGGCACAAGATCCAGTTCAGACACCAAAAGCCCCTGCCAAAGATCTTAAGGCATCTTCATGGGCAGATCTTGTCAAGAAAAGCAATCAAGATTCGAACTTTGACTTAACTTTTATTGAGCCAGTTGAAACAATGGCTGAAAGAATAGTTGTGGCTTCCGAAGAAATATGCAATCGCACCGAAGGTAAATGGGAACGTTCTATTGTCGCTTATGTTTTTGGAAAGAGACCAGCATACCATTATTTCAGGAATTTTGTTGTAAGAACATGGAACCCGAGCGGTTCATTTGAAAGTTTTACTAGAGAGAATGGGTTCTTTATACTTAGATTCACAAATGCTGAAGATAGCGAAAAACTTTTGAACAGGGGCCCCTATTTTATAAATGGAAAGCTGATTATTTTAAAAAAATGGTCAAAGAAAGTAGTTCTTGATCGAGATGTGTTGAGTACCATGCCTATATAGATTCGATTACCAGAGCTGAATCTTCGTTTGTGGGATAAAGAGATTTTTAGCGCGATTGGGAGTCTAGTTGGAATTCCATTAAAGATGGATGAACAAACAGCTAAGGAAACGAGACTGAGTTATGCGAGACTACTTGTTGAAATTAAAGCAAATGCTGATCTACATAATGAGGCTTCTATCTACACGCATGACGGAGAGTTTATATCTCAACCAATCACATACGAAACTATACCAGATAGATGTATATTCTGCAAGTGTTTCGGGCACACTACTGGTCTTTGTCCGATCAATAAGGATCAGCAAAATCAGCCAAAAGACGCTGAAATAAACGACAGTAATTCTAATGGTAAAGAATCTGAAATCATTTCAGATTTCGTTAATGCAGAAATGAATGCAACTGGATCTAATTCAGCAACTATGGTCAACAACCATGATCATGCAGTTGTTAACAAGATAATAGGCCAGGATGAGATGAATATTGATGCACCATCTCTGCATTCGACACAAGGATATAGCAGCCACAAATATACGGCTGAAACTCCTCCAGATTCTGCAATCTCCTCTGGAAAAATGCAGAACCCGTATGTGTCAGTCCCCACAGTGGGAATAAACTCTGAAATTCCCACTTGTGCAATGGAAAAAACAATATCAGAAAATACAAAGGAAAAAGTACCAGAGGGATCCTACGCTATTCAGACTCTAGAGACCCCTCCACTCTCAAAAGTCGCAAGAATTATCACAGATACAACAAATAGCTCAAAAAACGATTTTATGGAAAATTGTAGCGAGCTTCTTGATGCAGATCCTATATATACTGACATCTCACTGTTGGCTGATGGTGTAGCTCCATCCAAATTTAACATCACCATTGAAAACATCCAGGAAGCTGTAAACGAATCTATTGCTGCAGCTAAGCCGTCAAAGCCTGCTCCCCCTGTAAGCAAAAAAGAAAAAAGGCAGATCCAAGAGCCTAACAGACATAGCTATTGCAGAAAACACTGAAGATGACAAAGATCATGACTTTAGAAACAAATACATTAGTAGAAATGCTAAATGGGACAAACAGCTAAAGCCTAAGGACATAAGCAGCTACAAAAAAAGTGGCAAACAGGTGGGAGTTAAAGTGGATAACAAAAGGAACAGCGGTCCTCCTTAGGTACTATGTTCTTTTTCCTTTACATTCTTTTTAAATAGTTTTTTATATGGATATAATTGCATGAAATTTAAGGGGTCTCAATTCCCCTGAAAGACAGTTAGATTTAGTTAATTTTTTAGGTAAGCACAAGCCCAGCGTTATTGGTTTAATTGAACACAAACTCAATGATCAAAAGATCAATGATTTGCAGTTTAAAATCTTTTCAAATTGGAGCATTATCAACAATAACCTGATGGGTGGTAATGGCAGGATCATGGTACTTTACAATCCTACCATTTGGTCACTCATCAATTATTTCATTGATAAGCAATACATTCATTGCACTTTTCAAAATAAGGGAGGTTTTTCACTTAAAATCACCTTTATTTATGCCTCCAACTTTGAAAATGATTGACATATGCTTTGGAATTATATTGAGCAGTTCAGTAATGTTATTAAAAGTCCTTGGATGGTTATAGGGGATTTCAACACTGTTTTTCACAATAGTGAGAAAAAAGGAGGCAATCCTATTCCTTTTGCTAAGTTAAGTAAGATTGCCTGTTTAATGTTGAAAACTGGATTAATAGAACCCCAAATTGCTGGCAATAAATTCACTTGGAAGTCGGGGGAGTTTAGAAATATTCACTACAAGCTAGACAGAGTTCTATTTAATCAGCATTTCATTGACTTTTCCCTAACATCTACTGTAGTACTTTACCACAAAATACTAGTGACCATACACCTATCCTGGTCACTCTTAGTAGTAATAAGGGTAAAGTATGCTTCTCTCCTTTCAGATTTGTCAATGGATGGGTGTATGATAAAGACTACAAAGATACTGTTTCCAATTGCTTTAATAACAACTACTATGGAACTGCTCAATTTAAGTTCAACAAAACCTTACAGCTGGTTAAGAATAACTTGAAAAATTGGGACTATTCTAGAAAAAGAGATAACATCAATTCTATTAGGAATGATTGTGCTAAATTACAGGACGAATTAGATAACAATTACTCAGACTTGAATAAGGCTGAGGAATTTTTCAATGCTCAAGCCAAGTTAATTAATGCTCTACATATTAGCTCGGTCAATCTCAAGCAAAAAGCTAAAGTTGATTGGCTTATAGTTGGGGATGAAGCTAGTAAATTCTTTTATGCTAAGATGTCCAGTAGGAAAAATAGGAATAATATTGGTAAGGTTATTGACAGTACAGGAAAGATAGTTAATGAAGCTACCATCATTGAGAAGGAAGCCATTAACTACTTTTCCTCTTTATATAACACTGATAAGCCTACCAATAATTTTCCTGATATAGAGTTTAAATATTTAGCTAATAACAATAGCACTGATATTCTGCTTGCCCCTATTAGACAAGAGGAGATTGAAAATATTATTTTTAATGCTGATAATGATAAAAGTCCAGGGCCTGATGGGTTTGGAGCAAAGTTTTACAAAACACATTGGGATGAGATGCAAAATACTCTTAGTGATTCTATTAACGAATTTTTCATTTTTGGAAATTTTTTGAAGAACACTAACCACACTTATATCACTTTAATCCCAAAAGTTGAAACCCATCAGGACTGGATAAGTACAGGCCAATTGCCTGTTGCAATTTTATTTATAAAATTATTTCTTCCCTCTTGTGTAATAGGTTGAAATGTTTTTTAAAGTTTATTATTTCAGAAAACCAGAGTGCTTTCATACCCGGTAGATTAATCTCTGAAAACAGCTTATTAGCCCATGAGCTAATCAGGGATTTTAATATGAAAAACAGAAATCTCATGTGCATAAAGATTGATCTTCACAAAGCTTTTGATAAAATTAATAGAAATTTTATCATTTATGTTACGAAAAAAATGGGCTTTGAGGAAAGATTTTATGATTTGATCAAAGAGTGTATATGTAATGTGTCTTACTCTATTATGATAAATGGTTCCCCTAAGGGATTCATTCATAGCAATAGAGGAATAATGCAAGGTGACCCATTGTCGCCTTACTTATTCTCTATTGTTATGGAATATTTCTCCATGCAAATGGAGATAGAAGTTCTTAAGGGAAACATCAAACCAATTAATAGGGTAAAGCCACACATTACACACCTCTTATATGCAGATGATATGCTTCTGGCTTTAAAAGCAGATAAAAGCAGTGCTATTGCTATTCACAAAATTTTAAATAATATGGAAAAATATGTTGGATTAGCTGTTAATCTTAATAAAAGCAAGGTGTACTTCAGCAAAGATGTCCTCATTAAAGATGAGATTTTAAATCTCCTGAAGTTTAAAGAGGGTAATCTTCCTGTAAAATACTTAGGGCTGCCTTTAAGTATTAATCAGGTTAATGATAGGGATTGCCTTAGATTATTAGATATGATTCAGAACAAACTTGAAGGGTGGTCTGACAAATTACTTTCTTTAGCTGGCAGGATGGAGTTAACTCACACAGTCATCACTGCAATGGTTATCTACTGGGTCCAGTCTCACAACATTCCTAATAGTGTTATTACCAAAATTTATAAAATGTGCTCCAATTTTATATGGAGAGGTAAGTATCATAAAGTTGCATGGGACATAATGTGCAAGCCTAAAAAATTTGGAGGGCTTGGGCTTAGAAAAATTAAGGATATTTCTGAAGTTAGCAAATTTAAGCTTTTCTGGAAATTTTTAGGTGGTACGTCTCTTTGGTCCAGATGGATGAGAGCAAAATACTTAAAAAACAATAAAAACTTCTGGACTGCTAGAAAAGAGATGCACCATTCCTATGTTTGGAAAAACATTTTGGACTGTAGAGAAACAGGTAGGAAATTTCTGCTCAGAAAGTTTAAGGATGAAAGTCAAACAAGTTTATGGTTTGACCAATGGATTAGTGGCAATTCATTAATCAATCTTCTGGGCTGGAACAACCTATACATACTAGGGGGGTTAATGACAGAGTGCAGTATATTATATCAAATATTTGTTGGAGCTTTTCCAATAACCCTGCTGCTAGTATTTTTAAAAATGCTATATTGGACATTCATATTGATCAGGACAGTTATAGGGATCATTGGTCCTGGATTTTGTGTTCCAAGGATAAATTCTCTTTTAAAAAAGTGTGGGAGTTTTTACAAGGAGAGGAAGTAGAGGTGAACTGGCACAAAATTATTTGGTGCAAAGCAAATAGTCCTAAAATGGCTCACTGTTCTTTTTTTTGCTATTTTAAACAAGCTTCCAACTAGGGATAGATGTAGCAAATGGTTTAAAAATTCTGAAAACATTTGTCTTTTATGTAAAAAAGAGGTTGAAAGCTCCAATCACTTATTTTTTGACTGCATATTCTCCCAGTACATCTAGATTAAAGCCAAATGCACTTTGGGTCTCAGTCGTTCATCTGATACTATGAGCATTAGGGACAGCATAGAGTTAATTCTAAAAAAAATTAAGCCCAAGTCCTACAATTTTAATAGAGCCTTTGTTTTACTCACTACTTCTGTTTATTATATTTGGAGAGAAAGAAATCAGAGACTACACACTGGTAAGGAAACTAATTGCATTCAAGTCTGGAATACTATTTATCATGACAGTGTCATTATCATGAAAAAAGCCAACAGATTTGGCAATGAGAACAAGCATATATTTATGTCACATAAAGATATTGCAGATGTAGATAAACAGGTTGAAGATTTTTTACTTAATGGCAAGCATCTCCCCAATAATAAGCTCTCAAGCCTTGAATTTGGTGATAGAAATCTTTGCCATGACAATAGTCATCAACACTGCAAAGGGAAGAACCACAACTTTATTGACAGTCATCCTCTTAATGCATATAATAGGAACAATAATTCTGTGACTTTACCTATTGCAGGAAACAAAGTCTATATTCACACCAGTACAGATGCTTTATTCAGATCTGACGTCCTTACTGAGGATTCCACAAACCCTGCATTCAATTTGAATGTTATAAATGGAAGTGGACTTAATTTTGATAATATAGTGCGTGATTTTGAGAGTAATTCATATAGTAATCACAAGATTTTACCTATGGCAGAGCGTGGTTCCTCCAGCAGTGATACAGATCTCACAAAGCACCTGGATAAGAAGAAATCAGTAGAAAAGATCAGATTTTTACACAGAATCGGGGATAGTCACTACAAAAGCAAGCTGAACAATCAGATCTATCACTTATCTGTTTAGTCCGAAGGAGAGAGTAGCTCTAACAACTCTGAGAACATCAACAGAGACTCATTTGGTCTGAAGAGAAGCTTTGAAAGCATGGAAAATTCCGATTTAAAAGATGTAAACTCAATAACTCGCATCGAGCCTCTAGATCCCCCTTCGAGAAAGGATCGTATGCCTTTGAGACACTATGAAGTCAGTCGTATGATGGTTTCGAGCAAGAAAAGAAAGGATACTAACGAAGAGAAGGTGTGGAAGCCGCCATGAAGAACAACGGAATTTTCCCCACAGAGATGTAGCCATTTTAGAGTTCTCTCGAGTGATTACAAGAGACTGGTTGTGTCGGCTAGGGTTTCTAACCCTTAGTTTTGTTGCTTGATGGGTTATGTACCCAGTTTATTGGGCCTGGGACTTTCACTGTTTCTATTATGTTTCAAAAAAAAAAAAAAAAAAAAAACTTGCTCTATGATAAAATAGAGATCTAGCTCTATATATTTAGTTTTTGGGTGAAGAACTGGGTTTAATGTTAGGCATATTGCGCTAACATTATCACACCAGATTGTTGTTTTTTTTTTTCTTCTCAGATTTGATTTTGAGTTCACCTGACTCTACCCATATAACTTCTGCTGCTATGCTTGCAACACATCTCTACCCAGCTTCAGTGTTGGATCTTGAGACAGTAGTTTACTTCCGTGCACTCCACGACACTGGATTTTTTTCCTAGAAAAATGCAATATCCAAATGTTGATTTTCTGTTATCTGTGTCAGGTCCCCCAGTCTGTATATGCATTCATATTTCGTGACTCACTTGACTTTATAATGAGTTCATGGTCTAGAGTACCCTTATGATATTTGAGTAACCTTTTACTGCTTTCCAATGACTATCAAATGGATTCAGCATATATACATACATATATATATATATATATATATATATATATATATATTGACTTGTTTTATTGACAGTGTATGATGTATCTAGCCTTGTTATGGTTTCATACTGTATAGCTACAATAATGCTTCTGTATAGCTTTGTATTTTGAATAGTTTCAACGTTATGCTTTTAAAGTTGGCAGTTTGTGATCATTGGTGTTGATAGAGGATTGGCCTTATCCATTTTTCTCTTAATAGAATATCTGAAATATACTTTCTTTGGCTAAGATGCATTCCTGATTTTGATGTTCTTTTAACTTCAATTCCCATGAAGTCACTCAGGTCACCTAGATCTTTAATGGAAAATTCTGCATTCAGAATTTCAGCAATATGTTGAATCTCTAACTTGCTGGCCTGTAATAATAAAATCATCAACATTAATTAGGATATGAGTTGTAGTGGTTTCAATAATTTTAATTTTGTAATCTGTAGCCATGGTTGACAAGTGTTGATTTCAACTTGTCAAATCAAAATCTTGGTGCCTGCTTTAAATCATAAATGACCTTGTTGAGTTTACACACCAATCTCTTATCAGTATTTTGAGTGAATCTTTCAGGCTGCTCCATAAACACCTCCTCCTGCAAAACACCATTAAGAAAAGCATTATTAATATTTAATTGTCTAATGCTCCAATTTTTACACAAGGCAATGTTAAAATTATTCTGATAGGGAATGGTTTCACAATAGGTGAAAATTTTCTGAAAAAGTGAAACCATACTGTTGTGAATATGCTTTTGCAACTAATTTTGCCTTGTATTTAGAAATTGAACCATCGGCATTTTTCTTCAATTTATAAGTCCATCTACACCAAGTTATTTTATTATTTTTTGGTTATTCAAACACTGTCCGAACCCCTTTCTTAATTAGGGCATTATATTCTTCGTGCATAGCAATTTTCTAGTTGTCACTTTGAACTGCTTCATTGTATGAAGATAGTTCATCTTGTATAGTTGCATTATTGATGGTCTTTGGTTTGTAGATACCGCATTTTGCACGTGTTAGCATTAGATGTTTATTGAGGTTGTCCCTTGTGGTTGTGTCTTGATTGTTGTTTTTTATAGTGTCTCTATTAGGTGTTTGATCACTGCTAGCGCTACTTGTCTCTCGACATGGGTGACTCTCATTGTCACTACTGTCATACAGTGATATTCTCAATGTCACTACTGTCATCAGTGATATTTGAGTATCCTTGGATTTATTACCTTTTCAGTTGTTTTTATTCTAACATTGCTGAAAGAATAAATCTACTCATTAATCTTACATGTCCGGAAATATATATCCTCTATCATCCGGGCATTTATTGCCCTTTTGCCTGTTACAATATCCTAGAAAACTACATAAAGTGGATCTAAAGTCTAACTTGTGAGTATTGTTTACACCGAAAATGGTCAAACACCAAAGATGTCTTATCGACACTTCACCACAGGGGGATGCAATGGAAAATGAGGCCACAATCACAAAGTAAGCGGGAAAAGTAAGTAAAAGACACAAGAGTTTTTATAGTGGTTCGAACTAAATTAGATCTACGTCCACTTTGGAGGCGATTCTCATTATCAATTTGGAGAGTACAAAATACATGGATTCATTCACATCGTTCATTTATCTCTTTTTTCTCTTCTTATGATCGAGACTACGCTTGAATTCATGGAGGAATGAAGGAGATCTCTTAATTGGTGGCGGTTGAAGTTTAATTCTTCAATCATTTAGAGATTTGGATGACTTTCCTTGGTTCCATGATGAATTTGCGGTAGATCTAGGCTTTAAAGAGAATTAATGGAAGAATGAGAGAAGTACAGTGACGCTTGAATGATTTCTAATGGAGTGTAAAGGTGATTTGATCCTCGCATCGTTAAAGGAAGATGAAGTGAGTTGGAGAAGCCATTAACGGTGGTTGGAGAACTCTAGAATGGTGTAGGAAATCTTTGGACAGCACTTCGTGGTAGTCGAAATCGGTCCTTTGAAGTGTGTTGAAATGGGGTATTTATAGGAGAAGTTTGGACCAGGTGGCAAAGCTGTAATTATAGTGAATTTGGTACGGGTCGCACGCCAAAGTATTTACGGAATTGCCATTGGACAGCTGGCCATCTACTCTTTACAGTTGGCGCCAGATCAACGTTTATTTGCACAAGCAGGCTTGCACGACCAGAAAATGAATGAGCGAGCGACCTTATTATGTTGCATGTGCGACCTTCCACTATTGTGAACGAGCGACTGGTTCTGTATAAAACTCATGACCGAACTGTATGCAAAGCAGTACGTGTTCTGTATTCTTCCAATCCATATATATTACGGACCAACTTTTAGATGTCGCGCATCCATCATACTATAGAATAACAGACTTGCGAGAGAACGTGTGCGAACGATCTACTTTATAAGTGAGGGATGAGTGAGCCAATCATAATGAACGAGTGGACCTTTATCCTTCTTGAACGAGGGACCAGCTTCTATACCCTTTTAAATGTATACAACGCACGTGCTTTTGCCACTTCATTACTATATGCAGCTGTAACACCCCGTGAACTCTATAACATTAAGCTTCACAAATTAAAGTGTAATTAATTCTAGATGAAAGAATTAAGGGAAATGGTTACGCCATTGCGTTCGTCTTGGAATTCTGCTTGAGATAGAGTCCGAGTTTGCGAGAAACGGACTTCGTATGAAGAAGTTCTAACCTTCGGAAGTTGCAGAATAAAATTTAAATTCAAATAGCTCAGTTTAAAATTCGAAATTCGAAAAACAGGTTCAAACTGGGCTGGGCGGGAAAATTCCCGCCCAGAGACCAGGTCGACCATGGTGTCGACATGGCCACCCCAGGTCGACCATAGTGTCGACCTACCAATCGACCTGCCTGATCGACCTGGCTGGCTAAGTCTGGCTCTGGCTCGAATTTCTGTGGCTCCGTGTGTCACTAGGGCTGACATGTCACCTTTTGATTGGCTCTTTGAACTTTGTATGGTCTAGATTCCTCCTGTCTTCATCTAACGCTCAATACAATTTAAAAATCCATAAATACACCCTAAGTCTCAACTGAAAATTCACATAAAAAATAAGAAAGGAGTCATCATGCTGCCAGGGAGGAATTGAGCATAGCTGTCAAGAGAGAAAAGCCTAAAGACGAATCAAATTAAGAAGAAGACTAAAAGTTTAATCAAATTAATCAACGCAACGTTAATCTATCCAAAGAGCGCTTCTCAATTTCAGAATTCAGAATTCAAGATTTTTCATTCGTTGTAAGTATAGTGACCTTTCAGAATATGAATAAAAACTATGATGTGATTCGATGTAAATGAAAATAGAATTGTGCTATTGTATGAATATGATATAAATTCAGTGTATTGTAATGATTCTGTCATGACTTGTGTATTAGTATTTGTGGCCTAAATGGATTGATGCAAGCCTATTGAATAATTGTATATGAAAACAATGGCACTTGCAAGTTTGTGGCAAAAACTAGAATTTGATCCCTTTATGTTTATTCCTATGGCAGGGACTATATACATTCACTAAGTCTAAATTAAGGCTTATGTAAACATGTTATAGATTTGAGACCTTTTATGCATACATGACCCAAAACCTATGATATCATTCTTATGTTTATTTACAAGTATAATTGGATCTATGTTAAGTATCGTTTGGGTTGCATAAACTATGCAAGTTCATGTTGAAATAGGCTATATGATTAGATGTTAAAATTGGACATTTCGGTGAATATACAACATGCTGGTCTTGTGGTTGACATTATGCCAAGTTAAACATGTTTAAACACAAGTTTGTATAAGCCTAAACTATGCCATTTCATATGTCACCTACTTAGTTATACTTTGATTTGAATGCAAGTTCACATGATGGCATAATTTATGTTAGTTGAATCGCTAAACTACAAGTTCATGCGCCACACACCTTTATGTATTGAAAAATGTTACATGTGCTTGATTTCCCCTTTTTCTCACGTTTATAAAGTTGGGCTGAATTGTGTCAAGCCCAACACTTGTTATAATGTTGCGAACGTACAAACGGGGGTAATAACGTTGGGTGTAAAGCATTGAAAATATATGTTGGCATGGTTGGCACATGCCAACGACAATGACATTTAAGCGGCATGAATTGATATACCCAAGAATAAAAGATATGACATTTACGTATATAATTGAGAAGTAATAAAATATGTAAATTTAGAAAACACGATATGACGATTACTGGGCTGAATGTAAGCGGTCAAAACGACGGCGGTGGGTGCACAGTGTAGGTCTAACGGGGTGCGGGCATGCACACACTCCAGAGCAGACGAACAGGGCACTGGGGACACCAGTAGTATAACATATGCCTTCTAAAATTTGTTCGGGGCCGCCACCATTGATCTTGATACACCCCATGGTGGGACCAGCATAGGTATCTACAATTCTAGGGGGGCGTATGACACATGTTAACGCGAGTAGGAGCCGATCTTTAGAAAATGGGGATCACTTCACCCTCAGCATGGGGTGCCAGTTAGAATAAACTCAAGTAGGTGCAGAGATATATAGTGTGGGTGCGATAGTACATTCGATTCCAAACGTCACCTCCTTAGCGTGTGACACTTTCCTGTTTTCAGTTTATATCTATTATGCCGTTTTCTTATTCACATATTGAAGAGTTACTAGATTTACTCAGGCTTTATGTCTGACTCTATTTTCTTTTCGTCTTCCTTTCTTTCGTCCCCCCCGGGTCCACAGAGAGGAAACAACTCTGCTAAGTCAGACTCTTTACAAGCTCCAAGACCGTAGATGTATGATTTGGATCTCTTTTGCTCGGATTATGGCTTTGGATATCAGTATGGGGATTTTTGTTACTTTATTTATGTTTTATGCTTCTTTAATAATCAAGACAGTAATGAGATTGTAATGTTGGAAGTATTTTGAGGAAATTGTGGAAATTTTTTGTTTAAACACGTATTGATGAAATAAAAGCCTATTTGGTTTCCGCTGTTTAAATATGTGTATTTATATCTGTCTTGAGTTTATCTGTGGCTTTTACTTATAAACCTCCACCAAAATTAAGGCATTCCCTTTGTGAGTGACCTTAGCGGAGGTGGGGTGTTTCGCTTGGTATCAGAGCATAGGTTTACCAGACTAGATAAAAGATTTTGAAACTATTTTCAAAAAGAAAGTTTAAAGAAGCATTTTTCAAGAAAAAGTGTTATATTTATAAAAAGACAAAATCCCCCAAAGCCATGTGCCCTATCTATCTCTCTCTATCCTTCGTTTTGAATCTTTCCTTTCTGTTTCAGCATGTCTGGGGACCTTACTCCCAGCTACAGATGCTTTTACTCCTCCTCCTCCTCTACGTGAACCAGCAAACGGAAGAATCGCTGAACAAGAAGACGGATAATAGTCAAGGGGGAAAGGACCACAACAATAATAACAAGACACGTGAGAAAAGGAAATATTATTTCTGTGGCATTTTTGGACATGTGGTGAACGACTGCAGAAAGAAGAAGAGGAAGATGAGTGCTACTTGCTTTCATTGCGGTAAGGCTGAACACATGGCTAAGGACTGCCTTAAGAAGCAAGGGCAAGGCCCGCAAGCAGGACCTTCTGGGGGTACCTCTTTAGCTTCTTCTCCTAGATGCCTTGTTTTATCCTGCTTATCTTCTCAATCCTATCTTGAGAACTTCAGGTAGAACTATTTCTGTAGAAAGTGTAGTCTATCTTTATGATCATCCAGTTCGCACACTTTTTGAATCTGGTGCATCACACTCTTTTACTTCATCTGCCTTAGTAGAATCTCTGCATCTAGACACTAGAGGATCCCTTAGTAGTTTCAAATCCAATTGGGGGCTCCGCTTACTTGTCAATGGTTTGCTTGGGTTTGAAAATCTCTATTCGCAGCGTTGAGTTTAGTTGTAATGCCTTTGTTTTGGGCTTCTCAGGATATGGTTTGATCCTAGGCACGAACTGGTTATCCAGTAATAGTGCCATTCTTGATTGTGAGAAAAGAGCATTTAGACTCTTGACTCGTCTTGGTATCACTCTAGAAATTTCTTGTAATCCCTTGAATGCTGTTATGCTTAGTTATCTAGAGTCTCTTGATGCTTCTTGTAACAACCCGTATTTTGATAACGTTTTATAACTATAAATCAAGGCATAATTAATTTTTAAAATAAGAATCAAGGGAAACGGGTTACGCCATTGCGTTCGTCTCGAAATTCTTCTTGGAAATGAGTACGAGTTTTCGAAAATCGGAGTCTGTATGACCAAGTTATGACCTTTCGAAGTTTTCAGAAGTTTTCAAGTTCAAAACAGCTCAGAATTCGAATTCAAATTTCGAAATTCAAACCTCATAATGGACTGGGCGGGAAAATTCCCGCCTAGGACTAGGTCGACCTAGGGGTCGACTATGTAGTCGACCTACCCAGAACCAGGTCGACCATAGTGTCGACCTGGGGGTCGACCTGGTGGCCGACCCCACTTTTGAAGCTGGATTCACTTTGATGTTCCTGGCCTCGTTCCTGTCTACATTTGTTGACCTGACCCTATATAAACAGCCCCTAACACTAGTCTCTCTACACAAAATTCTTTCTGACCTTATGCTGCTCTAATTCTGGTTGAAAAGTTAGAGAAAGGGAGTACTTCTTCTACGTCGAAACTACGTTGCTGATTTGGGGATTTCTGTTATGACTTGACTAAGCATATAAAGATTCAACATCGACTCTCTTTTCCAAATTCTCGAACCACGATCTGTAAGCCCCAGTTATTTTTAGATTTAAACTGTGAATGTAATATGAATATGTTGTAAATTGAAATTGGACCTGCGTATGATGACTGTTTTACGTCCATTCTTCTGCATCTTGGATCTTGACTTTTGGGTATATTACTATGACATTGATTTGAGGCCTATTCATGTTGTAAATAAAAAAGAAAAATCCCTCATATTATCATGTTGAATCTACTATTAGTCACAAGTTTATGACTATCACCTTATGTCAATCGTTACCATGACTATACTATCACCTTATGTCAATCGTTACCATGACTATACTATCACCTTATGACAACTGTTATCTTGACTAGTACCTTATTTTGCTAGATTTGGAATCTTTATGTTTGAGGCCAATATTCCATATGCCAGTAATGTTATAATCATTTATCTCAAGTCATACCATGCTATGCTAGTAATCACTTTTGCCACCTTATACTCGTCCCTTCTTATGTTATTCGCTAATTAGATTTATTTGTATCGATTCGAGCTTATGTGCGATGGGAATACGATTTGGGTAGATTAGGTAAAACATGAATTGGCTTTGAAAATGAACGTTATCATAACTTGAACTTGGATATGGACATGAACTTGACACGATTTGACATGAAAAATGACCTGAAAACTTGACATGAATTTAGACATGAAAACTTGAACATGGGCATGACACTTAGATAAACTTGAAAATGGCCAACTTGAGGTTGGGTTGAGTTTGCAGTGTAAATCTGCCCGGAACCGCCCGGCAAATCCAATGACTGCAAACAATAGGATCCAATGTGGGTAGTTGGTCATATCGCACGTAAAACCCGAGGTTAGACTATGTTGTGGTGTAAATCTTCCCAGAACCGCCCGGCAAATCCAGTGACCGCAACAGTTAGTCTAATGTGAGAGGTTGGGGTGCATTAATGAATTAATGCCACATGATAGGGTTAAGTCATGAACCATTTGAATATACTTAACCAACTTGACATGATGATTTGATAGGGTTAAGTCATGAACCGCTCGAACACACTTAACCAACTTGATACATGATCTGGATAGTGTTAAGTCACAAATTTGAATGACAACACTTAACCCATTAGAAACCCTAGTTACGCGGTCCTTTTCAATAGTAACCCACTTAGATGTATCACGATACCCTATGACTAGGCAGGGTGGGGCACGATTACTGGGCTGATTGTAAGCGACCAGAACGACGGCTGAGTAGGTGCGCCATTGTAGGTTCAGGCGGACTATGGTCGTGCACGTAGTCCGGAGTTGAAAAAGCAGGCATTGGGCACCCATAGGTTTACGCTTTGCGTGCTTGATTCGTGTCGGTGGTTGGCACCATAGGGCTTGATACACCCTATGGTGGACCTAGCACAGGTAACTACATTTCAGGATAGGGCCGTATGACACAGACACATGACGAGCTAGAACTTGTAGGGAGCAGATCTATTAGTAGATCGTACCGTAGGACCCCGTAATGGGTCACTTCATGATACTGGGCCAAGGGATCATTTCATGATTAATACTTGACATGGGTTAGAACACTAGTACATATGGTGTAGCGAATTTTGAATATGCAATGCTAGACTTGGCTTATCTTGTTTATCATATCAGTCCTGTTATCATCCTTATGTTTAATTCCAATTTTCGCATGTCATATTACCTTTACTAGTTTTTATACTGAAACTCACTAGGGCTTACCAGTCTTATGACTCACCCTTTTCTTTCACCTCCTTTTCTTTCGTCCCCCCCCCCCCCCAGGTTCTCAGGGAGGAAACACTAGCTCTTAGCTTGGATTTAGCTTGCTTTCTGACAGCTCATGTACGGTTTGGTCTTGAGCTATGCTATGGCTGCTTCTTCTATTTATGGGGAATAATGTACTTTTGTTATCTTAAGTTTATGCTTCTTTATTTGGAACTTGATGTAATGGAATAATTTGTACCATGGATATATGAGGTTTTGACTCTTTTCTTGAAAGTAATAAAAATTTGGTTTTTAATTTCTACCGCTGCTTTATTTATGTTCTGCCTTGTGATATCTCTGTGTATGTTTACCTAGATAATACTCCACCAAAACTAGTGCATTCCCTTTGTGAGTGACCCTAGCGGAGGTGGGGTGTTACATTTGGTATCAGAGCAGAAGGTTACCAGGATGGGCAAAAGTTTTAAAAACCTTCTGAAACTATTTTCAAAACCATTTATAAAGAAGCATTTTTCAAGAAAAGTTTTATGTTTAAAAAGGCTATTCCCCAAAAAGCCATTAGCACTTTCCTTTGTTTCCTCGTTTGAATCTTTTTCTTTTCATTTTTCAGCATGGCTGATCTTAACCTGCCTGAGGGAATACCCATGCCTGGATGATTCCGAAGGTACTTAGAAGCCAGGGCCAACGGCGCGGGCCCGGCAGACATCCCTCCTCCTCCTCCCCTAGTGGCCGCGGTTCCTCCTCCTCCTGGTACCGCCTTTGCCAAAATATGCAAAGACTTTAAAGCAATGGGCGGCAAGAACTTCGTTGGAAGTAAAACCTTTGTTGAGGCATGAAACTAGCTAAAGGAGACTAAAGACTTGTTCATTATCTTCGATATGGAGGACCATAGGAAAGTTCAGTTGGCAGCATGGTTATTGAAAGAGGAAGCTGCATTTTGGTGGGAAGTCACCAACGCTACCAGGCCAGTTGAGTCTTGGGCAGACTTTAGAGAGAGGTTTGGGCTTAAATTCTTATCGTCAGCAGAAGAGAACCTTCAGATGGAGAGGTTCCTAGCGCTCAAGTAAGGGGACATGTCTGTTAGGGAGTACGTGAATAAGTTTAATCAGCTTGCTCGGTTCGGTTTGGATTTGGTCAACACAGCCCAGAAAAAGCCTGTACGCTTTGCTCGAGAATTGAACGAGCCACTACACAGCTTGGCCATAACTCATATACCCATGGGGGCGACCATTGAAAGCTTGGTGGATATGGCTCTACTTCATGAGGAAGACAAGAATAGTAAGAAGGAGGTTAAGCCTAATGAGACTCAGAATGAGAAAGCTGACTTCAAGAATGGGAGCAACAAGAATAACAAGAATAACAAGAGCAACAACAAACCACGTGAGACGAGGAAGTGCAACTTTTGTGGTATTACGGGACATCTAGCTAAAGACTGTAGAAAGAAGAAGAGGAAGTTGGGTGAATGCTTTCATTGTGGAGATACTGGACACATCAGCAAGGATTTCCCTAAGAAGCAAGGGTAGGGGCAAGGGAAGACCCAGCGAGCAGGACCTTATGGAGGGCAGTTGAATGCTCTCAACACCACTCCAGCTCTTGAACGAGGTAGTAATATTTCCGTAGAAAGCCTTGTTTACATTTCTGACTTTCCTGTTCGAACCTTATTTGACTCTTGCGCATCGCATACTTTTATTTCTTCTGATATTGTTGAAAATCTGCACCTAAGTACTACTCTAGTTGAGGATCCCGTTATAGTTTCAAATCCAATTGGGGGCTCCGCCCATTTATCTATGATGTGTGTGGATTTGAGGATCTCTATCTTAAGCGTAGAATTCACGTGTAATGCTTATGTTCTCGGATTTATGTGATACAGTTTGATCCTAGGTATGGATTGGCTGTCCGATTATGGAGCCATTCTTGATTGTGAACAAAGGGTAGTGAGGCTCATGACTCGCCTTGGTAATACCCTTGAAATTTCTTGTAACCCAAAGGGTCCAGTCATGTTGTGTTATCTGGAATCTCCTGACTCGTCCGTCGATAATTTGTAATCTGTAAGAGTGGTCCAAGAATATCCAGATGTCTTCGATGATGTGAGGGGGTTACCTCCTAAACGCGAGATAGACTTCTGAATTTATCTTGTTGATAATGCCAAGCCAGTTTCATTGCCCGTTAGGCACATGGCCCCACGAGAAAGAAGAGAGATCAGTAAACAAGTTAACGAGTTGCTTGAGAAAAATTTCATAAGACGAAGCATTTCTGAATGGGGTGCTCCAGTGGTATTCGCTACTAAGGCGGATGGATCGCTTCGTCTGTGCGTAGATTATCGTGAATTAAACAAGCTGACAAAGAAGAATAGGCACCCTTACCAAGAATCGAAGATTTGTTTGATCGTCTTGTGGGAGCATCAGTTTTCTCTCAACTCGATCTAGCCACAGGATTCCACCAGCTTAGAGTGGCTGAGGATAGCATTGACAAAACTGTGTTTAGGACTCCAGATGGGTTCTTCGAATGACTCGTCATGCCGTTTGGGTTAACGAATGCACCCGCATACTTTGTGTATTTGATGAGTAGGGTGTTTCGGGAGTTCCTTAACAAGTTTGTGGTAGTTTTCGTGGATGATATTTTGATCTTCTCAAAAGATGAAGAAGAGCATGCTAGACATCTCAAGGAAGTCATGGAAACGCTTAGAGCATACCAGTTAAAGGCTAAGTTCTCCAAATGCCATTTTTGGAGGAAGGAAGTTCGGTTCCTTGGACATGTAGTTTCTAAGCAAGGCATAGCCGTGGACCCCACAAAGGTAGTTGCGGTACAGGACTGGAAAATTCCTAAGAATGCAACGGTGGTGAGGAGCTTTCTCGGTTTGGCGGGCTACTACAGGAAGTTCATTAAGGACTTCGCTAAGATTTCGGCCCCTCTTACTAAGTTAACAAAGAAGAACCTAGCTTTTGCATGGGACATAGAGTGTGACGCTGCTTTTCAGAGACTCAAGAGAACCCTCACCACAGCTTCAGTTTTGGCATTACCTGACGGAGGCAAGGTGTTTACTGTGTACACAGATGCGTGCGGCACGGGATTAGGCGCTGTCCTAATGCAAGAAGGGAGAGCAATATCCTATGGGGGCAGACAACTTAAAGTTCATGAGAAAAACTATCCCACACATGAATTGGAGTTGGCCACGATCGTTTTTGCACTTAAAACTTGGCGCCATTATCTTCTAGGGGAGAGGTTCGAGCTGTATACCGACCACTACCTCTTCTCACAGAAAGATTTGAATCTGAGACAACAGCGGTGGATGGAGTTCTTGGCATCATATGACTTCGATATAGCTTATACCCCTGGCAAGGGTAACGTGGTGGCGGACGCGCTAAGTAGAAAAAGATTGACTTTGAGCCCTTTGTTTGTTGAAAGGAAAAGCCTTGAGTTTATAGCAACCTTTGATTTTACACCTGATGTTGAGTCATTGACTGCTACGTTAGCATCTCTTGAGTTAAGACCTACACTTCTAGATCAAGTAGGGACTTCGCACAGATAGTCGAAATCATGGACAAGCTGATTAGTGGTGAGACATCAAGTCACCTCAGTAGGTATGCCATAGATGACAAGGGATGGCTAAGGCGCGATGGAAGGCTATATGTCCCACAAGTGGGAGACCTAGTAAGGAAAGTTCTCGAAGAGGCGCATCACTCGAAGATGACCATACATCCTGGAGGGGATAAGATGTATAGAGATATAAAACACATGTTCTTTTGGGCTGGAATGAAAAAGGACGTGACATAGTTCGTTTCGAAGTGCATGGTGTGCCAACAAGTAAAGGCCGAGTCGAAGAAGCCCGGTGGGCTATTACATCCTTTGGAGGTTCCGCAATGGAAATGGGAGAGTATATCGATGGATTTCGTGGATGGACTGCCTGAGTCAAGGAAGGGAAATACTAGCATATGGTCATAGTTGATAGACTCACGAAAAGTGCTCATTTCATTCCGGTGAAAAGTAAGAGGACCCATCATGGCTAGCGCCTATTTACCTTCGAGATATAGTACGGTTGCATGGGGTTCCTTCTAGTATAGTTAGTGATCGTGACCCGATTTTCACTAGCCAGTTTTGGAATAGTCTGCAAGAAGCCATGGGTACACGACTGAGTTTAAGCACGGCTTATCACCCGCAGACGGATGGACAAACCGAAAGGGTAAATAGAGTACTAGAAGATCTCCTGAGGCTATGCGTTCTTGGCTTTGGTGGTACTTGGGAAGACTATATTCCTCTCGTGGAGTTTGCATATAATAACAGTTACCAAGCTAGCATCGGAATGGCACCATTCGAAGCCCTGTATGGAAGACCGTGCAAGTCGCCAACTTGTTGGTGGGAGACAACAGACAGGCTTATACTTGGGCCCGAAATGATAAGGGACACTTCTGAGAAGGTTGAGTTGATACGAAGACGGATGAAAACGGCCCAAGATAGACAGAAATCTTATGCGGACAAGAGAAGGACAGACCTAGAGTTCGAAGTTGGAGATACGGTCTTTATAAAAGTTTCTCCGTTACGCAATGTAGTTCGTTTTGGAGCAGTTGGAAAGCTAGCACCAAGGTTCGTAGGACCGTTCCCTATCACTGAGAGGATTGGACGGATGGCCTATAAGGTAGACTTACCCGAGAAGCTGACTGGAGTGCACAATGTCTTTCACGTCTCGCATCTCCGGAAGTGCTTGCATGAGTCAACCGAAGTGGTTGAGCCAAGCATCCTTGAAGACGTAGAAGTGGAAAAAGAGGCAACATTGAGGCGAGTTCCTATTCGTATCTTGGGAACGGAGATTAAAAAGCTAAGGAATCGAGCAGTCAAGCTAGTTAAAGTGTAATGGAGTGAAGCCCAAGAAGACGCAACCTGGGAAACCAAAGAGAAGATACGCGCGCTTTACCCATTTCTTTTTTAGGGTACATTCTCGATCTCTTTTTCCTATAAACTTGAAAACCTTTTTGTATCATGCTTCTACTACTTACGTTTGTCTTGTTATCTTCTCGATCTTATCTTGAGAATCTTAGGTAGAACCATATGTATGTAAACATGTGATTGAAACATGTTATGGTTGATGTTTGCAAATGATTGCAAGTGTTTATAAGTGGTTGCTAGTGGATGCATGACACATTAGGCACTAGATCGGCTCAGTCACATTTTCATGTTGCATATGCATGAGTGCTTATACTTGTACATGGATGGAACTTGTTATGCTATCACTTGGATGTTGCATAGGAATGAATGTTTGTGCACTCATGTAGAGATTATAAACTATGTTAGGAATTTGCATACATGTTGGATTCATTACACTAACATATTTTGCATTAAGGAGGTTTACTGAATCAGTAACCACTTGATCTTCTGCATTAGATAAGTACATATACACACACTTCCTGCATATGTTCATATAGCACTAGAAATCTTTTAAGGACAATGGTTGCCTGTGGATGATGCTTTGAGTAGATGGATGATTGGATGGTAGGATACATTCTTTCTAATTTAGAGATTTCGAGGACGAAATACTTTAAGGGGGGAGAATGTAACAACCCGTATTTTGATAACGTGTTATAACTATAAATCAAGGCAGAATTAATTTTTAAAATAAGAATCAAGGGAAATGGGTTACGATGTTGCGTTCGTCTCAAAATTCTGCTTGGAAACGAGTCTGAGTTTTTGAAAATCGAAGTCCGTATGACCAAGTTATGACCATTCGAAGTTTTCAGAAGTTTTCAAGTTCAAAACAGCTCAGAATTCGAATTCAAATTTCGAAATTCAAACCTCAGAATGGACTGGGTGGGAAATTTCCCGCCCAGGACCAGGTCGACCAGGGGGACGACTATATAGTCGACCTACCCAGGACTAGGTCGACCATAGTGTCGACCTGGGGGTCGACCTAGTGGTCGACCCCACTTTTGAAGCTGGATTCACTTTGATGTTCCTGGCTTCGTTCCTGTCTACATTCGTTGATCTGACCCTATATAAACAGCCCCTAACACTAGTCTCTCTACACAAAATTCTTTCTGACCTTATGCTGCTCTAATTCTGGTTGAAAAGTTAGAGAAAGGGACTACTTCTTCTACGTCGATAGGGCTGTATATCGGACAGGACAGTCCGTTGTCCGGCTCGGTCCGAAGCTATAAGGTGTCCGGTCCGTGTCCGTCCGATTCTCTTATAGGACAGAGCTTGGACACACTAGTTTTCTGTCCGATGATGTTTTTCTATTATATCGGACAGGACAATCTGTTGTCCGGCTCGGTCCGAGACTATATGATGTCCGGTCCGTGTCCGTCCGAATTCTTATAGGACAGAGCTTGGACACACCTCCGTCCGGTCCGGTCCGACCCGTTTACACCCCTATACGTCGAAAATACGTTGTTGATTTGGGGATTTGTGTTAGGACTTAACTAAGCATATAAAGATTCAACATCGACTCTCTTTTTCTAATTCTCGAACCACGATCTGTAAGCCCCAGTTATTTTTAGATTTAAACTGTGAATGTAATATGAATATGTTGTAAATTGAAATTGGACCTGCGTATGATAACTGTTTTACATCCATTCTTGTGCATCTTGGATCTTGACTTTTGGGTATATTACTATGGCATTGATTTAGGGCCTATTCATGTTGTAAATCAAAAAGAAAACCCCCTCATATTATCATGTTGAATCTGCTGTTAGTCACAAGTTTATGACTATCACCTTATGTCAGTGGTTACCATGACTATACTATCACCTTATGTCAATTGTTACCATGACTATACTATCAATTTATGACAACTGTTATCTTGACTATTACCTTATTTTGCTAGATTTGGTATCTTTATGTTTGAGGCCAATATTCCATATGCCAGTAATGTTATAATCATTTATCTCAAGTCATACCATGCTATGCTAGTAATCACTTTTGCCACCTTATAACCGTCCCTTCTTATGTTATTCCCTAATTAGATTTATTTGTATCGATTCGAGCTTATGTGCGATGGGAATACGATTTGGGTAGATTAGGTAAAACATGAATTGGCTTTGAACATGAACGTTATTATAACTTGAACCTGGATATGGACATGAACTTGACCTGATTTGACATGAAACATGACCTGAAAACTTGACATGAATTTAGACATGAAAACTTGAACATGGGCATGACACTTAGATAAACTTGAAAATGGCCAACTCGAGGTTGGGTTGAGTTTGCAGTGTAAATCTGCCCGGAACCACCCGGCAAATCCAGTGACCACAACAGTTAGTCTAATGTGAGAGGTTGGGGTGCATTAATGAATTAATGCCACATGATAGGGTTAAGTCATGAACCATTTGAATATACTTAACCAACTTGACATGATGATTTGATAGGGTTAAGTCATGAACCACTCGAACACACTTAACCAACTTGATAAATGATCTGGATAGGGTTAAGTCACGAATTTGAATGGCAACACTTAACCCATTATAAACCCAAGTTACGCGGTCCTTTTCAGCAGTAACCCACTTAGATGTATCACGATACCCTGGGACTAGGCAGGGTGGGGCACGATTACTGGGTTGATTGTAAGCGACCAGAACGACGGCTGAGTAGGTGCGCCATTGTTGGTTCAGGCGGACTATGGTCGTGCACGTAGTCCGGAGTTGAAAAAGCAGGCATTGGGCACCCATAGGTTTACACAATGCGTGCTTGATTCGTGTCGGTGGTTGGCACCATAGGGCTTGATACACCCTATGGTGGACCTAGCACAGGTAACTATATTTCAGGATAGGGCCGTATGACGTAGACACATGACGAGCAAGAACTTGTAGGGAGCCGATCGATCATTAGATCGTACCGTAGGACCCCGTAATGGGTCACTTCATGATACTGGGCCAAGGGAGGTCACTTCATGATACTGGGCCAAGGGATCATTTCATGATTAATACTTGACATGGGTTAGAACACTAGTACAGATGGTGCAGCGAATCTTGAATATGAAATGCTAGACTTGACTTATCTTGTTTATCATATCAGTCCTGTTATTATCCTTATGTTTAATTCCAATTTTCGCATGTCATGTTACCTTTACTAGTTTTTATATTGAAAGTCACTAGGGCTTACCAGTCTTATGACTGACCCTTTTCTTTCGCCTCTTTTTCTTTCGTCCCCCCTAGGTTCTCAGGTAGGAAACACTAGCTCTTAGCTTGGATTTAGCTTGCTTTCTGACAGCTCATGTACGGTTTGGTCTTGAGTTATGCTATGGCTGCTTCTACTATTTATGGGGAATAATTTACTTTTGTTATCTTAAGTTTATGCTTCTTTATTTGGAACTTGATGTAATGGAATAATTTGTACCTTGGATATATGAGGTTTTTACTCTTTTCTTGAAAGTAATAAAAATTTGGTTTTTAATTTCTACCGCTGCTTTATTTATTTTCTGCCTTGTGATATCTCTGTGTATGTTTACCTAGATAATACTCCACCAAAACTAGTGCATTCCCTTTGTGAGTGACCCTAGCGGAGGTGGGGTGTTACACTTCTGATGAGAATTTGCAATCAGTTGGAGTAGTCCGGGAATATCCGGATGACTTTGAGGAGGTGAAAGGCTTAACTCCGAGGCGGGAAATAGACTTTCGCATATATCTTGTGGATAATGCAAAGCCTGTAGCTTTACCTGTTAGGCACATGGATCCAAAGGAGAGAAAGGAGCTCAGTAAGCAGGTTAAAGAACTTCTCGAAAAGGGGTTCATTAGATGGAGCATTTCGGAATGGGGTGCTCCAGTGGTGTTCTCAACCAAAGCGGACGGTTCGCTTCGCCTTTGCGTTGACTATAGGGAGTTAAACAAATTGACCAAGAAAAATAGGCACCCTCTTCCCCAAATCGACGATTTGTTTGATCAGCTTTTAGGTGCGACGGTCTTCTCCCAACTTGATCTGGCAACTTGGTTCCATCAGGTGAGAGTAGCCGAAGCAGCATTAATAAAACGGCATTTAGAACCCCAGACGGTTTCTTCGAGTGGCTTGTCATGCCTTTTGGCTTGACAAACACACCCGCTTATTTCATAGACCTAATGAGCAGGGTGTTAAGAGAATTCCTCAACAAATTTGTGGTTGTCTTCGTAGATGATATCTTAATCTTCTCAAAGAATGAGGAAGAGCATGCTCAGCATCTGAAAGAAATCATGGAAACTCTCCGTTCACATCAGCTAAAAGCCAAATTCTCCAAGTGCCACTTTTGGAGAAAGGAGGTAAGATTTCTGGGGCATATAGTGTCCAAAGAGGGGTTGGCTATGGACCCCGCGAAAGTGGTGGCAGTGCAAGATTGGAAGACACCAAGAAATGCAACCGAAGTTCGAAGCTTTCTTGGGTTAGCCGGTTTTTACCGAAAGTTTATTAAGGATTTCGCGAAAATCTTAGCCCCACTCACAAGGCTAACAAAGAAGAATCTGGCGTTCACTTGGGATTTGGACTGCGAGTTTGCTTTCCAACGATTAAAAAGGGCTCTCACAACAGCCCCAGTTCTGACTTTGACAGATGGAAGCAAAATGTTTACAGTATACACGGATGCATGTGGAACGGGACTAGGCGCTGTTCTAATGCAAGAAGGAAGGGTAGTAGCTTATGGCGGAAGATAATTGAAAGTTCATGAAAATAACTACCCAACCCACGATCTGGAGTTAGCCGCCATCGTCTTTGCGCTTAAGTCTTGGCGCCATTATCTCCTAGGTGAGAAGTTTGAATTATCCACTGACCAAAAATCATTGAAATATCTCTTCTCGCAGAAGGATCTTAACTTGAGGCATCAAAGATGGATGGAGTTTCTTGCCTCGTATGACTTTGAAATTTCCTATACTCCCGGCAAAGGCAACGTAGTAGCAGACGCATTGAGCCGAAAGAAACTGACCTTAAGCCCTCTCTTTGTGGAAAGGAAAAGCTTGGAGTATATAGCCAGTTTTAACTTTAGGCCCTCCTCAGATTTTGTATTGGGTTTGCTAGCATCTCTGAAGTACACCCTACTCTCTTAGACTCAATAGGGGCTGCACAACGTGAAGACCCTCAGCTCGTCGATGTGATTGATAAACTTATTAGGATTGAGACTTCTAGTCAACTCAGTAGATACGCCATCGATGATAAGGGTTGGCTGAGGCGAGATGGAAGATTATGCGTCCCACAAGCAAGGGAGTTGACAAAGAAGGTTCTCGAGGAAGCGCATCATTCCAAGATGACTATACACCCTGGCGGTGATAAGATGTACAAGGATATAAAAAGGACTTTCTTTTGGAGCGGCATGAAACAAGACATGGCAGATTTCGTCTCTAAGTGCTTGACCTACCAACAGGTCAAGGCGGAACAGAAGAAGCCTGGAGGACTACTTCATCCTTTAGAGGTCCCACAGTGGAAGTGGGATAGCATTTCAATGGAGTTCATTGATGGACTACGTAGGTCGAGAAGAAGCAATACTAGCATTTGGGTAATAGTGGATAGGCTTACTAAAAGCACCCACTTTATACCTATCAAAAGTAGAAGGACTGCCTCATCTCTAGCATCTCTTTATCTCAAGGAAATAGTTTGACTCCATGGGATACCCTCCAGAATTGTTAGTGACCGAGACCCTATCTTCACAAGCGAGTTTTGGCGGAGTCTGCAAGATGCTGTAGGCACACAGTTATGTTTGAGCACGACCTATCACCCCCAAACCGATGGCCAGACGGAAAGGATGAATAGAGTTTTAGAGGATCTTTTGAGACTTTGCGTTCTTGACTTTGGAGGGACATGGGAGGATCACCTTCCTTTAGTGGAATTTGCCTACATCAACAGCTACAAAGCTACCATTGGTATGGCACCCTTCGAAGCCTTGTATGGAAGACCGTGCAAATCACCAACTTGTTGGTGGGAATCTACAGATAAGCTTATACTTGGGCCAGACATGATTCGAGAGACTTCGGAGAAAGTGGACTTGATACGTTGGAGAATGAAGACAGCCCAAGACAAACAAAAATCCTACGCCGACAAAAGAAGGACCGACCTTGAGTTTGAGGTTGGGGACAGGGTTTTCCTTAAGGTATCACCTTTAAGGAACGTCGTTCGCTTTGGATCCGCAGGAAAGCTAGCACCAAGATTTGTAGGACCATTTCCTATCATCGAGAAGGTTGGAAAGATGGCCTATAGATTAGAGCTACCCGAGAGACTGGCCGGAGTTCACAATGTCTTTCATGTTTCTCACCTTCGGAAGTGTTTGCATGAGTCTGCATTCCAGAAGAAGCCGAAGTGGAACGTGAAGCAACTGTGAGGAAAGTTCCAACCCGCATCTTAGGAACTAAAGTGAAAAAGCTACGCAACCACGAAATCAAACTCGTTAAAGTTCAGTGGAGCGACGCCGAGGAAGACGCGACTTGGGAAACTGAGGACAGAATACGCGCTACCTACCCTCTTCTTTTTGAGGGTACATCTTTGATCTCTCTTTTTCCTTAAGTTATGCTTTATCTATCTCTTTAGGTATATCTCCTCGGTCCTTTTTCCTAACCCCTTAGGTAAAAAACAAATGGATGCAAACATGTGTTTGAAAACATGTTATGGATGATGGCTGCAAATGGTTGCTAGTTATTGCTAGTGGTTGCTCGTGGATGCATATACACACACACCCTAGGTTATAGATCGGCTCAGTCACTTCATATTGCATATGCATATATGTATTCTCATTTGTATGGTTGAAACTTGATATGCTGTCATATGGTTGTCGCATTTGTATGAATAAGTTGTGCACTCATGTAGAATTATGAATAGGAAAAATTTGCATACATAATGGATTCATGACACTTACAGGATTCGCATTAAGGAGGTCAACTAGATCAGTAGATCGCCTGATTTCTGCATTAGATAAGGACATATGCACACACTATGCATATGATCACGAAGCATTAGAAGTTTTTTTTAAGGACAGTGGATGCCTGTGTTTGTTGGTTGAGTAGATGGACTGTTGGATGATATGATATACATTCTTCCTAACTTGAATATTTCGGGGACGAAATCCTTTTAAGGGGGGAGAATGTAACACCCCGTGAATTCTATAACGTTAAGCTTCACAAATTAAAGTGTAATTAATTCTAAACGAAAGAATTAAGGGAAATGAGTTACGCCATTGCGTTCGTCTCAGAATTCTGCTTGAGATAGAGTCTGAGTTTGCGCGAAACGGACTCCGTATGAAGAAGTTATGACTTCGAAAGTTTCAGAATAAAATTTAAATTCAAACAGCTCAGTTTAAAATTCGAAATTCGAAAAACAGGTTCAAACTGGGCTGGGCGGGAAAATTCCCGTCCAGAGACCAGGTCGACCATAGGGTCGACCATACGGTTGACCTGGTCACCCCAGGTCGACCATAGTGTCGACCTGGGTGTCGACCTTCCAGTCGACCTGCCTGGTCGACCAGGCTGGCTAGGTCTGGCTCTGGCTCTGGCTCGAATTTCTGTGGCTCGGTGTGTCACTAGGGCTGACATGTCACCTCTTGATTGGCTCCTTGAACTTTGTATGGTCTAGATTCCTCCTGTCTTCATCTGACAGCTCAAAACAATTTAAAAATCTATAAATACACCCTAAGTCTCAACTGAAAATTCACATAAAAAAATAAGAAAGGATTCATCATGCTGCCAGGGAGGAATTGAGCATAGCCGTCAAGAGAGAAAAGCCTAGAGACGAATCAAATTAAGAAGAAGACTAAAAGTTTAATCAAATTAATCAACGCAACGTTAATCTACCCAAAGGAGCGCATCTTAATTTCAGAATTCAGAATTCAAGATTTTGCATTCGTTGTAAGTATAGTGACCTTTCAGAATATGAATAAACACTGTGATGTGATTCGATGTAAATGAAAATAAAATTGTGTTATTGTATGAATATGATATAAATTCATTGTATTGTAATGATTCTGTCATGACTTGTGTATTGGTATTTGTGGTCTAAATGGATTGATGCAAGCCTATTGAACAATTGTATATGAAAACAATGGCACTTGCAAGTTTGTGGAAAAAATTAGAATTTGATCCCTTTATGTTTATTCCTATGGCAGGGACTATATACATTCACTAAGTCTAAATTAAGGCTTATGTAAACATGTTATAGATTTGAGACCTTTTATGCATACATGACCCAAAACCTATGATATCATTCTTATGTTTATTTACAAGTATAATTGGATCTATGTTAAGTATCGTTTGGGTTGCATAAACTATGCAAGTTCATGTTGAAATAGGCTATATGATTAGATGTTAAAATTGGACATTTCGGTGAATATACAACATGCTAGTCTTGTGGTTGACATTATGGCAAGTTAAACATGTTTAAACACAAGTTTGTATAAGCCTAAACTATGCCATTTCATATGTCACCTACTTAGTTATACTTTGATTTGAATGCAAGTTCACATGATGGCATAATTTATGTTAGTTGAATCGCTAAACTACAAGTTCATGCGCTACACACCTTTATGTATTGAAAAATGTTACATGTGCTTGATTTCCCCTTTTTCTCACGTTTATAAAGTTGGGCTGAATTGTGTCAAGCCCAACACTTGTTATAATGTTGCGAACGTACAAACGGGGGTAATAACGTTGGGTGTAAAACATTGAAAATATATGTTGGCATGGTTGGCACACGCCAACGACAATGACATTTAAGCGGCATGAATTGATATACCCAAGAATAAAAGATATGACATTTACATATATAATTGAGAAGTAATAAAATATGTAAATTTAGAAAACACGATATGCTTAACCCGAGGTTGGATTGAGTTGTGATGTAAACCTACCTGGACCCGCCCGGCTGTCCAGTAGTCACAACAATACCTATCCAATGTGGGTGGTTAAGCATTGAGCCCAATAAGGACCCGAGGTTAGACTGAGCTACGGTGTAAACCTGCCCGGAACCGACCGGCACATCCAGTAACCATAGCAATACCTGTCTAATGTGAGTAGTCAGGTGCTCTAAGAGGCTAAGGATAGATGGTAGGGTTAAGTCAACTATAACACTTAACCAAATTCAACATGTTAACAAGAATTGATGGGTGGGGTTAGGTTAATACAGACACTTAACCACTTAACATGTTTGACTAGAAAATCCTGGTAACGAGGGACCCGTTTCAGCAATAACCCAAGTTAGGTATCATGGTACCCTGAAACTAGGCAGGGTGGGGCACGATTACTGGGCTGATTGTAAGCGGTCAAAACGACGGCGGTGGGTGCACAGTGTAGGTCTAACGGGGTGAGGGCGTGCACACACTCCGGAGCAGACAAACAGGGCACTGGGGACACCAGTTGTATAACCTATGCCTTCTAGAATTTGTGTCGGGGTCGCCACCATGGGTCTTGATACACCCCATGGTGGGACCAGCATAGGTATCTACAATTCTTGGGGGCCGTATGACACATATTAACGCGAGTAGGAGCCGATCTTTAAAAAATGGGGATCAGTTCACCCTCAGCATGGGGTGCCAGTTAGAATAAACTCAAGTAGGTGCAGAGATATATAGTGTGGGTGTGATAGTACATTCGATTCCAAACGTCACCTCCTTAGCGTGTGACGCTTTCATGTTTTCAGTTTATATCTATCATGCCCTTTTCTTATTCACATACTGAAGAGTTACTAGATTTACTCAGGCTTTATGTTTGACTCTATTTTCTTTTCGTCTTCCTTTCTTTCATCCCTCCCCCCAGGTCCACAGGGAAGAAACAACTCAGCTCAGTTACAAGCTCCAAGACCGTAGATGTATGATTTTGATCTCTTTTGCTCGGATTATGGCTTTGGATATCACTATGGGGATTTTGTCACTTTATTTATGTGTTATGCTTCTTTAATAATCAAGACAATAATGAGGTTGTAATGTTGGAAGTATTTTGAGGAAATTGTGGAAATGTTTTGTTTAAACACCTATTGATGCATGTTTGGTTTTCGTTGTTTAAATATGTGTATTTATATATGTCTTGAGTTTATCTCTGGTTTTTACTTATAAACCTCCACCAAAGTTAAGGAATTCCCTTTGTGAGTGACCTTAACGGAGGTGGGGTGTTTCAGCAGCCTTGTCTTATAGCAAAATATGGGTTCAGAAATTACCAAGAATGCCACTTCTTCTTTACATATTACTGTACAAATTGGGGCACAAAAATTACAACTGTGCCATCCTCCTTTTATATTTCCATTTGTTCTATTGCTCGTGTGCTCACCTCTCATAGACAAACCGACCTCGTAGTGATGTGGCAAGTTGCATACCGTGTAACACCCCGAATTTTAGTTAATACTAAAATTCACTAATTACAGGGTAAATAATCTCAGATGTGGGAATTGGGGGTAACGGGCTGCGTCATTGCGTTCGTCTCGGAAAAATACGCGAAATAGAGTCCGAGTTTTCGAGAATCGGAGTCCGTATGGCCCGGTTATGGCCCAAAGAAGTTTTCAGAAAATTCAAAGTTAAAAACAGATTTAAAGTTCAGTTTTAAAACATAATTGGAGCCAAAAGCGGAGGTGGTGGGAAAGTTCCCGCCTAGCCCCATGTCGACAGGCATGTCGACAGGGGTGTCGACAGGCCCAGGGGTGTCGACAGGGGTGTCGACACAGGGTGTCGGCCCTGTTGATCTGGGTGCACCAGATCTGGTTTTTGGTTGAGTCTTGGGCTGGGTTATAGAGATTTCCTAAATCTAACGGCCCTAACCTAATCTAGGGTTAATCTAAGGGCCTAAAACACTACCTAATCCTATAAATAAGACCCCAACCCTACCCTAATTCATTCATAATTAGATCTTTTAACTAAACTATGGCAAAATGAAACTTGATCATGGCCTCCACAAATCAATGAAGAGAGTTGCAAGCTAATCAACCTCTAATCAACATCTTCTTCAACTAGAGCAACTAATTCCACTTCATAAGTTTGCTAATCTAGGTTTTGGTGAGTTCCTATAGCTTTAATAATCAATTGTTAAATTGATTATGGTATGATATGATAAGACATGGCTATGTTTGTGGATAAATATGTTTATGCAAGTTTAGTATATTGTATGTTATGTGTTTGGCAAGTTTTATGCTACATGCAAGTTTAATGCCATGTTTTATGATGCAAAACACTAAGTTGAACATTTATGCATATGTAACATGTTATGCAAACTATATTAGAGAGTATATGCAAGTTATATGTAATAAGATATGCAAGTTATACATGGGGTTTTATGCATGCTAAGTGTTTGGTTTTATGCATGCTAAGTATTTGGTTTTATGCATGCTAAGTATGTGGTTTTGTGCATGCTAAGAAATTGGTTTTATGCATGCTAAGTGTTTGGTATTATGCATAAATCATGACATGCAAGTTTACCCTTTTAAATGTGATGCATACATATGCAAGATGACACCTTTATATGCTATGTATATATATATGTATGCATGTTTACCCTCCTTTAAGATGCAAGTCATATATGCAAGTTCAACATGTTATGCAAGTTATGTGTATGCTTATATGCAAGCTCAACATGTTATGCAAGTTTATATGTATGATGTTATGTAAGTTATGTGCATGTTGTTATGCAAGTTCATATGCAAGTTATGTGTATGATGATTATGCAAGTTATGTGCATGATGTTATGCAAGTTATGTGTATGTTGATATGCAAGTTATGTTTATAATATTATGCAAGTTATGTGTATGATGTTATGCAAGTTAACATGTAACATGTTGTGCAAGTTCACACCTTTAAGACACATGCAAGTTCACCTTTGTATAACCTATGAACACTTATGCAAGTCGCCTTTATACATGACATATGTATGTTCATGCAAGTTGGGTTATTTAGTAATGCTAGTTGGGTTAATGTCATGAGGTAAGTGGACACCTTTTAACCCATGTTAATGCTAATGTATGCTAAGTGAAACCCATGTTAAATGTGAAAGAATCTTCTCTTGGAAATATGTCGTGTTGGCATAAGTACGTGGGAAAAACGATGGGGTTAATAGACATGTTAATGAATGGTGTGAAATGGTTATGATTAAGCATACCATAAAATGAATAAGCATAAGTGGGAATTTACCTATTGAGTTAGGTCTACCCCATGGGAATTTACCTATTGAGTTAGGTCTACCCATGTTATGGAATTGGGAATTTACCTATTGAGTTAGGTCTACCCATATTCTTGTAAATGTGAATATTAATTAGGGATAATTAATAAATATGGGGGTGATTACTTAGGTGTAATTAATCGACTAAGACACGAGGTTGGACTCATTTGTAGTGTAAAACTGCCCGGACCCAACCAGCTTAACCAGTTGCTACAAATGTTAGCCCAATGTGAGAGGTCTTAGGCACAAACTAAATACGTGATTAATGTAAAGACACGAGGTTAGACTCGGTTATGACATAAGGCTGCCCGGACCCAACCGGCTTAACCAGCGGTCATAAAAGATAGTCTAATGTGAGAGGTCTTTATGAGGATCACGGTCTTAATTAATTAAGAAACACTTAACCAAATTAGCATGTAGTGGGACATGAGGGTTAAGTGGGTGCCTTGGGTGGCATGTAGTAACTAGTGGGGGTGCCTCGGGTGGCATGAGGAAACTAGTGGGTTGCCTTGGGTGGCAATAGAAAATACGATTAGAATACTTAACCAAAGTGGAACATGTAATTAGAACATGGGTGAAGGGTTAAGTAAGTGCTTTGGGTGGCATGTGGAAATCTAGTGGGTGCCCTAAGTGGCAATTGAAATATGATTGATGACTTAACCAAATCTTAACATGTAAGTGGGCATGACTATATAAGGGGTTAAGTCGGATGCACTAGATAAAAGTAGCAAGCTTAAGTAGTAGCTTGTGGGGGCCCATTTCAACCAATATCCCAAACATATCTTTGTGGGCTCGACTCTAGTCGGGTGACGGGACAGGCATATTGGGCTTGACTATAAGTGGCCAAAACGGGTTAGCGGTGGCAACGCAGGATCAACGGGTTTCATATGCGTGTGTGGACCCGGGCTGGTTGGTAAGTTGTTGTTGCATCGTGTAGATATAAAGCCGTGCACCGTTGATATTATCTGGTAGCCACTTTGGGGAATGATACACCCCATTGTGGGACCAGCACGGGTATCTACGATAGGGAGCCGATCGCTTGGGAGTAGTGGGTACACCTAGTAAAGATAGGGGCAGACGGCACCTGTGTAGGGGTACAAGAAACTACTGGGTAAAAATTACTAAGTACACTTAGTGGGATCAACCTTTAAGTAGGAATTACTCTTGGTGGGTAGAACTGGTGTGGTGCAGTGTAGGAATTACCCTTGGGTGGATAAGTCTGTGGTGGTGTAATCTAGTAATTATCCTTGGGTGGATAAATGCGTCTTTTCGGTTTCCTTAGTACATCATGTGTTTAGTTGGCTACTTAGTGTAGTCATTATCCCCAGAGGTACCGTACCTTGTTTATATCATACCCTAATTACTTTAATGATTGTATTGTTAGGGTTATAGGACTCACTCAGACTTATGTCTGACCCCGTTGTTGTTTATCTTTTTCCCAACCCTCAGGTTTTCAGAGTGGGCCTAGCACTAGTGGGCTTGGATCAGACCGCTATATCTATCTTTTGGGGCTTGGACCGTAGAAGTAAAGCTCGGTTTATCTTTTCTATTTTGGCTATTATCTATGTAGTGGGATTATGTACTTCTATTTTATCAGGATGGATATTATGTACTTGACTCTTGTTATGGTTTTGTGATGTAACCAAACATGTTTTACTTTCCGCTGCAATGAAATGATGTTTTAAATTTTCAAGTATTACTTATATCTGTCCTGTCGTAATTTTACTATTCTATACTCACTAAAAATACTCCACCGATGTTATGGCATTCCCTTAGTGAGTGACCTTAGCGGGTGTGGGGTGTTACACGTGGTATCAGAGCTTAAGGTTACCAGAACAGATAAATTTTTTAGAAAAACTATTTTCTAAGAATATTTTTGAAAGGAGTATTTTCAAAAACATGTCTTTTAAGAGAAAAGTTTTAGAAAGAAAAGCATAATCCCCGATAGCCATATCTTTATCTTTCGAATTCTCCGTTTGAATCTCTTCCTCTCTCGTTTTGAGTTTCCCCTCCGTGTGTAGATGATCTTTCTAAGATAGATAAGAATGGAAAACCACTTCAAGGGACTTAGACATTAGTCGGATTAGAAGTTGGTTCAAGAAGGAGGAGGAGGAGGACTTGTAGGTACTTATTGGATGGACGATGGGAGGAAGGCTCAAATAGTTGTTTGGTTAATGAAGGACGAAACCACATTGATGGGAGGTTACGAGTGGAGAATGGGAAGAAGAAGGCTAGTAGTTATCCTTTTGGGAGGAACAGGACACCTTATTAGGATTGTCCAAGGAAGCAAGGGCAAGGTATGGAATCTTCTGGAGGGTAGTTGTATTCCTTCACGACTAGGGTACCAAATGGGGATAGACCGTCTAGGTTGGAATTTGGATTTCTATATTATCCGGTTCAAACTTTATTTGATTATGATGCATCGAGTTTGTTTATCTCATCATTGTTAGTTGAGTCACTGCACTTAGACACCAGTTTGGTAGATGATCCCTTAGTTGTTTCAAACCCAATTGGGCTCCATGATGTGTTTGGGTTTGAAAGTTTCTATACTTAGCGTTGAGTTTAGGTGTGATGCTTGTTGGGCTTCACGGGCTATGGGTTAGTTTTGGGCATGGACTGGTTATCCAGTAGGGGTGCCGTTCTTGATTTGGAAGGGAGAGTTGTTAGGCTTATGACCCGCTTGGGTAACACTCTCGAGATCTCTTGTAATCCCATAGAATCTGTTATGCTAAGTTATCTAGAATCGCTTGACACGTCGGTCTAGAGTTTGCGATCTATTAGAGCGGTCCGGGAATACTCGGATGTGTGTGAGGAGGTGAAGGGCTTACCTCCGAAGCGGGAGATTGACTTCCGAATATATCTGGTGGATAATGCTAAACCAGTATCTTGGCCAGTGTGCCACATGGCTCCTCGTGAGAGGAGGGAACTCCATAAGCAAGTAGGAGAGTTGCTTGAGAAGGGGTTCATAAGACGAAGTATATCGGAGTGGGGTGCTCCAGTAGTTTTTGTCATGAAGGCGGATGGGTCCCTCAGACTTTGTGTAGGCTAAAGAGAACTAAATAAACTCACATAGAAGAATAGACACCCATTGCCGAGGATTGATGATCTCTTTGATCAGTTGGCTGGCGCCTCAGTATTCTTGTAGTAGGACTTAGCCACGGGATTGGCTGAGGATAGTATAGAGAAGACTGCCTTTAGGACTCCGGATGATTTTTTTTTTATGAGTGGCTGGTGATGCCATTTGGTTTGACGAACGCCCCCGCATACCTTGTTGATTTGATGAGAAGGGTGTTCAGGGAGTACCTAAATAAGTTCGTGATGGTCTTTGTGGATGACATCTGGGTCTTTTCTAGGAGCGAAATAAGTTTTCGTATGTGCTCAATGGGGTGAGCAAAGCCAGTTATGGGAAAACGGTGGTTTTGGAGCGAGACTGGCGAGGACATCCAAAGTTGGTCAAAGGCTTAATTGATTAGCCATTTTTACTAGTATCATCTCACGTGGGTCGCCTGAACTCGAAGGAGATATCCCTTGGGTGTTTGTCTGATATTGGTTTAGGCCTTTGAGGCTTGCATTTGGGGGATGTCGAGTTCGACTAGGGTGGTCTGCGTGAGAGATGGACAGTTGTGATGATTTTGGATGGGATTCTTAGCATCCTATGAGTTTGAGATAGCGTATACCCATGGCAAGGGAAACATGGTAGCGGACGCCTTAAGTAGAAATAGGTTGTCCTTGAGTTCATTGTTCGTTGAACGACGGAGCTTAGAGTTTATTTCTATGTTTGACTTTAGACCTTCCGTTGACTTTGTACCCGGTTTGCTAGCCTCCTTGGAGGTTAGGCCTACTCTTTTGGGGCGTATTGGCGGAGCACAGCAGGACGACCCACAATTGGTTGAGTTAGTAAAGAAGCTCATGAGGGGGGGAGTCGTCCAGCCATTTGAGTAGGTACACCCTAGATGGTAAGGGGTGGTTGCGTAGAGACGGTAGACTTTGTGTACCGCAAGACGAGGGTTTGAGGAAGGCTATACTTGATGATGCATATCGGTCGAAGATGACCATTCATCCCGGTGGGGACAAGATGTACCAAGACGTGAAGCGAGTTTTCTTTTGGGCCGGTATGAAGAAAGACGCGGCCGAGTATGTCGCTAGATGCTTAGTGTGCCAACAAGTAAAAGCGGAGCAGAAGAAACCCGGTGGGTTGCTTCACCCATTGGAAGTTCCGCTATGGAAGTGGGATAGTGTCTCGATGGGTTTTGTCGATGGATTACTGAGATCGAGGGAGGGTAATACGGGAATTTGGGGTGTGGTAGACAGACTTACTAAGAATACCCATTTTATACCCGTGAAGAGTAAGAGGATTGCTGCATAGCTAGCTTCAGTTTACATTCGGGAGATTATTAGATTGCATGGTGTACCTTCCAGTATAGTGAGCGATCGAGATCCTATCTTTACTAAAGAGTTTTGGAAGAGTTTGCAAGAGGCGGTAGGGACTCAATTGTGTTTGAGTACCACATATCATCCTCAGACGGACGGCTAGACCGGGAGGGTGAATCGTATTTTGAGGCTATATATCTTGGACTTTGGAGGTACAGGGAAAGAGTATCTTCCATTGGTGGAGTTCTCGTATAATAACAGCTTTCAGTCTAGTATTGGCATGGCACCTTTCGAAGCTCTTTATGGAAGGCCTTGTCGATCACCTACACGTTGGTGGGAATCTACGGATGAGATCTTGCTTGGGCCGATAAGGTTAGAAAGACTTCGGAAAAAGATTGATTTGATTCGAAGAAGGATGAAAGCAGCGCAAGATAAACAGAAATCTTATGCGGACAAGAGGAGAACAGAGCTTGAGTTTGATATTAGGACATGCTTTTTATCAAGGTATCTCCGTTACGGAATGAGGTCCACTTTGGATCTGTTGGGAAGTGAGTACCAAGGTTTGTTGGGCCATTTCCCATTAAGGCAAGAATTGGACGGATGGCATATAGAGTGGAGTTGCCCGACAGACTTAGTGGTGTACATGATGTATTCCATGTGTCCCATTTGAGGAAGTGCTTACATGAGACCGCAGAGGTGGTAGAGCCGAGCTTGCTTAAAGAAGTGGAAGTAGAGCGTGATGCGACTATTCGACGAGCTCCTACTCGCATCCTTGGGTCAGAGACTAGGAAGTTGAGAAACAGAGAGGTTCAACTAGTCAAAGTGCAATGGGGAGAAGATGAGAGCAACGCAACTTGGGAGACGAAAGCGAAGATGCGTTCATTGTACCCATTTCTTTTTGAAGGTATGTCTTTACTTTCTCCTCTATCGTTGTCTAGTACTTATCTTATCTTTAGTATATCCTCTCGTTAGTACTGATTGACCTTTAGATAGGGTAAACCTATGGTTGAAACATGTGTTTGAGACATGTTATGATTGATGGATGCAAGTGGATGCAAGTGGTTGCTAGTGGTTGCTCGTGGATGCATATATACACACTCTAGGCACTAGATCGGCTCAATCACTTCATATTGCATATTGCATAAAATTGTGTGTAGGAAGCTATATTTATGGATGTATAATGATTGTGTTATCATATGGATGATGCATTTTGGTGAATGATTGTGCACTCATGTAGATATTGTATGTGTCGATAGGGTTCTCTCGCATACATAATGGATGCATGGCACTATCATGGTTTGCATATGTTCATACATTAGATAGGGAACATATACACACACTCTTTGCATATGCTCATACATCATTAGAAATTGTTTTAAGGACAATGGATGCCCGTGTTTGATGGATTGAGTAGATGGTTGTTTGGATGGTAGGATATGCACTCTCCTTAGCTTAGAGATTTCGGGGACGAAATCCTTTAAGGAGGGGAGAATGTAACACCCCGAATTTTAGTTAATACTAAAATTCACTAATTACAGGGTAAATAATCTCAGATGTGGGAATTGGGGGTAACGGGCTGCGTCATTGCGTTCGTCTCGGAAAAATACGCGAAATAGAGTCCGAATTTTCGAGAATCGGAGTCCGTATGGCCCGGTTATGGCCCAAAGAAGTTTTCAGAAAATTCAAAGTTAAAAACAGATTTAAAGTTCAGTTTTAAAACATAATTGGAGCCAAAAGCGGAGGTGGTGGGAAAGTTCCCGCCTAGCCCCATGTCGACAGGCATGTCGACAGCGGTGTCGACAGGCCCAGGGGTGTCGACAGGGGTGTCGACACAGGGTGTCGGCCCTGTTGATCTGGGTGCACCAGATCTGGTTTTTGGTTGAGTCTTGGGCTGGGTTCTAGAGATTTCCTAAATCTAACGGCCCTAACCTAATCTAGGGTTAATCTAAGGGCCTAAAACACTACCTAATCCTATAAATAAGACCCCAACCCTACCCTAATTCATTCATAATTAGATCTTTTAACTAAACTATGGCAAAATGAAACTTGATCATGGCCTCCACAAATCAATGAAGAGAGTTGCAAGCTAATCAACCTCTAATCAACATCTTCTTCAACTAGAGCAACTAATTCCACTTCATAAGTTTGCTAATCTAGGTTTTGGTGAGTTCCTATAGCTTTAATAATCAATTGTTAAATTGATTATGGTAGGATATGATAAGACATGGCTATGTTTGTGGATAAATATGTTTATGCAAGTTTAGTATATTGTATGTTATGTGTTTGGCAAGTTTTATGCTACATGCAAGTTTAATGCCATGTTTTATGATGCAAAACACTAAGTTGAACATTTATGCATATGTAACATGTTATGCAAACTATATGAGAGAGTATATGCAAGTTATATGTAATAAGATATGCAAGTTATACATGGGGTTTTATGCATGCTAAGTGTTTGGTTTTATGCATGCTAAGTATTTGGTTTTATGCATGCTAAGTATGTGGTTTTGTGCATGCTAAGAAATTGGTTTTATGCATGCTAAGTGTTTGGTATTATGCATAAATCATGACATGCAAGTTTACCCTTTTAAATGTGATGCATACATATGCAAGATGACACCTTTATATGCTATGTATATATATATATATATATATATATATATATATATATATATATATATATGTATGTATGCATGTTTACCCTCCTTTAAGATGCAAGTCATATATGCAAGTTCAACATGTTATGCAAGTTATGTGTATGCTTATATGCAAGCTCAACATGTTATGCAAGTTTATGTGTATGATGTTATGTAAGTTATGTGCATGTTGTTATGCAAGTTCATATGCAAGTTATGTGTATGATGATTATGCAAGTTATGTGCATGATGTTATGCAAGTTATGTGTATGTTGATATGCAAGTTATGTTTATAATATTATGCAAGTTATGTGTATGATGTTATGCAAGTTAACATGTAACATGTTGTGCAAGTTCACACCTTTAAGACACATGCAAGTTCACCTTTGTATAACCTATGAACACTTATGCAAGTCGCCTTTATACATGACATATGTATGTTCATGCAAGTTGGGTTATTTAGTAATGCTAGTTGGGTTAATGTCATGAGGTAAGTGGACACCTTTTAACCCATGTTAATGCTAATGTATGCTAAGTGAAACCCATGTTAAATGTGAAAGAATCTTCTCTTGGAAATATGTCGTGTTGGCATAAGTACGTGGGAAAAACGATGGGGTTAATAGACATGTTAATGAATGGTGTGAAATGGTTATGATTAAGCATACCATAAAATGAATAAGTATAAGTGGGAATTTACCTATTGAGTTAGGTCTACCCCATGGGAATTTACCTATTGAGTTAGGTCTACCCATGTTATGGAATTGGGAATTTACCTATTGAGTTAGGTCTACCCATATTCTTGTAAATGTGAATATTAGTTAGGGATAATTAATAAATATGGGGGTGATTACTTAGGTGTAATTAATCGACTAAGACACGAGGTTGGACTCATTTGTAGTGTAAAACTGCCCGGACCCAACCGGCTTAACCAGTTGCTACAAATGTTAGCCCAATGTGAGAGGTCTTAGGCACAAACTAAATACGTGATTAATGTAAAGACACGAGGTTAGACTCGGTTATGACATAAGGCTGCCCGGACCCAACCGGCTTAACCAGCGGTCATAAAAGATAGTCTAATGTGAGAGGTCTTTATGAGGATCACGGTCTTAATTAATTAAGAAACACTTAACCAAATTAGCATGTAGTGGGACATGAGGGTTAAGTGGGTGCCTTGGGTGGCATGTAGTAACTAGTGGGGGTGCCTCGGGTGGCATGAGGAAACTAGTGGGTTGCCTTGGGTGGCAATAGAAAATACGATTAGAATACTTAACCAAAGTGGAACATGTAATTAGAACATGGGTGAAGGGTTAAGTAAGTGCTTTGGGTGGCATGTGGAAATCTAGTGGGTGCCCTAAGTGGCAATTGAAATATGATTGATGACTTAACCAAATCTTAACATGTAAGTGGGCATGACTATATAAGGGGTTAAGTGGGATGCACTAGATAAAAGTAGCAAGCTTAAGTAGTAGCTTGTGGGGGCCCATTTCAACCAATATCCCAAACGTATCTTTGTGGGCTCGACTCTAGTCGGGTGACGGGACACGCATATTGGGCTTGACTATAAGTGGCCAAAACGGGTTAGCGGTGGCAACGCAGGATCAACGGGTTTCATATGCGTGTGTGGACCCGGGCTGGTTGGTAAGTCGTTGTTGCATCGTGTAGATATAAAGCCGTGCACCGTTGATATTATCTGGTAGCCACTTTGGGGAATGATACACCCCATTGTGGGACCAGCACGGGTATCTACGATAGGGAGCCGATCGCTTGGGAGTAGTGGGTACACCTAGTAAAGATAGGGGCAGACGGCACCTGTGTAGGGGTACAAGAAACTACTGGGTAAAAATTACTAAGTACACTTAGTGGGATCAACCTTTAAGTAGGAATTACTCTTGGTGGGTAGAACTGGTGTGGTGCAGTGTAGGAATTACCCTTGGGTGGATAAGTCTGTGGTGGTGTAATCTAGTAATTATCCTTGGGTGGATAAATGCGTCTTTTTGGTTTCCTTAGTACATCCTGTGTTTAGTTGGCTACTTAGTGTAGTCATTATCCCCAGAGGTACCGTACCTTGTTTATATCATACCCTAATTACTTTAATGATTGTATTGTTAGGGTTATAGGACTCACTCAGACTTATGTCTGACCCCGTTGTTGTTTATCTTTTTCCCAACCCTCAGGTTTTCAGTGTGGGCCTAGCACTAGTGGGCTTGGATCAGACCGCTATATCTATCTTTTGGGGCTTGGACCGTAGAAGTAAAGCTCGGTTTATCTTTTCTATTTTGGCTATTATCTATGTAGTGGGATTATGTACTTCTATTTTATCAGGATGGATATTATGTACTTGACTCTTGTTATGGTTTTGTGATGTAACCAAACATGTTTTACTTTCCGCTGCAATGAAATGATGTTTTAAATTTTCAAGTATTACTTATATCTGTCCTGTCGTAATTTTACTGTTCTATACTCACTAAAAATACTCCACTGATGTTATGGCATTTCCTTAGTGAGTGACCTTAGCGGGTGTGGGGTGTTACATACCGTATGACCATGGACTACTCGACCTATGTTGATGGTGAGTGAGCGATCATCATGTGCGACCCTCTCTAGTTTGACGTGCTCGACCTCTCATAGATCAGCTGACCTCATGGTGATGTGGCAAGCTGCATACCGTACGACCATGGACTGCTCGACCTATGCTGATGATGAGTGGGCGATCATCATATATGACCCCTCTCTAGGTTGACGTGCTCGACCACTAAAATGGTGGATGACTACGGAGGCTGCTCGAACCTCACAACTAAAGGACATGCCCGACCAGCTGTGATGCTGCACAACATGCACAGCCTGACCTGGTCTTGCTCGACCAGCTCTAGGTGATGTCGGTTGATCCAAGCCAAGACTGAATTGTTGAAAGTACCGAGGTTGAGCTGCAGACCGAACCGAGGCTAGTGCCCGACCAGAACTGGTAGGTGATTCTCGATCCTTGGTTAGCTGTAGAGAAATCTAGTTGTGCGTAGTTGTATTGTTCGACAAAATGCTTGAATGAGTTTTTAGTAGTTAACATTTTCCCCTCGAAGCTTGTATTTTTTGCTTCCGAGAAATGTGGGCTTCGAAATGAACATTAAAATTTGCATCGAAATTCAGTCATAGCACTTTGTTTGTTGTAGCAAGTCGCGCTTTGAATTCATACGCTTCATGTCTCATGTTCCGTAATCAAACCAAGTGATTGCATGATTCTGGACTTAAACTTCGTCATTGATCGCCCACATCAATAACAGATTAGTCTAATAATGAATTATAGTGAATCTAATTTTGAATTGAATAAAGTACTTGCACAGAACTTGTTTTACTCAACGGTTTATAACTCGTTGAATATTTGTTTGCACAAACACGATATTCTAATTCAAATTCGCATTAATGCTTGAAATCAACTAATCGACTAAAACTGACTGTGGATTCCAAACATCATTGTTTTAATGACTTATAAGATGGTGTACAACATTTATCATTTAGGAAGTACGCAGTGGTGAATCATTTTTGCTTCTTCTTGGAGAAGTCTCCAATTATTCGTGCCCCGGCTTAAGAGGTTATCGTCAGTCTTCATTATAGGATGAACTTTTTATAACGCAATGTCTTTTTACTTTATTGATCATTTCTATCATCGGAGACTCCGTTGGATGCCCCGTGTTATGGAGAGGCCATTATAATACAATGCTCGTTTTTTTGCTGACTGAATCAACATTATAGAGCTCATCAAGCATTGTTGATTTCTCCTGTGGAGAAGTTGCATTCTCTATCGGAAGAATTTTTGGTTGTCGCATCGTTTCGCAGTGCGAAATCCAGCGTCATTTGAGGGTTGCATCACTTCGCACCACGAACTCTCACGCCTCATTTCACTTATAATGAACTACGGCGCTTTGTTTTGTGCAATGAATTCCAGCGAACCTTTGGGTGAAGGCTGCATCACTCCGTGCTTACGAACTCCCACGCTTCGTCTCGTGTAAGCGAGCTCCCGCGCTTCATTTCGCGCTTACGGATTCCTGCAAAGCATTGGGTGAAGGCTGCATCACTCCGCGCTTACGAACTCCCATGCTTCATCTCGCATAAGCGAGATCCCATGCTTTGTTTTGTGCTTATGGATTCTCGCGAACCATTGGATGAAGGCTGCATTGCTCCACGCTTACGAACTTCCATGCTTCATTTCACTCAAGTGAGCTCCCATACTTACGGATTCCCGCAAACCATTGGGTGAAGGTTGCATCGCTCCATGCTTACGAACTCCCAAGCTTCGTCTCGCATAAGCAGGCTCTCGCGCTTTGTTTTGCACTTACGGATTCCCGCGAACCATTGGGTGAAGGCTGCATCGCTCCATGCTTACGAACTCTCACGCTTCGTCTCGCATAAGCGAGATCTCGCGCTTCGTTTCGCGCTTACAGATTCCCGCGAACAATTGGGTGAAGGCTGCATTGCTTTACTCTTACGAAATCCCTTGCTTCATCTCGCGTAAGCGAGCTCTCATGCTTCGTTTCGCGCTTACGGATTTCCGCGAACCATTGGGTGAAGGCTGCATCGCTTCATGCTTACGAACTCCCACACTTCATCTCGTGTAAGCGAGCTTCCACACTTATGGATTCCCACGGACCATTAGGGGATGAGGTTTTAGATCCGCAACCGCTTGCTATTTTATCTGCCATTTGAATCATTGAGATTTTCTTGATCTACTGTTGAGTGGGTATTATCGGGGTTGTCTTATCTGGTCGGATTTTAAGGAGGCAAACGCTCGTTGGATAGCCTGCAATGATAAATTGTTTGTTAACAAATTTTATATTAGATAAAATTTTGAAATTCAAAGATTTACACAAGCATGTAATATTTCATTTGTATACCTATTGTTCGGTACACTAATGTAAATCATTATAGACTTTTTACAAGAGAGTAGAACATAGCAAAGAGTAAAGTAATGCAAGAAGTAGAGAAATGGCAAATTAAATCGCTTATTCTGAGCCATAGATCATCAATAGTCGTCAGTTGATTATTGGCCTTGGATCAGGTTGAGAAAGAGCTTTGTTGCTTGGACCAGATCGGTCATTTGATGCCCCTTGCCCCTGGGGAGTTACAGAAGGATTTGCCTCTTGGGAGTTCTTCACATATTGTTGCGGATCGTTCTTCCTAATCAGCTCTTCAATTATTGTTTTTAGACGCCTACACTCATTGGTACTATGGCCTGGCTGATTATGAAACCTATTGTGATGGCTCTCCCCGCATTAACCGACATTTCCCCCCGAGAGTGCGCTGTACACATGTCCGCTAGCACAGGACGATCATCAAAGAAAGGAAAGAAGATGAAAGAACTAACAAAGAAACCTATAGAATGTCTCACAGCGCGTGGAATAAAATATAATAGTAACATACTTGACATAAAATAGGCGAGACAGTGCATAAGCTGAAAACTAAAAACATCATCATCATAGCAGCGAAAATCCAAAATACAGCTTATGATCCAACATCATTATTAAAACTTTAAAACTGTCTCTAAAGCAAAAGAAAGTAAAAGAAGGAGGTACACGACTAATGCCCAAGCAGTGACCTTCAACAACACAGGGAGAATAGTTATATATCATACGTGGGAGCCTCCTGCTCGTCTCCGGTACAGCTACTCGTGCATACCACCTACCCAGTCTCTAGTCTTCTCGTTTAGGAGCACCTAGAGTAATAAGAAGAGACATAAAACTCTAGATCAGACAAAAGTCTGGTATGAGCGATAAGCAACAAAACAGAACAATAACAGGTATAATCCAATCATACCTGTACCTGGACCAGCAACCAAAGAGTTAGCACAACATACCACTCAATACTCTAAGGTGCCACTAACATATGGTGTAAAGAATACGGGGGTGGGGGTGTGCATGTCATAGTGAAAGCAAATAATCAAACATAGCAACCATCCTCACATCTCTCACTCAGTGCGTAAAGCATATGATATTCACTATTTGGTCACCTAATCCTTTGGGCCCTGACGGAGTCCAACCCCGTACAACTATCATTGCAAGCCCACTATCCGTCTCTCAGTGGTGAACCAATGTTATGAATACCGACAACCCCTTTGCACACGTCCCGCAGCAAAGTCCAGTCGTGACGTTAACTCGTGTTTTCGACCAATCTAACTGTTCTAATAAGTCACAAAGCATACCATACAGCCATAGCAACATGTATAAACATCCACAAACCGCAAAACAACAACTTGATAATTTAAAACGGATCAATCATGGCCAAAATCTCATATTTTCCCTTAAGCGTGTTTAACAACAACTAATGATAAGATTAGTAAAACTTAACCGAATCCACCCAAATTTCTATCAAACCCCTAAAATAATATTTTAGAATTTTAAATTTTTTTCTAGATTTTTATGATGCAAAATTTTGCTAATTATCACTAATCACCTCTTAATCCCTTGAATTCCGGGATTAGCAAAATTAGTTCAAATTAACCCAAATTCATATCAGGGTCATAAAATAATATTCTGGAATTTTACAATTTTTTCTAGATTTTTCTGAGTTATAATTTCGCTAATCTTTGCTAATTACCCTAATTAGCCATAATTAGTGAAAACCAATGTAAATCACTCACCTTAGCCACAATTAAAGTCTTAGATCTGAAACTCTACTGTTATGACACAGATCCCAATGTATTCCAGTAGCCCTATCTCTGATTTGACGCTAATCCACCTTGATTTGGTGTTGATTTGCTTAACTAGTGATTAGGAATGATAAAAATGGTGTTTTGGGAGCGATTTAGAAGATGGAGGCCATTGCTAGAGCTCAAGGGAGGTTTGTGGCAGCTGGAAAAATGAATAGGAACTATTCTATAACTCATTTCAGTCCTCCCATAAACCTAATCCCGAAATGGGTTATGGGCTTAGTTGTAAATTACTCTAATTAGGCCCAGTTAAGCTGTTTTTCACCTTCTAAACCTTTTTTCAGTCATATCTCCCAAACGATGAGTCCGTTTGGCTAATGTGACCACTTTACGGAAAGGTAAACCATCATTCGGATCTAATGGAAGTGGTTTCAGGTCAAAACTCCTTACCAATCAAAAGTTATGGCCAAAACAAGATCAACTAGGGGCAAAACGGTCATTTAAAAATCGGTAAAAATCATGAACATGGGAAATGACCCCAATAGTCATCTCTTAAAGTTACATGACCATACGACTTCGTATGTGAGAGAAATAAATATCCTACGATCCTTCGATGCGTAGAATGCGGGTCGTTACATTCTCCCCCCTAGGAAATTTCGCCCCCGAAATTCCTTAACTAGGAAACAAGCAAAGGATTCCGCATGCCTACCAACCATTCACAACAATCAAACATACAAAACAACAAACAAGTCTATCCTAGCATGCGGAAAACAAAGTCGCAATTAAAATCTTACCAGACAAAGAGTTTTGGATACGTCTTCGTAGTGCTCTCCTCTGCCTCCCAAGTACAGTCATTCTCATCCTCGCCCCATTGAGCCTTGACTAGATTCACCGCTTCCTTAGAAGTTTCTTCGTATCGTGCTTGACAATACGAATCGGCTTGCGGTTCCCAACCGCCTCGGGTTCTACTTCGATATCAACCAACTGATCAGGTGAAATAGACGTATCGGGGTCATGCACGAATTTCCTTCACTGGGAAACATGAAATATGTTATGAACTCCTGCCATCTTCTTTGGTAGTTCAACTTTATATGCCAAATTCCCATCTTTCTCGAGAACTAAAAATGGACCAACAAACCTTGGTGCTAGCTTACCTTTCCCACCAAAACGAATCACATTCATCAACGGAGTGACCTTGACGAACACCAAGTCGTTAACGAAGAATTCCAAATCTCTTCGTCTCTTATCGACATAAGTCTTCTGCCTATCTTAGGTAGTCTTCATTCTCTGTTGGATAACCTTGATCTTGCCTGAAGTCCCTCTTATTATTTCTGGTCTAAGATCAAATTTCTCACCATTCTCCAACCAACATGATGGTGCCTTGCATGGTCTTCCATACAAAGTTTCAATTGGAACCATACCCATACTGGGCTAATAACTATAACTCAACCAGATACAAATGGCCATCCCATGACCCTCCAAACTCCAATATATAAGTTCTCAAAAAATCCTCTAGTATATGATTCACTCAAATACCATCATGACCTGACCTAGTCCTTGGTAAACCATCAATATAATCCATTGAGACTTGTTCCCATTTCCATTTAGGAATTTCTAATGGTTGTAACAACCCACTAGGCTTCTTTTGCTCAGCTTTAACTATCTGGCAATTCATGCATTTGGACATAAACTTCCTAACTTCCTTATTTATCCTTTCCCAGTGGTAGGTCTGATCCATGTCTCAATACATTTTGTTACCACCAGGATGTATAGTCAGTTTCGAGTGATGATATGCTCTAAGGACTTCCTCTCTCAGTCCGTCTACGTTGGGTACAACTAGTCCCCCTTCCTTCGAAGCCATCCTTCTCGATCAAATCCTTGCTTGATCATTCTCTTTCCAATGATACCCATCTCTACCCTAGAGATGATTTCCAATAGGTTAGGATCGTTCTTCTAACTGGAACCAATCCACTCAATCAAAATCGATCTAATCAATCTAATCGTCAAGCTTACTAGCATTTCTGAATCCAATTCACTCTTGGGTCTGAAATCATATCCTATGATATACTCTAGTTGCTTCCAATTCAGAAAAATAACCTCTAGACTGGCATGCCTCCTACTCAATGCAACTGTTACCGCACCTAAATCCTTTGATATGTCCACTCTGCCCCCATGAAGTCATGACAACTTCACTGTATTGGCTCATAGCCTTGCTACGATCACTCTGCCCCATGGAGTAATGACTACCCCACTGCACTGATACGTAGCCTAATGTATGTCTATACTACCATCTCTTTGTTTCCCATCGCTAGAACCCTACAGGTGATAGTCTACTCAAGGGAAGAAAGATAGGGACAAACATAACAACCATAATATCCATCAAACAAGTCCTACCTATCACCTGCTAAAGCCATGAACACGTCAACACCTACATGACCGGTCTAACCAATCCCAATATGTCGATTCATGTATGTTTGGTCCAACCAACATCAAGAATTAATGGAAGCCCAACCTCCGAACGGACTACCGTACATCCAACGTACGTTTTATCCTCCAAGGATAACTAGATCACGTCCAACGGATCCAAGGTAACGGGCGTCCACAGATACCCCTGCTTTAAGTCCGCCTAAAATACTTGAGTCCAACCCAAGTCTATCCATTATCTTGCTTCCCTCTCGAGTCCAACTCGAGCCAAATCCAATTCCTTGCAGCCTTCTCGAGTCCAACTCGAGTTAATCTGTAACCCAGACCCAGTCTTGAGTATTCATTACCGATAAACTCTAGTCCAACGTGAGTCGTCTCCCTATTCGTTGCATCTCCAAGATCAACGAACACCCATTTTCTTTCATGAGTTCAAGTCCAACTTGAATCGTCCTAATCTTCGTTGCATCTTCCATGATCAATGAACACATCCTATTTCTTCAAAGTTCTAGTATCCAAAGAGAACATCAGCATATGGTCCTAAACAATCCATTACTTTGCATATTTCTCGAGTCCCAGTCGAGCTATCTCATAACCCTATCGAGTCTAACTCGGAGCAGTCTATACCATTGAACAGTCTTATCATGTCACAGCTTCCCATCACTCCTCAAGTAACCCAAGATATCATCCAATGAAGAATCGCAACAACTATTTATCTCTCACGCAAACCATCATAGTCGAACTCGACATTCCCCAAGCACAACCCCAAAGGCCTAAACCAATATCAGACAAGCACCCAAGGAACCTCTCCTCCGAATTCGGACAGTCCACATGAGGTGATACTAGCAAAACAACTAAACACTGGAGCACTCATTTGCCTCCCAGAGACAACTAGAACTTGTTACAATGATAACTTCTCAGCTTCCTTAACTCCAGTTACTATCGCCATCACTAGGTAGATACCTAATACCAACCTATACCTTTGGAGTAGATCGACTCCCCAAAATAATGCTAAACCCAGTAAAGCCTAAACAAAACAATCACAAGCAAACATACATCCATGACTCGATAAGACCAAACTACAACAAATCATAATAAGATCAGTCGAACCACTTATCGGGTTTGTCACAACTAGAGGTCTATCGACTATCTCGAGTTTGTCAAACAATACTTGAACAGAAACACTTAAATAGAAAGCATACCTTTGATAACGATGTCTTTTCCCTTCTGCGCCGCAGTTGGAGCATTCGACGAAGAAGGAACAGCGTTGATAGCATACGCTTTCACAATCTGCTTCTCCCTAGGAGGTTGTGGACAATCATCCTTGTGGTGTCCCTCCTGGCCGTAGTTAAAGCACTTCCTTTCCCCAAGCTTTTCTCGACAATCTCTGGTATAGTGGCCCTTCTTGCCATAACTAAAGCACTCGCCACCATTTTTATTCTTCTTATTCTGACCATCCTTGGTCGGGTTCTGCTTCCTCTTGTTCTGAGAATACTTCTTGCCTTCACTGCCTGCTTGCGGCTTTGGATCCTCTGTAGATGCAATAACAACTTCGGTCTTTGACTTAGGGAAAAGGCTCTCTAACCTTAATGCCTTTCCTACAATAGACTCGAATGTCTCATCGATATGGTTTATAAGTCTTTCCCCCAAGTACCTATCCAAACCAGTTATGAACTTCTCGTTCTTCTTCTCGACTGTATCGATGAGGGACAATCCATATTTCGATAAAGTATCGAATTCAGCGATGTACTCCGAGACTGCCCTACCATTCTGCTTAAGCTCCAAGAACTTCCTAAACAATTCTGATTTCTGAGCAGCTAGAATAAACTTATCACAAAAGCGAGTCTTAAACTGATTCCAAGTAACTTGATCCTCAGGAGTAGCTGCCTTAATAGCATTCCACCAATTCATAGCTCGTCCTTATAGTTGACGCGATGCTAGCTTCCTCTTCATTGCATCTTCGATTCCCAAATCTTCGACGATGCGCTCACAACTATCTAGCCAATCTTGAACTTCTGTAGCCGACTCCGTTCCGTGGAACGGCTTCCCACCAAGACTAGTGTAATCCTTGCACAGCTTGGTGAAATCGGCCCTAGGCGCCCACACTACTGCACCACCACCGTTAGCAGCATTAGGAACTGCTCCCCGAGCATCCCTAAACATCTCTCTCATGAAGTCAGTGAACATAGTCTTCATATCAGGAGCATTCCCATTATTGGCTCATCTACCAGTACCCCTCGTATATTGGCTCATCGTTCAATCTATACACAGAAAACGATTAACCATCTTCTTTGTGGTGTTAGTGCAGTGCAACCTCATCCCTAGATATACTAATAGTATATATATAGCTAGCTTTTGAAAACCAAAATATAACAAATACGCGCTCTCATATACGTATACTATCTCTCCTTGATGACTTCCCTAGGTTAACTACGCAACCTAGAGCTCTGATACCAAGTGTGACGGCCCGCCCCACATTAACCGACATTTCCCCCGAGAGTGCGCTATACACATGTCCGCTAGCACAGGATGGTCATCAAAGAAAGGAAAGAAGATGAAAGAACTAACAAAGAAACCTGTAGAATGTCTCACAGCGCATGGAATAAAATATAATAGTAACATACTTGACATAAAACAGGTGAGACAGTGCATAAGCTGAAAACTAAAACCATCATCATCATAGCAGCGGAAATCCAAAATACAGCTTATGATCCAACATCATTATTACAACTTTAAAACTGTCTCTAAAGAAAAAGAAAGTAAAAGAAGGTGGTACACTACTAATGCCCAAGCAGTGACCTTCAACAACACAGGGAGAATATCTATATATCATACGTGGGAGCCTCCTGCTCGTCTCCGGTACAGCTACTCGTGCATACCACCTACCCTGTCTCTAGTTTGCTCGTTTAAGAGCACCTAGAGTAATAAGAAGAGACATAAAACTCTGGGACAGACAAAAGTCTGGTATGAGCGATAAGCAATAAAACAGAACAATAACATGTATTATCCAATCATACCTGCACCTGGACCTGCAACTAAAGAATTAGCACAACATACCGCTCAATACTCTAAGGTGCCACTAACATATGGTGTAAAGAATACGGGGGTGGGGGTGTGCATGTCATAGTGAAAGCAAACAATCAAACATAGCAACCATCCTCACATCTCCCACTCAATGCGTAAAGCATACGATATTCACTATTTGGTCACCTAATCCTTTGGGCCCTGACGGAGTCCAACCCAATACAACTATCACTGCAAGCCCACTATCCGTCTCTCAGTGGTGAACCAAAGTTATTAATACCAACAACCCCTTTGCACACGTCCCGCAGCAAAGTCTAATCGTGAAGTTAACTCACTGATTCCCAACTGGATCCTGAGTACAAACTTCCTGTTTGGACTACCTTTGCATCTTGGGTTTTGGTCTTCTTCGGATCGGTTCGGTCTTCTCTCTTCACTTTGCTTCGGATCGGTTCGTCCATGTCAACTCCTCTGGTTCAGATCGTGGTTTACGCCTCAAACCCAAGCATCTCGGTTCGGATCGGAATACCTCCTACGGGTCGGATCGTGGCCCCTGCTTTGGATTGGTTCGAATCATCTCTAGAGCATCAGATCGTGACTTCAGGCAAGTGGTTCGGTTCTCCTTTCCAAGCACTACGGATCTGGTCGAGCCTCTCAAGTCCATCCCTGGTGCATCGGTCCGGGTCGAGTGACGCGGTTTGGATCGGGTGCTCTCTTCAGGTCATGCCACCATGCTCAGGTCGGATCATGGATCTTCAAGTGCGAGGGATCGGTTCGGAGCCACCATCCACGAGCGGTTTGGATAGGGTAGTGCTCCATGATTGGGTCGGGTCGGAGCTTCATGGTGCTCCCTGTTCGGTTCGTGCTCCCCTCCTCAGATCCGATTCAGTTCGGCTAATTTCCTGCACTTCTTTCCAGCGACTGTTTTACACTATTCAGCTGCGTTTTCGACCAATCTAACCGTTCTAAATAATCACAAAGCATACCATACAGCCATAGCAACATGTATAAATATCCACAAACAGCAAAACAACAACTTGATAAGTTAAAATGGATCAAACATAGCCAAAATCTCATATTTTCCCTTAAGCATGTTTAATAACAACTAATGATAAGATTGGTAAAACTTAACCAAATCAACCCAAATTTCTATCAAAGCCCTAAAATAATATTTTAGAATTTTACAAATTTTTATGATGCAAAATTTCGCTAATTATCACTAATCATCCCTTAATCCCCTAAATTCCGGGATTAGCAAAATTAGTCCAAATTAACACAAATTCATATCAGAGGCACAAAATAATATTCTGAAATTTTGCAAATTTTTCTAGATTTTTCTAAGTTATAATTTCGCTAATCTTCGCTAATTTCCCTAATTAGCCATAATTAGTGAAAAACAATGCAAATCACTCACCTTAGCCATGATTAAAGTCTTAGATCTGAAACTCTACTGTTATGACACGGATCTCAATATATTCCAGCAGCCCTATCTCTGATTTGATGCTAATCCGCCTTGATTTGGTGTTATTTGCTTAATTAGTGATTATGAATGATAAAAATAGTGTTTTGGGAGCGATTTAGAAGATGGAGGCCATTGCTAGAGCTCAGGGGAGGTTTGTGGCAGCTGGAAAAATGAATAGGAACTATTTTATAACTCATTTCAGTCCTCCCATAACCCTAATCCCGAAATGGGTTATGGGCTTAGCTGTTAATCACTCTAATTAGGCCCGGTTAAGCTGTTTTTCACCTTCTAAACCTTGTTTTAGTTATATCTCCCAAACGGTGAGTCCGTTTGGCTATTGTGACCACTCTACGAAAAGGTAAACCATCATCTGGATCTAATGGAAGTGGTTTCAGGTCAAAACTCCTTTCCAATCAAAAGTTATGGCCAAAACAAGATCAGATAGTGGTAAAACGGTCATTTAAAAATCGGCAAAAACCATGAACATGGGAAATGACTCCAATAGTCGTCTCCCAAAGATACATGACCATACGACTTCGTATGTGAGAGAAATAAATATCCTACGATCCTTCGATGCATAGAATACGGGTCGTTACACCTGTAGAACTACCCAGATTTGGTTAAGTGGTCATTCAACTTCATTGGCCGAGGTTCCGGGTAATCTTTTGCATCCTTCGTGGCTAGGTAGATGTTTTCAAGAGTGTCATTCAGAGGTGTTAGTTCAGACGAGTCTAGAAGGCGAAACCTTTTATTAGCTTTGTTGATGTTTCCATCATTAGCTCGTTTCTGCCCCTAAGTATTCTTCTGACTAGTTTGAGCAGTTGCACTTTTGGGAGCTTTGAGAAGTTGATTACTGCCAATGATCTGAAGAGGTTCCGGATTACTATCGACTCTTATATACTCCTCTGCTTTTTTGTAGAATTTCCAAAGCGTGCTCGGCTCTTTCATTTTAATCTATCTACCAAATTCGCTATTCTCATCTATAGCGCCAATTAGAGACATGAGGATTATGTGAGGTTCTGCGTTCCTCACTTCAGACAAAGCAACATTGAACCGAGTGAGAAAAGCTTTAACAGATTCCCCTAGATTTTGTTTCATTGCCAAGAGCGTTATAGCATTCTTGGCTTTAGTAGCGTACAAGCAGAACTGCTACTTGAACTTTTTGGTCAGGTCAAAGAACTAGTCTATGGACTTAGGTGGCAGCTTTGTGAACCATAACAATGCAGCACATTCTAAATAGAGAGGGAAGTATGTACATCTCATCTCATCAGTCGCTTTAGCTACACTCGTATACCACTCATACCTGAACATGAAGTAGTTAGGATCAACAAGACCGTTGTGCGAAGGCAAGGTTAGAGGATTGAACTTCTTTGGAAACTCTGCCTTAAGGATTCTTTTGGTGAATGGAGTCCTTTCGGGAGAGAAGTCCCATTCTCTTTCATCTCCATTGCCAACTTGATTCTTCTTCATGATTTGTTCTATCATGTCCGAGATGTATTCTTCAGTGTTATGCTGCTCCGTGAAGCTGAGCTCTTTTTAAAATGTTCTTCTAGGCAAGCGGTTTTGATTAGAAAGCTTAGGTAGTTTACCTTCTCGGCGAAGAGGTGACCCCATGACGGGAGTGGTAAACTTTTGAGCTTTAACCTTAGAATGGTTCTTAGATTTTGATTTTGATTTTTCGACGTTAGTTTCATCCTTGTCACTTAAAAAATCGTAATCGTCTTTCATGTTGTCATTGTGATCATGGTTAAAGCGGACGAGTTGTCATTCTCTTCGAGATCAACATGGACTTTCGGAGGGGCTAGGTTTGGTCGAGCATTAAGGATAGCATCAAGTTTCTCCATCATAGCCTTAGTAGAAGCATTCATTTGTTGGTTCATGTCGGCAATTGTGGCGTTTAGCTCGGCTTTGGTTACACTGGCTCTACCTATGGAGTGCTCACCGACTTCAAAACGATTATTAGTGGAGTAGCTTTGTTGTCAACATTGGCGGTTTCCTCAATGGTCTTACTTGCGGTCTTCTTCGGCTTAGCCATTATATTGGAAAAAGAGGTGGTTTGGAGCTTCAATGCAAGGCCTTAAACCTTGTGAGAGTGTGAGACAAGGAAGTGCGAATGCGGCCCCATGGTAGGCGCCAAATATTTACACCGAAAAACAATCAAACACCAAGATGTCTTATCGACACTTCACTACAACGGTATGCAATGGAACATGAGTACACAATCAAAAAGTAACCAGAAAAATAAGTAAAAGACACAAGATTTTTATAGTGGTTCGATCTAAATTAGATCTACGTCCACTTTGGAGGCGATTCTCATTATCACTTTAGAGAGTACAAAATACGTCGATTCATTCACTTCGTTCATTTCTCTCTTTTTTCTCTTATTATGATCTAGACTACGCTTGAATTCATGGAGGAATGGAGGAGATCTCTTAATTGGTGGCGGTTGAGGTGTAATTCTTCAATCACTTGGAGATCAGGATGAATTTCCTTGGTTCCATGATGAATTTACGGTAGATCTAGGCTTTAAAGAGAATTAGTGGTGGAAGGAGAGAAGTAGAGTGACGCTTGAATGATTTCTAATGGAGTGTGAAGGTGATTTGATCTTCGCATTGTTGAAGGAAGATGAAGTGAGTTGGAGAAGCCATTAATGGTGGTTGGAGAGCTCTAGAATGGTAAGGGAAATCTTTGGGCATCACTTTGTGGTAGTCGAAATCGGTCCTTTGAAGTGTGGTGAAATGGGGTATTTATAGCAGAAGTTTGGACCAGGTGGAAAAGCTGTAATTATGGTGATTTTTATACGGGTCGCACGCCGAAGTATTTACGAAACGGTCACTGGACAGCTGGACATCAACTCTTTATAGTTGGCGCCAGACCAACGTTTGTTTACACAAGTAGGCTTGCACGACTAGAAAATGAATGAACGAGCGACCTTATTATGTTGCATGCACGACTTTCCACTATTGTGAACGAGCGACTAGTTCTGTATAAAACTCATGACCAAACTGTATGCAAAGCAGTACGTGTTCTGTATTCTTCCAATCCATATATATTACGGACCAACTTTTAGATGCTACGCGTCCATTATACTGTAGAATAGCAGACTTGCGAGAGAACGTGTGCAAACGATCTGCTTTATATGTGAGGGATTAGCGAGCCAAGCATAATGAACGAGTGGACCCTTTATCCTTCTTGAACGAGCGACCAACTTCTATACTCTTTTAAATGTATACAATGCACATGCTTTGCCATTTTATTACTATATGCAGCCTTGTCTTATAGCAAAATATGGGTTCAGAAATTACCAAGAATGCCACTTCTTCATTTACATATTACTGTACAAATTGAGGCACAAAAATTACAACTGTGCCATCCTCCTTTTATATTTCCATTTGTTCAACTACTGCTCGACCTCTCATAGACGAGCCGACCTCGTGGTGATGTGGCAAGCTGCATACCGTACGACTACAGACTGCTCGACCTATGCTGATGGTGAGTGAACAATCATCTTATGAGACCCCTCTCTAGTTTGATGTGCTCGGCCTCTCATAGACAAGCCAACCTCGCGGTGATGTGGCAAGCTGCACACCATACGAACACGAACTGCTCGACCTATGCTAATGGTGAGTGAGTGATCATCATGTGAGATGCCTCTCTAGTTTGATGTGCTCGACCACTAAAATGGTGGATGACTACGGAGACTGCTCGAACCTCACAACTACAGGACACGCCCGACTAGTGGTGATGCTGGATGACCTACACTGCCTGATCGGGTCTTGCTCGACCAGCTCTAGGTGATGTCGCTCGACCCAAGCCAAGACTGAATTGTTGAAAGTCCCAAGGTGGAGCTGCAGACCGAACCGAGGCTAGTGCACGACCAAAATTGGTAGGTGATGCTCGATCCTTGGTTAGCTATAGAGAAATCTGGTTGTGTGCAGTTGTACTTTTCAAAAAAATGCTTGAATGAGTTTTTGGTAGTTAACAAGTATTATAAGGTCTTAAGCAAGGAAAACATTAACACCCAAATACCTTTAGATGTCTGTATTCTTGTTTAACTTCAGTTAAAATTTCTGTGGACTTTTGAATTTGAGAACCTTTGTTGGGAGTAAGTTTATTAAGTACATAGCAGTATTAAAAGCTTCAGGCCAAAATTTTAAAGGCATAGACGCCTATGCAAGTAAAGTTAGGCCAGTCTCCACAATGTGTTTATGTTTCCTTTTAATTAAACCATTTGCTCAAAAGTGTATGGACATGTAGTCCTATGATTGCTCCCTTTTCATTCAAATAATGGTTTTAATAGCAAAAAATCTCTTCCACCATTAGTCTGAAATGTACCCACACGATGACCAGTTAAGTTTTCTACTTTGTTAATGTATTGCATGACCACAATACAAGTTTCATACTTAGACTTTAGCATATATATATATATATATATATATATATATCCAAACAAATCTAGAATATGCATTATAATACTTATAACCATAATTTGAATTAATTAGAATTGGACTCCATAAGTTAGTGACAATTAATTCAAGAGGTTTAGTGTAACTTGTGTGTGAATTTGGAAATGCAAGTTTGAGACTCTTTCCCCATTGACAAGACGATATATATATATATATATATATACACATATATATATACATATATCAGAATTATTGCTAACTGGCATATTATTACTACTCATAACTTGTTTTACAATCTTAGTACTAGGATGTCCCAATTTATGATGCCACAAGTTAAATTCATTACAACATTCAGAATCATTCATAATAGTCATCACACACATTTCTTCATTACATTTTGGATTTTTATGATTTGTCATATCAAATATGCACAACCCGTTAAATTTTTTATCCTGCAAAACGATTTCTTAACTCGGTATATCTTTGACTATGTAAGTATTTGGGTAAAGTTCAAAGTAAATATTACTGTCGTTTGCAAACTGGGAAACACTCATCAAGTTCTTCTTGCTAGAAGGAACCCTTAGCAGACTTTTTAGAAGTTGTTTGTGTCCGTTTAAACTTCCATTTCCTGTGTGTGTAATGTGTGCGGTTTTACCATTACCTACAAAGAAATTTCCGTACCTTTGTATTCTTTGTTGTCCAAGTTCAGATTGTTCAGATTATTTGTAACATGATTTATGGACCCTAAGTCTGGATACTAGCAGTCATCATTAATGCCATCAGTTGTAGCAATTTATGTGTTTAGAACCTCTACTTATCCCTTATTTCTTTCCTTTGGCATAATGATCATGTTGATATTGTTATTGTTGCTTTGCTATAAGGGTATTGTATCTGAAATAGTACTTGTTTGAGCTATGCCCAAACTTTTCTACCTCCCCTTCTTCCTTTATTAGATGAACCTCCCCTTTGGTAGTTGCTGAACTATCCTCTTGTTCCTTGATGTCTTTCTTGTTGCTTACTCTTTTTGTAGTTGTAGTTTACAGCCATGTCTGAATTAACTATTAGATTGTGGTCTGTTCTTCCCTTATGTGAGATGAGTGTAGAGTGCACATATGGTAGTAAGGGGTTGGTTCCATTATTGAGAGTTTTGCCACGACTACCTCATATTTATGATATATACCACAAATTATGTACAATACATGTTTTGAATCAGATACCTTATGTCCTACAAAGGCTAATTGATCACACAAATTCTCGATCTTGAGTAGGTGCTCATTCATAGTCATTTCGTTCTTTCTAAGCTTTGTGGTTATCTTTTATGATGCATAATCCTTGCTGAAGATTAAGGGTAAAGTTTCTCTCTACTGTTGTCCAAACCTCTTAGACAGTCTTACACCCTATTAATTGAGGTAGAATGGCAGTGCTTATGAATAACATCATCCAAGCAAATACAAGATAATCTTATCTTTGGTGAGTGATGCATTTTTGATTTGGCGTAAGTTATTCTTCATTGTCTAGGAAAACTTTCATGGAATAAATTTTGTACTAATAATGTAATCTTTTAACCCATATCCTTTAATGGTTGTTTCTGTTTTTAATTTTCAGAGCAGAAAGTTGGTTTCATCAAGTTGAATAGAGATCAACTGACTTTGGGGTTTTGTGACGGCTTTCATCAAGCCATTAACATGATCTGAGGGTGGTTGGCTCTAGACACCTCTTGTGCTTGACATCTGAGAACTGGTGATATCACCTTGATTCGACATGATGACTACGCATAGAAAATGATGACATTGCTCAACAAAAAGGTATGAGAATCTCTAAACTAGGAAACCTTGAATTGAGATTTTTTTAGAAGATACACAGTTGGAACCTGATGTAGTCATGAAACTTAATTGTGTGATGGTAATTTTGATGATTTTCCTTTTCTTGAGAGAATTTTGATTTTTGACAAGTTTTCCTATAGGCACTCGTTTTCAATTGTTTGTTTTCTTGAGTTTCTTGATCAGTTTTCTAAAACAGTTCAGATTTCTATTGCCACCAAGCTTTCTTTGATAAAGTGTTGCAACCAATGCGATGAAGTGGCGAGGCACTATTTATCATAGACAACAACTTTCAGATGAGAAGATCTTTGATGAAAGGTGTCCAAATGATGAAATATATCTGATGGACAACCGAGCTTTGATCAACCTTGAAATAGGCGGATAAGAGACGATGTTGTTAAGCACACGCTCAAATACCAAGTTGGAATATATGATATATCGAAGAGAGTGAAGATGATGATACAAGAGAGAAGGAAGAATTGAAGAATAATATGCTTTGTATTATTATGGAGTAGTAGTAAAACTTATACAATACACGTTGTACACGGCTCTTTATATAAATAACGCATTGTAAATGGGCCAAGCCCAATAGCTTGCGACAATAAGCCTGTAACCAAATCAAGGAATAAAAGTAAGTATGTCTATGCATTACTTTTACTTTGCATATATTTTAATGGGCTATAGGTCAAGATATATATATATATATATATATATATGTTGAGCTTAATTTCTCTATCTCCAGTGTATTCCCTTATGCTCAACTACTCACTACTTTTAATTAACTAAATAAAATATGAAAATAATGACCATATTCATAATAAATAGTTGGATTTTAATAAAATAAAGGATACATAAATGCAGGCACGACCCCGGGAATTGACAAACTAGGCAGCCTCCTAGGGCCTCAGGCTGGTAGAGGGTTTCAAGATAAAATGATGTGTATATATAGTGTAAGTACTATAATACTTTCAGATGTGAAGATTGTTGTTTGGAAAGGGTGATTAGGTACCATGTTGCGGGATAGGATTGATCCCTAGCATTGAAAATTTTAGTGTGCTATTTTTTATCACCTTCCACTTTATATTCAATTACCACTATTGCGCATAAATTTGGCCTAGGGCCTCCCACCGTTCAGGGCCAACACTACATAAATATAAATGATAGAGTGATTGATCCTTTTATGTTGAATAAAATTTTAACTAATTCTACTTTTGTGATTTACCATTGATTGTTGTTATTCAACCATCATAAATACATCAAATAAGAAAATGAAAAAATAAATTGAAAACATTAAAAAAACTAATTACAAAACATACTTTAAGCCACTCACTATGTCAGTTAGTCTTATTAATTATTTATCGCCATCTTCTATTTGTCGTGAGCTCCCATTTATAAGCCTTAAACCCTAATCCCTGATCTTCTTAATTAATAAACCAAACAGAAGCTACATTAGTCTTCATTTATAAACACGAATAATGAAAAGCAAGATGAAGAAGGGAAGAGATTATCTTACATAAAATCAATTATTTATTTATTTATCCATCGTTTGTAACAATATAGCTATTGTATTAGTAGGAAATTAATTGTTTTTACCAAATATTTTATTTGGCCGGATTTAATATTGTGATACATTTAAGTTCATCATCGAACTATTTTTAGGTTTAATCAGTTCGTTCATAAGAAGATGGACAAGTTAAACAACAAACGACAATAAGTGGTCATTTGGGAAATTAAACATTGTAATTGTATGGTGCCAAATGATAGATGCCTAATTTTTTTCTTCTTATTCATGTGTTGTGATTTTTAGAACTTTTACACCTACTATATGAAATAAATATTAATTGATGTCAAATTCATTTGTTTCTTCCAATGTATAAATGTGACTAACATTTGATGATGCTACAGCGGAGGAAAATGACAATTCAAACTTGGAAGAAAATGATTTTTTTTAGCAACTTGGTGATTGAAAAAATAAGCAAAAACTATGAAATTTTCAATTAATCAATTGTGAAAACATTGAAAAGGACCTGATCAATCTTCATTTCTTGAAGAAAAAAAATATCTATGTATGATACTCGATGGTTAATAAAAATTATTTTCCATTTTTATCTCAATCTCTAGATCTTTCACTCATTAGTGTCAAATGAAGGCGTAGAAGTTGAATGTTATGAAGCGAGAGAAGATTGAGTCACAAAGGATGCCTTGAATTTAGCTAGCTTTTGTAAGAAGTGAGAAATATATCCCGCATAAATCTAAAAAGAAAATGGAAAATGAATTTCTCAAAATGGTATAATGACATGTAAGGGCCTATTTATCATCTAAGGTACTTACAATACTAACACCTAAAATTTAATTGAAAAATGACAAACATCATCATTCAAGTGGTTCAGCACTTCGATGACGAAACAAGAGGTCCCATATTCGAAATTCATGTTGCATGATTTGAATATACAATAACATATAGTATTTTGTTTACTACTTAAGGTACATAGTACTAATAATATTACCCACTAAGCAACCAATTTCATAAAAAAAATGATGAAAAAACGACTAAAAAAACTAAACAAAGCATTTTAAATTACTTGCTATCTTAGCTTATCTTAATTGCCATCCATTACCTTCTTACATATCACATCATTTGTCATTTCTAAATACTAAAGAAATCTTTAATCTTTAACTGGAAATCTTATATTATATAACCGTTACTAGATCTCACTCAACATATTTTAAATTTCCTCGTAATTTTAAAACTAAAATATTACATTCTCGGTGGTTCACTTAAGTATTAAGCATCATTCAACCGATGAGAAACTCATCTGAGTTCAAATACCAGTAGATATATTCTCTTTAATATATTTCATCATTCAAGTCTCTTTTATTCTTCTATCTACAAAAAGAAACTATGAAACTCTATCACCTTCATTTTATCTTATACTATATAACTAATAAGTGGATCTCTCTCAACATTATTTCAATTTACTCCTAATTTTAAAACTAAAATATCCCCCGTTCATTGATGCACTCAAATCATAAGCATCGTTAATTTGATGAGAACTTCATCCAAGTTGTACAGTTCTTTTGTATTTATTTAAACGAGCAAGCTTGATTTATTGTAGTATTTTATTGGTTCTACTTTCGAAACAAAACTTTATTGATAAATGTTACACTATATTTGTGTTATCCTAGAAAAGGGGCATTTCACCTCAATGTTGATGAGAAAATTTTGTCACCCCTTGTTTACAAGAAGTACGATGTCGCTTCTGTTACTCCACATAAATGCCTCACTTTTATTAAGTTAAGAATAATGTCGCCTTGAAAGTATGTCATCTCTCCTACACATCAGAAAGGAGTAAAATCCATCTTGGACTAAGGAACTATACCATCTCATCAATCATAGAAAGATGGTTCTTCCCTTCTATCACCAACAAAGAATATCATCTCTTTCGGGTCCTAAAGCCACTTTGTCCAATGATTTTATGGATCATTGAATGGCATCGCTTCTACAAGCATTGGTCTAGTTTATCTAAGCAGTGTCGCCTTATTTTCCTACAAGGAATGCATCACTCCACAAAGCTAAAAGATCAAAATTTCCCTATTATACTTGATGAAAGTGTATAAAGATCATCTTTTCCCTATTACACTTAATGAATGTGCACTATCCTGAGAAAGTTTTTATAGCTGGTACCTCCACGTTAACATTAAAAATCCATGCCGCTACCTTTTGTTTCCAAGATTGTGTTGCTCCACTCTAATTAAGAAGCGTATAGCCACATTAGGATAGCCAAGTCGTGTCATTTCTATTCATCCAAAAGTCATAATACATCCCTCCATTCCAATGGACATTTTAACATTAAAGGAACACTATTAACTACTGATAGTTAATATCCCTAATTAATCAACTCACGCCAGTTGTACCAAACTATGTCAAAGCCTGTACTGTATAGCTGAAGCAAACTGCGTAAACTTTACTAAAACAAGAAGTAGGGAGGTTCCAATCAAGTGGTTATATTTTTCTTCTCTTATTCTCCATATTTTAAGTTTCTTGTAATCCTAAATTGAATTATGGAGTAAACTGCTGATTGTAATTTGAATAATTGTACTTGGACCTTTTTCCCACTTGTATAACATATTTTCAATAATAAATAACTTTTGAAAATATATTGCACATTACATAGACTATATTTTTATAAGACTCGGCATGGATTAGGTCGACGCACATGAGTATCGCCTTCAAAATATTATAGGGCATTAACTTGAACATTGATTAAACAAGAATCTGAGTTCATATGCCGAGCTTGTTTTCTCAATCTAGCTAAAGATCTCTAGAAATATTTTGACTTTACTTGCCCTATTCATGGTGTAAATAAAGAAATACGTTAACATTTTTGACACTAGAAGGAGACTTGAATGTCTGATTCTTTTGAACCTCCTTAACCTTCATAATTTGGGTATAAAAGACTAGCCTCGCCATGCATATTCTTTGTAATTTCCAATTCCCACTTACTCACCTAGAACAATAATCGGGTTTGAACATGAGTCACTTGAAGCAAGGAAGATTGAGTCATCTTTTCAATATCAAAGTATGAGAGTGTAATAATCTAACTTTTTGATCCTAAAAAATTGACACTAATATATTCTTTACATTCACTGCTAAGCATTTGAGTGATGGAAAGATCGACTGTAAGGGGGAAAAAAGAACATAGAAGAATAGAAATGTAACGACCCAGAAAATCTGAACCAATTTAAAAATTTTAAATTGGCTAAAATAATGGATTTTAAATATTTAAAATAAATATTTTAGTTAATGACGATGAAAACTGAGTTTGAATCGACATTTGAAAACGAATATAATTAATTATAATTATATATAGAATTGAAAATGGCGCGGTAGTTCGATAATTCGATTTCAAACTTCAATTGAATATACCGGGTGCAAAACAATCCGGATTTTAGTGAGACCAAAAACATTAGGATCTTATTGGTAATATCTTTCTAACGAATCTAACCAATCGGAATTTGATAGCGGGAATCAAAAGATATGTCCAGTTAAAAATTCTGAATAGTCGCTATGGAATTCAGGCCCTTAAAAATGGACATTTTGCAAACGACCTCGGATTTCGACGAAACCACTTTTGTTGGGTCCGCAGTGTCAAGTTATTGCTAGGTTTCAAATTTCATAATTTTTCGAATCAATATGTGAGCGTGGCAAAAGAAAACGCGTTTGACCAGTTTCTATTGAATTTAATCGACTGGAAATTGGCCATTTTTCAAACGGTCTCAGAATTCGACGAAACTAGTTTTGTTAGGACCGAATCGTCAATACGAAACTAGAAAATATTTTTCTGGAATTTTTCTAGTTAGTATGTGACCCCGGTAATTTGAAATGTGCGTTTAAAATTCAATATAGTGATTTAAATGTAAATTCAAAAGGAAACCGATTGTAATGATCAAACCAGCTTGCGATACATATCCCATTGTGTTCGGAATGGGGGTGAAACGCTATGGGCGACAGGCGGTGGGCCCCGTTTCGAGGTCGTGGATGAAAGTCAACCCTTTTGCAAATTTAAATTAAATAAAAAAAAAAAAAAAGGGTACTCTTTCTCCCCCTTTTTCCCTTCTGATTGGCCCCCCCCCGTTAGTTATAATTCGAAACAGAAGAAAAAAAAAAAGAAAAAAAAAACCAAAAACCTAAATCTAATCGGAGCCGCCCCCCCCCCCCCAACCTCGAGCCGCCGACGAACTCACGCCGCCACCCCCCATCTCGAAGCCACTCACCGCCTCCCCGCAGCCTCCGCCTCCACCTCGAGCACCCCCCGTCGAATCCAGTCGCGACACCACCGTTCGAACCAGCGAACGCCCACCTCCTCCGACGCCTTCATTTCCCCCCCCCAGAAGTGCCGCCGCCGACATCAGCATCCCCCCCCCTTCTTCGAAGCACTGTAAGTTTTTTTTAATTTGATTTATTTATTTTATTTTTGTTTTAAGTTCTGATTTTAAATACTGTGATTTGTTTAATAAGTATTAAACTGAATTTTATAAAAAGTATAAAAACCTGTTTTTGAAATAAAAAATAAATAAAATAAAACTGCATTTATAAAAAAAAAAAAAAGAGAAAAACTGATTTTGAAAAGGAATAAAAAAAGGTAAAAACTGAATAAATTAAATAAAGTTTAAAACTGAAACTGTTTTAAAATATAAAGAAATAAAACTGAATTTTTTTAAAGAATAAAAACTGATTTTGTTTTTTTAAATAAAAACTGATTTGATTTTAAAGAAATTTTAAAGAATATAAAAACTGATTTTAAAAATGACTTATAAAATAGAAAACATATTTTTATATGTGAAAGCAAAAATCATATTTTTATATGTGAAAGCAAAAATCATATTTTTTATATGTGAAAGCAAAAGTAAAAATCATATTTTTATATATATTGAATAGCATGGTAAAAATTCGATTTTTACTTATGTAGAGAATACGGGAAACGAAAGCAACAACAAGGCGAAGTAGGCGAAGTTTCTATTAAGGAACAATCGTGTGAGTGGATAGCTATTGGTGAGGATTTCTCACTCTTCAAATTCTTTTTATAAATAAACATATATGAGTTGAAAATGAACTGCTATATATAAATATCTATATATATATATATATATATACGCCCCTCGTCCACAAACCATGGACGATATTTATTGGTTGGAATTGATTGATTGTTTGGGATTGTTTGTGATTGATATTGGTTGATTGTGGTTGAAAAATACCCAATTGTGATTGGAAAATATTTGGTTGAAACCACATAGGATTAGTTTGTGGAAATGGAAAAAAAATATAAACATGCCGCCTGCGTGCGAATTAGATGCATGATTCCCATTGTCAAAAACCGCGAGGTTTTAAGGTAGAGCGAGGAGCCGTACTAGGGACGGTGCCGGTGTAACTACCCTGCCGTTATGCTGCCGAAATTTTGAATAATATTTGTGTGTTTGAATTATTTTCATATGCTTAAACTATATTTATTCCTTATATTGAAAACATTCGTGTGTTGAATTGATATTCATTCGTTGTTTAGAAATTCATGTGTTGAATGGTATTCATATTTTGAAATAAACTGTTAGATAATAAAAATCACATTTTTATCTATATCTAAAAACTATTGAAAACATTCGTGTGTTGAATTGATATTCATTCGTTGTTTAGAAATTCATGTGTTGAATGGTATTCATATTTTGAAATAAACTGTTAGATAATAAAAATCACATTTTTATCTATATCTAAAAACTATTGAAAACATTCATGTGTTGAATTGATATTCATTCGTTGTTTAGAAATTCATGTGTTGAATGGTATTCATATTTTGAAATAAATCGTTCGATAATAAAAATCACATTTTTATCGATATATAAAAACTATTGAAAACATTCATGTGTTGAATTGATATTCATTCGTTGTTTAGAAATTCATGTGTTGAATGGTATTCATATTTTGAAATAAACTGTTTGATAATAAATATCACCTTTTATCGACTATGTGAACTATATAGAAAAATAGTGTTTTGAAATGAATCGTTTTACAATAAAAATCACATTTTTATTGTATGCATAAATCGTTGAAATGTGAAATGTTGAAAATAGCCACTTGTTCAAAATAAACATATATGAGTTGAAATATTCATTAATTAGCTAATGAAATGATTTGCACCTATTTATGTAACATTAGAATGAATGGTGTTTTTAAAACCTAATAGAAATCAAATATGAAGTTGAATAGAAAATGAAAAATGATATGAACTGTATATATATGTACATGCAATATTCTTTGAACAGGTTATAGCAAAGGGGCTAGAGAAGAGGAATAAAATTTTGTGCCCGACAAATAGGTACACATTTACTGATTTGTTTGGGTGATGATTTTGAGCCTATTGGCTAGCCGCTTGGCTTTTTCTCTTTTTTTTTCTTTTTGAGATTAGAAGGACCGGGACGCTATTTGCGATTTCCCGACGCTCCCGGTACAGGGGAGGTTATGGCGAAATTTTTCCAAAATTTAAGGAGTTAGAAAATTTTTTGAAGTTAAAACGATATTGAAATCGTTGAATGAACTATATTTATATAACTATATAAATATAAATAAAATTAAAACGAAACGAAGCCGTGCAGTTCGTATTTCGAAACCGTAATTTCAAACGACTAGTACGGGAAATCCGACCATTGGATTTTCCCGAAACCTCAACCGTCGGGTTCGCCTTGGAATAATCTTTCCAACGGCACCAACCTTGTAGAAATCCAACGGTTGGATTGTCTGGAATGTTTAATTCAAATCTGAAGAAAAACAGCGCCAGAAACGATTATATTTATTTATATATATAAATAAAATTATATTTAATCGAATAACGACGCTGCAGTTCGTATTTTGAAATCAAAACTTCAAACGATTGTACCGGGAGATCCGACCGTCGGATTTTCCCGAAACTGGAACCGTTGGATTCGTTTTGAAAAGACATTTCTAATGATGTAAATTTTGTGAAGATCCAACGGTTAGATTTTCAGATATGTGTAAATCAAATCTGAAGAAAAACAGCGCCACGGCCACGTTATGGCCCGAAACGTCGTTTTGAATATATTAGCTATTTTAAAATAAATAAAAATAGCGATAAATAGTTATAAAATATCGTAAGCGATATGGAATGGAAATAAACTGAATTTGCTTGATTTATGTGATGTTTGATGGTTGAATGTGTTTGGTGTGAAAACTATATTAAAGAACACAATTGGTGTTGTTGAATAATTTAACCATTGAAATAAATCGATTTGAAATTCTGAATATACGTGAATTATTTGAAAAGGCCGAGTTAATTCTCATTTCGAATAATCGACCGACGATTGAAATTCGAAGATGAAGACGATGGTCGAAGACCGGAGATCTTCACCTCGTTTGGATGGTAACCGAGGTCCTGATTGGGAGGCATCCCGAAATATGGATAATGAGTGGTGATCGTTCAGACGTACGTGTTGATCAAAGGGTTTGCGAGGTATTTAGTGCCTCCGGTTTCGTTCAGACCCAGAACGGACTTGTAAATGGACTGTGTGTCTGACATAGGATTTATTCTGTGTGGCATGCTAAGATGCAGTGATCAGGGCTTCTGTTGAAAAGCAAAGTCTTGTGGTGATGATCAAAGCCCCGCCTGTGTGGCGTAGCTTTGTGTGTAACGTGAATTCGCGAGCCTCACACCCCGGTAGGAACCTAAAACGGGAGGAAGGACCTCAGGGAGGGCATGCGTTTCTTTCTAGCTAGGGTGGTGTCAGTGACCTACCAGCCCTGACATTTATATACTTTTCACCTATGTGGTTGTTGCTGTTGCGAGGCGCCTCGGTTTGATCGGACGATCCGGGTCCGATGGAGTCATTCGTTGGCTCGTTTACGCCCCAAAGGGCGGGGAAACGTATTGTTCAGGCATAATAATCCACATCGGTGGACCGGCCCTGACGATCCAGGGGGCAGTTGCGGCTGTTCCTGAGGGGCGGGCTAGAGCGTCTCGAATTCGGTAAGGACTATCTTTTGCCTTGGTTCATGACGGAAATCCAATTTCCAAATACGTGATTGTGCGGTTTTGATTGTATACCTATATATGGCGACATAGTGGTATGGGGCATTAATGCCGTCTATGATTGATAGTTATGATTTGAAATTGTTTTCAAAACATATATACACTAGCAATAATATCAAATGCCTTTGTTTTATTCGTATCAAGCATATTTTGGCCGTTATAAGGTAAAAACTCTATCCTCCGGTTTGCGTTGCATTGTGTGATGGGAACTGAGTCTTATAACGGCTTCATTTTTATAAAAAGCATAGCGATGTTTAAAAGAAAGATTTGTTTTAAAGCACTGGCAATCCAATGGAGTAAACCCGTTCCACGAAAGTGGCGTGGTCCTGTGATTAGCCAATTATATATGTGTTGAGTGGATTTCTCATACCAGTCCCATGACTGACTCGTAGTTTGTTTCACTCTCAAACTCGGGTGCCCCTTTTTCTACACGGGCAGCCTTGTATTCAGGTTTAGCTGGTTCTCTTCTGGATAGCTGGAGCTGAAGATGGATTCTATCATTTATTTCTTTTTATGCTGTTCAGCTCCTATTGTACATATTTTGTTTATTTCCGCTGTAGACATTTATGTATAGCTGAACTGTATTTGTACTAAGTAAGATCCTGTATACTGTGTAACTCTGATGATTACTTTTATCCAGTATATTTTGTTGTTCATTCTGGTGTATTTATTTAATTCTGTTCTGCTATTATCTGTTTCTGTGTTATATTCCAAAAGATAACCTTGTTTCCGTGAAAACGGGAAATCGGGTCGTCTCAACGTGGTATCAGAGCTTTGGTTAAGCTTAGTTCTGGAATATAACATTTGAACGAACTCGTCAGAAATAGAACCAGTAGTGTTCTAGGACGGGTAACTCAATACAGATAGGATCAGCAATATCCTAGTATGAGTAAAGCAGAATGAATACACTTCGATAGACACATTTACACTTCAAGTATTTGTCTCTATATTTTAAAATACCTTTTCTGTGACCTGACACTTGATCTGCTATCTGCAGAAGAACTAGAAAATGAGTGCCAGAAACAGAAGAAGTAATACTAGCCCGGATATTGAAGCTCTATTCATGAAGTATAGAAATCTGGGTGGAAAGCCGTTCTCGGGCGAAGAATCTATTATGAGAACCCAAGCTTGGATTCGTTCGGTTGAGAAAATATTCGAAGCATTAAAGCTTAGGGATGACCAGAAAAGATTACTGGCCTCCTGGGCACTGGAAGATGAAGCTTTGTTCTGGTGGGATTCTGTTGTTAAGGATAATCCAGAAGGTGATATCACCTGGGACAGATTCAAAGTGATTTTCTTAGAAAGATTTACTCCTCCCGAAGCGACAGAGCGACTATGCGACGAATTTTCTTATCTGATACAAGGAGACATGACAATTCCCGAATATCATAAGAAATTTAATGAACTTTCTCACTTTGCTCCTCATCTAATTCAAAATCCGAAGAGGAAAAATCTGAGATTTATTCACGGACTTCAAAGGAAATACCAGAATAAGGTATTGGGGCATGTGAAGCTTCCTTTCTCAGAAATGATTTATATGGCTTATCAGTACGAAGATCTCCATAAGAAAGGAATGTTGCGCGACGAAGAAGAAGTCTGTTCTAGTGACAAAACAGGGTCAGAAACTGATATTCCTGAAACCAGTACGAGGTCTGAAGTCAATAAGAGGCCCAGTGCCAAGAGAAAAAGGGCTGAATCTGGGAACGAACGAATAATGACCGCCACGTGCTCAAGCTGCAATAGAAAAGGACATTTGGCGATAAGTTGCAAATCTTGGAACGAACAAAGAAAGAGTGGATCTAAAGCAAAGAAGGATTTTCAAGGAAAGCAAAGGTGCAATCAATGCGACCAGTTTGGTCACGTAAAGCAAGATTGCTGGCAGTTGAAAAAGACTGAGATAGTTCAAGTGAATGAAGTGGCAGAAACTTCTGAGCCCTCAGCTATTCAGGAAAGGCCAGATGTTTTAGAAGGCACGCTAACTGTCAAAGACATCCCAGTTAAAGTACTGTTTGACACAGGCGCGTCACGAAGCTTCATTTCCAAAGATGCAGCTAAGAAACTGGATTTGAATTTGAAGAAGCTCAAGGAACCAATGACTGTCCAGAATCCAGTTGGGGGTTCCATTGATCTCAGTTGGATTTGTGGAGTGCCGGTTTCTTTCTCTCGTTATCGGTTTCCTACCATCGCGGTCGTCATGAATTTCAAAGAGTTTGATCTTATCTTGGGGTTAGACTGGTTGACCAAATATGAAGCTGAAGTCAAATGCGCCGAGAGGGTCGTAAAGGCGAAGATTAAATCAGGTGATTATATAACCATTCCCTGTGAAGGTCAGAATGCTAATAGAAAGGACTTCTGGGCAGCTTTGAATGTTTCTCCAGCCCAAATAGAAAATATCCCTGAAGTCACAGAGAATATTCCTGACCTCATCAAAGACATTCCTGTTGTCAAGAACTATGCGGATGTGTTCGAAGAAGTTGTTCGCTTACCTCCGCAGAGAGAAATAGATTTCAAGATTGCTTTGATTCCGAATGCAAGGCCGGTAGTTCACGCTATTCGAAGAATGTCCTTGAAAGAGAAGGAGGAATTAGACAATCAAACAAGACAACTAGTATGGAAAGGTCTGATAAGGCCTAGTTTCTCTGATTGGGGTGCAGCAGTGGTGTTTGTCCCAAAATCTGACGGTACTCTACGTCTATGTGTGGATTATCGTGATTTGAACAAGCAGACCATAAAGAACAAATATCCATTGCCGCGAATAGATGATTTGTTGGATCGATTAAATGGAGCACAAGTATTTTCGCGAATGGACCTAGCTACAGGTTTCCATCAACTTCGAATTGCCGAAGAGTGTGTTCCAATGACAGCGTTCAGAGGCCCCGACTTATTCTACGAGTGGTTAGTAATGCCGTTCGGCTTATGTAACGCTCCAGCTTATTTCGTCGATCTGATGAATAGAGTGTTCAGAGGGGTTTTGAATAAATTCGTTCTGGTTTTTATTGATGATATTCTAATCTTCTCTAAATCAAAGGCCGAACATGAAAAGCATCTGGAACAAGTGTTAGAAATCCTCAGAAGGAATGTATTGAAAGCAAAGTTTTCCAAATGTATATTCTGGCAAGATGAAGTGAAATTTCTGGGCCATGTCGTATCGAAAGATGGAATCGCTGTGGATCCAAGCAAAATCACAGCCATTCAAAATTGGAAACAGCCCAGTACTCCCACTGAAGTTCGCAGTTTTCTTGGACTGGCTAGCTATTATCGGAAGTTCGTTAAAGACTTTTCGAAGATATCTGGCCACTTAACGAAGCTTACAAAGAAGCATTCTAAGTTCAAATGGACTGAAAAGAGTGAGGAGGCTTTTGAAGAGCTAAAGTTAAGATTAACAACAGCTCCAGTGTTAACCATCATTGATGGCAACCAGGATCTAAAAGTCTGGACTGATGCTTCTAGAGAAGGCCTTGGCGCAGTGTTAATGCAAAGAGGCCAAGTAATTGCTTATGCTAGCCGTCAACTGAAGCCGCACGAGAAAAACTATGTAACTCATGATCTTGAGTTATTGGCTATCATATTCTCTTTGAAAATCTGGAGACACTATCTTCTCGGTGAGAGATTCGAACTGTTTACAGATCATCAGTCATTAAAGTATCTGTTCACTCAGAAGGACTTGAATTTGAGGCAGCAACGTTGGCTGGAGTTTCTTGCAGCATATGACTTTGAAATTATATATACTCCAGGGAAAGCCAATGTCGTGGCCGATGCGCTGAGTCGAAAGAATGTAATGATCGCCAGCTTTATTATCACGACTTCCTTGATTGACAAAATATCTATTCTTCAGAAGGAGGATAACTTTATTAAAGATATGATCAAAAGGATTCAGAAAGGCGAACCCTCGTGTTTTCAAATAGATAACGACGAGACCTTGAGATTAAAAGGAAGGATTTGTGTTCCTGACATCCCAGAGTTAAAAAGGGAAGTGTTAGACGAGTGTCACAAGTCCAAGCTGAGTATCCATCCTGGTGTGGCCAAAATGTATAACGATCTCAAAAGAACTTTCTGGTGGAAGGCTATGAAAAGAGACGTTTCGATATATGTTAGTCGATGCCCTACTTGCCAGCTAGTTAAAAGCGACCAACAGAAACTGGCTGGATTATTACAACCGCTGGAAGTTCCTGGTTGGAAGTGGGAGCATATCTCCATGGATTTCATTGATGGTTTGCCCAGAACCAGAAAAGGAAATGACAGTATTTGGGTGATCGTAGATCGCTTCACGAAGACCGCCCATTTTATACCTGTCAAATCAAACAGAACTGCTCAGAGTCTGGCGCAGATATACTTCAGGGAAATAGTTAGACTGCATGGAGTGCCGCTCAGTATAGTCAGTGATAGAGATACAATATTCACTAGTAAATTCTGGGAAGCATTTCAAGTCGAGCTGGGAACGAAGTTAAACTTGAGCACCGCTTATCATCCTCAGACAGACGGTCAGACTGAGAGGGTGAATCGCATTCTAGAAGATCTATTGCGGGCTTGTGTTATAGATTTCGGTGGATCATGGGAAGACAATCTACATTTGGCTGAGTTCTCTTATAACAACAGCTACCAGGTGAGTCTGACAATGTCGCCATTCGAAGCATTGTATGGTAGACCTTGCCGATCTCCTGCTTGCTGGGTCGAACCAGGAAATAGACTTGTGTTGGGTCCTGATATGATTCGAGAAGCGGCCGACAAAGTCGATTTTATTAAGAAACGATTGCTCGCCGCTCAAAGCCGACAAAAGAGCTATGCCGATAAAAGAAGAAGAGATATATCCTTTGAGGTTGGCGACTATGTATATTTGAAAGTATCGCCGATGAGAGGAGTTATCAGGTTCGGTAAAACTGGAAAGCTAGCACCCAAATTTATTGGTCCGTTTCCTATTCTGGAACGGATTGGAACTCTCGCTTATAGGGTCAAATTGCCTGACTGGTTGCCTGGTGTGCATGATGTATTTCATATATCTCAACTTCGAAAGCACGTTCATGATCCAGACTTGATCGTGGAAGAAGCAGCTCAGCAGGACATAGAAATTACTCCAGAATTAGCTGTGAGGCGAGAGCCGCTAAAGATTATCGGCAAAGAAGCCAAAGAGCTGAGGAACAAGAAGGTTCACTTAGTCAAAGTGCAATGGAGTGGAGATCCGCGAGATTGTACTTGGGAAACTGAGGAGAGCATTCAGAAAGCTTATCCTAGATGCCGAGTAGATATCTCTGATTGACTCCGGTGCAAGGTACATTTACCCTACTTTGCATTACCATTTAATTCTCTATTCTGTTGCTATTTTCTTCCCATGGATGTGCATTGTTTATTCTATACTCTGAATATTAAAAACAAATTGGTTGTTGTATTGTGTGATCGTAGAATTATCAAACCACTTTCGACTTTATTCCTTTTCGGGGACGAAAAGTTTTAAGTGGGGGAGATTGTAACGACCCAGAAAATCTGAACCAATTTAAAAATTTTAAATTGGCTAAAATAATGGATTTTAAATATTTAAAATAAATATTTTAGTTAATGACGATGAAAACTGAGTTTGAATCGACATTTGAAAACGAATATAATTAATTATAATTATATATAGAATTGAAAATGGCGCGGTAGTTCGATAATTCGATTTCAAACTTCAATTGAATATACCGGGTGCAAAACAATCCGGATTTTAGTGAGACCAAAAACATTAGGATCTTATTGGTAATATCTTTCTAACGAATCTAACCAATCGGAATTTGATAGCGGGAATCAAAAGATATGTCCAGTTAAAAATTCTGAATAGTCGCTATGGAATTCAGGCCCTTAAAAATGGACATTTTGCAAACGACCTCGGATTTCGACGAAACCACTTTTGTTGGGTCCGCAGTGTCAAGTTATTGCTAGGTTTCAAATTTCATAATTTTTCGAATCAATATGTGAGCGTGGCAAAAGAAAACGCGTTTGACCAGTTTCTATTGAATTTAATCGACTGGAAATTGGCCATTTTTCAAACGGTCTCAGAATTCGACGAAACTAGTTTTGTTAGGACCGAATCGTCAATACGAAACTAGAAAATATTTTTCTGGAATTTTTCTAGTTAGTATGTGACCCCGGTAATTTGAAATGTGCGTTTAAAATTCAATATAGTGATTTAAATGTAAATTCAAAAGGAAACCGATTGTAATGATCAAACCAGCTTGCGATACATATCCCATTGTGTTCGGAATGGGGGTGAAACGCTATGGGCGACAGGCGGTGGGCCCCGTTTCGAGGTCGTGGATGAAAGTCAACCCTTTTGCAAATTTAAATTAAATAAAAAAAAAAAAAAAGGGTACTCTTTCTCCCCCTTTTTCCCTTCTGATTGGCCCCCCCCCGTTAGTTATAATTCGAAACAGAAGAAAAAAAAAAAGAAAAAAAAAACCAAAAACCTAAATCTAATCGGAGCCGCCCCCCCCCCCCAACCTCGAGCCGCCGACGAACTCACGCCGCCACCCCCCATCTCGAAGCCACTCACCGCCTCCCCGCAGCCTCCGCCTCCACCTCGAGCACCCCCCGTCGAATCCAGTCGCGACACCACCGTTCGAACCAGCGAACGCCCACCTCCTCCGACGCCTTCATTTCCCCCCCCCAGAAGTGCCGCCGCCGACATCAGCATCCCCCCCCCTTCTTCGAAGCACTGTAAGTTTTTTTTAATTTGATTTATTTATTTTATTTTTGTTTTAAGTTCTGATTTTAAATACTGTGATTTGTTTAATAAGTATTAAACTGAATTTTATAAAAAGTATAAAAACCTGTTTTTGAAATAAAAAATAAATAAAATAAAACTGCATTTATAAAAAAAAAAAAAAGAGAAAAACTGATTTTGAAAAGGAATAAAAAAAGGTAAAAACTGAATAAATTAAATAAAGTTTAAAACTGAAACTGTTTTAAAATATAAAGAAATAAAACTGAATTTTTTTAAAGAATAAAAACTGATTTTGTTTTTTTAAATAAAAACTGATTTGATTTTAAAGAAATTTTAAAGAATATAAAAACTGATTTTAAAAATGACTTATAAAATAGAAAACATATTTTTATATGTGAAAGCAAAAATCATATTTTTATATGTGAAAGCAAAAATCATATTTTTTATATGTGAAAGCAAAAGTAAAAATCATATTTTTATATATATTGAATAGCATGGTAAAAATTCGATTTTTACTTATGTAGAGAATACGGGAAACGAAAGCAACAACAAGGCGAAGTAGGCGAAGTTTCTATTAAGGAACAATCGTGTGAGTGGATAGCTATTGGTGAGGATTTCTCACTCTTCAAATTCTTTTTATAAATAAACATATATGAGTTGAAAATGAACTGCTATATATAAATATCTATATATATATATATATATATACGCCCCTCGTCCACAAACCATGGACGATATTTATTGGTTGGAATTGATTGATTGTTTGGGATTGTTTGTGATTGATATTGGTTGATTGTGGTTGAAAAATACCCAATTGTGATTGGAAAATATTTGGTTGAAACCACATAGGATTAGTTTGTGGAAATGGAAAAAAAATATAAACATGCCGCCTGCGTGCGAATTAGATGCATGATTCCCATTGTCAAAAACCGCGAGGTTTTAAGGTAGAGCGAGGAGCCGTACTAGGGACGGTGCCGGTGTAACTACCCTGCCGTTATGCTGCCGAAATTTTGAATAATATTTGTGTGTTTGAATTATTTTCATATGCTTAAACTATATTTATTCCTTATATTGAAAACATTCGTGTGTTGAATTGATATTCATTCGTTGTTTAGAAATTCATGTGTTGAATGGTATTCATATTTTGAAATAAACTGTTAGATAATAAAAATCACATTTTTATCTATATCTAAAAACTATTGAAAACATTCGTGTGTTGAATTGATATTCATTCGTTGTTTAGAAATTCATGTGTTGAATGGTATTCATATTTTGAAATAAACTGTTAGATAATAAAAATCACATTTTTATCTATATCTAAAAACTATTGAAAACATTCATGTGTTGAATTGATATTCATTCGTTGTTTAGAAATTCATGTGTTGAATGGTATTCATATTTTGAAATAAATCGTTCGATAATAAAAATCACATTTTTATCGATATATAAAAACTATTGAAAACATTCATGTGTTGAATTGATATTCATTCGTTGTTTAGAAATTCATGTGTTGAATGGTATTCATATTTTGAAATAAACTGTTTGATAATAAATATCACCTTTTATCGACTATGTGAACTATATAGAAAAATAGTGTTTTGAAATGAATCGTTTTACAATAAAAATCACATTTTTATTGTATGCATAAATCGTTGAAATGTGAAATGTTGAAAATAGCCACTTGTTCAAAATAAACATATATGAGTTGAAATATTCATTAATTAGCTAATGAAATGATTTGCACCTATTTATGTAACATTAGAATGAATGGTGTTTTTAAAACCTAATAGAAATCAAATATGAAGTTGAATAGAAAATGAAAAATGATATGAACTGTATATATATGTACATGCAATATTCTTTGAACAGGTTATAGCAAAGGGGCTAGAGAAGAGGAATAAAATTTTGTGCCCGACAAATAGGTACACATTTACTGATTTGTTTGGGTGATGATTTTGAGCCTATTGGCTAGCCGCTTGGCTTTTTCTCTTTTTTTTTCTTTTTGAGATTAGAAGGACCGGGACGCTATTTGCGATTTCCCGACGCTCCCGGTACAGGGGAGGTTATGGCGAAATTTTTCCAAAATTTAAGGAGTTAGAAAATTTTTTGAAGTTAAAACGATATTGAAATCGTTGAATGAACTATATTTATATAACTATATAAATATAAATAAAATTAAAACGAAACGAAGCCGTGCAGTTCGTATTTCGAAACCGTAATTTCAAACGACTAGTACGGGAAATCCGACCATTGGATTTTCCCGAAACCTCAACCGTCGGGTTCGCCTTGGAATAATCTTTCCAACGGCACCAACCTTGTAGAAATCCAACGGTTGGATTGTCTGGAATGTTTAATTCAAATCTGAAGAAAAACAGCGCCAGAAACGATTATATTTATTTATATATATAAATAAAATTATATTTAATCGAATAACGACGCTGCAGTTCGTATTTTGAAATCAAAACTTCAAACGATTGTACCGGGAGATCCGACCGTCGGATTTTCCCGAAACTGGAACCGTTGGATTCGTTTTGAAAAGACATTTCTAATGATGTAAATTTTGTGAAGATCCAACGGTTAGATTTTCAGATATGTGTAAATCAAATCTGAAGAAAAACAGCGCCACGGCCACGTTATGGCCCGAAACGTCGTTTTGAATATATTAGCTATTTTAAAATAAATAAAAATAGCGATAAATAGTTATAAAATATCGTAAGCGATATGGAATGGAAATAAACTGAATTTGCTTGATTTATGTGATGTTTGATGGTTGAATGTGTTTGGTGTGAAAACTATATTAAAGAACACAATTGGTGTTGTTGAATAATTTAACCATTGAAATAAATCGATTTGAAATTCTGAATATACGTGAATTATTTGAAAAGGCCGAGTTAATTCTCATTTCGAATAATCGACCGACGATTGAAATTCGAAGATGAAGACGATGGTCGAAGACCGGAGATCTTCACCTCGTTTGGATGGTAACCGAGGTCCTGATTGGGAGGCATCCCGAAATATGGATAATGAGTGGTGATCGTTCAGACGTACGTGTTGATCAAAGGGTTTGCGAGGTATTTAGTGCCTCCGGTTTCGTTCAGACCCAGAACGGACTTGTAAATGGACTGTGTGTCTGACATAGGATTTATTCTGTGTGGCATGCTAAGATGCAGTGATCAGGGCTTCTGTTGAAAAGCAAAGTCTTGTGGTGATGATCAAAGCCCCGCCTGTGTGGCGTAGCTTTGTGTGTAACGTGAATTCGCGAGCCTCACACCCCGGTAGGAACCTAAAACGGGAGGAAGGACCTCAGGGAGGGCATGCGTTTCTTTCTAGCTAGGGTGGTGTCAGTGACCTACCAGCCCTGACATTTATATACTTTTCACCTATGTGGTTGTTGCTGTTGCGAGGCGCCTCGGTTTGATCGGACGATCCGGGTCCGATGGAGTCATTCGTTGGCTCGTTTACGCCCCAAAGGGCGGGGAAACGTATTGTTCAGGCATAATAATCCACATCGGTGGACCGGCCCTGACGATCCAGGGGGCAGTTGCGGCTGTTCCTGAGGGGCGGGCTAGAGCGTCTCGAATTCGGTAAGGACTATCTTTTGCCTTGGTTCATGACGGAAATCCAATTTCCAAATACGTGATTGTGCGGTTTTGATTGTATACCTATATATGGCGACATAGTGGTATGGGGCATTAATGCCGTCTATGATTGATAGTTATGATTTGAAATTGTTTTCAAAACATATATACACTAGCAATAATATCAAATGCCTTTGTTTTATTCGTATCAAGCATATTTTGGCCGTTATAAGGTAAAAACTCTATCCTCCGGTTTGCGTTGCATTGTGTGATGGGAACTGAGTCTTATAACGGCTTCATTTTTATAAAAAGCATAGCGATGTTTAAAAGAAAGATTTGTTTTAAAGCACTGGCAATCCAATGGAGTAAACCCGTTCCACGAAAGTGGCGTGGTCCTGTGATTAGCCAATTATATATGTGTTGAGTGGATTTCTCATACCAGTCCCATGACTGACTCGTAGTTTGTTTCACTCTCAAACTCGGGTGCCCCTTTTTCTACACGGGCAGCCTTGTATTCAGGTTTAGCTGGTTCTCTTCTGGATAGCTGGAGCTGAAGATGGATTCTATCATTTATTTCTTTTTATGCTGTTCAGCTCCTATTGTACATATTTTGTTTATTTCCGCTGTAGACATTTATGTATAGCTGAACTGTATTTGTACTAAGTAAGATCCTGTATACTGTGTAACTCTGATGATTACTTTTATCCAGTATATTTTGTTGTTCATTCTGGTGTATTTATTTAATTCTGTTCTGCTATTATCTGTTTCTGTGTTATATTCCAAAAGATAACCTTGTTTCCGTGAAAACGGGAAATCGGGTCGTCTCAAGAAAGAAAGAAAATGCAGAAAATAATATCATGGTAGAATGAGTAATTGATAATAATGAAAGTGTCCTTTACATAAAAGTAAAACTATAATTAACATAGTAATGTAAAAATTAACCTAGACAGTTATAACATCATGTACTTATGATCGTTGGTACATATAACAACAAGTAATGCAGCAATAAATAAAAGAGTACGAGAATATGTCTCGACCTCTACTTCCCCTTCGGAAGCTTCAAATCTATCCAAATCTAATCTAGAAAATATACTTGGCCTGCTTCCAGCATTTTAATAGAATATCACCGGATTGCTAGTAAACCAATGTGACAAAAACAAGATATAAGTGACATATTTTAATACAATTTGTATGAATTTTAGTAACAATTTCCCCTTAAAAGCATCCAATCATTTATTAGGTTTAATATTGTGATATAATAAATAATATCTATGGTGTAGAATATAAATCGTAGCAAATAGCTGGAATGGTTACATTTGATAGCTTATTAAGTACAATTAAAACTGCTAAGGTTTATTTGCATAATTGATTTTCCACTAGATCCATCCTCTTGGTCGAGTTAAATAGTACCTTTGACCATTGTGTATCTCTAAATAAAATGTACCGGTAAATTAGAAAAAAATAGCCCATGCATAAAATGCTAATGTGGAACACTTGTAACAAAGTACCATCAACTCATACACATAACATCAGTAAACTTACTTAATATAACAGAGTTGATATACCCTGTCGTGGGTTAACTAAACTCCTGGTTATATATCCTACTTTGTTTTCTATCGTTTCATATATTGAGGAACGTTCAATATCTTTCACATGAGTCTTGATTACATGAACAAAACACGAATTTTCAATTAGATTCCTATATCTATAATAGATCATGAAATCCTACATGGATTCTTATATTCTAGTAGATCACAAAATCAAAAATTGATTACTCAATAAATCTCAGAATTAAACATGGATTCTCATGTCTCAATATTTCTCGGAATCAATCAAGGATCCCTAAAACAGATTCTAAATGGATCACAAATTGCTACTTTTTTCCGAGCATACAAATTCTGAATCTCTACATAGATTCCAAATCATAACCACCTCCAAAACATAGAATTCATGTATTATTTTTGAAATGGTTTTCGATAAACAGAACGTTTATTGGTACCGCTCACCACAAAACTAATTTGATCGGTTTATGATCAAGTCTGATAGTTGTGTTAAGTATATTTATTTATATATCTACATCATAGGAAGGATAAGGATAAAGATGACTCATACATTCACAGTTTTCAAAACAGTTCTTACTACTACCATCTACTCCAAGTAAAGGAAGCAAAACTTTTGTTGAAGGGTGCCCTAAGCGTCGATGCCATAACACTGTCAAATCTGCTGATGATACTTTATTTGCTTGAAAACTATGAATTGGTTGATAAACATAGACTCCATTACTCTGCAGGCTTGCTCCAATCAGGTTCCTCAAAGTGTGGTCCTGTATAATACATAGCTTGTTAGTGAATAAAATAATGAACTTTTGTTTTGCCAAAAGTTGAGACATAGACAGCAAATTAAGAGTAAAAGCAGAGATAAATAATACATTTTCTAGGATCTATTTTTCATTTAGTTTTATTTGGCCTTCTTTAGTAGCATTTGTAACTTTTCTTTTTGGTAAACCAATAGGAGAGGAAGGTATATCATGCAAGTGGGTGAACAATTCAATATTATCAAACATGTGATTTAAGGCCCTAGTGTCGATGATCCATTGATCATCGTAGAATTTCTTACCATGCAATTTTGAAGTAGAGGACGAGAATTTGTGTTGATTGAGAGTAGTCATCAAGATATTGAATTGTGCATCACTCAATGTAGTAACATATGCTCGATCACCATCGACAACCTCTTGTGCTACACCTTGGTTATTGCTACTCACATTTGCGCTGATATTACCACTACGGCCACAACCCCTACCAAATTTGATTTTTTCCATAGCTTCAGCTTCCTATTGCCAATAGTAGGCACTAAAAATTAGCAATTATTAGCAATCCCTAATTTAGGGAAGCTCTGATACCATGATAGATTTTCTAATAGTATAAGGGATTGTAGATAAGATAAAATTTTGTAATATTATTCCAGGATCCTTTGATTTACATTACAGTGCTTTGTATAGATGGAGTAAATGTAGTTAAAGAAAGTAATAACAATTTCCCTTTAATACGATATAAAGGAAAAATAATATAAGAGGAAAGCATTAATTGTATGAGTCAGCATGATCCATATCCTGTGAATGTATGAGTCAGCTTTATCCTTATCCTGTCTATGACGTCGATATTTACATAAATATACTTAACAAGTTGACTAATCGAATATCATGTTCAAAAAAGACGGCGGTATATGGAAATAAGTCCAATGTATTTTCCATAAACAAATGAATAAACATCCAGAGCATTAACAAGCCGTACAACGTGATTAAGTCACATAAGCAACTTCCAATCCCTTTTTGTTTAATTAGTCTTCCGTTATTCAAATTTCTTTATTAGTACTTTTATTGTCTAATAAAGCTTTATTTGTCAATCAAAATTCATACTTGATTATTTTTTCTTTGTATACTTATGTATATGTTCAATTCCTTTATAAAAGATATAAGTTTGTATGATCAACTATTTCGCTATTCCATTATAGATTCCAGTACTTCAAGAAGTATTCATTTACTAATCTCGATGGAACAAGTATACTCACAAACATTTGCAAGATTTACTTTCTTTGACATATAAATAAAAAGGTTAAAAATAATGATTATTGAGAACCTGTAACAACCCGAAAAATCTAAGGCAATTTAAAATTTTTATTTTGATAGTTTTAGTGAATTTTGAATATTTAAAATGATTTATTTTAAATAATAATGAAAAAAAATTTATTTTTTAATATAATTAGAACGTATGTATTTATCTGAATCAACATTAGAATATAAATATTTATTTTAAATTATAAAAGGAATTGAAAATGGCACGGTAGTTTGAAAATTCGATTTCAAATTTCAAATGAATGTACAGGATTCGAAATAAACCGGATTTTGGCAAGACCAAAAATATTTGAATCTATTTGAAAATATCTTTCCAACCAATGCCAAAAATTGAAATTTCATAGCGGGAATAAAAAGTTATGCCCAACTGAAAATTCAGAATAGTCGCTTTGGGAATATGGCCCTTAAAAATAGCCATTTTGCAAACGACCTCCATTTTCGACGGAACCACTTTTGTTGGATCCCGGATGTCAAATTATTGCCAGATTCCAATATTCATAATTTTTGGGATCAATATGTGAGCGTGGCGAAGGAAAACGTGTTTTGTCAGTTTCAGTCAATTTGGATCGACCAGAAAATGTCCATTTTTCAAACGGTCTCCAAATTTGACGAAATTAGTGTTGTTAGGACCGTATCGTCAATACAGAGCTAGAAATATTTTTTATGGAATTTTTAGGGTCTATATGTGGCCCCGGTAAATTTAAATGTACGTTTGAATTGAATATATATAGATTTATATTTTAATTTAAATCAAAACTGGTTGAAACGATAAAATTGGCTAACGAAACATATCCCATTGTGTTCGGAATGGGGATAATTAGTTGGGGATGGCAATCGTTGGATCTTATTTAGAGTTCGGATGAGAAGCAAGGGTTTTTGAAAATTAAATTAAATAAAATATAATATATATAATAATCCTTTTCCATTAAACACCCCCCCCCCCCCCCCCCCGCCCAAAAAAAATTCATTTCTTCGTTCTGGAATAAAACCCGCACCCCCAATTTCACTGTCGCTCCTCAACCCTAGCCGCCGCCAAGCGACTGCGACCCCCTCCCCTATTCCGGTGGAGCGCCACCACCTTCCCCACCTCTCCTCCTCAGGCCAAAATCGGGACCCCCAAACCACGATTCCCAAAATCGCCGTAACCAGCTGTTGTGGACTCATTCCGACGCCTCCGACCTCCGGAGACACCGCCGCCGCTGCAGACTCCGGCGCGCCCCTTAGCAAGCTGCCACCGCTCCTCCTTGAACGTGAGCCTCAACAACCCCCCCAAGCAGTAGGATCCGATTTTCATGAAGTAGAAGTGAGTTTTTACAATATAGATTTTATTTTCAGTGTATGTATATAAAAGCATGATAAAAATAGGAGCTTTACATATGTAATAGCTAAATAAAAATATGGTTTTTATGTGTAAAGATTTGAAATAAAGACATGATTTTTTTTTACAATGTTAAAGACATGATTCTTATGATGTTTAAGGTTTGGTTTTTTATATTAAGAAGTAGAGGATTAAAGATGTGACTTTTATTATGTGAAGAACAAAATAAAGAAGTGATTTTTAACATTGAAAAGATATGATTTTTACCTATGTAGTAGCTTTATAAAAATATGATTTTTATATTGAAAGTGAACAAATAAAAATGTGATTTTTATTTTAAAGGTGGCGGTTTAAAAATATAATATATATATATGAAGTAGCATAAAAATTCGACGTTTATATAAGAAGTAGAGATATAAAAATATAATTTTTATATAGAAAGAAGCGTTGTAAAAATATACGATTCTTATATATGAAGTGCCATTATAAAAATGTGATTTATAAAAATAAACATCATATTAAAAATGCGATTTTTACTTTGAACAGCGGGAAAGGATCGCATTGGAATTTCGGACAAATCTGAACCGTTCAGAAATAAAGAATGACGGAGTGGAACCAAAGGTGAGAACTCCTCACTTTTATTTTATTTCTAGTTAAAATATATACTAGGATGAAGACGGTGCTTAAAAGCACCTGACACCCGTTGTCCACAGACCATGGACGACTTGTTTGTTTGTTTGGTTATGTTGTGAAAATGGATTGAGCGAAATGGAATGGAATAAAATATTTTATAGTTAAAAATATTTTACAGTTAAAATATAGTTTTAACATCTATATGAATAAATAAATATTCATAAACAAATCGGATGATTTGTTTATGTACACACATTTGACTGATATTGATTGGGAGGATAAATTTTTCACATCGCCCAACTGCACAAATAAAATTCATTATTTGTTGATTGAAACCTTACACGAGTATTGGGACGATATTGAACATACACTAATCCCAATAATTAGTTGTATGTCGATCGATTGATTGACAAGCTTTGTAAGCATTGAATATTTATATTTGATGCTTATGTAGTGTAGAATGCACTTTGCATGATGGTTGACTGTGTTTGATTGCTGTTGTGTACATGTGTGTATGAAATCCATATAAATCACATTATATGGTAATTGACTATGTCCGATTCCAGTTCAGAAAGAATAAATATTTTAAAATAACGAATATTTTAAAATAATGAATATTTTAAAATAATATTCAGTAAAAGATCAAAATCAGATTTTGATGTCCGATTTGGGATGGACACGAATATATTTAAATATATAAAGCCATGTTGATTAGATTAACGTCATTTTGACGTAAACGATATTTTTATCAATTTTATAATGAATATCAAAAAGGAATTTATTTCGAAATATAATGTTTTGAAAATATTATCATTTATATATCGATGATATAGAATATTCAATTTTGATTTGAAATTGAATATGAAGTTGAAATCGTTTTGAAAACGAATTAAAAATGATTTATGAAATAGGTTTTAAATTGAAATCAATGAAATATATATTATATATGTTATATATATAATATAATGGCCTGAATAGAATGCACCGCGCTCCAGCAGTTCGCGAATTTAGACCATTGACTTCGAACGGACATTACGCGAGATCCGACCGTCGAATTCTCCTAAAATCGAAACTGTTGGGTTCGTATCGAAAAGAGATTTCTAACGAATATTAGAGATTTGAAATCTAATGGTTGGATTTGGAATTATGTCCAAATCAAATTTGGAAAAGGTCACTGTAAGTGCAGTTTGATGGCCGTTTGTGGAAATCGACTGTATGGGCCTTGATAAAATTATTAGAAATACCAAAAATTTGTGTAAAATCATAATAAATGATTTGAATGTCTTGGGATGAAAAATTCCATATTTGAAAAGATAAAAATATATTTTTATCAAAATGAACTAGTTATGAACTAGAATCGTAATCCAATATTTTTGAATAAATAAACTGGGTTTGAAATGGTTTTAAAAATAACCAGAATTTCCAATATATGAATTGGAATGGATTTGAATCGAAATTATCCTCGCAATATTTCGATATTGAATTTCATGATTATACGGGTATTGTGAAGGAATTTGGAAGATTTGTATATATATAAATCGTTATTCCAATAAGATATTTGTTGGTTTTAGAATTTGATATTGAATATAAGCCGATATATTTTCTATTCAGAGCCTTGTACTTAATATCAAATTGGATTTTGGGTTTGTCGTGAGTGGTATCTTTAATAATACTATTCTTAAACCCAATGGAGTTAAGAAAATTAGAAACTGACTGGAGATTAGTTAAGTTGAATGGTTTCCTGGGTGTTGATCTGATGTTGGTTTCGGCCTTCGGGGTTAATAATTAGGGAATTGTTCTCTTACTAATTTATGGTTAGAGATTGATGGAATGTGAATTGGGTTTATTTTGAACTGTGTTTCTAATGACATTCGTTCTTTAACACGATTTATAGTGAATATTATTTGGAATTTATAAATTTTTTATTAAGATTTAACAGGAAATTTCCAAAGTAACGTTTTACAATTTAATATATTAAATTGGAATTAAATGGAATTCAATTGATAATAATCGAAATGAAATTCTGTGGAGGGAGACTGTTAATACATATGGAATTTAAAAGGCTTTGCCGTTATTCCACTTGTATTATTAGTCGGATACGAAAATTGATATCGATTATATATTGATTTGTTTTTACGTGAAGATTCCATAATTAATGGAATGTGATTTGGGTTTGTCATGAATGGTGTCTTCATCAACACTTTCTTAAACCCAGATGAGAAAGGATTAAATCTTTTTATTTAGATTTAATGAAGTATACCAATTAATTAATATTTAATTGGAATTGAATTGAAATTGGTCTTTGGGTTTATCGTGAACGGTGTTTTAAATAACACTTGTTCTTTAACCCGATTAACAACGGAATAAGATTTTGGGTTCTCGTGAATGGTATCTTTAATAATACTGTTTTTAGACCCAATGGAGTTAAGAAAATCAGAAACTAACTGGAGAATAGTTAAGTTGAATGGTTTCCTAGGTATTGATCTGATGTTGGTTTCGGCCTTCGGGTTAATATTTAGGGAATTGTTCACTTGCTAATTTACGGTTAAAGGCTGATGGTATGGAATGTGATTTTGGGTTTATCGTGAACCGTGTTTTAAATGACATTGTTTCTTTAACCCAGTTAAAGACAGGATATGATTTCCCAAGTTAAACAATTGTTAATATTGATTTTTGGGAAGATTAAAACCAAGTGGAGTTTTAATGCATCTTTAATTAGATTTAATTGATATTCAAGGGGAGATTAAAGAATAAATTTAAAGAATTTATCTTTGATAAAATTAATGGGAACCTTTCCCAAAGTATAAGAATATTTGAATAAAGGAATATTCTGGATTGGAATGAGGCGTATGTGGTGTTTTTATAGCACTTGTTTATTATATACGCGAGTTATTCAGAAAGAACGGGTTTATCCCATTCTGAATAACTGATTCGACGATGTGTCAAGGATGAAGGCGGTGGTTGAAGACAGGAGGTCTTCACATCATTTGGATGAATACTGATGTCTTGATTGGGCTGTACACCCAAGGCAACGTAATAAGTGGTGATCGTCCAGACGTACTTGGAGATCGATGGATATGCGAGGGCCTCTCCCATATATTGGACATATGAAGGAGGAATAAGGTGCCTCCGGTTTCGTTCAGACCCCGAACGAACTTGTAAATGGATGTGTGTATGACATTGGATTTCATTCTATGTAATGGATAGACATCGGTTGCAAAGCGTGAATTGCCTATGTGGCATGTTGAGATGCAAATGATCAAGGCTTCTATTGAAAAACAGAGTCTTGTGGTTGATGATCAAAGCACGGCTTTAATATAGCGTAGCTTTATGTAGCATTAATTCGCGATCCTCACACACCAGTGTGAAACAGAAATGGGAGAGGACCTCAGGGAGGGCATGCGTTTCCTTCTAGCTAGGATTGGTGTCAGTGTTTTACTAGCCCTAACATTTTACTTATGTGGATAATGGATTGCGAGGCGCCTCAGTTATATCAGTCGATCCAGGGCCAATGGAGTCGTTTGGCTCATTTACGGCCCATAGGGTGGGGAAACGCAGTGTTCAAGCATTTTAATCCACATCGAGTGGACCGGCCCTGACGATCCAAGGGTCGATGTGTTCTGATCCTGAGATACGAGCTAGAGCGTCTCGAAGACGTAAGGACGATCCCTTGCCTTGGTTCACAGATGGAAATCCAACTTCCAATATGCGACATTTGCGGTTTTGATTGTAGAGCCTAGTATTGGCAACATGATATATGGTACCCATGCCGTCTAGGATTGATACATTTATATTTGAAGTTGTTTTTACACTATGCACTTATAATAGTATCAAATGATTTGTTTTTAAACGTACCAAGCATGTTTGGCTATTATAAGCGAAAACCCTATCCTACGGCTTGCGTTGCATTGAGTGATGGGACCTGGGTCTTATAATAGCCTCATTTTTCCAAAAAGCATTGCGCTATTTTGTTCTATGCACTGGTATTCTTGGGAGGAAACCCATTCCGTGTTTTACGGTGTGGTCACTTGATATATCTGATTTAAAGTAAAGTTTTACATAACTGTTTTAGTTCTCACACCAGTCACATGACTGACCTGGAGTTTATTGTTTTAACATAAACTCTGGGTGCTCCTATTTTCTGCACGGGCAGCTAGTAGTTTTTGTTTTGCAGATTTATATTCGCAGGATCCTGATTTACAGCTGGAATGATATTCGGAAACCTCTGTATGTGTATATTCCTTTCAGTTGTGTTTTGTATTATTTTCCGATGCATTGTAATTTGTAAATCTTTGATATTTTTCTGATGTATAATATTTATTTATACTTTGTATATTCTTATATTCTGATGAAATTGTTGTAATAAGCAATGAAATGTTCAATTGTTTGCGTCCCGATGTGTGTTGCTCTCAAACTCAATCCAAGCTTTCCTTCACGGGGAGGTTCGGGTCTCTTCATTTGGTATCAAAGCTTTGGTTTACAGAGCTCGAAGAACAAGATACGTTAGAACCAAACTAAAGAATTCATTAGAGATTGGATTAGTAATATCCAGTAAGAATGGCTCGTTAGAGATGGGATCGGTAGTATCCTAGAATGAGCCGGAAGAGTGTCATTTTTGAAATAAAAATGAAAACAAATTTCATTTTGAAAATTTGAACCTTATCATATGTATTTGAATATTTATTTTAAATTGATTTGGACAATCAGGTATATAGAGATTTGAATATACGTCTGATCCACGTGTATTGAAGCCTCAAATATATTGGATGGATATAGAATCACACTCTAATCGCCTGGAGATGATTTTGATGATGGAGCTCCATCATGAGGATTTATGTTTGTGTTTCGAAAGTGAGATATCTATATATTTCCAATTGAATGGTGTGAGAACCAAAATATAGTTAGAATATACTGTTGTGAATTGGCATCAAAAACATGATTTTTGAGTATATAAAAAATTATGAAGTTGAAACGTTAATCAACTAGTTGATTGTTGATTGTGTTGTTTGATTATTGTTTTGATTAATTAGAATTTGGAATCATTAAGCCAAATTGTGTCATATCTTGAACTGTATTGAAAATTTATCGCATTTGCATACATGTACATGTATATACATTAAACAAGTCAAAGCAAGGAGGCTAGAGAAGAGGAATAAATTTGTTTGCCCGACAAATAGGTACATGTTTATTGTATTTCTTGGGGTTTTGATGGTTTTATGAGTCAATTGGCTAGCCGCTTAGCTGTTTCTTTTTCCTTTTGGATTGGAGAGGCTTGTGTGGCGGTTTGGGGATTTTCCCGGTGCTCCCATACAAAGGAGGTTATGGCGAAAATTTTCGAAAATTTAGGGTGTTAGCCAAATTTTTGAAAAATTTGAAAAGTTTTTAGAAATTGAAAAACTTAAGCCATAATTAAAATGACGAAAGTTGAGTTGATTAGTAAAAAAACGTTTAGCTCCGTTCCTTTTCGAGGATGAAAAGGTTTTAAGTGGGGGAGATTGTAATAACCCGGAAAATCTGAGCCAATTTAAATTTTTTATTTTGGCAGGTTTAGTGAATATTGAGTATTTGAAATGATTTATTTTAAATAATAACGACGAGAAATTTATTTTTTGAATAGGATTAGAATGTATGTATTTAATTGAATCGACGTTAGAATATAAATATTTATTTTAAATTATAAAAGGAATTGAAAATGGCGCGGAAGTTTGAAAATTCGATTTCAAATTTCAAATGAATGTGCAGGATTCAAAATAAACCGAATTTTGGAAAAAAAAATATTTCAATCTATTTGAAAATATCTTTCCAACGAATCTGAAATATTGAAATTTCATAGCGGGAATAAAAAGTCATTCCCAGTTGAAAATTCAGAATAGTCGCTATGGGAATATGGCCCTTAAAAATAGCCATTTTGCAAACGACCTCTGTTTTTGGCGAAACCACTTTTGTTGGATTCAGGATGTCAAATTATTGCTAGATTCCAAAATTCATAATTTTTGGGATCAATATGTGAGCTTGGCGAAGGAAAACGTGTTTTGTCAGTTTCAGTCAATTTGGATCAACCAGAAAATGTCTATTTTTCAAATGGTCTCCAAATTTGATGAAATTAGTTTTGTTAGGACAGTATCATCAATTAAAAGCTAGAAATAATTTTTCTAGAATTTTTGGGGTCCGTATGTGGCCCCAGTAAATTGAAATGTACGTTTGAATTGAATATATATAAATTTATATTTTAATTAAATCAAAACCGATCGAAACGATAAAATTGGCTAATGAAACATACCCCTATTGTGTTCAGAATGGGAGTAATTAGTTAGAGACGACAGTCGTTGGATCTCGTTTAGAGTTCGGATGAGAAACAAGGGTTTTTGAAAATAAAATATATAATAATCCTTTTCCTATAACTCTCCCCCCACCCCCAATTCATTTCTTTGTTCTGGAATAAAACCCGCTCCCCCAATTTCACCGTCGCTCCTCAACCCTAGCCGCCACCAAGCTACCGCGACCCCCTCCCCAACTCCGATGGAGCGCCACCACCTTCCCTTCCTTCCCTCCTCGGGCCAAAATCGAGATCCCCAGACCACGGTTTCCAAAACTGCCGTAACCAGCTGTTGTGGACCCCCATTCCGACGACTCCGACCTCTAGAGACACCGCCGCCGCTGTAGACTCTGGCGCGCCCCTCAGCAAGCCACAACCGCTCCTCCTTGAACATGAGCCTTAACAACCCCCCAAGCAGTAGGATCCGATTTTCAAGAAGTAGAAGTGAGTTTTTACAATATAGATTTTTTTTTCCAGTTTATGTGTATAAAAGCATGATAAAAATAGGAGCTTTACATATGTAATAGCTAAATAAAAATATGGTTTTTATGTGTGAAGATTTGAAATAAAGACGTGATTTTTTTATGATGTTAAAGATATGATTTTTATGATGTTGAAGGTTTGGTTTTTATATTATGAATTAGAGGATTAAAGATGTAATTTTTATTATGTGAAGAAGAACAAAATAAAGTAGTGAATTTTAACATTGAAAAGATATGATTTTTATCTATGTAGTAGCATTATAAAAATATGATTTTTATATTGAAAGTGAACAAATAAAAATGTGATTTTTATTCTAAAGGTGGCGGTTTAAATATATAATTTATATATATGAAGTAGCGATAAAAATTCGTTCTTTATATAAGAAGTAGAGATATAAAAATATAATTTTTATATAGAAAGAAGCGTTGTAAAAATATATGATTCTTATATATGAAGTGCCATTATAAAAATGTGATTTTTAAAAATAAACACCATATTAAAAATGCGATTTTTACTATGAACAGTGGGGAAGGATCGCGTTGGAATTTCGGACAAATCTGAACCGTTCAGAAATAAAGAATGATGGAGTGGAACCCAAAGGTGAGAACTCCTCACTTTTATTTTATTTCTAGTTAAAATATATACTAGGATGCAGACGGTGCTTAGCAGCACCTGACACCCGTTGTCCACAGATCATGGATGACTTGTTTGTTTGTTCGGTTATGTTGTGAAAATGGATTGAGTGATATGGAATGGAATAAAATATTTTATAGTTAAAAATATTTTATAGTTAAAAATATAATTTTAACGTGTATATGCATAAAATAAATATTCATAAACAAATCGGACGATTTGTTTATGTACACACATATGACTGATATTGATTGGGACGATAAATTTTACACATCACTTAACTGCATAAATAAAATTCGTTATTTGTTGATTGAAGCCCCTAACGGGTATTGGGATGAAATTGGATATACACTAATCCCAATAATTAGTTGTATGTCGATAATTTGATTGACAAGCAGTTGTAAGCGTTGAATATTTATATTTGATGCTTATGTAGTGTAGAATGCACTTTGGATGGTGGTTGACTGTGTTTGATTGTTGTTGTGTACATGTGTGTATGAAATCCATATAAATCACATTATATGGTAACTGACTGTGTCAGATTCCAGTTCAGAAAAAATAAATATTTTAAAATAACGAACGTTTTAAAATAATGAATATTTTAAAATAATATTCAGTAAAAGATCAAAATCTGATTTTGATGTCCGATTGGGATGAACACGAATATATTTAAATATATAAAGCCGTGTTGATTAGATTAACGCCATTTTGACGTGAGCGATATTTTTGTTGGTTTTATTCGTTTTTATAATGAATATCGAAAAGGAATTGATTTCGAAATATAATGTTTTGAAAATATTATCATTTATATATCGATGATATGGAATATTCAGTTTTGATTTGAAATTGAATATGAAGTTGAAATCTTTTTGAAAACGAATTTAAAACAATTTATTAAATAAGTTTTAAATGGAAATCGGTGAAATATATATTATATATTATATATATATAATATAATGGCCTGAATAGAACGTGTGCGCTGCGGCGGTTCGCGAATTTCGACCATTGACTTCGAACAGACATTACGGGAGATCCGACCGTCAGATTCTCCTAAAACCGGAACCGTTGGGTCGTATTGAAAAGATCTTTCTAATGTATATTAGAGATCTGAAATATAACGGTTGGATTTGGAATTAAGTCCAAATCAAATTTGAAAAAGTCATTGTAAGTGCAGTTCGATGGTTGTTTGTGGAAATCGACTGTACGGGCCTTGATAAAATTACTAAATATATCAATAATTTTATGTAAAATCATAATAAATGATTAGGAAAGAACTGGGATGAAAAATTCCATATTTGAAAAGATAAAAATATATTTTTATCGAAATGAATTAGTTATGAACAAGAATTGTAATCCAATATTTGTAAATAAATAAATGGGTTTGAAATAGTTTTAAAATAACCAGAATTTCCAATATATGAATTGGATTGGATTTGAATCGAAATTATCCTCGGAATATTTCAATAATGGATTACGTGATTATACAGATATTGTGAAGTAATTTGGAAGATATATATATCATTATTCCAATACGATATTTGTTGGTTTCAGAATTTGATATTGAATATAAGCTGATATATTTTCTATTCAGAGCCTCGTATTTAATATCAAATTGGATTTTGGGTTTGTCGTGAATGGTATCTTTAATAATACTGTTCTTAAACCCAATGGAGTTAAGAAATTTAGAAACTGACTGGAGATTAGTTAAGTTGAATGGTTTCCTGGGTGTTGATCTGATGTTGGTTTTGGCCTTCAGGGTTAATACTTAGGGAATTGTTCTTTTACTAATTTACGGTTAGAGACTGAAGGAATGTGAATTGGGTTTATTGTGAACTGCGTTTTTAACGACATTCATTCTTTAATCCGATTTGCAGTGAAATGTGATTTGGAATTTATAAATCTTTTTATTAAGATTTAACAGGAATTTTTCAAAGTAACGTTTTCCAATTTAATATATTAAATTGGAATTGAATGGAATTCGATTGATAATAATTGAAATGAAATTCTATGGAGGAAGACTATTAATACATATGGAATTTAAAAGTCTTTGTCGTTATTCCATTTGTATTATTAGTCGGATACGGAAATTGATACCGATTATATATTGATTTTTTTTCCCGTGAAGATTCCATAATTAATGGAATGTGATTTAGGTTTGTCGTGAATGGTGTCTTCATTAACACTGTTCTTAAACCCAGTTTAGAAAGGATTAAATATTTTTATTTAGATTTAATGAAGTATACCAATTAATTAATATTTAATTGGAATTGAATTGAAATTGGTCTTTGGGTTTATCTTGAACAGTGTTTTAATTAACACTTGTTCTTTAACCCGATTAACAATGGAATTAGATTTTGGGTTCTCGTGAATGGTATCTTTAATAATACTATTTTTAGACCTAATGGAGTTAAGAAAATCATAAACTAACTGGAGATTAGTTAAGTTAAATGGTTTCCTGGGTGTTGATATGATGTTGGTTTCGGCCTTCGGGGTTAATACTTAGGGAACTGTTCACTTGCTAATTTACGGTTAAAGGCTGCTGGAATGGAATGTGGTTTTTGGTTTATTGTGAACCATGTTTTAAATGACATTGGTTCTTTAACCCTATTAAAGACAGGATATGATTTCCCATGTTAAACAATCGTTAATATTGATTTTTGGGAAGATTAAAACCAAGTGGTGTTTTAATGCATCTTTAATTAGATTGAATTGATATTCAAGGGAGGATTAAAGAATAAATTCAAAGAATTTGTCTTTGATAAAATTAATGGGAACCTTTCCCAAAGTATAAGAATATTTGAATAAAGGAATATTCTAGATTGGAATGAGGCGTATATTGTGTTTTTATAGCACTTGTTTATTATATACGTGAGTTATTCGGAAAGACCGGGTTTATCTAATTCTGAATAACTGATTAGACGATGTGTCGAGGATGAAGGCGGTGGTTGAAGACCGGAGGTATTCACATCGTTTGGATGATTACTGATGCCTTGATTGGGTTGTACACCCAAATCGAGGTAATAAGTGGTGATCTTCCAGACGTACTTGGAGATCAACGGATATGCGAGGGCCTCTCCCCTGTATTGGACATATGGGGGAGGAATAAGGTGCCTCCGGATTCGTTTAGACCCAGAACGAACTTGTAAATGGATGTGCGTCTGACATCGGATTTCATTCTATGTAATGGATAGACATCGGTTGCGTAGCGTGAATGGTCTGTGTGGCATGTTGAGATGCAAATGATGAAGGCTTCTGTTGAAAAGCAGAGTCTTGTGGTTGATTATCAAAGCATGGCTTTAATATAGCATAGCATTGTGTAGCGTTAATTCGCGAGTCTCACACACCGGTGTGAACCAGAAACGGGAGAGGACCTCAGGGAGGGCATGCGTTTCCTTCTAGCTAGGAGTGGTGTCAGCTTTTTTCTAGCCCTGACATTTTACTTACGTGGATGATGGATTGCGAAGGGCCTCTGTTATATCGGTCGATCCGGGGCTGATGGAGTCATTTGGCTCATTTACGCCCCATAGGATGGGGAAACGCAGTGTTCAGGCATTTTAATCCACATATAGTGGACCGGCCCTGATGATCTAAGGGTCGATGTGTTCTGATCCTGAGATACGAGCTAAAGTGTCTCGAAGCGGTAAGGACGATCCTTTCCTTGGTTCATAGATGGAAATCCAACTTCCAATATGTGACATTTTTGGTCTGATTGTAGAGCCTAGTATTGGCAACATGATATATGGTACCCATGCCGTCTAGGATTGATACATTTATATTTGAAGTTGTTTTTACACTATGCACTTATAATAGTATCAAATGATTTGTTTTTAAACGTACCAAACATGTTTGGCTATTATAAGGGAAAACCTTATCCTCGGGCTTGCGTTGCATTGTATGATGGGACATGGGTCTTATAATAGCCTCATTTTTCCAAAAAAGCATTGCGCTATTTTGTTTTATGCACTGATATTCTTGGGAGGAAACCCTTTCCATGTTTTACGGCATGGTCCCTTGATATATCCGATTTAAAGTAAAGTTTTAAATAACTGTTTTAGTTTTCACACCAGTCACATGACTGACCTTAAGTTTATTGTTTTAACCTAAACTATGGGTGCCCCTATTTTCTGCACGGGCAGCTAGTAGTTTTGGTTTTGCATATTTATATTCACAGGATCCACGTTTACTGCTGGAATGATATTCGGAAAGCTCTGTATCCGTATATTCCTTTCAGTTGTGTTTTGTATTATTTTCCGCTGCATTGTAATTTGTAAATCTCTGACATTTTCTGATGTATAATATTTATTTGTAATCTGTATATTCTTGTATTCTAATGAAATTGTTGTAATAAGCAATGAAATGTTCAATTGTTTGTGTCCTGATGTGTGTTGTTCTCAAAGTCAATCCGGGCTTTCATTGACAGCGAAGTTCGGGTCGCTTCAGAACCTCTTCACTTTTATAACTTGAACTTATTCTTTACTCTTTTTATTCTAATAGACTCAATACTTGTTATTATCTTTAAAATCTCATTAAAGACCAAAGTGCACTAGAAAGCCAATATGATTCTAGTTTGAAATACAATTTAAGGGTTTAAAAACAAGCATTAATAAAACACTATTTATGAAAAAGCCAAAACCATTTTACAATCATTTTTACCTTTTAAAAAATTCAATTTAAAGTTCTAAGCATTAGTAGTTATTTAACAAGGTAATATACTTTTTATTTCTTTTACCAATCAATTTACTATAGCATGTGTCATAATCCAGAATCATCATATAGTCTTTTATAAAGGACTTAACCTTTTTCAAACTTAAATATTGATAAGATAACTTAAAATCACTTATACTTTAGTTTTAGAATATTTATTGTAAAACTACTAAAATAACTTATAAATATGATTATAAATTTATACTTAAAATATGTTTAAAAATAAGGTTTAAAATATTATACTTAAAAATTGTTTTATAAATAATTATACTAAAAGTGATTAAAAGCGACTTTGTAATTCATGACCATTTACTTCCAATTTCTTACAATTTCCTATTCATATTATTCTCCAATTCTGTTCACTTATCTCAGTTGCAACAAAATGTGTGTGATGGAAGAACTAAATATATTAGTTAATAATATAATCACTAATCAACTACTTTTTGTAACAAATATAAATATGTATAAACCAAAAAGGAGAAAATAGTCAGTCTTCGGTGGCGTACCAATGTCTAATATTCAGTGCGGTCCACGGTCAAGCTTAACGTCGAATAATTCATATATCAGCAATATCAATGCAAATAAAATAACATTGGCAAGGAATCCTATTAGATCCCTCAGACCTCTCCCTTGCATTACACATAACATGCAATCACATAATATGCGTAATCCGCTACTAGGAGGGAACATATAGAATTTCATCCACCCCAAGGGCGAGAATATATCCAAACCAAGTGATAAAATGGAAAATCATACAAATAAAATTTCATTAGTTTATGCCATTATATGTACATGATAGTATTACAGAAAATGTGAGTTTTGAACTCACAAAAATTCCACGTTAACGCTTTTGCATTTTTGAATAATTTAAAACCGACTGCGTTTGAATTTAAATAAAATTTGGGCGATTTTCAATCTCGATAAATCTACCTTGATCGTGAAGATATCATCAATATGAGTCTAACGCGACTTACCGAATCTAAATTCTACCTCATATGAAATAGATATTGGTATACTAGTTCAACGATTAGCTGAAACAATTAATTATGGTCACTAATTTATAATTTACCTTAAAGAAAGCATAATCACTTGTGCTAGTAATCTCTAGGCTAACAAATTCCATCCAGTTCATCATTTTCACGTTATTACTACACACCAAAGGTCGCTGTGACATCTCCTAACACCGATGTAACTACCCTCTTCTCAACATCACCACCCAAGTGTCCCTATGCCTCTAGATTGCAATAAAATGAACCCAATCGCACCTTCTTTGATTAATCTTTCCATTGGCTTGCTTGACGATAGCTCGATCCAATCGCCAAAGATGTTCATCTCATCGTTCTCGATATTTTCCCGGTTGCAGTCAAAGGCTAGATCGACCTTTAGTGGCTATTGTTGATGAAGGCCATTGGTTGCGGAATTGGGAAAGAAAGAGGGTTTTTCAAAAATGAGGGCTTTAAAGTCCTTTCCTAGAAAATTCACAAACACTCTCCACCCAACATTTCCGAAACTCCAATCCAGGCTTGTTCGCTAGTGTTCTATGCATATTGAGCATACAAGTGAGTGACCCGTGTTACGTATACGGGCAGTTGTCAAGCTCGGAAATGTTTTCATATTGATTGAAGATCTCATTATGTCTATTAGCTCGATGTTTCATTTGCTATATGTACTAAGTAAAATTATTTTTAATACTTATGCACCACTATTTTATTTTAATTTTAAAGTGGGCCTAGGACATCATGACAATTTCGGTTTTCAATTTAGTTTTGATTGTCAACAGACTATCAACTCTAAGGTGTAGTATATAATGCTTTTACAATAGTTTATATGTGCTTCACTATTAATAAACGACAACTTATAAATTCTTGTATAATCTTACATTTAAATAATGAGAAACAAGAATCGATGTTGTAACATGGAAAACATTTTTTTTAAAAGAGGCAACAATGATAAGAGCGCACACGCAGGAAGTTTTTTCAAACAACTTAAATGTCTTTACTATGATATCGTGCTAGCACAGGTAAATTGAGAATTAAAGGACAAATCATTATTGTTGGCACCAATTGCGCCCTCACTTTCATCCACCTCTGGAAACCGCATTATACGTTTCAGTTATAAAAGTAAACAGCAATGAAACTAATATATGATTACTTTCTGCAATACATCATTCAAACGATACATGCGAAGACTATTATCTGTAATTAATCATTACTTTATAAACTGAACCTTTTAGGTAACTTGTATTAGCATAACTCTAAAATTAATCGCTTATATAGTAGTACAAATGAATAAACAAAAGACTATATTATAACAAATACACATCAGAAAACATTAATGCACAATAAAGTAATGGATGGTTATCCATCAGCCGTAGCAGAAAAATAGTTGCCTATAATAAATTCATGTTCTAAAAATCTACGTAAAAACTACCAATTGCTTCAGTTTGCTTGATTGTTTTCATTCTCCATTTTTACCAAATGAAACAGAGAAAAATAACATTGGAAAAAAAGTACATGTAGGATTCTTCAATGTTATGCACAGCAGGGTCGACATAAGAATCAATTTCAGTATCTTCCGACCTCGGTTTATTACCATGCCTTGTTGGTGGAGAATAAATATGAGACATTATTCATAGTTTTCATATTTTTGCACTTCTCTTCAAAAAAAGCTGTCACAACGTAAAAATAGTCACAGAGTAAACAAATATTTGTTTACATATTATATAATATGTTTTCTCATTTATTCGGCCAATGAAATTAGGCATTCATCAACAAGCCTTAAATAAAGCTGTACCAACTTGAATTTGATATACAGTCACTACCAAATATGTTCAAATAAATGAGGTATGCAACCAATTTACTCATTTCATGACAGTTTCCTACAATAATATCGCCATAGCCTAATTCAATTTAAAGAATCCAAACCCAAGATCATTTTCTATTCATTTTTGCATCTAGACAATAACAATTAATTGATGACATAGTAATTTAATAATTACAAAAATGAATATTATAATTAGGACTGAAGCCTCTAATCTTTTCTTAATTATTGATATTGTCATATAGAAGTATTGATATACTAATTATTTGTTGATGCAAGTACAACCATAAAGTGTAATTTAGTGATGTGCGTATAGTTAGATTGGATAACACCAATTACAGTTTAAAAGAAACTGATTGTTGAAAGCAATCTAAATAATAATTACAAATTTATTTTGTATAATATACATGAATAGATGATCTAACCAGAAATGAGCCCAAAAGTTTATAAAATTTTCAGATTTAATTTCGACAATTTATTACAAAGTAATACAGCAAATGTCATCAAAATTTCATGTTCTAATATTAAATTACTTAATAAATGCTGAGTAATTTTCCATAAATTATGAACACTCACTAAAATGACCTAAACTCGCCATAAGGGAATGCTCGGATTGATTTGAGAACATGAAAAATCAGAATATAAACAATAGAACTTTCATTGCTTATTACAATAATTTCATCAGAGTACAAGAATATAACAGAGTTGGAATAAATAATATACATCCGAAAAATAATAGAGATTTAAATTACATTAGCAGTGGAAATCAACATTAACAAATCAATGGCGTCTCTCAGATCTATCTTGGAGAATTCGAAATTCGAATTGAAAAATGCTTTCTCTTCCATAACATCATCGTTAACTAAGCATAATGCTAATTCGAATACAGACAACGGCAGACAAGACAAAGATCCTCCCCCTACGTACTTGGACGTTCTTCAACGTCCAGCTGTAAAGCGTTATCCTTTTTTTAATATTAAATCCAAAAGTATAAACACTTTTCCAAATAATCCTCGGGGCATGAATTACGAATCGTCGTCCAGAAACCGTAATAATTATGGCTCTTTTCTCAAAAACGTTAAATCGAATAATGGGTGTTTCAGATGCGGATCTAATGATCACTGGGCGCGTTCGTGTCGACTTCCTCTGGTATGCTTTAAGTGCCGTAAAACTGGCCATAAGGGTTTTAATTGTAAGGCATCATCTCAGTTTCCTCCAAAAATGGCGAATTCAAGTAACCCTGCGCCAATCTCAGCAACAAATTTCCCGAAGGAAATTTTTTTGTGCGCGATCGATGGTTGTGATTTCAATTGAGCTTGGATCTTTCTCAATGGCTCAAATGGAGCAGATTCTCAAAAACAGATTTGGACACAGGGCTCCTTAATGGAATTGGATTGTTAGAAAGATGGGTGATAAGTTCATAGTCAAATTTCCATCTCATATACTGACAACAATCGATTGGAGATTTGCTATTGGATTAAATGAAGGATCTTTGCAATTGCGAAGATGGTCCCCTGAAATTGGTTGCACAAAGAAGGAAAAGATGAGTGTGTGGGTTTTGATCAAGCACGCTCCAGTGGTCTGTAGAAAGATAAAAGTGTTGAAGACCGCCTTGGCGAAGATCGAAGAGGTGAACAAGGTGCAATACAGGGCGTTGCATGTACCTGATTTTACATGTTTGAAGGCTGAATTATTAGTGGATGAACCGCTTGTCCTTCCTACTTCTAGATGGATACCTGCTGAAGGTTTTCTCCATAAAGTTCTGATCGAGGGGAGCAATGACGGAAAGTCCTTTCCTACTAGTGAGGTCCCGAACTTTAAGAAACGAGTTTTCTCAGCGGGCAGGGATGAGAAGTTGAAAGTCTTATCTTATACCACAAGACAGGTGGGGGTATCATCTATCATTACTAGATCTGAAAGTGGAGAGAGGAATGATGTAGATGCAGATGGGACTGATGATGATGATGGCTCTGATGGGGGTAATGCGGGAGATGTAGATGGGGGTAAGGATGATGATAGTTTTGATAGGAACGCTGATGACGCGGATAATGATGATGGGGGCGAGGAGGTTAATGATGAAACTGATATTAATGATGGAGGTTCAGATAATCCAATCATAATTTCCTCTGAAGAAAGAATGGGAGCTGAAGGAGACGCGGGAAATCAGATTGTGATTTACGAAGATGGTATTCAAGGTGAATTTGATGCTGCGGGCAACATAGTGGGTGTGGGAAAGGTGCTTAATCAAGGGCATGTGAATTTTGATGTAGAACTGAGGGATAGCAATTCAATAAATGGAGACAGCGCTGAAAAGTCGATGGATCTTAATGATGCTGGTGACCACACCAAAGGCAAAGGCAAGGAGGTTGCTAAATCTGGAGAATGCTCATCAACAAGGAGGATCATATCCAGAGGAAAAAGAGATCTGAATGGAGTGGTGATGCTGCGCAGAAGCGCTAGGAGCTTGGACCATCCGCTTGAAGGCGAAGGTAGCATTTATGTTCCTGCTTTGCTTAATTCTTTATCATATGACAAAATGCATGAATTAGCAAGAAATTCTGGGCTCTTTTTAAATGATGAAGTAATTAATGACATTAAAAGTAAGGAATTAGAGAGGGCAAATGTTGTACCATGATTATTATAACATGGAATGTTAGGAGCCTAGGAATGTTTGATAAGTGTCTTAGAGTCAAAAACTATCTAAAGTCTAATAATCCCGATATTGTGTTGTTGCAAAAAACTAAACTTGAAAATCCAGGGGATAATGTTTTTAAATGTTTGGGTTGGGGTCTCCTTGATTCCTGGTGTTTCATCCCTGCTGTGGGGAGTGCTGGAGGTTTGTTTACTGGGTGGAACAGTAATCTTTGGTCTTTCAAACAAGAGATCAAACAAAGTCACTGTCTTCATGTTGCGCTGGAGTGTAGAAAAAGTAAAGTGTTATATTTCATATCCAATGTGTATGGCCCAAACACTAGAGTGGAAAGGAGGACTTTGTGGAGTGAAGGAATGGAGTTTTATAATTTGTCGTATGGACCTTGGGTGATTGGCGGTGATTTTAATATTACTAGATTCGACTTCGAGAGAAACAACAGTAGGAGCAACCATTTGGGTGATATGGAGGATTTTAGGATGTTTGTACATGATTGTGCTCTGATTGATCTTCCCTTGAATAATAGAAGGTTCACTTGGAGTGATGGTAGAACTCCACCTACTCTAGTCAAATTGGATCATTTTTTCATCAATACAGCTTTTGAAGATGTACATCCTCTCACTTTTCAGAAGGGCTTATCTTCGATTATTTCTGACCATTGTCCAATTATTTTGGACACTGGAGATTCGGTTAGAAGAAAAGTTTTTTTTAGATCTGAAAAGATGTGGTGCTTGGAGAATAATTTTGATGAGATGATTAAGAGCAAATGGTGTGGTTTTGGAGAAAGTGGGGATGCTGCTAGAAATATATGTAGGAAACTGAAGTTGTTACGCAGGTTCTTGATTAAATGGAATAATGAGGTGTTTGGTGATATTAAGACGAAAAAAGCAATGCATGAAAAAGAAATCTTGGACTTCAACATTCTGGAAGAGATGGGGGGTTTAAATGAGGAGGAAAAGTCTTTGATTACAGAGAAAGATAAAGAGCTCATGAAGGTGATTGATCAAGAGGAGATTTACTGGAGACAAAGATCTAGAACACAATGGCTCAAGGAAGGGGATAGGAATACAAGGTACTTTCATAGAATTGCCAACGAAAGACGGAGGACGAATTTGATAAGCAGTATTTGGAAAAATGGTGAAAAAATTTGTGATCAAAGGGAACTTAGTGATACTTTCACTGAGTTTTACAAAAGCATATTTGGGGAAAGGATTGAAAACAGATGCACAGTGGACTGGAAGAAGCTCTATCATTCTGATGTTAATCTTAATGACCTTGAAAGCGCTTTTACTGAAGAAGAGATCTTGGCTGCTCTTGATGAAATGCCTTGCGATAAGGCACCTGGGCCTGATGGGTTTCCTAACTTCTTTCTCAAAAAATATTGGAAAATGATGAAGAAGGATATTTTAAGGTTGTTTGATGAACTCTATGACGGTAACATTAGGCTTAAGCTGCTCAGCTACGCAAATGTAGTCTTGATACCCAAGAAAGAAGGAAATGTCACTGCTGCAGATTTTTGTCCTATTAGTATGTTGAATAGCACGTTCAAGTTGATCACAAAGGTTTTGGCTAATAGACTTAAAAAGAAGATGGACGATTTAATTGATCACTCTCAAACAGCTTTTATTAGAGGCAGGTTTATTTTGGATGGTGCTGCTTTGGTTGGGGAAGTTATCTCTTATTGTGATAGATATAATGTCCCATGTGCAATCAACAAATTGGATTTTGCTAAGGCTTTTGATACAGTCGATTGGAGATTTTTAATCGATGTTCTAAATACAAGGGGCTTCCCGAGTAGGTGGACCAACTGGATTCTTATGATTTTGGCTTCAAGCAGATCCAATATTTGTGTGAATGAGATTGCGGGTAGTACCATTTATTCTAAGAGAGGTTTAAGACAGGGAGACCCTTTGTCCCCTCTCCTATTTGACCTGGTGGCTGATGTTTTCTCTCGTATTCTGAAAGTTAGTGGCGCTAATAGGCCGATTCAGAGATTTGGGGATGAACATGTGGTGGGCGGTATCAATTATTTACACTATGCTGATGACACTATCATTTTTAGTAAACCTGATTATAAATACATTGCTACCCTTAAATTTTTGTTGTATGCTTTTGAAAGTTTAACAGGTTTGAAAATCAATTTCCACAAGAGCAGTGTCTACACTTTGGGTTGTGATGAGGAGTTGTCGAAGAACTGTGCTGTAATGCTCAATTGTAAGGCGGACAACTTCCCTCTGAATTATCTGGGGATGTGCATTAGACCAAAAAAGCTGTTCAAGAAGGATTGGATACACCTTATTGAAAAAGTTTATTTAAGGCTGGCTAGATGGAAGGGCCGCTCTCTGTCTAGAGCGGGCAGATTGGTGTTGGTTAATTCGGTTCTCTCCGCCTTGCCACTTTATTAGCTCTCATTTTTCAGATGTCCAGGATGGGTCATTGACAAAATTGACGCCATGCGAAGGAATTTCTTCTGGACAGGTGAGAAGGAGACTAAAAGATTGAGTTGTCTTGTTTCATGGCACCAGGTTTGCAAATCCAAAGATCAAGGAGGTTTAGGCGTACTTAATTTGAAAGACATGAATGCTGCACTTCTTTGCAAATGGTTGTGGATGATGTTAGGTGGAAAAAAGACTATGGAAAGAATGGATTATAAATGCTTACTATGGGGGTAATTTTGATTGGAATAGAGACTGGTCAAACTGCTCTGTTTTTTGGCAAGGGGTTATGTGTTTTTCGCATTGGGTTAAGATAGGAACTAAGGTGGTGGTGAGGAATGGGTTGAATATCTCATTTTGGTACGACTGTTGGCTGCTGCCTATACCTTTGAAAGACGAATTGATAGAGCTCTTTGATATTGCATGTAACAAAAACTGCTCAGTGGGATACATTTATAACTCAGCGGCCACAAAATTTAAGTGGAGACTTTCTTTTTGCAGATTCGTTTTTGGAGTTGCTTTGCAACAGCTATGCCAGTTATACTTGTGGCTAGAAAATGTCCAGTTAACGGATGATAAAGATGAATTTGTATGGATGGCAGATGGGGGCAAGGATGTTTTTCGGGTTAGAAGTGTTTACAAACTGATGAACTTTGCGGGATTAAGACGACTGGAGTTTGAGAGAATGTGGGGGATTAAGGAGGTGCCGCTAAAAGTTAAGATACATATGTGGATTGTGATAGACGATAGATTGAATACTGCATGCAGCTTGAGGCGTAAGGGTTTTGTTGTCAATGGTGGCTGTGCTTTTTGTGATGAGGTGGATGAAGATTACAAGCATGTGTTCTGGAAATGTGACTATGCTTCTATGTGTGGACGAATTGCCTTGTTTTCCTTAACTTAGATCTAAATTTAAGGGATTTAATCAAGGAGCAGCATGATTTTTGGTTAAACATTTTACCAAATCTAGATAATAAACACAAAAGGAGCCTTTTTATTTTATTAAACTTCGCCTACACTTGGTTATTATGGCATGAGAGAAACTCTAGGAAGTTCAAATTCAAGATGAAATCGGCTGATAATACTATTTATGTCATTCTTAAGTATATTCATCTGTGGGCAGGTATGGGGAAGGAGAAGTTTGTGGATACTATCGCAACACGTGTTCATGACCGCAAATGCAGATGCATTGGTGGTTAATTTGCTATGTATGCCATACTTTATTACCATATATATGATGTATCTTAAGTATGATGTGTATTGTTTTGGCTTGTATTACCTGCTGCGTCAGGGTATGGTTGTTTTGGTTGGCTTGTAAATGATGTAATTATTCTACACTCTCTGTACTGAACTCTATGCTATAATATATTTCTAGGCGTGAATCATTAGATTCACTACCTTTTGCTATCAAAAAAAAAAAAATTACATTAGCAGCGGAAAAATAATACATAACACAAATGAAAGAAATGCACAGATACAAAGCTTTCCGAATACAACTCGACCTATAATCCAGGATCCTGGAAAAGAAATATCTGCATAAACCAAAACTACTAGCTGCCCATATGGAAAATAGGGGCACCCAGAGTTTAGGTAGAAACAATAAACTCCGAGTCAGTCATGGGGCTGGTGTGAGAACTAAAACAATTATTTAAAACTTAACTTGAAATGTGAAGCATATCACATGACAACGCCATATGTCATGGAACGGATTTACCCCCATGAATACCAGTGCCTAAACAATAACCAATAATAGAGATATGGATCTATAATCCATCAATCACCATGCGATTTCCCAATCTACCCATTTAGGATTAATTTTCAAACTTAGATTTCAAAATCCAATTCACTTTACAAAAATTACTCCTTTGGACTTTATTTCCCGATTTCTTATTTCTAATCATTTGAAATACAATCTAGCTTTATATCAAAGTAGATTTCACTTCAGGATCTTAAACCAAAATCTTTGGAAGTACGAATTCCAAAACATCACAATGCATACAAACAAGTATACAACCAAATATTGCGCTCCCCGTCGACAAGGCAAAGGGTACGCACCAAAGAAACTCGATATATAAATGTGCACCTCCCACGATGGTGCAGGCTACACTGATGTTGCACCATCCCACACTCTGGAGGAAGACATACACCGCTCTCTCACCCATACTTTTAGTCATCCGGGTCACTCAAATCTTTAGCCACATACCAAATCATTTCATATCCCCAAGTAGGGAAAATCATTTCACAACATAATAATCATAAATACTTTCCAAAATATGGTACTTTACATTAGCTGTTCACACATATGATCAGTCACTATTAATTACATAACCTTTGAGCTTGTACATCTCAAAGAAGGGTGTTAAGCAAGAGAATAAATTCTCCGCCACCAAAAAGATATATCATCAATAGCAACTAATTGGTTATGTGTTGAACTACAATGTCAAACACATAATACATTTCGAAATAATTTTGACCACTCAGGTTTAGGCCTTGAACTCCTTTCTGTTTTATAAAACGTTTTATAAAACGTTCCCTGTCCAAAATCGGGAATACATTTCTTCACTCAAGAAAAATATCATTTCAAAATCATTCATTAAATTTTAAATGAACTCAACAACATCGCCAAACATCTCATGGTCAAATCGTGAAGTGTTTCACAAGATGTTAGCATACACATATTTCTATCCAACCCAATGCTAAATGTAAAAGCATATTCGCTCATAAATTGGTCGAGCACAACCCAAACCGTCAATCAATCACAATCAATTTCAACAACCAAGTATATTTGGTTTATCACATCTCATGTTTTGGCAAACTTAATTACTGTTCATTCATTCCAATCTAATTAAAGATTTATTAAAACTCCAGTTTAGTTTTAATCTCAAAAATCATCCTTAATGATTATTCAACTATTAGGAAAATTAATCCTGCTTTAACTCGGGTTAAAGAACAAATGTTATTTAAAACACAATTCACGATAAACCCAAAATCATCTTCCATCAAAATGGAATCTTCACGGAAATCACAACAGTATACAATCGATATAAATTTCCGTGTCAAACTAATACTATAAGTGAAATAGCGACAAGACCTTTTAAATTCCATATATAGTAACAGTCTCCCTTCACAAAAGCTCATCTCGATTTTTACCAAATCAAACTCCATTCAATTTCAAATTCTTATATTAAATTAGGAAACTTTACTTTGGACAATTTCCATTAAATCTTAATTAAAAGATTTGTAAATTCCAAATCATGTCTTCACTATTAATTTGGTTAAAGAACTAATGTTATTTAAAACACAGTTCACGATATGCCAAAATCCAATCTCATTTCAATTCCAATTAAATATTAATTAATTGGTAATCTTCTCCAAATCTTAGTTAAAAGATTTATTCTATTCTCAACTGGGTTTGAGAACAGTGTTAATGAAGACACCATTCATGACAAACCCAAAATCCAATTTGATATTAAATACAAGGCTCTGAATAGAAATTATATCGACTTATATTCAATATCAAATTCTGAAACCAACAAATATCGTATTTGGGAATAAAGATATATATATATATATAAATATACGTTCCAAATTCCTCAACAATATCCATATAATCATGGAATCCAATACCGATATATTCCAAAGACTATTTCCCTCAAAACCATTCCAATTCATACATTGGAAAATTCTGGTTATTTTAAAACCCATTTTCAAATCCAATTTATTTATTTAAAAACATTGGATTTTTTTTCTAGTTAATAACTAGTTCATTTCGATAAAAATATATTTTTATCTTTTCAAAACTTGGAATTTTTCATCCAAAATCTTTCCAAATAATTTATTATGATTTTACACAATTTTTCTATATTTTTAATAATTTTATTAAGGCCCTTACAGTCGGTTTCCAATAACGACCACTGAACTGCATTCATTGCGACTTTTTTTGAAATTGATTTGGATATAATTCCAAATCCAACAGTTAGATTTCAAATCTCTTATAATCATTGGAAAGCTCTTTTCGATACGGACCCAACGATTCTTCTTTTAGGAGAATCCGACGATCAGATCTCCCGTTACATCAATTTGAAGTCAATGGTCGAAATTAGCGAACGGTCGCTGCGTGATGCGTTCTATTCAAGCCATTAAATATATAATATATTTATCGTCGATTTCCAGTTAAGATGTATTTTATAAATCGTTTATAAATTTGTTTTAAAATGATTTCAAATTCCTTTTCAATTTTACATCAAAATTGAATATTCCATTACATGACAATTTTATACTGTGTAGATATATGTTAAAAATTATATTTTTAACAATCCAATAATTGTTTCATTACATGCCAATTTTATTCATTGCATGTATATGTTAAAAATTATATTTTCAAACAACCAATAATTATTTCATTACATTATCATTTTATATATCATGTATATAAGCTAAAAAATATTATTTTTAGCAAAAAAATATTTATTTCATTACATGACCATTTTATAAATCGTGTGTATATATATATTATTCACATCTTATATATATATTTTATTCGCATCGCATATATATATATATATATATATATATATATATATATATATATTATTCACATTTCATTTATATATATATATTATTCACATTATATATATATATTTCACATCACATATACATAATTTATTCACATTTCATATGTATATATATATATATATATATATATCTCACATTTCATATATATATATATATTATTCACATCGCATATTTTTTTTCCATATAATAGATATATATACTTTATACAACACACACACATACACACACACACACATATATATATATATTATACAATGCATATATATATTATTCAACGCATACATATATATATATATATATATATATATATTATGCAACGCATTTTTTTTATTTACTCCATTTCACATCACAATCACAGCACAATACAATCAAACAAATCATCCATGGTCTGTGGACGAGGGAGGTGAGCTGACAGGCACCGTACAACATTTGTGATAATTAAATACGGATAAAATCAATACTGACAGTTCATATATTCAGTTATAAAATAAATAACTATACAAAAAATTATAGTGAGAAGTTCTTACTTTGATCGGATATAAATAGTTGCCGACGATTGTTTTTAATTGATTTAAACCAGGGTTTAAATTCAACTAAATTCCTGGATGCCTCTGTTTGCTTCCAAATCTATTTGTACACCTAGTGCTTAGCTCAACGATTCCAACGGACTCAGTTTTGTTGAAATCTGATATAGTATGAGAAAGATACCATATTTTGTATGTTCATTACATTATATGAATATAATTTTCAAATTTAATTAAATAAAATTAACCTAAACAAATCTGGTCGTTCCTTCTTCTTTGTTCTGGTTCCAGGAGAAACCCGTGTTGTACCCATTCATAGTCTCCTAGGGTTCCCAATGAACAACATCTCGACGCCCTAGCACCAGATCCAAGACCGCCGCTGCCAAGCCCTGACTGCTCTCCGTCCGCCGATGGCCACCATGCCAAACTCGAGCGCCACCTCAGCTTTGAAAACGCCTGTGAACGGTGAACATTTAGGCGCTGAAATCTCACCACTCACTACACTAAAAATGATCCCGTCTATTGAATCTCTAGATCATGAAGCCCTCTTCTATATTTGTTTATGAAGTTTTGAAATTTATATCATAGATTGTAATATTTTAGCATTTGATTTCAGGAGCATTCTGGCCGTTGATAATTAACTAGCGGCAGCTTCAGATAGAAGAGGCTATGGTTTCAAAAGGGCGTGGGGGGGGGGGGTATTTATATAATTAATATTTTATTATATTATTCTTTTAAATTTCAAAAATGCTTGTTTTCTGATACGAACTCCAAATCAAACCCAACAACTGTCGTCCTTAGCGTAATACCTCCATTCTGAACATATTGGGATATCTCCCATAAGCCAATTTGATTGTTTCAATCAGTTTTCATTAAAATTAAAATATAAATTAATATAACGTTCAAAATTGATTTTAACGTACATTTTAATTTACCGGGACCACATACTGACTCCAAAAATCATAGGAAAATAAATCTAGCTATGTTTTGACGATACGGTCCTAACTAAACTAATTTCGTCGAATTTGGAGACCGTTTTAAAAATGACCATTTTTTAGTCAATTAAATTCAAACTAAAAGTACCAAACACGTTTAAATCCACCACGTTCACATATTAATTCCAAAAATTATGAAATTTGAATCTAGCAATAATTTGACATTCTGGATCCAACAAAAGTGGTTTCATCGAAAACGGAGGTCGTTTACAAAATGGCTATTTTTAAGGGCTATATATTATATAAAATATATATAAATTCCATAGCGACTATTTTAAATTTTAAACTAGGCATAACTTTTAATTTACATTATAGAATCTCAGTTTTTCACATTCGTTAGAAAGATATAATTTAACAGATTCAAATATTTCTGGTTTTACTCAAATTCGATTTATTTTGAGTTCTGTACATTCAATTTAAATTTAAAATCGAATTTTCAAACTACTACGCCATTTCCGGCTCATTTTATAATTAAAATAAATTTATTTGTGCTAACTTTGATTAAAATAAATTTGTTGTTGTTATTATTTAAAACAAATCATTTTAAATATCCAAAATTCTTTAAAATAACTAAAATAAAAATTTTAAATTGGTTTTGAAAATCCAGGTTGTTACATTCTCCCCTACTTAAAATCTTTTCGTCCTCGAGAAGGAACGGAGCTGAAAGTTGTTTAACTAATCAACTCAACTTTCATACTGGCTTTCATTCCTCAACTTTTCAGTTTATAAGAATTTTCAAATTTCTCAAAAATTTAGCTAACACCCTAAATTTCTGAAAAATTTCAGCATAACCTCTTTGTACGTGGAGACCTTTAAAACCGCAACTTGCCACACAGGGCCTCACAAATCCAAAAAAGAAAAGAAAAAGCCAAGCGACTAGCCAATCGGCTCATAAAGTCATCAAAACCCAAGAAATACAATAAACATGTACTTATTTGTCGGGCATGCAAGTTTATTCCTCTTCTTAGCGTCCTTGCTATGACCTGTTCAATGTATATACATGTACATATATGCAATTTCAATCAATTTTCAATTTAGTTCAATATTTGATTCGATTTGGCTAAATTTACCTTTTGTTCTCTTATTGGTTAAATTAATTATCATTCCAATATTTTTATTAGTTAAACAAATGATTAAACATCACAACCTGCAATCAATTAGTTGATTAAATTTTCAAACATATGTCTTTCTATATATACTTCAAAATCATATTTTTAGTGCCAAATCGCAACAATAAATCCTATCTATGTTTTGGTTCTCACACCAGTCAATTGGAAATATACAGATTTCTACTACAACAAAAACACCATATTACAACTTTAATTTTACAACGGTGCGAAAAGCACAGTTGTAATAAACGCTTTTTTACAACTGTGCAAAACGCACTGTTGTAATAAATGTTTTTTACAACTGTGAAAAAATCACTGTTGTAATAAATATATGTATCACAACTTTTCTATTTTGTCTGTTGTAATAACTAATATATATTAATTAATTTCTGATAATTAATAGTTAAATTAGAAAGTTGCTTAAACTTATTTTTAGTAACTCTTTTTCTATTTCTTGTATTAGAGACCTATTAAATATTAATAACAACTTATATTTAATAATTAGTAATATTAACATTTAAGAATAATTCATATTCAATAATAAATTTACAAATTAGCACCAATTACTGTTAGATTAGACAAAAACCGCTTAATTGATGATTAATAAATAATAGTTACTTTTTAAAAATTACTATTAAATATTTAATAATATATAATCAATAACGTTTACATAATAATTAACTTTTACTAGTTGGAATTCAATTATAACTTTAAATTTGATATAAATTTTTACTTACAAATTCTCAAGAAATCCATAATTATAACCAAGTAATAATACTTGATTATTAATCAAAAATATTAATAACCAATAAATACTATTAATCAATAATTGCTATTTAACTTATAATATTTAAATTTCATTGATGTGAATATCTCTAAATATAATAAAAGTTTAATAAATTGTTACTGCACAATATTTTACTGATAATATTAAATAACTTTCAAAATAATAGTTAAATGATGGGATCAATAAAACACTTTCCTTTGTATTGGTAATTTTTGTCTACATATATCTCCGACACAGCACTTAAGTTATCATTCGAAACAATTTTCAAAGCAACTGGACAAAATCTCAGAAGTTTCCCGCCATACGAAATTTTTGGCTCCAACGCAAAATCAAAATTGCCTCCGTAAACTTCCAACCGCTTCCAGCACTTATTTTTATATTTAGTTTTATATCGAACCCTTCAACGTCCTTCACAATTTCCAATCCCATACCCTTTCGTTATCCTCTGAAATCCGTTCCCCTAAATCGAATTGGGGCTCCTCCTAAACCTGGCGCCTCCTTCATCCAACGCTTCATCGATCCTCGCCCACCAACCGACGCCAGAGCCACCTGAAGCCCCGCCGGTCAGCAAAGCCTCCACCGCCGCTGGTCAGCAAAGCCTCTGCCACCGCCTTGAAATCGCAACCCTTCCTCATCCTTTCATCAATTGTCAACCAAAACTCCCTGTCCCCAAATTCAGAGATGTCCTCAGCCCTCGTCGCTTTCCTCAAATTGGAATTTCTATCGCAAGTTTCAAAGATGCACTCAGCAGCAACAACAGTGAATAAGATCATCACCGAACCCACCATCGTCGAAGCTTGCCCATCGCAAATCGAAGCAACCATTTCTGCCTCAGACCGTCGCTGCGTGGGGTGAGTATTTTGCTAATGAATCTAAGTATCAAAACGTTTTGACAATTTTACTCGTGTTAAATTTGCTAATGAGAGATCCTCTTTTCTTATTATAATTTATAACATTCCGGATTATATCTTAAAATAGGGTTGATGAAAAGGAGGCTGAAAAAATTGAACACGCGTATAGGTGAATCCTTTTCCTTTTCTTTTTGAATTTTGATCTCTTAGTTTTTCACTGCTTTGCGGAATTCTGATATAAACAAACATAAATTCTCCTCATAATTAACATTCTTATATCTTTATACGTTATGCATGGAAAGTTGAAAGTAGAAACATAATGGTAGGAGCAGGTTATAATAACCAAGACCATTGGATTAGTTGGAAAAAGAGTACAAAATGTTTTAGTGGAGCAGGTCATTCATTCTTTCAGCAAACTAGACATTGCAAAGACTATTGGATTATGTTGGAAAAATTAGTAGGTTTAAGGTTTATGTTCTCATTTCTGCTTCGGTTTGTTATAAAGAAATGAATGGTTGTTGTGTTGAGCGATATTAGTAGGTTATTTATGCAAGTTTCCTGTGAATGAGCCCTTTTATGTGTCAAGATATTATAACAAAATTGATTTTTGTTATGTGTATACAAAATTGCAGACAACTTGCAGATAGATGAGAACGAAGAGAAGGTCAAAAAAGAACGTTCTAGAGCTGACAAGACCTTCAGCGATCTTAAAAAGGTGAGTAATGAGAATCTATGGTGGAACCTTATAAAATTATCTAATTATGTTGTTTATTTGCTGCTGATAAAGAATCCTTTATGTTTTGTATAGGAAACTGATCAAGCGAGGGTAAAAACGAATATAGCATATTACTTTTTTTTGGCAGGGTCCATTGCGTGGCTGGCAAAACTTTATGTTGAATTAATTTGATAAACATGACCAAGCCGCACAAAAATACTTTATGGTTATGTGGTATCATGTTTATGTGGTAACATGATGAGGTTATTTCTCCAGATTTGCTCACAATGGAGTGCGAAAATGTATTACTGGAACATAAGGACATTATGGATGATGGTGTAAAGATTCAGGTAACTTGTACATAACAGTTGTAGTAGATTATGGATGATGGTGTACTCCCATAGGATATGCTTTGTAACGGTCAAGTATGTAATAATGTACGAAATGTTGTCTAAAACTTATTGTTTGTAATGCTGAATATTGGAGTATTTTAATAAATTAGTTTGCAAATAACTGTAATATCGGATTTGCTTATGGAGTATTGCTATATTTAGTGTATTGTTCTTTTCATTTGCAAAAGATGTTTATTTTTTTTAAATTCAAATGTCAATCACAACGGTGCATAACAGTTGTAGTAGATTTTATTACAACGGTGCATAACTGTTGTAATAAAGTTTATTACAACGGTGGAAAAAAGTAGTAAAATATACATATTACAACGGTGTTTCAACAGTGCAAAAAAGTTGTAAAAGATATTACTCTATTACAACTTTTTAATACACGACGGTTGGCCCACCGTTGTAAAATGTATATTACAACGGTGTTCCATCGTTGTAATAGGGACATTTTGTTGTAGTGTTCCCACTTTCGAAACTCGAACATAAATACTGATGATGTCGCGACATCGCCAGAGTTACGCCCGGTCGACTAGATTGTGATTCTATATCCATCCAGTATATTTGAGACTTCGTATACACGCTAGCTAGGCATATATGCAAAATCTTATTATACTTGATTGTCCAAAATCGATTTAAAATAAAATACTCACATACGTATAACAAGGTTTAAATTTTCAAAACAAAATTTGTTTTCATTTTTATTTTAAAAATAACACTCTTTGAAACTCATTCTAGGATATTACTGATCCCATCTCTAACGAGTCATTCTAACTGGATATTACTATTCAATCTCTGATGAATTATTTCGATCAGTTCTAATGTGTCTTGTTCTCGAGCTCTGTAAACCAAAGCTCTGATACCACGATGAAACGACCCAAACTCGTATGTAAGGGAAAGCCCGGATTGAGTTGAAAACACAACAAATCAGAACACAAACAATAGAACTTTCATTGCTTATTACAACAACTTCATCAGAGTACTAGAATACAACAGAGTAAGAATAAATAATATACATCAGAAAAATAACAGAGATTTAAATTATATTAGCAGCGGAAAAATAATACATAACAAATCTGAAAGAAATACACAGATAAAAAGATTTCCGAATATGGCTCCAGCTGTAAATCCAGGATCCAGGGAAAGAAATATCTGCAAAAACCAAAACTACTAGCTGCCCGTGTGGAAAATAAGGGCACCAGAGTTTAGGTAGAAACAATAAACTCCGAGTCAGTCATGGGACTGGTGTGAGAACTAAAATAGTTATATAAAACTTAACTTGAAATGTGAAGCATATCACGGGACCACGTCGTATGTCACGGAACAAGTTTGCCCCCATGAATGCCAGTGCCTAAACAATAACCATATACAATGCATAAATCAACATGCGATTTTCCAATCTACCTATTTAGGATTAATTCCCAAACTTAGATTTCAAAATCCAATTCACTTTACAAAAATTATTCCTTTGGACTTTATTTCCCGATTTCTTATTTCAAATCATTTGAAATACATATCTAGCTTTATATCAAAGTGTATTTCACTTCGGGATCTCAAACCAAAATCTTTGGAAATATGAATTCCAAAACATCACAATGCATACAAACAAGTATGCAACCAAATATCGTGCTCCCCATCGACAAGGCAAAGGGCACACACCTAAGCAACTCGATATATAAATGTGCATCTCCCACGATGGAGCAGGCTACACTGACGATGCACCATCCCACACTCTGGGGGGAAGACATTCACCACCCTTTCACCCATAATTTTAGTCATCCTGGTCACTCGAATCTTTAGCCACATACCAAATCATTTCATATTCCCAAGTAGGGAAAATCATTTCACAACATAATAATCACAAGTACTTTCCAAAATATAGTACTTTACATTAGCAGTTCACACATATGATCTGTCACTATTAATCACATAACATTTGAGCTCATACATCTCAAAGAAGGGTGTTAAGTAAGAGAATAAATTCTCTGTCACCAAACAGATATATTATCAATAGAAACTATTCAGTTATGCGTTGAACTACATTGTCAAACACATAATACATTTCAAAATCATTTCGACAACATCGGGTTTAGGCCTCGAAATCCTTTCTGTTTTATAAAACATTTTTATAAAACATTCCTTGTCCAAAATCGGGAATACATTTCTTCACTTAAGAAAAATATCATTTCAAAATCATTCATTAAATTTGAAATGAACTCAATAACATTGTTAAACATATCATAGTCAAATCGTGAAGTGTTTCACAAGATGTTAGCATACAAATATTTCTATGCAACCCAATGCTAAATGTAAAAGCATATTTGCTCATAAACTGGTCGGGCACAATCCAAACCGTCAATCAATCACAATCAATTTCAACAATCAAGTATATTTGGTTTATCACATCTCATATTTTGGCAAATTTAATTACTGTTCATTCATTCCAATCTAATTAAAGATTTATTATATTCAACTTTTAGGAAAATTAATCCTGCTTTTACTCGGTTTAAAGAACAAATGTTATTTAAAACACAATTCACGACAAACCCAAAATCATCTTCCATCAAAATGGAATCTTAGTGGAAATCACAACAGTATATAATTGATATAAATTTCCGTATCAAACTAATGCTATAAGTGGAATAGCGACATAGCCTTTTAAATTTCATATATTGTAACAATCTTCCTTCGCAGAAGCTCATCTCGCTTATTACCAAATTGAACTCCATTCAATTCAAATTTCTTATATTAAATTGGAAAACTTTACTTTGGACAATTTCCATTAAATATTAATTAAAAGATTTATAAATTCCAAATCATATCTTCACTGTTAATTGGGTTAACAAACCACTACAACAAAATGACCTTATTACAACTGTATTTTTACAATGTCACAAAATGACAGTTGTAATATAGATTTTTAACAACATTTTTTTCTAAAGTTGTAATAAACTTATTTTCAACAACACTTTTATTTTGACTGTTAAAATAGATATTGATTACAACATTTATTTTATGACTGTTGTAATAAATTACTATATTCAATAACTTTTATTTTTTATTTTTTATTATTAATATTTTTATTAAAATATAATAATTAATGTAAAAATTATAATCGATAATTATATTTTAATGTATAAGAAGTTCAAAGAAACCTTAACTAAAATTTTAAAAATATATCAGCTTCGAAATTTAATAAATTCAAAACATATAAAATAATTTTTTAAATAAATTTAAAGTTTTATAAAATATTTATAATTTTAAAAAATTTCTTGGTTCCCACTTTTGCAAAAATTTAGCAATCAATTAGCTTTTTATTTCTTACAATAAATGAACTTCAAGGACGATGTGAATATTTAAATGATATAACCGATGACCCATAATAAAAAATTCATTTAATTACCTAGACTAGTTTACTAAACACTATAAGAAATTAAATTACAATTAAGAAAACAACAAAGATTTCTTGTTGAATATAAAAATATTTAATGGTTAACATAATAATTTCATTTGTTTTACTCTATCATTTATTTATAATGTTCTATTTCCACTTATTGTCATTTTTAACTAATCGTTCGAAATGGCATTCCAGGATCCCAAAATCAAATATGTAATTTGCTCCATAACATGACTTTTGGCTCCAACACTATTTTTTTCCCTCTACATAGCTTTCTTTTTGCCTATGTTAGGAATTTGCTTATCTTTTTCATTTAATCTTCCAGCTCCTTGAGATTTCAACGCTAACCCCAACCCTAATCTCTACTTCAAGAAAATTCCAAATTCCTTTTTACTCTTCTTTCCACTTTCTCCTACAGAACTTGGAAACGATCTCTTTCCATTCGCAAGCCACATACCTCTACCGCAAACCTTTTGACATGGTCCGAGGTTCCTCCTTCCTCCGCGGTTGTAGATTCTGCTTCTGTGCCAAGGTGAAGCAACAAACCAGCGAGTGGAACAAGTCCGGTGAAGTTTGGGGGACAGATGAACGAGGAAGAAGCTAAAAATGTGTTCAAAAATGCTGCTAAACAATGCTCAGGATATAAGCTCAGAGAGATAACTGGAAATGGTATTTTTGCAGTTGATGGTGAAAATGGTGCATCTGAATCCATCGATGCAGCAAATTCTAGTAGCAAGAGCTTTACATATAAGCCAATTTTGTTATAGCAAATTTTCCATACAAATTCTGACATGTACATTTATTTTGCAGGAATGTGGTGATTATAGTCATAGTTGCACTAAACGTGTTGTTTATTCTTATCTTGCTCGGTAAATAAAGCAGTTTAATGCTTCAAAACATTGCTTTACTACAAGATGTATATTGCAATCTCTCTCTAATTTAACAAGTCAACCATTTTTGAATATTTTTGCAGCATTGGCACCATTTTCCACGTTACTATAAGTTTTAGAATCTAAGAACTCAATACCTTCAAAAAAGAAAATTTCACCAGTACCTCAAATCAAACTCTAAGACAATGCTAATTATTGGGGTCATCCTTGTTAATAGGTTTAAGACTCTTTGCTAGATATTGACATGCCTTTTCTAGGCATACTTTGGACTATACTATTTCCTATACAAGTAAGCATCCTGGGCCTTTATTTGATCCATTCATCACATGAATGTCATTATGATTTTGGTTGCAATGTTTCTTTATCTTTTGGTAGTTGTAATACATGACCGTTATAGCACAAAAGGGGAAGTTGCAGTAATATGAGGTGTTGCTACAGCGATGAAACATGATTTTGTAGTGAAATTATAGTGTTACTCAAACTGGAAGATACCTACATGATTTTGATTGTAGTAAGCTTTTGTGTTGATACAAGTGGTGCAATAAGGTGAAACTGCATGGATTTATGGTGATGCTGCTGGGTTACTACATGGTTTGAATATATAGTGATAGTAGAGAAATAGGGCACTACTGTGTTACTACATGGTTTGGATATATAGTGTTAGTAGAGAAATAGGGCACTGATGTGTTATCACTTTGATATGTTTGTGAGGAGGTATCATTTAAAGATTTAGAGAAAGATCAAGTAAATGCAGTCTTGACAACTGTTGCTCAGGGTATGTCTCAAGCAGATTACACTTTAAAAATCCATCTTGATGTAGTTAAATCATTTGTATAATGCTAAGTCGACTGCTTATTGAAATCATGTTCAGACTAGCAAGAAAGTTGAAATTCAGCTAATAACTGCAGATGATAAAGAGAAGCAAAGCGAGCTGCAAGCATTACTATGTCAAAGGTCTACTCTTCATGAACAAGCCGTGCTTGCCATGTAGAGTGCAATCTTTTGTCATTGTATTACTGGGTTGAGGCTTATGTTATGTGAACTTGTCCAGGTATGATTTCATTTCGGCATGGATTATAAAAGAAAAACTGGTTTGAGGCTTATGATTTGTTGCGTGTCCAGGTATGTCGATTCTTTTATATATATATATATATGTATATATGTGTGTGTGTGTGTGTTTGTGTGTGTTGTAACTTGTGTATAGAATGCTAGTTATGTTTGATGCTATTATGATTTGGTATTGTTGGCTTTAAAAAACACTTTCTATTCTTTTTTCTAACAACAGACTTATTCTTATGCAACAGGTCTCAGATCATGGCAGTGAACTTGCACCAAAATGATAAATGGCATAAAGATTTCGTTGTCTTCGACTAGTGTACTTGCGTAGGATATGCAACTTTTTGTGGATAACTTGTGCTTGTACTAAGTTGTTTTGTAACTGTCCAGTATGTAATAATGTGCGAAATATTTTCTAAAACATTTTGTTTGTAATACTGAAAATTTGAGAATTTTAATAAATTAGTTTGCAAATAATTGTAACATCTGATTTGCTTATGGAGTATTGCTATATTTAGTGTATTGTTCATTTCAGTTTCAAATGATTCCTATTTTTTTTAAATCGCAACTGTCAATAACAACAGTGCATAACAGTGTAATAGATATTTTTACAACTGTGCATAAATGTTGTAATAAAGTTTATTACAATGGTAGAAAACAGTTGTAAAATAAACACATCACAAGGGTGTTGCACCAGTGCAAAAAAGTTGTAAAAGATTTTAGTATATTACGACTTCTTAATAGACGAAGGTGGCCCCACCATTGTAAAAAGTCCTTCACAACTTTTTTCCACCATTTTAATATGTCTAATTTGTTGTAGTGAACTAATGTTATTTAAAACATAGTTCACGATAAACCAAAATCCAATCTCATTTCAATTCCAATTAAATATTAATTAATTGGTAAACTTCTCCAAATCTTAATTAAAACATTTATTCTATTCTCAACTAGGTTTGAGAACAATGTTAATGAAGACACCATTCAGACAAACCCAAAATACAATTTGATATTGAATACAAGGCTCTGAATAAAAATTATATCGACTTATATTGAATATCAAATTCTGAAACCAACAAGTATCGTATTTGGGAATAACGATATATATATATATATATATATATATATATATATCTTCCAAATTCATCAACAATATCTGCATAATCACGGAATCCAATACCGAAATATTCCGAAGATTATTTCCCTTCAAAACCATTCCAATTCATACATTGGCAAATTCTGATTATTTTAAAACCAATGTTCAAATCCAATTTATTTATTTAAAAACATTGGATTTTTATTCTAGTTAATAACTAGTTCATTTCAATAAAAATTTACTTTTATCTATTCAAAACTTGGAATATTTTATCCAAAATCTTTCCAAATCGTTTATTATGATTTTACACAATTTTGGCATATTTTTAATAATTTTATTAAGGCCCGTCGGTTTCCAGTAACGACCACCGAACTGCATTCATAGCGACCTTTTCTGAAATTGATTTGTACATAATTCCAAATCCAACTGTTAGATTTCAAATCTCTTATAATCATTGGAAAGCTCTTTTTAATACGGACCCAACGGTTCCGGTTTTAGGAGAATCCGACGGTCGGATCTCCCGTTACATCAATTTGAAGTCAATGGTCGAAATACGCGAACGTTCGCTGCGCGGTGCGTTCTATTCAAGCCATTAAATATATATAATATATATCATCGATTTCCATTCAAAATTTATTTTATAAATCGTTTATAAATTCGTTTTAAAACGATTTCAATTTCCTTTTCGATTTTACATCAAAATTGAATATTCCATTACATGACAATTTTATACCGTGGGTATATATGTTAAAAATTATATTTTTAACAATCCAATAATTATTTCATTACATGCCAATTTTATTCATCGCATGTATACGTTAAAATTTTATTTTCAACCAACCAATAATTATTTCATTACATGATCATTTTCTATATCGTATATATAGGCTAAAAATAATATTTTCAGCGAACAAATATTTATTTCATTACATGACAATTTTATATATCATGTATATATATATATTATTCACATTTTATATGTATATTTTATTCACGTCGCATATATATATTTTATTCACATTTCATATATATATTTTTCACATCGCACATATATATAATTTATTCACATTTCATATATATATACATATATATTTCTCACTTTTCATATATATATATATATATATATATATATTATATTCATATCGCATATATATATTTTTCATACAACGCACGTATATATTTTGTACAACGCATATATATTATACAACTCATATATATATATATACTTTATTCAACGCATATATTTGTTATACGACGCATATATATGTATATATATATATGTATATATATATATATATATTTTATTTACTCCATTTCACATCACAATCACAACACAATAATTCAAATAAATCGTCCATAGTCTGTGGACGAGGGAGGTGAGCTAAAAGGCACCATACAACATTTTTGATAATCAAATACGGTTAAAAATCAATACCGGTTGTTCATATATTCAGTAATAAAATAATAACTCTACAAAAAAATTATAGTGAGAAGTTCTCACTTTGATCGGATAGAAATCGTTGTCAACGATTGTTTTTAATTGATTTAAACTGTGGTTTAAATACAATTAAATTCCTAATTGCCTCTGTTTGCTTCCAAATCTGTTTGTACGCGTAGTGCTCGGCTCTACGATTCCAATGGACTCAGTTTTGTTGAAATCTGATATCGTATGAGAAAGATACGATATTTTATATGTTCATTACATTATATAAATATAATTTTCAGATTTAATTAAATAAAATTAACATAAACAAATCAGGTCGTTCCTTCTTCTTTCTTCTGGTTCTAGGAGAAACGTGCGTTGTACCCATTCGTAGTCTCCTAGGGTTCCCAACGCACAACACCTCGACGCCCTAGCACCGGATCAAGACCGCCGCCGCCAAGCCATGACGGCCCTCCGTCCACCGATGGCCACCATGCCAAACTCGAGCGCCACCTCAGCTTTGAAAACGCCTGTGAACGGTGAATGTTTAGGCGCTAAAATCTCACCACTCACTACACTAAAAACGATCCCCTCCGTTCAAACCCTGGATCATGAAGCACTCTTCGATATTTGTTTACGAAGTTTTGAATTTATAGCATAGATTATAAGATTTAGGCATTTGATTTTGGGAGCATTCTGGCCACTGATAATTAACCGGTGGTGGCTTCAGATAGAAGAGGCTAGGGTTTCAAAAGGGGTGGGGGGTATTTATATAATTAACATTTTATTATATTTAATTCTTTTAAATTTCAAAAATGCAGGTTTTTCGATACGAACTTCAAATCAAACCAACGACTGTCGTCCCTAGCGTAATACCCTCATTTCGAACACATTGGGATATCTCCCATAAGCCAATTCGACTGCCTCGATCAGTTTTCATTAAAATTAAAATATAAATTAATATAACGTTCAAAATTGATTTCAACATACATTTTAATTTACCAGGGCCACGTACTGACTCCAAAAATCACAGGAAAATAAATCTAGCTATGTTTTGACGATACGGTCCTAACTAAACTAATTTCATCGAATTTGGAGATCATTTGAAAAATGACCATTTTTTAGTCGATTAAATTCAAATTGAAAGTACCAAACACGTTTAAATCCACCACGCTCACATATTAATTCCAAAAATTATGAAATTTGGAATCTAGCAATAATTTGACATTCCGGATCCAATAAAAGTAGTTTCGTTGAAAACGGAGGTCGTTTGCCAAATGGCTATTTTTAAGGGCTATATATTATATAAAAGTGAATATTAGGCACAGGTCCCTAAAACGAAACTTAATTAGGCTCACCCCCGGTCATAAACTTATTGTAAATTTAGTCCCTATTTTCAAAAACATATAAAAACATATAAAAAAAATATAAAAAAATCATGTAAATTCGTAATTAATTAAATCAAATAATCGTGAAAAAAATCAGACCAAAAAAACATCAAAAACAACGTCGAAATCACGAAATACAGAAAATCAACGAAATGCAGTAAATTGCATCAAAACATGCATATAAGTCGATTAGTTGCATACATCTATGCATTTATTTCAAATCTGCGTCAAAACTGCAGTATAAATGCATACATGTATGCACATATTGTTAAAACATGCATCTGCCGATGCATTTATTTAAAAACTGCATACCTACGTGCAACTTATTCACGTTTGCATGTATTTTGACATATATGCACACATGTATGCAGTTATATAGAAAAACTGCATACATGTATGCAATTTTTCAAACAGGCGTGCATAAATATATGCATGTGTATTCGAATAGTTGCATAAATGTATGCAACTATTCGTAAAAGTTGCATACATTTATGCAACTTTTTTTTTTAATTTCTGTGGACTTCTGGGAATGTTTACAGATTTTAGAATTTTTTTTTTTTTTTTTTAAGTGATAGCGCCTGAAAATTTGGACAGAAAACGAAAGAGGCGGAGGTATGGAAAGTGGCAGGCGGAAGATTCCAGGCGGCAGCTAAAATAGGGGGCGGGTTTACAGAGAAAACATTAATTACAGGGATGTACTGTGAATTTAAAAACTTGCAAATAGTTGCATACATGTATGCAACTTTTGCCAATAGTTGCATACATGTATGCAAGTATTTCTGAAGCTGTTTTAGTTGAAAATGCATGCAGAAACCTGCATACATGTGTGCAACTATTTGAAATACTTGCACACATGTATGCAAGTATTTACATGTGAAAATAAAATGTGTGCAGAAACCTGCATACATGTATGCAACTATTTTAAATACTTGCACACATGTATGCAAGTATTGCATGTAAAAATATAACAGAGAAATACTTGCACAGATGAATGCAAGTATTCCAAATATGTGCATGATTTGATGCAGATTACTGCATTTTTCGCTGTTTTCTGTATTTTTTTGATTTTGATGCATGTTTTGATTTTATTATGATCTGAATTTTTAGGCGAGCACATGTTTTATTTAAATACGAATTTACGTGATTTTTTTATATTTTTTTAATATTTTTTTGATGACTTTTCAGAAAATAGGGACCTAATTTACAATAAGTTTATGACCGGGTTTTTTTTATATTTTGAAACTTAATAGGGACCTCTAAAAAACGCACCCTATATAAAATATGTATAAATTTCATAGCGACTATTTTAAATTTTAAACTGGGCATAAATTTTAATTTACATTATGGAATCTCAGTTTTTCACATTCGATAGAAAGATATAATTTAATAGATTCAAATATTTCTGGTTTTACCGAAATCCAATTTATTTTGAGTTCTGTACATTCAATTGAAATTTAAAATCGAATTTTCAAACTACCGCGCCATTTCTGGCTCGTTTTATAATTAAAATAAATTTATTCATTCTAACTTTGATTAAAATAAATTTTTAGTCGTTATTATTTAAAATAAACCATTTTAAATATCCAAAATTCATTAAAATAGCTAAAATAAAAATTTTAAATTGATTCTGGAAATCCGAGTTGTTACACTCACATTGAAACAAATGTTTAATAGTGTTCTTAATCTTCTGATGTCTTCCATCATTCTATGTACTAAGAATTTAAATACTGAGGAACTTCGAGAATAAAAATATACATAGTTATTACATATGAATAATAAGTTTAGTTGAACCAAATCATAAATGTTATATGGACTAAACATATACTTAAAACTATAATCTACAAAATTTAGCTGGACTAAAACATTGTTTCCTATTGTAACCTATTTGTTTTTGCAAACGCGAGTACAATATAAATTAATTTTGGGGTATCCACATATCTGTTAACATAAATGTTACTAATCCTGCATAGATTGAATTTTATTCCATGGTAGAATTCAATTAAAACATATTATAAAAGTATATGGTGAGACTATACATGTAAATAGTAAGAAATTAACATTGATGCTATGAGTGATAACTAACATAACAATATCAATTTCCAAAAAACGTATAACATTTCATTCCAAACAAATGGCTGTCTTAGAATTAACATAAATAGAAAATACATGAATTTTTGCTTACATTTCTACAATTAGCTACATCAAAAGAAATTTAAATGTATTCCCAAATCAACTCGTTAACTACCAGAGGAACATAACTGAATGATCTTAACTGTAGAATAAAATACACGCAACATTTGCTAAATAATAATGAATACAAATCTTAGTTCAACTTCAGTATCTCAAATGAACCAAATTCAGAACTATTGAGTAACAACATCAATAGACGGTGCAATCAAGTCAAAGCAATCTAAATATAAATTGGTAATAACATACTCTAAAATTTAAAATAATAAGTAAATCAAATATACATAAAATCTGTACCTTAAAAAGAGAATATGGGATCTTCCTGTCTAAGAAGTAATGGCATGAAGCTGCAATAGAGAAGAAGGAAGCGTCATTAAAACTACAACATGTACTGATTAGTTTTCAATAGTTTTTTTTTTCAAATTGTAAAATATGACATCGTAAGTAAAAAAAACTAACTTCAAAATTATCACCGTTGAAAAGCAATCAACTTAAAACTACCGTAACCCGCAATTGCATGTACTGGTTTGCATAAACCCAGAATTAGTTAAATAAGTCAAGACCACTAACCTGGAAAACACTAGTTTTCAAAATCAACTTTAATGCAGCGGTTGAATAAAAGTGATAGTCGCAATCATTGGATCATAGGACAGAAAAATCGAAGTTGGCTAGCTTTGGATTTTGGCATATTTAATCACAATGGTGTTGAAGACATGGTTGCTAGGAGAGGGAACTTCCAGGAATGGTATCCGAGCATAACCCAACTCTGTTTTAATTAGTTTTGAAAATGGGGTATGGATCTAAACCGGACAGGTGTCGCCATAAAAATCTTTGGTTTTTGTTTTCCTGTATAAATAATAGATTGATACTTTTAAAATTTTCAATACATAACTTTTACATTTGTCCCATTTTTGGGTAGTCATCAAAAAAATTACCAAAAATTCATATTGAGATTATGCTCAGACAGGCTGCTTACTTTTTCATTGACCAAATCATGAGTCATTGTAAAGGATTATGTAACAACCCGGAAAATCAGAACCAATTTAAAGTTTTGTTTTTGTAATTTTCATGAATTTTGAATACTTAAAATGATTTATTTTAAATAATAATGACTAGAAATTTATTTTTGACGAAATTAGAATGAAATTTTTTATTTTAATTATATAACTAGCCTGAAATGGCGCGGTAGTTTGAAAATTCGATTTCAAATTTCAAATGAATGTACAGGATTCGAAATAAACCAGATTTAAGCGAAACCAATAATATTAGAATCTGAAAAATCCAAATTTCATAGGGGGAATAAAAAGTTATGCCAGTTGAAAATTCAGAATAGTCGCTATGGAAATATAGCCCTTAAAAATTGCCATTTTGCAAACGACCTCCGCTTTCGACGAAACCACTTTTTTTGGATCCGGAATGTCATGTTATTGCTAAATTCCTATTATCATAATTTTTAGGATCAATATGTGAGCATGGAAAAAGAAAATGTGTTTTGTCAGTTTCAGTCAATTTGGATCGACCAGAAAATGACCATTTTTCAAACAGTCTTCAAATTTGATGAAATTAGTTTTGTTAGGACCGTATCATCAAAACATAGCCAGATTTATTTTTCTGGAATTTTTAGAGTCCGTATGTGGCCCTGGAAAATGAAATGTACGTTTAAATTAAATATAAACTGATTTATATTTTAATTTTAATGAAAAATGATCGTAACAGTCGAATTGGCTTACGAAACATATCCCATTGTGTTCAGAATGGGGGTAATTAGGTAGGGACAATAGTCGTTGGGTTTGAATCGGGGTTCGAATGGAAAATTACCTTTTTGAAATTAAAATAATATATATATATATAATTATATATTAGGTCAAAGGGGTCAAACCCATCTCATTTACAAACTCGCGGTCAAACCCATTGTTTCCCCCAAAATCAGCCACCACCGATTGCGATCGCCACCTTCGCCCTCCCTACCACCGTCGCCGCAATCTCCAGCACCCCCTCCGACCGCCACACCCCCTCCACCATCTCCTCCTCTCCGATTTCTTCCTCCCTTCCTCTTTCTATCCAAAACCGCCACATCTGCCACCGTGAGTCCCCGTTTCCTCCGCCACCGACCTCCCCCCGGCCTACCACCGCCGCTGCACCACCCTATAGCCCAATGCCGCCCCTCTGGCCGATCATGAACCCCCTTTGTGCCAAAAAAACCAAGTTTATATATTTTTGTATATTTGCAAACAACACCTCCACATCCACCACTACTTGGCCGTCATCACCCCGCTCCGTCAGCGCCGCTAGTGAGTTTTTATATTATTTTTATTTATTTATGTTATTAAAATGCGATTTTATGATATAACATCGTTGTAAGAATACGATTTTTATTCTTAAGTGGTAAGAAGAGATTATATTTTTCATAACGAAAGGATTATATTTTTCATAACGAAAGGATTATATTTTTCATAACGAATAAAAAGATAATATTTTTATAATGAAAAATATTGAATTTTTATAATGAAAAAGATTGAATTTTTATGATGAAAAAGATTATATTTTTATAATGGAAAAGATTATATTTTGATAATGAAAAGGATTGGACTTTTATATGAATGATTCTGAAATAAAAATTTGATTTTTTTATATATAAGAAGTAGAAATAAAAACATGATTTTTATTTATATAATAGCGATGTAAAAATGTGGTTTTTACTATGAACAACGTGGAAAGGACTGCGTTGGAAATTCGGACAAATCTAAACGATTCAGAAATTCAAAAATAAAAACGACGGAGTGGATCCCAAAGGTGAGAACTCCTCGCTGAAATTGTTTCTATACAGTTGTTTATTTTATAACTGCATATATGAACTGCTCCCCTTCGTCCACAGACCATGGACGACTTGTATGGTTGTGTGTTTGGCTTGATTTGTTTGTGTGAATTTGGTTTGTGATATGGAATGGAAAATAAAATATTTTATCGTTAAAAATATAATTTTTAACGTGTATATGAATAAAATAAATATTCATTTACAAATCGAACGATTTGGAAATGTACACTCATTTGACTGATATAGATTGGGACGATAAATTTCACACATCGTCCAACTGCACAAACAAAATCTGTGTTTATTGTTTGAAAACCCCACACGGGTGTTGGGATGATATTTGACGTACACTAATCCCAATTGTTTAGTTGTATGTTGATCGTTTGGTTGACCGACTGTGTAAGCGTGAATTATTTATATTTAATGCTTATGCAGTTGTTTAGTGCACTCTGGATGATGGTTGATTGTTTATCATTGTTGTTGTATACATGCATTGTATGAAATCCATATAAATAATATTATATGGTAATTGATTGTGTCTGATTCCAATTCAGAACTGAAGAATATTTTAAAATAACGAATATTTTAAAATGATGAATATTTCAAAATAATATTCAGAAAACAATAAAAATATGATTTTGATGTCTGATTTGGGATGGACACGAAAATTGTAATGACCCGGGTTTTTGTCGACCTTGGTTATCGCCATAAACTCAATGATGACAAACCAAACATCGAAAAATACCGGATGATTAATGAAAGAAATTAGAGGGTGAGGAAAGATAAGATAGAAACTTAGAATATAAGAAGAAGAAGAACACAACATCAGAGTAACACGAACCTCACAGCGGAACGAATAACATATAATAGATAACATATCTTTGAAATATAAATCTGTACTTGAATATACATAACATTTCCAAAGTACAACACTTACAGCACAACGGAAATAAACTATAGCTATATGATCCTGAAGCTTCCTGCTCCAGCTCTTCAAGTATCTGTAAATCCCGACTACTTGACTGCCCATACAAAATTGGGCACCCAAGAGTTTAGGGAAAACAAAACAACATAAACTCCGGGTCAATCATGGAACTGGTGTGAGTAAAACAGTTTAAAACAGTTCAAGCGATGAAACGATATCTCATAAGACCACGCCGTATAACGGAACGGGTTTTCCATTATGAGAATCCAAAATATTCTTTATATTAAAAACCTTTTGATATTATAATAATGTCTATCAACCACAATATAATAATCATCTAGCAGAAACGCTTTCATCTCACGTTCTACATATATAGTATACAATCAAAACCGCAAGCACGTATTGGGTAATGGATTTCCAACTACGACAAGGTATGGAACCACCTTTCGCTAGTGTACCTCTAGAAAGGAATACACTGGGTTCAACAAGAACATCTTGCAACCCGGCCACATATGACCGACCACTCATTTCGCTTGAGTGTATCGAATGTATATCACCATCGGTTGGGATCAGCAACCATTTCCCGAATGGGACAACATCAACAATAGATTTTTTTGAAGTAAATGAAACTCTAGATTAGGTGATTATACACCCTACTTCGGAGCGACCGACATAGCCATGCTGCCTGCCCGATTTCTGTCATTTACCGGTTGATGAGGCTTGAGGTTACGCTTCATCATCACATCAGATTCACTTCGAATGCCACATTGTCAGATCCATCGAAAATCACTAATTGACGTCTACAACAGTACAATACAGGCTAGCTAAAGAAGTTTCCTTCTCCGCTTCCACTCTTGGTACGGTTGAAGAAATCAATGTACGTGACCTTTCTGGAAATACTCTGTCAGACATTCATCCATACAAGTCATCCAGGAACAGGATGAACCGAAGGCACTATTCAATACATCCATCTTAGGCACTGTTATCTAAGACTTATACAATAGCCCTTTGCACTTTACTCCGTCTTCAATTATCTTTGGCATCTATGACTCGCAACACTTATGCCAATACAGAGTGGTTCTTTGGATAATAATCCAACTGGTCTCTCCATATTAACAACATTAAAATGGTCAAAAACTTCGACAGTCGGTGAGTTAACTATCAAAGTAAACACGTGTGCAAACAATGATATTATTTCCAAATGGAAATTCTATCTATCAATCATCAATCATATATATATATATATATATATATATATATATATATATATATATATATATCCTTATTTTGTATGTTTAGAAAATATACGTTATTAACACTGGAAAACATTTCCAGGCTTAATTTCGTATCACTATTCTTCCACATCTATCAGACTCTAACCATAAACTAACAAGAGAACAACTTCCTAAGTATAAACCCCGAAGGCCGAAACCAACATCAGATCGATACTCAGGAAACCATTCAACTTATTAATCTCTAGTCAGTTCCTAATTTCTGTTTAACTCCATTTGATTAACTATGTTCGATTAACTTGACTGGACTAACCATATTCGACTAACTCGTTTCGAATTGCTAAATTCGATTAAACTCCTTTTCATTAACTCTATTTACCTTCCCAATAAATATCCCTTATCCAATAATTCCCTTTTTACAGTTTTTAACAGCGTTTATCCACTTATCAAATAATCCCTTTTTACAGCTTTTGTTCACTTATCCAATAATCCCCTTTTAACAGCGTTTATTCACTTATCAAACAATCCCCTTTTAACAGCGTTTATTCATTTATCAAAAAAAATCCCCTTTATCTATATTTATTTTCAAAATAAATTCTCCTTTATATTTCTATTTATTTCCTTAGTGAAAAATCCCTTTATAATATCTTATTTGTTTACCAAATAAATAATCCATTTAAATGTCTTATTTATTTATCTTAAATAAATAATTCACTTTATAATATATTCCACTTTATAAAACCCCTTTGATTTTATAAAAATCTATTTTCAATATTCATTTTGAAAATTCCCTTTTTAACACTCTAGTATTTCTATGGTACTTAACCCATCAAAACACGATGAGCAATATCGTCCAAACACATAAAATCACCAACAGATTATATAGCACATCATATTTTCAATTATATGATAACAATAAAATAATTGTTGAGGAATCCAGCCGGATTCCTCCAACCTATTTCCCTGCATCCACAGATGTTACACAATATGATTATTATCACTTTCAATTCGATATGAACTATTCTGATAAACAGAATCAATATAGAAATTCAACTAACTGACTAGCAGTTCAATCAAACAGTTAACACACAGTCAAGCAGACAATTTTTAACAGTTCAAAATATATGTTACAAAAATATAAACTGTTCAGAGTTAGTGAGATTTACTCACTTTGGCAGTTCATCGTTAAAGAACGATAAACTGTTATTTGATTTGAATCAAACAATTTATTTTGCCATAAATTCAAACGAGCTCCGATGGACTTCCAGCCAGTTTCATGGCATAGCAATCGTCCATACGATCCCAACGAAACTTACGGTTCGTCAATCTGATATCGTATGACCAAGATATTCAATTTACAAGATTGAATACACTTATTTAAATAAATTAAAACTTAGAATTTAATCCCATTGGCCTAACCCCTTCTTTCCATGTTGGCCCATCAGCCCAAACCTCAACCTCAAAAGCCCAGGTCTTCCTTCTTCCACGATGGCCACACAGGAGCCACTGCTCCTTCTCGTTTTCCCTTACTGACGTTTTGAAGCTCCACCCATCCTTAATCACTCCACCGTTCCCACATTTGAAACTACCATAACCTCCCTCAATAAAATCCGCACTACCTTGTACCACTTTCACTCACCTCGCACCTCCCCCCTTAACCGCGTCCCCAGGTCTCCGAGCTTCCCTCCGGTGAACGACGCGTCACAATTTCTGACCGAATACCCCAAAAAAATGTATACAACTTCGGTTTCTCTCCCCTAATCCGAAAATCATACCCAAAACGAATATCAAACCCTATAGTTCGCGAATCCTTAGCCCTAGGATCGCTGCTGATATTTGAGCATCCCGAAAAACTACATCGCACCCACTAACATGAACATCAAATTGAAGCTCGTTGTAACAGGAACTCCATCCAACTTGATTCAGGATTTTTAGATTTTTATTTCGATTTCTGGAAATATATAAAGCTCGGTTTTGGAAAAAATATACTGACGGCGGCATTTGACCGGAAGAGAAAGGGTTTTAGGGTTAGGAAATGTTAAAGGGTTATTTATAGAGGATTTAGATATTTTTGTTTTGATTATTTTATTCGTTTATAATCCATCGTTACTTTCGTTTGTCCTTTAAAAATCCCCATGATCACCTATGACACCGAAAAATCAGGAAAACTGGCATGCAGCTACAGTTCGACATTACGATCCCAACGAAACTGGTTTCGTCGAATTCCGACTCTGTTTGCTCACACAGCGTATTTTTAACCATCGAAATACTAACTGTTTTTCACTCTAAAAATCTGTACGGCCACACAGTGCCTCTAAAAATAACGAAACTGGAAATCTAACAACTATTTAATATTGCGGATCCAACAAAATTAGTTTCGTCGAATTTCGACTTCGTTTGCAAAAGTGGCTATTTTTAAAGCTCTAAATAGCCTATTTAAATATATAGATATATTTAAATATAATTAAATTTAATATAAAAATTAAATATTATCGTACATATTCACAGTGGAATACCATACAGCTCCAGAATAATCCTGTATGGATTTCTAGCTCGATATTTCATCATCAGAGTTATATCGATATTCGATTTATATTTAAATCCTTTTAAAATATAAATAAATTATAAAAGGAATTCCACAGCGACTTTTCTAAAATTTGATTTGGACATAAATCAAAATCTACACGACGAAATATCGATTTTTCTCTTCCACTAGAAAAATATACTTCACCAGCTCCTAACGTTTCTTGTTTCACAGAAATCCGATTTAAAACGGCTTTTGTATATTTGATTGAAGTTCGAATCGCCAAATAACGAACTGCCGCGCTATTTCGAGCTCGATTATAATTATAATATAATTTATACGTTCAACAATCATTAATTAAATATATTCGTTATCGTAATTCAATTCTAAACTGAATTACATCTTTTGAATTCCCAGTTCACACCATATCGCCATTTCGGCCAATTCTGATTATTTCAGAATTAAATATATTATTTAATTATTATTTTAATTAAATATTCAAAGTTATTTAACTAAGCCACCATTTAATTCTCTAAATCACTTTTTATATAATTAAATAAATTAATTATAATACCTCTGCAAATGCGGGTCATTACAATCTTCCCCACTTAAAATAATTTCGTCCTCGAAATTGCTAAGGTAGAGGACGACCCTATCTACTGGTTAGAACTTATTTGTTCACTTCCTAACTTCAGTTTTCAACTAAACCAATTTAATTTCAATTAAATATTAATTAATTCTTATCAATGAAAATTTTCAAAAATCGTGAAAATTTTCTAATACCTTAATTTTAATTTTTTTTTTTGAAATTTTTTGCCAGCACCTCCTTTGTACTGGTCAATACGTCTGTAACGACCCGCATTCTACGCATCATGGGATCGCAGAATATTTATTTCTTTCACATATGAAGTCGTACGGTCATGTAACTTTGGGTGACGACTATTGGGGTCATTTCCCATGTTCATGATTTTTTTCGATTTTTAAATGACCGTTTTGCCCCTAGTAGGTACTGTTTTGGCCATAACTTTTGACTGGAAAGGAATTTTGACCTGAAACCACTTCCATTGGATTCGAATGATGGTTTCTCTTTCCGTAGAGTGGTTACATTAGCCAAACGGACTTACCGTTTGGGAAATATGGCTGAAACAAGGTTTAGAAGGTGAAAAACAACTAATCGGGCTTAACCGGGTGATTAGCAACTAGGCCCAATGGGAGATTTCGGGATTTGGGGTATTTAAGGGCTGCTAGGGTTAGAATTTCGGTTTTAGACTCATTTTTCCAGCCGCCACTTACCTCTTTCAAGCTCTAGCAATGGCCTCCAACACCCAAATCACCTTCTAATCACTTCCTAATCAAGTTTTGGCCTAATCTACATCAAATCAAAGAAGATCTTCACCAAATCAGCGAGAGAGCTGCTGGAACACGTAGGGATTGGATCCAAATCAGAAGATTATTTCAGATCTAAAGTTTGTTTGTGGCTAAGGTGAGTGATTTGCATAGTTCCTCACTAATTATGGCTAATTATGATAATTAGCGAAGATTAGCGAAATTATGGCTCAGAAAAATCTAGAAAAATTCCCAAAATTCTAAAACATCATTTGATGCCCCTGATATGAATTTGGGTTGATTTCGACTAATTTTGCAAATCCCGGAATTTGGGGGATTAAGGGGTAATCAGTGATAATTAGCGAATTTGTGCATGTTAAAAATCTGGAAAAATATTCAGAAATTATGAAATATTGTTTTAGGCCTCTGTTAGAAAATTTGGCTAATTTGGATAAGTTTTGCTAATCCTATCGTTGGATTTGCTTAAACATGCTTAAGAGGAAATATGGATTTTTGGGTATGTTTGATCCGTTTTGACATATCATATTGTTGTTTTGCTGTTTGTGGATGTTTATACATGTTGCTATGACTGTATGATGTGCTTTGCGACTGATTTCAATAGTTAGAATGGTCGAAAACGCCGTCGAGAGGCGTGTAAACCGTCGCTGGAAGTTGACCCGGATCGGATCGCTTATTCCTCCCACGACCCGACCCGATCGTGGTTAGACCCACGAGACGAATCGATGCAGCGCCGTGCCCAAACTGAAGTACTTCGATTCGGATCGCGAATGAGCATTACGACCCGATCCGCGTGGAGATGGAACCCGATCCGATGCACCCACGATCCACGAGTCGCGATCCGAAGCTGGTCACGATCCGACCTGGAGATCATACCACGATCTGAACTGTATGCAGATGACCACGATTCGAGCTGAAGGAGCTTGGCACGAATCGATCTGGAGGGGAGCGCACGATCCGAAACAGAGGGTGACCACGAGCTAGTGACTGCGAACCGAACTAGGGTGGTGCGACCCGAACCGTTGGAGGGCGGAGCACGATCCGAACCTGAAGGAAGACCATGACCTGAAGCGAAGCGAACTGAATGAAGACCGATCCGGAGGATGATGATTAAAACCCGAGATGCAAAGGTAGTCCAAATGGAAGTTAGAGCTCAGGATCCCGGAACCAGTTGGGAACCAATGAGTTCACTTCATGGTTGGGCTTTGCTGCGGGACGTGTGCAAAGGGGTTGTCGGTATTCATAACTTTGGTCCCCCAATGAGAGATGGATAGTGGGCTTGTAGTGATAGTTACACGGGATTGGATTCCGTCATGGCCCAAAGGATTAGAGGACTAAGGTAGTGGGTATCGTATGCTTTACGCACTGAGTGAGAGATGTGAGGATGCTTACTATGTTTGATTGTTTGACATCACTATGACATGCACACCCCCACCCCCATTATCTTTACACCATTTGAAAGGGCACCTTAGAGTGTTGTACAGTATGTAGTGCTAACTCTTTGGTTGCAGGTCCAGGTTCAGGTATGATTGGATTATACCTGTTATTGTTATGTTTTGATGCTTATCGCTCATACCAGGCTTTATGTCTGACCCAGAGTTTTAAGTCTCTTCTTATTACTCTGGGTGCTCACACGAGCAGACTAGAGACAGGTTGCGGTTAACTGGTGATGCGCGAGTAGCTGATTCGGAGGCGAGCAGAAGGCTTCCACGTATGATATATAGATATTCTCCCTGTGTCGTTGGTGGTCGCTACTTGGGCATTAGTAGTGTACCTCCTTTATCTTGCTTTTGCTTTGAGACAGTTTGAAAAGTTGTAATAAGCTATATTTTGGATTTCCGCTGCTATGATGCTCAGTTCTGGTTTTTAGCTTATGCACTGTCTCTCCTGTTTTATGTCAAGTATGTTATTATTATATTTTGTTCTATGCGCTGTGAGACATTCTATAGGTTCCTTGTTAGTTCCTTTCCTTCTTCCTTTTTCCTTCTGGCGACCCGTTCCGTGCTAACTGGACATGTGTACAGCGCACTTTTGTAGTAAATGTCGGTTGGTGCGGGGCGGGCTGTCACACTTGGTATCAGAGCTCTAGGTTGCGTGGTTAACCTAGGGAAAGACACTAGGGAGAGATAGTACGTATATAAGAGCGCGTATTTGTGATTACTTTGGTTTTTAAAAGCTATATATATATACTATTGGTAGTATGAGAATGAAGTTGTACTGCACTAGCACCACTATGGGGTCGTTAATCGTTTCCCCTTTTACAGATTAACGATGAGCCGATATCCTAGAGGTGCTGGTAGAGGGACCAACCAAGGGAATGCCGCTGACATGAGGGCAATGTTTACTAACCTCATGAGAGACATGCTTAGAGATGTTCAGGGAGCAGTTCCCAATCCCGGAAATGGTGGTGGTCCAGTAGTGCAGGCGCCTAGGGTCGATTTCGCCAAGTTGTGCAAGGATTACACTAACCTTGGTGGGAAACCGTTCCACGGAACGGAGTCGGCCACAGATGTTCAGGATTGGTTGGATAGCTGTGATCGTATCTTCGATGACTTGGGTCTTGAGGATGCGATGAAGAGAAGGCTAGCGTCTCGTCAGCTGCAAGGGCGAGCGATGAATTGGTGGAATGCCATTAGAACAGCTACTCCAGAAGATCAAGTTACTTGGAATCAGTTTAAGACTCGCTTTTGTGATAAGTTTATTCCAGTTGCTCATAAATCAGAACTGTTCAAGAAGTTCTTGGAGCTTAAGCAGAACGGTAGAGCAGTCTCGGAGTATATCGCTGAATTCGACACTTTATCGAAATATGGATGGTCCCTTATCGATACAGTCGAAAAGAAGAACGAGAAGTTCATAACTGGTTTGGATGGGTACTTGGGGGAAAGACTTATAAACCATATCGATGAGACGTTCGAGTCTATTGTAGGAAAGGCATTAAGGTCAGAGAGCCTTTTCACTAAGTCGAAGACCGAAGTTGCTACGGCATCTGCAGAGGAGCCAAAGCCGCAAGCAGGCGGTGAAGGCAAGAAGAATTCTCAGAACAAGAGGAAGCAGAACCCGACCAAGGATGGTCAGAGTAAGAAAAATAAGAAAGATGGAGAATGCTTTAGTTGTGGCCAGAAGGGCCATTACGCCAGAGATTGTCGAGAAAAGCCTGGGGAAAGGAAGTGCTTTAACTACGGCCAGGCGGGACATCACAAGGATGATTGCCCACAACCTCCTAGGGAGAAGCAGATTGTGAAAGCGTATGCTATCAACGCTGTTCCTTCTTCGTCAAATGCCCCAACTGCGGCGTAGAAGGAAAAAGGTGTCGTTATTTGAGGTATGCTTTCTATTTAAGATGTTTTGATCGGGTTTTGTTTGACAAACCTGAGTTAGTCGATAGACCTCTAGTTGTGACAAACCCGATTGGTGGTTCGACTAGTTTTGGCATGATTTGTTGTAATGTGGTCTTATCGAGTCATGGATGTATGTTTCCTTGTGATTGCTTTGTTTTGGGCTTTACTGGGTTTAGCATTATTTTGGGGAGTCGATCTACTCCAAAGGAATAGGGTGGTATTAGTTACCTACCTAGTGATGGCGATAGTAACTGGAGTTAAGAAAGTTGAAAGGTTACTGTTGTAATAAGTTCTAGTTGTCTCTGGGAGGCAAATGAGTACTCCAGTGCTAGATTGTTTTACTAGTATCACCTCATGTGGATTGTCTGAACTCGGAGGAGATGTTCCTTAGGTGCTTGTCTGATATTGGTTTAGGCCTTTGGGGCTTGTGCTTGGGGAATGTCGATTTCGACTAGGATGGGTTGCGTGAGGGGTAAATAGTTGTTGTGATTTTTCATTGGATGATATCTTGGTTTACTCGAGGAGTGATGGGCAGACGGAACATGATGAGACTGTTCAATGGTTAGACTGCCCAGAGTTAGACTCTATAGGGTTATGAGATTGCTCGAGTGGGACTCGAGAAAGATGCAAAGTAATGGATTGTTTAGGACCCTATGTTGATGTTCTCTATTGGATAGTAGAACTTTGAAGGAATAGGATGTGTTCGTTGATCATGGATGATACAACGAAGATTAGAGCGATTCAAGTTGGACTTGAACTCGTAAAAGAAAATAGGTGTTCGTTGATCTTGGAGATGCAACGAATAGGGAGACGACTCACGTTGGACTAGAGTTTGTCGGTACTCAAGACTGGGTCTGAGTTATAGATTGACTCGAGTTGGACTCGAGAAGGCTGCAAGGAATTGGATTCAGCTCGAGTTGGACTCGAGAGGGAAGCAAGATAATGGATAGACTTGGGTTGGACTCAAGTATTTTAGGAGGACTAAAAGCAGGGGTATCTGGGGACGCCCGTTACCTTGGATCCGTTGGACGTGATCTAGTTATCCTTGGAGGATAAACGTACGTTGGACGTACGGTAGTCCGATTGGAGGCTGGGCTTCCATTAGTTTAGTTATCCTTGGAGGATAAACGTACGTTGGACGTACGGTAGACCGAAGGGAGGCGGGGCTTCCATTGGCCTGGAATTGGTTGGACCAGTCAAGTAGGCATCGGTGTATGGAGGCTGGGCTTCCATTAGTTATTGATGTTGGTTGGACCAGACAGACTGGAATCGACATATTGGGATTGGTTAGACCAATCATGTAGGTGTCGATGTGTTTATGACTTTAGCAGGTGATAGATAGGATTTGTTTGATGGATATTATGGTTGCTATGTTTGTTCCTATCTCTCTTCTCTTGAGTAGACTATCACCTATAGGGTTCCAGCGATGGGGAACAAAGTGATTGTAGTAGGACTATGAGCCAGTGCAGTAGAGTCGTCATGACTCGAGGGGCAAAGTGGACATAGTAAAGGATTAGTAAGGCTATGAGCCAGTGCAGTGGAGTTGTTATGACTTCATGGGGCAGAGTGGACATAGCAAAGGACTAGTGACTATGGATCAGTGCAGTGGAGTCGCCATGACTCCATGGGGCAGAGTGATCATAGTAAAGGATGTGGGTGCAGTACTAGTTGCATTGAGTAGGAGACATGCCAATTTAGGGGTTTTGTTTCTAGGATGGAAGCAACTAGAGTATGTCACAGGATATGATTTCAGACCCAAGACTGAATTGGATTCAGAAACGCTAGTAAGCTTGATGATTAGATCGATTTTGATTGAGAGGATTGTTTCCAGTTAGAAGGACGATCCTAATCTATTGGGAACCATCTCTATGGTAGAGATGGGTATCGATGGAAAGAGAATGATCAGGTAAGGATTTGATGGAGAAGGGTGGCTTCGAAAGAATAAGGGACTAGTTGTACCCAACGTAGATGGACTGAGAGGTGAAGTGCTTAGAGCATATCATCACTCGAAATTGACTATACATTCCAGTGGTAACAAGATGTATTGAGACATAGAGCAGATCTACTACTGGGAAGGGATAAAGATAGGCAGAAGGCTTATCTCGATAAGAGACGAAGAGATTTGGAATTCTTCGTTAACGACTTGGTGTTCGTCGAGATCTCTCCATAGAGAATGTGATTCGGATTGGTTGGAGAGGTAGGTTAGCACCAAGATTTGTTGGCCCATTCCCTGTTCTTGAACTAGTCGGGAATTTGGCATATAGAGTTGGCTTACCAGAGAAAATGGCGGGAGTTCACAATGTGTTTCATGTTTCCCAACTAAGGAAGTTCGTTCACGACTCAAATGTGACTATTTCACCTGATCAGTTGGATGATATCGAAGTTGAACCCGAGGCGGTTGGGAACCGCAAGTCTATGCGTATTGTTGGGAACGATACGAAGCAGCTTCGAAGGAAGGCGGTGAAACTAGTCAAAGTCCAGTGGGGTGAGAATGGAAAAAGACCGTACTTGGGAAACAGAGGAGGATATAAGGAAGAAGTATCCAGAACTCTTTGCCTAGTAAGGTTTTGGTAGTGATAGTTTCTTCCCTTGTTAGTAAACCGCATGCTAGGATAGACTTGTTTTGCCTTTTGATTGTTGTTTATAGTTGATAGGCATGCGGAACCCTTTTTGTGTTTTGGTTAGGGAATTTCGGGGGCGAAATTTCTTAAGGGGGGGAAGAGTGTAACGACCCGCATTCTACGCATCATGGGATCGTAGAATATTTATTTCTTTCACATATGAAGTCGTACGGTCATGTAACTTTGGGAGACGACTATTGGGGTCATTTCCCATGTTCATGATTTTTGTCGATTTTTAAATGACAGTTTTGCCCCTAGTTGGTACTGTTTTGGCCATAACTTTTGACTGGAAAGGAATTTTGACCTGAAACCACTTCCATTGGATTCGAATGATGGTTTCTCTTTCCGTAGAGTGGTTACATTAGCCAAACGGACTTAACGTTTGGGAGATATGGCTGAAACAAGGTTTAGAAGGTGAAAAACAGCTAATCGGGCTTAACCGGGTGATTAGCAACTAGACCCAATGGGAGATTTCGGGATTTGGGGTATTTAAGGGCTGCTAGGGTTAGAATTTCGATTTTAGACTCATTTTTCCAGCCGCCACTTACCTCTTTCAAGCTCTAGCAATGGCCTCCAACACCCAAATCACCTTCTAATCACTTCCTAATCAAGTTTTGGCCTAATCTACATCAAATCAAAGAAGATCTTCACCAAATCAGCGAGAGAGCTGCTGGAACACGTAGGGATTGGATCCAAATCAGAAGATTATTTCAGATCTAAAGTTTGTTTGTGGCTAAGGTGAGTGATTTGCATAGTTCCTCACTAATTATGGCTAATTATGGTAATTAGCGAAGATTAGCGAAATTATGGCTCAGAAAAATCTAGAAAAATTCCCAAAATTCTAAAACATCATTTTATGCCCCTGATATGAATTTGGGTTGATTTCGACTAATTTTGCAAATCCCGGAATTTGGGGGATTAAGGGGTAATTAGTGATAATTAGCGAATTTGTGCATGTTAAAAATCTGGAAAAATATTCAGAAATTATGAAATATTGTTTTAGGCCTCTGTTAGAAAATTTGGCTAATTTGGATAAGTTTTCCTAATCCTATCGTTAGATTTGCTTAAACATGCTTAAGAGGGAAATATGGATTTTTGGGTATGTTTGATCCGTTTTGACATATCATATTGTTGTTTTGCTATTTGTGCATGTTTATACATGTTGCTATGAATGTATGATGTGCTTTGTGACTGATTTCAATAGTTAGAATGGTCGAAAACGCCGTCGAGAGGCGTGTAAACCGTCGCTGGAAGTTGACCCGGATCGGATCGCTTATTCCCCCCACGACCCGACCGGATCGTGGTTAGACCCACGAGACGAATCGATGCAGCGCCGTGCCCAAACTGAAGTACTTCGATTCGGATCGCGAATGAGCATTACGACCCGATCCGCGTGGAGATGGAACCCGATCCGATGCACCCACGATCCACGAGTCGCGATCCGAAGCTGGTCACGATCCGACCTGGAGATCATACCACGATCCGAACCGTATGTAGATGACCACGATCCGAGCTGAAGGAGCTTGTCACGAATCGATCTGGAGGGGAGCGCACGATCCGAAACAGAGGGTGACCACGAGCTAGTGACTGCGAATCGAACCAGGGTGGTGCGACCCGAACCGTTGGAGGGCGGAGCACAATCCGAACCTGAAGGAAGACCACGACCTGAAGCGAAGCGAACTGAATGAAGACCGATCCGGAGGATGATGATTAAAACCCGATATGCAAAGGTAGTCCAAATGGAAGTTAGAGCTCAGGATCCCGGAACCAGTTGGGAACCAATGAGTTCACTTCATGGTTGGGCTTTGCTGCGGGACGTGTGCAAAGGGGTTGTCGGTATTCATAACTTTGGTCCCCCACTGAGAGATGGATAGTGGGCTTGTAGTGATAGTTACACGGGATTGGATTCCGTCATGGCCCAAAGGATTAGAGGACTAAGGTAGTGGGTATCGTATGCTTTACGCACTGAGTGAGAGATGTGAGGATGCTTACTATGTTTGATTGTTTGACATCACTATGACATGCACACCCCCCACCCCCGTTATCTTTACACCATTTGAAAGGGCACCTTAGAGTGTTGTACAGTATGTAGTGCTAACTCTTTGGTTGCAGGTCCAGGTTCAGGTATGATTGGATTATACCTGTTATTGTTATGTTTTGATGCTTATCGCTCATACCAGGCTTTATGTCTGACCCAGAGTTTTATGTCTCTTCTTATTACTCTGGGTGCTCACACGAGCAGACTAGAGACAGGTTGTGGTTAGCTGGTGATGCGCGAGTAGCTGATTCGGAGGCGAGCAGGAGGCTTCCATGTATGATATATAGATATTCTCCAAGTGTCATTGGTGGTCGCTACTTGGGCATTAGTAGTGTACCTCCTTTATCTTGTTTTGCTTTGAGACAGTTTGAAAAATTGTAATAAGCTATATTTTGGATTTCCGCTGCTACGATGCTCAGTTCTGGTTTTTAGCTTATGCAATGTCTCTCCTGTTTTATGTCAAGTATGTTATTATTATATTTTGTTCTATGCGCTGTGAGACATTCTACAGGTTCCTTGTTAGTTCCTTTCCTTCTTCCTTTTTCCTTCTGGCGACCCGTTCCGTGCTAACTGGACATGTGTACAACGCACTTTTGGAGTAAATGTCGGTTGGTGCGGGGCGGGCTGTCACAACGTCAAACCACCACTCGCCTTTCTGGGCCATCTCCATCCCAAAAGAAAATCAAACAGCCAAGCGGCTTGCCAATTCGGCTCATAAATCTTATATCCAATAGAAATATAAACTTGTACCTTTTGTCAGGCATATCAACTCTATCACTTCCATATGCTATCAACTCAGCATATACCAATGTTATTCCAATCAAATTCTGATCAATTTATCCTCAAAACGTCTATTCGCTTTTATCCGAGCCAAATATCATTTCAACTCAAGTTTCTTCTCGATTCCCAACTTAACTTGATTATCACATTACACTTCAAATTCGAATCTCACAATCCAATTTGTCTTGATATCATTCTAATTCAACCTTAGTTACCACTTTACTGGCTTTACTTTATTTCAAATTTGCTTTCACAAATTTCTGTTAAATTTGTTTTTAATTCAAATAGTCTTTCCCTGGGAGTTTTTAAACAGTTTACTCTTTTCAAAAATCAAATTTTCCTTTTTGAAATTCAACACAACTTGTCTTTCCCAAAACACATTCAAAACAGTATCTCTGGTAGTAATTCGTCACTTACATCTCGAAAATGAATACTGATGATGCAGCTGTCATCATCAGAATCTATTTTCCAGTGATCGAAGTGAGTTCAATACTATAAAACCATTTCTAAACATTCCCCCTTTGAAATTTATTTCAAAATATAATTCACACTGCTTGTAAAACAATTTAAAATCTCGCAGGATCTTAAATTTTCCTTATTTTTGATCCAAATCCATTTACAAACACTTATCCAATTTTCCAGAGTTTTTAATTTCAATTCTGATTTGAATTTCAGATTTAATTCACTTCATTTCACATATTTTATTTATATGAATTCTGATTGGCTATTTACATAACCATTTCACTTTTCATAATCTTACTCGATTATAATTATAACCAATATAAATCCTTTATATCAAAATATAATTTTTGGTAAATCATTTCGTTTACCCTCCTTTCAAAACATACCATGACGGTTTATCGTATTCAAGTGTTTACCAACTCCTACCGATACAGTAGATCAAACTGATCGACCAGAACACATAAACAACTTAACCAATAAATCTCCACAATATAAAACAAATTTTATATCAATAAAAAATACGCTCTCTCATATATATACTCTCAACTCAATCTAGGGTGTTACTAACCCTATCTCTACTGAGTCACGCCATAGAGCCAAGGTATTAACTAAACCTTTGCTCTAATACCAACGATATGACCCGGGTTTTTGTCGACCTTGGTTATCGCCATAAACTCAATGATGACTAACCAAACATCGAAAAATACCGGATGATTAATGAAAGAAATTAGAGGGTGAGGAAAGATAAGATAGAAACTTAGAATAGAAGAAGAAGAAGAAGAACACAACATCAGAGTAACACGAACCTCACAGCGGAACGAATAACATATAATAGATAACATATCTTTGAAATATAAATATGTACTTGAATATACATATCATTTCCAAAGTACAACACTTACAACACAGCGGAAATAAACTATAGCTATATGATCCTGAAGCCTCCTGCTCCAGCTCTTCAAGTATCTGTAAATCCCGACTACTTGACTGCCCATACAAAATTGGGCACCCAAGAGTTTAGGGAAAACAAAACAAAATAAACTCCGGGTCAGTCATGGGACGGGTGTGAGTAAAACAGTTTAGAACAGTTCAAGTGATGAAACGATATCTCATAAGACCACGCCGTATAACGGAACGGGTTTTCCCTTATGAGAATCCAAAATATTCTTTATATCAAAAACCTTTTGATATTATAATAATGTCTATCAACCACAATATAATAATCATCTAGCAAAAACGCTTTCATCTCACGTTCTACATATATAGTATACAATCAAAACCGCAAGCACGTATTGGGTAATGGATTTCCAACTATGACAAGGTATGGAACCACCTTTCGCTAATGTACCTCTAGAAAGGAATACATTGGGTTCAACAAGAACATCTTGCAACCCGGCTACACATGACCAACCACTCATTTCGCTTGAGTGTATCAAATGTATATCACAAACGGTTGGGATCAGCAACCGTTTCCCGAATGGGACAGCATCAACAATAGATTTTTTTGAAGTAAATGAAACTCTAGATCAGGTGATTATACACCCTACTTCGGAGCGACCGACTCAGCCATACCGCCGGCCCGATTTCTGTCATTTACCGGTTGATGAGGCTTGAGGTTACGCTTCATCATCACATCAGATTCACTTCGAATGCCACATTGTCAGATCCATCGAAAATCACTAATTGACGTCTACAACAGTACATTACGTGTTAGCTAAAGAAGTTTCCTTCTCCGCTTCCACTCTTGGTACGGTTGAAGAAATCAATGTACGTGACCTTTCTGGAAATACTCTGTTAGACATTCATCCATACAAGTCATCCAGGAACAGGATGAACCGAAGGCACTATTCAATACATCCATCTTAGGCACTGTTATCTAAGACTTATACAATAGCCCTTTGCACTTTACTCCGTCTTCAAATATCTTTGGCATATATGATCCGCAACGCTTATGCCAATACAGAGTGGTTCTTTGGATAATAATCTAACCGGTCTCTCCATATTAACAACGTTAAAATGGTCAAAAACTTCGATAGTTGGTGAGTTAGCTATCAAAGAAAACACGTGTGCAAACAACGATGTTATTTCCAAATGGAAATTCTATCAATCAATCATCAATCATATATATCTATATACATATATATTTCCTTATTTTCTAAGTTTAGAAAATATACGTTATTAACACTGGAAAACATTTCCAGGCTTAATTTCGTATCACTATTCTTCCACATCCATCAGGCTCTAACTATAAACTAACAAGAGAACAACTTCCTAAGTATAAACCCCGAAGGCCGAAACCAACATCAGATCAATACTCAGGAAACCATTCAACTTATTAATCTCTAGTCAGTTCCTAATTTCTGTAGAACTCCATTTGATTAACTATGTTCGATTAACTACTTTCGATTAACTCGACTAGACTATCCATATTCGACTAACTCGTTTCAAATAGCTAAATTCGATTAAACTCCTTTTCATTAACTCTATTTACCTTCCCAATAAATATCCCTTATCCAATAATTCCCTTTTTACAGTTTTTAACAGCGTTTATCCACTTATCAAATAATCCCTTTTTACAGCTTTTATTCACTTGTCCAATAATCCCCTTTTAACAACGTTTATTAACTTATCAAATAATCCCCTTTTAACTGCGTTTATTCATTTATCAAAAAATCCCCTTTATCTATATCTATTTTCTAAATAAATTCTCCTTTATATTTCTATTTATTTCCTAAGTGAAAAATCCCTTTATAATATCTTATTTGTTTACCAAATAAATAATCCATTTAAATCTCTTATTTATTTATCTTAAATAAATAATTCACTTTATAGAATATTCCACTTTATAAAACCCCTTTGATTTTATAAAAATCTATTTTCAATATTCATTTTGAAAATTCCCTTTTTAACACTCCAGTATTTCTATGGTACTTAACCCATCAAAACACGATGACCAATATCGTCCAAACACATAAAGTCGCCAACAGATTATATAGCACATCATATATTCAATTATATGATAACTATAAAATAACTATTGAGGAATCCAGTCGGATTCCTCCAACCTGTTTCCCTGCATCCACAGATGTTACACAATATGATTATTATCACTTTCATTTCGATATGAACTATTCTGATAAACAGAATCAATATAGAAATTCAACTAACTTACTAGCAGTTCAATCAAACAGCCAACACACAGTTAAGCAGACAATTTTAAACAGTTCTAAATATATGTTACATAAATATAAACTGTTCATAGTTAGTGAGATTTACTCACTTTGGCAGTTCATCGTCAAAGAACGATAAACTGTTATTTGATTTGAATCAAACAATTTATTTCGCCATAAATTCAAACGAGCTCCAATGGACTTCCAGTCAGTTTCATGGCGTAGCCATCGTCCATACGATCCCAACGCAACATACGGTTCGTCAATCTGATATCGTATGACGAAGATATTCAATTTACAAGATTGAATACACTTATTTAAATAAATTAAAACTTAGAATTTAATCCCATGGGCCTCACCCCTTCTTTCCAGGTTAGCCCATCAGCCCAAACCTCAACCTCAAAAGCCCAGGTCTTCCTTCTTCCACGATGGCCACACAGGAGCCACTGCTCCTTTTCGTTTCCCTTACCAACGTTTTGAAGCTCCACCCATCCTCAATCACTCCACCGTTCCCACATTTGAAACTACCATAACCTCCCTCATCAAAATCCACACAACCCTGTACCACTTTCACTCACCTCGCACCTCTCCCCTTAACTACGTCCCCAGGTCTCCGAGCTTCACTCCGGTGAACGACGCATCACAATTTCTGACCGAATACCTCACAAAAATGTATACAACTGCGGTTTCTCTCCCCCAATCCGAAAATCATATCCAAAACGAGTATCAAACCCTATAGTTCGCGAATCCCTTAGCCCTAGGATCGCTGCTGATATTTGAGCATCCTGAAAAACTACATTGCACCCACTAACATGAACATCAAATTGAAGCTCGTTGTAATAGGAACTCAATCCAACTTGATTCAGGATTTTTAGATTTTTATTTCGATTTCTGGAAATTTATAAAGCTCGGTTTTGGAAAAAATATACAAACGGCGACATTTGACCAGAAGAGAAAGGGTTTTAGGGTTGGGAAATGTTAAAGGGTTATTTATAGAGGATTTAGATATTTTTGTTTTGATTATTTTATTCATTTATAATCCATCGTTACTTTCGTTTGTCCTTTAAAAATCCCCATGATCACCTATGACACCGAAAAACCATGAAAACTGGCACGCAACTACAGTTCTACATTACGATCCCAACGAAACTAGTTTCGTCGAATTCCGACTCTGTTTGCTCACACAGCATATTTTTAACCGTCGAAATACTGACTGTTTTTCACTCTAAAAATCCGTACGGCCACACAGTGCCTCTAAAAATCACGAAACTGGAAATCTAACAACTATTTAATATTGCGGATCCAACAAAATTTGCTTCGTCGAATTCCGACTTCGTTTGCAAAAGTGGCTATTTTTAAAGCTCTAAATAGCCTATTCAAATATATAAATATATTTAAATATAATTAAATTTAATATTAAAAATTAAATGTTATCGTCTATATTCACAGTGGAATACCATACAGCTCCAGAATAATCCTGTATGGATTTCTAGCTCAATATTTCATCATCAGAGTTATATCGATATTCGATTTATATTTAAATCCTTTTAAAATATAAATAAATTATAAAAGGAATTTCACAGCGACTTTTCTAAAATTTGATTTGGACATAAATCAAAATCTACACGACAAAATCTCGATTTTTTCTTCCACTAGAAAAATATACTTCACCAGCTCCTAACATTTCTTGTTTCACAGAAATCCGATTTAAAACGGCTTCTGTATATTCGATTGAAGTTCGAATCGCCAAATAACGAACTGCCACGCCATTTCGAGTTCGATTATAATTATAATATAATTTATACGTTCAACCATCGTTAATTAAATATATTCGTTATCGTAATTCAATTCTAAACTAAATTACATCTTTTGAATTCCCAGTTCACACCATATCGCCATTTCGGCCAATTCTGATTATTTCAGAATTAAATATATAATTTAATTATTATTTTAATTAAATATTCAAAGTTATTTAATTAAGCCACCATTTAATTCTCTAAATCACTTTTTATATAATTAAATAAATTAATTATAATACCTCTGCAAATGCGGGTCATTACAAAAATATTTAAATATATAAAGCCGTGTTGATTAGATTAACGTCATTTTGACGTTAACGATATTTATGTCGATTTTATTCATTTTTATAATGAATATCGTAAAGGAATAGATTTCAAAATGTGAAGTTTGAAAATATTATCATTTATATATTATAATGGTAAGGAATATTCAATTTTGATTTAAAATTGAAAATGAAATTAAAATCGTTTTGAAAACGAATTTAAAACGATTTCAAAAATACGTTTTAAATGGAAATCGATGAAATATATAATATTATATACATAATGGCCTGAATAGAACGCGCCATGTCGCGGCAGTTCGCGAATTTCGACCATTGACTTAGAATGGACACTGCGAGAGATCCGACCGTTGGATTCTCCTAAAACCGGAACCTTGGGTTCGTATCGAAAAGAGCTTCCAATGAATAAAAGAGATTTGTAATCTAATGGTTGGATTTGGAATTATGTCCAAATCAAATTTGGAAAAGGTCGTTGTAAGTGCAGTTCGATGGCCGTTTATGGAAATCGACTGTACGGGCCTTGATAAAATTATTAAAAATATTAATAATTTGTGTAAAATCATAATAAATGATTTGGAAAGAATTGGGATGAAAATTCCATATTTGAAAAGATAAAAATATATTTTTATCGAAATGAACTAGTTATGAACTAGAATTATAATCCAATATTTTTAAATAAATAAATTGGATTTGAAATGGGTTTAAAAATAACCGGAATTTCCAATATATGAGTTGGAATGGATTTGAATCGAAATTATCTTCGTAATATTTCGATATTGGATTCCGTGATTATATGGATATTGTAAAGGAATATGGAAGATATATAAATATCGTTACTCCAATACGATATTTGTTGATTTAAGAATTTGATATTGAATATAAGCCGATATATTTTCTATTCAGAGCCTTGTATTTAACATCAAATTGGGTTTTGGGTTTGTCTTAAATGGTGTCTTAAACAACACTATTCTTAAACCCAGTTAAGAAAAGAATAAATCTTTTAATTAAGATTTAGTGAAATTTTCCAGTTAATTAATATTTAATTGGAATTGAATTAAATTGGATTTTTGGGTTTATCATGAACAGTGTTTTAAATAACACTTGTACTTTAACCCGATTAACAATGGAATGAGATTTTGGGTTTGTCATGAATGGTATCTTTAATAATACTTTTCTTAAACCCAATGGAGTGAAGAAAATTAGAAACTAACTGGAGATTAGCTAAGTGGAATGGTTTCCTGGGTATTGATCTGATGTTGGTTTCGGCTTTCTTGATTAATACTTAGGGAATTGTTCTCTTACTAATTTACGGTTAGGGACTAATGGAATGTGATTTTGGGTTTATTGTGAACTGTGTTTTTAATGACATCATTCTTTAACCCGATCTACAGTGAAATATGATTTGAAATTTATAAATCATTTGTTAAGATTAAAAGGAGATTTTCCAAAGTAAAGTTTTCCAATTTAACATATTAAATTGGAATTGAATGGAATTCAATTTGGTAGTAATCGAAGTGAGCTTCTGTAGAGGAAGACTGTTAATAGGTATGGAATTTTAAAGGCTTTGCTGTTATTCCATTTATATTATCGGTTGGATACGGAAGTTCATATTGATTATATATATTGATATGTATTCCGTGAAGATTCCATTGTTAATGGAATGTGATTTTCGGTTTATTGTGAGCTGTGTTTTAAATGACATTAGTTCTTTAACCCAGTTAAAGATAAGATTTATTTCATAACTTTGAATAATCATTAAGTAATGATTTTTGGAAATTAAAACTGAATTAGAGTTTTAATGAATCTTTAAATAGATTGAAAGGTGAATTTGATAACTAAAGTTATCAAATTCGAGAAATGATCGAGAATGGAGTACCACCGGTTTTACTTCAGGCGATAGTTAAATCTTTAATTAGATTTGAACGTGAAATGGTAATTGAATTACCGATAACACCGTGGTGTTAGATATGAAGTATTACCAATTTTGCTTTATGGGATGAATAGGTTGGGATTTGGAAATTAAACAAATGATTACTTTGGCAGGGTTCGCTAATCCTGACTAGTTTGGATAAACCATAATTTGGTACGGATTGATTTCCAAAGGAAGATTAAAGAATAAATTTAAAGAATTTATCTTTGATAAAATTAATGGGAAACTTTCCCAAAGGATATGAATATTTAAATAAAGGAATATTCAGAATTGGAATGAGGCGTATGTTGTGTTTTTATAGCACTTGTTTATTATATACGCGAGTTAATCAGAAAGACTGGGTTTATCCCATTCTGAATAACTGAATTGGCGATGAGTCGACGATGAAGACGGTGGTTGAAGACCGGAGGTCTTCATATCGTTTGGATGATTACTGATGTCTTGATTGGGGTGTACACCGAAGACAAGGTAGTAAGTGGTGATCGTTCTAGAGTACTGGGAGATCGACCGGATATGCGAGGACCTCTTTCCTATATTGGACATACGGGACGAGGAATAAGGTGCCTCCGGTTTCGTTCAGACCCAGAACAAACTTGTAAACGGATGTGTGTCTGACATTGGATTTCATTCTGTGTGATTGATAGACATCGGTTGCATAGTGTGAATTGCCTCTGTGGCATGCTGAGATGCAAATGATCAAGGCTTCTGTTGAAAAGCAGAGTCTTGTGGTTGATAATCAAAGCACGGATTTAATATAGCATAGTTTTGTGTAGCGTTAATTCGTGAGCCTCACACCTCGGTGTGAACCAGAAACGCAAGAGGACCTCAGGGAGGATATGCGTCTCCTTCTAGCTAGGAGTGGTGTCTGGGTTTTGCACGCCCAGATGTTTTACTTAAATGGATGATGCTTAGCGAGGCGCCTCGGTTATATCGACACTACGGAGACGATGGATGGTATGGTCTTTATACAGACCAATTTTACGCCCCATAGGGCGGGGAAACGTAGTGTTCAGGCATTTTAATCCACATTGAGTGGACCGGCCCTGACGATCCAAGTGTTGATGCATTCTGACCCTAAGGCTCAGGCTAGAGAGTCTCGAAGCGGTAAGGACGAACCCTTACCTTGGTGCATAGACGGAAATCCAACTTCCAAACGTGACTTTGCAGTTTTGATTGTAGATCCTAGTATTGGCGACATGACATATGGTACCCATGCCGTCAAGGATTGATACATTTATATTTGAAGTTGTTTTATACACTATGCACTTATAATAGTATCAAATGATTTGTTTTAAACATACCAAGCATGTTTGGCTATTATAAGGGAAAACCCTATCCTCCGGCTTGCGTTGCATTGTGTGATAGGACCTGGGTCTTATAATAGCCTCATTTTTCCAAAAACCATTGCGATGTTTTGTTTTATGCACTGGTAATCAAGGGGGGAAACTTGTTCCGTGTTATACGGCGTGGTCCCTTGATTTACTTTAATTTTAAAGTAAGGATGTAACAACTTTTTTAGTTCTCACACCAGTCACATGACTGACCTGGAGTTTATTTTTTTAACCTAAACTCTGGGTGAACCTATTTTCAACACGGGCAGCTAGTAGTTTTGGTTTTGCAGATTTATATTCACAGGATCCTGGTTTACAGCTGGAATGATATTCGAAAAGCTCTGTATCCGTATATTCCTTTCAGTTATGATTTTGTAGTATTTTCTGCTGCATTGTAATTTGTAAATCTCTGATATTTGTCTGATGTATAATATTTATTCATACTCTGTATATTCTTGTATTCTGATGAAATTGTTGTAATAAGCAATGAAATGTTCTTCTGTTTGTGTTCTGATTTGTCGTGTTCTCAACTCAATCCGGGCTTTCCTTTACGGTGAAGTTTGGGTCGTTTCATTTTGGTATCTGAGCCTTGGTTTACAGAGCTCAAGAACAAGACAGATTAGAAACAAACGAAAGAATTCATCAGAGATTAGATTAGTAATATCCAATAAGAATGACTCGTTAGAGATAGGATCAGTAGTATCCTAGAATGAGTCTGAAGAGTGTCTTTTTTTTTAAATAAAAGCGAAAATAAATTTTGTTTTGAAAATTTAATCTAATTATACGTATGTGAGTATATTATTTTATTTGATTTGGACAATAGAGTATATGAGATTTTGCATGTACGCGTCATGAACGTATATTTGAAGTTTTAGTATACTGGGTAGATATAGAATCACACTCTAGTAGCCCGAAGATGATTCTAATGATTAAGTACTCATCATCAGAGTTTATGTTCGACAAAGTGGGATTTCTATATATTTTCATTAGACTGGTGTGAGAACCAAAACTTACATAGGATTATTTGTTGTGATTTGGCCTCAAAAACCTGGTTTTTGACTATGTGTTAAAGTTATGCATTTGAAAATTTAATCAACTAATGGATTGTTGGCTATATTGTATGTTTATTAGTTTGATTGATATAAAATGTTGGAATAATAATACCAATAGGAGAAACGTAGCAAAATTAAGTCAAATATGAAACTGAATTGAAAATTGTTTGCAATTGCATCTATATACATTGAACAAGTCATAGCAAGGAGGCTAGAGCAGAGGAATAAAATTGTATGCCCGACAAATAGGTACATGTTTACTAATTTATTGGGTTTGGATGATTTTATGAGTCGATTGGCTTTTTCTTTTTCTTTGTGAGATGAGTGGGCCTGTGTGGCGGTTTGGGGATTTTCCTGGTGCTCCCCGTACAAAGGAAGATATGGCGATTTTTTTTAAAAAATTTAGGGTGTTAGGCAAATATTTGAAAAATTGGAAATTCTTAGAAACTGAAAAGTTGAAGAATGAAAGTTGAGTTGATTAGTTAAACAACTTTCAGCTCTGTTCCTTTTCGAGGACGAAAAGATTTTAAGTGGGAGAGATTGTAACAACCCCAGAAAATCAGAACCAATTTAAAAATTTTATTTTGCTAATTTGAATGAATTTTGAATATTTAAAATGATTTATTTTAAATTATTAACGACTAGAAATTTATTTTTGATGAAGTTAGAACGAATAAATTTATTTTAATTATATAACGAGACTAAAATGGCGCGGTAGTTTGAAAATTCGATTTCAAATTTCAAATGAATGTACAAGATTAGAAATAAATCGGATTTTAGCAAAACCAAAAATATTAGAATCTGTTTGAAAATATCTTTCCAACGAATCTGAAGAATCCAAATTTCATAGCGGGAATAAAAAGTTATGCCTAGTTGAAAATTCAGAATAGTCGCTATGGAAATATAGCCCTTTAAAATAACCATTTTGCAAACGACCTCCATTTTCGACGACACCACTTTTGTTGCATCCGGGATGCTAAGTTATTGCTAGATTCCAATTTTCATAATTTTTGGGATCAATATGTTCGTGTGGCAAAAGAAAACGTGTTTTGTCAGTTTAAGTCAATTTGGATCGACCAGAAAATGACCATTTTTCAATCGGTCTTCAAATTTGATGAATTAGTTTTGTAGGACCATATCGTCAAAACATAGCCAGATGTATTTTTATGGAATTTTTAGAGTCTGTATGTGGCCCTAGTAAAATGAAATGTACGTTTAAATTAAATATAAACTGATTTATACTTTAATTTTAATGAAAACTGACCGTAACAGTCGAATAGTCTTACGAAACATATCCCATTGTGTTCAGAATGAGGGTAATTAGCTAGGGACGATAGTCGTTGGGTTTGGATCGGGGTTCGAATGAAAAATTACCTGTTAGAAATTAAAATAATATATATATATATATATATAATTATATATTAGGTCAAAGGGGTCAAACCCTTTTCATTTACAAACCCGCGGTCAAACCCGTTGTTTCCTCCAAAATTAGCCACCACCGCTTGCGATCGCCACCTCCGCCCTCCCTTCCACCGTCGCCGCCCTCTCCAGCACCCCTTCCACCATCTCCTCTCCGATTTCTTCCTCCCTCCCTCTTTCTAGCCAAAACTGCCGCATCTGCCACAGTGAGTCCCCATTTTCGTAGCCACCGACCTCCCCCTGGCCAACCACCGCTGCTGCACCACCCTACAGCCCAATGCCGCCCCTCTGGCCGACCAACTCTAATCATGAACCCCCTTTATGCCAAAAAAATAAAGTTTTTATATTTGCAAACAACACCTCCACATCCGCCACTACTTGGCCGCCGCCACCCCGCTCCATCAGCGCCGCCGGTGAGTTTTTATTTTATTTTTATTTATTTATGTTATTAAAATGCGATTTTATGATATAACATCGTTGTAAAGAATACGATTTTTATTCTTAAGTGGAAAGAAAAGATTATATTTTTCATAACGAAATGATTATATTTTTCATAACGAAAAGATTATATTTTTCATAATGAAAGGATTATATTTTTCATAACGAAAGGATAATATTTTTCATAACGAAAAGATAATATTTTTCATAATGAAAAGATTATATTTTTATAATGAAAAAGTTTGAATTTTTATAATGAAAAAGATTGAATTTTTATAATGAAAAGATTATATTTTTATAATGGAAAAGATTATATTTTGATAATGAAAAGGATTGGACTTTTATATGAATGATTCTGAAATAAAATTTTGATTTTTATATATATGAAGTAGAAATAAAAATATGATTTTTATTTATATAATAACGATGCAAACATGTGGTTTTTACTATGAACAACGTGGAAAGGACTGCGTTGGAATTTCGGACAAATCTAAACGATTCGGAAATTCAGAAATAAAAACGACGGAGTGGATCCCAAAGGTGAGAACTCCTCACTGAAATTGTTTCTATACAGTTATTTATTTTATAACTGCATATATGAACTGCTCCCCTTCGTCCACAGACCATGGATGACTTGTTTGGTTGTGTGTTTGGATTGATTTGTTTGTGTGAATTTGGTTTGTGATGTGGAATGGAAAATAAAATATTTTATCGTTAAAATATAATTTTTAATATGTATATGAATAAAATAAATATTCATTTACAAATTAGACGATTTGTAAATGTATACTCATTTGACTGATATGGATTGGGATGATAAATTTCACACATCGCCTAACTACACAAATAAAATCTGTCTTTGTTGTTTGAAAACCCCACACGGGTGTTGGGATGATATTTGACGTACACTAATCCCAATTGTTTAGTGGTATGTCCATCATTTGGTTGACAGACTGTGTAAGCATGAATTATTTATATTGAAAATTAGTGTCACATCCTTAAAACTAAAGTTAATTAGGCTCACATCCCTCCGTTCTAAAACATATAAATCTCATCCCTATTTTTAAATCAAAGCTTTTATTTTTTTGGAAATGCCCTCATTCAAATTTACGATGTAATTAACGTTTATGGGTTACATATTAGGGTTTTATTTTTTCCAGAAACATAATTTTTGTATCCATGGCGGCGGCGGCATCATCGATTTATTTTTTTTATCTTTGGTTTCTTTCGTTCTTATTTTTAAATTACTGATTCAGTTTTTTCTTCCTTGTTAATGGCGACAAATTCTTCAGCGATTTAATCTGATCGAGCCTTCATTTAAAACGAGGATGTTTCTTCTTCCAGGTGACTTATAATTGTTAATATAAATTTTTGTGTACGGATTTCATTTTGACATCGTTTTTTGTTGATTTATTATTCTGAAATTCTTTAATTGTATAATTTTATTGATGCATAATGTAATTTTTGTATAAAGATGTATAATTTCTGTATAGGTATATTAAAATATGCATATATTGTCAATCTGAGCGTAAACGTATGAAACTATTGTTAGAACACTTGGGTTTGCATGTACTCAGAAAAGTTAAGTATAAGTATGCATATATTCTACATATATGCATACAAATATGCCTATATTTTAAATATCTGTCTTTAGCATTCTGTTAAAAAGTTGCCTACAAATATGCATAAATTCTTAATATATGCATATCTATATGCAACTTTTTATCATACATGCTGAAAAACAAATATTTTAAAAATATGTTCATATATATATATATATATATATATATATATATATATATATATATATGCATACATGTAGAAAACTTGCATATAAATATGCAGAATTATTGTTATTTTGATGAATTGTACGCATGAATTTATATTAATCTGAAGCTGTTTATGTAATTTGATTATTGCACATTAGTCTTATTAAGGGTGATTTTTTTTATAACAGTGCTCCTCCAAAAGGTAGAAGAATGTCTGGTCCTCCATCTTCTTCCAAAAGATTGAAATCTGCAATTGATTCTACAGAGACTACTAGATGTTGTTTGTGCCATAAGCTGGGTCTTAACAAAAGAGGTTGTTCTTCAAAAGACCATTAGATCTGCTTTGTTATTTTATTTTATTTTTAAGACACTTGGTTTTAGTGTTTACTTTTACCATTTGTTGTAAACAATTATGTGATGTAATAAAATCAATTCAATATTTTGTTGTAAATTTGTTTTTGATTGCCAGGTTTTTGTTTTAAGCTGAAATGTATTCAAATATTTCTTATATTTGAATAAATGTATGCAGTATTTTTGAACATTCCTTTATGTCATTTGTACAAAAAAATTTGGCATGTCTATACTGTAAGAAATAAGAAGTAGTACCTGCAAACAATTAAACTGTAAATCCACTTATTAGCATAGTACTATTGATCATTTGTTGCATATAAGTGTGCAATTATTTTGAATATTTTCATGCAAATGTTCAAAAGTTCTGGAAATTCATATACTCTCTTTTAAACTTCATTTATTTTTTCTTCTGTGTATGTTGTATTTTTTTGTTAAATCTTACTATGCATCATTTATAATCTGCATTTTTCTCTGCAAATGTTTTGAACTTTTTGCTCGTGTAGTTAGTATTAATATTAATATTGGCAGCAGTTTTTTCTTAACCACTTGTGCAAATTTATGTAGTAATGTATGCAATTAATCCACATAAATGCATAAATGTATGCAATTATGGAAATTATATGTACCAGTTAGTATTTTTATTGTTTGCATATTCGTATGCAAGTAATAATAATATTTTCATATAAGCATGCTAGTATTTAACTTCTGTAATTCAAATTTGCAAATTTTCAAAATATTTGCATACTATGATGCTAATATTTTGAATAGCTGCGCACCAGTAAGTAAAAATTCCAGGTTATCATATAGAACCAAAATAACTTGAAACCCTACATTATATTCCCAGTGATTCATTATTGAAAATAATAATCAACAGACCCTAGTTTGAAAACGAAATACCAGTACAAATATTCACAAAAACACTCTAAACATCAAATTTTCCATTTTTATTTCACGTTGTTTGCATTCGATAGCAACCAGTTCTGTGTCAGATCTTAACTTGGAGTCCAGCTATGTTGTTTGCAATTCAGAATTTTGTATGCAAGCACCACCCTTTGTAAATCAACAGCCGAACCATTGTAAAGTTCTTCTTTCTTGTCCAGTTCCTTGCCTTCACTTCTTTGATTCATCATGTTCATTACAATCGTTGCATATTCGACACTGAATTTTTTTATACAGCATCACCAATTGTTAGTTGCATAATAGTCTTTGTTAAGAAACTATTTAAAATATCTGCATAAAAGCATGGAATAATTTTTAAGAAATGCATAGCAGTATTCACAATTGTCTGAAGATATTTAATTACATGTAACTAATGCAAAACTCATGTAATAAATGCACATAAACATGCAACTTTTATTATAAAATTTATTTGTTTATGCAAGAATTAAAAAATTTCTGAATAAATCATTGCACACTTTTACACAACATTTTTGATTATCTACATACAAATATGCAACTATCTGCTGACATTTGCAAACTTTCCAACAACACTTCACATTTGAATTCAGAGATTTCTTCAATAATCAAACAATAAATTCATAATTATATCCTATATTTTTAATTGGATGCATTCAATTATGCATCATACGTGTACTAAACGTAAACTTGCATTCAGTTTATGTGATTATCTGCATATAATTGTGCAATTATCTGTTTATTGTTGCATACTATCACACAACAATTTATAATTGATTAACATACTACTGCTTAATAAAAATATGCATTCACAAATGCAGTAATTTCGTAACTATGCACACAAGTCCACAAGTACTTTGAATAACTAAATTCCAGCGTGCATCTACTACAAATATATGCATTCAAAGATTTAAATATTATGCATACTTGCACACAATCATAAAGATTTACGGAATGAAAATAATACAATCAAATAAGAATACCATACACATTCATACTGCTGTGTAATAATTAGATGATAAATACATAACAAAAACGTACGTTAATGCTTTATTTCTGATTAATATTATACAATCATTTAAGATTTCTTCTTAATATCTACAAAATAGTCGAATATCAAATAAAGCAATCAGATTTATACCTTTTTTTCGCCATGTCGTATAAATTGATGACGACGACAGCTAATTCGGACCAAAACAGGAAAATCTTGATTAAAACGATGACCGTCACCTGAAGAAGATTAAAAAAAATGGATTTTCTGTTCAATGATTTTGAACAATAGTAGAATTAGTGTTTTCAGCGAGATTAGAGGGGCGATTGGACTGATTAAATGAGGACGCCTCGTTATTTGAGGGTTTTGTTACTGCAAAAGGGTTAGAAAAGGAATTATTTCAGTGCCATTTCAAAAATAGGGATGTGTTTTATATTTTTTTTATCAGCGGTTTTTTTTTTATATTTTAGAAGTTAATTGGGACCTGTAAAAAACGCACCCTTATTTAAATTTAACGCTTATGCAGTTGTGTAGTGCACTCTAGATGATGGTTGATTTTTTATCATTGCTGTTGTATACATGCGTTGTATGATATCCATATAAATAATATTATATGTTAATTGATTATGTCTGATTCCAATTCAGAATCGAAGAATATTTTAAAATAACGAATATTTTAAAATGAAGAATATTTCAAAATAATATTCAGAAAAGAATCAAAATATGGCTTTGATGTCCGATTTGGGATGGACACGAAAATATTAAAATATATAAATCCGTGTTGATTAGATTAACGTCATTTTGATGTGAACGATATTTATATCGATTTTATTCATTTTTATAATGAATATCATTGTAACAACCCGGAAAATCAGAATCAATTTAATTTTTTTTATTTAGCTATTTTCGTGGATTTTGAATATTTAAAATAAATTCTTTTAAATAATAATGACTAAAAATTCTTTTGGATCAAAGTTATAGTGAATATATTTATTTTATTTATAAAACAAGGTCTGAAATGGCGTGGTAGTTTGAAAATTTGAATTCGAACTTTGACTAACTGTACACGTGTAACGACCCAGAAAATCTGAACCAATTTAAAATTTTTAAATTGGATAAAATAATGGATTTTAAATATTTAAAATAAATATTTTAAATAATGGCAATGAAATTGAGTTGAACCGACAATTGAAAACGAATATAATTAATTTTAATTATAAACAAGGCCTGAAATGGCGTTGTAGTTTCAAAAATTGAATTCAAACTTTATCGGACTGTACCGGGTGCAAAACAATGCGAATTTTAGTGAAACCAAAAATATTTATATCTGTTAGTGAATACCTTTCTAACGAATCTGAAAAATCGAATTTTCATAGCGGAAAGCAAAAGTTATGGCCGAATGAATTTTCAGAAGGGTCGCTATGGATTTTATATAGCCCGTGAAATTGGCCATTTTGCAAACGACCTCAGAATTCTACAAAACCACTTTTGTTGGATCCGGGATGTGAAGTTATTGCTAGGTTTCAAATTTCATAATTTTTGAAGCTAGTATGAGAGCGTGGCAAAGGAAAATGTGTTTTAGTCAGTTGCAGTTAAATTGGATCGACCAGAAATGGGCCTTTTTGCAAACGGTCTCAGAATTCGACGAAACTAGTTTTGTTGGGACCGTATCGTCAAAACATAGCTAGATTTATTTTTTTGGAATTTTTCGAATCAATTTGTGGCCCAGGCAAATTGAAATGTACGTTCAAATTTAATATTGAATGTTTTATATTTTAATTTGAAGAAAAACTGACTGAAACATTCGAATGGGCCTTCGAAACATATCCCATTATGTTCGGAATGGGGGTATTTGGCTAGGGATGACAGTCGTTGGGTTTGAAAAGGAGTTCGTTTAAGAAAAACCCTATTTTTAAATTAAATATATATCGACCAATCACAAAATTCCATTCATTATTAAAAAAAAAAAATCAAAAAACCCCATCGCTCCAGCGATTGAACGGCGCCTGTAGCTCCTCCCTTCCCCCTCGTTTTCCGGCCGCCACAGGCGAAACCAGGCGGCGCCACCACCTTCCCTCGAAAGCCCCTTCCCTCCTCTACAAATCCATACCTTCCTCGCCCCCTATCGCCTCGTCTACCTCGAGAATCGTGCCAGGGAAGAGTCGCCGAACATCACCGTCGATCTCCCGCCCCCGACCACCGAACTGGCCGTGCCTACCACCGATCTGAGCGCCGTTCGTAGCTATTCGACGCTGCAGCACCCGATCGTCCTCTAGCTTCACGGATTTCGCGATAATTCAAAACCTAGTTTTGAATCAAAAGGAAGGTATACGGCTGATTTTATTTAATTTGATTTTAACACCTTTAAACCGTTGTAAACTTTTGAAAAATCATATCTTTTTCGTTCATTAACGAAATTCGACGAAACAGGAAACATCGTGACCGTGTGGTCGCCTTCTACATTCTAGAAGAGACCGCATATTTTTCTGAGCCTTCTGCTATTTTTGGTGGAGTGGAACCCAATGTGAGATTTCTAATTTATAAACGATATGGAAAAAGACAATGTATAAATTATATAGTCGATGTCTGAGTTATATAAGCGTTGTACACCTCTTGTATAAGCGTTGTATAAGTTGTATGTTCGATGTATAAGTTATATATGCGTTGTAAAAACTATATATGTGTTGAAATAAAAGTGAATTGCTATATATAAATATATATATATATATATATACGCCCCTCGTTCACAAACTATGGACGATATTTATTGATTGTGATTGGTGTGAAAATTGATTGATAGCGAATGGTTGTTTGGGATTGTTTGTGGTTGATATTGATTGATTGTGGTTGAAAAATACCCATTTGTGGTTGAGAAATATTTGGTTGAAACCACATAGGATTAGTTTGTGGAAACGAAATAAATATATACATGCCGCCTGCGTGCGAACTAGATGCATGATCCCCATTGTCAAAAACCGCGAGGTTTTAAGGTAGAGCGAGGAGCCGTACTAGGGACGGTCCCGGTTTTAACTACCCTGCCGTTATGCTGCCGAAATTTTGAATAATATTCATGTGTTTGAATTATTTTCATTTGCTGAAACTATATTTATTTATTGAATAGAAAACCTTCATGTGTTGAATCGATATTCATTCGTTGATTGGAAATTCATGTGTTGAATGGTATTCATATTTTGAAATAAATTGTTTTATAATAAAAATCACCTTTTATCAACTATATGGACTATATAAAATAATCTTGTTTTAAAAGAAATTGTTTTATAATAAAAATCCCATTTTTATCACCTATGTAAACTATATAAAATAATTTTGTTTTGAAATGAATTGTTTTACAATAAAAATCAAATTTTTATTATGTACATGAATTGTTGAAATGTGAAGTGTTAAAAATAGCCACTCGTTCAAATAAATATATACGAGTTGAAATATTCATTAATTAGCTAATGATATGATTTTTGCCTATGCATGCAACATTAGAATGAATGGTGTTTTTAAACCAAATGGAATCAAATATGAAGTTGAATGGAAAATGATAAATGATAAGAACTGTATATATGTACATGCATATTTATTGAACAGGTTATAGCAAAGAGGCTAGAGAAGAGGAATAAAATTTTGTGCCCGACAAATAGGTACACATTTACTGTTTTGTTGGGTGATGATTTTATGAGCCTGTTGGCTAGCCGCTTGGCTTTTTCTTTTTCTTTTCGACATGAGACGCCCGTGTGGCTATTTGGGAATTTTCCCAGCCCCTCCCGTACAACGGAGGTTATGGCGAATTTTTCCAAAATTTAAAGGCGTTAGTGAAATATTTGAAGTGAAAACGATATTGAAATTTTGAATGAACTATATTTATACAAATATATAAATATAAATAAAATTAAAATGAAACGTGGCCGTGTTGTTCGCGTTTTGAAACCGTGATTTCAAACAACTAGTACGGGAAATCCGACCATTGGATTTTCCCGAAACCGCAACCGTCGGGTTCGCCTTGGAAATATCTTTCCAACGGCACCAAACTTGTAAAAATCCAACGGTTGGATTGTCTGGAATGTTTAATTCAAATCTGAAGAAAAACAGCGCCAGAAACGATTATATTTATATATATATAAATATAATTATATTTAATCGAATAACGACGCTACAGTTCGTATTTTGGAACCGTAACTTCAAACGATTGTACCGGGAGATCCGACCGTCGGATTTTCCCGAAACTGGAACCGTTGGATTCATTTTGAAAAGATCTTTCTAATGATGTAAATTTTGTAAAGATCCAACAGTTAGATTTTCAGATATGTGTAAATCAAATCTGAAGAAAAACAGCGCCACGGCCGCGTTATGGCCCGAAGCGTCGTTTTGAATAAATTAGCTATTTTAAAATAAATAAAAATAGCGATAAATCGTTATAAAATATCATAAATGATATGGAATGGAAATAAACTGAATTTGTTCGATTTATTTGGTATTTGATGGCTGAATGTGTTTGGTGTGAAAATTACATTAAAGAACAAAATTGGTGTGGTCGAATGATTTAACCATTGAAATAAATTGATTTGAAATTCTAAATATACGTGAATTATTTGAAAAGGTCGAGTTATTTCTCATTTCAAATAATTGACCGACGATTGAAAGTCGAAGATGAAGACGGTGGTCAAAGACCGGAGATCTTCACCTCGTTTGGATGGTAACCGAGGTCCTGATTGGGAGGCATCCCGAAATATGGATAATGAGTGGTGATCGTCCAGACGTACGTGGTGATCGATGGGTTTGCGAGGTATTCAGTGCCTCCGGATTCGTTCAGACCCAGAACGGACTTGTAAATGGACTGTGTGTCTGACATTGGAGTTTATTCTATGTAGATTGATTTTTGTTAAATATACATCTGTTTGGCGGTGGAGAATTTATTCTTTTGCTTAACGCCCTTCTCTGAGACGCACGAGCTCAGAGGTTGTATATCGATGGACATCAGTCGCATGGCATGAATTGCCTGTGTGGCATGCTAAGATGCAGTGATCAGGGCTTCTGTTGAAAAGCAAAGTCTTGTGGTGATGATCAAAGCACCGCCGGTGTGGCGTAGCTTTGTGTATAACGTAAAATCGCGAGCCTCACACCCGGTATGAACCCGAAACGGGAGAGGACATCAGGGAGGGCCTGCGTTTCTTCCTAGCTAGGGTGGTGTCAGTGACTTACCAGCCCTGACATTTATATACTTTTCACCTGTGTGGTTGTTGCTGTTGCGAGGCGCCTCGGTTTGATCGAACGAACCGGGTCCGATGGAGTCATTCGTTGGCTCGTTTACGCCCCAAAGGGCGGAGAGACGTAGTGTTCAGGCATAATAATCCACATCGGTGGACCGGCCCTGACGATCCAAGGCTTGCCTGCGCGCTTGCCTGAGACTCGGGCTAGGCAGTCTCGAATTCGGTAAGGACTATCTTTTGCCTTGGTTCATGACGGAAATCCAATTTCCAAATACGTGACTATGCGGTTTCGATTGTATACATATATTTGGCGACATAGTGGCATGGGACGCTCATGCCGTCTATGATTGATAGTTATGATTTGAAATTGTTTTCAAAACATATAAACACTAGCAATAATACCAAATGCCTTTGTTTTATTCGTATCAAGCATATTTTGGCCGTTATAAGGTAAAAACTCTATCCTCCGGTTTGCGTTGCATTGTGTGATGGGAACTGAGTCTTATAATGGCTTCATTTTTATAAAAAGCATTGCGATGTTTAAAAGAAAGATTTGTTTTAAAGCACTGGCAATCCAATGGAGTAAACCCATTCCACGAAAGTGGCATGGTCCTGTGATAGCCAAATTATATATGTGTTGAGTAGATTTCTCATACCAGTCCCATGACTGACTCGTAGTTTGTTTCACTTTCAAACTCGGGTGCCCTTTTTTTCTACACGGGCAGCCTTGTATTCAGGTTTAGCTGGCTTTCTCTGGATAGCTGGAGCTGAAGATGGATTCTATCAATTATCTCTTTTTATGCTGTTCAGCTCCTATTGTACATATTTTGTTTGTTTCCGTTGTAGACATATATGTATAGCTGAACTGTATTTGTACTAAGTATGATCCTGTATGCTGTGTAACTCTGATGATTACTTTTATCCAGTATATTCTATTGTTCATTATCTGGTGTATTTACTTAATTCTGTTCTGCTATTATCTGTTTTTGTGTTATATTCCACGGATTACCCTTGCCACCGTCAGTACGGGGTTTGGGGTCGTCTCAATTTGGTATCAGAGCTTTGGTTAAGCTTAGTTCTGTAATATAACATTTGAACGAACTCGTCAGAAATAGATCCAGTAGTGTTCTGGGATGGGTAACTCTATACAGATAGGATCAGTAATATCCTAGTATGAGTAGCAGAATGAAATAACACCCCAGTAGACACATTTAGATTGAAGTATTTGTCTCTATATTTTGAAATATCTTTTCTGTTGACCTGACACTTGATCTGCTATTTGCAGAAGAACTAGAAAATGAGTGCCAGAAACAGAAGAAGTAATACTGACCCGGATATTGAAGCCCTATATATGAAATATAGAAATCTGGGTGTAAAGCCATTCTTGGGCGAAGAATCTATTATGAGAACACAAGCATGGATTCATTCGGCTGAGAAGATCTTTGATGGTTTAAAGCTGAGGGATGACCAGAAAAGATTACCGGCCTCCTGGGCACTCAAAGATGAAGCTTTATTCTGGTGGGATTCTGTTGTTAAGGATAATCCAGAAGGTGATATCACTTGGGATAGATTCAAAGTGATTTTCCTGGAAAGATTTACTCCCCCAGAAGCGACTGAGCGACTATGCGACGAATTTTCTTATCTGATACAAGGAGATATGACAATCCCAGAATATCATAAGAAATTCAACGAACTTTCTCACTTTGCTCCTCATCTGATTAAGGACCCAAAGAGGAAGAATCTTATATTTATCAACGGGCTTCAAAGAAAATATCAGAATAGTGTAATGAGGAACGTGAAGCTCCCCTTTTCTGAAATGATATACATGGCTTATCAATACGAAGATCTAGACAAGAAGGGTATGTTACAGTATGAAGAAGAAGTCAGCTCTAGTAATAAAATTGAGTCTGCAACTGATCGTCCTGAGGCCAGTACAATGTCTGAAGTTAGTAAGAAGCCCAAAGTGAATCGAAAAAGGGCCAGATCTGAAAAAGAACCAGCCACGACGGCCACATGCTCAAACTGCAAGAAGCCAGGGCATTTGACCAGAAACTGTAAAACCTCGAAGAAACGAAAGAAGGGGTTTAAACCCGATGAGAAGGTTCAAGACAATAGAAAGTGTAGTCAATGCCAACAGGCTGGTCATGTAAAGCAAGATTGCTGGCTATTGAAAAAGACCAAAGAGGCTCAGGTAAATGAAGTGGCAGAAATTTCTGAGCCCACAGCTATTCAGGAGAGGCCAGATGTTTTAGAAGGCACGCTAACTGTCAAAGATATTCCAGTTAAAGTACTGTTTGACACTGGCGCGTCTCTAAGCTTCGTTGCAAAAGATGCAGCTAAGAAACTGGATTTGAATTTGAAAAAGCTTAAGGAACCAATGACTGTCCAGAATCCGGTTGGGGGTTCCATTGATCTCAGTTGGGTTTGTGGAGTGCCGGTTTCCTTTTCTCGTTATCGGTTTCCTACCATCGCGGTCGTCATGAATTTTAAAGAGTTTGATCTTATCTTGGGGTTAAACTGGTTAACCAAATATGAAGCTGAAGTCAAATGCGCCGACAGAGTCGTAAAGGCAAAGATTAAATCAGGTGATTATATAACCATTCCCTGTGAAGGTCAGAATTCTAATAGAAAAGACTTCTGGGCAGCTTTGAATGTTTCTCCAGCCCAAATAGGAAATGTCCCTGAAGTCACAGAGAATATTCCCGATCTGGTCAAAGATATCCCTGTCGTCAAGAACTATGCGGATGTGTTCGAGGAAGTTGTTCGCTTACCTCCGCAGAGAGAAATAGATTTCAAAATTGCTTTAATTCTGAATGCAAGGCCGGTAGTTCACGCTATTCGAAGAATGTCCTTGAAAGAGAAAGAGGAATTAGACAATCAAACACGACAGCTAGTATGGAAGGGTCTGATCAGGCCTAGTTTCTCTAACTGGGTGCAGCAGTGGTGTTTGTCCCAAAATCTGACGGTACTCTACGTATATGTGTGGATTATCGTGATTTGAACAAACAGACAATAAAGAACAAATATCCATTGCCGCGGATTGATGATTTGTTGGATCGATTAAATGGAGCACAAGTATTTTCACGAATGGACCTAGCTACAGGCTTCCATCAACTTCGAATTGTCGAAGAGTGTGTTCCAATGACAGCATTCAGAGGTCCCGACTTATTCTATGAGTGGTTAGTAATGCCGTTCGGCTTATGTAACGCTCCAGCTTACTTTGTCGATCTGATGAATAGAGTATTCAGGGGGGTTTTAAATAAATTTGTTCTGGTTTTCATTGACGATATACTAATCTTCTCTAAATCAAAGGCCGAACATGAAAAGCATCTGGAACAGGTTCTAGAAATTCTGAGACGGAATGTATTAAAAGCCAAATTTTCCAAATGTATCTTCTGGCAAGATGAAGTAAAATTTCTAGGCCACGTCGTATCGAAAGAAGGAATTGCTGTGGATCCAAGCAAAATCACAGCTATTCAAAATTGGAAACAGCCCAGTACCCCCACTGAAGTCCGCAGTTTTCTCGGATTGGCTAGCTATTACAGAAAGTTCGTTAAAAACTTTTCGAAGATATCTGGTCATTTAACGAAGCTTACAAAGAAGCACTCTAAATTCAAGTGGACTCCAGAAAGTGAGGAGGCTTTTGAAGAGCTAAAGTTAAGACTAACGACTGCTCCAGTGTTAACCATCATCGATGGCAACCAGGATTTGAAAGTCTAGACTGATGCTTCTAGAGAAGGCCTTGGCGCAGTGTTAATGCAAAGGGGCCAAGTGATTGCTTATGCTAGCCGACAGTTGAAGCCACATGAAAAGAACTACGTAACTCATGATCTTGAGTTATTGGCTATTGTGTTCGCTTTGAAAATCTGGAGACACTATCTGTTCGGTGAGAGATTTGAACTGTTTATAGATCACCAGTCGTTAAAGTATCTGTTCACTCAGAAAGACCTGAATGTGAGGCAGCAACGTTGGCTGGAGTTTCTTGCAGCATATGATTTTGAAATTCTATACACTCCGGGGAAAGCCAATGTCGTGGCCGATGCGTTAAGCCGAAAGAATGAAATGATCGCCAGTTTGATCATTGCGACTTCGTTGATTGATAAGATATTGGCTCTCCAAGAAGACTACCAATTTATCAAAGGAATGAGTCAGAGAATTCGTGAAGGCAATGCTTCGGATTTCCAGCTAGACAGCGAAGGGATTCTGAGGTTAGAAGGGAGAATTTGCGTTCCAGAAATTCCTGAACTCAGAAGAGATGTGCTTGATGAATGCCACAAATCTAAGCTCAGTATCCATCCGGGTGTGAATAAAATGTATAACGATATCAAACGCACATTCTGGTGGAAGTCGTTAAAAAGAGACATCTCGATAAATGTTAGTCGATGCCCTACTTGCCAACTAGTCAAAAGCGACCAACAGAAATTGGCTGGATTGTTGCAACCGCTAGAAGTTCCTGGTTGGAAGTGGGAACATATTTCTAAGGATTTCATCGATGGTTTGCCCAGAACCAGAAAAGGGAATGACAGTATTTGGGTGATCGTAGATCGCTTCACGAAGACCACCCATTTCATACCTGTCAGATCAAACAGAACCGCTCAGAGTCTGGCGCAGATATACTTTAAGGAAATTGTTATACTACATGGAGTTCCGCTCAGTATAGTCAGTGATAGAGATACAATATTTACTAGTAAATTCTGGGAAGCATTTCAAGTCGAACTGGGAACGAAGTTGAACTTAAGCACCGCTTATCATCCTCAGACAGACGGTCAGACTGAGAGGGTAAATCGCATTCTAGAAGATCTATTGCGGGCTTGTGTTATAGATTTCGGTGGATCATGGGAAGATCATCTGCATTTGGCTGAATTCTCCTATAACAACAGCTACCAGGCGAGTCTGATAATGTCGCCATTCGAAGCATTGTATGGTAGACCGTGTCGATCTCCTGCTTGTTGGGTCGAACCTGGAAATAGACTTGTGTTGGGTCCTGATATGACTCGAGAAGCTGCCGACAAAGTCGATTTTATTAAGAAGCGATTACTCGCCGCTCAAAGCCGACAAAAGAGCTATGCGAATAAAATAAGAAGAGATATATCCTTTGCTGTTGGTGACTATGTATATTTGAAAGTATCGCCGATGAGAGGAGTTATCCGGTTCGGTAAAACTGGAAAGTTGGCACCCAAATTCATTGGTCCGTTTCCTATTCTGAAACGGATCGGAATTCTCGCTTAAAGGGTTAAATTGCCTGATTGGTTGCCTGGAGTTCATGATGTATTTCATATATCTCAACTTCGGAAGCACGTTCATGATCCAAACTTGATCGTGGAAGAAGCAGCTCAACAGGATATTGAAATTACTCCAGAACTAGCTGCGAGAAGAGAGCCGCTAAAGATCATCGGCAAAGAAACCAAAGAACTGAGGAACAAGAAGGTTCACTTAGTCAAAGTGCAATGGAGTGGAGATCTGCGAGATTGTACTTGGGAAACTGAGGAGAGCATTCAGAAAGCCTATCCCAGATGCCGAGTAGATATCTCTGATTGACTCCGGTGCAAGGTACATTTACCCTACTTTGCATTACCATTTAATTCTCTACTCTGCTGTTATTTTCTTTCCATGGATGTGAACTTTTAAATTCTATAGTCTGAATGATTTTAAAAGAGTATAGAAGTGGATCGGTATATTTTTGAGAAGTAAAAACAAATTGGTTGTTGTGTTGTGTGATTGTAGACTTATCAAACCACTTTCGACATTGTTCCTTTTCGGGGACGAAAAGTTTTAAGTGGGGGAGATTGTAACGACCCAGAAAATCTGAACCAATTTAAAATTTTTAAATTGGATAAAATAATGGATTTTAAATATTTAAAATAAATATTTTAAATAATGGCAATGAAAAGTGAGTTGAATCGACAATTGAAAATGAATATAATTAATTTTAATTATAAACAAGGCCTGAAATGGCGCTGCAGTTTCAAAAATTGAATTCAAACTTTGTCGGACTGTACCGGGTGCAAAACAATTCGGATTTTAGTGAAACCAAAAACCTTTCTAACGAATCTGAAAAATCGAATTTTCATATCGGAAAGCAAAAGTTATGGCCGAATGAATTTTCAGAAGGGTCGCTATGGATTTTATATAGCCCGTGAAATTGGCCATTTTGCAAACGACCTCGGAATTCGACGAAACCACTTTTGTTGGATCCGGGATGTGAAGTTATTGCTAGGTTTCAAATTTCATAATTTTTGAAGTTAGTATGTGAGCGTGGCAAAGGAAAATGTGTTTTGGTCAGTTGTAGTTAAATTGGATCGACCACAAATGGGCCTTTTTGAAAACGGTCTCAGAATTCGACGAAACTAGTTTTGTTGGGACCGTATCGTCAAAACATAGCTAGATTTATTTTTCTGGAATTTTTCGAATCAGTTTATGGCCTAGGCAAATTGAAATGTACGTTCAAATTTAATATTAAATGTTTTATATTTTAATTTGAAGGAAAACTGACTGAATCATTCGAATGGGCCTTCGAAACATATCCCATTGTGTTCGGAGTGGGGGTATTTGGCTAGGGATGACAGTCGTTGGGTTTGAAAAGGAGTTCGTTTAAGAAAAACCCTATTTTTAAATTAAATATATATTGACCAATCACAAAATTCCATTCATTATTAAAAAAAAAAAAAATCAAAAAACCCCATCGCTCCAGCGATTGAACGGCGCCTGTAGCTCCTCCCTTCCCCCTCGTTTTCCGGCCGCCACAGGCGAAACCAGGCAGCGCCACCACCTTCCCTCGAAAGCCCCTTCCCTCCTCTACAAATCCATACCTTGCTCGCCCCCTATCGCCTCGTCTACCTCGAGAATCGCGCCAGGGAAGAGTCGCCGAACATCACCGTCGATTTCCCGCCTCCGACCACCGAACTGGCCGTGCCTACCACCGATCTGAGCGCCGTTCGTAGCTCTTCGACGCTGCAGCACCCGATCGTCCTCTAGCTTCACGGATTTCGCGATAATTCAAAACCTAGTTTTGAATCAAAAGGAAGGTATACGGCTGATTTTATTTAATTTGATTTTAACACCTTTAAACCGTTGCAAACTTTTGAAAAATCATATCTTTTTCGTTCGTTAACGAAATTCGATGAAACAGGAAACATCGTGACCGTGTGGACGCCTTCTACATTCTAGAAGAGACCGCATATTTTACTAAGCCTTCTGCTATTTTTGGTGGAGTGGAACCCAATGTGAGATTTCTAATTTATAAACGATATGGAAAACGATGATGTATAAATTATATAGTCGATGTATGAGTTATATAAGCGTTGTACACCTCTTGTATAAGCATTGTATAAGTTGTATGTTCGATGTATAAGTTATATATGCGTTGTAAAAATTATATATGTGTTGAAATAAAAGTGAATTGCTATATATATATATATATATATATATATATATATATATATATATATATATACGCCCCTCGTCCACAAACCATGGATGATATTTATTGATTGTGATTGGTGTGAAAATTGATTGATAGCGAATGGTTGTTTGGGATTGTTTGTGGTTGATATTGATTGATTGTGGTTGAAAAATACCCATTTGTGGTTGAGAAATATTTGGTTGAAACCACATAGGATTAGTTTGTGGAAACGAAATAAATATATACATGCCGCCTGCGTGCGAACTAGATGCATGATCCCCATTGTCAAAAACCGCGAGGTTTTAAGGTAGAGCGAGGAGCCGTACTAGGGACGGTCCCGGTTTTAACTACCCTACCGTTATGCTGCCGAAATTTTGAATAATATTCATGTGTTTGAATTTTTTTCATTTGCTGAAACTATATTTATTCATTGAATAGAAAACCTTCATGTGTTGAATCGATATTCATTCGTTGATTGGAAATTCATGTGTTGAATGGTATTCATATTTTGAAATAAATTGTTTTATAATAAAAATCACCTTTTATCAACTATATGGACTATATAAAATAATCTCGTTTTAAAAGAAATTGTTTTATAATAAAAATCCCATTTTTATCACCTATGTAAACTATATAAAATAATATTGTTTTGAAATGAATTGTTTTACAATAAAAATCACATTTTTATTATGTACATGAATTGTTGAAATGTGAAGTGTTAAAAATAGCCACTCGTTCAAATAAATATATACGAGTTGAAATATTCATTAATTAGCTAATGATATGATTTTTGCCTATGCATGCAACATTAGAATGAATGGTGTTTTTAAACCAAATGGAATCAAATATGAAGTTGAATGGAAAATGATAAATGATAAGAACTGTATATATGTACACGCATATTTATTGAACAGGTTATAGCAAAGTGGCTAGAGAAGAGGAATAAAATTTTGTTCCCAACAAATAGGTACACATTTACTGTTTTGTTGGGTGATGATTTTATGAGCCTGTTGGCTGGCCGCTTGGCTTTTTCCTTTTCTTTTCGACATGAGATGCCCGTGTGGCTATTTGGGAATTTTCCAAGCCCCTCCCGTACAAAGGAGGTTATGGCGAGATTTTCCAAAATTTAAAGGCGTTAGTGAAATATTTGAAGTGAAAACGATATTGAAATTTTGAATGAACTATATTTCTATAAATATATAAATATAAATAAAATTAAAATGAAACGTGGTCGTGCTGTTCGCGTTTTGAAACCGTGATTTCAAACAACTAGTACGGGAAATCCGACCATTGGATTTTCCCGAAACCGCAACCGTCGGGTTCGCCTTGGAAATATCTTTCCAACGGCACCAACCTTGTAAAAATCCAACGGTTGGATTGTCTGGAATGTTTAATTCAAATCTGAAGAAAAACAGCGCCAGAAACGATTATATTTATATATATATATAAATATAATTATATTTAATCGAATAACGATGCTACAGTTCGTATTTTGGAACCGTAACTTCAAACGATTGTACCGGGAGATCCGACCGTCGGATTTTCCCGAAACTGGAACCGTTGGATTCATTTTGAAAAGATCTTTCTAATGATGTAAATTTTGTATAGATCCAACAGTTAGATTTTCAGATATGTGTAAATCAAATCTGAAGAAAAACAGCGCCACGGCCGCGTTATGGCCCGAAGCGTCGTTTTGAATAAATTAGCTATTTTAAAATAAATAAAAATAGCGATAAATCATTATAAAATATCATAAACGATATGGAATGGAAATAAACTGAATTTGCTCGATTTATGTGGTATTTGATGGTTGAATGTGTTTGGTGTGAAAATTACATTAAAGAACAAAATTGGTGTGGTCGAATGATTTAACCATTGAAATAAATTGATTTGAAATTCTAAATATACGTGAATAATTTGAAAAGGCCGAGTTAATTCTCATTTCAAATAATTGACCGACGATTGAAAGTCGAAGATGAAGACGGTGGTCGAAGACCGGAGATCTTCACCTCGTTTGGATGGTAACCGAGGTCCTGATTGGGAGGCATCCCGAAATATGGATAATGAGTGGTGATCGTCCAGACGTACGTGGTGATCGATGGGTTTGCGAGGTATTTAGTGCCTCCGGTTTCGTTCAGACCAAGAACGGACTTGTAAATGGAATGTGTGTCTGACATTGGAGTTTATTCTGTGTAGATTGATTTCTGTTAAATATACATCTGTTTGGCGGCGGAAAATTTATTCTTTTGCTTAACGCCCTTCTCTGAGACGCACGAGCTCAGAGGTTGTATATCGATGGACATCAGTCGCATGACATGAATTGCCTGTGTGGCATGCTAAGATGTAGTGATCAGGGCTTCTGTTGAAATGAAAAGTCTTGTGGTGATGATCAAAGCACCGCCGGTGTGGCGTAGCTTTGTGTATAACGTAAAATCGCGAGCCTCACACCCGGTATGAACCAGAAACGGGAGAGGACATCAGGGAGGGCCTGCGTTTCTTCCTAGCTAGGGTGGTGTCAGTCACCTACCAGCCCTGACATTTATATACTTTTCACCTGTGTGGTTGTTGCTGTTGCGAGGCGCCTCGGTTTGATCAGACGATCCGGGTCCGATGGAGTCCTTCTTTGGCTCGTTTACGCCCCAAAGGGCGGAGAGACGTAGTGTTCAGGCATAATAATCCACATCGGTGGACCGGCCCTGACGATCCAAGGCTTGCCTGCGCGCTTGCCTGAGACTCGGCCTAGGCAGTCTCGAATTCGGTAAGGACTATCTTTTGCCTTGGTTCATGATGGAAATCCAATTTCCAAATACGTGACTTTGCGGTTTCGATTGTATATACATACATATATATATATATATATATATATATATATATATATATATATATATATATATTGGCGACATAGTGGCATGGGACGCTCATGCCGTCTATGATTGATAGTTATGATTTGAAATTGTTTTCAAAACATATAAACACTAGCAATAATACCAATTGCCTTTGTTTTATTCGTATCAAGCATATTTTGGCTGTTATAAGGTGAAAACTCTATCCTCCAGTTTGCGTTGCATTGTGTGATGGGAACTGAGTCTTATAATGGCTTCATTTTTATAAAAAGCATTGCGATGTTTAAAAGAAAGATTTGTTTTAAAGCACTGGCAATCCAATGGAGTAAACCCGTTCCACGAAAGTGGCGTGGTCCTATGATAGCCAAATTATATATGTGTTGAGTAGATTTCTCATACCAGTCCCATGACTGACTCGTAGTTTGTTTCGCTTTCAAACTCGGGTGCCCTTTTTTTCTACATGGGCAACCTTGTATTCAGGATTAGCTGGCTTTCTCTGGATAGCTGGAGCTGAAGATGGATTCTATCATTTATCTCTTTTTATGCTGTTCAGCTCCTATTGTACATATTTTGTTTGTTTCCGCTGTAGACATATATGTATAGCTGAACTGTATTTGTGCTAAGTATGATCCTGTATGCTGTGTAACTCTGATGATTACTTTTATCCAGTATATTATGTTGTTCATTATCTGGTGTATTTACTTAATTCTGTTCTGCTATTATCTGTTTCTGTGTTATATTCCACGGATTACCCTTGCCGCCGTCAGTACGGGGTTTGTGGTTGTCTCAACACGATGCAAAATAAACCGGATTTTAGTGAAACCAAAAATATTTAAATCTGTTAAAGAATATCTTTCTAACGAATCTGAAAAATCAAAATTTCATATCGGGAATCAAAAGTTATGGCCAAATGAATTTTCAGAAAGGTCGCTATGGAGTTAATATAGCCCTTGAAAATAGACATTTTTCAAACTACCTCCGTTTTCGATGAAACCTTTTTTGTTGGATCTGTAATGTCAAACTATTTCTAGATTCCAATTTTCATAGTTTTTGGAGTTAATATGTGAGCGTGGCAAAAGAAAATGTGTTGGGTTAATTTTAGTCAATTTGGATCGACCAGAAAAAGGCCATTTTTCGAACGGTCTCCAAATTCAATGAAACTAGTTTTGTTGGGACCGTATCGTCCAAACATAATCAGATTTATTTTTCCGGAATTTTTAGAATTAGTATGTGGCCCCGGCAAATTAAAATGTACGTTCGAATCCATATTTGAATGTTTTATATTTTAATTTGAAGAATAACTATCTAAAACAGTCGAATGGGTCTACAAAACATATTCCATTATGTCCGAAATGGGGGTATCTAGCTGAGGGCGGCAGTCGTTGGGTTTGATTTGGAGTTCGTATGAACAGATGGGTATTTTTGGAAATAAAAGAATTTAAAAATAAATATAAATGGCCAAACCCTATTCTCTCTCTTTAAAAAAAACGCGCACTACCTCCAATTAGTGAACGACGGAATTCGCTCCGTTCTTCCTCCCCCAAATGCGTTCGATCCGCTCAAAAAAATACCCTGGTCCTTCAGAGGATTTTCTAGAGGTTTTCATTCTCTTCAAATCAGTACAAGCCTCGCACTCCCTCATGGTGTATTCGGCTCGAATCGAGCTTGCAAAGTTCGACTGCGTCGAACGGAATTCCACCACCCACCGTTGACCAAGCTGGGTCCCACCACCATGGGCTGGCGCGTTGTTCGGAGCACACCCTCATGGTGAAGCCTGATCGATGAATCGCTACACGAATTGAAAGATTTTTGCAAACCCTAGTTCGAGCTTTTAGCTGAAAGGTATCGGCCCATTTTAATTAAACTGTTTGTGACACTTTCAAGTGTTGCAAATGATGAATATCGAATAAAAAATTGTATCTTTATCATACGATAATGAAATTAGATGAAACTGGAGACATTGGACCCATGAGGACGTCTTCTACATTCTAGAAGAGACTGGAGAATTTTTGGAGCTTCCTACAATTTTTGAAGGAGTGGAACCCAATGTGAGATTTCTAAATTATAAACGATATGGAATGGCGATGTATAAATTATATAATCGATGTATAAGTTATATAAGCATTGTACACCTCATGTATAAGCATTGTATAAATTATATGTGCGATGTATAAGTTATATATACGTTGTAAAAATCATATGTGCGTTGAATGGAGTTGAAATGAAATTGAAATATATTTATATACTTATATATATTTTTTGAAACTTATATACTTATATATATACACACACACTCCCCTTGTCCACAGACCATGGACGATATATATTGGTTGTGTTTGTTTGGATTTTGGTTGACGTTGAAATTTGGTGAATATTATGAATGGTTTATTATTGATTATGGTTGATTGTGGTTGAAACCAAATAGGATTATTTTATGGAAAAATTCAACTGCGTATGAACTAGATTATTGAAATCCCCCTTGTCAAAAGCTACAAGGCTTTAAGGTAGCGCGAGGAGCCATACTCGGGACGGTACCGGTTTTAACTACCCTGTCTTTATGCTGCAGAAATTTTCTGAAATATTCATGTGTTAGAAAAGAAATATTCATATAACGAATAAATTGTTTAAAAGATAAAAATCACATTTTTATCATGTATATGAAGTATATAAAATATTCATGTTTTAAAAAAAAATTAACAATAAAAATCACATTATTATTATATATATGAATCTCTAAAAATATTCATGTTTTAAATAAATTGTTTTAACTATAAAAATCAAATTTTTATTATATATATGAAGTGTTAAAAATAGTCTTGTGTTGAAATAAATATTTGTTTTGGTAAAAATATTACTTTTACCACATATATGAAATGAAAATGGTTTGGAAATTTGAGAACGGATTATATATATATATATATATATATATATATGTAATTAAATTAAAACGAATAACGATGCTGCAGTTCGTATTTTGAAATCGTGATTTTAAACGGTTATTACGGGAGATCCGACCATTGGATTTTCCCGAAACCAAAACCGTTGGGTCCGCTTTGATAATATCTTTCCAACGATACCAAATTCGTAAAGATCGAACGGTTATTGTGCGAAATGTTTAATTCAAATCTGAATGAAAACAACGCCAGAACGGATTATATTTTTATATGTATATATATATATATATATATATAATTAAAATAAAACGAATAACGACGCTGCAGTTCATATTTTGAAATCATAACTTTAAACAATTGTACCGGGAGATTCAACAGTCGGATTTTCCCAAAACTGGAACCATTGGGTCCTCTTTGAAAAGATTTTTCCAATGATATAAAATTTGTAAAGATCCAACGGTTAGATTTTCAGATATGTGTAAATCAAATCTGGAGAAAAACAGTGCCATGGCCGCGTTATGGCCTGAAACGTCGTTTAAATAAATGGGCTATTTTTAAATAAATAAAAATAGCGATAAATTGTTATAAAATATTATGAACGATATGGAATGGAAATAAACCGAATTTACTCGGTTTTTTGGATATTTGATGGTTGAATGTGTTTGACATGAAAATTATATTAATGAACCGAATTATGGATGTCAAATAATTTAACCAGGAAATGAATTGATTTGAATTCTGAATATACGTGAATTATTTGAAAAGGCCAAGTTAATTCTTATTTCAAATAATAGATCGACTTATAAGTCGAAGATATGAAGACGGTGCAGGACCGAGGATCTTCACATCGAATGGATGGCTACTGATGCCTTTGATGGGAGTTGCTGCCCTGAAGGGGTTACGGTGGTGGTTGTCCAGACGTACTTGTTGATCGTTCGGATGTGCGATGACCTCTCTCCTGTATTGGACATATGGGACGAGGAAAATGATGCCTCTGGTTTTGTTCAGACCCAGAACGAACTTGTAAATGGATAGTGTGTCTGACACTAGATTTGATTCTGTGTGATTGATATACGTCAGTTGCATGGCGTGAATTGCTTGTAATAACCCGGAAATCTGAGCCAGTTTGAAATTTTTATTTCGGCAATTTTAGCGAATTTTGATTATTTAAAATGAATTATTTTAAATAATAACGATGAGAAATTTATTTTTAATGGAATTCGAACGTATATTTTATATATGTCATCATTAGAATATAAAAATTTATTTATATATTATAAAACGAATTGAAAATGGCGCGGTAGTTCGATAATTCGATTTCAAATTTCAATTGAACATAAAGGGTGCAAATTAAACCGGATTTTAGTGAAACCAAAAATATTTGAATCTAATTGAGAATATCTATCCAACGAATCCGAAAAATCGAAATTTCATAGCGGGGATAAAAGGTTATGCCCAGTTGAAAATTCAGAATAGTCGTTATGGAATTCCGACCCTTGAAAATAGCAATTTTGCAAATGACCTCGGAATTCGACGAAACCACTTTTGTTGGGTCCGGGATGTTAAATTATTGCTAGGTTTCGAATTTCATAATTTTTTCGAATCAATATGTGAGCGTGACAAAGGAAAACGTGTTTGACCAGTTTTAGTTGATTTTAATCGACTGGAAAATGGCCATTTTTTCAAACGATCTCGGAATTCGATTAAACTAGTTTTGTTAGGACTGTATCGTCAATACGAAGATAGAAAATATTTTTCTGGAATTCTTCGAGTTAGTATGTAACCCCAGTAAATTGAAATGTGCATTCAAATTCAATATATAGAGTATTATGTTGATTTTGACGGAAACTAATCGAAACGGTCGAATCTGCTTGCGATATATATCCCATTGTGTTCGGAATAGGGGTAAAACGTTATGGACGACAGGCGGTGGGCCTCGTTTTGAGCTCAAAATAAAAGTCAAACCTTTTGGGAATAAAATAAATAAATAAATAAATTATTATTATACCTCACCACCCCCTCCTCTTTCAGATCAAAAGAGATTAGAAAAAAAAGAGAAAAAAATTTTTGCGCCCCCCCTCCCCCAAATCCTGTCGCCGCGTCCACCCAGGGTCGCCGCCCATCGTGCGCCACCACCTAGGAGGGCCATTGCCGTCCCCCGACCATCGTCCGCACCTCCTTCTTCCTCCTCAACACCCCCCTCGATCGAAAATCCCAAGAAACCCCAAATCCGCCGCTACCCCCCCACCCCCCCAGGCCACAACGCGCCGCGCCCACCTGTGACCCCCTCCACTCGCCTTCGAACCTCCTCCCTCTCTCCTCCACCACCTGCGGCGAAATTGACGATTTCCGCCTCCTCTTGACAGAAAGCTATAAGTTTTAACCCTCCTTTGTTTAGTATTTCTTAGTTTATACAATAAATAAATATGGTTTTTATATAAGTAGTTTTAAATTTAAAATACGATTTTTAATTTATGAAATAACTTTGATTTTAATTTATAAAAATAGCATATAGTATAAATCAGTTTTGTTCATTATTAATATGAAATCAAATTTTTATTGATGACAAAGTTTCGACTTTTATAGAGAAAGCTTTAATTTTTATTCATTAGAAAGGTTCGATTTATATTATAGAAAGGATAAAAATATAATTTTTATGTTATAGAAAGATTAAAAATATGAACTTTATATCATAGGAAGAATAAAAATATGATTTTTATACTATAGAAAGAATAAAAATATAATTTTTATAAAGTAAAAGTATTAAAAATATGGTTTTTATATAATAGAGAATATAAAAATATTGTCTTTATATATGTAGCGAAATAAAAATCTGATTTTTATATTATTTAGTTGGTAAAAATTAAATCTTTATATTTGAAAAAGGTGAAATATTTATATTTGAAAAAGGTGAAATCTTATATTTGAAAAAGGCGAAATCTTTATATAGAGAATAGCGTGATAAAAATATAATCTTTATTATATGAATACCGTAATAAAAATAGAATTTTTATCTATATAGTAGCGGTGTAAAAATAGAATTTTTATCTATATAGTAGCGGTGTAAAAATGTGATTTTTATATATGTAGTGGCTACGGGCAACGAAGGTGACAAAAGGCGAGAACGATGAAGATTTCTACATATGAAGAGTCGTGACATTGGTTTAGCTAATCTGTGAGAACTCCTCACTTTTAAATGTATTTCTAGTTGAATTATATACTAGGATGCAGAAGGTGTTTAGTAGCACCCGAAACCCGTCGTCCACAGACCATGGACGGCTTGTTTGTTTGTTTGATTTTGGTGTGTAGTTGATTGTGTGATATGGATTGAAATAAAAATATTTTTATGGTTGAAAATAGAATTTTTAACGTGTATATGAAATGAAATAAATATAAACAAATCAGACGATTTGTTTATATACACACATTTGACTGATATTGATTGGGACGATAAATTTTACACCTCGCCCAACTGCACAAATAAAATCTGTGTTAGATTGTTTGAAACCCCACACGGGTATTGGGATTATATATGACATACACTAATCCCAATAATTAGTTGTATGTCGATCGATTGATTGACAGACTGTTATAAGCATTGAATATTTATATTTGATGCTTATACAGTGTAGAATGCACTTTGGATGATGGATGATTATTTGTCATGGTTGATATATACATGTGTTGTAGAAAATCAGTATAATTTACATTATATGGTAATTGATTTGGCCTCATTCCATTTTTGAAATAGAAATATTTGAAACAGAATATTTGAAAATAGAAATATATAAAGCCGTGTTGATTAGATTTACGCCATTTTGATGTGAACGATATTTATATCGATTTTATTCATTTTATAATGAACATCGAAAGTGATTTCAAAATCTGATATTTTGAGAAGAACTGAAATTCGAATTAAACTGAATTGAATTGAAATTCAAATTAAACTGAATTGAATTGAGATTCGAATTAAACTGAATTGAATTGAAATTCGAATTAAATTGAAAAAATTGAAATTCGAATTAGATTGAAATAGAATTGAAATCGTTTTGAATTGAATTTAAAACGTATTGAAATTGAACTGAAAATCGATTTGAAATGGATTTAAAACGAATTTATAAGGAAAATTTCAATTTTTGATTTGAATTTGAAATGAAGTTGAAATCGTTTTGAAAACAAATTTAAAACAATTTATAAAATTCGTTTTAAGAGGAAATCGATGAGGTACATATTATATATATATATATATATATAATATAATGGCTTGAATAGAACGCGCCACGCTGCGACAGTTCGTGAATTTCGACCATTGACTTCAAACGGATATTGCGGGAGATCCGACCATCGGATTCTCCTAAAACCGGAACCGTTGGGTTCGTATCGAAAAGAGCTTTCTAACGAACATTAGAGATTTGAAATCTAACGGTTGGATTTGGAATTATGTCCAAATCAAATTTGGAAAAGGTCACTGTAAGTGTAGTTCGATGGCCGTTGGGGAAAATCGACTGTACGGGCCTTGATAAAATTATTAAAAATAGTAATAATTTTTGTAAAATCATAAGGAATGATTTGTGAAGAATTGGGACGAAAAACTCTATATTTGAAAAGATAAAAATAGATTTTTATTGAAATGAACTAGTTTTGAACTACAACTATAATCCTATTTATTTTTAAAATAAATAAAGTGGATTTGAAATGGTTTTGAAAATAACCAGGATTTCCAATGATTGAATTGGAAGGGATTTGAATCGAAATTGCCTTCGGAATATTTCAATGTTGGATTTCGTGATGTTACCGATATTGTTATGGGAATTTGAAAGGTATATTAATATCGTTATTTCCAATACGATATTTGTTGGTCGTAGAATTTGATATTGAATATATGCCGGTATATTTTCTATTCAGAGCGTTGTATTTAATATCAAATGTGATTTTTGGGTTTGTCGTGAATGATGTCTTCATTAACACTGTTCTTGAACCCAGTTGAGAAAAAGATTATATCTTTTTATTTAGATTTAATGAAGTGTACCAATTAAATGAATTTAATTGGAAATTGAAATGGTATTGATTTTTGGGTTTATCGTGAACAGTGTTTTAAATAGCACTTGTTATTTAACCCGATAATTAATGAATGTGATTTTGGGTTTATTGTGGGCCGTGTTTTAAATGACATTGGTTCTTTAACCCAGTTAAAGACAGGATATTGATTCCTGTGAAGATTGAAACTAAGTGGAGTTTTAATGAATCTTTAATTAGATTGTGACGATTGAGAATGGAGTATCACCAGTTTTGCTCCAGGCGATAGTTAAATCTTTAATTAGATTTGTACATGAAATGGTAATTGAATTTACCGATAACACTGTGGTGTTAGATATGAAGTATGACCAGTTTTACTTCATGGGATGAATATGTTGGGGTTGGGAAATAAAATAAATGATTACTTCGGTGTGGTTCGCTAATCCCGACTAGTTTGAACTGATATTCAAAGAAGATTAAAGAATAAATTTAAAGAATTTATCTTTGATAAAATTGATGGGAACCTTTCCCAAAGTATAAGAATATTTGAATAAAAGAATATTCTGAATTGGATTGAGGCGTATGTTGTGTTTATGTCACACGTGTTTATTATATACGCGATTTGTTCAGGAAGACCGGGTTTATCCCATTCTGAATAACTGATTCGACGTGGTGTCGAAGATGAAGACGGTGGTTGAAGACCGGAGGTCTTCACGTCGTTTGGGTGGTTACTGATGATCTTGATTGGGTTGTACACCCAAGAAGATGGAAATAGTTGGTGATCGTCCAGACGTACTTGGAGATCGATGGATATGCGGGGTACTAGGTGCCTTCGGTTTCGTTCAGACCCAGAACGAACTTGTAAATGGACTATGTGTCTGACATAGGATTTTATTCTGTATGATTGATTTCTATTAAATATATATCTGTTTGGCGGCGGAGAATTTATTCTCTTGCTTAACGCCCTTCTCTGAGACGTACGAGCTCAGGGGTTATATACTGATGGATATCAAACGCATAGAGTGAATTGCCTGTGTGGCATGCCTAAGTGGAAAGTGATTAAGGCTTCTGTTGAAAAGCAGAGTCTTGTGGTTGATGATCAAAGCACAGCCTGTGTGGCACAGCTTTGTGTAACGTGAATTCGCGAGCCTCACACCCCGGTTGGGAACCAAAAACGGCAGAGGAAATCAGGGAGGACATGCGTTTCTTTCTAGTTAGAAGTGGCGTCAGTGGTTTTACACGCCCTGACGAGTTTGAATTATGTGGTTGTTGCTGTTGCGAGGCAACTCGGTTAGATCAGACGATCCGGGTCCGATGGAGTCATTCGTTGGCTCATTTATGCCCCATAGGGCACGGAGAAACTTAGTGTTCAGGAATTTTAATCCACATTGGTGAACCGGCCCTGACGATCCAAGAGTCGATGCGCTCTGACATTGAGGCTCGGGCTAGAGAGTCTCGAAGTCGGTGAGGATTATCTTTTGCCTCGGTTCGTAGATGGAAATCCAATTTCCAATACGTGACTTTGTGGTTTTGATTGTAATCCTATATATGGCGACATAGTGGGATGGGGCGCTTATGCCGTCTATGATTGATACTTATGATTTGAAATTGTTTTTGACACTATACACCTATAGTACTATCAAAATAACCTGTTTTAAACGTATCAAGCATTCTTTGGCTATTATAAGGTAAAAACCCTATCCTCCGGCTTGTGTTGCATTGTGTGATGGGACCTGGGTCTTATAATAGCTTCATTTTACTTTATTTAGCATTGCGCTGTTTGTTTTATGCACCGGTATTCTTGGGAGGAAACCCGTTCCATGTTATACGACGTGGTCCCTTGATTTACCTAACTTTAAAATAAAGATAAATAACCGTTTTAGTTCTCACACCAGTCCCATGACTGACTTGGAGTTTATTGTTTTAACCTAAACTCTGGGTGCCCTTATTTTCGACACGGGCAGCTAGTAGTTTTGGGTTTTGCAGATTTATATTCACAGGAACCTGGTTTACAGCTGGAACGATATCCGGAAAGCTTTGTATCCATATATCTCCTTCAGTTGTGTTTTGTATTATTTTCCGCTGCTATGTAATATATAGTAATCTCAGATATTTATCGAATGTATTTTATTCATTTATGCCCTGTATATTCTTGTATTCTGATGGAATTGTTGTAATTAACAATGAAATGTTCTTCCATCTGCGTTCTGTTGTGGCTTGTCCTCGACTCAATCCGGGCTTTCCTCACCGGGGAAGTTCGGGTCGTTTCACCTGGCATCAGAGCTTTGGTTTACAAAGCTCAGAGAACAAGACACGTTAGAACCGAACGAAAGAATTCATTAGAAATTGGATTAGTAATATCCAATGCGAATGGCTCGTTAGAGATAGGATCAGTAGTATCCTTGAACGAGTGTGAAGAGTATATCTTTAAAGTGAAAACAAATTTTGTTTTGAAAAATTAATTCAATTATTCATATTTGAATATTTATTTATATTGATTTGGACTATCCAGTACATAAAGATTTTGCGTATACGTCTGATCCGCGTGTATTCGAAGTATTAATATATTGGATAGATATAGAATCACATTCTAGACACCCGGGGATGATTCTGATGATGGTGCATCATCATCAGTATTCATATTCGAGTTTCGAAGGTGTGATATTTATATATTTCCATTAGACTGGTGTGAGACCCAAAACTAGATAGGTTTATTGTTGTGAATTGGCATTAAAAACATGATTTTTTGACTATATATCAAAGTTATGAATTTGAAACGTTAATCAACTAATTGATTGATGGCTATGTTGTTTGTTTATTTGTTTGATAAATTTGAACCATATAGCCAATTTGAATCAAATAGTGAATTACATTGAAAATTAGTTGCATTTGCTTGCATATACATGTACTTATATTGAACAGGTCATAGCAAAGAGGCTAGAGCAGAGGAATAAAATTGTTTGCCCGACAAATAGGTACATGTTTATTGTTTTTCTTGAGTTTTGGGTGATTCTGTGAGCCGATTGGCTAGCCGCTTGGCTTTTTCTTTTTCTTTTTAATTGAAGAAGGCCATGAGAGGCTATATGAAATATCCTGAAATCCCCGGTGCAAGGGAGGTTATGGCGAAATTTTTCGAAAATTTAGGGTGTTAGCAAAATTTTTGAAAATTTTGAAAAGTTCTTAGAAACTGAAAAGTTGAAGAACTTAAGCCGTAGTGAAAATACTGAAAGTTGAGTTGATTTGTTAAACAACTTTCGGCTTCATTCCTTTTCGGGGACGAAAAGTTTAAGTGGGGGAGATTGTAATAACCCGGAAATCTGAGCCAGCTTGAAATTTTTATTTTGGCAATTTTAGAGAATTTTGATTATTTAAAATGAATTATTTTAAATAATAACGATGAGAAATTTATTTTGAATGGAATTCGAACGTATATTTTATATACATCGTCGTTAGAATATAAAAATTTATTTATATATTATAAAAGGAATTGAAAATGGCGTGGTAGTTCGATAATTCGATTTCAAATTTCAGTTGAACATACCGAGTGCAAATTAAACCGGATTTTAGTGAAACCAAAAATATTTGAATCGAATTGATAATATCTTTCTAACGAATCCGGAAAATCGAAATTTCATAGTGGGGATAAAAGGTTATGCCCAGTTGAAAATTCAGAATAGTTGCTATGGAATTCCGGCCCTTGAAAATAGCAATTTTGCAAACGACCTCAGAATTCGACGAAACCACTTTTGTTGGGTCCGGGATGTTAAATTATTTCTAGGTTTCAAATTTCATTATTTTTTCGAATTAATATGTGAGCGTGGCAAAGGAAAGCGTTTTTGACCAGTATTAGTTGATTTTAATCAACTGGAAAATGGCCATTTTTTCAAACGATCTCGGAATTCGATGAAACTAGTTTTGTTAGGACCGTATCGTCAATACGAAGCTAGAAAATATTTTTCTGAAATTTTTCGAGTTAGTATGTAACCCCAGTAAATTGAAATGTGCATTCAAATTCAATATATATAGTTATATGTTGATTTTGACCGTAACTGATCGAAACGGTCGAATTAGCTTGCGATACATATCCCATTGTGTTCGAAATGGGGGTAAAACGCTATGGACGACAGGCAGTGGGCCTCGTTTTGAGCTCGAAATAAAAGTCAACCTTTTTGGGAATAAAATAAATAAATAAATAAATATATTATTATTATACCTCACCACCCCCTCCTCTTTCAGATCAAACGAGATTAGAAAAAAAAAGAGAAAAAATTTTGTGCGCCCCCAAAATCCTATCGCCGCGTCCACCCAGGGCTGCCGCCCATCGTGCGCCACCACCTAGGAGGGCCATCGCCGTCCCCCGACCATCTTCCGCACCTCCTTCTTCCTCCTCAGCCCCCACCTCTCGATCGAAAATCCCAAGAACCCCCAAATCAACCTAAACACCGCCGCTACCCCCACCCCGGCCATAACGCGCCGCTCCCACCTGTGACCCCCTCCCCTCGCCTTCGAACCTCCTCCCTCTCTCCTCCACCACCTGCGACGAAATCGACGATTTCCCCTTCCTCTTGACAGAAAGCTGTAAGTTTTAACCCTCCTTTGTTTAGTATTTCTTAGTTTATACAATAAATAAATATGGTTTTTATATAAGTAGTTTTAAATTTAAAATACGATTTTTAATTTATGAAATAGCTTTGATTTTAATTTATAAAAATAGCATATAGTATAAATCAGTTTTTTTCATTATTAATATGAAATCAAATTTTTATTGATGATAAAGTTTCGACTTTTATAGAGAAAGCTTTAATTTTTATTCATTAGAAAGGTTCGATTTATATTATAGAAAGGATAAAAATATAATTTTTAATAATATAGAAAGGATAAAAATATAATTTTTATGTTATAGAAAGATTAAAAATATGATCTTTATATCATAGGAAGAACAAAAATATGTTTTTTATACTATAGAAAGAATAAAAATATAATTTTTATAAAGTAAAAGTATTAAAAATATGGTTTTTATATAATAGAGAATATAAAAATATTATCTTTATATATGTTGCGAAATAAAAATCTGATTTTTATTTTATATAGTTGGTAAAAATTAAATCTTTATATTTGAAAAAGGTGAAATCTTTATATTTGAAAAAGGCGAAATCTTTATATAGAGAATAGCGAGATAAAAATATAATCTTTATTATATGAACACCGTTATAAAAATAGAATTTTTGTCTATATAGTAGCGGTGTAAAAATAGAATTTTTATCTATCTAGTAGCGGTGTAAAAAATGTGATTTTTATATATGTAGTGGCTACGGGCAACGAAGGTTACAAAAGGCGAGAACGATGAAGATTTCTACATATGAAGAGTCATGGCGTTGGTTTAGCTAATCTATGAGAACTCCTCACTTTTAAATTTATTTCTAGTTGAATTATATACTAGGATGCAGACGGTGTTTAGTAGCACCCGACACCCATCGTCCACAGACCATGGACGGCTTGTTTGTTTGTTTAATTGATTTTGGTGTGTAGTTGATTGTGTGATATGGATTGAAATAAAAATATTTTTATGGTTGAAAATAGAATTTTTAACGTGTATATGAAATGAAATAAATATAAACAAATCAGACGATTTGTTTATATACACACATTTGACTGATATTGATTGGGACGATAAATTTTACACATCGCCCAACTGCACAAATAAAATCTGTGTTTGATTGTTTGAAACCCCACACGGGTATTGGGATGATATATGACATACACTAATCCCGATAATTGTTGTATGTCGATCGATTGATTGACAGACTGTTATAAGCGTTGAATATTTATATTTGATGCTTATACAATGTAGAATGCACTTTGGATGATGGTTGATTATTTGTCATGGTTGATATATACATGTGTTGTAGAAAATCCGTATAATTAACATTATATGGTAATTGATTGGGCCTCATTCCAGTTTTGAAATAGAAATATTTGAAAAAGAAATATTTGAAACAGAATATTTGAAAATAGAAATATATAAAGCCGTGTTGATTAGATTTACGCCATTTTGACGTGAACGATATTTATATTGATTTTATTCATTTTATAATGAACATCGAAAGTGATTTCAAAATCTGATATTTTGAGAAGAATTGAAATTCGAATTAAACTGAATTGAATTGAAATTCGAATTAAACTGAATTGAATTGAGATTCGAATTAAACTGAATTGAAATTCGAATTATATTGAAAAGAATTGAAATTCGAATTAGATTGAAATAGAATTGAAATCGTTTTGAATTGAATTTAAAACGTATTGAAATTGAACTGAAAATCGATTTGAATTGAAATCAATTTGAAATGGATTTAAAACGAATTTATAAGGAAAAATTCAATTTTTGATTTGAATTTGAAATGAAGTTGAAATCGTTTTGAAAACGAATTTAAAACGATTTATAAAATTCGTTTTAAGAGGAAATCGACGAAGTACATATTATATATATATATATATATATATATATATATTATATAATATAATGGCCTGAATAGAACGCGCCGCGGCAGTTCGTGGATTTCGACTATTGACTTCGAACGGATATTACGGGAGATCCGACCATCAGATTCTCCTAAAACCGGAACCGTTGGGTTCGTATCGAAAAGAGCTTTCTAACGAACATTAGAGATTTGAAATCTAACGGTTGGATTTGGAATTATGTCCAAATCAAATTTGGAAAAGGTCGCTGTAAGTGCAGTTCGATGGCCGTTGATGAAAATCAACTGTACGGGCCTTGATAAAATTATTAAAAATAGTAATAATTTGTGTAAAATCATAAGAAATGATTTGTGAAGAATTGGGATGAAAAACTCCATATTTGAAAAGATAAAAATAGATTTTTATTGAAATGAACTAGTTTTGAACTAGAACTATAATCCTATTTATTTTTACAATAAATAAAGTGGATTTGAAATGGTTTTGAAAATAACCAGGATTTCTAATGATTGAATTGGATGGGATTTGAATCGAAATTGTCTTCGGAATATTTCGATGTTGGATTTCGTGATGTTACATATATTGTTATGGGATTTTGAAAGATATATTAATATCGTTATTTCCAATACGATATTTGTTGGTCGTAGAATTAGATATTGAATATATGTCGGTATATTTTCTATTCAAAGCCTTGTATTTAATATCAAATGTGATTTTTGGGTTTGTCGTGAATGATGTCTTCATTAACACTGTTCTTGAACCCAGTTGAGAAAAAGATTATATCTTTTTATTTAGATTTAATGAAGTGTACCAATTAAATGATATTTAATTGGAAATTGAAATGGTATTGATTTTTGGGTTTATCGTGAACAGTGTTTTAAATAACACTTGTTCTTTAACCCGATAATTAATGAATATGATTTTGGGTTTATTGTGGGTCGTGTTTTAAATGGCATTGGTTCTTTAACCCAGTTAAAGACAGGATATTGATTCCTATGAAGATTAAAACTAAGTGGAGTTTTAATGAATCTTTAATTAGATTGTGACGATCGAGAATGGAGTATCACCAGTTTTGCTCCAGGCGATAGTTAAATCTTTAATTAGATTTGAACAGGAAATGGTAATTGAATTTACCGATAACACCATGGTGTTAGATATGAAGTATGACCAGTTTTACTTCATGGGATGAATATGTTGGGGTTGGGAAATAAAATAAATGATTACTTCGGTGTGGTTCGCTAATCCCGACTAGTTTGAATTGATATTCAAAGAAGATTAAAGAATAAATTTAAAGAATTTACCTTTGATAAAATTGATGGGAACCTTTCCCAAAGTATAAGAATATTTGAATAAAAGAACATTCTGAGTTGGATTGAGGCGTATGTTGTGTTTGTGTCACACGCTGAATAACCGATTCGACGTGGTGTCGAAGATGAAGACGGTGGTTGAAGACCGGAGGTCTTCACGTCGTTTGGGTGGTTACTGATGATCTTGATTGGGCTGTACACCCAAGAAGATGGAAATAGTTGGTGATCGTCCAGACGTACTTGGAGATCGATGGATATGCGGGGTACTAGGTGCCTCCGGTTTCGTTCAGACCCAGAACGAACTTGTAAATGGACTGTGTGTCTGACATAGGATTTTATTCTGTGTGATTGATTTTTATTAAATATATATCTGTTTGGCGGCGGAGAATTTATTCTCTTGCTTAATGCCCTTCTCTGAGACGTACGAGCTTAGGGGTTATATACTGATGGATATCAAACGCATAGAGTGAATTGCCTATGTGGCTTGCCTAAGTGGCAAGTGATCAAGGCTTCTGTTGAAAAGCAGAGTCTTGTGGTTGATGATCAAAGCACAGCCTGTGTGGCACAGCTTTGTGTAACGTGAATTCGCGAGCCTCACACCCCGGTTGTGAACCAAAAACGGGAGAGGAAATCAGGGAGGACATGCGTTTCTTTCTAGTTAGAAGTGGCGTCAGTGGTTTTACACGCCCTAACGAGTTTGACTTATGTGGTTGTTGCTGTTGCGAGGAGGCCTCGGTTAGATCGGACGATCCGGGTCCGATGGAGTCATTCGTTGGCTCATTTACGCCCCATTGGGCGGGGAAACATAGTGTTCAGGAATTTTAATCCACAGCGGTGGACCGGCCCTGACGATCCAAGGGTCGATGCGCTCTGACCCTGAGGCTCGGGCTAGAGAGTCTCGAAGTCGGTGAGGACTATCTTTTGCCTCGGTTCGCAGATGGAAATCCAATTTCCAATACGTGACTTTGCGATTTTGATTGTAATCCTATATATGGCGACATAGTGGGATGGGGCGCTTATGCCATCTATGATTGATACTTATGATTTGAAATTGTTTTTGACACTATACACCTATAGTACTATCAAAATAACCTGTTTTAAACGTATCAAGCATTCTTTGGCAATTATAAGGTAAAAATCCTATCCTCCGGCTTGCGTTGCATTGTGTGATGGGACCTGGGTCTTATAATAGCTTCATTTTTCTTTATTTAGCATTGCGCTATTTGTTTTATGCACTGGTATTCTTGGTAGGAAACACATTCCGTGTTATACGGCGTGGTCCCTTGATTTACCTAACTTTAAAATAAAGCTAAATAACTGTTTTAGTTCTTACACCAGTCCCATGACTGACCTGGAGTTTATTGTTTTAACTTAAACTCTGGGTGCCCTTATTTTCGACATGGGCAGCTAGTAGTTTTGGGTTTTGCAGATTTATATTCACAGGAACCTGGTTTACAGCTGGAACGATATCCGGAAAGCTTTGTATCCGTATATCTCCTTCAGTTGTGTTTTGTATTATTTTCCGCTGCTATGTAATATATTGTAATCTCAGATATTTATCGAATGTATTTTATTAATTTATGCTCTGTATATTCTTGTATTCTGATGGAATTGTTGTAATTAACAATGAAATGTTCTTCCGTCTGCGTTCTGTTGTGGCTTCTCCTCGACTCAATCCGGGCTTTTCTCACCGGGGAATTTCGGGTCGTTTCATTGCTTGTGTGGCATGCTGAGATGTAGTGATCAAGTATTTTGTTTAAATGCAGAGCCTTGTGGTTGATGATCAAAGCACAGCTTTAAATAGCATAGCTTTGTGTATGGCATTGATTCGCAGGCCTCACACCCTGGTATGAACCAGAAACGGGAGAGGACTTCAGGGAGGACATGCATTTCCTTCTAGCTAGGAGTGGTGTCAGCATTTTGCAAGCCCTGACCTTTTACTTATGTGGATGATGGATAGCGAGGCGCCTCTGTTATTTCGGTCTCTTCGGAGTCGATGGTTTGGTCGGGATATGAGAAGTTTACGCCCTATAGGGCGGGAAAACGCTGTGTTCAGCCTTTTAATCCACTCTACATGGACCGGCCCTAATGATCCAAGGTGCAGTTGCGGCCGTTCCTGAGCCTCGGGCTAGAGAGTCTCGAAGCGGTAAGGACGATCCCTTGCCTTGGTTCATGACGGAAATCCAATTTCCATATACGACATCATGCGGTTTTGATTGTAAACCTATATATGTCGACATGATATATGATACCCATGCCATCTATATTGATACTTATGATTGAAGTTGTTTTTGAAACATATAAACACTAGTAATAATATCAAATGCTTTTGTTTTATACGTATCAAGCATATTTTGGCCATTATAAGGTAAAACTCTATCCTCCGGCTTGCGTTGCATTGTGTGATGGGACCTGAGTCTTATAATGGCTTCATTTTTTGTAAAAAGCATTGCGATGTTTAAATAATTTACTTGTTTTAAGCACCGACAATTCAATGGAGTAAACCCATTCCGTGTTAGCGGCGTGGCCCTGTGATTGGCCTTAGTATATAATAAGTTAAGTAGATTTCTCATACTTGTCCCATGACTTGTTTGTTTCACTTGCAAACTCGGGTGCCCTATTTTCTATACGGGCAACCTTTTATTCAGGTTTTAGCAGGCTCTCTCTAGATAGCTATGGAGCTGAAGATGGATTCTATCACTTCTTTTATGCTGTTCAACTCTTGTTATGTATATTATGTTTGATTCCACTGTAGGCATTTTATATAAAGCTGAACTGTATTTTTGTACTTAGTATGATCCTGCTATACTGTGTAACTCCGATGATTATGTTTATCCACTGTATTCTGTTGTAGATTATCTGGTATATTTATATATTTCTGTTCTGCTGTTATTTGTTTATGTGTTACATTCCAAAGATTACCCTTGCCACCGTGGAACGGGGGTTTGGGGTCGTCACACTTGGTATCAGAGCTTTGGTTAAGCTTAGTTCTGGAATCTAACATATTAATGAACTCATCAGAAATAGAATTAGTAGTATTCTATGACGAATAACTCATTTCAGATAGGATCAATAATATCCTAGAATGAGTGTAGCAGAATGAAATACACCCCTATAGACACATTTACATTCAAGTATATGTCCCTATGCTTTAAAATACCTTTTCTGTTGGCCTGACACTTTGTCTGCTATTTGCAGACATTGAAAATGAGTGGCAGAAGTAGAAGAGGTAGGTCGAAACCAGATATTGAAGCTCTATTAAAGAAGTATCGAAATCTGGGTGGAGTACCGTTCTCGGGCAATGAATCCATTATTCAAACACAAGCATGGATGCACTCTGTTGAGAAATGTTTTGAAGGTTCAAAGCTAAGAGGTGATCAGAAAAGATTACTGGCATCTTGGGCACTCAAAGACGAAGCTATAATCTGGTGGGAAATAGTTATTAAGGATAATCCCAAAGGTAATATTACCTAGGATAGATTTAAAGAAATTTTCAACGAAAAATTTATTCCTCCGGAGACAACTGATCGGCTATGCGATGAATTCTACTATCTAATTCAAGGAGGTATGACTATTCTGGAGTATCATAAGAAATTCAATGAACTTTCTTGTTTTGCCTCGCATCTAATTCAAAACCCTAAGAGGAAGAATCTGAGGTTTATTAACGGGCTCCAAAGAAAGTACCAAAGTAGTGTAACTGCGCATGTGCAACTTCCTTTTTCTGAAATGATATACATGGCTTACCAGTATGAAGATCTGGATAAGCAAGGTCTTTTGGGCGATGAAGATGAAGTCAGTTCTAGCAACAAAAGGAAATTCGAAACTGATAGCCTAGAGACAAGTACGCAGCCTGAGACAAATACGACGTCTGGGGTCAGAAAGAAGCCTAGAGGCAATAGGAAAAAGGTTAAATCTAAGACAGAACCAATATTGACTGCAATATGCAATAACTGCAATAAGCAAGGACAATTGTCGATAAGCTGTAGATCTCTAAAGAAACGAATAAAGGATAAATTTAAATCCAAGAACAAGTTTCAAGAGAATAGAAAATGCAATCTTTGCCATCAGACTGGTCATGTAAAGCAAGAGTGCCGACTATTAAAGAAATATGTAGTAGTGCAGGTAAATGAAGTGGCAGAGGTTTCGGCACCCTTAGTCAGTCAAGTGAGGCCAGATGTTTTAGAAGGCACACTTACTGTCAAAGATATTCCAATTAAAGTATTGTTTGATACAGGCACGTCGCGAAGCTTTATTGCAAGTAGTGCAGTTAAGAATCTGGATTTGAAACTGAAAAAGCTCAAAGAACCCATGACTGTTCATAATCCAGTTGGGGGTTCCCTCGATCTTAGTTGGATTTGTGGGGTGCCTGTCTCTTTTTCCCGTTATCGGTTCCCTACTATCGCGATCGTTGTGAATTTTACCGAATTCGATCTTATTCTAGGATTGGATTGGTTAACCAAATATGAAGCTGAGGTTAAATGCGCCGAGAGAATTGTTAAGGCAAAAACATAGTTCGGGGAGTATATAACCATTCCTTGCGAAGGTCCGAATTCTGATAGAAAAGACTTTTGGGCAGCTCTTGATGTTTCTCCAGCTCCAATAGAACCTATTCCAGTCGTTACAGAGAATACTCCGGTCGGCATAGAAAATATTCCTGTCGTCAAGAATTATGCGGATGTGTTTGAAGAAGTTGTTAGCTTACCTCCGCGTAGAGAAATTGATTTCAAATTTTCTTTAATTCCGAATGCAAGGACAGTAGTTCACGCTATTCGAAGAATGACCTTGAAGGAAAAAAAGAATTAGACAATCAGACTCGACAGCTTGTATGGAAGGTTCTGATCAGACCTAGTTTCTCTGATTGGGGAGTTGCAGTGGTGTTTGTCCCAAAGTCAAATGGTACTCTCAGACTCTGTGTGGATTATCGTGACTTAAACAAGAAGACATTAAAGAATAAATATCCGTTGCAGCAAATTGATGATTTGTTGGATCGATTGAATGGCGCAAAAGTATTTTAACGAATGGACCTAGCTACAGGTTTCCATCAACTTCGTATTGCCGAAGAGTGTGTTCCTTTGACAGCATTCAGAGGTCCAGACATATTCTACGAGTGGTTAGTAATGCCGTTCGGCTTATGTAAAGCTACAGCTTATTTTGTCGATCTAATGAACAGAGTATTCAGAGAAGTACTGGATAAATTCGTACTTGTTTTCATTGATGACATATTGATCTTCTCTAAGTCAGAAAGCGAGCTTGAAAAACATTTGGAACAAGTGTTAGAAATTCACAGAAAGAATGTTTTAAAAGCAAATTTTACAAATGTATATTCTGGCAAGAAGAAGTCAAGTTTCTTGGCCACGTTGTATCAAAAGAAGGAATTTCTATGGATCCCGATAAGATCACAGCTATTCAAGATTGGAAGCAGCTAACTATACCCACAGAAGTCCGAAGTTTTCTTGGATTGGCTAGTTATTATCGGAAGTTCATTAAAGATTTTTCAAAGATATCTAGTTCCTTAACAAAGCTTACTAAGAAACATTCAAGGTTCAATTGGACTCCAGAATGTGAGATGGCTTTCGAGGAGCTCAAGTTAAGATTGACAACAGCTCCAGTGTTTACAATTATCGATGGCAATCAAGACTTGAAAGTCTGCACATATTCTTCTAAAGAAGGACTTGGTGCAGTATTAATGCAAAGATGCCAAGTAGTCGCTTATGCTAGTCATCAGTTGAAGACACATGAGAAGAATTATGCAACTCACGATCTTGAATTGTTAGCCATCGTGTTTGCCATGAAAATCTGGAGACATTATCTATTAGGTGAGAAGTTCGAACTATATACCGATCATCAATCATTGAAGTATTTATTCACCTAGAAAGATCTAAATATGAGGCAATAGCGTTGGATAGAATTTCTCGCGTCATATGATCTTGATATTTTGTATACTTCGAGGAAAGCCAATGCTGTGGCTGATGCGCTCAGCCGAAAGAATGTAATCATCGCCAATCTTATAATCACGCCTTCATTGGTTAATAACATATCTGCTCTTCAGAAGGATGATCACTTCATTCAGAAGATAAAAGAGAGAATTCAGAAAGGCGAGGCCTCGAGTTTTCAGATTGATAACGATGGGATTCTGTGGTTAAAAGGCCGAATTTGTGTTCCAAACATTTCTGAGCTCCGGAAAGAAGTGCTGGATGAATGTCACAAATCCAAACATAGTATCCATCCAGGAGTGAGAAAAATGTATAATGATATCAAACGCACTTTCTAGTGGAGATCTATGAAAAGAGACATTTCCTTATATGTTGGCCGGTGTTCTACTTATCAACAAGTTAAAAGTGATCAACAGGAACCAGCCGGATTGTTGCAACCGTTGGAAATTTCAGGTTTGAAGTGGGAACAAATTTCTATGGATTTCATAGATGGTTTGCCCAGAACCAGAAGTGGAAATGACAGTATTTGGGTGACCATAGATCGTTTCATGAAGACTGCCCATTTTATACCTGTCAGATCTAATAGAACCGCTCAAAATCAGGCGCAGATTTATTTCAAGGAGATTGTTAAACTACATGGAGTTCCCATGAGTATCATTAGTGATCGTGACCCGATTTTTGCTAGTAAATTCTGGGAAGCATTCCAAGCAAAATTGGGAACGAAACTGAACTTCAGTACAGCTTATCATCCTTAAACAGATGGTCAAACTGAGAGGGTGAGCCGTATTCTAGAAGATTTATTGCGGGCATGTGTTATTGATTTTGGTGGATCGTGGGAAGATCACTTGCATTTGGCTGAGTTCTCATACAACAACAGCTACCAAGCGAGCCTAAAAATGTCACCATTCGAAGAATTGTATGGTCGACGGTGCAGATCTCCCGCATGTTGGGTAGAACCTAGCAATAGACTTGTATTGGAACCCGATATGATTCGCGAAGCTTCAGACAAAGTCGATTTCATTAAGAAACGATTGCAAACGGATCAAAGCCGACAGAAGAGCTATGTAGACTCGAGAAGAAGAGATTTAGCATTTGCTGTTGGTGACTATGCGTATCTACGAGTTTCTCTGATGAGAGGAGTAATCTGATTTGGCAAAACAGGGAAGTTGGCGCCGAGATTTACTGGCCCATTTCCTATGCTCGAATGGATTGGAACTCTCGCTTATAGGGTTCAATTGCCTGACTGGTTGTCTGGAGTACATGATGTGTTTCACGTATCTCAACTTCGAAAGCATGTACATGATCCAGACTTAGTCATGGAAGAAGCCGCGCAACAAGATTTGGAAATTACTGTAGAATTAACTGTGAGAAGAGAGCCGATAAAGATTATTGGCAAAGAAACCAAAGAACTGAGGAACAAGAAGGTTCACTTAGTCAAAGTGCAATGGAGTGGAGATCTGCGAGACTGTACTTGGGAAACTGAAGAGAGCATTAAGCAAGCCTATCCCAATTGCAGGGTGGATATCTCTAATTAACTCTGGTGCAAGGTAGATTTACCATATTTTTCATTTCTGTTTTGTTCTCTACTTTGGTTTTGTTTCCTTTTCATGTATGTATTTTTTTTAATTATATAGTCCAATGATTTTAAAAGAGTATATGAATTAATTAGTATATTTTTAAAAAAGTTAATCAATAAATTGATTGTTGTTTGTGTTGTGTGATTATGAATTTGATTAATCAAAATATTGGGATAACAATTATTCTAATCTATAAGAGAAGGAAGGGTAAATTTATGCAAATTGAATCAAAGATCAAACTGATTTAAAAATTGATTGAAATACATGCATATACATTATATATGTTTGAACAAGTAAATGAATTAGCTGTTGAGTAAAGAATTTATTTGCATTCCCGACAAATAGGGAAACCTTAATGAGTTGGATGTGCAATTTTATTTATTATATCAACTCCTATGAATGCCATTGGATGTGGAGTGATGGTTGTTCTGTGTGAAATAATAAATGTCACCTTAGGGTAGTAACAATTAATTTTGAACCACACTACATGGCATACTTCTTGAAGATAGCATACCCTATCATATACCACATAAGCATTTGGAGCTTGTGTGACAAGGTTGAAGATTTAGCATACGAGCGAGAGGCTGGTATGGTGATGACTATATTACAGGTTGAACAGAAGGCTGATATAAACTATATAAAATGTAACAAAAAACTGCCAGATTAATAAAAACCCCACACGGGTCTAGAGATGACAATTAACACGTCTCTCTAGTCACTAAGGCACAAAAAACCATTTATAGGGTGACGATAATTTATTCTCTAGAGTTATGATCTATACACACTCCCCTGTGGACACCAGAATATATCACTATAAATATGTGTATGCTTTTTAGGATTTATTGGGTACCTAATATGACACAATAAATTTCCAAACCCCTCCCCGTACAAAGGAGGTTATGGCGAAATTTTTCGAAAATTTAGGGTGTTAGCCAAATTTTTGAAGAATTAGAAAATTCTTGAAAACAGAAAAGTTGAAGAATGAAAGCCAAAATAAAAGTTGAGTTGGTTAGTTAAAAAACTTTCAGCTCCGTTCCTTTTCGGGGACGAAAAGATTTTAAGTGGGGGGAGATTGTAACAACTCGGAAAATTAGAACTAATTTTTTTTTATTTGGCTATTTTCGTGGATTTTGAATATTAAAATTAAATTATTTTAAATAATAACGACTAAAATTTCTTTTGGATCGAAGTTATAGCGAATATATTTATTTTAATTATAAAACAAGGGCTGAAATGGCGCGGCAGTTTGAAAATTTGAATTCGAAATTTGACTGACTGTACAGGATGCAAAATAAACCGGATTTTAGTGAAACCAAAAATATTTAAATTTTTTTAAGAATGTCTTTCTAACGAATCTGAAAAATCGAAATTTTATAGTGGGAATCAAAAGTTATGGCCAAATGAATTTTAAGAAAGGTCGCTATGGAATTAATATAGCGCTTGAAAATAAATATTTTTCAAACGACCTCCGTTTTCAACGAAACCACTTTTGTTGGATCCGGAATGTCAAACTATTACTAAATTCCAATTTTCATAATTTTTGGAGATAATATGTCAGCGTGGAAAAAGAAAACGTGTTGGGTTAATTTTAGTCAATTTGGATCGACTAGAAAATTACCATTTTTCAAACGGTCTCCAAATTCGACAAAACTAGTTTTGTTGGGACCGTACCATCCAAAAATAACCAGATTTATTTTTCTGGAATTTTTAGAATCAGTATGTGGCCCCGACAAATTAAAATGTACGTTTAAATCCATATTTGAATGTTTTATATTTTAATTTGAAGAATTACTGACTGAAACAATCGAATGGGCCTATGAAACATATTCCATTATGTCTGGAATGGGGGTATTTAGCTGGGGTCGGCGATGTTGGGTTTGATTTGGAGTTCGTATGAACGGATGGGTATTTTTGGAAATAAAAGAATTTAAAAATAAATATACATGGACATACCCTATTCTCTCTCTTAAAAAAAACACGTGCTGCCTCATATCAGTGAACGATGGAATTTTCTCCATTCTTCCTCCCCCAAATCTGTTTGAACCGCTCAATAAAATACCCTGGTCCTTCAGAGGATTTTAAAGAGGTTTTCATCCTCTTCAAATCTGTACAAGCCTCGCACACCCTCGTGGTGTATTCGGCTCGAATCGAGCCTGCAAAGTTCGACTGAGTCGAATGGAATTCTGCCGCCCACCGTTGACCAAGATGGCTTCCACCAACATTGGCTGGCGCGTCGTTCGGAGCACTCCCTTGTGGTGAAGCCTGATCGACGAATCTCTACACGGATTGAAAGATTTTTGCAAACCCTAGTTCGAGATTTTAGCTGAAAGGTATCAACCCATTTTAATTAAACTGTTTGTGACACTTTTAAGTGTTGCAAATGGTGATTATCGAATAAAAAAATTGTATCTTTACCATACGATAGCGAAATTAGATGAAACAGGAGACATTGGACCCGTTAGGACGTCTTCTACATTCTAGAAGAGACCGGAGAATTTTTGGAGCTTCCTACAATTTTTGAAGTAGTGGAACCCAATGTGAAATTTCTAAATTATAAACGATATGGAATGGCAATGTATAAATTATATAATCGATGTATATGCTTATACACCTCATGTGTAAGCGTTTTATAAATTATATATGCGATGTATAAGTTATATATACGTTGTAAAAATCATATGTGCGTTGAATGGAGTTGAAATGAAATTGAAGCATAATTATATAATTATATATATATTTACTCCCCTTGTCCACAGACCATGGGCGATATATACTGGTCGTGATTGTTTGGATTTTGGTTGACATGAAATTTGGTGAATATTACAAATGGTTGATTGTGGTTGAAACCAAATAGGATTAGTTTGTGGAAAAATTCGTCTGCGTACGAACTAGATTATTGAAATCCCCCTTGTCAAAAGCTGCAAGGCTTTAAGGTAGCGCAAGGAGCCGTACTCGGGACGGTGCCTGCTTTAACTTCCTTGCCGTAATGCTGCCGAAATTTTCTGAAATATTCATGTGTTTGATTTATATTCATGTGTCGGAAAAAAAATCATTTGACGAATAAATTGTTTGAAAGATAAAAATCACATTTTTATCATGTATATGAAGTATATAAAATATTCATGTTTTAAATAAATTGTCCTAACAATAAAAATCACATTTTTATTATATATATGAAGTGTTAAAAATAGTCATGTGTTGAAATAAATATTTGTTGGGTAAAAATATTACTTTTACCACATATATGAATTGAAAATGGTTTGGAAATTTGAGAACGGATTATACATATATATATATATATATATATAATTAAATTAAAACGAATAACGACGCTGTAGTTCGTATTTTGAAATCATGATTTTAAATGATTATTACGAGAGATCCGACCATCGGAATTTCCCGAAACCGAAACCAATGGGTCCGCTTTGAAAATATCTTTCCAACGATGCCAAATTTGTAAAGATCCAACGGTTAGATTGTGTGAAATGTTTAATTCAAATCTGAATGAAAAAACGCCAGAATGGATTTTATAATATATATTTATAATTAAAATGAAATGAATAACGATGCTGCAGTTCGTATTTTGAATCGTAACTTTAAACGATTGTACCGTGAGATCCGACCATCGGATTTTCCCAAAACTGAAACTGTTGGGTCCTCTTTGAAAAGATCTTTTCAATGATATAAAATTTTAGAAATCCAACAGTTAGATTTCAGATATGTGTAAATCAAATCTGGAGAAAAACAGCGCCATGGCCGCGTTATGGCCTAAAGCACCATTTGAATAAATGGGCTATTTTTAAATAAATAAAAATAGTGATAAATCGTTATAAAATATTATGAATGATATGGAATGGAAATAAACCGAATTTACTCGTTTTATTGGATATTTGATGGTTGAATGTGTTTGACATGAAAATTATATTGATGAACCGAATAATGGATGTCAAATAATTTAACCAGGAAATGAATTGATTTGAATTCTGAATATACGTGAATTATTTGAAAAGGCCAAGTTAATTATCATTTCAAATAATTAATCAACAATTAGAAGTCGAAGATATGAAGACAGTGCAAGACCGAAGATCTTCACATCGAATGGATGGCTACTGATGCCTTTGATGGGAGTTGCTGCCCTGAAGGGGTTACAGTGGTGGTTGTCCAGACGTACTTGTTGATCGTTCGGATGTGCGAGGACCACTTTCATGTATTGGACATTTGGGACGAGGAATAAGGTGCCTCCGATTTCGTTCAGACCCAGAACGGACTTGTAAATGGGCTGTATGTCCGACACTGGATTTCATTTTGTGTGATTGATATACGTCAGTTGCATGGCGTGAATTGCCTGTGTGGCATGCTGAGATGTAGTGATCAAGGCTTTTGTTGAAAAGCAGAGCCTTATGGTTGATGATCAAAGCACGGCTTTAAATAGCATAGCTTTGTGTATGGCGTTAATTCGCGGGCCTCATACCCCGGTATGAACAAGAACCGAGAGATGACTTCAGGGAGGACATGCGTTTCCTTCTAGCTAGGATTGGTGTCAGCGTTTTGCAAGCCCTGACGTTTTACTTATGTGGATGATGGATAGCGAGGCTCCTCGGTTATTTCGGTCTCTTCAGAGTCGATGGTTTGGTCGGGATATGACCAGTTTACGCCCCATAGGGCGGGGAAACGTAGTGTTCAGGCATTTTAATCCACTCCATGTGGACCGGCCCTGACGATCCAAGTTGCAGTTGCGGCTGTTCCTGAGGCTCAGGCTAGAGAGTCTCGAAGTGGTAAGGACGATCCATTGCCTTGGTTCATGACGGAAATCCAATTTCCAAATACGACATCGTGCGATTTTGATTGTGAACCTATATATGGCGACATGATATATGGTACCCATGCCGTCTTTGATTGATACTTATGATTAAAATTGTTTTTGAAACATATAAACAGTATTAATAATATCAAATGCTTTTGTTTTATACGTTAAGCAAATTTTGGCCATTATAATGTAAAATTCGATCCTCCGGCTTGCGTTGCATTATGTGATGGGACCTGAGTCTTATAATGGCTTCATTATTGTAAAAAGCATTGCGATGTTTAAATGATTTACTTATTTTAAACACTGGCAATCCAATGGAGTAAACCCGTTCCGCGTCAGCGGTGTGGTCCTGTGATTGGCCTTAGTATAAAATAAGTTAAGTAGATTTCTCATACCAGTCCCATGTCTGACTCGTAGTTTCCTCCACTTGCAAACTCGGTGCCCTATTTTCTTCACGGGCAGCCTTGTATTCAGGTTTTAACAGGCTCTCTCTGGATAGCTATGTAGCTGAAGATGGATTCTATCACTTCTTTTTAGCTGTTCATCTCCTGTTATGTATATTATGTTTGATTCCGATGTAGACATTTTATATAAAGCTGAACTGTATTTTTGTACTAAGTATGATCCTGTTATACTGTGTAACCCTGATGATTATGTTTATCCAGTGTATCTATTGTAGATTGTCTGATATATTTATATATTTCTGTTCTGTTGTTATTTGTTTATGTGTTATATTCCAAAGATTACCCTTGCCACCGTGGAACGGGGGTTTGGGGCCATCACAATCATAAAGGAATAGATTTCGAAATCTGAAGTTTTTGAAAATATTATCATTTATATATTATAATGATAAGGAATATTCAATTTTGATTTAAAATTGAAAATGAAGTTAAAATCATTTTGAAAATGAATTTAAAACGATTTATAATATATGTTTTAAATGGAAATCGATGAAATATATATATATATATATATATGCCTTAATAGAACGCTCCGCGCCGCGGCAGTTCGCGAATTTCGACCATTGACTTCGAATGGACATTGCGGGAGATACAACCGTCGGATTCTCTAAAAACCGGAACCGTTGGGTTTGTATCGAAAAGAGCTTTCCAAAGAATACAAGAGATTTGAAATTGATTGACATAGAAATGTGTTTATTCTATGCTCTTATATCTTATCTTTTGTATATAAATAAATATTACTTGGGTATTGTTTCGTCACTTTTACAGATATTCCAACCCAGCTCGCATGCAACCAGAAAAGTAGAGAAATGGAGATCAAATTGCTATATATTTATATTTTGAAGAATTTTAGATGAAGATCCCACATTTAGTTGCTGTTGGACAAGAAAAGGATTGATAAAAAGGCTTTGCAAATCACAAATCAATGAAGAAGTGTCAAGGAAGCAAGAGGAAAAGAGAAAAGGCCCAAATTTGCTTTATTTATCTAAGGCCCATTTATCATTGTATTAGGGTTAGGGTTTGGCTATCTACCCTATATATACCCTTGTAATATCATTGTAGCCACCATCCTAGATCTTATTCTATTCTCTTATCCATTAATAAAACTCGTTTTTCTTTTTCTGCATTTTTCTATTTCTTAGCAATTGGTGTTGTCTTCACAATTAGTTTTGGAAGAACACCAATTGTATTTTACACTTTTTTATATTGATTAGTCGTTTGATTAGTTTCAACGACAATCCTAATTTTACTTTTTGTTGTTCTTCTTATTCTGCAATTTTTCTGCATTTTATTCCTGTTTTGCTATTTACTTTCATTAGGATTAATCGTTTGATTAGATTCAACGATAATCCTAATTGTTGCAATTTTAATTGTTCTGTTGTTCAACAAAATCTCCAGGCTTCGTCTAACTCGCCCAAGAGATAAAATAAATAATTTAATTTTAATCTACCTCCCTGTGTTCGACCTGTATGCTACACACCTGTATGCTTGCAGAATTTAATTTAAATATCACGCTTTTCTAGTGTCGATCAAGTTTTTGGCGCCGTTGCCGGGGAGGTATCGATTAAATTTTATTATTTATTTAATTTTTGATTCGTGTTAGTTTTAATTTTACTCTTGTATATATAGAAAAAAAGTCTTGATTGATTTGATTTGGTATTAGTCATTGATGCCATAATCTTATAAAAAAAAAGAAACTTGCCATTTTTTCATTTCTTTCTGCTTTCCAATTTCCTCTCTTTTTCCCATTTAATTCTCTCCTTCTCTACAGACTCTTTCCTTAAAAAATAAAAAAAATAAAAAATTCTCTTCTCTGTTTAGTATTCCCTTCTGCAGATCATCCCTCATCTTCCTACTCACAAAAATCAATCACCAGTTCACCTCATCAAAAAAAAAAATTCACACAACCTTTCCACAAAACCTACGTTAATTCTTCAAACCATCCATCCTCACAAGCCAAACCCCTCATCATTCACTCCAATAGCCTTTACACCCCCTCCAACACTTCAACAAGCCTTCCCAGTCCTCATAAAAGCCCTCCATATTCAAAAACTCCACAGAAAATTATTGCCACAATCACCGCAAACTCAAGCACCAAACCGAACCATCAATACCCCAAATCACAGACTCCAAAATATCACAAACCACAATCCACAACCTCATCATGGTGCCTATTCTTCACTTCTACTGCCAGGTCCTTCAAATGCCAGCCCCATAAACAATTGCCTCACACATCCATCCTCTTCATCAAAACCGCATACACGCAGACATCTCCAAAAATCGATCTGATCCTCCCTCTTCAACCAAATACGCAGCCACACAACCACACAACTACCTGTACAAACCCAATTCCTCCACTGCCCTTAAACTCCACCACGCTGCCAAACCCTAGCCAGTACCATAACTCGAAATCACAACTTGAATCCAAGCCGTACATCACCTCAATCTGCAAAACTCCTCATCCAGAAACCTCCAGCAACCGCAACAACCAATCGCGCAACGAGAATTTCAATACCACGAACCCTCGGCAACCTGAAAAGCCAAAGCGAAGTCGAACCTTCGAAACTCAAATCGAAATAAAAAACGGGAGGTCTGAAGTTCCTCTTCGTTCTGTTGCATTGATTTTTTTTTTTTTTTTGCTCTGATGGTTTGCGTTCGTTTTGGACCAAGGGGTATAGGAGAAATTTTCTTTTAAGTACGGTGTTAAAAAAAAACAAGGGGCTCGAGTTTTCTTTATACTTGTTGGTTTGGTGTTTGTCATTGGGCTTTTTGATTGAAATTATGGAGTGCCTATTGGGTGTTCTGATATAGTTGGGTGTTCTGATATAGTAGTATAGTAAGGTTTGGTTTTACTTCTTTGATAGTTTTCTTTCCAGCAAGCTACTGTATTGAATTGTTTGTCCTTCTGTTCCTATTTATTTTATTTTAATTTTATTTCTTTCTGCCTGTTCTTAAAAAAAAAAATCAAGACCAGCGAAAGAATTCAAATCAAAATCAAAGATAAAAGTGTTCAAGCAACAAACGGAGAATTCAAAAGCGAGCAAAGCAAACAGTGGAACTTGAATACCTAACATTACTCAATGTCTCTGGACGGACCGCCATACCCCACTGTAAAATTTTCTAACTCTACAGGGTGCTCTACTGCTTGAAAAATATAAAAATTGCTTGTAAAAACTTTCTGCAGGGGCAGCGACTTGCTTGTAAAATATTTCAATTTTCTGTTATTATTCTGTGACTGTTCTGTGATTATTCTGTGACTATTCTGTGACTGAAATTTCTGAACATATTTGGTGAGGAACGAATTTCCATAACTGAAATCATATCTCTTATCGTTTTTCAATTCTGAAACATGATTTGATTTGCAAAATAATATAATTGAAAAGTGGTGTTTAGTGAAGTTGACTGTCTCGTATAATTGGATCGCGGATATATAGTAGTTCAATTTATTGAACTATTAGCAAAAAGGTTGCACACTACCCGTAAAACATTGGTCGTATCCCTTAGTTTTATACTATACGTGAATGGCCATAAGACCCTCTTCCCCCTTCTAATTGAGTCAGTTAATTAATAGAGCACCACTCGTTCTTTTATACTATATTGAAGTGAGAATAATATATGTCTTACCCTGACTTCATTCAAATGTCTAATTCAAAAAAATCCTTGAGAGAAATGTGGGATAAAAATCGGAGTAGATGTCCTCTTGAAGAATATGAGTATGAATTACAACTCATGAAGCAGAATTTTCCAAAATTTTGCGACCCAAATGCCAACAATTTTCAAAATGACCAACATTTTCAAAGTTATGATCGAAATGACGACTTCAATTCAAATTTCAACAATTTCAAATATGGGCCACATCCACATGAAAATAACTTTGAATCTCAATATGGCTTTGATCCACATCATTATAGGGTTGAAAACCAAAATTTTCAAAATTATAGCCCATATCAACATCTTGAAAATAACCAAAATTGCAATTCTCTCTCAAATTTTAACAGTTTTGGTTATGACCCTAATTTTCAAAATCAAAATGATTTCCAATATCATTGTTAGTTTTCTGAAAATTCAAACAACTACCACATTGGAAATAATATTGATTTTGAAATTAATGTGGACTATAATTTTGAGAATCAAGAAATCCAAAATGAGAGCTCTCAAATCAGCGATCGTCTTAACATTCTTAGAGAGAGGGAAGAAATACTAAATAAAAAGGCCGATGAACTTCATTGTTTATTGACATCTTTGAAAGAACAACAAGAGCAACAAAATCAAATTCAAATAAGCGATGAATCAAAAAATAATTCAACTCTTACTGACATTGAAAATTTTCAAATAACGACTTTGGAAATTGAGAATAATCATCTTGATGAAGTTTTTCAAAATTCAACAAATGATTTGGACTTCAACTCTTTTCGGAAAAAAGATTTAAGCTTAGATTTTGACCTTCCTCTTTCAGGCCGTGAGAAACTTGAAATTTTTGAAATTGAACAAAATAAAATTGTTGAATTTTTCAATTCATATTTGGAAAAGGATTTTAACGAACATGAATTCTTTGGATTGTATGAGGATGAGTTGCCAAACAAGGAAGAAGTAGATTCACATCATGAATTCGAAAATTTTAACTTTGAGAAAATTTCAAATGAACTTGAAATTGTCAGTGTCGAAAATACGTTTTCAGTTAATGATAAGAAATGTGATCACATAGTCTTGAACAACACTCAGATTTCAAATTTCACTGAATTTAATTACAATCACAAATTTCTGAAAAATTACACTGATAAATTTGTTGAACTCATGAACTATTTTTGGAATGCTAGCTTTGTTGAAAAACTTCATGTTAGGACGACCCTGGATATTTATCTCCTGGACTATAAATCTAGGATTAAAGATGATATGGGTTTCAAAAACTCTTGCTTGTTAGAAAACATGCCTAGACACAGTGGGAATGGGACTCATAGGGCTAGAACCAAGTGTGGGGGAAAAAGTTGGTGGCAATCCTTGCGTCGCATGCATCGCAAACACATTTATCATTGTACATATGATCCTTTCTTACATATAGTTAAATTGCATTTCGTTCTACAAATCATTTTACATTTAATCCATCTTTGGGTTCTATCTTTCACATTTAGGAAACGTTCACAGTGTGGACACTGTTTAGTTCAAGTGTGGGGGGAGTCTGCATTTCATTCATTTTCATTTTTCTTTATTTTTCTTTCTTTTCATTTTCATCCATTTAAATAGGACCATCATGCATTTTAGACTGTAGTAACATGCCATTTTTTTTTGAAATACGACTCATTTTCAATTGATACAACAAAATAAGCTAACAATTATTAGTCAGTTGATAGTATTTTTTTCTCTCAACTTAGATCGAATAAGAAATATAATGAAAAGTTTAATTTTGAGGGATAATAATGTAACCGGTACATAGGGAGATTCTTAGGTGATGGCCATGAAATCTATTCTATATTGTAGACTTTATTTAAATAAGTGGAGGACTTAAAATACTCATATTGGCTTTTCGAATCTTTAAAACTAAGTTTTGTTAAGTTGAATTCGCGTAACTCTCTTTTGTGCTTATAATTTCAATAATAATAATAGTAATCCAAGGGTATCCAACATTGCTTGTATATCAAGCGTTGGTGTGCAAACCCGCCAAGCTCTATCCGACACGTTGTTGACAAAGTCAGCGTTGGAATATCTTGGTCTCATTTTATGAGATTTGACACCTAAGGATTACCGACACGTTGTTGACAAAGTCAAAGTCGGCCTGCACAATCCGCCAAGCTCTTTACCTACACTCCATTAGTCCGCGAGGCAGTGCATGGGTGGTAAACCTTGGTCTTCTAAGTTAGGTGTATGTACTTGAACATAAATTTTAAAATTTTATAGAATAAAGAATAAGCGATGATGCCCAAACACTTCTTGACCTTATTGATTTGACTAGCCATACATGAGAAAATAATAATACCACTTTGCAAACTGTGCCAAGCAAACTAAGAATTTATTTCATGGCTGCACTATGTTATCGACCGAACCAACTGGCCAAACTGGGATTTAACATTTGAAAACTTGATTTATATTGAAAATTTGTGATAAGTTGAGGTATCTAAAATAAAATCAACTGATTAGAAATTGTTAACTTAATTTGTTGTACCACTTTCCTGAAATAAGTCGTGTTTTCATTTTTCGTTTTTATTTGCATATGTCCATTGCATTCATGTAGTTTCATTAGAATCATAGCATACTGCATTTGGATTTTGTGGGTAGTATCCGCTGAAAACCCTCACGAGACACCACTCGTCCTACTAGGGACACCTAGAGGTTTAACGGCTTGTTGCATATGCTCAATGCAATCGTGTTTCCTACGAAAGTGCGACCTATCTAGTTAGTCTTTCATTTTTATTTTCTTTTTACTCGAGGACGAGTAAAAGATAAGTGTGGGGGTATTTGATTGACATAGAAATGTGTTTATTCTATGCTCTTATATCTTATCTTTTGTATATAAATAAATATTACTTGGGTATTGTTTCGTCACTTTTACAGATATTCCAACCCAGCCCGCATGCAACCAGAAAAGTAGAGAAATGGAGATCAGATTGCTATATATTTACATTTTGAAGAATTGTAGATGAGGATCCCACGTTTAGTTGCTGTTGGACAAGAAAAGGATTGATAAAAAGGCTTTGCACATCACAAATCAATGAAGAAGTGTCAAGGAAGCAAGAGGAAAAGAGAAAAGGCCCAAATTTGCTTTATTTATCTAAGGCCCATTTATCATTGTATTAGGGTTAGGGTTTGGCTATCTACCCTATATACACACTTGTAATATCATTGTAGCCACCATCCTAGATCTTATTCTATTCTCTTCTCCATTAATAAAACTCGTTTTTCTTTTTCTTCATTTTTCTATTTCTTAGCAATCGGTGTTGTCTTCACAATTAGTTTTGGAAGAACACCAATTGTATTTTACACTTTTTTATAGTGATTAGTCGTTTGATTAATTTCAACGACAATCCTAAATTTACTTTTTGTTGTTCTTCTTATTCTGCATTTTTTCTGCATTTTATTCCTGTTTTGCTATTTACTTTCATTAGGATTAATCGTTTGATTAGATTCAACGATAATCCTAATTGTTGCAATTTTAATTGTTCTGTTGTTCAACAAAATCTCCAGGCTTCGTCTAACTCGCCCAAGAGATTAAATAAATAATTTAATTTTAATCTACCTCCCTGTGTTCGACCTGTATGCTACACACTTGTATGCTTGCAGAATTTAATTTAAATATCACGCTTTTCTAGCGTCGATTAGAAATCTAACAGTTGTATTTGGAATTATGTCCAAATCAAATTTGGAAAAGGTCGATGTAAGTGCAGTTCGATGACCGTTTATCGAATTCGACTGTACAGACCTTGATAAAAATATTAATAATTTGTGTAAAATCATAATAAATGATTTGGAAAGAATTGGGAGGAAAAATTCCATATTTGAAAAGATAAATATATATTTTTATCGAAATGAACTAGGTATGTACTAGAATTATTATCCAATATTTTTAAATAAATAAATTGGATTTGAAATGGGTTTAAAAATAACCGGAATTTCCAATATATGAATCGGAATGGATTTGAATCAAAACTATCTTCGGAATATTTCGATAGTGGATTCCGTGATTATATGGATATTGTGAAGGAATTTGGAAGGTATATATATCATTATTCCAATACGATATTTGTCGATTTCAAAATTTGATATTGAATATAAGCCGATATATTTTCTATTCAGAACCTTGTATTTAATATCAAATGAGGTTTTGGGTTTGTCATGAATGGTGTCTTAAACAACACTGTTTTTAAATCTAGTTGAGAAAAGAATAAATCTTTTAATTAAGATTTAGTGAAATTTTCCAGTTAATAAATATTTAATTGGTATTGAATTAAAATTGGATTTTTGGGTTTATCGTGAATGGTGTTTTAAATAACACTTGTACTTTAACCTGATTAACAATGGAATGAGATTTTGTATTTGTCGTGAATGGTATCTTTAATAATACTGTTCTTAAACCCAATGGAGTTAAGAAAATTAGAAAATAACTGGAGATTAGCTAAATGGAATGGTTTCCTGGGTATTGATCTGATGTTGGTTTCGGCCTTCGGGATTAATACTTAGGGAATTGTTCTCTTACTAATTTATGGTTAGAGATGGATGGAATGTGATTTTGGGTTTACTGTGAACCATGTTTTTAACAACATTCATTCTTTAACCCGATCTAAGTGAAATGTGATTTGGAATTTATAAATCTTTTGTTAAGATTTAAAGGAGATTTTCCAAAGTAAAATTTTCCAATTTAACATATTAAATTGGAATTGAATGGAATTCGATTTGGTAATAATCGAAGTGAGCTTCTATAGAGGAAGACTGTTAATATATATGGAATTTAAAAGGCTTTGACGTTATTCCATTTATATTATCGGTTGGATATGGAAGTTCATATCGATTATTTATATATATATATATGTATATATATATATATATATTAATCTGTATTCTGTGAAGATTCCATTGTTAATGGAATGTGATTTTGGGTTTATTGTGAGCTGTGTTTTAAATGACATTAGTTCTTTAACCCAGTTAAGGATAAAATTTATTTCTTAACTTTGAATAATCATTAAGTAATAATTTTTGGAAATTAAAACTGAATTAGAGTTTTAATGAATCTTTAAATAGATTGAAAGGTAAATTTGATAACAAAAATTATCAAATTCTAGAAATGATCGAGAATGGATACTTCAGGCAATAGTTAAATCTTTAATTAGATTTGAACGTGAAATGGTAATTTAATTTACCGATAACACCGTGGTGTTAGATATGAAGTATTACCAGTTTTGCTTCATGAGATGAATAGGTTGGGATTTGGAAATTAAACAAATGATTACTTTGGTAGGGTTCGCTAATCCCGACTAGTTTGGATAAACCATAATTTGGTATGGATTGATTTCCAAAGGAAGATTAAAGAATAAATTTAAAGAATTTATCTTTGATAAAATTAATGGGAACCTTCCACAAAGGATATGAATATTTAAATAAAGGAATACTTAGAATTGGAATGAGGCATATGTTGTGTTTTTATAGCACTTGTTTATTATATACGCGAGTTATTCAGAAAGACCGGGTTTATCCCATTCTGAATAACTGAATCGGTGATGAGTCGACGATGAAGACATCGTTTGGATGATTATTGATGTCTTAATTGGGATGTACACCCAAGACAAGGTAATAAGTGGTGATCGTTCGAGACGTACTTGAAGATCGACCGGATATGCGAGGACCTCTCTCCTGTATTGGACATACGAGACGAGGAATAAGGTGCCTCCAGTTTCGTTCAGACCCAGAACGAAATTGTAAATGGATATGTGTCTGACATTGGATTTTATTTTGTGTGATTGATAGACATCGGTTGCATAGCGTGAATTGCCCGTGTGGCATGTTGAGATGCAAATGATCAAGGCTTCTGTTGAAAAGCAGAGTCTCATGGTTGATGATCAAAGCACGGCTTTAATATAGCATAGCTTTGTGTAGCGTTAATTCGCGAGCCTTACACCTCGGTGTGAACCAGAAATGGGAGAGGACCTCAGGGAGGACATGCGTTTCCTTCTAGCTAGAAGTGGTGTCTGGGTTTTGCATGTCCAGACATTTTACTTATGTGGATGATGGGTAGCGAGGCGCCTCGGTTATATTGGCACAGCGGGGCCGATGGATGGTATGGTCTTTATACAGACCAATTTTACACCCTATAGGACAGGGAAATGTAGTGTTCAGGCATTTTAATCAACATCGAGTGGACGGGCCCTGATGATCCAATGGTCGATGCGTTCTGATGCCCGAAGCGGTAAGGACGATCTCTTGCCTTGGTTCACAGGCATAAATCCAACTTCCAATACGTGACTTTGCGGTTTTCATTGTAGAGCCTAGTATTGGCAACATGATATATGGTACCCATGCCGTCTAGGATTGATACATTTATATTTGAAGTTGTTTTATACACTATACACTTATAATAGTATCAAATGATTAGTTTTAAACGTACCAAGCATGTTTGGCTATTATAAGTGAAAACCTTATCCTCCGGCTTGCGTTGCAGTGTGCGATGGGACCTGGGTCTTATAATAGCTTTATTTTTCCAAAAAGCATTGCGTTGTTTTGTTTTATGCACTGGTATTCATGGGAGTAAACTCGTTCCGTGTTATACGGCATGGTCCCTTGATTTACTTTATTTTTAAAGTAAGGATGTAATAACTGTTTTAGTTCTCACACCAGTCACATGACTGACCTGGAGTTTATTGTTTTAACCTAAACTTTGGGTGCCCCTATTTTCCACACGGGCAACTAGTAGTTTTGGTTTTTATAGATTTATATTTTACATGATCCTGGTTTACAGCTGTAATGATATTCGGAAAGCTCTATATCCGTATATTCCTTTCAGTTGTGATTTTGTAGTATTTTCCGCTGCATTGTAATTTTTAAATCTCTGATATTTGTCTGATGTTAAACATTTATTCATACTCTATATATTCTTGTATTCTGATGAAATTGTTGTAATAAGCAATGAAATTTTCTTCTGTTTGTGTTCTGATTTGTCGTGTTCTCAACTCAATCTGAGCTTTCCTTTTTGGGGAAGTTTGGGTCGTTCAGATTAAATGCTAAATGCATTAAAATTATAGTACTATTTCATTACTACTTATAGACCTCACCCTTAGTGAATCCAATAACGTGGATTAGTACCTATAATTTACAATCATTGGACTGGTTAATTTAGAAATAATTGTGATTAAAATACTTATAAACGGAAGATGGTCCTGAGAATAGCATAATTAATGAAATTGATAGTAATCAAGTACAACAGGTTAGAGTAAACCGCAAATAGCAATTGATGTAAGAATGTATGATAATAATAAAAATAACAGTAATATGTATAGCAATTCAATAAAACACAATACATTATTAGTATTACTTTAAATTGCCGAATAACAACACAGGAAAAATCCAATGAATCATATAATGATCAATTAGCACTCTAGATGCACCAAATCAGCTTCAATGCCATGTCACCGATATCATATTTTTCCAATCGAAAAACAATTATGAAGACTCTAAGTTGATATTTGTACTTGATCTTGTAAAACTTCTAGATTTGTTTCTAGAATATTTCTCTCATCCACGCAAAACACTATCAACAAATCATAATTATAATGACACGAACTTCCCCGGTCTCCGAAGAGAAGAGAAAGAACGGATTGTCTGAGAACACGACAAATCAGAACACAAAGAGAAGAACATGTCATTGTTGTTTCAACAATTTACATCAGAGTACAAGAATTTACAGAGTATGAACAAATAATATACATTTAATAAATATCTGAGATTTACAAATTACAATGCAGCAGAAAAATAATACATAACACAACTGAAAGAAAACACGGATACATAGTGTTTCGAATATAACTCCAGCTGTAAACTAGGATCCTGTGAATATAATATCTGCAAAACCAAAACTACTAGCTGCCCGTGTGGAAAATAAGGGCACCCAGAGTTTAGGTTAAGACAATAAACTCCAGGTCAGTCATGTGAATGGTGTGTGAACTAAAAAAGTTATTTAAAACTTTACTTTATAAATAAGGTAAATTAAGGGACCACACCATATAACATGAAACGGGTTTCCTCCCGAGACTACCAATGCATATACAGTTATAAACAACGCAATGCTTTTTGAAAAATTAAGCTATTATAATACCCCAGGTCCCATCACACAATGCAACGCAAGCTGGAGGATAGGGTTTTTCCTTTTAATAGCCAAACATGCTTGGTACGTTTAAAACAAATCATTTGATACTATAATAAGTGTATAGTTTCAAAAAAGCTTCAAATATAAATGTATCAATCATAGACGACATAGTATCCCATGCTACTGTGTCGCCAATACTTGGCTCCACAATCAAAACCGAATTGTCACGTATTGGAAATTGGACTTCCGTCATGAGTCGAGGCAAGGGATGTACTCCTCGTCGGCTTTGAGACACTCTAGCAAATGCCTCATGATCTCCCGCAGAAGACCCCTGGATCCTCCAAGGTCGGTCCTTTCTTACGTTTGAGGATTAGCAATTCCTAAATACATGTTTCCCGGTCCTATAGGACCTATATCAATCGGCTCCATAGTAACCGATATATCTGAGGCGCCTCGCATTCCAACAACCATATATGTAAAAATATAATAAATGTCTGGGCTCCGTACCATGACACCACCCATAGCTAGAAAGAAACATCATGTCCTCCTTGGGTCCCTTATCCCGTTTTTAACTCATACCGAGGTGTGAGGCTCGCGAATTAACGCTATATACAAAGCTATGCTATATTAAAGACATGCTTTGATCATCAACCACAAGACTCTGCTTTTCAATAGACGCCTTGATCATTTGCATCTCAGCATGCCACACAGGAAATTCACGCCATTCGGCTGATGTCTATAGATATATAACCATTGAGCTCGTACATCTAAGATAAGGGCGTTAAGCAAGAGAATAAGTTCTCCACCGCCAAACAGATATATATATATTTAATAGAGATCAATCAACACAGAATAAAATCCAATGTTAGATACACATCCATTTACAAGTTCATTCTAGGTCTGAATGAAACCGGAGGCACCTTATTCCTCGTCCCATGTCCAATACAGGAGAGAGATCCTCGCATATCCGATCGATCTCCAAGTACGTCTGGACGATCACCACCTATTACCTTGTCTTAGGTGTACATCCCGATCAAGACAACAGTAATCATCCAAACGATGTAAAGACCTCCAGTCTTCAACCACCGTCTTCATCATCGACATGTCGTCGAATCAGTTATTCAGAATGGGCCTTTCCGAATAACTCACGTGTATAATAAACAAGTGCTATAAAACACAACATACGCCTCATTCCAATTCTGTATATTCTTTTATTTAAATATTCATATCCTTTTGGAAAGGTTCCCATTAATTTTATCAATGATAAATTCTTTAAATTTATTCTTTAATCTTCCATTGGATATCAATTCAAACCAAATTAAAGTTTATCCAAACTAGTCGGGATTAGCGAACCTTACCGAAGTAATCATTTATTATATTTTCAAATCCCAACCTATTCATCCCATGGAGCAAAACTGGTAATAATACCCCATATCTAACACCACGGTGTTATCGGTAAAGTTATTTACCATTTCACGTTCAAATCTAATTAAAGATTTAACTATCGCTTGGAGCAAAACTGGTGATACTCCATTCTCGATCATTTCATGAATTTGATAAATTTAATTATTTCATTCTCATTCCAATCAAATTAAAGATTCATTAAAACTCCATTTAGTTTTAATCTTCCCAAAAATCAATATTAATGATTATTTAACTTTGGAAACCCAAACATGTCGCATCGATAATCTACACCGTACTATTGATTTCTGCCGATATATAACCTCTAAGCTCGTACATCTTAGAGAAGGGTGTTAAGCAAGAGAATAAATTCTCCATCACCAAACAGATATATATTTAGCAGAGATCAACCATACAGTTCAAAATATAATGCTAGACATGTAATCCTGTCTTTAACTGGGTTAAAGAACTAATGTCATTTAAAACACAGTTCATGATTAACCCAAAATCACATTCCATTAATCATGGAATCTTCATGGAAAACAGATCAATATATATAATCGATATCAATTTCCGTATCCGACTAATAATACAAATGGAATAATGAAAAAGCGTTTTAAATTCCATATATATTAATAGTCTTCCTCCACAAAAGCTCATTTCGATTATTATCAAATCGAATTCCATTCAATTCCAATTTAATAAAATAAATTGGAAAACTTTACTTCGGAAAATTTCCATTAAATCTTAATAAAAAGATCTATAAATTCCAAATCACATTTCACTGTAAATCGGGTTAAAGAACTAATTTCGTTAAAAACATAGTTCACAAGAAACCCAATTCACATCCCATTTTATTCCAATTAAATGTTAATTAACTAGAACTCTAATAATCTTAATAAAAAGATTTATTCTTTTCACACGGGGTTTAAGAATAGTGTTATTTAAGACACCATTCACGACAAACCTAAAATCCAATTCTTTTATTTAATTCCAATTAAATCTAAATTAATTGGAAAACTTCACTATATCTTAATCAAAAGATTTATTATTTCCTCAACTAGGTTTAAGAACAGTGTTAATGAAGACACCATTCACGACAAACCCAAAATCCAATTCAATATTAAATACAAGGCTCTAAATAGAAATTATATCGGCTTATATTCAATATCAAATTCTGAAATGAACAAATATCGTATTTGGAATGACGATATATATATATCTTCCAAATTCCTCAAAAATATCTATATAATCACGGAATCCAGTATCGAAATATTTCGAAGATAATTTCGATTCAAGTCCATTCCAATTCATATATTGGAAATTCTGGTTATTTTTAAAACCATTTCAAATCCAATTTATTTATTTAAAAATATTGGATTATAATTCTAGCTCATAACTAGTTCATTTTGATAAAAATATAATTTTATCTATACAAACGTGGAATTTTTCATCCATATTCTTTCCAAATCATTTATTATGATTTTACACAAATTATTGACACTTCTAATAATTTTATTAAGGTCCTTACAGTCGATTTCCATAAAGGTCACCGAAATGCAATTACAACGACCTTTTCCAAATTTGATTTGGATATAATTCCAAATCCAACTATTAGATTTCAAATTCCTTATATTTGCTGGAAAGCTCTTTTCGATACGAACCCAATGGTTCCAGTTTTAGGAGAATCTGACGATCGGATCTCCCGTAATGTCAATTCGAAGTCAATGGTCGAAATCCGCAAACTGCCGCGGCGCGATGCGTTCTATTCAGGCCATTAAATATATAATATATATATCATATATGTTTTGTTGATTACTATTTAAAATGTATTATATAAATCGTTTTAAATTCGGTTTAAAAACGATTTCAACTTCAAATTCAGTTTTAAATCAAAATTGAATTTTCCTTATCATTATTATATAAATGATAATATTTTCAAAACATTAGATTTTGAAATCACTTCCTTTTCGATATTCCTTAAAAAATGAATAAAATCGATATATATATATCGTTCACATCAAAATGGCGTTAATCTAATCAATATAGCCTTATATATTTCAATATTTCCTTGTCCATCCCAAATCGGACATCAAAATCATATTTTGATCCATTATTGAATATTATTTTAAAATATTAGTTATTTTAAAATATTCATTATTCGTTATTTTAAAATATTCAATAGTTTAAAATATTCGTTATTTTCGAATTGGAATCAGACACAGTCAATTAACATATAATTTTATTTATATGGATTTCATACACATATGTACACAATCATAATCAAACACAGTCAACCATCATACAGAGTGCATTATACAACTGCATAAGCATTAAATATAAATAATTAACGCTTACAACAGCCTGTCAACCAATCGATTGACATACAAATAAACAATTGGGATTAGTGTATGTCAACTATCATTCCCAATACCCGTGTGGAGTTTTCAAACATCAAACACTGATTATTATTTGTGCAGTTAGGCGATGTGTAAAATATATCGTCCCAATCAACATCAGTCAAATGTGCATACATAAACAAATCGTCCGATTTGTAAATGAATATTTATTTTATTCATATACACATTAAAAATTATATTTTTAGCTATAAAATATTTATTTAAACACATCAATATTTTATACAGTTCATTTATACAATAAAAATGATATTTTTATTGTTCTACCATTTTTAGAAAATTTCGGCAGCATAACAGCATGATACTAGAACCGAATAAAGTCTAGACTTATCCCTCGCCTAATAATGGCTCGCTCCATATACAAATCAAATTCTAATAAATTCATTTCACTTCCCAAACCAAATTCAAACAAATAATCCAATCGACCAAACAACCAACCAAGCATGGTTTCAAACAAAGGTGTCGAGTGCTACTAAGCACCGTCTGCATCCTAGTATATATATTTTACTAGAAAATAAATTAGAGTGAGAAGTTCTCACCTTTGGGATCCATTCCTCTAGTTTTATTTCTGAATGGTTTGGATTTGGATTCATTCTAGCGCATTGTGTCCTTCACCGTGTTTCCAACGAAATCTGTTTCACATAGTTTATATCAAAAACCACATTTTTATCCCAATGTTGTATATATAAAAATCACATTTTTATATAGCTACTATATAAATAAAAATCATGTTTTTATTTCGTTACTATATAAATAAAAATCATTTTTTATAATGATGTTTTTATCATAAAAATCAAATCTTTATATCGCTCTCTTCATAATAAAAATCATATTTTTATAGTGTTAAAAATCATATCTTTTCATTATTAAAAATCATATCTTTTCATTGTAAAAAAACCTATCATTATACAATTAAAAATCGTATCTTTATATTATAAAAAAATCATATCTTTTCATTGTTAAAAATCCAATCGTTATACAATTAAAAATCGTATCTTTATATTATAAAAATCATATCCTTTCATTCGATTATGTATATAAAACTGATTTTATAAATGCTATTCCTATTTTAAAACTGATTTGATAAATGCTATTTCTATTTTAAAAAATGATTTATTAAAAATAATATTATTTCTATAAAAATCTGAATTTCAAAGCAATATGAATTATATATAAAAATTTGTAAAAGCTCATTGTTTCCTTCTTCACCGAAGTCTCAACTATAACCGAACCCATCTCGATTTGAGAAACTTGCCTCCGTGACCCATATATCCCGCCAGAAGTGGTAAAAATTTAATTTTTAACTATAGGGGGGCCCACGGGTGGAGTGGTGGATCAGAGGAGGGTCGGAAGGAGTCGCAGGTGGTCCGGGGAGCCTCCGGTGGTAGGCGTAGGCGGTGGCGGTGGCAGAGTCGAGGTGAGGGGTGTCCAGTGTTCGGGGCGCTAGGGCTTCAAGATGGAGGAGGAGCGAGTGGAGAATGAAGGGGGCGACAATGGTCCTGGTGGTGCGACGTGGTGGTGGGCGACGGTGGGGAAGCAGGCGGCGACGGGGGTGAGAGGAACTAAGGGCGTCGACGGGTTTTAATTTGGAGGGTTAGGTTTATACGTGTTATACGAAAGTGAGGGTATTTATATATTTTATTTTTATTATTGTTATTTTTCCAAAAATGTTGACTTTTCTTGTGAACTCTAAATCGAGCCCATCGACTGTCGCCCCCAACTAATTACCCTCATTCCGAACACAATGGAATATGTTCCGTAAGCCAATTCGACTATTTCAGTCTGTTTTAATCAAAAATAAAATATAAATCAATATATATTGAATTTGAACATACATTTTAATTTACCGAAGCCACATACTGACTCCTAAAATTCCCGAAAAATAAATCTAGCAATGTTTTGATGATACAATCCTAATAGAACTAATTTCGTCGAATTTGGAGACCATTTGAAAAATGGTCATTTTCCAATCGATTAAATTCTAACTGAAATTACCAAACGCGTTTAAATTCACCACGCTCACATATTGATTCCAAAAATTATGAAAATTGGAAACTAGCAATAATTTGACATTCCAGATCCAACAAAAGTGGTTCGTCAAAAGCGGAGGGCATTTGAAAAATGGCTATTTATTATATTAAAAAATATATATATATATATCCCATAGCGACTATTACGAATTTTAAACTGGACATAACTTTTTATTCCTGTTATGAAATCTACATTTTTCACATAGATATTCTCAAGCAGATTCAAATATTTCTTATTTCACTAAAATCCGGTTTATTTTGAATCCTGTTTAAACAACCCGGAAAATCTGGGCCAATTTAAAAATTTTATTTTGGCAATTTTAATGAATTTTGAATATATAAATGAATTATTTTAAATAATAACGACGAAAAATTTATTTTGAATAGAATTCGAACGTATATATTTATACAGATAGTCGTTAGAATATAAATATTTATTTTTAATTATAAAAGCAATTGAAAATGGCGCGGTAGTTCGATAATTCGATTTCAAAGTTCAAATGAATGTACAGGATTCAAAATAAACCGGATTTTAGCGAAACCAAAAATAATAGAATCTGTTTGAGAATATCTTTCCAACGAATCCGAAAAATCGAAATTTCATAGCGGGAATCAAAAGATACGTCCAATTGAAAATTCAGAATAGTCGCTATGGAATTCTGTCCCTTAAAAATGGAAATTTTGCAAACGACCTCGGATTTCGACGAAAACACTTTTGTTGGATCCATGATGTCAAATTATTGCTAGATTCCAATTTTCATAATTTTCTGAATCAATATGTGAGCGTGGCAAAAGAAAACTCGTTTGACCAGTTTTAATTGATTTTATCAACTGGAAAATGGTCATTTTTCAAACAGTCTCAGAATTCGATGAAACTAGTTTTGTTAGGACCGCATCGTCAATACGAAGCTAGAAAATATTTCTTGGGAATTTTTAGAGTTAGTATGTGACCCCAGTAAATTGAAATGCGCGTTCAAATTCAATATATAGAGTTATATGTTGATTTTGACGAAAACTGATCGAAACGATTGAATCAGCCTATGATACATATCCCATTGTGTTCGGAATGGGGGTAATTAGTTAGGGACGACAGGCGGTGGGCCTCGTTTAGAGGTCGAATAAAAAAGTCAACTTTTTGTAATTAAAATAATTAAAAATAAAACCTCTCCCCTCTACCCCTTACTTTCTCTCAGGCCCTCCTCCTTTTCATTTGCAGATGGAACGAAGGAAATAAAAAAAAACGAACGGATCTATCGATCGCGCCCCCTCTGCTGCCGCCGCCGCTTCTTCTTCTTCCTCCTCCTCTCGCCGCTCCTCCTTCTCCTCCTCCAGCCTCGCCCCCCTCCTCCGCTTCCTCCTCCCCTTCTTCTTTTCTGACCGAGCCCCCCTTGCCCTAGCCGCACCGCACATCCCCTGCCACCGACCTCCGCCCGTGCCTGGCCCCCCCTCGATGCCTCCCCCTCCGCCACTCCCTTCTTCCCCTACCTCTCCTCCTCCGAGTGACGAAATCGGTGAGCCCCTTTTTATTAAATTTATTTATTTATTTTAACTTCAGTTTATATGTTTAAATCATGCTTTTAAATTCAGTTTTGTGATCGTAAAGTTAAGAATTTTCCTATACAAAGTTAGACCATTGTTTAGGAGATTTTAGATCTTTGGTTAAGGTAAAGATTAGATTTTTATTGATCTTAAGTGGTGATTTTTTATTGTAAAAAAATTTCGATTTTTACAATGAAATAGCGAAAAGATTACACCTTTGAAGTAGGAAAAATACGATTTTTATATATGTAACAGAGTTATAGAAAATATAATTTTAGTGATATAAAAATATGGTTTTTATATTATAGAAAGAGAATAAAAATATAATCTTTATTATATGAACATCGTTGTAAAAATAGAATTTTTATCTATATAGTAGCGATGTAAAAATAGAATTTTTATCCATATGGAGTGATTATAAAAATATGATTTTTATATACATAGCAACAATATAAAAATGTGATTTTTATATATGTAGTGAATACGGGCAACGAAGTGACAAAAGGCGGGCACGACGGAGATTTCTATATAAGAAGAGTCGTGGCGTTTGGTTTAGCTGTTCAGTGAGAACTTCTCACTTTTAATTTAAATTTTCTAGTTAAAATAAATACTAGGATGCAGACGGTGTTTAGTAGCACCCGAAACCCGTCGTCCACAGACCATGAACGGCTTGTATGCTTGTTTGTTTGATTTTGATGTGTAGTTGATTGTGTGATGTGATGTGAAATGAAAATAAAATATTTTATAGTTAAAAATATTATTTTTAACGTATATATAAAATAAATATTTATAAACAAATCGGATGATTTGTTTACATACACTGATTTGACTGATATTGATTGGGACGATAAATTTTACACGTCGCCCAACTGCACAAATAAAATCTGTGTTTGATTGTTTGAAACCCCACACGGGTATTGGGATAATATATGACATGCACTAATCCCAATAATTAGTTGTATGTCGATCGATTGATTGACAGCCTATTATAAGCGTTGAATATTTATATTTGATGCTTATACAGTGTAGAATGCACTTTGAATGATGGTTGATTATTTGTCGTTGTTGATATATACATGCGTTGTATGGAAATCCATAGGAATAAAATCTATGGTAATTGATTGGGCCTCATTCCAGTTTTGAAATAGAATATTTGAAGAGAACTATTTGAATAAAATATTTGAATAGAAATATTTGAAAAAGAAATATTTGAAATAGAATATTTGAAAATAGAAATATATGAAGCCGTGTTGATTAGATTGACACCATTTTGACGTGAACGATATTTATATCGATTATATTCGTTTTTATAATGAATATTGAAAAGTGATTTCAAAATCGAATATTTTGAAATGAAATTCGAATTAATTGAATTGAATATAAAACGAATTCGAATTGAATTGAATATAAAGCGAATTCGAATTGAATTGGATATAAAACGAATTCGAATTGAATTGAATATGAAGCGAATTCGAATTGAATTGGATATAAAATGAATTCGAATTGAAATTGAATTGAAAACAAATTGAAATTGAATAGAATTGAATTCGAATTGAAATTGAATTGAAAACGAACTGAAATTGAATTAAAAATCGATTTGAATTGAAATCAATTTGAAATGAATTTAAAACGAATTTATAAGGAAAAATTCAATTTTGATTTGAATTTGAAATGAAGTTGAAATCGTTTAGAAAACGAATTTAAAACGATTTATAAAATACGTTTTAAAAGGAAATCGACAAAGTATATATTATATATATATATATATATATATATATATATATATATATATATATATATATATATATAATGGCCTGAATAGAACGCGCCGCGTTGCGGCAGGTCGTGATTTTCGACTATTGACTTCAAATGGATATTGCGGGAGATCCGACCGTCGGATTCTCCTAAAACCGGAACCGTTGGGTTCATATCGAAAAGAGCTTTCTAATGAATATTTGAGATTTGAAATCTAACAGTTGGATTTGGAATTATGTCCAAATCAAATTTGGAAAAGGTCACTGTAAGTGCAGTTCGATGGCCGTTGATGGAAATCGACTGTACGGTCCTCGATAAAATTATTAAAAATATCAATAATTTGTGTAAAATCATAAGAAATGATTTGGGAAGAAATGGGATGAAAAACTCCATATTTGAAAAGATAAAAATAGACTTTTATCGAAATGAACTAGTTTTGAACTAGAATTATAATTCTATTTATTTTTAAATAAATAAATTGAATTTGAAAAGGGTTTTAAAAGTAACCAGAATTTCCGATAATTGAATTGGAATATTTCGATGTTGGATTTCGTCATTGTACAGATGTTGTTATGGAAATTTGAAAGATATATAGATATATCGTTATTTCCAATACGATATTTGTTAGTCATAGAATTTGATATTAAATATAAGCCGATATATTTTCTATTCAGAGCCTTGTATTTAATATCAAATGTGATTTGGCTTTGTCATGAATGGTGTCTTCACTAACACTGTTCTTAAGCCCAGTTGAGAAAAAGATTAAATCTTTTTATTTAGATTTAATGAAGTGTACCAATTAAATGATATTTAATTGGAATTGAATTGAAATTGATTTTTGGGTTTATCGTGAACAGTGTTTTAAATAACACTTGTTCTTTAACTCGATAATTAATGGAATGTGATTTTGGATTGTCGTGAACGGTATCTTCAAAAATACTGTTCTTAGACCCAAAGGAGTTAAGAAAATCAGAAACTAACCGGAGATTAGTTAAGTTGAATGGTTTCTGGGGTATTGATCTGATGTTGGTTTCGGCCTTCGGGGTTAAAACTTAGGGAATTGCTCACTTGCTAATTTACGGTTAGGGACTGATTGAAATGTGATGTGATTTTGGGGTTTATCGTGAACCGTGTTTTAAATGACACTGGTTCTTTAACCCAGTCACAGATTAAAACTAAGTGGAGTTTTAATGAATCTTTAATTAGATTGAAAAAATCGAGAATGGAGTATCACCAGTTTTGCTCCAGGCGATAGTTAAATCTTTAATTAGATTTGAACGTGAAATGGTAATTGAATTTACCGATAACACCGTGGTGTTAGATATGAAGTATGACCAGTTTTACTTCATGGGATGAATAGGTTGGGATTGGGAAATTAAAACAAATGATTACTTCGGTAAGGTTCGCTAATCCCGACTAGTTTGAATTGATATTCAAAAGAGGATTAAAGAATAAATTTAGAAGAATTTATCTTTGATAAGATTAATGGGAACCTTTCCCTAAGAATGTGAAATTTAGAAACTAACTAGAGATTAGTTAAGTAGAATGGTTTCCTGTGTATTGATCTGATGTTGGTTTCGGCCTTCGGGGTTAATATTTGGGGAATTGTTCTCTTACTAATTTACGGTTAGTGACTGATGAATTGGAATGAGGCGTATGTTGTGTTTGTGTAACACTTGTTTATTATATGCGCGAGTTATTCAGAAAGGCAGGGTTTATCCCATTCTGAATAACTGATTCGAAGTGGTGTCGAAGATGAAGACGGTGATTGAAGACCGGAGGTCTTCATGTCAATTGGATAATTACTGATGATCTTGATTGGGCCGTACACCTAAGAGGAGAGAATCAGTTGGTGATCGTCCAGACGTATTTGGAGATCGATGGATATGCGGGGTACTAGGTGCCCCCGGTTTCGTTCAGACCTAGAACGAACTTGTAAATAGACTGTGTGTCTGACATTGGATTTCAGTCTGTGTGATTGATTTCTATTAAATATATATCTGTTTGGCGGTAGAGAATATATTCTCTTGCTTAACGCCATTCTCTGAGACGTACGAGCTCAGGGGTTATATATTGATGGGTATCCATCGCATGGAATGAATTGCCTGTGTGGCATGCCTAAGTGGCAATGTATCAAGGCTTTTGTTGAAAAGCAAAATCTTGTGGTTGATGATCAAAGCACGACCTGTGTGGCGTAGCTTTGTGTAACGTTGATTCGCGAGTCTCACACCCCGGTGGTGAACCAAAAAAGGGAGAGGACCTCAGGGAGGACATGCGTTTCTTTCTAGTTAGAAGTGAAGTCAGTGGTTTTACACGCCTTGACGAGTTTGACTTATGTGGTTGTTGCTGTTGCGAGGCGCCTCAGTTAGATCGGATGATCCAGGTCCGATGGAGTCATTCGTTGGCTCTTTTACGCCCCAAAGGGCGAGGAAACGCAGTGTTCAGGCATTTTAATCCACATCGGTGGACCGGCCCTGACGATCCAAGGGCCCACCTGAGTCTGGGTCCTAAGGCTCGGGCTAGAGAGTCTCGAATCGGTGAGGACTATCTTTTGCCTCGGTTCGCAGATGGAAATCCAATTTCCAAATACGTGACTTTGCGGTTTTATTTGTAGAGCCTAGTATGGCGACATAGTGGGATGGGGCGCTTATGCCGTCTATGATCGATACTTATGATTTGAAGTTGTTTTATACACTATGCACTTATAATAGTGTCAACTGATTTATTTTAAACGTATCAAGCATTCTCAAGCATTATAAGGTAAAAACCCTATCCTCCGTCTTGCGTTGCATTGTGTGATGGGACCTGGGTCTTATAATAGCTTCATTTTTCTTTATTTATCTTTGCGCTGTTTGTGTTATGCACTGGTATTCTTAGGAGGAAACCCGTTCCGTGTTATACGGTGTGGTCCCTTGATTTACCTAACTTTAAAAATAAAGATTAATAATTGTTTTAGTTCTCACACCAGTCACATGACTGACCTGGAGTTTATTGTTTTAACCTAAACTCTGGGTGCCCTTATTTTGACACGGGCAGCTAGTAGTTTTGTTTTTGCAGATTTATATTCACAGGATCCTGGTTTACAGCTGGAATGATATCCAGAAAGCTTTGTATCCGTATATCTCCTTCTAGTTGTGTTTTGTATTATTTTTTCGCTGCTAGGAAATTTATTGTAATCTCTGATATTTTCTGTTGTATAATATTTGTTTATACTCTGTATATTCTTGTATTCTGATGGAATTGTTGTAATATTTAATGAAATGTTCTTCTGTCTGCGTTCTAATTTGTCGTGTTCTCAAAACAATCATGCGTTTCGAACGGTCTGGGTCGGTTTTGCGACTGATTCGGATCGAGCGAAATTCATGGTCGTAACTTCGTGGTATCAGAGCTTTCGTTTACAAGGCTCAGAGAACAAGATACATTAGAACCATGCGAAAGAACTCATCAGAAATTGGATTAGTAATATCAAATGAGAATGACTCGTTAGAGATATGATCAGTAGTATCCTAGAACGAGTGTGAAGAGTATATTTTTAAAATGAAAACCAATTTTGTTATGAAAATATAAACTTAATTATTCGTATTTGAATATTTATTTTATATTGATTTGGATTATCAGGTATATAGAGATTTTGCGTATACGTCTGATCCGTGTGTATTTGAAGTTTTAATATACTGGATAGATATAGAATCACACTCTAGTCACCCGAGGATAATCCTGATGATGGTGCATCATCACCAGCTTTTATATTCGAGTGTCGAAGGTGGGATATTTATATGATTCCAATTGACTGGTGTGAGAACCAAAAATTAGATAGGGCTTATTGTGGTGATTTGGCATCAAAAATATGATTTTTGACTATATATCAAAGTTATGAATTTGAAACGTTAATCAACTAGTTGATTGCTGATTGTATTGTTTGATTAATTAAATTTGAAATATTATGCCAAATTGAATCAAATATTGAAAATTAGTCGCATATGCATGCATGTACATGTACTTACATTGAACAGGTCATAGCAAGGAGGCTAGAGAAGAGGAATAAAATTGTTTGCCCGACAAATAGGTACATGTTTATTGTATTTCTTGGGTGATGATGATTTTGTGAGCCAATTGGCTTTTTCTTTTTCTTTTGGATTGAAGAAGGCCATGGGAGGCTATATGAAATATCCCGAAGTCCCCGGTGCAGGGGAGGTTATGGCGAAATTTTTCGAAAATTTAGGGTGTTAGCCAATTTTTTGAAAAATTTGAAAAGCTCTTAGAAACCGAAAAGTTGAAGAACTTAAGCCATAAAGAAAATAATGAAAGTTGAGTTGATTTGTAAAACAACTTTCGGCTTCGTTCCTTTTCGGGGACGAAAAGTTTTAAGTGGGGGAGATTGTAACAACCCAGAAAATCTGGGCCAATTTAAAATTTTTATTTTGGCAATTTTAATGAATTTTGAATATTTAAAATGAATTATTTTAAATAATAACGACGAAAAATTTATTTTGAATAGAATTTGAACGTATATATTTATACAGATCGTCGTTAGAATATAAATATTTATTTTTAATTATAAAAGCAATTGAAAATGGCGTGGTAGTTCGATAATTCGATTTCAAAGTTCAAATGAATGTACAGGATTCAAAATAAACCGGATTTTAGCGAAACCAAAAATAATAGAATCTATTTTAGAATATCTTACCAAAGAATCTGAAAAATCGAAATTTCATTGTGGGAATCAAAAGATACGTCCAATTGAAAATTCAGAATAGTCGATATGGAATTCTGGTCCTTAAAAATGGAAATTTTGCAAACGACCCCGGATTTCGACGAAACCACTTTTGTTGGATTCGTGATGTCAAATTATTGCTAGATTCCAATTTTCATAATTTTCTGAATCAATATGTGAGCGTGGCAAAAGAAAACGCGTTTGACCAGTTTTAATTGATTTTAATCGACTGGAAAATGGTCATTTTTCAAACGGTCTCATAATTCGATGAAACTAGTTTTGTTAGGACCGCATCGTCAATACCAAGCTAGAAAATATTTCCCGGGAATTTTTAGAGTTAGTATGTGACCCCAGTAAACTGAAATGCGCGTTCAAATTCAATATATAGAGTTATATGTTAATTTTGATGAAAACTGATCAAAATGATCGAATCGGCCTATGATACATATCCCATTGTGTTCGGAATGGGGGTAATTAGTTAGGGACGACAGGCGGTGGGCCTCGTTTAGAGGTCGAATAAAAAAGTCAACTTTTTGTAATTAAAATAATTAAAAATAAAACATCTCCCCTCTACCCCTCACTTTCTCTCAGGCCCCCCTCCTTTTCATTTGCAGATGGAACGAAGGAAATAAAAAAAATGAACGGATCTATCGATCGCGCCCCCTCTGCTGCCGCCGCCGCTTCTTCTTCTTCCTCCTCCTCTCGCCGCTCCTCCTTCTCCTCCTCCAGCCTCGCCCCCCTCCTCCGCTTCCTCCTCCCCTTCTTTTCTGACCGAGCCCCCCTTGCCCTAGCCGCGCCGCACATCCCCTGCCACCGACCTCCGCCCGTGCCTGGCCCCCCCTCGACGCCTCCCCCTCCGCCACTCCCTTCTTCCTCTACCTCTCCTCCTCCAAGCGACGAAATCAGTGTGCCCCTTTTTATTTAATTAATTTATTTATTTTAACTTCAGTTTATATGTTTAAATCATGCTTTTAAATTCAGTTTTGTGATTGTAAAGTTAAGATTTTTCCTATATAAAGTTAGACCATTGTTTAGGAGATTTTAGATCTTTGGTTAAGGTAAAGATTAGATTTTTATTGATCTTAAGTGGTGATTTTTGATTGTAAAAAAATTTCGATTTTTATAATGAAATAGCGAAAAGATTACACCTTTGAAGTAGGAAAAATACGATTTTTATATTTGAAACAGAGTTATAGAAAATATAATTTTAGTGATATAAAAATATGATTTTTATATTATACAAAGAGAAAAAAAATATAATCTTTATTATATGAACATCGTAGTAAAAATAGAATTTTTATCTATATAGTAGCGATGTAAAAATAGAATTTTTATCTATATAGTAGCGATGTAAAAGTAGAATTTTTATCCATATGGAGTGATTATAAAAATATGATTTTTATATACATAGCAACAATATAAAAATGTGATTTTTATATATGTAGTGAATACGGGCAACGAAGTGACAAAAGGCGGGCACGACGGAGATTTCTACATAAGAAGAGTCGTGGCGTTTGGTTTAGCTATTCGGTGAGAACTTCTCACTTTTAATTTAAATTTTCTAGTTAAAATATATACTAGGATGCAGACGGTGTTTAGTAGCACCCGACACCCGTCGTCCACAGACCATGGACGGCTTGTATGCTTGTTTGTTTGATTTTGATGTGTAGTTGATTGTGTGATGAGAAATGAAATAAAAATATTTTATAGTTAATATAATTTTTAACGTATATATTAAATAAATATTTATGAACAAATCGGACGATTTGTTTATATACACTGATTTGACTGATATTGATTGGGACGATAAATTTTACACATCGCCCAACTGCATAAATAAAGTCTGTGTTTGATTGTTTGAAACCCCACACGGGTATTGGGATAATATATGACATGCACTAATCCCAATAATTAGTTGTATGTCGATCGATTGATTGACAGCCTGTTATAAGCGTTGAATATTTATATTTGATGCTTATACAGTGTAGAATGCACTTTGGATGATGGTTGATTATTTGTCGTTGTTGATATATACATGCGTTGTATGGAAATCCATAGGAATAAAATCTATGGTAATTGATTGGGCCTCATTCCAGTTTTGAAATTGAATATTTGAAGAGAACTATTTGAATAAAATATTTGAATAGAAATATTTGAAAAAGAAATATTTGAAATAGAATATTTGAAAATAGAAATATATGAAGCCGTGTTGATTAGATTGACTCCATTTAGACATGAACGATATTTATATCGATTATATTCGTTTTTATAATGAATGTTGAAAAGTGATTTCAAAATTGAATATTTTGAAATGAAATTCGAATTAATTGAATTGAATATAAAACGAATTCGAATTGAATATAAAGCGAATTCGAATTGAATTGGATATAGAACGAATTCGAATTGAATTGAATATAAAGCAAATTCGAATTGAATTGGATATAAAATGAATTTGAATTGAAATTGAATTGAAAACAAATTGAAATTGAATTGAATTGAAAATGAACTGAAATTGAATTAAAAATCGATTTGATTTGAAATCAATTTGAAATGAATATAAAACGAATTTATAAGGAAAAATTCAATTTTGATTTGAATTTGAAATGAAGTTGAAATCGTTTAGAAAACGAATTTAAAACGATTTATAAAATACGTTTTAAAAGGAAATCGGCAAAGTATATATTATATATTATATATATATATATATATATATATATATATATATAATATAATGGCCTGAATAGAACGCGCCGCGTTGCGGCAGTTCGTGAATTTCGACTATTGACTTCGAATGGATATTGCGGGAGATCCGACCGTCGGATTCTCCTAAAACCGGAATCGTTGGGTTCGTATCGAAAAGAGCTTTCTAATGAATATTAGAGATTTGAAATCTAACAGTTGGATTTGGAATTATGTCCAGATCAAATTTGGAAAAGGTCGCTGTAAGTGCAGTTCAATGGTCGTTGATGGAAATTGACTGTACGGGCCTTGATAAAATTATTAAAAATATCAATAATTTGTTTAAAATCATAAGTATTGATTTTGGAAGAAATGGGATGAAAACCTCTATATTTGAAAAGATAAAAATAGACTTTTATCGAAATGAACTAGTTTTGAACTAGAATTATAATTCTATTTATTTTTAATTAAATAAATTGAATTTGAAAAGGGTTTTAAAAGTAACCAGAATTTCCGATAATTGAATTGGAATGGATTTGAATCGAAATTGTCTTTGGAATAGGTCGATGTTGGATTTCGTGATTGTACAGATGTTGTTACGGAAATTTGAAAGATATATAGATATATCGTTATTTCCAATACGCTATTTGTTAGTCGTAGAATTTGATATTGAATATAAGCCGATATATTTTCTATTCAGAGCCTTGTATTTAATTTCAAATGTGATTTGGGTTTGTCATGAATGGTGTCTTCATTAACACTGTTCTTAAGCCCAGTTGAGAAAAAGATTAAATCTTTTTATTTAGATTTAATGAAGTGTACCAATTAAATGATATTTAATTGGAATTGATTTTTGGGTTTATCGTGAACAGTGTTTTAAATAACACTTGTTCTTTAAACCGATAATTAATGGAATGTGATTTTGGATTGTCGTGAACGGTATCTTCAAAAATACTATTCTTAGACCCAAAGGAGTTAAGAAAATCAGAAACTAACTAGAGATTAGTTAAGTTGAATGGTTTCTGGGGTATTGATCTGATGTTGGTTTCGGCCTTCGGGGTTAATACTTAGGGAATTGCTCACTTGCTAATTTACGGTTAGGGACTGATTGAAATGTGATGTGATTTTAGGGTTTATCGTGAACCGTGTTTTAAATTACACTGATTCTTTAACCCAGTCACAGATTAAAACTAAGTGGAGTTTTAATGAATCTTTAATTAGATTGAAAAGGTCGAGAATGGAGTATCACCAATTTTGCTCCAGGCGATAGTTAAATCTTTAATTAGATTTGAACGTGAAATGGTAATTTAATTTACCAATAACACCGTGGTGTTAGATATGAAGTATGACCAGTTTTACTTCATGGGATGAATAGGTTGGGATTGGGAAGTTAAAACAAATGATTAATTCGGTAAGGTTCGCTAATCCCGACTAGTTTGAATTGATATACAAAAGAAGATTAAAGAATAAATTTAGAAGAATTTATCTTTGATAAGATTAATGGGAACCTTTCCCTAAGAATGTGAAATTTAGAAACTAACTAGAGATTAGTTAAGTATAATTGTTTCCTGTGTATTGATCTGATGTTGGTTTTGGCTTCGGGGTTAATATTTGGGGAATTGTTCTCTTACTAATTTACGGTTAGTGACTGATGAATTGGAATGAGGCGTATGTTGCGTTTGTGTAACACTTGTTTATTATATGCGCGAGTTATTCAGAAAGGCCGGGTTTATCCCATTCTAAATAACTGATTCGACGTGGTGTCGAAGATGAAGACGGTGGTTGAAGAGCGGAGGTCTTCACGTCGTTTGGATAATTACTGATGATCTTGATTGGGTCGTACACCCAAGAGGAGAGAATCAGTTGGTGATCGTCCATACGTACTTGGAGATCGATGGATATGCGGGGTACTAGGTGCCTCCTGTTTCGTTCAGACCCAGAACAAACTTGTAAATGGACTGTGTGTCTGACATTGGATTTCAGTCTGTGTGATTGCTTTCTATTAAATATATATCTGTTTGGCGGTGGAGAATTTATTCTCTTGCTTAACGCCCTTCTCTTAGACGTACGAGCTCAGGGGTTATATATTGATGGATATCCACCGCATGGAATGAATTGCCTGTGTGGCATGCCTAAGTGGCAATGGATCAAGGATTCTGTTGAAAATCAAAGTCTTGTGGTTGATGATCAAAGCACGGCCTGTGTGGCGTAGCTTTGTGTAACATTGATTCGCGAGCCTCACACCCCGGTGGTGAACCAAAAATAGGAGAGGACCTCAGGGAGGACATGCGTTTCTTTCTAGTTAGAAGTGACATCAGTGGTTTTACATGCCCTGACGAGTTTGACTTATGTTGTCGTTGCTGTTGCGAGGCGCCTCGGTTAGATCAGACGATCAGGGTCCGATGGAGTCATTCTTTGGCTCATTTACGCCCCAAAGGGCGGGGAAACGCAATGTTTAGGCATTTTAATCCACATCGGTGGACCGACTCTGACGATCCAAGGGCCTACCTAAGTCTGGGTCCTGAGGCTCGGGCTAGAGAGTCTCGAATCGGTGAGGACTATCTTTTGCCTCGGTTCTCAGATGGAAATCCAATTTCCAAATACGTGACTTTGCGGTTTTATTTGTAGAGCCTAGCACGGCGACATAGTGGGATGGGGCTCTTATGCCGTCTATGATTGATACTTATGATTTGAAGTTGTTTTATACACTACGCACTTATAATAGTATCAAATGATTTGTTTTAAACGTATCAAGCATTCTCAAGCATTCTTGGCTATTATAAGGTAAAAACCCTATCCTCCGGCTTGCGTTGCATTGTGTGATGGGACATGGGTCTTATAATAGCTTCATTTTTCTTTATTTAGCATTGCGCTGTTTGTATTATGCACTGGTATTCTTGGGAGGAAACTCGTTCCGTGTTATACGGCGTGGGCCCTTGATTTACCTAACTTTAAAAATAAAGATTAATAACTGTTTTAGTTCTCACACCAGTCACATGACTGACCTGGAGTTTATTGTTTTAACCTAAACCCTAGGTGCCCTTATTTTGACACGGGCAGCTAGTAGTTTTGGTTTTGCAGATTTATATTCACAGGATCCTGGTTTACAGCCGGAATGATATCCGGAAAGCTTTGTATCCGTATATCTCCTTCTAGTTGTGTTTTGTATTATATTTCCGCTGCTATGAAATTTATTGTAATCTCTGATATTTTCTGTTGTATAATATTTGTTTATACTTTGTATATTCTTGTATTCTGATGGAATTGTTGTAATATACAATGAAATGTTCTTCTGTCTGCGTTCTAATTTGTCGTGTTCTCAAAACAATCAGGCGTTTCGAATGGTCTGGGTCGGTTTAGCGACTGATTCGGATCGAGCGAAATTCATGGTCGTAACTCCTGTACATTCAATTGAAATTTGAAATTTGAAATCAAAATTTCAAACTACAGCGCCATTTCCTATTCCTTTCATAATTAAAATTAAAATTTAAATTCTAACTTCGATTTAAATAAATTTATATGTTCTAATTCTATTCAAAATAAATTTTAGTTGTTATTATTTAAAATAAATCACTTTAAATATTCAAAATTCATTAAATTGCCAAAATAAAAATTTTAAATTGGTTCTGATTTTCCGGGTTGTTACAATAATAATCATAATGAAAAACCTTGGTATATAATTAGACATTACTCTTTAAAAAGCAAGCTATGTAAAACTCAATGTACGTTATATGCAATATATTCATTCAAGTAAGGTATCATTCTGGATAAAGTAGAAACTTAATATGTAGGAGAACAACTGCAGAAAGGATTAAAATAACATAATCTAATGAAGATATGCGTAACTGCCATACTTAGTATGATTTATTTTTTAAGGATAGTCAAAAAAACAATTTAACTCTTGGTTCTATTAGATATAAAATCATGGCTTAGGATATATATCAAACTCAGGACTATAAAATCATGATCAAATAACATCATGAAGCAATGGATTAAGTGAAAATAGACTAATAAGTGCCAACATAGTTTGCATATTTCTTACCTTTAACTAATAATTAAGCTCACCCTATTGTCGTAATATTATATGATGAAGCAAAGCATGCAAGTAAATAAGCTAATTTGTTGTAACCTAATGAAAGGAAATCGGAGGAATGACCAAAACACGTAGTATAATTAATATACTTTCGGGCATTTTTATTTAGGATATGTAATTTGCAACACTGACTTAAGTATTTATGGAGGTTTAGGTTTGTAAACGACCTATATAATAAGTAGTGCTTTGAGCAGTTATTTAGACTCAAATTGCCTTTGAATATTCACATCACTCGCTTATCGGACAGTAGGAAATGATAGTACAAATACTACGTTGCAAAATTTTTAATTGACTCAGAGCCTGTAAAATATTAAATATAGGATAGTGCGTAATAAATGAATATAAAAAATAAATATTTTATAATAGTGATTTATACCTCCATTTTGATACCAAGTAACGCAGACTTTTTGCATGATCACAGTGATATTCTTTAAAATATTATCATAAACACCAGTTAGTGTTAAATTGCTAATTTTTTTATATGCTGTAGCTTATGAACTCAAATACAAGAGACTTTAGAAAACTTATGGACATAGAAAAAAGTTGTACAGTTTTATTCAATATACATTTACCACTTCTGGTAAAGAAATTATGGCGCAAACATGTAAGATTTACTATTAAAGCCCTTATTAGAGATGACTATAATTCCGATGTACATGCTCGTGCCCCATAAGAAAACTATCATTCTGATGTTTGATGCATATTAACAAAGTATGGTATTATCTCTTTTCATACAATATATTAATACTCACATTACGACTATAGTAACAACATAACCGAACAGCATAACACACTGTCAAATTCTATATTTCATGTGAGGATCTATTTTCAACTCAAAAAAAAATCTTTACATTATATTGCTTAACATATACACAATAAAAGCATTTCTTCAACTATTATTCATGTCGTAAGAATTTGTTATGTTGAAGAGAATTCTAAATAATATATGTAGGTCATAAGGATGACAAATATGTAAAAGTAATCATAAAAACTATCCTTCTATAACATTCTTCTCTTCGACTTTTTCTTTAAAATGTGCATTTTCAAGTTTGTCTTTCAACATAGGAGACAGAATAATGTAGTGAGGATTTTATTTAAATCAACGGTGACCCTTTTTTTTTGTCATATGCAGAAAAAATGAATTAATAATTTATCACCAGAAACGGATCCTTTTCATTTAACAACCTTTAAGTCATCCAATTCTTCATTTATTCTTCAAGAATAAACCAGTATGAACAAAATTGCCACAACATACTATTAACTTCTTAAATTGGAGAACCACCAGAAATGTTTTCAAAAGTCCAAGTCCAATACATATGTGGAGAGGGAAACTTAGGAAGTTATACACAACATTTAAATTTTTGTCATTACACAGAATCTAGAGTTTACAAAAAAAATAAAAAGAGAAATAAATAGCAAAGAGTAATAGTTTTACCATCAGTTTAATGTAAACCGAACTTAGATCCAGTTTTAAGCATAAGTTTTGAAGTACTTAAATAATTTAACAAAACCCGACCAAAATAATATGATAAATGGATGGAAATAAAACTCATAAACTATGAATTATTAGTGAATCGGCAAAGATAAATGATTCTTACAATTTGTTAGTCTTATGTTTATAAGCTACCAATCCCTCATCTTCCCTGATTTGACAGCGGTACGCGTATCAAACATAGCAAATATACGCATGCGGGAATCAAACGATAGAGGATTACACTTCGTTATGTATTGTGAAATAGATCTATACATAAATCGATTATTACTCTGTAAGGAAATAATGGTTTCTTGAACAGCCTCGCATACTGTAAATATGTTAGAGAGATCAACATGCAGTGAGATAAGAGCAAATTAATTCATCAAAAATGAAATGCATAAAAATATTCGAAGATTGTTTCAAATCCGTAAATAAATTGGCCATTGAATAGCGTCGATGAACTATAAGGGTCAATTACACAATTGGATTAGCGTAGGGCGACATGTCGGCTGTGGAGGAAATCAGTGCGAAGATAGGAAAGGAGTCGATTGAATGGTGGATTGAAGAAGTTGATTATCGCAGAGAGAAAGGAGAAAAGCATAACTTAAAAGGGGGACAGATGTCAAGACCTAAATGCGTTGGTTTCTGCTTTGCAGTATAAATAATAGATTATGGAATCGATAAAACTGGTTTTATACCCATTTCGATCATAGACATATAGAAGTAGGGCTGTCAGTGGATACTTTCAGATGAAGATAGTGTCATATCTGCATCTTAAATCATTTTCGGATGTTCACATTCATGGATACAGACGAATATCGGTTAATTATCAGCTCCTCTAACGGTCGATAAATCAATGAACATAAATGAATTTTTTAGCTTATTATTAAGTTTTTTCAACCCAATTGACTACTAAAGTGCTAAAAATAAATAAATATGATGATAATATTTAATTTTGAGCAATTAATATGCGTTTAGTAGACTTTTAACTTTACAAAATAATAAATTTATATATTTAATTATGTTAAATGCACATAATTTAAGAGATAATCATGATTAAAAAGAATTGATAATTTTCAAATGCAGATGTACCTGTATCCGCATCCGCAACCATTTTTTCGAATATTAGACATTTATCCTTTTTCAGATGCGGATGCCAATGCTGACGAATTTCAGATTTTTCGAGTATCCACTGACAGCCCTATACAGAAGTTGGCTTTTAAATTAAAATTAAAATTTTACAAATGGTTAGACTTTACGTGTTTCTAATTCACTTAATCATTCCATGAGTCTAGTCGTCATGAGACTTGATTGCATATTATAATTCACTATTCCTAATCGAATGAAAACGATTTCGTCGAATTCCAAGATAGTTTCCAAAAATGATAATTTCATGCATAAACTAAAAAAATTATAATTTATTTATTTAAATCATTTTGGTTCTAAAATAATAGTTTATTATTGTTATCCTCATTTAAATAGATGCATTCAAAATCCTTTTAATTCTATAGTAAATTGAAGATTTACTTATTTGAGTAATTCCAATATTTAAATTACTTCACCATTCAACTATATTTGATAACTCATATATTTTGAATTTAGGCCACTCAGCTTCCAAAACATTCATCTGCTCATTTAAATAAGCTAAATTTTTGGATATTGAAAACCTGGGTTGTTCTACTTTTCCCCTTTAGAGGTTTCCATACACGAAAACCCAAAGTAAGAGAAATGGTTCCAATCTTATTAAATTTTCCAAAGCCATCTACTCAAAAGAACTATTAAAATTTTCTAAAGTTTAAAACTTTCGGGAAATTTCGGCAGTACCCCCTTTGCACAATTAGGCCCAAAGAAAATCACAATTTAAATATATGCTCATTTTTGGAACCTCCCACATCTGGGGACAACAATAATATATATATATATACACACACACACATATCATATACTTATAAAGAGTGTTTGTCAAACAGAAAATACACATGCTAAGCGTAAATACATAGAAATTTTCAATCTTTACTTATGAAACTAAAAGAAATAAGCAAGCCTTTGCTTCCAGATTCTTGAATTTGCTTACATAACCTAAAAGGATTTAAGTAGTCAAACATGTAATATAATAGTAAATTCCATCATATGAACAATCATTCACAAACAACATAACAAGTATATGCAACATGGTAATATGATGCGATAGACAATATTGATGCAATTCTGCAAGTAATTTCAGTGTAACATTGTAATGACCCATATATTTGGTCACTTTAAAATAAGGATTTTAAAGATATTTAAAAGTATTCTAAAATGGATAAGTTTAATTGGATTTCAAATTTATAAATATTTAATTTTTTATATTTAAACAACTGTATTTTAGATGTGTATATAATGGTTAAATATATCAATAAAATATATTGAAATTAATTTACAAAATAGTGAATAAATCGATAAAATAGTCAACTAGTTTTGTTAAATTAAAATAGCAGTATAATCAATAGATTTAGTTTTGATTTATTATGGTTTGAAACTATTATAAAATAGATTTAATATAGTTTTAAATGAATTTATATGATAATGAAATTGTTTATAAGTTTTATAGTTAATATATATCGATATAAAATGCTAGTATTATTTACACTAGTTTTGAATTGGAAATTTAGATTGTTATGAGGATAATACTCGTTAATAGCTATTCATAAACACCATTAGTATTATAAATAGCTTATGGCATCTTAATTTAGCATGTTTACATACATTTAAGGTTTAATGTAGCTTAAATAATTCAAAGAGGTGGTTAATGCTTTCTTATGCATGCTTATGTAATAATTAATTTAATCTAAAATGAAACATAACTCGTTAGCACTAATTCCCAAGCCTCCTCTCCATTCGACAACTCACCCTTTCTCACATACACTTGCCACTCTCCTCCATATTGCCTCTTCCTTAAGTACCTTAGCATGTGGGTTAAGAGATCATTCCATTTTGTTTTGTTTTCATTTTCGTTTCTACTTCTTCCTCCTCTCCACAAAAAAATCCACCCCTTTTCTCTTCCCAGTTGCCGACCATCACCTCCCCCCCCCCCCCCCCCCGCGCAACCCCCTCCTCTAAGCCATTGGATTCCCTTGGCCAAACCCCTCCTTCCCTCCTTAAAGTCCCTAACTCCCTCCTTACTCCATTTTTGCACCACCCAAGCTCTTGCACCTCTTCCTACCACCACTACACCTCCCCTTGGGCTCCACACCCATGCGCATCACCCTCTACACCCCATACCCTTTGGACCCCAATTCCCTTGGTCGATCCCTAAAGGCCTTAAAAATTCCACCTTTCCATTTCTAAATGCAAACATATACATATATATGTGTATGTATGTATGTATGTATGTATGTATGTATACTTATATATCTTTTGTTCGTAGCGATGTTGAGTTGAAAAAGTTGTTGCTTTGGTTGCTAAGTGAAATTCAAGGTTGTAATGAAGCTAAAGAAATACTACAATAAAAGTTTAGTGGAGTGGAGAAGCAATGGTGAGAACGCCTTGATCACGTTTGATAACTATTGTAATTAGAATAGTTAATTATGCTATGTTTATTAATTGTTAAGTGGTTAAATAATTTTGTGGTAAATGGAGTTACTGTTTAAGTTAGAAAATTAATTACTTAGTGGTTTAATAATTAAAGTGGATACCTTAATGGTTATGAAGTTAAACCATAAATAAATGGTCAGTTAGTTTGGTTGATAACTGGTTTTTATGGATGGATGATTATTGGATGATAATGAAATTAGCAAGTAAATTTTGATGACACATAGATTTGCTAACTAATTATGTGATTAGGAATTTTGTTAGGATAATTTAAAAGTCCAATATATTCAATTCTTAGCGATTAAGTAATTTGAAATGTTTGCTTAATTATCAGGTAAATGTAAAATGGATGAATAGTGACATTAATTAATATTGACATGACATTGCTCAATATTGATGTGCCATTAATTGGTAACTTTATGTGATGCGGTTGACATTAATTTGACATGATTGGATTACCTAATAGTAGCAAATAAATTATAAATGATGGTTAATACTTTAGTTAAAATGATTTGAAATAACAATTAAGTGTTAATGACTTTAACACTTACGTTAGTAATTCCATTACATGATGATTGATTGTTAATGGATGTTAACGATGTGTTAAAACCATATGAGGTGGATTATATAATGATTGATTGAGTCTTATTCCAAATCGGAATTTAATTGAATATTTTATTAATTAAATATTAAGTGAAAAATAAAAGTTCAAATTTGATATCTGACTTTTTATAGAAATGAGATTAAAGTCATTATGATTAACTTTCGTAAAAGAAGGAAATGGATTTGGAAAAGCTAAGACTAAGTTATGCGTGTTAAAGTTTTGAAATCGAAAATAAATCGATTTCAATTTAATAATAAAGAGAAGTTTGGTTCACTATACAAACGAAGTCCAAATATCAATTTACTGTTCCGTTAGTCTTATATATTATTAATTTGACTTTAGCAAAGTTTGGATTTAAAAAGATAAACTTTGAAAAATAATATTATTTCAATGATTTAAATAATATTATAATCTTCAAATAATATAATATCTGAATATAAAGTAAAATATTGAAGTATAGTTTCCAAAGGTAATTATATATGTTTATATAGTTAATAAGCTATTTAAAAGGCAATTTTAAACATAAGTCGATGTTTGTTCTAAATAGGACTAATCGCACAACCGTAGTTCGCGAATTTCAACCGTTGACTTCAAATTGACGTATCGAGAGATCCAACCATCAGATTTTCTTGAAAAAAAACGTTTTGTTCAAAATGAAAAGAGTTTTCAAATGCAAAAGAAAGTTTTAGGATCCAATAGTCAGATTTTCAATTAAGCTCAAGTCAAATTTGAATGAAACTCGCGCCACTGCAGTTCAAGATCCGAACTTGGATTTTTATGATATGAGCTATTTTTAAATTTTATAAAAATAGGAATAAATTAGGATAAATCATAATAAATGATTTAGAAGAAATTTGGATTGAATATATCAAGTTTAAAATAATATAAAGCTATTTTGTGAAAACTAGCTATTTTTGGAAATCGGTTTTTGGACCCTTTTTGAAATAAATAGGTTTTAATATAACCAATGATATCTCAAATGATTTGGAAACCAATCCAAAGGATTAGAGTAGGGATACTAATATGCTTTGGGGATTTGAAAGATATGAAACCAGGCTTAAGTTTTCCAATTAATGAATTAAATTGAACTTGAATGGAATCAATTTAATTATAATTAAGATAAGTCTCTATGGAGGAAGACTTTTACTATTTAAGGAACTTAAAAGGTTTTGCCGTTGTTTTGCTTATAGTGTTAGTACAATATGAGAATTTATATCTTTTTTTAATGAAAAGCCAACCCTTAAAAACCATTCGAGTGTTTTGACATTCGGGTCAGATCTGAGTGTATTTCAAGTTTAAACAGGATTCGAGGTGTTCCCATAGGATTCCAGAGGAGTTAGTGATCTTCGTCAGAAGGCAGGGCATATTCTATTACCTATAATTAGACTTCATGGTTGTATTAGGTGAGGATAGTGTTTATAGTTATCCATGGTATGTTTACTCTGATTATTTAAATGTTTTTCCGATGTAATGTTTCTATTATAAAGTTATATTTAAATATTATATTTTGTTTTGTTCCACTATGTTTGCTCTGACAAACCTTGATAGATTGAGTCTGCGATATTTGGTTTTGCAGTATATGAACACCGAGGATGTGCTAAATATCGACTATCAAAGATCAAGAATTCGGTTTATCCCAAGACATTTCAAGGATGCTTACTTTTTGGATTGGACTTGTGTGGTTTATAGTCAGTCCAAAGGATGAAGGTCCGCGGTTCATCACAAACATAAATCCATGTGTAGCTAAAAACAATAATCACATAACAATATTATATAGTTTCATAGTCACTAACAACCATGACTCATGGCCCGCTCTGGTTATGAAATTTTTTCATCACACATGGATGATAGACAATCCATTAAGTATCACTTTATGTTCAACAGCCTTAGGTTAACACTTCATCGATCATTTATGTTATCCTTAACAATCGTAGGAGTTACTTCTCAAATTCTTCATTAGCAAGTAAACAAAGCAGGTAATAATTTTGAAACTGGTAAGATACACATATTCCCTTCGTACATATCGATCATGTGATCAATTACATAATTTCACTTTCGAACTAGTATTGCTTATTTGATTACTTTCGTGTGGAATCGGATCTGGTTCCTTGATAAGAAACCGCCATTCTACTTGCAAATCCATAGGTTACGAGAGAGATTCTTGAATTTATCAAAAATCTAAACCCAGTGTTCTTTTGTTCAGAATTTAATGGGGACCGGCTATGCTTTGGGCGGTGGTTTGGCGTCTCGCTTAAACTAACTTGAATCTGCGTAAGTCAGCTCAAAATCATGCACTCGAATATAGACCGAACAATAAAGCGGATAAAATATATTACGTGCATGTTCATATTTATTTTAATCGTACTATTATTAGGCCAATTACAACCACTTACTTTCTCCTTTTTAGGACAATATTTATACTAAAATTACTTTTGAACTATTTTCATAAACTACAAGTTCATATTTCGATAGCTCTTTCATGCTTTAGTTATAATCCTAGACATTTATCGATTATACTTACGTTTATTATCCATTCTATTATCAAGTTCCAATTTGCAAAATACTATTCTACTTCCTTAGAGCACGAACGATAGATTTGTTTTTACTTAACTGAAATGATTCAACAAATACAAAATTTATTTTAACTTACAACTTCTCAAATTAATAAGCTATAAATTTATTTTCTTATATTTTCATAAAATATTTATCTTAATTCATCCTATTTAACTGAGAAATCTCGACTATCCAAAGTCAACAAAAATTTTCCTTTTAAGTAAAATGAAACTTACAATACATCATATCTAAATGAGCTGCAAATCAAACTATTCTAGAGTACATGCTTCCATGTCATAACGTAATTGAAAACTCCAAATTATAGTCTTGGGTTTTTATTTCCAAATCATATTTTGTATTAAAAACAAAAAAGTCCTTTTAATCCAGACGACTCTAATCAAACATCCATGGTAGAAATTTATTATTTAGAAACTCAAAAATGAACATTAATTATGTCATCATTATCATTGGAATTATTTTCTCATGATCAAAATAATTTCAGTGCTTCTAATCCTTTTTATATTCAAAAATGCAATTAGTAATTCCATTTGTAAATCCCGTGATCAAACTAGTCAGAAACAGCTCATGTTTTTACACTGTATTCATTATTTGTTATAATGAAAGTAGTTGCCACCACTATAAAAACCAGCTCAGCTTTGTTAAAAAACAATTCCATTTTTTCCCTCCTAATTTGAAGAACTCTTTTTCAAGCTTACCAGAATTTCAGATTCTTATATTCTTAACTTAAATGATTTTTATTTATGAATCACACTTATAAATTACTTATAAAATTTCAAATTCTATGTTAAATCTTTTCACATATGTTTATCACTATTAAAATTTATATTAATAACTTTAAATCAGGTGAAATTTTTAATCAACATTATCACCTAATGACCTATAGTCAAATCATGAAACTGGATTCGTAAGTTATTTATTTTCGGTGTTCATGGGGTTATTAATCTATCTCACAATTGAAAGAAAAGGAAAAAATTTCTCCTAATAAAAATAATAGTTAATACCCATAAACTATTTGGGCATAACTACAAATCAACCAATAGTACCTCGGCACTACTACAAATTAACAAATAAGAGCCAACACTCACAGCTCGAGAGCATGACCAATCAATTAATAAATAATAATAATTTAACATTATCATTCTCTAACAAAAAACTCATTCAAATTACTATACTTAGTTACGAAAATTGTGTTGTTTAAGTATATATTCTTAGTAAATTGTTCCATTAACTAACATTTGATATTGTGTCGATTGGACTTGTTCTAATGTTTTAGAATACTTATCAATCATGTAAGCTACTTGTATTCAGTCGAGCCATAAATTCAAAGTACTAGAAAATCAAACAACCTAAAATTCAAAGTTAACAATCATGTGAGGTACTGTAGAGTTGTATATATGTTTACGTGCTAACTCAATGGATGCATGTATACGTCAGGTATGGTTGTCCATACTATGCATTCCAATTATTTTTAGTATATGAGATTTCTATCACTCCTACTAGACTTTATCTGATATGAAGTTTTATGCTTTTTTTTATTACTCTGGGTGCTCAAATATGAGCTGATTAAAGGCATTTTAGGGGTGAGCATGAGTAGTTTATCAGAAGGTGAGCAGGAGGTTGTTTCTTGTATTATGTATATGTACTTCACTATCTTTCGTTTTTCACTACTATGGGGCTTAGTAGTATATTTATTTTAGAGGCTTATAGGTTATTTTTGTGTGTATAACCCTATGACATTTTTATTCACTGTTTTAGATCTATTACTCTGATTATGGGATTCATTTCAGTTATTTATTTTATTCCCTAATTTATATCATCTTGTTTTATTGTAATATATTATTCCATTCTTTCTGAGATATATGATAGATTCTATGTAGTTCTAATTATTTTCTTCCGAGATGATCACCTTAAACTGTCTGGTCACCTAGCAGTGCATCTTCAGGTATCTTGTGTACTGAAAGTGTAAGGTAACCTTCCTATGTCATATGAAGGCAGTTTGCAGGTAAGAAAAGTTCAAAACCAATAGAAGAAGGACATAACATTCCAAGCACAAGATAAGACTTAGATCGAGACGAGGATGAAATAACATTCACTACAAAAAAATGACTACAAATTCAAAAAATGACAAACTAGGAGATGTTGAAATTCATCTTCAATTGAGACCTTAATTAAACGACATGAGATTGATAGGTTTGGACACATGAAGAAAGATTGTCCATTGATCAATAATAAAAAATTGAAAATCATGATCGATAAATTAAAGAAGAAGAAAAGAGTTTTTTGAGTAACACGGGGTTATTATAATTCTTCAACACCATCAGAAAGTTGCAGCGATAAGAGAAAACCGATGCTTGTTTCATGGAAACGTCAATGAGTTACTCTATGATCTTACATATGATGAAATTTTAGAAATAATTATGGAATCAGGTGATAAATGAAGAGATCTAAATAAACAAAATAAAGAAATAAAGGAAAATTGAATAGAGTTGAATTAAAAGATGAAGGTTAAAATGATAAGAAAACATTTTTAGAATAAGAAGTAGAGATGGTTCAAAAAGACTATAAAATACAACATTCCAAATGCTTTTCTACAACAAAATTTACATGATAGTAAATTAAAAATAGAAAATACAAGAAATAGGAAGGATAATCAATAAACCAGTTTAGATACAACAAATGTTGAAATTAATGATCTTAAGGCCAAATTTCATAAACAAAAAAAAATGTTACTTTGTTCAAAAAAGGGAAGCAAAATTTAGGAAAAAAAAATTAAAATTTGTAAGCCACCAGGAAATAAAGATTGACTTAATTTTATGAAAAAGGCAAAAAAAGAATAATAACTGTAACAACCTTGAATTTTGGAACCAATTAAAAATTTATTTTTGATTGATTTAAAGGGAAATTAAATATTTAAACAATTTATTTCGAGAATTATCGACTTAAAATTTATTTAAAAACAAAGATTGAACATATAAGTTCATATTAATCATAAAACGAACTCGTAACGTTGTGGTTGCTCGAGAAATTTAGTTTTGAACTTTAATTAAGTATACAGAAATCTATATAACTCGGATTTCTACGAAACTAAAAACATTATGTTAATCCCTAAAAAATCCATAAGCACATTGAGTAAAGGATACAGAATGAACATTATCAGGGTCGGTCATGCACAGTGTTATCCGAGGCACTTAAAGGGCCAAATATCAAACCCAAGACAAGTCAAGTCTACCAGTACGACCGAGGATAATGACACAATATGTAATGATAAGTGCGGCCTGAAAAAGATAGAGATCGTATATCCTGTAAAGTCGCTCACTGATTTCCCATCAAAAGACCGAACCTAGGATGGAACTGCAAAACAACAGCTCGCAACATCTCATGCGACCATGTCTCCAACCAAAGTTAGATGCGAATCGTGATTCAAGCGTAGAAGCAAAGATCGGTCGTTCATATTGGGGCAAAGCCGCTCAAACACAGAAGCAAAGCAAATCGTCCATTCAACATAGGCGGAAGCGACCTCATAGCATGGCTGTAAGGTCAAATAGCGCCATACAAAGGAAGCAAAAGGATGAGCGCCCTTGAACTAAGAAGGTCGGTCGCGCAAGGAACAGGGGAGGGTCAGGTCCAGTCCCGTGTTCCGCTCTTATAAAGGATTCCAAGTTTCCCAAAGCATTCGCTCTTACAGGGACGCCTGCTCGCACATGATAATTGAATACAGCTGCAGACAGTTGGCTACAGCTAGCCGATAGCATGATTGTAACTAATAGAATGTGCGATATGTAGCCTGCATAAATGGATTTCAGATCATATCCCCGGAGGGAGCTTACCTATAAATACACCATGGCTACCAACATAAAGGGGATCCAATCTTTGAAACCACAAAGTGCTTCTAAATTCTATCCTCAACCACTGATTCGACCATGGCGTCAAGAACAATCTTGTGATCAAGGAAAACGAAGACATCCTCCTTCTCAATCATTCGTCCATCCTTCTTCTCCTCAAATTCTACCATTCTCTTGTATAATTCCAAGATTGAAATATATAAATGAGGGTATATTGAGTGAATATCAAGAGTATGGAAAGAGAGAATTGATGTAATTTTTAATCCTCATTATAAGAATGAGAAACACCTTCACAGTGGACGTAGGCCTTATTAACGGCTGAACTACTATAAATCTCGTCTCTAATTTACCTTTTCTCGCATTTTTCGTTTTCAACTGCTGATTAAACACGATTCCATTTATTTCTTACCAAATTGATGAAGTATAGTTTTAGTACCTTGGGTGTTTAGACTATTTTTGGTGTAAACATTTTGGCGTCCACCGTTGGGCCATGTTTGCTTCTTTTCCCATTTCAGATCCGATAAGATTTTCTAAGGGGCACTGTGCTTGAAATCATGAGCACGCCAAATGAAATTGCTGACAAAATTGACGGCATCTACGATGCTGCCACATCGCCTACCATCCATTCCGAAGAAAGGGAACCATTAAAAGACATGGCTACCGTAACCAAGAGGGAGTTGGAAGAAGCAATGGCAGGGATAACGAGTCAAATAATTATTACAAACAACGCATTGATAAAGATAATTGTTGACACACTTTTTGGTAAAAGCTATCACACTGAATATCTGGATAGCATCGCGCTCGGAAATGGAGAACATCGTCAAAAGACAGACAACGATTTGGTCAAAGTCGCATCATGAACAAAGAAAGGCCCGAAAACAGAAATTACGGAGCTGAGCTCTGTAACTCTTGTAGCTATCTGAATTAGCTTCAATTTGAGCTTTGGTTTGGCTCAATCGGACTTACGGTTTGAAAGTTATGCCCGTTTCCATGAACGGGTGTAATCTGGCTATCTCCTGGATCAGATCGCTTCTCCTCGGATCTCCTACCTTGGATCATGGATCGCCAACTCCTCCTATCTCGTGCAGCACCGAATCATCGCCTCCTGGATCGGATCGCCCTATTAAGATCATGGGGCATATGTAGATCACGACCCTGAGACCACGATCCAAGCGATCACGAGCTCACCCTCTCAGCTGCCCACTCCAGCTCGTCATCACCCTGCTCGCTCCCTCCGACCCGTTCGTGGTGCCTACCATGACCACGATCCGATCCCCGCACCTGCTACTGCGCACCTTGTTCTGATCTATTCTCAAGGCTATTTTCACTCCAATTTGCATGGATCTTATTACACATGTCGTATGACGATTTGGAGATGATTTCTGGATGTTTTCCACATCTTTTCGAGATTTTTGGGATGCGTGCCATGTGTCCCGCGATTCGCCTGCTCTAAACGGCTATAAATACACCATTTGAAGACATTTTCAAGGATCTTTTGGCCATTCTTCTTCACTGCTTCCACCATTACTGAAGTGCAAGGACTTTGCACTTTCCTACAGTCAAATTCTTCTCTTTTCTACACAATTAACACGTGGATTACGTCTATAAACTCTTGTAATCTCAATTAACACACGGATTGTGTGCCTGCATGTAACTGATTCTTGTAATCTGCCAGTATAACAATAAGATTATAAAGTGGACGTAGGCAACATCTACAACCGAACCACTATAAAAACTTTGCGTGTCTCCTTTTATTTATTATTTTCTGCATTCTGTGATCTGTGATCTGCATTTGGGTGTTAGTTCCAATTTTTTGTCTAACAATGATCAAGTCATTGCTCGTTATCCAAGCTTCTGTCATAAAAGCCACACCAAGTGTCGCTGACTCTCCGTTCGCTCGAACAAGTCGTGTAAGCAAAATAGAATTTTCTGGTAAACGAGAAAGTTCCACTCCGAAAACTGCATGTCATGATTATGGGCCCTGGCAAAGACTCGGCAAGGAGAAAAGCGCTCGTTCCACGGATCGAAATGAAAAGAGAAGGTATATCTTAGGTGCAAGGGGTGGAGCCAAGCAGCATAGAAGGAAACCGCGCTTTTTTAAAAAGTCCGAATTCACCTCCCTCAACGACACCATAGAGAATATCTCCAGGGAAACTAAGAATACTGTAGAATATCCACCCCCCGAACGGATGCAAGTCAGAGATGCTACCATGAAATCAGAAAGGTTTTGTCAATTCCATGACCAACCAGGACACAATACTAATGAGTATAAACACTTGAAATCGTTATTCGAGGGTTTGGTTAGGGAGAACCATTTGCAACAATATGTGCAAGGCCATTGTCGCATTGCTCTGCAAACAAGGCGTAGCAAACTCTCCGAGGAAAAGGCCTAAACTTTCTCAGAACTAGTGCTTGGCTAGGGATTAGTAATTGGTGTCCTGATCATGGAATTTTGAACTAAAGTTCTCATGACTCCGCTTTATTACTCCTTTTTTTATTCTGTTTACTTAAGAAATAGTAGTCGTTTTACTTTGTTTTGCCACTTGCTATATTCATGTTTGACAATGAATTACATACAAGTGCCGTATACAAAGGAAATTACCATGTGCTTATCTTTGTACCTTACTCATCACTTCACGCTAAAAACTGATTTTTCGAATGTAGGCATGATAGAAGCAGTTAATCATACACATCCTAATTGCAAAAGGAAGGTTCTCAAAGCACATCTTGAGCAAAATGGCTTGAAAGCATCACAAAAAACATGCAAACCAAATTGGATGTATAAGCACATCACCTCAACAAGACATGTTGTTCTAAGACAAACAACAAGCCAAAAGGTGGAACGTCTCTAAGCAAGCATTTGCTGAAGAAACTGACATCAGGCTTAAAAAAAGGTACAAGGGATATGATAAAAATGTTCCACGGATAAATACCTAGGCTGGAATCATCAGTCCTAGTGTCGTAAGGACTGACAAAACATGCTAGAAGGACTAGCGCAAATCAAAAATCCTAGCTGAAAGGGGGTAATCAGAAATCCTAGCCATATGGGGGTATCCAACAAGGTCTTTCAGTCCTAGAAAAGTAAGGACTAACAAGGCCGAACTTGGGTCGAAATTGAACCCAAGACCTCCCATGGGTGCACCCAAAATAAAACACATAATAACCATGCGTTGTTTTTAGAAAAAAAACATGAGTTAATCAAATGAAATCATGGTTCAAATTAACAGAATCTATGAAATTAAAAAGAGCTTTGGTATGGGGACATCGCCATTGTGTAAAAAATCACTAATGCCCGCTCAAAACATACCACAGACTAGTTACAACTTCATTGCGAGAACTATTCGAACGATAAGATTCGCGCGAACAACAAACTAAAAGTGTGACCACTCATAAGAATGAAAGTAATAAAACTATGATAGCACCTAAACGATAGAAACGTAAGTACGCAAACATAAAATATTAAGCGAGGGCCGACACTCACATAAACAACCGGTCTAAGTACGTAACAGGTAAAAGAAAATAGGTTGGAATCAGACCATAAAAGTCACAAATGCTATTTCATATACAGAGGAGGATGAACCAATTGTTCAGGCATTTGCTGATCTATCTATACAAAAGAGCCATCGAAGAAAAAAAGCTTATGATCTTAGACTAGTAACTAGCCAGCTTCCTTTTGCATTTCAGGGTGGACACGGCCTTGGTATTCCAAATCTCATCCTCATCTTCTAGATCGAACACATCTGGTAAAGATGGGTCAAATGATGAAGGTGTGATGAGGGGGTTAGTGCTGGTAGATATTAGGACAAAATCAACGGCGGAAGGTCGAGCAGTTGTGCCACAAACAGATGAAGGAGGTGGTGAAAGCACACCTGATGTAGACGAATAACAAGTGATAAACTCAGCAATCCTAGGTGAAGAAATAAGGAAATCCAAATCTGGGGCAGATTGGTAAATATCAGTTTTACCTGGAGATTCTGGATATACAACATCAACCCCGTGGTCGTTCACGTCAAAAGAAGTATTGCCACGACTCGCGCACTGTGTAACAACATTCTCTTCAGCTGGATACTCGATGATGGTTTCAGTTCTTGCAACATCTAAGGCAGAGCAATCTGTGGGTGGAATAGGAGAGCTTGAAATATCAGTTCTGACGGAATCAGGTGGGGTACAAGAAATGGTAGCATCTGAACATTCCTTCCTAAACGATAGAGCTCGCTCGTTCCCCAATATCCTCCTACCTTCAACCAGAGTCTTGCGGTCTTCTTCTCCTAAAAGCCATCCTTGAATGAATTTGTCATCAACATCACCAGAATATGAAAGTATCTGTTCCCAAACGAGAGCCAGAGTTCGTGGAATATCCTTGTTCAAATAACTTAGACTTCCACAATTCATGACACTGCAAACATAGGATTGAAACAAAGTATTGTCAGTCTCGATTCTGGCTTCATCAAGATCTCTACGCAACCTGATTTTATCCTCTTCAGAGGCTCTAAGGGTTTCGTCCTAAAAAGAAATTCTGCCTTTGAGAGCCATGTTTTCCTGTTTTAGAGAAATTGAAACATGCTTTTCTAAGGCCAAATGGCGCTCAACGAGTTCTTGTGCAGACTAGGCTTCTAAAAGCCGCGCTCATACACCCTCCTGCTCCTTCCTAAGCTCGACATTTCTGGCCTCTAAGCTATTCACTTTAATGCTTCCGTTCTTTAAAGAAGAAATCTCAAATTCCTGGGATCTAATCAAGTGGATCAGGCCAGCTTTGTCATTTTCTAAGGTTTCAATACGGTCAAGGTGCCGAGCGTTCAATTTTTGGAATTCATAACCAAATTTGACCCAATGTTTCAGTAGCCTATCAACATCCTTCATGGCCAGATTCATTTGTGTCTCAAATTGATATTTAACAATACTAAGCTGATTGGTCATGCTAGCATCCAAACTTTTCATAGCTTCTCGTCTATCATTGGGACGTAAATCCAGGTCAAAATGCATTCCCCTTAAGTCCCAACTGCTAAAGCGATCCTTAAGCATTGGGTTTCTTGGAGGAATCCTATAAGGTGGACGATCACGTATTATTTGAACCTGAGCAGGGGTCGGAACAATAGATCTTGCAGAAGATTCTACCATTGCGAGCACCATAGCCTGATCAAGTCCCTCACGCCTTAACGAATCAACCATTAGAAGTTCAGAGGTATGTTGGACCTGAGAATTTGAAGACAGTTGGGGGTGCCTCAAATAACAGGAAAGGCGAGACTGTAAGAGGCTTCGTGGATCAGTAAGATCAGCTTGTTGAGAAAAGCTATCAGATAATGAATAGTTCACATTTACAGCTGAAAAATAAAACATGAGTTCAGTAAGCGTTCAGAGATTATCAGATTTATAGGAAATTGTGCCACAAGTAAGATGATATCAAAACCGATTCCAGGGGAAGTTATGAAGGCAGAAGCTTTCTCAGAACGCTGAGCAGGTCCTCGAATTCTTCCCATGTCAGATACAATGGGGTCAGAAATCACAATATCACCTTGGCTCAAGTATTTGACAGAGTCCAAATCCCTCAGGTCTCCAAAAGTCCCTGAGGAACCTTCCTCCTGAGTAACAGGATGAACGGAACTTTCGGCGGTCGTTCCAGAAATTACATCGACCCTCGAACCATGTGCGTTCTCATCGACTCTTCTGTCACTCCCTTCGGTAATCAACGATGAAGGTCGACCACTTACATCAAGGATTAAACGTTTCTTTTTAAAAAGCTTACCAGCAGAACGTTGAGATGAACCAAAGTCTTTCCAAGAGATCGTGTAGAATGAATTAGCTGGCACTTACGGAGGTTTTCCTCTGAAAGCAACACCACTCTTCTCCTTTCTCTCTTGTCAATAGAAATTAAAGAATTAAGGAGGGCTTGATCTAAAGTAAGGCCTACAACAGAAGGAATCACTACAAGAATCAGAGAGAAAGCCAGATGAGAAAGAGAAAAGGAGTAAAGAACTCTAAGAGCAACGGTGTAATAACATCCTTCTACCTCCATCGTCCGTAGAATTTACAAGGACACCGGACCAAGAAATAATGATCTAGGAAACCCTTAGCACCATCCGTCAGACCAGTGATAATTCTATCATGCATACTTTCCATGAAAAAGAAAGGACCGTCTACCTCCCTCCTCTTAAAAGTATGTAAAGAACAAATATCCGCAAATGTGGGTTCTTACTGCCGGACTTTCATGAAAAGTATGTATAGCCCAAGAAAAATTTGATATCCACTAGGATGCAACAGATATGGAGCAATGTCCAGTTGCCACAAAATGGACTCTAGGTAAGGATTAAAGGGAAAATCTCCCCGCTAGACAGCATGTGATAATTGACCGCTACATACCCAGAGGGTGGACAATTAGCCAATTCTCCCTTTCTGGGAAATCTGGCTTCATCTTTTGAAAACCCAAAGCAATTGCACATTTGTTAATACTGATCAAAAGAAAGCGTCGATTTACGACAACCGGCAGCCACCCAATCAAAAAAGCAAGGTTGAGGATGAATCTGGCTAACAATAAAATCAGAACCCGTAGCTGGGGAAACCTGAATTGCCTGATCCAGACCCTCTCGTTCCCCAGACATGATGAGTTAACTGGGATTAAGATGAATTAGCACTTAGTTACATGTCAGCACAGATAAGTATGTTTAAAGAGAAATTACGAATTGAGTCGCTAGTAATCAAAAGGAGGCAACTATGGACAGATACACCTTCCAAATCAGATCATCAACCCTATTCGATAAAAAGAATTTAATGATAATATAATCGCATAAAGGAAGGGTTATAAATTCAGAAGTATGAGAAATGTAGGCTCTGATTTGGTCGGTCACGACTGTTAGTCGCACCTGCCCAAAGAATAGTGAGAAGGGAAGAGCAAAAGTATCGTTGTGATATAAGTGTTCCATTAAACATCCGAAAAAAGCATGATGAATTAGAAAATGTCGTTTCATAAGCATTTCGGTAAATGACTTGCCAGTGTAAAAAAGGCTAAAGTTTATCACATAAGTCAGAACCGTCAGAGGATTCTGCATGAAATCCAAGTACATACCAAGTCAAATCAACACTTCTCAAACATCACAACCATGTGTTCTAGCAACTCGACGTTGCCAATTGAGAACCCTTTTTTACAAAACCGAGAGAAATAACCAAGAATCAGAGGTAAAAGGACGGAAATTCACTTACGAGCGGAATTTAATTCGAAGAAAAGAGCGTTATAGCTGGGAACAAAATTGAGGAAAACTGTCAACCAAAAGAGGGTCGGGCAAGACGATCAATCGAGCAAAGAAAATCGAAGCTTCAAGAAGCAACAACGAGGTCTTCTATGATGAAATCGCCATTGAAATAAGTTTATTGGAAAAATATAAAAGCGGGAAAATGAAGAGACAATATTTAAGTGGACTAGAAGCCCCTTTTTAATGATATGACAACTCAGTTGAAATCTAGTGGTCCGGTTTAACGTACCTGGGAAATATCCCGCCAAATGTCTAAAGACAAGCAATTGTCAAAATATCCAAATTTTGAAAACGTAAGCTATATGTGAGGGCACCTATTTTGCAGATCATTGAAGTTAATCCATCCAGAGTATTCTCACCACGTCAGCTTAGTGCCCGATTACACAAAAAGTGCCTAATCTACTTCCAGCTGGCATCCCGAAATTCAACTGTTCGCACAATAAAAAAGAAGATACATCAAGCCTCTTGCTCACAGAAAGAGACATGTAACACCCCACGTCCATTAATGTCACTCACAAAGGGAATGCATTAACTTCCATGGAGGTTATAAGTGAATATAGAACAGAAAAATTACAACAAGACAGATGATAAGTAGTACTTGGAAATCTAAAACTTCATTTTATTGCAGCGGAAACATGTTTATTACATCACAAAACCATTAATCAGAGTCAAGTACATTATCCATCTTCATAAAACAAAATACATAATCCCATTACACAAATAGCCATTAGAGAAGATAACAAGCTGGACTTTACTTCAAGGGTCCAAGCTTTCCAAAGAGATGAAGCAATCCAATCAAGCTCCACTAACGCTGGGTCCAACCTGAGGACCTGGAGGGGAAAAAGTATAAAAATGGAGGGGGTCAGACATAAAGTCTAGCGAGTATGACAATTCTAACAATACTATTATCAAAATAACTAGACTAAGGCATAAGCTGGAAGACAAGTAAATGTCTATGAACTATCTGGAAGATAAAGATAGCATTTAAGATAACGTTGAAGACAACGGTAAAGGCATACCTAATTACTAACGAATTACTACACTGCACCGCACATTACTACACTGCACCGCACCAGGGTTGATCCCACTTGCTTCACACAGAAATATATAAATAGCCTTACGTACCCCTAGCTGACTACATAGGTGTCGTCTGCCCCTTTCTCCACTAGGTGTACCCCACTACCCACTTGCGATCGGCTCCCTACTCGTAGATACCCGTGCTGGCCCCACAGTGGGGTGTATCACTCCCCTAAAGTGGCAAGCCGATACAAATTGAGAATGCACGGCTTATACCTACATGATGCAACAACGTCTCACCTACCAGCCTGGGTCCACACACGCATATGAAGCCCGTTGGACTTGCGTTGCCACCGCTCCCCGTTTTGGCCTCTTATAGTCAAACTCAGTATGCGTGTCCCGTCCTCGACTTGGGTCAAGCCCTTAAAGATACGTCTGGGATACTGGTTGAAATGGGCCCCCACAAGCTACCCACCTAAGCTTGTCATTAATATATCCCACTTAACTCTCTTAGTCATGTTCATTTACATGTATGTTTGGTTAAGTCTTACTAATCGTATTTCACATGCCACTAAGGGCACCCACTATATTCCTCATGCCACCTAAGGCACCTACTTAACCCCCATGTCCCATCTTACATGTTTATCTGGTCAAGTATTTCTTAATTCATCCAGGCCATAACATCATAAAGACCTCTCACATTAGACTGGCATTTATGGCAGCTGGATTTGCTGGGCGGTTCCGGGCAGTCATACACCATAAAAGAGTCTAACCTCGTGTCTTTACAACTGCTATGCTTTAGTTTAGGCCTAGGACCTCTCACATTGGGCTGACGTTTGTGACCACTGGATTTGCCGGGCGGTTCCGGGCAGGTTTACATCACAAGCGAGTCCAACCTCGTGTCCTAAGCATTGACTGACAACTTTCAATCTTTTACCCCAGTTTTAATATTTCCCTATCCAAATTATTAATTAAGTCCACTTTCATTGATGCCCATAATTGACTCAATTATGGTCATCCACTCATGGTATGCAAAATCATATCAATTGCACCCCAACATCTTATTATTAAATCCTTAATATTACCCCTACCCCACGTTTATACGTTCGCTTATTCAACGCATAATATAGGCTAGACTTGAATAGTCTAACGCATAGCACAAGGACAAATTACCACAACATATATACAATTGAAATAAATCTAATCATAATAGGGGCGAAACTTGCATAAACTACACATGTTAAGGATCAAAAGGTGTCAACTTGTTAAATGTCACAATTTACATGATATGATCATAGCCCAAACATAAACTTGCATATGGGGTTTATAGGCAACATAATGATGGTGTGAACTAGCATAGGATATCACATATGTCATAGCATAGTTCTAGATGTCATAATAGATGTCATTGCATATGTTCATAACTTTTCTAATCAATTTAACTTGCATATGTAACTTGTCATATAGATCAACATAGCCCAAACATGATGATTTAATTAATATGAACTAACTAGCATAGATGGTAACATCATGGCTTTTTACATGTATGATTCATCGCAACTTAGCATAGAAACTTTCAACATACATAACATCATCATAGCATGATTTACAACATATAGTATATCATCACCACATAACATAGGATTAATAACATACATGATAGCATATGACAATTCACATCATCTACTCACAATCCATTCATGACTTAACCTAATTAAAATGATAATAATCTTGTTAAGACTATCATACTAACAATTAGAGAAGAAAAGAGAGTTTTGCTTTGCTTTAGAGTTGAGTAGAATTAGATTAGAAGCGAGTTGGATTAGCTATCTTCTTATTTAGTTGGTGGCGGCTATGCTGAATTCCATGGCGACGGCATGACAGAAGCTCTTCTATTTTAATGATGTTTAGGGTTAGTATTAGGGTGTATTTATAGGTGTAGTTAGTTGTCTTAGGCCTTTAGATAAACCCTAGGATAGATTAGAGCCGTCAGATTTCGTCACAGCCCCCAAAACCCAGCCCAAAAACCCATTCAGGTGCACCCAGGTCGCCTGGGCTCGACCAGGGAGGTCGACCCCTAGGTCGACCCTAGGGTCGACACCCATGTCGACCTGGTGGGAAGGTCGACCCCCAGGTCGACCCCCAGGTCGACACCCATGTCTACCTGGTGGGCATGTCGACCCCCAGGTCGACCTGGTCTGGGCGGGAATTTTTCCACCCAGCCTGTTTAGGCTGAATTTTCGAAATTTGAATTTTCTGAATCTGTTTTGAATTTTCTAAAACTTCGGATGGCCATAACTTCTTCATATGAAGTCCAATTCACGCAAACTTGGACTCTGTCTCAACCAGAATTCCGAGACGAACACAATGGCGGAACCCATTTCCCTTAATTCTTACATCTGAGATTAGTTATTCTTTTAATTTGTGAACATCACTATTATTAGAAATACGGGGTGTTACATTCTCCCCTCCTTAAAGGATTTTGCCTCCGAAATCTCCAGGTTAAGGAGAATGTATATCCTAACATCCGAACAACCATCTACCCAACCATCAAACACAGGCATCCATTTTCCTTATAGACTTCTAATGCTTTCATGTTTAAATGCACAGTGTGTGTATATGTCCTTATCTAAAGCAAAATCAGGCGGTCTACTGATTCAGTTAACCTCCTTTAATGCAAACCATGATAGTGCCATGCGTCCATTATGTATGCAAAAGTTCCCTAATGCTACATATTATTCTACATGCGTGCACAACCATTCACCAAAATGCGATATCCATATGATAGTACAACCATTATACATCCATTTTACTAAATACAACTATTTATATGTAATATGCAGTATGAAGTGACTGAGTCGATCTAGTGCCTAATAGTGCGTGTATATGAGTCCACGAGCAACCACTAGCAAACACTTGCATCCACTTTGCATTCATCATACATAACATGTCTCAAACACATGTTTTAACCATAGGATGATCCTAACTAAAGGTCAAAGATACTAGCGAGAGGATACACTAAAGATAAGATAAGTACAAGATAAGCGATAAAGGAGAAATTAAAAGACATACCCTCAAAAAGAAAAGGGTATCGTGAACGCATCTTCTCTTTCGTCTCCCAAGTAGCGTTGCTCTCGTCGTCTCCCCATTGTACTTTGACTAGTCTGACCTCTCGATTTCTCAGCTTCTTAATCTCCGACCCAAGAATGCACATTGGAGCTTGTCGAATCGTCGCGTCACGCTCGATCTCCACCTCTCTAAGCAAGCTCGGCTCTACCACTTCTGCGGTCTCGTGCAAGCACTTCCTCAAATGTGACACATGGAATACGTCGTGTACACCACTAAGTCTATCAAGCAACTCCACTCTATACTCCATATGTCCAATCTTCTCCTTAATAGGAAATGGTCCTACGAACCTTGGAGCTAAATTCCCAACGGGCCCAAAACGAACTACGTTTCGTAATGGAGACACTTTGACAAAGACCATGTCCCCAACTTCAAATTCAAGATCCGTCCTTCTCTTATCTGCATATGATTTCTGCCTATCTTGCGCTGCTTTCATCCTCCTCCGAATCAAGTCGATCTTCTCCGAAGTCTCTCTAATCATATCGGGCCCAAGTAAGATTTTATCGGTAGATTCCCACCAACATGTAGGCGAACGACACGGCCGTCCATAAATAGTTTCGAATGGTGCCATACCAATGCTAGACTGAAAGCTGTTATTATATGCGAACTCCACCAGTGGAAGATGCTCTTCCCATGTACCCCAAAGTCTAGGATACATAGCCTCAAAAGATCCTCTAGAATGCGGTTCACCCTCTCAGTCTGGCCGTCCATCTGAGGATGTTATGCGGTGCTCAAACATAATTGAGTCCCTACCGCCTCTTGTAACTTCTCCAAAATTCTCTAGTGAAAATAGGATCGCGGTCGCTCACTATGCTAGAAGGAACACCGTGCAAACGAACTATTTCTCGGACGTATACAGAAGCTAACCATGGAGCAGTCCTCTTGCTCTTCACGGGAATGAAATGGGCGCTCTTAGTAAGTCTATCTACTATAACCCAAATCCCCGTATTACCCTTTCTCGATCTCAGTAATCTGTCAAAAAGGTCCATCGAGACGCTTTCCCACTTCCATAGTGGAACCTCCAATGGTTGAAGTAACCCACCGGGTTTCTTTTGCTCCGCTTTTACTTGTTGACACACCAAGCATCTAGCGACAAACTCAGCCACGTCCCTCTTCATACCGGCCCAAAAGAAAACTCGCTTCATGTCTTTGTACATCTTGTCCCCGCCGGGATGAATGGTCATCTTCGAACGATGTGCATCATCAAGAATAGTCTTCCTTAGGTCGTCGTCTTTTGGTACACAAAGTCTACCGTCCCTACGTAACCAACCCTTATCATCTAGGGTATACCTACGGAGATGGCTTGATGACTCCCCTCCTTTGAGCTTGTAACGATTTAAGATTTTTAAAAATCAAATTTGAATTTAATATGAATTTTAAATAAAATTTGGAAGGTTTAAATAATTGTTGAATAAGATTTTAGGGCGATAATAATATATAAATGATGGAAAATTTAACTTTTCCGTGGAATTTGTTACAACAATGTTTGTTTGGAGAAAATGTTTCGTTGTTAATGGAATTATCAAAATAAGTTGTAGTTCAGTTGCTAGAATCGATCAGAATCTGAAATTAAATTGTAATTAAATATCAGTTTAAGATTTTTGTTTAGTTTCAGTTCGCATCGCCTTAAAATATTTTATAAAATTTTACTGAAATTTTTATTTCGAAAAATAAGCACATATTTTTCTAATGTATTTTAGGCCAACCGTGGTCCTTTTTGACACTTTACAAAATTTATCAACCGGTCTATTTCATTACTGTTTCGGGATCGTGACACATTATAATATATGATTTAGTCGTTCGTTTGCTGTTGTTTACTATTGATAATTAGAAATAATGAAAATTGGAAATTTTATGGTGTGCAAATCTCAAATGAAAGGGGAATGGGTTTGTTGAATCAAATAAATGCATGTAAGTGAACACGGTGGAAGAAGAGTTCACGCATGCATACTAAAATTAAAAAAAGGTAAAAAGAAACGTGTACACCAACAAGTTAATGTGTGTGACATTTGTCCATTTATTCTCTCTTTATTCTCCACGTGTGTCCCTCTCCTTTTCAAAAGCCTGTAACCAAGCTTTGTCTTCCCCATGTTTTCTCTTAAAAATTTACCTCGTCTGCTACCATAAAAAAAAGAAAAATAAAACTACAAAACTGGTAATTGAATGTGTTCATGGCATGGGAGCACATCACCTCCGCCTGTTGGTTTGTCATCCGTAATTCCCACTCCAAAAACCCACCTGATAGTCCCACCCGAGCTTTCTGTTCCCACTCCACTTGCTCTTTTTCCGCAGCACTCTACCACCATTGTTTGCCTCCACACTCCCCTTTCGTTTCCTCTCTCTTCTCTTCTAAGTTTATTACAGTAAGCTTCTATCCTCTTCAAATATTTTGCTCCTTTCCGCAATGTTCCACCTTAGCCTCACCACAACTCTCGGCCCCTTCCATAAGCTTCGCCACCAACCATTCACTTCGGCCTCTCACCGTCCATCGGCCATCGCCGGCCATGCATGCATACCGGTCAGTGACTCCTCTCCAATCACAACCGCTCCTCTTTCCTCCTCAAAACGCATGCATGCAAACCCATCAGCATCCCCTCTTCCATGTAGACCCTCTACCATCATTCTGGAAAAAATCGTCCTTCCCCTCTTCAAGTTTTAAACAATCCGCTCCTCCACTATTTCCCTCACCTCTCCGCTGTTGTCTCATTTAAAAGAAACCCATCACTTATATTATCTTCCGAACAGTCGACTATCTCCTCAATCTCCCTTTTGCTAAACACTTTAAGTCTTGTTACGAATTCATGTATTAAGAAGTTCGAAAAGAAGGTGAAGGTGGAAGTGATGCCTTGCGTTACCCGCCGAGTGAATTTCCAGAAATGGAAAAGGAACAGGAAGATGCTTGGAAATTGCATGCATGTGTTAAAAATATATAAAAGAATCTTACCTATATAAGAGAGCAAACTGAAAATGAAACGTGAAACGTGAAAACCCGTGAATGCTTGCGGAACAGACTCGGCCCATTTGGATGGCATTTGCTAATAGTAGATGAGGAGAAATTGTATGTGTACATGCGTTCGGGCATGGAAAATAATAATAATAAATGTCTTAGTTAACATGCATAGCAGTGTGTGCAACTAGCTTTGGAGCTTGGGATGTTTGTGGCCGAGGCGGTGGAACCTAAAAAGCAGAGGGGAAATCATGTGTTTGGAGCATCGAGTCTTGGCGTCTAAGCATGGGCAGCGTTTTGAGGAATGCATGCATTATTGGGCTACGCTTGGCTTTTGGGTGAGAACTTCTAATTTAAATTATTTGTTTAAATTAGTTAATTATAATTAGCTGAGATAATTATAATTTGTTGATGATGATTGTGTGATGGATGTTGTTATGTGAATGGATGTGTATGTAGTTAGATAACACACTAAACACTAGAAGCGTTATCGACAGTAACGCTTGTGCACAACTGAACTGTTCGTTGTTGATGATAACGATAATTCATTATCATCTGATGTATATGGTTGATTTATTCTGTTTGTATGATGCACACACAATACCATGGTTATGGGATTATACAGGTGATCAATTTTATTCTCCTTTCATATAAATAAAGCTTGATTTTCTAATATTAAATATTATTATGTTCAGTTTATTTCAAAATAAGATTTTAAAATTTGAATATGGTTTTATATGTTTTGTAAACATAATATGATAAAATATAGACACCAGAACGTTCTAGGATGACAGAGAGGATAGTGTCTAGGCTTGGGTCTGGAAATACAGTTTCCTTCGATCCCTGGCTTTCCCTAACTGGTCCGACAACGGGATGGTAAATTTGAAATCAAATTTGAAATATATTTTGAAACTGTTTCAAAAGATTTGGAAATATGAATTAATTTGAAAATGATTTAAATAATTTATATTTAAATCATTATATGGTTTGAATAGAACCCACTATGATGCGACAATTCGTAAATATTGATTTCAAGTTTTGAATGGTTTTAACTTGATTATTTGGAAATTTATTCGACTTGAAATAAGAAACGTTGAATTACAAATGATAACAGTTTTGAATAATAAAGGAAATTTCAAAATTTCAATGGATGATTTCAAGTATAACAAATTTGGAAAGATCGATATGCTTGCAGTCGGCAATCATAACACAAGTTATTAAATTAGAGAAATTTATGATAATTCCTATTTATAAATTTCAAAAGCGAATAGAAATTTGAATATTTGAATTTCAAATAAATTTTAAATCTATTTGATTTAAATGGATATTTTAACAACAATGCTTTTGGTAACACTCCCAAATGTTGTTATTGGTTTGAATTTATAAGCATGAACTATTAGTTGACTATAAGAATAGTTCGAAGATTTATTTAAGTATTGGAAACATTTATATGGAATTGAAATGGGTTTTCCAAATTTAAAATTTGGATATGGTTGGAGATAAATCTTCGGATGTTTGATATTAATTCGGTAAATGAAAACTCTTATTATCTGAGGAATTTAAAAGGTAATTCACCGTTATTCCGCTTATGATATGAGTTGGATACAGAAATTAATATTGAAAATAAGTTGATGGTATTTCTATCCAGATCTAATGTCGAAGAATTGAATAAATCTTTTAATTAAGATATGGGTTTTCCACCTGATTGAAATAAGTTAGATAGAAATAATCTTCGATATTTGGTATAAAATTTCATGGTAAATGAATACTAATTGGGGAATTTGGAAGATATTATTATATCGTTATTCCACATATAATATTCTTTGATTATGAGAATTTATATCGAATATAAGTGGATAAAAATTTCTGTGTAATTTATGATTCAAAATCAAATTGATTTGGGTTTTGTCGTGAATCGTATCTTCAATAATATCATTCTTGAAACCCGATGAAATTGAATGGTGGAAATTCATATCGTAATTGGGGATTTAATCAAATCTTTGATTCAAGGGAATTAAAGGTAAGAAATTAAAGAGAAGGGAAATCTTTGATTTCAAGGAAGAGATAAGATGATAATGAGATATATGAAATTTAAAATAATTCAAATCTTGAATTATATATGAATTGATAATCATTTGGAAGGAGATTTAAATTGAAAGGCCTGTGTAAACCATAGCTACTGTTTTAAAGTACACTTGTTACTTGGAAAGACCGGGATCGAATATATGTTCGAACCCATTCCAAGTAATAATACGACGTGAAGACCGGGAATATTTAAATTTGTTTAGATTGATCGTTGATTAATGTCTCGGTTAGGTAGGCCACCGGTACGAGGTATGAGTTGCATGAGACCTGAACATATTTAAGTATTTTCGGGTTGTTGTCCCATTCAGACCCAGAACGTATTTGTATGGATGGTGTGTCTGACGTTGGAATTGACCGCATAGCCCTGATTTCCGTTAATGTATATCGGATTTGTGGCAATATATTACCCTTGCCTCTAAGTCATATGAATATAGAGGGTATGCACTGATTGAAATCAGTGATATGTCGTGAATTGTCAATGTGGCATACCCGAGTTATGAAACGAGCTAGTGATGATCAAAGAATGGCTTATCGAAGTATCGCTTTGTGTATGACGTGACATCGACAAACCTCACACCCCAGATTGATGAGAAACTGGTGGTTAGGTTTTATACTTATATATGAATTGATGATGAAGCTGTGCAGCAGTGGGAAACCACTTATGAACCTGGGGAAGTTGGGTATGTTTGGGGGGCCGTGTCTGGTCGAAAACCGTTGATCTGCCCTGACGATGTGTAGTTGGTGTCCGCGAATGGATGAAAAAGCCATTAAGGCACTTCGTTTTGTATCCCTGATTGATCTTTCGTGCCAGGAATCATCAAGCTGGAAATCAAATCTCCAATACGAGCCATACGGTTTTGGCTTGTGTGTGTGTGTGTGTGTATATATATATATATATATATATATATATATATATATATATATATATATATATATATATGGCGACATAATATTAATGGTATTATGCTGCCTAGGTTTAATACATTTATTTGTGAAATTGTTTTCCACACTAGATGATAGTATTAAAAGAGAATTTTCATGTATGAAAGCATGTTCGGTTATCATAAGATAAAATCGCCCATCTGGTGTGCGCTTGCATTGTGTGATGTGGGACGAGCTTATGACAGATTCATTTTCAAAGGTCATAGCGAATTTCTATGCACGGGAATTCATATGGAGTTAACCCGTTCCGCGTTAGCGGCATGGTCCATTGAATTACCCAACTTTAAAATGAATCCTAAATAACAACTGTTTTTGAGTTCTCACACCAGTCCCACGACTGACTTGGAGTTTATTGTTCCTTTCTAAACTCTGGGTGCCCATTAATTTCCACACGGGCAGCCAATAGTTTAGTTTTGCAGTTTTAGTTCGTTGGAGCAAGATTTGGAGCACTTTCTGAGTTGGAGTCCGCGATAGAGTGAAGCTTCCGCTGTGTTTGTCCTTCCGCTGAGAGTATAATATTTCCTTTTCTTCCACTGTGAAATCGATGTACTCTGATATATTTGTGATAACTCTGATGTAATATTTTGTAATGAAATAAAAAGTCCTGTTATTTTTGTTCAATATATGTATGTACCCATAACAATTCGTCTTTATGAACGGTTTGAGTCGGTTTAATTACCGGTGAAAAATCGGGCAAAAAGATGGGTCGTTACAGTTGGTATCAGAGCTTTGGTTATACAAAGCTATGGGGTATGACGTATTTTCAACAAAAGGTAGGACTCATCAGAGTTATAGTTTCTCATTAGAGATAGGGTTAGAAATACCTTAAAATGAGATTTTGGAATATTATGACGAGAGAGCGTATTTTTGAAATCTGTTTAAGGTATTTTTGAACAAGTAAATCATTTTGAAAACGATAATTATTTGAAATATAATTTGAAATAAGGGTTTCGAGTGTTTTATTCGATGTCACGATTGGACTATCGAGTATGTAAGGGTTTTGAATATATGTCTGATCAACGTACATGCGAAGCCCAATAAATACTAGGTAGATATAGACTCACACTCTAGTCGCTTGAGGATAATTCTGTTGATGATCGCGACATCACAGATTTGTATTTTCGAGTTTCGAAAGTGGGATGACTATATGGTCAATTAAAACGTCGAGGAATACATGAATCATTTTGATATGTTAGAAATATTAAAAGGAATATAATGTAAGGACAATATGTTATAGATGCAAAACCAACTATTTTGATAATAACAACTTCGGGATATTATAGAAGTAAACTATACTTAAGAATTAGAAAGAACACGTAAGTGTGAAAATCTATTAAGAAATTATATCAATACCACCCCTTAAGGAATCTGAAGATGATTTTTGACTTAAGTTAAGAATTTGGTTAAAAAGCTGATTTAAAAGTGCAACAAATATCTAAGTGGGGGAGAGAACTGCTTTTCCCCAATTGAAACTGTATGAGCTATCCCAAATAGAAAGTATTTGAAGAGTAACCACTTACGATACAAAGGAAAGTAAAATTTGAAGTAAGATGTACCCAAGAGGAAGTTAATGAAAAAAAAGGGTATCCCAAGAATAAACTACTTACGATTGTATCCTTAGGGGTGCTCGACATTCCTAACTTGGCCTAAGTTAGTCTCATTGCTTAATTCGAATCATTGAGTAGCATCGTCCATCCCCTTCCTTAAGATTGGTCGAATATCTTGACTCGAATCAAAGTACTTTTGAACTGCCTATACGCGTGTCCATGGGTGCACTTGACTTTCTTGTCGAGATCTTGTTTGAGAATTTGAACCACACATATTAGTCTTGAGTAGTCCATCTTTTGGATTTAGGCGTGTTTTGATTCAAGCCATTATACCTTTTGATACTCATTGGATATTGAACTTCTGTCATGAACCTATGAAATATGACTTGATCCATGTATGTATACCCCATTTACTTTTGTCGAACGAAGCCTAGTTTTAAATTCAATCTAGATAATGGTGATCTATCCAAAATATTATATTAACGAAGTCTCAATAAATGAACGTTGCATAGTATTTGAAAACATTTGAAATAAAGGATCTAACTTATGCAAGAAATTTTGATTTATAAATATTAGTTGATTTCGAAAATCTACGTCTAATGTTTTGGAATTATTATATGAGATAACGCTAGTTTGAAACACACATGCTAGATCAGAGTAGCGTAACGGAAGCGTGGTGACATTTTGAATAGAAAACCTAAAGTTGTATACTTTGAAGTCGAAATTTTAGTGAACAAATTTGTTTTCCAACTAGTTTCAAAATGATGAATGGTTCATAAAGAGATTTTGACGGCTTGAATCCCGATATTTTGAAATGTTAGAAAACGACAAGTATTCGTAAATTATGGATTAAGAAATGATTTACAACTTCGGGATATGAAATGATTTAGTTTGTTCAAGTAACCATGACTAAAACTGGGTTGTGATGAGGAATTGGATTTTGAACGTTTGGGTGGTACTCAGCGGCCCTGTCATGAGGATGAACTTCTCGAACAAATAACGTATAAACTTGATCATAGTACGTTTGAACTTTGAAAACAATTTTTGTTTTGTAGAACCCGAAGTAATTTATGTGTATAGAAGATATATATAATATTTCAATGGTTTGTGATGAAAATGGGATTCTAAGTCAGAAAAATTCATTTTGAGATTTTCAAAAGCGTAGCGAACTATGACTTGTAATCAGAATATAAAATCAAACTTCTTTAATTAACTTTTCCATAATTTTATCTTTCTAACATGACGATTTAAGTTTAGTACAATCAAGCTTGGAAATAAAAGCGTTTGGCAAATTTAATCATAAGTTTTCCTATAACAGGCTTGATAAGCTTTAGACTTAATATAAGAAATTTGCAAGTTTAACAAATTTATAAATAAGATTTATTTTGCTTATGTATAATTTGATGAGCTCTCCTTTTCGAGGACGAAAAGCCTTAAGCAGGGAAGAATGTAACGATTTAAGATTTTTGAAAATCAAATTTGAATTTAATATGAATTTTAAATAAAATTTGGAAGGTTTAAATAATTGTTGAATCATATTTTAGGGCGATAATAATATATAAATGATGGAAAATTTAACTTTTCCGTGGAATTTGTTACAACAATGTTTGTTTGGAGAAAATGTTTCGTCGTTAATCGAATTATCAAAATAAGTTGTAGTTCAGTTGCTAGAATCGATCAGAATTTCAATTAAATTATAATTAAATATCAGTTTAAGATTTTTGTTCAGTTTCAGTTCGCATCGCCTTAAAATATTTTATAAATTTTACTGAAATTTTTATTTCAAAAAATAAGCACATATTTTTCTAATGTATTTTAGGCCAACCGTGGTCCTTTTTGACACTTTACAAAATTTATCAACCGGTCTATTTTATTACTGTTTCGGGATCATGACACATTATTGTATATGATTTTGTAATGACCCGGATCCTTATGGGTAAATTTTTGAATATTTAATATTTAATTTAAATATTGGTTTGGTAATATAAGTGAATTTTTAGATTTAAGTTATCAATTTCTATTATCAATTTCGATTTAATATCGAAAATATTAAATTATCAAAATACGAAAATGGATTTAGTTGAATTCAAATTTTAATTTGAATTGAAAACAGTTCAAATAATTAATATGAAATTTTAACGGTAATAATATTTATTTATTTTCGAGGAGAATAAATAGTTTGAAATTTAAATTATATCAATTTAAATTAATATCTTCAACAGATGGTCGAATTGGACTTCGTGACCTATCCCAGTGTGTCCGGAATAGGGGTATTACCCTAGAATTGTCAGTTGTTGGCTTCGAAGAGGAGTTCAGGATCAAAGTGATAATCTAATTTAAAGGATCCGGTTTAAATTAAATTAAATATTTTCTTTTGTGGATACAAACAAAAGCCGTATCTCTTTCCTCTCCACACAAATCATAACCTTGCTGTTCGACTCCAATTCCACACCCTCTTCTATTTTAAATACGTCGTCACTAACAAAACGTCAAAGGAGGATAAAATTGGCCTCTCTGTCCCATTTAATACCGCATCCTCCCTCTATGAATCGCGATTCTTTTCTCTGTTGAAATCACAAACCAAAGCCCCCCCTTTTCTCTAATTCACAAAATCGAAAACCGAACAGAAGTAAATTAAGTGAAGCCAAGAATTTTTGTTGGAACGGGAGTATCAGCGCGTCTGTTGGTCGAAGTCGAAATCGTCTCGTGACATCGGGAATCGCGAGGCCAGTATCAACACCAAGAGAAAGCGCCGAGGTCAGTAGGGTTTTGAAGAGGTCTGTGTTCGATCTCAGTTGGTGATCGAGATGACGGTCTTGATGTGGAAGCTGGAGCTGGCGGACTGGTACTCAATGGATTTAGGGTTGCAAAGCCGTAGCTTGCCATGGCACTGGAAGGACCTTCGGTGGTCACACGGTATCGATGTTGTGAATGGTAAGACGTAACCTGTACTGGTCACCGCAATCTGAAAGAGGTCGTGACAATGGCAAAGTGGATCGTGTTCGACTGGTTTATGAAACCTACGTGTGGACCAGGATACGAAAATTGTTAGGCAAGTGGATGCTGGTAGTCACATTTTGAAGGTGGAATCGAATGTTGATTGCGGCGACAATTGGAAAGGGGTTGACATTTTCAAAGAGGAAGGAGATGACAGTGTTAAGGGATATTAAAAAGATCCTATCGGATAGAGTCCGTCAAGCAATGCATAGCTGTGAATTATTTAAGCTGGAATTAGAAATTGATGAATGAAATAAATCAATGTACAAGGGTGAATTAATCAAGCTGTATGGACTTTTGGAGTTGAGATATCTTGGCTAAGGAATCGAAATGGAAATGAATAGCAAATAAAATCCTGGTGAGTAAATCTCACCTTTTATTTAGAAATTATTTTTATATAGTTAAAAATAATTGTCTATGCTTGTTTGAATGCTGTCTGATTGTTTTAAAATATATATTAGTTATTTAGGATATATATATATATATATATATATATATATTGGGTTGATGATTGGTTGGATTCTCGCAGTTTCATTAGCGGATGCCCGCGGTTTCATTATCGGATGATTACCCTATACGCCCCCACGCTATGATAGTGGATGACCTTCATACCGCGATATCCTGCCTCGAAGCAGGATGGGTATTATTTTGTTGACTAAAGTCTGTGGATGCAGGAAAACAGGTAGGAGGAATCCAACTGGATTCTTCAAAAATATATTATCTGTTGTTGTTTGTTTGATTTCATATATATTCATATATGATGTGTTAAAAATCAAATGATTGAAAATTGGTTGATTTGATTGTTTAAAATATCCATGGGGCTTGAATATTGATTCATAAAAATATCGGAAAGGGTATTTGATATTTAAAAAGGGAATTCTATTTTTATAAATAGAATTTGAATTTTTAATGAACTATAGATAGTATTTACTTGTTTTGAAGATATATAAAACGAGTATTGAAATTATAAACGTTGTTTATAAATTTAGATATGGGATTTGAATGGAATTTATAAACTCTGTTTATAAATTTAGATATGGGATTTGAATGGAATTTTTAAACTCTGTTTATAAATTTAGATATGGGATTTGAATGGAATTTATAAACTCTATTTATAAATTTAGATATGGGATTTGAATCGAATTTATAAACTCTGTTTATAAAGGAAAATATGGGATTTGAATTAAATTTATAAACTTTGTTTATAAATACTTAAATGGGGATTTTAAGTAAAGTTATAAACGTTGTTTATAAATAAATGCAGAGAATTCAAATAGAATTTGAATAGATTTGAATATAGAAATTCAAATGGACTTTAAACTACAGATTTGAATATAGAAATTCAAATGGACTTTAAACGATTTGAATATAGGATTCAAATGGAATTTAAACAATAGAATTTGAATAGATTTGAATAATAGAATTCAAATGGAGTTTAACTATAGAATTTGAATATAGAATTCAAATGAAGTTTAAATATAGGGATTCAAATAGAATTCAAATGAAGTTTAAATAAAGAGAATTCAAATAGAATTGAATTAGAATTAGAATTTGAATAGAGAAGTCGATAAGGAAACGAGAGTATGAGTATAATTAGAATTTGTTAATATGCAGTTAAAATATATTTGAACCTGTCATGTTCAAATATGAAGGTGAAATAGACTGAAAAGTTAAGTAACAGATTTAATTAACAAATTGAGTTAAAACGATTGGTATAGTTAAAATAGATTGGACAGGCATAAATATACAAGAGACAGGTATGGAATAAAGTATAGAAGTGAAATAAATAGAATGCCCGACAAAAGGTACGTATTTAATTCATATATGAGATTTTATGCGTCGTATCAGCAAGCTGCTTGGCTTTTTCTTTTTCTTTTTAAGATGAGAAGGACCGGGAAAGCTATTTGAAATTTCCCGATGCTCCCGGTACAAAGGAGGTAATGGCGAATTTTTCCGGGAATTTAAGGAGATAGAATATTTTTAAGATAATTTGATAGTTAGAAATCAACGTATCGATATATATAGAAGTCGATAAGAAAACGAACTTAGAAATAGAATAGTATAATCAAAAAGGAAGTATAAGAATAAAATCTAGTAAGAATAGAAAGAGAAAGTATATATGTGTTTGAAAGTGAAGAAGTAGTTGTATGGTATTGATTGTTCGAGTAAGTAGTCTTATCTGTTTTGACGTTATAAATGTTATTCAGTCAAGGTCTGAGAGGTAGTTATACCCCAACTTGATTGATTGCATTATTAACAAATGAATAGTAAGATTTCAGGCTCGAAGATCAATGTTGGATAAGAGATAGTCGAATATAGTATTTGGGTTGTCGTAACGATGTTTTACACAACATCCGTTTTAACCCAAATAAATATAGGCTGGGAAATAGATGTTAAATATTTCCTAAGTATAGAAATAAACGAGATCGGAAAAGAGATAAGTAATTGGAATATTTTCCAATTATAAATGGCATATATTTTCTAACAGTTTAGAAAATAAAGGAAGGCGATATTCGGAAATGTTTTCCAAATAACGTAAAAGGCCAATATGGTTATTGAAAATATTTGGTTAACAAATATTGATAAAGAAATAGAGAAGTGATTTAATTAATGGAATATTAATTAAGGGCTTAGGGACTGTTTGATAATTGGATGAACACTTGTTTTATTCGATAGTTAAATCATCGACTATCGAAACACTTGTTTTTATTCGATAGTTAAATCACAGACTATCGAAGTTTTGACCATCAATATGGAGAGACCGGTTGGATTATTATCCGAAGAACCACTCCGTATTGGCAGTAGCGTGCGAATAAGATTATATAAAGAAAATCGAAGACGGAGTAGAGTGCAAGGACTTTTTCTATTAATAGAAATTGTACCTTCGGTTCATCCTGTTCCTGGGTGACTTGTATGGATGAATGTCTAACAGAGTATTTCAAAAAAGGTCACGTACATTGATTTCTTCAACCGTACCAAGAGTGGAAGCGGAGAAGGAAACTTCTTTTAGCTAACACGTAATGTACTGTTGTAGACGTCAATCGGTGATTTGATGGATTTGACGATGTGGCATTCGAAGTGAATCTGGTGTAATGATAAAGCGTAGCTTCAAGCCTCACATCTGGTAAATGACAGAAATCGGGCAGGCAGCATGGCTATGTAGGTCGCACCTATTAGGCTGTATAATCACCTGATCTAGAGTTTCATTTATTTCTAAAAATCTATTGTCGATGCTGTCCCATTCGGGAAACGGTTGCTGATCCCAACCGTTGTTGATATACATTCGATACACTCAAGCGAAATGAGTGGTCGATCATGTGTGGCTGAGTTGCAAGATGTTCTTGTTGAACTCGGTGCATTCTCCTCCAGAGATATACCAGCGGAAGGTGGTCCCATACCTTGTCATAGTTGGAAAACCAAATACCCAATACGCGCTTGCGGTTTTGATTGTATATTATATAGGTGGAACGTGAGATGAAAACGTTCCACTAGATTGTTATTTACTTGATTTAGACATTATTATAATATCAAAAGAGTTTTGATATAAAGATAAATCAAGCGTTTGGATTCTCATAGGGGAAAACCCTGTTCCGTGTTATACGGCATGGTCTTATGAGATATCATTTAGTTTTCTAAACTGTTTACTCATACCAGTCCCATGACTGACCCGGAGTTTATTTGTTTTGTTCTACCTAAACTCTTGGGTGCCTAAATTTGTACGGGCAGTCAAGTAGTTCAGGATTTTTCAGATATATCTAAAGGAGATTGGAGCAGGAGGCTTCAGCGTTATCTAGTTATAGTGTTGTTCCATTGTGTTGTAAGTGTTGTACTCTGATAAGTGTATGTTATACAGTTGAAATTTTGTATTTCAAAAGTTATGATATATTATATTTTGTTCCGCTGCGATGTGAGATTCTGTGTTGTTATTTCCGTTCTTCTTCTACCTCTTTCTTCTAAAAAAAATGTTTCGTATTTTCATGATATTTGGGTTGGACGTATGATGTATATAGTCAACTCTGATGTTGCGGAAATCTAGGTCATTACAGTTGGTATCAGAGCTTAGGTTGAGCGAATACCTAGGCATGTTGGATTGTGCTCATTAGAGATAGGATCAGTAGTATCCTAGAATGAGTTGAGTGCATATATATACGAGAGAGCGTATTTGTATTTGATATAAAAACTGTTTTATCTTGTGTTGACTAGTTTGTTGAGTGAATTATAAATTTTGGTCGAATCGTGGGACGCCACGATGTCGATAGGAGTTTATAAACACTTGAACAGAAGATTGGACACGATATCGTTTTAAATAGTTAAGTTGATTGTTAGGATTATAATCAGAAATAGTTATATATATAACCAATGGAATTTGTATATGAAATCAAATATACAAATAAGATAAATTGAAATTGAATTCCAACCAGAATTCAAAATTTAAAATCCTGGGAGTTTGGAAAATATTTTTCTAAATGGAGTTTGAAAGAAATATAGTACTGAACTCACTTCAGTGGCTGGGAAATAATTCTGATGATGGTCGCAACATCATCAGTGTTCATTTTCGAGTTTCTAAGTGATGAATTACTGCCTTAGAAAAGTTTTTGATGGAAATGTGTTTGAAAAGAAACAAGTTGTTTGAAAATTCAAATGTTTTGAATTTGAGATAGATAAATATATGTATATATTTATATAACTTCAAAGAAATTTTGAAATGAGAATTGGAATATAGATTTCAAATAGAAGTAAAATAAAGGAATTTGAATATATATATAATTCAAATAGAAGTGAAATGGAATTTGAATTCAAAGGAATTCAAATGGATTTGAATAAAGAAAAGTCAAATAGAGATTTGAATATTAGAATTCAAATGGAATTTGGTTAAATAGAATTTCAAAGAGAATATAAAGTGGAGGTTGAATATTAGAATTCAAGAAAATATAGAGTTTGGAATAGAATTTAAATTCAAAGGATTTCAAATAGAAATTGAACAAAGGAATTTAAATAGAAATCGAATAAAGAAAATTCAAATAGAAATTGTATAAGAAAAATTGAAATGGGTTTTTGAATGAAGGATTTCAAATAGAAATTGAAGATAAGAAATTCAAATAGGAATTGAAGATAAGGAATTCAAATAGAATTTGAATAGAAGAAAATTCAAATAGAAATTGAATAGAAGGAAATAATATAGAGTTTGAATAAAAGAAATTCAAATGGAATTTGAATTTTGTAAATATATAGGATTTGAATATTAGAAGTGAAATAGATCGGGAATATTATATGAAATGGATTGGATATATATTAAAAATATATCAGAATGGAGTTGAATTTATTATAAACAAATTTAAAACGTTTATATTTATAAATATATTTAAAACGAGCTCGCCGTAGCGCGACATTTCGAAAATTGGCGATTCGAACTTCAATTTAGTATACAGAACTCAACTGAAGTCGGAATTCTTTGAAACAAGAATCGTCGGGACCGGTTGAACGATAGTTTTCTAATGAAAGAGAAAAATCTGGATTTCGTCGTATAGATTTTGAGTTATATCAAAATCAAATTTTTAGAAAAGCAGCGCCGGAACCATTATAAAACCATAATGGTTTAATTAAATAAATAAAAGGATTTTTAGGAAATAAAATCCGAATTGGCATTAGAAAAATCCAGACTGGAGATATAAAATAAATATGAACTCCAGTGAAGTAAGTGAAATTATTTTTAAGACAAACATCATATTTTAAATGGTTAAATAGAATTAACTAAATGGGAAAATAATTAGTTAAAGGAAATTTGAATCGAAATTGGGTTTTTAGATAAGTGAAAGAGATTGAGAATTTATATTCAAAATCGAATATATAACTCGGGTTGAAAATATAATTAGATTAGTTTATAATTAAGTTGACATATATTTGAACAAGTGATATTCAAATAAAAAGGGTGAAATAGGCAAAACGGTTAATTAGCAACTAGTTAATGGGAATTTGAATGATTGAAATTAAATTTAACTTAAGTAAGTTAAATGGATCGAAATGAATAAATTGAGTAAAATCAATGTGAATATGAATTGGGTGTGAATTAAGGAAAAACCCAAAAGAGTTAAAAAGAAAATATATTTGTAAATCAAATATAAAGGAAGTATATTTGTAACACAAATACAAAGGAAGTTATGAGCAAACAAATAGAAGGAGAAATATTTGTAAAAACATTTACAAATAGAATTTAAAAGGGGAAATATTTGTAAAACATTTACAAATAGATTAAATGGAAATATTTATTTATAGAAAATAAGTAGAATGTTATAAATGAGATATTTATTTGTTAAATAAATAGAATTTAATCAAAGGAATATTTAGAAGATGAATAGAAAATGGAAATCTGTTTTAACAGATAAATAGAAAAGATTAATTTATAAATAACAGTTTATAAATTAAATTAAATATTTACCATTCGATAAATGGAATATATAAGTCTGAACTTATATAGAGAAGAGATATTGGTTTTTAACACCGATAGTTTTAAATAGAAGGGGTATGCAACAATTGTATAAGTGAAGTAACGTTATTAAAGAGAACACTTATAAAGTGAAGAACCGTTACTAAAAGTAAATCTTTATAAATGAATAAACGTTATCCAATAGGAGTTATTAGAATAGGAGAAGTCGATTAGTGTTAGAATAAATCGATTAGAGTAAGAATTAACCAGTTAGAGTTAATCAATTAGGGTTAATCCGTAGAGTTAATTGAATATTAGTTATTCAGTTAGAAATTATCTAATACTTGTTATTCAAATTAAGAGTTAACCAGATAAAGTTAATTGAACATAGTTAATCGAATTAGGATTTAATTGAATGTTAGTTATTCAATTAAAGTTGATCGAATATAGTTATTGAGATAGAGTTGGTCAAACATAGTTACTCAGGATAAGTTACCATTTCATATGACTGCTAGCGTAATTCGTAGGGCTGCAGATAGCCTAGGGCGGTCGGATGTTTCCTGAGGGAATCAGGCGTAACCATTGTGATCGCTGCGATCTAGAGTCAAGCGAGTGGAGTTAAATCGAATATTAGTTTATTCGAATAGAATAAAAGGAGTTAATCGAATATTAGTTTATTCGGATAGAATTAAAGGAGTTATCAAATATAGTTTATTCGAAAGGAATTATCGATTATTAGTAAATCGAAGGAGTTATCGATTATTTGTTAATCGAAATGAGTTATCGATTATAGTTTAATCGAAATGAGTTATCGATTATAGTTTAATCGAAAAGAGTTATCGATTAGTTTAATCGAAGAGAGTTATAGAATATTGGTTATTCGAAGGAGTTATCGAATTTAGTTATTCGATGGAGTTAATCGAAAAGAGTTAAATCCAATAGAGTTAATTGATAAGAGTAAATTAAATAGAGTAAATCAAATATAGTTTATTCGAAGAAAGGTTTTCGAATCTAGTTATTCGATAGAGAGAATATCGAATATAGTTATTCGAAGGGAGGAGTTATCGAATAGATATTGATTCGAAAGAGAGTTACGTAAGGAAGTTTGAAATGTTGAATATCAACATAAATAAGTTCTGAAAAGTTAATGGGTTTGTAGCACTTTTTCTACCTTAGCAATTTCGAGGACGAAATTATTTTAAGTGGGGAAGATTGTAATGACCCGGATCCTTATGGGTAAATTTTTGAATATTTAATATTTAATTTAAATATTGGTTTGGTAATATAAGTGAATTTTTAGATTTAAGTTATCAATTTCTATTATCAATTTCGATTTAATATCGAAAATATTAAATTATCAGAATACGAAAATGGATTTAGTTGAATTCAAATTTTAATTTGAATTGAAAATAGTTCAAATAATTAATATGAAATTTTAACGGTAATAATATTTATTTATTTTCGAGGAGAATAAATAGTTTGAAATTTAAATTATATCAATTTAAATTAATATCTTCAACAGATGGTCGAATTGGACTTCGTGACCTATCCCAGTGTGTCCGGAATAGGGGTATTACCCTAGAATTGTCAGTTGTTGGCTTCGAAGAGGAGTTCAGGATCAAAGTGATAATCTAATTTAAAGGATCCAGTTTAAATTAAATTAAATATTTTCTTTTGTGGATACAAACAAAAGCCGTATCTCTTTCCTCTCCACACAAATCATAACCTTGCTGTTCGACTCCAATTCCACACCCTCTTCTATTTTAAATACGTCGTCACTAACAAAACGTCAAAGGAGGATAAAATTGGCCTCTCTGTCCCATTTAATACCGCATCCTCCCTCTATGAATCACGATTCTTTTCTCTGTTGAAATCACAAACCAAAGCCCCCCCTTTTCTCTAATTCACAAAATCGAAAACCGAACAGAAGTAAATTAAGTGAAGCCAAGAATTTTTGTTGGAACGGGAGTATCAGCGCGTCTGTTGGTCGAAGTCGAAATCGTCTCGTGACATCGGGAATCGCGAGGCCAGTATCAACACCAAGAGAAAGCGCCGAGGTCAGTAGGGTTTTGAAGAGGTCTGTGTTCGATCTCAGTTGGTGATCGAGATGACGGTCTTGATGTGGAAGCTGGAGCTGGCGGACTGGTACTCGATGGATTTAGGGTTGCAAAGCCGTAACTTGCCATGGCACTGGAAGGACCTTCGATGGTCACAGGGTATCGATGTAGTGAATGGTAAGACGTAACCTGTACTGGTCACCGCAATCTGAAAGAGGTCGTGACAATGGCAAAGTGGATCGTGTTCGACTGGTTTATGAAACCTGCGTGTGGACCAGGATACGAAAATTGTTAGGCAAGTGGATGCTGGTAGTCACATTTTGAAGGTGGAATCGAATGTTGATTGCGGCGACAATTGGAAAGGGGTCGACATTTTCAAAGAGGATGGAGATGACAGTGTTAAGGGATATTAAAAAGATCCTATCAGATAGAGTCCGTCAAGCAATGCATAGCTGTGAACTGTTTAAGCTAGAATTAGAAATTGATGAATGAAATAAATCAATGTACAAGGGTGAATTAATCAAGCTGTATGGACTTTTGGAGTTGAGATATCTTTGCTAAGGAATCGAAATGGAAATGAATAGCAAATAAAATCCTGGTGAGTAAATCTCACCTTTTATTTAGAAATTATTTTTATATAGTTAAAAATAATTTTCTATACTTGTTTGAATGCTGTCTGATTGTTTTAAAATATATATTAGTTATTTAGGATATATATATATATATTGGGTTGATGATTGTTTGGATTCCCGCAGTTTCATTAGCGGATGCCCGCGGTTTCATTAGCGGATGATTACCCTATACGCCCCACGCTATGATAGTGGATGACCTTCATACCGCGATATCCTGCCTCGAAGCAGGATGGGTATTATTTTGTTGACTAACGTCTGTGGATGCAGGAAAACAGGTTGGAGGAATCCAACTGGATTCCTCAAAAATATATTATATGTTGTTGTTTGTTTGATTTCATATATATTCATATATGATGTGTTAAAAATCAAATGATTAAAAATTGGTTGATTTGATTGTTTAAAATATCCCTAGGGCTTGAATATTGATTCATAAAAATATCGGAAAGGGTATTTGATATTTAAAAAGGGAATTCTATTTTTATAAATAGAATTTGAATTTTTAATGAACTATAGAAAGTATTTACTTGTTTTGAAGATGTATAAAACGAGTATTGAATTTATAAACGTTGTTTATAAATTTAGATATGGGATTTGAATGGAATTTATAAACTCTGTTTATAAATTTAGATATGGGATTTGAATGGAATTTATAAACTCTGTTTATAAATTTAGATATGGGATTTGAATGGAATTTATAAACTCTGTTTATAAATTTAGATTTGGGATTTGAATTGAATTTATAAACTCTGTTTATAAAGGAAAATATGGGATTTGAATTAAATTTATAAACTTTGTTTATAAATATTTAAATGGGGGATTTTAAGTAAAGTTATAAACGTTGTTTATAAATAAATGCAGAGAATTCAAATAGAATTTGAATAGATTTGAATATAGAAATTCAAATGGACTTTAAGCTATAGATTTGAATATAGAAATTCAAATGGACTTTAAACGATTTGAATATAGGATTCAAATGGAATTTAAACAATAGAATTTGAATAGATTTGAATAATAGAATTCAAATGGAGTTTAACTACAGAATTTGAATATTGAATTCAAATGAAGTTTAAATATAGGGATGCAAATAGAATTCAAATGAAGTTTAAATAAAGAGAATTCAAATAGAATTGAATTGGAATTCGAATAGAGAAGTTGACAAGGAAACGAGAGTATGAGTATAATTAGAATTTGTTAATATGCAGTTAAAATATATTTGAACATGTCATGTTCAAATATGAAGGTGAAATAGACTGAAAAGTTAAGTAATAGATTTAACTAACAAATTGAGTTAAAACGATTGGTATAGTTAAAATAGATTGGACAGGCATAAATATACAGGAGACGGGTATGGAATAAAGTATAGAAGTGAAATGAATAGAATGCCTGACAAAAAGGTACGTATTTAATTCATATATGAGATTTTATGCGCCGTATCGGCAAGCCGCTTGGCTTTTTCTTTTTCTTTTTGAGATGAGAAGGACCGGGAAAGCTATTTGAAATTTCCCGATGCTCCCGGTACAAAGGAGGTTATGGCGAATTTTTTCGGGAATTTAAGGAGATAGAATATTTTTAAGACAATTTGATAGTTAGAAATCAACGTATCGATATATATAGAAGTCGATAAGAAAACGAACTTAGAAATAGAATAGTATAATCAAAAAGGAAGTATAAGAATAAAATCTATTAAGAATAGAAAGAGAAAGTATATATGTGTTTAAAAGTGAAGAAGTAGTTGTATGGTATTGATTGTTCGAGTAAGTAGTCTTATCTGTTTTGACGTTATAAATGTTATTCAGTCAAGGTCTGAGAGGTAGTTATAACCCAACTTGATTGATTGCATTATTAACAAATGAACAGTAAGATTTCAGGCTTGAAGATCAATGTTGGATAACAGATAGTCGAATATAGTATTTGGGTTGTCGTAACGATGTTTTACGCAACATCCGTTTTAACCCAAATAAATGTAAGCTGGGAAATATATGTTAAATATTTCCTAAGTATAGAAATAAACGAGATTGGAAAAGAGATAAGTAATTGGAATATTTTCCAATTGTAAATGGCATATATTTTCTAACAGTTTAGAAAATAAAGGAAGGCGATATTCGGAAATGTTTTCGAAATAACGTAAAAGGCCAATATGGTTATTGAAAATATTTGGTTAACAAATATTGATAAAGAAATAGAGAAGTGATTTAATTAATGGAATATTAATTAAGGGCTTAGGGACTGTTTGATAATTGGACGAACACTTGTTTTATTCGATAGTTAAATCATCGACTATCGAAACCCTTGTTTTTATTCGATAGTTAAATCACAGACTATCGAAGTTTTGACCATCAATATGGAGAGACCGGTTGGATTATTATCCGAAGAACCACTCCGTATTGGCAGTAGCGTGCGAATCAGATTATATAAAGAAAATCGAAGACGGAGTAGAGTGCAAGGACTTTTTCTATTAATAGAAATTGTACCTTCGGTTCATCCTGTTCCTGGGTGACTTGTATGGATGAATGTCTGACAGAGTATTTCCAGAAAGGTCACGTACATTGATTTCTTTAACTGTACCAAGAGTGGAAGCGGAGAAGGAAACTTCTTTTAGCTAACACGTAATGTACTGTTGTAGACGTCAATCGGTGATTTGATGGATTTGACGATGTGGCATTCGAAGTGAATCTGGTGTAATGATAAAGTGCAGCTTCTAGCCTCACATCCGGTAAATGATAGAAATCGGGCAGGCAGCATGGCTATGAAGGTCGCACCTATTAGGCTGTATAATCACCTGATCTAGAGTTTCATTAATTTCTAAAAATCTATTGTCGATGCTGTCCCATTCGGGAAACGGTTGCTGATCCCAACCGTTGGTGATATACATTCGATACACTCAAGCGAAATGAGTGGTCGGTCATGTGTGGCTGAGTTGCAAGATGTTCTTGTTGAACTCGGTGTATTCTCCTCTAGAGATATACCAGCGGAAGGTGGTCCCATACCTTGTCATAGTTGGAAAACCAAATACCCAATACGCGCTTGCGGTTTTGATTGTATATTATATAGGTGGAACGTGAGATGAAAACGTTCCACTAGATTGTTATTTACTTGATTTAGACATTATTATAATATCAAAAGAGTTTTGATATAAAGATAAATCAAGCGTTTGGATTCTCATAAGGGAAAAACCCGTTCCGTGTTATACGGCGTGGTCTTATGAGATATCATTTAGTTTTCTAAACTGTTTTAAACTGTTTACTCATACCAGTCCCATGACTGACCCGGAGTTTATTTGTTTGTTCTACCTAAACTCTTGGGTGCCTAAATTTGTACGGGCAGTCAAGTAGTTCAGGATTTTTCAGATATATCTAAAGGAGCTTGGAGCAGGAGGCTTCAGCGTTATCTAGTTATAGTGTTGTTCCGTTGTGTTGTAAGTGTTGTACTCTGATAAGTGTATGTTATACAGTTGAAATTTTGTATTTCAAAAGTTATGATATATTATATTTTGTTCCGCTGCGATGTGAGATCTATGTTGTTATTTCTGTTCTTCTTCTACCTCTTTCTTCTAAAAAAAAATGTTTCGTATTTTCGTGATATTTGGGTTGGACGTATGATGTATATAGTCAACTCTGATGTTGCGGAAATCTGGGTCATTACAGATTTAGTTGTTCGTTTGCTGTTGTTTACTATTGATAATTAGAAATAATGAAAATTGGAAATTTTGTGGTGTGCAAATCTCAAATGAAAGGGGAATGGGTTTGTTGAATCAAATAGATGCATATAAGTGTACACGGTGGAAGAAGAGTTCACGCATGCATACTAAAATAAAAACAAAGGTAAAAAGAAACGTGTACACCAACAAGTTAATGCGTGTGACATTTGTCCATTTATTCTCTCTTTATTCTCCACGTGTGTCGCTCTCCTTTTCAAAAGCCTGTAACCAAGCTTTGTCTTCCCCATGTTTTCTCTTCAAAAATTTACCTCGTCTGCTACCATTAAAAAAAAGAAAAATAAAACTACAAAACTGGTAATTGAATGTGTTCATGGCATGGGAGCAGATCACCTCTGCCTGTCGGTTTGTCATCCGTAATTCCAACTCCAAAGAACCCACCTGATAGTTCCACCCGTGCTTTCTATTCCCACTCCACTTGCTCTTTTTCCACAGCACTCTACCACCATTGTTTGCCTCCACTCTCCCCTTTCGTTTCCTCTCTCTTCTCTTCTAAGTTTATTACAGCAAGCTTCTATCCTCTATAAATATTTTGCTTCTTCCCACAATGTTCCACCTTAGCCTCACCACAACTCTCGGCCAATTCCATAAGCTTCGCCACCAACCATTCACTTCGGCCTCTCACCCTCCATCGGCCATCACCGGCCATGCATGCATACCGGTCAGTGACTCCTCTCCAAGCACAACCGCTCCTCTTTCCTCCTCAAAACGCATGCATGCAAACCCATCAGCATCCCCTCTTCCATGCAGACCCTCTTCCATCATTCTGGAAAAAATCAGCCTTCCCCTCTTCAAGTTTTAAACAATCCGCTCCTCCACTATTTCCCTCACCTCTCCGCTGTTGTCTCATTTAAAAGAAACCCATCACTTCTATTCTCTTCCGAACAGTCGACTATCTCCTCAATCTCCCTTTTGCTAAACACTTTAAGTCTTGTTACGAATTCATGTATTAAGAAGTTCGAAAAGAAGGTGAAGGTGGAAGTGATGCCTTGCGTTACCCGCCGAGTGAATTTCCAGAATGGAAAAGGAACAGGAAGATGCTTGGAAATTGCATGCATGTGTTAAAAATATATAAAAGAATCTTACCTGTATAAGAGAGCAAACTGAAAATGAAACGTGAAACGTGAAAACCCGTGAATGCTTGCGGAACAGACTCGGCCCATTTGGATGGCATTTGCTAATAGTAGATGAGGAGAAATTGTATGTGTACATGCGTTCGGGCATGGGAAAAAAAATGTCTTAGTTAACATGCATAGTAGTGTGTGCAACTACCTTTGGAGCTTGGGATGTTTGTGGCCGAGGCGGTGGAACCTAAAAAGCAGAGGAGAAATCATGTGTTTGGAGCATCGAGTCTTGGTGTCTAAGCATGGGCAGCGTTTTGAGGAATGCATGCATTATTGGGCTACGCTTGGCTTTTGGGTGAGAACTTCTAATTTAAATTATTTTTTTAAATTAGTTAATTATAATTAGCTGAGATAATTATAATTTGTTGATGATGATTGTGTGATGGATGTTGTTATGTGAATGGATGTGTATGTAGTTAGATAACACACTAAACACTGGAAGCGTTATCGACAGTAACGCTTGTGCACAACTGAACTTTTCGTTGTTGATGATAACGATAATTCATTATCATCTGATGTATATGGTTGATTTATTCTGTTTGTATGATGCACACACAATACCATGGTTATGGGATTATACAGGTGATCAATTTTATTCTCCTTTCATATAAATGAAGCTTGATTTTCTAATATTAAATATTATTATGTTCAGTTTATTTCAAAATAAGATTTTAAAATTTGAATATGGTTTTATGTGTTTTGAAAACATAATATGATAAAATGTAGACACCAGAACGTTCTAGGATGACAGAGAGGATAGTGTCTAGGCTTGGGTCTGGAAATACAGTTTCCTGCGATCCCTGGCTATCCCTAACTGGTCCGACAACGGGAAGGTAAATTTGAAATCAAATTTGAAATATATTTTGAAAATGTTTCAAAAGATTTGGAAATATGAATTAATTTGAAAATGATTTAAATAATTTATATTTAAATCATTATATGGTTTGAATAGAACGCACTATGATGCGACAATTCGTAAATATCGATTTCAAGTTTTGAATGGTTTTAACTTGATTATTTGGAAATTTATTCGACTTGAAATAAGAAACGTTGAATTACAAATGATAACAGTTTTGAATAATAAAGAAAATTTCAAAATTTCAATGGATGATTTCAAGTATAACAAATTTGGAAAGAACGATATGCTTGCAGTCGGCAATCATAACACAAGTTATTAAATTAGAGAAATTTATGATAATTCCTATTTATAAATTTCAAAAGCGAATAGAAATTTGAATATTTGAATTTCAAATAAATTTTAAATCTATTTAATTTAAATGGATATTTTAACAACAATGCTTTTGGTAACACTCCCAAATGTTGTTATTGGTTTGAATTTATAAGCATGAACTATTAGTTGACTATAAGAATAGTTCGAAGATTTATTTAAGTATTGGAAACATTTATATGTAATTGAAATGGGTTTTCCAAATTTAAAATTTGGATATGGTTGGAGATAAATCTTCGGATGTTTGATATTAATTCGGTAAATGAAAACTCTTATTATCTGAGGAATTTAAAAGGTAATTCACCGTTATTCCGCTTATGATATGAGTTGGATACAGAAATTAATATTGAAAATAAGTTGATGGTATTTCTATCCAGATCTAATGTCGAAGAATTGAATAAATCTTTTAATTAAGATATGGGTTTTCCACCTGATTGAAATAAGTTAGATAGAAATAATCTTCGATATTTGGTATAAAATTTCATGGTAAATGAATACTAATTGGGGAATTTGGAAGATATTATTATATCGTTATTCCACATATAATATTCTTTGATTATGAGAATTTATATCGAATATAAGTGGATAAAAATTTCTGTGTAATTTATGATTCAAAATCAAATTGATTTGGGTTTGGTCGTGAATCGTATCTTCAATAGTATCATTCTTGAAACCCGATGAAATTGAATGGTGGAAATTCATATCGTAATTGAGGATTTAATCAAATCTTTGATTCAAGGGAATTAAAGGTAAGAAATTAAAGCGAAGGGAAATATTTGATTTCAAGGAAGAGATAAGATGATAATGAGATATATGAAATTTAAAATAATTCAAATCTTGAATTATATATGAATTGATAATCATTTGGAAGGAGATTTAAATTGAAAGGCCTGTGTAAACCATAGCTACTGTTTTAAAGTACGCTTGTTACTTGGAAAGACCGGGATCGAATATATGTTCGAACCCATTCCAAGTAATAATACGACGTTATGAAGCAATTCAAGACTCGATAAACGACGAATGAAGACCGGGAATATTTAAATTTGTTTAGATTGATCGTTGATTAATGTCTCGGTTAGGTAGGCCACTGGTACGAGGTATGAGTTGCATGAGACCTGAACATATTTAAGTATTTTCGGGTTGTTGTCCCGTTCAGACCCAGAACGTATTTGTATGGATGGTGTGTCTGACGTTGGAATTGACTGCATAGCCCTGATTTCCGTTAATGTATATCGAATTTGTGGCAATATATTACCCTCGCCTCTAAGTCATATGAACTTAGAGGGTATGAACTGATTGAAATCAGTGATATGTCGTGAATTGTCAATGTGGCATACCCGAGTTATGAAACGAGCTAGTGATGATCAAAGAATGGCTTATCGAAGCATCGCTTTGTGTATGACGTGACATCGACAAACCTCACACCCCGGATTGATGAGAAACTGGCGGTTAGGTTTTATACTTATATATGAATTGATGATGAAGCTGTGCAGTAGTGGGAAACCACTTATGAACCTGGGGAAGTTGGGTATGTTTGGGGGGCCGTGTCTGGTCGAAAACCGTTGATCTGCCCTGACGATGTGTAGTTGGTGTCCGCGAATGGATGAAAAAGCCATTGTGGCACTTCGTTTTGTATCCCTGATTGATCTTTCGTGCCAGGAATCATCAAGTTGGAAATCCAATCTCCAATACGAGCCATACGGTTTTGGTTTGTGTGTGTATATACATACATATATATATATATATATATATATATATATATATATATATGGCGACATAATATTAATGGTATTATGCTGCCTAGGATTAATACATTTATTTGCGAAATTGTTTTCCACACTAGATGATAGTATTAAAAGAGAATTTTCACGTATGAAAGCATGTTCGGTTATCATAAGATAAAATCGCACATCTGGTGTGCGCTTGCAATGTGTGATGTGGGACGAGCTTATGATAGCTTCATTTTCAAAGGTCATAACGAATTTCTATGCACAGGAATTCATATGGAGTTAACCCGTTCCGCGTTAGCGGCATGGTCCGTTGAATTACCCAACTTTAAAATGAATCCAAAATAACAACTGTTTTTGAGTTCTCACAACAGTCCCACGACTGACCTGGAGTTTATTGTTCCTTTCTAAACTCTGGGTGCCCATTAATTTCCACACGGGCAGCCAGTAGTTTAGTTTTGCAGTTTTAGTTCTTTGGAGCAAGATTTGGAGCGCTTTCTGAGTTGGAGTCCGCGATAGAGTGAAGCTTCCGCTGTGTTTGTCCTTCCACTGAGAGTATAGTATTTCCTTTTCTTCCGCTGTGAAATCGATGTACTCTGATATATTTGTGATAACTCTGATGTAATATTTTGTAATGAAATAAAAAGTCCTTTTATTTTTGTTCAATATATGTATGTACCCATAACAATTCGTCTTTATGAACGGTTTGAGTCGGTTTAATTACCGGCGAAAAATCGGGCAAAAAGATGGGTCGTTACAGAGCTTTTCTACTAACTCAACCAACTACGGGTCGTCTCGCTGTGCCTCGTCAATCCGTCCCAAAAGCGTAGGTCTGACCTCCAAGGATGCTAGCAAACCGGGTACGAAGTCAATGGAAGGTCTAAAATCAAACATAGAGATGAACTCTAAACTTCACCGCTCAACAAACAAAGGACTTAAGGATAATCTTTTTCTACTTAAGGCATCGACCACCACGTTACCCTTGCCAGGGGTATATGCTATCTCAAAGTCGTAGGATGCTAAGAATTCCAACCACCTTTGCTGCCTTAAGTTCAAGTCCTTCTGAGAGAATAAGTATTTTAGCGATTTGTGGTCAGTGAATAATTCGAATTTCTCGCCAAGAAGATAATGATGCCAAGACATAAGCGCGAAAACAATAAAGGCCAACTCTAGGTCATGCGTGGGGTAATTCTTCTCATGCGCTCTCAACTGCCTTCCACCATAGGCTATTACCCTACCCTCTTGCATTTAGACTGCGCCTAGTCCTGTCCCACAAGCGTCGGTATATACGGTAAATAGCTTACTCCCGTCTGGCAGCACTAATATTGGGGTTGAGGTCAAAGCTCTCTTCAAACGTTGGAACGCATCATCACAATCTACGTCCCATGTGAAAACTAGGTTCTTCTTCGTCAAGCGTGTCAATGGAGCTGATATCTTCCAATAGAACTTCAGTAGAATTTTTAGGGACCTTCCAATCTTGGATGGCCACCACCTTCGCGGGATCCACGGCTATCCCTTCTTTGGAAACCACGTGCCCCAAGAACCGTACTTCCTTCCTCCAGAAGTGACACTTAGAAAATTTAGCCTTAAGGCTATGCGCTCGAAGAGTCTCCAACACTTCCCTAAGATGTAGAGCATGCTCTTCCTCATCATTAGAAAAGATCAAGATGTCATCTACAAAGACTACCACGAATTTGTTAAGGTACTCCCTAAACACCCTACTCATCAAATCAACAAAGTATGCGGGGGCGTTTGTCAAACCGAAGGGCATCACTAGCCATTCATAGAAACCGTCTGGAGTCCTAAAGGCAGTCTTGTCAATGCTATCCTCAGCCACTCTCAACTGATAGAAACCAGTGGCTAAGTCCAACTGCGAAAACACTGAGGCGCCAACTAACTGATCGAAGAGATCGTCAATCCTCGGCAGTGGGTGTCTGTTCTTCTTAGTAAGCTTATTAAGTTCTCTATAGTCCACACAAAGTCTAAGGGACCCATCTGCCTTCGTGGCAAATACTACTGGAGCACCCCACTCCGAAATACTATGTCTTATGAACCCCTTCTCAAGCAACACCTTCACTTGCTTATCGATTTCCCTCCTTTCACGTGGAGCCATGTGGCGTACTGGCAAAGATACTGGTTTCGCATTATCCACAAGGTATATTCGAAAATCTATCTCCCGCTTTGGAGGTAAGCCCTTCACCACCTCAAACACATCCGAATACTCTCGGACCACTCTAACAGATCGTAGATTTTCCTCAGACGCGTCAAGCGATTCTAGATAACTTAGCATAACAGGATTTATGGGATTACAAAAGATTTCGAGAGTGTTGCCAAGGCGAGTCACGAGCCTAACTACTCTCCTTTCAAAATCAAGAACGGGCCCATTTCTGGATAACCAATCCATTCTAAAATTAGCCCATAGCCCGTGAAGCCCAACACAAAAGCATCACATCGAAACTCAACGCTAAGTATAGAAATTTTCAAATCCAAACACATCACGGAAAAATGAGCTGAGCCCCCAATTGGATTCGAAACAACTAAGGGATCCTCTATTAAACTAGTGTTTAAGTGCAGTGATTCAACTAATGATGTAGAGATAAACGAATGCGATGCGCCCGAATCGAATAAGGTACGGACAGGATGATCAAACAGAAAAACTAAGCTTTCAATAGAAATAGTTCTACCTCGTTCTTGCAGCGGTGGGACCGCGAGAGCCTGAATTTGTCCCCTTGCCTGCCCTGGTGCAATAAGAGCCTGCACCTGTCCTCCCGAGGTAGCCCCTGCCCTCTGCCCCATCCTTGGGCAGTCCTTCACTAAATGTCCCGCATCGCCACAATGAAAACAGCCAGTCTTCTTTTTCTTTCGGCAGTCCTTGCTGAGATGGCCTGGGGTTCCACTATTAAAACATTTCTTCTTTCCCTTGCCATTATTGTTTTTACCACCCTTCTTGTTTTGCTGTTGTGGTTTCTTCTGATCCCCCTTCTTCTCGGGTGCCTTATCAGCTTTAGCGCTTTTCTCCTCATGCATGAGCGACATTTCTACTAACTTCTCAAAGGTGGCCCCCATAGGGATGTGGGTGATGGCCAACCCTTGCAACGGTTCATTCAAGCCATTCACGAACCTTAGAGCCTTCTTCTCCGGTGTGTTTAATAAGTCCAAACCAAACCTTGCTAGCTGATTAAATTTGTTGACATATTCTTTCACTGACGAGCTTCCTTGCTTCAATGTCAAGAACCTTTCCATATATAGATTTTATTCCGCCCTAGAGAGAAACTTCGCCTCGAACCTCCGTCTAAAATCCGTCCAAGATTCAACAGGACGCTCCCCATTAGTGAACTCCCACCAAAACGAGGCCTCTCCCTTCATTAGCCAAGCTGCTAATCTAACTCTCCTCCCTTCTTCCACTTCAAAGATTTCTAGCAATTCTTCCACCTCCTTAAGCCAATCTCTAGCTTCCACAAACGTTTCTGACCCTTGAAAGGGTTTCCCACCCATAGCATTAAATTCCTTGCACGTCTTTGCGAAAGTATCTACGCGAGGAGGAGGAGCAGGAGGAATGGGTGCAACTGGTGGTGGAGGAACATTGGCCGGACCTGCGGCAACCCTAGCCTCTAACAGCCTCCTATACCATCTTGGTATCGCTACACCTTCAGGTAGGTTAAGATCTTCAGCCATGCTGAAACGAAAAAGGAAAGATTCAAAATGGAGAATTCGAAAGATAAAGATATGGCTATTGGGGATTATGTTTTTCTTAAAAACTTCCTCTTTAAATTAAAACATGTTTTTGAAAACATTTCTTCCAAAAATAACGGTTTTTCTAAAGTATTTTTATCTGTTCTGGTAATCTTAAGCTCTGATACCACGTGTAACACCCCACGTCCATTAATGTCACTCACAAAGGGAATGCATTAACTTCCATGGAGGTTATAAGTGAATATAGAACAGAAAAATTACAACAAGACAGATGATAAGTAGTACTTGGAAGTCTAAAACTTCATTTTATTGCAGCGGAAACATGTTTATTACATCACAAAACCATTAATCAGAGTCAAGTACATTATCCATCTTCGTAAAACAAAATACATAATCCCATTACACAAATAGCCATTAGAGAAGATAACAAGCCGGACTTTACTTCAAGGGTTCAAGCTTTCCAAAGAGATGAAGCAATCCAATCAAGCTCCACTAACGCTGGGTCCAACCTGAGGACCTGGAGGGGAAAAAGGATAGAAATGGAGGGGGTCAGACGTAAAGTCTGGCGAGTATGACAATTCTAGCAATACTATTATCAAAATAACTAGACTAAGGCATAAGCTGGAAGACAAGTAAATGTCTATGAACTATTTGGAAGATAAAGATAGCGTTTAAGATAACGTTGAAGATAACGGTAAAGGCATACCTAATTACTAACGAATAATTACTATACTGCGCCGCACATTACTACACTGCACCGCACTAGTCACTCTAAAGGTTGATCCCACTTGCTTCACACAGAAACATATAAATAGCCTTACGTACCCCTAGCTAACTACATAGGTGCCGTCTGCCCCTATCTCCACTAGGTGTACCGCACTACCCACTTGCGATCGGCTCCCTACTCGTAGATACCCGTGCTGGCCCCATAGTGGGGGTGTATCACTCCCCTAAAGTGGCAACCCGATAGAACTTGAGAATGCACGGCTTATACCTACACGATGCAACAACGTCTTACCTACTAGCCCGGGTGCACACACGCATATGAATCCCGTTGGACTTGCGTTGCCACCGCTCCCCGTTTTGGCCTCTTATAGTCAAACTCAGTATGCGTGTCCCGTCCTCGACTTGGGTCGAGCCCACAAAGATACGTTTGGGATACTGGTTGAAATGGGCCCCCACAAGCTAACCACCTAAGCTTGTCATTAATATATCCCACTTAACCCTCTTAGTCATGTTCATTTACATGTATGTTTGGTTAAGTCTTACTAATCGTATTTCACATGCCACTAAGGGCACCCACTATATTCCTCATGTCACCCAAGGCACCTACTTAACCCCCATGTCCCATCTTACATGTTTATCTGGTTAAGTATTTCTTAATTCATTTAGGCCATAACCTCATAAAGACCTCTCACATTAGACTGTCATTTATGGCAGCTGGATTTGCTGGGCGGTTCCGGGCAGTCTTACACCATAAAAGAGTCTAACCTCGTGTCTTTACAACTGTTATGCATTAGTTTAGGCCTAGGACCTCTCACATTGGGCTGACGTTTGTGACCACTGGATTTGCCGGGCGGTTCCGGGCAGGTTTACATCACAAACGAGTCCAACCTCGTGTCCTAAGCATTGATTGACAACTTTCAATCTTTTACCCCAGTTTTAATAATTCCCTATCCAAATTATTAATTAAGTACACTTTTATTGATGCCCATAATTGACTCAATTATGGTCATCCACTCATGGTATGCAAAATCATATCAATTGCACCCCAACATCTTATTATTAAATCCTTAATATTACCCCTACCCCATGTTTATACGTTCGCTTATTCAACGCATAATATAGGCTAGACATGAATAGTCTAACGCATAGCACAAGGACAAATTACCACAACATATAGACAATTGAAATAAGTCTAATCACAATAGGGGTGAAACTTGCATAAACTACACATGTTAAGGATCTAAAGGTGTCAACTTGTTAAATGTCACAATTTACATGATATGATCATAGCCCAAACATAAACTTGCATACGGGGTTTATAGGCAACATAATGATGGTGTGAACTAGCATAGGATATCACATATGTCATAGCATAGTTCTAGATGTCATAATAGAGGTCATGGCATATGTTCATAAATTTTGTAATCAATTTAATTTGCATATGTAACTTGTCATATAGATCAACATAGCCCAAACATGATGATTTAATTAATATGAACTAACTAGCATAGATGGTAACATCATGGCTTTTTACTTGTATGATTCATCGCAACTTAGCATAGAAACTTTCAACATACATAACATCATCATAGCATGATTTACAACATATAGTATATCATCACCACATAGCATAAGATTAATAACATACATGATATCATATGACAATTCACATCATCTACTCACAATCCATTCATGACTTAACCTAATTAAAATGATAATAATCTTGTTAAGACTATCATACTCACAATTAGAGAAGAAAAGAGAGTTTTGCTTTGCTTTAGAGTTGAGTAGAATTAGATTAGAAGCGAGTTGGATTAGCTATCTTCTTCTTTAGTTGGCGGCGGCTATGCTGAATTCCATGGCGACGGCATGGCGGAAGCTATTCTATTTTTAATGATGTTTAGGGTTAGTATTAGGGTGTATTTATAGGTGTAGTTAAGTGTTTTAGGCCTTTAGATAAACCCTAGGATAGATTAGAGCCGTCAGATTTCGTCACAGCCCCCAAAACCCAGCCCAAAAACCCATTCAGGTGCACCCAGGTCGCCTGGGCTCGACCAGGGAGGTCGACCCCCAGGTCGACCCTAGAGTCGACACCCATGTCGACCTGGTGGGCAGGTCGACACCCATGTCGACCTGGTGGGCAGATCGACCCCCAGGTCGACCTGGTCTGGGCGGGAATTTTTCCCGCCCAGCCTGTTTGGGCTGAATTTTCGAAATTTGATTTTTCTGAATCTGTTTTTAATTTTCTGAAACTTCGGATGGCCATAACTTTTTCATACGAAGTCCAACTCACGCAAACTCGGACTCTATCTCAACCAGAATTCCGAGACGAACACAATGGCGCAACCCGTTTCCCTTAATTCTTACATCTGAGATTAGTTATTCTTTTAATTTGTGAACATCACTATTATTAGAAATACGGGGTGTTACCAGTCCACTACAACGAAACAATCCTAAATTTTTGTATAACCGACCCCTCGATAAATCTACCAAACAATGTGCGATCAAACATGTCAAAGCCAGTAATTCCTTACTAAAGGAAATTACGGACTTCGAGGGGCAAGTGTTAATCCCTAAAAAATTCCATACGCACATTGAGCAAAGGATACGGAACGAACATCATCAGGGTCGGTCAAGCGCAATGTTATCTGAGGCACTTAAACAGCCAAATATCTAACCCAAGACAAGTCAAGTCTACCAATACGACTGAGGATGATGGCACGATATGTAATGAGAAGTGTGGCCCAAAAAAGATAGAGATCGTATATCCTATAAAGTCACTCACTGATTTCCCGTCAAAAGACCGAACCTAGGATGGAATTGCAAAACAAGCGCTCGCAACAGCTCATGCGACCATGTCTCCAACCAAAGTTAGACGCGAATCATGATTCAGGCACAGAAGTAAAGGTCAGTCATTCATATTGGGACAAAGCCGCTTAAACACAGAAGCAAAGCAAATCGTCCATTCAACATAAGCGGAAGCGACCTCATAGCATGGCCGTAAGGACAAACAGCGCCATACAAAGGCAGCAAAAAGACGAGCGCCCTTGAACTAAGAAGGCCGGTCGTGCAAGGAACAGGGGAGGGTCAGGTCCAGTCCCGCATTACGCTCTTATAAAAGTTTCCAAGTTTCCCAAAGCATTCACTCTTACAGGGACGCCCGCTCTTATGAACCCGCTCGCACTTGATAACTGAATACAGCTGCAGACAGTTAGCTACAGCTAGGCGATGGCATGATTGTAATTAATAGATTGAGCGATCCGTAGCCTGCATAAATGGGTTTCTGATCATTTCCCCGAAGGGAGCTCACCTATAAATACACCATAACTGCCAACATAAAGGGGATCCAATCTTTGAAACCACAAAGTGCTGCTAAATTCTATCCTCAACCGCTGATTCGGCCATGGCGTCAAGAACAATCTTGTGATCAAGGAAAACGAAGACATCCTCCTTCTCAATGATTCATCCATCCTTCCTCTCCTCAAACGCTACCATTCTCTTTTATAATTCCAAGATTGAAATATATAAATGAGGGAATATTGAGTGAATATAGAGATGTATGGAAAGAGAGAATTGATGTATTTTGTAATCCTCATTATACAATTGAGAAACACCTTCACAGTGGACGTAGGCCTAATTAACGGCTGAACCACTATGCATCTCGTCTCTACTTTACCTTTTCTCGCATTTTTCTTTTTCTATTGCTAATTAAACATGGTCCCATTTATTTCTTACCAAATTGGTGAAGTACAGATTTAGTACCTTGGGCGTTTAGACCATTTTTGGTGTAAACACATTAGAACCTATTTTATTATATCTTAACGAATGTGAAAATTTTAGATTTCATATTATAAATTGTAAGTTATGTCCAAATTAAAATTTCAAATAGTCGCAACGAAATCATTTATAAAATATAACGATTTATTAAAATATAATTCAAGAATTTTTATTGTAAATTGAATACTGTTTGACTAAAAATGAAACACCCCACCTCCATTAAGGTAACTTACAAAGGGAATACCTTAACTTTGTGGAGGTTTATAAGTAAAAGTCACAGATGAAACACAAGACAGATATATAAACACACATATATAAGCAGCGGAAAAAAACAGACTTTTATTTCATAAATACGTGTTTGTCTCATAATAACTTCCAAAACATTACATCCTCATTTCTGTCTTGATTATTAAATAAAGAAGCATAAAACATAATAAAAGCTGCATAAATCTCATAGAACGTGTCCAAAAGCCATAGCCAAGGAAAGAGAGTCCAAACCATACATCTACTATCTTGAAGCTTGCAAAGAGTCTGACTAAGCTGGGTTGTTTCCTCCCTGTGGACCTGGGGGGGTGGGGGGGGGGAACGGAAGAAAAGAAGACGAAAGAATAATAGAGTCAAACATAAAGCGTGGTAAGTCTAGTGACTCTTCAGTATGAGAATAAGAAAAAGGGCATGATAGATATAAACTAGAAATAGGAAAGTATCATAAACTAAGATAAAGCAGTTTGAACCGAATATACTATCGCACCCCCACACGATATCTCTGCACCTACATGTACTGTCTCAACTGACACCCCATGATCAGGGTGAAGTGATCCCCTTTCTAAAGATCGGCTCCTACTGGCGTAATCATATGTGTCATACGGCCCCAGTGATTGTAGATACCTATGCTGGTCCCACCATGGGGTGTATCAAGTACCATGGTGGCGGCCCGACACAATCCTAGAATGCATAGGGTATACTACTGATGCCCAATTCCCTATTTGTCTGCTCCGAAGTGTGTGCATGCCCGCACTCCATTAGAACCCACACTGTTGCACCAACCGCCGTCGCTTTTGACCGCTTACAACCAGCCCAGTAACCGTACCCCACCCTGCCTAGTTTCAGGGTACCATGATACCTAATTGGGTTACGGCTGAAATGGGTCCCCGTTACTAGGGTTTTCTAGTCAAACATGTTAAGTGGTTAAGTGTCTGTATTTACCTAACCCCACCCATCAGTTTAATTAACATGTTGAATAGGTTAAGTGTTTTAGTTAACTTAACCCTACCATCCTGACTTGCCTGTCCTTAGCTTTTTAAAGCACCGACCACTCATATTAGACAGGTATTGTTACGGTTACTGGATGTGCCGGTCGGTTCCGGGCAGGTTTACACGGTAACTCAGTCTAACCTCAGGTCCTTATTGGGCTCAATGCTTAACCTCCCACATTGGATAGGTATTGTTGTGATTACTGGACAGCCGGACGGGTCCGGGCAGGTTTACATCACAACTCAATCCAACCTCGGGTTAAGCATACTCGTATTTTCTAAATTTACATATTTGTCTCTATTACTTGTTATACGTAAATTTGTTAACAATTTAAATGTTGTGGCCCACTTTCCAAGTTCATCATTTTTGGTATAAGAATTATATACCATTTAAGTGCCACTAATTATTGGCATGTGCCAAACATGCCAGTACATATATTTTTCACCAATTTATGTCAAGTTTCCTATAATTGCCAGTTTTTCCTAACGTTAGCCCGTCTAAATATTAGGCTAACAATCTAAGCCTAATTTTTCATCCGCATGATTTTTAACATATAATATTAGGCTAAAAACTTAGCCTAATTTTGCGTACACAAGATTGGCATAAAGAAATTCATAAACATGACATAGGTGTAAACTTGGCATTATCGACATAGTCAATATGAACATCATAGGTGTGAACTTGCAAAATTGTCAACATGAATATCATAGGTGTGAACTTGCAACGTAGACTAAATCAACATACATATACGTGAATTTGCAACATAGAATAAATCAACTTACATATATGTGAATTTGCAACATAGGCTAAATCAACTTACATATATGTGAATTTGCAACATAGGCTAAATCAACTTACATATATGTGAACTTGCATTGAAATAGGGATCTAACCAAATAGGTGTCACATGAATTAGCATGTGATTTAGACAACATAAGCCTAAACATGTTTAGATCTAGGCATAATCTCAAACACAACTAGTATATGACAAAATTATGTCATGTCCATAAAATATGTATAGTTTTTATCACATGTGTGTGAACTAGATCAAATCATGTTTACTACTATAACGTGAAACTTGTTGTAACACCTCGTATTTTCTGTAAACGTATAAGTAACAAATCGGAGAATAATTAATTTTTAAAATCAGAATCAAGGGAAATGGGATGCGCCATTGTGTTCATCTCGTAATTCTGCATGAAATCGAGTCCGAGTTTTCGAAAATTGGAGTACGTATGACCAAGAAATGGCCCTCCAAAGTTTCAGGAATTTAAATAAAATAAAACAGCTCGAAAATAAAGCCAGAAATTCGAAATTCAAACCTAGAGAAGGCTGGCGGGAAAATTCCCGCCCATATACCCAGGTCGACTGTGGAGTCGACCCCCCCTCCCCAGCCAGGTCGACTGAGGAGTCGACTGGAGTGTCGACCTCCCCATGACCAGGTCGACTAGGGAGTCGCTGTAATGACCCGCATTCTACGCATCGGAGGATCGTAGAATATTTATTTCCTTCTCATATGAAGTCGTATGGTCATGTAACTTTGGGAAACATTCACTAGAGTCATTTCCCATGCTTATGATTTTTTCGATTTTTAAATGACCATTTTGCCCTTAGTTGGTACTGTTTTGGCCATAACTTTTGATTGGAAAGGAATTTTGACCTGAAACCACTTCCATTGGATTCGTTTGATGGTTTACCTTTCCGTAGAGTGGTCATAACAGCCAAACGGACTTACCGTTTGGGAGATATGGCTGAAATAAGGTTTGGAAGGTGAAAAACTGCTTAACCGGGCCAAATAGGGTGATTAGTGGATAGGCCCATAACCCATTTCGGGATTAGGGTTATGGGAAGGCTGAAATGGGATAGAGAATCATTCCATTTCAGTTTTCTAGCCTCCACTTATCACCAAGGAACACTAAAAATGGCCTCCAACCTCTAAATCACCTCCAAATCATCTTTTGGTCAAGGATTTGGCTTAGCAACCTCTAATCAAGGAAGATCTACACCAAATCAACATTGGAGCTGCTGTTTAGCATTGGGATTCACATCAAATCAGTGATTTATTTCAGATCTTAGTTTATTAATGGCTAAAGTGAGTGATTTGCATAGTTTTGCACTAATTATGGCTAATTAGGGGTGATTAGTGTTAATTAGCGAATTTAAACATGATAAAATTCGGGAAAAATGTTCATAAATTCTTAAATGATGTTTTAGACCTCTGATATGAATTTGGGTTAATTTGGTTAAGTTTTGCTAATCCTATCATTAGTTTCACCTAAACATGATTAAGGGGAAATGTGGGATTTTGGGTATGTTTGATCCATTTTAACCTATCATATGGATGTTTTGATGTTTGTGGTTGATTATGCATGTTGCCGTGAATGTATGAAATGCTTTGTGATTGGTTTCAATAGTTAGAATGGTCGAAAACGTCGTCGAATGGCGTAAACACTTGCTAGAACAATTTCAGAAAACAGTGCAGGTTTTGGATCGGATCGGATATGGGGCTCGGATCGGATATGTTGAACCGGACAAGGAATGCGATCGGATCGGAACCTGACACTTGAGAAAATTGGCAAAAAGGAAGGCCACGCCAACTGAACTGGGATCGGATCGGATTAAAGAGGAGGATCGGAGCGGATAGAGCAGGATGGATCGGATCGGAGCACGTGAAGGATGAGGAGGCGGATCGGAGCGGAAGCACGAACTGGATGGGGAATGGTACCCGACCCAACCCGAGGTGAAGCACCCGACCCGACCCGAGGAGAAACACCTGACCCGAACCGTACTAGAAAGAGACCCGACCCGAACCGATGGAGGATACCTGACCCGAACTGATGGCTTGAGGACGAAACCGACCCGACCCAGTATTGACCAATAACCCAAGATGCAAAGGTAGTCCAATATGGGAAGTTAGAGCTCAGGATCCAGTTGGGAACCGATGAGTTCACTTCATGGTTGGACTTTGCTGCGGGACGTGTGCTAAGGAGCCGTCGACGTTCATAACTTCGATTCACCACTAAAAATGAATGATGGGCTACTTATCAGTGCAGTAGGGTCATTATGACCTGAGGGGCAAGGTGATGGTAGCAAGACTACGTTATCAGTGCAGTAGGGTCATTATGACCTGAGGGGAAAGATGATGCGTAGTAAGACTATGAGCCAGCGCAGATGGGGTGAACAACTTCATGGGGCAAGTGGACATAGTAAGGATTGGTAAGGCTATGAGCCAGCGTAGATGGGGTGAATAACTCCATGGGGCAAGTGGACATAGCGAGGAATTAGTGGCTACGTTATTAGTGCAGTGAAGCCATTTATGACTTCATGGGGCAGAGTGATCGTAGCAAGGTATGTTGGGTGATCGAAGTGGTGAACATCGTATGCTTTACGCACTGAGTGAGAGATGTGAGGATGGATGCTATGTTTGATAGTTTGCCATCATTATGTCATGCACACCTCCCCCACCTCCGTATCTTTACACCGTTTGATATGGTACCTTAGAGTGTTGTACAGTATGTAGTGCTAACTCTTTGGTTGCAGGTCCAGGTTCAGGTATGTTTTAGTCTACCTGTTATTGTTCACTTTAGATGCTTATCGCTCATACCAGGCTTTATGTCTGACCCAGAGTTTTATGTATCCTCTTATTACTCTGGGTGCTCACACGAGCAGACTAAAGACAGGTTAGCTGGTGATGCGCGAGTAGCTGGTTCGGAGGCGGCCAGGAGGCTTCCACGTATGATATATATATATACATTCTCCCTGTGTCGTTGGTGGTCGCTACTTGGGCATTAGTAGTGTACCTCATTTATCTTACTTTTGCTTTGAGACAGTTTGAAAAGTTTTAATAAGCTATATTTTGGATTTCCGCTGCTATGATGCTCAGTTCTGGTTTTTAGCTTATGCACTGTCTCTCCTGTTTTATGTCAAGTATGTTATTATTATATTTTGTTCTATGCGCTATGAGACATTCTACAGGTTCTTTGTTAGTTCATTTCCTTCTTCCTTTTCCTTCCGACGACCCGTTCCGTGCTAACTGGACATGTGTACAGCGCACCTTTGGAGTAAATGTCGGTTGGTATGGGGCGGGCCGTCACACTTGGTATCAGAGCTCTAGGTTGCGTAGTTAACCTAGGGAAAGACACTAGGGAGAGATAGTACGTATGTGAGAGCGCGTATTTGTGATTATTTTGGTTTTCAAAAGCTATGTATATATATACTATTAGTAGTATAAAGAATGAAGTCGCACTGCACTAGCACCACTATGGGGTCGTTAATCGTTTCCCTTTTTCAGATCGACGATGAACCGAGACACAAGGGGTGCTGGTAGATGGACCAACCAAGGGAATGCCGCTGACATGAGGGCGATGTTTACTAACCTCATGAGAGACATGCTTAGAGAAGTGCAAGGGGCGGTTCCCAATCCCGGAGTTGGTGTTGGCCCAGTAGTGCAGGCGCCTAGGGTCGATTTCGCCAAGTTGTGCAAAGATTACACTAAACTTGGTGGGAAGCCGTTTCATGGGACGGAGTCAGCCACAAATGTTCAAGATTGGATGGATAGTTCTGATCGTATCTTTGATGACTTGGGTCTTGAGGATGCGATGAAGAGAAGGCTAGCGTCTCGTCAGCTGCAAGGACGAGCGATGAATTGGTGGAATGCCATTAGAACAGCTACTCCAGAAGATCAGGTTACTTGGGATCAGTTCAAGGCTCGCTTTAGCGAGAAGTTCATTCCAGCTGCCCATATGTCAGTGTTGTTTAAGAGGTTCTTGGAACTCAAGCAGAACGGAAGGGCAGTTTCTGACTATATTGCTGAGTTCGACACTTTATCGAAGTATGGACTGTCTCTCATTGACACTCCTGAGAAGAAGAATGAGAAGTTCATTACTGGCTTTGATGGATACTTGGGGGAAAGGCTTATCAACCACATCGATGAGACTTTTGAATCGATTGTGGGGAAAGCTTTGAGATCAGAAAGTCTTTACCCTAAGTCAAAGAGTGAGGCTACATCTGCAGAAGGGCCAAAGCCGCAAGCAGGCGGTGGAGGCAAGAATAACTCTCAGAATAAGAGGAAGCAGGACCAATCTAAAGGTGGTCAGAAAAAGAGCAAGAAGGATGTTGAGTGCTTCAGCTGTGGAAAGAAGGGCCATTATGCTAAAGAATGTCGGGCCAAGCCAGCGGAAAGGAAGTGCTACAACTGTGGTCAAGTGGGACATTATAAGGATAAGTGTCCGCAACCTCTTAAGGAGAAGCAGATTGTGAAAGCATATGCTATTGATGCTATTCCTTCTTCGTCGAATGCCCCAACTGCGGCGGAGAAAGGAAAGAATGTTGTTATTCAAGGTATGCTTTCTATTTATGATGTACCAGTTCGAGTTTTGTTTGATACTGGGGCTTCCCGTTCCTTCATATCTAGTGACCTGGTAGATAGGTTGGGACTGGAACCTGAGATAGTCGATAGACCATTGGTTGTGACGAACCCGATTGGTGGTTCGATTATCCTTAGTATGATTTGCAGGAATTTGGTCTTATTGAGTCATGGATGTATGTTTGTATGTGATTTCTTTGTTTTGGGCTTTACTGGGTATGGCATTATATTGGGAGTCTATTGGCTCCAAAGATACGGGGTGGTGGTAGACAGTGGGTTCTTTTTGGTGACAGTGAGGGCGGATGATGGGCGGATGGTAGTGTTTGGTAGTCTACCTAGTGATGGGGTTATGGCTAGTTTTGTAAATTCCCTCGATATCCCGCAGGATGAGTTGTCAGATGTGCCCGTGGTTGGCCAGTATCCGGATGTCTTCGAGGAGGTGACCGGGCTTCCACCACACCGAGAGATTGAGTTCTGTATTGATTTAGTGAAAGATGCAGACCTATAGTGATGCCACTTCGTCGTATGGCACCAAGGGAGCAGCGAGAGCTCGGGGTGCAAGTCAGCAATCTTTTGAAGAAGGGATTTATTAGAAGGAGTGTCTCCGAGTGGGGAGCACCAGTTGTGTTTACCACTAAGGCAGATGGTTCCCTTCATTTGTGTGTGGACTATCGCGAGTTGAATAAGATGACGAGGAAGAATAATTATCCTCTACCGCGGATAGATGATTTGTTTGATCAACTGGAAGGAGCAAGAGTGTTCTCCCAGTTGGACCTTGCGAACGAGTTTCATCAGCTTCGAGTAGCAAATGAGAGTGTTCCGAAAACGGCATTTAGGACGCCGTCTGGATTTTATGAGTGGTTGGTCATGCCATTTGGGTTGACCAATGCACCAGCCTACTTTGTGGATCTTATGAATCGAGTATTCAGAGATCAGTTGAATAATTTTGTTCTTGTGTTCGTGGATGATATCCTTGTTTACTCAAGGACAGAGGAGGAACACAAGGGACACTTGAGGATAGTGATGGAGGTGTTGAGGAAACACCAATTGAAAGCGAAATTCTCTAAGTGTCATTTTTGGAGAAGGGAAGTGAGATTCTTGGGTCATGTTGTTTCCGAGAGTGGTATTGCCGTGGACCCTGCGAAGGTGGCTACGGTACAGGATTGGCCTACGCCCAAGAATGCAACAGATATAAGAAGTTTCTTGGGATTAGCTGGATATTATCGTAAGTTTATCCAGGACTTCTCCAAGATAGCGGCACCGTTGACTCAGTTGACTAAGAAGAATCAGTCCTTCGTCTGGGATGGAGTGTGTGAAGATGCCTTCAAGAGTCTAAAGGAGAAGTTGACGCGTGCGCCAGTGTTAGTCATTCCTAAAGGGAATGAAGAGATGACGGTATACACGGATGCTTGTGGTACCGGACTAGGTGCTGTATTGATGCAAGGGGGTAGGGTTGTAGCTTATGCTAGTCAACAGCTAAAGCCTCATGAGAAGAAGTATCCTACGCATGATTTGGAATTAGCAGCGATTGTGTTTGCGCTGAAGATGTGGAGACACTATCTTTTGGGAGAAAGATTTGAGTTGTTTACTGATCATAAATCGTTAAAGTATCTCTTCTCTCAGAAAGATCTGAATCTCCGTCAGCAAAGATGATTAGAGTTCTTAGCTTCGTATGATTTTGATATTGCATATACACCTGGGAAGGGTAATGCGGTAGCCGATGCCTTGAGTAGGAGACATGCCAGCTTAGGGGCAATGTTTCTTGAATGGAAGCAACTAGAGTATATCGCGGGGTTTGATTTCAGACCAAAGTGCGAATTGGATCCAGTTATGCTAGCTAGTTTGACGATCAGACCCACTTTGATAGAGCGGATTGGTTCCAGCCAGAGGGACGATCCTAATCTATTGGAAATCATCTCCAAGTTAGAGATGGGTATCGATGATGAGATGAATGTGTATGGGCTTGATCGAGATGGATGGCTTCGGAAGAATGGAAGACTAGTTGTGCCCAACGTGAATGGTTTGAGAGATGAAGTGCTAAGAGAATGTCATCACTCAAAACTGACTATCCATCCCGGTGGTAATAAAATGTATCGAGACATGAAGCAAACCTACTGTTGGGAAGGGATGAAAAGAGACATTGGGAAGTTTATATCCAAATGCATGAATTGCCAGCTAGTTAAAGCCGAGCAAAAGAAGCCTAGTGGGCTATTGCAACCATTAGAGATTCCCGAATGGAAATGGGAACAAGTCTCGATGGATTTCATCGATGGTTTACCAAGGACTAGATCGGGATATGATAACATTTGGGTAATTGTGGATCGATTGACTAAAAGTGCAAGATTTATACCAGTCAAATCGACCAGAACGGCAGCCAAGTTGGCAGAACTGTATATGAAGTGGGTAGTGAGATTTCATGGAGTACCCAAAACATTGTGAGTGACCGAGACCCGTTGTTCACTAGTGGGTTTTGGAAAAGCTTACAAGAGGCTCTAGGGTCAGGATTACATCTCAGTACCGCATATCATCCTCAGACCGACGGTCAGACGGAGAGGGTGAATCATATATTGGAAGATCTCTTGAGAGCTTGTATATTGGATTTTGGTGGGTCGTTGGATGACCATTTGCATCTAGTAGAGTTTGCACATAATAATAGCTACCAATCCAGTATCGGTATGGCTCCATATGAAGCTTTGTACGGAAGACCGTGCAACTCACCATCATGTTTGATAGAGAGTGGCGAAAAGTTTGTGCTTGGACCAGATGTGGTGAGAGAAACTTCAGATAAGATTAACATCATTCAGCAACGAATGAAAGCTGCCCAAGATAGGCAGAAGAGTTATGCTGATAAGTGGAGAAGAGACTTGAAATTCTCCGTTGGTGACTTGGTGTTTGTCAAGATCTCTCCGTTAAAGAGCGTGATTCGATTTGGCAGGAGAGGCAAATTGGCACCAAGATTCGTTGGCCCATTCCCTATTCTTGAACTAGTCAGGAATTTGGCATATAGAGTTGGCTTACCAGAGAAAATGGCAGGAGTTCACAATGTGTTTCATGTTTCCCAACTAAGGAAGTTCGTTCACGACCCAGATATGACTATTTCACCTGATCAGTTAGAGGACTTCGAAGTAGAACCTGAGGCGGGTGGGAACCGCAAGCCGATTCCTATTGTGGGGCACGATACGAAACAACTTCGAAGGAAGGTGGTGAAGCTAGTCAAGGTCCAGTGGGGCGAGAACGAGAGTGATTGTACTTGGGAGACAGAGGAGAGCATTAGGAAGGCATATCCAGAACTCTTTGTCCTGGTAAGATTTACTTTGCGATTTAGTTACTCCGCATGCTAGGATAGACTTATTTTACTTGTTTTGCATGTTTGATGGTTGTTTTATGGTTGATAGGCATGCGGGAACCATTGTGTGTGTTTTGATTAGGGAATTTCGGGGGCAAAATTTCTTAAGGGGGGAAGAGTGTAATGACCCGCATTCTACGCATCGGAGGATCGTAGATTATTTATTTCCTTCTCATATGAAGTCGTATGGTCATGTAACTTTGGGAAACATCCATTAGAGTCATTTCCCATGCTTATGATTTTTGTCGATTTTTAAATGACCATTTTGCCCTTAGTTGGTACTGTTTTGGCCATAACTTTTGATTGGAAAGGAATTTTGACCTGAGACCACTTCCATTGGATTCGTTTGATGGTTTACCTTTCCGTAGAGTGGTCATAACAGCCAAACGGACTTACCGTTTGGGAGATATGGCTGAAATAAGGTTTGGAAGGTGAAAAACTGTTTAACCGGGCCAAATAGGGCGATTAGTGGATAGGCCCATAACCCATTTCGGGATTAGGGTTATGGGAAGGCTGAAATGGGATAGAGAATCATTCCATTTCAGTTTTCTAGCCTCCACTTATTACCAAGGAACCCTAAAAATGGCCTCCAACCTCTAAATCACCTCCAAATCATCTTTTGGTCCAGGATTTGGCTTAGCAACCTCTAATCAAGGAAGATCTACACCAAATCAACATTGGAGCTGCTGTTTAGCATTGGGATTCACATCAAACCAGAGATTTATTTCAGATCTTAGTTTATTTGTGGCTAAGGTGAGTGATTTGCATAGTTTTTCACTAATTATGGCTAATTAGGGGTGATTAGTGTTAATTAGCGAATTTAAACATGATAAAATTTAGGAAAAATGTTCATAAATTCTTAAATGATGTTTTAGACCTCTGATATGAATTTGGGTTAATTTGGTTAAGTTTTGCTAATCCTATCATTAGTTTCACCTAAACATGCTTAAGGGGAAATGTGGGATTTTGGGTATGTTTGATCCATTTTAACCTATCATATGGATGTTTTGATGTTTGTGGTTGATTATGCATGTTGCTATGACTGTATGAAATGCTTTGTGATTGGTTTCAATAGTTAGAATGGTCGAAAACGTCGTCGAATGGCTTAAACACTTGCTGGAACAGTTTCAGAAAACAATGCGGGTTTTGGATCGGATCGGATATGGGGCTCGGATCGGATATGTTGAACTGGGCAAGGAATCCGATCGGATCGGAACCTGACACTTGAGAAAATTGGCAAAAAGGAAGGCCACGCCAACTGAACTGGGATCGGATCGGATTAAAGAGGTGGATTGGAGCGGATAGAGCGGGATGGATCGGATCGGAGCACGTGAAGGATGAGGAGGCGGATCGAAGCAGAAGCACGAACTGGAGGGGGAATGGTACCCGACCTGACCTGAAGTGAAGCACCCGACCCGACCCGAGGAGAAACACCTGACCCGACCCGTACCAGAAGGAGACCCGACCCGAACCGTACCAGAAGGAGACCCGACCCGAACCGATGGAGGATACCCGACTCGAACTGATGGCTTGAGGAGGAACCCGACCCGACCCAGTATTGACCAATAACCCGAGATGCAAAGGTAGTCCAATATGGGAAGTTAGAGCTCAGGATCGAGTTGGGAACCGATGAGTTCACTTCATGATTGGACTTTGCTGCGGGACGTGTGCTAAGGAGTCGTCGACGTTGATAACTTCGATTCACCACTAAAAATGAATGATGGGTTACTTATCAGTGCAATAGGGTCATTATGACCTGAGGGGTAAGGTGATGGTAGCTAGACTACGTTATCAGTGCAGTAGGGTCATTATGACCTGAGGGGCAAGGTGATGCGTAGTAAGACTATGAGCCAACAAAGATGGGGTGAACAACTCCATGGCGTAAGTGGACATAGTAAGAATTGGTAAGGCTATTAGCCAGCGCAGATGGGGTGAATAACTCCATGGGGCAAGTGGACATAGCGAGGAATTAGTGTCTACGTTATCATTGCAGTGAAGCCATTTATGACTTCATGGGGCAGAGTGAACGTAGCAAGGTATGTTGGGCGATCGAAGTGGTGAACATCGTATGCTTTACACACTGAGTGAGAGATGTGAGGATGGATGCTATGTTTGATTGTTTGCCATCATTATGACATGCACACCTCCCCCACCTCCGTATCTTTACACCGTTTGATATGGTACCTTAGAGTGTTGTACAATATGTAGTGCTAACTCTTTGGTTGCAGGTCCAGGTTCAGGTATGTTTTAGTCTACCTGTTATTGTTCACTTTAGATGCTTATCGCTCATACCAGGCTTTATGTCTGACCCAGAGTTTTATGTCTCCTCTTATTACTCTGGGTGCTCACACGAGCAGACTAGAGACAGGTTAGCTGGTGATGCGCGAGTAGCTGGTTCGGAGGCGGGCAGGAGGCTTCCACGTATGATATATATATACACATTCTCCCTGTGTCGTTGGTGGTCGCTACTTGGGCATTAGTAGTGTACCTCATTTATCTTACTTTTGCTTTGAGACAGTTTGAAAAGTTGTAATAAGCTATATTTTGGATTTCCGCTACTATGATGCTCAGTTCTGGTTTTTAGCTTATGCACTGTCTCCCCTGTTTTATGTCAAGTATGTTATTATTATATTTTGTTCTGTGCGCGGTGAGACATTCTACAGGTTCTTTGTTAGTTCATTTCCTTCTTCCTTTTCCTTTTGACGACCCGTTCCGTGCTAACTGGACATGTGTACAACGCACCTTTGGAGTAAATGTCGGTTGGTACGGGGCGGTCCGTCACAGTCGACCTGGGGGTCGACCTGCTCCCGAAACCCAGTTTTGAACCTGGTTCATTCTAATGTATCCGGTCTCGTTTCCTATCTAGATTCGTCCACCTAATTCTGTATAAACAGCCCTCTGGCCTCATTTTCTCTACACAATTTCATTATGTCTATACTCTGTCTCTGTTCTAATTAAAAATAAAAATGGCGTCGCTACTCTGCTGGAATCAAAACTTGGACTGATGCATCTTCTTCCAACCTAAATAGAATTAAAAGATAAATCAAATCTCAAATCAAAATTAGAGCCACAACAACAATTAAAGAGGAGTAATTCAACATTTCTGCATCAACAACAGTTTATTATCCTTTCTTAAAACCATGAAAGGCAAGTACAGTTATTTTCCGATATAAACTTTAATTATAATGGTGACATGATTGTAAATCTGAATTTTAGGTTGTGTACGTTCTGTTTTGATATATATTATTCTGTATCTCTTTCTTCTTTCTGTTCGATAGCCAGGCTACCACGAGCCTGCGCCACATCTCATAAGAGATTAACGCACGAATGCTAAACTTTGGGACAAATAATGAATGATGGCATAATTGGACATGGCTAATCTGTGACTGATGTTGTAAACTAGATTTAGATCTATGCATGTTCAGTGAATTGGAAGAAGAGGAACCATTGTATGTTAACATGTGACTTGAGACATTGGACATAACACATATTTTGAATTAGGATCTGTTATAATTTAAAGTTCTAGATTGTTGGGTATATTTTTATATAACGATTCATGACTTGAGATAAAAAGAGAATATGACTTAGGTGTGAAGATCTATATTAAGATTTGGTAACTATTAAATGTGAATAACACCTAAGTGGGAGATTTTTTGAATATATGACATGCATTGAAATCGATGGCTATATTTGGTATAATTTATATGTGAATCTTTTGTACTAGGCAAGTTTAACTAAATTTGGGACATGTGTTATATGGTAAATTATGACCCTAATCTGTGCCATGTAAATTCAATGCAAACATGGGGTATATGATCATATTGTGAATCATGACAACTAATTAGGCATGCAAACTTAGGCCAAATTTATAATTAGGCAAGATATGTCTATGAAACCTTAAGGAATGATTAAATCTGTTATATTGCCTAATCTGCTAGTTCTGTTATATTGCTTAATCTGCAAGTTCTGTTATATTGCCTAATCTACTAATTAGGTTAAATTGTCTTATCTGCTAAATCGCCTAAACTGCAAGAACTGTTATCTGTTTAATCTGTTGAATGGCGTAATCTGTTGGAACTGAAATGCTGAAATTTGAAGTATGTAAATCTATAGGCTCGATTTAAAATTGAGCAAAACTTGTTAATAGAATCTCGAATAATCTGTTGTAACTTGTACAGAAGTTAATTTGTTAAATTAGCATGATTAGTCTGATATTAGCATAGTCTGTGAATGAATACATTGGCTAAACACGAAACATGGCTAACTCGAGGTTAGAATGAGTTTGCGGCGTAATCCTGCCCAGAACCGCCTGGCACATCCAGTGGCCGCAAATAATAGATTCAAATGTGAGAAGTTAGTCATAACGTGCTTGAAACCCGAGGTTAGACTCAGTTTGCGGCAGAAATCTGGCCGGAACCAACCGGCCTAACCGGTGGCCGCAAATTGTCAGTCTAATGTGAGAGGTCTGCGCATTAATTTTTAATCTAAGATAAATATGATGTCTAAAACATGTTGGGTGGATAGGGTTGAACCAATTGGACTAATGAATTTAACAAACCCCTTTCGTGAATCTGTAGGCCCAATTACAAAGTTAGACAAATCTGTTAAATCCGTATATCTGATCCGTTAGTCTGAAAACTTGTTTGATATGTGAACTAGTTGATCTGAACTCTGTATGTCTGAACTTGTAAACAAGTTAATCTGAAATCTGTTAGTCTGGGGATACAAGGTTAGGAGGGAAATTACTTGTGTCATCTGTTGTTTGGGACCCATATTAGTCAGTAACCCTTTCTGGTATCAATACTTTGACCCAACAGTAGGTAGGGTCCGGGCACGCTTACTGAACTAATTATACACGGTTCATTCTGATAATGGCGAGGGGTGTTGATGGTGCGTTCCAACTGGGTCATGTGCGTGCATGGATCCCGGTCTTCCTTTGAGGATGTAAGACGCCATGACATCTGTAAATAGGTCTGTGTCATTTAAAGGTTGCCACTTTGGGGAGTGATACACCCTTTTGTTGGGCTGGCACAGGGTATTTATGTATTAGGGAGCCGATCGCTTGGGGTAGGGTTTTAGGGTACACTTAGTTCTGTCTGTTTCTGTTGGTACCGTCTGTTTCTGTTGGGTGGTAACACCTGTCTGTTTCTGCGGGTTACCGTCTGTTCGGGTGGTAAAGGCCCATTTACTAGTGTACACCTAATTCTACATTCTATTTCCGTAGGGATTAATCTGTTTCTGTACCTTCTGTTCGGGTAGTAAAGGCCCATTATTAGCATTCTGTTTCTGTTGGAGTGGTAAGGGCCCATTACTAGCATTCTCTTCTGTGGACATTATTCTGTTCCCGTTTCTGTTTCAGTTTAGACATTGGGGTGACACCTAATCCTGTTATACTAGTATTAGTGCAGAGAGGTGAAAAGTAATAGCTTACATCATTCTGTTCTTTATCTGTTTAACCTAAGTATATATGCTACTCCTGTTACTGTTATCTCGCATCCAGTTTAATTTTCATGTCATAATTATTATTATCTGTTCATAAGCTGAAAGTCACTGGACTTGCCAGACTTTATGTCTGACCTTGCTTGTTTTCGCCCCTTTTTCTTCCATTTCCCCCAAGGTTTTCCAAGGAGGGAATACTTTAGCTTGATCCGGATTTCTTCTGCTTGAAGTGTGTAAAGTATGGCTTAACTTCTTATGGCATCTTCTGTAGGGATTATGAATTTAAAGTTTTGTACTCTGATGACTTTCTGAACAAGACTGATATTTATGTACTAAAGTGATTTTGAAAGATGTAACCATACCGATCTCTGTTTTCCGCTGTAATAAAGTTATAATTTCTCAAGTATTGTTTATCCGTCTTGAAATTTTCTGTTCTGTTTACTAAAATGCTCCACCAAAGTTAAGGCATTCCCTTTGTGAGTGACCTTAACGGAGGTGGGGTGTTACACTTGGTATCAGAGCCGAAGGTTACTAGATTGGATAAAGTTTTAGAAAACTATTTTCAAAAAGGTTTTAAAAGGAAGTATTTTCAAAAATAAAGTTTATTTTGAAAAACATAATCCCAAAAGCCATATATCTATCTTTTCAGTTCTCCGTTTTGAATCTTTTTCTTTCATTCCAGCATGTCTAGGAATCTTAACTTTCCAGAGGGTGTGCCAATACCTGGCTGGTTCAGGAGGTACTTAGAGGCTAGGGCCAACGGTCCTGGCCCAGCAGATATTCCTCCCCCAGTGGCAGCGGTACCACCACTTCCTCCTCCTCCTCGTGGAAATGCTTTCGCAACGACGTGTAGAGACTTCAAGGCTATGGGTGGAAAAGACTTCTATGGAACTGAATCCTTCGTGGCAGAAAGGAACTGGCAGAAGGAGACCGAAGATTTGTTCGTCATTTTCGAGGTAGACGATAGGTAGAAGGTACAATTGGCGGTATGGTTACTCAAGGACGAAGCTTCCTATTGGTGGGAAGTCACTAACGCCGAGAGGCCAGTTGAAACATGGATGGATTTCAGAACAAGGTTTGAGACGAAATTCCTCTCGCAAGCTGAACGAAGTCTACAACTGGAAAAGTTCTTATCTCTTAAGCAAGGAAGTATGACGGTCAAGGAATACGTCAACCAGTTCAACCAACTGGCTAGGTTCGGACTGGATTTAGTCAAAACGCAGCATAAAAAGGCTCTCCGCTTTGTTAAAGGATTGAACAAGCCACTACATAGTCTAGCCATGACCCATGTACCCATGGGAGTGACTTACGAGAGATTGGTGGACATGGCACTACTGCACGAGGAAGACAAGGGCAAGGAAGAGGCAAAGAAGGAAGAACCACAGAACAAGAAAGCATGGCCCAAAAAGGAAACACAAAAGAAGATTGAGAAGTCTGAAGATAAGAAGGAGAAAAAAGTGCTTTACTTGTGGAAGCTCGACTCATCTGAACAAGGATTGCAGAAAAAGGAAGGGCACTTGCTTCAACTGTGGTGAGATGGGACACTTCACTAGGGACTGCCCGAAAAAAAGAGGGCAAGGGCAGAGGGCAGGACCAACTTCTGGAGGGAAGGCGAACACTCTCGAGGCTAGTGGATAGGATAGAATTAGGAAAACTTTCTATGGGAAGTTTAATTTCTTTATCTGACTGTTGAGTTGAAACTCTTTCTGATTCTGGCATTTTGATTCTGTAACTGATACTCTGCACTTTAATACTAGTATTGTTTCTGTTTCCACTGTAGGCTCAAACCCATAAGGGTTATGACTCATCTTCTTGTGATAGATTGGGGTTTGAGAGATATCTGTGTTAGGCGTCAAGTAGGATGCATACATTCTGGGTTTTATCATGCTTAGTTTCCTAAGAATCATTTGGTGATCTGATCTGTACCAGTAGTTTGTAAGTATCTGAATATTTCTGATAAGATTAAGAATTTTAGTTTTGACATTGTCTAAAGAGGGTAATCCTCTGGGTATCAATCTGATGTTGATTTCGGTCTTCGGGGTTGATACTTAGGGGAATTATTCTATCAACCAATATCTAATGGGAACCAAGTTTTTGTTTTATCTGTACTCGCTTCCATCATTCGACTGTATCCTATCAATTGAATCTTCGAACTTTAGGTAGAAACCAATGGGTGTAAACATGTGTTTAAGACATGTTATGTTTGATGGTTGCAAGTGGATGCAAGTGGTTGCTCGTGGATGCATATACACACACTAGGCACTAGATCGGCTCGAAAACACTCTCATACTTCATATGGATGTGTGGGCATTTTCAATTTCTGTGAATGCAAAATGATTGACTCATCACATGGATGTTGCATATGAATGAATGGCTGTCACTCATATAAGAATAATATCAAATAGGAAAATTGCATACATGTTGGACTCATGGCACTAACATAATTCACATTAAGGAGGTCAACTGAATCAGTAGACCGCCTGATCTTTGCATTAGATAAGGAGCATATACACACACTTTTGCATATGTTCATACAACATTAGAAGTTTTCTAAGGACAATGGATGCGTGTGGATGATGGTTGAGTAGATGGATGACTGGATGGTAGGACACATTCTTCTTAACTTGAAGATTTCGGGGACGAAATCCTTTAAGGAGGGGAGAATGTAACACCCCGTATTTTTTGTAAATGTATAAGTAACAAATCAAAGAATAATTAATTTTTAAAATCAGAATCAAGGGAAACGGGTTGAGCCATTGCGTTCGTCTCAGAATTCTGCACAAAATCGAGTTCGAGTTTTCGAAAATTGGAGTCCGTATGAACAAGATATGACCCTCCGAAATTTCAGGAATTTAAATAAAATAAAACAGCTCGAAAATAAAGCCAGAAATTCGAAATTCAAACCCAGAGAAGGCTGGCGGGAAAATTCCCGCCCATATACCCAGGTCGACTGGGGAGTCGACCCCCCCCCTAGCCAGGTGGACTGGGGTGTCAACCTACCCATGGCCAGGTCGACTGGGGAGTCGACCTGGGGGTCGACCTGCTCCCGAAACCCAGTTTTTGAACCTGGTTCATTCTAATGTATCCGGTCTCGTTTTCTATCTAGATTCGTCCGCCTCATCCTATATAAACAGCCCCCTAGCCTAAATTTCTCTACACAATTTCATTCTGTCTATACTCTGTCTCTGTTCTAATTAAAAATAAAAATGGCATCGCTACTCTGCTGGAATCAAAACTTGGACTGATGCATCTTCTTCCAACCTGAATAGAATTAAAAGCTAAATCAAATCTCAAATCAAAGTTAGAGCCACAACAACAATTAAAGAGGAGTAATTCAACATTTCTGCATCAACAACAGTTTATTATCCTTTCTTAAAACCACGAAAGGCAAGTACAGTTATTTTCCGATATAAACTTTAATTATAATGGTGACATGATTGTAAATCTGAATTTGAGGTTGTGTACGTTCTGTTCTGATATATATTATTCTGTATCTCTTTCTTCTTTCTGTTCGATAGCCAGGCTACCACGAGCCTGCACCACATCTCATAAGAGATTAACGCATGAACGCTAAACTTTGGGACAAATAATGAATGATGGCATAATTGGACATGGCTAATCTGTGACTGATGTTGTAAACTAGATTTAGATCTATGCATATTCTGTGAATTGGAAGAAGAGGAACCATTGTATGTTAACATGTGACTTGAGACATTGGACATAACGCATATTTTGAATTAAGATCTGTTATAATTTAAAGTTCTAGATTGTTGAGTATATTTTTATATAACGATCATGACTTGAGATAAAAAGAGAATATGACTTAGGTGTGAAGATCTATATTAAGATTTGATAACTATTAAATGTGAATAACACCTAAGTGGGAGATTTTTTGAATATATGACATGCATTGAAATCGATGGTTATATTTGGTATAATTTATATGTGAATCTTTTGTACTAGGCAAGTTTAACTAAATTTGGGACGTGTGTTGTATGGTAAATTATGATCCTAATTTTTCCATGTAAATTCAATGCAAACATGGGGTATATGATCATATTGTGAATCATGACAACTAATTAGGCATGCAAACTTAGGCCAAATTTATAATTAGGCAAGATATGTCTATGAAACCTTAAGGAATGATTAAATCTATTATATTGCCTAATCTGCTAGTTCTGTTATATTGCCTAATCTGCTAGTTCTGTTATATTGCCTTAACTGCTAAATCTGCTAAATCTCCTAAACTTCAAGAACTGTTATCTGTTTAATCTGTTGAATGGCGTAATCCGTTGGAACTGAAATGCTGAAATTTGAAGTATGTAAATCTGTATGCTCGATTTAAAATTGAGCAAAACTTGTTAACAGAATCTCGAATAACCTGCTATAACTTGTATAGAAGTTAATTTGTTAAATTAGCATGATTAGTCTGATATTAGCATAGTCTGTGAATAAATACATTGGCTAAACATGAAACATGGCTAACTCGAGGTTAGAATGAGTTTGCGGTGTAATCCTGCCCGGAACCGCCCGGCACATCGTGTGGCCGCAAATAATAGGTTCTAATGTGAGAAGTTAGTCATAACGTGCTTGAAACCCGAGGTTAGACTCACTTTGCGACAGAAATTTGCCCGGAACCAACCGGCCTAACCAGTGGCCGCAAACTGTCAATCTAATGTGAGAGGTCTACGTATTAATTTTTAATCTAAGATAAATATGATGTCTAAAACGTGTTGGCTGGATAGGGTTGAACCAATTGGACTAATGAATTTAACAAACCCATTTCGTGAATCTGTAGGCCCAATTACAAACTTAGACAAATCTGTAAATCTGTTAAATCCGTATATCTGATCCGTTAGTCTGAAAACTTGTCTGATCTGTGAACTAGTTGATTTGAACTCTGTATGTCTGAACTTGTAAAAAAGTTAATCTGAAATCTGTTAGTCTGGGGACACAAGGTTAGGAGGGAAATTACTTGTGTCATCTGTTGTTTGGGACCCATATTAGTCAGTAACCCTTTCTGGTATCAAAACTTTGACCCAACAGTAGGTAGGGTCCGGGCACGCTTACTGAACTAATTATAAGCGGTTCATTCTGATAATGGCGAGGGGTGTTGATGGTGCATTCCAACCGGGTCATGTGCGTGCATGGATCCCGGTCTACCTCTGAGGATGTAAGACGTCGTGACATCTGTAAATAAGTCTGTGTCATTTAAAGGTTGCCACTTTGAGGAGTGATACACCCTTTTGTGGGGCTGGCAAAGGGTATTTATGTATTAAGGAGCCGATCACTTGGGGTAGGGTTTTAGGATACACTTAGTTCTGTCTGTTTCTGTTGGTACCGTTTGTTTCTGTTGGGTGGTAGCACCTGTCTGTTTCTGCGGGGTACCGTCTGTTCGGGTGGTAAATGCCCATTTACTAGTGTACACCTAATTCTACATTCTATTTCCGTAGGGATTAATCTGTTTCTGTACCTTCTGTTAGGGTAGTAAAGGCCCATTATTAGCATTCTGTTTCTGTTGGGGTGGTAAAGGCCCATTACTAGCATTCTCTTCTGTTGAAATTATTCTGTTCCCGTTTCTGTTTCAGTTTAGACATTGGGGTGACACCTAATCCTGTTATACTAGTATTAGTGCAGAGAGGTGAAAAGTAACAGCTTACATCATTCTGTTCTTTTTCTGTTTAACGTAAGTATATCTGCTACCCCTGTTACTGTTATCTCGCATCCAGTTTAATTTTCATGTCATAATTATTATTATCTGTTCATATGCTGAAAGTCACAGGACTTGCCAGACTTTATGTCTGACCTTGCTTGTTTTCGCCCCTTTTTCTTCCGTTTCCCCCCAGGTTTTCCAAGGAGGGAATACTTTAGCTTGATTCGGATTTCTTCTTCTTGAAGTGCATAAAGTATGGCTTAACTTCTGATGGCATCTACTATGGGGATTATGATTTTAAAGTTTTGTACTCTGATGACTTTCTGAACAAGACTGATATTTATGTACTAAAGTGATTTTGAAAGATGCAACCATACTGATCTCTGTTTTCCACTGTAATAAAGTTATAATTTCTCAAGTATTGTTTATCTGTCTTGAAATTTTATGTTCTATTTACTAAAATGCTCCACCAAAGTTAAGGCACTCCCTTTGTGAGTGATCTTAACGGAGGTGGGGTGTTACACTTGTATTAAAATGGATCTTGGCATGGATCTAATTATGAACTTGCAACTTTTGTATAAACATATGAGCATATATATGAACTTATTCATTTAGGCATAGAAGTTCTATTGTACAACATATAACTTTTCATAATCACCTAAACATATAGGTGTAGATATGAACCCAATAACTTGTATGTGAATTTGAATAGATCCAACATCAACTAGATTAATCCACAAACATTCTAATGGATCCAACATCAAGTCAATTATACCAAAACATCCCAATACCGTTTACAACACAATCATTGCAACACATAGATACGAATTAACATCGTCGTTATACAATAGCACAATTCCATTTCCATTTTACATCGAATCAAATCTTAATTTTATTCCCATCAGAAAAATCACTATACTTACAACAAACGACGAACTTGAATTCTGGATTCTGAGTTCTGAATTTGCAAAGCTTTCCTTTGGGTAGATAAACGTTGTTTGATTCTTGTTTTTACTTTAGTTTTGCTCGTCTCTAATCTTTCTTCAAGTGGAGGCTACTCTTGGCTTCCTTCCAGCAGCATGATGGCTCAAGGTTCTGTTTTATTTGTGTGAATTTAGGTTGAGACTAAGGTTGTTTATATAGAATTTCAAACTAATTAGAGCCGTCGATGAAGCTAGAGTTAATCAAGGCCATCCATCTCAAGAGAAGCCAATCAGAAAGTGAAAAATCAGCCCTAGTGACACAGCCAAGCCCCAGAAATCGAGCCAGGACCAGACCGAGCAGGTCAGGTCGGCCAAGCAGGTCGACCCCCAGGTCGACTAAATAGTCGACCTGGGTACCCAGGTCGACTCCCAGGTCGACCCCATGGTCGACCTGGGTCCAGGACGGGAAATTTCCCGCCCAGCCCAGTTCTGGTCCAGTTTTGAATTTCGAACCTGTTTTCGGGCTGTTTGAAATTTAAATCGAATTCTGGAACTTCCAGAGGTCATAACTCCTTCATACGGAGTCCGATTTACGCAAACTCGGAATCTATCTCAAGCAGAATTCCAAGACGAACGCAATGGCGTAACGCGTTTCCCATAATTCTTTCAATAATAATTAATTATACTTTAATTTGTTAATTTATCGTTAATAGAAAATTCGGGGTGTTACATTCTCCCCTGCTTAAAGGATTTCGTCCCCGAAATCTTCAAGTCTGAAAGAACGTATATCCTAACATCCAATTGTCCATCTACTCAACCAACAAACACAGGCGTCCATTGTCCTTAAAAGACTTCTAATGCTTCATGATCATATGCATAGTGTGTGTATATGTCCTTATCTAATGCAAAAATTAGGCGGTCTACTGATTCAGTTGACCTCCTTAATGCGAATCATGTAAGTGTCATGAATTCATTATGTATGCAAAATTTTCCCTACTCTAATTCTACATGAGTGCGTAACCATTCATACAAATGCGACATCCATATGACAACATATCAAGTCTCAACCACATACAAATATGAATACATATATGCATATGCAATATGAAGTGACTGAGCCGATCTAAAACCTAGGTTGTGTGTGTATATGCATCCACGAGCAACCACTAGCAACAACTTGCAACCACTTGCTGCCATCAACCATAACATGTTTCAATTACACGTTTACATCCAATGGGGTTTCTACCTAAGGATAAAGGATAACATCGAAGTGATATACCAAAAAAGATAGATACAAGCACTACTTAAGGAAAAAGAGAGAGAGCAAAGATGTACCCTCAAAAAGAAAAGGGTAAGCCGCGCGTATTCTGTCCTCAGTTTCCCAAGTCGCGTCTTCCTCGGCGTCACTCTACTGAACTTTGACAAGCTTGACTTCGCGGTTGCATAGCCTTTTCACTTCAGTTCCTACGATTCAAGTTGGAACTCTCCTCACAGTTGCTTCGCGTTCCACTTTGGCTTCTTCTAGAATGCTTGGCTCCACCGCTTCCGCAGATTCATGTAGACATTTTCGGAGATGAGAAACGTGAAAGACGTTGTGAATTCTAGCCAACCTTTTGGGCAGCTCTACTCTATAAGCCATCTTCCCAATCTTCTCGATGATAGGGAACGGTCCTACAAATCTTGGTGCTAGCTTTCCTGCGGATCCAAAGCGAATGACGTTCCTTAAAGGAGATACCTTAAGGAAAACCCTGTCCCCAACCTCAAACTCAAGGTCGGTCCCTCTTTTGTCTGTGTAGGATTTCTGTCTATCTTGGGCAGTCTTCATTCTCCTCCGTATCAAGTCCACTTTTTCTGAAGTCTCTCTAATCATGTCTGGCCCAAGTATAAGCTTGTCTGTAGACTCCCACCAACAAGTTGGTGATCGACATGGTCTTCCATACAAAGCTTCGAAGGGCGCCATGCTGATAGTGGCTTGGTAGCTGTTGTTGTAGGCGAATTCCACTAAAGGAAGATGTCCCTCCAAAGACAAGAACGAATAGTCTCAAAAGATCTTCTAATACTCTGTTCACCCTTTCCGTCTGACCATCAGTTTGGAGTTGATATGTCGTGCTCAAGCATAACTGTGTGCCTACAGCTTCTTGTAGACTCCACCAACACTCGGTTGTAAAGATGGGATCTCGGTCACTCACTATGCTGGAGGGTATTCCATGGAGTCGAACTATTTCCTTGAGATAAAGAGAAGCTAGAGATGAGGCAATCCTTCTACTCTTGATAGGTATAAAGTGGGCGCTTTTTGTGAGCCTGTCCACTATTACCCAAATGCTAGTATTGCCCCTTCTTGACATAGTCAACCCATCAATGAAGTCCATTGAAATGCTATCCCACTTCCATTGCGAGACTTCTAGAGGATGAAGCAGTCCTCCAGGCTTCTTTTGTTCCGCCTTGACCTGTTGGCATATCACGCACTTAGAAATGAAATCTGCCACATCCTTCTTCATGCCGCTCCAATAGAAAACTCTCTTTACGTCCTTGTACATCTAGTCTCCACCTGGGTGTATTGTCATCTTGGAATGATGTGCTTCCTCGAGATCCATATTTACTAAATCCCTTGCTTGTGGGACGCATAATCTTCCATCTCGCCTCAGCCAACCCTTATCATCGATGGAGTACCTATTGAGGTTTCTGGAAGTTTCACCCCTAATTAGTTTATCAATCACATCAACAAGCTGAGGGTCTTCGCGTTGTGCGGCCCCTATTGAGTCTAAAAGAGTGGGTCGTACTTCTAGTGATGCCAATAGACCAAGTACAAAATCAGAGGAAGGCCTAAAGTCAAAACTGGCTATATACTCCAAGCTTTGCCTTTCTACAAAGGGAGGGCTTAAGGTCAGCTTCTTTCTACTCAAGGCGTCTGCTACTACGTTGCCTTTGCCAAGAGTATAGGAAATTTCAAAATCATACGAGGCAAGGAACTCCATCCACCTTTGCTGCCTCAAGTTAAGATCTTTCTGCGAGAAAAGATACTTCAACGATTTATGGTCAGTATTTAATTCGAACTTCTCACCTAGGAGATAATAGCGCCAAGACTTAAGCGCAAAGACGATGGCGGCTAACTCAAGATCGTGGGTTGGGTAGTTCTTTTCATGAACTTTCAATTGTCTTCCACCATAAGCTAATAACTTCTCTTCTTGCATCAGAACAACCCCTAGTCCCGTACCATAAGCATCCGTGTATACTGTGAACATCTTGCTTCCATCAGGAAAAGTCAGAACTGGGGCTATTGTAAGAGCCCTATTTAAGTGTTGGAAAGCAATATCACAATCCAAATCCCAAGCGAACGCTAGATTCTTCTTTGTTAGCCTTGTGAGTGGAGCTGAGATTTTCGCAAAATCTCTAATGAACTTTCGGTAAAAACCGGCTAGCCCAAGAAAGCTTCGGACTTCGGTTGCATTTCTGGGTGTCTTCCAATCTTGCACTGCCACCACTTTCGCGGGGTCCACAGCTAACTCCTCCTTGGACACTACATGTCCAAGTAACCTTACCTCTTCTCTCCAGAAGTGGCATTTGGAGAATTTTTCTTTTAGCTAATGTGCACGGAGAGTATCCATGAATTCCTTTAGATGCTGAGCATGTTCTTCCTCATTCTTTGAGAAGATCAAAATATCGTCTACGAAGACCACCACGAATTTATTGAGGAATTCTCTGAACACCCTGCTCATTAGGTCTACGAAATAAGCGGGTGTGTTTGTCAAGCCAAAAGGCATGAAGAGCCACTCGAAGAAACCGTCTGGGGTTCTGAATGTCGTTTTATTAATGTTATCTTCAGCTACCCTTAGCTGATGGAACCCAGTAGCTAGATCAAGTGGGGAGAAGACCGACGCACCAATAAGCTGATCAAACAAATAGTCTATTCTATGAAGCGGGATTCTATTCTTTTTAGTCAGCTTTTTTAGCTCCCTATAGTACACACAAAGACGTAGTGAGCCATCTGCTTTGGTGGTGAACACCACTGGAGCACCCCATTCCGAGATACTCCGCCTTACGAACCCCTTCTTGAGAAGCTCCTTAACTTGCTTACTGAGCCCCTTTCTCTCCTTTGGAGCCATATTTTTAACAAGTAAAGCTATGGGCTTTGCATTATCAGCAAGATATATGCGGAAGTCTATTTCCCGCCTCGGAGGTAAGCCCTTTACCTCTTCAAAGACATCCGGATATTCATGGACCACTCTAAGCAAATTCTCAACAGAAGCATCAAGCGACTCTAGATAACTAAGCATAACAACATTCAAGGGATTACAAGAAATTTCTAGAGTGTTACCGAGCCGAGTCAAGAGTCTAACAACTCTTTTCTCACAATCAAGAATGGCACCATTACTGGATAACCAGTCCATGCCTAAGATCAGTCTATATCCCGAGAAGCCCAAAACAAAGGCACTACATCTAAACTCAACACTTAGAATAGAGATTTTCAAATCCAAACAAACCATTGACAAATAAGCTGAGCCCCCAATTGGATTTGAAACATCCAAGGGATATTCTATCATACTAGTGTCTAGGTGCAGAGATTCTACTAAAGCAGATGAAATAAAGGAGTGTCATGCACCAGAATCAAAGAGAGTGCGAACTGGATGATCATAGAGATAAACTAAGCTTTCTACAAAAATATTTCTACCTTGTTCCTACGGAGGTGCCACCAGCGCGTGAACCTGTCCCCCTGAAGTGGATCCAGTTCTCTATCCCTGCCACCGCTTCTTTGGGCAGTCCTTAGCCAGGTGTGCAGTTTCGCCGCAATGGAAACAACCACCATTCATCTTCGCCTTCTTCTTTCTACAATCTTTCACTATATGTCCAACAATGCCACAGAAATTGCACTTTCTCTTTTCACGGGGTTTGTTGTTCTTCCCACCTTTCTTTGAATCAGCCTTCTTGTTCTGTGACCCTTCCCCCTTCTTGTCTTGAGGCACTTCTGCTTTTGCCCCTTTCTTGCCTTTATCTTCCTCGTGTAGCAGTGCCATGTCCACCAAGCTTTCATAAGTTGCTCCCATGGGTATATGGGTCATAGGATGGCTGTGTAGAGGCTCGTTCAGACCTTTGACGAAGCGAAGGGCCTTCCTGTGTTAGGTGTTTACTAAATCCAACCCAAATCTGGCCAGCTGATTAAACTGATTGACGTACTCCCTGATCGTCATACTCCCTTGTTTAAGAGTTAGGAACTTCTCCATTTGCAGGCTTCTTTCAGCTTGGGAGAGGAATTTCATCTCAAACCTCATCCTGAAATCTTCCCAAGTTTCTACTGGCCTCTCAGCATGGGTAACTTCCCACCAATAGGAAGCTTCATCTTTAAGCAACCACACTACTAGCTGTATCTTTTGCCTATCGTCAACTTGGAAGATGACGAACAAATCTTCGGTCTCCTTCAGCCAGTTCCTTGCTACCACAAACGATTCAGTTCCATAAAATTCCTTTCCACCCATAGCATTGAAGTCTTTACATGTCTTAGCGAAAGTACTTCCACAAGGAGGAGGAACCGCTTCCACTGTGGGAGGAGGAATGTCTGCTAGGCCTGCACCACTGTCCCTAGCCTCTAGGTACCTTCGGAACCAACCAGGTATCGGTACTCCTTCTGGAAGGTTAAGATCTCCAGACATGCTGGAACAAAAAGGAAAGATTCAAGACAAAAGGATAGAGAAATAGTGCATATGGATTTGGGGGAATTATGCCTTTTTTTTAAAAACAATTCTTTTCCTTTAAAAAAAATGCTTCTTTAAACTTCTCTTTTGAAAATAGTTTCAAAAACCTTTATCTAATCTGGTAAATCTGTGCTCTGATACCAAGTGAAACACCCCCACTCCATTAAGGTCACTCACAAAGGGAATGCCTTAACTTCGGTGGAGGTTTATAAGTAAAAGTCACAGATAAAACACAAGACAGATATATAAACACATATATATAAGCAGCGGAAAACAAACAGACTTTTATTTCATAAATACGTGTTCATACAAAACATTTCCATAATTGTCTCATAATAATTTCCAGAACATTACATCCTCATTTCTGTCTTGATTATTAAATAAAGAAGCATAAAACATAATAAAAGCTGCATAAATCCCCATAGAACGTGTCCAAAAGCCATAGCCAAGGAAAGAGAGTCCAAACCGTACATCTACTATCTTGAATCTTGCAAAGAGTCTAACTAAACTGGGTTGTTTCCTCCCTGTGGACCTAGGGAGGGGGGGGGGGAACGGAAGAAAAGAAGACGAAAGAAAAATAGAGTCAGTCGTAAAGCCTGGTAAGTCTAGTGACTCTTCAGTATGAGAATAAGAAAAAGGGCATGATTGGTATAAACTGGAAATAGGAAAGTATCATAAACTAAGATAAAGCAGTTTGAACCGAATATACTATCGTACCACACACTATATCTCTGCACCTACATGTACTGTCTCAACTGGCACCCTATGATCAGGGTGAAGTGATCCCCTTTCTAAAGATCGACTCCTACTCGCATAATCATATGAGTCATACAACCCCAATGATTGTAGATACCTATGCTGGTCCCACCATGGGGTGTATCAAGTCCCATGGTGGCGGCCCGACACAATCCTAGAATGCATAGGGTATACTACTGATGCCCAGTGACCTGTTTGTCTACTCTGAAGTGTGTGCACGCCCGCACTCCGTTAGAACCGACACTGCTGCACCAACCGCCATCGCTTTTGACCGCTTACATTCAGCCCAGTAACCGTGCCCCACCCTGCCTAGTTTCAGGGTACCATGATACCTAATTGGGTTACTGCTGAAATGGGTCCCCGTTACTAGGGTTTTCTAGTCAAACATGTTAAGTGGTTAAGTATCTGTATTTACCTAACCCCACCCATCAGTTTAATTAACATGTTGAATTGGTTAAGTGTTTTAGTTAACTTAACCCGACCATCCTAACTTGCTTGTACTTAGCTTTTTAAAGCACCGACCACTCACATTAGACAGGTATTGTTACGGTTACTGGACGTGCCGGTCGGTTCCGGGCAGGTTTACACCATAACTTAGTCTAACCTCGGGTCCTTATTGGGCTCAATGCTTAACCTCCTACATTGGATAGGTATTGTTGTAATTACTGGACAGCCGGACGGTCCGGGCAGGTTTACATCACAACTCAATCCAACCTCGGGTTAAGCATACTCGTATTTTCTAAATTTACATATTTGTCTCTATTACTTGTTAAATGTAAATTTGTTAACAATTTAAATGTTGTGGCCCACTTTCCAAGTTCATCATTTTTAGTATAAGAATTTTATACCATTTAAGTGCCACCAATTATTGGCATGTGCCAAACATGCCAATACATATATTTTTCACCAATTTATGTCAAGTTTCCTATAATTAACAATTTTTCCCAACATTACCCCGTCTATATATTAGGCTAACAATCTTAGCCTAATTTTTCATCCGCATGATTTTTTACATTAATATTGGGCTAAAAACTTAGCCTAATTTAGCGTACACAAAATTGGCATAAAGAAATTCATAAACATGACATAGGTGTAAACTTTGCATTATCGACATAGTCAATATGAACATCATAGGTGTGAACTTGCAAAATAGTCAACATGAATATCATAGGTGTGAACTTGCAACGCAGACTAAATCAACATACATATATGTGAATTTGCAACATAGACTAAATCAACTTACATATATGTGCATTTGCAACATAGGCTAAATCAACTTACATATATGTGAATTTGCAACGTAGGCTAAATCAACTTACATATATGTGAACTTGCATTGAAATAGGGATCTAACCAAATAGGTGTCACATGAATTAGCATGTGATTTAGACAACATAAGCCTAAACATGTTTAGATCTAGGCATAATCTCAAACACAACTAGTATATGACAAAATTATGTCATGTCCATAAAATATGTATAATTTTTATCACATGTGTGTGAACTAGATCAAATCATGTTTACTACTATAACATGAAACTTGTATTAAATTGGATCTTGGCATGGATCCAATTATGAACTTGCAACTTTTGTATAAACATATGAGCATGTATATGAACTTATTCATTTAGGCATAGAAGTTCTATTGTACCGCATATAACTTGTCATAATCACCTAAACATATAGGTGTAGATATGAACCCAATAACTTGTATGTGAATTTGAATAGATCCAACATCAACTATATTAATCCACAAACATTCTAATGGATCCAACATCAAGTCAATTATACCACAAACATCCCAATATCGTTCACAACACAATCATTGCAACACATAGATACGAATTAACATCGTCGTTATACAATAGCACAATTCCATTTCCATTTTACATCGAATCAAATCTTAATTTTATTGCCGTCGGAAAAATCACTATACTTACAACAAACGATGAACTTGAATTCTGGATTCTGAGTTCTGAATTTGCAATGCTTTCCTTTGGGTAGATAAACGTTGTTTGATTCTTGTTTTTACTTTAGTTTTGCTCGTCTCTAATCTTTCTTCAAGTGGAGGCTACTCTTGGCTTCCATCCAGCAGCATGACGGCTCAAGGTTCTATTTTATTTGTATGAATTTAGGTTGAGACTAAGGTTGCTTATATAGAATTTCAAACTAATTAGAGTCGTCGATGAAACTAGAGTTAATCATGGCCATCCATCTCAAGAGAAGCCAATTAGAAAGTGACAAATCAGCCCTAGTGACACAGCCAAGCCCCAGAAATCGAGCCAGGACCAGACCAAGCAGGTCAGGTCGACCCTTAGGTTGACTACATAGTCGACCTAGGTACCCAGGTCGACCCCCTGGTCGACTTGGGTCCAGCCCAGTTCTGGTCCAGTTTTGAATTTTGAACCTGTTTTCGGGCTATTTGAATTTTAATTCGAATTCTGAAACTTCCGAAGGTCATAACTCCTTCATGCAGAGTCCGATTTACGCAAACTCGGACTCTATCTCAAGCAAAATTCCGAGACGAATGCAATGGCATATCCCCTTTCCCTTAATTCTTTCATTAAGAATTAATTATACTTTAATTTGTTAATTTATCGTTAATAGAAAATTCGGGGTGTTACAAAAAACCTAAAATATGGATTTATAAACCCAGGTATATTTATTTTATTCTATAAGATATATCATTTGGATATACGAATGATAATAATAATTATTTTACTATTAATTTGGATAATTTGGAATTTAATAATGTCATAATAATATTACACAGCCCATAAAAATTGCCATTTTGTAAACGACCCCCATTTTTGATGAAAATAATTTTATTAGATCCAGAATGTCAAATTATTGTCAGGTTTAGAATTTCAAGTCAATTGGAATTCATATGTAAGCGTGGTAAATATAAACGCGTGTTGAATTTTAATAAGAATTCAATAAGCAAGAAATAAAGCCAATTTTGAAACGATCTCCAAATTCGACGAAACAATGTTCATTAATACCGTATTTCTAAAACATAGCTAGATTTCAAACTTTGTAATTTTTGGAATTAGTATGTGGCCATGGAAATTAAAATATACGTTCAAATTCAGTATGTAACAGTATATTGACGTATATTTTAATTTTGACAAAACTAATTTAAACATTCGAATAAGCTTACGAAACCTATTCCAATGTTGATGGAAAAAAATGTTGTAAACACCCAAGATTTCAATTACTAGGAATTATTAGTTTGGTCATATAGACAAGAGCGGAAAGCGGTAAATAACACGAGAGATTTATAGTGGTTCAGCCTCGAGAGGGGCGTACGTCCACTTTGAAGAGTCATCAGAAAATTATTAATAACATGAAATTACAAGGCCAAGACCATATCATGACATCTTATTACATTCATCTCTAAGTTATATGATGTTATAATTATCATATATTTCATATATTAGGAAAAAGACACTTTTTCCCTTCTTCTACCTCAAAGTGGAGATGACATTAGAGGATCTCTCAAGAGGTCTCAAGCTCACAAAATCCAACCCCTTTGAAGTGTGATGCCACGGGGTATTTATAGGGGTAGGTAGGAGTAGGAGTATTTATAGGAGGGGCCTACACCCAGAATTTCGCACATAACACCCGCACCCATGCAAATTTTGCACCCAGCCTTGGGGTGCGAATATTGCACCTCGTGGGGTGCGAATTTTCTTATCCTATGGGGGTGCGAAATTCGTACCCCGTACGATATGAATTTCGCACCCTACCGGGGGCGAAATTCGTACGCTTCGGGGGAACGAGATTCGTACCCCGAGGGGTTCGAAATTTGTACCGCGAAGGGTACGAATTTCGTACCTCCTGGGGTGCGAAATTCTCACCTTGGGAACGAATTTCGCACCATTTTGGGTGTGAAATTCTCACCCCGAGGGGTACAAAGTTCACATTATGAGAGGCGCGAAGGCCATGGGCATGGGCGTTTTGGGCCTTGAGGTTCGGGCTCGCAATTCCTAGGGATTAGGAGCCTTGGTTCGGAAATGTGTTAGGGGTGTCACGTGGCCCTTGGCGGCGTGGTTCCTCTTCAACTATGTCTCCTTCACTCCTAAGCATCCCTCTCGGCCTTAGCTCCACATGCTGCGTTGGGTCGAGCATGTCTCATGGACTTTTGGGAACCGGGCCAAAAAGCCGGTTAACATTTCCCCCGAAGTACATCTTGTCTTGACATGATGTGCTTTGTATTAGTTGGGATAGTAGTCAACTTGCTGACTTGTCCTGTAAGTTAAGAGAAAATAGACGTTAGTTGTCGGGTTCGTTCAGTTTGGAATTGTGAGCGAGTTACCGTTGGTGCGGCGTCGTGCTCGCATCGCTAAGTATTCGCGGTGCTTTTCCTCCATGTGTTTGCGGTGGTCAATAGGCATGCGTAGGAAATACGTGTATAGGAGCGTGTGGCACGATTTTTTTTACTTCGAACCCCATAAGGTTTGAGTTTTTGAACACTGGCGTGGTTCGAAATTTCGAACCCTGTCGGGGTTTGATCTTTTAAACCCTAGGGTGGTCGAACCTCCAAACTTTGGTGAGGGTTCTTGAGACTTTGATCCTTAAGTGAAATGCATTTTTTGCGATTGTTCCCACTGTTCTGTTCCTTCGCTCTCCCTTGCCGCCTTAGTAACAGCATAACTGCATGTACTCTGACTTCCCATATATGATAGAGCGTAAATCCGAACTATGACTGAACTGTTGGACTGTTTCGAACTTTCCTTATGTACCTTACCTTTGGATAACACTACAAACACACGTTAGTCATCACTAACACGAGGGGGCACATTTCACTTTACTGTGATGTCTAATACTGGTGTGTTAAAGTATAGCTAGCGATGCAGACAAGATCAAAGACCGGAAAGACCTTGGAAGTCGAGGCTTCCTCCCCATCGTTAGATTCATCTGATTCTACCGACAGTGGTAGCCCGCCTGACAGTGTTGAGACTACCGAAGGATCCGTTCCTTCTCAAACGTAAATTTACCCTGAAGTGTTCGAACACAAAAAACAAACAGAGGTGCAACATTATTTGGTTATTCATGAGGAGGTCGAGACTGTGGACATTATGAGTGGGGATGCACTGGTGGCTCCGCTAGCTCGGACATGCTGCCTGACGCGTTTATCTTAGAAAATCTGACAGACTCGATACCCTTCGACATGGATGCTATGACCGTTAGGAAGATGGCGCAGTGGTTCAACATACCGGTGGATGATGCCCACGCCCTGGGAGAGGGAGGCAGGGCTCATGTGCCTCCCGAGGGTCTTACTGCTTGGAACTGACAAGCTTGTTTTTTCGGGTGTGTGCCCTCGGCCAATGATTTTATTCGGGACATTTTAAGCTATTTCCGCCTCGCACCGTCGCAACTGCACCCCAACGCTTATGCTTCCCTCTTAGGCACTTAAGTTCACTATCGCGATTACTTACACTTGGAACCCACCAGAGAGGATATTCGGTATTTTTTCAATCTAAGGATAACGATTAGCACCTCACCCTTCCAATGGTTCCTAGAAGTGTCATCTGCCACCAAATTTTTTGTGGGGAAGTGGCCCAAGCCGTCAGTGTATAAGTACGTGTGGTTCTTTGTGCGTTTCCCTCCTAGATTTGCAAGTAGGTGGATCAAAGGGAGTGAGTACTCTTGATCTTCACTTCTTAAGTTTCTTATGTTTTTCGTCTCTTTTCTGATCATATTTTGATTTTGGCAGGGAATTCTGAGGTGCCCACCAGCGATGAGTACCGGCGACGTCTTGATGCCCTGCAAGCGATCCCAGCGGAGTTACGCAATACGAAAACAGTGACAAATCAGGAGCGCCTTCACCGCGCCAGACTGCTCCCTGGTGATCGGGCTATAATTAGGCATGCGGTTGCAAATATTGAGCCAAAGGAGATAATGGCCAAAGGCAAAGCAGCTCCCAGTCAGAAGAGGAAAATGCCCACTACTGGGGTGGAACCACAAAAGATTTCCAAACCCTAAGGAGTTGTGCGCGGAGATGAGGCTCACGGTTAGGAGGAGGTCGCTAGAGGCGAGGGGTTGTCCAGCGCTCCCGTCCCTCCTCTGACAGGAGAGAGGGAGGAGCGTCAGACAGACTGCCGTCTCCTAAGAGCCATTCAGGGACTGCCGCCTCGCTTAAGGATGCAGGCCAGTTTGATGGCCTTAATAGGCTTGATCCGGAGTTGACTCCATGGCCGAGTACGGAAAACCTGGAAGAGCTAAATCTTGTTGCGAAGGGGTTAATTCCTTCGAGTAGACCACAATCTGGTCTGTTGAGAGAACACTTAGGGCATACACCCATAAACACCACATAGCATAGAGGCTCGCTTGAGTGGGTGACTCGACTAACTTTGACTTGTTCCTTTGGCAGGTGATATGGCTAGAGGGCATGGAGGACGAGGTTATGGACAAGGCGACCGTCGACGCCTAAGGAACCCTTTGCTTGAGAGCTTCAGGACCAGTTTGTATGATACCCCACCCCTGCCATAACACGGTAGTGAACATCAAGGTAGGGATCAGTCTTGACGATCTCCGACTCCTCCTCTGCTAAACTGTATGTCTGAGGGAGACTCTTGACTTAACTTAGACAGCTCCCGGCACTTGTCTTCGACAGCTCCCCCACATACTACACCTCTGGCTCCCACTCATCCTACCAAGGGGAGGGAGCCATCGCTTCACCAATCGAGTTTGGATAGGGAGATTACAACAGGGATACAAGTCTTGTGGAGTCCTAGATACAAGAGCTTTCCATAGAGGAGCAGAGAGCATTCTTGAAGCAACATTTCCCCAGGCATTATTTTGATGAGTTGATGTTTCTTCTTGATCTCCGTTCAGCTCATGCTAGAGAGTCTGGAGAGGTATGGAAGCATGTTAAGGCCGCATATCATCAAGCCAACAAGCTTACCAAGTACTTCTTCCATCTTTCGGAGCTGATTAGGAGGAAAAATCTAGAGCTTACTAATCGGCAATTGACTACTGACTGCAAGAAGACCACCATTGGTAACTTGGAAACAGAGATAGGTAGGTTTATACATTGTGATGCGGTCATTTAACGGTTAGCATTTATGTTTCCGAATTTTAACTTTTAATTGCGTTGCTGCAGCGGAACTGAGGCACACATTTGAGATTCTAAAGAAGGAGGCCGAGTGTGACTGCTTAACTTTTAAAGATACCATAGCTAATCTGACCACTGAGGATACAGCCTTCAAGAGAGACAAGGCCGAGTTGGTGCAAACGTGTGGCGATCTAGAAAGGGATAATGCGAGAGTTACCCAAGTCCTGAGTGATAACAATGCCTTGAGAGCGGAGAATGAAAGGCTACAGGCCGAGAACGCCGAGGTTGTTGAGCTGAGGAAGCAGCTTGAGGTTATGAGGAAAGCGAAGGAGGATGCCGAGGCCAGTAACAGGGATGTACTGAGTTCGGTTGAAGGAATGAAAACCGAGCATCTAATAGCGGTGGAGAAAATGAGGGATCAACTGGAGGATACGGAATTCCATGTTGAATCATCCTTCGAGGAAAGTATTCGGAACATGTATGTTCAAGGTTCTGAGATTCCATAGGCTTTCATATGATGATGATTACCCCAGTGAACTAGCTCGAATCTAGGAGAGGTTACACCCATATGATGCCTATTTGCGCCAACTAGAAGTGAGCACCGAATGAACTCCAACTTATGACTGACCTCCTGACTGATGAGGAGCATGAGTAGCTGGAGGAGGGGAGGAAACTACTGCTAGAGGATGTTGAGAAAGAGAGGTTGGCGGGGCTCGCCGCTGAAAAGGGGAAGTCTGCCATTACTGAGAGCGTGGTCGTGGCGAAGTCATTTGAAGAGGGAAGTTCTTACAGGCCACCACCCCTTGAATCTGCCATAGCAAGTGATCCCGCAGCCTTAGCTCGGGCCCCTACTACGTACAACTCTGAGTATCTGGCGCTATAGGACACTAGATTCACCTTACCTATCATGACGAGCGCCCTTCCCATCCTTTCTACACTATACCTGACCGGAGGTAAATTCCTTTTACCATGTATCGCCGAGGATGACGTGATTACCGAATTTGTAGACTAAAAGGTTGTGTTTTTTCTGTGTAGCTCCTCCTAAATCTATCATGACACCAGGCTTTGTCACCATGATTCCACAAGTGACCGAATCTGGGCTAGGTCTTGCGAGAATACAATTTGGAGATGGCGGTGATCGGTTGGACACCTACTCAGATAAAAGGATAATGCCCAGTCTTTATGAGGGTCTTACTGATGAAGGAGAGGTGGTTGACAGACAAAGTGCTCATCCTAGGGGTCCAATGGAAGTCGATGTGCCTTCGATGGCGGCTATGATGGAGGCCCAAAAAGCCAAAATGGTGGCTAAGTGTGAAGAGATGGAGGAGAAGCATCGGCAGGATGAGGCTACTAGGTAGGAGGTCCTAATGAAGACCAAGCACGATATTGAGAGGAGCGCCACTAATACGGTTGAGAAGAGAAAGACCGACGTGGAGGCAAAGAAGAAAAGAGCTGCTGATGAGGCCTAGAAGAAGAAGGAGGGTGATGAAGTCCAGCCGAGGGTCATTGAAACCTCTGAGAAATCCAAGACCGATGACGTTATGATGCATAAATCTCAGAAGCTGGCTGATCGTCAGGCTGCCAAGAAGGCGAAGGATAAGGCAGTGTAGGTAGCCACAGAGGTCCCAGGGAAGAGTGGTGTTGTGGTAGCCCTTGTTGTCGGGGGTGCCCCCAAGCCAAGTTCGCATGCCCTTCTGGTCGATGTCATTGAGATTTTGATTGGCGATGGCATAGATGAGAGACGCCTTTCTGTGTCTTATGAGTCAGCCACTCCTCCGAAGAGCCGAGGAGGCAGGAGCAGATCATGAAGAAGAGGTCTGCTGTGAGGGATGAACCGTCGAGCGCTGAATCTGCAAAGAAATAGCACAAGCACAAGAAGAAAAGACATGATTAGTGTTAACAACTTAAGTACAATTTACCATTAGTTTGATAGGGTAGGACGATTGTTTACGCGAGTTCGGCCCTCGCTTTTGGTTTTTAAAGACAGGGTGTGGTTTTCATGTACACCTTGTCATTAGAAAGAAAGATGTTAGACATGTATTTTGTTTTATATGTGCGTGTGAAAATGGAATATGAATTAGTAAAGATAACAGTTTATGTCGAGTGTTCGGATGTTCTTTTTATGTTTTCCAACGTCCTACACTTGCATAAGCATACGTATCGTTACACTCATCATAAAATTGATTGGGTACCGCGCTCTGGGTTTATTATTCTAGAGGGGTGAGATAGAGCGCTGGTTTCAATAAGTTTCCCTCAGCTTAGGAAACTTGTAGTTTGCGAAACCAGGCTGGGAGCCTGCTGTTTTGGGTTGCCCGGGGTTAATCCCAAGTATTGTGAAGGCGTGGGACGTCGCGATTTATGGTTCGTCCGGTGGGTGGCTCTCCCATCGTTCATCGGGTTTTGGCGAGCGGTAGACGTTGTTTATTCGCTTGAGAAGGGAAGCCCAGATCATCAGCCCGTATGGTCCGATCATGGCCATGGGCTACTCCTTAGCCTTCAGAGCTTCGGGGAAGAAACGATTTAAGGTCGGTCTCGGTGCTGTGCCAAGATTCGACCGACACCCGTAGCCAGCGGAGAAATTTGCATCACTCTTGGTTTGGCTGTTGGGTGGAGGCCCCAAGTCGCTTGGGACTTGGGCACAGAATGATTTATCCTCGGTCTCGCGTAGGGTCAAGGTTCGAGTTAGTGGCTATTTATACTCGGTCGCGCCACGGGCCGGCGACTCGAGTAGTGTTGTCGGCTCCTATGCTCAGGGTATTGGTCGTAGCTAGTGTTGTTTGGCCTTGATGTTGGCTCGAGATTTGGATGGCGGCACTGGCTCCTATGCTTGGGGTGCCGATGCGGTGATCAGATGTTTGCACGCAACCTGGTTGACAGGATTAATCAAACATGTCAAGCGCGAAGCAAACATAAAAGAGAGATTGGAAGTCGAACATCATTTCCACTAGTAACTTTGGCAGTAATAGCCTTTACAATGCCTTTAATCCCTAGAAAACAAAACATCGTTGGGAAGCATAAACAACTGTGTACTAAGTTATGTAAAGTAGCGGTGGAGATGTTCACTGTTCCATGCTCTAGGGAGTTCAGCTTCGTCCACGGTTGCGAGTTTGAAAGATCCATTGTTAATCTTCCATTGTATGAAGTACAGACCTTCCCAATGAGGGGCGAGGCCTGTCGGTAGAGGAAAAACACGTTTTAAGACGAGGTCGCCGACGTTGAGGTCCCTATGACGGAACCTGAAATTGAAGTATCGGGATACTCGTTGCCGTTGGGTGGCGGCTCTTAGGTCGGCTTCGTTCCTCTTTTCTTCTATCAAGTCAAGTGACCCTAAGAGTAAGTCTTGGTTTGTCTTTGGGTCAAAATAAGTAACTCGATGAGATTGAAGCTTGAGCTCAATGGGGATAAAAACTTCTGATCTGTAGGCAAGGGCGAAAGGGGTGTGTCCGGTTGTTGTCCTATGGGTGGTTCGGTAGGCCGATAGGGATAGAGGCAGTTCGTACGCCCATATGCCCCCAGCCTTTTCCAGATGTTTCTTGATGATAGATTTGATGGCCTTGTTAATCGCCTTGACTTACCCGTTGGCTTGGGGATGAGCCACCGCCGAGAATCTTTTTTCGATGTTGTGCCGCTGACAGAAGGCTTTGAATTCGGCGCTCTCGAACTGAGTGTCGTTGTCGAAAATGATAGCTTGAGGGACCTTATATTAAGTAATGATGTTGTGTACAATGAATTTGATCATCTTCTTGGTAGTGATTGTGGCGAGAGCTTCGACCTCTGCCCATTTGGTAAAATAATCAACTGCGACGACAGCGTACCGTGCCCTGCCTCTGGCCATTGGAATGGCCATGGGCTGATCATTTGCGTCAACTTTATAGGTGGTGCTCTTGGGATCTTTGAGAAGCGCTGGCACTTGTCACACTTGCAGGCGTAGTCTATGGCATCTTGGTCGAGCGTAGGCCAATAATAACCATGTCTACGTATTTTTCTTGCCAGGGTTTGTCCTCCAGTATGGTCGCCGAACTCACCCTCACGTACATTAGTGAGCACTCGGATGGCATCGTCATGGGCTACGCATCTGTGCAATGGGACAGAGAAACCTCTACGGTAGAGCACCCCATCCATAAGAAAGTAGTGAGCTGATTGATGGGTGAGCGCTCACCTTTCCTTGAAGCATCCCGGGAGGGTCTCGTGTTGCAGATAATTCGTGATCGGTGTTATCCTGGATTCAGGTTTGGATCCAGCATTCATGGCATCTCAGTCTGTATTTTCTTGATACTTGGGGAGTTGAGCACTTCGACAGAGGAGAATCCCAAGAGTTGAGGATCCTCGGAGTTTGCTAGTTTGGCTAGTGAATCTTCTTTTTCATTTTGCTCTCGAAGAACGTGTGTGATGACAAATTGGTAGAGGTAGGTGAGCAATTCCTAAATTTGGGTAAGATATAGGGTGAGTCATTCCCCCTTAGCTTGATATTCTCCTTGCACCTGGCGAACGATGAGTTGTGAATCAGAGAAGATTTGGATGGTCTATAGTTTGAGCTCGATTGCGATTCTGAGTCGGGCTATCAAGGCCTCATATTCCGCATCGTTGTTAGTAGCAAGAAAATTTAGATTTAACACGTAATATATATGGTGTTTTTCGGGGGTGATGAGCACGACTTTGGCTCTAGAGCATTTGCTGTTGTAGGACACCTCCACGAACAGTTTCCATTGAGTGTCGGAAGCTTCAGTGTTCTCTGTAGGAGTCTCCACGGGAGTTGTGAATTCTATTATGAAATCGACGAGAGCTTGTCCGAGGATGGCTCGGTGAGGGATGAATGTTATCTCAAACTAGCTAAGTTCCATACTCCATTTTAATAACCGTCCAGATGCCTCGGGTCACTGTAGGACTGGTCACAGCGGCTGGTCGGTGTAAACCTTTATGGGTGAGACTGGAAGTATGGTCGAAGCTTCCGAGACGAGATCAATAAGCAAAATGCAAGCTTTTTCAGCTTCGGATAATTCTTTTCTACCCATGTCAGTCGCTTGCTGATGTAGTAGACAGGTTGTTGGACACTATTCTCGATGCATACTAGTGCCGAGCTGATTGCCTGCATAGAAACAGCCAAATACATTTATAAATCCTCATGGTCCACGAGCTTAGATAAGATAAGTGGTCTCTCTAAGTGATTCAAAAGGTCCTTGAATGCGAAAACGCACTCTGGGATCCACTCGAAGTTGTGTTTCCCCTTTCGAAGTAAATAGAAGAAAGGAATGCACTTGTTGGTGGCCTTAGAGATGAACCGACTTAAAGCGGTGACCTTTCCATTTAAAATTTGGACTTCTTTGATGTTCTCGGGGATTTGGATATCCCGAATAGCTTGGATTTTTTCTGGATTAGCTTCGATGCCACGGGAGTTGACGATGAAACCCAAGAATCTTTCTGAAGCGACGCCGAAAGAGCACTTCGGGGGATTGAGTTTCATGTCGTACAGGCGGAGGACATCTAATATTTCAGAGAGGTCATGGACGTGGTTGCTTGATACATTAGATTTTACTAGCATATCATCCACGAACACCTCCATGGATTTCCCGATCTGGTTTTTAAAGAGGCAATTGACCGTTCGCTGATAAGTGGCGCCGACATTCTTAAGAACGCGATAGCAATAGAGTCTAGGGTCAGTTATGAAAGAGATATGATCCTGGTCGCGAAGGTTCTTCGGTATTTGATTATAGCCTGAATAAGTGTCAGTGAAAGATAATAGCTGGTACCCTACGGTTGAATCGACTAGTCGATCGATCTTCGGAAGCGGGAAGCCGTCCTTGGGACATGCCTTGTTTAAATAGGAGAAGTCGACGCATGTTCGCCATTTACCGTTGGCATTTTTGACCAGGACTGTATTGGAGACCCATTCGGGGTAGTCGGCTTCGCTAATAAAGTTGTTTTTGAGTAGACGTTCTACCTCTTCCTCGAGTGCTTTGGACCTTTCGGGTCCCAAGAAGCGACCCTTCTGCTTGATTGGAGGCATTGTGGGATCGATACTTAGACAATTGCAAGCGACCGGAGGGTTGATACCTTTTATATCGGAGCGAGTCCATGCGAACATGTCCAAATTAGCCTTCAAGAAATTCAAGATCTTCTTTGATTGTGGGATGGAGTTGCGATCCTATCTTTAGCACCCTTGATGGATCGTTGGGACTAACTGGAATATCCACAGTAGGTTCGATCGGGGTAGCCCATTCGTTTTCGGGCTCATTGTCCTTCCATGTGTTGAGGTCATCGGAAAGACGGTAGTGGCGCTTGAGCCAAGGCCCAGACGCCGCTGATTGCTATACGGAAACTGTCTTGGCGCAAGAATGTGCGATCCTGGCTTTGCCCTTACCCTTATTGCACGCATTTTTCCATTCTATTTCATAACATTCTTTGGCATTTTCTTGGTCGCCCCTAAATGTTCCAATCCCGTTTTCTTTAGGAAATTTCATTAGGAGAGACCATGGCGACATGCACATCCGAAACTCGGTGAGGAAAGGGCGTCCAGGAAAACGTTGTAAGGGGAATCGATGTCCATAACCACAAAGGTGAGGATTCAGACCTAGCTCTGATCCCCCTTGCCTAGCCCCACAGGCAAATCGATCATTCCCACTGGGCAAATAGAATCCCCATTGAAGCCGTGGATCGTGGAGCGACAAGGCTTTAAGTCATTTGCTTCTAATTTCATCTGGACGTAAGCAACTTCGAAAATTATGTTGACCGAGCTTCCCAAGTCAATTAATACCATTTGGACAGAAGCGGCACCGATCTAAGCTGTGCTAACTAGTGGATCGGTGATCGGGATTTCAATTCCCGTAGAATCTCTTTCGCGGAAGACAATGTCGTCCCGCATGGTCTTTTGAAGCTTGGCAGGGATGGAATTCATCGAGAGCGGAGCAAGCCTCATAAGTAGCATGCTTTATGGAAATCACATACTCTTACATTTTTTGAAAGCTATCGTGTGTGGGATAAGGTCCACAGCATATGGTGTTAATCACGATTCCTCGCCTCGGGTTAGATGGACCCGGAGGCGTCTTGGGGGGCGCCTGAGGTGCTGGCACCAGAGTCTTTGAACTAGCTTCAAGAGGAAAAGGTTCTTGGACGTATTGCTCAAATCGTTTGTCACGGATAAACTTCTCAGTTATATCCTTGAGCTGGCGACACACATTGGTGTTATGTCCATACACGTTGTGGTATCGACAGTACCTTCCAGTATTTCTCTTGAGGTCGGTTGATTCCCTGGTGCATGGCTTCTTGTATGGAAATGTGTTGCTTGTCTCCAAGTAAATTGTTTCTAAGTCCCCATTCAGCGGGGTGTACATATCGAAGGCTCGGTATGGGCCGGGTTTCCTTGGTTCGATCGGGGCCTGTCCGTTGTTCCGACCTCCTTGCCTACCATTATTCAGTCTTTGCCTGCAGGTGTCGTCCCCTTGTTCTGACCAGAGGGCTCTCCAACTTGTCTTCCTCTGAGGTTGTTATTTGTAGCATCTTCTTGAGAGTCTTTAGGGCGACTGGTTTCGGAGAGCCGATTCCGTCCTACTTCCTCTTGACATAAGTACTACCCTTCCTTTTCATAGAAAGCATCGAGGCTTTTTGTCTGCTTCCTACTGATCCATGCCTCGAATTCGTAAGTAGGAAGGACACCTTTTCCAAACTAAAAGAGCATGGTGCAAGGGTCTGGATCCTCGACCTCGGCGAGGGCGATGTTGAACCGAGAGAGGTAGCTTTTGAGCGACTCGGCAGGTACTTGGTATAGGTTGGAAAAAGTGAGGGCATTCTTTGGAGTTGGAATATGTACCCTGAATTGCTTGACTAGTTCTGTTGTTATTTGGCCGAAGTTGTTGATGGAATCAAGTGGGAGGTGAGAGAACCAAAGTTAAGCAGTCCTGGATAGGAAGACTGGGAAGCACTTGCATTTGACTGGATCATTGCCCCGACTTTAATCCATTTTCCACTCATACCATTTTAGGAAAGCACAAGGATTGGTGGAGCCATCATTAAGTGGCATCTGTGGCATGCTAAAGCGTCATGGCCACTTGGCCTTGTTTACTCTTCTTGTGAAGGGATTATGCCTAATGTGGGCCTCCCATGAGTCATGCATATTCCCTCTCATTTCCCTCATGATCCTCTAGACCATGTCGGGGAGATAAGTTGGAAGGGGATCCACCATCGGGATCTGGGGATTTTGGTGAGGTTCTGAAGTTCTGATGCGAGGGAATCTTTCTGTGATGAATGCCCAGGTCGTCTTATTCCACGTCCTCGACATCTATAATCGGATCCAGGTGTGGATGATGAGGTGGAGCGGGTTTATGCGGACCCTTATCTGGAAGGGTGCAGGCCGATGGAATAGTTGGTCCGTCATCTCGATGGGAAATCGTTGGATCTTGCCGAGGAAAGGTGTTGGTTGGTCGGAACAGTCCATCATTGATGATCAAGTGAGAACGATCTCAGTATTGTGCCCCCTCGCTATATGTGACTATAGTTCGGTCGCCGTTTCCATTGCCATTGGCGTAGCCATTGTCATTTCCATGGTCGAGGGCGTTGGTGCTGACAACGACGTTGTTGACGAGACTAAACCTCCTTCTTTGTTGCTGGCCCCTCGACTCGGAAGAGGAATTTTCCGAGATAGTTGGTCGAGGTCGAGCATTGTACCGAGTTAGCTGAAGTCGAGCGACGATGCACTGAATTTCCTGAAGTTGTCGCATAAGGTCGGTGTTATGCCTTAATGCTTGATTGAGCTTGATGGTTGTCTTCTCATATTTCTCACTAAACGTGCGGAGCTGTGCCTGCGTCGTGGCCGTTTCGCGGTCTGCAAGAGGAGGGATGTTTTTAGTAGTGGACGGGATATCCACCGGCGGAGCCTGTTGGGATGTTCCGGCTTCGGCTGAAGAGCCGATCATTGCATTCTTTAGTCGCTTCACCATCGTAAGCGGACTCGGCGGAAGGTTTTAGCCAAGAAACCTAAAGCTCATCGAAGTTGAGATGTCAATGCGCGACAACAACGCAAATCCTAGTGCTCTCAATGAAAGCACCAAATGATGATAACAAAAAATGTCATAAACATCCAAGATTCCAATTACTAGTTTGATCGTATAGACAAGAGCAGAAAGCGGTAAATTACACGAGAGATTTATAGTGGTTCGGCCTCGAGAGGGGCCTACATCCACTTTGAAGGGTCGTTGGAATATTATTAGTAACACGAAGTTACAAGGCCAAGACTATCTCATGACATGTCATTACATTCATCTCTAAGTTATATCATGTAATAATTATCATATATTAGGAAAAAGACACTTTCCCCTTCTTCTTCCTCAAAGTGGAGATGCCATTAGAGGAGCTCTCAAGAGGTCTCAAGCTCACAAAATCCAACCCCCTTGAAGTGTGATGCCATGGGGTATTTATGTGATAACCCCAAACTTCCACGGAATGAAAGTAAGAGATGATCATTTGGGATACAACATAAATACAATAATACAAATCACAGGAACAACATAGCATAGGAAATTCATAGAGTAACAACATCATAGCAGCGGAAATATAATGTCATCAACCACAGAAAATCCACAGTCACACAATTCAAAATTATTACATCAAGTTTCAGCCAACTGGAATAAGTTTCAACATCAAAATAGAACAACATGAAATAAAATAAGTTTGATGTCTGAAATTAAAAAGAGAAAAATGCAGTAGTAGCAAATGATAGACGTCTTCAATCTCCAAATCATCACCTCTCCACGAAAGTAAATCCAAGAAAGATAATAAGCAGCTCCAAAGAAAAGACTCCAAGCAAAGAATGAACCTGTTTACTTGGCTGCCCATGTAAAAAGGAGGGCACCCGAGTTTGCAAAAAGGTGAAACAAACTACAGGTCAGTCGTGGGACTGGTGTGAGAATTCTTAACTAAATTAACTACTAGTAATGAGGCAAATCCAAAGACCACACCACTAACGCGGAACGGGTTTATTCTAATGGATTGCCGTGCATAATAGTGTCAGAATAAATGATTAGTGAATCGTATAACAACGTTACGCTTTTTCGAAAAATGGAATCACCATAAGACCCAGGTCCCATCACACAATGCAACACAAACCAGAGGATAGGGTTTTTCCTTATAGTGATTAAACATGCTAAGTACGACAAATACGAGTTTATTATTATTAGTATATATCAAAACATTTCAAAGTAAATGTATAAATCCTAGGAAGAATAGTATCCCATACTACTATGCCTCCATACTAGTAATACAATCAAATTCGTAGGGTCGTATTTGGATTTTGGTTTCCATCATGAGTCAAGGCTAGGGAGGAGCTCCTACCGATTCGAGACACTCTAGCTAATGTCTCAGGATCCCCCGCAGTGAACCCTTGGAAAGATGCAGGGCCGGTCCACCATACGAGTTGCAGATTAGTTATTCCTGAAGACACGTTTCCCAGTCCTATAGGACCTATCATCCGAGGCGCCTCATTCCATCATCCACATAAGTAAAATGTTGGGCCATGTTAAAACCCAATCACCACTTCTAGCTAGAAAGAAACGTGCTGCTCTCCCTGCGTTCCCTTCTCCCGTTTTAGACTCCGCCGGTGTGTGAGGCTCGTGAAGTCACGCTGTACACAATGCTATGCCTAAACAAGCTATGCTTTGATCGTCCCACAAGGCCTGCTTTTCAACAAAACCTTGATCCTATGCATCTTAGCATGCCACATCATCACTCTATATCGTACTACCAATCCTTTTGAAGAAATATATGAACCGGTGTTAAGCAAGAAAATAAATTCCCCGCCACCAAACATCCATACCTTCGACAAAAGATCAATAACATGATATCTGATAGAGTATGATGTCAGACACACAATCCATTTATTAGCTTATGCTCTGGGTCTGAGCGAAAGCCAAACCTGTGAAATCAACACGTACGTCTGGGCAATGACCGTGACCCTTGAATTGGGAGCAAGTCAAATCAGGGCCTCGATCATTGTCCATTCGAGGGAGGATTTACGGTCTTCATACGCCATCTTCATACTTCAATTAACGTTGTTTTGATTATTTAGAATGAGAGAACTCGGACTTTCCAAATAATCCTCGTATATATATATATATATATATATATTGAAAATCATTCTTATTCGTTAATAATATTTTTTATTAACGATTCATTCCTATTTTAATTATTTAAAATAATTAAATTTTAATTAACGACGCTTCAGGTCAATAGACGACCCTAACGCTGCTTTCAACAGATTTTGATTTTCACATTCCTCAAAATCTAACTGTTGGATCATAACGTATGTTATATCGTTGGAAAGAATTTTCCGAGATGGTCCTAATGTTTTCAGTTTTGGGAAAATCCGACGGTCGGATCTTCCGGTATAATCGTTTAAAGATACGATTTCAAAATGTGAACTGCCACGCTCGATTCGATAAATTTTAATTATATTTATATATAAATATATTTCTTTAACTTCTTTTATCCATATGGAATAGCCTATTATATTTCAATGTCGCAAATTCGTTCTTTCATCTTATATTTACATTAAAATGTAAATTATAATTCATCGTTCACTTCATTCTTTTAATCTTACATTTATATTAAAATGTAAATTATAATTCATCGTTCGCTTCATTCTTTTAATCTTACGTTTATATTAAAATGTAAATTATAATTCATCGTTCCTAATTACATATGAAAATTAAAGGTGACTTCTTTATCTTACGGTGTGATATCATACTTTAATTACACATAATAATAATGTGAATTTCATGCGGTGTAATTATTGTCTTAATTTTGCATTAAAAATAAATGTAAATTTCATACGTGTAAATTCATACTTTATTTACATTGATAAAAATGTAAATTTTCATACGGTGAAGATTGCCACTTTTAATCACATTAAAATAATGTAAATTTTTCCTATGGTGTAAATTCCTATTTTATTTACATTAAAAATAATGTAAATCTAATTTCAATGTAAATCCCTACTTTATTTACATTAATAAAAATGTAAGTTTTATTTCATGTCAATCTTCTTACTTATTATTACATTTTAAAAATGTAAATCTTAATTTCATGCGACCTTTACTTTATATTATAAAAATGTAAAATTTAATACATGTCAATTTCTTTCATTCAATTTTACATATAAACATGTAAATTTCAAGTCATTGCAAATTCCTACTTAAATTTTACATAAAAAAATGTAAGTTTACATACGGTGAAAATTCCTATTTTATTTACATTAAAAATAATGGAAATTTATATACAGTGAAATTCACATGTTAATTACAAAGAAAAATGTAATTTTTAACATTCGACATTAATTCACTTTATAACTTACATATAAAAATGTAAATTTTAGCATACGATGAAATTCACATGTTAACTACAAAGAAAAATGTATTTTTTAACATACGACATTAATTCACTTTATAATTTGCATATAAAAATGTAAATATTAACATACGATGAAATTCACATGTTAATTACAAAGAAAATGTAATTTTTAACATACGACATTAATTCACTTTATAACTTACATATAAAAATGTAAATTCTAACATACGATGAAATTCACATGTTAACTACAAAGAAAAATGTAATTTTTACCCACTACGCAAAATCTACTTTAATTTAACATCATAAAAATGTAAGCTTTCCTATTTTAATTCACAATAAAAATAATGTAAATTGCATAACGATGTAAATTTCATAACGATGTGAATTCCTACTTTAATTCACCCATAAAAATAATGTAAATTACATATCGATGTAAATTTCATGGCGATGTGAATTTCATAACGATGAACAAGATGATAGATTTATATGCGATTCATGTCCAATATTTCGTGTCCAATTCTACCACAACAATATTTTGAATAATACAGGGATCAATTAGAATTATTAACATATGGTTTTACAAGATAAACAAATGAATCACCAAACTCAGATCTAACATTTAAACTTGCAGATCTAATCATAACGTCGCAAACGATTTAGATCCATTACTTAGAATGACAACAATCGTGGATCTATTTATTTTAAACCATTTAAACTTCACACAACGCAATAATAATAATTAAATTAATTAAATTATATTAAAAATAAATTCTCACCTATCTTGGATTTGAGATGAAGGTTCGGATTCAATCAGATCTCGTGTTCAAGGTCACGACAGTTTCAGATCTGAAAGATTTTAATTTGAAGATCATACGAATAAATCAAAACTGACTTTTAACAACTGTCGCTGTAACGTTTAAAAGCGTGGCAAAACTGAGATTGTTCATACCTTATAATTTCAGTTTTGTTCAAAACTTCAAATTCAGAATTCGGAAGATTGGATCAATGGTATTACGAACGGATTGTTGGATGCTGACTGCCATGGGGAAGCGCACGCACGTCGAAAAGCAGGGGAGGTGCGGTTCGTCATGGAGGGATCGGCGGCGGGATTTGTGGTGTGGGTTTTGAGGGTCGGGGCGGGCTAACGGGGGCACGAGGGGAGGTGGTTCTTGTCGGAGAGGGAAGAGGAGAGAAGGAGCTTCGGAAAACTCAACTACGGGGTGGTCTAATTGTGAGTGGATTGATGGGAAAATGGAGATGAAAATTTAAAGGAGGGGCGGCTATGGATTCAACTGATCGGGGAAGAAGAACGAAGGTACGACCCATATTTATAAGAGTATTTTCCACGTATTTCTATTTTATTTAATTTATTTAATTTCGAAAAATAAGGTTTTTTCGTTCGAACTCCAATTCGCGCTCAACGACTATCGAACAATAGGTTTTGACGCCTTCTGAACGCAATGGCGCTATTACCGAAGTCCAATTCTGAAGTTAAAAGCATGTTTCTTTTATTTTCAAATTAATTCTTTTATTTTTAATTCGAACGTACTTTCTAATTTTACTGGGGTCACATACGAAGTCAGAAAAATCCAGAAAATTTATTTTTGACTTTCTTATGACGATACGGTCCTAACAAAATTTATTTCGTCGAATCCTGAGACTGTTTGAAAAATGGCTATTTTTCAGTCAATTAATTTTGACCGAAATTGACAAAACACAGTTTCTTTTTCCACGCTCACATACTAGCTTCAAAAATCATGAAATTTGAAACCTAGCAATAATTTTACATCCCGGACCCAACAAAAGTGGTTTCGTCGAATTTCGAGGTCGTATGCAAAATGTCGATTTTCAAGGGCGATATAATCTCTATAGCGACCTTTCTGAAAATTCATTTGGCCCTAACTTTTGATTTCCCCTATGAAACTTCGATTTTTCAGATTCGCTAGAAAGATATTCATTAACAGATTTAAATATTTTTCGTTCCATCAAAATCCTGTTTATTCTGCATTGTGTGTAGTCAGTCAAAGTTCAGGTTTGACTTTTCAAACTACCGTCCTTTTTCTAATTCCTTTTACAATTAAATTAAATATATTCATGTTAAATTCAATTAAAATAAATTTCTAGCCATTTTTATTTAAAATAATTTATTTTAAATATTTAAACACCCCTAAAATCTCTAAAATGAAAATTTTAAATTGGCCCCAAATTTCAGGGTTGTTACAGTCTCTCCCGCTTAAGAACTTTTCGTCCTCGAAAAGAAAAAGGGAAGAATAGAAGGGTAGGAACCAACATAAAGAATAGAAAATATTTTAAGCGTGCCTCAGAATAAAACTAATCGGGGATATCCATTCTGCATTTGGGGTAGGCTCGTTTGATACTCTCCTCAGTTTCCCAAGAGCAGTCTCTAGGATCACTGCTCCATTGCACTTTGACTAGGTTGATCTTCTTGTTTCTAAGCTCCCTAGTTTCCTTGCCAATGATTTTCAGTGGTTCTCTTCTCACTGCTAGGCTTGGGGTAATTTCCAATTCTTGTTGTGCAGCTTCCTCCACAACTAGATCCGGATCATGGACATGCCTTCGAAGTTGAGATACATGGAATACATCGTGCACTCCAGGCAACCAGTCGGGCATCTGAATTTTGTAGGCTAGGGTGCCAATCTTTTCAAGAATAGGGAAGGGGCCGATGAATTTAGGTGCCAATTTTCCTGTCTTTCCAAAACGGATAACACATCGCATTGGAGCGACTTTCAGATAAACATCGTCACCCACTTCAAAAGCTAGCTCTCGCCTTCTTACATCTTCATAGCTTTTCTGTCTACTTTGGGCAGCCAATAGTCGCTTCTTAATAAAGTCAACTTTTTCCGAAGCTTCTCGGATCATGTCTGGACCCAACACAAGCCGATTTCCTTTTTCAACCCAACATGCTGGCGATCTACACGGCCTACCATATAAGGCTTTAAATGGAGACATTTTCGAACTTGCTTGATAGCTATTGTTGTACGAGAATTCAACTAAATGCAAGTGATCCTCCCAAGAACCTCCAAAATCGAGTATGCAAGCTTGCAATAGATCTTCAAGGATGCGATTCACTCGCTCAGTCTGGCCGTCAGTCTGAGGGTGATACGCGGTACTGAGATTTAACTTCGTTCCCAACTCATTTTGGAGTGCTTCCCAAAATTTGCTAGCAAAGATAGGATCACGGTCGCTAACGATGCTACTAGGAACTCTGTGTAAAAGAAAAGATTAATATTTACTTTGAAAAATAAATTTTCATTTCGATTATGATGAAAAGAAAAGATTTAGTTTTATTACCCTTGTAGCCTGACGATTTCTTTGAAATAGATCTGCGCCAGACTTTGAGCAGTTCTAGTGGATTTGATACGTATGAAATGAGCAGACTTTGTGAAGCGATCCACGATCACCCATATGTTGTCATTTCCTTTCCTAGTACGAGGCAGACCATCTATAAAATCCATGGCGATTTGGTCCCACTTCCAATCTGGTACTTCTAATGGCTGCAACAATCCTGCCAGCTTTTGCTGATCACTTTTTACTTGTTGGCATGTGGGGCATCTACTCACATAAATGGATATATCCCTCTTCATAGACCTCCACCAAAATGTGCACTTTAAGTCTTGATACATTTTTCTCACACCGGGGTGGATGCAAAGCTTTGATTTGTGACCCTCATCTAAAACTTCTCTTATGAGTTCGGGGATACTTGGAACCCAAATCCGCCCGTGCAATCTAAGAACTCCCTTGCCATCTATTTGGAAGTCCGTGTTTTCACCTCCTTGAATTCTTTCAATCTTTTTCCGAATAAAAGCATCACTTCTCTGGAGAGAGGCGATCTTATCAATTAGAGAAGGGGTGATGATGAGGCTTGCGACAATGACTTCCTTTCTACTAAGTACGTCTTCCACAACATTGGCTTTCCCTGGCGTATATAAGATGTCAAGATCGTATGCCGCCAGAAATTCTAGCCATCGTTGCTGCCTTAAATTCAGATCCTTTTGATCGAAGAGATACTTCAAAGATTGATGGTCTGTGTATAATTCAAATTTTTCTCCCAAAAGATAATGTCTCCAAAATTTTAAAGCAAAGACTACGACCAACAACTCTAAGTCATAGACACGATAATTTTTCTCATGCGGCTTTATTTGACGACTTGCAGATGCAACAACTCTGCCCTTTTGCATCAGTACCGCACCAAGACCACCACTTTGAGAAGCATCGGTGTAGACCTTCAAATCTTGGTTTCCATCGATGATGGTAAGTACGGGAGCAGTAGTCAAACTCATCTTTAGCTTTTGGAATGCCTCCTCACAATCCGATGTCCAATTGAACTTGGCATGCTTCTTGGTAAGCTTTGTTAATGGGCTAGATAGCTTGGCGAAATCTTTGACAAATTTCCTGTAATATCCGGCCAATCCTAGGAAGCTTCTTACTTCAGTGGGTGTACTGGGCTGCTTCCAATCTCGAATGGCGGCAATTTTACCTGGATCAACTGCGATTCCTTCTTTTGACACAACATGGCCCATCTTCTTGCCAAAATGTGCATTTGGAAAACTTTGCTTTTAGAACATTTCGTCGCAGAATTTCCAACACTTCCCTTAAATGCCCTTCATGCTCCTCCTTAGTTTTAGAATAGATTAGAATATCATCAATGAAGACTAGGACGAATTTATTTAGGACCTCCCGGAAGACCCTATTCATCAAGTCAAAAAAGTAGGCTGGAGCATTGCATAAACCGAACGACATCACTAACCATTCGTAGAATATATCAGGACCTCTGAAGGCGGTCAAAGGTATGCATTCTTCAGCTATGCGGAGTTGGTGGAAACCTGTGGCTAGGTCCATCTTAGAAAACAGCTTGGCTCCATTCAATTGGTCCATCAAATCATCTATGCGGGGCAAGGGGTATTTGTTCTTCAATGTTTGTTTGTTAAGATCGCGGTAATTGACACAAAATCTTAGAGTACAGTCCGATTTGGGGACAAACACCACAGCTGCACCCCAATTAGGAAAGCTAGGTCGGATGAGTCCCTTCCATAGAAGCTGCTTAGTTTGGGTTTGCAATTCTTCCTTTTCTTTAGGAGTCATCCTTCTGATAGCATGAACTACATGTCTTGCATTAGGAGCAAGATCAATCCTGAAATCGATTTTCCTTCGTGGGGGTAGGCTGTCCACTTCTTCAAATACATCCGCGTAATCTTTGACCATGGGAATATTTTCTAAGGAAATGGGAGTGATCTCTAGGGAAGACCAAAATGCCTTTCTGTCAGATTTTGGCCCATGGCAAGGTATAGCAACAGTGTTTCCGAAACCTGTTTTCACCTTAACCACTCTTTCTGAACATAATACTTCAGCGTCATATTTGTCTAGCCAATCAAGACCGAGGATGATATCAAACTCGGAGAAATTCATAATGATCAAGTTAAATGGAAATTTGAAATAGGAGTAAGATACAGGCACTTTACAAAATAAATCTAGAGTGGTAGAACCTCCTACAGGGGTGTGAACATTTAGTGGTTCTTTAAGACTTCTTTGCTTTAGTTTCAATTTCCGGACCGCATTGCTAGAAATAAAGCTTCTCGATGCACCTGTATCAAATAAGGCAGTAACAGGGATATTTTGAACAGAAATGGTACTATCTAAAACATCAGGCTTACCTTCTCCTTCGTAAGAAGTAGGAGCGGAAGAATATGGTGCACTTTCCCCTTCATACACATGTGCAAACTACGCTCCTTTCAACAACGGACAGTTTGGCTTGATATGACCCTTCTTATGGCAATTATAGCATTCCTTGGTGTCGTCGCATCGGGCCTTCTTAGGATTCCTGCAGTCCTTGCTGTAGTGCCCAAACTTTTGGCAGTTGTAGCATTGCACCTTTGACTTATCGTGCCCCTTAGCAGCTCCAGAATTGCTTCCTTCAGTCTTCTTCTCTGTTTGCTTCCTCTTATTGTTGGCTAAGCTCCTTTCCCTGTCTTGTTGGGAATTCTTCCTATCATTTTCCTCATATCGACAAGCGAACTCCACCAGCCTATTGAATGAAAGGTCGATGTGGGCAATGGCTCTATCAATATACTTCCTCGCAAGCCCATTTATGAACCTCTTGTTCTTCTGAAAGTCATCCTGAACCAATTCAGAGGCATAGCGGGAGAGGTCTTCAAATCTTCGTACATATTCTGAAATGGTCTTGTCGCCCTGCTTCAGATTGGCGAACCGTCATGTAGTTTCTCCACCTCCTGCCTTGGAATGTATTTGTCATTGAAAAGCTCCTTAAACCTTGTCCAAGTCATATTATCTGCAATCCCTCCAACTGTAACAGTGTCCCACCAGTTTTGAGCTTCCTCTTGTAACAGCCATGAAGCCACTAATCTTTTCCTATGATCCTCCAACTCTAATCCTCCAAAAATCTTTTCACAGTTCCTCAGCCAAGCTTGAGCTTGTGTGACAGTCTTAGTACCCTTGAATGGCACTCCTCCCAAGTTTTTGTATTTCTTTACCATCTTATCCAAATCAAAGGGCTGCGGTGGTGCTGGTTGTTGAATAGTAGCCTCCTCAGTTCCAGTAGCATTCTGCCTCCTTGCTCTAGCTCTAGCGGCAGCGGTACTCATTTCTAGTTAGTTCTGTACGATCAAGGAAAGAGTCAGAACAACTATAATGGTGATTTAAAGAAATGATGAAGATGAAAGGACGGATGAAAAGATGATGATAGAATGACTGACTATTATATATTCACATGAAATGCTCGCCATAGAATATTGTGATTCTATGTAAACGAATTATCATAAATATGTTATATCCCAAACCTAAGTTTAACCAAAGCTCTGATACCAACTGTGATAACCCCAAACTTCCACGGACTGAAAGTAAGAGATGATCATTTGGGATACAACATAAATACAATAATACAAATCTCAGGAACAACATAACATAGGAAATTCATAGAGTAACAACATCATAGCAGCGGAAATATAATGTCATCAACCACAGAAAATCCACAGTCACATAATTCTAAATTATTACATCAAGTTTCAGCCAAGTGGAATAAGTTTCGACTTCAAAATAGAACAACATGAAATAAAATAAGTTTGATATCTGAAATTAAAAAGAGAAAAATGCAGTAGTAGCAAATGATAGACGTCTTCAAGTTCCAAATCATCACCTCTCCACGAAAGCAAATCCAAGAAGATAATAAGCAGCTCCAAAGAAAAGACTCCAAGCAAAGAATGAACCTGTTTACTTGGCTGCCCGTGTAAAAAGGAGGGCACCTGAGTTTGCAAAAAGGTTAAACAAACTACAGGTCAGTCGTGGGACTGGTGTGAGAATTCTTAACTAAATTAACTACTAGTAATGAGGCAAATCCAAAGACAACGCCACTAACGCGGAACGGGTTTATTCTAATGGATTGCCGTGCATAATAGTGTCAGAATAAATGATAAGTGAATCGTACAACACATCACACAATGCAACACAAACCAGATGATAGGGTTTTACCTTATAGTGATTAAACATGCTAAATACGAAAAATACGAGTTTAATATTATTATTAGTATATATCAAAACATTTCAAAGTAAATGTATAAATTCTAGGAAGAATATTATCCCATACTACTATGCCTCCATACTAGTAATACAATCAAATTCGTAGGGTCATATTTGGATTTTGGTTTCCATCATGAGTCAAGGCTAGGGAGGAGCTCCTACCGATTCGAGACACTCTAGCTAATGTCTCAGGATCCCCCGCAGTGAACCCTTGGAAAGCTGCCGGGTCGGTCCACCATACGAGTTGCGGATTAGTTATTCCTGAACACATGTTTCCCAGTCCTATAGGACCTATCATCCGAGGCGCCTCATTCCATCATCCACAAAAGTAAAATGTTGAGCCGTGTTAAAACCCAATCACCACTTCTAGCTAGAAAGAAACGTGCTTCTCTCCCTGCGTTCCCTTCTCCTGTTTTAGACTCCGCCGGTGTGTGAGGCTCGTGAAGTCACGCTGTACACAAAGCTATTCCTAAACAGGCTATGCTTTGATCATCCCACAAGGCCTTCTTTTCAACAAAACCTTGATCCTATGCATCATAGCATGCCACATCATCACTCCATATCGTACTACCAATCCTTTAAAGAAATATATGAACGGGTGTTAAGCAAGAGAATAAATTCCTTGCCACCAAACATCCATACCTTCGACAAAAGATCAATAATATGATATTTGATAGAGTATGATGTCAGACACACAATCCATTTATTAGCTTATACTCTGGGTCTGAGCGAAAGCCAAACCCGTGAAATCAACACGTACGTCTGGGCAATGACCGTGACCCTTGAATTGGGTGCAAGTCAAATCAGGGCCTCGATCGTTGTCCATTCGAGGGAGGATTTACGGTCTTCATACGCCTTCTTCATACTTCAATTAATGTCGTTTTGATTATTTAGAATGAGAGAACTCGGACTTTCCAAATAATCCTCGTATATATATATATATGTATATATATATATATATATTGAAAATCATTCTTATTCGTTAATAATATTTTTATTAACGATTCATTCCTATTTTAATTATTTAAAATAATTAAATTTTAATTAACAATGCTTCAGGTCAATGGACGACCCTGGCGCTGCTTTCAACAAATTTTGATTTTCACATTCCTCAAAATCTAACCGTTGGATCATAACGTATCTTATATCGTTGGAAATAATTTTCCGAGATGGTCCTAATGTTTTCAGTTTTGGGAAAATCCGACGGTCAGATCTTCCGGTACAATCGTTTAAAGATATGATTTTAAAATGTGAACTACCACGCTCGATTCGATAAATTTTAATTATATTTATATATTAATATATTTCTTTAACTTCTTTTATCCATATGGAATAGCCTATTATATTTCAACGTCGCAAATTCATTCTTTCATCTTATATTTACATTAAAATGTAAATTATAATTCATCATTCACTTCATTCTTTTAATCTTACATTTATATTAAAATGTAAATTATAATTCATCGTTCTCTTCATTCTTTTAATCTTACGTTTATATTAAAATGTAAATTATAATTCATCGTTCCTAATTACATATGAAAATTAAAGGTGACTTCTTTATCTTACGGTGTGATATCATACTTTAATTACACAAAAAAATAATGCGAATTTCGTGCGGTGTAAATCTTGTCTTAATTTTGCATTAAAAATAAATGTAAATTTCATACGTGTAAATTCATACTTTATTTACATTGATAAAAATGTAAATTTTCATACGGTGAAGATTCCTACTTTTAATCACATTAAAATAATGTAAATTTTGCCTACGATGTAAATTCCTATTTTATTTACATTAAAAATAATGTAAATCTAATTTCAATGTAAATCCCTACTTTATTTACATTAATAAAAATGTAAGTTTTATTTCATGTCAATCTTCTTACTTGTTATTACATTATAAAAATGTAAATCTTAATTTCATGCGACCTTTACTTTATATTATAAAAATGTAAAATTTAATACATGTCAATTTCTTTCATTCAATTTTACATATAAACATGTAAATTTCAAGTCATCGCAAATTCCTACTTAAATTTTACATAATAAAATGTAAATTTACATACGGTGATAATTCCTATTTTTTATTTACATTAAAAATAAAGTAAATTTACATACGGTGAAATTCACATGTTAATTACAAAGAAAAATGTAATTTTTAATAGACGACATTAATTCACTTTATAACTTACATATAAAAATGTAAATTTTAGCATATGATGAAATTCACATGTTAACTACAAAGAGAAATGTAATTTTTTACATACGACATTAATTCACTTTATAATTTACATATAAAAATGTAAATTTTAACATACGATGAAATTCACATGTTAATTACAAAGAAAAATGTAATTTTTAACATACGACATTAATTCACTTTATAACTTAAATATAAAAATGTAAATTTTAACATACGATGAAATTCACATGTTAACTACAAAGAAAAATGTAATTTTTACCCACTATGCAAAATATACTTTAATTTAACATCATAAAAATGTAAGCTTTCCTACTTTAATTCACAATAAAAATAATGTAAATTGCATAACGATGTAAATTTCATAACGATGAGAATTCCTACTTTAATTCACCCATAAAAATAATGTAAATTACATATCGATGTAAATTTCATGGCGATTGAATTTCATAACGATGAACAAGATGATAGATTTATATGTGATTCATGTCCAATATTTCGTGTCCAATTCTACCACAACAATATTTTGAATAATACAGGGATCAATTAGAATTATTAACATATGGTTTTACAAGATAAACAAATAAATCACCAAACTCAGATCTAACATTTAAACTTGCGGATCTAATCATAACGTCGCAAACGATTTAGATCCATTACTTAGAATGACAACAATCGCGGATCTATTTATTTTTAACCATTTAAACCTCACACAACGCAATAATAATAATTAAATTAATTAAATTATATTAAAAATAAATTCTCACCTATCTTGGATTTGAGATGAAGGTTCGGATTCAATCAGATCTCGTGTTCAAGGTCACGACAGTTTCGGATCTGAAAGATTTTAATTTGAAGATCATACGAATAAATCAGAACTGACTTTTAACAACTGTCGCTGTAACATTTAAAAGCGTGGCAAAACTGAGATTGTTCATACCTTATAATTTCAGTTTTGTTCAAAACTTCAAATTCAGAATTCGGAAGATTGGATCAATGGTTTTACGAATGGATTGCTGGATGCTGACCGCCTTGGAGAGGCGCACGCACGCCGAGAAGCAGGGGAGGCGCGGTTCGTCGTTGAGGGCTCGACGGCAGGATTTGCGGCGCGAGTTTCGAGGGTCGGGGCGAGCTAATGGGTGCACGAGGGGAGGTGGTTCTTGTCGGAGAGGGAAGAGGAGAGAAGGAGCTTCGGAAAACTCAACTACGAGGTGGTCTAATTGTGAGTGGATTGATGGGAAAATGGAGATGAAAATTTAAACGGGGGGCGGCTATGGGTTCAACTGATCGGGGAAGAAGAACGAAGGTACGGCCCGTATTTATAAGAGTATTTTCCACGAATTTCTATTTTATTTAATTTATTTAATTCCGAAAAATAGGGTTTTTTCGTTCGAACTCCAATTCGCGCTCAACGACTGTCAAACAATAGGTTTTGACGCCTTCTGAACGCAATGGCGCTATTGTCGAAGTCCAATTCTGAAGTTAAAAGCATGTTTCTTTTATTTTCAAATTAATTCTTTTATTTTTAATTCGAACGTACTTTCTAATTTTACTGGGGTCACATACGAAGTTAGAAAAATCCAAAAAAATTATTTTTGACTTTCTTATGACGATACGGTCCTAACAAAATTTATTTCGTCGAATCATGAGACTGTTTGAAAAATAGCTATTTTTCAGTCAATTAATTTTGACCGAAATTGACAAAACACAGTTTCTTTTGCCACGCTCACATACTAGCTTCAAAAATCATGAAATTTGAAACCTAGCAATAATTTTACATCCCGGACCCAACAAAAGTGGTTTCGTCGAATTCCGAGGTCGTATGCAAAATGTCGATTTTCAAGGGCGATATAATCTCTATAGCGACCTTTCTGAAAATTCATTTGGCCATAACTTTTGATTTCCGCTATGAAACTTCGATTTTTCAGATTCGTTAGAAAGATATTCATTAACAGATTTAAATATTTTTCGTTCCATCAAAATCGTGTTTATTCTGCATCCTGTGTAGTCAGTCAAAGTTCAGGTTTGACATTTCAAACTACCGTCCTTTTCTAATTCCTTTTATAATTAAATTAAATATATTCGTGTTAAATTCAATCAAAATAAATTTCTAGCCATTTTTATTTAAAATAATTTATTTTAAATATTTAAACACCCCTAAAATCTTTAAAATGAAAATTTTAAATTGGCCCCAAATTTCAGGGTTGTTACAATTTATAGGATAGGGGTTAGGTATGATAAGGTAGGAGTAGGTAGGAGTAGGTGAAAATAGGGGACCATACCCAGAATTTCGCACGTAACACCCGCGCCCACATAAATTTTGCACCTAGTCTTGGGGTACGTACTTTGCACCTCGTGGGGTGCGAAATTCATACCCCATGGGGGTACGAAATTCGTACCATGTACGATACGAGTTTCGCACCTTGCCCGGAGCGAAACTCATGCTCTTCGGGGGTACGAAATTCGTACCCTGAAGGGTATGAATTTCGTACCTCCTAAGGTACAAAATTCGCACCCCCGGGGATGAATTTTGCACCCAGTTGGGTGCGAATTTCTAGAGGTACGACGTTCACATTATGAGAGGCGCAAAGGCCGAGGGCATGGGTGTTTTGGGCCTCGAGGTTCGGGCTCGCAATTCCTAGGGATTCAAAGCCTTGGTCCAGAAATATGTTAGGGGTGTTGCGAGCCCTTGGCGGCATGGTTCCTCTTCAACCCTGTCTCCTTCACTCCTAAGCGTCCCTCTCGGCCTTAGTCCCACATGCTGCGTTGGGTCGAGCGTGTCTCATGTACTTTTGGGAACTGGGCCAAAAAGCCGGTTAATACATTGTGACCGAAATATGGGTATTTGGCTAGGAACATCAGTCGTTGGGATTCGTTTGGAGTTCAGAGCGTTAAACAAGTAATTGAAGCATTAAATATTAATATTATATATATACATATATACCAAATAGAAAACCTAGTCCTATCTCTGCATAAGCAGCCGCCGCAACTTATAACCCAAGGCCAGAAATGCTCGAAAATTTTCCCTTCAATCATGAACAATCTGCAATGAATTAATTAAAACTTCTAATACGAAAATCAAAGATCAAGATGATATCTTTAAATTGGTATAGGTATGATCGGGTTTAGTTGTGTAAATCGTTCAGAATTATTGCTCGAATAGGGCACGTTCGCTGAGGTTTTCTAATGCGAGGGGAGAGGCGAGTGCGCCGTGACATTGCTCGACGATGGAGCTTGAGTGGGGAGTCAATGTGGTCACCTTGGATAGAGGTCCTACGCCTTGGTTTGCATGCGATATGGAAGCTTTGAAGCCGTGTACGGATTCTTTTTTCCGGTGCCTGGAGTAAGGAGGAAACGGGATTGAAGTGGTAGATTATTAAACTTGATTAATTATGTTAAATAAGTTTTTATTATTATCTTAAGTAATTAAATGTATAAAATATCATATCTTATGCAAATGACATCAAAATTGCGCAAACCAAGGTGCGTTGGAATCGTGGAGTTGAGCACAATGCGTATGAGTCAAGTTGGAAAACATTTGGATCATTTAGAATTTTTGGTTGAATTAAACGTCATGTTTAATTTAATTGAAACAATCATTTTATAAAGATTCCATAACAGATAAAAGTGAAAACTCTCTCACTCAATTGTTTTGTTATGTTATTATAATCATATTTAAAAATGTATTGACTACTTATGCTGATTTTTATCTGATTAATTATTACAAATTGTTTTACAGTGCGTGGCAGTTCACATGACAAATTGTTTGCAAACCATATAGATAAATGGATGATTGTTTGTGTTATGATTTGAAAAATAATTAACATGTATAAAACGATGTTAAAATGTTTGTGGTAGTTAAAATTGGATTAAACATCCACTTAAAAGTCTGACGACTTGTTTATGTTCACCTATTTACGTAATATTGATTTGGTTAAATAATAACTTGAATTGAATAAGTTGTAATTAATTTGGATCGAATAAATAATTATTTAATTGATTATTTACTGGTTGAAAAACTACATGGGCATTGGGATGATATTTGATTTACACTAATCCCAAGTGTTTAGATTGGATGTTAATCGATTGATTGACAGACCGATATAAGCGTTAAATAATCATTTAAGGCTTATATGGATGTAAGTGCACACTGGATATTAATTCGATGTTTGATAGTTGTTTACAACTATTGTTGGATGCATAAATCTATATAAATGGAATTAAATGATGTTTGGTTGAATTTTACTCCAATTGGAATAAATATGAATATTTTAATAATATAACATTCAGGGAAAATCAAAGTTTGATTTAGATGCCCGATTCTGGATGGACGTGTAGATATAAAAATATCGATGAATATTTGTAACTGCAACGAATGGTTTTGAAGTGAATTTAATATACTTTTCGCATATCAAAGTTTTTGATTTAAAATGAGTAATAACTTTCGAAGTGAAGTTCAGTTAGGCCACTCGACAAACGTTTTAAAAGAGGTTTTCTTTCGGAAGTTACTCGTTTATTTTTATAACGACTGTAAGGAAAATTTGAGCATATTAAAATTGATCGTATAGTGAAATATGCGATTTTGAAGATAAACGACTAAAATGAGATTTTAGAGAGGATTATATATATATATATTTTATATAATTTATAAAAATGGTTTAGAAGCGCTTAGATTTATATTTAAAATTTATAAATCGATTCAGGCTCGAATAGATCGCGTCATGCAGCGACAATTCATGAACATCATCCCGTAACTTCGAATTGACGTAACGAGAGATCCGACTGTCAGATTCTCCTAAAACCGGAAGCATTGGGTTCATATCGGAAAGAGATTCCAAATGATAATAAGTGCTTTAAAATCTAATGGTAAGATTTTAATTTTAGACCAAATCAGTTTTGGAAAAGATCGCCATTGAGGAAGTTCGGTGTCCAAAGTTGGAAACCGACTGTAAGGGCATTAATAAATTTATTAAAAATATGAATAAATTATGTTAAATCATAAAAAATGATTTAGAAAGATTAATGTATGAAATATTCCCAAATTTGAAAAGATAAAAGATATTTTTATCTAAATGAACTGGTTAACAACTAGAGTTAAGAACCAAAAGGAATATGCAATGATTCCTGAGAGTATAGTCAAGTAGCACCTGTGAGATCTAACTAGAAATTATTACGTTAGGTGAGGGTGGGAAGAACTGAAAGGAACATCGGGTATTCGACTAAGATCAGATGATGTTTTCTAAAAAGATTAGTAATCCAATGGTTTTAATTAACTTATTGGATTGTGAATGGTTTTTGTATAACCGGAAATTTTCCAATGTATGAATGGAAGTTATCTTCGGATAACACTTTTATTATATCAAAAAAATATACAGGTGATATACAAAGCGTGCAATGACTAGAAGCTCTCCACACAGGGAGTGTATAGCCATGATGCAAACAAGCAAGACTTACCTATGAAAATTACATACTAGTGTTACCTTATACAAATCACATAACATAGTTCTTGAATTACTATTTCAAAGTGACCATTGTTGACTCCATCAAACACAGGACTTTGCTCAGTAACCAGTGAACTGAAGTCCAAGATGTCTGCTACGTGTAACAGGTGCATGTGGATCTCTGGTCATGAGTGATTGCTGCTTTTGAGGGACAGTGAATGGTGGTCGTGGCCTGTATGCAGTCGATGGGAGAATGTGATTGTATGGGTTACTCTTCCCTTTTTTCTTTGCTGATGTTGACGTGGACGCAGTGTTATCTCCAACTGATGCATTGCTTATTCTCGAAATCTGCACGCTGGTCTCGATACTCGGACTGGCATTTAGGAATCCTGGTTTAAAGTTGAAATTGGTTGTAGTGTTGTTCATCGGTGGTGGCATAGTGAAAGAGGTGGCAGCACTACCTGGTTCGCTTTGTTTCGTAGCAGACTCAAAGTCCCTAACATCATCAATTATTTGTTGTATGAAACACTCCTTGCTCACGTATTCCTCTTCAGCATTCACATTTGCCACTATGTTACCAACATCAGTTGCATTACTCAGGCAAACATTATGTTCTTGTTCACCAATGACTTGCCTTTCTTTGCTCAACTTGCCAGATTATGTTCCTCTTGTATTAAACCTATTTGTTCCTTCATTAGTTTTCCCAGCCTCTTGTTTATGATCGTACTTTTTTGCAATCGTAGACCCAGTTTCTATTTCTTTAAGACCTATAACATTAGCAGCTGCTTTGTTAGTTAGAGCGGAGCTCTCACAATTTCCACCAAATCCATTCATTTTTAGATCACTCCACTGAATCTCTTCATTGTTACCAATTTCACCATCCTCAAGACAAATGGTTTCATGATTATCTATACTTTCTCCTATATTATTGAGTGCTTCAAACATATTCGCTGATGCAACAACAGTTACGTAATCCACTTCCTTTCTGTTTGCTTCATTACTTGTACCCAAAATTACATGGTTAACTCTTTGATTTCCCGATTCAAAGCTCCTTCCAGTATTGAACCTAACAGTTTTTCCACCTCTCATTGTTCTCCTCTAAATATGTTTCTTAGCATTGGTATGAAATATCTTTTCTCTCACATAATCTATAACATCTTGCTGTAATACCTTCGCACCACTATGACCCTTAATTACCACTTTCATTCACAACACTAGCTTCTACTGTTTTGTTTTCACCAACTTTTTGGGACTTTTTTCGATTTGTGACCAAATTTTTTACATTCAGTGCATAAATCTGGCTTCCAGAGAAGGGTAGCCTTAACGTATTGGATTGTTCCATCTCCTAATAGTACTGGAAAGCTTTCCGGCATTTCACTATCATTCAAAATTTCAACCATGAATTTCACATATACAAGATGTTCAAGGCTCTCCGTGGATGTGTCCATACAAAGGAATATACCAACACACGAGGCAAGCTAGCAAATCCTAGGCTTGGACCAAACAACCGTAGGAAGGTTATAAAGTTTATTCTAGAAAGGAACGTGTTTGATACCACTAACCGAATCACCCATATTTATTGTATATAATAATTCTATGATTTTTGTTTGATGATAACAAGCATATATTTATTATTATAAATGTGTTTGTATTTATACTGTTATACTACATCACAGACAAAATATAATATTTATATTTAAATAGAATACTACTGCACAAGAATATAAGTATCCAAACAGTATTTTATTTAAATATAATATTTTATTACAACATCTTAATGGTACAAATTTATAACTCCCTTATTTGTACATTTCATTGAAATACAACACAATCACATTCAATTTACACAATTGTACACATACACTTCACACTTTGTTATTTATATACATTGACATACGGACATAGTCTTATCTTCTGTCTTATGCCAGTATCATAGTCAGTTCAGTCTTCTGTTTACCTATCACATAAGAAACACACAGTAAACAGGAACAAAAATATTTTATGTTCTTGCAGATATAACTTTTATTTTAAAATTTTATTTGCTTCATAATTTTGGTGTGTTTCTCATCATTTTTCATGATTTGATTTAATTTTTATGGACATCCATCTATGTCTAGATAGCTTGTGATATTCACAGTGATACACTGCAAATACCACAAGGTAGACGATATTTCTAGTTCTTACATATATATATATTGCAATTGCACTATACATGTATACACATACATGTGTATGTATATACACATATTTTCTGTGAAGGGCAATAAGGTTAGAAAGGGAGAAATATATCGAATATGATGTGCCAGGTGAAGTTTAACAACATTTTCATGCCGCAAGTATCCATGAACACTCAAGCAACAAATAAAAACACACACATATATATACACATATGTATGTATATGGTGATACATGCACAAGCATAATGCTGTATAGTGCTCAAGACTGTGAGCAACTAAGGAGCGGCCATGAAGATCAAGCTCGACCCAGTGCAAGAGCATGGCAGTCAAAACAATGGAGCAGTATGGACACAGAAAGTATATCAACATGCAAATATACACGGTAAACAAGTCAACTAGTTTTGCATACAAACAGAAATGGACAAGTCAGGTTCATGTTCAACTTGACCAGCCAGAGCACATGTATATGCAGATGTTAAAATGTTTCAAGTTCAGGTCAGACATGTTGTTTAAATAGCAATTATGTAACACATGTTCAAAGTCAAGCAACATAGCTCAACAGTGTACAAAAATGGTACTGCAATAGTTTTTCTACCACATGTGATACAAAGTGGATAGTGACATGCATGTTATTCATGCAAAAAGGCAAATGGACAAATATGGCTACACAAGGTCAATAAATGATACAAGGAACAAGTTTGATTAACAAATTTACAATGGTGCATGTACTCGACACAATATTGCTTCAGAAAGTTAGCATGCAAAATAAAAAAGGGGGAAAATATATGGCAAGCACAATATTTGCCAATGAAATCAAAGGCAACAATTTTGACTTGTTTTCTTTTTCCAGATTTCGACTTAATATGATTGGCAAGGAAAGTGTTTCCATAAAAACAGAGGAACGATATTTTTTTCCTAATTTCACTTAGGAAATTTTGGCACATTTTTCTAAATTTTTCCGGTTTTTAAAACAAGTCAAAATGGCAAGGAGAAAATTATACATGATACATCAAGACTCAAGTAACAGCTCCCTTTTCCAAAGTGATTTAATTCCTAGCCAACATTTTTTTTGGAAAAGATTTTAATCATAGAATACACAGTAATGCTTGACAAATTCGAGAACAGTTTATTTTACCAATAAACAATCATGTAGGCACAAAAGTATTTGAAAGAGTTCAAATTTGCCAAGCCTTTTACTATGTCTAGAAATATCAATATCATTTTGGCAAAAAAAATTCATGCAAGAAATATGGAAAGGAAATCACAAATTCGCAAAATAAAGTTATTATACTTGGCAAATGTTTTTCCTTTGGAAAGTTTTTTTTTGGTAATTAAAGTTATTATACGTGGCAAAGAAAACAACTCACAAATTCACAGATGTTCAAATAGGTTGTCTAGATACTGTTTCCCAAAATTCAAGTGTGAAATGATCAATGTGATTAAGTAGTCAAGTTTGGAAAGTACATTTTATAATCAAAATGACAAGGGCATCACACAATTCTAGAAAACATGTGTGATTATACAAAAATTCAGAAAGCATTTTAATGTGATTAAGGGGTCATGTTTGGCAAGTATATTTTCTCCAGTAATCAAAATGGTAAGGGCATCAGACAATTCCAAAAATCATGTGTGATTGTACAAAATTCAATTAAGCATTTCAATGCTGTGGATCCAAGGTTGATGCATTCAAATCAAGGCAACACAATAAATCACACAAGAAAACATTCATCACGAAATTATTTTTAGCACAAGTGTTATTCACAAATCAAGTTGTCAAGAATTTACTTCGATTATTCCTATCAATCACGCAAGAGAAAATCACGCAATAATAAGAACAAAATCATTTATGTGAAATCAGAGAAATTAGAATTTAAGAATCCTATTTAAAACAACCAAACCATCACCGGCAGTGCATTGAAAATCAACAACCACAATTTCAATAGCTCAGAGAAATAAAATCAGAGAACATACTTAAATTTCAAACGCAAGCAACTCAAATCATCGAGCAAGAATGACGACAGCCAAAGATCATCAGAGAACAATTTTTTTAGCAACCAAAGTTGAGATTTTGGGATTTCAGAGAAACCCTAATTTGCTTTAGGAACGACCGACATTTTTGAAGAGAAGGGTTTGCAAAGGAGTAAACAAGGGGCCGGTTTTGGTTTAATTTAGAAAAGTTTTTTTTAATTTTGAGTGGTTTTTACTTTGTTTTGTAAATCATTTAATTTGTTTTTCAGTGTTTTCTTTGTAAAAACTAGGTTATTTAGTTATAGGTTTTTAACTAGCAGTTTTCTAGTGTTTGTAATAACTTCGGTTTACTAACTACGAGTTTGTTGCTAAGGGAAAATCTAATTTCGAGGATAGAAATCAGTTCAGGGTTTTGAGCGTAGGATTAGAACAGGAGCAGGGTTTGTGAGTTCATAGGGTTTTGTAAGCAGGAACTGTTTTAATACCTATTAAAAATCTTGGGAATGCAGCAGTAGGTAGGGTTTGTCGAAGCTAGATAAAAACTGTGTTATTTACTTCTGCATTTGTATTCTTTATTATAATCTGTCATGTGATATTTTTCATATATTGAATTAATTCAATAAACCCTATTCACCCTCCTAGGGTTAATCTAGGTCCAACAACTGGTATCAGAGCTGGTATTTCATTATTTCTAGAGTAATGGTGTTCCCTAGTTATCAGAAGTATCATACTTCTGAGAGTTAGTCCAGTCATATTCCAACTATTTTTAATGGTACAGATTTTTTAAGTTGGAAATTAGAAATGGAGTCCTATTTAAAGTCTATTAATATTAAATGTTGGGTACTATTATTAACGGGTATGACTGGGCAAATAGGAAAGTTATTGACTTTAATTCTCGCACTACACATATTTTATATTCTTATATTGATGATGACCAATATAACTGTATCTCCCATTGTTTGACTGCACAGGAACGATACAAAGTATGGAAGAATTGACAATAGCAGCTCAAAACCCCAGATGGTTAACTCAGATTCAGATCTATGCTTGAAAGGAGAAACATATGAAAATTCAAGTAGATCAGATGATGGAGACTAAACCGACGACGAGATAAAAAAAATTCTTTTGAAGATTTGATTTATATGTGTGCTGATTTAACAAACACTGTTGATAATATCCATCAGAAAAACAAATCTTTGAAATCTAAAAATCTTGATTTGATCAGCAAAAATAACTGTCTGAAATCAAAACTTTCAAATGTCATGAAATTATAAATTATGATTGTGAAAATTGTTTGAAATTAAAAACTGATCTCGTTCATCTTAATAAAAACATTCACAGGTTTGAAGAGGAAATTCTAATTTTAAAAAATAACGAGATTGAGCTAAAAAAATACAAACCATTCTTTACAAAAGGAATTTAAATTTTTTAAGGCTATCAAAAATTCCAAACATGAAATCGCTAAAAAAAAAAATTTGCCGAAAACTTATTCAATCTTGACTGAGCTTGAAAAAGAGATTGAGAATTTCAAGAAACCTGAATTTGAAAAACAAATTAAATTTAAATATAAAATCTTTGAGTCCAAGACCAAAGTCAAACTGCTTGAAAACAAAAATTTGATTTTGAAACAAAATGATACTGAAATGAGAAAGATCAGCATTAATTGTTGTCCAAATCTGATGAAACAAAATGCTGGTCTTAAATCCAAAATCAATGATTTTTAATTGAGTTTAAAACGGTTATCAACTGGAGAATAATCTTTGAATATGCTGTTGAAAAATCAATTTTCTTTTGGTAATAAAAATGGTCTCGGTTTTGGGAAAACAAATGATTTTGAAAAACGTAATTTTTATTATTTTAAAAATACTTCAAATTTCTTCAAGAAGGGTCGTTCTGAAAATTTGAATGCTAAAAATTTAAAAAGGTTTTTGAATCACAAACGAGATAAAAGTTTTTTTGATAATAATCAATTTAATCCATTTTGGTCCCAAAAAGAAATAAAGAGAACTCAACTAAATTCAAACAGATTTGGGTTCCCAAGGGCACAAAAGTAAATTCTAATGGATTGTTATGGAAGCAGGTTTGGGTATCGAAAGACGTGAATAAAATTGTGAGTGGTTTCACTAATTTTGTTAGACCACTCAATTCCCTAAACTGTTAGGTACCGGAGGAGGCTAAGGAACTGCTTTGCAAAACAGATATGTATTCAAACTGCTTCACATCATTGATTTATTCAGAGTTCCTTAGCGAAGTATGCTAAGTTAGAGAGTCATTTGCTTACGTCAAATTCAGGTATAATCTCTAGACTCACATTTTTTAATATTCTTTTTTTTTACCCTTCCCATCTTATTCCTCCTTCTACCCCTTCTATTTTTTCTTTTGATTCTTCTGATTTTGTTATGCTGACGTGTAATAACAATGTCACATTTCTTTCATTCCTCCTTCTGATTTTTGCTTTTCTGTTTTGATTTGGCACTACAATATTGTTTTGATCCTTCTTAACTTCAAATTGCAGAATTCGTGATTCTGTGGAAATTCGCTTCATTTCAATAAAACTGTCATGTTTTAAACATTTCAGGTCTTAAATTTAAACTTGTAAATATCTGCAATTGTTTTGAAGTTTACTCTTTTTATGTGTGAATTTCTAACAGTGTTGAAGTATTCTTGTCACATCTTGAACACTGTTAATTTGAATTCAAAATTTTTTAAAATCAAGAAAATTAATGAAATTTCACACACCTCTGTTGTTTTGAGTTTCTTCTAATTCATTTTAGAAAGACTTAAAAATTTATACTCAATACAGAACACTGTTATTTTTCAATCATGATAATTTCATTTGTTTTTGGATTGGCTTGAATATTTCTGAATTGAAAAACATTTGGCATGATGGTATCGGAGCGAAGAAATTCTTTTTATTCATGATCATTTTTGGTTGGATTTTTAAGGGTCTTAAATCATTTGAAATTTTTGATATTTTGAATCTCACACACCTCTCAGATTTGAAATTATTAGTCTTATGTGATTGATTCTTTATATCTCAAAATTTACATTTATTCAAGTTATTTCAGATAAACCATTTTAATTTTGGATCATGAATTATCTCTCATGCTTGATGTAAATATTATGAAAATTTCTCTTGTGCTTGTCAGAAATAATTATGAAAATTTCTTTGAAAATCTGATCTTGAAACTTACTGTTTTATCATGATCATTTGATTTGAATATTTGTTTATTTGAAATCATTTGAAATTATTAATTCGTGAATCTCACACACACATCTTGGATTTAAAACTTATAATCTGGTGTGATCAATTCATTGAATCTTGAGATTTTGATATTCTTTGAAATGATTTACAATAAACCGTATTTTTAATAATGGGTCATGAATCATCTTTTGTGAGTGTTAGAAATATTTGTGAAATATTCTCTTGGCAAATTTGCTTTGAAATTGATTGTTGTGCTGCTCTGATAAAAGAAATCGTTTTGAATTTTTTTAGATAACTACATGTTTTGGTATGATCTGCTGCTCTAATAAAAGGTTCAAAGATTTTTTGATTGACCTGACTACTATGAATTGAAAATCTTTCTTGTGCTACACCCTAAAATTCATTTTGAAATCATGATTATTTACTTGGATATTGTGTTGTTAAAATCATTTGAATATGTTTAATATCTTGAATCTCACACTTTTCTTGGATTAGAATTTAAAAATATTGTGTGATCGATTCATTGAATTTTGAAGTTTACACTTCCCTTTAGGTGATTTCAGATAAACCATTTCTTTAAATCTTGGATGATGGTTTATCTTCTTGAACTTGTTGTAAATTTTCTGAAAACTTTCATCTGGAACTTCTACTGAATTTCTATTGCTGCTCCGATAAATGGAACTAAATTATTAGATTTAATTGCTTGGGCTAGGATTGGATATTGGTCTCTGAGATACCTTTGTTAGCCACCAAGGTGGTATTAAAATTCCCATTAGCAGAGACAACAAGTGGTATCATTTTGGAAGTGATGAATTTTTTTTATTGATTTGATTCCCATTCTATTATCCCTCTTGTCTTGTATAAATCTTTCTGATTCCCTCTTGTAATTAATTTTTCAATTTTATAATCATTTATTGAGTATTTATTTAGAAATTGAAATCAATAACAAAAAAGAACTATATTTAGAACTCATCAAAAGCAATATCAGATTATTAAAATTGTGAGGAGCTATGACTATAGTATATTTCACAACAAGAGGAAATTTTATTTAAATTTTCATGGTGATTGAATAGTTTTTATAATATCTTTGAATTGGCACTTATTTCACGAACATCTCCTTTATATACCATTATTCTGCCATCCATCATGATTTTATATTAATATGGAGAGTTTAGTATTTTTTAAATAAACAGTGCAAATAATTGTGATTGAATTATGATTATATTATTTTTCAGAATTAGTGATAATTGAAAATTTTCAAGAATCCCGGTACAATTAAGCTTATTTCATTATGTGATTGATTTAGATAATTATTTCACAAACCATTTCTATACCTACCATATTTTTGTCATCCATATTGGTTTTTTATAGTGAGGAGTTTTTCTTTTTGAAACAGAAAATAATAATAAAGTATAATATTCACAAGTGTTTCTTTAACCTTATTTAAAAATCCAAGCTCTGGTCATGCATTGTTATGAGATTATTTATACTAAAGTTGTAACTGATCTCATTTAAAAATCCAAGATCTGTTTATGCATGGTTAGTGTCCCCTTAAATTAAAAGAAAAAGAAAAGTAAATAATTTGTTATAAATAATTTTTTTATATGAAATTCTCCTTGGGGTGTTAAAACCATCCTATCAATCCATTTTTCTGAATCAGTTAAATGTGTTAATATTTTATGAAATATTATGATTTGTTGATTGATAGCTATTAGGATTTGAGATTATTTGATGTCACTTAAATTGAATTTCGAATTATGTCCAAATCCATCACCATTTTTTTGTGCTCATTTTTTAGTTTTATTAGAAAATATTTGGATTCATATGTTTTTAAAACTCTCTCCATTTTTATAAACTTCATCATAAATTCATCATTCTACAATGTGAAATTTGCCACTAGTTCTTAGAATATTATGATTTTTGTTTGATTAATTGAGATTTATGATGAACGTTCTTCCTCTTAAGGATATTATATTTTTAGTCAATTATTTAATCATTATTTTAATTTCAGTATCCTTTGGATGATAACAATAGGAGGAGAATGGGTTAAGATTTTGATTGAGGAGTGGATATTCTTTGAATGTTTTAATATTGAAGTTTCAATTATTGTTTTTCACCCATGCACATATTTAGGGGGAGTTTTGTTGACGGGGGAGCATTCTAATAGGGGAAGTTCAATAATTCACTATCAAACACATTTATTATAATATTATATTCAATAATCTTATTTTATATTTGTCATCATCAAAACGGGGAGATTGTTGTATCTAACAATTCTACGATTTTTGTTTGATGATAACAAACATATATTTACTATTATAAATGTGTTTGTAACTATACTGTTATACTACATCACAGACAGAATATAATATTTATATTTAAATAGAATACCACTATAGAAGAATTTAAATATTCAAATAGTATTTTATTTAAATACAATATTTTATTTCAACATCTCAACAGTACAAATTTATAACTCTGCTATTTGTACATTTCACTAAAATACAATACAATCACATTCGATTTCATTTCTATACATTGTTGCATCACTGTAACTCCCAAACACTCATGTTACATTTCATTTACACAGTTGTATACACATACACTTCACTCTCTGTTATTTATATAGATTGAGACACTCAAACACGGTCTTGTCTTCTGTCTTCTGCCAGTGTCACAGTCAGTCCACTCTTTTGTTTGACTGTCACAGAAGAAACATACAGTAAACATGAATAAAAATACTTTATATTCTAACAGATATAATTTTTATTTTAAAAGATGTTTTGCCTCAGAATTTTGATTTGTTTTTATCATTTTTCATGACTTGATATGATTTTTATGGACATCCATCTGTGTCTACACAGCTTGTGATATTCACCATGGTACATTGTAAATACCACAAGGTAGACAGTATTTCTAGTTCTCACATGTATATACTGCAAGTGCACTATACATGTATACACACACATGTGTATGTATATACACATATTTTTTGTGCAGGGGCAATATGGTCAGAAAGGGACAAATATATCGAATATGATGTGTTAGGTTAAGCTTGACAACATTTTCATGCCGCAAGTATCCATGAACACTCAAGCAACAAATACAAGCACATATATATGTACACATATGTGTATATATATACATATGTATGTATATGGTGAGACATGCACAAACATAACACTGTATAATGCTCAGGACTGCAAGCAACTGAGGAGCAGCCATGAAGACCAAGCTCGACCCAGTGCTAGAGCATGGAAGTCAAAACAATAGAGCAGTATGGACACAGCAAGTATATCAACATGCAAATATACATAGTAAACAAGTCAGCCAGTTTTGCATACACACAAAAATGAACAAGTCCATTTCGTGTTCTACTCGATAAACCAAAGCACATGTATATGCAAGTGTGAAAATGCTTCAAGTTCAGGCCAGACATGCTGTTTAAACAATAATTATGTAACACATGTTCAAATTGGAGCAACACGGCCCAACAGTGTACATAAATGGTACTGCTATAGTTTTTCTAGCACATGTGATACAAAGTGGACAGTGGCATGCATGTTATTCATGCAAAAAGGCAAATGGACAAACATGGCTACACATGATTCAATAAATGATATAAGGAATATGTTTGATTGCCAAATTTACAGTGGTGCATCTACTCGACCCAATATCACTTCAGACATTTAGCATGCAAGAATAAGCAAGGGAGAAAGTATATGGCAAGCACAATATTTGCCAGTGAAATCAAAGGCAACATTTTTGACTTATTTTCTTTTTCTAGATTTCGACTTAATATGATTGGCAAGGAAAATGTTTCCATAAAAACATAGGAACAATATTTTTTATTCCTGATTTCACATAGGAATTTTGGCACATTCTTTTAAATGTTTTCAGTTTTTAAAACAAGTCAAAATGGCAAGGAGCAAATTATACATGATACATCAAGACTCAAGTAACAACTTCCTTTTCCAGAATGATTTAATTCTTACCCTAACATTTTTTTTGGAAAAGATTTTAATCACAGAATACACAGTAGCTTGACAAATTTGAGAAGTGTTTATTTTCAGCAAAAAATAATCATGCAGACACAAAAGTTTTAGAGAGAGTTCAAATTTTCCAAGCCTTATATTATGTCCAGAAATCTCAATATCATTTTAGCAAAAAAAATCATGCAAGAAATATGGAAAAGAAATCACAGTGCTTCATGTTTTTTTGGAATATTATTCTTGGTGAATGTTTTTCTTTTGGAAAGTCTTTTATGGCAATCAAAGTTATTATACTTGGCAAAGAAAACAACTCACAAATTCACATATGTTCAAATAGCTTGTCTAGATACTATTTCCAAAAACTCTAGCATGAAATGATCAATGTGATTAAGGTGTCAAGTATGGAAAATATATTTTCTCACGTAATCAAAATGGCAAGGGCATCACACAATTCCAGAAATCATGTGTGATTATACAAAAATCTAGGAAGCACTTCAATGTGACTAAGGAGTCACGTTTGGCGAGTATATTTTCTCCAGTAATAAAAATGGCAAGGGCATCACTCAATTCCAGAAATCATGTGTGATTATACAAAGTTCAATTAAGCATTTCAATGTTGTGGATCCAAGGTCGATGCATTCAAATCAAGGCAACACAAAAAATCATGCAAGTAAATATTCATCATTGAATTTTTTTTAGCACAATTGTAATTCACAAATCAAGTTGTCAAGAATTTACTTCGATTATTTCCAGCAATCAGGTATGAAAAAATCACGCAATAATCAGATCAAAATCATTTATGTGTAATTAGAGAAATTGGGATTCAAGAATCCTATTTAAAACTCGCAAATCATCATCGGCAGTGCATTGAAAATCAACAACCACGATTTTGAGAGCTCAAAGAAATAAAATCAGAGAACGTATCGGTTGCAAGCAACTCAAATCATCAAGCAAGAACGACGACGGCAAAAGATCATCAGCGAACAATTTTTTCAGCAACCAAAGTCGATATTTTGGGATTTAGAGAAACCCTATTTTTCTTTAGGAAGGGCCGACATCTTCTAAGAGAAGGATTTGCAAAGGAGTAAACAATGGGTCGTCCTAAAGCAAATTAGGGTTTAGAGAAGGATTGTTGTAAAGTCATGTCGTTCCCCATTTATAGCAACAAAGCTAAAGCAAGTCATCATCCGACATGGCGTCGTGACGTGCCATAAGCCCAAAGCGCTAAGAAGCATAGGGGCATACGACATGAGTCATGCCGCCCTGCCTCCATATCGTTCTACGATATAAAGAGTAAGTCGTTGTTCAAGATCTGGAGCAAAACCATGTCGCGAGAGCTAAGTCAGACTCAAGAAACACGCCATGTCGTCTTGCCCTTATGTCATAACCTACTCATGCCGCATCCAGCTGTCATCCGAATGACATACCGTCATGACGTGTCGTGTCGCAAGCTCAAGGCGTTGAATGACACAATGTTGCGGTATAAGTCATGACGTCCCAACGGAGGGAGTCAAGGCGATCTCAGAAGGATAAGATTCATGTCGGTCAGTTGCATGACGTTATTTTACTAATATCATCCATGTCGTTCAGCGACATGATGTACAAGTCGTAGAAGGAGCATGATATGGAGATGGGATTAGCATTATGTCGTGACCGAGATAAGTCATGTCCCATCATACCGTAGCCATTTCAGAGGCGCACGGAAGCTTCAAGTCGAAGGAACCAGTTATGTCGCATCAAATCATGTCGCCATACGACTTGACTCATGGCGGTTTTTGTCAGCTAATTATGAAACTGCCATCTGGTCTGCAAATCTCCTATAAATACCCCTCACACTTCTTCATTTGGGGGGGATCAAGTCTTGAGACTACGAAGCGCTGCCGAAAATATTCTACAACAATTCCAACATCTATCCAACATCATAAATTGAAGATTAATCTATGGATCACGATCTCTATCAAATGCATCCAAATGATTCGAGAATTGAAGATTGATTAAACGAGCTTATGTACAAGAAGGAATTCTTCCAATTCTATAACATCTACATCATATCTCCACGGATTGATACATTTTCCTATTGTTTTTCAATAGATTTGAGTGTGGTTCATGTGTAGGAAAGTGATGAAAATATTGTAAGAGAGAAGTTAATCTTGTAATCCTTATATTGATAATTGAATTTCTTATGAAAGTGCACGTAGATCCTTATTGGATTGAACCACTATAAAACTTTGTGTCTTCAACTTGCATTTGAATCATTGTGTGGCTCCACTTATTGTTCTCTTTGTAAGGCATTTTCTTCACATTTTTGGTGTTAAGCCCAATTTTAGGGAAAACATTTGGCGCCCACCGTGGGGCCCAAACTGCCAATCCATTTCTCGCTCTCTCACAAGGTAGAAGGCCCTGCATTGGAATATAGTCCGATTATCTAAGTTGTCCAAATTGAAATACTTATCTCTAAAGCCATGGGTAAGCCAGGTAGACCTTCGAAGAAAGCTACAAGTAAAAGTGTCGAAGATTTCGACAATGCCACTAACACGGAAAACACCCCGCCTACTAATCAATTTGATGTCGGTGAAAGTTCAAAAGCCAGAACTGCCGTAACAAGGAGGGAATCGGATGAAGTGGCAGCAGGACTGACAAGTCGAATTGATATTGCGAATGAGGCCATGATGAAGAAGCTTGAAACCATGTTCGCCATGTAAGCCGCAACGGCCAAAGTCACCATGAGTGCAAACCATCTTAAACTGCTAACACCACTGGAACGGAGGATACTGGATCTTCTTCCTCAAGCCCGAAGAAAGGAAATTCTGTCCAAGAGATTGCAAATCCTAGTCATAAGGAAATAAAGCCACCTTCTCATAACCACTCTGGAAAAGCGATCCCTCAACAAGCGTTTGGTTCCACCAAAGGGGCACTTCCCCAAGCAGGAGGACCAGGGCCCCAGAATCTGAACCGCGATCGTTTTCGCAGGCAAACATCCGGTAAAGAGGAAGGCATCCGCCCCGTGGACCAACTCAATGAGGAGGAGCGTACATTCAGAATGGTACGAAAGATCATGAATGAGAGCCAGGAAAAGGTGGATGATAAGAAGGAATGGGGATTTGCTCCAACAAAAACCCCACTTACAGAAAGAATAAAAATGGTGCCATATCCAAATAAATTCATACCCCCGATTGTACAAGCTTATAATGGAACTGGCGATCTCAACGTGTTCCTATTCAAGTATGATAAGCACATGGATGGGGCACAAGCTACTGATGAGCTCAAATGTTTATACTTCCCCACTTACTTAGAGGGAGTAGCTTCACTCTGGTTCACAAAACTCCTGCCAAAATCCGTAGATGACTTTGCCACCTTGGCCAAGTTGTTCAGACACCAATTCAGGCTTCAAGCAACTAAGGTGCGTGATGTGATGGAACTGAATAAGTTGGAACAAGCACCGGGGAAATCTATTAAAACCTTCCTTTCTCGTTTTAACACAGCTGCGGCCGAAGAGGGAACTATGAGCCACGTTTGGCCTCGATGGCTCTAAAAGGAGGTATAAATAAAAGGACCAAACTCGGGCGGTGGATCAAGAAGAAGAAGCCCGCGACTCTCGAAGAGCTATTTTACAAGGCAGAGGAATATACAGGTGTGGATGAGGATCCGGCTTATACATTGGAGGCTAAAGAAAATAAAGAGTCGTCAGAGAAAAAAGATGTAAATGTGCAAGGAGGACAGAAAAACGCTGGAGGAAATCAAAAAAGGGAGAATGAAGGGAAAGATGGTCGAAACAACAAAAAGTTTCGTTTCTTCATGAATTCTGAAATGACTCCCCTTAACGATACCATAGAAAACATTTATATGGCAACCAAAGACACTGAAGAATACCCAGATCCAGGGAAGTTGAGAGTCACTGATAACGTAATAAAGTCCGGCAGGTTCTGCCGATTTCATAACCAGCCGGGGCATAGCACGAACGAATGTAGACATTTGAAAAGCTTAATTGAAGAACTAATAAGGAAAAACAGGCTTCAGCAGTACACAAAGAACTCCCAGAATGCTCAGGGAGCTCCGGACCAAGGAGCCTCTACAGGATAGCCTAAACAGAATGAGAACGCTTCGGTTGCCGCTATACCAAGGATGATTATAAACACCATTTCACGGGGCCCCTACCCGGTTGGGAAAAGCTGGGGGGACATGGTGAAGTATACTCATGAGGTGAAGGACTTTTCAAAAAGAGGTGAACTCATGATCATGAATGAGGTTTTATCGGCAAAAGTACCGACAATCCTGTGAGACGACATCAAATTTAAAGATGAAGATCCGATTGGGAACATAACACTTACAGAAGATCCAATGGTGATAACCATTGGTCTGGGCCTAGCCATAGTTAGAAGGGTGTTAGTCGATAGCGGAGCATCAGTTAATATCCTTTTCTTTAGCATATTCCATAGGATGAAGCTTTCCATGTGCGACGTAAAATCCTGTCAGAACAAGGTCCATGGATTTACTGGCCAAGCTGTTCAACCAATTGGTGTTATCAGTCTACTAGTGGAACTCGGAGAAGGAGAGCAGAAAGCCGCACTGGTACAGGACTTTGTTATAATTGATGAGCCCTTTGCTTACAATGCCTTCCTAGGAAGACCTACTCTTGCAGCATTTAGAATAACTATGGCTCCGTGGCGCCTCTCTATGAAATTCCCAACGGAGAATGGTGTTGGCACAATTCTAGGTAATCAACATGTAGAAAGAGAGTGTTATTTGGTTGAATCGGCAGAGGCAAGGAAGAAGGAATTGAAGAAGGATGTAGAGCCGTCGCTCCGCATCCAAAAACCCCTCTTATAGCAATTAAAGCAAAACCCCCATACTGGTGAGCACAGTGGCACTCGAAAAGCAATTGATCCGAGGAAAAACATTATGGAGGAAAATAGAGCATCACCGGCCGAAGATACTATCCACGTTCTAATATCCGACAAGGACCCTAACCAGGTCTTGAAGATAGGATCTCAGCTAGGAATGAAGCTCCGAAAGGAATTAATCTTGTTTTTGAAAGCAAATCTAGATGTATTTGCCTGGGAACACTTAGATATGTGTGGGATCCCACCGAATATAATTGTTCACAAGTGGAATATAAATCAAAAATTGACTCATGTGAAACAAAAAAGACGAATGCAGGGATTTGAAAGACCCGAGGCTCTAAAAGAAGAAGTAGATAGGCTACTCAAAAATAATTTCATTCGAGAGTCTAGATATCCAGATTGGGTTTCTAACCCAGTTCTTGTCAAAAAGTCCAATGGAAAATGGAGAGTGTGTAAGATTACTCAGATCTTAATAAATCGTGCCCAAAAGACAGTTTCCCTTTGCCCCGAATTGACCAACTCATAGATGCAACAGCGGGGCACGGGTTACTATCTTTTATGGATGCGTATTCCGGATATAATCAAATTATGATTCACAAGCCAGATGAAGAGAACAAGAGTTTCATAATGGATAGAGGATTATACTGCTATAAAGTCATGCCATTCGGACTGAAAAACGCAGGAGCGACTTACCAACGTCTTGTAAACTCCATGTTTAAATCTAAAATAGGGAATACAATGGAAGTATATGTAGATGATATGCTAGTCAAATCAAAGAAGGTCGAAGATCATCTCGAGGATTTGGCAGAAATGTTTCACATACTTAGGAAATGCGGGATGAAATTAAACCCGTTAAAATGTTCGTTCGTAGTCTTTTCGGGGAAATTTCTCGGGTTTATCATCAATGCTAGGGGCATCGAAGCGAATCCCTCTCAAATTGTGACTTTAAGGGAAATGTGGGCCCCAAGGACAAAAAAGGAACTCCAAAGATTAAATGGAAAGGTAGCAGCATTGAACCGGTTCATTTCCAAAGCAACGGATCGATGTATTCCACTTTTCGATGCTTTGAAAAAAGGAAAGAAGGCCTTCCAGTGGACCTCAGAGTGCTAGGAGGCTTTCGAGGAATTAATAAGACGTATGGAATCACTACCAATGTTATCGAAACCTAAGGATGGGGAGGATCTATTTTTATATCTAGCAGTTTCATCACATGCTTTGAGTGCAGCACTAATCCGAGAAGAAGCAGGAGTGCAATTGTAGGTATATTACATTAGTAAGAGGCTCACCGGGGCAGAGCTAAATTACCCTAAACTAGAAAAGCTCGCATATTGCCTCCTTGTTGCCTCAAAAAAGCTGAGACCGTATTTCCAATCTCATCCTATCAAGGTTCTCACCGATCAACCATTAAGGCAAATTCTTTTCGCCCAGAAACTTCAAGAAGGCTACTAAAATGGAACATTGAGCTAAGCCAATATGACATCATTTACCATCCTCGAAGAGCCATTAATGGCCAAGCCTTAGCGAATTTTGTTGCTGAATTTACAAACAGAGGAGAAGAGGTTAAGGAACCAGCAGAAACAGAGATTGCTTGGAAACTATACTTTGATGGATCTAGAAACGACTATTGCTCTGGGGCTGGAATTGTCTTAGAAATGCCAGAAGGTTACTCTTTATGCTATGCCTTGAGATTGGAATTTCCATCAACCAATAATGAGGCCGAATATGAAGCATTAATAACAGGGTTAAAGTTGGCAAAAGAGCTAAACCAAAAAACTTTGAAGATCCTCAGCGACTCTCAGTTGGTAGTGGGTCAAGTACGTAAAGAGTTCCAAATCAAAACTGGGAACCTCCCTTCTTATCTAATCAAAGCTATGGAACTTCTAAACAACCTTGACCACTATGTTATATCTCACATCCCAAGAAAACAAAACTCAAAAGCGGATTCCCTTGCCAAGTATGCTAGTTCATCAGACGCTCAGCTGTTGGGTTTAATCCCCATCGATTTCCTTTCTACCCCAACCATTGAGGAAGCGAGTGTTGACTGGATAATGGAAACCGTTGAAGAACCTACATCGTGGATGACTCCAATCAAAGAATATATCCTTAATGGGACACTACCTAAAGAGCAGAAAAACAATAGTAAGATATTGCGCAAGGCCCCTTTGTACCCCATTCAGGACGGAAGGCTGTACCGGCGAGGATTCTCCATGCCATTGTTGTGATGTGTGACTAAGAAGGAATCTAGAGCGATTTTGGCAAAGTTGCATGAGGGAGAGTGTGGAGGACACGCCGGCGGTCAAACTTTAGCCAAGAAGGTTCTGCGATATGGCTATTTCTGGCCTGATGTAAATCTAGATGCCATGACCTATGTAAAGAAGTGTGATAGGTGATAGAGATTCACTAAGATTCCAAAAGCACCTCCCACAGAGCTAACTCAAATGGTCATCCCATGGCCATTAGCGGTCTGGGGCATAGATTTAATTGGGATATTACCCGCCGCAAAAGCGAATATGAGATACGCTATAGTAGCTGTCGACTACTTTACCAAATGGGCTGAAGCAGAACCTTTGGCTACCATCACGTCAAAGAAAGTGATCAATTTCGTTTTGAAAAAAATCATTTGCAGGTTTGGAGTGACACAAAAGATCATCACCGATAATGGAACCCAGTTAGAAAGCAATGAATTTCTAGATTTCTGCGCTAAATATAAGATCAAAAAGGGTTTAGCAGCTGTGGCCCATCCGCAAGCAAACGGGAAAGTGGAAGCCATCAACAAAATACTAAAGTCAGCCATCAAGAATCGTCTCGAAAAAGCCAAAGGCAACTGGGTTGATGAACTACCATTTGCGTTATGGGCATACCGGACAACACATAAAACTGCTACAGGGCACGCCCCATTCTCACTTGCATTCGGGTCAGAAGCTATGATCCCAGTGGAACTGGAAGTACCAACTCACCGCAGAATCTACTTCAACCAGAAGGAGAATGAAGAGCTGCAGTTGGAGGCACTGGATTTACTCGAGGAAAAGCGAAAAGAAGCAGAGCTTAAGATAGCGGCCCATCAACGGAAAGTAGCCAGATATTTCAATACAAAGTCAAGCAAAGAACTTTTCAAGTCGGGGACCTCCTCCTGAAGAGAATTATGAAAGGAACCGGAGTATTCAGACCCAATTGGGAGGGGCCATACATCATAAGCCAGAAATTTGCAGATGGCACTTTTGAGCTAAAAACGACAGACGAAATCGGACTCCCTCGAGCATGGAATAGCATTCATCTTCGCCGTTATTTTGTTTGAAGTATCTTTTACATATTTCGCATTACACATACATCATGAATTGTAAACATATCATGCATTGTGAATATCACGCAAAGTTTGTACAAATTGGTGAAAGAAATTACTTTACCTATCTAAAATCGTGCATTTACAAGTTTTTGATTTCAAGCTGCTAACATCGATCTTAATTACAGGCTTCTTAAGTAAATGAAAGCGCATTTAAAATCTAATGGGGTTTGATGAGAGCTATAGCACATCCCCCACGGGGAAAGCTCAAGCACCTGCTGCTTAATACTCAAACATCCACACACTTTTACTACGGAGTGTGTGAAGTGCAAAGCCATAAATAAGGGGCATCAAGAACTCTAAACCTAAAACAATGTTACACCCAAACTACAGACCAAGTTTTGAATTTCACCATAGGGGCACATTCTTAATAACAGAGTTCAAAGTTCTAGATCTGACAAGTCACAACCAGAATCGGAAAAATAAACTAGCGTCAGCCACCTGGAACAATGTGACATTAAACCCAAGACCTCCCTGAGGGGTACCCGGTTCATCGCCGACGCCATTAAGATATGGCTGGATAGCGATACAAACACCGGGCTTTTAAACCCAAACCTCCCTGAGGGGCACCCGGTTCATCGCCGACGCCATTAAGACATGGATAGATAGCGATACAAACACCGGGCTTTTAAACCCAAGACCTCCCTGAGGGGCACTCGGTTCATAGCCGACGCCATTAAGATATGGCTGGATAGCGATACAAACATCGGGCTTTTAAACCCAAGACCTCCCTGAGGGGCACCCGGTTCATCGCTGACACCATTAAGACATGGCTGGATACCAATACAAACACCGGGCTTTTAAACCCAAGACCTCCCCGAGGGGCACCCGGTTCATCGCGGACGCCATTAATACATGGCCGGATAGCGATATAAACACAGGGTTTTCAAAGACCTCATTGGAGGCATCCGCTCAGATGCTGGATCTTCCAAATCCAACTATTGATTCTGGGTCCTTCAAACCCAGTTACTAACGGACGGAAAGACCTCCTCGGAGTCATCCGACTAGTTCGACAAGCGTTTGATTTATTCAGATTCAACGAACAACGGATCAAAGATCCTTTCGAGGGCATCCGGTCAAAAGCCAAATCTTCCAAATTCAGTTAATGACGGAACCAAAAACTTTCCTCAAAGTCATCTGATAAAAACCTCAAGTAACTGGCCCACTCAATTACTAGGAATAACAGATTTCTTTATCTAACAATAAAAACCATGCCTAATTTTCAAAATATTAAAACCAATTGTGGTATGGGGGCATTACCGTCACATTAATGAAATCTAATGACGCTCTCTTAAACATACTACAATCCGATCATAATCTCATAAAAACCCGGCATTAGGTCATTCCAACCAACAAAACTGGATTTTACAAAACAATAAAGTTGGTTGAATTAACTCAGCCTGTAATAACATACAATTTGTATTGCAGATGTAGAACAGGCATGAAATATAAAATAAAGAAGTACAGCGAGGCTAAAAGAAAAATTTAAAGCATGGAAAGCAGGACACAATTTCCTGACAACAAAGTAGAACTATACCATAAAGTCACATGTTAAAGTGTAAAACATCAGATGACAGAGTGCATAAAGACGACAAGTACAAGAGTAATAAGCGGGGACCAGCGCCCGCATATACAACCGGCCTGAATATAACATGCAAAAGAAAATAGTCAACAACCAGATTAAGCTACTACTAAGCATGATCATTTCTTCTTGTCACTTGATCTCAAAGCAGGCTTCTTAGCCAAAGGTGGAGGGGCTTCTTCCACGTTACTCTGATTCTCTTAGGAAGATAAAGTTATAGCCTCCATGTCTTTCTTCTTCTTTTTCTTCTTAGATGGTGAGGACTTGACAGTCTTCTTCTTACCCGTGACAATTTCTTGGGAATCTTCGTCTGCTTCGATGGCCTCAACATCATCACTAAGGTTATAGTCAACATCATCCAAACCCAGGAGGGCACCGATCGTTGCATCTTGTGACCCAGGAGCTGTAACAAGTAAGGATGTGTTACTAGGAGGAGGGTGTGTTACTAGGAGGAGGGGGAGTAACGACAGAAGTAAGAGGGAAAGTTGCCAATGGCGAATCAATCCTGGTAGCCCCAGTAGTTATTGTATTGCCTATGGTAGGAGAGGACAAGGGAGAAATTTTACCTGAATCAAGAAGATTTTCTGGACTCTAAGCACGATAGGGTATAATAGGTTTCAATTTTACCTGAATCAAGAAGATTTTCTGGGGGATTCCTATGCTCAATTCTCCAATGATCAGGATTGTCATCATCAGCCTCGTCGTCTCCACCGTGCTCTTCAACAATGTTCTCTGTATTGATATTTCCCTAAGTAACAGCATCTTTCTCTTTAGAAGCATCGACTGGGTTAACTAATGTCTGTGAGCTGGAAGCTTCAAGGGCCGAGGGATCAGTAAGAGGGTTGACATCAGGTTGGGTTTGAACTTGCTCACCAGAAATACCGGCCCTCCCATCTATTAGTTGTGCCTTTCCTTCTGCCAAAGCCTCTCTGGACCTATCATCTAGGAGTTTGATAATGAGTTCGTCCTCGCTACAATCATCACCGTTAATCTCAAGCACTCGCTCCCAAACAAGCGCCAAAGTACGTGCAAAACTATTCCCTATGTATTGCAAACTCCCACGGCTCATGACACTGTATACATAGAAGCGAAACATGTCGTCATCAGCTTCGTCCATAGCCTATTTGTGACTTTCTTCTGCAGTTATCATGTCCTCCTCAAGAGACTCGACCTTTGCCATCAATGTCTGGTTAGAAGCCTTCAGAGATTTTACCTCCTTACGAAGATTGGCGGCATCTTCCCGATATTGTTTGGAGAAATCCTTATCTACAGCTAGCATGGCATCAACATTATGCTTGGCAGTTATGGCATCTTTTTCTTTTTGCTTGGAAGCATCGAGTTCTTCCCGGAGCTTCTTGATCTCGTTATCTGTCGCTTCTAACTCTACGACTCTTTTATTGAGAATCGCGATAGTAGCGTCACGATCATCCAAAACTTTTCCCCATTTGACTTTATCACTCTCCAACTCGGCAATTTTTGTGAGATGGGAATTATGGCGCTTTTGGAGGTCGTCGCCAAGTTTCTCCCATCCACGCAGCTTTTTGTAAAAAACATCTCTTACGATGTTCCATTTTGTTTCGAGTTGACTCTTAGCAGTATCAAATTGGGTGTGTGTTTTACTTATAACCGCTTCCAATTCCTTGAGAAAATCATCGGCAACAGTTATACCTATTCCACGATCAAAGTAAAGCCCTTTCAAGTTCCAACCTGGGAGCTTTTCGGAAAAAGAGACATTTGTTGAACCAGGAGTTGAGATTACTCAAATTGTCAAATGTACCTGCAGAATCTTCCTTAGCTGCATTTTCAGTAGGGAAATCTACAATCATAGTCTCAATATTTGGATCAGTTTCTAATGCAATTACATCTTACCCATCATATTCAGTCCTGCGCTCGAATGCAGAAGGATTCACTTCCCTGTTATATCCCTTAACCTATTCGAAATCTGATTCTGGCTCAGAATGCGGGGAAGTGTTCTCTTTCTTGGTCAACTCAGCCGATGTTATAGGATCCTCACCCCTATGACGGTTAAAATCTACATCCTTATTCAAATTCATTGACAAGGGCAACGTTCTTCCACTAGTAGGCCCTAAACATCTTTTCAAAGAAGGGTCAATAATAGGATTTTCATCGGCCTGAGTTACATTTCTGTCATCAGAATAGCCGACGTTCGACTCTGCAGGGTTAGGTTTAGGAGTGGAAGGTCCAACCTTGCATAAAAACTTCCTCAAAGGGTGAAGTAGTTCATATTTGCAAAGAATATTTTCAGTAACTAAAAGTTTTCTACTTCTCTTAGCCTCGTCTTTAGCTTTCAGTCTTTCGTATGTGGCTTTAAGAGAAGAGGATGCTTTATTGTCCTTAATCAGGGTAGGGAGTGCTACATTTCGAAAGAAGTAATGCAAGAACGTATAACTCAAAGGAAAATAAAGTCAAAACCGCTCAGTAAACTATACATACCTCCGTCTGTCCACTACCATCGAAATGGTTCGGGGCACCTAACAAAGAAGAATTGGTTTAAAAATCCTGAAACACTGTCCGGTAATTCGAGAACAAGCTTCTGATTTCTGGCACCTTCAACATGCCTAATAGAGGGGGTGTCCTTCCTAATCTTAAAAGAACACAGGTAACGAAGTTCCTGGAAAGTAGGCTCTTGCTTTGTCGTATCCATGAAAAGAACATAAAGGCCCAGTAGAATAGTGTAACCATTAGGGTGAAGTTGGAAAGGAGCAATGCCTAGACAGTTTAGGATTCACCCTAAAAAAGGATTAAACGGGGGAATAGCACTAGCTGCTAGCATTTGTTTATTTACAGCAACATATCCAACAGGAGGGTCGTCAGCAAAGACGCCATCTTTTGGTAATATGGCATCCGTAAGAGGAATTCTGTATTGACTACATAATAGTTCGTATTGCTCCTGAGTTAGGGTGGTAGACTGTCTCTCTAGGTCCCTAGCTTTAATCGGGCGGAGATCCAAAGGAAGGGGGCAGAAACTTGGCTAGAGGTTAAGGTTGTTTCAGTTTCAGAAGCCTTGTTTAAGGAAGGATCGGTTTGAGCCGAGGAGGTCTCTTTGCTTTGAGGGAGAACTTGCTTTTCAGTAGTCATTCTACACATATATACTAGAGTACATTTCAGTTTTCTAGCAACAAGATTCGAAGAATAAAAGTGTGAAAACACATCAAAGCATTAAAACAAAGGTGACAAACACCGAGGCAAGGCGTTTGTTAACATTAGAGTCAAGTCGTTGCGGCATGGTTGCCCATGCCGTAGCAGCAACATGACGGTTTTCTCATGTCGTTGCCACGGTTTGGGACTTATGTCGGTGCACGACATGGGATTCATGTCGGTTCACGGCATGATACTCATGCTGATCCGCGAACTTGACGCTCATGTGAGCTAACGAATTGAAACTCCTGTAGGTCCACGACATGAGACTCATGTTAGTTCGCAACTTGGAATCTTAAAAGTAACTCAGCTTCAGCATAGAGGCTCTGACATTAAAAAGGGGTTGTTCAAACACTATCACAAGTTGAGATTCACATTATTATTACGTAGTTACGGACATTGCGTCATCCTCAACGGCTTGGGCTTAAAAAAAAATATGCTATAGGAAACAATTCAATAAAGGCACAATTTACTGAGAATCGATATCCTTTTATGGTTTGGGTGGAACAAGGATGTGAGCAACAATCCGCAGTCTAAAATTAAAGTCAGTAAGAGGTCAACTCATTCAGACCGATTCCGAGACTCAAGTCGTTCATGCGACATGTCACCTCAAACGACTTGGATTATGATTACAAATTGGTGACTCATATAGGCTTAACGACAAGAATTTTTTATCATGACTTAACGATGGTATTGCCAAATAAACACAATTCAGAGCATGCCACAAACCTACTTTGAAGCAACACAGAAAGAAACCATATAACAGCTATGATAAAGCAATAAAAATTCATGGTGTAGGCATTTCAGTAAACAACTGGTGTGTAGTATAATGAAGTCCTAAAAAACAGTTCATATAATCAACACAGTGTCAAAGACCAAAACAAGGCATTTTAAGGTATTAAAGTTATGTCGTTCAAGCCTGGTCATTCAAATCGTATGAACAAGCCATGGCAACAGTGTGAATACTCAAGATTAAGTGACGACCAAGTCATTAGGGAAGTTTAAGACAGATTAGCACGATTTGAAACTCATGTCGTTGGAGCGACATAAAGCTCAAGTTGTGTGTATTACACAAAAAATCAGAGCTTAAAGAAGATCAAAGAATGTCAAAACCCTTATACATGGTATACCCATTCTAATTTAACTCGTTTTTGATTCACGAACATCCCATAAACACAAAACAGTCAAAATCAATTCGCGAGATCATCACTTTATCAAAAATGAGTGAAAATCCCTAAATTCTATACGAGTCCTAGTATTCAAAAGAACAAAGAGGAATTTAGATCTAACAATTACTTGCAATAACTTCTGAATGGTCGTCGAAGGAAGGATTATTCAAAATCGAGAGTATAGCTGACGAATCGGATTGATGGAGCTCGTTGAAGTCAGTAAGAATCCAATCGCGATGATCTTGATAAAGGCGTCGGCTTGGTTAGACAAGTCACTTATGAGAGAGGTGATAATATTTCTCTGACCCAATCCGCCATTAACGAGGTAAAGCTTCAAAATGAAGAGAGAAAAAGGACATATGAACGGTTGTGTGACTTTAAAAGACAATATAAAGGTGTTAGCATGGATTGGGCCGAATGGGACTTCATTTAAAGCCCATGGCGACATGAAAACATTCGGTATATAGATGGCATATACGACATGCGACAAGAGCTAGGGAACGACTTGGCCCACTTCGTAAGAGCACTCATCGACTTAGCACCCACGGAATGCATATATAAGAGTCGAAGTCAACATTATTTTCAATAACACGAACTTCGAGGGGCAAATTTTAACCCATAAGAAGGGTAAGTGAGTCATGTCGCTTTAACTAAGTCATGAGAGTCATGTCGCAAGGGAGGAAGTCCAGTCATATCGCACCTATTCATATCGTGCAAGCAAGACAAAAAACATCCAGCAATCATTACGTTCTGATATAATGGCGAAATTCTCTTCATATCGCAAGTCAGCATGGTGTCACCGGTTCATACAATGAATACCATGTCACTCAGATTCTAAAGGGTAAGGCAAGAACTACGCCATAGCGCTCTATGTCATATAGCAATATGAAATAGGTCGTTGTAAAGTCATGTCGTTCCCCATTTATAGCAACAAAGCTAAAGTAATTCGTCATCCGACATGGCGTCGTGACGTGCCATAAGCCCAAAGCGCTAAGAAGCATAGGGGCATAAGACATGAGTCATGCCGCCCTGCCTCCATATCGTTCTACGATATAAAGAGTAAGTTGTTGTTCAAGATCTGGAGCAAAACCATGTTGCGAGAGCTAAGTCAGACTCAAGAAACACGCCATGCCGTCTTGCCCTTACGTCGTAACCTACTCATTCCGCATCCAGCTGTCATCCGAATGACATACCGTCATGACGTGTCGTGTCGCAAGCTCATGGCATGGAACGACACAATGTTGCGGTATAAGTCATGACGTCCCAATGGTGGGAGTCAAGGCGATCTCAGAAGGATAAGATTCATGTCGGTCAGTGGCATGACGTTATTTTACTGATATCATCCATGTCATTCAGCGACATGATGTACAAGTCGTAGAAGGAGTATGATATGGAGATGGGATTAGCGTTATGTCGTGACCGAGATAAGTCGTGCCCCATCATACCGTAGCCATTTCATAGGTGCACGGAAGCTTCAAGTCGAAGGAACCAGTTATGTCGCATCAAATCATGTCGCCATACGACTTGACTCATGGCGGTTTTTGTCAGGTAATTACGAAACTGCCATCTAGTCTGAAAATCTCCTATAAATACCCCCCACACTTCTTCATTTGGGGGGATCAAGTCTTGAGACCATGAAGTGCTGCCGAAAATATTCTACAACAATTCCAACATCTATCCAACATCATAAATTGAAGATTAATCTATGGATCACGATCTCTATCAAATGCATCCAAATGATTTGAGAATTGAAGATTGATTAAACGAGCTTATGTACAAGAAGGAGTTCTTCCAATTCTATAACATCTACATCATATCTCCACGGATTGATATGTTTCCCTATTGTTTTTCAATAGATTTGAGTGTGGTTCATGTGTAGGAAAGTGATGAAAATATTGTAAGAGAGAAGTTAATCTTGTAATCCTCATATTGATAATGGAATTTCTTATGAAAGTGCACGTAGATCCTTATTGGATTGAACCACTGTAAAACTTTGTGTCTTCTACATGCATTTGAATCATTGTGTGGCTCCACTTATTGTTCTCTTTGTGAGGCATTTTCTTCACATTTTTGGTGTTAAGCCCAATTTTACAGAAAACAAGTTCCTAGCATCCAATCCTGAACCTGTAAGACTCGGTATGATCCGAGCATTTCAAACGCCACCAATCAGTTTAGTGAACCTGCATGAGAAAACTCACTAAGTTTATTGGTATCATCCAACTGATTTGAAGTCAAAAATCCATTTGTAATAAAAGGATAATCGTAAGACTAGTCCACACATAAATATGGACGATTTTTACCTTACGATAACCCAAAACATTTTGATATCAAAATCCTGTGAATTATTATAGCGTCTATATCAAATAAATAACCATCTAGCAAAACGCTTGCATCTCATGTACCGCATACTTAGTATATAATCAAAATTCACATTGCACTTATTGGAGGATTGATTCCAAATATGACAAGATATGGAACCACCTTCTGAAAATGTACCTTAAGAGAGCAATACACTAGAGTTTAACAGGAACATCTCGCAACCCAGCCACACGTGACCGAGCACTCATTCAACTTGATTGTATCGAATATATTGTCACACTACGATTGGCCAACCACCATATTTCCATCGAGATATAGAAGCGATAGAAGAAACAAAATTAAAATTCTTTAGACGGTGACAATACACCGTAATGGGAATGACCCACATAGCCATGTTGCCTGCCCGATTTTTGTCGTTTCCAGGCTGATGAGGCTTGAGGTCACGATTACCTTTTTGGAACATCACACCATCATTCACTTTGAATGCCACATCTTTAGATCCATCCCATACTAATTGATAATCAAAAATATACTCTAGGTGTTAAGCTAAAAGAAATTGCCTTCTCCGCCACCAAACTTGGTATATTTGTAAAAATCAATGTACGTGACTCTTAGGAAATATTCTGCCCGACATTTGCCCATATAAGTCATCCAGGAACATGATGAACCAAACGTACCCTCCTACTGCATCCTGTATAGGAATCACCCCAAGGATCAATAGCGATTATCCTTGTAATCCGAAGATTCCAATCACGACAGAATCACTGTTGAAATAATTCGAGTTGCAAGTTAGAGAAATTCAACAAGTAGTTCTTCAACTCGTGAAGATCCACGGTCTTCATTGCTCCATCTTCAATAAGCATCTTCCACGTTCACATATTCGCTGGTTCAGAATGGTTTTCAAATATATATTTGATCCTGGTTTTTAATACAACCAATCATATATGTCAGATTTGATAGTCGGTTATTTAACTATCAAATAAACAACCATTCACCCATAAAACGGAAAATGAATTCACTGGTTTAGTACACATTGTAACTTGGCCTCTTTAATTATTGTATTATTAATTTCTAAATTTAGAATACACATTTATCTTCTTTTATTAGTATAAGATGATTAAAAACCATTTTAGGATTGTGTATCTCATCTTGATTAACTCTTATTGCGTAAAACATCATTATAACACTAGTAATCATAATGGATTACTACATTCAATATAACTTTTGAATCAAATTTCCACTATTCATTAGTTAAGAATGAAGCCAAACAAGTCGGGGTATAGTAACCACTCAGACCTTGAATGAAAAACATTCTTAACATCAAAACGAAAAGAAATTCCAAAACTTAATTACCGCTTTTTAAAACGATATATTCATCTCAATCTTGTAACTTTATCAAATATTTTACTGATAATATTATTTACAAAATGTTTGCTACAACCGTTATCAAATATACTATTGAAAAATACTATTTCCAAATCTTTTGCTTTGACCATATCTAATATTCCAATTGCAAACCATTTGCTAAAACTAGGGGTGGGCGCGTTTCGGTCTGGTGCGGTTTGGAGCCTAAACCGCTTCCGCACCACATCAAACAGTTGATTAAAAATGCAAACGGTTATACTAACCATTCAAATGGTTTGGTTACGGTTCAGTTTATTGTAATATAGTCTGGTTCTGGTTTGGTTCTGTTTGAACCCGTATTAAATATCAAATAAGAGAATTACTTACATCAACAATTAATTTGTAATTATGTGACATTGTCACTTAAAGGTTAAAACACACAATGTAATCCTGAATTGAAAGATTGGTTTCTAGCTATATGAATACTTCAATTTTACATTAATGAAAAACAATAACCAAGCATCAGCATTAATTAATGCATAAACATTAAATAAGATAAATCAAATAATATTATAACTAAATTACTGAAAAGAACGATATAGAAACTATTATACTAAAACTATAAATTTCCTTTTGTGATAACGATTATTATTAATATAAAAACAACATACTCTGAAAATAAAATATTCAACTGTTCCACGTTCAATAGATCCTCACACACGAAAATCAAAACTCACGCAACCCATCAACATAGAACTGCTCTTACTTCTGACCACTGGAGTCGGCCATAACCCCACTGGCACACGAGCGCCTCCTCTCTTCACCTTCGACCAGGACATTTTTAAACTTCAACGAGCCCATCTTCAGGAAAAAATGATCCAATATCTCTCTGTTCAACGCTCTTATCAATCCCAAGAAATGACTATGCCACCACCTACTATGGCCGTGGTTCGAGACAACCCCCCTCGTCATTTTCTTAGCTGATCACTTCGATTAAATCTCTATGGTTTGTGAGCTTTGATTTTTCCTTGGATTGAAGTTTATGGTTTCATTTTGTAATAAACTTTTCGTTTTTACTTTTCCTATTGTTAGAAAATAACTGAAGGCATGCTCGCTAGAATGAAGAGGAATGAAGGCATGAGTCGTATTTATAAGGAAAGAAAAAGTATGGATAGAAACAATATCACATTCATGCAATATGAGGTAGGTTGTTTAGGCACGTGCACAGGCTGCACATTTTCTTCTCAAGTCTGTGTATTGCAAGTGCTTTAGCCTTGCTCGTGTATTTATTTTTGGTCTACGTGAGTGGACATGGTAAATCAGCTAAACATATGCATGGATCAGTGTTTTAGAAGGAAATTGAGTAAATAAACATGTGCGTGGGTGGTAATTGGCTTTGGAAAAAACGTAAAATAATGGCTAATTTGTTTATACCATGTGCGTGCATTTATATGGCTGCATGATTTTAGTGATAGAGTTGGCACGACAAATAAAATAGGGCAAGTTTGCAGAAGTATGTGTGTCGATAACATATGTGGTTTTATATTTTAGTTTGCACAATATTTTTAATGTTAAGGGTAGTCTATATTTTTATACTTTATTTTTGATTTGATACATTTATTTTTATGCGGTTATTAAATTCTACGGCTAACAGTTGTTGAACGTTCTTAAATTCATACTGTCACACAATAGCCCCAATCGCAATGAAAATAGACGCACTGCTATGTTTTGATGTTCCAGATCCAATGAAATTAATTTCGTTGAAATCTGACTCTGTTTGTAAAAAAAGTTATTTTAATTTCAAATTGTTTATCGGTTCAAATTTAAACTTCCTACGCTCACAAAACCACTCTGATTGGCTTCAAACTGGAAATCTAGTAATAACTAGTCATTATGGACTTAATGAAATTTATTTCATCAAAAACAGAGGTTATTTGAAAAACGACTATTTCTAAGGCTTAAATAATATCGATAAAATATTAACTAATTTCAAAACATTAATTTAATGATAATAAATCAATATTATTGTATATATATATTTATATATATTCAAGTAGAATATCATATAGCTTCGAAATAAAAGAATTTGGGTTTTAAACTCAATATTTTAACATTTGACCATTAAATCAATATTCAATTTATATAAAAATCCATATATTATATTAAATAAATCATTATGGTTTATAAACGATTCCATTGCAACTTCCTAAAAATTTCATTTTAACATAACTAACAATCTATGATAAGAAATCTTGATTTCTCTCTTTTATTAGAAAAGTATAATCAAATAGATTCGGACGATTCTTGTTTAAAAGAATTCTAGTTTTATAACGACCTGAACTTCCCCGGGAAGGAAAGCGCGGATTTCTTTGAGAACATGACAAATCAGAACACAAATAGAAGAACATTTCATTGTTAATTACAACAATTCCATAGGAATACAATAATATATAGAGTATGAATGAATATAATACATCAGAAAAATATCAGAGATTTACATTACATTTAGAAAATTAATACAATACACAACTGAAAGAGATATATGAATACAGGGCTTTCCGGATATCATTCCAGCTGTAAACCAGGATCCCGTGAATATAAATCTGCAAAACCAAAACTACTAGCTGCCCGTGTGGAAAATAAGGGCACCCAGAGTTTAGGTTAAAACAATAAACTTCAGGTCAGTCATGTGACTGGTGTGAGTACTAAAACAGTTACTAATCTTTATTTTTAAAGTTAGGTAAATCAAGGGACCACGCCGTATAACACGGAACGGGTTTCCTCCCAAGAATACCAGTGCATAAAACAACAGCGCAATGCTAAATAAAGAAAATGGAACTATTATAAGACCCAGGTTCCATCACACAATGCAACGCAAGCCGGAGGATAGGGTTTTACCTTATAATAGCCAAAGAATGCTTGATACGCTAAATTTCATCTTTTATTATTACTATAAGTGTATAGTGTCAAAACAATTTCAATCATAAGTATCAATCATAGGCGGCATGGGTACCATATATCATGTCACCATACTAGTTCTACAATCAAAACCGCAAAGGTCGTATTGGAAAATGGAATTCCGTCATGAGCCGAGGCAATGGGTAAGATCCTCTCCGTTCGAGACACTCTAGCAAATGTCTCAGGACCGCACACAGCGATCCTGGATCTTCAGGGCCGGTCCTCTCCCACTTTTGAGGATTAATTATTCCTGTACACACGTTTCCCGGTCCTATAGGACCTATATCCGAGGCGCCTCGCATCCAACAACCACACATGTTAAAAGTATATAAATGTCAGGGCTGGTAGATCACTGACATCACCCATAGCTAGAAAGAAACATCGTGCTCTCCCTGTAGCCACTATCCCGTTTTTGACTCATACCGAGGTGTGAGGCTCGTGAATTAACGCCATACACAAAGCTATGCCGCATAGGATGTGCTTTCATCATCAAACACAAGACTTTTCTTTTCAACAGAAGCCTTGATCATTTGCCACTAAGGCATGCCACATAGGCAATTCACTCCATGCGATTGATGTCCATCGATATACAACATCTGAGCTCGTACGTCTCAGAGATGGGCGTTAAGCAAGAGAATAAATTATCCGCCGCCAAACAGATGTATATTTAATAGAGATCAATCACACAGAATAAAATCCAATGTCAGACACATTGTCCATTTACAAGTTCGTTCTGGGTCTGAACAAAACCGGAGGAACCTTATTCCTCGCATATCCATCGATCCCCAAGTACGTCTGGACGATTTCCAACTTATTCCCTCATCTTGGGTGTACAGCCCAATCAAGATTTTCAATAATCTTCCAAACGACGTGAAGACCTCCGGTCTTCAACCACCGTCTTCATCTTCGACTTATCGTGGAATCGGTTATTCAGAATGGGTATAAACCCGGCCTTTCCGAATAACTCGCGTATAAAATAAACAAGTGCTACACAAACACAACATACGCCTCATTCCAATTCAGAATATTCTTTTATTCAAATATTCACATTCTTAGGGAAAGGTTCCCATTAATTTTATTGAAGATAAATTCTTTTAAATTTATTCTTTAATCTTCCTTTGGATATCATTTCAAACCATGTTAAGGTTTTCCAAACTAGTCGGGATTAGCCAACCACACCGAAGTAATTATTTATTTTATTTCCCAATCCCAACCTATTTATCCCATGGAGCAAAACTGGTAATACTCCATATCTAACACCATAGTGTTATCGGTAAAATTAATTACCATTTCATGTTCAAATCTAATTAAAGATTTAACAAACGCTTGGAGCAAAACTGGTAATACTCCATTCTCGATCCCTTCAATCTAATTAAAGATTCATTTAAACTCCACTTAGTTTTAATCTTTAACTAGGTTAAATAACCAATGTCATTTAAAACACGGTTCACGATAAACCCAAAATCACATCCCATTGTTAATCGGGTTAAAGAACAGGTGTTATTCAAAACATCGCTCACGATAAACCCCAAAAACCAATTTAAATTCAATTCCAATAGATACCAATTAACTGGACAATTTCACTAAATCTTAATTAAAATATCTATTCTTTTGTTAACTGGGATCAAGAACAGTGTTATTTAAGACACCATTCGCGGCGAACCCAAAATCCCATTTGATATTAAATACAAGACTCTGAATAGAAAATTTATCGGCTTATATTCAATATCAAATTCTGAAACCAACAAATATGGTATTGGAAATAACGATATAAATATATCTTTCAAATTTCCACAACCATATCTGTATAATTACAAAATCCAAAATCGAAATATACCGAAGATAATTTCGACTCGAATCCATTCCAATTCGTATATTGGAAATTCTTATTATTTTTAAAGCCACTTTAAACCCAATTTATTTATTCAAAAACATTGGATTATAATTCTAGTTCATAACTAGTTCATTTCGATAAAAATATATTTTTATCCTTACAAATGTGGAATTTTTCATCCCAGTTCTTTCCAATTCATATATTATGATTTTACACAAATTATTAATATTTTTAATAATTTTATCAAGGCCCGTTCAGTCGGTTCTCAATAACGGCCACCGAACTGCACTTAAAGCGACCTTCTCCAAATTTGATTTGGACATAATTCCAAATCCAACCGTTAGATTTCAAATTTCTAATATTCATTGGAAAGCTCTTTTCGATACGAACCCAATGGTTCCGGTTTCAGGAGAATCCGACGGTTGGATCTCCCGTAATATCCACTCGAAGTCAATGGTCGAAATTCGCGAACTACCGCGGCGCGGCGCGTTCTACTCAGGCCATCATATATATATATATAATATTATATATATTTCGTCGATTTCCTTTTAAAATGTATTTTATAAATCGTTTTCAAAACAATTTCAACTTTATATTCAATTTCTAATCAAAATTGAATATTCCATATCATCGATATATAAATGATAATATTTTCAAAACATTATATTTTGAAATCGATTACTTTTCGATATTCATTATAAAAATGAATAAAATCGATATAAATATCATTCACGTCAAAATGGCGTCAATCTAATCAAAATGGCTTTTATTCAACACATGAATGTTTATTTTATTTTACACATGAATATTTTATTTTATTCAACACATGAATATTTATTTTATTCAACACATGAATATTTATTCTATTCAACACATGAATATTTATTCTATTCAACACATGAATATTTTATTTTATTTTCCCAACTTGGAATGAGACCCACTCAATTACCATATAATGTTATTTATATGGATTCTATACAACACATGTATATAATAGCAATGATAAATAATCAACCATCATCCAAAGTGCACTACACAACTGCATAAGCATTAAACATAAATAATTAACGCTTACACAGCCTGTCAACCAGTCGGTCGACATACTACTAAACAATTGGGATTAGTGTACGTCAAAATCATTCCAACACCCATGTGGGGTTTCCAAACAATCAAGCACATGTTTTATTTGTGCAGTTGGGCGATGTGTAAAATTTATCTTCCCAATCCGTATCAGTCAAATGTGTGTACATAAACAAATCATCCGATTTGTTTATAACTATTTATTTTATATACATATTAAAAATTATATTTTTACCATAAAATAATTTCTTACATTCCACTACACACAATCGATTTCACAACACATCAATTAAACAAACAAGCCATCCATGGTCTGTGGACGATGGGTGTCAGGTGCTACTAAGCACCGTCTGCATCCTAGTATATATTTCAACTAGAAAATAAATTAAAAGTGAGAAGTTCTCACCTTTTGGTTCAACTCAGCCAATTATATTCTGAATGGCTCGGATTTTTGTTTTGATTACCATCGGTTCCATCTCACTCCTTTCCACGCTGTTCATAGTAAAATCACATTTTTAATATGATACTTCATTATAAAAATCTTATTTTTATAATGCTACTATATAAATGAAAATCATATTTTAATCTCAAATCTATATAAATAAAAACCGTATTTTTATATCTCTACTACATAAGTAAAAATCACTCCTTTACACCGCTACTTCCATGATAAAAAATATATTTTTATCTTGCTAGTAATATAATAAAAATTATATTTTTACCTCACTATATATATATAAATATTATATTTTTTTATTACTCTTCATGAATAAAAATCATAACTTGATAGCGAATTCATATATATAAAAATCGAATCTTTTATATTATTACATACACACGATAAAATTTATATTTTTATCTAACTAAAAATAATATTTTCGTATCGTTATTCATATTATAAAAATCATATTTTTATTATTCCTATGATATAAAAATCATATTTTTATTATTCCAATGATATAAAAATCATATTTTTAACACGATGCTATATATAATTAGAAATCACATTTTTATTTAAGACATTTCTTTATAATATTATATTTTCCTAACAATGTCATTATATTGAAAATTCACATTTTAAACATTGCTATATATTTTAAAAATCATATTTTTAAAACCATGTTATTTTATATTTTCATAAACAATGAAAAACAATGCTCTTTTTATATTTTCTAAAAATAATGTATAATTTCAGACAATGTATACTTTTTCATTTAAAACAATGTAAATTTCTATTTTATAAACAATGTGAATTTCTTTCTATTTTATAAACAATGTAAATTTCTATTTTATATTAAATAAAATAAACTAATAAAAAATACCTTAATACTCCTTTAACAACGTTCAGTAAAACCTTATCTTCCTTCTGAAGAAAACCGCAACTTGCTCCCAACCGAAACCTCATCGGCGCCCTTCATCACCTACCGTCGGCCGGCCATCTCCGCGACCCCTCGACGCGGCTTCGAGGGCACCTCCTCCCCTCTGAATGACGCCCCATCCGATCAACCCCATCACTCCCAATCCCTCTCGAAAGTTGGCACCTTTCAGGTGGAAAATCGAACGTTAATCTCCACGAAAATCCATGAAACGGGTATGGATTGAAAGGGAGAAGAACATGCTACGGATTTCGCTTTAGAACTAGGGTCTAATTCTGATCGGAGTGGAGGATTTTAGGGCTTGTATTTTTGAGCGGTTTCGACCTTCAATCATGAATTGCGGCTGCCGCCTTTGGCTAGGGTTTAGGTTAAAATTCTAAGTATTCATAATATTTAAATATTAATATTTAATTCAAATGTTCCTTTATTTAAAAATTTAGTGCTTCGAACTCCGAACGAACCTCAACGACTATGGCTCCTAACCAAATACCCCCATCCCGAACATAATGGGATATGTATCGTAAGCTAATTCGACTGTTTCGATCAGTTTTCGTCAAAATCAAAATATAAATATATATATTGAATTTGAACACACATTTCAATTTACTGGGGTCACATACGGACTCTAAAAACTCCCGAAAAACATTTTCTAGCTTCGTATTGATGATACGGTCCTAACAAAACTAATTTCGTCAAATTCTGAGACCGTTTGAAAAATGGCCATTTTCTGGTTGATCGAAATTGACTGAAGCTATTAAAACACGTTTTCCTTCGCCACGCTTACATATCGATTCGAAAAATTACGAATTTCAGAATCTAGCAATAATTTGACATTCCGGATCCAACAAAGGTGGTTTCGTCGAATACCGAGGTCGTTTGCAAAACTTCCATTTTTAAGGGCCAGAATTCCATAGCAACTATTCTGAATTTTCGACTGGACATAACTTTTTATTCCTGCTATGAAATTTCAATTTTTCGGATTCGTTGAAATGATATTCTCAATTAGATTCAAATACTTTTGGTTTCGCTAAAATCCGGTTTAATTTGAATCATGTACATTCATTTGAACATTGAAATCAAATTTTCGAACTACCGAGCCATTTTCAATTCTTTTTATATTTAAAAATAAATTATTTATATTCTAATGACAATTCGAATAAATATATATGTTCTAATTCTATTCAAAATAAATTTCTCATCGTTATTATTTAAAATAAATCATTTTAAATATTTGAAATTCATCAAAATTGCCAAAATAAAAATTTTAAATTGGCTCAGATTTCCGGGTTATTACAATCTCCCCTACTTAAAACTTTTCGTCCCCGAAAAGGAACGAAGCTGAAAGTTGTTTTACTAATCAACTCAACTTTCATTATTTTCATTATGGCTTAAGTTCTTCAACTTTTCAGTTTCTAAGAACTTTTCAAATTTTTCAAAAATTTGGCTAACACCCTAAATTTTCGAAAAATTTCGCCATAAATTTGGCTAACACCCTAAATTTTCGAAAAATTTCGCCATAACCTCCCCTGCACCGGGAGCTTCGGGATATTTCAAATAGCCTCCCATGGCCCTCACCAATCCAGAACGAAAAACAAACAGCCAAGCGGCTAGCCATGCGGCTCATAAAATCATCCAAACCCAATAAATTTGTAAACATGTACCTATTTGTCGGGCAAACAATTTTATTCTTCTGCTCTAGCCTCCTTGCTATGACCTGTTCACATGTAAGTACATGTATATGTATGCAAATGCGACAAATTTTCAATACAGTTCACTATTTGGTTCAACTTGGCTAAAGGTTCAACATTTAATTAATCAAAAAATAATCAAACAACACAACCAGCAATCAATTAGTTGGTTATCTTTTCAAATTCATAACTTGGATACATAGTCAAAAAATCACATTTTTGGTGCCAAATCACAACAATAGATCCTATCTAGTTTTGGTTCTCACACCAGCCTAATGGAAATATATAGATATCCCACTTTTCGAAACTTGAACACAAATACTGATAATGCGGCCGCATTACTAGAATTATCTCCGGGTGACTAGAGTGCGATTCTATATCTATCCAGTATATTAAAACTTTGAATATACGTTCATGACGTGTATATGCAAAACCTTTATATACTCGATTGTCCAAAATCAATATAAATAAAATATTCAAATACGTTGAATAAAGTTTAAATCTTCAAAATAATTTGGGTTTAGTTTAAAAATATACTCTTCACACTCGTTCTAGGATACTACTGATCCAATCTCTAACGAGCAATTCTCATTGGATATTGCTAATCCAATCTCTGATGAATTCTTTCGTTTGGTTCTAATGTGTCTTGTTCTCGAGCTCTGTAAGCCAAATCTCTGATACCACTTTATAACGACCCGAACCTCCCCAGGAAGGAAAGCGTGGATTGCTTTGAGAACACGACAAATCAGAACACAAACAGAAGAACATTTCATTGTTAATTACAACAATTCCATCAGAATACAAGAATATACAGAGTATGAATGAATATTATACATCAGAAAAATATCAGAGATTTAAATTACATTTAAATACATAGCAGCAAAAAATTAATACAATACACAACTGAAAGAGATATACGAATACAGAGTTTTCCGGATATCATTCCAGCTGTAAACCAGGATCCTGTGAATATAAATCTGCAGAACCAAAACTAATAGCTGCCCGTGTGGAAAATAAGGGCACCCAGAGTTTAGGTTAAAACAATAAACTCAAGGTCAGTCATGTGACTGGTGTGAGAACTAAAACTGTTATTAATCTTTATTTTTAAAGTTAGGTAAATCAAGGGACCACGCCGTATAACACGGAACGGGTTTCCTCCCAAGAATACCAGTGCATAAAACAACAGCGCAATGCTAAATAAAGAAAATGAAGCTATTATAAGACCCAGGTCCCATCACACAATGCAACGCAAGCCGGAGGATAGGGTTTTACCTTATAATAGCCAAAGAATGCTTGATACGCTAAATTTCTTCTTTTATTATTACTATAAGTGTATAGTGTCAAAACAATTTCAATCATAAGTATCAATCATAGGCGGCATGGGTACCTGTGACGATCCCAAAATCCGAGGGGCGGTATTAAGGATAATCATTAGGAAATAACACGTTAATCATCATAGCAGAGTACAGATAATAGCAGAAACAATAAATAAAATAATTTTACATGGATATGACAGCGGAATCACAACATGTAGGAATATCAGAATAGCATAACGTGGGGATACACTTAGTAAAAAGAAAAGGAAGTGATCAGTCATCATCGCCAGAGGCGGAATACATACATGCAGTGACAAAATAAGAATATCAGTCTACATCGCCGAAGGCGGAATACATATACATATCGTGAGAAATACGGAAAGTAAATCAGTCTGCATCGCCAGTGGCGGAATCATAATATACACAGTAATGGCGGAAAATATCTAAGTCAACACTATGAAGTCAGCCTCGCCATGAGCCAAAAGTGCATGCTGTGCAGCAGTGCAGAACCAAAAATCACCTGTCACCTGTGTACTAGGCTGCCCGTGTGAAAATGAGGGCACCCGCGTTTGCAAAGTGAAACAAACAACGAGTCAGTCATGGGGACTGGTATGAGGAATCCATTTAACAGTTAAACAATAGTAATAGCAAATCATAGGACCACGCCACTTTCGCGGAACGGGTTCACTCCAGTGATTGCTAGTGCATTTAAAATAGAGTAAATTCTTTTAAAACAATCGCAATGCTTTTAGAAAGAATGAAGCTATTATAAGACTCAGGTCCCATCACACAATGCAACGCAAGCCGGAGGATAGAGTTTTACCTTATAATAGCCAAATATGCTTGATACGTATAAAGCAAAGTCATTTGATATTATTACTAGTGCGTATATGTTTTAAAGCAAATAGCATCATAAATATCAATCATAGGCGGCATAGCTACCATATACTATGTCACCATACTAGTACTACAATCAAGTCCGTTATTTCGTATTGGAAATTGGATTTCCGTCATGAGTCGAGGCAAGGGGCAAGCTCCTCTCCGCTTCGAGACACCCTAGCAAATGCCTCAGGATTACGCACACTGGGTAACCCCTGGATCTTCAGGGCCGGTCCTCACTTACGTTAGAGGATTAGTTATTCCTGAACACACGTTTCCCGGTCCTTGCAGACCTATAATCGAGGCGCCTCGCATTCCAACAACCACAAAGGTGAAAAGTAGATATATATGTCAGGGCTGGTAAGTCACTGACACCACCATAGCTAGAAAGAAACGTCGTGCTCTCCCTGCAGTCCGTATCCCGTTTTTAACTCATACCGGGGTGTGAGGTTCGCGAATCTACGAAATACACAAAGCTAGGCCACGTAAGCCTTGCTTTGATCATCATCCACAAGACTTTGCTTTGCAACAGAAGCCTTGATCACAGCATCTTGGCATGCCACATAGGCAGTCCACTCCATACGATTGATTTCCATCGATATATAACCTCTAAGCTCGTACGTCTCAGAGAAGGGCGTTAAGCAAGAGAATAAATTCTCCGCCGCCAAACAGATATATATTTAACAGAGATCAATCAATATAGAACAAAATCCAATGTCAAACACACAGTCCATTTACAAGTCCGTCCTGGGTCTGAACGAAACCGGAGGCGTCAAATTCCTCGTATATCCGTCCAATCAACATACACGTTCAGACGGCTACTACTTCCGTCCCTTTCCGGTAGCTACTCCGGTTAGGAACCTCAGTAGCGCCCATCCAACCGATACGAAGATCGTCGGTCTTGAATCGTCTTTGCATCTTCCAATTCGAATCGCTCGATGAATTACTTGAAATGAGGGTTAGCTCGGCCTTTTCAAATAACTCACGTCATTAGAATTTAAATCGATTCTTTAAATGGTTATATTATTCGACATCCATCTTTCAGTTATTTAGTGTTATTTTCATGTCATACACATACAACCATCAAATATCAAACAATTCAAGCCCAACTGGTTTATTTGCAACCTATGTTGCTTATAATATTTTATAACGATTTTTCGCCATTTTTATTTATTTAAAAATGGCCATATTTAATTAAACGACGTTTCAGGTCGTTTCGTGTCACTGGCGCTGTTTTTCCCTTAATTTGTTTTACACATATCGGAAAATCTAACCGTTGGATTTCTACAAAGTCTATATCAGTGGGAAGATATTCCCAAAGCGAACCCAACGGTTCCAGTTTCGTGAGAATCCGACGGTCGGATCTTCCACACTAGTCGTTTGAAGTTACGGTTTCAATTTACGAACTGCAGCGTCGTAATTCGATTAAATTTAATTATATTTATATATATATATATATATAAATATAATCGTTTCTGGCGCTGTTTTTCCTTAATTTTGAATTAAACATTCCAGACAATCCAACCGTTGGATTTTTACAAGGTTGGTGCCGTTGGAAAGATTATTCCAAGGCGAACCCGACGGTTGAGGTTTCGGGAAAATTCAATGGTCGGATTTCCCGCACTAGTCGTTTGAAATCACGGTTTCAAAATACGAACTGCACGGCCTCGTTTCGTTTTAATTTTATTTATATTTATATATTCATATAAACATAGTTCATTCGATGTTTTCTATATCGTTTTCACTTCAAATATTTTTCTAACACCCTAAATTTTGGAAAAATTTCGCCATAACCTCCCCTGTACCGGGGGCATCGGGAAATCGCAAATAGCGTCCCGGTCCTTCTAATCTCAAAAAGAAAAAGAAAAAGCCAAGCGGCTAGCCAACAGGCTCAAAAATCATCACCCAAACAAATCAGTAAATGTGTACCTATTTGTCGGGCACAAATTTTATTCCTCTTCTCTAGCCCCTTTGCTATAACCTGTTCAATAAATATGCAGGTACATATATATACAGTTCTTGTCAATTATAATTTCCTATTCAACTTCATATTTGATTCCTGTTTGGTTTAAAAACACCATTCATTCTAATGTTACATAAATAGGTGCAAATCATTTCATTAGCTAATTAATGAATATTTCAACTCATATATGTTTATTTTGAACAAGTGGCTATTTTTAACACTTCACATTTCAACGATTTATGCATACAATAAAAACGTGATTTTTATTGTAAAACAATTCATTTCAAAACACTATTCTTCTCTATAGTTCAAGTTGGTGATAAAAATGGGATTTTTATCATAAAACAATTTCTTTTAAGACGAGATTATTTTACACAGTTCATATAGTCAATAAAAGGTGATTTTTATTATCGAACGGTTTATTTCAAAATATGAATATCATTCAACACATGAATTTCTAAACAACGAATGAATAGCAATTCAACACATGAATGTTTTCTATAATTTCTATATATAGATAAAAATGTGATTTTTATTATCTAACAGTTTATTTCAAAATATGAATATCATTCAACACATGAATTTCTAAACAACGAATGAATAGCAATTCAACACATGAATGTTTTCTATAGTTTCTATATATAGATAAAAATGTGATTTTTATTATCTAACAGTTTATTTCAAAATATGAATATCATTCAACACATGAATTTCTAAACAACGAATGAATAGCAATTCAACACATGAATGTTTTCTATAGTTTCTATATATAGATAAAAGTGTGATTTTTATTATCGAACGGTTTATTTTAAAATATGAATATCATTCAACACATGAATTTCTAAACAACGAATGAATAGCAATTCAACACATGAATGTTTTCTATAGTTTCTATATATAGATAAAAGTGTGATTTTTATTATCTAACAGTTTATTGCAAAATATGAATATCATTCAACACATGAATTTCTAAACAACGAATGAATAGCAATTCAACACATGAACGTTTTCTATAGTTTCTATATATAGATAAAAGTGTGATTTTTATTATCGAACGGTTTATTTTAAAATATGAATATCATTCAACACATGAATTTCTAAACAACGAATGAATAGCAATTCAACACATGAATGTTTTCTATACAATGAATAAATATAGTTTAAGCATATGAAAATAATTCAAACACAAGAATATTATTCAAAATTTCGGCAGCATAACGGCAGGGTAGTTACACCGGCACCGTCCCTAGTACGGCTCCTCGCTCTACCTTAAAACCTCGCGGTTTTTGACAATGGGAATCATGCATCTAATTCGCACGCAGGCGGCATGTATATTTTTTTTTTCATTTCCACAAACTAATCCTATGTGGTTTCAACCAAATATTTTTCAACCACAATTGGGTATTTTTCAATCACAATTGGGTATTTTTCAACCACAATCAATCCATATCAATCACAAACAATCCCAAACAATCAATCAATTTCAAGCAATAAATATCGTCCATGGTTTGTGGACGAGGGGCGTATATATATATATATATATAGATATTTATATATAGCAATTCACTTTCATTTTCAACATAGATATATTTATATAAAAAGGGATTGAAGAGTGAGAAATCCTCACCAATAGCTATCCACTCACACGATTCTTCCTTAATAGAAACTTCGCCTTCTTGTCCTTCTTGTTGCTTTCGTTGACTGTATCCTCTACATAGGTAAAAATCGAATTTTACTATGTTATTTAATATATTTTTATTATTCTTATGATGCAACAATTATATTTTTATTGCTTTAAAAATATAAGAATCATACTTTACTATTTCTACTTAACAAAAATTCCATCTTTTCTGTTTTTAAAAATATGATCTTTATTTTCAAGTTCAAAATTTTTTCTATTAAAAGATCAAACCCTCTTCTTATTTCAAAGTTAAAAATAAAAATCATTTCCTTTTCCTTTTCAAACCAGTTTTTATTTTCTTTTCAAAACAGTTTTTAAATTATTTTTCAAAACAGTTTTTAAAACTCTTTTATAAAAATGCAGTTTTTTTTCTTTTAAATAAATGCAGTTTTGCCTTTTTTCAAAATGCAGTTTTTTTTAAATAAATGCAGTTTTTTTTCCTATCAAAAATGCAGTTTTTATTTCTTAAAAATACAGTTTTACTTTTATTTCAAATGCAGTTTTTGATTTCTTTTAAAAACAGTTTTTGAATCTCTTTTTAAAAATTCTGTTTTAACTTCTTTTAAAACTCTGTTTTAAAATCCTTTTAAAAATTTCTGTTTTAACTTCTTTTAAAACTCTGTTTTAAAATCCTTTTAAAAAAAATTCTGTTTTTAAAACTAAAAGAAATCAGTTTTTAAATTTATTAAAAATACAGTTTTTATTTCCTTTAAAAAAAATTCTGTTTTTAAAACTAAAAGAAATCAGTTTTTAAATTTATTAAAAATACAGTTTTTATTTCTTTTAAAAAATTTCTGTTTTAAAAACTTAAAACAAAAATCAGTTTTATAATTTATTAAAAATACAGTTTTATAACCCAGAAATAAAAATAAAAATAAATTAACTAACTAAAAAAAAAAAAAACTCACCGAGCTTCGAATGGGAGGAGGAGGAAGTCGGCGGTGGCTCGTGGCGTGGCGATGTCTGGAGTTCGATGGTGGAGGCGGGGTCTTCTTCGATTGCGTCGCGACTGGGTGTCTCGAGAAGTCTCGAGGTGAAGGCGGCTTCGACACTGGAAGGAGGCGGCGTCGAGGGTTCGTCGGCGATGGGTTCAGGCGGCGGCTCGAGCGTCGGGGGCGGCGCGATACTTTTAGGGTTAGGGTTTTTCTTTTTTCTTTTTTTTTTATTTCGTTTGTGAATAACTGAATCGGGGGGGGGGGGGCAGTTGAAGAAGAAAAGGAGGGATTCTATTTTTTTTTTATTATTATTTAATTATTAAATTATGCACAAGGGTTGACTTTTACATACGATCTCGAAACGAGGTCCACCGCCTGTCGTCCATAGCGTTTTACCCCCATTCCGAACACAATGGGATATGTATCGCAAGCTGGTTTGATCGTTACAATCAGTTTCCGTTGAATTTACAATTTAAATCCTTATATTGAATTTTAAACGTACATTTCAAATTACCGGGGTCACATACTAACTAGAAAAATTCCAGAAAAATATTTTCTAGTTTCGTATTGACGATACGGTCCTAACAAAACTAGTTTCGTCGAATTCTGAGACCGTTTGAAAAATGGCCAATTTCCAGTCGATTAAATTCAATAGAAACTGGTCAAACGCGTTTTCTTTTGCCACGCTCACATATTGATTCGAAAAATTATGAAATTTGAAACCTAGCAATAGTTTGACATCCCGGACCCGACAAAAGTGGTTTCGTCGAATTCCGAGGCCATATGCAAAATATCAATTTTCAAATTGACTTACTATTTCTTAACTCACTAATTTATTGAAATATTCTATATTTTATGGGAATAGGCGATTTTAATCATTCAAATTTCTTGTTAATAACCGAATTTAAAAATTTTAAACTGGTTCACATTTTCCGGGTTATTACAATCTTCCCCACTTAAAACTTTTCGTCCTCGAAAAGGAAATAATAGTTAAGCAGGAAATAAAATGTAAATGCAAAGTATTGTAAAGGTACCTTGCACCGGAGTTAGTCAGAGATGTCCACTCTGCATTTGGGATAGGCTTGTTTAATGCTTTCCTCAGTTTCCCAAGTACAGTCTCTAGGATCACTACTCCACTGCACTTTGACTAAGTGAATCTTTTTCCTCCTTAGCTCTCTGGTTTCTTTGCCAACTATCTTTAATGGATCTCTTTTGAGTGCTAATTCTGGAGTTATGTCAACATCCTGTTGTGCTGCTTCTTCCACAACAAGATCTGGATCATGAACATGTTTTCTGAGTTGAGATACGTGGAACACATTGTGTACACCAGGCAACCAATCAGGTAATGATACCCTATATGCAAGAGTTCCAATCCGTTCAAGTATAGGAAAGGGACCAATAAATCTAGGTGCCAACTTCCCAGTCTTGCCAAATCTGATTACTCCTCGCATTGGAGAAACTCTTAGATAAACATAATCGCCAACGGCAAACAATATATCCCTTCTTCTCGCATCAGCATAACTTTTCTGTCGGCTCTGTGCGGTTTTTAATTTCTTCTTAATGGAATCGACTTTATCCGATGCTTCTTGAATCATATCGGGCCCTAACACAAGTCTGTTGCCAGGTTCTACCCAACATGCGGGAGATCGGCACGGTCTACCGTATAGTGCTTCAAATGGATACATTCCCAAACTTGCTTGATAGCTATTGTTGTAAGAGAATTCTGCTAAATGTAAATGATCTTCCCATGAGCCTCCAAAATCAATAACGCAAGCCCGCAGCAAATCTTCTAAAATTCTATTCACCCGCTCAGTTTGGCCGTCTGTCTGAGGGTGATAAGCGGTGCTTAGATTTAATTTGGTTCCCAATTCTTCTTGGAACGCTTCCCAGAATTTGCTAGTGAACAGGGGATCTCTATCGCTGACTATACTGAGCGGTACTCCATGAAGTTTAACAATTTCTTTGAAGTAAATTTGTGCCAGACTTTGAGCCGTTCTGTTGGATCGGACAGGTATAAAATGGGCAGTCTTCGTGAAGCGATCTACGATTACCCATATACTGTCGTTTCCTTTTCTAGTCCGAGGCAAGCCATCGATAAAATCCATCGAGATTTGTTCCCACTTCCAACCTGGAATTTCTAATGGTTGTAATAATCCAGCCAATTTCTGCTGATCACTCTTGACTAGTTGGCAAGTGGAGCATCTGCTAACATATAATGAGATATCTCTCTTCATTGACCTCCACCAGAATGTGCGTTTGATATCGTTATACATTTTGCTCACACCTGGATGGATACTTAATTTGGATTTGTGGCATTCATCAAGTATTTCTCTCCTGAGCTCGGGAAGGTTTGGGATGCAGATTCTACCCTTTAATCTTAGAACTCCCTTGTCATCGAGTCTAAAACTTGTGGATTCACCTCCTTTGACTCTTTGACTGATTCTTTGAATAAATTCATCGTCTTTCTGAAGAGTCGAGATCTTGTCTATTAATGAAGACGTGATGACAAAACTGGCGATGATTTCATTTTTCCTGCTGAGCGCATCCGCCACTACATTGGCTTTCCCTGGAGTGTATATAATTTCAAAATCGTATGCTGCAAGGAATTCTAACCAACGCTGTTGCCTCAGGTTTAAATCTTTCTGGGTGAACAGATATTTCAAGGATTGATGATCGGTAAATAGCTCGAATTTCTCGCCCAGTAGATAATGCCTCCATATTCTTAAAGCAAACACGATAGCTAATAACTCAAGATCATGAGTAGCATAGTTTCTTTCATGCGGCTTTAGTTGACGACTGGCATATGCGATCACTTGGCCTTTTTGCATTAACACTGCTCCTAGGCCTCTAATAGAAGCATCAGTCCATACTGTCAAGTCTTGGTTACCTTCTATTATTGTCAATACCGGAGCGGTTGTCAACTTCAGTTTCAGCTCCTGGAAAGCTTCTTCACATTCGGGAGTCCATTTGAATTTCTCATGCTTCTTTGTAAGCTTTGTCAGTACTCCTGATATCTTTGAAAAATCCTGAACGAATTTCCGATAGTAACTAGCTAATCCAAGGAAACTTCGAACTTCAGTGGGCGTAGTAGGTTGTTTCCAGTTCTGAATCGCTGTAATTTTGCTTGGGTCTACAGCAATTCCTTCCTTTGATACAACGTGGCCAAGGAATTTAACTTCTTTCTGCCAGAAGACACACTTAGAAAATTTAGCTTTCAAGACATTTCTTCTCAGAATTTCCAACACTCGTTCTAAATGTTTTGCATGTTCTTCTTCCGACTTAGAGTAGATTAGAATGTCATCGATGAAGACTAGAACAAATTTATTCAACACACCACGGAACACTCTGTTCATAAGATCAACGAAGTATGCCGGAGCGTTGCACAAGCCGAACGGCATTACTAACCATTCGTAGAATAGATCGGGACCCCTGAAGGCTGTCAAAGGAACACAGTCTTCGGCTATACGCAATTGGTGGAAACCTGTAGCTAGGTCCATTCTGGAGAATACGGTTGCTCCATTTAATTGATCTAACAGATCGTCTATTCGGGGCAAAGGATATTTGTTCTTCAGTGTTTGTTTGTTGAGATCCCTGTAATCGACGCAAAGTCTCAGAGTACCGTCTGATTTAGGGACAAATACTACTGCGGCTCCCCATGCTGAAAAGCTTGGTCTGATCAGACCTTTCCAAAGTAATTCTCGGGTTTGGCTACTTAGCTCTTCTTTTTCTTTTGGGGCCATTCGCCTTATTGGATGAACTACTGGTCGAGCATTCGGAATTAGATCAATTATAAATTCAATTTCTCTTTGCGGCGGTAAGTTCTCTACTTCTTCAAACACATCCGCATAATTTTTCACGACCAGTATCCTTTCTATTGAAGGGGGAGTAATTTCTAAAGAAGCCCAGAATTCTGTTCTATTTATTTCTGCACCGAGACAAGGTATAGTGATATGCCCCGATTTTGTTTCAACTTTCACAATTCTTTCGGCACATCTAACTTCGGCCTTATATGTTGTCAACCAGTCAAGTCCCAATATCATATCAAATTCGGAAAGGTCCATGACAATCACCTTAAAAGAGAACTTGTAGCAAGAATAAGAGATAGGCGCTCTACAGTATGAACTGAGACTAACAGAACCTCCTATCGGGTTTTGAACTTTAATTGGTTCCTTTAGAATTCTTTGTTTCAAATTTAACTTATGAACAATTTTACCAGATATGAAGCTACGTGATGCACCAGTATCAAAAAGTACAGAAACAGGAATATTTTTAATAGTAAGGGTACCTCCCAAGACATCGGGTTTACCTGAGCCGTCGGTGATAGCTGGCGGGGTATTCCCGTCATAAACATGGGCCACTTGTGCGCTCTTCTTCAAAGGACAATTATTGCTGTAGTGCCCCTTCTTGTGGCAGTTGTAGCATTCAACTGAGTCACTGGCCCTTGGCTTCTTTGGGGCTTTGCATACATTAGAGAAATGGCCGGGCTTCCCGCAATTATAGCAGTTTCCTTTCGGGATCTTTGCGGGTTTTTGAGTAGCGGCCGCGGTGATGCTAGATTCAGGTTGGTCAGTTGAGGTCTTGCGCTTCATCCCTGCTTGGCTCTTAGCGCGGTCTTGGCTAGCATGCCTCTCATCCATGTCCTCGTAGTTGCAAGCCATCTCTACGAGTTCGGTAAAAGAAAGTTTGATGTTGCTCATAGCCCTATCATGATATTTGCGCTTCAGCCCAAAAATGAATCTTTTATTCTTCGCTTTGTCGGTCAAAACCAACTCTGGGGCATAGCGCGATAGCTGAGTGAACTTATTCAGATAGTCTTGAATTGAGAGGTCTCCCTGCTGGAGATTAGCAAATTGCTCCCGCATCCTCTCAAGAGCTTGTTCTGGCACAAACTTCTCATTGAATAATGTCCTGAACTGCTCCCATGTTTGGATAGTACCAGCTGCATCTCCAGAAGTAATGGCGTCCCACCACAGCTCTGCCTCTTCCTGAAGAAGCCAAATGCCAAGTCGGGCTTTGTTGTTAGTTCCCATGCCCATACCTTCGAAGATTTTCTCGCAGGTCTTCAGCCAAGCGATAGCTTCAGTCACTGTGCCTGTGCCTGTAAAAGGTTTCCCTCCAAGATTTCGGTATCTCTTTGCCACTTTATCCAACTCAAAGTCTTCGGGAGCTGGTGCCTGAATAATAGGGATCTCTGCAGCTACGGGGATATTCCCCCGTCCTCCTGCTGCATCTCCTCGGCCTCCACGGCCTCCTCTGGCTGCTGCTGCTCGTGTAGCCATCTAAGAATACTGTATAAGCAAGAAAAGAGTCAAGCTCACAGATTTGATAATTTTCATAAATGATAAAGCAAGGAAATACAAGGAAAGATAATGATGATGTACTGATCAAATGGTTTTGCTAATCTGCTTAGCTCATTCTAGGACATTGCTAATCCTATCTCTAATGAGCTACTCGCATTAGAACACTACTGATTCTATTCTGACGAGGTGTTTAATGTGTTAGATCCCAGAACTAAGGTTAACCAAAGCTCTGATACCAACTGTGACGATCCCAAAATCCGAGGGGCGGTATTAAGGATAATCATTAGGAAATAACACGTTAATCATCATAGCAGAGTACAGATAATAGCAGAAACAATAAATAAAATAATTTTACATGGATATGACAGCGGAATCACAACATGTAGGAATATCAGAATAGCATAACGTGGGGATACACTTAGTAAAAAGAAAAGGAAGTGATCAGTCATCATCGCCAGAGGCGGAATACATACATGCAGTGACAAAATAAGAATATCAGTCTACATCGCCGAAGGCGGAATACATATACATATCGTGAGAAATACGGAAAGTAAATCAGTCTGCATCGCCAGTGGCGGAATCATAATATACACAGTAATGGCGGAAAATATCTAAGTCAACACTATGAAGTCAGCCTCGCCATGAGCCAAAAGTGCATGCTGTGCAGCAGTGCAGAACCAAAAATCACCTGTCACCTGTGTACTAGGCTGCCCGTGTGAAAATGAGGGCACCCGCGTTTGCAAAGTGAAACAAACAACGAGTCAGTCATGGGGACTGGTATGAGGAATCCATTTAACAGTTAAACAATAGTAATAGCAAATCATAGGACCACGCCACTTTCGCGGAACGGGTTCACTCCAGTGATTGCTAGTGCATTTAAAATAGAGTAAATTCTTTTAAAACAATCGCAATGCTTTTAGAAAGAATGAAGCTATTATAAGACTCAGGTCCCATCACACAATGCAACGCAAGCCGGAGGATAGAGTTTTACCTTATAATAGCCAAATATGCTTGATACGTATAAAGCAAAGTCATTTGATATTATTACTAGTGCGTATATGTTTTAAAGCAAATGCATCATAAATATCAATCATAGGCGGCATAGCTACCATATACTATGTCACCATACTAGTACTACAATCAAGTCCGTTATTTCGTATTGGAAATTGGATTTCCGTCATGAGTCGAGGCAAGGGGCAAGCTCCTCTCCGCTTCGAGACACCCTAGCAAATGCCTCAGGATTACGCACACTGGGTAACCCCTGGATCTTCAGGGCCGGTCCTCACTTACGTTAGAGGATTAGTTATTCCTGAACACACGTTTCCCGGTCCTTGCAGACCTATAATCGAGGCGCCTCGCATTCCAACAACCACAAAGGTGAAAAGTAGATATATATGTCAGGGCTGGTAAGTCACTGACACCACCATAGCTAGAAAGAAACGTCGTGCTCTCCCTGCAGTCCGTATCCCGTTTTTAACTCATACCGGGGTGTGAGGTTCGCGAATCTACGAAATACACAAAGCTAGGCCACGTAAGCCTTGCTTTGATCATCATCCACAAGACTTTGCTTTGCAACAGAAGCCTTGATCACAGCATCTTGGCATGCCACATAGGCAGTCCACTCCATACGATTGATTTCCATCGATATATAACCTCTAAGCTCGTACGTCTCAGAGAAGGGCGTTAAGCAAGAGAATAAATTCTCCGCCGCCAAACAGATATATATTTAACAGAGATCAATCAATATAGAACAAAATCCAATGTCAAACACACAGTCCATTTACAAGTCCGTCCTGGGTCTGAACGAAACCGGAGGCGTCAAATTCCTCGTATATCCGTCCAATCAACATACACGTTCAGACGGCTACTACTTCCATCCCTTTCCGGTAGCTACTCCGGTTAGGAACCTCAGTAGCGCCCATCCAACCGATACGAAGATCGTCGGTCTTGAATCGTCTTTGCATCTTCCAATTCGAATCGCTCGATGAATTACTTGAAATGAGGGTTAGCTCGGCCTTTTCAAATAACTCACGTCATTAGAATTTAAATCGATTCTTTAAATGGTTATATTATTCGACATCCATCTTTCAGTTATTTAGTGTTATTTTCATGTCATACACATACAACCATCAAATATCAAACAATTCAAGCCCAACTGGTTTATTTGCAACCTATGTTGCTTATAATATTTTATAACGATTTTTCGCCATTTTTATTTATTTAAAAATGGCCATATTTAATTAAACGACGTTTCAGGTCGTTTCGTGTCACTGGCGCTGTTTTTCCCTTAATTTGTTTTACACATATCGGAAAATCTAACCGTTGGATTTCTACAAAGTCTATATCAGTGGGAAGATATTCCCAAAGCGAACCCAACGGTTCCAGTTTCGTGAGAATCCGACGGTCGGATCTTCCACACTAGTCGTTTGAAGTTACGGTTTCAATTTACGAACTGCAGCGTCGTAATTCGATTAAATTTAATTATATTTATATATATATATATAAATATAATCGTTTCTGGCGCTGTTTTTCCTTAATTTTGAATTAAACATTCCAGACAATCCAACCGTTGGATTTTTACAAGGTTGGTGCCGTTGGAAAGATTATTCCAAGGCGAACCCGACGGTTGAGGTTTCGGGAAAATTCAATGGTCGGATTTCCCGCACTAGTCGTTTGAAATCACGGTTTCAAAATACGAACTGCACGGCCTCGTTTCGTTTTAATTTTATTTATATTTATATATTCATATAAACATAGTTCATTCGATGTTTTCTATATCGTTTTCACTTCAAATATTTTTCTAACACCCTAAATTTTGGAAAAATTTCGCCATAACCTCCCCTGTACCGGGGGCATCGGGAAATCGCAAATAGCGTCCCGGTCCTTCTAATCTCAAAAAGAAAAAGAAAAAGCCAAGCGGCTAGCCAACAGGCTCAAAAATCATCACCCAAACAAATCAGTAAATGTGTACCTATTTGTCGGGCACAAATTTTATTCCTCTTCTCTAGCCCCTTTGCTATAACCTGTTCAATAAATATGCAGGTACATATATATACAGTTCTTGTCAATTATAATTTCCTATTCAACTTCATATTTGATTCCTGTTTGGTTTAAAAACACCATTCATTCTAATGTTACATAAATAGGTGCAAATCATTTCATTAGCTAATTAATGAATATTTCAACTCATATATGTTTATTTTGAACAAGTGGCTATTTTTAACACTTCACATTTCAACGATTTATGCATACAATAAAAACGTGATTTTTATTGTAAAACAATTCATTTCAAAACACTATTCTTCTCTATAGTTCAAGTTGGTGATAAAAATGGGATTTTTATCATAAAACAATTTCTTTTAAGACGAGATTATTTTACACAGTTCATATAGTCAATAAAAGGTGATTTTTATTATCGAACGGTTTATTTCAAAATATGAATATCATTCAACACATGAATTTCTAAACAACGAATGAATAGCAATTCAACACATGAATGTTTTCTATAATTTCTATATATAGATAAAAATGTGATTTTTATTATCTAACAGTTTATTTCAAAATATGAATATCATTCAACACATGAATTTCTAAACAACGAATGAATAGCAATTCAACACATGAATGTTTTCTATAGTTTCTATATATAGATAAAAATGTGATTTTTATTATCTAACAGTTTATTTCAAAATATGAATATCATTCAACACATGAATTTCTAAACAACGAATGAATAGCAATTCAACACATGAATGTTTTCTATAGTTTCTATATATAGATAAAAGTGTGATTTTTATTATCGAACGGTTTATTTTAAAATATGAATATCATTCAACACATGAATTTCTAAACAACGAATGAATAGCAATTCAACACATGAATGTTTTCTATAGTTTCTATATATAGATAAAAGTGTGATTTTTATTATCTAACAGTTTATTGCAAAATATGAATATCATTCAACACATGAATTTCTAAACAACGAATGAATAGCAATTCAACACATGAACGTTTTCTATAGTTTCTATATATAGATAAAAGTGTGATTTTTATTATCGAACGGTTTATTTTAAAATATGAATATCATTCAACACATGAATTTCTAAACAACGAATGAATAGCAATTCAACACATGAATGTTTTCTATACAATGAATAAATATAGTTTAAGCATATGAAAATAATTCAAACACAAGAATATTATTCAAAATTTCGGCAGCATAACGGCAGGGTAGTTACACCGGCACCGTCCCTAGTACGGCTCCTCGCTCTACCTTAAAACCTCGCGGTTTTTGACAATGGGAATCATGCATCTAATTCGCACGCAGGCGGCATGTATATATTTTTTTTCATTTCCACAAACTAATCCTATGTGGTTTCAACCAAATATTTTTCAACCACAATTGGGTATTTTTCAACCACAATTGGGTATTTTTCAACCACAATCAATCCATATCAATCACAAACAATCCCAAACAATCAATCAATTTCAAGCAATAAATATCGTCCATGGTTTGTGGACGAGGGGCGTATATATATATATATATATAGATATTTATATATAGCAATTCACTTTCATTTTCAACATAGATATATTTATATAAAAAGGGATTGAAGAGTGAGAAATCCTCACCAATAGCTATCCACTCACACGATTCTTCCTTAATAGAAACTTCGCCTTCTTGTCCTTCTTGTTGCTTTCGTTGACTGTATCCTCTACATAGGTAAAAATCGAATTTTACTATGTTATTTAATATATTTTTATTATTCTTATGATGCAACAATTATATTTTTATTGCTTTAAAAATATAAGAATCATACTTTACTATTTCTACTTAACAAAAATTCCATCTTTTCTGTTTTTAAAAATATGATCTTTATTTTCAAGTTCAAAATTTTTTCTATTAAAAGATCAAACCCTCTTCTTATTTCAAAGTTAAAAATAAAAATCATTTCCTTTTCCTTTTCAAACCAGTTTTTATTTTCTTTTCAAAATAGTTTTTAAATTATTTTTCAAAACAGTTTTTAAAACTCTTTTATAAAAATGCAGTTTTTTTTCTTTTAAATAAATGCAGTTTTGCCTTTTTTCAAAATGCAGTTTTTTTTTAAATAAATGCAGTTTTTTTTCCTATCAAAAATGCAGTTTTTATTTCTTAAAAATGCAGTTTTACTTTTATTTCAAATGCAGTTTTTGATTTCTTTTAAAAACAGTTTTTGAATCTCTTTTTAAAAATTCTGTTTTAACTTCTTTTAAAACTCTGTTTTAAAATCCTTTTAAAAATTTCTGTTTTAACTTCTTTTAAAACTCTGTTTTAAAATCCTTTTAAAAAAATTTCTGTTTTTAAAACTAAAAGAAATCAGTTTTTAAATTTATTAAAAATACAGTTTTTATTTCCTTTAAAAAAATTTCTGTTTTTAAAACTAAAAGAAATCAGTTTTTAAATTTATTAAAAATACAGTTTTTATTTCTTTTAAAAAATTTCTGTTTTAAAAACTTAAAACAAAAATCAGTTTTATAATTTATTAAAAATACAGTTTTATAACCCAGAAATAAAAATAAAAATAAATTAACTAACTAAAAAAAAAAAAAAAACTCACCGAGCTTCGAATGGGAGGAGGAGGAAGTCGGCGGTGGCTCGTGGCGTGGCGATGTCTGGAGTTCGATGGTGGAGGCGGGGTCTTCTTCGATTGCGTCGCGACTGGGTGTCTCGAGAAGTCTCGAGGTGAAGGCGGCTTCGACACTGGAAGGAGGCGGCGTCGAGGGTTCGTCGGCGATGGGTTCAGGCGGCGGCTCGAGCGTCGGGGGCGGCGCGATACTTTTAGGGTTAGGGTTTTTTTTTTTTTTATTTCGTTTGTGAATAACTGAATCGGGGGGGGCCAGTTGAAGAAGAAAAGGAGGGATTCTATTTTTTTTTTATTATTATTTAATTATTAAATTATGCACAAGGGTTGACTTTTACATACGATCTCGAAACGAGGTCCACCGCCTGTCGTCCATAGCGTTTTACCCCCATTCCGAACACAATGGGATATGTATCGCAAGCTGGTTTGATCGTTACAATCAGTTTCCGTTGAATTTACAATTTAAATCCTTATATTGAATTTTAAACGTACATTTCAAATTACCGGGGTCACATACTAACTAGAAAAATTCCAGAAAAATATTTTCTAGTTTCGTATTGACGATACGGTCCTAACAAAACTAGTTTCGTCGAATTCTGAGACCGTTTGAAAAATGGCCAATTTCCAGTCGATTAAATTCAATAGAAACTGGTCAAACGCGTTTTCTTTTGCCACGCTCACATATTGATTCGAAAAATTATGAAATTTGAAACCTAGCAATAGTTTGACATCCCGGACCCGACAAAAGTGGTTTCGTCGAATTCCGAGGCCATATGCAAAATATCAATTTTCAAATTGACTTACTATTTCTTAACTCACTAATTTATTGAAATATTCTATATTTTATGGGAATAGGCTATTTTAATCATTCAAATTTCTTGTTAATAACCGAATTTAAAAATTTTAAACTGGTTCACATTTTCCGGGTTATTACAGTACCGTATATCATGTCACCATACTAGTTTACAATCAAAACCGCAAAGGTCGTATTGGAAATTGGATTTCTGTCATGAGTCGAGGCGAGGGGCAAGCTCGTCTCCGTTTGAGACACTCTAGCAAATGTCTCAGGACCACACACAGCGATCCTGGATCTTCTGGGCCGGTCCTCTCTTACTTTTGAGGAATAATTATTCCTGAACACATGTTTCCCGGTCCTATAGGACCTATATCGGAGGCGCCTCGCATCCAACAACCACACAGGTAAAAAGTATATAAATGTCAGGGCTGGTACGTCACTGACATCACCCATAGCTAGAAAGAAACGTCGTGCTCTCCCTGTAGTCACTATCCCGTTTTTGACTCATACCGAGGTGTGAGGCTCGCGAATTAACGCCATACACAAAGCTATGCCACATAGGCTATGCTTTGATCATCAATCACAAGACTTTGCTTTTCAACAGAAGCCTTGATCATTTGCCACTTAGGCATGCCACATAGGCAATTCACTCCATGCGACTAAGGTACATCGATATACAACCTCTGAGATCGTACGTCTCAGAGAAGGGCGTTAAGCAAGAGAATAAATTCTCCGCCGCCAAATAGATGTATATTTAATAGAGATCAATCACACAGAATAAAATCCAATGTCAGACATATAGTCCATTTACAAGTTCATTCTGGGTCTGAACAAAACCGGAGGAACCTTATTCCTCGCATATCCATCGATCACCAAGTACGTCTGGACGATTTCCAACTTATTCCCTCATCTTGGGTGTACAGCCCAATCAAGATTGTCAATAATCATCCAAACGACGTGAAGACCTCCGATCTTCAACCACCGTCTTCATCTTCGACTTATCGTCAAATCGGTTATTCAGAATGGGTATAAACCCGGCCTTTCCGAATAACTCGCGTATAAAATAAACAAGTGCTACACAAACACAACATACGCCTCATTCCAATTCAGAATATTCTTTTATTCAAATATTCACATTCTTAGGGAAAGGTTCCCATTAATTTTATCAAAGATAAATTCTTTTAAATTTATTCTTTAATCTTCCTTTGGATATCATTTCAAACCATGTTAAGGTTTTCCAAACTAGTCGGGATTAGCGAACCACACCGAAGTAATTATTTATATTATTTCCCAATCCCAACCTATTTATCCCATGGAGAAAATCTAGTAATACTCCATGTCTAACACCATAGTGTTATCGGTTAAATTAATTACCATTTCACGTTCAAATCTAATTAAAGATTTAACTATCGCTTGGAGTAAAACTGGTGATACTCCAATCTCGATCCTTTCAATCTAATTAAAGATTCATTAAAACTCCACTTTGTTTTAATCTTTAACCGGGTTAAAGAACTGATGTCATTTAAAACACGGTTCACGATAAACCCAAAATCACATCCCATTGTTAATCATGTTAAAGAACAGGTGTTATTCAAAACACCGCTGACGATAAACCCCAAAAACCAATTTAAATTCAATTCCAATTAAATACCAATTAACTGGACAATTTCACTAAATCTTAATTAATAGATTTAGTCTTTTCTAAACTGGGTTCAAGAACAGTGTTATTTAAGACACCATACACGACGTACCGAAAATCCCATTTGATATTAAATAAAAGGCTCTGAATAGAAAATATATTGGCTTATATTCAATATCAAATTCTAAAACCAACAAATATCGTATTGGAAATAACGATATAAATATATCTTTCAAATTTCCACAACCATATCTGTATAATCACAAAATCCAACATCAAAATATCCCGAAGATAATTTCGTCTCAAATCCTTTCCAATTCGTATATTGGAAATTCTGATTATTTTTAAAGCCACTTCAAACCCAATTTATTTATTCAAAGACATTGGATTATAATTCTAGTTCATAACTAGTTCATTTCGATAAAAATATATTTTTATCCTTACAAATGTGGAATTTTTCATCCCAATTCTTTCCAATTCATATATTATGATTTTACACAAATTATTAATATTTTTAATAATTTTATCAAGGCCCGTACAGTCGGCTTTCAATAACGGCCACTGAACTTCACTTACAGCGACCTTCTCCAAATTTGATTTGGACATAATTCCAAATCCAACCGTTAGATTTCAAATTTCTAATATTCATTGGAAATCTCTTTTCGATACGAACCCAACGGTTCCGGTTTCAGGAGAATTCGACGGTCGGATCTCCCGTAATATCCATTCGAAGACAGTGGTCGAAATTCGCGAACTGCCGCAGCGCGATGCGTTCTATTCAGGCCATTATATATATATATATATATATATATATATATAATATATATTATATATATTTCATCGATTTCCTTTTAAAAAGTATTTTGTAAATCGTTTTAAATTTGTTTTCAAAACGATTTCAACTTCATATTCAATTTCTAATCAAAATTGAATATTCCATATCATCGATATATAAATGATAATATTTTCAAAACATTATATTTTGAAATCTATTACTTTTCGATATTCATTATAAAAATGAATAAAATCTGTATAAATATTGTTCACGTCAAAATGGCGTCTATCTAATCAACACGGCTTTTATTCAACACATGAATATTTTATTTTATTCAACACATGAATATTTATTTTATTCAACACATGAATATTTATTCTATTCAACACATGAATATTTTATTTTATTTTCCCAACTTGGAATGAGACCCACTCAATTACCATATAATATTATTTATATGGATTCTATACAACACATGTATATAATAGCAATGATAAATAATCAACCATCATCCAAAGTGCACCACACAACTGAATAAGCATTAAATATAAATAATTAACGCTTACACAGCCTGTCAACCAATCGGTCGACATACTACAAAACAATTGGGATTAGTGTACGTCAATATCATCCCAACACCCGTGTGGGGTTTTCAAACAATCAAACATAGGTTTTATTTGTGCAGTTGGACGATGTGTAAAATTTATCGTCCAAATCCATATCAGTCAAATGTGTGTACATAAACAAATCGCTCGATTTGTTTATAACTATTTATTTTATATACAAGTTAAAAATTATATTTTTAACCATAAAATAATTTCTTCCATTCCACTACACACAATCGATTTCACAACACATCAATCAAACAAACAAGCCATCCATGGTTTGTGGACGACGGGTGTCAGGTGCTACTAAGCACCGTCTGCATCCTAGTATATATTTCAACTTGAAAATAAATTAAAAGTGAGAAGTTCTCACCTTTTGGTTCCACTCCGCCAGTTATTTTCTGAACGGCTCGGATTTTTGTTTTGATTACCATCGGTTCCATCTCACTCCTTTCCATGTTGTTCAATGTAAAATCACATTTTTAATATGATACTTCGTTATAAAAATCTTATTTTTATAACGCTACTATATTAATGAAAATCATATTTTAATCTCAAATCTGTATAAATAAAAACCGTATTTTTATATCTTTACTACATATGTAAAAATCACTCCTTTACACCGCTACTTCCATGATAAAAATTATATTTTTATCTTGCTAGTAATATAATAAAAATTATATTTTTACCTCACTATATATATATATATATTATATTTTTTATTACTCTTCATGAATAAAAATCATACCTTGATAGCGAATTCATATATATAAAAATCGAATCTTTTATATTATTACATACACACGATAAAATTTATATTTTTATCTAACTAAAAATAATATTTTCATATCGTTATTCATATTATAAAAATCATATTTTGATTATTCCTATGATATAAAAATCATATTTTGATTATTCCTATGATATAAAAATCATATTTTTATTATTCCCATGATGTAAAAATCATAGTTTTATTATTCCTATGATATAAAAATCATAATTTTAATATGATGCCATATATAATTAGAAATCACATTTTTATTTAAGACATTTCTTTATAATATTACATTTTCCTAACAATGTCATTATATTGAAAATTCACATTTTAAACATTGCTATATATTTTAAAAATCATATTTTTAAAACCATGTTATTTTATATTTTCATAAACAATGAAAAACAATGCTCTTTTTATATTTTCTAAAAATAATGTATAATTTCAGACAATGTATACTTTTATATTTAAAACAATGTAAATTTCTATTTTATAAACAATGTGAATTTCTTTCTATTTTATAAACAATGTAAATTTCTATTTTATATTAAATAAAATAAACTAATAAAAACTACCTTAATACTCCTTTAACAACGTTCAGTAAAACCTTATCTTCCTTCTGAAGAAAACCGCAACTTGCTCCCAACCGAAACCTCATTGGCGCTCCTCACACCTGCCGTCGGCCGGCCATCTCCGCGACCCCTCGACGCGGCTTCGAGGCACCTCCTCCCCTCTGAACGACTCCCCATCTGATCCACCCCTTCGCTCCCAATCCCTCTCGAAAGTTGGCACATTTCTGGTGGAAAATCGAACGTTAATCTCCACGAAAATCCATGAAACGGGTATGGATTGAAAGGGAGAAGAACATGCTTCGTATTTCGCTTCAGAACTAGGGTCTAATTCTGATCGGAGCGGAGGATTTTAAGGCTTGTATTTTTGAGCAGTTTGGACCTTCAATCGTGAATTGCGGCTGCAGCCTTTGACTAGGGTTTAGGCCAAAATTCTAAGTATACATAATATTTAAATATTAATATTTAATTCAAATGTTTCTTTATTTAAAAATTTAGTGCTCCGAACTCCGAACAAACCTCAACGACTTTCGCCCCTAACCAAATACCCCCATCCTGAACACTATGGGATATGTATCGTAAGCTAATTCGACTGTTTCAATCAGTTTTCGTCAAAATCAAAATATAAATCTATATATTAAATTTAAATGCACATTTCAATTTACTGGGGTCACATACAGACTCTAAAAATTCCCAAAAAAAAATTCTAGCTTCGTATTGATGATACAGTCCTAACAAAACTAATTTCGTCAAATTCTGAGACTGTTTGAAAAATGGCCATTTTTTGGTCGAACGAAATTGACCGAAACTATTAAAACACGTTATCCTTCGCCACGCTCACATATTGATTCGAAAGATTACGAATTTTGGAACCTAGCAATAATTTGACATTCCAGATCCAACAAAAGTGGTTTCATCAAAAACCGAGGTCGTTCGCAAATCTTCCATTTTTAAGGGCCAGAATTCCATAGCGACTATTCTGAATTTTCAACTGGACATAACTTTTTATTCCCGCTATGAAATTTCAATTTTTCGGATTCATTGAAAAGATATTCGCAATTAGACTCAAATACTTTTGGTTTCACTAAAATCCGCTTTATTTTGAATCTTGTACATTCATTTGAACTTTGAAATCGAATTTTCGAACTAACGCGCCATTTTCAATTACTTTTATATTTAAAAATAAAATATTCATATTCTAACGATGATTCGAATAAATATATATGTTCTAATTCTATACAAAATAAATTTCTCGTCGTTATTATTTAAAATAAATCATTTTAAATATTCGAAATTCATCAAAATTGCCAAAATAAAAATTTTAAATTGGCTTAGATTTCCGGGTTATTACAAGTTTATATTGGATTCTGTATATTCAATGAAAGTTCAAAACTAAATATTACGAACTACCAAGCTGTACGGCTCGATTGGGCAAGAAGAATGCTTTAAACCCAAGAACTTTCAAAATAATTATTTTAGAATTTTCGTCAAAATTTTAAGTCGAAAAATTTGCCAGCACCTCCTTTGCACGGCTCGACTGGAATAAGTACAACTGCTACTCTGGGCCTTACATAATCAAAAGGAAACAAAAGTCAAGCGGCTAATCTCATTGGTAAGAAATTAGTCACCCAACATTAATATTAAGGCTTGCCTATCTTGTAACATCCTGCCTTTTCGACCGCCTCAAATAGGTAATTAAACCAACTTAAACCGTTCAAATCGACAGATCATTATTTAGCTTACAGAGTTCAAAATAGAATCAACACAAAAAACATAGAATAATGAATAATAAGTATTGAATAATGAAATAAAACTTATATATATCAGAATTTGAATACAAGATTTTATTTCTATGCAGCGGAATATAAAAATACGGTCTGAATATAGAAAAAATATTTACTGTTTAAAATCTTCAGAGTGCGTCATCTTTGGAATCCCCAGCTTCGCAAAATCTTTGAACCCTAAGCTGAAATCTTTAAAATTCGTACTTTTAGGGTATGACCCGAGCGTTCCATGCAAAAACATAAAACATTTGAGTCAGGATTAATCATTTATTTAAGTAAAATGATTTCAGTATAAACTGAAATATGATAGTAAATACTAACAACCAATATATTATATCATGTCCAGTACACACAAGCATAGTATCTGTTCGGCATAAAGTATAATATTCGTGCATATCAGTTTTTATTTTAGGGACAAACGGTCATGGATGCTCCACGTACACATGTGTACAGGTACACGTGTGCACTGCCCCAGCATCCTGCAACCGATTACAAGACGTGGCACACAAATTTGAACACTAGGGTTCACACCAAATTTTAAATGAATAGTAAGATGCAAGGGCTAAACTTGCAAAAAACATAGAAATGGCTATTCATTTCTGGATCAGGTTAACAAAGCATTGAACAGGAGTGTCACAAGTGAAAATTTACAGATGGATCCAGAAATGGAATAGGCTTCTCCAAATACACATTGGCATGCACAAGTAGGAGTGGGGCAAGACATCGCAGATTCAATTGCAAATGCCTAAATGAATATACACAACATATATGGTGCACATTGTGTGTACTTACAAAGCAAGGATGAAACTAGATGCATTTTAGGTTTTGAAATGAGCCACGAAAAATTAACAAGAATCTATAAGTATACTCAAGCATGTCAAAGAATTAACAAGTTTCAGGTACAGGATACTTCAGTTTCAATATAGACAGTAACACAAGTAAGTTTAACACACGACAATGTAGCAAATACAATTTATGAAGGGAAAACGTTTAAGTTGCCAAACATGGCCCACTCAGGCTGATCAATGCACTTAGCATGATGAAATACACAATCTATTTAGAAATTTTACCGATATGACCATTAGAGTAATACATAACAAAAAGGGGAACCATATATTTTAGTCTCAATGTGTTGTAGTTCATTCTTCAAAAGGGTGGCAAATCATTTATTCATGCTATACATTGCAAAGTGGCAATTAGGAAAGGTTTATGTCCAAGCTATTTAAGCCTTTAAATTAAACATGACGTGCCCATAGATAGTTTGACGTTCATATTCTATTCTTACTCTATGCAACCAAACAACCTTTACTTAATTTATTAACCTATGTGTAGATTCAACTTCCATGACCAAAAAATACTAATTCCATTAGTGGAACTGTCTAAGAAAAATATACATAACCCATTTTCCCATGAACACATACAACAGTTTGTAGGTAATAGCTTTACCGAGGCATACAACTTATCAACATTTTTGTGATGGAAACAAGAAAGTGTGTACAAAATCATTACTGATACGTATGTGCATAACCGAATAGTTGGGATGGGTTTCAACCCCCATGATTTAACTATTTCAAGTCGGGGTAAAATTAGAACATATGCACCAAAAAAATTCCCACTTTAAACCGAGCAAGGAGTATATATTAGTATACCCACTTACATTTATAACCACACAAATAATTTGAGCCCATTACAGATGTAAGTAGCAGCAAAGATATATATATATATATATATATATGTATTCGTTGTTGCTAGGATTTCGGTTCTCATCTTATTCAAAGTAATAAATCTTAGCTAACTTCCCTTTAAACACTTCACTAAATTTATTCAATATGATAGGAATATAGTGGAATGCATACACCAGAGTCAAGTATAAAAACTGTATAGGAGTTCCAAAGTGCTTGCTTACTATTTTTTCCCCATTGTCGTTTGCCATTATTTTCAGATTATATATATATGATATGGAAGGGAACACGTGGTTAAAGGTCGTATGAGTATATATATTAACAGCAGGGTATATACATATGTCATCTTCTATGAATATGCGTATACTAAGTACATGTATACCCATATTTGATTCGGTCTCACATATATGCAGTGAGCTCGTAATAAAATCAACAACCAAAGTAAAGAAACACATCGGAACAAGGTAGTGGACAACTATAATAGCAAAGTTGGTTTACGGATATACGTATGTCAGTAATATATATATATATATATACACACAAAGTATATATATTCACATATATGAACTGACCACCACATATATATTAAAATTGAGTCTCCAATCATCCAACAACACACGAATGGTGTTCTACAACAATGGAAGCAGTAAACAAAATTAAACAACAAATCTTACTATTTAAATTCAGTCCTTATTGAAATTATAGTTCTTGAATTAAAATTAATTGCAAGAGGACTCTTACCAAATAAAACAGCGACAAAAAAAGTGTAGACGAAGGCCTGGGTTCCGAGGTGACAGCTCTAAAGGAGTCAACAGCGTGGCGATGCGGTGTTTGTTGCGCCAGGAGGTGACGTGGCTTCTGATTTACATGGTGGTGATGAGAAACCAGGTCAACAGCGGCCATGATTTAGGGCAGAATCATTTGGGGAAAGAATATTTGTTGGCCTTCAATTTTATTGAAGGAAAAGAGTTGGCCGTTAAAAATTAAAGGAGGGAGGAGCGATAGCATTTTCACTTTGCTGGAGGAGGCAGTCGATGATTTAGGGGAAGGGGTGGATTAGGCCTTCCGCCATTATTAGTGAATTTGGGAAAAAGAAGTGGTTTTTGCCGAAGGGGTTTGAGAAGCGGGTGCGAGATTTTTGTAGGAGAAAGATTATGGGATAAAAAATACGTAACGTTGATCGGCTTTTAGGGTGGTACGTTTTCATACAATAGGTCTGCAAAAACTTTTTCCGGGGTAGGTGATAATCTATTTAGTATAATACTGAGCTAGGTATAATTTAATATTTAACTATACCCTAAACTGATGTGGAACGCTCAATATTTATACCATAACCACAGTCTCCAAATACAACAAAAATTATACGTACCCCTTCATTTCAACGTTCTGAATTCAATAAAATTAATTTAATTGTAATCCGACTTCATTTGTGTACAACGTTATTTTAAATTACGAATTAGTTATCAGTTCACTGATTTTATTCCTTTTGTTCATCACCAACTCCGTTCAATTCTAAATTTTGAAACGTTAATTTCCATTCTCACAAATACACACATATCCAAACCAATTTTCCACAATTCTATAAATAAAATTTCCGATTTAATTAACATTAATAACATTTATTATTATTACTATTATTATTATTATTATTTTTAATTCAACCATTTTAATTCTTCAATCGAATTTCAAATCCAATTCAACCAAATTCCATTCGAATATTCAATACTAAATATTTATTTCTCAATCACTCATTCTGACTTAAATATTGAATTCAATTCAACTCAAAACGATGTATTTGATTTTGACTCAAGTACCAATATAAAATTGGTCATTAATAACTAAATCTCTAATTAGTTTCATATTCCAATTGTCAAAATTTCTGTGACATTACAATCTCCTCCCCTTTAAAACTTTTCTTCCTCGAAAAGGAGAGATCGTTAGAGCTACCAATATATACTTCAAATTTTCACATTTGTGTGAAACTTTTCCACAACTAATTCAAATATCGATATTTAGCTTATTGATTCTCTTTGTTTATCCATCATATTCAATTTACTTCGAAAATCAAATTTCCTTTTGAAACTATTCTTCCCTTAAATTTCAAATTCTAAATAAGTTGGATTTACGCATCCCTAAAGTATTTCAAATTCTTTGTAAACCTCATCTGTCAACGCTTACTTATCTGTCGTTCCACTTATTCTTACAATCCAAGTTCAACTTAATTTCCTTACAGTCCATTTAATTATTCTCAATATGCATTAAAGCATGTAAATAGCATTTCCTCTTCAAATCACAAATTATCGACTTGAAAATTTCCAAAATTCCAAATCATTTAAAATATTTACACTGTTATCTCAAAGCTTGGACTTGAAAATACTCTGAAATTCTCTTTCTTAACTTATTAAATTAGGTATACTTTAATTTCAAATTATTTATCTAAAATACTTGATACTGAATTTTGACAAGTCTATTATCATTCACACAGATGTTAGGCATATGCTAGACAGGCCCATGACTAAAATCTCCAAGTACTAAATATCCTTGCTTCAACTCTCAGTGAAAAATATTTCAAAAACTCCTTTAAAAACAGATACGGAAAGTACCAATGTGATATTGATATGTTGTTTATTCATGAATAGCAAATACACAATGGTTTTGCGTGGATTCCCCAGAAAACATCTATATTCATAGGAAATCACTTCCCTACGAATTTCATCATGGATAGATCAACGGAAGATATTTTAGAATCAAAAGAAAATCTAAGATCACTGAGCGTTGATGACTCTATCTCAGGGTCACGAAAACAAATCATCAAAATAGATCAAGACACGAGGATCAATCAAATCACAAAGATAAATCACATCACGAAGATCAATCAAGTCACAAGGACAAATCAAGTCATGAAGACACAGTGCTACATCAAAGAGGTGGCTCCGCATCACTAATATATCTCAACATCGCATGGCTCTATTCTACCTTTTGTAAATCTAATGGTTACGTCTCTTTCACTTGTAGATATGTCATGTGGACCATAGGTACACAATGGTTATGCCTGGGTCCCCCTGGAAACATCCATACCCGTAAGCTTTCACAGCTCTACGGATTACTCCCTTATCACGACTACAGATGGCACCAGACATAATGGTTATGCTTGGTTCCCCCAAGAAACATTCATCCGCTGTAGGCCATTTAAACCCTACGAATTACGCTACACGGTCGTGTTCTTCTAGGAACAATGACAACTCAAGTTTTATGTCTGGATAATCTACCACCATCAGTAGCACTTCTCAACTAAGCTTGAAATTCAAATGAGAAAGATGGTCCTTCCCTTATCTAGACCTGAAAACAGATAGTACTAAATTCCATATTCTTCATAAATCATACTTATGTCAACTTACATAAAATTTTCTTTTCAAATCATGCTTTTCAAACTTCTCATTTTTATATAATTTCCATTATAATCGATCACCTTCCTATCCAATAGTTCTTGACTGCTTTATATTCTTATATATCACTCATATAAGTTCAAATAACTTTTATATCCAATATCTAAAATCGAATATCCTCAATTATCATTTAAATTTCAAAAATTCAGTTTCGATCTCTTCATTAATCCAGATACTTGATATCTTCTCAGACCCAGATTTAAGAATCCCTTGGCTATAAACATTTTTCTTCCAAATTTCCAATTACTAAGTTTATCTCTTAATTTTAACTTTATGCTTTCCAAAATTTTAGAATTTTCATCTTATATCACATTTTCTCATTCATGCATTATTACACTTCTATATCCACATCATTCGACCGTAAATTAGCAAGCAAACAACTCCCTAAGTATCGACCCAAAGGTCGAAACAAACATCAGATCAATACTCAGGAAGTTATTCAACTTAACTAATCTCCAGTCAGTTTCTAAATTCTTTCATTTCTTATGCTACTCTCGGATTTAATTTACGAATCCACCATTTTTACGAAAATCATTGATTATAACAATAATTCATGCCTTCGAAATATTAAACTTTAAAATATACTTTGTTTGTTAATCTGAATACATAATCAATGAATTAATAATATATTAAATTTTTGATTAAAAAGGAAAGTAAATAATATTTTCCTGAAATTCAATATAGTTGACTTCCCTGAATAACTTTCTTCGAATAATCCCTTATTCGATAATATATTCCAATGTGCGAAAAAATCCCATTTGATTTATATTCTGAACTTCCGAATAATCTCCCCGTACGGGTCAACTCCATTCCCTTTATTCCTATTTTCATTTGCAACATTTTTGTTTTCAAATGTTATTCATTTCTAAATAGTGAATATTATTCCCTTTTAGAGGAATCTGGACTTGTCATACCAAATTAACTTTGATTTCATTTAAATATCTGTTCAAATCTCTTTAAAACCTCTATTCGCTTCACTTATAATTCTCATTTACAATTCACTTCTTGTTAACTAACTAACAAGTTAATAACATACTATCGGACTCATATATTCGATTATAAATTATTGGTTTGAAACCAATTATAATTTATCTTGCCAAACCTTGAATAATCTGAATAAATTTGGCATAGTCAAATTCAAGTTATAACCTTTTGATTTTATTTTCGTTACTTTATATTCCAAAAATATCGAAATAAAATATATCGTTTTATTTTTGAAACGATTTAAAATTTCCCCTACTCAAATTCCCATATGAATTATTATTTCCAATAAATTCCAATAGTCTTCGATTTCTACAATACATAATTGATTCATTGATTCTCTTATACTTATTTCCCATTGATACCATTTGATGATGGATAAAAGATTCAAACCTAAGGAGACCTTATCGAAGAATTGGTTCTAGCAAATCTAGACTCGAAGAATGGGGATTCGGAGAAAAAAAATTAAAACTCAAAATAATTTTTTTTGTTGTATTAGTTCCAAAATACTAAATTTCAAAATATATAATATTTCCAAAATAATTCACCCTTTCAAAATCTATCTCAAAATTATTTTCACTTTCAAAAATTTATTTTCGAAACCCTTTATTTTCAAAATTCGCTTTTCTAGTGTCAATCCTACTCATTTTAAACCCGATAAGCTAAGCTTTGAATATACCAAAGCTCTGATACCATTGTAACGTCCTGCCTTTTCAATTGCTTCAAATTGGCAATTAAACCAACTTAAAATGTTCAAAATAGAATCAACACAGAAAACACAAAATAAATAATAACATAGTATTGAATAACTAAATAAATTAAATATGTATGCCATAATTTGAATAAAAGATTTTATTTCTATACAGCGAAATATAAGAATGTAGTTTGAATACAGAAAAAATATTTATAGGTTTAAATTCTTCAAAGTACGTCGTCTCTGGAATCCCCACCTTCACAAAATCTTCGATCCCTAAGCTGAAATCATTAAAATCCGTACTGCTCGGGTCTGACGCGTTCTAAGAAAAAACATAAAACACTCAGTCAGGATTAATCATTTGTTAAGTAAAATGATTTCAACGTAAACTAAAATATAATAGTAAATCCTAACAACGAATATATCATGTCCACACAAGCGTAGTATTTGTTCAGTATTAAGTATAATATTTGTGCATATCAGTTTTAATTTTAGGGACAAACGGCCATGGAAGCCTGCACGTACACACGTGTATAGGTACATGTGTGCACTTCCCTAGCCTCCCGCAACCGGTCAAAAGACGCGGCACACAAATTTGCACACAAGGGTTTAACATAAATTTCAAATGAATAGCAAGCTGCAATAGCCAAACTTGCACAAAACATAGAAATGGCTATACAATTCTGGATCAGGTTAACATAGTAATGAACGGGAGTGTCACAAGTGAAAATTTACAGATGAATCCAGAAATGGAATAGGCTTCTCCAAATACACATTGGCATGCACAAGTAGGAGTGGGGGCAAGACACAGCAGATTCATGTGCAAATGCCTAAACGAATATATACAACATATGTAACAACCCGGAAATTCTGAACCAATTTAAAATTTTTATTTTTGCTATTTTAATGGATTTCGAATATTTAAAATCATTTATTTTAAATAATAATGATTTAAAATTTATTTAAATCGATGCTAGAACGTATAAATTTATTTTAGTTATAAACAGAGTTTGAAATGGCATGGTAGTTTGAAAATTCGATTATAAATTTCAATTGAATATATAGAATTCAATATAAATCGGATTTCAGTAAAACCAAAAACGTTGGAATCTATTCAATTATATCTTTTAACGAATGTGAAAAAAAAAATCAGATTTCATAATATAAATTGAAAGTTATGACTAGTTTAAAATTTAAAATAATCGCTATGGAATTTATATATATTTTAAATTATATATAGCCCTTAAAAATAGCCATTTTGCAAACGATCTCCATTTTCAATGAAACTAGTTTTGTTGGATCCGGAATGTCAAATTATTGCTAGATTCCAATTTTCATAATTTTTGGAATTAATATGTGAGCGTAGTGAATTTAAACGTGTTTGGTAATTTCAGTTTGAATTTGATCGACTGGAAAATGACCATTTTTCAAACGGTCTCCAAATTCAATGAAATTAGTTTTGTTAGGACTGTATCGTCAAAACATAGCTAGATTTATTTTTCTGGAATTTTTGGATTCAGTATGTGGCCTCGGTAAATTAAAATGTACGTTGAAATAAATTTTGAACGTTATATTTATTTATATTTAAATTTTGATGAAAACTTATCAAAACAATCGAATTGGCTTATGATACATATCCCATTGTGTCTGGAATGGGGGTATTTGGCTAGGGACGACATTCGTTGGGTTCGATTTGGAGTTAGAATGAAAAATTAACTTTTTGGAATTAAAAATAATGAATATATAAACTGGTCAACCCCCTTTCCTTTCTCCCCATCGTTCAAATGAAATAAAAAAAACCCCATTGAATTCCGTAATTACTCCCTCCCCCTTCCCACCACGCCACCATCGCGTACCCCCTTACGCCGTCACCGGCGACCGTTCTTCCCTCCCTCGGATCTTCCTCCGCCTCCCTTCTCTCTCCTTCACCGCCCTTAACCCCCAAAATCCCAAGCCCTAAACCGCAGCATCGACCATTATGGCCCGCCGCCGGGCAGCCATGCCATCCCCCGACCCCCAATATCCTTGCGTTGTTCCCTCTAGCAACCCCATCCGGCCGCCGCACCCCCTCCACCACCTCCTCTCCCCGTGCTCTTCCTCTTTCCTTCTAAAAGAACCCAAACCCCTTTCCTTTGTCCAAACCTGTTGCCCTTGCCCACCACGAGTTGCCGCTGGCCACCTGAGCCACCCCCAGTCCACCCCGCGTCAACCGCCGCCCCCTCAGCCCTTAGTCCGACCAATGGGCCCCGTTTCAAGTAAAAATCCATTTTTTTTATTTTCAGTGTTTGCAAATAAAACCATGAGCTTCCATAGCCTATATCTCCCCAATCGTGCGCTTCTGGCCAAAACTCCACAGTACCAAAGTCGAAGAGCACGATTTTCTCTTCAATTTGAGTATATGGAAGTCATATATTGGATTGCAGATGTAACGAACAGGGATTTTCGGCCCCGAAAATCGACATAAATACCTTTACTGTAACTCATGCCGACCTTCCAAACACCGAAAACACTGGACGTTATTAGAAAGAAATTAGAGGGTGAGAAAGAAAGAAATATTAGAATAGAAGAAGAAGAAGAAGAACCACAAACACAGAGTCTCATATCGCAGCGGAACAAAATATAATACAGAAATAAATTTTTATTGAGAGCTTTTAAAAATACTTACAATATCAGAATACATCACACGACGGGACAGTTATGATAACCTGTTCCCATATACAACACACAGCGGAATAGTAGCTATATAATATCATACGTCTGGACTCTTCCAGCTCGTCTCTTCACAGCATTAGATAACCTAAATCTGTACACCCCGAGCTAACCCGAGCATTTACAAAACACCGAGTCAGTCTGGTGAACCAGAGTGAGTAAAACTCGCACAGTATTAAGGGTAAATCATCCAACATGATTTTAAAGTTCAAAATCTTTTCAAAAGAAAGGGATAATCGTAAGACCAAATCCACACATAAACACGAATGGTTTTTACCTTACGATAACCCAAAACATCTTTGAAATCAATATCTTTTCTGATATTATAATAATATCTAAATACAAGTAAATAACAATCTAGTGGAACGCTTGCATCTCACTCTCCACATATATAGTATACAATCAAAACCGCGGGCGCTTATTGGAGATTTGGATTCTGACCTTGACAAGGTATGGGACCACCTGCCGATAGTGTATATCTAGAGCCGAATACACTGGGTTCAACAAGAACGTCTTGCAACCCGGCCCACACATGACCGACCACTCATTTCGCTTGAGTGTATCGAATGTATATCACCAACGATTGCCGAAAAGGGACAACATAGAAATAGATTAAAGAATCAAAAGGAATTTCTCTAGATAGGTGATTATACACCCTAATGGGAGCGACCCACATAGCCATGCTGCCTGCCCGATTTTTGTCATTTCCCGGCCGTGAGGCTTGAGGTTTAAATTCATCTCTAGAACATCTGGCCATCATTTACTTTGAATGTCACATCGTCAGATCCGCTGGATATCACTAATTGATGTCCACAAAAATACCCTGGTTAGGAGAGACCCAACTATGGTACGTTTGAAGAAATCAACGTGCGCGATCCCTTTAGAAATACTCTGTCATACATTCGTCCATACAAGTCATCCAGGAACAGGATGAACCAAAGGCACTCTCCTACTGCATCCAATATAGGAATCACCCCATGGATCAGTAGCGAGAAGTCCTTGCAACCCGTGGCTTTCAACCATGACAGAACCATAGTTTATCTCTGGCCGCTAAACCGGAGATTATAAGTAATCCTTCCGCTTACGAAGATCCACGGTCTTCAATGCTCCATCACAACCGTCTTCTGATATCTTCTCGTATTTGTTGGTCGGAATGGTTTTCAAATAAATTCGATCCCGGTCTTTCCGTACCAACAATCGTATTGGACAGATTTGATAGTCGGTGATTTAACTATCAAAATAATCAGTGTTTCAATCATGACAATCCAATGAGCTCACTGGTTCGGTATTCAGCATCACTTGGCCTTTTAATTTAAAACAGATGTAAATTTAAACTTCTTAAACATCTCGACATTTAAATATAGCTTTCCGCTTCCTTTTTTAACATAAGCTTTTTTTTAACAAATTCATTTTAACACTTAGGAGAATCTTATATCATATTTCGCTTTTCGACTTATTTCTCGGAAACAACGTCACGGCTTATCTTTGGTCCACCACTTGAAAGAAAAATCAAGTGTTTATTCTTAGAGAATAAAACTCACATTATATTTCCTTCCTAACCCGAACATATCATTATAATTCGCTCAATCCCCTTTCTATTTCCCTTTTTCCTTGGAACCTCCATTTTTTATATATTTTCCAACTCTTAATTACACGTTACATTATTATCTCTGAAATGGAAATAATAAATTTATACTAACTCCTTCAGCCATTACCAACTCATATCCTCCTCAGAAAATTCCGAAGTCGTTCAAGTTGGGGTATTTTAATTACCTCTCAAACCTTGATCAACAACGTTCATACCTTCAGATAGATACAAGTTGTAATCCAAAACCCAGTATTTCATTCTAAATCCATTCAAATTCAATTTGACTATTTAATTCAAGATACGGTTTAATAAACCTTCATAACTTTTGGAAATTCTCATTCTCAGATATAATCATTATTCCTTAATTCTATAATTAAATAATTCCTTATAAAACACCACTTTTTAACCTTTACCCTTTTAAAACAATTTCATTTCTACAATTGGATTTGCTTACAAAATCCCACTTCTTTTACCAATTTAGTTTTCATGAATTCCCTTTCAAATCCTTTCGGCCATTTCCCGCTTTAAATTTCTTATTTCAATTCCCCACCTTTCCTTGACCACATTATTAAGTAACGTTAATTTGGAATTAATGATATAACGCCTCATCGTTTATAAACCTTGTTAAAATCCATTATGGTTTAGTCTAAACCCTTTCTGTTCACAATTCCCCTTTTTACTTGATTCAAATATTGAATCAATCTAATTTAAGCTATCATGGTCACTTAAATTCCTTTTATAACATTGTTATACAAATTCGGTTTTTAAAATATAAAAGCCGTTCATAGACTTCTTTCAACTTTCAATTTGATTTCATTTCAACCTTGATTATTCATTTAGTTAAAACTAATTTCCCAAATCACTATTAATCAGGATAATAATTTACTTAAATCATTAACTGCTATAAAAGTAGTTAATTCCTTTATTTATTGAAATAAATAGTAAATCCCTTTTTAAAACCTCATTAATCTAAACAAACATTCTTTTAAACAATTTTATTAAATTAATCCAAATAAACTGAAATAATGATAAATTCCAGTTAAAAATGGTCAATTTAGTCAATTCTAAACACGGTTATCTCGTTAATCATTTTCAATTTCTTTTCCCTTTTAAATTAATTAATAATATAATTAATTTAAAATAATTCCATTTAATTATTCCTAAGAAGGCAATTATCCAATTTAAATCGTTAGATCAAATTTCAAATCACTTGTTTATAATTCTGATTAGTATTAGAATTTACTTTGTTAAATCGATTAATTATAAGCTTAAATAATTAATAATAATTATCTATTTCCTTTTAACAAACCTTTATTTAGAATATATATATATGTGTGTGTATGTATATATTCAAATCTATCTTTAGCTATAAAATATATTTTATAACTTCAATTCTATCAACTTACCTGACGGTGAATTGATATAAGTAAAACAAATTACTTTTGGGCCATTTACTGCCGATTACTCAACCAATATGGCCCATTGGTCAAAACACAACACAGGTTGACTTTACAGTCAATGGTCACTACAAAATCAATTACCCAATCATGACAGTTTCATATATGATAATATGAAAATAAATAATATATTTGAGGAATCTGGTTGGATTCCTCCAACCTGTTCTTCCCTGTATACAAATGGTTATCTCCAAACAGATCGTTCACTTATTTAACTGATAAAAATAAATAACAACCATTTAATCCAATCACAAGCAATTCAAACAATTCAACCAATTAAACACGTTTATTTTATAAACGTGACCAACAAGGTAAGTTACCTTTATTGGAACCAATCGTTAGAATAATGATTTGGTATTTCACTGAAATTAAATGATGGTTTAATTTCATCAGTTAAATCAGCACATAAATATATAATTAGCAAACAGTCAACCATTGGCAAACAGAGCACACAAAATAAAAACCCAATTTATATAAAAATATAAATGGGAAAACTGAGAGAGTTTAACTCACCTTGATTTTATTCGCTGTTTAAACGGCTTATTTCAGTCAAATTAAACAAATGTTTAATTAGACTAAAAATCCAATTGACTCTAACTCCGTCCAGATCTGTTCCATGACATAGTGTTCATCAGGATGATTCCAACAGCGTCGGGTTTGTCCGATTCTGATAATAGATGTACCCCATATTAAAAATTAAGTTAAACAATGTAAACTATATAATTAATTCCTAATTAATAGTTTAGTTTTCTAATTACTTTGTTTATAAAATTTGACCAATCTTTATTTCCTTTATTGAATCTGCTCCACGTCTATATCCTTTTTAAGATAAGGGCCGTAAGATTTTGTTCTCCACTTCGTTATGCAACTGATTCCCCTTTTCCTGTAACTTTGTTCCCAATTGTTCAGACACGCCTGCAATAATGTATGATATAAGTTACATGATTTAATTTATAAGATAACCTTTAATAAATCAATTAATTAGTGTTAATTACTCTTTTAAACAAGCAACGGGATCGTTGTATTTCCCCTTTCGTTTGTGTTCTTACCTCCGAATTCCAGAAGCTCAAACCCATACCTCTCTGTATCAATTTATTCACTGCGGCAGATTCATTTTTACGTTAATACATGATTAATCGATTAACTAGTTTAAACTTTAATCACAAATTACTGGTAATGATCATGCAAAGGCCGATTTAATAGTCCTTCCAGGTCTATCGTTTTGATCCTTTCAACCCAGCCTTCCAGTATCATCGCTCCTGTTAGAGATAAACACGACCAAGAATTATTGTATTCCTTCGTCCCTTCTTTACTGCTACAATATGCCTCGTCCAAAATCAGAACCCAACGCACAAAACCGAAGTGGCCTGCAACACCACCAGATTCTGGCCATCGGAATGTCACCGTCAGTCGCCAAGTCGTGCGTCCCTACCTGCTTGATGCTCGCACTGAGTCTCGAGCCACTCGGTTCTGCCTATCTCCCAGAATATGCTTTCGATCATCCCATCCCTCCGATGAGATTCCGACCGCCTCGTCATCCCAAAATTGATCATAGCCGTTGAGACTACGGATCTCCTCGCGCTCGACAAAGTTGCATTCGGGAAGTTTGGTTAAAGATGATCGAACAAATAGTTAAGAGGAGATGAAGGTTGGATCGTTTACTGCCGTTCGTTCATTAACAGTTCAGGGTGGCGGCAGTATGATAGTTGACCACGAACTGAATTGTTGACCAACATTTTAGGGTTCTGAGGTATGGATATTTATAGAGGAATAAAATTTATATTTTAATTATAACAAAACTTCATCGCGAAGTAACATGTAAAACTAACCACAATTGACTTTTGTTTACTGATAAAAAGGCTAATTTTGGTGTAAAAAGGTATTCCGGACCCAATGGAACAAGTTTCGCCGAAATCTGAGGTCGTATGAAAAATTTTCCTTTATAAAACCAGAAATAAACACGCATTTAATTTTTTCATGATCACCAGATAAATCAAATCAACTTGAAACTTTGCATTCCTATAATAATTCTTCAATACGAACCCAACGGCACCAGTTTCGTCGCATTCTGAGACTGTTTCCTTGGTAGGCTATTTTTACGCGCACCGCGATGCCATTTTTAACGCCAAATTTGTCGGTCTCTAAAAATAACAAACTATACACCTATCCTGACTCTAATCGACGATATGAACTCAGCCTAATTCGATCGTCTGTTCAAGTTACACTCGAATATCCCTTTATTATTTTAATTACACGCTATAGAAAATGAACGGGCGTTTACAGCTACCGTGGTCACATACGACATCGATTTTCCACGCAGTTTGATTTGCTTATAATAATTTAACGATACGGTTCCAATGAAACTAATTTCATCGAAAACAGAGACCGTTTGCAAAATGGCCATTTTAAAAGCCGATAGCGATTTCCATAACGGCTATTTCAAAATTTGATTTGGCCATAAATAACAATCTATAACACGAAATCTAGATTTTTGTATTTCATATGAAAATTATCATCAATATGGTTCTAACGTTTCTTGTTTCACAGAAATCCGACTTATATCGGACTCTGTATATCCATTTGAAGTTCAAAACTCTATTTTTCGAACTACAGCGCCGTTCTGAACTCGATTTATTTTATATATCAATATATATCGTTCAACTTTGTTCAAATAGTGATTTAAATATTAAAATCCATTTATATTACAAATAAAATATTTAAAACCAATTTAAATATTCAGATTCAAATGGTCGAAAAACACGGGTCGTTACAGCAGAGTTGTTCAGAAAATGCATCCAAAGTCCATTTTCCAAATACTGTCTTTCCGCAAATTCTGGCGAATTGGAGCATTTTTGGAAGAAAGACCACTAGGTAAAAGTTGTCCGGAATGGCGCGCTTAAGCTAGAAAAGAAGACGGTGTGAAGATTGGAGCTCGTTTGCAAATTCTGGAACCAGAACAGCAAATCAGAGCATTAGAAAATAACGACGGAGTGGATCCCAATGTGAGAACACCTTCTCACTCAAATTATTTTACAATTAAATATATCCTAGATTGCAAAGGGGGCTTAGTAGCTCCTGACACTATTTATTTGTACAAACCATGATTGTTTGTATGGATTAAATTATGGTTATAAATTTGATTGTGTTGAGAAATTATTGTATGGTGGTTTGGTTAATTGGATTGATGATTGTGTATGGCGTGAGCATGTATCAAGAGAGGGATAATTCTAGACATCATTCCGGTTCTAATATCGCGTCATTATAATGCCGAAATTATCTGAAATATACTATTAAAAATACTCATGTGTTGAAAAAAAGTGTAATGACCCGGGGATTTTGTGATCCTGGATATCGGCATACAACACTATGTCGACTATTCAAGCATCGGAAACACCGGATAGTCCATGAAAGAAATTAGAGGGTGAGAATAGATAAGATAGAAACTAAGAATAGAAGAAGAAGAAGAACATACAAAATCAGAGTAAACACGAATCTCACAGCGGAACAAATAAATATATTTCATAACATAACTTTGAAATAAAACAGTATCTGTATACAATACCATTATTAGAGTATAACACTTACAACACAGCGGAAATAACAATAGCTATATGATCCTGAAGCCTCCTGCTCCAGCTCTTCAAGTATCTGTAAATCCCGACTACTTGACAGCCCATACAAGATTGGGCACCCAAGAGTTTAGGAAAAACAAAACAAAATAAACTCTGGGTCAGTCATGTGACTGGTGTGAGTAAACTCAAATCATTTGATTTAACTTTCAAAATTCTTTGGAAACAAAGGATAATCATAAGACCGATCCACACATAAACACGAATGGCTTTTACCTTATGATAACCCAAAAATATTTCTAAAATGATACTTGTCTGATATTATAATAATGTCTAGATCAAGTAAACAGAAATCTAGCAGAAACGCTTGCATCTAATGTTCTACATATATAATATACAATCAAAAGCACGGGCTCTTATTTGGGGAATGGATTCCAACTATGACAAGGTATGAATCCACCTTCCGCTCAATGTATTGTAGAAGCGATACACTGGAGTTCAACAAGAATATCTTGCAACTCGGCCACACATGACCGACCACTCATTTCGCTTGAGTTTATCGAATATATTATCTCCTTACAGTTGGTAAACCAACATAACCATTCCCGCGAGATATAGAATTGAAATAAGTAACAAATATGAATAATCTCTAGATGGTGACAATATACCCTACTTGGGTGCGGCCCACTTAGCCATGCTGCCTACCTGATTTCTGTCATTTCCCAGTGGATGAGGCCGGAGGTCATAACGTATCTTTCAACAGATTACTCATTCATTCACTTTGAATGCCACATCATCATACCCATCAAATCACAAATTGATTTCCCCAAAAATACCATGGGTATAAGATAAGAGAAAAGAATTCCTCCGCCACCAACGTAAATACATTTGAAACGATCAACTTACGTGATCTACCGGATATACTCTGTCAAACATTCGTCCATTCAAGTTGTCCTAGGACTGGACAAACCGAAGGCACTATTCTGTAAATCCATCTTAGGCAATTTCTACCTAGGATTGCCAGAATAACCCTTGTATAAACTCCATCTTCAATTTGTCTTTGATCTATTTGATTAAAAATGATAACGCCCATACGGAGTGGTTCTCGGATAATAATCCAACCGGTCTCTCCGTATTGACGACGGAAAAATGGTCAAAACTTTGATAGTCTATGATTTAACTATCAAAGAAAAACACATGTGCAAACAACGATATTATTTCTAAATGGAAATTATATCGATCAATCATCATTTAACATTTATCTCTTTAGTTCATTAATTTCTTATCTACTATTTCCATATATTCTAAATTCTTATTTTCTATTATCAGAAAACATTTCTGATTCTTATTTGGGAAACATTTCCAAAACTCCTTAACTGGATTTAAACTGATGTTTAAATCAAACATCGCCACGCCAACTCAAACCATTTCACTCATTAACTAAATTCACTTAACCATCCTTTACTATCAAACCTTAGTCATTCCTTAGTTAGGATGGAAGTCAATCAAGTTGGGATATAATTACCTCTCAGACCTTAACTGAACAACGTTTTAACTTCGAAATAGACAAAGTTTATCTTTTAAACCTTTAACAAACTTCCTTACGAAACTCTCGGATTATATTTACGTATCTACTTCTTTATTGAAAACATTGATTATAACTATAGCGTTATAATCCCTACCTTCGAAATATCTAACTTTGAATATAACTTTTATTCTTTAATTTGAATAAATAAATAAACACCTAATTTATAAATAAATAAATCTTGATTTATAAACCGGAAAGTATAAGTACTTTCCCGAATTCGATATAATCGAATTCGACGATTAACTCTCTTCGAACAACTAATATTTGATTACCTCTCTTCGAATAACTAATATTCGATTATCTCACTTTGAATAACTAATATTCGACTATCTCATTTTGAATAACTAATATTCGATTACCTCTCTTCGAATAACTAATATTCGATTACCTCTCTTCGAATAACTAATATTCGATTACCTCTCTTCGAATAACTAATATTCGATTACCTCACTTCGAATAACTAATATTCGATTATCTCACTTCGAATAACTAATATTCGATTACCTCTCTTCGAATAACTAATATTCGATTACCTCTCTTCGAATAAATAATATTTGATTATCTCACTTCGAATAACTAATATTCGATTACCTCACTTCGAATAACTAATATTCGATTAAACTATATTCGATTTACTCTATTGAATTAACTGTATTTGATTAAATCTAACTGATTAACTCTAACTGATTAACTCTAACTGGTTAACTCTAAATGATTAACTCTAATCTACTAACTCTATTATATTAACTCTACATCCATATTCAGTTTCAAATATCGATGTTGAAATCGATTCTTACTTCTCTATATAAGTCCTGACTTATAATTTCTATTTATCCAATGATAAACATTTTATTTAATTATAAAATATTATTTGTAAATTTATTTTCTCCACTTATCTGTTAAAATAGGTTTCTATTTAAAATCTACTTTAAATTCATATTCTGTTATACCCATGTGCGAAGCATGGGTCTTAACTTTCCTAGTGTAAAATTCTCTTTTTATACACATCTTTCATTTTTCAAGTATTTCCTTTTATAATCTATTTATTTTCTAAATAAATGTTTGTTCTATAAATATTTTCATTTTTAACTCTTTTATTTTATAATTATTTCCTTTTATAAAATCCTTTTCCTTTTATATATAAAATCCATTGATTTTATATAAATAATTTATTTTCAAAATATACTTTGAAAATCCCCTTTTACATTCCAGTATTTCTTACGGTATTTAAAATACCGAGTAACAGTGATCGATATCATTCAAACACACATAATCCACAACAGATCATATATCACATCATATATTACAATATATGAACAGAACAATATTATAAATATTATGGAATCCAGTTGGATCCCTCTAACCTGTTTCCCTGCATCACAGATGTTAAACAATAAAATTAACATCGATTTCATTTCAACATGAAATATTCTGCTAAATAGAATCAATATTTGATTAACGTTATATATATATATATATATATATCGTTATCTATAATTTCAACCAATACATAAGAAATTCAACCAAACATTTAACACACAGCAATCAACAGATAATTATCAGTTCTAAAAGTGCATTATAAAAATATAAACTGTTCAGAGTTAGTGAGATTTACTCACATTGGACGATCATCATTAATAGCGATAACCATCGCTTGATTCAGACCGACAATTTATTTCGGTATAAATTGTAACGAGCTTCGATTCACTCCCAGTCAGTTCCAGTGTGTAGCCACCGTCCATACGATCCCAACGGATCCTGTTTTGTTCGATTTCATTTAAGTATGAATTAGATACATATTTTACAAGTTAAACACTTAATTAAAACAAATTAAACATAACTTTAAATGAAATTTGGGCTTTAACCTTTATCCGACCCATATCCCATTTGTAAGGTCCAGACCGTTAAAAATCTTCTTCCCGGAAACCAAGCACTTGTATTCTTTGAACACCCAAAATAACCATTACCGATTTAACAACTGAAATCACCACACAAACTCCATCCAAGCTGTACAACTATATACCCTCTTCTTCCCTGATATCACCACCAAATCTTAGTATCAGTTCATGCAACACAGAAGTGCATTTCCGCCTTTAAAGCAACTTCAGTAAACAAACCCAATATTTCTTTGATCTCCTTCAACTCAGCATTTACAGTAAACAATATTCAATGCAAAATGTAAATAATTTATACCCAAGCTCTCCTCCCTTTTCTGCTGCTATTTCCTGTAAACTTGCGGTCACACTCCCCCTTAACTCATCAGTTCGAACACAAGCCCCTTCTTCCCAATAATATCATCCGCACTCATCAGACCCGACACCTCCGCAAGCTTCACACAACACAACCACTATTTTTCTACGGTATTCACCACTCCCCCGTTCTTCACTTTAATACCGTGCCATCATCCCCGATGCCTTCACATTCATGGATTAACAAAGACTAACCTTAACCCTTCCAGAAAACACAACAGACAGTCTAGTTGTCGTTCACCATCCTTCAGTTCGCCGGAGTTCACCCACGCCCCACGGTGACGAACCCTTTAGCTCCTCTGTGCCCCCGTTCAAAAAGAAAACCACTGCTCAAAAGCGGTTCCAAGCGGAAACGAATCGCATCCGAGATGATTCGAGGTCGAAGCCCTTGATTCCCAGGCCAGAACGAATTCGAAATTTAAATTGTTTTTATTTTCTTCGATTTGCAAGGTGCGATTTTGTTTCTAGATAAAAAGAACTGGCGGCTGTGATTTTGATCGGGGAAATGAAGTATTAGGTTAAGAGAGTTTTGATGCTTATTTATAGGGTTTGAAGGGATTTACTTTGATTTTTGAGAGGAAGAAATCTTCCCCATGTTTTAGTTTTGCTGAGGAGATAAGAAAGGGAGCGGTGGCACAAGTATTGACCAGAGAGAAATGAAGATAACTTTTATTTTAAGTTATAAAACACAGTGTATCCTACTATGTAATATTTTGTTTCCATACGAGTCGTTATGGACAGATATAAAAATACCGTTGTGATGGACAACGCCCCACGATTATATAAATATAAATATACCGGTAGATTAACTCATATTTTGAAACCCCAGAATCGCTGATTAAGGGTGCAAAATAATCCAAATAAAAAGTTCTTATTTTCCAAAATAAAAATAACAAAAAAATTATAAAAATTAAATTATACCTACGTCTCAAAGATCCTGCCTAAATTCGAAGACAATATTTAATTAAAATTAAATATATCGCTATGGTTTATAAACGATTCCATAGCGACTATTTTAAAATTTGATTTGGACATAAATCAAAATCTACACAATGAAATCTCGAATTTTCTCTTCCATTAGGAAAATATACTTCACCAGCTCCGTACGTTTCTTATTTCACAGAAATCCAACTCAAAACGGACCATGTACATTTAGTTGAAGCTCAAATCGCCAAATAACGAACTACCGCGCCATTTCAAGCTCAATTTTAATTATGATATAATTATACATTCAAACTTCATTTAAATAATATATTCGTTATTATAATTCAACTCTAAATTGAATTATAAATTATAAAAGATCCGATTCACACAATATTGTGAATTCCACTATTTCTGACTATTTTAGAAATTAAATATATTATTATATTATTTATTTTAATTAAATATTCAATATTATTTAATTAAACGACCATTAAATTACCAAACCAATATTTTGAATAATAAATAAATTAATTATTATACTGGAAAAATACGGGACATTACATTCTTCCCCCCTTAAAATAATTTCGTCCTCGAAATTGCTAAGGTAGAAAATGAACCCTTTAACTAGGTTAAAATTATTTGTTTGTTTATTACTTCAGTTTCAAGTGAACAAATAAAAATCAATTAAAATATTAATTAATTCTTATCGACGAAAATTTCAAAAATCCTGAAAATTTTCTAACTCCTTAACTTTTCGAAAAATTTCGCTAGCACCTCCTTTGTACTGGTCAATAGCTCAAACTCCAACTCCCTTATCTAGGCCTTCTTCAACCCAAAAGAAAACCAAACAGCCAAGCGGCTTGCCAATTCGACTCATAAATCTCATATCCAATAGAAATATAAACTTGTACCTTTTTGTCTGACATATCATTATATCATTTCCATCTGCTATCAACTCAACATATATCCATGTTATCCTAATCAAACTCCAAATCAGTCTTTATCCACAAATCCAAATATCTCGATATCCTTCTAATCCAATTCAACTCCAATTTGCTTTTGCAAATTTCAATTCAATTTGGTTTTAAATCAAACAATCTCTCTTTGGGAATTTTAAATAACTTTGCTTTTCCAAAATCAAATATCCATTTTTAAAATTCAGAACAACTTGCTTTTCTCAAAACAATTTAAAAATCATCTTTTTGGTAGTAATCCGTCACTTACACACTCGAAAATGAACACCGATGATGTCATGATCATCATCGGAACCTATTTTCCAGCGACTGAAGTGAGTTCAATACTATATCATTTTCAAAACTATTTCTAAACACTTCCATTTTGAAATCAATTCAAAATATCATTTGTAATGCTTTAAACAATTTAAAATCTCCTAGGATTTTAAAATTCACATATATTTAATCCAATTCCATTTACAAACACTTCTCCAACTTTTAATTCCAATTCTGATTCCAAATTCAGATTTACTTCATCTTATTTCATATACTATATTCATATGAATTCCAGTTGGTTATTTACATAACCATTCCAATTATTATCTTATTCGGTTTTAATAACAACCAATTTATCCAATATATTATAATTCCAATGTATATATCTTCCCTATATCAAAATATATTTTGGGTAAAATTATTTTCATTTACCCTCTTTTCAAAACATATCGTGTCAACCCACCGTATTCGAGTGTTTAGATACTCCTACCAATACAGTGGATCAAACTGATCGATCAAAACCCGTAAACAACTCAACCAATAAATTTCCACAATATAAAACCATTTTATATTAAATAACAAATACGTTCACTCGTATATATACACTCAACTCAATCTCGGGTATTACTAACACTATCTCTATTAAGTCACGCCACAGAGCCAAGGTAATGACTTAACCATAAGCTCTGATACCACTGTAACGACCCGGGGATTTTGCGAGCCTAAATATCGGCATACAACACTATGTCGACTATTCAAGCATCGGAAACACCGGTTAGTCCATGAAAGAAATTAGAGGATGAGGATAGATAATATAGAAACTTAGAATAGAAGAAGAATAAGAACATACAACATCAGAGTAAACACGAATCTCATAGCAGAACGAATAAATATATTTCATAACATAACTTTGAAATAAAACAGTATCTGTAAACAATACCATTATTAGAGTATAATACTTACAACACAGCGGAAATAACAATAGCTACATGATCCTGAAGCCTCCTGCTCCAGCTCTTCAAGTATCTGTAAATCCCGACTACTTGACTGCCCGTACAAAATTGGGCACCCAAGAGTTTAGGGAAAACAAAACAAAATAAACTTTGGGTCAGTCATGTGACAGGTGTGAGTAAACTCTAATCAATTGATTTAACTTTCAAAATTCTTTTGAAATAAAGGATAATCATAAGACCGTTCCACACAAAAACACGGATGGCTTTTACCTTATGATAACCCAAAAATATTTCAAAAACGATACTTGCCTGGTATTATAATAATGTCTAGATCAAGTAAATAGAAATCTAGCAGAAACGCTTGCATCTAACGTTCTACATATATAATATACAATCAAAACTGTGGGCTCTTAATTGGGGAATGGATTCCAACTATAACAAGTTTTGGATCCACCTTCCGCTCAGTGTACTCTAGAAGCGATACACTGGAGTTCAACAAGAATATCCAACAACTCGGCCACACATGACCAACACCTCATTTCGCTTGAGTGTATCGAATATATTGTCACCGTACAGTTGGTAAACCAACATAACCATTCCCGGGAGATACAGAATTGAAAGAAGTAACAAATATGAATATTCTCTAGATGGTGACAATATACCCAACTTGGGTGCGGCCCACTTAGCCATGCTGCCTGCCGGATTTCTATCATTTCCCAGTTGATGAGGCTGGAGGTCATAACGTATCTTTCAACAGATTACTCATTCATTCACTTTGAATGCCAATCGTCATACCTGTCAAATCACAAATTGACTTCCCTAAAAATACCATGGGTATAAACTAAGAGAAACGAATTCCTCCGCCACCAACGTAAATACGTTTGAAACGATCAACTTACGTGATCTACCAGATATACTTTGTCAAACATTCGTCCATTCAAGTTGTCCTGGGACTAGACAAACTGAAGGCACTATTCTGTAAATCCATCTTAGGCAATTTCTACCTAGGATTGCCAGAATAACCCTTGTATAAACTCCGTCTTCAATTTATCTTCGATCTATTTGATTCGAAATGCTAACGCCCATACGGAGTGGTTCTCGGATAATAATCCAACCGGTCTCTCCGTATTGACGACGGAAAAATGGTCAAAACTTTGATAGTCTATGATTTAACTATCAAAGAAAAACACATGTGCTAACAATGATATTATTTCTAAATGGAAATTATATCGATCAATCATCATTTAACATTTATCTCTTTAGTTCATTAATTTCTTATCTACTATTTCCATATATTCTAAATTCTTATTTTCTATTATCAGAAAACATTTCTGATTCTTATTTGGGAAACATTTCCAAAACTCCTTCACTGGATTCAAACTGATGTTTAAATCAAACATCGCCACGCCAACTCAAACCATTTCACTCATTAACTAAATTCACTTAACCATCCTTTACTATCAAACCTTAGCCATTCCTTAGTTAAGAAGGAAGTCAATCAAATTGGGGTATAATTACCTCTCAGACCTTAACTGAACAACGTTTTAACTTCGAAATAGAGAAAGCTTATCTTTTAATCCTTTAACAAACTTACTTACGAAACTCTCAGATTCTATTTACGTATCCACTTCTTTATTGAAAACATTGATTATAACTATAGCGTTATAATCTGTACCTTCGAAATATCTAACTTCGAATATAACTTTTATTCTTTAATTTGAATAAATAAATAAACACCTAATTTATTTATAAATAAATCTTGATTTATAAACCGGAAAGTATAAGTACTTTCCCAAATTCGATATAATCGAATTCGACGATTAACACTCTTCGAACAACTAATATTCGATTACCTCTCTTCGAATAACTAATATTCGATTATCTCACTTCGAATAGCTAATTATCTCACTTTGAATAACTAATATTCGATTACCTCTCTTCGAATAACTAATATTCGATTACCTCTCTTCGAATAACTAATATTCGATTATCTCTCTTCGAATTACTAATATTCGATTATCTCACTTCGAATAACTAATATTCAATTATCTCACTTCGGATAACTAATATTCGATTACCTCTCTTCGAATAACTAATATTCGATTACCTCTCTTCGAATAACTAATATTCGATTATCTCACTTCGAATAACTAATATTCGATTACCTCTCTTCGAATAACTAATATTCAATTACCTCTCTTCAAATAACTAATATTCGATTATCTCACTTCGAATAACTAATATTCGATTACCTCACTTCGAATAACTAATATTCGATTAAACTATATTTGATTTACTCTATTGGATTGACTCTATTTGATTAACTCTAACTGATTAACTCTAACTGATTAACTCTAGCTGGTTAACTCTAACTGATTAACTCTTATCTACTAATTCTGTTCTGTTAACTCTATTCTATTAACTCTATGTCCATATTCTGTTTCAAATATTGATGTTGAAATCGATTCTTACTTCTCTATATAAGTCCTGACTTATATTTTCTATTTATCCAATGATAAACATTTTATTTAATTTATAAAATATTATTTATAAATTTATCTTCTCCACTTATCTGTTAAAATAGATTTCTATTTAAAATCTACTTTAAATTCATATTCTGTTATACCCATGTACGAAGCACGGGTCTAAACTTTCCTAATGTAAAATTCTCTTTTAATACACTTCTTTCATTTTTCAAGTATTTCCTTTTATAATCTATTTAATTTCTAAATAAATATTTGTTTTACAAATATTTTCTTTTTTAACTCTTTGATTTTATAATTATTTCCTTTTATAAAATCCTTTTCCTTTTATATATAAAATCCTTTGATTTTATATAAATAATTTATTTTCAAAATATACTTTGAAAATCCCCTTTTTACATTCCAGTATTTCTTACGGTATTTAAAATACCGAATAACAGTGATCGATATCATTCAAACACACATAATCCACAACAGATTATATATCACATCATATATTACAATATATGAACAGAACAATATTATAAATATTGAGGAATCCAGTTGGATTCCTCCAACCTGTTTCCCTGCATCACAGATGTTAAACAATATAATTAATATTGATTTCATTTCAATATGAAATATTCTGTTAAACATAATCAATATTTGATTAATGATATATATATATATATATCGTTATCCATAATTTCAGCCAATACATAAGAAATTCAACCAAACAGTTAACACATAGCAATCAACAGAGAATTATCAGTTCTAAAAGTGCGTTATAAAAATATAAATTGTTCAGAGTTAGTGAGATTTACTCACATTGGAAGATCATCGTTAATAACGATAACCATCGCTTGATTCAGACCAACAATTTATTTCGCTATAAATTGTAACGAGCTTCGATTCACTCACAATCAGTTCCAGTGTGTAGCCACTGTCCATACGGTCCCAACGGATCCTGTTTTGTTCGATTTTGTTTACGTATGAATTGGAATCATATTTTACAAGTTAAATACTTAATTAAACCAAATTAAACACAACTTTAATTGAAATTTGGGCTTTAACCTTTATCCGACCCATATCCCATTTGTAAGGTCCAGATTGTCAAAAACCTTCTTCCCAGAAACCAAGCTCCCGTATTCTTTGAACGCCCAAAATAACCATTACCGATTTAACAACTGAAATCACCACACAAACTCCATCCAAGCTGTACAACTATATACCCACTTCTTCCCTGATATCACCACCAAATCTTAGTATCAGTTCATGCAACACAGAATTCCATTTTCGCCTTTAAAGAAACTTCAGTAAACAAACCCAATATTTCTTTGATCTCCTTCAACTCAGCATTTACAGTAAACAATATTCAATGCAAAATGTAAATAATTTATACCCAAGCTCTCCTCCATTTTTTGTTGATATTTCCTGCAAACTTGCGATCACACTCCCCCTTAACTCATCAATTCGAACACAAGCCCCTTCTTCCCAAAAATATCATCTGCACTCATCAGACTCGACACCTCCGCAAGCTTCACACAGCACAACCACCATTTTCCTACGGTATTCACCACTCCCCCGTTCTTTACTTTAATACCGTGCCATCATCCCCAACGCCTTCACATTTATGGATTAACAAAGACCGACCTTAACCCTTCCAGAAAACACAACAGACAGTCTAGCTGTTGTTCACCATCCCTCAGTTCGCTGGAGTTCACCCACGCCGCACGGTGATGACCGCTTTAACTCCTCCACACCCACGTTCAAACACAAAACCACTTCTCAAAAGCGGTTCCAGGCGGAAACGAATCGCACCCGACACGATTCGAGGTCGAAGCCCTTGATTCCCAGGCCAGAACGAATTCGAGTTTTAAATTGTTTTTATTTTCTTTTATTTGCAAGACGCGATTTTGTTTTTGGAGAAAAAGAACTGGCGGCTTTGATTTTGATCGGGGAAATGAAGTATTAGGTTAAGAGAGTTTTGAGGCTTATTTTTAGGGTTTGAGGGGATTTACTTTGATTTTTGAGAGGAGGAAATCTTCTCCATGTTTTAGTTTTGCTGAGGAGATACGAAAGGGAGCGGTGGCATAAGTATTGACCAGAGAGAAATGAAGATAACTTTAATTTTAAGTTATAAAACTCAGTGTATACCACTATATAATATTTCGTTTCCATATGAGTCGTTATGGACAGATATAAAAATACCGTTGTGATGGACAACACCCCACGATTATATAAACATAAAAATACCGGTAGATTAACTCATATTGTGAAAGCCCAAAATCGCTGATTAAGGGTGCAAAATACACCAAATAAAAAGTTCTTATTTTCCAAAATAAAAATTACAGAAAAATTCTAAAAATTAATTTATACCTACGTCTCACAAGATCCTGTCTAAATTCGAATCCAATATTTAATTAAAATTAAATATATTGTTATGGTTTATAAACGATTCCATAACGACTATTTTAATATTTGATTTGGACATAAATCAAAATCTACACAATGAAATCCCAATTTTTCTCTTCTATTAGGAAAATATACTTCACCAGCTCCGTACGTTTCTTGTTTCACAGAAATCCGACTCAAAACGGACCCTGTATATTTAGTTGAAGTTCAAATCGCCAAATAACGAACTACCACGCCATTTCAAGCTCAATTTTAATTATAATATAATTATACGTTCATACTTCGTTTAAATAATATATTCGTTATTATAATTCAACTCTAAACTGAATTATAGATTATAAAAGATCTGACTCACACAATATTGTGAATTCCACTATTTCTAACTATTTCAGAAATTAAATATATTATTATATTATTTATTTTAATTAAATATTCAATATTATTTAATTAAACGACCATTAAATTACCAAACCAATATTTTGAATAATTAAATAAATTAATTATTATACTGGAAAAATACGGGACATTACAAAATGTTTGAACAATAAAAATATCATTTTTATTGAATGTATGAACTATATAAAATAGTCAAGTGCTGGAAAAAATATTTTATCGTTAAAAATATATTTTTTAACGTATATGTGAATGACATAAAATTCTCCTGAAAGGAAAATAAATATTCATTTACAAATCAGACGATTTGTTTATGTACACCCGTTTAACTAACATTAATTGGGATGATAAATTTTGCACATCGCCCAACTGCACAAATAATATTCAGTATTTGTTGGTTGAAACCCTACATGGCTATTGGGATGATATTTGACATACACTAATCCCAGTTGTTTAGTTGTATGTCAATCGATTAGTTGTTAGACTGTTGTAAGCGTTAATTATTTATGTTTAATGCTTATGCAGTTGTGTAATGCACTCTGGATGATGGTTGATTGTGTCTCATTATTGTTGTGTACATGTGTTGTATGAAATCCATATAACTAACATTATATGGTAATTGATTGTGTCTGATTCCAATTCGGGAATAAGAATATTTTAAAATAACGAATATTTTAAAGTAATATTTCGTAAAGGATTAAAATGTGAATTTGATGTCCGATTTTAGATGGACACGAAAATATTGAAGTATGTGATGTTGATTAATTATGCGCCATTTTAACATGAACAATATTTAAATCGATTTTATTCATTTTTGTAATAAATATCGAAAGGGAAATGATTTCAAAATCTAATATTTTGAAAATATTATTATTTAAATAATATAATGATAAGGAATATTCAATTTTGATTTAAAATTGAAATGAAAGTGGGAATTGTTTTAAAACAAATTTATAAAATATGTTTTGAACGAAATATATATTAATGGCTTGAATAGAACGTGACGCGCCACGACCGTTCGCGAATTTCGACCATTGACTTCGAATTGATATTACGGGAGATCTGACCGTCGGATTCCCCTAATACCGGAATCGTTGGGTTCATATCAAACGGAGATTTCCAATGAATATAAGATATTTAAATCTGAATGGTTGGATTTGGAATTATGTCCAAATAAAATTTGGAAAATGTCGTTGTGGATGTAGTTCAGTGGCCGTTATTGGAAACCGACTGTACGGGCCTTGATAAAATTATTAAAAATATTAATAATTTGTGTAAAATCATAATAAATGATTTGGGAAGAATTTGGATGAAAAATTCCACGTTTGTAAAAATAAAAATATATTTTTATCAAAATGAACTAGTTATTAACTAGAAAGATAATCTAACGTTTTAAAATAAATAAATTGGATTTGTGAATGGTTTTAATCTAACTAGAATTTTCCAATGTATGAATTGGAATGGAGTTGAATAGAAATCATCTTCGGGATATTTCGATATTGGATTCCATGACTATACGGATATTGTGGAGGAATTTGGAAGATAATAGATATATATCGTTATTCCCCATACGATATGTGTTGCTTTCAGAATTTGATATTGAATATAAGCCGATATAATTTCTGTTTAGAGTCTTATATTTGATATCAAATTGGATTTTGGGTTTGTCGTGAATGGTGTCTTCAGTAACACTGTTCTTAAACCCCATGGTGAAAAGATTGAATCTTTTAATTAAGATTATTAGAGTTTCCTTTTATATTTGGTAATTGGAATAAAATGGAATGTGAATTGGGTTTATTATGAACTGTGTTTTTAACGACATTCGTTCTTTAACCCAATTAATAGTGAAATGTGATTTGGAATTTATAAATCTTTTTATTAAGATTTAACGGAAATTTTCCAAAGTAAAGTTTTCCAATTTAATATAGTAAATAGGAATTGAATGGGATTCGATTTGGTAATAATCGAAGTGAGCTTCTATGGAGGAAGACTGTTAATATATATGGAATTTAAAAGGCTTTGTCGTTATTCCATTTATATTATTAGTCGGATGCGGAAATTGATATCGATTATATATTGATTTGTTTTTCGTGAAGATTCCATGGTTAACGGAATGTTATTTTGGGTTTATCGTGAACTGTTTTTTAAATGACATTTGTTCTTTAACCCAGTTAAAGATAGGATTACATGTCTAACATTGTATTTCGAGCTGTATTGTCGATCTCCATTAAATATATATTTGTTTGGTGGTAGAGAATTTATTCTCTTGCTTAACACCTTTTACTGAGATGTATGAGCTTAGAGGTTATATATTGGCAGAAATCAGTGTTACGATGTAGATTGTCGACGTGGCATGTTTGTGTTTCCAAAGTTAAATAATCATAAAATAATGATTGTTGGAAGATCAAAATTAAGTCGAGTTTTAATGAATCTTTAATTAGATTGAAATGTGAATGTGATAATTTAAATTATCAAATTTGGGAAATGATCGAGAATGGAGTACCACCAGTTTTACTCTAGGCAATAGTTAAATCTTTAATTAGATTTGAACGAGAAATGGTAATTAATTTTACTGATAAAACAATGGTGTTAGACATGGAGTGCTACCAGTTTTGCTCCATGGGATGAATAGCCTGGGATTGGGAAATAAAACAAATGATTACTTTGGTAAGGTACGCTAATCCTGACTAGTTTAGAAAACCGAAATTTGGCTTAATTTGTGAAAAGAATATTTGAATAAAAGAACATTCTTGATTGGAATGAGGCGTATGTTATGTTTGTCTAGCACTTGTTTATAAGATACACGAGTTATTCGGAAAGATAGGGTTTATGCCCATTCTGAATGAGTGATTCGACGATAAGTCGATGATGAAGACGGTGGTTGAAGACCAGAGACCTTCACATCGTTTGGATGATTACTGATGCCTTGATTGGGTTGTACACCCTGGACAAGGTAATAAGTGGTGATCGTCCGGACGTACTTGAAGATCGACATGATATGCGAGGACCTCTCTCCTGTATTGGGCATATGGAACGAGGAATAAGGTGCCTTCGTTTTGTTCAGACCTTGAATGAACTAGTAAATGGATGTGTGTCTGGCATTGGATTTTACTCTGTGTTGATTGATTTCTATTAAATATACATCTATTTGGTGGCGGAGAATTTATTCTCTTTCTTAACACCCTTCTCTGAGAGTTATGAGCTTAGAGGTTATATAGTGATAGATATCAGTCTCATGGCATGAATTGTCAGTGTGGCATGCTGAGATGCAAGTGATCAAGGCTTTTTTTGATAAGCAGAGTCTTGTGGTTGATGATCAAAGCATGGCTTTAAATAGCATAGCTTTGTGTATAGCATTAATCCACGAGCCTCACACCCATGTATGAGTCTAAAACGGGATCAGGGACGCAGGGAGAACACGACGTTTCTTTCTAGCAAGGAGTGGTGTCATAGTATGGAGCCCAGACATTCTTACTTATGTGGATGATGGATAGCGAGAAACCTGGAATATATAGGTCACTACAGGGCCGATGGATAGGTCTGATAGGATCAGGAAACATGTGTTCAGAAATAACTAATCCACTAGTGTAAGTGTGGACCGGCCCTGCAGGAAACAAGGGTCCACTGCGAGGGATCCCGAGGCATTTTCTTGAGTGTCTTGAATCGGAAGGAGCCATCACTAGCCTTGACTCATGATGTAAATCCAATATCCAATACGTGACATTTCGGTTTTAATTGTAGAGCCTAGTATGGCGACATGATATATGGTACCCATGCCGTCTATGATTGATACATTTATATTTGAAGTTTTTTTTTGACACTATACACTTATAGTAATATCAAAATGATTTGTTTCAAATGTACCAAGCATGTTTGGCTATTATAAGGGAAAACTCTATCCTCTGGCTTGCTTTGCATTGTGTGATGGGACCTGAGTCTTATAATAGCCTCATTTTTCCAAAAAGCATTACACTGTTTGTTTTATGCACTGGTATTCTTGGGAGAAAACTCGTTCCATGTTATACGGCGTGGTCTCTTGATTTACTTTATTTTTAAAGTAAAAATTTAATAACTTTTTTTAATTCTCACACCAGTCCCATGACTCACATGGAGTTTATTGTTTTAACCTAAACTCTGGGTGCCCCTATGCTCCGTACGGGCAGCTAGTAGTTTGGTTTTATAGATATTATTTTCACAGGATCCTGGATTTGCAGCTGGAGCTATATTCGCAAAGCTTTATGTCCGTGTATCTCTTTCAGTTGTGTTATGTATGATTTTTCCGCTGCTTTGTAATTTAAATCTCTAATATTTTCTGATTTATATTATTTATTCATACTCTGTTATATTCTTGTACTATGATTTAATTGTTGTAATAAGCAATGAAATGTTGTATTGTTTGTGTTCTAATTTGTCATGTTCTCAACTCAATCCGGGCTTCCCAATAAGGGATACCTACACAGCAAGGTTGAAACTAGATGCATATCAGGTTTTGAAATAAGCCACGAACAATTAACATGAATCTATAAGTGTACTCATGCATGTCAAAGCATTAACAAGTTTCAGGTATAGGGTACTTCAATTTCAATATACATAAGTAAGTTTAACATATGGCAGTGTGGAGAAATACAATTTATGAAAAGAAAACATTTAAATTTCCAAGAATGGCCCAGTCACGTTGATGAATGCACTTAGCATGATGAAATACACAGTCTATTTAGAAATTTTACCGATATAACCAATAGAGTAATACGTAACAAAAAGGGGAACCATATATTTTAGTCTCAACGTGCTGTAGGTCATTCTTCAAATGGGTGGCAAGTCATTTATTCATGCTATACGTTGCAAAGTGGCAGTTAGTAGAGGTCTATGTCCTAGCTATTTAACCTTTTAAATTAAACATAAAGTGCACACAGACAGTTTGATGTTCATATTCTGTTCTTACTCTATGCAACCCAACAACCTTTACTTCATTTATAAACTTATGTGCAGACTCCACTTCCATGACCAAAAACTACTAATTGCATCAGTGGATCTGTCTAAGAAAAATATTCATAACCCCATTTTCCTGTGATACCAAGGCCAACAACTTATCTACATTTTTGTGACAAAAACAAGCAAGTGTGTAAAAAATCATTACCGATATGTATGTGCATAACCGAACAGTTAGGAAGGGTCCCAACACCCATGATTTAACTATTTCAAGTCGGGGTAAAATTAGAACATATGCAGCAAAAAATTTCCCACTTTAGATCGTTGCAAGGGGTGTATATTATTATACCCACTTACATTTTTGCCTACACAAATAATTTGAGCCCACTACAGATGTAAATAGCAGTAAAGAAATATATATCCACTGATGCTTAGGATTTCATTTCTCACCTTGTTTACACTATTTAATCTTAGCTAACTTCCCTTTAAACACTTCACTAAATTTATTCAATATTATGGGAATATGGAGGCATGCATACACCAGAGTCAAATATAAAAACTATATCGGAGTTCCAAAGTGCTAACTTACTATTTTTTTCCCATTGTCATTTGCCATTATTTAAGATTATGTATATATATATATATATATATATACATATATGATATGGAAGGCAGTAGGTGGTTAAAGGTCATATGAGCATATATATTAACAGCAGGGTATATATGTATGCCATCTTATATGAATATAAATATACTAAGTACATGTATACCTATATTTGATTTGGTCTACACATATATGCAATGAAGCTCATAACAAAATCAACGACCAAAGTACAGAAATACATCAGAACAAGGTCGTGAACACCACAATAGCAAAGTTGGTTTATGAATATACATATGTTAGTTTATATATATGTATGTATATATATACGAACAAAGTATCTATACACATATGAACTGACCACAACATATATTAATAATTTGAGTCCCCAATCGTCCAACAGCTCACAAGCGGTGTTCAACGACAAAGGCAACAGTAATAGAACCACCAATTTTACTATTTAAAATCAGTCCTTATTGAAATTATAGTACTTGAATGAAAATTAATCGCAAGAGGATTCTTACCGAATAAAACAATGGCGGAAAAAGTGTACATGAAGGCTTGGGTCCCGAGGTAACGACTCTAAAGTAGTGGATAGGTTGGCGACGCGGTGTTTGCTGCGCCAGGAGATGACGCGGGTTCTGTTTTACATGGTTTTGACGAGAACCCAGGTTGACGGCGGCCATGATTTGGGACATAATAATTTGGGGAAAGAATATCGGTCTTTGATTTTAGGGAAGGAAAAGAGTTGGCCGTTGAAAATTAAAGGAGGGAAGAGTAATGGCGTTTTCACTTTGCTGGAAGAGGAGGTCGAGGACTGAGGGGAAAAGGAAGCTTAGGGTTTTGGCATTATTGGTGAATTTGGGAAAAAGAAGTTTTTGCTGAAGGGGTTTGAGAAGAGGGTGCGAGATTTTTTTAGGAGAAAGATTAGGAGATAAAAATAACGTGACATCGATAGGTTTTTTGGGTGGTACGGTTTTAGACAATAGGTCTGTGAAATATTTGTAATAACCCAGAAATCTGAGCCAATTTAAAATTTTTATTTTGGCAATTTTAGCGAATTTTGATTATTTAAAATGAATTATTTTAAATAATATCGACGAGAAATTTATTTTGAATGGAATTCAAACGTATATATTTATACAGATCGTCGTTAGAAAATAAATATTTATTTTAAATTATAAAAGGAATTGAAAATGGCGAGGTAGTTCGATAATTCGATTTCAAAATTCAAATGAATGTACCGGGTGCAAAATAAACCGGATTTTAGTGAAACCAAAAATAATAGAATCTAGTGGAGAATATCTTTCCAATGAATCCGAAAAATCAAAATTCCATAGTGGGAATCAAAAGATACGTCCAGTTGAAATTTCAGAATAGTCGATGTGGAATTCTGGCCCTTAAAAATGGAAATTTTGCAAATGACCTCGGATTTCGATGAAACCACTTTTGTTGGATCCGTGATGTCAGGTTATTACTAGATTCCAATTTTCGTATTTTTTCGAATTAATATGCGAGCGTGGCAAAGGAAAACGCGTTTGACCAGTTTTAGTTGATTTTAATCGACTCGGAAATGGCCATTTTTCAAACGGTCTCAGAATTTGACGAAACTAGATTTGTTAAGACCGTATCGTCAATACGAAGCCAGAAAATATTTTTCTGGAATTTTTCGAGTTAGTATGTGGCCCCGGTAATTTAAAATGCGCATTTAAATTCAATATATAGAGTTATATGTTGATTTTGACGAAAACTGGTGCAAACGATCGAATCAGCCTACGTGGCATATCCCATTGTGTTCAGGATGGGGGTGATTAGCTAGGGACGACAGTCGTTGGGTTCGATTTTGAGTTCGAATGAAAAGTTAACTTTTTAGGATTTAAATTAATTAAATAAATAATTAAAATTTCTTGGTCAACCCCTATAGTCTCTTTCTACCCCCCTCCCACGACTTCAGATCGATGGAACAAAATAAAAAGAAAAAAAACTCAAACGAAATCAATTCTCGTCGCCAGCCCCCCCCCCCCCCGTCGCCCCTCCCGGCTCCGCACCCCACCAGCGACGGTCGCGCCCTCCCCTCCCTCTAGTCCGCCGCCAGAACCCAGCGCCTCCTCCTTCTTTCCCCTGACCTCGAGGCGAGCCCCAAATTGAGCGCGCCACCCACCGCGTTTCCCATCCCCAGCCTCCGCGAGTCCACCTCCTCCTCAGCCTAGCGCCGACGCCCCAAGTCCCCAACCTCCACCTCAACGCAGTAAACTCCCCCCCCCCACTCTGAAAAGAATCAATGTAACTTTTATTTATATGTTATTTTAGTTGGTTTTAGTTTATTTCAAACATTTAGTTTAGTTTATTAGGATTAAAAACTGATTTTTTCTTAAGTATAAAACTGAATTTTTCTTAAGTATAAAACTGATTATTTCTTAAGTATAAAACTAATTTTTTTTCTTAAGTATAAAACTGATTTTTTCTTAAGTATGAAACTGATTTTTCATAGAGCATAAAACTAATTCTTCTTTTATATAAAAATTGGTTTCTTTAGTTGATAAAAATTTGATTTTTGAAATAGAAATGATCGTATTTTTGACTGTGAAAAGATCGTATTTTTATTATGAAAAGTTTAGATTTTTATATACAGTATAATGATGTGATTTTTAAATGTATAATAACGATGTAAGGATATGAACTTTTATATAATGAATGGCGTTATAAAAATATGATTTTTATATTTTAGAAAGAATAAAAATTCGATTTTTAATTTATAGAAGATATAAAGATATGATTTTTATATAATGTAGATAATGAAAATATAATTTTTATTATGAACAACATGAAAAGAACTGCATTGGAATATCAAACCAATCCAGACGGTTCAGCAGTTCAGAAGCAAAGCACGGCGGAGTAGAACCCTCTGTGAGAACTTCTCACCTTTAATTTAATTTTCTAGTTAAAATATATACTAGGATGCAGACGGTGTTTAGTAGCACCCGACACCCGTCGTCCACAGACCATGGACGTCTTGTATGCTTGTTTGTTTGATTTTGATGTGTAGTTGACTGTGTGATGTGATGTGAAATGAAATAAAATATTTATATTGTTAAAAATATTTTATAGTTGAAAATAGAATTTTTAACGTGTATTTAAAATGAAAAAATATAAACAAATCAGACGATTTGTTTATATACACACATTTGACTGATATTGATTGGGACGATAAATTTTACACATCGCCCAGCTGCATGAAGAAAATATGTGTTTGATTGTTTGAAACCCCACATGGGTATTGGGATGATATTTGGCATACACTAATCCCAATTATTTAGCTGTATGTCGATCGATTGGTTGACAGACTGTGTAAGCGTTAATTATTTATATTTAATGCTTATGCAGTTGTGTGGTGCACTCTGGATGATGGTTGATTATTTATCGTTGTTATTTTATACATGTGTTGTAGAAAAATCCATATAATTAACATTATATGGTAATTGATTGGGCCTCATTCCAGTTTTGAAATAGAATATTTGAATAGAATATTTGAATAGAAATATTTGAAAATAGAAATATTTGAAAAAGAATATTTGAAAATAGAAACATATGAATCCGTGTTGATCAGATTGACGCCATTTTGACGTGAACGATATTTATATCGATTTTATTCAAATTGAAGTGAATATTAAAGTGAATTGAAATTCGAATTAATTGAATTGATTGAAATTCGAATTAAATTGAAATAGAATTGAAATCGTTTTGAAATGAATTCGAATTAAATTGAAATAGAATTGAAATCGTTTTGAAATGAATTCGAATTAAATTGAAATAGAATTGAAATGAATTCAAATTAAAAATTGAATAGAATTGAATTCGAATTAAAATTGAATAGAAATGAATTCAAATGAAATTGAAATAATTTGGAATTCAAATTGAATTGAAAACGAATTGAAATTGAATTAAAAATCGATTTGAGTTGAAATCGTTTTGAAAACGAATTTAAAACGATTTATAAAATTCGTTTTAAAAGGAAATCGACGAAGTATATATTATATATTTTATATATATTATATAATGGCCTGAATAGAACGCGCCGCGCCGCGGTAGTTCATGAATTTCGACCATTGACTTCGAATGGATATTGCGGGAGATCCGACCGTCGGATTCTCCTGAAATAGAAACCATTGGGTTCGTATCGAAAAGAGCTTTCTAACGAATGTTAGAAATTTGAAATCTAACGGTTGGATTTGGAATTATGTCCAAATCAAATTTGGAAAAGGTCGTTGTAAGTGCAGTTCGATGGCCGTTGATGGAAATCGACTGTACGGGCCTTGATAAAATTATTAAAAATAGTAATAATTTGTGTAAAATCGTAAGAAGTGATTTGGGAAGAGTTGGGATGAAAAACTCCATATTTGAAAAGATAAAAATAGTTTTTTATCGAAATGAACTAGTTTTGAACTAGAATAATAATTTATTTATTTTTAAAATAAATAAATTGGATTTGAAATGGTTTTGAAAATAACCAGAATTTCCAATAATTGCATTGGAATGGATTTGAATCGAAATTGTCTTCGGAATATTTCGATGTGGGATTTCGTGATTATACAGATATTGTTGTGGAAATTTGAAAGATATATATATAAATATCATTATTTCCAATACAATACTTGTTAGTCGTAGAATTTGATATTGAGTATAAGCCTACATATTTTCTATTCAGAGCCTTGTATTTAATATCAAATGTGATTTTGGGTTTATCGTGAACCGTGTTTTAAATGACACTGATTCTTTAACCCAGTTAAAGATTAAAATAAGTGGAGTTTTAATGAATCGTTAATTAGATTGAAAAGATCGAGAATGGAGTATCACCAGTTTTACTCCAGGCGATAGTTAAGTCTTTAATTAGATTTGAACGTGAAATGGTAATTGAATTTACCGATAACACCGTGGTGTTAGATATCAAGTATTACCAATTTTACTTCATGGGGTGAATAGGTTGGGATTGGGAAATAAAATAAATGATTATTTCGGTGTGGTTCGCTAATCCCGACTAGTTTGAATTGATATTCAAAAAGAAAGATTAAAGAAAAAATTTAAAGAATTTATCTTTGATAAAATTAATGAGAACCTTTCCCAAGGTATAAGAATATTTGAATAAAAGAATATTCAGAATTGGAATGAGGCGTATGTTGTGTTTGTGAAACACTTGTTTATTATATACGCAAGTTATTCAGAAAGACCGGGTTTATCCCATTCTGAATAACTAATTCGATGTGGTGTCGAAGATGAAGACGGTGGTTGAAGACCGGAGGTCTTCACGTCGTTTGGATAATTACTGATGATCTTGATTGGGTCGTACACCCAAGCGGAGAGAATCAGTTGGTGATCGTCCAGACGTACTTGGAGATCGATGGATATGCGGGGTACTAGGTGCATCCGGTTTCGTTCAGACCCAGAACGAACTTGTAAATGGACTGTGTGTCTGACGTTGGATTTTAGTCTGTGTGATTGATTTCTATTAAATATATATCTGTTCGGCGGCGGAGAATTTATTCTCTTGCTTAACGCCCTTCTCTGAGACATACGAGCTCAGGGGTTATATATTGATGGATATCAAATGCATGGAGTGAATTGCCTGTGTGGCATGCCTAAGTGGCAAATGATCAAGGCTTCTGTTGAAAAGCAAAGTCTTGTGGTGGATGATCAAAGCACGACCTGTGTGGCGCAGCTTTGTGTATAACGTGAATTTGCGAGCCTCACACCCTGGTGTGAACCAAAAACGGGAGAGGACGTCAGGGAGGGCATGCGTTTCTTTCTAGCTAGAAGTGGCGTCAGTGGTTTTACACGCCCTGACGAGTTTGACTTATGTGGTTGTTGCTGTTGCGAGGCGCCTCGGTTTGATCGGATGATCCGGGTCCGATGGAGTCATTCGTTGGCTCATTTGCGCCCCATAGGGCGTGGAAACGCATGTTCAGGGTTTAAGTTTAATCCACATCGGTGGACCGACCCTGAGGATCCAAGGGACACTCGAGCTCTGTTCCTGAGACATGGTAGGCTAGATTGTCTCGAAATAGAGGACTATCTTTTGCCTCGGTTCACAGATGGAAGTCCAATTTCCAAATACGAGATGTGCGATTTTGATTGTAAACCTATATATGGCGACATAGTGGCATGGGATGCTCATGTCGCCTAGGATTGATACTTATGATTTGAAATTGTTTTTGGCACTATACACCTATAGTACATCAAAATAATCTGTTTTTTTAAACGTATCAAGCATTCTTTGGCTATTATAAGATAAAAACCCTATCCTCCGGCTTGCGTTGCATTGTGTGATGGGACCTGGGTCTTATAATAACTTCATTTTTCTTTATTTAGCATAGCGCTGTTTGTTTTATGCACTGGTGTTCTTGGGAGGAAACCCGTTCCATGTTATACGGCGTGGTCCCTTGATTTACCTAACTTTAAATAAAGAATAATAACTGTTTTAGTTCTCACACCAGTCCCGTGACTGATCCGTAGTTTATTGTTTTAACCTAAACTATGGGTGCCCTTATTTTGACACGGGCAGCTAGTAGTTTTGGTTTTGCAGATTTATAATCACAGGAACCTAGTTTACAGCTGGAACGATATCCGGAAAGCTTTGTATCCGTGTATCTTCTTCAGTTGTATTTTGTATTATTTTCCGCTACTATGTAATTTTTTGTAATCTCTGATATTTTCTATGTAATATTTATTCATTTATACTCTGTATATCCTTGTATTGTGATGAATTGTTGTAATTAACAATGAAATGTTCTTCCGTCTGCGTTCTATTTTGGCTTGTTCTTAACTCAATCCGTGATTTCCCGTAAGGGAGATTTCGGGTCGTTTCGTCGTGGTATCAGAGCTTTGGTTTACAAAGCTCAGAGAACAAGACACATTAGAACTGGACGAAAGAATTGATCAGAAATTGGATTAGTAATATCCAACGGGAATGACTCGTTAGAGATGGGATCAGTAGTATCCTAGAACGAGTGTGAAGAGTATATTTTTTTAAAGTGAAAACAAATTTTGTTTTGAAAATTTAAATTAATTATTTGTATTTGAATATTTATTCATATTGATTTGGACTATCCAGTATATAAAGATTTTGCGTATACGTCTGATCCGCGTGTATTCGAAGTTTTAATATATTGGGTAGATATAGAATCACACTCTAGTCGCCCGGAGATGAAACTATTGATGACTGTACAGCATCAGTCGTTTGGGTTTGAGTTTCGAAGGTGTGATATCTATATATTTCCATTAGACTGGTGTGAGAACCAAAATTAGATAGGGCTTATTGTTGTGATTTGGCACCAAAAATGTGATTTTTGACTAGATATCAAAGTTATGAATTTGAAAAGCTAATCAACTAATTGATTGCTGGTTGTGTTGTTTGATTATTATTTGAATTAATTAAATGTTGAACCGTTTAGCCAAATTGAATCCAATAGTGAATTGTATTGAAAATTAGTCGCATTTGCATGCATATACATGTACTTATATTGAACAGGTCATAGCAAGGAGGCTAGAGCAGAAGAATAAAATTGTTTGCCCGTCAAATAGGTACATGTTTACCATAATTTACTGTTTTGTTTGGGTAATGATGATTTTTTGAGCCGATTGGCAAGCCGCTTGGCTTTTTCTTTTTCTTTTTGGATTAAAGAAGGCCATAGGAGGCTATATGAAATATCCCGAAGTCCCCGGTGCAGGGGAGGTTATGGCGATTTTTTTCAAAAATTTAGGGTGTTAGCCAAATTTTTTGAAAAATTTGAAAAGTTCTTAGAAACTGAAAAGTTGAAGAACTTAAGCCGTAGTGAAAATAGTGAAAGTTGAGTTGATTAGTTAAACAACTTTCGGCTTCGTTCCTTTTCGGGGACGAAAAGTTTTAAGTGGGGGAGATTGTAACAACCCGGAAATCTAGTCCAATTTAAAATTTTTATTTTGGCAATTTTAGCGTATTTTGATTATTTAAAATGAATTATTTTAAATAATATCGATGAGAAATTTATTTTGAATGGAATTCAAATGTATATATTTATATAGATCGTCGTTAGAAAATAAATATTTATTTTAAATTATAAAAGGAATTGAAAATGGCGTGGTAGTTCGATAATTCGATTTCAAAATTCAAATGAATGTACCGGGTGAAAAATAAACCAGATTTTAGTGAAACCAAAAATAATAGAATCTAATGGAGAATATCTTTCCAACGAATCCGAAAAATCAAAATTCCATAGCGGGAATCAAAAGAAACGTCCAGTTGAAATTTCAGAATAGTCGCTGTGGAATTCTGGCCCTTAAAAATGGAAATTTTGCTAACGACCTCGGATTTCGACGAAACCACTTTTGTTGGATCCGTGATGTAAGGTTATTTCTAGATTCCAATTTTCGTTATTTTTCGAATCAATAAGTGAGCGTGGCAAAGGAAAACGCGTTTGACCAGTTTCAGTTGATTTTAATCGACTGGAAAATGGCCATTTTTCAAACGGTCTTAGAATTTGACGAAACTAGTTTTGTTAGGACCGTATCGTCAATACGAAGCCAGAAAATATTTTTCTGGAATTTTTCGAGTTAGTATGTGGCCCCGGTAATTTAAAATGCGCGTTTAAATTCAATATATAGAGTTATATGTTGATTTTAACGAAAACTGATGGAAACGATCGAATCAGCCTACATGGCATATCCCATTGTGTTCGGGATGGGGGTGATTAGCTAGGGACAATAGTCGTTGGGTTCGATTTTGAGTTCGAATGAAAAGTTAACTTTTTAGGATTTAAATTAATTAAATAAATAATTAAAATTTCTTGGTCAACCCCTATAGTCTCTTTCTACCCCCCCTCCCACGACTTCAGATCGATGGAACAAAATAAAAAGAAAGAAAAAAACCTCGAACGAAATCGATTCCAGTCGCCAGCACCCCCCCCCCCCCCCCACCGCCGCCCCTCCCGGCTCCGCACCCCACCAGCAATAGTTGCGCCCTCCCCTCCCTTCAGTCCGCCGCCAGAACCCAGCGCCTCCTCCTTCTTTCCCCTAACCCCGAGGCGAGCCCCAAATTGAGCGCTCCACCCACCGCGTTGCCCATCCCCAGCCTCCGCGAGTCCACCACCTCCTCAGCCTAGCGCCGACGCCCCAAGTCCCCAACCGCCACCTCAGCGCAGTAAACTCCCCCCCCCCCCCTCTGAAAAGAATCACTGTAAGTTTTATTTAAATGTTATTTTAGTTTGTTCTAATTTATTTCAAACATTTAGTTTAGTTTATTAGGATTAAAAACTGATTTTTTCTTAAGTATAAAACTGATTTTTTCTTAAGTATAAAACTGATTTTTCATAGAGTATAAAACTGATTCTTCTTTTATATAAAAATCAGTTTCTTTAGTTGATAAAAATTTGATTTTTGAAATAGAAAAGATCATATTTTTGACTGTGAAAAGATTATGAAAAGTTTAGATTTTTATATACAGTATAAAGATGTGATTTTTATATGTATAATAACGATGTAAGGATATGAACTTTTATATAATGAATGGCGTTATAAAAATATGATTTTTATATTTTAGAAAGAATAAAAATTCGATTTTTAATTTATATAAGATATAAAGATATGATTTTTATATAATGTAGATAGTAAAAATATAATTTTTATTATGAACAGCGTGAAAAGAACTGCATTGGAATATCAAACCAATCCAGACGGTTCAGCAGTTCAGAAGCAAAGCACGGCGGAGTGGAACCCTCTGTGAGAACTTCTCACCTTTAATTTAATTTTCTAGTTAAAATATATACTAGGATGCAAACGGTGTTTAGTAGCACCCGACACCCGTCGTCTGCAGACCATGGACGGCTTGTATGCTTGTTTGTTTGATTTTGATGTGTAGTTGATTGTGTGATGTGATGTGAAATGAAATAAAATATTTATATAGTTAAAAATATTTTATAGTTGAAAATAGAATTTTTAACGTGTATTTAAAATGAAATAAATATAAACAAATCGGACGATTTGTTTATATACACACATTTGACTGATATTGATTGGGACGATAAATTTTACACATCACCCAGCTGCACAAAGAAAATCTGTGTTTGATTGTTTGAAACCCCACACAGGTATTAGGATGATATTTGGCGTACACTAATCCCAATTATTTAGATGTATGTCGATCGATTGGTCAATAGACTGTGTAAGCGCTAATTATTTATATTTAATGCTTATGCAGTTGTGTGGTGCACTCTGGATGATGGTTGATTATTTATCGTTGTTATTTCATACATGTGTTGTAGAAAAATCCGTATAATTAACATTATATGGTAATTGATTGGGCCTCATTCCAGTTTTGAAATAGAATATTTGAATAGAAATATTTGAAAAAGAAATATTTGAAATAGAATATTTGAAAATAGAAATATATGAAGCCGTGTTGATCAGATTGACGCCATTTTGACATGAACGATATTTATATCGATTTTATTCAAATTGAAGTGAATATTAAAGTGAATTGAAATTCGAATTAAATTGAATTGATTGAAATTCGAATTAAATTGAATTGATTGAAATTCGACTTAAATTGAATTGATTAGAAATTCGAATAGAATTGAAATTCGAATTAAATTGAAATAGAATTGAAATCGTTTTGAAATGAATTCGAATTAAATTGAAATAGAATTGAAATCGTTTTGAAATGAATTCGAATTAAATTGAAATAGAATTGAAATCGTTTTGAAATGAATTCGAATTAAATTGAAATAGAATTGAAATCGTTTTGAAATGAATTCGAATTAAATTGAAATGGAATTGAAATCGTTTTGAACTGAATTCGAATTGAAAATTGAATAGAATTGAATTCGAATTGAAATTGAATAGAAATGAATTCGAATTGAATTAATTTGGAATTCAAATTGAATTTAAAACGAATTGAAATTGAATTAAAAATCGATTTGAGTTGAAATCGTTTGAAAACGAATTTAAAACGATTTATAAAATATGTTTTAAAAGGAAATTGACGAAGTATATATTATATATATAATATAATGGCCTGAATAGAACGTGCCGCGCCGCGGCAGTTCGTGAATTTCGACCATTGACTTCGAATGGATATTGCGGGAGATCCGACCGTCGGATTCTCCTGAAACTGGAACCGTTGGGTTCGTATCGAAAAGAGCTTTCTAACGAATATTAGAAATTTGAAATATAACGGTTGGATTTGGAATTATGTCCAAATCAAATTTGGAAAAGGTCGCTGTAAGTGCAGTTCGATGGCCGTTGATGGAAATCGACTGTACGGCCTTGATAAAATTATTAAAAATAGTAATAATTTGTGTAAAATCATAAGAAGTGATCTGGGAATTGTTGAGATGAAAAACTCCATATATGAAAAGATAAAAATTGATTTTTATCGAAATGAACTAGTTTTGAACTAGAATAATAATTTATTTATTTTTAAAATAAATAAATTGGATTTGAAATGGTTTTGAAAATAACCAAAATTTCCAATAATTGCATTGGAATGGATTTGAATCGAAATTGTCTTCGGAATATTTCGATGTGGGATTTCGTGATTATACAGATATTGTTGTGGAAATTTGAAAGATATATATATAAATATCGTTATTTCCAATACGATACTTGTTAGTCGTAGAATTTGATATTGATTATAAGCCGATATATTTTCTATTCAGAGCCTTGTATTTAATATCAAATGTGATTTTGGGTTTTTCGTGAACCGTGTTTTAAATGACACTGATTCTTTAACCTAGTTAAAGATTAAAACTAAGTGGAGTTTTAATGAATCTTTAATTAGATTGAAAAGATTGAGAATGGAGTATCACCAGTTTTACTCCAAGCGATAGTTAGATCTTTAATTAGATTTGAACGTGAAATGGTAATTGAATTTACCGATAACACCGTGGTGTTAGATATGAAGTATTACCAGTTTTACTTCATGGGGTGAATAGGTTGGGATTGGGAAATAAAATAAATGATTACCTCGGTGTGGTTCGCTAATCCCGACTAGTTTGAATTGATATTCAAAAAGAAAGATTAAAGAATAAATTTAAAGAATTTATCTTTGATAAAATTAATGGGAACCTTTCCCAAGGTATAAGAATATTTGAATAAAAGAATATTCTGAATTGGAATGAGGCGTATGTTATGTTTGTGTAACACTTGTTTATTATATATGCGAGTTATTCAGAAAGACCGGGTTTATCCCATTCTGAATAACTAATTCGACGTGGTGTCGAAGATGAAGACGGTGGTTGAAGACCGGAGGTCTTCACGTCGTTTGGATAATTACTGATGATCTTGATTGGGTCGTACACCCAAGAGGAGAGAATCAGTTGGTGATCGTCCAGACGTACTTGGAGATCGATGGATATGCGGGGTACTAGGTGCCTCTGGTTTCGTTCAGACCCAGAACGAACTTGTAAATGGACTGTGTGTCTAACATTGGATTTTAGTCTGTGTGATTGATTTCTATTAAATATATATTTGTTTGGCGGCGGAGAATTTATTCTCTTACTTAACGCCCTTCTCTGAGACGTACGAGCTCGGGGATTATATATTGATGGATATCCAACGCATGGAGTGAATTTCCTGTGTGGCATGCCTAAGTGTGTAATAACCTGGAAATCCGAGGCAATTTAAAATTTTTATTTTGGCAATTTTAGCGAATTTTGATTATTTAAAATGAATTATTTTAAATAATATCGACGAGAAATTTATTTTGAATAGAATTAAAACGTGTATATTTATATAGATCGTCGTTAGAATATAAATATTTATTTTAAATTATAAAAGGAATTGAAAACGGCGCGGTAGTTCGATAATTCGATTTCAAATTTCAAATGAATGTACCGGGTGCAAAATAAACCGGATTTTAGTTAAACCAAAAATATTTGAATCTAATTGAGAATATCTTTCCAACGAATCAGAAAAATTGAAATTTTATAGCGGAATCAAAAGATATGTCCAGTTGAAAATTCAGAATAGTCACTATGGAATTCAAGCCCTTAAAAATAGCCATTTTGCAAACGACCTCGGATTTCGACGAAACCACTTTTGTTGGATCCGGGATGTCAAGTTATTGCTAGGTTTCAAATTTCATAATTTTTCGAATCAATATGTGAGCATAGCAAAGGAAAACGTGTTTGACCAGTTTCAGTTGATTTTAATCGACTGGAAAATGGCCATTTTTCAAACGGCTCGGAATTTGACGAAATTAGTTTTATTAGGACCATATCGTCAATACGAAGCTAGAAAATATTTTTCGGGAATTTTTCGAGTTAGTATGTGACCCTGGTAAATTGAAATGCGCGTTCAAATTCAATATATAGAGTTATATGTTGATTTTGATAAAAACTGATCGAAAAGATCGAATCAACTTACGATACATATCCCATTGTGTTCGGAATGGGGGTAATTAGGTATGGACGACAGGCGGTGGGCCTCGTTTCGAGGTCGAAATTAAAAGTTGCTTTATAAAGGAAAATTAAAATAATATAAAATAATATATATATATACCATTGAGACCTAATTTCCCATTCACTTTTCAAACCGTGGTCAACGGGGGTCAAACCCGCCACCTTCCTCAATTGGAACGACGGAATCGGTCCCCCTTCTCGTGCCTCCGACCATCGTGGCTGCGCCGCCCTTCCCTCGTGCCCCTCCTTCCAATCGAACGCAGCCTCCGCCCCCTTTCAAACCCTAGCCTCCAATCCGACTCCGCGCCGCTTGTCACGTGCTCCCTCCCCCCAACCTCCGCGAGTCCAGCCCCTCCCCCTCGATACCCAAATTGCCACCGCCGCTGAGATGGCCTCCGACACCCCCATCAGGCGCGACACTCCTTCCCCCCCTTTTCTTTGAAAGCCTGTAAGTCCTCTTTTTATCTAATTTTGTTTATTTAATGTTTTTAAACATTTTTATTTTATTATATTAGGAAAAAAAAATTGAAAATGTGATTTTTATTTGCTTAAAGGTTCGATTTTTATAATGAAGAAAGTTTGAATTTTTATTTAAAGATTAAATATATATATTTAATGAAAAGGTTATATTTTCCTAGACAAAAAGATTTTATTTTTGTAAGGTTAAAGATATGGAAAAGGTGGTTTTTTTTATGGTATGTAAAGATCGAATTTTTAAATTTATACAGAAGTGGTTTTTGCTTGTAGAAAAGATAATATTTTTATTTATAAAAAAATAATTTTTATATGTGTACCGAAGTGAAAATATGATTTTTATATATTGAATAGCAACGTAAAAATTTGGTTCATGGGATGAATAGGTTGGGATTGGGAAATAAAATAAATAATTACATCGGTGTGGTTCGCTAATCCCGACTAGTTTGGAAAACCATAATTTGGTTTGAAATGATATCCAAAGGAAGATTAAAGAATAAATTTTAAAGAATTTATCTTTGATAAAATTAATGGGAACCTTTACCTAAGAACGTGAAATTTAGAAACTAACTGTAGGTTAGCTAAGAAGGATGGTTTCCTGGGTATTGATCTGATGTTGGTTTCGGCCTTCGGGGTTAATATTTGGGGAATTGTTCTCTTGCTAATTTACGGTTAGCGACTGCTGAATTGGAATGAGGCGTATGCTGTGTTTGTCTAACATTTGTTTATTATATACGCGGGTCATTCAGAAAGGCCGGGTTTATACCCATTCTGAATAACCGATTCGACGATAAGTCGAAGATGATGACGGTGGTCGAAGACCGGAAGTCTTCACATCGTTTGGATAATTATTGATGATCCGGATTGGGCTGTACACCCGAGAGGAAGGAAATAGTTGATGGTCGTCCAGACGTACTTGGAGATCGACGAATATGTGAGGAAAGTTCCTCCGGTTTCGTTCAGACCTAGAACGGACTTGTAGATGGATGGTGTGTCTGACATTGTATTCCTTTATATTGTATTCTTTGATCTCTGCTAAATATATATCTGTTTGGCGGCGGAGAATTTATTCTCTTGCTTAACGCCCTTCTCTGAGACATACAAGCTCAGAGGTTATATATTGGTAGAAATCAGTGGTACGATATGGATTGATAGTGTGGCATGCTGAGATGCAGTGATCCAGACTTTTGTTGAAAAGCAAAGTTTGGTGGATGATGATCAAAGCGCAGCTTTGATATAGCGTAGCTTTGTGTGTAGCGTTGATTCGCGAGCCTCACACCCTGGTATGGTGGTAAACTGATGGTTTGATCAGTATGCTTTTTTAGTGGATGGGCGCCTTAGCGGTGTCATGGATTCGGTCGACCGAGATGAGCTTAGTGCTCAGGGATAGAGTAGGCGGTGTTTTCTCTCGCTGGGACGTAAGCCGCGGTGATACTCTGGTCCCAAAAGTGTGAATGTGCATTACGGTGTTTTCTCTTGTTGGGACGTAAGCCGTGGGGATTGCACTACGCGATCAATCTTTCGAATCAGGAGCCACCATGATGGAAATCCAATTTCTAATACGTGTATTTCAGTTTTATTTGTAGAGCCTAGTATGGCGACATAGTGGGATGGGCGCTTATGCCGTTTATGATTGATACTTATGATTTGAAGATGTTTTATACAATATGCACTTATAACAGTATCAAATGATTTGTTTTAAACGTATCAAGCATTCTTGGCTATTATAAGGTAAAAACCCTATCCTCCGGCTTGCGTTGTATTGTGTGATAGGACCTGGGTCTTATAATAGTTTCATTTTTCTTTATTTAGCATTGCGCTGTTGTTTTATGCACTGGTATTCTTGGGAGGAAACCCGTTCCGTGTTATACGGCGTGGTCCCTTGATTTACCTAACTTTAAAAATAAAGATTAATAACTGTTTTAGTTCTCACACCAGTCACATGACTGACCTGGAGTTTATTGTTTTTACCTAAACTTTGGGTGCCCTTATTTTCGACACGGGCAGCTAGTAGTTTTGGTTTTGCAGATTTATATTCACAGGATCTTGGTTTATAGCTGGAATGATATCCGGAAAGCTTTGTATCCGTATATCTCCTTCAGTTGTGTTTTGTATTATTTCCGCTGCGATGTATTTAAATGTAATTTAAATCTCTGATATTTCTGTGTAATATTTATTCATACTCTGTATTCTTGTATTCTGATGGAATTGTTGTAATATACAATGAAATATTCTTCCGTCTGCGTTCTGTTGTGGCTTGTTCTCGAACTATCCGCGCTTTCCTGACCGGGGAAGTTACGGGTCTTTACATTTGATATCAGAGCTTTGGTTTACAAAGCTCAGATAACAAGCCATATTAGAACCATACGTAAGAATTCATCAGAGATTGGATTAGTAATATCCAATGCGAATGACTCGTTAGAAATGGGATCAGTAGTATCCTAGAACGAGTGTGAAGAGTATATTTTTGAAAATGAAAACAAATTTTGTTTTGAAAATTTAAATCAATTATTCGTATTTGATTATTTATATTGATGTGGACAATCCAGTATATATAGATGTTGCGTATACGTCTGATCCGCGTGTATTCGAAGTTTTAATATATTGGGTAGATATAGAATCACACTCTAGTCGCTCGAAGATGATTCTGATGATCGCTCGAGCATCATCAGAATTTATTTTCGTGTTTCGAAGGTGGGATTTCTATATATTTCCAATTTACTGGTGTGAGAACCCAAATTAGATAGGGCCTCCTGTAGTGATTTGGCATCAAAAATGTGATTTTTTGACTATGTATCAAAGTTATGAATTTGAAATGATAATCAACTAATTGATTGATGGTTGTGTTGTTTGATTATTGTTTGATTAATTAAAATTTGAACCATATAGCCAATTTGAACCAAAAAGTGAATTGTATTGAAATTTGGTCGCATTTGCTTGCATATACGTGTACTGACATTGAACAGGTCATAGCAAAGAGGCTATAGCAGAGAATAAAATTTGTTTGCCCGACAAATAGGTACATGTTTATCATAATTTACTATTTTGTTTGGGTGATGATGATTTTATGAGCCGATTGGCTAGCCGCTTGGCCTTTCCTTTTTCTTTTTGATATCAAAGGGCCTATATGGCAATTTCAGGATTTTCCCCGTGCTCCCGGTGTAGGGGAGGTTATGGCGAAATTTTTCGAAAATTTAGGGTGTTAGCCAAATTTTTGAGAAATTTGAAAAGTTCTTAGAAACTGAAAAGTTGAAGAACTTAAGCCGTAGTCAAAACAAAGAAAGTTGAGTTGGTTTTTAAAAAACATTTCGGCTTCGTTCCTTTTTGGGGACGAGAAGTTTTAAGTGGGGGAGATTGTAATAACCCGGAAATCCGAGCTAATTTAAAATTTTTATTTTGGCAATTTTAGAGAATTTTGATTATTTAAAATGAATTATTTTAAATAATATCAACGAGAAATTTATTTTGAATATAATTCGAACGTGTATATTTATATAGATCGTCGTTAGAATATAAATATTTATTTTAAATTATAAAAGGAATTGAAAACGGCGCGGTAGTTCGATAATTCGATTTCAAAATTCAAATGAATGTACTGGGTGCAAAATAAACCGGATTTTAGTTAAACCAAAAATATTTGAATCTAATTGAGAATATCTTTCCAACGAATCAGAAAAATTGAAATTTCATAGTGGGAATCAAAAGATATGTCCAGTTGAAAATTCAGAAAAGTCGTTATGGAATTCAGGCCCTTAAAAATAGCCATTTTGCAAACGACCTCGGATTTCGACAAAACCACTTTTGTTGGATCCTGGATGTCTAGTTATTGCTAGGTTTCAAATTTCATAATTTTTCGAATCAATATGTGAGCATGGCAAAGGAAAACGTGATTGATCAGTTTTAGTTGATTTTAATCGACTGGAAAATGACCATTTTTCAAACGGTCTTGGAATTTGATGAAATTAGTTTTATTAGGACCGTATCGTCAATACGAAGCTAGAAAATATTTTTCGAGAATTTTTCGAGTTAGTATGTGACCCCGGTAAATTGAAATATGTGTTCAAATTCAATATATAGAGTTATATGTTGATTTTGACGAAAACTGATCGAAACGATCGAATTAGCTTACGATACATATCCCATTGTGTTCGGAATGGGGGTAATTAGCTATGGACGACAGGCGATGGGCCTCGTTTAGAGGTCGAAATTAAAAGTTGCTTTATAAACGAAAATTAAAATAATATAAAATAATATATATATATATATATATACCATTCAGACCTAATTTCCCATTCACTTTTCAAATCGTGGTCAACGGGGTCAAACTCGCCTCCTTCCTCAATTGGAACGACGGAATCGCTCCCCCTTCTCGTGCCTCCGACCATCGTGGCTGCGCAGCCCTTCCCTCGCGCCCCCTCCTTCCAATCGATCGCAGTCTCCGCCCCCTTTCAAACCCTAGCCCCCAATCCAACACCGCGCCGCCTGTCACGTGCTCCCCCCAACCTCCGCGTGTCCAGCCCCTCCCCCTCGATACCCAAATCGCCACCGCCGCTGAGATGGCCTCTGACACCCCCATCAGGCGCGACACTCCTTTCCCCCCTTTTCTTTGAAAGCCTGTAAGTCCTCTTTTTATCTAATTTTGTTTATTTAATGTTTTTAAACATTTTTATTTTATTATATTAGGAAAAAAATCTGAAAATGTGATTTTTATTTGCTTAAAGGTTCGATTTTTATAATGAAGAAAGTTTGAATTTTTATTTAAAGATTATATATATATATATACATATTTAATGAAAAGGTTATATTTTCCTAGACAAAAAGATTTGATTTTTGTTAGGTTAAAGATATGGAAAAGGTGGTTTTTTTATGGTATGTAAAGATCGAATTTTTAAATTTATAAAGAAGTGGTTTTTGCTTGTAGAAAAGATTATATTTTTATTTATAAAAATATAATTTTTATATGTGTACCGAAGTGAAAATATGATTTTTATATATTGAATAGCAAAGTAAAAATTCGATTTTTATATATGTAGTGAATACGGATGATGAAAGTGATGAAAGAAGAAACGGCGGAGATTTTCCACATATGAAGAGTCGAGGCGTTTGGTTTAGCTAGAAGGTGAGAATTTCTCACCTTTAATTTATTTTTCTAGTTGAAATATATACTAGGATGCAGACGGTGTTTAGTAGCACCCGACACCCGTCGTCCACAGACCATGGACGGCTTGTATGCTTGTTTGTTTGATTTTGATGTGTAGTTGATTGTGTGATGTGATGTGAAATGAAATAAAACATTTATATAGTTGAAATAAAATATTTTAATAGTGGAAAATATTTTATAGTTAAAAATAGAATTTTTAACGTGTATATGAAATGAAATAAAACATTTATATTGTTGAAATAAAATATTTTATAGTGGAAAATATTTTATAGTTAAAAATAGAATTTTTTAAGTGTATATGAAATGAAATAAAAATAAACAAATCGGATGATTTGTTTATATACACACATTTGACTGATATTGATTGGGACGATAAATTTTACACATCGCCCAACTGCACAAATAAAATCTGTGTTTGATTGTTTGAAAACCCCACACGGGTATTGGGATAAAATACGACATACACTAATCCCAATAGTTAGTTGTATGTCGATCGATTGATTAACAGACTGTTATAAGCGTTAAATATTTATATTCGATGCTTATACAGTGTAGAATGCACTTTGGATGATGGTTGATTATTCATTGTTGTTATTGTATACATGTGTTGTAGAAAATCCATATAATTAACATTATATGGTAATTGATTGGGCCTCATTCAATATTTGAAATAGAATATTTGAAAATACAAATATATGAAGCCATGTCGATTAGATTGACGCCATTTTGACGTGAACGATATTTATATTGATTTTATTCATTTTATAATGAATATCGAAAGTGATTTCAAAATCTGATAAATTAAATAGAAATGAATTCTAATTGAAATTGAATAGAAATAAATTCGAATTGAAATTGAATAGAAATGAATTCGAATTGAAATTGAATAGAAATGAATTCGAATTGGATATAAATGAATTCGAATTGAAATTGAATAGAAATGAATTCGAATTGAAATTGAATAGAAATGAATTCGAATTGAATATTAATGAATTCGAATTGAAATTGAATTGAAATGAAAACGAACTGAAATCGAATTAGAAATCAATTTGAATTGAAATCGTTTTGAAAACGAATTTAAAACGAATTATAAAAATATGTTTTTAAAAGGAAATCGACGAAGTATATATTATATATATTATATATATAATATAATGGCCTGATTATAATGCGCCGCGCTGCGGTAGTTTGTGAATTTCGACCATTGACTTCAAATGGATATTGCGGGAGATCCGACCGTCGGATTCTCCTAAAACCTGAAATGTTGGGTTCGTATCGAAAAGAGCTTTCTAACGAATATTAGAAATTTGAAATCTAACGGTTGGATTTGGAATTATGTCCAAATCAAATTTGGAAAAGGTCGTTGTAAGTGCAGTTCGATGGCCATTGATGGAAATCGACTGTACGGGCCTTGATAAAATTATTAAAAATAGGTATAATTTGTGTAAAATCATAAGAAATGATTTGGGAAAAATTGGGATGAAAAACTCCATATTTGAAAATATAAAAATAGATTTTTATCGAAATGAACTAGTTTTAAACTAGAATTAAATTCTATTTATTTTTAAATAAATAAATTTGATTTGAAAGGGTTTTAAAAGTAACCAGGATTTCCAATAATTGAATTGGAATGGATTTGAATCGAAATTGTCTTTGGATTATTTCGATGTTGGATTTCGTGATTATACAGATATTGTTATGGAAATTTGAAAGATATATTTATATCGTTATTTCCAATACGATATTTGTTGGTCGTAGAATTTGATATTGAATATAAGCCGATATATTTTCTATTCAGAGCCTTGTATTTAATATCAAATGTGATTTGGGTTTGTCGTGAATGGTGTCTTCATTAACACTGTTCTTAAGCACAGTGGAGAAAAAGATTAAATATTTTATTTAGATTTAATGAAGTGTACCAATTAAATGATATTTAGTTGGAATTGAATTGGTATTGATTTTTGGGTTTATCGTGAACAGTGTTTTAAATAACACTTGTTCTTTAACCTGATAATTAATAGAATGTGATTTTGGGTTGTCGTGAATGGTATCTTCAATAATACTGTTCTTAGATCCAAAGGAGTTAAGAAAATCAGAAACTAACTGGAGATTAGTTAAGTTGAATGGTTTCTGGGGTATTGATCTGATGTTGGTTTCGGCCTTCGGGGTTAATACTTAGGGAATTGCTCACTTGCTAATTTATGGCTAGGGTCTGATTGAAATGTAATGTGATTTTGGGTTTATAGTGAACCGTGTTTTAAATGACACTGATTCTTTAACCTAGCTAAAGATTAAAATTAAGTGGAGTTTTAATGAATCTTTAATTAGATTGAAAAGATCGAGAATGGAGTATTACCAGTTTTGCTCCAAAGCGATAGTTAAATTTTTAATTAGATTTGAACGTGGAATGGTAATTAATTTTACCGATAACATCGTGGTATTAGATATGGAGTATTACCAGTTTTGCTTCATGGGATGAATAGGTTGGGATTGGGAAATAAAATAAATAATTACTTCGGTGTGGTTCGCTAATCCCGACTAGTTTGGAAAACCATAATTTGGTTTGAAATGATATCCAAAGGAAGATTAAAGAATAAATTTTAAAGAAATTTATCTTTGATAAAATTAATGGGAACCTTTCCCTAAGAACGTGAAATTTAGAAACTAACTGTAGGTTAGCTAAGAAGGATGGTTTCCTGGGTATTGTTCTGATGTTGGTTTCGACCTTCGGGGTTAATATTTGGGGAATTGTTCTCTTTCTAATTTACGGTTAGCGACTGCTGAATTGGAATGAGGCGCATGCTGTGTTTGTGTAACATTTGTTTATTATATACGCGGGTCATTCAGAAAGGCCGGGTTTATACCCATTCTGAATAACCGATTCGACGATAAGTCGAAGATGATGACGATGGTCGAAGACCGGAAGTCTTCACATCATTTGGATAATTATTGATGATCCGGATTGAGCTGTACACCCGAGAGGAGGGAAATAGTTGGTGGTCGTCCAGACGTACTTGGAGATCGACGGATATGCGAGGAAAGTGCCTCCGGTTTCGTTCAGACCTAGAACGGACTTGTAGATGGATGGTGTGTCTGACATTGTATTCCTTTATATTGTATTCATTGATATTTGCTAAATATATAATTGTTTGGCGGCGGAGAATTTATTCTCTTGCTTCACGCCCTTCTCTGAGACATACGAGCTCAGAGGTTATATATTGGCAGAAATCAGTGGTACGATATGGATTGATAGTGTGGCATGCTGAGATGTAGTGATCCAGACTTTTGTTGAAAAGCAAAGTTTGGTGGATGATGATCAAAGCACAGCTTTGATATAGCGTAGCTTTGTGTGTAGCGTTGATTCGCGAGCCTCACACCCCGGTATGGTGGTAAACTGACGGTTTGATCAGTATGCTTTTTTAGTGGATGGGCGCCTTAGCGGTGTCGTGGATTCGGTCGACCAAGATTAGGTTAGTGCTCAGGGATAGAATAAGCGGTGTTTTCTCTCGCTGGGACGTAAGCCGCGGTGATACTCTGGTCCCAAAAGTGCGGATGTGCATTACGGTGTTTTCTCTTGCTGGGACGTAGGCCGTGGGGAATTGCACTACGCGATCGATCTTTCGAATTAGGAGCCACCATGATGGAAATCCAATTTCCAATACGTGTATTTCGGTTTTATTTGTAGAGCCTAGTATGGCGACATAGTGGGATGGGGCGCTTATGCCGTCTATGATTGATACTTATGATTTGAAGATGTTTTATACAATATGCACTTATAATAGTATCAAATGATTTGTTTTAAACGTATCAAGCATTCTTGGCTATTATAAGGTAAAAACCCTATCCTCCGGCTTGCGTTGCATTGTGTGATGGGACCTGGGTCTTATAATAGTTTCATTTTTCTTTATTTAGCATTGCGCTGTTGTTTTATGCACTGGTATTCTTGGGAGGAAACCCGTTCCGTGTTATACGGCGTGGTCCCTTGATTTACCTAACTTTAAAAATAAAGATTAATAACTGTTTTAGTTCTCACACCAGTCACATGACTGACCTGGAGTCTATTGTTTTAACCTAAACTATGGGTGCCCTTATTTTCGACACGGGCAGCTAGTATTTTTGGTTTTGCAGATTTATATTCACAGGATCCTGGTTTACAGCTGGAATGATATCCGGAAAGCTTTGTATCCGTATATCTCCTTCAGTTGTGTTTTGTATTATTTCCGCTGCGATGTATTTAAATGTAATTTAAATCTCTAATATTTCTGTGTATTATTTATTCGTACTCTGTATTCTTGTATTCTGATGGAATTGTTGTAATATATAATGAAATGTTCTTCCGTCTGCGTTCTGTTGTGGCTTGTTCTCGAACTATCCGCGCTTTCCTGACCGGGGAAGTTACGGGTCTTTACAAAGTGGCAAATGATCAAGGCTTCTGTTGAAAAGCAAAGTCTTGTGGTGGATGATCAAAGCACGGCTTGTGTGGCGCAGCTTTGTGTATAACGTGAATTCGCGAGCCTCACACCCTGGTGTGAACCAAAAACGGGAGAGGACGTCAGGGAGGGCATGCATTTCTTTCTAGCTAGAAGTGGCGTCAGTGGTTTTACACGCCCTGACGAGTTTGACTTATGTGGTTGTTGCTGTTGCGTGGCGCCTCGGTTTGATCGGACGATCCGGGTCCGATGGAGTCATTCGTTGGCTCATTTGCGCCCCATAGGGCGGGGAAACGCATGTTCAGGGTTTAAGTTTAATCCACATCTGTGGACCGGCCCTGAGTATCCAAGGGACACTCGAGCTCTGTTCCTGAGACATGGTAGGCTAGATTGTCTTGAATCGGCAGAGGACTATCTTTTGCCTCAGTTCACAGTTGGAAGTCCAATTTCCAAATACGAGATGTGCGATTTTGATTGTAAACCTATGTATGGCGACATAGTGGCATGGGACGCTCATGTCGCCTAGGATTGATACTTATGATTTGAAATTGTTTTTGGCATTATACACCTATAGTACTATCAAAATAATCTGTTTTTTTAAACGTATCAAGCATTCTTTGGCTATTATAAGGTAAAAACCCTATCCTCCGGCTTGCGTTGCATTGTGTGATGGGACCTGGGTCTTATAAGAACTTCATTTTTCTTTATTTAGCATTGCGCTATTTGTTTTATGCACTAGTGTTCTTGGGAGGAAACCCGTTCCGTGTTATATGGCATGGTCCCTTGATTTACCTAACTTTAAATAAATAATAATAACTGTTTTAGTTCTCACACCAGTCCCATGACTGATCCGGAGTTTATTGTTTTAACCTAAACTCTGGGTGCCCTTATTTTGACACGGGAAGCTAGTAGTTTTGGTTTTGTAGATTTATAATTACAGGAACCTTGTTTACAGCTGGAACGATATTCGGAAAGCTTTGTATCCGTGTATCTTCTTCACTTGTATTTTGTATTATTTTCCGCTGCTATGTAATTTATTGTAATCTCTGATATTTTCTGTGTAATATTTATTCATTTATACTCTGTATATTCTTGTATTCTGATGAATTGTTGTAATTAATAATGAAATGTTCTTCCGTCTGCGTTCTGTTGTGGCTTGTTCTCAACTCAATCCGTGATTTCCCGTAAGGGGGATTTCGGGTCGTTTCAATATTTTTCCGGGGTAGGTGATAATCGGTTTAATATAATACCGAGCTAGGTATAATTTAATATTTAACTGTACCCAAAACTGGCATTGAACACTCAATATTCGTACAGTAACCACAATCTCCAAGTACAACAAAAATTATATGTACCCCTTCGTTTCAACGTTCTGAATTCAGTAAAATAAATTTAATTATAATAAGAATCCGTTTGTATACAACGTTCTTTTAAATTACGAATTATTTACCGGTTCACCAATTTTATTCTGTTTGTTCATCGACAACTTCGTATTTGAAACGATAAATTCCAATCTCACAAATGCAAACATATCCAAATCAATTTTCCATATATTTCGAGAAATAATTTTTTCAATTTAATTAACGTTAATAACATTTATTATTATTATTAACATTATTATTTTTAATTTAACCATTTAAATTCATCAATCGAATTTCAAATCCAATTGGACCAAATTCCTTTCGAATATTCAATACTAAATATTTAATTCTCAGTAACTCATTCTGACTTAAATATTGAATTCAATTCAACTCAAAACTATATATTTTATTTTGACTCAAGTATTAATAAAAAAATGGTCACTAATAATAAAATCTCTGACTAATTCCATATTCCAGTTGTCGAAATTTCTGGGATGTTATGTATTTGTCGGCATCCAAACTCCAATTACAAAGCAAAGCAGCTAACAATCCATCCTCCTCTAAACCTTCACTTCCTCTAAAATATTGCTAACATTCCTCAAATTCCAAAATTAGTTATGAACTATTTCATAAAATACCACTCAAGTTTACCCTTAAATTGCTCAATTCAAATCTAAAACTTAAATCAAAATCTATGTTTTACCACATATATTATCTTTAAATCCAAATTCAGATTTGGACTAAGCCATCATCATCTTAGTGGTTAAGTTTGGATATTTAAATCCTGAAAATACTCATTTTCCCATTTTCATAGAATTTAAAATTATATTTTCACGAACTACTAATTAACTACCAAAACGTTGTGGTTTTCGGAACTTGATTTGGCCATAACTCAATATCTATAACTCGGATTTTAAAATTTTCTCTTCTATATGAAAACTATATACAACCAGGTCTATATAATTCTTGTCTCAAAGAAAACTGACTTGAATTGAATTCTAAGCATCAATTTAAAGTTCAAATCATAAAATTATGAACTACCGCGACGCGACAAACTCATATTAATTGATTCGAAATTTTCAATTCCATCAAGTTGTTGATGAATTTTATTCAACCAATCTATCATCTAATAAATCAATTTAATTCACCCACTTATTTACTTAACCAAGTTAAGCCTTATTTAATATTCAATAAACTATCTTTCAATTATTTTACTTTCATCTCCTAATTTTTATTCCAAAATCATCCATCTTCTCTTCTAATTTGATTTAACTTATCTTTAAGCTAAATTCTATTTCATTTAATCTCATATTAAAATACTCATTCAATAATTCTATATGTGAAATTTATTCTGCTTATATTAAATCATTCAAATTCACAATCCCATTTGAATTCCATTCAAATCAATCAAATAAACCAATATCTCAATAATTTGATAAAATTATTACTTTTCTATATAAAAAATAATTTAGGCAAAATTATTTTAATTATACAAAATAATATTGTGTCAATTGCCAGTTCAATATGGTCTCTAGGCACTTGAACAGATCAAATAACACAATACAAAACCTTTTTATAAAATCTACAAATACGCCCTCTCTCATATATATACATACACACACACACACACACACACACACACACACATATATATATATATATATATATATGCACTCAAACTCAATCTATGGTATTACTGACCCTATATCTATTGATTTATGCCACAGAGCCAAGTTTATTACTAAACCTTTTGTTCTGATACCACTGTGATGGGTTAGGATTTTCAACCATCAGCCAGTGGCAACCTCCTACCGTGGCACCACAGTGATACCTCAGAACTTCTTTTACGACCAGCCTCTTGACTCAACTAATCCAATCATACAAATTGGGACGTGTAGGGGTAAGAGTCTTTTGCTCGCCACCAAATAGCGAGCGAGAACCCTATCACGTTCAAACCAACAGCTCTGATAACACTGTAACGACCTAGTGGCAACTCGAAGCTCGAATTTCAACACTAATACATAAATTCGTATTACTTGTCAAAACCTAAGTATCGAAAACACCAAATAGTTAATTAGAAAGAATTGAGATGGTGAGAAAAGAAAGAAAGAAAGACTACAATAAAAGAAAAGAAGAAGAACTAGACTAAACAAAAATATACAGAGTCTCGCAGTGCAGCGGAACAAAATATAATACAGAAATAAATCTTTATTGAGAGCTTGAACTAATACTTACAATCATCAGATTACAGCGGACATTCAATACATTTGAACAGTTATAACAACCTGTCCTCAAATACAACATACATCAGAATAATACTAGATACAAGTCATACATCTAAATTTCTCAACATGTCTTCTGAAATTCATAACATCCAATCTTAAAACCTGCAAACTCGGTCTGACCCAAGCATTTCAAATGCCATAGATTAATCTGGTGAACTAGCATGAGAAAACTGACTAATTTTGTAGGTATCATCCAACTAATTTAAAGTCGAAAATCATTTTGAAAGCGAAGGATAATCTTATGATGAGTCAACATAAATACATACAGTTTTTACCTTATGCTGAACCAAAACATTTTGATATCAAAATCCTATGTTATTATAATAGTGTCTATATAAATTAAATAACCATAAAGCAGAATGCTTGCATCTCACATTCCACAAACTTAGTATATAATCAAATTACGCATGACGCTTATTGGAGAAAGGATTCTAACCATGACAATATATGGGACCACCTTCCTAAAGTGTACCTCTAGATAGCAATAAACTAGGGTTCAATAAGAACATCTTGCAACTCGGTCATACATGACCGGCCACTCATTCAACTTTAGTGCATCGAGTATATTTTCACCCTATGGCTGGCCAACCAGCGTATTACGCGGAGATACAGAAGTGATAGAAGAAACAAAATGAAATTTCTCTAGATGGTGACAATATACCCTAATGGCCACATAGCCCTGCTGCATACCCGATTTTTGTCATTTCCCAGTTGATGAGGCTTGAGGTCACAATTAGCTTTTTGGAACATCATGCCATCACTCACTTTAAATGCCACATCGTTAGATCCATCCCATCACTAACTTACTATAACGACCTGCGTTCCCAGCACGCTTCAAGTGGGTAATTTAACCAACTCAAACCGTTCGAAACGACAGATTGTTATTGCTTATGAGGTTTAACAGAATCAATACAAAAAATCACAGAACATAATAACATGCAGCGGAATAATCTTTATTAAAATATCAGAGTTTTACAATATTTTTACACAGTGAAAATACATAGATTTCAAATAAAATTAAATTATAGAAATAACTAAATCAAAAGCAAGCGCATCTTCACAAGTCTTAAACTTTGATAGATGAAATCTTTTCATCTGCAACACTCGGGTCTTACCCGAGCATTTCATGCAAAACAAAAAACACTCGAATAAGGATTAACTTTATTTAAGTAAATCAACTTCAATGAAACACTAAAATATAATTGCTAATCCTAACAAAATTTAAAGGTTACTAACATGATTCAAGCCTTATTTTCTATGTCCGTAAAAGTGTTGCATGTATCACTTTCGACAAGGCATATCAAAGTTATTAGACGTGATTTAAGCCACCTATTCGTAGTCAATGCATGCATTTTCAAGTTATAGAAATATTTATATATTTACTTCGGAAACCAAAGTATAAGTGGGGACAATGAATGCGGTCCAGCTGGTGTTTAAAAAAATGTGTTCAAGTTTATAAACAAGGAAAGGTAGCGAATAGCATGGTCTTAGTTTCAGAGTAAAATATATAACTGAGCATGTATTATTATTAAATCAAAGCAAGGAAATAAATATATAAATCAAAGTGTGTCTCAATGTTTAAACAAGGTAATGCAAGGTGCAAATCACAAGATAATGCACAGCAGGTTAAAATATGTATCAACATCCACGTTCAGGCACAGTCAGAGCATGACTAAACAAAAATGCAGCAGCCAACAACTACTTGAATTTGCTATTACATTTTAGTTTAATCGATGTCAAAGTACCTGAAATAAATTAACTGTGAGATAAACTCACCTTTCATGAATATGATGAAGGCATGCAACAAACATGGATAATGACCAACTCTAACCAGCGAATTTGAACTTGAAAATGTTTCTTCTATTTTGATAAGGAGGATGGGATAAAATTTAAGAAGAAGATATTGTGAAACTTTAGGGAAGAGGAGGTTGCATTCTTTTTTATTTCTTTTCATTTTAGATTTTGAGATTGTAGATATAAAGAGAAAGAGAAGAAAAGGAGAAACCAATGGCATAGTTTTGTTTCTAAATGAATTTGAACATTAGATAGAAGAGTAAAGAGAGGAGAGAATAAATACATGAGATATTTTACCCGAGACGCCTCTTTGTATTATGCAAGTTACAAATAAATTAAATATGCTGACTAAGGATGAGGTGGCAATACTTAGTTCTCATTCAAAATTTTAAAAGTAAACCACAGAGAGAAAGAGAATAATGGGAAGTAATTAATGCATGATTATTGTTTAATGCTAACAATAAGAAAGTTAGATACTTTATTCAAAATTCAAAACAAATAATATTAGTTATCATGTTTTAAAAGTTTCGCATAGATAATGTTGAAGTTTTACGGTAATTTTTTTGCTTTTGAATATAAACAACATGGAACAAAAGTTTAGGGAAAATATATACTTAGAGCTGGTTTGTTCTTGAAGAAAAAATAATAATGGAAAACAAAAGGAGGAAAGAGAAATAAGGGGATGTCAATATAAGGAATGAAAGCATGCAAATGAAACATGATGTGAAAAATAGAATGAATGAAAGAAATTAATAGAATAAAGGATAATAAATTAACTGAATGAAAGAAAGAAATGAACGTATGGCTAACGAAAGAAAACAACTTGCATGAAACGTTAATGGACAAATAAATTATGCATAATTTATTTTTCTTTAAAAAGAATTAATCGGGAAAACGTTATTTTAAAACTGAGGAAAAGTTGCATGAGATAGAAGTGAATAGGGAAAGAAGAGGATAAGAAGGAAATACAATGCAATATTTAGGAAAGGATAAAGGAAAAGAATGTTTCAATTTTGATGGGGAGGAATGATGCAGTATTAATGAAACAAAGAAAAGTGAAGGACACAAAAAACAAATGCAGCCATTCACATCTCAAAATAAATAAATTAGTGAATGTTTGAACATGTAATCCCCGTCCCAAATTCCTAAACGTTACATTCTAAACAAACAGGGAAAGAATTAAAGACGATAGACAAAGATATATACATGTATGTATTTAATTATTTCATCTAGAATGTACAAATTATTTTCAATCAATCTTTTAGTAGAAATTAATAAATTCCATTAACAACATCATAAATTTTATTCAAAAACCATTTTAAATTCAATAACTAAATTAAATTTATCAACTTAAATTGTCAAATTTCATGGGATGTTACAATCTCCCCCCACTCAGAATTTTTCGTCCTCGAAAAGGAGAGGTTGTTAAAAAATACTTATTTATACAACAAAATACTTATACTAACACAAAAATTTAGTTTAAACAAAATAAAATTAAGCCTTTAAATTTCAAAATTCCATAAAACTTATTTTATCAAAATTATTTCTTAATAAAACTTAAAGTCAAAATATTAAATAATTTCTTTAACTTAAAATCCCAGTTTCATTTTGAAATCATTGAAATATTATATATTCCTTCTTTATCGAATCATACTTCACTTTGGGAGTTCAAACAAAATCATTTTCGAAAAAGTCTCAAATATTTCACAAGCTTATCAATATGTATATCACCAGATTGAGATGTTTCCCCCCAATGACAAGGCCACTAGGCACGACCTACGCATATATGTATCAATATCAAATAATGGTGTCTTCCCTCCAAGAAGACCATCATCAAGGGCTTACACCCACATCATACCTTTCTTTAGTCATGGGATACTCGCATCATAGTAACATATCAAACTAGTTCATATCCCGAAGTTATAAATCGTTTCGCACAATAATTACAAATACTGTTAAATCATGGTTCGGTTTTTTAGTCCTTTAAAATATGGGATTTAAGTCGTCAAAATTTCTCCTTGTTCATAAAATTTTTAAAAACCATTTATCATTTTACAAATAGTTGGAAAAAAATTGCATTCGATAATCAGAAAATCAAAAATACGATTTCTATCAAATTTTCAATCAAGTACTATACAAATTCAAGCTTTTCAAATCCTAAATCAAATAATTCATAAAATCATTTCAAATTAAAAAAATCAGGTTCTTATAAAAATAAATTTCAAATCATTTTGAAACATTTTTTATTTCCAAATATATAAAACGAAATGACATATTGCAAAATAGTTTATGTTTCCAAAATAATTTATCAGTTTCAAAATTATTTGTTTCAAAATTTATTGAATTCAAAATAACACTATGCTCCCACTTCGCTACTCTTTCAAAATATTAGTTTCATAATAAATTATATTTCAAATTATGCTCTCTCAATAGTGACTTATAGTGACGGATTCTTATTAAACACCATAAGCAAAGCTTTGTGTAAACCAAAGCTATAGTACCAACTGTAACGACCTGCCTTTTCAACTGCTTCAAGTCCGTAATTAAATCAACTCAAACCGTTCGAAACGACATATTGTTATTTCATATGAGATTTAACAGAATCATAGAACATAATAACATGCAGCGGAATAATCTTTATTAAAATATTAGAGTTTTAGTATATTTTTACACAGCGGAAATACATAGATTTTAAATAAAATAAAATTATAGAAATAACCGAATCAAAAGCGAGTGCATCTTCACAAGTCTCTAACTTCGATAGATGAAATCTTTAGATCTGCAACACTCGGGTCTGACCCGAACATTTCGTGCAAAACACAAAACACTCGAGTCGGTAATAACTTTATTCATGTAAATCAACTTCAATAAAACACTAAATATAATAGTTAACCCTGACATAATTTAAAGGTTACTAACATGATTCAAGCCTCATTTTCTCTGTCCCTAAAAGTGTTGCATGTATTAATTTCAGCAAGGCATAGCAAGGTTATTGGACATGATTTAAGCCACATATTCACAGTCAATGCATGCATTTTCAAGTCATAGAATATATATATACACATATATATATATATACACACACTCTTTAGAAACCAAAGTATAAATGTGGACAATACATGCGGTTTATTTCCAGTAAGCATACTATATATGACAAAAAAATAAGAAAGCATGTGTTTGAAAAAATGTGAAAAATGTGTTCAAGTTTATAAACAAGGTAAGATAGCAAATAGCATGGTATCAGTTTCAAAGTAAAATATATAACCGAGCATGTATCCTTATTAAAACAAAGCAAGGCAACACATGTATAAATCAAAGTGTGTCTAAGTATTTAAACAAGGTAATGCAAGGTACAAATCACAAAATAATGCACAGCAGGTTAAAATATGTATCAACTTCCATGTTTAGGCGCAGTTAGAGCACGACAAAACAAAAATGCAGCATCCAACAACTACTTAAATTTGCTATTATATTTTAGTTTAAATCGATGTCAAAATACTTGAAATAAATTAACCGTGAGATAAACTCACCTTTCGTGGATATGATGAAGGCACGCAACAAACATGGATAATGACCAATTCTAACTAGCGAATTTGAACTTGAAAATGTTTCTTTTCTTTTGATAAGGAGGATAGGCAAAAATTTAAGAAGAAGATATTGTGAAACTTTAGGGAAGAGGAGGTTGCATTCTTTTTTATTTCTTTTCACTTTAGATTTTGAGATTGTAGATATAAAGAGAAGAAAGAAGAAAAGGGGAAACAAATGGCACAGTTATGTTTCTAAATGAATTTTAGTATTGGATAGAAGAGTAAAGAGAGGAGAGAATAAATTCATGAGATATTTTCCCAAGATGCCTCTTCGTATTATGCAAGTTACAAATAAATTAAATATGCTCACTAATGATGAGAAGGCAATACTTAATTCTCATTCAAAATTTTAAAAGTAAACCAAAGAGAGAAAGAGAATAATGGGAAGTAATTAATGCATGATTATTGTTTAATGCTAACTATAAGAAAGTTAGGGACTTTTCACAAAATTCAAAATAAATAATATTAGTTATCATGTGTTAAAAGTTTTGGATAGATAATGTTAAAAGTGTTACGGTAATTTTTTTGCTTTTGAATATAAACAACATGGAACAAAAGTTTAGGAAAAATATATTCTTAGAGGTGGCTTGTTCTTGAAGAAGAAATAATAATGGAAAACAAAAAGGGGAAAGAGAAATAAGGGGATGTCAATATAAGGAACGAAAGCATGCAAACGAAACATAATGTGAAAAAAATAGAATGAAGGAAAGAAATTAATAGAATAAAGGATAATAAATTAACTGAATGAAAGAAACAAATGAATGCATGGTTAATGAAAGAAAACAAATTGAATGAAACGTGAATGGACAAAGAAATTATGCATAATTTATTTTTCTTTTAAAAGAATTAATCACAAAAACGTTATTTTAAAACTGAGGAAAAGTTGCATGAGATAGAAGTGAAAAGCGAAAGAAGAGGAGAAGAAGGAAATACAATGCAAAATTTAGGAAAGGATAAATGAAAAGAATGTGTCAATTTTGAAGGAGAGGGATGATGCAGTATTAATGAAACAACAAAGAGAGGAGGACATTGAAAACAAATGTAACTATTCACATCTCAGAATAAATAAATTAGTGATGGTTTGAACATGTAAACCCCGTCCTAGATTCCTAAACGTTACATTCTGAACTAACAGGAAAAGAATTAAAGATGATAGACAAAAGATATATACATGTATGTATTTATTTATTTCATCTAGAATGTGCACATTATTTTCAATCAATCTTTTAGTAGAAATCAATAAACTCCATTAATAACATCATAAATTTTATTCAAAAACAATTTAAATTCGATAATTAAATTAAATTAAACAACTTAAATAGTCAAAATTTACGGGATGTTACACTGACGTTCATGAATATACTTTGGGTGTTAAACTAAAAGAAGTTGCCTTCTCCGCCACCAAACTGGGTATATTCATAAAAAACGTACGTGACTCTTAGAAAATACCTTGTCAAACATTCGTCCGTACAAGTAATCTAGGAATAGGATGAATCGAAGGCAACCTCCTACCGCATCCTATATAGAAATCACCCTAAGGATTAGTAGTGAGTAGTCCCTGTAATTCGAAGATTCAAACCACGACAGAATCACTATCAAAATAACTTTGGTTGCAAGTTAGAGAAATTCAACAAGTAGTTCTTCGGCTCATGGAGATCCACGGTCTTCATTGCTCCATCCTCAACCAGCATCTTCCACATTCAAATGTTTGCTAGTTCAGAATGGTTTTCGAATATAAATTCGATCCCGATCTTTCGTACCAGCAATCATATAGTCCAGATTTGATAATTGGGTATTTAACTATCAGATAAATAACCATTCATCCATAAAAAAGAAAATTAATTAACTAGTTTAGTAAATAACATCACTTCGCCTCTTTAACCAACTAATTGATAATTTCTAAATTCCGAATACACATTGCTCTTCTTATATCAATAAAAGAATAGTCAAAACCATATTAGGATCGTACTCCTCAACTTGGTTAACACTTATTGGGTAAACATCACTATAACACTAGTAATCCAAATGGATTACTATATTCAATAAAATTTCTAAATCAAATTTCCATTATTTATTAGTTAACAATGAAGACAAATAAGTTGGGATATAATTACCTCTCATACCTTGAATGAACAACATTCTGAACTTCAAAACGAATAGAAATTCCAAAACTCAATTACCACTTATAAAAACGAGATATTCATCTCAATCTTATAACCTTATCAAATATTTTACTGATAATATTATATACAAAACATTTGCTGCAACCATTATCAAATATACTATTGAAATATATTATTTCCAAATCCTTTGCTACGACCATATCTAACATTCCATTTGCAAACCATTTGCTAAAACCATATTCTATACAAAGCATTGATTTTATAAATAATCTTTATAACTAAGTTAAATACCAACAAGTCTCAGTTTTATTTCAATAAAACTTCATTACATATCTAAATTATTCATAAATAAATCTTATTGTTAGATCTTAGCTTTAATAGGAAAATTCAATCCACTTTAGGTTCCATTCAATTTCAGATTATGTCTTCTCACTTCTAAGCTTAACCTTATGTAGATTATTTCTTAAAGTTATAATCAACTATAACTTATCTGTTAGTTGAAATCATTTATCAAATTAACTCTTTTTCAAACTTGGATTTATAACATAACCCACTTGGATTTTATATAAAATCTAATAGAATCAAAGTCTTGCTTAAATTTTCCTTTAACTATAAGCAGGGTCTTAAGAATTCAAAACTTCATTAATTGAATTCTAATTACAAGATTATTTCTTTGATTATTATTAATTGAATAATAATCCATTTTATCCTCATTTTTTCATTTCAAATATAAATGGTTTACTTCATCATTAACTATTGATATAGTTGATCAACTTCCTTAAATAGTTAACAGCTCAATAATTGTCTTTAAAATCAATTAATTAAAAGATTTTTCAATTTCTTGAGAAATCATATTAAGTTTCAATACTATTGTCATAACTACCTCAATTAAATTAATTTACAACAAATTAATTTAGTAATAAATTCCAGTTGAAACCGTTGACTCAGTCAACTGAAAAATAAGGTTAAATCATTAACGAATTCCAGTTAATCCTTTCCTTAAATTAATATCATTAATTTAAATAATCCCATTTAATTTGGGTCTTGAGAACAATAAATTCAACTCTTAACCCTTAGGTTAATCTCTCCTCACATTGCTTATAGAAATGGGGTTAGTAATACCCTTAACTGAGTCTGGGTGTATATATATAAGAGAGTGTATTAGTTGATTGTATACAAATTGTTTTATATTGTGTTGGTTGGTTTGTTGAGTGGTTTATGAATTCTGGTCAACACAGAATGTACAACTGTATCGATGGGTGTTTCTAAATTCTCAAACAAAGCAATTCGATATTATTTTAAAATGGGTAAATGAAATAATATTTTTCCCAAAATTACTATTTTGATATAAAAGGAATAATTTTTGAATATTATAATATATGGATGCATTGTTATTATAATCAAATGAGATTATAATATTGATATGGTTATATAAAACTTAATTGAATTTGTGTGTGAATGGAACATACAATAGGCTAACTTAGAATTGGATTCAGATCAAAATTGAGAATGTAAAATCCGGATGATTTAGAAAATATTTTCTGAAGTGTTATAAAGTAATATAACATTACTTTGAAGGGTTTTTGAATAAAAATGGTTTTAAATGTATTTTTAAAGTGATTAAGAACTGAAATAACTTCAGTTGCGAGAAAATAATTCTGATAACGCGACATTATTTGTATTCATTTTCAAGTTTCTGAGTGATGGACTGCTCCCATAATAATTCGTTAATGGAAATTTTTAAGTTCTTTTAAAAATTCAAGTATTTTGAATTTGCAGATGAGTATAATTATATGTGTATGATTATATGATTCCAAACCGATTTGGAAATAAAAGCCGTGAGTTTGAATTTTGAATTTTTGTTTAGCTTATTTAAGTTAAATGAATTGGAGTGGTATAAGTAAATCGAAGAGATTAAAAATTTAACTTAAGTTGAATTAAATATAATTACATTGGATTGGAAATTAAATTGAGTAGCTTATAAATTGGAAGTGAATAAATAAATTTAAAATCAACTTGGATAAATATATATATGTTTGTATGTGGATTATGATTTGGATGTGAATGTATATGGATGAAGTATGATATGGATGTAAGGACATTAAATGAGAATTTTGTGGTGTATTGGATAAAGGAATGAATAATTATTTAACATCAATTATCGAAACTCACTTATTTAAGTGTGAGTAAGTACGGGTACCTGGAACCATTGGTTTGAGTTTAGCTACGTAAATTGCCTACGAATTAAGCAAATTTTCTTAATTACGCTCATGTACGGTACGCCTATGCAAAAATACAAAGAAATTGGGTTTTGAATTTTGTTTTCTGACTGTGTGAGTCGATGTATATATATTTGTTGTTTCTGCGATACCGCATAAGTCCCTCCGTACAATGAAGACTCTACCCAAAAAAAAAAAAAAATTAAAGTGTTAGAAAATTTTCAGAATTTTGTAAATTTTTGTTAGAAGGAAAGAATTAATATTTTAATTAAAGTTAATTAGTTCAATTAAAACTGAAGTGAAGAAGTAAACCAAATAATTTTTAACTTAGTTAATAAGGTTTGTAACATTTTTCCCATCTTAGTAATTTCGGGGACGAAATTGTTTTAAGGAGGGAGGAATGTATCGAACCGGATTTTTAGCCTTTAATTTTAAAATATTTAAATTGGTTTATATATTGTATTGGTAATATAAAAGGATATTCATAAGGAATTTATTTATTTAACACAAAGTTTGAACATATAATTTATACAGCTCGTAAAGTCGCGGTAGTCCGTAATATTACGTTTTGAACTTCAATTGGATATACAATGTAACACCTCATATTTTAACAACACTAAAAGTGGATAAATTAAATAATAATTAATTTAATATTCAGAATTAACGGAAACGGACTGTGCCATTGCGTCCATCTCAAAATTATGGTCAAGATAGACATTTGGTTTGTGTAAAACGGACACCGTATGAAGAAGTTATAAGTGTTTGAAGTTTGTATACGCGCAGGATATATATATATATATATATATATATATATATATATATATATATATATATAGGGTCCAAGAATTCAAAAATCAGGTCCAGAAAGTTCAAAATCGTTCAAATTCCAAAATTTAGGGTGAGCAGGAAAATTGCAGCATAGGGGAGTCGACCCTTTAAGGAGGGTATCGACCCCTAGGTCGACCCCCCAAGGGGTGTATCAACCCCCAAGGGTTGTGTCGACACCAGGGTCGACCCCCCTAGGGCTGATGTGGCTAAGTCGGTTCTGGGCTGGCATCTATAAATACAGGCTTATTTCTCTTATTTTCTTCACTGAAAATCAATGGAGGCCTAAATGATGTCGATGCCTGGACTGAATCAAAACTCTTTCTCCTTTTGTAATCAAATTTAGAGAATCAAGTGTAGATATCAGATTCATCAACTTCTTTTCTCCTTTTATTTTTCTAGAACCGATCATTGTGAGTTTAAGTTACATTTAGATTTAAATAAATAAAAGTAAAACATGATATGACAATAATTTGGATCTAGCCTTGTGATTGAATCACACCAGATCTATTGTACCTATCATGTTTGTGATTGATTTGGACCTTAACCTTTATTATGTCAGATCTACTTTTGATTATAGATCTAAAGTCATTATTTAGATCATACTGTACCTATCATGTTTGTGGTTGATTTGGATCTTAACCTTTATTATGTTAGATCTACTTTTGATTATAGATCCAAAATAACTATTTAGATCATATTGTACCTTTCATGTTTGTGGTCAATTTGGATCTTAACCTTTATCATGTAAGATCCACTTTTAATTATATATCTAATCCACTATTTCGATTATATTGTACCTATAATGTTTGTGGATAATTTGGATTTGTCATTAGTTAGACATCTGAATTTTTATTTAGATCTATTCATGTTATGACATCCCTACTCTTATATGTCCATCTTATCACTATGCCATTATGTGTTTATGTCAATTTTGTTAGAATAACCAGTTCTGTCATCTTCCCTTCACCCTTTTCCTTTTTATATATTTTTATAGCCAGGCTACTTTTGAGCCTAGGCGGGTTGCTAAAATATGCGAATAAGTTAGCTTGGGAACAAGGGAAAAACGTTAAAATTGGACATAGCTTAAAAAGGGGAAATTTGGCATAACTTAAATAATGAATATGAACATGAATTTGGACATATAATTCACTATGAACATAATTGGGCAAAGGGGCATTAAACCTATAAAGACATAGGAACAATTGGTTAACAATTGGAAACACTTAGGATTACAGTAATTAGAAACTGTAATTGCACTTATGACACGAGGTTAGATTGAACTTATGGTTGAATTCTGCCCGGAACCGCCCGGCATATCCAGCAACCACAAGTGGTGAATCTAATGTTAGAGGTCTAAGTGCACAAATACGAGACATGCTAAGACATAAGGTTAAGCCCGATTTGTGGAATAAGTCTGCCCGGACCCACCTAGCATATCTAGCATCCACAAGTAGTAGGCTTAACGTGGGAGGTCTAGCGCATTATAACTATAGATGGATAAATGGTAATGAATTGGAGTAAATAAGGAATGATAGTAACTTATTATGATTAATTTCTTTATTGAAAATGTTGTATGTAAAAGGTAGGCTTGTCCTAGGGATAAGTAGGAAATTACAACATAAGTTATAATCAAAAGGAAAGAAAGCTTATTAGTAAACCTTAGTTAAGAAAACTAGGTTAATAAGTGAACAACGTCAAGTTGTAGTGATATGTCAAATAGAAAACAAGTGAACTGAGATGTAGTATACTTAATTAGATAATAAGTAAAACATGTTATTGTAACTATGGAATCAGAGAATGAATAATACAAAAAGGGATTGTAATATTACTCCCGTTAATTATAATCCAGGGATGAAAGATTGTAAATTTTATTCCGTTAATCACAATTTAAAGAATAACATGTAATGGGGCTTATTAATAAACTCAAATGGATTAAGTTATATTTATATGAAATTAACAAGTAAGTGGAACTTTGGAAAGTGAAAAGAGGTCAATGTGAATACGGATAACCTTTTAGTCTGTAATACTTAACCTAATTGAATCCATAGGGGCTGTATGAACATGTTAACTTGAGAATGGGTTAAGTAAATTTGGTTGAAACAGTGGAAGCGTTAAGTATATCTAGGTTGGGTGGGTAATATTTATATAGGCCCACAAAACTTAACCGATTGGGGTTATGTAATTAAAGGCACCGTTAGGCAAGCATAACCTGGAAATCTTGGTGGGGATACAAGACGAGGGGGAGAGCTTGTATCATCTTGTGTGGGGGACCCGTTTCACTCAGTAACCCATATAACACTATCAAAATGAGTACTCCGTCCTAGGTCGGAGTTGGGGCAAGCTTACTGGGATGATTATAAGAGATCCAAACGTAGAGGACGGTGTGGGGGCGCAAACCGACCGGGTCATGTGCGTGCATGGGTCGGGCAGAGGGGGATAAGACAACCGTGACATCTGTAGATATGGTTGTGCATATCAGCGGAGGGTTGCCACTATAGGACGTGATACATCCTATTGTGGGGTCGGCACAGAGTATCTAGCGAATTAGGGAGCCGATCGATTGGGGTAGTAGCTAGGGTACATATAGACTCTGGTAAAAAGTTTAGAGCCCATTAAGATGGGCTGCCTATTCGATTGTATGGGGTTAAAACATCTCACTAGAATTATGCCTAAGTCTACCAGCTTAAACATGTTGGGGATCATCTCATTTCTGGATTTTACTAGTATAGTGCAGAGCAATCATTAGAGAAGCGTACATACTCTATCATGTTTACCTTGTCATACCTTCCTTATATGATGTTATGTTTCTTATCCACTTTATATTCCTGTGATGCTACTTTTACTTATTTACTTGCTAAAAGTAACTGGGCTCGCTAGACTTTATGTCTGACCCTTTTTGTTTCCTCTTCTTCCTCCCTCCCAAGGTTCTCGGGGGGAATACTCAAGCTTGACCAGGATTTTGCTATCACTTCACTGGAGCTGCTTAGATGTATGACTCAAGCTCCTACCTTTACTATGGCTATGTTTTATTTAGGGATTATGCTTGTTTTATTTTGTACTCTGATGTTTAAGTGCAAGATAGAAATTTTTATGATGTACTGGTTTTTATGTAATTCAGACATATGAAGTTTTGAACCACGATGTTTTATGATTAATAAAGTTTGTTTTTATTCCGCTGCAAATTTTATATCTATCTTGTAATGTTTCTGTTTCTGTTTACCTATAATGCTTCACGAAACTTAATGCATTATCTTAATGAGTGACATTAACGGACGTGGGGTGTCACACTTGGTATCAGAGCTGAAGGTTACCAGATTAGATAAAAATTTTGAAAACTATTTTTTTTTTTAAAAAAGTGATTTTAAAAGAAAGCATTTTCAAAAGAAAAGTTTTTTTTGAAAAACATATTCCCCAAAGCCATATGTAATATCCTTCGATCCTTTGTCTGAATCTCTTCCCTTTTTCTTTTCAGCATGTTTGGGGAACCTTATATTCCCGAAGGCGTTGAAGTACCGGAATGGTTCCGTAGGTATCTTAATGCCACGGCACCAATCGGGAGCCAAGGAGACATCCGTCCCCCGGCTGTAATCATTGTTCCTCCACCGTCGCGATTAGATGATTTCTCTAAAAAGAAAGAAGCTAGGGTTGAGGAAACACAAAACAAGAAAGTATGGACCAAGCTAGGACAACATCAACGACAAAAAGGCTGAAAGAATAATAAAGCTAAGGATAAGAGGAAGTGTCGCAGTTGTGGACGTGAGGGTCACTTGGTAAAATATTGCAAAAGAAGGAAGAATACTTGCTTTAGTTGTGGAGAAGTCAGACACTTTGCTAAAGAGCGCCTGAAGAGGCAAGGACAAGGCCAAAGGGTAGGATCCCTTGAAGGGTAGGTGTATGCTCTCGTGGCCATCGTACCGGATAGAGGTAGGAAAATTTCCGTGGAAGGTTTGATTTCTCTTTCCAGTCATCCTATTAGAACTCTTTTTGAATCTTGTGCTTCACATTCATTTATATTTAGTTCTTTTGGTTGAATCTTTGCACTTAAATACTAGTATGGTAGAGGATCTCGTTATTGTCTCAAACCTCATTGGTGGTTCAGCTCATTTATCCATGATTTGTCGAGGTTTGAGAATATTTATCTTCGGTGTCAAGTTTGAGTGTGATGCGTATGTGGTCGGTCATGGGCTATGGGTTGATTCTAGGGATGGATTAGCTAACCATGTATGATGCCATGCTGGATTGTGAGAGGAGGGTTGTTAGGCTTCTGACTTGCCATGTGAGGACCCTCGAGATTTCTTGTGACCCGCAAGGGTCTGTCATGCTTATTTTCCTAGAGTCTCTTGATGCATCTATCGATGATCTGCAATTTGTTCCAGTAGTCTGAGATTATTCTGATGTCTTTGATGAGGTTCGAGGTTTACCCCCAAGGCGCAAGATATATTTTCGCATATATTTGGTAGATAATGCAAAGCCAGTTGCATTACCTGTGCACCACATGACTCCAAGGGAAAGGAGGGAGCTTAGCAAGCAAGTAGGGGAGCTACTTGAGAAAGGGTTTATTAGGCAAAGAATATCTGAATGGGGTGCTCCAGTGGTATTCGCAACTAAGGCAGATGGTTCACTTCGCTTGTGTGTGGACTATAGAGAGTTGAATAAGCTCACCAAAAAGAACAGGCACCCACTTCCGAGGATAGATGGCTTATCGGTGCCACGAGGTTTCATTAGTTGAGGGTGGCTGAGGACAATATAGATAAGACCGCTTTTAGGACTCCAGATGGTTTCTTTGAATGGATTGTAATGCCTTTTGGGTTGACAAATGCACCCGCCTATTTTGTTGATCTGGTGAGTAGGATGTTTCGGGAGTTTCTAATAAATTCGTCATGGTCTTTGTTGATGATATCTTGATCTTCTCAAAGAGTGAGGAAGAGCATGCTCAACATTTGAGGGAAGTTTTGAAAACTCTTCGTGCGCATTAGCTTAAGGCAGAATTCTCCAAATGTCACTTTTGGAGAAAGGAGGTGAGATTCTTAAGGCATGTGGTTTCTAAAGAATGGATAGCAGTAGATCCCGCAAAGGTGGTTGTAGTTCAGGATTGGAAGGTTCCAAAGAATGCAACGGAGGTGAGAAGCTTTTTGGGGTTTGCAGGCTACTGTAGGAAGTTCATTAAGGACTTTGCAAAGATTTTGCCCCACTCACCAGGCTAACGAAAAAGCATTTGGCATTTTCTTGGGATTTAGATTGTGATGTTGCTTTCCAATGACTGAACAGGGCTCTGACAATAGCCCCAGTTTTGACTTTGCCAATCGAAACAAAGTGTTTACAGTATACCCTGACGCATGGGGTATATAACGACCCGAACTTCCCCGATAAGGAAAGCCCGGAGCTTTGAGAACAAGTCACATCGGAATGCAAACAGAAGAACATTTCATTGTTTATTACAACAATTACATCAGAATACAAGAATATACAGAGCAAGAACAAATAATATACATTTGATAAACATCAGAGATTTAAATTACATTACATAGAAGTGGAAAATAATACAAAACACAACTGAAGGAGATATAAAAATACAGAGCTTTCCGGATATCATTCCAGCTGTAAACCAGGTTCCTGTAAATATAAATCTACAAAACCAAAACTACTAGCTGCTCGTGTGAAAAATAGGGGCATCCAAAGTTTAGGTTAAAACAATAAACTCCAAGTCAGTCATGTGACTGGTGTGAGAACTAAAACAGTTATTTAAAACTTTACTTTAAATCAGATATATCAAGGGACCACGCCGTATAACACGGAACGGGTTTCCTCCCAAGAATACCAGTGCATATAATAAAACAACGCAATGCTTTTTGGAAAAATGAAGCTGTTATAAGACCCAGGTCCCATCACACAATGCAACACAAGCCGGGGGATAGGGTTTTCCCTTATAATAGCCAAACATGCTTGGTACGTTAAAAACAGATCATTTGATACTATTATAAGTGCATAGTGTATAAAACAACTTCAAATATAAATGTATCAATCCTAGACGGCATGGGTACCATATATCATGTCGCCAATACTAGGCTCTACAATCAAAACCACAAATGTTGTATTTGGAAGTTGGATTTCCATCTGTGAACCAAGGCAAGGGATCGTCCTCACCGCTTCGAGACAATCTAGCCTACCATGTCTCAGGACCCAGACTCAGGTGGGCCCTTGGATTGTCAGGGTCGGTCCACTCGATGTGGATTAAACTTAAACCCTGGACAATGCGTTTCCCCACCCTATGGGGCGCAAATGAGCCAAACGGCTCCATCGGCTCCACGTAGTCACCGATATATCCGAGGCGCCTCGCTATCCATCATCCACATAAGTAAATTGTCCGGGCGTGTAAAACCCAAAACACCACTCCTAGCTAGAAAGAAACGAATGCCCTCCCTGAGGTCCTTCTCCCGTTTCGGGTTCACACCGGAGTGTGAGGCTCACGAATCAACGTTATACACAAAGTTGTGCCACATAGGTCGTGCTTTGATCATCAACCACAAGACTTTGCTTTCCAACAAAAGCCTTGATCATTTGCCACTTAGGCATGCCACACAGGCAATTCACTCCATGCGACTGATGTCCATCGATATACAATCCCTGAGCTCGTACGTCTCAGAGAAGGGTGTTAAGCAAGAGAATAAATTCTCCGCCACCAAACAGATGTTTATTTAATAGAGATCAATCAACACAGAATAAAATCCAATGTCAGACACACAGTCCATTTACAAGTTCGTTCTGGGTCTGAACGAAACCGGAGGCACCTTGTACCTCGCATATCCATCGATCTCCAAGTACGCCTGGACGATCACCAACTGATTCCCTCCTCTTGGGTGTACAGCCCAATCAAGATCATCAGTAATTATCCAAATGATGTGAATACCTTCGGTCTTCGACCACCATCTTCATCCTCGACACATCGTCGAATTAGTTATTCAGAATGGGATAAACCCGGTCTTTCTGAATAACTCGCGTATATAATAAACAAGTGTTACACAAACATAACATACGCCTCATTCCAATTCAGAATATTCTTTTATTCAAATATTATTATATTTTGGGAAAGGTTCCCGTTAATTTTATCAAAGATAAATTCTTTAAATTTATTCTTTAATCTTCCTTTGAATATCAATTCAAATCAAATTATGGTTTATCCAAACTAGTCGGGATTAGCGAACCTTACCGAAGTAATCACTTGTTTTAATTTCCTAATCCTAACCTATTCATCCCATGAAGTAAAATTGGTAATACTTCATATCTAACAACACAGTGTTATCGGTAAATTCAATTACCATTTCACGTTCAAATCTAATTAAAGATTTAACTATCGCTTGGAGCAAAACTGGTGATACTCCATTCTTGGTCATTTCAATCTAATTAAAGATTCATTAAAACTCCACTTGGTTTTAATCTTCCCAAAAATCAATATTAATGATTGTTTAACTTGGGAAATCATATCCTGTCTTTAACTGGGTTAAAGAACCAATGTCATTTAAAACACGGTTCACGATATACCCAAAATCACATTCCATTTACAATGGAATCTTCATGGAAAACAAATCGATATATATATAATCGATATAAACTCCCATATCCGACTAATAATATAAATGGAATAACGGCAAAGCCTTTTAAATTACAGATATATTAGTTGTCTTCCTCCACAGAAATTCTGTGATAACCCCTGACTTCCCCGGTAAAGGAAAGCGTGAATTGCTGTGAGGACAAGACGAATCAGAACGCAAACAGAAGAACATTTCATTGCTTATTACAACAATTCCATTAGAATACAAGAATACACAGAGTATAAATAATTATTACACAGAAAATATCAGAGTATAAATAATAATTATTCCATTTAGATATATCGCAGCAGAAAATAATACAAAACACAACTAGAAGTAATACGCGGATACAGAGCTTTCCGAGTATCGTTGCAGCTGTAAATCAGGATCCTATGAATATAAATCTGCAAAACCAAAACTACTAGCTGCCCGTGCAGAAAATAGGGGCACCCAGAGTTTAGGTTAAAACAATAAACTCCAGGTCAGTCATGTGACTGGTGTGAGAACTAAAACAGTTATTAATCTTTATTTTTAAAGATAGGTAAATCAAGGGACCACGCCGTATAACACGGAACGGGTTTTTACCCCAAGAATACCAATGCATAAAACAAACAACGCAATGTTAAATAAAGAAAAATGAATCTATTATAAGACCCAGGTCCCATCACATAATGCAACGCAAGCCGGAGGATAGGGTTTTACCTTATAATAGCCAAAGAATGCTTGATATGTGAAATTTCATCTTTTATTATTACTATAAGTGTATAGTATCAAAACAGTTTCAATCATAAGTATCAATCATAGACGGCATGGGTACCATATATCATGTCTCCATACTAGGCTCTACAATCAAAAACCGCAAAGTCACGTATTTGGAAGTTGGATTTCCATCTGTGAACCGAGGCAAAAGATAGTCCTCACCGATTCCGAGATTCTCTAGCCCGAGCCTCAGGACCCAGTCTCAGGTGGGCCCTTGGAGCGACAGGGCCGGTCCACCGATGTGGATTAAAATGCCTGAACACTGCGTTTTCCCACCCTTTGGGGCGTAAATGAGCCAAATGACTCCATCGGCTCCACACAGTCACTGATATATCCGAGGCGCCTCGCAACAGCAACAACCACATAAGTCAAACTCGTCAGGGCGTGTAAAACCACTGATGCCACTTCTAGCTAGAAGGAAACGCATGCCCTCCATGAGGTCCTCTCTCGTTTCTGGTTCACAACCGGGGTGTGAGGCTCGCGAATCAACACTACACAAAGCTATGCCAAACAGGCCGTGCTTGGATCATCAACCAAAAGACTCTGCTTTTCAATAGAAGCCTTGATCATATTGCCACTTAGGCATGCCACACAGGCAATTCACTCCATGCGTTTGATATCCATCAATATATAACCTCTGAGCTCATACGTCTCAGAGAAGGGCGTTAAGCAAGAGAATAAATTCTCCGCTGCCAAACAGATATATATATTTAATAGAAATCAATCACACAGAGTAAAATCCAATGTCAGACACACAGTCCATTTACAAGTTCGTTCTGGGTCTAAACGAAACCGGAGGCACCTAGTACCCCGCATATCCATCGATCTCCAAGTACATCTGGACGACCACTAGCTGATTCCCTCCTCTTGGGTGTACAACCCAATCAAGATCATCAGTAATCACCCAAACGACGTGAAGACCTTCGGTCTTCAACCATCGTCTTCATCCTCGACACAATGTTGAATCAGTTATTCAGAATGGGATAAACCCGGTCTTTCTGAATAACTCGCGTATATAATAAACAAGTGTTATACAAACACAACATACGCCTCATTCCAATTCAGAATATTCTTTTATTCAAATATTCTTATACATTGGGAAAGGTTCCCATTAATTTTATCAAAGATAATTTCTTTAAATTTATTCTTTAATCTTCTTTGAATATCAATTCAAACTAGTCGGGATTAGCGAACCACACCGAAGTAATCATTTATTTTATTTCCCAATCCCAACCTATTCATCCCATGAAGTAAAACTGGTAATACTTCATATCTAACACCATGGTGTTATCAGTAAATTCAATTACCACCTCACGTTCAAATCTAATTAAAGATTTAACTATCGCTTGGAGCAAAACTGGTGATACCCCATTCTCGATCATTTCAATCTAATTAAAGATTCATTAAAACTCCACTTAGTTTTAATCTTCCCAAAAATCAATATTAATGATTATTTAACTTAGGAAATCACATCCTATCTTTAACTGGGTTAAAGAACCAATGTCATTTAAAACACGGTTCACTATAAACCCAAAATCACATTCAATTCATTATCGGGTTAAAGATCAAGTGTTATTTAAAACACCGTTCACGGTAAACCCAAAAATCAATTCAAATTCAAATCCAATTAAATTCCATTTAATTGGTACACTTCATTAAATCTAAATAAAAAGATTTAATCTTTTTCTCAACTGGGTTCAAGAACAGTGTAAATGAAGACACCATTCACGACAAACCCAAATCACATTTGATATTAAATACAAGGCTCTGAATAGAAAATATATCGGCTTATATTCAATATCAAATTCTACGACCAACAAATATCGTATTGGAAATAACGATATAAATATATCTTTCAAATCTCCATAACAATATCTGTATAATCATGAAATCCAACATCGAAATATTCCAAAGATAATTTCGATTCGAATCCATTCCAATTCAATTGTTGGAAATTCTGTTTATTTTCAAAACCATTTCAAATTCAATTTATTTATTTAAAAATAAATAGATTTTAATGATAGTTCAAAGCTAGTTCATTTCAATAAAAAACTATTTTTATCTTTTCAAATTTGGAATTTTTCATCCTAATTCTTCACAAATCATTTCTTATGATTTTACACAAATTATTACTATTTTTAATAATTTTATCAAGGCCCGTACAGTCGATTTCCATCAACGGCCATCGAACTGCACTTACAACGACATTTTCCAAATTTGATTTGGACATAATTCCAAATCCAACTGTTAGATTTCAAATCTCTAATACTCGTTAGAAAGCCCTTTTCGATATGAACCCAACGGTTCCGGTTTTAGGAGAATCTGATGGTCGGATCTCCCGTAATATCCATTCGAAGTCAATGGTCGAAATTCGCGAACTGCCTCGGTGCGGCGCATTCTATTTAGGTCATTATATTATATATATAATATATACTTCGTCGATTTCCTTTTAAAACGTATTTTATAAATCGTTTTAAATTCGTTTTCAAAACGATTTCAACTTCATATTCAATTTCGAAACAAAATTGAATATTCCACATCATCGATATACAAACGATAATATTTTCAAAACGTTATATTTTGAAATCACTTCGTTTTCTATATTCATTATAAAAATGAATAAAATCGATATAAATATCATTCACGTCAAAATGGCGTCAATCTAATCAACACGGCTTTTATTCAACACATGAATTTATTCTATTCAACAAATGAATATTTTCAATTCAACACATGAATTTATTTTCAATTCAACACATGAATTTATTTTCTATTCAACACATGAATTTATTCTATTCAACACATGAATATATTTTCTATTCAACACATGAATTTATTTTATTCAACACATGAATATATTTTCTATTCAACACATGAATTTATTTTATATTCAACACATGAATTTATTCTATTCAACACATGAATATATTTTCTATTCAACACATGAATTTATTTTATTCAACACATGAATATATTTTCTATTCAACACATAAATTTAAAATATATTTCCAATTCAACACATGAATTTATTTTTCAAATTGGAATGAGGCCCAATCAATTACCATATAATGTTAATTATATGGATTTTCTACAACACATGTATATAACAGCAACGATAAATCATCAACCATCATCCAGAGTGCACCACACAACTGCATAAGCATTAAATATAAATAATTAACGCTTACACAGTCTGTCAATCCATCGATTGACATACCACTAAACAATCGGGATTAATGTACGTCAAATCTCATCCCATACCCGTGTGGGGTTTCAAATCAACAAACATAGATTTTTATTTGTGCAGTTGGGCGAAGTGTAAAATTTATCGTCCCAATCAATATCAGTCAAATCAGTGTATATAAGCAAATCGTCCGATTTGTTTATAAATATTTATTTTATATACACTTTAAAAATTATATTTTTAACTATAAAATATTTTCCACTATAAAATATTTTATTTCATTCCACATCACACAATAAAATTTCACAACACAGCAATCAAACAAACAAGTCATCCATAGTCTGTGGACGACGGATGTCGGGTACTACTAAGCACCGTCTGCATCCTAGTATATATTTTAAACTAGAAATAGAAATAAAAGTGAGGAGTTCCCACCGAGGGTTCCACTCCGCCATTTCATTTCTGAATTTCTGAACCGTTTGAGTTCCTTTTTGATTTCAATCTGTTCCATCGCACTTCTTTTCACGCTGTTAAGATTAAAAATCACATTTTTATTTCAACGCTATATAAATCACTTCTTTATTTGCACTTCATATAAAGAGAAATCACATTTTTATTCTTCTCCTTATATAAAAATTATATTATCTACATTTTATAAAAATTATATTTTTGTTCTTTGCATTATATAAAAATTATATTTTTATTCTCTACTAATATAAAAATCATACTTTTAATATCTCTACTATATAAAAATCATTTTTTTATATATAATGATATAAACGATAAAATCACCTTTTTATGTCGCTACTTTCGTATAAGAATCCCAACTTTATTATCATAAATGTCATCTCCTCATAATCATAAAAGTACAATCTTTCCACTAAAAAAACATAATCTTTTTGCGAATAAAAATCATTTCTTTCTCATAATAAAAATCTAAATTTTCCTATTACAAAAATCTAAACTTTTCTATTTAAATATACAAAATCTGATTTTTCCCATCATTTAAAAACTAATTTCCTATGTTATACAAATTAAAAATCAAATTTTTAACATTATAAATGAAGAAAAATAAAGATGGAAACTTACTAGGGGGTCGAGGTGGTGGAGAGGGGCGCAGGCCGTCATGGAGGTGGCGCCAGGAAGGGCGTGGGCCCAGAGGGGTGGTGTGGTGGATTTCAGTCGAGGGGGGGTGTTTTAGGGTTCACGTCGAGCAGGAGGGAAGCGGGAAGGAGAAGAGGAGGAGGGAGAGGGGAGCGACGCGGGGAGGGGGGCCTCTGGCGTGGGCGGCGCCGCCTAGGGGGGGCGCGATGGCGGTTCTTCCGCCTCCATCCTCCTTTTATTTTTTTCTTTTGATTTTTTTTCATTGAAATGAAACTGACGGGGGGGGGGGGGGGGGGTGAGAGAAAGTAAGGGGTAGAGGAGAGAGAGTTTTTATTTATTTATTTATTTAATTATTTATTTCAGAAAGGTACTTTTTATTCTGACCTCGAAACGAGACCCACCGCCTATCGTCCATAGCTAATTACCCCCATTCCGAACACAATGGGATATGTTTCGTAGGCTGATCCGGTCGTTTCGATCAGTTTTCGTCAAAATCAAAATATAACCCTATATATTGAATTTGAACGCGCATTTCAATTTACTGGGGCCACATACTAACTAGAAAAATTCCCGAAAAATAATTTCTAGCTTCGTATTGACGATACGGTCCTAACAAAACTAATTTCATCGAATTCTGAGACCGTTTGAAAAATGGCCATTTTCCAGTCGATTAAAATCAACTAAAACTAGTCAAACGCGTTTTCTTTTGCCACGCTCACATATTGATTTGAAAAATTACGAATTTTGAAAACTAGCAATAACTTGACATCACGGATCCAACAAAAGTGGTTTCGTCGAAAACCGAGGTCTTTTGCAAAATTTTCATTTTTAAGGGCCAGAATTCCATAGCGACCATTCTGAATTTTCAACTGGGCATAACTTTTGATTCCCGCTATGAAATTTCAATTTTTCGGATTCGTTGGAAAGATATTCTCAAATAGATTCTAATATTTTTGGTTTCGCTAAAATCCGGTTTATATTGAATCCTGTACATTCATTTGAACTTTGAAATTGAATTTTCAAACTACCGCGCCATTTTCAATTCCTTTTATAATTATAATAAAATATTTATATTCTAACGACGATTCAAATAAATATATATGTTCTAATTCTATTCAAAATAAATTTCTTGTCATTATTATTTAAAACAAATCATTTTAAATATTCAAAATTCACTAAAATTGCCAAAATAAAAATTTTAAATTGGCTCAGATTTCCGGGTTATTACAAATTCACTTCGATTATTACCAAATCGAATTCCATTCTATTCCAATTTATTTTATTAAATTGGAAAACTTTACTTTGGAAAATCTCCTTTAAATCTTAACAAAAGATTTATAAATTCCAAATCACATTTCAATGTACATCGGGTTAAAGAACGAATGTCGTTAAAACACAATTCACGATAAACCCAATTCACATTCCATTAATTATCGGGTTAAAGAACAAGTGTTATTTAAAACATCATTTACGATAAACCCAAAAATCAATTCGAATTCAATTCCAATTAAATACCATTTAATTGGTATACTTCACTAAATCTAAATAAAAAGATTTAATCTTTTTCTCAATTGGGTTTAAGAACAGTGTTAATGAAGACACCATTCATGACAAACCGAAATCCCATTTGATATTAAATACAAGGCTCCGAATAGAAAATATATCGGCTTATATTCAATATCAAATTCTACGACCAACAAATATCGTACTGGAAATAACGATATAAATATATCTTTCAAATTTCCATAACAATATCTGTATAATCACGAAATCCAACATCGAAATATTCGAAAGACAAATTCGATTCGAATCCATTCCAATTCAATTATTGGAAATTCTGCTTACTTTTAAAACCCTTTCAAATCCAATTTATTTATTTTAAAAATAATTGAATTATAATTCTAGTTCAAAACTAGTTCATTTCGATAAAAATCTATTTTTATCTTTTCAAATATGGAATTTTTCATCCCAATTCTTTCCAAATCATTTCTTATGATTTTACACTAATTATTGATATTTTTAATAATTTTATCAAGGCCTGTACAGTCGATTTCCGTCAACGGTCATCGAAATGCACTTACAGCGACCTTTTCCAAATTTGATTTGGACAGAATTCAAAATACAACTGTTAGATTTCTAATTTCTTGAATTCGTTAGAAAGCTCTTTTCGATACGAACCCAACGGTTTCGGTTTTAGGAGAATCCGATGGTCGGATCACCCGTAATGTCCATTCGAAGTCAATGGTCGAAATTCACGAACTACCGCAGCGCGACGCGTTCTATTCAGGCCATTATTTATATATATATATAATATATATTTCGTCAATTTCCTTTTAAAACGTATTTTATAAATCATTTTAAATTCGTTTTCAAAACAATTTCAACTTCATATTCAATTCCTAATCAAAATTGAATATTCCATATCATAGATATATAAATGATAATATTTTCAAAATATTATATTTTGAAATCAAATCCTTTTCGACATTCATTATAAAAATTAATAAAATCGATATAGATATCGTTCACGTCAAAATGGCGCATATCTAATCAACACAACTTTATATATTCCAATAACTTCGTTATTCTATTCAACAAATGAATATTTTCTTCAACACATGAATTTTCTTTTATTCAACACATGAATATATATTTTATTCAACACATGAATTTTCTTTTATTCAACACATGAATTTTCTTTTATTCAACACATGAATATATATTTTATTCAACACATGAATAATTTTTATTTAACACATGAATATATATTTTATTCAACACATGAATATTTTTTATTTAACACATGAATATATATTTCATTCAGCACATGAATTTTCTTTTATTCAACACATGAATATATATTTTATTCAACACATGAATATTTTTTATTTTCCAACTTGGAATGAGGCCCAATCATTTACCATATAATGTTAATTATATGGATTCCCTACAACACATGTATATAATAGCAACGATAAATAACCAACCATCATCCAGAGTGCATTCTACACTGCATAAGCATCAAATATAAATATTTAACGCTTATAACGGCCTGTCAGTCAATCGATCGACATACAACTAATTATTGGGACTAGTGTATGTCCAATTTCATCCCAGCACCCGTGTGTGGTTTTCAAACAATCAAACACAGGTTTATTTTTGCAGTTGGGCGATGTGTAAAATTTATCGTCCCAATCCATATCAGTCAAATGTGTGTACATAAACAAATCGTCTGATTTGTTTATAATTATTTATTTTATATACACGTTAAAAAATATATTTTTAACCATAAAATAATTTATTTCATTCCACTACACACAATCATTTTTCACAACACATCAATCAAACAAACAAGTCATCCATGGTCTGTGGACGACGGGTGTCGGGTGCTGCTAAGCACCATCTGCATCCTAGTATATATTTCAACTAGAAATTAAATAAAAGTGAGGAGTTCTCACCGAAGGTTTCCACTACGCCGTGCTCTGAAAGCGAAGAAGACGAATATCACACCGACTATCAACTTAGGCGAACACGATATCCTACATAATTTCTTTTTATTAATAACATATATAAAAATCATATTTTTATCGCTTCATTCCAATAAATAAAAATCATATTTTTATTTCTACTTCTTATATTTTTTTACAACGCTTCTTTCTATATATAAAAATTATATTTTTATATTTCTTCTCCTTATATAAAGATCAAATTTTTATTTCGCTACATATATAAAGATCAATTTTTTGTTATCTATATATTATAAAAATCATATTTTTATTATTCCTATAATATAAAAATCACATTTTTATTTTTTCTATAATATAAAAATCATATTTTTATTCTCACTTCACATATATAAAAATTTAATTTTTATCGCTACTTCATATATATATAAATTATATTTTTAAAATGCTACTCCTATAAAAATCGAATTTTTATTCTCACTACTTCATGATAAAAATAAAGTTCATATTTTTATTTCCCTTCATATACAGTAAAGATTATATTTTTATTTAACTTCTCATATAATAAAAATTATATTTTTATTATGATACATATATAAAAGTTATATTTTTATATCATTAAAAATCTAATCTTTTTAGCATTAAAAATATAACCTTTTTGTTAATTAAAATCAAATCTTTTATCATTTTAAAAATCAAATCTTTTAATCTATAAATATCTAATCTTTTAATAAATAAAATTCTTATCTTTTCATAAATTAAGAATGACTTCTTTCATACAAACAAATATCATAACTTTTCATAAACAAAGAATCAAAGGAGACCTCAAAGAACACTCACAGCGAGGAGGGGAAATTCACAGATTGAATCGGTAGAGGGAGGGGGGTCGCCGTCGTTCATGGTGGTGGAGCATTGGGCGGAGGCTGGAGACTCACGCGGTGGGGTGTTGTCTTCGTGGTGGAGGGTTTTCTAGGGGAAAAGGGGGTCGCGTTGGAGAAGAGGTGCGGGGGGGGGGGGGGGGGAGAAGAGAGCTGGAGTCACAACGGAGCATCTGGGCGGTGGCCGGAGGTTGGCCGGCGGCGGCTGAGATCGCAGGGAGGGGGGGACGGTCCTCTACCTTTTTTTGTTTTATTTACATCTCTGAATCGGGCATTGACTGATTTGTGAAGTGGGAGAGAAGGTATGAGGGGGCTGATGTGTAAATAGTTTTATATTTATTCGTTTTTTATTTAATTAATTCTATAAAGTGTGTTTTCGCATTCGAACCCCAAACGAGATCCAACGACTGTTGTCCCTAGCGTAATACCCCCATTCTGAACATAATGAGATATGTCCTATAAGCCAATTCTATCGTTTCGATCATTTTCCATCAAAATCAATATATTGAATTTTAACGCACATTTTAATTTACTAGGGTCACATACGGACCCCAAAAATCCCAGAAAAATTATTTCTAGCTTCGTATTGACGATACAGTCATAACAAAACTAATTTCGTTGAATTTGAATACATTTTGAAAAATGGCCATTTTCTGGTTGATCCAATTCAAAAGAAATTGACAAAACATGTTTTCTTGTGCCACACTCACATATTGCTTCAGAAAATTATGAATTTTGAAACCTAGTAATAACTCGACATCCCGGATCCAACAAAAGTGGTTTCATCGAAAAAAGAGGTCATTTGCAAAATTTCCATTTTTTTAAGGGCCAGAATTCCATAGCGACTATTCTGAATTTTCAACTAGGCATAACTTTTTATCCCCACTTTGAAATTTCAATTTTTTGGATTCTTTGGAAAGATATTTTCAAATAGATTCTAATATTTTTGGTTTTGCTAAAATCCGGTTTATTTTGAATCATATACATTCATTTGAACTTTGAAATCGAATTTTCAAACTACCGCGCCATTTCTGATTCCTTTTATATTTAAAATAAAATATTTATATTCTAACGACGATTCAAATAAATATATACATTCTAATTCTATTCAAAATAAATTTCTCATCGTTATTATTTAAACTAATTCATTTTAAATATTAAAAATTCACTAAAATTGCCAAAATAAAATTTTTAAATTGGCTCAGATTTCCGGGTTATTACAATCTCCCCCACTTAAAACTTTTCGTCCCCAAAAAGGAACGAAGCTGAAAGTTGTTTTACAAATCAACTCAACTTCCATTATTTTCTTTATGGCCTAAGTTCTTCAACTTTTTAGTTTCTAAGAACTTTTCAAATTTTTCAAAAATTTGGCAAAATTTGGCTCACACCCTAAATTTTCGAAAAATTTCGCCATGACATCCCCTGCACCGGGAGCTTCGGGATATTTCAAATAGCCTCCCATGGCCCTCACCAATCCAAAAATAAAAAGAAACATCCAAGCGGCTAGCCAATCGGCTCATAAAATCATCTTAAAACCCAAGAAATACAATAAACATGTACCTATTTGTCGGGCAAACAATTTTATTCTTCTTCTCTAGCCTCCTTGTTATGACCTGTTCAATGTAAGTACGTGTATATGCATACAAATGCGACTAATTTTCAATACAACTCACTATTTGATACAATTTGGTTATATGGTTCAAATTCTAATTAATCAAAACAATAATCAAACAACACAATCAGCAATCAATTAATTGATTATTTTTTCAAATTCATAATTTTGATATATAGTCAAAAATCACATTTTTGATGCCAAGTCACAACAATATATTCTAACTATATTTTGGTCCTCACACCAGTCTAATGGAAATATATAGAGATCCCACTTTCGAAACTCGAACATAAATCCACTGATGATGCAGCTGCTATCATCAGTGTCATCTCCGGGCGACTAGAGTGTGATTCTATATCTACCCAATATATTAACTTTGAATACCCGTGGATCAGACGTATATGCAAAATCTTTATATATTGGATTGCCTAAATTCAATACAAATAAATATTCAAATACGTTGAATAAGGTTTAAATTTTCAAAACAAAATTCATTTTCATTTTAATAATATACTCTTCACACTCGTTCTAGGATACAATTGATCTCATCTCTAACGAGTCATTCCCATCGGATATTACTAATCCAATTTCTGATGAATTCTTTCGTTTGGTTCTAATGTGTCTTGTTCTAGAGCTCTGTGAACCAAAGCTCTGATACCAAGCTATAACGACCCGAACTTCCCCAGTAAGGAAAGCCCGGATTGCTTTGAGAACAAGCCACATTGGGATGCAAACAGAAGAACATTTGATTGTTTATTACAATAATTCCATCAGAATACAAGAATATACAGAGTAAGAACAAATAATATACATTTGATAAACATCAGAGATTTAAATTACATTACATAGCATCGGAAAATAATACAAAACACAACTGAAGGAGATATACAGATACAGAGCTTTCCTGATATCATTCCAGCTGTAAACCAGGTTCCTGTAAATATAAATCTGCAAAACCAAAACTACTAGTTGCCCGTGCGAAAAATAGGGGCACCCAGAGTTTAGGTTAAAACAATAAACTCCAGGTCAGTTATGTGACTGGTGTGAGAACTAAAACAGTTATTTAAAACTTCACGTTAAATCAGATATATCAAGGGACCACGCCGTATAACACGGAATGGGTTTCCTTCCAAGAATACCAGTGCATATAACAAAACAGCGCAATGCTTTTTGGAAAAATGAAGCTATTACAAGACCCATGTCCCATCACACAATGCAACACAAGCCGGAGGATAAGGTTTTCCCTTATAATAGCCAAACATGGTTGGTATGTTAAAAACAAATCATTTGATACTATTATAAGTGCATAGTGTATAAAACAACTTCAAATATAAATGTATCAATCCTAGATGGCATGGGTATCATATATCATGTTGCCAATAATAGGCTCTACAATCAAAACCGCAAATGTCGTATTTGGAAGTTGGATTTCCATCTGTGAACCGAGGCAAGGGATCGTCCTCACTACTTCGAGACAATCTAGCCTACCATATCTCAGGTCCCAGACTTAGGTGGGCCCTTGGATCGTCAAGGCCGGTGCACTCGATGTGGATTAAATTTAAACCCTGGACAATGCGTTTCCCTACCCTATGGGACATAAATGAGCCAAATGACTCCATCGGCTCCACGTAGTCACCGATATATCTGAGGCACCTTGCTATCCATCATCCACATAAGTAAAATGCCCAGGCGTGTAAAATCCAAAACACCACTCCTAGCTAGAAAGAAACGCATACCCTCCCTGAGGTCCTTCTCCCATTTCTGGTTCACACCGGGGTGTGAGGCTCGAAAATTAACGCTATACACAAAGCTGTGCCACATAGGCCGTGCTTTGATCATCAACCACAAGACTTTGCTTTTCAACAAAAACCTTGATCATTTGCCACTTAGGCATGCCACACAGGCAATTCACTCCATGCGACTGATGTCCCTCGATATACAACCTCTGAGCTTGTACGTCTCAGAGAAGGGTGTTAAGCAAGAGAATAAATTCTCCGCCACCAAACAGATGTATATTTAGTAGAGATCAATCAACACAGAATAAAATCCAATGTTAGACACACAGTCCATTTACAAGTTCGTTCTGGGTCTGAACGAAACCGGAGGCACCTTGTACCTCGCATATCCATCGATCTCCAAGTACGTCTGGACAATCATCAACTGATTCCCTCCTTTTGGGTGTACAACCCAATCAAGATCATCGGTAATTATCCAAATGATGTGAAGACCTCCGGTCTTCGACCACCGTCTTCATCCTTAACACATCGTCGAATCAGTTATTCAGAATGGGATAAACCCGGTCTTTCTGAATAACTCGCGTATATAATAAACAAGTGTTACACAAACACAACATACGCCTCATTCCAATTCAGAATATTCTTTTATTCAAATATTCTTATACTTTGGGAAAGGTTCCCATTAATTTTATCAAAGATAAATTCTTTAAATTTATTCTTTAATCTTCCTTTGAACATCAATTCAAACCAAATTATGGTTTATCCAAACTAGTCGGGATTAGCGAACCTTACCGAAGTAATCACTTGTTTCAATTTCCCAATCCCAACCTATTCATCCCATGAAGTAAAACTGGTAATACTTCATATCTAACACCACGGTGTTATCGGTAAATTAAATTACCCTTTCACGTTCAAATCTAATTAAAGATTTAACTATCGCCTGGAGCATAACTGGTGATACTCCATTCTCGATCATTTCAATTTAATTAAAGATTCATTAAAACTCCATTTGGTTTTAATCTTCCCAAAATTCAATATTAATGATTGTTTAGCTTGGGAAATCATATCCTGTCTTTAACTGGGTTAAAGAACCAATGTCATTTAAAACACGGTTCACGATAAACCCAAAATCACATTCCATTTACAATGGAATCTTCATGGAAAACAAATTGATATATATAATCGATATAAACTCCCATATCCGACTAATAATATAAATGGAATAACGGCAAAGCCTTTTAAATTCCAAGTATATTAGTTGTCTTCCTCCACAGAAATTCACTTCGATTATTACCAAATCGAATTCCATTCTATTCCAATTTATTTTATTAAATTGGAAAACTTTACTTTGGAAAATCTCCTTTAAATCTTGACAAAATATTTATAAAATTCAAATCACATTTCGCTGTAAATCGGGTTAAGGAACGAATGTTGTTAAAACACAGTTCACAATAAACCCAATTCACATTCCATTAATTATCGGGTTAAAGAACAAGTGTTATTTAAAACACCTTTCACGATAAACCCAAATATCAAATCGAATTCAATTCCAATTAAATACCATTTAATTGGTATACTTCATTAAATCTAAATAAAAAGATTTAATCTTTTTCTCAACTGGGTTTAAGAACAGTGTTAATGAAGACACCATTCACGACAAACCCAAATCCCATTTGATATTAAATACAAGGCTCTGAATAGAAAATATATTGGCTTATATTCAATATCAAATTCTACGACCAACAAATATCGTATTGGAAATAAGGATATAAATATATCTTTCAAATTTCCATAATAATATTTGTATAATCACGAAATCCAACATCGAAATATTCCAAAGACAATTTCAATTCGAATCCATTCCAATTCAATTATTGGAAATTCTGGTTACTTTTAAAACCCTTTCAAATCCAATTTATTTAATTTAAAAATAATCGAATTATACTTCTAGTTCAAAACTAGTTCATTTCGATAAAAATCTATTTTTATCTTTTCAAATATGGAATTTTTCATCCCAATTCTTTCCAAATCATTTCTTATGATTTTACATTAATTATTGATATTTTTAATAATTTTATCAAGGCCCGTATAGTCAATTTCCATCAACGGCCATCGAACTGCACTTACAACGACCTTTTCCAAATTTGATTTGGACATAATTCCAAATCCAACCGTTAGATTTCTAATTTCTTGTATTCTTAGAAAGCTCTTTTCGATACGAACCCAACGGTTCCGGTTTTAGGAGAATCCGATGGTCGGATCTCCCATAATGTCCATTCGAAGTAAATCGTCGAAATTCGCGAACAGCCGCAGCGCGGGGCGTTCTATTCAGTCCATTATGTATATAATATATATATATATATATATATATATATATATATATATATCATATATATTTCATGGATTTCCTTTTAAAACGTATTTTATAAATCGTTTTAAATTCGTTTTCAAAACGAGTTCAACTTCATATTCAATTCCTAATCAAAATTGAATATTCCATATCATAGATATATAAATGGTAATATTTTCAAAATATTATATTTTGAAATCAATTCTTTTTCGATATTCATTACAAAAATGAATAAAATCGATATATATATCGTTCACGTCAAAATGGCGCATATCTAATCAATACGGCTTTATATATTCCAATAACTTCTTGATTCTATTCAACAAATGAATATTTTCTTCAACACATGAATTTTATTTTATTCAACACATGAATATATATTTTATTCAACACATGAATTTTCTTTTATTCAACACATGAATATATATTTTATTCAACACATGAATTTTCTTTTATTCAACACATGAATATATATTTTATTCAACACATGAATATTTTTTATTCAACACATAAATAAATATTTTATTCAACACATGAATAATTTTTATTTAACACATGAATATATATTTTATTCAACACTTGAATTTTCTTTTATTCAACACATGAATATATATTTTATTCAACACATGAATATTTTTTAACTTCCAACTTGGAATGAGGCCCAATCAATTACCATATAAGTTTAATTATATGGATTCCCTACAACACATGTATATAATAGCAACGATAAATAATCAACCATCATCCAAAGTGCATTCTACACTGCATAAGCATCATAAATATTTAACGCTTATAACAGCCTGTCAATCAATCGATCGACATACAACTAATTATTGGGTGTAGTGTATGTCCAATTTCATCCCAACACCCCTGTGGGGTTTTCCAAACAATCAAACATAGGTTTTATTTGTGCAGTTGGGCGATGTGTAAAATTTATCATCCCAATCCATATCAGTCAAATGTGTGTACATAAACAAATCGTCCGATTTGTTTGTAACTATTTATTTTATATACACGTTAAAAATTATATTTTTAACCATAAAATAATTTATTTCATTCCACTACACACAATCATTTTTCACAACACATCAATCAAACAAACAAGTCATCCATGGTCTGTGGACAATGGGTGTCGGATGCTGGTAAGCACCGTCTGCAGCCTAGTATATATTTCAACTTGAAATTAAAATAAAAGTGAGGAGTTCTCACTGAAGGTTTCCACTACGTCGTGCTCTGAAAGCGAAGAAGACGAATATCACACCGACTATCAACTTAGGCGAACACGATATCCTACATAATTTCTTTTTATTAATTACATATATAAAAATCATATTTTTATCGCTTCATTCCAATAAATAAAAATCATATTTTTATTTCTGCTTCTTATATTTTTTTTATGACGTTTCTTTCTATGTATAAAAATTATTTTTTTATATTTGTACTCCTTATATAAAGATCGAATTTTTATTTCGCTACATATATAAAGATCAAATTTTTATTATCTATATATTATAAAAATCATATTTTTATTATTCCTATAATATAAAAATCACATTTTTATTCTTTCGATAATATAAAAATCATATTTTTATTCTCACTTCACATATTTAAAAATTGAATTTTTATCGCTACTTCATATATATAAAAATTATATTTTTAAAACGCTACTCCTATAAAAATCGAATTTTTATTCTCACTAATTCATGGTAGAAATAAAGTTCATATTTTTATTTCCCTTTATATACTGTAAAGATTATATTTTTATTTAACTTCTCATATAATAAAAATTATATTTTTATTATCCTACATATATAAAAATTATATTTTTATATCATTAACAATCTAATCTTTTTAGCATTAAAAATCTAACCTTTTTGTTAATAAAAATCAAACTTTTATCATTTTAAAAATCAAATCTTTTAATCTATAAAAATCTAATATTTTAATAAATAAAATTCTTATCTTTTCATAAATTAAGAATCACTTCTTTCATACAAACAGACATCACAACTTTTTATAAACAAAGAATCAAAGGAGACCTCAAAGAACACTCACAGCCAGGAGGGGAAATTTGCTGATTGAATCGGATAGAGGGAGGGGGTCGCCGTCGTTCATGGTGGTGGAGCATTGGGCGGAGGCTGGAGGCTCACGCGGTGGGGTGCTGTCTTCGCGGTGGAGGATTTTTTGAGGGAAAAGGGGGTCACGTTGGACAAGAGGCGGGGGGGGGGGGGAAGAGAGCTGGAGTCGCGGCGGAGCATCTGGGCGGTGGCCGGAGGTTGGCCAACGGCGGTTGAGATCGCAGGGTGGGCGCGACGGTCTTCCCCCTTTTTTTATTTACATCTCTGAATTGGGCGTTGACTGATTTGTGAAGTGGGAGAGAAGGTATAGGGGGCTGATGTGTAAATAGTTTTATATTTATTCATTTTTTTATTTAATTAATTCTATAAAGTGTTTTTTCTCATTCGAACCCCAAACGAGATCCAACAACTATCGTCCCTAACGTAATACCCCCATTCTGAACACAATGAGATATGTCCCGTAAGCCAATTCTATCATTTCAATCATTTTCCGTCAAAATCAAAATATAAATCAATATATTGAATTTTATCGCACATTTCAATTTACTGGGGTCACATACGAACCCCAAAAATTCCAGAAAAATTATTTCTAGCTTCGTGTTGACGATACGGTCCTAACAAAACTAATTTCGTTGAATTTGAAGACCGTTTGAAAAATGGCCATTTTCTAGTCGATCCAATTCAAAAGAAATTGACGAAACACGTTTTCTTATGCCACGCTCACATATTACTTCAGAAAATTATGAATTTTGAAACCTAGCAATAGCTCGACATCCCGGATCCAACAAAAGTGGTTTCGTCGAAAACAGAGGTCGTTCGCAAAATTTCCATTTTTTTTAGGGTCTAAAATTCCATAACGACTATTCTGAATTTTCAACTGGGCATAACTTTTTATTCCCGCTATGAAATTTCAATTTTTCGGATTCGTTGGAAAGATATTTTCAAATAGATTCTAATATTTTTGGTTTCGCTAAAATTCAGTTTATTTTGAATCCTGTACACTCATTTGAACTTTGAAATTGAATTTTCAATCTACCGCGCCATTTCTGATTCCTTTTATATTTAAAATAAAATATTTATATTCTAACGACGATTCAAATAAATATATATGTTCTAATTCTATTCAAAATAAATTTCTCGTCGTTATTATTTAAAATAATTCATTTTAAATATTCAAAATTCACTAAAATTGCCAAAATAAAAATTTTAAATTGGCTTAGATTACTGGGTTATTACAGGGTACAAGTCATAATGCGGTTTTGATGCAAGAGGGAAGGGTAGTAGGTTATGGAGGTAGACAAATAAGAGTTTGCGAGAAGAACTACCCTACCCATGTGTAATGACCCGCATTGGCAGGGGTATTATGATTAATTTATTTAATTTTATAAATGGTGGGTTAGAAAATTAAATGGTCATGGAACTAAATAATGGTGAATATTTAATTGAAATAATAAATTAAATAATATATTTAATTCTGAAATAATCAGAATTGGCGGAAATGGCGATATGGTGTGAACCAGAACATCTGTGATATTTAATTCAGCTTGGAATTGAATTTGAATAACGAATATATTCAATCGTCGACAGTTGAACGTATAGTTTATAATATAATTATAAACGAGCTCGAAATGGCGCCGTAGTTCGTAAATTGGCGATTCGAACTTCAACTGGATGTACAGGATTCGTTTTAAGACGGATTTCTGTGAAACAAGAAACGTGTGGAGCTGGCGGAGTATATCTTTCTAGTGGAAGAGAAAAATCGGGATTTCGTCGTGTAGATTTTGATGTACATCCAAATCAAATTTCAGAAAAGTCGCTATAGAATCGTTTATCGACCGTAACGGTTTATTCGATATAACTAGAAATCGGATTGGAATTTAGACAAGGTTCTTTTGGGAAATAGTGATAAGATAATTTTTAGAATTTTACTGTAATTTTTAATTAATTTAATAAACGACTTTTTATTTGAAGTATTTCGCACCCTGAAATCAACATTTTGGAGTTTCAAAATATGAGTCCACCTACCGGTATTATTATATTTCTGGGATCGTGAGACGGTGTTGATCACAACGGTATTTTTATCTCAGTCCATAGAAACCCTTACATAAATGAAATTTGGTACATTGGGTATGCTGTATTCGCTTTAAAGCTTTGAGAACAACGTTAACCATATATGTTGCATACCACCCAAACCCTTTTCATTCATTCCCTGTGGTTAAAACAAACTCCACGCACCAACTCCACATACAAACTCCACATCCAAAATATCTAGATATTTTAGAATGTTTATAAATACACCCTTTACTTCACTTATAACCTAATTTCATTCATCCCACGGTCAAACGAAAACCGCCGCCACAAAATTCCTCTCTCAACCCAAAAGTTCGGATACAAGAAAAACCAAATATAAATTCCTATAAAATCTCACAAATCAAAGAAGAACTGTAAGAAAAATCCGAAACAACTTTATCTAGCTTTCTGACAAGCTGCTTTTCACGAAGTCTCTGGGTTCGTTTTCCATTTGGGTTCGCTGCCATGCTCAAAGCGTGAGGTAGGGTTTGATTCTTGGTGCCACTGAAGAAGTCGCAGCAAAGTTCGTGCTCGGATTTGAAGTCTGAAAGGGGCGCGATGGGCACAAGAGGTTCGAAGGATGCTTTCTGAGTTAGTTTGGGACGGTGACGTCTGAAGCTTTGCTGGGAAGGGGGATCAGCACGGCGGTTGTTCATTTTTGGTACAGGAAAGTGAACGGGTTTAGAAGGAGGAAGGTCCGAGGTCAACCTGTGTTTCGTGATCTCTAACTGCTTCTAAAGGAAGGGGAGTTTGGTATACCAGGTGCGGTGTGTGAATGGTATATCCATTTTGGGAGGGATTTGATTTAAATGATTTTGGTAAAGGGTTGGTTGAATGTAAGTGAAGTGTAATACGAGAATCGAGAGAAGAATGGGTAAGACCGTATGAAGATGGGCATGGGTATGAAGACAAGATGGTCCAGGTGGATGAAGTGGTTGGTTTGGAATCTCGTATCATACTGGAGTGGTTTTGTTTGTTGGAAAGGGTGGTTAACGCTAAGGAGGATACGGGTTATTTGAAGTTGAGAAGGAAGGGAAAGCGAGATTGGTGCGGAGAGGATACAGCAGTTTTTGAGAATGGGGAGAACGGGGAAGAAGGATGAGCGGGTGGGCTTCAATAATGGGCTGATATTATTTCTTAGTGGGCCACTGAAATCAAGGTTAAGCCCAAAGTTAATAAAAGAGAATTTAAGTTATATTTAAATTAATTTGTACATTAACTTGGAAAAAACCAATATCTGTATCGTACGTTATCAGAATTTAGCGAAACAAGATGCGTTGGGATCGTATGGACGGGAGCAACACAATGGGACTAACTGGAAGTGGATCGGTGCTCGTTTGGATTTATGGCGAAATAAACTGTTTGATTCAAATCAAACAACAGTTTATCGTTCTTTAACGATGAACTGCAAATGTGAGTAAAACTCACCAAATCTGAACAGTTTATAATTTCATGTTGTATTTTTAGAACTGTTAGATATTGGCTGATTGACTGTGTGTTGACTGTTTGATTGAACTGCTAGTCAGTTAGTTAAATTTCTATATTGATTCTGTTTAACAGAATGTATCATATAGAACTGAAAGTGATGTTATCTATATTGTTTAACATCTGTGATGCAGGGAAACAGGTTGGAGGAATCCAACTGGATTCCTCAACATTTATTTTACTGTTTTCATATGTTGTGATATATGATGTGTTATATAATCTGTTATGGATTATGGGTGTTGGAATGATATTGATCACTGTTATTCGATATTGTAAATATCATAAAAGACCCTGGGATGTAAAAAGAAGCATTTCAATGTATATTGAAATAAAGGAATTTTATAAAATCACAGGATTTTATAAAAGGAAATATTTATTAAACGAACACGGTTTTATAAAAGGGATATTTATTTAGGAAATAAATAGAAGTTATAAATAGGAAATATTTGTAACGGTAAATAGAAGTTATAAATAGGAAATATTTGTAACGGTAAATAGAAGTTATAAATAGGATATATTTGTAACGGTAAATAGAAGTTATAAATAGGAAATATTTGTAACGGTAAATAGAAGTTATAAATAGGATATATTTGTAACGGTAAATAGAAGTTATAAATAGGATATATTTGTAACGGTAAATAGAAGTTATAAATAGGATATATTTGTAACGGTAAGTAAACGTTATAAAAAGGAAATAGTTGTAACGGAAAACGTAGTTTATCAAAAGGAGCTAATCGATGTTAGTTAATCGATTAGTGTTAAAGTAAAAGAAGTTAATCGATGTTAGTTAATCGATTAGAGTGTTAAAGTTAAAAAGAAGTTAATCGATGTTAGTTAATCGATTAGAGAATAAAGTTGAAAGGAGATCATCGATGTTAGTTAATCGATTAGAGATAAAGAAAATGAGTTAATCGAATATAGTTATTCGAATAGAAGCAAATGAGTTAATCGAATATAGTTATTCGAATAGAAGCAAATGAGTTAATCGAATATAGTTATTCGAATAGAAGCAAATGAGTTAATCGAATATAGTTATTCGAATAGAAGCAAATGAGTTAATCGAATATAGTTATTCAAATAGAAGCAAATGAGTTAATCGAATATAGTTATTCGAATAGAAGCAAATGAGTTAATCGAATATAGTTATTCGAATAGAAAATAAAAGGAATTATCGAATATAGTTTATTCGTAAAGAGTAAGTGAAATGAGTAAATAAATAGCGTTAGTCAAATAGTGTTAGTCCAATAGAGTTAATTGAAAAGAGTCAATCGAATATAGCTATTCGAAGGAGGGTTAAGTAAGTAAAGGGATATAAAGTGAACTTTGTCTATTTCAAAGTTAGAAATGTTGTTCAGTTAAGGTCTGAGAGGTAGTTCTACCCCAACTTGATTGGCTTCGTTTTTAACTAAGGAATAGTTAATGTTCGGCAGTAAAAGGAAATGGTTTGAGTTGGCATAGCGAAGTTTGTTTAAACATCTGTCTAAGTCTAATGAAGAAGCTTTGGAAATGTTTTCCAAATAAGAAACCAGAAAGGTTTTCTAATAAAGAAAACAAGAAATGGAAATGTTTTCCATTGTTAATAACGTATATTTTCAAAATTTAGAAAATAAGAAATATTGAACGTAGGGAAACAGGAGATAAGTAAATTAATGAACTAAGGAGATGAATGTTAAATGATGTTTGATCGATATAAATTTCCATTTGGAAATAATATCGTTGTTTGCACACCTATTTTTATTCGATAGTTAAATCACAAACTATCGAAGTTTTGACCATTTTAACGTTGTTAATATGGAGAGACCGGTTGGATTATTATCCAAAGAACCACTCTGTGTTGGCATAAGCGTTGCGAATCATATATGCCAAAGATAATTGAAGACGGAGTTATGCAAGGGCTATCCTGTTTACAGAATAGTGCCTTCGGTTCATCCTGTTCCTGGATGACTTGTATGGACGGATGTCTGACAGAGTATGTCCAGACAATCACGTATATTGATTTCTCCAACTGTACCAAGAGTGGAAGCGGAGAAGGAAACTTCTTTTAGCTAACACATAATGTATTGTTGTAGACGTCAACCGGTGATTTGATGGATTTGATGATGTGACATTCAAAGTGAATCGGATGTGATGATAAAGCGTAGCTTCTAGCCTCATCATCCGGTAAATGACAGAAATCGGGCAGGCAGCATGGCTAAGTCGGTCGCACCGAAGTAGGGTGTATAATCACCTGATCTAGAGTTTCATTTACTTCTAAAAATCTATTGTTGATGCTGTCCCATTCGGGAAACGGTTGCTGATCCCAAATGTTGGTGATATACATTCGATACACTCAAGCGAAATGAGTGGTCAGTCATGTGTGGCCGGGTTGCAAGATGTTCTTGTTGAACCCAGTGTATTCCTCTCTAGAGGTACACGAGCGAAAGGTGGATCCATACCTTGTCATAGTTGGAAATCCATTACCCAATACGTGCTTGCGGTTTTGAGTTGTATACTATATATGTAGAACGTGAGATGAAAGCGTTTCTGCTAGATGATTATATATATACTGTGGTTGATAGACATTATGATAATATCAAAAGGTTTTTGATATAAAGATATTTTGGATTCTCATAAGGGAAAAACCCGTTCCGTTATGCGGCGTGGTCTTATGAGATATCGTTTACTTGTTCGAACTGTTTTTAAATTGTTTTACTCATACCAGTCCCATTACTGACCCGGAGTTTACTTTGTTGTTTTTCCCTAAACTCTTGGGTGCCTAAATTTGTACGGGCAGTCAAGTAGTCAGGATTTTACAGATACACTTGAAGGGCTGGAGCAGGAGGCTTCAGGATCATATAGCTATAGTTTATTTCCGCTGTGTTGTAAGTGCTGTACTTGATAATGATATGTATATTCAAGTACCAAGTTTGTATTTCAAAGTTATGTTATGAAATATATTTATTCATTCCGCTGTGAGATTCGTGTTACTCTGATGTTGTGTTCTTCTTCTTCTTCTATTCTAATTTTCTATCTTATCTTTCCTCACCCTCTAATTTCTTTCACTAATTACCAGGATTTCTCAATGTTTTGGTTTTCGACATCGTGCTTATGTCGATAACCAAAGTCGCCGAAAATCCGGGTCGTTACAGTTGGTATCAGAGCTTAAGTTAAGAATTACTTGGCTCTGTGGCGTGACTCGGTAGAGATAGGGTTAGTAATACCCTAGACTGAGATTGAGTGTATATATACGAGTGAACGTATTTGTTATTGATATAAAAATTTGTTTTATATTGTGGAGATTCATTGGTTGAGGCGTTTATGAGTTCTGGTCGATCAGTTTGATCCACTGTATCGGTAGGAGTTACTAAACTCTTGAATATGATGAACCGTCATGGTATGTTTTGAAAAGAGGGTAAATTAAAATAAGTTACCCAAGGTATATCTTGATATAAAGAAGATATATATATTGGACTGAATATATATTGGTTGTTATTATAATCGAGTAAGATTATAAATTAAATGGTTATGTAAATAACCAATCAGAATTCATATAAGTGAAATACGTGAAATCAGATGAGTTAAATCTGAAATTTAAACCAGAAATTGAAGTTAAAATTCTGGAAAATTGGATAAGTGTTTGTAAATGGATTGGGATTAAAAATAAGGAAAATTTAAGATCCTGGGAGATTTTAAATTGTTTTACAAGTAGTGTGAATTATTTTTGAAATGAATTTCAAAGTGGAAATGTTTGGAAATGGTTTTATAGTATTGAACTCACTTCGATCGCTGGAAAATAGATTCTGATGATGACAGCTGCATCATCAGTATTCATTTTCGAGTTGTAAGTGACGAATTACTACCAAAGATACTGTTTTGAATTTGTTTTGGGAAAGACAAGTGTGTTGAATTTCAAAATAGAATTTAAAATATAGAATTTGAATTTTGAAATAGATTTGAAATATTAACTTGTTTAAAAGAAATAAAACGAGAAGTTCATTTATAAACAAAGTTTATAAATGAAGTAAAAAGAATTATCATTGGATAATTCAGAAATAAAAATACAAGTGTGAAGTTGAAAGGAAAAACCTATTTTCCAAAGGTAGTAATATCGATTTCAAAAGGAATTGAAATCGAGACTTATGTAAAGAATGAATAAAGAAAGTTTGAAAAGGAATTTGAATAAAGGAAGTTCAAACATAGAATGTAAATAAGAAAATTCAAAGGGGATTTGAATATAGAAATTCAAATGAGATTTGAATAAAGAAGATTTAAATAATGGAAAATTGAATATAGAATTCATATAGAGTAATAATGAAATTTGAATATAAAATTCAAATAGATTGAAATGGAAAATTGAATATAGAAATTCAAAGGGAGTTTGAATATATGAAACTCAATGGAAGTGATGTAGAATTTGAATATAGAAATTCAAATGGCGTTTGGATATAGAAAATATAAGAGATTTCAAATATAGGATTTGAATATCGAAAGTGAAATGAAATTTGAATGTAGAGGATTTAAATAGAATTGAAAAGGAAATTTGAATAAAGAAGATTTAAATAGAATTGAATTTGGAATTTGAATATAGAAGATTCAAAGGGAATTGAAATGAAATAAAGAGAATTCAAATAGAATTTGAATATAGAAGATTCAAATGGAGTTTGAAAATAGATTTGAATAACGAAATTCAGATATAGAATTTGAATAAGAAAATTGAAATGGAATTCAATTAGTTGATAAACAAGTTAAACCTATATTTGAACATGTAAATTCAAATAAAAAGGTGAAATGGGCTAACCAGTAATTTGAAAATCACTTAACAAACTAAGTTAAAATGATTGGATTAAGTTGAAATGAATTAGAAATGTATAAATATACATGAGGTAGGTATGGATTAGGTATAAAGGTTTATAAATAGATTGCTCGACAAAAGGTATGTATTTAATTCATATATGAGATTTTATGCGCCGTATCGGCTAGCCGATTGGCTTTTTCTTTTTCTTTTGGATTGGTGAGGGCCATGGGAGGCTATTTGAAATATCCCGATGCTCCTAGTACAAAGGAGGTTATGGCGAATTTTTCCGAGAATCTAAGGAGTTAGAATATTTTTAAGATAATTTGATAATTAGAGATCAACGTATCGATATATATAGAAGTCGATAAGGAAACGAACTTAGAAATAGAATAGTAAAATCAAAAAGGAAGACTAAGAATAAAATCTAGTGAGAATAGAAAGAGGAAGTGTACACGTGTTTAAAGGTGAATAATCAGTTGTATGGTATTGATTATTCGAGTAAGTAGTCTTATCTGTTTTGACGTTATAAATGTTATTCAGTCAAGGTCTGAGAGGTAGTTATACCCCAACTTGATTGATTTCATTACTAACAAATGAATAGTAAGATTTCAGGCTCGAAGATCAATGTTGAATAAGATTCAGTTGAATGTAGTATTTGGGTTGTCGTAACGATGTTTTACACAACATCCGTTTTAACCCAAATGAAATGTAAGCTTGGAAATAGAATAATGAATATTTCCTAGTATAGAAAATAAAGGAAGGCGATATTCGGAAATGTTTTCCAAATAACATAAAAGGCCAATATGGTTATTGAAAATATTTGGTTAACAAATATTAATAAAGAAATAGAGAAGTGATTTAACTAATGGAATATTAAATAAGGGCTCAGTGACAAGTTCAAAGGGAAATTTGATTTTTGAAAAGAGAAAAAAAATTCCTAGGGAAAGACTGTTTAAATTAAAAACAAATTTGACAGAAATTTGTGAAAGCAGATTTGAATTAAAGTAAATTCAGTTAAGTGGTAACTGAAGTTGAATTGAAATCGAATAAGATTGGATTTGTGAAATTAGAATCCGAAATGGTATTGGATTGAGGAGTTAAGAAATTGAAAATCAAGAGTTGAACTCGAGTTGAAATGATATTTGGCTTAGTTATAAGCGAATGGTTGTATTGGAGATAAATCTGATTTGAAGTTGATTGGCACCACATTGGTATATGCTGAATTGATAGCAGATGTGAGGGATATAACGATATGCCCGACAAAATGGTACCAGTTTATATTTCTATTGGATATAAGATTTATGAGCCGAATTGGCAAGCAGCTTGGCTGTTTGATTTTCTTTTGGGATGGAGATGCCCCAGAGAGGCGAGTTGGAGTTTGACCGATTGACCAGTACAAAGGAGGTGCTGGCAAAAAATTTCGAAGAATTAAGGCGTTAGAAAATTTTCAGGATTTTTGAAATTTTCGTTGATAAGGATTAATTAATAATTTAATTGAAATTAAATTGGTTCAGTTGGAACTGAAGTTAAGAAGTGAACAAATATGTTCTAACCAGTCGGTAGGGTCGTTCTCTACCTTAGCAATTTCGAGGACGAAATTATTTTTAAGTGGGGAAGATTGTAATGACCCGCATTGGCAGGGGTATTATGATTAATTTATTTAATTTTATAAATGGTGGGTTAGAAAATTAAATGGTCATGGAACTAAATAATGGTGAATATTTAATTGAAATAATAAATTAAATAATATATTTAATTCTGAAATAATCAGAATTGGCGGAAATGGCGATATGGTGTGAACCAGATCATCTGTGATATTTAATTCAGCTTGGAATTGAATTTGAATAACGAATATATTCAATCGTCGACAGTTGAATGTATAGTTTATAATATAATTATAAACGAGCTCGAAATGGCGCCGTAGTTCGTAAATTGGCGATTCGAACTTCAACTGGATGTACAGGATTCGTTTTAAGACGGATTTCTGTGAAACAAGAAACGTGTGGAGCTGGCGGAGTATATCTTTCTAGTGAAAGAGAAAAATCGGGATTTCGTCGTGTAGATTTTGATGTACATCCAAATCAAATTTCAGAAAAGTCGCTATAGAATCGTTTATCGACCGTAACGGTTTCTTCGATATAACTAGAAATCGGATTGGAATTTAGACAAGGTTCTTTTGGGAAATAGTGATAAGATAATTTTTAGAATTTTACTGTAATTTTTAATTAATTTAATAAACGACTTTTTATTTGAAGTATTTCGCACCCTGAAATCAACATTTTGGAGTTTCAAAATATGAGTCCACCTACCGGTATTATTATATTTCTGGGATCGTGAGACGGTGTTGATCACAACGGTATTTTTATCTCAGTCCATAGAAACCCTTACATAAATGAAATTTGGTACATCGGGTATGCTGTATTCGCTTTAAAGCTTTGAGAACAACGTTAACCATATATGTTGCACACCACCCAAACCCTTTTCTTTCATTCCCTGTGGTTAAAACAAACTCCACGCACCAACTCCACATACAAACTCCACATCCAAAATATCTAGATATTTTAGAATGTTTATAAATACACCCTTTACTTCACTTATAACCTAATTTCATTCATCCCACGGTCAAACGAAAACCGCCGCCACAAAATTCCTCTCTCAACCCAAAAGTTCGGATACAAGAAAAACCAAATATAAATTCCTATAAAATCTCATAAATCAAAGAAGAACTGTAAGAAAAATCCGAAACAACTTTATCTAGCTTTCTGACAAGCTGCTTTTCACGAAGTCTCTGGGTTCGTTTTCCATTTGGGTTCGCTGCCATGCTCAAAGCGTGAGGTAGGGTTTGATTCTTGGTGCCACTGAAGAAGTCGCAGCAAAGTTCGTGCTCGGATTTGAAGTCTGAAAGGGGCGCGATGGGCACAAGAGGTTCGAAGGATGCTTTCTGAGTTAGTTTGGGACGGTGACGTCTGAAGCTTTGTTGGGAAGGGGGATCAGCACGGCGGTTGTTCATTTTTGGTACAGGAAAGTGAACGGGTTTAGAAGGAGGAAGGTCCGAGGTCAACCTGTGTTTCGTGATCTCTAACTGCTTCTAAAGGAAGGGGAGTTTGGTATACCAGGTGCGGTGTGTGAATGGTATATCCATTTTGGGAGGGATTTGATTTAAATGATTTTGGTAAAGGGTTGGTTGAATGTAAGTGAAGTGTAATACGAGAATCGAGAGAAGAATGGGTAAGACCGTATGAAGATGGGCATTTGTATGAAGACAAGATGGTCCAGGTGGATGAAGTGGTTGGTTTGGAATCTCGTATCATACTGGAGTGGTTTTGTTTGTTGGAAAGGGTGGTTAACGCTAAGGAGGATACGGGTTATTTGAAGTTGAGAAGGAAGGGAAAGCGAGATTGGTGCGGAGAGGATACAGCAGTTTTTGAGAATGGGGAGAACGGGGAAGAAGGATGAGCGGGTGGGCTTCAATAATGGGCTGATATTATTTCTTAGTGGGCCACTGAAATCAAGGTTAAGCCCAAAGTTAATAAAAGAGAATTTAAGTTATATTTAAATTAATTTGTACATTAACTTGGAAAAAACCAATATCTGTATCATACGTTATCAGAATTTAGCGAAACAAGATGCGTTGGGATCGTATGGACGGGAGCAACACAATGGGACTAACTGGAAGTGGATCGGTGCTCGTTTGGATTTATGGCGAAATAAACTGTTTGATTCAAATCAAACAACAGTTTATCGTTCTTTAACGATGAACTGCAAATGTGAGTAAAACTCACCAAATCTGAACAGTTTATAATTTCATGTTGTATTTTTAGAACTGTTAGATATTGGCTGATTGACTGTGTGTTGACTGTTTGATTGAACTGCTAGTCAGTTAGTTAAATTTCTATATTGATTCTGTTTAACAGAATGTATCATATAGAACTGAAAGTGATGTTATCTATATTGTTTAACATCTGTGATGCAGGGAAACAGGTTGGAGGAATCCAACTGGATTCCTCAACATTTATTTTACTGTTTTCATATGTTGTGATATATGATGTGTTATATAATCTGTTATGGATTATGGGTGTTGGAATGATATTGATCACTGTTATTCGATATTGTAAATATCATAAAAGACCCTGGGATGTAAAAAGAAGCATTTCAATGTATATTGAAATAAAGGAATTTTATAAAATCACAGGATTTTATAAAAGGAAATATTTATAAAACGAACACGGTTTTATAAAAGGGATATTTATTTAGGAAATAAATAGAAGTTATAAATAGGAAATATTTGTAACGGTAAATAGAAGTTATAAATAGGAAATATTTGTAACGGTAAATAGAAGTTATAAATAGGATATATTTGTAACGGTAAATAGAAGTTATAAATAGGAAATATTTGTAACGGTAAATAGAAGTTATAAATAGGATATATTTGTAACGGTAAATAGAAGTTATAAATAGGATATATTTGTAACGGTAAATAGAAGTTATAAATAGGATATATTTGTAACGGTAAGTAAACGTTATAAAAAGGAAATAGTTGTAACGGAAAACGTAGTTTATCAAAAGGAGCTAATCGATGTTAGTTAATCGATTAGTGTTAAAGTAAAAGAAGTTAATCGATGTTAGTTAATCGATTAGAGTGTTAAAGTTAAAAAGAAGTTAATCGATGTTAGTTAATCGATTAGAGAATAAAGTTGAAAGGAGATCATCGATGTTAGTTAATCGATTAGAGATAAAGAAAATGAGTTAATCGAATATAGTTATTCGAATAGAAGCAAATGAGTTAATCGAATATAGTTATTCGAATAGAAGCAAATGAGTTAATCGAATATAGTTATTCGAATAGAAGCAAATGAGTTAATCGAATATAGTTATTCGAATAGAAGCAAATGAGTTAATCGAATATAGTTATTCGAATAGAAAATAAAAGGAATTATCGAATATAGTTTATTCGTAAAGAGTAAGTGAAATGAGTAAATAAATAGCGTTAGTCAAATAGTGTTAGTCCAATAGAGTTAATTGAAAAGAGTCAATCGAATATAGCTATTCGAAGGAGGGTTAAGTAAGTAAAGGGATATAAAGTGAACTTTGTCTATTTCAAAGTTAGAAATGTTGTTCAGTTAAGGTCTGAGAGGTAGTTCTACCCCAACTTGATTGGCTTCGTTTTTAACTAAGGAATAGTTAATGTTCGGCAGTAAAAGGAAATGGTTTGAGTTGGCATAGCGAAGTTTGTTTAAACATCTGTCTAAGTCTAATGAAGAAGCTTTGGAAATGTTTTCCAAATAAGAAACCAGGAAGGTTTTCTAATAAAGAAAACAAGAAATGGAAATGTTTTCCATTGTTAATAACGTATATTTTCAAAATTTAGAAAATAAGAAATATTGAACGTAGGGAAACAGGAGATAAGTAAATTAATGAACTAAGGAGATGAATGTTAAATGATGTTTGATCGATATAAATTTCCATTTGGAAATAATATCGTTGTTTGCACACCTATTTTTATTCGATAGTTAAATCACAAACTATCGAAGTTTTGACCATTTTAACGTTGTTAATATGGAGAGACCGGTTGGATTATTATCCAAAGAACCACTCTGTGTTGGCATAAGCGTTGCGAATCATATATGCCAAAGATAATTGAAGACGGAGTTATGCAAGGGCTATCCTGTTTACAGAATAGTGCCTTCGGTTCATCCTGTTCCTGGATGACTTGTATGGACGGATGTCTGACAGAGTATGTCCAGACAATCACGTATATTGATTTCTCCAACTGTACCAAGAGTGGAAGCGGAGAAGGAAACTTCTTTTAGCTAACACATAATGTATTGTTGTAGACGTCAACCGGTGATTTGATGGATTTGATGATGTGACATTCAAAGTGAATCGGATGTGATGATAAAGCGTAGCTTCTAGCCTCATCATCCGGTAAATGACAGAAATCGGGCAGGCAGCATGGCTAAGTCGGTCGCACCGAAGTAGGGTGTATAATCACCTGATCTAGAGTTTCATTTACTTCTAAAAATCTATTGTTGATGCTGTACCATTCGGGAAACGGTTGCTGATCCCAACTGTTGGTGATATACATTCGATACACTCAAGCGAAATGAGTGGTCAGTCATGTGTGGCCGGGTTGCAAGATGTTCTTGTTGAACCCAGTGTATTCCTCTCTAGAGGTACACGAGCGAAAGGTGGATCCATACCTTGTCATAGTTGGAAATCCATTACCCAATACGTGCTTGCGGTTTTGAGTTGTATACTATATATGTAGAACGTGAGATGAAAGCGTTTCTGCTAGATGATTATATATATACTGTGGTTGATAGACATTATGATAATATCAAAAGGTTTTTGATATAAAGATATTTTGGATTCTCATAAGGGAAAAACCCGTTCCGTTATGCGGCGTGGTCTTATGAGATATCGTTTACTTGTTCGAACTGTTTTTAAATTGTTTTACTCATACCAGTCCCATGACTGACCCGGAGTTTACTTTGTTGTTTTTCCCTAAACTCTTGGGTGCCTAAATTTGTACGGGCAATCAAGTAGTCAGGATTTTACAGATACACTTGAAGGGCTGGAGCAGGAGGCTTCAGGATCATATAGCTATAGTTTATTTCCGCTGTGTTGTAAGTGCTGTACTTGATAATGATATGTATATTCAAGTACCAAGTTTGTATTTCAAAGTTATGTTATGAAATATATTTATTCGTTCCGCTGTGAGATTCGTGTTACTCTGATGTTGTGTTCTTCTTCTTCTTCTTCTATTCTAATTTTCTATCTTATCTTTCCTCACCCTCTAATTTCTTTCACTAATTACCAGGATTTCTCGATGTTTTGGTTATCGACATCGTGCTTATGTCGATAACCAAATTCGCCGAAAATCCGGGTCGTTACACCATGTTTTGGAATTAGCTGCTATAGTATTCACGCTTAAGACTTGGGGACAATATCTGCTTGGAGAGAGGTTCGAGTCATACTTGGACCATAAGTCGCACAAGTATCTATTCTCATAGAAGGATCTCAAATTGAGACAGAAGAGATAGGCTTCTACTTGGCCTGAGACAATTAGAGAAACTTCAGAAAAGATCGATCCTATCTGTAGGAGCATGAAGATAGCTCAGGACAAGCAGAAGTCATATGCAGATAAAGAAAGAACCGATATCGAGTAGAGGTTGGAGACATGGTTTCATCAATATATCACCTCGGAAGGATGTTTTTTTTTTGGAATTGTAGGGAAACTGGCGCCAAAGTTTGTAGGATCATTTCACATAATGGAAAGAATTCAAATGGCTTATAAGGTAAAGCTACCATTGATATTAGCGGATGTTCATTTGCAAAAATGTTTGCTTGATACAGAAGAAGTAGTGAGTCGGGTATGCTTGGGGGAAGTAGAAGTGGAATGGGAGGCAACAATTAGACAAGTTCCTACCCGTATTCTTGGATCGGAGATTAAGAAGCTACGTAACCAAGAGGATGCAACTTGGGTGATCAAAGACAAGATTTTACGCTTCGTACCCTTTTCTTTTCAAGGGAATGTTCTTAACCTCTCTTCCAAAAACTTTTATTTGCACTTGCTTCTATCATTTAGGTATATTCTATCGATCGAATCTTCGAACTTTAGGTAGAAATCCCATGAATGTAAACATGTGTTTGAGACATGTTATGTTTGATGGATGCAAGTGGAAGTAAGTGTTTGCTAGTGGTTGCATGTGGATGCATATACACACACATTAGGCACTATATCGACTCAATCACTCTCATACTGAATATGGATGCGTGTGCATTTTTTTCTTTCTTTTAATGGATGAAAATGGATGTATCATTATATGGATATTGCATTTGGACGGATGATTGTGCACACATATAGAGCTTACATGTTATAATACAATTATTTGCATACATGTCGGATTCATGACACTAACATACATTGCATTAAGGAGGTCAACTGATTCGGTGGACCACCTGATCTTTCGCATTAGTGTTGGGACATATACACACACCTTTGCATATGCTCATATAAGCATTAAATTTTTTTAAGGACAATGGATGCCTGTGATTGGTGGATGAGTAAATGGATGATGAATGGTAGGATACATTCTTCTTAACTTGGAGATTTCAGGGACAAAATCCTTTAAGTAGGAGAGAATGTAACACCCGGTATTTTAACAACACTAAAAGAGGATAAATTAAATAATAATTAATTTAATATTCGGAATTAAGGGAAACGGATTGTGATTGCGTCCGTCTCGAAATTCTAGTCAAGATAGACATTTGGTTTGCGTAAAACAGACACCGTATGAAGAAGTTATGAGGGTTTGAAGTTTGTATACGTGCAAGATTATTATATATATATATATATGGTCCAAGAATTCAAAAATCAGGTCCAGAAAGTTCAAAATTGTTCAAATTCCAAAATTCGGGGTAAGCGGGAAAATTCCTGTGATAGCCCGTAACTTCCCCGGTGAGGAAAGCCCGGATTACCTTGAGAACATGACCAAATAGAACGCAAACAGAAGAATATTTCATTGTTATTTACAACAATTCCATCAGAATACAAGAATATACAAGGTATAAATAAATAAAATACATTCGATAAATATTAGAGATTACAATAAATTACATAGCAGTGGAAAAACAGTATAAAACACAACTGAAAGTAATACACGGATACAGAGCTTTCCGAGCATCGTTCCAGCTGTAAACCAGGATCCTGAGAATATAAATCTGCAAAAACCAAAACTACTAGCTGCCCATGTCGAAAATAAGGGCACCCAGATCTTAGGTTAAAACAATAGACTCCAGGTCAGTCATGTGACTGGTGTGAGAACCAAAAACAGTTATTAATCTTTAAAGATGAGTAATTCAAGGGACCACGCCGTATAACACGGAACGGGTTTCCTCCCAAGAATACCGGTGCATAGAATAAACAGCGCAATGTTTTTTCGAAAAATGAAGCTATTATAAGACCCAGGTCCCATCACACAATGCAACGCAAGCCGGAGTATAGGGTTTTCCCTTATAATTGTCAAACATGCTTGGTATGTTTAAAACAAATCATTTTGATATTACTATAAGTGTATAGTGTCAAAACAATTTCAATCATAAATATCAATTCTAGGCGGCATGAATGTCCCATACCACTATGTCGACATACTAGGTTGTACAATTAAAACCGAAATATTTCGTATTGGAAATTGGATTTCCGTCATGAGTCGAGGCAAGGGGCAAGCTCCTCTTCGCTTCGAGACACTCTTGCAAATGCCTCAGGACTACACACTCTGGGCAACCCTTGGATCTTCAGGGCTGGTCCACACTTACGTTAGTGGATTAGTATTCCTGAACACACGTTTCCCGGTCCTAACAGACCTAAAATCGAGGCGCCTCGCATCCAACAACCACATAGGTGAAAATTATATAAATGTCAACCAGTTTAAGCACTGACACCACCACTAGCTAGAAAGAAACGTCGTGCTCTCCCTGCAGTAACTATCCCTTTTTTGACTCATACCGAGGTGTGAGGCTCGCGAATTCATGCTATACACAAAGCTGCGCCACATAGGCTGTGCTTTGATCATCAACCACAAGACTTTGCTTTGCAACAGAAGCCTTGATCAATTACCACTTAGGCGTGCCACACAGGCAATTCATGCCATGCGACTGATGTCCATCGATATACAACCTCTGAGCTCGTACGTCTCAGAGAAGGGCGTTAAGAAAGAGAATAAATTCTCCGCTACCAAACAGATGAATATTTAATAGAGATCAATCAACATAGAATGAAATCCAATGTCAGAAACACAGTCCATTTACAAGTTCGTTCTGGGTCTGAACAAAACCGGTGGCACTTTCCTCGCATATCCATCGATCTCCAAGTATGTCTGGACGATAACCAACTGATTCTCTCCTCTTGGGTGTACAGCCCAATCAAGATCATCAGTAATCACCCAAATGATGTGAAGACTTCCGGTCTTCAACCACCGTCTTCCTCTTCGACATATCGTCGAATCGGTTATTCAGAATGCGTATGAACCCAGCCTTTCTGAATGAACCGCGTATATAATAAACAAATGTTACACAAACACAACATATGCCTCATTCCAATTCATCAGTCACTAACCATAAATTAGCAAGAGAGCAATTCCCCAAATATTAACCCCGAAGTCCGAAACCAACATTAGATCAATACCCAGGAAACCATTCTTTTTAGCTAACCTACAGCTAGTTTCTAAATTTCATATTCTTAGGGAAAGGTTCCCATTAATTTTATCAAAGATAAATTCTTTAAAATTTATCATTTAATCTTCCTTTGGATGTCATTTCAAACCATGTTAAGGTTTTCCAAACTAGTCGGGATTAGCGAACCACACCGAAGTAATTATTTATTTTATTTCCCAATCCCAACCTATTCATCCCATGAAGAAAAACTGGTAATACTCCATATCTAACACCACAGTGTTATCGGTAAAATTAATTACCATTTCACGTTCAAATCTAATTAAAGATTTAACTATCACTTTGGAGCAAAACTGGTGATACTCCATTCTCGCTCACTTTCCGAATTTGATAATTTAAATTATCAATTCACATTTCAATCTAATTACAGATTCATTAAAACTCCTTTTACTGGGTTAAAGAACTAATGTCATTTAAAACACAGTTCACGATAAACCCAAATCACATTCTATTTATTATCGGGTTAAAGAACAAGTGTTATTTAAAACACCGTTCACAATAAACCCACAAATCTATTTTAATTCAATTCCAATTAAATATATTAGAAATTCTAGTTATTTAAAACCTATTTCAAATCCAATTTATTTATTTAGGAATAATTAGGTTCTAATTTTAGTTCAAAACTAGTTCATTTTGATAAAAATCTATTTTTATCTTTGCAAATGTGGGATTTTTCATCCCAGTTCTTCACAAATCATTTCTTATGGTTTTACACAAATTAATGATATTTTTGATAATTTTATCAAGGCCCGTACAGCCGATTTCCAACAACGGCCATCGAACTGCACTTACAACGACCTTTTCTGAAATTGATTTGGACATATCTCTAAATCCAACCGTTAGATTTCAAATTTCTAATATTCTTTAGAAAGCTCTTTTCGATACGAACCCAACGGTTCTGGTTTTAGGAGAATCCAACGGTTGGATCTCCCGTAATGTCCGTTCGAAATTAATGGTCGAAATTCACGAACTGCCACGGCGCGGCGCGTTCTATTCAGGCCATTATATTATATATATAGTATATATAATATATATTTCGTCGATTTCCCTTTTTAAAACGAAATTTATAAATCGTTTCAAATTCGTTTCAAAAACAATTTAACTTTCATTTCAAATTCAAATCAAAATTGAATTTTCCATTATAAATTCTTTTTTTTCATTCATTTCTATTTGATTTCAATTCGGTTACAATTCAATTTGAATTCATTTCAATTCGAATTCATTTTATATTCAATTCAATTCGAATTCGTTTTATATTCAATTCAATTCGAATTCGTTTTCTATTCAATTCAATTCGAATTCGTTTTCTATTTAATTCGAATTCGTTTTCTATTCAATTCAATTCGAATTCGTTTTCTATTCAATTCAATTCGAATTCGTTTTCTATTCAATTCAATTCGAATTCGTTTTCTATTCAATTCAATTCGAATTCGTTTTATATTCAATTCAATTCGAATTCGTTTTCTATTCAATTCAATTCGAATTCATTTTATATTCAATTCGATTTTTAAATCTCTTTTCAATATTCATTATAAAAATGAATATAATCGATATAAATATCGTTTGCGTCAAAATAGCGCATCTCTAATCAACACGGCTTTATATTTTTCAATAACTTCGTTATTCTATTCAACAAATGAATATTTATTCTATTCAACACATGAATCTATATTTTTGTCAACACATGACTAATCTCAACAAATAAGTACTGTCCACATGTGACTATTTTTGTTATTCAATATATTTTATAAAATTACAATTTCTATTGTTTAATTTCTAATCAGACTCCAACCGTAAATTAGTAAGAGAACGATTCCCTAAGCATTAACCCCGAAGGCCGAAACCAACATCAGATCAATACCCAGGAGACCACTCATCTTATCTATTTTCCAGTTAGTTTGTAATTTTATATATGATAAAGATGTAAATTTTTATTGTTAAAATATTTCGTTCAACAAATGAATCTATATTTCTTTCAACACATGACTAATCTCAACAAATGAGTACTGTCAACACATGAATCTATATTTTATAATATTCTTTATTTTCCCAATTGGAATGAGACCCAATCAATTACCATATAATGCTAATTATATGGATTCCATACAACACATGTATATAATAGCAACGATAAATCATCAACCATCATCCAAAGTGCACCACATAACTACATAAGCATCAAATATGAATAATTAACGCTCACACAGTCTGTCGACCAATCGATCGACATACAACCAAATAATTGGGATTAGTGTACGCCAAATATCATCCCAACACCCGTGTGGAGTTTCAATCCACAAACACTGAATATTATTTGTGCAGTTGGGCGATGCGTAAAATTTATCGTCCCAATCAATGTCCTTCAAACAAGTGTACATAAACAAATCGTCCGATTTGTTTATAAATATTTATTTTATATACACGTTAAAAATTATATTTTTAACTATAGAATATTTTCCACTATAAAATATTTTATTTCATTTCACATCACACAATCAACTACACATCAAAATCTAATAAGCAAACATACAAGTCGTCCATGGTCTGTGGACGACGGGTGTCAGGTGCTACTAAACACCGTCTGCATCCTAGTATATATTTTTAACTAGAAAAGAAGATTTAAAGTGAGAAGTTCTCACAGAGGGTTCCACTCCGCCGTGCTTGCTTTTGAACTGCTGAACCGTCTGGATTTGTTTGAAATTCCAATGCAGTCCTTACTACGCTGTTCATAATAAAAATTATATTCTTATCACGTCAATTCGATAAATAAAATCATAATTTTATTTTTCTACTTATATAAAGATCAAAATTTTAATATCTATATAATAAAAAAACGTATTTTTATTCTTTCTACAATAAAAAAATCATATTTTTAATACTTCTACTTTATTAAAATTATATTTTTATATTTCACATATGATAAAAATCATATTTTTTCTGCTAAAAACAAATCTTTTCCTATAGAAAAAATATAATCTTTACTCTATATTTAAAAATATAAACCTTTCATTGATAAAAATATAAACTTCTTCATAGATAAAAATATAAACTTTTTTTATTTCAACGCTATTCGAATAAAATTCACATTTTTACTCGGCTCTTTTATATATAAAAATTCTATTTTCCTTTGCTATAAGAATGTATGAAAATCGAATTTTTACTTCCTAATGAATATATAAAAATCGAATTTTTACTTCACTAATGAATATATAAAAATCCTATCTTTTCAAATAAACAAAATCAAATCTTTTATATTTCACTTCATACAAAGAAAGATCACATTTTTTCTCTACATATAGGAATTAAAAATAGAAATAGAACTTACATTCGCTGTCGGAGTGGCGGAGAAGGCTCGGGGAGAGCTGAAATAGGCCGGGATGTTAATTACACGCAACGAAGACTATAAAAATTGGATTTTTATCCAGTGGGGGACCCACAGTCGGAGGTGGGTGGCGGGGAGGGGCGGCTACGCCTGCTGATGGCCAAGGGGAGGTGCGGTGGTCGGGTGTGGGGCAAGAGTGGCGGGCTAGGGCACGGAGAAAAAAAGGGGAAAATGGAGAGGGAGGAGGAGGGGAAGAAGGAGGGGGGAGTTGCGGAGGGAGGGGAGGAGGATGGAGGCGGCGCACTCGTCGGTGGAGGGGCGAGGTGGGCGGCGACCCCAAGGAGCGGCTCCGTCGATCTTCCCTCTCTCGTTTTTTTCCTTTTTTTATACTGAAATCGATTTCAACGGTGAAGGGAGAGAGTAAAAGGGGGAGGGAGTGTTAAATTATATATATATATATATATATTTAATAATTAAATATTATTATTTTTCTTCCTATAAGTTGACTTTTAATTCGAACACAAAATCGAACCCACCGACTGTCGTCCCTAGCTAATTACCCCCATTCCAAACACAATTGGATATGTATCGTAGGCTGATTCGACCATTTCGATTAGTTTTCGTCAAAATCAAAATATAACTCTACAAATTGAATTTGAACGCACATTTCAATTTACCGGGGCCACATATTAACTCGAAAAATTCCAGAAAGATATTTCCTAGCTTCGTATTGACGATACGGTCCTAACAAAACTAATTTCGTCAAATTCTGAGACTGGTTGAAAAATGGCCATTTTCCAGTCGATTAAAATCAACTAAAACTGGTCAAACGCGTTTTCCTTTGCCACGCTCACATATTGATTCGAAAAATTACGATTTTTGAAACCTAGCAAAAACTTGACATCACGAATCCAACAAAAGTGGTTTCATCGAAAATCGTGGTCGTTTGCAAAATTTCCGTTTTTAATGGCCGAAATTCCATAGCGACTATTCTGAATTTTCAACTGGACATATCTTTTGATTCCTGCCATGAAATTTTGATTTTTCGGATTCTTGGAAAGATATTCTCAAATAAATTCTAATATTTTTGGTTTCGTTAAAATCCAGTTTATTTTGCACCCCGTACATTCATTTGAACTTTGAAATCGAATTTTCGAACTACCGCGGCATTTTCAATTCCTTTTATAATTTAAAATAAATATTTATATTCTAATGGCAATCTATATAAATATACACGTTCTATTTCTATTCAAAATAAATTTCTCGTCGATATTATTTAAAATAATTCATTTTAAATATGAAAAATTCATCAAAATTGCCAAAATAAAAAATTTAAATTGGCTCGTATTTCCGGGTTATTACAATTCCCGCCTAGGGGAATCGACCCCCTCGGGGGTGTCTACCCCTAAGTCACCCCCTAAGGGGGTGTCGATACTAGGGTCGACCCCTAGGGGGTGGGTCGAGCCCTCTAGGGCTGACGTGGCTAAGTCGTTTCTGGGGCTGACAGCTATAAATACAGGCTCATTTCTCCTTTTTCTCTGAAAATTTAACGACCTGTATTTTTAGGTATAATAATTAATGTTTTAATTATTTAAATAGTGATTTAGGGAATTAAATCGTTGTTTAATTAAATATAGTGAATATTTAATTAAATTAAATAATAGAATAATATATTTAATTTATGAAATAATCAGAAATAACTGAATTGACAATTTAAAATATATAATTCAGTTTAGAAATTGATTTATAATAGCGAATATATTATTTAAACGAAGTTTGAACGTATAATTATATTTTAAATATAATCGAGCTCGAAATGGCGCGGCAGTTCGCTATTTGGTGATTTGAACTTCAACTGAATATACAGGCTCCGTTTTAAATCGGATTTCTATGAAATAAGAAATGTAGGAAGCTGGTGAAGTATATTTTTCTAATGGAAGAGAAAAATCGAGATTTCATCATGTAGATTTTGAGTTATGTCCAAATCAAATTCTCATGAAAACAACACCATAACCATTTAAAAACCATAACGGTTTATTTAATTTTATAAAAGGATTTAAATATAAATCGAATATCGATATAACTCTGATGATGAAATATCGAGTTGTAAATCCATATATATATATATATTTATTCTGGAGCCGTATGATATTCTATGTGAATATGTACGATAATATTTATTTTTAAATATTTAATTTAATTATTTTTAAATATATTTAATATTTAAAATGGGTTATTTAGAGCTTTAAAAATAGCCAGTTTTGCAAACGACCTCCGTTTTCGATGAAACTAATTTTGTTGGATCTGTAATATTAAATTATTGTTAGATTTTCGTGATTTTTAGAATCAGTTTGTAGCCGTACGTATTTTTAATGTGAAAAACAGTCAGTATTTCGATGGTTAAAAATACGTTGTGTGAGCATACGGAGTCGGAATTCGACGAAACTAGTTTCGTTGGGTCCATAATATCGAACTGTAGCTGCATATCCAGTTTTGTGATTTTTGGGTACCGTAGGTGGTCATAGGAATTTTTAAAGTGATAAACTAAATTAATTATCGAATTAAAAATAAATATCCTACACCGATAAATACACATCACCATACCCTTAAAACCTAAACTCACTTTCCTCCTTGGTAAAAAGAGGCCGCCATCATATAATGAAACCGTAAGAAGAAAATCCAAAACGAAAATCAAAAGAAATCAAAACAAATTCTATAAATCGCAAAAGAAATATCTTTGTAATCACCATGAGCTTATCTTCAAGTCTACACCATTTTTAATGGGTTCGACATCATCTTAGTCACCCCAGCATTTTACCGCAGCTTCTAGGGTTCGCGAAATCGTGATATTAGTGCATCAATCGTGTAATCTAGGTTCGTATTCGAGTTTCTGTGTTGTTTTAGCACTTATACAAATATTTTGGGATTTTATAGAAAATAAAATTGTCGATGTTTGTCACAGCTGTGACTTCAAAAACCTGGAGACTCGATGAAATTCTTGAGGTCGAGCTGGGCATTGTGGTGTTGGATAGATAGAGATTTCTGTGAGCAAGCTAATGGAAGTAATTTGAGTTTGAATTGTGAGTTGGTGGATGGATTGCGGAAGAGTAAAGTCGCGATAATGGCTAAGGGGATTTTCCTGGAGTCGGGTTCCGATATGAGGGAGAAGAGGATTAGCGTTGGAACTTTAAGAGATGAGGACGTTGGGTTTAAATCTTGGGGTATGGTTAGATGGAGTTGTATTGGAGATTTAATTGGTGATTTTAGTTAGATTTATTATGGCGTGCTGGAAAAGAAGAAAAGGGATGTGTCGGCATGGATGGTACGGGTTCGAGTGTCTCTTGGTAGAAGAAAGTGATGAGCACAATATTAAGAGTTAAAAGCCTGGGTTAGTTATAAGTTAATCATTTAGTTAGTTATAAATTAACTTGTTAGTGATGCATAATTTGTATAAACTTGTAAAATACACAACTTGCTCATACGGTAACTGAATTGAACAAAACAAGATCCTATGGGATCGTATGGACGGTGGCTACACAATGGAACTGACCAGGAGTGGATTGGAGTCCGTTACAATTTATAGCAAAATAAATTATCTGTTTGAATCAAGCGATGGTTATCGTTATTAACAATGATCGTCCAATGTGAGTAAATCTCACTAACTCTGAACAGTTTATATTTTTATAACGTATATTTAGAACTGATAAATGATGATTGATATCTGTATGTTGACTGTTTGATTGAATTGCTGATTGATTGTTTGAAATTATATATAACGATATATATATATATATATATATATATAAAACTTTAATCAAATATTGATTCTGTTTATCAGAATATTTCATATCGAAATGAAATCGATGTTACTATATTGTTTTAACATTTGTGGATGCAGGGAAACAGGTTGGAGGGATCCAACTGGATTCCTCAATATTTATAATACTGTTGTTTTCATATATGGTAATATATGATGTGATATATAATCTGTTGTTGATTATGTGTGTTTGAATGATATCGATCATTGTTATTTGGGTATTTTAAATGCCGTAAGAAATACTGGAATGTAGAAAAGGGGATTTTCAAAGTGTATTTTGAAAATGAATTACTTATATAAAATCAATTGATTTTATATAGAAAAGTAAATATTGTAAAACATTTACAAATAGAATTAAAAAAGAAATATTTGTAAAACATTTACAAATAGAATTGAAAAGGAATTATTTGTAAAACATTTACAATTAGAATTGAAAAGGAATATATTTGTGAAACAAATATAAAAGGAAATTATTTGTGAAACAAATAGGAAAGGAATATTTATTTGTCAAATAAATAAAATAGAAAAGGAAATATTTTATAAAATCAATGGAATTATCAAAATGAATTTATTTGGTAAATAAATAGATTATAAAAGGAAACACTTGAAAATGAATAAAATAGTATAAAAGAGAATTTTATATTTGAAAGGTTAAGACTCGTGCTTCGCACACGGGTATAACATGATATGGATTTAAAGCAAGGATTTTAAATAAAATCTGTTCTAGCCGATAGATTAAGAAGTCTAATTTATAAATAATATTTTATAAATTAAATAAAATATTTATCATTGGATAAATAGAATATATAAGTCAGGACTTATATAGAGAAGTAAGAATCGATTTCAACATCGATAATTGAAACTGAATATGGACGTAGAGTTAATCAAGATGTGTTAATCAAAATGAGTTATAGGAGTTAATCGAATTATAGTTAATCGATTAGAATTAGAATTAATCGATTAGAGTTAGAGTTAATAAATTAGAATTAATCGATTACAGTTAGAGTTAACCAGTTAGAGTTAACCAGTTAGAGAATCAGTTAGAGAATCAGTTAGAGTTAATCAGTTAGCGTTAATCAGTTAGAGTTAACCAGTTAGAGTTAATCAGTTAGAGTTAATCGATTAGAGTTAAATTGAACTAGAGTTATTCAATTAGAATTAACCCAGTTAATCGAATATTAGTTATTCGAAGTAAGTTAATCGAATATTAGTTATTCGAAGTAAGTTAATCGAATATTAGTTATTCAAAGTGAGGTTATCGAATATTAGTTATTCGAAGTGAGGTTATCGATTATTAATTATTCGAAGTGAGGTTATCGAATATTAGTTATTCGAAGTGAGGTTATCGAATATAGTTATTCGAAGAAAAGAGTTATCAAATATAGTTTATTCGAAGAGAGTTAATCGAATATAGTTTATTCGAAAAGGAGTTATCGAACAGAGATTACTCGAAAGAGAGTTATACGTCGAATTCGATTATATCGAATTCGGGAAAGTATTATTTACTTTCCGGGTTTTAAATTAAGAATTATTTATGAAATAAATTTATTAATTCAAATTAATAAATAAGAGTTACACTTAAGTTATTATATTTCGGAAGCATTGAATTATAACATCATAGTTATAATCAAATGGTTTCTGTAAAAGAAGTGGATTCGTAAATAGAATCCGAGAGTTACGTAAGGAAGTTGGTTAAAGATTTAAAGATAAACTTTGTCTATTCTGAAGTTAAAACGTTGTTCAGTTAAGGTCTGAAATGTAGTTATACCCCATCTTGATTGACTCCCTTCTTAACTAAGGAATGGTTAAGGTTTGATCGTGAAGGATGGTTAAGTGAATTTAGTTAATGAGTGTAATGGTTTGAGTTGGCTTAGCGATGTTTTATTTAAACATCTATTTAAAGCCAATGAAGGAATTTTGGAAATATTTTCCAAATAAGAATCAGAAATGTTTTCTAATAATAGAAAATAAGAAATGGAAATGTTTTCCAATGTTCATAACATATATTTTCTAAATATAGAAAATAAGGAAATATGAATATATATATATATATATATGATGATTATAGATCAATAGAAATTCCAATTGGAAATAAGATTGTTGTTTGTAGACGTGTTTTCATTTGATAGTTAAATCACCGACTATCAAAGTTTCTGACCATTTTTACGTTGTAAATATGGAGAGACCGGTTGGATTATTATCCGAAGAACCACTCCGTATTGGCATAAGCGTTGTAAACCAAGTATGCTGAATATATTGAAGACGGAGTAAAGGGTAAGGGCTATTGAATAAATCTTAGGTAGAGATTGCCTAAGATGGATGTATTGAGTAGTACCTTCGGTTTGTCCAGTCCCAGGACAATTGAATGGACGAATGTTTGACAGAGTATATCCGGTAGATCGTGTAAGTTGATCGTTTCAAACGTATTTACGTTGCTGGAGGAGGGATTCTTTTCTCTTAGCTTATACCCGTGGTATTTTTGGGGAAATATATTTGTGATTTGACGGGTATGATGATGTGGCATTCGAAGTAAATGAAGACATGATCTGTATAGAGATACGTTATAACCTCAAGCCTCATCAACTGGGAAATGACAGAAATCGGGCAGGCAACATGGCTAAGTGGGTCGCACCCATTTAGGGTATATTGTCACCATCAAGAGAATACTCATATTTGTACTTCTTTCAATTCTGTATCTGTCGGGAACGGTTATGTTGGAATACTAACCGAAGGGTGGCAATATATTCGATACATTCAAAAGAAATGAATGTTCGGTCATGTATGGCCGAGTTACAAGATGTTCTTGTTGAACTCCAGTGTATCGCTTCTAGAGTACATGGAGCGGAAGGTGGATTCATACCATGTCATAGTTGGAATCCATTCCCCAAATAAGAGCCTGCGGTTTTGATTATATATTATATATGTACAATGTTAGATGCAAGCATTTCTGCTAGATTTCTATTTACTTGATCTAGACATTATTATGAATCAGACAAGTATCGTTTTAGAAATATTTTGGGTTATCATAAGGTAAAAGCCATCCGTGTTTATGTGTGGATCGGTCTTATGATTACCCTTTGTTTCAAAAGAATTTTGAAAGATAAATCAAATGATTTGAGTAACTCACACCAGTCCATGTTGCTTAACTGGTACGTCTGATAGAGGGTTCTCGCTTCGCGGTTTAGTGGCGAACGAGAGACTCTTACCCCTACAGGTCCTGCAATATAGCGGGTTGGTCGAGTCGAGAGGCTGGCCGTAAAGCATGGAGTTTGGGTACCTCTGTAAACCACAGAGGGAGGTTAGCCCTCTTCTATGGGGGGTGAGGGATGGTTGAAAAGCCTACCAAATTCCCCGGGTCGTTACAGAGGTATCAGAGCTTAAGGTTAAGTTATTACCTTGGCTCTGTGGCGTGACTCAGTAGAGATGGGGTTAGTTATACCCTACATTGAGTTTGAGTGTATATATACGAGTAAACGTATTTGTTATTTGATATAAAAAAATTGTTTTATATGTGTATATTTATTGGTTGAGTTGTTTCTGGGTTCTGGTCGATCAGTTTGATCCACTGTATCGGTAGGAGTTTCTAAACACTCAGATACGATGGGTCGACACGATATGTTTTGAAAAGAGGGTAAATGGAAATAAGTTTACCCAAAGTATATTTTGATATAGAGAAGATATATATTGGAATCATAATATAGTGGATATATTGGTTTTTATTATAATCGAGTAAGATTGTAAAATGTAAAATGGTTATGTAAATAACCAATCAGAAATCATATAAGAGAAACACAAGAATTCCGATGAATTAAATCTGAATTTTTAATCAGAGTTGAAATTAAAACCCTGGAATTTGTAGAAGTGTGTGTAAATGGACTTGGATTAAATATAAAAGAATTTCAAAATCCTAGGAGATTTTAAATTGTTTTCCAAGCCTTATGAAATATATTTTGAAATATATTTCAAAGTGGAAATGTTTAAAGATGGTTTTGAAAAGTGATGTAGTATTGAACTCACTTCGATTGCTAGGAAATAGATTCCGATGATGACAGCTACATCCTCGGTGTTCATTTTCGAGTTGCTAAGTGACGGATTACTACCAAAGATTTTGGTTTTTAAATTGTTTTGCGAAAACAAGTTATACAGAAATTCAAAGGTTTTGAATTGTTATTACGATTTCAAATTGATTTGAAATAAAAACCCATGGATTTAAATTGTAGAATTTAAAATTTAAAATTGTTAAGTTAAACAAATCGAGATGGTAAAGATAGATAAGTAAATTGGAATTTAACTTGAACCAAGTTAAATAAAACTGGATTTGGTTAGAGAATAAGTTGGAATAGAAATGAGTTGATAAGTTAAGAGTTTGGAATTTGAGATTGGATTTTGAATGGAATTTGACTTTGGTTTAAAAAAATAATTGTGTTGAGGATGAACTGATTGCAGTTTGATTAGGATGACATTGGTATACGTAGAATTGGTAACAGATGCAAAGGATATAATGATATGCCCGACAAAAAGGTACAAGTTTATATTTCTATTGGGTATGAGATTTATGAGCCGAATTGGCAAGCCGCTTGGTTATTTGATTTTCTTTTGGGTTGGAGAAGGCCTAGAGAGGCGAGTTGTAGTTGTACCGATTGACCAGTACAAAGGAGGTGCTGGCAAATTTTTTTAAGAATTTCGGGTGTTAGAAAATTTTCAGAGTTTATGGAAATTTTCGTTAGTATGAATAAATTAATATTTTAATTAAAATTAATTGGTACAGTGAAACTGGAATTTAAGAATTAAACAAATAATTTTTAACCAGTTAGTAGGGTTTGTTTTCTACCTTAGCAATTTCGAGGACGAAATTATTTTATGTAGGGAAGAATGTAACGACCCGTATTTTTCGGTATAATAATTAATGTATTTAATTACTTAAATAGTAATTTAGGGAGTTAAATCATTGTTTAATAAAATAAAGTGAATATTTAATTAAATTAAAATAATAGAATAATATATTTAATTTCTGAAATAATCAGAAATAGCTGAATTGACAATATAGTGTGAACTGGACAATTTAAAATGTATAATTCAGTTTAGAAATTGATTTATAATAGCGAATATATTATTTAAACGAAGTTTGAATGTATAATTATATTTTAAATATAATCGAGCTCGAAATGGCGCGGCAGTTCGCTATTTGGCGATTTGAACTTCAACTGAATATACAGGGTCCGTTTTAAATCAAGTTTCTATGAAACAAGAAACGTACGGAGTTGGTGAAGTATATTTTTATAGTGGAAGAGAAAAATCGGGATTTCGTCGTGTAGATTTTGAGTTATGTCCAAATCAAATTCTCAGAAAAACAGCGCCATAACCATTTAAAAATCATAACGGTTTATTTAATTTTATAAAAGGATTTAAATATAAATCGAATATCGATATAACTCTAATGATGAAATATCGAGTTGTAAATCCATATATATATTTATTCTGGAGCCGTATGGTATTCTATGTGAATATATACGATAATGTTTATTTTTAAATACTTAATTTAATTATTTAAATATATTTAATATTTAAAATAGGTTATTCAGAGCTTTAAAAATAGCCAGTTTTGCAAACGACCTGCGTTTTTGACGAAACTAATTTTGTTTGATCCGTAATATTAAATTATTGTTAGACTTCAAGTTTCGTGATTTTTAGAGTCAGTATGTGGCCGTACTGATTTTTAATGTGAAAAACAATCAGTATTTCGACGGTTAAAAATACGCTGTGTGAGCGTATGGAGTCGGAATTCGATGAAACCAGTTTCATTGGGTCCGTAATGTCGAACTGTAGCTGCATGTCCAGTTTCATGTTTTTTGGGTACCATAAGTGATCATCGGAATTTTTAAAGTGATAAACTGAATTAATAATCGAATTAAAAATAAATATCCAACATCTATAAATACACATCACCATGCCCTTAAAACATAAACTCACTTTCCTCCTTGTTAAAAAGAGGCTGCCATGATATAATGAAACCGTAAGAAGAAAATCCAAAACGAAAATCAAAAGAAATCAAAACAAATTCTATAAATCTCAAAAGAAATATCTTTGTAATCACCATGAGCTTATCTTCAAGTCTACACCATCTTCAATGGGCTCGACATCATCTCAGTCACCCCAGCGTTTTACCGCAGCTTCTAGGGTTCGCGAAATCATGACATTGGTGCATCAATCGTGAAATCTAGGTTCGTATTCGAGTTTCTGAGTTGTTTTAGCACTTATACAAATATTTTGTGATTTTATAGAAAATAAAGCTGTCGATGTTTGTCAAAGTCATCACTTTAAAAACCCGGAGACGCGATGAAATTCTTGAAGTCGAGCTGGGCATTGTGGTGTTGGATAGAAAGAGATTTCGGTGAGCAAGCTAATGGAAGTAATTTGAGTTTGAATCGTGAGTTGGTGGATGGATTGTAGAAGAGTAAAGTCGCGATAATGGCTGAGGGGATTTTCCTGGAGTCGGGATCCGATATGAGGGAGAAGAGGATTAGCGTTGGAACTTAAAGAGATGAGGACGTTAGGTTTAAATCTTGGGGTATGGTTAGATGGATTTGTATTGGAGATTTAATTGGTGATTTTAGTTGGATTTATTATGGTGTGTTGGAAAAGAAGAAAAGGGATGTGTCAGCATGGATGGTACGGGTTCGAGTGTCTCCTGGTAGAAGAAAGTGATGAGCACAATATTAAGAGTTAAAAGCCTAGGTTAGTTATAAGTTAATCATTTAGTTAATTATAAATTAACTTGTTAGTGACGTATAATTTGTATAAACTTGTAAAATACACTACTTTCTCATACGGTGACAGAATTTGACAAAATAAGATCCGTTGGGATTGTATGGATGCTGGCTACACGTTGGAACTGACCGGGAGTGGATTGGAGTCTATTACAATTTATAGCAAAATAAATTGTTTGTCTGAATCAAGCGATGGTTATCGCTATTAACGATGATCGTCCAATGTGAGCAAATCTCACAAACTCTGAACAGTTTATATTTTTATAATGCATATTTAGAACTGATAAATGATGATCGATATCTGTGTGTTGACTGTTTGATTGAATTGTTGATTGATTGTTTGAAATTATATATAACGATATATATATAAATCGTTAATCAAATATTGATTCTGTTTATCAGAATATTTCATATCGAAATGAAATCGATGTTATTATATTGTTTTAGCATCTAGGGATGCAGGGAAACAGGTTGGAGGGATCCAACTGGATTCCTCAATATTTATAATACTGTTGTTTTCATATATGGTAATATATGATGTGATATATAATCTATTGTTGATTATGTGTGTTTGAATGATATCGATAATTGTTATTTGGGTATTTTAAATACTGTAAGAAATACTGGAATGTAGAAAAGGGGATTTTCAAAGTGTATTTTGAAAATGAATTATTTATATAAAAACAATGGATTTCATATAGAAAAGGAAATATTGTAAAACATTTACAAATAGAATTGAAAAGGAAATATTTGTAAAACATTTACAAATAGAATTGAAAAGGAATTATTTGTAAAACATTTACAAATAGAATTGAAAAGGAAAATATTTGTGAAACAAATATAAAAGGAAATTATTTGTGAAACAAATAGGAAAGGAATATTTATTTGTCAAATAAATAAAATAGAAAAGGAAATATTTTATAAAATAAATGGAATTATCAATAGGAATTTATTTGTTAAATAAATAGATTATAAAAGGAAATACTTGAAAATGAATAGAATAGTATAAAAGAGAATTTTATATTTCAAAGGTTTACGCCCGTGCTTCGCACACGGGTGTAACATGATATGGATTTAAAGCAAATATTTTAAATAGAATCTGTTCTAGCCGATAAATTAAGAAGACTAATTTATAAATAATATTTTATAAATTAAATTAAATATTTATCATTGGATAAATAGAATATATAAGTCAGGACTTATATAGAGAAGTAAGAATCGATTTCAACATCGATAATTGAAACTGAATATGGACGTAGAGTTAATCAAGATGTGTTAATCAAAATGAGTTAGAGGAGTTAATCGAATTATAGTTAATCGATTAGAATTAGAATTAATCGATTAGAGTTAGAGTTAACTAATTAGAATTAATCGATTAGAGTTAGAGTTAACCAGTTAGAGAATCAGTTAGAGTTAATTAGTTAGAGTTAACCAATTAGAGTGAATCAATTAGAATTAATCGATTAGAGTTAAATCGAACTAGAGTTATTCAATTAGAGTTAATCGAATATTAGTTATTCGAAGTAAGTTAATCGAATATTAGTTATTCGAAGTACGTAATCGAATATTGGTTATTCGAAGTGAGGTTATCGAATATTAGTTATTCAAAGTGAGGTTATCGAATATTAGTTATTCGAAGTGAGGTTATCGAATATAGTTATTCGAAGAAAGGAGTTATCGAATATAGTTTATTCGAAGAGAGTTAATCGAATATACTTTATTCAAAAAGGAGTTATCGAACAGAGATTACTCGAAAGAGAGTTATACGTCGAATTCGATTATATCGAATTCGGGAAAGTATTATTTACTTTCTGGGTTTTAAATTAGGATTTGTTTATCAAATAAATTTATTAATTCAAATTAATAAATAAGAGTTACATTTAAGTTATTATATTTCGGAAGCATGGAATTATAATATCATAGTTATAATCAAATGGTTTCTGTAAAAGAAGTGGATTCGTAAATAGAATTCGAGAGTTATGTAAGGAAGTTTGTTAAAGATTTAAAGATAAACTTTGTCTATTCTGAAGTTAAAACGTTGTTCAGTTAAGGTCTGAAAGGTAATTATACCCCAACTTGATTGACTCCCTTCTTAACTAAGGAATGGTTAAGGTTTGATCGTGAAGGATGGTTAAGTGAATTTAGTTAATGAGTGTAATGGTTTGAGTTGGCTTAGCGATGTTTTATTTAAACATTTGTTTAAAGCCAATGAACGAGTTTTGGAAATGTTTTCCAAAAAAGAATCAGAAATATTTTCTAATAATAGAAAATAAGAAATGGAAATGTTTTCCAATGTTCATAACATATATTTTCTGAATATAGAAAATAAGGAAATATGAATATATATATATATATATATGATGATTGTTCAATAGAAATTCCATTTGGAAATAAGATTGTTGTTTGCACACGTGTTTTCATTTGATAGTTAAATCACAGACTATCAAAGTTTCTGACCATTTTTACGTTGTAAATATGGAGAGACCGGTTGGATTATTATCCGAAGTACCACTCCGTACTGGCATAAGCGTTGTAAACCAAGTATGCTGAATATATTGAAGACGGAGTAAAGTGCAATGGCTATTGTATAAATCTTAGGTAGAGATTGCCTAGGATGGATGTACTGAATAGTACCTTCAGTTTGTCCAGTCCCAGGACAACTTGAATGGATGAATGTCTGACAGAGTATATCTGGTAGATCGCGTAAGTTGATCGTTTCAAACGTATTTACGTTGGTGGTGGAGGAATTCGTTTCTCATAGCTTATACCCATGGTATTTTTAGGGAAATTAATTTGTGATTTGACAGGTATGATGATGTGGCATTTGAAGTAAATGAAGATGTGATCTGCATAGGGATATGTTATAACCTCAAGCCTCATCAACTGGGAAATGACAGAAATTGAGAAGGCAACATGGCTAAGTGGGCCACACCCAATTAGTGTATATTGTCATCATCTAGAGAATATTCATATTTGTACTTCTTTTAATTCGGTATCTCCTGGGAATGGTTATGTTGGAATACTAACCAAGGGGTGGCAATATATTCGATACATTCATGAGAAATGAATGGTCGGTCATGTGTAGCCGAGTTACAAGATGTTCTTGTTGAACTCCAGTGTATCGCTTCTAGAGTACACTGAGCGGAAGGTGGATCCATACCTTGTCATAGTTTGAATCCATTCCCCAAATAAGAGCCCACGGTTTTGATTGTATATTATATATGTAGAACGTTAGATGCAAGAGGTTCTGCTAGATTTCTATTTACTTGATCTAGACATTATTATAACATCAGACAAGTATCGTTTTAGAAATATTTTGGGTTATCATAAGGAAAAAGCCATCCGTGTTTATGTGTGGATCGGTCTTATGATTATCCTTTGTTTCAAAAGAATTTTTAAAGTTAAATCAAATAATTTGAGTTTACTCACACCAGTCACATGACTGACCCAGAGTTTATTTTGTTTTGTTTTCCCTAAACTCTTGGGTGCCCAATTTTGTACGGGCAGTCAAGTAGTCGGGATTTACAGATACTTGAAGAGCTGGAGCAGGAGGCTTCTAAATTATATAGCTATTGTTATTTCCACTGTGTTATAAGTTTTATACTCTAATAATGGTATTGTATACAGATACTGTTTTATTTCAAAGTTATGTTATGAAATATATTTATTCGTTCCGCTGTGAGATTCGTGTTTACTTTGATGTTGTATGTTCTTCTTCTTCTTCTATTCTAAGTTTCTATCTTATCTATTCTCACCCTCTAACTTCTTTCATGGACTATCCGGTATTTACGATGCTTGAATAGTCGACATTGTGTTTATGTCGAGTACTTAGGATTGCAAAAACCCCGGGTCGTTACAAAAAATCAATGGAGGCCTAAATGCTGTCGGTGCCTGGACTGAATCAAAACTCTTTCTCCTTCTACAATCATATTTAGAGATTCAAGTGTAAATCTGATATTCATCAACTGCTTTTCTCCTTCTATTTTTCTAGAACCGATCATTGTGAGTTTAAGTTATCTTTAGATTTAAATAAATAAAAGTAAAACATGATATGACCGTAATTTGGATCTAGCCTTGTGATTGAATCATACCAGATCTATTGTGCCTATCATGTTTGTGGTTGATTTGGATCTTAACCTTTATCATGTCAGATCTACTTTTGATTATAGATTTAAAGTCACTATTTAGGTCATATTGTACCTATCATGTTTATGGTTGATTTGGATCTTAACCTTTGTTATGTCAGATCTACTTTTGATTATAGATCTAAAATCACTATTTAGGTCATATTCTACCTATCATGTTGGTGGTCGATTTGGATCTTAACCTTTATTATGTAAGATCCACTTTTATTTATGGATCTGATCCACTAATTAGATCATACTCTACCTATCATGTTTGTGGATAATTTGGATCTATCATTATTAGACATCTAAATTCTTATTTAGTCTATTCATGACTATTATGATATCCCTACTATGTTAGAACCAATTTTAGTATCTCATGTTCACCTGTTCTGCTCTTATATGTCCATCTTATCACTATGCCATTATGTATTTATGTCAATTTTGTTAGAACAACCAATTCTGTCATCTTCCCTTCACCCTTTTCCTTTTTATATATTTTCTTAGCCAGGCTACTTTCGAGCCTAGGCGGGTTGCTAAATATGTGAATAATTTAGTTTGGGAACGAGGGAAAAATGTTAAAATTGGACATATCTTAAAAAGGGGAAATTTGGCATAACTTGAATAATGAATATGAACATGAATTTGGACATATAATTCACTATGAACATAATTGGGAAAAAGGGGCATGAAACTTATAAAGACATAGGAACAATTGGTTAACAATTGGAAACACCTAGGATTACAATAATTAGAAACTGTAATGGTACTTATGACACGAGGTTGGACTGCACTTGTGGTGGAAGTCTGCCAGGAACCGGCCAGCATATCCAGCAACCACAGTGGTGAATCTAATGTGAGAGTCCAAGTGCATAAATATGAGATGTGCTAAGACACGAGTTTAAGCTCGATTTGTGGAATAAGTCTACCCGGACCCACCCGGCATATCCAGCATCCACAAGTTATAGGCTTAATGTGGGAGGTCTAGTGCATTATAACTATAGATGGACAAATGGTAATGAATTGGAGTAAACAAGGAATAATAGTAACCTATTGTGATTAATTAATTTAATGAAAATGTTGTATATAATATGTAGGTTTGTCCTAGGGACAAGTGGGAAATTACAACATAAGTTATAATCAAAAGGAAAGGAAGCTTATTAGTAAATCTTAGTTAAGAAAACTGAGTTAAATAAGTGAATAACATCAAGTTGTAGTGATATGTTAAATAGAAAACAAGTGAACCAGGATGTAGTATACTAAATTAAATATTAAGTAAAACGTGTTATTTTAACTATGGAATCAGATAATGAATAATACAAAAAGGGATTGTAAGATTACTCCCGTTAATTACAATCCAGGGGTGAAAGATTGTAAGATTACTTCCATTAACCACAATTTAAAGAATAACATGTAAAGGGACTTATTAATAAACTTAAATGGATTAAGTTATATTTATATGAAATAATAAGCAAATGGAACCGTGGCAAGTGAAAAGAAGTCAATGTGAATATGAATAACCTGTTTATCTATAATACTTAACCTAGTTGTGGATTGTATGAACATGTTAACTTGAGAATGGGTTAAGTAAACTTGGTTGAAACAATGGAAGGGTTAAGTATATCTGGGTTAGGTGGGTAATATCTATATAGACCCACAAAACTTAACCAGTTTGTGTTACGTAATTAAAGGCACTGTTAGGTAAGCATAACCTGTGGAAACCCTGGTGGGGATACAAGATGAGGGGGAGAGATTTTATCATCTTCTATGGAGGACCCGTTTCAGTCAGTAACCCTTAAAAAACTATCAAAACAAGCACTCCGTCCTAGGTCGGAGTTGGGGCATGCTTACTGGGATGATTATAAGAGATCCAAACGTGGAGAACGGTGTAGGCGGCACAAACCGACCGGGTCATGTGCGTGCATAAGCCGGGCAGAGAGGGATAAGACGACCGTGACACCTGTAGATATGGTTGTGCATATCAGCGGAGGGTTGCCACTATAGGACGTGATACTACCTATGGTGGGGTCGACACAGAGTATCTACGCAGATTAGGGAGCCGATCGATTGGGGTAGTATTTAGGATACATATAGACTTTGGTAAAAAGTTTAGGAGCCCGTTTGGTTGGGCTGCCTTTTGGATTGTATAGGGTTAAAACCTCTCACCAGAAGTACGCCTAAGTCTACCAGCTTAAACATGTTGGGGATCATCTCATTTACGGATTATACTAGTATAGTGTAGAGCAATCATTAGAGAAACGTACACACTCTATCATGTTTACCTTGTCATACCTGCCTTATACGGTGTTACCTTTCTTATCCACTTTATATGCCTGTCATGCTACATTTACTTATTTACTTGCTAAAAGTAACTGGGCTCGCCAAACTTTATGTCTGACCCTTTTTGTTTCCTCTTCTTCCTTCCATCCCCCCCATGTTCTCAGGGTGTGCGTACTCAAGCTTGACCAGGATTTTGCTATCACTTCGCTAGAGCTGCTTAGATGTATGACTCAAGCTCCTATCTTTACTATGGCTATGTTTTATTTGGGGATTATGCTTCTTTTATTTTGTACTCTATTGTTTAAGTGCAAGACAGAAGTTTTTATGATGTGTAACGGCTGAAAATTTCCGACTCCTCGAGAGTCGGAAATTCCGAGAACGTTAGTGAAAGAAAGTAGAGGGTGAGGAAGAAAAGATAGAACTAATAGAATAGAAGAAGAAGAAGAACATCAGAATCATCAGAGTAACACGAATCTCACAGCGGAACGAATAACATATAATATATAACATAACTTTGAAGTAAACAGTTATATATATACAATAGCACTTATCAGAGTACAACACTTACAACGCAGCGGAAATAACTATAGCTATAGAATCTTGAAGTCTCCTGCTCCAAGCTCTCCAAGTATATATGTAAATCCCGACTACTTGACTGCCCGTACAAATTTAGGCACCCAAGAGTTTAGGGAAAACAACAAAGTAAACTCCAGGTAAGTCATGGGACTGGTATGAGTAAAACAGTTTAAACATGTATATGAACAAGTAAACGATATCTCGTAAGACCACGCCGCATAACGGAACGGGTTTTTCCCTTATGAGAATCCAAAATATCTTTATATCAAAAACCTTTTGATATTATAATAATGTCTATGTACAAATAGATATCAACTAGCAGAAACGCTTGCATCTCACGTTCTACATACATAGTATAAAATCATAAACCGCAGGGCTCTTATCGGAGAATGGATTCCAACAGACAAGGTATGGGAGCACCTTCTGAATAGTGTACTCTAGAGGTGATACACTCAGGGTTCAACAAGAACGTCTTACAACCCGGCCACACATGACCGCTCACTCATTTAGCTTGAGTGTCGCGAATATATTGCCACCACGGTTATAGGCCATCAAACCGTCATCCGAAGATACAGAATCAAAAAGAAGTATAAATATGAATATTCCCTAGATCGGTGACAATACACCCTGCTTGGGAATGACCCAACTAGCCATGCTGCCTAGCCCAACTTTTGTTACTTCCTGGTGTGAGGCTAGAAGCTACGTCTATCTTCAGAACATCTGATCACCATTCACTTTGAATGCCACATCGTCATACCCGCCAAATCACAAATTGACTTATCCAAAAATAACACGGGTATATAGCTAAGAGAAACGAATTCCTCCGCCACCAAACGTGAATACGTTTGAACAGATCAACTTACGCGATCCATTGGATATACTCTGTCAGACCTTCTTCCATATACGTTGTCCTGGGACTGGACAAACCGAAGGCACTATTCAGTATATCCATCTTAGTCACTGTTATCTAAGACTTATACAACAGCCCTTGCATTTTACTCCGTCTTCAATTTATCTTTGGCAGATATTGCTCGCAACGCTTATGCCAATACAGAGTGGTTCTTTGGAAAATAATCCAACCGGTCTCTCCATATTAACAACGTTAAAATGGTAAAAACTTTGATAGTCTGTGATTCAACTATCAAATTAAAACATGTCGGTGTACAACAACGATCTTATTTCCAAATGGAAATTCGATCGATCAATCATCATATGTTCATATTTCCTTATTTCATATATTTAGATAATATATGTTATTAATCATTGGAAAACATTTCCATAACTTATTTTCACATCACTATTATTTCGCAACTATCAGTCCCTAACTGTAACTAGTATGAGAACAATTCTCTAAGTATCAATCCGGAAGGTCGAAACCAACATCATATCGTCACTTAGAAAACCGTTCAACTTACCCTCTCCAGTCAGTTTCTGAATTTGCTTAACTCTATTTCTTAAATTCTTATCATGAAAACATTTCATTTTCTATGTTTAGAAAACATATCTGACTATATTTGGAAACATTCCCAAAACTCATTTACGGATTTCCAATGAACGTTGTATAAAACATCGTTACGCTTAATCCATTTATCGCTTATTCCTGAACTTTTTTCCTAATCAACCTTTTAGATCGAACCACAACTATTCCTTTGTCAATTCTGAAGTCAAATAAGTTGGGGTATAATTACCTCTCAGACCTTAATTGAACAACGTCCTTTACTGTTAAATAGATGAAGCTCGTCACTCACTTTTTCCAATCATCTGTTTACGCAAATTCTCGGATTCAGGTTACGAATCCATTTCTCAAATGAAAACGTTTGATTATAACTATAACGTTATAATTCCTACTTCTGCAATATCTCCTAAATTATAACTTTATATCCTAACTCGAATAATTTAACAGACACCTAATTTCTAAATCAATAACTAAATCTTGATTTAAACCCTGGAAAGTAAATAGTACTTTCCCGAATTTGCTATAATCGAATTCGACGTATAACTCTCTTTCGAGTAATCTTTATTTGATTAACTCTTCTTCGAATAACCTATATTCGATTATCTCTCTTTGAATAACTTATATTCGAAATCTCTCTCTTTCGAATAAAGAATATTCGATCTCTTTCTTTCGAATATGCTATATTCGAAAATCTCCTTTCGATTTACTAATCGATAACTCCTTTCGATCAAAATAAAATCGATAACTCCTTTAACTCTATTCGAATAACTAATATTCGACTAACTCCTTTGGATCAACTCATTTGATTAACTCCTTCGAATAACTAATTTGAATAACTTACCTTCGAATAACCAATATTCGATTTACTCTAACTCGATTAACTTAATTCTAATCGATTTACTCCATTTCGATTCAACTTAATTCAAGTCGATTAACTTAACTCAAATTGATTAACTCCTTTCGAATAACTAAATTCGATTTAACTCTAATTGAATAACTAATATTCAATTAACTCTTACGTGTTTAACTCTATTTGAATAAGTAATTCGAATCACTCTAATGTGTTTAACTCTATTCGAATAACTAATTCGAATAACTCATTTCGAATAACTAAATTCGATTAACTCTTTTAACTTTACTCGAATAACTATATTCGATTACACCTTCTTTCGAATAACTATATTCGATTAACTCTTCGACTAACTCCTTTGGATTAACTAACTTCGAATAACTCCTTTGGATTAACCCTTCGACTAACTCCTTCGGATTAACTCTTCGATTAACTCCTTCGGATTAACTAACTTCGAATAACTCCTTTGGATTAACTAACTTCGAATAACTCCTTTGGATTAACTAACTTCGAATAACCAATATTCGATAACTACTCTTCGAATAATTAATATTCGATAACTCTTCTCAAATGAATCACATTTGATTTCTCCACTCGAATAAACGATATTCGATAACTCTTCTCTCGAATACACCATATTCGATAACTCTACTTCGGATAAGTGATATTCGACAACTCTACTCGATTAACTCTACTCGGATAACTCTAACTGATCAACTCTAACTGATCAACTCTAACTGGTCAACTCTAACTGGTTAACTCAACTGGTTAACTCTAACAGATTACTCTAACTGGTTAACTCTAACTGGTCAACTCAACTGGTTTAACCTAACTGGTTAACTCTAACTGGTTAACTCAACTAGTTAACTCTACTGGTTTAACCTAACTGGTTAACTCGTCTTGATTAACTGAACAAATCCACTTAGTTTAACTTAGCTAATTTACATCGATTTATCGCTTAGTTTAACTTAACTAACTTACTTTGGTTAACCTAACCAATTACTTTGTTTAACTCGACTAACTCGCTTTGGTTAACCTAACCAATTACTTTGATTAACTCGACTAATTTATCCCATTTGTTTAACTCGACCAACTTAGCCCATTTGTTTAACTCGACTAACTTAGCCCATTTGATTCGGTTTGACTAACCCATTTGATTCGGTTTGACTAATCCATTTGATTCGGTTTGACCAACCCATTTGATTCGGTTTGACTAACCCATTTGATTCGGTTTGACTAACCCATTTGATTTGGTTTTGACTAACCCATTTGATTCGGTTTGACTAATCCATTTGATTCGGTTTGACTAACCCATTTGATTTGGTTTGACTAACCCATTTGATTTGGTTTTGACTAACCCATTTGATTCGGTTTGACTAACCCATTTGATTCAGTTTGACGAATCCATTTGATTCGGTTTGACTAACCCATTTGATTCGGTTTGACTAACCCATTTGATTCGGTTTGACTAACCCATTTGATTTGGTTTTGACTAACCCGTTTGATTCGGTTTGACTAATCCATTTGATTCGGTTTGACTAACCCATTTGATTTGGTTTGACTAACCCATTTGATTTGGTTTTGACTAACCCATTATATTCGGTTTGACTAATCCATTTGATTCGGTTTGACTAACCCAATTGATTTGGTTTTGACTAACCCATTTGATTCGGTTTGCTCGACACATCCACTTTGTTAAATCTCGACTAATTTACTTAGTTTAATCTTTACCAAATCACTTTGTTTAATCCTTTTATCACACTCTGGTATTTCTTACGGTTTTTAACACATCATCTAACAACGATGAATATCGTCCAACCACACGTAATCACATCAGATTATATATATATCACATTTATATATCACAATACATAAATCACAGTAAAAATAACTGTTGAGGAATCTAGTTGGATTCCTCCAACCTGTTTCCCTGCATCACAGATGTTAGAGAATATAGATAACATCACTTTCAGCTCCATATGATATATTCTGTTAAACAGAATCAATATCGAAATTTAACTAACTGACTAGCAGTTAAATCAAACAATCAACACACAGTCAAACAGATAATTTTTAACAGTTCTAAGAATACGTTGTAAAAATAGAACTGTTCAGAGTTGGTGAGTTTTACTCACATTGGCAGTTCATCGTTAAAGAACGATAAACTGTTGTTTGATTTGAATCAAATAGTTTATTTCGCCATAAATTCAAACGAGCTCCACTCCACTCCCATTCAGTTCCATTGGGTATTGTTCGTCCCTACGATCCCAACGGATCTTGTTTCGCTGAATTTCGATAACGTATGAGGAAGTTACGTCATTTTACAAGTTAATATACTATTTTGAAATTTAAAACTTAAATTAAATATTGTAATGGGCCTCACCCCTTCCATGATGGCCCAAACCTGCTCCAACCAATATAATCGCACCTGCTTCACAAAAAAATCAAACCCGTCTTCATTTCCTCCCTCCAGATAAACGTGTCACTCCCTCATCACTCCGTTGACCCGCCGTTGACTGGCCCTACCCTCCACCTCGGCCATCGATGGCCACCGCAACCACCACCATTTCGTTCACCAAGAAAATCTCCATCTTCCCATCCCTTAAATGCCCATCTCGATCTCCGTCTACTGCTCACGAGCTACAGGTCTCGTCAATGAGACCGACACCACCGGGCTTCACCAAAAACACAGCGTCGATGTTGAATCCAACCCTGAACCCAAATCCATACTCGAATTCGCGAATTAAGGCTCCCATTTTCCAAATTCTGGAACCCTAGGTTCGCTGCTGTTAAGTTCTGGCGACAGATACATAATCGAATTGTGTGAAATGTGTTTAGGACTGAAGCAAATCACTCAAGGAATTTAGTTATCTGGGTCTTGGAATTTAAAAGCGTTTATGTGATTTGTTCATGAATTTTCCCTTCACGTTGGAAACTAGAAATGGGATTTTATAGGCTGTGTTGAGGTAGGTAGCACTTGTGGTTGAAATTTGATGATGTGTGGCTTGCTGTTGATCCAAAGAAAATGGGGGAATGTTTTATTTTTGAATTATTTATTTTATTTTCTTGATTTTATATCCGTCCTTGGTCCTTAAAAATTCCTGCGACCACACACGGTATTCAAAAATCGCAAAAATGAAAATACTGGTAGAGTTCGACATTATAGTCCCAACGAAACTGGTTTCGTCGAATTCCGACTCTGTATGCTCATACAGCGTATTTTTAACTGTCAAAATACTGACTGTTTCTCACTCTAAAAATCCGTACGGCCACACAGTGACTCTAAAAATCACGAAACTGGAAATCTAACAACTATTTGATATTGCGGATCCAACAAAACTAGTTTCGTCGAATTCTGACTTCGTATGCAAAAGTGGCTATTTTTAACGCTCTAAATAGCCTATTTAAATATATAAATATATTTAAATATAATTAAATTAAATATTAATAAATTTATATTATCGTATATATTCACATATGATATCGTACAGCTCCAGAATATCATATCAGAATATACAGTTTGATATTTCAGATTCCAGATTATCCCGGTATTCAGTTTATACTGAAAATCTCTTTTATAACGTATATAAAGCGTCGCAAATTATAAAGGAATTCTACAGCGACTTTTCTGAAATTTGATTTGGACATAACTCAAAATCTACACGACGAAATCTCGATTTTTCTCTTCCACTAGAAAGATATACTCCACCAGCTCCACACGTTTCTTGTTTTACAGAAATCCGGCTTAAAATGAATCTTGTATATTCAGTTGAAGTTCAAAGCGCCAAATTGCAAACTGCCGCGACGTTTCAGGTTCGTTTTAATTATAATTATAAATTATAAGTTCGAACGTTTTACTTTAAGTTATCGATATCGCCAAATCGATATATAAATAATTAAATAAATAAATTATTCGACAGCTAACAAAACGCGCCATTACATGATGTAATGGTTTTTATGTAATTTAGATATATAAAGTTTTGAACCATGATGCTTTATGATTAATAAAGTTTGTTTTTATTCAACTGTAAATTTTATATTTGTCTTGTAATGTTTCTGTTTCTGTTTACCTATAACGCTTCACGAAAGTTAATGCATTTTCTTAATGAGTGACATTAGCGGACGTGGGGTGTCACATACAAGATCCAGTATAAGTTAGATTTCTTTGAAATAAGAAACATTCAGATCTATTTGACTATATCTTTCTCATGAAAGTGAAAAATGGATATTTCATTGTAAAGATTGTGAGATATATCCAAATCAAAATTTTAAAATGGAATCGTTTATAAATTATAATGATTTATTTTATAAATAAATCGATTTTAAATAATTTGAACATCGTTTTAATTTGAAATGTCGAGTTATAAATCTGTATATGTTTGTTTTGGAGCTATATGATATACTATTCAGATATATATATGGTCATAATAATTTATCATTATTAAACTAAATTGTTCTGAAATTAATTAATATTTTATCGTATTATTTAAGCCTTAATAATTGCATTATTGCAAGCGATCTCCGATTATGACGAAATCAGTTTCATTGGATCCATAATGTTAAATTATTGCAAGAAAATAAATTTTGTGGCAATTCGATATGTATGTAACCGCGGTAACCATAAACGCCTGGATTTTTATTTAATCGTTTTATCGATTTGATATGGAACCTAAGAATAGTCAATTTTCAATCGACCTCTGTTTTCGATGAAACTAATATTATTAAATCTGTAATGACTAATTATTTTAAGATTCCAATTTGGAGTCGATTGGAGTTATTTTGACAACTGTGCATGGTATCAACACATATTGGTTTACATTGTGAATTAAAAAGGGTGTTATACCAAATGATCTCGAAATTTGACGAAACCAGTTCCATCGTGTCTGGAACATTTAATCGTTGTAAGATTTTAAGTTTTGAATCAATTGGAGTTTTTCCTATGAGCGTAAGAAAATTAAACATGAATAAACTGATGATTTTAATATTCCAAATTTCGTTATTTTTCCAAAAGAAATCGAAATTCGATGAAACAAGTTTCGTTGGGTCCGGGATATCAAACTTTAGTTATTTGTCCTTTTTTATCACAAACGGTTTTCATACATGAGCATACGAATTTAAAAGTGACTAATGCAAAAGGCGATAGGCATGATCTCCTTAAAATCAATAAATAATAAGTTTAGTAAAATATTATTTATTCCACCTATAAATCAACCTTACTAACCCCATTCCTTACCATCGCAAAATCCCTAATTTCCCAAATCTAATCCCTATTCTCCTTCTTCATTCAATTTACAATCCTCTTCCACGAAAGAAAATATAAATGGTGCATTCTAAGCCTAGATAAAAATCAAACAAAATTCCCAATTTTCAATCTTCTTGCCGTTTCTTAGTTCAACCCAACCGATTTCTTTAAACAGAAAAGAAAAACAAGAATAAAAACTTCAAAAATCGATATGTATTCAAACAAAAATCCTTAAACCTCAAATTATATATATTCGACTTCCTATTGAGATTGTTTTCATGCTCATCTGAGTTTTGTTGGGATCGACCTCACTATTGCACGATGGAAACTGGGCAACGTTAACTAGGGCTGACTATCGAAGTCGACAAGGAGGAAATTGAGAGCCGCCATGGCCATCGTTCGAATTCTGGAGGCTAGGCACTTATACTGGTGAATTTCAAAGCATTTCTTCACCATAAAAATCGCTACTTTTCTCTGTAATATCGTTCGAAGAAAAGTGAACGCAATCTGATTGTGTTGTGCATGGAAATTTAGATAGACAGTAGATGGTGGGGACCTGGAAGGTGTGTCGACAGGCGAAGTCTGTTCACGTTTTCATGGGAAGATGAAGGTTGGAAGGTGACTTTAAAATACGGCATTGCCTTGCGCTGTAGCTAGAAACAGAATATGTCGAGGAGGAAGAATACTGTGATGGCCATTCAGTGATGGTAAGCCATTCGTGAATTACTGAAGGAGGTCGGGTGTTTAGTTTCACGATGTTAAATTGACATGAACAATACCCCCGTTCCATGGTGGCAAGGTTGGTCTTTGGAAAATAACACATTAGTCACACCATCAGATTACAGAACATAGCATAATACATAAAGTTGGAGAATAATTTACATCATATCATAACAGTGGAATCATAATTATTAACATCATAGTTAAACAGATACGTGATCCTACTTAGTACATATCAAGTTTCATCAAATAGATAATAAGTCTACAACGGACTCGAATACAAACATACATGAGTTAATGTTCAAAAGTTCAAAAGAAATGCTAAAAAGATAGATCTTTATCTTCAGCCAAAAGAGCATCAATGCTATGGTTCATATCCAAAAGAAAACCAATCACCTGTTCACTTGGTTGCCCATGTGAAAATAGGGGCACCCGAGTTTGCAAGGGAAAAACAAACTAAGAGCCAGTCATGTGACTGGTATGAGAATTTCCACAATTACTTAACTTATTTACAGTATTAGGCAAATCATATGACAACACCGTATATCATGGAACGAGTCTACTCCATAGGATTGCCGGTGCATAAAATAAAGTAAATCGGTAAACAACGCAATGCTTTTTAGAAAATGAAGCCATTATAAGACTCAGTTCCGATCACACAATGCAACCCAAGCCGGAGGATAAAGTTTACTGTATAAGGCCAAATATGCTTGATACGCAGAAAACAAAAATCATTTGATATTATTATTAGTGTTTAGATGGTTTAAAGACACTTTAAAAATAAATGTATCAATCAAAGATGGCATAGGTACCATATACTATGTCGCTATATAGGTTTACAATTAAAAACAAACGATGTCGTATTGGAAATTGGATTCTATCTATAAGTCGAGGCAAGGAATCTTCCTCACCGGTTTCGAGCAATCTCTAGTGGGACGCCCAGGAGTCGGACGCTGGCGAGCCTTTGGATCTCCAGGGCTGGTCCTTCCTTACTTTTGAGGATTAGTTATTCCTAAACAATATGTTTCCCCGTCCTATCAGACCTATCACTCGAGCCTTTTAGTCAGCTCTATATTCGAGGCACCTCGCAATCCATCAATTAGATAAGTAAAAATGTATGGGCTCCATACCATGACACCACTTCTAGCTAGAAAGAAACGCATGCACTCCTGCAGTCGCTATCTCGTTTTTGACTCATACTGGGGTGTAAGGCTCACGAATCAACATTTTACAGAAAGCTATGCTACTTAAAGCTGTGCTTCGATCATCATCCACAAGACTCTGCTTTTCAAAAAAAGCCTTGATCACGTGCATCTTGGCATGCCACACTGTCAATTCATACTATTCATTGACTTCCACCGATATATAACCTCTAAGCTCGTACGTCTCAAAGAAGGGTGTTAAGAGAATAAATTCTCTACCACCAAACACATATATATTTACCAGAATTAACAATATAGCACATACTACAATGTCGAACATACAATCCATTCATACGTCCGTTCTGGGTCTGAACGAGACCAGAGGAACCTTATTCATCATTCTATATGTCCAATACAGAAGAGAGGTCCTTGCATATCCAGACAATCAACAAGTATGTTCGGAAAACTACCATTATAACCCCTTCAAGGAAGCTACCCATATCCAAGGCATCAGTAGTAATCCATTCGATATGATTGATTGTCGGTATTGCACCATCTTCATTATCTTTGATTTTTAATTATCGTTTAATTATTTGAAATGAGATTTAACTCTGTCTTTTCAAATAATTTTTGCATAAAATTTCAAACCAAATTCTTTCCCTTGGTTAAATCATTGGCCTACACCATTCACTACCTTATGTAAAAAGGTTTAATCGATTATTTAATTAGGTCATCGAATTAAATACTCCAGTCATAACATATCAACAATTCATTTTATACGTTTTCATGCCATAAAACTTAACCATTTTTTTTATTTTACAAACCAAGCAAGATTGGTTTAAACAAATTCTAAATCGCTTAAAATAATTTGAAACGATTTATAAATTGATTTTGAATAAAAATCGATTGCTGAAATCTACGAATTAGTGAAACTAACAAGTCACAAACGAAGTCGAAATGGGTCTAAACTCGGCCGAGAAAGAGCCTGGATGGACCTAAATTGTTAACCATGGTCTCTATCAGGTAACAGCCCAAAAACAGAATTTAGACATTTGAATTAAAAATTCAGACGTCGGAATTCACATTTTCCTAAAACAGCAAGGATTTAGCTCATTTTGGTACATTTCAGACACCTGAATTTTTTTTTGGTCAGATGTTTGAATTGAAATTCAAATATTTGAATTAAAAATTTCAGACACCTGAATTGCTCTGCTGGTGCCATAATTATCTATAGTAGGTCGGACATATGACCTAAATAATTCAGACGTTTGAATCATGTTCCAAAGCACAATTAGCTTAGAAAAATGTTCAAAACGATATCGACAAATGTCCAAAGGCCTATGATGTTATATACATGTATATGAGGCTTCTAAGACTTTCTAAAACAACTTAAAACACACAAATGCACATGCACAAACATTCATACAAGAGATTTGCTATTGGTTTGATTATAAATTCAAAGGTGAACTAAATTCCAAACCCAGGCATGCATAAGCGATCAAATGACTTCTGAAGACTTAAGACTTTGACGGGTCGGCAGCGGAGCTTCACAAGACCATAAATCCACTCATAGCATATGAATTAGATCATATGGACAATCCTCACCATAATTTTCAACTCAATGCAACATAAATACCTGAAATCATCTAAGTTACACTAGCATATCCATTCCACTAGCATATGAATACCCAAATGAACCTTAAGTCACTCTTTTACAAGGCAATAGCTTGTAGCATAGTTTTGAGTTCATGAATAACTCACCTATATCAATTAAAAATGATTTTTATTGCAATACTTAACATTTATCCTCATGTTAAACTCATATGATCTATCAATAGTCATTTCATCAACCCAAACTTAATTAGCTACCTCATATTTAACTAATACTAGCCCTTTTTGTATCTCACAACACATATTATAATAGAAAATCTCACTTTTTATCATTTGAGATGGAAGTTCTCACCTTTACTTGATTACAAACAAGGAATATATCCAATAACAAGCAAAATCAACCTCTCTTATAATATTGCATGTAAATCTCCAATCTAAGCGCATATAAATAGTTTTTCTAAGAGTTATTGATATACACGTAAATATGTATGATTTATCCACTTATTTATCATATTTTCTCTTAAAAATAATTGATACTGTGTATTTATAGTTGTGTTTTCAAGTTATTTATGATGAATGGAGTTGATGCACTTATTTGTTGAAAAGCTTAAAGGATTGGTGTATGAAGAGTGTTGGTTTTGAGAGCAAGATTAAAGCTTGAAGAAATGTTGCTGTTCAACCACCTTCTGCCACATATTTAATGATTCAATGCCTTTTCATAAAGATAGCTTGTCGCAGATGTTATGGAGTTCCTATTCATGCTCAAAACAATTGAATTTGATGTCATTTGATGTCCGCAAGCTAGCTATGCCAATTTCAAATCCATTCACATTGCGTTCACATTAGCTCATTTGCAAGGCCTCTCATTCATGTTGCGTTCACACTGGTTTATGTGTTATTTTAGAAAAGGGATTTTGTCCCACATTGTGTAATTAGACTCTTAGTCTTGGCCAATGCAACTATAAGTACACTGTATCTCCTTCATTTGTAATTACACTTAGTTTTATTCTGTAATTCTCTTCTTGGAATAAAACTCTTCCTTTTCTTTCAGTTGTTATTTTAATTTATTTATGTTCATGTTATTTAGTTTCTTTTTCTCTTCTTCTTTAGCTATGTCTAGCTAATCCCCTTTGACTAGGGGGTGATGACGCTAATAGATATGATTCAATATGAATCACATAGCCAAAAGAAGAGGACTTTATACATGTAGATCTGGATCTGAATCAAGGGTTAGATCTGAACCTTCATATTCTGTGTTGTTTAAGAGCTATGCTCCTTCACAAGGTATATTCGTGTTCGATCTAACAATTATCAGATTAAGATCTAATTTTAGGGTTTTAGAAATTAATTAATGAATCTGTCCTGATAGTCTATGGTTGTTTAAGAGCCCAGCTCCTACATAGGCTATGCTTGTCATTATTTACTTATTTGTTTCTAAGAACCTAATTATCGTTTATTCTTGTGTGTGACAGAAACATGAATTAGATCTATATTTATTTGTTGACTATTGATGAGTGTGAATCCAATCTATGTCATTATCCCCTAATTGCTTTCTCTTATTATATAAATCTCACTTTTTATTTAATTGTTGTTATTTTCTGTGTTTTCAATCAATCAAAATCCTGGAATAACTTGATTGGATTTATTACTTAAAATATTTTTGGTCCCATAGTTCGACACCCTCTACAACAATCCTTGTTGTTTAGGAAAGCCGAACGGATTTTACAGTTGTTTACAATTGTTTAATTTGTTCGCAAACAAATTTTGGCGCCGTTGCCGGGGACCAAAATAATTTTTATTTTTAAATCCTTCGGGTTATAATTTTTTTCTTTTCTTTTCTTTAGTTTTCTTTCATATAAAAAAACAAAAAAAAATTATTCCTTTTTTTTTCTTTTTTTTCATTATATAAAAAAAACAAAAAATATTTTTGTTAGTTTTATTTTTAATTATATATATATATATTCTCTTGATTAGCTTTGATTTGGTATTTGCTGATTTATATTATGATCTTCTAAATAAGAGAGAAAAAAATTGTAATTTTTTATTTGATTTCATTCCTCTTTCAGTGCCTCTTTAATTTCTTTCCCATTTCATTGCCTTCCTCTTTTTCACAAAAATATAAAAAAATTATTGCTTTCCTTCTTTCTTGACCTCTGTCCATAAATTCTTTCCCTTTTACAATTTTTATAAATTAAAAAAAATCTATTGCTTTCCTTTTCTTTCCATCTCAGCCTTAATTTTCTTTACTGATTTACTTCTTCTATAAATCCCAGCACCTTATGTACCAAGACTGCAATCCTCCACCATCCATTTACATGGCTTACATCTTCCACTAACTTCAGCCAACCCCAAAAAGTAACGAACCAAACTACCACCTCTCCAATCACTCCGCTGCTTTCACGTTCAACTACCTCCCTTCATTGACAAGCAAACAAATTTCATCACTCACATTCACCCCACCGACAAACCCCATAAACTTCATACCCTTCAGATCCACGCAAATCCTCAACCATCATCAAACTGCCCCTCATAATCGGCATTCTCCTCTTCACCATCGTTTCTCCACAAACACATACACCACATCATAACAAAACTCCAACATTGCCACAGCCTTCATCGCCACAAGCCAATACTAGCCACAATCAAACCACCCTCCCAACAACACAGCAATCACCTCCTTCACGCACCCTTCACAAATTCAACTCCATACAAAACTACTGTTTCATCAAGCCCTCCACTATAAATTTCCCCTTCACCAAATTTCCGATCAGTTTGCTCCACATCTTCACACCAAAAACCAGACACAATCCCTACCATCTAACAGCCATTACTTCACACTTCATAAATCAATTGAGAAATCCCCTCGAACCACATCGGCAACCCTCTTTCCATACACTTGCGTTGCAATAGACCAAACTGCACCTTTAACTCCACTATCGTTCAACCCTTCTGTCAATACCACAAAATCACAAACGGATCGCCTTCTTCCCAAAGCTCAACCGCCATTCCTCAAAACAGACTTCCTTCAAACCCTGAAACCGATACAGAAAATTCCACAAAAACCGAAAATCCTAGCTTTGATAACAATTGATTCGGAGTCCAAGCACCAATAAAAAGAGCGAGTGATCTGAAAAACGATCTGTGTTTGTATTATAGAAATACAAATGAGAAAAATAAAAAGATAGTTTTGTTGAGAGTATACAGTGGATTTCTTTTGCCTGATTCGTTGATTTTATTTGAGGTTGGTGAGTGTTGCTTTGGTAAGGAATAATATGATACTTGTTGACTAGAATTGGGTGGTTTTACCGTGTATGCACTGTATTGGGTGGGATTTTCTTTTGGGCCTTGTCATTTATTTTTGGGCTCCTATCTGTTGAGTTAGTTTTGCTTGTTTATTTTCTTTCGAGCCTAGTTTCTTGGCAGTGTTAGGTTTAGTTCTTTGTTTTCCTTAATTTAGTGTGTGTTTTCTTTAGTTTAGTTTAGTTTTATTTTTCTTTTTTTCTTTTTTTTAATTCCTATATAGTCTTTTTTGTTTTTGTTTCTCTTAAAAAAAAGAGGATGGATTTTGTTTTGGAGTTGAGAAACTAGAAATTTGTTTTTTTTTTTTGGAAGGCATGAATTTCTGTTTTGACCATTTCTTTTGGGAAAGCATTTGTTTCCATTTATTTTGTTGAGTCAAGTGTTGAGTCTAGTTTGTTTGTCAGTTTAGTTTTTATTTTAAACTCCAATTTAGTTTTTTTCCTTATCATTTCTTTAGTTCTCTTTCTCCTTCTTTGTCTCTTAAAAAAAATCCAACAATTAACAGAAGATGACAAGAATAAATCTGCAAACGATTCATACGGGTTGGAGCAGTTGCACACCAAGTGGGGTGTGAACACGCTAGCGCTAATTAATTGCACTGGACGGACTGCCGATCACTGTAAAATTTTCTAAACCCTACAGGTGCTCTCCTGCTTGAAAATTATAGAAATTGCTTGTAAAAATTTATGCAGGTGTCACGGCTTGCTTGTAAAAAATTTATTTCTGCAATTTATTATTCATTGTTTGTTCTGTGTCTGATTATTCTGTGTGTTGATCTGTGCTTGGATATTTTAAAACGAACGTGAGATTAAATTGAAAAGTTTGGCATTGAAAAGTTTATTTTTGAAATCAAATCGAGGATTCCCCAAAGCTCATAGGACAAAATATTTGTTAAATTGGCAATTAGGATTGATACTCTCTGAGGTGTCTAAGGAATGGTAGAGTCTCGAACTCAAACAGGTTCTTAAACCTTCAGTTGTGTTTCTACGGTGATTCAAGGCACACTGATAACCCCTGTTCGAACCTGGCCTAGAATTGTATTCATATAATCCGAAGTTATTAATTTTAACATATTTTTTTAAAGAGCTTTCTTGAAAATGTCTCAATTCCCTTATTCATACGAATTTTACGACAGTTGTGAAAATCAATATAATCCATATAATTTTACACCAAATTCATATGGATATTTTAATAACAACTATTGTACAAGTAATTTGGATTGTACGCCACCAATTTTTCAAAAATTTCAAAATAATCTTGATTTTGCACCGCAAAATTATCAGAATAACGATCAGCTCTCAAGTCTTGAAATAAGTGTTCAAGCTCTACGTGAAGAAAGTCAAAGATTTAATGAATCAAGTCAAAGATTAATTGAATTAATGTGCAACAATTCAAGTGAAAGTTTTCAAAATAATCAAAATCCAGTTTCACCTCCAAATTCAAATGATTTTGATTATAACCCTTGTCAATTCAATTTTGAACTCCAAAATGAATTTAAATTCAAAATGGAAATGCAAATCAATTTCTAAATGATTTTTGCAATGGGAATAATTTCAATTGTGGTGCAACTGAAAACTCTCGTGTAAATAACTATAAACTTGTTTTTGTTGAGCAAACGAACGAAATTGACGACTACTTGAAGTTTCATGAGAAACAAAATCAAATCCAAACGTGTGACGGTTTGAACGATAATCCACCTTTGCCCACAATTGATGATTTTCAACTAACAACTTTTGAAATTGATGAAAATCTTAATGAAATTGTTCAAAGCTCTATAATTGATTTGAATTTAAATTCTCTTGAAAATGAAGATAACAATCTTCAATTTGATCTTCCTCTCTCAAATTATGAAAATTTAGCAACTTTAGATTGTCAACATGACAAAAATGATGAAGTTGTTAACAATTGTTTAAGTGAGGACGACTTTGATGAGCAAAAAATTCTTGAACTGATCAACGATAATGTTGTTGTGTCTGAAATCGAAAATGAAACATTTGAAAACTTTGAAATTCTTGAGACTGAAAACAACGAAACTGCTAAATGTGATTTTAAGCAAAATAATGATTTTTCTGAAATTGTTGAAACTCCTTGCGACTTGATCGTTTCAACTGAACCTCACTGTGATCACTTGTTTTTCAATGATAAATTTCTACAGTGTATAAACTCTTTATGGAATAACACTGTTTTTGAGAAAACACGATTTCGAAATTTACTGAAAATTCATTTGTTTGGTTTTAACTTTAGGTTTACGAATGAACCTTTAGTCAACAAAATTTCAAATATCAAAGTAAAACTGAACAATATTTCTCAAAACAAGTGTGGGGGTGAGAACGATGCACATGTCTCTCAATTTACACATCATATGGACAAGTCAAACTTTGTTTTTGAAACTTTTTCTGAACCCCTGATCACTGACTTCTCTTTAGTTGCTATAGAAATTCAATTCGATTTTCGGATCAATTGTAAGCTTAAAATTTTAAAATTAGCAACTCAAACTTTTTAAAAAACAAAATTTGTTTTTCCAAATCTGAAATGTACTTTATGATTTGGTTTTCTGTGCTTAAGCTGTGTCTCATAATCTTAATGAGGCTGATCCATTGGTCTATTGTGGACCGGTTCATCTATTCGATGATTGCATATTTTCTGCAGGCACATTTGGTAAGTCGCACTAACCATCTTTTGTACATATGTAAATATTTCTCTTCCGTTAAATCAAGTGTGGGGGGAGTCTCATTTTCATTCTGTTTTGCATAGTTTAAGTTTGCATTTTTTTCCCTTTATCGTTTTGCATATTTTTTTTACTTTTCTAAATAAAAAAAATCTCACTTCTATTTACTTTTAAATAAGAAATGATGGAGTTATTAGCAAATAATTTTGGTCGTTCAATTAATTTTTTTGGAAATTTACTTCTCTTAGCGGATAACAAAAGGAAAGTTTGAATTATGAGCAAATTTGGTGTAACTGGTATATTGGGAGATTCGTGGATGATGAGTATGAAATGTTTTCTGAATTGTAATATGATTAAATGAATGGTTGATTTAGACTACTAGCGATAACATTTTAGATCGTTTAAGTGAAATTGTGCTAAGATATTTTCGCTTAACTCTCTCTCTTATGTAAAAAAAAGAAGTATATATATATATAATTATCCAAGGGTATCCAACATTGCTGGTACATCCGGCGCTGGTGTGCAAACCCGTCAAGCTCTTCCCGACACCTTGTTGACAAAGCTAGCGTCGGTATTTCTTGGTCTCATTTTATGAGTTGGACACCTAAGGATTACCAACATCTTGTTGACAAAGTCAGCGTTGGTCTGCACAATCCGCCAAGCTCCGTCCCAAACTCTCATGTCAGTCCGCGAGGCAGTGCATGGGTGGTATACCTTGGTCTTTTTAGTTAGGTGTTTGTAAATGATAATAATAATAAGGCAAATAATTTTCAAAATAAAGAGAGAGTTAGTACTTAAAATCCAAGCACACTCTTCACTTATTCGACCTAACTTGTTAACAAAAAGGAAGTTGAGACGCCGTTTTGCGATTGTTGATATCGATTATAGAATTCATTTCATATTTGCACTATGTTTCTATCAAAACAACTGGCCAAGCCGGAGGAGTTTGTAACAACAACATGACTTTTGTTTGAAGTTTTGATTAGTAACGGACTCAAATTTCATAGTGACGACCCAAATTTGTGTTAACTCATTCGTGTAATATTTAAAAGTAAATTGGCCATTTGTAAATATTCCATTAAAAACATGCATTCATATTGTAAATATTTTCAATTTTGCATTTTGTACATACTTTTTGCTTTTGGATTTTGTGGGTAGTATCCACTGAAAACCCTCACGAGACAACACTCGTCCTACTGGGAAGACCGAAAGGTTTAAAGGCTTGTTGCGTATGCTCAATGAAATCGTGCTCCCTACGAAAACGGATTTATCTTTGTTTTTTTTACTTTATTCGAGGACGAATAAAAAGATAAGTGTGGTGGTATTTGATATACACGTAAATGTGTATACTTTATCCACATATTTGTCTTATTTTCTATTAAAAATAATTGATACTGTGTATTTATAGTTGTGTTTTCAGGTTATTTATGATGTCTGAGTTGATGCACTTATTTGTTGAAAAGCTTGAAGAATTGGTGTATGAAGAGTGTTTATTTTGAGAGCTAGATTAAAGATTGAAGAAATGTTGTTGTTCAACCACCTTCTGCCACATATTTTATGATTCAATGCCTTTTCATAATGATAGCTTGTCGCAGATGTTATGGAGTTCCTATTCATTTTCAAAACAATTGAATTTGATGTCATTTGATGCCAGCAAGCTAGCTTTGCCAATTGCAAATCCATTCACATTGCGTTCACATTAGCTCATTTGCAAGGCCTCTCATTCATGTTGCATTCACATTGGTTTATGTGTTATTTTAGAAAAGGGATTTTGTCCCACATTGTGTAATTAGCCTCTTAGTCTTGGCCAATGCAACTACAAATACACTGTATCTCCTTTATTTGTAATTACACTTAGTTTTATTCTGTTGTAATCTTCTTGGAATAAAACTCTTCTTCTCCCTTTCTCTCAGTTGTTATTTTATTTATGTTCATGTTATTTAGTTTCTTTTTCTCTCCTTCTTTAGCTATGTCTAGCTAATCCCCTTTGATTAGGGGGTGATGACGCTAATAGATATGATTCAATATGAATCACATAGCCAAAAGATGAGGACTTTATACATGTAGATCTGGATCTGAATCAAGGGTTAGATCTGAACCTTCATATTCTATGTCGTTTAAGAGCTATGCTCCTTCACAGGGTATATTCGTGTTCAATCTAGCAATTATCAGATCTAGATCTAATTTTAGGGTTTTAGAAATTAGTTAGTGAATCTGTCCTGATAGTCTATGGTTTTTTAAGAGCCCAGCTTTTGCATAGGCTATGCTTGTCGTTATTTACTTATTTGTTTCTAAGAACCTAATTATCGCTGATTCATGTGTGTGACAGAAACATGAATTAGATCTATATTTATTTGTTGGCTATTGATGAGTGTGAATCCATTCTTTGTCATTATCCCCTAATTGCTTTCTCTTATTATATAAATCTCTCTTTTTATTTAATTGTTGTTATTTTCTATATTTTCAATCAATCAAAATCCTGGGATTACTTGATTGGATTTATTAATTAAAATATTTTTGGTCCCAGAGTTCGACACCCTCTACAACAATCCTTGTTGTTTAGGAAAGCCGAACGGATTTTACAGTTGTTTACAATTGTTTAATTTGTTCGTAAAAAGTTAGGTCATAGGAATCATCAAAAATCAAAGAGGAGATAAGCTAGAGAAAATGGAAAATGTAACACCCCATATTTTCTGTGGATATTAAAGTAACGAATTAAAGAATACTTAATTTTAAAAGTGAGAATTAAGGGAAACGGGTTACGCCATTGTGTTTGTCTTGGAATTCTGCTTGAGATAGAGTCCGAGTTTGCGTGAATCGAACTCCGTATGAAGAAGTTATGGAGTTCAGAAGATTTCATGTTTAAACAGAAAACATAAATAATAATTAAACATCTCAAACCAAGTTTAAAATTCGATATTCAAGCAGAATAAGCTGAGTGGGAAAATTCTCGCTCAAGGTGTTGACCTCCCCAAGGTTAGTCGACATAGGTGTCGACCCCCCTATAGGGGTGTCGACATAGGTGTCGACCCCCTGTAAGGGAGTCGACCCCTGTTGTCCCGGATCTGGCCGATGACGTGTTTCGCCATGTGCCGCTTTCTGATTCGCTGTGTGAAGTGGTATTCTGCTATGGACGATTCTGATGACTTCTAGACTGATCTGAAGGCTCTAAATCTCCCTATTCACCTATAAAAAGACCCCTAAACCTATTGTTTTCTCCACACAGATTCATAGGCGTTTATATGCTGCTAAAACCTGAAGTGATCTAGCCTCCACCTTAATCAATCAAATTAGAGTTTTCAAGTTAACAATTAAAGTCTACATCAAAGGAACAGCTAATCAAATTCAGAAATCAAATCCCAGAATTCAAGTCCGTTCTGTAATTTGTAAGTTCATGTCACTTTCAGAAATAAAAGTTAATTGTGATTCTGACATTGTAATAAATCTAAATTTGAGATTATGCCTATTTATATCTGTCTTTTTATATCCATTGGATCTATCTCATTGATATTATTATGTCCATTCTTTGTCTCTTCTTTCCTTCTTCCCTTTTTGTTTTATAGCCAGGCTACTGCGAGCCTGAGCCAAATCTCATAAGAGATGAACGTACGTTGGAAAAAATTGGACATAATATGTGATTTGGACATGTCCAACGCTAAAATTGGGAAAAGTATTAAATTATGTATAATTGGGCATAAATGATTTGAGGACATAACACATGTTGTATTCAAAACATAAAGTGTATCGAACATATGACTTGAGATTTGAGGCATAAATTATATTGGACATATGACTTGGGATTTGGGGCGTAAATTGAACTGTAAACATGTAAGGCATAGTACATGTTGCGGTTTAAGACCTAATGTTGGGATATATAAATATATATGATAGTTTATTACTTCGAAGAAGGAGATTATTGTGATGTATGGCTTAGGCATGAAAACCTATAGTAAGATAGGGATAGCTATTAAATGTGAACACACCTAAATTGAGATTTTTGGTAAATTGGCATACACTGTAATTGAAGGCCATAATTTGGCATAGTTTATACTGTGAATCATGATTGGGGGTTTTTGGATGGTGCAATATGACTAAACTTTAGGGCATGTGTTATATTTTTGTTTTTGGGGCATGACTATTATTGCAAATTTGGGAAAATTGGGTGTAACCTATTTTGAGTAATAACTTGAATTTGAATTTGTGCGGCATAACTTGCAATCAACTTTGTTGGGGTATAACTTGAGAATTGGAACATGAATAGTTTTTTCAATTTGGGATGATTAGCATATAAAATCTAGACTTGGACATATATGGTAAATATGCTAAAAGATAAACATGCCTAACCCAAGGTTAGATTGAGTTGCGGTGTAAAACTACCCAGAACCGCCCGGCACATCCAGTAACTGCAACAACACAGATCTAATGTGAGAGGTGAGCGCATTTAGCCCAAAACCCGAGGTTAGAATGAGTATGCGGTAGAAGTGTTCTCGGAACCACCTGGCACATCCAGCAACCGCAAACAACAATTCTAATTTGAGAGGTTGGGGCATTAATAAATTAATTAATGCCAGTAAACAGACATGCTAAGAATGGTAAGGTTAAGTAAAATTTAGAACACTTAATCGTTATAACATGTTAATTAGACAAGAAGGTGGGGTTGAGTAAATTTAGAACACTTAACCGTTATAACACGTTAATTAGACAAGAAGGTGGGGTTAAGTAAATTTAGAACAATTAACCGTTATAACATGTTAATTAGACAAGTGAGTGGGGTTAAGTTAACCGATATGGCATGATGAATGAGAAGGGTTAAGCTAATAAGAAACACTTATCCAATATGACACGATGAATGAGTAGGGTTAAGTTAATAAGAAACACTTAACCAATATAACATGATGAATGGGAAGGGTTAAGTTAACATAAGAAGGAAACACTTAACCAATGTAACACGACAAATGGGTGGGTTAAGTTAACTTGAATTGATTGATGACACTTAACCAATATAGAATGATGAACGCATGGGGTTAAGTTATTAAGAAACACTTAACCAACGTAACTTGATGTACGAATGGGGTTAAGTTAATAGGAAATACTTAACCAATATAACATGACGAATGAACGGGGTTAAGTTAATAGGAAACACTTAACCAATCCAACATGACGAGTGAGAAGGGTTAATAAGAAACACTTAACCAACATGACATGATGAGCAGGTGGGTTAAGTTGACATGGACGCACAATACTTAACAAATATGACATAATATGTGGAAGGGTTAAGTACATATCGGGTTAGTGGGTAATATTAGTAAATATAGGCCCATAAACTTAACCATTAAGTAAACATGTTTGAATTAGTGGGAGGGTTAAGTACATATCGGGTTGGTGGGTAATATTAGTAAATATAGGACCACAAACTTAACCAGTAAGAAACCCTAGTAACGGGGACCCATTTCAGTAGTAACCCACATGGATGTATCAAGGTACCCTGAAACTAGGCAGGGTCGGGCACGATTACTGGGCTGATTATAAGCGGTCAAAATAGCGGTAGGGGGTACGTCAGCGTAGGTTCCGACGGATTACGGGTGTGCACGTACTCCGGAGTGGGAAAAAGCAGGCACTGGGTACCAGTAGTTATACACTGTGCATCTTGAATCGTGTCGAGTTACTATCATAGTGACTGATACACCTTATGGTGGGACCAGCACAAGGTATCTACATGCAAGAGAGGGCCGATTGACATAGACACATGGAACATTAATACAAGTTGGGAGCCGATCCATAGCGTAGTAAGGGTACATCTAACATATTCATGGCAATTAGGCAGATTGACGTGGAATCCTCATAATTGATGTACACCTTAAGGCTACCACAATTGCAGCGGATTGGGATCACATTATCATATGAACGTTTTATACAGAATACTAGTTGGGACGCTAGTTAGGTGGTGCAGAGATATAAAAACCAGAATAACAAGGTAGTAACGAAGCAGAGAAAGAGTAGAAGCGCATTCAGTTTATCTTGCCTTATCATATCTATGTTAATCGTATGTTATCTTGTTATCCTTGTTATCACAGTATTGTCTTATATTCAGTTTATTCATGTCATGATACTTTTGCCTATTTTCACGCTGAAAGCCACTGGACTTACCAGACTTATGTCTGACCCAGTTTGTCTCGCCTCTTTTCTTCCGTTTCCCCCCGGTTCACAGGGAGGAAATGTTACCACTTAGCTCAGTTTTCTTTCCAAGCACGGAGATAGTCAATGTAATGCTTTAGACTCTCTCTTCCACTGCTATGGCCGGTTCATGCTTTATTAGGGAATATCATTGTTATTTTTATGCTTCTTTTATACTTGGAAGTTTTTGAATCAAGACAGAAGTTTTATGTATTACTTTTAAGTATAATGGAGACAATAGTTGTAAAAGCTTGACTGAACCACATTGTTTATAAAATGACTTTATTTTTTGCTTCTTTATTTGTCTATCTTGTAGTTTATCTGCATCTTTTACCTATAACGCTCCACAGAAGTTAAGGCATTCCCTTTGTGAGCGACCTTAACGGAGGTGGGGTGTTACACTTGGTATCAGATCTGAAGGTTACCGGATCAGATAGAAGATTTGAAAAATTATTTTCAAAACAGTTTTAAAAAGAAGCATTTTCTAAAGAAAAGTTTTGTTTTAAAGGCATATTCCCCAAAGCCATATGCACTATCTTTTATCCTCTGTTTGAATCCTTGTTTCCTTCTTTCCTGAGTCTCTGGGGCTCCTGGCTTTCTAGGAGGTAACCTCATCACGGCATGGCTCCGTAGGTTTGATTAGACTACGACACCTATCAAAGGGCAAAGAAGTGCCCAACCTCCATCCATAGTCGCAGTAGTTTCACCTGCAGCTAATTTTCTTTCAAGCTTTGTAGGGATTTCCATGTGATGGAGGCAGCTTTCAAGATACTTGTCAACAAGTTACACAAGGATGGAAAAGATGAGAATGAGGGAGTTTGGCTAAGGAACACAACCCAAGGATGAGAAACTCATGGATATGGACTTGGTTCACGATGGAGGAAAGAATAGGAAAATCTAAGACAAGAGGAAGTGTCGTTATTATGATATAACGGGTCATATAATTAAGGACAAGGGCAAGAACAAAGGACAAGATTTCCCGGAGGGCAAGTGCATGCTCTCACCGCTAGCGTACCTAAGAGAGAGGTAGTAAAGCTTTGGTTGAAAAAGTTTAGTTTTCTTTTGATCGTCTTGTTAGTACACTTTTGATCTTAGCACTTCACATTCGTTTATATCTGCTTCCATAGTTGAGTCTCTGCACCTTAGTACTTGTATAATAGAAGATCCTATTATTGTCTCAAATCCAGTAGGTGATTCGTCTCATTTATCTTTGATTTGTAAGGATTTTAGAATAGCTATATTAAGTATTGAGTTTAAGTGTAATGCTTATGTTTTCGGGTTTCATGGGTTATGGGTTGATTCTAGGCATGGATTGTTTAGCTAGTAATTGTGAAAGGAGGGTAGTTAGGCTTTCGACTTGCCTCGGGAATACCCTCGGGATTCCATGCGATCCTAAGGGATCAGTTTGTCTTAGCTATCTAGAATCACTTGATACATCTATCGACAATTTTCGATCCGTTGGAGTAGTCCATGAGTACGCAGATTTTTTTGATTAGGGTAGGGGTTTGTCCCCTAAAACGCGAGATAGACTTCTGCATATATCTAGTTAACAATGCAAAACCAGTTGCATTACCTGCACGACACATGAATCCAAGGGAAAGGAAAGGCTCAGTAAACAAGTAAAAGAGTTACTTGAAAAAGGGTTCATAAGGTGAAGTATTTCTGAATGGGGTGCTCCAATCATTTTCGTTACAAAGGCAGATGGTTCACTTTGCTTGTGCATAGATGATATTTTGGAATGAGGAAGAACATGCTTTGCATCTAACGGAAGTCTCGGATACCCGCCAAGCGCACCGACTTAAGGCGAAGTTCTCCAAAAATGCCATTTTTGGAGAGAAGAAGTAAGGTTTCTAGTACATATGGCGTCCAAAGAAAGGATAGCAGTAGATCCCGCAAAAGTAGTTGCGGTGCAAGACTGGAAGGCCCCAAGGAATGCAACAGAAGTAAGAAGATTTCTTGGAGTAGCGGGCTAATATAGGAAGTTCATTAAGTACTTTGCGAAGGTATTAGCCCCACTTACTATATTGACGAAGAAGAATCTAATCATCTTAGTATATACACTTGGTAACATGGTTAGCATATGTTTATTTTCAAGAGATGGTTCTGGGAATGTTAGCATGACACGGCAGAAGTTGTAGTGCCAAGTATACTATAAGGAGAAAAGGTGAAACGGAAGGCGACAGTGAAATGAGTTCCAACGCATATTCTGGAAATAGAAATTAAGAAGCTATGCAAATCGTGAAGTTAAGACATTCAGAGCAATATGGAATGAAGCTCAAGAAGATGCGACTTAGAAGACTGAAGAATAAATACGCGCATCATACCCTTTTTGAGGGTATATCCTTGATCTCTCTTTTTCTGTAAAGTTTATTTGCTAGTCTTTATCCTTTAAGTATATCCTCTCGATCCTTAGGTAGAAGCAAATGGATGTAAATATGTGTTTGAGACATGTTATGTTTGGTGGATGCAAGTGGATGTAAGTGTTTGCTAGTGGTTGCTCGTGGATGCATATACACACATTAGGTACTAGATCGGCTCAGCCACTTTCATATTGCATATGCATGAGTGAATTTTTATATATATGAATTAAAACTTGATGTGTTATCATATGGATGTCGCATTTGTATGAATGATTGTGAACTCATATTGAAAATATAAAGTATACATAATGGTCTCATGGCACTAACTTAAATTCGCATTAAGGAGGTCAACTGAATCAGTAGACCGCCTGATTTTGCATTAGATAAGGACATGTACACACACTATGCATATGATCATGAAAGCATTAGAAATCTTTTAAAGGAAAATAGATGCCTGTGATTGAATGTTTGAGTAGATGGATGTTGGATGTTAGGACACATTCTCTTTGACTTGGAGATTTTGGGGATGAAATCCTTTAAAGGATTGGAGAATGTAACACCCCGTATTTCCTATGGATATTAAAGTAATGAATTAAAGAATAATTAATTTTAAAAGTAAGAATTAAGGGAAACGGGTTACGCCATTGTGTTTGTCTTGGAATTCTGCTTGAGATAGAGTCTGAGTTTGTGTGAATCGGACTCCGTATGAAGAAGTTATGGAGTTCAAAAGATTTCATGTTTAAATAGAAAATATAAATAATAATTAAACATCTCAAACCAAGTTTAACATTCGAAATTCAAGCAAAATAGGCTGAGCGAGAAAATTCCCGCTCAGTGTGTCGACCCCCAAGGGGGAGTCGACATAGGTATCGACCCCCCTATAGGGGTGTCGACATAGGTGTCGACCCCACCTATAGAGGTGTCGACCCCTGTTGGCCCAGATCTGGCCAATGACGTGTTTCGCCACGTGTCGCTTTCTGATTCGCTGTGTGATGTGGTATTCTGCTCTGGACGATTTTGATGAATTCTAGACTGATCTGAAGACTCTAAATCTCCCTATTCGCCTATAAAAAGACCCCTAAACCTATATTTTTTTCTCCACATGAATTCATAAGCGTTTATATGCTGCTAAAACCTGAAGTGACCTAGCCTCCACCTTAATCAATAAAATTAGAGTTTTCAAGTTAACAATCAAAGTCTACATCAAAGGAATACCTAATCAAATTCAGAAATCAGATCCAAGAATTCAAGACCGTTCTGTAATTTGTAAGTTCATGTTAGTTTCAGAAATAAAAGTTAATTGTGATTCTGACATTGTAATAAATCTGGATTTGAGATTTTGCCTATTTCTATCTGTCTTTATATGTCCGTTGGATCAATCTTGAAACACCCCACCTCCATTAAGGTAACTCACAAAGGTAATGCCTTAACTTCGGTGGAGCATTATAGGTAAAGGATGCAGATAAATTACAAGACAGACAAATAAAGCAGCGGAAAATAAAATCATTTTTATAAACAACTTAATTAAGTCAAGCTTTTACAACAGTTGTTTCAATCATACTTAAAAGTAATACATAGAACTTCTGTCTTGATTTAAAAACTTCCAAGTATAAAAGAAGCGTAAAAATAACAATGATATTCCCCAATAAAGCATGAACCAGCCATAGCAGTGGAAGAGAGAGTCCAAAGCAATACATCGACTATCTTCGAGCTTGGAAAGAAAACTGAGCTAAGTGATAACATTTCCTCCCTGTGAACCTGGGGAGGGGGAAACGGAAGAAAAGAGGCGAAACAAAACTAGGTCAGACATGAGTCTGGTAAGTCCAGTGACTTTCACCATATAAACAGGCAAAAGCATCTTGACATGAATAAACTGAATATAAGACAATACCATGAGAACAAGGATAACATGATAACATAGGATAAGTATAAGGTATGATAAGGCAAGATAAAATGAATGCGCTTCTACTCTTTCTCTGCTTCGCTACTACTTTGTTATTCTAATTTCTATATCTATCTCTGCACCACCTAACTAGTGTCCCAACTAGTAATCTATATAAAATGATAACGTGATCCCAATCCCCGTAAATTGTGGTAGCCTTCAAGTGTACACCTAACTAGTGTCCCACCTACTTGTCATGTTACTTTGGTTAAGTGTTGCCTTCTTGTGTCAACTTAACCCAACCACAAATCAGGTTATACTGGTTAAGTGTTGCCCTCTTGTTTAAACTTAACCTTACCACAAATCAAGTTATATTGGTTAAGTGTTTTTTATTACTTAACCCTACCATTCATCATGCTGTACTGGTTAAGTGTTTCCTATGAACTTAACCTTAGTCATTCATGTTATATTGGTTAAGTGTTCCTATGATAACCCTAGTCATCCATCTTGTTCATTAGCATTAATTGATTTATTAATGCACCAACCTCTCACATTAGATATGTGTTTTTGCGGTTACTGGATGTGCCGAGCGGTTCCGAGCAGTTTTACACCACAACTCAATCTAACCTCGGGTTTTTCTTGGGCATGATGCACTAACCTCTCACATTAGATAGGTGTTGTGGTTACTGGATGTGCCGGGCGGTTCCGGGCAGTTTTACACCACAACTCAATCTAACCTTGGGTTAGGCATGTTCATCTTTAATCTACACATTTACCCTATATACCCAAATCTAGATTTTACATGCTAATTACCAAATTCACCAAAACGAGTCATGTTACATTTTACACCCAATCTTAATTTAATGCTCAAGTTACCCCAAAATCGCAACAATAACAATTTTGCCCAAAACTTGATTTATATGCCAACTTCCTACTTTGTCGTTCATGCCAATTCTAGGTTCAATATGTCAAATTACATATTCCATAATTCATGTCAAATTGCATCTTAATAGTTATGCCAAGTTATGCCAAAAAATGTCAATTTCATATTATACCCAATTTCCCCCGCATTCATAACGTACGTATTTCGAGATTCAACTCAAGATTCATAATATAAGGGGAGAAGCAAGATGGAACATCGTAAGAATAGGCATAGTCATATGATGATAAGAACTACTGGTCCAATAAACTTGATGTACTATAAAGACAAGTTTTGCAAGGAATACATTGCAGGCATATAGATATGGTAAGAATTATATCATGAACTTAAAAAGGATTACAATTCCGATATACAAGAAGGATAGAAATGATTGGACCGGTTTCATAGTCAAAAATGACTCCCAAAGACATATATACTCAAGCGCAGATTTCAATGAAAGGATAGCTTACATCAGGCATATTCTCATATCCGTTTTATTACATGTCACAATTAGATTTAGGTGTTCAAATCTTAAAAGTAACTGACTTACACAACAAAGGCAAATCTTGTTTTCATGCCTAAGCCATACATCACTATACACCTTAATCTTCTTCTTCCAAATCATAAACTATCATATATATATATGCCCCAATTTTTAGATCTTAAGCCACAACGTGTACTATGCCTTATATTTACAGTTCAATTTACGCCAAAAATCCCAAGTCATATGTCCAATACTTTATGTTTTAAATCTCAAGTCATATGTCCAATACTTTATGCCTCAAATCCAAAGTCATATGTTCGATACACTTTATATTTTGAATACAACATGTGTTATGTCCTCAAATCAGTTACAACTCAATTATGACCAATTTTATTTCCAACGTACGTTCATCTCTTATGAGATCTGGCTCAAGGTAGCAGTAGCCTGGCTATAAAACAAAAAGGGAAGAAGGTAAGAAGAGACAAAGAATGGACATAATATTATCAATAAGATAGATCCAAAGGATATAGAAAGACAGGCATAATCTCATATCCAGATTTATTACAATGTCAGAATCACAATTAACTTTTATTTCTGAAAGTAATGTGAACTTACAAATTACAGAAGGGTCTTGAATTGTGGGATTTATATTCTGAAACCGAATAGCTCTCCCTTGAAGTAGACTATTTGTTCTTCTAATTTAGATTTGATTTGATTCTTAGAAATAGTTGTTGAATTAGCCTTTGAATCTCTACTAGAACCCTAAACTTGATTCTACGAAGGACTTGAGCAGCATAACCCCATCTTAGATTTATTTTGATATGAATTAGGGTAGAGTATAGGCGTAATGAAGTTGTGTGGAGAGAAAGTGAGGTTTGGGGGTGTTTAAATATCTTAGGAGCAACGAATCTGGTCAGAACAGGTGTCTAAAAGCAGAAAAACGAATCTGTCCATGGATCTGGAAAAGGGGGGAGGTCGACCCCCAGGTCGACCCCATGGTCGACCTATCCTACGTAGTTCGACCCCCAGATCGAACCCCTGGTCGACCTGGGTGCTGGGAGGGAAATTTCCAGCCCAGCCTGGGTGTGTGATTTGAATTTCGAAACTCTAAATTTGAATTCGGGCTGGTTTTTATTTTAAATTCCTGAAACTTCTAAGTGCCATAACTTCTTCATACGGAGTCCGATTTACGCAAACTCGGACTCTATCTCAAGTAGAATTTCGTGACGAACGCAATGGCGTAACCCCTTTCCCCTAATTCTTCTTCTAAAAATTAAGTATACTTTGATTTGTTACTTTGACGTTCACAGAAAATACGGGGTGCTACATTCTCCCCTCCTTAAAGGATTTCGTCCCCGAAATCTTCAAGTCAAGAAGAATGTATATCCTACCATCCAATCGTCCGTCTACTCAACCATCAAACACAGGCATCCATTGTCCTTAAAAGGTTTTTAATGCTGTATGAACATATGCAGAGTGTGTGTATATGTTTCTTATCTAATGCAAAATCAGGCGGTCTACTGATCTAGTTGACCTCCTTAATGTGAATCATGAGAGTGTCATGTGTCCAATATGTATGCAAATATCCCTAATCATGTAAATACTATATGTGTGTGTATTCACTCATCCATATGCAACATCCATATGATAACACATCAAGTTTCAATCCATATACAAATACATTCATATGCATATGCAATATGAAAGTGACTGAGCCGACCTAGTGCCTAATGTGTGTGTATATGCATCCACGAGCAGCCACTTGCAACCATCAATCATAACATGTTTCAAATACATGTTTACATCCACTGGTTTCTACCTAAGGATCGAGGATAGGACCGAGAGGATATACTTAAAGGATAAAGACTAACATGCAAATAAACTTTACAAAAAAAGAGGAATCAAGGATATACCCACAAAAAGGGTATTATGTGCTTATCTGGTCTTCAGTCTTCTAAGTCGCATCTTCTTGAGCTTCGCTTCATTATGCTCTGACTGTCTTGACTTCACGATTGCGAAGCTTCTTGACCTTCATTTCCAAAACCTACTAGTAAAGATAGGACCTCGATCACTTACTATGCTAGAGGGTATCCAGTGTAGTCGAACTATCTTTCCAAGATAAACAGATGTTAACCATGATACCAAGTGTATATACTAAGATGATTAGAGGTCTCTCTTCTACTTAGCTTATCCATCATATCACAAATCTGAGGGTCGATATCTCTCATGCAAACCATCCTAATCGAACTTGACATCCCTCAAGTACAAGCCCCAAAGGCCTAAATCAATATCAGACAAGCACCCAAGGAATACCTCCTACGAATTTGGACGATTTATGTGAGACGATACTAGCAAAACAACCAAACAATTGAGCACTTAAACGACTCTGGCTATCCTCGCCAATCTTGTTCCAAAACTATCGTTGATCGCATAACTGGCTTTGCATTGTCAACTAGATATATGCGGTAGTCTATCTCGAGTTTTAGGGGGAAAACCCCTAACCTAATCAAAACATCCGCGTACTCGTGGACTACTCCAACGGATCGAAAATCGTTGATAAATACATCAAGCGATTCTTGGTAGCTAAGCCTAACTGATCCCTTAGGATCGCACGAAATCTCAAGGGTATTCCCGAGGCAAGTAAAAGGTCTAACTACCCTCCTTTTGCAATTACTTCCTAACCCTCCCATGCCTAGAATCAACCCATAGCCCATAGAACCAAAAACATAAGCATTAATATAGCTATTCTCAAATCCTCACAAACCAAAGATAAATGAGTCGAACCAGCAACTGGATTTGAGACAATAATGGGATCCTCTACTATACAAGTTCTGAGGTGCAGAGACTCAACTATGGAAGCAGATATAAATGAATGTGAAGCGCTAAAATAAAAAAGAGTACTAACAGGATGATCAAAAAGAAAAACTGGACTTTTTCAACCAAAGCTTTACTACCTCTCTCTCAGGTATGCTGGTGGTGAGAGCATGCACTTGCCTTCCGGAAAATCATGTCCTTTGTTCGTGCCTTTGTCCTTAATAATGACACTTCCTTTTGTTTTAGGTTTTACTATTCTTTTCTTTCTACCTCCTTTGTGAACCAAATCCATATCCATGAGTTCCTCATCCTTGGGTTGTGCTCCTTAGCAAAAATCCCTCAGTCCCATCTTTACTATCCTTGTGTAACACGTTGACAAGTCTCTTGAAAGCTGCCTCCATTGCATGGAGAATCCTACAAAGCTCAAAAGAAAATTAGCCGCAGGTGAAACTACGGCTGGTGTAGATGGAAGTTGGGCACTTATTTTCCCTTTGACAAGTGTCGTAGTCTCATCGAGCCTACGGAACCATGCCGCGATGAGGTTACCTCCCAGAAAGACAGGAGCCCCGGAGACTCAGAAAAGAAGGGAACATAGGATCAAAAGACAATGCATATGGCTTTGGGGAATATGCCTTTAAAACAAAACTTTTCTTTTGAAAATGCTTCTTTTAAAATCGTTTTTAAAATAATTTTTCAAATCTTTTATCTGATCCGGTAACCTTCAGCTCTGATACCATGTGAAACACCCTACCTCCGTTAAGGTCACTAACAAAGGGAATGCTTTAATTTCGATGGAGCATTATAGGTAAAAGATGCTGATAAATTACAAGACAGACAAATAAAGCAGGGGAAAATAAAGTCATTTTTATAAACAACTTAATTCAGTCAAACTTTTACAACAGTTGTTTCAATCATACTTAAAAGTAATACATAGAACTTCTGTCTTGATTTAAAAACTTCCAAGTATAAAAGAAGCTTAAAAATAACAATGATATTCTCCAATAAAGCGTGAACCAGCCATAGCAGTGGAAGAGAGAATCCAAAGCAATACATTGACTATCTTCGAGCTTGGAAAGAAACCTGAGCTAAGTGATAACATTTCCTAACTATGAACCCGGGGAGGTGGAAACGGAAGAAAAGAGGCGAAACAAAACTAGGTCAGACATGAGTCTGGTAAGTCCAGTGACTTTCAACATATAAACTAGCAAAAGCATCGTGACATGAATAAACTGAATATAAGACAATACCGTGAGATCAAGGATAACATGATAACATAGGATAAGTATAAGGTATGATAAGGCAAGATAAACTGAATGTGCTTCTACTCTTTCTCTGCTTCGCTACTTTGTTATTCTGATTTCTATATCTATCTCTGCACGACTAACTAGTGTCCCAACTAGTAATCTTAATAAAATGATAACATGATCCCAATCCCCATAAATTGTGGTAGCCTTCAGGTGTAAATCTATCGTGAGGATTCCACCTCAATCAGCCTAATTGCCATGAACATGCTAGATGTACCCTTACTACCCTATCGATCGGCTCCTGAAACACCCCACCTCCGTTAAGGTCACTCACAAAGGGAATGCCTTAACTTTGGTGGAGCACTATAGGTAAAAGATGCAGATGAATTACAAGACAGACACATAAAGCAGCGTAAAATAAAATCATTTTATAAACAATGTGGTTCAGTCAAGCTTTTACAATAGTTGTCTCAATCATACTTAAAAGTACTACATAGAACTTCTGTCTTGAATTAAAACATAAAGAAGCATTAAAACAACAGTAAGGCAGCATAAATCCCCAATAAAAGAGTATCCAAAGCCAGAGCCCAAGGAAAAAGATTCCAAGCAATACATCTACTCTCTTCAAGTTGGAAATGATCCGATCTAAGCTAAAGTGTTCCCTCCCTGCGGACCTGGGGGGAGTGGGGACAGAAGAAAAGAAGACGAAAGAAAATGGGTTAGACATGAGTCTGGTAAGTCCAGTGACTATTTAGTATGTAAACAAGAAAAAGGGTCATGACATGAATAAACTGAATCTAGGACCATACCCAAGAAATAAGATAATAAGGCTGAATATGCCATCGCACTTATTTCACTTCTCTGCACAATCTAACTAGTGTCCCAACCAGTAATCTATATAAAATGATCATATTGTAATGTTCTCCCAATCCCCGCAATTGTGGTAGCCTTCAGGTGTACATCTGTCTTGAGGATTCCACCTCAATCGGCCTAATTGCCATGAACATGTTAGATGTACCCTTACTACTCTATCGATCGACTCCTTACTCGTATTAATTTTTCCTTACGTCTGTGTCAATCGGCCATCTCTTGCATGTAGATACCCTGTGTTGGTCCAACCATAAGGTGTATCAATCCTTATGATAGCAACCCAACATGATTCAAGATGCATGGTGTATAACTACTGGTACCCAGTGCCTGCTTTTTCCCACTCCGCAGTAAGTGCATGCCCGTAAACCGTCGGAACCTGCACTGACGTACCCCTTGCCGCTATTTTGACCGCTTATAATCAGCCTAGTAATCGTGTCCCACCCTGCCTAGTTCAGGGTATCATGTTACATCTATGTGGGTTACTGCTGAAATGGGTCCCCATTATTAGGGTTTCCTACTGGTTAAGTTTGTGGGCCTATATATACAAATATTACCCACCTACATGAGATGTACTTAACCCTCCCACCGATTCATGAATGTTTATTTAATGGTTAAGTTTTATGGGCCTATATTTACTAATATTACCCACCAACCCAATATGTACTTAACCCTCCTTCTGATTCAAGCATGTTTACTTAATGGTTAAGTTTTGTGGGCCTATATTTACTAATATTACCCACCAACCCGATATGTACTTAACCCTCCCGCACATTATGCCATATTGGTTAAGTGTTGTCTATTCATGTTATCTTAACCCACCCATTCATCATGTCATGTTGGTTAAGTGTTTCTTATTAACTTAACTCTCCTTACTTAGCATGTTGGATTGGTTAAGTGTTTCCTATTAACTTAACCCCGTTCATCCATCAAGTTATATTGGTCAAGTGTTTCTTGCTAACTTAACCCCACGTGTTCATCATGTTGTATTGGTTAAGTGTCATTAATCAATTCAAGTTACTTAACCCACCTACTTGTCATGTTACTTTGGTTAAGTGTTGCCTTCTTGTGTCAACTTAACCCTACCATAAAGCAAGTTATATTGGTTAAGTGTTGCCCTCTTGATTTAACTTAACCTTACCACAAATCAAGTTATATTGGCTAAGTGTTTCTTATTACTTAACCCTACCCATACATCATGCTATATTGGTTAAGCATTTCCTATTAACTTAACCTTAGTCATTCATCTTGTTATATTGGTTAAGTGTTGCCCTCTTGTTTTAACTTAACCTTACCACAAATCAAGTCATATTGGTTAAGTGTTGCCCTCTCATTTTAACTTAACCTTACCATTCCTGTCTTAGCTTTAATTCATTCATTAAAGCACCAACCACTCACATTAGGCATGTATTGTTGTGGTTACTGGATGTGCCGGTCGGGTCCGGGCAGTTTTACACCACAACTCAGACTAACCTTGGGTTCTCTTGGGCTTAATGCACTAACCTCTCACATTAGATATATATTGTTACGGTTGCTGGATGTGCCGGGCGGTTCCGGGCAGTCTTACACCGTAACTCAATCAAACCTCGGGTTAGACATATTCGTCTTTTTTTAAATTTACATATTTACCTTTTGTGTTTATATGTAAATTATTTCCATTCAAGTCATGCCCAATTCCTCTCTAAATCATATTCATAATTTTTGGTATATAGATTATGCTAATTTTATGCCACTAATCATTCACATATTTATGGGCCAAATTATGCCATTAATATGAATTTAAGGTTTTCCCAACGTTACCCCCGTCATATGTTCGTACAATTCACATAGAATGTTAGGCTCGTATCTAGCCTAAATTATATAAAAAAGGGGAAAGAAGGGAGCATGTACCATTCACACAACATAAAATAATAAGGAACTAACTAAACATGTGTCATGTAAACGTGGCATAATATAATGAACTTGCATTTTTGGATCCAATTAACATGAGTCTTTAAGCATACGAGATTACCCAAATCCAACTGGGCATGTAAATGTAAACTTTTATTTTGGGTCTAATGAACATAAACCTTAAGCATATAGAATTTCACAAATTCAACTAGACATGTGAATGTAAACCTTAATTTGGATCCAATAATCATGAATCTTAAACATATGGAATTACATAGGTTTAACAAGGCATGTAAATATGAACTTTTATTTTGGATCCAACAAACATGAATCTTAAGCATATGGTTTTACACAAGTTTATCAAGGCATGTAAATATGAGCTTTAATTTTGGATCCACTTTTCATAGATCTAAATGTGAATATAAACATAATACATGTCTTAGCCTAACAACTTGCATGATTCAATAAGCATATATCTAAATGTAGATCTAAACATAATACATGTCTTAGCCTAATAACTTGCATCATTTAACAAACATAGATCTAAATGTAGATCTAAACAACTTGCATGATTCAATAAACATAGATCTAAACTACTTGCATGATTCAATAAACATAGATCTAAATGTAGATCTAAAAAACTCACATGATTCAATAAACATAGATCTAAACAACTTGCATGATTCAATAAACATAGATCTAAATGTAGATCTAAACAACCTGCATGATTCAATAAACATAGATCTAAATGTAGATCTAAACAACATGCATGTTACATAACATGAAAAAGTCACCATATTTACATAATATACGATTGGTTTAACATCAACATATAACCACAATAATTTCACAAGCATATACGATGGAATCATTACAAGAATAGACATAAATCGGCATCGTCATTATCTTACAACTAGGAATTACTCTAGTTTTCATTTTATTACAAATCACAACTTTTAATCGTTCACATCTATATAATAACAGGACTTACAAAGAAAAGAAAGACTTTTTTTTGGGATCTATTTTCTAAATTTGAAAAGCAATCCCTTGAAGAAGACTATCAATTTTTCTAAGTAAGTTTTAATTTGTAGCTTTAATTTTGCTTTTAAGTTGAAGAAGGAATGGTGGCTAAACTAGAACGATCATGGACGGCATGGTGGCTCCTTGGAATGAATTTGTGTGATTTAGGGTTTGAGGATTATGGTTGCTTTTATAGAAGTCAAATCTTATGCGAGCCGTTAGATCATTTTAGGAGCAATCAGAACCATCCAACTAAAGCAATCTGTCACTCAGCCAATCATAGCATGACATATAAGCCCTAACACCTCAGAATTTGTCACAAAGCCAATCTGAGAAGGCCACGTAAAAAGACAATTTTTGACCAACAAAAAATGTGCTACGTGCGCCACATGATGCGTACACGTCATATATATATATATATATATATATATATATATATATGTATGTATATGTATGTATATATATATATTTTTTCTATATATATATGTATATTCTTTTTATCTATCTTCCCAATTAACCATTTTCACACTAAACCACCTTTTGAACTACGTTCACACTAAGCCACATTTTAGCCATTCCCCTAAAACAAAAATATGGCACTGGCGGGGATCGAACTCCGTACCCCTTGTATGCAAGTAACATGTTCTAACCAAATGAGCTACTAAGTCTTTTGCTTACAAACCTTAGAACAATGCTAAACATTATTCTTTTCTCATTCTTCTTTTTCTTGTTTTGCTGCAATATTTAATTTAAAGATATCTTCTTCATACGGAGTCCGATTTACGCAAACTCGGACTCTATCTCAAGAAGAATTCTGAGATGAACGCAATGGTGTAACCTGTTTCACCTATTTCTTCTTTTTCAAATGAATTATTCTTCAATTTGTTATTTTAATATTCTTAGAAAATACGGGGTGTTACATTCTCCCCTCCTTAAAGGATTTCATCCCCGAAATCTTCAAGTTAAGAAGAATGTATTTCCTACGATCCAATCATCCATCTACTCAACCATAAAACACAGGCATCCATTGTCCTTAAAAGATTTCTAATGCCTTCATAATCATATGCATATTTTGTGTACATTTCCTTATCTAATGCAAAATCAGGTGGTCTACCGGTTCAGTTGACCTCCTCAATGCAAATTATGTCAGTGCCATAAGTCCGTCATGTATGCAATTATTGCTAATCGTACTTTATAACTTCTACATGAATGCACAATAATTCATACAAATGCAACATCCATATGATAACACATCAAGTTTCAGTTCATATATATATAAATTCACTCATGCATATGCAATATGAAAGTGACTGAGTCGATCTAGTGCCTAAGGTGTGTGTATATACGTCCACGAGCAACCACTTGCAACCACATGCAACCACTAATCATAACATGTTTCGAAAACATGTTTACATCCATTGGCATCTACCTAAGGATTGAAGATATGACCTAGAGGATATTCCTAAAAATAATAGAAACAAACATGCATAAAATTCCTAGAAAAAGAGATCAAGGATATACCCTTAAGAAAAAAGGTATGATGCGCGTGTCTTACCTTCAGTCTCCCACGTCGTGTCTTCTTGAGCTTCACTCCACTGTACCTTAACTAATTTAACTTCACAGTTGCGAAGCTTCTTGACCTCCATTTCCAAAACTCTCTCGTAAAGATAGGACCTCGATCACTTACTATGCTAGATGGTATCCAATGTAGTCGAGCTATCTTTCCAAGATAAACAGATGTTAACCATGATACCAAGTGTATATACAAAGATGATTAGAGGTCACTCTTCTACTTAGCTTATCCATCATGTTACAAATCTGAGGGTCGATATCTCTCACGCAAACCATCCTAGTCTAACTTGACATCCCTCAAGTACAAGCCCTAAAGGCCTAAACCAATATCAGACAAGCACCCAAGGAATACCTCCTCCGAATTCGGACGATTTATGTGAGATCATACTAGACAAACAACCAAACAATTGAGCACTTAACTGACTCTGGCTATCCTCTCCAATCTTGTTCCAAAACTATCGTTGATCGCATGACTGGCTTTTCATTGTCAACTAGATATACGTGGAAGTCTGTCTCGAGTTTTAGGAGGAAAACCCCTACCCTAATCAAAACATCTTGCGTACTCATGGACAATTCCAACGAATCGAAAATCGTCGATAGATACATAAAGTGATTCTAAGTAGCTAAGACAAACTGATCCCTTAGGATCACACGAAATCTCGAGGGTATTCCCGAGGCAAGTCGAAAGTCTAACTACCCTCCTTTCACAATTACTAGCTAACCAATCCATGCCTAGAATCAAACCATAGCCCATGAAACCCGGAAACATAAGCATCTCGAATCCTTGCAAACCAAAGATAAATGAGCCGAACCACAAACGGGATTTGAGACAATAATGGGATCTTCTACTATACAAGTACTAAGGTGCAGAGAGTCAACTATGGAAGCAGATACAAATGAATGTGAAGCTCTAAAATCAAAAAGAGTACTAACGGGATGATCAAGAAGAAAAACTAAACTTTTTCAACAGAAACCTTACTACCTCTCTCTCAGGTACGCTGGTGGTTAGAGCATGCATTTGCCCTCCTGAAAATCCTGTAATTTATTCTTGACCTTGCCCTTAATTATACAACCCGTTATACCATAATAAAGATACTCCCCCTTGTTTTAGGTTTAACTATTCTTTCCTCCCCTCCTTTGTGAACCAAGTCTATATCCATGACTTCTTCATCCTTGGGTTGTGCTCCTTAACCAAACTCCCTCATTCTCATCTTTTCCATCCTTGTGTAACTTGTTGATAGGTCTCTTGAAAGCTGCCTCCATCGCATGGAAAATCCCACAAAGCTCGAAAGAAAATTAGCCGCAGGTTAAACTACTATGACTATGGATGCAGGTTGGGCACTTCTTCGCCCTTTGACATGTGTCGTAGTCTCATCGAGCCTACAGAACCATGCCGCGATGAGATTACCTCCCAGAAAGCCAGGAGCCCTGGAGACTCAGGAAAGAAAGAAACAAGGATTCAAATAGAGGATCAATAGGTAGTGCATATGGCTATGGGGAATATGCCTTTAGAACAAAAAAATTCTTTTGAAAATGCTTCCTTTAAAACCGTTTTGAAAATAATTTTTCAAATCTTTTATCTGATCCGGTAACCTTCAGCTCTGATACCAAGTGAAACACCCCACCATTGTTAAGGTCACTCACAAAGGGAATGCCTTAACTTTGGTGGAACATTATAGGTAAAAGATGCGGATGAATTACAAGACAGACACATAAAGCAGCGGAAAATAAAAATCATTTTATAAACAATGTGGATCAGTCAAGCTTTTACAACAGTTGTCTTAATCATACTTAAAAGTACTACATAGAACTTCTGTCTTGAATTAAAACATAAAAAAGCATTAAAACAACAGTAAGGCAGCATAAATCCCCAATAAGAGAGTATCCAAAGTCATTAGCCCAAGGAAAAAGATTCCAATCAATACATCTACTCTCTTCAAACTGGAAATGATCCGATCTAAGCTGAAGTGTTCCCTCCCTGCGGACCTGGGGGGGGAATGGAAGAAAAGAAGACGAAAGAAAATGGATCAGACATGAGTCTGGTAAGTACAGTGACTATTTAGTATGTAAACAAGAAAAAGGTCATGACATGAATAAACTGAATCTAGGACCACACCCTACAAATAAGATAATAAGGCTGAATATGCTATCGCAATCATTTCACTTCTCTACACCACCTAACTAGTGTCCCAATTAGTAATCTATATAAAATGATCATATTGTAATGTGATCTCAATCCCCGCAATTGTGGTAGCCTTCAGGTGTACATCCATCTTGAGGATTCCACCTCAATCGGCCTAATTGACACGAACATGTTAGATGTACCCTTACTACTCTATCGATCGACTGCTTACTCGTATTAATTTTTCCTTGTGTCTGCGTCAATCGGCCCTCTCTTGCATGTAGATACCCTGTGCTGGTCCGACCATAGGTGTATCAATCCTTATGATAACAACCCGACATGATTCAAGATGCACAGTGTACAACTACTGGTACCCACTGCCTGCTTTTTCCCACTCCGGAGTACATGCATGCCCGTAAACCGTCGGAACCTACACTAACGTACCCCCTGCCGCTGTTTTGACAGCATATAATCAGCCCAGTAATCGTGCCCCACCATGCCTAGTTCAGGGTATCACGATACATCTATGTGGGTTACTACTGAAATGGGTCCCCATTACTAGGGTTTCCTACTGGTTAAGTTTGTGGGCCTATATATACAAATATTACCCACCTACACGAGATGTACTTAACCCTCCCACCGATTCAAGCATGTTTATTTAATGGTTAAGTTTTATGGGCCTATATTTACTAATATTACCCACCAACCCGATATGTATTTAACCCTCCTTCTGATTCAAGCATGTTTATTTAATGGTTAAGTTTTGTGGGCCTATATTTACTAATATTACCCACCAACCGAATATGTACTTAACCCTCCCGCACATTATGCCATATTGGTTAAGTGTTGTCTATTCATGTTATCCTAACCCACCCATTCATCATGTCATGTTGGTTAAGTGTTTCTTATTAACTTAACACTACTTACTTAGCATGTTGGATTGGTTAAGTGTTTCCTATTAACTTAACCCCGTTAGTCCATCAAGTTATATTGGTCAAGTGTTTCTTGTTACTTAACCCCACATGTTCATCATGTTGTATTGGTAAAGTGTCGTCAATCAATTCAAGTTACTTAACCCACCTACTTGTCATGTTACTTTGGTTAAGTGTTGCCTTCTTGTGTCAACTTAACCCTACCACAAATCAAGTTATATTGGTTAAGTGTTGCCCTTGATTTAACTTAACCTTACCATAAATCAAGTTATATTGGCTAAGTGTTTCTTATTACTTAACCCTACCCATTCATCATGTTATACTAGTTAAGCATTTCCTATTAACTTAACCCTAGTCATTCATCTTGTTATATTGGTTAAGTGTTGCCCTCTTGTTTCAACTTAACCTTACCACAAATCAAGTCATATTGGTTAAGTGTTGCCCTCTCGTTTTAACTTAACCTTACCATTCCTGTCTTAGCTTTAATTCATTCATTAAAGCACCAACCACTCACATTAGATAGACATTGTTGCGGTTCCTAGATATGCCGGTCGGGTCCGGGCAGTTTTACACCGCAACTTAGACTAACCTCGGGTTCTCTTGGGTTTGATGCACTAACCTCTCACATTAGATATATATTGTTATGGTTGCTGGATGTGCCGGGTGCTTCCGGGTTGTCTTACACCGTAACTCAATCTAACCTCGGGTTAGGCATATTCGTCTTTTTCTAAATTTACATATTTTCCTTTTGTGTTTATATGTAAATTATTGCCATTCAAGTCATGCCCAATTCCTCTCTAAATCATATTCATAATTTTTGGTATATAGATTATGCCTATTTTATGCCACTAATCATTCATACATTTATGGGCCAAATTATGTCATTAATATGAATTTAAGGTTTTCCCAACGTTACCCCTGTCATACGTTCGCACAATTCACATAGAATGTTAGGCTTGTAGCTTAGCCTAAATTATATAAAAAAGGGGAAAGAAGGGAGCATGTACCATTCACACAACATAAAATAATAAGGAACTAACTAAACATGTGTCATGTAAACGTGGCATAATATAATGAACTTGCATTTTTGGATCCAATTAACATGAGTCTTTAAGCATACGAGATTACCCAAATCCAACTGGGCATGTAAATGTAAACTTTTATTTTGGGTCTAATGAACATAAACCTTAAGCATATAGAATTTCACAAATTCAACTAGACATGTGAATGTAAACCTTAATTTGGATCCAATATTCATGAATCTTAAACATATGGAATTACACAGGTTTAACAAGGCATGTAAATATGAACTTTTATCTTGGATCCAACAAACATGAATCTTAAGCATATGGTTTTACACAATTTAACAAGGCATGTAAATATGAGCTTTAATTTTGGATCCACTTTTCATAGATCTAAATGTGAATACAAACATAATACATATTTTATCCTAACAACTTGCATGATTCAATAAGCATAGATCTAAATGTAGATCTAAACATAATACATGTCTTAGCCTAATAAGTTGCATGATTTAATAAACATAGATCTATATGTAGATCTAAACAACTTGCCTGATTCAATAAACATAGATCTAAACAACTTGCATGATTTAAAAAACATAGATCTAAATGTAGATCTAAACAACTCGCATGATTCAATAAACATATATCTAAACAACTTGCATGATTCAATAAACATAGATCTAACCAACTTGCAGGATTCATTAAACATAGATCTAATAGTAGATCTAAACAACTTGCATGTTACATAACATGAAAAAGTCACCATATTTACATAATATACGATTGGTTTAACATCAACATATAACCACAATAATCTCACAAGCATATACGATAGAATCGTTACAAGAATAGACATAAATCAACATCGTCGTTATCTTACAACTAGGAATTACTCTAGTTTTAATTTTATTACAAATCACAACATTTAATCGTTCACATCTAAATAATAACAGGACTTACAAAGAATAGAAAGTCCTATTTTTCTGGGATCTGTTTTCTAAATTTGAAAAGAAATCTCTTGAAGAAGACTATCAATTTTTCTAAGTAAGTTTTGATTCGTAGCTTTAATTTTGCTTTCAAGTTGAAGAAGGAATGGTGGCTAAACTAGAACGATCATGGATGGCATGGTGGCTCCTTGGAATGAATTTGTGTGATTTAGGGTTTGAGGATTATTGTTGCTTTTATAGAAGTTAAATCTTATGCGAGCCGTTAGATCATTTTAGGAGCAATCAGAGCCATCCAACTAAAGCAATGTGTCACTCAGCAAATCATAGCATGACACATAAGCACTAACACCTCAGAATTTGTCACAAAGCCAATCAAAGAAGGCCACGTAAAAAGACAATCCTTGACCAACAAAAAATGCGTCACGTGTGTTATCCATTTGATCGATCCAAGTGAATATGGGTCGGTTTTAATCGTTTTGAAGAAATCAGTCCTGCCGTTATTAAAAGGGAGCGGCCGTAGCGCAAGCTTCCTGGTCGACCTAAAGCTGGTCGCTCCAGAAGCCAAGGAAATCTGGTCGCTCCAGAGACAAAAGGCACCTGGTCGCTCCAGAGAGTGGAAGAAACTTGATCGTCCTAAGGATTCTGATTGTTCCTGAGGATAGAGACTCCTGGTCGCTCTCTTTTATGCGCTGACCCGATCGTTCCAAAAGCTAAAGAAAGCTGGTCGTTCCAAACTTGGTCGTCCGCTAGTCTCTGATCGCTCCAAATACAAAGGGCAGCTGGTCGTCCTTCTCTGGAGACCGACCCCATGTTTGAGGGAACCAATTCCGATGTGTTCTCAATTCTGGTCACACATTTCTGGAGGGTATTCTTTGGTCGGTCCGCTCCGCATTCTAGCCTCCTGGTCGTCCTTTCTTCTGGCGGAAGCTCCTGGTCGGTCAAAGCGCTAGAAACGACCTGTGATGGCATGACAGCTGGAAACAACTGGTGACAACTGGCAGTGGCATTTCCGTAAATACCGAAAATACTGACCAGACCCCTGAATACAAGATTTCAGCCATTTCTCCGCCTATAAATAGGACCCTACCTCCATCATTTGGGGGGGACCTTTGGGGAACGACGAGGAGGTGCTGCTAAATTGCTTTCGGGATTTCTCCAAGCATTCTTACATCTCTTCTCTATCATCAATCATAAGTCTAGGGAACGTTGGAGCATGAGGAGCATAGTTGGCATGGAGGAACAAGCATAAGCATTTCACGCACTTCTTCATTTCTTCTTGATCATTCATCCAAAGATCTAAGGAGCTTTCATCCATGGCATCTATGGAGGGATTGGCATAAAATACTTCAAGCTTTCATCCATTCTTTCAATCGGTTGTGTGGATAAATGCATGTCAAAGGAGCTTGTATGAATGTATAATGGAGCAAATGTTGTAATCTTTTGGTGATTAATGAAATCCAATCTTCAAAGTGGACGTAGGCTCGAATAAGAGTCGAACCACTATAAAATTCTTTTCTTCTTTCTTTATTTTGGTATTTTGATGCTTTTGAATGTTAGAGATGGCCTCACATAACTCTAAAGGTTTTCTAACGCCCCGCCTCTGAAAAGGTGACGTGCTCTCTAAGCGTCTCGCCTCCAATTAGGTAACGTGTTTAGAAATACCATTTGGTTGTTATACCAATTTTCGGTATCAACAATTAGGCACCCACCGTGGGGCCAGATCTACTTTCTGGCATCAAGTATACTACGAAGATCTTGAGATCTTGAAGCTAAGCCTTAAAATAGCTCGCTCCAGCTTGCGATTTGGACCTTCTGACGGATTTTCTGCAAAGTTCAAATTGCTTTCTGAAATAATGCCGCCAAAAGCAAATAAGGAAGCTAGAATTAGAATCTCTAACGGAGAAAATCGGGATGAGACCCCCGTGGCTAACCGATTTGAAGTGGGAGAGACATCTAATGGAGGTGTGAATGTCACAAGAGGCGAGCTTGATCATGCTGTCACTGGATTGACGCAACAGCTAGAGATAGCTAACAAAGCCATGTTGACAAAACTTGATTCTCTCTTTGCTCTTCAGGCCGCTACGGCAAAGGTGGCCTCTAAGCCCATTCGTGTAGAGGATGCTGGTTCTTCTTCTTCTAGTCCAAATCGGGAAAAATCTTTTCAAGAAATCTCCGATCCTGTTAAAGGAAAGCATGAGACTTCGAAGCAAGCTGATCGGAACCGTACTGCAGGGATCACTTCTCATCAAGCGGCCAATTCTGCCAAAGGGGCACTTTCCAACCAAGAAAGGCCAGGGCCCCTAAGTCGCAACTGCGATGGTTTGCTCAAGCAAGCCTCCGGTCAAGACAAAGGTGTCCGCCCCGCAGATAGCCTCTCTGAGAAGGAACGCCTCAACAAAATGGTCCAACAGCTTATGAAGGAAAGCCAATCTCGAAACGATAATGAGGCTGAATTGGAATTCGCACCGTCCAAAACCCCCCTCACTGAAAGGATTAAAAAGACAACTTTCCCACGCAAATTCAAACCTCCTTCAATCCAAGCTTATAACGGGACAGGTGACCCCAATGTGTTCTTGTTTCGATACGATCAACACATGGATGGGGCACAAGCGACTGACGAACTTAAGTGCTTATACTTCCCGGTGTATTTGGATGGGGTTGCGTCATTATGGTTCACAAGGTTGCCTCCCCGATCTATTGATGACTTTGCCACATTGGCAAGATGCTTCCGAGACCAGTTCCGCCTCCAAACAACAAAGGTCAGAGATATCATGTCCCTCAATGAACTAGAACAAGCTCCTGGTGAAACGATAAGGTCTTTCTTAAATCGTTTTAATGCTGCTGCTGCAGAAGTAGGGACCCAAGAGCCAAGGCTAATTCTAATGGCCTTAAAGGGGGGCATTGATAAGTTGTCCGAGTTCGGAAGGTGGCTAAAAAGAAAGAAACCTGAGACACTAGAGAAATTTTATGATAAAGCCGAGGAATACATGTGTCTTGAAGATGATCCTATCTATTCCGTTGGCAATGTCAAAACTAAGGTGGTCCCGGAAAGGAAGGAAGCTCCCAAAAAGAATAGTCAAGAAAATTTTGGGGAAGGTCAAAAGAGAGGAGGCAGTAATGATGCTAGAAATGATAAGGACTCCAAGAAACGGCGTTTCTTCAAGCCAACGGATTTTACTCCGTTGAATGATACAATCGAGCACATATATATGGCAACGAAGGATGCAGAGGGCTATCCGAGCCCAAAGCCAGTGAAGGTGTCCGAAGAAGCTGCAAACTCAGGGAGGTTCTGTCGATTTCACAATCGACCGGGACACGACACTAATGAATGTCGACACCTGAAGAACTTGATTGAAGAATTGATAAGGCAAAATCGTCTCCAGGAGTATGTAAAGCGTTCATCAGATACCGACCCTGCCCAGGGGCAGTAGGTCCATCCAAGTCAAGATAGAATAACACCTGCGAATACTCCTAGACCTGTTATCAATATAATCAGTGGCGGACCTCATCCTGCAGGGGATACTTGGGAGGATATGATCAGGTATACTAATGAACCAAGAAGCATTCTAAAAGGAGACGGTTTTGAGGTTTGCAATAATTCTCTTCATCGAAAAATGCCTAAAACATCCTGCGAAGATGTAATCTTCCGGGATCGGGATTCCGATGGAATGTTGGTTCCAACTGTTGACCCAATGGTGATCACCATTGGCTTGGGTCCAGCAATAGTAAAGAAGGTGTTGATTGATAACGGAGCATCCATAAATGTTCTATTTTACAGTACTTTCTCTAAAATGGGTCTATCCATGGATAATGTGCGAGCTAGCAAAGATAAAATACACGGGTTTACTGGCGTACCAACTCAGCCAATTGGTGTGATTGATCTCCTTGTAGAGCTAGGAGAGGGAGAGAGGCAAGTCTCCATGATACAATCTTTCGTTATAATTGATTCACCTTCAGGGTACAATGCATTCTTGGGAAGTCCAGCACTTGCCGACTTCAGGATAGCTCTTGCTCCTTGGTGCTTGATGATGAAGTTCCCGACCGCAAATGGGGTGGGAGTTATCAAAGGGGATCCTCAGGAATCAAGAGAATGCTATATGGCAGAACTGATTGATGCTCGGAAATACGAAATTCAGAAGGATGCGGAGACTCCTCTCTACATCCATGAAGCTCCTTTATAGCAATTAATGACCATCCCCTGCGCTGGAACATATAACGACATGTAGGAAGATATGGACCCACGAAAAATCAGTGCAGGGGATGAAAAGGTAGCACCAGCTGAAGCTACCATTTCCATAGAGATCCATGATAGTGATACAGATAAGCTAATAAAGATAGGCTCCCAATTGGACCCTATGCTGCAAAAGGAATTGATTAGTTTTTTGAAAGCAAATTTGGATGTCTTCGCCTGGAGTCACTCAGATATGTGCGGGATACCTCTAGACGTAATAGTGCATAAGTTGAATATTGACCCCAACGTGCGCCCGGTGAAGCAGAAAAGACGGATACAGGGCCCAGAAAGGTCTGAAGCTTTGAAAGATGAAGTGGATAGGCTATTGACGAATAATTTCATTCGAGAATCCACCTATCCTAATTGGGTGTCCAATCTGGTTCTTGTGAAAAAATCAAATGGCAAATGGCGAGTGTGTGTTGATTATTCTGACTTGAATAAGGCTTGCCCAAAAGATAGTTTCCCCCTACCTCGAATTGATCAACTTGTTGATGCAACAGCGGGGCATGAACTATTGTCTTTCATGGATGCATATTCTGGATACAATCAGATTATGATGCACGAGCCAGACCAGGATAGTACCAGTTTCATAACTGATCGTGGTTTATATTGTTATAAGGTAATGCCGTTTGGTTTGAAAAATGCAGGTGCCACCTACCAACGCTTGGTGAACGCGATGTTCAAAACTCAAATTGGAAAGACTATGGAGGTCTATGTTGACGACATGCTGGTAAAATCCAAAAAGGCAAAGAATCATATAAAGGATCTTGATGAAATGTTCCAAATCCTGAGGAGATACGGCATGAAGCTCAATCCACTTAAGTGCTCGTTCGGCGTAGCATCAGGAAAATTTCTTGGTTTCATGGTAAATGCTCGGGGCATTGAAGCAAACCCAGCACAAGTGATTGCTTTACGAGGAATGCAAGCTCCACGGACCAAGAAAGAACTCCAATGCTTAAATGGCAAGGTAGCAGCATTGAGCCGCTTTATCTCAAGGGCGACGGACAGGTGCATTCCCCTATTTGATGCAATAAAAAAGGAAAAGAAAAGCTTCCAGTGGACTTCCGAATGCCAGCAAGCATTTGAAGATCTCATCAAGCACATAGAGTCCCCTCCGATGCTATCGAAGCCTAGGGATGGAGAAAGCTTGCTCTTATACCTTGCAGTGTCATCCCATGCGTTGAGCACAGCACTCGTTAGGGAGGAAGACAAAGTGCAGTGGCCAGTATACTACATCAGCAAAAGGTTTACTGGGGCAGAGATGAATTATCCAAGGATAGAAAAGCTTGCATATGCCTTGCTCATCGCATCAAAAAAGCTCAGACCCTATTTCCAATCCCACTCTATTAAAGTCCTTACCGATCAACCCTTGAAACAGGTGTTGTTCCGTCCAGAAACTTCAGGGAGACTCCTGAGATGGAATATTGAACTCAGCCAATATGATATCACTTACTACCCCAGAAAAGCAATAAATGGGCAAGCTCTGGCCAACTTTATTGCTGAATTCACTGACAGGGGAGAGGAAATGGAGGAAACTAACGAATTGGCTGTTAGGTGGAAACTTTTTGTTGATGGCGCTAAGAATGAATATTGTGCTGGGGCAGGGATAGTATTCGAAACCCCAGAAGGACGACATGTAAGCTATGCTCTGCGATTCGAATTCCCCATCACCAACAACGAGGCCGAGTATGAAGCGTTACTCGGAGGATTGCGGGTTGCAAAAGAATTAAGCTTGAAAATCTACTAATATTCAGCGATTCATAGCTAATGGTTTCCCAAATCAAAGGTGAATTCCAGACTAAGATGGGAAGGCTTCCGACATATCTGCTTAAAGCCAAAGAACTTCTCGACAACTTGGAATATTATTCTATCTCTCATATTCCTCGCAGAGAAAATTGGAAGGCAGATTCCTTATCAAAGCTGGCTAGCACCGGAGATCCTCAAATCTTCGATCTAGTTCCTATGGAAGTATTATCTAGTTCCAGCATTGAGGAATCCGATATAGACTGGGTTATGGAAACAACCAACGAGCCCGACTCGTGGATGACCCCTATAAAAAACTATATACTTCATGGAACGCTTCCTGAGAAACCAAAGGATCGCAGAAAACTGCTCCGAAAGTATCGCCTTTATCTTGTCCAAGATGGTCATTTATACAGGAGGGGATATTCAACGCCATTACTACGATGTGTAACAAAGGAGGAATCTAAAGCGATTTTGGCGGAGCTGCATGAAGGAGATTGTGGAGGTCATGTTGGTGGACAGACTCTTGCCAAAAAAGTCCTTTGATATGGTTATTTTTGGCCCGATGTAAACTTCGACTCAATGACATTCACTAAGAAATGCGACCGGTGCCAGAAATTTGCAAAAATTCCAAGAGCTCCGTCAACTGAGTTGACACAGATGTTGAGTCCTTGGCCATTCGCCATCTGGGGCATAGACTTGATTGGAGCACTACCTACTGCTAAATCGAGCTTCAAATATGCTATAGTGGCCGTGGATTACTTTACCAAATGGGATGAAGATGAACCATTGGCAACTATCACATCGAAGAAGGTAATCAACTTTGTGTTGAAAAATATCATATGCAGGTTTGGGGTTCCACAGAAAATTATCACCGACAATGGCACGCAATTTAAAAGTGATGAATTCAAGGATTTCTGCAACAAATATCATATTCAGAAAAGTTTTGCAGCAGTTGCCCACCCGCAGGCCAACGGGCAAGTTGAGGCAGTCAACAAAATCCTGAAGTCCACCATTAAAAAGCGTCTCGAGAAAGCTAAAGGCAACTGGATTGAAGAATTGCCACTCGCCCTATGGGCTTATCGTACGACTCATAAAACTGCAACTGGGCATACTCCGTTCTCTTTGGCATATGGTTCGGAAGCAATGATACCTGTGGAGTTAGAGGTTCCAACTCACCGCAGAATTCATTTTAACCAAGAAGAGAATGAAAAGCTTCAACTTGAGGCTCTTGATTTACTCGAGGAGAAAAGGACTGAATCAGAACTTAGAATGGTCGCCCATCAGAGAAGAATTGCTCGACACTTCAATCAAAAGGTCAGGCATAGAACATTCGAAATGGGAGACCTGGTGTTAAAGAAAATCATGACCGCAACAGGAGTCTTTGGCCCCAATTGGGAGGGTCCATTTGTCATCGACCAAAAGCTCCTCGACGGTACCTTTAAGCTGAAAACTACAGATGGAATAGAACTCCCAAGGGCCTGGAACAGTGATCACCTTCATCGCTATTTTAAATGATTTTCTAACTCATATTCTTTTGTATTTTTCTATGAGTATGGTAAATACTTTGTATGAAATTACATGAATATGAATCCAGCAGCACTTCTGATTCTGTCAAAGCTTTATATTCACATCCAAAAGATGCACGGCTATGGTTACAGGACACGATACCTTCGTCATCCTGTTTTCCGGCATAAAACTCGCCATAGCTTTACTAAAGAAATATGGTCCAAAAGCAGGCGCAATCTTAACCCAAACCCTCTCCGAGGATTCTCAGTCGAATAATAAACTGAGTCTTCTCCAGGGGTGCTCGGTCAAATAACCCAAAGTCAGACAAAATCTGATCGCGTTATAACCGAGTTTCTTAACCCAAACCCTCTCCGAGGATTCTCAGTCGAATAATAAACTGAGTCTTCTCCAGGGGTGCTCGGTCAAATAACCCAAAGTCAGACAAAATCTGATAGCGTTATAACCGAGTTTCTTAACCCAAACCCTCTCCGAGGATTCTCAGTCGAATAATAAACTGAGTCTTCTCCAGGGGTGCTCGGTCAAATAACCCAAAGTCAGACAAAATCTGATCGCGTTATAACCGAGTTTCTTAACCCAAACCCTCTCCGAGGATTCTCAGTCGAATAATAAACTGAGTCTTCTCCAGGGGTGCTCGGTCAAATAACCCAAAGTCAGACAAAATCTGATCGCGTTATAACCAAGTTTCTTAACTCAAACCCTCTCTGAGGATTCTCAGTCGAATAATAAACTGAGTCTTCTCCAGGGGTGCTTGGTCAAATAACCCAAAGTCAGACAAAATCTGATCGCGTTATAACCGAGTTTCTTAACCCAAACCCTCTCCGAGGATTCTCAATCGAACAATAAACTGAGTCTTCTCCAGGGGTGCTCGGTCAAATAACCCAAAGTCAGAAAAAATCTGATCGCGTTATAACCGAGTTTCTTAACCCAAACCCTCTCCGAGGATTCTCAGTCGAATAATAAACTGAGTCTTCTCCAGGGGTGCTCGGTCAAATAACCCAAAGTCAGACAAAATCTGATCGCGTTATAACCGAGTTTCTTAACCCAAACCCTCTCCGAGGATTCTCAGTCGAATAATAAACTGAGTCTTCTCCAGGGGTGCTCAGTCAATAAATCAAAGTCAGATAAAACTTGACTACGATATTACTGAGTCTTTAACTTAAGACACCTTCAAGAAGCACTTCCTCACCTCTTAGATATCTAATACCTTCAGATACAAAGGATAAGAGATTATGATGACACATGCGAAGGTCGTATGAAGAATGAAAAAGCTCCAAATATCACAATGCAATGACAGACGCTTTCTAAATTCTGATCACAGCTCAAAAACTTCCAAACCTCAAATCTATTTTCAATATATTAAAGTTGAAATATCCCATTGGTCTGGGGGCTTATAGCAAAAGCAGCTCCTTGATTTCTCACATACCAAAGGATCATCTCAACCGTTTATAAGTGGGAAATTCATAAATAAGCATAATGTACAAACCAGAATGCATAGAAGAAAGTAATAACAGGGTTAAAAGCACCAAAACACGGAACATCGTCACATACACATACCAAAATAAAACTACCAGTGACGCGTACACAACCAAAAGTAGGTGGTAAAAAGGGTCATGAAGCAAGGACTGGCATTCGCTTAATACATCCAGTCATACAATATCTACAAACACCGGATCTGAAACCCCCAAGTAAAGCATTCTTACCAAGAGATTTCTCCCCATCACAAGGGGAAGGGGGAAGGACCTCGCTTTCCTGGCCCAAAAGATTGACAATCGTCTTATCCCTAGACTTGAGAGATCGAATGAGGTAGGCCTTATCTTCCTCTAAAAGAGCTATACGCTTGAGATGCTCACGATTCAGCCCCGAAAGATTATTGACAAGGTCATGCCATCTTGTCAAGTCTTTAGACAAGTAATTGCTAAGCATGTCAAAATGTCTTTCAAGCCAATCTTTCACTTTGTCAAGCTGAGTCAGCCCATCAAGCTGAATAGAGTTCATGTCATCAGCAAACACTCTATAATCGGATGGGTGTATATCAGGATTAAAAAACACCCCATCCAGGCAGTATCCTTTGAACCGATCAGCAAGCTCAGGGTGACATGGCAAGACACAATATTGGGGTCTATTTAAGATAACTCGAAGTTCATTTAGGGAAGGGGTTCTCACAGCAGAATCACTAGTTGTAGAACAAGCTTCAGGCACGGGAGATTTACCAGCTCTGCGCTGTCTTTTAGAATCACTATCCTCCTGTTGGGGGTTTTCAGGCATATCATGCTTACCTGTCACCCTGTACAGAAATTTCACAAATTTTTTGGTCAACAATCAAGTTCAAGCAGTGTTGTGAGCTAAACTAATCGGTCATGATCAGTCAAACAAGGATGGTCGACCTGAAAATTATTTAAGGCTGATCGCTTTAAAAGTCAAAAACTAGTTAAGACCTGGTCGCTCAAAACTGGAAAAGCGCCTGGTCGCTCTAAAAACAGCCAAGCCCCGGTCGCTCAAAACTGGCAAAGCGTCTGATCACTCCAATCCAGTCAAGTTCCGGTCGCTCTAAGCTGATAGAGCACCTGGTCGCTTCAAGCCAGTCGAGCCCCTGTCGCTCAAGACTGAAAGAGTACCTGGTCGTTCCAAGCCAGTTAAAACCTTATCTCGCAAAACTAGCCTCGATTGGGTCGATAAAAACATCCCAAGGCTGGTCGCTCTACGATTAGTCTGAAGACAATCATACCCTGGTCGGTCAAGATTTAAATCCATCTGGATCGTTCATATCGGGTAAAACTAAAAATAGCCTGTTCTGGTCGGTCAAAGGAGGATCGGCTCATCTAAAGACCGACCATACCACTGTTCTAAAAAAGACCAGTCTGGTCGCACAAAGGAAGGGAAACTTGAATTTTCATTGCAAATGCACAGTAAAAACATAAAAAATAATGATACAAAGAGATGATTCTAGAAGGAAAATCAAAGCATGCATCACAAAAAGATTTCATACACATCAGTCAATCAAGCATTTGCACAAACAAGTCGTGATCGCTGCGAAAATGATATAGAAATTGCTCATTTTGAAATCATCACTCCCCTATTCCATTAGGATGACTCGGTTAAAACCGCTCTCAAATGATTAATGATGTCAACAACGAAGGTTTACAAAGAATTATTGTGACTTCTTCCTCAAACTCTTTCTACCCCAAACTCAAAATCAACGTTGGAATGCAAACAACGTACCCGGGATTTGGAAGAATAGTTCGGGTTGGTAAAGCAGCAGCTTGAATCGGCCAGGAAGTAAGCTAAAGATCGAGCAATTTGTTTTTTAAGAATGGAAAGCCGCCATTGATGAAGATTTTGACAAAGAAGAAATGGAGAAGGAAATGACGGGATGAATTAATTATATAGGTTAAATTTGGTCTCTCCGGATTTTTTAGGAATTGTCTCTTCGTCTTCTAGAATTTGGCTTTTTCGTGCGTTCCAAAACTGGAGAAAAAACCGACCCCCCAAGCTAATTCCAGAACCGACCCATGAGAACTGCGCCCAAGACCGACCCTTAATTGAAGCAGATCGATCCACTAATATTTCAAAGCCCACAGTTTTTATAAAAACTATGAAACTTCGAGGGGCAAAATGTTATCCATCTGATCGATCCAAGTGAATATGGGTCGGTTTTAATCGTTTTGAAGAAATCAGTCCTGCCGTTATTAAAAGGGAGCGGCCGTAGCGCAAGATTCCTGGTCGACCTAAAGATGGTCGCTCCAGAAGCCAAGGAAATCTGGTCGCTCCAAAGACAAAAGGCACCCGGTCGCTCCAGAGAGTGGAAGAACCTTGATCGTCCTAAGGATTCTAATTGTTCCTGAGGATAGAGACTCCTGGTCGCTCTCTTTTATGCGCTGACCCGATCGTTCCAAAAGCTAAAGAAAGCTGGTCGTTCCAAACTTGGTTGTCCGCTAGTCTCTGATCGCTCCAAATACAAAGGGCAGCTGGTCGTACTTCTCTGGAGACCGACCCCATGTTTGAGGGAACCAATTCCGATGTGTTCTCAATTCTGGTCGCACATTTCTGGAGGGTATTCTTTGGTCGGTCCGCTCCGCAATCTAGCCTCCTGGTCGTCCTTTCTTCTGGCGGAAGCTCCTGGTTGGTCAAAGCGCTAGAAACGACCTGTGATGGCGTGACAGCTGGAAACAACTGGTGACAACTGGCAGTGGCATTTCCGTAAATACCGAAAATACCGACCAGACCCCTGAATACAAGATTTCAGCCATTTCTCCGCCTATAAATAGGACCCTACCTCCGTCATTTGTGGGGGACCTTCGGGGAACGACGAGGAGGTGCTGCCAAATTGCTTTCGGGATTTCTCCAAGCATTCTTACATCTCTTCTCTATCATCAATCATAAGTCTAGGGAACGTTGGAGCATGAGGAGCATAGTTGGCATGGAGGAACACGCATAAGCATTTCACGCACTTCTTCATTTCTTCTTGATCATTCATCCAAAGATCTAAGGAGCTTTCATCCATGGCATCTATGGAGGGATTGGCATAAAATACTTCAAGCTTTCATCCATTCTTTCAATCGGTTGTGAGGATAAATGCATGTCAAAGGAGCTTGTATGAATGTATAATGGAGCAAATGTTGTAATCTTTTGGTGATTAATGAAATCCAATCTTCAAAGTGGACGTTGGCTCGAATAAGAGTCGAACCACTATAAAATTCTTGTCTTCTTTCTTTATTTTGGTATTTTGATGCTTTTGAATGTTAGAGATGGCCTCACATAACTCTAAAGGTTTTCTAACGCCCCGCCTCTGAAAAGGTGACGTGCTCTCTAAGCATCTCGCCTCCGATTAGGTAACGTGTTTAGAAATACCATTTGGTTGTTATACCAATTTTCGGTATCAACAACGTGTGCCATATGATGCGTACAAGTCATACATACATACATATATATGTATGTATATATATATATATATTTCTATATATATATATATATATATATGCATATTCTTTTTATCTATCTTCCCAATTAACCATTTTCACACTAAACCACTTTTTGAACTGCGTTCACACTAAGCCACTTTTTAGCCATTCCCCTAAACAAAAAGATGGCGCTGGCGGGGATCGAACTCTGTAACCCTTGTATGCAAGTCACATGTTCTAACCAAATGAGCTACTAAGTGTTTTTCTTACAAACCTTAAAAAAATGCTAAGCATTATTCTTTTCTCATTCTTCTTTTTCATGTTTTGCTGTAATATTTAATTTAAAGATATCTTCTTTATACAGAGTCCGATTTACGCAAACTCGGACTCTAACTCAAGAAGAATTCTGAGATGAACGCAATGGCACAACTCGTTTCACCTATTTCTTCTTTTTCAAATTAATTATTCTTTAATTTTTTATTCTAATATTCTTAGAAAATACGGGGTGTTACAACTCCCTTACTTGTATTCATGTTCCAAGTGTCTATGTCAATCGACCCTCTCTTGTGTGTAGATACCCTGTGCTTGTCCCACCATAAGGTGTATCAATCCCTATGATAGCGACCCGACATGATTCAAGATGCGCAGCGTATAACTACTAGTACCCAGTGCCTGCTTTTTCCCACTCCGGAGTACGTGCACGCCCGTAAACCGTCGGAACCTACACTGACGTACCCCCTACCGCTGTTTTGACCGCTTATAATTAGCCCAGTAATCGTTCCCCACCCTGCCTAGTTTCAGGGTACCATGATACATCTATGTGGGTTAATGCTGAAATGGGTCCCCGTTACTAGGGTTTCCTATTGGTTAAGTTTGTGGGCCTATATATACAAATATTACCTACCTACATGAGATGTACTTAACCCTCCCACTGATTCTAGCATGTTTATTTAACGGTTAAGTTGTGTGGGCCTATATGTACTAGTATTACCCACCTACACGAGATGTACTTAACCCTCCCGTCGATTCAAGCATATTTATTTAACGGTTAAGTTTTGTGGGCCTATATGTACTACCCACCAACCCGATATGTACTTAACCCTCCCGCACATCATGTCATATTAGTTAAGTGTTGTCCATTCATGTTAACTTAACCCACCCATTCATCGTGTTATGTTGGTTAAGTGTTTCTTATTAACTTAACCTCGTTCGTTCATCAATTTATATTGGTTAAGTGTTTTCTTGTTAACTTAACTCCATGTGTTCATCATGTTGTATTGGTTAAATGTCATCAATCAATTCAAGTAAACTTAACCCACCTACTTGTCACGTTACTTTGGTTAAGTGTTTCCTTCTTGTGTCAACTCAACCCTACCACAAATCAAGTTATACTGGTTAAGTGTTGCCCTCTTATTTTAACTTAACCTTACCAAAAATCAAGTTATATTGGTTAAGTGTTTCTTATTACTTAACCCTACCATTCATCATGCTATACTGGTCAAGTGCTATGAACTTAACCTTAGTCATTCATGTTATATTGGTTAAGTGTTCCTATGAACTTAACCCTAGTCATCCATCTTGTTCATTAGCATTAATTGATTTATTAATGCACCAACCTCTCACATTAGATATGTGTTGTTGCTATTACTGGATGTGTCGGGCGGTTCCGGGCAGTTTAACACCACAACTCAATCTAACCTCGGGTTTTTCTTGGGCATGATGCACTAACCTCTCACATTAGATAGGTGTTGTTGTGGTTACTAGATGTGCTGTGCGGTTCCGGGCAGTTTTACACCACAACTCAATCTAACCTCGGGTTAAGCATGTTCATCTTTAATCTACACATTTACCCAATGTACCAAAATCTAGATTTTACACGCTAATATCCAAATTCACCAAAACTAGTCATGTTACAATTTACACCCAATCTAGATTTAATGCTCAAGTTACCCCAAATTCACAACAATAACAATTTTGCCCAAAACTTGATTTATATGCCAACTTCCTACTTTGTCGTTCATGCCAATTCTAGGTTCAATATGTCAAATTACATATTCCATAATTCATGTCAAATTGTATCTTAACAGTTATGCCACATTATGCCAAATAATGTCAATTTCATTTTGTACCCAATTTCCCCTGCATTTATAACGTACGTATTTCGAGATTCAACTCAAGATTCATAATATAAGGGGATAAGCAAGATGGAACATCGTAAGAATAGGCATAGTCATATGATGATAAGAACTGCTGGTCCAATAAACTTGATGTACTAAAAAGACAAGTTTTGCAAGGAATACATTGCAGGCATAAAGATATGATAAGAATTATATCATGAACATAAAAAGGATTACAATTCCGATATACAACATGGATAGAAATGATTGGACCAGTTTTATAGTCAAAAATGATTCCCAAAGATATATATACTCAAGCGCAGATTTCAATGAAAGGATAGCTTACATCAGGCATATTCTCATATCCATTTTATTACATGTCACAATTAGATTTAGGTGTTCAAATCTAAAAAGTAACTGACTTACAAAACAAAGGCAAATCTTGTTTTCATGCCTAAGCCATACATCACTATACATCCTAATCTTTTTCTTCCAAATCATAAACTATCATATATATACCCCAATTTTTGGATCTTTAGCCACAACGTGTACTACGCCTTATATTAATAGTTCAATTTACGCCCCAAATCCCAAGCCATATGTCCAATACTTTATGTTTTAAATCTCAAGTCATATGTCCAATACTTTATGCCTCAAATCCCAAGTCATATGTTCGATACACTTTATGTTTTGAATACAACAAGTGTTTTGTCCTCAAATCAGTTACAATTCAATTATGCCCAATGTTATTTCCAACGTACGTTCATCTCTTATGAGATCTGACTTAGGCTCGTAGTAGCAAGGCTATAAAACAAAAAGGGAAGAAGGGAAGAAGAGACCAAGAATGGACATAATATTATCAATAAGATAGATCCAAAGGATATAAAAAGACATGCATAATCTCAGTTCCCGATTTATTACAATGTCAGAATCACAATTAACTTTTATTTCTGAAAGTAACGTGAACTTACAAATTACAGAAGGGTCTTGAATTTTGGGATCTGTATTTTGAAACTAAATAGCTCTCCCTTGAAGTACACTATTTGTTCTACTAATTTAGATTTGATTTGATTCTTAGAAATAGTTGTTGAATTAGCCTTTGAATCTCTACTAGAATCCTAAACTTGATTCTACAAAGGACTTGAGCAGCATAACCCCATCTTAGATTTATTTTGATATGAATTAGGGTAGAGTATAGGCGTAATGATGTTATGTGGAGAGAAAGTGAGATTTGGGGGTGTTTAAATAGCTTAGCAGCAACGAATCTGGTCAGAACGGGTATCTAAATGCAGAAAAACGAATCTTTCCAAGGATCTAGAAAGGGAGGGAAGTCGACCCCATGGTCGACCTGTTCTACCCAGGTTGACCACCTGGTCGACCTGGGTCCTGGGTGGGAAATTTCCCGCCCAGCCCAGGTGTATGATTTGAATTTCGAAACTTTAAATTTGAATTCGGGCTGGTTTTTATTTTAAATTCCTAAAACTTCTAAGTGCCATAACTTCTTCATACGGAGTCCAATTTACGCAAACTCGGACTCTATCTCAAGCAGAATTTTGAGACGAACGCAATGGCATAAATTGTTTCCCCTAATTCTTCTTCTAAAAATTAAGTATACTTTGATTTGTTACTTTGACATTCACAGAAAATTCGGGGTGTTACATATCTCATTGATATTATTATGTCCATTCTTTGTCTCTTCTTCCCTTCTTCCCTTTTTGTTTTATAGCCAGGCTAATGCGAGCCTGAGCTGAATCTCATAAGAGATGAACGCTCGTTGGAAAAAATTGGACATAATATATGATTTGGACATGGCCAGCGCTAAAATTGGGAAAAGTTTCAAATTATGTATAATTGGGCATAACTGATTTGTAACTGATTTGAGGACATAACACATGTTGTATTCAAAACATAAAGTGTATCAAACATATGACTTGAGATTTGAGGCATAAAGTATATTGGACATATGACTTGGGATTTGGGGCGTAAACTGAACTGTAAACATGTAAGGCATTGTACATGTTGTAGTTTAAGAACTAAAATTGGTATATATATATACATATATGATAGTTTATGACTACGAAGAAGGAGATTATTGTGATGTATGGCTTAGGCATGAAAACCTATAGTAAGATATGGATAGCCATTAAATGTGAATACACCTAAATTGAGATTTTTGGTAAATTGGCATACACTGTAATTAAAGGCTATAATTTGGCATAGTTTATACTGTGAATCATGATTGGGGGTTTTTGGACGGTGCAATATGACTAAAATTTAGGGCATGTGTTATATTGTGGTTTTTGGGACATGACTATTATTGCAATTTTGGGAAAATTGGGTGTAACCTATTTTGAGTAATAACTTGAATTTGAATTTGTGAGGCATAACTTGCAATCAACTTTGTTGGGGTATAACTTGAGAATTGGAACATGAATAGTTTTGTGAATTTGGGATGATTAGCATATAAAATCTAGACTTGGACATGTATGGTAAATATGCTAGAAGATAAACATGCCTAACCCGAGATTAGATTTAGTTGCGGTGTAAAACTGCCCGGAACCGCCCGGCACATCAGTAACCACAACAACACAGATCTAATGTGAGAGGTTAGCGCATTTAGCCTAAAAACCGAGGTTAGAATGAGTTTGTGGTAGAGGTCTGCCCGGAACCGCCCGGCACATCCAGCAGCCGCAAACAATAGTTCTAATGTGAGAGGTTGGGGCATCAATAAATAAATTAATGCCAATAAACAGACATGCTGAGAATGGTAAGGTTAAGTAAAATTTAGAACACTTAACTGTTATAACATATTAATTAGACAAGAAGGTGGGGTTAAGTAAATTTAGAACACTTAACCGTTATAACATGTTAATTAGGCAATAAGGTAGGGTTAAGTAAATTTAGAATACTTAACTGTTATAACATGTTAATTAGACAAGTGAGCGGGGTTTAGTTAACTAATATGACATGATGAATGAGAAGGGTTAAGTTAATAAGAAACACTTAACCAATATGACATGATGAATGAGTAGGTTTAAGTTAATAAGAAACACTTAACCAATATGACATGATGAATGGGTAGGGTTAAGTTAAAACAAGAGAGAACCACTTAACCAATATAACATGATGAACGGGAAGGGTTAAGTTAACACAAGAAGGCAACACTTAACCAATGTAACATGACAAGTGGGTGGGTTGAGTTAACTTGAATTGATTGATGACACTTAACTAATAAAACATGATGAACGTGTGGGGTTATGTTAATAAGAAACATTTAACCAACGTAACTTGATGAACGAATGGGGTTAAGTTAATGGGAAATACATAACCAATATAACATGATGAATGAACGAGGTTAAGTTAATAGGAAACACTTAACGAATCCAACATGACGAGTGAGAAGGGTTAATAAGAAACACTTAACCAACATGACATGATGAGCGTGTGGGTTAAGTTGACATGGATGGACAACACTTAACCAATATGACATAATGTGTGGTAGGGTTAAGAACATGTCGGGTTGGTGGGTAATATTAGTAAATATAGGCCCACAAACTTAACCATTAAGTAAACATGTTTGAATCAGTGGGAGGGTTAAGTACATATCGAGTTGGTGGGTAATATTAGTAAATATAGGCCCACAAACTTAACCAGTAAGAAACCCTAGTAACGGGGACCCATTTCAGCATTACCCCACATGGATGTATCAAGTTACGCTGAAACTAGGCAGGGTGGGGCATGATTACTGGGCTGATTATAAGCGGTCAAAATAGTGGCAGGAGGTACGTTAGTGTAGGTTCCAACGGATTACGGATGTGCACGTACTCCAGAGTGGAAAAAGCAGGCATTGGGTACTAGTAGTTATACACTGTGCATCTTGAATCATGTCGGATTGCTATCATAGGAACTGATACACCTTATGGTGGGACCAACACAGGGTATCTACACGCAAGAAAGGGCCTATTGACATATACACATGGAACATTAATACAAGTAGGGAGCCGATCGATAGGGTAGTAAGGGTACATCTAACATATTCATGGCAGTTAGGCAGATTGAGGTGGAATCCTCACTATAAATGTACACCAGAAGGCTACCACAATTGCGGGGATTGGGATCACATTATCATATGAACATTTTACATTGATTACTAGTTGGGACGCTAGTTAGGTGGTGAAGAGATATAAAAACTAGAATAACAAGGTAGTAGCGAAGCAGAGAAAGAGTAGAAGTGCATTCAGTTTATCTTGCCTTATCATATCTATGCTAATCGTATGTTATCCTATTATCCTTGTTATCACGGTACTATCTTATATTCAGTTTATTCATGTCATGATACTTTTGCCTATTTTCATGCTGAAAGTCACTGGACTTACCAGACTTATGTCTGACCTAGTTTGTTTCGCCTCTTTTCTTCTGTTCCCCCCAGGTTCACAGGGAGGAAATGTTACCACTTAGCTCATTTTTCTTTCCAAGCACGGAGATAGTGGATGTAATGCTTTGGACTCTCTCTTCCATTGCTATGGCTGGTTCATGCTTTATTGGGGAATATCATTGTTATTTTTATGCTTCTTGTAATGACCCGCATTTTCATGGATATAATAATTAATTAACTTAATTATTTGAAAGGTGATTAAAAGGATTTTATGGTCGTTGAGTTAAATAATGGTGAATATTTAATTAAAATAATAAATTAAATAATATATTTAATTCTGAAATAATCAGAATTGGCTGAAATGGCGATATGGTGTAAACTGGATCATCTGTGATATTTAATTCAGCTTGGAATTGAATTTGAATAACGAATATATTATATAAATGACAGTTTGAACGTAGAGTTATAAAATAATTAAAATCGAGCTCGAAATGGTGCTGTAGTTCGTAAATTGGCGATTCGAACTTCAACTGAATGTACAAGATTCGTTTTTAGCCGGATTTCTGTGAAACAAGAAACGTGTGGAGTTGGTGGAGTATATCTTTCTAGTGGAAGAGAAAAATCGGGATTTCGTCGTGTAGATTTTGATTTACGTCCAAATCAAATTTCAGAAAAGTCGCTGTAGAATTCCTTTATAATTTATAAAGGAATTATTTATATTTTAAAAAGTAATTTCAATATAAATCGAATATCGGGTTGATCCAGATTTGAAATATCAAGTTATAAATCCCAGTAGAGTTGTATGGTATTCCACTTTGAATATATAAGATAATTTAAATTTATTTATATTTAATTTATTTATATTTAAATATATTTATATATTTAGATGGGTCATTCAGAGCTTTAAAAATAGCCAGTTTTGCAAAGGACCTTAGAATTCGACGAAACCAATTTTGTTGCATCCGCAATATTAAATTGTTGCTAGATTTCAATATCCGTGATTTTTAGAGTCACTGTGTGGTTGTACGGATTTTTAGAGTGAAAAACAATCAGTATTTTGACGGTTAAAAATACGCTATGTGAGCAAACGGAGTCGGAATTCGATGAAACCAGTTTTGTTGGGACCGTAATGTCGAACTGTAGCTACATGTCCAGTTTCGTGATTTTTGGGTATCGTATGTAACCGTAGGAATTTTTAGAAGGATAAATACAAGAGCGTATGGAAATAAATAAATATAAAATTTATTTAAAATCTCCTATAAATACACTATCTATCCAACATAACCATAGACCGTTTATTCCAAAAACAGAAACCGTCTGCGGTTTTCATTTTCTGTTCTTCTTCAAAAGAACGCAAGAAAAATCAAAGTAAAAGAAACTAAATCAAATCCAGAAATCATAAGACAAGTATGGTTAGGATCCTGGTGAGGAGATCTTCATCCTTATATCATTTTTGTGTGGTTCGATATCATTTTCTGGACTTCGACGTTCAACGTAGGTGATTAGGGTTGATAATTGAAGGATGTAGGAAGCGTCGATGGGTGTTTGAGTGGTTGTTTTGGGACGAGGAGGTTGAACCGCATCTGTACGAGTGTTTGGAGGATTTCCGGTGGTCATTGATGGAGTGCGACGTCAGGAGTCAGAGGGGAAAGCCAGAGTTCACACCTCGATTTGGGCCATCGAGTGCTGCGAGTTGGGGACGGACTGATTAAGGGTTGAGAGGAGAGTTGAATGCTAATTTCGAAATGAAGTTTAAATGGAAGAATCGAGCTGAAATTTGTTGGGAAAAGTCGGTATGGCAAGGACGATGAGCAGGTGCTTAAGTGCTGAAACGGGGAAGAAGAGGCTTTCAACCGGTTATGGGTATTCAAAGGGGATAATGGGCCTTAAGTAAGGTGAAGCCCATTTTGAATTTTACTAAGTTATTTCCAATTAAAATATCATGTAACTTATAATCGTTACAACTTGAGCATTCATTATCATAATTTCAAACGGTCAGATCCGTTGGGATCGTGTGGACGGTGGCTACACCATGAAACTGACGGGGAGTGAATCGAAGTTCGTTACAATTTATTACAAAATAAATTGTCCGTCTAAATCAAAGACAGTTAATCGTTTTTAACGATAACAGTCCAATGTGAGTAAATCTCACTAACTCTGAACAGTTTATAATTTCATGTTGCATTTTTAGAACTGTTAAATATTGGCTGATTGACTGTGTGTTGACTGTTTGATTGAACTGCTAGTCAGTTAGTTGAATTTTTATATTTGATTCTGTTTAACATAATATTTCATATTAAACTGAAAGTGATGTTGATTATATTGTGTAACATATGTGGATGCAGGGAAACAGGTTGGAGGGATCCGACTGGATTCCTAAATATTTAAAATACTGTTATTTCATATAATTGAATATATGATGTGATATATAATCTGTTGGCGGTTATATGTGTTTGGACGATATTGGTTTGATAGGTTAAATACCATAACATACCTAAATGTTGATAAGGGAATTTTCAAAGTGATATTTGAAAATAAAATATTTATAAATCAAAGAAGATTTTATAAACGGGAATATTTATAAATAGGAAATCTTTATAAAAAGGATATATATAAATGGAATATTTATAAAGTGAATTATTTATTTAAGATAAATAAATAAGACATTTTAAATGGATTATTTATTTGGTAAATAAATAAGATATTATAAAGGGAATTTTCACTTAGGAAATAAATAGAAATATGAAGGATAATTTATTTAGAAAATAAATATAGATAAAGGGGATTATTTGATAAGAGAATAAACGCTGTTAAAGGGGATTATTTGATAAGTGAATAAACGTTGTTAAAAGGGGATTATTTGATAAGTGAATAAACGCTGTTAAAAGGGAATTATTGGAAAAGGGATATTTATTGGGAAAGTAAATAGAGTTAACTAAAAGGAGTTTAATCGAATTTAGCTATTCGAAACGAGTTAGTCGAATATGGTTAGTCTAGTCGAGTTAATCGAAAGTAGTTAATCGAACATAGTTATTCAAATGGAGTTAAACATAAATTGGGAACTGACTAGAGATTAATAAGTTGAATGGTTTCTTGAGTATCGATCTGTAACAACCCGGATTTTCGACGACTTTGGTTATCGACATAAGCACGATGTCGATAACCAAAACATCGAAAAATCCCGGTAATTAATGAAAGAAACTAGAAGGTGAGAATAGATAAGACAGAAACTTAGAATAGAAGAAGAAGAAGAACACAACATCAGAGTAACACGAACCTCACAGCGGAACGAATAACATATAATAGATAACATAACTTTGAAATATAACAGTTATGTATACAATAGCACTTATCAGAGTACAGCACTTACAACACAGTGGAAATAACTATAGCTATATGATCTTGAAGCCTCCTGCTCCACGCTCTTCCAGTATATCTGTAAATTCCTGACTACTTGACTGGCCGTACAAAATTAGGCACCCAAGAGTTTAGGGAAAACAAAACAAATAAACTCCGGGTCAGTCATGGGGCTGGTGTGAGTAAAATAGTTTAAACAGGTATATGAACAAGTAAACGATATCTCATAAGACCACGCCGCAGAACGGAACGGGTTTTTCCCTTATGAGAATCCAAAATATCTTTATATCAAAAACCTTTTGATATTATAATAATATCTATGTACAAATAGATATTAACTAGCAGAAACGCTTTCATCTCACGTTCTACATATATAGTATACAATCAAAACCGCAAGCACGTATTAGATAATGGATTTCCAACTATGACAAGGTATGGAACCACCTTCCGATCAGTGTACTCTAGGAACGATACACTGGAGTTCAACAAGAACATCTTGCAACTCAGCCACACATGACCGACCACTCATTTCGCTTGAGTGTATCGAATGTACATCACCAACGGTTGGGATCAGCAACCGTTTCCCGTATATATATGGGACAGCATTGATAGATTTAAGAAACAAATGAATATTCTCAAGATAGGTGATTATACACACTACTTCGGTGCGACCGACTTAGCCATGCTGCCTGCCTGATTTCTGTCATTTACCGGTTGATGAGGCTAGAAGCTACGCTTTATCATTACATCAGATTCACTTCGAATGCTACATTGTCAAATCCATCGAAATCACTAATTGACGTTTACAACAGTACATTATGTGTCAGCTAAAAGAAGTTTCCTTCTGCTTCCACTCTTGGTACGGTTGAAGAAATCAATGTACGTGACCTTTCTGGAAATACTCTGTCAGACATCCATCTTCATTCACTTAAAATGTCACATCGTCATACCCGCCAAATCACAAATTGACTTATCCAAAAATAACATGGGTATACAGCTAAGAGAAACGAATTCTTCCACCACCAAACGTGAATACGTTTGAACAGATCAACTTACGCGATCCATTGGATATACTCTGCAAGACCTTCGCCCATACAAGTTGTCCTGGGACTGGACAAACCAAAGGCACTATTCAGTATATCCATCTTAGTCACTGTTATCTAAGACTTATACAACAGCCCTTGCATTTTACTCCGTCTGCAATTATCTTTGGCATATATGATTCGCGACGCTTATGCCAATACAGAGTGGTTCTTTGGATAATAATCCAACCGGTCTCTCCATATTAACAACGTTAAAATGGTCAAAACTTCGATAGTCGGTGAGTTAACTATCAAAGAAAAACAAGTGTGCAAACAACGATATTATTTCCAAATGGAAATTATATCGAACAACCATCATTTAACATTAATCTCTTTAGTTCATTTATTTACTTATCTCCTGTTTCCCTATATTCGATATTCTTATTTTCTTTTATCAGAAAACATTTCTGATTCTCGTTTGGAAAACATTTCCAAAACTCCTTTACGATCAAATCTTACCATTTCTTAGTCAAGAAGGAAGCCACTCAAGTTGGGGTATAATTACCTCTCAGACCTTAACTGAACAACGTTATAACTTCGAAATGGTCAAAGTTTATCTTTTAATCTTTAACAACTTCTTTACGCCTTTCTCGGATTCAATTTTACTAATCCACTTCTATATTTAAAACATTGGTTATAACGATAACGTTATAATCTCTACTTTCGAATTATCTAACTTTAATTATAACTTCTATTCTTATTAGTGAATAATTAACCTAACACTTATTTATTTATAAATAAATAAATCTCTATTTAAACAATGGAAAGTATAAGTACTTTCCCGAATTCGATATAATCGAATTCGCCGATTAACTCTCTTCGAGAAATCTCTATTTGATTAACTCTTCTTCGAATAACCTATATTCGATTAACTCCTTCTCGAATAAATGATATTTGATAATCTCTCTTCGAATAACTAATATTCGATAACTCTTCCTTTTCAAATATCTCATATTTGAAAATCTCACTTCGATTAAACTATAATCGACAACTCCCTTCGATGAAACTAACATCGACAACTCCTTTTGATGAAACTAACATCGATAACTCCTTTCGATGAAACTAACATCGACAACTCCTTTCGATGAAACTAACCTCGATAATTCCTTTCGATTTAACTAATCGATAACTCCTTTCGATTTAACTAATCGATAACTCCTTTGTGTTTAACCCCTATTCGAATAACTAATTTGAATAACTCTTATTTATTTAACTCTATTCGAATAACTAATTCGATTAACTCTATTTAACTCCGTTTAACTCTATTCGAATAACTAATTCGATTAACTCTATTTAACTCCGTTCGAATAACTAATATTCGATAACTCTATTTAACTCCGTTCGCTTGACTCTAGATCGCAGCGATCACAATGGTTACGCCTGATTCCCTCAGGAAACATCTGACCGCCGTAGGCTATTTACAGCCCTGCGAATTACGCTAGCAGTCGTACGAAATGGCAACTCATTTGGATTAACACTTATTTGATTAACTCTAACTGATTAGCTCTAATTGGTTAACTCTAACTAATTTACTCTAACTGGTTAACTCTAATTGATTTACTCTAACTCGACTAACCCCCTTTCGAATAACATATTCGATTAACTAACTTTCGAATACCAGATTCGATTAACTTACTTTCGAATACCATATTCGATTCACTTACTTTCGAATACCATATTCGATTAACTTACTTTCGAATACCAGATTCGATTAACTTACTTTCGAATACCATATTCGATTAACTTACTTTCGAATACCATATTCGATTAACTTACTTTCAAATACCATATTCGATTAACTCCTTTCTAATTACGTTTATCCATTTAAAAGGATTTCCTTTTTAACAACGTTTATTCATTTATAAAGATTTACTTTTAGATAACGGTTCTACACTTTAAAAATGATTTCCCTTTTATAACGTTTCCTTTTCAATTCTATTTGTAAATGGTTTACAAATATTTTCTTTTCAAATTTATTCTTGAAATATTCTAACTCCTTAAATTCTCTGAAAAATTCGCCATAACCTCCTTTGTAACGGGAGCATCGGGAAAATCTCGAAACCCGCCACACAGGCCTTTCCATTCAAAAAGAAAATGTTTTGAATTTATTTCCTTTTTTAAAATATCTCCTATTTATAAATATTCCAATTTATAAATATTCCAATTTATAAATATTCCTTATTTATAAATATTCAAATTTATAAATATTTCTTATTTATAGATATTCCATTTATAAATATTTAATTTTCAATATCACTTTGAAAATCTCCTTTTCCCCTTTTCAATATTTTATGGTACTTAACACCTCAAATCACGATGACCAATCTCATTCAAACCCATATAATCAACCACAGGTTTTAACTACATCATATATCATAATATATGAAAAATAATAAAATTAAATGTTGAGGAATCCAGTCGGATTCCTCTGACCTGTCTCCCTGCATCCACAGATGTTACACAATATGATTATCATCACTTTCAGTTCAATATAAATTATTCTGATAGCAGAATAAATATATAAATATTTAACGGTTATATATATATATATTTAATTACATATATATATATAAATATATAATTTTCACTAACTGACTAGCAGTTCAATCAATCAACCAACACACAGCAATCAACAGATGATTAACAGTTCTAAAAATACATTATAAAAATATAACTGTTCAGAGTTGGTGAGTTTTACTCACTTTGGCAGTTCATCGTTAAAGAACGATAAACTTATTTGATTTGAATCAAACAATTTATTTTGCCATAAATTCATACGAGCTCCAATCCACTCCCCGTCAGTTCCATTGGGTAGCGTCCGTCCATACGATCCTGTCGGATCCGGTTTCGTCAAGTTCTGATATCGTATGATACGGTTATACATTATTCAAGTTATCATACAATATTGAATTAAATAAAAACAAAACCAATTTAATTCACATCGGGCCTTAACCTTTTCCTTTATCTCCTTTCGGCCCATTTAGCACGTACTGACCCAACACCTCCCTTAAAAACCAAGGCCCGCTCCATATCCCTTTTCCTTCTTCTTCGTTCAATACCAACCCCTTCCAGAACTTAACACAGTCATTTCCCAAACCTTTACACTCAAACCGCTCCTCCCTTACTCACCCAAAAATCGTCATATCACCACCATCGTTCACCACTACGAAACCTCAATCCACCGGCACCCTTTATCCTGAACACGCTCGCCACTTTAAGGGTTCCGTCGAACCCCTTTTTGCTCCACGCTGTACAAACAGCGACGTTGTTCACAATGAAATCACCCACAAATGGGTACACCAGGTGCGGTACTACCCCTTGAATCTGAAATCAACCCTAAAACTCGATTTGAAGTTCGGATTACTAGAACAAGAAAAACCCTAGCTGAAACCATTAAAATACCCAGCGCGTAAACTCAAGTCGAGCTCAACACGAGGCATATCAGATTGAAGCTCTTTGCTTGAGGAATCCATATACTTATACTTAAGATTTTTAGGATTTTAATTTGTATTGTTTGAGAATTTAGAAGTTGGAATTTTTGCTGTGAAGAGAATTAGAAGTGGCGGCTACAAAGAATGGCTGTGTTGACTTCGGGTAAAGAGGGAATTAGATTTTAGATTTTTAAGGGGTATTATATAGGCATTTTGTATAATTTAATATTTATTATTATATTCGTTTATAAGCCAACGTTATATATATCAGTCTTTTAAAATTCCTGTGGCCACATTCGACACTCAAAAATCATGAAAACTGACATGCACCATCAGTTCGACAATACGGTCCCAACGAAACTAGTTTGATCGAATTCCGACTTCGTATGCTCACACAGCGTATTTTTAAAGGTCAAAATACTGACTGTTTTTCACTCTAAAAATCCGTACAGCCACACAGTGACTCTAAAAATCACGAAACTGGAAATCTAACAAGTATTTGACGTTGCGGATCCAACAAAATTAGTTTCGTCGAATTCCGACTCCGTTTGCAAAACCGGCTATTTTTAAAGCTTTGGATGACCCATTTAAATATATAAATATACTTAAATATAATTAAATTAAATATAAATAAATTTATATTATCGTATATCTTCACATATGATATCGTACAGATCCAGAATATCATATCAGAATTTACAGTTTGATATTTTAGATTTGAGATTTATCGATATTCAGTTTATATCGAAAACCCTTTTATAACGTAAATAAAGCGTTGCAAATTATAAAGGAAATTCCACAGCGACTTTTCTGAAATTTGATTTGGACGTAAATGAAAATTTACACAACGAAATCCCAATTTTTCTCTTCCACCAGAAAGATATAATCCACCAGCTCCACACGTTTCTTGTTTCACAGAAATCCGGCTTAAAACGAACCCTGTACATTCATTTGAAGTTCGAATCGCCAATTTACGAACTACAGCGCCATTTCAAGCTCGATTTTAATTATAATATAATTATACGTTCAAACTGTCGTCGATTGAATATATTCGTCATTCATATTCAATTCCAAGTTGAATTAAATATCATAGATGATCCAATTCATACCATATCGCCATTCCAGCCAATTCTGATTATTTCATAATTAAATATATTATTTTAATTAAATATTCGCCATTATTTAATTCCACGACCATTAAATCCTTTAATTCACGTTTTAAATAATTCAATTAATTAATTATTATACCTCTGCAAATGCGGGTCATTACATTCTTCCCCACTTAAAATAATTTCGTCCTCGAAATTGCTAAGGTAGAGGACGACCCTATCAACTGGTTAGAACATATTTGTTCAATTCTCAACTTCAGTTTCAACTGAACCAATTTAATTTCAATTAAATTATTAACTAATTCTTATCAACGAAAATTTTCAAAAATCCTGAAAATTTTCTAACACCTTAACTTTTCAAAAAATTTCGCCAGCACCTCCTTTGTACTGGTCAATAGCTCAAACTCCAACTCGCCTCTTTGGGCCTTCTTCAACCCAAAAGAAAATCAAAACGCCAAATGGCTTGCCAATTCGGTTCATAAATCTCATGCTTATATCAAATATAAACTTGTACCCTTTTGTCGGGTATATCAACTCTATCACTTTCACCCGTTATCAATCCAACATATACCGGTGTTATCTCAACCAAATTCCGACCTGTTTTTATCCACATATCCAACCATTCGCTTATACCTAAGTCGAATTAAATTTCAAATTCGAGTTCCATTCTCAATTTCAACTCTTAACTTCCTAATCCAATTTCATTTCAAAATCTATATGTTACAAACCCAATCCATTCGATATTTCTATTTCAATTCTATTTCAGCTTAACTGGTATCAATTTCAGTTTATCTCCACAAGTTTCTATTCAATTTGTTTTAACTCAAAACAATCTCTACTTGGGAGTCTTAAACCATTTACCCTTTTTAAACATCACTCACATATTCACTTTTGAAATCAAAACAACTTGTTTCCTCAAAACAAAAAACAAAACTTTGGTAGTAATCCGTCACTTACACACTCGAAAATGTACACCGATGATGTCATGATCAACATCGGAATCTATTTTCCAGCTATCGAAGTGAGTTCAATACTATATCACTTTCAAATCCATTTCCAAATACTTTCATTTTTGAAATCATTTTCAAAATATCCTTCACAAGGCTTGTAAACAATTTAAAACCTCCCAGGATCTTAAAATTTCCTTATACTTAATCCAGATCCATTTCCAAACAATTATCCCAATTTCCAGAGTTTGAATTTCAATTCTGATTTAAATTTCAGATTTAACTCCTTTGATTTCACATTTTTCACTTATGAATTCTGGTTGGTTATATATAACCATTTCACTTTATAATCTTGCTCAATTATAATTATAACCAATATATCTAATATATGATAATATATTACATATCCATACTGTGTCGGTCCATCGTATTCAAGTGTTTATAAACCCCTACCGATACAGTGGATCAAACTGATCGACCAGAACTCATAAACAACTCAGCCAATGAATCTCCACAATATAAAACAATTTTTTATATCAAATAACAAATACGTTCACTCGTATATATACACTCAAACTCAATCTAGGGTGTTACTAAACCTATCTCTACCGAGTCACGCCACAGAGCCAAGGTAATTCTTAACCTGGCTCTGATACCAACACTAACAACCCGGATTTTCGACGACTTTGGTTATCGACATAAGAACGATGTCGATAACCAAAACATCGAAAAATCCCGGTAATTAATGAAAGAAACTAGAAGGTGAGAATAGATAAGATAGAAACTTAGAATAGAAGAAGAACACAACATCAGAGTAACACGAACCTCACAGCGGAACGAATAACATATAATAGATAACATAACTTTGAAATATAACAGTTATGTATACAATAGCACTTATCAGAGTACAGCATTTACAACACAGCGGAAATAACTATAGCTATATGATCTTGAAGCCTCCTGCTCCATGCTCTTCCAGTATATCTGTAAATTCCTGACTACTTGACTGCCCGTACAAAATTAGGCACCCAAGAGTTTAGGGAAAACAAAACAAATAAACTCCGGGTCAGTCATGGGACTGGTGTGAGTAAAATAGTTTAAACAGGTATATGAACAAGTAAACGATATCTCATAAGACCACGCCGCAGAACAGAACGGGTTATTCCCTTATGAGAATCCAAAATATCTTTATATCAAAAACCTTTTGATATTATAATAATGTCTATGTACAAATAGATACCAACTAGCAGAAATGCTTTCATCTCACGTTCTACATATATAGTATACAATCAAAACCGCAAGCACGTATTGGATAATGGATTTCCAACTATGACAAGGTATGGAACCACCTTCCGATCAGTGTTCTCTAGGAACGATACACTGGAGTTCAACAAGAACATCTTGCAACTCAGCCACACATGACCGACCACTCATTTCGCTTGAGTGTATCGAATGTACATCACCAACGGTTGGGATCAGCAACCGTTCCCCGTATATATATGGGACAGCATTGATAGATTTAAGAAACAAATGAATATTCTCTAGATAGGTGATTATACACCATACTTCGGTGCGACCGACTTAGCCATGCTGCCTGCCCGATTTCTGTCATTTACCGGTTGATGAGGCTAGAAGCTACGCTTTATCATTACATCAGATTCACTTCGAATGCTGCATTGTCAAATCCATCGAAATCACTAATTGACGTTTACAACAGTACATTACGTGTCAGCTAAAAGAAGTTTCCTTCTCCGCTTCCACTCTTGGTACGGTTGAAGAAATCAATGTACGTGACCTTTCTGGAAATACTCTGTCAGACATCCATTTTCATTCACTTAAAATGTCACATCGTCATACCCGCCAAATCACAAATTGACTTATCCAAAAATAACACAGGTATACAGCTAAGAGAAACGAATTCCTCTGCCACCAAACATGAATACGTTTGAACAGATCAACTTACGCGATCCATTGGATATACTCTGTCAGACCTTCGTCCATACAAGTTGTCCTGGGACTGGACAAACCGAAGGCACTATTCAGTATATCCATCTTAGTCACTGTTATCTAAGACTTATACAACAGCCCTTGCATTTTACTCCGTCTTCAATTATCTTTGGCATATATGATTCGCGATGCTTATGCCAATACAGAGTGGTTCTTTGGATAATAATCCAACCGGTCTCTCCATATTAACAACGTTAAAACGGTCAAAACTTCGATAGTCGATGAGTTAACTATCAAAGAAAAACAAGTGTGCAAGCAACGATATTATTTCCAAATGGAAATTATATCGAACAACCATCATTTAACATTAATCTCTTCAGTTCATTTATTTACTTATCTCATGTTTCCCTATATTCAATATTCTTATTTTCTTTTATCAGAAAACATTTCTGATTCTCGTTTGGAAAACATTTCCAAAACTCCTTTACGATCAAACCTTACCATTTCTTAGTCAAGAAGGAAGTCACTCAAGTTGGGGTATAATTACCTCTCAGACCTTAACTGAACAACGTTATAACTTCGAAATGGTCAAAGTTTATCTTTTGATCTTTAACAACTTCTTTACGCCTTTCTCAGATTCAATTTTACTAATCCACTTCTATATTTAAAACATTGGTTATAACGATAACGTTATAATCCCTACTTTCGAATTATCTAACTTTAATTATAACTTCTATTCTTATTAGTGAATAATTAACCTAACACTTATTTATTTATAAATAAATAAATCTCTATTTAAACACTGGAAAGTATAAGTACTTTCCCGAATTCGATATAATCGAATTCGCCGATTAACTCTCTTCGAGAAATCTCTATTTGATTAACTCTTCTTCGAATAACCTATATTCGATTAACTCCTTCTCGAATAAACGATATTTGATAATCTCTCTTCGAATAACTAATATTCGATAACTCTTCCTTTTCAAATATCTCATATTTGAAAATCTCACTTCGATTAAACTATAATCGATAACTCCCTTCGATGAAACTAACATCGACAACTCCTTTCGATGAAACTAACATCGATAACTCCTTTCGATGAAACTAACATCGACAACTCCTTTTGATGTAACTATCATCGATAACTCCTTTCGATTAAATAATCGATAACTCCTTTCGATTTAACTAATCGATAACTCCTTTGTGTTTAACTCTATTCGAATAACTAATTCGAATATCTTTTATTTATTTAACTCTATTCGAATAACTAATTCGATTAACTCTATTTAACTCCGTTTAACTCTATTCGAATAACTAATTCGATTAACTCTATTTAACTCCGTTCGAATAACTAATATTCAATAACTCTATTTAACTCCGTTCGCTTGACTCTAGATCGCAGCGATCACAATGGTTACGCCTGATTCCCTCAGGAAACATCCGACCACCGTAGGCTATTTACAGCCCTGCGAATTACGCTAGCACTCGTACGAAATGGCAACTCATTTGGATTAACACTTATTTGATTAACTCTAACTGATTAGCTCTAATTGGTTAACTCTAACTGATTTACTCTAACTGATTTACTCTAACTCGACTAACCCCCTTTTGAATAACATATTCGATTAACTAACTTTCAAAAACCAGATTCGATTAACTTACTTTCGAATACCAGATTCGATTAACTTACTTTCGAATACCATATTCGATTAACTTACTTTCGAATACCATATTCGATTAACTTACTTTCGAATACCATATTCGATTAACTTACTTTCGAATACCAGATTCGATTAACTTACTTTCGAATACCATATTCGATTAACTTACTTTCGAATACCATATTCGATTAACTTACTTTCGAATAACATATTCGATTAACTCCTTTCTAATTACGTTTATCCATTTAAAAGGATTTACTTTTTAACAACATTTATTCATTTATAAAGATTTACTTTTAGATAACGGTTCTACACTTTAAAAATGATTTCCCTTTTATAACGTTTCCTTTTCAATTCTATTTGTAAATGGTTTACAAATATTTTCTTTTCAAATTTATTCTTGAAATATTCTAACTCCTTAAATTCTCTGAAAAAATCGCCATAACCTTCTTTGTAACGGGAGCATCGGGAAGATCCCCAAACCCGCCACACAGGCCTTTCCATTCAAAAAGAAAATGTTTTGAATTTATTTCCTTTTTTAAAATATCTCCTATTTATAAATATTCCAATTTATAAATATTCCTTATTTATAAATATTCAAATTTATAAATATTTCTTATTTGTAAATATTCCATTTATAAATATATTTTTTTCAACATCGCTTTGAAAATCTACTTTTCCCTTTTTCAATATTTTATGGTACTTAACACCTCAAATCACGATGACCAATCTCATTCAAACCCATATAATCAACCACATGTTTTAACTACATCATATATCATAATATATGAAAAACAATAAAAATAACTATTGAGGAATCCAGTCGGATTCCTCCGACCTGTCTCCCTGCATCCACAAATGTTACACAATATGATTATCATCACTTTCAGTTCAATATAAATTATTCTGATAGCAGAATAAATATATAAATATTTAACGGTTATATATATAATTACATATATATATATAAATATATAATTTTCACTAACTGACTAGCAGTTCAATCAATCAACCAACACACAGCAATCAACAGATGATTAACAGTTCTAAAAATACATTATAAAAATATAACTGCTCAGAGTTGGTGAGTTTTACTCACTTTGGCAGTTCATCGTTAAAGAACGATAAACTGTTATTTGATTTGAATCAAATAATTTATTTTTCCATAAATTCATACGAGCTCCAATCCACTCCGCGTCAGTTCCATTGGGTAGTGTCCGTCCATACGATCCTGGCGGATCCGGTTTTGTCAAGTTCTGATATCGTATGATACAGTTATACATTATTCAAGTTAACATACAATATTGAATTAAATAAAAACAAAACCAATTTAATTCACATCGGGCCTTAACCTTTTCCTTTATCTCCTTTCGGCCCATTTAGCACGTACTGACCCAACACCTCCCTTAAAAACCAAGGCCCGCTCCATATCCCTTTTCCTTCTTCTTCGTTCAATACCAACCCCTTCCAGAACTTAACACAGACATTTTCCAAACCTTTACACTCAAACCGCTCCTCCCTTACTCACCCAAAAATCGTCATATCACCACCATCGTTCACCACTACGAACCCTCAATCCACCGGCACCCTTTATCCTGAACTCGCTCGCCACTTTCAAGGTTCCGTCGAACCCCTTTTTGCTCCACGCTGTACAAACAGCGACGTTGTTCACTATGAAATTACCAACAAATGGGTACACCAGGTGCGGTACTACCCCTTGAATCCGAAATCAACCCTAAAACTCGATTTGAAGTTCGGATTACTGGAACAAGAAAAACCCTAGCTGAAACCATTAAAATACCCAGCGCGTAAACCCAAGTCGAGCTCAACACGAGGCATATCAGATTGAAGCTCTTTGCTTGAGGAATCCATATACTTATACTTAAGATTTTTAGGATTTTAATTTGTATTGTTTGAGAATTTAGAAGTTGGAATTTTTGCTGTGAAGAGAATTAGAAGTTGCGGCTACAAAGAATGGCTGTGTTGACTTCGAGTAAAGAGGGAATTAGGTTTTAGAGTTTTAAGGGGTATTATATAGGCATTTTATATAATTTAATATTTATTATTATATTCGTTTATAAGCCAACGTTATACATACCAGTCTTTTAAAATTCCTGTGGTCACATTCGACACTCAAAAATCATGAAAACTAACATGCACCATCAGTTCGACATTAAGGTCCCAACGAAACTAGTTTCATCGAATTCCGACTTCATATGCTCACACAGCGTATTTTTAAAGGTCAAAATACTGACTGTTTTTCACTCTAAAAATCCGTACGGCCACACAGTGACTCTAAAAATCACAAAACTGGAAATCTAACAAGTATTTGACATTGCGGATCCAACAAAATTAGTTTCGTCGAATTCCGACTCCGTTTGCAAAACCGGCTATTTTAAAGCTTTGGATGACCCATTTAAATATATAAATATATTTAAATATAATTAAAATAAATATAAATAAATTTATATTATCGTATATCTTCACATATGATATCGTACAGCTCCAGAATATCATATCAGAATTTACAGTTTGATATTTCAGATCTTAGATTTATCGATATTCAGTTTATATTGAAAACCCTTTTATAAAGTAAATAAAGCATTGCAAATTATAAAGGAAATTCCACAGCGACTTTTCTGAAATTTGATTTGGACGTAAATCAAAATCTACACAACGAAATCCCAATTTTTCTCTTCCACCAGAAAGATATACTCCACCAGCTCCACACGTTTCTTGTTTCACAGAAATCCGGCTTAAAACGAACACTGTACATTCATTTGAAGTTCGAATCGCCAATTTACGAACTGCAGCGCCATTGCAAGCTCGATTTTAATTATAATATAATTATACGTTCAAACTGTCGTCGATTGAATATATTCGTCATTCATATTCAATTCCAAGTTGAATTAAATATCATAGATGATCCAGTTCATACCATATCGCCATTCCAGCCAATTCTAATTATTTCAGAATTAAATATATTATTTTAATTAAATATTCGCCATTATTTAATTCCACGACCATTAAATCCTTTAATTCACGTTTTAAATAATTAAATTAATTAATTATTATACCTCTGCAAATGCGGGTCATTACACGATCTGATGTTGGTTTCGGCCTTCGGGGTTTATACTTAGGAAGTTGTTCTCTTGTTAGTTTATAGTTAGAGTCTGATAGATAGGGAAGAATAGTGATATGTAAATAAACAATGGAAATGTTTTCCAGTGTTAATAACATATATTTTCTAAACATAGAAAATAAGGAAATGTGAATATATATGTATATATATATGTTAAATGATGAATGATCGATATAATTTCCTCTTGGAAATAATATTGTTATTTGCACATCTGTTTTTCTTTGATGGTTAAATCACAGACTATCGAAGTTTTGACCATTTTAACGTTGTTAATATGGAGAGACCGGTTGGATTATTATCCAAAGAACCACTCTGTATTGGCATAAGCGTTGCGAATTATATATGCCAAAGATAATTGAAGACAGAGTAAAGTGCAAGGGATGTTGTATACATCTTAGATAACAGTGCCTAAGATGGATATACTGAATAGTGCCTTCGGTTCATCCTGTTCCTGGATGACTTGTATGGATGAATGTCTGACAGAGTATTTCCAGAAAGGTCACGTACATTGATTTCTTCAACCGTACCAAGAGTGGAAGCGAAGAAGGAAACTTCTTTAGCTAACACGTAATGTACTATTGTAGACGTCAATTAGTGATTTTCGATGGATCTGACAATGTGGCATTTGAAGTGAATCTGATGTGATGATGAAGCGTAACCTCAAGGCTCATCAACTGGTAAATGACAGAAATCGGGCAGGCAGCATGGCTAAGTCGGTCGCTCCGAAGTAGGGTGTATAATCACCTTATCTAGAGTTTCATTTACTTCTAAAAATCTATTGTTGATGCTGTCCCATTCGGGAAACGGTTGCTAATCCCAACCGTTGGTGATATATATTCGATACACTCAAGCGAAATGAGTGGTCGGTCATGTGTGGCCGGGTTGCAAGATGTTCTTGTTGAACCCAGTGTATTCCTTTCTATAGGTACACTAGCGAAAGGTGGTTCCATACCTTGTCATAGTTGGAAATCCATTACCCAATACGTGCTTGCGGTTTTGATTGTATACTATATATGTAGAACGTGATATGAAAGCGTTTCTACTAGATGATTATTATTATTGTGGTTGATAGACATTATTATAATATCAAAAGGTTTTTGATATAAGGATAATTTGGATTCTCATAAGGGAAAAACCCGTCCCGTTATACGGCGTGGTCTTATGAGATGTCGTTTACTGTTCAAACTATTTTAAATTGTTTTACTCACACCAATCCCATGACTGACCCAGAGTTTATTTTGTTTTGTTTTCCCTAAACTCTTGGGTGCCCAATTTTGTACGGGCAGTCAAGTAGTCGGGATTTACAGATACTTGAAGAGCTGGAGCAGGAGGCTTCAGGATCATATAGCTATAGTTTATTTCCGCTGTGTTGTAAGTGTTGTACTCTGATAATGTTATTGTATACATATAATGATTTTATTTCAAGGATATATTATCTATTATATGTTGTTCGTTCCGCTGTGAGATTCGTGTTACTCTGATGTTGTGTTCTTCTTCTTCTTCTATTCTAAGTTTCTATCTTATCTATCCTCACCCTCTGTTTTCTTTCTATTAGTGTTCTGATTTTCCAGTGTAATTGGGGTTGGACTTGTGTTATTTAGTCAGCTCAAATTGGACCGGATTTTCGGGTCACTACACTTTTTTATACTTGGAAGTTTTTGAATCAAGACAGGAGTTTTATGTATTACTTTTAAGTATGATTGAGACAATAGTTGTAAAAGCTTGATTGAACCACATTGTTTATAAAATGACTTTATTTTCCGTTGCTTTATTTGTCTGTCTTGTAATTTATCTGCATCTTTTACCTATAATGCTCCACCAAAGTTAAGGCATTCCCTTTGTGAGCGACCTTAACGGAGGTGGGGTGTTACAAAAAAGAAAAAGAGGAGGCTTACCAAGGTTTCCTCTTCGATTTCCCCTTTGATTTGGGACACTAGTTGCAAAACCTAGCTTAGGAATTCTAATTTCCCAATCCTTTCCCCATTTTTCTATTTCTTACTAAGTGTCAGAGTGAATGAGATGGAGAGGGCTAATTTGGTTATATGGATTGGGCTAGGTTTTGCCAAACCCAAACCCAACCAAAGTCCGAATTTTCAAAAACTCTAAACATATTGATCCTTATAGTTTTCAACCACCTAAAAGACGTTTCACACTCAATGGAAGTGGTTTCGAGTCCAAATTCGTCCACATGCAAAAAGTGATATTTTGGTCATACACACAAAGAGAAAAACCAAATTTCCCCTAGCTCTAAAGGTATCAATGTCTATAGTTTTCGAACCCGCAAATGGCATTTTGAACTCAATGGAAGTGATTTTGAGTCCAAATTCATCCATATACAAAATGTGAGATTTAGGGCTATATGTAATAGTAAAATATATATATAAACTCCATAGCGACTATTCTAAATTTTAATTTAGACATAACTTACAATTTATAAAGTGAAATCTCAATTTCTTACATTCGTTAGAAAATTACAATTCAAAATATTCCAACGTTTCTTCTTTTAGCGAATTCTGATTTATATTAAATTCCATACATTCATTCAAAGTTTAAAATCAAAATTTCAAACTACCGCGCCATTTCACGCTCGTTTTAAATTGAACTTCAAATTTATATGTACTAACTTCCATTTAAATAAATTTTAAATCATTTATCTCAAAATAATTCATCTAAAATATTTAATTTGTATGAAAATAAATTAAAAATAAATTTTAAATTAGTTCCAAAAAATATGGGTTGTTACAACCTCCTCCACTTAAAGCTTTTTCGTTCCCGAAAAAGAAATGACCGCAAAGTAGTAACTAAATAGTAATGTAACATAACATAAATATACTTCTCACTAAAGCTAATCATAGATATCCACTCTGCATTTAGGATAAGACTGTTTAATGCGGTCTTCTGTCTCCCATTTACAGTCTCTAGGATCTCCGCTCCATTGCACTTTGACTAAATGCCCCTTCTTGTTCCTTAGAACTCTGGTTTCTGTGCCAATAATCTTCTCCGGTTCCCTATGCACAACTAAACTTGGAGTAATATCCAAATCATGTTGCGATGCTTCTTCCACGATCAAGTCTGGATCATGTACATGCTTCCGAAGTTGAGAAATATGAAACACATCCTATACTCTGGGCAATCTGTTTGGCAACCGAACCCTATAAGAAAGAGTTCCAATCCTTTCAAGTATATGAAACGTGCCAATATATCTAGGTGCCAACTTGCCTGACTTCCTGAATCGAATAACTCCTCCCATCGGATAAACACCAACAGAAAATGCCAAATCTCTTCTTTTAAAATATGCATAACTCTTCTATCGACTTTGAGCTACTTGTAGTTGCTTCTTAATGAAATCCACTTTATATGAAGCTTCTTGGATCATATCTGGACCTAATACTAACAGATTACCAGGCTCTATCTAACATGCAGGAGATCTACATGGTCTACCATACAATGCTTCAAATGGTGACATTTTTAAACTTGCCTGAAACCTATTATTATATGAAAACTCAACCAAATGTATGTGATCTTCCCAAGATCCTCCAAAATCAAGAATACAACCCCATTATAAATCTTCTAATATACGATTCACCCTCTCAATTTGGCCGTCTGTCTGAGGATGATATGCAGTGCTAAGATTGATCTTGGTTCCTAATTCATAGTGGAATGCTTCCCAGAACTTACTAGCAAAGATCGGATCACGATCACTAACAATGCTGCTAGAAATTCCATGTAGTCTAACAATCCCTATCACATAAACCTAAGCAAGACTCTGAGCTGTTCTAGTTGATTTCTTAGAATAAAATGGGCGCTCTTCGTGAAACGTTCAACTACAACCCAAATACTATCATTGCCCTTCTTGGTTCTAGGCAAACCATCAGTGAAATCCATAAAAATTTGATCCTACTTCCATTTTGGAATCTCTAAGGGTTGCAACAAACCAGTGAGCTTCTGTTGATCACTTTTGACTTTTTAGCAAGTAGAACACCTACTAACATATACAGAAATGTCTCTCTTCATTCACTTCCACCAGAATGTGCGCTTAAGATCATAGTATATCTTACTCACCCCTGGATGAATACTAAGCTTGGATTTGTGACATTCATCCATTACTTCTCTTCTGAGTTTGGGAATATTCGAAACATAAACTCGGTCTAACAATCTCAGAATTGCCTTGCTATCAATTTGGAAACTCCAGACTTCGCCTTGTTGAATTCTTTTAATAATTTTCTTGATAAAATCATTGCCCTTTTGAAGAACATAGATCTTCTCAATCAATGAAGGAGTAATGATAAGATTAGCAATGATTGCATTCTTTCTACTAAGTGCACCAGCTACAACATTGGTTTTCCCTGGAGTATACAAAATATCAAGATCATATGCTATAAGAAATTCTAACCAACGCTGCTGTCTCAAATTAAAGTCTTTTTAGGTGAACAGATATTTCAATGATTTATTATCTGTATATAATTCGAACTACTTCCCCAAAAGATAATGCCTCCATATCTTCAAAGCAAGTACCACAGCTAACAGCTCTAGATCGTGTGTAACATATCTCTTCTCATGCGGCTTCAACTGACGGCTAGCATAAGTAACAACTTGGCTTCTTAGCATTAATACCACACCTACTCCTTCATGAGAAGCAACCGTATAGACAGTCAAATCCTGATTGCCATCTATAATAGTCAACACTGGAGCAGTAGTCAACCTTACTTTCATCTCTTGGAAGGTTGCCTCACATTTTGTCGTCCAATTAAACCTTGCATGCTTCTTTGTAAGCTTCGACAATGGACTAAATAGCTTCGAAAAATCCATAACAAATTTTCGATAATAGCCTGCCATTCCTAGAAAATTTCTGACTTCTGTGGGAGTTCTAGGTTGCTTCCAATCTGAATGGCTGTAATTTTGCTTGGATCCACTGAAATTCCCTCCTTCGATACAACATCAAGGAGGAACTTCACTTTTTCTTGCCCAAATATGCATTTAGAAATTTTGGCTTTCAATACATTCTTTCTCCGAATTTCCAAAACCTGTTCCAAATACTTTGCATGCTCGTTAGCTGACTTAGAGAAGATTAAAATATCATCTATGAAAACTAGAACAAACTTATTCAACACTCCACGAAATACTTAATTCATCAAAAATCAACAAAGTAAGCAGGAGCAATACATAAGCCGAACAACATTACAAACCATTCATAAAATAAGTCTGGACCTCTAAAATATGTCAAAGGAACACAATCTTCAGTGATCTACAGTTGATGGAAACCTGTAGCTAGGTCCATCTTTGAAAACACTCGAGCTCCATTCAAGCAATCTAATAAATCATCAATGCGTGGCAATGGATATTTATTCTTCAACGTTTGCTTATTTAAGTCCCGGTAATCTACGCATAATATGAGAGCACCGTCTGACTTAGGAACAAATACCACAGCCGCTCCCCAACTTGAGAAACTATGCCTGATCAGACCTTTCCATACAATTGTCGAGTTTGATCACCCAACTCTTCTTTCTCTTTCAATGTCATTCTTCGAATTGCATGCACAATTGGTCTTGCATTCGAAACTAAATCAATTTTGAAATCAATTTCTCTTCGCAGAGGTAAGCTATCAACTTCTTCGAATAGATCCACATAATCTCTAACAACCGGAATATTTTCAAGAGAAGTAGGAGAAACTTCAAGAGCGGACCAAAATTCTTTTCTATCTGAACATGAGCCTATGCATGGTATAATAATACTCCCAAGTTTTGTTCTAACTTTAACCACTCTCTCGGCGCACTTAACTTCGGCCCCATACTTCATTAACCAATCCAACCCGAGTATAACATCAAAATCGGAAAAATTCATGACGATCAAGTTAAAAGGAAACCGGTAACAAGAATAAGAGACCGGCACTCTACTAATAGATTCTTCAAGATTTCTCAATTTTAAATTTAACTTTTTAACTGTGTTGCTCAAAATGAAACATCGCGATGCTCCCGTATCAAATAATTCTTTAACAAGAATATTTTTAATTGTAAGCGTACCTTCCAACTCGTCGGCTTTACCTTCACCAGTTGAAGAAGCTGGTGCATTCGCCCCATTATATACATGAGCCAGTTCGGTCTTTTTTATCAATGGGCAATCCTTGATAATATTCCCTGTCTTACGGCAGTTGAAGAATTCTCTCGTATCTTGATGTTTCTGGCTAGGGCCGGATTCGTTTCGCTTTGGCCTTTTTGGAGCATTGCATTCATTAGTCCAAAGCCCATACTGGTCACAGTTGAAGCATTTACCCTTTGGTTTTCTATCCTCCTAGGGATTAGTTGTTTCAGTCTTGCTGGCTTCAGGCTTCTTATCGGGAAGCTTTCTCTTGTTATTAGCTTGATTTCTCTCCCGATCCGCTTGAGAGATTCTCTTATCGATATCCTCATATCTACAAGCCATCTCGACAACCTTAGAAAATGGAAGTTCTATGTGGCCAGTCACTCTGCTGTGGTACCTCCTCTGGAGACCATCAATGAGTCGCTTGTTCTTTCTGATTGGTTCTTGAATTAATTCTGGTCCATAAATAGAAAGTTCATTAAACTTATTGACATACTCATGAATGGTTCTATCGCCTTGCTGGAGATTAGCAAATTCATCATGCAAGCGCTCGACATCCTGTCGTGGGGCAAACCTTTCCTCAAAGACTTCTTTAAACTTGGCCAAAGTCATATCAACTTCAAGATCATATGCAGTCACCACTTCCCACCAAATTAGGGCCTCGTCTTTAAGTAGCCAAGATGATAAAAGGCTTTTCCTATTATCTACCAATTCTAGGCCCGTAAAGATCCGTTCGTAAGACCTCAACAAAACTTGAGCTTCCATTACAGTTATAATGCCTGTGAATGGCACTCCGCCCAAGTTCTTATATTTCTTGGCAACAACATCAAGATTAAATGGTTGTTGTGGTTGTTGTTGCAATACGGGCTCGCTATGAGCCGCTGATCCAACCTCCTCGAGATCAGGCGGATTATTAACAGCAGAGATATTTCCCCTTCCTTGGCCTCTACCTCTTCTGCCTCTGTCTCGCCCACTCATTTCCTTTCAATCTTGAGGATAGCAAAGAAAGAGACACGCCAACAGAAAAGATAGCTTAAGGAACGATAGAAGAATATAGACATATGCATAAATAATGATGTAATGATCATGTTGTATGCTATTCTGATGTACTCATTCTAGGATATTAATAATCCTATCTCTAACGAGTTACTCATCCTAGAATACTACTGATTCTATCTCTGACGAGTTGTTTAATATGTTATCTTCCAAAACTAAGGTTAACCAAAGCTCTGATACCACGCCTAACCTGAACCAAATCCCCGCTCCATGGTGGCAAAGTCGGTCTTTGGAAAATAACACATTAATCACACTAGCAGATTACAGAACATAGCATAATACATAAAGTTGGAGAATAGTTTACATCACATCATAACAGCGGAATCCTAATCATCAACATCAGAGTTACACAAATACAAGATCCTACTTAGTACATATTAAATTTCATCAAATAGATAATAAGTCTACAATGGAATCGAATATAAACATACATGAGGTAATGTTTAAAAGTTTACAAGAAATGCTAAAAAGATATATATTCATCTTCAGTTAAAAGAGCACCAATGCTACGGTGCATATCCAAAAGAAAACTAACCACCTATTCACTTGGCTGCCCATGTGAAAATAGGGGCACCCGAGTTTGCAAGGAAAAACAAACAACGAGTCAGTCATGGGACTGTATGATAAATTCTACAATTACTTAACTTATTTACAGTATTAGGCAAATCACAGGACCACGCCATATATCATAGAACGGGTTTACTCCATAGGATTGTCAGTGCATAAAATAAAGTAAATCGGTAAACAACATAATGCTTTTTAGAAAATGAAGCCATTATAAGACTCAGTTCCCATCACACAATGCAACTCAACCCGGAGGATATAGTTTTACCTTATAAGGGCCAAATATGCTTAATACGCAGAAAACAAAAATCATTTGATATTACTATTAGTGTCTAGATGGTTTAAAAACACTTTCAAAATAAATGTATCAACAATAGACGGCGTGGGTACCATATTATGTCGCTATATAAATTTACAATTGAAACTGCACGATGTCGTATTGGAAATTGGAATCCATCTATGAGTCAAGGCAAGGGATCTTCCTCAACGGTTTCGGGCCATCTCTAGTGGGATGCCCAGGACTCGGACACTGGCGCGCCCATGGATTTCCAGGGCCTGTCCTCCCTTACTTTTGAGGATTAGTTATCCCTGAACAAAAAGTTTCCCTATCCTATCGGACCTATCACGCGAGCCTTTTAGTCAGCTCTATATATGAGGTGCCTCGCAATCCATCAACCACATAAGTAAAAGTGTCTGGGCTCCATACTATGACACCATTTCTAGCTACAAAGAAACGCATGCACTCCCTGCAGTCACTATCCCATTTTTGACTCATACCGGGTTGTGAGGCTCGTGAATCATCGTTTTACACAAAGTTGTGCTTTGATCATCATCAACAAGACTCTGCTTTTCAACAAAAGCCTTAATCACTTGCATCTTGGCATGCCATACTATCAGTTAATACTATGTCATTGATTTCCGCCGATATATAATCTCTAAGATTGTACATCTCAGAGAAGGGTGTTAAGCGAAAGAATAAATTCTCTGCCACCAAAAAGATATATATTTAGCAGAGATCAACAACATAGCACATACTACAATGTCAAACATACAATCCATTCGTACATCCGTTCTGGGTCTGAATGAAACCGGAGGAACCTTATTCCTCATTCCATATGTCCAATACAGAAGAGTGGTCCTCGCATATCCGCACAATCAATAAGTACGTCTGGACAACTATCACTATAACCCATTCAAGGGAGCTACCCATATCCGAGGCATCCGTATTAATCCATTCGATGTGAGGATTACCGGTCTTGCACCCTCTTCATTATCATCGACTTTTGATCGTCGTTTAATTATTTGAAATGAGATTTAACTCGGTCTTTTCAAATAATTCCCGCATAAAATTTCAAATCAAATTCTTTCCCTTGATTAAATCATTGGCCTACACCCTTCACTACCTTATGTAAAAAGGTTTAATCGAGAATTTAATTCGGTCATCGAATTAAATACTCCAGTCATAACATATCCAAAATTCATTTTATACATTTTCATGCCATACAACTTATCCATTTTTTTATTACAAACCATGCAAGATTGGTTTGAACAAACTCTAAATCGCTTCAAATAATTTAAATGATTTATAAAACGATTTTGAATAAAAATCGATTGCTGAAATCTGCAAATTAGTGAAAATGACAAGTCACAAACGAAGTCGAAATGGGCCAAAACTCGACCGAGAAAGAGCATGGATGGACCTAAACAGTTGACCATGGTCTCCACCGGTCATTAGCCCAAAAATAGAATTCAGACGTCTGAATTAAAAATTCAGGCGTCTGAATTTGCATTTTCCTGAAACAGCAAGGATTTTGTTCATTTTGGTACCATTTCAACCGTCTGAATTTTTTTTTGGGTCAGACGTCTAAATTAAAATTTAGACATCTAAATTAAAATTTCATACATCTGAATTGCTCTGTTAGTTCCATAATTATTTGGAGCAGGTCAGACGTCTGACTAAATAATTCAGACGTTTGAATCTTGTTCCAAAGCACAATTAGCCTATAAAATATGTTCAAAACGATATCGACAAATGCCTAAAGGCCTATGATGTTATATACATGTATATGAGGCATCTAAGATTTGCCAAAACAACTTACAACACCCAAATGCACATGCACAAACATTCATACAAGAGATTTGCAATGGTTTTGATTATAAATTCAAAGGTGAATTAAATTCCACAATCAAGCATGCAAAAGCAATTCAAATGACTTGTAAAGACTTAAGACTTTGCCGGGGCGGCAATGAAGCTTCACAAAACCACCATATCCACTCATAGCATATGAATTAGAACATATGGACTCATAATTTCCAAATCAATGCAACATAAATGCCTGAATTCTTCTGAGTTACACTAGCATGTCCATTCCACTAGCATAAGAAAACCTAATTGAACCTTAAATTACTGTTTTACTAGCCAATAGCTTGTGGCGTCATTGTGAGTTCATGAATAACTCATCTATATCAAATAAAAATGATTTTTATTGCAATACTTAACATTTATCCTCACGTTAAACTCATATGATCTATCAGTAGTCATTTCATCAACCCAAAATTAATCAACTGCTACATATTTAACTAATACTAGCTCCTTTTGTTTCTCACAACAAATATTATGTTAGAAAATCTCACTTTTTATCATTTGAGATGGAAGTTCTCACCTTTGCTTGATTACAAACCAGGAATAGATCCAATAGCAAGAAAAATCAACATCTCTTCCAATATTGCATGTAAATCTCCAATCTAAGTACATATAAATAGATTTCCTAAGATTTAGATCATAGGAATCATCAAAAATCAAAGAGGAGATAAACTAGAGAAGATGGAGAAGAAGAAAAGGAGGCTTACCAAGGTTTCCTCTTCGATTTCCCCTTTAATTTGGGCCACTAATTGCAAAACCTAGCTTAGGAATTCTAATTTCCCACTCCCTTCCCTATCTCTATATTTCTTGCTAAGTGTTAGAGTGAATGAGAGTGAGAGGGCTAATTTGGTTATATGGAGTGGGCTAGGTTTAGCCAAACCCAACCAAAGTCCGAATTTTCACAAACTTGAAACATATCGAACCTTATAGTTTTCGACCACTTAAACGAGGTTTCGGACTCAATGGAAGTGGTCTCGAGTCCAAATTCGTCCATATGCAAAAAGTGATATTTTGGTCATGCACACAAAGAGAAAAACCAAATTTCACCCAACTATGAAGGTGTCAATTTTTATACTTTTCAAACCCGCAAATGGCATTTTGAACTCAATGGAAGTGCTTTTGAGTCCAAATTCATCCATATACAAAATGTGACTTTTAGGGCTATATATAATATTAAAATAAATATAAACTCTGTAGTGACTATTCTAAATTTCAATCAAACATAACTTACAATTTATAAAGTGAAATCCAATTTCTTACAAGAAAATTACAATTCAAAATATTCCAACATTTCTTGTTTTATCGAATTTTGATTTATATTGAATCCCATATATTCATTCAAAGTTTAAAATCAAATTTTCAAACTACCGTGCCATTTCAAGCTCGTTTTAAATTAAATGTTAAATTTATACGTTTTGACATTGATTTAAATAAATTTTAAATCCTTTATTCCAAAAAAAAATTCATTTTTAATGTTTAATTTCAATGAAAATCAATTATAAATAACTTTAAATTGGTTCCAACAATATGGGTTGTTACATAAATTACGATGGTGATCCCATTCGTGGAAAAATTTATTACATTAGTTAGTGGTTATGTAAGGGGTTTTTGTTTGAAAACATAGGAGCTAATTTGGGTTGTAAAAGCACGAAGAGCATAAGAATTAAACTAAATCGTCTTAGGTTAAGGAGATAAAATGTAATTAGTTTAGTTTATAATTTAATTAAGGAATTTAGTTGGTTAATTTAAATCATATAAATTAAAACATGGTTAACTTTTTAATTCGTGAATAGAACTAGAGCAAACAGCTCACGCTGGGATCATAGTGACGAGAGCTACATTGTGGAGCTAATTTCATTGAAAACGGAGCTACTAAAATTTTGTGGAAAAATCAAATGCCTGTTTGATTTTAAAATGAAACAAAAGCAAAACCGTCAACTGCAAGACTATGTGAGTAAATTCACTAACTCTGGATCATTTATATTTTTATATCAATGAGTTTTAAATCACTGGTTGAATATTGATTATATTTACCATGATATCTCATATTGAAATGAAATTGATGTTATTTATATGATTAACATCAATGGATGCAGGGAAAAGAGGTTGGAGGGATCCAACTAGATTCCTCAACATTTATATTACTATATTTCATTGATTGTGATATATGATGTGACGACCCCAAAACCCGTACTGACGGTGTTAAGGGTAATCTTTGGAATATAACACAGAAACCGATAATAGCAGAACAGAAATAAATAAATACACCAGATAATGAACAAATAATACACTGGATAAACGTAATCATCAGAGTTACACAGTATACAGGATCATACTTAGTACAAATACAGTTCAGCTATACATAAATGCCTACAACGAAAACAAACATAATATGTACAATAGGAGATGAACAGCATAAAAAGAGATAAATGATAGAATCCATCTTCAGTTCCAGCTATCCAGAAAGAGCTTGCTAATAACCTGAATACAAGGTTGCCCGTGTAGAAAAAGGGGCACCCGAGTTTGCAAGTGAAACAAACTACGAGTCAGTCATGGGACTGTTATGAGAAATCTACTTAACACATTTTATAATATGGCTAATCACAGGACCACGCCACTTTCGTTGAACAGGTTTACTCCATTGGATTGCCAGTGCTTTAAAACAGGTAAATCTTTTAAACATCGCAATGCTTTTTATAAAAATGAAGCCATTATAAGACTTGGTTCCCATCACACAATGCAACGCAAACCGGAGGATAGAGTTTTACTTATAATGGCCAAAATATGCTTGATACGAATAAAACATTTAAAAGGTAAATTTTATCGTTTAATTCTAAATCAGACTCCAACTGTAAATTAGTAAGAGAACAATTCCCTAAGTATTAACCCCGAAGGCCGAAACCAACATCAGATCAAAACCTAGGAAACCATCCGTCTTATCTCGTTTCCAGTTAGTTTCTAATTTCATACACCATCATAAATATCAATCATAGATGGCATGGGTACCATTTATCATGTCGACATATATATACAATCAAAAACTTACATGTCGTATTTGGAAATTGGATTTCCGTCATGAACCAAGGCAAAAGATAGTCCTTACCGACTTCGAGACAATCTAGCCCATGTCTCAGGACCCAGACTCAGGTGGGCCCTTAGATCGTCAGGGCCGGTCCACCGATGTGGATTATTATGCCTGAACACTACGTTTCCCTGCCCTTTGGGGCATAAATGAGCCAACGAATGACTCCATCGGTCCCGATTGATCGATATATCTGAGGCGCTTCGCAACAGCAACAACCACATAGGTGAAAATAATATAAATGTCAGCCAGTTCAAGCACCGACACCACCTCTAACTAGAAGGAAACGCATGTCCTCCCTGAGGTCCTCTCCCGTTTCTGGTTCATACCCGGGGTGTGAGGTTCGCGAATTCACATTATACACGAAGCTGCGCCACACAGGTGGTGCTTTGATCATCAACCACAAGAATTTTCTTTTCAACAGAAGCCCTGATCACTGCATCTTAGCATGCCACACAGGAAATTCATGCCATGTAACTGATGGCTATCAATCACACAGAATGAATTCCAATGTCAGACACACAGTCCATTTTCAAGTCCGTCCTAGGTCTGAACGAAACCGGAGGCGCTATATACCTCGCAAACCCATCGATCTCCACGTACGTATGGACGATCACCACTCATTATCCATATTTCGGGATGCCTCCCAATCAGGACATCAGTTACCATCCAAACGAGGTGAAGATTTCTGGTCTTCAACCACCGTCTTCATCTTCGATTTCTTATCGTCAATTTAGTTATTCAGAATGGGATAAACCCGATCTTTCTGAGCAACTCGCATATATAATAAACAAGTGCTACACAAACACAACATACGAATCATTTCAAGTCATTAGTCACTAACCGTAAATCAGTAAGAGAACGATTTCCCAAATATTAACCCCGAAGGCCGAAACCAACATCAGATCAAAACCCAGGAAACCATTCGACTTAGCCAACCTTCAGTTAGTTTCTAAATTTCACATTCCATATCATTTATAATATTTTATAACGATTTATCGCTATTTTTATTTAATTAAAATAGCCAATTTATTCAAATGACGCTTCAGGCCATAACGCGGCCGTGGCGCGGTTTTTCTTCAGATTTGATTTACACATATCTGAAAATCTAACCGTTGGATCTTCACAAAATTTATATCATTAGAAAGATCTTTTCAAAACGAATCCAACGGTTCCAGTTTTGGGAAAATCCGACGGTCGGATCTCCCGGTACAATCGTTTGAAGTTTCGATTTCAAAATACGAACTGCAGCGTCGTTATTCGATTTAATTTAATTATATTTATATATATATAAATATAATCGATTCTGGTGCTTTTTTTCTTCAAATTTGAATTAAACATTCCAGACAATCCAACCGTTGGATCTTTCCAAAGTTGGTGTCGTTGGAAAGATATTTCCAAAGCGAACCCAACAGTTTCGGTTTCAGGAAAATCCGATGGCCGGATCTCCCGCACTAATCGTTTGAAATCACGGTTTCAAAACACGAACTGCAGCTTCGTTATTCGTTATATTTTAATTATATATATATAATCGATTCTTCGATTTTAAAACTATATTCTTTTCATATCTATGATAAAAATGATATTTTTATCTAACTGTCTTCTATTTCAACACTTCACTATTTTTAACAATTCATGTATATAGTAAAAATGTGATTTTTATTGTAAAACGATTTATTTCAGAACACGACCATTTTATATAGTTCATATAGATGATAAAAATATGATTTTTATTATAAAAAAATTTATTTTAAAACACGAATACCATTCAACACATGAATTTCTATTCAATGAATGAATTTCTATTCAACACAAGAATGTTTTCTATAGTTTGTACATATATAGTAAAAATGTGATTTTTATTGTAAAACGATTTATTTCAAAACATGACTATTTTATATAGTTCATATAGATGATAAAAATATGATTTTTATTATAAAACAATTTATTTTAAAACCCGAATACCATTCAACACATGAATTTCTATTCAACGAATGAATTTCTATTCAACACATGAACGGTTTTCTATAGTTCGTATATAAAAGATAAAATGTGATTTTTATTGTTAAAACAATTTCTTTCAAAACACGACTATTTTATATAGTTCATATAGATGATAAAAATATGGTTTTTATTAGAAAACAATTTATTTCAAACACGAATACCATTCAACACATGAATTTCTATTCAACGAATGAATTTCTATTCAACACATGAATGGTTTCAACATATGAAAATAATTTCAACAAATGAAAATAATTCTAACACATGAATATTTCAGAAAATTTCGGCAACATAACGGCAGGGTAGTTAAAACCAGGGTCGTCCCTAGTACGGCTCCTCGCTCTACCTTAAAGCCTCGCAGCTTTTGACAATGGGGATTTCATGCATCTAGTTCGCACGCAGGCGGCATGTATATTTTTTTCATTTCCACAAACTAATCCTATGTGATTTCAACCAAATATTTCTCAACCACAAATGGGTATTTTCAACCACAATCAATCAATTTCAATTACAAACAATTCTAATCAACCATTCGTAATCAACCAATTTTCACACCAATCACAACCAATAAATATCGTCCATGGTTTGTGGACGAGGGGCGTATATATATATATATATATATATATATATATATATATATATATATATATATATATATATATATATATATCAGCATTTCACTTCTATTTCAACACAAATATAATTTTTACAACGCATATATAGCTTATATATCAAACGTATAACTTATACAACGCTTATACAAGTGGTGTACAACGCTTATATAACTCATATATCGACTATATAATTTATACATCATTGTTTTCCATATCGTTTATAATTTAGAAATCTCACATTGGGTTCCACTCCACCAAAAATAGCAGAAGGCTCAGAAAAATATGCGGTCTCTTCTAGAGTGTAGAAGACGTCCACACGAGTCCACCGTCTCTTGTTTCACTGAATTTCGTCAAGAAACGAAAAAGATATGATTTTTACAATGAAATCAAAAACCGTAGCTCTTTAAACTGCTATTAAATAGTTTAATATAAAACAGCCGTATGTTTTTCAAACCTGTTCAAAACTAGGTTTTAAATTTTCTTTGAATCCGCGCAACGATACGTCGATCGGCCTTCGCGAAGAGGGAGGAGAGGTGCACCAGGCGCTGGTGGTGTGGCGGCATTCGATGATCGGTGGAAGCGACGGCGGCAGTTTCAAAACACGAACTTTCGGAGCTCGAATCTCTCACAACACTCAACGAAAGATCTCACAACTTATATGGATTTGAAGGTGGAAGAAAACTCTACAAAAACTTCCAAAGGAGCATGAGGTTTTATTGCGTGCATTGATCAGAAAATGAACGGGAAAGGAGGAAGGGCTAATCGGCGTCGATCTGGAGGGTTTTCGGGGAGAGAGAAAAGTGATTAGCCAATTGTTTTTTTTATTAATTTATATATTTTTAAATTTCTAAAATACCCTCTTTCACACACGAACACCAATTCAAACTCAACGACTATCGTCCCTAGCGTTTTACCCCCATTCCGAACACAATGGGATATGTTTCGTAGGCCCATTCGACTGTTTTAGTCAGTTTTCCTTTAAATTAAAATATATAACATTCAGTATTTGATTTGAACGGACATTTCAATTTGCCAGGGGCACATGCTGATTCTAAAAATTCTCGAAAAATAAATCTAGCTATGTTTTGACAATATGGTCCCAACAAAACAAGTTTCGTCGAATTCTGAGACCGTTTGCAAAATGGCCATTTTCGGGTCGATCCAATTTAACTGTAATTGACCAAAACACGTTTTCCTTTGCCACACTCACATACTAGCTTCAAAAATTATGAAATTTGAAAACTAGCAATAATTTAACATCCCGGATCCAACAAAAGTGGTTTCGTCGAATTCCGAGGTCGTTTGCAAAATGGACATTTTCACGGGCTATATAAACTCCAAACGACCTTTCTGAAAATTCATTTGGCCATAACTTTTGCTTCCCGCTATGAAACTTTGATTTTTAAGATTCGTTAGAAAGATATTCACTAATAGATTTAAATATTTTTGGTTTCACTCAAATCCGTTTTGTTTTGCACCCGGTACAGTCAGTCAAAGTTTGAATTCAAATTTTGAAACTACCGCGCCATTTCAGGCCTTGTTTATGTGTCAAAGTAATTATATTTATTTTCAATGTCGATTCAAACTTACTTTTCATTGTTATTATTTAAAATATTTATTTTAAATATTTAAAATCCACTAAAATGGCCAATTAATTATTATTTTAAATTAGTTCAGATTTTTCAGCTCGTTACATATGATGTGATGTATAATATGTGATTGATTATGATGTGTTTGGATAAAACTAGCCCTAGAATTTTTGGTATTTAAATACTGTAAACTATTTTCGAATCTAGAAAAGGAATTTGAGATCTAAAAAGGAAATTTATTTTGCAAAATAGAAATTTAATTTCAAATGGAATTGAAAATGAGAATTTGTTTTAAATAGATAAAATAATAAGTTGATTTTAAATGATGTTTATAAATTTAGTAAAAATGTTTATTTTGGGATAAATGGAAATATAAATTCATGTTTGAATTTTATATAGAAAAGTGGAAATTCGGGTTGAAACCAATATTTGTAATTGGATTTAATCTTAGTGATTATAAAAGAAATAGTGAACGAGATTATAAATGTTTGGAATGAAAATGAGATTTTCTATGAATAATTCTTAATAGAAGTTAGAAGTGGAATTTGGATTTAAGATGATAAAATCAATTGGATTCGATTATTTAAAAAAATCACAATTAAAAGTGAATAATGATTTAAAAATAAATATTTTTTCAAATGGAAATATTTATAAAGTGAAATTTAAGTAGATTTTAAATAATAGATTTATTTTGAAGTTCGGGACATTAATCGAATATAGATTATTCAGAAGAAAATTATTTATTTAATTCGACTATATCGAATTAAGGAAAGTACTATTTACTTTTCGTTTTAATCAAGATTTAATTATTTATCTATTTAATTATTAACTAATTTATTCAAATTAATGAATAAAAATTGTATTTTAAAATTTAATATTTCGAAAGCAAGGATTATAATGTTATCCTTATAATCAATATTTTCCATAAAAGAAATGGATTCTTAAATTGAATCTGAGAGTTGCTTAAGAAATGTTTGTTGAGATTTAAGTTGTGAGCTTTGACTATTTCGAAGTTAAGAATGTTGTACAATTAAGGTCTGAGAGATAATTATACCCCAAGTTGATTAACTCATGATTGACTGAGAAATGGTTAAAGTTCGAAAGTGAGCATTGGTTTGTAATATGATCGGTTAATGAATGGTTAATGATGCGAGTTATAGTAATGATGTCTTATAAACGTCGGTTTAATCCAATATAAAGAATTTGGAAATGTTTTCCAAAAAAAAATCAAAGTTGTCTTCTAAGCATTAAAAAGGAAGTGGTTTGGTTAATGGGAAGTTAAGTAAGGGAAATTGGAAATGTTTCCAATACTAATAATGTGTATTTCTAAATATAGAAAATAAGGAATATAAAGAGATGGAAATGTTTTCCGACTTTAATAATATATATTTTCTGGAGTATGGAAAATAAAGAGTTTATAATATTCGGAAACATTTTTCCAAGGATTGTGAAATGATAAGCAAGTTTCGTGCAATATCTGGGAAGATATTGGAAATTTGGAAATATTAATTTAATAATAAATAAATTTAAAGGGACCAGTATTGCTCGATGCTTAATTATTGGAATTTCCAATTGGAAATAGGATCGTTGGTTGTAAGGATGTTTCCTGTGATAGTTAAATCACCGACTATCAAAGTTTTAGCTTATTTTATACTTTTGTTGCTTTTTGCTGATGATTTAGTATTATTTACTAAACCTATAGAGAGTAACATTCAATGTATCATAGACACTTTACATTCTTTTTACTTGTTAACTGGTTTGCAAATAAACCTCAACAAATCTCACATTCTTATTGCTGGGCTTTCAAGTGTTAGGAAGAATGTTTTAATTGTAAAGTCTGGTCTTAAGGAAATGCCACAGAACTCCACCTATTTGGGACTTCCTTTAATCAGTTCTCGTATTTCAAAGAACAATTGTGTCCCTCTTTTTGAGAAGATAGTATCTAAGTTAAAGGAATGGCCTTCATGTAGTTTGTCTCAAGCGGGTAGATTAACAATTGTACAATCAGTGGTTATGTCTCTCACTACTTATTGGACGAGACATTATGTGTTGCCTTCAAAATTGATTAGTATTATAATTGGGGCAATAAACAAATTTCTTTGGAATGGTGATATTTATTCCAAGAAAATGATTCCTATATCTTTTCATAAACTTTTTGATGATAAAATGAATGGAGGATTAGGAATAACAAATATATCACTGTGGAACAAAGCTGCAATCTCTTGTTATTTTGAGAAATTATATTCGAATGATGGTTGTCTGTGGACTCAATGGATCAAAACTAATCTGATTGGGAAAAACCATTTTTGGACGATGGATATACCACAAAATTGCAGTTGGAGTTGGAGGAATATACTGAAACTGAGGAGTGTTTTTCATCCTTTTGTCCAGTGTAATTACAAGTCTAATACAAAATTATCCTTCTGGTTTGATCCTTGGGTAAAGTCAGGAATGATCTTAAGTATGGTAGTGGATTATAATCTAAGGAGATTATCTGGAATCCCTGAAAATGCCTGTGTAGAGGATTATATTCATGATGGTCATCTGTTACTTCCATATTCTAGTTCTGCAAGTTTAAGAGCATTATGGAAGGATATTACTGACAATTTTTGGTGCATGGAGATAGACCAATGACATGGAGTAACAAATCTTTCTCTATTCATCAGGTATATAAATTATTGCAGGGAGAAAAGCAATCATTTCCTTGGGCAAAGAGGATTTGGTCTTCGAATTCATCAGCAAAAGAAAATCTATTGCTCTGGAAGGTCATGGCAAATGCAATAAACACTAAAGACAAACTGGTTAAGATTGGAGTTGTTGATAATGGAAATTGCCTGCTATGTAATTCTGCTGTGGAGTCGAATGTGCATCTGTTTTTTGAATGTAGTTTTTCATATCAAATTTGGATGGGATTGATGGCTATTGGTGGTTATCACAGACCCTCGAATAATAGTAGAATTGAACGGTTTAATTTGTTCAAGCGTACATGGTGGAAAACTAGTAGGGCTGTGATGCTTTTATTCATACTGAAGAAATTCATATATGCCGTTTGGTCTGAACGAAACAATAGGTCTTTTGGGAATGGTAGTTTAAATGCTAATCAAGTTTTTGGTATTATTCATTGGAAAATTTTGAAGAAGATTACAAGTACCAATAGATAACTACTCTGGATTCTATTGCTTTTGGTGATATTTCTGGTTTCTGGTACAAAGTGATGATTTTTCTTTTTGAAGAACTGAAATGTAATTGACTACTAGCAGACTTGAGTTTTTTTCTGTGCTTTTGTGATGTATGTAATCGTTTTTTTGCTTTTGTGATGTATGTAATCGTTTTTTTTTTCTCAATTTTGTCAGTTAGTCTAGGTTATAGTTTTTGTTGTATTTGACAGACTTTTGTAATTAGCTGTTTGTGAATAAAAGTTTTCTTGTTGCCTTTCAAATATGGAGAGACCGAAATCATGTTTATTATTTGAAAACCACTCCATATGAGCATAAGCGTTATGAATCAACTTATGCTGAAGATAATTGAAGACAGAGTAAAGTGCAAGGGCTATTCTGTTAATCCTAGGTAGAAATTGCTCAAGATGGATTGATGGGATGATGCCTTCGGTTTGTCCAATCCCAGGACAACGTTTATGGATGGACATCTGACTGAGTATTTCCTAAAAACTCACGTACATTGATTTTCTCAAATATACCAAGTTTGTTGGTGGAGAAGGAAACTTCCCTTAGCTTAACCCAGAGTGTATTTTTGGACATCAAAGGGTGATTTGATGGAACTGATGATGTGGCATTCAAAGTAAGTGATGGCAAGGTAATCGTGACCTCAAGCCTCATCAATCGGAAAATGACAGAAATCGGGCAGGCATCATGACCAAGTGGGTCATTACCATTACGGTATAATCACCTGATCTAGAGAAATTTCATTAGCTTCTTATTCTATTTGCTGTTGTATGCTTCCGGTGATGGTTGTTGATCACAATCGTGGGTGATAATTGTATTTTTCTCTATAGGTAAACTTTCGGAAGGAAGTCTCATACCTTGTCATAGTTGGAAATCCATTCTCCATTAAGCACCCTGTGGTTTTTGATTATATATTATGTATGTAGGGCATGAGATGCAAGCGTTCCGCTAGATTGTTATTTATTTGATCAAACACTATTATAATATTACTGGATTTGTATATCAACGAATATTTTGGGTTATCATAAGGTAAAAACCAGTAGTATTTATGTGTGGATCGGTCTTACGATTATCCTTTCTTTCGAAAGGTTTTTTAAAGTTAAATCAATTGATTTGAGTTTACTCATACCAGTCCTATGACTGACCCAGAGTTTGTTTTGTTTTACCCTAAACTCTTGGATGCCAAAATTTGTACAGACCGTCAAGTATTTGGGATTTTTCAAATAAACTTGGAGGAGCTGCGAGCAGGAGTCTTCAGCATTGGATAGATATTATTTATTTCCGCTGTGATGTGTTATATTGTACTCTGATGATGGTATGTATATACAAATAGATTTGAATATGTTTTATTTGTTCCCATGTGAGTTTTGTATTCTTCGTTTTCTTCTATTCTAAATTTTCTTTCTTTTCTATTTCTCACCCTCTAACTTCTTTCTATTAGTGATCTGCTAATTTCTGATGCTTAGTTAGTCGATATGGTATTTGTGCCGATAATCAGGATCGGAAATTGGATGGTTCATTACATTAACCCAAATTGGAAGAGTACATATAGGATACAGATCGAGATACGCAAAACAAATACTGTCACTTTTTGTGCGTTTCTAACCCGAATTTATATATTTGATACAACAAACATTCAAATTTTGCGAAACAAAATTAGTGTCATTCTAAGAATTCCATCTTGTATTTTTAGTTCAAATTCACCTGAATTTTGACAATGTTAAATTCTTGGCGATTTATTTAAATATTTAACTAACTAACAACAAATAAAAATAAATAAATTACATTATAAAATTTATTCATTCGCTATGTCCAGTTATACGTATCTCAAATATTAAATTTCATAATTTAATTTATTTTCGTTGATGTGGAAAATCGTCGCATGCCAACACCCAAAGTGTAAGTGTTATGTGAACACAATATTCCGAAAGCAACGTAAAGTAAATGCAGGAGACACAGCTTTTTATAGTGGTTCGGCACTAACGCCTACATCTACTTTATAGTAATTATTCATCATATCTTTGTCGATTACAATGTTGTACAAGTTCGAATAAAGTCTAAGTATAAAGTGTTATAATAAAATAACAAAAATATTGTTAATTCTAAACTTCGACCAAAATGTATTTCTTCTTCTTCGTTGAGATGAGTTGACTTGGTCAACTATATCAAAATTTATCTCTAATGTCCAAGAAATCCATAAAAAAAAAACTGGTGTTTTTATGCTTGTAGATGCCCAAAAAGTGATGGAAAACGTTTTTGCAACGTTTTAATGATCTCTGCCATATTTAATGTGATACCCACGTCAGTTAGTGTCACTCATTAAGAGAATACATTAAGTTTAGTGAAGCGTTATAGGTAAACAGAAACAGAACATTACAAGACAGATATAAAATAGCAGCATAATTAAAAACTTTATTAATCATAAAGCATCGTGGTTCAAAATATCATATGTCTGAAAATGTATAAACCCAGTACATCATTAAAATTTCTGTCTTTTACTTAAAACATCAGAGTACAATAGTAAAAGAAGCATAATCTCTAAAAGAAACATAGCCATAGTAGCAAAGATAAGAACTTGAGCAATACATCTAAGCAGCTCCAAGCAAGATGATAGCAGAATCCTGATCAAGCTTGAGTATTGCCACCCTGAGAACTTGGGGGAGGGGGAAACGGAAGAGAAAGGAGAGGAAACAAAATGGGTCAGATATAAAGTCTGGCGAGTCCAGTTACTTTTAGCAAATAAATAAGTAAAAGTATCATGGCAGGCTTATAAAGTGGATGAGAAAGATATCATCATAAAAGGCAGGTATGGTAAGGTAAACAGGATAAACATGATAGAATGTATACGCTTCCCTAATGATTACTCTGCACCAATACTAGTGTCTTATTAACAAGATGATCCCTAACCAGTATAAAATGGTAGACTCAGGTGTACTTCCAGTGAGATGTTTTCACCCCCATACAATCAACAAGCAGCCCAACATATCGGAGTTACCCCAAAGGGTATTAACAGGCTCCCAACATACCGAAGTCTAAGTGTACCCAAATTACTACCCTAATCGATCGGATCCCTACTCCGTAGATACCATGTGCTTGCCCCACAGTTGGGTGTATCACTCCCTAAAGTGGCAACCCTTCACTTTCAGGATGTGCAGAAGCATATCTACAGGTGCCACGGTGTTTTATCTTCCTCTGTCCGGACCGTGCATGCACATGACCCGGTCGGTACGTGCCGTGCACACCACCCTTTTTCATTCGGACCTCTTACAATCAGCCCAGTAAGCGTGCCCCGACTCCGACCTAGTTCAGAGTACTTGTTTGATACCTATATATAGGTTACTAATTGAAACGTGTCCCACACAGAAGATGATGCAAGCTCTCCCCTTTGACTTGCATCCCCACTACTAGGTTTTCTAAAGGTTATGCCTACCTACCAGTGTCATAAAATTTCGTAGCCCCACAGGTTAAGTTTGTGGGCCTATATATATAAATATTACCCACCCACCCAAGATTTACTTAACCCACCCACTGTTTCAAACAAGTTTACTTAACCGCTATTTAAGTTACATGTTCATACAATCCCTATGGATTCAACTAGGTTAAGTATTCAACTTTATTACCATACTCAGATGGTTACAATATACTAGACCTCCCACATTAAACCTATAACTTGCAGATGTTGGTTATGTCGGGCGGCTCCGGGCAGACATCTTCCACAAGTCGGGTTTAACCTCGTGTCCTAGCATGTCTTGTGTTTATGCAGTTAACCCCTCACATTAGATTCACCACATGTGGTCGCTCGATATGCCAGTCGGTTCCAAGCATACTTCCACCACAAGCGTAATCTAACCTCGTGTCTAAGCACGGTTACAGTTTCTAATTATTGTAATTTTAGGCATTTCAATTATTAACCAAATTTAACTGTGTCGTTATAGGTTTTCTTGCCCATTACCCAAGTTATCTTCATAATGAACTACAAATTAAGGTCTTTTAATCACAAGTTGATTTATATCCCTAACTTCATGTTCATATACTCATTCAAGTTATGCCCAAACTTCCAATTACAAGTTATGGCCCAAATTATACATTTTTCCCTTGTTCCCATTTTAATGCATTCACATATTTTAGCGGCATGCCTAGGCTCGCAAGTAGACTGGCTATATAAAAATAAAAGGGAAAAGATAGAGGGAATAGAACAGAGATGATCATACTAACATGATGGACATATAATAGCAGATACAGGCATAAAACATAAAGTGGAATTATGATAAGGTAGGCATATAGGAACAGATCTGATGAACATATGATAATAGGATTTATTCTAACATAATAGGGATAAGCATGATGTGATCTAAACAATGATTTAGATGTCCAATAACAAAAAATTTGATTTAGTCATAAACATAATTGAACAAGCATAAGGTTATCTAAAAAGTGAATTAGATCTACAATCAAAAGTAGATCTGACACGATAAAGGTTAAGATCTAAGTCATAGTCATGTCAGAATATCATAGATACACAAGTTATAACAGATCTGATATGATTTAAGTAGTCATGGGCATATATCCAAGTTACAGTCATATCAAGTCTTACTTTTTAATTATTTAGATCTAAAATTAACATGGACTCATAGTGTTTGGATCTAGAAAATTAGAAGAAGAATGGAAGATGTTGAATCACAGATCTACACTTGAATAACTCGATTGCAAAAGAAGAAAAAGGATTGATTCAATCTGGGCAGTGCCAACATCTAGTCCTCCATTATTTTCATTATGCAAAACATGAGAAATGAGGCCATATATAGCTGCCACCCCCAAACCCTAATCTGCCAGGTCTGCCCTCAGGGGGCCGAACCATGGGTCGACACTCCCCTTGACTTTGAATTTTTGGACTATATATATGTATATATATATACTCTCCTTGCACGTATACAAACTTCAAACCTTAATAACTTCTTCATACGGTGTCCGTTTTACGCAAACCAGGTGCCTATTTTGACAAGAATTTCGAGACGAATGCAATGGCATTGTTCGTTTCCCTTAATTCTTAATATTAAATCAATTATTCTTTAATTTATTGTCTTTTAGTGTTGTTAAAATTCGGGGTGTTACATTCTCCCATACTCATAAGATTTCTTCCCCGAATTCTCTAAGTTAAGAAGAATGTATATCCTACCATCTACTTATCTACCCATCACAGGCATCCATTGCCCTTAAAGGATTTATAATGCTTATATGAACATATGCAAAGGTGTGTGTATATGTCCCTATACTAATGCGAAGATCAGGGGTCTACTGATTCAGTCAACCTCGTTAATGCAATGTATGTTAGTGTTATGAATCCAACATGTATGCAAATCATCCTATTTTAACTTGTAAGTTCTATATGTGTGCACACTCATCCATCCAAATGCAACGTCCACATGATGATACACTCACTTTCATCCATAAAAGAAGAAAAATGCACACACATCCATATGGAGTATGAGAGTGATTGAGCCGGTCTAGTGCCTAATGTGTATATATGCATCCACGAGCAACCACTAGCAAACACTTGCATCCATCAAACATAACATGTCCCAAACACATGTTTACATCCAGGGATTTCTACCTAAAGGTCGAAGATCCGATCGATAGGATATACTTTAAATGATAGAAACAAGCATAAATAAAAGCTTTGGAAAGGAAGTTAATAGCATACCCTCGAAAAGAAAAGGGTACGAAGCACGAATCTTGTCTTTGGTCTACCAAGTTGCATCCTCTGGGTTATCTCCCCACTGAACTTTTATCAACTTGACTTCTCTATTGCGTAGCTTCTTAACTTCTGATCCAAGAATATGGGAAGGAACTCATCTGACCGTTGCCTCTCGTTCCACCTTTACTTCCTCCAATAGACTCGGCTCAAATACTTCCGCAATATCATGCAAGCTCTTCCGCAAATGAGAAACGTGGAAAACATCATGAAAGCCGGATAGCCTCTCTTGTAGCTTTATTATATAGGCCATTTGGCCAATCCTTTCTGTTATAGGAAATGGCCCTATAAATCTTGGCGCCAACTTCCCTACAGATCCGAAGTGAACCACATTCCTCAAAGGTGACACCTTAATAAAAACCATGTCTCCTACTTCATAGTCAATGTCAGTCCTTCTCTTGTCTGCATTGGATTTCTGCCTATCTTGCATGGTCTTCATTCGCTGTCTAATAAGTTCAATCTTCTCGGACGTTTCTCTAACCATATCTGGTCCAAATAGTAGTCTTTTTGTAGATTCCCACCAACAAGTCGGTGATCTACAGGGTCGTTCGTATAATGCATCGAAGGATGCCATGCCAATGCTAGCTTGATTGTTGTTGTTGTAGGCGAACTCTACTATAAGAAGACGCTCTTCCTGAGTCCCTCCAAAGTCTAGGATACATAGCCTTAAAAGATCCTCTAGAACTCTGTTCACCCTTTTCGTCTGTCCATCGCTTTGTAGGTGATAAGCGGTGATCAAACACAACTGTGTACCTAATGCTTCTTGCAAGCTCTTCCCAAATTAACTGGTGAAAATGGGGTCACGATCACTTACGATGCCGGAAGGTACCTCATGTAGATAGACTATCTCACGAACATAAATTGTTGCCAACCATGTTGTCGTCCTCTTTCTCTTAATCAGAATGAAAGTGGAAATTTGGATGAAGGGCTTACTAGTCAGGTCCAATTAGTTTAAAGGACACGACTTTTAAAGAATAAGTTTCAAGGACAAAAAAAATGTCGCGGCCGTTATTTTGCAAATCTGAAACCCTAGTTGATCTTCATTAAAATGGTGATTTTCAAAAGCTTTTCATGTTTCAAACGAATCGATTGAACGATTCGATTTTATTTCTACAGCCATAATCGATTGAATGAATCGACTAAACGATTCGCTTGAACGAACTGATTGAACGATTTGATTTTCAAACACTTTTCATTTTATGTCATGTGTTGATGAAGTAAAGGAAGACTGTTGTGTTTTGATGATGGATGGTTGGTTTCAGAGTGCATAGAAATGCAAAACAGTGAGTAGATGGGAAGCAAATGGAAATCAAATTTAAAACAATAGTTAACAATACTGCAAGTGCAATGTAAAATATTATTTTTTGTGGATTGAATGCAGGTGCTTTTCCGGTTTTATAACTAATAGTTATAATGTTCACGTAGTTGGTTTCATGTGCTTCTTTTTATAATTTCAGATAAAGATAAACACTTTTATCTTTTTCAGAGAAGGAAGAACACGCTGCAGTAATGATACAACGGAATACTAGTTGGTTTATGTGATTTAACTGTGAAACTGTCTGCTAATGTATATATTTTTGATACAATGGAATATTAGCTTTAAATGTTTGTCATGTATATATTTTTATATTTTTCAAAGAAAGATAAATACTTTTATATTTTTTAGAAAAGGAAGAACAACTTGCAATAATGATCTAAATCATAGTGACATACTTGAACTTTTTTTGTGTACTGTGTACTACAGCAATGAAAATTGTGAACAATGCAGAAGTCATAGCTATTGTTTTTAACACAAAATGATAATTAAAAAGGAAGAACACCCAACTGCGTAACTTCCCACTGTTCTTTCCAGCTCTTTTATACACAAATTTGCACAGCTCATTTATGGTTTTAACTCTGCAACAAAGAACAATTAACAAAAAAAAACTAAGGTCACCAGAAAAAACAAATAAACATGACTCTGCAAGTTCATAGCCATTCTATTTACAAGCACAACAATAAGCAATACAACTACGACTATCATGGTTGTTCAGTCTCCATATCGCTGCACCCTTTAAATAATGCTTGTTTATCCTCGAATTCCTTTAAAGGAATTTTGAATATGTGTAACACCCCACCTCCGTTAAGGTCACTCACAAAGGGAATGCCTTAACTTTGGTGGAGCATTTTAGTAAACAGAACAGAAACTTACAAGACAGATAAAACAGTACTTGAAAAATTTTAACTTTATTACAGCGGAAACAGAAATTAAAATGGTTACATCCTTTCAATTTCAGAATTCAAGTACAAAATATCAGTCTTGTACAAAAGCCTTCAAAATGCATAGTTTAAAATAATAATCCCCATGGAACGGAAGCTATACAGAGCCAAGCCATACTTTAAGCACTTCAAGCAAAGAGAAATCCGGATCAAGCTAAAGTATTTCCCTCCTTGGATAACCTGGGGGGGGAACGGAAGAAAGGAGGCGAAACAACAAGGGTCAGACAAAAAGTCTGGCAAGTCCAGTGACTTTCAGCATATGAACAGATAATAATAATATGATATGAACATAAAACTGGATGTGAGATAACTATAACAGGTGTAGCAGATATAACAGAAAAACAGAATGATATAAACTATTGTTTTACACTTCTCTGCACTAATACTAGTATAGTAAAATTAGGTGTCACCCTAATGTCTAAATTGAAGCAGGAACGGGTACAGAATACTTTAACAGAAACAGAATGCTAATAATGGGCCTTTACTACCCGATCAGAAACAGACAGAAGAAGAAACAGATTTATCCCTATGGAGACAGAATGTGGAATTAGGTGTACACTAGTAATGGGCCTTTACCACCCGAACAGACGGTACCACACAGAAACAGACAGGTGTTACCACCCAACAGAAACAGACGGTACCAACAGAAACAGACAGAACTAAGCATACCCTAAAACCCTACCCCAAGCGATCGGCTCCCTAATACATAAATATCCTGTGTCGGCCCCACAGTAGGGTGTATCACCCCCTAAAGTGACAACCAATTGGCACAGACCTATTTACAGATGTCACGGCGTCTTACATCCTCAGAGGCAGACCGGGGTCCATGCACGCACATGACCCGGTTGGAACGCACCATCAACACCCCTTGCCATTATCAGAGTGAACCACTTATAATTAGTTCAGTAAGCGTGCCCGGACCCTACCTACTGTTGGGTCAAAGTTTTGATACCAGAAAGGGTTACTGACTAATATGGGTCCCAAACAACAGATGACACAAGTAATTCCCCTCCTAACCTTGTGTCCCCAGACTAACAGATTTCAGATTGACTTGTTTACAAGTTCAGACATACAGAATTCAGATTTACTAATTCACAAATTAAGTTAACCAGTTTTCAGACTAACAGGTCAGATGTACAGATTTTTCAGATTTGTCTAACTTTGTATTGGGCCTACAGATTCATGGACGGGTTTTACTACATCTATTAATCCCTTTGGTTTAACCCTATTTTCCCCAATACGTTTTAGACGTCATTCTTATCTTAGATTTTGCATTAATTAATTATTAATGCACAGACCTCTCACATTAGGTCGGTAGCTTGTGGCCGCTGGATATGCCGGGCTGTTCCGGGCAGACTTCTGCCACAAGCCAGACCTAACCTCGTGTCTTACGCATGTTATGACTAACTTCTCACATTAGAACCTATTGTTTGCGGCCACTGGATGTGTCGGGCGGTTCCGGGCAGATTTACGCCACAAACTCATTCTAACCTCGAGTTAGCCATGTTTATCTTTGCGGCCAATTAATTAACAATTTACCGTTTATGCGCACGCCCAATATATATGCCAATTCAGATTATATCAATAACAGGATGATTATATCAACATAGCAGATAACAGATTTTATATGACTTAACGGATTTAACAGAATTAGCAACTTAGCAGGTTTTGGCATATAACAGGTTAGGCATTTCAACCGACAAATTTAACAGATTAGGCATTTCAATCTAATTAGCAGTCTAGGCAATATAACAAAACTAGTAGTTTAGGCAACTTGACAAATTAGCAGATTTAGCAAATTTAATATCTTCTAAAAGTTCTATTTACATGCCTTGCCCAATCATAAATTGGCCTAAATTCATATGCTTACATAATTGTCATGATTCACAATATATACTCCATGTTTGCATAAGCGCAGAATATGGACATAATTTGCCATATAACCTATGTTCCAATTTTTGTTAAACTAGCATTTTACAGCAGATTCACATATAAATTATACCAAATATAACCATTAATTTCAATGCATGCCATATATCCAAAAATCCCTATTTAGGTGTAATCACAATAATAGATATCCTAATTAATGTAAATCTTTACACCTAAGTTTCCATATCTTCTTCTTTTTGAGTCATGAATCATTATGCAAACTATACCCAACAATATAAATCTTTAAATCATATCTTCTAAAAATCAGATCTTGACTTTTATATGCATTTTTTCCAAAGTCTCAAATCATATGTAATCTTACAATAGTTCCTCTTTTCTTCTATCATAGAATATGCATAGATCCAAATCTAGTTTACAACATATGCTCATTAATTACAGTTCTAAATTACAACATAACTATGCCTACAACATGCATAAATTATATGTTCATAGTCAAATTTATGCATATGTCCAATATATTTTATGCCTCAGACCTAAAGTCATACATTCAATGCATCATTCATTATTTATCCCAAAATTTGCGTTCATACGTTCATCTCTTATGAGATTAGGCACAGGCTCGTGGTAGCCTGGCTATAGAAACAGAAAAGAAGAAAAGGGATACAGAACAGTCACAGAAAACAAATCTTATACAATCTCAGATTCAGAATTAAAAACATATCAAAATTATAATTAACGTTTATAGCGGAAAATAACTGTACTCGCCTTGATTGGATTAAAGAAAGAACTTTAACTTGTTGTAGAATCTTTGCAGAAACTCTAATCTCTAGTTTGAATTGAGTTGCTTAGGCTGATGTTGATTATCTTCTAGTTTTAATTCCAGCAGAGCAGCGACGCCATTTTTATTTTTTTATTAGAAGAAGAGAGCAATGGAGGCTAGAGAATTGTGTAAGAAACCTAGGTAGAGTCTAGGGTCATTTTATAGAGTTTATGAACTGATTAGGACCATCGATGTTGCTTGGGTTGATCGTAGCCATTCATTCGAAAGAGAGACCAATTAGAGCCTGCCACCTAGCCCTAATGACAAAGCAGACTACAGAAAATCGACTAACAGAAAATAGGCCAGCCAGGTTGGGCTGGGTTCGATCTGGCTCTGGACTAGGTCGACAGCCCTGTCGACAGCCCTGTCGACAGCCCTGTCGACCTGGTTAGACCAGGTCGACAGCCCAGTCGACCTGGGTGCATCAGGCGGGATTTTTCCCGCCCTGGCCAATTGGGCCCGGTTTTTAATTTTAAACTGTTTTATTCTGTTCGAATTTTAAACTTAATTCAGAAACTTCCGGAGGCTATATCTTCTTCATACGGACTCCGTTTTTCGAAAACTCGGACTCTATTTCGCGTATTTTTCTGAGACGAACGCAATGGTGTATCCCGTTTCCCTTAGTTCTTTGATTTCAAATTAATTATACTTTAATTTGTTAATTCCACAGTTATAGAATACACGGGGTGTTACATTCTCCCCCACTTAAAAGGATTTCGTCCCCGAAATCTTCAAGTTAAGAAGAATGTGTCCTACCATACAATCACCCATCTACTCAACCATCATCCACAAGCATCCATTGTCCTTAGAAAACTTCTAATGTTGTATGAACATATGCAAAAGTGTGTGTATATGTTCCTTATCTAATGCAAAGATCAGGCGGTCTACTGATTCAGTTGACCTCCTTAATGCGAATTATGTCAGTGTCATGAGTCCAACATGTATGCAATAGAATTCTGATGATATATATTATTTCTATATGAGTGCACAACCATTCACTCAAATGCAACATCCATGTGCTGAATCAACCATTTTGCATCCACAAGAATTGAAAAATGCTCACCCATCCATATGCAGTATGAGAGTGTTTTCGAGCCGATCTAGTGCCTAGTGTGTGTATATGCATCCACGGGCAACCACTAGCAACCACTTGCATCCACTTGCAACCATCAAACATAACATGTCTCAAACACATGTTTACGCCCATTAGTTTCTACCTAAAGTTCAAATATTCGATCGATACAGTCGAATGATGGAAGCGAGTACAGATAGAACGAAAATTTGGTTCCCATTAGACATGGGTCCTAAGTATCGGCCCCAAAGACCGAAACCAACATTAAATTGATACCCTACGAAAACTCAGAATGTATGCGTCATACTTGACGCCTAACACAAATATCCCTCAAACCCCAGTCTCAAACAGATGGTCCATAACCCTTATGGGTCTGAGTCTATAGCGGAATTCAGAAATAATACTAGCATTAAAGTGCAGAGTATCGATTACAAAATCAAAATACCAAAATCAGAAAAAGTCACAATTAGATAAAGAAATTAAACCTAATATAAAAAATTTCCTATTTCTATCCTAGCCACTAGCCTCAAGAGTGTTCGCCTGCCCTCCTTGTCCTCGTCTCTTCGGGCAGTCCCTAGTGAAGTGTCCCATCTCCCCACAGTTGAAGCAAGCGCCCTTCCTTTTTCTGCAATCCTTGTTCAGATGAGTTGAGCTCCCACAAGTAAAGCACTTTTTCCCCTTCTTATCTTCAGGCTTCTCATCCTTCTTTTGTGTTTCCTTTTTGGGCCCCGCTTTCTTATTCTGTGGTTCTTCCTTCTTTGTCTCTTTCGGGCCCTTGTCTTCCTCGTGCAGTAGTGCCATATCCACCAATTTCTCGTAAGTTGCTCCCATGGGTACATGGGTCATGGCTAGGCTGTGCAGTGGCTCATTCAATCCTTTAACAAAGCGGAGAGCCTTTTTATGCTGAGTGTTGACTAAATCCAATCTGAATCTTGCTAGTTGGTTGAACTGGTTGACGTATTCCTTGACCGTCATACTTCCTTGCTTAAGAGACAAGAACTTTTCCAATTGTAAACTTCGTTCAGCTTGCGAGAGAAATTTTGTCTCAAACCTTGTTCTGAAATCCATCCATGTCTCAACCGGCCTCTCGGCGTTAGTGACTTCCCACCAGTAGGAAGCTTCGTCTTTGAGCAGCCATACTGCCAACTGTACCTTCTGCCTATCGTCCACCTCGAAGATAACGAATAGATCCTCAGTTTCTTTGAGCCAATTCCTTGCTTCTACGAATGATTCAGTTCCTTTGAAATCCTTCCCACCCATGGCCCTAAAATCTCTACAGATCTTTGAGAAAGCAATTGCACGAGGAGGGGGTGGAGGAGGGGGATCATTTGCTGGACCTGCAGCGGCGGTCCTAGCCTCAAGATATTGACGAAACCAACCGGGTACATGAACACCCTCTGGTATCTCAGATGCTTCAGACATGCTGGAACGAAAAAGGAAAGGTTCAATACAAAAAGGACTGAAAGAAAGATATATGGCTCTTGGGGATCATGTTTTTCAAAATAAGCTTTATTTTTGAAAATACTTCCTTTCAAAACCTTTTTGAAAACAGTTTTCAAAAACTTTACCCAATCTGGTAACCTTCAGCTCTGATACCAAGTGTAACACCCCACCTCCGTTAAGGTCACTCACAAAGGGAATGCCTTAACTTTGGTGGAGCATTTTAGTAAACAGAACAGAAACTTACAAGACAGATAAAACAGTACTTGAAAAATTTTAACTTTATTACAGCGGAAACAGAAATTAATATGGTTACATCCTTTCAATTTCAGAATTCAAGTACAAAATATCAGTCTTGTACAAAAGCCTTCAAAATGCATAGTTTAAAATCATAATCCCCATGGAACGGAAGCTATACAGAGCCAAGCCATACTTTAAGCACTTCAAGCAAAGAGAAATCCGGATCAAGCTAAAGTATTTCCCTCCTTGGATAACCTGGGGGGGAAACGGAAGAAAGGAGGCGAAACAACAAGGGTCAGACAAAAAGTCTGGCAAGTCCAGTGACTTTCAGCATATGAACAGATAATAATAATATGATATGAACATAAAACTGGATGTGAGATAACTATAACAGGTGTAGCAGATATAACAGAAAAACAGAATGATATAAACTATTGTTTTACACTTCTCTGCACTAATACTAGTATAGTAAAATTAGGTGTCACCCTAATGTCTAAATTGAAGCAGGAACGGGTACAGAATACTTTAACAGAAACAGAATGCTAATAATGGGCCTTTACTACCCGATCAGAAACAGACAGAAGAAGAAACAGATTTATCCCTATGGAGACAGAATGTGGAATTAGGTGTACACTAGTAATGGGCCTTTACCACCCGAACAGACGGTACCACACAGAAACAGACAGGTGTTACCACCCAACAGAAACAGACGGTACCAACAGAAACAGACAGAACTAAGCATACCCTAAAACCCTACCCCCAAGCGATCGGCTCCGTAATACATAAATATCCTGTGTCGGCCACACAGTAGGGTGTATCACCCCCTAAAGTGACAACCAATTGGCACAGACCTATTTACAGATGTCACGGCGTCTTACATCCTCAGAGGCAGACCGGGGTCCATGCACGCACATGACCCGGTTGGAACGCACCATCAACACCCCTCGCCATTATCAGAGTGAACCACTTATAATTAGTTCAGTAAGCGTGCCCGGACCCTACCTACTGTTGGGTCAAAGTTTTGATACCAGAAAGGGTTACTGACTAATATGGGTCCCAAACAACAGATGACACAAGTAATTCCCCTCCTAACCTTGTGTCCCCAGACTAACAGATTTCAGATTGACTTGTTTACAAGTTCAGACATACAGAATTCAGATTTACTAATTCACAAATTAAGTTAACCAGTTTTCAGACTAACAGGTCAGATGTACAGATTTTTCAGATTTGTCTAACTTTGTATTGGGCCTACAGATTCATGGACGGGTTTTACTACATCTATTAATCCCTTTGGTTTAACCCTATTTTCCCTAATACGTTTTAGACGTCATTCTTATCTTATATTTTGCATTAATTAATTATTAATGCACAGACCTCTCACATTAGGTCGGTAGCTTGTGGCCGCTGGATATGCCGGGCGGTTCCGGGCAGACTTCTGCCACAAGCCAGACCTAACCTCGTGTCTTACGCATGTTATGACTAACTTCTCACATTAGAACCTATTGTTTGCGGCCACTGGATGTGCCGGGCGGTTCCGGGCAGATTTACGCCGCAAACTCATTCTAACCTCGAGTTAGCCATGTTTATCTTTGCGGCCAATTAATTAACAATTTACCGTTTATGCGCACGCCCAATATATATGCCAATTCAGATTATATCAATAACAGGATGATTATATCAACATAGCAGATAACAGATTTTATATGACTTAACGGATTTAACAGAATTAGCAACTTAGCAGGTTTTGGCATATAACAGGTTAGGCATTTCAACCGACAAATTTAACAGATTAGGCATTTCAATCTAATTAGCAGTCTAGGCAATATAACAAAACTAGTAGTTTAGGCAACTTGACAAATTAGCAGATTTAGCAAATTTAATATCTTCTAAAAGTTCTATTTACATGCCTTGCCCAATCATAAATTGGCCTAAATTCATATGCTTACATAATTGTCATGATTCACAATATATACTCCATGTTTGCATAAGCGCAGAATATGGACATAATTTGCCATATAACCTATGTTCCAATTTTTGTTAAACTAGCATTTTACAGCAGATTCACATATAAATTATACCAAATATAACCATTAATTTCAATGCATGCCATATATCCAAAAATCCCTATTTAGGTGTAATCACAATAATAGATATCCTAATTAATGTAAATCTTTACACCTAAGTTTCCATATCTTCTTCTTTTTGAGTCATGAATCATTATGCAAACTATACCCAACAATATAAATCTTTAAATCATATCTTCTAAAAATCAGATCTTGACTTTTATATGCATTTTGTCCAAAGTCTCAAATCATATGTAATCTTACAATAGTTCCTCTTTTCTTCTATCATAGAATATGCATAGATCCAAATCTAGTTTACAACATATGCTCATTAATTACAGTTCTAAATTACAACATAACTATGCCTACAACATGCATAAATTATATGTTCATAGTCAAATTTATGCATATGTCCAATATATTTTATGCCTCAGACCTAAAGTCATACATTCAATGCATCATTCATTATTTATCCCAAAATTTGCGTTCATACGTTCATCTCTTATGAGATTAGGCACAGGCTCGTGGTAGCCTGGCTATAGAAACAGAAAAGAAGAAAAGGGATACAGAACAGTCACAGAAAACAAATCTTATACAATCTCAGATTCAGAATTAAAAACATATCAAAATTATAATTAACGTTTATAGCGGAAAATAACTGTACTTGCCTTGATTGGATTAAAGAAAGAACTTTAACTTGTTGTAGAATCTTTGCAGAAACTCTAATCTCTAGTTTGAATTGAGTTGCTTAGGCTGATGTTGATTATCTTCTAGTTTTAATTCCAGCAGAGCAGCGACGCCATTTTTATTTTTTTATTAGAAGAAGAGAGCAATGGAGGCTAGAGAATTGTGTAAGAAACCTAGGTAGAGTCTAGGGTCATTTTATAGAGTTTATGAACTGATTAGGACCATCGATGTTGCTTGGGTTGATCGTAGCCATTCATTCGAAAGAGAGACCAATTAGAGCCTGCCACCTAGCCCTAATGACAAAGCAGACTACAGAAAATCGACTAACAGAAAATAGGCCAGCCAGGTTGGGCTGGGTTCGACCTGGCTCTGGACCAGGTCGACAGCCCTGTCGACCTGGTTAGGCCAGGTCGACAGCCCAGTCGACCTGGGTGCATCAGGCGGGATTTTTCCCGCCCTGGCCAATTGGGCCCGGTTTTTAATTTTAAACTGTTTTATTCTGTTCGAATTTTAAACTTAATTCAGAAACTTCCGGAGGCTATATCTTCTTCATACGGACTCCGTTTCTCGAAAACTCGGACTCTATTTCGCGTATTTTTCCGAGACGAACGCAATGGCGTATTCCGTTTCCCTTAGTTCTTTGATTTCAAATTAATTATACTTTAATTTGTTAATTCCACAGTTATAGAATACACGGGGTGTTACAATATGTATCAACAAGGATGAAATTAGAAAGAAAGAAAAATAATTGATAAAATGATAACATATTTTTGACTTAGTTAGTCTACCATGAATTTGGAGTTATATGCTCTTGTGTTGTAATTTATTATGTAACTAAATTTTGGCATATCTTTTGATATTCATAAACAACTAAAAGCATTTCATTATAATTTATTATGTAACTGAGTTGTTTGTACAAAAATATAAATGCTTTTATCTTTTTTATGAAGGCTTTAAATCAAGTTCATATGGTATGTAATAATTATATATAATAAGTAAAACATCAAACTTGCTTAACATGTACCCTTTTTTTTCAAACATAAGTAGAGCTAGACATGTAATTATCTTTTTTAAATCTGAAGTTTGGTTTTGAAAAGATAGATGCAACTATCTTTTTTAAATCTGAAATAAATTAAGATATTCTACTAAACATTCAAATATTGTTAATTACAAAAATGCAATTTTGTAATCAAAAGTTTAGTTTTATCATTAACATTCCATATTTGCGATTAACACATGACATATATATTCATTTATCTTTTTTAAATCTGAAGTTCAATTTTGAAAAGATAGATGCATCTATCTTTTTAAAGTATGAAATAAGATAAGATATTCTACTAAACATTTAAAAATTGTTAATTAAAAAATAGCAATTTAGTAATCAAAAGTTCAGTTTTATCATTAATATTGCATATTTGCAACTAACATTAACACATGACATATATATTCATTTATCTTTTTTAAATCTGAAGCTCAGTTTTGAGAAGGTAGATGTAACTATCTTTTTTAAATCAGTAACAAATTAAGATACTCTACTACATTTAAAAATTGTTAATTACAAAATTGCGATTTTGTAATCAAAAGGTCAGTTTTATCACTAACATTGCATTTTTACAACTAACAATTAACACATGACATATATATATATATATATATATATATATATATATATATATATATATATATTAAATCTGAAGTTCAGTTTTGAAAAGATAGACACATCTATCTTTTTTAAATTTGAAATAAAATAAGATATTCTATGTAAAAATTAAACATGCTAATATTTATCATTTAGTAAAAGATAAAATAAGATATTCTACGTAACTTATCCTTTATTCTACTAAATCTGAAATAAAATGATATATTCTATGTAACTTATCTTTTATCTTTTAGTAAAAGATAGATGAAATTATCTTTTTTAAATCTAAAATAAAATAAGTTATTCTATGTAAAAAATAAGCATGTTAATATTTATCATTTAGTTAAAGATAAAATAAGATATTCTATGTAACTTATCGTTTATCGTTTAGTTAAAGATAGATGCATTATCAATTTTAAATCTAAAATAAAATAAAATATTCTATGTAAAAAATAAACATGTTAATATTTATCATTTAGTCAAAGATAAAATAAGATATTCTATGTAACTTATCTTGTATTATACTAATTATGAAATAAAAAAAGATATTCTACGTAACTTATCTTTTATCTTTTAGTAAAAGATAAATGCAATTAACTTTTTACAATCTGAAATAAAATAAGTTATTCTATGTAAAAAAATAAACATGTTAATATCTATCATTTAGTCAAAGATAAAATAAGATAGTCTATGTAACTTATCTTTTATCTTTCAGTAAAAGATAGATGCAATTATCTATTTTAAATCTGAAATAAAACAAGGTATTCTATGTAAAAAATAAGCATGTTAGTATTTATCGTTTAGTAAAATATAAAATAAGATATTCTATGTAACTTATTTCGTATTGTACTTAATATGAAATAAAAAAGATATTCTATGTAACTTATCTTTTAGTAAAAGATAGATGCAATTATATTTTTTAAAATATAAAATAAAGTATGATATTCTGTGTAAAAAATAAATATGTTACTATTTATCATTTAGTAAAAGATAAAATAAGATATTCTATGTAACTTATCTTTTAATGCTTTTATCACAATAAATCTAAATCATAAGAAAAACAACAAATATGTTTAAAATGTATCAGTAATTATCAAATATTACTATGGTTTAATACGTAGTTAAATCATTCAAATCAAAAGATAAACACCTTTATCTTTTCAAGCTGTCAAATAAATTAAAATCTACAATGAATATATATGTATGAACAGTTTCATCATCACTATAAATTGATTCATATTACGTATTATTAACCCACTGAGTATATACATATGATTAACAAAACAAAAAATATATGTTTTACATGTATCAGTAATTTTCAAATGTTACTAAATTTTAATACGTAATTAAATAATTCAAATCAAAAGATAAACAACTTTAACTTTTTAAGTTGTGAAACAAAATAAAATCTACCACTGAATATATATGTATAAACTGTTTTTATAGCAAATAAAATCAATCAGTGAATGACTACTTACTTCAGCTAACAAAAACAATCGATATGTAGTAAACAAAAAAAATCGAGGAACAACAAAAGAAAACCCCCTTCATATCTCCATACATTTTTCTTCATCCCAACCCAAAAGAAAACCCCCTTCATATCTCCATACATTTTTCACCACCTGGATGAATAGTCATCTTAGAGTTATGGGCTTCTTCTAGGACCGTCTTTAACAAACTCCCAGTTTGGGGAACACAGCCTCCCATCTCGTCGCAACCACCATTTACCGTCTATGGAAAATCTACTGAGGTAACTAGAAGTGTCCCCTTTACTGAGCCTATCCAAGATATCTAAGATCTGTGGATCCTTTCGCTGTGAAGCTCCTATCTGATCCATAAGAGTCGGTCGTATCTCTAGCGATGCAAACAAACCAGGCAAAAACTCGGTGGAGGGTCTAAAGTCAAAATTCGATATGAACTCCAAGCTTTTCCTCTCTACAAACAGAGGACTTAAGCCCATCCTCTGCCTACTCAGTGCATCTGCCACCACATGACCCTTTCCAGGGATATAAGCAATCTCGAACTCATAAGATGCTAGGAACTCCATCCTCCTTTGTTGCCTTAAATTAAGATCCTTCTGCGAGAACAAGTACCTAAGAGATTTATGATCGGTATACAGCTCAAACTTCTCTCCAAGCAAATAATGACGCCACGTCTTAAGCGCAAATGCTATGGCAGCTAACTCTAAGTCATGGGTAGGGTAGTTCTTCTCATGAACCCTTAGATGTCTACCCCCATAACATATTACCCTTCCTTCTTGCATCAAAATCGCACCAAGCCCTGTACCACATGCATCAGTGTAAATTGTGAACACTTTGTTTCCGTCGCGCAAGGTCAAGACTGGGGTTGTTGTCAGAGCCCTCTTCAATCGTAGGAAAGCAACATCACAGTCTATATCCCATGAAAACGTCAGATTCTTCTTTGTTAGCCCGGTGAGCGGGGATGATATCTTTGTGAAGTCCTTAATGAACTTCCTGTAATAGCCTGCCAATCCAAGAAAACTTTTCACCTCCGTTGCATTCTTAGGAATCTGTCAATCTTGAACTCCAACAATCTTTGCGGGATCTACTATTATCCCATCTTTAGAGACCACATGCCCTATAAATCTCACCTCCTTTCTCCATAAATGGAATTTGGAGAACTTTGCCTTAAGCTAATGCGCATGCAGAGATTTCAAAACCTCCCTTATATGTTAGGCATGCTCTTCCTAGCTCTTCGAGAAAATCAAGATTTCATCAGCAAAGACCATGACAAATTTATTTAGAAACTCCCTAAACACCCTACTCATTAGATCAACAAAATAGGCGGGTGCATTCGTGTAGTGACCTGAAATTGCGGTCCAATTTGAGCTGACCAAATAACACAAGTCCAAACCCAATTACGCTGGAAAATCAGAAAACTAATAGAAAGAAAACAAAGGGTGAGGATAGATAAGATAGAAACTTAGAATAGAAGAAGAAGAAGAACACAACTTCAGAGTAACTCGAACCTCACAGCAGAACGAATAACATATAATATATATAACATAACTTTGAAATATAAATCTGTACTTGAATATACATCATTATCAAAGTACAATACTTACAACACAGCGGAAATAAACAATAGTTATATGATCCTGAAGCCTCTTGCTCTAGCTCTTCAAGTATCTGTAAGTCCCGACTACTTGACTGCCCGTACAAAATTGGGCACCCAAGAGTTTAGGGAAAACAAAACAAAATAAACTCTGGGTCAGTCATGGGACTGGTATGAGTAAAATAGTTTAAAACAGTTTGAACAAGTAAATGATATCTCATAAGACCACGCCGTATAACGGGACGGGTTTTTCCCTTATGAGAATCCAAAATATCTTTATATCAAAAACCTTTTGATATTATAATAATGTCTATCAACCACAATATAATAATCATCTAGCAGAAACGCTTTCATCTCACGTTCTACATATATAGTATACAATCAAAACTGCAAGCACGTATTGGGTAATGGATTTCCAACTTTGACAAGGTATGGAACCACCTTTCGCTAGTGTACCTCTAGAGAGGAATACACTGAGTTCAACACGAACATCTTGCAACCCGGCCACACATGACCGACCACTCATTTCGCTTGAGTGCGTCGAATGTATATCACCAACGGTTGGGATCAGTGTAACACCCCACACCCGCTAAGGTCACTCACAAGGGGAATGCCTTAGCTTCAGTGGAGTATTTAAGTGAATATAGAACTGAAAAATTACAACAAGACAGATATAAGTAATACTTGAAATTTTTAAACATCATTTCATTGCAGCAGAAGGTAAACATGTTTGGTTACATCTCAAAAACCAACAAGAGTCAAGTACAAAATATCCATCTCGTTAAAACATAATACATAATCCCACTACATACTAATAGCCATAATAGAAAAGATAACCAAGCTTTTCTTCAAGAGTCCAAGCTCCAAAAGATAGATAACGCAATCTGATCAAAGCCCACTAGTGCTAGGCCCACTCCGAGAACCTGAGGGTTGGGGAAAAAGATAAAAACAACGGGGTCAGACATAAGTCTGAGTGAGCCCTATAACCTTAACAATACAATCATTAAAGTAATTAGGGTATGATATAAACCTGGTACGGTACGACTGGGGATAAACGACTACACTAAGTAGCCAACTAGACTTAGGATAAACTAAGATAACGGTAAAGACGCGCCTATCCCTCTAAGGATAATTACTACATTGCACCACCCCAGATCTACCCACCCAAGGGTAATTCCTACACTGCACCACACCAGTTCTACCCACTCAAGGTTAATTCCTACTTAAAGGTTGATCCCCACTAAGTGTACTTAGTAATTTTTCATAGTAGTTTCGCGTACCCCTAGCTGTCTACATAGGTGCCGTCTGCCCCTATCTCCACTAGGTGTACCCACTAATCCCCAAGCGATCGGCTCCCTACCTTAGATACCCGTGCTGGCCCCACAGTGGGGTGTATCACTCCCTAAAGTGGCAACCCGAAAATGGTGCACGGCTTATATCTACACGATGCAACAACGTCTTACCTACCAGCCCGGGTCCACACACGCATATGAAACCCGTTGGACTCGCGTTGCCACCGCTACCCCGTTTTGGCCTCTAATAGTCAAACCCAGTACGCGTGTCCCGTCCTCGACATGGGTCGAGCCCACTAAGATACATATGGGTTACTGGTTGAAATGGTCCCCCACAAGCTACTACTTAAGCTTGTCATTTTATCTAGTGTATCCCACTTAACCCCTTTTTATAATCATGCCCACTTACATGTTAAGGTTTGGTTAAGTCATCTAATCATATTTCAATTGCCACTCAAGGCGCCCACAAGCTACTACTTAAGCTTGTCATTTAATCTAGTGCATCCCCACAAGCTACTACTTAAGCTTGTCATTTAATCTAGTGCATCCCCACAAGCTACTACTTAAGCTTGTCATTTAATCTAGTGCATCCCCACAAGCTACTACTTAAGCTTATCATTTAATCTAGTGCATCCCACTTAACCCTCTTTTTCATAATCATGCCCACCTACATGTTAAGGTTTGGTTAAGTCATCTAATCATATTTCAATTGCCACTCAAGGCACCCACTAGATTTCTACATGCCACCCAAGGCACCCACTTGATTTCCACATGCCACCCAAGGCACCCACTTGACCCTTTAATCATGTTTAGTTACATGTTCCACTTTGGTTAAGTATTCTAGTCGTATTCTCTATTGCCACCCAAGGCAACCCACTAGATTTTTCCACATGCCACCCAAGGCACCCACTTAACCCTTTAATCATGTTTAATTACATGTCCCACTTTGGTTAAGTATTCTAATCTTATCTTCTATTGCCACCCAAGGCAACCACTAGATTTTCTCATGCCACCCAAGGCACTTACTTAACCCTTTAATCATGTTTAATTACATGTTCCACTTCGGTTAAGTATTCTAATCGTATTTACTATTGCCACCCACGGCAACTACTAGATTTTTCCACAGGCCACCCAAGGCACCCACTTAACCCCTCATGTCCTCTACATGCTAATATGGTTAAGTGTTTCTTAATTGATTAAGAACGTAACCGCTGTAAAGACCTCTCACATTAGACTATCTTTTATGGCAGCTGGATTTGCCGGTTGGGTCCGGGCAGCCTTACGCCATAACCGAGTCTAACCTCGTGTCTATACACTTGTCACGTATTTAGTTTGTGCCTAAGACCTCTCACATTGGGCCAATCATTTGTAGCCGCTGGATTTGCCGGTCGGTTCCGGGCAGTCTTACGCTACAAAAGGGTCCAACCTCGTGTCTTAGTCGATTAATTACACCTAATTAATCACCCCCATATTTCGAATTTTTTTCCCTAATTAATTCCAATTTTAACGATGTACATAATTGACTCAATTATGTCCATCCACTTTATGGTATGTATAATCATACCAACTTCACACCATTTCATTAACATGTATATTAACCCCATCGTTCCCCACGTAATTCGCGAACATGACATAAAAGGGAAGATTCATCACAAATACAATGGGTTCAACTTGCATAACATCAACATGGGTTTAAAGGTGTCAACATGCATATTGCATCAACCCAACTAGCATAAATAATCAACCCAAACTTGCATGAATCACATATGTCATAAGGAGGTTAACTTGCATAGGTTATTTATGTCATACAAAAAGGGGTAAACTTGCATATGTATATATGACATACAAAGTTGTAAACTTGCACATGTTACTTGCATATAATCAAACACCAAACTTGCATATCATGTCATGTATGAACTTGCATATAATCATACACCAAACTTGCATAACATATCATGTATGAACTAGCATATAATCATACACCAAACTTGCATAACATATCATGTATGAACTAGCATATAATCATACACCAAACTTGCATATCATGGTGTCATAATGGATCAATGTTTCTCATACGACTTGCATATCTTGCATAACATCATAAACACCTATCATATGACTTGCATAACTTGCATAACCTCATGAACATATATCATATGACTTGCATAACTTGCATAACACCACAAACACATAGCATATGACTTGCATAACATCATAATCACATAGCATATGACTTGCATAACTTGCATAACATCATGAAATGTATCATATCGCTTGCATAACTTGCATAACTTCATGAACCTATAGCGCATAACTTGCATAACATCACAAACACATAGCATATGATAACATAAACTTGCATTGATCCACATTCATAGCCATAACCTCATTATATCCTATCATAATCATTTCAACAATTGGTTATTAAGGCTATTGAAAACTCACAACTTGTTGATTAGCACTCCTAAGAAGAAGATTAAGTTGCTAGAGTTGATTAGAGATTGATTTGAGAAGCCATCTTCCTCTTTAGATTAATGGAGGCTCCTTCAAGTTGCATTTTGACGGCATAACGGTGTTCTAACTATTTTTAGTATGAATTAGGGTAGTCTTAGGGTGTATTTATAGATTAGTTAGGTGTTTTAGGCCCTTAGATTAACCCTAAATTAGATTAGAGCCGTCAGATCACGTCACAAGCCACCAGACTCAGCCCAAAAGCCAAACTGATGCACCCAGGTCACCTGGGCTCGACCAGGGAGGTCGACTCCCAGGCCGACCCTAGGGTCGACTCCCCAGTCGACCTGGGGGGGGGAGGTCGACTCCCCAGTCGACCTGGGGGGGGGAGGTCGACTCCCCAGTCGACCCCCAGGTCGTCCCCCCGGGTCTGGCGGGATTTTTCCCGCCACTTCTGAAAATCTGTTTTTAAATTTCTGAAAACTTCTTTGGGCCTTACCAGGGTCATACGGACTCCGATTTTCGAAAACTCGGACTCTATTTCGTGTATTTTTCCGAGACGAACGCAATGGCATAGCCCGTTTCCCATGATTCAGATGTTTAAATTTAATTCTGCCCTTTTTTATATTATAGCAAGTAATTCAACATACGGGGTGTTACATTCTCCCCTACTTAAAGGATTTCGTCCCCGAAATCTCTAAGTCAAGAAGAACGTATCCTACCAACCAACAACCATCTACTCAAACCATCAAACACTGGCATCCATTTTCCTTAGAGCTTCTAATGCTGTATGAACATATGCAAAGAGTGTGTGTATATGTTCCCTGTCTAATGCAAAATTAGGCGGTCTACTAATTCAGTTGACCTCCTTAATGCAAACCATGATAGTGCCATGCATCCAATATGTATGCGAAAGAACCTTATCGACACACACTATTTCTACATGAGTGCACAACCATACACCAAAATGCATCATCCATGTGATAATACAACCATTATACATCCATTAATATAGCTACCTACACACAATTTTATGCAATATGCAATATGAAGTGATTGAGCCGATCTAGTGCCTAGAGTGTGTGTATATGCATCCACGAGCAACCACTAGCAACCACTTGCATCCACACATATCCATCAAACATAACATGTCTCAAACACATGTTTCAACCATAGGTTTTACCCTATCTAAAGGTCAAAGGTACAAATGAGAGGACATACTAAAGATAAGATAAGTACTAGACAAATGATAAAGGAGAAGTTAAAAGACACACCCTCAAACAGAAATGGGTACAATGAACGCATCTTCGTTTCTGTCTCCCAAGTAGCATTACTCTCCTCTTCTCCCCTTGGCACTTTGACTAGTCGAATCTCTCTATTTCTCAACTTCCTAATCTCTGACCCAAGGATGCGGGTAGGAGTGTAACGACCCGTATTCTACGCATCATAGGATCGTAGGGTATTTATTTCTTTCACATACGAAGTCGTATGGTCATGTAACTTTGGGAGACGACTATTGGGGTCATTTCCCATGTTCATGATTTTTCTTGATTTTTAAATGACCATTTTACCCCTAGTTGGCACTGTTTTGGCCATAACTTTTGACTGGAAAGGAATTTTGACCTGAAACCACTTCCATTGGCTTCGGATGATGGTTTCTCTTTCCGTAGAGTGGTCACATTTGCCAAACGGACTTACCGTTTGGGAGATATGGCTGAAACAAGTTTCAGATGGTGAAAAACAGCTTAATTGGGCTTAACCGGGTGATTAGCAGTTAGGCCCAAGGGGAATTTCGGGTTTAGAGGTATAGGAGGACTGATTAGGGTTAGGTTATCACTTTCATTTCATTTTTGAGCCACCACAAACCTTCTTGAGACCTTAGTAATGGCTTCCATCCTCTAAAACCACTCCAAAACACATTTAAGTGAAGATTAAGCCTAAACTACATCAAAGCAAGGCCAAATAGCAACAAAGCAAGGTTGGAGCTGCTGCTATACATAGGAATTCGACCCAAACAGAGAGTATTTCAGATTTGGTGTTTCATTTGTGGCCAAGGTGAGTGATTTGCATAGTTTCTGCACTAATTACGGTAATTAAGGGGTAATTAGTGAAGATTAGCGAATTTATACACTAATAAATTCTGGAAAAATGTTTAGAAATTCTTAAATAATGTTCTATGCCTCTGCTTGAAATTTGGTTCGATTTGATTAAGTTTTGTTAACCCTATGATTAGTTTTACTTAAACATGCTTAAGGGAAAATAAGGGGTTTGGGGCACATTTGATCCATTTTGACATATGAATTCATTGTTTTGGTGTTTGTGGTTAGTTTGCTATGTTGTTATGACTATTTGACATGAATTGTGATTGATTAGAATAGCTAGATTGGTCAAAGACGTCGTCTTATGGCGCGAAACACTCGCTAGAAAAGCTGCAGGAAATACTACAGAGATCCGGATCGGATCGGGTAGGGATCGGATCGGACATGTCCAAACCGGATCGGGGCGTGGTATTTTCTGGGGCATGACGTGAAGAGGCGACAAGGAAGGCCTGATCGGATCGGAGGGGCGTAGCGTGGGATCGGAAGGCACAAGGAGGACCGAAGTGGAAGAAAGAGGAGCCTGGATACCATATTCCGAACCGAACTGAGAGCAATACACGAACCGAACTGATGCTGACGAGACGGAGACGGAGGCACTCAAGCTATGGAGTATTCGAACCGAACTGCTTCAGAATCACCGAACCGCATGAGGGAGAAGGACCCGAACCCAGAGGATGGTGGCACTCCGAACCGAACCGGGGCACGTATCCGAACCGAACCGAGCATGGGTAACCACCGAACCGAACCGTATTCTAGGGCTGCTACTGCACGACAACTCTTTTGAAGACCAACTCCAATTCGACCAAACCCGAGATGCAAAGGAAGTCCAAATGAGAAGTTAGAGCTTAAGATTCAGATGGGAATCAACGAGTTCGCTTCATGGTTGGGCTTTGCTGCGGGACGCGTGCCAAGGAGTTATCGACGTCTATAGCTTTGGACCACTATGGTAGGAGGTACGAAGGCGGATTCAGGGCCATTATGGCATCGGTAGAACCAAGGGCTACGACCAATGAAGTGGGTCATTGAAATGTTTGGTCATGACTCCAAGTGTTTGGCTTGGTCACAGCAGGGTTTCTACAAGTCGAGATTCGTCGTTACCTCAGTTTGTCTAGTGTTCCAAAGTGGTAGATGTCGTACGCTTTACGCACTGAGTGAGAGGTGTAAGGATGGTTGCTATGGATGATTTGCTTGCTATCATTGTGACATGTACACCCCACCCCCGTATTCTTACACTATCTATTATGGCACCTTGGAGTATTGTACGGTATGTGGTACTAACTCTTTGGTTGCAGGTCCAGGTTCAGGTATGGTTTAGTATACCTGTTATTATTCTGTTTAGATGCTTATCGCTCATACCAGGCTTTATGTCTGACCCAGAGTTTTATGTCTCTTCTTATTACTCTGGGTGCTCACACGAGCAGACTAGAGACAGGTTAGCTGGTGATGCACGGGTAGATGATCCGGAGACGAGCAGGAGGCTTCCACGTACTATATATATAATATTCTCCCTGTGTTGTTGAAGATCACTGCTTGGGCATTGTTGGTGTATCTTCTACTTCAGTTTTCTTTGTTAGAGACAGAAAATTTGGAAAGTTGTAATAAGCTGTATATGGATTTCCGCTGCTCTGATGATTGATGTTGATTTTAGTTATCAGCTTATGCACTGTCTCGCCTATTTTATGTCAAGTATGTTATTATTATATTTTATCCCATGCGCTGTGAGACATTCTACAGGTTCCTTGATTAGTTCATCCTCTTCTTTCTTTTCTTCTGACGACCCTTCTGTGCTAGCTGGGCATGTGTACAGCGCACTTTCGGAGGAAATGCAGGCTGGTGCGGGACGGGCCGTCACAAGGGGCTCGTCGAATAGTCGCATCACGCTCTACCTCCACTTCTCTCAGCAAGCTCGGCTCTACCACCTCTGCGGTCTTATGTAGGCATTTCCTCAAATGTGACACATGGAATACGTCATGTTCCCTATGCAACCGAACTATCTCTCGAAGATAAACTAAAGCTAGCCATGGAGCAGTCCTCTTGCTCCTCACAGGTATGAAATGGGCACTCTTAGTAAGTCTGTCTACCACAGCCCAAATTCCCGTATTACCCTTTCTCGATCTGGGTAACCCATCAATAAAATCCATCGAGACGCTATCCCACTTCCATTGCGGAACTTCCAATGGGTAAAGCAACCCACCTGGTTTCTTTTGCTCCGCTTTCACTTGTTGGCACACCAAGCATTTAGCAACATACTCGGCCACATCTTTCTTCATACCGGCCCATAAGAAAACTCGCTTCATGTCCTGGTACATCTTGTCCCCACCGGGATAAATGGTCATCCTAGAACGGTGTGCATCATCAAGAATAGTCTTCCTTAAACCCTCGTCTTGCGGTAAACAAAGTTTACCGTCTCTACGCAAGCACCCCCTATAGTCTAGGGTGTACCTACTCAAATGGCTGGACGACTCCCCCCTTATGAGCCTCTCTACTAACTCAACCAACTGTGGGTCGTCCCTCTATGCCTCGCCAATCCATCCCAAAAGAGTAGGTCTGACCTCCATGGATGCTAGCAAACCGGGTATATAGTCAACGGAAGGTCTAAAATCAAACATCGAGATAAACTCCAAGCTTCGTCGTTTCACGAACAATGGACTCAAGGACAACCTTTTCTACTCAAGGCGTCCGCCTCCACGTTACCCTTGCTAGAGGTATATGCCATCTCGAAATATTAAGATGCTAAGAACTCCATCCACCTTTGCTGTCTTAAGACTATGCGCTCGAAGAGTCCCCAACACTTCCCTAAGATATAGGGCATGCTCTTCTCCACTTCTGGAGAAAACCAGGATATTCTCCCATGCAAAATCGTCACAACTATCCATCTCTCACGCAGACTTATCCTAGTCGAACTCGCCATCCCCCAAGTGCAAGCCCCAAAGGCCTAAACCAATATCAGACAAATACCCAAGGGACACCTCCTTCGAATTCAGACGTCCTACGTGAGATGATACTAGTAAAAACGGCTGAATAATTAAGCCCTTGTCCAACTCTGGATGTCCTTGCCAATCTCGCTCCAAAACCACCGTTGATCATATGACTGGCTTTGCTTAACCTATTAAGCACACACGAAAACTTATTTCTCTTTTAGAAAAGACCAAGATGTCATCCACAAAGACCACTACGAAGTTATTTAGGTACTCCCTGAACACTCTACAAAGTATGCGGGGGCGTTTGTCAAACCAAATGGCATCACAAGCCACCCATAGAAACCATCCGGAGTCCTAAATAGGTCTTCTCTATACTATCCTCAGTCACTCCCAACTGATGAAATTCCGTGGCCAAGTCCCACGGCGAAAACACTGAGGCGCCAACTAACTGATCAAAAAGATCCTCAATCCTTGGCAATGGGTGTTTATTCTTCTTTGTGAGCTTGTTGAGTTTTCTATAGTCTACACAAAGTCTGAGGGACCCATCCGCCTTCGTGGCAAAAACTACTGGAGCACCTCACTCCGATATACTTCGTCCTATGAACCCCTTCCCAAGCAGCTCCCCTACTTGCTTATGGAGTTCCCTCCTCTCACGAGGAGCCATGTGGCACACTGACAAAGATACTGGTTTAGCATCATCTACCAGATATATTCGGAGGTCTATCTCCCACTTCGGAGGTAAGCACTTCACCTCCCCAAACACATCCGAGTATTCCCGGACCACTCTAACAGATCGCAAACTCTTGACCGAAGCGTCAAGCGATTCAAGATAACTTAGCATAACAAAATTTATGGGATTACAAGAGATCTCGAGAGTGTTCCCCAAACGGGTCATGAGCCTAACAACTCTCCTTTCGCAATCAAGAACGGCACCATTACTGGATAACCAGTCCATGCCCAAAAGCAACCCATAGCCCGTGAAGCCCAAACAAAAGCATCACCTCTAAACTCAATGCTAAGTATGGAAATCTTCAAACCCAAACATATCATGGACAAATAAGTGGAGCCCCCAATTGGGTTTGAAACAACCACGGGATCATCTACCAAACTGGTGTCTAGGTGTAGTGACTCAACTAATGATGATGAGATAAACGAATGTGGTGCACTAGAGTCGAATAAAGTTCGAACAGGATGATCGAGAGAACCAAATTTCAACTTAGACGGTCCTACCCCCATCAGGTATACCCGTCATGAGGGAATACATCTACCCTCCAGAAGATCCTGTACTTCGTCCTTACCTCTTTGGACAACCCCAAGGTGTCCTATTCCTCCAAAACAACTAGCCTTCCCCTTCACATTCTCCTTTCGTGGCCTTCTTACCACGATGAGGTTTCGTCCTTTATTTACCAAATAGCTATTTGAACCTTCCTCTTTCGTCCATCTTAAAGGTACCTATAAGCCCTCCACCTCCTTGGACTACCTTCTTAGCCTGGCAAACGTCTTAGTCCCTTGAAGTGCTTCTTCCGTCCTTCATGCGGAAGTCCTTATTTATCATAAAAAGACATCTCTACGCGGAGGGGAAATTCAAAAAGAGAAAGAGGAAGAGATTCAAGACGGAGAATCGAAGGAAGGATATATGGCTCTTGGGGATTATGTTCTTTTCTTTCAAAAACTTTTCTCTCAAAAACATGTTTTTGAAAATACTTCTTCCAAAAATATTTTTAGAAAAATAATTTTCTAAAATTTTTATCTGTTCTGGTAACCTTAAGCTCTGATACCACGTGTAACACCCCACACCCGCTAAGGTCACTCACAAGGGGAATGCCTTAGCTTCGGTGGAGTATTTAATTGAATATAGAACTGAAAAATTACAACAAGACAGATATAAGTAATACTTGAAATTTTTAAACATCATTTCATTGCAGCAGAAGGTAAACATGTTTGGTTACATCTCAAAAACCAACAAGAGTCAAGTACAAAATATCCATCTCGTTAAAACATAAGTACATAATCCCACTACATACTAATAGCCATAATAGAAAAGATAACCAAGCTTTTCTTCAAGAGTCCAAGCTCCAAAAGATAGATAATGCAATCTGATCAAAGCCCACTAGTGCTAGGCCCACTCTGAGAACCTGAGGGTTGGGGAAAAAGATAAAAACAACGGGATCAGACATAAGTCTGAGTGAGCCCTATAACCTTAACAATACAATCATTAAAGTAATTAGGGTATGATATAAACCTGGTACGGTACGACTGGGGATAAATGACTACACTAAGTAGCCAACTAGACTTAGGATAAACTAAGATAACGGTAAAGACGGGCCTATCCCTCTAAGGATAATTACTACATTGCACCACCCCAGATCTACCCACCCAAGGGTAATTCCTACACTGCACCACACCAGTTCTACCAACTCAAGGGTAATTCCTACTTAAAGGTTAATCCCCACTAAGTGTACTTAGTAATTTTTCATAGTAGTTTCGCGTACCCCTAGCTGTCTACATAGGTGCCGTCTGCCCTTATCTCTACTAGGTGTACCCACTTCTCCCCAAGCGATCGGCTCCCTACCGTAGATACCCGTGCTGGCCCCATAGTGGGGTGTATCACTCCCCAAAGTGGCAACCCGAAAATGGTGCACGGCTTATATCTACACGATGCAACAACGTCTTACCTACCAGCCCGGGTCCACACACGCATATGAAACCCGTTGGACTCGCGTTGCCACCGCTACCCCGTTTTGGCCTCTTATAGTCAAGCCCAGTACGCGTGTCCCGTCCTCGACATGGGTCGAGCCCACTAAGATACATATGGGTTACTGGTTGAAATGGGCCCCCACAAGCTACTACTTAAGCTTGTCATTTTATCTAGTGTATCCCACTTAACCCCTTTTTATAATCATGCCCACTTACATGTTAAGGTTTGGTTAAGTCATCTAATCATATTTCAATTTCCACTCAAGGCACCCATAAGCTACTACTTAAGCTTGTCATTTAATCTAGTGCATCCCCACAAGCTACTACTTAAGCTTGTCATTTAATCTAGTGCATCCCCATAAGCTACTACTTAAGCTTGTCATTTAATCTAGTGCATCCCCACAAGCTACTATTTAAGCTTGTCAATTAATCTAGTGCATCCCACTTAACCCCCTTTTTCATAATCATGCCCACCTACATGTTAAGGTTTGGTTAAGTCATCTAATCATATTTCAATTGCCACTCAAGGCACCCACTAGATTTCTACATGCCACCCAAGGCACCCACTTGATTTCCACATGCCACCCAAGGCACCCACTTAACCCTTTAATCATGTTTAGTTACATGTTCCACTTTGGTTAAGTATTCTAGTCGTATTCTCTATTGCCACCCAAGGCAACCCACTATATTTTTCCACATGCCACCCAAGGCACCCACTTAACCCTTTAATCATGTTTAATTACATGTCCCACTTTGGTTAAGTATTCTAATCTTATCTTCTATTGCCACCCAAGGCAACCACTAGATTTTCTCATGCCACCCAAGGCACTTACTTAACCCTTTAATCATGTTTAATTACATGTTCCACTTCGGTTAAGTATTCTAATCGTATTTTCTATTGCCACCCAAGGAAACTACTAGATTTTTCCATATGCCACCCTAGGCACCCACTTAACCCCTCATGTCCTCTACATGCTAATATGGTTAAGTGTTTCTTAATTGATTTAGAACGTAACCGTTGTAAAGACCTCTCACATTAGACTATCTTTTATGGCAGCTGGATTTGCCGGTTGGGTCCGGGCAGCCTTACGCCATAACCGAGTCTAACCTCGTGTCTATACACTTGTCACGTATTTAGTTTGTGCCTAAGACCTCTCACATTGGGCCAATCATTTGTAGCCGCTGGATTTGCCAGTCGGTTCCGGGCAGTCTTACGCTACAAAAGGGTCCAACCTCGTGTCTTAGTCGATTAATTACACCTAATTAATCACCCCCATATTTCGAATTAATTTTCCCTAATTAATTCCAATTTTAACGATGTACATAATTGACTCAATTATGTCCATCCACTTTATGGTATGTATAATCATACCAACTTCACACCATTTCATTAACATGTATATTAACCCCATCGTTCCCCACGTAATTCGCGAACATGACATAAAAGGGAAGATTCATCACAAATACAATGGGTTCAACTTGCATAACATCAACATGGGTTTAAAGGTGTCAACATGCATATAGCATCAACCCAACTAGCATAAATAATCAACCCAAACTTGCATGAATCACATGTCATAAGGAGGTTAACTTGCATAGGTTATTTATGTCATACAAAAAGGGGTAAACTTGCATATGTATGTATGACATACAAAGGTGTAAACTTGCACATGTTACTTGCATATAATCAAACACCAAACTTGCATATCATGTCATGTATGAACTTGCATATAATCATACACCAAACTTGCATAACATATCATGTATGAACTAGCATATAATCATACATCAAACTTGCATAACATATCATGTATGAACTAGCATATAATCATACACCAAACTTGCATATCATGGTGTCATAATGGATCAATGTTTCTCATACGACTTGCATATCTTGCATAACATCATAAACACCTAGCATATGACTTGCATAACCTGATGAACATATATCATATGACTTGCATAACTTGCATAACACCACAAACACATAGCATATGACTTGCATAAATTGCATAACACCACAAACACATAGCATATGACTTGCATAACTTGCATAACATCATGAACATGTATCATATGGCTTGCATAACTTGCATAACTTCATGAACATATAGCGCATAACTTGCATAACATCACAAACACATAGCATATGATAACATAAACTTGCATTGATCCACATTCATAGCCATAACCTCATTATATCCTATCATAATCATTTCAACAATTGGTTATTAAGGCTATAGAAAACTCACAACTTGTTGATTAGCACTCTTAAGAAGAAGATTAAGTTGCTAGAGTTGATTAGAGATTGATTTGAGAAGCCATCTTCCTCTTTAGATTGATGGAGGCTCCTTCAAGTTACATTTTGACGGCATAACGGTGTTCTAACTATTTTTAGTATGAATTAGGGTAGTCTTAGGGTGTATTTATAGATTAGTTAGGTGTTTTAGGCCCTTAGATTAACCCTAAATTAGATTAGAGCCGTCAGATCACGTCACAAGCCACCAGACTCAGCCCAAAAGCCAAACTGATGCACCCAGGTCACCTGGGCTCGACTAGGGAGGTCGACTCCCAGGTCGACCCTTGGGTCGACTCCCCAGTCGACCTGGGGGGGAGAGGTCGACTCCCCAGTCGACCCCCAGGTCGTCCCCCTGGGTCTGGCGGGATTTTTCCTACCACTTCTGAAAATCTGTTTTTAAATTTCTGAAAACTTCTTTGGGCCTTACCGGGGTCATACGGACTCCGATTTTTGAAAACTCGGACTCTATTTCGCGTATTTTTCCGAGACGAACGCAATGGCATAGCCCGTTTCCCCTGATTCAGATTTTTAAATTTAATTCCTGACTTATATATATTCTATTTATCCACTGATAAATAATTACTTAATTTATAAATATCATTTATAAATTAATCCACTCCATTTATTTGTTTTCTCCACATATAAGTCCTGACTTATATATATATATATATATATCCAAAGATAAATATTTTCTATATTAATATCTTATTTCTAAATGCCTTTACCAATATTTCCTTTTTAATCCTATTTGTAAATGGTTTACAAATATTTCCTTTTCAAATTCTATTTGTAAATGATTTGCAAATATCCCCTTTTAGGGTTCTATTTCCAAGTATTTCCTTTATTAACCTTATTTATTTATCCTAAGTATTTCCTTTATTAACCTTATTTATTTATCCTAAGTATTTCCTTTATTAACCTTATTTATTTATCCTAAGTATTTCCTTTATTAATATCTTATTTATTTTCTAAATAAATATTCCTTATATCTTATCTAATTTATTTAACAAATAAATATCTCCTTTTCTTATTCTATTCATTTAACAAAATAAAAAAAAATCCTTTTAATAACTTATTCTGTTTCCTAGGTCAATATCTCTTTTATAACTTATTTACTTAACAAATAAGTATCTCGTTTAACATCTCCTATTTATTTAACCAATAAATATCTCATTTATAAAATCTTATGATTTTATAAATATTCCCTTTTCTTCATAAATATTTCATTTATAAAGATTTCCCCTTTCTATAATTTCACCTATAACGATTTCTATTTATAAATATTTCATTTATAAATATTTCATTTACAAAACCCTTTTGATTTTATAAATATTTTATTTTCAAAAACCATATGAAAAATTCCCTTTTTCCCATTCCGGTATGTTATGGTGTTTAACATACCAAGTCATGACGTTAGATATCGTCCATACACATATAATCAACAACAGATTATAAACAACGTCATATATCACAATATATGAAAATAATAAAATAGTTGTTGAGGAATCCAGTCGGATTCCTCCAATCTGTTTCCCTGCATCCATAGATGTTACACAATAAAATCAACATCACTTTCAGTTCCATATGATATATTCTAATAAACAGAATCAATATAGAAATTCAACTAACTGACTAGCAGTTCAATCAAACGGTCAACACACAGTCAATCAGCCAATATTTAATAGTTCTAAGAATACGACATGAAATATAAACTGTTCAGAGTTAGTGAGATTTACTCACATTGGATGTTGTCGTTAAATGACGACAACTTTCAGTTGATTTAGATCACACGTTATATTTCGCCGTAAATCCAAATGAGCACCGAGTGACTCCAGGACAGTTCCCTTTTGTAGTGTGCGTTGATACGATCCCGGCGGATCTTGCGGTTCGTAAAACTGAATCTGTATGATATCGATATGACATTAACAAGTTAATATATTTTAATTACATTAAACTAAACTAAGTTTTAAATATTAAACTTGGGCCTTTACCATTTCTTCATCTTAGCCCAACAGTTAAAGCCCAAACCCGTAATGACCTTCTTCCTGAATTACCCTGCTCCTCTTGAATTCTCCATTACCAGATCTTACACCCCACGCCGTTCGTTCGTTCCTCCACCCGTCAGCAAATCCAAGCTCACCGTTTCGCTCTCCTTCAAAAATCTATCTCCGGCTACCAAAATCCACGAACTCCCAACTCGGTTCTCCGTCACGGTCTCGAGCAGCTCCAATAATCCACGGTGACAGCACCGATCAAAACTTTCACCGAATTGTACAAAACTATGCAAACCTAAGCGGTTTTACTTCCTCAACCCATATATAACTTCGAATTCAAGTACTGATGCCTCAATCAATCCAGACTTTGAACCCTAGCTCGCTCTGAGAGAAACCAGCGAACCCAAACTGGCATCGCACCCATTCAAATGTATATAGATAGAAAGAGGAAGCCCCTACGAATCCATACATACATATTTGCAATTTATAGGAATTTTATTTGAATTTCTAGGAATTAATGAAGATCGATTTCTGTCATTTGGTATTAGAAGAACCGACGGCGGAAAAGAATGAGATTGAAATTAGGTTATAAGGATTGTTAAGGGGCTATTTATAACCAACAAAAATATCTAGATATTTTAGTTTTATTATCTATTTTTGCTTTCTAAAAATTCGTATGGTCACACACGATACCCAAAAATCACGAAACTGGACATGTAGCTACAGTTCGACATTACGGTCCCAACGAAACTGGTTTCATCGAATTCCGACTTCGTTTGCTGACAAAAAGTATTTTTTACCGTCAAAATACTAATTGTTTTTCACTCTAAAAATCCGTACGGCCACACACTGACTCTAAAAATCACGAAACTTGGAATCTAACAATAATTTGACATTGCGGATCCAACAAAATTAGTTTCGTCAAATTCTGACTTCATTTGCAAAAGTGGCTATTTTTAAAGCCCTGAATAACCCATTTAAATATATAAATACAATTAAATTTAATATTTAAAAATAAATATTATCGTATATATTCACAACAGAATATCATACAGCTCTAGAAAAATCTTACATGGATTCTAACTCGATATTTCAAATCTGGGTCAACCCGATATTCGATTTATATTGAAATTCCTTTTTAAAATATAAATAATTCCTTTATAAATTATAAAAGAATTCCACAGCGACTTTTCTAAAATTTGATTTGGTGATAAATCAAAATCTACACGACGAAATCCCGATTTTTCTCTTCCACTAGAAAGGTATACTCCACCAGCTCCTAACGTTTCTTGTTTCACAGAAATCCGATTTAAAACGAACCTTGTACATCTAGTTTAAGTTTAAACCGCCACTTAACGAACTGCCGTGCCATTTCAAGCTCGATTTTAATTATAATATAATTATACGTTCAAATAATATATTCGTTATTCTAATTCAATTCTAAACTGAATTAAATATCACAGATGATCCAGTTCACACCATATCGCCATTTCAGCCAAATTCTGATTATTTCAGAATTAAATATATTATTTAATTTATTATTTTAATTAAATATTCACCATTATTTAATTCTACGACCATTAAATCATTTTAATCACCTTTTAAATAATTAAATAAATTAATTATTATACCGCTGAAAATGCGGGTCATTACATTCTTCCTCACTTAAAATAATTTCGTCCTCGAAATTGCTAAGGTAGAAAACAACTCTATTAACTAGTTATAACTTATTTGTTCACTTCTTAACTTCAGTTTCCAACTGGACCAATTTAATTTCAATTAAAATATTAATTAATTCTTATCAATAAAAAATTTCAAAAATCTTGAAAATTTTCTAACGTCTTAATTTTTTTGAAATTTTTTGCCAGCACCTTCTTTGTACTGGTCAATACGTCAAACCACCACTCGCCTCTCTGGGCCATCTCCATCCCAAAATAAAATCAAACAGCCAAGCGACTTGTCAATTCAGCTCATAAATCTTGTATCCAACAGAAATATAAATTTGTACCTTTTTTCGGCATATCATTATATCCTTTCCACCTGTTATCAATTCAGCGGATACAAGGGTCATCCCAATCAAATTCCAATATGCTTTTATCCACAACACAACCATTCTCTTATATCCGAGCCAAATATCATTTCAACTTGAGTTTCTTCTCGTTTCCCAACCCTTAACTTGATTATCACATTACACTTCAAATTTGAATCTCACAATCCAATTTGTCTTGATATCATTCTAATTCAATCTCAGTTACAACTTTACTGGCTTTACTTTAATTCAAATTTGCTTTCACAAATTTCTGTTAAATTTGTTTTTAATTCAAACAGTCTTTCCCTGGGAGTTTTTAAACAGGTTACTCTTTTCAAAAATCAAAATTTCCTTTTTGAAATTCAACACAACTTTTCTTTCCCAAAACAAATTCAAAACAGTATCTCTGGTAGTAATTCGTCACTTACAACTCGAAAATGAATACTGATGATGCAGCTGTCATCATCAGAATATATATTCCAGTGATCAAAGTGAGTTCAATACTATAAAACCATTTCTAAACATTTCCACTTTGAAATTCATTTCAAAATATAATTCACACTGCTTGTAAAACAATTTAAAATCTCCCAGGATCTTAAATTTTCCTTATTTTTAATCCAAATCCATTTACAAACACTTATCCAATTTTTTTCAGAATTTTAATTCAATTCCTGGTTTAAATTTTAGATTTAACTCATCTGATTTCACGTATTTCACTTATAAGAATTCTGATTGGTTATTTACATAACCATTAAATTTATAATCTTTACACGATTATAATAACAACCGATATATCCACTATATTATAATTTTGATATATATATATATCTTCTCTATATCAAAATATACCTTGGGTAAACATATTTTAATTTACCCTCTTTTCAAAACATATCGTGTCGGCCCATCGTATTCGAGTGTTTATAAACTCCTACCGATACAGTGGATCGAACTAATCGACCAAAACTCATAAACTACTCAACTAATAAATCTTCACAATATAAAATTATTTTTATATCACCTACAAATACGTTCACTTGTATATATACACTCAAACTCAATCTAGGGTATTACTAACCCCATCTCTACTGAGTCACGCCACAGAGCCAAGGTAATTCACTTAACCTTAAGCTCCGATACCAACTGTAGTGACCTGAAATTCTGGTCCAATTTGAGCTGACCAAATAACACAAGTCCAACCCCAATTACACTGGAAAATCAGAAAACTAATAGAAAGAAAACAGAGGGTGAGGATAGATAAGATAGAAACTTAGAATAGTAGAAGAAGAAGAAGAACACAACATCAGAGTAACACGAACCTCACAACGGAACGAATAACATATAATATATATAACATAACTTTGAAATATAAATCTGTACTTGAATATACATCATTATCAAAGTACAGCACTTACAACACAGCGGAAATAAACAATAACTATATGATCCCGAAGCCTCCTGCTCCAACTCTTCAAGTATCTGTAAATCTTGACTACTTGACTGCCCGTACAAAATTGGGCACCCAAGAGTTTAGGGAAAACAAAACAAAATAAACTATGGGTCAGTCATGGGACTGGTATGAGTAAAAAAGTTTAAAAAAGTTTGAACAAGTAAATGATATCTCATAAGACCACGCCGTATAATGGAACGGGTTTTTCCCTTATGAGAATCCAAAATATCTTTATATCAAAAACCTTTTGATATTATAATAATGTCTATCAACCACAATATAATAATCATCTAGCAGAAACGCTTTCATCTCACGTTCTACAAATATAGTATACAATCAAAACCGCAAGCACGCATTGGGTAATGGATTTCCAACTATGACAAGGTATGGAACCACCTTTCGTTGGTGTACCTCTAGAGAGGAATACACTGGGTTCAACAAGAACATCTTGTAACCCGACCACACATGACCGACCACTCATTTCGCTTGAGTGTATCGAATGTATATCACCAATGGTTGGGATCAGCAACCATTTCCCGAATGGGACAGCATCAACAATAGATTTTTAGAAAAAAATGAAACTCTAGATTAGGTGATTATACACCCTAATAGGTACGACCTACAAAGCCATGCTACCTGCCTGATTTCTGTCATTTACCGGTTGATGAGGCTTGAGGTTACGCCTTACCATCACAGCAGATTCACTTCGAATGCCACATTGTCAAATCCATCGAAAATCACTAATTGACATCTACAATAGTACATTACATGTTAGCTAAAGAAGTTTCCTTCTCCGCTTCCACTCTTGGTACGATTGAAGAAATCAATGTATGTGACCTTTCTGGAAATACTCTGTCAGACATTCATCCATACAAGTCATCCAGGAACAGGATGAACCGAAGGCACCACTCAGTACATCCGTCTTAGGCACTGTTATCTAAGACTTATACAATAGCCCTTGCACTTTACTCCGTGTTTAATTATCTTTGGCATATATGATTCGCAACGCTTATGTTAACACAGAGTGGTTCTTTGGATAATAATCCAACCGGTCTCTCCATATTAAAAACATTAAAATGGTCAAAAACTTCAATAATCGGTGAGTTAACTATCAAAGAAAAATACGTGTGCAAACAACGATATTATTTCCAGATGGAAATTCTATCGATCAATCATCATTTAACATTTATCTCTTTCGTTTATTAATTTACTTATCTCCTATTTCCATATATTCTAAATTCTTATTCTCTATTATCAGAAACATTTCGGATTCGTATTTGGAAAACATTTCCAAATCTTCTTTACTTGGATCTAAACAGATGTTTAAATCAACATCGTGACAACAACTCAAACCATTATACATTTACTAAATTCACTTAACCACTTTCACTCTCGAACCTTAACCATTTCTAAATTTAAAACGAACTCAATCAAGTTGGGGTATAACTACCTCTCAGACCTTAACTGAACAACATTTCAAATCTCGAAATAGGGTAAGTTCATCTTTTAACTCTTTAACACTTCCTTAGGTAACTTCCGAATAAAATTTATGAGTCCAACTCCTTTGCATAATCATTTGATTATAACAGTGGTGTTATAATTTCCTGCTTCTGAAATATAATAACTTTATCTAACACTTATTTCCTAACTCGAATAAATAACGAACAACCAATTTATCAACTCCTATTTGGTTAACTCTTATTCTATAACTCTTATTCGAATAACACCAATCTAATAACTCTTATTCGATTAACTCTAACTCTATTTAACTCTTACTGGATTAACTCTTATTCGAGTAACTTACCTCTGAATAACTTATGTTTGATAATCTCTCTTCCTCGAATAAACTATATTTGATTTAAATCCTGTCGAATAACTAGATTCGATTAACTCCCTTAGAATATCTCTGATTCGATTAACTCACTTCGAATATCTCTGATTCGATTAACTTACTTCGAATATCTCTGATTCGATTAACTTACTTTGAATATCTACTATATTCGTTTAACTCCTTTCTTCGAATAAACTAATATTCGATAACTTCTTTCTTCAAATAAACTAATATTCGAATTAACTCTAACTGAATAACTCTAACTGGTTAGCTCTAACTGTTTAACTCTAACTGATTAGCTCTAACTGATTATCTCTAACTGGTTAACTCTTCATCCTTATTCAGTTTCAGATGTCGATGTTGAAATCGATTCTTACTTCTCTATATAAGTCCTGACTTATATATATTCTATTTATCACTGATAAATAATTACTTAATAATTTATAAATATCATTTACAAATTAATCTACTCCATTTATTTGTTTTCTCCATATATAAGTCCTGACTTATATATATACATACATATATATATATATATATATATATATATCTTTTTATCCAAAGATAAATATTTCCTTTATTAATATCTTATTTCTAAATGCCTTTACCAATATTTCCTTTTTAATCCTATTTGTAAATGGTTTACGAATACTCCCTTTTCAAATTCTATTTGCAAATGATTTGCAAATATCCCCTTTTAGGGTTCTATTTCCAAGTATTTCCTTTATTAACCTTATTTATTTATCCTAAGTATTTCCTTTATTAACCTTATTTATTTATCCTAAGTATTTCCTTTATTAATATCTTATTTATTTTCTAAATAAATCTTCCTTATATCTTATCTAATTTATTTAACAAATAAATATCTCCTTTTCTTATTCTATTCATTTAACAAAATAAAAAAAAATCCTTTTAATAACTTATTCTGTTTCCTAAGTCAATATCTCTTTTATAATTTATTTACTTAACAAATAAGCATCTCGTTTAACATCTCCTATTTATATAACCAATAAATATCTCATTTATAAAATCTTAAGATTTTATAAATATTCCCTTTTCTTTATAAATATTTCATTTATAAAGATTTCCCCTTTCTATAATTTCACCTATAACGATTTCTATTTATAAATATTTCATTTATAAATATTTCATTTATAAAACCCTTTTGATTTTATAAATAATTTATTTTCAAATACCATTTGAAAATTTACCTTTTTCCCATTCCGGTCTGTTACGGTGTTTACCATATCAAGTCATGATGACAGATATCGTCCATACACATATAATCAACAACGGATTATAAACTACGTCATATATCACAATATATGAAAATAATAAAATTGCTGTTGAGGAATCCAGTCGGATTCCTCCAATCTGTTTCCCTGCATCCACAGATGTTACACAATAAAATCAACATCACTTTCAGTTCCATATGATATATTCTGATAAACAGAATCAATATAGAAATTCAACTAACTGACCAGCAGTTCAATCAAACGGTCAACACACTGACAATCAGCCAATATTTAACAGTTCTAAGAATACAACATGAAATATAAATTGTTCAGAGTTAGTGAGATTTACTCACATTGGATGTTGTCGTTAAATGACGACAACTGTTAGTTGATTAAGATCACACGTTATATTTCACTGTAAATCCAAACGAGCACCGAGTGACTCCAGGACAGTTCCCTTTTGTAGTGTGCGTTGATACGATCCCGGCGGATCTTGCGGTTCGTAAAACTGAATCTGTATGATATCGATATGACATTAACAAGTTAATATATTTTAATTACATTAAACTAAACTAAGTTTTAAATATTAAACTAGGGCGTTTACCATTTCTTCATCTTAGCCCAACAGTTAAAGCCCAAACCCGTAATGACCTTCTTCCTGAATTACCCTGCTCCTCTTGAATTCTCCATTACCAAATCTTACACCCCATGTCGTTCGTTCGTTCCTCCACCCGTCAGCAAATCCAAGCTCACTGTTTCGCTCTCCTTCAAAAACTCTATCTCCCACTACCAAAATCCACGAACTCGTGCCTCAGTTCTCCGTCACGATCATGAGCAGCTCTAGTAAACAACGGTGACAGCACTGATCAAAACTTTCACCGAATTGTACAGAACTTTGCAAACCTAAGCGGCTTTACTTCCTCAACCCATATATAACATCGAATTCAAGTACTGATGCCTCAATCAATCCAGACTTTGAACCCTAGCTCGCTTTGAGAGAAACCAGCGAACCCAAACTGGCATCGCACCCATTTAAATGTATATAGATAGAAAGAGGAAGCCCCTACGAATCCATACATACATATTTGCAATTTATAGGAATTTTATTTGGATTTCTAGGAATTAATGAAGATCGATTTCTCTCGTTTGGTATTAGAAGAACCGACGGCGGAAAAGAATGAGATTGAAATTAGGTTATAAGGATTGTTAAGGGGCTATTTATAACCAACAAAAATATCTAGATATTTTAGTTTTATTATCTATTTTTGCTTTCTAAAAATTCGTATGGTCACACACGATACCCAAAAATCACGAAACTGGACATGTAGCTACAGTTCGACATTACGATCCCAACGAAACTGGTTTCGTCGAATTCCGACTCCGTTTGCTCACACGGCGTATTTTTAACCGTCAAAATACTGACTGTTTTTCACTCTAAAAATCCGTACGGCCACACACTGACTCTAAAAATCACGAAACTTGGAATCTAATAATAATTTGACATTGCAGACCCAACAAAATTAGTTTCGTCGAATTCCGACTTCGTTTGCAAAAGTGGCTATTTTTAAAGCCCTGAATAACCCATTTAAATATATAAATATATTTCAAATTAATATTTAAAAATAAATATTATCGTATATATTCACAACAAAATATCATACAGCTCTAGAAAAATCTTACATGGATTCTAACTTGATATTTCAAATCTGGGTCAACCCGATATTTGATTTATATTGAAATTCCTTTTTAAAATATAAATAAGTCCTTTATAAATTATAAAGGAATTCCACAGCGACTTTTCTAAAATTTGATTTGAACATAAATCAAAATCTACATGACGAAATCCCGATTTTTCTCTTCCACTAGAACGGTATACTCCACCAGCTCCTAACGTTTCTTGTTTCACAGAAATCCGATTTAAAACGAACCTTGTACATCCAGTTGAAGTTCAAACCACCAAATAATGAACTGCCACGCCATTTCAAGCTCGATTTTAATTATAATATAATTATACGTTCAAACTGTCGTTCAAATAATATATTTGTTATTCTAATTCAATTCTAAACTGAATTAAATATCACAGATGATCCAGTTCACACCATATCGCCATTTCAGCCAAATTTTGATTATTTCATAATTAAATATATTATGTAATTTATTATTTTAATTAAAATTTCACCATTATTTAATTCCATGACCATTAAATCATTTTAATCACCTTTTAAATAATTAAATAAATTAATTATTTTACCGCTGAAAATGCGGGTCATTACAATTCGTCAACCCAAAAGGAATAACGAGCCATTCAAAGAAACCATCTGGATACCTAAAAGAGGTCTTGTCTATACTGTCCTCGGCCACCCTCAATTGACGAAACCCTATGGCAAAGTCTAATTGAGAGAATACTGATGCACTAACAGGCTGGTCAAACAAATAATCTATCCTTGGGAGTGGGTGCTTATTCTTATTTGTGAGTTTGTTCAACTCTCTATAATCCACACAGAAGTGAAGTGAACCATCAGCCTTAGTTGCGAATACTACCCGAGCACCCCATTCAGATATGCTTCACATAACAAACCCTTTCTCAAGTAGCTCCCCTACTTGCTTACTAAGCTCCCTCCTTTCTCTTGGAGTCATATGGCGCACAGGTAATGCAACTGGCTTTGCATTGTCTACCAAGTATATACGAAAGTCAATCTCGTGCCTCGGAGGTAAGCCCCGAACCTCCTCAAAAACATCAGAATACTCACGGACTAGGGTATAGATTGTAGGTCATCGATAGATTCATCCGAAGACTCTAGAAAACTAAGCATGACAGACCCCTTAGGGTCACAAGAAATCTCGAGGGTCCTCCCATGGCAAGTCAAAAGTCTAACGACCCTCTTCTCACAATCTAGAATAGCACCATACGTGGATAGCCAATCCATCCCTAGAATCAAACCATAACACATAAAATTGAGCACATATGCGTCACACTCAAATTCGACGCCTAACACAGATATTCTCAAGCCCAAAAAATCATGGAAAAATGAGTCGAACCACCAATGGGGTTTAAGACAACAATGGGATCCACTACCATACTAGTATTAAGATGCAGAGACTCAACTACAGAATCATATAAAATGAATGTGAAGCACCATAATCAAAAAGAGTTCTAATAGGGTAATTGGAAAGGGAAATCAGACCTTCCATGAAAACATTCCTACCTCGATCTGGAGCACTGATCGCGAGAGCATGCACTTGTCCTTCTGAAGTTCCTACACTTTGATCTTGTCCTTTCTTCTTTGGGCACTTCTTAGAAAAGTGTCTGACCTCCCCACAACTAAAGTATTCTTTCTTCTTTTGTTGTAACACCCCATATTTCAACTACACTAAAGTTGATAAATTAAAGAATAATTAATTTAATATCCAGAATTAAGGGAAATGGATTAGGTCGTTGCATCCATCTTGAAATTTTGGTCAAGATAAACACCTGGTTTCCGTAAAATAGATAACATATGAAGAAGTTATGGACGGTAGAAGTTTGCCGAAAAGAGCAGGAAAAATCGGTGCACTTGACAAGTGCACCAAGGTATTTTTGCATCGGCGCACCTGTAATGTGCGCCCATGATAATTTTCGGCATTTGGACCTAAGTGGGTGTCGACCCATGGCCCAATTCACCCTAGGGCTGATGTGGCAGTCGAATTCTGGATGCTGGCAGTTGTAAATAAACACTTATTTCTCTTGTTTTCTCATATTGAAAAAAATGGAGGCCAAATGTTATCAGTGCCTGAACTGAATCTAATACTTTCTTCTTCTACAAATCAAGTTTAAAGATTCAAGTGTTTCAAGTGTAGATCTGAGATTCAAACTTTACTTTTCTCCTTCTATTCTTATAGATCCGATCATTGTGAGTTCAAGTTACATTTAGAATTGAATAATTAAAAGTAAGACATGATATGACTGTGATTTGGATATATGCTTTGTAATGATGTGCATTCAACGCATCGAATGATCGTAGAATATTTATTTCTTTTTCATATGAAGTCGTATGGTCGTGTAACTTTGGGAGTTGACTATTGGGGTCATTTCCCATGTTCCTGATTTTTGCCGATTTTTAAATGACCATTTTGCCCCTGGAAAATCTTGTTTTGCCAATAACTTTTGATTGGTAAGGAGTTTTGACCTGAAACCACTTACATTAGATCCAGATGATGGTTTACCTTTCCTTAGAGTGGTCACACTTGTCAAATGGACTTACCATTTGGGAGATATGGCTGAATTAAGGTTTAGAAGGTGAAAAATTGCTTAAGTGGGCTGATTAGGGTAATTAGCAAATGGGTCCATAAGCCATTGCGGGATTAGGGTTATGGGGAGGCTGAAATGAGTTATGTTTTTGTTGACGTCAAAAGTTGGTTACTAGTGATGATTAACCCCCAATCGCGTGATCAACACACGAATAAAGATTAAAAATGCAATAAAAAGTAAAAGAACGGGGAGCACACACAGAGTTTTTATAGTGGTTCGGCAAAGACGATGCCTACGTCCACTTTATATATTATTTCTCTTTTTTTTAATTACAAGTGCAATGTTTTCCCTGTTTGAAGAAGAGAAAGAAAATGACTGTCTTCCCTTCTTCTTTCTTTTAGAGAGATTGAAGTTATGGAGAAGCGTAGAGATGAAAAGCTTGGAGAAAGTCGTCTGGCCAAAAGTCCCCAAAAGTCCCTTTTCCTCTTTAAGCTTAGGGGTGTTTATAGGTGGAGAATGCAGCTTGGGTTGTTGCAGTATGGTCCGGCCATTTCGGGAAAGCCTGGACACGTGGAATCCATCTATTGGCTTGAATTGCGGCTGAAGGACTGATTACACTATTCATAAATAGTATCCTCGGAAGTTGTGGCTAAAGTGGCATCCACGGAGAGGTTCATTAAAAGTAGAGCTTTATCCTTATATGGTTTGACCGCCTTTATTGCCTTGAAAGTCGAGATATTATTTGGACTAGCTCTGTAGAAATCTTCCACGCTAGCCCGAGATAATCGGTCGACGAGTTCTTTCTGGAGGCGGAAAACTCGGTCGTCCTGGTGAGCGATTTTTCCGGTAATGCACAATCAATCTGACTGAGTTGGACTTGGGCCAATGTGCCATTGCTTTAGGTTGCCCCCTGTTGGGCCTCCTGAAGCGTGACTTGCATATGATTTGTGCATTTGGACTTCGGTCCTGCTCGTTGAGACTCTTTCCAAAAAGAGGGTTAACAGTTTTCATTCTATTTCAGTTTTCTAGCCGCCATTTACCTCTTAGAAACCCTAACAATGGCCTCCACCTTCTAATTTCATTCTAAATCGCTATCTAATCAAAGATTAAACTAATTAGCATCAAATCAAGGCAAATCAACATCAACTAAGAGGTAAAGGCTGCTGTGTGCATTGGAATTCGTGCCATTTAAAGAATCATTTCAGATCTAAGTTTATATTTTGGCCAAGGTGAGTGATTTGCATTGTTTTTCACTAATAATGGTTAATTAGGGTTAATTAGTGTTAATTAGCGAATTCATACATTTTTAAATTCTGGAAAAATATTTAGAAATTCTTAAATATTATTTTAAGCCATGTTAGAAATTTGGGTTAATTTGGACATGTTTTGCTAATCATATGGTTAAACATGATTAAGGGAAAAACATGGGTTTTGGGTATTTTGATCCATATAAACTTGTTAAATTGTTGTTTTGGTGTTTATGGTTGATTATACATGTTGCTATGACTGTTTGGAATGTTTTGTGATTGCTTAGCAAAGTTAGATTGGTCGAAAACGCCGTCGTATGGCGTAAATTGCTTGTTGGAAGAGTTGTAGGAAAACGGTTAAATTCTGTTCGTGGAGCACCTATGCGACCCGACCCACTCGTGGTACACCCTCACCATGAGCCGACAACGAGCCGCGAACCGCTTCCTCACGAGCCACCATGGTCACGATCGGATAGAGGAGGACCATGATCCTGGCGAGATGTCATGAGCCAACTGAAGACTGACGAGCCTGGAGCATTGTCACGAGCCAGTGCAGGGAAGGAGGACCACGACCCGGAGATGGAGCCACGAGCCGACGCCATAGGGCGATCCACAAGTCGCGAACTGATGCTAGGAGGAACGTCACGAGATGTTTGGACCCATGAGCCGCGTCCACATGAGGATCACGAGCCGACCTCACAAGCCAAGGAGGATGACCATGAGCTGTTGAAGAAGATCTGGAACTGAAGAGTCACGAACGGAGATGATGACCAAAACCCGAGACGCAAAGGTAGTCCAAATGGGAAGTTTGTACTCATGATCCAGATGGGAACCAACGAGTCAACTTCATGGTTGGGCTTTGCTACGGGATGTGTGCTAAGGAGTTGTCGACGTCCATAGCTTTGATTCACTAACGAAAGACGAATGTTAGGCTACGGATCAGTGCAGTGGGGGTAGTTATTACTCCATGGGGCAGAGTGATCGTAGCAGGGCTATGAGCCAGTGTAGTAAAGTTGTCATGACTTCATGGGGCAGAGTGGACATAGCAAGGACTAGTGGCTATGGATCAGTGCAGTGGAGTCGCCATGACTCCATGGGGCAAAGTGATTATAGCAAGGATTTGGGTGATCGAAGCAGTGGATATTGTATGCTTTATGCATTGAGTGAGAGATATGAGGATGATTTCTATGTTTGATGCTTGCCAACACTATGACATGCACACCCCCACCCCCGTATCTTTACATTTTATGTTAGTGTCACCTTAGAGTATTGTACAACTTGCTGTGCTAACTCTTTGGTTGCAGGTCCAGGTATGGTTATATATATCTGTTATTATTTTGTTTTGCAGCTTATCACTCATACTAGACTTTTTTCTGACCTAGAGTTTTATATCTCTTCTTATTACTCTTGGTGCTCTTAAACGGGCAAACGAGAGACAGGTCAGGTGATTATGCACGAGTAGTTGTACCGGAGACGAGCATGAGGCTTCCACGTATGATATATATCTATAAATATAATCTCCCTTTGTTGTTTCTAATCACTACTTTGGGAATTAGTAGTGTACCTCTTTCTTTTGTGTTATAGACAGTATTTCAAAGTTGTAATAATGTTGGTTTGGATGATAAGCTGTATTTTGGATTTCCGCTGTTATGATGGTTTAGTTTTCAGCTTATGCACTGTCTCGCCTGTTTTATGTCAAGTATGTTATTATTATATTTTATTCCATGCGTTGTGGGACATTCTACAGGTTCCTTGTTAGTTCAAATTTCTTTCTTTTCCTTTCTTTGGCAACCATCCCATGCTAGTCGGGCATTGACACAACGCACTTTCATTGGAAATGTCGGATGGTGCAGGGCGGGCCGTCACATGTGTATCAGAGCTCTAGGTTTCATAGTTAACCTAGGGGAAGATAGCAGGGAGATATAGTACATATATGAGAGCGCGTATTTGTTATATTTTGGTTTTCAATATATATATATATATATATATATATATATATATATATATATATATACTATTAGTATATCTAAGGATTGTGTCGCACTGCACTGGCACCACTTGATTGATGGTTAATCGTTTTCTCCTTACAGATTGAACGATGAGTCGACATACGAGGGGTACTGGTAGAGGAGCTAATAACGGAAATGCTCCTGATATTAGGACAATGTTCACTGAGTTCATGAGGGAGATGCTTAGGGATGTTCATAGGGAAGCTCCAATGCTGAAAATGGTGGTGGTGCAGCGGTGCAGGCACCTAGGACCGATTTTGCCAATCTTTGTAAGGACTACACTAGTCTTGGTGGGAAGTTGTTCCATGGAACAGAATCGACTACAGAACTACAGGATTGGTTGGATAGATGTGAGCGCATCTTCGATGACTTAGGGATCGATGATGCGATGAAGAGGAAGCTAGCATCCCGTCAGCTTCAAGGACGAGCTATGAATTGGTGGAATGCTATTAAGGCAGCTACCCCTGAGGATCAAGTTACTTGGGATCAGTTCAAGGCCCGATTCAGTGATAAGTTTATCCCAGTTGCTCAGAAGTCAGAATTGTTTAGGAAGTTCTTGGAGCTTAAATAGAATGGTAGGGCAGTATCGGTATATATTGCTAAGTTCTATACTTTATCGAAGTATGGAATATCCCTCATTGACACTCCCGAGAAGAAGAATGAGAAGTTCATAACAGGCTTAGCTCAATACTTGGGGGAAAGGCTTATAAACTATATTGACGAGACTTTTGGATCAATTATTGGGAAAGCATTGAGATCGGTGAGCCTTTATCCTAAACCCAAGAATGAAGTCGTTGTTGCATTTGCAGAGGGGCCAAAGTTGCAAGCAAGCGGTGGAGGCAAGAATAATTCTCAGAACAAAAGTAAGCAGAATCAGACTAAGGATGGTTAGAAAAAGAGCAAGAAAGATGTTGAGTGCTTTAGCTGTGGCAAGAAGGGCCACTATGCTAAAGAATGTCGAGAAAAGCCAGCGGACAGGAATTGCTTCAATTGCGACCAATTGGGACATCACAAGGATAAATGTCTGCAACCCCCCAAAGAGAAGCAGATTGTGAAAGCATATGTTATTAATGTTGTTCCTTCTTCGTCGAATGCCCCAACTGTGGCAGAGAAAGGAAAGAATTTCGTCATTCAAGGTATGCTTTCTGTTTATGATGTTTCATTTCGAGTACTTTTTGATACTAGGGCTTCCCGTTCCTTCATATCTAGTGACCTGGTAGATAGGTTAGGATTGGAACCCGAGATAGTCGACAGACCTTTAGCGGTGACGAACCTGATTGGTGGTTTGACTAGCCTTAGTATGATTTGTCGTAATGTGGTCTTATCGAGTCATGGATGTATGATTGTTTGTGATTGCTTTGTTTTGGGCTTTACTGGGTATGGCATTATTTTGGGAGTCGATTGGCTCTAAAGTTACGGAGCGGTGGTAGACTATGAGGGCTTTTTGGTGACAGTTAGAGCAGATGATGGGAGGAGGGTAGTGTTTGGTGGTCTACCTAGTGATCGAGTAATGGCTAGTTTTCTAAATTCCCTCGGCATCCCGCATGATGAGTTGTCAGATGTGCCCGTGGCTGGCTAGTTTTCGGACGTCTTCGAGGAAGTGACCGGACTTCCACCACACCGAGAGATAGAGTTTCGTATTGATTTAGTGAAAGATGCCAAACCTATAGTGATGCCACTTCGTCATACGGCACCAAGGGAGCAGAGAGAGCTCGGGGTGCAAGTAAGCGATCTTTTGAAGAAGGGATTTATAATAAGAAGTGTCTCCGAGTGGGGAGCACCAGTTGTGTTTACTACCAAGGAAGATGGTTTCCTTCGATTTTGTGTGGACTACTGCGAGTTGAATAAGGTGACGAGGAAGAATAAGTATCCTCTACAACAGATAGGTGATTTGTTTGATCAGTTGAGTGGCGCGAGAGTGTTCTCCCAGTTGGATCTCGCGACATGTTTTCATCAGCTTAGGATGGAAGCTAAGAGTATAGCTAAAACCGCCTTTCGGACACCGTCTGGATTCTATGAGTGGTTGGTCATTCCATTCGGGTTGACCAATGCAATAGAATATTTTGTGGATCTTATGAATAGGGTATTCAGATATCAATTGAATAAGTTTGTTTTTTTGTTCGTGGACGATATCTTGGTTTATTCAAAGACAAAGGAAGAACACAAGGAACATTTAAGAGTAGTGATGGAGGTGTTGAGAAAACACCAATTGAAAGCAAAATTTTCTAACTGTCACTTCTGGAGGAGGGAAGTGAGATTCTTGGGCCATGTTGTTTTAGAGAATGGTATTGTCATGGATCCAGCGAAGGTGGCTATGGTACAAGATTGGTCTACGCCCATAAATGCATTAGACATAAGAAGTGTCTTGGGATTAGCTGGATATTATCGTAAGTTTATCCAAGACTTCTCCAAGATAGAGGCACCATTAACTTAGTTGACCAAGAAGAACCAAGCTTTCGTTTGGGAAGAAAGATGTGAAAAAGAATTTAAGAGTCTAAAGGAAAATTTGACGCATGCGCCAGTGTTAGTCATTCCTAAAGGGAATAAAGAGATGACAATATACACAGATGCATGTGGTACCAGACTAGGTGATGTACTGATGCATGGAGGTAGCGTTGTAGCTTATGCTAGTCGGTAACTGAAACCGCATGAGAAAAGATACCCTACCCATGACTTGGAATTGGTAGCGATCGTGTTCGCATTAAAGATGTGGAGACATTATCTCTTGGGAGAAAGATTCTAGTTGTTTACCGATCATAAATCATTGAAGTATCTCTTCTCTCAAAAGGATCTAAATCTCCGACAGCAAAGATGGTTAGAGTTCTTGGATTCTTATGATTTCGATATCACATATACACCAGGATAGGGCAATGCGGTGACCTATGCATTTAGTAGGAGACATGCCAGTTCAGGGTCTATGTTTCTAGAATGGAAGCAACTGGAGTATATCTCTGGGTATGATTTCAGACCAAAGTGCGAATTGGATGCAGAGATGTTAGCAAGTTTGACGGTCAGACCCACTTTGATTGAGCGGATTGGTTCCAGTCAGAGGGACGACCCTAACCTATTGGAAATCATCTCCAAGTTAGAGATGGGAATCGACGAGGAGATGAACATGTATGGGCTTGATCGAGATGGATGGCTTAGAAAGAATGGGAGATTAGTTGTACCCAATGTCAATGGATTGAGAGATGAAGTGCTTAGAGAATGTCGTCACTCAAAACTGACTATACACCCCGGTGTTAGTAAAATTTATCGAGACGTGAAGTAGACCTACTATTGGGTAGGGATGAAAAGAGACGTTGGGAAGTTTATATCCAAGTGCATGAATTGCCAGTTAGTTAAAGCTGAGCAAAAGAAACCTAGTGGTTTGTTGCAACCATTAGAAATCCTAGAATGGAAATGGGAACAGGTCTCAATGGATTTCATTGATGGGTTACCGAGGACTAGATCGGGCTATGATAGCATTTGGGTGATTGTGGACTGATTGACAAAGAGTGCAAGGTTTATACCCGTCAAGTCGAACAAAACGGCAGCTAAGTTAGCGGAACTGTATATGAAGTGGGTAGTGAGATTTCATGGAGTACCCAAAGGCATTGTAAGTGACCGAGATCCGTTGTTCACTAGTGGATTTTGGAAGATCTTACAAGAGGCTTTAGGATCAGAATTACATCTCAGTACCGCGTATCGTCCTCAAACCGACGGTCAAACAAAGAGGGTAAATCGAGTATTAGAAGATATCTTAAGAGCTTGCATATTAGATTTTGGAGGGTCATGGGATGACCATTTGCATCTGGTTGAATTCGCATATAATAATAGTTATCAATCCAGTATTGGTATGGCTCCATATGAAGCTTTGTACGGACGACCGTGCAACTCACTGCCTTGTTGGTTAGAAACCGGTGAGAAATTTATGCTTGGGCCAGATGTGATAAGAGGAAATTTGGACAAGATTAAGGTTATCCAACAACGAATGAAGGCTGCTCAGGATAAGCAGAAGAGTTATGCTAATAAGAGGAGAAGGGATTTAAAATTCTCCATTGGTGACTTGGTGTTTGTCAAGATTTCTCCGTTAAACAGCGTGATTCGATTTGGTAGGAGAGACAAGTTAATACCAAGATTTGTTGGTCCATTCCCAGTTCTCGAAAAAGTTGGGAATTTGGCATATAAATTTGAGTTGCCAGACAAGATGGCGGGAGTTCATAACGTATTTCATGTTTCCCAGTTAAGGAAATTCGTGCACGACCCCGATGTGGCTATTCACCAGATCAGTTGGATGATATCAAAGTAGAACTTGGGGCGGTTGGGAACCGCAAGCCGATTCGTATTGTTGAGCACAATATGAAGAAAATTCGAAGGAAAGCGGTGAATCTAGTCAAGGTTTAGTGGGGGTGAGGATGAGAATGACTATACTTGGGAGACAGAGGAGAGCATTAGAAGACATATCCAGAACTCTTTGCCTGCTAAGATTTTAAATTGCGATTTAGCTATTCCGCATGCTAGGATAGACTTGATGAGCTTGTTGTGTGTGTTTGATTGTTTGTGAATGACTGGTTGGCATGTGGAACACCTTTGTATGTGTTTGGTTAAGGAAATTCGAGGGTGAAAATTCTTAAGGCGTGAGGGGTGGAGAGAATGTAACGACTCACATTCTACGCATCGGAGGATCGTGGAATATTTATTTCTTTTTAATATAAAGTCATATGGTCGTGTTACTTTGGGAGACGACTATTGGGTTCATTTCCCATGTTCACGATTTTTTCCGATTTTTAAATGATCGTTTTACCACTGGAGAATCTTATTTTCCCATAACTTTTGATTGGTAAGGAGTTTTGACCTGAAACTACTTCCATTAGATCCGGATGATGGTTTACCTTCCCGTAGAGTGGTCACACTGGTCAAACGGACTTACCGTTTGGGAGATATGGTTGAATTAAGGTTTAGAAGGTGAAAACTGCTTAAGTGGGTTGATTAGGGTAATTAACAAATGGGCCCATAACCCATTTCGGGATTAGGGTTATGGGGAGGCTGAAATGAGTTAGGTTTTCATTCTATGTTAGTTTTCTAGCCGCCATTTACCTCTTAGAAACCATAGCAATGGCCTCCACCTTTAATTTCATCCCAAATCGCTCTCTAATCAAAGATTAAGCTAATAAGCATCAAATCAAGGCAAATCAACATCAAATTAGAGACGCAGACTGTTGTGTGCATTGGAACTCATGCCATTTAAAGAATCATTTTAGATTCGAGTTTATACTTTGGCCAAGATGAGTGATTTGCTTTGTTTTTCACTAATTACGGTTAATTAGGGGTAATTAGTGTTAATTAGCGAATTCATACATTATTAAATTCTAGAAAAATATTTAGAAATTCTTAAATATTATTTTAAACCTTTGTTAGAAATTTGGGTTAATTTGGACTTGTTTTGCTAATCGTATGGTTAAACATGATTAAGGGAAAAACATGGGTTTTGGGTATGTTTGATCCATATAAACTTGTTAAATTGTTGTTTTGGTGTTTATGGTTGATTATACATGTTGCTATGACTGTTTGGAATGTTTTGTGATTTCCCAGCAAAGTTAGATTGGCTGAAAACGTCGTCGTATGGTGTAAATTGCTTGCTGGAAGAGTTGCAGGAAATCGGTCAAATTCCGTTCATGGTGTACCTATGCGACCCGACCCCCTCGTGGTACACACCCCCACCACGAGCCGACCATAAGCCGCAAACCGCTTCCTCATGAGCCACCATGGTCACGATCAGATAGAGAAGGACCACGATCCTGGCGAGATGTCACGAGCCAACTGAAGACTCACGAGCCTGGAGCATTGTCACGAGCCAGTGCAGGGAAGGAGGACCACGACCCGGAGTTGGAGCCACGAGCCGACGCCATGGGGCGATCCACTAGTCGCGAACCAATGCTAGAAGGAGCGTCATGAGCTGATTGGACCCATGAGCCGGGTCCACATGAGGATCAACAGTCGACCTCACAAGCCAAGGAGGATGAACATGAGCTGATGAAGAAGATCTCGGACTGAAGAGTCACGAACCGAGATGATGACCAAAACCCGAGACGCAAAGGTAGTCCAAATGGGAAGTATGTACTCAGGATCCAGATGGGAAGCAATGAGTCAACTTCATGGTTGGGCTTTGTTGTGGGACGTGTACTAAGGAGTTGTCGACGTCCATAGCTTTGATTCACAACCGAGAGACGAATGTTAGGCTACGGATCAATGTGGTGGGGTAGTTATTACTCCATGGGGCAGAGTGATCGTAGCAGGACTATGAGCCAGTGTAGTGAAGTCGTCTTGACTTCATGGGGTAGAGTGGACATAGCAAGGACTAGTGGCTATGGATCAGTGCAGTGGAGTCGCCATGACTCCATGGGCCAGAGTAATCATAGCAAGGATTTTGGTGATCAAAGCAGTGGATATCGTATACTTTACGCACTGAGTGAGAGATGCAAGGATGATTACTATGTTTGATGTTTGCCATCACTATGACATGCACACCCCCACCCCCGTATCTTTACACTTTAAGTTAGTGTCACCTTAGAGTATTGTATAACTCGTTGTGCTAACTCTTTGGTTGTAGGTCCAGGTTCAGGTATGGTTATGTATACCTATTATTATTCTGTTTTGCTGCTTATCGCTCAAACCAGACTTTTGTCTGACCCATAGTTTTATGTCTCTTCTTATTACTATGGGTGCGCTTAAACGGGCAGACGAGAGACAGGTTAGGTGATTATGCACGAGTAGCTGTACCGGAGATGAGCATGAGGCTTCCACGTATGATATATATATATATATATATATATATATATATATATATATATATATATATATATATATGTATGTAACGGCCCGCCCCGCACCAGCCGACATTACCTCCGTAAGTGCGCTGTACACATGCCCAGCTAGCATGGAACGGTCGTCAGAAGAAAAGAAAGAAGAGAATGAACTAACAAGGAACCTATAGAGTGTCTCACAGCGCATGGAACAAAATATAATAATAACATAGTCTTGACATAAAACATGCGAGACAGTGCATAAGCTGAAAACTAAACCAACATAGCAGCGGAAATCCAAATACAGCTTATGATCCAACATCATTATTACAACTTAAACTGTCTCTAAAGCAAAAGAAAGCTAAAGTAGAAGATGCACTACTAATGCCCAAGCAGTGATCCTCAACAACACAGGGAGAATATCTGTATGTATCATACGTGGAAGCCTCCTGCTCGCCTCTGGATCAGCTACTCGTGCATACCCAGCTAACCTGTCTCTAGTCTTCTCGTGAGAGCACCCAGAGTAATAAGAAGAGACATAAAACTCTGGGTCAGACAAAAAGTCTGGTATGAGCGATAAGCAACTAAACGGAACAATAACAGGTATACTAAACCATACCTGAACCTAGACCTGCAACCAAAGAGTTAGCACTACATACCGTATAATACTCTAAGGTGCCATTGAATAAATGGTGTAAAGACAACGGGGGTGGGGGTGTGCATGTCATAATGATGGCAAACAAATCAAACATAGCAACCATCCTCACATCTCTCACTCAGTGCGTAAAGCATACAATGTCCACCACTATCAGTCACTAGACCCATCGAAGTAGTGACGGAGTTCAACTTGTACAACTACTGCTATTACCAAGCTTACCACATGAAGTCATGACCAAATCTTTACAAATGACCCCACTTCATTGGTCTATAGCTCTTTAGTCGTACCTAGGCCACTGTGGCCCTGAATCCGTTCACGTACTCCCTACACATAGTGATCCAAAGTTACAGACATCGACAACCCCTTAGCACACGTCCCGCAGCAAAGCCCGACTCATGAAGTTCCCTCCTTGGTTCCCATCTGGATCCTGAGGTACAACTCCTCATTTGAACTTCCTTTGCATCTCGGGTTTAGGTCCACTTAGTGTTCGATCCTCCGGTTCGGTTCGGTTCGCCCCCTCCTGCTTGGTTCGGTTCGAATGCTCCTTTCTAGTTCAGTTCGGGTGCTCGGATGCTCTTATTTGGTTCGGGTCGGATGCCCCTATCTGGTTCGGATCGGATGCCCCTATCCGGTTCGGATCAGATGCCCCTATCTGGTTGCTCCTATCCGCATGCTCCTATCTGCATGCTCCTATCCGAATGCTCCTATCCGATTTGCTGCAAGTTTTTCCAGCAAGTTATTTTCGCCAAACGACGACGTTTTCAACCATTCTAACTTTTCTGTGCAATCACAAAACATACCATACAGTCATAGCAACATGTATAATCATCCATAAACACTAAAACAACAATATGACATGTTTATATGGATCAAACATACCCACAAACCCATGTTTTCCCTTAAGCATGTTTAGGCAAGACTAATCATAGAATTAACAAAACTTAACCAAATCAGCCCAAATTTATAACAGAGGTATAAAACAATATTTTTGAATTTATAAATATTTTTCCAGAATTTATTAATGTATAAATTCGCTTATCTTCACTAATTACTCTAAATTAACCGTAATTAGTGCAAAACTATGCAAATCACTCACCTTAGCCACAAATAAAACCCCAAAACTGAAATGATTCTCTGTTTGGTGCTATTCCCAATGCAACACAACAGCTCTAACCTTGCTTTGGTGCTATTTCTCCTTAATTTGATGTAGTTTAAGCCAAAACTTGATTAGAAAGTGATTAGAAGTTGATTTGGGTGTTGGAGGCCATTGTTAGGGTTCCAAGAATGAAAGTGGCGGCTGAAAGAAATGTTTTCTAACCCTAATCAGCCCCTATACATCTCTAATCCCGAAATCCCCTTTGGGCCTAGCTGCTAATTACCTGGTTAAGCCCAATTAAGCTGTTTTTCACCATCTGAAACTTGTTTCAGCCATATCTCCCAAACGTTGAGTCCGTTTGGCTAATGTGACCACTCTACGGAATTGTAAACCATCATCCAGAGCCAATGGAAGTGGTTTCAGATCAAAATTCCTTTCCAGTCAAAAGTTATGGTCAAAACAAGATCATCTAGGGGCAATATGGTCATTTAAAAATCGGCAAAAATCATGAACATGGGTAATGACCCCAATAGTCGTCTCCCAAAGTTACATGACCATACGACTTCATATGTTAAAGAAATAAATATCCTACGATCCTGCGATGCATAGAATGCGGGTCGTTACACTCTCCCCCCCTTAAGAAATTTCGTCACCGAGATTCCTTAACCCCAAAACATAAAAAGGATCCCGCATGGCTACCAATCATATATAACAATCAAACATGCAAAACAAACAAAACAACCTATCCTAGCATGCGGAAAGACTAAATCGAAACTGAAATCTTACCAGACGAAGAGTTCTGGATACGTCTTCCTAATGCTCTCCTCTGTCTCCCAAGTACAGTCATTCTCATTCTCGCCTCACTGAACCTTGACTAATTTCACCGATTTCCTTCGGAGTTGCTTCGTATCGTTCCCAACAGTGCACATAGGCCTGTGGTTCCCAACCGCCTCGGGTTTAACTTCGATATCATCCAACTGATCAGGTGAAATAGTCACATCTGGATCGTGTATGAATTTCCTTAACTGGGAAACATGAAATACGTTGTGAACTCCTGCCATCTTGTCTGGTAAATCAACTTTATATGCCAAATTCCCAATTTGCTCAAGAACTGGGAATGGACCAACGAATCTTGGTGCTAGCTTGCCTCTCCTGCCAAATCGTATCACGCTCTTCAATGGAGAAATTTTGATAAACACCAAGTCGCCAATGGAGAACTTTATTTCTCTTCTCCTTTTATCGGCATAACTCTTCTGCCTATCTTGGGCAGCCTTCATTTGCTGTTGGATAACCTTAATCTTGTCTGAAGTTTCTCTTATCACATCGGGTCCAAGCATAAACTTCTCACCAGTTTCTAACCAACATGATGGTGAGTTGCACGGTCTTCCGTACAAAGTTTCAAATGGAGCCATGCCAATACTGGATTGGTAACTATTATTATATGCAAAATCTACTAGATGCAAATGGTCATCCCATGATCCACCAAAATCCAATACACAGGCTCTCAAGAGGTCTTCTAATATACGATTCACCCTTTCTGTTTGACCGTCGGTTTGAGGATGATACGCGGTACTGAGATGTAATTCTGATCCTAACGCCTCTTGTAAGCTCTTCCAAAATCCACTAGTGAACAACGGATCTCGGTCACTCACAATGCCCTTAGGTATTCCATGAAATCTCACTACCCACTTTACATATAGTTCAGCTAGCTTAGTTGCCGTCCTGTTTGACTTGACGGGTATAAACCTCGCACTCTTAGTCAATCGGTCCACAATCACCCAAATGCTATCATGGCCCGATCTAGTCCTTGGTAACCCATCAATGAAATCCATTGAGACTTGTTCCCACTTCCATTTTGGAATTTATAATGGTTGTAGCAAACCACTAGGCTTCTTTTGCTCAGCTTTAACTAGCTGGCAATTCATGCATTTGGATATAAACTTCCCAATGTCTCTTTTCATCCCTTCCCAGTAGTAGGTCTGCTTCATGTCTCGGTACATCTTGTTACAACCGGGGTGTATAGTCAGTTTTGAGTGATGACATTCTCTAAGCACTTCATCTCACAATCCATTGACATTGGGTACAACTAGCCTTCCATTCCTTCTAAGCCATCCATCTCGATCAAGCCCATACTTGTTCATCTCTCCGTCGATTCCCATCTCTAACTTTGAGATGATTTCCAATAGGTTAGGATCGTTCCTTTGACTGGAACCAATCTGCTCAATCAAAGTGGGTATGATCGTCAAACTTGCTAACATTTCTGGATCCAATTCGCACTTTGGTCTGAAATCGTACCCAGCGATGTACTCCAGTTGCTTCCATTCTAAAAACATAGCCCCTAAACTGGCATGTCTTCTACTCAACGCATCATCCACCGTATTGCCCTTTCCTGGTGTATATGCGATGTCGAAATCATAGGAAGCTAAGTATTCTAACCATCTTCGCTGTCGGAGATTTAGATCCTTTTGAGAGAAGAGACACTTTAACGATTTATGATCGGTAAACAACTCGAATCTTTCTCCCAAGAGATAATGTCTCCACATCTTCAACGCGAACACGATCGCTGCCAATTACAAATCATGGGTAGAGTATCTTCTCTCGTGCGGTTTCAATTGCCGACTTGCATAAGCTACAACCCTACCGCCTTGCATCAATACAGCACCAAGTCCGGTACCACAGGCATCCGTGTATACCGTCATCTCTTCATTCCCCTTAGGAATGACTAACACGGGTGCGCGCGTCAACTTTTCCGTTAGACTCTTGAATGCATTCTCGAACTTTTCGTCCCAGACGAAAGCTTGATTCTTCTTAGTCAACTGAGTCAACGGTGCTGCTATCTTGGAGAAATCTTGGATAAACTTACGATAATATCCAGCTAATCCCAAGAAACTTCTTATGTCCATTGCATTCTTGGGCGTAGACCAATCTTGTACGGTAGCCACCTTCGCAGGATCCACGGCAATACCATTCTCTGAAACAACATGGCCCAAGAATCTCACTTCCCTTCTCCAGAAGTGACACTTAGTGTAATGACACGGATTTTTAGCGACTTTGGTTATCGACATAAACACGATGTCGATAAACAAAACATCGAAAAATCCTGGTAATTAGTGAAAGAAATTAGAGGGTGAGGATAGATAAGATAGAAATTTAGAATAGAAGAAGAAGAACACAACATCAGAGTAACACGAATCTCACAGCGGAAAGAACAACATATAATATATGTAACATAACTTTGAAATATACATCTGTATTTGAATATACATCATTATCAAAGTACAGCACTTACAACACAGCGGAAATGACTATAGCTATATGATCCTGAAGCCTCCTGCTCCAGCTCTTCACTATATCTGTAAAATCCCGACTACTTGACTGCCCATACAAATTTAGGCACCCAAGAGTTTAGGGAAAACAACAAAGTAAACTCCGGGTCAGTCATGGGACTGGTATGAGTAAAACAGTTTAAAAACAGTTCGAACAAGTAAACGGTATCTCATAAGACCACGCCGCATAACGGAACGGGTTTTTCCCTTATGAGAATCCAAAATATCTTTATATCAAAAACCTTTTGATATTATAATAATGTCTATCAACCACAGTATATATAATCATCTAGCAGAAACGCTTTCATCTCACGTTCTACATATATAGTATACAATCAAAACCGCAAGCACGTATTGGGTAAGATTTCCAACTATGACAAGGTATGGAACCACCTTTCGCTAGTGTACCTCTAGAGAGGAATACACTGGGTTCAACAAGAACATCTTGCAACCCGGCCACACATGACCGACCACTCATTTCGCTTGAGCGTATCGAATGTATATCACCAATGGTTGGGATCAGCAACCGTTTCCCGAATGGGACAGCATCAACAATAGATTTTTAGAAGTAAATGAAACTCTAGATCAGGTGATTATACACCCTACTTCGGTGCGACCGACTTAGCCATGCTGCCTGCCCGATTTCTGTCATTTACCGGATGTTGAGGCTAGAAGCTACGCTTTATCATCACATCAGATTCAACTTTAAATGTCACATCGTCAAATCTATCAAATCACCAATTGATGTCCTCAACCATACATTATGTGTTAGCTAAAAGAAGTTTCCTTCTTTGCTTCCACTCTTGGTACGGTTGGAGAAATCAATATACGTGATCGTCTGGAAATACTCTGTCAGCCATCCGTCCATACAAGTCACCCAGGAACAGGATGAACCGAAGGCACTATTCTGTAAATAGGATAGCCCTTGCATAACTCCGTCTTCAATTTCCTTTGGCATATATGATTCGCAACGCTTATGCCAATACAGAGTGGTTCTTTGGATAATAATCCAACCGGTCTCTCCATATTAACAACGTTAAAATGGTCAAAACTTCGATAGTCTGTGATTTAACTATCGAAGAAAAACAGGTGTGCAACCAACGATATTATTCCCAAATGGAAATTATATCTATCAAACATCATTCAACATTTATCTCTTTTATTTACTTATCTCCTGATTCCCTATATTCCATATTTCCTATTTTCTACATTTGGAAAATATATGTTATTAACAATGGAAAACATTTCCATTTCTTGTTTTCTTTATTAGAAAACATTTCTGGTTTCTTATTTGGAAAACATTTCCAAATCTTCTTCATTGGACTTAGACAGATGTTTAAACAAACCATCGCGATGCCAACTCAAACCATTTCCTTTACTACCGAACCTTAACTATTCCTAAGTTAAAACGAAGCCAATCAAGTTGGGGTAGAACTACCTCTCAGACCTTAACTGAACAACATTTCTAACCTTGAAATAGACAAAGTTCACTTTATATCCCTTTACTAACTTCCTTACTTAACCCTCCTTCGAATAGCTATATTCGATTGACTCTTTTCACTTAACTTTATTCGATTACCCCTTATCAATTAACTCTATTCGACTACCATTATTGGATTAACTCTATTTGACTTAACTCCTTTCGAATAAACTATATTCGATTAACTCATTTTACTTTAACTCTAATCGATTAAACTAACATCGATTAGCTCCTTTGCTTTAACTCTAATCGATTAACTAACATCGATTAGCTCCTTTGCTTTAACTCTAATCGATTAACTAACATCGATTAGCTCCTTTCACTTTAACTCTAATCGATTAAACTAACATCGATTAGTTCCTTTCACTTTAACTCTAATCGATTAAACTAACATCGATTAACTCCTTTTAACTTTAGCTCTAATCGATTAAACTAACATCGATTAACTCCTTTTAACTTTATCTCTAATCGATTAACTAACATCGATTAACTCCTTTTAACTTTATTCTCTAATCGATTAAACTAACATCGATTAACTCCTTTTAACTTTAGCTCTAATCGATTAAACTAACATCGATTAACTCCTTTTAACTTTAACACTAATCGATTAACTAACATCGATTAACTCCTTTTAACTTTATTCTCTAATCGATTAAACTAACATCGATTAACTCATTTTAACTTTAACACTAATCGATTAACTAACATCGATTAACTCCTTTTACTTTATTCTCTAATCGATTAAACTAACATCGATTAACTTCTTTTAACTTTATTCTCTAATCGATTAACTAACATCGATTAACTCCTTTTAACTTTATTCTCTAATCGATTAACTAACATCGATTAACTCCTTTTCGAATAAACTATTTATTTATAAAGATTTACTTTTAGTAACGGTTCTTCACTTTACAAATGATTTCCTTTTATTCTAACTTATCCTTTGATTTTATAAATATTTCTTTTATAAAAATTCTTTTCCTTTTCTATATAAAATCCATCGATTTTATATAAATAATTCATTTTCAAATACACTTTGAAAATATTTCTTTATCAGCATTCGGTATGTTACGGTATTCAACATATCAAATCACGATGATCAGTATCGTCCAAACACATATAATCGACAACAGATTATATATCACATCATATATCACAATATATGAAAAACAGTAAAATAAATGTTGAGGAACCCAGTTGGGTTCCTCCAACCTGTTTCCCTGCATCACAGATGTTAAACAATATAGATAACATCACTTTCAGTTCTATATGATACATTCTGTTAAACAGAATCAATATAGAAATTCAACTAACTGACTAGCAGTTCAATCAAACAATCAACACATAGTCAATCAGCCAATATCTAACAGTTCTAAAAATACAACATGAAATTATAAACTGTTCAAAGTTAGTGAGATTTACTCACATTGGCGCGTTAATCGTTAAATAACGGTTTGCGTTATTTGATTTGCGACGGACAATTTATTTTGCCATAAATTGTAACTAGCTCGGATTCACTCCCGGTCAGTGTCATTGTGTTGCTCCCGTCCATACGATCCTAACGGATCTTGTTTCGCTGATTTTCGTTCACGTATGACAAAGATATCAAATTCACAAGCTAATACATTATAAATTAAAAAAAAAATAAGAAAAAACTTGGATTTAATATTTCAAATGGGCCTCACCCAAATCCTACCGGCCCAAGCCCAAACTGCCCAAAACCCGCTGCTACAGTAACCCGTCTTCCTCCTGCTCAACGCTGCAAGCTCTGGTCCCATTTTCAAACCTTCGCATCACCCTTCCACTCCATTCCATCATCAATCTTCTACACGGCAACCACCCTGCTTCCTCTCATCCGAAACTCCATCTATCTACACCCTAAACCTCAACCTCGACACTGCTATTTACATTGCGTTCAACCCCTTTGTCGTACCAATCCCTTACAGTAATCGAACAAGAATAGCACTGAATTTCACCAAACAACCTCAAACGAAACCAAATCCATCCATTCGAAACTTGGCTTTGGCGAACGCGGTTGCATCCCATAAAAAGATGCAAACAAACAGTCCCGAACCCCTTAAAAAAAACCAACGTCCACCTCTGCTTCTCATCTCAAACTCCCTCTTCCTTGCGAACTTCTGACCAAACAAAACATGCTCCGTCCCCTCGATGAACAAGTAGTGCGTGAGGGGATAAACGAGAGGAGAGCGGTTGTTTGGAGAAGAAAGCTGTGCATGACTCTGAACCTGGGGTGAAGACGCAAGTACCAGGGGAAAATACACAAGGCTTTGGGTTGTTTGGGTATGTGGGGCATATTTGAGCAGTGCAGTCGGAAATGAGTTCAGAAGGAAGACTAGTAGTGTATTTTATATAGGATTATGTGGTAGCAAACATGAGGTGTGTCAAGAAGAATATCATGTATTGTTTTGTGATACTTTTACCCTTCCACGTTCAAAAACTGTGTGGCCTTATTTTCGATCACTGGTTTGCCGTCCACATTTTTTTCTTGTTTATAATTGTTTTCAAAGAAATCTGCTAATAGTAAATGAAATGTACCCATTACATAAACTTTGCTTACTTACAGATTGCCGTCGACAGATATAAATATATCATCGTACCGAGCAACGTGTCGTGGTCTCAAAAATATAATAATATCGGTAGGTTAACTCATATTGTGAAACCCCAAAATATCGATATAGGGTGCGAAATACTCCAAATAAAAAGTTGCGTATTTAATTATTTAAAAATTACAGTAAAATTCTAAAAATTAAATTATCACTACGTCCTAAAAGAACCTTGTCTAAATTCAAACCCAATATTCAAATATTTTTAAATAACCGTCATGGCCACGAACGAACATACCGCTGTTTTTCTGAATATTTGATTTGGACATAAATCAAAATCTACACAACAAAATCCCGATTTTTCTCTTCCACTAGAAAGATATACTCCACCAGCTCCACACGTTTCTTGTTTCACAGAAATCCGGCTTAAAACGAATCCTGTACATCCAGTTGAAGTTCGAATCGCCAAATTATGAACTGCAGCGCCATTTCAAGCTCGTTTATAAATATTATAAACTATACGTTCAACTGTCGATGATTGAATATATTCGTTATTCAAATTCAATTCCAATCTGAATTAAATATCACAGATGATCCGGTTCACACCATATCGTTATTTCAGCCAACTCTGATCATTTCAGAATTAAATATATTATTTAAATTAAATATTCATCATTATTTTATTCCATGACCATTAGATTCTCTAAACCACCATTGATATAATTAAATAAATTAATCATAATACCTCTGCCAATGCGGGTCATTACTGTGAAAACCCGTAACTTCCCCGTAAAGGAAAGCGGCGGATAGTTCGAGAACAAACCACAACAGAACGCAAACAGAAGAACATTTCATTGTATATTACAACAATGCATCAGATTACAAGAATATACAGAGTATAAATGAATATTACACAGAAATATCAGAGATTTAAATTACATTTAAATACATAGCAGCGAAAAATAGTACAATACTCAACTAGAAGAGATATACGGATACAAAGCTTTCCGGATATCATTCCAGCTGTAAACCAGGATCCTGTGAATATAAATCTGCAAAACCAAAACTACTAGCTGCCCGTGTCAAAATAGGGGCACCCAGAGTTTAGGTTAAAACAATAAACTCCAGGTCAGTCATGTGACTGGTGTGAGAACTAAAACAGTTATTATTCTTTATTTTAAATCATTAGGTAAATCAAGGGACCACGCCGTATAACACGGAATGGGTTTCCTCCCAAGAATACCAGTGCATAAAACAAACAGCGCAATGCTAAATAAAGAAAAATGAAGCTGTTATAAGACCCAGGTCCTATCACACAATGCAACGCAAGCCGGGGGATAGGGTTTTCCCTTATAACAGCCAAAGAATGCTTGATACGTTTAAAACAGATTATTTGATACTATTATAAGTGCATAGTGTATAAAACAACTTCAAATCATAAGTATCAATCATAGGCGGCATGGGTACCATATATCATGTCGCCATATATAGGTTTACAAATAAAACCGCAAATGTCACGTATTTGGAAATTGGATTTCCATCTATGAACCGAGGCAAAAGATAGTCCTCAACCGATTCGAGACGCTCTAGCCCGTGTCTCAGGATCAAAGCTCGAGTGACCCTTGGAGCGACAGGGCCGGTCCACCGATGTGGATTAAAATGCCTGAACACTGCGTTTCCCCACCCTTTGGGGTGTCAATGAGCCAACAAATGACTCCATCGGTTCGAGAACGACCGATCAATCCGAGGCGCCTCGCAACAGCAACAACCACATAAGTCAAACTCGTCAGGGCGTGTAAAACCACTGACGCCACTTTTTAGCTAGAAGGAAACGCATGCCCTCCCTGAGGTCCGTCTCCCGTTTTTGATTCATACCGGGTGTGATACTCGCGAATCAACGTTACACAAAGCTACGCCACAAAGGCCGTGCTTCGATCATCAACCACAAGACTTTGCTTTTCAACAGAAGCCTTGATCATTTGCCACTTAGGCATGCCACACAGGCAATTCACTCCATGCGATTGATATCCATCAATATATAACCCCTGAGCTCGTACGTCTCAGAGAAGGGCGTTAAGCAAGAGAATAAATTCTCCGCCGCCAAACAGATATATATTTAATAGAGATCAATCACACAGACTAAAATCCAATGTCAGAAACACAGTCCATTTACAAGTCCATTCTGGGTCTGAACGAAACCGGAGGCACCTAGTACCCCGCATATCCATCGATCTCCAAGTACGTCTGGACGATCACCAACTGTTTCCATCTTCTTGGGTGTACAGCCCAATCAAGATCATCAGTAATTACCCAAACGACGTGAAGACCTCCGGTCTTCGACCATCGTCTTCATCTTCGACTTATCGTCGTATCAGTTATTCAGAATGGGATAAACCCGGACTTTCCGAATAACTCACGTATATTTTAAATAAGTGTTACACAAACACAACATACGCCTCATTCCAATTCATCAGTTACTAACCGTAAATTAATCAAGAGAATAATTTCCCAAATATTAACCCCGAAGGCCGAAACCAACATCAGATCAATATCCAGGAAACCATTCTGCTTAGCTAACCGACAGTTAGTTTCTGAATTTCACATTCATAGGGAAAGGTTCCCATTAATTTTATCAAAGATAAATTCTTGAATTTATTCTTTAATCTACTTTTGAATATCAATTCAAACTAGTTGGAATTAGCGAACCTTACCGAAGTAATCATTTGTTTTAATCTCCCAATCCCAACCTATTAATCCCATGAAGTAAAACTGGTAATACTTCATATCTAACACCACAGTGTTATCGGTAAATTCAATTACCATTTCACGTTCAAATCTAATTAAAGATTTAACTATCGCCTGGAGTAAAACTGGTGATACTCCAATCTCGATTTCCAATCTAATTAAAGATTCATTAAAACTCCACTTAGTTTTAATCGTTAACTGGGTTAAAGAATCAGTGTCATTTAAAACACGGTTCACGGTAAACCCAAAATCACAATCATTAATTATCGGGTTAAAGAACGAGTGTTATTTAAAACACCGTTCACGATAAACCCAAAAATCAATATCGATTCAATTCCAATTAAATGTTATTTAATTGGTACACTTCATTAAATCTAAATAAAAAGATTTAATCTTTTCTCAACTGGGTTCAAGAACAGTGTTAGTGAAGACACCATTCACGACAAACCCAAATCACATTTGATATTCAATACAAGGCCCTGAATAGAAAATATCCCGGCTTATATTCAATATCAAATTCTACGACCAACAAATATCGTATTGGAAATAACGATATATATATCTATCTTTCAAATTTCCATAACAACATCTGTATAGTCACGAAATCCAACATCGAAATATTCCGAAGACAATTTCGATTCAAATCCATTCCAATGCAATCATTGGAAATTTTGGTTATTTTTAAAACACTTTTCGAATTCAATTTATTTATTTAAAAATAAATAGAATTATAATTCTAGTTCAAAACTAGTTCATTTCGATAAAAATCTATTTTTATCCTTTCAAATATGGAGTATTTCATCCCAATTCTTTCTAAATCATTTCTTATGATTTTACACAAATTATTACTATTTTTAATAATTTTATCAAGGCCCGTACAGTCGATTTCCATCAACGGCCATCGCACTGCACTTACAGCGACCTTTTTCGAATTTGATTTGGACGTATCTCCAAATCCAACCGTTAGATTTCAAATTTATAACATTCATTAGAAAGCTCTTTTCGATACAAACCCAACGGTTCCGGTTTTAGGAGAATCCGACGGTCGGATCTCCCGCAATGTCCGTTTGAAATAAATGGTCGAAATTCACGAACTGCCGCGGCGCGGCGCGTTCTATCCAGGCCATTATATTATATATATAATATATATAATATATACTTCGTCGATTTCTATTTAAAACGAATTATATAAATAGTTTTAAATTCGTTTCAAAAGCAATTTCAACTTCCTTTTCAATTCAAATCAAAATTGAATTCTTCTTTATAAATTCGTTTCAAAATTCATTTCTATTCAATTCAAATTTCAATTCAATTTGAATTCATTTTCAATTCATTTCGAAATCGTTTTCAATTCAATTCATTTCGAAATCGTTTTCAATTCAATTCATTTCGAAATCGTTTTCAATTCAATTCATTTCGAAATCGTTTTCAATTCAATTTGAATTCGTTTTCAATTCATTTCGAAATCGTTTTCAATTCAATTCATTTCGAAATTGTTTTCAATTCAATTCATTTCGAAATCGTTTTCAATTCAATTCATTTCGAAATCGTTTTCAATTCAATTTGAATTCGTTTCAATTCATTTCGAAATCGTTTTCAATTCAATTCATTTCGAAATCGTTTTCAATTCAATTCATTTCGAAATCGTTTTCAATTCAATTCATTTCGAAATCGTTTTCAATTCAATTTGAATTCGTTTTCAATTCATTTCGAAATCGTTTTCAATTCAATTTGAATTCGTTTTCAATTCATTTCGAAATCGTTTTCAATTCAATTCATTTCGAAATCGTTTTCAATTCAATTCATTTCGAAATCGTTTTCAATTCAATTCATTTCGAAATCGTCGATTCCGAAATCACTTTTCAATATTCATTTTAAAATGAATAAAGTCGATATAAATATCGTTCACGTCAAAATGGCGTCAATCTAATCAACACGGCTTCATAAATTTCTATTTCAAATATTTCTTTTTCAAAATAGTTGTTATTATCAAAATATTTCGTTCAACATATGACCAATCTCAATGAATGAGTACTGTCAACACATGAACTTTTATTTTATATCGATAAAGGTGTAAATTTTATTACTAAAATATTTCGTTCAACACATGACCAATCTCAATGAATGAGTACTGTCAACACATGAACTTTTATTTTATAATATTCTTTATTTTTCAAATTGGAATGAGGCCCAATCAATTACCATATAAAGTTAATTATATGGATTTTCATAAAACACATGTATATAATAGCATGGAAAAATAATCAACCATCAACCAAAGTGCACCACACTGTATAAGCATCAAATATAGACATCTAACGCTTATAACAGCCTGTCAATCAATCGATCGACATATTTAATCAATCAGGATGAGTGAAATTCATATTTCATCCCAACACCCGTGTGGGGTTTTCAAACAATCAAACACAGATTTTATTTGTGCAGTTGGGCGATGTGTAAAATTTATCGTCCCAATCAATGTCATTCAAATAGTTGTACATAAACAAACCGTTCGGTTTATAAATGAATATTTTATTTTATTCACTTCACGTTAAAAATTATATTTTTAACGATAAAACATTTTATTTCAACCTATGAATTTCTATTCAACTCATTTATTCAATAAAATGATATTTTTATTTTTCTAACATATTTTAGAAAATTTCGGCGGCATAACGGCACGATACTAGAAACGGGACGAGGCCTAGCCTTATCCCCGGTCTAGTGAAGGCCCACGCCATTCACACATCAATTTCAATCAATTTCCAATTCAACCAAACGAATAAATCAATCACCCAACATTCAACTAAACAAACAAGTCCATGGTCTGTGGATGGGTGTCGGGTGCTTCTAATAAGCACCGTCTGCATCCTAGTATATATATATAACTAGAAAATAAATTTGAAAGGTGAGAAATTCTCACATATAGCTATCCTAGCTCCACGGCTCTTCCTTTGCAGAAGTCTTCGTCGTTTCGCCTTTTTGTCACCTTCGTTGTCCGCTTTCACTACATATGTAAAAATCGAGTTTTTACTTCGCTATTCAATATATAAAAATCATATTTTTAATTCGAAGTTCACTATATAAAAATCATATTTTTAATTCGAAGTTCACTATATAAAAATCATATTTTTAATTCGAAGTTCACTATATAAAAATCATATTTTTATCTCGACTTTCTAATCTCCTTTTAGTTTATAAATCATTTTTTTTAAATCATCTTAAAAATCAGTTTTTATACTTTTATAAAATTCAGTTTTTATTTAACTTAAAAATCAGTTTTTACTTAACTAAAAAATCAGTTTTTACTAAACTTAAAAATCAGTTTTTACTTAACTAAAAAATCAGTTTTCACTAAACTTAAAAATCAGTTTTTAAATACATAAAAATAATTTAAACAAATAAGAAAAAAAAACTTACAGGAGGGGGGGGGGTCTTTCGTCGCCGAACAGCAGCAGGGGGGGTCCTTCATCGCCGAACAGCAGCAAGGGGGGGGGGTCCTTCATCGCCGAACAGCAGCAAGGGGGGGGGGGGGGGTCGGCGGCTCCAGCATCGCATACGAGGGGGCTTCGGTGGGCTAGTCGAGGGAGGGGGGGCTTCGGTGGGCTCATCGAGGGAGGGGGGGAGGTGCGGCGATGGGCGGCGGCGCTTCAAGGGGGGGGAGGCGGCCGTCGATATCTAGGGTTTTCTTTTTTTTTTTTTTTTTTTTGCTTCTGAAATGAATCGGGGGGGGGGGGGGGGGTATAAAGGAGAGAATATATATATTAATTTTATTTTATTTTTCTTTAATTTACTAAAAGGTTGACTTTTCAAACGAACCCCAATCTGAACTCAACGACTGTCGCCCATAGCTAAATACCCCCATTCCGAACGCAATGGGATATGTATCGTAAGCTGGTTTGATCGTTACAATCAGTTTCTGTTGAATTTTCATTTAAATCCTTATATTGAATTTTTAAACGTACATTTCAAATTACCGGGGCCCCATACGAACTCTAAAAATTTTAGAAAAATATTTTCTAGCTTCGTATTGACGATACGGTCCTAACAAAACTAGTTTCGTCGAATTCTGAGACCGTATAAAAAATGGCCAATTCCCAGTCGATTAAAATCAACTGAAATGGTCAAAACACGTTTTCCTTTACCACGCTCACATATTGATTCGAAAAATTATGAAATTTGAAATCTAGCAATAACTTTACACTGCGGACCCAACAAAAGTGGTTTCGTCGAAATCCGAGGTCGTTTGCAAAATTGCTATTTTTAAGGGCCTTATATATATAAAAATATATATAAATTCCACAGCGACTATTTCTAATTTTAAACTGGACATATCTTATCATTTCTAAAATGAAATCTCAGTTTGTTAACTTCGTTACAAAGATATAGTTATACAGATTCAAATATTTCTTGTTTCGTTCAATTCTGACTTATATTGAATTCTGTATATTCATTTGAAATTAGAAATCGAATTTTCGAACTACCGCGCCATTTTCAATTCCTTTTATGATTATATATAATTATTATATATTCTAACGACGACGTATATAATATATACGTTCGAATTATATTCAGAATAAATTTCACGTCGATATTATTTAAAATAATTCATTTTAAATAGTCAAAATTCGCTAAAATTGCCAAAATAAAAATTTCAAACTGGCTCGCATTTTACGGGTTGTTACAATTACAATCTTCCCCACTTAAAATAATTTCGTCCTCGAAATTGCTAAAAGGTAGAGAACGACCCTATCGACTGGTTAGAACATATTTGTTCACTTCTTAACTTCAGTTTCAACTGAACCAATTTAATTTTAATTAAATTATTAATTAATTCTTATTAACGAAAATTTTCAAAAATTCTGAAAATTTTCTAACTTCTTAACTCCTCGAAAAATTTCGCCAGCACCTCCTTTGTACTAGTCAATCGGTAAAACTCCAACTCGCCTCTCTGGGCCACCTCCAACCCAAAAGAAAATCAAACAGCCAAGCGGCTTGCCAATTCGGCTCATAAATCTTATATCCAATAGAAATATAAACTGATACCTTTTTTGTTGGCATATCATTATATCCCTCACATCTTCTATCAATTCAACATATACCAATGTCATGCCAATCAAACTCCAAATCAGTTTTATCTCCAACACAACCATTCGCTTATATCCAAGCCAAATCCCATTTCAACTCAAGTTCAATTCTTGATTTTCAATTTCTTAACTCCTCAATCCAATACCATTTCGGATTCTAATTTCACAAATCCAATTTATTCGATTTCAATTCAACTTTAGTTACCACTTAACTGACTTTACTTTAATTCAAATATGATTTCACAAATTTCTGTTAAATTTGTTTTTAATTCAAACAGTCTTTCCCTGGGAGTTTTTAAACAGTTCACTCTTTTCAAAAATCAAATTTTCTTTTGAACATGTCACTGAGCCCTTAATTAATATTCCATTTGTTAAATCACTTCTTTATTTCTTTATCAATATTTGTTAATCAAATATTTTCAATAACCATATTGGCCTCTTTTGTTATTTGGAAAACATTTCCGAATATCTCCTTCCTTTATTTTCTAAACTTTAGAAAATATATGCTATTTATAATTGGAAAATATTCCAATTACTTATCTCTTTTCCGATCTCTTTTATTTCTATACTTAGGAAATAATCTTTATTATATTTCCAAGCTTACACTAATTTGGGTTAAAACGGATGTTGTGTAAAACATCGTTACGACAACCCAAATACTATATTCAACTAACTCTTATCCAACATTGATCTTCGAGCCTAAAATCTTACTATTTATTTGTTAATAATGAAATCAATCAAGTTGGGGTATAGCTACCTCTCAGACCTTGACTGAATAACATTTATAACGTCAAAACAGATATGACTGCTTACTCGAATAATCAATACCATACAACTACTTATTCTCTTTTAAACACGTACTCACTTTCTCTTTCTATTCTTACTAGATTTTATTCTTATACTTCCTTTTTGATTATACTATTCTATTTCTAAGTTCGTTTTCTTATCGACTTCTATATATATCGATACGTTGATTTCTAACTATTAAATTATCTTAAAAATATTCTAACTCCTTAAATTCCCGGAAAAATTTTCCATAACCTCCTTTATACTAGGAGCATCGGGATATTTCAAATAGCCTCCCATGGCCCTCACCAATCCAAAAAGAAAAAGAAAAAGCCAAGCGGCTAGCCCATACGGCGCATAAAATCTCATATATGAATTAAATACATACCTTTCCGTCGAGCATTCTATTTATATACCTTCATACTTTATCCATACATATCTCATGTATATTTATACTTGCCCGATCTATTTTAACTATACCTGATCGTTTTAACTCAATTCGTTAATTAAATTTTGTTGGTTTACTCCTTTAGTCTATTCCACTTTTATATTTGAACATAAAATGTTTAAATATATTTTAACTTACTTATAAACTAATCAATTCTACCTTTTCAAACTTAGGTTTCATATTCGATTTCGAATATAAATTTACCAGTCCCCTTTACTTATCTAAAGTTCAACTTCAATTCAAGATCCATTTACTAATGGCTAATTAACTGGTTTAACTATTTCACCTTTTTATTTGAATATACATGTTCAAATATAAGTTTAACTTGTTTATCAACTAATTGATTTCCATTTCAATTTTATTTGAATTTCCTATATTCAAATTCCATTTCGATTCTCTTATTCAAATTCCATATTTCAATTCCATTTGAATTTCTATATTCAAACTCTATTTCAATTTCATTGAATTTCATATATTCAAACTCCCTTTGAATTTCTATATTCAATTTCTATTTGAATTCTCTTTATTCAAATCCCCTTTGAATTTTCTATATTCAAATCCTATGTTTGAACTTCCTTTATTCAAATTCCTGAAAATAAGTCTCAGTTTCAATTCCTTTTGAAATCGATATTTCTACCTTTGGAAAGTAGATTTCCCTTTCAATTTCGCACTTGTATTTTTTTATATTTCTGAATTATCCAATGATAATTATTTTCACTTCATTTTATAAACTTCGTTTATAAAAGAACTATTTATAAACTTTTTTTATAAAGGAACTTCTCATTTTATTTCTTTTAAAACAAGTTAATATTTCAAATCTATTTAAAAATTCAAATTCTATATTTTCAATCCCATTTCGAAATTCAACACACTTGTCTTTCCCAAAACAAATTCAAAACAGTATCTCTGGTAGTAATTCGTCACTTACAACTCGAAAATGAATACTGATGATGCAGCTGTCATCATCAGAATCTATTTTCCAGCGATCGAAGTGAGTTCAACACTATAAAACCATTTCTAAACATTTCCACTTTGAAATTCATTCCAAAATATAATTCACGCTGCTTGTAAAACAATTTAAAATCTCCCAGGATCTTAAATTTTCCTTATTTTTAATCCTAATCCATTTACAAACACTTATCCAATTCTCCAGAGTTTTAAATTCAATTTCTGGTTAAAATTTCAGATTTAACTCATCTGATTTCACGTATTTCACTTATATGAATTCTGATTGGTTATTTACATAACCATGTAATTTATAATCTTACTCGATTATAATCACAACCAATATATCCAATATAATATAATTTTGATATATATATCCTCTCTATATCGAGATATACCTTGGGTAAACTTATTTTAATTTACCCTCTTTTCAAAACATACTGTGCCGACCCATCGTACTCGAGTGTTTAGTAACTCCTACCGATACAGTGGATCAAGCTGATCGACCAGAACTCATAAACAACTCAACCAATGAATCTCCACAATATAAAAATCATTTTATATCAAATAACAAATACGTTCACTCGTATATATACACTCAATCTCAGTCTAGGGTATTACTAACCCTATCTCTACCGAGTCACGCCACAGAGCCAAGTAATTCTTAACTTAAGCTCTGATACCAACTGTAATGACCCGGATTTTTAGCGACTTTGGTTATCGGCATAAACACGATGTCGATAAACAAAACATCGAAAAATCCTGGAAATTAGTGAAAGAAATTAGAGGGTGAGGATAGATAAGATAGAAATTTAGAATAGTAGAAGAAGAACACAACATCAGAGTAACACGAATCTCACAGCGGAACGAACAACATATAATATATGTAACATAACTTTGAAATATACATCTGTATTTGAATATACATCATTATCAAAGTACAGCACTTACAACATAGCGGAAATAACTATAGCTATATGATCCTGAAGCCTCCTGCTCCAGCTCTTCACTATATCTGTAAAATCCCGACTACTTGACTACCCATACAAATTTAGGCACCCAAGAGTTTAGGGAAAACAACAAAGTAAACTCCGGGTCAGTCATGGGACTGGTATGAGTAAAACAGTTTAAAAACAGTTCGAACAAGTAAACGGTATCTCATAAGACCACGCCGCATAACGAAATGGGTTTTTCCCTTATGAGAATCCAAAATATCTTTATATCAAAAACCTTTTGATATTATAATAATGTCTATCAACCACAGTATATATAATCATCTAGCAGAAACGCTTTCATCTCACGTTCTACATATATAGTATACAATCAAAACCGCAAGCACGTATTGGGTAATGGATTTCCAACTATGACAAGGTATGGAACCACCTTTCGCTAGTGTACCTCTAGAGAGGAATACACTGGGTTCAACAAGAACATCTTGCAACCCGGCCACACATGACCGACCACTCATTTCGCTTGAGCGTATCGAATGTATATCACCAACGGTTGGGATCAGCAACCGTTTCCCGAATGGGACAGCATTAACAATAGATTTTTAGAAGTAAATGAAACTCTAGATCAGGTGATTATACACCCTACTTCGGTGCGACCGACTTAGCCATGCTGCCTGCCCGATTTCTGTCATTTACCGGATGTTGAGGCTAGAAGCTACGCTTTATCATCACATCAGATTCAACTTTAAATGTCACATCGTCAAATCCATCAAATCACCAATTGACGTCCTCAATCATACATTATGTGTTAGCTAAAAGAAGTTTCCTTCTTTGCTTCCACTCTTGGTACGGTTGGAGAAATCAATATACGTGATCGTCTGGAAATACTCTGTCAGACATCCGTCCATACAAGTCACCCAGGAACAGGATGAACCGAAGGCACTATTCTGTAAATAGGAAAGCCCTTGCATAACTCCGTCTTCAATTTCCTTTGGCATATATGATTCGCAACGCTTATGCCAATACAGGGTGGTTCTTTGGATAATAATCCAACCGGTCTCTCCATATTAACAACGTTAAAATGGTCAAAACTTCGATAGTCTGTGATTTAACTATCGAAGAAAAACAGGTGTGCAACCAACGATATTATTCCCAAATGGAAATTATATCTATCAAACATCATTCAACATTTATCTCTTTTATTTACTTATCTCCTGATTCCCTATATTCCATATTTCCTATTTTCTACATTTGGAAAATATATGTTATTAACAATGGAAAACATTTCCATTTCTTGTTTTCTTTATTAGAAAACATTTCTGGTTTCTTATTTGGAAAACATTTCCAAATCTTCTTCATTGGACTTAGACAGATGTTTAAACAAACCATCGCGATGCCAACTCAAACCATTTCCTTTACTACCGAACCTTAACTATTCCTAAGTTAAAACGAAGCCAATCAAGTTGGGGTAGAACTACCTCTCAGACCTTAACTGAACAACATTTCTAACCTTGAAATAGACAAAGTTCACTTTATATCCCTTTACTAACTTCCTTACTTAACCCTCCTTCGAATAGCTATATTCGATTGACTCTTTTCACTTAACTTTATTCGATTACCCCTTATCAATTAACTCTATTCGACTACCATTATTGGATTAACTCTATTTGACTTAACTCCTTTCGAATAAACTATATTCGATTAACTCATTTTACTTTAACTCTAATCGATTAAACTAACATCGATTAGCTCCTTTGCTTTAACTCTAATCGATTAACTAACATCGATTAGCTCCTTTGCTTTAACTCTAATCGATTAACTAACATCGATTAGCTCCTTTCACTTTAACTCTAATCGATTAAACTAACATCGATTAGTTCCTTTCACTTTAACTCTAATCGATTAAACTAACATCGATTAACTCCTTTTAACTTTAGCTCTAATCGATTAAACTAACATCGATTAACTCCTTTTAACTTTATCTCTAATCGATTAACTAACATCAATTAACTCCTTTTAACTTTATTCTCTAATCGATTAAACTAACATCGATTAACTCCTTTTAACTTTAGCTCTAATCGATTAAACTAACATCAATTAACTCCTTTTAACTTTAACACTAATCGATTAACTAACATCGATTAACTCCTTTTAACTTTATTCTCTAATCGATTAAACTAACATCGATTAACTCATTTTAACTTTAACACTAATCGATTAACTAACATCGATTAACTCCTTTTACTTTATTCTCTAATCGATTAAACTAACATCGATTAACTTCTTTTAACTTTATTCTCTAATCGATTAACTAACATCGATTAACTCCTTTTAACTTTATTCTCTAATCGATTAACTAACATCGATTAACTCCTTTTCGAATAAACTATTTATTTATAAAGATTTACTTTTAGTAACGGTTCTTCACTTTACAAATGATTTCCTTTTATTCTAACTTATCCTTTGATTTTATAAATATTTCTTTTATAAAAATTCTTTTCCTTTTCTATATAAAATCCATCGATTTTATATAAATAATTCATTTTCAAATACACTTTGAAAATATTTCTTTATCAACATTCGGTATGCTATGGTATTCAACATATCAAATCACGATGATCAGTATCGTCCAAACACATATAATCGACAACAGATTATATATCACATCATATATCACAATATATGAAAAACAGTAAAATAAATGTTGAGGAACCCAGTTGGGTTCCTCCAACCTGTTTCCCTGCATCACAGATGTTAAACAATATAGATAACATCACTTTCAGTTCTATATGATACATTCTGTTAAATAGAATCAATATAGAAATTCAACTAACTGACTAGCAGTTCAATCAAACAATCAACACACAGTCAATCAGCCAATATCTAACAGTTCTAAAAATACAACATGAAATTATAAACTGTTCAAAGTTAGTGAGATTTACTCACATTGGCGCGTTAATCGTTAAATAACGGTTTGCGTTATTTGATTTGCGACGGACAATTTATTTTGCCATAAATTGTAACTAGCTCGGATTCACTCCCGGTCAGTGTCATTGTGTTGCTCCCGTCCATACGATCCTAACGGATCTTGTTTCGCTGATTTTCGTTCACGTATGACAAAGATATCAAATTCACAAGCTAATACATTATAAATTAAAAAAAAAAAAAGAAGAAAAAACTTGGATTTAATATTTCAAATGGGCCTCACCCAAATCCTACCGGCCCAAGCCCAAACTGCCCAAAACCCGCTGCTATAGTAACCCGTCTTCCTCCTGCTCAACGCTGCAAGCTCCGGTCCCATTTTCAAACCTTCGCACCACCCTTCCACTCCATTCCATCATCAATCTTCTACACGGCAACCACCCTGCTTCCTCTCATCCGAAACTCCATCTATCTACACCCTAAACCTCAACCTCGACACTGTTATTTACATTGCGTTCAACCCCTTTGTCGTACCAATCCCTTACAGTAATCGAACAAGAATAGCACCGAATTTCTCCAAACAACCTCAAACGAAACCAAATCCATCCATTCGAAACTTGGCTTTGGCGAACGCGGTTGCATCCCATAAAAAGATGCAAACAAACAGTCCCGAACCCCTTAAAAAAACCAACGTCCACCTCTGCTTCTCATCTCAAACTCCCTCTTCCTTGCGAACTTCTGACCAAACAAAACACGCTCCGTCCCCTCGATGAACAAGTAGTGCGTGAGGGGATAAACGAGAGGAGAGCGGTTGTTTAGAGAAGAAAGCTGTGCATGACTCTGAACCTGGGGTGAAGACGCAAGTACCAGGGGAAAATACACAAGGCTTTGGGTTGTTTGGGTATGTGGGGCATATTTGAGCAGTGCAGTCGGAAATGAGTTCAGAAGGAAGACTAGTAGTGTATTTTATATAGGATTATGTGGTAGCAAACATGAGGTGTGTCAAGAAGAATATCATGTATTGTTTTGTGATACTTTTACCCTTCCACGTTCAAAAACTGTGTGGCCTTATTTTCGATCACTGGTTTGCCGTCCACATTTTTTTCTTGTTTATAACTGTTTTCAAAGAAATCTGCTAATAGTAAATGAAATTTACCCATTACATAAACTTTGCTTACTTACAGATTGCCGTCGACAGATATAAATATATCATCGTACCGAGCAACGTGTCGTGGTCTCAAAAATATAATAATATCGGTAGGTTAACTCATAATGTGAAACCCCAAAATATCGATATAGGGTGCGAAATACTCCAAATAAAAAGTTGCGTATTTAATTATTTAAAAATTACAGTAAAATTCTAAAAATTAAATTATCACTACGTCCCAAAAGAACCTTGTCTAAATTCAAACCCAATATTCAAATATTTTTAAATAACCGTCATGGCCACGAACGAACATACCGCTGTTTTTCTGAATATTTGATTTGGACATAAATCAAAATCTACACAACAAAATCCCGATTTTTCTCTTCCACTAGAAAGATATACTCCACCAGCTCCACACGTTTCTTGTTTCACAGAAATCCGGCTTAAAACGAATCCTGTACATCCAGTTGAAGTTCGAATCGCCAAATTACGAACTGCAGCGCCATTTCAAGCTCGTTTATAAATATTATAAACTATACGTTCAACTGTCGATGATTGAATATATTCGTTATTCAAATTCAATTCCAATCTGAATTAAATATCACAGATGATCCGGTTCACACCATATCGTTATTTCAGCCAACTCTGATCATTTCAGAATTAAATATATTATTTAAATTAAATATTCATCATTATTTTATTCCATGACCATTAGATTCTCTAAACCACCACTAATATAATTAAATAAATTAATCATAATACCTTTGCCAATGCGGGTCATTACACTTAGAAAACTTTGCTTTCAATTGGTGTTTTCTCAACACATCCATCAATATTCTTAAATGTTCCTTGTGTTCTTCCTCTGTCCTCGAATAGACCAAAATATCATCCACGAACACGAGGACAAACTTATTCAACTGATCTCTGAATACCCTATTCATAAGATCCACAAAATATACCGGGGCATTGGTCAGCCCGAATGGCATGACCAACCACTCATAAAATCCAGACGGCGTCCGAAATGTCGTTTTAGCTATACTCTAAACTTCCACTCTAAGCTGATGAAAACCTTTTGCGAGATCCAACTGAGAGAATACACTCGCGCCACTCAAATGATCAAACAAATCATCTATCCGCGGTAGAGGATACTTGTTCTTCCTCGTCACTTTATTCAACTCGCGGTAGTCTACACACAAACGAAGGGAACCATCCGCCTTGGTAGCAAACACAACTGGTGCTCCCCATTCAGAAACACTCCTTCTGATAAATCCCTTCTTCAAAAGATCGCTAACTTGCACCTCGAGCTCTCGCTGCTCCCTTGGTGCCATACGACGAAGTGGCATCACTATTGGTCTGGAATCTTTCACTAAATCAATACTAAACTCAATCTCTCGGTGTGGTGGAAACCCGGTCACTTCTTCGAAAACGTCCGAATACTGGCCAACCACGGGAAAACCTGACAACTCACTATGCGGGATGTCGAGGGAATTTAGAAAACTAGCCATTCCCCCATTACCGGGTAGACCACCAAACACTACCCTCCGCCCGTCATCCGCTCTAGCTGTCACCAAAAATCCCTCACAGTCTACCACCACCCGGTATCTTTGGAGACAATCGACTCCCAAAATAATGCCAAACCAAGTAAAGCCCAAAACAAAGCAACCACAAACAAACATGCATCCATGACTCGATAAGACCACATTACGACAAATCATGCTAAGGTTAGTCGAACCACCAATCGGGTTCGTCACTACTAAAGGTCTATCGACAATCTCGGGCTCCAATCCCAACCTATCTACCAGGTCACTAGATATGAAAGAACTGGAAGCTCCGGTATCAAACAAAACTATAACAGGAACATCATAAATAGAAAGCATACCTTGGATGACGACATTCTTTCCCTTCTCCGCCGCAGTTGGGGCACTCGACGAAGAAGGAATAGCATTAAGGGCATATGCTTTCACCATCTGCTTTTCGTTAGGGGGTTGCGGACACTTGTCCTTGTGATGTCCCACTTGACCACAGTTGAAGCACTTCCTATCCGCTGGCTTGGCCCGACAATTACTAGCATAATGGCCCTTCTTACCACAGCTGAAGCACTCAACATCTTGCTTATTCTTTTTCTTCTGGCCATCCTTGGTCTGATTCTGCTTTCTCTTATTTTGAGAACCATTCTTGCCTCCACTACTTGCTTGCGGTTTCGGTTCTTCTGCAGATGCAGCCTAAGTCTTCGGATTAGGGTAAAGACTCTCTGACCTCAATGCTTTCCCCACAATCGATTCAAACGTCTCATCGATATGTTTAATAAGCCTTTCCCCCAAGTATCCATCCAAACCAGTTATGAACTTCTCGTTCTTCTTCTCGGCAGTATCAATTAAAGATAACCCATATTTCGACAAAGTGTCGAATTCAGCAATATACTCTGAGACAGCTCTGCCATTCTGCTTGAGCTCCACGAATTTCTTAAACAACACTGACTTCTGAGCAGCTGGAATGAATTTATCGCTAAAGCGAGCCTTAAACTGATCCCAAGTAATCTGATCCTCGGGAGTAGCTGCCTTTATAGCATTCCACCAATTCATTGCCCGTCCTTGCAGCTAACGGGATGCTAGCCTCCTCTTCATCGCATCCTCGATACCCAAGTCTTCGAAGATACGCTCGCAGCTATCCAACCAATCCTGAACATCCGTAATCAACTCCGTTCCATGGAATGGCTTCCCACCAAGACTAGTATAATCCTTATTCAGCTTGGTGAAATCGGCCCAAGGCGCCTGCACTATTGGGCCACCACCATTACCAGCATTGGGAGCTGCCCTCTGTATATCCCTAAGCATCTCCCTCATGAGGTCAGTAAACATTGTCCTCATGTCAGCAGCATTCCCATTATTGGCTCCTCTACCGGCACCTCTTGCGTATCGGCTCATCGTTCAATCTGTAAAGAGAAAACGATTGACCATCTCCATAGTGGTGCTAGTGCAGTGCGACTCCATCCTTAGCTATACTAATAGTATATATATAGCTTTTAAAAATCAAAATAATCACAAATACGTGCTCTCATATACATATACGTATACTATCTCTCCCTGATAACTTCCCTAGGTTAACTACGCAACCTAGAGCTCTGATACCAAGTGTAACGGCCCGCCCCGCACCAGCCGGCATTTCCTCCGTAAGTGCGCTGTACACATGCCCAGCTAGCACGGAACGGTCGTCAAAAGAAAATAAAGAAGAGAATGAACTAACAAGGAACCTATAGAATGTCTCACAGCGCATGGAACAAAATATAATAATAACATAATCTTGACATAAAACAGGCGAGATAGTACATAAGCTGAAAACTAAACCAACATAGCAGCGGAAATCCAAATACAGCTTATGATCCAACATCATTATTACAACTTAAACTGTCTCTAAAGAAAAAGAAAGCTAAAGTAGAAGATGCACTACTAATGGCCAAGCAGTGATCCTCAACAACATAGGGAGAATATTTATATGTATCATACGTGGAAGCCTCTTGCTCATCTCAGGATCTGCTACTCGTGCATACCCAGCTAACCTGTCCCTAGTCTGCTCGTGAGAGCACCCAGAGTAATAAGAAGAGACATAAAACTCTGGGTCATACAAAAAGTCTGGTATGAGCGATAAGCAGCTAAACGGAACAATAACAGGTATACTAAACCATACCTGAACCTAGACCTGCAACTAAAGAGTTAGCACTACATACCGTACAATACTCTAAGGTGCCATTGAATAAATGGTGTAAAGATAACGGGGTTGGGGTGTGCATGTCATAATGATGGCAAACAAATCAAACATAGCAACCATCCTCACATCTCTCACCCAGTGCGTAAAGCATACGATGTCCACCACTATCAATCACTAGACCCATCGAAGTAGTGATGGAGTTCAACCTGTACAACTACTGCTATTACCAAGCTTACCACATGAAGTCATGACCAAATCTTTACAAATGACCCCACTTCATTGGTCTATAGCTCTTTAGTCGTACCTAGGCCACTGTGGCCCTGAATCAGTTCACGTACTCCCTACACATAGTGATCCAAAGTTACAGACATCGACAACCCCTTAGCACACGTCCCGCAGCAAAGCCCAACTCATGAAGTTCCCCCCTTGGTTCCCATCTGGATCCTGAGGTACAACTCATTTGGACTTCCTTTGCATCTCGGGTTTAGGTCCACTTGGTGTTCGATCCTCCGGTTCGGTTCGGTTCGCCACCTCCTGCTTGGTTCGGTTCGAATGCTCCTTTCTAGTTCAGTTCGGGTGCTCGGATGCTCTTATTTGGTTCGGGTCGGATGCCTCTATCCTGTTCGGATCGGATGCCCCTATCCGGTTCGGATCGGATGCCCCTATCCGGTTTGGATCGGATGCCCCTATCTGGTTCGGATCGGATACCCCTTTCCGGTTCGGATCGGATGCCCCTTTCCGGTTCGGATCGGATGCCCCTATCTGGTTCAGATTTGATGTCCCTATCCGGTTGCTCCTATCTGAATGCTCCTATCCGGATGCTCCTATCCGAATGCTCCTATCCGCATGCTCCTATCCGGATGCTCCTATCTGGATGCTCCTTTCCGAATGCTCCTATCCGGTTTGCTGCAAGTTTTTCCAGTAAGCTATTTTCGCCAAACGACGACGTTTTCAACCATTCTAACTTTTCTATGCAATCACAAAACATACCATATAGTCATAGCAACATGTATAATCATCTACAAACACTAAAACAACAATATGACATGTTTATATGGATCAAACATACCCAAAAACCCATGTTTTCCCTTAAGCATGTTTAGGCAAGACTAATCATAGAATTAACAAAACTTAACCAAATTAGCCCAAATTTATAACAAAGGTATAAAACAATATTTTTGAATTTATAAATATTTTTCCAGAATTTATTAATGTATAAATTCGCTAATCTTCACTAATTAACCTTAATTAACCGTAATTACTGCAAAACTATGCAAATCACTCACCTTAGCCACAAATAAAACCCCAAAACTGAAATGATTCTCTTTTGGCGCTGTTTCCAATGCAACACAGCAGCTCTAACCTTGCTTTGGTGCTATTTCACCTTAATTTGATGTAGTTTAAGCCAAAACTTGATTAGAAAGTGATTAGAAGTTGATTTGGGTGTTGGAGGCCATTGTTAGGGTTCCAAGAATGAAACTGGCGGCTGAAAGAAATGTTTTCTAACCCTAATCAGCCCGTATAAATCTCTAATCCCGAAATCCCCTTTGGGCCTAGCTGCTAATTACCCGGTTAAGCCCAATTAAGCTGTTTTTCACCATCTGAAACTTGTTTTAGCCATGTCTCCCAAACAGTGAGTCCGTTTGGCTAATGTGACCACTCTACGGAATTGTAAACCATCATCCGAAGCCAATGGAAGTGGTTTTTGGTCAAAATTCCTTTCCAGACAAAAGTTATGGTCAAAACAAGATCAGTTAGGGGCAAAACGGTCATTTAAAAATCGGCAAAAATCATGAACATGGAAAATGACCCCAATAGTCGGCTCCCAAAGTTACACGACTATACGACTTCATACGTGAAAGAAATAAATATCCTACGATCCTGTGATGCGTAGAATGCGGGTCGTTACAATATATATATTCTCCCTATGTTGTTGCTGGTCACTACTTTGGGAATTAGTAGTATACCTCTTTCTTTTGTTTTAGAGACAATATTTCAAAGTTGTAATAATGTTGGTTTGGATGATAAGCTGTATTTTGGATTTCCGCTGCTATGATGGTTTAGTTTTCAGCTTATGCACTGTCTCGCTTGTTTTTTGTCAAGTATGTTATTATTATATTTTATTCCATGCGCTGTGAGACATTTTACAAGTTCCTTGTTAGTTCAAATTTCTTTCTTTACCTTTCTTTGGCGACCGTCCCGTGCTATTCGGGCATTGGCGCAACGCACTTTCATTGGAAATGTCAGCTGGTGTGGGGCGGGCCATCACATGCTTAGGATTGAATCAAGTTAGATCTATTTTTATGATTATAGATCTAATTATATTTAAATCATATTGTACCTATCATGTTGTACTTGATTTGGATCTTAACCGTTATCATGTTAGATCTACTTTTTTGATTACAGATCTAATTCTATTTAGATCATTTTATACCTATCTTGTTGTAGTTGATTCGGATCTTAACCGTTATCATGTTAGATCTACTTTTTGATTATGGATCTAATTCTTTTTAGATCATTTTGTACCTATCATGTTGTGGTTATTTTGGATCTTAACCTTATTTATGTTAGATCTAGTTTTGATTATGGATCTAATTCACTTTTTAGATCATTTGTTACTCCTCATGTTGTGGTTATTTTGGATCTATCATTAGTTGGACATGTTTTAGATCTAGATCTATACTTTCACCTAATTGCCATGACAAGTCTACCTTGGTTTCACTGTTTAGATTACCTTGTTCCTATCATATTGTGGTTAAATAGGATCTATTATTAGTTTGACATCTAAAATATTATTTAGATCTTACCATGCCAGTTATGACATCCCTATTATGTTAAGATTTATTCTAATATCACATGTTCACTAGATCCGTTCATATATGTCCATCTTATCATTATGTCGTTATATGATTATGCCACCACATGTTTACGCCAATCTTGTTAGAATAATCATTTCTGTCACCCTGTCCCTTTTATTTTAGCCTGGATACTTTCTAGCCTAAGCATGACGTTAAATTAGGTGAGCACGTTAAAATGGAAACGAGGGGAAAAAGGGTATAAATTGGGCATAATTTGTAAATGGAAAGTTTGGCATAACTTAATATTTATAAATATGAATTTGGACATATAATTAATTATGAACATAATTGGGGAAAAAGAGGAATGGACACATATAAAAACATATGTAAAATTAATTAATAATTGAAATGCCTAGGATTACAGTAATTAGAAACTATAATGGCACTTATGACATGAGGTTAGATTGCACTTGCGGTGGAAGTCTACCTGGAACCGCCCGGCATATCCAAAGACCGCAAGCGGTGAATCCAATGTGAGAGGTCTAAGTGCACAAATACAAGACGTGCACATGAGGTTAAGCCCAAATTGTTAAAGAAGTTTGCCCGAAACCGACTGGCATATCCAACGTCCACAAGTTGTAGGCCTAATGTGGGAGGTCTAGCACATTTTAACCATAATTGAATATGGTAATAAAGATGAAAAATTAACCTAGTTGAATTCATAAAGATTGTATGAGCCTGTTGAATCTGTAGGGTTAAGTTAACCTATTAAGTATGTGGGATTAAGTAATCCTGTTAAATCTGTGGGGTTAAGTAAACCTGTTAAATCTATGGTGTTGAGTAAACATGTTAAATCGGTAAGGTTAATATGAACCTATTAATTTAGAAAACTTAACCTATTGAATATGTTGGGGTTATATTGACCCGTTAACTTGTAAAGTTTAACATGTAAATCTATAGGGGGTTATGTGAATATGTTAAATCTGTTAGGCATAACGTGTCAAAATCCTAGTTAGTTGGGGATACAAGATCTGTAAGGGTTGGCTTGTGTCATCTGTTGTATGAGACCTTATTAGTCAGTTACTAATTCTAGTATTAAAGGGGGACCCCACACTAGATAGGGGTCAGGGCACGCTTACTGAACTGATTATAAGAGGTTCATTTGAGAGGAGGTGTGTACTAGCGTGTTCCAACGGACTAATGTGCGTGCATGCATATGGCCTGCATCTGGGAAAATAAGCTGTTGTAGCACCAGTAAATAGTTCTATGTCCTTCTGTAGGTTTCCACTTTAGGAAGCAATACACTCTACTGTGAGGCCGACACAGGGTATTTACGGAATAGAGAGCCGATCGATTGGGGGGTAGTAAATAGGGTACATCTGGTCCTGTCTATTTCTGTGGGGTGCATGTGCTTTTGTCTGAGCTAACACCCATTATTTTTGGTTAGGTACTGGCCAACTTCGTTTGGGTTAAAATCCATTAGTAGAGTACACCTAAAACTACCATTGTATTTTTGTTGGGATCATCCTGTTTCTGTTAAGCAATTAGGGAGTATGTAATCCTATTACATATCTGTTATACTAGTATTAGTGCAGAAAAATATCTAGAAGCGCAATATACTATGTCATGTTTACCTTGTCACACTTACCTATTATAAAAATATCTCTCTTATCCACTTTGAAGGCCTGTCACGATATTTATTTAATTGGTACAAGTAACTGAACCGGATTGGATGTCCCTATCTGGTTCGGATCGGATGCCCCTATCCGGTTGCTCCTATCCGGATGCCCCTATCCGGATGCTCCTATCCGAATGCTCCTATCCGCATGCTCCTATCCGGATGCTCCTATCCGGATGCTCCTATCCGGATGCTCCTATCCGGATGCTCCTATCCGAATGCTCCTATCGGGTTTGCTGCAAGTTTTTCCAGCAAGCTATTTTCGCCAAACGACGACGTTTTCAACCATTCTAACTTTTCTATGCAATCACAAAACATACCATACAGTCATAGCAACAGGTATAATCATCCACAAACACTAAAACAACAATATGACATGTTTATATGGATCAAACATACCCAAAAACCCATGTTTTCCCTTAAGCATGTTTAGGCAAGACTAATCATAGAATTAATAAAGCTTAACCAAATCAGCCCAAATTTATAACAGAGGTATAAAACAATATTTTTGAATTTATAAATATTTTTCCAGTATTTATTAATGTATAAATTCGCTAATCTTCACTAATTAACCTTAATTAACCGTAATTAGTGCAAAACTATGCAAATCACTCACCTTAGCCACAAATAAAACCCCAAAACTGAAATGATTCTCTGTTTGGCGCTGTTCCCAATGCAACACAGCATCTCTAATCTTGCTTTGGTGCTATTTCTCCTTAATTTGATGTAGTTTAAGCCAAAACTTGATTATAAAGTGATTAGAAGTTGATTTGGGTGTTGGAGGCCATTGTTAGGGTTCCAAGAATGAAAGTGGCGGCTAAAAGAAATGTTTTCTAACCCTAATCAGCTCCTATACATCTCTAATCCCGAAATACCCTTTGGGCCTAGCTTCTAATTACCCGGTTAAGCCCAATTAAGCTGTTTTTCACCATCTGAAACTTGTTTTAGCCATATCTCCAAAACGGTGAGTCCGTTTGGCTAATGTGACCAATCTACGGAATTGTAAACCATCATCCGGAGCCAATGGAAGTGGTTTCTGGTCTAAATTCCTTTCCATACAAAAGTTATGGTCAAAACAAGATCAGTTAGGGGCAAAACGGTCATTTAAAAATCGGCAAAAATCATGAACATGGGAAATGACCCCAATAGTCGTCTCTCAAAGTTACATGACCATACGACTTCATATGTGAAAGAAATAAATATCCTACGATCCTTTGATGCGTAGAATGCGGGTCGTTACAATATATATATTCTCCCTGTGTTGTTGCTGGTCACTACTTTGGGAATTAGTAGTATATCTCTTTCTTTTGTTTTAGAGACAATATTTCAGAGTTGTAATAATGTTGGTTTGGATGATAAGCTGTATTTTGGATTTCCGTTGCTATGATGGTTTAGTTTTCAGCTTATGCACTGTCTTGCTTGTTTTTTGTCATGTATGTTATTATTATATTTTATTCCATACGCTGTGAGACATTTTACAAGTTCCTTGTTAGTTCTAATTTATTTCTTTACCTTTCTTTGGTGACCGTCCCGTGCTATTCGGGCATTGGCGCAGCGCACTTTCATTGGAAATGTCAGCTGGTGTGGGGCGGGCCATCACATGCTTAGGATTGAATCAAGTTAGATCTATTTTTATGATTACAGATCTAATTATATTTAAATCATATTGTACCTATCATGTTGTACTTGATTTGGATCTTAACCGTTATCATGTTAGATCTACTTTTTTAATTACAAATCAAATTCTATTTAGATCATTTTATACCTATCTTGTTGTAGTTGATTCGGATCTTAACCGTTATCATGTTAGATCTACTTTTTGATTATGGATCTAATTCTTTTTAGATCATTTTGTACCTATCATGTTGTGGTTATTTTGGATCTTAACCTTATTTATGTTAGATCTAGTTTTGATTATGGATCTAACTCACTTTTTAGATCATTTGTTACTTATCACGTTGTGGTTATTTTGGATCTATCATTAGTTGGACATGTTTAAGATCTAGATCTATACTTTCACCTAATTGCCATGACAAGTCTACCTTGGTTTCACTGTTTAGATTACCTTGTTCCTATCATATTGTGGTTAAATAGGATCGATTATTAGTTTGACATCTAAAATATTATTTAGATCTTACCATGCCAGTTATGACATCCCTATTATGTTAAGATTTATTCTAATATCACATGTTCACTAGATCCGTTCATATATGTCCATCTTATCATTATGTCGTTATATGATTATGCCACCACATGTTTACGCTAATCTTGTTAGAATAATCATTTCTGTCACCCTGTCCCTTTTATTTTAGCCTGGATACTTTCTAGCCTAAGCATGACGTTAAATTAGGTGAGCACATTAAAATGGAAACGAGGGGAAAAAGGGTATAAATTGGGCATAATTTGTAAATGGAAAGTTTGGCATAACTTAATATTTATAAATATGAATTTGGACATATAATTAATTATGAACATAATTGGGGAAAAAGAGGCATGGACACATATAAAGACATAGGTAAAATTAATTAATAATTGAAATGCCTAGGATTACAGTAATTAGAAACTATAATGGCACTTATGACATGAGGTTAGATTGCACTTGCAGTGGAAGTCTACCTGGAACTGCCCGACATATCCAAAGACCGCAAGCGGTGAATCCAATGTGAGAGGTCTAAGTGCACAAATACTAGACGTGCACATGAGGTTAAGCCCAAATTGTTAAAGAAGTTTGCCCGAAACCGACCGGCATATCCAACGTCCACAAGTTGTAGGCCTAATGTGGGAGGTCTAGCACATTTTAACCATAATTGAATATGGTAATAAAGATGAAAACTTGACCTAGTTGAATTCATAAAGATTGTATGAGCCGGTTGAATCTGTAGGGTTAAGTAAACCTATTAAGTATGTGGGATTAAGTAAGCCTGTTAAATCTGTGGGGTTAAGTAAACCTGTTAAATCTATGGTGTTGAGTAAACATGTTAAATTGGTAAGGTTTATATGAACCTGTTAATTTAGAAAACTTAACCTGTTGAATATGTTGGGGTTATATTGACCCGTTAACTTGTAAAGTTTAACATGTAAATCTGTAGGGGGTTATGTGAATATGTTAAATCTGTTAGGCATAACGTGTCAAAATCCTAGTTAGTTGGGGATACAAGATCTATAAGGGTTGGCTTGTGTCATCTGTTGTATGAGACCTTATTAGTCAGTTACTAATTCTAGAATTAAAGGGGGACCCCACACTAGGTAGGGGTCAGGGCACGCTTACTGAACTGATTATAAGAGGTTCATCAGAGAGGAGGTGTGTACTGGCATGTTCCAACGGACTAATGTGCGTTCATGTATATGGCCTGCATCTGGGAAAATAAGCTGCTGTAGCACCAGTAAATAGGTCTATGTCCTTCTGTAGGTTTCCACTTTTGGAAGCAATACACCCTACTGTGAGGCCGACACAGGGTATTTACGGAATAGAGAGCCGATCGATTGGGGGGTAGTAAATAGGGTACATCTGGTCCTGTCTATTTCTGTGGGGTACATGTGCTTTTGTCTGAGCTAGCACCCATTATTTTTGGTTAGGTACTGGCCAACTTCGTTTGGGTTAAAACCCGTTAGTAGATTACACCTAAAACTACCATTGTATTTTTGTTGGGATCATCCTGTTTCTGTTAAGCAATTAGGGAGTATGTAATCCTATTACATATCTGTTATACTAGTATTAGTGCAAAAAAATCTCTAGAAGCGCAATATACTCTGTCATGTTTACCTTGTCACACTTACCTATTATAAAAATATCTCTCTTATCCACTTTGAAGGCCTGTCATGATACTTATTTACTTGGTACAAATAATTGAACTTGCCAGACTTTATGTCTAACTCTTTTTGTTTCCTCTTCTTTCTTCCGTCCCTACCCCCAGGTTCTCAGGGAGGGAATTCTCAGGCTTAGTCAGGATTCTTCTATCGTCTTGCTTGGAGCTGCTAGATGTATTCCTTAAGCTTCTATCTTTGCTACTATGACTTTGTCTCTTTTTAGGAATTATGCTTTTTATGTATTTTCTGTACTCTGATGGTACAAGAAAGAAGATTTATATTACTGTAATGGATTTTATGTAGTTTCAGACTTATGGTATTTTGGACCATGATGTTATGATTTATGTTTTGTGATAAAATTTTAAATTCCGCTATTGCTTTTACATCTATCTTGTTATATTTCTGTTTCTGTTTACCTATAACGCTTCACAAAACTTAATGCATTACCTTAGTGAGTGACATTAATGGACGTGGGGGTGTCACACTTGGTATCAAAGCTGAAGGTTACCAGATTGGATAAAATATTTTGAAAATTATTTTCAAAAAGATTTTAAAAGAAAGCATTTTCAAAAAGAAAATTCGGTTTTGAAAAACATATTCCCCAAAGCCATATGTAATATCTTTCGATTCTCTATTTGAATCCCATTTTCTTTTTAGCATGTTTGGGGAACCTAATATTCCTGAGGGCATTAAGATACCAGGATGGTTCCGTAGGTATCTAGAGGCTAAGCTGCCTACCCGTGGTCAAGATGACGTTCCTCCCCCAGCTACACCCGTTGTTCCTCCTCCCCCTCCGCGAGCGGATAACTTCTCTAAGATCTGCAAGGATTTTTGAGCTATGGGAGGATGGCCATTCCATGGAACCGAGACATTCGTAGAGGCAAGGAATTTGCTCAAGGAGACAGAGGATCTATTTGGAATCTTCGATGTGGACGATCGTAGGAAGATTCAACTAGCCGCCTGGCTATTGAAGGATGAAACTTCGTTCTGGTGGGAAGTAACCTAAGCAGGGCGTCCTGTGGAAACTTGGGATGACTTTAGACAGAGTTTTGAAATGAAGTTTCTTTCTCAAGCTAAGAAAAGCATGCAAATGGAGAGGTTTTGGCGATCAAACGAGGAGACACAACTGTTAAAGAATATGTGAATAAATTCAACTAGCTAGCTAGATTTGGTTTGGAACTAGTAGACACTTCGCATAAGAAGGCCTTGCGGTTTGTTAAAGGACCAAATGGACCCTTTCATGGGTTAGTTATGTCCCGTATTCCAATGGGAGCACCTTTTGAGAGGCTCATTGATATAGCCTTAATGCATGAGGAAGATAAAGCTGAAAAGAAGGAAGTTAGGGTTGAGGAAACACAAAACAAGAAAGTGTTGCCCAAGAAAGAACAACAACAAGGGTCAGAAAGCATGACAAAGGTCAAGGAAAAAAGAAATGCCATGGTTGCGGGAACGTGGGTCAGTTGGTCAAAGACTACAGAAAAAGGAAGAATGCTTGCTTCAACTGTGGTGAAGTCGGAGACTATACTAGGGATTGCCCGAAGAAGTAAGGGCTGGACCAAAGGGCATGATCTTCTAGGGCAGGTGCATGCTCTCATGGCTGGTGTACCAGATAGATGTAGGAAAGTTTCTGTTGAAGGTTTGATTTTCTCTTTCCAATCATCCTGTTAGAACTTTTTAATTCAGGCGCTTTGCATTCTTTTATATCTGAATTTGTGATTAAGTCTCTGCACCTTAGTGCTTGTATTGTTTTGGATCCCGTTGTCGTCTCAAACCCCATTGGGGGTATGACTCATCTGTTTATGATTTGTTAGGGTTTGAGAATATCTGTGTTAGGCATCGAAATTGAATACGACGCATATGTACTTGGTTTTATAGGATACTTTCTGATTCTAGGGGTGGATTGGCTTGCCAAGTATGGTGCCATTATAGATTGTTAGAGGAGGGTCGTTAAATTTCTGACTTGCCATGGGAAGACCCTCAAGATTCCTTATGACCCTAAAGGAGTCCGTCATGCTTAGTTTCCTAGAATCTCTTGACGCAACTATTGATGATCTGCAATCTGTACCAGTAGTTCGTGAGTATTCAGATGTTTTGAGTGCGTTCGGGGCTTACCTCCAAGGCGTGTGATCAACTTTTGTATGTACCTGGTGGATAATGCAAAGCTAGTTGCATTATGAGTGCGACATATGGCTCCAAGGGAAAGGTGGGAGCTCAGCACACATGTAGGGGAGCTACTTGAAAAGGTGTTGGTTATACGAAGCATATCAGAATAGGGTGCTTCGGTCACCTTTGCAACTAAGGCTTACAACTCTTTGCTTATGTGTGGATATTCATGATGTTTTTCCATATTTCTTATTTATGGAAGTGTCTACACGATACAACAGAGGTTGTTGAGCCAAACCGGCTTGAGGAAGTAGAGGTAGAATGGGAGGGGACAATTTGACGAGTTCCTTCTCATATACTTGGATCAGAGGTTAAAAAACAATGCAAAAGAGAGATTAGGTTAATATAAGTGCAATAGGGAGAAGACAACGAGGATGCGACTTAGGAGACTGAAAACAAGGATCGTGCTTCATGCCCCTTTCCTTTTTGGGACTATGTTTTTAACTTCTTTTTCCAAAGTTTTTATTCGCACTTACTTATATCATCTGAGTATATACTATCGATCGAATCTTTGACCTTTAAGTAGGAAATCCCAAGATTGTAAACATGTGTTTGAGACATGTTATGTTTGATGGATGCAAGTGGATGCAAGTGTTTGCTAGTGGTTGCATGTGGATGCATACACACACACATTAGGCACAAGATTGGCTCAATCATTCTCATACTACATACGGATGCATGTGCATTTTTTTCTTTCGTTTAATGGATGAAAACGGATGTATCATCATATGGATATTGCATTTGGACGGATGATTGTGCACACATATTGAGCTTACATGTTCTAATAGGATTATTTGCATACATGTTGGATTCATGACACTAACATAAATTGCATAAGGAGGTCAACTGAATTAGTGGACCGCCGGATCTTTCGCATTAGTGTTGGGACATATACACACACCTTTTCATATGCTGATATAAGCATTAGAAAATTTAAACGACAATGGATGTCTGTGATTGGTGGATTAGTAGATGGATGGTGGATGGTAGGATACATTCTTTTTAACTTGGAGATTTCGGGACGAAATCCTTTGAGTAGGGGAGAACGTAATACCCCATATTTCAATTACACTAAAGAGGATAAATTAAAGAATAATTAATTTAATATCCAGAACTAAGGGAAACGGATTATGTCATTGCATCCGTCTCTAAATTCTGGTCAAGATAGACACCTGGTTTGCGTAAAATGGATAACGTCTGAAGAAGTTATGGACGGTAGAAGTTTGGCGAAAAGAGCAGGACAAACCGGTGCACTTGATAAGTGCGCCAAGGTATTTTTGCACTGGCGCACCTATAAAGTGCACCCATGTTAATTTTAGGCATCCGGGCCTAAGTGGGTGTCGACCCACGACCCGATTTACCCTTGGGTTGATGTGGCAGTCGAATTCTGGAGGCTGGCAGCTATAAATATACCCTCATTTCCCTTGTTTTCTCATACTGAAAACAATGGAGGTCAAATGCTGTCAGTGCCTGAACTAAATCTAATCCTTTCTTCTTCTACAAATCAAGTTTAAAGATTCAAGTGTTTTTTAGGGTGGATCTGAGATTCAAACTTCACTTTTCTCTTTCTATACTTATAGATCTGATCATTGTGAGTTCAAGTTACCTTTGGAATTGAATAATTAAATGTAAGACATGATATGACTGTGATTTGAGTATATGCTTAGGATTGAATCATGTTCGATCTATTTTTTTGATTGTAGATCTAATTCTATTTAGATCATTTTGTACCCATCATGTTGTAGTTGATTTGGATCTTAGCCGTTATCATGTTAGATCTACTATTTTGATTATAGATCTAATTCTATTTTGATTATTTTGTACCAATCATGTTGTAGTTGATTTGGATCTTAACCGTTATCATGCTAGATCTACTTTTTGATTATGGATCTAATTCTTCTTTAGATCATTTTGTACCTATCATGTTGTGGTTATTTTGGATCTTAACCTTATTTATGTCAGATCTAGTTTTGGTTATGGATCTACTTCACTTTTTAGATCATTTCGTGCTTATCATGTTCTGGTTATTTTAGATCTGTCATTAGGTAGACATGTTTTAGATTTAGATCTAAACTTTCACCTAATTGTCATGAAAAGTCTACCTTGGTTTCACTTTTTAGATTACCTTGTTCCTATCATATTGCGGTTAAATAAGATCTATTATTAGTTTGACATCTAAATTATTACTTAGATCTTATCATGCCAGTTATGACATCCATATTACGTTAAGATTGATTCTAATATCACATGTTCACTGGACCCGGTCATATATGTCCATCTTATCATTGTGTCATTATATGATTATGCCACCACATGTTTATGTCAATCTTGTTAGAATAATCATTTCTGTCACCCTGCCCCTTTTATTTTAGACTGGCTATTTTCTATCCTAGGCGTGACGTTAAATTATGAGAATACGTTAAAATGGGAACGAGGGAAAAATGGTATAAATTGGTCATAATTTGCAAAAGGAAAGTTTGGCATAACTTAATGTTTATAAACATGAATTTGGGCATATAATTAATTATAAACATAATTAAGGAAAAAAGAGGCATGGACACCTATAAAGACATAGGTAAAATTAATTAATAATTGAAATGCATAGGATTGTAGTAATTAGAAACCGTAATGCCACTTATGACACGAGGTTAGATTGCACTTGCGGTGGAAGTCTGCCCGGAACCGACCGACATATCCAGCGACCACAAGTGGTGAATCTAATGTGAGAGGTCTAAGTGCACAAATACAAGACGTGCTATGACATAAGGTTAAGCCGAACTTGTGGAAGAAGTCTGTCCGGAACCAACCAGCATATCCAGCGTCCACAAGTTATTGGCCTAATGTGGGAGGTCTAACACATTTTAGCCATAATTGAATATGATAATAAAGATGAAAACTTAACCTAGTTGAATCCGTAAAGATTGTGTAAGCCTGTTGAATTTGTGGGTTTAAGTAAATCTATTAAGTATGTGGGGTTAAGTAAGCCTGTTAAATCTGTAGGGTTAAGCAAACTTGTTAAATCTGTGGGATTGAGTAAATCTGTTAAACCTGTAAGGGTTATACGAACCTGTTAATTTAGAAAACTTAACCTGTTGAATATGTTGGGGTTATTTTGACCCGTTGACTTGTAAAGTTTAACCTGTAAATCTGTAGGGGGTTATGTGAATATGTTAAATCTGTTAGGCATAACCTGTCAAAATCCTAGTTAGTTGGGGACACAAGATCTGTAAGGGTTGGCTTGTTTCATCTGTTGTCCGGAACCCATATTAGTCAGTAACCCATTCGGTATTAAAGGGGGACCCCCCACTATGTAGGGGTCTGGCCACGCTTACTAAACTGATTACAAGAGGTTCCTATGACAGGAGGTGTGTACTGGCGTGTTCCAACGGACTCATGTGCGTGCATGAGTACGGCTTGCATCTGGGAAAATAAGCCGATGCATCACCAGTAAATAGGTATGTGTCCTTCTGTAGGTTGCCACTTTAGAAAGTAATACACCCTACTATAGGGTCGACACAGGGTATTTACGGAATAGGGAGCCGATCGATTAGGGGTAGTAAATAGGGTACATCTGGTCCTGTCAATTTTTGCGGGGTACCTGTGTTTCTGTCTGGGCTAACAGCCGTTATTTTTTATTAGGTACCGGCTAATTTCATTTGGGTTAAAACCCGTTACTAGAGTACACCTAAAACTACCATTGCATTTCTGTTGGGATCGTCCTGTTTCTGTTAAGCAATTAGGGAGTATGTAATCCTGTTACATATCTGTTATACTAGTATTGGTGCAGAGAAATCTCAAGAAGCGCAATATACTCTATCATGTTTACCTTGTCACACTTACCTATTATGATGATATCTCTCTTATCCACTTTGTAGGCCTATCATGATACTTTTACTTATTTAATTGCTAAAAGTAACTGGACTCTTTAGACTTTATGTCTGACCCTTTTTGTTTCCTCTTCTTTCTTCCGTTCCACCCTCCCCCAGGTTCTCAGGGAGGGAATTCTCAGGCTTAGTCGGGGTTCTGCTATCGTCTTGCTTGGAGATTCTAGATGTATTGCTCAAGCTTCTATCTTTGCTACTATGGCTTTGTCTCTTTTGGGGAATTATGCTTTTTATGTATTTTCTGTACTCTGATGGTACAAAATAGATGTTTTATTATAATGGGTTTTATGTAGTTTCAGACTTATGGTATTTTGGACGACGATGCTATGATTTATGTTTGAAATAAAATTTTAAATTTTGTTATTGCTTTTATATCTGTCTTATAATATTTCTGTTTCTGGTTACCTATAACGCTTCACGAAACTTAATGCATTCTCATAGTGAGTGACATTAACGGACGTGGGGTGCCACATTTGCTGTCCTTTATCAAACGACTCTCACGTCCGCAATTGTGGCACTTTCTCTTAGCCTTGTCATTATTTCCACCTTTCTTTTTTTGTTGTTGTTGTTATTGTCCCTTCTTTGGTTATACTTTCTTGTTTTGTGTTTCCTCAACCTTAACTTCTTTCTTGTCAGCTTTATCTTCTTTATGCATCAAGGCCATATCAACGAGCCTTTCAAAAATTGCTCCCATTGGAATATGAGACATAGCTAACCCATGAAGGGGTTAATTCGGTCCTTTAGCAAACCGCAAAGCTTTCTTATGCGGAGTATCCACTAACTCCAACCCAAATCTCACTAGTTTGTTGAATTTGTTAACATACTCTTTGACAGTCATGCCTCCTTGCTTGAGCGCCAAGAACCTTTCCATTTGCATGCTTTTCCCAGCTTGAGAAAGAAACTTCATTTCAAACCTCTATCTAAAATCATCCCAAGTGTCCACTGGATGCCCTACTTGTGTCACATCCCACCAGAACGAAGCTTCATCTTTCAGTAGCCAGGCAGCTAACTGAATCTTCCTACGACGGTCCACTTCAAAAATTTCAAATAGATCCTCCGTCTCTTTGAGCCAATTCCTTGCCTCTATGAACGTCTCTGTTCCATGGAATGACTTTCCTCCCATAGCATAGAAATCTTTGCAGATCTTAGAGAAATTATCTGCACGCGGAGGAGGAGGAGGAGACGGAATGATGGGTGCAGCTGGGGGAGGAACTCCCGCTTGACCACCGACAGGTGCCGTGGCTTCTAGATACCTACGGAATCGGCCTTGTATCGTAACACCCTCAGGAATATTAGGTTCCCCAGACATGCTGAAAAGAAAAGGAAAAAGATTCAGACAAAGGATCGAAAGATGTTACATATGGCTTTGGGGAATATGTTTTTCAAAATAGACTTTTCTTTTTGAAAATAATTTTCAAGGACTTTTATCTAATCTGGTAACCTTCAGCTCTGATACTAAGTGTGACACCCCACGTTCGTTAATATCACTCATTAAGAGAATGCATTAAGTTTCGTGAAGCATTATAGGTAAACAGAAATACAACATTACAAGATAGATATAAAATAGCAGCGGAATTAAAAACTTTATTAATCATAAAGCATCGTGGTTCAAAGCATCATATGTCTGAAAATACATAAACCTAGTACATCATTAAAATTTCTGTCTTGTACTTAAAACATCATAGTACAATAATAAAAGAAGCATAATCCCCAAAAGAAACATAGCCATAATAACAAAGATAGAAACTTGAGCAATACATCTAAGCAGCTCCAAGAAAGATGATAGCAGAATCCTGACCAAGCTTGAGTATTCCAACCCTGAGAACCTGGGGGTGGGGAACAAAAGAGAAAGAAGAGGAAACAAAATGGGTTAGACATAAAGTCTGGCGAGTCCATTTACTTTTAGCAAATAAATAAGTAAAAGTATCATGACCGGAATATAAAGTGGATGAGAAAGATATCATCATAAAAGGCAGGTATGACAGGGTAAACAGGATAAACATGATAGAATGTACACTCTTCCCTAATGATTACTCTACACCAATACTAGTGTCTTATTAACAAGATGATCCCCAACCAGCATAAGATGGTAGACTTAGGTGTACTTCCAGTGAGAGGATTTCACCCTATACAATCAACAAGCAGGCCAACTTACCGGAGTTTACCCAAAGGTTATTAACGTGCTCCCAACATACCGGAGTCTAAGTGTACCCTAATTACTACCCTAATCGATCGTCTCCTTACTCCGTAGATACCCTGTGTTGGCCCTGTAGCAGGGTGTATCAGTCTCTAAAGTGGCAACCCTTCGTTTTCAGGATATGCACAACCATATCTACAGGTGCCATGATGTCTTATATTCCTCTGTCCGGACCATGCACGCACATGACCCGATCGGTACGCGCCGCCCACACTGCACCTTTCATTTGGATCTCTTACAATTGGCCCAGTAAGCGTACCACGACTCCGACCTAGTTCGGAGTACTCATTTGATACCTATATATGGGTTACTGACTGAAATGGGTCCTACACACAAGATGATACAAGCTCTCCCCTTTGTCTTGCATCCCCACTACTATATTTTCTACAGGTTATGCCTACCTGTCGGTGTCATAAAATTGCATAACCCCATAGGTTAAGTTTGTGGGGCATATATATATAAATATGACCCACCCACCCAAGATTTACTTAACCCACCCACTGTTACAAACAAGTTCACTTAACCGCTATTTAAGTTACATGTTCATATATCCCTGTGGATTCAACTAGGTTAATTATTCAACTTTATTACCATATTCAGTTATGGTTACAATGTACTAGACCTCCCACATTAAACCTACAACTTGCGAATGCTGGTTATGTCAGGCGGCGCCAGGCAGACTTCTTCCACAAGTCGGGTTTAACCTCGTGTCTTAGCACATCTCGTGTTTATGCAATTAGACCCCTCACATTAGATTCACCATTTGTGGTCACTGGATATGCCGGTCGGTTTCGGGTAGACTTCCAACACAAGCGAAATTTAACCTCGTGTCTAAGCATGGTTGCAGTTTCTAATTACTTGTAACAACCCGAATTTTTATAACATATTAATACAAGAATCAAGGCAGAATTAAATTTTAAAATAAGAATGAGGGAAAACGGGTTGCGCCGTTGCGTTCATCTCGGAATTCTAGTTGGAAATGAGTCCGAAATTTCGTAAATCGGAGTCCGTATGACCGAGATATGGCCTCTAGAAGTTTCACGAAAAATCAGAAAACAAAAACAGATTTTCAAATTTCGAATTTAGCCCCAAACAGACTGGGCGGGAAAATTTCCCGCCCAGCCCCAGGTCGACTGGGGAGTCGACCCCCCAGGACCAGGTCGACTGGGCAGTCGACCTGGGGGTCGACTTCCTTGGTCGGGCCAGGTTGGCCTGGTGCACCTGCTTGCTCCTTTGGGTTTGTTCTGTTGGCCTGTGACGAGATTGGATGGTTCAGATCTAAACTAGGGTTAATCTAAGGGCCTAGACTAGTTCTAAATCCTATATAAAACCCCTGATGCCTAAACCCTAATTCACTATAACACATTTAGCCACCATTATTCTGCTGAAATCCCTCTTGGTCATGGCCGCCGTCTCTAATCTTCTTCTTAAGCATTCATACGCAATCCAATGCAAAGATGAAGACTTCTACAACAATTCAAGGAGATGAATTAACAACTCTACAACGTTTCTACATCGATTTCAGTTCTTAATTCGCTAGCCATGCTATGTAAGTTCTAGTTACTTTTTAGATTAAAATACTTAATTTTAATATGGCTATGGAATAAAGTGTAATTGGATATAAGCATGTTCATCACTTCAGATCTATTCCTGTTTACCTTTGAACCTTGGGTTTTGAGACTTGTTCATCTCCATTCTTATGTCTAGTTCATGCTCTATTCAGTCGTTGTAAATCAGTTTCTTGGATTCATGTTGATATTATTATCAAGTTCTAATCTTTATGCCTATCATGATGATTTATGCTGTTTCCTCTCTGATCTTGTTTTATTGCAAAATTCTACCTTTCCCCTATTTATTTTCTTTTGATGAACCTAGATCAATTTCGGATCTAGGCCTAAACCACGATTTTGCGTACGATAGATTACGGGGAAAAGTATGGGAATATTACCTATTTGGATATATGTGATTGGTGGAATTGATAGAATAACATGAAAATTTGATATATGGGTATTATTGCCATTAATATGAAATTTGATAATTGGGTATCGCCATTAAAATGGTAATTGCAAGAATTGGGATTAGCATATGTAATTTGGCTAGAACTTGATAGGTGTAAATTGGCATCAATTTGGCATACATATAAAATGGCATGAACTGAACATATGTAAATTTGGTATGAGTTAGGCATATGTAAAACGGACATGTAATCTAGAACTTGGGCATATGTTAATTAGGTGAGATTTGTAGTTGAAACACATATGATAATTTATGTCTTGAAAAGGGGCTAATATGAACACGCCTAAGTGGGTTCTGGGTAGTTGGAATGTAATAGCCTTAAAGGAGGGATGAATATAAATTGAGGTAAGTTGCCTTTAATGGCATAAGATAAATTGTGATAAAATTGGTATGATTTTGCATACCATTAATTGATGAACATAATTGAGTCAATTATGGACATCGTTGAATTAGGAATTAATTAATAATTTGAATAGGGAAATTATTAAGACTGGGGTAAATGATTATAAGTGATAATCAATGCTTAGGACACGAGGTTGGACTCATTTGTGACGTAAAACTGCCCGGACCCACCCGGCGAATCCAGTAGTCACAAATGGTAGCCCAATGTAAGAGGTACTAGGCCCAAATTAAAAGCGTAACAGTTGTCAAGACACGAGGTTAGACTCTTTTATGGTGTAAGACTGCCCGGACCCGCCCGACAAATCCAACTGCCATAAATGTCAGTCTAATGTGAGAGGTCTTTATAGGGTTACAGCCTTAATGAATTAAGAAATACTTAACCAGATAAACATGTGGTGGGACATGGGGGTTAAGTGGGTGACATGTGGGTGACATATGGAAATACGAATAGTGATACTTAACCAACATAACATGGTAATTAGACCAGTGGATATTGTTAAGTAAACTAAGAACACTTAACCAATATGGTATGAATGGGTGGGTTAAGTAATATGATTAGGCTAATGACACTTAACCAATATAGTATGAATGGGTGGGTTAAGTAATATAACCAGGTTAATGACACTTAACTGTTATGACATGAATGGTTGAGTTAAGTAAAATTAACGCCTAAGTGGGAATGATAACTTATGGAATAAAGTAAGTTAGGCGGAACAATAGATAAGATGAGATAACTTATGTAATAAGGAAAGATGTGCTTCATTGTAGATTAAGCAATATGTAAAGACAAGAATGAATTTACAATTGAAGGCGACATAAGTTATATTATAAAAAGGAACAAAACATTGGTTAGGGTTGATAATCCTCTGAGTATCAATTTGATGTTGATTTCGGTCTTCGGGGTTGGTATTTAGGGAATTATTCTCTCTCTTAGTGTGTTTGTAAGTTAAGGGATACTTGGTTGTAAAGGTTGAATAAGAACATGTTATTGTACCATAACGGGGGTCAATGTATGAATCATAGGAATAACGTGTTGTGGGCTTATTAATTGACTTAATATAGTGCAAGTTAAGAATTGAATTAATAAGCAAAGTTGAAGGTTGGTATAAATGGAAATAACCAAGTTAAATGATAAGACTGGTGAGGTAGCACAAGCGCATAATTAATGGATAGACATAGGGTCTAATGGCAGATAAAGCCAAGGTGCTTGGTTAAACCCAGACGTTGGGGGTAATATGAATGACATGTAAAATATAACCTATAAGCACTTAACCAAGATAAAGCATGTATTAAGACATGAGGATGATGTAGGGGTTAAGTGGGGGATATGGGTGACATGTAAGACATAACTGGTGTATACTTAACCAAAATTTGAGCATGTAAGTGGACATGGATAAGAAGGGGTTAAGTAAGAATTACTAGAGGGGACCAAGCATAGGAGGGAAGCTTGTGTCGATGAAAGGGGACCCTTTTCAGACCAGTGGCCCATTACATATCTTTGTGAGATCGACCCATGTCGAGGACGGGACACGCATACTGGGTTTGATTGTAAGAGGTCAAAACGGGTTAGTGGTGGCAACGCAAGTCCAACGGGTTTCATATGCGTGTGTGGACCCGGGCTGGTAGGTAAGACGTTGTTGCATCGTGTTGGTATAAGCCGTGCATCTCTGTTGTATCGGGTTGCCACTTTGGGGAGTGATACACCCCACTGTGGGGCTAGCACGGGTATCTACGAGTTAGGGAGCCGATCGAATGGGAAGGTAGTGGGTACGACTAGTGGAGATAGGAGCAGACGACACCTATGACAGCAGCTAGGAGTACAGCTACCATATTATGAATATTGTAATTAGAATGGGGAGGGTAGTGGGTACCACTAGTGGAGATAGGAGCAGGCAGCACCTATGACAGCAGCTAGGGGTATGTGAAATTACCATTATTATTATCACTTATGTTCAGTAGGCAGGATCACATTATTATATAACACGGGCTACTAGTTGGGACACTAGCAAGGGGTAAGGATCCTTGTTACAAGGGACACTAGTTGGAGTAATAGTAGGAAACATTCCATGTAAGACACTTGTAAAGATGCTAGTTAGGTGGTGCAGAGCAAATAGATATCACAGAAATCTTTTAATGGCGAAGTAGAGGAATCTTGTTATGTTTGATAGGAATCTTACGAAATTGTACTTAGATTATTTTGAATGGGAACCTTGCGATGTTACTTGACAAAAATCACATCATGTTAACCTTAGTTATCTTGCCTGTTGCTTATCTTGTCATCATGCTTATGTTTACTTTCAGTTTACTCATGCCATATTATCCTTAACTATTTTTATGCTGAAAGTAACTAGGACTTACTCAGTCTTTATGACTGACCCGTTTTGTTTTGCCTCTTTTTCTTCCGTTCCCCCCCTCCAGGTTCGCAAGGTGGGAATTCAGCTTAGTTCCGATCTTACCAAGCTCCAAGGCTCTTTCATGTATGGCTTGGATTTCTCTTGGCTATGGCTTGCTTTGCATTATTGGGGAATACTACAGTTTGTTTTTATGCTTCTTTGTTTTTGAGCAAGACAGATATTTTAACTATGTAATTGGGTATTGGAAGTTGATGGGCTTTTATTGTAAACATTTATATTTAATAAATGATTTTAAGTACTTCCACTTTACTTTCCGCTGTTTTATATATGTCTGTCTTGTAATATTTCTGTTCCAGTACCCATAATGCTCCATTGAAGTTAAGGCATTCCCTTTGTGAGTGACCTTAATGGATGTGGGGTGTTACATTACTGTAATTCTAGGCATTTCAATTATTAACCAAATTTACCTGTGTCATTATAGGTTTTCATGCCCCTTACCCAAGATACGTTCATAATGAACCATATGCCCCCAAATTAAGGTCTTTTAATCACAAGTTGATTTATACCCCTAGTTTCATGTTCATATACTCATTCAAGTTATGCCCAAACTTCCAGTTACAAGTTATGCCACAAATTACACCTTTTTTCCCTCGTTCTTATTTAAACGCATTTGCGTGTTTTATCGTTATATAATTATTTGGATTTGTATAAGTAATAATTTCAATTTTAAGAATCAATGTTTTACAAATTCTCAATTTCACAATTGGTTTCAATTTAACAAGTTCTAGATTATTAACTTGTTTTTTAAAATTTTATATTACAAACAACACACATCCTACATTTGGGAATTCCAAATTAATTTCAAGTTTCTAGCGTGAAACCTATTTATAACATCCATTTAAAACATTATGGTTTCATTAATTTTGTATATTTAAACGTTAAAATTATTGGTTCATCGCATTCTTCCCCACTCCGTGCTTTTCATCCTCGAAAATGAAATTATTATGTAACGACGACCAGAACAAAGCCCCCTAAACTTGCATAGGGTGCGCGCATATTAGTTAACACACACATCCTTGTAACAAAAGAAGTCCCTGTTGTTACGTGCCTACCAACTCATATTTGAACTCCATTCCTTCAATTTATTCTGTGATGTCAGACTATTTATTCAAATCGTCATTCCTACCTTAACAACATCTAAGGCAATCCTAATAGTGTCCCCCTTGACTCACACCCTAAGAGTATCTTTTGAGAGCATTGCCTTGCCTGCATGGCCCAGTCCGTAACCTTCAGCTTTGATACCACTGTTATGTAACGACGATCGGAACAAATCCCCTTTCCTTCCACAAACGGCGCAAGCATATAAGTTAGCACAAAAAACCGCATAACAAAAGGAATCCCTGATGTTACGTTCCCATCAACTCATATTTGTACTTAGCTCCTTCAATTTATTCCATGATTAGAGACTATTTATCCAAATCGTCATTCCTACCTTAACAACATGCAAGGCAATCCTAACAGTCTCCCCTTTGACTCACATTCTACGAGTAACTTTTGAGACCATTACCTTGCTTGCATGGCCCTGTTCGTAATTTTCGGCTCTGATACCACTATTATGTAACGACGATCGAAACAAAGCCCCCTAAACCTGCACAGGGCGCACACATATGAGTTGACACACACATCCTTATAACAAAAGTAATCCATGTTATTACATGCCTACCAACTCATATTTGTACTCCATTCCTTCAATTTATTCCATGATGCAGGACAATAAATTTAAACTGCCATTCCTACCCTAACAACATGCAAAGCAATCCTAATAGTCACCCCCTTGAATCACATCCTACGAGTATCTTTTGAGAGCATTGCCTTGCCTGCATGACCCAATTCGTAACCTTCAGTGTAACAACACTGATTTTTGGAACCAATTTAAAATTTATTTTTAATTGATTTTAATAGAAATTAAATATTTTGAATGATTTATTGTGAGAATAAAAGACATAAAATTAATTTAAAACAAAGTTTGGGCATATAAGTTTATATTTATTATAAAACGAGCACGTAATGATGCAGTAGTTTGAAATTTTGATTTTAAACTTTAATTGAATGTACAAAATTCATCATAAATCAGAATTAGATGAAACAAGAAACGTTAGGATCGAACTAACTATATCTTTCTAACGAATGTGAAAAATTGAGGTTTCAGTTTATTAATTGTTATTTATGTAACAACCTGAAAATCTGGGCCAGTTAAAATTTTTTATTTTGGCAATTTTAACGAATTTTGTATATTTAAAATAGATTATTTTAAATAATATCGACGAGAAATTTATTTTTGAATATAATTCGACGTATATATTATATACGTCGTCGTTAGAATATAAATAATTATATATAATTATATAATAGAATTGAAAATGGCGCGGTAGTTCGATAATTCGATTTCAAACTTCAATTGAATGTACCGGGTGCAAAACAATCCGGATTTTAGTGAAACCAAAAATAATAGGATCTAATTGATGATATCTATCCAACGAATCTGAAAAATCAAAATTTCATAGCGGGAATCAAAAGATATGTCCAGTTGAAAATTCTGAATAGTCGCTATGGAATTCAGGCCCTTAAAAATAGACATTTTGCAAACGACCTCGGATTTCGATAAAACCAGTTTTGTTGGATCCGTGATGTCAAATTATTGCTAGATTCCAAATTTCATAATTTTTCGAATCAATATGTGAGCGTGGCAAAGGAAAACGTGTTTGACCAATTTCAGTTGATTTTAATCGACTGGAAAATGGCCATTTTTCCAACAGTCTCAGAATTCGACGAAACTAGTTTTGTTAGGACCGTATCGTCAATACGAAGTTAGAAAATATTTTTCGAGAATTTTTAGAGTTAGTATGTGACCCCGGTAATTTGAAATGTACGTTTAAAATTCAATATAGTGATTTATATGTAGATTTTGATGGAAACTGATTCAAACGATCGAATCAGCTTGCGATACATATTCCATTGTGTTCGGAATGGGGGTAAAACGCTATGGACGACAGGCGGTGGGCCTCGTTTCGAGGTCGAAATAAAAAGTCAACTTAATGGAGAATTAAAAATAATTAAATAATTAAATATAATAACACCTCACCCCTCTTTCTCTCTCTCTCCTCTTCATACTGAACAGAAAAAAAAGAAAAAAAGAATAAAAGGCGAACGACGGGGGGGCCAAGACCGCCGCCGCCGCTGCCACCAGGGCCGTCGCGCCCTGGCGCCGACCCCCAGGGGTCCTCCGCCCCTCTTCCCCCTTCTCCTCCACCTCGAGACCCCCTCCCCCTACCTCCTTCCTTCTCCAATGCCAGAAACTCCATCGCCCCCTCGTCCCAGCCCTCCATCGCCACCAAGGACGCGCCGCACCCCTCCAGGCCCGAACCCGCACCCCCCTTGGCCCAAACCCCGACATCTAACAGCCCAGCCGACCACCACCGCGACTTCCTCGGCATCAGCAGCACCCAACGACTCACCCCCGAAGCCTAGATCCATAAATAAGTGAGTTTTTATATGTATTTACAATTGTTTTACTTTAATTTCAGCTTTAAATGTGTTTAGAGTTATAAAAATATAATCTTTTATATTGTAAAAAGATAAAAATATGATTTTTACAGGGTAGGAACTATAAAAATATAATCTTTATGAAATATAGAATATAAAAATATCATCTTTGTATATGTAGCGAAATAAAAATCTGATTTTTATTATATATACATAGAAATAAAGAGGTGATTTTTATAGTGAGGAAATAAAAGCGAAATCTATATTTTTGAAAGGATGAAGTCTTTATATTTGAAAAGGAAATATCTTTATAGTTGAAAAGGCGAGATCTTTATATAGATGATAACGATATAAAAATTCGATTTTTATATACTGAATAGCGAAGTAAAAATTCGATTTTTATATATTGAATAGCGAAGTAAAAATACGATTTTTATATATTGAATAGTGAAGTAAAAATTCGATTTTTACATATGTAGTGGCTACAGCAACGAAGATGACAAAAATGCGATAACGATGAAGATTTCTATCAAAGAAGAGTCAAGATGATTGGATAGCTATCTGTGAGAATTTCTCACTCTAAATTTCTTTTTCTAGTTATATATATATACTAGGATGCAGACGGTGTTTAGTAGCACCCGACACCCGTCATCCACAGACCATGGATGGCTTGTTTGTTAAATTGTTTGGTTGTGTAGTTGGTTAGTCTATTTGGTTTGAATTGAATTGTTTGGTGAAGTGGTATGGATTTGATTGATGTGTGAATGGCGTGGGCCTTCACTAGACCGGGGATAAGGCTAGGCCTTGTCCCGTTTCTAGTATTGTGCCGTTATGCCGCCGAAATTTTCTAAAATAAGTTAGAAAAACGAAATATCATTTTATTGAATAAATGAACTGAATAGAAATTCATGTGTTAAAATAAAATGTTTTATCGTTAAAAATATAATTTTTAACGTGAATATGAATATAGTGAAAGTGAATAAATAAATATTTATAAACAAATCGGCCGATTTGTTTATATACACTGATTTGACTGATATTGATTGGGTCGATAAATTTTACACATCGCCCAACTGCACAACTAAAATCTGTGTTTGATTGTTTGAAACCCCACACGGGTGTTGGGATGAAATTTGAAGTTCACTCATCCTGATTTATTAAAAATGTCGGTCGATTGATTGACAGGCTGTTATAAGCGTTAGAAATCTATATTTGATGCTTATACAGTGTAGTGCACTTTGGTTGATGGTTGATTATTTTTCAATGCCATTATATACATATGTTGTGTGGAATCCATATAATTAACATTATATGGTGATTGATTGGGCCTCATTCCAATCGGGAAAATAATGAATATTATAAAAGAAAATTCATGTGTTGAATATAAAAAAAGGGTCATGTGTTGACGATGTTCATGTGTTGAAAATATTTATGTGTTGAGTAAAATATTTTAATAATAAAATTCATATCTTTATCATATTTAAAATTAGAACTACTTCACGATGGAGTCTAATTAAAAATCAAACGATAGATACCATAGTTTTATAAAATATTTTACATAACAAAAATAGTCGTGTGTTGAAAGAAATATAGATTCATGTGTTGAATAGAATAAATATTCATTTGTTGAATAGAATAAAGAAGTTTTTTAAAAATATAAAGCCGTGTTGATTAGAGTTGCGTTATTTTGACGCGAACGATATTTATATCGATTTTATTCGTTTTACAATGAATATTGAAAAGTGATTTCAAAATTTAATATTATGAAATGAAATTCAAATTGAATTAGATAAAAATTGAAATTGAAATTTTATTGAATCAATTTGAAATGAATTCAAATCGAATAGAAAATGAATTCGATTCGAATTGAACAGAAAGTGAATTTGAATTCAAATTGAATAGAAAGTTAATTTGAATTCAAATTGAATAGAAAGTGAAATTGAATTCTAATTGAATTGAAATCAAATAGATTTGAAATTGAAGATGAAGTTGAAATTGTTTTTGAAACGAATTTAAAACAATTTATAAAATACGTTTTAAAAGGAAATCGACGAAATATATATAATATATATATATATATTATATATATAATGTCCTGAATAAAACGCGCCGCGCCGCGGCAGTTCGTGAATTTCGACCATTTATTTCAAACGGACATTACGGGAGATCCAACCGTCGGATTCTCCTAAAACCGGAACCGTTGGGTTCGTATCGAAAAGAGCTTTCCAATGAATATTAGAAATTTGAAATCTAACGGTTGGATTTGGAATTATGTCCAAATCAAATTCGGAAAAGGTCGCCGTAAGTGCAGTTCGATGGCCGTTGATGGAAATCGACTGTACGGGCCTTGATAAAATTATGGAAAATATCTATAATTTTTGTAAAATCATAATATGTGAATTGGAAAGAATCGGGCTGAATAATTCCATATTTGAAAAGATAAAAATAGATTTTTATCGAAATAAACTAGTTTTGAACTAGAATTAAAATCAATTTATTTTTGAAATAAATAAATTGAATTTGAAAGTGATTTTAAAAATAATCAATATTCCCAATACGTGGATTGGACTAGAGTTGAATCGAAATTATCTTTGGAATATTTCGATGTTGGATTTCATGACTATACAGATATTGTTATGGGAATTTGAAAGATATATTTTATATCGCTATTTCCAATACGATATATGTTTGTTTCAGAATTTGATATTGAATATAAGCCGATATATTTTCTATTCAGAGCCTTGTATTTAATATCAAATGTGATTTGGGTTTATCGTGAATCGTGTTTTAGAGGGCATTGGTTCTTTAACCCAGTTAAAGGCAAGATGTTGATTTTTGAAAAGATTAAAACTAAGTGGAGTTTTAATGAATCTTTAATTAGATTAAAATGTGAATTGATAATTTAAATTATCAAATCTGAAAGGTGATCGAGAATGGAGTACCACCAGTTTTGTTCCAAAGCGATAGTTAAATCTTTAATTAGATTTGAACGTGAAATGGTAATTAATTTTACCGATAACACCGTGGTGTTAGGAATGGAGTATCACCAGTTATGCTCCATGGGATATACAGGTTGGGATTGGGAAATAAAATAAATAATTACTTCAGTGTGGTTCGCTAATCCCGACTAGTTTGGAAAACCATAAAATGGTTTGAAATGATATCCAAAGGAAGATTATAGAATAAATTTAGAAGAATTTATCTTGGATAAAATTAATGGGAACATTTCCCTAAGAATGTGATTTTGTGAATAAAAGAATATTCTAAATTGGAATAAGGCGTTTGTTGTGTTTGTGTAACATTCGTTTATTATACACATGGGTTATTCAGAAAGGCCGGGTTTATACCCATTCTGAATAACCGATTCGACGAGATGTCGAAGATGAAGACGGTGGTTGAAGACCGGAAGTCTTCACATCGTTTGGGTGATTACTGACGATCTCGATTGGGTTGTACACCCAAGATGAGGGAAACAGTTAGTGATCGTCCAGACGTACATGGAGATGGATGGATATGCGAGGAAAGTGCCTCCGGTTTCGTTCAGACCCAGAACGAACTTGTAAATGGATTGTGTGTCTGACATTGGATTTTATTCTGTGTTGATTGATCTCTATTAAATATACATCTGTTTGGCGGCAGAGAATTTATTCTCTTGCTTAACGCCCTTCTCTGAGACGTACGAGCTCAGAGGTTGTATATCGATGGACATCAGTAGCATGGAGTGAATTGCCAGTGTGGCATGCGTAAGTGGCAATTGATCAAGGCTTCTGTTGAAAAGCAAAGTCTTGTGGTTGATGATCAAAGCACGACATGTGTGGCATAGCTTTGTATATAACGTGAATTCGCGAGCCTCACACCTTGGTATGAGTCAAAAACGGGATACAGACCCAAGGAGTGCACGACGTTTCTTTCTAGCTAGGGTGGTGTCAGTGACCTACCAGCCCTGACATTTATATACTTTTCACCTGTGTGGTTGTTGGATACGAGGCGCCTCGGATATAGGTCTGTAAGGACCGGGAAACGTGTGTTCAGGAATTGCCAGTCCTCAAAAGTAAGAGAGGACCGACCTTGGAGGTTCTAAAGGATCATAGTGGGGTCCTGAGGCATTGCTAGAGTGTCTCGAACGCGGAGAGGAGCTTGCCCCTTGCCTCGGCTCATGACGGAAATCCAATTTCCAATACGTGATATTGCGGTTTTAATTGTAGAACCTAGTATGGCGACATAGTGGTATGGGTCATTAATGCCGCCTATGATTGATATTTATGATTGAAATTATTCTGACACTATACACCTATAATAGTATCAAATAATGTGTTTTAAACGTATCAAGCATGCTTTGGCTGTTATAAGGTAAAAACCCTATCCTCCGGCTTGCGTTGCATTGTGTGATGGGACCTGGGTCTTATAACAGCTTCATTTTTCTTTATTTAGCATTGCGCTGTTTTTTTTAAGCACTGGTATTCTTGGGAGGAAACCCGTTCCGTGTTATACGGCGTGGTCCTTGATTTACCTTACTTTAAAAAATAAAGATTAATAACTGTTTTAGTTCTCACACCAGTCACATGACTGACCTGGAGTTTATTGTTTTAACCTAAACTCTGGGTGCCCCTATTTTCCACACGGGCAACTAGTAGTTTTGGTTTTGCAGATTTATATCCACAGGGTCCTGATTTACAGCTGGAACGATGCTCGGAAAGCTCTGTATCCGTGTATCTCTTCTAGTTGCGTTTTGTATATTTTTTTCCGCTGCTATGTAATTTATTGTAATCTCTGATATTTATCGAATGTAATTTATTCATTTATACTCTGTATATTTTTGTATCTGATGGAATTGTTGTAATAACAATGAAATGTTCTTCCGTCTGCGTTCATTTGTGTGTTGTTCTCAAAGTATCCGCTCTTTCCTTCACGGGGAAGCAACGGGTCCTTACAGTGGTATTAGAGCTTTGGTTTACAGAGCTCGAGAACAAGACACATTAGAACCATACGAAAGAATTCATCAGATATTGGATTAGTAATATCCAAATAGAATGACTCGTTAGAGATAGGATCAATAGTATCCTAGAACGAGTGTGAAGAGTATATTTTTCAAATGAAAACAGTGTTGTTTTGAAATTTAAATCGCTTTATACGTATTTGAATATTTATTTATTTTGAATATGGACAATCGAGTATATAAAGATTTTGCATATACGCGTCATGAACGTATATTCGAAGTTTTAATACACTGGATAGATATAGAATCACATTCTAGATATCCGGGGATGATTCTGATGATGGTGCATCATCATCAGTATTCATATTCGAATTTTGTAGGTGTGATTTCTATATATTTCCATTAGACTGGTGTGAGAACCAAAACTAATATAGCTAGAATACATTGTTGTGAATTGGCATCAAAACATGATTTTTTTTGTATATGTATCAAAATTATGAATTTGAAAACTCTAATCCACTAATTGATTGATGTTTATGTTGTTTGTTTATTTGTTTGCTAATTTTTAACCATTTAGCCTAATTGAACCAAATATTGAATTATATTGAAAATTTGTCGCATTTGCTTGCATATACATATACTTACATTGAACAGGTCATAGCAAGGAGGCTAGAGCAGAGATTAAAATTTGTTTGCCCGACAAATAGGTACGTGTTTACTACATAATCTACTGTTTTGTTTGGGTGATGATGATTTTATGAGCCGATTGGCTTTTTCTTTTTCTTTTTGAGATCAGAAGGCCTGTATGGCAATTTCGGGATTTTCCCGTGGCTCCCAGTGCAGGGGAGGTTATGGCGAAATTTTTCGAAAATTTAGGGTGTTAGCCAAATTTTTGAAGAATTTGAAAATTCTCAGAAACTGAAAAGTTGGAGAATGGAAGCCAGATCGAACGTAGAGTAGATTAATCAAACCACTTTCGACTTTGTTCCTTTTCGGGGACGAAAAGTTTTAAGTGGGGGAGATTGTAACAACCCGAAAATCTGGGCCAATTTAAATTTTTTATTTTGGCAATTTTAACGAATTTTGTATATTTAAAATAGATTATTTTAAATAATATCGATGAGAAATTTATTTTTGAATATAATTCTACGTATATATTATATACGTCGTCGTTAGAATATAAATAATTATATATAATTATATAATAGAATTGAAAATGGCGTGGTAGTTCGATAATTCGATTTCAAACTTCAATTGAATGTACCGGGTGCAAAACAATCCGGATTTTAGTGAAACCAAAAATAATAGGATATAATTGATGATATCTGTCCAACGAATCTGAAAAATCAAAATTTCATAGCGGGAATCAAAAGATATGTCCAGTTGAAAATTCTGAATAGTCGCTATGGAATTCAGGCCCTTAAAAATAGACATTTTGCAAACGACCTCGGATTTCGACGAAACCAGATTTGTTGGATCCGTGATGTCAAATTATTGCTAGATTCCAAATTTCATAATTTTTCGAATCAATATGTGAGCGTGGCAAAGGATAACATGTTTGACCAATTTCAGTTGATTTTAATCGATTGGAAAATGGCCATTTTTCCAACAGTCTCAGAATTCGACGAAACTAGCTTTGTTAGGACCGTATCGTCAATACGAAGTTAGAAAATATTTTTCAAGAATTTTTAGAGTTAGTATGTGACCCCGGTAATTTGAAATGTACGTTTAAAATTCAATATAGTGATTTATTTGTAGATTTTGACGGAAACTGATTCAAACGATCGAATCAGCTTGCAATACATATTCCATTGTGTTCAGAATAGGGGTAAAACGCTATGGACGACAGGCGGTGGGCTTCGTTTCGAGGTCGAAATAAAAAGTCAACTTAATGGAGAATTTAAAATAATTAAATATAATAACACCTCACCCCTCTTTCTCTCTCTCTCTCTCCTCTTCATACCGAACAGAAAAAAAGAAAGAAAAAAAGAATAAAAGGCGAACGATGGGGGGGGCAAGACCGCCGCTGCCGCTGCCACCAGGGCCGCCTCGCCCTAGCGCCGACCCCCAGGGGTCCTCCGCCCCTCTTCCCCCTTCTCCTCCACCTCGAGACCCCCTCCTCCCTACCTCCTTCCTTCTCCAATGCCAGAAACTCCATCGCCACCTCGTCCCAGCCCTCTGTCGCCACCAAGGACGCGCCGCACCCCCTAGGCCCGAACCCGCACCCCCCTTGGCCCAAACTCCGACCTCCGACAACCCAGCCGACCACCACCGTGACTTCCTCGGCATCAGCAGCACCCGACGACTCACCCCCGAAGCCTAGATCCGTAAATAAGTGAGTTTTTATATGTATTTACAATTGTTTTACTTTAATTTCAGCTTTAAATGTGTTTAGAGTTATAAAAATATAATCTTTTATATTGTAAAAAGATAAAAATATGATTTTTACAGGGTAGGAACTATAAAAATATAATCTATATGAAATATAGAATATAAAAATATCATCTTTGTATATGTAGCGAAATAAAAATCTGATTTTTATTATATATACATAGAAATAAAGAGTGATTTTTATAGTGAGGAAATAAAAGCGAAATCTATATTTTTGAAAGGATGAAGTCTTTATATTTGAAAAGGAAAAATCTTTATAGTTGAAAAGGCGAGATCTTTATATAGATGATAACGATATAAAAATTCAATTTTTATATATTGAATAGCGAAGTAAAAATTCGATTTTTATATATTGAATAGCGAAGTAAAAATACGATTTTTATATATTGAATAGTGAAGTAAAAATTCGATTTTTACATATGTAGTGGCTACAACAACGAAGATGACAAAAATGCGATAACGATGAAGATTTCTATCAAAGAAGAGTCAAGATGATTGGATAGCTATCTGTGAGAATTTCTCACTCTTAAATTTCTTTTTCTAGTTATATATATATACTAGGATGTAGACGGTGTTTAGTAGCACCCGACACCCGTCATCTACAGACCATGGATGGCTTGTTTGTTAAATTGTTTGGTTTTGTAGTTGGTTAGTCTATTTGGTTTGAATTGAATTGTTTGGTGAAATGGTATGGATTTGATTGATGTGTGAATGGCGCGGGCCTTCACTAGACCGGGGATAAGGCTAGGCCTTGTCCCGTTTCTAGTATCGTGCCGTTATGCCGCCGAAATTTTCTAAAATATGTTAGAAAAACGAAATATCATTTTATTGAATAAATGAACTGAATAGAAATTCATGTGTTAAAATAAAATGTTTTATCGTTAAAAATATAATTTTTAACATGAATATGAATATAGTGAAAGTGAATAAATAAATATTTATAAACAAATCGGCCGATTTGTTTATATACACTGATTTGACTGATATTGATTGGGTCGATAAATTTTACACGTCGCCCAACTGCACAACTAAAATCTATGTTTGATTGTTTGAAACCCCACACGGGTGTTGGGATGAAATTTGAAGTTCACTCATCCTGATTGATTAAATATGTCGGTCGATTGATTGACAGGCTGTTATAAGCGTTAGAAATCTATATTTGATGCTTATACAGTGTAGTGCACTTTGGTTGATGGTTGATTATTTTTCAATGCTATTATATACATGTGTTGTATGGAATCCATATAATTAACATTATATGGTGATTGATTGGGCCTCATTCCAATCGGGAAAATAATGAATATTATAAAAGAAAATTCATGTGTTGAATATAAAAAAAGGGTCATGTGTTGACGATGTTCATGTGTTGAAAATATTTATGTGTTGAGTAAAATATTTTAATAATAAAATTCATATCTTTATCATATTTAAAATTAGAACTACTTCACGATGGAGTCTAATTAAAAATCAAACGATAGATACCATAGTTTTATAAAATATTTTACATAACAAAATAGTCGTGTGTTTAAAGAAATATAGATTCATGTGTTGAATAGAGTAAATATTCATTTGTTGAATAGAATAAAGAAGTTTTTGAAAAATATAAAGCCGTGTTGATTAGAGTTGCGTTATTTTGACGCGAACGATATTTATATCGATTTTATTCGTTTTACAATGAATATTGAAAAGTGATTTCAAAATTTAATATTATGAAATGAAATTCAAATTGAATTAGATAAAAATTGAAATTGAAATTGAAATTTTATTGAATCAATTTGAAATGAATTCGAATCGAATAGAAAATGAATTCGATTCGAATTGAACAGAAAGTGAATTTGAATTCAAATTGAATAGAAAGTGAATTTGAATTCAAATTGAATAGAAAGTGAAATTGAATTCTAATTGAATTGAAATCAAATAGATTTGAAATTGAAGATGAAGTTGAAATTGTTTTTGAAACGAATTTAAAACGATTTATAAAATACGTTTTAAAAGGAAATCGACAATATATATAATATATATATTATATATATATAATGGCCTGATTAAAACGCGCCGCGCCGCGGTAGTTCGTGAATTTCGACCATTTATTTCAAACGGACATTACGGGAGATCCGACCGTCGGATTCTCCTAAAACCGGAACCGTTGGGTTCGTATCGAAAAGAGCTTTCCAATGAATATTAGAAATTTGAAATCTAACGGTTGGATTTGGAATTATGTCCAAATCAAATTTGGTAAAGGTCGCCGTAAGTGCAGTTCGATGGCCGTTGATGGAAATCGACTGTACGGGCCTTGATAAAATTATGGAAAATATCTATAATTTTTGTAAAATCATAATATGTGAATTGGAAAGAATCGGGCTGAAAAAAATCCATATTTGAAAAGATAAAAATAGATTTTTATCGAAATAAACTAGTTTTGAACTAGAATTAAAATCAATTTATTTTTGAAATAAATAAATTGAATTTGAAAGTGATTTTAAAAATAATCAATATTCCCAATACGTGGATTGGACTGGAGTTGAATCGAAATTATCTTCGGAATATTTCGATGTTGGATTTCGTGACTATACAGATATTGTTATGGGAATTTGAAAGATATATTTTATATCGCTATTTCCAATACGATATATGTTGGTTTCAGAATTTGATATTGAATATAAGCCGATATATTTTCTATTCAGAGCCTTGTATTTAATATCAAATGTGATTTGGGTTTATCGTGAATCGTGTTTTAGAGGGCATTGGTTCTTTAACCCAGTTAAAGGCAAGATGTTGATTTTTGAAAAGATTAAAACTAAGTGGGGTTTTAATGAATCTTTAATTTGATTAAAATGTGAATTGATAATTTAAATTATCAAATCTGAAAGGTGATCGAGAATGGAGTACCACCAGTTTTGCTCCAAAGCGATAGTTAAATCTTTAATTAGATTTGAACGTGAAATGGTAATTAATTTTACCGATAACACCGTGGTGTTAGGAATGGAGTATCACCAGTTTTGCTCCATGGGATATATAGGTTGGGATTGGGAAATAAAATAAATAATTACTTCAGTGTGGTTCGCTAATCCCGACTAGTTTGGAAAACCATAAAATGGTTTGAAATGATATCCAAAGGAAGATTATAGAATAAATTTAGAAGAATTTATCTTGGATAAAATTAATGGGAACATTTCCCTAAGAATGTGATTTTGTGAATAAAAGAATATTATAAATTGGAATGAGGCATTTGTTGTGTTTGTGTAACATTCGTTTATTATACACGTGGGTTATTCAGAAAGGCCGAGTTTATACCCATTCTGAATAACCGATTCGACGAGATGTCGAAGATGAAGACGGTGGTTGAAGACCGGAAGTCTTCACATCGTTTGGGTGATTACTGACGATCTCGATTGGGCTGTACACCCAAGATGAGGGAAACAGTTGGTGATCGTCCAGACCTACTTGGAGATGGATGGATATGCGAGGAAAGTGCCTTCGGTTTCGTTCAGACCCAGAACGAACTTGTAAATGGATTGTGTGTCTGACATTGGATTTTATTCTGTGTTGATTGATCTCTATTAAATATACATCTGTTTGGCGGCAGAGAATTTATTCTCTTGCTTAACGCCCTTCTCTGAGACGTACGAGCTCAGAGGTTGTATATCGATGGACATCAGTCGCATGGAGTGAATTGCCAGTGTGGCATGCGTAAGTGGCAATTGATCAAGGCTTCTGTTGAAAAGAAAAGTCTTGTGGTTGATGATCAAAGCACGGCATGTGTGGCATAGCTTTGTGTATAACGTGAATTCGCGAGCCTCACACCTCGGTATGAGTCAAAAACGGGATACGGACCCAAGGAGTGCACGACGTTTCTTTCTAGCTAGGGTGGTGTCAGTGACCTACCAGCCCTGACATTTATATACTTTTCACCTGTGTGGTTGTTGGATACGAGGCGCCTCAGATATAGGTCTGTAAGGACTGGGAAACGTGTGTTCAGGAATTGCCAATCCTCAAAAGTAAGAGAGGACCGGCCTTGGAGGTTCCAAAGGATCACAGTGGGGTCCTAAGGCATTGCTAGAGTGTCTCGAACGCGGAGAGGAGCTTGCCCCTTACCTCGGCTCATGACGGAAATCCAATTTCCAATACGTGATATTGCGGTTTTAATTGTAGAACCTAGTATGGCGACATAGTGGTATGGGTCATTAATGCCGCCTATGATTGATATTTATGATTGAAATTATTCTGACACTATACACCTATAATAGTATCAAATAATGTGTTTTAAACGTATCAAGCATGCTTTGGCTATTATAAGGTAAAAACCCTATCCTCCGGCTTGCGTTGCATTGTGTGATGGGACCTGGGTCTTATAACAGCTTCATTTTTCTTTATTTAGCATTGCGCTGTTTGTTTTAAGCACTGGTATTCTTGGGAGGAAACCTGTTCCGTGTTATACGGCGTGGTCCCTTGATTTACCTTACTTTAAAAAATAAAGATTAATAACTGTTTTAGTTCTCACACCAGTCACATGACTGACCTGGAGTTTATTGTTTTAACCTAAACTCTGGGTGCCCCTATTTTCCACACGGGCAGCTAGTAGTTTTGGTTTTGCAGATTTATATCCACAGGGTCCTGATTTACAGCTGGAACGATGCTCGGAAAGCTCTGTATCCGTGTATCTCTTCTAGTTGCGTTTTGTATATTTTTTTTCCGCTGCTATGTAATTTATTGTAATCTCTGATATTTATCGAATGTAATTTCTTCATTTATACTCTGTATATTTTTGTATCTGATGGAATTGTTGTAATAACAATGAAATGTTCTTACGTCTGCGTTCATTTGTGTGTTGTTCTCAAAGTATCCGCTCTTTCCTTCACGGGGAAGCAACGGGTCCTTACAATTTATGTCCAAACTAAAATTTCAAATAGTCGCTATGTAATTTATTACTATTTTAATACTAAATAAGCCCTTAAAAACAACCATTTTGCAAACGACCTCTGTTATCGATGAAATTAATTTTGTTGGATCAGGAATGTCAAATTATTGTCAGGTATAAATTTTCATGTCAATTGGAATTAGTATGTAAGCATAGCAAATTTAAATGTATGTTCACTATCAGTTATAGATTTAATTAGCTAGTTAAAAGGTCATTTTTCAAACGGTCTCCAAATTAGACAAAATTAATTTTTTTAGAACCATATTTGGAAAACATAGCTAGATTTCAAATTTCATAATTTTTGAAGTTAGTATGTGGTTGTGGCAAATTAAAATGTATATTCAAATTCAATATTTAACGATATATTTTAATTTTGATAAAAACTGATCAAAACAGCCGAATTGGCTTACGAAACATATCCCATTGTGTCCGGAATGAGGTTGTTTGGCTAGGCATGGCCGTTGTTAGGGTTCATTTGGAGTTCGGAACGTTAAACTTCAAATTTAAGAAACAAAGGAATTGAATAACAATAATATAATGGTATAAATACACTTAAAATCGAAACTCAAATTTTCCAATTACATAGCGCACCGCTAGTAAGAAATAAATGGAAAATCTTCTCCTAATTTATCATCCAAATTAATTCCAATCCATTGAGAATTACAACATGGATCCAAAACAAATATTGTAGAGAATTCTACAAGCTTTAGATCCATATGGATATGATCAAATTCCATTGCAAGATTTGGGGGAAATTGTGGCTCAAAGTGGCGGGTTCCAAACTCGTTTCCAAGGCCGATGGGAAGGCCAAGTTCCTCATGCTGAAGGTGGCGGAAGGTGGTTCGAAGGGATTTGACGTGGTGCTCTTGGATCGGCCGGCGCTGGCTCCAGAAGGCGTGCGCAAGTGGGTGATGGTGACATAGTTTTGGGTTAAGCGTTCGATAGTCGGTCTGGAGATATTACGAAGAAGAGGGTTAATTTTGGGTAACTAAGATATAATTAAATTGTTAAGTAAGTAATTAAAGCAATTAATGTTTAAATGACTGTATCTTGCTCAAATCAAAAAAGAATTTAAAAATTTTGGATGCGTTAGAATCGCGTCGTTGAGCATTACGCATTGTCTATGCTAATTTTTATTAGTTGCATGCAATATCCCTTGAGTTCAACACATGAACTATTCACTAAGTTTATTTTGTTATTAGAAGCGTTGTTTGAATGTACGACACTCGTATTTCAAACAATATGGATGGAAACTTTATGGCACCTTAAATGGCAACGGATGATTATCTATGGTATGATTTGAATGTGAAATTGAGATATTTAACATATTAAAATAATGTTAATGTATATTTGTGCAGTTGAATATCCATTTAAAAATGAACAGTGAATTAATTATTACCTGCTTAAGTAAAATTAGTTAGTTAGAAAAATAATTCGAGTTGAATTAGAAATGAATAAATTCAAGAATCAATAATGAAATTAAATTGATTGAAAACCCCACACGGGTCTTGGGATGATACTTGATTTACACATCTCACTAGTATGCAGTTCGTATGTTAATCGACCGATTAACAAAGCGAAATGAGCATTAATTACTTGATTGAAGCTTATATGGAAAAAAATGCACACTAGATGTCATTTTGGATGTTGACAGTTGTTTCCATTGGTGTCGGTCTTTGATCCTTCTTTTCTGTTGTTGTTCCCAGGCTAGTTACTTCTTCGGAGAGTATTGAACTTGTTGTTCCTCCTTCTTCGGAAGAGATACATGCTTTTGTCTTTGCTCTTAGTAAGGATAGTGCTAGTGGGCCTGATGGCTTTAATGGGGTCTTCTACCAGAGTGTTTGGTCGATCATCCAATCAGATTTCTGTGTAGCAATTAGGTTTTACTTCTCCGGTGGAGATCTGCCTCAGAGATGGACTTCCACCAACTTGGTCCTTATTCCCAAGTGCGAAAATCCTAGCTCGAGTGCGAATTTTCGTCCGATCAGCTTGTGTAGCTTCTCTAAAAAGGTTATTTCAAAGTTCCTAGCCTCTAGGATGGCTCCGTTTCTTCAGCGTGTTATCTCTTCGTCTCAAGCCGGGTTTGTAAAAGGATGATAAATCTCGGATAATGCCCTTTTGGCCCAGGAGCTGGTGTCTCAGATTGATCGGAAGGTCAGGAGCTCTAATGTGGTCGTCAAGCTAGACATGGCAAAAGCTTATGATTGCATGTCTTAGTTTTTCATCATCAAGGTGCTAAGGGCTTTTGGGTTTCCCGAACACATCATCGATATTATCTAGAGGCTCATTTCCAACTGTTGGTTTTCTATTCTCGTCAACGAATTAACTAATGGGTATTTCAAGGGGGAAAGGGACTACGACAGGGTGATCCTATTTCCCCTACTCTTTTCATTATCGCTGCTGAGTCGTTTGTATGTGGCATACATTCACTTACAATAGCTAATTAGATTCTCCAGTTTGGCATCCCTTCGGGCTGCCCGCTTATTTCTTCTTTATCTTTCGTTGACGACATTATCATCTTCACGAATGTAGTCGTCGCTCAGTTCATCATCTCGTCAGCATCATTCAGCAGTGAGAGGTATTCAGGCTAACTCGTTAACTCTGCTAAAAGTTGCTTTATTCCTGCGAATGACTTATCCATAAATAGTTCTGTTTGGATTAAAACCTTTACCAGATTCAAGGCTTCCTCCCTTCCTTTACCGTACCATGGTATAGTTCTTTGCAGAGGACATAAGCTCAACACCATTTTTGACCCCCTTACCGACAAAGATAGGGGAAAGATTATCAGGTGGAATGTGGCATTGCTCTCTCATGCTGGGAGACTGGTTCTCATAAAGTCAGTGCTTGACTCTATAGGATTGCATGTCTTTGCAGCTATGACTCCTACCTCGTCCTTTTTTCGGTTTTATCGATCTTTAGCATCATCCTTTTTTGAGGTATAAAGGATAATGCTAGTCGTCACCATTGGATTTGTTGGGACATCGTTTTTCGTCCTAAAAGTGAAGAGGGCTTCCGCCTCAGAAATCCAAAGGATACCTGTACTTCTTTTGCTTGCAAGCTATGGGTAAGGTTTGATGCGAACGATTCCTTATGGGCGATGTTCCTTCACATCAAGTACCGTAGGCTTCAAGACGTGGACTTCTCCGATACCCTGTCATAAGCTAGTAAGACATTGAAACAAATGCAATCCGTTAACGCCTTTTCGGATTCACATGGTTGTGGATCTGCTTTGGACGACAGTCCCTTCTTGATTAAGGCAGATGGTGTCGGCAAGGATTCCAACTCCACATCTCCCTCTTTTTTATTTCATTTAAGATGTTCGCATTCCCCCGAAGGTCTCTCTATATATGTGGCGGACCCTGAATGATGGGCTACCAATAGACGAGAACCTCCATTCCTTTAGTGTCTCATTGCAGGTGCTGTGGGTCAGGTGAAACGGAATCCATTGTTCGTTTACTTTTCTTTGGCTATTCGACCAATTCTATTTGGAATTACTTCGAAAACTTGATCGGTCTTCGAAGAAATGTGACTTCTCTCACTGATTTACTGAGATTCTGGTGGGTAGGTATCTCAGGTAAATATGTTCGCTTGATCGTTTTTTGTTTAATTCCTTGTCTTATTTTCTGGCATATCTGGTGCTCGCGGAATAAGGCGATTTTAGATGTGGTCCCGATGGACCCACCTACCATCATCCTAAAGGTAAGGAATGATGTGTTCCTTGCGTTTCGTGGTCCTCTGTTTAGACGTTCTATTGGTCCCAGATCGAGGCGGTTGGCTGGTACTTTTGATGTTACATCAGTACCTTCTAACCCCCGAGCTGGGATAGGATGAACCTGTCACCTTGAGGTTAGCAGGTTCTTTCCCAATAACCTCCTCCCCTCTTTACAATTTTACTCTGTTTGCTAGTACTGCAGGGCCTGGATTTACAGGTTTTGGACGATCGTTGGACTTTGGATCTTCTGGTTCTGGAGTAGTTATCTTCATACCAGAGCAATCAGTCTGCTGGAGTTGGCTGCTTCATCTTCCATGGAGTTGCTCATTGTTTTCCAGGTCCTAGACATTGTCTTTCGGGTCGTGTCTCTTGGTCGTATGCCCTGTTTACAAGTCGCCATTCCACTGTATCGATTTTGGCCTGATGGGTTATAGGTAGTTGATGTATTATGAGGGACTTTTGGAGAGTATATTGGGAGAGTTCATTCTTTTAGAGTGTTTCTTTTCTCATGTATTATTTGTTGTTTTTTATCGGAGGGACTTTTGTATTGTGTTGGAGTAGATATACTTCACTATCGGGTGGTGGCCTAGCCGAAACTCGACTCTTGAAGTATGATGGGCGGTGGTTTATCCAGAGCTCATCATTTCTACCTCCATACACATTTGGTCATAGTCTGGGATAGTATGTACATTATGTTACCTGTCTCGCATTTTGGCAGCTATTGTGGACTATGTGTGTGTTTGTATATATATAAACACACACACATTTGAGAAAAAAAGTATATGATACATGTAATCCATATAAATTTATTTACATGGATATTGTTTGAAATTTTATTAAAATCCAGAATAAGTTTGAATAATTATAATATACAGTGAAATTTGAAGCTGATTTCGATGTCCGATTTTGGATGGACAAAAAATATATCAAAATACTAATGAATATTTATAATGGAAATGAATTGATTTGAATTAATTTTCATACAAAAATGAGTTGTTCAAGTTTATTGTGAAATGAATTATATTTTCAAAATATGAAGCCGAATTAAGTATAAAAAAGCTATTTTAACTTGAATGGATTTTTATATCGATTTAATTTATTTTTATAATGAATACCGGGAAACTGAATTTCAAAATCTGACATTTCGAAAATATTATTATTTTGAGATTATAATAATATAGAAGATTCAATTTTAATTTAAAATTGAAATGGAAGAAAAATCATTTTTACAGAAATTTATAAACATTTTATAAGATATGTTTTGAATGGAAATCAACGAAATATATGATATATATATTTAAATGGTTTGAATAGAACGTTTCGCGCAGCGACCGTTCGCGAATTTTGACCATTAACTTTGAATGGACGTAACGGGAGATCCGATCAACGGATTCTCCTAAAACTGGAACCGTTAGGTTTGTATCAAAAAGATCTTTCAAATAAATATAAGAGGTTTAAAGTTGAATGGTTAGATTTTAAAATATGTCCAAATTAATTTTAGAAAAGGTCGCTATGAATGCGGTTCACTAGTCAAATTGGAAACCGACTGTAAGGGCCTTAATAAAATTATAAATAAATTATAAAATCATAATAAATGATTTGGAAAGATTTTGGATGAAATATTCCAAGTTTGAAAAGATAAAAGATATTTCTATCTGAATGAACTAGTAAATAACTTGAGTAATAACACAATGAATTTTAAATTAATGAATGGGATCTGTAAATGGTTTTAATAAAACCAGAGGCTTCCAATATATGAATTGGAATGGATTTGAATGAAAATTATCTTCAGATATTTACAATATTTGGTTACGTGATACGGATGTCGTTGAGGAATTTGAAAGATATTGATAGCATTATTCCAAAATGATGTTTATCAGTTGTAGAATTTGGTATTGAATGTAAGTCGACATGATTCTCATTTAAGATCTTATATTTAATATCAAATTGGATTTTGAGTTCATGGTGAATGGTATTTAAGCCACTTGTGAAAGTAATAAATCCTTTAATTAAGATTTAAGGAAGTTTTCCAGTTTGTTAATTAAATTGGAATTGAATGGAATTCGATTAATAATAATCACGATGAGTTCTAGTGAAGGAATACGTTTACTATTTATGGAATTCAAAAGGCCTTTCTGTTATTCCACTTATAGTATTAGTCAGATACGGAAATTTATAACAATTATAAATTGTCCAGATTTCCGTGAAGATTCCATATTAAATGGAAGATGATTTTGGGTTGTCGTGAGTGATGTTTTAAATGACATTTGTTCTTTAATCCAGTTAAAGATAGGATTAATTCCGTAAATCGAGTAATCATTAAATAATGATTTTTGAAGATTAAAACTAAGTTGGAGTTTTAATGAATCTTTAATTAGATTGAAATGTGAATGGGATACTTAAATTTATCAAACAAGAGAAGTGTTCAAGAATGGAGCACGACAACATGCGACAGTTAAATCTTTAATTAGATTTGAAGGTTAAATGGTAATTAATTTTACCGATAACATAATGGATGTTCGATATGGAGTACTACCAGTTTTTCTCCATGGGATGAATAGGTTGGGACTGAGAATAATAAAATAAATGATTACTTTGGTAAGGCTCGATAATCCCGACTAGTTTTATAAACCTTAATTTGGTTTAAGTAGTGAAAAGATAAAATAAAATCTACTGAAAATGATATCTGAAGAGGGATTAAACAATAAGTTTAAAAGAACCTATCTTTGATAAAATTAATGGGACCCTTTCCCCAAAGATATGAATATTTGAATAAAAGAATATTATGGATTGGTATGAAATGCATGTTGTCTTTGTGTATTTATCACATGATTATAAAGATACGTTAGTTATTCAGAAAGATCGGGTTTAACCCATTCTGAATAACTGTTACGTCGATCAAAAATCGAAAATGAAGATGGTGGTTGAAGATTGGAGATCCTCACATCGTTTGGGTTATTTCTGGTGTCTCACTTGGAAAGTACACCCAAGTCGAGGTTATATGTGGTGGTCGTTCAAACGTACTTGAAAATCGACTGGATATGCAAGGACCACTCTCTTGTATTGGACATATGGGACGAGGAATAAGGTGCCACCGATTTCGTTTAGACCTAGAATGAACTTGTAAATGGATTTTATGTTTGGCATTGTATTTCGTTTCATGTTTGACTGATTTCTATTAAATATGCATCTGTTTGGTGGCAGAGGATTTATTCTCTTGCTTAACACCCTTTTCTGAGATGTATGAGCTTAGAGGTTATATATTGATAGATATCAGTTGTATGGTATGAATTGACAATGTGGCATGCTAAGATACAAATGGTCAAGGCTTTTATTAAAAAGAAGAGCTTGTAGAAGATGATCAAAACACCGCTTTCATATAGCACCGGTTGGTGCATAGCGTTAATTCGTAGGCCTCACACCCCGGTATGAGTCAAAAACGGGATAGTGACTACAATGTGTGCATGCATTTCTTTCTAGCTAGAAGTGGTGTCATGGTATGGAGCCCAGACATTTTTACTTATGTGTATGATGGATTGCGAGGTGCCTCGAATTTGATTGGTCGACAATGGCCATTTTGGAGGTCCGATAGGATCAGGATATGTATTGTTCATGAATAACCAATCCACAAAAGTAAGAGTGGACCGACCCTGAAGATCCAAGGGTTACTAAGGGTGTGATCCTGAAGCATTTGCTAAAGTGACTCGAAACTGGTGAGGAGACATCCCTTGCCTCGACTCATATATGTAATCCAATTTCCAATATGTGACTTTTCAGTTTTAGTTGTAAACTTATATAGCGACATAATACATGGTACCTACGTCATCTGTGATTGATACATTTATATTCAAAGTCATTTTCTACACTATGCAATTACAGTAATATCAAAATTATTTGTTTTAAAGCGCACCAAGCAAGTTTGGCTACTATAAGGTAAAACTCTATCCTTCGGCTTGTGTTACATTGTATGATGAGACCTAAGTCTTATAATAGCTTCATTTTTCAAAAAGCTTTGCATTTTTTTACGTTTTAAACTAGTATTCATGTGGAGTAAACCCGTTCCATTTCATACGGCATGGTCTCATGATTTTCCCACTTTTAAAGTAAAGTTTTAAAAACTGTTTTAAGTCCTCACACCAATCCCACGAATGACCTGGAGTTTATTGTTTTCACCTAAACTCTGGGTGCCCATATTTTCCACACAGGAAATTAGTAGTATTGGTTTTGCAGATTTTCTTTTAACAGGATCTTGGTTTACAGCTAGAGCTATAATTGGAAAGCTTTATATCCGTATATTTCTTTCAGTTGTGTTAGTTGATGTTTTCCTGCTGTGCATTGTATTTATACATTTTATTTCCGCTGCTATGTAGATTATTCATCTTTGATATCATTTTTCCCCTTTGTAATATTTATTCGTACTCTGGTATTTTTGTACTTTGTTGTAAATTGTTTAATAATAATGAAAATTTATGTTGTCCTATGTTCTGATGTGTCGTGTTCTCAAACAATCTGCATTCTCAAACGGTCTTGATTGGTTTAGCGATCGATTCGGACAGGGCGAAGTTCGGTGCATAACATTCGGCTCCGATACCACTGTTATGTAACGACGATCGAAACAAAGCCCTCTTCCTTCTACATAGGACGCATTCATATGAGTTCACACAGACATGCTTGTAACAAAAGGAATCCCTAGTGTCACGTTCTCATCAACTCATATTTGTACTCCACTTCTTCAATTTGTTTTGTGATGTGGGACTATTTATTCAAACTGCCATTCCAACCTTAACAACATGTGAGGCAATCCTAACAGAAACGTCACAAAAAAGTTGTACAGGAATTTTTGTTTAGCTTTAGAACTTATTAGAATGAGAATATGATTTAGGATTCTAAAACTCGAAAAAAAAACTAATGCCTAGATTTACGGAAAATTTGGGCAGCGTCTCCTTTGTACGGCTTGATTGGACAAATTTACAAAACACATAGATATATTAATATACATCTAATCCACACAGTGAGACATCCCTATTTAGGAGAAACAATATACAAAACCCAAAAATGTTTATTAATTCGAGATACATACCTTTTATTAGCGTATTAAGCATATGTGCTTATTTTTTTCGTAGCAATTAGGCGCAAAAGCGAGCTCCATAAGCGAAGCAGGCCATTGTACCTACTAAAACATTCAACAAACAAATGAGAATCAAGTATGTACTCATATGAAGGGATGAGAATATGTATAACATAATTAATGCGTAATATACATTCAAGAGTAATTAACAGCAAGATGGACATTAAATAAAAACTCGCATAGCTCGGTTGGTCTGATTTGATTCATTGTTATGAGGTGTAGGGTTCAATACCAGCCAGTACAATTTTATTACATTTTTTCTAGAAATATATTTTTCTCTTTCCTACAGCAGCAACCTTCCCTGCAACTGCAAACGCTGCCACGCTAGTGGTAGCCCATCACTACTACAAGAAGTAATGTTGTTTTTCTAAAAAAAAAACCTATAGCAGCAGCTGCTGCACTAATGGCAGCAGCCCTTAACTGCTGCTAAAAAAATACACTCTTCACATGATAAGAACACAATCAAAGCTCTTCATTCACACAATTTATCGTTTAGTTTAAAATTTGGATGCATGTAACAATTCTTCTTAAACTCTTAAAGGATGCATGGAATTGGCCAGAGGTTAATCCTTTGCTATCATATGGAAAGGAAGATAAATGCCTAGTGGTAGATATGCAAGCTTCGTCTATGTTTCATTTCAATAAAAGGAAACGTTCAAGGAATTCTTTCCTTTCTATATGAGATATTCAAGACATTTCAATAAACCTTAACTTTTGTATGATGTCAACTCATCCTTTTCTTCCTAAAGTTCATTTTACTTTTAAGTAAGCTGCAAACTTCCCACTTTTTATGATAATCCTTTTAAGTTCTTATTTATAAATCAACATACCGTGTTCAAGTATATATTCAATCCTTAATAGCATTAAATTAAACTTCAAAATCAACTATTCAAATATAGAATACCCATATGGATTTTTTTTCTGGTGGAAATTATATAAAATAATATTCACAAGCCTTTGTTATAAAATTTCGAAACATATATTAGTTTACAACCATGTAATTCATTACTATAGGATTTTCAAATGTAATTATAAAACTATTAATTAATCTCTCTACATTTGTTATTAGTTAAACACTTGTTTCAAATTTTATAATTATTGAGAACATATTTTATAAGTTCTTGACCAAATAACCTAGTTTAAACTCATAAACCAACATATAAGTTAAGTATATAATTTCAATTCAATTTATATTACATTAGATTCATGTCAATAAAAATCTATATTTATTCTTAACGTCACATACGTTAAATTTGTATCGTTAATATTTATTTTAAAACTTTCTTAAGTTAGAATTTCTGAAACAAATAGAATTCAATTCAAATGAACGTAAAATGATTTTTTTTTGTTACTTTTCAAAATCATGCTCTTTTCTTAATCTTATGGATATACTGAAATTTTAGCCAATTTCCAAATTCATGTATATACTCATAAGTCATTATTTCTTTACATGGCCATTTTAGTTCAAATCTATATCATTTTAAAATGCCTTAAAGTTACAATTTTTTTATCATACTTTATAAAATTCATTATATTCCATAAGTTTAAAACAAAAACAAAAATCACATAAACCACTATTTTAGTTTCAAATTCATATAAGGTAAATGTTTATATTTCCATAGATACCCTAATAGGTTTCTAGTTGAATACAGTTATTTTAAATCAATTTTTTTTATCTCATATCTATTTAACTTAGAATAAAGTTCAATGATTTCATATTATACTACTTATAGTTTATAACTTAAATTACACTTGGAAAGTATTATTATTTACACAACCAATATAAGTTCAACCAACTTATATATTTTCCAAATTATCACTTTCAATTTTGTACTTGTACAAATTTGTTAATATAATATTTATTGGATCACAACAAATATCCATTTCAATATCTTAAATAAACCACTTATTAAGGGTTTTCAATTTATTCTTAAGGAAATTTTACAATATAAGACCTCCCAAATGCTTAGTTTGATTCATATAGCCAAGAGTTTATACCTTAGTTATTTACTCATTTAATTTATTATTATTATTCACAAAAGATTTATATTTAAATTCTCTTGTATTACTTATTTTATTTAGGGTTTCAAACTATCTTAAGAAATTTCGTACTATAACATTTCCAATTTACTTAATTTGATTTATTTAACCAATTGTTTTATTATTTAGTTATTTATTCATTTAAGTTTTATTTCAAAATTCTCAAAACTATTTATTAAGTTAGATTCAAGTTAAATTTAGGGAAATAATCTAAAAGCTGAATTAACTGATGATTCTAATCAGTAAGAAATTTCCAAAGGACGGTTACTCAAATAAATTAAATTAAAATTAGAGAAAAAAGATAGATTCTAATTTCCTAAGAAAGCATAAAACAAGGTTGAAACTCGGATTTTGGGAAATCCTAAACTAAGAAATTCTAACTACAGAGACGAACGCATAATTTCTAAACAAGTTTAAACCTTTCAAAACAAGATATATATATATATATATATATATATAATTCTGTTAAAGTCATTTTAAACCCATTTTGAAATTATTTTATATTTAAAACACGCTTTCTCTCTCTAGAAGGATTTTGAGATGATTTTACTCATTCTAGGCTATTGCTACCCTAACTCTAATGAGTTTTTCAACCCCATAAACAAAGGTTTATGTAAAACCAAAGCTCTAATACCATTTTGTAATGACCAGTCTTTTTAACCGCTTCAAGTCGGTAATTAAGCAAACTCGAACAATTCAAAACGACAAGTTGTTATCGCTTACCGTGTTTAAACAGAATCAACATAAAATCACAACATAGAAATAGACAACATCTCATAGCGGAATCTTTTATTACAAAATATTATCAGAGTTATACAATATTTCACACAAACTAAATTTTGAAAATTCAATCTTTCATTAGTTGGTTTATAAAAGGTTATTAAAATTGAATCTTTATATCCGAAATAATTTTATTAAATTTCAAAACAATCTTTACAGGTAATTTAACCTTTATATTGAGAATAAGGACTCTTATATTAAATTATTACATTAAAATTAATTTATATTAAATTTAAATCAATTTACATTATAAATTTAGCTTAAATTAAAACTTAACTAAAATAATTACTTGTTACAAATTATACTTGTAAACACCCTAGCAATAAATCCAATTTACTTAAACTTAACATTCAAGAAAATTTGAGTAAATTTTATTTCGAGCCTTAATCCAAATTTAGTACTTAAATTATATTCCAAAATCGATTTATTAAAGTCGATACATACTCAAAACATTTTAAAATTAATTTTATCGACCACATTGTCCGTATATAATTTCCTATCCTATGGTCAAGTAAATCAGATATAAATCATTTCAACCCGTTTAATAAATTTAGGGTATATATCATCTAAACTCGAATCCCACTGCAGTCAGCTTATTTTCCTAAATCTGTACGGTTATCCAGATATGTATCATTTTAACCTGCTTATTTAATTTTCCTAAATCTACAGGGAACTTGCAAAGTAATAACAGCCAAATCATGGTATAACTTCCATTGCATCCATATAGTGTCAAATGTCGGTAGTGTGCTCGCCACGTGTGCCCAAATAAATAATGATGGATTTTCTATTGCAATCCTAACATTTCATTTTACATTTCAAATATTTAATTCACTTAATCATTAGTTAGTCATAAATGAGGGGAAGCTTACCTTTCGAGGCAAGATGAAGGTGTCGCATAGCAAATTGACATTGAAACGGATACGAGAACTATTTCTAGCAGCGACGACACATTAAACTGGTTTATGCACATATACACACACTTTTGTGTGTATATACATACATATATACCAGTGGTACTACAAGCACGAATTATAAGCTATGATAAGACTCGAACAATGCAATCTTGGTTTGAACCAACGACATCAAATTACAGCCTAATTATAGCTTGCATAGAATTATATGAATTCAAATTCAGCAAAGGAACTACCATTCACTACTAGCAACTTAAAAACGATGATTCCTACAAGACAACAATACTCTAAATTACCACAAGTGAAACACCTTCATTTTATTACAACCTTTATTATTATTATTGAGACGACCCGAAATCCCCCTTACGGGAAAGCCTGGATTGTACTGAGGACAAGCCACATCAGAACACAAACAGAAGAACATTTCATTGCTTATTACAGCAATTCCATCAGAATACAAGAATATACAGAGTATGAATAAATATTACACATCAGAAAAATATCAGAGATTCAATTTACATTACATAGCAGCAGAAAAATAATACAAAACACAACTGAAAGTAATACACGGATACAGAGCTTTCCGAGTATCGTTCTAGCTGTAAACCAGGATCCTGTAAATATAAATCTGCAAAACCAAAACTACCAGCTGCCCGTGCGGAAAATAGGGGCACCTAGAGTTTAGGTTAAAACAATAAACTCTAGGTCAGTCATGTGACTGGTGTGAGAACTAAAACAGTAATCTTTTGATTTTAAAGTTAGGTAAATCAAGGGAAAATGCCGTATAACATGGAACGGGATTCCTCCCAAGAATACCAGTGCATAAAACAATAGCGCAATGCTAAATAAAGAACAATGAAGCTATTATAAGACCCAGGTCCCATCACATAATGCAACACAAGCCGGAGGATAGAGTTTTACCATATAATAGCCAAAGAATGCTTGATACGCTAAATTTCATCTTTTATTATTACTATAAGTGTGTCAAAACAATTTCAATCATAAGTATCAATCATAGACGGCATAAGTGCCCCATACCACTATGTTGCCATATATAGGTTCTACAATCAAAGCCGCAAAGTCACGTATTGGAAGTTGGATTCCCATTTGTGAACCGAGGCAAAAGATAGTCCCCTACCAATTTGAGACGCTCTAGCCTGTGTCTCAGGACCCAGACTTAGGTGGGCCCTTGGATCGTCTAGGCCGGTCCACCGATGTGGATTAAAATGCCTGAACACTGCGTTTCCCCGCCCTTTGGGGCGTCAATGAGCCAAATGACTCCATCGGCTCCACATAGTCACTGATATATCCGAGGCGCCTCGCAATCCAACAACCACACAGGTGAAAATAATATAAATGTCAGGGCTGGTAGGTCACTGACACCACCCTAGCTAGAAGGAAACGCATGCCTTCCCTGATGTCCTCTCCCGTTTTTGGTTCACAACCGGGGTGTGAGGATCGCGAATTAACGCTACACAAAGCTATGCCACAGAGGCCGTGCTTTGATCATCAACCACAAGGCTCTGCTTTTCAACAGAAGCCTTGATCATTTTCATCTTAGCATGCCACACAGGCAAACCACTTCATGCAACCGATATCAATCAATCACACAGAATGATATCCAATGTCAGACACACAGTCCATTTACAAGTCCGTTCTGGGTCTGAACGAAATCGGAGGCACCTTGTACCTCGCATATCCATCGATCTCCAAGTACGTCTGGACGATCACCAGCTGATTCCCTCCTCTTGGGTGTACAGCCCAATCAAGATCATCAGTAATTATCCAAACAATGTGAAGACCTCCGGTCTTCGACCACCGTCTTCATCCTCGACACATCGTCGAATCAGTTATTCAGAATGGGATAAACCCGGTCTTTCTGAATAACTCGCGAATATAATAAACAAGTGTTACAAAAACACAACATACGCCTCATTCTAATTCAGAATATTCTTTTATTCAATATTCTTATACTTTGGGAAAGGTTCCCATTAATTTTATCAAATATAAATTCTTTAAATTAATTCTTTAATCTTCCTTTGAATATCAATTCAAACCAAATTATGGTTTATCCAAACTAGTCGGGATTAGCGAACCTTACCGAAGTAATCACTTGTTAAATTTCCCAACCCCAACCTATTCATCCCATGAAGTAAAACTGGTCATACTTCATATCTAACACCACAGTGTTATCAGTAAATTCAATTACCATTTCACGTTCAAATCTAGTTAAAGATTTAATTATCGCCTGAAGCAAAACTGGTGATACTCCATTCTCGATCATTTCAATCTAATTAAAGATTCATTAAAACTCCGCTTGGTTTTAATCTTCCCAAAAATCACTATCAATGATTATTTGACTTGGGAAATCATATCCTGTCTTTAACTGGGTTAAAGAACCAATGTCATTTAAAACACAGTTCACGATAAACCCAAAATCACATTCCATTACAATGGAATCTTCATGGAAAACAAATCGATATATATAATCGATATAAACTTCCAAATCCGACTAATAATATAAATGGAATAACGGCAAAGCCTTTTAAATTACAGATATATTAGTTGTCTTCCTCCACAGAAATTCACTTCGATTATTACCAATTCGAATTCCATTCCATTCCAATTTATTTTATTAAATTGGAAAACTTTACTTTGGAAAATCTCCTTTAAATCTTAACAAAAGATTTATAAATTCCAAATCACATTTCACTGTAAATCGGGTTAGAGAACGAATGTCGTTAAAACACAGTTCACGATAAACCCAATTCACATTCCATTAATTATCGGGTTAAAGAACAAGTGTTATTTAAAACACCATTCACGATAAACCCAAAAATCAATTCAAATTCAATTCCAATTAAATACCATTTAATCGGTATACTTCATTAAATATAAATAAAAAGATTTAATCTTTTTCTCAACTGGGTTTAAGAACAGTGTTAATGAAGACACCATTCACGACAAACCCAAATCCCATTTGATATTAAATACAAGGCTCTGGATAGAAAATATATTGGCTTATATTCAATATCAAATTCTACGACCAACAAATATCATATTGGAAATAACGATATAAATATATCCTTCAAATTTCCATAACAATATCTATATAATCACGAAATCCAACATCGAAATATTCCAAAGACAATTTCGAATCAAATCCATTTCCACTTTATATATTGGAAATTTTGGTTATTTTTAAAACCCTTTCAAATCCAATTAATTTATTTCAAAAATAAATGGATTATAATTCTAGTTCAATACTAGTTCATTTCGATAAAAATCTATTTTTATCTTTTCAAATATGAAATTTTTCATCCCAATCCTTTCCAAATCATTTCTTATGATTTTATACAAATTATTGCTATTTTTAATAATTTTATCAAGGCTCGTACAGTCGATTTCCATAAATGGCCATCGAACTACACTTACAGCGACCTTTTTCAAATTTGATTTGGAAATAATTCCAAATCCAACCGTTAGATTTCAAATCTCTAATATTCGATAGAAAGCTCTTTTCGATACGAACCCAACGGTTCCAGTTTTAGGAGAATCCGACGTTCGAATCTTCCGTAATGTCCATTCGAAGTCAGTGGTCGAAATTCGCGAACTGCCGAGGCGCGGCGCGTTCTATTCAGGCCAATATATATATATATATATATATATATATATATATATATATATATATATATATATATATATATATATTTTGTCGATTTCCTTTCAAAACGTATTTTATAAATCGTTTTAAATTCGTTTTCAAAACGATTTCAACTTCCTATTCAATTTCTAATCAAAATTGAATATTCCATATCATCGATATATAAATGATAATATTTTCAAAACATTAGATTTTAGAATCAATTCCTTTTCGATATTCATTATAAAAATGAATAAAATCGATATAAATATCGTTCACGTCAAAATGGCGTCAATCTAACTAGCACGGCTTTACATACTTCAATAACTTCGTTATTCTAATAAACAAATGAATATTTTCTTCAACACATGAATATATACTTTATTCAACACATGAATATTTATTGATTCTTACTACAATAAAAATGTGAACTTTATTGTATAAATATTTCGTTCAACACTTGAATTCCCTTTTATTCAACACATGAATATATATTTCATTCAACACATGAATTTTCTTTTATTCAACACATGAATATATATTTTATTCAACACATGAATTTTCTTTTATTCAACACATGAATATATATTTTATTCAACACATGAATTTTCTTTTATTCTTTATTTTCCAAATTGGAATGAGGCCCAATCAATTACCATATAATGTTAATTATAGGGATTCCCTACAATACATGGATATAATAGCAACAATAAATCATCAACCATCATCCATAGTGCACCACACAACTGCATAGGCATTAAATATAAATAATTAACGCTTACACAGTCTGTCAACCAATCGATCGACAAACAGCTAAATAATTGGGATTAGTGTACGACAAATATCATCCCAACACCCGTGTGGGGTTTCCAATCAACAAATACAGATTTTTATTTGTGCAGTTGGGCGATGTGTAAAATTTATCGTCCCAATCAATATCAGTCAAATGGGTGTACATAAACAAATCGTCCGATTTGTTTATAAATATTTATTTTATATACACGTTAAAAATTATATTTTTAACTATAAAATATTTGTTCATTCCACATCAGACAATAAAATTTCACAACACATCAATCAAACAAACAAGTCATCCACGGTCTGTGGACGACGGGTGTCGGGTGCTGCTAAGCACCGTCTGTATCCTAGTATATATTTCAAACTAGAAATTAAAATTAAAGTGAGTATTTCACACCTTGGGGTTCCACTCCATCAGTCTTTCTTTCTGAACGGTTTGAATTTGTTCGAAATTCCAACACATCCTTTTCACGCTGTTCATATATAAAAATCACATTTTTATTTCACCGCTGCATGGATAAAAATCACATTTATATCACTTCGCTATATTTATAAAAATCAAATTTTTATAGTACTAAAAATCGAATTTTTATATAACGCTAGTACGTAAATAAAAGTCCAATCTTCTCATAAACAAAAATCGTATCTTTCCCTTTTAAAGATCTAATCTTTTTCCTTTTTAAAAATCAAATCTTTTTCCCTTTTTAAAAATCAAATCTTTTTCCTTTTTAAAAATCAAATCTTTTTTCCTTTTTAAAAATCAAATCTTTTTAAACTAAAAATCCTATATTCTTTGTCTTTTTAAACAATAATATTTATATCTTCAAATTCGTTCACGTCAAAATGGCGTCAATCTAACTAGCACGGCTTTACATACTTCAATAACTTCGTTATTCTAATAAACAAATGAATATTTTCTTCAATACATGAATATACACTTTATTCAACACATGAATATTTATTGATTCTTACTTACAATAAAAATGTGAACTTTATTGTATAAATATTTCGTTCAACACATGAATTCCCTTTTATTCAACACATGAATATATATTTCATTCAACACATGAATTTTCTTTTATTCAACACATGAATATATATTTTATTCAACACATGAATTTTCTTTTATTCAACACATGAATATATATTTTATTCAACACATGAATTTTCTTTTATTCTTTATTTTCCAAATTGGAATGAGGCCCAATCAATTACCATATAATGTTAATTATAGGGATTCCCTACAACACATGTATATAATAGCAACAATAAATCATCAACCATCATCCATAGTGCACCACACAACTGCGTAAGCATTAAATATAAATAATTAACGCTTACACAGTTTGTCAACCAATCGATCGACAAACAGCTAAATAATTGGGATTAGTGTACGACATATATCATCCCAACACCCGTGTGGGGTTTCCAATCAACAAATACAGATTTTTGTTTGTGCCGTTGGGCGATGTGTAAAATTTATCGTCCCAATCAATATCAGTCAAATGGGTGTACATAAACAAATCGTCCGATTTGTTTATAAATATTTATTTTATATACACGTTAAAAATTATATTTTTAACTATAAAATATTTGTTCATTCCACATCACACAATAAAATTTCACAACACATCAATCAAACAAACATGTCATCCACGGTCTGTGGACGACGGGTGTCGGGTGCTGCTAAGCACCGTCTGCATCCTAGTATATATTTCAAACTAGAAATTAAAATAAAAGTGAGGAGTACACACCTTGGGGTTCCACTCCATCAGTCTTTCTTTCTGAACGGTTTGAATTTGTTCAAAATTCCAACACATCCTTTTCACGCTGTTCATATATAAAAATCACATTTTTATTTCACCGCTACATGGATAAAAATCACATTTATATCACTTCGCTATATTTATAAAAATCAAATTTTTATAGTGCTAAAAATCGAATTTTTATATAACGCTAGTACGTAAATAAAAGTCCAATCTTCTCATAAACAAAAATCGTATCTTTCCCTTTTAAAGATCTAATCTTTTTCCTTTTTAAAAATCAAATCTTTTTCCCTTTTTAAAAATCAAATCTTTTTCCTTTTTAAAAATCAAATCTTTTTTCCTTTTTAAAAATCAAATCTTTTTAAACTAAAAATCCTATATTCTTTGGTTTTTTAAACAATAATATTTATATCTTCAAATCAAAGTTGAAATCGTATTTTTTTAACTAAGCAAAAATCCGACGTTATAACTATGTTTCATATATTTAAAAATAATGCCATTAAAATTTTTAAAACCAATTTTATATATAAATAATCTAAAAAACAGAATTTTCAGTTCTATATATTGATTTTAAAAACTGATTTTATTATGCTATATTTTTATTTTAAAAACTGATTTTAAACAATGTTGATTAATAAAACATGCACCGCGGTAAACTGCTCAGAATTAGGTTTTGATTGTTCGCGAATCTGAAAGCACTTGGGGGAGATCGGCTTACACCACAACGACGGCCTAGGAGGGGTGCACCACTGCGCTGAACGACGTCGGGTTCGACGTTGAATCCAAGGCGGGAGCTGCGTGCGAAAGGCGCGAGTTTGAGTGCATATTCTGAGCAAAATACCCAACTCCAGATGCCAATACCCCTATGGATTTGAAAAGGGTGGAGAATACTACGATTTTGCTTTAAGAATTTGTGGATTTCATTTAATGGATCAAAAGAAATCGAAGAGGGAAGTTTGGAACTAATTTCCGTCGTTCGCGGTTTCCACTGGCGGCTTGGTTTTGAAATTAACGGGGGTTTCTGGCCTATGAGGATTTTTCTTTCTATTTATATAAATATTTTATTCTAATTCTAAAAATACTTGTTTCTTGCCACGAACCTCAAATCAAACCCAACGATTGTTGCCCCTAGCTAATTACCCCCATTCCGAACACAGTGGGATATGTTTCGTAACCCAATTCGGCTGTTATGATCAGTTCCTACTAAATTTAAAATATAAATCACTATATTTTGAATTCAAATGCGCATTTTAATTTACCGTGGCAACATACTGACCCTGAAAGTTCCAGAAAAATTATTTCTAACTTCGTATTGACGATACGGTCCTAACAAAACTAATTTCGTAAAATTCTGAGACTGTTTGAAAAATGGCCATTTTCTGGTCGATCGAAATTGACTGAAACTGTCAAAACACGTTTAACTTTGCCACGCTCACATATTGATTTCAAAAATTATGGAAATTTGAATCTAGTAATAATTTGACATTCCGGTCCCAAAAAAAGTGGTTTCGTCAAAAACAGAGGTCGTTTGCAAAATGACTATTTTTAAGGGCCAGAATTCCACAACGACTATTCTGAAATTTCAATTGGACATAGCTTTTTATCCCCGCTATGAAATATCAATTTTTCGGATTCATTGGAAAGAAATCTTCAAATAGATTCTAATATTTTTGGTTTCGCTAAAATCCGGTTTATTTTGAATTCTGTACATTCGTTGGAACTTTTAAGTCGAATTTCCAAACAACCGCACCATTTTCAATTCCTTTTATAATTAAAAATAAATATTTATATTCTAACGTTGATTCAAATAAATATATACATTCTAATTCTATTAAAAATAAATTTCTTGTCGTTATTATTTAAAATAATTCATTTTAAATATTCAAAATTCATCAAAATTGCCAAAATAAATTTTTTAAATTGGCTCGGATTTCCGGGTTATTACAATTATATACAATTGAAAAAGAGAAAGGGGAAACTATATGTAGGTTTACCTCTTCTTTCGGGTGAACCAAATCGTTGCTCACGACAATCAACGAGGAGAACCAAATTAGTTAAATGCTGGAAAAGTTGTCAAGTGTGGCCCAAACTCTTAGGTTGGCCAAGGTTTAGCGAAGGCAAAGGGGGCGCGATGTGGATCAGGTGCATGCGTTGATCGAATCCAGGGACACCAACTCCGAGTTGCACAAAAAAGAGAAGCCAGCAGGGTTGGAGGAAGTCGGAGGTCTATGCGAACTTGTTGAAAGTAGTTACGTTGATAGATGTGCCTATGTAACAACCCGAAAAATCAGAACCAATTTAAAATTTTATTTTAAGGAAATTTTAACAGAAATTTGTTCAGAATCTAAAATTTGGATTTTTTAAAAAACAACAAAGCCCTTAAAAATAGATATTTTGCAAACGACCTCCGTTTTTTACGAAACCACTTTTGTTGGATCCTGAATGTCAAATTATTGCTAGGTTTAAAATTCCATAATTTTTGGAATTAATGTATGAGCGTGGTAAATTAAAATGCGTTTGTTAATTTTTGTTTGAATTGGATCGACCAGAAAATGGCCAATTTCAACCGGTCTCCAAATTCAATGAACTTAATTTTTTTAGGACCGTATCGTCAAAACAAAGATAGGTTTATTTTTCGAGAATTTTTAGGATCAATATGGCCTCAGTAAACTACAATGTATGTTCAAATCCAATATTGAATGTTTTATATTTGAATTTTGAGAGAAACTGAATGAAACAGACGAATGGCTTACGATTCCATTGTGTTTGGAATGGGGGTATTTAGCTTGGGGTGGCAGTCGTTGGGTTTGATTTTGAGTTCGTACGGACTAATGGATATTTTTGAAATTAAAAAGAATTAAATATAAATATAAACCAATAGAAATTTCCAAACATTATTTTCGTTCCAGGAAAAAACCCGTAACCCTTCAATATCGAACAGCGCCTCCCTTTCAAACCTTCTTCCCTAGATTTCTTGCAATCCATTCAATATAATTCAATGGTTCTTCAGGGAAATCTTCCCTTCTTTAAATCCATATAAGTTTTGTAATTTATCGTTGTGTGTATTTTGCGAATCATCTCCATGAAGTTCTGTCATCCGAGCTCGACGCCACCACCAATGTCCAGTGTGCCTCTCCGTGCTCTCTGACATGGCGCAATCTGATCGTGCTATAGCTGCATGGATTGGAAGATAATTGGAAACCTAGTTTTGAACGAAAACTGAAGGTAACGGGTTATGTATTTTAAACTATTTACAACATATAAAAGCGTTACAAAGTTAATTTATCGAATAAAAATCATATCTTTTTTATATGTTGTCAAAATCCAGTGAAAAAAAGACATTGGGACTGTAACATCGTACACAACATTCTAGAAGTGAACGGAGGAATTTTAGAGCTAGCCGTCAAATTAGTAGGAGTGGAACACAATGTGAGACTTCTAAATTCAAATAAATTAGAGAAAAATATAATAGGTTGCAGACAGGGTTTAGTAGCTTCTAACACAACTTTCTGTTTAACCGTGGATGATTATGTGATGATTGTGGTGTGAAATTGGTTGTGATTGTGAATGATTGATTGTGGTTGAAACAAAATTGATTGTGTTTGTGGTAAATTCATTGTGTAGTGAAAATGAATGGTATGGTGGAAATTATGGAAATGAAATTACTGTAATGTTGCAAGGCATAGGTTAGCAGAGGAGCCGTGCTCAGACACGGAGCTGGTGCTAAATACCCTGCCGTTGTAATGCTGAAATTTTCTGAAATGAAGTATATAAAATATTCATGTTTGAAATAAATTGTTTGAACAATAAAAATAACATTTTTATTTTATGTATGAAGTATATAAAATATTCATGTTTGAAATAAATTGTTTGAACAATAAAAATAACATTTTTATTTTGTATATGAAGTGCTAAAAATATTCATGTTTGAAATAAATTGTTTGAACGATTAAAATATCATTTTTAACATGTATATGGAGTGTTAATAATAGTTATGAGTTCAAACATATTTTTATTCGCCAAAAATATTATTTTTAACATGTATATGAAGTGTTAAAAATAATTATGAGTTGAAATATATTTTTTATTCGCCAAAAATATTATTTTTATTATATATGTATAAAGTGTTAAAAATAGTCATCAGTTGAAATATATTTTTATTTGCCAAAAATATTATTTTTAACATGTATATGAAGTGTTAAAAATGACCTTGTGTTGAAATAAATATTTGTTTGCTATAAATATTATTTTCAACATGTATATGAACTAAATAAAATAATCATGTGTTGAAATATTTTTTTTTTGCTAAAAATATTATTTTTATCATATGTATGAAGTGTTAAAAATAACCATGGGTTGAAATAAATGTTTATTCATTAGAAATATTATTTTTAACATGTATATGAAGTGTTAAAAATAAAAATGTGTCGATCTAAATTTTTGTGCATTGAAAATATTATTTTTTAACTTGTATATGAAGTGTTAAAAATAGTCATGTGTGGAAAAAAATATTTGTTCGCTAAAAATATTATTTTTAGCTCAGATATGCATATATATACACATGGTAAATAGGTAAATGGATTTGCTATTGAGTAAAGAATTTATTTGCATGCCCGACAAATAGGTAAACCATAATGAGTTGGCTATGCAATTTTATTTATTATATAAACTCCTGTAAATGCCATTAGATGAAGTGTGCTGGTTGTTTTATGTAAGATTATAAACGTCGCCATAGGATAACAACAATTAATTTCGAACTACACTACATTGCATACTACGTGAAGATAGCATACTCTATCATACTCCATATAAGCATTTGGAGCTTGTATGACGAGGTTGGAATTACCATATAAGCGAGAGGCTTGTATGGCGATGACAACATTTCATGTTGAACCGAAGACGAACTATTGATGTCATAGCATATCATATTCCATATAAGCATTTGGAGCTTGTATGACGAGGTTGAGATTACCATACGAGCGAGACGCTCGTATGGCGATGATTGAACTACAAGTTGATCTGAGGACTGATATGGACTAAATAAAATATAACGATAAATGGCAAGAATAATAAAACTCCACATGGGTCTGGAGAAGACAATAATTCATGTCTCTCCTATTTTTAGATACTTCACATGGATTATTTATTTTCCAACACTAAACAAGGTGACGAGATTTATCACTAGAGTTATGATATTTACAAACTCCCTTGGGCACATAATAGGTCACTAAAAATTGTGTATGTTATTTCTGGATTTATTTGGTGCCTAATACGGCTCAATAAATTTCCAAAACGCTCTCCGAACAAAGGAGGCTATGGCGAAATTTTCCAAAATTTAAAGGCGTTAGCCAATTTTTTGAAGTGAAAATGGTTTGGAAATCGTCGAATGAATTATATATATATACATATATATATAAATTAAAATAAAACGAATCGTGCAGCTGCAGTTCGCGTTTTGATATCATAACTTTAAACGATTATACCGGGAGATCCGACCGTCGGATTTTCCCAAAACCGGAACCTTTGGGTTCGCTTTGGAAAGATCTTTTCAACAATATAAAGTTTTTTAAGATCCAATGGTTATATTTTGAGAAATGTGTAATTCAAATCTGAAGAAAAACAGTGCTAGGGCCCCATAATGACTTGAAGCGTCTTTTAATTAAAATGGGCTAACTTTATATAAATAAAAATAGCGATAAATCGTTTTAAAATATTATAAATGACGTGAAATGGAAATAAACCAATTTTACTTGGTTTATCAGATATTTTGATGGTTGGATGTATTTGACATGAAAATTATATTAATGAACTGAAACGTGATTGTCAAATAATTTAACCATGGAAAGAGTTGATTAGAATTCTATATATACGTGAATTATTTGAAAAGTATGAGTTAATTCTTATTTCAAATAATTGATCGACAATTAAAACGTCGAAGATATGAAGATGGTGCAAGACCTGTGATCTTCACATCGAATGGATTACTACTGATGCCTTGGATATAGGTAGCTTCCATGAAGGGGTAATGGTGGTAGTGGTCCGGACGTATTTGTTGATTTTCCGGGTGTGCAAGGGCCTCTCTTCCGTATCGGACATATGGAACGAGGAATAAGGTGCCTCTGGCTTCGTTCAGACCTAGAACGAACTAGTAAATGGATGTGTGTCTGACATTGGATTTCATTCTTTGTTGATTGATCTCTATTACATATATATATATGTGTGTGTGTTTGGTGGAAGAGAATTTATTCTCTTGCTTAACAAACTTCTCTAAGACATACGAGCTTAGAGGTTATATATCGATAGACATCAGTAGCTTGGCCTGGAATGTCAACGTAGCATGCTGAGATGCAAATGATCAAGGCTTTTGTTGAAAAGCAGAGCCTTGTGGTTGATGATCAAAGCACGACTTTAAATAGCATAGCTTTGTGTATAGCGTTAATTCGCGAGCCTCACACCTCAGTATGAGTCAAAAACGGGATCGTAACTGCAAGGAATGCACGACGTTTCTTTCTATCTATGGGTGGTGTCATGGTATGGAGCCAGACATTTACTTATTTCACCTATGTGGATGTTGGATTGTGAGGCGCCTGGTTATAACGGTCACCACGGGGCTGATGGATAGGTCCGATAGGACGGGGAAACGTGTGTTTAGGAATACTAATCAATAAGAGTATGTATGGACCGGCCCTGAAGATCCAAGGATTGCCCCACGGTGTGTAATCCTTAGGCATTTGCTAGAGTGTCTCGAATTGTTGAGGAGCCATCCCTGGCCTCGACTTATGACGGAAATCCAATTTCCAATACGACATTTCGGTTTTGATTGTAAACCTATATGGCGACATAGTAGGATGGGGTACTATGCTGTTTATGTTTGATACATTATGATTGAATTTTTTTTTGAAATATATATGAATTAGTGATAATATCAAATGATTTTGTTTTATACGTATCAAGCATATTTTGGCCATTATAAAGTAAAACTCTATCCTCCGGCTTGCGCTGCATTTTGTGATGGAACCTGAGTCTTATAATGGCTTCATTTTTGTAAAAAGCATTGCGTTGTTTAAAAGCATTTCATTTTATGATGGGACCTGAGTCTTATAATGGAGTAAACCTGTTCCGCGTTAGCGGCGTGGTCCTGTGATTAGCCTTATTATTATACCAGTTAAGTAGATTTCTCATACTAGTCCCATGACTGACTCGCAGTTTGTTTCTTGCAAACTAGGGCACCCCTGTTTTTACACGGGCAGCCAAGTAACAAGTTGTTGGATTTATTTTGGCTTAGCACTATAGCTTGGAGTGCACTTTTGGCTGAAGGCGAAGACTAGCTTTTATCTATATTTTGGACTATTGACATTACCTCATGTACCATCTTATGTATATGTACTGCTGATCATGATGTCGACTGATTATTTCTATTATGTACTATCTTATGTATATGTACCATTGATCTCGATGTAGACTGATCATTTCTTTCATGTACTAAGTTGTATCCTTAAACTGTGCAACTTTGATGATGATGTTTATTACATTTTATGATTCCACTGTCATATTGATGTAAATTATTCTATTTCATGTTTATGCTATATCTATAATCTGCTGATGTGATTAATGTGTTATATTCCAATGATTATCGTTGCTTCCGTGGCACGGTAGTTTGGGGTCATCACAGCTAGCATCAGAGCTTTGGTTAATCTAAATTCTGGAACTAAACACATTAAACGTCTCGTCAAAAATAGAATCAGTATTATTCTAGGGCGAGTGGCTCATTAGAGATGGGATTAGTAATGTCCTAGAATGCGCACAACAGAATAGCATAATAATTTGATCAGTACATCATTGTTTTTCCGTATTTCCTTCTGCTTTTACCATTCCTTAAAATTATCATTTCTGTTGGTCTGACTTTTTCTTGCTTGTATAGAACCGGTTGAGATGAGTGCTAGAGGTAGAGGTAGGGGATGGCCGAGGAAGGGGTGATATCCCCGCTGCTCCGAATCAGCCCAATCTTGAGGCTGCAATGCCACAACAATCGCCCCCGCAACCATTTGATCTTGATAGGGTGGCTAAGAAGTATAGGAATCTAGGTGGCCTGTCATTCTCTTGAAGTGGTACAGTGGCAGAAGCCTATGCCTGGTTGAAGTCATGCGAAACGAATCTTCGCAGGCCTGGAGTTAGAAGATCATAGAAAGAGGTTCATGGCATCCTGGTTGTTGAAGGATGAAGCACTGATATGGTGGGACGCCATCACAATAGGCGAGCTTGAAGTAGATATGACATGGGCTAAATTCAATGAAGTGTTCAATGAGAAATTCATCCCTCGACAGGAGGACGAGCGCTTACATGACGAGTTCGCTAATCTCCAGCAAGGAGATCGCACTATCCATGAGTATCTCAACAAATTCACCAAACTATCTCGCTTTGCACCCGAGCTTATTCAGGATTATATCGAAAAGAACAAGCGATTTATCAATGGTCTTCTTCGTAGGTACCAAAGTCGAACAACTGGACACATTGACCTTCCATTCACCAAGATGGTTGAAATGGCATGTAGGTATGAAAGTTTAGATAAGAAGCACTTTCAAGAGGACCGCGAGAAGAACCAAGCTAGCAATAAAAGAAAATCTTCTAGGAAGAAGCCCGAAACTAGCAACATAGAAGCAACTAAGACTCCGGGGGATAGGCGATCAAAGGTCAAATGCTTCAATTGCGATCAGTTTGGACATTACTCAAATGAATGCAATGCTCCAAAGCGGCAAAAGACAAATCAATCAGGCTTGAGTCAGAATTCCAGGGATACTAGAGGGTGCTACAAGTGCCACAAGACGGGGCATGTCATCAGAAACTAAGTCAGAATTCTAGGGATACTAAAAACCGGTTTTCTTTTAAATTGTTCGTCATGATTTTTTTTGAGTTTGATATTATTCTTGGGCCGGATTGGTTAACAAAATATGAGGCCGATGTAAAACGTGCAAAAAGAATCGTTAAAGTTAAAACTAAGCTGGAAGATATTATTATAACATGCCAAGGCTCAGTTTAGATAGAAAAGAATTTTGGTCTGCGCTAGAAGTTACTCCCACTTTATTAGAGAAGATTCCGGTCGTTAAACATTATGCGGATGTGTTTGAAGAAGTTGGTAGCTTACCTCCGCAAAGAGAAATTGACTTCAAAATCGATTTATTTCCGAATGCAAGGCCAGTAGTGCACGCTATTCGGAGAATGACATTAAAGGAGAAAGAAGAATTGGGTGATCAACTCGACAATTGATATGGAAGGGTCTGATCAGACCTAGCTTCTTGTGCTGGGGAGCAGCAATAGTGTTTATTCCTAAGTTAGATGGTACACTCAGGTTGTGCGTCGACTACCAAGATTTAAATAAACGAACATTGAAGAATAAATATCCATTACCGCGAATTGATGATTTATTATATCTTTTGAATGGAGCGCAAGTATTTTCAAGAATGGACCTAGCTACAGGTTTTCATCAATTGTGAATTATCGAAGAATGTGTTCCTTCAACCGCTTTCAGAGGTCCAGACTTATTTTATGAGTGGTTAGTAATGTCATTCGGCTTATGTAACGCTCCAGCTTATTTCATTGATTTAATGAATCGAGTATTCCGTGAAGTCTTGAATAAATTTGTGATGGTTTATATTGATGACATTTTGATCTTCTCTAAGTCAGCTACCGAGCATGTGAAACATTTAGAACAAGTGTTGGAGATTCTGAGAAAGAACGTCTTAAAAGCCAAATTTTATGAATGCATATTCTGGCAAGAAGAAGTGAAGTTCCTTGGTCACGTAGTATAAAAGGAAGGAATCTCAGTGGATCCAAGAAAAATTACAGCTATTCAAGATTGGAAGTAGCCTACTATACCCATAGAAGTCCGAAGTTTTATATGATTGGCTAGTTATTATTGGAAATTCGTTAAAGATTTTTCGAAGCTATCTAGTCCATTACCAAAGCTTACAAAGAAGAACGCAAGATTTAATTGGACTCCAGAATGTGAGGAGGCTTTCCAAGAGCTGAAATTAAGATTAACTACTAGCCATGTATTAACAATTATCGATGGCAATTAAGATTTGATAGTCAGTACAAATGCTTCTCTTGAAGGTGTTGGTGCGGTATTAATTCAAAGAGGCAAAGTAGTTGCTTATGCTAGCCGTCAGTTGAAGCCGCATGAGAAGAGATATGCTACTCATGATCTTGAGCTGTTAGCCGTCGTGTTTGTTTTGAAAATATGGAGGCATTATCTTTGGGTGAGAAGTTTGAATTATATACGGATCATAAGTCATTGAAGTATTTGTTTACCCATAAGGATTTGAATTTGAGACTACAGCATTGGCTAGAATTTCTTGCAGCATATGATCTACATATTTTGTATACTCCGGGGAAAGCTAATGTTGTAGCTGATGCGCTTAGCAGAAAGAATGTAATCATCGCCAGTCTTATTATTACGCCTTCATTGATTGACAAGATCTCTGTTCTTCAGAAAGACGACAAGTTTATTCAGATGATCAGCGAACGAGTTCAAAAAGGCGAAATTTCAAGATTCCAAATTGATGGTAAGGGAACTCTTAGATTGAAAGGACGAATCTGTGTTCTGGATATTCCAGAGCTCAGGAGAGATATACTAGATGAATGTCAAAAATCCAAGCTCAGTATCCATCCAGGATTGAGTAAGATGTATAATGATCTTAAGCGTACATTCTGGTGGAAGGCTATGAAAAGGGACATTTCAATATATGTTACCAGGTGCTCTACTTTCCAACAAGTCAAGAGTGATCAGCAGAAACTCGCCGGATTGTTGCAACCGTTGGATATTCCAGATTGGAAGTGGGATCAAATTTCCATGGATTTCATAGATGGTTTGTCTAGAACCAAGAAAGGAAATGACAATATATGGGTGATCATAGATCGTTTCACAAAGACCGCCCATTTTATTCCTGTCAAATCAATTAGAACAGCTCAAAGTCTGGCGCAGATAAATTTCAAAGAAATCGTTAGACTACATGGAGTGCCTAGCGGTATTGCCAGTTATAGAGATCCGATTTTCACTGGTAAATTCTGGGAAGCATTTTAGGAAGAGTTGGGAACAAAGATGAATCTTAACACAACATATCATCCTCAAACAGACGGCCAAACTGAGAGGGTGAATCATATATTGGAAGATTTGTTGGGGGCTTGTATTCTTGATTTTGGCGGATTGTGGGAAGATCACTTGCATTTGGCTGAGTTTTCATGCAACAACAGGTATCACGCGAGCTTGGAAATGTCACTGTTCGAAGCATTGTATGGTAGACCATGTAGATCTCCTGCATGTCGGGTAGAACCATAAAATCGACTAGTATATGGTCCTAACATGATTCGAGAAGCTTCAGATAAAGTCGATTTCATTAAGAAGCGATTACAAGCAGCTCAAAGCTGACAGAAGAGTTATGCAGATTCTAGAAGAAGAGATTTGGCTTTTCCTGTTGGTGATTTTGTGTATTTAAGAGGTTCCCCGATGAGAGGAGTAGTCCGATTCGGGAAGACAGGGAAGATGGAACCTAGATTTATTGATTCATTTCCTATACTTGAAAGAATTGGAACTCTTGCTTACAGGGTTCAGTTGCTGTAACGACTTGGCATTTTGCCCGTCTCAAATCGGTAATTAAACTGACTTAAAAACGTTCAAGATGCCAGATTGTTATTGGCTTACACAGTTTAAACAGAATCAAGGCAGAATCATATAGTACAATAATTTGCAGCAGAACAAAATTTCTCATAAATATCAGAGTTGTACAAAATTTACAGCGGAAGATAAATAAATTGTACATAAATTTTTTTAACGAATAAAATTTTACACTTTGTTGTCATTCTTAGCGCGCGCGAGCGTCTTCATGTCCCCACGTCCTCTCCAGTTTGCGAGCTGATATCTTTAAATCTGGAACACTTGGGGCATTTGGTTGCCGTAGTGAAAGCATGGCCGCTGTGTGGAAGAGTAAAACCGGTCGAATCGGTGATGGATAGCAATGCTCATTAGTCCGTCGGCGTCGAGATGGGCTAACGGTGATGGCATTTGCTTCGTCTATTCACGGTTCCGAGTCCGGAATCGTTGTGGGCGAGGGATGTGGGACATCGCCTGCGAACGCAAACGCCTTGAAGGCTATGGGCTGACGCCGTGGTGACCGAAGTTGAGAAAGGTGATGGCTTGCGGATTCGATTTCCTGGTGAGACGAGGGCGGTGCGGCGTCGAAGTGGTAGGCGGTAGAGGCTCGTCGGCCATTGGTCTGCTTGAGAGCGAGGAGTGGGTTTTGGCAAAATCGAATTTTTGATTTGGGATTGACGTAATGAAATTGGGGAAAGAGGAAGCTATAGGCTGTTAATAGATTAAGGGGACGAGTTGTGTACGAAGGCGAAGATGGGTTCCTTATTTTATAATACGAACAAAGCCGACCAACGACAGAAATGGAAGAACGCCTATTACACAAAACAGAGCGGTGACAACAGATGGCGAAAATTCTCCACTGCCCATGTCTTGAGTCAGATTTCTAGGGGCTGCTGCCAAATATTCAACAAGATTTGTTGTCTGATACGGTTGAATCCAAACATACATTGGCTGAACAAAAGGAAGAGGTTTGAATGCAATGAACATGGACTTGGCTGAACGAATATTTCTAGTAAATAGTGTACAACGTTATTTGTTTTCAACAAGTTTAAATTTCCAATAATTTATTATTAACTAAATAATTGCACAAAGTTTATCGAATGATTGAACTCGAAATAATGGTTTTAATATAAACAAATGGATAAACAAAACTCAGTTCTTGGTTTATCAAACGGTCAAAAGGTCGTAACTATTTATCAACCGATATAACTAGTAACCGCCATTTATTACGCAAAACGATTTCTTTATCTAAATTTAAAATTTAAAGTTTACAAATTTCAATGGGTTATGTTCTCATATTATTTAAACAAATCCAAATTATGTTAAATGTAAATTTGTCATAACAACATAGGATTCTAACGTTAATCATTCAAGGTTAAACACAAAAATTTTGAATCTTAGTATGTTCAAATAAAACGATTTAGAAAACATATGTAAGGTGAGGCGATAAAATAAACACTTCTAGTATAACATAGATAAGTCTAAATATAATAAGAGTATAAGCCAAAAAAATAAATACCGTAATTTTAAACAAATAATGAAATCAAAAGTAGAATATTACAAATACAAAAAAGCTAGAATTCATCGAAGAATATATTGTAGAAAATCCAAATAAACCATAGGCAAATTAACTTAAATTCAAACTTTAAATTTCGACAATATTTATAAAAAGAATTCAAAGCTACATGTACAACTAGTTAATAATATCAAACCGTCAAAAATTTACGGAAGAATTAACGAAGTAAACTCAAATTACGTTCAAATAGATAAATTCCAAATCCAAGCACAAATATTAAGAATTTAAGTATTCCAATAAATTCAGATTATTGAACAAATGTCAATAATGTTTCCTTTAACAAACATTCATATAAACCTACAAAAGGAATTTTTCTTATATTTTCAAAACAAAACTTAAAGTCCAAATTATACATCCAATTAATAATTATGTTCAACTATGTTCAAAATAAATTTCAAATTTCATATCAAAATCCACTATAAATATTTATCTTTAATGGTAAATTCTAAATTAATTTATATTTTAAATATCGAAAATTCTGGTTCGTTACAGCGTCCCCCAATTAAAACTTTTCGTCCTCGAAAAGAAGATTTGTGGAATTTATACTTAAATAAAACAAATCTTCACTTATACATTTATTGAAACTAAATACTCATCACTTTAAATAAGCTCGAAAGATTATCAAAAGGTTCTTAACGCAAAATTGATCATATGACCAAATTGGCAAACTTTATATATCAAACTAAAACTTAAAATGTTGTAAAAAAATCAAATAAGGAAATTTGCTATATGATGTGAAAGATAATTAGGTTCAGATCTTGTAACAACTTAGGCAAAAGTAGTTTAAAATTGTAAGGTTATTTCGAAATGTAAGTTGTTTAGTTTAAGGTAAAATTCAAAGAGCTTAATAGATTTAAATGTTACAATAAATGGTGAAATATAAGCAATTTAGAAAAACTTGGTAGAGAATAGGTAATATAGTAAAACAATATAAGTAAAAGAACTTGAAAAGGATCCATTGTAAGTACAAAGGGGAATTATAATAGTTTAATGAGAAGATAAGCTAAATGAAAGGAATAAATTAAATCAAAATGCCATATAAATTACTGTATCTTTTAATTCATAACCATATTCTTTCTTTTCAAAACAATATGGAACCTTTCTTCTTTCAAAGATCAAATTGTGTTTAAGAAGGTTACATTTTTCAACTAGTTGGAAAACTTTTTAAACCATTTCTGTTCAAAATACCATCGCGCTTCCGATGCGCACTCTGATTTGGTATGTGCATGTTTCAACTAGTATTGTTCCAAATATTAATTTCAAAACATTGATTTTAAAATTTTCGGAACCTAATCCTCTATATTATAATTTAAAAAATCCAATTTCCTTGCGTAAGTTGGATTTTATATTTCAAACTTTTTCGATTACTATAAAAAGCCCATTTGTTGAGGTTCCATTATCACAATATCTTGGACTAAACAAAGTTATTAGTTTTGAATTCAGTCCTGGTTACATTCGACAACGATACGTGGGTGGACCATTATGGATCAAGTAAAAATTTCGGGTGCTTAAGCCAAAACAGAAGTTCAACGAGTATCCAAAGGTATAATGGTTCAAATCAAAACGCTTGACCAAGTTCATAAGATACAAAGGTATGCTTGACCTTACTCAAGAACACAGTTCAAATTTAAATGATTTGACTAGGCCATGATAGGAAAATCACAAATACAGATATCAGCAGTTCATTCATGTGACACTCGAATAAAATTTTAATCCAAAAATTTATTTTTAATGCACTGTAACCGATTATACGTATAGAAATTTTTATTTGATTCTTCATGCTGTTTCAAGTGGCGGAAATTAGCCTTCTCCCCCACTTGAACATTTGTTATAATTAAAATTACCTTCTATATGATTACTTGAGTTAGTATTATCGAAATTATCTTCTAATTTCTTAAGCGAACTTTTTATTTTTATCCATGTTTAACATATATTCAAGTTGATTGTTTATTCTAATTTATTTAACACTCAGCGACGGGTTTACGTATAATATTCTCCTTGGTTAGGTTTCAAAATTTATGTACAACTTGATTTGTTTCAAAACTTTGATTTTCAAAATTAGTTATAGTAAAGCGAAAAGATTTGCATATAATTTCAAAGCTGTGGGTTTCAGAAACCCTTTAAAAATCCCCTTTCTTAATTCATTAACTTGAGGTTGTACAAGTTCTAATTTTGAGTTGTTGATTTGTTATTTAGAGTTTGAAAATACTTGATAACTCGAAGTTTGACAAGTCTACCTTTGTTCTTAAAGAAATTTAGCCATACGTGGTACCGACGCATGACTAAAAATTACTAAGTACTAAATATATACTTGTTTCAACTCCCAGTGAAAATACTTTAAAATTTTGAAAAATAGATATTGGAAGTTCCAACCGATGCCAATTGTTCAAACTACTTCACGAATAGCAGATACACAATGTTTACGTCTGGGTCCCCCAGGAAACATCCGCACCCATAGGAAATCGCTTCCTTGCAAATTTCGTCATGAGCAAATCAACAGAAGGCATCTAAAAAAACAAAACCTGAGATACCCAAAGAACGCAGCTAGGTTATTCAATCACTGCCACCTTATGCCCTATATCCAAAGTTTGACCGCAGATATACAATGGTTGTGCCTGGATCCCCCAGTAAACATCCGTACCCGTAGGCACTCCCAGCCCTGCGGATTACGCCATCACAAATCAACCATAAATCATAGAAGACACAATGGTTTCGCTTGGATCCCCCAGGAAATGTCTATCGCTGTAAGCGCTCCCAGCCCTGCGAATTTCGTTATGCAGTCAAAGGGAATATACAAAAAATTTACGTTCGGACAACCCAATCATCACATGAAATACCTAAATAGATTCATTATTCGCAAGAAGGTACTTCCCGTATCCTAATCAGAAAAAATAGTATAATATATACATAGTACTTCATTTCATGTTGTGACATATTGCACTAACATAAGTGTCTATTTTCATAAGATTTCCAAATCATGTTTTCAAACTCATCATTCTTGTATACCTTCCTTTTTGTCTAAAATTTCCTTTCAATCAATTACCCTCTAACAATAGCTTCCAAACTAATCGCTTCTCTATATTTCATATAAGTTCTGAAAACTTCAATATCTTGGAAATTTTTATTCAGTTCCAAAAATCGTTTCTGATTCCTATATCGATTCGGTGTCGAATGTCATTTCAAATCAAAATCCATGTTCTCAAGTCAAATTTGTCATCAAAACATCATATTTGATTTGGGTTTACATGTCATGCATATCGTTAGACGATCGAGCCTTCGTACTCAATTTATACACCAAAATTTCTTAGATCGAAATTCATATAATTTCAAAATAAGTTCCGTTAAATAGTTTCAAGTAAAAGATAGATAAAATCTCACATATTGTAAACCAAATAGAATAGTTAAGTAAAATATAATGTAGGTAAAATAGTAAAGTAATAAATTTTTAAAAGTAACATAAGTTGCAATAAACAAGTCGAACAAAATAAGGTAGAACCAAATAAAATAGCCAAGTACGAGGTAATTTAAGATAAGTAGTTTAAATAAACAATCATATTAATTTGAACAAAATACCATAGTTTACAAAGAAATAATTTGAATGAATAAGTTAAATAAGGTCGAATACTACAAATATAAGTAATTAAATCAAATTGGAATGTTACAAAGGATATAATATATGAAAGCTAAATACAAACAATTTTATTGTAGAAAAAAAAGTCAAGTAAAAGGTTCTAAATGACAAATTTAAAATAAGATGGTTAAATAAAAATAATAAAAACAAAATAGAGCTAAATACAATTTAAAATAGCTAAGGCAAAGGCTACTTATATGAATAATTTAGACAAAAGTAGAAAACTAGGTAAACAAAATGAATAAATTTGAGAAGTGATTTGAATAATAATTGGTAAAACAAGATTACTTAAAATAAAGTTTAAATAAAATAGAAATATAACATATTAAAAGTAATAAATACCAATTTCAATCCGATCCAAGTCGATTTCAATTCTGATTCAGCTCATATTTCCACCATCATTCCCCAACTCAAGTACCGTCAAATTCTAACTTCGTCTAGTTTTAATTTTTATTCGGAACCCATACTTTAGTACTTGTTTTGATTTGTAAAAATCCCTTTCGAATAACAGTTCTCGAATTAATTGTCGTTCATACATCGTTCACCTATAGGTTTCTGAAACTCTTTCATTTAAATAATTACGAAATCTTTATTCTAGTCTCGAAATCTTTTCTTTTCTTTCTCTTCAAAATAATGTATTAGAAGATTTCAAAACTCTTGGAAAATCAGTTCATCTTTCACCGATATTTTCTTTGAAAATTTCGAACACACGACGATTAATTTCAAAAATCTTTACCGCAGGAAGCCTTTATTTTCGAAAATATCTTCTTCAAAATTTTTATTTTCAAATCCTTTCAAAATACTTTACTTTCAAAATCTCTTCCAATTTTTTTTTCTTGAAATCCACTGATTCTAGCATCGATTCTACTCATTCTAAGGTATTTCTACCTTATCTCTAATGAGTTTTTAAACTGAATAAGCCAAGCTTTGTATGAACCTCGCTCTGATACCAACTAGAACGACCTGGCATTTTTCCCGTATCAAATCGGTAATCAAACCGACTGAAAAACGTTCAAGACGCTAGATTGGTATTGGCTTACACGGTTTAAACAGAATGAAGGAAGAATCACATAGTACAATAATTTGCAGCGGAACAAAATTTCTCATAAATATCAGAGTTGTACAAAATTTACAGCGGAAGATAAATAAATTGTACATAATTTTTTTTAATGAATAAAATTTTACACTTTGTGAAACACCCCACCTCCGTTGAGGTCACTCACAAAGGGAATGCCTTAACTTTGGTGGAGGTTTGTAAGTAAAAGTCACAGTTAAAACACAAGACAGATATAAACACATATATATAAGCAGCGGAAAACAAACAGACTTTTTATTTCATAAATACGTGTTCATACAAAACATTTCCATAACTGTCACACAATAACTTCCAAAACATTACATCATCATTTCTGTCTTGGTTATTAAATAAAGAAGCATAAAACATAATTAAAACTACGTATATCCCCATAGAATGTGTCCAACAGCCATAGCCAAGGAAAGAGAGTCCAAACCATCTACTATCTTGAAGCTTGCAAAGAGTCTGACTAAGCTGGGTTGTTTCCTCCCTGTGGACCTGGGGGGGGGGGGGACGGAAGAAAAGAAGATGAAAGAAAATAGGGTCGGACATAAAGCCTGGTAAGTCTAGTGACTCTTCAGTATGAGAATAAGAAAAAGGGCATGATAGGTATAAACTGAAAATAGGAAAGTATCATAAACTAAGATAAAGCAGTTTGAACCGAATATACTATCGCACCCCACACTATATCTCTGCACGTACTTGTACTGTCTCAACTGGCACCCCATGATCAGGGTGAAGTGACCCCCTTTTTCTAAAGATCTGCTCCTACTCGCAAAATCATATGTGTCATACGACCCCCAAAGATTGTAGATACCTATGCTGGTCCCACCATGGGGTGTATCAAGTCCCATAGTGGCGACCCGACACAATACTAGAATGCATAGGTTATACTACTGGTGCCCACAGTGCCCTGTTTGTCTACTCCGAAGTGTGTGCATGTCCGCACTCCATTAGAACTCACACTGTTGCACCCACCGCTGTCGTTTTTGACCACTTACAATCAGCCCAGTAATCGTGCCCCACCCTGCCTAGTTTCAGGGTACCATGATACCTAATTGGGTTACTGCTGAAATGGGTTCCCGTTACTAGGGTTTCTAGTCAAACATGTTAAGTGGTTAAGTGTCTGTATTTACCTAACCCCACCCATCAGTTTAATTAACATGTTGGATTGGTTAAGTGTTTTAGTTAACTTAACCCTACCATCCTGACTTGTCTGTCCTTAGCTTTTTAAAGAACCAACCACTTACATTAGACAGGTATTGATACGGTTACTGGATGTGTCGGTCGGTTCCGGGCAGGATTACACCGTAACTCAGTCTAACCTCGGGTCCTTATTGGGCTCAATGCTTAACCACCCACATTGGATAGGTATTGTTGTGACTACCGGACAGCCGGGTGAGTCCGGGCAGGTTTACATCACAACTCAATCCAACTTTGGGTTAAGCATACTCGTATTTTCTAAATTTACATATTTTTCTTTATTACTTGTTATATGTAAATTTGTTAACAATTAAATGTTATGGCCCACTTTCCAAGTTTAACATTTTTGGTATAAGAATTTATACCATTTAAGTGCCACCAATTTTTGGCATGTGACAAACATGCCAATACATATAATTTTCACCAATTTATGTCAAGTTTCCTATAATTACCAATTTTCCCAACGTTACCCCGTCTAAATATTAGGCTAACAATCTTAGCCTAATTTTTCGTCCGCATGATTTTTAACTTATAATATTAGGCTAAAAACTTAGCCTAACTTAGCGTACACAAAATTGGCATAAAGAAATTCATAAACATGACATAGGTGTAAACTTGGCATTATCGACAATAGTCAATATGAACATCATAGGTGTGAACTTGCAAAATAGTCAACATGAATATCATAGGTGTGAACTTGCAACGTAGACTAAATCAACATACATATATGTGAACTTGCATTGAAATAGGGATCTAACTAAATAGGTGTCACATGAATTAGCATATGATTTAAACAACATAAGCCTAAACATGTTTAGATCTAGGCATAACATCGAACATCACTAGCATATGATAAGAATATGACAAGTTCATAAAGTATGAATAATTTCATCGCATGTGTGAACTAGATCCAATCATGTTTACTACTATAACATGAAACTTGTATTAAAATGGATCTTGGCATGGATCCAATTATGAACTTTGCAACTTTTGTATAAACGTATGAGCATGTATATGAACTTAATCATTTAGGCATAGAGGTTTAGCATAAAGTATACACATGGGATTTTAATCACATACAACCTATATAATCACATAAACATATAGGTGTAGATTATAACATGAACTATACAACTTGCATGTGATGTTGTTTTCATTCTAAATGTAATATAGGATTAACATCAACTCAATTATACCACAAACATCCCAATACCATTCACAACACAATTATTTCAATACATAGATATGAATTAACATCGTCGTTATACAATAGCACAATTCCATTTCCATTTTACATCAAATCAAGTCTTAATTTTTATTCACATCGGAAAAATCACTATACTTACAACAAACGACGGTCTTGTTTTCTGATTTCTGAGTTCTAAATTTGCAATGCTTTCCTTTGGTAGACAAACGTTGTTTGATTCTTGGTTTAACTTTAATTTTTGCTCGTCTCTAAGCTATCTCTAACTGACGACTACTCTTAATTTCCTCCCAGCAGCATGACGGCTCTAGTTTCTATTTCTTGTGTGAATTTAGGTTGGAGACTAAGGTTGTTTATATAGAATTTTAAACTAATTAGAGCCGTCGATGAAGCTAGAGTTAATCAAGGCCATCCATCTCAAGAGAGAGGCCAATCAGAAAGTGACAAATCAGCCCTAGTGACACAGCCAAACTCAGAAATTCGACCAGAAACCGACCAGGTCAGTCAAGGCCAAACCAAGTCGACTGGGCAGGTCGACCCCCTGGTCGACCTTATGGTCGACCTGGTTACCCACGTCGACCCATAGGTCGACCCCCAGGTCGACCCCTAGGTCGACCCCCAGGTCGACCACTAGGTCGACCTGGGTCCTGGGCGGGAAAATTCCCGCCCAACCCAGTTTGGGTCTTTTTTCAAATTTCGAACTGAATTTGAATTCTGAAACTTCCGGAGGTCATAACTCCTTCATACGGAGTCCGATTCACGCAAACTCGGACTCTATCTCAGGCAGAATTCCGAGTTGAGCGCAATGGCCTAACCCTTTTCCCTTAATTCTTTCATTTAGAATTAATTATACTTAAATTTTTTAATTTACCGTTAATAGAAAATTTGGGGTGTTACACTTTGTTGTCAGTCTTAGCGCGCGCGAGCATCTTCATGTTTCCACGTCCACTCCAGTTTGCGAGCTGATATCTTTAAATATGGAACACTTGGGGAATTTGGTTGCCGAAGTAAAAGCATGGTCGCTGTGTGGAAGAGTAAAGTCGGTTGAATCGGTGATGGACAGTGTTAGATCAAAATTTGGCTCTAACACCCAAATTGTTCTGATTCGTAGAGAATTATAACTGAAAAATGAGGAAAAAACAGAAAGCACACACGATTTATAGTGGTTCGGTGTTAACGAGCCTACGTCCACTTTATATGCTATTGATTATACTTTGGATGCTAGTACAACCAATGATTTCTCTCAAATTCACTCTTACAATTACGATTTCTTTCAGTAATATCGAAATAAAACTGGTAAGAAATAGTGGTATGACAGTAATGGTAGAATCAATCCTTAAAACTGCCAAAAGATCCTGAAAATTGCCAAGCTCTGGGCTATTTATAGCTGATTTGATCAGGCGGATCGCGGTCATACATGGCGCAAATCCCGAGAATATCGGATCAGAGCGTGTCTTGACGAAGAATTGGTCAATATGACATTTGGTGACAGGTATCGCGAGATCCGTACATCTCGGATCGTCCTAGACTTGGTCATGGCTTTCTCCTCGTCCCCTGGGCTTGGATCGAGTCGGGCCGAAGCAAACGGGTCGGATCGTGGATGGGCGCAACGAACCAAAGGAAGCGTTACGATCCGATGAAGGCTGAGCAACCGCGACTAGATTTCTAAAAGCTGAGAGAAATGAAGCTTCATATTTTCTTCCTGTACGTGAACCTTGGTGGCTTGGTCAAAAAGCTAGCCAACATTTTGCCCCCTCGAAGTATGTTTTATCGATGATGAAACATGCTTCGAAATTGCAGAGATATCCTTTCGTGAAGTGATGCAATCAAATGGCCGTGCCTATCTGGAATGTCATGTTACTTCAAAGAGTCATATCCTTTGACAAATATATATCCCCGATTAATTCTTCAATCATTTCCTTGTTCATTAAGTAATTCTAATTTCTGGAATCTTTGGAGACCTCATTACCAAATTTGCCAGGTAAACTTCTGAAATTTTTTGCGAACATTTCTGAATTTCCACTTCGGTACATGGTTTGTCGGTTCGTGCCGCTTCGGCTCACCACGGTCCGTGCTGGGCTCGGTCAAACATGGGTATTCGGGCTTCGGATCGTGGTGGACTTTAGTTCATGGCCCACCTATTTCCACGATTCGAATAAAACAAAAACGGGAATATTAACGGTCACATTGTGACCTATATAAACCGAACCCACCTTCCTTTTTTCCCTTTTTTCTAAGTTCGTTCGTTGCCGTCAGCTCTTTTGAGAAAAAACCCTAGTTGTTCTTTAAATCTCCAAAAACCCGATTATCTCCTAATCTGAGAAAGGTAGTCTCACTAAGAATGATTTTGTGCAATTTTTCTTTCGTTTTTCTTGGGTTTGTTTTGCTGATTTGAGGGGAGAGGCGGCGGAATTTCGTGCTGTTTGAGGTTTTGGAAGCTGGCGAGGCGCCATGGCTGATGGGTTAGACTGCTCGCGTTCAGCGATGGAGAAGAATAAGAGAGGAAGGAGAAGAAGAAGGGAAGGAAAGAGAGATGATCAGGTCGGATCGTGGATGAGGAGGAATGAGGAGGAAGATGAAGGAGAATGGTCGAGGCATCGGATCGTGGAAATGGAAAGGGAGCGGATCGCGGTGAGCTTATAGTGATCCGATCCGGAACATTTTCATGAGTTAACACTTCCGTCGCGGGTCCATATCTACCTCACGATCCAAGAACACGCCACAATCCAAACCCCACTTACGCGATGCGAAGATGTATCACGGTCCAGATAACGAACGATCCAAGGAACTTGTCAACTATACAATGCAACTTAACTCTGATATACCAATGGACAGTTAGGTTAGAGCCTCTGAGATGAACTATATGGACTGAACAAGCGCATAATTTATCAGTGAACAACGACTAATATCTCGATGATTTTGTTGACTTTATGCTTTTTCTTAATGCATGCACAGGCACACACCGACATTTGCACACACGGGGGGAAGGGTAGCTATATTCTAATTTGTTATACTTGCCAACACAGCTATGTCAGATAAACAAATGATCGAGATGCTAGAGAAAGGAATTGAACCAGAGACATCGGCGCATCGTGAATCCAACGTGCTTCCCTCAACCTCAGATCAGGATAAGTCCGAACCTGACTACAAAATGGACTCTGGTGCGGAATCAACGTCTTCAGACGATACATCCTCCGAAGAGGCGGACGATCGGGCTCCCGATGAGATTCCGGGAGCCAAGGATATAGATAAGTTCACTGATTGTTTGGCTTCTAAATTAGACGACGACAAGCTTCGGAGACTATGCTTGAAGCACGGGATATCTTGGGATGATGTTAAAACTCCAGGGAAGGACGATAGACCTAATTCTGCCCCACCTGGACACATGACCATTAGTAGATTGATGTGTATGGTAGGCGCTATTCCTCCGTTCCTGCCAATTGTCGTCGAAACTTTAAGGCGGTTGCGTATTGCTCAAAAGCAGCTCCACCCCAATGCTTATGCCGCTCTATACACTTTATCCGTTGCGTATCCAGAGGTTCTGGAGACTGAGCTTACCTTTAAGGATTTAAAGTTCTATTACCTTTTTAAGCATCATTCCAAGGCAACTCCAAATATATCCTACTTTGAATCAGTGGTCAACAAGAAGGTCATGACTGACGGTTACAGCAACATAGGGGATCCCAAAGCTGATTGGTTTTACATAAAACTGCAGGCGGGATACACACGAAAATGGCTTAAAGCAAGTGAGTTTTAAGTCTCCAGATTAGTGACTTGACTAGATAATCAAGATGCTCACATGATTCTTTTCTCCATGCAGATCATACTTTCCCCAAGACAAAAGGCTCGGTGTATGAAAACCGATTGTCTCGTCTTCTCAAAAGCGAATCAGATTTCTTGAGAATAAAGCCGTGTCTCACCAACGAGAATCTTCACAAGCACCGTCTTCTGGATATAAGATTCGGACTGGGCAAGGACGGCAAACCTTATAAATATGTGCCTCTGGTTGGGGGGGAGAGGGAACCTCGCGGGCTATAGAAACAACTAGACTCCACAAGAGTCCTTCATCGCTCGTTGATCAAGACGATGAAAATCTGAATAAGTATAAGGGAGATGAGATCCAGGCTGACGAGCCTAAAGAAATTCCAGCCTCTAAAGAGCATTCTCCCTCAAGAGCTTCACCACTGGTCGATCTCGTCGTTCATGATGATTTCACCGAGGAGCAGATAATAGGGGAACTAAACAAGATTCCTCTGTCAGATGCGATTTACTCTCATGAAGACTTTGATGAGGAACCATTCTTTCTTTCCTCCGAGGAAGTGAATGCCCCTGTTGGAGAAAAATAAACTACACAGACGAGCCAAGCTCTGGGCCCTGGTCCGTTAGGGGATTATATGGGATGCACAGATTACATGCACCACTCACCACAGCACTTTCTACACTATTGTTGTTCATAGTTCTAATATATGCTTGTTTCATTTGCAGGAAGGATGACTCGCAGACAATCTTATTCTTATTGTTCCCTTCGTGCGGGCACCCCAAGTCTTCGTTCAGATCCTGAGCGTGCTCGTAGCAGCAGCCGAGGGGGAGATAGCCATTGGTCCCGGGAATCTCACAAGCCTCATTCTTCACGGTCCAGGTCTCTGTCAAAACAAATCTCTGGAAAGCCCCATAGTCATCCAGTGCCACCTATAGGGGGAAAACAATTTCCCAAAGACTTAACTCCTTCGAAGAGCACGCCGTCTCACAGCAGATCATCCAAAAAATACCACGAGCCTAAGGATAAAAACAAAGATCCAAACAAGGATTCTGAGAAGGAGAAAACTGACATCGTCCCCTCCAGTCAACAAAGTTTAAGTGCCCCCGGTGCGCGAGACTATGTCCATGGTCCTGAGGCTCAGGCTAAGCTGGGGAAATTACGAGAACAATTCCCCAATATCTTCTTCGAGAGGATGATGTTCGTTCCAGCTCTGGAACCAGTCCCTGGGAATTGGGATACTGAAGTCATCGGACATGTTCGCCATGTAGCCAAGCAATATGAGGCAATGAAGAAACACGCTGTCAACCTTTCAGACGCTATCCGAATGCTAGAGATGGAAGCGCACAGGTCCAAAGTAAGGATAAATAACAATGACAGGGCCAGGGTGAAAATGGAAAGGACTTGGAAGACGCACAATCTCTGCTTGCTTTGGCTCAATGAGATGCTAAAAATTACAAGACAGGGCTGGAGGAGGCCAGGCAACGTTTTCATAATGAGCTCGATTCTAACAGCAAAAAGCGTGTGTCATTGAAGAAGGAGGTGGAAAATCTCAAGATGGCCAACACCGAACTAAAAACAGCACAGGATCATTTCGAAGCTGAAAAAGATGCTTGGGAGAAATAAAAGGCAAGCTTGAAAGATAGTTTAGCTTTGGCCGAAAAAGAGAGGGCGATTCTGAATGATCAATTCGCGCGTGCAGAGAAGCGCGCGGTTCTTGCCGAAAATAATGTGGAAAGTGCCATTGAAATGGCTACTGTTTCTAATGAAAAGCTCCTCGAGAGAGAGAAAGATATTGAAGGATTTGAAGAAATACTGTTTGACTTCCTTGGCCAGGTCATCAAGACCCGTAACATCTCCTGGATCCCGGACTACCATGTCACTTTAGCCAACATATGGGATGCAATTGTCCAGGGCGAGAAACGGCGATTAGGAGTCGATGAGATTGATGAGAATGAGTTGATGCAGACCATTCTTAAGGATAATGAACCTGAGGATTTAGAGAAAGGCAAACGCCTACTCCAAGAAGAGATGGATAAGGTGAAAACTCTGGCCAAGGGCAAAAATAAAATTGAAGAAGGTTCGAGCTCAGCTGTAGAGCTCAAGGCCTCCGAAATTGAGGAATACAGTCCCGATGATCCATTGATTCCTCTGGGTTCGACTCCTCCAGTTGTCGGAGGTTCTGCTGCTAGCTTGGATGGAGGATTAGCGGAAGTATCTCTATATTTTCTCCGCAATTTGTCAAAGCAATCGTCACTTGTCGCCGTCTTGCTGAACAATCAACTGAGCAAACCGCATTCTCTCCTAAAATAACATTTGTTTCTCATGTTACAGGTGGCGGGCCAGCCGATAAGGATGCTGAGAAGAAGACAGAGGCGGAGAAGATTGACATCCCGCCAAGTGCTAGTGCTGACGCTCCAAAGAAGTACGAAGGTGCGAAAACGGAGAAAGTCATTCTCGCACCCAGTGCTGATATTCCCCAAGGTGCTGAGCCCATCGAGGCTTTGAGAGATATGGACGGGTGCCATGAAGATGATGAAGAGGAAGTCACCATTACCAAAGAAATCAAAGGAGATGATGAGGAAACCTTGGCTGTAAGGAAGGCTAGGCAAGAAAGCAGTTGGCCTTGAAAAAAGAGGAGCAAGAGCCTTTGAATGTGCCTCCGATCTCGGAGTTTAATCCCAAAACTGGGTTGGTACTAAAACTCCAACCCAAAACTATTACCAAACAGCTTGCTTCCCAGTCTTCTCATGATCCCTTAGCTCCCCTTATTGACAAAAGAAAAAGAAAGAAGAGTGATCAATCTGATGCTTGCAAGGCGGAGCTGGAACAACAGAAGAAGGAGAAAAAATCCAAGCCGTCTCCCAAGCATAAGTAGGATGTAGTCGTTTGTCCGAATTTTGTTTAAAGCTTTCCACTGGCCATGAAATGTAGTTGTGAGAATGGCCCTCACTTTTGTTTAGGTTCCTTTTTATCTTGTAGGCTTGCAGTTTATGAATGAAAGTTTATTTCTTTTGCATCATCGTGTACCTGCATTCAATAAATTCTTCACACTTAGTCACAAATTATTTAAAACTACAAATCATTCAAGTGACAATTTTTTTTTTTAAAAACTTTATGTACTTCATCTAGGTACATGTATATATATATATATATATATATATATATTTATATTTATATATATATATATATATATGCCCCCAATCAATCGTTAACGTAATGCCTGGCCAGGGTTAATTAAAGATTGATTAGAGTTACATGCACGTTGCCCCCTATCTCTAAATATGGGGGACTTGGAATTTTTAGTGGGATTATAGTCCTTGCGGCGCCAAATCTTCGGTACCTCTATACTCTTCCGATCCATCAGCGGGTTAAAGTTCGAACTCATATCATGATCTGCTCACCGATCCTTCAGCGGGGCAGAAATTCTGGGGGCGCTGAGTCTCCAGCATCCTTCTCAGCGCTTAATCATAGACGCTTTTGTACTCTACTGGCAGTCGCCAAGGATAGAGTTCGAGCTCAGCCGTTCAGTCGCTCCCCGATCCTTCAGCGGGGTAAGAGCTCTTTCTCAGCGCTTAATCATAGACGCTTTTATACTCTCCTGGCAGTCGCCAAGGTTAGAGTTCGAGCTCGGTTGTTCAGTCGCCCCCCGATCCTTCAGCGGGGTAAGAGCTCTTTCTCAGTGCTTGATCATAGATGCTTTTATACTCTCCGGGCAGTTGCCAAGGTTAGAGTTCGGTCAAGGCAGTTCTTATCATGGTGCATCGCCTTGCCATGTGGACGTTATTTTCGCGTCCTTACGTTCTCTCTCGGCTCTGGAGAGTTAGAGTGCAATCAATGGTGTGATTCACTTTATTGCACCTTCAGCGTTCTGGCTGCGGATTACTTTCTATTCTGATGGAAGGCACTTAGAATTACACGTTTCTGTGATCGCCGTATGGTTTTACGGCAAATTTCATAAAGATAGAAGAGCAGACAAATAATAGTGCAAATAAAGTTAAACAACACACAATATTTTTATAGTGGTTCGGTCGAATCGTGACCTACGCCCACTTTATAATCCTTTGCTCAAAAAATTGGACTATTCTAGGCAAGTCATGCATTTTACATGGTCCTATGAAACAAAAAGATAAATCTGATGACTTTACGTCAGATAAGGCCGCAAATGTTGGGCATTCCACACTCTGGGGATTTCTTCTCCATCTACGGTTGCTAGCTTGAAGGTTCCATTATCAAGCCTTCGTAGAACGGAGTATGCTCCTTCCCACTTCGCACCCAAATGAGTTGGGGGTGGAAAGACACGCTTCAGAACCAGGTCTCCGGGTTCAAAGGTTCGGGCTCGAACTCTTTTGTTGTAGTATCTAGCGACTTGTTGCTTGTGTCTCAAGGCACGCAGGTCTGCTTCATCCCTCTTCTCCTGTATTGTATCTTGGGATTCAAGGAGCAACTCGTTATTAGTCATCGAATCGTAGTAAGTGACTCGGTGAGATGGTACTTTTAGCTCAACCGGGATGACTGCCTCAACTCCAAAAGCAAGAGAGAAGGGAGTATGGCCTGTCGCCGATTTATACGTTGTCATGTAGGCCCATAATGCCAAGGGTAATTCATCGACCCACATGGCTTTGGCCCGCTTCAATCTTCTTTTGATAATGAACTTAATCACTTTATTTGCTGCTTCAACGTTCGACTGCGGATGTGCCACAGAGGTGTACCGTTTCTCGATGTGGTACTTCTGGCAGAAGTCCCTGAACTCGTTGCTATCAAACTGGGTTCCATTTTCAGTTATGACGATCTTCGGGATCCCAAACTGGCAAATAATGTTCCTAACAACAAAATTAATCACTCGCTTGGTTGTGATTGTAGTTAACAGCTCAGCCTCGACCCATTTGGTGAAGTAGTCTACAGCTACAATAACGAACTTTGCTCCGCCCTTCGCTATAGGGAGGCTTCCGATGATACCAATTCCCCACATAGCGAAAGGCGATGGACTCGTCATTGTATTTAACTGGCCAGGTGGTGCCTTGGGAATTTTTGAAAATCTTTGGCATGCATCACAACGTCGTGCGAATTTTGCCGCATCTTTGTTTTTGGTAGGCCAGAAGTAACCATACCACAACACCTTTTTTGTTAATGATTATCCTCCAGTATGGTCATCACATTCACCCTCATGTACTTCCTGCAGTACACGCTTGATGTCGTCATCGGCTATACACCGGAGAAGAGGCATCGAAAATCCCTGTCTGTACAGGACTCCGCCTTGCAGAACGTATCGGGAAGCTTTACGGATTATTTTATGCCTCTCGCTCTTCTTGGTCGGAAGCGTTCCATTCATCAAGAAATTCTTTAGAGGGGTCATCCATGACTCCCTTTCTGGCTCAGTCTCAAGTATCGGATCAATTTCCATCTGACCTATGCTAGGGAACTGAAGTACTTCAACTGGGGCTAGCGCGGCTTCTTCAGGATCGTCGGAACTAGCCATCTTCGCTAACTTATCCGCCTGTTGGTTCTCTGACCGCGGAATATGAGATATACTGTAGTGATCAAAGCCAGTCAGCAACTCCTTCGCTTTCTCCAAATACGAAATCAATCTTGGGCTCTTAGCTCGAAACTTTCCAGTGACCTGATTTACAACCAACATGGAATCACAAAATATGTCCAGCTTCGCGATCTCTAATTCCTTTTCGATCTTCAGTCCCGCTATCAGGGCTTCATATTCAGATTCGTTGTTAGTGGCGTGAAATTCCAACCGGATAGCACAGGATATCAGTCGTTTCTCAAGAGTTTCAAGCACCACTCCGACACCGGATCGTTTATCATTCCTAGCACCATCAGTATACAATTTCCATGCACTAGGATCGAGAAGTAGTTTTGGTGGGTCAACCTCTTCGTTTACTATGTCATCTCCGGGGCAGTAAATTCTGCTATGAAATCTGCCAGCACTTTCCCCCGTATCGATCGTCGGGGCTGAAAATTCAGATCAAATTGACTCGATTCAATGTTCCATTTGAGCAGTCTTCCAGAAGCTTCTGGTCTCTGTAGGACTTGCTTGAGCGGATGATCAGTGTACGCGGTGATAGGATGAGCTTGGAAATAATGTCGAAGCTTCCTAGATGCAATCAGTAAACTGTACACCAGCTTTTATATTCTCGGATAATTGCGCTATGCTGCCGCCAATTTTTTACTCATGTAGTACACTGGCCTTTGAACGTGGTCTTCTTCTCCCACTAATGCAGAGCTGATCACGTGGGACGACACTCCTAAGTACACGAATAAATCCTCGTGGTCCACTGGCTTAGACAGTACGGAGGCCTCTCCAAATTATTCAACAGGTTCTGAAATGCTTCTATGCAATCAGGAGTCCATCTAAAATTGTGTTTTCCTCGCTTTATCAATTCAAAGAATGGAATGCATTTGTCTATCGCTCTAGAGATGAATCTGCTTAATGCTGCTACTTTCCCTGCAAGGCTTTGCACATTTTTGATTTGTTTAGGCTCCTGAATGCCTCTGATTGCTGCGATCTGGTCTGGGTTAATCTCAATCCCGCGCGAGCTGACAATGAATCCCAAGAATTTCCCGGAGGCAACCCCAAATGAGCATTTCGTTGGGTTGAGTCTCATCCCATATTTTCGAAGGATACCAAACATCTCTGCCAAGTCTGTAGTGTGATTGGATGATTGTCTGGACTTAACCAACATGTCGTCAACGTATACCTCCATCGTTTTCCCAATCTGGTTATAGAACATTCTGTTCACTAACCGTTGATATGTAGCGCCTGCGTTCTTCAAGCCAAAAGGCAGTACGACATAGCAGTATAATCCCAGATCCGTAATGAAGCTAGTATGTTCTTGATCTGGAACATGCATGGGGATCTGGTTATATCTTGAATAAGCATCCATGAAAGAGAGAAGCTCATGACCCGCCGTTGAATCTACCAACTGATCAATTCTGGGTAACAGAACGCTATCTTTTGGGCAGGCTTTATTCAAATCCGAAAAAACAATACACGTACGCCACCTCCCATTGACCTTCTTTACCAAAACTGGATTTGAAATCCAATCTGGGTAGGTTGAGTCTCTGATGAACCCGTTACTTCTTAACTTTTCAACTTCTTCTTTCAAATCCGCGGACCTCTCTAGGTCCAGCATTCGCCTTTTTTGTTTTACAGGGGGATGCTTTGGGTTAATGCTCAATGAGTGACTCATGATTGATGGAGATATCCCACACATGTCCGCGTGGGTCCAAGCAAATACATCCAAGTTATCTTTCAGGAAATCCGTCAGTTCTTTAGCTCGAACCGGATCCAACTGGGATCCAATCTTCAGTACCTTCTCTGGGTCACTATCATCGATCGATACATCCACAGTCGTTTCATTGGGAGCCGCCATTCTGCCCCCAGTCTCTTCGTCCTCTCTGGGATCTATATCCTCGGGCAGTTCTATGGGCAACTCACCCATAGTCATTCTCTTTAATTGCTATGACATCTCCTCCCTTGTGGGGGAAGAAGTGTCTTTAGTATCTATATCTCTTCCTTTACGGAGTAGCTTTAGCTCTGCAATGTAACATGCTCGTGCAGCAACCTGATCTCCTCTGACTATGCCAACACCAGCTTCCGTAGGAAACTTCAATAACAAGCACCAGGGGGCTATACAAGCTCTAAACTTTGCTAGGGCCGGTCGGCCCAAGAAGGCATTATAAGGCGATTCAATACCCAAAACCACAAAGGGAAGAATTCTCACTCTCTGGCGTTCTCCTTCCCAAAGTGTTACAGGCAGCACTACATATCCAATTGGAGCAGTTGAAGCTCCGTTAAATCCACAGATCCATCTTTCAAATGACTTTAAATCTTTCAATTCAAGGTTCATTTTAGCAAACGTCTTTTTGAATAGAATGTTGACTGAACTCCCGTTATCCACTAAAACTTTACGAACAGTGGCCGGGCCAATAAGAACTGTGATTACAAATGGATCTTCAGTCGGAGCGTGGACTCCAGCACTCTCTCGATCGCGGAAAATGACGTCATCTGACATCATCTTTTGCTATTTTACTAGGACATTGTCCTCAGGGTGGCTACACTCTCCTACCTCAAGATGCTGCTTTGCTGCGTTTACGTACTGATCCATCGCCTTGAAACTATGCCCGGCTAGGTGAAGCCCTCCGATTATGGTATTGATAACAAGATCCTTTCCTTTTTGCTGGACAGTTGGCCTGGCAGTAGATTGACTCTGGTTTTGGTTTGGGGTCCGAATAGCTTGCCCCCTGTCTCTAGGAGTCACCCTGTACTCATCCAATTTCCCTTCCCGGAGCAGTCTCTCAACTACATCTCTCAGATGATGGCATTCATTTGTAGAGTGGCCGTGAGTCTGATGGAAGAGACAAAACTTCCCCGACTCATGTTCTTTCTCCGTCGAATCTCTTGGAGGAGGCCTTTTATGTTGGAGAACGTTGTACGAGTCTGCGAAGATATTCTCCAAAGTATCATTTATTGGCGTATAATTTTCGAAAGACCTGGGACGAGTCCTTCTCTGGGAGTCGTTCCCCCGATTTCTCTTCCGATTATTGCCATTACTATTGTTACCATTGTTTCCTGACTGGTGGCCGCCGCCCTGGTTTCGGTTTCCAACATTGACTTCAACCTTCCCCGAGTTGTCTCCAGTTTGCTTGATGGCCACATTACTTTGGATCTCCTCCTTATTTGCCATTTTCATCTTCCGGTTAGCATATACCTCCTCCTAATGTAAGCGTATGTTTGCTTTCTCATAGAACAATTCTCTAGTATGAGGTGGCTTGCCAGCCAGGTATCCCCCAAATTCAGTATCTTTATCTACCCCATCGATCAGGGCTTCCACAACAGTTGGCTCATGGGGATCCTTGACTTCAGTGGCGGCTAGGTTGAAACGATCCAGATACACCCTCAAGCTCTCGCTTGGTCGTTGTTTGATAAGGAATAAATCAATCACACTCTTTGTCCTCTGTGCATAAATGCGGAACTGTTCCACGAACCTTTCACTCAACTCCCTGACACTGGAAATTGATCTTGCTGGTAAGCGAGTAAACCATAATAACGCTACATCCTCCTGGAATATAGGGAATGCTTTGCACTTTACAGTGTCAGAGGCTGCGTCAGCGGTCATTGACCAAGAATATCTCATTAGATGTCGGATTGGATCAGATCTACCCGCGTAACGGTTCATCTGAGGCATGTTGAAGCACCTCGGGAATGTTACGTCTAGAATGTCATCAGTAAAAGGGGTGTGACTGCGGTCAATTCCCCAATCTTCATTCCTTTGTCCATGGCTATTCGCCAAGATTTGATGGACCATAGCTGCAACATTTGCACTGGTCATCGGAGGCTCGGGATCAGCGCTTCTCGCTCGGTGGAATTCTCCGATCTCTCTTCGAGGAACAGCCACAAAATCAAGAGCTCGGATTGGGCTTCGTTGCCCCCTGTTACCATGAGTATTTGTACGGCGAAGGGGTTGAGGTGGTCTATTCTCAACAGGATTGTCCACAACTCGAGCTCTAGGAGTTGCGGCACGATTATTCAAGTTGCGGTTTGAGGGTCCTACACCAAGTGTCTCTTCCTCTCGTGATGGCAGGGTTCCAAATCGGAGCTGCTCTATGTTTTCAGCCCTCTCATACGGTCGTCGCGGAGGTCGTGGCGATTCCTCTGACGAAGAAGAGTACTCTGGGGTGAGAGGACGAACTGGGAGTGTTCTTTGCCTTGCGAGATCATCGATCCTTCTATCCATAGCATTTAAGTTCTGTCGCAGCACAGAGCTTTGCTGCCTTTGAGCAGCTAATTCATCAAACAGCCTATCCCACATTTCAGAGAAGCGAGAGAGATCTCCTTCAGTGACCGGAGCAGAGGGGTCATATTGATCATCAACATTTTCTCTTATGCGCAAAGAACTTGAGCCAGGTCGAACAGACGTACCGGGACGGGAAGAGTGAGCCATAACCTCCTTTCCAGGTCGAGTTGTAGTCTGGTCATCACTTCGGATCGCAGTGGACCTGTGTCTAGGGCTCGTAGCGCCCCCCGGGGTCGGATCGTGGTAATATTAGGGGGAGGGTTCGCGGCGTTGTCATGAGATCGAGTGACAACCCCTTCAGATGGTCGGTTCATTCCGCCCTCAACAGTTCGGATCGTGGCGCCCCCTTCAGACTGGTTCGTGACGCCACGTCCGGATCGGTCCGCCCCTATGTCACCGCGATCCGCGAGGCCCTCCTCAACCTGCTCATGTACACTTTCTTCAACTGCTTCATTCGCGACTTCAATCGCCTACGAAGCTCATACTTCCTTAGACTTCTTTCCAGCCATGATATCAGAAGCCGCTGGAATCTTCAAAAATCTGAACAGTGAAGATTCGGGACTGTTTCCTTCCGACTTGAATATCCAAACAACGGAGCAACAATCCAATATGCTGAGAAATCACTTCTCAGTGAAAGCACCAAAATGTTTGATCAAAATTTGGCTCTAACACCAAAATTGTTCTGATTCGTAGAGAATTATAACTGAAAAATGAGGAAAAAACAGAAAACACACACGTTTTATAGTGGTTTGGCGTTAACGAGCCTACGTCCACTTTATATGCTATTGATTATACTTTGGATGCTAGTACAACCAATGATTTCTCTCAAACTCACTCTTACAATTATGATTTCTTTCAGTAATCTCGACGTAAAACTGGTAAGAAATAGTGGTATGACAGTAATGGTAGAATCAATCCTTAAAACTGCCAAAAGATCCTGAAAATTGCCAAGCTTTGGGCTATTTATAGCTGATTTGATCAGGCGGATCGCGGTCATATGTGGCACAAATCCCGAGAATATCGGATCGGATCGTGGCTTGATGAAGAATTGGTCAATATGACAGTTGGTGACAGGTGTCGCGAGATCCGTACATCTCGGATCGTCCTGGACTTGGACATGGCTTTCTCCTCGTCCCCTGGGCTTGGATCGAGTTGGGCTGAAGCAAACGGGTCGGATCGTGGATGGGCACAGCGAATTGAAGGAAGCGTCATGATCCGATGAAGGCTAGGCAACCGTGACCAGATTTCTAAAAGCTGAGAGAAATGAAGCTTCATATTTTCTTTCTGTATGTGAACCTTGGTGGCTTAGTCAAAAAGCTAGCCAACAGACAGCAATGCTCATTAGTCCGTCGGCATCGAGCTAGGCTAACCGTGATGGCATTTGCTTCGTCTATTCAAGGTTCCAAGTCCGGAATCGTTGCCGGCGAGGGATATAGGACATCGCCTGGGAACGGAAATGCCATGAAGGCTATAGACTGACGTCGTGTAGGCTGAAGTTGAGACAGGCGATGGCTTGCGGATTCGATTTCCTGTTGAGACGAGGGCGGTGCCGCGTCGACGTGGTGGGTGGTAGAGGCTCGTCGGCCATTGGTATACTTGAGAGCGAGGAGTGGGGTTTGGCGAAATCGAAATTTTGATTTGGGATTGACGCAATTAAATTAGGGAAAGAGGAAGCTATAGGTTGTTAACATATTAAGGGGACGAGTTGTGTACGAAGGCGAAGATGGGTTCCTTATTTTATAATACGAACAAAGCCGACCAACGACAGAAATGGAAGAACACGTGTTAAACAAAACAGAGCGGTGACGACAGATGGCAAAAATTATCCACCGCCCATATCTTGAGTGAGATTTCTACGGGCTGTTGCCAAATATTCAGCAAGATTTGTTGTCTGATACGGTTTTGGATGAACAAAAGGAAGTGGTTTGAACGCAATGAACAAGGACCTGGCTTAACGAATGTTGCTAGTAAACAGTACACAACGTTATTTGTTTTCAACAATTTTAAATTTCCAATAATTTATTATTAAATAAATAATCGTACAAAGTTTATCAAATGATTGAACTCGAAATAACGGTTTTAATATAAACAAACGGATAAACAAAACTCAGTTCTTGGTTTATCACACGGTCAAAAGGTCGTAACTATTTATCAACGATTAAACTGGTAACCGCCATTTATTACGCAAAACAATTTCTTTATCTAAATTTAAAATTTAAAGTCTACAAATTTCAATGGGTTATGTTCTCATATCATTTTAAAAAATCCAAATTATGTTAAATGTGAATTTGTCATAGCAACATAGGATTCTAATGTTAATCATTCAAGGTTAAACACAAAAATTTTGTATCTTAGTAAGTTTAAATAAAATGATTTAGAAAACATATGTAAGGTGAGGCGTTAAAATAAACACTTCTAGTATAACATAGATAAGTCAAAATATAATAAGAGTATAAGCCAAAGAAAATAAATACCGTAATTTTAAACAAATAATGAACTCAAAAGTAGAATATTACAACTAAAAAAAAGCTAGAATTCAATGAAGAATATAATGTACAAAAGCCAAATAAACCGGAGGCAAATTAACTTAAATTCAATCTTCAAATTTTGACAATATTTATAAAAAGAACTCAAAGCTACATGTACAACTAGTTAATAATATCAAACCGTCAAAAATTTATGGAAGATTTAACAGAGTAAACTCAAATTACGTTCAAATAGATAAATTCCAAATCCAAGCACAAATATTAAGAATTTAAGTATTCCAATAAATTCAGATTATCGAACAAATGTCAATAATGTTTCTTTAACAAACATTCATATAAGCCTACAAATGGAAATTTTCTTATATGTTCAAAACAAAACTTAAAGTCCAAATTATACATCCAGTTAATAATTATGTTCAACTATGTTCAAAATAAATTTCAAATTTCATATCAAAATCCACTATAAATATTTATCTTTAATGGTAAATTCTAAATTAATTTATATTTTAAATATCGAAAATTCTGGTTCGTTACAGTTGCCAGACTGGTAGCACGGAGTATGTGATGTGTTTCACGTTTCTCAACTTCGTAAACATGTGCATGATCCAGACTTGGTCGTGGAAGAAGCAGCCCAGCAAGATTTCGATATCACTCATGAATTAGCAGTGAGAAGAGAACCACTAAAAATTATTGGCAAAGTAACCATGGTTCTGAGGAACAAGAAGATACATTTAGTTAAAGTGCAGTGGAGCGGAGATCCTAGAGACTGTATATAGGAAACAGAAGATAGCATTAAACAAGCTTATCCCAAGTGCAGAGTGGACATCTCTTATTAACGTTGGTGCAAGGTACATTTACAATATACTTTGTTTCCGTTTTGTTTCCTACTTTACTATTGTTTCCTTTTCAAGAATGAAAAAGTTTTAAGTGGGGGAGATTGTAACAACCCGAAAAATCAGAACCAATTTAAAATTTTATTTTAGGGAAATTTTAACAGAAAATTGGTCAGAATTTAAAAAATTTATTTTAAATAACAAAAAAAAACCTTAAAAATAAACATTTTGCAAACGACCTCCATTTTCGACGAAACCACTTTTGTTGGATCTGGAATGTCAAATTATTGCTAGGTTTAAAATTTCATTATTTTTGGAATTAATATGTGAGCGTGGTAAATTAAAATGCATTTGGTAATTTCAATTTGAAATTGATCGACTAGGAAATGGCCATTTTTTGAACGGTCTCCAAATTTGACAAAATTAATTTTGTTCGGACCGTATCATCAAAACAAAGCTAGATTTATTTTTTGGGAATTTTTGGAACCAGTATGTGTCCCTGGTAAATTGAAATGTACATTCAAAGCCAATGTTGAATGTTTTATACTTTAATTTTGAGAGAAACTGAGTGAAACAGTCGAATAGGCTTACAAAAACATATTCCATTATGTCCGGAATGGGGGTATTTAGCTAGGGGCGACAGTCATTGGATTTGATTTGGAGTTCGTATGGACTAATGTATATTTTTGAAGTTAAAAATAATCAAATAATTAAATATAAATATAAACCAGTAGAAAATTCCATTCATTATTTTCGTTCTAGGAAAAAAAACCTAACCCCTCAACATCGAACGAAGGCTCCCTTTCAAACCTTCTCCCCTCGATTTCTTGCAGTCCATTCAATAAAATTCAATGGTTCTTTAGAGAGTTTTGTAAGGAATCTTCCCCTTTCCAAATCCGTATAAGTTTTGTAATTTATCGTTGTCTGTATTGTGTAAATCTTCACGACGAAGTTCCGCCGTTCAACGCCCTTCTTCTCCCTCCGCCGCCGTTCGAGCTCGACACCACCAGCAGCGTCTGTCTCGCCTCTCCGTGCTCTCTGACGTGGCGCAATCCGAACGTGCTATAGCAGCACGGACTCGAAGATAATTGGAAACCTAGTTTTGAATGAAAACTGAAGGTAATGGGTTATGTATTTTAAACTATTTACAACATATAAAAGCGTTGCAAAGTTAATTTATCGGAAAAAATCATACCATTTTCATATGTTGTCGAAATCCAGTGAAACAAGAGACATTGAGACCATGATATCGTACACTACATTCTAGAAGTCACCGGAGGAATTTTAGAGCTAGTCGTAAAATTAGCAGGAGTGGAACCCAATTTGAGATTTCTAAATTCAAATAAATTAGAGAAAAATATAACAGGTTGCAGACGGGGCTTAGTAACTCCTGACACTACTTTCTGTTAAACCATGGATGACTGTGTGATGTTTATGGTGTGAAATTGGTTGTGATTGTGAATGATTGATTGTGATTGAAACAAAATTGATTGTGTTTGTGGTAAATTCATTGTGTAGTGAAAATGAATGGTATGGTGGAAATTATGGAAATGAAATTATTGTAATGCTGCAAGGCATAGGTTACCAGAGGAGCCTTGCTCAGACACAGTGTCGATGCTAAATACCCCATTGTTGTAATGCTGAAATTTTCTGAAATGAAGTATATAAAATATTTATGTTTGCAATAAATTGTTTGAACAATAAAAATGACATTTTTATTGTATGTATGAAGTATATATTATATTAATGTTTGAAATAAATTGTTTGAACAATAAAAAAAACATTTTTATTGTATGTACGAAGTATATATAATATTCATGTTTGAAATAAATTGTGTTAGCCTACTTTGTGAACTAGGCTACACAAAGAGGAAACAACGAAAAAGTCATCAATCGGTCCGGATCGGAGGAAAGTAGCGCAGGAAGTGAGTAGAGATCAAAGATGCAAAAATGACATCGGATCGGATTGGTAGTACGTCAGCAATATCAAAGGATATCAAGTGATCTCATCGGATAGGATCGGAGAGATGCATCAACACACTAAACAACAAACGCCTCACCTGATCGGAGGAGTACACAAACAACATCAAGAGATAGCATGCTGCCTCACCGGATCGGATCGGAGGACCCGATCTGAACCCCTTCTCCCATTTGAATCTGCAACCATTGCTGCGCATATCTCCTGAAGACTCGGACAAGATCTGACCATTTCTCACACGATCTTCTACTAAATCAATGCGCTATAGCCATCTTGGAGCCTCCGAACCCGACTCTCAAGGGATGGATGCCATGCAATTCCGAAGCGGAGCCACTTCGAAGAGATTTTCACCTATAAATACACCATCTAGAGGCATTTGAGGGGATATTTTGGCAAATTCTCAGTCCTTACTTCCTCCATACCCGAATTCTAAAATCATATTCAGATAAAAACCATCTCTTAAAGTCTATATTTGAGAGATTTGAGTGAGTTTATGCATTGTAATTGTGAAGTTGAGTGAGAATTATTGCTCTCATTGTATTCGAATCATCCAATAAAAGATAACAAAGTGGACGTAGGCTCCTTAACGCCGAACCACTATAAATCGTGTGTTCTTTACTGCTTTTTGATTTTATTTCATTGAAATCATAACTAGTTTGGGTGTTAGAACCAATTTTTGGTCTAACATTTTGGTGCTTTCACTGAGAAACTTTCGAATTCTCAGCTTTTTCGGGATTATCATTCTACTATTTGGACCTTCAAGTTCAAAGAAGTAATCCCCTCTCTCTGACATCTTTCAGTATTTGCTGACTAACCGATGAAGAATCAAGTGTTATGGCTAAGACCAAAGGAAAGTAAGTGCAAGGTGCAAAGGGAAATGATTCCAGAGAAGATCAGCAAGCTATCGTGTTAACAAGGTCAAGCGTTCAAAGCTCTGGAGCAGATCCTTCTAATCAGGAGGAAACGAACCGGATCGTGTTAACACCGATCCGAACTGGAGATCGGATCTGTGGTGGTGATCCGATCCGAACCGATGACGTCGGGGGCTCTCAATCTCTCCCTCTGAACCGCACTGACCAGGTTGCTGGGAACCGATTCGATCCGAACCAGGGTGAGGCTGGAACTTCTACTCGAGCTCCCTCCTACGCTCCGATTCCAGCCACGGTGACTAATGTTCAGCCTGATCCATTTGCACCCATTACTCAGGGAGATTTTTCACGTTTTCTTGACATGCTTCAGAGCACTAAAGAAGCATTGGAAGCCCAAAGGCGTGACAACATTCGCATGCAGGAAAATATGATCGCCATGGGTAGAGAATTACAAGAGCTCCGGAGGCAGAGAACTCCTTCCCCACCGCACTTTATTCCTACAGATGATTCGTTTTCTTTGGAGGAGGAACGTCCTCGCGAGAGAAGGCCGCTTGAACGACCTCAGAACCTTGATCAATTGACTTTCAGATCTTTAGGATCCCGAGAAGATGTTGCTCATGTATTGGGCCCTGATGACCCGAGTCTGCAACAGCCTATGTTGCTACCTATGCGCGGATCCCACGTCTTACCCAGGGATCCTAATATTACTAACCCCATGCAGCAACAACTTCTCCAACCTTTACCTCCAGAGGTCGACCGGGATTACAGAGAGCAACGTAGAGCGGCTGCCGCCAGAAACAGAAGGTTATCCCCTGATCAGGAACCCAGGGGTAATCCGAACATTAGATCTAAAGAGCAAGTGCAGATATTAACCAACGCCGATGTGTGGGAAATGGTGCGCCAGGTTATGTTTGAAAGCCGACAGTATACTAATGAAGATTGGGGCATCGAGCGAAGTCATACCCCTTTCACAGATGACATCCTGAATTTCCAGTTCCCCCGACGGTTCAACTTGCCTCAGATGGATCGATATTCAGGAAGAACAGACCCAGGGCAGCATCTGATGAGATATGCATTGCTCATGAACGCGGCAGCAGCTCCAGATGCCGTAAAATGCATAGCTTTTCCCATTTATCTTGAAGATGTAGCGTTAATGTGGTTCACTCGACTTCCTCCTCGGTCGGTGTCAAATTTTACAGAGTTGAGTGAGTGTTTCATGAATCAGTTCCGACTCCATGCCCAAAAGTCCAAGACCGTCATAGAATTGTCACGAATTAAAAAGGGCCCAGGAGAATCTTTGAAGTCATATTTGGATCGCTTTAACATGGCCGTCACCGAAGCTAATGATCCCCATGAGCCCACTATCCTGATGGCCTTAATAGAAGGAGTAGATCCCAACACGGAGTTCGGGGATTACCTGGCTGGAAAACCACCTCCTACAAGAGAATTATTCTATGAAAAGGCTAATGTACGTTTAAGGCGAGAAGAAGCTAAGGCAAATCGGAAGAGAAAGTCCGAAGGGGCTTCGAAGGAAGGTATCCAGAGCAATGTCACCGTGAAACAGTCTGGTGACAGTTCAGGAAAAGTGGAAGTAAATGTTGGCAACCAGAGTGGTGGTAATAGCAACAGAAATGGGAACGGCAATAGAAGGAACAGAAACCGTGGGAATAGCTCTAATAAAAGACCCAGATTCCAGAATTTTGAAAATTACACGCCGTTAAATGATACGTTGGAGAACATTTATCTAGACACATACATCATATTGCAGTACAAAAAACCACCACCCAGAGATTCTACTGAGAAGGAGATTGAAATGGGAAAGTTTTGCTTGTTTCATGGTACACACGGTCATTCCACCAATGAGTGTCGTCATTTGAGGGATATCATCGAAAAATTGCTGCGAGAAGGGAAGTTGGATGAGTACAAAGCTGCCCCAAGGGACAGGGGGCAAGGGGGACGAGTTCCGAACCAAGAACAGCCTGCTTCAAAACCCACGGCTCAGCAAAAAGGTAAGAGGATCATCATTAACTACATTATAGGGGGGGCTTACTTGGTTGGTCGTAGTTTTAAAGCATTGGACCAGTACGTCAACGCCACCAAGCATTATAACGTAAGAGAATGCAGCAGCCTCGAAGACGTCACTCCAATACAGCAAAAAACGATGTCCGATGATGTCGTATTCCGTAATAGAGACGAGTTTGGAGTTCAATCCTCAACCGACGATCCGCTAGTGATAACCACGACAATTAGCCTTGCTCTGGTCCATAAGGTACTAGTGGACAACGGAAGCTCGGTCAATATCCTCTTCAAGAAAGCCTTCGAACAAATGAGGCTCGAGGCAAAAGACTTAAAGCCATGTCAAGGATGGATACGCGGTTTTAACGGAGTATCTACAGCTCCAATGGGTTTTGTATAATTACCAGTCACGCTAGGTCAGGGGGACCACCAAAGAGTAAGGATCCTGCAGTTTGTAGTTATGGATTTAGAGTCGCCTTATAATGCCTTCCTAGGCTGACCAGCCCTTGCCGAATTTAGGGCATGTATTGCGCCTTGGTGTTTGTTGCTAAAATTCCCGACTGACTCGAGAGTTGGGACGATGAGAGGCGACCAAGCTACGGGACGAGCTTGTTACGTGGCAGAGTTAAAGATGCTAATGAAGGGGCTGAACATAGATGCTAAAGACAATTCCGCCTCTCCAAAGGGGGCCTCAGCATAACAAATAAGGGGTCCTGCCCCCAAGAGAGTCTCTCTCAGACGTGCTTGAGGATATAGATCCCAGAGTAGATAGAAAACCTGGGGACATGAAGGCAACTACCAACGAAATAGCAATCGACATACCTATTGATGAAACTGATCCAACAAAAGTAACGAAGATCGGCTCCCAACTAGATCCAGTTAGAGCAAGGGAATTGGCTGATTTCTTGAAGGCAAATCTTGATGTGTTTGCCTGGACTCACGCTGACATGTGTGGGATTTCGCCTACCATCATGAGCCACTCCTTGTGTATCAATCCAAAGCACCCACCAGTCAAGCAGAAGAGACGGATGTTAGGCCCAGAGCGGTCGGCAGCTTTGAAAGAAGAAGTAGAAAAATTAAAAGGTAATGGATTCATTAAGGATTCAAAATATCCCGACTGGATATCGAATCTTGTCCTGGTCAAAAAGTCAAATGGGAAGTGGAGAACGTGCATCGACTTTTCTGATTTGAACAAGGCTTTCCCGAAGGATAGTTTTCCTCTCCCCAGAATTGATCAACTAGTAGATTCAACTGCCGGGCATGAACTCTTATCCTTTATGGACGCGTATTCCGGGTACAATCAAATTCCCATGCACATACCAGATCAAGAGCATACAAGCTTTATCACAGACTTGGGATTGTATTGTTACGTGGTAATGCCATTCGGGATTAAAAAAATGCGGGAGCCACATACCGGCGCCTACTCAACCGCATGTTCTACAATCAAATCGGGAAAACCATGGAAGTGTATGTAGATGATATGCTCGTGAAGTCCAAGCAATCTCCCAATCATACAAAGGACTTGGCAGAAATGTTCGGTATACTACGAAAGTATGGGATGAAGTTGAACCCCTTGAAATGTTCTTTTGGCGTAGCATCAGGTAAGTTCCTCGGCTTTATCGTGAGTTCCAGAGGAATTGAAATCAATCCGGACCAAATAGCAGCAATCAAGAACATAGAGGAGCCGCGGAAGATTAAGGATGTTCAAAACTTAGCTAGCAAGGTTGCAGCACTAGGAAGGTTCATCTCCAAGGCAACAGACAAGTGTGTGCCTATCTTCGATCTCATAAAACAGGAAAGTGAAATTTTGAGTGGACTCCCGAGCGTGTAGAGGCGTTCCAGAATTTGTTAGACTTTTTAGAAAAGCCTCCCATATTATCAAAGCCTGTGGAACACGAGGATTTGTTCGTCTACTTGGCAGTATCGTCTCACACCGTCAGCACAGCATTAGTACGTGAAGAGGATAAATTCCAGAAACCTGTGTACTACGTAAGTAAAAAAACTAGCTGCTGTAGAACGCAACTATCCGATGATAGAGAAGCTTGCTTATAGCCTCCTGATTGCCTCCCATAAACTTCGCCATTACTTCCAGGCACACCCGATAATTGTATATACTGATTAACCTTTGAGACAAGTGCTGCAGAAACCCGAAGCATCGGGGCAATTACTCAAATGGAATATTGAGCTGAGTCAATTTGATCTAAACTTTCAGCCACGAAGATCAATAAGGGGGCAGGCCTTGGCTGACTTCATAGCTGAATTTACAATTCCTGAAGAAGAAACGGTGGGTGACAAGACAGTTACTTTGGATCAAGAGTTGGAGCTCAGTCCGTGGAAATTATATACGGACAGAGCCAAGAACGATAGAAAGTCCGGCACCGAAGTTGTTTTAATAACTCCTGAAGGATGATCTATTTATTATGCATTACGGTTGGAATTTATTGCTACTAATAACGATTCTGAGTATGAAGCCCTGATTGCCGGGCTGAAACTCGCCAAAGATTTGGGAGTGAAGGCATTAGATATATATTGCGATTCCAAGATAGTTGTATGTCAAGTTCGGGAAGAATTTGCTGCTAAAGGACCTCGACTTAGTGCTATCTTCAAAAGGTAAAGGAGTTATTAGAAGTTTTGGAGCATTATAGCATAACACACATTCCAAGAATGGAAAATCATAAAGCAGATCGATTGGCGAAACTAGCAAGTTCTGATAATCCTAAAGAAATCGAAACGGTCCCGATCGAGGTATTGGAATTGCCAAGCTTCGACCTAATGGAAGCAGAGCTAGCCTTGGAAGTCGAACCAGAAAGAGAATCCTGGATGACATCAATTAAGAATTTTCTCATGGACGGAACCCTCACATTAAAAAAGAGCGAAAGACGAGCTGTAATACGCAAGGCTACAATATGCGTGTTATAGGACGACGTCCTTTATCGTCAAGGGTTTTCAATGCCCCTATTACGGTGTATCGCAGACGATGACATCAAATGTGTACTGCGAGAAGTGCATGAAGGTGAGTGTGGAGATCACACTGGGGGTCAGACCCTGGCAAAGAAAATATTACGGTACGGATATTTCTGGCCTACCGTGAATAAAGACGCGGATGATTATTCACGACACTGCGATAGATGTTAAAGATATTCCAAAGTTCCCAGTGCGCCTCCGACTAAGCTCAAATCGATGGTGAGTCTGTGGCCGTTTGCCATGTGGGGGATTGAAATCATTAGAGTGCTACCTATTGCCAGAGGAGGAGTTAAGTATGCAATCGTTACCGTGGACTACTTCACAAAGTGGGTGGAAGCTGAACCTCTAACAACCATCACGGCAAGGAAAGTGATCAGTTTTGTGGTGAGAAACATTATTTGGCGATTTGGGATACCGAAGACCGTCATAACTGATAATGGGACACAGTTTGACAGCATCGAGTTGAGAAATTTTTGCCAGAAATACAAGATTGATAAACGATATACTGCAGTAGCTCACCCGCAATCAAATGGCCAGGTCGAAGCCGTAAACAAAGTTATTAAATCAATTTTGAAGAAGCGGTTGGAGGGGGCCAAAGCTAGATGGGTGGACCAGTTGCCATTAGCTCTGTGGGCCTGCAGGACAACCTTTAAGATGGCTACCGGCCATACTCCCTATTCACTTTCCTTTGGGTCAGAAGCAGTAATCCCGGTAGAATTAGAAGTCCCTTCTCATCGAGTTGCATACTATGACCCGATGACGAATAAAGCACTCCTTCTAGAATCTCTTGATATGATTGAAGAAAAAAGAGATGAAGCCGACTTGCATGCCTCAAGACATCGACATCAAGTGGCACGCTATTATGACCAAAAAGTTTGCTTCAAAACCTTTGAACCGGGAGACCTAGTACTAAAGCGAGTCTTCCCGCCGTCGACCCAACTGGGTCCAAAATGGGAAGGGCCATTCACCATCCAACGAAAGCTTGATATGGGAGCATTCAAGCTAACGACCGTGGATGGTGAAGAGATTCCCAGAGCTTGGAACGCTCATCACTTACGACGATATCTGAGCTAAATATGAAATGTCGTTTCTTTTGTTTTCATAAGCTATGTAAAAAAAGCACGACTTGCCTTAAATAGTCAATTTATGTGAACAAAGGATTATAAAGTGGATGTAGGCTATGACTTAGCTGAACCACTATAAAAATATCGTGTGTCATTTACTTTCCTGCATTATTTATACGGTCGACAAATATTTCATCATAACTGTGAAACACGAAATGTTAAACTAAACTTAGAAGGTTGGGGATGACCCATGTGCAGGAGTAAATAAAATGACTGTCTGTATGACCAAATACAGAAGAATGGGAAGACGACATTCTTAACTCTAACTCTCAAGAATCGAGAGAGAGTATAAAGGACGGGAAGACGACGTCCTCTGAGGCGTGAAGGTGCACCCAGATGAGAGATCGCCTCAACGAAACTCTAACCTGGTTACGAGACAGGAGAGTATAAAGATGCTAGAAAGAATAGGCATCAATGACAAAAGGAATATGGCCCTGCCCGAGAATCGGGGGCAATTGGATTTTTGATTTAGCCAATCTTGAAAGATCCTTGCTCAGTTACGCAAGATTGACTGGGGGCACATATGCGCATACATGTTTCCCCCAACAATGACTTCATTATATAACTTTAATTTGACATACTTGTGTATTTTCATTTAAGTACTGAACTAACGACTATCAGACATTGCAGGAAATAAACTATTTTTATTCACAAACATGTGAGTTTATACAAGGAAAACAAGCAAAAAAGAATATGCGAGGGCCGCGCTCGCTGCAACAATTGCGGACCAATTAAATGCTAAAATAAAACAAAGCACTTCATCACTTAGACTTTGGAGTGGACTTGGATTTTTTAGCAGCCTTCTGAGCATCCTTCGCCTCTCTTTCAGCATCAGTTAAAATGCGCTTTGGCTTTTTCCTCCCTATGACCGAAGTGTTGGAATCGGTTGATTTTTTCCTGGGAGTCGGAGACGGCCTTGACGAATTGAGGTGAAAAGGTAGAAATACCTTCCGATGATTTCTCAGCTGGAGTAACTGCCGTCTCCGACGCCGTCTCGGGTATGGGGGATAAAAGAGATGCCTGAGTGATCCCCAGGTTTTCGGCGTCATATCCCTCTACTTCAGAAGTTCCAGCGGTAGTAGAAGAAGAACCAGCCTTAGAGACATTCTTTTGCTTGGCCATTTGCTTCTCCTCCTCCATAGCAGCAGCGATGAGACGACGCCCCTCGGCCAGACGTGCCGGCTCATCATCGCTTAGATATTTTCCATAAGTTTGTCTTCGTCGATGGAATCTACCTTGAGCTCCTCTTTCTCCCATTCAACAATTTGACTCCATACGTGAACCAAGGTAGTCGGATAATCTTCAATCCAAGAGATGTTTCGGCGACGGATTATATGCGCAAAGAATTCGATCATTAATTCCCAAAACCATGCACTTCCTCCTCGGCCTCTGACAGCTGCTTCCGGGTCTCTTCGGCGGACTTAGTAACACTATCCACATTACCCTCCACTAGGGCAGCCCTATTCTCGGCCTCCACCAACTTGGAAGCCAAGTTAGCGTTTCTCTTCTCCAATTCAGCATTCTTTCTCGCTAACTCGACTTTTTCTTGCTTAAGAGCAGTGTAAGCAAGTTGCATTTTAGCATTATCCGACTTAGCATCTTCTGCTTGCTTTTTCAGCTCCAAACGCTCTTGACTATGAGACTCGAGCAAGTCATGATAACGTTTTTGTAGCTCTTCAAATTTCTTCTTGAAGTTGCTAGCATCCCGTTGAGCAACGACAAGTTGGGCTTGTGTATCCTCAAGGTCTTTCCTCAAATTTTTCAAGGCTTTTGCGTCTGCTGCTGCAGTATTTTTCATTGACTCATTATCCGTGATTAAAGTTCGAATGATTCTGGAAAGGTTACGCGAATACTTGAACATTTCTGAATATTGTTTCTCCACTGCATCAATCTTGGCTTTGGCCTCGTCTGCCCACCTCGAGGAAATAGGCTCGAGAGCAGGTAAGAAAGTCAGATTTTCAAAGTAGTGTTCGGGGAATTGTTTCTCCAAATATGCCTGCTTAACTTTAGACTCAACATCCAGCGGTGGAGGTGGGCAGTACGATAGCTCAGTATCCTTATGTTTAGCGGGCACGATGGCTGCATCGCTCTTTCCAGACCATTTATCAGAAACCTTATATTTGCCTCGTGAGCTAGTGTCCTTCGGTGGGCTTCTTTCCCGATTGTGTTTGTCCTAAGGATAAGTTCGGTCTTTCGGTTGCGATGTGTCTTCTCCCCGACGGCCCTGATAGCTTTTATGCCGGTCTGGGTCCGACCGGACGGGGGAGCGAGAGCGCGAGGTGCGCGATTGATAAGAATCATAAGGCCTTCTATCCTCTCTACCCCGGGTTTCACGGCGGTCATGCTCAGAATCGGAAGGGGGCCTGACCATGCTGCGACGTATTTTTCTGATGTCATAGTGAGCACGAGACATTGTACCTGTGCAACAATGTAAATGGAATTCAGAATTAGTGTTCTCACAAAAAGTAAGTGTTGTGAAATGTGGTGCTATTGTGTTAAGTGCATCCTAAGTGGTGTTCCCCCCGACAAACCCGAGTCCGAAGCCAGACTAGTGCGAGTGGGCTCTTTGGCCTTAGTAGGAGTGGTCTCTTCTGAAGAAGTGAAAACTAAAGGATTTGTACCAAAATCCTCTGAAGTGTAGATAGTTTCAGGTAAGGGGAGATCTCCTAAACCCTGAAATGTAAGATCATCGGTACTAGGGGCATCTCCTTGGGAAGCATCTATTAGCAGTTCATTGGAAGACGTCGACTTTTCAGGAGAGATAGCATCCTCAGGGACGATGTACCCTTCTCGGTGCTTTTCGGCTATGTTGGCCAGATCGTCGTCCTGAGTTGAAGATGGAGAAGGTGAAGTTCGAAGTGGCATTGTGGGGGTTTTCGAGCTCTCGCCCGTTTCTAGAATTACGTCCACTGGGGGCATGTATACATATGGACCCGACCCGTGACCTATGCTACGGGTAATGGATCGCAACCCATGAAGTTAAAGATATTCATCCTTAAGGACTTCGTCGATGGTTAGAAATTTTTGGTCGCCATTGAGGAGCCGATGCATCCGATCAAAGTACACTTGACCCGATATTTGTTTTGGATTATCAACTACAAACAAGAAGAAAATAGATTAATGTGTTGGTTTGGACATTTAAAGTTGAGAACTAGGAAACCAATGCTTTACTTGATTTTTTCCATCTCCTGGCACATCCCGGCTGTTGCCTTATATAAAACCATTCTAGATTAAAATAGCCAGCCTTGCTTGTGAATGGTGCAGAAATGATTTTCCTTTTTGGGATTGATTCGAAGTAAGAAAAGGAAGGAGTTTCTCGAGTCCGATGCTTGAAATTATAAAAAAAAGTGAACGTCGCCAAAAGTGAGCTCTGTATCTAAAGTCTATCTGTATGCTATATATAAGGTATATAAGTAAGCATAGGAGTTGGGATGTAACTGCATGGGGGCAATCCGCAGCTGTCTCAGGAAGTCGACAACAAAAGACAAAAACGGTGGAATAGCCCCAACCATACACATCAAGCTAGTAACTGCCATAAATCCTTCTAGGGGATTGTGAGGACGATCAGTTTTCGAGGGCACCAGGGTATCCCTTTTCAGTATCCCGTGCTTTAAGCGTATTCAAACAAGTCTGTCGTTATCAATCGTCGATTCAACAGAATCTTGAGGTGATTCCAATACGATGGCAGACTCAAATTCGTCAGGAGCTCGATTATCTCCAATCCCTCCTTCCTCTTCATATCCCTGTAACACCCCACCTCCGCTAGGGTCACTCACAATGGGAATGCACTAGTTTTGGTGGAGTATTATCTAGGTAAACATACACAGAGATATCACAAGGCAAAACATAAATAAAGCAGCGGTAGAAATTAAAAATCAAATTTTTATTACTTTCGAGAAAAGAGTCAAAACCTCATATATCCAAGGTACAAATTATTCCATTACATCAAGTTCCAAATAAAGAAGCATAAACTTAAGATAACAAAAGTAAATTATTTCCCAAACATAGCAGAAGTGCAGCCATAGCATAGCTCAAGACCAAACCGTACATGAGCTAACAGAAAGCAAGCTAAATCCAAGCTAAGAGCTAGTGTTTCCTCCCTGAGAACTTGAGGGGGGGAAATGAAAGAAAAAGAGGCGAAAGAAAAAGTGTCAGTCATAAAGACTGGTAAGTCCTAGTGACTTTCAGTATAAAAACTAGTAAATTTAACAAGACATGAGTAAACGGAAAGTAAACATAGGGATGATAATAAGTCTGGCAAGATAACTAAGATAACAAGATAAATCAAGTCTAGCATCGCATATTCAAGATTCACTACACCAACTGTACTGGTATTCTAACCCATGTCAAGTATTAATCATGAAATGATCCCTTGGCCCAATATCATGAAGTGTCCCATTACGGGGTCCACGGTACGATCTACTAATCGATTGGCTCCCTACAAGTTCTAACTCGTCATGTGTCTGTGCCATACGGCCCAATCATGAAATGTAGTCACATGTGCTAGGTCCACCCTAGGGTGTATCAAGCCCTAGGGTGCCAACCACCGACACGAATCAAGCATGCACAGTGTAAACCTACGGGTGGCCAATGCCTGCTTTTTCAACTCCTGACTACGTGCACGACCATAGTCCGCCTGAACCTACAAAGGTGCACCTACTCAGTCGTCGTTCTGGTCGCTTACAATCAGCCCAGTAATCGTGCCCCACCCTGCCTAGTCCCAGGGTATCGTGATACATCTAAGTGGGTTACTGCTGAAAACGACCGCGTAACTAGGGTTTCTAATGGGTTAAGTGTTGTCATTCAAATTCGTGACTTAACCCTATCCAAATCATGTGTCAAGTTGGTTAAGTGTGTTCAAGCAGTTCATGACTTAACCCTATCAAATCATCATGTCAAATTGGTTAAGTATATTCAAGTAGTTCATGACTTAACCCTATCATGTGGCATTAATTCATTAATGCACCCCAACCACTCACATTAGATTAGTTGTTGTGGTTACTGGATTTGCCGGGCGGTTCCGGGCAGATTTACACCACAACATAGTCTAACCTCGGGGTTTACGTGCGATATGACCAACTACCCACATTGGATCCTATTGTTTGCAGTCACTGGATTTTTCGGGCGGTTCCGGGCAGATTTACACTGCAAACTCAACCCAACCTCGAGTTGGCCATTTTCAAATTCATTCTAAGTGTCATGTCCCGGTTCAAGTTTCGAGTCTAAATTCATGTCAAGTTTTCATGTCATGTTTCATGTCAAGTCGTGTCAAGTTCATGTCCATATCCAGGTTCAAGTTATAACAATGTTCACGTTTCAATTTTATAGTAAATTCAGGTTTGCCTAAACTACCCAAATCGTATTCCCATCGCACGTGAATTCAAATCGATACAAACAAATCTAATTAGGGAATAACATAGAAAGAACGGGCATAAGGTGGCAAAAGTGATTACAAGTCAAGCATGGTATAACTTGAGGTAAATTACAACAACAATACTGGCATATGGAATAGTGATCTCAAATACCTAACTTAGCAAAATAAAGTGCTAGTCATGGTAACGGTTGACATAAGATAATAACCTCAAACTTGTGAATAACAACTAATTCAACATCACAGTCATGTTAACATCATGGACATGAAGGGTTTAGGTTTACAACATGTTTAGGCCCCAAATCAGTTTCATATAAATATTACCATAAGTCAAGATTCAAGATGAATAGATCCAAGGTGGACAAATAGTAGATCCAAAATACTAGATTCAAAATGAACAATGAAAGATCCAAGATATACAATGATAGGTCCAAGATGATTGTCATACTTATGTTCAATTTCAATTTACAACATGTCGGTATTAAGTTTAAAGTTTAGATCTAAAAGTAACTGGGGCTTACAGATCGTTGTTTTAGAATTAGAAAACAAAGAGGCAACGTTGAATCTTGAGTCTAACAGAAATCCCCCAAACAGCAATTCTCTACACGTAGCTTTGTTGGAGGAGAATCAATTCCTTCTCTCTAACTTTTCAACCAGAATTTAGCAGCATAAGAACAGAGAGAATTTGTGTAGAGAGACTAGAGTTAGGGGTTGTTTATATAGAGTCAGGCCAATGAATTTAGACAGAAATCGGACTAGATACATCAGAGTGAATTCTGACTCAAAAATGGACTCGGGATCCAGGTCGACTCCCAGGTCGACACCCAGGTCAACTCTACGGTCGACCTGGTCCTGGGCAGGTCGACTCTATGGTCGACCCCCGGGTCGACCTGGTCTTGGGCGGGAAATTTCCCGCCCAGCCCGTTCTGGGTTTGAATTCAAAAATTGAATTCGAATTCTGAGCTGTTTTGAACTTGAAAATTTCTGAAAACTTCGAAGGGTCATATCTTGGTCATACGGACTCCGATTTTCGAAAACTCGGACTCGTTTCCAAGCAGAATTTCGAGACGAACGCAATGGTGTAACCCGTTGCCCTTGATTTTTGCTTTAAAAATTAATTCTACCTTGATTTATAGTTATAACACGATATCAAAATATGGGTTGTTACATTCTCCCCTCCTTAAAGGATTTCGTCCCCGAAATCTCCAAGTTAGGGAGGATGTGTCCTACCATCCATCATCCATCTTCTCAAAACATCATCCACAGGCAACCATTGTCCTTAAAAGATTTCTAGTGTTGTATGAACATATGCAGTAAGTGTGTATATGTACTTATCTAATGCAAAAGATCAGGCGGTTACTGATTCAGTAAACCTCCTTAATGCAAAATAAGTTAGTGTAATGAGTCCAACATGTAGGCAAATTCCTGACATAATTTATAATCTCAACATGAGTGCACATAACATTCATTCATATGCAACATCCAAGTGATGGCATAACAAGTTCCATCCATGTACAAGTATAAGCACTCATGCATATGCAACATGAAAATGTGACTGAGCCGATCTAGTGCCTAATGTGTGTCATGCATCCACTAGCAATAACTTGCAAACACTTGCAACCATTTGCAAACATCAACCATAACATGTTTCAATCACATGTTTACATCCATATGTTTCTACCTAAGGTTCTCAAGATAAGATCGAGAAGATAGCAAGACAAACATAGGTAGTAAAAGCATGATACGAACGGGTTTCAAGTTTATAAGAAAAAGAGATCGAGAATGTACCCTCAAAAAGAAATGGGTAATGCGCGCATATCTTCTCTTCGGTTTCCCAAGTTGCGTCATCTTGGGCTTCACTCCACTGAACTTTAACTAGCTTGACTTCTCGATTCCTTAGCTTCTTGATCTCCGTTCCTAAGATACGAATCGGAGCTCGCCTCAATGTTGCTTCTTTTTCCACTTCTACGCCTTCAAGGATGCTTGGCTCAACCACTTCGGCTGATTCATGTAAGCACTTTCGGAGATGCGAGATATGAAAGACATTGTGTACTCCGGCCAGCCTCTCGGGTAATTCTACTTTATAGGCCATCTGCCCAACCCTCTCAGTGATAGGGAACGGTCCTACGAACCTTGGTGCTAGCTTTCCAACTGCTCCAAAATGAACTACATTGCATAAAGGAGAAACTTTTATAAAGACCATGTCTCCAACTTCGAACTCTAGGTTTGTCCTTCTCTTGTCCGCATAAGATTTCTGTCTATCTTGGGCCATTTTCATCCGTCTTCGTATCAACTCAACCTTCTCGGAAGTGTCCCTTATCATGTCGGGCCCAAGTATAAGCCTGTCTGTCGTCTCCCACCAACAAGTTGGCGACTTGCACGGTCTTCCATACAGGGCTTCGAACGGTGTCATTCCGATGCAAGCTTGGTAACTATTATTATATGCAAACTCCACGAGAGGAAGATGGTCTTCCCAAGTACCACCAAAGTCAAGAATGCATAGTCTCAAAAGATCCTCTAGTACCCTATTTACCCTTTCGGTTTGTCCATCCGTCTGCGGGTGATAGGACGTGCTTAAGCTCAGTCGTGTACCCATTTCTTCTTGCAGACTGTTCCAAAAACTGGCTAGTGAAAATCGGGTCACGATCACTAACTATACTAGAAGGAACCCTGTGCAACCGTACTACCTCTCGAAGGTAAATAGACGCTAGCCATGATGCGGTCCTCTTGCTCTTCACCGGAATGAAGTGATCACTTTTCGTGAGTCTATCAACTATGACCCATATGCTAGTATTTCCCTTCCTTGACCTAGGCAGTCCATCCACGAAATCCATCGAGATACTCTCCCATTTCCATTGCGGAACCTCCAAAGGATGTAATAGCCCACCGGGCTTCTTCAACTCGACCTTTACTTGTTGGCACACCATGCACCTTGAAATGAACTCTGCCACGTCCTTTTTCATCCCAGCCCAAAAGAATATGCGTTTCATATCTCTGTACATCTTATCCCCTCCGGGATGTATAGTCATCTTCGAGTGGTGCGCCTCTTCGAGAACTTTCCTTACTAAGTCTCCCACTTGCGGGACACATAGCCTTCCATCACGCCTTAGCCATCCCTTGTCATCTATGGCATACCTACTGAGGTGACTTGACATCTCACCACTAATCAGCTTGTCCATGATTTTGACTATCTGTGGGTCTTCCTTCTGTGAAGTCCCTACTTGATCTAGAAGTGTAGGTCTTTACTCAAGAGATGCTAACGTAACAGTCAATGACTCAACAGCAGGTGTAAAATCAAAGGTTGTTAGAAACTCTAGACTTTTCCTTTCAACAAACAAGGTGCTCAAGGTCAACCTTTCCCTACTTAGTGCATCTGCCACCACATTACCCTTGCCAAGGGTATAAGCTATATCAAAGTCATATGATGCCAAGAATTCCATCCACCGCTGTTGTCTCAGATTCAAATCTTTCTGTGAGAAGAGGTACTTAAGCGATTTGTGGTCGGTATACAGCTCGAACCTCTCCCCAAGAAGATAATGGCGCCAAGACTTAAGTGCAAAAACGATCGCCGCCAACTCCAAGTCATGTGTGGGATAGTTCTTCTCATGAACTTTAAGTTGTCTACCCCCATAGCATATCACTTTCCCTTCTTGCATTAGGACTGCGCCTAATCCCGTGCCACATGCATCTGTGTGCATGGTAAACATCTTACCTCCATCGGGTAATGCCAAAACTGGAGCTGTCGTGAGGGCTCTCTTAAGTCTCTGAAAGGAAATCTCACATTCTATGTCCCATGCAAACGCTAGGTTTTTCTTCGTTAACCTAGTAAGAGGGGATGAAATCTTAGCGAAGTCCTTAATGAACTTCCTATAGTAGCCTGCCAAACTGAGAAAGCTTCTCACCTCCGTTGCGTTCTTAGGAATTTTCCAGTCTTGCAACGCAACTACCTTTGCGGGGTCCATGGCTATGCCTTGCTTAGAAACTACATGTCCAAGAAACCGAACTTCCTTCCTCCAAAAATGGCATTTGGAGAACTTAGCCTTTAACTGGTGTGCTCTAAGCGTATCCATGACTTCCTTGAGATGTCTAGCATGCTCTTCTTCATCCTTTGAGAAGATTAAAATATCGTCTACGAAAACCACTACAAACTTGTTAAGGAACTCCCGGAACACCCTACTCATCAAATCTACAAAGTACGCAGGTGCATTCGTTAACCCAAACGGCATGACGAGCCATTCGAAGAACCCATCTGGAGTCCTAAACGCAGTTTAGTCAATGCTATCCTCAGCCACTCTAAGCTGATGGAATCATGTGGCTAGATCGAGTTGAGAGAAAACAGATGCTCCCACAAGATGGTCAAACAAATCGTCGATTCTTGGTAGTGGGTGTCTATTTTTCTTAGTTAGCTTGTTTAACTCACGATAATCTACGCATAGATGAAGCGAACCATCCGCCTTAGTAGCGATACCACCGGAGCACCCCATTCAGAAATGCTTCGTCTTATGAAATTTTTCTCAAGCAACTCCTTAACTTGTTTACTGAGCTCTCTTCTTTCTCGCGGGGCCATGTGCCTAACGGGCAATGAAATTGGCTTGGCATTATCAACAAGATAAATTCGGAAGTCTATCTCGCGTTTAGGAGGTAACCCCTTCACCTCATCGAAGACATCTGGATATTCTCGGACCACTCTTACAGATTGAAAATTGTCGATGGACGAGTCAAGAGATTCAAGATAACACAACATGACCAGACCCTTATGGTTACAAGAAATTTCAAGGGTATTACCGAGGTGAGTCATGAGCCTCATTACCCTTTGTTCACAATCAAGAATGGCTCCATAATTGGATAGCCAATCCATATCTAGGATCAAACCGTATCCCATAAATCTGAGAATATAAGCATTACACGTGAATTCTACGCTTAAGATAGAGATCCTCAAATCCACACACATCATAGATAAATGGGAGGAGCCCCTAATTGGACATGAAACTATAACGGGATCCTCAACCAGACTAGTACTTTGGTGCAGATTTTCACCAATATCAGAAGAAATAAAAGTATGTGATGCGCCAGAGTCAAATAAGGTTCGAACAGGAAATTCAAAAATGTAAACAAGGCTTTCTACGGAAATATTACTACCTCGGTCCAGTGCTGGAGTGGTGTTGAGAGTGTGCAACTGCCCTCCAGAAGGTCCTACTCGCTGGGCCTGCCCTTGTTTCTTAGGGCAATCTTTGCTGATGTGTCCAGTATCTCCACAATGGAAGAATTCACCCAACTTTCTCCTCTTCTTTCTACAGTCTTTAGCTAGATGTCCCGTAATACCACAAAAGTTACACTTCCTTGTCTCACGTGCCTTGTTATTATTGTTGTTGTTTCCCTTGTTATTCTTGTTATTCTTGTTGCCTCCCTTCTTGAAGTCAACTTTCTTATTCTGAGTCTCATTAGGCTTAACCTCCTTCTTGCTATTCTTGTCTTCCTCATGAAGTAGAGCCATATCCACCAAGCTTTCAAAGGTCGCCCCCATGGGTATATAAGTTATGGCCAAACTGTGTAGTGGCTCGTTCAATCCTCGAGCAAAGCGTGTAGCCTTTTTCTGGGTCGTGTTAACCAAGTCCAAACCGAATCGAGCAAGCTGATTAAACTTATTAATGTACTCCCTAACAGGCATGTCCCCTTGCTTGAGTGCTAGGAATCTCTCCATCTGAAGGTTCTCTTCTGCTGACGATAAGAATTTAAGCCCAAACCTCTCTCTAAAGTCTGCCCAAGTCTCAATTGGCCTGGTAGCGTTGGTGACTTCCCACCAAAATGCATCTTCCTCTTTCAACAACCATGTTGCCAACTGAACTTTTCTATGGTCCTCCACATCAAAGATAATAAACAAGTCTTCAGTCTCATTTAGCCAGTTTCATGCCTCAACAAAGGTTTCAGTTCCAACGAAGTTCTTGTCGCCGATTACTTTAAAGTCTTTGCATATTTTGGCAAAGGCGGTACCAGTAGGAGGAGGAACCGCGACCACTGGGGGAGGAGGAGGAGGGATGTCTGTTGGGCCCGCACCGTTGGCCCTAGCTTCTAAGTACCTTCAGAACCATCAAGGTACGGGTACTCCCTCAGGAAGGTTAAGATCAGACATGGTGAAAAACGAAAAGAAAAAGATTCAAACGAGGGAACAAAGGAAAGTGCTAATGGCTTTTGGGGAATAGCCTTTTTAAACATAAAACTTTTATTGAAAAATGCTTCTTTATAAACGGTTTAGGAAAATAGTTTTAGAAGGACGGTCAGTTTTCGATGGCACCAGGGTATCCCTTTTCAGTATCAAGTGCTTTAAGCGTATTCGAACAAGTCTGTCGTTGTCAATCGTCGATTCAACAGAATCTTGAGGTGATTCCAATACGATGGCAGACTCAAATTCGTCAGGAGCTCGATTATCTCCAATCCCTCCTTCCTGTTCACAGCCCTGTAACACCCCACCTCCGCTAGGGTCACTCACAAAGGGAATGCACTAGTTTTGGTGGAGTATTATCTAGGTAAACATACACAGAGATATCACAAGGCAGAACATAAATAAAGCAGCGGTAGAAATTATAAACCAAATTTTTATTACTTTCGAGAAAAGAGTCAAAACCTCATATATCCAAGGTACAAATTATTCCATTACATCAAGTTCCAAATAAAGAAGCATAAACTTAAGATAACAAAAGTAAATTATTTCCCAAACATAGCAGAAGTGCAGCCATAGCATAGCTCAAGACCAAACCGTACATGAGCTAACAGAAAGCAAGCTAAATCCAAGCTAAGAGCTAGTGTTTCCTCCCTGAGAACTTGAGGGGGGAAATGAAAGAAAAAGAGGTGAAAGAAAAAGGGTCAGTCATAAAGACTGGTAAGTCCTAGTGACTTTCAGTATAAAAACTAGTAAAGTTAACAAAACGTGAGTAAACGGAAATTTAACATAGGGATGATAATAAGTCTGGCAAGATAACTAAGATAACAAGATAAATCAAGTCTAGCATCGCATATTCAAGATTCGTTGCACCAACTGTACTAGTATTCTAACCCATGTCAAGTACTAATCATGAAATGATCCCTTGTCCCGATATCATGAAGTGACCCATTACGGGGTCCACAGTTTGATCTACTAATCGATTGGCTCCCTACAAGTTCTAGCTCGTCATGTGTTTGTGTCATATGGCCCAATCACGAAATGTAGTCACCTGTGCTAGGTCGTCCCTAGGGTGTATCAAGACCAAGGGTGCCAACCACCGACACGAATCAAGCATGCATAGTGTAAACCTACGGGTGGCCAATGCCTGCTTTTTCAACTCCGGACTACGTGCGCGACAATAGTCCGCCTGAACCTACAATGGCGCACCTACTCAGCCGTCGTTCTGGTCGCTTGCAATCAGCCCAGTAATCGTGCCCCACCCTGCCTAGTCCCAGGGTATCGTGATACATCTAAGTGGGTTACTGTTGAAAAGGACCGCATAACTAGGGTTTCTAATGGGTTAAGTGTTGTCATTCAAATTCGTGACTTAACCCTATCCAAATCATGTGTCAAGTTGGTTAAGTGTGTTCAAGCGGTTCATGACTTAACCCTATCAAATCATTGTGTCAAATTGGTTAAGTATATTCAAGTGGTTCATGACTTAACCCTACCATGTGGCATTAATTCATTAATGCACCCCAACCACTCACAATAGACTAGTTGTTGTGGTTACTGGATTTGCCGGGCGGTTCCGGGCAGATTTACACCACAACAGTCTAACCGCGAGTTTTACGTGCGATATGACCAACTACCCACATTGGATCCTATTGTTTCTAGTCACTGGATTTGTCGGGCGGTTCCGGGCATATTTACACTGCAAACTCAACCCAACCTCGAGTTGGCCATTTTCAAATTCATTCTAAGTGTCATGTCCCGGTTCAAGTTACGAGTCTAAATTCATGTCAAGTTTTCATGTCATGTTTCATGTCAATTCGTGTCAAGTTCATGTCCATATCCAGGTTCAAGTTATAACAATGTTTACGTTTCAAGTTTGCCTAAACTACCCAAATCGTATTCCCATCACACGTGAATTCGAACCGTTACAAACAAATCTAATTAGGGAATAACATAGAAAGAATGGGCATAAGGTGGCAAAAGTGATTACAAGTCAAGCATGATATAACTTGAGGTAAATTACAACAACAATACTAGCATATGAAATAGTGGTCTCAAATATCTAACTTAGCAAAATAGAGTGCTAGTCATGGTAACAGTTGACATAAGATAATAACCTCAAACTTGTGAATAACAACTAATTCAACATCACAGGCATGTTCACATCATGGACATGAAGGGTTTAGGTTTACAACATGTTTAGGCCCCAAATCAGTTTCATATAAATATTACCACATGTAAAGATTCAAGATGAATAGATCCAAGGTGGACAAACAGTAGATCCAAAATACTAGATTCAAAATGAATAATGATAGATCCAAGATATACAATGATAGGTTCAAGATGATTGTCATACTTATGTTCAATTTCAATTTACAACATGTCGGTATTAAGTTTAAAGTTTAGATCTAAAAGTAACTGGGGCTTACAGATCATGGTTTTAGAATTAGAAAACAAAGAGGCAACGTTGAATCTTGAGTCTAACAGAAATCACCCAAACAACAATTCTCTACACGTAGCTTTGTTGGAGGAGAAGCAATTCCTTCTCTCTAACTTTTCAACCAAAGTTTTAGAAGCATAAGAATAGAGAGAATTTGTGTAGAGAGACTAGAGTTATGGGATGTTTATATAGGGTCAGGCCAACGAATTTAGACAAAAATCGGACTAGATACATCAGAGTGAATTCTGACTCAAAAATGGACTCGGGAACCAGGTCGACTCCCAGGTCGACTCTATGGTCGACCTGGTCCTGGGCAAGTCGGCTCTATGGTCTACCCCCAGGTCGACCTGGTCTTGGGCAGGAAATTTCCCGCCCAGTCCGTTCTGGGTTTGAATTCGAAATTTGAATTCGAATTCTGAGCTATTTTGAACTTGAAAATTTCTGAAAACTTCGAAGGGTCATATCTTGGTCATACAGACTCCGATTTTCGGAAACTTGGACTCATTTCCAAACAGAATTTCGAGACGAACGCAATGGCGTAACCTGTTGCCCTTGATTCTTATTTTAAAAATTAATTCTGCCTTGATTTATAGTTATAACACGTTATCAAAATACGGGTTGTTACAAGCCCAGAGAAACTTCGCTGTTAGAAGGCGTTTCGCTGTTATGCGCCCCTACTTCATAATCTGATCCCTCGTCGTCCCATTCAGGGTATGAAGAAGAAGATATGTCATCGAGAGTATATTTCTCAGAAGTTTCCGCAATTTCCGTCTTCTTTGCTAATCTAGAAGAACGTCTCTCGGCCATGATCACTAGATTTTTGAAGAAACAATGGCAAGGATTAGAGTAAAGTTGCCCGTGCCCCCCGTGCGTGTTTGTGAACTAAAGTATGTGCTATGTGTAACAAATATGCAAAGCAAATACATGAAAGCATAATGTAAAGGTCCAAGGAAGCAGTAATGTTCAGAACGGTTCTTGATATTTGTTTATGTTCGCAAGGCACTATCCTAACTGTCCATTAAGTTGAAGATTATATTAAGAATTGGTTTGACTAACTAAGCAATGTCTTATGTACAATCTTGGGCTGTTTTTCGGTTCGGTTCAGATGCACACACTAGGGTCAGATCGGGGAAAAGGCCTTATGCTAGCCTGGTACAAGAGTTAATGCCCAGTGACCAAAATCAGATCGGTTCGGAGATGAACACTTGGACGGTCCGGATCGACTTGAACAGCCATGCTTCTCCCCTTCTTTGTTTCACATTCCGATCCGATCCAGTCAAGTTAATCCTGTTCTTCTCTTGGCTTGCAAGTCCGACCCAATCCGGTCAGTTGAGCCCAATTTTCATCTCTGTCTTGTCATCCGAACCGATCCCCTGCACTCCTTCTCTCCCTTTTCCTCGTCTCTGCCCTGTCACCCGAACCGATCCTCTGCACTTCTCCTCTTCCTTTTTCCCTCCTCTGTGGGGTCAAGATCGATCCTATGTTGAAAGTTCCAGCTGAAATCGAGTACCGATGCATTCAAACACTCAACGAAGAATCTTAGCCCCCTCCACCGTCGCCTCGAGAGAGATTTAACGCCATTAACGACAATGACGGAGTGGAGGAGGTCATGGCGACAAAATCCATCGAATACATCGCTGGAATCGTTTAAGGAAACCGCGAATCTAAGCTAAAAGCAATTATAAAGAGGAGATTCAAGATTATAGAACTACCAATGTGTTGAATTCAGGGATTAAAACGAGAGAGTTTTAGAGTTTTTAAATTTCCAGGGTTTTGATGCAAATTTCGTTGGAAGAGGATAATAAAAAAGGAAGAGGAAGAAGGAGATGAGGGGGGTACTTATATGAAATCGTAGTGACCACTCGTATTCCCCGTTTCCCTCAACCCGTTCGGACCGGAGCTCAAGCCCACCCAGGCCCTATGGCCTGTTAATCCAGGGGGAATTTGGTTCGATGTATCTGCTCGGGTATGCCACTGGAGGAAATCCAGTCGGATCGGAATCTGAACCAAAAGAGGCTATATACACTAATTTGACACGCGGGGTGAATTTGAGGAAAAATAAAGAAAAAGCTCACCTGGAAGAATCACTGAACGCTAAATAAAAGCTCTCAAAGTTGGTTGAAAATGAAGAAAGTAATTCATATGGATTATGGATATATATATAAGTAGCAAAAGCCACGATGTTATGAAGCGACACGGCACTACAAGTTGATGGAAGTGATCATTCAACGGTTCTAATTAAAAGGATGTTTCGTAAACTGCTTCGAAGTACACTTTATCTCAGATAAGAGTGTACTTCGAGGGGCAAAAAGTTAACCTACTTTGTGAACTAGGCTACACAAAGAGGAAACAACGAAAAAGTCATCAATCGGTCCGGATCGGAGGAAAGTAGCGCAGGAAGTGAGTAGAGATCAAAGATGCAGAAATGACATCGGATCGGATCGGTAGTACGTCAGCAATATCAAAGGATATCAAGGGATCTCATCGGATCGGATCGGAGAGATGCGTCAACACACTAAACAACAAACGCCTCACCTGATCGGAGGAGTACACAAACAACATCAAGAGATAGCATGCTGCCTCACCGGATCGGATCGGAGGACCCGATCTAAACCCCTTCTCCCATTTGAATCTGCAACCGTTGCTGCGCATATCTCCTGAAGACTCGGACAAGATCCGACCATTTCTCACACGATCTTCTACTAAATCAATGCGCTGTAGCCATCTTGGAGCCTCCGAACCCGACTCTCAAGGGATGGATGCCACGCAATTCCGAACCGAAGCCACTTCGAAGAGATTTTTCACCTATAAATACACCATCTAGAGGCATTTGAGGGGATATTTTGGCAAATTCTCAGTCCTTACTTCCTCCATACTCGAATTCTAAAATCATATTCAGATAAAAACCATCTCTTAAAGTCTATATTTGAGAGATTTGAGTGAGTTTATGCATTGTAATTGTGAAGTTGAGTGAGAATTATTGCTCTCATTGTATTCGAATCATCCAATAAAAGATAACAAAGTGGACGTAGGCTCCTTAACGCCGAACCACTATAAATCGTGTGTTCTTTACTGCTTTTTGATTCTATTTCATTGAAATCATAACTAGTTTGGGTGTTAGAACCAATTTTTGGTCTAACAAATTGTTTGAACAATAAAAATAACATTTTATTATATGTATGAAGTATACAAAATATTAATGTTTGAAATAAATTGTTTGAACAATAAAAATGACATTTTTATTGTGTATATGAAGTGCTAAAAATATTCATGTTAGAAATAAATTGTTTGAACAATAAAAATATCATTTTTAACATGTATATGAAGTGTTAAAAATAGTTATGAGTTGAAATATATTTTTGTTCGCCAAAAATATTATTTTTATCATATATATGAGGTGTTAAAAATATTTATGAGTTGAAATATATTTTTGTTCGCCAAAAATATTATTTTTAACATGCATATGAAGTGTAAAATATGACCTTGTGTTGAAATAAATATTTGTTTGCTATAAATATTATTTTTAACATGTATATGAACTAAATAAAATAATCATGCATTGAAATATATTTCTGTTTGCCAAAAATATTGTTTTTATCAAATGTATGTTTTAAAAATAACCATGGGTTGAAATAAATGTTTGTTCAATAGAAATATTATTTTTATCATGTATATGAAGTGTTAAAAATAAAATGCATTGACCAAACTGTTTGTGCATTGAAAATATTATTTTAACATGTATATGAAGTGTAAAAATAGTCATGTATGGAAATAAATATTTGTTCGCTAAAAATATTATTTTTAGCTCAGATATGCATATATATACACATGCTAAACAGGTAAATGGATTTACTGTTGATTAAAGAATTTATTTGCGTGCCCGACAAATAGGTAAACCTTAATGAGTTGGCTACGCAATTGTATTTATTATATAAACTCCCGTGAATGTTATTGGATGCGATGTGCTAGTCGTTCTATGTGAGATTATAAACGTCGCCACAGGATAGCAACAATTAATTTTCAACTACACTACATAGAATACTATATGAAGATAGCATACTCTACCATATTCCATTTAAGTATTTGGAGCTTGCACGACGAGGTTGGAATTACCACACAAGCGAGAGGCTTGTATGGAAATGACTACATTTCAAGTTGAACCGAAGATGAACTATTAATGTCATAGCATATCATATTCCATAAAAGCATTTGGAGCTTCTACGACGTGAATGAGATTACCATATGAGCGAGACGCTCGTGTGGCGATGATTGAACTACAGGTTGAACTAAGGAGTGATATGAATTAAATAAAATATAATGGTAAATGACAAGATTAATAAAAACTCTACACGTGTCTAGAGAAGATAATAATTCACGTCTCTCTTGTTTTAGATACGGCACATGGATTATATATTTTCCAACACTGGACAAGGTGATGAGATTTATATCTGGAGTTATGATTTTTACACACTCCCTTTGGCACAGAATAGGTCACTAAAAATTGTGTATGTTGTTTCTGGATTTATTGGGTGCCTAATACGGCCTAACAAATTTCCAAAACGCTCTCCGAACAAAGGAGGCTATGGCGAAATTTTTCGAAATTCAAAGGCGTTAGCCAAATTTTTGAAGTGAAAATGGTTTGGAAATCGTCAACTGAATTATATATATATATTAAAATAAAATGAATCGCGCAGCTGCAGTTCGCGTTTTGAAATTGTAACTTTAAATGATTATATAGGGAGATCCGACCGTCGGATTTTCCCGAAACCGGAACCGTTGGGTTTGCTTTGGAAAGATCTTTCCAACGATATAATGTTTGTTAAGAGCCAACAGTTAGATTTTGAGAAATGTGTAATTCAAATCTGAAGAAAAATAGCATCAGGGCCGCGTAATGACCTGAAGCGTCGTTTAATTAGAATGATCTATTTTTATATAAATAAAAATAGCGATAAATCGTTTTAAAATAATATAAACAATGTGAAATGGAAATAAACCGATTTTACTTGGTTTATCAGATATTTTGATGGTTGGATGTATTTGACATGAAAATTATATTAATGAACTGAAACGTGATTATCAAATAATTTAACCATGGAAAGAATTGATTAGAATTCTATATATATATACGTGAATTATTTGAAAAGTATGAGTTAGTTCTTATTTCAAATAATTGATCGATGATTAAAACGTCAAAGATATGAAGATGGTGCAAGACCGGTGATCTTCACAGCGAATGGATTACTATTGATGCCTTGGATATGGGTAGCTTCCATGAAGGGGTTGTAGTGGTAGTGGTCTTGTCCGGGTGTGCAAGGGCCTCTCTTCCGTATTGGACATATGGAACGAGGAATATGGTGCCTCCGGCTTCGTTCAGACCTAGAACGAACTAGTAAATAGATGTGTGTCTGACATTGGATTTCATTCTTTGTTGATTGATCTCTATTACATATATATCTGTTTGGTGGCAGAGAATTATTCTCTTGCTTAACACCCTTCTCTAAGACATACAAGCTTAGAGGTTATATATCGATAGACATCAGTCGCTTGGCATGGAAGGTCAATGTAGCATGCTGAGATGCAAATGATCAAGGCTTTTGTTGAAAAGCAGAGCCTTGTGGTTGATGATCAAAGCACGGCTTTAAATAGCATAGCTTTGTGTATAGCGTTAATTCGCGAGCCTCACACCTCAGTATGAGTCAAAAACGGGATCGTGACTGCAAGGAGTGCATGACGTTTCTTTCTAGCTATGGGTGGTGTCATGGTATGGAGCCAGACATTTATTTATTTTACCTATGTGGATGTTGGATTGCGAGGCGCCTGGTTATAACGGTCACTACGGGGACGATGGATAGGTCCGATAGGACCGGGAAACGTGTGTTTAGGAATACTAATCAACAAGAGTATGTGTGGACCGGCCCTGAAGATCCAAGGATTGCCCCAAGGTGTGTAATCCTTAGGCATTTGCTAGAGTGTATCGAATCGATGAGGATCCATACCTGGCCTCGACTTATGATGGAAATCCAATTTCCAATACGACATTTCAGTTTTGATTGTAAACCTATATGGCAACATAGTAGGATTAGGTACTATGTCGTTTATGATTGATACATTATGATTGAATATTTTTTTGTAACATATATGCATTAGTGATAATATCAAATGATTTTGTTTTATACGTAACAAGCATATTTTGGTCATTATAAAGTAAAACTCTATCCTCCGGTTTGCGCTGCATTTTGTGATGGGACCTGAGTCTTATAATGGCTTCATTTTTGTAAAAAGCATTGCGTTGTTTAAATGATTTACTTTTTTTATGCACTGGCAATCCAACGGAGTAAACCCGTTCCGCGTTAGCGGCGTTGTAACACCCCGTAATTCTGCGACATTAAGATTCTCAAATTAAAGTATAATTAATTTTTAAAAGAAAAATTAAAAGAAAAAGATCCATGCAGTTGTTTAATTCAAGTATTGTAACTAACATTAAAAAGAGAAGTAAGGAGAGAACAATAATTATTATTGTTCTAAGACTTATTAACAAAAGCCTCTGTAGCTCAGTTGGTTAAGGCATTGGATTGGTAGCATGGAGGTCGGGGGTTCGAGCCCCGGCGGCGGCATAATTTTTTTATCTTTGTTTTAGAGAGGGCCAACTAAACATGCAAATATATGTACGTATACAAATTCAAAATTTGAAAGGATAAGAACGTACATATAAGGAAATAAAGAAAAAATATATATATACATATGAGAAATATATATATATATATACACAAAAATATATGTATACGAAAGATAAAATTCAAGATAAGGCTACAGTCAATGAAATATGGCAACATCATTTGAATTTTGAAAATAAAATGAAAGTTGTGCGTATATATATACGCGTAAAATGGTCGTTAGAGGAATTGTATACATATAAGAATATTTCATGTGAATAAAACAATTAAATAAATTCCAGAAATTCAAAAGTTTGAAAATCAAACTTTTACGCCAAAATAGCTTGTGGGACCCAATGCTGACTCAGCACTGCATGTATGATAAGGTTTGGCTAGATTCATCTACGTACCTGGACTATTTTCTTAACTAGGTTCAATGCTGACTCAGCGCTGCGTGTACGATAAGGTCTTGAGCAGCTATATAAACAGCCCTAGTCTTCATTCTCTTTGCACCAATTCTCTTCTATCCTTATGCGGCTAAGATTCATGGCTTCTTCCCCTCCTCTAAATTTTCTTAAATAAATAAAATAAAATATGATTCAAGACGAGGAGATGCTGCTAAAAGACTTTTAAGGAGGGATTCAAATCAAAGTTTCAAGTGAAGAATTCAAAGGCTAGCTCAAACAAGTTTCAAGCAACGACGCACGAATCATAGCCACACTTTCCTTCTTTTCTAGATCTATTTTCTGTAAGTTGGTTATTTCTAGATCTGAATATTTTGTTTTATTTGTGACATGAAATTAAAGGAATAAAGGAATATGCCAAATCTCTCTCTCTCTCTCTCTTCGAATCTGTGTTTATACTCTTGGACTGAATTAAGAACTGTTATGATTCGAGGACAAATAAGACTGTAACCGTAACTATGACTATAGAACTGTGGCCTTTGAAAGCATATGCCTTTGGACTATGACATAAGCCTTTGATTTTGGGACATATAAACATTGCCTATGACAATGACTTATGACTATGGGAATTATTTTCCTTTTGGACTATGAACATCGCATATGACTATGGACATTTCCTATGACTGTGACTGTGACTACAAGGATTATTTCCTTGACTAGGCCTATACCTTTGATTTGGACATAAACTATTACTTATGACATAATGAGGACAATTGTGATTTTGACACCCATGATTCATGATTAGGAAAATATTGCTTTAGTTTGGTGATTGTGAAATTGGGTCTAAACCCAATTATTTATTCTACCTGTTCCTTGGTTTTTTTCTTTGGTTTTAAGACAGTGGGAATTTACCTATTAAGTTAGGTCTACCCACGTTCTTGAACCTATTTTGCCCATTCTTTGGTTTTAAGACAGTGGGAATTTACCTATTTAGTTAGGTCTACCCATATTCTTGAACCTACATTGTTATCCAAACCTTTTTATGTCAATTATTCCTTCTTGTCATTTTGATTCATTCCCTTTTTATCTGCGAATCTAGATTTATTTATAATCTAGGTTGAATCACGATTATTCGAACGGTGGGAATGTGATTTGGGGAAAAACATGGAAATGAATATGAACGTAATTGTAAACTTGGAAATTGGCATAATTTGGAATATATATTATGACATGCATATTAAAATGAAAACGGGGAAATTTGACATGGATTAGGGAATATGTGATTTTGACATATTAAATTTAGCGTTAGTAAGTAAGCTAAATTTTAGGCATAAAATGTAAACTAGAAAAATAATTCTAGTTTTGCCATAAATTGTGAATTAGGATGTTAAACCAAGATTGGGTTAATTAAGGTTGATTTGGAATAAGTATATTAGCACAATTTTGAATTTATTCATAATTGTGAGCAATTGTCATGTTTAGAATAAATTATGGTTAGCAACACTAAACTTGGTATAATTTACATACCAAAAAGTATAAATATGATAAATAAGAGAGAATGGGCCATAATAATAAATATGACAATGTACATTAAAAGAGTAGTAATGAAATAAGTAAATTAGGAGTAATTTACTTATAGAATTCGTCATAAATGTTAAATTGTTCATTTACCACAAAATATGTAACTTGGTTAAGCTTTGGCCATAAATTATAAACTAGGATGTTTAATCTAGTTTCGGCAATGAAATAGGAAATGGCCTAAACTGCATGTTGGGTTAGGACTTGGGCCTAGAATATAAGTATACTAGTAGGCTTGACAAATAAATATAGGCCAAATTTGTCTAAAAAGGGGAAATGGGCTTTTGAAATAAATTGTTAACAATTTATAAACAAAAGAAAAGTATTTTGATAACACCCCTTTTTATAACACATAGACCAGAAGGTTCTAGGGTGACAGAGAGGATAGTGTCTAGGCTTGGGTTTGGAAAATACAAGTTTCCTGCCCTCCCTGGCTATCCCTAACTGATCCGAAGGACGGGATGGTTGTTTTCAAAACCAGATTTGGAAATTAATCAAAAACCCTTTGAACTTAGAAAACATGAATATGCCTAACCCGAGGTTAGACTGAGTTGCGGTGTAAACCTGCCCGGAACCGACCGGCACATCCAGTAACCGCAGCAATATCTGTCTAGTGTGAGAGGTTGCGGCTTTAATTTATTAATTAAAGCTAGAACAAGAATGGGAGAGTTAAGTCCATAGGAACACTTAACCAACCTAACACGGTTAAGCTAGAATGGGAAGGTTAAGGAACACTTAACCAACTTAGCACAGTTAAAGCTAGAATGGGAGGGTTAAGTCCATGGGAATACTTAGCCAAATTAACATGTTGACTAGACTAGAAGGTGGGGTTAAGTAAAGTTAATACACTTAGCCAATTTAACATGTTAATTAGACTAGAGGTTGGGGTTAAGTAATACACTTAGCCAAATTAATATGTTAACTGGACTAGACCATAGGGTTAAGTAAACTTGAACGCTTAACCATCAGAATATGATAAATGAATAGGGTTAAGTAAAAAGCATGAAGGGATAACACTTAACCAGTGTAATAGGATAAGGGAAGAGGGTTAAGATAGCTTGAATCGACTAAAGACACTTAACCAACCCAACCTGGCGAGAAAAAAAACTAAGTAGTAGACCTCAGTTGAAAAAGGGACTAAGTAGTAAAACTTAGTTAAGAAAACAAGGAATTTGGAAACTAAGTGGTAAACCTTAGTTAGTAGAACTAAGTAGTAATTCTTAGTATAACACGAAGGAGCAGACATCCATCTGGTTTTAAGAAGGCTCCAACGAATTGGGTTACGAAGCCCGAGGCTTCGAGGGGACGTGAGGGTACTCTTGGTATCCCTCTGTGAGGCTGCAGATGATCATCCTGGGCTCACAGAGGTTAAGGTCTGCGTTAAAAGAACCGAGGGTATGCCTTGGTTGCAATATATATGTGGCAACCTAAAGACTAGGATGGACCAGTGTGATTCGGCGAGAAGACGGTAGCCCTGTGATAGCAACTCGTCGTCTACCATCCATCTTGAGTCAATCGAGATACGTGAAGCGGAAAGGCGGAGAACTCCAAAAGACCATATACTTGCTATCTAGTTATGGTTGCGGATGGCCATAGGATAGTGGGGCACCGGGGGTCGGCGTATAGTTCTCATTTTACAAGGTATGCCTTTCATTAGCTGAGGGAGGGGTCATGTGGGACCATAGCCACTAGAGTAAAAACAGACCTTAGCATCTGCATCGGTAGATATCTGAAAGCTCCCGACCGAGTTCTGTATTCCTTGATTTGCCCTGTCACAGGACTCGGATCGCACATTACAGGACATGTGCATCTAGACAAGCGATAACGATTCGCGATACATGCGTGGGGAAGCCTAGGAGCATATACCACTCTAGGTAGTGTGTCCTAGACTTGGGGGCATTGTTCGACAGGTAGCGTAATCCCTAGTTGGACTAGGTGGCATAAACCCTGAACTCGAAAAGCGTTCAGCAGGTAGCGTAAAACTATAGTTAAATCTAAGATGCACTTGATAGAAAACCCTAGATTAGATCTAGGTAATAAATAATAAATGTATGCCTGAAGACAATGGAAACTACAGGGGTTGGGATCACGTTATCGTTACTAGTTGAACACTAGTTAGGTGGTGCAGAGATATAGAAACCAGTATAACAAGGAAATAGCGAAGCTGCGAAAGTATTAGAGCGTATCCAGTCATCTTAGCATATCTTGTGACTACCTTGTCTAATCTTGTTGACCTTATCGTCATGGTGTAATCTTGTATTCAGTTAATTCATGTCGTTTTGTTTTTCCATGTTCACATGCTAGAAGTTACTGAACTTACTCAGGCTTTATGTCTGACTCTGTTTTTCTTTCGTCTTCTTTTCTTCCGTTTCCCCCCCCCCCCCCAGGTAGTTGAGGAGGGAATAGTATAACTCAGGATTAGACTGGACCGTTGCTCTTTCCCAGCTTGAAGATTTGACGAAGTTGTCTCTGGATTCTCTTCCAGATGCTATGGCTGGCTCTTGCTACATTGGGGAATATATAAATGTATTTTCATGCTTCTTTATTTTATAAAGACAGATGATACTCTGATATTGTAAAAGAATCTTGTACAGACTAAATTATCAATAAAGCAAAGTTCTATTTTCCACTGTTTAATAATTTGTCTGTCTTGTAATTTATCTGCATCTTTTACCCAAAATGCTCCACAGAACTTAGTGCATTCCCTTTGTGAGTGACACTAACGGACGTGGGGTGTTACACGTGGTATCAGAGCTGAAGGTTACCGGATCAGATAAAAGATTTGAAAAATTATTTTCAAAAGGTTTTTAAAGAAGCATTTTTAAAAGAAAGGATTTGTTTTAAAGGCATATTCCCCAAAGCCATACGCATTGTCTCCTCTTCCTCTGTTTGAATTCTTGTCTCCTTCTTTCTTGAGTCTCTGGGGCTCCTGGCTTTCTGGGAGGTAACCTCATCGAAGGGCGAAGTAGTGCCCGTCTTCCATCTATAGCCGTAGTTGTTTCACTTACGGCCAGTCTTCTTTCAAGGTTATAGGGTTTTCCGTACGATGGAAACAGCTTTCGAGAGATTTGCCAACATAGTTATACACGGAAAGGGATGAGAGTTTGGCAAAGGAACACAACCCTAGGATGAGGAAAATCATGGATGTAGACTTGGCTCACAAAGGAGGAAGGGATTATAAAACCTAAGACAAGAGGAAGTATCTTTACTCGGGTATGATAGGGCAAATAATTAAGGACGAGGGCAAGAACAAAGGACAAGATTTTCAGAAGGAATAGTACATGCTGAGCGTACCTAGGAGATAGGTGGTAAAAGTTTTTGTTGGAAGAATCTAGTTTTTCTGTTCGGATTTAGCGCTTCGCATTTGTTCATATTTGCTTCCATAATTGAGTCTCTGCACCTTAGTACTTGTATAGTAAGAAGATCCCAATCAGTCTCAAACCCAGTGGGTGGTGCGACCCGTTTATATTTGGTTAGTAGGGGTTTGAATAGCTATCGAGTTTGCTTATACCATATCACTTAGATTGTCTAAAGGAGATATTCCTTGGGTGCTTGTCTAATATTGGTTTAGGCCTTTGGGGCTTGTACTTGAGGAATGTCGAGTTCGACTAGGATGGTTTGCGTGAGAGATGGATAGTTGTGGCAGGCGCTCTAAAAAGCGCGTAGTAACCTTTTGACCCTTATAATTATGGCATGATGGATAAGATAGGAGGAGAGACCTCTGATCATCCTAGTATATACACTTGGTTGACATTTGTTCATTTTGGAGATGGAGCTTAGAAACTTCACAATCGTGGAGTAAAAAAATGGTTAAGATACAGTGGAGTAAAGCTCAAGAAGGCTAGATACTAGCAACATACCCTTTTTCTTAAGGGTGCATCCTTGATTTATTTGTTTAGGAGCTTTACGCATAGTTGTTTCTCTCTTTCCAAAGTATATCCTCTAGATCGAATCTGCGATCTTTAGGTAGAAGCCAATGGATGTAAACATGTATTTGAAACATGTTATGGTTGAATGGTTGCAAGTGGTTGCAAATGGTCGCTCGTGGATGCATATGCATACGTATTAGACACTAGATCAAGTTCGAACGCTTTCATACAGCATTTACATATATGCATTTGTTTGTAAGTTGAACTTGATATGATATCATATAGACGTTGCATATGGATGTATGGTTGTGCACGCATGTAGTATTTACATGACTAGGGATGTTTGCATGCATGATTGGACGCATGGCACTAACATGATTTGCATTAAGGAGGTCAACTGAATCAGTAGACCGCCTGATTTTGCATTAGATAGAGACATATACACACACTATGCATATGAACATGAAAGCATTAGAAATCTTTTAAGGACAATGAATGCCTGTGATTGAATTGTTGAGTAGATGGGTGATTGGATGGTAGGACACATTCTTCCTAACTTGAAGATTTCGGGGACGAAATCCTTTTAAGTGGGGGAGAATGTAACACCCCGTAATTCTGCGACATTAAGATTCTCAAATTAAAGTATAATTAATTTTTAAAAGAAAAATTAAAAGAAAAAGATCCATGCAGTTGTTTAATTTAAGTATTGTAACTAACATGAAAAAGAGAAGTAAGGAGAGAACAATAATTATTATTGTTCTAAGACTTATTAACAAAAGCCTCTGTAGCTCAGTTGGTTAAGGCATTGGATTGGTAGCATGGAGGTCGGGGGTTCGAACCCCGGCGGCGGCATAATTTTTTTATCTTTGTTTTAGAGAGGGCCAACTAAACATGCAAATATATGTACGTATACAAATTCAAAATTTGAAAGGATAAGAACGTACATATAAGGAAATAAAGAAAAAATATATATATACATATGAGAAATATATATATATATATATATATACAAAAATATATGTATACGAAAGATAAAATTCAAGATAAGGCTACAGTCAATGAAATATGGCAACATCATTTGAATTTTGAAAATAAAATGAAAGTTGTGCGTATATATATACGCGTAAAATGGTCGTTAGAGGAATTGTATACATATAAGAATATTTCATGTGAATAAAACAATTAAATAAATTCCAGAAATTCAAAAGTTTGAAAATCAAACTTTTACGCCAAAATAGCTTGTGGGACCCAATGCTGACTCAGCACTGCGTGTATGATAAGGTTTGGCTAGATTCATCTACGTACCTGGACTATTTTCTTAACTAGGTTCAATGCTGACTCAGCGCTGCGTGTACGATAAGGTCTTGAGCAGCTATATAAACAGCCCTAGTCTTCATTCTCTTTGCACCAATTCTCTTCTATCCTTATGCTGCTAAGATTCATGGCTTCTTCCCCTCCTCTAAATTTTCTTAAATAAATAAAATAAAATATGATTCAAGACGAGGAGATGCTGCTAAAAGACTTTTAAGGAGGGATTCAAATCAAAGTTTCAAGTGAAGAATTCAAAGGCTAGCTCAAACAAGTTTCAAGCAACGACGCACGAATCATAGCCACACTTTCCTTCTTTTCTAGATCTATTTTCTGTAAGTTGGTTATTTCTAGATCTGAATATTTTGTTTTATTTGTGACATGAAATTAAAGGAATAAAGGAATATGCCAAATCTCTCTCTCTCTCTCTCTTCGAATCTGTGTTTGTACTCTTGGACTGAATTAAGAACTGTTATGATTCGAGGACAAATAAGACTGTAACCGTGACTATGACTATAGAACTGTGGCCTTTGAAAGCATATGCCTTTGGACTATGACATAAGCCTTTGATTTTGGGACATATAAACATTGCCTATGACAATGACTTATGACTATGGGAATTATTTTCCTTTTGGACTATGAACATCGCATATGACTATGGACATTTCCTATGACTGTGACTGTGACTACAAGGATTATTTCCTTGACTAGGCCTATACCTTTGATTTGGACATAAACTATTACTTATGACATAATGAGGACAATTGTGATTTTGACACCCATGATTCATGATTAGGAAAATATTGCTTTAGTTTGGTGATTGTGAAATTGGGTCTAAACCCAATTATTTATTCTACCTGTTCCTTGGTTTTTTTCTTTGGTTTTAAGACAGTGGGAATTTACCTATTAAGTTAGGTCTACCCACGTTCTTGAACCTATTTTGCCCATTCTTTGGTTTTAAGACAGTGGGAATTTACCTATTTAGTTAGGTCTACCCATATTCTTGAACCTACATTGTTATCCAAACCTTTTTATGTCAATTATTCCTTCTTGTCATTTTGATTCATTCCCTTTTTATCTACGAATCTAGATTTGTTTATAATCTAGGTTGAATCACGATTATTCGAACGGTGGGAATGTGATTTGGGGAAAAACATGGAAATGAATATGAACGTAATTGTAAACTTGGAAATTGGCATAATTTGGAATATGTATTATGACATGCATATTAAAATGAAAACGGGGAAATTTGACATGGATTAGGGAATATGTGAATTTGACATATTAAATTTAGCGTTAGTAAGTAAGCTAAATTTTAGGCATAAAATGTAAACTAGAAAAATAATTCTAGTTTTGCCATAAATTGTGAATTAGGATGTTAAACCAAGATTGGGTTAATTAAGGTTGATTTGGAATAAGTATATTAGCACAATTTTGAATTTATTCATAATTGTGAGCAATTGTCATGTTTAGAATAAATTATGGTTAGCAACACTAAACTTGGTATAATTTACATACCAAAAAGTATAAATATGATAAATAAGAGAGAATGGGCCATAATAATAAATATGACAATGTACATTAAAAGAGTAGTAATGAAATAAGTAAATTAGGAGTAATTTACTTATAGAATTCGTCATAAATGTTAAATTGTTCATTTACCACAAAATATGTAACTTGGTTAAGCTTTGGCCATAAATTATAAACTAGGATGTTTAATCTAGTTTCGGCAATGAAATAGGAAATGGCCTAAACTGCATGTTGGGTTAGGACTTGGGCCTAGAATATAAGTATACTAGTAGGCTTGACAAATAAATATAGGCCAAATTTGTCTAAAAAGGGGAAATGGGCTTTTGAAATAAATTGTTAACAATTTATAAACAAAAGAAAAGTATTTTGATAACACCCCTTTTTATAACACATAGACCAGAAGGTTCTAGGGTGACAGAGAGGATAGTGTCTAGGCTTGGGTTTGGAAAATACAAGTTTCCTGCCCTCCCTGGCTATCCCTAACTGATCCGAAGGACGGGATGGTTGTTTTCAAAACCAGATTTGGAAATTAATCAAAAACCCTTTGAACTTAGAAAACATGAATATGCCTAACCCGAGGTTAGACTGAGTTGCGGTGTAAACCTGCCCGGAACCGACCGGCACATCCAGTAACCGCAGCAATATCTGTCTAATGTGAGAGGTTGCGGCTTTAATTTATTAATTAAAGCTAGAACAAGAATGGGAGAGTTAAGTCCATAGGAACACTTAACCAACCTAACACGGTTAAGCTAGAATGGGAAGGTTAAGGAACACTTAACCAACTTAGCACAGTTAAAGCTAGAATGGGAGGGTTAAGTCCATGGGAATACTTAGCCAAATTAACATGTTGACTAGACTAGAAGGTGGGGTTAAGTAAAGTTAATACACTTAGCCAATTTAACATGTTAATTAGACTAGAGGTTGAGGTTAAGTAATACACTTAGCCAAATTAATATGTTAACTGGACTAGACCATAGGGTTAAGTAAACTTGAACGCTTAACCATCAGAATATGATAAATGAATAGGGTTAAGTAAAAAGCATGAAGGGATAACACTTAACCAGTGTAATAGGATAAGGGAAGAGGGTTAAGATAGCTTGAATCGACTAAAGACACTTAACCAACCCAACCTGGCGAGAAAGAAAACTAAGTAGTAGACCTCAGTTGAAAAAGGGACTAAGTAGTAAAACTTAGTTAAGAAAACAAGGAATTTGGAAACTAAGTGGTAAACCTTAGTTAGTAGAACTAAGTAGTAATTCTTAGTATAACACGAAGGAGCAGACATCCATCTGGTTTTAAGAAGGCTCCAACGAATTGGGTTACGAAGCCCGAGGCTTCGAGGGGACGTGAGGGTACTCTTGGTATCCCTCTGTGAGGCTGCAGATGATCATCCTGGGCTCACAGAGGTTAAGGTCTGCGTTAGAAGAACCGAGGGTATGCCTTGGTTGCAATATATATGTGGCAACCTAAAGACTAGGATGGACCAGTGTGATTCGGCGAGAAGACGGTAGCCCTGTGATAGCAACTCGTCGTCTACCATCCATCTTGAGTCAATCGAGATACGTGAAGCGGAAAGGCGGAGAACTCCAAAAGACCATATACTTGCTATCTAGTTATGGTTGCGGATGGCCATAGGATAGTGGGGCACCGGGGGCCGGCGTATAGTTCTCATTTTACAAGGTGTGCCTTTCATTAGCTGAGGGAGGGGTCAAGTGGGACCATAGCCACTAGAGTAAAAACAGACCTTAGCATCTGCATCGGCAGATATCTGAAAGCTCCCGACCGAGTTCTGTATTCCTTGATTTGCCCTGTCACAGGACTCGGATCGCACATTACAGGACATGTGCATCTAGACAAGCGATAACGATTCGCGATACATGCGTGGGGAAGCCTAGGAGCATATACCACTCTAGGTAGTGTGTCCTAGACTTGGGGGCATTGTTCGACAGGTAGCGTAATCCCTAGTTGGACTAGGTGGCATAAACCCTGAACTCGAAAAGCGTTCAGCAGGTAGCGTAAAACTATAGTTAAATCTAAGATGCACTTGATAGAAAACCCTAGATTAGATCTACGTAATAAATAATAAATGTATGCCTGAAGACAATGGAAACTACAGGGGTTGGGATCACGTTATCGTTACTAGTTGAACACTAGTTAGGTGGTGCAGAGATATAGAAACCAGTATAACAAGGAAATAGCGAAGCTGCGAAAGTATTAGAGCGTATCCAGTCATCTTAGCATATCTTGTGACTACCTTGTCTAATCTTGTTGACCTTATCGTCATGGTGTAATCTTGTATTCAGTTAATTCATGTCGTTTTGTTTTTCCATGTTCACATGCTAGAAGTTACTGAACTTACTCAGGCTTTATGTCTGACTCTGTTTTTCTTTCGTCTTCTTTTCTTCCGTTCCCCCCCCCCCCCCCCAGGTAGTTGAGGAGGGAATAGTATAACTCAGGATTAGACTGGACCGTTGCTCTTTCCCAGCTTGAAGATTTGACGAAGTTGTCTTTGGATTCTCTTCCAGATGCTATGGCTGGCTCTTGCTACATTGGGGAATATATAAATGTATTTTCATGCTTCTTTATTTTATAAAGACAGATGATACTCTGATATTGTAAAAGAATCTTGTACAGACTAAATTATCAATAAAGCAAAGTTCTATTTTCCACTGTTTAATAATTTGTCTGTCTTGTAATTTATCTGCATCTTTTACCCAAAATGCTCCACAGAACTTAGTGCATTCCCTTTGTGAGTGACACTAACGGACGTGGGGTGTTACACATGGTATCAGAGCTGAAGGTTACCGGATCAGATAAAAGATTCGAAAAATTATTTTCAAAAGGTTTTTAAAGAAGCATTTTTAAAAGAAAGGATTTGTTTTAAAGGCATATTCCCCAAAGCCATACGCATTGTCTCCTCTTCCTCTGTTTGAATTCTTGTCTCCTTCTTTCTTGAGTCTCTGGGGCTCCTGGCTTTCTGGGAGGTAACCTCATCGAAGGGCGAAGTAGTGCCCGTCTTCCATCTATAGCCGTAGTTGTTTCACTTACGGCCAGTCTTCTTTCAAGGTTATAGGGTTTTCCGTACGATGGAAACAGCTTTCGAGAGATTTGCCAACATAGTTATACACGGAAAGGGATGAGAGTTTGGCAAAGGAACACAACCCTAGGATGAGGAAAATCATGGATGTAGACTTGGCTCACAAAGGAGGAAGGGATTATAAAACCTAAGACAAGAGGAAGTATCTTTACTAGGGTATGATAGGGCAAATAATTAAGGACGAGGGCAAGAACAAAGGACAAGATTTTCAGAAGGAATAGTACATGCTGAGCGTACCTAGGAGATAGGTGGTAAAAGTTTCTGTTGGAAGAATCTAGTTTTTCTGTTCGGATTTAGCGCTTCGCATTTGTTCATATTTGCTTCCATAATTGAGTCTCTGCACCTTAGTACTTGTATAGTAAGAAGATCCCAATCAGTCTCAAACCCAGTGGGTGGTGCGACCCGTTTATATTTGGTTAGTAGGGGTTTGAATAGCTATCGAGTTTGCTTATACCATATCACTTAGATTGTCTAAAGGAGATATTCCTTGGGTGCTTGTCTAATATTGGTTTAGGCCTTTGGGGCTTGTACTTGAGGAATGTCGAGTTCGACTAGGATGGTTTGCGTGAGAGATGGATAGTTGTGGCAGGCGCTCTAAAAAGCGCGTAGTAACCTTTTGACCCTTATAATTATGGCATGATGGATAAGATAGGAGGAGAGACCTCTGATCATCCTAGTATATACACTTGGTTGACATTTGTTCATTTTGGAGATGGAGCTTAGAAACTTCACAATCGTGGAGTAAAAAAATGGTTAAGATACAGTGGAGTAAAGCTCAAGAAGGCTAGATACTAGCAACATACCCTTTTTCTTAAGGGTGCATCCTTGATTTATTTGTTTAGGAGCTTTACGCATAGTTGTTTCTCTCTTTCCAAAGTATATCCTCTAGATCGAATCTGCGATCTTTAGGTAGAAGCCAATGGATGTAAACATGTATTTGAAACATGTTATGGTTGAATGGTTGCAAGTGGTTGCAAATGGTCGCTCGTGGATGCATATGCATACGTATTAGACACTAGATCAAGTTCGAACGCTTTCATACAGCATTTACATATATGCATTTGTTTGTAAGTTGAACTTGATATGATATCATATAGACGTTGCATATGGATGTATGGTTGTGCACGCATGTAGTATTTACATGACTAGGGATGTTTGCATGCATGATTGGACGCATGGCACTAACATGATTTGCATTAAGGAGGTCAACTGAATCAGTAGACCGCCTGATTTTGCATTAGATAGAGACATATACACACACTATGCATATGAACATGAAAGCATTAGAAATCTTTTAAGGACAATGAATGCCTGTGATTGAATTGTTGAGTAGATGGGTGATTGGATGGTAGGACACATTCTTCCTAACTTGAAGATTTCGGGGACGAAATCCTTTTAAGTGGGGGAGAATGTAACACCCCGTAATTCTGCGACATTAAGATTCTCAAATTAAAGTATAATTAATTTTTAAAAGAAAAATTAAAAGAAAAAGATCCATGCAGTTGTTTAATTTAAGTATTGTAACTAACATGAAAAAGAGAAGTAAGGAGAGAACAATAATTATTATTGTTCTAAGACTTATTAACAAAAGCCTCTGTAGCTCAGTTGGTTAAGGCATTGGATTGGTAGCATGGAGGTCGGGGGTTCGAACCCCGGCGGCGGCATAATTTTTTTATCTTTGTTTTAGAGAGGGCCAACTAAACATGCAAATATATGTACGTATACAAATTCAAAATTTGAAAGGATAAGAACGTACATATAAGGAAATAAAGAAAAAATATATATATACATATGAGAAATATATATATATATATATATACAAAAATATATGTATACGAAAGATAAAATTCAAGATAAGGCTACAGTCAATGAAATATGGCAACATCATTTGAATTTTGAAAATAAAATGAAAGTTGTGCGTATATATATACGCGTAAAATGGTCGTTAGAGGAATTGTATACATATAAGAATATTTCATGTGAATAAAACAATTAAATAAATTCCAGAAATTCAAAAGTTTGAAAATCAAACTTTTACGCCAAAATAGCTTGTGGGACCCAATGCTGACTCAGCACTGCGTGTATGATAAGGTTTGGCTAGATTCATCTACGTACCTGGACTATTTTCTTAACTAGGTTCAATGCTGACTCAGCGCTGCGTGTACGATAAGGTCTTGAGCAGCTATATAAACAGCCCTAGTCTTCATTCTCTTTGCACCAATTCTCTTCTATCCTTATGCTGCTAAGATTCATGGCTTCTTCCCCTCCTCTAAATTTTCTTAAATAAATAAAATAAAATATGATTCAAGACGAGGAGATGCTGCTAAAAGACTTTTAAGAAGGGATTCAAATCAAAGTTTCAAGTGAAGAATTCAAAGGCTAGCTCAAACAAGTTTCAAGCAACGACACACGAATCATAGCCACACTTTCCTTCTTTTCTAGATCTATTTTCTGTAAGTTGGTTATTTCTAGATCTGAATATTTTGTTTTATTTGTGACATGAAATTAAAGGAATAAAGGAATATGCCAAATCTCTCTCTCTCTCTCTTCGAATCTGTGTTTGTACTCTTGGACTGAATTAAGAACTGTTATGATTCGAGGACAAATAAGACTGTAACCGTGACTATGACTATAGAACTGTGGCCTTTGAAAGCATATGCCTTTGGACTATGACATAAGCCTTTGATTTTGGGACATATAAACATTGCCTATGACAATGACTTATGACTATGGGAATTATTTTCCTTTTGGACTATGAACATCGCATATGACTATGGACATTTCCTATGACTGTGACTGTGACTACAAGGATTATTTCCTTGACTAGGCCTATACCTTTGATTTGGACATAAACTATTACTTATGACATAATGAGGACTATTGTGATTTTGACACCCATGATTCATGATTAGGAAAATATTGCTTTAGTTTGGTGATTGTGAAATTGGGTCTAAACCCAATTATTTATTCTACCTGTTCCTTGGTTTTTTTCTTTGGTTTTAAGACAGTGGGAATTTACCTATTAAGTTAGGTCTACCCACGTTCTTGAACCTATTTTGCTCATTCTTTGGTTTTAAGACAGTGGGAATTTACCTATTTAGTTAGGTCTACCCATATTCTTGAACCTACATTGTTATCCAAACCTTTTTATGTCAATTATTCCTTCTTGTCATTTTGATTCATTCCCTTTTATCTACGAATCTAGATTTATTTATAATCTAGGTTGAATCACGATTATTCGAACGGTGGGAATGTGATTTGGGGAAAAACATGGAAATGAATATGAACGTAATTGTAAACTTGGAAATTGGCATAATTTGGAATATGTATTATGACGTGCATATTAAAATGAAAACGGGGAAATTTGACATGGATTAGGGAATATGTGATTTTGACATATTAAATTTAGCGTTAGTAAGTAAGCTAAATTTTAGGCATAAAATGTAAACTAGAAAAATAATTCTAGTTTTGCCATAAATTGTGAATTAGGATGTTAAACCAAGATTGGGTTAATTAAGGTTGATTTGGAATAAGTATATTAGCACAATTTTCAATTTATTCATAATTGTGAGCAATTGTCATGTTTAGAATAAATTATGGTTAGAAACACTAAACTTGGTATAATTTACATACCAAAAAGTATAAATATGATAAATAAGAGAGAATGGGCCATAATAATAAATATGACAATGTACATTAAAAGAGTAGTAATGAAATAAGTAAATTAGGAGTAATTTACTTATAGAATTCGTCATAAATGTTAAATTGTTCATTTACCACAAAATATGTAACTTGGTTAAGCTTTGGCCATAAATTATAAACTAGGATGTTTAATCTAGTTTCGGCAATGAAATAGGAAATGGCCTAAACTGCATGTTGGGTTAGGACTTGGGCCTAGAATATAAGTATACTAGTAGGCTTGACAAATAAATATAGGCCAAATTTGTCTAAAAAGGGGAAATGGGCTTTTGAAATAAATTGTTAACAATTTATAAACAAAAGAAAAGTATTTTGATAACACCCCTTTTTATAACACATAGACCAGAAGGTTCTAGGGTGACAGAGAGGATAGTGTCTAGGCTTAGGTTTGGAAAATACAAGTTTCCTGCCCTCCCTGGCTATCCCTAACTGATCCGAAGGACGGGATGGTTGTTTTCAAAACCAGATTTGGAAATTAATCAAAAACCCTTTGAACTTAGAAAACATGAATATGCCTAACCCGAGGTTAGACTGAGTTGCGGTGTAAACCTGCCCGGAACCGACCGGCACATCCAGTAACCGCAGCAATATCTGTCTAATGTGAGAGGTTGCGGCTTTAATTTATTAATTAAAGCTAGAACAAGAATGGGAGAGTTAAGTCCATAGGAACACTTAACCAACCTAACACGGTTAAGCTAGAATGGGAAGGTTAAGGAACACTTAACCAACTTAGCACAGTTAAAGCTAGAATGGGAGGGTTAAGTCCATGGGAATACTTAGCCAAATTAACATGTTGACTAGACTAGAAGGTGGGGTTAAGTAAAGTTAATACACTTAGCCAATTTAACATGTTAATTAGACTAGAGGTTGGGGTTAAGTAATACACTTAGCCAAATTAATATGTTAACTGGACTAGACCATAGGGTTAAGTAAACTTGAACGCTTAACCATCAGAATATGATAAATGAATAGGGTTAAGTAAAAAGCATGAAGGGATAACACTTAACCAGTGTAATAGGATAAGGGAAGAGGGTTAAGATAGCTTGAATCGACTAAAGACACTTAACCAACCCAACCTGGCGAGAAAGAAAACTAAGTAGTAGACCTCAGTTGAAAAAGGGACTAAGTAGTAAAACTTAGTTAAGAAAACAAGGAATTTGGAAACTAAGTGGTAAACCTTAGTTAGTAGAACTAAGTAGTAATTCTTAGTATAACACGAAGGAGCAGACATCCATCTGGTTTTAAGAAGGCTCCAACGAATTGGGTTACGAAGCCCGAGGCTTCGAGGGGACGTGAGGGTACTCTTGGTATCCCTCTGTGAGGCTGCAGATGATCATCCTGGGCTCACAGAGGTTAAGGTCTGCGTTAGAAGAACCGAGGGTATGCCTTGGTTGCAATATATATGTGGCAACCTAAAGACTAGGATGGACCAGTGTGATTCGGCGAGAAGACGGTAGCCCTGTGATAGCAACTCGTCGTCTACCATCCATCTTGAGTCAATCGAGATACGTGAAGCGGAAAGGTGGAGAACTCCAAAAGACCATATACTTGCTATCTAGTTATGGTTGCGGATGGCCATAGGATAGTGGGGCACCGGGGGCCGGCGTATAGTTCTCATTTTACAAGGTGTGCCTTTCATTAGCTGAGGGAGGGGTCAAGTGGGACCATAGCCACTAGAGTAAAAACAGACCTTAGCATCTGCATCGGCAGATATCTGAAAGCTCCCGACCGAGTTCTGTATTCCTTGATTTGCCCTGTCACAGGACTCGGATCGCACATTACAGGACATGTGCATCTAGACAAGCGATAACGATTCGCGATACATGTGTGGGGAAGCCTAGGAGCATATACCACTCTAGGTAGTGTGTCCTAGACTTGGGGGCATTGTTCGACAGGTAGCGTAATCCCTAGTTGGACTAGGTGGCATAAACCCTGAACTCGAAAAGCGTTCAGTAGGTAGCGTAAAACTATAGTTAAATCTAAGAAGCACTTGATAGAAAACCCTAGATTAGATCTAGGTAATAAATAATAAATGTATGCCTGAAGACAATGGAAACTACAGGGGTTGGGATCACGTTATCGTTACTAGTTGAACACTAGTTAGGTGGTGCAGAGATATAGAAACCAGTATAACAAGGAAATAGCGAAGCTGCGAAAGTATTAGAGCGTATCCAGTCATCTTAGCATATCTTGTGACTACCTTGTCTAATCTTGTTGACCTTATCGTCATGGTGTAATCTTGTATTCAGTTAATTCATGTCGTTTTGTTTTTCCATGTTCACATGCTAGAAGTTACTGAACTTACTCAGGCTTTATGTCTGACTCTGTTTTTCTTTCGTCTTCTTTTCTTCCGTTCCCCCCCCCCCAGGTAGTTGAGGAGGGAATAGTATAACTCAGGATTAGACTGGACCGTTGCTCTTTCCCAGCTTGAAGATTTGACGAAGTTGTCTTTGGATTCTCTTCCAGATGCTATGGCTGGCTCTTGCTACATTGGGGAATATATAAATGTATTTTCATGCTTCTTTATTTTATAAAGACAGATGATACTCTGATATTGTAAAAGAATCTTGTACAGACTAAATTATCAATAAAGCAAAGTTCTATTTTCCACTGTTTAATAATTTGTCTGTCTTGTAATTTATCTGCATCTTTTACCCAAAATGCTCCACAGAACTTAGTGCATTCCCTTTGTGAGTGACACTAACGGACGTGGGGTGTTACAGGCGTGGTCCTATGATTAGCCTTATTATTATACTAGTTAAGTAGATTTCTCATACTAGTCCCTTGACTGACTCATATTTTGTTTTTTGCAAACTCGGGTGCCCCTGTTTTTACACGGGCATCCAAGTAACAGGTTGCAGGATTTATTTTGGCTTAGCACTATAGCTTGGAGTGCACTTTTGGCTGAAGGTGAAGACTAGCTTTTATCTATATTTTGGACTATTGACATTACCGCCTGTACTATCTTATGTATATGTACTGCTGATCGTGATGTAGACTAATTATTTCTATCATATACTATCTTATGTGTATGTACCATTGATCTCGATTTAGACTGATCATTTCTTTCATGTCCTAAGTTGTATCCTTAAACTGTGCAACTCTGATGATGATTTTTATTACATTTTATGATTCCGCTGTCATATTGATGTAAATTATTCTATTTCATGTTTATGCTATATCTGTAATCTGAAGATGTGATTAATGTGTTATATTCCAATGATTATTGTTGCTTCCGTGGCACGGGAGTTTCGGGTCATCACAGCTGGTATCAGAGCTTTTGTTAATCTTAGTTCTGGTACTAAACACATTAAAGTCTCATCGAAAATAGAATCAGTAGTATTCTAGGGCGAGTGTCTCATTAGAGATGTGATTAGTAATGTCTTAGAATGAGCACAGCAGAATAGCATAATAATTTGATTAGTACATCATTGTTTTTCCGTATTTCCTTCTGCTTTTACCATTCCTTAAAATTATCATTTCTGTTGGTCTGACTCTTTTCTTGCTTGTATAGAACTGGCTGAGATGAGTGCTAGAGGTAGAGGTAGGGGATGGCTGAGGAAGGGGTGATATCCCCGCTGCTCTGAATTAGCCTAATCATGAGGCTCCAATGCCACAACAATCGCCCCCGCAACCGTTTGATCTTGATAGGGTGGCTGAGAAGTATAAAAATCTAGGTGGCCTACCATTCTCTTGAAGTGGTACAGTGACAGAAGCCCATGCCTGGTTGAAATCATGCGAAACGAATCTTCACAGGCCTGGAGCTAGAAGATCATAGGAAGAGGTTCATGGCATCTTGGTTGTTGAAGGACGAAGCACTGATATGGTGGGACGCCATCACAGTAGGCGAGCTTGAAGTAGATATGACATGGGCTAAATTCAATGAAGTGTTCAATGAGAAATTCATCCCTCGACAGGAGGACGAGCGCTTACATGACGAGTTCACTAATCTCCAGCAAGAAGATTGCAATATCCATGAGTATCTCAACAAATTCACCGAACTATCTCACTTTGCACCCGAGCTTGTTCAGGATCACATCGAAAAGAACAAGCGATTTATCAATGGTCTTCTTCGTAGGTACCAAAGTCGAACAACTGGACACATTGACCTTCCATTCACCAAGATGGTTGAAATGTCATGTAGGTATGAAAGTTTACATAAGAAGCACTTTCAAGAGGACCGTGAGAAGAACCAAGCTAGCAACAAAAGAAAATCTTCTGGGAAGAAGCTCGAAACTAGCAACACAGAAGCAACTAAGACTCCGGGGGATAGGCAATCAAAGGTCAAATGCTTCAATTGCGATCAATTTGGACATTACTCAAGTGAATGCAATGCTCCAAAGCGGCAAAAGACAAATCAACCAGGCTTGATTCAGAATTCCAGGGATACTAGAGAGTGCTACAAGTGCCACAAGATGGGGCATGTCATCAGAAACTGAGTCAGAATTCTAGGGATACTAGAAACCGGTTTTCTTTTAAATTTATCGTCATGAATTTTTCTGAGTTCGATATTATTCTTGGGCTGGATTAGTTAACAAAATATGAGGCCGAAGTAAAACATGCAAAAAGAATCATTAAAGTTAAAACTAAGCTGGAAGGTATTATTATAACATGCCAAGGCTCAGTTTAGATAGAAAAGAATTTTGGTCTGCGCTAGAAGTTACTCCCAATTTATTAGAGAAGATTCCGGTCGTTAAACATTATGCGGATGTGTTTAAAGAAGTTGGTAGCTTACCTCCGCGAATAGAAATTGACTTCAAATCGATTTAATTCCAAATGCAAGGCCAGTAGTGCACGCTATTCGGAGAATAACATTAAAGGAGAAAGAAGAATTGGGTGATCAAACTCAATAATGGATATGGAAGGGTCTGATCAGACCTAACTTCTCGTGCTGGGGAGCAGCAATAGTGTTTGTTCCTAAATGAGACGGTACCCTCAGTTTGTGCGTCGACTACCAAGATTTAAATAAACGAACATTGAAGAATAAATATCCATTACCGCGAATTGATGATTTATTATATCTTTTGAATGGAGCGCAAGTATTTTCAAGAATGGACCTAGCTACAGGTTTCCATCAATTGTGAATTGTCGAAGAATGTGTTCCTTCAACTGCTTTCAGAGGTCCAGACTTATTTTATGAGTGGTTAGTAATGTCATTCGGCTTATGTAATGCTCCAGCTTATTTCATTGATTTAATGAATCGAGTATTCCGTGAAGTCAAATAAATTTGTGCTGGTTTATATTGACGACATTTTGATCTTCTCTAAGTCAGCTAGCGAGCATGCGAAATATTTAGAATAAGTGTTGGAGATTCTGAGAAAGAACGTCTTAAAAGCCAAATTTTCTAAATGCATACTCTGGCACGAAGAAGTGAAGTTCCCTGGTCACGTAGTATAAAAGAAAGGAATCTCAGTGGATCCAAGAAAAATTACAGCTATTCAAGATTGGAAGTAGCTTACTATACCCACAGAAGTCCGAAGTTTTGCATGATTGGCTAGTTATTATCGGAAATTCGTTAAAGATTTTTCGAAGCTATCTAGTCCATTAACAAAGCTTACAAAGAAACACGCAAGATTTAATTGGACTCCAAAATGTGAGACGGCTTTCGAAGAGCTGAAATTAAGATTAACTACTAGCCCTGTATTAACAATTACCGATGGCAATTAAGATTTGATAGTCTGTACAGATGCTTCTCTTGAAGGTGTTGGTGCGGTACTAATGCAAAGAGGCCAAGTAGTTTCTTATGCTAGCCGTCAGTTGAAGCCGCATGAGAAGAGATATGCCACTCATGATCTTGATTTGTTAGCCGTCGTGTTTGTTTTGAAAACATGGAGGCATTATCTTTGGGTGAGAAGTTCGAAGTATATACGGATCATAAGTCATTGAAGTACTTGTTCACCTAGAAGGATTTGAATTTGAGACAGCAGCATTGGATAGAATTTCTTGCGGCGTACGATCTAGACATTTTGTATACTCCGGGGAAAGCTATTGTTGTAGCTGATGCGCTTAGCAGAAAGAATGTAATCATCGCCAGTCTTATTATTACGCCTTCATTGATTGACAAGATCTCTGTTCTTCAGAAAGACGATAAGTTTATTCAGATGATCAGTGAACGAGTTCAAAAAGGCAAAGTTTCAAGCTTTCAAATTGATGGCAAGGGAACTCTTAGATTGAAAGGACGAATCTGTGTTCCGGATATTCCAGAGCTCAGGAGAGATGTACTAGATGAATGTCACAATTCCAAGCTCAGTACTATCCAGGAGTGACTAAGATGTATAATGATCTTAAGCGCACATTCTGGTGGAAGGCTATGAAAAGGGACATTTCAATATATGTTAGCAGGTGCTCTACTTGCCAACAAGTCAAGAGTGATCAGCAGAAACTCGCCGGATTGTTGCAACCGTTAGAGATTCCAGATTGGAAGTGGGATCCAATTTCCATGGATTTCATAGATGGTTTATCCAGAACCAAGAAAGGAAATGACTGTATATGGGTGATCATAGATCGTTTCACAAAGACCGCCCATTTTATTCCTGTTAAATCGATTAGAACAGCACAAAGTCTGGTGCAAATTAATTTCAAAGAAATCGTTAGACTACATGGACTACCTAACAGTATTGCTGGTGATAGAGATCCGATTTTCACTGGTAAATTCTGGGAAGCATTTTAGGAAGAGTTGGGAACAAAGCTAAATCTTAACACCGCATATCATCCTCAAACAGACGGCCAAACTGAGAGGGTGAATCATATATTGGAAGATTTGTTGGGGGCTTGTATTCTTGATTTTGGCAGATGGTGGGAAGATCACTAGCATTTGGCTGAGTTTTCATGTAACAACAGGTATCACGTGAGCTTGGAAATGTCACCATTCGAAGCATTGTATGGTAGACCATGTATATCTCCTGCATGTTAGGTAGAACCAGAAAATCGACTAGTATTGGGTCCTGACATGATTCGAGAAGCTTCAGATAAAGTCAATTTCATTAAGAAGCGATTACAAGCAGCTCAAAGCCGACAGAAGAGTTATGCAGATTCTAGAAGAAGATATTTGGCTTTTTCTGTTGGTGATTATGTGTATTTAAGAGTTTATCCGATGAGAGGAGTAGTCCGATTCGGGAAGACAGGGAAGTTGGAACCTAGATTTATTGGTTCATTTCCTATACTTGAAAGAATTGGAACTCTTGCTTGCAGGGTTAAGTTGTTGTAACGACCTGGCATTTTTCCCACCTCAAATTGGTAATTAAACCGACTTAAAAACGTTCAACATGCCAGATTGTTATTGGCTTACATAGTTTAAACAGAATCAAGGAAGAATCACATAGTACAATAATTTGCAGCGGAAAAAAATTTCTCATAAATATCAGAGTTGTACAAAATTTAGAGCGGAAGATAAATAAATTGTACATAAATTTTTTTAACGAATAAAATTTTACACTTTGTTGTCAGTCTTAGCACGCGCGAGCGTCTTCATGTCTCCACGTCCTCTCCAGTTTGCGAGCTGATATCTTTAAATTTGGAACACTTGGGGCATTTGGTTGTTGAAGTGAAAGCATGGCCACGGTGTGGAAGAGTAAAGCCGGTCAAATCGGTGATGGATAGCAATGCTCATTAGTCCGTCGGCGTCGAGCTGGGATAACGGTGATGGCATTTGCTTCGTCTATTCTTGGTTCCGAGTCCGGAATCGTTGTTGGCGAGGGCTTTGGGACATCGCCTGTGAACGGAAACGCCTTGAAGGCTATGGACTGACGCCATGGTGACCGAAGTTGACAAAGGCGATGGCTTCCAGATTCTATTTCCTGGTGAGACGAGGGCGGTGGCCCGTCGACGTGGTAGGCGGTAGAGGCTCGTCAGCCAATGGTCTTCTTGAGAGCGAGGAGTGGTTTTTGGCCAAATCGAATTTTTGATTTGGGATTGACGCAATGAAATTGGGGAAAGAGGAAGCTATAGGCTGTTAACGGACTAAGGGGACGAGTTGTGTACGAAGGAGAAGATGGGTTCCTTATTTTATAATACGAACAAAGCCGACCAACGACAGAAATGGAAGAACACGTGTTAAACCAAACAGAGTGGTGACAACAGATGGCAAAAATTCTCTACCGCCCATATCTTGAGTGAGATTTCTAGGGGTTGCTGCCAAATATTCAGCAAGATTTGTTGTCTAATACGGTTGAATCCAAACATACATTGGTTGAACAAAAGGAAGTGGTTTGAACGCAATGAACAAGGACTTGGCTGAACGAATATTGCTAGTAAACAGTATACAACGTTACTTGTTTTCAACAAGTTTAAATTTCCAATAATTTATTATTAACTAAATAATTGCACAAAGTTTGTCAAACGATTGAACTCGAAATAACGTTTTTAATATAAACAAACGGATAAACAAAACTCAGTTCTTGGTTTATCAAACGGTCAAAAGGTCGTAACTATCTATCAACCGATTAAACTAGTAACCGCCATTTATTACGCAAAACAATTTCTTTATTTAATTTTAAATTTAAAGTTTACAAATTTCAATGGGTTATGTTCTCATATTATTTAAACAAATCCAAATTATATTAAATGTAAATTTGTCATAACAACATAGGATTCTAACGTTAATCATTCAAGGTTAAACACAAAAATTTTGTATCTTAGTATGTTCAAATAAATTGATTTAGAAAACATATGTAAGGTGAGGCGATAAAATAAACACTTCTAGTATAACATATATAAGTCGAACTATAATAATAGTATAAGCCAAAATACTATCGATTTTTACACATATCTAACCCGAATTTATATATTCGAGACAACAAACATTCGAATTTCATGAAAAAAATTGTGTCATTCTTAAAATTCATCTAGTATCTTTAATTCAAATTCTCCTAAATTCTGACAACGTTAAATTCTTGGATTTGTTTAGATGTTTGACTAACTTGCCGCGAACAGAACAAATTTATGTATTATATTATGAAATTTATTCATTCGCTACTAGTTATACGTATCCTAAATATTAAATTTCATAACTTATTTTATTTTTAAATTTTAACGTCAAATACAATATCATTTGTCGTTATCGCAAATTGATCGTCCAAATCGATTTGAACGAAGCGAACTAACTTAGACATTATCGTTATACAATTATTTGGATTGCTACAAGTAATAAGTTCAATTTTAAGAATCAACGTTCTACAAATTATCAATTTCAGATTTGGTTTCAATTTAACAAGTTCTAGATTATTTACATATTATTTTAAATTTTATATTCTAGATATCACAGATTCTATATTTGTAAATTCCAATTAAATTTCAAGTTTCCAACTCTAATCTTATTATAACATCCATTTAAACAATAAAGTTTCATTAACTTTGTATATTTAAACATCGAAATTATCGGTTCGTCATAATGTATTTTTAATCCAAAGACGTTTAAAGCAACACCATAAATGAAACAGTGAATGTGGAAAAGTTAAAAAAACGTGGTTGTTTGGGCTTAATTAAATAAGATGTTGTAACAATCTACATTTTCGACCACTTCAAATCAATAATTGAACCAACTCAAACCATTCAAAATGACAGATTATTATTTCTTATGAGTTTTAGTAGAATTAAACACATAATCACATAATACAATATCTTATAGAGGAATGATTTTACACAGTTATCAGAGCTATACATTGTTTTACATAGTGGAAGTCAAATACATAGGTTTTATAATTCAATAAAAATTTACAGAAGTTATTGAACTAGAGCAAATGTCTTCACGAGCTACAACTTCGACATCTACATATCCAAGTTGTAATATTCAGTCTGACCCGAGTGTTATGCAAAACACAAAACATTCGAGTTAGATTAACTTTATTTAATTAAAAATACTGAAATAAATTAGTTAACCCTAGCTTTCAGAAGAAGTTATTAAATTTCAGGTTACTTACCAAATGCCGAGTGTACATAGTTAGAACAATTATAACACTAAGGCACATGCGTTTAGGTATAAACCAGACAAGGGTATGCTCAAATTCTTATAGTAAGACAAAGGTACCCATATTTAGTCTAACATAAGCAGTTACTAAATTCCAGAATTTGTGTCCACTAGTCAGCATAGAATTTTTTAAATGAAATCAAAGGCACATACTTTTTAGGTTGACAAAGCAAAACGGGGAAATATACATAAGCATGTGCTTTCAGGTACATCATGTGCATGTTCAAAAAAATAACCATAAAGTACATAGGTACCATGTTTTGACGTACTAAAATTTTCTATGCATATACCTATTAATAGCATGCTCAAGCGGTGCGTGTTTAAATTCAGATTTTACAAGACAAGATAAAAGGTGAATACGTGTGAATATAGCAAGTGTTTCAGGTTTTGAACTAAGGCAGGGGCTAATTGGCCAAAGGCCATCACAAAATGAACAACCAGTATAATATTGTATACAACTCCATATACAGATGTGCCAATTTCATGTGCATACTTTACAATATATGGCACGGATAATAATGAGGCAGTAGGTGTTCAAATGTGTGTCCAACTGTTTAATTATTAATATAAGTATGTGGTGTCCAAAGCCACATCCAAGCAAGTTCGAACTTGTTTGTGTGTGTGTGTGTATATATATATATGCTCCATGCAAATTACCTAACAAGACAACTGTCACTTCAACTATATGTGTGCGTGTGGGGGTGCATGCCAGACTCTATCCCTATGGAAAAAGGTATGCCTATATAGTCAAGTTAAATCTATGAACGTAAATATGATGCACGAACAAAGTGATAGGCACACAATGTGTAAAGGTTGGGTACATCAAGCGTATTTCCACCCGAGTGTATATATATACACACACACATACATACATACATACATACATACACAAGGTTAATACTTCTATCTCGAATTTTCTAACCAGCAAAAACAATGGAGCCATGGCTACTGGTATATGGTAAAGTGGACGAGAAACCAGAGAATACTACGCGTTTAAAAATTTCGAATAAGTCAAAACATGCCAAAATAGAAAAGCAAAATATTGTGTGCATATCATCATAGTCCACTTCAAATGTAACACCCCGCCTCCGCTAGGGTCACTCGCATAGGAATGCACTAGCTTTAGAGGGGCATTATTGGTAAACATGCACAGAAATATCACAAGACAGAACATATAAAAATAGCGGAAGTAAAATCAAACTTTCATAACATGAATAAATAAGGTCTAAAGCTTTTTACATCAGAGTACATCAAAACCTGTCTTGCAATAGTAAAGAAGCATAAAGACATTTTCATAAATTATTCCCCAAGTAAAAACAGTAAAGTAGCCATTAGCCAAGAAAAGTCCAAGCCATCCATGATGACCTTCAAGCAGAAGAAGTCCGAACTAAACAACAGTATTTCCTCCCTGTAACCTGGGGGGGAAACGGAAGAAAAGAGGCGAAACAAAACGGGTCAGTCAAAAAGACTGAGTAAGCCCTATCTACTATTAGCATAAAAACTAGTAAAGTTAACTGACATGAGAAACTGAGATGAACATAAGCATGATGACAAGATAGATAAGCTAAATCAAAATAACAGGATGAACTACTGAACTCAGATAAACTAAGGTGTCATGATAAATTACGATGTCAAGATAAAACAAGGTATCACATCGTCAGGTTTCTATCAAGTATAATATCCCTAAGATATCTATCACGTATAACGTCCCATGATATCTATCCTGCATTTTAGCTCTGCACCTACCGTACTAGTATCCCCACCGTATCATGTGTTAACCAAGAATGACCCTCACTCAAAAGTCGTGTAATGGTCCATGTCAACCTAATATATCGCATATATAGGTTACTCAACTTGTATGTTTTATTCCATGTAAATGTTCAGTCCCTTTCCGTAGACCATACGGGCTTTCCCATGAGATTCTACATTACTTTAACATAGTTCCATGATCCTTAAGATCGGTTTGGACTGTTACCCTAAACCTAGCTAGGGTCTTCCAACATGAATTATCGTTTGTACAACTAGGACTTATGCTACCTAGGGCCACTAGGGATTACGCTTACCTATTGCACGTTTTCGTATCTCGGTTTTGGTTCAACCACCCAGGGCCACTGGGATTTACGCTAACCGTCAACCACGCACTTTTTCCCACGCATTCATCGTGAATCGTTTTCCATGACTGTATGCACATGTATCACATCGTGCCATCCGATTCCTGTCACAGGGCAAATCAAGAAATACAGGACTCGGTCGGGAGCTTTCGATTTATCTGCCGATGCAGATGCTAAGGTCTGTTTTTCTTATATGTGGCTATGGTCCCACGAGACCACTCCCTCAACTGGTGAAAGACAAGACAGGATAAATCCTATATGAGAACACAACACTGGCCAACCCACATCCAAGCCTTACCGCAACCATAATTAGATAGCAATTATGGTCTTTTGGGTGTTCTCTGCCTTTCCGTACGTACACGCTTGACCAAAGATGGTAGGTAGTCTGACGAAATGCTATCTAGGGTACGACCGTGTATCGTCGACTATCCCCTATCCATCCCCGTCTTTAGGTCGCTCGCATAGCAACCAAGGCATACTCTTGGTTCTTCTAACACAGACCTTAACCTCTCATGAGCCTAGTATAATCACCTGGCAGCTCATAGAGGGATACCAAGAATACCCTCACGTTCCCCGAAGCCGCTGCTTCGTTACCCAGTTCGCTGGAGCCTTTATCTAAATCAGATACTTGCTCCTACTCGTATACTTAAACGATGACCTACCGTATCAGGTTACTCATCTATCTATGAACTGGTCTAAATTTCCTTGACTAAGAATCATTACTTAGTTATTCCTCAACTAAGGTTTACCACTTAGCCTTATTCCCGTTATCCTTGTTAACTACGGTTATCCCCTATCCTCAGAACTAGGGTTTACATAATGGATTAAGTGTCACTTAAGTTCATGACTTAACCTGTCTACCAATCATGTCAAAATTGGCTAAGTATCCAAGTCCAAGACTTAACCCGTCTTCAAATCATGTCAAAATTGGCTAAGTATCCAAGTCCAAGACTTAACCCTACAAACCATGCTCACGTTGGTTAAGTATGTATTAAGCAATTCACGACTTAACCTCGTCCAATTATCATTCTAGATTGGTTAAGTATATATTAACTTGACCCTATCAATTTACTCAGTCAAATCGGTCAAGTGTATTCAAGCGATTCGTGACTTAGCCTTATCATGTTTTCACGTTAGATCGGTTAAGTATAGGTTAACTTAACCTCAATAAATTCACGAGTTAGATTGGTTAAGTATAGGTCACTTAACCACATCAATTCATCATGTTTAGATTAGTTAAGTGTTTAACTTAACCCCATTAAACTACCAAGTGGGATTAATTAAGTCTAGGCTAACTTAACCCCATCCGATTTCCATGTTTAGACTAGTTGAGTCTAATCTTAACCCCATTCGTTAACCGTATTTTTCGGTTAAGCGTCATTAAGAAAACTTACTTAACCTTACCAAGTTATCGCGTTGGATTGATTAAGTGTTGGTTAACTTAACCCCATCCACTAGTCATATAAAAATGGTTAAGTGTCATTAGGCAAATCAAGTTACTTAACCTACCCAACCTTGTCATGTTTTGTTAAGTATCATTAGCCTAATCAAATTACTTAACCCATTTGTCCATGTCATATTTGGTTAAGAGTCATTAATCAAATTAACTTAACCCTATCATGTGGCATTAATTACTTAATGCACCTTCACCTCTCACATTAGACTTTGTTGTGGTTACTAGTTAAGCCGGTCGGTTCCGGGTAGCTTTACACCACAACTTGGTCTAACCTCGGGTTCAAGCACAACATGACCAACTTCTCACATTGGGTCCTATTGTTTGCAACTACTAGTTAGGCCGGTCGGTTCCGGGTAGTTTTACGTTGCAAACTCAACCCAACCTCGAGTTGGCCACACTTATATTATCTAAGTGTCATGTCCATCATGTTTTCCAAAACATGTTACAAGTTTTCAAGCATTTGGGTAGACCTAACTTAATAGGTAAATTCCCAAAGGGTAGACCTAACTTAATAGGTAAATTCCCAAGCTTATGTTTTTATGCATACTTACATGTCAACTTCCATGTTATATTTCAAGTCATGTTTTCAAGTTGTATTTTCATGTCATTAGAAATTACCCATAACATAACCCAACGCTTTTAAACTCGCATATACGTTCGCGACAACGTAATGGATTAAAAGAAGAGACTTGGCAAAGGCATGACAAAAATGGATATTAAGCCACAAGTTAATCATGGTGGCAAATGAGGCACAAATGTGTTCATTAACTTGCATGTTACATTCTTAAGCCTCAAAACATGCATAAACCCAAACTTGGCACATAAGCGAAACATGGTGACAAAAGATATGGAATGATGACTAGTAACTCGCATATATCATCATATAAGGGTTATGACTTCATATGCAAGTTGACATAAAGGTTATGAGGGTTCTCATGTTGCCTAATGCAACATTTCAACATAAAGGTTGTAGCTTTTAGCTCACAAGATCAAGATAATGACTTCATAAACTTGCATGACATGATAGCATGTATCATACTCAATGATCAAACCCAAACTTGCAACATGAACATTTAACTTCATAGTTAATATCTAAGAGTACGGAAAGGGCTTACATTGCTATGAAGGCACAAAAGATATGACAAAGCCCTTATGCAATCAAATAGACCCAAAATGCAAGCTCTAACATAAAAACCCTTGAGCCAAAATGATCAAAACCCTTGCTTTATGATGCAAAGATAGAAACTTGACTTGAATGCAAGCTAATGACACTCATACAAGCTTGAAAACACTTGTATGCATGGAAAATCTCTCATAGAAACCATTTAGAAATTTTATGAAGAGAGTGGAGGCCATGAGAGGTAAAATTTTGCCATAGTTTAGTTGCATGAATGAATAATGAGGATTTAGGATAGGTTAGGGTCTTATTTATAGATTAGGCAAGTGTTTTAGGCCATAGGATTAAACCTAGATTCAATCCAGGCCATCAAAGCATGTCTTGGGGAAGAAGTCAAGTGTAGGAACCATCTAGGGCCTTTAGATTAAAGATGAACCATGAAAACCATCCAAATGAAAAATCTGCATTTGAGCGAATCGGCCCACGGGTTGACAGCCAAACACCCTGGATTAACCCCTAGTCGACCCAGCGAGCTCGGGTCGACCTCAAAAATCGGCCGGTTCGGTTATTCCCCTCTCCCAATTCGCATTTTTGAACATTTTTGCATATTTATTTATTTAATTTTCAATTATATATATATATATATATATATATATATATATCAATATATATATATTTCTCTGCGCAACCCATTTCACTTAATTAAGTATACTTTAATTTGGGAATTTTTCGTGAAACTTCGCGAGGTCATATCTTGGTCATACGGACTCCGATTTTCGAAAACTCGGACTCTATTTCGCGTATTTTTTCGAGACGAACGCAATGGCATAGCCCGTTTCCCTTGATTCAGATTTTATAGTTTATTTCTGCCTCCATTTATGTTATAACAGGTTCTTGAAAATACGGGTTGTTACATTCTCCCCACCTTTTAGGATTTCGTCCCCGAAATCTCCAAGTTAGGAAGAACATATCCTACCATCCATCATCCATCTACTCAAAACATCATCCACAAGCAACCATTGTCCTTAGATGATTTCTAATGCTGTATGAATATATGCAAAACATGTGTGTACATGTTCCTTAGCTAATGCTAATGATCAGCCCTGAATAATCTTTCTAATGCAAAATATGTATAGTGCCATGAATCCAACATGTATGCAAATAGTCCTAGTCATATAGATACTATATGCGTGCACAATCATTCATTCATATGCAACAACCGCATGATAATACATTCGATTTCATCCATAAATAAGTATAAATACTCGTGCATATGCAATATGAAATGTGACCGAGTCGAGCTAGTATCTAATGTGTATTCGCGCATCCACGAGCAACCACTTGCAACCATATCAATCATAACATGTTTCAAATACATGTTTACATCCATAGGGTTCTACCTAGAATTCCCTGAAACAGGGCCGAGAAGATAAACAAGACAAACTCCTTACGGGGTTTGTAACAGAAAGTAGGACCGGGAGGATGTCCACAAAAGATAACCTACAAGTAAGCTCTACAGAAACAGGGATCAAGGATATACTCCCAAAAAGAGATATCATGCGCGTATCTAGTCTTTGACCATCAAAGTCGTATTTCCTCGGGCTTACTTCCATTGTTCCTTGACCGCCCTTTAACTTCGCGATTTCGTAGCTTCTTATTTCCTGCTTCCATAACATGAGCTGAAACTCATTTCTTCATCGCCTCTCGTTCCACTTGCACTTATCCTTTTTCTAGAATACTTGGCGCAAACATGACTACGTACTCATGATCTCATGCAAGCTTTCCAAAATTCACTAGTGAATCTTGGATCTCATTTATATACTATAAGGCATTCCATGTAGAAGAACTTTCTCTTGAAAGTAAACAGATGTCAATCAGGTTATCATGCACACTTACTAGGGTGATCTCTATAACCCATGCATAAATGAAGTAAACCATCCGTCTTATTGGCGAACACCACTCGATCGGGCTTCAAATTTCCAATAAAGGCATCAAGGTATTCTAATTAACTAGTCATGACAGAACCTCAAAAAGGTTACCCGATACTTCGAGGGCATTACCAAGGCTAGTCAAAAGGTCTAACTACCCTCCTATCAAAACCGAGAGTGGCACCCCCTACTGGATAACCACTTCATCCCTAGAATCCATCCATAGCTTATAAACATAAGCATTATTTCCAAACTCAACACTTGGCATAGACATTCCCAAATCCAAACAAGTCATGTATAAATGGAATGATTCTCCAATAGGACTTTGAGACAAAAATGGGATTCTCTATTACGTTAGTACTTAAGGTGCAGAGACTCAACTTCCGAAGCGGACTTAAATGATGCGGGGATCAAAACAAAGTCTTGGCGGGATGATAGAAAAGAATAACTAGATCTTCAACAAGGATGTTATCCCCCTACTCAGGTACTCTAGTGAGGGTATACAACGATGATCTTGTCCTTGTTCCACAATACTTAACTATCCGTCCCGTTTCACCATACCAAAGATACTTTCTCGTCATGGGTTTCATTGTTCATCTTTCTCCCTCCTTTGAGGACTAAGCCATACCAACAAGTTGCTCATCCTTAAGCTCGTATCCTTTATCCTCTTTCTCACTATCCTTTCTTATAACGCGGCCACTGGTCTCTTGAAAACCACCTCCATCGCATGGAAAACACTTTCGTAGATAGAAAAGACTAGTCGCAGTTAAAACCACTGTGACTACAGATGGATGAAAGAAAGGAGAAGAGATTCAATTAAGGAAACAAGGATAGTGCTAATGGCCTTTAGGGAATAGCCGTTTTCTTTTAAAAGAAAATTTTCTTGAAAAAATGCTTCTTTGTAAACGATTTTTTTCAAATAGTTTTCAGAAGGTCTTTAAAAACTTTTGCCCAGTCTGGTAACCTTCTGCTCTGATACCACGTGTAACACCCCGCCTCCGCTAGGGTCACTCGCAAAGGAATGCACTAGCTTTAGAGGGGCATTATTGGTAAACATGCACAGAAATATCACAAGACAGAACATATAAAAATAGCGGAAGTAAAATCAAACTTTCATAACATGAATAAATAAGGTCTAATGCCTTTTACATCAGAGTACATCAAAACCTGTCTTGCAATAGTAAAGAAGCATAAAGACATTTTCATAAATTATTCCCCAAGTAAAAACAGTAAAGTAGCCATTAGCCAAGAAAAGTCCAAGCCATCCATGATGACCTTCAAGCAGAAGAAGTCCGAACTAAACAACAGTATTTCCTCCCTGTAACCTGGGGGGGAAACGGAAGAAAAGAGGCGAAACAAAACGGGTCAGTCAAAAAGACTGAGTAAGACCTATCTACTATTAGCATAAAAACTAGTAAAGTTAACTGACATGAGAAACTGAGATGAACATAAGCATGATGACAAGATAGATAAGCTAAATCAAAATAACAGGATGAACTACTGAACTCAGATAAACTAAGGTGTCATGATAAATTACGATGTCAAGATAAAACAAGGTATCACATCGTCAGGTTTCTATCAAGTATAATATCCCCAAGATATCTATCACGTATAACGTCCCATGATATCTATCCTGCATTTTAGCTCTGCACCTACCGTACTAGTATCCCCACCGTATCATGTGTTAACCAAGAATGACCCTCACTCAAAAGTCGTGTAATGGTCCATGTCAACCTAATATATCGCATATATAGGTTACTCAACTTGTATGTTTTATTCCATGTAAATGTTCAGTCCCTTTCCGTAGACCATACGGGCTTTCCCATGAGATTCTACATTACTTTAACATAGTTCCATGATCCTTAAGATCGGTTTGGACTGTTACCCTAAACCTAGCTAGGGTCTTCCAACATGAATTATCATTTGTACAACTAGGACTTATGCTACCTAGGGCCACTAGGGATTACGCTTACCTATTGCACGTTTTCGTATCTCGGTTTTGGTTCAACCACCCAGGGCCACTGGGATTTACGCTAACCGTCAACCGCGCCCTTTTTCCCACGCATTCATCGTGAATCGTTTTCCATGACTGTATGCACATGTATCACATCGTGCCATCCGAGTCCTGTCACAGGGCAAATCAAGAAATACAGGACTCGGTCGGGAGCTTTCGATTTATCTGCCGATGCAGATGCTAAGGTCTGTTTTTATTATACGTGGCTATGGTCCCACGAGACCACTCCCTCAACTAGTGAAAGACAAGACAGGATAAATCCTGTATGAGAACACAACACTGGCCAACCCACATCCAAGCCTTACCGCAACCATAATTAGATAGCAATTATGGTCTTTTGGGTGTTCTCTGCCTTTCCGTACGTACACGCTTGACCAAAGATGGTAGGTAGTCTGACGAAATGCTATCTAGGGTACGACCGTGTATCGTCGACTATCCCCTATCCATCCCCGTCTTTAGGTCGCTCGCATAGCAACCAAGGCATACTCTTGGTTCTTCTAACGCAGACCTTAACCTCTCATGAGCCTAGTATAATCACCTGGCAGCTCATAGAGGGATACCAAGAATACCCTCACGTTCCCCGAAGCCGCTGCTTCGTTACCCAGTTCGCTGGAGCCTTTATCTAAATCAGATACTTGCTCCTACTCGTATACTTAAACGATGACCTACCGTATCAGGTTACTCATCTATCTATGAACTGGTCTAAATTTCCTTGACTAAGAATCATTACTTAGTTATTCCTCAACTAAGGTTTACCACTAAGCCTTATTCCCGTTATCCTTGTTAACTACGGTTATCCCCTATCCTCAGAACTAGGGTTTACATAATGGATTAAGTGTCACTTAAGTTCATGACTTAACCTGTCTACCAATCATGTCAAAATTGGCTATGTATCCAAGTCCAAGACTTAACCCGTCTTCAAATCATGTCAAAATTGGCTAAGTATCCAAGTCCAAGACTTAACCCTACAAACCATGCTCACGTTGGTTAAGTATGTATTAAGCAATTCACGACTTAACCTCGTCCAATTATCATTTTAGATTGGTTAAGTATATATTAACTTGACCCTATCAATTTACTCAGTCAAATCGGTCAAGTGTATTCAAGCGATTCGTGACTTAGCCTTATCATGTTTTCACGTTAGATCGGTTAAGTATAGGTTAACTTAACCTCAATAAATTCACGAGTTAGATTGGTTAAGTATAGGTCACTTAACCACATCAATTCATCATGTTTAGATTAGTTAAGTGTTTAACTTAACCCCATTAAACTACCAAGTGGGATTAATTAAGTCTAGGCTAACTTAACCCCATCCGATTTCCATGTTTAGACTAGTTGAGTCTAATCTTAACCCCATTCGTTAACCGTATTTTTCGGTTAAGCGTCATTAAGAAAACTTACTTAACCTTACCAAGTTATCGCGTTGGATTGATTAAGTGTTGGTTAACTTAACCCCATCCACTAGTCATATAAAAATGGTTAAGTGTCATTAGGCAAATCAAGTTACTTAACCTACCCAACCTTGTCATGTTTTGTTAAGTATCATTAGCCTAATCAAATTACTTAACCCATTTGTCCATGTCATATTTGGTTAAGAGTCATTAATCAAATTAACTTAACCCTATCATGTGGCATTAATTACTTAATGCACCTTCACCTCTCACATTAGACTTTGTTGTGGTTACTAGTTAAGCCGGTCGGTTCCGGGTAGCTTTACACCACAACTTGGTCTAACCTCGGGTTCAAGCACAACATGACCAACTTCTCACATTGGGTCCTATTGTTTGCAACTACTAGTTAGGCCGGTCGGTTCCGGGTAGTTTTACGTTGCAAACTCAACCCAACCTCGGGTTGGCCACACTTATATTATCTAAGTGTCATGTCCATCATGTTTCCCAAAACATGTTACAAGTTTTCAAGCATTTGGGTAGACCTAACTTAATAGGTAAATTCCCAAAGGGTAGACCTAACTTAATAGGTAAATTCCCAAGCTTATGTTTTTATGCATACTTACATGTCAACTTCCATGTTATATTTCAAGTCATGTTTTCAAGTTGTATTTTCATGTCATTAGAAATTACCCATAACATAACCCAACGCTTTTAAACTCGCATATACGTTCGCGACAACGTAATGGATTAAAAGAAGAGACTTGGCAAAGGCATGACAAAAATGGATATTAAGCCACAAGTTAATCATGGTGGCAAATGAGGCACAAATGTGTTCATTAACTTGCATGTTACATTCTTAAGCCTCAAAACATGCATAAACCCAAACTTGGCACATAAGCGAATCATGGTGACAAAAGATATGGAATGATGACTAGTAACTTGCATATATCATCATATAAGGGTTATGACTTCATATGCAAGTTGACATAAAGGTTATGAGGGTTCTCATGTTGCCTAATGCAACATTTCAACATAAAGTTTGTAGCTTTTAGCTCACAAGATCAAGATAATGACTTCATAAACTTGCATGACATGATAGCATGTATCATACTCAATGATCAAACCCAAACTTGCAACATGAACATTTAACTTCATAGTTAATATCTAAGAGTACGGAAAGGGCTTACATTGCTATGAAGGCACAAAAGATATGACAAAGCCCTTATGCAATCAAATAGACCCAAAATGCAAGCTCTAACATAAAAACCCTTGAGCCAAAATGATCAAAACCCTTGCTTTATGATGCAAAGATAGAAACTTGACTTGAATGCAAGCTAATGACACTCATACAAGCTTGAAAACACTTGTATGCATGGAAAATCTCTCATAGAAACCATTTAGAAATTTTATGAAGAGAGTGGAGGCCATGAGAGGTAAAATTTTGCCATAGTTTAGTTGCATGAATGAATAATGAGGATTTAGGATAGGTTAGGGTCTTATTTATAGATTAGGCAAGTGTTTTAGGCCATAGGATTAAACCTAGATTCAATCCAAGCCATCAAAGCATGTCTTGGGGAAGAAGTCAAGTGTAGGAACCATCTAGGGCCTTTAGATTAAAGATGAACCATGAGAACCATCCAAATGCAAAATCTGCATTTGAGCGAATCGGCCCACGGGTTGACCGCCAAACACCCTGGATTAACCCCTAGTCGACCCAGCGGGCTTGGGTCGACCTCAAAAATCGGCCGGTTCGGTTATTCCCCTCTCCCAATTCGCTGTTTTGAACATTTTTGCATATTTATTTATTTAATTTTCAATTATATATATATATATATATATATATATATATATATATCAATATATATATATATATATATATTTCTCTGCGCAACTCATTTCACTTAATTAAGTATACTTTAATTTGGGAATTTTTCGTGAAACTTCGCGAGGCCATATCTTGGTCATACGGACTCCGATTTTCGAAAACTCGGACTCTATTTCGCGTATTTTTCCGAGACGAACGCAATGGCATAGCCCGTTTCCCTTAATTCAGAATTTACAGTTTAATTCTGCCTCCATTTATGTTATAACAGGTTATTGAAAATACGGGTTGTTACATCAAAGGCAAGATACAGGCATGAGGAAGAGCATGCAAGCCAAAGTTTGACCCGGTAGGTTAAGGCATGTGAGTATATATTGGAACTAATATGCTTAAATATAAAGGAAAACTTGACAGTCCTTATTCTAGCATAGGTGATTTTCATCAATTATCAATATTGGCTGAAAGGGGTCAATGCAAGACAATCTCAACGAAGCACACCAAGGTTATATATTAGTTTAAATGTACGACCGAATACATGTATACACATACTGCGCATGTATATACACATATGGATGAATCAAAAGTGCACAGGTGCAACATGGGTTTAAGATAGACACAACCTAACAAGTGTCTCAATTTTATAAAATAAAGCACATGCATACTGATTAATAAGAAAGCATGGCAAGTTAAAATCAGGTGAAGTATCTATGAATTAAAATTAAGATTTAATATCTGTAACGACCTAGAGTTTTGAATCTAGAAAATCGACATAAACCCATGTCATCTATTCGTGCTTCGAACATTCCAGATCACTAATAGAAAGAAGTTAGAGGGTGAGAATATATAAGATAGAAAACTAGAATAGAAGAAGAAGAAATCACAGAATCAGAGTAACACGAATCTCACAGCGAAACGAATAAAATATAGTATACAACGTAACTTAGAAACACAAATTTGTATTTGTATATTAGAGTAAAGCACTTACATCACAATAGAAATAAACAATAGCTACCAAAAAATGATGCTGAAGCCTCCTCCTCCAAGCTCCTTCTAGTATCTGTATATCCCGACTACTTGACTGCCTATGCAAATTTGAGCACCCAAGAGTTTAGGGTAAAACAAAACAAAATAAACTTTGGGTTTTGCTTTGCTGAAGCAAGAAAATGGGACGAAGCCCTACGCATGTATTTATATGTGATGATTCCTTAAGGGTTAAGGATAACAGCTGTTAAATTTAGAGTAGTTAGCATGTTCTTGCTTTATGATGGAAGACAATACATAGCCTGTTAAATCGCGTGTAAGAGGAATAGAGAAATAGTAAACCTAGTAAGGAAGAAACCATTTACTTTATTAGATTTTAGGGTGTTGTAGCACATAAAATTCTATCGTTTATGGACCCCTATCGACAAAATAAAAATACCATTGAGACGAGCAAGCTGCCACGATCCCAAAAATATATTAATATAGACAAGTTAGCTTATTCTGTGAAACCCCAAAATGCTAATATTGGGTGTAAAACACTTCAAATAAAAAGTTGCTTATTTTTCAAAATAAAAATTACAGAAAAACCCTATAAATTAAATTAAGTGTATGTCTCGAAAATCTTGTCTAAATCTGAAACTAATATTTAATTACAATTAAACAATCGTTATGGTTTATAAACGATTTCATAGCGACTATTTGAAAATTTGATTAGGACACAACTCAAAATCTACATGATGAAATCGCGATTTTTCTCTTCCATCAGAAAAATATAGTTCAACAGATTCGAACGTTTTTAGTTTCACAGAAATCCGACTTAAAACGGATTCTGTATATTCAATTGAAGTTCAAATCAATATTACGAACTACCACACCATCACGGGCTCGATTTAAATTATATTACAATTACACGTTCAAACTTCGTTCTAGAAAATAAATTCATTATTATAATTCAATTCTAAACTGAATTAAATTAGTTAAATTATTCAATTCACACAATATTGTGAATTCTACTATTTTCAATTATTTCGGAAATTAAATATATTATTCTATTATTTATACATATTATTTAATTCAAGTAATCGATATCGCCAAATAGATATTTAATAATTAAATAAATTAATTATTCAATCGTTAAAAATACGAGACGTTACATTCTTCTCCTCTTAAAAGAATTCTGTCCCCGAAATTACTGAGGTAGAAAACAAACCCTATTAACTGGGTTAAAAATTATTTGTTTACTTCTTATCTTCAGTCTCAACTGAACCCCTAAATTTTAATTAAAATATTAATTCAATCTTATTAATGAAAATTTCCAAAAATTCTGAAAATTTTCTAACATCTTAAATTTTTGAAAAATTTCGCCAGCGTCTCCTTTGTACAGCTCAATCGGTATAACTACAACTCGCCTCTCTAGGCCTTTTCCAATCCAAAAGAAAATCAAACAGCCAACCGGCTTGCCCAATAGGCTCATAAATCTCATACTCATATAAAATATAAACTTGTACTTCTTTGTCCAGCATATCATTATATCATTTCAATCTGCTACCAATTCAGCATATACCGATGTCATCCCAATCAAGCTCCAATTGTTTTTTCCCTCAACCCAATCATTCTCTTATAATCAAGCCAAATTCCATCCTCAACTCAAATTTCATTCTCGATTTCAAATTCTTAACTCACTAACCCAATATACTTAATCAAGTTAACTTACATTTCCACATTCCATTAACGAAATAATTTCTCAAACCAGTTATCTTTATCTTAGAACCCAAACTTTGATTTTCATTTTAAGCATCAAATCACTTACTCACTTGAGTCTAATTATATTTCCCAATCCAATTTACTCTATATTTCTCTATTTCAATTCAATCTCCACTTTACTGGCTTCAATTAAATTCCAATTTGTTTACGCAAATTTCTATTTAATTTGGTTTCCATTTAAACAATCTCTTCCTGGGGTTTTAACCAACTTACCATTTTCAAAAATAAAATTTTCCCCTTTTGAAATCAAAACAACATGTAACGTCCCATATTTTAACGACTGAATAATTAATTAATTTAATTATTAAATATCGATTTGGCGATATCGATAACTTGAGTTAAATAATATGAATATTGAATTAATATTAATAATAGAATAATATATTTATTTCCGAAATAGTCGGAAATAGTGAAATTCACAATATTGTGTGCATTGGATTATTTAACTGATTTAATTCAGTTTGGAATTTAATTATAATAACGCATTTATATATAGAAGCCATTTGAACATATAATTATAATATAATTATAATCGTGCTCGAAATGGCGCGGCAGTTCGTAATTTGGCGATTCGAACTTTAAGCAAATATACAAAATCCGTTTTAAGCCGGATTTTTGTGAAACAAGAAACGTTCGGAGCTGGTGAAGTATATTTTTCTAATGGAAGAAAAATCGAGATTTCGTCATGTAGATTATGAGTTATGTCTGTAACAACCCGAATTTTAATAGCATGTTAACTATAAATCAAGGCAGAATTAAATTTTAAAATAAGAATCAAGGGAAACGGGTTGCGCCATTGCGTTCATCTCGAAATTCTGCTTGGAAAAGAGTTCGAGTTTTCGAAAATCGGAGTTCGTATGACCAAGTTATGACCTCTAGAATTTTCAGAATAAAAAACAGCTCGAAATTCGAATTCGAAATTCGAATTCAAACCCCGCAGCAGGCAGGGCGGGAAAATTCCCGCCCATAGACCAGGTCGACCTGGGGGTTGACCATAGTGTCAACCTCCCAGGGACAAGGTCGACCATAGTGTCGACCTGCCTCCCGAACCCATTTTCTGAACCTGATGCATTCTGATGTATCTGACCTCATTTTCTGTCCAGATTCGTCAGCCTAATCCTATATAAACAGCCTCCTAGCCTCATTCTCTTTACACCATTCTTCTCTAACCTTATGCTATACAAACTCTTGATGATCATGTCTTCTTATTCTTCCTCTAAATTAAATTAAGATAAATTAAATTAAAACGCGAATATTATTTCTTGAAGATTACGGCTAGGAATTTCATATTGGGGGATTTGCTTCTACAATCAAAGCAAGATTCAACGATTTAGCAATTTAACGACAAATTTCTAGACTTGACTTCTGCATCTAAATTTCTTAGACCACGATCTGTAAGTTCCAGTTACTTTAGATAAAAACTATAAACTTAATATGGGCATGTTATAAATTGGAATTAATCTATGTATGATTCATATCTATTCTTGTTCATCTTAGATCTTGACTTTTGGGAATATTGCCTTTGACTATGAACATAAGACTATACCTATGCCTATGACTATGAACATAAGACTATGCCTATGCCTATGACTATGACTATGAACATAAGACTATGCTTATGCCTATGACTATGAACATAAGACTATGCCTATGCCTATGACTGTGAACATAAGACTATTGCCTATGACTATGATAAGGACAGTTGTGGCTAATCACCTATGATTCATGACCATGAGGTTATTGCCTAGGATTATGACTATGAAATTGGATCTAAGCTTGATTTTCTATTCATACCTATTTTTTTTATTTATCCTTGGATCTTGATTTTGGGGATTTTTCTATTTAAGTTAGATCTATCAATGTTCTTGAACCTAGATTATAATTCAAACCTTTTCATGTTCATAATGTTATTAGATTTATATGCATGCGATGTTTTAGTCAATTTATTCAGTTATGTCATGCCTTGGAAATAAATTGATAATAGAACAATGTTTATCATGTTATATGTGGAATTGAATGATATTGATCTATGTCTATGGTTCTATTTTATTATCATGTTGAACTGGGAATTAATGAATAAGTCTATTCATATGAATATGAACTTGGAGTATAACCTGCTATGACAAGTTGTGTAGTTTATCATGTTATGCAAATTTTAGGTTGTAAAATCATATCACATATGTGACCAAATGTTAAATCTACATGTTTATATGTATATGTTAAACCTATGTCATATTTCAAGTTCACACTTATTCATATGTTCGTCATTGATTTGCAAATTTCACATATATGTAAGTTGATTTAGTCTATGTTGCAAATTCACATATATGTATGTTGATTTAGTCTATGTTGCAAGTTCACACCTATGATGTTCACGTTGATTATTTTGCAAGTACACACCTATGGTGTTCATATTGACTATACCGAGAATGCCAAGTTTACACCTATGTCATGTTAATGAATCGCTCTTTGCAAATTTTTTGTACGTTAAGTTAGGCTAAGTTTTCAGCCTAATATTATATGTCAAAAATCATGCGGACGAAAAATTAGGCTAAGATTGTTTGCCTAATATTTAGATGGGGTAACATTGGGAAAAATTGGTAATTATAGGAAACTTGGCATGAAACTCGCCTTGAAACTTGACATGAAAACTTGAACATGGACATGACACTAGAATGAACTTGAAAATGGCCAACTCGAGGTTGGGTTGAGTTTGCAGTGTAATTCTGCCCGGAACCGCCCGGCAAATCCAGTTACTGCAAACAATAGGATCCAATGTGGGTAGTTGGTCATATCGTGCTTGAAAACCCGAGGTCAGACTAAGTTGTGGTGTAAATCTGCCCGGAACCGCCCGGCATATCCAATGACCACAACAACAGGTCTGATGTGAGAGGTTGGGGTGCATTAATGGATTAATGCCACATGTTATGGTTAAGTCATGAACATGAAAGACAACACTTAACCAACTTGACACATGATTCGTAGGGCTAAGTCATGAACTTGAACGACAACACTTAGCCAATTTGACATGACACGTAGGTGGGTTAAGTCACGAACTTGAATGGCAACACTTAATCAACTTGACATGCTAGACTGATAAGGGTTAAGTCACGGATTTAAATGACAACACTTAACCTATTGGACGGAAACCCTAGTTACGCGGTATGTTTCAGCAGTAACCCTCTAGATGTACCATGGTACCCTGGAACTAGGCAGGGTGATGCACGATTACTGGGCTGATTGTAAGCGACCAGAACGATGGCTGTGTTGGTGCGCCATTGTAGGTTCAGGCGGGATATGGTCGTGCACGTGGTCCGGAGTTGAAAAAGCAGGCATTGGGCATCAATAGGTTTATCTGTGCATGCTTGATTCGTGTCGGTGGTTGGCACCATAGGGCTTGATACACCCTATGGTGGACCTAGCACAGGTGACTACATTCGCGATAGGGCCGTATGACACAGACACATGACGAGATAGAACTTGTAGGGAGCCGGTCGACTAGTGGATCGTTTCGTTGGACCTAGAAATGGGTCATTTCATGATATTGGGCCAAGGGATCATTTCATGATTAATATAAAACATGGGTTTGGGATTCTAGTGCAGTTGGTGCAGCGAACCTTGAATACGTGATGCTATACTTGATTACATTTGAATTATCATGCTATCTTAGTCTATCTTGCCAATCTTGACAGCATCCTTATGTTTACTTTCAGTTTATACATGTCATGTTACCTTTACCTGTTTTTATGCTGAAAGTCACTAGGACTTACCAGTCTTTATGACTGACCCGTTTTCTTTCGCCTCTTTTCCTTTCGTTCCCCCCCCCCCAGGTTCTCAGGGAGGAAACTCTAGCACTTAACTTGGATTTTGCTTGCTTTCAGTTCAGCTCATGTACGGTTTGATCTTGAGCTATGCTAAGGCTGCATTTCTGCTACCTTTGGGGAATTAAGCTACTTTTGATGTTTTAAGTTTATGCTTCTTTATTAATGCAAGACAGAATTTGTTGTAATGGAAAATAATGACCTTGGCTATTTAATGTTAAAGGTTTTGACTCTTTTTGAAAGTAATGAAATTTACCTTTTGATTCTTCCGTTGTTTTATTTATGTTCTGTCTTGTAATATTTCTGTGTTTGTTTACCTCGATAACGCTCCTCCAAAACTAGTGCATTCCCTTTGAGAGTGACCCTAGCGGAGGTGGGGTGTTACAATGTCCAAATCAAAATTTAAAATAGTCGCTATGGAATTTGTTATAATTTATAACGTTTATTTACGTTATAAAAGGTTTTTAATATAAACCGCATAGCGATATAAAATGAAATTTTGAAATATTGAGTTATAAATCCAGATAAGTATGTTTTAGAGCTGCATGATATTATATGTAAATATATACGATAATATTAATTTATTAATATTTGATATTTTTTAAATATATTAATATTTAAACGGTCTATTTAAAGCCTTAGAAAATAGCCATTTTGCAAAGCCATTTTGCAAACGACCTCCAAATTCGACGAAACCAATTTTTGTTGGATTCGTAATGTTCAATTACTGTTAGATTTCAATTTGCGTGATTTGTGGAGTCAGTATGTGGCCGTACGGTATTTTAATGTGAAAAACAGTCATTTTTCCGACTTTAAAAATACGTTGGGGGAGCAAACTGAGTCGAAATTCGACGAAACCAGTTTCGTTGGGTCCAAACTGTAGCTGCGTGTCCATTTTCGTGATTTTTGGATGTCATGTGTGATCACAGGGATTTTAAAGGACAAATAAAATCAGTGTTGTAATAATAACAAATAAAATAATCGAATGAAAAAATATTTTTATTTCTATAAATACTCTCATTTCCTCCTAACCCTAGGACTTCATTTTCTTTGGTCAAAACATACACCGCCATCTTCTTTTCTCAGAAAAATGAAAACGCAAGTTGTAAATTCAATAACAAATTGGGTTTGTTCCTATAAATCATGGGATTTATATATTTGTGATCGGTGAGTGACTCTCTTCCTTTCTATATGATTTTTTGGGTGTTCGAACGTGATGGTTTGGTTATGTCGATGGCTAGGGTTTGTTGTATAATTGATTTTGGGAATCGGTTCAAGAATCGAATATTGTTTTTGGGATCAAGGAGGAAATCCGCACCTAGTATGATAATTTGGTGAATTTTGGTGATGTTTTCAGTCGCAAGTCCTATTACGGCTACAGCGAAATCCTGATGTCGGGTTTTGATGTAAGCACGTGTATGAGGATTCAAAGTGATGGAGAGAAAGAGAATTCGAAGGGAAGGATTTTGGTGAAAACCATTCGGGATATCGTGTTGAAACGAGGGAGCTACGGGTTGATGAAATCGCTGTAATGGCCATGGTTTGTGAAAGCGTCGTGAATACCTAGGAGTGGAAGAAGGATTATCGGGTAATGATGGATTAACGGAGTAAGTCATGATTAGGATTAGTTTAATTGGTTTATTATTTAAATAATAATTGTAATGTATATAACTTGTATAATTAATATCTTTATCATACGATATCAGAATCACGAACGGTCGGATCCATTGGGACCGTAGGGGTGAGGACTTCGCAATGAAACTTACTGGGAGTGATTTGGAGCTCGTCCCAATTTATGGTGAAATAGAACGCCTGACTAAATCTATTAAACGGTTATTGCTATCTAACGATTTTTGACCAATGTGAGTAAATCTCACTAACTCTGCTCAATTTATATTTTTATAAAATATTTTTAGAATTTATAAATAATGGTTTTTACTGTGTGTTGGCTATTTGGTTGAACTGCTAGTTAATTGGTTGAAAATATAGATAACGATATAGATATAAATCGTTGATCGAATATTAATTCTGTTTACCAGAATATTTCATATTCATATTATTTATGAGATTAACATCTGTGGATGTAGGGAAACAGGTCGGAGAGATCCAACTAGATTCCTCAACATTTATTTTACTGTTTTTCATCTATTGTGATATATGATGTGATTTATAATCTGTTGTTGATTATGTGTGTTTGATCATTGTTATTTGGTACTTTTAAATACCAAAGGAAATACTGGAATGTGAAAAGGGAAATTTCAAACTATAATTTGAAAAAAAAAATTATATAAATCAAAGGGTTTTATATAAAAAGTGAATTTGAAGTGGATATTTGTAAGAACCCGTGACTTCCCCGGTAGGGAAAGAGCGGATACTTCGAGAACAAGCCACAAAAGAACGCAGACAGAAGAATTTTTTATTGTATATTACAACAATTCCATCAGATTATAAAAATATACAGAGTATGAATAAATATTACATAGAAAATATCAGAGATTACAATACATTTAAATACATCGCAGCGGAAAATAATACAAAACACAACTAGAAGTAATACACGGATACAGAGCTTTCCGAGTGTCGTTCCAGATGTAAATCAGGATCCTGTGAATATAAATCTGCAAAACCAAAACTACTAGCTGCCCATGTCAAAATAAGGGCACCCAGAGTTTAGGTTAAAATAATAAACTCCAGGTTAGTCATGTAACTGGTGTGAGAACTAAAACAGTTATTTAAAACTTTACTTTAAATCAGATATATCAAGGGACCACGCTGTATGACACTGAACGGGTTTTCTCCCAAGAATACCAGTGCATATAACAAAATAGCGCAATGCTTGTTGGAAAAATGAAGCTATTATAAGACCTAGGTCCTATCACACAATGCAACGCAAGCCGGGGGATAGGGTTTTCCCTTATAATAGCCAAACATGCTTAGTACGTTATAAAACAAATCATTTGATACTATTATAAGTGTATAGTGTATAAAACAACTTCAAATCATAAGTATCAATCATAGACGGCATGGGTACCATATATCATGTCGCCATACTAGTTCTACAATTAAAACCGCAAATGTCACGTATTTGGAAATTGGATTTCCGTCTGTGAACCGAGGCAAAAGATAGTCCTCTACCGATTCGAGACTGTCTAGCCCGAGCCTCAGGCAAGTACTCAGTCAAGCCTTTGGATCGTCAGGGTCGGTCCACCGATGTGGATTAAAATGCCTGAACACTGCGTTTCCCCACCCTTTGGGATGTAAATGAGCCAACAAATGACTCCATCGGCTTCACATAGTCACCGATATATCCGAGGCGCCTCGCAACAGCAACAACCACATAATTCAAACTCGTCAGGGCGTGTAAAACCACTGACGCCACTTCTAGATAGAAAGAAACGCATGTCCTCCCTGAGGTCCTTCTCCCGTTTTTGGTTCACAACCGGGGTGTGAGGCTCGCGAATCAACGCTACACAAAGCTATGCCACACAGGCCGTGCTTTGATCATTAACCACAAGACTCTGCTTTTCATCAGAAGCCTTGATCATATTGCCACTTAGGCATGCCACACAGGCAATTCACTCCATGCGTTTGATATCCATCAATATATAACCGCTGAGCTCGTACGTCTCAGAGAAGGGCTTTAAGCAAGAGAATAAATTCTCTGCCACCAAACAAATATATATTAAATAGAAATCAATCACACAGACTAAAATCCAATGTTAGACACACAGTCTATTTACAAGTTCGTTCTGGGTCTGAACGAAACCGGAGGCACCTAGTACCCCGCATATCCATCGATCTCCAAGTACGTCTGGAAGATCACCAACTGATTCCCTCCTCTTGGGTGTACGGCCCAATCAAGATCATCAGTAATTACCCAAACGACGTGAAGACCTCCGGTCTTCGACCACCATCTTCATCTTCGACTCATCGTCGAACCAGTTATTCAGAATGGGATAAACCCGGTCTTTCTGAATAACTCACGTATATAATAAGCGAGTGTTACACAAACACAACATACGCCTCATCCCAATTCATCAGTCACTAACCGTAAATTAACAAGAGAATAATTCCCCAAATATTAACCCTGAAGGCCGAAACCAACATCAGATCAATACCCAGGAAACCGTTCTGCTTAGCTAACCTACAGTTAGTTTCTAAATTTCACATTCTTAGGGAAAGGTTCCCATTAATTTTATCAAAGATAAATTCCTCAAATTTATTCTTTAATCTTCTCTTGAATATCGATTAAACTAGTCGGGATTAGCGAACCACACCGAAGTAATCATTTATTTTATTTCCCAATCCCAACCTATTCATCCCATGAAGTAAAACTGGTAATACTTCATATCTAACACCACGGTGTTATCGGTAAATTCAACTACCATTTCACGTTCAAATCTAATTAAAGATTTAACTATCGCCGGGAGCAAAACTGGTGATACTCCATTCTCGATCTTTTCAATCTAATTAAAGATTCATTAAAACTCCACTTAGTTTTAATCTTTAACTGGGTTAAAGAATCAATGTCATTCAAAACACGGTTCACGAAAAATCCAAAATCACATCACATTTCAATCAGTCCCTAACCGTAAATTAGCAAGTGAGCAATTCCCTAAGTATTAACCCCGAAGGCCGAAACCAACATCAGATCAATACCCCAGAAACCATTCAACTTAACTAACCTCCAGTTAGTTTTTGGTTTTCTGAACTCCTTTTTGGGTCTAAGAAAAGTATTATTGAAGATACCGTTCACGACAACCCAAAATCACATTTCATTAATTATCGGGTTAATGAACAAGTGTTATTTAAAACACTGTTCACGATAAATCCAAAAATCAATACCAATTCAATTCCAATTAAATACTATTTAATTGGTACACTTCATTTAAATCTAAATAAAAAGATTTATTCTTTTTATCAACTGGGCTTAAGAACAGTGTTAATGAAGACACCATTCACGACAAACCCAAATCCCATTTGATATTAAATACAATGCTCTGAATAGAAAATATACCAGCTTATATTCAATATCAAATTCTACGACTAACAAATATCGTATTGGGAATAACGATATTAATATATCTTTCAAATTCCCATAACAATATCTGTATCATCACGAAATCCAAACATCGAAATATTCCGAAGACAATTTCAATTCAAATCCATTCCAATTCAATTATTGGAAATTCTGGTTTCTTTTAAAACCATTTCAAATTCAATTTATTTATTTTAAAATAAATAAATAAATTATAATTCTAGTTCAAAACTAGTTCCTTTCGATAAAAAACTATTTTTATCTTTTCAAGTATGGAGTTTTTCATCCCAATTCTTCACAAATCATTTCTTATGATTTTACACAAATTATTAATATTTTTAATAATTTTATCAAGGCCCGTACAGTCGATTTCCACCAACGGCCATCGAAATGCACTTACAGTGACCTTTTCCAAATTTGATTTGGACATAATTCCAAATCCATCCGTTAGATTTCAAATTTCTAATATTCGTTAGAAAGCTCTTTTCGATACGAACCCAACGGTTCCGGTTTTAGGAGAATCCGACGGTCGGATCTCCCGCAATGTCAATTCGAAGTCAATGGTCAAAATTCGTGAACTGCCGCGGCGCGGCGCGTTCTATTCAGGCCAATATATATATATATATATATATATATATATATATATATATATATATATATATATATTATATATATTTCATCGATTTCCTTTTTAAAACGTATTTTATAAATCGTTTTAAATTCGTTTTCGAAACGATTTCAACTTCATTTCAAATTCAAATCAAAATTAAATTTTTACTTATAAATTCGTTTTAAATTCATTTCGAATTGATTTCAATTCAAATCAATTTTTAATTCAATTTCAGTTCGTTTTCTATTCAATTTCAATTCGAATTCATTTCTATTTGAATTTCAATTCGAATTCATTTCTATTCAATTTTAATTCGAATTCATTTCTATTCAATTTCAATTCGGATTCATTTCTATTCAATTTCAATTCGAATTCATTTCTATTCAATTTCAATTCGAATTCAATTCTATTCAATTTCAATTCGAATTCAATTCTATTCAATTTCAATTCGAATTCAATTCTATTCAATTTCAGTTCGAATTCATTTCTATTCAATTTTATTCAATTTCAATTCGAATTCAATTCTATTCAATTTAATTCGAATTAATTTTCTATTCAATTCAATTTCTAAAATATTCGATTTGAATTCCTATACAATTCTATTTTAATTTGATTTGAATTCTATTCAATTCAATTTCTGAAATATTCGATTATTGAAATCCCTTTTCAATATTCATTTAAAAATGAATAAAATCGATATAAATATCATTCACGTCAAAATGGCGTCAATCTAATGAACACGACTTCATATATTTCTATTTTCCATTATTCTATTTCAAATACCTCTTTTCAAATATTTCTATTTCAAATATCTCTTTTCAAATATTTCTATTCAGATATTCTATTTCAAAACTGGAATGAGGCCCAATCAATTACCATATAATGTTAATTATATGGATTTTCTACAACACATGTATAAAATAACAATGATAAATAATCAACCATCATCCAGAGTGCACCACACAACTGCATAAGCATTAAATATAAATAATTAACGCTTACACAGTCTGTCGACCAATCAATCGACATACAGCTAAATAATTAGGATTAGTGTACGCCAAATATCATCCCAATACCCGTGTGGGGTTGCAAACAATCAAACACAGATTTTATTTGTGCAGTTGGGCGATGTGTAAAATTTATCATCCCAATCAATATCAATCAAATCAGTGTATATAAACAAAACTCCGATTTGTTTATAAATATTTATTGTATATACACGTTAAAAATTCTATTTTCAACTATAAAATATTTTTAGCTATATAAATATTTTATTTCATTTTACATCACATCACACAATCAACTACACATCAAAATCAAATAAACAAGCATACAAGCCGTCCACGGTCTATGGACGACGAGCGTCGGGTGCTACAAAACACCGTCAGCATCCTAGTATATATTTCAAACTAGAAAATAATTAAAAGTGAGAAGTTCTCACCAAGGGTTCCACTCCTCCATAGAAATTCAGAACAGTCTGGATTTGCCCGTACTTCCAACGTAGCCTTCTCCACGTTGTTCGTATTAAAATCACATTTTTAATATGATGTTCTATACATTAAAAATCATATTTTTAATACCCTACCACTATAAAAATCATATTTTTATTCTTTCTAAAATATAAAATTCATATTTTCTTCTTCACTTCTTATATATAAAAATCGAATTTTTATCTTCACTACACATATATAAATTATATTTTTATATCTCTACATATATAAAAATTATATTTTTAACCTTTCTATAATATAAAGATTATATTTTTAACCTTTCTCCAAATAAAAATATGATCTTTCTCTACAAAAAAATAGTAATCTTTTCTATTTAAGAATCCAATCTTTACTTTCATAAAAATTCCAACTTTATATTGATAAAGACCCTATTTTTATCATAGAATTTATATTAAAACTGAAAACAAAAATAAATAAGCAACCTAAGGACTTACATTTGAAATCGACAGAGGGAGGGGGGTTTTTTCCGTTGAAGGGGGCCCACAGGAGGTGCGGTTGCTCACACGGGGGTGGCTGACCGGAACAGTGGCGGCGGCGGTCGCATCTGGGTGGAGGCGTGCCTAGGGGAGCTGGCGGCGTGCTCGATTTAGGGCTTGGGCATCGGGTTATCTCGAAACGAAGGGGGAGCACTGGGAAGGGGTTGCGAGATCGAGGGGGGAAGGTGGGGTGTCGGTGGCGCGGTGAGGGGGGGTAGTCGACGGAGGCTGGAAGGGGGGTGGGCGACGGGGATTCATTTGGGGGAAACGGGTTTTATTCTGAACATGGAAATAAAGAAAAGTGAAGGGAGAGGGAGGGGGTTAAGGGCTTATATGGTTTAATTATTTTATTTATTTATTTAATTAATTTCTCCAACCGTTGACTTTTCATTCGAACTCCATTCCAAGCCCAACGACTGTCGCCCCTAGCTAATTACCCCCATTCCGAACACAATGGGATATGCCACGTAGGCCAATTCGATTGTTACGATCAGTTTCCGTTCAAATTAATATTTAAATCTTTATATTGAATTTTAAACGTGCATTTCAATTTACTGGGGTCACATACGAACTCTAAAAATTTCAGAAAAATATTTCTAGCTTAATATTGACGATACGGTCCTAACAAAACTAGTTTCGTCAAATTCTGAGACAGTTTGAAAAATGACCATTTTCAAGTCGATTAAAATCAACTGAAACTGGTCAAATGCGTTTTCCTTTGCCACGCGCACATATTGAATCAGAAAATTATGAATTTTGAAACCTAGCAATAATTTGACATCGCGGATCCAACAAAAGTGGTTTCGTCGAAAACCGAGGTCGTTTGCAAAATGGCCATTTTCAAGGGCTGAAATTCCATAGCGACTATTTCAACTGGACGTAACTTTTGATTCCCGCTATGAAATTTTGATTTCCCGAATTCGTTAGAAAGATATTCTTAATTAGATACAAATATTTTTAGTTTCACTAAAATCCGGTTTATTTTGAATCCTGTACATTCATTTGAAATTAGAAATCGAATTATCGAACTACCGCGGCATTTTCAATTCCTTTTATAATTATAATTAAATAAATATATTCTAACGACGATCTATATAAATATATACGTTCGAATTCTATTAAAAATAAATTTTTCGTTGTTATTATTTAAAATAATTCATTTTAAATATTCAAAATTCGCTAAAATTGCCAAAATAAAATTTTTAAATTGGCTCGGATTTCCGAGATATTACAATATTAAATTATGAAAGTTTATAAAGTCAAAAAGGGCTTTATAAAAAAGAATTTGTGAAGTGTATATTGAAATAAGAATTTTATGAAATCTAAAGGGTTTTATAAAAAAAAGGGATATGTGGAAACTAAATAAGAAACTTCTATATAAAATTATTAACAGTTATATGGAAGTTTAAAAGACCGTTTTGGGTAAATTACTTAATAGAAGTAATAAGAAGTAAGTAAAGAAATACATGAAAGGAAATATTTACATGAAATAAATAGGATATTATAAATGAAATATGTGGGAAACAAATATAATTAAAAAAGGGATTATTTGGAAAATAAATAAAATTATAAAAGGAAATGGGCGAGATATTTAAGAACTATGAGATGGTGGATTTAAAGGAGATTGTTAAATAGAAATCTGTTTTAATAGATAAACTGAGCAGATAAATTTATAAATGATGTTTATAAATTAAGGAAATATTTATCTTCTGATAAATGAATATATAAGTCTAAATTTATATAGAGAAGTAGAAATCAGTTTTAACACCGATATTTCTAATAGAATGTGAACTCAACATTTATAAAGGGAATCAAATGAGATTTAAGTATTAGAAATAAAAAGGAGATTTCGTATGTATAATTCTAAATAGAAGTCTAAATAGAAGTTGGAAAATGGGATATTGTTTTGAAATACGAAATCAAACTAAAGAGATTGTAGAAAAGGAATATTTTTCACATTTGGTATGAAAAATGGATTTAAGCAAAGATTTTGCAAATAAACCCATTTATAAAGGAAAGTGGATTTTTGAAATAGAAATTTAACAGAAATGGAATTTAAAATGGTTAGAAATAAATAACTTGTTTAAAAATGAAGACAAGTGTTGTAATTTATAAACAATGTTTATAAATGAATTAAAAATATAATTATCAATGGATAATTGAGATTTCAAATCCAAAAGTGAGTGTAAAATGGAAAGGTTGAGTTGTTTTAAAAAGGAAAGGATGGAATGTATTTCATTGATCGAAATATGAATAGAATTAAATAAAATATATAAAGATTGGTAATTAGAATTCAACTGGGCCAGATGTTATGAAATAATTTATTTAAGGAAGTATATATTGAATAAAAATCAGGATTTAACCAGATAATGAGTATTCGGTTGAAAACCAATATTTGATAATCGAATATATGTTATTCGAAGAAGAGAGTTAATCGAATATAGGTTATTCGAAGAAGAGAGTTAATCGAATATAAGTTATTCAAAGAAAGGGATAACTGAATATAGGCTATTCGAAAGGGAGTTATCGAATAGAGATTTTTCGAGAGAGAGAATTATAAGTTGAAATTTGATTATATCGAATTAGGGAAAGTACTATTTACTTTCCGTTTTTAAATCAAGATTTATTTATTTATTTATAAATTAGTTGTTTGTTTATTCAAATTAAGAAATAGAAGTTATATTTAAGTTATTATATTTCGGAGGTATGGGATTATAACACTATTGTTATAATCCAAATGATTTCTATAGAAGAAGTGGATTCGTAAATAGAATCTGAGAGTTACATAAGGAAGTTGTTAAGGATTTAAAAGGTAAACTTTGTCTATTTCGAGGTTAGAATTGTTGTTCAGTAAAGGTCTGAGAGGTAGTTATACCCCCAACTTGATTGGCTTTAGTTTTAACTAAGGAATGGTTAAGGTTCGATAGTGAAGGTTGGTTAAGTGAATCTAGTTAATGAGTGTAATGGTTCAAGTTCGCATAGCGACGTTATATTTAAACATCTGTTTAAACCAAATTAAAGAGTTTTGGAAATGTTTTCCAAATAAGAATCAGAAATGTTTTCTAACATAGAGAATAAGGAATGGGAACAAATATGGAAATGTTTTCCAACGATTACTAAAGTATATTTTCTAAATTTAGAAAATAAGAATTTAGGAATATATAGAAATGCGTAAATGGATAAATTAATGAAATTCAATATAAAGAGATAAATGTTGAATGTTGATTGATCGATAGAATCTCCATCTGGAAAAAATATTGTTTTTGCACACGTGTTTTTCTTTGAAAGTTAAATCACCGACTATCGAAGTTTTTGACCATTTTTACATCGTCAATACGGAGAGATCGGGATCAAATTTATTATCAGAAAACCACTCTGTATGGACCTTATCGTTGTGATCAAATATGATGAAAATAAGTGAAGACGGAGTTATGCAAGTGCTATCCTGTTTACAGAATAGTACCTTCGGTTTGTTTAGTCCCAGGACAACGTGAATGGATGAATGTCTGACAGAGTATATCTAACGGATCGCGTAAGTTGATCTCTTCAAACGTACTTACATTTGGTGGCGGAGGAATTTGTTTCTCTTAGCTTTATACCCGTGGTATTTTTGGGGAAATCAATTTGTTATTTGGCGGGTATGACGATGTGGCATTCAAAGTGAATGGTAGTCAGGTGTTCCAAAAGAGACGTTATGACCTCAAGCCTCATCAACCGGGAAATGACAGAAATTGGGCAGGCAGCATGGCTATGTGGGTCGCTCCCATTAGGGTGTATATCACATATCTAGAGAAAATCCATTTCATTCTTTTATCTATTTTTGATGTTGTCTCTTTTTGGGAAACGATGGGTAGCTCCCAATCGTTGGTGATATACATTCGATACACTCAAGCAAAATGACTGGTCGATCATGTGTGGGCCGGTTTGCTAGATGTTCCTGTTGAACCCAGTGTATTTGCCTCTAGATATACACTATCGGCAGGTGGTCCCATACCTTGTCATAGTCGGAATCCAATCCCCAATAAGGGCCCACGATTTTGATTTGTATACTATATATGTGGAATGTGAGATGCAAGCGTTCTGCTAGATTGTTATTTACTTGTGATTAGACATTATTATAATATCAGGAAAGTTTTGATTTCCAAAACTGTTTTGGGTTATCGTAAGGTAAAAACCGTCCGTGTTTATGTGTGGATCGGTCTTATGATTACCTTTTCTTTTAAAAAGGATTTTGAAAAGTTAAACCAAATGATTTGAGTTTACTCACACCAGTCCCATGACTGACCCAGAGTTATTTTGTTTTTGTTTCCCTAAACTCTTGGGTTCCCCATTTTTGTACGGATAGTCAAGTAGTTCAGGTCTTTACAGATATACTTAGAGGAGCTTGAAGCAGGAGACTTCAGGATTATATAGCCATTGTTATTTCCGTTGTGTGTAAGTGTTGTACTCTGATAATGTTATTGTATATATATATATATATATATATATATATATATATACTGTTTTATTGCAAAGTTATGTTATATATTATATTTATTCGTTCCGCTGTGAGATTCATAATATTTTGATTCTGTTTTATGGTGATCTTCTTCTTCTTCAATTCTAATTTTCTATCTTATATATTATCACCCTCTAACTTCTTTCTATTAATGATCAGGTATTTTCGATGTCTGAATAGTCAACATGGTAGTTTTGTGTTGATTTTCGGAGTCGAAAATTCTCGTTCGTTACAGTGGTATCAGAGCTGAAGGTTAAGTGATTACCTTAGCTCTGTGGCATGACTTAGTAGAGATGGGGTTAGTAATACCCTAGATTGAGTTTAAGTATATATATAGGAGAGAACGTATTTGTAGATTTTATTATAAAGATGATTTTATATTATGGAGCTTTATTGGTTAGGTTGTTTATAAATTCTGGTCGATCAGTTTGATCCACTGTATTGATAGGAATTTCTAAACACTCAAGTACGATAAATCAACACAGTATGTTTTGAAAGAGGGTAAATGAAATAATTTTACCCAAATTATATTTTGATATAAAAGAATGATTAATATTAGAACTATTATAGTATATTGGATGTGTTAGTTGATTATAATTGAAATGGTTATATAAATAATCAAGTAGAGTTCGTATAATATCAAAATCAGATGGATTAAATATGAATTTAAATCAAGATTGAAACTAAAACTCTGGAAATTTGAGTAAGTGTTTATAAATGGATTGAATTGAATATATGAGAATTTTAAAATCCTGGCAGATTTTAAATTGTTTTATGAGCATTGCGTTTGGTATTTTGAAATAGATTTCAAAATGAAAATGTTTAAATATGGTTTGATAAGTGATATAGTATTGAACTCACTTCGATAGTTGGGAAATAACTCTGATAATGTTGGCCACATCATCAGTGTTGATTTTCGAGTTCTAAGTGACAGATTGCTACCAAAAATACTATTTTGAATAGTTTTGAGAAAAGCAAGTTGTTTTGAATCCTGAAAAGGAATATTTGATTTTTGTGAAAAGCAAAGTTATTTAAACTTCCAGGAAAATATTGTTTGAATAAAAACAAAATTTGAAGTAATTTGTGAAAGAAAATTAAAATTGAAATTAAAGCCAGCTAAGTGGAAATTGAATTGAAATAGAGTAATCGAGTAAGATTGGAATTTTGTATATAATTGGACTCGGTTGAGTAAATGGATTGATTTTTGAGATAAAAATCAGAATTGTGATTTTGGGATGAAGATAACTAATTATAGAAAATTAGTTAATGGAATGTGGGAATGAAACTTAACTTAGTTAAGTATATGGGATTGACGAGTAAAGAAAAATGGAACTTGAGTTGAAATGAGATGAGGTTTGGATATAAGCGAATAATTATATTGAGATTTGATTGATTGAAATTGATTAGAAATCGATTAGTATAGATGGATATACGATCAGCAGGTATTGGGTAGAAGCAAGTGCAAGGATGTAATGATATGCTCGATAAAAAGGTACAAGTTTAAATTTCCTTATGAGGTTTTATGAGCCGAATCGGCAAGCCGCTTGGCTTTTTGATTTTCTATCTGAAAGGAAAGGGCCTAGAGAGGTGAGTTGGGGTTTGAACTATTGACCGGTACAAAGTAGGTGCTGGCAAAATTTTCCGGAAATTTAGAGTGATAGAAACTTTTCAGAATTTTTGAAAATTTTCGTTAATTGAAATGAATTAATATTTTAATTGGAATAAATTGGTTCAGTTGAAACTAAAATTAAAAGTAAACAAATAAATAATTTTTAACCCATTTAATAGGGTTTGTTTTCTACCTTAGCAATTTCGAGGACAAAATTTTTTTTTAGGAGGGAAGAATGTAACATCACATATTTTAACGAATGAATAATTAATTTATTTAATTAATGAATATCGATTTGGCGATATCGATAACTTAAGTTAAATAATATGAATATTAAATTAATATTAATAATAGAATAATATATTTACTTCTGAAATAGTCGGAAATAGTGAAATTCACAATATTGTGTGAATTGGATTATATAACTGATTTAATTCAGTTTGGAATTTAATTATAATAATGCATTTAGATATAGAAGCCATTAGAACGTATAGTTATTAGATAATTATAATCGAGCTCGAAATGGCGCGGCAGTTCGTAATTTGGCAATTCAAACTTTAAACAAATATACAAAATCCGTTTTAAGCCGGATTTCTATGAAACAAGAAACGTTTGGAGATGGTGAAGTATATTTTTCTAATAGAAGAGAAAAATCGAGATTTCGTCGTGTAGATTGTGAGTTATATCCAAATCAAAATTTAAAATAGTCGCTATGGAATTCGTTACAATTTATAATGTTTATTTACGTTATAAAAGGTTTTTAATATAAACCGCATAGCGATATAAATCGAAATTTCGAAATATTGAGTTATAAATCCAGATATTTAGGTTTTAGAGCTGTATGATATTATATGTAAATATATACGATAATATTAATTTATTAATATTTAATTTGATTGTTTTTTTAAATATATTAATATTTAAACAGTCTATTTAAAGCCTTAGAAAATAGCCATTTTGCAAACGACCTCCAAATTCGATGAAACCATTTGAAACACCCCACCTCCGTTAAGGTCACTCTCAAAGGGAATGCCCTAATTTTGGTGGAGGTTTATAAGTATAAGTCACAGATATACAAGACAGATATAAGAACACATATTTGTAAATAGCAGAAAAGCAGCAACTTTTATTTCATAAAAGTAAATACGTGTTACAGCAACATCACCATGATTGTCTTACATCCTTTCAAAAAAAACATAACACCTTCATAACTGTCTTGATTACATTATTTTAAAGAAGCATAAAGAAAACATAAATAAACTGCAAAAGTCCCATAGTTGTTGTCCAAAGCCATAGTTCAAACGAAAAGGTCCAAGCAATACATTCTTTCTCTTCAAGCTGGATATGAAGGCTGGTCAAGCTGCAGTATTCCCTCCCTGTGGACCTGGGGGGGAAACGGAAGAAAAGAAGACGAAAGAAAAGTAGAGTCAGACATAAAGCCTGAGTAAGTCGAGGACTACCCTGTCTATGAATAAAGAACTGGGTATGATAAGTATAAACTAGAAATGGGGAAAGCACTATAAACTTGGTTAAGTTGTCTAGGGTCGAATATACTATCGTACCCCGTATTAATCTCTGTACCCATATAAACTAGTTCCCAATAGGCACCCCATAACCAGGGTGAAGTGATCCATTTTACGATGATCGGCTCCTACTCGCATAGTTACATGTGTCTTACGGCCCCCGATGTTGTAGTTACCTATGCTGGTCCCACCATGGGGTGTATCAAGTCCCATGGCGGCGACCCGACACAACCCTAGAATGCACAAGTATGCTACTGGTGCCCAGTGCCTTATTTTTCTACGCCGGAGTGAGTGCACGCCCACACCCCGTTAGAACCTACACTGCTGCACCACCGCCGTCGATTTGACCTCTTACATTCAGCCCAGTAATCGTGCCCCACCCTGCCTAGTTTCAGGGTATCATGATACACCTTGTAGGGTTACTGCTGAAAAGGGTCCCCCGCTACTAGGTTTTCTACTTCTAGCCAACATGCTAAGTTGGTTAAGTGTTTTATGAACCTAACCCCCAATCAGTCTGTTTAGTTTAGCATGTCCCATTTTTGATTAAGTCTTTAGTTTACTTAATCCTATCAGTCCTGACTCAGCCTTAATTGTCTTATTAAAGCCTTGACCTCTCACATTAGACAGGTATTGTTGTGGCTTCCTGTTGCCGGTTGGTTCCGGGCAGTCTTACGCCACAACTCAGTCTAACCTCGGGTCCTTATTGGGCTCCATGTTTAACCACCTACATTGGATAGGTATTGTTGTGACTACTGGACAGCCGGGCGGTTCCGGGCAGGTTTACATCACAACTCAATCCAACCTCAGGTTAAACACATCGTATTTTCTACATTTACATATTTTGTCTTTCTTCTTTATTTTCTTATATGTAAATATTTGTGGCCCATTATTAAAAACCAGTTTAAGCTAATGGTGTAAAGGTTTACACCAATCATGGGCCCAACCCATACTTGAATTTGGGCCCCTTTGCTTTATGTTTTTCATTCATTAATTACTTTGGCCCAACGCTATTTTCCCCCGTTTAATACGCTCGTTTATTATATATATATATATATATATATATATATATATGTTGGGCTTAGCCTTTTTAAGCCCAACTTAGCCACGTGAAAAAGGGGAGGCTTAAAGCGTGATTACATACACAAAAAGGGGAATGTGAACGCATGAACTTGCAACATAACGTTGGAACTACAAAATAGAAACTGGTGTACTTGCATAGTAGCAACGTATACTTTGGTCATAAAGCATAAGTGACATGAATCAAAGCATGTAAACTTGTAGTTAAGTTAGAATCTAAATTGGATATCATTATTGACACATAGTCTTAACTACAACATAAACCTATATTTTTCTTTAGGCATAATGTCAAACATAAGCAAATCATGTTCATAAGGTTACTACATGTTTACAAGGGTGCTTACTTTTGTTACTAATACAAAAGTATAGTTCAACTAGAATTATTCCAACTTAATCATGATTTTAAATCTATTCACATAACCATGGCACACATATACTTATGGCATAAATATTTCTAAACATGAAATCATGATTTTTACTTTAGTCATGCAAACTTGCAAATGGGATTTTAAATCTAACCTAGCTATGTACCACATGTGTCATCATATAATTCTTGTTAACAATATAGACCTAACATGTTTTTCAATTATGCAAAATAGCAATCATAGCCTAGTCATATTCATAAGTTCGCAAAGAGGTTTTCTAGTACAAAAGTATGGCTTAATATATAGATCATGATGCCAAATTTCAACATAATTTCATATGAATTATAATAACCCAAATTTTGTTCCAATTATACACAAAATGATTTTTGTACAGAAATACACATTATGATGGCATAGTAGCAAAACCACAAACTTGCATGAATTTCAATTAAAGAACTACATACATGTAGCTTCAACATGAATTACAAACTTTGCGAATATCCAAACGTATATTTGCATAAAACTACCGCAAACATGTAGTTTTTATAATGAATAACATACTTTGCGAATATCCAAACGTATACTTGCATAAAACTACCGCAAACATGTAGTTTTTATAATGAATAACATACTTTGTGAATATCCAATCGTTATACAATATTCCAAATCGATAAGAATCATAGTAACGCACAAATATGAATTACTTATCACCACAAATCAAGTGTACAAACCAACACAGTTATTTATTCATACCAAAATAATACTCTACTTACAATCGTGTGGCGAATTCTCCAATTGGAGATGTGACTCCTTTTTGACGTAGGCGTTGATTTGATTTGTTTAAGTTGCTTTATGCTTTAGAGTTTGCCTCCTAATCTTCTCTCAAATTGGTGGCTACTCCTAGTCGTTCCTCAGCAGCATGATGGCCTCATTCTTATTTTTTTGTGTGAGTTTAGGTTAGGTTTGAGTTGTATATATAGAATTTTAGGATTAATTTAGGCCGTTTGATTAATCCTAGAAATGACCATAACCGTTCAGTCAGGATAGAGTTATCCTATTGACTCAGCCATGAGTCAGAAATGACTCAGCATTGACTCAGCGATGAGTCAGAAATGACTCAGCGTATTAAATGTTCACCAATTCAAACGTAAATACGTATTTAATAGATACATTTTCCCTTTTACCGTATTAATTACCCATATATAAATATTTGTTTATATATGAATAAATATTTTCTTACCTTTAATTTGTCATAATTAAAAATTGGAGAAGGCCAAAAAAAAAAACCATCCTTGACAACCAAAAATGCGCAACGTACGCTACATGATGCGTACACGTCATATATATATATATATACGTATATGTATATATATATATATATATTATATATATATATTCATTTTTTTCTCTATCTTCCCAATTACCCATTTTCACACTAAACCACTTTTTGAACTGCGTTCACACTAGGCTATTTTAAGCCATTCCCCTAAAACAAAAATAGGGCGCTGGCGGGGATCGAACTCTGTACCTCTTGTATGCAAGTCATGTGTTCCAACCAAATAAGCTAGTAAGTCTTTTGCTTACAAACCCTAGAACAATGCTAAACATTATTCGTTTCCCATTCTTCTCTTCTTTTTTTTCATGTTTTGCTGCGATATTTAAATTAAAGATATCTTCTTCACACGTTATCCGTTTATCGAAAACTCGGACTCTATTTCGCGTATTTTTCCGAGATGAACACAATGGCGTATCCCGTTTCCCTTAATTCTTTGATTTGAAATTAATTATACTTTAATTTATGACTTTCACGGTTATAGAATACACGAGGTGTTACACCATTTTTTGTTGGATTCGTAATGTTCATTTGTTGTTAAATTTCAATTTGCGTGATTTTTGGAGTTAGTATGTGGCTATACGGGATTTTAATGTGAAAAACAGTCAATTTTCTGACTTTAAAAATACGCTGGGGAGTAAACAGAGTCGGAATTCGACGAAACCAGTTTCGTTGGGTCTGTAATGTCGAACTGTAGCTGCGTGTCCATTTTCGTGATTTTTGATGTCATGTGTGATCATAGGGATTTTAAAGGACAAATAAAAACAGCGTTGTAATAATAACAAATAAAATAATCGAATGAAAAAATATATTTTTTTTCTTTCTGTAAATACTCTCATTTCCTCCTAACCCTAGGACTTCGTTTTCTTTGGTCAAAACATACGCAGCCATCTTCTTTTCTCAGAAAAATGAAAACGCAAGTTGTAAATTCAATAACAAATTGGATTTGATCATAAAAATCATGGGATTTATATATTTGTGATCAGTGAGTGACTCTCTTCCTTCCTATATGATTTTTTGGGTGTTCGATCGTGATGGTTTGGTTATGTCGACGGCTAGGGTTCGTCGTCTAATTGATTTTTGGGAATCGGTTCAAGAATCGAGCATTGTTTTTGGGATTAAGGAGGAAATCCACACCTGGTATGATAATTTGGTGAATTTCGATGATGTTTTCAGTCGCAAGTCCTATTACGGCTACAGCAAAATCCTAATGTCAGGTTTTGATGTAAGTACGTGTATGAGGATTCAAAGTGATGGAGAGCAAGAGGATTCGAAGGGATGGATTTTGGTGAAAACCGTTCGGGATATCGTGTTGAAACAAGGGAGCTACGGGTTGATGAAATCGATGTAATGGCCATGGTTTGTGAAAGCGTCATGAATACCTCGGAGTGGAAGAAGGATTATCGGGTAATGATGGATTAAGGGAGTAAGTCATGATTAGGATTAGTTTAATTGGTTTATTATTTAAATAATAATCATAATGTATATAAATTGTATAATTAATATCTTTATCATACGATATTAGAATCACGAACGGTCGGATCCGTTGGGACCGTAGGGACGAGGACTTCGCAATGAAACTGACTGGGAGTGATTTGGAGCTCGTACCAATTTATGGCGAAATAGAAGGCCTGAATGAATCTATTGAACGGTTATCGCTATCTTGCGATTTCCGACCAATGTGAGTAAATCTCACTAACTCTGCTCAATTTATATTTTTATAAAATATTATTAGAATTTATAAATGATGGTTGTTTGCTGTGTGTTGGCTGTTTGGTTGAACAGCTAGTTAATTGGTTGAAAATATAGATAACGATATAGATATAAATCGTTAATCGAATATTAGTTCTGTTTATCATAATATTTCATATTCGTGTTATTCATGTAATTAACATGTGTGGATGCAGGGAAACAGGTCGGAGGGATCCAACTGGATTCCTCAACATTTATTTTACTGTTTTTTCATATATTGTGATATATGATGTGATTTATAATCTGTTGTTGATTATGTGTGTTTGATCATTGTTATTTAGTACTTTTAAATACCAAAGGAAATACTGGAATGTGAAAAGGGAAATTTCGTACTATAATTTGAAATAAAATATTTATATAAATCAAAGGGTTTTATATAAAAAGGGATTTTGATGTGGATATTAAATTATGGAAGTTTATAAAATCAAAAAGGGTTTTATAAAAAAGAATTTATGAAGTGTATATTGAAATAAGAATTTTATGAAATCAAAAGGGTTTTATAAAAAATAAGGGGATATATGGAAACTAAATAAGAAACTTCTATATAAAATTATTAACAGTTATATTGTAGTTTAAAAGACCTTTTTGGGTAAATTACTTAATAGAAGTAATAAGAAGTAAGTAAAGAAATACATGAAAGGAAATATTTATATGAAATAAATAGGATATTATAAATGAAATATGTAGGAAACAAATATAATTAAAAAAGGTATTATTTGGAAAATAAATAAAATTATAAAAGGAAACGGGCGAGATATTTAAGAACTATGAGATGGTGGATTTAAAGGAAATTCTTAAATAGAAATTTGTTTTAACGGATAAATTGAGCGGATAAATTTATAAATGATGTTTATAAATTAAGGAAATATTTATCTTCTGATAAATGAATATATAAGTCTAAATTTATATAGAGAAGTAGAAATCAGTATTAACACCGATATTTCTAAAAGAATGTAAACTCAGCATTTATAAAGGGAATTTAATGAGATTTAAGTATTAGGAATAAAAAGGAGATTTCGTATGTATAATTCTAAATAGAAGTGTAAATAGAAGTTGGAAAATGGGATATTGTTTTGAAATACGAAATCAAACTAAAGAGATTGTATAAAAGGAATATTTTTCACATTTGGTGTGAAAAATGGATTTAAGCAAAGATTTTGCAAATAAACCCATTTATAAAGGAAAGTGGATTTGTGAAATAGAAATTTCACAGAAATGGAATCTAAAATGGTTAGAAATAAATAACTTGTTTAAAAATGAAGACAAGTGTTGTGATTTATAAACAATGTTTATGAATGAATTAAAAATTTAATTATCAGTGGATAATTGAGATTTCAAATCCAAAAGTGAGTGTAAAATGGGAAGGTTGAGTTGTTTTAAAATGGAAAGGATGGAATGTATTTCGTTGATCGAAATATGAATAGAATTAAATAAAATATATAAAGATTGGTAATTAGAATTCAACAAGGCCAGATGTTATTAAATAATTTATTTAAGGAAGTATATATTGAATAAAAATCAGGATTTAACCAGATATTGAGTATTCGGTTGAAAACTGATATTTGATAATCGAATATAAGTTATTCGAAGAAGAGAGTTAATCGAATATAAGTTATTCGAAGAAGAGAGTTAATCGAATATAAGTTATTCGAAGAAAGGGATAACCGAATATAGGTTATTCGAAAGGGAGTTATCGAATAGAAATTATGAGAGAGAGAGAGAGAGAGAGAATTATAAGTTGAAATTCGATTATATCGAATTAGGGAAAGTACTATTTACTTTCCTTTTTAAATCAAGATTATTTATTTATAATTTAGTTGTTTATTTGTTTATTCAAATTAAGATATAGAAGTTATATCTAAGTTATTATATTTTGGAGGTGTGGGATTACAACACTATTGTTATAATCCAAATGATTTCTGTAAAAGAAGTAGATTCGTAAATAGAATCTAAGAGTTACGTAAGGAAGTTGTTAGGGATCTAAAAGGTGAACTTTGTTTATTTCGATGTTAGAATTGTTGTTCAGTTATGGTCTGAGAGATAGTTATACCCCAACTTGATTGGCTTCAGTTTCAACTAAGTAATGGTTAAGGTTCGATAGTGAAGGTTGGTTAAGTGAATCTAGTTAATGAGTGTAATGGTTCAAGTTCGTATAGCGACGTTATATTTAAACATCTGTTTAAACCAAATTAAAGAGATTTGGAAATGTTTTCCAAATCAAAATCAGAAATGTTTTCTAACATAGAAAATAAAGAATGGGAACAAATATGGAAATGTTTTCCAATGATTAATAAAGTATATTTCTAAATTTAGAAAATAAGAATTTACGAATATATAGAAATGGATAAATTAATGATAATTCAATCTAGAGATAAATGTTGAATGTTGATTGATCGATAGAATCTCCGTCTGGAAAAAATATCGTTGTTTGCACACGTGTTTTTCTTTGATAGTTAAATCACCGACTATCGAAGTTTTTGACCATTTTTACATCGTAAATACGGAGAGACCGGGATCAGATTTATTAACTGAAAATCACTCTGTATGGACGTTATCGTTGCGATCAAATATGATGAAAATAAGTGAAAACGGAGTTATGCAAGGGCTATCCTATTTACAGAATAGTGCCTTCGGTTTGTCCAGTCCCAGGACAATGAGAATGGACGAATGTCTGACAGAGTATATCTAACGGATCGCGTAAGTTGATCTCTTCAAATGTACTTAAGTTTGGTGGCGAAGGAATTCATTTCTCTTAGCTTTATACCCATGGTATTTTTGGGGAAATCAATTTGTGACTTGGCGGGTATGAAGATGTGGCATTCAAAGTGAATGGTGGTCAGGTGTTCCAAAAGAGACGTTCTAAACTCAAGCCTCATCAACTGGGAAATGACAGAAATCGGGCAGGCAGCATGGCTATGTGGGTCGCTCCTATTAGGGTGTATATCACATATCTAGAGAAAATCCATTTCATTCTTTTATCTATTTTCGATGCTGTCCCTTTTCGGGAAACGGTGGGTAGCTCCCAACCGTTGGTGATATACATTCGATATGTAACGAAAAGGAATTTCGCTCGATCTGAATCAGTCGCTAAACCGATCAAGACCATTTGAAACCCCTAATCGCTTTGAGAACTCGAGAAATCAGAACGCAGACGGAAGAACATTTCATTGTATATTACAACAATTCATCAGATTACAAGAATATACAGAGTAAAAATCAATATTACACATTCGATAAATACCAGAGATTACAATACATTACTTAGCAGCGGAAAATAATAAAAAATACAACTGAAGGAGATATATGGATAAAAAGCTTTCCGGATATCGTTCCAGCTGTAAACCAGGATCCTGCGAATATAAATCTGCAAAACCAAAACTACTAGTTGCCCGTGTCAAAATAAGGGCACCCAGAGTTTAGGTTAAAACAATAAACTCCAGGTCAGTCATGGGACTGGTGTGAGAACTAAAACAGTTATTATTCTTTATTTTAAAGTTCGGTAAATCAAGGGACCACGCCGTATAACACGGAACAGGTTTCCTCCCAAGAATACCAATGCATAAAAAAAATAGCGCAATGCTAAATAAAGAAAAATGAAGCTATTATAAGACCCAGGTCCCATCACACAATGCAACGCAAGCGGGGTCGGCGACGAGGCGGAGCGGTGGTGGTTGGGCGCGACGCGTAGATCGGTGGAGTTGTTTTTTCCTTTATTCTGCATCGGAGAGAGAGAGTGAGGAGAGTCAACCGGGGGGGAAGGGGGTTATATATAAATTATTTTATTAATATTTTAATTCCAAAAAAGCAACTTTTATTTTCGACCTCGAAACGAGACCCACCGCCTGTCGTCCATAGCTAATTACCCCCATTCCGAACACAATGGGATATGTATCGTAGGCTGATTCGACTGTTTCGATCAGTTTTCGTCAAAATCAACATATAACTCTATATATTGAATTTGAACGCACATTTCAATTTACCGGGGTTACGTACGGACTTTAAAAATTCCCAAAAATTATTTTTTAGCTTCGTATTGACGATACGGTCCTAACAAAACTAATTTCATCGAATTCTGAGACCGACTGAAAAATGACCATTTTCTAGTCGATTAAAATCAACTAAAACTGGTCAAACACGTTTTCCTTTGCCACGCTCACATATTGATTCGAAAAACTACGAATTTTGGAATCTAGTAATAACTTGACATCCCGGTTCCAACAAAACTGGTTTCGTTCAAAACCGAGGTCGTTTGCAAAATTTCCATTTTTAAGGGCCAGAATTTTGTAGCGACTATTCTGAAATTTCAACTGGACATATCTTTTGATTCCCGCTATGAACATTCAATTTTTCGGATTCGTTGGAAAGATATTCACAAATAGATTCTAATATTTTTGGTTTCACTAAAATCCGGTTTATTTTGAATCCGGTACAGTCATTTGAATTTTGAAATCGAATTATCGAACTACCGCGCCATTTTCAATTCCTTTTATAATTATAAATAATTATTTATATTCTAACGTCGAGTTATATAAATATATATGTTCGAATTCTATTCAAAATATATTTCTCGTCGATATTATTTAAAATAATTCATTTTAAATACTCAAAATTCGCTAAAATTGCCAAAATAAAAATTTTAAATTGGCTCGGATTTCCGGGTTATTACAATCTCCCCCACTTAAAACTTTTCGTCCCCGAAAAGGAATGAAGCCGAAAGTTGTTTAACAAACCAACTCAACTTTCAGTATTTTCACTACGGCTTAAGTTCTTCAACTTTGCAGTTTCTAAGAACTTTTCAAATTTTTCAAAAATTTGGCTAACACCCTAAATTTTCGAAAAATTTCGCCATAACCTCCCCTGCACCGGGGACTTAGGAATATTTCATATCACCATGGCCTTCTTCAATCCAAAAGAAAAGGAAAAAGCCAAGCGGCTCATAAAATCACCCAAAACTCAAGAAATACAATAAACATGTACCTATTGGTCGGGCAAACAAATTTATTCCTCTTCTCTAGCCTCCTTGCTATGACTTGTTCAATGGATACACATATATATGCATGCAAATGCGACTAATTTTCAATACATTTTACTATTTGGTTCAATTTGGCTAAAGGTTCAACATTCTAATTAATCAACTAATAATCAAACAACACAATCAGCAGTCAATTTGTTGATTAACATTTCAAATTCATAATTTTGATATATAGTCAAAATTCATATTTTTGATGCCAAATCACAACAATAAGCCCTATCTAATTTTGGTTCTCACACCAGTCAATTGGAAGTATATAGAAATCCCACTTTCGTCACTCGAACATAAATCCTGATGATGATGCATCATCCTCAGAATTATCCCCGGGCGACTAGAGTGTAATTCTATATCTATCCAGTATATTAAAACTTCAAATACACGTGGATCAGATGTATAAGCAAAATCTTTATATACTGGATTGTCCAAATCAATACAAATAAATAATCAAATACGAATAATTGATTTAAATTTTCAAAACAAAAATTGTTTTCATTTTAAAAATATACTCTTCACACTCGTTCTAGGATACTCCTGATCCCATCTCTAACGAGTCATTCTCATTGGATATTACTAATCCAATATCTGATGAATTCTTTTTTATGGTTCTAATGTGTCTTGTTCTCTGAGCTTTGTAAACCAAAGCTCTGATACCAAATGTGACGACAAGGAATTTCGCTCGATCCGAATCAGTCGCTAAACCGATCAAGACCATTCGAAACCCCTGATCGCTTTGAGAACACGACAAATCAGAACGCATACGGAAGAACATTTCATTGTATATTACAACAATTCATCAGCTTAAAAGAATATACAGAGTAAAAATCAATATTACACATTCGATAAATAACAGAGATTACAATACATTACTTAGCAGCGGAAAATAATGCAAAATACAACTGAAGGAGATATACGGATACAAAGCTTTCCGGATATCGTTCCAGTTGTAAACCAGGATCCTATGAATATAAATCTGCAAAACCAAAACTACTAGTTGTTCATGTCAAAATAAGGGCACCCAGAGTTTAGGTTAAAACAATAAACTCCAGGTCAGTCATGGGACTGGTGTGAGAACTAAAACAGTTATTATTCTTTATTTTAAAGTTCGATAAATCAAGGGACCACGCTGTATAACACGAACAGGCTTCCTCCCAAGAATACCAGTGCATAAAACAAATAGCGCAATGCTAAATAAAGAAAAATGAAGCTATTATAAGACCCAGGTCCCATCACACAATGCAACGCAAGCCGGAGGACAGGGTTTTTACCTTATAATAGCCAAAGAATGCTTGATACGTTTAAAACAGATTATTTTGATAGTACTATAAGTGTATAGTGTCAAAAACAGATATATATTTAATAGAACCACATAAGTCAAAATCGTCAGGGCGTGTAGAACCACTGACGCCACTTCTAGCTAGAAAGAAACGCATGCCCTCCCTGAGGTCCTCACCCGTTTTTGGTTCACAACCGGGGTGTGAGGCTCGCGAATCAATGCTACACAAAGCTATGCCACAAAGGCCGTGCTTTGATCATCAACCACAAGACTCTGCTTTCAACAGAAGCCTTGATCAATTGCCACTTAGGCACGCCACACAGGCAATTCACTCCATGCGTTTGATATCCATCAATATATAACCCCTGAGCTCGTACGTCTCAGAGAAGGGCGTTAAGAAAGAGAATAAATTCTCCGCTGCCAAACAGATATATATTTAATAGAAATCAATCACACAGACTAAAATTCAATGTCAGACGCACAGTCCATTTAAAAGTTCGTTCTGGGTCTGAACGAAACCGGAGGCTCCAAGTACCCCGCATATCCATCGACCTCCAAGTACGTATGGACGATCACCAAATGTTTCCCTCCTCTTGGGTGTACAGCCCAATCAAGATCATCAGTAATCACCCAAACGACGTGAAGACCTCCGGTTTTCATCTTCGACACCACGTCGAATCGGTTATTCAGAATGGGATAAACCCGGTCTTTCTGAATAACTCGCATATATAATAAACAAGTGTTACACAAACACAACATACGCCTCATTCCAATTCAGAATATTCTTTTATTCAAATATTCTTATACTTTGGGAAAAGTTCCCATTAATTTTATCAAAGATAAATTCTTTAAATTTATTCTTTAATCTTCTTTGAATATCAATTCAAACTAGTCGGGATTAGCGAACCACACCGGATTTATTTTATTTCCCAATCCCCACCTATTCATCCCATGAAGTAAAACTGGTTATACTTCATATCTAACACCACGGTGTTATCGGTAAATTCAATTACCATTTCACATTCAAATCTAATTAAAGATTTAACTATCGCCTGGAGCAAAACTAGTGAAAATCCCTTCTCGATCTTTTCAATCTAATTAAAGATTCATTAAAACTCCACTTAATTTTAATCTTTAACTAGGTTAAAGAATCAGGGTCATTTAAACACGGTTCACGATAAACCCAAAATCACATTCCATTAATTATCAGGTTAAAGAGCAAGTGTAATTTAAAACATTGTTCACGATTAATCCAAAAATCAATACCAATTCAATTCCAATTAAATATTATTTAATTGGTACACTTCATTAAATCTAAATAAAAAGATTTAATCTCTTTCTCAACTGGGTTTAAGAACAATGTTAATGAAGACACCATTCACGACAAACCCAAATCACATTTGATATTAAATACAAGGCTCTGAATAGAAAATATACCGGCTTATATTCAATACCAAATTCTACGACCAACAAATATCGTATTGGAAATAACGATATGTATATATCTTTCAAATTTCCATAACAACATATGTATAATCACGAAATCCAACATCGAAATATTACAAAGACAATTTTGATTCAAATCCATTCCAATTCAATTATTGGAAATTCTGGTTACTTTCAAAACCATTTCAAATCCTGTTTATTTATTTTAAAAATAAATAAAATTATAATTCTAGTTCAAAACTAGTTCATTTCGATAAAAATCTTTTTTTCTTTTCAAATAGGGAGTTTTTCATCCCAGTTCTTCACAAATCATTTCTTATGATTTTACACAAATTATTGATATTTTTAATAATTTTATCAAGGCCCGTACAGTCGATTTCCATCAACGGCCATCGAACTGCACTTACAACGACCTTTTCCAAATTTGATTTGGACATAATTCCAAATCCAACCGTTATACTTCAAATTTCTAATATTCTTTAGAAAGCTCTTTTGGATACGAACCCAACGGTTCCGGTTTGAGGAGAATCCGACGGTCGGATCTCCCGCAACGTCAATTCGAAGTCAATGGTCGAAATTCACGAACTGCCGCAGCGCGGCGCATTCTATTCAGGCCATTATATTATATATATAATACATACTTCATCGATTTCCTTTTAAAACGTATTATATAAATCGTTTTAAATTCGTTTTCAAAACGATTTCAACTTCTTTTCAAATTCAAATCAAAATTGAATTTTTCCTTATAAATTCGATTTAAATTCATTTCAAATTGATTTCAATTCAAATTGATTTCAATTCAAATCGATTTTTAATTCAATTTCAGTTCGTCTTCAATTCCATTCAATTTCAATTCGAATTCATTTCTATTCAATTTCAATTCGAATTCATTTCTATTCAATTTCAATTCGAATTCGTTTCTATTCAATTTCAATTCGAATTCTAATTCTTTTCAAAATATCAGATTTTGAAATCACTTTCGATATTCATTATAAAATGAATAAAATCGATATAAATATCGTTCACGTCAAAATGGCGTCAATCTAATCAACATGGCTTCATATATTTCTATTTTCGAATATTCTATTTCAAATATTTCTATTTCAAATATTTCTTTTTCAAATATTTCTATTTCAAAACTGGAATGAGGCCCAATCAATTACCATATAATGTTAATTATATGGATTTTCTACAACACATGTATAAAATAACAACGATAAATAATCAACCATCATCCAGAGTGCACCACACAACTGTATAAGCATTAAATATAAATAATTAACGCTTACACAGTCTGTCAATCCATCGATTGACATACAACTAAACAATCGGGATTAGTGTACGTCAAATCTCATCCCAATACCCGTGTGGGGTTTCAAACAATCAAACATAGATTTTATTTGTGCAGTTGGGCGATGTGTAAAATTTATCGTTCCAATCAATATCAGTCAAATCAGTGTATATAAACAGATCGTCTGATTTGTTTATATTTATTTCATCTTAAATACACGTTAGAAATTCTAGTTTTAACTGTACAATATTTATTTTCTATATAAATATTTTATTTCATTTCACATCACACAATCAACTACACATCAAAATCAAACAAGCATACAAGCCGCCCATGGTCTGTGGACGACGGGTGTCGGGTGCTACTAAACACTGTCTGCATCCTAGTATATATATTTTAACTAGAAAATTAAATTAAAGGTGAGAAGTTCTCACCCAAGCTAAACCAACGCCACGACTCTTCATATGTAGGAAATCTTCACCGCGCTTCTAACAAGATCTGTTTCACGCGGTATATGTTAAAAATTATATTTTTAACAACATTACCTCTTATATAAAGATTATATTTTTATAACGTTAAAAACCGAAACTTTATATGATTAAAAATCGAGTCTGTACATAGTTAAAAATCAAATTTTTTTATCGTTACTTCATATATATAAAAATCGAATTTTATCTCACTACTTCCTTCATAAAAATCGTATTTTTACTTCTCCTTCAAAATGATAAAATACGTATTTTTATTTCTCTAACTTCATAATAAAGATTGTGTTTTTATATTTTAAAAAATCTAGTTTTTCCTTTCATACCTATATACATGAAAACCATTTCTTTCTATTACTAATGAACAAATAAAAATCATTACTTTACTTTGCTAATGAATAAATAAAAATCATTACTTTACCTTGCTAAAGAATAAATAAAAATCATTACTTTACCTTGCTAATGAATAAATAAAAGTCACTACTTTATCTTGCTAATGAATAAATAAAAATCATTACTTTACCTTGCTAATGAATAAATAAAAATCATTACTTTACCTTGCTAATGAATAAATAAAAATCATTACTTTATCTTGCTAATGAATAAATAAAAGTCATTACTTTTATATTCTATTTTAAAACAATAATATTTATATTTTAAAAAAAGGATATGTTTTATTCTTAAAACAATATGATAATTCTATCTTTAAAGCCATATGCTAATCTTATATATTTAACTTTAAAACAATGCAAATTTTTATTTTTAAAACTTGCTAATCTTATATTTTTAATCATGCTAATCTTATATTTAATTAAACTGATTTTATTTATAATTAAAATAATTACAAAAATAATTAAATAATGATAGAAAAGAAGCTCACTGTTAAAAGGCTTCTTCCTCTGTAAATCATTCCAGGAAAACTCAAACAAAGCCCCACCCTCGTTGCCTCTTGTGCACGCTGTCTCGTCAGACCGGAGGTCGATCCTCCACCGGCAATTGAAGCGCCGGAGTGGCCTTCTCCTTCCCCAGCGGTGGCGTGGATGTGGGTGGTCGGAGTTACGGGATTCCGTGGGTTTGGGGCTTCAGCGGAAAAGGGGGAGGAGAGAGAGGGGAGGTGCGGGTATCGTCGGCGACGAGGCGGAGCGGTGGTGGTTGGGCACGACGCGTAGATCGGTGGAGTTGTTTTTTTCTTTATTCTGCATCAGGGAGAGAGAGTGAGGAGAGTCAACGGGGGGGGGGGGGTATGTATAAATTATTTTATTAATATTTTAATTCCAAAAAAGCAACTTTTATTTGCGACCTCGAAGTGAGACTCACCGCCTGTCGTCCATAGCTAATTACCCCCATTCCGAACACAATGGGATATGTATCGTAGGCTGATTCGACTGTTTCGATTAGTTTTCGTCAAAATCAACATATAACTATATATATTGAATTTGAACGCACATTTCAATTTACCGGGGTCACGTACGGACTCTAAAAATTCCCGAAAAATATTTTTTTAGCTTCTTATTGATGATACGGTCCTAACAAAACTAATTTCATCGAATTCTGAGACCGTTTGAAAAATGACCATTTTCCGGTTGATTAAAATCAACAAAAACTGGTCAAACGCGTTTTCCTTTGCCACGCTCACATATTGATTCGGAAAACTACGAATTTTGGAATCTAGCAATAACTTGACATCCCGGTTCCAACAATGTGGTTTCGTCGAAACCCGAGGTCGTTTGCAAAATTTCCATTTTTAAGGGCCAGAATTCCATACGACTATTTTGAAATTTCAACTGGACATATCTTTTGATTCCCGCTATGAAAATTCAATTTTTCGGATTCGTTGGAAATATATTCACAAGTAGATTCTACTATTTTTGGTTTCACTAAAATCCGGTTTATTTTGAATCTGGTACAGTCATTTGAATTTTGAAATCGAAATATCGAACTACCGCACCATTTTCAATTCCTTTTATAATTATAAATAATTATTTATATTCTAACGTCGAGCTATATAAATATATACGTTCGAATTATATTCAAAATAAATTTCTCGTCGATATTATTTAAAATAATTCATTTTAAATACCCAAAATTCGCTAAAATTGCCAAAATAAAATTTTTAAATTGGCTCGGATTTCCGGGTTATTACACGATACACTCAAGCGAAATGAGTGGTCGGTCATGTGTGGGCCGGGTTGCAAGATGTTCTTGTTGAACCCAGTGTATTCGCCTCAAGAGATACACTATCGGCAGGTGGTCCCATACCTTCTCATAGTCGGAATCCAATCCCCAATAAGAGCCCGCGATTTTGATTTGTATACTATATATGTGGAACGTGAGATGCAAGCGTTCTGCTAGATTGTTATAACCTGTAATTAGACATTATTATAATATCAGAAAAGTGTTGATTTCCAAAACTGTTTTGGGTTATCGTAAGGTAAAAACCGTATGTGTTTATGTGTGGATCGGTCTTACGATTATCTTTTCTTTTAAAAAGGATTTTGAAAAGTTAAACCAAATGATTTGAGTTTACTCACACTAGTCCCATGACTGACCCAGAGTTTATTTTGTTTTTGTTTCCCTAAACTCTTGGGTGCCCAAATTTGTATGGCCAGTCAAGTAGTTCAGGTCCTTACAGATATACTTGGAGGAGCTTGAAGCAGGAGACTCCATGATTATATAACCATTGTTATTTCCGCTGTGTGTAAGTGTTGTACTCTGATAATGTTATTGTATATATATTGTTTTATTACAAAGTTATGTTATATATTAGATTTTATTCGTTCCGCTGTGAGATTCGTATTGCTCTGATTATGTTCTGTGGTGATCTTCTTCTTCTTATATTCTAATTTTCTATCTTATCTATTCTCACCCTCTAACTTCTTTCTATTAATGATCAGGTATTTTTGATGTCTGAATAGTCAACATGGTAGTTTTGTGTTGATTTTCAGAGTCAAAAATTCCCATTTGTTACACAACTTTTTTTCTCAAAACATTTCCATAAACAATATTTTTGGCAGTAATTCATCACTTACAAACTCGAAAATGAACACTGATGATGTGGCCAGCATCATCAGAGTTATTTCCCAGCGACTGAAGTTAGTTCAATACTATTATCACTTTCAAAACCCATATTTTAACACTTCCTTTTTGAAAATTATTTCAAAATATCATTCACAATGTTTATGAAAAAACATTTCAAAATTTCCCAAGAACTTAAAATTTCCATATATTTAATTCAATCCATTTACAAACAATTCTCCAAAACTTTAAGGAATTTTAATTCCAATTCTGACTTTAAATCAGATTTAGTTCATCTGATTTCATATATTACACTTATATGAATTCTGATCGGTTATTTATATAACCATTTAAATTATAACCTTATCTGATTATAATAACAACCAACACATCTAATATACTATAATATTTCCAATATATATACTTTCTTTATATCAAAATATAATTTGGGTAAAATTATTTCATTTACCCCCTTTTCAAACGTATTGTGTAGGTTCATCGTATTCAAGTGTTTAGAAACTCCTACCGATAAAGTTGATCAAACTGATCGACCAGAACTCATAAACAACTCAACCAATAAACCTCCACAATATAAAACCATTTTTATAAAATCTACAAATATGCTCTCATATATATACAATCAACTCAATCTAGCGTATTGCTAACCCCATCTCTATTGAGTTACCCATAGAGCCTAGTTAAGTACTTAACCTTCGGCTCTGATACCACTGTAACGACCTGGGGTTTTCCACCTAGAAAATCGACATAAACCCATGTTAACTATTCGAGCATCGAACATTCGAGATCACTAATAAAAAGAAGATAGAGGGTGAGAATAGATAAGATAGAAAACTAGAATAGAAGAAAAAGAAAACATAAAATCAGAGTAACACGAATCTCATAGAGAAACGAATAAAATATAGTATACAACGTAACTTTGAAACACAAATTTGTATTTGTACATTAGAGTACAACACCTACATCACAGCGGAAATAAATAATACCTATAAAAAATACTGCTGAATCCTCGTGCTTTAAGCTCCTTCTAGTATTTGTATATCCCGACTACTTGACTTCCCGTACAAATTTGGGCACCCAAGAGTTTAGGATACAACAAAACAAAATAAATTCTGTGTTTTGCTTTGCTGAAGCAAGAAAATGGGATGAAGCCCTACGCATGTATTTATATGTGATGATTCCTTAAGGGTTAAGGATTGTAGCTGTAAAAATTTAGAGCAGTTAGTGCGTTCTTGCTTTAGGATGGAAGACAATACATAGCCTGTTAAATCGCGTGTAAGAGGAACAGAGAAATAGTAAACTTAGGAGGGAAGAAACCATTTATTTTATTAAATTTTAGGGTACCGTGGTACATTAAATTCTATCATTTAAAGACCCCTATCGACAAAAATAAAAATATCATTGAGACGAGCAAGGTGCCACGATCCCAAAAATATATTAATATAGACAAGTTAGCTTATTCTGTGAAACTCCAAAATGCTAATATAGGGTGTAAAACACTTCAAATAAAAAGTTGCTTATTTTTCAAAATAAAAATTACAGAAAAATCCTATAAATTAAATTAAGTGTACTTCTTGAAAATCTTCTCCAAGTCCGAAACCAATATTTAATTATAATTAAATAATCGTTATGGTTTATAAACGATTTCATAGCGACTATTTGAAAATTTGATTTGGACATAACTCAAAATCTACACGACAAAATCCCGATTTTTCTCTTCCATCAGAAAAATATAGTTCAACAGATTCGAACATTTCTTGTTTCACAGAAATCCGACTTAAAATGGATTATGTATATTCAACTGAAGTTCAAAACTCAATATTACGAACTACCGCGCCATTACGGGCTCGATTTAAATTATATTATAATTATATGTTCAAACTTCATTTTAAAAAATAAATTCGTTATTATAATTCAATCCTAAACTAAATTAAACTAGTTAAATGATTCAATTCACACAATATTGTGAATTCTACTATTTCCGACTATTTCAAAAAATAATATATTATTCTATTATTTATATTAATTTAATATTCAATATTATTTAATTCAAGTCATCGATATCTCCAAATCGATATTTAATAATTAAATAAATTAATTATTCAACCATTAAAAATACGGGAAGTTATAATATCCATTCTTATTTGTGAATATCAATCGAAAGAGGCAAGCTGGGTAAATGAATTTTTGGTCATAGGGGTCAAGAAACATACCACAGCGAAGGGATGACAGGCATAAATATAACATCACACTGCGACCGGTAAACAAAATCAAACTAGATTCAATATTCGAACTTGAACACACAACACTTTTACATATATACACATATGTATATGTATGTGTACACGTACATGGTGCGTGTAAAGCAGATAGTTAAACCGCAAATAAGTAAATATCAAAGATGCGGCAACATCAAGGCAGTCAACACACAACCAGGAATCAACTACTATACTTTATTAGCATTGACGTTGAAAAACTTGTCTAAAGAAAATTGTGAGATTAACTCACCTTTACAGTAGCCTAAGTGGAGCTGACAACGACAACATAGAGCAATCAAATTTTCCCTTGATGACTTCTATATAACCGGGCTCGGTTAAGGTGGAGATCGGCGAAGGACCGCAGGTTGATTGTGGTGAATCAACGACGGTCAACAAAGAAAGGAAAGAGGCGGAATTGGTGGTGGCTTCGATGTGAAGGGAAGGCGGTGTAGTGTTATCGATTTTAATTTGAGGAGGACATTGCGAATTGGGGGAAAATGGTTTTCTTAAGTTGAAAAAATAGTGAAAAGATGGACTTGATTTATGTTTTAAGGAAGGATAGTTTTTTTGTAACCAGGTATCTTCTTTTATACAAGTGGAAGAGGAAACAAGTAGCAGAAGAAAACAAGAAAGTGGTAAGAAGTTATAAAAGGAGAAGGACAAGTGTTATTTTTGGAGCAAAGAGAAGACAAGCGTTTTAATTATTCAGCTAAGTTTGCACAAGTGTCAATAATAAAATTTTAAATCAAAAAATATATTAGATTTTATCTTAATGAGATGCTACATTGTAAAAGAGATATTTACAAGTGTAAATCGGATTTATATTTAAATTTTGTTAAATGAACATAACAAATGCAACTTATATTTCAAATGATCGTCTTAAGTTTAATCAAAATGAAGTTCAAAATAATTTAGCTAATCTTTTTTTTAAAGGGTCTTAAATTTCTCTCTGTTGAGGAAAGGTAGGCTTTTAATAGCTCCTCTCTTTCAGCACTTCCTAGTATCGTTACTAGAAGTAAAAAGAAAGAGCTATTAACGGGCCATTCCTTCGACTTTGAGTGGTTTGTGAAGTATGTCAATGCCTAGCCACTGGGTGACTATGTTATTCTCCTTCAGGTTATGTAGGTTAATATTATCTTGAGACATGTTGTGTTCTTATTGCTTTTTATGGTTGCGTAATACTTTGTATTATTGCTATATTTGTAGCTTTCCCTCCCTCCGTGGAGTGTTTTTTTCTTGTTGTAGTAAATATACATTATGTATATCTCATGTACTTCCTTGTATTTATTATTTTGATATAACAAAAAGTGTTACATAGCACTTTAAAAACCGGTCGGCCTTACCCAAAAAAAAATTTCGGAACCAAGCTCAAATATGCACATAAATTATTTTTTAATTAGTTATAAAGTTAATAAACGCTTGATTTTGGCTAGATAGTTCATCGAAATTTAATCCATACTTAAAAGCTTTTATTCAAAAATAATTTAGATTTAGATTTCTAAGCAAAATCTTAAGTACAATCATCTATATTCAATGTTAAAATTTTAAATTAACTTATATTTAAATGTCATATTTTTGGGTCATTACAGTTGTGCTAGAATTCGGAGGGATAATTTGAAAATATTTGCATAAATTAAGGAGAAGGCTGTTAGACTAAACAAATATAGCTATTTTAATTTTCTAGTCTTCAATTAACCATTAAGCATTTCTAGTAATATGTGTCATACCAATTATTTACTTGCATAAACCATGCCTTTGAGAATCCGAAATGCTACTGATCGAAAGTACAAACGAATTGAATGGTAAATACTAACGAACATGCAAGACTATTAAGATAGCTATAAGGAACACGCCTTATCCATTCACAATTGTTCTGATAATCTATATAATAACCCAAAAATTTAAATAATAATAATTAATTAAAAAGTTGATTAATTAAATAATAAGTATATAGTTAGAATTCAGCTATAGGTGTTGCACCCTGAGTCAGTGGTAGAACCCGAGCAATATGGAGAAGGTACGAGGGAAATAGGTTAAGCAAGTAAACCAAAAAATAAGGAAGGAAATATGTGCATGAGTCGACCCCTAGGTCGACCCGACTCGCCCCATAGCCTGGATGAAAGTTCGTCCATGATCGATTAGAAGGCATTAGTTTTGATTTTTGCGCCGACATGGCTTGTTCCTACAGGTTGTTTTCCATATTCAAAGGATATAAATGTTTGAGTGACATGTTTGAATTATATTAAAAATCTAAAATCTTATGGCCCATGATCCCTAAGTTATACCATAAAGCATTTCTCTCAACTCATATTTTCTCCAGTTGGGCTCGTTAGCTGAGGCTGGATGTAACACCCCGTGAATTCTATAACATTAGGCTTCACAAATTAAAGTGTAATTAATTCTAAATGAAAGAATTAAGGGAAATGGGTTACACCATTGCGTTCATCTCGGAATTCTGCTTGAGATAGAGTCCGAGTTTGCGCAAATCGGACTCCGTATGAAGGAGTTATGCCCTTCAGAAGTTTCAGAATAAAATTTAAATTCAAACAGCTCGGTTTTAAATTCGAAATTCGAAATTCAGGTTCAAACTGCGTTGGGTGGGAAAATTCCCGCCCAGAGACCAGGTCGACCATAGGGTCGACCATGGTGTCGACCTGGCCCCCCAGGTCGACCATAGTGTCGACCTGGCCACCCCAGGTCGACCTGGGTGTCGACCTATCAGTCGACCTGCCTGGTCAACCTGGCTGGCTAGGTCTGGCTCTGGCTCGAATTTCTGTGGCTCTGTGTGTCACTAGGGATGACGTGTCACCTCTTGATTGGCTCTTTGAACTTTGTATGGTCTAGATTCCTCCTGTCTTCATCTGACGGCTCAAAACAATTTAAAAATCTATAAATACACCCTAAGTCTCAACTGAAAATTCACACAAAAAAATAAGAAAGGAGTCGTCATGCTGCCAGGGAGGAATTGAACATAGCCGTTGTAATAACCCGGAAATTCTGAATCAGTTTACAATTTTTATTTTGGCAATTATAGCGAAGTTTAAACATTTAAAATGAATTATTTTAAATAATATCGACAAAATTTTATTTTGAATATAATTAGAACGTATATATATTATACGCGTCGTCGTTATAATATAAATATTTATATATAATTATAAATAGAATTGAAAATGGCGCGGTAGTTCAATAATTCGATTTCAAACTTCAATTGAATGTACCGGGTGCAAAACAATCCGGATTTTAGTGAAACCAAAAATAATAGGATCTATTTGAGAATATCTTTCCAACGAATCCGAAAAATCAAAATTTCATAGCGGGGATTAAAAGATATGTCCAGTTGAAAATTCGAAATAGTCGCTATGGAATTCGGGCCCTTAAAAATAGCCATTTTGCAAACGACCTCGGATTTCGACGAAACCACTTTTGTTGGATCCGCAGTGTCAAGTTATTGCTAGATTCCAAATTTCATAATTTTTCGAGTCAATATGTGAGCGTGGCAAAGGAAAACGCGTTTGACCAGTTTTAGTTGATGGGTACGTTTTTTACAGGTCCCTATTAAGTTTCAAAATAAATAAAAAACCCGGTGATAAAAACAATATAAAATACATCCCTATTTTTGAAATTCCACTAAAAACATTCCAACTCTACCCTTGTGCAATTAAAAAACATTCCAACTTTGATTTGTCATCATTTATTCATTCAAAACATACCTTTAATCTCGCTTAAAACACTATTTCCATGATTCTGCAAAACCATCAATAAAAAAATCGCTGTTGAACTTTTCAAATTTTTTTTTTTAAACGCGTTGAACACTCAAAAGCCGTTGGTCATAATTTTAATGAAGATCATGCAAATATTCAAAAAAATTGCACACTTATAAGCAAAAATGATCAGTAGTAGTTTCCTAATAAGCATATTTACAGTTTAATATTTTGCAGGTACTACTTGTTTCTTACAGTATAAACATGCAAAAAAATTTGTACGAATGAGGCAAATGAACGTTCAAAAAAACTGCATACATTTATTCAGATATAACAAATATTTGCATACATTTCAGCTTGAATAAATGACTGGTAAGTAAAAACAAATTTGCAACAAAATACTGAATTGATTGTATTACATCACGTAAATGTTTACAACAAATGGTAAAAGTTTACAACAAATGTAACAGAACTAATGTAGCAGAACTAATGGTCTTTTGAAGAACAAGTTCTTTTGTTATGGCCCAGCTTACTCCACAAACCACTTCTAGTACTCCTAGTAAAATCACCTGCAGATTTTAATTTTTTGATGAAAATGTACGACCAGGCATTCATGTACCTTTCGGAGGAGCTATAATAGCAATAGCAACAGAACTATTAAAAAAAGACGAATATAACAGCTACCATTCCCAAGCTTCAACAACATTAATACACCAATAATCGCAGGAACATGCAATTTTTTAAATGAATGATCGATCAAATTAGATTAATATAAATATATGCGCAAAAATCAGCAAAATAACAATAATATCTGCATATTTATATGCGTACAATTCAGCAAAATAACAATAATGTTCTAACAATATGTTTTTCTTCGTGTCTGGTAAAAAGTTGCATAAAGATATGCATATATTTAGAATATATGCATATTCGTAGGCAAATTTTTAAAAGAAATGTTGAAAATAGATCTTTAAAATATATGCATATTTGTATGCATATATCAAGAATATATGCATACTTATACTCAACTTTTCTGATCACATGCAAACCCAAATGTTCTGACAATAATTTCATGCGTGAATTTGTCGGAAAACATCCAATTTTTTAAAATATATGCATATTTGTATGTATATATCTGTAAAATATGCATACTTATACTCAACTTTTCTGAGCACATGCAAACCCAAATGTTCTAACAACAGTTTCATACTTGAATTTGTCGAGAAACATGCAATTTTTTAAATGAATGATCGATCAAATTAGATTGATATAAATATATGCTTAAAATTCAGCAAAATAACAATAATATCTGCATATTTATATGCGTACAATTCAGCAAAATAACAATAATGTTCTAACAATATGTTTTTCTTCGTGTCTGGTAAAAAGATGCATACAGATATGCATATATTTAGAATATATGCATATTCGTAGGCAAATTTTTAAAAGAAATGTTGAAAATAGATCTTTAAAATATATGCATATTTGTATGCATATATCAAGAATATATGCATACTTATACTCAACTTTTCTGATCACATGCAAACCCAAATGTTCTGACAATAATTTCATGCGTGAATTTGTCGGAAAACATCCAATTTTTTAAAATATATGCATATTTGTATGTATATATCTATAAAATATGCATACTTATACTCAACTTTTCTGAGCACATGCAAACCCAAATGTTCTAACAACAGTTTCATACTTGAATTTGTCGAGAAACATGCAATTTTTTAAATGAATGATCGATCAAATTAGATTGATATAAATATATGCTTAAAATTCAGCAAAATAACAATAATATCTGCATATTTATATGCGTACAATTCAGCAAAATAACAATAATGTTCTAACAATATGTTTTTCTTCGTGTCTGGTAAAAAGTTGCATACAAATATGCATATATTTAGAATATATGCATATTCGTAGGCAAATTTTTAAAAGAAATGTTGAAAATAGATCTTTAAAATATATGCATATTTGTATGCATATATCAAGAATATATGCATACTTATACTCAACTTTTCTGATCACATGCAAACCCAAATATTCTGACAATAATTTCATGCGTGAATTTGTCGGAAAACATCCAATTTTTTAAAATATATGCATATTTGTATGTATATATCTATAAAATATGCATACTTATATTCAACTTTTCTGAGCACATGCAAACCCAAATGTTCTAACAACAGTTTCATACTTGAATTTGTCGAGAAACATGCAATTTTTTAAATGAATGATCGATCAAATTAGATTGATATAAATATATGCTTAAAATTCAGCAAAATAACAATAATATCTGCATATTTATATGCGTACAATTCAGCAAAATAACAATAATGTTCTAACAATATGTTTTTCTTCGTGTCTGGTAAAAAGTTGCATACAGATATGCATATATTTAGAATATATGCATATTCGTAGGCAAATTTTTAAAAGAAATGTTGAAAATAGATCTTTAAAATATATGCATATTTGTATGCATATATCAAGAATATATGCATACTTATACTCAACTTTTCTGATCACATGCAAACCCAAATGTTCTGACAATAATTTCATGCGTGAATTTGTCGGAAAACATCCAATTTTTTAAAATATATGCATATTTGTATGTATATATCTATAAAATATGCATACTTATACTCAACTTTTCTAAGCACATGCAAACCCAAATGTTCTAACAACAGTTTCATACTTGAATTTGTCGAGAAACATGCAATTTTTTAAATGAATGATCGATCAAATTAGATTGATATAAATATATGCTTAAAATTCAGCAAAATAACAATAATATCTGCATATTTATATGCGTACAATTCAGCAAAATAACAATAATGTTCTAACAATATGTTTTTCTTCGTGTCTGGTAAAAAGTTGCATACAGATATGCATATGTTTAGAATATATGCATATTTGTAGGCAAATTTTTAACAGAAATGTTGAAAATAGATCTTTAAAATATATGCATATTTGTATGCATATATCAATAATATATGCATACTTATACTCAACTTTTCTGATCACATACAAACCCAAATGTTCTGACAATAATTTCATGCGTGAATTTTTTTTTTAATCGTCAGTAAACATTTACATATCTTTTATTACTGAAAAATAGAAAAGTTTGATTTCGGTTCATGAATCAATTTACAGATCTGAATAAATTACTAAAAAATAACTAATTACCCAACTAATCAAATCATCAATAGTTTTAATACTGAACATATATCAAAAATAATATTATAAAAAAATGAAATATGAAAAACACAAATTCAGCAAAAAAAAGTAGATACGAACCTGCTCTGAAACGCCGAGACCAGTGCCTTCTTTCCAACCAAACTTCTTCAGTAACTACAAAATCCAACAACAGAAAAAACATTGAACAATCATAATCGAAGAAAACTGAAAATCGTACCCCTAGATACAAATACCTTAAATCCGACGTTTGATGAATCAATTGCCTTAGAGCTCGAACAATATCCCTCGCTGTCCATTCAACGTCTTTTTTCTTAGATTTGTAGCTCGTAAAAACAAATCGTGACACCTCATTCTTCATGTTTTGTTTTGTGCCCTATTTGTAGTTGCGTTGCCTGAAGATAAAAGAGCGGACGGACGTTGTCCATTGTTGATTTCCAAGGAGAGCGAAGGGATCACTAATTGATTCTAGAAAGGAGAAAGGAGAAGATGATGGCGCCGCCATGACTCAGAAAAATATTAACGATGAAAAAAATGAAACCCTAATACGTGTTTAGACCGAAACTTAATTACATCGTTAATTAGAGGAAAAGGGCATTTCGGGTAAAAAAAGAGCCGCTGTTTGAAAATAGGGATGAATTTTACATGTTTCAAAAGGGGAGGATGTGAGCCTAATTAAGTTTAGTTTTAAGGATGTGAGCCTAATTTTCACTTAGTTGATTTTAATCAACTGGAAAATGTCCATTTTTCCAACGGTCTCAGAATTCGATGAAACTTGTTTTGTTAGGACCGTATCGTAAATACGAAGCTAGAAATAATTTTTCGGGAATTTTTAGAGTCCGTATGTGGCCCCGGTAAATTGAAATGCGCATTCAAGTTCAATATATAGAGTTATATGTTGATTTTGACGGAAACTGATCGAAACGATCGAATCAGCTTGTGATACATATCCCATTGTGTTCGGAATGGGGGTAATACGCTATGGACGACCGACGGTGGACCTCGTTTAGAGGTCGTATGTAAAAGTCAACTTTTTGAATTAAATAATTAAATATATAAAAAAATATCTTCCTCTCCCTTAACCCGTTGCCCCCCCTCTATTCTTCAAATTCGTTCAGAAATAAAAAAAAAAAAAAAGGAAAGAAGAGGGCGACGGAGAAGAAAAGGGGAGGAGCCGCCACTCCTCCCATAGTCGGCCGCCCCCAGGAAGCGAGACCCCCCTCCCCTCTCTTCATCGACCGTCGCCAGGAAGCGAAGAAGCCCCCCTACCCTGCAGTCAACGCGAAGAAGCCCCCCCCTTCTGCCTGCTCCGACCGAGCTGCTGCACCCCCTCTGACGCCGGCCACCACCTCCGACGAATCCCAGCAAAGCCCCTCCTTCCCCTTTGTCAACATACAGTGAGTTTTACCCTTTTTCATTTTATTTTGTTTTATTTTATCAAGATAGGAAAATCTGAAGTTATATACGGAAAATCTGGATTTCTATATAGCGAAAAGGTGGAATTTTTAGAAAAGAAAAAAAAAGGATTAGAATTTTTGTATGAGGAAAATATAATTTTTATGTGATGAGAAGATTAAAAATATAATATTTTATATTGTAGAAGGATAAAAATATGATTTTTACATAGTAGAAACTATAAAAATGTAATCTTTATAAGATAGAAAATATAAAAATATCATCTTTGTATATGTAGCGAAATAAAAATCTGATTTTTATTATATATACGTTGAAATAAAGAGGTGATTTTTGAAAAGGCGAAATCTATATTTTTGAAAAGGCGAAACCTTTATATAAAGAATAGCGGGATAGAAATAGAATTTTTATCCACATAGCGTGAAAGTAAAAATTCGATTTTTATATATTGAATAGCATAGTAAAAATTCGATTTTTATATATTGAATAGCGAAGTAAAAATTCGATTTTTATATATGGAATAGCGAAGTAAAAATTCGATTTTTAAATATATGAAGGGATTATAAAAATATGATTTTTAAAATTGAAAGTAAACAAATAAAAATGTGATTTTTATTTTAAAAAGACAGCAATATAAAAGTGTGTGATTTTTATATGTAGTGGCTACGGGCAACGAAGGTGATAAAAAGGCGAGATGAAGATTTCTATTAATGAAGTGTCGTGGAGTAGGATAGCTATTGGTGAGAACTTCTCACTCTTCAATTTCTTTTTCTAGTTATTTATATGTACTTGGATGCAGACGGTGTTTAGTAGCACCCGACACCCGTCATCCACAAACCATGGATGGCTTGTTTGTTAAATTGATTGGTTGTGTAGTTGGTTAGATTATTTGGTTTGAACTGAATTGTTTGGTGAAATGGAATGATTTGATTGATGTGTGAATGGCGTGGGCCTTCACTTGACCGGGGATAAGGCTAGGCCTTGTCCCGTTTCTAGTATCGTACCGTTATGCCACCGAAATTTTCTAAAATATGTTAGAAAAAAAATATATCTTTTTTATTTTGTAAACCAACTGAATAAAAATTCATGTGATAAAATAAAATATTCATTTACAAACCGGACGGTTTGTTTATGTACACCTATTTGAAGGACAATGATTGGGACGATAAATTTTACACATCGCCCAACTGCACAACTAAAATCTGTGTTTGATTGTTTGAAACCCCACACGGGTGTTGGGATGAAATTTGAAGTTCACTCATCCTGATTGATTAAATATGTCGATCGATTGATTGACAGGCTGTTATAAGCGTTAGATATCTATATTTGATGCTTATACAGTGTAGTGCACTTTGGTTGATGGTTGATTATTTTTCAATGCTATTATATACATGTGACGTATGAAAATCCATATAATTAACATTATATGGTGATTGATTGGGCCTTATTCCAATTTAGAAAATAAAGAATATTATAAAATAAAGGTTCATGTGTTGACCGTACTCATCCGTTGAGATTAGTCATGTGTTGAACGAAATATTTTAATAATAAAATTACATCTTTATCAATATAAAATAAAGGTTCATGTGTTGACCGTACTCATCCGTTGAGATTAGTCATGTGTTGAATGAAATATTTTAATAATAAAATTACATCTTTATCAATATAAAATAAAGGTTCATGTGTTGACAGTACTCATCCGTTGAGATTAGTCATGTGTTGAACGAAATATTTTAAAAATGAAAATATTTGAAATAGAAATATTTGAAAATGGAAATATTTGAAATAGAATATTTGAAAATAGAATTATATGAAGCCGTGTTGATTAGATTGATGCCATTTTGACGTGAACGATATTTACATCGATTTTATTCATTTTAAAATGAATATTGAAAAGTGATTTCGAAATCGAATATTTTGAAATGAAATTTGAATTGAATCGAATAGAAAACCAATTTAAATTGAATCGAATAGAAAACCAATTAGAATTGAATCGAATAGAAAACCAATTTGAATTGAATCGAATTGAAAACCAATTTGAATTGAATCGAATAGAAAACCAATTTAAATTGAATCGAATAGAAAACCAATTTGAATTGAATCGAATAGAAAACCAATTTGAATTGAATCGAATAGAAAACCAATTTGAATTGAATCGAATAGAAAACCAATTTGAATTGAATAGAAAACCAATTTGAATTGAATCGTATAGAAAACCAATTTGAATTTGAATCGAATAGAAAAAGAAATGAATTTGAATTGAATAGAAAACCAATTTGAATTGAATCGAATAGAAAACCAATTTGAATTTGAATCGAATAGAAAAAGAAATGAATTTAAATTGAATAGAAAACCAATTTGAATTTTAAAACGAATTTATAAGAAAAAATTCAATTTTTATTTGAATTGAAATGGAAGTTGAAATTGTTTTTGAAACGAATTCAAAACTGTTTATAAAACTCGTTTTAGATAGGAATCGACGAAATATATATTATATTATATATATATATATAATGGCCTGAATAGAACGCGCCGCGCCGCGGCAGTTCACGAATTTATCGAAATGAACTAGTTTTGAACTAAAATTAAAACCCATTTATTTTTAAATAAATAAATTGGATTTGAAATGGGTTGTAAATAGAATTGATTTGTGGGTTTATCGTGAAGGGTGTTTTACATGACACTTGTTCTTTAACCCGATAATCAATAGAATGTGATTTGGGTTTGTCATGAACTGTGTTTTAAAAGACATTAGTTCTTTAACCCAGTAAAAGGTGTTTTAATGAATCTGCAATTAGATTGAAATGGGAATTGATAATTTAAATTATCAAATTTGGAAAATGAGCGAGAATGGAGTATCACCAGTTTTGCTCCAAAGCGATAGTTAAATCTTTAATTAGATTTGAACGTGAAATGGTAATTAATTTTAACGATAACACCATAGTATTAGATATGGAGTATCACCAGTTTTTCTCCAAAGCGATAGTTATACCTTTAATTAGATTTGATCGTGAAATGGTAACTAATTTTACCGATAACACCATAGTATTAGATATGGAGTATCACCAGTTTTGTTCGAAAGCGATAGTTAAATCTTTAATTGGATTTGAACGTGAAATGGTAATTAATTTTACCGATAACACCATAGTATTAGATATGAAGTATTACCAGTTTTGCTTCATGGGATGAATAGGTTGGGATTGGGAAATAAAATAAATAATTACTTCGGTGTGGTTCGCTAATCTCGACTAGCTTGGAAAACCATAATTTGGTTTGAAATGGCATCCAAAGGAAGATTAAAGGATAAATTTTAAAGAATTTATCTTGGATAAAATTAATGGGAACCTTTCCCTAAGAATATGAAATTTGCGGTTAGTGGTTGCTGAATTGGAATGAGGCGTATGTTGTGTTTGTGTAACATTTGTTTTTAATATACGCGGGTTGTTCGGAAAGTCCGGGTTTATACCCATTCTGAATAACCGATTCGACGATATGTCGAAGATGAAGACAGTGGTTGAAGACCGGAAGTCTTCACATCGTTTGGGTGATTACTGATGATCTTGATTGGGCTGTACACCCAAGATGAGGGAATCAGTTAGTGGTCGTCCAGACGTACTTGGAGATCGATGGATATGCGAGGAAAGTGCCTCCGGTTTCGTTCTGACCCAGAACGAACTTGTAAATGGATTGTGTGTCTGACATTGGATTTTATTCTGTGTTGATTGATTTCTGTTAAATATATATCTGTTTGGCGGCGGAGAATTTATTCTCTTGCTTAACGCCCTTCTCTGAGACGTACGAGCTTAGAGGTTATATATCGATAGATATCAATCGCATGGCATGAATTGCCTATGTGGCATGCTAAGATGCAATGATCAAGGCTTCTGTTGAAAAGCAAAGTCTTGTGGTTGATGATCAAAGCACGGCCTTTGTGGCGTAGCTTTGTGTATAACGTGAATTCGCGAGCCCCACACCTCGGTATGAGTTAAAAACGGGATACGGACTACAGGGAGAGCACGACGTTTCTTTCTAGCTATGGTGGTGTCAGTGACTTACCAGCCCTGACATTTATATATTTTTCACCTATGTGGTTGCTGGATGAGGCGCCTCGATTTTAGGTCTGTAAGGACCGGGAAATGTGTGTTCAGGAATTGACAATCCTCAAACGTAAGAGAGGACCGGCCCTGAAGCATCCAGGGGTTACCCAGAGTGTGTAGTCCCGAGGCATTTGCTAGAGTGTCTCGAAGCGGAGAGGAGCCTGCCCCTTGCCTCGACTCATGACGGAAATCCAATTTCCAATACGTGTATTTCGGCTTTATTTGTAGAGCCTAGTATGGCGACATAGTGGGATGGGGCACTTATGCCGTCTATGATTGATATTTATGATTGAAATTGTTTTCACACTATACACTTATTATAGTATCAAATGATTTGTTTTTAAAACGTACCAAGCATGTTTGGCTATTATAAGGGAAAACCCTATCCTCCGGCTTGCGTTGCATTGTGTGATGGGACCTGGGTCTTATAATAGCTTCATTTTTCGAAAAAGCATTGCGTTGTTTATTCTATGCACAGGTGTTCTTGGGAGGAAACCCGTTCCGTGTTATACGGCGTGGTCCCTTGAATTACTCTCTTTTAAAGTAAAATTTTAAATAACTGTTTTAGTTCTCACACCAGTCACATGACTGACTTGGAGTTTATTGTTTTAACCTAAACTCTGGGTTCCCCTATTTTCCGCACGGGCAGCTAGTAGTTTTGGTTTTGCAGATTTATATTCACAGGATCCTGGTTTACAGCTGGAATGGTATCCGGAAAGCTCTGTATCCGTATATCACCTTCAGTTGTGCTTTGTATTATTTTCCGCTGCTATGTAATTTATTGTAATCTATGATATTTATGAATGTAATTTATTCATTTATACTCTGTATATTCTTGTATTCTGATGGAATTGTTGTAATAGCAATGAAATGTTCTTCTGTTTGTGTTCTGATTTGTCCTGTTCTCAAACGATCAGGTGTTTCGAACAGTCTAGATCGGTTTAACGACTGATTCGGATCGAGCGAAATTCCTTGCCGTCACATTTGGTATCAGAGCTTTGGTGTACGGAGCTCGAGAACAAGACACATTAGAACCATACAAAAGAATTCATCAGATATTGGATTAGTAATATCCAATTAGAATGACTCGTTAGAGATAGGATCAGTAGTATCCTAGTAAGAGTGTGAAGAGTGTATTTTTTTCAAATGAAAACAATTTTGTTTTGAAATTTAAATCATTTTATACGTATTTGAATATTTATTTATTTTGAATTTGGACAATCGAGTATATAAAGGTTTTGCATATACGCGTCATGAACGTATATTCGAAGTTTTAATATACTGGATAGATATAGAATCACACTCTAGTCGCACGGGCCTGATTCTGATGATTGACGCGTCATCATCAGTAATTATTTTTGTGTGTCGAAGGTGTGATATCTATATATTTCCATTAGACTGGTGTGAGAACCAAAACTAATATAGCTAGAACACTTTGTTGTGGAGTGGCATCAAAAACATGATTTTCCGTATATGTATCAAATTTATGAATTTGAAACGTTAAATTCACTAATTGATTGATGTTTGTGTTGTTTGTTTATTTGTTTGACAATTTTGAACCATTATGCCTAATTGAATCAAATATTGAACTGTATCGAAAATTGGTCGCATTTGCTTGTATATACATGTACTTACATTGAACAGGTCATAGCAAGGAGGCTAGAGCAGAGAATAAAATTTGTTTGCCCGACAAATAGGTACATGTTTACTATAATTTACTGTTTTGTTTGGGTGATGATGATTTTATGAGCCTATTGGCTAGCCGCTTGGCTTTTTCTTTTTTGAGATCAGAAGGCCTATATGGCAATTTCGGGATTTTCCCGTGGCTCCCGGTGCAGGGGAGGTTATGGCGAAATTTTTCGAAAATTTAGGGTGTTAGCCAAATTTTTGAAAATTTGAAAATTCTCAGAAACTGAAAAGTTGGAGAATGGAAGCCAGATCGAACGTAGATTTGATTAATCAAACCACTTTCGATTTTGTTCCTTTTCGGGGACGAAAAGTTTTAAGTGGGGGAGATTGTAATAACCCGGAAATTCTGGACCAGTTTAAAAATTTTATTTTGGCAATTATAGCGAAGTTTGAACATTTAAAATGAATTATTTTAAATAATATCGACGAAAAATTATTTTGAATATAATTAGAACATATATATATTTTACGCGTCGTCGTTAGAATATAAATATTTATAAATAATTATAAATAGAATTGAAAATGGCGCGGTAGTTCGATAATCCGATTTCAAACTTCAATTGAATGTATCGGGTGCAAAACAATCCGGATTTTAGTGAAACCAAAAATAATTGGATCTATTTGAGAATATCTTTCCAACGAATCCAAAAAATCAAAAATTCATAGCGGGGATCAAAAGATATGTCCAGTTGAAAATTCTAAATAGTCGCTATGGAATTCGGGCCCATAAAAATAGTCATTTTGCAAACGACCTCGGATTTCGACGAAACCACTTTTGTTGGATCCGCAGTGTCAAGTTATTGCTAGATTCCAAATTCCATAATTTTTCGAGTCAATATGTGAGCGTGGCAAAGGAAAACGCGTTTGACCAGTTTCAGTTGATTTTAATCGACTGGAAAATGGCCATTTTTCCAACAGTCTCAGAATTCGACGAAACTAGTTTTGTTAGAACCGTATCGTAAATACGAAGCTAGAAATAATTTTTTGGGAATTTTTAGAGTCCGTATGTGGCCCCGGTAAATTGAAATGCGTGTTCAAATTCAATATATAGAGTTATATGTTGATTTTGACGGAAACTGATCGAAACGATCGAATCAGCTTGTGATACATATCCCATTGTTTTCAGAATGGGGGTAATACGCTATGGACGACAAGCGGTGGACCTAGTTAATAGGTCGTATGTAAAAGTCAACTTTTTGAATTAAATAATTAAATAAAAAAATATCTTCCTCTCCCTTAACCTGTTGCCCCCCCCCTCTATTCTTCAAATTCGTTCAGAAATAAATAAATAAAAAGGAAAGAAGAGGGCGACGGAGAAGAAAAGGGGAGGAGCCGCCACTCCTCCCATAGTCGGCCGCCCCCAAGAAGCGAGACCCCCCCTCTCTTCATCGACCGCCGCCAGGAAGCGAAGAAGCCCCCCTACCCTGCAGTCGACGCGAAGAAGCCCCCCTTCTGCCTGCTCCGACCGAGCTGCTGCACCCCCTCTGACGCCGGCCACCACCTCCGACGAATCCCAGCAAAGCCCCTCCTTCCCCTTTTGTCAACATACAGTGAGTTTTACCCTTTTTCATTTTATTTTGTTTTATTTTATCATGATAGGAAAATCTGAAGTTATATACGGAAAATCTGGATTTCTATGTAGCGAAAAGGTTGAATTTTTAGAAAAGAAAAAAAAAGGATTAGAATTTTTGTATGAGGAAAATATAATTTTTATGTGATGAGAAGATTAAAAATATAATCTTTTATATTGTAGAAGGATAAAAATATGATTTTTACATAGTAGAAACTATAAAAATGTAATCTTTATAAGATAGAAAATATAAAAATATCATCTTTGTATATGTAGCGAAATAAAAATCTGATTTTTATTATATATACGTTGAAATAAAGAGGTGATTTTTGAAAAGGCGAAATCTATATTTTTGAAAAGGCGAAATCTATATTTTTGAAAAGGCGAAATCTTTATATGAAGAATAGCGGGATAGAAATAGAATTTTTATCCATATAGCGTGAAAGTAAAAATTCGATTTTTATATATTGAATAGCATAGTAAAAAATCGATTTTTATATATTGAATAGCGAAGTAAAAATTCAATTTTTATATATGGAATAGCGAAGTAAAAATTCAATTTTTAAATATATGAAGGGATTATAAAAATATGATTTTTAAAATTGAAAGTAAACAAATAAAAATGTGATTTTTATTTTAAAAAGACAGCAATATAAAAATGTGTGATTTTTATATGTAGTGGCTAAGGGCAACGAAGGTGATAAAAAGGCGAGAACGATGAAGATTTCTATCAATGAAGTGTCGTGGAGTAGGATAGCTATTGGTGAGAACTTCTCACTCTTCAATTTCTTTATCTAGTTATTTATATATACTAGGATGCAGACGGTGTTTAGTAGCACCCGACACCCGTCATCCACAGACCATGGATGGCTTGTTTGTTAAATTGATTGGTTGTGTAGTTGGTTAGATTATTTGGTTTGAACTGAATTGTTTGGTGAAATGGAATGATTTGATTGATGTGTGAATGGCGTGGGCCTTCACTAGACCGGGGATAAGGCTAGGCCTTGTCCCGTTTCTAGTATCGTGCCGTTATGCCGCCGAAATTTTCTAAAATATGTTAGAAAAATAAAAATATCATTTTATTGAATAAATGAACTAAATAGGATATTCATTTACAAATCAGACATTTGTTTATGTACACTGATTTGACTGATATTGAATGGGACGATAAATTTTACACATCGCCCAACTGCACAAATAATATTCAATGTTCGTGGATTGAAACCCCACACGGGTGTTGGGATGATATTTGGCGTACACTAATCCCAATTATTTAGTTTTATGTCGATCGATTGGTCGACAGACTGTGTAAGCGTTAATTATTTATATTTAATGCTTATGCAGTTGTGTGGTGCACTTTGGATGATGGTTGTTGATTTATCGTTGCTATTATATACATGTGTTGTATGGAATCCATATAATTAACATTATATGGTAATTGATTGGGCCTCATTCCAATTGGGAAAATAAAGAATATTATAAAATATAAATTCATGTGTTGACAGTACTCATTTGTTGAGATTAGTCATGTGTTGAAATAAATATAGATTCATGTGTTGAACGAAATATCTTAACAATAAAATTTACATCTTTATCATATATAAAATTAGAAACTAACTGGAAAATAGATAAGATGAGTGGTTTCCTGGGTATTGATCTGATGTTGGTTTCGGCCTTCGGGGTTAATGCTTAGGGAATCGTTCTCTTACTAATTTACGGTTGGAGTCTGATCAAGAATTAAACGATAGAAATCAAAATTTTATAAAATATATTAAATAGCAAAAATAGTCATGTGTTGACAGCACTCATGTGTTGAGATTAGTCATGTGTTGAAAGAAATATAGATTCATGTGTTGAATAGAATAAATATTCATTTGTTGAATAGGATAACGAAGTTATTGAAAAATATAAAGCCGTGTTGATTAGAGTTGCGCTATTTTGACGTGAACGATATTTATATCGATTATATTCATTTTTATAATGAATATAGAAAAGGAAGTGATTTCAAATTATAACGTTTTGAAAATATTATCATTTGTATATCGATGAAGTGGAATATTCAATTATAATTTGAAATTGAATATGAAGTTGAAATTGTTTTGGAAATCGAATTTAAAACGAATTATAAAATATGTTTTGAATTGAAATCGACTAAATATATATAATATATATGTTATATATATAATGGCCTGAATAGAACGCGCCGCGCCGCAGAAGTTCGTGAATTTCGACCATTGACTTCGAATGGATATTGCGGGAGATCCGACCGTCGGATTCTCCTAAAACCGGAACCGTTGGGTTCGTATTGAAAAGAGATTTCCAATGAATATTAGAAATTTGAAATATAACGATTGGATTTGGAATTATGTCCAAATCAGATTTGGAAAAGGTCGCTGTAAGTGCAGTTCGGTGGCAGTTATTGAAAACCGACTGTACGGGCCTTGATAAAATTATTAAAAATATCAATTAGTGTAAAATCATAAGAAATGATTTGGGAAGAACTAGGATGAAAAACTCCACATTTGTAAAGATAAAAATATATTTTTATCAAAATGAACTAGTTTATAACAAGAAAAATAATCCAATATTTTTAAATTAAATAAATTGGATTTGTGAATGGTTTTAATATAACCAGAATTTCCAATATACGAATTGGAATGGATTTGAATCGAAATTATCTTCGGAATATTTCGATGTTGGATTTCGTGATTATACAGATATGGTCGTGGAAATTTGAAAGATATATTTATATCGTTATTTCCAAAGCGATATTTGTGGGTTTCAGAAATTGATATTGAATATAAGCCGATATATTTTCTATTCAGAGCCTTGTATTTAATATCAAATGGGATTTGGGTTTGTCGTGAATGGTGTCTTCATCAACACTGTTCTTAAACCCCATTGAGAAAAGATTAAACCTTTTTATTTAGATTTAATGAAGTATACCAATTAATTAATATATTTAATTGGAATTGAATTAGAATTGATTAGTGGGTTTATCGTGAATGGTGATTTAAATAACACTTGTTCTTTAACCCGATAATAAATAGAATGTGATTTTGGTTTTTCGTGAACTGTGTTTTAAATGAAATTAGTTCTTTAACCCAGTAAAAGGAGTTTTAATGAATCTGTAATTAGATTGAAATGTGAATTGATAATTTAAATTATCAAATCTGGAAAGTGATCGAGAATGGAGTATCACCAGTTTTGCTCCAAAGCGATAGTTAAATCTTTAATTAGATTTGAACGTGAAATGGTAATTAATTTTACCGATAACACCGTGGTGTTAGATATGGAGTATTACTAGTTTTGCTCCATGGGGTGAATAGGTTAGGATTGGGAAATAAAATAAATAATTACTTCGGTGTGGTTCGCTAATCCCGACTAGTTTGGAAAACCATCATATGGTTTGAATTGACATCCAAAGGAAGATTAAATAATAAATTTAAAAGGAATTATCTTTGATAAAATTAATGGGAACCTTTCCCTAAGAATGTGAAATTTAGAAACTATCTGTATGTTAGCTAAGAAGGATGGTTTCCTGGGTAGTGATCTGATGTTGGTTTCGGCCTTCGGGGTTAATATTTGGGGAATCGTTCTCTTGCTAATTTACGGTTAGTGACTGATGAATTGGAATGAGGCGTATGTTGTGTTTGTGTAACATTTGTTTATTATATACGCGGGTTATTCGGAAAGGCCGAGTTTATACCCATTCTGAATAACCGATTAGACGATATGTCGAAGATGAAGACGGTGGTTGAAGACCAGAAGTCTTCACATCGTTTGGGTGATTAATGATGATCTTGATTGGACTGTACACCCAAGAGGAGGGAATCAGTTGGTGATCGTCCAGACGTACTTGGAGATCGATGGATATGCGAGGAAAGTGCCTCTGGTTTCGTTCAGACCCAGAACGAACTTGTAAATGGACTGTGTGTCTGACATTGGATTTTATTCTGTGTTGATTGATCTCTATTAAATATACATCTGTTTGGCAGCAGAGAATTTATTCTCTTGCTTAACGCCCTTCTCTGAGACGTACGAGCTCAGAGGTTGTATATCGATGGACATCTGTAACAACCCGTATTTTCAATAACCTGTTATAACATAAATGGAGGCAGAATTAAACTGTAAAATCTGAATCAAGGGAAACGGGCTATGCCATTGCGTTCGTCTCGGAAAAATACGCGAAATAGAGTCCGAGTTTTCGAAAATCGGAGTCCGAATGACCAAGATATGGCCTTGCGAAGTTTCACGAAAAATTCCCAAATTAAAGTATACTTAATTAAGTGAAATGGGTTGCGCAGAGAAATATATATATTGATATATATATATAATTGAAAATTAAATAAATAAATATGCAAAAATGTTCAAAACAGCGAATTGGGAGAGGGGAATAACCGAACCGGCCGATTTTTGAGGTCGACTCGAGCCCGCTGGGTCGACTAGGGGTTAATCCAGGGTGTTTGGTTGTCAACATGTGGGCCGATTCGCTCAAATGCAGATTTTGCATTTGGATGATTCTCATGGTTCATCTTTAATCTAAAGGCCCTAGATGGTTCCTACACTTGACTTCTTCCCCAAGACATGCTTTGATGGCTTGGATTGAATCTAGGTTTAATCCTATGGCCTAAAACACTTGCCTAATCTATAAATAAGACCCTAACCTATCCTAAATCCTCATTATTCATTCATGCAACTAAACTATGGCAAAATTTTACCTCTCATGGCCTCCACTCTCTTCATAAAATTTCTAAATTGTTTCTATGAGAGATTTTCCATGCATACAAGTGTTTTCAAGCTTGTATGAGTGTCATTAGCTTGCATTCAAGTCAAGTTTCTACATTTGCATCATAAAGCAAGGGTTTTGATCATTTTGGTTCAAGGGTTTTTATGTTAGAGCTTGCATTTTGGGTCTATTTGATTGCATAAGGGCTTTGTCATGTCTTTTGTGCCTTCATAGCAATGTAAGCCCTTTCCCTACTCTTAGATATTAACTATGAAGTTAAATGTTCATGTTGCAAGTTTGGGTTTGATCATTGAGTATGATACATGCTATCATGTCATGCAAGTTTATGAAGTCATTATCTTGATCTTGTGAGCTAAAAGCTACAACCTTTATGTTGAAATGTTGCATTAGGCAACATGAGAACCCTCATAACCTTTATGTCAACTTGCATATGAAGTCATAACCCTTATATGATGATATATGCGAGTTACTAGTCATCATTCCATATCTTTTGTCACCATGATTCGCTTATGTGCCAAGTTTGGGTTTATGCATGTTTTGAGGCTTAAGAATGTAACATGCAAGTTAATGAACACATTTGTGCCTCATTTGCCAACATGATTAACTTGTGGCTTAATATCCATTTTTGTCATGCCTTTGTCAAGTCTCTTCTTTTAATCCATTACATTGTCGCGAATGTATATGCGAGTTAAAAAGCGTTGGGTTATGTTATGGGTAATTTCTAATGACATGAAAATACAACTTGAAAACATGACTTGAAATATAACATGCAAGTTGACATGTAAGTATGCATAAAAACATAAGCTTGGGAATTTACCTATTAAGTTAGGTCTACCCTTTGGGAATTTACCTATTAAGTTAGGTCTACCGAAATGCTTGAAAACGCGTAACATGTTTTGGAAACATGATGGACATGACACTTAGATAATATAAGTGTGGCCAACTCGAGGTTGGGTTGAGTTTGCAACGTAAAACTACCCGGAACCGACCGGCCTAACTAGTAGTTGCAAACAATAGGACCCAATGTGAGAAGTTGGTCATGTTGTGCTTGAACCCGAGGTTAGACCAAGTTGTGGTGTAAAGCTACCCGGAACCGACCGGCTTAACTAGTAACCACAACAAAGTCTAATGTGAGAGGTGAAGGTGCATTAAGTAATTAATGCCACATGATAGGGTTAAGTTAATTTGATTAATGACTCTTAACCAAATATGACATGGGCAAATGGGTTAAGTAAATTGATTAGGCTAATGATACTTAACAAAACATGACAAGGTTGGGTAGGTTAAGTAACTTGATTTGCCTAATGACACTTAACCATTTTTATACGACTAGTGGACGGGGTTAAGTTAACCAACACTTAACCAAACCAACACGTGAATTTGATACGGTTAATTAAGCTTTCCTAATTACACTTAACCGTATAATACAGTTAGGGGATGTGGTTAAGTTAACCTGGACTCAACCCATCCAATTCGGTGATTTTGAAGTGGTTAAGTTAACCAACACTTAATCAATCCAACCCGATAACTTGGTAAGGTTAAGTAAGTTTTCTTAATGACGCTTAACCGAAAAATACAGTTAATGGATGGGGTTAAGATTAGACTCAATTAGTCTAAACATGGAAATCGGATGGGGTTAAGTTAGCCTAGACTTAATTAATCCCACTTGGTAGTTTAATGGGGTTAAGTTAAACACTTAACTAATTTAACATGATGATTTGATGTGGTTAAGTGACCTATACTTAACCAATCTAACTCGTGAATTTATTGAGGTTAAGTTAACCAATACTTAACCAATCCAACGTGATAACATGAAAAGGCTAAGTCACGAATCGTTTGAATACACTTGACCAATTTGACTCAGTAATTTGATAGGGTCAAGTTAATACATACTTAACCAACGTGAACATGGTTTGTAGGGTTAAGTCTTAGACTTGGATACTTAGCCAATTTTGACATGATTTGTAGACGGGTTAAGTCATGAACTTAAGTGACACTTAATCCATTATATAAACCCTATTTCGGAGAATTAGGTAGATAACTGTAAGTAACAAGAATAACGGGAATAAGGCTAAGTGGTAAACCTTAGTTGAAGGATAGCTAAGTAATAATTCTTAGTCAAGGAGATTTGGACCAGTTCATAGATAGATGAGTAACCTGATACGGTAGGTCATCGTTTAAGTATACGAGTACGAGCAAGTATCTGATTTAGATAAAGGCTCCAGCGAACTGGGTAACGAAGCAGCGGCTTCGGGGAACGTGAGGATATTCTTGGTATCCCTCTGTGAGCTGCCAGGTGATCATACTAGGCTCATGAGAGGTTAAGGTCTGCGTTAGAAGAACCAAGAGTATGCCTTGTTTGCTATACGAGCGACCTAAAGACGGGGATGGATAGGGGATAGTCGACGATACACGGTCGTACCCTAGATAGCATTTCGTCAGGCTACCTACCATCTTTGGTCAAGAGTGTACGTATGGAAAGGCAGAGAACACCCAAAAGACCATAATTGCTATCTAATTATGGTTGCGGTAAGGCTTGGATGTGGGTTCGCCAGTGTTGTGTTCTCATACAGGATTTATCCTGTCTTGTCTTTCACTAGTTGAGGGAGTGGTCTCGTGGGACCATAGCCACGTATAAGAAAAACAGACCTTAGCATCTGCATCGGCAGATAAATCGAAAGCTCCCGACCGAGTCCTGTATTTCTTGATTTGCCCTGTGACGGGACTCGGATGGCACGATGTGATACATGTGCATACAGTCATGGAAAAGCGATTCACGATGAATGCGTGGGAAAAAGGGCGCGGTTGGCGGTTAGCGTAATCCCTAGTGGCCCTAGGTGGTTGAACCCAAACCGAGATACGAAAACGTGCAATAGGTAAGCATAATCCCTAGCAGCCCTAGGTAGCATAAGTCCTAGTTGTACAAACAATAATTCATGTTGGAAGACCCTAGCTAGGTTTAGGGTAACAGTCCAAACCGATTTTAAGGATCATGGAACTATGTTAAAGTAATATAGAATCTCATGGGAAAGCCCGTATGGTCTACGGCAAGGGCTGAACATTCACATGGAATAAAACATACAAGTTGAGTAACCTATATATGCGATATATTAGGTTGACATGGACCATTACACGACTTTTGAGTGAGGGTCATTCTTGGTTAACACATGACACGGTGGGGATACTAGTACGTTAGGTGCAGAGCTAAAATACAGGATAGATATCACGGGGCGTTATACGTGACAGATATCTTGGGGATATTATACTTGATAGAAACCTGACGATGTGATACCTTGTTTTATCTTGGCAGCGTAATTTATCATGACACCTTAGTTTATCTGAGTTCAGTAGTTCATCCTGTTATTTTGATTTAGCTTATCTATCTTGTTATCATGCTTATGTTCTTCTCAGTTTCTCATGTCAGTTAACTTTACTAGTTTTTATGCTAATAGTAGATAGGGCTTACTCAGTCTTTTTGACTGACCCGTTTTGTTTCGCCTCTTTTCTTCCGTTTCCCCCCCCACCCCCCCCCCCCCCCCCCCACCCCGAGGTTACAGGGAGGAAATACTGTTGCTTAGTTCGGACTTCTTCTGCTTGAAGGTCATCATGGATGGCTTGGACTTTTCTTGGCTAATGGCTACTTTACTGTTTTTACTTGGGGAATAATTTATGAAAATGTCTTTATGCTTCTTTACTATTGCAAGACAGGTTTTGATGTACTCTGATGTAAAAGGCTTTAGACCTTATTTATTCATGTTATGAAAGTTTGATTTTGCTTCCGCTATTTTATATGTTCTGTCTTGTGATATTTCTGTGCATGTTTACCAATAATGCCCCTCTAAAGCTAGTGCATTCCTTTGCGAGTGACCCTAGCGGAGGCGGGGTGTTACACGTGGTATCAGAGCAGAAGGTTACCTGACTGGGCAAAAGTTTTTAAAGACCTTCTGAAAACTATTTGAAAAAAACCGTTTACAAAGAAGCATTTTTCAAGAAAATTTTCTTTTAAAAGAAAAACGCCATTCCCCAAAGGCCATTAGCACTATCCTTGTTTCCTTAATTGAATCTCTTTTCCTTTCTTTCCTCCATCTGTAGTCACAGTGGTTTTAACTGCGACTAGTCTTTTCTATCTACGAAAGTGTTTTCCATACGATGTAGGTGGTTCTCGAGAGACCAGTGGCCGCGTTATAAGAAAGGATCGTGAGAAAGAGGATAAAGGATATGAGCTTAAGGATGAGCAACTTGTTGGTATGGCTCAACCCAGAACGAGAGAGAAAGATGAACAATGAAACCCATGACGAGAGAGTACCTTTGGTATGATGGATAGTTAAGTATTATGGGACAAGGACAAGACCATCGTGAAGACAATTGTATACCCTCACTAGAGTACCTGAGTAGGGGGATAACATCCTTGTGGAAAGTTTAGTTATTCTTTTCTATCATCCCGCCAAGACTTAGTTTTGATCCCCGCATCATTTAAGTCCGCTTCGGTAGTTGAGTCTCTGCACCTTAAGTACTAGCGTAATAGAGGATCCCATTTTTGTCTCAAAGTCCTATTGGAGAATCGGTCCATTTATTCATGGCTTGTTTGGATTTGGGAATGTCTATGCCAAGTGTTGAGTTTGGAAATAATGCTTATGTTTATAAGCTATGGATGGATTCTAGGGATGAAGTGGTTATCCAGTAGGGGGTGCCATTCTCGGTTTTGATAGGAGGGTAGTTAGACCTTTTGACTAGCCTTGGTAATGCCCTCGAAGTACCGAGTAACCTTTTTGAGGTTCTGTCATGACTAGTTACTTAGAATCCCTTGATGCCTTTATTGGAAATTTGAAGCCCGATCGAGTGGTGTTCGCCAATAAGACGGATGGTTTACTTCATTTATGCATGGGTTATAGAGATCACCCTAGTAAGTGCGCATGATAACCTGATTGACATCTGTTTACTTTCAAGAGAAAGTTCTTCTACATGGAATGCCTTATAGTATATAAACGAGATCCAAGATTCACTAGTGAATTTGGAAAGCTTGCATGAGATCATGAGTACGCAGTCATGTTTGCGACAAGTATTCTAGGAAAAAGGATAAGTGCAAGTGGAACGAGAGGCGACGAAGAAATGAGTTCCAGCTCATGTTATGGAAACAGGAAATAAGAAGCTACGAAATCGGGAAGTTAAAAGACGGTCAAGGCACAATGGAATTAAGCTCAAGGAAATATGACTTTGATGGCCAAAGACTAGATACGCGCATGATATCTCTTTTTGGGAGTATATCCTTGATCCCTGTTTTCTGTAGAGCTTACTTGTAGGCTATCTTTTGTGGACATCCTCTTGGTCCTATTTTCTGTTACAAACCCCGTAAGGAGTTTGCCCTGTTTATCTTCTCGACCCTGTTTCAGGGAATTCTAGGTAGAACCCTATGGATGTAAACATGTATTTGAAACATGTTATGATTGATATGGTTGCAAGTGGTTGCAAGTGGTTGCTCGTGGATGCGCGAATACACATTAGATACTAGCTCGACTCGGTCACATTTCATATTGCATATGCACGAGTATTTATACTTGTTTATGGATGAAATCGAATGTATTATCATGCGGTTGTTGCATATGAATGAATGATTGTGCACGCATATAGTATCTATATGACTAGGACTATTTGCATACATGTTGGATTCATGGCACTATACATATTTTGCATTAGAAAGATTATTCAGGCCTGATCATTAGCATTAGCTAAGGAACATGTACACACACGTTTTGCATATATTCATACAACATTAGAAATCATCTAAGGACAATGGTTGCTTGTGGATGATGTTTTGAGTAGATGGATGATGGATGGTAGGATATGTTCTTCCTAACTTGGAGATTTCGGGGACGAAATCCTAAAAGGTGGGGAGAATGTAACAACCCGTATTTTCAATAACCTGTTATAACATAAATGGAGGCATAATTAAACTGTAAAATCTGAATCAAGGGAAAAGGGCTATGCCATTGCGTTCGTCTCGGAAAAATACGCGAAATAGAGTCCGAGTTTTCGAAAATCGGAGTCCGTATGACCAAGATATGGCCTCGCGAAGTTTCACGAAAAATTCCCAAATTAAAGTATACTTAATTAAGTGAAATGGGTTGCGCAGAGAAATATATATATATATATTGATATATATATATATATACATAATTGAAAATTAAATAAATAAATATGCAAAAATGTTCAAAACAGCGAATTGGGAGAGGGGAATAACCGAACCGGCCGATTTTTGAGGTCGACCCAAGCCCGCTGGGTCGACTAGGGGTTAATCCAGGGTGTTTGGCTGTCAACCCGTGGGCCGATTCGCTTAAATGCAGATTTTGCATTTGGATGGTTCTCATGGTTCATCTTTAATCTAAAGGCCCTAGATGGTTCCTACACTTGACTTCTTCCCCAAGACATGCTTTGATGGCTTGGATTGAATCTAGGTTTAATCCTATGGCCTAAAACACTTGCCTAATCTATAAATAAGACCCTAACCTATCCTAAATCCTCATTATTCATTCATGCAACTAAACTATGGCAAAATTTTACCACTCATGGCCTCCACTCTCTTCATAAAATTTCTAAATTGTTTCTATGAGAGATTTTCCATGCATACAAGTGTTTTCAAGCTTGTATGAGTGTCATTGGCTTGCATTCAAGTCAAGTTTCTACATTTGCATCATAAAGCAAGGGTTTTGATCATTTTGGTTCAAGGGTTTTTATGTTAGAGCTTGCATTTTGGGTCTATTTGATTGCATAAGGGCTTTGTCATGTCTTTTGTGCCTTCATTGCAATGTAAGCCCTTTCCCTACTCTTAGATATTAACTATGAAGTTAAATGTTCATGTTGCAAGTTTGGGTTTGATCATTGAGTATGATACATGCTATCATGTCATGCAAGTTTGTGAAGTAATTATCTTGATCTTGTGAGCTAAAGCTACAACCTTTATGTTGAAATGTTGCATTAGGCAACATGAGAACCCTCATAACCTTTATGTCAACTTGCATATGAAGTCATAACCCTTATATGATGATATATGCGAGTTACTAGTCATCATTCCATATCTTTTGTCACCATGATTCGCTTATGTGCCAAGTTTGGGTTTATGCATGTTTTGAGGCTTAAGAATGTAACATGCAAGTTAATGAACACATTTGTGCCTCATTTGCCACCATGATTAACGTGTGGCTTAATATCCATTTTTGTCATGCCTTTGCCAAGTCTCTTCTTTTAATCCATTACGTTGTCGCGAACGTATATGCGAGTTTAAAAGCGTTGGGTTATGTTATGGGTAATTTCTAATGACATGAAAATACAACTTGAAAACATGACTTGAAATATAACATGGAAGTTGACATGTAAGTATGCATAAAAACATAAGCTTGGGAATTTACCTATTAAGTTAGGTCTACCCTTTGGGAATTTACCTATTAAGTTAGGTCTACCGAAATGCTTGAAAACGCGTAACATGTTTTGGAAACATGATGGACATGACACTTAGATAATATAAGTGTGGCCAACTCGAGGTTGGGTTGAGTTTGCAACGTAAAACTACCCGGAACCGACCGGCCTAACTAGTAGTTGCAAACAATAGGACCCAATGTGAGAAGTTGGTCATGTTGTGCTCGAACCCGAGGTTAGACCAAGTTGTGGTGTAAAGCTACCCGGAACCGACCGGCTTAACTAGTAACCACAACAAAGTCTAATGTGAGAGGTGAAGGTGCATTAAGTAATTAATGCCACATGATAGGGTTAAGTTAATTTGATTAATGACTCTTAACCAAATATGACATGGGCAAATGGGTTAAGTAAATTGATTAGGCTAATGATACTTAACAAAACATGACAAGGTTGGGTAGGTTAAGTAACTTGATTTGCCTAATGACACTTAACCATTTTTATACGACTAGTGGACGGGGTTAAGTTAACCAACACTTAACCAAACCAACACGTGAATTTGATACGGTTAATTAAGCTTTCCTAATTACACTTAACCGTATAATACAGTTAGGGGATGTGGTTAAGTTAACCTGGACTCAACCCATCTAATTCGGTGATTTTGAAGTGGTTAAGTTAACCAACACTTAATCAATCCAACCCGATAACTTGGTAAGGTTAAGTAAGTTTTCTTAATGACGCTTAACCGAAAAATACAGTTAATGGATGGGGTTAAGATTAGACTCAATTAGTCTAAACATGGAAATCGGATGGGGTTAAGTTAGCCTAGACTTAATTAATCCCACTTGGTAGTTTAATGGGGTTAAGTTAAACACTTAACTAATTTAACATGATGATTTGATGTGGTTAAGTGACCTATACTTAACCAATCTAACTCGTGAATTTATTGAGGTTAAGTTAACCAATACTTAACCAATCCAACGTGATAACATGAAAAGGCTAAGTCACGAATCATTTGAATACACTTGACCAATTTGACTCAGTAATTTGATAGGGTCAAGTTAATACATACTTAACCAACGTGAACATGGTTTGTAGGGTTAAGTCTTGGACTTGGATACTTAGCCAATTTTGACATGATTTGTAGACGGGTTAAGTCATGAACTTAAGTGACACTTAATCCATTATATAAACCCTATTTCGGAGAATTAGGTAGATAACTGTAAGTAACAAGAATAACGGGAATAAGGCTAAGTGGTAAACCTTAGTTGAAGGATAGCTAAGTAATAATTCTTAGTCAAGGAGATTTGGACCAGTTCATAGATAGATGAGTAACCTGATACGGTAGGTCATCGTTTAAGTATACGAGTAGGAGCAAGTCTCTGATTTAGATAAAGGCTCCAGCGAACTGGGTAACGAAGCAGCGGCTTCGGGGAACGTGAGGATATTCTTGGTATCCCTCTGTGAGCTGCCAGGTGATCATACTAGGCTCATGAGAGGTTAAGGTCTGCGTTAGAAGAACCAAGAGTATGCCTTGGTTGCTATACGAGCGACCTAAAGACGGGGATGGATAGGGGATAGTCGACGATACACGGTCGTACCCTAGATAGCATTTCGTCAGGCTACCTACCATCTTTGGTCAAGCGTGTACGTACTGAAAGGCAGAGAACACCCAAAAGACCATAATTGCTATCTAATTATGGTTGCGGTAAGGCTTGGATGTGGGTTGGCCAGTGTTGTGTTCTCATACAGGATTTATCCTGTCTTGTCTTTCACTAGTTGAGGGAGTGGTCTCGTGGGACCATAGCCACGTATAAGAAAAACAGACCTTAGCATCTGCATCGGCAGATAAATCGAAAGCTCCCGACCGAGTCCTGTATTTCTTGATTTGCCCTGTGACGGGACTCGGATGGCACGATGTGATACATGTGCATACAGTCATGGAAAAGCGATTCACGATGAATGCGTGGGAAAAAGGGCGCGGTTGGCGGTTAGCGTAATCCCTAGTGGCCCTAGGTGGTTGAACCCAAACCGAGATACGAAAACGTGCAATAGGTAAGCATAATCCCTAGCAGCCCTAGGTAGCATAAGTCCTAGTTGTACAAACAATAATTCATGTTGGAAGACCCTAGCTAGGTTTATGGTAACAGTCCAAACCGATCTTAAGGATCATGGAACTATGTTAAAGTAATATAGAATCTCATGGGAAAGCCCGTATGGTCTACGGCAAGGGACTGAACATTTACATGGAATAAAACATACAAGTTGAGTAACCTATATATGCGATATATTAGGTTGACATGGACCATTACACGACTTTTGAGTGAGGGTCATTCTTGGTTAACACATGACACGGTGGGGATACTAGTACGGTAGGTGCAGAGCTAAAATACAGGATAGATATCACGGGGCGTTATACGTGACAGATATCTTGGGGATATTATACTTGATAGAAACCTGACGATGTGATACCTTGTTTTATCTTGACATCGTAATTTATCATGACACCTTAGTTTATCTGAGTTCAGTAGTTCATCCTGTTATTTTGATTTAGCTTATCTATCTTGTTATCATGCTTATGTTCATCTCAGTTTCTCATGTCAGTTAACTTTACTAGTTTTTATGCTAATAGTAGATAGGGCTTACTCAGTCTTTTTGACTGACCCGTTTTGTTTCGCCTCTTTTCTTCCGTTCCCCCCCCCCCAGGTTACAGGGAGGAAATACTGTTGTTTAGTTCGGACTTCTTCTGCTTGAAGGTCATCATGGATGGCTTGGACTTTTCTTGGCTAATGTCTACTTTACTGTTTTTACTTGGGGAATAATTTATGAAAATGTCTTTATGCTTCTTTACTATTGCAAGACAGGTTTTGATGTACTCTGATGTAAAAGGCTTTAGACCTTATTTATTCATGTTATGAAAGTTTGATTTTACTTCCGCTATTTTATATGTTCTGTCTTGTGATATTTCTGTGCATGTTTACCAATAATGCCCCTCTAAAGCTAGTGCATTCCTTTGCGAGTGACTCTAGCGGAGGCGGGGTGTTACAACATCAGTCGCATGGACTGAATTGCCTGTGTGGCATGCCTAAGTGGCGAATGATCAAGGCTTCTGTTGAAAAGCAAAGTCTTGTGGTTGATGATCAAAGTATGGCCTACGTGGCATAGCTTTGTGTATAACGTGAATTCGCGAGCCTCACACATCGATATGAGTCAAAAACAGGATAGTGACCGCTGGGAGAACACGACGTTTCTTTCTAGCTACGGTGGTGTCAGTGCTTAAACAGGCTGACATTTATATTATTTTCACCTTTGTGGTTGTTGGATTGCGAGGCGCCTCGATTATAGGTCTGTAAGGACCGGGAAACGTGTGTTCAGGAATTGCCAATCTTCAAACGTAAGAGAGGACCGGCCCAGTCGATTCCAAGAGTTACCCACAATGTGTAGTCCTGAGGCATTTGCTAGAGTGTCTCGAAGCGGAGAGGAGCTTGCCCCTTGCCTCGACTCATGACGGAAATCCAATTTCCAAAACGAGATATTTCGGTTTTATTTATAGAGCCTAGTATGGCGACATAATGTATGGTACCCATGCCGTCTATGAATGATATTTATGATTGAAATTGTTTTGACACTATACACTTATTATAGTATCAAATGATTTGTTTTAAACGTACCAAGCATGTTTGGCTATTATAAGGGAAAACCCTATCCTCCGGCTTGCGATGCATTGTATGATGGGACCTGGGTCTTATAATAGCTTCATTTTTCGAAAAAGCATTGCGTTGTTTATTCTAAGCACTGGTATTCTTGGGAGGAAACCCGTTCCGTGTTATACGGCGTGGTCCCTTGAATTACTCTCTTTTAAAGTAAAGTTTTAATGACTGTTTTAGTTCTCACACAGGTCACATGACTGACCTGGAGTTTATTGTTTTAACCTAAACTCTGGGTGCCCTTATTTTCGACACGGGCAGCTAGTAGTTTTGGTTTTGCAGATTTATATTCACAGAATCCTGGTTTACAGCTAGAACGGTACCCGGAAAGCTCTGTATCCGTGTATTACTTCTAGTTGTGTTTTGTATTGTTTTTCCGATGCTATGTAATTTATTGTAATCTCTGATATTTATCGAATTTATTTTTATTATTCATACTCTGTATATTCTTGTATTCTGATGGAATTGTTGTAATATACAATGAAATGTTCTTCTGTCTGCGTTCCAATTTGTCATGTTCTCAAAACGATCAGGGGTTTCGAACGGTCTTGATCGTTTTAACGACTATTCAGATCGAGCGAAATTCCTTACCATTACAGTTTATAATCGAATATTTTCTGAGTTAGACCCAGAGCTCCTACCACTACCACTAAGGAGCAACTGGGATAGATATTGTCTAGTACCTAGATATCTACGACCCTAAGAAAAATTAAATTTTAGAAATTAACTTTCTAACTTACTGCTAAAGTTATGGAAAGTCAAATCATAAAACTATGCGTTCATACCTCAAATTTCTAAAAATTATTTTGAATCCAAATCCTTAATTAAATATTCCTTTTCCCACCTCATCCAATTATCTTGCTAAAATATCATCTTGATCATTTTGAAATTCTTTTGTACTTAGTACAAATTCAGGTTCAAATTAAGAGATAAATTAATATACTCGTTTCAAATTCAAAACCATGTCACTAATCTACCTGTCCATAGTTTGGTCAAAGCAGGGCAAATAGAAGGATTCAAGAATGAAATTGAACAAAAATCCAAGCATGAAAATCAGGGAGACAGTGATCATCAAAAGATGACAACGAGTCAAGCTAAACCCAGCGACAAGCGAAGAATTATATTTCAAGAACACACATTCTATTTCAATTTTAATTCAAATTGTTTTCAATCCATTTACAAGTTAAATTTATACTCATTTAGTATTCTTACTTTGAATTCCTTACCCAGAGTATTAAAATAATCAAGGGGCTTAAATTTACCTAACCTGGGTCATTCTTATTCTTATTAAGTTTCGGCGAGGGTTTTACTCAAATTAAGTTATTTATTCCTATATAAGATTATAAATGCCTACCAATTCATGAGTTAAGGAAAGTTTCTAATATTTCCATATGTTAATTTAGACTCATAAATTTAATAACACGTTGATTTTATGATCAAAGACACTCTCTCTCAAGCGTAATATTCCCAAATCTCATTCTAGAGTATTTCTAACCTTACCTCTAATGAGAAATCATAACTCTGATGAGTCATTACTTTTGTTCAAATATGTAGTACCCCATTGCTTTGAATAAACCAAAGCTATGATACCAAAAATGTAACGACCCGACATTTTACCCGGTTCTCACCGGTAACTAAACCAACTTAAACCATTAATAAAGATGGATGGTTATCGGTACTAACACATTTGCACAAAAAATAACATAACTTTTCATTTCATTGCCATAATATAACAACAGAGTTATAGGGAATACATCAGAGTACAACATAAGCTCAGCAGAAATCAATTCTTTAGTGGACAAAGAAAACCCAAAATAAAGCTCTAGTTCCAATCCTGAATCCAACTCTGAATGCTAAACCTGCAAGCTAAGCTACTGGTTGCTCATGCAATATTATGGGCACCCAGAGTTTAGGTGTGGGAACAATAAACTCCAGGTCTATCATAGGACTGCTGTGAGAACTCAAAACAATAGTTATTTAGGATTCAGTTTAAAGTTAGGTAATTCAACGGATCATGCCGCTAATACGGAATGGGTTTACTCCATATGAATCCCCGTGCGTAAAAATTCGCTATGACTTTTGAAAAATGAAACTACCATAAGTTCTCGTGGCACACACACAATGCAAAAACACACATGGGCGAGGTTTCTCCTTATGATAGTAAAAAATGCTTGATACGTGAAAATCATCTTTCAATACTATAATATAGTGTGAAAAATCCTTTCGAAAGTAAATGTATCAATCTTAGCCAGCATAGGTACCATATACTATACTGACATATAGTATACAACTAAAATCGTACGGGCTCGTAGCGAAGATTGAGTTTCCAACAATGATGATGCAAAGGAACTTCCTTCCAAACCAAATTTTGAACACCTCTAGAGGGATGTTCGAGGATCAACTAATGCTCCTCATGCCAACACGAGGCCAGGTTACCCCTTAACTGGGTAACTTAGAGTACGCCTGAGTACGCCATCTTCCGGTCGTTACCGACCTTTCCGAGCGCACGCCAACAACAACCACAAAAGTAGATTATTTTACCACATAGGTTAATACTGGGGCTCCATACCATAGTATACCTTTTATCTAGAAGGAGACAACACCCCATAACCCTGCTGCATTTCTTCATGTTTTGGTCATTTACCAGGGATTGAGGCTTGTCGAGGTCACGATATACACAAAGCTACGCTTAAATAAGACATGCTTTGATCATCCATAGCTCACCACATAACTTAAGTATGCCACATTGTCCAATCACAACGCATCACTAATTTCCATCAATATATAACCTTTAAGCTCATACGTCTTAGAGAAGGGTGTTAAGCAAGAGAATAAATTCTCTGCCACCAAGCAGTTATATATTTAACAGAGATTAGTGCTACACAGTCAATTAAAATGTCAGACACACAATTCATATATGTCTGCTTTGGGTCTGAACGAAACACCAATCCAAAAATCTCCAAATATATTCAAACCTCATGCCACTCATAACCTCGTATCGGGGGATCAGCCCAACCGAGACATCAGTAATCAATCTAAACAATTCAAAGAATCCCGGTCATCATTCGTCGTTTTCCGAGTCTTGAATTTTTTCATAAAGTCGTATTATTACTTGGAATGGTTTTCAAAAATATATTCGATCCTGGTCTTTCCAAATAATAAGCGCAATTTGAATAAAAAAATTACAATTATGGAACACACGGGCTTTCAACCAAATCTCCTTCCATCTTGGATTTTGTTAAAGTAAACTTCTTTAAATCCATTCTCAAATTATAACATAATCCATATTTAACCTTTCTCTTTTTGAAACACATCCCTTAAATTAAAGATAAATTAGCCTCAAAGCCTTAATTAATTTTCCATTTGATAACTCGTTATCAAAAACCCATTTTCCTTTGAAAACCCTTACCCCACATTTCAACCCTAGTTTCCAATTAAATTGGTTTCCAAACATTCAATTCTGTAATCTTAACTAAAAGATTATTCTTCCTTCCCAATTCCTTATTTTTAATTTCCTCAAATCAAAGATTTGGTTAAATCCCCAAATTATGATATGAATTTCAATAACTCAGTCTCACTGGGTTTCAAGAATGATATTATTGAAGATATGATTCACAATAAAACCCAAATCAATAGATATTGAACATAAGTTACATATAATTTGTATCTACTTGTATTCGAAATCAATTCTCATAATCAACGAATACTATAAGTAAGGCATATTGAACATAATATCTTCCAAATTCCTCAAATAGTATATGCTTATGCCAAAGAATTTCATATCAAATATCCGAAGATTATTTCTATCTAACTTATCCTAATCAAATTGGGAAACCCATATCTTAATTTAAAGATTTATCCAACTCTTTGACATTAGATCTGGATAGAAATATCGTCCACTTATATTTAATTAATCTATGTATCCAACTCACACTATAAACGGAATAACGTTGAATTACCTTTTAAATCCCTCAAATAGTAAGAGTCATCATCTACCGGATTAATATCAAACATCCAAAGATTTATCTCCAACCATATCCGATTATTTCAAATTGAAAACCCCGTTTTAGTATCAAGTAAATCAATTTAATTTCCATATAAAACATTTTCAATACTTTTTAATCTTTGAAAACATTCCACCAATCATTTATAAATAATTACTTATAGTTCGGGAAACAGCTCGCGGTTTACCACTTCAAAATAGATTATTTTGAAAGAAAGAGTTACCATAGTGTTTCAAAAGCATTACAAAATATCTACCTTAACTACTTTGATCAAAATATCGTTTATCATAGCCAAAACTTAAAGTTTATGATTCAAAACACTTTTACATAATTTTTAATGATTTTACCATTTTTCCATACTTTTATAACATTTAAAATAGCTATTTACATTTATGGCCGACAACTGCTCTTACAGCGACCTTTCCCTAAACGGTTTTAAACATAACTTGAAAATTACAACCCGAAATTAAAATCCGCTTTCACTCATTAAAAAGCTCATGTTAATATAAATCAAATGTTTTTCATTTCTTGAAAATCCGATTTAGATTGCAAAAGTTATAAGCCTTTAAAATTTGTAACTAAAATACGCAAATTACCATTGTGCGACAAGCTCTATTTTGATCGAAATAAAAATTACTCTTCAGTACTTCAAAATACCTTAGAAAACCATTATATATTCATGTGAATCATTTAAATCCATTTAAAGTAATTTACATTGACTTTCCAAATTTATTTTGGGTTCAAAATTCAACTTTTATTTATTTTACTTAGTAAATCAAATTTCAATTCGTTTCGAAATTCAAATAATTTCAAATTAACCATCCCATTCGTCGGATCAGTTAGGGAGAGACAAGGAGAGCAGGAAACTATATTTTCCAAACCTAAGCCAAAACACTATCCTCTCTTTCATCCTAGAACGTTCCGGTATTTATTTATTTATTTAAAGAACTTTATCAATATATATGAATTCATATATATGGTCTTTCCCAATTATTAACCTTCAATTTCAATAATGATATTGCTTCTAATTACGAAGGAGATTTGTCGATCACCAATGTGATACCATACTTGTGTCATAGTGTGTGCAAAACAGCATCAACAACCATTATAAACATCTATAGCAATCATCATCAACATAATTAAATAAATCATAATTGTACACAAGCATTATAACACTAACGCTTAATAGTGCGTGTGTGTTCTAAACAACGCATCCATCATCCATCACAACAAACATCAATCATCATTAACCACTAATAATTCATAACCATATTTAAATTTGTCTAACTACTAATTAAATATATAAACCATGGTTAAAGTGTTGTCACCTAACAGCTTTCCAAATCTTCACGGTCGACGAGACTAGCTGAGCGAACCGTCGGACAGTATTTTGACGCAACGTCTTCTTCACCAAAATATATATAATATAATATACACTAATCTCTCTCTCTCTTTATATTATAAGAGGAGGATGAGGATGACGACGAAATTTGGCAAGGTGGTGGAGGAAAAGAGGAAGAATTATGCCATGGAAACCATAGCCATAAGCTTAAGAAGAAGAAGGAAGGTAGGAAAAATGAAAATGGATGATAAAAAATGAAGTAAAGAGCTCCTTGTATAGGAAAGGAGGAGTAAGGAGGTAAAGACTCATAAGGAGATAAGTGGAAACCATGCATTAAAGTTTACATGCAAAATTACAAATGTCTATACACTTGTCTTAAGAAGAGAAGGTGAACTTTTGGTAGGATTTTCCCTTAAATGTTATGAAAACTAAGGGCAACACTTAATTCTAATGCTACTAATTCATGTTATGGTTTTTTGAATCCGAGTAAACGACAAATAATATCAATAAATCCAAACTCATTAATAATCATTCTCATTTATAATTCAAATAAAATCTATCATCTAACTTATCAAAATTCTTAACCATATTTATTTACGTAAAATTCAAGTTTAAATTCAAATTAAGTAATAAAAATTCCAATTTTAAATTGGTTAAAAATTCTGGATCGTTAAAATAAATCAATAAATTTCTATGTTTAACATTATATAAAACCAAACCTTATAAAAGAAGACAACATATCAACCTTGATCTTTGATTTTAAGATAATGATGAAACTAAAACTGAGGATAAACAGCTGTTGGGTAAAAGAACTAATTCGTATTTCACCAAATTTTAGAAATTAGACAAAATATTTTTGGTGTTTTCAGTACTAGAAACTTTGCTTATTCCGACGGATGAGCGCAACGGGTCCCGACGGCCCATTTCTGATGGCTTTCGATGGGTCGTAGATGGCCATCGAAAAATATCGTGATATACTGCAACCCAAACTCTTTCTTCCCCAATTCTTCATTGCTCCAATTTTTTCTAGCACAGGTTTCAAACCCTCGCACTCGCAAATCCTACCTTTTTACCTCCAAACGCCTGTTTTTCACATAGGAACCTCCCGACTTTAAATTGAACGTCTAGAGCGAGTAATTCAGGTAAAATCTCTTTTTTTACATAAAAATCAAGTTTTTATCTAAACCTATATATGCTTAAATTGGAAAATTAGGTTTATCTATTGATTGCAATTGGTTCCAACAGCATTGTAGTGAATTAAAACATCTTATTATGTGCATATTTCATATGATATATTGAAATTGGAAATTTTATGTCAATGTTTGGTTATTTGTGTATATGTCCCTCTTAGCGTGTTTTCAGTCATTGTATAATTGTGGTTATTTGTGTATATGTGCACGATTGTACACTTGTGATTGTTGTATTGTATTTGTTGAAATAGGATAAACTGAATGCATGAGCTAGGAATAGTATATTGTGTACGTTTTCACTTGTGGACAAAAAAAACATGAGTCTAAATTGAAATGACAATAATAGTAAATTAGCTTTAAGTTGATGTGATACGTCGAATAAATGTGATAAACTAAAATATTTTTGTGTTGTAGAAAAACTTTATCTTATGGTAAAATGCGAACATCTAATTGGCTAATGTCTCATAGAGTGTTTTTAGCTCAGTCTGACGAGTGTTGTACATGATCATTTATAAGTAGTCATTTTTATCCAAAAAACGATCATTTATATTCACCTAGTACTATATTTATTGAATTTGTCTTTGTATTGGATAAGTTATAAACACAGTAAGCATTTAAATTTTGTATACTACTTCATTTTAAACGATTCAAAAAATTTCAGTTTAACTTTTCGTTTTATTTCCTACGTACATGCATTTGTGTACAATGCAAGAAACAAAAGGGAAATGCAGCCAAAATTTTGTTGAATCGTTTAAGATGAAGTAATATACAAAATGTAAATGCTTACCGTGTTTATAATGGGAAGTAGGATGTCTGACCATAGAAAAACTTATATTAAGAAAATGTGCCATATTTGAATTTTTTTTTTAAATTCATGAAATTGTTATTTAATTATTTTCAACTATTATATACATGTGTTGTACGACCATGAAAATAAGCTTTTTCGAATTTGTATTATTGAAAACAAATATTAATTTTTGAACTTGTGACAAAATTTCTAAAAAAGAAAAAATGTTTGATTATTTTGTTAATCAGAGGAAATGGATGTACCAAAGAAGAGGACTGAGAGTTTCAATAAAAGAAGCTTTTTATAATGGTATAAATGTCTTTGTTGCATTCTCTTTAAGTAATAACGGATACGGTCCAGAAATTCTGTAAAATCACGTATTTTTAGCAATTTAATAATTAATTAATATAATTATTTTATTATAGTGGTTTGGTAATTTTGATGGTTTAAATTCATATATTTGGAATATTTAAATAATATAAACAATGAGATAATAATATATTTATTTTCAAAATTGTCGAAAATAATACAAGTAGTTAAGTAGTCGGGATTTTACAGATACTTGGAGGAGCTTGGAGCAGGAGGCTTCAATGTTAGATATATATATAGAGTTTGTTTCCATTGTGATACTAATGTGATGTACTCTGATTATATATGTAAGTATAAACAAAGTTTTATATATCAAAATTTGTTATATTATATATTTTATTTGTTCCGCTGCGAGATTCGTTATTGAAGGTATGATACGTTAAAAGATACGTTATGACCTCAAGCCTCATAAACTAGGTAATGACAAAAATCGAGCAGGCAGCATAGCTAAGTGGGTCGCCAAATTAGGGTAAATTGTCACCATCTAGAGAATATTCATATTTGTTACTTCTTTCATTTCTGTATCTCCCGAGAATGGTTATGTTGGTAAACCAACCGTAAGGTGACAATAATTCAGAACATTTAAGCAAAATGAATGGTCGGTCATGTGTGGCTGAGTTGCAAGATGTTCTTGTTGAACTCTAGTGTATAACCTCTAGAGTACAATGATCGGAAGGTGGCTCCATACCTTGTCATATTTTGAAATCTATTCTCCAATAAGAGCCCATGGTTTTGATTGTATATTGTATATGTAGAACGTGAGATGCAAGCGTTCTGCTAGATTGATATTTACTTTATTAGACACTATTATAATAAAAGAAAAGTATTTATTTTAAAAAACGTTTTGGGTTATCGTAAGGTAAAAACCATCCGTGTTTATGTGTGGATCAGTCTAACGATTATCATTTCTTCTAAAAGAACCTTTTTGAATGTTAAACCAAGTGATTGAAGTTTCTCGCACGAGTCCAATGACTAACCCAGAGTTTATTTTGTTTTGTTCTACCCTAAACTCTTGGGTGCCCAAATTTGTACGGGCATTCAAGTAGTCGGGATTTTACAGATACTTGGAGGAGCTTGGAGCAGGAGGCTTCAATGTAAGATATAAATATAGAGAGAGTTTGTTTCAATTGTGATATGAATGTGATGTACTCTGATTAGATATGTAAGTATAAACAAAGTTTTATATTTCAAAAGTTGTTATATTATATATTTTATTCGTTCCGCTGCGAGATTCGTGTTTACTCTAATACTGTTTTATTGTGACTTCTTCTTCTTCTATTCTAAATTTCTTTATTTCTATTTCTCACCCTCTAACTTCTTTCTATTGATGGTCCAGTATTTGCGATGCTTGAATAGTCGACATTGCATTTGGTGTCGATTTTCGGAGTCGAAAATCCTTGGGTCGTTACAGTGGTATCAAAGCTGAAGGTTATGTAATTACCTTGGCCTTGTGGCGTAACTCAGTAGATATGGGGTTAGTACTAACCTAGGTTGAGTTGAGTGTATATATACAAGAGAGCATATTTGTAGGTTATATAAAAATAGTTTTGCCTTGTGGAGATTTATTGGTTGAGTGGCTTATAAATTCTGGTCGATAGTGAGGCACCACAAGGTCGATAGGGGTTTTTAAACGCTCGAATACGATGAACCGACACAGTATTTTTTTGAAAGGAGGGTAAATAATTGTACCCAAAGTATATTTGACATAAAATAAGTATTTATATTGAAATTATTATAATATCGAATGTGCTAGTTGTAATTATAATCAAATAAATTTATGACTGAGATATTTATAATAACCAATCAGAATTCATATAAGAGTAATATATTAAATCAGATAGATAAAATTTGAATTTAAAACTAGAAATGGAATTAAAACTCTAGAAACTTGGAAAAGTGTTTGTAAATGGATTTGGATCAAATATATGGAAAGTTTAAGATCCTGGGTGAATTTGAAATATTTTCAAATATGTGAAAGATATTTTGAAATAAATTTCAAAATGGAAGCGTTTGAAAATGAGTTTTAAAAGTGATACAGTATTGAACTTACTTCAATCATTGGAAAATAATTTTGATGATGACAGCTGCATCACCAGTGTTCATTTTCGAGTTTCTATGTAACGGATTACTACCAAAGATTTTATTTTTGAATTGTTTTGAGAAAATAAGTTGTTTAGAAATTCAAATGTTTTGAAGTACTATTATTATCTGTAAATATATATGATTTCAAATTAATTTGAAATAAAACCCAAGAATTTGAATTTTGAAGTTTAAATCTAACTTGTGAATTTAAAATGGTAAAAATGAATAAATAAATTAGAATTTAACTTAATCTAAGTTAAATAAAATTGGGTTGGATTAGAGATAATCTTGAATGAGATGAGATCATGGAGTAATAATTTGGAATTGAGATGGGACTTGAATTTGGGATGGAATTTGGCTTTGGTATAAGCGAATAATTTGGTTTTGAGAATGAATTGTTTGGAGATCAAGCTGAAAATGTATGGGTATATGCTGATTTGGTAGCAAGTGGAAGAGATAGAGTTGGATGCCCGACAAAAGGTATTAGTTTATAATATATTTGGGTATGAGATTTTTGTGAGCCTATTTGGAAAGCCGTTGGCTGTTTGATTTTCTTTTGGATTGGAGAAGGCCTAGAAAGGCAAGTTATAGTTGTACCACTGAGCCGTGTAAAGGAGACGCTGGCAAAAAAAATTCTGGAACTTTAAGTGTTAGAAAATTTTCAGAATTTTTGCAAATTTTCGTTAATAAGAATAAATTAATATTTTAAATGAAGTTGATTGGTTCAGTTGAAATGGAAATAAAGAAGTAAAACAAAAGATTTTTAATCTAGTTAATAGGGTGATAGAATTTTTCTGGCTTAGTAATTTCGGGCACGAAATTCTATTAAGGGGGAAGGAATGTAATATCCCATATTTTTAGCGATTTAACAATTAATTTATTTAATTATTTAATTATAGTTGTTTGATAATTTTAATGGTTTAAATTAAAATATTTGGAATATTTAAATAATATAAATAATGAGATAATAATATATTTATTTCCAAAATAGTCAGAAATAGTTAAATTGGCAATATTGTGTGAATTAGATAGTTTAATAACTGAATAATTATAATAAATTTATATATTTAACGATAGTTGAACGTATTTATTTATAATGTAAATTATAATCGAGCTCGTAACGCCATTGTAGTTCATAATATTACGTTTTGAACTTTAAACGACTATATAGGATTCATTATAAGTCGGATTTCTTCAAAACAAGAAATTCTCGAATCTATTAAGCTATATTTTCTAATGGAAGTGAAAAATCGTGATTTCTTCTTAAAGATTGTGAGTTATGTCCAAATCAAATTTTCAAAAAGTCGTTATGGAATCGTTTATAAGCCATAACCATTTATTAGATATAGTAAATCATTGATTCCGAATTTGGACAAGATTTTTGAGATGTATACTTATTTTAATTTACAAAATTTTACTGTAATTTTTAACTCGTAAAATAAGCAACATTTTATTTAACATAATTTACATCCTAAATGAGCAATATTGGAATTCCATAGAATAAGTTATCTTGTGCGTTTTATTATATTTTTGGGATCATGTTACATTGTTTGTCACAATGGTATTCTTATTTGTTCTTGTAGTAGCTCGTATGTAAGTTATATTTTCAGGTAACGGGGTAAACCAAACTTTAAACTTGTAGTTGTGAACTTAGGATAATTACCAACTAGCAAACAAACATGGAAACAATACTAATATCATTTATAATAAAAAGAGGTGCAAATTATTTTCGAATTAACCCCAAGTAAAACTTAGCTATGAGGTAATACAGACATAACACCTTATTTTCGAATGGATTTTATTAACAAACAATTTATACATATTATTTGAGTTCCCTCCTTACCAAGTCTCGTACGCCATCCATTCATAAACGCATGTCTACTTCGTTGGAAATTTAAGCTACCACCATATGCCTATCTAACCTATGATGTACGTTCTTTAAATTTCTTAATCCTTAAGTTTGATCAGCCTTAGGGGGAAGCTTTGTCTCGCTTTATAAATACAGAAGCATAGTCGAGGCGTTCATGAGAGAAGGAGAAGAAATGGTGAAGGGTTATCTATTGATTGAAACATCTTATTATGTGCATATTTCATATGACATAGCGAAATTCGAAATTTTATGTGCAATGTTTGGTTATTTGTGTATATGTCCCTCTTAGCGTGTTTTCGGTCATTGTATAATTGTGGCTATTTGTGTATATGTGCACGATTGTATATGTGTGATTGTTGTATCGTATTTGTTGAAATACGATAAACTAAATGCATGAGCTAGGAATAACATATTGTGTGCGTTTTCACTTATGCACAAAAAAGACATGAGCCTAAATTGAAATGATAATAATACTAAATCAGCTTTAATTTGATGTGATACATCGAACAAATATGATAAACTAAAATATTTTTGTGTTGTAGCAAAACTTTATTTTGTGGTAAAATACGCACATCTAATTGGCTAATGTCTCATAGAGTGTTTTTAGCTCAGTCCGACGAGTGTTGTACATGATCGTTTATAAGTAGTCATTTTTGTCCCAAAAAACGATCATTTATATTCATATAGTACAATATTTACTGAATTTGTCTTTGTATTAAATAAGTTATAAACACAGTAGGCATTTAAATTTTGTATACTACTTCGTTTTAAACGACTCATAAAATTTCAGTTTAACTTTTCGTTTTATTTCCTACGTACATGCATTTGTGTACAATGCTGGGAACAAAAGGGAAATGCTACCGAAATTTTGTTGAATCATTTAAGACGAAGTAATATACAAAATGTAAATGCTTACCGTGTTTATAATGGGAAGTAGGATGTCTGACCATGGAAAAAGTTATATTAAGAAAATGTGTCATATTTGAAAACATTTTTAAATTTATGAAATTGTTATTTAATTATTTTCAACTATTATATACATGCGTTGTACGACCATGAAAATAAGTTTTTTCAAATTCGTATCATTGAAAACAAATATTAATTTTTGAACTTGTGACAAAATTTCTAAAATAGGAAAAATGATTGATTATTTTGTTGATCGGAGGAAATGGATGTACCAAAGAAGAGGAGTAAGAGTTTCAATAAAAGAAGTTTTTTATAATGGTATAAACGTCTTTGTTGTATTCACTTTAAGTAATAATGGTGACGACCAGAAATTATGTAACATCCTGTATTTTTAGCGATTTATTAATTATTTAATTATTCTATTATAATGGTTTGATAATTTTGATAGTTTAAATTTAAATATTTGGAATATTTAAATAATATAAACAATGAGATAATAATATTATTATTTCCAAAATAGTCGGAAATAGTACGGGCAGTTAAGTAGTTTGGATTTTACAGATACTTGGAGGAGCTTGGAGTAGGAGGCTTCAATGATAGATCTAAATAGAGTTTGTTTTAGCTGTGATATGAATGTGATGTACACTGATTATATATGTAAGTATAAACAAAGTTTTATATTTCAAAAGTTGTTATATTATATATTTTATTCGTTCCACTGCGAGATTTGGGTTTACTCTGACACTGTTTTATTGTGAAATTCTTCTTCTATTCTAAATTTATTTCCTTCTATTTCTCACCCTCTAACTTCTTTCTATTAGTGGTCCACTATTAACGATGCTTGAATAGTCGACATTGTGTTTGGTGTCGATTTTCATATTTGAAATTTCTTGGGTCGTTAAAGTGGTATCAGAGCTGAAGGTTAAGTAATTACCTTGGATCTGTGGCGTAACTCAGTAGAGATGGGGTTAGTAATGCCCTAGGCTGAGTTGAGTGTATATATATGAGAGAGCGTATTTGTAGATTATATAAAAATGGTTTTACATTGTGGAGATTTATTGGTTGAGTGGTTTATGAATTTTGGTCGATAGTAGGGCACCACAAGGTCGATAGGGGTTTCTAAACGCTCGAATATAATGAACCGACACAGTATGTTTTTGAAGGGCGGGTAAATAATTATACCCAAAGTATATTTTGATATAAAATAAGTATTTATATTGAAATTATTATAATATCGAATGTGCTGGTTGTAATTATAATCGAATAAAATTATGACTCAGATGTTTATAATAACCAATCAGAATTCGTATAAGAGTAATATAATAAATCAAATAGTTAAAATCTGAATTTAAAACTAGAAATGGAGTTAAAACTCTGGAAACTTGGTAAAGTGTTTGTAAACGGATTTGGATCAAATATATGGAAAGTTTAAGATCTTGGGTGAATTTGAAATGTTTTCAAACATTGTGAAAGATATTTTGAAATAAATTTCAAAATGGAAGCGTTTGTTAAAGAGTTTTAAAAGTGATATATTATTGAACTTACTTCGATCACTGGATAATAATTTTGATGATGACGGCGGCATCACGAGTGTTCATTTTCGAGTTTCTAAGTGACAGATTACTACCAAAGATTTTATTTTTGAATTGTTTTGAGAAAATTAGTTGTTCATAAATTCAAATGTTTTTAATTACTATTATTATCTGTAAATATATATATGATTTCAAAATAATTTGTAATAAAACCCAGGAATTTGAATCTTGAAATTTAAATCTAACTTGTGAATTTAAAATCATAAAAGTGAATAAATAAATTAGAATTTAACTTAATCGAAGTTAAATAAAATTGGGTTGGATTAGAGATAATCTGGAATGGGATGAGATCGTGGAGTCATAATTTAGAATTGAGACGGGACATGAATTTGGGATGGAATTCAGCTTTGGTATAAGTGAATAATTTGGTTTTGAGAATGAATTGGTTGGAGATCAAGTTGAAATGTATGGGTATATGCCGATTTGGTAGCAAGTGGAAGAGATAGATTTGGATACCCGACAAAAAGGTACTAGTTTATAATATATTTGGGTATGAGGTTTGTATGAGCCTATTTGGCAAGTCGTTGGCTGTTCGATTTTCATTTGGACTGGAGAAGGCCTAGAAAGGCAAGTTGTAGTTGTACCACTGAGTCGTGCAAAGGAGAAGCTGGCAAAAAATTTCTTAAATTAAAAGTTTTAGAAAATTTTCAGAATTTTTGAGAATTTACGTTAATAAGAATAAATTAATATTTTAAATGAAGTTGATTGGTTCAGTTGAAACGGAAATAAAGAAGTAAAACAAAAGATTTGTAATCTAGTTAATAGGGTGATAGCATTTTTCCGGCTTAGTAATTTCGGGGACGAAATTCTTTTAAGGGGGAAGGAATGTAACATCCTGTATTTTTAGAGATTTAATAATTAATTTATTTAATTATTTTATTATAGTTATTTGATAATTTAATGGTTTAAATTCAAATATTTGGAATATTTAAATAATATAAATAATGAGATAATAATATACTTATTTCCAAAATAGTCAGAAATAGTAAAATTGGCAATATTGTGTGAATTAGATAGTTTAATGAATTGAATTATTATAATAAATTTATTTATTTAACGACAATTGAACGTATTTATTTATAATATAAATTATAATCGACCTCGTGACGTCGTGATAGTTCGTAATATTACGTTTTGAACTTTAAACGAGTATACAGGATTCATTATAAGTAGGATTTCTTTGAAACAAGAAAAGTTCGAATCTGTTAAGCTATATTTTCTAATGGAAGTGAAAAATCGGGATTTCGTCTTAAAGATTGTGAGTTAAGTCCAAATCAAATTTTCAGAAAGTCGCTATGAAAACGTTTATAAGCCATAACTATTTATTAAATATAGTAAATCATTGGTTCCAAATTTGGACAAGAATTTTGAGATGTAAACTTAATTTAATTTATAGAATTTCACTGTAATTTTTAATTCGTAAAATAACCAATGTTTTATTTAACGTAATTTACACCCTAAATCAGCATTCTTGGAATTTCACAGAATAAGTTATCTTATCTGTTTTATTATATTTTTGGAATCGTGGTAATTTTTTTGTCACAACGGTATTCATATTTGTGTCCACAGTAGCTCATATGTAAGTAGTATTTTCAGGTAACGGGGTAAGCCAAACTTTAGTTATGAATCTATGATAATTACCAACTAATAAACAAACGTGGAAACAGTACTGAAATCATTTATAATAAAAAGAGGTGCAAACGTTAAATGCATGTACACCTCTCAATCAAATTAACCCCAAGTAAAACTTAGCTATGAGGCAATACAGACATAACACCTTATTTTCGTATGGATTTTATTAACAAACAATTTATATATGTTATTTGAGTTCCTTCCTTACCAAGTCTCGTATGCCATCCCTTTCATAAATGCAGGTCTACTTTTTTGGAAATTTAAGCTACCACCACATGCCTATTAACCTATGATGTACGTTCTTTAAATTTCTTAATCCTTAAGTTTGATAAACCTTAGGATGGAAGCTTTGTCTCGCCTTATAAATACAGAAACACAGTCGAGGTTCTCACGAGAGAAGGTGAAGAAACAGAGAGCTCTTCCTTCAAAATTTAAAAGTTCTTTCATTTTTATTGATGACCTACGAGGAAAGGGAATATATATATATATATATATGTCGACCACTGTTTGGAGCAGCAACATGGGCTGATCGATGCGAAGGGGAAGAACAAGAAGGGAAGTCAGGGTTGTTTGGGGTAGGATTTAGCATGAGGTGTGGAATTTTTGGGGTGTTTTGCTAGTAGAATGTGGCGCAGTCATTTTGAGGAGCAGCGCGTTTTGCTGGTTTGTATGAGAAGAAATGTTGAGGTTGTCGAGGAGTAAAAATGCGTTAATGGCTTGCGTATGAGGGAAGGATTCCGGCTTTGCATCATTGCGAAGAGGAAGGATTAGCAGACGGGTTCATATATATGTATTGGAGAGGGAGTGAAGAGGCAACTAAGTTTGTAAATGGTGTGTTTAATAGGAGGCGGTAAGGACATTTTATTGTGGGGAGAGAAGCTACAGTATGGAGGGGGGACAAGTGTCGCAAACCAGGTGAAGACTAGAGCACGGTGGAGAAGAAAATAGAATAACCCGGTTTGTATTCCTTTTCATGTTATGCAGGTTCTTAAAATAGCCTTAGACATGCACGAGATACCAAAGTAATCATACTATACATCTTTCATATGTACAATTAGGAAAGGAATTTGGCAAAGACAATAAAAGGACAGAAAAAGAGACAACATCAAAAAAATGTGGAGTTCACGAAGGGTTGGCTCACGATTAGGCAAAGTATAGTGCAGTTTGGGAATGATTGATGTCTCGATTCCCTATGGATGCCGAGGTCTGAACGAAAACTTTGGGGGACTACGAGTGTGGCTTTGAGGGTTTCGAGAAGAGGAGCGAGGGTAGTGCAGTAAAATGGGATCGACAGTTAGTGGTTACGTGCACTGTGGATTTGGAGTGGATGCGTTAAATACGATGGTGGGTTGGATTCTAGTGGGTAATGGACGCTGATCTGAGTTTTTTAAAGAGATAGTTGGGCCTGTATTCTGGGTAAGACCCGAGTTTTTATAAAATTAAGTTTAAACTTGTTTAAATAAGGTATAAACCTATAAATGTGATATTCCACTCGTGCGATATCAGTGTTGCGAACGGACTGTTCCGCGGGGATCGTATAGACGCAATCTATGCTATGATGCTTCGGAACCATTTGGAGCTTGTTAGAAATTATGGCGGAATAAAACCCCAAACCAGATCTATGGAACGTTAAATCTCTTTATTTAACGATTAATGTAACAACCGGGAATTTCGCTCGATCTGAATCAGTCGCTAAACCGACCAAGATCGTTCGAAACCCATGATTGTTTTGAGAACACGACAAACCATAACGCAAACAGAAGAACATTTCATTGCTTATTACAACAATTCATCAGAATACAAGAATATACAGAGTATGACTAAATATTACACAGAAAATATCAGATATTTAAATTACATTTAAATACATCGCAGCGGAAAATAATACAAAACACAACTAGGAGTAATACACGGATACAGAGCTTTCCGAGTATCGTTCCAGCTGTAAATCAGGATCCTGTGAATATAAATCTGTAAAACCAAAACTACTAGCTGCCACTGTCAAAATAAGGGCACCCAGAGTTTAGGTTAAAACAATAAACTCCAGGTCAGTCATGTGACTGGTGTGAGAACTAAAACAGTTATTAATCTTTATTTTAAACTTAGGTAAATCAAGGGACCACGCCGTATAACACGGAACGGGTTTCCTCCCAAGAATACCAGTGCATAAAACAACAGCGCAATACTAAATAAAGAAAAATGAAGCTATTATAAGACCCAGGTCACATCACACAATGCAACGCAAGCCGGAGGATAGGGTTTTTACCTTATAATAGCCAAAGAATGCTTGATACGTTAAAAACAAATCATTTGATACTATTGTAAGTGCATAGTGTATAAAACAATTTCAATCATAAGTATCAATCATAGACGGCATGAGTGCCACATCCCACTATGTCGCCGTACTAGGCTCTACAAATAAAACCGCAAAGTCACGTATTGGAAGTTGGATTTCCATCTGTGAACCGAGGCAAAAGATAGGCCTCTTCCGATTCGAGACAATCTAGCCCATGTCTTAGGAACAGCCGCAACTGCCCCATGGATCGTCAGGGTCGGTCCACCGATGTGGATTATTATGCCTGAACACTACGTTTCCCCGCCCTTTGGGTCGTAAATGAGCCAAATGACTCCATCGGCTCAACACAGTTACCGATATATCCGAGGCGCCTCGCAACAGCAACAACCACATAAGTCAAACTCGTCAGGGCATGTAAAACCACTAAAGCCACTTTTAGCTAGAAGGAAACGCAAGCCCTCCCTGATGTCCTCTCCCGTTTCTGGTCCATTACCGGGGTGTGAGGCTCGCGAATCAACGCTACACAAAGCTATGCCACACAGGCCGTGCTTTGATCATCACCCACAAGACTTTGCTTTTCAACAGAAGCCTTGATCATTTTCCACTTAGGCATGCCACACAGGCAATTCACTCCATGCGTTTGATATCCATCAATATATAACCCCTGAGCTCGTACGTCTCAGAGAAGGGCGTTAAGCAAGAGAATAAATTCTCCGCTGCCAAACAGGTATATATTTAATAGAAATCAATCACACAGAATAAAATCCAATGTCAGACACACAGTCCATTTACAAGTTCATTCTGGGTTTGAACGAAACCGGAGGCACCTAGTACCCCGCATATCCATCGATCTCCAAGTACGTCTGGACGATCTCTAACTGATTCCCTCCTCTTGGGTGTACGGCCCAATCAAGATCATCAGTAATCACCCAAACGACGTGAAGACCTCCGGTCTTCGACCACCACCTTCATCCTCGACACCACGTCGAATCAGTTATTCAGAATGGGATAAACCCGGTCTTTCTGAATAACTCACGTATATAATAAACCAAGTGTTACACAAACACAACATACGCCTCATTCCAATCCGGAATATTCTTTTATTCAAATATTCTAATACTTTGGGAAAGGTTCCCATTAATTTTAACAAAGATAAATTCTTTAAATTTATTCCTTAATCTTCTTTGAATATCAATTCAAACTATTCGGGATTAGCGAACCACACCGAAGTAATCATTTATTTTATTTCCCAATCCCAACCTATTCATCCCATGAAGTAAAACTGGTCATACTTCGTATCTAACACCACGGTGTTATCGGTAAATTCAATTACCATTTCACGTTCAAATCTAATTAAAGATTTAACTATCGCCTGGAGTAAAACTGGTGATACTCCATTCTCGACTATTCCAATCTAATTAAAGATTCATTAAAACTCCACTTGGTTTTAATCTTTCCAAAAATCAATATCAATGATTATTTAACTTGGGAAATCACATCCTATCTTTAACTGGGTTAAAGAACTAATGTCATCTAAAACACGGTTCATGATAAACCCAAAATCACATTCCATTAATTATCGGGTTAAAGAACCAGTGTTATTAAAAACACCATTCACGATAAACCCAAAAATCAATCCCAATTCAATTCCAATTAAATATTAGTTAATTGGTACACTTCATTAAATCTAAATAAAAAGATTTAATCTTTTCCTCAACTGGGTTTAAGAACAGTGTTACTGAAGACATCATTCACAACAAACCCAAATCACATTTGATATTAAATACAAGGCTTTGAATAGAAAATATATCGGCTTATATTCAATATCAAATTCTACGACCAACAAATATCGTATTGGAAATAACGATATAAATATATCTTTCAAATTTCCATAACAATATCTATATAATCACGAAATCCAACATCGAAATATTCCAAAGATAATTTCAATTCCAATCCATTCCAATTCAATTATTGGAAATTCTAATTATTTTCAAAACCATTTCAAATCCACTATATTTATTTTAAAAATAAATAGAATTATAATTCTAGTTCAAAACTAGTTCATTTCGATAAAAATCAATTTTTATCTTTTCAAATTTGGAGTTTTTCATCCCAATTCTTCACAAATCATTTCTTATGATTTTACACAAATTATTACTATTTTTAATAATTTTATCAAGGCCCGTACAGTCGATTTCCATCAACGGCCATCGAACTGCATTTACAGCGACCTTTTCCAAATTTGATTTGGACATAATTCCAAATCCAACCATTAGATTTCAAATCTCTAATATTCGTTAGAAAGCTCTTTTCGATATGAACCCAACGGTTCCGGTTTTAGGAGAATCCGAAGGCTGGATCTCCCGTAATATCCATTCGAAGTCAATGGTCGAAATTTGCGAACTGTCGCGGCGCGGCGCATTCTATTCAGGCCATTATATATAATATATATATATATATTGTATATATTTCGTCGATTTCCTTTCAAAACGTATTTTATAAATCGTTTTAAATTCGTTTTCAGATTGATTTCAACTTCATATTAAATTTCTAATCAAAATTGAATATTCCACATCATCGATATACAAATGATAATATTTTCAAAACGTTATATTTTGAAATTACTTTCTTTTCTATATTCATTATAAAAATGAATAAAACCGATATAAATATCGTTCACGTCAAAATGGCGTCAATCTAATCAACACGGCTTTTATTCAACACATGAATGTTTATTCTATTCAACACATGAATATTTATTCTATTCAACACATGAATTTATTTTCTATTCAACACATGAATTTATTTTCTAAATTGGAATGAGGCCCAATCAATTACCATATAATGTTAATTATATGGATTTTCTACAACACATGTATATAACAGCAAAGATAAATCATCAGCCATCATCCAGAGTGCACCACACAACTGCATAAGTATTAAATATAAATAATTAACGCTTACACAGTTTGTCAACCCATCGATTGACATACAACTAAACAATCGGGATTAGTGTACGTCAAATATCATCCCAATACCCATGTGGGGTTTCAAAACAACAAACACAGATTTTATTTGTGCAGTTGGGCAATGTGTAAAATTTATCGTCCCAGTCAATATCAGTAAAATCAGTGTATATAAACAAATCGTCCGATTTGTTTATAAATATTTATTTTATATACACGTTAAAAATTATATTTTTAACTATAAAATATTTTCCACTATAAAATATTTTATTTCATTCCACATCACACAATCAAATTTCACAACACAAACAATCACACAAACAAGTCATCCATGGTCTGTGGACGAAGGGTGTCGGGTGCTGCTAAGCACCGTCTACATCCTAGTGTATATTTCAAACTAGAAATAAATTAAAAGTGAGAAGTTCTCACCGAGGGTTCCACTCTTCCATTCGCTATTTCTGAATTTCAGAATAGTGCTAACTTGCCTGAAATCCCAACTTCATTTTCACGCTGTTCATATTAAAATCACACTTTTAATATGATGTTCTATACATTAAAAAACATATTTTTATTCTTTCTATAATATATAAATCATATTTTTATCTTCGCTATATGTACATAAAAATCGAATTTTTATTGCTTTATTTCAATAAATAAAAATCATATTTTTATTTCTTCTTCATATATTTTTACAACGCTCCTTTCTATATAAAAATTATATTTTTATATTTCTACTTCATATATAAAGATCGAATTTTTACTAACTATATAATGTTATCTATATAAATAAAAATCGCATTTTTATTAATGAAATACAGAGAAAAATCATGCTTTTCCTTTCATAAATGAATAAAAATATAAATAAATACTCACAAGAGGTGCTGACGGAGATGGCGGCGCTCGAATGGCCTTGTTAGTGGCTCGGGAAGATCTGAAATTAAACGTACGCACCGAATTTTTATAAAAATCGAATTTTGCTGAAGGGGGTGGCCGGGCGGCGCTGGAGGAGGCGGCTTCGGGCGGTTAGGGTTTCACTGAGGGCTTAAAGGGGTTCGATTTGGTTAAAGAAGGGGAAGAGGAGGTCGAGGTGGCGCGAGGGAGAGGGTCTGGTGATCTTAGCAAAGGGGCGGCGGGCCTAAGGGGGATGAACGGAGGTGGTGATCGACGAACGGGGTGAGGCGATTTGGAGGTCAGCGGGTTTTTTTTTTTATTTTTCTTTCTGAAATGAGGAGAGAGAAGAGGGAAAAAGGGCGGTAAGGGTTATTATATATTTTTATTTAATTAATTATTTAATTTCAAAAAGCAACTTTTTATTTCGAACTCGAAATTAAACCCACCGACTGTCGTCCATAGCTAATTACCCCCATTCCGAACACAATCGGATATGTATCGTAAGCTAATTCGATCGTTTCGATCAGTTTTCGTCAAAATCAAAATATAAATCTATATATTAAATTTGAACGCACATTTTAAATTACCGGGGCCACATACTGACTCTATAAATTCTAGAAAAATATTTTCTAGCTTCATATTGACGATACGGTCCTAACAAAACTAATTTCATCGAATTCTGAGACCGTTTGAAAAATGGCCATTTTCTGGTCGATCAAAATTGACTGAAACTGTTAAAACACGTTTAGCTTCGCCATGCTCACATACTGATTTAGAAAATTATGAATTTAGAAACCTAGCAATAATTTGACATCATGGATCCAACTAAAGTGGTTTTGTCGAAATCTGAGGTCGTTTGCAAAACGGCTATTTTCAAGGCCTTTATATATATTAAAATATATATAAATTCCACAGCGCCTTTCCTGATTTTTAAACTGGGCATATTTTCAACTTCTAAAGCGAAATCTCAGTTTCTTACATCCGTTTGAAAGATATGATTAAACAGTTTCGAATATTTCTGGTTTCGTCCAATTCCGACTTAAAACGAATTCTGTATATTCATTTGAAATTCGAAATCGAATTTTCAAACTACCGTGCCATTTCAGGCTCGTTATATAATTAAAATAAATTTATTCATTTTAACTTCATCGAAAATAAATTTTCCATCGTTATTATTTAAAATAATTCGTTTTAAATATACAAAATTCACTAAAATCGCCAAAATAAAATTTTTAAATTGGCTCAGATTTTCCGGGTTATTACAATTAACCACCAAGGTGAGTAAACTTACTAACTCTGTCCAGTTTTATAATTATATAAACGTTATTTAATATTGATAAATAATGATTTACAAATAAATTGGTTGATAGTTACATATATGAAGTCGTTGGTTAAACACTGATTTTATTCATTTTAATATTTCATATTGATACAAAATTAGTGTTATTTATGTTAATTAACGTCTGTGGATGCAGGGAAACGGGTTGGAGGGATCCAACTGGATTCCTCAACAATTACATTGTTGTTTTTCATATATCGCATTATATGATGTGACAAATAATCGGTGATAGATTATTGTGTGTTATGGGATGTTTGAATAACATTGACCTGAAATAATTGGTATGTAAACACCGTAAAATATATTTAAATATATTAGGAAAGAATTTAGGATTTTAAAAAGGGAAAAAACTATTTTTAAATAGAACTTGAATTTTGCATAAACTATAATATAATAGTTTGTTTTAATTATATTAAAACAAGTAGTTTGATTTATAAAAAAACGTTTAGAAATAAAGTGGAATAATTATTATTAAATAATTTAAAAATATGAGGATGAATTTAGTAAGGGAAAATTGGAAAATCATTTCAAAAGAAAATGATGAAATTATTTCAATGTTTGAAACGTAAATAAGATTGAAATAAATCCGTAAGGATTTATAATTAGGGTTCGACTATTTTGGATATTATAAAAATAATTTATCTTTATAAATTTTATATAATGAAATCCAGAAGTTGACGAGATAATTAATATTGGGATTTATTACTTGATATGAAATCGAGATTAAGTTATAACTTATAAAATGAGTTTATGAAATGAAATAGGAAGTATGGATTTATAAATAACAAGATAAATGGAATTTTAAACTAAAATGGTATTTATTATTTAAATCAAGATTTGATTTAATAAAATGAGTTCGTATTTCTGTAAAGAAATAATGTTCACATTTTAAAGTGAATAATGGGTTAGAAGCAAAGTGTTTGAAATCATAAGGTAATAAAAGGAAATTGGTAAATGTTAGAAGTGATAAATTCAAAAGTGAATTTAGAAATTTGGATTGACCTGAAACGGTGAGTTATTCAAAAGTTTGGAATGTTAATCATATATTGATTATTCTTAAGAGAGTTATAAGTTGAAATTCGATTATATGAAATCCAGGAAAGTAATATTTACTTTCGGTTTTTAGATGAAGATTATTGTAACATCCCAGATTTTATGCCATTTAAATTGGAATATTTAAATCTGTTTATATATTATATTGGAAATATAATGGATTTTATATCGAATTTATTTTATAAATTGGAGTACAAATATATATAAAAATTATAATATAATTAAAAGGAGTTCGAAATGACGCTTCAGTTCGTAATATTGGATTTTGAACTTCAATTGAATATACATGATCTGATATAAATCGGATTTTAGTGAAACAAGAACCGCTTGAATCCATATGATTATATTTTTCTAATGAAAAAGAGAAATGGAGATTTCATCGTATAGATTGCAAGATATGCCCAAATCAAATTTTCAGAAAATCGCTATGGATCGATTATAAACCATAACGATGATTTAATATAATTAAATATTGGTTTCGAATTTGAACGAGACATTTGAGACGTATTTATAATTTAATTTTTAGAATTTTACTGTAATTTTTAATTTGGAAAATACATCACTTTTTATTTGGAGTATTTTGCACCCTATATCAGCATTTTGGGTTTTCACAATATATAAGTCAACCTGCCGATATTATTATATTTTTTGAATCGTGGAGCATTTCTGAGGATAAAAGTATTTTTGTTCTTGTCCATGGTCTTTCATAGATAAACGGTATTCTACATAACAGATACCCTAAAAATCTAACCATAATAATACAAAAGAAATAAATATCATTTGTCTAATCTTGTTCTCGAAAACCCACGAAGCTACGTTATGACCATACATTATGCAAATAATGTCAATTCTCATTTATTACAGCATGGTTGCCTCGTTCCCTTCAAGATACAGGCATAATGCCTATGGTTGAAAATGAAAAACCTACCGTGACCTAATTGAAAACACCCTGTTCTCAACGGCTACCCTATACACTGCCTACACTGCTTTGTATTTTCTTTTCGATAGGTCTACACTGAGTTTTCTTTTCAACGTGCTTATTTCTTTTCTGCAGCGTACTTACCTATTGAAAATACAATGTCATTCTCCAGCCTACTCTTTCCAATGTGCCTATTACCTTTACTGCAAACCTAAGAGGATAGCTGAAGCTCTCGTATTCTATTCCATAACGTAGGACGCTGCATACCTATCTTGTTTTTTTTCTTTTCCTACAAATCTATACTAAAACAAGGACAGCTGAGCATTTCCTACCTTGTCAATGTACCCTCTGCAATCCTAATACCATCTACACCACATGGCTACGAATTGTATGATGTTACGTTATGGTTAACTTCTTCATCCGCAGTTATATATACGGTCCTTCTCCCCATTCTCTGAAACCAAACCGAAATGCAAACTCAATAAATTTTCAACGCAAGTTTTGTTTTTAATGAATACAAATACCACAGGAAACTTCATAAATCAAAACACGTATACATTGGAAGTCGATCAAAGAACAAGAATGGAGTGGAGCTTCGAACTTGGGTAGGCTGCGGAAGTGACTGGATGGGGTAGTGAGGACTGCATGGAGGTTAAGGAATATTGCTCGAAGTGGAGCTTAATGGAGAGTTAGCTGTTGTAACCTGTAGCTAGTTTTCATATTCAATATAAGGTAAGAAGAAGGGTTACAGGGAGCTAATGTTTGATGGAATGGGAGTTAAGGCTGTTAGGTGATGGAAGTTTTGTACTGTAGAAGGAGTGAACAGTGTGGATGGCAAGTGCGGACACAGTTGGCATAGGGGTTCTGAAAATGAATATGGAGACGCCAACATTGGCGTTGGTTGGGGAGAGGTCAGCAGCTCATTTGGTGTTGAGTGGGGCAACCGAGTGTGAGAAATGGTGGACGTGAGGAACTAGGGCAAAGGGGGTTCGCATGCTACAGTAGCAGAGTATGCGTGACGTGGAGGAGTGATGCAAACGGTGGGAAAAGAAGCAAAGTTGAGGAAGAAAGTCTCTGCAAATTAAGGTAGGGGATGGGCTTTGCATGGAAAATGGGCCACGTTGGATTATATAGAGAGAGAAGAGAGAGAGAGAGAGAAAGGGTAGGCAGAGCCTTGAACGAAGGCTGGAGATTATAAAGCAACAAAATCGGCGGATGGGCCTCGTTACTAGGTAACAGATGGGCCGTGAGCAATTAAATGAAGTAAGGCCCGTATATAATTAAAATAAAATTTAAATTAATAATTTAGGTTAGTTTTATATTATAACCATTGTTAGTATTGTAAATAATGGAACTTGATCATATATCGATAGAATCACGTGGAACAAAAGCCGTTAAGATCGTACGAATGAAGCCGACAGTGAAAAACTGACATGGAAGGGAGAGGAAGCAATTGTATTTTCGTATAATTATACGGCACGTGTGACGAGAAGGAATTTCGCACGGTCCGAACCAGTCGCTAAACCGACCCAGACCGTTCGAAACGCCCTATCGTTTGAGAACACGACAAAATAGAACGCATACAGAAGAACATTTCACTGTATATTACAACAATGCATGAGATTACAAGAATATACAGAGTATAAATGAATATTACACAGAAATATCAGAGATTTAAATTACATTTAAATACATCGCAGCGGAAAAAAAATACAATACACAACTAGAAGAGATATACGGATACAAAGCTTTCCGGATATCGTTCCAGCTGTTAACCAGGATCCTGTGAATATAAATCTGCAAAACCAAAACTACTAGCTGCCCATGTCAAAATAAGGGCACCCAGAGTTTAGGTTAAAACAATAAACTCCAGGTCAGTCATGTGACTGGTGTGAGAACTAAAACAGTTATTCTTTATTTTTAAAGTTAGGTAGATCAAGGGACCACGCCGTATAACACGGAACGGGTTTCCTCCCAAGAATACCAGTGCATAAAACAAACAGCGCAATGCTAAATAAAGAAAAATGAAGCTGTTATAAGACCCATGTCCTATCACACAATGCAACGCAAGCCGGGGGATAGGGTTTTCCCTTATAACAGCCAAAGAATGCTTAATACGTTTAAAACAAATCATTTGATACTATTATAAGTGCATAGTGTATAAAACAACTTCAAATCATAAGTATCAATCATAGGCGGCATGGGTACCATATATCATGTCGCCATACTAGGTTATACAATCAAAATCGCAAATTCATGTATTTGGAAATTGGATTTCCATCTATGAACCGAGGCAAAAGATAGTCCTCAACCGATTCGAGACTGTCTAGCCCGAGTCTCAGGATCAGAGCTCGAGTGACCCTTGGATCGTCAGGGCCAGTCCACCGATGTGGATTAAATTTAAACCCTGAACATGCGTTTCCCCGCCCTATGGGGCGTAGGTGAGCCAACTAAATGACTCCATCGGTTCGAGAACGACCGATCAATCCGAGGCGCCTCGCAACAGCAACAACCACATAAGTCAAACTCGTCAGGGCGTGTAAAACCACTGACGCCACTTTTTAGCTAGAAGGAAACGCATGCCCTCCCTGAGGTCCTCTCCCGTTTTTGGTTCATACCGGGTGTGAAACTCGCGAAGTAAACGTTACACAAAGCTACGCCACAAAGGCCGTGCTTTGATCATCACCACAAGACTTTGCTTTTCAACAGAAGCCTCGATCAATTGCCACTTAGGCATGCCACATAGGCAATTCACTCCATGCGTTTGATATCCATCAATATATAACCCCCGAGCTCGTACGTCTCAGAGAAGGGCGTTAAGCAAGAGAATAAATTCTCCGCCGCCAAACAGATATATATTTAATAGAGATCAATCACACGGACTAAAATCCAATGTCAGACACACGGTCCATTTACAAGTCCGTTCTGGGTATGAACGAAACCGGAGGCACCTAGTACCCCGCATATCCATCGATCTCCAAGTACGTCTGGACGATCACCAACTGTTTCCATCTTCTTGGGTGTACAGCCCAATCAAGATCATCAGTAATTACCCAAACGACGTGAAGACCTCCGGTCTTCGACCATCGTCTTCATCTTCGACTTATCATCGTATCAGTTATTCAGAATGGGATAAACCCGGTCTTTCCGAATAACTCGCATATATTTTAAATAAGTGTTACACAAACACAACATACGCCTCATTCCAATTCATCAGTCACTAACCGTAAATTAATCAAGAGAATAATTCCCCAAATATTAACCCCGAAGGCCGAAACCAACATCAGATCAATATCCAGAAAACCATTCTGCTTGGCTAACCGACAGTTAGTTTCTAAATTTCACATTCATAGGGAAAGGTTCCCATTAATTTTATCCAAGATAAATTCCTTGAATTTATTCTTTAATCTATTTTTGAATATCAATTCAAAACTAGTCGGGATTAGCGAACATTACCGAAGTAATCATTTGTTTTAATTTCCCAATCCCAACCTATTCATCCCATGAAGTAAAACTGGTAGTACTTCATATCTAACACCACGGTGTTATCGGTAAATTCAATTACCATTTCACGTTCAAATCTAATTAAAGATTTAACTATCGCCTGGAGCAAAACTGGTGATACTCCATTTTCGATCATTTCAATCTAATTAAAGATTCATTAAAACTCCACTTAGTTTTAATCGCTAACTGGGTTAAAGAATCCGTGTCATTTAAAAACACGGTTCACGATAAACCCAAAGTCACATTCATTAATTATCGGGTTAAAGAACAAGTGTTATTTAAAACACTGTTCACGATGAACCCAAAAATCAATATCAATTCAATTCCAATTAAATATTATTTAATTGGTACACTTCATTAAATCTAAATAAAAAGATTTAATCATTTCTCAACTGGGTTCAAGAACAGTGTTAGTGAAGACACCATTCACGACAAACCCAAATCACATTCGATATTCAATACAAGGCTCTGAATAGAAAATATATTGGCTTATATTCAATATCGAATTCTACGACTAACAAATGTCGTATTGGAAATAACGATATAAATATATATCTTTCAAATTTCCATAACAACACCTGTATAATCACGAATTCCAACATCGAATTATTCCGAAGACAATTTCGATTCAAATCCACTCCAATGCAATCATTGGATATTCTGGTTATTTTCAAAACCCTTTTTAAATTCAATTTATTTATTTAAAAATAAATAGAATTATAATTCTAGTTCAAAACTAGTTCATTTCGATAAAAATCTATTTTTATCTTTTCAAATATGGAGTTTTTCATCCCAATCCTTTCTAAATCATTTCTTATGATTTTACACAAATTATTACTATTTTTAATAATTTTATCAAGGCCCGTACAGTCGATTTCCATCAATGGCCATCGAACTGCACTTACAGCGACCTTTTTCAAATTTTATTTGGACGTAACTCCAAATCCAACCGTTAGATTTCAAACTTCTAATATTCGTTAGAAAGCTCTTTTCGATACGAACCCAACGGTTCCGGTTTTGGGAGAATCCGACGGTCGGATCTCCCGTAATGTCCGTTTGAAATAAATGGTCGAAATTCACGAACTGCCGCGGCGCGGCGCGTTCTATTCAGGCCATTATATTATATATATAATATATACTTCGTCGATTTCTTTTTAAAACGAATTATATAAATAGTTTTAAAATCGTTTCAAAAGCAATTTCAACTTCCATTTCAATTCGAATCAAAATTGAATTCTTCTTTATAGATTCGTTTTAAAATTCATTTCTATTCAATTCAAATTTCAATTCAATTTGAATTCATTTCAATTCGCTTTCAATTCAATTTGAATTCGGTTTCAATTTAATTCAATTCATTTCGAAATCGTTTTCAATTCAATTCATTTCGAAATCGTTTTCAATTCAATTCATTTCGAAATCGTTTTCAATTCAATTCATTTCGAAATCGTTTTCAATTCAATTCATTTCGAAATCGTTTTCAATTCAATTCATTTCGAAATCGTTTTCAATTCAATTCATTTCGAAATCATTTTCAATTCAATTCATTTCGAAATGAATAAAATCGATATAAATATCGTTCACGTCAAAATGGCGTCAAACTAATCAACACGGCTTCATAAATTTCTATTTTCAAATATTCTATTTCAAATATTTCTTTTTCAAAATAGTTGTTGTTATCAAAATATTTCGTTCAACACATGACCAATCTCAATGGATGAGTACTGTCAACACATGAACTTTTATTTTATAATATTCTTTATTTTTCAAATTGGAATGAGGCCCAATCAATTACCATATAAAGTTAATTATATGGATTTTCATACATTACACATATATAATAGCATTGAAAAATAATCAACCATCAACCAAAGTGCACTACACTGTATAAGCATCAAATATAGATATCTAACGCTTATAACAGCATGCCAATCGATCGATCGACATATTTAATCAATCAGGATGAGTGAACTTCAAATTTCATCCTAACACCCGTGTGGGGTTTCAAACAATCAAACACAGATTTTAGTTGTGCAGTTGGGCGATGTGTAAAATTTATCGACCCAATCAATGTCCTTCAAATAGGTGTACATAAACAAACCGTTCGGTTTGTAAATGAATATTTTATTTTATTCACTTCACGTTAAAAATTATATTTTTAACGATAAAAACATTTTATTCCAACATATGAATTTCTATTCAGTTCATTCTTTAAATAAAATGATATTTTTATTTTTCTAACATATTTTAGAAAATTTCGACAGCATAACGGCACGATACTAGAAACGGGACGAGGCCTAGCCTTATCCCCGGTCTAGTGAAGGCCCACGCCATTCACACATCAATCAAAATCACCAAACAACCAAATTCAAATCACATCATATAACTAATCTATGCAACCAAACAAACAAGTCCATGGTCTGTGGACGATTGTGTCGGGTGCTACTAAGCACCGTCTGCATCCTAGTATATATATATAACTAGAAAAGAAATTGAAAGGTGAGAAATTCTCACTTATAGCTATCCTAGCTCCACGGCACTTCTAATGCAGGAAATCTTCACTGTCCTTGTCGATATCACTTCCTTTGCCTGCATTCTCTACATATGTAAAATCAAATTTTTACTTCGATGTTCAATATATAAAAATCGAATTTTCACTTCGCTATTCAATATATAAAAATCGAACTTTTACTTCGTTATTCAATTTATAAAAATCGAATTTTATCACGCTATTCTCTATATAAAGTTTCCGCCTTTATAAACATATAGATTTCGCCTTTATTAAAATAAAGATTTCAACTTTATAAAAATAAAGATTTCGCCTTTTCAAATTTAAAGATTTCATCTTTATAAAAATCTCATTTTTATTTTTCTACACATATAAAGATCATATTTTTAATATTCCTATCATGTAAAATTTATATTTTTAATTCCTTACTTAAACAAAAATCATATTTTTAATTGTCTACTTTATAAAAATCATATTTTTAATCTATTTAAAAATCCCGTCTTTACTAAATTAAAAATATCATCTTTGCTATATTAAAAATCGATTCTTTACTAAATTAAAAATCGAACCTTTATTTTATAATAAAAATCGTATATTTCCCTAACCAAATTCAACTAGAAATAAATAAAAATAGAGCAAAAACACTCACATTTGGGTGCTACAGGTCGAGGAAGCCACTGCAGTGGTGGCGGCGAACATAGGGTTCGGTTTAGGGTTGATTTGGGCGGCAGCGGGCTTCGTCGGGGGAAGGGAGAACGGAGGGGAGCAGTTGGCGGTGGGCGGCTTTGGTGGGGCTTCGCCTGTGGAGGCGCGTCGTCGTTAATGGCAAAAGGGGTCTGGGGTTCGATGGATTGGGGTTTCGAGGGGGAGGGCAAGGCTAGAGGGAGGCGGGCGTTGGTGGAGGGGCGGTGGCCTGACGACGAGGTGGCGGGGAGGGAGGCGGCGACGGGCTCAAGGTTTGGTTTTTTTTTTCTTTTCTTTTGATTTCCGATTATGAATCGGGGGGGGGGCCAAAGCGAGATTAAGGGGAAGAAAGTTTTTTTTTTTCTTTAATTATTTTATTTTCTAAAAAGTTGACTTTTACATACGACCTCTAAACGAGGCCCACCGCCTGTCGTCCATAGCGTTTTACCCCCATTCCGAACACAATGGGATATGTATCGCAAGCTGATTCGGCTGTTACAATCAGTTTCCATTACATTTACATTTAAATCACTATATTGAATTTTAAACGTACATTTCAAATTACCGGGGTCACATACTACCTAGAAAAATTCCTGAAAAATATTTTCTAGCTTCGTATTGATGATACGGTCCTAACAAAACTAGTTTTGTCGAATTCTGAGACCGTTAGAAAAATGGCCATTTTCCAGTCGATTAAAACCAACTGAAACTGGTCAAACACGTTTTCTTTTGCCACGCTCACATATTGATTTGAAAAATTATGAAATTTGAAACCTAGCAATAACTTAACGTCACGGACCCAACAAAAGTGGTTTCGTCGAAATCCGAGGTCGTTTGCAAAATATCCATTTTTAAGGGTCTAAATTCCATAGCGACTATTCAGAATTTTCAACTGGACATATCTTTTGATTCCCGCTATGAAATTTTGATTATTCAGATTCGTTGGAAAGATATTATCAAATAGATCCTATCATTTTTGGTTTCACTAAAATCCGGATTGTTTTGCACCCGGTACATTCATTTGAAGTTTGAAATCGAATTATCGAACTACCGCGCCATTTTCAATTCTATTTATAATTATATATAAATATTTATATTCTAACGACGACGCGTATATAATATATACGTTCTATTATATTAAAAATAAATTTCTCGTCGATATTATTTAAAATAATTCATTTTAAATATTCATACTTCGCCAAAATTGCCAAAATAAAAATTTTAAACTGGCCCAGATTTTCGGGTTATTACAGCACGGCGCACGAAACCATCAATCGAAACAAGGTGAGTTAATTATCATGATTTTTGGAATTCTCTGGTGTGTTAAATTCATTTAAGAATATAATTCACCGTTAATGATCACAATTGGATGATTGAATGCTTTGGTTGCTTATTAAATGGTTGACAATTATATTTTTCGTATTGGATGATTTGATTTAAATAACTATTTCATAAATTATTATCAAATATTATCAGTGATGCAGGAAAGAACAGGTTGGAGGGATCCGATCGGATTCATCAAATATTTTAGTTGTTGTTTATTTTTCCATATCATCCAAATATGAACTGTTTACCCCAAACAACAATACATTCTATTTGAATCTTGATTATTGATTGGATATTGAATGTTGAATTGAAATTCAACGTTGTGTTATGTTTTTAATCAATAAACGATATTGATTAAGTTATTGGCAACAAATGATCTGAAACACTATTTTTTTTAAATGTCAGTTCGTTGTCAGGTAAATTAACGTAATTGCAATTATATTTTTTTTACAATTGAAGTAAAGTTTTAAAATTTGATTTTTTTTAAATAAAAGAAGATGTTTATAAATGGATTTATAAAAATAGTTATATAATATTTTTCATCGAATTTAATGAGTGTTGAAAATTCGAATTTAGCCTACGGGTTATTGTTTGAAAATAACTGTTTGAGCAAAACAGTTAAACAATATAATTAGACTAATTATATTGATCTAACAAGAGAAGTAATCATAATCAGTTTAGTAAATAACTGTGGTTTAGTTGACGAAGTCAACTAGTTAATTAGAGTTGATAATTATATTAATCGTTCTTTAATTAATCTAATGAAAAAGGTTTAGAGAATGATTATTTTTATTTTAATATTAATTATCTTTTAGTTAATGATAATTAAAGTTGCTTATAATTAATGAGGTATTTATCGTTAGTAATATCAGTAGGTGATTAGGTGATCTATTCTAGTGAAACAAACTATTTCAGTTCCGTCAATAATGAAGTTAATCAATTATTGTAATTAATGGTAATTAAAGTGAATTTTCTTCTTAAGTGGAAGTAAATTAAGAAGGGATCGAGTTTAAAATAAATCATGTTAAGAGCAATGTTATAAACAAGTTGTGAAGCTAATATGTTGGTTTAAGTAATCATTACTTAATAATAGATTAAGAATAAGCTAGGGAATAAAAAGGAGATTTTCATAAGAAAGTGGATAATCAAATCTAAGCTATAATTGGAAGTTATAAAGAGATGCGTAACACAAAGATTTTAATAAAATTGGTTTTACTTAATTATTTAATTAAGTAAGGAAAGTGAAATATGACCTCAGAAAGGGAATGATAAATAGATTCCATTTAAGCAAATCGAAGAGGATATAGGTAAGTAAATACCAAGTTTGAATAGGTTAAGGGTGAAGTTAAACCGAAACTAATACGCCGTAGTGAAATTAAGTACAAGTGACAAGATGAGAAGAAGTTTTCAAAATATAAAGGATATTTAGTAAAAGATTTAAATAAGATTTTGTTTACTAGATTATTAAAATTAGTAAACAAATATAGGATTGAAATGTGATTTTGAAAAATGGGGATTAATGAATTAATAAGGTTGAGAACTTAGTAAACGGGTTTAAAACAAATGTAAATGGAAATGAGTTATATTATAAAGCGGAAGAGTTTGCGTTAACTAGTTGAATAAAAGAAAAAGAGATTTATTATGCCAAATGAAGAAAATGGTTATTGAAACCATGTTTTGAATAAAAATAGAAAACAGAATTGATAGTAATTAGAATGATAGATTTGTGTTTCAAACTTTATCTATTCTGAGATAAGAACGTTGTAGGTCAAGGTCTGAGAGGTAATTAAAATACCCCAACTGGAATGACTCCACTATTATCGAGGGATGATATGGGTTTGTAACGGTTAGAATTAGTTTATTTTTATAAGAGAATACTGAGATGTTAATTGCAAGATCTTAAAACTAGAAAGTTAAAAAGTAAACGATGTATAAATTTAATATCGTCCGACCAGCTTTGAAGTATAAATTTATTAGTATATTTGAGATAAGAATACAGTGATTTTCGCAAGGCAAAGGTAGTGTAAGAGATGGGTTAATATATAGTTATGTTTTGAATAAAGAAATGAAACGGAGTTTGGCGAATAAAGATATGTTATTTTCAACGTAACGAAAACAAATGAGATTTGAGATAATAAGAATATGAAAACGATTTCCAAGAATCGATGAAATAGACTTGATAAATAAATCTAGATAAAGGATACGAGCTGCCAATATACATAATTATACTGTGTGAATTGATAGTTAAAAACCCGACTATCAACGAATATATTATTGGACCCTTTGACGTGCTGTTTCGAAGAGACTGGGGTAGGAACTGGACCCAAAACCACTTTGATCCAACGTTGCGTACGAAACTAACTGGTAGCAAACGAAGATGGAGCATTGAAGACCGTAGAACTTCATGAAACGAAAGGACTACGTAAAATCTCTGGGTCGCTCCCACAAAAGAGATACACTGTGGTTTTGTCGTGATTGGAATTTACGGGTTGCAAGGACTACTCGCTACTGATCCTTGGGGTGATTCCCGTAAGGATGCAATAGGAGGGTGCCTTCGGTTCATCCTGTTCCTGGATGACGTGGGATTCAAAAGTAAACGGTGGCCAGATGTTCAAAAGATTATAACCTCAAGCCTTACAACTGGGAAATGACAAAAATCAGGTAGGCAGCATGGCTATGTGGGTCATTCCCATTAGGGTGTATTGTCACCATCTAGAGAATATTCATTTTGTTACTTCTTTCCATTTCTGTATCTCCCGGGAAAACGGTAGCTGCGCAGCTGTAGGTGACAATATATTCGATATACTCAAGAGAAATGAGTGGTCGGTCATGTGTGGGCCGGGTTGCAAGACGTTCTTATTAAACCCAGTGTATTCCTCTCTAGAGATACATTATCGGCAGGTGGTTCAATACCTTGTCATAGTCGAAATCCAATCTCCAATAAGCACCGCGGTTTCGTTTGTATAATATATATGTAGAGCGTGAGATGCAAGCCTTCTACTAGATGATTATTTATTTGTGATTTGACAGACACTATCATAATATCAGAAAAGATATTGATTTTAAAAAGTGTTTCGGGTTGTAGAAAGGTAAAAACTGTCTGTGTTTATGTGTGGGCTGGTCTTACTATTATCCTTTCTTTCAAAAGGATTTTCAAAGTTAAACAAATTGTTGTGCTATGAATTTATGACTCAAAGTATTCCAGACTGATCCGGGTGTTTTTGCTTTGCTTCAAAATGTGCTCGGGTCAGACTGAACATATTTTCCAGTTTAGGTTTCACTGCGAATCCCAGGAGCTAGAAGTATGAGGCTTCACTATTAGTTATTTAGAGTTTATTTCTGTTGTGTCTGATATATGATGTACTCTAATGATTGGTGTGTAGATACAATTCCTTTATGTATAAAGTAATTTGATATATTATATTTCATTCCTTCCGCTGTGAGTTTATGATGTCCTTCTTGTTCTTTTATTCTAAAATTTCTTTCTTTCTATTCTCACCCTCTAATTTCTTTCTATTAATGTTCCGGTGTTTTCGATGCTTGAATGTTCGATATGGTATTTTTGTGTCGATTTTCGGGGTTGAAAATCCATGGTCGTTACAATTATTTATTTATTTATTTCGTATTTATTTATTGAAAGTAACGAATCAGAGTTATATTTTAAAGTTAAATATTTTGGGAAACATGGATTATATTGTTATCGTTATAATCAATATTTTATGTAAAAGAAGTGGATTCGTAAACCAAATCAAAGATTTTCGTAAGAAATGATGTGATAAGAAATTCAGAAATGGGATTAAGGGAATTTGAAACTGACTGGAGACTAGTTATGTTGAACAATTTTTTGAGTGTCGATCTGATGTTGGTTTCGACCTTCGGGGTTAACGCTTAGGAAATTGTTCTCTTACTAGTTTATGGTTTAGGACCGATGGATGTGAAAGAATATTGATGCGTGAATAAGATATGGAAATTTTTTCCAATGTTAATAACGTATATTTTCGAAGGGAAATAAGGGACTGTGAATATATGGAAACGTTTTCCAAAAAATCGTGAGACGCTAAGTGAGTTGGAAAAATATCCGGGTAAATATATTAATAGGAAATTGGGAAATGAAATGATGATTGATAAATCTACAAAAAGGGGGCTCAGTGTTGATTGATGACTGATCGGTAAGATTTCCATTTGGAAATACGACCGTTGCTAGTATGTATGTTTTCCTTTTATAGTTAAATATCCGGCTATCAAAGTTTTTGACTATTTTTCCGTTGTCAATACAGAGAGACCGGGATTGGGTTTATTATCTGAAAACCACTCTGTATGGCATTAACGTTGTGAATTGAATATGCTGAAGATAATTGAAGACAGTGTTTATGCAAGGGTTGTTCTGGCATTCCTAGGTAGAAATTGCCTAAGATGGATTTACAGAATAGTGCCTTCGGTTTGTCCAGTTCTAGGACAACTTGTATGGATGAATGTCGGACAGAGTATACCTAATAGATCGCGTAAGTTGACCTCTTCAAATGTATTCATGTTTGGTGGCGGAGGAATTCGTTTCTCTTAGCTTTATACCCATGGTATTTTTGTGGAATTCAATTTTTGATTTGAAAGGTATGATGACGTGGCGTTCAAAGTTAATGAAGGTGTCATATGTTAAAAGATGTTATGACCTCAAGCCTGATTAACCGGAAAATGACAAAAATCGGGAAGGCAGCATGGCAAGTGGGTCACACCCAATTAGGTTATATTGTCACCATCTAGAGAATATTCATATTTGTTACTTCTTTCATTTCTGTATCTTCCGAGAACGGTTATGTTGGTATACCGACCGTAAGGTAACAATATATTCGGAACATTCAAGCGAAAAGAATGGTTGGTCATGTGTGGTTGAGTTGCAAGATGTTCTTGTTGAACTCCAGTGTATCCCCTCTAGAGTACACTGATCAGAAGGTGGCTCCATACCTTGTTATATTTGGAAATCCATTCTTCAATAAGAACCCGCGGTTTTGATTGTATATATGTACGTAGAACGTGAGATGCAAGCGTTCTGCTAGATTGCTATTTACTTGATTAAGCACTATTATAATATCAGAAAGTATTTATTTTAAGAAACGTTTTGGGTGATCGTAAGGTAAAAACCATCCGTGTTTATGTGTGGATCGGTCTTACGATTATCATTTCTTCTAAAAGGATTTTTGGAAGTTAAACCAAGTGATTGGAGTTTACTCATACCAGTCTCATGACTGAACTAGAGTTTATTTCGTTTTATTTTACCCTAAGCTCTTGGGTGCCCAAATTTGTATGGGCAGTTAAGTAGTCGGGATTTTACAGATACTTGGAGGAGCTTGGAGTAGGAAGCTTCAATGTTAGATATATATATAGAGAGAGTTTGTTTCCACTGTGATATGAATGTGATGTACTCTGATTAGATATGTAAGTATAAACAAAGTTTTATATTTCAAAATTTGTTATATTATATATTTTATTCGTTCCATATCGAGATTCGTGTTTACTCTGATTTTTTTTTATGATCTTCTTCTTCTTCTAATCTAAATTTCTTTATTTCTATTTCTCACCCTCTAACTTCATTTTATTAATGGTCCAGTATTTACGATGCTTGAATAGTCGATACTGTGTTTGGTATCGATTTTCGAAGTCCAAAATCCTTGGTTCGTTACAAATTCGTTGTCCATGTAGCAAGTGTAGACATTTAAAGTGTTTGTTACCCGATATTGTGAAAATTCATTTGTGCAAAAACGGATTTGTACCTGAGTATTATTTTAGGACTGTCATGGAGAAGTTGTAGTAAATACTTCTATAGAGTTTGAGGTAGAAAGTGTTGTTGATGAAAATGTTGGTGCAACCCATATTGAAAATATGGTCGAAGATGCAGCACGATTAATGTTTCCTATGGTTGAAACTAATGAAGATGATGGAAATGCTGAAGAACCAAATATTGAAGCCAAAAAAAATTATGATTTACTGGATGCTGCAAAGAAACCTATTTGGGATGGTTGTAAAAACGGCACTCAACTGTCGATTATCGCAAAAACATTGCGATGAATTCAAAATACAACATCACCGAAGCTGAGTTCACGGCTATTATACAAGATTCAAAAAGGCACATGCCGCCAATTTAACGTGTGAAAATCACTACGAAGTTATAAAAACTTATGTCGGCGTTTGGTGTAACTTGTCAGAAAATGGATACATGTTTAAATGGAAGCATGTTGTTTTGAAAAGATGACTAAACCTTAGAAATTGTAAAATATGTAACCCTGAAAAATATAAAACAAGAAAGAAGGAAAAGCAAGTTCCATACAAACGTATGTATTACTTACCCATTACTCCAAGACTTCTAAGATTCTATGCGTCTTCTGTAACTACATCTCTCGTGAGATGGCATAATGTAACAACCCGCATTCTACGCATCATAGGATCGTAGGATATTTATTTCTATCACATACGAAGTCGTATGGTCATGTAACTTTGGGGGACGACTATTGGGGTCATTTCCCATGTTCATGATTTTTCCCGATTTTTAAATGACCATTTTACCCCTAGTTGGCACTGTTTTGGCCATAACTTTTGACTGGAAAGGAATTTTGACCTGAAATGATGGTTTCTCTTTCCGTAGAGTGGTCACATTAGCCAAACGGACTCACCGTTTGGGAGATATGGTTGAAACAAGTTTCAAATGGCGAAAAACAGCTTAATTGGGCTTAACCGGGTGATTAGCAGTTAGGCCCAGAAGGGGATTTCGGGTTTAGAGGTATAGGAGGACTGATTAGGGTTAGGGAATCACTTTCATTTCAGTTTTGAACCGCCACAAACCTTCTTGAGACCCTAGTAATGGCTTCCATCCTCTAAAACCACTCCAAAACACATTTTTAGTGAAGATTAAGCCTAAACTACATCAAAACAAGACCAAATAGCAACAAAGCAAGGTTGGAGCTGCTGCCATACATAGGAATTCGACCCAAACAGAGAGTATTTCAGATTTGGTGTTTTATTTTGTGGCAAAGGTGAGTGATTTGCATGGTTTTTGCACTAATTACGTTAATTAAGGGTAATTAGTGAAGATTAGCGAATTTATACACTAATAAATTCTGGAAAAATGTTTAGAAATTCTCAAATAATATTTTATGCTTCTGTTAGAAATTGGTTTCAATTTGATTAAGTTTTGTTAACCCTATGATTAGTTCTACTTAAACATGTTATGGGAAAATATGAAGTTTTTAGTCACTTTTGATCCATTTTGATTCATTTGAATTATTGTTTGCTGTTTGTGGTTGTTATTACATGTTGCTATGACTCTATGGTATGTTTTATGATTGATTAGAATAGTTAAATTGGTCGAAAACGTCGTCGAATGGCGTAGAAAGCTCGCTGGAAAGTTGCAGCAATGTGCAGGTTCCTAACCGATTCGGATCGGATATGTGAACTGGGCAATAAAACCGACCCGAACTGGAGTTTGACACCTAGGAGACTTGGCGAGAAGGAAGGCCGTTTACTTAGAGTTGGAGTGGACAAGGGGGATCGGATCGGAAGTAAACATTTGGGAGAACTAGCAAGAGGGAAGGCCACGCGGATCAGATGGCAAGGAGGGATCGGATCGGAATACGTGAAGAAATGAGGGAGCGGATCGGAGCACTGGAAGGAAGGACACCCGACCCGACCCGAAGTGGAGTACCCGACCCGAACCGAATGGAAAGATGACAAGGAAGGAGGACCGACCCGAACCGATGAAGGTGATGACTCCCGACCCGAACCGATGAAGGTGATGACTCCCGACCCGAACCGATGAAGGTGATGACTACCGAACCGAACCGAATTTTAAGACTGTTAATGCGCGACAACTCTTCTGAAGACCCACTCCAATTCGACCAAACCCGAGATGCAAAGGAAGTCCAAATGAGAAGTTAGAACTTAAGATTCATATGGGAATCAACGAGTTCGCTTCATGGTTGGGCTTTGCTGCGGGACGCGTGCCAAGGAGTTATCGACGTCTATAGCTTTGAACCACTATGGTAGGAGGTACGAAGGCGGATTCAGGGACATTATGGCATCGGTAGAACCAAGGGCTACGACCAATGAAGTGGGTCATTGAAATGTTTGGTCATGACTCCAAGTGTTTGGCTTGGTCACAACAGGGTTTCTACAAGTCGGGATTCGTCGTTACCTCATTTTGTCTAGTGTTCCAAAGTGGTAGATATTGTATGCTTTACGCACTGAGTGAGAGATGTGAGGATGGTTGCTATGGATGATTTGTTTGCTATCATATTGACATGCACACCCCACCCCCGTATCCTTACACTATTTATTATGGCACCTTAGAGTATTGTACGGTATGTGGCACTAACTCTTTGGTTGCAGGTCCAGGTTCAGGTATGGTTTAGTATACCTGTTATCATTCTGTTTAGATGCTTATCGCTCATACCAGGCTTTATGTCTGACCCAGAGTTTTATGTCTCCTCTTATTACTCTGGGTGCTCACACGAGCAGACTAGAGACAGGTTAGCTGGTGATGCACGGGTAGATGATCCGGAGACGAGCAGGAGGCTTCCACGTAATATATATGATATTCTCCCTTTGTTGTTGAAGATCACTGCTTGGGCATTGGTGGTGCATCTTCTACTTTAGCCTTCTTTTGTTTAGAGACAGTAAATTTGGAAAATTGTAATAAGCTGTATATGGATTTCCGCTGCTCTGATGATTGATGTTGATTTTAATTATCAGCTTATGCACTGTCTCACCTGTTTTATGTCAAGTATATTATTATTATTATATTTTATTCCATGCGCTGTGAGACATTCTACAGGTTCCTTGATTAGTTCATTCCCTTCTTTCTTTTCTACTAACGACCGTCTTGTGCTAGTCGGGCATGTGTACAGCGCAATTTTGGAGGAAATGCAGGCTGGTGCGGGGCGGGCCGTCACACATAATGTGAGATCGGAGGAAGAAGGTACGTTGACCCATCTGGTCGATAAAGAAGCAATGAAGCATCTCGATAAAACTTATCCCAATTTTACAGTGGAGAGTCATAATGTCAGACTAGGATTATGTACATATGGTTTTTCACTATTTTCTCAATTTGTTGCTAAACATTCTTCAAGGCCCGTTATCATTATACCTTATAATTCACCTCCGTGGATGCGTATGAAAACACAATATGTTTCTTACCGTTGTTGTTCATGGCCCCAACGGTCCAATACAAGGAACTGATGTTTATTTACAACCGTTGATTGAAGAATCAAAAACATTGTGGAATGAAGAAGTAGAAACATACGATGTTTCAAAGAGGATTTTTTTTTTGTATGTTTGCACCTTTGTTGTGAACTATAAGTGATTTTTCTGCCTATGCAATGCTTTTAGGATGGAGTACTGCTGGTCTCTAGCATATCCATATTGCATGAAAGAAACATGAGCGTTTTTTTGCCGCATGGTAAGAAAAAATCATGGTTTAACTATTATCGATGTTTTCTGCATGTAAATCATCCTTTCAGAGAAGACAAGAAAAACTTTTTAGCTAATAGAGTAGAAACAACACAACCACCAATGATATGGTCAAGCAAAGACATATACTAACTGGTTAAAGATTATCCAAAGATATATGAAATTGAAGTTCAAATAGAAATTGAAGACAAATCGACTGTTCACAATCGGTGTAAACAGTCTATTTTTTGAGAGTTTTTGTGTTAGAAACATCTTCTGTTTCGTCATAATATTGACGTGATGTACAATGAGAAAAATGTATTAGATCATGCCTTTTACACAATTTTGAATGTCAAAGGGAAGACTAAAGATAATTTGAAATCAAGTGCGATATAGAATAATTATGTAAACGTCTCATGCTTCATATGAAACCAAATAACAGCAAAAAAAAAAAAAAAAAACAAAGCATGTTACGAATTAGACAATAATCAAGTTAAACATATGTTAAAATGAGTTGAAGGATTTCATCAAACCCTTGTAGATGTGTTGACTTTAAAAATCGTAAATTGAGCGAAATGAAAAGTCACGACTGTCACATAATGATGGAAATTAATTTTTCATTATTGTAATGGCCCGCAAATCCGTACTATCTGAGTTGACCAACACAACACGCATCCAACCCAAATTACACAGAAATATGAATCATTAGGGGAAATAAAAAGAAATAGACAGAAGATAGAACAAAGAAAACATCAGAATCTCATAGCGGAATGAATAAAATATATTATATAAAATAACCTTTGAAATACAAAAGTTTGTATCATATATACATACCATCATCAGAGTACAATACATATACAATACAGCGGAAATAATTCTAAATAACTAATGGTGAAGCCTCCTACTTCAAACTCCTCCAAGAGTATCTGTAAAATACTGAAACACTTGACTACCCGTACAAATTTGGGCACCCAAGAGTTTAAGGTAAAACAAACAAAATAAACTCTGGGTCAGTCATGGGACTGGTGTGAATAAACTCCAACCATATTGTTTAACTTTGAAAAACCTTTTGAAAGAAAAGGATAATAGTAGGACTAGCCCATTCATAAACATGAACAGTTTTTACCTTACTATAACCCAAACCATTTTTGATATAAAAATCCTGTGATATTATAATAATTTCTAATCAAGTAAATAACCAAATAGTAGAATGCTTGCATCTCACGCTCTACGTATACAGTATAAAATCAAAAACCGTAGGGCTCTTATTGGAGATTGGATTCCAACTAGGACAATTTATGGGATAACCTCCCGATCACTGTACTCTAGAGGGGATACACTGGGGTTCAGCAAGAACATCTTGCAACCTGGCCACACATGACCACCCACTCATTTAGCTTGAGTGTGGTGAATATATTATCACTCACGGTTGTTGGTCATCCAACCGTAACCCGTAAGATATAGAATTGAAAGTAGAACAAATTGAATATTTCTCCAGATCGATGATAATACACCGTGCTTGGGTATGACCCAACTAGCCATGCTGCCTGCCCGATTTTTGTCATTTCCTGGTTGTGAGGCTTGAGACTACGTTAATCCTTTTAGAACATCTGACCACCATACACTTTGAATGTCGCATCGTCAAACCTGTCAAATCACTAGTTGATCTTCTCAAAAATATTACGGGTATAAAAAGCTAAGAGGAACGAATTCCTCCTCCACTAAACGTAATACCTTGAAGACATAGTTTTATGTGATCCATTAGGAATACTCTGTCAGACATTCATCCATACAAGTTGTCCTGGGTCTGGACAAACAGAACATCCCTTGCAATTTACTCCATCTTCAATTATTTTTCAGCATATCTAATTCGCAACGCCTATACCTATACGTAGTGGTTTTCGGATAATAAATCCAACCGGTCTCTCCGTATTGACAACGATGGCCAAAAATCTTTGATAGTCGGTGATTAAACTATCAAAGGGAAACAAACATCCATCAAATAAATCGTTAGCCCTTATTAATAAATATTCATTCATTTACCATTTTCCAAATTCCTATCGAATTCTATATTATCAGTATATTGATTTCTAGTTATCAAATTTCTCAAAATTATTATAACTCCTTAAATTTCCAGAAAATTTCGCCACCACCTCCTTTGTACCGGTTAATAGTGCAAACCTCAACCCGCCTCTCTAGGCCCATTCCATTCAAAAATAAAATCAAAAAGCCAAGCAGCTTTCCTAATAGGCTCATAAAATCTCAAATGGAATTGAAATATTTACCTTTTTGTCGGGCACTCAAATTATAATATTCATTCTTCTCACCATACCTGTTTAACATGCATATGCCAATTTCCAATTTATTTCAATCCATTTAATCCTTCCAGCTCAATTTTCTAATTAATTCGCTAATTAGCTTTTTTGCCTAATACACTTTCGATTTAAACAAATCATAGCCAATATAATTTAATTCACTTATACACATGTTGAATTCCATTCCTAACTCAAGTTTCATATTTTATTTCAAACTTGACTTCATAAATCCGATTTACTTAACAAAGTTTAAGGTTGATTCAAAATCTCAATAATTAATTTCTTTTCAAATTAGTTAATACTATACCACAATCCAAAAATCTAATTTTTTACATTAAAAATCACTTCACTTACTCTGCTTGAGTTTATATTTATTTGATAACTCAACCCCGGATTTTTCTAAAAAGATTTAGATTTTTATTCAGTCAAAATCCTTATATTTTGCTTAATAAACCGTTATGGTTTAAAAATGATTATGGCGTTGTTATTCTGAAATTTTGATTTTGACATAACTCAAAATCTACAAAACAAAATCCAGAATTTTCTCTTCCATTAGAAAAATTATCATTTAGTAAATTCGAATGTTTTTTTGTTTCATCGAATTCTGACTTATATTGAGTTTTATATACTCAATTGAAGTTCAAAACGCCAAATTACGAAATACCGCGCTGCGGCGAGTTCATTTTAATTATAATTTAAATATAAACATTAACTTCATTTATAAAATAAATTTCAACCGCATTTTCAGTATTTTAAAGTAAATTAAGCCCGTCATCACAAATCTAACTTAACACCAAGTTATTCAAACTCTTCGACTATTTCATTCCATTGCACATAAATTATTTTACAAAAAGACTCGATATAATCGAATTCCAATTATAAATTTCCTTTATGGAGAAAATCAATTTATTGAACACCCTTCACCATTACAAACTAATATCATCCCTTGATAATAGTGAAGTCGTTCAAGTTGGGGTATTTTATTTACCTCTCAGACTTTGACCGATAACGTTCTTACCTTGAGACAGATAAAAGCTTGTAATACACAAACTCGGTTTAAATATCGCCTTATACTCCATTTCTCACATTTGGAAATTTATTTCCAAATTACACAATGAAAATTACTTCATCACATTTGTAAAAATTGTTTATAAATTAACTTCTTTATTAAATAAACTTCTATTTAATAATCTATTTGAAACTCGATTCCTATTTGGAATATTTTACTTTTATAACTTATATATTTACATATATATATATATATATATGAACAGGGAATCTATTTTCATATTTAAATTTTAAATTCTAGTTTTTACCCAATGGAATCCCAATATTTTACCTGGTGATAATTTATTTGTTTTGTAAATTCAATATGGTCGAATTACAATCATAAATCCGCATGGATTTATTTCAATTCGTTTTACATTCTGAACATCGGAATATATTTCATCGTTTCCTTTCCCTGAAACAATTTCAAATTATAAATCCCTTTTTAAATTCATACTTAATTCAAAGTATAAATTATCCAATAAAACTTCCCCTCTTTTATTTAAAAATATTGTTTATAAATTTCACTTCTTGTTTAAATATTTAAACGAGTTTCCTATTTCAAATCTTATTTGAAATACAGTTCCCATTCTGGAAATTAAATTTTCCTTTTTAAATTGAAACAAGAATTAAAATCTAATATTATCAAACGATAATTTTTTCTTTCCATTTATAACATTTTTATAAATTAATCTACTTGTTTTTATTATTAAAAACAAGTTAATATTTCTCAATCCATTTGAAATTCCATTTCCATTTCGAAAAGTAAATTTTCTTTTTTTTTAAATCCAGAAATCCCATTTTGATATTTTTAAACATAAATATCTAGGGCCAGTGATATTCTAATATCCAACACACAAATCATCCATTCAATTCACAAATCACACACACACATATAAATATGTAAACAACAATAAATAAATTTAAGGAATCCAGTTGGATTCCTCTAACCTGTTTTTCCTGCATTCACAGATGTTTGATAACAAAAATAATACCAATCCTGCTTCAAGGCAAGATTTCGCGGTATAGATCATCCACTCATATATCGTGGGGCGATAGGGTCATTCGCTAATGACACTACGGGCATCCACTAATGATACTGCGGGAGATATCCAATATATATAATAACTTGGATCTGAAATTGTAGCACAGTGTTGTTATTTTTACTAGTTGTATAATATATATATAATTAAACATTTTTAATTAATTTAATCAAGTAAATTTTACCTTAATCCCAATCTTCTTTTCCCGAACCGTTTCAAACTGAAATCAGCCCCGAACATTGGAATTATTCACCTTCACCTCGGTATTTCTTTGAACATCTTCCCGACACTCCACTACACACACAAACAGTGACTTCTGCTAACCTAGTTCATTACCAGTACAACACACCTTACTATATCATCAAACGCTGCTCATAAACTAACCTAGTTCACCTTGCTTCCCAGTCCGCCACCGATAGTTCATGTTTGCATCGCAAAGGTCCGGACTACACCATAAATACCCACTGACAAGTATTACTACCTTGTCTTACCGTCGAACACCGCAGTCCCGTCGTTGACTCCAATCCCGTTGACTTCACCCAGATTGTAGTCCAAAAGCAGTTCCCACTTCCCATCGTTGCGTCGCTCAACCTAAAACCCACTACCCAAAAACCATCGCACCATGTAGAAAGCCGATTCCAGATGCTCCACCACTTGAGAAACCCATTACAACCAACCCCGAGTCCAATGTCGTCCATCTCGAGTTGATCGATTGAATTAGTTTTTTATTTTAGAAGAGAGTGGAATGATTTCGTTTGGAATGAATGAGTGAGCGGTTTTTGAAAAGAACCAAGAGAGGTCATTTTTCAATTTCAGCTAGAACTGAGGTTCGGATTTTGTTTAGGGAAAATTAGTGAAGAAATCGCGACTTTTAAAAGGGACGGTGCGGCCATTATTTGAAGTTTCTTTTTTCCATTTTAATTAGTTGCTGAAGTTTTGATTTTCAATTGGGAACGAATTTGCAAGGAAGGCGATTTTATAATGTAGGAAGGAAACAGCAGTACATATGCCATTAAAATCATGTTTCCTAAATATGTAAGGAAGGAGACAACTTTTTTCTGCTCCAGATGAAAATTACTCTGTGTGATTTAGTTTTTATGTTGGCTGATCAGAAAGTGGTCGGCAAGGAATAGGTTTTATATTTATTTTTATTGGAGTTTGATTTGATCTTTAACTAATATAATATACCAAAATATCTCATTGCCCCTTAACTCACAGCCCGAACCACTATTTAATCGTAACGACCGACACTTTCAACGTTATTTGTTATTCCAGACTCAACGGGAAGGGTTCTAAAATTTTATTCGAATATATAAAAGATATGACAAATTAAATTAATGATTTAAATTCAATTCGATTTAAAATATAAATCGATTTCAAACAATTAAATGTATCGATAATAAATTATTATCGTTTTAATTCAAATAGAATTTATATTGATCAACGGAATCGTTTTGATTCAGTTAAATCTGAATTCAATTATATCTTTCGTATTATGATAATTTAATATATATTCGAAATTAAATCATATATCGATTATTAAATCGATAGATTCAATATAAAAAATCCATTTGTTATTCTACTTCAATATTTAAAATAAATTTAAATATTCAATATTAATTAGCTAAAAATCTGAGATGTTACATTCCTTCCCCTTTAAAAGAATTTCCTCCCCGAAATTACTAAGGCAGAAGAAATGTTACAAACCTGTAAATTTTTCGAGAGCCCATTTTGTTATAACCCAGTATTTTTATATTCTATAACTCAAGTCCCTACAATTTTAAGTCTTTACAGAAATATTTAATTTCCAATCTTCCATTCAAAAACCTTCACATTGAATTCAATTTGAAAATCATCTCTTTATCTTTACAACCATTTCAAGTTTTGAAAAAAATTCTAACTCCCTAAAATTTTGAAATTTTTTGGCAGAGTCTCCCCTGTACGTAGGAGCTTTTGCAATATACCAAAAGAGAGAAAAAAGTATATATCAACCCATATTGGTCGGAAAACTGTTCATATACCCTAATTTGATATTTTGCGTAGGCGTACCTCATATATACAATCCATGCAGCCAAAACTAAACCAGACAGCTCCATTTACCTATTACTTACTCAGTATAAACACATAAGTCTCATATATGTGAAATTTCAATAACCTCCATTCATTTAAATGATTAACACATGAATTCAATACCAAACAAGTCATGTCATGTATATTTAGCATGTATATGCTAATAGAAATTCCAGTATTTAGTATATATGTCATTTTATTCGTATTACACATCATATATACACATATTTATGTAATTCGAATGATTTCCAACCAATTAATTCACATTTCATTCGTATTCATCCGAATTTATTCAAATTGATTCAACATTAATTTATTTATTTCGTTTATTTCAACGAAAAATTTTCTATGTATATTTGATATTATCCGGTTAATATAATAACCTTATTATTCTTTTGGTTAATTTTAATTGATTTCAAATCAATTCTTCAGCTTCACTTTTATCAATTCAATTTGTTTAACTTACATAAGTTAAATTTTAAATTTCAGAATTCAAATACCCAGTATTTATTTGAAATCATATAATATATAAACATATATTTATAACCATCTCAAATTCAAAACATTTGAATTTTCAAACCAACTTGTTCTGAAATAAAATTCCATTGAGAATTTTTTTCCAAGGTAGTAATCTATCACTTAGAAACTCGAAAACGAACACCGATGATGTCTGGATCACCACCGGAATTATTTCCCAGTGACTCAAGTGAGTTCAATGCTTTATCTTTTTCAAAATCCACTCGAAATGATTTTTATTCAAAAAATCCTCCCAAAACAAAGCTAAATTATTTTAATATACTTTAAAAAAATTAAACATCCGGGATTTAAATTCCAAATTCTGGTTTCAATCCAATTTTAATTCATCTCATTAGTATATTAAGTACTTATATTGATACCATTTAGTAATATATATATATAACCATTTTACTGTTTGATGATGATAATCATAATCGACACATCCATATATAATAATTTCAGAAAATTATTCTTTTCATATAAAAATATAGTTTTGGGAAAAAATTCATTTACCCAGCTTTTAAAACATACTGTGTCGAATTACTCTGCTCAAGTGTTTAGAAACACCTATCGATACAGTTGTGCATTTTGTATCGACCAGAATTCAAAACCACTCGACAAATTAATCAACACAATACAAAACAATTTTTATATCAACTTACAAATACGCTCTCTCATATATATACACTTAACTCATTCTAAGGTGCTACTGACCCCATCTCTAATGAGTAAACCTCCACCAAAGCCAAGTTGTTCGCTCAACTTAAGCTCTAATACCAACTGTAACATCCCGCAAATCCATACTATCTGAGTTGACCAACACAACACACATCCAACCCAAATTGCACAGAAATACGAGTCATTAGGGGAAATAAAAGGAAACAGACATAAGATAGAATAAAGAAAACATCAGAATCTCATAGCGGAATGAATAAAATATATTACATAAAATAACCTTTGAAATACAAAACTTTGTATCATATATACATACCATCATCAGAGTACAATACATATACATTACAGCGGAAATAACTCTAAATAACTAACGGTGAAGCCTCCTGCTTCAAGCTCCTCCCAGGGTATTTGTAAAATCTTGAAACACTTGATTGCCCATACAAATTTGGGCACCCAAGAGTTTAAGGTAAAACAAACAAAATAAACTCTGGGTCAATCATGGGACTGGTATGAGTAAACTCCAACTATATTGTTTAACTTTGAAAAACCTTTTGAAAGAAAAGGATAATAGTAAGACCAGCCCACACATAAACATGGACGGTTTTTACCTTACTATAACCCAAACCATTTTTGATATAAAAATCCTATGATATTATAATAATGTCTAATCAAATAAATAACCAAATAGTAGAACGCTTGCATCTCACACTCTACATATATAGTATAAAATCAATAACCGCGGGACGCTTATTGGAGATTGGATTCCAACTATGACAAGGTATGGGTCCACCTCCCGATCAGTGTACTCTAGAGGGGATACATTAAGGTTCAGTAAGAACATCTTGCAACCCGACCACACATGACCGCCCACTCAATTAGCTTGAGTGTAGCGAATATATTATCACCCACGGTTGTTGGCCATCCAACTGTAACCCGTAAGATACAGAATCGAAAGAACAAATTTAATATTTCTCTAGATCGACGATAATACACCCTGCTTGGGTATGACCCAACTAGCCATGCTGCCTACCCGATTTTTGTCATTTCCTGGTTGTGAGGATTGAGGCTACGTTAATCTTTTAAGAGCATCTGGCCAGCATACACTTTGAATGTCACATCGTCAAACTCGTCAAATCACTAGTTGATCTTCCCAAAAATATTACAGGTATAAAAACTAAGAGGAACGAATTCCTCCACCACCAAACGTAATACCTTGAAGAAATCGTTTTATGTGATCTGTTAGGAATACTCTGTCAGACATTCATCCATACAAGTTGTCCTAGGTCCGGACAAACAGAACAACCCTTGCAGTTTACTCCATCTTCGTTTATTTTTCAGCATATCTAATTCGCAACGCCTATGCCTATACGGAGTGGTTTTCGGATAATAAATCCAACCTGTCTCTTCGTATTGACAACAATGGTCAAAAATCTTTGATAGCCGGTGATTAAACTATCAAAGGGAAACAAATATCCATCAAACAAATCACTAGCCCTTATTAATAAATATTCATTCATTTATTATTTTCCAAATTCCTTCGAATTATATATATATTTATTTATTTATTTATTTATTTCTAGTTACCAAATTTCTCAAAAATATTCTAACTCCTTAAATTTCCGGAAAATTTCGCTAGCCCCTCCATTGTATCGATCAATAGTTCAAACCTCAATTCGTCCCTTTAGGCCTTTTCTGTTCAAAAAGAAAATTAAACAGCTAAGCGGCTTGCCCAATAGGCTCATAAAATCTCATATGGAATTGAAACATGTACCTTTTTGTCGGGTACTCAAATTATAATCTTCATTCTTCTCATTCCATACCTGTTTAACATGCATACGCCAATTTCCAATTTATTTCAATCCATTTAATCCTTTCCAGCTCAATTTGCTAATTAGTTCGCCAATTAGCTTTTTTGCCTAAGACACTTTCGATTTGAACCAATCATAGCCAAATATAATTTAATTCGCTTATACACATGTTGAATTCTATTCCTAACTCGAGTTTCATATTTTATTTCAAACTTGACTTCATAAATCCTATTTACTTAACAAAGGTTAAGTTTGATTCGAAATCTCAATAACTAATTTCTTTTCAGATTAGTTAATACTATACCACAATCCAAAATTTTGATTTTTATATCAAAAATCACTTCATTTACTCTGCTTGAGTTTATATTTATTTGATAACTCAACTCCATATTTTTCTAAAAAGATTTGGATTTTTATTCACTCAAAATCCTTATATTTATTCAATAAACCGTTATGGTTTAAAAACGTTTATAGCGTTATTTTTCTGAAAATTTTATTTTGACATAACTCAAATTCAATAAAATGAAATCCATATTTTTCTCTTCCATTAGAAAACTATCATTTAGTAAGTTCAAACATTTTTTTGTTTCATCGAATTCCGACTTATATTGAGTTTTATATACTCAATTGAAGTTCGAAACCCCAAATTTATGAACTACCGCGCTGCGGCGAGTTCGTTTTAATTATAATTTAAATATAAATGTCAAATTCATTTATAAAATAAATTTCAACTGCATTTTCAATATTTTAAAGTAAATTGAGCCCATCTGTAACGTCCCGTATTTTACGGTATAATTATTAATTAATTTAATTATATAAATAAGAACTGAGAGATTGAAATGGTTGTTGAATTAAATAATATTGAATATTTAATTAGTTTAAATAATAGAATAATATATTTAATTCTGAAATAGTCCGAAATAGTGAATTGACAATACAATGTGAAAAGACAATTTAAAATATTTAATTCAGCTTAGAGTTTGAATTAGAATAACGAATATATTATTTGAACGACAGTTGAACGTATAATTTATATTATAATTATAATCGACTTGACATGGCACTGCAGTTCGTAATTTGGCGATTCGAACTTCAATTGAATATACAGAATCCGTTTTAAATCGGATTTCTGTGAAACAAAAAACATTCGGAGCTGGTGAAGTATATTTTTATAATGGAAGAGAAAAATCGGGATTTAATTGTGTAGATTTTGATTTATGCCCAAATCAAATTTTCGAAAAGTCGCTATGGAATTCCTTTATAACTTATAATGATTTATAAAAGGATTTAAATATAAATCGAATATCGATACAACTCTGATGATGAAATATTGAGCTATAAATCCAGATAGGAATATATTGCAGCTGTATGGTATTCTATTGTGAATGTATACAATAATATTAAATTATTTTTATTTAATTTAATTGTTTTTAAATATATTTATATATTTCAATGAGTTATTTAGAGCATTAAAAATAGCCAGTTTTGCAAACTAACTCCGTTTTCGATGAAACTAATTTTGTTGGATCTGTAATCTTAAATTATTTTTAGATTTCAAGTTTCGTGATTTTTAGAGTCAGTGTGTGGTCGTATAGATTTTAATGTGAAAAACAGTTAGTATTTGGACAGTTAAAAATACACTGTGTGAGCAAACGGAGTCGGAATACGACGAAACCAATTTCGTTGGGTCCATAATGTCGAACTGTAGTTGTATGTCCATTCTCGTCAAATTTGGATATATTATGGGACTATACGGATTTTAAAACGATAAATGTAAGTAGCACTACCTTATAATTCAATAAATAAATTGAATATAAAAATAATACTTTTATCCTATAAATAACCCTCAACAATTCTTAACCCTAATTTTATTCCTCAGTCAAACATAAAATCCGCCGCTATGTTTCTTCATGAACATACCAATCGTGAGTTTCAAAAATCAATAGAAAATGGGATAAATTCTTTTAAATCCCAAGACCTATATGTTTGTGTTCATTGCGAAGAGAGCTTCAAATTGGTGCTCCTGTTTCTAGGTGCGATTAACGTTGGCGTTGTTCAAAGATTTAATGGAGAAACTAGGGCATAACTTTGTTGCCGACTGGAGTGGTGACAGCGCGAGTTGACGATGGCGCTGTACTCAAGGTGGCGAAAGGAAGCAAACGCCGGATTTTTGATTGATTCAGCGACAAATTGGTTCGCACCCCGTACTGTTGGTGGCATTCGAAGCCTGTCGAAGCGTTTATTTCCATGAGTGCGAGCTGAGTGAAGATAGCATGAGTTTGTGGAGATTTTGGGAAGAATATTTTTGGTATATGGTGTTCGTTTTATTTTGGATCGTGGAAGGAGATCGAATGGGGTAAATGGTTGAGGAATTGTTCCTAAAGTCAGCGATAATACATTGGGGGAGAAGGCAGTAGGATTGGGCATGGGTCGATAGTGGGCCGGTAAGGATAATTAAGGCCCAAACGGTTTAAGTAATTTGCAATTTAAATATAGTTTAATTTTAAATTAATAAAGTCCTAACTTGTAAATGTTATATATGGGTCATACGTTATCATTTTTGCGAACGGTCAGATCCGTTGGGATCGTATGGACGGGTGCTACACAATGGAGCTGACTGAGAGTGGATTGGAGCTCGTTACAATTTATAGCAAAATAAATTGTCCGTCAGAATCAAAGATAGTTAATCGTTATTTAACGATAACTGTCCAATGTGAGTAAAACTCACCAACTCTGTCAGTTCATATTTTTATAACGTATATTTAGAACTGATAAATGATGATTGATTTATGTGTATTGACTGTTTGGTTGAACTGCTAAGTAATTGGTTGAAATTATAGATCTGGTTACATATATATATATATATATATAGATGTATATATATAAATTGATTCTGTTTAGCAGAATATTTCATAGTGAAATGAAATTGTTGTTAATTGCATTGTTTAACATCTGTGGATGCAGGGAAACAGGTCGGAGAAATCCAACTGGATTCCTCAACATTTATTTTACTATTTTTCATATATTGAAATATATGATGTGATATATAATATGTTGTTGATTATGTGTGTTTGATGATATTGATCATTGTTATAGGGTATGTAAATTACCATAAGAAATACTAGAATGTAAAAAGAGAATTTGTAAAGTGTAAAATAGAAAGAGAAATATTTGTAAAACATTTACAAATAAAATAGAAAGAGAAATATTTGTAAAACATTTACAAATAAAATAGAAAGAGAAATATTTGTAAAACATTTACAAATAGAATTGAAAAGGAAATATGTAGAAAATAAATAGAATTGAAAAGGAAATATTTATTTGTTAAATAAATAGAATTGCAAAGGAAATATTTATTTGTTAAATAAACAAATAGAAAAGGGAATATTTGTAAAACAAATAGAAAAGGAAATATTTGTATAAACAAATAGAAAAGGAAGTATTTGTAATCAAATAGAGTTAGTCGAATATAGTTTAATCAAATATTGGTTATTTGAAGAAAGGAGTTATAGAATATTGGTTATTCAAAAAAGAGTTATCGAATATTGGTTATTCGAAGAAGGGAGTTAACGAATATTGGTTATTCGAAAAAGAGTTATCGAATATTGGTTATTCGAAGAAGGGAGTTATCGAATATTGGTTGTTCGAAAAAGAGTTATCGAATATTGGTTATTCGAAGAAAGTGGTTAATCGAATATTGGTTATTCGAAGGGAGTTAATTGAATAGATTAAATCGATTTGAGTTAGAGTTAATCGATAGAGTTAATTGATTAGAGTTAATTGAATAGAGTTAATCAATTAGAGTTAATCGAATATAATTTATTCGAAAGGAGTTAATCGAATATAGTTTATTCGAAAAGGAGTTAATCGAATATAGTTTATTCGAAAAGGAGTTAATCCAATATAGTTATTCGAAAAGGAGTTAATCCAATATTGTTATTCGAAAAGGAGTTAATCGAATATAGTTATTCGAAAAGGAGTTAACCGAATATAGTTTATTCGAAAAGGAGTAAATCTAATTAGAGTTTATCGATTAGAGTTAGAGTTAATCGATTAAAGTTATTCAAATAAAGTTAATTGATTAGAGTTAATCGATTTGAGTTAATCGAACAGAGTTAATCCAATAGAGTTATTCGAATAGAGTTAATCGAATTAGAGTTAATCGAATTAGAGTTAATCGAATAGAGTTAATCGATTAGAGTTAATCGAATATAGTTAATCGATTAGAGTTAATCGAATATAATTTATTCGAAAGGAGTTAATCGAATATTAGTTTATTCGAAAGAAGTTAATTGAATATTAGTTTATTCGAAATAAGTTAATCGAATATTAGTTTATTCGAAATAAGTTAATCGAATATAGTTTATTCGAAAGGAGTTAATCGAATATATTTTATTCGAAAAGAAGTTAATCAAATATTAGTTTATTCGAAACGAGTTAATCGAATATAGTTTATCCGAAAAGGAGTTAATCGAATATTAGTTTATTCGAAAGGAGTTATCGGATAGAGGTTATTCGAAAGAGAGTTATACGTAGAAATTTATCAATTCGAGAAAGAACTATTCACTTTCCGGTTTTAATCAAGACTTATTTATTTACTAATAAATTGTTTGTTTATTTATCCAAAGTAATAAATAAAAGTTATATTTTGAAGTTAGATATTCCAGAAGTAGGGATTATAACGCTATAGTTATAATCAGTGTTTTTAATAAAGAAGTGGATTTGTAAATTGAATCCGAGAGTTATGTAAGGAAGTTTGTTAAATATTTAAAGGGTGAACTTTGTCTATTTTGAGGTTAGAAATGTTGTTCAGTTAAGGTCTGAGAGGTAGTTATACCCCAACTTGATTGACTTCATTTTTAACTAAGGAATGGTTAAGGTTCGATAGTGAAGGAGTTAATTGAATTTAGTTAATAAGTGTTAATGGTTCGAGTTGGCATAGCGATGTTTTATTTAAACATCTGTTTAAATCCAATGAATGAGTTTTGGAAACATTTTCCAAATAAAATCAGAGATATTTTCTAATTCTAGAAAAAGAAATGTTGATGATAAAGAATACTGAAATGACAGTGATACGTGAAAAAGAGATGGAAATGTTTTCAAATGATTAATAACGTATATTTTCTAAATTTAGAAAATAAGGAATGTTGAATATATGGAAATAGGAAATAAATAAATTAATGAACTAAAGAGATAAATGTTAAACGATGATTGACCGATATAATTTCCATCTGAAAATAATATCGTTGTTTGCACACATGTTTTTCTTTGATAGTTAAATCACCAACTATCGAAGTTTTTGACCCTTTCCGTTGTCAATACGGAGAGACCGGGATCAGTGATATTATCTGAAAACCACTCCGTATGGCATTAGCGTTGCGAATCAAATATGATGAAGATAATTGAAGACAGAGTTATGCAAGGGATGTCCTGTTTACAGAATAGTGCCTTCGGTTTGTCCAGTCCCAGGACGACCTGTATGGAAGAATGTCTGACGGAGTTTATTTAATAGATCGCGTAAGTTGATCTCTTCAAACGTACGTACGTTTGGTGGCGGAGGAATTCGCTTCTCTTAGTTGTATACCCGTTGCATTTTTTGGGAAATCAATTTGTGATTTGGCGGGTATGACGATGTGACATTCAAAGTGAATAAATGTGTGATCTATCAGAGATAAGTGTGGCCTCTAGCCTCACAACCGGGAAATGACAATAATCGGGCAGGCAGCATGGCTAAGTGGTTTGCTGACAATTAGGGTGTATTATCACCTATCTAGAGATATTCATTTCATTCTTTAATCCATTCGATGTTGTCCCATTCGGGAAACGGTTGCTGATCCCAACCGTTGGTGATATACATTCGATACACTCCAGCGAAATGAGCGAGTGGTCATGTGTGGTCGGGTTGCAAGATGTTCTTATTGAACCCAGTGTATTCCTCTCTAGAGGTACACTATCGGAAGTTGGTTACATACCTTGTCATAGTTGATAATCCATTATCCAATAAGTGCTCGCGGTTTTGATTGTATACTATATATGTAGAACGTGAGATGAAAGCGTTTTTGCTAGATAATTATTTAGTTGTGGTTGATAGACACTATTATAATATCAAAAGAGTTTTGATATAAAGTTTATCGTTTCTTTCAAAATGAGTTGAAAGTTAAATCAAATTGATTTGGATTCTCATAAGGGAAAAACCCATTCCGTTATACGGCGTGGTCTTATGAGATATCGTTTCATTGCTCAAACTGTTTTAAATTGTTTTACTCACACCAGTCCCATGACTGACCCAGAGTTTATTTTGTTTTGTTTTCCCTAAACTCTTGGGTGCCCAATTTTATATGGACAGTCAAGTAGTCAGGATTTACAGATACACTAGATGGAGCTTGGAGCAGGAGGCTTCAGCAGTATTTTCTAGCTATTGTTTATTTCCGTTGTGATATAAGTGTTGTACTCTAATATACAAACACATATTTGTGTTTCAAAGTTATTTTGTGTACTATATTTTATTCGTTCCGCTGTGAGATTCGTGTTTACTCTGATGTTATATGTTCTTCTTCTTCTATTCTAAGTTTCTATCTTATTCATTTCACCCTCTGTTTTCTTTCTATTAGTTTTCTGGCTTCCAGTGCAATGTGGGTTGGACTTGTGTTATTTGGTCAGCTCAAATTGTACCGGAATTTCGGGACACTACACCGTCATGCCAAATCTAACTTAACACTTCAAGTTATTCAAACTCGTCGACTATTTCATTCCGTTGGACATAAATTATTTTATAAAAAGACTCGATATAATCGAATTCCAATTATAAATTTTCGTTATACGGAAAATCAATTTATTAAACACCCTTTACCATTACAAACTAATATCATCCCTCGATAATAGTGAAGTCGTTCAAGATGGGGTATTTTATTTACCTCTCAGGCGTTAACTGACAACGTTCTTATCTTGAGACTACAAAAGCCTGTAATACACAAGCTCGATTTAAATCTCGCCTTCTACTCCATTTCTTACATTTGGAAATTTATTTCCAAATCACACGATGAAAATTACTTCATCACATTTGTAAACATTGTTTATAAATTAACTACTTTATTAAATAAACTTCAATTTAATAATCTATTTGAAACTCGATTCCCATTTGGATTATTTTATTTTTATAACTTATATATATATATATATATAACTCGATTCCCATTTGGAATATTTTATTTTATAACTTATATATATATATATATATATATATATATAGGGAATCTATTTTCATATTTAAATTTTAAATTCTAGTTTTTATCCAATGGAATCCCAATATCTTACCTGGTAATAATTTATTTGTTTTGTAAATTCAATATTGTCGAATTCCAATCATAAACCCGCATGGATTTATTTCAATTCGTTTTACACTCCGAACATCGGAATATATTTTATCGTTTCCTTACCTTGAAAGGATTTCAAATTATAAATCACTTTTTAAATTCATACTTGAATTTAAATTATAAATTATCCAATAAAACTTCCCCTTTTTTATTTAAAAATATCGTTTATAAATTTCACTTCTTGTTTAAATATTTAAACGAGTTACATATTTCAAATCTTATTTGAAATCTAATTCCCATTCCAAAAAATAAATTTTCCTTTTTAAATTTAGACTTGAATTTAAAATCTAATATTATTAAATGATAATTTTTCTTTCCATTTATAACATTTTTATAAATTCAACTGCTTGTTTTTATTATTAAAAACAAGTTAATATTTCTCAATCAATTCGGAATTCCATTTCCATTTTGAAAAGTAGTTTTTCTTTTTTTTAAATCCAAAAAATCCCTTTTGATGTTTTTAAATATAAATATCTAGGGCCAGTGATATTCTAATATCCAACACACAAATCATCCATTCAATTCACACATATATAAATTTGTAAACAATAGTAAATAAATTTGAGTAATCCAGTTGGATTCCTCCAACCAGTTTTTCCTGCATCCACATATGTTAGATAACGTAAATAGTAACAATTCTTCTTTAAGGCAGGATATCGCGGCATAGGTCATCCACCCATATATCGTGGGGCGATAGGGTCATTCGCTAATGACACTGCGGGCATCCGCTAATGATACTTCGGGAGATATCCAATATATATAATAACCACAATCACCAAGCCTAATTAAGTAATATGTATTATATATAATTACCAAAATGATTCAATAATCCATGCATGCATTCAAACAGCCAAAAAATTATTTTTAACAATAAAAATAAATTTAATATAACTTTTGAGTGAGTTTTACTCACCTGGTTTTTGTTTGCCGAAAATCAAATTTAATTCCAAATCATCGCAGCTGCGAATCTACTCAAATTGTCTCGAATAAATTTTATTTTGTACCTATGATAATTTATTTCATTATCAATTATGTTATCACTAATTTAAATTAACTTAACAAATTAATAAATTAATTATCCTAAGTATTTAAAAATAAAAAGCTATACCTTATTCCTATGCAAATCTCGACCAATCGAGGCAACGGCTTGTTAATCAGCTCCAACCTAGTTTGTATGCTTAAATATTGTTGATATGACTCTAACGTACTTCGTTTCACTTGGATCTGAAATTGTATGAGAGTGTTGTTATTTTTACCAGTTGTATAATTATATATATATATATATAATTAAACACTTTTAATTAATTTAATCAAGTAAATTTTACCTTAATCCCCTTTTAATCTTCTTTTCCCGAACCGTTTCAAATTGAAATCAGCCCCGAACACTAGAATTATTCACCTTGGTATTTCTTTAAACATCTTCCCAACACTCCATTACACACACAAACAGTGACTTCTACTAACCTAGTTCATTACCAGTACAACACACCTTACCATATCATCAAACGATGCTCATAGAGTGTAACACTCCATGTTCGTTAATGTCACTCACAAAAAGGAATGCATTAACTTTCATGAAGCACTATAAGTAAACAGAATTAAATATCACAAGACAGATATGTAAAGTAGTACTTGAAAAATTTATAACTTTATTACAACAGAAACAGAAATGAGTTTGGTTACATCCTTCAAAATCATAATACCAAAATCCAAGTACATAAATATCAGTCGTATACAAAATCCTTCAGAATGCATAATTTTAAAGCCATAATCCCCAACATAAACTGCCATGAAAAGATAGAGTCAAAGCCAAGCAATACTTCAAGCACTCCAAGCAGAAAAAAATTGAATCAAGCTCCTATGTTTCCACCCTGGGCACCTTGGGGGGGGGGGGAATGGAAAGAAAAGGGGCGAAAACAAACGATGTCAGACATAAAGTCTGGCAAGTCCAGTGACTTTCAGCATATAAATAGATAGCAGTATCATGACATGTAAGTAAAGCTGGATGAGAGATTACAACAACAGGAATAGTAGGTATGCTTAAGTTAAACAGAAGAAAACAGAATGATATAAACCAAGATATGCTTCTTACCTATATCTTACTTCTCTGCACTAATACTTAGTATAACAGGATTAGGTGTAACCCTAATGTCTAAACTGAAACAGAAATGGAAACAGAATAATCTCTACAGAAACAGAATGCTAGTAATGAGCCTTTACCACCCCAACATAGACAGAAGGTACAGAAACAGAATGCTAATAATGTGTCTTTACCACCCCAACTAATGGTCCTTTACCACCCCAACAGAGATAGAAGGTACAAAAACGAAATGCTAATAATGGGTCTTTACCACCTCAACAGAAACAGACGATACATCAACAGAAACAAACAGAACTAGGTGTACCCTAAATTCTACCCCAAGCGATCGGCTCCCTAATACATAAATACCCTGTGCCGGCACTACAGAACGGTGTATCATTCCCTAAAGTGGCAACCTATAGACACAGACCTATTTGCTGATGTCACGGTGTCTTACATCCTCAGAGCAGACCGGATCCATGCACGCACATGACCCAGTTGGAATGCGCCGTCGGCACCCCTCGCCATTATTAGAGTGAACCTCTTACAATTAGTTCAGTAAGCGTGCCCCGGACCCCTCCTAGTGTTGGGTCATAGTTTTGATACCAGAAAAGGGTTACTGACTAATGTGGGTCCCACACAACAGATGACACAAGTAATTTCCCCTCCTAACCTTGTGTCCCCAAACTAACAGATTTCCGATTAACTTGCTTACAGTTTTTAGATGTACAAAGTTCAGATTAACTAGTTCTCAGATCAGACATACAAGTTAACAAGTTTTCAGACTAACGGATTAGATATACAGATTAACAGACTTACAGATTGTTTCACCTAACCTTGTATTGGGTCTATAGATTTACAAAACGGGTTTATTAGGTTCATCCGCCCAGTTGATTTAACCTTATCCACCCAACACGTTTTAGGCATCATATTTATCCTAGATTTGCATTAATTAAATATTAATGCACAGACCTCTCACATTAGGTCGGTAGCTTGTGGCCGCTGGATGTGCCAGACGATTCCGGGCAGACTTTTGCCACAATCCAGACCTAACCTCGTGTCTGAGCATCTTTTAGTTATGCCTACGACCTCTCACATTAGACTGACAGTTTGCGGTTGCTGGTTAAGCCGGTTGGGTCCGGGCAGGCTTCTACCGCAAACAGAGTCTAACCTCGTGTCCCTGCATTCTTATTTTAGCTAAAGTATTCACAGATTATGCCAATATCAGACTAATTATGTCAATTCAACAAATTAAACTTCTTTACAAGTTGCAGCAGATTATTCAAAGTTCCATTAACTTGTTTTGCTCAATTTTAGATCGAGTCTACAGATTTTCATACCCCAAATTACCGTATTCAGTTTCAACAGATTTAGCAGATTAGGCAATTTAACATATTTAATCATCCCATAAAATACCATTGACATGCCTCGCCTAATCATAAAATTAAGTCTAATTTTACATGCCTAAATTATGGTCATAATTCACAATATAACATATGCCCCAAATTTTAATTAAATTTACATAGTACAGAATATTCTCTAAAAACCCCAAATCATGATATACAATACGAATTATGTCAAATTATAGCCTTTGATTTCAGCGTATGCCTAATTTCCAAAATCCTCATTTAGGCGTATTCACATTTAATAGTTATCCTATTATAATATAGATCTTTGCGCCTAAGTCATATACACAATAATTCTCCTTCTTCCGAATCACAGACTATCATATATAGTATGCCCAGATCCAGATCTTAAATTACAACATATATTCTTTTCTCAAATCAATCACAAATCAGTCATGTCTAATTATGCATCATTCACTATTTTTCCCAAATTTAGCGTTTGCGCGTCAATCTCTTATGAGATTTGGCTAAGGCTCGTGGTAGCCTGGCTATAGAACAGAAGGAAGGAAGAGATACAGAATAGTTACTATAATATTAATAAGATAGATCTACATAGAAAAACAGATCTGATAAACAAGAATACGCATAATCCCAAATTCAGATTTATAGCCATGTCAAGATCATAATTAAATTTCATATCTGAAAATAAATGTACTCACCTTGGTTGGATTCTAAAAGAAAAAGGGGTTGTAGTTATTCTCTTTTAATCCTATTCAGATTAGAAGAAGAAGCACTAGTTCTAGCTTAGGTTTCAGCAAAGTAGCGACGTCATTGATTTATTTTAATATGAATTAGGGCAGAGTATAGGCATAATGAAGTTATGTAGAGAAAACTGTAGCCTTAGGGGTGTTTATATAGCATAGGGATCAACGAATCTGGTCAGAACAGGCGTCCAAATGCAGAAAAACGAACAGTCTTCGGATTTGGAAAAAGAGGGGAGGTCGACCCCCTGGTCGACCTATGTGACCCAGGTCGACCTGGGTCCTGGGCGGGAAATTTCCCGCCCAGCCCGGTTGTGTGTTTTGAATTTCGAACTTTTAAATTTTGAATTCGGGCTGGTTTTTATTTTAAATTCCTGAAACTTCTAAGTGCCATAACTTCTTCATACGAAGTCCGATTTACGCAAACTCAGACTCTATCTCAAGCAGAATTCCGAGCCGAACGCAATGGCGCAACTCGTTTCCCTTAATTCTTCTTTTAAAAATTAAGTATACTTTGTTTTGGTACTTTATGCTCATAGAAAAATACGGGGTGTTACATAGAGTAACCCAGTTCACCTTGCTTCCCAGTCCACCGCCGACAGTTCATGCTTGCATCGTAAAGGTCCGGACTACACCATAAATACCCACTGACCAGTATTACTGCCTTGTCTTACTGTCGAACACCGCAGTCCTGTTGCCAACTCCAATCTCGTTGACTTCACCCAGAGTGTAGTCCAAAATCAGTTCCCACTTCCCATCGTCGCGTCGCTCAACCTAAAACCCACTACCCAAAAACCATCGCATCATGTAGAAACCCGATTCCAGATGCTCCACCACCTGAGAAAACCATTACAACCAACCCCGAGTCCAATGTCGTCCATCTCGAGTTGATGGATTGAATTGGTTTTTTATTTTATTTTAGAAGAGAGCGGAACGATTTCGTTTGGAATGAATGAGTGAGCTGTTTTCGAAAAGAACCAAAAGAGGCCATTTTTCAATTTCAGTTAGAACTGAGGTTCGGATTTTGTTTAGGGAAAATTAGTGAATAAATCGCGACTTTTAAAAGGGACGGTGCAGCCATTATTTGAAGTTTCTTTTTCCCGTTTTAATTAGTTGCTGAAGTTTTGACTTTCAACTAGGAAGAAATTTGCAAGGAGAGCGATTTTATAATGTAGGAAGGAAACAACAGTACATATTCCATTAAAATCATGTTTCCTAGATATGCAAGGAAGGAGACAACTTTTTTTTTTTTTTTTTGCTCCAGATGAAAAATACTCTGCGCGATTTAGTTTTTATGTTGCCTGATCAGAAAGTGATTGGCAAGGAATAGGTTTTATATTTATTTTATTAGAGTTTGATTTGATCTTTAACTAAAATAATATACCAAAATATCTCATGACCCCTTAACTCACAACCCCAGCCACTATTTAACCGTAACGACCCACTTTCAACGTTATTTGTTATTCCGGACTCAACGGAACAGGTTCAAAATTTTTATTCGATTGTATAGAAGAGATAACAAATTAAATTAACGATTTAAATTAAATTCGATTTAAAATATAAATCAATTTCAAACAATTAAATTTATCGATAATAAATTATTATCGTTCTAATTCAAATAGAATTTATATTGATCAACGGAATCGTTTTGATTCAGTTTTATATCTGGATTCAATTATATCTTTCGTATTATGATAATTTAATATATATTCGAAATTAAATCATATTTCGATTATTAAATCGATAGATTCAATATAAAAAATACATTTATTATTCTACTTCAATATTTATAATAAATTTAAATATTCAATATTAATTAGCTAAACCGGGATGTCACAGTTTTGTTCAAAGAACTTCTGCCGTTAAAAGTTTGGAAGGCAATAACGGAACTTAGTATGTTTTACAAAGACTTTTGTTCGAATACGTTAAAAGGGCAACGTTTACGTAAACTTGGAGTAGATATTCTTTTATCGCTCTGCAAATTAAAGAAAATATTTCCATCATGTTTTTCAGTGTAATGGAGCATTTACATGTTCACCTCCCATCTGAAGCACGACTTTGAGGTCCTATCCAATATGGGTGGATGTATCCATTTGAAAGGTATATATAAACATGTTACCTATTAATTTAATTGCACTTAAAATATGAAGTAATGTAACTTAATTTTGAATAGATATTTGAACCATCTGAAGAAAAAAGTGATATAAAAAGCACGAGTTGAAGGTTCGATATGTAAATCTTACATCAAAGAAGAAGCTTCGTTCTTTTTCTCTCACTATTTCAGTGATCATGTGAATATATCATTTGAAAGTGTTACTCGTAATGACAAAGGCGACAAACAAGAATCGTCTCAAACAATGTTATCTATTTTTAGATAACATGGTCGATCTTCTGGGAAATGCGTAGACATATGGCTAGACGATAGAGATTTTCATGTAGAACACACTTATATTCTGCTAAATTGTGCTGAAGTTGCACCATTTGTTAGGTAATCTGAAATATCAATTAGTGTTTTATTCAAGTCTATAGTGCTTGCGTGTGTATAATCTAATATAATATTTTATTTATATATACAGTATTTATGAACATGAACATCCAAACGACAATCTCAGTAATGAATTTTCTAGTTGGTTTTCAAATTACGTTTACAAACCCAAAAATTGTGTTGTTGCTGATGGGTTGAAACATCTTGCAATGAGACAAAAAAGAATGGTCAAGACATATCCAATATATTTTATTAATGGATATAAATTTAACAACAAAGAATATAATGCTGAGAAATTAATGAATAATACAGGTGTATTTGTTAAAGGCGATGACAATCCAGAAAATCACATAAATGATATTTATGGCGTATTAACACAAATTTTGCAACTGACTTATTTCTCATGGCCTGCGGAGATGTTTCTATTTAAATGTGATTGGTTTAGCAATGTTCCAAATTTTGAGATTAATGTGCATAAGGATTATTATCTGATTGAAATAAAGCATACATCGCACTATCACAAGTATGGTCCTTTTGTACTAGCCAAACAAGCATTTCAAGTTTATTATACTCCTTATCCGTTAACAAATGTATGATCCTTTTGAGCACAAGGATTAATGGCTAAACGATAAATGTATTGATTGTATCCACAATATTTGTTTGATATATGATATGTTGGGGTTATATTTAGTTGTTGAATTAGTGGTTTATGTGAAAAATGTAGTTGAAAGGCTAAATAGCCGCTGAAATGCAAAACAAATGCAGGTTTTCCGATGGCTGACGACAGCTTATTGGCAGTTGTATATGTAACGGTTTCCGACCGCCGACGCCAGCCGTCGAAAACCGACAACAACCGTTCTAAACCATCGGAAATTTAATCGACAGACTGTGTCGAAAGCCGTCGAAAACTTTGTGTTTCGGCGACTTCAAAAACGAGGGCTTCCGAAGGCCGCTGACGGCTGGTGATCGTTTTGAGCCGTCGGAAATGGCCTTTATTCTTGTAGTGTTTCCTCTATTGGAATATATCATCGAGTTTGTTTTTAATTTGGTAGAGGGTTTTGGTTTTTTTTTTTTTTTTTTTTTTTTCATAAAGATAAAATGAGGTTAGATCATGCATTCTTAATTTAAAGACATTTTGAGTAATACCTAAAATGAAAGAACAAAGGTAGAAAACCAAAAAACCATGACTGGGAAAAAAAAATTGTAATTGAAAAACATTGAAATTTGAAGTGGAAAATTGAAAATATTTACATAAATTAAAAAAGAACGTTGTAATTGCCTTAAGATGAAATGAGAAAACAAAATAGAAATGATGAAATATTCAATTTTAAATGCAACAGAATAAGCCAGTGGAACAGAAGATATTGCAGACAAATGCGTGATCCATCGTACGCCGAACGAAAACACAGAGACAATTTAACTGGGTCCGCCTTGCATGCGATACCATCATCATAGAACAGTACATTCTATTTGATTATCATTTAGGAACCAATAGATTTTATTTAGTACAGAATTATTTTTCACATTTCTAGGCTGATAAGTTTTGGAAGCAGCTAGTTTTACTGATTATGAATGGAAAAGAAAAGGAAATTTAGGATCCACTTGCTTTATTCATTTTAGAGTTTTCCTACATATAAAAGTGGGAACGACGTAAACATACAAAACCTAAAATAATCTTTTATTATTTTTCGTGTTTTAAGAAATAAACGAAGAAACATGATTAATTCATGCATCCATATTCTTTCATCCTCTACGTTTTTGTTCCGTTTCTCCGTCATCCATCAACTCTTCCCATATTTTCTTTTGTAATTAATTTTAAAAACTCAAAACTTCAAATAAACCAAACAACCTCTCGACATGCAGGAGGCATTCCCACCCATACAGTTAACTTTAAATTAGTAACTAAACAACGTATATACAACTCTATAGTGACATATTAACTTTAAAAAGGCGTCCTTAATTAATTAGCTTCGCATTGCTTTCCCTTTCACTTTGTCCTTTAAACTGCATTAACCCAAATTACTTAATGTTAATGATCACTCATGCTAACGCTCCCTTTATTCTTTCACTTTATATAATGCTTGCTAACATATATAATATATTCCGAACCTCAAATTCACCAATTATCCTAATCCTCTTCTTTACCTCTGGCTAAAGTCTCAAACAAAGACACTTAAACTAATTGTTATTCATTCTTTTTATGTGAAATGTTGATGCACTTTTTCATTAGCTAAAACTTCTTTTTCCCCTAGAACCTATCCGGTATATTCCCATATCTAGTATAGTATAATAAATCACGCTTCTTTTAGGCTCAATCATGCCTTCTTTTGCATGCTTGCTTTGATGTGGATTTACTACAAAAGACACAGTAAATTGGCTATCCTATCCTATCTCCTTCATATACTGTCGAAGTCTATGAATAATTCATGGACTTGTTTTTTGTATGTCTATTTTCATTTGCTTGTACTCAATACATACCACAAGAATATATACGAACCACGTTACACATCCAACTTGTAACACATGATGATAGAGTTTGATTAGAATGCCCACATGCATATTGGACCACATTTTCCTTTCTTGAATCGATCGTCAATTTTGTCACCAAACGAAGCCTAATTTACATAAACAAGAGCAAAAGTAAAACGCTCTCTTATTTTTTGGAGTTATGCTTAATTGCAATTGCGTGCATATCTCACCATGCGGATTATAGGAAAACATACTTTAGATTGTGTTTTTGAATTTAAACTGAGTTGATGTACGTTATATTGGAGGTTTGTTCAAGCAAACATTGAATTTGGTTCGTAATAAGGCATAAAATCTTTGAATATCTTTAGCATACTGAAAATTTCCACATCTGACTAAATGGTTCAAGTACGATTTATGTATGTCTCTAGCCAAAACGATAATAACATCATCATGTGTATCTATTGTAGGTACAAAATCTTTTACTCTTCTCTATGTTTTTGTTTGTTTTTTAGCCATGCGTTGCTTTTCTTTTCCACCTCCCTCCGATTCCTATTATTCCCTACCGTATAGTATTCTATCACAATCGTATATTGTATACGTCTGATTTAGACAGCTCCGTAAGCCCAGCATTTTGAATGCTGCTTATACTGTTAAATAAGTATATAGACATTTCGAATACATAAAAAGATACCATTACCATGTGTGTGTCTGTGTATATATGAGGAAAAGTGTGTGCTCACACAATATTCTGAGCATTAATATGAGAAAAAATTTAAGAAGATGATACAACATACACGCGAAAGTTTGAGATTATTCAGAAGAACTTTGCTACTTTCTCGGGCTTATATCTGGGTAAAATGACAAAACTAAAGAGAAAGCAGAGGGATTCAAGGCATGATTCAAGGGAGAGTCTACTTTTTCTCTCATGTTTAGATAAAACATGCAATTCACGTTGAGTCCGGTAAAACAGCAATTATTACACATAGATGGATGATATAATCAAATATGAATTTTAGTGCTAACAGATAGACACGAAGTATAGTTCGCACCACGTTGCCTGCTTACTTGACACGAAGTAGACACGTTTCATATTGTGGCAAACGACACTTAATGTTTTTGAACTCTTTTTCTGTAATTCAACTCACTTTTGTAGCATCTTGGCATAACGTTCATAATAATTATGGAACTCTTTGCGGAATAACATTGCAATTACGACTGCTTTAAACATAGATAAGAACATGTATATAAGGTACAACAGACACATCACCTCAGCTCCGCTATACAACAAAAGGAAGGCTCAAATGCGGATCTTAAATCTATGATAAACTACAAGTGAAAAGTCTTATGGTTATTGAGAAAATTGGACAAAAATTGCTACTATAGCACACTCTACTAATGGTACTACATGGAGTCACGGGCTTTATTAATGCAGAAAGAAAAAAACTTGTTCAGCAATTGAATGAGAATCTCAAAAATTTATCTTATAAGGGAATTAACTAGTTGAAAGTTATAATTAAGAACTGATATCTCGACGGATTCAGAATATATGTGCTAGTTGTAATGTTGTCATAAATTCTTCATAAATAGTTTTTGTTAATAATGGATCACAGTTTTAGGTTAGGTGAACAATCACAAGCTCCCAGCCTTGTGCATTCACAAATTTCATAGAATTGATTGAACATAAATGAATACAATCTAGCAACTGTGCCTAACAGAGGCAGAATCTATTGTCTTGATAATATAGCAATAGAACACTAACTATATGCAATCCTATAATTAACCACCAAATGAAGTCTAAGTCTCATTTTCAAGAGATATTCTATGCAACCTAAATGACAACATATGCATGTGGAATGTACACCTTGAAATTAACTCATGGGCTCCATCTGTGTTCATATATAATAGACCTGCTCACTGGATTCTTAACCTCTTCTCCAATCAGTTCAATTAAGGAACAACTAACAACGCTGTTCCTTCATAATTAACAGAACCATTAAATACATAAAAATTGAAAGCTGTACTATAGATATACACAACGTTAGCTTTACCAACCAAATAATACTTAAAAGTCTGATTAGTTGGGCTTCACTACCACTACCGGACCCACTAAAAGATCTCCAGCATCTACAGGGGCCATCATGCATCTTCCTAGTTCCTGCCACGTGTCCGCTTTACTACAAACACTCTCCTATACGTTCCTTGATCCTTATCGATTTCAAATTTAGGAGTATTTTCGCAAAAGAATACAAAAGAGTGCAGCAAAATCTCAATCCTTTTTAAGTTCTGAGCCCCTTTTACACAAAATTTTTCTTTGCATGTTTTAGGCCGAGCAACAAAATCTTCAAAAGCGAAATCAAGATCTTGTCCCTCGAAAACTCGCCCACTTTCCCCCCCTATAAAAACACCTCCTGTCCAACTCATACAGATGACATACCAAGAACTCACAATGTCTCACACTACAGCTTTACTACTCTTCGCCATTTGGCCTCTAATCTCCACCATGGGATTACCAATGGGCCATGGGATTAGATACCAGTTAACCTATGATCCATCAGAGATCTTGTCAGCTTCAACCGATTTTGGTGGCATGACACATGGCGAGCCAATGGCTGTATTGAGGCCGAAGTCGGATGCTGATGTGGCTAGTTTAGTCCGAGACATGTATGAATCGGGCATGCCAGTCTCAGCCCGTGGGCATGGGCATTCCATAAATGGGCAGGCCCAGGCTGTAGATGGAGTTGTCGTTAAGATGACCCATCACGCTAAAATGAACAAAGAAAAGCCTGTATATTCAGAAGAAATAGGAGGATACTACGTGGATGTATGGGGAGGAGAGTTGTGGATTGATGTGCTGAATTGGACCCTAGAAAATGGAGGACTTGCCCCAAAGTCATGGACAGACTATCTCTATTTGTCGGTGGGTGGGACACTGTCGAATGCGGGTATAAGCGGGCAGGCTTTTCAGCATGGCCCTCAGATTAATAATGTCTATGAACTTGACGTCGTTACAGGTATGGAATGTAAAAGGATGACCTGCTTTCTTCTGTTTTCTGTGTGGGTGCATTTTAACTATTCATGGAGTAATCAAGTAATTAACTATACTCTTTTCCGTTTAGGTAAAGGAGAGAAGGTTACATGTTCAGAAAATGTGAACTCGGAGCTTTTCCATGGAGTTCTTGGAGGGCTAGGACAGTATGGTATAATTACACGGGCAAGAATTGCATTGGAGCAGTCCCCACAAAGGGTAAGCAATTCACAGTGTAAACTTGTATAAACTTTTAGAATGAAGAAAAATATGTTAATTTTTCAAGATTACATACGTACAGGTGAAATGGATCAGAGTGGTTTATTCAAACTTTACGCAGTTTACCGAAGATCAAGAGTACCTGATATCTCTACATGATGCACATAGAAGCGAGAAATTCGACTATGTTGAAGGCTTTGTTATCGTTGATGAAGGACTAATCAATAACTGGAGATCGTCTTTCTTTTCTCCAAGGAATCCTGTAAAGATTAGTTCGATTAATGGAGGAAAAAGAGACGTTCTTTACTGCTTAGAAATGATCAAGAACTATGACGAGTCTACTGCTAGCTCAGTTGATCAGGTATCCGCACTGTTTTTCCCCTTCTTTTGACTTAGAATGGTTTTAAATAGGAAAGTCATACATAGTTGCTAGTTATGCAATCAGACATTAGCTGTAATGATATACGCAGGAAATATGATGTAAAATTAAGTGTATTTAATTAGTACTACTAAGGGTGGTAGAACAGAATACATATGGTTTTACAAGACATTTTATCCATCCAGGTAAAATGAAATGTTTCTTGGATGTATTTAGCCTGATCCCTTATTAAAGCAATTGAATTATTCATGAATAATATAGTTCACATGTTTGGTTTCTTGGTATGTATAACTTCAAATTGTTAATGCTACAAAATATGGACTTTTATACCTAAAATAAGTATAGAATACCATCTAGTCGGTCATAGTTTAATGTTATCTTCAATTAACATGGGAAACATGGGCACCAAGTCTACTCTAATAGATTTGATTGCATCAACCTTGATAATTGTAATCGAAATTCATATCTACTACTAACCAATTATATGTGTGTATTTTCTTAAACTATGTAGGAAGTGGACGCATTGCTTGAAGAACTAAGATTCATACCAAATACTGTATTCACAACTGATCTGCCATATGTAGACTTTCTAGACCGTGTTCATAAGGCAGAACTGAAGCTGAGGGCCGGAGGGCTTTGGGAGGTCCACACCCCTGGCTCAACCTGTTTGTGCCAAGGTCACGCATTTTGGAATTCGACCGAGGAATATTCCGTGGAATGTTAGGGAACAAGACTAGCGGGCCCATCCACATCTACCCTTTCAACAAAAACAAGTAATTAACAACTGCTTTACTGCTAATTAAGTGGAGAAATTATATAGTTATATGCTTAATTACTTGCATGCATGTGCATGCATGGAACTATGACATGTTTTATGCAGTTATGCATCTGTGATGGCAATAACACACAAATGATTGCATATGCACTGATATTTTAATTACATGTCATAATGTGAGCAATTAATCATATAGGATAAGATTTGGCACCTTAGCTGAATCGGATGCTGTCATTTTACTCAATCAGTGAAGTTATTAAAGCACATAAATACATCATACCATTTGTGGGGAACACTTTTAAAACCTAAGTTTGGTTGGTCTGGGTATATGTGCTATCTTTATATAGTGGCAAAATTGTTGCTTTCAACAAAACCTAAAAAGTTTTAAGATATGGAAACTACAAAATGCAATATTTGCAGATTCTCCTCTTGTATATTATTATTTCTTTTGCTCAAAATCTCACTGCATCCGGTGTCCATTTCAAAACTTAAAAATATTTAAACATTTGTTCCTCACATTAAAAGTTAATAAAGGTTTGGTAGTACATCAAAAGAAGCATCGCATATTGTACTTGAATTATAGGGTAACACAATTGCTGCTTGGTGTGTTGCTTTTATTGGCATTTGATGAATAAATCATACCCACACAAAATTAAATAAAAAGTGGTATTCTAGTAAAATAATAACACAAATCCACTGCAATATGTTTATGTTTTATTCTATTTTTAAATGGTCAATAAGATGAATTAATAATGAAAATTTGAAATTTTTGTGTAGGTGGGATGAAAGAACTTCAGTAGTTACACCAAATGAGGAAGTGTTTTACTTGGTAGCCTTCCTAAGAACTGCAGTGCCAGGTTCAACAGAACAAAGTCAGAACTTGGAATACCTAAAGAAACAAAATGAACAGATACTCAAATTCTGCAGCGATGCAGGCATAGAAGTCAAGCAATACCTTCCTAACTACTCAACTATTACAGAATGGAAAAACCATTATGGAGATAAATGGGAAAGATTTGTGCGTAGAAAAATAGAATTCGATCCTAAGCGCATTTTAGGAACTGGACAGGGGATCTTCCATCCCTCTGCTTACTTTCCTTTGTTCCCTTCATGATCATCAAAAGGCTGAAATGCTATGTTACTTTTGTACTGAGTACTTGGAATGAAATTAGAGTTTAAACGAGTGTAATCTACCCCTTCCATCATCTTTAATAGAGCAATGCATCAATAGAGCAATCCGCTTGCTCCAAAAAGAATGAAACAGAAGAGAAAAACTTTTAGTTTTTGGCTAAGGTCATTTAGTTCTACAGCTGTGACCACATGAAAAAGGCTACAGAAAAGAAGAGAGAGACAGAGCAGTGACTTGATGATGACCAAACCCTTGTACCCTTGTATGTGTTAAAGTGTACAACAGTGCTGTTAAAGCCTCTATGTTTTAATACTTTAGCATTATTCAAAATAACATATCTAATTAAAAGCCCAATAATTGCCGCAGAATCCACTGAATCAGGGATGTTTAGTTCATGCTATACCAGTTTTAATATATATAAAATAAATTTAACTAGTTGTCTCTTTAAACAAAACATACAAAATTAGTCTCCAACTTCAGTTAAAACACTATTGTCAAAATTAAAATATGAACTGCACGAAGTAAGACATTTTCAAAATTTTGTTATATCTATGCTACCAATTAAGAGAATCTAATGAATAGGGTATTCGCCGTGTCATCTTAAAATTCCAAAGATACGCTTCATTTATCAACGAAATCTCATCATCACTTTGCAACATCTAACATCATCTCTTTTCTCACTACTCATTAACAAAATTTGACTATCAGTTTACAACTAACGCCATCAAAACCTACTTGAAATAAAATGACATGACCGTCAAAGGTCAAGTACTTATAAGTTATAACACACATTCATCCACTTATTTTTTATTAAATAAAAGTATATATATAGTTATTAGATGCACATAATGATTTAATACTATTAATGTTTGTTTTTTGAGAAACAAATGTTGTAGAACTTGTAATAAATTCATTTTTGAAATTTGATTTCATCCCCAATAAAGTCTACATGTGTTATGAGCGTTCTACATGAATTATGATTGTACATAAAAGAGACGACAGAATTACAAGATATGGTATTCAACCATAGCTATGTTTTGTCTTTCATTATGTTTGCAAAAAGTACAGTGATCTTTTGTTGGTAAATGCTGATTGCATCAAGATCATGTGTATCTGATTCAGTGACTTCATATGTATTTATTTTCTTATCTTCAATGCATCAATATGATTCTTGTACCATCTGAAAATATTGTCAGGATTTTATATCGCTGACCCAAAGAACAAAAGTATTTATTCTTACTTGCAGCTTACAAGGTTCTCATTTTGTGGTATCAAAATATCAAATGATAAATGATTTAAATCAAACACATGATGATAGTAACCATAGTTAGTTTAAAACAGACGTGATATTGGTTAAGTATCAAGCAGTTATGTATGTTTCTTATTTAATCTGAACGTTTGCAGCATGGGTTGGTCATGAGTTTTCAATTCTGAAAAGTTCTTCTTAAGATAAATTATAATGTTACGTTTGTAAAATTTCTCAAGTACCATAACTAATATTACATTTACCTAATAATTACTTGTTTTACCTTTTGACAAGAAGTTGACATATATTAATAATTCATGTCTGACATGTGAACGTTAAAAACTAAAATATGATATGTTAATAACTAAGGTTGACAAGTTAAGGATATTATTAAGATGCATTTTTGTTATAGTTATATAAACATTAGCCAAAACTTACCTATCCATAACAAATTCAACTGAGGAAAAACTGAATTCGGTTTCTATATCATGCAATGTATTGAGCGCACAATCAAATATTTCTAGTTTTGTAACTGGTAACTACATAACTACAGCCCAAGCTTGCAGCCGACTCCATTAATTAAGAGTGACATACATTATCCCGTCACATATAATATCACAGTAGATGTCTGCTAGGTCCACCAAAATTATAAGTAGCAAACTCACTATTTTAACATCTCCTTAGCCAACAGTTATCCAAGTGATTATCAGACTACTAACAGATAATTTTGTGCCAAAACTAATCATTCAAGTGAGATCATTAAGCATGTATTTGATAAAGTAATAGACAAATTGTTATAAAAGCATATGCAACGCACTTACAACACGGGACAAGCTTTTCAATTCCGATGCAGAGGCTGAATTATTCGCTGGGACCAATTAACTTCTTAGCTGAAGCCTTGAACCTGATAAGAACTCTTCAGCACCCTGTAAAATCAATATTCTGCTATAGATTTTCCCAAAGTGAAAGACAACAATTCACTGTTTTGTTATATTCAATTATCAAGAAGAAGATGAACAAAAACAGGGTCAAAAGTGGTTTGTTCACACATAATTTTTAAGTGTTAACACAACTTGGTGAATAAGTAATAGTGTGTTGCTATTCACACCTCACTTTTCTCTTCTGGCCACCACACAATTTCTTTCGCTGCAAATGGCCAAACTGGCTATACGTTCGTCGGCCATGAACGGCCGACCGACGGTAAATTTTGGAAAACTCATCATTCGGCGGTTTGCAACCGAACGAGGTGGTGGCTGGAAGAGAAAAGTGAGGTGTGAATAAATGTTGATTTTTACCCTGTTTTAGTTCCTAGGTAGACATTAGTCTTCAGTTTATCGGCTGCTGCAACGTAGACATTAGTCTTCGGTTTATATTCACCAATGAGAGGTGATGTTTTGTTGCACTTATACAATGGGAGGGAACAAAATCATGTTCATAAATTAGCTCTTTGTTGATTACACTGTTGGAGTCAATGACATAGCATTTTCAAATAGAAGAAGAAGGCGCCATGATCTCAGAGGTAAAGGCGACGCATCGTTTGGAGAAGCGGGGAAGACCAACGACGAACATACAAAAAGGAGAAGAGTGGCCGAAAGCCAGTAGCTAGCTCAAGGCTTCTAGTCGACTGATCGCAGCCACCAGCTGACCGAACTCATTTCCAATCGATTGGCGAAGCCGAAGATCGATTGTATTTTTTGCCATGTTGAACCCTAGAACAGTCTATGCTTGGAATCAATTAAAAATCCCTTCCGGTCGACTTGCACTAGTCCACTGATGAGATTTTGAATCGATTGATCTGTTTTTGCAGGAGGAATTATGGAATCGAATTCTAGGGTTATTTTCCATCGCGGATTTCTCATTTCTATAGAGTTTTAAATTTTAATTTAATCAAACCACAAAGATTAATGGAATTTTTATTTGTATCCACCTTTTCTTGTTAATCGAACCAAAGTTGATTTTTACCTATTTTGTATGGGTGTTGTTATGACACACCAACTATTGTTGAGGGGAGGTAATTTTTAAAAACACTCAACTCTTTGAAAAATTGTTAAGGGGCTACACAAACATATTATTTCACATTACTCAATATTCCTGAATTACCCCTTTAAATTAGATTTAAAAAAATTTATTCGGTAAGTGAAACCGAATCAAAATAAGCAGTTCGTCACCATTGTACCGAATGCAGCACTTAATCAAAAATATATGTATTTGACAGTGATATGTCAAAAATTAATAATCATTTCGGTGTATTGCCTCTGTAATTAAAAAATTCGGCATATTTATGTAAAAAAAAAAAAAAAATCAATCATGTTCCACCGAAAATTCTTATCCTTTAGGGTTCAAAAAAATCGATATATGCAAATCGAAAAAATTACTACGACCCTTGCAATATTTGTTAAGGTAAAATTACATTTATTTGTTAAAGGGCTAAATGGGTAATAAGGTAAAATTACCTTTATTTATTAAGGGACTACTTTCGTCATTGGTACTTACCTTAACAATTTTTGAAGAAAAAAAAATTAGCTCCCCCTTAACAATATTTGGAGTGTCAATAACAATGCCCTTTTGTATGGTTTGTTTAAATTTGAAAAATTGATTAGTTTAGTCACACACAGCTTATATTTTATGTTTCTTCTCACGATTCTCTCTCTCTTCTTCCCACGATTTTCTCTCTTATTTTCTTTCTTCATTTTTCTGCTAAACCAATTCTCGGATATATATAAATCAAAAGAATAAAAACTTGTCTATTCATTCACGGTGGCTTATTGTGGACGAGATGCACCCAATGTATACGAGCGCGTTTGTTTTTTTAACAGGAATGGGTATAACTGAAAGACGTTGGGGGCAAACGAAAGAGGCAAAGGGGTGTAAAAGGGGTTAGGGACCGAACGGGGGCAGTGAAAGTGAGAAACTGAACTGTTTGTTTGGAAGGGGCAAATTGGCGGGCCCGCATCGACGCGTCTGACGCGGACGCGAACTTAACGTGCCCAATGGTACCTAAATGTTGTATAGATATCGGAATGTTCATTTTCCCATTTATTTTCTCACTTTCCGCATCGTTTTCTGCCTCTCTTATGCCGCTGTGATATCCAATAATCATCGCCATGACAAAATTTAGAAAGCTCAACCGGTATGCAGCACATCGTGTATCAATGCTCAAAACAATGGTTTCTCAGTTGGTAAAGCACGAAAGAATTGAAACTACTGTTGCAAAGGCTAAGGAAGTCAGCCGAGTTGATGATAACATGGGGCAACTTGGAAAAGAGGGAACACTTGCTTCTGCAAGACGTGCTGCTGCATTTGTTCGTGGAGACGATGTTCTACATAAATTATTTATGGAGTCCTATCATTATAAGAACCAAGCAGGTGGATACACAAGAATGCTTAGAACTCGTATACGTATGGGAGATGCTGCGCCAATGGCATATATTGAGTTGTAGACAGGGAGAATGAATTCAGAGAGGCGAAACCGACAACTACACCACCTCCTCAAAGAACTCTGCTCGATCCATGGACAAAATCCCGACTTTTTCAGCGGTGGGCACCTCCGAAAGAAAACAAATCTGGCTCAGAAAGTGAGCTAATGTCTTCCTAATTTCTCATAGTTTTGATCATCTGTCATATTATTCTTTTTGCAGTAAAAATAAAATTTGTACTATTTGATCAATTTTTTTAATCTTAGGGCTATGAGAGGATATTTAAAGCCGAAATGCTTGTATTTCAATGATAGTGTGCACTGTGTAGCGGTTGCTTCTAGCACACTGTATTATACTAATACTGTATAAGCAAAAATGGTTTGCTACTGGTGCAAGAGCATATATTTTCTTTTATTTCATGCTCACGAAATGAACAAAAAAATGTTCATTTTCCCAATTCCGAACTATGAAAAGAAGAAATAAATATTGTGGATTAAGTAATCAATTTTAAATAATTATAACCACCATAAAAATAGGTAGAAATCCTACAATTTATGGTGGATTAACTAATAGGAATGGTGAATACAAATAAAATTTCTCAATATTATATTAAGGGTGCTACTATTCACATCCTGATTTACACTTCCGGCCACCTCCATAAATTTAACACAAATGATTATTTTTATATTTTTATGGCCACCATATATCATTCTTCACTCGATTATTCACTATCTTACTTCTCTTAAGAAAACCACGTACTTCTCTACCATTTCAAACCCTAACAAAAGCAGATATTTTTTTGTGTCTAATAGAGATGGAAGATGAAGATAAAAAAAAGGTTAGAATTACTTGATTTTTATTGTTTTCTATTATGTTATGGAATATGTTGTTAGGTTTTTTTAATGGTTAGGGTTTTCCATTGCGTTTTAGGAAAAAAATTCCGCTCCGTTGGAAATTTCAAGTTTGGAGGACATTAAATTTGATGACGTTGCAATAGAGAATAACAATGTAAATTTTGACTTGTATCTTCTTTTACAAATTGGTACATTAACTCTTTTTGTCGTTTGATAGATGGAGTATTTGAAAGATGATAAATTGGACGATAAACACAATGGTTGTGATAATATGATGCAAGATGTTCGATCAGATGACTCAAAAGACATAAATATTGATTTAACGACTCATTTCACAACCGACGAAGTAAGTACTCATTTATAAAAATTAAAATTGCTAATGTGGTTTTAAAATGGATTATGTCAATTTTTTCTTGAACTATTTAATTTTAGGTATTTGATTCGCAGGGTACATTGATGTAAGGGAGGAAAGAAGCGTTCGTGTGCAGGAAGAAGCTGGTGGTCTCTGCATTTTTTGGTTATTAATTTAGACGGTGACCAGTAGAGGAAATTTAAAATATTTGGAGTGTTTTTAGTTTTGGTGGCCAGAAGTATAAATAGGTGTGTGAATAGCAGCACCCTATATCAAAGCATTAGAGCATCTCCAGCGAAAGAAAAGCAACCATTAAACCCAAGGCAAATTCTATTCAAACCCGGCTTTTCACTTAGTAGCCCCCTCCCCCCAAATTATTAAAATAATAAAGACTAAGTTATCCTTATTAACCTTTGTATCTGGTTCTTATCAATTCAAAAAACAACATTATTTCTTTTTTCTGAACACAACTCCATCAAAACCCTAAATTATAAATCAAGGAAAATTTCAATTTGAAGTACTATCTGATGACTTCTAAAAAGGAGATTCAATCCTCAATGCAATCACAACAGGTAATTGAAGAAAAAAATGTTTTTTTTTAAATTATTTTCCTATTTTTTAGAAACCCATTCGTAAGTTGTAGATTATAGGGAATATAACTAATTCCCATAGGGGTTATACTAGGATTTTCAATAAAAAAAACGTATAAGTTATGCGTGTATTTGTGTTTAACCACGTATAAGGGTTGCATGATATTGTGACAAACCACGTACAAAACGTTCGTTGTACATATTTTTTTGATTTTTTTTCTTTACGAACTTGTCGTCTTTTAATTCTTGTTTTCTGCAGATTGTGACGTACTCCAGTGATGAAGAAATGTGTGAGGAAATGGTGTTGGATTATTCTAATGAGTTTACCGCTTATGACGTAAGTTTATTATGATTTATTTTCAAATAAAACTATAATACTTACAATTTGTTTAACAATGTTAATGCAGATATAACCTTCTCAGAATAAACTAGTTGATTGGATTCGTGAAACAGGAAAACGTCTTGGTTTTGTGATTATAATACTAAAATCTGATACGGGTGCTTCAACCAAAAACCCAAGAATTACGTTTGGTTGTGAACGAAGTGGTATGTACAAGAAGAAAAAACAGAAAAGCCCGAAGAACCTTCGCATGACTGGGACCAAAAAATGCAATTGCCCGTTTAGATTTTGGTGAAAAACATCCTACTTTAGATGATTGGCGGTTGCATATAGTAAATGGTGTTCATAATCATTAAGAGTTAAAAAATACTGAAGGTCATTCATATATTGGCGATTAAGTGAAGCTGAGACCAAGTTAGTTATGGAGATGCATAGAAAAATGGTAAAAGGCAAAGAAATTTTACACACCATTAAAAGAAATGTTCCTACAAATTGTACTACCATCAAAACAATTTACAATGTTATTACAACACAAAATTCTATAGAGCGGGCAGGGCGTTCACAAGTTCAATACGTGCTTAGTAAATTGAAAGAGTTTGGTTATTTCGAGTGACACAGTAAGACTTTAGATGGAGCAGATATTATAAAAGATGTATTCTGAGCACATCCTACCAGTTTGGATTATTCACGTACATTTCGTCGGGTTATCATTCTAGATTGCACGTATAAAACCAATAGGTACAAAATGCCTCTACTTGAAATTGTTGGTTACTAGCACAGTTCTTACATTTTGTATTGTTATTGCATATTTAGTTTCTGAAACTGAGGAAAATTATGTATGGATCTTAGAACGACTGAAACTGTATTGATTGAATGTGAAGTGGAATTGCCATTGATCTTCATTTCAGATAAGGAAACAACATTGGTTAATGCTGTTGAATTTGTTTTCCCAAACTCCACACATATGTTGTGCACATGGCACATTAAGAATAACATGTTAACATTTACGCAAAAAAAAAGTGAAAGGAATGGAAGTCGAAGAGAAGAAGTCATTTTCATTTGACTGGAATGAACTCTTTTGCTCAAAAATTGTAGTTGTGTACAACGCGAATCTACAGTTGTTGCATGAAAAGTATGCAAAGCATACTACACTTCTGAAGTATATTCATGATCAATGGTTGGATTCATTCAAAGGATTGATTTTTGCAAGCGTGAACAGACGATTATATGCATTTCGGAAATTATACTTCTAATAGGTAATTATCATTTATAGTCATCTTAGTAAATATTACAAAGAGTTGTAGTAATCATATGTTTGTGTTATTTGCAGGGCCGAGTCCGCTCATTCTAAACTGAAGAAACATTTAACTACTTGTTAATGCAATTCTGATCAAGCTTGGACGAAGATACACTCATTATGGGAGATCTCTTTTACCAAACTTCAGGCATCATTTGAGCAAAGTTTAAGCAAAGTGAAGTATATATTTCATATAAGAGAGCTCAAAAATTTATAGGGCTTTGTCTCTGCAAAGGTACTTGATTTGATACATTCGGAATTGGATAGAAGTAAAGACATTGGTGAGGTAGAAGTGTTATGTAGGTATGTCGTTCATAGAACACACAATTTGCCTTTTGTCCATGAGTTAGCTCGTCTTGGGCCCGATAATGCAATATCACTTGGTATCATTGATGTGCATTGGACAACACTTCATCTTGTTGAGTATAGTGGAAAAAAAGATGTGAGGGTAGTAGAAAAAATGGAATTGCTATTTAATGATGTGAAAAATATGGATACTCCTTACCAAATGCAAATCTATAAGATGTTAGAAATTGTAGAGCCACAAACATCGTCTCTCGCATCTTCAAAAATAAAAGTCAAAACATGAGGAAGAGAAAGCAAAAAATCTGCAAGTAGTTCAAATAAAAGAATGCCTTCGTCATTTGAGCTTGTGGAAAGTGTATTTTCCCAAAGTTCTTGTAGTTTAAGGAAGGCTCTTACCGAAAAAATTCCTATTTGTAAACCGGAAAGGGTATGATGTATACTAATTTTATTTGCACACTATATTACTTTACTCTAACACACTTTTATTTTCAGCTTGAAGAACTAACTGGAGGGATGAGATCATATTTACACCATATACCATCGGAGTTGAAGGCATTCACTGATATAATTGATGTTCGATCAGATGGTAACTGTGACTATCGGTGTGGCGGAATTGCTTGGGATAGGGGAATCAAGATGGACTCAAACTCAGAGGGAATTATACAAAGAATTATATGAAAATCAGACATTATATGATCATGTTTTCATAAAGCAAGGTAGAAGCAACGTTGTTTTCAAAAGCCTGTTGCATGAAGAAGAGGGCTTTGCCCCTATGGAAAAGTGGATGTTAATGTCGGATGTTGGTTATATTATTGCAAACTGATATAATGCTGTAGTATTTAACATATGTGAAAGGTTTTTGTTGACAATACCTCTGTTGAAAGGAAAAATGCATCCACCAATACAACGTACTGAAATTGGAATAGCATTTGTTAATCAAGATCATTTTGTTTTAGTAAGTAAATTAATTTTTTGTATTTTTTTACATTAGTTCATATCAATTGTGATTGGTGTAATATACAAACTACTATTAACAGGTAAAACTGGAGCCTAGACATCCGATACCACTAATTTATTCTAAATGGTTCATGGTACGAACGTAAGTAAATGAGATTATACATACGCCGATCAACGACAAGTGTGGATCGAAAGAAATGAATATGTTGAATAGAGCTTATAAATTCATCTTGTAATCTAATAAATTCAAGTTGTAATGAAGTTTGTGAAGTTGTAATTCAAGATGTATTAGGTCTAGTTGCGATTAGAGCTTATTAACTAAAGTTTGTAATGAAGCTTATTAATTCAGGTGGTATTAAGATCAAGTTATAATGGAGCTTATAAATTCAAGTTTGTAGTTCAAGTTGTATTAAGTTTAAGTGCAAATTTTAGTCACAAATTCAAGTTGTAATGCAGTTTGTAAATTTTGTTACCATTGGACTTAGGTTGTTATCAACTGGTACACATCGATTATATTCAAGTTTTAATGTTTTCATAGTTTAAATTCAAGATGTATGATGCATACATTAATTTTTTCATGGTGCCCGGTTACCTAGGAGAAGCAATACATGGAAAAATATAAACTACGTACGAATGTTAGGTGAAAAAATTATTACCACGTATATGCTAAACGTGGAACATGCAATAATCACGCCCAGGTTTGTGAGGAATTTCCGATTTCCACATAGCACATATACGTAAGGGGGTGTAAACTGGCATCCCAACCCCATATGCACTATGACTCCGAGAATCAAGTTCCAGTTAGTAGGGTCGGTACGTGGTAAAAATATTATTCGCATATAATACGTGTTTGAAATATTTCCACGTAGGGTCCCTATGTTGTTTGTCAAATTCCCATGTATGGTTTACACGTGGTAGCTAGAAACGGGAAAAAAACCAAAACTTTCATGAACAATCAATATATATATTGTTGACTATATTTTTGGCAAAAGCTACTACGGATCAGATCGAAGCCCAATATCCAGAAACGCGACCTTCAGCAACGCACGGACTGCCAAAGCTCGGCCCAAATAGGCCTGAGGCATCGGCCCAAGCCAGTGCCTACAACAGATAACTCACTCCAAAAAATTCGCTCTCCCAGCCGACCATGAAAATCGCTCCCGTAAAAGGCGCATCGACCGAATATCTCGGATCTGCATGGAAATATCCAACTGAGCCATTCAAATGCTCAGCCTGACTGTCAAGGCAATAAAGGTGGTCAACCATATCCAGACAAGCTCTACTTTTGATACACTTCATCTCGAATGCCACATAAGCCGCTATTTCCGAGGATACTATTAATGAGCCGTGGAATGGGTCCTACCGCCGCAATTATTACCAATAATCAAGCTCCACTTGTTCGAGCTCCGAAAAATAGGAAGGCCATGTGGCGGCCTGCTCAGCCCATTATTTCCTCTATAAATACCTCAGAGCTCAAAAGGAAAAGGGACCTTTTTTGGAGACCTCTTCGGAACTCCAGATTCTAAAGCATTCTCAGCTTTCTCTTCTAAGCTTCTCTCACGGCTAACTCAAAAACAGTCATATTTTCTTCTTTCTTCAAAGAGAAAAGGCTTTGTACTCGTAATCAGAGAAAAATCAATATACATATAAGGTGGACGTAGGCACCGTCTTTTGTCGAACCACTATGAAAAGTCTTGTGTATTCCCGGTTTTCTCTATGTTTTTTGCAGTCTATAACCATTATCCGTGTGTCATTTGCATAACTGGGGGTTGATTGTCACAAGTGACTAACTTTTGACGTCAACACTTTGGCGCACCAAGAAGTGGAGGCTCGAGACTCACTAACATACCCTCCGACCTTCTGCTAGTCTCAATTCATGGCGAACAAACGAAAGAAAGATGCAACATCTTCCCGTCCCACAAATGCCGATGCAGCCAATACACACACTGTAGAACCAAGTCTAGAAGCCTCCTCACATGAAGACGTGTCCTGATATGTCACTCGGGACGACATGGACAAGATTATGGCTGAATTCATAGGCCATATGACATCTTTGGGAAAACTCCTCGAACGACAGCATCAGTTGATGGATCACCTTCTCGGTCGAGTGGAGATGGGTTTAAATGCTTTCAACATCAATTCCTCCATCGACCGGGACTGGGGCCACAACTGATCTTCGGTCTGCGCCGAATCAGGCCATTGATCAAATTCCACCTTTATTTCATCCTGGCTCAGCTCCATCTCCCAACCAATCACAGCCAGGAGTATCGCTTCCAGCGACCAGTGCAGTCGTAGCTGCAGATTCTCAGGAGGCCCGCGATTAAGATCTAGGTTGTTTGACCACTTTGCCTTCACTCTTGAAAACAGCTCGACCCCCCATACCAGTCGAGTGATTACCGGGCCCATCAGAATCAATGCCATTGTCATTACAACCCGGAATCTTACCGCAGACCAATCTAACCACTCATTCCCTTTAACGAAGAGCTGGCATGGCCTTCCCTTCGAACCAGGGAGACTGCTCTACCATACCAGTCCTCGCCGTGGCGGAAGAAAACGTTACCGTAGACCCTTCTAATCTCACCCCGACCGGGGGAAGCCACGAGCTCCGAACATCACATGCCATGCTGGATCAACCTGGACCCTCTGTCATGGGTACAACCCGATCCAATACTCATCAGGTTCAAGAGGGGCCATTCTGCCCAGACCCACCAGCCAAAGTTCATTCTCGCTCTCAATTTCACTCAGCTCTCGGAGGCCGAGCCCAGCCAACGGCCGCCCTTACGAGCATGCTTTTGTCAGATCCTCATACCGAAGTTCTTCCAAATGCAGAGCTAAATGCATGGCAATGACTCCACGGAGATGGAAGCCAGCTTGCAAGTATCATCTGATGTTTCACTCGCGGCACCTCTTCTCAGTACAATATAGATAATTTCCATCGCAGCCCCTTCACCAGGGAAATCAGAAACTCCTGAAATCCTCTGGACTTCAAGTTTCCAGCTGTTGAGCCGTTCAATGGACGGACTGACCTGACCATATACCTTATGCGTTATATGCGCCATATGGAAGTACTCGGTGCATCGACCAATGTCATGACCAAGTGCTTCCCATTTTTCCTCATAGACATAGCCGGAATGTGGTTTCGGCAGCTAACAACGGAGTTAATCGGCAGTTGGAAGATGCTAGTCACCTGTTTCATCGAACAGTTCATAGTACATATCTCTCGACCAAAGAGTGTCATGTTCCTACCCACCATCAAGCAATGATCAGGGGAAACACTTCGATCCTTCTTCGAAAGGTTCAACGCGGTCGTAGCATTAGTCGATCGACCTGAGCAATCGATGTGCTTATGGCCGCCATTGCAGGCATCCAGAATCGATCAGAATTCTCCATCTCTTTAACCAGAGATCACCCCATAGATATTGAAGATTTCTATTCCGAGGTCGAACATTTCCTCCAACAAGAGGATGCCAGTTTTGAGATGGAGAGCCTTGAGGTCCTCGCCACTAAGCAAACAGGTCCATCCAACTCCAATGGCCAAACAAAGGAAGAGGAAAGGCCCCAGAAAGTAACGAGCGCAATGTACGACCTCAGAGAGAAAGTAATTATGACCAGTACACTGTACTCAACTCTTCCCTACTCGATATCTACCTTGACATACGAGGGTCCCTGCCTCTTCCAAGACCACCTCGACGAGAACCAACCCAGATGGAACTCAATTCTGGCAAACATTGCATATTCCACAACATAGCTAGACATAGCACCAATGAATGCCGACATCTGCGCGATCTCAGGCGAGGAGAGCTTCCTGAATATGTCAAGAAAAGCGCCCCGGCCTTGCCGTCACGACCTTCTGGCCAAGCTCTTGAGGTCGGTCCTCGAGCTCCTAGAGATAGAAAGGACCCTAAGACTAGCACTCGCAGCATTATTATTAATTAAGTTTAAATTTCTTTTATTATGTATTCAATAAAATAGACACTTTGATGTACACATGTACGGGTTTAGGATTTAGCTCCTAGGCATGTTTCGGAATCAACTGCTGTTCTCCTAGAATTTATTATCATTTGCCTTTGTAGTAGTTCTTTAATGACTACGAACTTTATTTTGCAAACATGGATTATTTTTGGATGATTTAAGACGACTATGGTTAATGCTCGCCACTTCTGTAAGCCGAGTATGGTTAATGCTAGCCACGTTTCTAAGCCGAGTATGGTTAATGCTCGCCACCTTTTTAAGCCGGGTGTGGATTATACTCGCTCCCTTTTTCTAAACCAAGAGCACCTACTGGTTACTAAACATAATAATCTTACATGAGTCGAGCACAAAAAAGCACTTGCCCTAAACCGAGCATGGTTAATGCTCGCCACCTCTGTAACCCGCATATGGTTAATGCTCGGCACCTCTGTAAGTCGAGTATGGTTAATACTCGCCATCTCTCAAAGGCAAGTGTAATAAATGCATGCACATGACTCTAGGTTGGGTATATTCAATGCTCGATCGATTAAGACTAAAGCCTTCTCAAGACCAAGGATGACATATCTTATCTATGCAGTACCTAAATCTTGCAACTGAAGTTAGAGATCATCATCGCTACCTTAATATGTCCTTTGATGGTTGTTAGTTTTCTGGCGTTAATACGATCTGCTTCGATCGTCGATTTTCTGGCCTTAATACAACCATTGAGACCGTCGGATTTTCCGACCTTAATATGGTCCAGCATGACCATAGCTACTTGAATTATTGTGCTTCGGATCACATTTCAGAACACACCTCCCTCTATCGAAGAAGATGTATTCTAAGGGGCAAAGTGTTAACACTCTTTTTGGCAAAAGCTACTACGGATCAGATCGAAGCCCAATATCTAGAAATGTGCCCTTCAACAACGCGTGTACTACCAAAGCTCGGCCCAAATAGGACTCCTTCAGGCGTCGGCCCGAGCCAGTGCCTATAGCAGATAACTCACTTCAGAAAATTCGTTCTCCCAGGCGACCGAGAAAATCACTCTCTTAAAAGGCGCATCGACCGAATATCTCATATTTGCATGGAAATATCCAGTTGAGCCATTCAAATGCTCAGCCCGACTATCATGGCAATAAAGGTGGTCAACCATATCCAGACAAAGTTCAACTTTTGATACACATCATCTCGAATGCTATGCAAGCCGCAATTTCCGAGGGTACTATTAATGAGCAGTGGAATGGGTCCTACCGCCGCAATTGCTACCAATAATCAAGCTCTACGTGTCCGAGCTCCGAAAAAGAGAAAGGCCACGTGGCGGCCCGCTCAGCCCATTATTTCTCCTATAAATACCTGAGAGCTCAAAGAGGAAAGGGACCATTTTCAGAGACCTCTCCGGAGCTCCAGATTCTAAAGCACTCTCAGCTTCTCTCACGGCTAACTCAAAAATAGCCATCTTTTCTTCTTTCTTCAAAGAGAAAAAGATTTGTTCTTGTAATCAAGAAAAATCAATATACATGTAAAGTAGACGTAGGCACCGTCTTTTGCCGAACCACTATAAAAAGTCTTGTGTGTTCCCTTTTTTCTTTATATTTTTTGCACTCTATAACCATTATTTGTGTGTCATACGCACGATTGGGGTCGATTGTCACAAGTGACCAACTTTTGACATCAACACACACACACACACACACACACACACACATATATATATATATATTGAAAATAATTTCGTCACAAACAGTTTCTGAAACAAGCCAAGTATATATAAACAGTCAAATACACACAATCTCTATAAACAATCAGATTCATCACAAACAATTTCTAATCAAACCAAACCAAACCAAAACAAGCCTTCATCATACCAAACCAAAACAATACATAAAAGTTATAAATTAACAACCCAAATACACATACACCCACATACCAAAATAATGCACAAAATAACTACTACAGCCCCAAAATACAAACATCCAAGTAAACGTACAATACATATTGCATAACATACTACGAGTCACTAATCCTAACTGCCTATAGAGAAACGCAAGCGTTGCCGAACCCCAAGAGTAATTAGTGACGGTGCCTAAATCTTTTAATGGATCCAACAATGATATGTGAACACGAGTCTTACTTTTGTCTGCAACAATGTGCTGTCAATAAAAATAAGAGGATAAGCACGAGCTGCACGTCTAGTGGCCCGATCAGTCCAATCGTCACTTACATTCTGAAACTGCTCGACCAGTTTAGACAAACTTATTTTATGTCCCATCCTATCATTCATTTCCATCCTCGCTTCTACCCTACTTATACCCGTATATTTATGAACAGGCGAAACTGCTTCTTCTATATCAAAAGATGTGCTCTGTATAGGTCTACCTTCCACTAGAATATACAATAGAGAAGTTATGTCATCAAGAGTAATGGTCACCTAACAAAATGGAAAATGGAAGGTATTAGTCTACGAATACCATCGTTCAACAAAAGAAGATATTAAGTTCTTGTTCACACTCCTATAACAACAGCTAATAATAGGAAACAATCCTGACGATTCTATGATGTTTCTATATCTAATGACATTATTTGGCATTGACTAATCTGCTACCTTGTGTGCATGATTGACGCATGCGAGCGTGATCGTTCCTACAAGAATTGAAATAAAAAACTATTACAATAGAGTAAATCTAAGAAACTACACCAAAAAAAGTTTGAATTAAATTACCCGCCCTTCCATATATTAAATGCAACATGGGTATCGAATTCGTTAATGACATCACTAACTTTTGGCCCACAATGTTCAATTATAAGTTCACTTGCTTGAGCTTCTTCCTTGGGTTCATTATCAGTCTCAGTCTCATCATCATCTGCATCTTGCCCTTCCTTCCATGCTTCATCCGACTCATCTCCCTCCTCATCCATTGATTCTGAGCCGTCTCCCTCCTTATCCGATGACTGTGAACATCTCCATGTTCCTTCTCCGTTAATTTTGTGCAATCTCCTGCTTCTACCGCTGGCTGAGTTCCCTGATCTTCCTCTTCTTGAGCTGGACCATGCCGAACAATTTCATAGTCATCATTCCCGCCAGAGCTACCCATGCCCTACATTGCTCTTTCCTTCTCTCTCCATTTTCTTTCAGAAGCTGTCATTCGTTTTCGAGGAGGCATCTGAAATAAATAAAACAATACTCAGTTAAAAACCATTCAATTAACAAGTACAACAATAGCAATTTCTTGTTCATTGTAATCAATCAAACCTAATTAACATTTCAACAGTAGGTTAAGAGCTTCATCTCATAACAAACATGACATAAAGTGCCAAAATGAGCATATATTTGAGAATATGTATCAATGCAGACTAACAGGAATCGAAACTAGTAACCAAAGGATTTTATATGACAACCACAGAACTCTAAGAAGTGTAAGTGGACACAAGTTCCCTCTCTTGCTTGATGAAGATCAGACAATGAGAGGTCTTAGAAGTAGTATGTTTTTGCACCAACCAAGCACTGAAACAACTTTGGTTATATACTTTCGACATAAAGAGAAAATGTGGAAAAAATCCAAATCACATACGTTTTATACGTGGTAAAAATGCAAACCATCTATATGCTTCACGTGGTACATAATTTTTCCACATACTTTTATCCCGTGGCAATTTTAAACCATGACTACCAATCATCCATACAATCGACCCAAATTTTCAAGATTTTCGAAATTATATAAATGCGCAATTAATCAATGCTTGCCACTCTTGATTCGAAATGATAGAAACTGATTATCAATATGAGAAAACCAACACTTGATTGGATCTATGGTTCCAAAAATCCTTGAGTGGATGAATCAACGCTTGTTCTCCTTAAGATAAACCGTGAATTTGTGTCTAGAGATGCGATTTGAGATAATTCGAATGAAAGATGGAATTTGAAAATTGAAATGGAAGAAGAACCATGAATTTCTGTTTCGAAGTTTTAACGTGGGGACAAGAATGGAAAAATGAAATAATGGAAGGGGGTTACTCATTGTAAAAGTGGGTATACTTGTTTTTTTCTAGAATGAGGGGGCTACTAAGTAAAAACGGTGTTCCAATATAATTTGCCTAAATGGAATTCAGATTACCATTTATTAAAAAAGGAAAAAAAAAACTTAAAAGTAATTTAAAAATAAAATTCTCACTCCACCTTTTACTTTTATCATCTCATTTATTTTATTTTTATACTTACTTCTTTTATGATTATGTTTCATATTCTATCCATTCTTTTGTTTCTCTCTTGTTTTACCACTTTCTTATTCCTCCAAAGTTAATAAAACTCTAGTTCTCTCTAGTGATCAACAACGGAGAGAAATAAATATGGATAAAGATAAGAAGATTAATGAGTTTTATAATTCTCGAACTATAGTTGTCAATTTTTTTCCTTATTTATTTTCATAAATGAAAATTGACGCCATAGGGTGGTGGTGGCGGCGGCGGAGCTAATTTACAGTCAACGATAGATATTCCTCATTTATGAAACTTTACTTATCTCATAATTTTATTTGGAAAACGTGGTAGAGGAATAGACAAATTGGAATAAATTTCTAATATCTGATTAATGGGTATAGGTTAAAAATGGAATTTAAAATTTCATATTATAATTGGGATGTGTAAAGTAAAAGGAGGGGGTGGCAATAGCCAAAGCCAATGATTACATTTGTATTATTATTTCTAGGATTAGGCTTCATTATCAATTTTATATATTTCTTTTCCTGTCTATTATATAATTTAAAAAAAAATTGGAATAAGATGTTAAATTTAGATCTAAAGTAGATTTGAAGTGGGATAGACTTTTGTAAAAAAAAACAAGACATCATAATTCGAAACATTAAAAATATAGAAGAAAGTAATTACAAGTAACGAAGAGTATTATTTGAGCTTCGGGAATATTAATTTTAGATAATGACAGTAAGCATATCTCTCTAATGGTCGATTTGATAAAATTTCATCTTATCAAGGATAATTTCATAATACTAAAGTCAAATGCCTTTATTTTCTATTCTTAACTATGTGATTGAGTCAACATGTTAGTTTTCTTTTTGTTCTACCTCACCGTCGACACAATCGGAATTTTTAGTTTCTATCGTGTTTGGGATTGATTTGGTTGAAATTTTCTCCATAAGTCTGATATCAAAACTATTTGATTGTTGTCAGAAATGTTAGGCAGTATCACTAAAGATGAAGGTAACATGGTTGCAGCAAGCCTTTATGCTAGAAGATTTTACATATCATTAAGATCTCAGTTGGTAAAAGGGAAGTAAAATAGAAATATTAATTTCAAAGGTGACAATGGAATACGTAAGTGTTTTTCCAAAAGGAAATAAAAAATTATTTTGGTTTCTATATATTTCTTATGTATTTGAATACAAAATTTTATTAGTGCTCATTCATAAGAAAATCCATTTTTATTGGCTACTTCAACTATAACTTCAGCTCTATTGATTAGATTAAAGAAGATAAAACTTATTTGAAATGAATTGAATGAATTTTAATTGCTCTACAACTTGCGATGGAAAAATGTTACCTCGAATATTGGCATTGAAACACTAGATAAAGGAATTTGGTCAATCTTAAGATTCTCTACTTGAAAAAATTGCTCAGAATCCATTTGATTTTGCTGAAGTGATTTTTCACTACAAATACAGGAGATGTTACTTCAATTAAGGAACATTTGAGTCTTGTTGACACGCTTTTTGGCCGAAGCTGTCACACATCAAGTTTTTGGTTAGCAATGCGCTCAAGCGTTGAAAGCACCGTCAGAAAATACAAAGCGATTCAATCGAAGTTGCGACGTATTCAGGAAAGGATTGGAAATGATGTTGATTCGTAGAAACATCGTCGATGGACTCGAAAAAAACTAATGCATTAAAAATACGTGATCGACACGGCCCGATCAGCTTAAAGGGGTTGAGCGTGTCGGTCCGATCATGTGGCAAAACTTATCGCATAAAAATATATTGATTTGGTGAAAAACAGTGTCGCACACTTAAAAACAATTGATTGACACGCGTCGATTATGGAAAATGGCCTGCGCGATTCATGGTGTCAAAATTTGGTAAACTAACAAAAGTTGATCCAACACGTCAAAATGGCCTGATCGGCACGTGAAAATCATGAAAACCCATGGTCAAAACCTTGGTCGATCAATCTGGTAAAAGTGGTAAGCTCAGGTTTAGCACGCTCAAAATCACGTGATAAACAGTTCGGATCAGCCAAAAACTATATGCAAAACATTGGCTGATCACATAGATAGTTTGGCTGATCACCACATCTGGCACATTCGAAAAGAGGCGATCAACATGGAAGATCTGTCATTTTCCATGAGCACGCATCATGCCATATCAGCTTGGCAAACTTGGCATATCGCAACGAATCAGGATTCAGATTTGATGTTCCACTGATCTACATGGTTAAAAATCGGATCAGCCTGATGGCGCATCGTATCTACATTGATGCGATATTTTGGTTTGGCAAAAGCGGGTTCGCATCTGGCAATTTCTGGATGTGATTTTTGGGTAAGCACATCAGTGGATTTAGTAATTGGCACGATGCAGAGTCAGGGAATTTGGATGCGAGGTCGACTTAGCAAAGTGCTGAATCATTTGGCGAGGAAGAGATAATGTGCGAATCAGGAGATTTCAGTGGATCTGCATGTGTGGATCACCGTCTTTGGTGATGCAAAATTGGAAAAGTGCCAGGATGCGATTTTTTGGATTTGAGGATGGTGTGATGCGATTTTTCATATCCGACCATGATGTTGGATGCGATTTTCGTGTATGAACTATGTGGGATACGATTTTCTGACAATGGACCCCAAATCCTACCTACTCCTACCTAACTCACTAACCTATAAATACCCCCAAGCTTGACATTCAAATTGATCTTTTTCAACTTGGATTTTCGGACTGCTTGAAGCTCTCAAGCACCACTAATGGCTTCCATCTTCTTCTCCATGACTATTGGACATAGCATGGACCAATAAAACGTTGCATACACCTTTTCCATCAACTTTTGGACATTTACAAGGATAATCAAATGGCTTTTTTTAGACCAATTTGGACATTTTTAGATTTCTTGGACATTGAAGCTAAATTTGGATATTGTTGGCCAAGTCAACTCATTTTTCACTCAACGAAGAAGAAGAAGGGCATTTTAGTCAAGTTTAGATTTGATAATTATTTTGTTATTCTATTGTAACGCTTTGTATTTAAATATTGTCCGAACTTGTACAACTTTGTTATAAGCAATTATATGATTAATGATCACTATAAAGTGTGTGTAGGCATTAGTGCCAAACCACTATAAAAAAACATGTTCTCCTGCATTACTTTACTATATTTTTGGATTATTGTGTTTCTGACACACATACACTTGAGATTTTGCGTATGCTGAATCAACGATAATTTCCCATGTCAACACTTTGGCATGCTAGGGAATACACAGCTTTGACCTCTCCTTCGAATTACATTCTCGGGTTTATCTTTGGATTTCGACTTTAGTTTCATTTTTCAACTTTGACTGTGTTACTCGCTTTTTGTCATGGTTAAGCATAAGAAGCTCGACTCTATTGTTGAACCTCAAGCTACAGAAGGCGGAGAAAGTCAAGAACTTTCTTCGATAGGAGTTCCATCCAACTTTGTCACTCGAGAAGACATCGATGGAATGATTAAGAACTTAGCCACGGATTTGAATACTCGACTTGAGTGACAAGAAGATCCTTCTATGGTTTTGACTGTTGTAGTATCTGGAATTTTGGACAAGTCTGACTTCAAGACATCCCTACATCGGGACCCATCCAGGGATTTTGGCGAATTTATTTTGAGGCCAAAAGATTCCTTAGGGAAGAAGATGCGAGGACTGATAAAAAGGTTCTGGTAGCAAATGTTATCAAGGACGGGAAACTGTCCGACTTTGAAAAGGCTAAAGATTCTACTGCTAAACAAACTCTTTTGGGAAATGATCGTAATTGGGTTTGGAGGCCTAGGTTCCAGACTTAGCCGAAACTTACTCACACCCTTGAGGAGATCTACCAGGAAGTTCATCATACTACTCCCTTTACAAAGCCTCATGTTTTGAAGACCACTCAAAAAGAAAAGATTCTGGCCGAGACTGCATATTCCATGACCTCAATGGTTACAATACAAACGAGTGTCGACATCTCAAGATGTGATTGAAGAACATATCAAAAGTGGAGAGCTGACACGGTTTGTTTGAGCATGGGCGATGGTGCCAGGACAGGCAAAGCTCCATCAAAAGAATCAAGAAAGGCCTGGGACCAGAAATTTTCCCAACGACATCATTATCAACTGAACCTCTCGCTGATGCTGATGTCTTGGATGTAAGTCTCCCGAGCATCAGTATCTTGCGATTTGTAGCGCATGGTCTTCTATTCTTATGGTCTTCTGTGGCTTCTGGATTAATGGCTCTCAAATAATGGGCTTCCCACTCATGGATTTCTCATTCTATGGCTATCCGGCTTTCAGATTTCTTGATCCCCACGGCATTGGCTCTCTTGGCTTTCTTTAATTATGGATATTCAGGATCTGGCCCCACGGTATTATCTCTCTGAACTCTATGGAGTTTAAATGGTTGAGTTGACCTACCCATGCACGGGAGCAGTTATAATCCTAAATCATGCTCTTTTCTTGACAACACACTATTTGGTTACCAATAAAATTGATGTTCTGACATTTCTTGGTCATTTTACCAATGTAAGGCCGCCTTGAACCCATCAACAGCTCCAGGTTGTCTTGCCTCATTAAGATCGGCTTGAGAAAATTCTGATTCCAGAACTGTGATGGCTAAGCTCGTCTACACATGTACAGGAACAAATGTCCTTAAGCATGCTCTTCGCGAACGAGAAACCGTCCAGTCCCATTCGCGAATGAATTCAAAATCATATACGGCTAAGTCAGCATACCCATTTATGGGACCAAATGTCCTTAAGCATGCTCTGTACGGACGACGAACCGTTAAGTTTTACTTTCGGTTTTACTAAAATCCCCGAAGTTTTATAACTTTAATAAAATCACTTCGCTAGGAAAATGCTTGTGGAGTATGAAATCTGGAACCGGGTTGCAAACTTTAAGTTTTATTTAATTGCATGCCTTAGTTGTCATACCAGTTTAAAATTACCTTGGACCAAAATACATGCCTTGGTCATCTTACCAATATAAGCTCGCCTCGGACCAAAAATACATGCCTTGGTCATTTTACTAATGTAAGATCGCCCGGAACGCACTACATCCTTTAGTCATCTTGCCTCAACAAGATCGCCTTGCCTCGACAAGACCGCCTTGAAAAAATACGATGACATGTGGCGGCCTCGTCGGGGACATGGAAAGAATGCCCACAAATGGTTATGCGTATTTCCTTTCTATGTAGGTTATTAGACTTCTCCAGTCCTTCGGATACTCTAGCTATTCTGGTTATCTCTAAACGATCCAAAATGATCGTCAGCTTCTAATGCACTTCAAACTAATGCAATCACAAGTGATCGTGGACTACTGATTAATACGATCTCAAGTTATCGTGGATTTCTAAATAATACGCCAAATCGATCATCGACCTTTGTCAAATTTCAAGATTTCTGGTTTTCCGACTCATAAATAATACAATTTGAAGTGATTACGGGGTTCTGGATTTCTCTTCTTCTCACGAAACACATCTTCCTTCGGCAAGCAAGATATGTTTTAGGGGGGAAATGTTGACATGCTTTTTGGTCGAAGCTGTCGCATGTTAAATTTTTGGTAAGCAACGCGCTCAAGCATATAGACCACCGTTAGAAAACATAAAGCGATTCAATCGAAGTCGCGATGTATTCAGAAAAGGATTGGAAATGGCGTCGATTCGTAGAAACGCTGTCGAAGGACTTGAAAAATCTGGTGGAGTAAAAATACATGATCGACACGGTCTGATCAACTTAAAATGGTTGAGCGCGTTGGTCCGATCATGTGGCAAAACTCATCATGCAAAAATATATGCATTTGGTGAAAAGTAGTGTCACACACTCAAAAATAGTTGATCGACATGCGTCAATCATGAAAAAGGGCTTACATGACTCATGGCATCAAAATTTGGTAAATTGGCAAAAGTTGATCCGACATGTCCAAATGGCCTGATCAACACGTGAAAATCATGATTAAAACCTTGGTCGATCAATCTTCTAAAAGTGGTAAGATCAGGTTTGACACGCTCAAAGTCATGTGATCAACACGTCGGATTAGCCAAAAACCGTATGCAAAACATTGGCTTATCACACAGAAAGTTTGGCTGATCACCACATCTTGCACGTTCGAAAAAAGGTGATTGACATGGCAGATCTCTCATTTTCCACGAGCGCGCATTGTGCCAAATCAGTTATGCAAAACGGCCTAGAAAACTATCCACATCATATCGCATCAGGATTCAAATGCAATTTTCCACTGAACCGCATGGAAAAAAATCAGATCAGCCCGATGGCACATCGTATCCAACGTGATTCGATATTTTTGTTTGGCAAAAGCGGCATTGCATTTGGCAATTTATGGATGCGAATTTTTGGTGAGCGCATAAGTGGAGTAGGAGATTGGCACGATGCAGAGTGGGGTATTTGGATTCGAGGTTGGCTTAGCGAAGTGCCAGATCATTTGGCGATGAAGAAATGATGTGCGGATCAGGCGATTTCAGTGGATCTGCACAAGTAGATCATCGATTTTGGTGATACGAAATTGGAGAAGGGCTAGGATGCGATATTTTGGATTCGACGAAGGTATGATGCGGTTTTTCGTATCTGAGCATGGTGTTGGATGCAATTTTTCGTGTATGGGCCGTATAGGAACGATTTTATGACAGTGGACCCGAAATCCTACCTACTCCTACCTAACCCACTCACCTATAAGTACCCCTAAGCTTGACATTCAAATGGATCTATTTTAGCCTAGATTTTTGGACTTCTTGAAGCCCTTAAGCACCATTAATGACTTCAATCTTCTTCTCCATGACTATTGGGCATAGCATGGACCACTAAAACGTTGCATACATGTTTCCATCAACTTTTGGACATTTACAAGGATAATCACACGGCTTTAGGACCAATTTGAACATTTTTGGAATCCTTGGACTTTGAAACTAAATTTGGACATTGTTGACTAAGTCAACTCATTTTTCACTCAAGGAAGAAGAAGAAGGACAATTTAGTCAAAATGTAGAATTAACAATTATTTTTTTATTTTATTGTAATGCTTTGTACTTAAATATCTGAACTTGTACAACTTGTAATCAACAGTTATATGATGAATGATTACTATAAAGTGGATGTAGGCGTTAGTGCCGAACCACTGTAAAAAGCTGTGTACTCTCACATTACCTGACTATATCTTTGGATTACAGTGTTGCTAACACACATACACTCAAGAGTTGGCATGTGCTGAATCCTTGACAATTCGCCACGTCAACAAGTCTGTTTTATGGTCTTCTAATGAAGATGAAAATAAATATTTAAAGATAGATGAAGAGCGAAAAGTGATGATGCTTCTATGTTCCTTTGTGGATCATTATACAGGTTTCGCTAACTTAATATATGCATGAGATACTTTGACAGTCAAAGATGTAAGGGTAGATCTTCTGTTTGAAGGCATGATGGTTAATATGAAGGAAAAGGGCAAAGATAGAGGAGTGACAAGTAGTCGCGTTCTCTTTGCCAAGAGAGGAAGAGATCATAAGAGATGGATTCTTGTGGAGCATACCAAATCTAAAAAGCTCGAAAATGGTTAGAGACAAAAGTCCAGAGATGGATAGTTTCACGATTGCAGGAAACCAAACCATTGAGAAGGAAAAAATTTGGACTTGAAGAGAAAGACTAAAGGAGATGGATCTTCATCAATTGCAGCGAAGACAATTGTATTTGGCATTGTATTATTTTTGGTGGTATCTAATGCGTCAATCAATTGAATGTTTGATTTATGGGCATCGTTCGCACGATGAAAAATCTTTATAAATAGTTTCCTTAATAGTGTAAACTTTTGGTCCAATCGTAAAGTGCCAAAAGTATCTTACCTGTCTTTATCTTTATATATTGCTTAAAATTATGATTTAACAATTAAACCTTCTTAAAAATTCAAATTGTATTTCTACAAATATTGGAACTTTTGATGTCACTTAAAAAAGGATGTAGTAAACATTTATACAAAATCTATCTTTATTAATTAACATACATAAAAAAATAACATCAATAAAAATTAGATGCTACAACTTAGAAATAAAAAATCGAACTAGCTATATATGATTTCAACACAAAAATATACCTTGAAATTTGTGCAACTATTTTATTTAAATGTGTCAAATGTATAGAGTTTCTAAAAACATAATCCAACCATAAACATGCGTCATGATGTGCGTAATGAGCATCTTGTAAAGCTTTGTAACGACCCGCAAATCCGTACTATCTGAGTTGACTGATAACACCACACGTCCAACCCAAATTGCATAGAAATACGAATCATTATTAGAAAGAAGTTAGAGGATGAGAAATAGAAGAAAGAAATATTAGAATAGAAGAAAGATGAAGATCACAAACTCACAGCGGAACGAATAAAATATATTATATAACATAACTTTTGAAATACAAATCAGTAACTTTATATACATACCATCATCAGGGCACAACAGTCATTTCTGGAACAGTTATAAACACCTGTTTCCAGATACAACATAGTACACAGCGGAAATACGATAATCTACAACTAACTGGTGAAGCCTCCTGCTTCCAGCTCCTCCAATTGAATCTGTGAAATCCCGACTACTTGACTGCCCATACAAATTTGGGCACCCAAGAGTTTAGGGAAAACAAAACAAAATAAACTCTGGGTCACTCATGGGACTGGTGTGAGTAAACTCCAATCATTTGTTTAACTTTCAAAAATCTTTTCGAAAGAAAAGATAATCGTAAGACCGATCCACACATAAACACGGACGGTTTTTACCTTACGATAACCCAAAACAATTTTATATCAAAATCTGGTGATATATAATAATGTCTACAACAAATAAATAACCATCTAGCGAAACGCTTGCATCTCACGCTCCATATATAATATAAAATCAAAAACCGCACGGTGCTTATTGGAGATTGGATTTCCAACACGACAAGGTATGGGACCACCTTCCGATAGTGTATCTCTAGAGACTAATACACTGGGTTCAACAAGAACGTCTTGCAACCCGGCCCTCACATGACCGACCACTCATTTCGCTTGAGTGTATCGAATGTATATCACCAACGGTTGGGATCAGCAACCGTTTCCCAAAAGGGACAGCATCGATAGATTCAAGAACAAATGGAATTTCTCTAGATAGGTGATTATACATCCTAATGGGTGCGACCCACATAGCCATGCTGCCTGCCCGATTTTTGTCAAATTCCGGGTTGTGAGGCTTGAGGCTTGAATTATTTTCCAGAACATCTGGCCACCATTCACTTTGAATGCCACATCGTCAGATCCATCGAAAATCACTAATTGATTCCCACAAAAATTCTCATATTGTTAGGCTAAAGAAGTTTCCCTTCTATGCCACCAACTTCGTACGTTTGAAGGAATCAACGTACGTAATCCCTTTGGAAATACTCTGTCAGACACTCATCCATACAAGTTGTCCTGGGTCTGGACAAACCGAAGGCACTATTCCGTACATCCATCTTAGGCACTGTTATCTAAGACTTATACAATAGCCCTTGTACTTTACTCCGTCTTCAATTATCTTGACATATATGATTCGCAACGCTTATGCCAATACAGAGTGGTTCTTTGGATAATAATCCAACCGGTCTCTCCATATTAACAACGTTAAAATGGTCAAAAACTTCGATAGTCGGTGAGTTAACTATCAAAGAAAAACAAGTGTGCAAACAACGATATCATTTCCAAATGGAAATTATATCGATCAATCATCATTCAACATTTATCTCTTTAGTTCATAAATTTACTTATCTCATCTTTCTATATATTCTAAATTCTTATTTTTATTATCAGAAAACATTTCTGATTCTTGTTTGGAAAACATTTCCAAAACTCCTTCACGATCAAACCTTACCATTCCTTAGTTAAGAAGGAAGTCAATCAAGTTGGGGTATAATTACCTCTCAGACCTTAATTGAACAACGTTTTTAACTTTGAAATGGTCAAAGTTTATCTTTTAAATCTTTAACAACTTCTTATGTAACTCTCGAATTCTAATCTAAGAACACACTTCCTTTACAAAAAAATGTTGATTATAACGGTAGCGTTATAATCGCTGTCTCCAAATATTTGATTTATAAAACATTGCTTTTAACAACAGCGTTGCAGCCGCTGTCTAAAATTTTAGAACATTTATTACAACCATAGTGTTAAGATCGCATTATAATGGCAGCGTTAAAAAATCGCTGCTTTAGAATTTTCAAAATATCTATTATAACGACAGCGTTAAAACCGCTGTTTGGATATATAAAACATTTATTATGATAGTAGCATTACAATCGCTGTTTATATTTACAAACATTTTAATAAGATTCGACATTGTCGAATGCTAAGTATAACTCTTGGATTTAGCTTAATTCATTTATATCCCAATCTTTGGAATAAAACCCATCGTTCCCTTTGGAAACAATCCCCCACTTCCTTTCTCATTCAAAATTTCCCTTTTTAAATTTATATTTCAAATTCTCCAATTTTTTCCATATAAATATACTCATTTACGAAATGATTACTTTATATCTTTATTCTCTTCAACGTGAATATCATTTCTTTTAGAGAATCAAATCAGTGGTTGATATTACAATCAAATTTCCTTTCATACTTTATTTAAAAATCTTTAATACAAACCCTCTCTTTTTATTTTCAAACATTTAAAATCTCATTTTCCCCTTATTTCCAATACTTATAATCTCGTTTACAATTTCTTTTATAACTACTAAGTTTAAATCCAACTTCAAATATCGGTTTCAAAATCGTTTTCCACCTTTCTATATAGATTCAGTTTATTCCACTATAAATATTTCACTGAATTTAATCTTCTTAATTTAATAAAAACATATTTCTATTCAAAATCTCCCTTTTTACCTTATAGTGATTTTCATTCGATGATAAAATACCGATTCCAAGCCAAATATTAATAATTCAAATGATAATTATTTCCCTTCAGCCATACATATCGTTTATTTAACCACTTGTTTTATCCATTAAACAAATTCTACTTTCAAATCTATTCGAAATCCAATTTCTAATTTTGAAAAATAAATTTCCTTTTAAAATCTCCAATTTATTTTATTTTATTTTATTTGAAAATATAATTCGGTATTAAATACCAAAATTCCTAAGGCCAGGGGAATTCAATGCAGCATAATCAATCACATTATATATCACAATGAATAACAAACAACAATATAAATGTTGAGAGATCCAGTTGGATCCCTCCAACCTGTTTCCCTGCATCCACAGATGTTAATCAACATCAAAAATATTATTTCACATCAATATGAAATATCAGAACTAATAATCGATCAACGATGTAATCATATTAACCATTCCAACCAATTTTATCAACCATTCAACCAAGCAACCATTGAACAATATAAAAATAAATTTAAAACTCGTTTATATAAAAATATAAACGAGTCAGAGTTTAGTGAGTTTACTCACCTTGGTTCGCGGTTGACGGTTTTGCTTTTTATTTCGTTTAAACGGGCATTTGATTTTCCCTTGACATTCCAGTAGCTCGTATCCCTGCCGCATTCGTTCCAAAATGCAGATTTCCTCGTTACAGTCCCAACGTGACCGGTATAGTCGAGTTCTGATAACGAATGAAAAATATATCGACATTATAAGTTTTACAATAAATTTAATTTATATTTAATTAACCATCTTCATTAATCGCTTAATTAATTATTTAACCTGGTCATTAGCAATTCTAAACAGCCACACACCACGATTTGAATGTATTTATATATATATATTTTATTTTAAATGGGTCTTACTGTTCGGAAAAAGCCCAATGTCAAAACGTACCTGCCCCCATATACTTCATCTTTCTGATCCAAAATGTATACTCCTTAATTACTGCTGCAAGCCTCAATCTTTACTTCGGTTCCTCCATACTCAACAATTTCAATGAATGAAACCACGTTCTAATTCCCTCTTTGTGCTCACCATCCCAATCATTATCGCACAGAACTCGATCCATGCTTCATCATCATGGTGGAAGACTTCACCAACCTTTCATGCTTCCCAACTCCACGTCCACTCACCACACTTTGATATACATACTACAAAAAGAGACGCGTCTTCTTCACACCTTGACCTCAGCTCCCCTTCAGTATTCAAACATAAACCCAATCGAACTGACCCTCCATCCTTGCCTTTCACCGCCCATGAACGTCCGCACCACCACACTATTTTCCACTCACCGCCAGTTTGAACCATCACCTGCCATGCTTCACTCCCTCCAGTAGTCAAATGCTACTCCGACCATGACCCAGTTCTTCCCCATTGTCACGGAACCCGAGTCCGATGCTGTCACAAGTTCGAAGTCAGTATTCACTGTAGATAACGCACCAATTTTTAGGAGTCCTAGGGAGGAGCTTGAGGCTTTGCGAGTTGAATGGATCTAGTTTCAGTCTGTTTAAATGACTGTTTGATTTCGTATTCAAGTCTTAGTTTTTGCTTTTTGGAAATGAGGAAGCTTGGGTATTTATAGACTAAACAGCTTGGTCACCACACTTGTAGGACTGTAGGAGATAGAGTAGGCGTTTCTTCGATTTCGATTTGCATGTGCGTTCTGTACGATATAGCACAGCACGCATGGGTAGGATACTGTTTCGTCAGGGCCACGTTTCAGAGATTTGATGACAAATTTGCTTGCTATTGGTTTTTGGAGCATTTGCGGTGACTTCTAAAAGATTTTGGTAGGCATATTTCAGACAAGGTTCCAAGATTGCTTAGGGATTCGCTTGCCGAGATTTTGGGCTTGTAAGCACAAGTTCTGCCGAGCTTTCTTTTGATGAGGAACCGACAGACATGACCGAAGAGAGCAGAGATATATCTTTTAGAATTTGAAACATTTCACATGGTGATCTGTAGGAAAAGATGGAACATGCTAAGATATTTTCTCAGATTTTGAAATGATAGAGCCGACGTTTGTCAATTGGAAAATAAATGAACAGATTTGGCAAGACTTGTAAGCAATAATAGAGTTGGTGAAGATTTTGTAGGGAAAACTTTTCCCATTGTTTTTATATTGCAACAGTCGCCACTTTTGACTGAAAGAAGAAACCCAATTGGTCAAACTATCGTTTTCCCTGAGTACACAATCTTTGTGCTGATATTTCCTTCTGATTTAGCCGAAATTGGTTGATCTACAAACTCGTTTGTACCTTGTTTCAGATGTTGAACAGTGATAGCGTATCCTTATCTCATGTGCCTAAATCTTTGAACATGCATAGGCGTGTATGCATGCTGATGTAAATAATTTTTTAGATATGGTCGATGTTTCAAAGATTATGCAGTGAGATATATATATATATATATATATATATATATATTGGCAGTGGTCAGCATGTGGGTGATATTTGATTTGAGGATGCACGTCTTTTAGATTTTTGTCTTTTGTATAAATACGATTTAGAAAAGCACAGAAGTAAGAATGGGGTCGTGTCCAGCGAGGTACCACGATCCCAAAAATATAATAATATTGGTAGTTTAACTTATATTATGAAACCCAAAAATATTGATATAAGGTGCAAAATACTCCAAATAAAAAGTTTCATATTTAATTAATTAAAAATTACAGTAAAATTCTAAAAATTTAATTATAACTACGCCTCAAAAGAACCCTGCCCAAATTCATAACCAATCTCTAGTTATATTGAATAGACCATTATGGCTTATATACGATTCTACAGCGACTATTTCTAAATTTCATTTGGACATAACTTCTTATTCCCATTATGAAATCTGAATTTTCACATTCGTTGGAAAGATAATTTCAAATAGACTCAAATATTTCATGTTTCACTAAAATCCGGTTTATTTTGAATCATGTACATTCATTTGAAATTTGAAATCGAAATTTCAAACTACCGCACCATTTTGAACTCGTTTTAATTATATTATAAATTATACGTTTAATATCGTTTTATTAAATAAATTCCTTATAAATTCCTATATATAATTCAATTAAAATATTTAAAACAAATTTAAATATTCAGAATTCAACGGCTAAAAATCCGGGTCGTTACATTCCTTCCCCCTTAAAATAATTTCGTCCTCGAAATTGCTAAGGTAGTAAAAGATGCTACATACCCTATTAACTGGATCCAAAAATCCCCTTTTTTCTCTTCACTTCTTAACTTCCGTTTAACTGGACCAATTTATTTCAATTAAAATATTTATTTATTCTTACCAACGAAAATTTTCGAAAATTCTGAAAATTTCTAACACTTTAAATTCTGAAAAATTTCGGCAGCATCTCCTCTGCACGGCTCAATTGGTACAACCACCACTCGCCTTTCTAAGCCTCCTCCAATCCAAAAGAAAATCAAAAAGCCAAGTGGCTTGCCCCATAGGCTCATAAAATCATCAAACCCAAGTAATACTGTAAACATGTACCTTTTTGTCGGGCACAAATTCTATCTCTTGCACTTGCTTCCATTCAATATCTGCTCAGCATACATATATTCATTTCCAGTTGGTTTCAAATCAATCCAACTTCCAGTTTTGAAATCTCTAATCAACTTCTGATTAGTTCACTTCCATCCTATCGATTCCACTTGATCTTCATTTCAGAATCAATCCACTTATTCGGTTTGAGTTTCAATTTCCATTTAACTTAAGTTAAATTTCCATCCATTTGATACATTTTTACCATTTCAACTTATACAAGTTAAATTTTAATTTCAGAATTCAAATTCACGGGCTTTATTTCAAATTGGTTTGCAATCATATATATTTATACCCATATATCTATAGTCAACCCAATTCGAAACTTTTGAATTCCAAAATCATCTTGCCCTTTTCAAACCAATTTTTCATTCCCAAATTCCTATGGTAGCAATCCGTCACTCAGAAACTTGAAAATGAATACTGATAATGTCGCGACCCATTATCAGTACTACTTTCTCGCCTCCTGAAGTGATTTCAGTGCTTAATCACTTTCCAAATCCATTTAAACCATTCTTTTCTAAAATACTTCAAAGTAATGTTATATTACCTTTTAAAGGTACTTCAGAAAATATTTCTAATCCTCCGGGATTTAAATTCCCAAATTCTGGTTTGAATCCAATTATAATTCAGCTTATTTGTATATCCGATTCTTATACAAATTCAATTTGGTTTATATAACCATTCCGGTATTATAATCTCATTCGATTATAATAACAACCAACCAAATTAATAATTTCAGAAAATTATTCCTTTTATATCAAAAATATCTTTTGGGCAAAATTATATCATTTACCCATCTTTAAAACAATACTATGTCGGATTATTTTGTTCGATAGTTTAGAAACACCTATCGATACAGTTGTACAGCCTGTATCGACCAGAATTCATAAACCACTCAACAAACTAGTCAACACAATATAAAACAATTTTATATCAAATCTACAAATACGCACTCATACAAATACACTCAAACTCAATCTAGGGTGTTACTAACCCCATCTCTATTGAGTCACGCCACAGAGCCAAGGTTACTTCTCAACCTTCAGCTCTGATACCAACTGTAACGACCTAACGGCAGTGGGCTAACCTCCCACCGTGGCTTACAGAGATACCTCAGAACTGCTTTTACGGCCAGCCTCGTGACTCGACCAACCCACATTGTCGGGAGATGTAGGGGTAAGAGTCTCCCGTTCGCCACCAAACGCGAAGCGAGAACCCCCTATCATCCGTACCAATTAAGCAACCAGCTCTGATACCAACTGTAACGACCCGCAAATCCGTACTATCTGAGTTGACTGATAACACCACACGTCCAACCCAAATTGCACAGAAATACGAATCATTATTAGAAAGAAGTTAGAGGATGAGAAATAGAAGAAAGAAATATTAGAATAGAAGAAAGATGAAGATCACAAACTCACAGCGGAACGAATAAAATATATTATATAACATAACTTTTGAAATACAAATCAGTAACTTTATATACATACCATCATCAGGGCACAACAGTCATTTCTGGAACAGTTATAAACACTTGTTTCCAGATACAACATAGTACACAGCGGAAATACGATAATCTACAGCTAACTGGTGAAGCCTCCTGCTTCCAGCTCCTCCAATTGAATCTGTGAAATCCCGACTACTTGAATGCTCGTACAAATTTGGGCACCCAAGAGTTTAGGGAAAACAAAACAAAATAAACTCTGGGTCAGTCATGGGACTGGTGTGAGTAAACTCCAATCATTTGTTTAACTTTCAAAAATCATTTCGAAAGAAAAGATAATCGTAAGACCGATCCACACATAAACACGGACGGTTTTTACCTTACGATAACCCAAAACATTTTTATATCAAAATCTGGTGATATTATAATAATGTCTACAACAAATAAATAACCATCTAGCGAAACGCTTGCATCTCACGCTCCATATATAATATAAAATCAAAAACCGCACGGCGCTTATTGGAGATTGGATTTCCAACACGACAAGGTATGGGACCACCTTCCGATAGTGTATCTCTAGAGATGAATACATTGGGTTCAACAAGAACGTCTTGCAACCCGGCCCTCACATGACCGACCACTCATTTCGCTTGAGTGTATCGAATGTATATCACCAACGGTTGGGATCAGCAACCGTTTCCTGAAAGGGACAACATCGATAGATTCAAGAACAAATGGAATTTCTCTAGATAGGTGATTATACATCCTAATGGGTGCGACCCACATAGCCATGTTGCCTGCCCGATTTTTGTCAAATTCCGGGTTGTGAGGCTTGAGGCTTGAATTATTTTCCAGAACATCTGGCCACCATTCACTTTGAATGCCACATCGTCAGATCCATCGAAAATCACTAATTGATTCCCACAAAAATACTCATATTGTTAGGCTAAAGAAGTTTCCCTTCTATGCCACCAACTTCGTACGTTTGAAGGAATCAACGTACGTAATCCCTTTGGAAATACTCTGTCAGACACTCGTCCATACAAGTTGTCCTGGGTCTGGACAAACCGAAGGCACTATTCCATACATCCATCTTAGGCACTGTTATCTAAGACTTATACAATAGCCCTTGTACTTTACTCCGTCTTCAATTATCTTGACATATATGATTCGCAATGCTTATGCCAATACAGAGTGGTTCTTTGGATAATAATCCAACCGGTCTCTCCATATTAACAACGTTAAAATGGTCAAAAACTTCGATAGTCGGTGAGTTAACTATCAAACAAAAACAAGTGTGCAAACAACGATATCATTTCCAAATGGAAATTATATCGATCAATCATCATTCAACATTTATCTCTTTAGTTCATAAATTTACTTATCTCATGTTTCTATATATTCTAAATTCTTATTTTTATTATCAGAAAACATTTCTGATTCTTGTTTGGAAAACATTTCCAAAACTCCTTCACGATCAAACCTTACCATTCCTTAGTTAAGAAGGAAGTCAATCAAGTTGGGGTATAATTACCTCTCAGACCTTAATTGAACAACGTTTTTAACTTTGAAATGGTCAAAGTTTATCTTTTAAATCTTTAACAACTTCTTATGTAACTCTCGAATTCTAATCTAAGAACACACTTCCTTTACAAAAAAATGTTGATTATAACGGTAGCGTTATAATCGCTGTCTCCAAATATTTGATTTATAAAACATTGCTTTTAACAACAGCGTTGCAGCCGCTGTCTAAAATTTTAGAACATTTATTACAACCATAGCGTCAAGATCGCATTATAATGGCAGCGTTAAAAAATCGCTGCTTTAGAATTTTCAAAATATCTATTATAACGACAACGTTAAAATCGCTGTTTGGATATATAAAACATTTATTATGATAGTAGCATTACAATCGCTGTTTATATTTACAAACATTTTAATAAGGTTCGACATTGTCGAATGCTAAGTATAACTCTTGGATTTAGCTTAATTCATTTATATCCCAATCTTTGGAATAAAACCCATCGTTCCCTTTGGAAACAATCTCCCACTTCCTTTCTCATTCAAAATTTCCCTTTTTAAATTTATATTTCAAATTCTCCAATTTTTTCCATATAAATATACTCATTTACGAAATGATTACTTTATATCTTTATTCTCTTCAACGTGAATATCATTTCTTTTAGAGAATCAAATCAGTGGTTGATATTACAATCAAATTTCCTTTCATACTTTATTTAAAAATATTTAATACAAACCCTCTCTTTTTATTTTCAAACATTTAAAATCTCATTTTCCCCTTATTTCCAATATTTATAATCTCGTTTACAATTTCTTTTATAACTACTAAGTTTAAATCCAACTTCAAATATCGGTTTCAAAATCGTTTTCCACCTTTCTATATAGATTCAGTTTATTCCACTATAAATATTTCACTGAATTTAATCTTCTCAATTTAATAAAAACATATTTCTATTCAAAATCTCCCTTTTTACCTTATAGTGATTTTCATTCGATGATAAAATACCGATTCCAAGCCAAATATTAATAATTCAAATGATAATTATTTCCCTTCAGCCATACATATCGTTTATTTAACCACTTGTTTTATCCATTAAACAAATTCTACTTTCAAATCTATTCGAAATCCAATTTCTAATTTTGAAAAATAAATTTCCTTTTAAAATCTCCAATTTATTTTATTTTATTTTATTTGAAAATATAATTCGGTATTAAATACCAAAATTCCTAAGGCCAGGGGAATTCAACGCAGCATAATCAATCACATTATATATCACAATGAATAACAAACAACAATATAAATGTTGAGAGATCCAGTTGGATCCCTCCAACCTGTTTCCTTGCATCCACAGATGTTAATCAACATCAAAAATATTATTTCACATCAATATGAAATATCAGAACTAATAATCGATCAACGATGTAATCATATTAACCATTCCAACCAATTTTATCAACCATTCAACCAAGCAACCATTGAACAATATAAAAATAAATTTAAAACTCATTTATATAAAAATATAAATGAGTCAGAGTTTAGTGAGTTTACTCACCTTGGTTCACGGTTGACGGTTTTGCTTTTTATTTCGTTTAAACGGGCATTTGATTTTCCCTTGACATTCCAGTAGCTCGTATCCCTGCCGCATTCGTTCCAAAATGCAAATTTCCTCGTTACAGTCCCAACGTGACCGGTATAGTCGAGTTCTGATAACGAATGAAAAATATATCGACATTATAAGTTTTACAATAAATTAAATTTATATTTAATTAACCATCTTCATTAATCGCTTAATTAATTATTTAACCTGGTCATTAGCAATTCTAAACAGCCACACACCACGATTTGAATGTATTTATATATATATTTTATTTTAAATGGGTCTTACTGTTCGGAAAAAGCCCAATGTCAAAACGTACCTGCCCCCATATACTTCATCTTTCTGATCCAAAATGTATACTCCTTAATTACTGCTGCAAGCCTCAATCTTTACTTCGGTTCCTCCATACTCAACAATTTCAATGAATGAAACCACGTTCTAATTCCCTCTTTGTGCTCACCATCCCAATCATTATCGCACAGAACTCGATCCATGCTTCATCATCATGGTGGCAGACTTCACCAACCTTTCATGCTTCCCAACCCCACGTCCACTCACCACACTTTGATATACATACTACAAAAAGAGACGCGTCTTCTTCACACCATGACCTCAGCTCCCCTTCAGTATTCAAACATAAACCCAATCGAAATGACCCTCCATCCTCGCCTTTCACCGCCCATGAACGTCCGCACCACCACACTATTTTCCACTCACCGCCAGTTCGAACCATCACCTGCCATGCTTCACTCCCTCCAGCAGTCAAATGCTACTCCGGCCATGACCCAGTTCTTCCCCATTGTCATGGAACCCGAGTCCGATGTTGTCACAAGTTCGAAGTCAGTATTCACTGTAGATAACGCACCAATTTTTAGGAGTCCTAGGGAGGAGCTTGAGGCTTTGCGAGTTGAATGGATCTAGTTTCAGTCTGTTTAAATGACTGTTTGATTTCGTATTCAAGTCTTAGTTTTTGCTTTTTGGAAATGAGGAAGCTTGGGTATTTATAGACTAAACAGCTTGGTCACCACACTTGTAGGACTGTAGGAGATAGAGTAGGCGTTTCTTCGATTTCGATTTGCATGTGCGTTCTGTACGATATAGCACAGCAAGCATGGGTAGGATACTGTTTTGTCAGGGCCACGTTTCAGAGATTTGATGACAAATTTGCTTGCTATTGGTTTTTGGAGCATTTGCGGTGACTTCTAAAAGATTTTGGTAGGCATATTTCAGACAAGGTTCCAAGATTGCTTAGGGATTCGCTTGTCGACATTTTGGGCTTGTAAGCACAAGTTCTGCCGAGCTTTCTTTTGATGAGGAACCGACAGACATGACCGAAGAGAGCAGAGATATATCTTTTAGAATTTGAAACATTTCACATGGTGATCTGTAGGAAAAGATGGAACATGCTAAGATATTTCCTCAGATTTTGAAATGATAGAGCCGACGTTTGTCAATTGGAAAATAAATGAACAGATTTGGCAAGACTTGTAAGCAATGATAGAGTTGGTGAAGATTTTGTAGGGAAAACTTTTCCCATTGTTTTTATATTGCAACAGTCGCCACTTTTGACTGAAAGAAGAAACCCAATTGGTCAAACTATCGTTTTCCCTGAGTACACAATCTTTGTGCTGATATTTCCTTCTGATTTAGCCGAAATTGGTTGATCTACAAACTCGTTTGTACCTTGTTTCAGATGTTGAACAGTGATAGCGTATCCTTATCTCATGTGCCTAAATCTTTGAACATGCATAGGCGTGTATGCATGTTGATGTAAATAATTTTTTAGATAAGGTCGATGTTTCAAAGATTATGCAGTGAGATATATATATATATATTTTGGCAGTGGTCAGCATGTGGGTGATATTTGATTTGAGGATGCACATCTTTTAGATTTTTGTCTTTTGTATAAATACGATTTAGAAAAGCACAGAAGTAAGAATGGGGTCGTGTCCAGCGAGGTACCACGATCCCAAAAATATAATAATATTGGTAGTTTAACTTATATTATGAAACCCAAAAATATTGATATAAGGTGCAAAATACTCCAAATAAAAAGTTGCATATTTAATTAATTAAAAATTACAGTAAAATTCTAAAAATTTAATTATAACTACGCCTCAAAAGAACCCTGCCCAAATTCATAACCAATCTCTAGTTATATTGAATAGACCATTATGGCTTATATACGATTCTACAGCGACTATTTCTAAATTTCATTTGGACATAACTTCTTATTCCCATTATGAAATCTGAATTTTCACATTCGTTGGAAAGATAATTTCAAATAGATTCAAATATTTCCTGTTTCACTAAAATCCGATTTATTTTGAATCATGTACATTCATTTGAAATTTGAAATCGAAATTTCAAACTACCACACCATTTTGAACTCGTTTTAATTATATTATAAAGTATACGTTTAAATATCGTTTTATTAAATAAATTCCTTATAAATTCCTATATATAATTCAATTAAAATATTTAAAACAAATTTAAATATTCAGAATTCAACGGCTAAAAATTCGGGTCGTTTCAAGCTTATGGGAATTATTTTAGTTTTTTGTCAAGAAGGAGGGAAGTTTGATAACCCATACGGAGAACGATGATAGTTGCAAAGCTATAAAGGATGATGTAGTGGTGATTTGCACGTTTAGTAGAGTGCTTTGCAATTTGATAGGCATCAGCCATATCCCAGCTCTTTGGATGATATCATTGAGCCAACAGATATCCAAGAGATGCAAGGTGACAACTGAGAGGGATTGTAAAACCCTGCATTTTTTAAAATAAATAAATAATATAATTTGATTATTAATAGAGTAAACAAGCATTTTTGTATTTATTAGAATATGACCACAAAACTTACATTACATTCATGGCGATTTTCTAATTAATTTACATATATAATATGTTCTAAACGGAGTTTGCACAGAAAACTTATTAACATTCGAAGTTCCATGTTGGAAAATAATCATATATGTAAATGAATGCGTGTATATTTTATTTTAGAAATAGAACGTATAAGCACCAAAAATAACAGACGTTTGAATTTGAAAATTTTAATATGTAGAATAAATGTGAATTAAATGAAAAGTTAACATTATATAAGCTTAACGTTACAGAGATATAAATAAAATTAATTAATATGTTAACGATATAAAAAGAAATGCTATAAAATAATAAATGGAATTCAATAAATGTTAATGTTATGTGAATGTAACGTTATAGTAGAAATTAATTAAAGGCTAATGTTATATATACATAACATTATAAATTAATAAATATAACATAACATTATAAAAGAATTAATTCACAAATGATAACAAGTATGTAAACACATGTGTATATATTTATTTTATATAAATCTACGTATCATGCTTTGAATTTGAAGAAATAACACGTGACATAATGGAATTAAATCGAATATATAGAGAATTAATTAGGATCTAAAACACAACGTTGTAATTTAATTAATGTGAACAAATTCACAAACGGCAACACACGTCACTAGGATGTGTTACCCCCATAGGGGTCGACTTATAGGTCGACCCATAAGCGTACAAAATGATGCGTTATTACCAGCTTTTCATGAACATATATTAATCAGTTTAAATGAATAGACAACGTGATTTCAGATATCTATAAATGAACGTGTACAATTAGCTTCCAAAACCACATTTTTTTCAGTGGGCACGGAAGCTCTACCACTTTTCTTTCTCCTTCTACTCTTCAGAAAATATATATTTTAGATTTAGGCATATTGATCTAAAAATTAGAGGAAGAGATTATAAATCAAGAAATGGATATCCAAAATAAGCCGTTCATATGAGGCAAGTCTTACAGATCTAGTTTTCTAGCTAGTTTATTTTATTGTTTAAACCTGAATTTATGAATTCATGCAAATTCCAATTTGTGAATCCAAATATTGTTGCCAAAGGGAAGATTATAGATAACAAAACAGGTTTTGAATCAGATTTGGAATTTATTGTGCTTTTTCCAACTGAGCGAATTTAAATTGTGTATCCTTAAGATAATAGTATATATTATCGGTTGATTCTTGTTGGAGTTATTAAATGAACATTGATATTCTTATACTAAATTGTATTAATTAGTTTAGTCAAATTATTTATGTTAAAATAGTAAATCTTAAAAGTATTGGACATATATGTAAATGTTTTTCTAATGGAATAGAATCTGAATATATAAGAAATCATGGGCTTAGAATTGAACAGAAAGGCATAAAGCATAAATGGGTAAAATTTACAGTAATAACGTTAAACTTGTAAAATGCAATAAAAAGTGAATCAAATGTATAACCTAATTTCGAATGTCAACAATAACTTAATTGGTTGGAAAAGAATATATTTCCATACTTTAAACTTTATAAAAAGGAACAGTGAGCATAGTTAAAAGAATGCAAATAAAGAAGCGGAATTAGTGTAAAATATAATGTTTTGTAATTTGCACTACTTAGCGAAAAGAGAAAAGAAATAGAAAAGGATATCTTGCAATTATGGATAACTGTATACGTTATCATTTTACATTAAATATGGAAATAAATTTTAGTAAAATCTCCATAACTAACTAAATATGATATGATTAACTTCCTAATAATAAAACTTACAACAACAGTGAGAAAAAACAAGAATATAATGGATAAGATAGATAAAAAGTGAAAGAAGTAATAACCAAGCTAAATACTTTAATAAAAGAGGAAATTAGGACAATGATTAAGATTTGTCGTTGGAATGCAAATTATAAAGAAATAAAGTAATTATTATGATAAAAGGGTTCATGATAGATAAACACAACTTTTGGATGGTAATTATCATGTAACAGAATGAAACCTAAAAGTGGATTAAATATCATAATAAATGGAATATAAAGCTAAATGCGTAAAATAAGATTAGATGTATGGTCTTAAAAAGAGGAGAGGTGCTTTTGAAGTAGCATAAAGGGAGTTTGGATGCATGCCTAATGAAGTGTACCGTCGTAGATCCTTCAGAGTATGCTGATATCATAAGCAGCTTTTATTGTAGTCAAAGTGGGATTTGGATGTAAACAAAGGTGTACCAACGTAGATCCTTAGGAGTAAATATATCTCATCCTAACAATAGACTAGATTTTTGTTGGAGTAGGGAATAAGTGATTTCCAAGAGACATGGAAGGTACTCTAAGATGGCCTTAGGTGATTCTTTTCCTTTTTTAGTTCATTTTTAGATCTATAAATCTAAATATGTATGCATGTCCCCTTTTTTGTACATATTATAGATCTATAGGGATTTGGAAATATAAGCCTAAAAGCTTGCTCAGATTTGGATTTGGAATGACTTTCAGGTGAGTGGGATAAATATTAATTGTTAATACTATCAGATTTACTTCATTTGTGTTAATTAGAACTTGTACGCCTAAAAATATCAAATTTACTTCATTGGTGTTAATATGAATTTGTATGTTTGTAAATTTGATATGTGTTTGTAGGCTTTAAGTTATTGTATTCATTTCTTGCCTACAATCCTTTTATATCTTGTGGTTATTGTAAACACCCTAAATCTGGAAATCAGTCCGCAAACATTAATAGATTTGTGTAGTAGTTTATTCCATATTTATAGGATTAGGGGTAATCAGTCAGTAAGAATGAACAAGAAAAGATTGCTCTAGTTCTTAGTTTGGACTAGAATGTAAAATAATAAAAATTCAAAATAATTGGTAACTATGTAAATATCGCGCTAAAAATATACATACATACATGGTGTATGTATGTACAAATATATAATCAATCCATCAAACCAAAATTCGTGTAAATATTATTATTATTAATTAGGTAGCCATGTGTTATAAGTTTGAATTCGAATGGTTTTCCATTTACAATGGGTGTAATGTTCCTTATTGTTAACAATATAATAATTAATTATTTTAATATAATGGTTTGCGAATATAAATGGTTTGAATCTAAATATTTTGAATATTTGATTAATATAAGTAATAGGATAGCATAATTATTTCTAAAATAGTCGGAAATGGTTGAATTTGCAATATTGTGTGATTTGGATGATGTATGATATTTAATTTAGTTTATATTCGAGTTATAATAACGAATATATTATAGAAACGACAGTTAAATGTGTTAATTATAATATAAATTATAATCGAGCTCGTAACGTCGCGGTAGTTCATAATATTTCGATTTGAATTTCAAGTGAGTATACAAGATTCGTTATAAGTCGGATTTCTTTGAAACAAGAATTGTTCGAATCTAATTGATTATATTTTTCTAATGAAAGTGAAAAATGGAGGTTTCGTCTTATAGAGTGTGAGTTATGTCCAAATCAAATTTTCAAATAGTCGTTATGGAATCGTTTATAAACCATAACGATTTATTTAATTATAATAAAATATTTATTTCGAATTTGAATAAGATTTTTAGGATGTATTTTTAATTTAATCTACAGGTTTTTTCCATAAATTTTTATTTGGAAAATAAGCTACTTTTTGTTTAACGTGTTTTGCACCCTAAATCAGCTTTTTTGTGGTTTCACAAAATAAGTTATCTTGTCTATTATATCATATTTTCGGAATCGTGACACATCGCTCGACATGATAATATTTTTATTTTTGTTTATAGTGCCTCATATATTTTTCGTAATGGGGTACGCTAAAACTAAATAAATATAGAACATATATATGAAATCAAATAGAAGTACTTGCTGTTGGTGACTTAATTCCCTACATAACTTTAACGAGAAATATCCTGATAATTGTTTAATAACTATTGTTAGTTTCCGAGTAGTTAACGATGGTTTGTGTCTTTGAGTATACAACCGAAATTGTCTAATTACAGAGCCAAGTTGTGCTTAGTTGATTACTTTTTACAATTTTTTTCTATAAATTTATATAACATGATATATTTTGTTATCCAGTAGGAATTGTAATAGTAAATAAAAATGAAATAAAAACTAACCAACGCAAGACAATAAGCATGGAAAGGAATGGCAGGATATTATGTACCTACCCGAAGATCATCGTAAATTTTGTGTCTAAACTTTTTCCTATGAACAACTGGTGTAAATACATCATAACGCAAAAACATATTTATATATAAACATTTCCTTCACAGTTAAGTTTTCCCTACCCTAAACGTATGTGCATATGCAACAAACCTATGATAAGAACACAAACCTTGCCATATATATGAAGTACTGCTAAGAAACATGGTTATGATACCTTAATTCCTAAGAATTCTCAACTATAAATAGAGCATGCCCTCGTCTATTTCCTCTTTCTTCTATTTCTACTTTAGAAAACTGAGAGTTCGAACTTTTAATGGCTTCTATAAAATCGAAATAAATAACTCCATCCACTATATATTCCAACGGTTGTATATGTGAGATCACTGAACTTGCTCTTCATTTCCGTGCCATTTATATAAGTTGCGATGCACTTTTAAACCACTCGAAAATTTCTGAAGCAAGGTAGGGCAGCCGCACGTTTTGGAATTTCTAGGTGGAACGATGGTTGGCTGGTGTTCACGGGAGCTAGGCGCACTGGTGGGAGGATTTTAGCGAAGTTTGGTGAGTAAAAGGTGTTGTGGCATCGTGAGTACAGGCTGTTGAAGTTGCGACAGGGTTGAGGTTGTGAGCAATTCCTGATGGGAACGGAGAAGGTGAGAAAACGAAGAAAGAAAAAAAAGGGTGTTATTTGTTTTCGAAACCATGAAGTAATGAGGAAGGGAATGACATCCAAGTGGGAAGAAATGGCACGTGAAGGGTTATACTGGAGAGCTAGTTTCTTTCGGGAAGAAGAAGTGTTAGAGACGGGTCGTGGGCTTTAAGGAAGAAATGGGCCAGTCAAAAAATTTAAACGTAGGCCCATTATTATATATATTAGGGACAATTAACGATAAGGAAAAAATTAAGGGGTTTTTTAGTCATAAGGACAACCCATTAAAAATTTAACCAAAAGGACAATACACTAATTATATTTTAATTCCCTAAATCACGTGCGTTGTTTCTTCTTCATCGCTCCTATCCCACGTGATTTTTTTTCTCGTTCTATTTTCCTCCAATGCAGTTTTTTTCTAAATGATTTGATCTTCAAACATCTCTCTCATTCGATCATCTTCAAAATTGTTCGAGCTCCTCTATTAATTCGATTTTCCCTAATTTTATCGTTTCAATCTTCTTCATCGATTCATAAAGGTGCCACGGATTTGGATTCGTTTGGCAGTAAATATGATTTCGTGGTTTTTTGATTTCGTGAGTTCGTCGTAGAAAATCGAACGAGAGAGATGAATGAGAAAAAAATCGCTGGAAAAAACTTTTTTTATAGTCAAGTTAGCAGCAGTTTTTAGGTATCAGTTTGCTATTTTTTTGGTATCAGTTTTCGTGTTTTAACAGTGTTATGCTTTTTTGTTTATAATTTTCATGCTATATCAGTTTTGTACTTGTACTGTTGCATTGGATTTGCAACTCAATCGAAATTATGTCATTTTAATCAATCAAATTGGGATGTAAACATTTTTTTATTAGTTTTACTTTAAAATATCAAAGCAGTTTTTAGGTATCGGTTTTATATTTTTTAGGTATCAGTTTTATATTTTCTAGTTGAATTTAAATCATAGTAGTTTTTAGATACTAGTTTTATTTTATTTTAGGTATCAGTTTTATATTTTCTAGCTGAATTTACATCGTAGAAATTTCTAGGTATCAGTTTTATATATTTTTTAGGTATCAGTTTTATATTTTCTAGTTGAATTTACATTGTAGCAGTTTCTAGGTATCAGTTTTTTTTTTAAGGTATCAGTTTTATTTTTTCTAGTTGAATTTACATCATTGCAGTTTTTAGGTATTAGTTTTATATTTTTTTTACGTATCAATTTTATATTTTCTAGTTGAATTTACAGTATTATGTTGGTATAAGTTTTGATTGTGTATGAAATACTTGCAGATACTGCATGCTGCTAGAATTTACTTGAATTCAAGACTGGATTGAGTACAAGTAAAAGTAAATGCATGAAGGCATGATTGGAATGGGAAGCAGTGTTCTATGTACTTAGATTGTGTAGGAAAACAATGTATCCTATTAGATCAGTTACGTATCATTGTAGGTGTCATATCATACATGTGGATATTATTGTGTATTACTGAGAATAATCTTGTTTTTGTGATAATTGAATTGAATTGATTACTATTATTTTTTAATCGGTAGGTATTATTGAGAATACATATTATTTTTGTGAGATATGAATTGAGTAGGTGGGTGTTTTTTTATCAGTGAGTATCAGTTGGAATTAATGTTGTGTATCAAAAAATTCAATTACCAAAGCAGAAAAAACAAATCTACCTACTTGCAACAGTTCTCATACACTAAACCATAAAACTGATACCTAAAAAAATACAAAACTGATACCTAAAAACTACTATAATATTTAATGACAAAAGTAATACAGAAAATGTTCGAATCACAATTTGATTGTTTAAAATGAAATAAATTCATTTGAGTAGCAAAACTGATGCAGCAGTACAAGAAGAAAAGTAAAATAGCACCAAACCTATAAACAAAACAGGCATAACACTATTAATACAAGAAAAATGATCCCTAAAAAAATAGCAAAATGATACCTAAAAACTGCTGCACTAATTTAAAACTAAAACTAATGCAAAAAATGTTACATCACAGTTTGGTTGATTATAATGAAACAAGTTCGACTGTAATACATAGATAATGCAACAATATAACTAAAAAAATAAATACAACATTAAAAACCTAACAAACGAATATAAAACAGTGTTAAATAAACAAAAATGATACCTAAAAAAATAGAAAACTGATACCCAACTGCTGAAAAGTTGAACATTAAAATTGGAGAGCAAAAAAAACCACGAATCACCTTGCGAAATAAAAAAACCTAATCGGCAGAAATGAACATTAAATTTTAATGATTATAGCAAAAAAAATCAGTCGAGATTGATTTTTGAGATCAATTTCGTGCCGAATTTTGTTGTTTCAATTGATGTCTGGGGTTCAATTATACAACTTGCCGCGGATTTGATTTCGTTCGATTTCCAGTTGAGATGATTTCGTTAATTTTGATTTTCTGATATCGTTAATTTCCGCGGGTTTGAAATCGGAGAAGAGAGAAAGGAGCGATAGAAAGTTTTAGGCTTATGTCCTTTTGGATAAATTTTTAAGCGCGTGTCCTTATAGATAAAATATAAAGACCAATTGTCCTTATCATTAGTTTCCTGTATATATTAAGTTAAAGAGGCTAATGATGTTTTGAATTTCTGGGGTTAGAATAGGAGTTGGAATGGAGTAAATTTGCAGCACTTGGGTACTGGAATCACGTTTTTTTTTAGCATGGGAAGAAAGGGTTGTTCACAAGCGGATCGTAGACAGATATGATATAGAGATGGGTTTGTTTAAATATGGTAAGTGCTAACAATTTAGTTTAATTTTTAATTAAATAACATGTAAATTTGTGAAACCATAACTTATACATATGTTATTGAAATTCGACATAATAGGATCCATTAGGATCGTATGATCACAGACTACACAATGGAACAGTATGGAGCGATTTAGAGCACATTACAATTTTATGGCGGAATTAAATGCCTGATATGGTCAGCGAAACGTTAACCGTTATTTAATGGTTAATGAACAAGGTGATTAACTCACTAACTCTGTCCAGTTTTATAATATTATGAACATTATTTAATATTGATAAATAATGATTGAATGCTGTGTGATAGTTGTTTGGATGAATTGCAAATTTATTGGCTGAAATGATAAATACGGTTATATATAAAATGTTGGTTGAATATTGATACTATTTATTATAATATCTCATATTGACATGAAATTAATATTATTTATATTGATTAACATCTGTGGATGCAGGGAAACAAGTTGGAGCTGGATTCCTCAACAGTTATATTGTTGTTTTTCATATATTACATTATATGATGTGACGAATAATCTATGGTTGGTTATTGTATGGTTAGGATGTTTGAACAACATTGACGTGAAATAATTAGTATTAAAATATCGTAAAATATATTCAAATATATTAGAGAGAAATTGTGGTTTTAAAAAGGAAATTTCTATTTTTAAAATAGAGATTGAATTTCGATTAGCTATAATATAATAACTTGTTTTTAATTATAATAAAACAAGTGTTTTGATTTATAAATGATATGAAATAATTATGATTAAATAAATTGGAAATATAAATTCAAGAACGAGCTAAAATGGGAAGTGGAAATCGTTTTAAAAAGGAAAACGATGGAATTTATTTTGATGTTCAAAATGCGAATAGGACTAAATAAAAACCAGAAGGATTTGTAATTACAATTCGATGATGTCGAATGTTATTTAAATAATTTATTTTTAGAAATTATATGGTATATAATTTGGAATTTAACAAACTAACTAAGATTTGGTTTGGAACCAATAAATTATAATAGAATATGAAATCGAGGTTTAATTATAAACTTGATTTATAATTATTGAGAAGTTTACTTGTAAATGGAGTTTATGAAGTAGAATATGAAATGATTTTGAAGTTAAGAATGGAGTTGAGGAAATTAGAAACTGACTGGAGGTTAGTCAAGTTGAATGAATTTCTGAGTATCGATCTGATGTTGGTTTCAGCCTTCAGGGTTGATACTTAAGAAGTCGTTCACTTACTAGTTTATGGTCAGGAACTAATGAAGGTGGAAAAATAGTAATGCGTGAATGGGAAACAAAAATGGTTTCCAATATTAATAGCGTATACTTTCTAAATATAAAAAATAAGAAGTCGTGGATATATGGAAATGTTTTTCCGAGAATTATGAAAGGCCAAATAGTTTTTAAGAATAATGGGAAAGGGAAAATTGGGAAACGAATAAATTAAGGTTAAATTAATTCAAGGGGCTCAATGTTGGTTGATGGTAGATCGATGAAATGTCCATTTGGAAATAAGATCGCTGTGTGTATGGATATTTTCCTTTGATAGTTAAATAACCGACTATCAAAGATTTTGACAAATTTTCCATTGTCAGTATGGAGAGACCGGGATCAGATTTATTATCTGAAAACCACTTTGTATGGGCATTAGCATTGTGAATCAAATATGATGAAGATAATCGAAGATAGAATTTACGCAAGGGCTGTTCTGGAAATCCTAGGTAGAAATTTCCTAAGATGGATTTATAGAATAGTTCCTTCGGTTTGTCCAGTCCTAGGACATGTGTTTGGACGAATGTCTGACAGAGTATATCTAATAGATGCGTAAGTTGATCACTTCAAACGTATTTATGTTGGTGGCGGAGGGATTCATTTTTCTTAGCTTTATACCCATGGCATTTTTGGGGAAATCAATTTGTGATTTGGCAGGTATAACGATGTGGCAGTCAAAGTAAATGAAGGTGTGATCTGCCAAAGGAAACGTATGACCTCAAGCCTCATCAACCGGGAAATGACAAAAATCGGGTAGGTAGCACGGCTAAGTGGGTCGCACCCAATTAGGGTATATTGTCACCATCTAGAGAAAATTCATATTTGTTACTTCTTTCATTTCTGTATCTCTCGGGAACAGTTATATTGGTATACCAACCGTAAAGTGAAAATATATTCGGAACATTCAAGCGAAATGAAAGGCTGGCCGTATGTGGCTGAGTTGCAAGAAATTCCTGTTGAACTGCAGTGTATCCTCTATAGAGTACGCTGATCAGAAGGTGGTTCCATAACTTTTCATAGTGGAAAATCCATTCTCCAATAAGAGCCCACGGTTTTATATTATATATTATATATGTAGAGCGTGAGATGCAAGCGTTGTGCTAGATTTTTATTTACTTGATTTACACATTATCATAATATCAGAAAAGTATTGATCCTAAGAAATGTTTTGGGTTATCGTAAGGTAAAAAAACCATCTGTGTTTATGTGTGGATCGGTCTTACAATTTATCATTTCTTTGAAAAGGATTTTAAAAAAAGATAAACCGAAATGATTGGAGTCTACTCACAGCAGTCCCATGACTGACCTAGAGTTTATTTTGTTTTGTTTTACCCTAAACTCTTGGGTGCCCAAATTTGTACGGGCAGTTAAGTAGTCGGGATTTTACAGATATTGGAAGAGCTTGGACCAGAAAGTTTCAACATTAGATATATATAGAGCTTATTTCTGCTGTGATATTATGTGTTGTACTCTGAAATGGTATGTATATAAGTTATAAGCTTCTATTTCAAAAGTTATGTTTTATAATATATTTTATTTGTTACGCTGTGAGATTCATGTTTACTTTGGTTATGTTCTGTTGTGATCTTCTTCTTCTTCTATTCCGATTTTCTTTCTTTCTATATCTCACCCTATAACTAATTTCTATTAATGATCTAGTATTTTTTATTCTAGAATATTCAACATTGTGTTTGGTGTCGATTTTCTGGGTCGAAAATCCTTGGGTCGTTACAATGGTATCAGAGCCAGGTTGAGTGATAACCTTGGCTCTGTGGCGTAACTCAATAGAGATGGGGTTAGTAATACCATAAATTGAGTTTGAGTGTATATAAACGAGGGAACTTGTAGATTATATAAAAATGGTTTTATATTGTATAGATTTATTGGTTGAGTGGCTTGTGAATTCCGGTCGATAATGGGGAACCACAAGGTCGATAGGGGTTTCCAAACGCTCGAATATGATGAAGCGGCATAGTATGTTTCGAAAAGAGGGTGAATATAATAATTTTACCCAAATTTTTTTTATATAAAAGAAGTATATATTTTAGAATTATTATAGTAGATTGGATGTGTTGGTTGTTATTATAATCGAGATGGTAATAAATAACCAGCTAGAATTCATATAAGTATAGTATATATAAAACAGACCTGGAAAATTAAAACTCTGGAAACTTGAAGGGGTTTTGTAAATAAATTTTGGATTGAAAATATGGAAATTTTAAGATCTTGGGTGAATTTAGAAATGTTTTCTAAACATTTTGAAGAGCATTTTAAAATATTTTCAAAATGGAAGTGTGTAAAATAGTTTTGGAAAGTGATATAGTACTGAACTCACTTCGATCACTGGAAAATAACCCTGATGATGTTGGCCACATCATTAATGTGCCTTTTTGAGTTTTTAAGTGATATATTACTACCAAATATTTTGTTTTTGAATTGTTTTAAGAAAACAAGAAATTCTAGAAAAGGATATTTGATTTTTGGAAAACTAAGCTATTGGAAACTCCCACGTAAAGATTGTTTGAATTAAAAACAAATTAAATAGACATTTGTAAAAGAAAATTGGAATACAATCGAAACCAGTTAAGTGGGAATTTAATTGGAGTAGAATTTAACTTGGTTGAGTAATTAGATTTGTAAGATAAGATTTTGGAATGGGGTTGGATTTTTGAGTTAGAAACTGGAGTTTGAATTGGAACTGGAGTTTGAGAATGGAAGTTGGCTTGGATTTAAGCGAAGATTGGATTTGAAGAGAAATTGATTAGAAATCAACTGAGAATGCATGAGTATATGCTGAATTGATAGTAAACGGAAGATACAGAGTTAATGCTCGCTAAAAAGGTACGAGTTTATATTATATTGAGTATGAGATTTTTATGAGTCAATTTGGTAAGCCGCTTGGCTGTTTGATTTTCTTTTGGACTAAGGAAGGCCTAGGGAGGCGAATTGTAGTTGTACCGATTGAGCTGTGCAAAGGACACGCTAGCGAATTTTTTTGAAAACTAAAGGTGTTAGAAAATTTTCAGATATTTTTGAAAATTTTCGTTAGTAGGAATAAATTATTATTTTAATTAAAATAAATCAGTTGAGTTAGAATTGATGTTAAGGAGTAAAACAGATGATTTAACCTAGTTATAATAAAGCTTATAGCATTTTTCCTACCTTAGTAATTTCAGGGACGACATTCTTTTAAGGGGGAAAGAATGTAACGTCACGTATTTTTAATGATATAGTAATTAATTAATTTAATTATTTTAATATAATGGTTTGGGAATTTAAATGGTTTGAATTTAAATATTTTGAATATTTGATTAATATAAATAGTGGGATAATATAATTATTTCTGAAATAATAGGAAATGGTTGAATTTTCCATATTGTGTAATTTGGATAATGTATTATATAATTTAATTTACATTCAAGTTATAATAATGAATATATTATAAAAAAGACAGTTAAATGTATTAATTATAATATAATTATAATCGAGCTCGTAACGTCGCGGCAGTTCGTAATATTTCGATTTGAACTTCAACTGAGTATAAAGGATTCATTATAAATCGGATTTCTTCGAAACAAGAAACGTTTGAACCTAATTGATTATATTTTTCTAATGGAAGTGAAAAATTGGAGATTTTGTCGTATAGAGGGTGAGTTATGTCCAAATCAAATTTTCAAATAATCACTATGGAATCGTTTATAAATCGTAACGATTTATTTAATTATAATATTATATTTATTTCTAATTTGGGTAAGATTTTAATTCATATTTTTAATTTAATTTATAGTATTTTTCAATAATTTTAATTTGGAAATAAGCTACTTTTTAGTTAACGTATTTTGCACCCTAAATCAGCTCTTTTGGGGTTTCACAAAATAAGTTATCTTGTCTATTTTATCATATTTGTGGAATCGTGACACATCGCTCGACACGATAATATTTTTTGTTCATAGTGCCTCATATTTTTTCATAATGAGGTACACTAAAAATAAATAAATAAATATAGAACATATATATGAAATTAAATAGAAGTACTTGCTAGTTGGTGATTTAATTCCCTACCCAACTTTAACGAGCAATATCCTGATAATTGTCTAATAACTGTTGTTAGTTTTCGGGAAGCTAATGATGGTTTATATCTTTGAGTATACAACCGAAATTGACTAACTACAGAGCCAAGTTGTGCTTAGTTGATTACTTTTTACAATGTTGTTCTATAAACTTATATAACATGATATATTTTGTTACCCGGTAGGAATTGTAATAGTAAATAAAAAAGAAATAAAAACTAACTAACGCAAGACAGCAAGCATGGCAAGGAATGGCAGGATATTATATACTTACCTGCAAATCAACGTTAATTTTGTATCTAAACTTTTTCCCATGAACAACTAGTGTAAATACATCATAACGCAAAAACATATGTATATATAAACATTTCCTTCATAGTTTAGTTTATCCTACCCTAAACATACGTATGTATGCAACAGACCTATGATAAGAAAACACAAACCCTACCGTATACATGAAGTACTGCTAAGAACATAGCTATGATACATTAATTCCTTAGAATTCTCAACTATAAATAAAGCACGCTCTCGTCTATTACCTCTTTGGTTTGTTTCCACTTCAGAAAACTGAGAGTTCGAATTTTTAATGGCTCCTATAAAATCGAAATCAATAACTTCATCCACTGTATATTCCAACGGTTGCATATATGAGATCACTGAACTTGCTCTTTATGTTCGTGCCATTTATATAAGTAGCGATGCGCTTTTAAACCACTCGAAAATTCCTGATGCAATGTAAGGCAGCCGCACGTTTGGAAGTTCTGGGTGGAACAACGGTTGGTGTGGTGTTCACATGAGCGAGGAGCACTGGTAGGAGGATTTTAGTGAAGTTTAGTGAGTAAAAGTTTCCGATGTCCCCATGGCATCGTGAGTACAAGCGGTTGAAGTTGCGACAGGGTTGGGAGTGCGAGCCATTCCTGACGGCATCGGAGAAGATGAGAAAATGAAGAGAGAAAAATGGGTGTTATTTGTTTTCGAAACCATGAAGTAACGAGGAAGGGAACAACATCCAAGGGGGAGAAAATGGCATGCGGAGGGTTATACTAGAGAGTGGAGTTCTTTTGGGAAGAAGAAGTGTTATAGGCGGGTCGTGGGATTTAAAGGAGAAATGGGCCGGTTCAAAGAAATTTAAACGTAAGGCCCATTATTATTTTTTACATATATTAAGTTAAAGAGGCTAATGACGTTTGCAATTTTTGGGGTTAGAATAGGAGTTGGGATGGAGTAAATTTGCATCACTTGGTTATCGGATTTTAAAATGACCGTTTTGCTCATGGCGAATCTTGTTTCGCCTATAACTTTTGACTGTTAAGAAGTTTTGACCTGAAACCACTTCCATTGGATTTGGATGATGGTTTCTCATTCCTTATAGTGGTCACATTAATCAATCGGACTTTCCATTTGGGAAATATGGCTCAAATAAGATTTGAAGATAGAAAAACAGCCTAATTGGGCTTAATTAATTGATTAGCAACTAGGCCTATAACCCAATTCGGGATTAGGGTTATAGGAGGGCTGAAAGGAGTTGGAGAATCATCTTCTTTCATTTTTCTAGCCGCCACAAACCTTTCTCAAATCCTAATCATAGCTTCCATCTTATAAATCTCTCTTTAATCACTCTCTAATCACAAATTAATCAAATCTGCATCAAATCAATCCAGATTGACACCAAATTCGAGATAGAGCAGCTGCACCACATTGGAATCCAAGCCAAATTAGTAAAAATTTCAGATCTATCATTAATTATTGGCTAAGGTGAGTGATTTGCATGTTTATACACTAATTATGGCTAATTATGGGTGATTAGTGAAAATTAGCGAATTATACATCCAAAAATTATGGAAAAATATGTAAAAATTGTAGAATCATGTTTTATGCCAAAGATATGAAATTGGGTTCATTTGGATTAAGTTTGCAAATCCTAGAATTTAGAGGATTAAGGGGGAAATCATGGATTTGGGTATGTTTAATCTAAATTAACATGTATAATTGATGTTTCGATGTTTTTGGTCCAATCTACATGTTACTACTACTGTTTGGTATGTTTTATGATTGCATAGGAAAGTTAGAATGGCTGAAAACGCCATCGTTTGGCGAACATAGCTCGTTGGAAAACTTGCAGGGTTCTAGTTCAGATCGGAGAAGGGTGCGCTGATCGGATCGGTAGCCGTACCGAACTGGACTGGGAGTCCGGATGAGAAACTCGAACCAAACTAGAGCTTAAGAAAAAGGGAACACGGCAAGAAGGAAGTCCCTTGCATAGGGTTGGAGTTGGAGCGGGGACCGGATCGGCTAGAGCGCGGGATCAGATCGACGTGAGAGGAGCTAGAGCAACAAAATTAGGCGGGTTCAGTTTGACATAGTTGAACCGAACTAGGACCTGGAGATGAGGAGGATGGCATATAAACCAAATCGAGGGAAGGAAGTCGAACCGAACCAGAGGACCGAACCGAACCGGATTTGCTATTCTACCAAACCGAACCGAAGTGGAGGACCGAACCGAACCCGAGATGCAAAGGAAGTCCAAGTAGGAAGTTATCGCTCAGGATTCAGATGGGAACCAACGAGATAACTTCAAGAGTTGAGCTTTGCTGCGGGACGTGTGCGAAGGAGTTATCGATATCTATATCTTTGGTTCACCATTTAGAGAGGGGGCATGTAGACGAACCAGAGCCAGGGCAGTGTGGACTGGTTGGCCCGTACCCCAGATCTTGGGTGTTGTGACTGGGTAGGGTTATTGACTATAGAACAAGGCAGTGTGGTCATAGCAATAGGTGTACGGAGTCCAGGGCGGTGTGGACCCGTCATGGCCCCAATGGATTTGGTGATCAAAGCGGTGGATATCATATGCTTTACGCACTGAGTGAGAGATGTGAGGATGATTGTTATGTTTGATGTTTGCTATCACCATGACACGCACACTCCCATTTTACACCTGTTTTAGTGTTGCCTTAGAATATTGTACATCTTGTTGTGCTAACTCTTTGGTTGCAGGTCTAGGTCAGGTATGTTTATTTATACCTATTATTGCTTTATTCAGTTATATAGATTTACTATCGCTCACACCAAACTTTCATCTGACCCAGAGTTATGTGTTATTAGATATACTGTCTCGCCTGTTTTATATCAAGTTATGTTATTATTGTACTTTGTTCCATGTGCTGTGAGATATACTACAGGTTCTTTGGTATTCAACCTTTTTGATGATCATCTCGTGCTAGTCGGGCATTGGCACAAAGCATTTTGGGGAAATGTCTGATGGTACGGGGCCGTCGTCACATATCGTAAGGTAAAAAAAACCATCCGTGTCTATGTGTGGATCGGTCTTACGATTTATCATTTCTTTGAAAAAGATTTTAAAAAAAGTTAAACCAAAATGATTGGAGCTTACTCACACCAGTCCCATGACTGACACAGAGTTTATTTTGTTTTGTTTTACCCTAAACTCTTGGGTGCCTAAATTTGTATGGGAAGTCAAGTAGTTGGGATTTTACATATATTGGAAGAGCTTCGAGTAGACGACTTCAACATTAGATATACACAGAGATTATTTCCGCTGTGAGGTTATGTGTTGTACTCTGAAATGGTATGTATATATAGTTATAAGCTTGTATTTCAAAAGTTATGTTATGTAATATATTTTATTCGTTCCACTGTGAGATTCATGTTTACTTTGGTTTTTGTTCTGTTGTGATCTTCTTCTTCTTCTTCTATTCTGATATTCTTTCTTTCTATTTCCCACCCTCTAACTTCTTTTTATTAATGATCTGGTATTTCTGATTCTTGAATATTCGACATTGTGTTTGGTGTCGATTTTTAAGATCGAAAATCCGTAGGTCGTTACAATGGAAATATAGTAATATTTCCCATAATTAAAGAAAATAAATATTTGTAACCGCTATATTTATTAGTAATAAATGTAGTGTTAATTGTTGTAATTCAAAAGGTTACAAATAAACTAAAAAGGAATTAAGATGTAACCATGAATGTCTTTAGTGAAATTAATGAGGAAATAATGTAAATTGGTTGCAATTTAAAAAGAAATAGGAATAAATGTTATAAATTTTGTTAGAGAAATTTATATAATAAAATTGTTTATATTATATATATAAATATAAAAGAACCAGTATAGTAAAATAACAAGTAAAACAAATGTGAATTACGATAAATCGAATTAATACAACTAAAAGGGACTAACGTTAACGGAATTTTATTGATTGTCTATTGCCTTAGGAAACGTGGTTGTTATGGTCACTAATGGCATATGACAATTGTAAAAATTAATTGCATTACCTTAGGAAAGGTGACTGATATGGTCATTATTGGCATATGACAATTATAGAATTTAATTGGTCTATTTGTGTGTCCACGGCCTTAGGGAATATGACCGTTATGGTCATTAATGGAGTGGGGCTGTTATAATAATTAGTTAAATTAAAGGGTATTTAATGTAAAATTTCGGTATTGATTGTCGTAGTTAATACTAAGTCCAATAAGTAAATAAATATCCTAAATCTGTGAATCTTAGGAAATCATCCTTATCTTATTACTAGTTTAATTTCTAGAAACAATATCTTTAATTAAAATAAGGGTTGTAATTAGTAGGTTAATGATGCTAGGTCAGCTGTGTTATCAAACAGAAGTCTGCACTTTCCAGCAGCTGGATTTATGTACAACTGATGTGTGATACCATTGACCATAGGAACCCGTGAAGATAATCAATTGCATATTGTGAATTATCCTAAAGTTTTACTTCAAATGTTGAGGTGTTTAGTGGTTGCAAGGCCCACTTCACTCCCGAAAGAAGAAACCAAAAAGAGATAATTTGATAACGTAGACTGCATCGAGATTTGAGGTATTTAGAAGTGGGATCCCCTTGTTAGAATTAAGTGATTAGATTCATCTTCCCCCTTAAGGATGGAGTAATAGGGTCTGCTCTTATATGGTATAAAGTGGTCGGATAGCTCACCTCCCTATAAATAAAAAGTATTAAATGGCTAATTGGGTATGAGATCAGTAATCTCTGCGATAGTTTGCTTCCTCTAGATAGTAAGTGACTATATTAGAGTCTTCCTTAGGATAAGGTATTAAATGACCGCTACGAAGGTACATAGAATTGCCTATCCTACGGGAAGTATTAAGCGACAAACGGATGATCTAATAAAGTCAGCTAGATAATAACGAGGGTCTCATCTAGAGAAGGTCATAAATGATGATTTGTAGCTACCTTGCCTCGAGGTAATAAGTGGATTATTACCATCTCTCACCTTATGCGGGGTTGGCAACATGCACGAATGACAAAATCCTTATATTAGTAGGACTTGGTAGCTAGTTTCCTCTAATTTAAAACAGTGTGTTGTAAACCACCTAGTAAGGTATTAAGTGATAAATGGATCCTCCTTGGGCCTTAAGTGATCATGGGAATCTGCCTATATATATACTATATTGTGAGTGAGGCTAAAAGTGACTATATATATAACCCACCTCCTTTATTAGTGGGTATTTAGTAGTTAGAAAGCAAGCCTCTTAGTTTGGTATCGTTTTGTGTAGTGGCTTAAAGGTTTTATACTTATACGTAAAAAGTTCCATCTCGGTGTATTACGATAATATATCTTTGGGAAGTGCTATCTTGGTTATGGTAGTAGTTAATCGCCATACTTAATTATTTCAAGGTTTAATTGGAATTACTAGCCTTATTAGACATATAATTTGGGTAAAACCAAATGGGATGCTTTTGTATATTGTAGACAGTGATATATATTTTCTACTCACTAGGACTTGTTTCTCTATCTCCCTCCTCATAACAACTCCTAGGTTCATCTTGGCAAATACCGATCTTTGCAAGTATTCAAGTTTGGTTTTATGTTCTTGCTCTCTCATGCTTGGTATTGATGTAAAGATTTGCTATTAAGGTAGTTTCCTTAGTTGATACTTGTTATCCTATATTGTTTCCTTGTGAGTTAGTTTTATTATACTCTGATTATGCCACTACACCAAAACTGGTGATTGCCAACGAGTATAACCGTTGCAAACAATTTCCGCAACGCTTATAAGTGTTGCTACGGGGGCGTGGCAATGTAGTAGCAACGCTTATAAGCGTTGGTAGATTTTCTCTCCCAACGCTTATAAGCGTCGGTATATTTTCATTCGCAACGCTTATAAGCGTTGGTACATTTTTGTTTGCAACGCTTATACATGTTACAAGATTTCTGTTTGCAACGCCTATACATGTTACAAAATTTTAATTCACAACAAATATATATTTTAATAATAACAGAAATATGTACTAGCAACTCACATATTCTAATATTAATAGTCAATTAACAACCAATATGACGATAATATAGACGATATTTAATATGAATCAAAAACTAATATTAAACTCAATGTATACCAATAGACAACATCCATAATCAAATAACGACATAGAATATCAGTTAACAACAAACAAGCACAATACATAATTAATTTGTCAAATTCAATACATAATTAGTTTGCTAAATTCAATACATAAATGAGATTCTACAAATACCGAATACGAAAATCTGACCATATAACGAAGCCTCCATCTGAAAATTCACATTAACTTGTACATTCCATTTTGAGGACCATCATAAATTGGTGCATCCGGTTCAAGATCATCTACTGCACTATTAGAACTACCATCCAATTTTCTCTTGTCTTCCGTTGTCTCTAGAAGTGTCTGCATTCATTGAATGTCACATTAAATTGAAAATTTCAGTTCTTTGTTAAAAACAGAAAAACATGAGTTTGCATCGCACAAAATAATATTAAAAACAGAAAAACATGAGTCTAAACTGAGCCTATATCGGCTCAGTATTCCTAAGCCCAAAAAAAAACACAGGTAGAATGGCAAACCATCATATTAACCTGTTTCTGAATTTTGCATATGAAGTAGATGGATGAATAGAAAATATTGCAATGGAAGGAAGTTTTGGTCTATGCATATTGATAATAATGTCTTATACATGGAAATTAATATTGCGTCTATGAACAGAAAATAAGCAATCTCTAAGTAAAAGGAGTGGGCTTGATAACTCACTTTGGTTTGAACCACAGGTCAGTTGCAAGTGCTTGGTTGATCTTCTAAGCTACAACATATTGCAGGCAATCAACAAATCCTGGGATTTAGTTAACCTATTTCTGGATTTGTTCATAGAACGAGCCTTGCTTTTAGAATGCAGGAAACGGATTCTCAAACCTGGGTAGAGACATATGATCAGCAAAGGTTAAAGTGTGGAAGGAATGCTCCATGAAAATATTACAGGATTCGCAAAGTGGATGAGCCAACAAACTTCTAAGAATTAAATAAGACATTCGCAAAGGGAATACTCCTTGCTGGCTCAGTTTCAAATTGGGCCTTTCCGGCTCGAAACTTAGCCGGAAAGGCTCAGTTTCTAAAAGTTGAGCCAGTTCAGGCTCAGTTTTAGAAACTAAGCCTTTTTCCGGCTCAATTTCGAACCTAAAACTGAGCCGGAAAGGATCAGTTTCGAAACTGATCCTTTCCGGCTCAGTTTCAGGTTCGAAATTGAGCCGGGAAAAGGCTCAGTTTCTAAAACTGAGCCTGAACTGGCTCAACTTTTAGAAACTGAGCCTTTCCGGCTCGAAACCGAGCCGGATAGGCTCAGTTTCTAGATGTTGAGCCAGTTCAGGCTTAGTTTTAGAAACTTAAGCCTTTTTCCGGCTCAATTTCAACCTAAAACTGAGCCGGAAAGAATCAGTTTTGAATTCGAAACCGATTCTTTCCGGCTTAGTTTCAGGTTCGAAACTGAGCCGGAAAAAGGCTCAGTTTCAAATCCGAAACTGAGCCAGAAAGCTCAGTTTCAAAAACTGAGCCTGAACTGGCTCACCTTTTAGAAACTGAGCATTTCTGGCTCAATTTCAAGCTAGAAACGGAGCCTTTTCTGGCTCAGTTTCAGATTCGAAACAGATCCGGAAAGGCACAGTTGCTAAAAACTGAGCTTAGTTCGCCGTCTCAGTTTCAAATTCGAAACTGAGTTGGAAAGGCTCAGTTCGAAACTGAGCTATGCTCGAGAAATATGAATTGTAACTAATATATTAAGTGTCACATTCCTTTACTCACCATATGTTAACACTTTGCGCAACTCAGTCTGGCAAACCGAGTTTGCGCAACTCAGTTTACCCAGCTGAGTTTGTGTAACTCATTCTGCGCAAACTGAGTTTGCGCAAACTCAGTTTGCCAGACTGAGTTGCGCAAAGTGTTAACATATGGTGAGTAAAGGAAGGTGACACTTAATATATTAGGTAATTACTAGAATAGATTTCGGTGTGCTAATGAATTATTTGACTAAGAACATCCATGTGTGAATAAATGTATTTATGCAGTAAAGTACCGGAATACTGCAATCATGCTCCCCAAATTAAACGTAACCATACCTGTCAGCAAGAACCAATGGATGACGAAAAGGCACTTAAGCGTGCACCAACGTCAAAGGTTAGCTACATAAATATCACAGATTTTAGGGGATCACCAAATGGGCCAGACCTAACCAGGAAGCTTGGCGGACTTCTTCAAAATAGCTGGTACTATCCTAGAAGGAAGATTCAAATAAGTCCTCAAAACTGCTTGTTTTTATTGCACATATACATAGGTTCAGACTACATCATTGCCCAACTTTATATGTTAACATTGTTTGCCCAACTTATATGTTAACATTGTTTGCGTATAATTTTTAAACATAACATGACTTCAAAGTACAGTTTTAAGACAGATATTATGGGTTTGGTTTACAAATGCTGACAGCGAAACATAGATTCTAATTCACAATTGTAGGTTCAGCTTCACTTGAATAGAGCAATTACCAAATTGAGTGCTATAATAACATAAATTGGTTATCATGCCTATTTATATTTTATTAATAAACTGAATTAGTTATACTATTAACAATTATGGTGAAATAAGTTTGGCCAGTTTTTCGGTCGCCAGATGAGCATTAGAAACAGGAAAGAAATGCATGGCAATAGCCATTCATATTGATAGTTAGCTTGCTAGAAGCAGTAAGGAAAGGCATGATTCAAGAGGAAATGATGAATTAGTTAGGGAGTAGATTGAGGAGACAGGTAGAATTATTATTTGATTCCATAGTAGAGAGCAACATATGAAGAAAGCTAAATGAAATAAATGCTGAAGTAAAAGGAATTAAAGTCAGACTGCCTTACCTACCCTGCCTTCTCTTCAACATGTCAACATCTGTTGCTCCCATATATATACTTCATGTCCTTGCTTTCACCATTCGTCCTCCAATAAGTATGCAGCCCAAAACTATCCAACTTGCCTATTGCATGCTGCTCATATACACTGCAAATTCAACAGGAAGTAAAGCGTAAAGAAAAGACAACCTGAATCATGGCAGTTAATTATATGGCAACATATAGATTACTAAGAAAAATTAATGTGAAAGAAGGTAAAAACAAAATAGAAATAGTTCCTAAATCATTGTATAATTTTTTTAATCAGTTTAAGCAAATAAAATGGTTAAAATCATCAGACATCCATATAATGTCATTTCTAAGAATGGGTTAAATATCTATCTCTCCTATGTACATTTAAACTACAATCTGACCTAAGAAATTGCATAATTTTATGAAAAGAGAGTAGATTTAGCATTTGAAGCTAAATATCAGTTATTATTCACAAACACATATAGAATTGAAAATCCAAACATAGAGACAGATTAGGCCAAAAACTATCTTATTAACCTTAAAAGCTATATGACATATATACAAAACAAGGGTACTTCATATTCAAAGAAAAGGGTACTTCATATACAAAGCAAGGGTACTTCATACACAAAGAAAAGGATACAACATAAATGGAAAGCTTGGTTAACAATAAACACTATACTACAAACGAATAACTACACAAGGAAATAAAAAGCCAAGCTTTCCACAAAACACAACCTTACATACCAGACTCAACAAAAATAAAATACAGTAAAGCCCAAAACAGACAGCTAAGCTAAAAGTCCAACAGCAGCTAAAAGTCCACCAACCAAAAACTTCAAGCACCAAGCTTGCCATCAAATGCCAGCACCAAAACAAAGACAGAACAGAACTAAAATACAGCTCCAAATCTCTTGTAACCCAGAATGTAGCAAATATAAGATACCCACAGCTAAGCTAATCAGAATATATAACCAACACTGAAATCCCATCATGCAAAGCCACCACAGTACTACGCTAATCTCCAAGATGCTCCACAAACACAGATTCACAAACATAGTATTAACCACACTTCTACTTACTCGCACTTTAAAGACGTGAAATAGAAAATTAGAGTTTTTCATTTATATAATTTTCTTTAACCTGGTAGTATAATTTAGCATATTATAATTTGGAGTTTTTCATTGCTGGAACCATAACTTGTTACGTATGAGAAGTATGACACACTCCTGTTTTCAAATGACTGAAGTATTGCTTCAACCCATCGACAGCTAGCATAAATTCGAAATTAACGCAACCTAATGAATGCAGTTTACAGGCAACGGAAAATTGATATAAGTATATCCACCTAAATACTGTTAACCCATATACTGAATTAAACTTTCATACCAATAAAGAAAAAAAGAAAATATAAATAAATCAATTTATGTTGTATATAACAGAAAAATTCATAGAAGTTAAAGCACTGAGTACATAGAAAATGCTAATTAGAAATAAACAGTGTTATTTCAGAACTGCGATTTTAAGATTGCAAAAATCCAACGTTAAGTACACATCATACAGGTTATACTGGTGTTTGATTTTTAAGTCAAAACAATGAAGTATAGTGGAAAAATAGAAAGAAACAGTCATCGATGAAGACCGAATATATATGAATTTTAGTACCCAAATAAGTTGTAGAAAATAAAATAGAGTGAAATATATATATATATATATTCAAATACAATGAAAAAGAAAGAAAATTTTCACCAAGCGAGCTATAGCAGAATAACGAACGTGAGGCTGTATTTGAAATTCAAAGCAAATGCCGAGGCCTGTAAATATACATTGATACCAACTTACTCCAAAGTTTGTGAAATATCATAAAACACAAATGAAAGATGGTGTAATATACGAGTGTCATGCAAAGCACAAACCAGTTGCAACATATATTGTGCTTGCAATGGTGAGCAACAAATATTACAACAGCTATATCTGACATGCAAACATAAAGAGGAGAGGAATTACCTGATGTTTGACATTGGTAATGCCCTGAACAGGTTTAATCAACGCTGGGTCATCGTTAAGAACAATCTCCAAGAATATAGATCCGTCTTCTACCTAGGTAGAACTCAAAACATTTATTCGCGCAACTGTAACAATATCCATGTCCAGTTTCAAATTTTAAACCACTCTCCATGTAAAAGTCATCGTATATCTGGCACAAATAATTTAAAACCAACGATGAGTCAAATGACAGTACCTAAAAAATGCAGTACAATATAACATGTCACACAACAATGGTGTAAGATCGATAAGTACTTGTGGACTGCATGGCTTAATCTTTGGAAAAAAGAAAGCAGTCTGTCAAATGTTTGGATCTAACCATAGAGGTGACATGCAAAAATATTCACAAAATGTGGAGTTGCCAATACATTAATTAGAAATTTATGGAAATTGGTCTACTAAACTGTAGTCAATACGAATGAACGAGTACAGTGTTACAATGCTTGACAAGGTTGTTAATTTTACTACACTTGATCGACATCAACAGATCTATTACCATGATCGACAACAACATATAGTTTATGGGTTACTGAGACCGAATCGACGACAGTAGATACTCTATGGGTTATTGATTATATTAATGAAACCAATAATCAGAAATTAAAGTAGGTCAAGCAAGACGTTCACCTGAAGACAAAATCCAAGAGCTGAAATCGCAACTCCTTAACTCAACATCGAGTAACCTATTATTGGTCCACACGAATCTAAAGTCGAAGATGAGGAGTCGATTCTCTAAAGCCACAGTCAATTGCTCAGATTCGAAGAAGGGATCTGAACTCGACGTCCCCAAATTTGCAAAGCTCAAGTCGTGGAGTCTGAAGCCGATGTCGATTTCCCCGAGTTCGAAGTTGATCAGAAATGGATGGATTGAGAAATAGGATCAGAAATCGATCAATTAGTTGCTTTTTTTTTCTTTTCCAAAGAAGAAGTCGCTTTTTTCTTTTTCAAAGAAGCGGCCTTGCAAGTGAAAAGCGTTTAGAAAGGGGATGAGAGAGGGGTTAGGGTTTAGCGTGCAGAAAATAATAGGTTGTTTACCTTTTTGCCCCTAGGACGTCGGCATAGCAATGCATATAAGTGTTGGTAATGAAAAGATTATAATTATGTATTTTTGGTGACACATAATTAATATAACAACACTTATTATTGTCACTGCTCCACAACACAAATAAGTGTTGGCAATTGAAAAAAATAAGGGTTACCAAATGACCATTATGGTGTAGTGTGCTCATGCTCATATTGTGCAGTAGATTTACATTATCCATGCTTGGATGCGTTTGATTTTAGAATTTTGTAGGAATTCAGTCTCATAAAAGTATGGAGTGTTACATATATGTTGGGTTGAAATACCCATGATTAGTTTCGTTATATGTGATCAATTTGCATGAACATGAATTGATTCAAAGATCGAAACCTATAGTTGTATATCTCGAAATAATGTAAACATTGATATGATGTGCATTTAATGACTCTAGAAATGTATTTCGGATTTCATAATTTTCTATGCTTAAAATAATTTGCTATGAACTTCCTAAGGATGTTTTCTTTAGGAAGGATTATATGTTAATCATTATATTAACGTTGATGATAATGTATTCATGGATTTTGCATTCTTGCATAGTATAAAGAACTGGAAAAATATGTATACTTTTGTTAGAATAGTTTTTATAAACTAATAGAATTTCGAAAAATATAGTGGAGTTGGTAAAAAGATATGCTTCATATAGAAATAAATCAGTTTTGCCTAAATTTACTGTCAGTGCCATTTCTAGAACAGGAAGCACCTTCCGAAAAGTCAGATCCACCCATTGATAGCACTAAATGCTGAAATATCACAAGTAAGTTACATGAAGCATTCAAGCTTCTGTCTCTTTCTTTTCGGTTTCATAATTGGCTCCCATACTTACAAATATTTTGGTTTTCAAAGAAAGTCACTCCATCAAAGGGTTTCTCCTTGACTCCTTCGGCCAGGCTGAAGTGGTTATTTTTCATAAAAGAAATATTTTGTATAGAGGGATTTCTAAAATATGATTTTGTAAAGAATAGATGTCTTCACTTCTGCACCTTTCCATGGAATTGAATGGGGCTTGTTTTCCTTAAAATTATATTTTGAGGTTGCTGCCCCCGTTCCTTTGGTCCTTTTAACGAAGGGATCCCATAGCGGAAATATATTTCCTAAAACAAAGCCTATGCTTCAAAAACACTTGAACTCCTTGCTTATGACGACATGCCTTTATAAACTTGTTTTCTATAAATTAATTCCTTTACTTCCTTTAGCGCAGAGGCAGTTGACAAGGAACTTTTCTAAAACCAAATGATTTGAGGCTTCCGCTTTTTGCCTATAGGAATCGGTAATGATAACGAGGGATTTTATATTAATATGTTTTCTAAAAAGGGACACAAGTTCTACCTCTGTTACCTACCACCAAATAATTGACGACACACAATGATTGTTGTGTGAAGCCGAAGGGTCACCCCTTTCAAAATGAACCGAATATGGACTTCGGTGCATATGAGAAAGTCGAAGAGGATTGAGACCGAAACAGGTTGCGTACTCGTTGAAGTGTAAAATGGACTTTGACTGAATCCATTGAATTTCTTGTGTTATTTGGTTGTTGGTCATTGCTTAAGATGTTTTATTTATATGAAACATTGGGAGGGTCCAATGGGTGGAAAATTGGGAAACACCAGTTAAATTAAATTGTAAATAATGGTATCTAAGCTTGTTTCTTCGTGCATCTCGAGGGACATAAGAATGATTTGTTGGTTTCGAGTTAGCGGGGGTGGGGTACTCTATGAAGCACAGGACGAGAATCATAAGGGAAGTTTTTCCCTTGTTAGTGGGATGCGCCGCCACGAAGAACAGTACGGGAATCACAAATAGAATGAAATTTTGTCTCTATTGCCTAGAAAAGTGATTATTTGCGTAGCATAGTATGGAAGTTAAGGAAAACGGAAATGACATGTAAAGTGTTGAAACCATTAAAATAGTTAGTCAGTGAAACTAGGGATGAGAAATCCATTGTGTGCATCATGTTCTTGTGCTATTGTTGTAAGTATTTTTGTGATAATCGTACTAACCAAAGTAGTGTAGGAGCATATGGTGAACCACGTTTCATAGCATGGTTCAGACCAGAGGGAAACCAATTCCGCTATGCGATGTAGTCTCGTTAGATATCAATACGGTTCAGTAGAAATTTTATTATTCACACCAATCTTTTTAGCCGACCCGTAGTTTTTTTCTTTTTACGCTTAAACTCTTGGGTACTTAAATGACTGGGTTGAGGGTTAAGGTCTTTTAAGTACCTTTCGTTTATGCTTTCAGAGGAGAGGAGGGGGCTATAGCTATTAGGTGTTCCGCTGGGTTTCGTGATGTTTTTCTTTATCTATTAGATTATGTACCATTAGGTTTATAACAAGCACTATTTATACTTTGATCAACCGAAAGAGAATCGCCATATGTCACCCTCGTAGTATATTTTGAAATAACTTGTATTTTTCTCTGAATGGCATATGCGACGGGTTGTATGAATGAATATTTATATCATTAAATGTTGTGTGAATTTTTTTTCGTACTACCGTGTTATTTATATTATTTTTTATTAACATTCAATTTTTATCATTAAAAGTGGAAACTAGAGATGGCTCCAGCATCGTTAGCATTTAGCTTTCGGCTATAGAGAATGCAGTGCTAAGATTTGGTATTAAAGCATAAGTTTATGTAAACTTAAATAATTTCTTCTTAACAATATTTTTCTAACTAAAACCCAAATATAAGAGAAGTATACTTTTGGGATAATGAAACTATGACGGAGTTGTATTAGCATTATATTTATGTATATACCATATAGTCTTAGGGTCTCCATTCTGTATATTACTAAAATTTGTTTACAAAAAAGAAGTACGATGTGAAGATGAGTGTGAGGCTGAATATCAGTGGTAAAAGCATCATAAACAACGGAAATACTTGGATAATGCTAGTGGAGGTCAGGGTTGGAGGGCTAATGAGAATCAAGTTGTTGTTATTCCACTAGTTGATATGGGGAACTTGTTCTGAATGTTTATTCAGATGATGCAAGAAAGTGTAAGTTAGAAACAACTATGCAAAATTGAGTAGGGATTATACTAGACTAGGAGAAAAAAAACATTCCTTTTAATGGAATTTACTGTTTCTATGGATGCTCAGTTGCTTCATTGTGAAAGGATCTATAGAGACTTAGGCTTGGCTAATGAGGTGAAGAGAAATTGGCGTCAAGATAGCTGCAAAGCAATGCATTGCATTGATGGAACGATGTTACGACTACGACACCAAATGGAGAAATCACTTGTAAAGACTTACAAAGGAGGCTTAGGGCAAGGTTTGTGTCAGAAGATGCCTAGTCTATGATGATGAGAAAGTTTGCTGATTCAAAGTAAGGAGATATGTTGGTGGTTGTGTACACCACTAAGTTTGATGAAATGCCTCCTAATGCTTAGGGGACAGTTGAAACTGTAGTATTAAGGAATGAGAAAATTTATTAAGGGGTTAAGGTTTGTGATTGCGAAAGCATCGATGCCTTTTTTAAAGACACCAGCGATGTTGTTGTTAAGATGGCTATCCGTAACAAAGAGATGCTTGAAGGAGTTGAAAAACCTAGGGGTAGATAAAACTTTAGGGATGAAAAAGGAAATTCTCCAAAGGAAAGAAAGCTCAAGAGGGAGGAAAGCCGAAGAAGGATAAAGCGAAATGGTAGGCTTTAAGTGCCATCAAAAGGGTCATTACTCGACCGAATGCAAGGAAACCATAACCCGGATCACTGTTGGGAGATAGAATTTTCGATGTTATAGTTGCAATCAACTTGGGCATTATAAGAACAAGTGTTTGAAAGTAGTAAATGTTAAAGCGCTTGCTATGGAGGTTCATCTTCTAGACCAATTTTTGTTGTAAAAAGGATAACAGTGTTGGAAGATACGCTTTTGCTTCATAATATACTTGTTAAAGTTTTATTTGACACTAATGCATTACATTCACTTATCCTTAAATGTATAGTAGGCAAGTTCTCTTTGGAACCATTACACCTTGTTACTTTCATTAGAGTAGCTAATTCGATATGAGGATGTATGACTCTTCAAATGAGATGTGATAACCCAGAAATTCGATTACTCAGTTTCACTTTCGTTTTGTAGTTGATATGTTTATGATTTTGATGGCTTCTGTAACAATCCATATCTTATCAAAGGATCGTAAAATAATTCTATTCAATTCTTAGTGGTCGTATCATTCTTATATTTTTAATATGTTGTTCATGGGGATGTGATGTATGTCCATGATTTCTACTGAATTATTTTATGGCCATTTTGCTTTTGTGACATTCTGTTTTGACCACAACTTTTGCTAGGGACCAAGTTAGGTGTTGTAATTGGTCTTATTGGATCAGAGTTATGGTTGGTTATTCCGTAGAGTGGTTACATTAAGGATCTTGCCCAGCACTTTAAGAGTTGTTTTAAGTTTTTATTTCTATAGGGCAAGCTAATTAACAACTAGTGGGATGATTAGCGAGCCAACTAGACTAATGACTAAAATTATAAATAGAGGGTTTAAGGAGAGAACTAAGGTTTTTCTCCTTATTCTAAATATTAGATTTAGTGTATGTGAATCAACAGTTCAACCTAATCTCTAACCCAAATTTCTTTGTCCTAATCATTTTGTATTGCATCTAGAGGCAATATCTATATCAATGAGGATTAGATCTTGTCATTTTGCAACATATTCCAGATCTTTCTCATTATATTTGCATTGAATCTAGGTTTTCGTGAGTGACAGTGCTCTCGCGCATGTTACTATGAATTATATGTGTTAATTAGGATCATTTTATATCTTATATATTAATTTCACCTTAAAATTAGATTATTTATGTCATTTCAGATCTAGTCATCCTAGGATAACCTAATTTGATCATATAACTTGTAAATTGTTAAATCTATCATGTTTTACATATGTTTTGATTCAAATTGTGTTAGATCTTTCATTTTTGTGATATGGTTCATGTATGTTTATGCTCATATGAGTGTTTATGTTCGAAATTGAATGAAATACTACTTGATTGGTTGGATTGTATGTTATATTTGGTTTATTAGTTCAGAATTGTGTGTCATAGGACTTAGAATTGAAGAACAGAGCAAATCAAAGGTCGAGATGATTGGATTTAATCAAAAGTAGGCAAAGGAGCTCTGGAAAACATCGAAATTGTACTTTGAAATTTTTGAATAAAAATACTTTAAGTACATGGATCGGTACCGGTCTATATCCTACGGAGCAGTACCAATCTGTCATGGTTGGTCAATGGGAGATGAAGCTTTGTGCATGGCTTCGGGGATCTATAGCGGGTCGTGTGCAATATTTGAAGTGAACTGGATGTGTAAAAGCGCAATCGCTCGAGATAATGAGTATGGACGGGCATACGAAGCTTCGGGGAGGCTATTTGTGATGCTAATGGATCGAAGGGAAGTATTCATAGCAAGGAATTCAATGGTCCAACGATTGGCCTAAAATTGGCTAAGCGTATGGATCAATACGATCAATAGTAGATAGACCGATATTGGTCCGTCAAATGATCAAGTTAGGGCTGGAGGTCTTGGCTATGGTTCACAATGGTCTTCAAGAGCTTACTGGAGTTCGTGGTTCATCGATAACATCTACAGGATGGAAGTTATCTTCAAAATAATGTTGATTCTTCGATTGTGAACTCAGACATGAATGGTCAGAGGCGAAAGTTGGTGACAACTCGAAGTGGAATGAGGCTACGAGATAATGGGCTAACTCGTGTGGGACTTGAGCCAAAGGATGAAGTTATGGATAGCTCATATTATTGGAAGTGCTAAGGTTATTGCTTATTAAGGATGCTATGCTTGTTTGTGTGTTCTCTAGCCCTTGACGGATGGCAACAGACAATCATTTGATATCAACGTATTCAAGGCTTTACTCGGTGATAGCTAGGTTATTGCTTATTATGGATGCTATGCTTGTTTGTGTGTTCTTTCCTATTTCTTTGCATAGGCTATCACCGTAGGATATTGAAGAGAAGTGGGGATTGGAATCCTATTTTGACTAGTATCCAACTCTATTGTTTTTATTTGAGTAGCATATAATTATGTGATTATTATGCGCTAACTCTATGGTTGTAGGGACATGTCAGTTGATATTTGAACTATCCATTATCATATTGTCATGTGTAGCTGTTGTTAGTTATTTATCTCTCAAACCAGACTATTGTCTGACTCAAGATTTAAATTCCTCTTGAGTAGACTGAGTAGCAGTAACAGGTTTGATGATGATGTAGCAGTACAGTGATGAGCTCAAGGCTAGCGTATTTCTATTCTTTTATTATATAACTATTTGGACAATTTTCGCTGTTTTGACATTTATATACTTTGATTTTGGTTGTAGTGAGGCATGATGTATATAGATATTTAGATTTAGGGATACATTTCACATGATACTCTGAGATTTTTATGGGGATGAGATTTACTGCTTTGTTATGCTTTACTACTAAATCATATAGTATATTTTATTATTACATATTATCCATGTGCTGTGAGTTATACGATAAATTCTATTTCGGTTTACTTTCCTTGGTGATTGCCCCATATCGGCCTGGCACGTCTTGCAAAGTACTTTTCCTGTAGTTTAGTGCAAGAGGTATAAGGTGGTCATTACACTTGGTATCAGAGCTTTATTTAATTAATTTCACACAAAGTTCGAAAGCGTAAAAGCGTATGAGAAATGTACTTGTAATTTTATTGGATGAAATCTATATTATATAATATATTGTATAGTAGATTAGCAATCAGATAAGCACCATTATGGCCTTTCTTTGATAGGACTAATCATTCTTGTTTCAGATAAAGAATGAGTCATCAAAATGCAAGGAATGCTGCTATGGATGAGCCTACCATTGGAGAGGTAGCAAAGGGTAGTCAATTGAAAGCTAATACACCAATTTTCTAGCTACGTTCGAGGTCATGATGGCATTAATGATGAGAAGGACGCATGCTCCTAAGGCGGCATTAAATAGTGTGCTCCTGAGCAGGTAGCTAGGGCTGTTGATTTTTCCATCTAGCAAGGATTATACTGCTTGGGGTAGTAAGCCGTTTGTTGGGACGAAATCTTTAATGAAAGTGTGGAATTGGTTGGATACTTGTTTCACATCTTCGGAGATTTAAGGATCGAACGATGCAATGAAAAGGAAGCTCACGTTGAGATAGCATCAGGGTCGAGCTATGGACTGGAGAAACTCCATTACTTTTTAGACTCTAGAAGAGCAAATTACGTGGGATTATTTTTGGATTACGTTCAAGGAGAATTTCATTTTTATGGTCCAGAAGTCGATTCTCTTCAGGGGATTTGTTGAGCTAAAGAAAAATGGGAGGCTTATGGTTGAGTATGTAGCAGAGGGTGAGGGTTGGTCTAAGTATGCCCTTTCTTATATTGAGACCCTGTATCAGAAGAACGAGAAGGTTATTATGGGATTGAATGAGTATCTTGGAGAGAAATTTTGGATCATATCGAGGGTCCATATGAAAAGTTGGTTGAGAATGCTTTGAGGCACGAGAGTTTGTTCCCCAGGAAAGACGAAACTATTGTTGAGAGTATGGAAAAGTTGAAGCCAGAAGCCACAACGAGGTGGTGACAATAAGAAAAAGTGGAATAGGAAGAGGAAGCAACAATAGCTAGGGAAAAATGGCAAGAAGAAAGGTAACGGTGAGGTTACCTGCTTTAACGGTCACGAGAAGGAACATCATTCTGAGGATTACATGGCTCCTATGGGGGAAATAAAGTGTTTCAACTGTGGAAAGGCTAAACAGTTGAGGAAGAATTGTATAAAGCTTCCGAAGGATAAATATGTTGTGAAGGCATATGCATTGGATGCTATGTCATCTTCTTCGAGAGCTCTGACTATAGCAGAGAAGGGGAAAGGTGTTGTTGTACAAGATATTCTTTCTGTTAGAGGTGTTTCAGTTTGTGTTTTGTTTGATAGTGGAGCATCACATTCTTTTATATGTAATGAGATTGTTTACAAGTTAGATTTAAACTTAGATTGTTAATAGACCATTGGTTGTGACTAATCCAATAGGGGGTTCTTCTTGTCTTTGTATGCTTTGTCATGGTCTAATGTTATCGAGCCATGCTTGCTCTTTTGTTAGTGATTGATTTGTTTTGAATTTCACTGGATTTGGGATTGTGGATTTCAAGGCTAACATAACACTAGAGGGAGGTGGGTAGTGTTTAATGGAAGTTATGAACTTTTTAATTTTTTTTAAATATATCAGAATGAAATGCAAATTGCAGATGTGAAACAATCACAGAATCAAACGCAGATGCAAATAATAAGTACAAGTAGTAAAAGAATGAATACATTTGGATTTTATACTGGTTCAGGGTTACCCTACATAGAATCCCATATAACTTAGGGTTGTGCAGATTTCTTTTCAAATAAATGTCGATATTACAATCCTCTATTTCAGGGCCATGATGTACACCCAACTTGCTTTCGAGAACAAGGAGCTCTCTTGATTTAAACATGCTACAAGATCACCTAATTGATTTATAGGCTACAATGACATCCAGTTTATTTAAGCATGCAACAACCACACCTTTTCAATAGCAAGCAGATAGAGAGACTCGATAGGACTTTGATCTTTCAATCTTTGATTAGAAATGCTCCTATAACTCAGAATAACATTAGATCTTTGAGAGAGAGTGGTAGAGAATTAAACTAGAGATGATCTAGTTTAGTTCTCTTTAAATTTTGGCAGAGTTTGGTTAAGGTTTCTTGAAATTTAGAAAGGAAATGGAGTGAAGAGAAAGAAGTAAAGAAGATGATGAAAGTAGTTAAAAAATTGTTTTTGGTTGGACATAAAGCAACAACCATGTCTATTCATAAAGAAGTTTAAACGAAGAGATTCTTCTTTTGAAATTTTAAATTTTGATTTTAACGGCTACCATGTCGACATGGGGTATCACTATATGGCGACATGCCCCTTAAAAAAAATTAAAATTTGAATTTTGAAAAACAATGGAAATGATGTATAAATAAATCAAGGTAATTCAGAAATTTAGACAAACTATTTTCCTATAATATAATAGAGTATAATAAAGCAAGAATATAGATTCAAACATATATTTATAATATATAAAAGTGACATAGTAAAACTTCAGTGTATAATATAATTTTGAGATTTAAGACTAAAATATTTAAATTGGAAATTAGTTTAAAACCAAGAGATGCTTTTAAAACAAGTTGTTAAGTAATTCAAAAATGAGAACTGATTTGAATTATTTTATAAAGTTAAGAAGAGTTTTAACGCTAAAACAATTTTTAGAAAAAACTATATAAAAGGGAAGTTTAAAAACAACAATAAATAAGAAAGATAACAAAAAGTAAAATATTTAGAAGCAAGAAATATTTAGAAATCATAAATAAGTTATTAAAAATAGCTTTGATTTTTAGGCTAAAATATTTAAAAAAATCGAAAAGGAATTTTGGAAAATAATTTTCAAAAACACTTTTGAAAGTTCGTAGATTCCATCCTACTATCAAAATCCGAATAAAGATGTTAGTGCTATTATGAAATTTTAACATAAATCTCAACTCTATTACTTATCTTGATATCTTGAATTATTGATATACATGAGTCTTCTATTTTAATTTTTTCATCTTTGTAATCTTCAATCTTGAATCTTTATACCATACAGCCTTCATATTCAATACCTGACTATAAATATCCTGCATATGCATATATAAATAAATATAAAATATATGCATATTTTATAATAAGCAATAAAGTTGTTGTCATCAAAACCATCATCTCAGAAAGTAACAATGGTACGTTATTTACCATAGCTTAGGGTCCTTATCTACTTTTTATATTCACTTGTAGTTCAATGGGAAGGGTTGTCATCTTTGTCGTTCATTAGATATTTTTCTGATGTCTTTGATGAGGTCAAGGGACTATCGCTGCAAAGGAAAATTGAGTTTTGTATTGATCTTGTGGATGGAGCCAGACCCATTGTTATGCCTCTTAGCTAGATGGCACCTATGTAACAACGAGAGTTATAGGTGCAAATGAACAATCTTTTGAGTAAAGGATTCATTCAGAGAAGCATATCCAATTGGGGTACACTAGTTATTTCCGCAACCAAGGCCGATGGTCATAGAGATTGTGTATGGATTATCGAGAGAAGAATAAGGTAACCAAGAAGAACTAGTATCCATATTAGAGAATCAATGACCATCCGGATTCTATAAGTGGCTGGTGATGCCGTTTGAATTAACTAACACGCTACCATATCTTGTGGATCTTATGAATCGAGTTTTCAGAGAATAGTTTGTGTTAGTGAACGATATATCGGTTTACTCTAGGACTGAGGAAGAACACGAGACGCATTTGAGAATTATTTTGGAAATCTTGCAAAAGCATTATCTGAGAGCTAAGTTTTCGAAATGTCAGTTCTGAAAGGAGAAAGTGAGATTCCATGGTCATGTTGTATCAGTACAAGGAATAGAAATGGATCATGCTAAGATTGCATCAATCCAGACCTAATAATGCTATGGATGTTAGAAGTTTCTTGTGTTTTGCTGTATAACATCGATGATTTATCAAGGACATTTTGAAGATATAGCACCATTGACTGGATTGACATAGAAGAACCGGGTTTTTGCATGGGAAGCGAGATGTGAGCATGCTTTTGTGGTCTTGAAAGAGAGACTAACATGTTCTCCTATATTGATTATTCCGTGTGTAAACAAAGAAAAGGTTGTGTATATAATTAGTGCTAATGCAGCAAGATAAGGTTGTCGCTTATGCGAGTCGACAACTGATGCCAAACGAAAGAAATCACTGGACTCATGATTTGGAGTTAGAGGAGATAGTGTTCGCTCTGAATATGCGGAGACATTATTTGTTAGGAGTTAGCTTAAAGTTATTCACAGATCATAAGTCATTGAATTATTTCTTCTCCCAAAAGGATTTGAATCTTCAGAACTAAGGTGGTTAGAGTTTCTAGCATCTTATGATTTTGGTATTGCCTACACTTCGGGAAAAAGTAACGCAGTAGCCGATGCGTTAATTAGGAGACATGTTCGTTTGGGATCCATGTTTACCAAATGGAAGCAACTTGAGTATTTAGTTAGATTTAATTTAGGACCTCACTGTGAGTTAGAGCCTGAAACGTTAGCAAGCTTATTAGTTAGACCTACTTTAATTGAAAAGACTGGCGAAAGCCGTAAGGAGGTCTAAGCTTTTTGAGATTCTTCAAAGACTGGAAATGAGAGTTGAGTCTGAGGAAATAAAGAGTTACGAAGTCAAATGGGATGGTTGGCTTAGCAAGGATGGAAAACCAATTGTTCCTTATAGATTGATTGAGAGATGAAGTTTTGAGACAATGTCATCATTCTACATTAACTATTCATCCTAGTGGTAACAAGATGTATCGAGATATAAAGAGAGATTACTACTGGGAAGGCATGAAAAGGAATGTTAAGAGATTCATCTCGTAGCGTATGAACTATCTATTGGTTAAAGCTAAGAAGAATAAACCAAATAGGTTATTACATACATTAGGGCTTCCCATATGGAAGTGGGAGTAAGTGTCAATGGACTACACGACCATGGAAGGATATGCTGATATACAGATTACTGTGGATCACTTGACAAAAGCGCAAGGTTTATCCCTATCAAATCTAATGTCCAAGTTGGCTGAATTGTACATTAAATGGATAGTTAAATTTCATTGAATACCTTAGAGTATAGTAAGTGATCGAGATCCTTTGTTTACTAGCGGATTCTGTAAGAGTTTGCAAGAGATGTTAGGAACTGAGTTATGCAAGAGTATGACTTATCATCCTCAGATTGATGGTAGGACTAAGAGAGTTAACTGGGTGTTGGAATATCTTCTAAGTGCTTCTATATTGGATTTTAGAGGATCATGGAAAGGCCATCTTAATTTATTTGAGTTTGCCTACAATAATAGTTATCAATCGAGCATTGGCACGGCATCATATGAGGCGCCGTATGGTAAACCATGTTGTTCACCCTCTTGTTGGATAGAGACTGGGGAAAAGTTGGTGCTTGGGCCAGAAACGATAAGGGAAATGATTGATAAGATTAAGATCGTTTGGCAACGATTGAAGGCAGCCCAAGATCGTCAAAAGAGTTATGTCGATAAGAGAAGAAAGTATTTGGAATTCTCAATAGGAGACTTGGTATTTGTGAATGTTTCATCTCTAAGGAATGTCGTTTGGTTTGGAATGAAAGGCAAGTTGGCTCCATGATTTATTAAGTCGTTTCTGATTGTAGAACATATTGGTTAGCTCGCTTATAGAATGGATTTAACATTGAAGATGATGGTTGTTCACAATGTTTTTCATGTATCGTATCTATGGAAGTTTGTGCACAACCTTAGTAAGATAGTGCCACCAGATTAGAGGGAAGACTTAAAAGTAGAGGCAAAAGTTTCTAGACCATGTAAGCCGCTTCGCGTTGTTGGGAATGACATGAAACAACTTAGGAGGAAGGTCATTAAGTTAGTGAAGGTACAATGGAGCGAACAATATGACGATTGCAAGTTGATAATGAAAGATAGTACGAGGTCAACCCATCCAGAACTCTTTGAGTGGTATGTCCCATATATCTTCTATTACTTGTGTCGTTATGTCGTGTACTATTAGAGTTCTACATGCTAGGGTAGAATTTTGGTTGCATGAATTGTTGGTTGTTAGATTGGCTACTCATGGATGGCAGGCATCTGAGATACTTTGTTTGCTCGTGTTTGCTAGGAATTTCGAGGGTGAAATTCCTATATGGGGTAAGATAATTTAACTTAATTTGCTAATGGTAGTCGTATCATTTTCATATTTTTAATGTGTTGTTCATGGGGATGTGATACATGTCCATAATTTTTACCGAATCATTTTAAGACCTTTTTACCCATAGGACTTACTGTTTTGACCATAAATTTTGCAGGGGATCGAATTAGGTGTAGTAATTAGATCAGGATGGTAGTTGGTCATTCGTATAGTGGTCGCATTAAGGATTTGGCCTGGCAGTTTAAGAGAAATTGATGTTTTACATTTTTTTCCTATAAGTCAGACTAATTAACTGCTAATGGGCTGATTAGTGAGCCCATTAGACCAACGACTCGAAAATATAAATACAAGGTTCGAGGAGAGAATTAGGGTTCTTCTCCTCATTCTAACATTAGATTGGGCATATTTGAATCTCTGATTCAACCTAATCTCTAAAACACCAGTTTCTTTCTCCTAATCATTCTATATCAAATCTAAAGGCAAGATCTACATAAAAAAGGATTAGATCTCGTCCTTTTCCATCATATTCAAGGAATTTTTTCATTGTCTGGATTTTTTCTCATTGTATTTGATTCGATCTAAGTTTTGGTGAGTGATAGTGGTCTCTCACATGGTTAATACAGATTATATGCGTTAAACAGGATCATTTTACACCTTACATGTTAATTTCACCTTAAAATCGTATCATATATGTTATTTCAGAGCTAGATGTCCTAAGATACCCTAATTGTTCATATAACGCAAATTGTTAGATCTATCACATTTTACTTATATTTTAATCAAAATTGCGTTAGATTTATGGTTTTTGTGACATGGTTCATGTATATTTATGCTCATTTGATTGTTCATGTTTGAAATTGTATGAATTACTGCTTAATTATTAGGATCGTATGTTATGCTTGATTTTTTTGTTTAGAATTGTGCAGTATTGACGTCAAAAGTTGGTCTAATGACGATCAACCCCCAACGCTTCTTAGTCACACATAATAATATTCACAAAAATGCAAGAAAAATGTAAATAAACATAGAAGACACAATGTTTTATAGTGGTTCGGTTTAATCCAAGCCTACGTCCACTTATAATCTTTGTTTATACTGTCGATTACATGTTACAATGGTTTTTCAGTGGAAGGAAGTGTAGAAAGAAGAGATCTTTAAATAAAATCCTTGTGTTGTACTTAGAATGTACGACATACTATTTTGGGATGTCAAATAGAATACTTTCGGTAGTGGATTCAAGATGTCTTTCTATTTCCGGGAAGAGTTGTATTTATAGGCGAGCTGGTCCGCTGATTTGGCATGCAATGTGGCATTTTTTTTCAGGCTTAGACACGTGTTGCTCAATCCAGTAAAGTAAATGTAGGCGGCAGGACCTGGTCTACTGCCGTTCAACGGCTCTTCTCGAAAATTATAGCCTACGTAAAGCTTGAAACTTGGTCTATAAAAACTGTGCTTGATTAAAGTTGACCAGTTCTGTATCCTTGAGAGTAAGACTCCGTCTTTTAACAAATAAGTTTGATTTATTATTCCTTATCTGATATTCCAGGGTTGACTTGATTCTTTAGGAACAACCTGACCGATCGACTAATGACCCGACTGATTGATGTGGCTTTTGACTTTGGAAAAATGCCAGTCTCGAATACGAGAGCCTTTACTTGCTACAAAGTTGTCTAGAGTGGAGTTATGATGGATCGACCTATGATGGAGGTCGATCCAGGAAGTATAAAACCGGACCGAAATCTGGTTAATGAGCTTCGACCTTGGGTTGTGATGACTTTTGCCAAAAACCTAGTCAACACTTTACCCCTCCCCCCACCCCACCAGAACATATCTTTTCTGGTAAAGAAAGATGTGTTCTGGATCTTCCATAGAATATTGAACATAAGTCCTTTGTATTGTGATTTGGGAAGCCATAGTTACGCCGAACCATATTATGGAAAAGGCTAAAAAACCAACGATCATTGATGATTTGTTAAGGCCAGAAAACTGACGACCGCTGGGGATTGTATTATGGTCGAGTCTTCGAGAGTGCCATAAAATCAATCGACCATACAAATTCGATTTTAAGAGAAGTGCAGTAGAACCAGGACCTAGTTGAGTAAAAGAGTTCCTAGAAGTTCAAAGAAGGGAATGAACCATGCTTAAAAGTGTGAAGTAGGGTATCAGCCATACCCAGAGTATAAGAAGGACGAGCATAAACCATGCTCGGTTTTAATAAGAGGATATCCGAGGGACGAGCATAAACCATGCTCGACTTTATATAGAGGATATAAGCCATATCTGAGGGACAAGCATAAACCATGCTCGGTTTTATAGAGTGGGGTATGAACCATACCTTTATAAATTTGCCGAGTATAAACCATACTCTTAGGATCGAGCATTAGTTATGCTCGGAGTATTATTTGTTAAGACTGAGTATAAGCCATACTCTTATTGTGAAGGGGTTAAGTTTATCATATTCTGACAAGTAGATCCTTAAGTGAAGTATCAACTATACCCGAAGGACGAGCATAAACCATGCTTGGTTTAGAGAAAAAGGGGTTATAATCCATACTCAGGTGACGAGTATAAACCACACTCGGTTTAATGAGGTTGGCGAGCATTAACCATACTCATCTTAAGAAAGCTGGCGAGCATTAACCACGCTCGACTTTGAGGCACTTGTCAAATCCTGGCAAGAAGTTTAAATCGATCAAACATAATCCATGTTCGAGAAAGAAAGTTTATTGCTGCTAAGAAGTTATTACAGAAATAAAATAAATCGTAATAAGTTTATAGTTGAATCCAGAGCACGCATATGGATTAAATCCAAACCCCGTACGTGTGTACTTCAGCATAACCATATTATTTAAAAAAATAAATAAATAAAAGATAAAAGTACATTTCTTATATCCTAAGAAATGGGATGCATTACAATGATCAAATCCAGATCAGTTGATGATGATGCTGCAATTGTTAGGCTCAGGGTCCTTTCCGTTTCGAGGAGCTCAGGGACTGACCTAAAGAGTTTGGGTAGAAGGTTGTGGCGTCGCGGCTAGTGTAGATTTCTTAACATGCTCGGGTAGCTCTCCACATCTAACCCTTTCCTCGATGATATTGCGCAAATGCTTGCCTTCATTTGTGTCGTGACCTGCCATGTTATGATACATGCAGTGCTTTCCCGATTCAAGTTCTTTTTGTGTTGGCTTCCTTCTAGGAGGCTTTGGGAAAGGTAGAGATCTTCACACGTCGAGGTAGATATCTAGTAGGGATGAGTTGAGCTCGGTGTATTGATCGTACTTGTTTTCTCTTCGAAATCATACGTTCTGATCGTTCTTTTCCAAGGCCTTTCCTTTTCCTTTTTTCTGGCCAGTGGTATTGGATGTGCCTCCGTCTTTGGTAGCAAGTACTTCAAGATTTTCCATCTTGATGCTAGCATCCTCTTGCCGGAGGAATCTATCTACTTTAGCGTAGAAATCTTCAATATCCATGGGGAGATCTCTAATCCAGGAGATCTTGAAATCAGTTCGGCTTTAAACACCAACTATGATGGCCATAAGCACCATTGATGGCTCGGGTCGATCAACCGATGATACTGCCGCGTTGAATCTTTCTAAAAAGGAGCATACGGTCTCGCCATACCACTTCTTGATGGATGTAAGGAACATGATGCTCTTCGGTCCAGAAATGTGAACTCTGAACTGCTCGATGAAAAGTATGACCAACATATTCTAACTGTTGATCGACTTAGTTTTTAGCTGCCAAAACCATATGCCAGCTATGTCGGTGAGATAAAAGGGAAGCATTTGGCCGTAACATTGGTTGATGCTGACAGCACTTCCATGTGACACATATATCGCATGAGGTTCGGGTCATTCCTACCGTTGTAGGGCCTTAGGATCGAAAGCTTGAAGTCTGGTGGATTTCAGGAATTTCTAATCTCCCATGTGAACGGACAGTAATGGATGTTATCCACATCCTGTTGAGAAGAGTTGACTCTGGTGAATCATTTGATAATGCTTGCAATCTGACTCTCATCCCCAAGGAGTTGTTGCCACGAGCCTAATTCTACATTAGAGGCATTGGTGAGAACCCCAGTACTAGGACTAGGTGGAATCATTCACCGAGCTCTTGGGGTCGAGTCAATTCATCCCAGGAGAGTCGAGTGAAGGTGGTCCTCAGCCCCAGGCCTTGATTTGGGAGTAAATGGAGTCGCTTGGTTAACCTGAGTGTTGGATCGAACCATGGCCGCTCCGATTGGAAGTGATCTGTTTAAGATAAAATTTCCTGTTCATGGCTCGACATTGCCCCCGCCCGGAGAGACATTAGAGTGTTTTACCATAGCGTTTTCCATCTGTCACACTGGGGACTGGTATGGAAGAGTGGTCTTAGTGGCACGAAGGGTTTCTTCCTCAGCCTTTCTTGGATCGACAAGCTAGGAAGGCTGTGGGGGAGGTTGCATAACACGGGTTTGCAATATGATACTTGGTCAGACCGATGGTTGCATCGATCCATGTTCTGGTCGACCAAAAGGTTGCACTGTTTCAGGAGTTGTTTGTCCATGGAGTCAAGTCGATCCCTCAACTGGAGGCAAAATGGTTGGTCGGTCAGGAACTTGGCCATGGCCAACCTAAGAATCTGCAGCTACCTTAGCTCCAATGGTTGTAGGAAGTGACGACATTAGATATGGTGGATCAAGAAGTGAAGATGAGCCGGGAGGAACTGTAAACCGATTTGGGCTGGATTTCTTCAGATCGCAGATTAGCTATTGCCCCAGCTTCGTCTTGTGTATGAAGTGATGCTTGGTTGCTTGATCCTCTTTCCATCCGAGTGAGGAAACCTTCCATCATTTCATGCTACTTCGTGAGAATTCCATCTTGATGTGCAATCTGAGCTCAGAGCTTGACAAAAACTTGATCCATCTCGTCGCTAGTTAGGTATGGGGATGGTTCTTCATGGGAGGAAGCCTCTTGGGTTGCCTCCGTTGCTACTGCATCTGCTGCCCCAGCAAGTCAAGATTGAGCGTGAGAAGGTGATGATTCCTTTTTCCTTTTCACCATTGCTTCTTTAAGAGTTGCCAAAGGTCGTAGGGTATATTCGTGCCCCCTACCTGGCATGCCAAAGTGTTGATGTCAAAAGTTGGTCTAATGACGATCAACCCTCAATATGTGTTAATCACACACGATAATATTCACAAAAATGTGAGAAAAAGGTAAATAAACACAGGAGACACAATATTTTAGAGTGGTTCGACTTAATCCAAGTCTACTTCCACTTATAATCTTTGTTTATACCGTCGATTACATATTACAGTAGTTTTTCAGTGGAAGAAAGTAGAGAAAGAAGAGATCATTACACAAAATCCTTGTGTTGTACTTAAAATGCATGACATGCTATTTTGGGATGTCAAATAGAATACTTTCATTAGTGGATTCAAGATGACTTTTTGTTTTTGGAAAGAGTTGTATTTATAGGCGAGATGGTCCGCTGAGTTGGCATGCAGTGTGGCATATATTTTTTCAGGCTTGGACATTTGTAGCTCAATCTAGTAATGTAGTTGTAGGCGATGGGACCTGGTCTACAAATGATGAATAGTTCTCCTCAGAAATTGTGGCCTATGCGGGGCTTGAAACTTAGCATATAAAAAGTTGTGCTTGATTAAAGCTGACAGGTTTTTTAGCCTTGGGAGTAGGACTCCGTCTTTGAACAAATAAATTTGATATATTATTCCTGATCTGATATTCCAGGGTTGACTGGATTCTTCAGGAACAACCCAACTGATCAACTAATGACGCAATCGATCGATGTGGCTTTTGACTTTGGAGAAATGCCAGTCTTGAATAGGGGAGCCTTTACTTGCTACTGAGCTATCTCAAGTGGAATTATGATTGATTGACCCATGATGGAGGTCAAACCAGGAAGTATAATTCCGGACCGATATCCAGTTAATGAGCTTCGACCTTGGGTTGTGACAACTTTTGGCAAAAAACCGGTCAACATGTGTCATAGGACTTGGAATCGAAGAATAGACCAAATCAAAGGTTAATGTGACCTGATTCAGACAAAATTTGATGGAGAAGCTCTAAAGGACATTGCGATTGCATTTAGAAATTTTCAAGTGAAAATACTCTCTATATGGACTGGTATCTATCCATCATGGTTGGTCGATGGGAGACGAAACTTTGAGTGTGGCTTCGTAGGATCTATAGCGGGTCATGTGCAAAGATTGATGTGAATTGGATGCGTTGAAGCATAATCACTCGAGAACATGATCACGGATCGACATATGAATCTTTGGGGAGGCTATTTGAGACGAGGATGTAAAATGGGAAGCATTCGAAACAAGGAATTCATTAGCTGAACAGTTAGCTGAAAATTGGATAAGTTTATGGATCGGTACCGATCTAAAGGAGACGGATTAGTAATGGTTCAAAAAATGAACGAGTTAGAGCTGGAGGACTTGTCTATGGTTTGCAATGGTCTTGATGAGGTTGTTGGAGATCTTGGTTCATCGATGCGTCTACATGGTGGAAGTTATCATCAAAATAATGTAGATTCTTCGATGGTGAACTCAGATAGGAGTGGTCGAAGGTGAAAGTGATAGGCAACTCAAAGTGGAATGAGGCTATGAGATAATGGACTGACTCGATAAAATATACCTTTGTGTCCCATATCACGAGGTTTAAAAATCATTTAATCACAATTATGTCATCTCGAAGAGCGCAATTATGTGTGTAGCTTTTACGTAATAAAAATAGTTTTAGAGAAAACGGGTAAAATGGTTTTTCTTGGAAACGTACGAAATAAATTTCTTTTAAATCCTTCCTTCTATAGAAAGGATAATACAGTTTATATATTATATATACTTGAAAACATATATAATAGATAATTATAAGGTTTTTGAAATCATTTAGAAAAACTAGATTAAAACAGCTTTTAAAAACGTGCACAATTCCTAGAAGATTCAACGAGATTCACACAATGATTTTCACCTAAAAATATATATAATTGATGTACAAATTATAGCTAAAGATAGCATTCCACAATAGGATCTAATGCCATTTACAAGGAATTCAATAACAATACCTTGCTGGGCCAACATAACTCAAAATACTTCAGAAAACAAGGTGCAAGAATTAATTAAACTTGACCTAAAATTTCAACTGCTACCGAGAGTGACAAGCCCAAAATTTTCAACGACACCGTTAGGCAAGGGGTCAACCACAAGGTCGACCACCCTTGCATAGGGGTCGACCCCTCCAAGGGGAACCCATGACATTTTTATCGAAAGCTATAGGTTTTCCTAATCTCGTTCGTGGCCAACTTTGACAGTATATTTCGAGATTCAACCAACAACGGATTTCAACCAAAATTTGCAAACATAAAGATGGGAAGCCGAACAACGATACAAAACCAATTTGACAAGGTTTCACTGTAAATCAAAGAAGTTACGACTTGTTAAAGTTGGAGCTTTGACAATAAATCTAAAAAGGAAGAACTTCATAGAGAAAACATACAGTGAATCAAATAATTTCAGAAACACAATCAATTCAAAAAATATCACTAACAAATGATTTCAACTAGAAGTTGTGAGGTTCACTCACCTGAAATCCGAAATTTAGAATTCTACAGTAAGAAATTTAGGCAATATAAGGACTTTGGAGCTTGAAATAGCCTTCTCAAAGTCGGCTGAGAAAACTTCTAGAGCTTCATTTCCTCCCAAATTTCACTAATTTCTGGGAATTGGAAGTATAGTTTGGGTTAGACATATATTTTTCTCAGTTTTCTGTTTTTGTGTTTTGAGAAGGAAGGAGAAGGAAGAACATGTTACTGTATTCTTTCTTTCTCCAGAAACTCTTTCTTTAATTATCAAATTAAAGGCTCATTGGCCTAAATAAAGCCGCTAATGGGGGTTAAGGCCTTAATTAGTTAATTTAGAACCAATTAAGCCAAATATGCTATGTTAAACACTCATTACACACTAATATCTATTTATTTTAGTACGTATCATTATTTACACACAACAAGAAGTGTCAACAAAAGTTCAGTCACTTCTTTTAAAATTATTTCTAATAACTTAACACTAAAGTATACAAATGCTACATTTGCAAACAAATTATTTTTCTTTTGAAAACGTTTACAATTTAGATGTTTTTAAAGTTCTAAATAGCCAATGGAAAATTCAACAACTTATAAAATTTATTTTCAGCACATACATTTATATTTTGCGAAAAAATTAACTTTTTATTTTTTTATTCCGACAAAGTTCTTAAGAAACAACGTTAGACAAAAAATTACTTTATGCCCATAATCTACAATTTACCTCAATAAATTAGCTCAAAGTTCTCAAATATTTTTACTTGTCTCAGAATCCATTTATAAAATACTTTTAAATTGTTCTTCGTTTAGGCCTTTAAGACGATTATTTAAGAATTCAATTTATCTTGAAACCTGAAACACACAAATATATCTTATGTTAATTTTCTTTCTAAAATTCCCATGGATAAATAAAAATCTTGTTTAACATATATATATATGGATGTATCCATGTGCATATATGTATATATTTCACCAAGATCCCAAAGACGACCAAATATTCTCCTTTTAAATTCTCACATTATAAATGAATAAATCTCCAATCTACCCTGCCAACCACAATTTAAATTTTCAAAACATTGATTTTATTATTAACAAATTAAAATCCCCATTATAATTCGTTAACCACTTGTTGACACGTTTTTTTGTCGAAGCTGTCACACTTCAAGTATTTGGTGAGCGACGCGCTTAGGCGTCAATAAATACAAAGCAGTTGGGTCGAAGTCGCGTCGCAAACAAAAGGAGACCCGAAGCCTCTATCAGATGGCCTTTGTCGGGCCCAATGAACTATTAGTCGAGCCGTGCTTCGAGCTGAAGGCGAGCCGTCAAGCGGGTCCAGGCGTAGCGTCGGTGGGGGTCCGGGGCCCCACAGTCCCGGCGGCAATCGACCTTGGGGTGTTCAACTCACGAAACCTTAGATTCCTTCACTTAGCATTCAGGAATTTCGACTCCATCTGCAGCATGATTTACTCTTCACACCCTATTAATTTTGAACCCCTTTAGGGTGTTCGAAATTTTGAACTCCCCTGGTGGGCTCAAAATTTCGAACTCCTCCAGTAGGGTTGAAATTTCGAATCCCCCCCGGCGGGGTCCAGATTTTGAACCCCCCCCAGTGGGGTCGAAGTTTTGAACCCCACTGGTGGGGTCGAAATTTCCACCCCCTGGAGGGGTGCGAAATTTCGAACCCCGCATCAGAAGGTGCGAATTTTCTGCATATGGCCTTGTTTTGGGTGCGAAAATGGCTCTAGTGGGTCCTGACGCTCACCTACTCCCAACTTACCTTCCTCCTATAAATACCGCGAGCCTTGGCCTTCATTTGGACGCTTTCCCCATGGAATTTTTGGACCTTGAGAGCTCCAAACACTCATTAATGACTTCCAACACCTCCACCATGGTCATGGGAGATGACATGGATGATTAAAACATGGCATGCATGTCTTCCTTCAACACTTGAACATTAACAAGGATTGTGATGCTACTTTTGAACTTCCAACACCTCCACCATGGCCATGGGAGATGACATGGATGATTAAAACAAGGCATGCATGTTTTCCTTCAACACTTGAACATTAACAAGGATTCTGATGCTACTTTTGAACTTCATTGACATGAACACCAAACTTAGATATTGTTGACCAAGTCAATGCTTTTCAACGAAGAAGAAGAAGGGCAATTTAGTCAAAGTGTAGACCAAGCATATATTTTTCTATTCCATTGTAACACTTTGAACTTAACTATTGTCCGAACTTGTACAACTTTGTAATCAACCAAAGATATGATGAATGATGATTATAAAGTGGATGTAGGTGTTAGTAACGAACCACTATAAAAGCTGTGTTTCCCTGCATTTACGTACTTTACTGCTTATTTGGATAATTGTTCACACACACACACATTTGGGTGTTGGCGTGCGACAATTTTGCCCGTCAACATTTTGGCGCACCAGGAAGGGGATGCAAAGCTTTAACCTCTGCATCGGATTAGTTATTCGGATTTGTCTTCAAACCCCGGCTTCAACTTTACTCACTTCGCACCATGAGTGTTAAGCGCAAGAATCTCCCAGCTATCACTGAAGCTCATGAAGCAATAGGAGATGAAAAAAGCCATGAACTTTCTTCGACTGAAGTTCCATCGAACTATGTCACTCGAGAAGACGTCAATGGAATGATCAAGAATCTCCCTACTGATTTGAACGCTCGACTCGAGCGACAAGAATATGCTTTCAATACCTTCCTCGATCATATGGAAGAAAGGATAAGTAACACTTCAAAGCCAAATGGCTAGGCAGATATTATTGGAGCTAGTACCAATGTTCCTCCAACTGCAACTCGGGACTTGGGGGCAACCCCACAAACTAATCAACATGTCGACGTCGCTCCTCCAAACGGCACCGGCCCCGCTAAACTCGGGGGCACCCCAAACCCCAACACTGCTCCAGCCCATGATCCTTTGATCGTACTAGTCGCGGGCTCAGCTATTGGCAACATCGTTGTGGGCTCCGCTATTGGCAACATCGCTCAAGCCCCAGTGCGTGCAGCTTTGGATGGCAGCTCTCCCACGGTTTCAGGAGTCAGGATTGCACCCAATGTCGCCCCTTAAGTAGGAATCTAACCAAACTTTACCCTCAACCAACCGATTCCCAACTAGAATTTGAACACTGGGGGCACCAGTGCCGCTTTGGATAACTTAAATCAGTTGCTCACTTTCGGGAACGGATTGAAAATCGTGGATGTCCTTCGCCGGTTCACTCGAGGTGGTGCTTCTTCTATGGACATGGATTGTGTGGCTCGCAGCTTTCTCTCTTTGGATATCAGGAACTCTCGGAACCCACTTGACTTCAAGCTACCAGGCTTGGATCCTTATGACGGTCGCAAGGACCCCATCGCTCACCTCAAGAGATACATTACACATATGGAAGTTCTCTCGGCTTAGGAAAATGTCATGGCCAAGTGCTTCTCGCTCTTCTTAACAGACACAGAAATGTGACGGCCTGCCCCGCACCAGATGACATTTCCCATGAAAGTGCGCTGTGTCGATGTCCAATCAGCACGGGACGGTCGCCAAAAAAAAGAGGAGGAAAGGAAACTTAACAATGGACTAATAAAGAACCTGTAGAATGTCTCACAGCGCATGGAATAAAATATAATAATAACATACTTTGACAGAAACAGGCAAGATAGTACATAAGCTGAAAACTAAACATCATAGCAGTGGAAAATCCAAAATACAGCTTATGTTCTACATCATCATTATTACAACTTTTTAAAACTGTCTCTAAAGCAAATAAGGAAGGTACACTACTAATGCCCAAAGTAGTGACCATTAACAACATAGGGAGAATATATGTAGATAATAAGTAGGAGCCTCCTCCTCGTCTCAAGATCAACTACTCGTGCATAACCAGCTAACATGTCCCTAGTCTGCCCGTTTAAGAGCACCCAGAGTAATAAGAAGAGACATAAAACTCTGGGTCATAAGAAAGTCGGGTATGAGCGATAAGCAGCAAAACATAACAATAACAGGTATACTAAACCATACCTGAACCTAGACCTGCAACCAAAGAGTTAGCACAACATACTGTACAATACTCTAAGGTGCCACAAACATACGGTGTAAAAATACGGGGGTGGGGTGTGCATGTCATAGTGATATCAAACAATCAAGCATAGCAACCATCCTCACATCTCTCACTCAGTGCGTAAAGCATACGATATCCACCACTTTGATCACCCATCCTTGCTATGATCACTCTGCCCCATGGAGTCACAGTGACTCCACTGCACTGATCCATAGCCACTAATCCTTTGCTATATCCACTCTGGCCCATGGAGTCATAACGGCTCCACTGCACTGGCTCATAGCCTAGCTACGATCACTCTGCCCCATGAAGTAGTAACTACCCCACTGCACTGATACGTAGCCTAACATCCGTCTTGGTGGTGAATCAAAGCTATAAACGTCGATAACCCCTTAGCACACGTCCCGCAGCAAATCCCAACTCATGAAGTTAACTCGTTGGTTCCCAACTGGATCCTGAGTTCTACTTCCTATTTGGACTACCTTTTCATCTCGGGTTTTGGTCTCCTCCGGATCGGTTCGGTTCTTCACTGCGCTTCGGATCGTGATCATCTATCAGATCGTTCTCCATATGGTTCGGTCGTGACGCTCCTGGCGTGGTTCTTTGGTTCGGAGAAGCGGTTCGGGTCATGGTTCCCTCCAGACATCGGGTCAGTTTGTGTCCCTGAGGCGCCTTTGGTTCAGTTAAGTCCCCCGGTTCAGATCGGGTGCTCCCTTCAGATCGTGCCACCTTGCTATGGTCGGATCGGTTTGTGATCACCATTCACGAGCAGGTCGGCTCGGAGAACTCCTGGTATAGGAGGATCGGATCGTGGAGCCTCAAGTGCGAGTGGTCTGGTCGGCCTCCATCACCACGAGGGGGTCGGGTCGGGTAGCGCGATCCGATCCGGTCCCTGCATATTTTTCCTGCAACTTCCAACGACTTTTTTACACCATAAGACGGCGTTTTCGACCATTCTAACTATTCTAATCAATCACAAATCATACCATACAGTCATAGCAACATAGAGAATCAACAACAACACCAAAACAACAATCATAACATGTAAAATGGATTAAACATACCCAAAAATCCTTATTTTCCCCTTAAGCATGTTTAAGTAAAACTAATGATAGGCTTAGTAAAACTTAACCAAATTAACCAAATTTTCTAACAGAGGCCTAAAACAATATTTCGAAATTTATGAATATTTTCCCAGAATTTAATCATGTTTAAATTCACTAATTAACACTAATTACCCTTAATTAACCATAATTAGTGAGGAACTATGCAAATCACTCACCTTAGCCACAAACAAAATACCAAATCTGAAATTATCCTCTGTTTGGCGCTATTCCCAAGGCTATACAGCAGTTCTAACCTTTCTTTGGTGCTATTTCTCTATAATTTGATGTAATTTAGCTAAATCTTCAATTAGAAAGTGGTTTAGAGGTGTTTTAGATGTTGGAGGCCATTACTAAGTTGAGAGAGATGATAAGTGGCGGCTGAAAAATGAGAATAAGGTGTTCTCTAAACCCTAACAACCCTTAAATACCCCAAATCCCGAAATGCCCCTCTGGGCCTAACTGATAAATTACCCAATGAAGCCCGGTTAATATGTTTTTCACTTTCTAAACCATAATTCAGCCATATCTCCCAAACAGTAAGTCCGTTTTTCAAATATGACCACTCTACGGAAAGGTAAACCATCATCCGGATCTAATGGAAGCGGTTTCAGGTCAAAATTCCTTTCCAATCAAAAGTTATGACCGAAACAAGATCAGCTAGGGGAAATGGTCATTTTAAAAAAATCGGCAAAAATCATGAACATGGGAAATGACCCCAATAGTCGTCTCCCAAAGTTACATGACCATACGACTTCGCATGCGAAAGAAATAAATATTCTACGATCCTCCGATGCGTAGAATGCGGGTCGTTACATTCTCTCCCCCTTAAGAAATTTCGTCCCCGAAATTCCTTAACCCAAAACACACAAAGGATCCCGCATGCCTACCAATCACTTACAAACAATCAATCATGCATAACAAACAAACAAGTCTATCCTAGCATGCGGAAAACTAAATCGCAATTAGAATCTTACACAGACAAAGAGTTCTGAATACGTCTTCCTAATGCTCTCCTATGTCTCCCAAGTACAGTTATTCTCATTCTCGCCCCACTGAACCTTGACTAGATTCACCGCTTTCCTTCGAAGTTTCTTCATATCACGCTCGACAATACGAATTGGCTTGCGGTTCCCAATCGCCTCGGGTTCTACTTCGACATCATCCAACTGATCAGGTGAAATAATCACATCGGGGTCGTGCATGAATTTCCTTAACTGGGAAACATGAAATACGTTATGAACTCTTGCCATCTTCTCTGGTAACTCAACTTTATATGCCAAATTCCCAATTTGCTCGAGAACTGGGAATGGACCAACAAATCTTGGTGTTAACTTGCCTCTCCTGCCAAATCGTATCATGCTCTTTAATGGAGAAATCTTGACAAACACCAAGTCGCCAATGGAGAATTATAAATCCTTTCGCCTCTTATCAGTATAACTCTTCTGCCTATCATGAGCAGCCTTCATTCGTTGTTGAATGATTTTAACCTTATTTGAAGTTTCTCTTATTACATCTGGTCCAAGCACAAACTTCTCACCAGTTTCTAACCAACATGACAGTGAGTTGCACGGTCTTCTGTACAAAGCTTCAAATGGAGTCATACCAATACTGGATTGATAACTATTATTATATGCAAACTCTACTATCATCTCTTCATTCCCCTTAGGAGTGACTAACACTGGTGCACTTGTCAACTTTTCCTTTAGACCCTTGAACGCATTCTCGCACTTTTCGTCGCAGACGAAATCTTGATTCTTCTTGGTCAACTGAGTCAACAGTGCCGCTATCTTGGAGAAGTCTTGGATAAACTTCCAATAATATCCAGCTAATCCCAAGAAACTTCTTACGTCTGTTGCATTCTTGGGTGTAGACTAATCCTGTACCATAGCCACCTTCGCAGGATCCACAACAATACCATTCTCTGAAACAACATGGCCCAAGAATCTCACTTCCCTCCTCCAGAAGTGACACTTATAAAACTTTGCTTTCAATTGGTGTTTTCTCAACACCTCCATCACTATTTTCAAGTGTTCCTTTTGTTCTTCCTCTGTCCTCAAATAGACTAAGATAAAATCCACAAACACAACAACAAACTTAGTCCATTGATCTCGGAATACTCTATTCATAAGATCCACAAAATACACTGGTGCAATAGTCAACCCGAATGGCAAGACCAACAAATCATAAAATCCAGACAGCATCCGAAATGTCGTTTTAGCTATACTCTCAGCTTCCACCCTAAGCTGATAAAAACGTGTCTCAAGATCCAACTAGGAGAACACTCTCGCACCACTCAACTGATCAAACAAATCATATATCTGTGGTAGAGGATACTTATTCTTCCTCGTCACCTTATTCAACTCGCGGTAGTCCACACACAAACGAAGGGAACCATCTGCCTTGGTAGCAAACACAACTGGTGCATCCCACTCAAAAACACTTCTTCAGATAAATCCCTTCTTCAAAAGATCGCTTACTTGCACCCCGATCTCTCGCTGCTCCCTTGGTGCCATACGACGAAGTGGCATCACTATAAGTATGGCATCTTTCACTAAATCAATACAGAACTCAATCTCTCGGTGTGGTGGAAGTCCGGTCACTTCCTCGAAGACGTCTGGATACTGGCCAGCCACATGCACATCTGACAACTCATCATGTGGGATGTCAAGGGAATTTAGAAAACTAGCCATTACCCCATCACTAGGTAGACCACCAAACACTATCCTCCGCCCATCATCCGCTCTAACTATCACCAAGAAGCCCCCACAGTCTACCAACACCCCGTATCTTTGGAGCCAATCGACTTCCAAAATAATGCCAAACCCAGTAAGCCCAAAACAAAGCAATCACAAACAAACATGCATCAATGACTCGATAAGACCACATTACGACAAATCATACAAAGGCTAGTCGAACCACCAACCAGGTTCGTCACCATTATAGGTCTATCGACTATCTTGGGTTCCAATCCTAACCTATCTACCAGGTCACTAGATATGAAGGAACCGGAAGCTCCGGTATCAAACAATACTCGAACAGGAACATCATAAACAAAAAGCATACCTTGAATAACGACATTCTTTCCTTTCTGCGCCGCGGTTGGGGGCATTTGATGAAGAAGGAACAACATTGATAGCATACGCTTTCACAATCTATTTTTCTTTAGGGGGTTGCGAACACTTGTCCTTGTGATGTCCCACTTGGCCACAGTTGAAGCACTTCCTATCCGCTGGCTTGGCCCGACATTCTTTGGCATAGTGGCCCTTCTTACCACAGTTGAAGCACTCAACATCTTTCTTATTCTTTTTCTTCTGGCCATAGTTGGTTTGATTCTGCTTTCTCTTATTCTGAGAACCATTCTTACCTCCACTGCTTTCTTGAGGCTTTGGCTCCTCTACAGATGCAACCTCAGTCTTCGACTTAGGGTATAGACTCTCTGATCTCAAAGCATTCCCCACAATCGATTCAAACGTCTCATCGACATGGTTTATAAGCATTTCCCCCAAGTACTGATCTAAGCCTATTATGAACTTCTCATTCTTCTTCTCGGGAATGTCAATGAGGGATAATCCATGCTTTGATAAAGTATCAAACTCAGAAATATACTCTGAGACAGCTCTACCATTCTTCTTTAGCTCCAAGAACCTCTTAAACAATACTGACTTCTGAGCAGCTGGAATAAACTTGTGGCTAAAGCGAGTCTTAAACTGATCCCAAGTAATCTGATCCTCGGGAGTAGCTGCCTTAATAGCATTCCACTAATTCATTGCCCGTCCTTGCAACTGACGGGACACTAGCTTTCTCTTCATCGCATCCTCGATATCCAAGTCTTTGAAGGCACACTTATAGCTATCCAACCAATCTTGAACATCCATGGCCGATTTCGTTCCGTGGAATGGCTTTCCACTAAGACTAGTGCAATCCTTGCATAATTGGCGAAATTGGCCCTAGGCACCTGCACCACCACCATTGCCAGCATTGGAGACTGCCCTCTGAACATCCCTAAGCATCTCTCTCATGAAGTCAGTGAATATAGTCCTCATGTCAGAAGCATTCCCATTATTGGCTCCTCTACCAGCACCCCTCACATATCGGCTCATCGTTCAATATCTGTAAGGAGAAAACGATTAACCATCTCTTCAGTGGTGCCAGTGCAGTGCGACTTCATCCTTAGATATACTAATAGTATATATATATATCTTTTGAAAACCAAAATAATCACAAATACGTGCTCTCATATACGTATTATCTCTCCCTGTTGTCTTCCGCTAGGTCAGCTACGCAACCTAGAGCTCTGATACCAAATGTGACGACCCACCCCACACCAGATGACATTTCCCATGAAAGTGCGTTGTGCCGATGTCCAACCAGCACAGGACGGTCACCAAAAAATAAAGGGAAGGAAAGGAAACTTAACAGTGGATTAACAAAGAACCTGTAGAATGTCTCACAGTGCATGGAATAAAATATAATAATAACATACTTTGACATAAATAGGCGAGACAGTACATAAGCTGAAAACTAAATATCATAGCAGCGGTAAATCCAAAATACAGCTTATGTTCTACATCATTATTATTACAACTTTTTAAAACTGTCTCTAAAGCAAATAAGGAAGGTACACTGATAATTCCCAAAGTAGTGACCATTAGCAACACAGGGAGAATATATATAGATAATACGTAGGAGCCTCCTGCTCATCTCCGGATCAGCTACTCATGCATAACCAGCTAGCCTGTCTCTAGTCTGCCCGTTTAAGAGCACCCAGAGTAATAAGAAGAGACATAAAACTCTAGGTCAGACAAAAGTCTGGTATGAGCGATAAGCAGCAAAACAGAACAATAACAGGTATACTAAACCATACCTGAACCTGGACCTGCAACCAAAGAGTTAGCACAACATACCGTACAATACTTTAAGGTGCCACTAACATATGGTGTAAAAATACGGGGGTGGGGTGTGCATGTCATAGTGATATCAAACAATCAAGCATAGCAACCATACTCACATCTCTCACTCAGTGCGTAAAGCATACGATATCCACCACTTTGATCACCCAAATCCTTGCTATGATCACTCTGCCCCACGGAGTCACAGTGAATCCACTGCACTGATACATAACCACTAATCCTTTGCTATGTCCACTCTGCCCCATGGAGTCATAACGGCTCCACTGCACTGGCTCATAGCCTTGCTACGATCACTCTGCCCCATGAAGTAGTAACTACCCCACTGCACTGATACATAGCCTAACATCCGTCTTGGTGGTGAATCAAAGCTACATATGCCGATAACCCCTTAGCACACATCCCGCAGCAAAGCCCAACTCATGAAGTTAACTCGTTGGTTCCCAACTGGATCCTGAGTTCTACTTCCTATTTGGACTACCTTTGCATCTCGGATTTTGGTCTCTTCCGGATCGGTTCGGTTCTTAACTGCGCTTCGAATCGTGATCATCTATCAGTTCGTTCTCTATCTGGTTCGGTCATAATGCTCCAAGCGTGGTGCTTCGGTTCGGAGAAGTGGTTCGAGTCGTGGTTCCCTCTAGACATCGGGTCAGTTCGTGTCCTTGAGGCGCCTTTTGTTCAGTCAAGTCCCACAGTTCAGACCGGGTGCTCTCTTCGGATCGGTTCGTGATCATCATTCACGAGCAGGTCGGCTTGAAGAACTCCAGATATAGGAGGGTCGGATCGTGGAGCTTCAAGTGCGAGCGGTCGGGTCGGTCTCCATCACTACGAGCGGGTCGGGTAGGGTGATCCTATCCGGTCCCTGCATGTTTTTCCTACAACTTCCAATGACTGTTTTTATGCCATACGATGGTGTTTTCGACCATTCTAACAGTTCTAATAAATCACAAAGCATACCATACAGTCATAGCAACATAGAGAATCGACGATAACACCAAAACAACAACCATAGCTTGTAAAATGGAATAAACATACCCAAAAACCCTTATTTCCCCTTAAGCATGTTTAAGCAAAACTAATGATAGGCTTAGTAAAACTGAACTAAATTAACCAAATTTTCTAACAGAGGCCTAAAACAATATTTTGAAATTTATGTATATTTTCCCAGAATTTAATCATGTTTAATTTCGCTAATTAACACTAATTACCTTTAATTAACCATAATTAGTGAGTAACTATGCAAATCACTCACCTTAGCCACAAACAAAATACCAAATTTGAAATTATCCTTTGTTTGGCGCTGTTGCCAAGGCTATACAGGAGTTCTAACCTTGCTTTGGTGCTATTTCTCTATAATTTGATGTAATTTAGCTAAATCTTCAATTAGAAAGTGGTTTAGAGGTGTTTTAGATGTTGGAGGCCATTACTAGGTTGAGAGGGATGATAAGTGACGGCTGAAAATGAGAAAAGGGTGCTCTCCAAATGCTAACATCCCTTAAATACCCCAAATCCCAAAATCCCCCTCTGGGCTTAGCTGTTAATTACCCAATTAAGCCCGGTTAAGTTGTTTTTCACCTTCTAAACCTTAACTCAGCCATATCTCCCAAACGGTAAGTCCGTTTTTCACATATGACCACTCTACAGAAAGGTAAACAATCATCCGGATCTAATGGAAGTTGTTTCAGGTCAAAATTCCTTTCCAATCAAAATTTATGGTCGAAACAAGATCAGTTAGGGGCAAAATGGTCATTTAAAAAAATCGGCAAAAATCATGAACATGGGAAATGACCCCAATAGTCATCTCCCAAAGTTACATGACCATACGACTTCGCATGAGAAATAAATAAATATTCTACGATCCTCCGATGCGTAGAATGCAGGTCGTTGGTTCGGACCCCTCAAAGGAATCAGGACAGGCCCAAGACCAGCACCCGCTGCGGCATCATCATCAGCTAAGTCTCTCACTGAATCTGATGTCTAGGGTCCAAGCCTCCCTAGCATCAGTATCTTACGGCTTTTTAGTCTTCTAGTCTTATTATGGTTTTCTATGATTCTCAAATAATGCACTCCTCACTTGTGGCTTTCTCGTTCTGGCTCTCTAGGCTCAAGTATTTGGGCTTCATCCCAGGGCATTGTATTTAAGGACCTTAGTCCTCTGGATGTATCCTTCCTTTTGGGTATTAATGAAAAGTTTACTCTTCTTGGCTTTGAATTGTGAATGGTTATGTTTGTTTACTCATGTAATAGGAACCGGCGAGATCCTAGGCATGTTCTTCGCGAACAATAAACTATTCACTTTCCTCTATAAATGAACTCAAAATCAAAAAACGGCCAAGTCCACTTACCCATGCACGGGGATAGGCCAGCTTCCGAAGTATGCTCTTTACGGATGGCGATGTGGCTTTACTAAAAAAAATCTCTAACTCTTATAAATTTAATAAAATTACTTCGCAAAGTAAGGACACTTACTTGGGAAGTAAACTATAATAACCATCTAGCTATGTCGGCCTCTTGTCCTACTTCGATAAGGGTGCCTTGACTCACTTGCCGAGGTTATCTCACTAACGTGAGATCTCCTTGAATGCCACTTGCCAAGATCATCTCCCTAAAGCGAGATTTTCTTGAATGCTACTTGCCAAGATCATTTCACCAATGTGAGATTTCCTTGAATGCTACTTGCCAAGGTCATCTCAGCAATGTGAGGTTTCCTTGAATGCTACTTGCCAAGGTCATCTCACCGATGTGAGATCTCCTTGAATGCCACTTGCCAAGGTCATCTCACCAATGTGAGATCTCCATGAATGCCACTTTTCAAGGTTATCTCCCTAATGCGAGATTTCCATGAATGCCACTTGCCAAGGTCGTCTCACCAATGTGAGATTTACTTGAAAGCTACTTGCCATGGTCATCTCACCAATGTGAGATTTCCTTGAATGCTACTTGCCAAGGTCATCTCACCAATGTGAGGTTCCCTTGAATGCCACTTGCCAAGATCATCTCACCAATGTGAGTTTTCCTTGAATGATACTTGCCAAGGTCACCTCACCAACGTGAGATTCCCTTGAATGCCGCTTGCCAAGGTCATCTCCCTAATGCGAGATTTCCTTGAATGCTATTTGCCGAGGCCACCTCACCAACGTGAGGTTTCCTTGATTGCTCTAACATACCTTGGTTATCTCACCCATGTGAGATCGCCTCGAATGAAGTCTACCAAATCAAATGCGATGACCTATGGCAGCCTCCGGCAACACGGTAAGACAGCTCACATATGTTTATGCGTACAACTTTTCTGTGTAGGTTAATAGGCTCCTCCAGCCTCTCGAATACTCTGGTTATTCTGGTTTCTATTAATATGATCCCAAGCGATCATCAGATTCCTTTCCTTGATATGGTCCCAAGCGATCGTGGTCTTCCACTAATATGATTTGAAAAGAACACGGATTTCCGGACTTCTCCCAGCTTTGATCTCTTGACTTCTCTTCTCCTCGCAAAACACACCTTCCTCGGACCAAGAAAGAAATGTTTTGGAGGGAAAATGTTGACAGGATTTTTTGTCAAACTGTCACACTTCAAGTATTTAGTGAGCGACGTGCTCAGGCGTCAAAAAATACAAAGCAGTTGGGTCGAAGTCACGTCTCAAACACAAGGAGACCCGAAGCCTTTATCAGATGGCCTCTATCGGGCCCAATGAACTCTTAGTCGAGTCGTGCTCCGAGCCGAAGGCGAGCCATCAAGCGGGTCCGGACGCAGCGCCGGTGGAGGTCCGGGACCCCACGGTCCCGGCGGTGATCGACCTAGCTGGTTAGGTCGAAACTGTGGGCACTGCCCGATTCATCTGATTCTCTCCATGCTGGACGCTCAGATCCCTTTAGTTCAGACTCATGAAACCTCAAACTCCTTCACTTCGTATTCAGGAATTTCGATTCCATCTGCAGCATGATTCCCGCCTCACACTCTATCAATTTTGAACCCCTTCAGGTTGTTTGAAATTTTGAACCCCCTGGTGGGGTCGAAAATTCGAACCCCTAGGGGGGTCGAAATTTCAAACCCCTCTGGTGGGTTCAAAATTCGACCCCTTGGAAGGGTGCGAAATTTCAAACCCTGCACTAGGGGGTGCGAATTTTCTGCATATGGCCTTGCTTTGGGTGCGAAAATGGCTCTGGTGGGTTCCGCTGCTCACCTACTCCCACCTAACCTTCCTCCTATAAATACCCCAAGCCTTGGCCTTCATTTGGATGCTTTCCCCTAGAATTTTTGGACCTTAAGAGCTCCAAACAATCATTAATGGCGTCCAACACCTCCACAATGGCCATTGGAGATGACATGGATGATTAAAACATGGCATGCATGTTTTCCTTCAACACTTGAACATTAACAAGGATTTTGATGCAACTTTTGAGCTTCCAACACCCCCACCATAGCCATGGGAGATGACATGGATGATTAAAACATGGCATGCATGTTTTCCTTCAACACTTGAACATTAACAAGGATTATGATGCTACTTTTGAACTTCATTGACATGAACACCAAACTTGGATATTGTAGACCATGTCAACGCTTTTCAACGAAGAAGAAGAAGGGCAATTTAGTCAAAGTGTAAACCAAGCATATATTTTGCTATTCCATTGTAACATTTTGAGCTTAACTATTGTCCAAACTTGTACAACTTTGTAATCGATCAAAGATATGATGAATGATGATTATAAAGTGGACGTAGGTGTTAGTGCCGAACCACTATAACAGCTGTGTCTCCATGCATTTACATACTTTACTGCTTATTTGGATAATTGTTCACACGTACACATTTGGGTGTTGACATGCGACAATTTTGCCCGTCAGCACCACTATGGTAGGTAATCGACTAAAACTAGGGTTGTTATAGACTCCCCCCTCCGAAATTGCGTCGTCACAATTTCCATGGGGATAAGTCATAAAAACTTAATTTATTCCATCAACACAATAAATAAATGCCAAACTAAGCGAGCTTGAGTGTAAACTCTCCATTCTCAAGCTCGAAAGGAGAAAAATAAAGATATGCACAACCAACACTCTCACAAATTCCTCCAAACTCAACACTCAACCTTCAAAGCAAAACCATGGACAAAGGCTACAAGAAAGATATAAAAGAAAGGTCTTTTATAAGCACAAAAGAGCAACCTGGATACTAATTCAACACTCAGAATCACTTTCTCAATAGGTAAGCCAATGGGGTGAAGCCAACACAAAAGGGATCAACCAGAATATGCTAAAAGACATCATGACAAACAATATGCTTGGTGATGGGAAATGGAGCTATTCTAAGGTGCTGAACTTCTCTTATCACCTCTGCTTATTACTCAAGCATAAGAAAAGCTCGAAGAGATACAATCTCTGCTAAACAATTCAAAACATTTCTATTAAGTAATAGCACAAGAATACATGGGTTTCAATGCCTGCATATTCCCGCTAAGCTACTAAATCAGAGTATAGGTTTTAATATATATACTTTCACCCAGAATCGAATCAACAAAATGACACAAGATTCGATAAGTTTCCACTATGACCAATAGACAAAGCAAACAAATGAATATCAATTGAGCATGATAGGGAGAAGTGGTTGGTTCCAACAAATAGCTAACCAGTCCTCCTAAATGTTCACAAGAAGTATTAATGCTGAAATCCCATAATACTATGTCTCGGGCTTTAGATTAACACTTAGGGTAAAGATACACAAGTTATGGATCCTGCTTCAAATTATCAACCTAAGATCCAATAGACCAGTAGGACTTCCAAATTTTTATATTGTATAAATAATAGCACATAATTGTCTTGAAAAGAATTCCCTTTACTACATTCTCAACTTTCTTTTAAACTTCCATTTTAATTCCTTGAGTTACAAAAGATATCAAAATTACTATGAATAGCCATATGCTTTCCAAAAGTTAAATTTCAAATTACCACATTTTCCACAACCAAAATTTTATTTATTCCATATGCCAAAGCAAAAATAAAGGAAACTTACCCCAAAATTATATTACTTATTTCTTAGATTTCTAAAATCCAGGTTTAACTATGAATTCCAAAAACACTAATCTTATACCTCAAATATATATACATATATATATATATATATATAATTCCAAACTTTGCCAAAATATATCGGATGCAAGTCAAATAACAGAATGGTTATCAAAACTATTATCACGGATACCTAATATGTAAATTTCACCAAATAAATTTTTACTCAAGTTTGCGAATTAATTAACTAGGATAATTTATAAAATCAACTCTTTAGCCCTCGTTCATTTTCTCATGTCAATAACGCCTTATACATTATTTTGGAAACTTCTATCAACCCAAGCCGTCCACTACCTCGACCAGAGTTCTTAAACCATGTATAGGCACATCAAATAACCAATAACCATGGCTTTCATTCTAACTAACCAATCCTATTATTTATATTTTAATTAAACACAAAAGGATATTACCTTTATTATACTACTCATCAAAGTACAAGTATTTTTAATAGGTCTTCCTCTGCAGTCGAGCAAATCAACTGGCTTCCACTGCACATTCAGATTAATTTACTCACTTTCTCATAAAATTTCAGCTTATAACCTTGCTTTTATTTGAAATTGAGTAAATCCTTATAGTTAACCCAAAGGATAAACTTGAATCAAAATCGGGGATGCCAACCGGACGATTCCCTTTACAAGGACAAACTTGACACCAAACAAATCACCTAGGAAACCAACACAAAAAGGCTATCCCATGAATTACACAGTAAGTAATTTCCTAGGACAACATATCAAAACATCCTTGAGAATGGTTTTAAAAACATGAACCAATCCAAAGATTACCAACTCCGTTCATGGCAAGGAAAAGAATTTAAAGTCCCCGAAGAATCGATACTCTAGACACACCAGATGAGACAAAGATAGAGCACCACCATGTACTCTCTCTTAACTAATGAGTGTGACACTACGCTTCATGTAAATTTAAATTACTAATCAAGAAATAAAATAACTCACAAGAATAAAAAGAGTACCTCAAGGTTGAGAGGAACTACCAGGCACGTAGCTATAACAAGATTACCCGCATTAGAATTATTTTTCTTCTCTGGGCAAGCAAAGGCCATATTCCCTTCTTGCCTACAATAGAAACAAGTGCGGGTTTTAGGATTAATCTTTGGGAAAATGATAACGAGTTCCACATTCGTGGCATTCCAAAGATTTTGACTTCTTAGAAACAACGGATGAATGATAAGTAGACTTTTCCACTTCTTTTTATGATGAGAAAAAGGCTTTAACTCACCATTAGGAAGATGTTTCTTATTCATGTTTCTCAGATCTTCCAGCTCAACATCTGTAACACCCATAATTTTAAAGAACATTAGAATGATAAATTAAAGAATACATAATTAAATATTCAAAATTAAGTGAAACAGAATATGCCATTGCGTTCGCCTCAGAGTTCTGGTCAAAATATACACCTAGTTTGAGTAAAACGGACACCGTATGAAGAAGTTATTTAGGTTTGAAGTTTGTATACGCATAAGAAGAAAATATATATGAATAAAATAAGCCCAGAAAGTTCAGAATTCATGCCAAAAGGGGGAGCAGGAAAATTCTCGCCTAGGGGTGTCAACCCCATTAAGAGGGTGTCGATCCTGGGTCGACCCCATCAAGGGGGTGTCGACCTAGGGATCGACGCAGCAAGGGGGGTCGACCCCCTCACGGTAGATCTAGGCAGAATTCTTCTGGTTGATTGTGGACTCCCTTCTTGACTTGGTTCGTTGGCTTTAGGCTATAAATAAGACCCTATTTCACTTGTTTCTCCACACCTAAAACAATGAAGAACTAGATGCTGCCTCTGCCCAGATTAAATCAAGTCTTTTCTACTTCAACAATCAACTAGAGTTATTCAAGTTTAGAGAACTGTGATTCAACATCTGCAATCCCTCTTTTATTTATTAAGTCCAATCATAGTGAGTCTATGTTAATTTTAGATCTAAATACTTAAAAGTTAATCTAGACATGATTATAACTTGGATTTAAGCCTGTGACTATTTGAATCATATCAGATCTGCTACAACCTGTGCATTTAAGTTATTCTGACATGATTATGAATTAGATCTAAGCCTATACCTATTTATCATGTCAGATCTGCCACTGTTAGCTGATCTAATTCATTACTTAGATCTCATCATGCCTGTTTATGATGTCCCTATTATGTTAGAATCAATTCTACTATCACATGTTCTTCATATCTGTTCCTATATGCCTATCTTTTCATTATGCCCAACTTTATCACTGTATGTTTATTAGTTGTTATGCCTATTTTTGCCATTATAAGTTAATCTTGTTATTATGATCATTTTTGTCCTTTTCCCTTCTTCTTTTCCCTTTTATTTTTATATATCTAGGCTACCTTTGAGCCTAGGCATGCAGCTAAAATATGATAACATGTAAAATTGGGAACGACGGAAAAACATTAAAATTGGGGCACAATTTGTATTGGGAAATTTCTGCATAACTTGAATTAAATACATGAATACGGATTTGGGGGCATAAATCAAATTGTGATTTTGATCTTAATTTGGGGCATATGGTACATGTTGAATATGACTTTGAAAAGGGGCATGAAAACCTATAATGAAATAGGGATAATTATTAAATAGTGAAAATGCCTAGATTTACAGTAATTAGAAACTGTAACCGCGCTTAGACACGAGGTTAGTTTGCACTTGTGGTAGAAGTCTGCCCAGACTAGAGCGGCATATCCGGCGACCACAAGTAGTGAATCTAATGTAAGGTGTCCAAGTGCATAAACACGAAACGTGCTAAGACACGAGGTTAAGCCCGACTTGTGGAAGAAGTCTGCCCGGACCCAACTGGCATATCCAGCATCCACAAGGTAATGAACTGGTAATACTTAACCTTTATGGATCCATAAGGATTTATGAACCTATTAACTTGAGTAGGGGTTAAGTAAACTTGTTTGAGTGGGACGGTTAAGTAAATTTGGGTGCGATGGGTAGTATATATATATATATATATATATATATATATATATATATATATATGCCCACAAACTTAACCTATTTTGTACGTTGGGTTATGCAACTTTGTTAAGTAATCTTGTGGCGGCGGGGTAATATTTACATATATATGCCTGACAACTTAACCTGTTTTACATGTTGGATTGTTAGGCATAACTTGTTGAAATCCTAGTAATGGGGATGCAAGCCTAGGGCGAGCTTGTAACGAGTACTCCGAAATTGGTCAGAATCGGCGTACGCTTACTGAGATGATTATAAGAGGTCACTTGGGTGAGGATGTCGACAGTGCATGAAACCAACGAAGTCATGTGCGTGCATGGGTCCGGCTTGCTAAGGGAATTAAGACATTGTATCATTAGTGGATATGGTTGTGCACATCCTGGAAATGAAGGGTTGCCACTTTAGGAAGTGATTCGTCCTACTGTGGGGCTAGCACAGGGTATCTATGGAGTAGGGAGCTGATCGACTGGGGTAGAGATTAGGGTACATCTAGACTCTGGTATGTTTAGAAGCACATTATTATCCTTAGGGGTAACTCCGGTATGTTCAGTTGGGCTGCATGTTATTGTATGGGCTTAAACCTCTCATTAAAAGTATTCCTAAGCCTACCATCTTATACTTGTTGGGGATCATCTTGTTCATATGACACTAGTATTGGGGCAGAGAAAAGTGTTAGGGAAGCGCTATTTATTTTGTTTAACCTGTCATACCTGCCGTATATGTTGTATCCCTCTTGCCCACTTTATATGTCTGTCGTGATGTGTTTACTTATTTATATGCTAAAAGTAACTGGACTCGCCAGACTTTATTTCTAACCAATTTTGTTTCTTCTTTTTTCTTTTCTGTTCCCCCTCCCTAAGTTTGTCAGGGTGGGAATACTCAAGCTTGATTAGGATTCTTTTTTCCTCTTTCTTGGGGCTTCTTAGATGTACAGCTTGATTTCATATCTTCTCTACTATGGCTATGAGTTGGGGATTATACTCTTTTTATGTCTATTGTACACTGATGATTTTAGTACAAGACAGAAGTTTTAAAATGATGTACTGGGGTTTATGCATTTCAGACTTATGATGTAACTATGTTTTGAACCACGATGTTTTCTTTTTAGATAAAGTTTTAAATTCTGCTATTATTTTATATCTGTCTTGTAATGTTTCTGTTTCTATTTACCTATAACGCTTCACGAAACTTAATGCTGTAACAACCTAGAAAAATTGACATTTAAATAAATAAATTAAATTAAGATTCAATGTAAAATAAGTATTTATATTTGAGATTTTGTCAGTACTTGAACAATAGATGCGAACCATTTCATAAATTTATAAATAAATGTGATTTACATTAATAACCGAATGAATACTTAGCGTTGTCTTATAATAAATAAAAAACAAAACTTATTACTATTATTGATTATTTTGATCTTGTAATTTGATTTATGTAAGAAAATATATGTTTATATTCGACATTCCAATTATAACATGTACATTTATTAATTTTAAACAAAGTATCCACTTTTAACGGCAATTGTAAACATAAGCTTAGCTTTAATATTTTTCCAGAATTAACGTTATTAACTTAAGTTGATTATGAAAGTAAAAACTACAAATTTAGAATTGTTGAATATTAGATTTAACAAAATACTAGAGGTACAATATAAAACTTGGACTTTCTACTTAATTTGATTGTAGTGTTCATTCTAGAATTTAAAAGCACATTGTGAATATAACATCAATATTTATGATGCTAATAAATGGTAAGCCATTTGGAATATTTAACATTAGAACAAGGAGAAGAGAAAAGAATCAATTTTTAAATAAGTTCTTTTTAACGATTTATTGAACAAAGAATATATTTGCATAATAATATATATGGTTAAGATTAATTTATTACAAATCAAACCATTGAGTACAAATGGTAATTAAACATTTAATTAACATAAATATTGGTGATTAATTTTGCAATCCGTTTACCATGTTATTTATGGTACAATTAATATAATAGAAACAAATCATTAATTTTGAAATTGAGAACCTTGGCGCAAAATAAAATATCGTCAAGGTAAATTCATTTCAAACCGTTAAGTAAAAAGCGTAATAAAACGCTTAAATCAATTCCAAATTCTAAGTTGAAATTTTATATAGATAGTAATAAATTTTGTTGAGTCTAAATTTATGATGGTACAAATTGTGATATAGTTAATGTAATGAACACTACAACAAAAACACCATATTACAACTTTAATTTTACAACTGTGCGAAAAACATAGTTGTAATGAATGCTTTTTTACAACTGTGCAAAATGCACTGTTGTAATAAATGTTTTTTTACAACTATGAAAAAATCACTGTTGTAATAAACATGTATATCACAACTTTTCTTTTTTGTTTGTTGTAATAACTAATATATACTAATTAATTTCTGATAATTAATAGTTAAATTAGAAAGTTGTTTAAACTTATTTTTGGTAACTCTTTTTTCTATTTCTTGTATTATAGACCTATTAAATATTAATAACAACTTATATTTAATAATTAGGAATATTAACATTTAAGAATAATTCATATTCAATAATAAATTTACAAATTAATACCAATTACTATTAATTACTATTAGATAAGATAAAAACTGCTTAATTGATGATTAATAAATAATAGTTAATTAATAATAATAAGTAATCTTCTTTTTTGGAAAGGCCATAATAAATAATCTTTAATAATTAAGTAATACTTATCATTAGTATTTAATATATATAGTTATTATTAATAATTATATTTAATACATTGAAGAGTTAAAAAATTTGAAAATTTATAAATTAAATTTTAAAATATTTATAGTTATAATTAAAGCTTAATAATTAATATTTATTTTTTAACTTTTTATTTATTTGTTATAATTTAATATTCAAAATTAACAATAATATTTGAATTACCACTTAATACTATATTCAATAATTAGTAATCAATAATTATTGGGTGTATTTGATAATTATTAATATACACATAATAATTAGTATTTAGTAATTAACATTAAATAATCATGATTGAAAAATAACATATGACAATTGACATCTGCCCCTCTTCATTTTGCCGTCTCTTAATTTCATTCTCTGCCTTTTATTTTTGATTCTCGCGCAATGATTTTCAATTCCCAAGGACGCCTTCTACTTGTAAGCCTAATTTTAGATCCAGCCTCTTGTCCATACTTTCCATTTCCCTTTTTCCCCTTTCCACCGTTATCGGATCCTTTCCAAGCTTCAAAAAAATCACATCGCTCCGACGCTCTAATTTCAACTGCCTCCTTTCCCTTTGTTTCGAAAAACCAAATGCATCTAAGGTTTCTTCTCTCGACATGCCCTTTCATTCTTTACCGCTTTTTCACACTTTCATCTGAATTACCCATGCCAACTTCAATTCGTCTTCTTATCAGATCACAACCTGTTAGTATAAATTACAATTTCGTTCAGCCCTGATTCCCAAAATTCAGATCGCAACGGTCATTTTTTTTATTGCAATTATCAAAATAAAGAACGATGATCTGAAGTCGACTAGGGCGATCGATGTTGGGGAGTAGTGTGACTGTGTGAATACTGCGACACGGATAGTTGAGGGGTGTGGTTCCTGATGGTGCACAATTAATGATGGCCTATGCGAACTAGAGCAAGGCGAAGGCAGTTGTCTCATGTGGCTGTTGTATTCAGAGACAGTGGAAGCAATGAAGATTTGGTTGGTATTTCTATGGGTTCTCACTAGTATCTATGTCTGATTCCTCACAAACATATAAATGAATTTTTTTTAGTAGATTACACAGTTGAATGAATTGGATTGGTTGTTTGGTTGACTGGCTAGAGAATTATTAGACATAACCTTTATTATATGCCACAACATCGTCTTTTTAATGGTTTACTTTTTTATTATTGTAGCTTATAAGCTAAATAACCTTTACTTTTATTTCTATTTTTTATTATTACATTTATTGAAGGAAAAAGAGACTCATTCCTGACTTAGCTAGGCAAGTAGATTAAATTGTTTTCACATTGGATGCTAATCTTGAAGGACCAGCTTCCACAGTTGTATCTTCTTTACTGAATAAAGGCCGAAATGTTGATCTTATTGAAGATAAATGTCTGAAATGGTACTCATTTTATTTCATTCAACTTAAAAAAGGGAACAATCATTTTTTTCCCTTTCATATTATTTGGCAATGTGCATCTACTCAAAAAATATTTAAAGTTCATTGCTAAGGGCACCAGGTTGGTTTCTAGGGGATACCAGCCTGGTGCCTGCTCGGTGGTTGTCTACCAACCGAGCTACGGTCGTCAGACAACTACCGACCAGGAACCAGATTGGTAGCCCTTAGCAACCAGCCCAATGCCCTTAGCAACACACCATTGAATCCGACAATCAAATATCTAACAGAAATAAAAACTCGATGAGGTCTGATGGATGAGGGCTGTCAACAATTGTTTTTATTATTCGTGTCATGATAGGTGCCTCCTTGAATAGAATGGTACAGTTCAGTCACCGACAGTCTTTCTAATGCTTGCTCAAAGTCGATGCATTGTTAATGCAAACCAATGACCATCGTAGTAAAGTGAAAAATGCTACCTTAAAATTTACTAATAAAGAATTTTGATTAAGACTCGAGGGTATTGTATAAATAATCGAGAGTATACACTTTTGTTGCAAGTTTGAAATAATTGTCTTTGTAGGTTAAAAGTCGAGAATCATAAATGAATGTTTGCTCGTTGTTTTTGATAGGGTTTTTATGCATGTCGAGAGGATTAATGCAGAGAGGCTTATTTTGGTTGGAAATTCAGAGTGGCAGAGATGGATGGTTCGAGTAAAGATGTTAACCAGTAGAGAAGAGTTTGATGTTAAGGTACGGTTGATGAACTCGTTTAATTTCTGTACTTACTGGTTTTAAGCATTTATGTTTTGAACATGTCCTTACTTCCACATAAGTTCAGCGCTGAAGTATTAGACTGATAGACAAGAAAAAAAATGAACGTAGACAAATAAAATATAAGTAAAGCATAAGTAATAGTTACCATCAGTGATCACTATACTAATTCTGGATGGCTCCCACTAGATTTATAAGGAGTGCAAGTCTTCTGAACGGTTTTAGAAATACTCCAGAAGTTATTGAACACATAACTTTTTATGTAGGAGCTTGCATGTACACTTGATATTGAATACATTAAATAACCTATACATGTATGTTTATATGTCAAAACTTGGTGTATGAAATCATAAGGATGTAAACAGTAAATAATGCACAAGGACACAACATTGTGTGTGACCAATATGCAACTTTAGTCAATTAGGTTCATCCATTTTAAAATTTATTTTTGATGTTATTACCACATTTCATTATAAATGGCACTCTAACTGAAACGACCCGAACTTCCCCGGTGAGGAAAGCCCGGATTGAGTCGAGAACAAGCCACATCAGGAAGAACATTTCATAGTATATTACAACAATTCATCAGAATACAAGAATATACAGAGTATAAACAAATAATATACAATCGATAAATATCAGAGATTACAATACATTACATAGCAGCGGAAAATAATACAAAATACAACTGAAGGAGATATACAGATACAAAGCTTTCTGGATATCGTTCCAGCTGTAAACCAGGATCCTATGAATATAAATCTGCAAAACCAAAACTACTAGCTGCCCGTGTCAAAATAAGGGCACCCAGAGTTGAGGTTAAAACAATAAACTCCAGGTCAGTCATGGGACTGGTGTGAGAACTAAAACAATTCTTTAAAACTTTACTTTAAATCAGATATATCAAGGGACCACGCCGTATAACACGGAACGGGTTTCCTCCCAAGAATACCAGTGCATATAACAAAACAGCGCAATGCTTTTTGGAAAAATGAAGCTATTATAAGACCCAGGTCCTATCACACAATGCAACACAAGCCGGGGGATAGGGTTTTCCCTTATAATAGCCAAACATGCTTAGTACGTTTAAAACAAATCATTTGATACTATTATAAGTGTATAGTGTCAAAACAATTTCAAATCATACGTATCAATCATAGACGGCATGGGTACCATATATCATGTCGCCATACTAGTTCTATAATTAAAACCGCAAAATCACGTATTTGGAAATTGGATTTCTGTCATGAACCAAGGCAAAAGATAGTCCTTGCCGAATTCGAGACGCTCTAGCCCGTGTCTCAAGCACAGCCGCAACCGTACCTTGGATCGTCAGGGCCGGTCCACACGAAGTGGATTATAATGCCTGAACAATGCGTTTCTCTGCCCTATGGGTCGTCAGTGGGCCAACGAATGACTCCATCGGACCCGGATCGTCCGATCTAACCGAGGCGCCTCACAACAGTAACAACCACATAAGTCAAACTCGTCAGGGCGTGTAAAACCACTGACGCCACTTCTAGCTAGAAAGGAAACGCACGCCCCCCCTGAGGTCCTTTCTCCCATTTCTGGTTCATACCGGGGTGTGAGGTTCGCGAATTCACGTTGTACACAAAGCTACGCTACACAGGCGGTGCTTTGATCATCACCACAAGACTTTGCTTTTCAACAGAAGCCCCAATCACTGCATCTTAGCATGCCACACATGCAATTCACACCGTGCAACTGATGGCTATCAATCACACAGAATAAATTCAAATGTCAGACACACTGTCCATTTGCAAGTCCGTTCTGGGTCTGAACGAAACCGGAGGCACTATATACCTCGCAAACCCTTCGATCTCCGCGTACGTCTGGACAATCACCACTCATTATCCATATTTCGGGATGCCTCCCAATCAGGACATCAATTACCATCCAAACGAGGTGAAAATCTCTGGCCTTCGACCACCGTCTTCATCTTCGATTTCTTATCGTCGATTCAGTTATTTAGAATGGGATAGACCTGGTCTTTCTGAGCAACTCGCGTATATAATAAACAAGTGTTACACAAACACAACATACGCCTCATTCCAATTCATCAGTCACTAACCGTAAATTAACAAGAGAATAATTTCCCAAATATTAACTCCGAAGGCCGAAACCAACATCAGATCAATACCCAGGAAACCGTTCTTCTTAGCTAACCTACAGTTAGTTTCTAAATTTCACATTCTTAGGGAAAGGTTCCCATTAATTTTATCAAAGATAAATTCTTTTAAATTTATTCTTTAATCTTCCTTTGAATATCAATCCAACTAGTCGGGATTAACGAACCTTACCGAAGTAATCATTTGTTTTAATTTCCCAATCCCAACCTATTCATCCCATGAAGTAATATTGGTAATACTTCATATCTAACACCACGGTGTTATCGGTAAATTCAATTACCATTTCACGTTCAAATCTAATTAAATATTTAACTACCGCTTGGAGTAAAACTGGTGATACTCCATTCTCGATCTTTTCAATCTAATTAAAGATTCATTAAAATTCCACTTAGTTTTAATCTTTGACAGGGTTAAAGAATCAGTGTCATTTAAAACACGGTTCACGATAAACCCCAAAATCACATCACATTTCAATCGGTCCCTAACCGTAAATTTGCAAGTGAGCAATTCCCTAAGTATTAACCTGTAACAGCTGGAAATTTCCGACTCCTCGAGAGTCGGAAATTCCGAGACGTTAGTGAAAGAATTTAGAAGGTGAGAAAGAAAAGATAGAACTAATAGAATAGAAGAAGAAGAAGAACATCAGAATCATCAGAGTAACACGAATCTCACAGCGGAACGAATAACATATAATATATAACATAGCTTTGAAGTAAACAGTTATATATATACAATAGCACTTATCAGAATACAACACTTACAACACAGCGGAAATAACTATAGCTATAGAATCTTGCAGCCTCCTGCTCCAAGCTCTCCAAGTATATCTGTAAATCCCGACTACTTGACTGCCCGTACAAATTTAGGCACCCAAGAGTTTAGGGAAAACAACAAAGTAAACTCCGGGTCAGTCATGGGACTGGTATGAGTAAAACAGTTTAAAACAGGTATAGGATATCTCATAAGACCACGCCGTGAATACGGAACGGGTTTTTCCCTTATGAGTATCTGAACAACTTTGACAAGCAATATCATTGTGATATTATAATAATGTCTAAGTACAAATAGGTATCAGTCTAGCAGAAACGCTTGCATCTCACGTTCTACATACATAGTATAAAATCATAAACCGCAGGGCGCTTATCGGAGAATGGATTCCAACAGACAAGGTATGGGAGCACCTTCTGAATAGTGTACTCTAGAGGTGATACACTCAGGGTTCAACAAGAACGTCTTGCAACCCGGCCACACATGACCGCTCACTCATTTAGCTTGAGTGTCGCGAATATATTGCCACCACGGTTATAGGCCATCAACCCGTCATCCGAAGATACAGAATCAAAAAGAAGTATAAATATGGATATTCCCTAGATCGGTGACAATACACCCTGCTTGGGAATGACCCAACTAGCCATGCTGCCTAGCCCAACTTTTGTTACTTCCTGGTGTGAGGCTAGAAGCTACGTCTATCTTCAGAACATCTGATCACCATTCACTTTGAATGCCACATCGTCATACCCGCCAAATCACAAATTGACTTATCCAAAAATAACACGGGTATACAGCTAAGAGAAACGAATTCCTCCGCCACCAAACGTGAATACGTTTGAACAGATCAACTTACGCGATCCATTGGATATACTCTGTCAGACCTTCTTCCATATACGTTGTCCTGGGACTGGACAAACCGAAGGCACTATTCAGTATATCCATCTTAGTCACTGTTATCTAAGACTTATACAACAGCCCTTGCACTTTACTCCGTCTTCAATTTATCTTTGGCAGATATTGCTCGCACCGCTTATGCCAATACATAGTGGTTCTTTGGATAATAATCCAACCGGTCTCTCCATATTAACAACGTTAAAATGGTAAAAACTTTGATAGTCTGTGATTCAACTATCAAATGAAAACATGTCGGTGTACAAACAACGATCTTATTCCCAAATGGAAATTCGATCGATCAATCATCATATGTTCATATTTCCTTATTTCATATATTTAGAAAATATATGTTATTAATCATTGGAAAACATTTCCATAGCTTATTTTCACATCACTATTATTTCGCAACTATCAGTCCCTAACTGTAACTAGTATGAGGACAATTCTCTAAGTATCAATCCTGAAGGTCGAAACCAACATCAGATCGTCACTTAGAAAACCGTTCAACTTACCCTCTCCAGTTAGTTTCTGAATTTGCTTAACTCTATTTCTTAACTTTTTATCATGAAAACATTTCATTTTCTATGTTTAGAAAACATATCTGACTATATTTGGAAAACGTTTCCAAAACTCATTTACGGATTTCCAATGAACGTTGTATAAAACATCGTTACGCTTAATCCATTAATTGCTTATTACTTAACTATATTTCAAATCAACCTTTTAGATCGAACCACAACTATTCCTTTGTCAATTCTGAAGTCAATCAAGTTGGGGTATAATTACCTCACAGACCTTAATTGAACAACGTCCTTTACTGTGAAATAGATGAAGCTCATCACTCACTTTTTACAATCATCTGTTTACGCAAATTCTCGGATTCAGGTTACGAATCCACTTCTTATATGACAGTGTTTGATTTTAACTATAACGTTATAATTCCTACTTCTGCAATGTCTAACCTAAATTATAACTTTATCTCCTAACTCGGATAATTTAACAGACACCTAATTTCTAAATCAATAACTAAATCTTGATTTAAACCCTGGAAAGTAAATAGTACTTTCCCGAATTCGCTATAATCGAATTCGACGTATAACTCTCTTTCGAATAATCTCTATTTGATTAACTCTTCTTCGAATAACCTATATTCGATTATCTCTCTTCGAATAACTCATATTCGAAATCTCTCTCTTTCGAATAAACAATATTCGATCTCTTTCTTTCGAATATGCTATATTCGAAAATCTCCTTTCGATTTACTAATCGATAACTCCTTTCGATCAAACTAAAATCGATAACCCCTTTAACTCTATTCGAATAACTAATATTCGATTTACTCTAACTCGATTAACTTAATTCTAATCGATTTACTCCATTTCGATTCAACTTAATTCAAATCGATTAACTTAACTCAAATTGATTAACTCTTTTCGAATAACTAAATTCGATCTAACTCTTCTCGAATAACTACATTCGATTAACTCAAATTGAATAACAAAAATTCAAATAATCTCTTACGTGTTTAACTCTATTCGAATAACTAATTCGAATAACTCTAATGTGTTTAACTCTATTCGAATAACTAATTCGAATAACTCTAATGTGTTTAACTCTATTCAAATATCAAATTCGAATAACTCATTTCGAATAACTAAATTCGATTAACTCTTTTAACTTTACTCGAATCACTATATTCGATTAACACCTTCTTTCGAATAACTATATTCGATTAACTCTTCGACTAACTCCTTTGGATTAACCAACTTCGAATAACTCCTTTGGATTAGCTAACTTCGAATAACTCCTTTGGATTAACTACTTCGAATAACTCCTTTGGATTAGCTAACTTCGAATAACTCCTTTAGATTTACTAACTGCGAATAACTCCTTTGGATTAACTAACTGCGAATAACTCCTTTGGATTTACTCTTCGATTAACTCCTTCGGATTAACTAACTTTGAATAACTCCTTTGGATTAACTAACTTCGAATAACTCCTTTGGATTATCTAACTTCGAATAACTCCTTTGGATTAACTCTTCGACTAACTTCTTCGGATTAACTCCTCGATTTACTAACTTCGAATAACTTCTTTGGATTAACTAACTTCGAATAACCAATATTCGATAACTACTCTTCGAATAAATAATATTCAATAACTCTTCTCAAATGAATCACATTTGATTTCTCCACTCGAATAAACTATATTCGATAACCCTTCTCAAATGAATAACATTTGATTTCTCCACTCGAATAAACTATATTCGATAACTCTTCTCTCGAATACACTATATTCGATAACTCTACTTCGTATAAGTGATATTCGACAACTCTACTCGATTAACTCTACTTGGATAACTCTACTTGGATAACTCTAGCTGATCAACTCTAACTGATCAACTCTAACTGGTTAACTCAACTGGTTAACTCGACTGGTTAACTCTAACAGATTAACTCTAACTGGTTAACTCTAACTGGTCAACTCAACTGGTTTAACCTAACTGGTTAACTCTAACTGGTTAACTCAACTGGTTAACTCTACTGGTTTAACCTAACTGGTTAATTCGTCTTGATTAACTGAACAAATCCACTCAGTTTAACTTAGCTAATTCACGTTGATTAACTCTAACCGATTCACTTAGTTTAACTCAACTAATTCACTTCGATTAACCACTTAGTTAACTTAACTAATTCACTTCGATTAACCACTTAGTTTAACTTAACTAATTCACATCGATTAATCACTTAGTTTAACTTAACTAATTTACTTTGATAAATCACTTATTTTAACTTAACTAATTCACTTTGATAAATCACTTAGTTTAACTTAACTAATTCACTTTGATAAATCACTTAGTTTAACTTAACTAATTCACTTTGATAAATCACTTAGTTTAACTTAACTAATTCACATCGATTAATCACTTAGTTTAACTTAACTAACTTGCTTTGATTTACTTAACCAATTACTTTGTTTACCTCGACTAACTTCGCTTTGGTTAACTTATGGTTTTTAACACACCACCTAACAACGATGAATATTTGTCCAAACACGCATAATCACAACGGATTATATACATCACATTATATGTCACAATATATAAATCACAGTAAAAATAACTGTTGAGGAATCCAGTTGGATTCCTCCAACCTGTTTCCCTGCACCACAGATGTTAGACAATACAACAACATCGATTTCACTTCACTGTGAAATATTCTGATAGCAGAATCAACATATGACTATTTAACGGTTTATATATATACGTGATATATATATATATATATAAAATCTCTACTAACTGACTAGCAGTTCAATCAAACAGTCAACACACAGTCAAACAGTCAAACAGATAATATTTTAACAGTTCTAAGAATACAACGTGCAAATAAAACTGTTTAGAGTTTGTGAGATTTACTCACATTTGACGATCATCGTCAATGACGATAACCATCGCTTGATTCAGACAATTTATTTTGCTATAAATTGTGACGGACTCCAATCGACTCGCGGTCAGTTCCATTTTGGAGTGCTCGTCCATACGATCCCAACGCAACTTACGGTTTGTGAAACTGATAACGTATGAGAGAGATATTAATTTAACAGGTTAATACACTTTATATAAATTAAAAACTTGAATTAAAGGCTAAAATTAATGGGCCTTTACCCTCTATTAAAACGTTTGGCCCACCTGAACAAATCCAACCCGCTTCCTTTAAGTGCCAGACCCGAAAATCCTATCTTCCCCAAATTAAATCTCGTATGCCTCATGTACACCACCCGTTGACCCCATGCTTTGACCTTCTTCCACCGTTGACTCGGCCATCAACCTCGACCAAGGCCACCACCATCCAACTCAGCTTCGAAGCAGCTACCCCTTCGCCACCCACATCCTCAACTCGACGCCCTGACAGATCCGTCGAAGCAGCAGACCCACGAAGTCGCGCATCGCCAAAGACCGCCGGTATCCTCCTCGTCCACGCCAATCGATTCGCCTCACCCCGACAAAGCCAATGCCACCCTCAATTTCTGCTCTTACCGCCTGTAGCCCCTTTGACAGTCAACCCTAGTTGTTGCGTGCGTTTCCAGTGATGAACAAAAAGGATGTCGAACCACACAAAACCCACTCTAGATCGTGTAGCATCCTTCAAGCATTTCGAATATGTATATAACATGATTTATATGGGTTGATTTCATTTTGTATTGATTTTCTTTGTGATTTTCATTTGCTCAAAACTTTTGCTGTGATGAAGGAATGGTGCGGTGGCTCAAAGAAGGGTTTTATAGTTGTGATTGTGGTAGGTGATGTTTGTGGCTGAGAAGGAGAAGGATGTGGCCTTCCTTATGTTCACATACATTTATTTTTTATTTGATTATTGGCTTTCTAAAAATCACCACGGTTACATACGATACCTAAAAATCACCAAACTTGACATGTAGCTAGAGCTCGACATTACGGTCCCAATGAAACTGGTTTCGTCGAATTCTGACTTCGTATGCTCACACAGTGTATTTTTAACTGACAAAATACTGACTGTTTTCCACTCTAAAAATCCGTACGACCACACAGTGACTCTAAAAATCACGAAACTTGACCTCTAACAACTATTTGATATTGCGGATCCAACAAAACTAGTTTCGTCGAATTCCGACTTCGTATGCTCACACAGTGTATTTTTAAAGCTCTGGATGACCCATTTAAATATATAAATATATTTAAATATTATTAAATTAAATATTAATAAATTAATATTATCGTATATATCCATATACAATGTCGTCCGGCTCCAAAATATCACCTCAGATTTTATGACTTAATTTCCAGACTCCAGATTATCCCGATATTCAGTTCGTATCGAAAAATCGATTTATAACGTATATAAAGCGTCGCAAATTATAAAGGAATTCCACAGCGACTTTTCTGAAATTTGATTTGGACATAACTCAAAATCTACCCGACGAAATCCCGATTTTTCTCTTCCACTAGAAAGATATACTCCACCAGCTCCACACGTTTCTTGTTTCACAGTAATCCGGCTTAAAACGAATCATGTACATTCAGTTGAAGTTCGAATCGCCAAATCGCGAACTACAGCGCCATTTCAAGCTCGATTTTAATTATAAAAAAATTATAATTATACGTTCAACTATCGTTTATTTAATATATTCGTTATTTAAATAATTAAATAACTTAATTATTATACCTTACAAAACGCGCCATTACAGACTTCCCCCCTTAAAATAATTTCGTCCTCGAAATTGCTAAGTTAGAGGATGACCCTATATATTGGAACTCCTAAGATTGGTTTACCCCTTATTTCTGATTTCAACCGAACCACTTAATATCGACCGAAATATTTATTCTTCCGACTAATTAAAATTTTCAAAAATTCTGAAGATTTTCTAACACTTAAATTTTTCGGAAAATTTTGCCATAACCTCCTTTGTACAGCCCTATCGGGAAAACCACAACTCGCCTCTCTAGGCCATCTCCAATCCAAAAGAAAATCAAACAGCCAAGCGGCTTGCCAATTCGGCTCATAAATCTCATGCTTATATCAAATATGAACTTGTACCTTTTTGTCGGGCATATCAACTTTATCACTCTCACCTGTTATCAACCCAACATATACTAATGTCATCTCAACAAATTCTCCAATCTGTTTTTATCCATAAATCCAACCATTTGTTTATACCCGAGTCTAATTCAATTTCAAACCAACGTTACATTCCAAACTCTTAACCCGTCAACTTAATTCCAATCCAGATTATTCTCTAACCAAATCCCGATTTATTTAACTTGGTTCAAGTTAAATTTTAATCTAATTATTTGTTTTTACCATCTTGATTCATTTAACTTAACAAGTTAAATTTTAAATTTCAAGATTTAAATTCCTGGGTTTTATTTCAAATCAATTTCAAATCCTAACACCAATTCAAAACTTTTGAATTTCTAAACAACTTGTTTTCCTCAACACCATTTGAAAACAAAACCATTGGTAGTAATCCGCCACTTAGAAACTCGAAAATTACACCGGCGATGTATCGATCCACCCTCGGAATTATTTTCCAGTCATCCAGGTGAGTTAGATACTATATTTATTTCTAATTGAAAAACATTTTCAAAATCTCTCAGGAACTTAAAATTTCCTTATTTTAATTCCAAATTTTGATTTAAATTCAGATTTACTCATCTGATTTCACTCATATGAATTCTAGTTGGTTATGTATAACCATCTCACTATATAATCTTGCTCGATTATGATTACAACCAATACATCTAATATATAATAATTTTGATATACATATATATACCTCTATATCAAAATATACTTTGGGTAAAGTTAAATTCACTTACCCTCTTTCAAAACATATCGTGACGATCCATCGTATTCAAGTGTTTATTTACTCCTACCGATACAGTGGATCAAACTGATCGACCAGAACTCATAAACAACTCAGCCAGTGAATCTCCACAATATAAAACAGTTTTATATCAAATACAAATACGCACTCATATATATACACTCAAACTCAATCTAGGGTATTACTAACCCTATTTCTACCGAGTCACGCCACAGAGCCAAGTAATTCTTAACTTAAGCTCTGATACCAACTGTAACGGCTGGAAATTTCCGACTCCTCGAGAGTCGGAAATTCCGAGACGTTAGTGAAAGAATTTAGAAGGTGAGAAAGAAAAGATAGAACTAATAGAATAGAATAAGAAGAAGAACATCAGAATCATCAGAGTAACACGAATCTCACAGCGGAACGAATAACATATAATATATAACATAGCTTTGAAGTAAACAGTTATATATATACAATAGCACTTATCAGAATACAACACTTACAACACAGCGGAAATAACTATAGCTATAGAATCTTGCAGCCTCCTGCTCCAAGCTCTCCAAGTATATCTGTAAATCCCGACTACTTGACTGCCCGTACAAATTTAGGCACCCAAGAGTTTAGGGAAAACAACAAAGTAAACTCCGGGTCAATCATGGGACTGGTATGAGTAAAACAGTTTAAAACAGGTATAGGATATCTCATAAGACCACGCCGTGAATACGGAACGGGTTTTTCCCTTATGAGTATCTGAACAACTTTGACAAGCAATATCATTGTGATATTATAATAATGTCTAAGTACAAATAGGTATCAGTCTAGCAGAAACGCTTGCATCTCACGTTCTACATACATAGTATAAAATCATAAACCGCAGGGCGCTTATCGGAGAATGGATTCCAACAGACAAGGTATGGGAGCACCTTCTGAATAGTGTACTCTAGAGGTGATACACTCAGGGTTCAACAAGAACGTCTTGCAACCCGGCCACACATGACCGCTCACTCATTTAGCTTGAGTGTCGCGAATATATTGCCACCACAGTTATAGGCCATCAACCCGTCATCCGAAGATACAGAATCAAAAAGAAGTATAAATATGGATATTCCCTAGATCGGTGACAATACACCCTGCTTGGGAATGACCCAACTAGCCATGCTGCCTAGCCCAACTTTTGTTACTTCCTGGTGTGAGGCTAGAAGCTACGTCTATCTTCAGAACATCTGATCACCATTCACTTTGAATGCCACATCGTCATACCCGCCAAATCACAAATTGACTTATCCAAAAATAACACGGGTATACAGCTAAGAGAAACGAATTCCTCCGCCACCAAACGTGAATACGTTTGAACAGATCAACTTACGCGATCCATTGGATATACTCTGTCAGACCTTCTTCCATATACGTTGTCCTGGGACTGGACAAACCGAAGGCACTATTCAGTATATCCATCTTAGTCACTGTTATCTAAGACTTATACAACAGCCCTTGCACTTTACTCCGTCTTCAATTTATCTTTGGCAGATATTGCTCGCACCGCTTATGCCAATACATAGTGGTTCTTTGGATAATAATCCAACCGGTCTCTCCATATTAACAACGTTAAAATGGTAAAAACTTTGATAGTCTGTGATTCAACTATCAAATGAAAACATGTCGGTGTACAAACAACGATCTTATTCCCAAATGGAAATTCGATCGATCAATCATCATATGTTCATATTTCCTTATTTCATATATTTAGAAAATATATGTTATTAATCATTGGAAAACATTTCCATAGCTTATTTTCACATCACTATTATTTCGCAACTATCAGTCCCTAACTGTAACTAGTATGAGGACAATTCTCTAAGTATCAATCCTGAAGGTCGAAACCAACATCAGATCGTCACTTAGAAAACCGTTCAACTTACCCTCTCCAGTTAGTTTCTGAATTTGCTTAACTCTATTTCTTAACTTTTTATCATGAAAACATTTCATTTTCTATGTTTAGAAAACATATCTGACTATATTTGGAAAACGTTTCCAAAACTCATTTACGGATTTCCAATGAACGTTGTATAAAACATCGTTACGCTTAATCCATTAATTGCTTATTACTTAACTATATTTCAAATCAACCTTTTAGATCGAACCACAACTATTCCTTTGTCAATTCTGAAGTCAATCAAGTTGGGGTATAATTACCTCACAGACCTTAATTGAACAACGTCCTTTACTGTGAAATAGATGAAGCTCATCACTCACTTTTTACAATCATCTGTTTACGCAAATTCTCGGATTCAGGTTACGAATCCACTTCTTATATGACAGTGTTTGATTTTAACTATAACGTTATAATTCCTACTTCTGCAATGTCTAACCTAAATTATAACTTTATCTCCTAACTCGGATAATTTAACAGACACCTAATTTCTAAATCAATAACTAAATCTTGATTTAAACCCTGGAAAGTAAATAGTACTTTCCCGAATTCGCTATAATCGAATTCGACGTATAACTCTCTTTCGAATAATCTCTATTTGATTAACTCTTCTTCGAATAACCTATATTCGATTATCTCTCTTCGAATAACTCATATTCGAAATCTCTCTCTTTCGAATAAACAATATTCGATCTCTTTCTTTCGAATATGCTATATTCGAAAATCTCCTTTCGATTTACTAATCGATAACTCCTTTCGATCAAACTAAAATCGATAACCCCTTTAACTCTATTCGAATAACTAATATTCGATTTACTCTAACTCGATTAACTTAATTCTAATCGATTTACTCCATTTCGATTCAACTTAATTCAAATCGATTAACTTAACTCAAATTGATTAACTCTTTTCGAATAACTAAATTCGATCTAACTCTTCTCGAATAACTACATTCGATTAACTCAAATTGAATAACAAAAATTCAAATAATCTCTTACGTGTTTAACTCTATTCGAATAACTAATTCGAATAACTCTAATGTGTTTAACTCTATTCGAATAACTAATTCGAATAACTCTAATGTGTTTAACTCTATTCAAATATCAAATTCGAATAACTCATTTCGAATAACTAAATTCGATTAACTCTTTTAACTTTACTCGAATCACTATATTCGATTAACACCTTCTTTCGAATAACTATATTCGATTAACTCTTCGACTAACTCCTTTGGATTAACCAACTTCGAATAACTCCTTTGGATTAGCTAACTTCGAATAACTCCTTTGGATTAACTACTTCGAATAACTCCTTTGGATTAGCTAACTTCGAATAACTCCTTTAGATTTACTAACTGCGAATAACTCCTTTGGATTAACTAACTGCGAATAACTCCTTTGGATTTACTCTTCGATTAACTCCTTCGGATTAACTAACTTTGAATAACTCCTTTGGATTAACTAACTTCGAATAACTCCTTTGGATTATCTAACTTCGAATAACTCCTTTGGATTAACTCTTCGACTAACTTCTTCGGATTAACTCCTCGATTTACTAACTTCGAATAACTTCTTTGGATTAACTAACTTCGAATAACCAATATTCGATAACTACTCTTCGAATAAATAATATTCGATAACTCTTCTCAAATGAATCACATTTGATTTCTCCACTCGAATAAACTATATTCGATAACCCTTCTCAAATGAATAACATTTGATTTCTCCACTCGAATAAACTATATTCGATAACTCTTCTCTCGAATACACTATATTCGATAACTCTACTTCGTATAAGTGATATTCGACAACTCTACTCGATTAACTCTACTTGGATAACTCTAGCTGATCAACTATAACTGATCAACTCTAACTGGTTAACTCAACTGGTTAACTCGACTGGTTAACTCTAACAGATTAACTCTAACTGGTTAACTCTAACTGGTCAACTCAACTGGTTTAACCTAACTGGTTAACTCTAACTGGTTAACTCAACTGGTTAACTCTACTGGTTTAACCTAACTGGTTAATTCGTCTTGATTAACTGAACAAATCCACTCAGTTTAACTTAGCTAATTCACGTTGATTAACTCTAACCGGTTCACTTAGTTTAACTCAACTAATTCACTTCGATTAACCACTTAGTTAACTTAACTAATTCACTTCGATTAACCACTTAGTTTAACTTAACTAATTCACATCGATTAATCACTTAGTTTAACTTAACTAATTTACTTTGATAAATCACTTAGTTTAACTTAACTAATTCACTTTGATAAATCACTTAGTTTAACTTAACTAATTCACTTTGATAAATCACTTAGTTTAACTTAACTAATTCACTTTGATAAATCACTTAGTTTAACTTAACTAATTCACATCGATTAATCACTTAGTTTAACTTAACTAACTTGCTTTGATTTACTTAACCAATTACTTTGTTTACCTCGACTAACTTCGCTTTGGTTAACTTATGGTTTTTAACACACCATCTAACAACGATGAATATTTGTCCAAACACGCATAATCACAACGGATTATATACATCACATTATATGTCACAATATATAAATCACAGTAAAAATAACTGTTGAGGAATCCAGTTGGATTCCTCCAACCTGTTTCCCTGCACCACAGATGTTAGACAATACAACAACATCGATTTCACTTCACTGTGAAATATTCTGATAGCAGAATCAACATATGACTATTTAACGGTTTATATATATACGTGATATATATATATATATATATATATATATATATATATAAAATCTCTACTAACTGACTAGCAGTTCAATCAAACAGTCAACACACAGTCAAACAGTCAAACAGATAATATTTTAACAGTTCTAAGAATACAACGTGCAAATAAAACTGTTTAGAGTTTGTGAGATTTACTCACATTTGACGATCATCGTCAATGACGATAACCATCGCTTGATTCAGACAATTTATTTTGCTATAAATTGTGACGGACTCCAATCGACTCGCGGTCAGTTCCATTTTGGAGTGCTCGTCCATACGATCCCAACGCAACTTACGGTTTGTGAAACTGATAACGTATGAGAGAGATATTAATTTAACAGGTTAATACACTTTATATAAATTAAAAACTTGAATTAAAGGCTAAAATTAATGGGCCTTTACCCTCTATTAAAACGTTTGGCCCACCTGAACAAATCCAACCCGCTTCCTTTAAGTGCCAGACCCGAAAATCCTATCTTCCCCAAATTAAATCTCGTATGCCTCATGTACACCACCCGTTGACCCCATGCTTTGACCTTCTTCCACCGTTGACTCGGCCATCAACCTCGACCAAGGCCACCACCATCCAACTCAGCTTCGAAGCAGCTACCCCTTCGCCACCCACATCCTCAACTCGACGCCCTGACAGATCCGTCGAAGCAGCAGACCCACGAAGTCGCGCATCGCCAAAGACCGCCGGTATCCTCCTCGTCCACGCCAATCGATTCGCCTCACCCCGACAAAGCCAATGCCACCCTCAATTTCTGCTCTTACCGCCTGTAGCCACTTTGACAGTCAACCCTAGTTGTTGCGTGCGTTTCCAGTGATGAACAAAAAGGATGTCGAACCACACAAAACCCACTCTAGATCGTGTAGCATCCTTCAAGCATTTCGAATATGTATATAACATGATTTATAGGGGTTGATTTCATTTTGTATTGATTTTCTTTGTGATTTTCATTTGCTCAAAACTTTTGCTGTGATGAAGGAATGGTGCGGTGGCTCAAAGAAGGGTTTTATAGTTGTGATTGTGGTAGGTGATGTTTGTGGCTGAGAAGGAGAAGGATGTGGCCTTCCTTATGTTCACATACATTTATTTTTTATTTGATTATTGGCTTTCTAAAAATCACCACGGTTACATACGATACCTAAAAATCACCAAACTTGACATGTAGCTAGAGCTCGACATTACGGTCCCAATGAAACTGGTTTCGTCGAATTCCGACTTCGTATGCTCACACAGTGTATTTTTAACTGACAAAATACTGACTGTTTTCCACTCTAAAAATCCGTACGACCACACAGTGACTCTAAAAATCACGAAACTTGACCTCTAACAACTATTTGATATTGCGGATCCAACAAAACTAGTTTCGTCGAATTCCGACTTCGTATGCTCACACAGTGTATTTTTAAAGCTCTGGATGACCCATTTAAATATATAAATATATTTAAATATTATTAAATTAAATATTAATAAATTAATATTATCGTATATATCCATATACAATGTCGTCCGGCTCCAAAATATCACCTCAGATTTTATGACTTAATTTCCAGACTCCAGATTATCCCGATATTCAGTTCGTATCGAAAAATCGATTTATAACGTATATAAAGCATCGCAAATTATAAAGGAATTCCACAGCGACTTTTCTGAAATTTGATTTGGACATAACTCAAAATCTACCCGACGAAATCCCGATTTTTCTCTTCCACTAGAAAGATATACTCCACCAGCTCCACACGTTTCTTGTTTCACAGTAATCCGGCTTAAAACGAATCATGTACATTCAGTTGAAGTTCGAATCGCCAAATCGCGAACTATAGCGCCATTTCAAGCTCGATTTTAATTATAAAAAAATTATAATTATACGTTCAACTATCGTTTATTTAATATATTCGTTATTTAAATAATTAAATAACTTAATTATTATACCTTACAAAACGCGCCATTACAGACTTCCCCCCTTAAAATAATTTCGTCCTCGAAATTGCTAAGTTAGAGGATGACCCTATATATTGGAACTCCTAAGATTGGTTTACCCCTTATTTCTGATTTCAACCGAACCACTTAATATCGACCGAAATATTTATTCTTCCGACTAATTAAAATTTTCAAAAATTCTGAAGATTTTCTAACACTTAAATTTTTCGGAAAATTTTGCCATAACCTCCTTTGTACAGCCCTATCGGGAAAACCACAACTCGCCTCTCTAGGCCATCTCCAATCCAAAAGAAAATCAAACAGCCAAGCGGCTTGCCAATTCGGCTCATAAATCTCATGCTTATATCAAATATGAACTTGTACCTTTTTGTCGGGCATATCAACTTTATCACTCTCACCTGTTATCAACCCAACATATACTAATGTCATCTCAACAAATTCTCCAATCTGTTTTTATCCATAAATCCAACCATTTGTTTATACCCGAGTCTAATTCAATTTCAAACCAACGTTACATTCCAAACTCTTAACCCGTCAACTTAATTCCAATCCAGATTATTCTTTAACCAAATCCCGATTTATTTAACTTGGTTCAAGTTAAATTTTAATCTACTTATTTGTTTTTACCATCTTGATTCATTTAACTTAACAAGTTAAATTTTAAATTTCAAGATTTAAATTCCTGAGTTTTATTTCAAATCAATTTCAAATCCTAACACCAATTCAAAACTTTTGAATTTCTAAACAACTTGTTTTCCTCAACACCATTTGAAAACAAAACCATTGGTAGTAATCCGCCACTTAGAAACTCGAAAATTACACCGGCGATGTATCGATCCATCCTCGGAATTATTTTCCAGTCATCCAGGTGAGTTAGATACTATATTTATTTCTAATTGAAAAACATTTTCAAAATCTCCCAGGAACTTAAAATTTCCTTATTTTAATTCCAAATTTTGATTTAAATTCAGATTTACTCATCTGATTTCACTCATATGAATTCTAGTTGGTTATGTATAACCATCTCACTATATAATCTTGCTCGATTATGATTACAACCAATACATCTAATATATAATAATTTTGATATACATATATATACCTCTATATCAAAATATACTTTGGGTAAAGTTAAATTCACTTACCCTCTTTCAAAACATATCGTGACGATCCATCGTATTCAAGTGTTTATTTACTCCTACCGATACAGTGGATCAAACTGATCGACCAGAACTCATAAACAACTCAGCCAGTGAATCTCCACAATATAAAACAGTTTTATATCAAATACAAATACGCACTCATATATATACACTCAAACTCAATCTAGGGTATTACTAACCCTATTTCTACCGAGTCACGCCACAGAGCCAAGTAATTCTTAACTTAAGCTCTGATACCAACTGTAACGGCTGGAAATTTCCGACTCCTCGAGAGTCGGAAATTCCGAGACGTTAGTGAAAGAATTTAGAAGGTGAGAAAGAAAAGATAGAACTAATAGAATAGAAGAAGAAGAAGAAGAACATCAGAATCATCAGAGTAACACGAATCTCACAGCGGAACGAATAACATATAATATATAACATAGCTTTGAAGTAAACAGTTATATATATACAATAGCACTTATCAGAATACAACACTTACAACACAGCGGAAATAACTATAGCTATAGAATCTTGCAGCCTCCTGCTCCAAGCTCTCCAAGTATATCTGTAAATCCCGACTACTTGACTGCCCGTACAAATTTAGGCACCCAAGAGTTTAGGGAAAACAACAAAGTAAACTCCGGGTCAGTCATGGGACTGGTATGAGTAAAACAGTTTAAAACAGGTATAGGATATCTCATAAGACCACGCCGTGAATACGGAACGGGTTTTTCCCTTATGAGTATCTGAACAACTTTGACAAGCAATATCATTGTGATATTATAATAATGTCTAAGTACAAATAGGTATCAGTCTAGCAGAAACGCTTGCATCTCACGTTCTACATACATAGTATAAAATCATAAACCGCAGGGCGCTTATCGGAGAATGGATTCCAACAGACAAGGTATGGGAGCACCTTCTGAATAGTGTACTCTAGAGGTGATACACTCAGGGTTCAACAAGAACGTCTTGCAACCCGGCCACACATGACCGCTCACTCATTTAGCTTGAGTGTCGCGAATATATTGCCACCACGTTTATAGGCCATCAACCCGTCATCCGAAGATACAGAATCAAAAAGAAGTATAAATATGGATATTCCCTAGATCGGTGACAATACACCCTGCTTGGGAATGACCCAACTAGCCATGCTGCCTAGCCCAACTTTTGTTACTTCCTGGTGTGAGGCTAGAAGCTACGTCTATCTTCAGAACATCTGATCACCATTCACTTTGAATGCCACATCGTCATACCCGCCAAATCACAAATTGACTTATCCAAAAATAACACGGGTATACAGCTAAGAGAAACGAATTCCTCCGCCACCAAACGTGAATACGTTTGAACAGATCAACTTACGCGATCCATTGGATATACTCTGTCAGACCTTCTTCCATATACGTTGTCCTGGGACTGGACAAACCGAAGGCACTATTCAGTATATCCATCTTAGTCACTGTTATCTAAGACTTATACAACAGCCCTTGCACTTTACTCCGTCTTCAATTTATCTTTGGCAGATATTGCTCGCACCGCTTATGCCAATACATAGTGGTTCTTTGGATAATAATCCAACCGGTCTCTCCATATTAACAACGTTAAAATGGTAAAAACTTTGATAGTCTGTGATTCAACTATCAAATGAAAACATGTCGGTGTACAAACAACGATCTTATTCCCAAATGGAAATTCGATCGATCAATCATCATATGTTCATATTTCCTTATTTCATATATTTAGAAAATATATGTTATTAATCATTGGAAAACATTTCCATAGCTTATTTTCACATCACTATTATTTCGCAACTATCAGTCCCTAACTGTAACTAGTATGAGGACAATTCTCTAAGTATCAATCCTGAAGGTCGAAACCAACATCAGATCGTCACTTAGAAAACCGTTCAACTTACCCTCTCCAGTTAGTTTCTGAATTTGCTTAACTCTATTTCTTAACTTTTTATCATGAAAACATTTCATTTTCTATGTTTAGAAAACATATCTGACTATATTTGGAAAACGTTTCCAAAACTCATTTACGGATTTCCAATGAACGTTGTATAAAACATCGTTACGCTTAATCCATTAATTGCTTATTACTTAACTATATTTCAAATCAACCTTTTAGATCGAACCACAACTATTCCTTTGTCAATTCTGAAGTCAATCAAGTTGGGGTATAATTACCTCACAGACCTTAATTGAACAACGTCCTTTACTGTGAAATAGATGAAGCTCATCACTCACTTTTTACAATCATCTGTTTACGCAAATTCTCGGATTCAGGTTACGAATCCACTTCTTATATGACAGTGTTTGATTTTAACTATAACGTTATAATTCCTACTTCTGCAATGTCTAACCTAAATTATAACTTTATCTCCTAACTCGGATAATTTAACAGACACCTAATTTCTAAATCAATAACTAAATCTTGATTTAAACCCTGGAAAGTAAATAGTACTTTCCCGAATTCGCTATAATCGAATTCGACGTATAACTCTCTTTCGAATAATCTCTATTTGATTAACTCTTCTTCGAATAACCTATATTCGATTATCTCTCTTCGAATAACTCATATTCGAAATCTCTCTCTTTCGAATAAACAATATTCGATCTCTTTCTTTCGAATATGCTATATTCGAAAATCTCCTTTCGATTTACTAATCGATAACTCCTTTCGATCAAACTAAAATCGATAACCCCTTTAACTCTATTCGAATAACTAATATTCGATTTACTCTAACTCGATTAACTTAATTCTAATCGATTTACTCCATTTCGATTCAACTTAATTCAAATCGATTAACTTAACTCAAATTGATTAACTCTTTTCGAATAACTAAATTCGATCTAACTCTTCTCGAATAACTACATTCGATTAACTCAAATTGAATAACAAAAATTCAAATAATCTCTTACGTGTTTAACTCTATTCGAATAACTAATTCGAATAACTCTAATGTGTTTAACTCTATTCGAATAACTAATTCGAATAACTCTAATGTGTTTAACTCTATTCAAATATCAAATTCGAATAACTCATTTCGAATAACTAAATTCGATTAACTCTTTTAACTTTACTCGAATCACTATATTCGATTAACACCTTCTTTCGAATAACTATATTCGATTAACTCTTCGACTAACTCCTTTGGATTAACCAACTTCGAATAACTCCTTTGGATTAGCTAACTTCGAATAACTCCTTTGGATTAACTACTTCGAATAACTCCTTTGGATTAGCTAACTTCGAATAACTCCTTTAGATTTACTAACTGCGAATAACTCCTTTGGATTAACTAACTGCGAATAACTCCTTTGGATTTACTCTTCGATTAACTCCTTCGGATTAACTAACTTTGAATAACTCCTTTGGATTAACTAACTTCGAATAACTCCTTTGGATTATCTAACTTCGAATAACTCCTTTGGATTAACTCTTCGACTAACTTCTTCGGATTAACTCCTCGATTTACTAACTTCGAATAACTTCTTTGGATTAACTAACTTCGAATAACCAATATTCGATAACTACTCTTCGAATAAATAATATTCAATAACTCTTCTCAAATGAATCACATTTGATTTCTCCACTCGAATAAACTATATTCGATAACCCTTCTCAAATGAATAACATTTGATTTCTCCACTCGAATAAACTATATTCGATAACTCTTCTCTCGAATACACTATATTCGATAACTCTACTTCGTATAAGTGATATTCGACAACTCTACTCGATTAACTCTACTTGGATAACTCTACTTGGATAACTCTAGCTGATCAACTCTAACTGATCAACTCTAACTGGTTAACTCAACTGGTTAACTCGACTGGTTAACTCTAACAGATTAACTCTAACTGGTTAACTCTAACTGGTCAACTCAACTGGTTTAACCTAACTGGTTAACTCTAACTGGTTAACTCAACTGGTTAACTCTACTGGTTTAACCTAACTGGTTAATTCGTCTTGATTAACTGAACAAATCCACTCAGTTTAACTTAGCTAATTCACGTTGATTAACTCTAACCGATTCACTTAGTTTAACTCAACTAATTCACTTCGATTAACCACTTAGTTAACTTAACTAATTCACTTCGATTAACCACTTAGTTTAACTTAACTAATTCACATCGATTAATCACTTAGTTTAACTTAACTAATTTACTTTGATAAATCACTTAGTTTAACTTAACTAATTCACTTTGATAAATCACTTAGTTTAACTTAACTAATTCACTTTGATAAATCACTTAGTTTAACTTAACTAATTCACTTTGATAAATCACTTAGTTTAACTTAACTAATTCATATCGATTAATCACTTAGTTTAACTTAACTAACTTGCTTTGATTTACTTAACCAATTACTTTGTTTACCTCGACTAACTTCGCTTTGGTTAACTTATGGTTTTTAACACACCATCTAACAACGATGAATATTTGTCCAAACACGCATAATCACAACGGATTATATACATCACATTATATGTCACAATATATAAATCACAGTAAAAATAACTGTTGAGGAATCCAGTTGGATTCCTCCAACCTGTTTCCCTGCACCACAGATGTTAGACAATACAACAACATCGATTTCACTTCACTGTGAAATATTCTGATAGCAGAATCAACATATGACTATTTAACGGTTTATATATATACGTGATATATATATATATATATAATCTCTACTAACTGACTAGCAGTTCAATCAAACAGTCAACACACAGTCAAACAGTCAAACAGATAATATTTTAACAGTTCTAAGAATACAACGTGCAAATAAAACTGTTTAGAGTTTGTGAGATTTACTCACATTTGACGATCATCGTCAATGACGATAACCATCGCTTGATTCAGACAATTTATTTTGCTATAAATTGTGACGGACTCCAATCGACTCGCGGTCAGTTCCATTTTGGAGTGCTCGTCCATACGATCCCAACGCAACTTACGGTTTGTGAAACTGATAACGTATGAGAGAGATATTAATTTAACAGGTTAATACACTTTATATAAATTAAAAACTTGAATTAAAGGCTAAAATTAATGGGCCTTTACCCTCTATTAAAACGTTTGGCCCACCTGAACAAATCCAACCCGCTTCCTTTAAGTGCCAGACCCGAAAATCCTATCTTCCCCAAATTAAATCTCGTATGCCTCATGTACACCACCCGTTGACCCCATGCTTTGACCTTCTTCCACCGTTGACTCGGCCATCAACCTCGACCAAGGCCACCACCATCCAACTCAGCTTCGAAGCAGCTACCCCTTCGCCACCCACATCCTCAACTCGACGCCCTGACAGATCCGTCGAAGCAGCAGACCCACGAAGTCGCGCATCGCCAAAGACCGCCGGTATCCTCCTCGTCCACGCCAATCGATTCGCCTCACCCCGACAAAGCCAATGCCACCCTCAATTTCTGCTCTTACCGCCTGTAGCCCCTTTGACAGTCAACCGTAGTTGTTGCGTGCGTTTCCAGTGATGAACAAAAGGATGTCGAACCACACAAAACCCACTCTAGATCGTGTAGCATCCTTCAAGCATTTCGAATATGTATATAACATGATTTATAGGGGTTGATTTCATTTTGTATTGATTTTCTTTGTGATTTTCATTTGCTCAAAACTTTTGCTGTGATGAAGGAATGGTGCGGTGGCTCAAAGAAGGGTTTTATAGTTGTGATTGTGGTAGGTGATGTTTGTGGCTGAGAAGGAGAAGGATGTGGCCTTCCTTATGTTCACATACATTTATTTTTTATTTGATTATTGGCTTTCTAAAAATCACCACGGTTACATACGATACCTAAAAATCACCAAACTTGACATGTAGCTAGAGCTCGACATTACGGTCCCAATGAAACTGGTTTCGTCGAATTCCGACTTCGTATGCTCACACAGTGTATTTTTAACTGACAAAATACTGACTGTTTTCCACTCTAAAAATCCGTACGACCACACAGTGACTCTAAAAATCACGAAACTTGACCTCTAACAACTATTTGATATTGCGGATCCAACAAAACTAGTTTCGTCGAATTCCGACTTCGTATGCTCACACAGTGTATTTTTAAAGCTCTGGATGACCCATTTAAATATATAAATATATTTAAATATTATTAAATTAAATATTAATAAATTAATATTATCGTATATATCCATATACAATGTCGTCCGGCTCCAAAATATCACCTCAGATTTTATGACTTAATTTCCAGACTCCAGATTATCCCGATATTCAGTTCGTATCGAAAAATCGATTTATAACGTATATAAAGCGTCGCAAATTATAAAGGAATTCCACAGCGACTTTTCTGAAATTTGATTTGGACATAACTCAAAATCTACCCGACGAAATCCCGATTTTTCTCTTCCACTAGAAAGATATACTCCACCAGCTCCACACGTTTCTTGTTTCACAGTAATCCGGCTTAAAACGAATCATGTACATTCAGTTGAAGTTCGAATCGCCAAATCGCGAACTGCAGCGCCATTTCAAGCTCGATTTTAATTATAAAAAAATTATAATTATACGTTCAACTATCGTTTATTTAATATATTCGTTATTTAAATAATTAAATAACTTAATTATTATACCTTACAAAACGCGCCATTACAGAGAAGGCCAAAACCAACATCAGATCAATACCCTAGAAACCATTCAACTTAACTAATCTCCAGTTAGTTTCTGATTTTCTTAACTCCTTTGGGTCTAAGAATAGTATTATTGAAGATACCGTTCACGACAACCCAAAATCACATTCTATTAATAATCGGGTTAAAGAACGAGTGTTATTTAAAACACCGTTCACGATAAACCCAAGAATCAATTCGAATTCAATTCCAATTAAATATTATTTAATTGGTACACTTCATTAAGTCTAAATAAAATATTTAATCTTTTTCTCAACTGGGCTTAAGAACGGTGTTAATGAAGACACCATTAACGACAAACCCAAATCACGTTTGATATTAAATACAAGGCTATGAATAGAAAATATATCGGCTTATATTCCATATCAAATTCTATGACCAACAAATATCGTATTGGAAATAACGATATATATATATATATCTTTCAAATTTCCATAACAATATCTGTATAATCACGAAATCCAACATCGAAGTAATCCAAAGACAATTTCGATTCAAATCCATTCCAATTCAATTATTAGAAATTCTGGTTACTTTTAAAACCCTTTTCAAATTCAATTTATTTATTTAAAAATAAATAGAATTATAATTCTAGTTCAAAACTAGTTCATTTCGATAAAAATCTATTTTTATCTTTTCAAATATGGAGTTTTTCATCCGAAATCTTCACAAATCATTTCTTATGATTTTACACAAATTATTACTATTTTTAATAATTTTATCAAGGCCCGCACAGTCGATTTCCATCAACGGCCATCGAACTACACTTACAGCGACCTTTTCCAAATTTGATTTGGACATAATTCCAAATCCAACCGTTAGATTTCAAATTTCTAATCTTCATTAGAAAGCTCTTTTCGATACGAACCCAACGGTTCCGGTTTCAGGAGAATCCGACGGTCGGATCTTCTGTAATATCCGTTCGAAGTCAATGTTCGGAATTCGCGAACTACCGCGGCGCGGCGCGTTCTATTCAGGCCATTATGTTTTATATATAATATATATAATATATACTTCGTCTATTTCCTTTTAAAACGTATTTTATAAATCGTTTTAAATTCGTTTTCAAAACGATTTCAACTTCCTTTTCAAATTCAAATCAAAATCGAAATTTTCAACATAAATTCATTTTAAATTCACTTCAAATTGATTTCAATTCAAATTGGTTTTCAGTTCAATTTCAATACGTTTTAAACTCGATTCAAAACGATTTCAATTCTATTTCAATTTAATTCGAATTTCTATTCTATTCAGTTTAATTCGAATTTCAATTCTTTTCAATTTAATTCGAATTTCTATTCTTTTCAATATAATTCGAATTTCATTTCAAAATATTCGATTTTGAAATCACTTTTCAATATTCATTATAAATATCGTTCACGTTAAAATGGCGTCAATCTAATCAACACGGCTTCATATATCCTATTTTCAAATATTCTATTTCAAATATTTCTTTTTCAAATATTTCTATTCAAATATTTCTTTTTCAAAACTGGAATGAGGCCCAATCAATTATCATATAATGTTAATTATATGGATCTTCTACAACACATGTATACAATAACAACGATGAATAATCAACAATCATCCAAAGTGCATTCTACACTATATAAGCATCAAATATAAATATTTAACGCTCATAACAGTCTGTCCATCAATCGATCGACATACAACTAAACAATTGGGATTAGTGTACGTCAAATATCATCCCAATACCCGTGTGGGGTTTCAAACAATCAAACAGAGATTTTATTTGTGCAGTTGGGCGATGTGTAAAATTTATCGTCCCAATCAATATCAGTCGAATGTGTGTATATAAACAAATCGTCTGATTTGTTTATTTTTATTTCATTTCATATATACGTTAAAATTCTATTTTTAACCATAAAATATTTTAACTATATAAATATTTTATTTCACATCACACAATCAACTACACATCAAAATCAAACAAACATACAAGCCGTCCATGGTCTGTGGACGTCGGGTGTCGGGTGCTACTAAACACCGTCTGCATCCTAGTATATATTTTAACTAGAAATAAATTTAAAAGTGAGAAGTTCTCACAGAGGGTTCCACTCCGCCGTGCTTTGCTGTTGAACTGCTGAACTATCTGGATCGGTTTGAAATTCCAATGCAGTCCTTTCCACGCTGTTCATATAAAAATTATATTTTTATTGCTATATTTACAACGCTTCTATCTACATAAAAATTATATTGTTATATTTCTATTTCCAATATAAAGATCGAATTTTTACTAGTTCTATAATATAAAAATCGTATTTTTACTTTACTAAAAATCATATTTTTTTCAAAGCTAAAAATCACTTTTCCTAAGCCATCAAAATCAAACTTTTATATAGCTATTCATTTATTAAAAGTCAAATTTCTATATGGTTCTTTGCAAAATAAAAATCAAATTTTTATATAGTGTTTTATAAAATAAAAATCAAATTTTTACCGTTTTAAAAATCGAATCTTTATCGTATAAAAATTAAATCATTACCATATAAAAGATCTCATCTTTATCAATGCATATTACTTTAAATAAAATTAGAAAAGAAAGAAAAATAAAAAACTCACGGTTTTATTTGTTCTGGACGCCGGAGGGGGTATCACTGCGGCTAAGGAGGGAGGGGGGAGGCTGGTGCCGTCGCAGGTGGTGGGGAGGGCTGCTACGGTGGTTGGCGGCAAGGCAAGGGGACCCGCGGTGGCTTGCGAGGTTGGTGACGGCCTCGAGATGGAGGGAACGGAGGTGCTGACCTCGGTCTTGAGATGGAGGAGGAGAAGTCGAAGGAGGAGCGGAGGATAGAGGCGGAGGGGGGAGCGGTCGCCAGGCGGCTAGGGCTGAGGATCGACGGTGAATTTGGGGAAGCGGGTTTGAAAATAAAAGAAAGGGGTTGACCGCTAATGAAGGGAGAGGGAGGTAGTTAAAGGGGAAAATAAATATTTAATTTAAAATTATTTTATCTCCTCAAAAGTAGCTTTCTAACACAAACTCAAAATCAAACCCACCAACTGTCGCCCCTAGCTATTTACCCCCATTCCGAACACAATGGGATAAGTATTGTGAGCCAATTCTATCGTTTTGATAGGTTTTTATTTAAATTTACATTTAAATCATTATATTGAATTTTAAACGTACATTTCAATTTACCAGGGCCACATACGGATCCCAAAAATTACAGAAAAAATATTTCTAGCTTCGTATTGACGATACGATTCTAACAAAACTAGTTTCATCGAATTATGAGACCGTTTGAAAAATGGCCATTTTCCAGTCGATTAAAATCAACTGAAACTAGTCAAACACGTTTTCCTTTGCCACGCTCACATATTGATTCGAAAAATTACGAAATTTGGAATCTAGCAATAACTTGACATCGCGGATCCAACAAAAGTGGTTTCGTCGAAATCCGAGGTCGTTTGCAAAATTGCTATTTTCAAGGGCCGAAATTCCATAGCGACTATTCTGAATTTTCAACTGGACATATCTTTTTATCCCCGCTATGAAATTTTAATTTTTCGGATTCGTTGGAAAGATATTCATAAATAGATTCTAATATTTTTGGTTTCACTAAAACCCGGTTTATTTTGCACCTGGTATGTTCAATTGAAATTTGAAATCGAATTATCGAACTACCGCGCCATTTTCAATTCCTTTTATATTTTAAAATAATTATTTATATTCTAATGGCTATTCGAATAAATATATACGTTCGAATTCCATTCAAAATAATTTTTCGTCGATATTATTTAAAATAATCCATTTTAAATAATCAAAATTCGCTAAAATTGCCAAAATAAAAAAAATTTAAATTGGCTCGGATTTCTGGGTTATTACAATCTCCCCCACTTAAAACTTTTCGTCCCCGCAAAGGAACGAAGCCGAAAGTTGTTTAACTATTCAACTCAACTTTCATTATTTTGACTACGGCTTAAGTTCTTCAACTTTTCAGTTTATAAGAACTTTTCAAATTTTTCAAAAATTTGGCTAACACCCTAAATTTCCGAAAAATTTCGCCATAACCTCCCCTGCACCGGGAGCACCGGGAAAATCCCGAAATTGCTATACAGGCCCTCTGATCTCAAAAAGAAAAAGAAAAAGCCAAGCGGCTAGCCAATAGGCTCATAAAATCATCATCACCCAAACAAAACAGTAAATTATGGTAAACATGTACCTATTTGTCGGGCAAACAATTTTATTCTTCTTCTCTAGCCTCCTTGCTATGACCTGTTCAATGTAAGTACATGTACATGCATGCAAATGCGACAAATTTACAATTCACTTTTTGGCTAATTTGGCTAAATGGTTAAAAAAAAAATTAATTAATCAACCAATAATCAACAACACAACCATCAATCAATTAGTTGATTAGCTTTTGAAATTCATAACTTTGATATCTAGTCAAAAATCACATTTTTGATGCCAAATCACAACAATAGGCCCTATCTAGTTTCGGTTCTCACACCAGTCAATTGGAAATATATAGAAATCTCACTTTCGAAACTCGAAAATAAATACTAGCGATGGTGCCTCGTCACCAGAATTATCCCCGGGCACTAGAGTGCGATTCTATAACTATCCAATACATTAAAACTTCGAATACACGTTTGCAAGACATATATGCAAAATCTCTATATATTGGATTGTCCAAATTCATATAAATAAATAATCAAATACGAGTAATTGATTTAAATTTTCAAAATAAACTTTGTTTTCATTTTCAAAAAATATACTCTTCACACTCGTTCTAGGATACTACTGATCCCATCTCTAACGAGTCATTCCCATTGGATATTACTAATCCAATTTCTGATGAATTCTTTCGTATGGTTCTAATGTGTCTTGTCCTCTGAGCTTTGTAAACCAAAGCACTGATACCACGCTGAAATGGCCCGAACTTCCCCGGTGGGGAAAGCCCGGATTGAGTCGAGAACAAGCCACATCAGGACGCAGACGGAAGAACATTTCATAGTATATTACAACAATTCATCAGAATACAAGAATATACAGAGTATAAACAAATAATATACATTCGATAAATATCAGAGATTACAATACATTACAGAGCAGCAGAAAATAATACAAAATACAACTGAAGGAGATACACGGATACAAAACTTTCCGAATATCGTTCCAACTGTAAACCAGGATCCTGTGAATATAAATCTGCAAAACCAAAACTACTAGCTGCCCGTTCAAAATAAGGGAACCCAGAGTTGAGGTTAAACCAATAAACTCCAGGTCAGTCATGGGACTGGTGTGAGAACTAAAACAGTTCTTCAAAACTTTACTTTAAATCAGATATATCAAGGGACCACGCCGTATAACACGGAACGGGTTTCCTCCCAAGAATACCAGTGCATATAACAAAACAGCGCAATGCTTTTTGGAAAAATGAAGCTATTATAAGACCCAGGTCCTATCACACAATGCAACGCAAGCCAGGGGATAGGGTTTTCCCTTATAATAGCCAAACATGCTTAGTACGTTTAAAACAAATCATTTGATACTATTATAAGTGTATAGTGTCAAAACAATTTCAAATCATAAGTATCAATCATAGACGGCATGGGTACCATATATCATGTCACCATACTAGTTCTACAATTAAAACCGCAAAATCACGTATTTGGAAATTGGATTTCCGTCATGAACCAAGGCAAAAGATAGTCCTTACCGAATTCGAGACGCTCTAGCCCGTGTCTTAGGCACAGCCGCAACCGTACCTTGAATCGTCAGGGCCGGTCCACACGAAATGGATTATAATGCCTGAACAATGTGTTTCTCTGCCCTATGGGGCGTCAATGAGCCAACAAATGACTCCATCGGACCCGGATCGTCCGATCTAACCGAGGCGCCTCGCAATAGTAACAACCACATAAGTCAAACTCGTCAGGGCGTGTAAAACCACTGACGCCACTTCTAGCTAGAAAGAAAACGCACGCCCCCCCGAGGTCCTTTCTCCCGTTTCTGGTTCATACCGGGGTGTGAGGTTCGCGAATTCACGTTGTACACAAAGCTACGCTACACAGGCGGTGCTTTGATCATCACCACAAGATTTTGCTTTTCAACATAAGCCCTGATCACTGCATCTTAGCATGCCACACAGGCAATTCACACCGTGCAACTGATGGCTATCAATCACACAGAATAAATTCCAATGTCAGACACACTGTCCATTTGCAAGTCCGTTCTAGGTCTGAACGAAACCAGAGGCACTATATACCTCGCAAACCCTTCGATCTCCACGTACGTCTGGACGATCACCACTCATTATCCATATTTCGGGATGCCTCCCAATCAGGACATCAGTTACCATCCAAACGAGGTGAAAATCTCCGGTCTTCGACCATCGTCTTCATCTTCGATTTCTTATCGTCGATTCAGTTATTCAGAATGGGATAAACCCGGTCTTTCTGAGCAACTCGCGTATATAATAAACAAGTGTTACACAAACACAACATACGCCTCATTCCAATTCATCAGTCACTAACCGTAAATTAACAAGAGAACAATTCCCCAAATATTAACCCCAAAGGCCGAAACCAACATCAGATCAATACCTAGGAAACCGTTCTGCTTAGCTAACCTACAGTTAGTTTCTAAATTTCACATTCTTAGGGAAAGGTTCCCATTAATTTTATCAAAGATAAATTCTTTTAAATTTATTCTTTAATCTTCCTTTGAATATCAATTCAAACTAGTCGGGATTAACGAACCTTACCGAAGTAATCATTTGTTTTAATTTCCCAATCCCAACCTATTCATCCCATGAAGTAATACTGGTAATACTTCATATCTAACACCACGGTGTTATCGGTAAATTCAATTACCATTTCACGTTCAAATCTAATTAAAGATTTAACTACCGCTTGGAGTAAAACTTGTGATACTCCATTCTCGATCTTTTCAATCTAATTAAAGATTCATTAAAACTCCACTTAGTTTTAATCTTTGACAGGGTTAAAGAATCAGTGTCATTTAAAACACGGTTCACGATAAACCCCAAAATCACATCACATTTCAATCAGTCCCTAACCGTAAATTAGCAAGTGAGGAATTCCCTAAGTATTAACCCCGAAGGCCGAAACCAACATCAGATCAATACCCTAGAAACCATTCAACTTAACTAATCTCCAGTTAGTTTCTGATTTTCTTAACTCCTTTGGGTCTAAGAACAGTATTATTGAAGATACCGTTCACGACAACCCAAACTCACATTCTATTAATTATCGGGTTAAAGAACGAGTGTTATTTAAAACACCGTTCACGATAAACCCAAGAATCAATTCGAATTCAATTCCAATTAAATATTATTTAATTGGTACACTTCATTAAATCTAAATAAAAGATTTAATCTTTTTCTCAACTGGGCTTAAGAACAGTGTTAATGAAGACACCATTCATGACAAACCCAAATCACGTTTGATATTAAATACAAGGCTCTAAATAGAAAATATATCGGCTTATATTCCATATCAAATTCTACGACCAACAAATATCATATTGGAAATAACGATATATATATATATATATATATATATATATATATATATATATATATATATATCTTTCAAATTTCCATAAAAATATCTGTATAATCACGAAATCCAACATCAAAGTAATCCAAAGACAATTTCGATTCAAATCCATTCCATTTCAATTACTGGAAATTCTGGTTACTTTTAAAACCCTTTTCAAATTCAATTTATTTATTTAAAAATAAATAGAATTATAATTCTAGTTCAAAACTAGTTCATTTCTATAAAAATCTATTTTTATCTTTTCAAATATGGAGTTTTTCATCCCAAATCTTCACAAATCATTTCTTATGATTTTACACAAATTATTACTATTTTTAATAATTTTATCAAGGCCCGCACAGTCGATTTCTATCAACGGCCATCGAACTACACTTACAGCGACTTTTTCCAAATTTGATTTGGACATAATTCCAAATCCAACCGTTAGATTTCAAATTTCTAATATTTATTAAAAAGCTCTTTTCGATACGAACCCAACAGTTCCGGTTTTAGGAGAATCCGACGGTCGGATCTCCCGTAATATCTTTCGAAGTCAAAGGTCGAAATTGGCGAACTACCGCGGCGCGGGGCGTTCTATTCAGGCCATTATATTATATATATAATATATATACTTCGTCGATTTCCTTTTAAAACGTGTTTTATAAATCGTTTTAAATTCGTTTTCAAAACAATTTCAACTTCCTTTTCAAATTCAAATCAAAATCGAATTTTTCAACATAAATTCATTTTAAATTTACTTCAAATGGATTTCAATTCAAATCGGTTTTCAGTTCAAATTCAATACGTTTTAAACTCGATTCAAAACGATTTCAATTCTATTTAAATCTAATTTGAATTTCAATTCTATTCAGTTTAATTCGAATTTCAATTCTTTTCAATTTAATTCGAATTTCTATTCTTTTCAATATAATTCGAATTTCATTTCAAAATATTTGATTTTGAAATCACTTTTCAATATTTATTATAAAAACGAATATAATCGATATAAATATCGTTCACGTCAAAATGGCGTCAATCTAATCAACACGGCTTCATATATCCTATTTTCAAATATTCTATTTCAAATATTTCTTTTTCAAATATTTCTTTTTCAAATATTTCATTTTCAAAACTGGAATGAGGCCCAATCAATTACCATATAATGTTAATTATATGGATCTTCTACAACACATGTATACAATAACAACGATGAATAATCAACCATCATCCAAAGTGCATTCTACACTGTATATGCATCAAATATAAATATTTAACGCTCATAACAGTCTGTCCATCAATCGATCGACATACAACTAAACAATCGGGATTAGTGTACGTCAAATATCATCCCAATACCCGTGTGGGGTTTCAAACAATCAAACACAGATTTTATTTGTGCAGTTGGGCGATGTGTAAAATTTATCGTCCCAGTCAATATCAGTCAAATGTGTGTATATAAACAAATCGTCTGATTTGTTTATTTTTATTTCATTTCATATATACGTTAAAATTCTATTTTTAACCATAAAATATTTTAACTATATAAATATTTTATTTCACATCACACAATCAACTACACATCACAATCAAACAAACATACAAGCCGTCCATGGTCTGTGGACGTCGGGTGTCGGGTGCTACTAAACACTGTCTGCATCCTAGTATATATTTTAACTAGAAATAAATTTAAAAGTGAAAAGTTCTCATAGAGGGTTCCACTCCGCTGTGCTTTGCTGTTGAACTGCTGAACCATCTGGATCGGTTTGAAATTCCAATGCAGTACTTTCCACGCTGTTCATATAAAAATTATATTTTTATTGCTATATTTACAATGCTTCTATCTACATAAAAATTATATTTTTATATTTCTATTTCCAATATAAAGATCGAATTTTTACTAGTTATATAATATAAAAATCGTATTTTTACTTTACTAAAAATCATATTTTTTTCAAAGCTAAAAATCACTTTTCCTAAGCCATCAAAATCAAACTTTTATATAGCTATTCATTTATTAAAAATCAAATTTCTATATGGTTCTTTGCAAAATAAAAATCAAATTTTTATATAGTGTTTTATAAAATAAAAATCAAATTTTTACTGTTTTAAAAATCGAATCTTTATCGTATAAAAATTAAATCATTACCATATAAAATATCTCATCTTTATCAATGCATATTACTTTAAATAAAATTAGAAAAGAAAGAAAACTAAAATAAAAAACTCACGGTTTTATTTGTTCTGGACGCCGGAGGGGGTATCACTGCGGCTAAGGAGGGAGGGGGAGGCTGGTGCCGTCGCAGGTGGTGGGGAGGGCTGCTACGGTGGTTGGCGGCAAGGCAAGGGGACCCGCGGTGGCTTGCAAGGTTGGTGACGACCTCGAGATGGAGGGAATGGAGGTGCTGACCTCGGTCTTGAGATGGAGGAGGAGAAGTCGAAGGAGGAGCGGAGGATAGAGATGGAGGGGGGAGCGATCGCCAGGCGGCTAGAGCTGAGGATCGATGGTGAATTTGGGGAAGCGGGTTTGAAAATAAAAGAAAGGGGTTGACCGCTAATGAAGGGAGAGGGAGGTAGTTAAAGGGGAAAATAAATATTTAATTTAAAATTATTTTATCTCCTCAAAAGTAGCTTTCTAACACAAACTAAAAATCAAACCCACCGACTGTCGCCCCTAGCTAATTACCCTCATTCCGAACACAATGGGATATGTATCGTGAGCCAATTCTATCGTTTCGATAGGTTTTTATTTAAATTTACATTTAAATCATTATATTGAATTTTAAACGTACATTTCAATTTACCAGGGCCACATACGGATCCCAAAAATTACAAAAAAATTATTTCTAGCTTCGTATTGATGATACGATCATAACAAAACTAGTTTCATCGAATTCTGAAACCATTTGAAAAATGGCCATTTTCCAGTCGATTAAAATCAATTGAAACTGGTCAAACGCGTTTTCCTTTGCCACGCTCACATATTGATTCGAAAAATTACGAAATTTGGAATCTAGCAATAACTTGACATCGCGGATCCAACAAAAGTGGTTTCGTCGAAATCCGAGGTCGTTTGCAAAATTGCTATTTTCAAGGGCCGAAATTCCATAGCGACTATTCTGAAATTTCAATTGGACTTATCTTTTTATCCCCGCTATGAAATTTCAATTTTTCGGATTTGTTGGAAAGATATTCACAAATAGATTCTAATATTTTTGGTTTCACTAAAATTCGGTTTATTTTGCACCCGGTATGTTCAATTGAAATTTGAAATCGAATTATCGAACTACCACGCCATTTTCAATTCCTTTTATATTTTAAAATAATTATTTATATTCTAACGGCGATTCGAATAAATATATACATTCGAATTCCATTCAAAATAATTTTTTGTCGATATTATTTAAAATAATCCATTTTAAATAATCAAAATTCGCTAAAATTGCCAAAAATTTTTTTTTTAAATTGGCTCGGATTTCCGGGTTATTACAATAACTATGTTATGGTGATCTCCATCAGTCCACCTAGAGATAAACTTATTTTAGCAATGCATATGAACAAATAAATATTATGTCCCTTATATCTGTTCAAACATTTGGCTCTTAAGCTGACCAACAACTAATGCATGGGACTCATCATTGTGTAAAAGGAAGGTTTACCCATTTTCAAACTTCTTCACCAGGTTACTGCTAAATTTTCCTTTAAAATGGTGCAGGTTAATGTTATAATAAAATGGTGCAAGTGACTTGTTTATATACATGGAAATAAATTAAAAGCACTTGCAGCTCAAAAGATTACAAAAGTGATCACTAATGTTATAGGTGACTTGTTTTTGTCTTTTTTTTTAAACATTAAAGATTTAATGTTCGTATCTTCTCTCATACAGCCACATTTGTCTACATATTATTTCGACATTTTTTTTGCTTTGATTCTTGTTGAATAAAAATACCAAGATATTTATTTATATGCATAGTTCAACTTTATAGGTTTCATAGGTTTCAGAGGCTTTCTTGTGGAAGCCGAATTCCGAAATGACCACCATTGGAGAAACTGTTGGATCAACTATGGCTTGGAATAAAAATTACGTTGTCTTTAGCTAGCTAAAGTGCTTTTGTAGGATATGCTTATGTATCTTTTGTGTTAGATCGATCTATGTATTTTGAAACGGTTATGTTTTTTGTGACGGGCTTAGTTGATGATGTACTATGTGTATGCTGATCAAATATTATGTTAATTAATATATATGAATGATTCCGTATAATTATATTTTTTGCATTGAAATATGAATTATATCATTATTAATATATATGAATTCTTTATATTAGTAAGGTGTATATGAGTTACAACAGCAAAAAAAAGTTGTAATAAAGTTTATTACAACGGTGGTAAAAGTTGTTATACCTATGCTCTGATGTTATAACAGAATACACAACAACGTGGAATAAAAGTTGTAATAAAATTTAATATAACGGTGAGTACAAGTTGTTAAATACCCTATTTCACAACGGTGTTGCAGCTGTGCAGAAACGTTGTAAAAGAAATAAGTATATTACAACTTCTTAATACACGACGGTGGCTCCACCGTTGTAAAAACTTTTTACAACATTTTTGCACCGTTGTAATATGGTATATTTGTTGTAGTGGAAAGCGAATGATGAATTTTTGAAGTGCAGACGGTGAAATTGAACTAATATATATATATATATATATATATATATATATATATATATATATATATATAATGCACATTTATGAAAGGAATGCGTAATGAAAGGAAATAAAATAGAATCGCGCAATTAATTCTATAATTTTCATTACTATTTAATTTACGGTGTATGATGGGTAAGTTTATAATGTTCAGATAATACCATAAACAACGTTGTTAGTTCATGTGTTAGCCTAACATATTTTCCATAGAAAACAAATCATATTTTTTTTAAGGAGATATGGTGGACAACCAAATCTGAGAAAATCTAATTTTAAATCTTGCCACATCAGTGCAAATTTTTTGAAACAGTGGCCTAAGATTATGAACAGTTCGTATTCACAGAACCCAATACCACGCGATATTCTTTGTCCCCTCTTCTCTACATTATAAATGCGTGCCTCCTGCTTCTATGCACAAACCAAACTTCTTTTCTTCTCGGAAACAATCCAATTTCTTCTTTCTTCTTGAGAATAGTCCTTCCCAACAAGATCCACTCCAACAGTCCACTGTCCAGTATAGAAGTCGCGGCCTTTTCTTGTGCCAAGAGGTTAACACAAATATAGAGTAGTGTGGAGAGTGTATATATCTATATACGCGTTAGTAGACGAGGAGCAGTGTGTGACGCATGTGTAAGAGATAATAGATCATGCAAGGCTGGCGGAGTTGATTTGGAACTTGACGGTGAAAGTTTGGAAAGAAAATATAGGTGAGAATTCTAATTTAATAAATTTTATGTCTCTTAGGAAATTAATGGTTTGTATGTAGTTATATTGATGGTATATGTTTGCTAATGATTCTTAAATAGATTCATGGTGTAAAAATGACATCTTTATGGAATTTGGAAGTGAAACACCTAATGTTAGTTCACAAAATTACACTTATATGGAATATTAGTCATATACATGCCTTAGTTGATTTGTGGTGGTATGTTTGAATTATTTGCAAGTGATTTGATGTGGTAAATAAAATTAAACCCTTAAAGATTCGATCTTTAAGTAGAATTTATGTAGTAACTTAAATATGTGAGAAATCTAAATTCAATTTAGAAAAGGGGCAGATTAGAAAATTATTTTCATGAAACTTAATTGTTGGTTAGAACCATTATTGTTAGTGGTAAATAAAAATCTTATTAGGTCATGAAATAATTTTTAGTTAGTTAAAAATATGATTTTTATCTAATATATGATATGAAATAATTTTTAGTTAGTTAAAAATGTGATTTTTAACTAATGTGTGCGATAAACATTGAAATGTGATATGAAAATAAAACTGTATTGATATCATGGAATTGTAACTTGAATTGATTAAGTAAAATTAATGATTTAAGCGTTGATTGTTTGTAATTAAAAATAAGGTTAACTGCGAAGTAATATGATGGACATGGAATAATAATAAACATCCATTATGATTTTATTAAGCGGTTAACGATGTAAAAATATATTTTTTATCCTTATATAAGTGAATATTTACTTGTGTGCCAAACTAGAATTGGCAAAACAATAAAGTGAATTTATTTGATTAAGTAATTGTGATTAAAATTATTAAATCATGTTGTTGATGTTCATTATTGCTTACATGCATGCATATATTTTTTTGGTTTAAATAAGTTCCAAATTTAAGTTGTGATTTTGAGTTCCATTAGTTTACATAAACGTTTGGTTCCTTATTGTCCATAAGTTTTAATTCTAACAAAAATGTGATTTTTGAGTCGCATACAAATGTTTAGTTCATGGCCATCCATAAGCATTAAAAATTTAATTATGGAAAATTTGATTAGAGTATGTAACTAAACATTAATTTACTAAATACACTTGGTTTCTTTTTTTAAAGACAATTTGTAAGCTTTAATAATTAATCAAATTTGGAAATATTATGGTAAGTTTCCAATGAAAGTTGGACTATGATTTTAATTGAAACTTTAATTAGAAAAGGACAAATTTTGAACCATTACCTAATGCATAAAAATTTATGTATATATTAATGACATTTCTTCTAATAACACATACACCAGAACGTTCTAGGGTGACAGAGAGGATAGTGTATAAGGTTTGGGTTTGGAAAATACAAGTTTCCTGCTCTCACTGGCTATCCCTAACTGATCTGACGGACGGAATGATTATTTTCAAAATCTAATTTGGAAGTTAATTAAAACCCCTTGATTTAGAACAAATTTTGGAATCTTACAAGCGTCATTCATTATTTAAAATAATTAGAGTAAAAGATTTGAACCCTTAAATGATGTTAAACCTATTCGGTAAATAGCTAATCAATAGTACTTATGAAACGTTTTACCATTCCATGAAAATGATTAAATTTGAGAACTATTATGTGTATATATATATATATATAATGTGTATAAAGCTTTCAATCCAAATTAGAACAGACGAATGGAAATAATAAGATTTTAGGAATTTGAAATAAACCTAATCTTTTTCTGAAATGACTAATGTTTGGAAGGAGATTTGGATTGAAACCGGTATAGTCTATATCTTGTGTTTTTAAAGTACGCTTATTACTTGGAAAGACCGGGATTGGATTTAAGTTCGAAAACCATTCCTAGTACACTATAACAAAAAACACTTTTCGCAACAGGCAAAATCTGTTGCAGTAGGCCTATTGCAACAGACCCACGCCTGTTGGTATAGCTGAAGTTGCTAAAATTTCGCAACGTTTTCGGCCTGTTGCAATAAGATGTTGCAGTATATTTTTTCGCAACTAGCTTTTGCTGTTGCAACAGATCCTTTTGCAACAGTGTTTGCCCGTTGCAGTAGATTCATAAATCCGTAAAAAAAAATTGCAGCTTATATATATTACATATTAAATGTATTCATTTTATTTGTAATGTATATCAGAGAACGAAACAAACGAACAAAATTTTTATTTCAACAAAGTTTTAATAGTACAAACAATTACAACAAAAATTTCTACAATTTTCATACACCATTCATGTATAACAATTTCTTCTCACATAACACATTTTTTTTCGAATAAAGTATTTTCAAATCATATTTCTATTCTATCATACATATATTATAACAAGAGAATAAATATCATCAGTTCACTAGAACAAATCTGCAGTTCATGCTCCACGTTTGCTATCGATCATAAACATGCTTCAATATACTCTACGTTATTGTCAAGGAAATAACATTTTGTCAGTATGTGAAATGCTTAGGATGAAGGTAATAGCATTATACATAATTTTCACTGAAGCAAACAAGAGAAGACGTACCTTAGCCTTAGAAGAAAGCCAGCATTTTGTGTGTTCTGATTGAGCATGCTTCTTCAAATATAAGTAAATGTGACAAGACACTCGAGAGAATCGTATCTCCAATTTGCCAGTTATTTCATGGATGAACATAATCTGAGATAACAACGATATGAGCATAATGTAATAAGTGCAAGGATTAACCATTAAGTTTTCCCATAAACCTATATTGGACCAACTCACTGCTAAGAAATAAAATTAAGCTTCAACCAATTTTTTTTTGATTTAAAACAACATATTCAAATAGCCAAACAAATATATTTCGAAGCATTAAAAGCAACTGAAAATAAATATAAGTTCTATTGAGAAAATCGAACTCGCAAAACAGTATAAAAATAAAGCAGCAAAGAGCATACAGAAAACCATCTTCATCAACAAAAAGCTGACATAAAAACAATGGCATACCTTGTTTTTATCTCATGGCTACCAAAGCAGTTTTCCACTAATAGTAACCTTTTCTATCGCTGAACTAAAAGTAAAAAAAGAATGGGTTAGTAAATTTTAATATTTGATAATTAGTCATAAATGAAATTTAAATTTTGATTATACTTTTTTTTTTGCTCAAGGAAATCTCTAACATCATGCAGAGTGTATAACGAACATAAAAAATGCTCAAAGTAATCACTAACACCATGCAAGGCGAATTAAACGCAAAAGTTGCACAAAACTAGTGTAATATAAGCATCTACCTAAAAATAAAAATAAATAAAAAATAGTTGTTTTGTCAATTTAACGCACTTCCCTCACCTAACAACACATGATAAAAACATTGTTTTCTATATGCTCCCGATTAAACTAAAGAAGAATGGTCAAACTCTTGATCTTGACAAAGGTCAGAGTATCTGCTTGGAGGAGATAATTCTGGAAACTCACAAATCAACTAGCTTAAATGTTATGCAAACTTATCAACTACTGTTGAATATTTTTAACATGGTTTTGGCACAAGATCATATTCTAACTTTAATCACATGTTAATTATTACGCCAAATTATCCATAAAACAAAAAGGTTCAAATTGAAGCAAGAAAAGGTTTAAATTATCCATAATGACCTGAGGCCGCAGATAATGTTTTCCATGCCAAATGAGTGATGCTTGGAAGCTCCAACCACCATCCCAAAGACCACACATATCTGCATCAATGTTTTACGAGTAATATCAGTCCAAGCTTCATGGTTTCCTCAAATACAGAAGCAACAAACATATCTATTATGCGTATGTAGAGGGAACACCATTAAGAACGAAGAATATAGTGCACCTCCAAATAGATTACAAACCAACCTGGATAAGAAATCCCTTTCAATACTTTCAAAGTGTCCTGTGTAGAAAATAAATTACTTTCCCAAAAAGCTCAGATCTAACCAACTGGGAATAAAGATCCTTCCTACTAACATGTCAACAGTTCTTTCACATCAGAAAAATGAAGTTAGTTAATGACAAGTGGATAAATCGAACAATTGAAAGGAAAATAGTGGAAAACAAAGATTTGCAATTCATATGCTTTCTGGAAGATGGAATATAAAAGGTTCTTGTGTTGCGCGAGTTCTTTCGCGTTGATTTTTTTTCACCTCACACAATTTCTTTCGCCTTCATCCTTTTCCTTCACGCAGGCTTTGTTTTTTTACCAAATTATATATACTTTTACTATTCTCAGCCATTTTGTAACGACCCTGGGAAAAGAACGACAATCGGGTTCTCGACAACAATACATAAACTCGTATCACTTGCCAAAACCCAAGTATCGAACCCCCAGATTGTCATGAGAAAGAAGTTAGAAGGTGAGAATAGAAAGAAAGAAGTATTAGAATAGAAGAAAGAAGAGGAACACATCAGAATCTCACAGCGGAACAGATAAAATATAATATCAAATCTCTTTATACAAAGAACTATATAAAACATACCAATCATCAGAGTACACATACATTAGTCACAGCGGAATAATAACTTTGAATAACTAGCGGTGAAGCCGCCTGCTTCCAGCTCCTGAAACTCCAAGCGAAACCTAACCTGGAACATACTCGGTCTGACCCGAGCACATTTGATTTAAAACAAAATACACCGGGTCAGTCTGGAATACCTTCAGTGATAAATTCACAGAACACACACTTGTTTAACTTTGCAAAATCCTTTATGAAATCAAAGAATAATAGTAAGACCAGTCCACACATAAACACGGACGGTTTTTACCTTACTATAACCCAAAACATTTTTGAAATCAATATCTTTCTCTGATATTATCATAATGTCTAAATACAAATAAATATCCAATCTAGAGGAACGCTTGCATCTCACGCTCCCCATATATAGTATACAATCGAAAACCGTGGGCGCTTATTGGATATTGGATTCCAACTTAACAAGGTATGGGTCCACCTTCCGCACGTGTATCTCTAGAGGCGAATACACTGGGTTCAACAAGAACGTCTTGCAACCCGGCCCACACATGACCGACCACTCATTTCGCTTAAGTGTATCGAATGTATATCACCGACGGTTGGGATCAGCAACCGCCACCCGAATAGGGTCAGCATCGAATAGATAAAGAAGCAATAGGAATTTCTCTAGATAGGTGATCATACATCCTAATGGGAGCGACCCACATAGCCATGCTGCCTGCCCGATTTTTGTCATTTCCCGGTTGATGAGGCTTGAGGCTAGAACTTTATCTCTAGAACATCTGGTCATCATTCACTTTGAATGCCACATCGTCAGATCCGCCAGATCACACTTGATTGACGTCCACAAACATACTCTAGCTATCTGGCTAGAGAATAACCATTTCTCCGCCGTCAACTATCGTACGTTTGGAGAAATCAACGCATGTAATTCCTTTGGAAATACTCTGTCAGACATCCATCCATACAAGTCATCCAGGAACAGGATGAACCGAAGGTACTCTCCTACTGCATCTCATATAGGAATCACCCCATGAATCAGTAGCGAGAAGTCCTTGCAACCCGTGGATTTCAACCACGACAGAATCACAAATCAAAATAACTCTGGCTGCAGGCCAGAGAAATTCAACAAGTAGTCCTTCCGCTTATGAAGATCCACGGTCTTCACTTGCTCCGTCTTCAATCGACGTCTTCACGTATTTGATGGTCGGAATGGTTTTCGAATATAATTCAATCCCGGACTTTCCGAACCAACAATCGTATTAGTCTGGTTTGATAGTCGGTGTTTTAACTATCAAATAACAATAGTGTGAACACAACAAGTTTCCTGATTCAGTACTTGGCACAACTCGACCTCCTTTAAAATATATTTAACCAAATTCCCTTTTGACTAACTTTAACAAATTTACTTTGGTTGATTAACTCTAACTTGACTGACTCGACTTATTTAACTCGACAAACTTGACTTGATTACTCCTATTAACTAATACTCGACTTAACTCCATTCGCTCGACTCTAGATCGCAGCGATCACAATGGTTACGCCTGATTCCCTCAGGAAACATCCGACCGCCATAGGCTATCTGCAGCCCTGCGAATTACGCTAGCAGTCGTACACGATGGAAACTTTTTCCTAGATAACTTTGTTTGACTAACGATATTTTATTTCGTGTCTATCGCGTTTTCGAACATCGTTTATTCGCTGCTGCGCTCACATACGAACCCCGTTCGAGTTGCGACTGGACGGCATAGTATATTTTGATGATACGGTCCTAACGAAACTTATTTCGTCGAATTCCGAGCTCGTATGCTCAAATAGCGTTTGTGCACGTCCAATTTGATCGATTTATTTTACATTTTATTTTGCCACGCTCACAGAATAACCCCGATTGACGCGCCGTTTGAAAATCTGGCAATAATTTACTGTTACGGTCCCAACAAAATTTGTTTCGTCGAAAACAGAGGTCATTTGAAAAATGTCCCTTTTGAACTGGTCAATTTCGAATAAAATAACCCAATTTTAAAATACTTCAATATAATAATATCAAAATATTGCAGTTGGTCATACACGACCAGAATTTGATGTATTACCAAGGAAAAATATCCCGGGTTGAATTCCAAAGCCAAATTGATACTCAAATATTTAAAAACCGTTATTTTATATATATGCAGCGCTATATATATAAAGGAATTCCTGGCGCTGTTTTTCTGAGAATTTGATTTGGACATAAAATAAAATCTACACGACGAAAACTGGATTTTCCTCTGCCATTGGAAAGATATCGTCAAACCGGTCCCAACGTTTCTTGTTTCGATGAAATCCGACTTATTTTGAACCCGGTACGACCAATTGAAGTTCAAAACGCCAAAACGCGAACTGCCGCGCCGCTGCAGCTCGTTATTTAATTAAATTATAAACTATTTATATTCGTCGTCGTTTTCAAAACGAATTGTCACTAAAATTTCAGTATAAACAATATTTGACCACTTTAAACTGTCGGATCACAGTATATTTCAATTTCGACAATTTCCCATATTTTGGAAATTAAAATAATATTTATTATTTATTTTATATAATATATTCACAATATAATCGTTAAATTCAATTATCCAACCTCAAACCAATATTTTAAATTATTAAAATATTTAAAATAATCCAATTAAATTGGTAGAAAAATACGGGTCGTTACACATTTGCTTCAACATTCACACCAAAACACTGATAAAAAATTAAAATTAAAATGTATTCAAAGATAAATCGACTTATCTTCTTTGCAGGAATGGAAATAGAAGCGGGAAATTCTCGACTGTTGGGAAGAAGGGTTAGCGATGGAAGATTAAGGACAACCGCCTTAGATACTCTTCTTTACTAGCTGTTTCGTAATAGCTGCATGGATGCCGAAGGACAAATGGGTGGAACAGACATATAAGAGCTTTCGTTTCGTGCTTGGTGTAAGATAGAAGTGATTCATTTTTAGGTTCTGGAATGTTTCAGAAATTAGGGATTTTGAGAAATTAGGGATCTGGAGAAAAGAAGAGTATGTTTATTTAGAGCATCGGGTTTTCATAGAGCGGGAAACGAAAAATGGAAGCGGGATTATAATTTCTTTTGGATGGATCGTGCTATAACATTGGGTGTGAAATCTGATGTTGCACAGTAAAAAACTGTACAGGAAAAAATCGTGTGTTCTGGAGGAGGAAGTAGCCGGTTGAAGTAGTAAATTTCTTTTTGGACCTATGCTAAATAATAAATTAATTTAATTACAATTGAATGTTAAACATTAAACATTAGTAATTATCAATTATAAATATTAAATACACAGTAATAAAAATACATATTAACATTAATTATCAATTAAAATTATTAAATTATTAATTCGTACTTTTATTAAAATATTAGTTACGACAAATACTAAGAAATTATTAAAGTATTAATTCATATTAATTAATTATCATTACTTAATACTATTATATTATAACTAAATGTTATTTCGCACTATTGTATTCAATATTAATTATGTTTACCAAAGGTCAGGGAAAAAATAATTTTTAAAAGCATATTTTTTTCAACTAGCTTTACCAGTTGTAAAGTAATACAGTTATCGCAAGTGACGAAAACAGTTGCTGAAAATATTTTTTTGCAACAAGTTTGGAAGCGCAATTGCAAATAATATGTTTGTTGCAACTGTTACGAAACTATTAATTAATTCATAAAAATACCTCTATCAAATACAAATTATAAATTAATTCATGCTAGAAATTACTATTAACTATTAATTATTCCTTAACAGTAACATTAATCAATTGTCGTTTATTTATTTAATATGAATATATTAATTGCTTTTTATTTATTTAATACTTAAACATATTCATATTTCAAATTAATTATTAATTATTATCCATTAATTTTTATTATTAATTTATTATTATTTAATAATTATTTATCTATTTTTATTAATTTTTAAATGTTAATTATTAATTATTATTATTTTAATTATCAGTTATAAATATCACTTTATGATACTTTAATTTTATTATTAATTTTAATTATTATATAATTACAAGCAGTTAACCATTTAATAGTTACTATTTAAAATTAATTATCAAAAGTTAATCATCAAAAGCTTTACTTATTTTTAGTATGTTTTTCGCAGTTGGCTTTACCTGTTGTAAAAAAAATACAGTTACTACAACTGGCGAAAACAATTGCTAAAAATATTTATTCGCAACTGGCTAGAAAGCGCAGTTGCAAATAATATGTCTATTGCAACTGTTATGGAAGCACAGTTGCTAAAAATATGTTTTCGCAACAGGAAGGGAAGTGCAGTTGCTAAAAATATGTTTTTCGCAACAGAAAAAAAAGACCTGTTGCTAAATCTTATCAATTGCAACTGCTATAAAAGGTCTGTTGCTAAATATCATTTATTGCAACTGTCATTTATTGCCTGTTGCAAATAGCTAGTTGCAGTAGGGTATTTTTCTTGTAGTGGTAATAATACGACGCTATTTGAAGACTTGGAAAGGACAAATGAAGATCGGGAATCTTTGGATTATTTGGATTGATTGCTGATGTCTTGAATCGGGCTGTACACATGAAACGAGGTTATAAGTGGCATGAGGTCTGAATATATTTAAGAATTTTCGGAGTTGTTCCATTCAGACCTAGAATGGACTTGTATGGATTGTGTGTCTGACATTGATTTCTGTTGATATATATATTGGATTGTGACAATTAATTATTTCTGTCTCTAAGCTTTACGTGCTTAGAGGTTATGTATTGACGGAAATCGGTGACATGTTGTAAATTGACAATGTGACATACTCAAGTTATGAAATGGGCTAGTGATGATAGCATTGGGCATATTGTGACTTCGACGAATCTTACACCCCGGATTGATGGTAAACTGGCGGTTAGGTTGTATACATTTTATTGAAACTTGAAAGCTTTGGCGGTAGATCTACTTTGAAACTTGTGGAAAAAAGGTATATTCGGTGTCCGTGTCTGGATGTTAACCGGTGATTTACCTGGTGTTTAGTGTTCGAGTCTGGATGAAAACCATGAACCGTGAGGTTGCACCTAGTTCTAGATTGATCTTTCGTGTCAGGAACCATCATATTGGAACCCAACTACCAATACGAGCCTTTCGTTTTGTCTGTAAACTATGTATGTGAGCATAGTCACTATGCTTGCTAAGATTAATATATTTATTTGCGAAATGGTTTTCAACGCTATGCACTAATAATAGTATTAAAAGAAGATTTTCATGTATGAAAGCATGTTTGGTTATCATAAGACAAACTCGCCCATTTGGTGTGCACTTGCATTGTGTGATGTGGGACGAGCTTTTGATAGATTCATCTTCCAAAAGTCATTACGGATTTATATGCACGGGCATTCACATGGAGTAAACCCGTCCCGCATTAGCGGCGTAGTCCGGTGAATCTCCCAACTTTAAATTAAATCTTAAAAATAATCGCTTTATGTTCTCACGCCAGTCCCATGACTGACCTGGAGTTTATTGTTCTTTCCTAAACTCTGGATGCCCACTAATTTCCACACGGGCAGCTAGAGGTTTAGTTTACAGTTATAGACACTTGGAGCAAGAGTTGGATCGCTTTCTAAATTAGAGCTTCGAGCTAAAGTTTGAGTTTCTGCTATAGCACATCGCTTCTTCCGTTGGGAGTATATTTATGTTTCCGCTGCTATATGTATGTAACTATGATATTCTATGTAACTCTGATGAAATATTGTATCATGATATAAAAAGTTCTATTGTTTTGTTCAATATATGTTAGTACCCATAACAATCCGCCTTTATGAACGGTTTAAGTTGGTTTAATTACCGGCGAAAACCGGGGAGAAAGACGGTATGTTATAGTTGGTATCAGAGCTTTGGTTATACGAAGCTAAGGGTACGACATATGTTGAACAAAAATATAGAACTCATCGGAGTTATAATATCTCATTCGAGATATGGTTAGGAATGCCCTAAAATGAGATTCTGGAATATTTCGTTGAGAGGGCGTATTTTGTAACCCCAAAATTTTATTTTTGAAACTAAATAAATGGTTTTGGAAAACATAACTATTTTGAAATACAACTTTTAATTAGAATTTTCGAGTATTTTACTCGATGTTACAATTGGACTATTGGTATATATGATGATTTCAAATATATTCATGGCCGGCGTATATACGAAGTCTTATATGTACTAGATAAATATAGAATCACACTCTAATCGTTTGGGGATGATTCTGTTGATGACTGCAGCATCATCAGTATTTTTTTTCGAGTTTCGAAAGTTGGATGACTATATAATTTTGGTCGAAACGTCGAAGAATACTTAAAATCATCTAGCACAGTATTTTAATAAATAAATCCTAATAAAATGATTTGATATTTTAAGTGAGTAACATTTTTTTATAAGAAAAAGGAATTTAAAATGAAGCCAAGAGAAAATTTTACAGTTCTCCTTTTCGAGAACGAAAAGTTTTAAGTGGGGGAGATTGTAACATCCTAAAAAAATTGACATTTAAAAAAATAAATTAAATTAAGATTCAATGTAAAATAAATATTTATATTTGAGATTTTGTCAGTTCTTGAACAATAGGTGCGAACCATTTCATAAATTTAAAAATAAATGTGATTTACATTAATAACCGGTTGAATATTTAGCTTTGTCTTATAATAAATAGAAAACAAAACTTATTACTCTTATTAATTATTTTGATCTTTTAATTTGATTTATATAAGAAAATATGTGCTTATATTCGACATTCCAATTATAACATGTACATTTATTTATTTTGAACAAAGTATCCACTTTTAACGGCAATTGTAAACATAAGCTCAGCTTAAATATTTTTCCAAAATTAACGTTATTAACTTGAGTTGATTATGAAAGTAAAAACTACAAATTTAGAATTGTTGAATATTAAATTTAACAATATACTAGAGGTACAATTTAAAACTTGGACTTTCTATTTAACTTGAATGTAGTGTTCATTCTAGAAATTAAAAGCACATTGTGAATATAACATCAATATTTACGATGCTAACAAATGGTAAGCCATTTGGAATATTTGACATTAGAAAAAGGAAAAGAGAAAAGAGAAAAGAATCAATTTCTAAATAATTTCTGTTTAACGATTTATTGAACAAAGAATCTATTTGCATAATAATATATGGTTAAGATTATTTTTTTACAAATCAAACCATTGAGTACAAATGGTAATTAAACATTGAATTAACATAAATGTTGATGATTAATTTTGCAAGCCGTTTACCATGTTATTTATGGTACAATTAATATAATAGAAACAAATCATTAATTTCGAAATTGAGAAATTTGGCGCAAAATAAAAATATCATCAATATAAATTCATTTCAAACCGTTAAGTAAAAAACGTAATAAAACGCTTAAATCAATTCCAAATTCTAAGTTGAAATTTTATATAGATAGTAATAAAAAAATTTGAGTCTAAATTTATGATGGTACAAATTGTGATATAGTTAATGTAATGAAAGCGAAGGATGAATTTTTGAAGTGTAGATGGTGAAATTGAACTTTTATATATATATATATATATATATAATGCACATTTATGAAAGGAATGCATAATGGAAGAAAATAAAATAAAATCGCGCAATCAATTCTATATTTTTCGTTACTATTTAATTTACGGTGTATGACGGGTAAGTTTATAATATTCAGATAATACCATAAACAACGTTGTTAGTTCACGTGTTAGCCTAACATATTGTCCATAGAAAACAAATCCAATTTTTTTTTTTTTAAGGAGATATGGTGGACAACCAAATCTGAGAAAATCTGATTTTAAATCTTGCCATATCAATGCAAATTTTTTGAAACAGTGGCCTAAGATTATGAACAGTTCGTATTCACATAACCTAATACCACGCGATATTCTCTGTCCCAAGTTCTCTACATTATAAATGCGTTCCTCCTGCTTCTATGCACAAACCAAACTTCTTTTCTTCTCGGAAACAATCATATTTCCTCTTTCTTCATGCGAATAGGCCATCCCAACAAGCTCCACTCCAACAGTCCACCGCCAGTATAGAAGTCACGGCCTTTTCTTGTGCCAAGAGGTTAGCACAAACATAGAGTAGTGTGAAGTGTGTATATATCTATTTACGAGTTAGTAGACGAGGAGCAGTGAGCGACGCATGTGTAAGAGACAATAGATCGTCTGAGGCTGACGGAGCTGATTTGGAACTTGACGGTGAAAGTTTGGGAAGCAAATATAGGTGAGAACTCTAACTTAATAAATTTTATGTCTCTTAAGACATTAATGGTTTGTATGTATTTATATTGATGGTATATGTTTGGTAATGATTCTTAAATAGATTCATGGTGTAAAAATGACATCTTTATGGAATTTGAAAGTGAAACATTTTATGTTAGTTCACAAAATTACACTTGTATGGAATATTAGTCATATACATGCCTTAGTTGATTTGTGGTGGTATGTTTGAATTATTTGCAAGTGATTTGATTTGGTAAATAAAAGTAAACCCTTAAAGATTCGATCTTTAAGTAGAATTTATGTAGTCACTTAAATATGTGAGAAATCTAAATTCAATTTAGAAAAGGGGTAGATTAGAAAATTATTTTCATGAAACTTAATTGTTGGTTAGAACCATTATTGTTAGTGGTAAATAAAAATTTAATAAGTCATGAAATTTGTTTTAGTTAGTTAAAAATATGATTTTTATCTAATGTATTATCTGAAATAATTTTTAGTTAGTTAAAAATGTGATTTTTAACTAGTGTGTGCGATAAACATTAGAAAGGTGATATGAAAATAAAACTGTATTGATATCATGGAATTGTAACTTGAATTGATTAAGTAAAATTAATGAATTAAGCGTTGATTGGTTGTAATTAAAAATAAGGTTAACGGTGAAGTAATATGATGGATATGGAATAATAATAAACATCCATTATGATTTTAGTAAGCGATTAACGATGTAAAAATATTATTTTTTTATTGTTATGTAAGTGAATATTTACTTGTGTGCCAAACTAGAATTGGCAAAACAATGAAGTGAATTTATTTGATTAAGTAATTGTGATTAAAAATATTTAATCATGTTGTTGTGTTCATTATTGCTTACATGCATGCATATTTTTTTTTTTGTCTAAATAAGTTCCAAATTTAAGTTGTGATTTTGAGTTCCATTAGTTTACATAAACGTTTGGTTCCTTATTGTCCATAAGTTTTAATTCTAACAAAAATGTGATTTTTGAGTCGCATACAAATGTTTAGTTCATGGCCATCCATAAGCATTAAAAATTTAATTATGGAAAATTTGATTAGATTATGTAACTAAACATTAATTTACTAAATACACTTGGTTTCTTTATTTAAAGACATTTTGTAAGCTTTAATAATTAAACAAATTTGGAAATATTATGTTAAGTTTCAAATGAAAGTTGGACTACGATTTTAATTGAAACTTTAATTAGAAAAGGACAAATTTTGAACCATTACCTAATGCATAAAAATTTATGTATATATTAATGACATTTGTTCTAATAACACATACACCAGAACGTTCTAGGGTGACAAAGAGGATAGGATCTAAGTCTTGGGTTTGGAAAATACAAGTTTCCTGCTCTCCCTTGCTATCTCTAACTGATCTGATGAACGGGATGGTTATTTTCAAAATCTAATTTGGAAGTTAATTAAAACCCCTTGATTTAGAACAAATTTTGGAATCTTACAAGCGTCATTCATTATTTAAAATAATTTGACTAAAAGATTTGAACCCTTAAATGATGTTAAACCTATTCGGTAAATAGCTAATCAATAGTACTTATGAAACGTTTTACCATTCCATGAAAATGATTAAATTTGAGAACTATTATATATATATATAATGTGTATAAAGTTTTCAATCCAAATTAGAACGGACGAATGGAAATAATAAGATTTTAGGAATTTGAAATAAATCTTACCTTGTTCCAAAATGACTAATGTTTTGAAGGAGATTTGGATTGAAACCGGTATAGTCCATAGCTTTTGTTTTTAAAATACGCTTATTACTTGGAAAGACCGGGATTGGATTTAAGTCTGAAAACCATTCCTAGTAATAATACGATGCTACTTGAAGTCTTGGAAAGGACAAATATAGACCGGGAATCTTTGGATTATTTGGATTGATTGTTGATGTCTTGAATCGGGCCGTACACCTGAAACGAGGTTATAAGTGGCATGAGGTCTGAATATATTTATGGATTTTCGGAGTTGTTCCATTCAGACCTAGAATGGACTTGTATGGATTGTGTGTCTGACATTGTAATTGACTGCGTAGCACTGATTTCTGTTGATATATATATATATATCGGATTGTGGCAATTAATTATTTCCATCTCTAAGTTTTATGTGCTTAGAGGTTATGTATTGATGAAAATCAGTGACATGTTGTAAATTGACAATGTGACATACTCAAGTTATGAAATGAGCTAGTGATGATAGTAATGTGTATATCGTGACTTCGGTGAACCTCACACCCCAGATTGATGGTAAACTAGAGGTTAGGTTGTATACATTTTATTGAAACTTGAAAGCATCGGCGGTAGATCTACTTTGAAACTTGCGGAAAAAAAGTTATGTTCAGTGTTCGTATCTGAATGTTAACCGGTGATTTCCCTGTTGTTTGGTGTCCAAGCCTGGATGAAAACCATGAACCGTGAGGTTACACCTAGTTCCGGATTGATCTTTCATGTCAGGAACCATCATATTGGAACCCAGCTACCAATACGAGCCTTTCATTTTGTCTGTAAACTATGTATGTGAGCATAGTCACTATGCTTGCTAAGATTAACATTTTTATTTGCGAAATGGTTTTCAACACTATGAACTAATAATAGTATTAAAAGAATATTTTCACGTATGAAAGAATGTTTGGTAATCATAAGACAAAACTCGCTCAACTGGTGTGCGCTTGCATTGTGTGATGTGGGACGAGCTTATGAGAGCTTCATCTTCCGAAAGTCATTACGAATTTATATGCACGGGCATTCAAATGGAGTAAACCCGTTCCGCATTAGCGGCGTAGTCCGGTGAATCTCCCAACTTTAAATTAAATCATAAAAATAATCGTTTTATATTCTCACACCAGTCACATGACTGACCTTGAGTTTATTGTTCTTTCCTAAACTCTGGGTGCCCACTAATTTCCATACGGGCAGCTAGAGGTTTAGTTTTATGGTTATAGACCCTTGGAGCAGGAGTTGGAACGCTTTTTGAATTGGAGCTTCTAGCTAAAGTTAGAATTTCCGCTATATCACATCGCTTCTTCCGCTGAGAGTATATTTATGTTTCCGTTGCTATATATATGTAACTCTGATGAAATATTGTGTCATGATATAAAAAGTTCTGTTGTTTTGTTCAATATATGTTAATACCCATAACAATTCGCCTTTGTGAACGGTTTAAGTTGGTTTAATTACCGGCGAAAACCGGGAAGAAAGACGGTATGTTAAAAATGCATTCTCTTAATGAGTGACATTAACGGACGTGGGGTGTCACATTTGGTATCACAACACCAGAAAGGCAGAATCGTCACGCTTATAACCACGAGTAAGCAGTATACTCACGGTTATAACCGTTAAGCCAATGTGCGTTGTTGATTTTTATCATGCATGTTATAACGGTTATATCCATTACAAGTACCAACGCATATTGTCACGGTTATAAGCATTATAATATTTACTCTTCCAATGGTTATGAGTGTGATAATTTTTATTCTCCTAACGGTTACAAGTGTGATAGTGTTTACTGTCATAACGGTTATAAGTGTGATTATATATACTACCCTAACGGTTATAAGTATGGTCGATGCTAGTTTTACAACGTTATTAACCATTACTATTCTTCCTTTAAAAACAGTTATAAGTGTGGTGCCCACATTATTTCTAGTGGTTATAAGTGTTATTTATCGAAGTTTACAACATTTACCATACTAATAACTGTGAAAAACTGCACATAATATGCTGTGCTGCATAAATGAAACACTATATTTCATATAAATATACATAAATATATATTCAATGTTGGTATTGGCTACATACAGTAATAACATGTAGAACAAACCAAATTTAAAATAGCAAACATAACAAGTTTAAATACCGCGTAGTAATACACCGTCACTAATATACATAATAAGTTTTAAAACAAGCTTCAACATATTTCTTCAAAATTTTGTCTTAGCAGCTTCAACATACGTATCATCTACCAAAATAACGTGAAACCTATCACTGGTCATCTAAAAAGTTTCAAAATGAACATCTTTGTACCTGTGAAGAACCATTGTTAGTGTCCAGAAATAAAACACTACAAAAAAACATCACCAAATAATCAAATCTATATTATCTGAATTGAAACAACGCAAAAGAGTACACTGATGTATATAATTTGAACTGAAACAATGCAAAGAGTGTACTGTTATATATCGTATGAGCTGAAATATCACTAAAACAATGAAAACAGTGGTTCAAAAATACAGAAACTAACAAAAAATTATCATACAGTGGAAACATTGTTTATAAAATATAGAGAAAGATTACTTTGTCAACTAAGCTTGTTGTTTATAAAATATAGATAAAGAATTAGACAGTGGAGAAGTTATCAACTAAATACAGAAATATCCTCTAATGAATTCATTTACACAAATTAATTTTATGTTGTAACCCTTTTCATGAAGAGGACCAACAAATTAAAATAAAATATTTCCTTGTTAACTATTAAGCTTGGTGTAATCTTTGTACTAGATATAGACACATTAGTTTAAACATTTTCTATTGGAAGTCCACAACATTATATTAACATTCAAACTATAACGGGTCTGCTTGATGTTGAAGTTCATAAGAATATGCTTAGTTGGTGAATATTCTTTCATTCTTATGATAGTGAATATTTTCTGTTTGATTATGGTGAAGCAGCGACATCGAAGATTTTCTATTTGATGATAGTGAATATTCTTATGGCTTCTTGCATTCTTCACTGTTTGTCAACATAACCAGCTATTTCATGGTCAAATGTTGCAATCTATAGAAACAAATTTGCTCATATACATATTGATTAGTTAGATATAGATTATATTTACACACATCTTAAATTTTCATTCATGGGATTAATATGCATAGTAATACTGCTGCATTTATAAACATATATATCAAAATTCATCCAGTATATACAAATCGTCAAAAGTGAACTTGTTTTAACTGAATGAGTGATACTAAAATGAATATTAAAAAAAATACAATGGATGGAGATGCAATAATAAATAAGATTTCAAGTGAGTTCTAGAAATAACGCAAGTGGCATGTTTTAATAGATTTAAGATTACGCGGATATGTTTCCTAAACCCATGATTACAACACAAATTGTTCTTTTCCCTCTATAGTCTCGAAAATTCTAGGACAAGTTCAAACCATAGAAAAACAAACCACTCATCAAATTCTCATTTTATACATATGTATGCGCACAAGAGAGAAAAAACGCAAACTTTTTGCAACTACAGGTCACACATATATGCCTTAACAAATTATTTCTTTTTTTTCATTATCCAGCATTCCAAGGCAAAAAAGGCCACATGCAATAAGATTTTCACGGCAGATCTAGTGATGCTTCACACATGGTTTTCACCATTATTTTCACAGAGCAAAAAACTTATAGGCAAAAGGTAGCTAACACAAAGTATCAACTCCTAGCAACTATGGCCAAGCAACATCAAGTTTCTAACATAGCAAAATAAATGTGACTCAAAAAAAAAAACATTTCTCTAAACCAACACAGGAAATCAAAGTACGGCAAAACATGCCCCTGCAAGATTATGCCCTCCACTCAAAAAGACAAAAAACAGGAATGCTTCTCATAATTTTTATATATGACATGCGCGCATGGGAAGGAGATATTCCGTGCTCATTTCCATCTTATACTATTTTATGTAAATTCATACACTTCGGTAGGAAAATTAAATGTGAGAGAACCAAATGATTTTAAAAACTATAGAAATGGATGCTACTGTTTTTACCAATAAACAAATAATATTACTAACCATATTTAGTTGATTAATACGGAAATATCCTGGTTTGCAAATTTGATTACATCAAATACCATATTTTCTATGCATCCTTTTCCAGTTATGAAGGACCATAGCCATGAAACCAACATCAGATAAACAATACCGTTAATAATTAGTTTTTTGATAAGTTTTAACCATGTTTATCTTCGATCTACCCAAATTTGATTGTTAATGTGAGATCAAAATCTTAATGCAAATGCAAACAATATCACTTCATTAGTACATTTTTAGTGAAATGGGTAAACTGAATTTATCATCTATTGATTCACAACTCATCCCTTGCTAAATTGAAGCAGTATGGAATAACATTAACTGTTAATCCATAGTTATAACACTAGTATCAAACAATCATACTCTTACCAACGTTATTTTATGGAATAACTTTATTTAGACATGTTAATGCATAATAGGAAAAATCAATAATTACTTGGTTCTAGTTATCGTTAGAATAAAAAATAAGCCTAATCTTTAATGAGTATTTGGAGTTCAGATCGTTCAAATTAAAAATGGGGTATTGTTATTGACACTCCAAATACGGTTAAGGGGTGGTCAATTTTAAGGGAACTCCATACACAATTTTAATTGTTAAGAGTAGGCTTCTAAATGAAAAATTAGGTACCAAACTGCCCTCATGTCGAATTGTACCAATACGTTAATTCAGAAAATATGTAAAACATTAACGTGGACACATCGAACGATAACACAGAAAACGATCAGTCAACATCGATTTTATTAATATAAAATAGTGCAATGCCATCGAATATACACATAGATGATGTTTATGAGAACAATCTCATTTTTATAATCGGCGCAAAAAATATAACACAATTTCGACTATACCTTACCGTTTTTCCTGCCCGCCATGCAAACTTCCATATTCAGCAGTACGAAACTATAAATCTAAAAGGAAAAAATTAAAAAATTAAAAAATACCTTGGCAATTATTACTTGTTCATTATGTGATATTAAACGTTCACTTTCTTAAGTGCAAATCAAGTTGACTATTTTCTCAGTTGAAGAATTAGGGCTTATTTCCTTCATTGATTTGAATTAGGGTTTTCTATAATAAATAAAAAGTTGATTATAGAGATAAGCATTTGTTACAACCATAATTAAATTTAGGATTAAAAATGCATAAGGGGTAATTTGATCAACATATAATTATGTGTTAAGGGGTGGCAACTTTTGAGAGTCCCCCTCTTGGTAAAAAAAACAAAAACAAAAGACTGGGCCACCCCTTAACAATATTCGGAGTGTAGATAACAACACCCTAAAAATGTAACGCCCTTTGACATCTTTTACTCAAAAATCAATGACCTCTATTACAGATTTAATAGACATCTGTGTTGTTTTTTCAAGTAGTTATTTGTTTAATTTAAATAAATAGTTGATGGACATTGTTCCTACTTCCTACATTCTGCAAGTGTTTGAACTTAGAATTGCTCCTTCTAGGTCCTATATGCAGTTCTGTTTTTATTAGTGTCATTCTTTGAGCATATGAAGCTTAGCTGCATGACATTTACAAATAAAAATGCTTTGGTACTGCAAATTTGTTGACTGCGTAGAAATAGTTAACTATTCAAATGTTTTAATAGAATCATAGACAATAACCTGGAAAACTGGTTTGCATCTTACTAGTTATCGTTTTCACATATAAAAACTTAATTCGGATTTACGTTTTTGTACCATCAGCAAAATACTTGTTTTAGTGTAGATTGTGCTTTTTCCTATTGTTGGAAATGAATGAGTAGTTTTTGGCAAAATTCATTTAGTCCCACATCAGGGAAAACTAACACCTTTGCCACAACTTATACTAAGGCTTGATATGCTATTACAAAAGAAAAAAGAGATGGAAGAAAGAGGCAATGGCATGAACTATGGTTTAAATTCATGTTAATGTTTAAAGGGTCAAAGATAAGGGCCTTGGGCCTTGGGGCTCTTGGGGTCTGATGATCGATTGGGCCTCCGATGGGCTGCGCTGCGGAAAACGTCGTATTTTTGAAATCGGCCGTGCAAATGCCAACGGTGATTCCTGTTGGTAAAGGGTCGCAACCTTTCCAATAGTCGTAGCCGTTGCAATTCAAACAGAAGCCCTTGTTCGTGAAAAAGTGCCTCTTCCACCCTATATAAAGGCCTGTAGGATTCGAATAAATACACAGTTTTTATTCTGCTTTCTCCACTCTTTACCTTCCTCCTCCTTGCTCTGTTCTACAATTAAAAAACTACCTTGCGTTCATCGTGACTCTACGAGTGTAGCGCACCATCGCAGAGACGGTTCCGTTTCACCCTTGGGAGACGATTGCTCGACAACCTTACGCGCCGTAGAGGGAGCAATTTCGTTTCAAGGGAACAACACTCGCTGGACTCGGACATTATTCGGTACTGCCTTCTTCTCTTTCTCTGAATATTTACTGTTACAGTGCATTCCCTTGCATACTTGTGGCTGAACTTTGTTGTTGCAATTTGCAATATTATTGAATCAGTATTCCTAACGCTTAAAGGCGTTACTGTTCATAGAAACGGTTTGTAGACGTTTCTACTGATTGATTTATAACACCTATATCATTCAGTAAAAAAAAACAATTTATCATCAACAAAATATTTGTTTTCTATGCCATTAGTAAAAAAGCTCAATTCAAACACTATTATTTCATTCAGTACAAATTATTATATCATTCAGTTCGAATATATCGTTCAGTCGCAAAAAAAATTAACCAAAAACAGAAACGCAATCAATATATCATCCAGTTCAAATCATGCAATCTAAAAAGCATTATAATATGGATATAGGTACTTCAACTTGTTTGCTTAGTGTGACAGGCACGCTGATACTCGATGTTTAGCAGAAAAAAGTTGGTTTCTTTTTAATGTTTGAATTTTTTATACGTCACGACTTTTATGAATATAGGTATGTTAACCAGTAGTGCCATACCTCAAATTTTTGTAAGTAGAAAACAGTAAACTGAAAAAAGATTGAACCAGAAAAATCAAAAGACTGGACTAGAAAATAGTAAACTACAAAACAATTCAAAATTTTTGACCTTTACTCTTGGTCTCTACTTACCTTGGCTATCAAATGCTCAGCAGGAGCAGACTAGGTGAGTAGCTAGTTCCTAAGGAAAATAATAAAGGTTACAGCCATGGTTTGGAAAATGAAGCAGAGACACATAGTAACAGGATAGGAACAAAAATCAAAGGGGTTAAATAATAATACAGAGAAAAGTATGAGAAAATATAAAAAGAAAAGTTTCATGCAACCAAAATAAGAAAAATTCAATTCAATGCTTTAAAAAACATATAAGAAATACAACTGTAAAATTGTGCCAATTGTAGAAACTCAAAAAAGGCAGAGAGACCAAAAATTAGAGAAATTTATTTTGGTGTTTTATAATAGAATCAGTTGCCAGAAATGGTATTATATGAATTAAAAATTGAAATCTACAATTTGTTGAATGAAAAATGGGAAATGAATCAATAGTTGAAATCACTAATTTGATGAATTAGAAATGGAAAATGAGTATATGTAAATAAAAGAATTATACTCTGAAAATCTTCATACATGTAAACAATGAATGATCACTAGACAAATTGAATAACACATAATAGTATTTCCAACATAGGGTAGATTTGTATTTACTGCTGCTAGTGAATGTTTTTCATATGAAAATTAAGTGTATGCAAACTTATGTTACATTTCTAGTTCATAACATAAAAATTAAAATAATCATTAGACTAGAATTATCTCATTAATTGATATTTTTTCTACGATAATAAATCAACAAAATGACTTTGAGCAAATGAATCGGAAAATTTAACAAACATGGTTGAAGTGTTATTTAAGATAGGGAAGATTTTTATAAGGTAGAAGAGTTACTTAATTTCTTGAACACAAAAAAGAACAATTGTTAAAAAACTGACTTCAAATAAATGAATTATATACTATGAAAATTTTCATACATGTAAACAATACATGAATCACTGGGCAAAATTATATACGTGGTGGATGTGTTTTCAAAAATAAGGTAAATTTTTATTTATAGCCAGTAGAGCGGAAGGTAAAAGTAAATCTGCATTTGATTTCCAAAAACAGAGAAAAGGAAAACAAAAGAGGGATTTTCCGATTATATATAATATAGATTGAATTTAAATTTATGGTTATTAATAAACAAATTAAAAAAAGGAGTAGAATTAACTAATTGTCTAGTAAATTTAAGTCACATTTTTTCAAAATTTAGTCATATATTTTAAAGTTTTGGCTAAATGAAGTTGCTTGAAGTATTCAAAAGTAATAGTCAGTTATTACTCTCGACATTATGGTAAATTAAAAGCAAAAATATTAATTTATCATTCATTTATATAGCTTATACAATATTATTGAAGTTACTAAAATTTATACGAACTATGAAATTTAAAAACGGAATGGAAGTATGACAAACTGAGAATAAAAATGGAAAATGAATAATTCATAACAAAGGAATGCTAGAAAACAAATTAGTGGCAGTAAACCTATAAATCTGCCACTAGTGAATGATTTGTGACCAAGATTAGACTAATAAACAAACTAAATTTATCTTATTATCTTATTATTAAAAAAAAATTCCAAATTTTTTGATAAAGATTTATTATCAAAGTTAAACACGGTTTTAATTTTTACCTAACATACAAAAATGAATTCTTTTCTCTTACTCATAAGTGCTAGGTTAAAAAAGGGGAAAAAATTGAAAGAATAGAAAAAAAGAAAATAGAACTAAGGGATCAACCCACGCTTTTTTCTAGTCTATCAAATTGGGAATAATTGTAAGGGGAAGAAGAGGGAAAATCAAACACAACAACATTAAAACTTAGAACAAAATTGACCAAAAACAACTATTAACAAATGATTTGACACACACCAAACAACAGTTTCTTAAATCTCAAATATCTCTAATATACGAACATAGAACAAACTAAAAAGTTTACTTCACATCGTATAAATAGCCCTTAAATTCAACAGATCGTGTTTAAAATTCAGCCTTCCAAAAAAAATTAATTACCTTAAAGTATCTTCTTAGCATTAAGGTCACCAAATTTATCTTCATATTTCTATTTCATTATATTAGTCGGAAAAAATAAGTTAAAGTTGAAGTAACCACCTGATTTGTTATCAAAAACCGACTTGCAATCAATTATCGAGATAGAAAGAAAGCTTTAATCTTTCTTTGTCCTTGTCAACTTACAGAAATATAAACAATGGAGGTAGTAGTAGATCGATGGAGATGGTGGTAAAAGGAAGTGGAAGGATGGCAGAGGTGGTGAAGAACGAAAGGCGGAGGTGGAAGAATTGTAGAGGCGGAGGTGGAAGAGAGGCAAAGGCAGATGTGGCGATAAAACAAGGGGCGATAACACTAGAACGAAAGGGGAAATAAAATGGACCTAGAAAACAATTCTGTAAGAAATAGGATGAGGGGTAAAATTACAATTCTATCCATGCTATTTTGGACTGTTTATGAAATTACCAGATATAATAACGGTTATAACTGTGATAACATTTCATCATGGTAATAACCATTAGTAATTTATAACGTTTATAACCATTACAAATGAAAGGCAGAAAAGTGTGGCAAAATGAGCTATTCGGTGTAGTGTATCAAAGCTGAAGGTTACCAGATCGGATAAAAGATTTTGAAAATTATTTTCAAAAAGGTTCTAAAAAAAGCATTTTTAATAGAAAAGTATTTTTTGAAAAGCATATTCCCTAAAGTCATATGTAATATCTTTCGATTCTCTGTTTGAATCCCTTTTCGTTTTCTTTTCAGCATGTCTGGGGAAACTTATATTCCTGAGGGTGTTATGATACCAATCTGGTTCCATAGGTATCTAGAGGCCATGGCATCTGCCAGTGGTCCAGCAAACATTCCTCCCCCAGCTGTACCCGCTGTTCCTCTTTCTCCTCCTCCGCGAGCAGATAATTTCTCTAGGATCTGCAAAGATTTCTGTGCTATGGGTGGAAAGCCATTCCAAGGAACCGAAATTTTTTTAGAGGCAAGGAATTGGATTAAAGAGACGATGGATTTGTTTTGAACTTTCAATGTTGACGATTGTAGGAAGATTCAGTTAGCCGCTTGGCTAATGAAAGATGAGGCTTCATTCTGGTGGGAAGTGACGCAAGCAGGGCATCCGGTGGAGACTTAGGATGATTTTCGGTAAAGGTTCGAAATGAAGTTTCTTTCTCAAGTAGAAAAAAGTATGCAAATGGAAAGGTTTCTGGCACTCAAGCAAGAAGGCATGACTGTCGAGGAGTATGTTAACAAGTTCAATCAACTGGCGAAGTTTGGGTTAGAGCTAGTAGATACCCCCACATAAGAAAGCTTTGCGGTTTTCTAGAGGATTGAATGAACCATTCCATATGTTGGCTATGTCTCATATTCTGATGGGATCAACTTTTGAGAAGATCGTTGATATGGCATTGATGTATGAGGAAGATAAAGGTGAAAAGAAAGAGGCTAAGGTTGAGGAAACACAAAAGAAGTATGGAAGGAATGACAAAGCTCGAGATAAGAGGAAATGTTTTAATTGTGGACGCATGGGTTATGTAAGAATAGATTGCAGAAGAAGGAAAAATGCTTGTTTCCATTGTGGAGAGGTCAGACATCTTATTAAGGATTGCCCGAAAAAGCAAGGACAAGGGCAAAGGGCAGGATCTTCTGGAGGGCAAGTGCATGCTCTCATGGCTAGTGCACCAGAAAGAGGTAGGAATGTTTCCGTGGAAGGTTTGATTTCTCTTTCCGACCATTATGTTAGAACTCCTTTTTTTATTCTGGCACTTTGCATTCTTTTATATCTGACTCTATGGGTGAGTCTCTACATCTTAGTACTAGCATGATTTTGGATCCCATAGTTGTCTCAAACCCCATTGGTGGTACGACTCATTTGTCTATGATTTATCGGGGTTTGAGAATATCTGAGTTAGGCTTCGAGTTTGAGTGCAACACATATGTGCTTGGTTTCATTGGCTACGGTTTGATTCTAGGCATGGATTGGCTAGCCTTATGTGGTGCCATTCTGGATTGTGAGAGGAGGGTTGTTAGACTTTTTACTTGCCATATGAGGACCCTCAAGATTTCTTATGACCCTAATGGGTTTATCATGCTTAGTTTCCTAGAGTCACTTGATGCATCTATCGATGATCTGTTATCTGTACCAGTAGTCTGCGAGTATCCTGATGTTTTTGAGGAGGTTCGGGGCTTACCTCCAAGGTGCGAGATTGATTTCCGTATATACTTGGTAGACAATACAAAGCCAGTTGCATTACCTGTGCGCCGCTACGAGAGAAAGCAGGGAGCTCAACAAGCAAGTAGGGAAGCTACTTGAGAAAGGGTTTATTAGGTGAAGCATATTTGAATGGGGTGCACTAGTTGTATTCGCAACTAAGGCGGATGGTTCTCTTCGGTTATGTGTGGATTATAGGGAGTTGAATAAGATCACTAAGAAGAATAGGCACCCACTTCCGAGGATAAATGATCCGTTTGACCAACTTGTTGGTGCGTCTGTTTTCTCTCAGTTAGACTTGGCCAAAGGGTTTAATCAGTTGACGGTGGCCGACGATGGTATAGACAAAGCTGCCTTTAGGACTCAAGGTGGTTTCTTCGAGTGGCTCGTCATGCCTTTTGGGTTGACAAATGCACCCACCTATTTTGTGGATCCGATGAGTAGAGTGTTTCAGGAGTTTTTAAATAAGTTCATTGTAGTCTTTATTGATGACATCTTGATTTTCTCGAAGAGAGAGGAGGAGCATGCCCGACATTTAAGGGAGGTTTTGAAAACTGTCCGAGCGCATTATCTAAAAGAAAAATTCCCCAAATGCCATTTTTTGGGAAAGAAAGTGAGATTTCTAGGGCATGTGGCCTCTAAGGACGGGACAACATTAGATCCCGCGAATGTAATTGCAGTTCGAGATGGAAAGAGTAGGTCAAATGGCTTATAGGTAAAGCAACCAGAGAAATTAGCAGATGTTCATTTGCTGAAATGTATGCACGATGCAGCAGAAGTAGTTGAGCCGTGCATGCTTGGGGAAGTAGAGGTAAAACGGGAGGCGACAATTAGACGAGTTCCTACCCGTATACTTGGATCAGAGGTTAAGAAACTGCGCAATAGGGAGGTTAAGTTAATAAAAGTGCAATGGGGAGAAGACAATGAGGATGTGAATTAGGAGACAGAAGACAAGAATCGTGCTCCGTACCCTTTCCTTTGTGGAACTATGTTCGTAACTTCTTTTTCCAAGCTTTTATTCGTACTTGCTTCTGTCATTCATGTGTATTCTATCGATCGAATCTTTGACCTTTAGGTAGAAACCCCATGGATGTAAACATGTTATGTTTGATGGATGCAAGTGGATGCAAGTGTTTGCTAGTGGTTGCTCGTGGATGCATACACACACACATTAGGCACTAGATCGGCTCGATCACTCTCATATTGCATATAGATGCATGTGCATATTTTTCTTCTTTTAATGGATGAAAGTGGGTGTATCATCATGTTGACGTTGCAGTTGGATGAATGATTGTGCACACATATAGAACTTACATGTTATATTAGGATTATTTTCATACATGTTGGATTCATGACACTAACATACATTGCATTAAGGGGGTCAACTGAATCAGTATACCGCCTGATCTTTCGCATTAATATAGGCACATATACACACACCTTTGCATATGTTCGTATAAGCATTAGAAATCTTTTAAGGATAATGAATGCCTGTAATTGGTGAATGAGTAGATGGATAGGGGATGTTAGAATATACATTCCTCTTAACTTAGAGATTTCAGGGACGAAATCCTTTAAGTCGGGGACAATGTAACACCTCGTAATTTTAAAGAACATTAGAATGATAAATTAAAGAATACTTGATTAAATACTCAGAATTAAGTGAAACAGAGTGCGTCGTTGCATTCGTATCGGAATTCCGGTCAAAATAGACATCTGGTTTGCGTAAAACGGAATCCGTATGAAGAAATTATTAAGGTTTGAAGTATGTATACGCATAAGAAGAATATATATGAATAAAATAATCCCATAATTCAAAATAGTTCAAAATTCATGCAGAAAAGGCGAGTGGGACAATTCCTGCCCAGGGATGTCGACCCCATCAAGGAGGTGACGACCCCTGGGTCGACACACCCAGAGGGGGAGGTTGACCCCATCATGGCAGATCTGGGCAGAATTCTTCTTGCTGAATGTGGACTCTTTTCTTGACTTGGTTTGTTGGCTTTAAGCAATAAATTAGACCCCATTTCTCTTGTTTCTCCACACCTAAAACAATGAAGAACTAGGTGCGGCCTCTGCCCAGATTAAATCAAGCCTTTTCTTCTTCAACAATCAACTAGAGTTATTCAAGTTTAGAAATCTGTCATTCAACATCTGCAATCCCTCTTCCATTTCTTAAATCCAGTCACAGTGAGTATATGTTAGGTCTAAATACTTAAAAGTTAATCTTGACATGACTATAACTTGGATCTAAGCCTGTGACTATTTGAATCATATCAGATCTACTATAACCTGTGTATTTAAGTTATTCTGACATGACTATGAACTAGATCTAAGCCTATACCTATTTATCATGTCAAATCTGCCATTGTTAGTTGATCTAATTCATTGCTTAGATCTTATCATGCCTGTTTATGATGACCTTATTATGTTAGACTCAGTTCTACTATCACATGTTCATCAGGTATTTTCCTATATGCCTATCTTGTCATTATGCCCAACTTTGTCACTGTATATTTATTAGTTTCTATGCCTATTTCCTCCATTATATGCCTATCTTGTTATTATGATCATTTCTCTCCTCTTCCCTTCTTCTTTTACTTTTTATTTTTATATAGCCACGCTACTTTTGAGCCTAGGCATGCCGCTAAAATATGCGAACACGCAAAATTGGAAATGAGGGGAAAGCGTTAAAATTGGGGCATAATTTGTATTGGGAAATTTGGGCATAACTTGAATTAAATACATGAATACGGATTTGGGGGCATAAATCAAATTTTGATTTAGATCTTAATTTAGGGCATATGATACATGATGAATATGACTTGAAAAAGGGGCATGAAAACCTATAATGAAATAGGGATAATTGTTAAATAGTAAAAATGCCTAGATTTACAGTAATTAGAAACTATAACCACGCTTAGACATGAGGTTAGATTACACTTATGGTAGAAGTCTGCCCAGACTTGATCGGCATATCATAGGACCACAAGTGGTGAATCTAATGTGAGGGGTCTAAGTGTATAAACACAAAACGTGCTAAGACACAAGGTTAAGCCCAACTTTTGGAAGAAGTCTGCCAGGACCCAACCGGCATATCCAGCATCCACAAGTTGTAGGCTTAATGTGGGAGGTCTAGCACATTGTAACCATAAATGAATGAACTGTAATGAACTAGTAATACTTAACCTGTTTGGATCCATAAGGATTTATGAACCTGTTAACTTGAGTAGGGTTTACGTAAACTTGTTTAAGTCAGGGGGAGGTTTGAGTAAATCTTGTGGCGGTGGGAAATATTTATTTATACAAACTTAACATATTTTATACGTTGGGGTTATGCAACTTTGTTAAGTAAACTTGCTTGGATCAGTGGGGGTTAAGTAAATCTTGTGGCGGTGGGTTAATATTTACATATATAGGCCCGACAACTTAACCTGTTTTACATGTTGGACTGTTAGGCGTAAACTATTGAAATCCTAGTAATGGGATGCAAGCCTAGGGGAGCTTGTATCATCTTGTGTGTGGGATCCGCTTCAGTCAGTAACCCATATAGGTACCAAACGAGTACTCCGAACTAAGTCAGAGTCGTGGCACGCTAACTAAGCTGATTATAAGAGGTCACTTAGGTGAGGATGTCGACAACGCGTGAAACCAACGAAGTCATGTGCGTGCATGGGTCCGGCTTGCTAAGGGAATTAAGACGTTGTAGCATCAGTAGATATGGTTGTGCACATCCTGGAAATGAATGGTTGCCACTTTAGGAAGTGATACGTCCTACTGTGGGGCCAGCACAGGGTATCTACGGAGTAGGGAGCCGATCGATTAGGCTAGTGATTAGGGTACATCTGGACTCTGGTATGTTTACGAGCCCGTTATTATCCTTAGAGATAACTCCGGTATGTTCAGTTGGGCTACCTGTTATTGTATGGGCTTAAACCTCTCATTAGAAGTACACCTAAGTCTACCATCTTATACTTGTTGGGGATCATCTTGTTAATATGACATTAGTATTGGTGCAGAGAAAAGTGTTAGGGAAGCGCTATTTATTCTACCCTGTTTATTCTGTTTACCTTGTCATACCTGCCTTATATGTTGTGTCCTTCCTACCCAGTTTATATGCCTGTCATGATGCTTTTACTTATTTAAATGCTAAAAGTAACTGGACTTGCTTGACTTTATGTATGACCCATTTTATTTCCTCTTCTTTCTCTTCTGTCCCCCCAAGGTTCCCAGGGTGGGAATACTCAAGCTTGATCAGGATTCTTCTTTCCTCCTGCTTGAAGCTGCTTAGATGTACTGCTTGATTTCGTATCTTCTCTACTATGGCTATGATTTCGGGATTATGCTCTTTTTATGTTTATTGTACTCTGATGATTTTAGTACAAGACAGAAGTTCTAAAATGATGTACTGGGTTTTATGCATTTCAGACTTATGATGTAACTATGTTTTGAACCACGATGTTTTCTGTTTAAATAAAGTTTTAAATTCCGTTGCTATTTTATATATGTCTTTTAATGTTTCTGTTTCTATTTACCTATAGCGCTTCACGAAACTTATTGCATTCTCTTAACGAGTGATATTAACGGACGTGGGGTGCCACAACATTACTATCAACTTTATTTTCGACAGCTTCAAGCTGAAGGGCCGCATCCACTAAATCATCGAAGGTAAGTTTCAATTGTAGCAAGAGGGGTTTGTTCAAATATTTTCTAAGGCAGAAATAAACTTGAGATTTTTCCTGTGAAATGTGCTGTTGTGTTCAATATCATACTTAGATAATGCTTCGAATAAGGTAACTATAACAACCCAGAATTTTGGCAATAGTAATTCATTATTTGAATTTCAAAAATAGGAATTTATGCAAACGATGGAATCTGGCTATGAAACTTTAACCACGCGTTTGTCTTGGAATTCTGGTCAACTTTCATGTTTGGGGTTTCGCGAACGGAATCTGTATGAAAAAATTACAGATGAAATACGATAACGGACAAAAAATAAATAAATCAGAATAATTATATATTATATACCATATTTAACCAGCCTCACTTGGCAGTCGACGAACCAAGCGGTCGACCTTAGCGATCGACCGTCAGTCGGACCTACTAGGAGCTAGAATGCCCAGTGACGGCTAGGGTTAAGGGGGTTAGGTTATATTATATAATTAAACGAATGGACTAATATAAACTAATGTAAATCTAATGGTTCATGGCTAATTCCACTCCTATAAATAAAGGGGTAAGGCCACATTCTTTTCCACACAAATCTGTAGGCAGCAGCGAAGCTCTGCCATTATCCTCCCTCTTCAAACCAAATTTCTTAATTAAAAATATATTAATATAAAACCAATCAAATACAAATCATATAGAATTGAAAGAGATTATCTTATCTAATGGAAAACAATGTGAATTGACGCTCTACATCAGATTCTCCCCTCTCTTCCTATTTTCTTGCATATCTCTGAAAGTATCCCCTTTCCAGATAAAATGTAGATTTATAAGAATATGGGAATTGTAGGCCTAAAAGATTATTCAAACTTTAGATTTGGATGCTTTTAGGTGAGTAGGAAATTTACATACAAAGTTATAATAGCCTAATTATCTCGTTTGAATTAGATCTCAAAATATATGCCTATTTTCATTAGATCTGTTCATAATGCTGTTGTATTTGAATTGACACCTATCAGATCTGCTAGTAAATATCGTAAAAACTTGTAAATTTTTAATTATGGTTAGAAATAATATTAGTTGTAGGATTTTAATTTTTTTTATACATATTTCCAATAATTATGTTGTGAAATGTATTATAGTTTGTTGTAAAACATTGAGGATTTGGATATCAGTCCCTATAGCCCTGTTTAGATGTAGATTCTTCCAAATCTCTAGTTTTAGTGTAAGTTGATGAAGTATGTAGTTTCAAATTTAAAGAATTATACCTATTTGTGTTCAATGTTGTTGGTGCTTTTCCTAATTTTTGTAAATATGTCATTTTTCTCTTTCGAACAAAAAGAAATTATTTTGAATTCATAAGAGATATGACAAAAAGATTTAAAAAGGGAAAAGTGTTGCAAACGTATGTATAAATATAAATATACATATTTATGTGTAGTTTGCATCAACTATTCCAAAAATACATACATACATATATATATACACACACACACACACACACACACACACACATATATATATATATATATATATATATATATATATCTTGTGAATTTGAGATATGTTCATTCCACTAATTAGGCATAATTTACAATAACTACAACAAACGGTGTTTTTATAAGATTTGGAACCTTATGGCAAGATTGAATGCAAAAAGGAACGTTTGGATATTGATTAAACTGAATCATTAAATTTGAAAAATAACAATAAATAAAATAACTACGTAAACCGCGCGAAAAATATAAATATATACATTATCCTTCCAAATCTACGTAAAATGGTAAAATATGAATTTTATTGATTGTTTGAACGATATTCAATTGTTGAATTATGTATGAAAATGTAATCCATATTGAATTGATATATTTGTTGTGACTATTATAGCAATTAATATAACTAATTGTTATAACTAGGGCCGCAAATCAATAAATAACAATTGTAATCCATGTTGATTGAGGAAAAGTGTATATAATAGGATAGTGACAACAATTCTTAAATTGATTAGGATAAATGTTGTAAACCCCAATTAGGAAATTTGAATTATAAATGCATTTAGACACGATGTTAAGCTCAACTTGTGGTAAAAGTCTGCCTAGAACCGCCCAGTAAATCCAGCATCCACATGTGACCAGATTAATGTGAGGGTCTAATGCATAAATACAAATGTACAAAGGCACAAGGTTAATGTAACGTCCGGGATTTTAACTGTATTATTTAATATTTAAATACGGTTTTAAATATGGTTTTGGAGTTTAAATAATTGAATCTAACGATCCAGAATAATTTATAGAACAATAATATAATTCTGAAACAGTCAAAATAGGTTGAATTTGCAACATTATATGAATTGGCCAATATGAAAATATTTAACTGAGTTAGAATTGAATTATAATAACGTATTCTTTTATTTAATGATATTAGATCGTTTAATTGATAATTTAATTATAAAACGAACTGCAGCGGCGCGGTAGTTCGTAATATAACAATTTGAACTTTAAATGGGTGTACCGAATCCAATATAAGTCAGATTTCTTCGAAACAAGAAACGTCCGACTTTATTTGATAATAACTTTCTAATGAAGCAGAAAAATTGATTTTTTGTGTTGTAGATTTTGTTTTACCTCCAAATCAAATATTGAAAAGGTCGCTAGGGAATCATTTATAAATCATAACGATTTATTTAATATAATTAAATATTGGTTTCGAATTTGGACGAGATCTTTGAGGCATAGGCATAATTTAATTTTTAAAATTTTACTATAATTTTTAATTGGGAAAATAAGCAACTTTTTATTTGGAGTGTTTTACACCCTGTATCAGCAATTTGGGGTTTCACAGAACTATTTAACTTGTCTGTTTTATTTTACAGTTTTGATCGTGGCACACTACTGTGCGCAACGGTATTTTCATATTTGTCGATAGGGTTCTATAAACAGACGAAATTTTATGTAACGAATACCTGAATAAATATCTAATGTAAAGACAAACTACATATATGAATAATTATAACCTGCTTCCCATCACCTATTGCTTTCAACTGAAGAAATATACCATACTTTAAGTCTAAGAAAGGAGAAAAATCTCTGACAAATTTCAGTAAACCATGAGCAAAACAAACAGAAAACCAGGTGCTATCCCATTGTATAAAATACATATCCCACCTTCATTCTTTTCGCAGGAAGCTAAACAAAGCAAAACTTCTTACTTCGTTTTTAATATGATCTTTCAAAAATTGTATAAAAAGAATTACTCAATGAAATCATAAATTTTTTGATTTGATAAAACCCTTGAATCGCGAGCATTACTTCGAGGTGATCCATGTTAGGTCCAGTTCGGATTATGTCGCTCGAAATCTCCACAGCGACGGAGTTAATGGCCATCATCAGTGCTGGGCGAAGTCGTAGAGGAGAAAATCTGCTGAAGGCCGTAGGTGTTGGCGCTGAGTTCGTCGGGGTAAGTGGAGTGAGTAGCACCGCAGGTTGATGGCGGTGCGAGTATGTAGGTAGTCGGAGTCGTAACAGTGCAAGAGGAGGAGGGCGAGTTTATTGAAAAGTGATGGAAGCAGTGATGGAAACCTGCTGGGAACATGGGAGATGGAGGTAGTGGTTTCAAAGTTGGAGGAGTGAATTTTCGGGGCTGTGTCGGTTCTGGAAGAATTGTGCAGAAGTGGATTATAGTAGTAACATGGAAAAGTAGACGTGACTTCAGGGTAGTTCGGAGGTGATTGAAGTTGTGTGGTGCATGGTTTGTAGAAGAAAAAATGAAGTCTGTTGAGTGGGGTACTGAGCATGGAAAGATGAAAGGAGTTCTGTGCAGGGGAGTCTTGCGTGGAAACTAGGTAGGTACGTCGAAGTTCTGGAAGCATCGGAGAGGATTCAAACTGGGGAAATATGAAGCTTCAGGAAATATAATGTTTGGGGTAGTTGTCTTTGAGGAGAAGAATACAAAGGGGCCGGGTTGTGCATTCGAAGTGGGCTAGTTGAGCCTTACGGTTGGAAATAAAAATTAAAAAAAAATTGAAAAAGGAAAGAAGATCTGGGCAGAAACCTTGTTACGAGAAATGGGGAAGGGGACATCGCGTTCAGCCTAGAACAATGAAAGAAACTGCATGGACTTAACCAAGATCATTAACTGTAATTAAATCTGTTTAAATAATTAATTAATTTAGCTAATATGTATTCATAATTTATATATATAGTTATAGTTCCTGAAAGATTTATCAGGAAACACACCAAATAAAAGAAGTGAAGCCGTGATTTCAAACGATGAAGGCATTTAGATTTTGGTAGAAAGAAAAGCAGGGTTTACTGGCTAATACAAGGATTATACCGGGTTAATATTGATGGTTAAATTGAGGTAAATAATTTAATATATAATTCAAGTAAATTATAATTTGCTAATTCATGTTATAATAAGCATATTTCGTCCATTCGTTAACAGAATTGCGCAAAAACCAATCACGTTGGCATCGCATTGACAGAAGCGGCGTGTACGAGTTGGATTGGGGTTAATTGGAGATAGTTGGAGTTTTATATAATTTCACACGTATTGTTGGGATTATATAAATCAAGGCTGAACCGTCAAATGAAAATGAAGGTGAGTTAATTCTCACACATTCTAAAATACTATGATGTGATTAAATTCATATAAATAAATTTAATCATTAATAATTGGATGTTTGGATGCCTTGGATGCCCATTGTTAATAAAATGGTTGTCGTTAATTATATTTTAGTCATTTAAATATTTATGCGCTGTTATTATAATGATTTGTGATACAAGGAAGAATAGATAGGAGGAATCAAATCAGATTCCTCAAATATTTAGTATGTTGTTTATTTCATATTATATATGAACTGATTGAACCCCCATTGACTTTAAAACCTATTGGGTGTTGATTGTTTTGTGATTTGAATCAATGGACGGTATTGATTGAGGGATTGGCAGCAAATGGTCCAAAATCCACCGTTTTGTTTAAACATTAATTTTCTGTTAGGCGAATTAACAAAGTGAAGTTATAATATTTATTTAACAACTGAAGTAGAATTTTATTTATATCTTAGATGATATAATGATGTCAAAAATAAATAGATGTTAGGAATTGGTTTTCCGTAAAATAGTATAAAATGATTATACGGTCAGGATTGGACGGTTAAATCGGTTTTATACGGATCATTATTTGGAATAAATATATTTAAATAAACAATTTAGTTAATATTATTAGATTAATTATATTGATCTAATAAGAAGAAGAAATTGAAAACGGTTAAGGAGTTGGCCAATGATTTAAGGTTGACTAAATCAACTGTTCGATCTAAAGTGGTTATTAATAATTAGTTGTTTAATTTAATAAGTTTCTTTAATGAAATTTATTATTAATTAACGATGTTTATATTATAATTAGATATTGTTTAATAATTTCAAAGGTGATTAACTGTGCGAGTACAGCTAATGAAGAAATAAACAGTTTTTACTTCAATAAATAATGAACTTAATTATAATTGAAGTTATTTAAGAAGATAATAAAACATGTAATAAGACTGGCTAATTTTGAAAGGGATTTAGGAGGAGATTGAATAATATAAATGAAGTTATAAAAGGAAATTGGGCTGATGCGATAAATATTGTAATAAATAATCTATTAAATAGGGAATCGAGATAAAGAGGGAAAGTTTCCAAATATAAACTACTTATATATTGTTAAATGGATTTTGTTTATAAAATCTTAATTAGTTTACAATATGGTATTCAATATGTAGGTTAAGTAATCCGAAATGGAATGTCGCAAGATTTTTCCAATTATAAAACAGTTTTGTATGAAAAAGGTAATGTTAATATCGAATGGTTATAATTGACCGAGTTTCCAAAGCAAGGTTATGGTTATAAAACCATAGATTTACTAGAACAGAAAATAAGTTTTGAATTACGAACTATTATTAATCTCGAGATAAGAACATTGTCGACCAAGGTCTGAGCGGTAAATAAAATACCCCAACTTGTCCCTATTATCGAAGGATGGTATAAGTTTGTGACAGTAAGAGATGTTGAAATTAAGTTTATTATTCCATAAAAATAATATTTTGACAATATTTACAAAGCTGTTAAAATACGATAAACATATTGGGTTCCAAAGAATGATGTATACTTTAAACATTGATCAACAGATTTTGAAGTATAATGATACGCATAGATAATGGGAAGAGTTTATAGAATTTTGGTGATATTTTCGAAATAAAGATGAACGGATAGGAGATGGGTATATCTGTTAATTTAAGAAATTGAGATATAGATAATGTTTTCGAATTAATGGAAATAACAGTGATTTGTCGAGATTAGTAAATGGAATTGATATTAATCGAACAAATGAGTTTTGAGATTCGATAAAAGAATTAATGAAATGATTTTACCTAAGCTGCCAATATACTTGACAACTAGTTTGAATTGATAGTTAAAACACCAAACTATCAACGGAATCTATTACTTAACCTTTTTGACGTGTTATTTCGAAGAGATCGGGATGGGAACTAAACCCAAAACCACTTCGAATCAACATAGCACTTGAAACTAATCTGCAAGTATAACGATGGAGAATTGAAGACCATAGATCTTCATAAAACATAGGAGTTACTTAAAATCCCTAACTGATCCCTGGAGATATACTATGACTTTATCGTGGTTGAAATCTTTGGATTGCAAGGACTACTCACTACTGATCTATAGGTTAATTCCTACGATGCGGTAGGAGAGTGCCTTCGGTTCATCCTGTTCCTGGATGACTTGTATGGACGAATGTTTGACAGAGTATTTCCTGAAAACTCACGTACGATGATTTTTACAAATATACCAAGTTTAGTGGCAGAGAAATCCTCTTGCTTAACACCTAGAGTGTATTTGTGGACGTCAATTAGTGAATTGACGGATCTGACGATGTGGCATTCAAAGTGAATGATGGCCAGATGTTCTAAGAAGATAAACGTAGCCTCTAGCCTTATTAACTGGGAAATGACAAAAATTGGGCAGGCAGCATGGCTAGGTGGGTCATTCCCAAGCAGGGTGTATTGTGACCAATCTAGAGAACCTTCATATTTGTTATTTCTTTTCATTTTTGTATCTCCTGGGAATTATGGTAGGCACGCAATAAAAGCCATAGGGTGACAATATATTCGATACACTCAAGTTAAACGAGTGGTTGGTCATGTGTGGCCGGGTTGCAAGGCGTGCATGTTGAACCCCAGTGTATATCCTCTAGAGTACACTGATCGGAAGGTGTTCCCATACCTTGTCTAGTCAGAATCCAATCTCCAGTAAGCGCCTTGCGGTTTTTGATTATGTAACAAATATGTAGAGCGTGAGATGCAAGCGTTCTATTATATGGTTATTTATTTGTGATTTGATAGACACTATTATAATATCACTGGATTTTGATATATCAAACTGTTTTGGGTAATAGTAAGGTTAAAACCGTCCGTGTTTATTTGTGCGCTGATCTTACTATTATCCTTTTCTTTCAAAAGGATTTCTAAAGTTAAACAAGTTGATTGTTGTATGAATTTATCACTGGAAGTATTTCAGACTGATCTGGGTGAATTTTGCTTTGCTTCAAATGTGCTCGGGTCAGACCGAGTATATTTCCAGGTTAGGTTTTCCGCTTGGAGTTCCAGAGATGTAGTTGAAGCCAAGACGTATTCCATATATACTAGTACTAGTTTATTCTGCTGTGTCTATTGATTGATATGAATGTACACTCCTATGTTGTAATATATATACAGTTCTTTTGAATAAAATATTTGATATATTATATTTTGTTCATTCCGATGTGAGACTCTGATCTTCTTGTTCTTTTATTCTAATATTTCTTTCTTTTCTCATCCTCTAACTTCTTTCTATTAACAGTCAGAGTTCGATACTTGGATTTTTAACAAGTAATATAGGATTTTGTGTTATTGTTGAAAATTCAAGAGTCGAATTTTTTTTCTGGCCTTTACAGGTGGTATCAGCGCAATGGTTTAGTGATAACCTTGGCTCTGTGGCGTAACTCAATAGAGATAGGGTTAGTAATATCCTAGATTGAGTTTGAGTGTATATGTAAATATGAGAGTGCGTATTTGTAATTTGAATATAAAATCATTTTTATAAGGTTTTGACCCAATATATTTTATAAGTAGGTAAAATTTATTAATCTTCTCAAATTATTATTTGATTTGAAATTTGTATGAAATAGGAAACATTTCAAATATGAAATGAGAATTAAATATAACTTGTATACGTTGAAATGAATCTTACGCATTGGAATTAGGACAAGTCAATAAGAATTTGACTTGTGTTGGGTAAAATAAAAAGTGAATGAATCCAAATAGAATAAATAGGAATTAGTTGGATTGTATGTTTGGAATAAAATTCATGAGTATGAATTTTAATTAGATTAAGAACCAATATATGAATAGATTCAAGTCAAATAAAATAGAATAATATTGGTTATAAAAGTCAAGTAAATAATCAGAATGGGATTAATTGGCATATCTTAATGGAGTAATAAGATATGGTCGTAAATAAAATCCATAGTAAGAATTTAGCTTTTAAATTTATAGGGAAGTTAATGAACCCGAATAAAATTGGAAATTAGTTTGACTGTATAGTTAGAATGTATTGCATGAATATGAGTATGAACCTGATTAAGAATTGATTTGTGGTGAATAAATTGAAATAATGTTTAATAAAATCTCGTGTGAATGGAATGGTATGTATAAATTGTTGGAATAAATGGCCGGGATGTTTAAAACTAATTGATTATTATGAAGCTAATGAATTCTATATGAGTTGAGAACAGGTACAAGAGCTAATATTGATTGAATTCTGGAGCCGATTAGATCTAGTTTGATTAGAGCTGTAGAATAATTAAGCCAACTCAGGTATAACTTATCGCTTATCGAGTAATCACGCTCGAAAAAAAATACGCCTACGCAAAATATAAATTATTGGTTTTTGATTTGGGTTTTGAATTGAATTTTCCGACCGTATTGGTCGATGGAGTTTATTTTTGTACCTGCGATATTGTAGAAGTCCCTCCGTATAAGGGAGACTCTGCCAAAATTTCCTAAAATTTAAAGTGTTAGAGAAATTGCTGATCATTTTGGAAATTTCTGGAATTTATTTTCCATATAAATTAATTGTTCTTTCCTAATTAAAACTAACTGGTTTGGTTAAAAAGAGGAAGTGAAGTTTGATTAACTGGATTTTGGAAACATTATTGGGTTTGTAAACATTTCTCCTACTTTAGTTATTTCAGGGACGAAATTCTTTTAAGGGGGAAGGTATGTAACGTCCTAAATTTTAACTGTATTATTTAATATTTGAATATGGTTTTAAATATTGTTTTGGGAGTTTAAATAATTGAATCTAACGATCTAGAATAATTTATAGAATAATACTATAATTCTGAAACAGTCAAAGTAAGTTGATTTGCAATATTATATGAATTGGCCAATATGAAAATATTTAACTGAGTTAGAATTGAATTATAATAACGTATTCGTTTATTTAACGATATTAATCGTTTAATTTACAATTTAATTATAAAACAACCTACAACGGCGCGATAGTTCGTAATATAACATTTTGAACTTTAAATGGGTGTATCGGATCCAATATAAGTCGGATTTCTTCGAAACAAGGAACGCCTAACTCTATTTGATAATTATTTTCTAATAAAGCAGAAAAATCGAGTTTCCGTATTGTAGATTTTGTTTTACTTCCAAATCAAATATTGAAAAGGTCTTTATGGAATTGCTTATAAATCATAATGATTTATTTAATATAATTAAATATTGATTTCAAATTTGGACGAGATCTTTGAGGCGTAGCTACAATTTATTTTTAGAATTTTACTGTAATTTTTAATTGGGAAAACAAGCAACTTTTTATTTGGAGTGTTCTACACCCTGTATCAGCAATTTGGGGTTTCACAGAACTATTTAACTTGTCTTTTTTATTATGGTTGTGATTATGGAACACTGCTGTGCACAACGGTATTTTTATATTTGTCGATAGAGGTTTATAAACGGACGAAATTTTATGTAACGTGTACCCTTAATAAATATCTAATGTAAGTACAAACTATATATATGAATAATCATAACATGCTTCCCATCACCTATTGCGTTCAATTGAAGAAATAGACCATACTTTAAGTCTAAGAATGGAGAAAAATCTCTGACAAATTTCAGTAAACCATGGGTGAAACAAACAGAAAACCAGGTGTTATCCCATTGTATAAAATACATATCCCACCTTCATTCTTTTCGCAGGAAGCTAAACAAAGCAAAACTTCTTACTTCGTTTTTAATGTGATCTTTCAAAAATTGTATAAAAAGAATTACTCAATGAAATCATAAAGTTTTTGATTCGTTAAAACCCTTGAATCGCGAGCATTACTTCGAGGTGATCCATGTTGGGTCCAGTTCGGATTATATCGCTCGAAATCTATACAGCGATGGAGTTAATGGCCATCATCAACGCTGGGTGAAGTCGTAAAGGAGAGAAGTTGCTGACGGCCGTAGGTGTCGGTGCTGAGTTCGTCGGGGTAAGGGGAGTGAGTAGCGCCGTAGGTTGATGGCGGTGCGAGTATGTAGGTAGTCGGAGTCGTAACAGTGCAAGAGGAGGAGGGCGATTTTATTGAAAAGTGATGGAAGCGGTGATGGCAATCCGCTGGAAACATGGGAGACAGAGGTAGCGGTTTCAAAGTCGGAGGAGTGGGATCTTCGGCGCTGTGTGGGTTCGGGAAGAATTGTGCAGAAGTGGATTGTAGTAGTAACGTGGAAAAGAAGACATGGCTTTAGGGTAGTTCGGAGGTGATTGAAGTTGCGTGGTGCATGGTTTGTAGAAGAAAACATGAAGGCTGTCGAGTGGGGTACTGAGTATGGAAAGATGAAAGGAGTTCTGTGCAGGGGAGTCTTGTGTAACGACCCGCATTCTATGCATCGGAGGATCGTAGAATGTTTATTTCATTATCATATGAAGTCGTATAGTCGTGTAACTTGGGGAAATGACTATTGGGGTCATTTCCCATGTTCTCGACTTTTGCCGATTTTTAAATGACCGTTTTGCCCCCTAGCTGGTCTTGTTTCGGCCATAACTTTTGATTGGTAAGGGGTTTTGACCTGAAACCACTTCCATTAGATTTGGAAGATAGTTTACCTTTCCGTAGATTGGTCACATTAGTCAAACGGACTCACCTTTTGGGAGATATGGCTGAAACAAGGTTTAGAAGGTGAAAAACAGATTAACCGGGCCTAATTAGGTTGATTAGCAGCTAGGCCCATATCCCATTTCGGGATTAGGGTTATGGGGAGGCCGAAATCAATTAGGAAACAATATATTATCATTTTCTCAACCGCCTAAAACATTTCTCTAACCCTAGCCATGGCCTTCACCTTCTAATTTCATCCCAAATCGCTCTCTAATCAAGGATTTAGCTAATCTACGTCAAATAGAGGAGAAATAGCACCAAACCAGAGTCGAAGCCGCTGTGTTACATAGGAAAACGCCCCGAATTAGAGATAGTTTCAGATCTAAGTTTCATTTCTGGCTAAGAGAGTGATTTGCATTGTTTTTCACTAATTACGGCTAATTAGGTGTGATTAGTGTTAATTAGCGAAATTATAACTCAGAAAAATTTGGAAAAATATTCAGAAATTCTTAAATATTATTTTAGGGCTTTGATAGAAATTTGGGTTAATTTGGATAAGTTTTGTTAATTGTATGCTTAAACATGATTAAGGGGAAATAAGGGGAAAATATGGGTTTTGGGTTTGTTTGATCCATATGAACATGTTAAATCGTTGTTTTGGTGTTTTTGGATGACTATACATGTTTCTATGACTATTTGGAATGTTTTCTAATTGTTTAGAATAGTTAGAATGGTCGAAAACGTTGTTGTGTGGCGTAAAAACAGTCGTTGGAAGTTGCTGGAAAATGCAGAAGCCAGACCGGATCGGATCGCCCCTACCCGAACCGACCCGCTCGTGGAGCTCTCCATGACCCCGATCCTCTCACGTCAGGGAACCCCAGACCATGAAGTTTTCCATCCCCGAACCAAACCGCTTCAGCGTGGTGACCACGAACCGAAGTGCAAAAATGGACTGATCACGAACCGAGGAGCTCGATCCGCCTGGAGGAGCTGTCTTACACGAGCCAATCTGAAGCATGTAACCACGAGCCGAACCACCAGGGAAGCATCAGCACGAACCGACCCGACCTGGGGAGGAATTCACGACCCAACCTGAATTGGGTTGATGACCACAAACCGAACAAGGAGAAAAGGACCAAACCGAATGGAAGCTTGTTTCTGAACCGATCCGGAGGAGACCAAAACCCAAGATGCAAAGGTGGTACAAATAGGAAGTAGAACTCAGAATCCAGTTGGGAACCAACGAGTTAACCTCATGAGTTGGGCTTTGCTACTGGACGTATGCAAAAGGGTTATCGACGTCTATAGCTTTGATTCGCCACCAAGACAGATGTTAGGCTACGTATCAGTGCATTGGGGTAGTTATTACTCCATGGGGCAGAGTGATCGTAGCATGGTTACAAGCCAGTGCAGTGGAGTTGTCATGACTTCATGGGGCAGAGTGGACATAACAAGGACTAGTGGCTATGGATCAGAGTAGTGGAGTCGCCATGACTCCATGGGGCAAAGTGTCATAACAAGGATTTGGGTGATCAAAGCGGTGGATATCGTATTCTTTACGCACTGAGTGAGAGGATTCGGATGGATGCTATGCTTGATTGTTTGATATCACTATGACATGCACACCCCCACCCCCATATCTTTACACCATATGTTAGTGTCACCTTAGAGTAATGTACATCATGTTGTGATAACTCTTTGGTTGTAGGTCCAGGTTCAGGTATGGTGTAGTATACATGTTATTGTTCTGTTTTACTGCTTATCGCTCATACCAGACTTTTGTCTGACCTAGAGTTTTATGTCTCTTCTTATTACTCTGAGTGCTCTTAAACGGGAAGACTAGAGATAGGTTAGGTGGTATGCATGAGTAGTTGTACCGAAGACGAGCAGGAGGCTTCTATGTATGATATATATATATATATATATATATATATATATATATATATATATATATTCTCCCTATGTCGCTGCTCGTCACTACTTTGGGCATTAGTATTGTACCTTTCTTATTTTTCTTTATAGACAGTTTTAAAAGTTGTAATGATGACGATGTGGAACATAAGCTGCATTTTGAATTTCCGCTGCTATGATGATTATGATTTAGTTCTCAGCTTATGCACTGTCTCTCCTGTTTTATGTTAAGTATGTTATTATTATATTTTATTCTATGCGCTGTGAGACATTCTACAGGTTCCTTGTTAGTTCAAATTCCCTTCTTTCCTTTCTTTGACGACCATCCTGTACTGGTTGGACATCGGCATAGCGCACTTTCATTGGAAATGTCGGCTGGTGCGGGGTGGGCCGTCACACTTGGTATCAGTGCTCTAGGTTGCGTAGTTAACCTAGGGAAAGACACTAGGGAGAGACAGTACGTATATGAGAGCGCATATTTTTTATATTTTGGTTTTCAAAAGCTATATATATATATATATATAATATTAGTATATCTAAGGATGGAGTCGCACTACACTGGCACCACGGAAGAGATGGTTAATCGTTTTCTCCTTACAGATTGGACGATGAGCCGACATACGAGGGGTACTGGTAGAGGAGCTAATAATGGGAATGCTCCTGATATGAGGACGATGTTCATTGACCTCATGAGAGAGATGCTTAGGGATGTTCAGAGGGAAGATCCTAATACTGCAAATTGTAGTGGTGTAGTAGTGCAGGCGCCTAGGATCGATTTCGCCAAGCTCTGTAAGGAATACACTAGTCTTGGTGGGAAGTCGTTCAATAGAACGGAATCGGCTACAGAAGTTTAGGATTAGTTGGATAGCTGTGAGCATATCTTCGAAGACTTGGGTATCGAGGATGTGATGAAGAGAAGGCTAGCATCTCGTTAGTTGCAAGGACGGGCTATGAATTGGTGGAATGCTATTATGGTAGCTACCTTTGAGGATCAAGTTATTGGGATCAGTTTAAGGCCCGATTCAGTGATAAGTTTATCCCAGCTGCTCAGAAATCAGAATTGTTTAGGAAATTCTTGGAGCTTAAGCAGAATGGTAGGGCATTCTCAGAATATATTGCTAAGTTCGATACTTTATCATAATATGGATTATCTCTGATTGGCACTGCCGAGAAGAAGAACAAGAAGTTCATAACAGGCTTAGATCAGTACTTGGGGGAAAGGCTTATAGTCATATTGATGAGACTTTTGAATCGATTGTTGGAAAAACATTGAGGTCAGAGGGCCTTTATCCTAAGCCCAAGACTGAAATCGATGTTGCATCTGCGCAGGGACCAAAGCCGTAGGCAAGCGGTGGAGGCAAGAATAATTCTCAGAATAAGAGGAAGTAGAACCAAGTTAAGGATGGTCAGAAAAAGAGCAAGAAAGATGTTGAGTGCTTTAGCTGTGGCAAGAAGGGCCATTATGCTAAAGAATGTCGAACAAAGCCCGCGGACAGGAAGTGCTTCAACTATGACCAAGTGGGACATCACAAGGATAAATGTCCGCAACCCCATGAAGAGAAGCAGATTGTGAAAGCATATGCTCTTAATGCTGTTCCTTCTTCGTCGAATGCCCCAACTGCGGTGGATAAAGGAAAGAATGTCATCATTCAAGGTATGCTTTCTGTTTATGATGTTCCTGTTTGAGTATTGTTTGATACCGGAGCTTCCCATTCCTTCATATCTAGTGACCTGGTAGATAGGTTGGGATTGGAACCCGAGATAGTCGATAGACCTTTAGCGGTGACGAACCCGATTGGTGGTTCGACTAGCCTTAGTATTATTTGTCGTAATGTGGTCTTATCGAGTCATGGATGTATGTTTGCTTGTGATTGCTTTGTTTTGGGCTTTATTGGGTTTAGCATTATATTGGGAGTCGATTGGCTCCAAAGGTACGGGGTGGTGGTTGACTGTGAGGGCTTTTTGGTGACAGTTAGAGCAGATGATGGGTAGAGGGTAGTGTCTGTTGGTCTACCTAGTGATGGGGTAATGGCTAGTTTTCTAAATTCCCTCGACATCCCGCATGATGAGTTGTCAGATGTGCCTGTGTCTGGCCAGTATCTGGACGTCTTCGAGGGAGTGACCGGACTTCCACCGCACCAAGAGATTGAGTTTCATATTGATTTAGTGAAAGATGCCAGACGTATAGTGATGGCACTTCGTCGTATGGCATCAAGGGAGCAGAGAGAGCTCGAGGTGCAAGTAAGCGATCTTTTGAAGAAGGGATTTATAAGAAGAAGTGTCTCCGAGTGTGGAGCACCAGTTGTGTTTGCTACCAAGGCAGATGGTTCCCTTCGATTGTGTGTGGACTACTGCGAATTGAATAAGATGACGAAGAAGAATAAGTATCCTCTACTGTGGATTGATGATTTGTTTGATCAGTTGAGTGGCACGAGAGTGTTCTCCCAGTTGGATCTCGTGACAGGTTTTCATCAGCTTAGGGTGAAAGCTGAGAGTATTCCTAAAATGGCCTTTAACGCCATTTCGATTCTATGAGTGGTTAGTCATGCCATTCGGGTTGCCAATGCACCAACATATTTTGTGGATCTTATGAATAGGGTACTCAGAGATCAATTGAATAAGTTTGTTCTTGTGTTCATAGACGATATCTTGGTTTATTCTAGGACAGAGGAAGAACACAAGGAACATCTGAGGATAGTGATGGAGGTGTTGAGAAAACACCAACTGAAAGAAAAGTTTTCTAAGTGTCACTTCTGGAGGAGGGAAGTGAGGTTCTTTGGCCATGTTGTTTCAGAGAATGGTATTACCGTGGACCCTACAAAGGTGGCTATGGTACAAGATTGGTCTACACCCAAGAATGCAACATACATAAGAAGTTTCATGGGCTTAGCTGGGTATTATCGGAAGTTTATCCAAGACTTCTCCAAGATAGCGGCACCGTTAACTCAGTTGACCAAGAAGAATCAAGCTTTCGTTTGGGACGGAAGGTGTGAAAATGCATTTAAGAGTCTAAAGGAAAAGTTGATGTGTGCGCTAGTGTTAGTCATTCCTAAAGGGAATGAAGAGATGACAATATATACATATGCATGTGGTATTGGACTAGGTGTTGTATTGATGCAAGAAGGTAAGGTTGTAGCTTATTCAAGTCGACAACTGAAACCGCATGAGAAAAGATACCCTACCTATGATTTGGAATTGGCAGCGATCATGTTCGCGTTGAAGATGTGGAGACATTATCCCTTGGGAGAAAGATTCGAGTTATTTACCGATCATAAGTCATTAAAGTATCTTTTCTCTCAAAAGGATCTAAATCTCCGACAGCAAAGATGGTTAGAATTCTTGGCTTCCTATGATTTCGATATCGCATGTACACCTGGAAAGGGCAATGCAGTAGCTGATGCACTGAGTAGAAGATATGCCAGTTTAGGGGCTATGTTTCTTGAATGGAAGCAACTAGTATATCACAGGATATGATTTCAGACCTAAGTGCTAATTAGATCCAACAATGTTAGCATGTTTGACGATCAGACCCACTTTGAATGAGCGGATTGGTTCTAGTCAGAGGGACGGTCAACCTATTGGAAATCATCTCCAAGTTAGAGATGGGAATCGAAGAAGAGATGAACAAGTATGGGTTTGATCGAGATGGATGGCTTATAAAGAGTGGTAGACTGGTTGTACCCAATGTCAATGGATTGAGAGATGAAGTGCTTAGAGAATGTCATCACTCAAAACTGACTATACATCCCGGTGGTAATAAAATGTATCGAGACATGAAGCAGACCTACTACTGGGAAGGGATGAAAAGAGACGTTGGGAAGTTTATGTCCAAATGCATGAATTGCCAGCTAGTTAATGCTGAGCAAAAGAAGCCTAGTGGGTTGTTACAACCATTAGAAATCCCCAAATGGAAATGGGAACAAGTATCAATGGATTTCGTTGATGAGTTACCAAGAACTAGATCGGGTCATGATAACATTTGGGTGATTGTGGACCGACTGACCAAGAGTGCAAGGTTTATACCCGTCAAGTCAAACAGAACATTAGCTAAATTAGCAGAACTATATATGAAGTGGGTAGTGAGATTTCATGGAGTACCCAAAGGCATTGTGAGTGGCCGAGATCCGTTGTTTACTAATGGATTTTGGAAGAGCTTACAAGAGACTTTAGGATCAGAATTACATCTCAGTACCGCATACCATCCTCAAACCGACGGTCAGACAGAGAGGGTGAATCGAATATTAGAAGATCTCTTGAGAGCTTGCATGTTAGATTTTGGTGGATAATGGGATGACCATTGCATCTAGTGGAGTTCGCATATAATAATAGTTATCAGTCCAGTATTGGTATGGCTCCATATGAAGCTTTGTACGGAAGACCCTGCAACTCACCGTCATGTTAGCTAGAAACCGATGAGAAATTTATGCTTGGACTGGATGTGATAAGAGAAACATCAGACAAGATCAAGATTATACGACAGCGAATGAAGGCTGCCTAAGATAGGCAGAAGAGTTATGCTGATAAGAGGAGAAGAGATTTAAAATTCTCCATTGGCGACTTGGTGTTTGTCAAGATTTCTCCGTTAAAGAGCGTGATACGATTTGGTAGGAGAGGCAAGTTAACACCAAGATTTGTTGGTCCATTCCCAGTTCTCGAACAAGTGGGGAATTTGGAATATAAAGTTGAATTACCGGACAAGATGGCGGGAGTCCATAACGTATTTCATGTTTCCCAATTAAGGAAATTCATGCACGACCCCGATGTGGCTATTTCACCTGATCAGTGGGATGATATTGAAGTAGAACCCGAGGCAGTCGGGAACCGCAAGCCGATTCGTATTGTCAAGCACAATACGAAGAAACTTCGAAGGAAAGTAGTGAATCTAGTTAAGGTTCAGTGGGGCGAGGATGAGAATGACTGTACTTGGGAGACAGAGGAGAGCATTAAGGAGACATATCCACAACTCTTTGCCTAGTAAAGTTTTCATTTCGATTTAGTCTTTCCGCATGCTAGGATAGGTTTGTTTTGTTTGTTTTGTGTGTTTGATTGTTTGTGAATGACTAATAGGCATGCAGAACACCTTTGTATGTTTTTGGTTAAGGAATTTCGGGGGCGAAATTTCTTAAGGGGGAAGAGTGTAACAACCTGCATTCTACGCATCGGAGGATCGTAGAATATTTATTTCAATATCATATGAAGTCGTATAGTCATGTAACTTTGGGGAACGATTATTGGGGTCATTTCCCATGTTCACGATTTTTTCTGATTTTTAAATGACCGTTTTGCCCCTACCTGATCTTGTTTCGGCCATAACTTTTGATTAGTAAGGAGCTTTGACCTAAAATCACTTCCATTAGATCCGTATGATGGTTTACCTTTCCATAGAGTGATCACATCAGCCAAACGGACTCACCGTTAGGGAGATATGGCTGAAACAAGGTTTAGAAGGTGAAAAACAGCTTAACCAGGCCTAATTAGGGTGATTAGCAGCCAGGCCCATATATTATCATTTTCTCAACCGCCTAAAACATTTCTCTAACCCTAGCCATGGCCTCCACCTTCTAATTTCATCCTAAATCGCTCCCTAATCAAGGATTTAGCTAATCTACGTAAAATCAAGGAGAAATTGCACCAAACCAAAGTTGGACCTGTTGTGTTGCATAGGAAAACGCCCCAAACCAGAGATAGTTTCAGATCTAAGTTTCATTTGTGGCTAAGGTGAGTGATTTGCATTGTTTTTCACTAATTACGGCTAATTAGGTGTGATTAGTGTTAATTAGCGAAATTATAACTCAAAAAAATTTGGAAAAATATTCAGAAATTCTTAAATATTATTTTATGGCTCTGATAGAAATTTGGGCTAATTTGGATAAGTTTTGCTAATTGTATGCTTAAACATGATTAATGGGGATTAAGGGGAAAATATGGGTTTTGGGTATGTTTGATCCATATGAACATGTTAAATCGTTGTTTTGGTGTTTTTGGATGACTATACATGTTGCTATGACTGTTTGGAATGTTTTCTAATTGTTTAGAATTGTTAGAATGGTCGAAAACGACGTCGTGTGGCGTAAAAACAGTCGCTGGAAGTTGCTGGAAAAATATGCAGAAGCCAGACTGGATCGGATCGCCCCTACCCGAACCGACCCGCTCGTGGAGCACTCCATTACCCCTATCTGCTCACGTCAGGGAACCCCGGACCATGAAGTTTGCCATCCACGAACCAAACCGCTTCAGCTTGGTGACCATGAACCGAAGTGCACAAGTGGACTGATCATGAACCGAGGAACTCGATCCGCCTGGAGGAGTTGTCTTACACGAGCCAATCTGAAGCATGTAACCATGAGCCGAACCACCAGGGAAGCATCAGCACGAACCGACCCGGCCTGGGGAGGAATTCACGACCCGGCCCGAATAGGGTTGATGACCACAGACCGAACGAGGAGAAGAGGACCGAACCGAATAGAAGCTTGTTTCTGAACCGATCCGGAGGAGACCAAAACCCGAGATGCAAAGGTAGTCCAAATGGGGCGTAGAACTCAGGATCCAGTTGGGAACCAACGAGTTAACCTCATGAGTTGGGCTTTGCTATGGGACGTGTGCAAAGGGGTTATCGAGATCTATAGCTTTGATTCACTACCAAGACGGATGTTAGGCTACGTATCAGTGCAGTGGGCTAGTTATTACTTCATGGGGGCAGAGTGATCATAACATGGCTATGAGCCAGTGCAGTGGAGTCGTCATGACTTCATGGGACAAAGTGGACACAGCAAGGACTAGTGGCTATGGAACAGTGCAGTAGAGTCGCCATAACTACATAGGGCAGAGTGATCATAGCAAGGATTTGGGTGATCAATGCGGTGGATATCGTATGCTTTACGCACTGAGTGAGAGATGTGAGGATGGATGCTATGCTTGATTGTTTGATATCACTATGACATGCACACCTCCACCCCCATATCTTTACACCATATGTTAGTGTCACCTTAGAGTATTGTACATCATGTTGTGCTAACTCTTTGGTTGCAGGTCCAGGTATGGTCTAGTATAACTGTTATTGTTCTGTTTTGTTGCTTATCGCTCACACCAGACTTTTGTCTGACCCAGAGTTTTATGTCTCTTCTTATTACTCTGGGTGCTCTTAAACGGGCAGACTAGAGACAGGTTAGGTGGTATGCACGAGTAGCTGTACCGGAGACAAGCAGGAGGCTTCCACGTTTGATATATATATATACATATATATATATATATATTCTCCCTGTGTCACTGCTGGTCACTACTTTGGGCATTAGTAGTGTACCTTTCTTATTTTGCTTTAAAGATAGTTTTAAAAGTTGTAATAATGATGATGTGGAACATAAGCTATTTTTTGAATTCCGCTCCTATGATGATTATGTTTAGTTCTTAGCATATGCACTGTCTCACCTGTTTTATGTCAAGTATGTTATTATTATATTTTATTCCATGCGCTGTGAGACATTCTACAGGTTCCTTGTTAGTTCAAATTACCTGCTTTCCTTTCTTTGACGACCATCCCGTACTGGTTGGACATCGGCACATCGCACTTTCATTGGAAATGTCTGCTGGTGCGGGGCGGGCCGTCACATCTTGCGTGGAAACTAGGTAGGTACGTCGAAATTCTGGAAGCGTCAGAGAGGACTCGAACTGGGGAAATATGAAGCTTCAAGAAATATAATGTTTGGGGTAGTTGGTTTGAGGAGAAGAATACAAAGGGGCCGGGCTATGCATTCGATGTGGGCTAGTTGGGCCTTACGGGTAGGAATTAAAAAAAAGAAAAAAAGAGAAAAAGGAAAGAAGACCTGGACAGAAACCTTGTTACGAGAAATGGGGAAGGGGACATCGCGTTCAGCCTAGAACAATGAAAGAAACCGCGCGGACTTAACCAAGGTCACTAACGGTAATTAAATCTATTTAAATAATTAATTAATTTAGCTAATATGTATTCATTATTTATACATATAGTTATAGTTCCTGAAAGATTTATCAGTAAACGCACCAAATGAAAGAAGTGGAGCCGTGATTTCAAACGATGAAAGCATTTAGATTTTGATAGAAAGAAAAGCAGGGCTTACTTGCTAATACAAGGATTATACCGGGTTAATATTGACGGTTAAATTGAGGTAAATAATTTAATATATAATTCAAGTAAATTATATGTTCGCTAATTCATGTTAATATCGTAATGGGAATATTTCATCCATTCGTTAACAGAATTGCGCAAAAACCAATCACGTTGGTTTCGCATCGACAGAAGCGGCGTATATGAGTTGGATTGGGATTAATTGGAGATAGCTGGAGTTTTATATAATTTCACACATATTGTTGGGATTATATAAATCAACGCTGAACCGTCAAATGAAAACGAAGGTGAGTTAATTCTCACACCTTCTAAAATACTATAATGTGATTAAATACATATAATTAAATTCAATTGTTAATAATTGGATGTTTGGATGCCTTGGATGCCCATTGTTAATTAAATGGTTACCGTCAATTATATTTTAGTCATTTAAATATTTATGCGCTATTATTGTAATGATTTGTGATAAAGGGAAGAACAGATAGGAGGAATCAAACCAGATTCCTCAAATATTTAGTATATTGTTTATTTCATATTATATATGAACTGATTGAACTCCCGTTGACTTTAAAACCTATTGGGTGTTGATTGTTTTGTGAGTTGAAATTTCATATTATATATGAACTAATTGAACCCCCGTTGACTTTAAAACCTATTGGGTGTTGATTGTTTTGTGAGTTGAATCAACAGACGATATTGATTGTGGGATTGGCAGCAAATGGTCCAAAATCCACTGTTTCGTTTAAACATTAATTTGTCGTTATAATATTTATTTTATAACTGAAGTAGAATTTTATTTATACCTTATACGATATAATGATGTCAAAAATAAATAAATGTTAGGAATTGGTTTTCCATAAAATAGTATAAAATGATTATACGGTCAGGATTGAACGGTTAAATCGGTTTTATATGGATTATTATTTGGAATAAATATATTTAAATAAAAAATTTAGTAAATATTATTAGACTAATTATATTAATCTAATAAGAAGAAGAAATTGAAAACGGTTAAGGAGTTGACCAATGATTTAAGTTTGACTAAATCAACTGTTCGATCAAGAGTGGATATTAATAATTAGTTGTTTAATTCAATAAGATTTTTTAATGAAATTTATTATTAACTAACGATGTTTATATTATAATTAGATATTGTTTAATAATTTCAAAGGTGATTAACTGAGCAATTTCAGTTAGTGAAGAAATAAACAGTTTTTACTTCAATAAATAATGAAGTTAATTATAATTGAAGTTATTTAAGAATATAATCGAACATGTAATAATACTGGCTAATTTTGAAAGGGATTTAGGAGGAGATTGAATAATATAAATGAAGTTATAAAATAAAATTGGGCTGATGCGATAAGTGTTGTAATAAATATTCTATTGAATAGGGAATCGAGACAAAGAGGGAAAAACTACTTATAGATTGCTAAATGGATTTTGATTATAAAACCCTAATTAGTTTATAATATTATATTCAATATTTATGGCAAGTAATCCGAAATGGATTGTCACAAGATTTTTCCAATTATAAAAAAGTTTTGTATAACGAAGTGAAAAAGGTAGCGTTAATATCGAATGGTTATAATTGACCGAGTTTCCAAAGTAACGTTATGGTTATAAAACCGTAGATTAAATAGAATAGAAAATAAGTTTTGAATTATGAACTATTATTCATCTCGAGATAAGAACGTTGTCGACCAAGGTCTGAGTGGTAAATAAAATACCCCAACTTGGATGGTTTCACTATTATCGAAGGATGGTATTAGTTTGTGACGGTAAGAGATGTCGAAATTAAGTTTATTATTCCATAAAAAGAACATTTCGACAATATTTACAAGGTTGTTAAAATACGATAAACATATTGGGTTTCAAAGAATGATGTATACTTTAAACATTGATCGACAGATTTTGAAGTATAATGATACGCATAGATAATGGGAAGAGTTTATAGAATTGCGGTGATATTTTCGAAACAAAGATGAACGGATAGGAGATTGGTATATAAGTTAATTTAAGAAATTGGGATATAGATAATGTTTCCGAATTAATGGAAATAATTGTGATTTGTCGAGATTAGTAAATGGAATTGATATTAATTGAAGAAATGAGTTTTGAGATTCGATAAAAGAATTAATGAAATGATTTTACCTGAGCTGCCAATATACTTGACAATACTAGTTTGAATTGATAGTTAAAACACCAAACTATCAATGGAATCTATTATTTGACCTTTTTGACGTGTTGTTTCGAAGAGACCGGGATGGGAACTAGACCCAAAACCACTTCGAATCAACGTAGCACTCGAAACTAATCTGCAAGTATAACGATGGAGCACTGAAGACCATAGATATTCATAAAACACAGTAGTTACTTAAAATCTCTTGCTGATCCCTGGAGATATACTGTGACTCTGTCGTGGTTAAAATTTGTGGATTGCAAGGACTACTCCCTACTGATTTATATGGTGATTCCTAGGATGCGGTAGAAGAGTGCCTTCGGTTCATCCTGTTCCTAGATGACTTGTATAGACGAATGTCTGGCAGAGTATTCCCTGAAAACTCACGTACGTTGATTTTTACAAATATACCAAGTTTGGTGGCGGAGAAATCCACTTGTTTAACACCTAGAGTGTATTTGTGGACGTCAATTAGTGAATTGACGGATCTGACGATGTGGCATTCAAAGTGAATGATGGCCAGATGTTCTAAGAAGATAAACGTAGCCTCTAGCCTCATTAACCGGGAAATGACAAAAACCGGGCAAGCAACATGGCTAGGTGGGTCATACCCAAGCAGTGTGTATTGTCACCAATCTAGAGAACCTTCATATTTGTTACTTCTTTTCATTTCTATATCTCCCGAGAATTATGGAAGGCACGCAATAAAAGCCACAGGGTGACAATATATTCGATACACTCAAGTTAAAAGTGGTCGGTCATGTGTAGCCGGGTTGCAAGACGTTCTTGTTGAACCCCCGGTGTATACCCTCTAGAGTACACTGATCGGAAGGTGGTCCCATACTTTGTCTAGTTGGAATCCAATCTCCAATAAGCGCCTTGCGGTTTTTGATTATATAACAAATATGTAGAGCGTGAGATGCAAGCGTTCTACTATATGGTTATTTATTTGTGATTTGATAGGCACTATTATAATATCACTAGATTTTGATGTATCAAACTGTTTTGGGTTATAGGTTGGTAAAAACCATCCGTGTTTATGTGTGGGATGGTCTTACTATTATCCTTTTCTTTCAAAAGGATTTCTAAAGTTCAACAAGTTGATTGCTATATGAATTTATCACTGAAAGTATTTCAGACTGATCCGGGTGAATTTTGCTTTGCTTCAAATTTGCTCGTGTCAGACCAAGTATATTTCCAGGTTAGGTTTTCCGCTTGGAGTTCCAAAGATGGAGTTGAAGCCGAGACATACTCCATATATACTGGTACTAGTTTATTCCGCTGTGTCTATTGATTGATATGAATGTAGCCTCTGATGTTGTAATATATATACAGTTCTTTTGAATAATATTTGATATATTATACTTTGTTCGTTCCGCTGTGAGACTCTGATCTTCTTATTCTTCTATCCTAATATTTCTTTCTTCCTTTTCTCATCCTCTAACTTCTTTCTATTAACAGTCAGAGTTTGATACTTGGATTTTTGACAAGTAATACAGGATTTTGTGTTATTGTTGAAAATTCGAGAGTCAATTTTTTTTTTTTTTTTGGCCATTACAGTTAAATTCAACTTATGGTAGAAGTCTGCCCGGAACCACCCGACAAACACAACATCCAACAGTGGTCGATGCGAGAGGTCTGGTGCACAATATATATATATATACCAGTACGAAGGCACGTCCATTGGACGTGTGCATAGACATTCAAAGCAAAGCTGAGTCATGTGTAGAATTGGGTGTAAACGTAAAAAGGAAAAACTCACAAACGTCAACAACAAAGTGGACGCAAGATGAAGAAAAAAGGGTATCAGACAGCAACTTAAGACATAATTGTTGCAGACAAATGCTGCAGGTACATTAAGGTTTAGAAAGAAACATACAGATAGTTAAAGTTTAACCACGCAGTTTCGTACAATGTTGTGCTCCAGGGTAAAAAGAATAGTTAATGTATTGCATACACACAGAGAACGGAGCAAGCTATCACTATTTAGAATACATGTCCATGGTAATTGTTATTTGTCATTTCGACCAAAAAAATCAAAAAGCAAACAGTAAAAATGCAAACTGGCGGTAGAAGGTTCAGGCAGCAGGACTGTTAACGTGACCGTCAGCAATTAACGCTGAAGTTACCTTATCATATTCTTCAATCTGTGGATGGAAAATAAATTGGATTACAATTAGAAGTATATGTTGTCTGAATCAGATGGGAATTAGATTTCAATAGATGATTACAAAGTTATTACATCGAACATAATAGAACGTAAACAAACAAAAAAATAAGAATTTTTTTTAAATGCACGCATTCTGCAAGCACATGCAAATTGATTAATCAACATACACATGGGGCATACATGGAGTCTGACATTGTAGATAAAATATTAGATGCCATGGTAGATAAAAAGTTTGAGTAACCCATGAAAAATATTAAGTAGGATTTATAAATATATAAATATAAAAAGAGTGAGCAGTGCATGATTTGTAAATACAAAAAGAGTGAGCTAAGTAGCCATAATAAAAACCAATAGACCATAGCATAATAAACTGCTATATTATTACTATATTTGTAGAGAAATTCTTGATCTATTTTCACTTACATAACACAATAGGCTCAAAATTAACAAAACTACATTGTGGACTATGTGAAACTTTTTGTAACGAACCGGGATTTTCGACTCCGAAAATCAACACAAAACTACCATGTTGACAATTCAGACATCGGAAATACCTGATCATTAATAGAAATAAGTTAGAAAGTGAGAATAGATAAGATAGAAAATTAGAATAGAAGAAGAAGAAGAAAACAATCAGAGTAAACACGAATCTCACAGCGGAACGAATAAAATATAATATATAACATAACTTTGCAATAAAACAGTATATATATATATAGAATAACATTATCAGAGTACAACACTTACACACAATGGAAATAACAATAGCTATATAATCATGAAGCCTCCTGCTTCAAGCTCCTCCAAGTATATTTGTAAAGACCTGAACTACTTGACTGTCTGTACAAATTTGGGCACCCAAGAGTTTAGGGAAAATAAAACAAAATAAACTCTGGGTCAGTTATGAGACTGGTGTGAGTAAACTCAAATCATTTGGTTTAACTTTTCAAATTCCTTTTCAAAAGAAAAGGTAATCGTAAGACCAATCCACACATAAACACGGATGGTTTTTACCTTGCGATAACCAAAACACTTTTGGAAATCAATACTTCTCTGATATTATAATAATGTCTAATCACAAGTAATTAACAAGCTAGCAGAACGCTTGCATCTCACGTTCCACATATATAGTATACAAATCAAAATCGCGGCGCTTATTGGAGATTGGATTCCGACTATGACAAGGTATGGGCCCACCTGCCGATAATGTATCTCTAGAGACGAATACACTGGATTCAACAAGAACGTCTTGCAACCTGGCCCACACATGACCGACCACTCATTTCGCTTGAGTGTATTGAATGTATACCACCAACGGTTGGGAGCTACCCACCGTTCCCCGAAAAGGGACAGCATCGATAAGAGATAAAGAATGAATTAGATTTTCTTTAGACAGGTGATATACACCCTAATGGGAACGACCCACGTAGCCATGCTGCCTGCCCGATTTCTGTCATTTCCTAGTTAATGAGGCTTGAGGTCATAACGTATCTTTGGAACACCTGACCACCATTCACTTTGAATGCCACATCGTCGTACCCGCTAAATCACAAATTTATTTTCCCAAAAACACCACAGGTATAAAGCTAAGAGAAACGAATTCCTCTGCCATCAAACATAAGTATGTTTGAAGAGATCAACTTACGCGATCTGTTAGATATACTCTGTCAGATATTCGTCCATTCACGTTTGTCCTAGGACTGGACAAACCAAAGGCACTATTCTGTATACAGGATAGCCCTTGCATAACTCCGTCTTCATTATCTCCATCATATTTGATCGCAATGCTAACGTCCATACAGAGTGGTTTTCAGATAATGCTTCTGATCCCAGTCTATCCGTATTGACGACGGAAAAATGGTCAAAAACTTCGATAGTCGGTGATTTACCTATCAAAGAAAAATAAGTGTACAACCAACGATCTTATTTCTAGATAGAAATTCGATTGATCAATCATCATCCAACACTTATCTCTTTTAATTTAACTAATCATTTATTTATTCATTTCCCATTTCTATATACTCAACATTCCTTCTTTTCTAAATTCAGGAAATATATGTCATCAATCATTGGAAAACATTTCCATCTCTGTTTCACGTATCACTGTCATTTCGGTATTCTTTCTCATCAACATTTCATTTTCTATGATTAGAAAATATCTCTGATTGTATTTGGAAAATGTTTCCAAATTTTATTTATTTGATTTAAATAGATGTTTAAATAAAACATCACTAAGCCAATTTAAACCATTACACTCATTAACTAAATTCACTTAATCAATCTTCACTATCGAACCTTACCCATCCCTTAGTTAAAAACGAAGTCAATCAAGTTGGGGTATAATTACCTCTCAGACCTTAACTGAACAACATTTCTAACCTCGAAATAGACAAAGTTCACCTTTTAAACCATTAACAACTTCCTTACGTAACTCGGATTCTATTTATGAATCCCCTTCTTTATTTTAAAACATTGATTTTAACTATAGCATTATAATTCCTTTCTTCTTAAATATCCCACTTCAAAATGTAACTTTTATTCCTTAATTTAACTAAATAACTAAACCACTAATCTATTAATAAATAAGTAAATCTTGATTAAACTTGAAAGTAAATATTACTTTCTCGAATTCGATATAATCGAATTCAATGTATAATTCTCTTTTTCGAATAATCTCTATTCGATAGCTCCTTTTCGAATAAACTATATTGATAACTCTTTCTTCGAATAACTGTATTCGAAAATCTCTCTTCGAATGATTTACATTTGATTAACTTTCTACGAATGATTTACATTTGATTAATCTCTTTTCGAATAAACTACATTCGGTTAACTCCTTTAATTTTATTCGAATAAACTATTTCGAATAAGTCCTTTAATTCCATTTGAATAAACTATTTCGAATAACTTCTTTAATTCTATTCGAATAAACTATTTCGAATAATTCCTTTGGATTAACTAATTTGTATTAACTCGGTTTGACTAACTCATCCTGACTAACTCAACTCGATTAACTCAACTTGATTAACTTACTTGATTAACTCAGCTAATTTAATTCCTTTCGAATAACTAATGTTAGATTAACTTATATTCGAATAACTATGTCTGTTTTAACTTTATTTCGAATGGCTAATATTCGATCTAACTCCATTCGCTTGACTCTAGATCGCAGCGATCACAATGGTTACGCCTGATTCCCTCAAGAAACATTCGACCGCCGTAGGCTATCTGCAGCCCTGCGAATTACGCTAGCAGTCGTACGAAATGGCAACCCATCCTAAATAACTATGTTTGACTAACCCTATCTCAAATAACTATATTCGATCGACTCTAATTGAATAACTAATATTCAATTAATCCTAATTCGATTAACTATGTCCAGTTAACTCTAATTCGGTTAATTCTAACTCTAATCGATTTACTCTAGCTGATTAACTCTAACTGATTAACTCTAACTGATTAACTCTAACTGATTAACTCCTTTGATTAACACTAAGTTTATTCTGTTTCAAATATCGAGGTTGAAATAGATTCTTACTTCTCTATATAAGTCCTGACTTATATATATTCTATTTTTTCAACGAACATTTCATTTGATTTATAAAATATAATTTATAAATTTATCTTCTCAATATATCGGTTAGAATAGATTCTATTTAAAATCTTTGCTTTAAATCCGTAGAATGTTATACCCGTGTGCGAAGCACAGGTCTAACCCTTTCAAATATAAAATCCTCTTTTATACTATTCTATTCACTTTTCAAGTATTTCCTTTTTGTAATCTATTTATTTACCAACTAAATATCCCTTTTCAATTCTATTTGTAAATAGTTTACAAATATTTCTTTTCCAATTATATCTGTAAATGTTTTACAAATATTTCCCTTCAATTTTATCTATTTGATTAACAAATAAATATTCCTTTTTAATCTATTTATTTTCTAAATAAATATTTTCTTTTTATAAAATCTTTTAATGTTATAAATATTTCTTTCCTACATAACATTGAAAATTTCCTTTTTAACATTCCAGTATTCCTTATGGTATTTAACGTCCCATATAACAATGATCAGCCTCATTCTACCATACGAAATCAACAACAGATTTCATATCACATCATATAACATAATATATGAAAAACAGTAAAATAAATGTTGAGGAACCCAGCAGGGTCCCCCCGACCTATTTCCCTGCAACCAAATATGTTAAACAATAAATAAACATCAATTTCATTTTAATATGAAATATTCTGTTAAACAGAATCAATATTTGATTAACGACTTATATCTATATCGTTATCTATATTTTAAATCAACTGACTAGCAGTTCAATCAAACAGCCAACACACAGCAAACAACCATTATTTATAAATTCTAAAAATATTTTATAAAAATATAAACTGAGTAGAGTTAGTGAGATTTACTCACCTTTCACGTTAAGCGTTAAATAATGATTTGCGTCTGTTGCTTCAGACGGACAATTTATTTCGCCATAAATTGTAACGAGCTCCGATGGACTTACAGTCAGTTCCATTGGGTAGTGTCCGTCCATACGGTCCCAACGGATCTTGTTTCTTTTGATTCTGATATCATACGCACAAGATATGAATATTACAAGTTCTGTACACATATATTTTAAATCAAACTTAAACAAATTTCACAATTGGGCTTTACCACAACTTTCCGGCCCAACCATTCCTTTAAAAGCCCAGCCCCGTGATCCTTCTTCTCTCCCGATCACTCAAACTCCAGGTAAAACGCGACATCCTCTTCTCCTTTATGGTTGATTTCTCCACCAACATCTCGTTCTCCATTTCATAATTCAACATGCCGACCACACCATCATTCCTCTCATCCAACTCTCCATCCACTCGACCCAATCCCGCCCCACTCGATGTCCTTCTGTACAGTGCGAGCTGAATACCTCGAAGGTATAGTCCTGACCAACATCGATACCCCCTTGAACCGAATCCACCAACAACCTTGCCAACCAACTCTATTTTACCCCCTCGATCCAAAACTCCCGCTCTAGTCCACTCGCTGATTTAAATATCCCAATTTTCAAAACCCAAGATTTACTGTGAGGGCATCACATTAAACGACATCAGTTCGAAATCAACAAAACGTATACAAGAGCGAAGCTCTTCACTCAGGGATTGTGAATATATAAGTTGTGTGATTTATATATTTTTGTTTTTATTTCTTTGATTTTCCAAAGGGAATCTTTTGCTAAAAACATTTAGAGAATCCAGCGGCACCCTTTTTCCATTGACCAGAGAGTGATTTAGGGTTAGGCTAGTTAAGGATGTTATATAGGAGAAATTTTAATAATATTTTATTCAATTTTTATATTGATTTTTAAGCAACTGCTGTTGTATTTATCGTTTAAAAATCCTCATGATCACAAACGATACCCAAAAATCACGAAACCGGACATGCAGCTACAGTTCGACATTGCAGACCCAACGAAACTGGGTTTGTGGAATTCCGACTCCGTTTGCTCACACAGCGTATTTTTAATCATCAGAATATCGACTGTTTTTCACATTAAAATCGCCTAAGCCACATACTGACTTCAAAAATCACGAAAATTGAAATCTAACAAAAATTTAATATTGCAGATCCAACAAAATTAGTTTCACCGAAAACAGAGGTCATTTACAAAACTGGCTATTTTAAAAGCTCTAAATAACCCTTTTAAATATATAAATGTATTTAAATACAATTACATTTGATATAAAAATTAAATATTATCGTCTAAATTCACAATAGAATATCATACAACTCTAGAATATTCCTATATGAATTTCTAACTTGATATTTCAAATCCCGATTAAATCGATATTCGATTTATAATGAAATCCAATTTATATATCGTTATAAATTGTAAAGGAATTCCACAGCGACTTTTCTAAAATTTGATTTGGACATAAATCAAAATCTACACAATGAAATCCCGATTTTTCTCTTCCATTAGAAAAATATATTTCACCAAATTCGTACGTTTCTTGTTTCACAATAATCCGATTTAATACGGACCCTGTACATTCAGTTGAAGTTCAAATCGCCAAATAGCGAACTGTCGTGCCATTTCGAGCTCGATTATAATTATATTATAATTATACGTTCAAAATGTCATTATTTAAATATATTCGTTATTCTAATTCAATTCTAAGCTGAATTAAATCCTAGAAATAATCCAATTCACAGAATATTGTGAATTCAAATATTTCTGATTATTCCTGAATTAAATATATCATTCTATTATTTATTTTGATTAAATAATCCATATAATTTAACTAAATAACCATTTAATTCTCTAAACACTATTTTAAATAATTAAATAAATAAATTATTATTACATTTTTCCCCACTTAAAATAATTTTGTCCTCGAAATTTCTAAGGTAGAAAACAAACCCTATTGACTAGTGCAAATTTATTTGTTTACTTATCAACCTTATTTTCAACTGAACCAATTTAATTTCAATTAAAATATTAATTAATTCTTATCAACGATAATTTTCTAATATCCTAAAAATTTTCTAAAATCGAAATTTTCGAAAAATTTCGCCAGCACCTCCTTTGTACCGGTCAATAGTTCAAACCCAACTCGCCTCTCTAGGCCTTCTCCAATCCAAAAGAAAATCAAATAGCCAAGCGGCTTGCCGATTTGGCACATAAAACCTCATATGGAAACTTAAACATGTACCTTTTTGTCGGGCATATCATTATATCCTTTCCATCTGCTACCCTGTCAGCTTATACACATGCATTCCCAAACAAAATTCCAAGTTTATTCTCAAAACCAAATCATTCACGTATCCAAGCCAAATTCCATTTCAAACCGAAGTTCCATTCTTGATTCCAACACCTAACTCATCAATTTAATACCATTTCAGATTCTTATCTCATAATTCAAAATCTGATTCTACTTGATATATTATATTCCGATCCAATTTCCCGTTAATTTGTTTCAATTCATATTTGCTTTCACAAATTTCTATTTAATTTGTTTTTGATTCAACAATCCTTTCCTGGGAGTTTTAAATAACATTGCTTTTCTAAACCAAATATTCCTTTTGGATTTCAAACAACTCGTTTTCCTCAAAACCATCGAACACAAAATCTTTGGTAGTAATCCGTCACTTATCAACTCAAGAATGAACACTGATGATGTGGCCAGCACCACCAGAGTTATTTCCCAGCTATCGAAGTGAGTTCAATACTATATCACTTTCAAAACCATATTTAAACATTTTCATTTTGAAATCTTTTCGAAATATCATTCACGATACTTGTAAACAATTTAAAATCTCCCAGGATTTTAAAATTTTCTTATACTTAACACAAATCCACTTACAAACACTTCTCCCAGTTTTCAAAATTTTAATTCCAATTCTAATTTAATCCAGTCCAATTCCAATTTATCTACTTTTAAATTATACGAACTCAAATTGGTTATTTATATACCCATTTCAATTATAATTAGCCAACACATCCAATATATGATAATAATTCCAACACGTATATATCTCCTCTATATCAAAATATACTTTGGGTAAACTTATTTTCATTTTACCCTCTTTTCAAAACATACTATGTTGGTTCATCGTATTCGAGTGTTTAAAAATTCCTACCGATACAGTGGATCAAACTGATCGATCAGAACCCATAAACAACTCAACAAATAAATCTCTACAATATAAAACATATTTTTATAAAATCCACAAATACATTCACTCGTATATATACACAATCAAACTCAATCTAGGGTATTACTAACCCCATCTCTACTGAGTCACGCCACAGAGCCAAGGTAATCACTTAACCTCGCTCTGATACCACTATAACAAACAGGGATTTTCGACTCCGAAAATCAACAAAAAACTACCATGTTGAGTATTTAGACATCGGAAATACCTGATCATTAATAGAAAGAAGTTAGAGGGTGAGAATAGAAAATTAGAATAGAAGAAGAAGAAGAACACAATCAGAGTAAACACGAGTCTCACAGCGGAACGAACAAAATATAATATCTAATTGTAACACCCCACGTCCATTAATGTCACTCACAAAGAGAATGCATTAACTTTCATGGAGCATTTTAAGTGTGTATAGAATAGAAACTTAACAACAAGACAGATATAAACAGTACTAAAAATTTAAAACTTTATTTCATTACAGCGGAAAATACATAAGTTTGATTACATCATCAAAATCAGAGTCAAAGTACATAATATCCATCTTGACCAACTCAAAGTACATAAATTGAAAGATATAACCCCAGTACAAAATAGCCATAAATAAGAGAGGCTGAACTTTACTCCAGTGATCCAAGCAATCTTCTAAAAGCAAGAAATACAGCTGTCCAAAATCAAGCTCCACTGGTGTTAATTCCAACCTGAGCACCTGGGGAGGAAGGAAGAAAAGAGGAGGAAACAGAGGGGGTCAGACATAAAGTCTGGCGAGTGCGATAACTTTAACAATATAATTACCCAAAATAACTAGGCTAAGGCATAAGTTGGAAAATAAGGAAATGACTGTGAACAATTGAGTATGGTAGAGTAAACAAGGAAATAAGGTTGAACTAAGATAACGCTAAAGCGCACCTAAACCACTATAAGATAACTACTATACTGCACCACCACTAGTCACCCTAAGGTTGATCCCGCCTACAGAACTTAAATATGATAATGGTAGTTTCATGCACCCCTAGTTGCCTTCATAGGTGCCGCCTGCCCCTATCTCCACTAGGTGTACCCACTACCCCCAAGTGATCGGCTCCCTAACTCGTAGATACCCGTGCTGGCCCCACAGTGGGGTGTATCACTCCCCAAAGTGGCAACCCGATACCACAAATAATGCACAGCTTATACCTACACGATGCAACAACGTCTTACCTACCAGCCCGGGTCCACATACGCATATGAACCCGTTGGACTTGCATTGCAACCGCTGACCCGGTTTGGCCTCTTACAGTCAAGCCCAGTATGCGTGTCCCGTCCTCGACTTGGGTCGAGCCCACAAAGATACGTACGGGTTACTGGTTGAAACGGGCCCCTATTACTTGACACAAGCTATCCACCTAAGCTTGGTCCCCTCTAGTACACCCCACTTAACCCTCTTTTTATTCATGTTCACTTACATGTTTCAATTTTGGTTAAGTGTTTCTAATCGTTTTTCAAATGCCACACAAGGCACCCACTAAATTCCACATGCCACCCAAGGCACCCACTTAGCCCCCTGATGTCCCACTACATGTTCATCTGGTTAAGTGTTTCTTAATTCATTAAGACCGTAACCTCATAAAGACCTCCCACATTAGACTGGCATTTGTGGCAGCTGGATTTGCCGGGCGGGTCCGGGCAGTCTTACACCACAAACGAGCCTAACCTCGTGTCTTTACAATTGTTACGTATTTAATTTATGCCTAACACCTCCCATATTAGACTGGCATTTGTGCCAGCTGGATTTGCCGGGCAGGTCCGGGCAGTCTTACACCACAAAAGAGCCTAACCTCATGTCTTAGACGATTAGTTACTCCTAATTAATCATTCCCCAATTTGAATTACTTTCCGTGTTCAAATTATCAATCAATTCCAAATTTAACTATGGCCATAATTGACTTAATTATGTCCATCCATTTATGGTATGCAAAATCATACCAATTTTCATCACAAATTTATTTTATGCCATTTAAGGCATTTATGCCAATTCTTAATATTAAATCTTTTTAATATTTACCCATTGCCCCACGTTGTACGTTCGTTCATTTAACGTAAAATATACGTTAGATTCGAATAGTCTAACTCATGCAATAAAGAGAAAACATCACAACATACATACAGTTAAAAATAGATCTAAACATAAGGCGTGAACTTGCATGTGTGAATGATGTTCTACATCTAAAACTTGCATAGGCCAAAGTTACAACTTGCATAAAACTACATATGTCATAAATCCAAATCTAAAGGTGTGAACTTGTTTAGGTAATAGTCACAAACTTGCATAAATCATGTATGTCATAAATCTACATCTGAAGGTGTAAACTTGCATTGGCAATAACTTAAAACTTGCATAATATGATTCATATTCCAAACACATATATTTATATAAACTTGCATATGTGATTTATGCAACATAACGATGGTGTAAATTTACATCTAAACATGTAAACTAGCATGTAGAATTTATCATAGAACTCACACATGTCATAGCCTAACTTTAGATCAAATTTTCACATAAACTAGATGTCATGAAACATGTAAGGTTACATATAATTTTCCCCAACTTGCATATGATTCATGTCTAAATCAAAATATAAACTTGCATACATACGTATGATTTATCATATGAATCAACATAACCAAACTAGCATATGAACAACATGATGATTTGATTATACATAAGCCAATCATAGAATTACAACATAGATGGTAGCATCGTAACTTTACAACATAGATGATAACATCGCAACATAACATCATAGAATTTACAACATATATGATAACATCACAATTTACAACATAATTATAACATGATGTCAATAATTCACATCATATCCATATAATCCACATCATAACTTAATCCAATTAAATTGCTAATTATTTTATTAAAGAAATCAAACTCACAACTCAAAGAAGGTCTTGAATTCTGAATTCTGAAGTTGTATTAGCTTTCCCTTGAAGTAGATTCGTTGTTAGAGTTGAAAAGAATTGAATTTGATTTGCTTTCTTCCTCTCTAATTGGTGGCGGCTATTCTGAGTTGCTAAGTGACGGCATGGAGGCCATGAATATATTTTAATTTTGATTTTAGGGTTTGAGTCTTCATGTCTTTTTATAGAGTTTAGGATTAGTTTAGGCTGTCCGATCAACTCAGAATTAATCCCAGTCAATCAGAGCAGATCAGAAACCCTAATGAGTCAGCACACAGTCATTAACAGGTCATCAATCAAATCTGGCCGGTGGAGGGGGGGCAGGTCGACCCCCAGGTGGACCTGGTTAGGGTAGGTCAACCCCCAGGTCGACCCTATGGTCGACCTGGCCCTGGTGGGAATTTTCCCTCCTAGCCTGTCTGACTCTGAAATTTGAATTTTCTTAAATTTGTTTTGAATTTTCTGAAACTTCCGATGGCCATAACTTCTTCATACGAAGTCCAATTCATGCAAACTTGGACTCTATCTCAACAAGAATTCCGAGACGAACACAATGACGCAGCCCGTTTCCCTTAATTCTCACATCTGAGATTAGTTATTCTTTAATTTGTGAATATTAATATTACAGAAATACGGGGTGTTACATTCTCCCCTCCTTAAAGGATTTCGCCCCCGAAATCTCCAAGTTAAGGAGAATGCATATCCTAACATCCAAACAACCATCTACTCAACCATCAAACACAGGCATCCATTGTCCTTATAAAATTCCTAATGTCTTATGAACATATGCAAGAAGTGTGTGTATATGTTCCTTATCTAATGCAAAATCAGGCGGTCTACTAATTCAGTTGACCTCCTTAATGCAAACCATGATAGTGCCATGCGTCCATTATGTATGCGAAAGAATCCTATCAATACATATTATTTCTACATGTGTGCACACCCATTCACCAAAATGCAACATCCATATGATAACACAACCATTATACATCCATTAACTTAAATATGCACACACATTTATATGCAATATGCAATATGCAATATGAAGTGACTGAGCCGATCTAGTGCCTAAAGTGTGTGTATATGCATCCACGAGCAACCACTAGCAAACACTTGCATCCACATGCATCCATCATACATAACATGTCTCAAACACATGTTTCAACCATAGGATTACCCTATCTAAAGGTCAAAGATACTAACGAGAGGACATACTAAAGATAAGATAAGTACAAGCTAAGCGATAAAGGAGAAATTAAAATACATACCCTCGAAAATAAAAGGGTACAATGAACGCATCTTCTCTTCCGTCTCTTAAGTAGTGTTGCTCTCGTCATCTCCCCATTGCACTTTGACTAGCTTGACCTCTCGATTCCTCAACTTCTTAATCTCCGACCCAAGAATGCACGTAGGAGCTTGTCGAATCGTCGCATCACGCTCTATCTCTACCTCTCTAAGCAAGCTCGGCTCTACCACTTCTGCGGTCTCGTGCAAGCACTTCCTCAAATGTGATACATGGAATACATCGTGTACACTACTAAGTCTCTCGGGCATCTCCACTCTATACACCATCTATCCAATTCTCTCGTTAATAGGAAATGGCCCTACGAACCTTGGTGCTAACTTCCCAACGGACCCAAAGCAAACGACATTCCGTAATGGAGACACCTTGATAAAGACCATATCCCCAATATCAAACTCAAGATCTGACCTCCTCTTGTCCGCATAAGATTTCTGCCTATCTTGCGCCGTCTTCATCCTCCTTCGAATCAAATCGATCTTTTCCGAAGTCTCTCTAATCATATCGGGCCCAAGCAAGATCTTATCTGTAGACTCCCACCAACGTGTAGGCGAACGACATGGCCGTCCATAAAGAGCCTCGAACGGTGCCATGCCAATGATAGACTGAAGGCTATTATTATATGCGAACTCCACCAACGGAAGACGTTCCTCCCATGTACCTCCGAAGTCTAAAACACACAACCTCAATAGGTCCTCTAGAATATGATTCACCCTCTCTGTCTGGCCGTCCATCTGAGGATGATATGCGGTGCTCAAACATAACAGAGTCCTTACCGCCTCTTGCAAGCTCTTCCAAAACTCGCTAGTGAAGATAGGATCGCGGTCGCTCACTATGCTAGAAGGAACACCGTGCAAACGAAATATTTCTCGAATGTATACGGAGGCTAACCATGGAGCATTCCTATTACTCTTTACGAGAATGAAATGGGCGCTCTTAGTAAATCTTTCTACCATGACCCAAATCCCCGTATTACCCTTCCTCGATCTCGGTAACCCATCGATAAAGTCCATCGAGACGCTTTCCCACTTCCATTGTGGGACATCCAACGGGTGAAGCAATCCACCGGGCTTCTTTTGCTTTGCTTTTACTTGTTGGCACACCAAGCATCTAGCGACAAACTCGGCCACATCCCTCTTCATACCGGCCCAAAAGTAAACTCATCTCATGTCCATGTACATCTTGTCCCCGCCGAGATGAATGGTCATCTTCGAACGATGTGCATCATCAAGAATGGTCTTCCTCAAATTCTCGTCCCGTGGTACACAAAGTCTACCATCCCTACGTAGCCAACCCTTATCATCTAGGGTATACCTATTGAGATGGCTCGATGACTCCCCTCTTTTGAGCTTCTCTACCAACTCAACCAACTGTGGGTCATCTCGCTGTGCCTCACTAATCGATCCCAAAAGCGTAGGTCCGACCTCTAAGGATGCTAGCAAACTGGGTACAAAGTCAACGGAAGGTTTAAAGTCAAACGTAGAGATGAACTCTAAGCTTCGCCGCTCAACAAACAACGAACTCAAGGATAACCTTTTTCTACTTAAGGCGTCTGCCACCACGTTACCCTTGCCAGGGGTATATGCTATCTCGAAATCGTAGGACGCTAAGAATTCCATCCCCCTTTGCTGCCTTAAGTTCAAGTCCTTCTGAGAGAACACGTATTTTAGCGATTTGTGGTTAGTGAACAATTCGAATTTCTCGCGAAGAAGATAATGGCGCCAAGACTTAAGCACGAAAACAATAGCGGCCAACTCTAGGTCATGTGTAGGGTAATTTTTCTCATGCACTCTCAACTGCCTTCCACCATAAGCTATTACCCTTCCCTCTTGCATTAAGACTGCGCCTAGTCCTGTCCCACAAACATCGGTATAAACGGTAAATGGCTTACTCCCATCTGGCAACACTAAGACTGGGACTGTGGTCAAAGCTCTCTTTAAACGTTGGAACGCATCATCACAATCTATGTCCCATGTGAAAACTAAGTTCTTCTTCGTCAAGCGTGTTAATAGGGCTGATATTTTTGTGAAGTCTTTGATAAACTTCCTATAGTAGCCAGCCAACCCTAAGAAACTCCTCACCTTGGTAGCATTTTTAGGGACCTTCCAATCTTGGATGGCCACTATCTTCACGGGATCCACAGCTATTCCTTCTTTGGAAACCACGTGCCCTAAGAATCGCACTTCATTCCTCCGAAAGTGACATTTAGAAAATTTAGCTTTAAGGCTATGCGCTCGAAGAGTCTCCAACACTTCCCTAAGATGTAGGGCATGCTCTTCCTCGCTCTTAGAAAAGATCAAGATGTCATCCATAAAGACTACCACGAATTTATTAAGGTACTCCCTAAACACCCTACTCATCATGTCAACAAAGTATGCGGGGGGCGTTTGTCAAACCGAAGGGCATCACAAGCCATTCGAAGAAGCCGTCTAGAGTCCTAAAGGCAGTCTTGTCTATGCTATCCTCAGCCACTCTCAACTGATGGAAACCAGTGGCTAAGTCCAACTGCGAAAACACTGAGGCGCCAACTAACTGATCGAAGAGATCGTCAATCCTTGGTAGTGGGTGCCTATTCTTCTTAGTAAGTTTATTAAGTTCTTTATAGTCCACACAAAGTCTAAGGGACCCATCTGCCTTCGTGGCAAATACTACTGGAGCAACCCACTCCGATATACTACGTCTGATGAACCCTTTCTCAAGTAACTCCTTCACTTGCTTACTGAGTTCTCTTCTCTTTCTTGGAGCCAGGTGGCGCACTGGCAATGCAACTGGCTTTGCATTACCCACTAGATATATTCGAAATTCTATCTCACATTTTGGGGGTAAACCCCTCACCTCATCGAAGACATCAACATATTCACGGACTATACAAATAGAATGTAAATCATCATCGGATGCGTCAAGGGATTCTAGGTAGCTAAGCATTACTGGACCTCTAGGGTCACAAGAAATATCAAGGGTCTTTCCACAACAAGCCAACAATTTAACTACCCTTCTTTCACAATCTAGGATGGCCTCGTATCTAGTTAGCCAATCCATACCTAGAATCAAGCCGTAGCCCATGAAGCCAAGAACAAAGGCGTTGCGTTCAAACTCAACGCCCAAGATAAACACTCTCAAATCCCGACAAATCATAGAAAGATGAGCCGAACCACCAATAGGATTTGAGACTACTAAGGGATCTGTAACTAGACTAGTATTTAGGTCCATGGTTTCAACTAATGATGTAGAGATAAACGAATGTGATGCGCCAGAATCGAATAAAGTGCGGACATGATGATCAAACAGAAAAACTAAACTTTCAACGGAAATTGCTCTACCTCTTTCTTGCAGCGGTGGGACCATGAGAGCCTGAACTTGTACCCTTGCCTGCCCTGGTGCCATAAGAGCCTGCACCTGTCCTCCCGAGGTAGACCCTGCCCTCTGCCCTTTCTTTGGGCAGTCCTTAATCAGATGTCCCGCTTCGCCACAGTGGAAACAACTAGTCTTCTTTTTCTTCCTACAATCTTTGCTTAGATGGCCTGGTGTCCCACAGTTAAAGCATATCTTCTTCCCCTTACCATTGTTGCCTTTTCCACCTTTCTTGTTCTGTTGTTGCTGTTGAGGTTTCTTTTGATCCCCTTTCTTCTCGGGTTCCTTATTAGCATTGGCGCCCTTCTCCTCTTCGTGCATAAGTGCCATGTCAACTAGTCTCTCAAAGGTAGCCCCCATGGGGATGTGGGTCATAGCTAACCTTTGAAGCGGCTCGTTCAAACCCTTAACAAATCTCAGGGCCTTCTTTTCTGGTGTATTCACCAAGTCCAAGCCAAATCTCGCCAACTGATTGAATTTGTTGACGTATTCTTTCACTGATAGATTCCCTTGCTTCAATGCCAAAAATCTTTCCATGTATAGATTCTCTTCAGCCCGTGAGAGAAACTTCGCCTCAAACCTCCGCCTGAAGTCTGGCCATGTATCAACTGGACGCTCCCCATTAGTGACCTCCCACTAAAACGAGGCCTCATCCTTCATTAGCCAGGCAGCTAACTGGACCTTTCTTCCATCATCCACTTCAAAGATTCCAAACAATTCTTCCACCTCCTTTAGCCAATTACGAGCTTCAACAAATGTTTCCGTCCCGTGAAAAGGTTTTCCACCCATTGCCCTAAAGTCTTTACATATCTTTGCAAAAGTATCGACACGAGGAGGAGGATTTGCTGGACCTGCAGTGGTGGCCCTAGTCTCCAAATACCTCCTAAACCATCCTGGTATCGTTATCCCCTCGGGTATCTCGGGAATTCCAGACATGCTGAAACGAAAAAGGAAAGATTCAATACAAAAGAATCGAAGGAAAGACATATGGCTCTTGGGGTTATGCTTTCTAAAATAAGCTTTTCTCTTGCAAATACTTTCCTTAAAACATACTTTTGAAGGTACTTCTTTATAAATATTGTTTTTGAAAACAGTTTTTCAAAATTCATATCTGTTCTGGTAACCTTCAGCTCTGATACCACGTGTAATACCCCACGTCCATTAACTTTCATGGAGCATTTTAAGTGTGTATAGAACAGAAGCTTAACAACAAGACAGATATAAACAGTACTAAAACTTTAAAACTTTATTTCATTGCAGCGGAAAATACAAAAGTTTGATTACATCATCAAAATCAGAGTCAAATTACATAATATCCATCTTGACCAACTCAAAGTACATAAATTGAAAGACATAACCCCAGTACAAAATAGACATAAACAAGAGAGGCTGAACTTTACTTCAGCGATCCAAGCAATCTTCTAAAAGAAAGAAATACAACTGTCCAAAATCAAGCTCCACTGGTGCTAGTTCCAACCTGAGCACCTGGGGAGGGGGGAAGGAAGAAAAGAGGAGGAAGCAGAGGGGGTCAGACATAAAGTTTGGCGAGTGCGATAACTTTAACAATATAATTACCCAAAATAACTAGGCTAAGGCATAAGTTGGAAAATAAGGAAATGACTGTGAACAATTGAGTTTGGTAGAGTAAACAAGGAAATAAGGTTGAACTAAGATAACGTTAAAGCACACCTAAACCACTATACGATAAATACTATACTGCACCACCACTACTATACTGCACCGCCACTAGTCACCCTAAGGTTGATCCCGCCTACAGAACATAAATATGATAATGGTAGTTTCGTGCACCCCTAGTTGCCTTCATAAGTGCCGCCTGCCCCTATCTCCACTAGGTGTACCCACTACCCCCAAGAGATCGGCTCCCTAACTCGTAGATACCCGTGCTGGCCCCACAGTGGGGTGTATCACTCCCCAAAGCGGCAACCCGATACCACAAATAATGCACGGCTTATACCTACGCGATGCAACAACGTCTTACCTACCAGCCCTGGTCCACACACGCATATGAACCTGTTGGACTTGCGTTGCCACCGCTAACCCGGTTCAGCCTCTTATAGTCAAGCCCAGTATGCGTGTCCCGTCCTCGACTTGGGTCGAGCCCACAAAGATACGTATGGGTTACTGGTTGAAACGGGCCCCTATTACTTGACAAAAGTTATCCACCTAAGCTTGGTCCCCTCTAGTACACCCCACTTAACCCTCTTCTTATTCATGTTCACTTACATGTTTCAATTTTGGTTAAGTGTTTCTAATCTTATTTCAAATGCCTCCCAAGGCACCCACTAAATTCCACATGCCACCCAAGGCACCCACTTAACCCCCTCATGTCCCACTACATGTTTATCTGGTTAAGTGTTTCTTAATTCATTAAGACCGTAACCTCATAAAGATCTCCCACATTAGACTGGCATTTGTGGCAGCTGGATTTGACGGGCGGGTCCGGGCAGTCTTACACCACAAATGAGCCTAACCTCGTGTCTTTACAATTGTTACGTATTTAATTTATGCCTAAGACCTCCCACATTAGACTGGCATTTGTGGCAGCTGGATTTGCCGTGCGGGTCCGGGCAGTCTTACACCACAAAAGAGCCTAACCATGTCTTAGACGATTAATTACTCCTAATTAATCATTCTCCAATTTGAATTACTTTCCCTATTCAAATTATCAATCAATTCCAAATTTAACTATGGCCATAATTGACTCAATTATGTCCATCCATTTATGGTATGCAAAATCATACCAATTTTCATCACAAATTTATTTTATGCCATTTAAGGCATTTATGCCAATTCTTAATATTAAATCTTTTTAATATTATCCCATTGTCCCACGTTGTACGTTCGTTCGTTTAACGTAAAATATACGTTAGACTCGAATAGTCTAACTCATGCAATAAAGAGAAAACATCACAACATACATACAGTTAAAAATAGATCTAAACATAAGGGGTGAACTTGCACGTGTGAATGATGTTCTACATCTAAAATTTGCATAGGCCAATGTCACAACTTGCTTAAAACTACATATGTCATAAATCCAAATCTAAAGGTGTGAACTTGTTTAGGTAATAGTCACAAACTTGCATAAATTATGTATGTCATAGATCTACTTCTAAAGGTGTAAACTTGCATAGGAAATAACTAAAACTTGCATAACATGATTCATATTCCAAACACATAAATTTATATAAACTTGCATATGTGATTTATGCAACATAACCATGGTGCAAACTTACATCCAAACATGTAAACTAGCATGTAGAATTTATCATAGAACTCACACATTTCATAGCCTAACTTTAGATCAATTTTTCACATAAACTAGATGTCATGAAACATGTAAGTTTACATATAATTTTCCCCAACTTGCATATGATTCATGTCTAAATCAAAATCTAAACTTGCATACATACATATGATTTATCATATGAATCAACATAACCAAACTAGCATATGAACAACATGATGATTTGATTATACATAAGCCAATCATAGAATTACAACATAGATGGTAGCATCTAACTTTACAACATAGATGATAACATCACAACATAACATCATAGAATTTACAACATATATGATAACATCACAATTTTACAACATAATTATAACATGAGGTCAATAATTCACATCGTATCCATATAATCCACATCATAACTTAATCCAATTAAATTGCTAATTATTTTATTAAAGAAATCGAAATCACAATTCAAAGAAGGTCCTGAGTTCTGAATTTTTAGTTCTGAAGTATAATTAGCTTTCCCTTAAAGTAGATTCGTTGTTAGAGTTGAAAGAATTGAATTTGATTTTCTTTCTTCCTCTCTAGTTGGTGGCAGCTATTCTGAGTTGCTAGGTGACAGCATGGAGGCCATGAATCTAATTTTAATTTGATTTTAGGGTTTGAGTCTTCATGTGTTTTTATAGAGTTTAGGGTTAGTTTAGGCCGTCCGATCAACCCAGAATTAATCCCAGTCAATCAGAGCAGATCAAAAACCCTAATGAGTCAGCACACAGTCATTAACAGGTTATCAATCAAATCTATCGGGGGGCGGGGGAGGGCAGGTTGACCACCAAGTCGACCCTATGGTCGACCTGGTCAGGGTAGGTCGACCCTCAGGTCGACCTGGCCCTAGTGGGAATTTTCCTGCCTAGCCTGTCTAACTCTGAAATTTGAATTTTCTGAAATCTATTTTGAATTTTCTGAAACTTCCGATGGCCATAACTTCTTCATACGAAGTTCGATTCACGCAAACTCGGACTCTATCTCAACCAGAATTCTGAGATGAACACAATGGCGCAACCCATTTCCCTTAATTCTCACATCTGAGATTAGTTATTCTTTAGTTTGTGAACATTAATATTACAGAAATACGGGGTGTTACAATAACATAACTTTGCAATAAAACAGTATATATATATATATAAAATAACATTATCAGAGTACAACACTTACACACAGTGGAAATAACAATAGCTATATAATCCTGAAGCCTCCTGCTTCAAGCTCCTTCAAGTATATTTGTAAAGACCTGAACTACTTGACTGCCCGTACAAATTTAGTCACCCAAGAGTTTAGGAAAATAAAAAAAAATAAACTTTGGGTCAGTCATGGGACTGGTGTGAGTAAACTCAAATCATTTAGTTTAACTTTTCAAAATCCTTTTCAAAAGAAAAGGTAATCGTAAGACCAATCCACACATAAATACAGATGGTTTTTACCTTGCGATAATCAAAACACTTTTGGAAATCAATATTTCTCTGATATTATAAAAATGTCTAATCACAAGTAATTAACAATCTAGCAGAACGCTTGCATTTCACGTTCCACATATATAGTATACAAATCAAAATCACGACGCTTATTGGAGATTGGATTCCGACTATGACAAGGTATGGGACCACCTGCCGATAGTGTATCTCTAGAGACGAATACACTGGGTTCAACAAGACGTCTTGCAACCCGGCCCACACATGACCGACCACTCATTTCGCTTGAGTGTATCGAATGTATACCACCAACGGTTGGGAGCTACCCACCGTTCCTCGAAAAGGGACAACATCGATAATAGATAAAGAATGAATTAGATTTTCTCTAGATAGGTGATATACACCCTAATGGGAGCAACCCACTTTGCCATGCTGCCTGCCCGATTTCTGTCATTTCCCGGTTGATGAGGCTTGAGGTCATAACATATCTTTGGAACACCTGACCACCATTCACTTTGAATGCCACATCATCATACCCGCCAAATCACAAATTGATTTTTCCAAAAATACCACTGGTATAAAGCTAAGAGAAACGAATTCCTCCGCCACCAAACTTAAGTATGTTTGAAGAGATCAACTTACGCGATCTGTTAGATATACTCTGCCAAACATTCGTCCATTCACGTTTGTCTTAGGACTGGACAAACCGAAGGCACTATTCTGTATACAGGATAGTCCTTACATAACTCCGTCTTCATTATCTCCATCATATTTGATCGCAACGCAAATGTCCATACAGAGTGGTTTTCGGATAATGATTCTGATCCCGGTCTCTCCGTATTGACGATGGAAAAATGGTCAAAAACTTCGATAGTCGGTGATTTAACTATCAAAGAAAAATAGGTGTACAACCAACGATCTTATTTCTAGATAGAAATTCGATCGATCAATCATCATCCAAAACTTATCTCTTTTAATTTAATTAATCATTTATTTATTCATTTCCCATTGCTATATACTCTTCTTCTTTTCTAAATTTAGGAAATATATGTCATCAATCATTGGAAAACATTTCCATCTCTGTTTCACGTATCACTATCATTCCAGTATTCTTTCTCATCGACATATCATTTTCTATGATTAGAAAATATCTCTGATTATATTTGGAAAATGTTTCCAAAAATTTATTAATTTGATTTAAATAGACGTTTAAATAAAACATCACTAAGCCAATTTAAACCATTACACTCATTAACTAAATTCACTTAATCAATCTTCACTATCGAACCTTACCCATCCCTTAGTTAAAAACGAAGTTAATCAAGTTGGGGTATAATTACCTCTCAGACCTTAACTGAACAACATTTCTAACCTCGAAATAGACAAAGTTCACCTTTTAAACCTTTAACAACTTCCTTACGTAACTCGGATTCTATTTATGAATCCCCTTCTTTATTTTAAAACATTGATTTTAACTATAGCATTATAATTCCTTTCTTCTTAAATATCCCACTTCAAAATGTAACTTTTATTCCTTAATTTAACTAAATAACTAAACCACTAATCTATTAATAAATAAGTAAATCTTGATTAAACCCGAAAGTAAATATTACTTTCCCGAATTCGATATAATCGAATTCAATGTATAATTCTCTTTTTCGAATAATCTCTATTCGATAGCTCCTTTTTGAATAAATTATATTGGATAACTCTTCCTTCAAATAACTATATTCCAAAATCTCTCTTCGAATGATTTACATTCGATTAACTTTCTACGAATGATTTGCATTCGATTAATCTCCTTTCGAATAAACTATTTCGGTTAGCTCCTTTAATTTTATTCGAATAAACTACTTCGAATAACTCCTTTAATTTTATTCGAATAAACTATTTCGAATAACTCCTTTAATTCTATTCGAATAAACTATTTTGAATAACTCCTTTGGATTAACTCATTTGGATTAATTCGGTTTGATTAACTCATCCTGACTAACTCGACTCGATTAACTCAACTTGATTAACTCAAATTATTTAATTCCTATCGAATAACTAATGTTCAATTAACTTATATTCGAATAACTATGTCTGTTTTAACTTTATTTCGAATGGCTAATATTCGATTTAACTCCATTCGCTTGACTCTAGATCGCAGCGATCACAATAGTTACGCCTTATTCCCTCAGGAAACATCCGACCGCCGTAGGCTATCTGCAGCCCTGTGAATTAATTTAGCATTCGTACGAAATGACAACTCATCCTAAATAACTATGTTTGACTAACCCTATCTCAAATAACTATATTCGATCAACTCTAATTGAATAACTAATATTCAATTAATCCTAATTCGATTAACTATGTTATGTTAACTCTAATTCTATTAGTTCTAACTCTAACCGATTTACTCTAGCTGGTTAACTCTAACTGATTAACTCCTTTAATTATCTCTACGTTTATTCAGTTTCAAATATCGATGTTTAAATAGATTCTTACTTCTCTATATATGTCCTGACTTATATATATATATATATATATATATTCAATTTTTCCAATGATAAACATTTCATTTGATTTATAAAATATTATGTATAAATTTGTCTTCTCAATCTATCGGTTAGAATAGATTCTATTTAAAATCTTTGCTTTAAATCCATAGCATGTTATACCCGTGTGCGAAGCACGGGTCTAACCCTTTCAAATATAAAATCCACTTTTATACTATTCTATTCACTTTTCAAGTATTTCCTTTTTGTAATCTATTTATTTACCAACTAATTATCCCTTTTCAATTCTATTTGTAAATAGCTTACAAATATTTCTTTTTCAATTTTATCTGTAAATGTTTTACAAATATTTCCCTTCAATTTTATCTATTTGATTAACAAATAAATATTCCTTTTTAATCTATTTATTTTCTAAATAAATATTTTATTTTTATAAAATCTTTTAATTTCATAAATATTTCTTTCCAAAATAACATTGAAAATTTCCTTTTTAACATTCCAGTATTCGTTATGGTACTTAACGTACTATATAACAATGAGCAGCCTCATTCAACCATACAAAATCAACAACAGATTTCATATCACATCATATAACATAATATATGAAAAACAATAGAATAAATGTTGAGGAACCCAGTTGGGTCCCTCTGACCTGTTTCCCTGCAACCACAAATATTAAACAATAAATTAACATCAGTTTCATTTTACTATGAAATATTCTGTTAAATAGAATCAATATTTGATTAATGATTTATATCTATATCGTTATCTATATTTTAAATCAACTAACTAGCCGTTCAACCAAATAGCCAACACACAACAAACACACATTATTTATAAATTCTAAAAATATTTTATAAAAATATAAATTGAGTAGAGTTAGTGAGATTTACTCGCCTTTGGCGTTAACCGTTAAATAACAATTTGCGTCTATTGCTTTATACGGACAATTTATATCGCCATAAATTGTAACGAGCTCCGATGGACTTCCAGTCAGTTCCATTGGGTAGTGTCCGTCCATACGGTCCCAACGGATCTTGTTTCTTCTGATTCTGATATCGTACGCACAAGATATGAATATTACAAGTTATGTACACATATATTTTAAATCAAACTTAAATAAATTTCACAACTGGGCTTTACCACAACTTTCCGGCCCAACCATTCCTTTAAAAGCCTAGCCCCGTGATCCTTCTTCTCTCCCGGTCACTCAAACTCCAGGTAAAACGTGACAACCTCTTCTCCATTATGGTTGCTTTCTCCACCAACATCTCGTTCTCCATTTCATAATTCAACATTCCGACCACACCATCATTCCTCTCATCCAACTCTCCATCCACTCGACCCAATCCCACCCCAGTCGATGTCCTTCTGTACAGTGCGAGCTGAATACCTCGACGGTATAGTCCTGACCAACATCGACACCCCCTTGAACCGAATCCACCAACAACCTTGCCAACCAACTCTATTATACCCCCTCGATCCAAAACTCCCACTCTACTCCACTCGCTGATTTTAATATCCCAATTTTCAAAACCCTAGGTCTACCGTGAGGGCATCGCATCGAACGACATCAGTTCGAAATCAACAAAATGTATAGAAGAGCAAAGCTTTTGCTGAAAAACATTTAGAGAATCCAGCGGTGCCCTTTTCCATTGAGCAGAGAGTGATTTAGGGTTAGGCTAGTTAAGGGTGTTATATAGGAGAAATTTTAATAATATTTTATTCGAATTTTATATTGATTTTTAAGCAACTACTGTTGTGTTTATCGTTTAAAAATCCTCATGATCACAGACGATACCCAAAAATCATGAAATTGGACATGCAACTACAATTCGACATTGCGGACCCAACGAAACTGGTTTCGTCGAATTCCGACTCTGTTTGCTCACACAGCGTATTTTTAATCGTTAGAATATCAACTGTTTCTCACATTAAAATCACCTACGGCCACATACTGACTTCAAAAATCACGGAAATTGAAATCTAACAAAAATTTAATATTGCGGATCCAACAAAATTAGTTTCACCGAAAACAGAGGTCGTTTGCAAAACTGGCTATTTTAAAAGCTCTAAATAACCCTTTTAAATATATAAATATATTTAAAAACAATTACATTTAATATAAAAAATAAATATTATCGTCTAAATTCACAACAGAATATCATACATCTCTAGAATATTCCTATATGAATTTCTAAATTGATATTTCAAATCCCGATTAAATCGATATTCGATTTATAATGAGATCCAATTTATATATCGTTATAAATTATAAAGGATTTCCACAACGACTTTTCTAAAATTTGATTTGGAAATAAATCAAAATCTACACGACGAAATCCCGATTTTTCTCTTTCACTAGAAAAATATATTTCACCAGCTCTGTACGTTACTTGTTTCACAGAAATCCGATTTAAAACGAACCCTGTACATTCAGTTGAAGTTCAAATCGCCAAATAGCGAATTGTCGCGCCAGTTCGAGCTCGATTATAATTATATTATAATTATATGTTCAAACTGTCGTTATTTAAATATATTCTTTATTCTAATTCAATTCTAAGATGAATTAAATCCTAGAAATAATCCAATTCACAGAATATTGTGAATTCAAATATTTCTGATTATTCCTGAATTAAATATATTATTCTATTATTTATTTTGATTAAATAATCCATATAATTTAATTAAATAACCATTTAATTCTCTAAACACTATTTTAAATAATTAAATAAATTAATTATTATACCGTAAAATACGGGTCGTTACACTTTTCGTAGCTTCACTCAGAAAAATATTTGTGCAATACAGTGGAGCTTAAGGAATGTGATGCATAATCCAAATTATTTAAAACTAGGCCATATTAGATAAAACAAAAGAATAATAATAAATGTGATATGCTATCATTTAAACAACTTTCAGAAGTCGTACTGAAAAACTGCTAAGACTTTGTGCATACAGCAGGATACATCAAGTGAAAAATTCTACTTCATTTTTAATATTCGAATATTTTAAATATCAAACTGCAGGAGATAAGAATTATCTACAGTTAATAAATTTGAAACTTCAAATAGTGAATAAAATTGGGTACTTTTTATGTGTAGAAAAGCACAATGTCGAAAATCAAGTTAAAAATTGAAGAGAACTAAACCTTGATGCTATCTTGTACATTGTGCCATAGTCCAACTGTCTATCTTGATTAGCTTGATGATATAACTATGAACACTCAACCAACGAGAATACTTAACCAAAAATTGAACATAAGCAAAATAACATGTGGCCATCCAGTTGATTAATCCCCAAAAAATAATCCACTTACATTATACATTAGTTTACTATATGAAACATCATAATAACATAGTTTAACTCACAGAACAGTTGAATATTTTCTCTTGGATAGTCCCACAGATCCTACAATCAAACATCATAATAACAGAACATTTAATTTCATCATGTTAGAAATTAATTAAACATAAAGCAGACTTTTTTCAGCTATCAGAGACATTTTGTCAAACATGCGTCATGCTATGTATAAATGAAATACTATAAACTTGGGAAAACTAACCTAGGAAAAATGGATCGTAACAGACAAAGAGACGGTAATCCTCCGCAAATTATATTACCAAGAGCACACCTGAAGATAAATACATCAGTTTATGTAATATAGAATCTACTGGTAATAGGGGAGTAAGGTTAAAAAAGAAGAAGAACAAACCATACTACAATGGCATCATCATCATCATCATCATCGAGTCTTTTGGACTCCTGTGTCTATAGGTACTCCACTAAGAGCTTCTTGGTCTCATGGATTCATCGACTCGGATAATTATAGAATACAATATGCATAATACTGGATGTATATTTTAATTTTTGACCTTTTTTTACTTTTGTTATTTTCTTTGGTACATAAAGCCATGAAGTGGAATGAAAGAGAGATAGGGCTAACAAACTGAAATGAGGAAAAAATCTATCAATAGATGAACATTTTTTTCAAATGTATAGCGACCGTGGTAGAGAAATGGGAAGAAGATGTGGTACAAACGTATGAGACAAATATACCCTTATGTTTATCATTCTAGCAATCCCAACAGTTGGGATAATTATGGCAATTCAAAAAAGGCTTCACTTGAGAAGTATTTGCATTATATATGATAAAAAAATATCCAAATAAATTAAAATGGGGACATAGCCATTGCATGATAAAATAGTTTAACAAATGAAAATAAAGTAAATAGCATACTACCAGTTGGTTTTGACGTACGACATGATGAACCAAAATATATTTTTTACCTTATGAAATCAATTTGTGATTAGAGTCTAAATTAAAAAATAAATATTTTTCCAGCACTTGATATGTTGAATGAAAGATACCAACATATAATGTCCTAGCATGTAGAAGAACAACACTGGGTTTAACATGAAAATTTTGACATGAAAATCAAATAATTTCAGTGTGCTAAATTATAGTTTCATGCAATAACACTGTTTACAGTGTTTTTCCATAGTAGGGTTTGGAATGAAATATGAACATATACTACTCCTACAACATAAAGGCATGCACTGGATGTAGTTTACAATATAGACAGACAAAATTACTATATTTTTGAAGTTCTGGAAAAATGCTTGAGACAACTATTGTATAGCTTACTCTGAATAAAATAGACCACTATTGTATAGCTTTCTCTAAATTGAGTTGGGTAAAGATGGGCACTCATTTCTTTATTTTATATGAAAACATAAATGGGTTTGTCTTTATATATTTTGAACTATCTGTGTAGACTGTGAAATAAAATTGCATATCATTCCTGAACAATGATTAGTATCTAATGATATGAAGAAGAAAACTCTACATAATCCTTTTGTTCCTTTATTGGATCATATAGCATACCGCACACATACATGAGTTCGGTTAGACAAACACATTCATCTTTCAGCTGCTTCTTGCAATTCATTTCTTTCATTTTCCAGACAATGAGATTGAGAAAATCTGGCAGTCGGCATGAACCTTGTACATCATTTCTTCTAGTTTTCCTTTAGTCCGGGTTTGGCTATGAATCAGAAGTGGAAATACATGAGTATGTTCAATATATTAATATAATACATAAATTCATGTTAAGAGAGAATATAACCCAACTAAAATAAAAATGCAGCATACATATCAATGTTTGAAGAAAAAGGAAGTCTAAGCATTTTAATCATTGGTCTCTTCTCCCGTCTTGCTTATACTTGTGACTTAATCAGACAAATTTCTAGGACCGACAATCTACATAATTTATCTAGATAATAAAATCAAGTACGAAACATTCATAACTGAATTTTTTTAACTAAGCCACTGGTATTGCATCTTTCTTTTCAACTAAAATTTAAGGAGAAGATACAACTCATGAAAAATAACCGAAAATTAAATATGGATTTCAAATTCATTGAACATGATAAGCCCCTAGGATTCAACGTGCAAAACAAATAAGGGAATATCAAAACATCAATTGTATAACGAAGAATCAGATCAACAAATGATATTGTAAAAGCATGCTAATCATATCATACGTACATTGTATTTTAAGAGAGCTAGCAGTTAGGCACTTAATGGGATGTACACATGTTAATACTGCAAAACTAATTCTCTATTAGGCTATAAACATGATGTTTTTGAATTTTTAAAAATCGAAAGCATAGTATAACATACCTCTAACTAAAGCTAGGTATACAAATTTAAGTTTACAGGAACTATAGATTATAAATAAATAGATCAATATATAAAAAGATATTTATATACAAATATTCAAAAATAATGTACTCAACGTTGTTGAGTACAAATTTACATGTCACTTTCCCGTATTTCTACTTTTCATGTCATCTTTTTAGGTGATAATGCTCTAAAGAAAAAAAACAGTAATCGAATTAAATTAAAATGCTTTGGAAAGAAACAAACCGATCTTTGGATCCCATGTACTGCGCATAATCCCACACATAAATTCGCCTTAAGTTTTGATTAAGCTTGCACTGCCTCACCTTTTCCATCATTTTTAGCCTGTGCCAACCGACGAATTACATTGATACAGAGGAAGAAAAAGGTAAATAGAATGAAAATTGAACGGTGGAAAAATCAAAAGAAATGAAGATGTATAACCCATTCCAGAGCCAACTACTTCTCATGACAGATCTGTTACGATCTCGCCTTCTTTAATGTTGTCTGATGTAGTTGACGAAGGGACGAAATGGAATTTTGTGAGAGTCAGTTCTGTTGGTTGATGTAATGGAGGATTATTTTTATTAGGCAAGGGAACATCGACATTTGGGAACGACAGACAAAAAGAAAGTGAGAGAGAGAGAACCGCATAGGAAAAGAGAAAGTAGAAAAGAAGACGGCGAGACCCGTTGAAATGTGAGTGGGAACGTGGGTATGGAAAAGACACAAACGCCCTTTTTTGTTTTTATTTGGTTTGTTATTACGCATCCACATGGGTTAATTTGGGAAGTCCAAAAAAGCTTCACCATCCTCAAGTATTTTTATTATTATAAAGATATATATATATATATATATATATATATATATATATATATATAACAAGCCACAAATAAACAAGTAAATAGGAACAATAATTATCTGTTGGGGTACAACAAATAGATACTTTGGGACTGATAAATGGTTGCCTTAGGAAAATATGACCGTTATGGTCATAAATGGCAATAAACTTACGAATATGAACAAATGGTTGTAAAAAGGGATTAACGGATATTGATTGTTGTTTAACTACTAAGTTCAATTAGGAAAATAATTGGATAAATATCCTAGGGTAAGGAGGATATAACTTACCTTATTTATACTAGATAAATACAGAACTTATAATTAAAAATTAGAATTGGGCTTAGTAGGTTAATGATATAAAATATTATTAACAATAGGAACCCGTGACGATAATAAATCGTGTGCATATAGTGTTTCCGTAAAGAGAAACTAAATGGAAAGAACTAAATGGTGTAGCCCACTTTATCCCAATAGGGAAAGGTATTAAAAGCTAATGAGGTACGAATTTAATAATCTTCACGTATAGTCCATTTCCAGGGTCTTAAGCGACTAGAATTGAAGAGTCCATCTCAGACTAGGTCCTTCCATTTTATGGTTCTTAAATGGCGTGAGCGCATGAAGCCTACCCAAATCTGAAAACTAAATATGTCAGATATGACTACCTATCCTACGGGAAATTGTAACCGAATAAGGAGGTTATCCCATAAGTTCAGCTAGATGGTATAGCGAGCGATAAAATACCGTCTCTCACCTTACATAGGGAATGGGCTAACGCGTGAATGATGGAAGCCTTAACTAGTAGGCCCCCTAGCTAGTGCCCTCTAGTTAATGTTGACAGTGAATAAATCATAGAGGAATAATAAGTGACTAATAGGTCTGCCTAGGGTTTTAAGCAATCAGGGAGAATCCACCCTACCTATCATTCATAGTGAGGCATCAAATAATAAAGGATGAGTGAATGGAAATATTTATATATATATAGAAACTCTATAATTAGGGGTCCACTCTTGATTAAATAAACAGTTATGTACTGGTATAAAGGCTTTACAAATATATGCGTAAACGTTTTATTTCAGTGGGAAGAGTAGTAGAGTTGTGCGTAAGCATTTACAAGGTTAGGCTAGAATCACTAACCTTGGTAGGCATACATCTTAGGATGAACCAAACGGGATACGTCTTGTATTATAATTTGTATTGTACATTTCTTGTTCACTGGAATCTTGTTCTGACCCCCCCCCCTCATTATAACCTCCCTGGTTTTCTAGGGAAGGTCGGATTCTCATAGTTTGGCTTTCGATTCTTGTTCTCCCTCATGCCCGGTATTGGCAAAGTGACTTGCTTTAAAAAGGTAGTTTCTTGAGTCAATACTAGATTATCCTATTTTGTTTCCGCTGTGAGATATCTTATTGTACTTTGATTATTCTCATGCTCATTTATTTGCAAGTAGTAGATTTACACGCTCCATGCTTAGATGTGTTCAAGTTTCGATTTTTGTCAAAATTTGTTCTAAGGAAAGTGTGGGGTGTTACATTTGGTATCAGGGCACAGGTTAACGATCAAAGGAATTAGTTAAATTAGGATTCATGAGAGAACGTAATTCGATATCTTTTCTATTTTGTTTTATCTTTCTTACTCGAATCACATTTATTTCGACGATGAAATTAGTCATGGGCCTACTTTTATAAAATAGGCTTTAAGCGACTAAGAGTTGAAATATATTAAATTCGGGTTTTTAGTTGATTCTTTCTTCCCTCCACAGTATGCTGGCGATTTCGTCTTGAAGAGCATGAGGACGACATATGGTGGATTTCGATGATTCGAGTTTGGAGACTGGAATAATATATATATATATATATATATATATATATATATATATAAATCTAGCTACAACTAAGATAGTCGCGATTTCTAATTTTTGGTTTCATTGGTAGTTCCATTTAAAACATTACTTGATTCAAAATGGGAAAAGTTCACCTTATTATGCCGTATCCATTTCTAAAATATAACTTCGAGGTATATCCATTCGATACTTCGTTAAAAATTCCGAATCTACCTTTATTGACACATTCAATTGATTTCTTAGCCTTGTATTCGAGGAAATTTTATTTTAAAAACTATTTGTAGAAAATAAAAAATGGGTTTTGAAAGTTATGAAATATGGTTTCGGAAAAATGGTTTTAGAAGGGCCTAGTTTTATAAAGATGTGGTTTTCAGATTTTAATCTATTCGTGTTTCAAAATTTTTAAGGCTTTTGTGTAATTTAAATAGATGTAATCTGATTTGTAGGAAAGATGGAATTAGAAATGACAAGGAATATGTCACTTAATTTGAAAATAACAAATATCCGTTCTTTATGATTTTTTGTGTCCCCCTTCTTATATATATTGGATAATTTATTGAAATTATGATAATTAATCATTAAGATTTTGAAGCTCCAATATTTTTGAACATGAAAAGGTTTTTCAGTTTGTAATATAAACTGGAATATAAATAATAATAAATTGGATTTATGAATACGAAATAGTTAGATGATTATAAATCCTATTTTTGGAAAGTTTTAAAATTTTCTTTGAAAAAGCTAAGAAAAATCCTTCGTCCCTATTTTTTGGGATATTTGATATCATAAATCATCTGTTTATTGTTAGCTAGATAAGGGGAAAATCCGTTTTGTTTATATTATGGATTTCTAACTGAATTATTTTTAGAATTCGTTCGTTCATCGTGTGGTCGCAACCTTTTGTTGGGACTACTTGGAATCTTTAGAGTTGGTTTGGAGTTTGACTACGGTCTTTTGATATCATCATGATGAGGATAAGTATTTTTATGATAAAGTCAAATCTTAAAAGATAACACAGGACGATTAATATTTTAATTTGGCCTAATAAGGTCAAGGCTCAATCTTTGTCCAAAGCCCATCTAATAGTTGATTGTCTAAAGTTATACAAGAACGGTCAACTAGTTGATGGGTTTTGTTGCAACTTGAACCTAGGACTCCGCCGTAAAAGTTTGCATCCAAATTACCCCCTTAACTTCCTTCTTTCGTCCTTCCTTCCTCATCTAGCCGAACTACATTCCTATCCTTTTACTCTATCTTTTCTTCTGTCTCGTCTCCTCTTTTCCCATGCTAGTTTGCGCATTAAATCTTGCCTTACTAGTACTCCCAGATCTAATTTCTTCTATCTGATCATTTCTTAGACCATAATACCTAATTGCACTATCCGATCTTATTCGTAGCATGTAAGTCCTACCCTTAGGCAAAGATCATTTGGTTGGATTAGAATGAGGAAAAAGGTTTCACCACTTTAGGGATAAGAAAATTTGTCATGGCAGTTGGATTTGCACCGATCCATTTCTTCGAGATCCTAAAATCGGATTTTTGTCTGTTCTGCATCCGCCTTTGCTATATTTTATTAGGATAGATTTTTATGAAGGCAATCGTCGTTATGGAGATGGAGATTAATCTATCTCTTGATGGTTTTTTGGAGGAGAATCTTGATGAGATTTAGAGGAATTTGTGTCTTGCACGGACTTGAACGGTCTTTCATTGACTAGCTTTGGAAATTTTGCAGCAAATCCCTTTTTCTTAATGTCAGTTTTTGGAATCTATGTTGAAACTGCCCATGATGACGCATGAACCATTTTAGTACATCGTTTTATAAATGGGGAATTAAGACTAGATTTGTCTCATGATGAGGAAATTAATCTTTTGCTTGATCGATGGCGTAACCATCATTTTATGCCGCATCATATTTGATTCAACTTGTTGTTCTTGTTTGTTGTCTCATCGTAAATTCTCTCTTAGAGAGATGGTTATGTGGAACCCTTCAACAATACCAGTAGTGTTTGTAATACGAGATTGTGCATCCTTGGGTATAGTCCGCTTTATCACTTTATCCCATTAAGGAAAGATATTAAAGGCGCGTATAGTCCGCTTTGTAGGCCTTAAACGACTGGGGTTTAAGAGTCCACCTGGGAGTAGGGCATTTAGTTTACGGGTCTTAAATGGCATGAGTGTGTGGGGCCTACCCAAATCTGAAAACAAAAATGTCAGATATGGCTACCTATCCTACGGTAAGTAGCAAGCGACTAAGGAGGTTATCCAATAAGGTCAACTAGATGGTATAGCGCGATAAAATACCGTCTCTCACCTTACACGGGGAATGGGTTAACGCATGAATGACAGAAGTCTTAACTAGTAGGGCCCCGTAGCTAATGCCCTCTAGTTTATGTTGACATTGAATAAATCATCGAGGAATAATAAGTAACCAATGGGTCCTCCTAGGGTCTTAAGCGATTAGGGAGAATCCACCCTTTCTGTCATTAATAGTGAGGCATTAAATAATAAAGGATTAACAAATTGAAATATATATATATATATAGAAACTCCGTTATTAGTGGTCCACTCTCGATTAAATAACCAGTCATATCCTGGTATAAAGGCTTCATAAATATATGCGTAAACGTTCTATCTTGGTATCATATTTTGAAAAGTTTACTTCGCGAAGAGTAGTAGAGTCGTGCGTAAACATTTACAAGGTTAGGCTAGAATCACTAACCTTGGTAGTCATACATCTTGGGTTGAACCAAATAGGACACATATGTGTATTAATTTGTGTTATACGTTCCTTTTCACCGGAATCTTGTTGTTCTGACCCTCTTCTCCTCATTACTACCACCCAGGTTTTCTAAGGAAGGTCGGGTTTCATAGGTGTTTAAGTTTGGCTTTTGGTTCTCGTTCTCTGTCATGATCGGTATCGGCAAAGTGACTTACTTTAAAAGGTAGTTGCTTGAGTTAATACTAGTTTATCCTATTTTGTTTCCTCTGTGAGATATCTTATTGTACTCTGATTATGCTCATGCTCATTTAATTGTAGGTGCTAGATTTACAAGCTCTATACTTGGTTGTGTTCAAGTTTCAATTTTTGTCGAAATTTGGGCTCAAAAATGTGTGGGGTGTTACAGTAACATACTCCATAATTGTCGACTTCCCTTGGTTAAGCTCAAGGAAACGTTGCGAAAAGATAAACTTCTCAGGTTCAGGCACAAATTTGAGCTCGAACCGCTCCCTTAACTACTTCCACTCAAGGGTAGCATCATCAAGCTCAACAATAAGAATCTCATACTAATCCAAAGCACGATGATGTAGCATGGTGGATGCCACAAGGGTACAATGATGATTGGAAATCTCCATGCAAGTAAATATACGCCTACAAGTACGAACCCAAGCTTGGACCTCTAAAACTTGCTCGGTGTCTTTGGATGTCTTCCCATCGAAGTGGGCGCAATCACTATACCTACGCGCAAACTCCGACTTTGTCGCTGAGGAGAAGAACGAGATGAAACTGAAGGCTGGTTGCTTCTTATGATCTCAAGAATATGATCGATCGACATAAATCCACCTTTAGGGTGTGAGCCACTGGACGACTCTACACCCGAAGCTCGACCTATACCACTGCTCGACATAACTGAAAATTAAGATTGAATGGGATTATACACAAGATAAGAATGATTTAATTCAATTGAAGTGGAATACTTATAAATTATAACAATGTTCCTAAATATATTTCCCAAAGATAAAGGAAAGTTAAAGGACTCGATTTGTGACAACCAAGATGGGGATGACATGTCATTTGTATTGCACCTTGATGTAGTATACTACATATATTGTTTTGTGTTTTATGATGTTCTGTTCTGAACTATGCTCTGATACCAAAATATGACGCCGCATCCCAAGATCCATCCTAATAAAGAGCATTCCAAGGTAACATTGTCTATTAGGACAGAGATTAGGGCTGGTTAAGAGTGACCATTCGTAACCTTATATTGGACAAGTGCTAAATACGTCGATATTGTACCACTTTTTTTTCCTTTATGGATCGACCCACTTATTATTTATACAATACAATGCTACGATGGTTGCAGGATCAATTCAGAACAAGACAGATATCAATGTCATAACCAAGATTACATAACAGTAACACCATCTCAGTTACATCTTTATATACAACATCAGGTATAGTACAAAACAATACACACTGTTACATCTCTACAAAAAAATATATATATATATATACATAAAAATGTTCAACCTCGAATTTGAGTGCATCAAAACATGACCAAGAATTTTATCGACAGAGGAATATACGAGACACATATTTGGAACCAAAATTAGTTTGCGCCACATCATTACAACCATAAGGATGGATCCTATGGCAACTAAGTAGCCCCATTATCGACAGAAGAATCACTTGCTAAGTACTTTATATACGTAATTCATTATAATCCGCCTCGATTGAGTAAGATGACCCACCCTGGGCCAGCAAAATTTCTACTACGATCTGTCACGATCGAGTAGGCTCAATCCATCGCAGTCAAGTGTAATCAATATAATGACCCATTTGGGTCTGGTGGTGCCTATACTACAACATGTCTCGGTCGAGTATATGAACCATCATGGTCCACATGATTTTACCACAACTCGCTTTGGTTGGGTATACTTGACCATTTGATCAAGTAAATGCGTATTTAAGACAACTCCCGAGTCAACTATTGGCATAACAACAAGATGAGCCACAGACCTACAAACAGTAACCTAGCGGTGGTAACTGTGTGTCTCATACCACATGTTTTCACTACTGGTTTACTATTCGCTCACCCACTCCACACCGAAAATACTGAAATAACCTAAAAAACGAACGACACAGAAACATCTGAGAGAATGAATCGTCTGCTACAATTAGATGGTTCTATGATTAGTCAATAATTTATACCACTACAAGAAAAAACACTTTTAACTGCAATCACTATTAGCGTTTCTACCGTAGCTACGGTCAAAAATTTATTTTAATGAATTATTTTTACGTCAAAACGCTGACATAAAATTTTCCTCAAAACACACCGCTTCTCTTATACATGCCAAATTTTTTTGCTTTCCCTCTTTTTCTGTTCGCTCAAATTCATTTCCCCCGTTTTTCAATTTCAACTTGCCCTAAAACCATATTCTCCCATTTCATCTTTCCCCATTCCCTCGTTTTCCCATTTCAGTGATGCCCTAGTTTGTTCCGTTCCGGTACGTGACCGATTCAGTTATAATTTCTTTTTTTAACGTTTGGATTCAGCCATTGTATGGTAATCTAGTATCGGCCAGGAAGTTGATTCCAGAAGTCTTCGGTTTTTTCCAGGAGGTTGATTCTAGAATTTTTCTTCATACACCGATTCAGTTTTGCTTCTGAATTTTTGGTAATGTAACTCGAATCCGTACTATACTTCTATGTAATATGACTTATTAATCAACACAGTGATGGTTTGTTGTATATATAATTTGTAATTCTAATGAAATCTTCAATACATGCACTTTGGTTTTATGGCTCTCCTGGACCTTATTTCATTGAACTGCATATTATATGTTGCTGCTGTAACTTGTAAAAGTTGTTCTATAATTTTACTTCATTTGTTTTGTTCGTAGGCTAACACACTTGAATGCTGCCATTTAATTCTCATGTTTTATCTATATAAATATTTTAGTATTATAAAACTTTGTGTTTATTCTATTTTTCACATTTTAGGTCGCTGTTTAGTGAGCTTATAAGACCAGAAATGATTTAAATACAACATGAGTCTTTAGTTTTGGTCTTTGTCAGATTTTATTTTTCATTGATAAGTTGCATGTTTCAATATATATTTCAAAGATGCACAGTCAATTGTCGAACTATTTCAATATGTTAGATTTAATAGTTTTTTCATTGATCAGTTTTTTAGTTTCATTGATAAGTATTGCTGCTGCTGACTATTTTTTAGCAATAAGAACTTTCGCAAAGTTGAGTACAATGTTGACAAAATATATCTATTGGATGATTGAGCAAAATATTATTTTAGTACTAATATCAAACAATGCTGCATTCAAGAAGACGATTTGGAGATAAGCACCTTTTATGACATTTGGATCAGTAGACAAAGATCATAATCATTTAACATAATTTCCAAGTAGTACTGCATGCATTTGACCATGTCTGAGTTGGTTTGTAATTAAGCAATTGCATCAAATTGTCATTCATTAAGATGTATCCCTATGTGGCAATAGATACCGATGAACGTTTGCTAAATTGGATGTGGGGGATCATCATAGTCAAGGTATATATAACAAAGTGAATAAAGAGAGACAAAATCAAAAATGGAGGAGGAAAATCTGGGGCCAAAACCTTAAATCTTCCCCGTGCGATTTCCTCCTGAAACACTAACAAAAATTAATTTTATTAACAATGAGACCTGCTAAGTGAGCACACCCAACATGGCAATTGTCCTGTTCCTGAATACTAGCACAATGCTGTATTTAAGTTATGCTTAATTAATTATCATGCTAGCCGTATTATGTTTGATGCTATGTTTTATCGTAAAATTGCAGTTCTTTAAGCATACACACACACACACACACACACACACACACACACACACACACATATATATATATATATATATATATATATATATATATATATATATATATATATATATATATATATATATATCATAATGTTTCCTATGTATAGCTGTGCAATGTGTTTATTTTCCTTTTTATATTTTAATTGCTTGGCCAAGTTGTGTTGTTCTGCAGGCTTTTAAGCAAGAAAAACAATTTACTAATGTCCTTTAAAATATTGCAAGCTCAAGCAAGTTATTGGTTCCAGACAATAGTAATTGTGGTTTATATTATGTGTGTCACAGAAAGCTTATTTCCAATCCAAGTTAGACAGAAGAAGGGGTGGACCCAATAAAATCTGCATTTAATCAGATGAAGGTATGAATATAAATGAAAGAATCAGCTATATCATAATATTTGTTATGGAAACATTAAGGATGATCCTTTTATTATATTATGTTCTGTTCGTGATTGATTAATTCAGAGGGCAAAAAATCCACCTATACGATTAGGTGGTTTTGCAAGTGTTGATTCTATGAGAGATGAAGTCAATGACATTGTGATATTTTTGCAAACTCCGGCAGCTTTCAGGGAAAAAGGCGCACGTCCTCCTCGGGTATGTTATTATTATTTGTTATAAGTGGATTTTCCCATAATTCTATGTATGTTTGTATGTGTATGTGTGTGTATATGTATTCATATGCAGTTTACAGAATCATTGTTATCATAAGATTTGAAGAGCATGCAGTAATATTCGAGTAATTAAAATCACCATTGTTCAGTAATAGCTGCCCGTCTTCAAGGAACAACTAGTTAGTAACTGTAGTAAAGGTTGTTAGTTATAATTGTAACCATGTAGTCTGGTTTTGGTTTCTGATTTTCTTTTTCCAGTTCATATAGATTGTGCCACTTTTTATTTGCACGTTATGCCACTACCACATAATAGGCCATAGTTAGACAAAGCATTAGTGCATGTTAATCAACCCATTGAGCAGCAACTTGAAACTTGTCTAGATTAGTATTAGAAATGAGAAAGTCATTAGCAATTACAGCCAAAATCAAACATCAGTTTTCATTAGCTGCTCACACCTTGGTTTTTCTACCAAATCAACCTCAATAGTACAAATATATATTACATAAAACGTGATAGTTTTGTCCTAAGATAAATTATATGTCAAAATATTGTTAAGGGTAGAATTTACTATTTTACGGTAGTGTCTACCTAAGCAAAATTTTGAAATACATAGCTTCAGGACCGTTGTTTTCCAAGTTGGCTTGCATCGTGCATTTGAAAGTATAAACCAACATGGCTGATTTATTAGACTGTAAAAAATGGGATAGAGAATGCAGGTAAATGATGTGTCATTGCTGTTAATTCTGTAGTATATGCATTTGGAATTTCGAAAACAACATGTGTATATGTTATAACGTTCATAAAAAGAAAAAATTGAACATGTGAGCGGATGGCACAAATATACTGGGATGATTCAAGAGTGAACATGTAAGTAATATAACTTTTCATGTCTCGGTAATTTGCATATTTGCAACCCATTCAAATCATTTAACTAATTATTATCTTCACTTCTTTTAATACATGGTACTTTGACCTTTGTTTGTAGGCCTAATTTTATCTTTTATTATCCATTGCCATCTCTACCATGAACTATTGCTGAAAAGGAAAAAAAAATGACTAAATGAACTTTAATTGTAGATGTATGAGGTTCCCCCGCTGCGGGCTTTGGGGAGGTTGATTGTATGTAGTATTTCCCTCGCATCGCGAAAAGGTTGCCTCCATCCTCAAATCTTAAGCAAGGATTGCTGACACAATACAGGTACAAACACTGATTTATACCTTATTAGCTGATAATCTTCCTTTATTTTTCAGAAATAATTAATCAATTACAAAGTAAACAAATGTTGCCTTGAAAATACTGAAGTTGATTTACTGTAGTTACAAAGTAAAAAAATTTAGCCAGGTTACTTAAAATTGTATTTTGGTAATATCACAAAAGAAACGTTCCTGTCAATTTAAACTTGTAAGTACAAAGAGAAAGATATAAAATGTTTGTTCTTTAAGTACTACTGTACTATATGTTAGTGAGGTAACGTATTCGGTTTAGGGTCCGTTCGCAGCAAATTTTTACCCCGTTCCCGTTGGTGTTTGCGTCCGACGTGTCGGACGCCAACACTTTTCCATCCGTTCAGGTAGGACGCTGGAGGAACGGGAGAAAGCGAATCGTTGGCGTCGGACGCGTCCAACGCAAAGTAATATAAATATCTAGTTTGGTTAATTAACAAAACTATATTTGGTCCAGTTGGTACATGCACATGCTTTGTTTTAGATAGACCAGGGTTCAAACTCCTTCACATAGTCTCTTTAGTGCTTTAATGTCTCTTTAGATAGACTACTTGTTTGTAATATTAATTTAACAATTAAATATCCCTAAGTAATAATAATAAATGAAGCATGCGCAGGTCTTAATACTGAAGCAACAATCCTGATGTCACAATAAATATGTACGGCAATTTTTAGTAAACATGCAGCCAAACTATCAATATTGACTATGGAAAGCCTAGAAATAAAACCGATAGTGTGAAGGGTGGTTTGGGATACAGCAAAATAATGCTTGGTGGCACCCATCCACAATCCAACGTGTGTAAAGCACAATGAAGTCTTCTGTAGCAGAGTAGCTGCTTACTACTATAATGTCAAGATCAATTTTAATATATATTTTTTCCAGTTAAAGCAAAAGCAAATGTAGTTAGTTTATACAGTAACTTAACCGACAAATTAGAATATCCCTTATTATTGTTAACGAACAGCGAAATGGATTGAAACCGCGGATAAAAATATGAAAATAGATGTATTGTCTCATTTTACATTGTTTGTTTCTCTTATCCTTTTTTATCCATCATCAATTGATATAATTCGCTCAGAATTAGTCATCTTCTGGCTCATGCAATTCGACACATCAATTCCTACCCAAACCCCAGCACCAGAAATATGGCTGAAAATTTCGTCCTCTACCTTGCATAATTCAACTCTTATGAGGCAATTTGTAAACCAGTTATCATTTCTGTTTCCATTTTGAGCTGGATTAGATCAATTTGTAAACCAATTATAAAATAATAGATTTTAGATGTGGATATTGGCATGTTCTTATCTGCTCTTATATACCATTGTAATCCTTTTCATATCTATTGTTGGATCTTGAAACATGCTAATATTTTTGCGTTATGAATTAATTTATTCCTTATTTCTTTTGGATTCCCTTTAGTGTTAGTTTTTGTTAGCAATCATCAGGTTTAAACAGTGCCAATGAATTTTTACTTGGTTCGCCTGTTATCACAGTTCTATTTAACTAGGGTTGGAAGAAAGCCTGAAGCTAAAGACGATAATTTTAAACAAATTTACGGCATTGTTGGATAAACGTGTCGTACTTAGCGTTAAATGTGTACATTGTGTAATGTTACATTTTACATTGCAGTTGCAGTTCACCATGGAAATATGGATGACTGTCTTTTGGCAAGGGTGATCCTAATTTCTGAGTGCTTTGAGTGCTTTTAGATATAAGATTGGACAGGTAATCAACTATGGGTGCGTTCGCAGCAAAGTTTTGGCACGCTCAACTTTATGTTCGCGTCCGACGCGTCGGACGCGAGCACTTTTTTCCACTTTCAAATGGAACGATCGCTGGATGTTGGAAATCAAGCCGTTGGCGTTCGACGCGTCGGACGCCAACGGCTTTTTTTCCAACTTCTCTTCCTCCCTATATATTACCCCCTCTATCTTAACACCTTACACAATACTACTTCTTCAACTCTTTCTACTTATTCGACTAATGTCAAACTCCGATTCATCCTCCGAGAACGACGATTTGATGGAGCTCTACGGGGTTTATCTGGTTCAGAATGAAAGGAGAAATCATATGACCCGTATTTCAAAAACTGTATTGGCGCTATAGATGGTACCCACGTATCTGCACATTTACCCGCTGATCAAATTATCCCTTATATTGGAAGAAAAGGGTTTGCAACTCAAAATATATTAGCGGTTTGTGATTTCGATTTACAGTTTACGTATGTTATGGCTGGTTGGGAAGGGACTGCACATGATAGCAGAATTTTTAATGCTGTTACAAACGATAGAAACTATAACTTTCCTTACCCTCTAGCTGGACAGTATTATTTAGTTGATTCGGGCTATCCACTACAGACTGGATATTTACCGCCATATCGAAATATGAGATATCATATTCCGCATTTCCGTGATACAATGAATCAACCAAAGTCGGCCAATGAAGTGTTTAATTACTACCATTCGAGTTTACGGATGACCGTAGAACGAACATTTGGCATTTGGAAGAAAAAAATTACCATTCTCAACAAGATGCCTACATATCGGTTTCAAACTCAAGTGAAAGTTGTGGTGTCTACAATGGCCTTACACAACTTCATACGCAAATACAATAGTGGTAACCCAGATTTTATGGCTTTTGATGATGATCCTGAACGAATATCCGATAATTACTTGACGGAATATTATAGTATGAGAAATACGACGAATAGAGGCACGGAACGTGTTCAAGCAGAAGGATCCCGAGAAATGTCATTAGTTCGAGATACCATTAGAGATCGGTTGGTTGCTGCGGGTCTGCACTAATTTGTGTTTGTATTTGTAACTGTACTTGTATCTGTATTAGAAACTGTATTTGTATTCGAATTTGCCAAACCATCTCTATTTAAATCTTATTTTAAAAATACCACGCTCAAATACCATGCTCAAATACCACGTTCGTAGCTAAAAACACAATTCCCCTTCGCTACAGTACCACGCTCAAATGGCACGCTCTAATGTCACGCTCACGTTCGTTAAGAACGCACCCTATGACTTCAATTATTGTATCCATCACTGCAGGTGAACATTCTCCTAGCGAATTCTTAGCTTTTAAAACACTTTGCTTCGCAAGATCCAGGATTTCAACAGGGCATGACTCGAGGGCTCCAATTTACATTGCAGTTGCAGTTCACCAGAAATAAGCTGCATCTTGAGTTATTGAATCCGGTCTGGGTTCTAATTATCTGTTTAAAAGATCTTGACTGTATAACACTATGTGGTGCTACTGCACCACTGCAGCAGCAACACCATAGTGGTGCAGCAGCGCCATTCTAAGTGTGCAACCTTCATCTTAATCTTGATTCTTGCAGTTGCTTCAGATCTGAGATGTTTGAGGCCGATTTAATTGTGATTATGCTCTTTTATACTTGTAAATCCATGTAAAGAAAACAAATTGGTAAATTAAACTAGGTGTTGCCTTTGTGCTCTTGAGTTCGAAGAATGATAGTGTTTTGCATGTGAAAGGTAAGCCAATTCTTTCTTTCTGAAATGGTACGTTCATCGATATTGTCTCTGCTATTGCATGCTTTGATTTGCTTACTCTAATCGTACTTACTACTGGTTTGCTGGTTTGATTTGCTTACTCTAATCATATTTGTTAATCATTCATTAAATACCACGTTTACTATGATGTTAATGTTGCACATTGCAGATTGTTTGCAAATGGGATTGATGTGACGTTTACTGTGATGTGGAAAGCTACAGGAGTGCTCACTAATCCTAAAGGATGTGATTATGATCGGTATAATTTCTTATTTACTTCTTAAATATACAATTAAACTGGCATAGTTATGTATCTCTAAAATATACAATTAAACTGACAAGTGAGCATGCACCTGGGCTTGAAGATATGCTTATTTTGACCATGAAAGGTGTTGCTGCTGGCATATGAACAAAGCAGACGATGAGATAGTGGCAATGACTAGGGAGGTTGTTCCTGGCATGATAGTTACTGGTATGGAGGTTGCTGAGATCGATGGCTCTCCTCCAATGATAACAGAGTATTTGAAATGGTCTTAAAGGCATGATATGAATGAATTGGGTAACAATATATGTATATGTCGGTGATGCTGGAGCCAACATTCGGGGCTATGATGATTTCGGGGTAAAAGGCAGCGCTTCTGGCGTTGAAGGCTTTGGGGAAGCCGAATGCGCTAGAGGGAGCAGCGCATCCAGAGATGGTTTTGGCATCAGTAGAGGATGGAAGCAGAGCTGATGCTTAGAGCGTGATTACTGGATGTGTTTGGAGCTAGAAGTAGTGTTGTTCATCTATGTTAATTATCCACTGCTTTTCTTGTTAAGAAGGTTAACTGGATTTTGCTGTTGTTCTAAGGTTGGTTAGTCTAAGGTTGATGTATGATTTTTATATACACTGTTAGCTTGGTGCTTATGCTTATAATGTTTACAGGTCTAAACCTTTATCTCATAATTGTTTACAGCGTGCAAATGTAATTCTGCTCTGGTGTTTCAAGTAAAATCCTCAGGGCTATAAAGAAGCTTGATCATATTTAGGTTAGCTCCATTTTTACCTCCTTGTATATTTTGTTTATAAATCTCATTGCACATCTTTGCAGCCTAAGTTAATTAGAACAGTGCACTGCCCATTTTTTTTTTGTGGCCACTGTTAAGTCAAAATAGAAAATTTGTTAATGCATGCCACTTTTAGAAACCTTTTACAGCCATTTCCCAATAAGCTATGGAAGCAGACCTGTTTCCACCATGCAGTTATTTTTAAGAAAGAAAATTAATAATTAAATATAATCTATAAATAGTAAATTAGTTCATAAAAATAACTAAGTATAATAGTAATAGTAGTAGTAGTAGTAATAATAATAATAATAATAATAGTAATAATAGTAATAGTAGTAGTAATAATAATAAGAACAACAACAACTAAGTTATAATACTAATAAATTATAAATACTAACCAAGTTAAAATAAGTTTTATAAAAGTCAACTAAATTTATAATAATGATAATAATTTAACTAAGTTAACTATGTTTTATAAATAATAAAAATAAATAAATAAGTAAGTTCTATAAAAATTAACTAGATATATAATAATAATAATTTATTTAAGTTAACTAAATTTTATAAGATTAGTTGAGATTTATGAAAACCAACCAGATATTATAAATTTTTAACTAATATATCTAAGTTTAATAAAAATTAGCAAGCTTATAATAATGATGATGATAATAAACTAAGTTTGTATAAAAAATGTGGAACTATATAATATTGTCCAAGTTAACTGATTTTTTTTTAATTAACTAAATTTATACTAATAATAACAATTTAACTAAGTTAACCAAGTGTTATAAATAATAATAATTACTTAATTAAATTTTATATAAAATTAACTAAATATTATAAAAATATAATTAAGTTCGGTTAGTTTGAATTCTATAAGCGGTTTTGTAAGTTTGGTTTAAATCCAATCTAGTTTGAATTCTATAAGTTTGGCTAAAGCTGCTTTGACCTAAAAGCGGCTCAAAACCTCTCAACACCGTTATATGATATCTGTCAACCACTGTAATAACAAAGGAAACAGAAGATCATTGCAAAATAAATTTAGCAAACTGGAAAAAAAAAATCAGGAAAAAGCGAAAGGGCAGTAGGAGTTGCCCCGAATCGGATATTGTCACAACACTGATAGAAAATCTTACATGTGTTTTTAAGTCCCATAAAATTTATACACGCTTCATCAGTTACAAAAGAAACAAGATACCAATCCCAAACTGCAAATTTTGAAGCCATCGTGATGCATGAATTTAGTTGTCGTGGCCATCATTAAACAATGTCTTCATCCTTGTCACAAGTTGTCCGCTAGGTACACAGTTGAAACACAATATTGGAGACCTGAAGCTCATGCTTTATGTGTTCCAAATACTTTCCTTTTAATGCATTCCTTATTCATCTCTTCTTGCTTCTAACGCATAAATTGAACAACCTGACATGCATTTCAACAAGCAAACAAGTCACATTTTCAGTCTTTATATATTCTATAAACACAGACACATATCATTTGAATATAACGAAAATTGGCGAGAATATTGCTAATAGAATCACTAACTTATGGTTTATTTATTGTAGGAAACTAAAGACCGTTGGTGCAAAAAAGAAGACGATATGTGCTTCATCCATAGTAAGCATATGAAACTTTGTGGAAGCCAATTTTGTTATAACATTTGATGCAAACTTATTTTATGTGTATTGTGTTTTTGTCTACATGTGTCTTTGTTTAAAGCATATTATACGAACTTAGTTTACGGTTTATTTTTGTTTATGGAAACTATGTAAACTTGAATTATAGATGTTTTTATTTACGAATATTGTGTTATGTAATTTATGTAAATGATTAATAGTTGTGTGTTTTTATGGTTGTTTATATGTTTGATTCAACCATATTATGGATAGTAGTTGCTTAAAACATACTCAAATGCTGATGATATGCATGTACATAAATATTGTGATTGTACAGCAAAATGTAAATACTTTTAAAACAATAAAAACACAATGTTTATTTAACGTTGTTGTTACGTTGAAAACATAATGTTGAACATTTAATCACAGCGTATATGAACTGCTGAGGAAAATGTGGGAAAAAACTATCATAGCAAAATTGAAACGTTGTAGAAGTTAATAACAACGTTTATAGACTGCTGTAGAAAGCATAAAACACAAATGCATATGCTTTTGACAGCATTCTGCAAAGGCTGTTAGAAACTATTAATAGCTCATTATAACCGCTGTCAAATGTAGTTTTCTATGGCATTTCTGCATGTGCTGTTAAAAATTCTACACCTACGACTACATGTCATTTTACAGCGTTTATTAAAACGCTGTCATATCTTACTACATCGATTTTTAAACGCTGTGAAAATTTGTTTTTTGTTGTAGTGTACCTTCGTACCTCATAACACAAGGTTCACAAAATCATTTAATCACAATCATGTTCTCTCGAAGAGTGCAATTATGTGTGTAGCTTTTACATTTTGAAAATAGTTTTGGAGAAAACAAGACTATAAAATGGTTTATCTCAGAAACATATGAAATCAATTTCTTTGATATCCTTCCCTCTATAGCGAGGATAATATAGTTTATATGCTTATAAATACTTGAAACGTATATAATAAATAATTTTGAGGTTTTGGAAATCATCTTCAAAAACTGGATTAAAACGGCTTTTAAAAACGTGCACAATTCCCATAAGGTTTAACATGATTCGCACAATGATTTTCACTAAGAAATATATATAATTTACGTACAAATCATAGTCAAAGATAACATTCTGTAATAGGATTTAATGTCATTTATAAGATATTCAACAACATCTCCTAGATGGGCTAACACAACTCAAAATACTTCAGAAAACAAGGTGCATGAATTAATTAAGCTTGGCCCAAAAATTCACCTACGAGAATCACTAGCTCAAAATTTTCAACATAAATATCGACCCAGTGGTCGACACCCTTAAGCAAGGAGTCGAACCTTTGGTCGACTACTCGCGTAAGGGTCGACCACTCCGAAGGTAACTCATGTCATATTTATCGAAAGCTATAGGTTTTCATAATCTTGTTCGTAGCCAACTCTGACACTATATTTCGAGATTCAACTAACAATGAATTTCAACCAAAATTTGCAGACATAAAGATAGGTGACCGGATAACAATCCGGAACCAATTTGATAACGTTTCATTGTAAATCAAAGAAGTTATAACTTCTTAAAGTTGGCACTTTGACAATAAATCAGTAGGGGGAAAATTTCACATAGAAACACAAAAGGTGAATCAAACAATTTCATAAACTCAATCAATTCTTTTAATATCACTAACAAATGATTTCAACTAGAATTCGTGAGGTTAACTTACCTGAAATCCGAAATTTAGGATTCTACAACAATAAATTTGGGCAATATAAGTATCATGGAGCATGAAATCGCATTCTCAAAGCCTATTGAGAAAACTTCTAGAGATCTTCATTTCCTCCCTAATTGCACTAATAAGTGGGGATTGGAAGGGTAGTTTGGGTTGGAAATATATTTTCTTCGATTTTCTTATTCTGTCTTTTGAGAAGGGAGGAGGAAGAAGAAAACATTACTGTATTCTTTCTTTCTCCTAAATACTCCTTCTTTAATTATCAAATTAAAGACCCATTAGCCTAAATAAAGCCACTAATAGGGTTTAGGTATTAATTATTTAATTTAGCAACAATTAACAAGATACGCAATGTTAAATACTCACTAATATCTCTTTACTCGTAATACATTTCATTATTTATGAACAAAAAAAGTGTCAACACAAGTTCAATCATTTCATTCAAATTTACCATTAAAGTATACAATCTACATTTGCAACAAATTCTATTTCTTTTGAAAACATTTAAAATTTAAATATTTTTAAAGTTCTAAATAGCTTACTAAAAATTTAACAACTTATAAAATTTATTTTCAACACATACATTTATATTTTGTGACAAAAACTAACATTTTACGTTTTTATTCTGACAAAGTGCTTAAGAAACAATGTTAGACACAAAAGTTAATTTTTTCTCATAATCTGCAATTTACCTCAATAAATTAGCTTGAAGATCTTAAATACTTGTACTTGTCTCATAATCCATTTACAAAACACTTTTAACAATTATTCTTTGTCTAACCTTTTAATACGATTTAATTAAGAATTCAATTTACCATAAAACCCGATACGCACAGGTATATCTTATGTTAATTTGCCTTCTAAAATTCCTATGGATAAAAAAAATCATGTTTATCTTTACTTTAGACTTACTTCCCATATATATATATATATATATATATATATATATATATATATATCTGTGTGTGTGTGTATGTATCCATATGCATATATGTAGATATTACACCAAGATTCTAAAGATGACTGAATATTCACCTTTCAAATTTTCACATTATAAATAAATAAATCTCGAATTTACCTAGCTAAGCACAATTTAAATTTTCAAAACATTGATTTAAATGTCAACAAATTAAAATCCCCATCATAATTCATTAACCCTTATACCATGTAATCGGCTAAAACCAGGGTTGTTACACTCGAATGGGACTCGTGCTAAAGGATGGAGTCATGGATAAATCATGTGATTGGAAGTGCCAAGAATTCATTGATAGGTTGAAGGAATCTAGCAGAATTGAGGCATGGGTATCATCGGAACATGTGTTAGGATCTGAGAGATCGAGTACCTTAGATTGCTAGGGTAGTTATCTAGTTTTCATGTGATTATAAACATGGGTGGGACGTAGGGTAGTCCGATTAGAAACAGGGCTATCCATTAGCCTTTGACGGATGACATCGGTCAGTCGTTCTATTTCAATATATTCAAGGATTTAGTCAGAGATAGCTAGTTATTGCTTGTTATGGATGCTATAGTTGATTTTTTGTTCTCTTTTATTTCTCTAGGAAGGCTATCATCGTAGGATACTAAAGAGAAGCGAGGACTGGGAATCATGTTCTTACTAGTGACTAGCTCAATTGTTATCTGAGTAGCAGATAGGTAATATGTGCTAACTTTGCGGTTATAAAGACAGGTCAGGTAAGACTTGAACTGTTTATTATCATATTATCTTATGTTAATATTGTTAGTTATTTATCGCTTACACCAGACTATTATCTGACTTAAGGTTCTATGTTTCCTCTTGTTACCTTTGGGTACTCATCGATGATGCTAATGAGTAGACCGAGTAGCAAGTGATAGGTTTGTTGATGATGCAGTAGCACGGTGACGAGCTGGAGGTTGGCGTATTACTGTTTTTAAAGGAGCAACATGTACAGATATTCATATTTAGAGATGTACCATACATGATATTCTAGGATTTATATAGGGATGGGATTTCCTACTTTGTTATGCTTTACTATTATATCATGTTCTATATTTTATTATTAATATAACAAGTTATCTTTTGGTTTACTTTCCTAGATGATCATCCCATATCGACCTGGAATGTTATGCACCGCACTTTTCCTATAGTTTAATGCAGAAGGTATGGGGCGATCATCACATTTTTGGCATTATTTTGGGAATGGATAGGTTGAGTTATTATGATGCTAGGATATTTTATTGAAAAAGGGAAGTGTCATTAAGACATCCCGAGAGTAATGAGAGGATTGTTTTTCTAGCAGAAAGATCAGTTCCGTAGATATCTTCGTTGCAGAGTGTCTTGGCATTGAAGGAACAGATATGTGATGTTCCTGTCGTAAAGGAATTTGTTGATGTCTTTAAACTATTAAGAGGCTTGCTACCGAAGATGGCTAATGAGTTCCGTATTGATCTTGTGTCGGAAGCGGTACTGTTGGTCGACCACCTAACCGAATGACCCCTTCAAAGATGGAAAAGATGAAGAGACAATTGTTGACTTAGAAGGAAGAAGCTTTATTTGTCTGAGTAGTTCACTTTGGGGCGCTGCTACTGTATTTGTGAAGAATCCAGATAAAGCGTTGAGAATGTGTATTGACTATTGGAAGGTTAACAAAGGATGGTAAAGAATAAGTATCCTTTGCCTAGAATTGATGATCTATTCGACCAATTAATTAGAGCGAAAGTGTTTCCTCAATATGTTTTGGCCACTGGTTTTTCACCAACTGAGGATAACGAAAGAGAAATTTAATTGATATCCCTGCGTACAAGATATAGGTCATATGAATGGATGGTTATGCCACTTGGATTGATGAATGCGCATGCTTTCTTTGTGGAACTGATGAATCCAGAGTTTCAGGAACAGTTGAATAGATTTGTGTTAGTTCTTATAAAATTTTGGTGTATTTTAAGGATGTGAAGGAACATGAGAGCCACCTTTAGATTATTCTTGAGATTTTATGGAAGCATCGCTTGAAAGCTATATTTTCTAAGTTTCGATTTTAGGAAAAGGAAGTAAGGTTTCTTGGTCTCGTGGTTTTGGGTAAAGGACTATCGGTAGATCCACCGAAGGTAGATGTTGTCATTAGTTGGAGGAAGCCCGAAAGTGTTATAAAAGTCCAAAGCTTGTCTTGGATTGGTAAGACACTATCGAAGATTTATCAAGGATTTCTCAATAATTGGGACACGACTTACTAAGCTAGCCCAAAAGGATGCTAAGTTTATATGGTCGGATAAGTGTGAAGAAGCATTTCAAAATTCAAAGAAACTGTTGACCAATGTTCCGGTGTTAGTAGTGCCAAATGGAAACCATGATTTAATTGTTTATACTGATGCTTGCGGAACATACCTAGGACATGTTATGAAGAAGGGAAGAGTTATTGCTTATGCTTTCCGATAGCTAAGGCCACATGAATTGTGATTCCTAACTCATTACCATGTGTTAGCTGCTGCAGCCTCTACCTTGAAAATTTGGAGGCATTAATTATGTGGTGAAAGGTTTAGCATACTCCAGGGAAAGGAATAACTCTTAACAGAAAGTATCAAGACATGGTATCAGCTATGTTGAATGAATAGAAGGACTTAGAAGATTTGGTTGCTTATTTACGGAACAAATCGATAGCCTGTTCTAGTGGAAGTACACCTACGGTGTCGTGTTTGGAGATTCGATCAATTTTGATTGAGAAGATTTCTTCTAGGCAGGGAGAAGATCCGCCGTTAGCAAAAAGGATCTGAAAGCTCAGAGTTGCAGTGGCAGGCGATAACTCAAAGTTTTCACTATTGATTGGGATGGTCAGTTTAAGAAGGAAGGAAGGTTATGTGTTTCATATGTTAGTGATTTATGGAAAGAAGTGCTTAGAGAGTCTCATCGTTTAAGTTTACAATACACCCTGGTTGTACTAAGATGTACCAAAATATAAAGGATGCTTTTATTAGGAAGGAATGAAGAAAGATGTAGGCTTGTGCATGGAGTAGTGCCGGAACTGCCAGCAAGTGAAAGCCGAACATCAGAATCTTGATGGTTTGGTTCAACTATTAGACATTATAATTTGGAAGTGGGGATTTGATATCCATGGACTTTGCAGATGGGTTTTTGAGATTGAGAAAAAGCAATGAAACCATATGGATTATTGTGGGTAGACTAAATGAAAGTGCCGATTTTATCTCTGTAATGTCTAATAGGACGGCACCTATTTTGGCTGAGTTATTCATAAGGAATATAGAATGACTTCGTGGAATTCCTAGCAGTTTCATGAGAGATAGGGATTTGTTGTTTACCAGTGAGTTTTGGGAGAGTTTATGGAAGGAAATGGAAACGAAAGTTAAGATGAGTACCGCATATCTCCATAAATGGATGGGAAGATAGAATGGGTAAACAAGACATTGGAAGATCTATTGAGAGCTTGTGCCTTGGACTTTGGTGGTTCATTGGACGACCATTTTCACTTAGTGGAATTTTCCTATAGTAATAGCTTTTGGACTAGTATAAGAATGGCAACTTTCAAAGATTAATATGGAAGAATGTGTAAATCACCATCGTGTTTGTTGCAGATAGGCGATAGGTTGGTTCTTGGAGATGCCATGGAAAAGATTAAGATAATTTGAAAATGGATTAAGGAAGCTCAGTCCAAGCAAAAGAGTTATGGGAATAGAAGGCATAAAGATTTAAGATTATTGATTATAGATAGAGTTCTCATCAAGGTGTCACATATAAAGAGTGTTTTTCATTTCGGTAAATCCCAAAAGCTAGCATCGAGATTTGTTAGACCTTTCCCTATATCAGAAAGGATTAGAAAGCTTTCCTGAGTAAAGCTACCGGATAACTTTGTGGGATTCCACAATGTGTTTCACGTGTTCCATTTACCAAAGTATGTGCATGATCACAATACTACCATGGATACGAAGGCATTGGAAGAACTGGTGGCAGAACCTCACTTGACTAGGTTGTTGACAACCTGTGGGAGTTGTAGATAAAGATGAAAGGAAATTGGGAACTAATATGGTGAACCTGGTGACAGTCTAGCGGAGTGATGACGAAAGGAACTACACTTGGGAAAAAGAAGACAAAACTATCTTGGTTGTCTGTGGCATAATCTATATTACTTTATAGACTAGATACTAGTATGATACACTAGTATAGATAATGTTGTTTTCTTGATTGCTTGTTGCTATGGTTGTATAGTCCTTATGTAAATTTTAAGGACAAAATTCCCTAATGGGGGAAGATGTAACATCCTTAATTTTCGAAAGACATTATTCTAGAATATAATTAAAGTGATTAAATATGAATAATGTGGTGGATGAAAAATGAGATCAGTGCATGATAAATTAGAAGGTTGGCCCTTGGAATAAACAAATTAAGCAAAATGTGCATAAGGATTCGGGATATGAAAAGGGAAAAGCTGGAACTTTTAGCCCCACATATAAATATCGTATTCTCCAATATTTCTACCATAACATTCAGTTCTAAAAACCTAGAAGAAAAATAAAAGAGAGGCCGACCGTTAAAGCTAAGAGAAGAAGAAATAAAAGTCCAGGAAACTTAGAGCTTGGGTAATTTCATCAGCAAAACTCACCACCTCTATCTGATCAAGGTGAATAATATTATCTATGCATTGTGGTTTCGGCTACTTATGTATACCAAAAACATTGGTTATTGTTGTTTTAATTATTAGTAGTTGTTCATGATTGATTTCATGGTGTTCTTGATGCTATATGTTGGGTTGAAATACCCATGACCGGTTTTGTTGTATGTGATTAATGTACATGAACATGAATCGGTTCATAGGCCTAAACCTAGAGTTAGATGTGTCCAAATAACGTGAAACTTTCATAAGATGTGTGTTTAGTGATAGTGGAGACGGATTTCGGATTTCAAAGCTTGAACGAATTTTCTATGAGTTTCAAAATGGAGTTTTCTTTAAGAAGGATTATACATTAATCATGGTATTAACATTTGTGATAATGTGTCTATGTATTTTGTATTCTTGTATAATACAAAGTATTGGAAAGTGTGTATATTTTGATCGGAATACTTTTTATAAATCAATAGAATTTCGAAAAATATAGTGGAGTTGGTAAAATGATAAGCTTTATAAAGTAATAAATAAATTTTTGATAAATTTAGAGTCAGTGTCATACCGGAAACACCTTCAGATAAATTTGAAAACAACCTTCAGTAGCACTGAATGCTTGAAATATCAGAAGTATAGTATATGAAGCATTCAGACTTCCGCCTCTTTCCTTTTGATTTTGGAGTTGGCCTTGATATTTATAAATATTTTGGTTTTGGAAGATAGCCAATCCATAGAAGGCTTTCGCCATGACTCCGTTGGCTAAGCCGAACGAATTCTTTTCCATAAAAGAAATATTTTATTATTAAGGATTTCTAAACTATGATTTTTTAAAGAATAGAGGCATTCACTTGTACATTTTTCGGTGGAATCCGAAGGGGCATATTTCCTTTTATCTTTTGAGGTTGTTGTCCCTATTCCTTGGTCCTTTTGACGAAGGGATCCTCTAACAGGAAATATGTCTAAACCGAGGCCTATGCTTCCCAAACCACTGAAGTCGTTACCTATGATCGCGTGCCTTTATAAACCTATTTTCCATAAATTACTTCCTTCAACGTAGATAAAGTCGATAAGAAATTTTTATAAAACTAAAGTATTTGAGGCTTAACTCTTTAGTTGTTAGCTCGGTAATGATGACAAGGAAAATTCTATTAAAATGTTTCCTTAAAAGGAATAGAGGTTCTGGCTCTATTGCCTGCTGCCAATTAATTGACGACATGCATTGATTATTGTGTGAAGCCAAAATGGTCGCCCTTTTCATAATGAATCGAATATGGACTTCGATGCCTATGACCAGTCGAAGGAGATTAGGAACGATACTAATTTCATACCCATTGAATTATGAATTAGACTTTGATTAAGTCCATAAAAATAGGAGAATGTTAGATCCTATATTTTTGAACTTCGAAAAGAAAACTCTACACATTCCAATATATGTTATGCAAGTTGATTTCTAGGGATAATAATCGATGGATGCTAAGGCAAACTAATAAGGCAAATTGCTCGATGATTGAAGGTCAAGTAAAGTAGACTCAACATGTTCTATAAGCCTTAATTTTAAGATTTTCTTTCATGATGGAACACGCATTTTTTTTTCATTATATGCAAAGTTAATTTGATCATTTTGAAAACAAATAAACATGTTTAACCTATAAATATTTTCCTACTATATTCTTGTTTTTAGAGGGAGTCAGAGGTTTGACTGAAAAACGTTTGATTAAAGGCATTTTTGACTACTTTTTCTATGTTTAAAACACTATAAGAAAGGACACCTAGAACATATTTTTGGACATCTAATAACTTATAACTTTACATTTTTCAAAAACATAGGTTTTTAGACATCTAAAAGAATTAAATCGGCCTCTAACCTCAAATTCAGATGTCAGATTGATTCTTCCAAACATTTAAACAAGATTAAATAAAAAAACATTTTCTGCCAAAAATATAGAAATTTGAAGGTCTAAACTCAAAATTCAAGCATTTGAATTCCTATCATAACTATTTTTTACTCTTTCTATAGATAATTACAATTTTTCTACTAGTAATATATTTCAATTAGATCTTTCCAAAACTACAAATAGAAGTTGTTTTCAAATTTTTAAAATTATCTTTCTAACTTTGTATCCTATGCTCCACATGCTATGAGATTTCAAATGCATTCAAAAATATGCATTTACTTCTTAAATTTTATAAGTTGAAATCATAATCAAAAAATATTATACAAAAAATGTACCAAAAGTGGTTTATCAGTGTTATTAAAGAACACAACAAGTTTGATTTTATTTATTAATTTTAAAGATCTTCGGGCGATGTGTTTGAAGTCATAGTTGGTTATTCACGCGCTCTTGCAAAACATGTTCAGGCGTAGGATTTAACATAGGATGAAAGTTTTAATCAGTAAAAAAAATCATTGGTGCAATATTCAATTTTCTACTCTTCATTTAATAGATTGCATATATATGTTGTTTAAAATATATTATTCACATTGTTATATCTGTAATGACCCCAATTTTAATGATTCGATATTTAAATATTGATCGATAATTAATCAAGTGACGGTTCCAAAAGGTAATTTTTCACAAACAATCAAATATGGACTTGATACAAGTTCCATTGATTTTGGATCTTTGTTGCATGGAGAAAAACTATAAGGATCACTATATTTTGAGATCGTAAGATTTTAGGGTCAAAACCATCTTGAAATATGTGTAAATATGTTAGTCTGGGCCATAGCCTTGGACTTCTTGCGTTGGACTAATATTGACGAGATCTACGTTGTGGAGTATGTTTGGGATGATTTGGTTGAGGTGATTGATATTATCTGTCACTTCACTATAGTTGTTCGTATAGTATAAAACTGTGTTTTGAACTAAGATGAATTATAAACGTGATTTCTAAAATAATAAAATCTTGCTAATAATTATAAATGGATTAAAGAGTGTTTTTAAATGATTTAATATTAAATATCACATTTTATCCAATTTATACATTATATATTGATTTTTCTAGATTTAGGACATCTTGTCACATATCCCACTTTAATTGTCATAGATAGATTTTATTTATCCCATTGATGATACAATGGATGTTTGTGTGTGTTTGCAATTTATATGACTATTAATTGCATGGCTGCTTGTTTGCATAGTTTGGTTCTGTACGTTATTTATTAATGATCTAGGATTATGATAGATTCACGTGAAGCTTCAGAATGTGCATATCGACCAGGAGCGGTAGATGGATTCGACGACGAGAATGGTTTCAAGATGAATATTAAAAGTGTTCATTAGATGAGTATTTAGGCAATTATGGTTAGATACATGGTCTGAGTGGTCATTAGCGAGTAAGTAATCGATATTGACTAATACTGACGGTCAAAAGTGATCGCAAACACTCAAGATTTCCACGATAGTGAAAATAAATTTCTGGAATGGAAAATATGAGCTATGTGGTATAAGTAAAACGCTAAAGAATGGTCACATCGTATTTATATTGATTTGGCTCGTCGGAGCCTACGTGCACTCTAAAAGTTTAGTACTTTATTACTTCACTTTTACATATTGCAATGCGAAATCGGTATATCTCCTAGTGTAAAATAACTATGATAATTCCAATTGTTATAGTGAGCGATCCCGAGCGCTATGCTTAGAAAGGAGGTAGCAGGCTATGCTTCATGATCAAAACTCTTGGAAGTGGGATAAGGAGCCTTCATGAGTCCATGAGCCCAAGTCAAGTTGGGATCAGGAGGCAAGTATATTCTCATGGGGATATCATGGCTATGGTGGCAATGAGGACCAATGATGGATTTTATTCCTTCTTCCCGAAATGCCAAGGCAGCCCAATATGGTCCAAGTATCCAAGTAGATTGTGATGACCACCCACAACCCCCGCGCTATACATGAGAAATAATGCGCTGAAAGGTGTGCCAGACAACTATGGACGATCATCAAGGTATGGTACATAAGGGAAACTGTCGTAAATCTCACGGCGCAAGGATAAAATATAATAGAAAATATACAACAGGTATTATTAGTGAAGCACATTTGAGCGAAAGTCACAAATTTTCAAAAAAACAAGAAAATATATCCTTACACTAGGATTGCAACATATGTCTGTACAACTTTGCCTCACTACAACACTCAGAGTAGAATAACCAACAACGGTAACCCAAATACTATATAGTAAGAGATGGTACGCTAGCCTCCTGCTCGCCATCGATCAGCATCATCGTCCTTACTAAAGCATCACCCGTCACCTGCTGCTTGGTCTACCCATCCACAACCAGATGAACAGCCCAAGGTAATAAGAGGAGACATAAAACCTTGAGTCAGAAAACAATCTTAGTGAGCGATAAAACAACTAACAAACTTCAACGATAAAGTATATGAGAATAGGTAGATTGACAAACCAATCCACCAAACACCAGAGAAGAACACAACTCCCATCTTCCCACACATCGGACAGTGATAGCCTTTACAATCCATAACACCCAAGGTAACAACAATTCACCCATGGAAATCAGAATAACCATCGATAACACCCAAAGCATCTAAATTACATAGGTCTCATGTAGACAATCCTAATCGAGTTTAACATCCCTCAAGCACTCTCCCCAGAGGCCTAAACGAATATCAGTCAAGCACTCAAGGAACATCTCCCTTGACTTTGGATAATCCACGTGAGATGGTACAAACTGAACAAGCAATCATCCATGTCTGACTCTGGCTATCACCGCCAATACTTCTTTAGAACCATTGTAACGGTATGACTGGCCCATACTACCATCCGTCATGGTCTAATGGCAAACCAGGTCCTAGCAAAACCCCGTATGTATTTACATCGATACATACCTAGGTCTTTTCAATGATACCCAGGGTACTCGACCTACATCCAGTCTTTTAGGTGCCTCTATTATACCCCTGTTTTGGGCTTGCTAGAACCTACGATACGATAATCCCTCGACCGTCACATCTTTATTCATCATCCCTTGCAACTATCGATTAGCCTATAACACCTTAGAGCAACCATTACCCACGAGCTCAATATATCCTTGAGTCGTTCTTTCTCATGAACTCAATACATCCTTGAGTCATTCTTTCACATGAACTCAATACATCCTTGAGTCATTCCCACATTCGTCGTATACAACAAACAACGAACAAATCACATCACTTCGAGCATCCTCATCTGAACTCTCGTCAAAGCCACCATCACCACCGAACCAAACATTTCAATATAAGGTTCAATATAGTCTATATCATTATCACCTTTCTTAGGACACCTTTGAGTGGTCATACCATTCATTGTTCCACGCCGATCAACGAACACTTTTCAACACTTCCGAACTTCCCAATTTAATTCACTATATAGTCACACCATCACTGGAAATGTTCGACCAGAAATAGCCGACCAGAAATGGCAGAAATGGCTGACCAGAATAGGCTGACCCAACTTTAGGCAGACCCATTTTATGCCGACCCACTTTATGCCGACCCAACTTTATGCCGACCCAATTTAGGCCGACCCAACTTTATGCTGACCCAACTTTAGGAAGACCCAACTTTATGCCGACCCAACTTTAGGTCGACCCACCTTTGTGCCAACCCAACTTAGTGCTGACCCACTTAGTGTTGACCTAAGTTTGTGCCGACCCAACTTTATGCCGACCCAACTCTATGCCGACCCAAAACCTGCATATTGCAATTCAACTTCAATTTCGACCAAAACTTCGCCAAACGATAGATTCGACAAAACCAACTCATGTAATTCATCCAACATGATCACAAGCATGTTATGAAAACATTATCAACATGAATACAATGATTTTCACCAAAATTATGCAAATCACTCCAAATCATGAAAAATTATCATATGAACAAAACTATAGATCTAACTTGAATAAGCATATGAAATATCATGGAAATTACCTATCTAAACTTACTAAATCATATAGTAAGGTGATTTATATGAAAATGGACTAATACGACATAAATCTATGGAAAAATGATTGAATATGATGAAATACATAATCAAAACTCATACAGTTCATTGAATCCATGTGAGAGATGTTAATCACTCACTGATTCTCCAAAACAAGCTAAAATGATAGAATTATGAATCCGGACAGCGAGCAATTCAAACCAAACTCCTCGATCCGATGTCACCCTTGAAATGATGTAGATCTAGCCTCCAATGGTGTAGATATATGATTTCCCTCCTTGAATTTGGATTTTTAGTGGTGGAAAGGTGTTAGAGGGAGGAGGAGAACAAGGCCACCTAATGAGGAATTGAAAAACTAAACCATTTCCCATATCCCTCACCTCATATTTATACCCTCCCATCATCCCACTAATGGGCCTCTCCAATTCAGCCTATTATACCAAACCTGGACAACGAACTGAAAAACCTTAAAACAACGATTCCTTCCAATCTGTTGAGCCAAATCTTTAATGTAACTACTCTATGGAAAGGCAAACATCAATTCCTTTCCAATGGCACAGGTCTTACCCTCTGATTTGACCTGAGTCAAAACTTATGCCTTGTTCAAGACTGACAAGGGAAAAATGCCACAAACAAAATCGGTAAAAATTATGGACATGTCTCACGTCCCCATAAGAAACATATTAAAAGATGAGAAAGATCCAACACTCAGGGAATAAAATAAAAATATTTTATGATCTTTTGACACGTAAAATGCAGGTTCTTACATTCTCCCCCTTATGAATTTCTTCCCTGAAATTCCGAGCAAACACAAGTAGTCACAACAATTTCGCATGCCTATCATCCATGAGAAGCCAATTCTATCGCCCAAACTAGCAACCATTAAGCCATGCGTTCATAGCCTTATCCTAGCACGCGGAATTCTATCAAACAACAACAAAGATAACAACAAACTCCACAAGTAATAATGATGGCGCGATATCAATGGGTCATACGGATGAAGAGTTTTGGATGGGTAGTCTTTATACTCTCCTCTATCTCCCACGTAACATCTCCCCCTCCCCATTCCATTATACCTTAACTAAATTAAATGCCTTTTCCCTACGATGTTTCGTGTCATTTGCCATAACACAAGGCGGCTTACGAGATTTCATAACTACGAACTCAACTATAAGGTCGACGTACTACTTCCGAGGTACTACCACATCCGGACCATGCGAATATTTTCGCAAAAATGGCTCACAAAACATTGTGCACACTCTACATCTCTCGCGTAAAATTACTCTACACGCGAGCTTTCTGATTTGCTTATCTATCGGAAACGGTCCGATAACCCATAGCACTTAAGCCACCCACCGCAGCGTTTAGAAGCGCTGCTAAAAACTCCTCCAACTTGACCGATCGGCCATAATACCCAACTGACCGACCCACTTGGACCCGACCAACCCGTGCCTTCCAACCCGGCCGACTCGACCAGCGGTGTCCAACTCCAGATCCTCCCGACCTAGTTTTTTCCAACCAGACCTGATGCCTTCACACGGTTCCATCCCGGTTGACCCAAAGGACGACTACCCGATCAGAATAGACTAACCCGACCCACTTGCTTCCTCAACAAAACATGAACTTCAATCCGACCGACCCGGTCACAACCAACTGGCCCAATAGGACCGACCCATTTCCTGGCTTGGTTCTAGGTAGTCCATTGATAAATTCCATCGATACTTTCTCCCACTTCCACGTAGGAACTTCCAATGGCTGAAGCAATCTACTCGGCTTCTTCTGTTCAGCTTTCACCAATTGATAATTTATGCACTTGGAAATGAACTTTCCAATATCTCACTTCATCCTTTCCCATTAGTAAATTCTCTTCATGTCCTGATACATCTTATTACCACTGGGATGGATCTTCAACTTCAAGTGATGACATTCCCTCAGAACCTGATCTCTCAATCAGTCGATATCAGGAATAACTAATCGTCCTTTCTTTTGAAGCCAACCTTCTTGATCAACTCTGAATTCTTTATCTTCTGGTTCCATCTTCTAGATAAACTCAACAAGCTTTGTATCTCGCTTTTGGTTCTCGCCAATTCTTTCGATAAGAGTTGGTCTTATCGATAAGTTTTCCAACATTTCAGGTTCCAACTCACACCTTGGCCTGAAATCAAACCTTGCCAAATACTCAAGGCTCTTCCATTCCAAAAACATCGCTCCCAAACTTGCATGTCTTCAACTAAACACATCTGCAACTGCGTTACCTTGGCCCGAAGTACAAGCTGTAACAAAATCGTATGATGCCAGAAACTCTAACCATCATTGCTGTTGAAGGTTCAAATCCTTTTAGGAGAAACGATACTTTAATAACTTGTGATCCATAACCAACTCGAATCGAACTCCCAATAGGTAATGTCTTTACACTTTTAGAGCAAACACAATCGCCGCCAACTCCAAGTCATGAGTTGGATGGTTTTTCTCACCCGGATTTAGCTGTCGACTCGCATAAGCCACAACCTTGTCCTTTACCACTCTCAACTAGTGGAATCCTGTTGCCCGATCCATCTGAGAAAACACTCTGGCTTCATGGAGCTGATCGAACAAGTCATCCATCCTTGGTAACAAATACTTGTTCTTCTTAGTCACCTAGCTCATCTCACGATAGCCTACTCACATCTTAACGAGCCATCTGCCTTGGTTGCAAACAGGACTTTTGCACCTAATTCGGAAACACTTCTCTGAATGAATCCCTTCCCTCTAAAGGTCATGAACTCGCACCTCCAGCTCATTGCTGTTTCTTAGTCCCCACCCGCATAAGAAGTGTTACAATCGGTCTAGCTTCCTCAACCAACTGTATTCTAAACTTGATCTCATGATGCGGCAGCAACTCTTTGACTTTGTCAAAAACATCCTCATACTCATTAGCGATCAGCACAGATGACAAGTCTTCTTGTGGAATCACAAGTGAATATAACAACTCATAAAGACACCATCCTCAGGTTTACCCTGAACCAACACCTTTCGTCTTTCCATATTCCCAACTTTCGCCTCTAGCTTTTGGCAATTCACTCATGCCGCATACCTCTTGGGCCAATCCATGCCCAAGATGATCCTAAACTCTACGAAAGTCACACTAAGCATCTATTCATAAATAAGCATCTTTAATCAAATGATACTAGATCCACAAAGTATGCCAAGAGCAAATGAACCTATACTAGATTAGTTACAACTAAAGGTCTATTACAAATTCAGGTTCCAAGCTTATTCGGCATACAATCATATTATATTTAAATGAAAGTGATGCTCAAGTACCAAATAGAACTCAACAACTCCTTTGGCAGAAAGTATATATCCAAAACAACAACCTCTTCTAATTCTCATCAGGAAGGTAATAGGAAATCGGAATTGCTTCCATAACACATGCTTCCCCTAGTTGCTTATTCTTCAGAAAATTAGGATAATCCTTTTTCTCATGCCCAGGATTTTCACACTTGAAGCACTTCTTCTCAGCTCTAGGGTTCTTGCAATCCTTGGAAAAATGGCCCTTCTGCCGGTAGTTAAAGCAAGTCACCTTTCCCTTCTTCTTCTTCTTCTTATTCAGTTTCTTTTCAGCTTTGGTACCAGAAAATTTTTCTTCCTGAGGCTCATGTCTGGTCCCAAAAGCCTCATCCCAAGCATCACTATTTCTTTCTTCTTGCTCCTTAACTTGGCGTCGAAGTTGCTCCAAAGCCCTACTTCTTCTTAATTCATCTTCTTCATCTGTAGGAAAATAATCTTTCTGTCTCTTAGTAGATTCCCTTTTGGGTACTTGCACTGGTACATCACACTCCACAGTCGCTTTTGGAATGGGTATCCTTAACACAGTCGTTGCCATCATGGCTGCCCCAAACATTACCAGGTATTCTGGTGCAACTGCTAAAGCTCCCAATTGGCTTCCATCTCCTACTCCTCCAATTCCAAACACACTCCTAGAGGTTTGACGACTCATTCTACATCCAAAATAGAATGATTAGTCCACTCAAAAGATAAACTACTAAAGAAGTACAAACACTACTACTATATATGCTAATATATATAGTTAATATCCAACTGAAATCTATGAATACATCTCTCATACGTAATTATGTCTTTGAACCTTGGTAAAATCATTAACTAGAGCTCTGATACCAAATGTGACGACCGCCCACACCCCCCGCACTGTACAGGAGAAATAATGCGCTGAAAGGTGTGCTAAGCAACTATGGACAATCATCAAGGAATGGTACATAAGTGAAACCTGTCGTAAATCTCACGACACAAGGATAAAATATAATAGAACATATACAACAGATAATATTAGTGAAGCACATTTGAGCAGAAATCTCAAATTTTCAAATAATAAGAAAATATATCCTTACACTAGGATTGCAACATATTCTGTGCAAATTTGCCTCACTACAACATTCAGAGTAGAATAACCAACAACGGAAACCCAAATACCATATAGTAAGAGATGGTACACTAGCCTCTTGCTCGCCATCGATCAGCATCATCGTCCTTACTAAAGCGTCACTTGTCACTTGCTACTTAGTCTGCCCATCCCCAACCAGATGAAACAACCCAAGGTAATAAAAGGACACATAAAACCCTGAGTCAGACAATAGTCTTAGTGAGCGATAAAACAGTTAACAAACTTCAACGATAAAGTATATGAGAATAGGTAGATTGAAAAACCAATCCATCAAACATCATAGAAGAACACGACTCCCATCTTCCCCTACATAGGACAGTGATAGCCTTTATAATACATAACACCCAAGGTAACAACAATTCACCCATGGAAATCAGAACAACCATCGATAACACCCATAGCATCCAGATTACTTAGGTCTCATGTAGACAATCCTAATCGAGTTAACATCCCTCAATAACTCTCCTGTGAGGCCTAAACCAATATCAGTCAAGCACTCAAGGAACATCTCCCTCGATTTTTAATAATCCACGTGAGATGGTACAAGCAGAACAAGAAATTATCCATGACTGACTCTAGCTACCATCGCCAATGCTGCTTTGGAACCATCATAAGCGTATAATTGGCCCATACTGCCATCTGTCAAGGGCTAATGGCATCCTCGGTCCTAGAAAAACTCCATACGTATTTGCATCGATACGTACCTAGGACTTTTTAACGATACCCAGAGTACTCGACTTACACCCTGTCTTTTAGGTGCCCCTATTATACCTTTGTTTTGGGCCGGCTAGAACCTATGACACGATAATCCATCTGCCTTCACATCTTTAGTCATCATCCCTTGCAACTATCCATTAGCTCATAACACCTTAGAGCAGCCATTACCCATGAACTCAATACATCCTTGAGTCGTTCTTTCCCATGAACTCAATACATCCTTGAGTCATTCTTTCACATGAAATCAATACATCCTTGAGTCAGTCTCACATTCGTCGTATACAACAAACAACAAACAAATCACATCACTTCGAACATCCTCATCTGGACTCTCGTTGAGGCCACCATCACCATCGAACCAAACAACTTCAATATAAGGTTCAATATAGTCTATAGCATTATCACCCCACTTAGGACACCTTTGAGTGGTCATACCATTCCTTGTTCCACGCCGATTAATGAACACTTTTCAACACTTCCAAACTTCCCAATTGAATTCACTTCAAAGTCATATCATTACCGGAAATGTCTGACCAGAAATAGCCAACACCCCAAATCCGTTAAGGTCACTCACAAAGGAAATGCCTTAACTTCGGTGGAGGATTATAGGTAAAAGATACAGATAGTTTACAAGACAGACACATAAACAGCGGAAAAAAACTAAATTTATTTCATAAGTACGTGGTTCAGTTAAAACATTACAATAACTGTCTCAAACCAACTTCCAAATTATTACAACAAAATCTCTGTCTTGAATTAAAAACATAAAGAAGAATTAAAACAACAGTAAGGCAGCATAAATCCCCAATAAGAGAGTATCCAAAGCCATAGCCCAAGGAAAAAGATTCTAAGCAATACATTTACTCTCTTCAAGATGGAAATGATTCGATCTAAACTGAAGTGTTCCCTCCCAACGGACCGGGGGGGGGGGGGAACGGAATAAAAGAAGGCGAAAGAAAATGGGTCAGACATGAGTCTGGTAAGTCCAGTGACTATTAGTATGTAAACAAGAAAAAGGGTTATGACATGAATAAACTGAATCTAGGACAACACCCTAGAAATAAGATAATAAGGCTGAATATGCTATCGCACTCATTTCACTTCTCGGCACCACCTAACTGTGTCCCAACAAGTAATCTGTATAAAATGATAATATGATAACGTGATCCCAATCCCCACAATTGTGGTAGCCTTTAGGTGTACATCTATTATGAGGATTCCACCTCAGTCTGCCTAATAGCCATGAACATGTTAGATGTACCCTTACTACCCTATCGATCGGCTCCCTACTTGTATTAACTTCTCTTGTGTCTATGTCAATCGGCCCTCTCTTACGTGTAGATACCCTGTGTTGGTCCCACCATAAGGTGTATCAATCCTTATGATAGCAACCCGACACGATTCAAGATGCACAATGTATAACTACTGGTACCCAGTGCCTGCTTTTTCCCACTCCGGAGTACGTGCACGCCCGTAAACCGTCGGAACCTACCTGACATACCCCCTACCGCTGTTTTGATCGCTTATAATTAGCCCAGTAATCGTGCCCCACCCTACCTAGTTCAGGGTACCTTGATACATCTATGTGGGTTACTGCTGAAATGGGTCCCCGTTACTAGGGTTTCTTACTGGTTAAGTTTTGTGGGCCTATATATACAAATATTACCCACCTACACGAGATGTACTTAACCCTCCCACCGATTTGAAGCATGTTTATTTAATGGTTAAGTTTTGTGGGCTTATATTTACTAATATTACCCACCAACCTGATATTTACTTAACCCTCCCGCACATTATGCCATATTGGTTAAGTGTTGTTCATTCATGTTAACTTAACCCACTTATTCATCATGTCATGTTAGTTAAGTGTTTCTTGTTAACTTAACCCTCCTCACTTATCATGATGGATTGGTTAAGTGTTTCTTATTAACTTAACCCCAAGTGTTCATCATGTTGTATTGGATAAGTGTCATCAATCAATTCAAGTTACTTAACCTACCTTCTTGTCATGTTACTTTTGGTTAAGTGTTGCGTTCCTGCGTTAACTTAACCCTACCACAAATCAAGTTATATTGGTTAAGTGTTGCCTACTTGTTTTAACTTAACCTCACCACAAATCAAGTTATATTGGTTAAGTGTTTCCCTCTTGTTTTAACTTAACCTCACCACAAATCAAGTTATATTGGTTAAGTGTTCCCCTCTTGATTTAACTTAACCTTACCACAAATCAAGTTATATTGGTTAAGTGTTGCCCTCTTGTTTTAACTTAACCTTACCACAAATCAAGTTATATTGGTTAAGTATTTCCCTCTTGTTTTAACTTAACCTTACCACAAATCAAATTATATTGGTTAAGTGTTGCCCTCTTGATTTAACTTAACCTTACCACAAATCAAGTTATATTGGTTAAGTGTTTCCCTCTTGTTTTAACTTAACCTTACCACAAATCAAGTTATATTGGTTAAGTGTTTCCCTCTTGATTTAACTTAACCTTACCACAAATCAAGTCATATTGGTTAAGTGTTGCCCTCTTGTTTTAACTTAACCTTACCACAAATCAAGTTATATTGGTAAAGTGTTTCTTATTACTTAACCCTACCCATACTATACCGGTTAAGTGTTTCCTATTAACTTAACCCTATTCATTCATCTTTTTATATTGGTTATGTGTTTTTCATTAACTTAACCTGAGTCATTCATTTTGTTCATTAGCATTAATTGACTTATTAATGTACCAACCTCTCACATTAGATATGTGTTGTTACGCTTACTGGATGTGTCGAGCGATTCCGGGCAGTTTTATACCACAACTCAATCTAACTTCGGGTTTTCCCTGGGCATGATGCTCTAATCTCTCACATTAGATAGGTGTTGTTGAGGTTACTGGATGTGCCGCGCGGTTCCGGGCAATTTTACACCACAACTCAATCTAACCTCGGGTTAGGCATGTTCATCTTTTACTTAATTTACATATTTACTTTTCATATTTATATGTAAATTTTCCACAATTATTGCCATTCAAGCCATGCCCGATTTTTCGTCTAAATCATATTCAAGATTTTTGGTATATAATTATACCATTTTTTATGCCACTAATCATTCATATATTTATGGGCCAATTTATGCCAATAATATAAATTAAAGATTTTTCCCAACGTTACCCCCATCATACGTTCGCAGAATTCACATAGAATGTTAGGCTCGTAACTTAGCCAAACTTATATACAAAAAGGGAAAGAAGGGAGCATGTACCATTCACACAACATAAAATAATAAGGATCTAACTAAACATGTGTCATGTAAATGTAGCATAAAATAACGAACTTGCATTTTTGGATCCAATTAACATGAGTCTAAGCATATGAAATTACCCAAATCCAACTAGGCTTGTAAATGTAATCTTGCAATTTGGATCCAAACAAATATAAATCTTAAGCACATAGAATTTCACAAGTTCAACTAGGATGTGAATGTAAATTTGCAATTTGGGTCCAACTAAACATAAACCTTAAGCTTATAAAATTACACAAGTTCAACTAGACATGTGAATGTGGACTTTTAATTTGGATCCAATAATCATGAATCTTAAACATATGGAATTACACAAGTTTAACAAGGCATGTAAATATGAACTTTTATTTTGGATCCAACAAACATAAATCTTAAGCATATGGTTTTACACAAGTTTAACAAGGCATGTAAGTGTCAACTTTAATCTTGGATCCAATTTTCATAGATATAGATGTAAATCTAAACATAATACATGTCTTGGCCTAATAACTTGCATGTAACATAACATGAATGAATCACCAATTTTACATGATTCGTTTACATCAACATAATAACCACATAGCCTAACAACTTGCATGTAACATAACATGAATGAATCACCAATTTTACATGATTGGTTTACATCAATATAATAACCACATAGCCTAACAACTTGCATGTAACATAACATGAATGAATCCCCAATTTTACATGATTGGTTTACATCAACATAATAACCACATAGCCTAACAACTTGCATGTAACATAACATGAATAAATCACCAAACTTTACATAATACATGATTGGTTTAACACCAACATAATAACCACAATAATCTCATAAGCATATACGATAAAATCGTTACAAGAATAGGCATGAATCAGAATCATAATTATCTTACAACTAGGAGTAACGCTAGTTTTCATTTTATTACAAATCATAACTTTTAATCGTTCTCATCTAAATAATAACAGGACTTACAAAGAAAAGAAAGTCTTGTTTTTCTGGGATCTGTTTTCTGAATTGAAAAGCAATCCCTTGAAGAAGACTATCAATTCTCTAAGTTAGTTTTTGATTCGAAGCTTTTGACTCGCTTTCTAATTGAAGAAGAAATGGTGGCTAGGCTAGAACAGTCATGGACAACATGGTGGCTCCTTGGAATGAATTGGTGTGATTCAGGGTTTGAGGATTAGGGTTGATTTTATAGAAGTTTAATCTTATGTGAGCCATTGATCATTTTAGGAGCAATCACAACCGTCTAGACTTGATAGAGTTATCCAGAATTGCCACCTAAGTCCTAGTGACTCAGCAAAAGGTCAGAAAGGACTCAGCAACTAGTCAGAATTGTCTCAGATTTGGATTTGGGCGAGGGGGTAGATCGACGCCCAGGTCGACCCCAGGTCGACCCCATGGTCTACCTGTATAGGGGAGGTCGACCCCCTGGTCGACCTGGCCTGAGGTAGGTCGACCCCCAGGTCGACCTGTCTTGGTATAGGTCGACCTCTAGGTTGACCTGTCTGGGTTATTTTACTATTTAATTTTCTGAATTTCTCTTTAATCTTCCGAAGGCCATAACTCCTTTATACAAAGTCCGATTTACGAAAACTTAGTCTCTATTCGAAGCAGAATTCCGAGACGAACGCAATGGTGTAACCGTTTCCCTTAATTCTCACTTTAAAAATTAAGTATTATTTAATTTGTTCTTTTAATATTCTCATAAAATACGAGGTGTTACATTCCCCCCTCCTTAAAGGATTTCATTCCCAAAATCTCTAAGTTAAGAAAAATGCATATCCTAACATCCAATATCCATCTACTCAACCATTCAATCACAGGCGTCCATTGTCCTTAAAAATATTTCTAATGCTTTCATGATCATATGCATAGTGTGTGTACATGTCCTTATCTAATGCAAAATCAGGCGATCTACTGATTCAGTTGACCTCCTCAAAGCGAATTATGTCAGTGCCATGAGTCCATCATGTATGCAATTATTCCTAATTGTACTTTATAACTTCTACATGAGTGCACAATCATTCATACAAATGCAACATCCATATGATAACACATCAAGTTTCAGTTTATATATATAAAAATTCACTCATGCATATGCAATATGAAAGTGACTAAGCCGATCTAGTATCTAATGTGTGTATATGGATCCACGAGCAACCACTAGCAACCACTTGCAACCACCAATCATAACATGTTTCAAACACATGTTTACATCCATTAGCTTCTACCTAAGGATTGAAGATATGACCTTGAGGATATACCTAAAAAGATAGAAACAAATAAGCATAGAATTCCTAGAAAAAGAGATCAAGGATATACCTACAAGAAAAAGGGTATGATGCGCGTGTCTTATCTTCAGTCTCCCACGTCGCATCTTCTTGAGCTTCATTCCACTGTACCTGAACTAATTTAACTTCACAGTTGCGAAGCTTCTTGACCTCCATTTCCAAAACTCACTAGTAAAGATAGGACCTTGATCACTTATTATACTAGAGGGTATCCAATGTAGTCGAACTATCGTTCCAAGATAAACAGGTGTGAGCCATGATACAAACTGTATATACTAAGATGATTAGAGGTCTCTCTTCTACTTAGCTTATCCATCATGTCACAAATCTGAGGGTCTAAAGCTAAAGGTTGCTATGTACTTTTTACCTCTCTTAAGGTCAGTTTTACTTAGGGCACCTGCCACAACCATTTATTTCTCACGCAAACCATCCTAATCGAACTCGACATCCTTCAAGTACAAGCCCCAAAGGCCTAAACCAATATCAGACAAGCACCCAAAGAGTACCTCCTCCGAATTTGGATGATTTATGTGAGATGATACTATTAAAAGAACCAAACAATTGAGCACTTAACCGAATCTGGCTATCCTCGCCAATCTTGCTCTAAAACTGTCGTTGATCGCATAACTGGCTTTGCATTGTCAACTAGATATATGCGGAAGTCTATCTCGAGTTTTAGGGGAAAATCCCTAACCTAATCAAAAACATCTACGTACTTATGGACTACTCTAACGGATCGCAAATCGTCGACAGATGCATCAATTGATTTTAGGTAGCTAACCCTATCTGATCCTCTCAGGATCGCACGAAATCTCGAGGGTATTCCAGAGGCAAGTAAAAAGTCTAACTACCCTCCTTTCACAATTACTGGCTAACCAATCCATGCCTAGAATCAACCCATAGCCCATGAAACCAAAAACATAAGCATTACACTTAAACTCTATCCTTAATATAGATATTCTCAAATCCTTACAAACCAAAGATAAATGAGCTGAACCACCAACCGGATTTGAGACAATAATGGGATCTTCTATTATACTAGTACTAAGGTACAGGGACTCAACTACGGAAGCAGATATGAGCAAATGTGAAGCGCTGAAATCAAAAAGAGCACTAGCAGGATGATCAAAAAGAAAAACTAAACTTTGCTATCTTTCTTTCAAGTAAACTGGCGGTGAAAGCATGCACTTACCTTCTTGAAATTCCTGTCCTTTGTCCTTGTCCTTGTCCTCTGGGAAATCCTTGATAAGATGCCCTGCCTCACCATGCTGAAAACAACCACTTGTCTTTTACTTCCTATAATTAAATGACCTGCTATACCAAAAAAAAGATACTTCCTCTTGTTGCGGGATCTATTATTTCCTCTGCCTTTCTTATATTCCAATCCCTTGTTTGTGATTCTTCCCCTTTGGCCTCTTTCTCTTTATCTCCTTTGTGAACCATGTTAACAAGCCTTTCAAACATTGCCTCCATCGCACGGGAAACCCTACAAATCTTGGAAGAGAATTAGCCGTAGGTGAAACTATTACGACTATGGATGGAGGTTGGGCACTTCCTTACCCTTTGACAGGTGTCATAGTCTCATCGAGCCTACGGAACCATGCCGTGATGAGGTTACCTCCCAAAAAGCCAGGAGCCCCGGAGACTAGGAAAGAAGGAAACAAGGATTCAAACAGAGGATCTAAAGATAGTGCTTATGGCTTTGGGGAATATGCCTTTAAAACAAAACTTTTCTTTTGAAAATGCTTCTTTTAAAACCGCTTTGAAAATAATTTTTCAAATCTTTTATCTGATCTGGTAACCCTCAGCTCTGATACCAAGTGAAAGACCCCACGTCCGTTAAGGTCACTCACAAAGGGAATGCCTTAACTTCGGTGGAGCATTATAGGTAAAAGATACAGATTGTTTACAAGACAGACATATAAACAATGGAAAAAAAAACTAAATTTATTTCATAAGCACGTGGTTCAATTAAAACATTACGACAACTTTCTCAAACCAACTTCCAAATTATTACAACAAAATCTCTGTCTTGAATTAAAAACATAAAGAAGCATTAAAACAATAGTAAGGCAGCATAAATCCGTAATAAGAGAGTATCCAAAGCCATAGCCCAAGGAAAAAGATTCCAAGCAATACATCTACTCTCTTCAGGTTGGAAATGATCCAATCTAAGTTGAAGTGTTCCATCCCTGCGGACCTGGGGGGGGGGGGGGGGGGAGGAGGAGGGAACGGAGGAAAAGAAGACGAAAGAAAATGTGTCAGACATGAGTCTGGTAAGTCCAATGACTATTTAGTATGTAAACACGAAAAAGGATTAGGGCATGAAAAAACTGAATCTAGGACAACACCCTAGAAATAAGATAATAAGGCTGAATATGCTATCACACTCATTTTACTTCTCTGCACCACCTAACTAGTGTGCCAGCTAGTAATCTATATAAAATGATAATATGACAACGTGATCCCAATCCCGGCAATTATAGTAGCCTTCAGGTGTACATCTATTATGAGGATTCCACCTCAATCTGCCTAATTGACGTGAACCTGTTAGATGTACCCTTACTACCCTATCGATCGACTCCCTACTTGTATTAATTTCTCTTGTGTCTGTGTCAATCAGCCCTCTCTTGCGTGTAGATACCCTATGCTAGTCCCACCATAAGGTGTATCAATCCTTATGATAGCAACCCGACACGATTCAAGATGCACAGTGTATAACTACTGGTACCCAGTGCCTGCTTTTTCCCACTCCAGAGTACGTGCATGCCCGTATAATCAGCCCAGTAATCATGCCTCACCCTACCTAGTTCAGGGTACCATGATACATCTATGTGGGTCACTACTGAAATGGGTCCCCGTTACCAGGGTTTCCTACTGGTTAAGTTTTATGGGCCAATATATACAAATATTACCCACTTACACGAGATGTACTTAACCCTCCCACCGATTCAAGCATGTTTATTTCATGGTTAAATTTTGTGGGCCTATATTTACTAATATTACCCACGAACCCGACATTTACTTAACCCTCCCGTACATTATGCCATATTGGTTAAGTGTTGTTCATTCATGTTAACTTAACCCACCTATTAATCATGTCATGTTGGTTAAGTGTTTCTTGTTAACTTAACCCTCCTCACTTATCATGTTGGATTGGTTAAGTGTTTCTTATTAACTTAACCCCACGTGTTCACCATGTTGTATTGGTTAAGTGTCATCAATCAATTCAAGTTACTTAACCCACCTACTTGTCATGTTACTTTTGGTTAAGTGTTGCCTTCTGGCGTTAAGTTAACCCTACCAAAAATCAAGTTATATTGGTTAAGTGTTGCCCTCTTGTTTTAACTTAACCTTAACACAAATCAAGTTATATAGGTTAAGTGTTTCCCTCTTTTTTTAACTTAACCTTAACACAAATCAAGTTATATTGGTTAAGTGATTCCCTCTTGATTTAACTTAAGCTTACGACAAATCAAGTTATATTGGTTAAGTGTTTCCCTCTTGTTTTAACTTAACCTTACCACAAATCAAGTTATATTGGTTAACTGTTTCCCTCTTATTTTAACTTAACCTTACCACAAATCAAGTTATATTGGTTAAGTGTTGCCCTCTTGATTTAACTTAACCTTACAACAAATCAAGTTATGTTGGTTAAGTGTTTCCCTCTTCTTTTAACTTAACCTTACCACAAATCAAGTTATATTGGTTAAGTGTTGCCCTCTTGATTTAAGTTAACCTTACCACAAATCAATTCATATTGGTTAAGTGTTGCCCTCTTGTTTTAACTTAACCTTACCACAAATCAAGTTATATTGGTTAATTGTTTCTTATTACTTAACCCTACCCATTCATCATACTATACTGGTTAAGTTTTTTCTATTAACTTAACCCTAGTCTTTCATCTTGTTATATTGGTTAAGGGTTTCTCATTAACTTAACCCTGGTCATTCATCTTGTTCATTAGCATTAATTGATTTATTAATGCACCAACCTCTCACATTAGATATGTGTTGTTGCGGTTACTGGATGTGCCGGGCGGTTCTGTGTAGTTTTACATCACAACTCAATCTAACCTCGGGTTTTCCTTGGGCATGATGCACTAACCTCTCACATTGGATAGGTGTTGTTGTGGTTACTGGATGTGCCGGGCGGTTACGGGCAGTTTTACACCATAACTCAATCTAACCTTGGGTTAGGCATGTTCGTCTTTTACTTAATTTACATATTTACTTTTCATATTTATATGTAAATTTTCCATAATTATTGCCATTCAAGCCATGCACGATTTTTCCTCTAAATCATATTCAAGATTTTTGGTATATATTTTATACCATTTTTTTATGCCACTAATCATTCATATATTTATGGGCCAATTTATGCCAATAATATAAATTAAAGATTTTTCCCAACGTTACCCCCGTCATATGTTCGAAAAATTCACATAGAATGTTAGGCTCGTAACTTAGCCTAACTTATATACAAAAAGGGAAAGATGTGAGCATGTACCATTCACACAACATAAAATAATAAGGATCAAACTAAACATGTGTCTTGTAAATGTGGCATAATATAATGAACTTGCATTTTTGGATCTAATTAACATGAGTCTAAGCATATGAAATTACCCAAATCCAACTAGGCTTGGAAATGTAATCTTGCAATTTGGATCCAAATAAATATAAATCTTAAGCACATAGAATTTCACAAGTTCAACTAGACATGTGAATGTAAATTTGCAATTTGGGTCCAACTAAACATAAACCTTAAGCTTATAAAATTACACATGTTCAACTAGACATGTGAATGTGGAATTTTAATTTGGATCCAATAATCATGAATCTTAAACATATGGAATTACACAAGTTTAACAAGGCATGTAAATATGAACTTTTATTTTGAAATCAACAAACATGAATCTTAAGCATATGGTTTTACACAAGTTTAACAAGGCATATGAGCGTGAACTTTAAACTTGGATTTAATTTTCATAGATTTAAATGTAAATCTAAACACAATACATGCCTTGGCCTAATAACTTGCATGTAACATAACATGAATGAATCACCAATTTTACATGACTGGTTTACATCAACATAATAACCACATAGCCTAACAACTTGCATGTAACATAACATGAATGAATCACCAATTTTACATGATTGGTTTACATCAACATAATAACCACATAGCCTAACCACTTGCATGTAACATAACATGAATGAATCACCAATTTTACATGATTGGTTTACATCAACATAATAACCACATAGCCTAACAACTTGCATGTAACATAACATGAATAAATCACCAAACTTTACATAATACATGATTGGTTTAACACCAACATAATAACCACAATAATCTCATAAGCATATACGATAGAATCGTTACAAGAATAGGCATGAATCAGCATCGTCATTATCTTACAACTAGGAATAACGCTAGTTTTCATTTTATTACAAATCATAACTTTTAATCATTCACATCTAAGTAATAACAGGACTTACAAAGAAAAGAAAGTCTTGTTTTTCTGGGATCTATTTTCTGAATTTGAAAAGAAATCCCTTGAAGAAGACTATCAATCTCTAAGTTAGTTTTTGATTCGAAGCTTTTGACTCGCTTTCTAATTGAAGAAGAAATGGTGGCTAGGCTAGAACAGTCATGGACATCATGGTGGCTCCTTGGAATGAATTGGTGTGATTCAGGGTTTGAGGATTAGGGTTGCTTTTATAGAAGTTTAATCTTATGTGAGCCATTAGATCATTTTAGGAGTAATCACAACCGTCCAGACTAGATAGAGTTATCCAAAATTGCCACCTAAGTCCTAGCGACTCAGCAACAGGTCAGAAAGGACTCAGCAACTAGTTAGAATCGTCTCTGATTTGGATCTGGGCGAGGGGGTAGGTCGACCCCCTTGTTGTCCTATATAGGGGAGGTCGACCCCATGGTCGACCCCTTGGTCGACCTGGCCTGGGTTAGGTCGACCCCCAGATCGACCTGCCTTGGTATAGGTCGACCTCTGGTTCGACCTGTTTGGGTTATTTGAATTTCTCTTGAATCTTCCGAAGGCCATAACTCCTTCATACGAAGTCCGATTTATGAAACCTTGGAATCTATTCCAAGCAGAATTCCGAGACGAACGCAATGGCGTAACCCATTTCCCTTAATTCTCACTTTAAAAATTAAGTATTCTTTAATTCATTCTTTTAATATTCTCAGAAAATACGGGGTGTTATAAGAAATGGCTGACCAGAATAGGACGACCCAACTTTAAGCCGACCCACTTTATGCCGACCTACTTTATGCTGACCCAACTTTATGCCGAATCAACTTTAGGCCGATCCACTTTATGCCGGCCCACTTTATGCCGACCGTAACACCTCGAATTTTTAAAGATACTAAAGAAGACAAATTAAAGAATAAATAATTTAATATTAAGAATTAAGGGAAACTGATTACGTCATTACATCTGTCTTGAAATTCTATTCAGGATAGACACCTAGTTTGCGAAAAACAGAAAACATATGAAGAAGTTACGGACGATAAAAAGCTAAAAATCAGAACCGGGTATAACTGGCGCATTTGCCAAGTGCAGCAAGGTAATTTTGCACTGGCGTACCTATAAAGTGTGTCCAGAATAGTTTCTGGGTATTCGAGCCTTTTCAGAGTGAGTGACGACCCGTGACCTGACCCAATTTCATTAGGGGTGAGGTGGCATCCGAATTCTGTTACCTAGCAGCTATTAATGTATCTCATATCCTTTGTTTTCTTCAAAGAGAGACAATGGTTGTCAGACTCTGCTGGATTTTGAACTGAATTAGGATCTCTCATCTTCTTCTAAAGCATATCAAATTCTGAGATTCAAACATAGACTCAGCACCTTTTCTATCATCTTAGCAATCCAATCACAGTGAGTTCTAGTTGCTTTTAGGTTTAGATAAATAATAGTGAAATTATGAAAGACTATGATGTGGATATGTTGTAGACTTTAAATCTATTTTATTGTTAGATCTCATGCTATGTCATGATAGATCTGTTTCTTTAGATCCAAATCAAATTGTTCTTCTATGTTATCATTATGGATCTTGGGTTGTAACTTTTATGATATGCTATGATGCAGATGTATGTAGATCTATTCTATGTGATCTAAAATTATCACGTCCTGTGTGATCTAAAATTTGTCACCTTTTAATTCATGTTAGATCTATCCTATGTGATCTAAAATTGTCACCTTATGATTCATGTTAGATCTATCCTATGTGATCTAAAATTTGTCACCTTGTGATTCATGTTAGATCTAACCTATGTGATCTAAAATTGTTACCTTATGATTCATGTTAGATCTATCCTATGTGATCTAAAATTGTCACCTTATGATTCACGTTAGATCTATACTATGTGATCTAAAATTGTCACCTTATGATTCATGTTTTTTTTGAAAGTTAAGTGCAAAATTTTATTACCGAACAAATATTTACAATACATAGAAGCATATACAAGTATGTTATGTCAAAAGAAAATAACATCACAAGGACCTCACTACTTTCTCAGAACCATACACAAAAAAGGCTCAAGAAAGAGAATACAAAAAAAGCAACTGTATAAGTTGTCACAGCTTGCCAATAACCATGCTGAAAAGATTTCAGAACATTTGATTCCTCTATCAAATAACCAGGAGCAAAACACCTCAACCAAGGCTTAATTCATATTACCTTAAGCTCCTATCAAAGAGAGGCGAAGGGTAGCTTCTTGTGTGTCTCTTCATTGAATTAACATTGCTACCTGATGGAAGTATATCCTCAATGCTAAACTCATGGCCCTTGCCCAAATCGTCATCTGCCCAAAACAAACCTTTTAATTTCTTACCCTTTGATTTAAAACATGGAAAAAGCACTCTTCGGAACAGCAGAAGGTAAAATAGCAGAATTAGAAACAGATTTAGATGGAGGAGGAGGTAACACAATATGATCAGGTGGCTTTAGGTTAGCATAAGGAGACTGCCTTTCCTTTGACTTGATTACATCAGGTTTAGCCGTAGAATGTTGCACTGATGAACTATGACTAAAAGAAGAAGGACATGACATTGTGCCAGATAATGACATTGTATGACCAAAATAGGTATTGACACCTTATGATTCATGTTAGATCTCTTTTATGTGATCTAAATTGTCACCCTATGTTATCATGTTAAATTTAAATCGATTGGACATCTAAAATGGCTAATTTAGATATCGTGACATCATAGTTCATCAGTTTTATGTCCAACTTGTTATGATGAAAATTTCATGTCCTTGCTAGTATGTATGTTCACCTTATTATCATACAAATTTATGTTTATGCCAAGATGATCATTTTAGTGTATTCCCATTATTTTCTCTATTATCGTTTATGACTAGGCCACTGTCTAGCCTAGACATGTTGCCAATTTTGCGAGGGCACTAGTTAAGGAACATGGAAAATGAGATAAAAATGGCATAGTTTGAATATGAACATTTATGGACATGTAATTAAAATTATTGGGCAAAATAGGTATTAACACCTATAAAAGCAAAGGATTAATTAATTGGTAAATTAATTAAAATTGGCATAATTTGAATTTGAACATTTATGGACATGTAATTCAAATTATTGGGCGAAATAGATATTGACACCTATAAAAGGAAAGGGTTAATAAATTGATTAAATAAATAAAAATGGAATGTCTAGTAATTACAATTAGGAATTGTAATTGTACTTATGACACGAGGTTAGGTTGCATTAGTGGTGGAAGTTTGCCTGGACCCGACCGACATATCCAGCAGGCACTAATGGTGAATCTAATGTGGGAGGTCTAAGTACGTAAATACGAATCGGGCTATGACACGAGGTTAGGCCTAACTATGGAATAAGTCTGTCTGGACCCGACTAGCATATCCAGCATCCACATGTTGTAGGCCTAATGTGGTAGGTCTAGCCCATTATGAAACCATAAATGGACATGGTAAAGAATTGGACTAACTAACCTAAGTTAACCCATAGGGATTGTATGAACTTAAATTTAAGTTAGGGGTTAAGTAAACATGGTTGAGGGGTGGGTTAAGTAAATCTGAAAAGGGGATGGGTAATAGGCCCACAAACTTAACCCGTTAAGATTATGTAATTAAAGACACCCAGTGGTATACATAATCGATGGAAATAATAAAGTTATGTAATTAAAGACACCTCTTAGGGTAAACTTAACTTGTAGAAGTAGTAGGGTTATGTAATTAAAGACACCTATAGGTAAGCATAACCGGTTGGAAGATTAGGGGTTATGTATTAAAGACACCTATAGGTAAGCATAACCGGTAGAAATAAATAAGACTATGTAATTAAAGACACCCAGTGGTATACATAGTCAGTGAAAACCAAGTGGGGGGATACAAGACAAAGGGGAGAGCTTGTATCATATTGTGTGGGACCCATTTCAGTCAGTAACTCGGAGTAGGTACCAAACAAAATAATCCAAACTAGGCGGAGAAGGGGTACACTTACTAACTGATTGTAAGAGATCTAAATGTGGAGGATGGTGTGGGTGGCGCAAACCGACCGGGCTATGTGCGTGCATAACCTGGGCAGAGGGTGTTAAAATGACCATGACACCTGTAGATATAGTTGTGCACATTGTTATGACGAGGGGTTTCCACTTTAGGAAGTGATACCTCCTACTGTGGGGCCATCACAAGGTATCTACAAGGGTTAGGGAGCCGATCGATCAGGGTAGTAGTTAGGATACATTTGGACGTATACATAAGTCTACCACCTTATAGTTGGAGGGATCACCTCTTTCTGGATATACTAGTAACAGTGCAGAGTAATCATTAGTGAGGCATGTACACCTTATCTTGCTTAACTTGTCACACATGCCATTTATGTAGTGATCTCCCTTATCCATTTTATATGCCTATTATGTTACTTTTATTTATCTACTGGCTAAAAGTAACTAGACTCACCGGACTTTATGTCTGACCCTTTTTGTTTCTCCTTCTTTCTTCGGTTTCCCCCCAGGTTCTCCGGGAGGAAACACCCAGGCTTAGTTAGGATTCAGATATCACCTTGCTAGGAGCTAATTCTGAAGTATGTCTCAAGTTCTTGTCTCTACTATGGCTTAACTATTTCATTCGGAGAATTATGCTTTTTATTTACTTATGTACTCTGATGATGCAAGACGGAAGTTATTTTATTGTAATGGTTTTTGTGACTTATGAAATTGTGGACCACGGTATTTTTATTGAAATACATATTTAAATTTCCGCTGCTATCTTATTTATATCTTTCTTGTAATTATTCTGTGTCTGATTACCTATAACGCTTCATGGAACTTAATGCATTCCCTTAGTGAGTGACATTAACGGACGTGGGGTCTCACACTTGGTATCAGAGCTAAAGGTTACCAGATTAGATAAAAGTTATTGAAAATTATTTTCAAAAGATTTTGAAAGAAAGCATTTTCAAAAAGAAAAGTCTGTTTTGGAAAACATTCCCTAAAAAACCATACGTAGTATCCATCGGTCCCTTATCTAAATTTCATCCTTTTCCCTTTTTCAGCATGTCTGGGGAACAAAACATCCCTAATATCCCAGAGAGCATCACTATAATCGGATGCTTTAGTAGGTATTTACAGGCCACGACGCCGGCCGAAGGCCAAAGAGACGTTCCTCCCCCAGCTGCACTAGTAATTCCTGCTCCTCCCCCTCCAAAATCAGATAACTTCGCCAAGATCTGCAAGGACTTCCATGCTATGGGAGGGAAGCCATTCCCTAGGAATGAGGAATTCGTGGAAGCTTGGAATTGGCTTAAGAGACTGAGGACTTATTCGTAATCTTTGAAGTGGAGGACCGAAGAAAGATTCAGTTAGCTGCTTGGCTATTGAAGGACGAAGCCTCATTTTGGTGGGAAGTCACCCAAGCTGAACATTCGGTGGAAACTTAGGAAGATTTTAGATAGAGGTTCGAAATGAAATTTCTTTCGCAAGCTGAAAGCAGAATGGAGATGGAGAGATTCTTATCACTCAAACGAGGAAACTTGACGGTGAAAGAATATGTGAATAAATTCAACCAGCCAGCAAGGTTCGGGCTAGAGTTGGCGGATACGCCGCACAAAAAGGCTTTGCGATTTGTTAAAAGGATGAATGAGCCTCTACATGGTTTAACTATGTCCTATATTCCAATGGGGGCCACCTTTGAAAAACTTGTCGACATGGCCCTGACGCATGAGGAGGACAACGGAGAGAAGAAGGAAAAAAGCTGAGGGGACATCGCAGAATAAGAAGGGGTGGCCCAAGAAGGGGAAACAGCAATAGCAGCAGCAACCACAACAACAACAACAAAAACAGAAAAAGGAGGGAAAAATGATAAAGGAAAGGATAATAGAAAGTTTCACCATTGTGGGAAGGAAGGTCATCTAGTTAAAGACTATAAGCGAAGGAAGAATTCTTGCTTCCACTGTGGAGAGGCCGGACACTTTGCTAAGGAGTGCTTGAAGAAACGGGGAACACGGGGACAAGGTCAAAGGGAAGGAAATTCTGGAGGGCAGGTGCATGCTCTCCTGACCAGTGCTCCTGACAGAGGTTGAAAAATTTCTGTGAAAGTTTTAATTTCTCTTTCAAACCATCCTGTTAGAACACTTTTTGATTTTGGTGCCTCACATTCATTTATATCAAGTTCTATAGTTTAATATCTGGACTTAATTACTGGTATGGTAGTAGATCCCGTAGTTGTTACAAACCCCATTGGTAATTCGTCTCATTTATCGATGATTTATCGGGGTTTGAAAATATCTGTGTTAGGCATCGAGTTTGAATGGGATGCGTATGTGCTCGAGTTTATGGGCTATGGGTTGATTCTAGGAATGGATTGGCTTACCACTTATGGTGCCATTCTAGATTGTGAGAAGAGGGTTGTTAGGCTTCTGACTTGTCGTGAGAGAACCCTCGAAATTTCATGTGACCCACAATGGTAAGTTATGCTTAGTTTCCTAGAGTCTCTTGAAAAATCTATCAACGATATGCAATCTGTTCAAGTAGTCCGAGATTTTTCCGATGTTTTTTATGAGGTTTGGGGTTTACCTCCAAGGCGCGAGATCGACTTTCACATATATCTAGTGGACAATCCAAAGCCAGTTGCATTACTAGTGCGCCACATGGCTCCAAGGGAAAGGAGGGAGCTGAGTAAGCAAGTAGGGGAGCTACTTTAGAAAGGGTTTATCAAACGAAGCATATCTAAATGGGGTGCTCCAGTGGTATTCACAACTAAGGCGGATGGTTTGCTTCGTTTGTGTGTTGATTATAGGGAGCTGAATAAGCTCACTAAGAAGAATAGGCACCCACTTCCAAGGTTTAATGATTTATTTGATCAGCTTGTTGGTGCCACGGTATTTTCCCAGTTATACTTGGCCACGGGGTTCCATCAGTTGAGGGTGGCTGAGGACAACATAGATAAGACTGCCTTTAGGACTCCGGACGGTTTCTTTGAATGGCTAGTTATGCCTTTTGGGCTGACGAATGCACCCGCCTATTTTGTCGATCTGATGAGTAGGGTGTTTCGGGAGTACCTAAATAAGTTTGTGGTAGTATTTGTTGATGATATTTTGGTGTTCTCCAAAAGCGATGAAGAGCATGCCCAGCATTTGAGAGAAGTGGGGCTGCACACAACCCATATCCAACCCGACCCAACCCACTAACCCGACCCAACCCACATAAACCCAACCCAACCCATCCTAGTTCGGGTCGGATATGGGTTATAATATGTATCCCATACTACATACGGGTCGGGTTTGATATTTTGTTCAACCCAACCTTATTTTAACCCAACCCAACCCCATATTAAAAAACTAATTTAATACCAACCTACTTAAAATTAGAATAGTATAATCCTAGAATAATATTTATGTATTCTATAGTAAATCTACAAAAAAAAACATATTTCATTTCAATCCAAACTAGAAAGAATTTGGCAAATATATTTTAAAGTGCATTTCAATATATCTTAAAATGAAACACTTGTTCTACTATGTAGTAAATTAATTTTATATGATGTGTTTTACAATGAAATTTTAATAAAATTTATCTTATAATGAATCGGTTATTTTTAAATGCATTATGCTAGAAAAAATCTAATATATTATGCTGAATATTTTAATACTACTTTTAAAAAAAAATCTCTCTACTCTCATTTTTTATTATATTCAAGCAACCCAACCCTACTAAACCCGACCTAACCTATACTTTAACCCAACCCATATCCAACCTCATATAGGGTCGGATACGGGTTGAACTTCCTTAAACCCATACTTATGCGGATCGGATGTAGTATTTGGTCCAACCCGACCTAACCCATACTTTGTGCAGCCCTAGAGAGAAGTTTTGAAAACTCTCCGTGACCATCAGCTTAAAGAAAAGTTCTCCAAATGCCATTTTTGGAGAAAAGAGGTGAGATTCTTAGGGCACATGGTCTCCAAAGAAGGGATTTCTAAAGATCCCACGAAGGTGGTTGCAGTGCAAGATTGGCAGGTTCCTTAAAATGCAACTGAGGTGAGAAGCTTTCTTGGGTTGGCAGGTTACTATAGGAAGTCCATTAAGGGCTTCGCAAAGATATCAGCCCCACTCACCAGGCTAACGAAGAAGAATTTGGCATTCTTATGGGATATGGACTGTGACATTGCTTTCCAATGACTGAAAAGATCTCTGACAATAGCCCCAGTTTTGATCTTGCCTGACGGAAATAAAGTGTTTACCGTTTACATTGATGCATGCGGTACAGGGCTTGGTGTGGTCCTAATGCAAGAAGGGAAAGTAGCATGTTATGGGGGTAGACAGCTGAGAGTTCATGAAAAGAACTACCCTACCCATGATCTTGAGCTAGCTTCCATAGTGTTTGCATTAAAGACATGGCGTCATTATTTACTTGGAGAGAAGTTCGAGTTATACACCGATCATAAATCTCTCAAGTATTTGTTCTCGCATAAGGATCTCAATTTAAGGCAACATCAGTGGATGGAGTTTCTACCTTCTTATGATTTTGAGATTTCTTATACCCCTGGCAAGGGCAATGGGGTGGCAGGAACTAAGTAGGCAGAGGGTGGCCCTGATACCTCTGTTTGTGGAAAGAAAGAACTTGGAGTTCATATCAGCTTTCGATTTTAGACCCTCCATCGAGATTTTGCCTGATTTGTTTGCATCCTTGGAGATACGACTGTAACACCCAACCTCCGCCAGGGTCACTCACAAGAGAATGCACTAGCTTTGGAGGGGCGTTGTCTAGGTAAACATGCACAGAAATATTACAAGACAAAACATATAAAACAGCGGAAGAAAAACCAAATTTCATTACCTCATAAAATTACAAGGGCTAAAGCCTTTTACATCAAAATGCCTTTAAAAGCCATTACATTGGAAACCTGTCTTGCAATAGTTAAAGAAGCATAAAACCACAGTCATAAAATATTCCCCAAGTAAAACGGTAAAGCAGCCATAGCCAAGAAAAATCCAAGCCATACATGATTACCATGAAGAAGAAGAAGTCCGAGCTAAATAACAGTATTTCCTCCCTGAAAACCTGGAGGGGGGAACGAAAGACAAAGAGGCGAAAGAAAACGGGGTCAGTCATAAAGACTGGTAAGTCCTATCTACTTCCAGCATAAAAACAGGTAAAGGTAACATGACATGCATAAACTGAAAGTAAACATAAGGATGATGACAAGATAGACAAGCTAAACCAAGGTAACAGGATGAACTACTGTATCAAGAAAAACTATGGTCACTATGAATCAAGTGTAACATCCCAAGGTTCTATCGAGTATAACATCCCAAGGTTCTATGAAGTATATTTGCCCTGCACCTTCCATACTAATATCCCAACCCGTGTCATGTGTTAGCTACAAAATGTACCTTGCCCAATGAAATGGTCCATGTCAACCTAATGTAGGTTTTCCCAACTCGTATGTTTCTTTCCATGTATATGTTTAGTCCTTTGCCGTAAATCCTACGGGCTTCCTCACGTAGTTCTATACTACTTCAACGTAGTTCCATTATCCTTGAAATCGTTTGGACTGTCACCCTTGATCTAGCTGTATTTTCTTACCATGAATTCTCGAATGTTGATTTATGCCACCTAGGACCACTAGGGATTACGCTACCTACTAAACGTTTTCGTAACTCGGTTTGGGTTTAAGCCACCTAGGACCGCTAGGGATTACGCAACCCGTCAACCACGCCCTTTTTCCCACGTATGTATCGTGAATCGTTTTTCCATGTCTAGATGCACATGTATCTCAATGTGCCATCCGAGTCCCGTGACAGGGCTAATCAAGAAGTACAGGACTCGGTCGAGAGCTTTAGGTTATCTGCTGATGCAGATATCAAGGTCTGTTGTTCTACCGTTGGTTATGGTCCCACGTGACCCCTCCCTCAACTACTGAAAGGCAATCCAAGAAAATCATGCACGAGAACTATACTCCGGCCATCCATGCCCCCACTTTCCTATTGGCCAACCTCACCCATAACTATATAGCAAGTATATGGTCTGTTGGGAGTTCTCTGCCTTTTCGCATACGTACACGATTGACTAAAGATGGTAGGTAGTCGACGACGTGCTATCACAGGGCTAAATTAAGTATCGCCGACTCCACGCTAATCCACCCCAGTCTTTAGGTTGCTCGCACAACAACCAAGGCATACCCTTGGTTCTTCTACCGCAGACCTTAACCTCTGTGAGCCCAGGCGGATCATATGCAACCTCACAGAGGGATACCAAGAGTACCCTCACGTCCCCCGAAGCTACCGCTTCATCACCCAGTTCGCTGGAGCCTTTGTCTAAGTCAGATAAAATTCGCTCATCCTCGTGTGTTTGTTTAAACGATGACCTACCGTATCAGGTTACTCATCTATTTGTGAACTGGTCCAATTCTCTTGACTAAGAATTATTACTTAGTTATCCTTAACTAAGGTTTATCACTTAGTTTCCCTTCCCGTTATCCTTATTAACTACGATTTTCCACTTAGTCCCTTGAACTAGGGTTTTGTCTAATGGGTTAAGTGTTGTCATTCGAGTTCATGACTTACCCCGCCTACGAATCATGTCAAAATTGGCTAAGTATTCAAGTTCAAGACTTAGCCCTACGAACCATGTATCAAGTTGGTTAAGTATATCAAGAAGTTCATGACTTAACCCTAGATTATCGTGTCAGTTTGGTTAAGTATAGGTTAACTAGCTACCGCGTCATATTGGTTAAGTATAGGTTGTCTTAACCTCGTTAAATCATCGAGTAAAATTGGTTAAGTGTAGGTTAACTTAACCCCATTAAATTATCGAGTCGGATTGGTTAAGTATAGGTTATCTTAACCCCATTAAATCATCGAGTAAAATTGGTTTAGTGTAGGTTAACTTAACCCCATTAAATTATCGAGTCGGATTGGTTAAGCATATTTAAGAGGTTCGTGACTTAACCCTATCAAATCATCAAGTCAGATTGGTTAAGTGTAAGTTAACTTAACCCCATCAAATTACCGAGTCAGATTGGTTAAGTGTAGGTTAACTTAACCCCATCCACTAGTCGTATTTATAATGGTTAAGTATCATTCTTGTGGGTTTACTTAACCCTACCACACATCGCGTTATCCCAGTCGGTTGTTATCAACCCATTTTGGTTAAACTAACCCATCCGCTAATTGTGTTATATGGTTAAGTGTCTTTAAGTAATCAAGTCTGGTTTTACTTAACCTACCCATTCATGTCATATCGGTTAAGTGCCATTAGTCAAACTAACTTAACCTTATCATGTGGCATTAAGTAAATTAATGCACCCCAACCTCTCACATTAGACTTTGTTGTGGTTACTGGTTACGCCGGGCGGGTCCGGGCAGCTTTACACCACAACCTAGTCTAACATCGGGTTTTGAGCGCGATATGACCGACTACTCACATTGGGTCTTATTGTCTGTAGCTACTGGATTTGTCGGGCTGTTCCGGGCAGATTTATGCTACAAACTCAACCCAACCTCGAGTTGGCCACTTTCATGTTTTCCTACTTGTCATGTTCATGTCAAATTTAAGCTACGACAAAGTCCACGTTTTCCACTTATGCCCATTGTCCCATTACTTAATTCATGTTAAGTTTCATAACCCATCTCAAGTTTGCCTAAACTACCCAAGGCGTATTCCCAACGCAAGTGAAAGCGAGTCAACATAGTAGGAATAATATGACAACATATTGGCCTCAAACATGTATGATAGCATAAAGGGTTTGGCCTCAAATATGTATGATAGCATAAAGGGATTGGCCTCAAACATGTATGATAGCATATCACTAGGTTCATCATCATAAGCATGTAAATGATCATGAGGGGTTTAGGTTCTTTTACATGCATAAGCCCCAAGTCAGGTTCATATGAATGTTCCACAAGTCAAATTTGTTCTAAGGGTTCATGCCAACATTCCACAAGTCAAGATTCAATCTTGCATGATAAACTAGGTCAAACACAACATGAGTGGCATGATTTAATCACTAAGAAATAGCCCAAAGTCATAGGTTTAAGAGAGGGGCAAGACTAGATTCACATAGACTAACATACTTAGGTTTCATCTCATTTTATTTCATGTCAACATTAGAACTACCGTTTAGGTCTAAAAGTAGCTAGAACTTACAAAGCATAGCCAGAGATTTATGAGCAAGCATTTGTCATAGAACGGTGTTGAGATGATGCTCTACTTCCTTGATTTGATGTAGAAAGCTTGCTCCTTTGACTTGAATCTAGTTTGCATGCTTAAGCCTTTGAAGTTGAAGATGGAGGCCATGATCAAGAGACATTTGGGCAGCACTTTGTTGTTAGGATGGTTTGTAGTGAATTAGGCTAGGTCTTAGGGTGTTTTTATAGAAGTTAGGACTAGTTTAGGCCCTTAGATTAACCCTTGTTTAGATTTGAACCATCCAATCTCGTCACAGGCCAACAGAACAGACCCAAAGGAGCAAGCAGGTGCACTAGGCCAACCTGGCCCGACCAAGGAGGTCGACCCCCAGGTCGACACCCAGGTCGACTGTCCAGTCGACCTGGTCCTTGGGGGGTCGACTCCCAAGTCGACCTGGGGTCTGTTTGGGGCTAAATTCGAAATTTTGAAAATCTATTTTCGTTTTCTGATTTTTCGTTAAACTTCTAGAGGCCATATCTCGGTCATACGGACTCCGATTTACGAAATTTCGGACTCGTTTCCAACTAGAATTCCGAGACGAACGCAACGGAGCAACCCGTTTCTCTTGATTCTTATTTTAAAATTTAATTCTGCCCTGATTTCTTGTTTTAACATGTTATAAAAATTCGGGTTGTTACATTCTCCCCACCTTAAAGGATTTCGTCCCCGAAATCTCCAAATTAGGAAGAACGTATCCTACCATCCATCATCCATCTACTCAAAACATCATCCACAAGCAACCATTGTCCTTAAAAGATTTCTAATACCATATGAACATATGCAGAAAGTGTGTGTATATGTTCCTTATCTAATGCAAATGAGCAGGCCTGATTGATCTTCTAAATGCAAAATATGTTTAGTGCCATGAATCCATATGTATGCAAATAGTCCTAGTCACATAAACACTATATGTGTGCACAACCATTCATCCATATGCAATATTCACATGATAACACATTCAAATTCATCCATAAACAAGTATAAACACGTATACATATGAAATATGAAATGTGACTGAGCCGATCTAGTGCCTAGTGTGTATTCGCGCATCCACGAGCAACCACTTGCAACCAAATGCAACCATATCAATCATAACATGTTTTCAAATACATGTTTACATCCATAGGGTTCTACCTAAGGTCCTCAAGATAGGACCGAGAAGATAAGCAAGATAAACTCCTTTTGGATTACAAGAAATCCCTTTCTAAACCCAACCCATATCCTATAAAGCCCAAAAGGTTTAGTCAACCTAACGGACACCTTCAAACCCTGACATGTATTATTAACCGATGAGTCATACCCCCTATGGAGTTTGCAACAGAAATAAGATCGAAAATAGGACTGAGAGGATATGCATAAAAGATAGCATGTGGGTAAGCTCTACAGGAAAACAGGGATCAAGAATATACTCTTAAAAAGAGATATGATGAGCGTATCTTGTCTTCAATCTTCTAAGTCGCATTTCCTTGAGCTTAATTCCATTGTGCTTTGACCATCTTTAACTTCATGATTTTGTGGTCTCTTAACTCCTATTTCCAAATATGAGCTGGAACTCACTTCATTGTCGCCTCTCGTTCCACTTTTACTTATTCTCCCTCTAGTATACTTGGCTCAACCATATCCGTGCACTCATGGTTTCATGTAAGCTCTCCAAAATTCACTAGTGAATCATGTATCTCGTTTACTCGCTCTACGGCATTCCACGCAGAAGAACTTATCTCTTGAAAACAAACAGATGCCAACCATGTTACCAAGTGTACTTACTAGAGTGATTTCCATAACTCATGCACAAGCGAAATGAACCATCCGCCTTAGTGGCGAACTCTACTCGAACGGATTACCAACAAATGCATCAAGAGCTTCTAGGTAACCAATCATGACAGAACCCTAAAGGTTACATGAGACTTCGAGGGTATTACCGAGGCAAGTCAAGATCCTAACTACCCTTCTTTCAGAACCGAGAATGACACCCTTACTGGATAACCACTCCATTCCTAGAATTCAACCCATATCTTAAAAGCATAAGCATTATTCCCAAAATTCATAGGCGTCCTCAAATCCAAACAATTCATGAATAAATGGACCGATTCATCAACAAGATTTGAGACAAAAATGGGATCCTCTACTATGCTAGTACGATGGTGCAGAGACTCAACTATCGAAGCAGACTTAAATGATGCGGTGATCAAAGCAAAGTCCTGGCAGGATGATAGAGAAGAAAAGCTAAACCTTTCACAGAAACGTTACCATCCTTCTTAGGTACGCTAACAGTGAGAGCATACAATTGCCCTCTCGATGATCTTGTCCTCATCTCATAATACTTGACTATCTTTCCCTTTTTACCCTACTAGAGATACTCTCTCTTGTCATGGGTTTTATCATTCACCTTTTTCCTCCTTTGTGAATTAAGCCATACCAACAAGTTGCTTGTCCTTAAGCTTGTATCCTTTATCCTTGTTCTTACTATCCTTTCTTATAACGCGGTAACAGGTCTCTCGAGAATTGCCTCCATCGTACCGAAAACACTGACGTAGTTAGAAAAGGATTAGTCGCAGTTCGAACCACTGTGATAACAGGTGGAGGAAAGAAAGGAAAAGAGATTCAATCAAGGAAACAAAGGATAATGCTAATAACCTTTGGGGAATAGCCTTTAAAAATAAAACTTTCCTTGAAAAATGCTTCTTTGTAAACGGTTTTCAAATAGTTTTCAGAAGGTTTTAAAACTTTTGCCCAGTCTGGTAACCTTCTGCTCTAATACCAAATGTAACACCCCACCTCCGCCAGGGTCACTCACAATAGATTGCACTAGCTTTGGAGGGGCGTTGTCTAGGTAAACATGCACATAAATATTACAAGACAGAACATATAAAACAACGGAAGAAAAACCAAATTTCATTACCTCATAAAATTACAAGGTCTAAAGCCTTTTACATCAAAATGCCTTTAAAAGCCATTACATTGGAAACCTGTCTTGCAATAGTTAAAGAAGCATAAAACCACAGTCATAAAATATTCCCCAAGTAAAACGGTAAAGCAGCCATAGCCAAGAAAAATCCAAGCCATACATGATGACCTTGAAGCAGAAGAAGTCCGAGCTAAATAACATTATTTCCTCCCTGAAAACCGGGGGGGGGGGGGAACGGAAGACAAAGAGGCGAAAGAAAACGGGGTCTGTCATAAAGACTGGTAAGTCCTATCTACTTCCAGCATAAAAACAGGTAAAGGTAACATGACATGCATAAACTGAAAGTAAACATAAGGATGATGACAAGATAGACAAGCTAAACCAAGGTAACAGGATGAACTACTGTATCAAGATAAACTACGGTCACTATGAATCAAGTATAACATCCCAAGGTTCTATCGAGTATAACATCCCAAGGTTCTATCAAGTATATTTGCCCTGCACCTTCCGTACTAGTATCCCAACCCGTGTCATGTGTTAGCTACAAAATGTCCCTTGCCCAATGAAATGGTCCATGTCAACCTAATGTAGGTTTTCCCAACTCATATGTTTCTTTCCATGTATATGTTTAGTCCTTTGCCGTAAATCCTACGGGCTTCCTTATGTAGTTCTATACTACTTTAACGTAGTTCCATTATCCTTGAAATCGTTTGGACTGTCACCCTTGATCTAGCTGTATTTTCTTACCATGAATTCTCGAATGTTGATTTATGCCACCTAGGACCACTAGGGATTACGCTACCTACTAAACGTTTTCGTAACTCGATTTGGGTTTAAGCCACCTAAGACCGCTAGGGATTACGCTACCCGTCAACCACACCCTTTTTCCCACGTATGTATCGTGAATCATTTTTCCATGTCTAGATGCACATGTATCTCAATGTGCCATCCGAGTCCCGTGACAGGGCTAATCAAGAAGTATAGGACTCGGTCGGGAGCTTTAGGTTATCTGCCGATGCAGATATCAAGGTCTGTTTTTCTACCGGTGGTTATGGTCCCACGTGACCCCTCCCTCAACTACTGAAAGGCAATCCAAGAAAATCATGCACGAGAACTATACTCCGGCCATCCATGCCCCACTTTCATATTGGCCAACCTCACCCATAACTAGATAGCAAGTATATGGTCTGTTGGGAGTTCTCTGCCTTTCCGCATACGTACACGATTGACTAAAGATGGTAGGTAGTCGACGACGTGCTATCACAGGGTTAAACTAAGTATCGCCGACTCCACGCTAATCCACCCCAGACTTTAGGTTGCTCGCACAGCAACCAAGGAATACCCTTGGTTCTTCTACCGTAGACCTTAACCTCTGTGAGCCCAGGCGGATTATCTGCAACCTCACAGAGGGATACCAAGAGTACCCTCACGTCCCCCGAAGCTACCGCTTCGTCACCCAGTTCGCTGGAGCCTTTGTCTAAGTCAGATAAACATTCGCTCCTCCTTGTGTGTTTGTTTAAACGATGACCTACCGTATCAGGTTACTCATCTATTTGTGAACTGGTCCAATTCTCTTAACAAAGAATTATTACTTAGTTATCCTTAACTAAGGATTATCACTTAGTTTCCCTTCCCGTTATCCTTATTAACTACGATTTTCCACTTAGTCCCCTGAACTAGGGTTTTGTCTAATGGGTTAAGTGTTGTCATTCGAGTTCATGTCTTACCCCGCCTACGAATCATGTCAAAATTGGCTAAGTATTCAAGTTCAAGACTTAGCCCTACGAATCATGTATCAAGTTGGTTAAGTATATCAAGAAGTTCATGACTTAACCCTAGATTATCGTGTCAGTTTGGTTAAGTATAGGTTAACTAGCTACCGCGTCAGATTGGTTAAGTATAGGTTGTCTTAACCTCGTTAAATCATCGAGTAAAATTGGTTAAGTGTAGGTTAACTTAACCCCATTAAATTATCGAGTCGGATTGGTTAAGTATAGGTTATCTTAACCCCATTAAATCATCGAGTAAAATTGGTTTAGTGTAGGTTAACTTAACCCCATTAAATTATCGAGTCGGATTGGTTAAGCATATTTAAGAGGTTCGTGACTTAACCCTATCAAATCATCAAGTCAGATTGGTTAAGTGTAAGTTAACTTAACCCCATCAAATTACCGAGTCGGATTGGTTACGTGTAGGTTAACTTAACCTCATCCACTAGTCGTATTTATAATGGTTAAGTATCATTCTTGTGCATTTACTTAACCCAACCACGCATCGCGTTATCCCAGTCGGTTGTTATCAACCCATTTAGGTTAAACTAACCCATTCGCTAATCGTGTTATATGGTTAAGTGTCTTTAAGTAATCAAGTCCGGTCTTACTTAACCTACCCATTCATGTCATATCGGTTAAGTGCCATTAGTCAAACTAACTTAACCTTATCATGTGGCATTAAGTAAATTAATGCACCCCAACCTCTCACATTAGACTTTGTTGTGGTTACTGGTTACGCCAGGCGGGTCCGGGCAGCTTTACACCACAACCTAGTCTAACCTCGGGTTTTGAGCGCGATATGACCAACTACTCACATTGGGTCTTATTGTCTGTAGCTGCTGGATTTTCCGGGCGGTTCCGGGCAGATTTATGCTACAAACTCAACCCAACCTCGAGTTGGCCACTTTCATGTTTTCCTACTTGTCATGTTCATGTCAAATTTAGGCTACGACAAAGTCCACGTTTTCAACTTATGCCCATTGTCCCATTACTTAATTCATGTTAAGTTTCATAGCCCATCTCAAGTTTGCCTAAACTACCCAAGGCGTATTCCCAAAGCAAGTGAAAGCGAGTCAACATAGTAGGAATAATATGACAACATATTGGCCTCAAACATGTATGATAGCATAAAGGGATTGGCCTCAAACATGTATGATAGAATAAAGGGATTGGCCTCAAACATGTATGATAGCATAACACTAGGTTCATCATCATAGGCATGTAAATGATCATGAGGGGTTTAGGTTCTTTTACATGCATAAGCCCCAAGTCAAGTTCATATGAATGTTCCACAAGTCAAATTTGTTCTAAGGGTTCATGCCAACATTCCACAAGTCAAGATTCAATCTTGCATGATAAACTAGGTCAAACACAACATGAGTGGCATGATTTAATCACTAAGAAATATCCCAAAGTCATAGGTTCAAGAGAGGGGCAAGACTAGATTCACATAGACTAACATACTTAGGTTTCATCTCATTTTATTTCATGTCAACATTAGAACTACCGTTTAGATATAAAAGTAGCTAGAACTTACAAAGCGTGGCTAGAGATTTATGAGCAAGCATTTGTCGTAGAACGGTGTTGAGATGATGCTCTACTTCCTTGATTTGATGTAGAAAGCTTGCTCCTTTGACTTGAATCTAGTTTGCATGCTTAAGCCTTTGAAGTTGAAGATGGAGGCCATGATCAAGAGACATTTGGGCAGCACTTTGTTGTTAGGATGGTTTGTAGTGAATTAGGCTAGGTCTTAGGGTGTTTTTATAGAAGTTAGGACTGGTTTAGGCCCTTAGATTAACCCTAGTTTAGATCTGAACCATCCAATCTCGTCACAGGCCAACAGAACAGACCCAAAGGAGCAAGCAGGTGCACTAGGCCAACCTGGCCCGACCAAGGAGGTCGCCCCCAGGTCGACACCCAGGTCGACTGCCCAGTCGACCTGGTCCTTGGGGGGTCGACTCCCCAGTCGACCTGGGGCTGGGCGGGAAATATTCCCGCCCAGTCTGTTTGGGGCTAAATTCGAAATTTTGAAAATCTGTTTTCGTTTTCTGATTTTTCGTGAAACTTCTAGAGGCCATATCTCGGTCATATGGACTCCGATTTACGAAATTTCAGACTCGTTTCCAACCAGAATTCCGAGACGAACGCAACGGCGCAACCCATTTCTCTTGATTCTTATTTTAAAATTTAATTCTTCCCTAATTTCTTGTTTTAACATGTTATAAAAATTCGGGTTGTTACAACGACTAACTTTTATGGACCAGATAGGAGCTTTGCAACAAGGTGACCCACAGATTCTAGACATCATGGATAAGCTCAAAAGAGGGGAGACTTCTAGTCACCTCAGCAGATATGCCATAGATGAAAAAGGGTGATTGCGATGAGATGGAAGGCTTTGTGTTCCTCAAACTGGAAGCTTGATAAAGGCAGTCCTAGAAGAAGCCCACCATTCTAAGATGACCATTCATCCAGGCGGTGATAAGATGTACAGAGACATGAAGAGGGGTTCTTTTGGGCTGGGATGAAGAAAGATGTTGCCGAATTTGTTTCCCAATGTTTAGTTTGCCAGCATGTCAAAGCTGAGCAAAAGAAGCCTGGTGGTTTACATCATCCTTTGGAGGTTCCTTAGTGGAAATGGGAGAGCGTCTCTATGGATTTCATAGATGGTTTACCAAGATCAAATAAAGGCAACACCAGTATCTGGGTTGTGGTAGATAGATTCACTAAGAGCGCTCACTCTATTCCATTTAAGAGTAAGAGAACGACATCATGGTTAGCAGCAATTTATGTCCGAGAGATAGTTCGCCTTTATGGAGTTCCTTCCAGCATCGTGAGCGATCAACCCCATCTTTACCAGCGGTTTTGGAGGAGCCTGCAAGAAGCATTAGGTATACAATTGCGTTTGAGCACCGCTTTCATACTAAGACCGATGGGTAAACGAAGAGGATGAACATAATCTTAGAAGATCTTTTAAGGCTGTGTATCGTAGACTTTGGAGGGACTTGGGAAGAGCATCTTCCTTTAGTATATTTTGCTTATAACAACATCTATCAGACCAGCATCGGCATGGCACCCTTTGAAGTATTGTACGGACAACCCTGTAGATCACCAACTTGTTGGTGGGAATCTATAGAAAGATTATTACTTGGACCAGATATGGTTAGAGAAACATCTGAAAAGATTGACCTTATTCGACCGTGGATGAAGACAGCTCAGGATAGGAAAAAATCCTATGCAGACAAGAAAAGGACTGACCTCGAATTTGTAGTAGGAGACTTTGTTTTTATCATAGTGTCACCTCTGAGGAATGTGGTTCGCTTCGGATCGGTAGGGAAGTTGGCACCTAGGTTTATGGGACCATTTCCCATAACCGAGAGGATTGGCCAAATGGCCTATAAAGTAAAGCTTCCTGAAAATCTATCTGGTTTTCATAATGTTTTCCATGTTTCTCATCTGCGGAAGTGCTTTCATGACACCGCAGAAGTTGTTGAGCCGAGTATATTGGAAGAGATAGAAGTGGAACGGGAGGCGATAGTCAGGCGAGTTCCTTCCTGTATTCTGGGATCAGAAGTTAAGAAGCTACGCAATAAAGAGATCAAGTTGCTAAAGGTTCAATGGGGAGATAACCCAGAGGATGCAACTTGGGAGACCGAAGACAAGATTCGTGCTTCGTACCCTTTTCTCTTCAAGGGTATGTTCTTAACTCCTTTTTTAAAGAGCTTTATCAGTACTTGTTTCTATCATTTGAGTACATCCTATCCAAAATATTTTCGACCTTTAGATAGGAATCCTATGGATGTAAATATGTGTTTGAAACATGTTATGTTTGATGGATGCAAGTGTTTGCTAGTGGTTGCCTGTGGACGCATATACACACACATTAGGCACTAAGATCGGCTCAATCACTCTCATACTGCATATGGATGTGTGTGCATTTTCTTTTCTTTTATGGATGGAAATGGATGAGCTAGCATATGGATGTTGCATTTGGATGAATGAGTACGCACACATGTAGAGCTTATATGTTATAATAGGCTTATTTGCATACATATTGGATTCATGGCACTAACATACATTGCATTAAGGAGGTCAACCGAATCAGTAGACCGCCTGATTTTCGCATTAGTGTTGGGACATATACACACACTTTTGCATATATTCATGAAAGCATTAGGAATCCTTAAGGACAATGGATGCTTGTGATTGATGGATGAGTAGATGGATGATGGATGGTAGGATATGCATTCTTCTCAACTTGGAGATTTCGGGAACGAAATCCTTTGAGTAGGGGAGAATGTAACATCCCAAATTTTTAACGACATTAAAGAAGACAAATTAAAGAATAAATAATTTAATATTAAGAATTAAGGGAAACCGATTACGTCATTACGTCCATCTCGAAATTATGGTCAGGGTAGACACTAGTTTGCGTAAAACAGATAACATATGAAGAAGTTACGGACGATAAAATGTTGAAAATCAGAACCGGGTATAACTGGCGCACTTGCCAAGTGCGCCAAGGAAATTTTGCACTGGCGCACCTGTAAGGTGCACCTAGAATAGTTTCTGGGTATTTGGGCCTTTTTCGAGTGAGTGATGACCCATGATCTGACCCAATTTCATTAGGGCCGAGGTGGCATCCGAATTCGGTAACTCAGCAGTTATAAATATATCTCATATCCTTTGTTTTCTTCAAAGAAAGACAATAGTGGACGGACTCTGTTGGATTCTGAACTAAATTTGGATCTCTCATCTTCTTCTAAAGCATATCAAATTCTGAGATTCAAACATAGACTCAGCACCTTTTCTATCATCTTAGCAATCCAATCATAGTGAGTTCTAGTTGCTCTTAGGTTTAGATAAATAATAGTGAAATTATGAAAGACGGTGACGTGGATATGTTGTAGACTTTAAATCTATGTTATTGTTAGATCTTATGCTATGTCATGATAGATCTATTTCTTTGGATCCAATTCAAATTGTTCTTCTATGTTATCATTATGGATCTTGAGTTGTAACTTTTATGATATGCTATGATGTGGATGTATGTAGATCTATTCTATGTGATCTAAAATTATCATGTTAGATCTATCCTCTGTGATCTAAAATTTGTCACCTTTTGATTCATGTTAGATCTATCCTATGTGATCTAAAATTGTCACCTTACGATTCATGTTAGATCTATCCTATGTGATCTAAAATTTATCACCTTATGATTCATGTTAGATCTATCCTATGTGATCTAAAATTGTCACCATATGATTCATGTTAGATCTATCCTATGTGATCTAAAATTGTCACCTTATGATTCATGTTAGATCTATACTATGTGATCTAAAATTGTCACCTTATGATTCATGTTAGGTCTATTTTATGTGATCTTAATTGTCACCCTATGTTATCATGTTAAATTTAAATCGATTGGACATCTAAAATGGCTAATTTAGATATTGTGACATCATAGTTCATCAGTTTTATGTCCACCTTGTTATGATGAAAATTTCATGTCTATGCTAGTATGTATGTTCACCTTATTATCATACAAGTTTATGTTTATGCCTGGATGATCAATTTAGTATATTCCCATTATTTTCCCTATTATCGTTTATGACTAGGCTATTGTCTACCCTAGGCATGTTGCCAATATTGTGAGGGCGCTAGTTAAGGAATGGGGGAAAAAGGGACAAAATGGCATAATTTGAATATGAACATTTATGGACATGTAATTAAAATTATTTGGCAAACTAGGTATTGACACCTATAAAAGGAAAGGATTAATTAATTGGTAAATTAATTAAAATTGGCATAATTTGAATTTGAACATTTATGGACATGTAACTCAAATTATTGGGCGAAATAGGTATTGACACCTATAAAAGGAAAGGGTTAATTAATTGATTAATTAAATAAAAATGGAATGTCTAGTAATTACAATTAGGAATTGTTATTGTACTTATGACACGAGGTTAGGTTGCATTAGTGGTGGAAGTCTGCCCGGACCCGACCGGCATATCCGACAGCTACTAATGGTGAACCTAATGTGGGAGGTCTAAGTACGTAAATACGAATCGGGTTATGACACGAGGTTAGGCGCAACTGTGGAATAAGTATGCCCGGACCCGACCGGCATATCCATCATCCACATGTTGTAGGCCTAATGTGGGAGGTCTGGCCTATTATGAAACCATAAATGGACATGGTAAAGAATTGGACTACTTAACCTAAGTTAATCCATATGGATTGTATGAACATAAATTTAAGTTGGGGGTTAAGTAAACATGGTTGAGGGGTAGGTTAAGTAAATCTGAAAAGGGGATGGGTAATAGGCCCACAAACTTAACATGTTAAGATTATGTAATTAAAGACACCTAGTGGTATGCATAATCGGTGGAAACAATAAAGTTATGTAATTAAAGACACCTTTTAAGGTAAACATAACTTGCAGAAGTAACATGGTTATGTTATTAAAGACACCTATAGGTAATTATAACTGATTGGAAGATTAGGGGTTATGTATTAAAGACACCTATAGGTAAGCATAACCGGTTGAAATAAATAAGGCTATGTAATTAAAGACACCTAATCGTATACATAGTCATTGAAAACCTAGTGGGGGATACAAGACAAAGGGCAGAGCTTGTATCATATTGTGTGGGACCCATTTTAGTCAGTAACCCGTAGTAGGTATCAAACAAAGTATTCCGTACTAGGTGGAGAAGTGGCACGCTTACTGAGTGATTGTAAGAGATTCAAACATGGAGGACAGTGTGGGCGGAGCAAACCGACCGGGCCATGTGTGTGCATGAGCCGGGCAGAGGGAGATAAGACGACCGTGACACTTGTAGATATGGTTGTGCACATTGTTACGACGAGGGGTTGCCACTTTAGGAAGTGATACCTCCTACTGTGGGGCCAACACAAGGTATCTATGAGGGTTAGGGAGCCGATCGATCAGGGTAGTAGTTAGGATACATTCGGACATATACCTAAGTCTACCACCTTGTAGTTGGAGGGATCATCTCTTTCTGGATATACTAGTAACAGTGTAGAGTATCTTGCTTACCTTGTCACACCTGCTATTTATGTAGAGATCTTCCTTATCCACTTTATATGCCTATCATGTTACTTTTATTTATCTACTGGCTAAGAGTAACTAGACTCGCCAGACTTTATGTCTAACCCTTTTTGTTTCTCCTTCTTTCTTCCGTTTCTCCTTCTTTCTTCCGTTTCCCCTCTCTCCCCCCCACCAGGTTCTCAGGGAGGAAACTCTCAGACTTAGTTAGGATTGAGATATCACCTTTCTAGGAGCTATTTCTAAAGTATGGCTCAAGTTCTTGTCTTTACTACGGCTTAACTCTTTCATTTGGGAAATTATGCTTTTTATTTACTTATGTACTCTGATGGTGCAAGGCAGAAGTTGTTTTATTGTAATGGTTTTTGTGACTTATGAAATTGTGGACCACGGTATTTTTATTGAAATAAAAATTTAAATTTCCGCTGCTATCTTATTTATATCTATCTTGTAATTACTCTGTGTCTGATTACCTATAATGCTTCACGGAACTTAATGCATCCCCTTAGTGAGTGACATTAACGGACGTGGGGTGTCACATTGACCTAACTTTGTGCCAACACAACTTTAGGCCGACCCGACTTTATGCTGACCCAACTTTAGGCCGACCCAACTTTATGTCGACCCAACTTAATGCTGACCCACTTAGTGCTGACCTAAGTTTGTGCCGACCCAACATTATGCCGACCCAACTCTATGCCAACCCAAAACCTGCATATTGCAATCTAACTCCGATTTCGACCAAAACTTCGCCAAACGATAGACTTAATGAAACCAACTCATCTAATTCATCCAACATGACCATAAGCATGTTACGAAATCATCATCAACATAAATACAATGATTTTCAGCAAAATTATGCAAATCACTTCAAATCATGAAAAATGATCATATGAACAAAACTATAGATCTAACTTGCATAAGCATACGAAATATCATGGAAATTACCTGTCTAAACTTACTAAATCATATCGTAACGTGATTTATATGAAAATGGACTTAATATGGCATAGATCTATGGAAAACTGATTGAATATGATGAAAAACATAATCAAACACTCATACACTTCATTGAATCCATGTGAGACATGTAAATCACTCACTGATTCTCCAAAACAAGCTAAAATGATAGAATTATGAATCCGAACAGCGAGCAATTCAAACCAACCTCCTCGATCTGATAAATTCTTCCTTGAAATGATGTAGATCTAGCCTCAAATGGTGTAGATCTATGATTTCCCTCCTTGGATTTGGATTTTTAATGGTGGAAAGGTGTTAGAGGAAGGAGGAGCATACGGCCACACTATAAGGAAATGTAAAACTAAACCATTTCCCATATCCCTCACCCCCTATTTATACCCTCCTATAAGGCCACTAATAGGCCTCTCCAATTCAACCCATTATACCAAACCCGGACAGATAACTGAAAAACCTTAAAACAACGATTCCTCCCAAACCGCTTTGCCAAATCTTTAATGTAATCACTCTACGGAAAGACAAACTTCAGTTCCTTTCCAGTGGTACAAGTCTCACCCTCTGATTCAACCTCATTCAAAAGTTATGCCCTGTTCAAGACTGGTAGGGGCAAAATGGTCACAAACAAAATTGGTAAAAATTATGGACATGTCTCATATCCCCATAAGCAACATATTAGAAGATGAGAATGGTCCAACCTTCAGGAAACAAAATAAAAATATTTTACGATCTTCCGATACGTAAAATGCAGGTTGTTATAAAGATGGTTTTTCTTCTTCTAAGATTGATGGAAAGTGCTAAGGAGGTTGTAGGAGGGTTTTCTCTCCCTTACGAAGTCATGAGAGAAATGAGCTAACTTGGATCCAACCCTCTTCATGCTGGAGAGTGAGGGGTATTTATATGGGATGGCTGGAAGAGGAGAAGGTAGGAGAAGGTGAGGAAGTTGGGGACCACAGCTATATTTCATATCCCGGGATTCTTACTGATCCCGAGATCGGTTCAACTTGGTTTTCTCCATTATTTTGTTTCTTTACTTTGAAACTACTGGACTTTATATCCATCTAATTTGTTGGCTCCACAATCTTTTTACCCTCGAGTTCTTGGTGTTCTAGTATCTGGGGATCATGTGATTTCGTATCTGCGAGGTGGAAGTTGTGGGATACGAAATTGGTCAAGACATGTGAGATACAAAAAACAAGAAGACACAGGATACGAAATTGGAAGAGCGGAGAAGGATGTGAAACGGTGGAGTGGAAGTGGGGACACAAAAAATGACTTAGCGATTTTGAGGAAGTACAGCATGCAAGTTACAAAATAGTGAAACATATCCAGGGGATACGAAAATGGATAATGAAGGATTTTTGAGGGGTTGTAAGGTCAGGATATGATTTGATGACGAGGCTCAATGTCGATCTCGAAGTATTGGTACACTATTAAGCAATTTGGTTGAGCCAAAGCGACTACTCTTGTGCAACTCCATCCGTACTCGTGCTTTGATTACTTCGGCAATGCTTCTGGGCCGTTAATCATCGCGATGGGTCAAGTCATGTAGGCTAGAGCTGCTTTTTGTGAACTGGGCCAAAATGCCAGTTAACACTAGCCCATAAAGGATGTCTTGTGATTACATGACATGCTTTAGGATGATCCAAGTATTCATGAGAGCCGGAAATGTCTCCAAATAGCGTCGAGTGACTTATCGTGAACTTTTTGTTGACGCTTGTTGATGGCAACATAAAATTCCAGCATCATTGAGTATTATGAGTACTTGAACTGGAATCTTGTCCTATCACCAAAATGAACGTCAATTTCCTATAAACTAAATAAATTAAACATTAATCGTCGACACCCGCTTACGTCGAAACGTAAACAAGTCATTGTCGGCATAGTGTCACGCACACACACGTTTGCATGTGATTTCGTGCGATATGATCAAAGTATGAAATAGGTAATATGACGTTCAGATAGCATTCTGTGGGTGTGCGAGCATGTAAGTTAGCTTTCGAAAAGTTTTCGAATTAGAATTCAATCGTTCGACATGTAATCTTGGATCGTTTAAATTCACGAAAACGTGATTGGATGACTACTCAAGTTGGTTTGGACGATCAAGATTCCAAAAGCGTGTGTGCGTGATCATTGTCTCGGCTTGGACGCACGATTTCGTAAGTTGGTTATAAAAACATTCTCGAATTCGGACTCGAACGTTTGGTGTGTTCCGTGGAATCATTTAGATTCATAGGTCCATCTTGTTTAGCAATTCGAGTCGGTTTCGATGGTCGAAGCTTAGATAACTCATATATGCGATCATCGCTGTTGTTAAAGTTCAAAAATATGTCATCGATCCTGGATTGTTCAAGTCATCCCTCCTCCTCTTCTTCTTCCTCCCTTTTTCATGGGGATTGGTATCGATCCGGTTACTTCGAATTTTTTCTAAGTTTTTCCTAAAGTCTTCCCAGCCCCTATATAAGCCTGCTTCAAATTCATACTCCCCTTGTTTGCCTTATTTCGTATCAACTGACTCGTAAATTTTTGAGAACCCGAGAAAAGCTCAAACTTCATCGCCTTGCCTTTTTCAGGTGGGACTCGAACCGATTCTCGATTAGGATCGATTTTGATTTGAGGATAGTGTAGCATTGGGCCTGATGGCCAGTGATATGGCCATAGAGGTGACATAGAGGACAGCTGTGAGAGTACAAAATCATGGTCATGGAGGTATACGAATCGCACTGTAGGTTTGGGGTGTATAGCCAAATAGTTGGGTAGGAAATATTGATTTTTTATTCTAAGATTTTGGCTGAAACTCGGTTCCATAGGGTGATTTCATATCCCCGATAAGCGAAAGGTGGGAAGTCAAGGGATGGAGAGGAAGTAGGGACTAAATTCGCCAAGGGACGGGATATGAAATTTCATTTCGTATCCTGTGAGGCTTGGTCATTTTTTCACCAAGTAATGGGATACGAAAACGAAATTTTCTATCTGGAACTTGGTAAAAGAAATGGAAATTCGGTCATTTTGGGGGAGCCTTCAAGATTGGTTGCTTTGGAGGAGAAGGAAGTGGGATATGAGATTAGAGAAATGTGTCATACGAAATTGTAGTTTTGTATCCGGAGACTTCATAAAACACTTGTATCCCGAAGGTTGATGATGTGTGCGAGTTGAATCACTCGAGATGGAGAATTCTGAATAAATGGGGATACAAAATATAATTTTGCATCTTGGAAACTCAAGAAAAATCAAAACCTGACACTTCAACCCTCAAACTTGAGTTACCGCTCGACGTTGTGTGATTGGGTTGGATTAGAAATAAACGTTGCATTGAATAACGCATCAATGTTTGAATGAAGAACTTGTTTGAAATGACGATTCGAATGTGCACATAAGATTAGAGCATAAATTTAGAATATGGACATATGATTGAATAGTTGCTTCTAGGATTCGATTCTCAACCCGATCATGTTGTAATCGCGATTCGATTTAAATTCAGTGTCTTTGATTCATCGTGACAATAGTTTAAGTTCATAAGACCAGTAATTGTTATCGCATTCTAAAGGATTTTGGAACAACTGCACCAGCAGGCATGACACTTGCATGTTCCACGTTAGTTTACATGAACACAGGGGTACACGATTTGGTGCGTTTACTAAAGCAGTTGTCATGCAAGTACATAGTTTGCAATGGCAAAGAGAAGCACTAGGCGACTTCAAGGCTTAGAAGTCGAACTGGTAGAAATATCTCTGAGGTCTAACGAACTTCCTTGCAATTCTATCCCATCACCGAGAAATTGTGGGGCCTTCGTAAATTCCAATCCATCCAAATAGGTGGGTCCATCCGGCATATATGAATAAATGTGACAACCCGGTGGGTCTCCACATTCAAGCGAGCATGTGGATGAACCCGCAGTCGGAGGTGAAGTAGAAGTTATTGGAGAGGGCCCGCAAGAAGGAGAGGATGGCGGTGGCTATCTGGAAGGCGTTCTTGTAGCATCGGACATGGTGGGAGGTACAACAGTTCTTTAGAATCCCCTGATTCGGTTGTTTCACAGATAGATAAAGCTTTGTTGCGACGAATCTGTATTAAATACGGAATACCTTGGGGCGATGTCATTGTCCCCAGAATGGAAGATAGGGTCTTGAGAAGGGTATAATTCCTGGAACAGGCATATGAGCTCCATTGGATGTGTGCCCCCATCTTGTTCGCATATCCGAGATATTTTATATTTCTTCCGATTAGTGCCAATGCAGTTTCATCCGAACGCATATGCTTTCCTACTTGGCACTTACATCCAATACATAGAATGGTTGGGAGTTGAACTGACTAGGGAAGACATTAATTTCCCTACTCTTTAAAGTAGACAAATACCGTGTTTCCTTCTCTCATCTACATAGATGTGCAGCCCAACAGTTGCTTTATCCTGAAAGCATGGAACAAGCTCAGCTACTTTGAAGATGATTGGTTCTACGTTCAATGCCCACCAGGATTTGCGAGGAGGTGGCTTATTTGCCGTAAGTACTTGAAACCTTACACTGTACCCCTAGTTAATTGAGTCGCAAGCTCGAAACTAACTTAGAGTTTGATGTGTCGGGTATATTGCCGATTCCGAAGAGCGGTCAATATTTAGAGCAAGTCATGGCTTTGAGGGATGTCCTAAGCGGGTATCGCGATGCCCACACTCTATTATCAGACCGCTTACTTCATCTATTGGACCTGCTTCCCAAAGGCCATTCAACGGGTCGCAAAGGCGACCACGGAAAAGAGGAGGAAGTGGCAGAAGATGAGGGAGAAGGGATATATCCGGGTCCGCAGGAAGAGGAGGTGCCCCATGGCATGCCTTATGACATTTCCAGTTGAGAAGGAAGTTGCAAAGGTTCAGGGGGTAAAGGTGGTGGAGGTGAGGAAGAGCCCGTCGGTGTGCATGGTTCACAACCCACTCCTGTTCCTTCTCCAATTGGGGAGACAAGTCCGGGGGAGGCTTTTGAAGCAAGTTCTCCAACTACGACCTATACGACTGCCATGTCGATGGAGGTCGAAAATCAGTTCATCCCAATAAAGACATCTTCATTCAGATTAAGTGGAGAAAAGATTTTTGCCGAGCATTGAGGAAATTACCCTTTCAAGAAAGCAAACAATGGGTCCGTGGGGGAACACTTAGGATACAAAAACTCACAAGCACTATATAGCACAAAACTTGATTTGTATACGTTGGATGTTCAATTATGATTCAAAGTTTGCTCCATGTAGTTACTATGTCTCGGAAAGTTGACATTGATCATGGTCGGAGTCATTCTCCGTGTACAAAAGAAAGATATGATGGGAAATCTATATGCAAGAACAGAACTATGCACGAAGAAGAAATTACATGGATTAGTAAGTAGCCGTCGCCATCGAGAACACTCCCCGGACTCAGAGCCTTTGCCAATAGGCACAAGACCAGCAGATGCAAGGAGAGGGGATGAATTGTTTAGCATAAAGAAGAATGATGCGATCCTCCCACCTTTTTATGTACTAATCCTCGTACCCGTGGTCACAACCGTAGGCAGGGGCAGGCCTGGTGCAGTAGGATCAAGAAGCGAAGGAAGGGATGTGAGAGGCTAGGGCCCGATGCTACCTGATATGTTAGAAATCCTAGAGTCAATACTGAAGAGAGGAATTAGAAACTGAAAAAGTCATTTCTCGGCTTCTACTTCGAGGAGTTGATATGGTTACCTGACATTAGTCCGATCCCACACCGTGACGACGAAGATGTATGGAAGCAGGTGTATGTCATCTACTATCAGTATAGGAAATTTCACAAATATGTAAGGAGACTCTTAGAGTAGATCAACCAAAAGAATGCAAATTCACAACGCTTAAAGATTGCACTCAAGCTTGAGAAGGAGAATGTTGCGATTCGAGACAAGGAAATAGGTAAAACAGGGTTCTAAGTTACATCGATTTCTATGTATTCGAGTAACTCTTTTATGTGCTAACTCTCTGTTTCTGAAACAAATGCATTGAAGAAGGAATTGAAGGAGGCGAATGTGGCGATGGTTGTGGCTAGTGCCCATTATAAAGGCATGTTATCCTTCGCATCAAGCCATGCCACCAACCTAGAGAAAGACAATAAGGCATTGGCCAAAGAGAGCTACAAGCAATAGAAGGAGAATAAGACGATGCAACAATTGAGGGAAGACAACCAGGCATTGGCTGAGGAATATAAAAGGCTCCAAAAGAAGAATGAAGAGGTCCAATGTATAAAGAAAGAGAACAAGTAGTTCAGGAAAATGCTCGATCGGAATCGTACCGAGCTCCACGGGCCAAGAAAGATAAGGACGTAGTACAAGCTTCAAGTAAAAAAGTGCTCAGCCAAATAGATGTGATCAGAGCCAAGCATGAAGCCAAGCTAGAGGAGCTAAGAAGACAAGTTAGGGAGACCCGAGAAGAGGTAGAAAGGGACATGGAGCCAACAATCTGGGGTTTCTATGTCAAAACACTTTGACATTGTGGGCTTTTATGGTTCTGTGACTACACTTGTATGCTAGCTCTGACTTTGGAGAAGCTAGTTGAAGATGATTTTGCTACTCCATCATGGATGAGGCTCCATTGATGAAGCAATAATTGATGGAGGATGAGCACCGGGTGCTAGCGGAAAGAAGGAAACTTCTCGAGGAAGACGTGGAAAAATGTACTAAGGCACGGGGTTAAGTTCAACTTGTGGTAGAAGTCTTCTCGGAACCAATTGGAAAATTCAACATCAGCAAGTGGTCAACATAATATGAGATGTCTGGTGCACAATATATATATATGTATATAATAAGCCACAAATAAACAAGTAAATATGAATAGTAATTATCTGTTGGGGTACAACAAATAGATACTTCGGGACTGATAAATGGTTGCCTTAAAAAAATATGATCGTTATGGTCATAAATGGCAATAAACTTTAGGATATGAACAAAAGGGTGTAAAAAGGGGATTAATGGATATTGATTGTTGTTTAAATAGTAAGTTCAATTAGGAAAATAATCGAATAGTTATCCTAGGGTAAGGAGGAAATAATTTTCCTTATTTATACTAGTTAAATACAGAACTTATAATTAAAAATTAGAATTGGGATTAGTAGGTTAATGATTGAAATATTATTAACCATAGGAACGCGTTACGACAATAAATCATGTGCATTTAGTATTTCTGTGAGTGAAACTAAATGGAAAGGACTAAATGATGTATCCCACTTTATCCCAATAGGGAAGGGTATTAAAGGATAATGGAGTACGAACTTAGCAACCTTCGCGTATAGTCCGCTTCCTGGGTCTTAAACGAATAGGATTGAATAGTCCACCGGGGAGTAGGACTTTCAGTTTAGGGGTCTTAAATGGCATGAGTGTGTGGGGCCTGCCCAACCCTGAAAACTAAAAACATAAATATGGCTACCTATCCTATGAGAAGTAGTAAGCAACTAATGAGGTTATCCAATATGGTCAGCTAGATGGTATATCGAGCGATAAAATACAATCTCTCACCTTACATGGGGAATGGGTTAATGCGTGAATAACAGAAGCCTTAACTAGTAGGGCCCCGTAGCTAGTGCCTTCTACTTTATGTTGACTTTGAATAAATCATTGAGGAATAATAAGTGACCAATAGGTCTGCCTAGTGTCTTAACCAATCAGGGAGAATCCACCATATCTATCATTAATAGCGAGGCACTAAATTATAAAGGATGAGTGAATGGAAAAATATATATAGAAACTCCATAATTAGGCATCCACTCTCGATTAAATAACCAATCATGTCCTGGTATAAAGGCTTCATAAACATATGCATAAACATTCTATTTCAGTATCATATATCGGAAAGTCTACCTTGGGAAGAATAGTAGAGTTGTTCGTAAACATTTACAAGGTTATGCTAAAACCACTAACCTTGATAGGCATACATCTTGGGTTGAACCAAACGGGATACATCTGTGTATTATAATCTATGTTGTACATTTCCTGTTCACTGGAATCTTGTTGTTCTGACCACCCTCCTCATTACAACCTCCCAGGTTTTCTAGGGAAGGTCAGTTTAAGTTTGGCTTTCGATTCTTATTCTCTTTCATGCTCGGTATTGACAAAGTGACTTACTTTAAAAAGGTAGTTGCTTGAGTTTGTACTAGTTTATCCTATTTTGTTTCCACTATGAGATATCTTATTGTACTTTGACTATGCTCATTCTCATTTATTTTCAAGTACCAGATTTACGCGCACCATGCTTAGATGTGTTCAAGATTCGATTTTTGTCGAAATTTGGGCTCAGAAAAGTGTGGGGTGTTACATTTGGTATCAGGGCATAGGTTAAAGATTAGAGGAATTAGTTTAATTAGGATTCGAGAGAGAACGTGATTCGATTTCTTTTCTATTTTGTTTTATATTTTTTACTTGGCTTACATTTATTTCGACGATGAAATTAGTCGTGGGCGTAATTTTATAAAATGGGCTTTAAGCGACTAAGAGTTGAAATATATTGAATTCGGGTTTTTAGTCAATTCTTTCTTACCCCACAGTACGTTGGTGATTTAGTCTTGAAGAGCATGAGGATGACATATGGTGGATTTCGATGATTTGAGTTTGGATACTGGAATAATAATATGTGTGTGTGTGTGTGTTCGTGTGTGTGTATATATGTATATATTAATGTGGCTACAACTGAGATAGTCGCGATTTCTAGTTTTTGGTTTTATTGATAGTTTCGGTTAAGACCATTACTCAATCCAAAACAAGAAAAGTTCATGTTATTATGGCATATTCAAAAATATAACTTCGAGGTATATCCATTCGACACTTCGTTAAAATTCCGAATCTGCCTTTATTGAAACATTAAATAGAGTTCTTAGCCTTGTATTTGAGGAAATTTTATTTTTAAAACTATTTGGAGAAAATAAAAAATGGGTTTTGAAAGTTATGAAATACGGTTTTGGAATAATGGTTTTATAAGGGCCTAGTTTTATAAAGATGTTGTTTTTTAGATTTTAATTTATTCGTGTTTCAAAAATTTTAGGGCTTTTGTGTAATTTTAATAAATATAATCTGATTGGTAGGAAAGATGGAATTAGAAATGACAAGGAATATGTCACTAAACTTGAAAATAATAAATATCCGTTCTTTGTGATTTTTAATGTCCCTGTTCCTATATATATATTGGATAATTTATTGAAATTATGACAATTAATCATTAAGATTTTGAAGCTCGAACATTTTTGAACATGAAAAAGTTTTTCAGTTTGTAATATAAACTGGAACATAAATAATAATAAAATGGATTTTTGAATATGAAGCCGTTAGATTACATTAAATTCTATTTTTTGATATTTTGATATTTTTCTTTGAAAAGGCTAAGAAAAATCCTTCGTCCCTATTTTTGGGGTATTTGATATCATGAATCATTTGTTTGTTTTCAGGTAGGTATGGGAAAAATCCGTTTTGTTTATATTACGATTTCTAGCTGGATTATTTTGGAATTCGTTCGTTCGTCATGTGGTCGCAGCCTTTTATTGAGACTACTTGGAATCCTTGGAGTTGGTTCATAGTTTTACTACGGTCTTTGATATTGTCATGATGATGATAAGTATTTTTCGGATCGCATCAATTCTTAAAAGATGACACAGGATGATTAATAATTTAATCCATCCTAATAAGGTCAAGGTTCAGTCTTTGTCCAAAGCCCACCAAATAGCTGACTATCTAGTGCTAAGCAAGAATGGTCAACTAGTTGATAAGTTTTGTTGCAACTTGAACTTAGGACTCAAACATAAAAGTTGGGTCCAAATTACCCCCTTAACTTCTTTCTTTCGTCCTTCCTTCCTCATCTTGCCAAATTATATTCCTATCCTTTTACTCTTTCTTTATTTCCGCCTCGTCTCCTCTTTTCTCGCGCTAGTCTGCGCATTAGATCTTGTCTCACTAGTACTCTCACAACTAATTTATTCTCTCCGATCATTTCTTAGACCATAATACATAATTGCACTACATGATCTCACTCGTACCATGTAAGCCTTACCCTTAGGGAAAGTTCATTTGGTTGGATTGGAATGAGCAAAAATGTTTCACCAGTTTAGGGCTAAGAAAATTTGCCGTGATAGTTTAATTTGCATCGATCCATTTCTTCGAGATCTTAAAATAGGATTTTTGTCTGTGCTAGTCGTTACGGAGATGAAGATTAAGCTATCTCTTGATGGATTATCGGAGAAGAATCTCGATGAGATTTTATAGGAACCTGTGTTTTGCGCAGACTTGAATGGTATTTCTTTAACTGGCTTTGGATATTTTGCAGCAAATCTCTTTTTCTTAGTGTTTGTATTTTGAATCTATGTCGAAATTGCCCATGATGACGCGTGACCCATTTTAGTATATCGTTTTATAAATGGGGAGTTAAAGACTAGATTTGTCTCACATGCGGAAATTAATCTTTTGCTTGATCGATGGCGCAACCATCATTTTATGTCGCATCATATTTGATTCAGCTTGTTTTTCTTGTTTGTTGTCTCATCATAAATTCTCTCTTAGAGAGTTGGTTATGTGGAACCCTCCAACAATACAAGTAGTGTATGTAATACGAGATTGAGGATTATTATACCATGATATGGTTAATTAAAGATAATAGAAATTGGTTTGATTCCAACCGCGAAGCAAGACATTTTGTTGTTTATAGCCATTGTTTTACGAGTTTCAGCATTGTTGTTTTGTCGTCATCTTTGTTGTTTTCCCTTTCTAATATCGGGTTCTTGGCTTTGTGGTGATTCGTGCCTGTAATTGTTACAATTATTTAAATCTCATGACTTAGGTTAATGGGATTTCTAGGTTTGGAATATTTATGTCATTCACGCATGCCTATTCAAATGAAATCTCATTTTTCTTATCTAAACTAACAGTTGTACTAGAGCTAGAAAGAATAGAATTCTGTACTGGGTAAATTTTAGTAAAGGATCAGTTTTACGTCACAGGTATATAAATAGATAAATAGTCGTTCCTTGTTAAAGCTAAAATTTATTTTGGACTTCTGTATGTGATTTCAGTTTTTGCGTTTTTGCATGATTGGCTTCCTTTTTCGCCAACATGTGACTTGATTCATTTAAGTTTCTGCAAAATACATTTTTAAGACTTTAGAAATCGTTGTTGTAACACCCCACGTCCATTAATGTCACTCACAAAGGGAATGCATTAACTTCTATGGAGCGTTTTAAGTGAGTATAGAATAGAAAGTTAAAAACAAGACAGATATAAACAGTACTTGAAAAATTAAAAACTTTATTTCATTGCAGCGGAAAATACATATGTTAGATTACATCATCAAAACCAGAGCCAAGTACATAATATCCATCTAGACTAAATCAAAGTACATAAATTGAAAGACATAATCCCCAATACAAAATAGCCATAAATAAAAGAGAGGCTGAACTTTACTACAGCGATCCAAGCAATCTTCTAAAAGCAAGAAGCACAGCTGTCCAAAATCAAGATCTACTGGTGCTAGTTCCAACCTAAGCACCGGGGGAGGGGGGGAGGAAGAAAAGAGGAGGAAACAAAGGGGGTCAGACATAAAGTCTGGCTAGTGCGATAACTTTAACAATATAATTACCAACGTAACTAGGCTAAGGCATAAATTGGAAAATCAAGAAATGACCATGAACCATTGAGTATGGCAAAGTAAACAAGGAAACAAGATGAACAACGATATCGTTAAAGCGCACCTAAACCACTATAAGATAATTACTAGACTACACCAACACTATAAGATAATTGCTATACTGCACCACCCCTAGTCACCCTAAGTTTGATCCCGCCTACAGACTTAATAATGATTATGGTAGTTTCATGCACCCCTAGCTGCCTTCATAGGTGCCGCCTGCCCCTATCTCCACTAGGTTTACCCACTACCCCCAAGTGATCGGCTCCCTAACTCGTAGATACCTGTGCTGGCTCGACAATGGGGTGTATCACTCCCCAAAGTGGCAACCGGATACCACAAATAATGCACGGATTATACCTACACGATGCAACAACGTCTTACCTACCAGCCTGAGTCCACACACGCATATGAACCCGTTGGACTTGCGTTGCCACCGCTAACCCGGTTTGGCCTCTTACAGTCAAGCCCAGTATGCATGTCCCGTCCTCGACTTGGGTCGAGCCCACAAAAATACGTATGGGTTACTGGTTGAAACGGGCCCCCATTACTTGACACAAGCTATCCACCTAAGCTTGGTCCCCTCTAGTACATCCCACTTAACCCACTTCTTATTCACGTTCACTTACATGTTTCAATTTTGATTAAGTATTTCTAATCGTATTTCAAATGCCACCCAAGGCACCCAATAGATTCCACATGCCACCCAAGGCACCCACTTAACCCCCTCATGTCCCACTACATGTTTATCTGGTTAAGTGTTTCTTAATTCATTAAGACCGTAATCTCATAAAGACCTCTCACATTGGACTGGCATTTGTGGCAGCTGGATTTGCCGTGCGGGTCCGGGCAGTCTTACACCACAAAAGTGCCTAACCTCGTGTCTTTACAATTGTTACGCATTTAATTTACGCCTAAGACCTCCCACATTAGACTGGCATTTGTGGTAGCTGGATTTGCCGGGCGGGTCCGGGCAGTCTTACACCACAAAAGAGCCTAACCTCTTGTCTTAGACGATTAATTACTCCTAATTAATCCTCCCCCAATTTGAATTACTTTCCCTACTCAAATTGTCAATTAATTCCAAATTTATCTATGGCCATAATTGAATCAATTATGTCCATCTATTTATGGTATGTAAAATCATACCAATTATCATCACAATTTATTTTATGCCTTTTAAGGCATTTATGCCAATTAAATCTTTTAATATTATCCCCTTTTACCCCCACGTTGTACGTTTATTCGTTTAACGTAAAATATACGTTAGACTCGAATAGTCTAACTCATGGAATAAAGAGAAAACATCACAACATACATATAATTAAAACTAGATCTAAACATAAGGGGTGAACTTGCATGTGTGAATGATGTTCGACATCTAAAACTTGCATAGGCCAAAGTTACAACTTGCATAAAATTACATATGTCATAAACCCAAATCTAAAGGTGTGAACTTGTTGGGATAATGGTCACAAACTTGCATAAATCATGTATGTCATAGATCTACATCTAAAGGTGTAAACTTGCATAGGAGGTAACCACAAACTTGCATAACATGATTCATATTCAAACACATGTATTCATATAAACTTGCATATGTGATTTATGCAACATAACAATGGTATAAACTTATATTTAAAAATGTAAACTAGCATGTAGAATTTGGCATATAACTCACACATGTCATAGCCGAACTTTAGATCTAAAATAGATGTCATGAAGCATATAAGGTTATACATATAATTTTCCCTAACTTGCATATGATTCATGTCTTAATAAAAATCTAAACTTGCATACATATGATTTATCATATGAATCAACATAGCCAAACTAGCATATGAACAACATGATGATTTGATTATACATAAGCCAATCATAGAATTACAACATATATGGTAGCATCATAAATTTACCACATATATGATAACATCACAACATAATATCATAGAACATGTATGATAACATCACAACATAATTATAACATGCGGTCAATAATTCATATCATATCCAAATAATCCGCATCATAACTTAATCCAATTAAATTACCAATTAGTTTATTAAAATTATCGAACTCACAACTCAAAGGAAGTCTTGAGTTCTGAATTCTGAATTCTGAAGTTGTAATAGCTTTCCTTTGAAGAAGATTCGTTGTTAAAGTTGAAAAGAATTGAATTGGATTAGCTTTCTTCCTCTCTAATTGGCGGCTATACTGAGTTGCTAGGTGACGGCATGGAGGCCATGAATCTAATTTTGTTTTGATTTTAGGGTTTGAGTCTAGAGGTGTTTTTATAGAGTTTAGGATTAGTTTAAGCCATCCGATCAACCCAGAATTAATCCCAGCCAATCAAAGCATATCAGAAACTCTAATGAGTCAGCATCTAGTCATCAACATGTCATAAAACAAATCTTCCCGTGGTGGGGGGGGGGGGGGAAGGTTGACCCTATTGTCGACCTGGTAAGGGTAGGTCGACCCCCAGGTCGACCTGGCCCTGGCGGGAATTTTCCCGCCTAGCCTGTCTAACTCCAAAATTTGAATTTTCTGAAATCTATTTTGAATTTTTCTGAAACTTCCGATGGCCATAACTTCTTCATACGAAGTCCAATTCACGCAAACTCGGACTCTATCTCAACCAGAATTCCGAGACGAACACAATGGAGCAACCCGTTTCCCTTAATTCTTACATCTGAGATTAAGTATTCTTTAATTTGTGAACATTAGTGTTAACAGAAATACGGGGTGTTACATTCTCCCCTCCTTAAAGGATTTCGCCCCCGAAATATCCAAGTTAAGGAGAATGCATATCCTACCATCCAAACAACCATCTACTCAACCATCAAACATAAGCATCCATTGTCCTTAAAATTTTCTAATGCTGTATGAACATATGGAAGAAGTGTGTGTATATGTTCCTTATCTAATGCGAAATCAGGCGGTCTACTGATTCAGTTGACCTCCTTAATGCAAACCATGATAGTGCCATGCGTCCATTATGTATGCAAAAAAATCCTATCGATACATATTACCTCTACATGCGTGCACAACCGTTCACCAAAATGCTGCATCCATATGATAGCGCAACCATTATACATCCATTAGCCTAAATATGCACACACATTTATATGCAATATGCAATATGAAGTGACTGAGCCGATCTAGTGCCTAAAGTGTGTGTATATGCATCCACGAGCAACCACTAGCAAACACTTGCATCCACATGCATCCATCATACATAACATGTCTCAAACACATGTTTCAACCATAGGACTACCCTATCTAAAGGTCAAAGGTACTAGCGAGAGGACATACTAAAGATAAGATAAGTACATGGTAAGCGATAAAGGAGAAATTAAAAGACATACCCTCGGAAAGAAAAGGGTATAATGAACGCATCTTCTCTTCCGTCTCCCAAGTAGCGTTGCTCTCATCATCTCCCCACTGAACTTTAACTAGCTTGACCTCTCGATTCCACAACTTCTTAACCTCCAACCCAAGAATGCACGTAGGAGCTCGTCGAATAGTCGCATCACGCTCTATCTCCATCTCTCTAAGCAAGCCCGGCTCTACCACTTCCGTAGTCTCATGCAAGCACTTTCTCAAATGTGATACATGGAATACATCGTGTACGCCACTAAGTCTCTCGGGCAACTCAACCCTATACGCCATCTGCCCAATCCTCTCCTTAATAGGAAACGGCCCTACGAACCTTGGTGCTAACTTCCCAACGGACCCAAAGCGAACGATGTTCCGTAATGGAGACACCTTGACAAAGACCATGTCCCTAATATCAAACTCAAGATCTTTCCTCCTCTTGTCTGCATAAGATTTCTGCCTATCTTGCGCTGTCTTCATCCTCCTTCGAATCAAATCGATCTTTTTCGAAGTCTCTCTAATCATATCGGGCCCAAGCAAGATCTTATATGTAGATTCCCACAAACATGTAGGCGAAAGACACGGCCGTCCATAAAGAGCCCCGAACGGTGCCATGCCAATGCTAGACTAAAAGCTGTTATTATATGAGAATTCCACCGACGGAAGATGTTCCTCCCATGTACCTCCGAAGTCTAAGACACACAACCTCAAAAGGTCCTCTAGAATACGATTCACCCTCTCGGTCTGGCCGTCCATCTGAGGATGATGCGCAGTGCTCAAACATAACCGAGTCCCTACCGCCTCTTGCAAGCTCTTCCAAAATTCGCTAGTAAAGATAGGATCGCGGTCGCTCACTATGCTAGAAGGAACACCGTGCAAACGAACTATCTCTCGTATGTATACAGAGGCTAACCATAGAGAAGTCCTCTTACTCTTCACAGGAATGAAATGGGCGCTCTTGGTAAGTCTGTCTACCACAACCCAAATCCCCGTATTACCCTTCCTAGATCTCAGTAATCCGTCAAAAAAATCCATCGAGACACTTTCCCACTTCCATTGTGGGACCTTCAATGGGTGTAGTAATCCACCAGGCTTCTTTTCCTCTGCTTTTACTTGTTGGCAAACCAAGCATCTAGCGACATACTCGGCCACGTCCTTCTTTATACCGGCCCAAAAGTAAACTCGTCTCATGTCCATGTACATCTTGTCCCCACCGGGATGGATGGTCATCTTTGAACGATGTGCATCATCAAGAATGTTCTTCCTTAGGTCCTCGTCTTTTGGTACACAAAGTCTACCGTCCCTACGTAACCAACCCTTATCATCTAAGGTATACCTACTGAGATGGCTCGATGACTCCCCTCCTTTGAGCTTCTCTACTAACTCAACCAACTGTGGGTTATCTCGCTGTGCCTCACCAATCCGTCCCATAAGCGTAGGTCTGACCTCCAAGGATGCTAGCAAACCGGGTACAAAGTCAACAAAAGTTTTAAAGTCAAACGTAGAGATGAACTCTAAGCTTCGCCGCTCAACAAACAACGGACTCAAGGATAACCTCTTCCTACTTAAGGCGTCCGCCACCACGTTACCCTTGCCAGGGGTATATGCTATCTCGAAGTCGTAGGATGCTAAGAATTCCATCCACCTTTGCTGCCTTAAGTTCAAGTCCTTCTGAGAGAATAAGTATTTTAGCGATTTGTGGTCAGTGAATAATTCGAATTTCTCGCCAAGAAGATAATGGCACCAAGACTTAAGTGCGAAAACAATAGCGGCCAACTCTAGGTCATGTGTAGGGTAATTTCTCACATGCACTCTCTACTGCCTTCCACCATAGGCTATTACCCTTCCCTCTTGCATTAAGACTGCGCCTAGTCCTGTCCCACATGCATCAGTTTAAACGGTAAATGGCTTACTCCCATCTGGCAACACCAAAACTGGGGCTGTGGTCAAAGTTTTCTTTAAACGTTGGAACGCATCATCACAATCTACCTCCAATGTAAAAACTAGGTTCTTCTTCGTCAAGCGTGTTAATGGAGCTGATATTTTTGCAAAGTTTTTGATAAACTTCCTATAGTAGCCAACAAGCACTAAGAAACTCCTCACCTCGGTAGTATTTATAGGAACCTTCCAATCTTGGATGGCCACTACGTTTGCGGGATCCACGGCTATCCCTTCTTTGGAAACCACGTGCCCTAAGAATCGCACTTCCTTCCTCCAAAAGTGACATTTAGAAAATTTAGCTTTAAGGCTATGCGCTCGAAGAGTCTCCAACACTTCCCTAAGATGTAGGGCATGCTTTTCCTCATTCGTAGAAAAGATGAAGATGTCATCCACAAAGACTACCACGAATTTATTAAGGTACTCTCTAAACACCCTACTCATTAAATCAACTAAGTATGCAGAGGCGTTTGTCAAACCGAAGGGCATCACAAGCCACTCGAAGAAACCGTCTGGAGTCCTAAAGGCAGTCTTGTCTATGCTTTCCTCAGCCACTCTCAACTGATGGAAACCCGTGGCTAAGTCCAACAGCAAAAACACTGAGGCGCTAACTAACTGATCGAAGAGATCGTCAATCCTCGGCAGTGGGTGTCTATTCTTCTTAGTAATCTTATTAAGTTCTCTATAGTCCACACAAAGTCTAAGGGACCCGTCTGCCTTCGTGGCAAATACTACTGGAGCACCCCACTCTGATATACTACGTCTGATGAACCCCTTCTCAAGCAGCTCCTTCACTTGCTTACTGAGTTCTTTCTCTCTCTTGGAGCCATGTGGCACACTAGCAATGAAACTGGCTTTGCATTATCTACTAGATATATTCGAAAGTTTATCTCATGTTTTGGGGGTAAACCCCTCACCTCATCGAAGTCATCAACATATTCATGGAATATGGGAACAGAATGTAAATCATCATCGGATGCGTCAAGGGATTCTAGGTAGCAAATCATTACTGGACCTCTAGGGTCACAAGAAATATCAAGGGTCTTTCCAAAGCGAGTCAACAATTTAACTACCCTTCTTTCACAATCTAGGATGGCCCCATATCTAGTTAGCCAATCCATACCTAGAATTAAACCGTAGACCATGAAGCCAAGAACAAAGGCGTTGCATTCAAACTCAACGCCCAAGATAAACACTCCCAAATCCCGACAAATCATAGAAAGATGAGACGAACAACCAATAGGATTTGAGACTACTAAGCGATCAGTAACAAGACTAGTATCTAAGTGTAGTGTTTCAACTAATGATGTAGAGATAAACGAATGTGATGCACCAGAATCAAATAAAGTATGGACAGGATGATCAAACAGAAAAACTAAACTTTCAATGGAAATTGCTCTACCTCGTCCTTGCAGCGGTGGGACCATGAGAGCCTGAACTTGTCCCCTTGCCTGCCCTGGTGCCATAAGAGCCTGCACCTGTCCTCCCGAGGTAGACCTTGCCCTCTGCCATTTCCTTGGGCAGTCCTTAATAAGATGTCCCGCTTCGCCACAGTCGAAACAACCAGTCTTCTTTTTCTTCCTACAATCTTTGCTTAGATAGCCGGGTGTCCTACAGTTAAAGCATCTCTTCTTTCCCTTACCATTGTTGCCTTTGCCACCTTTCTTGTTCTGTTGTTGCTGTTGCGGCTTCTTTTGATCCCCTTTCTTCTCGGGTGCCTTATTAGCATTGGCGCCCTTCTCTTCTTCATGCATAAGTGCCATGTCAACTAGCCTCTCAAAGGTATCCCCCATGGGGATGTGGGTCATAGGTAACCCATGAAGCGGCTCGTTCAAACCCTTAACAAATCTTAGGGCCTTCTTTTCTGGTGTATTTACCAAGTCCAAGCCAAATCAAGGTGAGATTCCAATACTGATCCAATCAAGGTGAGATTCTATTTTAAATAATTAAATCAATTTAATTATTATTCTCTAGTTATTTAAATAAGCTGAATTGTCGTTGAACTAGAACTGCGATGTGATAATATTCTGAATGATTGATCTGTTGTTTTGTGTTATATGATGTTAGATCTGATAGTCAAAAAATTTAGATTGGTGTATGGTAGCAAATTAGAACCAATTATTTGTTTAAATATTTGGTCGTATCATGTTTGTGGTTATTCTGTGAATCATGAGAAAAATATCACCCTGTTGTATTTGGTTGGACTAGATTTCTTTTTTTTAGTTTGATAATATATTGTTATGTCGTTGATTACATTGAAATATAACGGTATGGCAAAGATTGGGTTTTTATTAAAATTAAAAAGCAAGATTTGACATGTAATATTAATTACATTTTTAATGTAATAAAAAGTAGAATTTGACGATTTAATTAAAATTACATTTAAAAGGTAGGATTTTACATTGCAAATTAAAAGACAAAGTAAAAGATAAGAATTTTACACCGTAATGTTAATTATATTTTCTTTTTTTTTGTAATTAAAAGGAGATTTTTACATTGTAATCAAAATTACATTTTTAGTATAATTAAAATACATGAATTTTACACCGTAATATTAATTACATTTTTAATGTAATTAAAAGAAGATTTTGGCATTGTAATAAAAATTACATTTTGAATGTAATTAAAAAGTTAAGATTTTTACCCCAAAAAATCAATTACATTTTTATATGTAATTAAAGAATATGTTTTTGCATGTAAAATATAATTACATTTTTAAATGTAATTAAAGAAGAAAAATTTGCATTGAAAATAAAATTGCATTGTTATATGTAATTAAAGATTAAAGATTTACATTGTAAATAAAATTACATTTTTAAATGTAATTAAAGAATAAGTTTTTACATGTAAAATATAATTACATTTTTATATGTAATGAAAGAATTAGAATTTTCAAAGTAAATAAAATTACATTTTTATGTGTAATTAAAGTATAAAAATTTACATTGCAAATTAAAAAGTAAGAAAAATACATTTATATGTAACTAGATTTATAGAAAGATAAAATTACATTTTTATGTAATTAAAAGCGGAAACTTAGATTTTCATTAGAAGAATAAAGGAGTGATATTTGCATTTTTATGTAAATTGATTTTCAATAAAAGAATTTAGATATGATATTTACCTTTTTAATGTAAATAGATTTTCAATAAAGCAAATTAGAAAGGAAATTTACGTTTTTATGTAAAAAAACAATGAAAGAGAAAAATTTAATTTTTAGGTAAATAAGCCATGAAAAGGAAAATTACATTCAAAATGTAAATTAGAATATAAAGGACATTTTGTTAGGAAATTAGAATATAAAGGACATTTTGTTAGGAAATGTAAACTAGAATATAAAGGACATTTTGTTAGGAAATGTAAGTTAGAATAAAAAGGACATTTTTGTTAGAAATTGTAAATTAGAATAAATAGTATAGAAATAAAGATTACATCTTTATTGACCTTTTATATGCAATAAAAAGAAGTAGAGAATTAGAAAAGTTACATTTTTCTTAAGGTAAATAAGAATTAGAAGAAAATTACATTTTTATGTAATTAAGTTAAAGAACATGAAAATTACATTTTTATGTAATTAAGTCAATTTCCATGTGAATTAGGTTAAAGGTGAAAAAATTTCATTTGTCATGTAAAATAAGAATTAGAAGAAAATTACTTTTTTATGTAGTTAAGTTAAAGTTTATATTTTCATGTAATTAAAATTTAAAGTAAGAAAATTTCATTTTTATGTAATGAAAAGATTAGATTTTGACATTGCAAAATTATTTAATGCAATGTAGATTATATTAAAAAGAAAAGTCACATTTTTAATGGTGATTATATTAAAAAGAAAATTTTACATTTTTAATGTGAATAAAAATAATAGAATTAAAATGTATATTTTTATCGTCATTTTTGATGCGATAAAAATAATAGAATTAAAATGTATATTTTTATCGTCACTTTAGATGCGATAAAAGAATAGAATAAATATTATATATTTTTATCGTCATTTTAGAGGCGGTAAAAAGAAGTTACATTTTTCAATGTAAATAAAAGAAAAATAGGAAGTTACATTTTTATATGTAATTAGAGAAATATAGAAACTTACATTTTTCAATGTAAATAAGGATGAAATATAAATTATATTTTTTTATATGTAAATAAAAGAATTTACATTTTCAATGTAAACAAAAGAAATAAAAGAATGATTAGGAATTTACATTTTCCAATGTAAATAGAATATGAAATTAAAGTTACATTTTCCATATTATAATATATTGAAATATAAGTTTACATTTCTCAATGTAAATAAAATAGGAATAGAAATTTACATTTTTTTTTAATGTAAATAAAAGGACTAGAAATTTACATTTTAAGGAATGGGTTTTCATTAAAAAGGAATAATGAAACCAAATATACATTTGGTGTAAATTGAAAGATGAAAGAAGAAAAAAATACATTGTTGGATATAGCATATGTATGTGAATTATAAAAAACATTATTGTGTGCCATGTTATACCTCGATATTATATACACAAATAGGGATATTCGATGTTAACAAAATATAGTGAAATGAAATGGATGACGGAATTATATATAAGTATATATACAGAAATTAAAATCAAACGAATCGAGCGTGGTAGTTCGCGTTTTAGAATTGTGTATTTAAATTATTATACCAAAATATCCAACCGTCAGATTTTCCCAAAACTGGAACCATTAGGTTCGCCTTGGGAAGATCTTTCCAACGATATGAATTGTGTTAAAATCCAACAGTTAGATTTAGAGAAATGTGTAAAACAAATTTGGGTGAAAACAGCGCCAGGGTCGCCCATTGACCCTAAGCGTCGTTAAATTAATTTGGGCTATTGTTATGTAAAAAAAATAGCGATAGATCGTTATTAAATACTAATAATGATAAGAAATGATTTTAAAATATACACATATATATATATATGCGAGAATCATTTGAAAGGTCCGAGTTCAATCTCATTTCAAATGATTATTCGTCGATCTAAGTCGAAGAGTTGAAGACGGTGATTGAAGACCGACGATCTTCACGTCGAATGGATGAGTTACCATTGACGCCCATGATTGGAGTAGCTACCTTGAAGGGGCTACAATGGTGGCCGTCCAGACTACTTGTTGATTGTTCGGATATGCGAGGTATAAGGTGCCTCTGGTTTCGTTCAGACCCAGAACGGACTTGGAAATGGATTGTATGTCTGACATTGTATTCCTTTACACGGTATTCGTTGATCTCTACTAAATATATATCTGTTTGGTGTTTAACACCCTTCTCTAAGACGTACGAGCTTAGAGGTTATATATTGGTAGGAATCAATGGTACAGTATAGATTGACAATGTGGCATGCTAAGATGCAGATGACAAGGCTTTTGTTGAAAAGCTGGCCTTGTGGTTGATGATCAAAGCACGGCCTGTTTAGACGTAGCTTTGTGTATAGCGTGACTTCGCGAGCCTCACACCCCAGTTGAGTCTAAAACGGAGCAAGGTTTAACAACCCGGAAAATGCGAGCCAGTTTGAAAATTTTAAATTGGCAATTTTAGCGAATTTTGAACATTTAAAATAGATTATTTTAAATAGAATCGACAAGAAATTTATTTTGAATAGAATTCGAACGTATATATTATATATGTCGTCGTTAGAATATAAATAATTATTTATAATTATAAATAGAATTGAAAATGGCGCGGTAGTTCGATAATTCGATTTCAAACTTCAATTGAATGTACCAGGTGCAAAATAAACTGGATTTTGACAAAACCAAAAATATTAGAATCTATTTGTGAATATCTTTCCAATGAATCCGAAATATTGAAATTTCATAGCGGGAATCAAAAGATATGTCCAGTTGAAAATTCTGAATAGTCGCTATGGAATTCAGGCTCTTAAAAATAGCCATTTTGCAAACGACCTCGGTTTTCGACGAAACCACTTTTGTTGGATCCGCAATGTCAAATTATTGCTAGGTTTCAAATTTCGTAATTTTCTGAATCAATATGTGAGCATGGCAAAGGAAAACGCGTTTGACCAGTTTTAGTTGATTTTAATTGACTGGAAAATGGCCATTTTTCCAACGGTCTCAGAATTCGACGAAATTAGTTTTGTTAGGACCGTATCGTCAATACGAAGCTAGAAATAATTTTTTTTTGGAATTTTTCGAGTTAGTACGTGACCCCGGTAATTTGAAATGTACGTTTAAATTGAATATATATAGATTTATATTTTAATTTAAAAGAAAACTGATTGTAACGGCCAAACTGGCTTACCGGACATATCCCATTGTGTCCGGAATGAGGGTCATTAGCTAGGGACGACAGTTGTTGAGTTCGATTTGGGATTCGGGAATTGAACAAGATATTTTCGGAATAAAATAAAATAAAATAAAATAATTAATATAAATATCCCTACCCTTCACAAGACCCTAAGCCCGGTTCTCATTTATCAGCGCCGCCACCTGATGGAATTAACGGCCCATTTTCTTCCGATTTTAAACCCTACGATCTTCCAATCCCTTTCGAAATTAAATCCAACACTAAACAAAGATTATTGAGCTTCTTTAGCTCTACCGTTGGGTACTAAGATGATCGAATCTCATCAATGGATTTGGGATATTTTCGAGTTCAAAGCTCATGGGTTCGCAGCAGTTTTTAGGGCGGAGCATGGGTTCGAACTGCCCAAGGGTGCAGGCGCTGGGAGGAGGGACGAAGGCGGTCACCGTGAGCTATCCAGATCTTGGTCCGGTCGCCGTAACTGGGAACGACGGTGAACCCTAGGGAGCGGCCTTCTTTGAACTGGCCTAGAGCGTGTGTCAGTGAAGAGAAAAAAAGGGTAATCCCTTTGGTTAATTTAATTAATTGTTAGTTTAAGTAATTCAGTTTTTTTTTATCAGTGTTGTTTTCAAAACTGAGATTTTAAAAAAAAAATCCATGAAAAACATAGATTTTTGAATATGAAAAATATAGATTTTCATAAATAAATGGCATTGGTTTAAAATGTGTTATTTTTATACAAATAAAGCATTGCATAGAAAAATATGGTTTTTAAATATGTATATGGCTTTAAATAAAATGTGTTTTTAAATTTACATATGGCATATGATTTTTTTTAAATAAAAGATTATATTTTTAAAATAGAAAAGATTAGATTTTTAAAACTGAAAAGATTGGATTTTAAAATAGAAAAGATTAGATTTTTAAAATAGAAAAGATTAGATTTTTGAAATTGAAAAGGCGAAATCTTTGAAATTGGAAAGGCGAAACCTTTATATAGAGAATAGCGGCATAAAAATAGAATTTTGTATCTATATAGTAGCGAAGTAAAAATTCGATTTTTATATATTGAATAGCGAAGTAAAAATTCGATTTTTATATATTGAATAGCGAAGTAAAAATTCGATTTTTATATATTGAATAGCGAAGTAAAAATTCGATTTTTATATATTGAATAGCGAAGTAAAAATTCAATTTTTATATATTGAATAGCGAAGTGAAAATTCGATTTTTATATATGTAGTGACTACGGGCAACGAAAGTGAAGAAAGGCAAGAACGACAAGATTTTCTACATAGGAAAAGTCGTGGTATTGGATTAGCTATCGGTGAGAACTCCTCACTTTTATTTTAAATTTCTAGTTAAAAATATATACTAGGATGCAGACGTTCCTTAGCAGCACCCAACACCCGTCATCCACAGACCATGGATGGCTTGTTTGTTAAATTGTTTGGTTGTGTAGTTGGTTAGTTTATTTGGTTTGAATTGAATTGTTTGGTGAAATGAAATGTATTTGATTGATGTGTGAATGGCGTGGGCCTTCACTAGACCGGGGATAAGGCTAGGCCTCGTCCCGTTTCTAGTATCGTGCTGTTATGCCGCCGAAATTTTCTAAAATGAGTTAGAAAAATAAATATATCATTTCTATTTTGTAAATGTACTGAATAAAAATCCATGTGTTAAAATAAAATATTTTATCGTTAAAAATATATTTTTTAACGTGAAAGTGAATAAATAAATTTTTATAAACAAATCGGCCGATTTGTTAATATACACTGATTTGACTGATATTGATTGGGCCGATAAATTTTACACATCGCCCAACTGCACAAATAAAATATGTGTTTGATTGTTTGAAACCCCACACGGGTGTTGGGATGAAATTTGAAGTTCACTCATCCTGATTGATTAAATATGTCGATCGATTGATTGACAGGCTGTTATAAGCGTTAGATATCTATATTTGATGCTTATACAGTGTAGTGCACTTTGGTTGATGGTTGATTATTTTTCAATGCTATTATATACGTGTGATGTATGAAAATCCATATAATTAACATTATATGGTGATTGATTGGGCCTCATTTCAATTTAGAAAATAAAGAATAATATAAAATAAAGGTTTATGTGTTGACTGTACTCATCCGTTGAGATTAGTCATGTGTTGAACGAAATATTTTAGTAATAAATTTTACATCTTTATTAATATAAAATAAAGGTTCATGTGTTGACTGTACTCATCCGTTGAGATTAGTCATGTGTTGAACGAAATATTTTGATAATAACAAATATTTTGATAATAGGAAATATTTGAAATAGAATATTTGAAAATAGAAATATATGAAGCCGTGTTGATTAGATTGACGCCATTTTGACGTGAACGATAGTTATATGGATTTTATTCATTTTGAAATGAATTGAAAACGATTTCGAAATGAATTGAATAGAAAATGAATTAGATTTCAATTGCATATATAACGAATTAAATTGAATAGAAAAAGTAACGAATTAAATTGAATAGAAAAGAATTCAATTTAAATTGAATAGAAAACGAATTGAATTTAAATTGAATAGAAAACGAAATGAATTCGAATTAAATAGAAAACGAAATGAATTCGAATCGAATTAAAATCGATTTGAATTGAAATCGAATAGAAATGAAAGTAAAAATGATTTATAACAGAAAATTCAATTTTGATTTGAATTTGAAATAAAGGTTGAAATTATTTTTGAAACGAATTCAAAACGATTTATAAAATTTGTTTTAAATAGAAATCGAGGAAATATATATTATATATATAATATAATGGCCTGAATAGAACGCGCTGCGCCGCGGTAGTTCGCGAATTTCGACCATTTAATTTCAAACGGACATTACGGGAGATCCGACCGTCGGATCCTCCTAAAACCGGATCAGTTGGGTTAGTATCGAAAAGAGCTTTCTAACGAATAGTAGAAGTTCAAAATCTAACGGTTGGATTTGGATATACGTCCAAATCAAATTTGAAAAAGGTCGCTATAAGTGCAGTTCGATGGCCATTGTTGGAAATCGACTGTACGGGCCTTGATAAAATTATTAAAAATAGTAATAATTTTTGTAAAATCATAAGAAATGATTTGGGAAAAATTGGGATGAAAAACTCCATATTTGAAAAGATAAAAATAGATTTCTATCGAAATGAACTAGTTTGAACTAAATTTAAAACCCAATTATTTTTAAATAAATAAATTAGATTTAAAAAGGGGTTTTAAATAATCGGAATTCCTAATATATTTGATCTGAATTGAATTATAATTGGTTTGTGGGTTTATTGTCAACGGGGTTTTAAATAACACCAGTTCTTTAACCCAATAATAAATGGAATGTGATTTGGGTTTGTCGTGAACTGTGTTTTAAAAGACATTAGTTCTTTAACCTAGTTAAAGGAGTTTTAAATAAATCTGCAATTAAATTGAAATGTGAATTGATAATCTAAATTATCAAATTTAGAAATTGAGCGAGAATGGAGTATTACCAGTTTTGCTCCAAAGCGATAGTTAAATATTTAATTAGATTTGAACGTGAAATGGTAATTAAATTTACCGATAACACCGTGGTGTTAGTTATGGGGTAATAACAGTTTTGCTCCATAGGATAAATAGGTTGGGATTGGGAAATAAAATAAATAAGTACTTCGCTGTGGTTCGCTAATCCCGACTAGTTTGGAAAACCATGATATGGATTGAAATGATATCCAAAGGAAGATTAAAGAATAAATTTAAAAGAATTTATCTTTGATAAAATTAATGGGAACCTTTCCCTAGGAGTGTGAATATCTGAATAAAAGAATGTTCTGAATTGGAATGAGGCGTATATTGTGTTTTATAGCACTTGTTGATTAAGATACGTGAGTTATTCAGAAAGTCCGGGTATGACCCATTCTGAATAACTGATTCGACGATGAGTCGAAGAGATTGAAGACGGTGCAAGACCGACGATCTTCACATCGAATGGGTGGGTGCTACTAATGCTCATGATGGGAGTAGCTACCTTGAAGGGGGCTGAAGTGGTAGCCGTCCGGACGTGCTTGGAGGTCGATGGATATGCGAGGAAAGTGCCTCCGGTTTCGTTCAGACCCAGAACGGACTTGTAAATGGATGGTGTGTCTGACATTGTATTCCTTTATATTGTATTCTTTGATCTCTGCTAAATATATATCTATTTGGCGGCGGAGAATTTATTCTCTTGCTTAACGCCCTTCTCAGAGACATACGAGCTCAGAGGCTATATATTGGCAGAAATCAGTGGTACGATATGGATTGATAGTGTGGCATGCTGAGATGCAGTGATCCAGAATTTTGTTGAAAAGAAAGGTTTGGTGGATGATGATCAAAGCGCAGCTTTAATATAGCACGGCTTTGTGTATAGCGTTGATTCGCGAGCCTCACACCCCGGTATGGTGGTAAACTGATGGTTTGATCAGTATGCTTTTTCGTGGATGGGCACCTTCGTGGTGTCGTGGATTCGGTCGACCGAGAGTGAGCTTAGTGCTCAGAGGGATAGGGTAAGAGGTTTTTTCTCTCGCCGGGACGTAAGCCGCAGTGATACTCGATTTCCCAAAAGTGCGGATGTGCATTAAGGTGTTTTCTCTAGCCGAGACGTAAGCCGTTGAGATGGCACTACGCGATCGATCTTTCGAATCAGGAGCCACCATGATGGAAATCCAATTTCCAAATATGACATTTTGCGGTTTTGATTGTAGAGCCTAGTATTGGCGACATGATATATAGTACCCATGCCGTCTATGATTGATATATTTATATTTGAAGTTGTTTTCTCCACTTATAATAATAATATAAGATGAAATTTCGCGTATCAAGCATATTTGGCTATTATAAGGGAAAACCCTATCCTCCGGCTTGCGTTGCATTGTGTGATGGGACCTGGGTCTTATAATAGCTTCATTGTTCTTTATTTAGCATTGCGCTGTTTGTTTTCTGCACTGGTATTCTTGGGAGGAAACCCGTTCCGTGTTATACGGCGTGGTCCCTTGATTTACCTAACTTTAAAAACAAAGATTAATAACTGTTTTAGTTCTCACACCAATCACATGACTGACCTGGAGTTTATTGTTTTAACCTAAACTCTGGGTGCCCCTATTTTCCACACGGGCAGCTAGTAGTTTCGGTTTTGCAGATTTATATTCTCAGGATCCTGATTTACAGCTAGAACGTTGTTCGGAAAGCTCTGTATCCGTGCATTATTTTCAGTTGTGACTTATATTGCTTTTCCGCTGCGATGTATTTAAATGTAATTTAAATCTCTGATATTTTCTGTGTAATATTAATTCATACTCTGTATATTCTTGTATTCTGATGGAATTGTCGTAATATACATTGAAATGTTCTTTTGTTGCGTTTTATTTTGTCGTGTTCTCAAAACAATCAGGCATTTCAAAAGGTCTAGATCAGTTTAGCGACTGATTCAGATCGAGCGAAATTCCTTGTTGTCACAGTTGGTATCAGAGCTTTGGTTTACAGAGCTAGAGAACATGACACATTAGAACCAAACGAAAGAATTCATCAGATATTGGATTAGTAATATCCAATTAGAATGACTCGTTAGAGATAGGATCAGTAGTATCCTAGAACGAGTGTGAAGAGTGTATTTTTCAAATGAAAACAATTTTGATTTGAAATTTAAATCGTTTTATTCGTATTTGAATATTTATTTATTTTGAATTTGGACGATTCAGCATATAAATATTTTGTATATACGCGTCATGAACGTATATTCAAAGTTTTAATATACTGGATAGATATAGAATCACATTCTAGTCGCCCGGGGATGGTTCTGATGATCGCTATATAGTACGTACATCATCAGAATTTATATTCGAGTTTCGAAAGTGTGATATCTATATATTTCCATTAGGCTGGTGTGAGAACCAAAACTAGATAGATTTATTGTTGTTAATTGGCATCAAAAACATGATTTTTTGTATATGTATCAAAATTATGAATTTGAAACATTAATCCACTAATTGATTGATGGTTGTGTTGTTTGTTTATTTGTTTGATAATTTTGAAACATTATGCCTAATTGTACCAAATAGTGAATTATATTGAAAATTAGTTGCAAATGCTTGCATATACATGTACTTACATTGAACAGGTCATTGCAAAGAGGCTAGAGCTGAAGAATAAAATTGTTTGCCCGACAAATAGGTACATGTTTACCATAATTTACTGTTTTGTTTGGGTGATGATGATTTTATGAGCCTATTGGCTAACCGCTTGGCTTTTTCTTTTTCTTTTTGAGATCAGAAGGCCTATATGGCAATTTCGGGATTTTCCCGTGGCTCCCGGTGCAGGGGAGGTTATGGAGAAATTTTTCGAAAATTTAGGGTGTTAGCCAAATTTTTGAAAATTTTGAAATGTTCTTAGAAACTGAAAAGTTGAAGAACTTAAGCCGTAATCAAAACAAAGAAAGTTGAGTTGGTTTGTAAAACAACTTTCGACTTTGTTCCTTTTCGGGGACGAAAAGTTTTAAGTGGGGGAGATTGTAATAACCCGGAAAATGCGAGCCAGTTTGAAAATTTTAAATTGGCAATTTTAGCAAATTTTGAACATTTAAAATGGATTATTTTAAATAAAAACGACAAGAAATTTATTTTGAATAGAATTCGAACGTATATATTATATACGTCGCCGTTAGAATATAAATAATTATTTATAATTATAAATAGAATTGAAAATGGCGCGGTAGTTCGATAATTCGATTTCAAACTTCAATTGAATGTACCGGGTGCAAAATAAACTGGATTTTAACAAAACCAAAAATATTAGAATCTATTTGTGAATATCTTTCCAACGAATCCGAAATATTGAAATTTCATAGCGGGAATCAAAAGATATGTCCAGTTGAAAATTCTGAATAGTCGCTATGGAATTCAGGCCCTTAAAAATAGCCATTTTGCAAACGACCTCGGTTTTCGACGAAACCACTTTTGTTGGATCCGCAATGTCAAATTATTGCTAGGTTTCAAATTTCGTAATTTTCTGAATCAATATGTGAGCGTGGCAAAGGAAAACGCATTTGACCAGTTTTAGTTGATTTTAATCGACTGGAAAATGGCCATTTTTCCAATGGTCTCAGAATTCGACGAAATTAGTTTTGTTAGGACCATATCGTCAATACGAAGCTGGAAATAATTTTTTTGGAATTTTTCGAGTTAGTACGTGACCCCGGTAATTTGAAATGTACGTTTAAATTGAATATATATAGATTTATATTTTAATTTAAAAGAAAACTGATTGTAACGGCCAAACTGGCTTACCGGACATATCCCATTGTGTCCGGAATGAGGGTCATTAGCCAGGGATGACAATTGTTGAGTTCGATTTGGGATTCGGGAATTGAACAAGATATTTTCAGAATAAAATAAAATAAAATAATTAATATAAATATCCCTACCCTTCACAAGACCCTAAGCCCGGTTCTCATTTATCAGCGCTGCCACCTGATGGAATTAACGACCCATTTTCTTCCGATTTTAAACCCTACGATCTTCCAATCCCTTTCGAAATTAAATCCAACACTAAACAAAGATTATTGAGCTTCTTCAGCTCTACCGTTGGGTACTAAGATGATCGAATCTCATCAATGGATTTGGGATATTTTCGAGCTCAAAGCTCAAAGCTCTACCGTTGGGTACCGTTTTTTCTGTTTGAAGAAGAGAAAGAAAATGACTGTCTTCCCTTCTTCTTTATTTTAGAGAGATTGAAGTTATGGAGAAGCGTAGAGATGAAAAGCTTGGAGAGAGCCGTCTGGCCAAAAGTCCTTAAAAGTCCCTTTCCTCTTTAAGCTTAGGGGTATTTATAGGTGGAGAATGCAGCTTGGGTTGTTGCGGTATGGTCCGGCCATTTCGGGAAAGCCTGGACACATGGAATCCATCTATTGGCTTGAATTGCGGCTGAAGGACTGATTCCATTGTTCATAAATAGTATCCTCGGAAGTTGTGTCTGACGTGGCATCCACGGAGAGGTTCATTAAAAGTAGAGCTTTATCCGTATATGGTTTGACCGCCTTTATTTCCTTGAAAGTCGGGATATTATTTGGACTAGCTCTGCAGAAATCTTCTACGCTGGCCCGAGATAATCGGTCGACGAGTTCTTTCTGGAGGCGGAAAATTCGGTCGTCCTGGTGAGCGATTCTTCCGGTAATGCACAGTCAATCTGACTGAGTTGGACTTGGGCCGATGTGACATTGCTTTAGGTTGCGCCCCTATTGGGCCTCCTGAAGCGTGACTTGCATGCGATTTGTGCGTTTGGACTTCGGTCCTGTTCATTGAGACTCTTGCCAAAAAGAGGGTTAACACTTTACCCCTCAGAATGCATCTTCATCGACAGAGGGAGGTGTGTTCTGAAATCCAAACCGAAGCACAAACGCTCGAGCTGCTATGGTCGCGCCGGACCATATTGAGGCCAGAAAACCGACGGTCCGATGTTGTATTAAGGCTGGAATCCCGACGACCATGCTAGGTCGTATTAAGGCCAGAAAACCTACAACCATCGGGAATCGTATTAAGGCCGAGATGATGATTGCCATTTGTACGAGAGTTGGTTCCTGCAAATACAAAACAAACTACCCTCGTTTTGGAGGAGGGCGATGGGTCAAGCATTTTATCCTACTTGGCTTTAGAGGGTGGCGAGCATCAACCATGCTCGGCTTAGGGGCGACATAAACCATGCTCATCTTAGAGAGGGCGAGTATTAACCGTACTCGGCTTAGGGGCAAGCATAAACCATGCTCGGCTTAGAGAGGACGAGTATTGACCATACTCGGCTTAGGGGCGAGCATAAACCATGCTCGGCTTAGGGAGGGCAAGTATTAACCATACTCGGCTTAGGGGCAAGCATAAACCATGCTCGGCTTAGGGAGGGCGAGTATTAACCATACTCGGCTTAGGGGCGAGCATAAACCATGCTCGGCTTAGGGCAAGTGTTTCTTATGCTCGACTCATGCTAGGTTGGTTAGTTTAGCGAGCTATGCATGCTTGTGGTGTAAAGAAGAGAGAGTTGTCCACACTCGTATTTAGAAAATATGACCTCACTCACTTGAAGGAGTAGGTGTTTAAAATGGTGGTGGGCTTTCGCGCTGACCACACAAAACAGGGGACGAGCTTTATCCATGCTTGGCTTAAAGATTTCACAACATGATCTACTTTTACAAAAAGTAAAATTCATAACTGCTAAGCAACTAAAGAAAAGAAATTCTACGAGGACAACGATTGATTACAGAGCATTCTCAAGAGCTAAAATCAAGGCGTCCTTGTTATTGAAAGAAATACATCGAAAGAAAAGATAAAAAATCTAATTAATGATAATTTGCCGCGAGTGCTAGTCACAGGGTCCTTTCTGTTTCTAGGAGCTCGCGGACCAGCCTGAGGAGCTTAAGCAGAGGGTCGCGGCGGCATGGCCGGGGCGCGATCTTTGACATATTCAGCGAGTTCCCCTTTCCTAACTCGTCCTTCGATGAGATCGCGCAGATGTCGACAATCATTTGTATTATGTCCAGCTACGTTGTGGAATATACAATGCTTGCTAGACTCGAGTTCCATCTGGGTCGGTTCTCGTCAAGGTGATCTTGGAGTAGGCAAGGACTCACGTATATCGAGGTAGATATCGAGCAAAGACGAAATGAGCTCGTGTATGGATCATACTTGTTTTCATTTTGAGGTCGCACATTGCGTTCATCCTTCTCCGGGGCCTTTCCTCCTCCTTTATTCTGGCCATTGCCGTTGAGTGGACCTTGTTGTTTGGCTACTAAAACTTCAAGGCTCTCCATTTCAAGGCTGGCATCCTCTTGTCGGAGGAATCTCTTGGCTCTGAAGTAAAAATCATCTATATCTTTAGGGGGATCTCTGGTTAAGGAGTTTGAGAATTCTGATCTCTTCTGAACTCCCGCAATGGCTGCCATCAGCACCATCGATGGCTTGGGCCGATCGACAAATGCTATAGTTGGGTTGAATCTTTTGAGAAAGGATCTTAGGATCTCTCCGGATCGCTGCTTGATGGTAGATAAAAATATGACACTTTTCGATCGAGAGATATGCACTTGAAACTGTTCGATGAAGCAGGTCACCAGAGTATTCCAGCTACTAATCGACTCCGTTGTTAGTTGCCAAAACCACATACCGGCTATATCTGTGAGAAAGAGAGGAAAGCACTTAGCCATGAAGCTAGTCGATGCACCAAGTACTTCCATATGTCGCATGTATCGCTTGAGGTGAATGGTCGGGTCATTGCGACCGTTGTATGGCTCGATGGCTGGGAACCTGAAGTCTGGAGGATTTCGAGAATTTTTTATTTCTCTAGTGAAGGGGCTGCGATTGACATTGTTTATGTCTTGCTGTGAAGAGTTGCCCCGAGTGAAGCGTTGGACGATGCTTGCAAGATGTCTCCTATCTCCGAGGAGTTGTTGCCATGAACTTAGTTCTGCACCCTGAGAGGGTTTTGCACGAGGATCCGATAAAAGCATGCTCGGAAGGGTTGCCGTTGGCTAGGCTCGACCTCCGAGATTTGAGTGAAGGTGTAAAGGAAGGTGAGATCTGGGGGTGGTTCTGGGAAGAAAGGACCCTCTTGAACCTGATGAGTCGTGGGTCGAGCCATGCCTATAACAAAGGGTCTGGGTTGATCCAGCATAGCATGTAATGTTTGGAGGCCAGGGTTGCCCCTGCTTGAAGCAAGGTTTGGAGGGTTTACGGTAGCGTTTTCTTCTGCTACGGTGAGGGCCAGCATGGTAGGCTGGCTTCCCTCGTTCGAAGGGAAGGTTACTCCAACTCTTCGTTGAAAAGGAAGAGTGGTTAGACTGGCCTATGGAAAGATCCGAGGTTGTAATGGGAATGGCGTTGATTCTGAGGGATCCAGTGGTAGCTCGACCGATTCGACAGGTCGAGATGTTCCAAAGAGCGGAGGCATATTTGCCAGATGACCTAGATCTTGATCGTCCATCTCCTGATGTTCTGTAGCCACAACCGCGCTGGTTGCTGGAAGCGATACTCCTGGCTAGGCTTGATTGGTTGGTGGGACCAAATCAGGATGAAATAAAGGTGTAGCCCGATCGGTGGCCTGATTTCAAGTAAACTGAGGGTCAGTTGTTGTCCCAATCTCGTCCTGTGGAAGAATTGATGTTGAAGCGTTCAACCCTGTTTCCAATCAACCAAGAAGGTAATCCATCAACTGCTACTGTCATTCGAGGACTTTACCCTGAGATGTCATATGGTCTCTGAGTTCGACCATGATTTTATCCATGTCATCCCAAGTAAGGAATCGAGACATGTCGTCATGAAAGGAAACTTTGTGGCTTACTTCTGCAGCATCGGTTTCGGCTGCATCAGCGTTTGCGGGACGAGAGGATGTCGCATCTTTCTTTCGTCCGTTTGCCATGACCTGAGATAAGCAGAAGTTCGATGGCGATGTCGGTGCGCTGCCCCTTCCTGGCGCGCCAAAGTGTTGACGTCAAAAGTTGGTTACTAGTGACGATCAACACCCAATCGCGTGATCAACACATGAATAAAGATTAAAAATGCAATACAAAGTAAAAGAGCATGGAGCACACACAGAAATTTTATAGTGGTTCGGCAAAGACGATGCCTACGTCCACTTTATATTATTTCTCTTTTTTTAATTACAAGTACAATGTTTTTTCTGTTTGAAGAAGAGAAAGAAAATGACTGTCTTCCCTTCTTCTTTCATTTAGAGAGATTGAAGTTATGGAGAAGCGTAGAGATGAAAAGCTTGGAGAGAGTCGTCTGGCTAAAAGTCCCTAAAAGTCCCTTTCCTCTTTAAACTTAGGGGTATTTATAGATGGAGAATGCAGCTTGGGTTGTTGTGGTATGTTCCGGCCATTTCGGGAAAGCATGGGCACGTGGAATCCATCTATTGGCTTGAATTGTGGCTGAAGGACTGATTCCACTGTCCATAAATAGTATCCTCGGAAGTTGTGGCTGACGTGGCATCCACGGAGAGGTTCATTAGAAGTAGAGCTTTATCCGTATATAGTTTGACCGCCTTTATTTCCTTGAAAGTCGGGATATTATTTGGACTAGCTCTGCAGAAATCTTCTACGCTGGTCCAAGATAATTGGTCGACGAGTTCTTTCTGGAGGCTGAAAACTCGGTCGTCCTAGTGAGCGATTCTTCCGGTAATGCACAGTCAATCTGACTGAGTTGGACTTGGGCCGATGTGCCATTGCTTTAGGTTGCGCCCCTGCTGGGCCTCCTAAAGTGTGACTTGCATATGATTTGCGCGTTTGGACTTCGGTCCTGTTCGTTGAGACTCTTGCCAAAAAGAGGGTTAACACTATCATACCTTGATGATTGCCCATAGCTGCTTGGCACACACTTCAGCGCATTATTCCTCATGTACAGTGTAGGGGTTATGGGCGGTCATCACAGTTAATTAACTCATGTTACATTTTAGAGCTTATTTTAAGCCTCCTTTACAGTCTACAAATGGAAATTTTTGGAGTATTTTGGGTAACTGAGGTGAAAATTCCACTATAGGGCGACAAATGGAGTATTTATAACAGGAGAAAACGTTAAAATTCTTCACTTTGATTTCCTTTTCCGGTTTTGGAGAAACTAAATAGGAAATGATTAGATTGCGTGACGTTTTAAATGGAAAGGTTTACATGCAAAATTGGTTGTTTCACACTTTTATTTGTAATTGTGTGAAGGTAATGGATGAAAAGGGAGTTTTAAAAAATTTGCATTCATATAGAACTTCCAGTATATTTAGGATGTTTGGCATCATACTTTCAAAAGTATTTCAAAATTTTAATGCATACATATAGGAGGACCCGATGTAGAATCATCCTGCATACATGTTATATGGTTGAAATTGCATTATGTACACCATGCACACATACACATGGTTCAAAAGTGAATGTACAAAAATTGGTTACATAGAATATAAGGGAAGAATGTAACAACATGAAATTTTGGCAATATTAATCAATTATTAGAATTTCAAAAATAAGAATCTCTACAAAAGATGGGATTTGACCTCGAAACTTTAACCGATGCTCCATCTCAGAATTCTGGTCAACTTTCATGTTTGGAGTCTTGCGAAGGGAGTCCGTATGAAAAGTTAGATGAAATAGATAACGAATGGAAAATAAATAAATCAGAATGAGTATATATTATATGCCATATTCAACCAACCTCACTAGGCAGTTAGCGATCCAAACAGTCGACCCTAGCGGTCGACCTATTGGGCGCCCAAATGCCCAGTGACGGCTAGGGTTAAGGGGGTTAGGTAATATTATATTATTATATGAATGGATAGGTATAAACTAAAGTAAATCTATTCATCCACGGCCAATTCCATTCCTACAAATAAAGGGGTAATGCCTCATTCTTTTCCACATAAGTCTGTAGGTAACAATGAAGCTCTGTCATTTTCCTCGCTCTTCAAACCAAATTTCTTAAATAAAAATATATTCATATACAACCAATCAAATACAAATCATATAAAATTGAAAGGGATTATCAGATCCAATGGAAAAGAATGCAAATTGACGCTCTACAACAGATTCTTCGCCCTTTTCCTCTTTTCTTACATATCTACAGATCTGAAAGTATCCCCTTTTCAGATAAATTGTGGATCTATAAGAATTTGGCAATTGTGGGCCTAAAAGATTATTCAAACTTCGTATTTGTATGCTTTCAAGTGAGTGGGAAATTTATATACAAAGTTATAATAGACTTTATCTCGTTTGAATTAGATCTCAAAATATATGCCTATTTTCGTCAGATCTGTTCATAGGTTGTATTTGAATTGACACCTATCATATCTACTAGTAAATATTGGAAAAACTCATATCTTAGTTGAAGGATTTTTAAAAAATTTATACATATTTCACACAATTATGTTGTAAAATGTATTATAGTTTGTTGTAGAACACTGAGGAATTGGAAATCAGTCCCAGTAGCTCTGTTTAGATATAGTTTCTTCAAAATCCCTTGTTTCATGTAAGTTGATGAATTATGTGGTTTTAAATTAAAAGAATTATACCTATTTGCATTCAATGTTATTGGGGTTTTGGCTTAATTGTTGTAAATATGTCGTTTTCCTCTTTTTGAACAAAAAGACATTATTTAGAATTCACAAGAGATATGACAAAAAGATTAAAAAGGGAAAAGTAGTGCAAATGTACCTATAAATATAAATATACATATTTGTGCGTAGTTTGCATCAACTATTCCAAAAATATATACATACATATATATTTCTTGTGAATTTGAAATATGTTTATTCCAGTAATCAGTCATAATTTAAAATAACTACAACTAACGGGTTTTTTGTACGATTTGGAACTTTATCAAGATTAAATGTAAAAAGGAATGCTTGGATATTGATTAAACCAAATCATTAATTTTAAAAAATAATAATAAAGAAAATAACTACGTTAACCACGCGAAAAATATAAAATATACATTGTTAGACCAAAAATTGGCACTAATACCCAAATGCAGATCATAGATCACAGAATGCAGAAAATGATAAATAAGAGGTGACACACGAAGTTTTTAAGGTGGTTCGGCTGTAGATGTAGCCTACGTCCACTTTATAATCTTATTGTTATACTGACAGATTACAAGAATCAGTTACATGTAGACACACAATCCGTGTGTTAATTGAGATTACAAAAGGAGAATTTAGATGTAGAAAGGTGCAAAATCCTTGCACTTCAGTAATGGTGGAAGCTGTGAAGAAGAATGGCCAAAAGTCCGAGAGAATCCTCCTAAAATTCCATGCAGAGATGTATTTATAGTTGTAGGAGGGCTTTTGGGTTGACCGGCTCGTGATGGGGTACGTGGCACCCGATCTGGGAAATTAAGAGTGCATATAGCCTAGAGAATAGGTCAATATGTGAGCAGTAGTGCGTCAGTCCCAGGCGGTTCGTGACCCCTATATGCTCCACGAGCCGGTGTGACGAGCTGAGGAGCTGGTGGAGACGGTGGCGAGGCGATCGGGTCGTGGTCCCTGAGAGCATCACGAATCGGGTCGTGATCCAGGGGTACACCACGTATGGGTCGTGGTCCAGGGTTCCACCACGAACCGAGTGGTGGCCCACGAGCCAAGTGAGAAGGCAAGATGGTCCAGGAAGATGACGCTTCGTCACTTCATCCAAGTGATGGCCAGTCCAAGCTTCTATGCGCGTTTACGGAAACGGGCATAACTTTCAAACCGTAAGTCCGATTGAGCCAAACGAAAGCTCAACCTGAAGCTAATTCAGAGGGGCACAAAAGTTATAGAGCTTAGCTCCATAATTGCTGTATTTGAGCCCAAAAGAAGTCGTCTAATAGGAGTTTCAGGCCTGTTTGTGTTGATGATGTGATTTCAACCAATCCACTTCTTATTTGTTGACGATTTTCTCAGTGCCTGAGCGCGATGGTATCCAGAAATTCTGTGTGTGATAGCTTTTACCAAAAAGTGTGTCAAAAAGTTTGCCCCCCAGAACATATCTTGCTGGTTGAAGGAAGATGTGTTCTGGATAATCCATGAGATCCATAATCCATACCTGCAAAAAGATAAGACAAACAATGCAAAAATAGTTCCGAGACGTCCTTATCGGAGTAAGACGACGAAGGAAATGCTGTGAGGATCCACGATAGCCTTACCGAAGTAAGATGACCGAGGAAATGCTTTGATTATCCATGACGGCCTTACCGGAGTAAGACGACCGAGGAAATGCGGTGAAGATCCACGACGGCCTTACTGGAGAAAGACGACCGAGGAAATGCTATGATTATCCACGACGGCCTTACCGGAGTAAGACGACCGAGGAAATGCGAAGAGTATCCATGATGGCCTTACCAGAGCAAGATGACCGAGGAAGTGCTAATGCAGTTTGTTTATACTGGACGGATCGAGTTAGAAGTCGGAGATCATCAATGATCTTTATTGATTCATGAAAGCTAAGTAGTAGTTATTCTAACCCTAAACACGACTGGAGACTAAGAGTCGGTTTCATGCGTGTGGGCCGATGTTGCCATGCTTATTGGATGCAAAGAAAACAAAGAAGGGCGAGAAGTCGCCTTAAAGCCTAGAAACATGAACTATGGACCGGAGTCCGGTAAACAGAAGAGATCCGCTGAGTAGGATCAGCAAATGATAATCCCGCGATTGCTCGATCCAGGATCATTCCCTCTCTGGGGAATAGGTGGTGGCAGCGCAGGCGTAGGCGCTGTTGGTCGAGTGACATGCTCGGCTAGCTCTCCTCGTCTGACCCAGTCCTCAATAAGGTCCCACAAGTGTCTGCAGTCATCAGTGTTATGACCGTCTATGTCATGAAATATGCAATGCCTTCCAGATTTGCGTTGAGCTAGTGTTGGCTCCCTCTTGGGATGCCTCGGATAGGAGGTGGCACCTCCTATGTCCATGTAAATGTTGCTCAGGGTATTATTTAGTTCAGTGAATCTTTCATATTTGGGCCTTCTCCGAGACTGGTTGTTTCGATCATTCTTGGCATCGGCTTTTCCTTTGACTTTTCCAGAATCAGACGGTGCTCTGTCTTTAAGCATGTTAACATCGAGAATGCGTTTCTTGGAAGTTGCATCTTCTTCCCGCAGAAATCTATCTGCTTCAAGGTAGAATTCACCGAGATTTCATGATGGATCTCGGTACAAGGATTTTTTAAACTCCGAGTTATCTAGAACGCCGGTTACTGCTGCCATCAATACCATGGATGATTTAGGGCGATCAACTGATGCTGCTGCAATGTTGAATCTTACCAGGATCGAACGCAAAGTTTCTCTAGGCCTCTGCTTGATTGTAGTGAGTGACATGATGTTCTTGGGCCGTGCAATGTGAACCAGAAATTGTTCAATAAAGCGTGCGACCAACATGTTCCAACGACTGATCGATCCGGTTTCTAGTTGTCGAATCCACATAGTGGCTATATCGGTCAGAAAGAGAGGAAAGCACTTTGCCATGAAGTTTTCTGATGCCGATTGAACTTCAATATGCCGTTTGTAGCGCATCAGGTGCACAGTAGGATCTGTCCTTCCGTTGTAGGGCTCCAACTGTGGAAGTTTGAAATCCGGTGGATTGCAGGAATTCCTGATTTCCTAAGTGAAAGGAGTGTGGTTGGCGTCATCCCCGTCATTCTGGTAAGTGCGGCCTCTTGAGAGGCATTTCATCAGATCTGCTAGCCGATTTCCTTTAAAAAGTTGTTGCATATTGCCAAGATCAGAGCTGGTGCCCCTAGCGTTGAATGCCTGAGAGTGAGGAAGCTGTTGGTTAGTTGTTGGGAGCGGAACGCAGAGGCTGGTTTATGGCGCAAGGGGCTTGCGGTTCGCGGCCGCGATCTAGGGTTGTGAAGATTGGTTCGTGGTTTAAGCGGGGCAATTCAATCGGGTCGTGGGCTCCCATCACGAATCGCTCCTGATTCTGCCTCACGAGTTGCTCCAGGCTGTGTCTCACGAGCCGAGTTTTGCTGCTGAGCGTGGGGGTTGCCCCCGAGTCTGGGTGATGCACGAGCCGCTTCAATGGCTTCGTTTCCGGTGACTTGAATGTTGCTCGGCCTTCCATCCATCCGAGCGAAGAATCGCCCTTCATTTCCTGTTGTTTTCAAAGGAGATCGTCTTGCCTTTCCATTTGATCTCTCAACTCAGCGAGAACGCCATCCATCTCGTTTCTAGTTAAGTATGCCGATGGATTTTCATGAGAGGAAGCCTCATGGCTTGCCTCGTTTCTCGTGCCTTCATTGCCAACAGCTTCAGCACCCTCAGTACGGGAGAAAGTTCCATCCTTCTTTCTTTTAACCATTGATCCAATAGCCAAGATAATCGATTCCATTAGAGCTAGAAATTGAAGAAGTATCATATGCCCCCTACTTGGCGCGCCAAAATGTTAGACCAAAAATTGGCACTAACACCCAAATGCAAATCACAGATCACAAAATGCAGAAAATGATAAATAAGAGGAGAAATGCGAAGTTTTTATAGTGGTTCGGCTGTAGATGTAGCCTACGTCCATTTTATAATCTTATTGTTATACTGATAATTACAAGAATCAGTTACATGCAGACACACAATCCGTGTGTTAATTGAGATTACAAGAGGAGAATTTAGATGTAGGAAGGTGCAAAGTCCTTGCACTTCAGTAATGATGGAAGCCATGAAGAGGAATGGCCAAAAGTCTGAGAGAATCCTCCTAAAATTGCATGTAGAGGTGTATTTATAGCTATAGGAGGGCTTCTTGGTTGACAGGTTCGTGATGGGGTACGTGGCACTCGATCCGAGAAAGTAGGAGTGCAAATAGCCTTGAGAATAGGTCAATATGTGAGCAGTAGTGCGTCAGTCCCAGGCGGTTCGTGACCCCTATATGCTCCACGAGCCGATGTGACGAGATGAGGTGAGGAACTGGTGGGGATGGTGGCGAGGCGATCGGGTCGTGGTCACTGAGAGCATCACGAATCGGGTCGTGATCCACGGGTATACCACGAATGGGTCGTGGTCTAGGTGTCCACCACGAATTGGGTGGTGGCCCACGAGTCGAGTGAGGAGGCGAGCTGGTCCAAAAAGATGACGCTTCGTCACTTCATCCAAGTGATGGCCAGTCGAAGCTTCTATACGCATTTATGAAAACGGGCATAACTTTCAAACGTAAGTACGATTGAGCCAAACGAAAGCTCAACCTGAAGCTAATTCAGAGGGGTACAAGAGTTACAGAGCTCAGCTCCGTAATTGCTATATTCGTGCCCAAAAGAGGTCGTCTAGTAGGAGTTTCAGGCCTGTTTGTGTTGATGATGTGATTTCGACCAAACCAATTCCTGTTTGTTGACGATTTTCTCAGTGCCTGAGCGCGATGCTATCCAAAAATTCTGTGTGTGACAGCTTTTACCAAAAAGTGTGTCAACAAGTTTATCCCCCAGAACATATCTTGCTGGTTGAAGGAAGATGTGTTCTGGATAATCTGTGAGATCCATAATCCGTACCTGCAAAAAGATAAGACAAACAATGCAAAAATGGTTCTGAGACGGCCTTACTGGAGTAAGACGACCAAGGAAATGCTATGAGGATCCACGACGGCCTTACCGGAGTAAGACGACAAAGGAAATGCAATGAGTATCCACGACGGCCTTATCGGAGTAAGACGACCGAGGAAATGCGGTGAAGATCCACGACGGCCTTACCGGAGTAAGACGACCGAGGAAATGCGATGAGTATCCATGATGACCTTAACGGAAGTAAGACGACCGAGGAAGTGCTAATGCAGTTTATTTATACTGGACGGATCCAGTTGGGAGCCGAAGCTCATCAATGATCTTTATTGATTCATGAAAGCTAATCGGCAGTTATTCTAACCCTAAACACGACTAGAGACTAAGGGTCGGTTCCGTGCATGTGGGACGGTGTTTCTGTGATTATTGCATGCAAAGAAAACAAAGAAGGGCGAGAAGTCGCCTTAAAGCCTATAAACATGAACTTTGGACCGGAGTCCGGTAAACAGAAGAGATCCGCTAAGTGGGATCAGCGAATGATAATCCCGTGATTGCTCGATCCGGGATCGTTCCCTCTCTGGGGAACGGGTGGTGGCAGCGCAGGTGTAGGAGCTGTTGGTCGAGTGACATACTCGGGTAGCTCTCCTCGTCTGACCCGGTCCTCAATAAGGTCCCGCAAGTGTCTGTAGTCATCTGTGTTATGACAGTCTATGTCATGAAATATGCAATGCCTTCTAGAGTTGCATTGAGCTAGTGTTGGCTCCCTCTTGGGAGGCCTCGGATAGGAGGTGGCACCTCCTGTGTCCATGTAAATGTTGCTCAGGGTATCATTCAGTTCAGTGAATCTTTCATATTTGGGCCCTCTCCGAGGCTGATTGTTGCAATCATTCTTGGCATCGACTTTTCCTTTGCCTTTTCCAAAATCAGACGGTGCTCCGTCTTTAAGCATATTGACATCGAGAATGCATTTCTCGGAAGTTGCATCTTCTTCTAGCAGAAATCTATCTACTTCAAGGTAGAATTCGCCGAGATTTCATGGTGGATCTCGGTACAAGGATTTTTTAAACTCCGAGTTACCTAGAACGCCGGATACTGCTGCCATCAATACCATGGATGGTTCAGGGCGATCAACATATGCTGTTGCAATGTTGAATCTTTCCAGGAATGAACGCAGAGTTTCTCCGGGCCTCTGCTTGATTGTAGTGAGTGACATGACATTCTTGGGCCGTGCAATGTGAACCCAAATTTGTTCAATAAAGCGTGCGACCAACATGTTCCAACTGCTGGTCGATTCTGTTTCTAGCTGTCGAATCCACATAGCGGATATATCGGTCAGAAAGAGAGGAAAACACTTTGCTATGATGTTTTCTTATGCCGGTTGAACTTCCATATGTCGTTTGTAGTGCATCAGGTGCAAAGTAGGATCTGTCCTTTCGTTGTAGGGCTCCAGTTGTGGAAGTTTGAAATCCGGTGGATTGCGGGAATTTCTGATTTCCTGAGTGAAAGGAGTGTGGTTGATGTCATCCACGTCATTCTAATAAGTGCGGCCTCTTGAGAGGCGTTCAATCAGATCTGCTAGCCGATTTCCTTCAAAAAGTTGTTGAAAGTTTCCAAGATCAGAGCTAGTGCCCTCAGCGTTGAATGCCTGAGAGTGAGGAAGCTGTTGATGAGCTGCTGGGAGCGGATCGCGGAGGCTGGTTCGTTTAGCAAGGGGCTCGCGGTTCGCGGCTCGCGGTCCAGGGTTATGAAGATCGGTTCGTGGTTCGAGGGGGACGATCCAATCGGGTCATGGGCCCCCATCAGGAATCGCTCCTGATTCTACCTCACGAGCTGCTCCACGATGTGTCTTACGAGCCGAGTTTTCCTGCTGAGCGAGGGGATTGCCCCCGAGTCCGGGTGATACACGAGCCGCTTCAATGGCTTCGTTTCCAGTGACTTGAATGTTGCTCGGCCTTCCATCCATCTGAGCGAAGAATCTGTCCATCATCTCTTGTTGTTTTCGGTGGAGATAGTCTTGCCTTGCCATTTGATCTCTCAACTCAGCAAGTACACCATCCATCTCATTTCTAGTTAAGTATGCCGATGGATTTTCATGAGAGGAAGCCTCAAGGCTTGCCTCGTTTCTCGTGTCTTCATTGCCAACATCCTCAGCACCCTCAGTACGGGAGAAAGTTCCATCCTTCTTTCTTTTAACCATTGATCCAATAGCCAAGCAAATCGATTCCTTTAGAGCTAGAAATTGAAGTAGTATCGTATGCCCCCAACCTGGCGTGCCAAAGTGTTAGACCAAAAATTGGCACTAACACCCAAATGCAGATCACATATCACAAAATGTAGAAAATGATAAATAAGAGGAGACACACGAAGTTTTTATAGTGGTTCGGCTGTAGATGTAGCCTACGTCCACTTTATAATCTTATTGTTATACTAACAGATTACAAGAATCAGTTACATGCAGACACACAATCCATGTGTTAATTGAGATTACAAGAGGAGAATTTAGATGTAGAAAGGTGCAAAGTCATTGCACTTCAGTAATGGTGGAAGCCATGAAGAAGAATGGCCAAAATTCCGAGAGAATCCTCCTAAAATTCCATGTAGAAGTGTATTTATAGTTGTAGGAGGGCTTCTGGGTTGACCAGTTCGTGATGGGGTACGTGGCACACGATCCGGGAAAGTATGAGTGCAAATAGCCTTGAGAATAGGTCAATATGTGAGCAGTAGTTCGTCAGTCCCAGGCGGTTCGTGACCCTTATATGCTCCACGAGCCGGTGTGATGAGATGAGGAGCTGGTGGAGATGGTGGCGAGGCGATCGGGTCGTGGTCCCTGAGAGCATCACGAATCGGGTCGTGATCCAGGGGTACACCACGAATGGGTTGTGGTCCAGGGGCCCACCACAACCGGATGGTGGCCCACGAGCTGAGTGAGGGGGCGAGCTGGTCCAGGAAGATGACGCTTCGTCACTTCATCTAAGTGATGGCCAGTCCAAGCTTCTACGCGCGTTTACGGAAATGGGCATAACTTTCAAACCGTAAGTCTGATTGAGCCAAACGAAAGCTCAACCTAAAGCTAATTCATAGGGCTACAAGGTTTACCAAGCTTAGCTCTGTAATTGCTGTTTTCGGGCCCAAAAGAGGCCGTCTAATAGGAGTTTCAAGCCTGTTTGTGTTGATGATGTGATTTCGACAAAACTGCTACTTGTTTGTTGACGATTTTCTCAGTGCCTGAGGGCGATGCTATCCAGAAATTCTGTGTGTTATAGCTTTTACCAAAAAGTGTGTCAACAAGTTTACCCGCCAGAACATATCTTGCTGGTTGAAGGAAGATGTGTTCTGGATAATCCGTGAGATCCATAATCTGTATCTGCAAAAATCTAAGACAAACAATGCAAAAATGGTTCCGAAACAGCCTTACCGGAGTAAGACAACCAAGTAAATGCTGTGAGGATCCACGGCGGCCTTACCAGAGTAAGACGACCGAGGAAATTCTATTAGTATCCACGACGGCCTTACCGGAGTAAGACGACCGAGGAAATGCGGTGAAGATCCACGATGGCCTTTCCGGAGTAAGACGGCCGAGGAAATGCTATGAGTATCCACGACGACCTTACCGGAGTAAGACGACCGTGGAAATGCAACGAGTATCCATGACGGCCTTAACGGAAGTAAGACGACCGAGGAAGTGCTAATGCGGTTTGTTTAATTGGACGGATCCAGTTGGGAGGCGGAGCTCATCAATGATCTTTATTGATTCATGAAAGCTAATCGGCAGTTATTCTAACCCTAAACACGACTAGAGACTAAGGGTCGGTTCCGTGCGTGTAGGACGATGTTTCCTTGCTTATTGCATGCAAAGAAAACAAAAAAGGGCAAGAAGTCACCTTAAAGCCTAGAAACATGAACTATGGACCGAAGTCCGGTAAACAGAAGAGATCCGCTTAGTGGGATCAGCGAATGATAATCCCACGATTGCTCGATCCAGGATCATTCCCTCTCTGGGAAATAGGTGGTGGCAGCGCAGGTGTAGGAGCTGTTGGTTGAGTGACATACTCGGGGAGCTCTCCTCGTCTGACTCGGTCCTCAATAAGGTCCCGCAAGTGTCTGCAGTCATCAATGTAATGACCGTCTATGTCATGAAATATGCAATGCCTTCCAGAGTTGCGTTGAGCTAGTGTTGGCTCCCTCTTGGGAGGCCTCGGATAGGAGGTGGAACCTCATGTGTCCATGTAAATGTTGCTCAGGGTATCATTCAGTTCAGTGAATCTTTCATATTTGGGCCCTGTCCGAGGCTGATTGTTGCGATCATTCTTGGCATCGGCTTTTCTTTTGCATTTTCCAGAATCAGACGGTGCTCCGTCTTTAAGCATATTGACATCGAGAATGCGTTTCTCGGAAGTTGCATCTTCTTCCCGCAGAAATCTATCTGCCTCAAGGTAGAATTCGCCGAGATTTCATGGTGGATCTCGGTACAAGGATTTTTTTTAAACTCGGAGTTATCTAGAACGCCGGATACTGCTGCCATCAATACCATGGATGGTTCAGGGCGATCAACTGATGCTGTTGTAATGTTGAATCTTTCCAGGAATGAACGCAAAGTTTCTCTGGGCCTCCGCTTGATTGTAGTGAGTGACATGACGTTCTTGGGCCATGCAATGTGAACCCGAAATTATTCAATAAAGCATGCAACCAACATGTTCCAACTGCTGATTGATTCTGATTCTAACTGTCGAATCCACATAGCGGCTATATCGGTCAGAAAGAGAGGAAAGCACTTTGCTATGACGTTTTCTGATGCCGAATGAACTTCTATATGTCATTTGTAGTGCATCAGGTGCATAGTAGGATATGTCCTTCCATTGTAGGGCTCTAGTTATGGAAGTTTGATATCCGGTGGTTTGCGGGAATTCCTGATTTCGTGAGTGAAAGGAGTGTGGTTGATGTCATCCACGTCATTCTGATAAGTGCGGCCTTTTAAGAGGCGTTCAATTAGATCTGTTAGCCGATTTCCTTCAAAAAGTTGTTGCAAGCTGCTAAGATCAGAGCTAGTGCCCTCAGCATTGAATGCCTGAGAGTGAGGAAGCTGTTGATGAGCTGCTGGGAGCGGATCGCGGAGGCTGGTTCGTGGAGCAAGGGGCTCGCGATTCGCAGCTCACGATCCAGGGTTGTGAAGGTCGGTTCATGGTTCGAGGGGGGCGATCCGATCGGGTCATGGGCTCCCATCACGAATCGCTCCTGATTCTGCCTCAAGAGGTGCTCCAGCCTGTGTCTCACGAGCCGAGTTTTGCTGCTGAGCGAGGGGGTTGCCCCCGAGTCCGGGTGATACACGAGCCGCTTCAATGGCTTCGTTTCCACTGACTTGAATGTTGCTTGGCCTTCTGTCCATCCGAGCGAAGAATCCGTCCATTATCTCTTGTTGTTTTCGGAGGAGATCGTCTTGCCTTGCCATTTGATCTCTCAACTCAGTGAGAACTCTGTCCATCTCGTTTCTAGCTAAGTATGTAGATGGATTTTCATGAGAGGAAGCCTCATGGCTTGCCTCGTTTCTCGTGCCTTTATTGCCAACATCCTCAGCACCCTCAGTACGGGAGAAATCCTTCTTTCTTTTAACCATTGATCCAATAGCCATGCAAATAGATTCCTTTAGAGCTAGAAATAGTAGTATCGTATGACCCCCAACCTGGCATGCCAAAGTGTTAGACCAAAAAATGGCACTAACACCCAAATGCAGATCACAGATCACAGAATGCGGAAAATGATAAATAAGAAGAGACACACGAAGTTTTTATAACGGTTCGGCAGTAAATGTAGCCTACGTCCACTTTACAGTCTTATTGTTATACTGACAGATTACAAGAATCTGTTACATGCAGACACACAATCTGGTGTTAATTGAGATTACAAGAGGAGAATTTAGATGTAGAAAGGTGCAAAGTCCTTGCACTTCAGTAATGGTGGAAGCCATGAAGAAGAATGACCAAAAGTCCGAGAGAATCCTCCTAAAGTTCCATGTAGAGGTGTATTTATAGTTGTAGGAGGGCTTCTGGGTTGACCGGTTCATGATGGGGTACGTGGCACCCGATCCGGGAAAGTATGAGTGCAAATAGCCTTGAGAATAGGTCAATATGTGAGCAGTAGTGCGTTAGTCCCAGGAGTTTCGTGACCCCTATATTCTCCACAAGCCGGTGTGACGAGCTGAGGTAAGGAGCTGGTGGAGATGGTGGCGAGGCAATCGAGTCGTGGTCCTGAGAGCATCACGAATCGAGTCGTGATCCAGGGGTACACCACGAATGGGTTGTGGCCCAGGGGTCTACCACGAACCTGGTGGTGGCCCACGAGCCGAGTGAGGGGGCGAGCTGGTCCAGGAAGATGACGCTTCGTCACTTCATCCAAGTGATGGCCATTCCAAGCTTTAACGGCGTTTACGGAAACAGGCATAACTTTCAAATCGTAAGTCCGATTGAGCCAAACAAAAGCTCAACCTAAAGCTAATTCAGAGGGCTACAAGATTTATTGAGCTCAGCTCCGTAATTGCTATTTTCGGGCCCAAAAGAGGTTGTCTAATAGGCAGGCCTGTTTGTGTTATTGATGTGATTTCGACCAAAGCACTTCTTGTTTGTTGACGATTTTCTCAGTGCCTAAGCGCGATGCTATCCAGAAATTCTATGTGTGACAGCTTTTACCAAAAAGTGTGTCAACATACATTATCCGTCTAAATCTACGTATAATGTTAAAATATGCGTTGTATTGAATGTTTGAATGTTTAAACGATATTCAATTATGGAATTATATATGAAAATGTAATCCATATTGAATTAATATATTTGTGGTAACCATTGCAGCAATTAATATAACTAATTGTTATAACTAGGGCCGCAAATCAATAAATAACAATTGTAATCGATGTTGATTAGGGAAAAGAGAATATAATAAGATAGTGATTACAATTCCTAGTTTGATTAGGATAAATGTTGTAAACTCCAATAAGTAAATTTGAATTATAACTGCATTTAGACATGACGTTAAGTTAAACTTGTGGTTGAAGTCTGGTGTACTTAGGCATGAAGTTCTAATGCATCCTCAGATGGCCAGCTTAATACAAAAGGTCTAATGCATAAATATAAATGTACTTAGACATGAGGTTAAGTTTAGCTTGTGGTAGAAGTATGCCTCGAACCGACCGGAAAATCCAGCATCCACAAGTGGTCAACTTAATGTGAGAGGTCTAGTGTACTATATATATATATATATATATATATAACAAGCAATTAATAAACAAGTAAATAAGAATAGTAATCGTCTGTTGGTGTAACAACCCGGATTTTCAGAACCAATTCAAAAAAAATTATTTTGGCTATTTTAATGGATTTTGGATATTTAAAATGATTTATTTTAAATAATAATGACTAAAAATTTATTTAAATCGAATTTAGAATGTACAATTTTTTTTTAATTATAAAACAAGCCTGAAATGGCGCGGTAGTTTGAAAATTCAATTTTAATTTTCAAGTGAATGTACAGGATTCAAAATAAATCGGATTTCAGTAAAACAAGAAATATATGAATCTGTTTAATAATGTCTTTCGAACGAATTTGAAAAATTCAGATTTCATAATATAAATTGAAAGTTATGTCCAGTTTAAAATTTAAAATAGTCACTATGGAATTTATATATATTTTAATAATATATAGCCCTTAAAAATAACAAATTTGCAAAAGACCTCCATTTTCGATGAAACCACTTTTGTTATATCCATAATGTCAAATTATTGTTAGTTTTCAAATTTCATAATTTTTGGAATTAATATGTGAGCGTGGTGGACTTAAACACGGTTGATACTTTCAGTTTGAGTTTAATCGACTGGAAAATGACCATTTTTCAAATGGTCTCCAAATTCGATGATATTAGTTTTGTTAGGACTGTATCGTTAAAACATAGCTAGATTTATTTTTCTATAATTTTTCGAGTCAGTAAGTGTCCCCGGTAAATTAAAATGTATGTTAAAATCAATATTGAACGTTATATTAATTTATATTTTAATTTTAATGAAAACTGATCGAAATAGTCGAATTGGCTTACAAGACATATCCCATTGTGTTCGAAATGAGGATATTACGCTAGGGGGGTAGTCGTTGAGTTCGATTTGAAGTTCTTATAAAAAAAATAACTTTTTGGAGAATTAAATTAAATAAATATACATAATAGGGTTAAACCCTAAATTTTCTCAGCATAAAAAAAAGCAGCCCCCTTTTCATTGGAAACCCGATCCCGTCGTTCCCATCGCCCCCCTTTCTAGGCCGCACCGCCACTAGAGGCCAACCATCGTCGCTCCCCTCCGCACCTCCTTCTCCCTCCTCCGCCTCTTCCTCTTTCCCTTCTATGTTCGTGAACCCAAGCCCCACAATCCCATGAAACCCGTCGTCGGCTATCCCTGGCCCCACCACTGGAAATCCCTGGCCCAACCACCGATAATCTGCCACCTCCCCCAGCCACGTCAGGCCAAGCCGCCACCTTTCCCACACCCACCTCCAACCAGGGTTCCCATCTGGCCAAAAATCCAATTTTTATAAGTTTTTGTATTTGCAAATAAGACCCTGACCTCTTTTAGCCAATATCTTCCAATACGATCCTCTATAGCTAAAACTCCATAGTACCAAAATCGAAGAGCACGATTTTCTTTGAGTATATGGAAGTCATATTTTGGATTGCGAAGTTGTTCAGAAAACGCATCCAAAATCTACTGTCTAAATACTGTCTTTTCGCAAATTCTGGCGAATTGGAACATTTTCCGAAGAAAGGCCACTAGGCGAAAGTTGTCCAAAATGGCGCGTTTAAGCCAGAAAAAAGTCGGTGTGAAGATTGGAGCTCATTTTCAAATTCTGGAATCAGAACAGCAAATCAGAGTGTCAATAAACAATGGCGGAGTGGATCCTAATGTGAGAACTCATTATCACTCAAATTAGTTTACAGTTAAATATATCCTAGGTTGCGGACGAGGTTTAGTAGCTCCTGACACTATTTAATGTACAAATCATGATTTTTTTTTTGGATTGTATTGTGGAAATTTTTATTTTGGTTGTAAAATTGATTGTGAATTGATCATGGGATTGTTTGGATTGATTGTGATTGACGTGTATGGCGCAAGCCCGCATCAGGAGAGGGGTGATGCTAGACATTACTCCGGTTCTAATATCGCGCCTTTATAATGCCGAAATTTTCTAAAATAAAAATGTGTTGGTTAAAAATAACATTTTTAATGTGTAAATAAACTATATAAAATATTTATGTGTTGAATAAAATGTTTGAACAATAAAAATATCATTTTTATTGAATATATGAACTATATGAAATAGTTAAATGTTTGAATAAATATTTAAACGTTAAAAATATATTTTTTAACGTATATGTGAGTGGCATAAAATTCTCCTGAAATGAAAATAAATATTCATTTACAAATCGGACGATTTGTTTATGTACACCCATTTAACTGACATTAATTGGGACGATAAATTTTACACATCGCCCAACTGCACAAATAATATTCAGTATTTGTTGGTTGAAACCCCACATGGTTATTAGGATGATATTTGACATACACTAATCCCAATTGTTTAGTTGTATGTCAATCGATTGGTTGACAGACTGCTGTAAGCGTTAATTATTTATATTTAATGCTTATGCAGTTGTGTAATGCACTCTGGATGATGGATGATTGTTTATCATTGTTGTTGTGTACATGCGATATATGAAATCCATATAACTAACATTATATGGTAATTGATTGTGTCTGATTCCAATTCAGAAAGATCAAATATTTTAAAATAATATTCAGTAAAGGATTAAAATGTGAATTTGATGTCCGATTTTGGATGGACACGAAAATATTAAAGTATGTGAAGCCGTGTTGATTAGATATACACCATTTCAATGCGAACGATATTTATATCGATTTTATTCATTTTTATATTGAATATCGAAAAGGAAATGATTTCAAAATCTGATATTTTGAAAATATTATCATTTAAATATTATAATGAAAAGGAGTATTCAATTTTGATTTAAAATTGAAATGAAAGTGAGAATCATTTTTAAAACGAATTTATAAAATACGTTTTGAACAAAATATATATTATATATTTATATGTTATATATTTATATATTATATATATGACTTGAATAGAACGTACCGCGCAGCGACCGTTCATGAATTTCGACCATTGACTTCGAATTGACATTACGGGAGATCCGACCGTTGGATTCTCCTAAAACCGGAACCGTTGAGTTCGTATCAGAAAGAACTTTCCAATGAATATAAGAGATTTGAAATCTAACGGTTGGATTTGTAATTATGTCCAAATCAAATTTGGAAAAGGTCGCTATGGATGCAGTTCGGTGGCCGTTATTGGAAACCGACTGTATGGGCCTTGATAAAATTATTAAAAATATTAATAATTTGTGTAAAATCATAATAAATGATTTGGATAGAAATTGAATGAAAAAATCCACGTTTGTAAGGATAAAAATATATTTTTATCAAAACGAACTTGTTATTAACTAGAAAGATAATCCAACGTTTTTAAATAAATAAATTGGATTTGGGTAAGGTTTAATCGAACCAGAATTTTCCAAATATGAACTGGAATGGATTTGAATAGAAATCATCTTCGAGATATTTCGATATTGGATTCTGTAACTATACGGGTATTGTGGAGGATTTTGGAAGATATATATATATATATATATATATATATATATATATATATATATATATATATATATATATATATATATATATATATATATATACACACACATCATTATTACCCATACGATATGTGTTGGTTTTAGAATTTGATATTGAATATACGCCAATATAATTTCTTTTTAGAGCCTTGTATGTAATATCAAATTGGATTTTGGGTTCGTCGTGAATGGTGCCTTAAATAACACTGTTCTTAAATCCCGTGTGAAAAGAATAAATCTTTTAATTAATATTATTAGAGTTTCCAGTTATATTTAGTAATTGGAATAAAATGGAATGCGAATTGGGTTTATTGTGAACTGTGTTTTTGACGACATTCGTTCTTTAACCTAATTGACAGTGAAATGTGATTTGAAATTTATAAATCTTTTTATTAGGATTTAAAGGAAATTTTCCAAAGTAAAGTTTTCCAATTTAATAAAATAAAGTGGAATGGAATTCGAATTGGTAATAAACGAAGTAAGCTTCTGTGGAGGAAGACTGTTACTGTATATGGAATTAAAAAGGATTTGCTGTTATTCCATTTATATTTCTGGTTGGATACGGAAATTTATATCGATTATATATATTGATCTGTTTTCCGTGAAGATCCCACAGTTAATGGAATGTGATTTTGGGTTTATCGTGAATTGTGTTTTAAATGACATTAGTTCTTTAACCCAGTAAAAGACAGGATTACATGTCTAACATTGTATTTCGAACGGTATTGTTGATCTCTATTAAATATATATATATATATATATATTTGTGTGTGTGTGTGTTTGGTGTTGGAGAATTTATGCTCTTGCTTGACACCCTTCTCTGAGACGTATGAGCTTAGAGGTTATATATTGGTGGAAATCAGTGGTACGGTGTAGATTGTCGATGTGGCATGTTAGTGTTTCCAAAGTAAAATAATCATTAAATAATGATTGTTGAAAGATTAAAACTAAGTGGAGATTCAATGAATCTTTAATTAGATTGAAATGAGAATGTGATAATTTAAATTATCAAATTTGGAAAATGATCGAGAATGGAGTACCACCAGTTTTACTCCAAGCGATAGTTAAATCTTTAATTTGATTTCAATGGAAAATGGTAATTAAAATTTACCGATAACACCGTGATGTTAGATATGGAGTACTGCCAATTTTGATCCATAGGATGAATAGGTTGGGATTGGGATAATAAAATAAATGATTACTTCGGTAAAGTGCGCTAATCCCGACTAGTGGATAAACCTTAATTTGGTTCAAATTGTGAAAAGAATATTTGAATAAACGAATATTCTGAATTGGAATGAGCATATGTTGTGTTTTTATAGCACTTGATTATAAGATACATGAATTATTCGAAAAGGCCGAGTTTATACCCATTTTGAATAATTTATTCCACAATAAGTCGACGATGAAGATGGTCGTTGAGGACCGGAGAACTTCACATCGTTTGGATGAATGTTGATGTCTTGATTGGGCTATACACCCGAGACAAGGTAATAAGTGGTGATCGTCCAGACATACTTGGAGATCGACGTGATATGCGAGGACCTCTCTCTTGTATTGGACATATGGGACAAGGAATAACTTGCCTTCGGTTTCATTCAGACCCAGAACGAACTTGTAAATAGATGTGTGTCTGATATTGGATTTTGTTCTGTGTGATTGATTTCTATTAAATATATATCTGTTTTGTGGCAGAGAATTTATTCCCTTTCTTAACACCCTTCTCTGAGACGTATGAGCTTAGAGGTTATATATTGATGGATATCAGTCGTATGGCATGAATTGTCAGTGTGGCATGCTAAGATGCAAATGATCAAGGCTTTTGTTGAAAAACAGAGTCTTGTGGTTGATGATCAAAGCATGACTTTAAATATCATATCTTGGTGTATAGCGTTAATTCATGAGCCTCACACCCAGTATGAGTCAAAAAGGGGATCAGACTACAGGGAGTGCACGACGTTTCTTTCTATCTATGGGTGGTGTCATGGTATAGAGCCCAGACGTTTATATTTTTCCTATGTGGATGAAGGATAGCAAGGCGCCTCGGATATATCGGTCACTACAGGGCCGATGGATAGGTCCGATAGGACCGACAAATGTGTGTTCAGGAATAACAAATCCTCAGAAGTAAGAGAGGATTGACCCTGAAGCATCCAAGGGTTCGCCAGCATCCGAACCCTAAGACATTTGCTAGAGTGTCTCGAATCGGTGAGAAGACATTCCTTGCCTCGACTCATAGATGGAAATCCAATTTCCAATACGTGACTTTTCGGTTTTAGTTGTAAAACTAGTATGGCGACATAGTAGGATGGGTACTATGTCGTCTATGATTGATACATTTATATTTGAAGTGATTTTGACACTATACACTTATAGTAATATCAAAATGATTTGTTTAAAATGTACCAAGCATGTTTGGTTATTGTATGGTAAAACTCTATACTTCGGCTTATGTTGCATTATGTGATGGGACCTAAGTCTTATAATAGCTTCGTTTTTTGAAAAGCATTGCGCTGTTTATAAATTGTTTTATGTACTGGTATTCTTGGGAGAAAACCCGTTCTGTGTTACACGGCACGGTCCCTTGATTTATTTTATCCCTAAAGTAAAGTTTTAAATAACTGTTTTAGTTCTCATACCAGTCCCATGACTGACCTGGAGTTTATTGTTTTAACCTAAACTCTGGGTGCCCCTATTTTCCACACGGGCAGCTAGTATTTTTTGTTTTGTAGATTTCTATTTTACAGGATCCTGGTTTACAGCTGGAGCTATATTTGGAAAGCTTTGTTTCCATGTATCTCTTTCAGCTGTTTTATGTATTATTTTTCCACTGCTATGTAATGTATTTTAATCTCTGAATTTTTCTGATGTATATTATTTATTCATACTCTATTATATTCTTGTACTCTGATGTAATTGTTGTAATAAGCAATGAAATTATCTATTGTTTACGTTCCAATGCATCTTGTCCTCAAAGCAATCCGCCTTCTTGTTCGGTTTAGGCGGGCGGGGAAGTTCGGGTCACTACAGTTGGGGTACAACAAATAGATACGTCGTGACTGATAAACAATTGCCTTAGGAAAATATGATCGTTATGGTCATAAATGGCAACAAACTTAGGGATGGGAACAAATGGGTGTAAAAAAAGATTAATGGATATTGATTGTTATTTAAATACTAAATCCAATTAGGAAAATAATCGAATAAATATTCTAGGGTAAGGAGGATATAACTTTCCTTATTTATATTAGTTAAATATAGAACTTATAATTAAAAATTAGAATTGGGCTTAATAGGTTAATGATATAAAATATTATTAACCATAGGAACCCGTGACGATAATAAATCGTGTGTGTATAGTATTTTCGTGAAGAGAAACTAAACGGGAATTGTGACACCCCATCTCCATTAAGGTCACTAACAAAAGGAATGCCATAATTTTGATGGAGCGTTTATTGTGTATAGAACAGAAAAATAAACAAGATAGATAAATATATTGGTACTTGGAAAATAAAAACCACTTTTATTGCAGTGGAGAAATAGTTTGGTTACATCACATCAGAAACCAACTACAAAACCAAATACACTTATTATCCATCTTGACAAATAAGTTCTGAGTACATAAAATAAAAGGCATAACCCCAACATAAAATAGCCATAAATAAGATAGGCTGATCTTTACTGCAGCAACTTCCAAAAGAAAGAGATAAAGCTGTCCAAATCAAGCTCCACTAGTACTAGTCTCACCCTGAGCACCTAGGGGGAGGGGGGAGGGAAGGAAGAGAAGAGGTAGAAACAAAGGGGGTCAGACATAAAGTCTGGTGAGTGCAATAACTTTAACAATATAATCATTAAAGTAACTAGGATAAGGGATAAGCTGGTAAATAAGGAAATGACTATGAACAAATGGGCATGACAGAGCAAATAAAGGAAGTAAGATGAACAAAGATATCGTTTAAGGCGCACCTAATCACTATAAGATAATTACTACATTGCACCACACTAAACACCCTAAAAGTTGATCCCTACCTACTAAAATTAATAATGATAATGGTAGTTTCGTGTACACCTAGCTGTCTACATAGGTGCCGCCTGCCCCTATCTCCACTAGGTGTACCCACTACCCCCATGCGATCGGCTTCCTAACTCGTAGATACCGTGTTGGTCCCACAGTGGGGTGTATCACTCCCCAAAGTGCGAACCCGATACCACAAAAGATGCACTGCTTATAACTACACGATGCAACAATGTCTTACCTACCAGCCCAGGCCCACGCGCGCACATGACCCCATTGGACTTGCGTTGCCACCGCTAACCCGTTTTGACCTCTCACAATCAAATCCAGTAAGCGTGTCCCGTCCTCGACTTGGGTCGAGCTCACAAAGATACTTAATGGGTCACTCGTTTGAAAAGGTCCCTCATGCTTGACACAAGCCTTCCACCTATGCTTGGTCCCTACTAAGGTTTCCCCACTTAACCCCATTCTTATTCATGTCTTCTTGCATGTTTCAATCTTGATTAAGTGCATCTAATCGTATTTCACATGTCACCCAAGGCACCCACTTAATTTCACATGCCACCCAAGGCACCCACTTAACCCCCCATGTCCCCCCACATGTTTATCTGGTTAAGTGTTACTTAATTCATTAGAATCGTAACCTTGTAAAGACCTCCCAAATTAGATTGGCATTTGCGGTTGCTGGATTTGCCGGGCGGGTCCGGGAAGTCTTATACCGCAAACGAGCCTAACCTCGTGTCTTTACAACTGTTACACACTTAATTCATGCCTTTGACCTCTCACATTAGACTGGCATTTGTGGATGTTGGATTTGCAGGGCGGGTCCGGGCAGTCTTACACCACAAAAGAGTCTAACCTCGTGTCTTAGGCGGTTTATTATTACACATCTTTATTTAACCCCAAAGTGGATTAATATCCCTATTCAAATTTGTAAATAAATTCCAAATATACTTATGTCCATAATTGTTACCTAGATTATGTCCATTTATTTCAAGTATACAAATTATACCAATTATTGCCTCAAATTAATTGTATGCCTTTCAAGGCCATTACATGCCAATTCTCAATATGTGTATATTCAATATTACCCCCATCATCCCCAAGTTGTTTGTTCGCTTATCATGACATGTGTGTGTGTGTGTGTGTGTATATATATATATATTAGACTAGCAATTAGTCCAACACATAAAAAGGAAGAAACATCGCAAATTTGCATAACACACTGAATGGATCTAACTTGCTGATAAGGATTACAACATAACTTGCATAAACTTTGTATTGTCATGAATCTAAACATAGACCTAAAGGTGTGAACTTGCATATATGAATATAGTTTTCACCCAAACTTGCATATGCCATAATCACAAACTTGCATAAAACTATGTATGTTATAGGTCTGAACCTAAAGGTGTAAACTTGCATCTATGTGAATCCAATTTCTACCTAAACTTGCATATAGTCATTTTACTTGGTTCACATGTAAACTTGTGTACAATTCACATAGAAACTAGCATATAATCTACACCCAAACTTGCATATAAAATGATGTCAAACATGAATCAAGTTAAACATAGGTGATTCGGCATATACAAAGGGATCCACAATAAAAACTATCATTATGAACAACTAGCATATATTCATAAATTATCACATTTTTTTCCAATGATTCGCAAACATAGCCATATAACCCAAATTATAACTCAACCTAATTAACTTGTTAATTATCTTATTAAAGAAATCGAACTCACAAATCAAAGAAGGTCTTGAGTTCTGGGATCTGTGTTCTGTAGTTGAATTAGCTCGCCTTTGAAGTAGACAAATTCGTTATTGTTGTTGTTATAGACTTGAGTTGAATTGAGTTGATTAGCTTTTCTTTGCTCCTAGTTGATGGCGGCTACTCTAGGTTGCGGGGTGATAGCTTGAAGGCCATGGTTCTAATTTTTATTAGGTTTAGGGTTTGAGTCTACATGTGTTTATATAGAGATTAGGATTAATTTAGGCCATCCGATCAACCTAGAAGCAACCTGAACCATCCAAAAAACCAACTCAGCCTGACGGGGTTGGTCGATCCCCAGGTCGACCCCCAGGTCGACCTATTGGGTAGGTCGACACTAAGGTCAACCCCCTGGTCGACTTGGCCTGGGGCGGGAAATTTCCCGCCCTGCCCGGTTCTGAGTCTGAATTCGTTTTTGAATTTAAATTTGAATTTCTGGAAACTTCCGACAGCCATAACTTCTTCATAGGAAGTCCAATTTACGCAAACTCGAACTCTGTCTCAACTAGAATTCCGAGACGAACACAATGACTTAACCCGTTTCCTTTGGTTCTCAAATTTAAAATTAATTATTCTTCAATTCGTTAGTTTAATGTTAACAGAAAACATGGGGTGTTACATTCTCCCCTCCTTAAAGGATTTCGACCCTGAAATCTTCAAGTTATGAAGAATACATATCCTACCATCCAATCATCCATCTACTCAACCATCAAACACAGGGATCCATTGTCCTTAAAAGACTTCTAATGCTTTCATGTTTATATGCACAGTGTGTGTACATGTCCGTATCTAATGTAAAATCATGCGGTCTACTGATTCAGTTGACCTCCTTAATGCAAATTATGATAGTGCCATGCGTCCATTATGTATGCAAAAGATCCCTAATGATACATATTATTTCTACATGCATGCACAACCATTCATCTGAATGCAGCATCCATATGATAACACAACCATTATACATCCATTAACCTAAATAAGCACACATTCATATGCAGTATGAAAGTGATTGAGCCGATTTAGTGCCAAATGTGTATATGCATCCACGAGCAACCACTAGCAAACACTTGCATCCACTAGCATCCATCAATCATAACATGTTTCAAATACATGTTTACAACCATTGGTCTCTACCTAAGGATAAAGAATATGACCGAGGAGATACACTAAAAAGGTAGATACAAGCTTGAATAAACTTAAGGAAAAAGAGATCAAAGATGTACCCTCAAAAAGAAAAGGGTAGGTTGCACGTATTTTGGCCTCAGTCTCCCAAGTAGTGTCTTCCTCGGTGTCACTCCATTAAACTTTGACAAGCTTAACTTCATGGTTGCATAGCTTTTTGACTTCCATCCCCAAGATACGAGTTGGAACTCTCCTCACAGTCGATTCTCGTTCTACTTCGACTTCCTCTAATATGCTTGGCTCCACAACTTCTGCCGACTCATGTAAGCACTTTCGTAGCTCAGAGACATGAAAAACATTATGAACTCCAGCCAGTCTTTCAGGCATCTCTACTCTGTAGTCCATCGTCCCAATCCTTTCGATGATAGGAAATGGTCCTACAAATCGTAGTGCCAATTTTCCTACGGTCCCAAAGAGGATGACATTCCTCAAAGGAGATACTTTAAGGAACAACTTATCCTTAACCTCAAACTCAAGGTCGGCCCTTCTCTTGTCTGCGTAGGATTTCTGTCTATCTTGGGCAGTCTTCATTCTCCTTCATATCAAGTCCACTTTCTCTGAAGTCTCTCTAATCATGTCCGACCCAAGTATAAGTTTATTTGTGGACTCCCACCAACAAGTTGGTGATCGACATGGCCTTCCATATAAAGCTTCGAAGGGTGCCATGCCTATAGTGGCTTGGTAGCTATTGTTATAAGCGAATTCCACCAAAGGGAGATGATCCTCCCAAGATCCTCCAAAGTCAAGAATGCACAGTCTCAAAAGATCTTCCAGTACTTTGTTCACCCTTTCCGTCTGACCATCGGTTTAAGGGTGATAGGCTGCTTAAACATAGCTGTGTGCCTATAGCCTCTTGCAAACTCCTCCAGAACTCGCTTGTAAAGATAGGGTCTTGATCACTCACTATGCTGGAGGGTACCCCATGGAGTCGAACTATCTCCTTAAGATAAGTGGAGGCTAAAGACGAGGCGATCCTCCTACTCTTGACAGGTATAAAATGAGCGCTTTTCATGAGCTTGTCCACTATTATCCAAATACCGATACTGCCCCTTCTTGACCTAGGCAACCCATCAACAAAGTCCATCGAGATGCTTTCTCATTTCCATTGCGGAACTTCTAGAGGATGAAGCAAACCAGCAGGCTTCTTCTTCTCCGCCTTGACTTGCTGGCATATCATGCATTTCGAAACATATTCAGCTACATCCCTCTTTATGCCATTCCAAAAAAAAACTCTTTTGATATCTTTATACATCTTGTCTCCACCGGGGTGTATGGTCATCTTGGAATGGTGTGCTTCTTCTAGAACCATCTTCACCAAATCTCTTGCTTGTGGGACGCATAGTCTTCCATCCCGTCTCAGCCAACCCTTATCATCGATGGAGTATCTATTGAGGTGACTAGAAGTCTCTCCCCTAATCAGCTTATCTATCACATCAACTAGCTGAGGGTCTTCACATTGCACGGTTCCTATTAAGTCCAACAAAGTAGGCCGCACCTCTAGCATTGGCATCAAGCCAATCACATAATCAACAGAGTGTCTAAAATCAAAATTTGCTATGTACTCCAAACTTTGCCTTTCTACAAAGAGAGGACTTAAGGTCAGCTTCTTTCTACTTAAGGCGTCTGCTACTACATTGCCCTTGCCAGGAGTATAGGAGATCTCAAAGTCATATGAGGAGAGAAACTCCATCCATCTTCGCTGCCTTAGATTGAGGTCTTTCTGCGAGAAAAGGTACTTCAACGATTTATGGTCAGTATACAATTCAAATTTCTCACCTAAGAGATAGTGGCGCCAAGACTTAAGCGCAAAAATGACGGCTGCTTACTCAAGATCGTGGGTTGGGTAGTTTTTCTCATGCACTTTCAACTGCCTTCCACCATAAGCTACTACCTTCCCTTCTTGCATCAAAACAACGCCTAGTCCCGTACCGCATGCATCTGTGTATACCGTAAACATCTTGCTCCCATATGGTAATGTCAAAACTGGGGCTGTTGTCAGAGCCCTCTTCAACCATTGGAAAGCGACTTTGCAATCCAAATCCCAAGTGAAAGTCAGGTTCTTCTTCGTTAACCTTGTAAGTGGAGCTGAGATTTTCGCAAAGTCTTTAATGAACTTGCGATAAAAGCCTGCTAGTCCAAGAAAACTTCGGACTTCGGTTGCATTCTTTGGAACCTTCCAATCCTGGACCGCAACTACTTTTACGGGATCCGCAGCTAACCCTTCTTTGGACACCACATGCCCAAGAAATCTTACTGCTTCCCTCCAGAAGTGGAACTTGGAGAATTTTGCTTTTAACTGATGTGCACGGAGAGCATCCATGACTTCCCTTAAATACAAAGCATGCTCTTCCTCATTCTTCGAGAAAATCAGAATATCGTCTACGAAGACCACCATAAATTTATTGAGAAATTCCCGGAGCACTCTATTCATCAAATCGACGAAATAAGCAGGTGTGTTTGTCAAGCCGAAAGGCTTGACAAGCCATTCGAAGAAACCGCCCGGGGTTCTGATCGTGGTCTTATCAATGTTATCTTCAGCCACTCTTAGCTGATGAAATCCGGTTGCCAGATCTAATTGGGAGAAAACTGTTGCACCTACAAGCTGACCGAACAAATCGTTTATTCTTGGCAATGGGTGTCTATTCTTCTTGGTCAGCTTGTTTAGCTCCTTATAATCAACGCATAGGTGAAGTGAACCGTCCGCTTTGGTTGCGAACATCGATGGAGCACCCCATTCAGAAATACTCTGCCTTATAAACCCTTTTTCTAGCAGCTCCTTAATTTGCTTGCCATGTGTCTAACGGGTTTTGCGTTATCAACTAGGTATATGCGGAAGTCTATCTCCCGCTTCGGAGGCAAGCCCTCTACTTCCTCAAAGACATCCGAGTGTTCACGGACCACTTTAACAGACTGCAAATTCTCAACAGACGCATCAAGCGATTCTAGATAACTTAGCATAACAGATTTCATGGGATTACAAGAGATTTCGAGAGTGTTTCCCAAGCGAGTCATAAGCCTAACCTCTCTCTTTTCACAATCTAGGACGGCTCCATTACTGGATAACAAATCCATGCCCAAAATTAACCCATAGCCCGTGAAGCCCAAAACATAAGCATCACATCTAAACCCAACGCTAAGTATAGAATTTTCAAATCCAAACAAATCATTAACAAATAGGCTGAGCCCCCAATTGGATTTGAAACAACTAAGGGATCCTCTACTATACTGGTGTTTAGGTGTAGTGACTCAACTAAAGCAGTAGATATAAAAGAGTGCGATGCACCAGAATCAAAGAGTGTGCGAACAGGATGATCAAAAAGATAAACTAAACTTTCAACGGAAATCGCTCTACCTCGTTCTTGCAGCGGTAGGGCCACGAGAGCCTGGACCTACCCCCTTTGTCTCCTCTGGTGCCATGAGAGCCTGAATCTGCCCTCCAGAGGTAGGCCCTGCCCTCTTCCCTTTCTTTGGGCAGTCCTTAATCAGACGTCCTGCCTCGCCACAATGGAAACAATCAGTCTTCTTCTTCTTCCTATAGTTTTTGCTCAGATGGCCTGGTGTCCCACAGTTAAAGCATCTTTTCTTTACCTTGCCATTGTTGTATTTACCACTCTTCTTATTCTGCTGTTGCTGTTGTGGTTTCTTTTGATCCCCTTTCTTCTCAGGTGCCTTATTAGCATTGGCGCCTTTCTCCTCTTCATGCATAAGCGCCATGTCAACCAGACTCTCAAAGGTGGCCCCCATAGAGATGTGGGTCATAGCTAACCCATATAGCTGCTCGTTCAAACCCTTAACAAATCTCAGGGCCTTCTTTTCGGGTGTATTCACCAAGTCCAAGCCAAATCTCGCCAACTGATTGAACTTTTTGACGTACTCTTTCACTGATAGATTTCCTTGCCTCAATGCCAAAAACCTTTCCATGTATAGATTCTCTTCGGCCCATGAGAGAAACTTTGCCTCAAACCTACGCCTGAAATCCGGCCATGTATCAACTAAACGCTCTCCATTAGTGACCTCCCACCAAAACGAGGCCTCATCCTTCATTAACCAGGCAGCTAATTGGACCTTTCTTCCATCTTCTACCTCAAAGATTCCAAACAATTCTTCCACCTCCTTTAGCCAATTTCGAGCTTCAACAAACATCTCCGACCCATGAAATGGTTTTCCTCCCATTGCTCGAAAGTCCTTGCATATCTTTGCGAAAGTATCAACACGGGGAGCATGAGGAGGAGGAGGAGGAGGAAGAGCATTTGCTGGGCCTGCGACATTGGCCCTAGCTTCCAGATACCTTCTAAACCATACTGGTATTAGTATCCCCTCGGGTATCTCGGGAATTCCAGACATACTGAAAATAAAATGAAGAGATTCAAACGGAGAATTCGAAAGAAAGATATATGGCTCTTAAGGGTTATGTTTTTAAAATAAACTTTTCTCTTGAAAATACTCTCCTTAAAACGTATTTTTGAAAGTATCCTTTATGACAATGCTTTTTGGAAAAATAGTTTTTCAAAATATCTTATCTGTTCTGGTAAACTTCAGCTCTGATACCACGTGTGACACCCCATCTTCATTAAGGTCACTCAAAAGGGAATGCCTTAATTTTGGTGGAGCATTTATTGTGTATAGAACCGAAAAGTAAACAAGACAGATAAATATATTGGTGCTTGGAAAATAAAAACCACTTTTATTGCAGCGGAGAAATAGTTTGGTTACATCACATCAAAAACCAACTACAAAACCAAATACACTTATTATCCATCTTGACAAACAAGTTCTGAGTACATAAAATAAAAGACATAACCCTAACATAAAATAGCCATAAATAAGATAGGCTGAACTTTACTTCAGCAATCCAAGCAACTTCCAAAAGAAAGAGATAAAGCTGTCCAAATCAAGCTCCACTAGTACAAGTCCCACCCTGAGCACTTGGAGGGGGGGGGGGAGGAAGAATAGAGGTGGAAACAAAGGAAGTTAGACATTAAGTCTAGCGAGTGCAATAACTTTAACAATATAATCATTAAAGTAACTAGGATAAGGCATAATCTAGTAAATAAGGAAATGACTATGAACAAATGGGCATGTCGGAGCAAACAAAGGAAACAAGATGAACAAAGATAACGTTAAAGGCACACCTAATCACTATAAGGTAATTACTACATTGCACCACACCAAACACCCTAAAAGTTGATCCCCACCTACTAAACTTAATAATGATAATGGTAGTTTCGTGTACCCCTAGTTGTTTACATAGGTGCTGCCTCCCGCTGTCTCCACTAGGTGTACCCACTACCCTGATGCGATCGATTTCCTATCTCGTAGATACCCGTGTTGGTCCCACAGTGGGGTGTATCACTCCTCAAAGTGGCAACCCGATACCACCAAAGATGCATGGCTTATATCTACATGATGCAACAATGTCTTACCTACCAGCCCGGGCCCACGCACGCACATGATCCCGTTGGACTTGCGTTGCCACCGCTAAACCGTTTTGACCTCTTACAATCAAATCCAGTAAGCGTGTCCCGTCCTCGACTTGGGTCGAGCTCACAAAGATACTTAATGGGTTACTGGTTTGAAAAGGGCCCCCATGCTTGACACAAGCCTTCCACCTATGCTTGGTCCCTGCTAAGGTTTCCCCACTTAACCCCATTCTTATTCATGTCTTCTTACATGTTTATTCTTGGTTAAGTGCATCTAATCGTATTTCACATGCCATCCAAGGCACCCACTTAATTTCACATGCCACCCAAGGCACCCACTTAACCCTCCATGTCCCACCACATGTTTATCTTATTAAGTGTCACTTAATTCATTAGAACTGTAACCTTGTAAAGACCTCCCATATTAAACTGGCATTTGCGGTTGTTGGATTTGTCGGGCGGGTCCGGCAGTCTTATACCGCAAATGAGCCTAACCTCGTGTATTTACAACTGTTACGCATTTAATTCATGCCTTTGACCTCTCACATTAGACTGGCATTTGTGGCTGCTGGATTTGCCAGGCGGGTCCGGGCAGTCTTACACCACAAAAGAGTCTAACCTCATGTCTTAGGCGGTTTACTATTACACATCCTTATTTAACCCCAAAGTGGATTAATATCCCTATTCAAATTTGTAAATAAATTCCAAATATACTAATGTCCATAATTGTTACCTAAATTATGTCCATTTATTTCAGGTATACAAATTATACCAATTATTCCCTCAAATTAATTGTATGCCTTTTAAGGCCATTACATGCCAATTCTCAATATGTGTATATTCAGTATTACCCCCCTCGTCCCCACGTTGTTTGTTCGCTTATCATGACATGTGTATATATATATATATATATATATATATATATATATATATATATATATATATATATTAGAATAGCAATTAGTATAATCGCAAATTTGCATAACACACTGAATGGATCTAACTTGCAAATAAGGATTACAACATAACTTTCATAAACTTTGTATTGTCATGAATCTAAACATAGACCTAAAGATGTGAACTTGCATATATGAATATAGTTTTCACCCAAACTTGCATAGGCCATAGTCACAAACTTGCATAAAATTATGTATGTCATAGATCTAAACCTAAAGGTGTAAACTTGCATATATGTGAATCCAATTTCTACCTAAACTTGCATACAGTCATTTTACTTGGTTCACACGTAAACTTGTGTACAATTCACATAGAAACTAGCATATAATCTACACCCAAACTTGCATATAAAATGATGTCAAACATGAATCAATTTGAAGATAGGTGATTGAGCATATACAAAGGGATCCACAACAAAAACTATCATTATGAACAACTAGCATATATTCACAAATTATCACATTTTTTTTCCAATGATTCACAAACATAGCCATATAACCCAAATTATAACTCAACCTAATTAACTTATTAATTATCTTATAAAAGAAATCGAACTCACAACTCAAAGAGGTCTTGAGTTCTGGGATCTGTGTTCTATAGTTGTATTAGCTCGCCTTTGAAGTAAACAATTTCGTTGTTGTTGTTGTTATAGACTTGAGTTGAATCGAGTTGATTAGCTTTTCTTTGCTCTTAGTTGGTGGCGGCTACTCTAGGTTGCGGGGTGATAGCATAACGGCCATGATTCAAATTTTTATTAGGTTTAGGGTTTGAGTCTACATGTGTTTATATAGAGACTAGGATTAATTTAGGCCATCCGATCAACCTAGAAGCAACCCGAACCATCCAAAAAACCAACTCATCCCTAATGACTCAGCAGCAGCTCAGAATTGGGCTTAATTCAAATCTGCCTGAGGGGGTAGGTCAACCCCCAGGTTGACCTATAGGGTAGGTCGACATTAAGGTCGACACCCTGGTTGACCTGGCCTGGGGTCCTGCTCTGCCCGGTTCTGAGTCTGAATTCGTTTTTGAATTTAAATTTGAATTTCTGGAAACTTCCGACAACCATAACTTCTTCATACAAAGTCCAATTTACGCAAACTCGGACTCTATCTCAGCCAGAATTGTGAGACGAACATAATGGCATAACCCGTTTCCCTTAATTCTCACATTTAAAATTAATTATTCCTCAATTCGTTAGTTTAATGTTAACGGAAAACACAGGGTGTTACAGGAATGACTAAATGACGTAGCCCACTTTATCCCAATAAGGACAGATATTAAAGGCTAATGGGGTACAAACTTAATAGGCTTCGCCTATAGTCTGCTTCCTAGGTCTTAAACACTGGGGTTGAAGGGTCCACCTGGGAGTAGGTCTTTTAGTTTAGGGGTCTTAAATGGCGTGAGTGTGTGGGGCCTACTCAAACCTAAAAACCAAAAAGTCAGATATGGCTATCTATCCTATGGGAAGTAGTAAGCGACTAAGGAGGTTATCCAATAAGGTCAGTTAGATGGTATAGCGAGCGATAAAATACCATCTCTCACCTAACATGTGGAATGGGTTAACACGTGAATGACGGAAGCCATAACTAGTAGGGCCCCGTAGCTAGTGCCCTCTAGTTTATGTTGACATTGAATAAAGCATCAAGGAATAATAAGTGACCAATAGTTCCGCCTAGGATTTTAAGCTATTAGGGAGAATCCACTGTATCTATCATTAATAATGAGGCATTAAATAATAAAGGATGACCGAATTGAAACATATATATATATATATATATAAACTACGTAATTAGGGGTCTACTCTCGACTAAATAACTAATCGTGTCCTGGTATAAAGGCTTCATAAATATATGTGTAAACATTCTATCTAGGTATCATATGTTGGACAGTCTACTTTGGGAAGAATAGTAGAGTCTTGCGTAAACATTTACAAGGTTAGGCTAGAATCACTAACTTTGATAGGCATACGTCTTGGGTTGAACCAAATGGGATACATTTGTGTATTATAATATGTGTTGTACATTCCTGTTCACCAGAATCTTGTTGTTTTGACCCTCCTCTCTTCATTACTACCACCCAGGTTTTTTAGGGAAGGTCGGGTTTCACAAATGTTTAAGTTCGGCTTTCGGTTCTCGTTTTCTCTCATGCTCGGTATTGGCAAAGTGACTTACTTTAAAAGGTAGTTTCCACTGTGAGATATCTTATCGTACTCTGATTATGCTCATGCTCATTTATTTGCAGGTACCAGATTTACAAGCTCCATGCTTGGATGTGTTCAAGTTTCGATTTTTGTCGAAATTTGGGCTCAGAAAAGTGTGGGGTATTACATATTCCATAATTGTTGACCTCCCTTTCTTAAGCTCAAGGAAACGTCGAGCAAAGATAGGCTTCTTAGGTTCAGGCACAAACTTGAGTTCGAACCACTCCTTAAACTACTTCCACTCAAGGATAGAATCATCAAGCTCAGCAATAAGAAGCTCATACCAATCCAAGGCATGATGATGTAGCGTGGTAGATGCCACAAGGATACAATGATGATTGGAAATCTCCATGCAAGTAACTATACGCCCGCTAGTACAAACCCAAGCCTGGACCTCTAAAACTTGCTAGGTGACTTTGAATGCTTCCCAATGAAGTGGGTGAAATCACAACACCTACGCGCAACTCTGACTTTGTCAATAAGGAGAAGAACGAGATGAAACAAGAGGCTGGTTGCTTCTTATGAGTTCAAGAATATGATCGATCGACATATATACCCCTTTAGGGTGTGAGATACTGGATGACTCTACACCCAAAGCGCGACCTTGACCACTGCTCGACATGACTGAAAATTAAGATTGAATGGGATTATACACAAGATAAGAATGATTTAATTCAACAAAAGTGGAATACTTTTACATTATAACAATTTTCCTAAATAGATTTCCCAAAGATAAAGGAAAGTTCAAGGACTCGATTGGTGACAACCAAGATGGGGATGACATGTTGTTTGTATTGCACCATGATGTAGTATACTACGTATATTATTCTGTGTTTTATGATGATATGTTCTGAACTCTGCTCTGATACCAAAATGTGACGCCCCATCCCAGAATCCATCCTAATAAAGAGCATTCTAGGATTATATTGCTATTAGGATAGAGACTAAGGTTGCTTAAGAGCGACCATTCGTAACCTTATATTGAACAAGTGCAAAATAGGTCGATATTGTACCACTTTTTTCCCTTTATGGATCGATCCACTTGTTACTTATACAATACAATGCTACGATGGTTGCAGGATCAATTCAGAACAAGACAGATATCGTTGACGTAACCTAGATTACAAAACAGTAACACCATCTCAGTTTCATCTTTATATACAACATCAGGTATAGTACAAAACAATACACATTGTTACATCCCCACAAAAGAATAAATATACATAAAAATGTTCAACCTCGAATTCGAGTACATCAAAACACAACCAACAATTTTATATATATATATATATATAGTGAATAAATCCATCAAAAGAGCAAGCTAAGCAGTAAAGAGTCAAGTTTAAGGATTACCTACAAGATCTTGGTCTGACCCGATCATTAACACACATGGGTCAGTCTAGTTGAAATAGTATAACATTGGATAATAAATAATTAAGCACAAGTAAGTGATATTCTCTAAAGGGTGGTGTGACATGGAAACCTACGTCATAGGAACTAAAGAATCACACAAGTTGATGACCACAAGAAACTCAGGAGTTATAATCTCCCAAAATAAGTTAATCATAAGGAAACATACAGATCAACAACATTGAGTAACAATCTGTAACTCCCATATTGGTTTATTCAATAGGAGTAAATACTACTTGGAATAACAACAATTTGCCAAGAAAAGGGTAAGGATCAACATGGCAACACAAATAGATTAAAACATTGATTACTCCACCATGATACAACCAAATAAATGGATCACAAAGCAATAAAGTTGCACCATTTTAAATAGTACCCATTAGCCGAAAGGCTAAGAATCTGCGAGACACAGATTGAAACCAAAATCAGTTTGTGCCACATCGTTACAACTACAAGGATGGATCCTACGATAACTAAGTTGCCCAATTATCAACAAAAGAATCACTTGCTAAGTACTTTATATACGTAATTCACTATAATCTGCCTCGATCACCCACCTCAGGACAACAAAATTTCTACTATGATCCGTCACAATTGAGTAGGCTCAATCCATCGCTGTCGAGTGTAATAAAAATAATAACCCATCTGGGTCTGGTGTGTACCCATACTACAACCTGCCTCAGTTGAGTATATGACTCGTCTCGATCTTCATGATTTTACCATAACCCGCTTTAGTTGGGTATACTTGACCATTCGATCAAGTAAATGTGTATTTAAGACTACCCCCGAGTCAACTGATGGCATAACAACAAGATGATCCATAGACTTACAAATAGTAACCTAGCGGCGGTAATTATGTGTTCCATACCATATGTTTTCACTACTGGTTTACTGTTCGCTCATCCACTCCATACCGAAAACACTGAAATCACCTAAATAGCGAAAGGCGCAAAAACATCTAAGACAATGAATTGTCTCCTTCAGTTTGATGTTTCTATAATTAATCAATAAAAATATAGCTTAGTATCTCATACCATATGGTTTACAAAATCGTTTAATCACAATCGCATCCTCTCAAAGAGTGCGATTATGTATATGTAGCATTTACATTTTGAAAATAATTTTGGAGAAAACGGGATTATAAAATGGTTTATCCCAGAAACGTATGAAATCGATTTCGTCGAAATCCTTCCCTCTATAGTGGGGAAAATATAGTTTATATGCTTATAAATACTTGAAACATATATAATAAATAATTATAAGGTTATGGAAATCATCTACAAAAACTAGATTAAAACAGCTTTTAAAAACTTGCACAATTCCCATAAGATTCAACAAGATTCGTACAAGGATTTTCACTAATAAACATATATACGATTGATGTACAAATCATAGCTAAAGATAGTGTTCAACAATAGGATTTAATGTCATTTATAAGGCACTCAACAACATCTCCTAGATGGGCTAACACAACTCAAAATACTTCAAAAAACAAGGTGCATGAATTAATTAAACTTGGCCCAAAAATTCACCTGCTACCGAGAATCACAAGCCCGAAATTTTCTACATAAATATTGACCGAGTGGTCGACACCCTTTGGCAAGGAGTCGACCCTGGGTCGACTACTCTCGTGTAGGGGCCGAACCCTTGGTCGACCATTCCAAAGAGAACTCGTCTCATATTTATCGAAAGTTAAAGGTTTCATAATCTCGTTCGTAGCCAACTTTGATACTATATTTCGTGAATCAACTAACAATGAATTTCAATGAAAATTTGCAGACATAAAGATAGGCGACTGGATAACAATCTGGAACCAATTTGATAACGTTGTTGTAAATCAAAGAAGTTTTGACTTCTTAAAGTTGGCACTTTGACAATAAATCAATAGAGGAAGAATTTCACATAAAAACACAAAAGGTGAATCAAATAATTTCATAAACCCAATCAATTTAGATAATATCACTAACTAATGGTTTCAAGTAGAATTCGTGAGGTTAACTTACCTGAAATCCAAATTTTAGGATTCTACAGCAAGAAATTTGGGCAATATAAGAATTCTAGAGCATGAAATGGCATTCTCAAAGCCTGCTAAGAAAACTTCTGGAGATCTTCATTTCCTCCCTAATTTCACTAACTAGTGGGATTGGAAGGGTAGTTTGGATTGGAAATATATTTTCCTTGGTTTTCTTATTCTGTCTTTTGACAAGGGAGGAGCAAGAAGAATACGTTATTGTATTCTTTCTTTCCCCCTAAAACTCCTTCTTTAATTATCAAATTAAAAGCCCATTGGCCTAAATAAAGCCACTAATAGGGGTTTAGGTATTAATTATTTAATTTAGCAACAATTAAGCCAAATATGCTATGTTAAATACTCACTAGTATCTCTTTGTAATACATTTCATTATTTACACACAACAAGAAGTGTCAACACAAGTTCAATCACTTCATTTAAATTTATCATTAAAGCATACAAATACTACATTTGTAAACAAATTCTATTTCTTTTGAAAATGTTTACAATTTAAATGTTTTTAAAGTTCTAAATAGCTTATGTAAAATTCAACAACTTATAAAATTTATTTTCAACACATACTTTTATATTTTGCAACAAAAACTAACATTTTACGTTTTTATTTTGACAAAGTGCTTAAGAAACAACGTTAAACACAAAAATTAATTTTTTTCTCATAATCTGCAATTTACCTTAGTAAATTAGCTCGAAGATCTTAGATACTTGTCTCATAATCCATTTACATAACACATTTAACAATTATTCTTCATCTAGGCTTTTAATATGATTTAATTAAGAATTAAATTTAGCTTAAAACCCAATATGAACAGGTATATCTTATGTTAATTTGCCTTCTAAAATTCCTATGGATAAACAAAAATCATTTTTATCCTTACTTCACACTTACTTCCCATATATATATATATATATATATATATATATATATATATGTGTGTGTGTGTGTGTGTGTGTGTGTGTGTGTGTGTGTATCCATATGTATATATGTAAATATTTCACCAAGATTCTAAAGATAGCTGAATATTCTCCTTTTAATTTTTCACATTGTAAATAAATAAATATCGAATCTACCCAGCTAAGCACAATTTAAATTTTCAAAACACTTATTACAATATTAACAAATTAAAATCCCCATCATAATTCATTAACCCCTATAACGGTAATCGACTAAAACTAGGGTTGTTACACTCAAATGGGACTCGAGCTAAAGGATGGAGTCGTGGATAGATCATGTGATTGGAAGTGCCAAGGAATCGATGATAGGTTGAAGGATTGTAGCAGAATTGAGGCATGGGTATCATGGGAACATGTGTTAGGATCTGAGAGATTGAGTACCTTAGATCGCTAGGGTAGTCATCTAGTTTTCGTGTGAATATAAACATGAGTGGGACATATGGTAGTCCGATTAGAACCGGGGCTATCCATTAGCCTTTGACGGATGACATCAGTTAGTTGTTCTATTTCAATATATTCAAGGCTTTAGTCGAAGATAGTTAGTTATTACTTGTTATGGATGCTATGGTTGACTTTTTGTTCTCTTTTATTTCTCTGAAAAGGCTATCATCGTAGGATACTAAAGAGAAGCAAGGATTGAGAATCCTATTCTTACTAGAATCTTGCTCTATTGTTGTTATCTGAGTAGCATATTGGTAATATGGGCTAACTTTTTGGTTGTAGAGACAGGTCAGGTAAGACTTGAACTGTCTATTACCATATTATCTTATGTAGATATTGTTAGTTATTTATCGCTTACACCAGACTATAATCTGACTTAAGGTTTTATGTTTCCTCTTATTTTCTTTGGGTACTCAGTTAATGAGTAGATTGAGTAGCAAGTGATAGGTTTGTTGATGATGCAGTAACACGGTGACGAGCTGGAGGCTGGTGTATTACTATTCTTCTATTATATAGATATTTGGATGAATTCTACTGCTAGATTTATATATTCTTACGAGGGATGTAGGGGGAAATGTACAGATATTCATATTTAGAGATGTACCATACATGATATTCTGATATTTGTACGAGGATGGGATTTCCTACTTTGTTATGCTTTACTATTATATCATGTTCTATATTTTATTATTAATATAACAAGTTATGTTTCGATTTACTTTCCTAGATCATCGTAACATATCGGCCTGGAACATCATGCAGTGCACTTTACCTATAGTTTATGCAGATGGTATGTGGCGGTCGTCACATTTTAGGCATTATTTTGGGAATGGATAAGTTGAATCGTTGTGATGCTAGGATATATTATTGAAGAAGGGAAGTGTCGTTAAAACATCCTGATAGTAATGAGAGGTTTGTGTTTTTAGCAGAAAGATTAGTTTTGCAGATATCTTCATTGCAAAGTGTTTTGGCATTGAAGGAAAGATAATTAATGTTCATGTCTTAAAGGAATTTGCTGACGTCTTTAAACTATTAAGAGGCTTGCTGCTGAAGATGGTTGTTGAGTTCTGTATTGATCTTGTGTCAAAAGCGATACAATTGGTGGACCACCTAGCCGAATGACCACTCGGAGATGAAAAAGATGAAGATACAATTTGTTGATTTAGAAGGAAGAAGCTTTATTTGTTAGAGTAGTTCACATTGGGGCGCTGCTACTATATTTGTAAAGAAGCCAGATAGAGCATTGAGAATGTGTATTGACTGTCGGAAGGTCAACAAAAGGATGGTGAAGAATAAGTATCCTCTGCCTCGAATTGATGATCTATTTGACCAACTAATTGGAGTGAAAGTTTTTGTCAATATGTTTTGTCAACTAGTTTTTCACCAACCGAGGACAATGGAAGATAAATTTCATTGATAGCCCTTTGTACAAGATATGGATCGTATGAGTGGATGGTTATGCCGCTCGGATTGACGAATGTGCCTGCTTTCTTTGTGGAACTGATGAATCCAGAGTTTCAGGAACACTTGGATAGATTTGTGTTAGTTCTTATAGATGATACTTTGGTGTATTTGAAAGATGCGAAGGAACATGAGAGCGAACTTTAGATTATTACCGAGAATTTATGGAAGCATCACTTGAAAGCTAAATTTTCTAAGTGTTGGTTTTAGGAAAAGGAAGTAAGGTTTTTGGTCTTGTGGTTTCGGGTAAAGGACTATCGGTAGATCAACCAAAGGTAGATGTTGTCGTTAGTTGGAGGAAGCCTAAAAATGTTACAGAAGTTCGAAGCTTTTCTTGGATTGGCAGGACACTATCGAAAATTTATCAAGGATTCCTTAAGAATTGGGACACGACTTACTAAGCTAACCTAAAAGGATGCTAAGTTTATATGGTCAGATAAGTGTGAAGAAGCATTTCAAAATTCGAAGAAACTGTTGACTAATGCTCCTATGTTAGTAGTGCTAGATGGAAACCATGATTTAATTGTTTATACTGATGCTTGCGGAAAATACCTAGGAGCTTTTATGAAGAAGGGAAGAGTTATTTCTTATGCTTTCCGATAGCTAAGGCCACATGAGTTCTGATTCCTAACTCATTACCTTGAGTTAGCTGCTGCAGTCTCTACCTTGAATATTTGGAGGCATTATTTATGGGGTGAGTGTTTTGATTTTTATAACAAACCATAAGTCTTTGAGATACCTGTTTTCTTGTAAGGAGTATAATATGCTATAGCAAAGATGGTTAGAGTTTTTGGCAATTTAGCATTTAGCATACTCTAGGTAAGGGAATAGTTTTGTCAATGCTCTTAATAGAAAGTATCAAGACATGGTATCGGCCATGTTGAACAAATAAAAGGACTTAGAAGATTTGGCTGTTTGTAATTTATGGAACAAGTCGATAGCCTGTTCTAGTGGATGTACACCAATGGTGTCGTGTTTAGAGATTCGATCAATTTTGATTGAGAAGATTGCATCAAGGTAGGGAGAAGATCGTTAGCAAAAAAGATCTGGAAGCTCAGAGTTGTAGTGGATGGCGATAACCCGAAGTTTTAACTTTTGACTGGAATGGTCAGTTAAAGAAGGAAGGAAGGTTATGTGTTTCAGATGTTAGTGATTTACGGAAAGAAGTGCTTAGAGAATCTCATCGTTTAAGTTTACAATACACCCTGATAGTACTAAGATGTACGAGGATATAAAGGATTCTTTTATTAGGAAGGAATGAAGAAGGATGTAGGCTTGTGCATGGAGTAGTGCCGGAACTGCCATGAAGTGAAAGCCAAACATCGGAATCCTAGTGGTTTGCTTCAACTATTAGACATTATAATTTGGAAGTGGGGATTTGATATCCATAGACTTTGTAGATGGGTTGTCGAGAATGAGAAAAAGCAATGAAAACATTTGGATTATTATGGGTTGACTAACTGAAAGTGCCGATTTTATCTCCGTAATGTCTAATAGGACGACACCTATTTTGACTGAGTTATTCATAAAGAATATATTATGACTTCGTGGAATTCCTAGCAGTTCCATGTGAGGCAAGGATTTGTTGTTTACCAGTGAGTTCTAGAAGAGTTTATGGAAGGAATTGGAAACTAAAGTTAAGATGAGTACCGCATATCTCCATAAATGGATAGGAAGACAAAAAGGGTAAACAAGACACTGGAATATCTATTGAGAGCTTGTGTCTTGGATTTTGGTGGTTCATTGGAGGGCCATCACCTTTCAAAGATTTATATGAAAGAACGTATAAATCACCATCGTGTTGGTTGGAGATAGGCGATAGGTTGGCTCTTGGTCCCGAGTTAGTAAGAGACGCCATGGAAAAGATTGAGATAATTTGAAAAAGGATGATGGAAGCTCAGTCCAAGAAAAATAGTTATGGGAATAGAAGGCATAAAGATTTAGAATTATCGATTGGAGATAAAGTTCTCATCAAGGTTTCACACGTGAAGAGTGTTTTTAATTTCGGTAAATTCCAAAAGCTAGCATCGAGATTTATTGGACCTTTCCCTATATCAGAAAGGATTAGAATGCTTTCCTGAGTAGTGCTACCGGATAACTTTGTGGGAGTCCATGATGTGTTTCATGTGTTCCATTTACCAAAGAATGTGCATGGTCACGATACTACCATGGATCCGAAGGCATTGGAAGAACTGGTAGCATAACCTCGCTAGACTAGGTCGTTGACAACCAGTGGGAGTTGTAGATAAAGATGAAAGGAAATTGAGAACTAATATGGTGAATCTGGTGAAAGTCCAGTGGACTGATCACGAAAGGTACTGCACATGGGAAACAGAAGACAGACTTAATGAGACCTATCTTGATTGCCTGTGGCATGATCTATATTACTTTATCAATTAGATACTAGTATGATACACTAGTATAAATAGCGTTGTTTTCTCGATCGCTTGTTGCTATGGTTATATGGTCCTTATGTAAATTTTAAGGATAAAATTCCCTAAAAGGGAGGATATTATATCCTTAATTTACAAAAGAAATTATTCTAGAATGTAATTAAAGGTGATTAAATAGGAATTATGTGGCAGACGAAAAATGAGATTTGTGCAGGAAAAATTAGAAGGTTGGCCCTTGGAATAAATAAGCTAAGCAAAATGTGCATAAGGATGAGAGATATGAAAAGGGAAAAGTTGGAACTTGTAGCCTTATATATAAATGTCATATTCTCCAATATTTCTATCATAACATTTAGTTCTAAAAACCTAGAAGAAAACTAAAAGAGAGGCCGACTATTAAAGCTAGGAGAAGAAGAAATAAAAATCTAGGATACTTAGAGCTTGGATAATTTCATCAGCAAATCTCACTACCTCTATCTGATCAAGGTGAATAACCTCTATCTTGATGCTATATGTTGGATTGAAATACCCATGACTGGCTTTATTGTATGTGATTAATGTACGGAACATGAATAGGTTCATAGGCCTAAAGATAGAGTTAGATGTGTCCAAATAACGTGAAATTTTGATAAGATGTGTGTTTAATGATAGTGGAGATGGATTTTGGATTTCAATGCTTGAACGAATTTGTTATGAGTCTCCAAAGGGAGTTTTCTTTAGGAAGGATTATACGTTAATCATGGTATTAACATTTGATATAATGTGTCTATGTATTTTATATTCTGGTATAGTACAAAGTACTCGAAAATATGTATACTTTGATCAGAATACTTTTTATAAATCAATATAATTTTGACAAATATAATGGAGCCAGTAAAATGATATGCTTTATAAAGTAATAAATTAGTTTTTCATAAATTTAGAGTCGGTGTCATATCGGAAGCATCTTCAGACAAATTTGAAAACACCCTTTGATAGCACTGAATGCTTGAAATATTACAAGTATAGTATATGAAGCATTCAGGCTTCCGCCTCTTTAATTTGATTTTGGAGTTGGCCTTGATATTTATAAATATTTAGGTTTTGGAAGATATCCAATCCATAGAAGGCTTTCGCCAGACTCCTTTAGCTAAGTCGAATGAATTCTTTCCCATAAAAGAAAGATTTTATATAAAAGGATTCTAAACTATGATTTTGTAAAGAATAGAGGCCTTCACTTGTACGTTTTTTGGGTAAACTCGGAAGGGGCTTACTTCCTTTTATCTTTTGAGGTTGTTGGCCCCATTCCTTGGGTCCTTTTGACGAAGTGATCTGCTAATAGGAAATATGTTATATAAACCAAAGCCTATCCTTCCAAAACCATCGAAGTCATTGCCTATGATGGCATGCCCTTATAAACCTATTTTCCATAAATTACTTCCTTCAACATAGATAAAGTCGATAAGGAATTTTTCTAAAACTAAAGGATTTGAGGCTCGCCTCTTTAGCTGTTGGCTCGGAAATGACGACAAGGAGAATTCTATCAAAATGTTTTCTAAAAAGGAATAGAGGTTCTGGATCTATTACCTGCTGTCGATTAATTGACGACATGCATTGATTATTGTTTGAAGCCAAAATGGTCACCCCTTTCATAATGAATCGAATATGGACTTTGACGCCTATGATCGAGTCGAAGGGGATTGGGAACGATACAGATTTCATACCCATTGAATTAGACGTTGATTGAATCCATAAAAAAAAGGGAGAATGTTAGAGCCTATATATTTGAATTTTGAAAAGACAACTCTATACATTCCAATATATGTAACACCCCGCATTTAGTAACAATTAAATAATCAAATAATGCATACATGTGTGTGTGTGTGTATATATATATATATGCACAGACATTTAAGAAGAAATGCAATGAAATTAATATGCATAATTTAAAAAGAAAAGAAAATTTTGAAGAGCTTCCATAATTTGGCTACGGGATTAGCGTCATTGCGTTCGTGGCGATTTTCTGGTCAATTTAGACCTATGGATTGTAGAAAAATGATTTAAGATGAAAGAGATATCTTTAAATGAAGTATTGTAACAAAACATGAAAATAAGGAAAAAGAAGGAGAATAATGAGTACCATTGCTTCTAAGATTATTAACAAAATACATCATAGCTCAGTTGGTTAAGGCATTGGATATGTAACCTAGAGGTCGGGAGTTCAAACCCTGGTGGCAACATAATTTTTGACTTTATTTTACAGAGGGAAAACTGAACATACAAATATACGTACATGTTCAAATTCAAAATTTGAATGGATAAGAACACACATATAAGGAAATAAAGAAAATATATGTATATATATGAGAATATATATGCATATATGTGCAGAAATATATGTATACAAGAGATAAAATTCAAGATAAGGCTACAATCGATGAAATATGGCAACAATCAAATAACGGTGCAACACCGTTTGAATTTTGAAAACAAAATGAAAGTTTTGCATATATATACGCATAAAATGAACGTTAGAAGAATTGTATACATACAAGAAAATTTCATGTGAATATAATGCATAAATAAATTCCAGGAAATTCTGAAATTCACAATTCAAACTTCTGCGCCAAAATAGCTCGTGGGACCCATAGAGGGTTGACCTAGGGGTCGACCCACCCATAGGGGGTCAATACCCCTATAGAGGGTCGACCTAGGGGTTGTACTTACCCCAGATCTGGCTAGATTCGTTTACGAATCTGGACTGTTTTCTTAATAAGGTTCGTTTGTGACTCAGCGCTGCGTGTATGATAAGATCCTGAACACCTATAAATAGGCTAGTAGAGCCTAGCTGAATCTCATATTTCTAAGACAACGCAGAAACTCTGCCATTCTTCTTCCTCCTCAAATCTCTTCAGAGAATTAAGATTATTAGTTTAGGAAAAATTCTAGATCAAGATCTGGAGGAAAAGAATCGACGTTAGTAAAAATGTGTTCAGATTCATATGCAAAGTGAGGTAATTTTCTAGATCTGGTCTATTCAATTTTCTTCCTCTTTCTTCCCTTTTTCTTTTAGTAAAAATTATGAACCCATGGTTGTTAGGTTCTGAACCCAATTAGAGGAAAAACCATGGAATGCTAGATCTGGACCAGATCCAGGATTCGAAAAGAAAACGAGGTGAGTGGATTTAAGTTATATCATTTTTGATAATGATATATTATCGTTTCACATTCCCCGTTATCGTACAAGGTGAATTTTCTAGAATAATTAAAAGTATTTAAATGTTATTATGACATGTTAATATATGATATGTTGAAATGTTAAACATATGTTAAAAGGATTAAAGTGATGAATATGACATGTTGGAATATTAATATGCAAAGATATTAATATGTTGGAAAATTCGTATGTTGAAATATAAACTTGTCAAAATATGTGTTGCAATTACTGTGGTTTCAATTCCATGTTAATTTATGACATTTATGTACATGGACCATTAACGGTAGAAACTGAGAACATTACATGTTAGTTTGTTTGATTTGAACAATTACATAATTAAACGATTACATGTTAGAATAGAATTTATTGTATTACACAGGTCGGGGGTTCGAACCCCGGCATAATTTTTGACTTTGTTTTACAGAGGGCCAACTGAACATACAAATATACGTACATGTACAAATTCAAAATTTGAATGGATATGAACACACATATAAGGAAATAAAGAAAATATATGTATATATATGAGAATATATATGCATATATGTGTAGAAATATATGTATATAAGAGATAAAAGTTCAAGATAAGGCTACAATCGATGAAATATGGAAAGAATCAAATAACGGTGCAACACCTTTTGAATTTTGAAAAAAATGAAAGTTTTTCATATATATATATACACGCATAAAATGAACGTTAGAAGAACTGTATACATATAAGAAAATTTCTTGTGAATATAACGCATAAATAAATTACAGAAAATTCAAAAATTCACAATTCAAACTTCTGCGCCAAAATAGCTCGTGGGACCCATAGAGGCTCGACCCACCCATAGGGTGTCAACACCCCTGTGGGGGGGGGGGGTCGACCTAGGGGTTGGCCTTACCCTAGATCTGGCTAGATTCATTTACGAATCTGGACTGTTTTCTTAACAAGGTTCGTTTGTGACTCAGCGCTGCATGTATGATAAGATCCTGAACACCTATAAATAGGCTAGCAGAGCCTAGATGAATCTCATATTTATAGGACAACGCAGAAACTCTGCCATTCTTCTTCCTCCTCAAATCTCTTCAGAGAATTAAGATTATTAGTTTAGGAAAAATTCTAGATCAAGATCTGGAGGAAAAGAATTGACGTTAGTAAAAAGGTGTTCAGATTTATATGCAAAGTGAGGTAATTTTCTAGATCTGGTCTATTCAATTTTCTTCCTCTTTCTTCCCTTTTTCTTTTAGTAAAATCTATGAACCCATGGTTTTTAGGTTCTGAATCCAATTAGGGGAAAAATCATGGAATGCTAGATCTGGACCAGATCCAGGATTCGGAAAGCAAACGAGGTGAGTGGATTTAAGTTATATCGTTTTTGATAATGATATATTTTAGTTTCACATTCCCCGTTATCGTACAATGTGAATTTTCTAGAATAATTAAAAGTATTTAAATGTTATTATGATATGTTGAAATGTTAAACATATGTTAAAAGAATTAAAGTGATGAATATGACATGTTGGAATATTAATATGCAAAGATATTAATATGTTGGAAAATTCGTATGTTGAAATATAAACTTGTCAAAATATGTGTAGCAATTACTGTTGTTTCAATTCCATGTTAATTTATGACATTTATGTACCTGGACCATCAACGGTAGAAACTGAGAACATTACATGTTAGTTTGTTTGATTTGAACAATTACATAATTAAACGATTACATGTTAGAATAGAATTTTTTGTATGTTAAAAAGAACATGCGACATAAAATGGTTAATATGATGACATGTAAAATATAAACTTGAAAGAATGGAAACACCTAAATTATATAGAAAATTTACAGCAAATAGGAAACTGTAAACGCGCTTAGACACGAGGTTTGATTACTCTTACGGTAGATGTCTGCCCGAAACCGCCCGACATATCCAACATCCACAAGTGGCAAACCTAATGTGAGGGGTCTAAGACATGAGGTTAAGTCAACTTGTGGTAGAAGTCTGGCCGGAACCACCCGGCAAATCCAGCATCCACAAGTATAGGCTTAATGTGAGAGGTCTAGTGCATAAATATATACATATATATAAATATATGTAAATAGCAAGACTGATAAACAACATTAATTGGAATTAATGGAAACAAATGGAATTTAATGAAAGGTGCAACAGTAAAAGGATTGAAATGAACGGGGAATGATAATAACCTATTATAAATAAATTACATTAATGATAATGTTGCATAATAGGTAGACTTGTCTTAGGGACAAGTGAAGACTATAACTTAGGTTATAATAAACTAGTAAGGAAATGAGATAACTGGTGAAATGAGATAATTGGCACTTAATTGTAAATTAAGTAATCAGTAAATGGGGAAACCTGAAACCCGTTATGTTGTAATAAACAGAGAAAAAAAGGGAAAATTTATGGAATGCATGTAACGACACGCATTTCGCCCGGCCCGATCGATCGCAAAATCGACCAAGACCGTTCAAAATCCGCATACGTTAACTTTGGGAATACAATACATTAGAAAAAAACAACAGACTTTTATTACATCATGATAATATAATATCAGAGTACAGAATATATCATAGTACATCGAAATTAAAATACAGCGGAAGAAAATTTTACAATAAATTTAATACAATACAGTGCAGCGGAAATAAAATAGATACAGCGGAAGACAACTATGCTCTGGACACAGCTTTAAGCTTCAATCCAGAATCCTGCTCAAGGAGTAAATATCTGCAAAAAGCTACTCGACTGCCCGTATGGAAAAAGAGGGCACCCGAGTTTGCAAAGGTGGAAACAAACAACGGGTCAGTCATGGGACTGGTGTGAGAATTCTTAACTAATTTCACTAATAGTAATAAAGCAAATCCAAGGACCACGCCGCTAACGCGGAACGGGTTTACTCCAATGGGTTGTCGTGCATAATTTAAAGTGACAAAACAAACAATAAGTAAATCGTAAAACAGCGCTATGCTTTTGAGAAAAATGGAATCACCATAAGACCCAAGTCCCATCACACAATACAACGTAAACCAGAGGATAGGGTTTTACCTTATGGTGATTAAACATGCTTGGTACGATAAAACGAATTTGATATTATTATTAGTGTATATAAGTTTTCAAAAACTGTTCAATCATAATGTATCAATCCTAGGACACATAGATACAATAATACTATGCTTCCATACTAGTAATATAATCAAATCCGCATGAGGTCGTATTGGAAATTGGGTTTCCATCATGAGTCAAGGCTAGGGAGGAGCTCCTTGCCGATTCGAGACACTCTAGCTAATGTCTCAGGATCCCCCGCAGTGAACCCTTGGAAAGCTGCAGGGCCGGTCCACCATACGAGTTGCGGATTAGTTATTCCTGAACACACGTTTCCCGGTCCTATAGGACCTATCATCCGAGGCGCGCCACATTCCATCATCCACATAAGTAAATATCAGCCAGTTTAAGCACCGACACCACTTCTAGCTAGAAAGAAACGTGCTGCTCTCCCTGCGTTCCCTTCTCCCGTTTTAGACTCAACCGGGTTGTGAGGCTCGCGAAGTCACGCTATACACAAAGCTTCGCCTAAACAGGCCGTCTTTGATCATCAACCACAAGGCCTGTTTTTCAACAAGAACCTTGATCTTTGCATCTTGGTATACACTGTCAATCCATATCATACTATTAATCTTTTGCCAATATATACAAACGGGTGTTAAGCAAGAGAATAAATTCTCCGCCACCAATCATTCATACATTCGGCAGAGAATCAATAAGTACAATATATAAAGGAGTACAATGTCAGACACACATTCCATTTATACTTATGCTCTGGGTCTGAGCGAAAGCCAAATCCATACAAATCAACACTATGTCCGGATAACTACCATCTTAACCCCGTCTTGGGAGCAAATCAATCAAGGGCCTTAACACTAGTTACCCATTTGATGTGAAGATCATCGGCCTTCAATCGCCGTCTTCAATTCTTCGAACGTCGTATCATTATTTGGAATGAGAGTAAACTCGGACTTTCCAAATAACTCCCGCATATATAAATTTGAAAACCATTTCATACCGTCATTAATAATTTATAACGATCTATCGCTATTTTTACTTTACATACACATCCTAAACATAACAATGTATATTTTACTCTTCCATTTTCCAGTTTACACCAAATGTATATTTGGTTTCATTATTTTTCTAATGAAAATCTATTCCTTATAAATGTAAATCTCTAATCTTATTATTTACATTGAAAAATGTAAATTTCTATATTTTTCTAATTACATATAAAGATGTAACTTCCTATTTTTCTTTTATTTATATTGAAAAATGTAACTTCTTTTTACCGCCTCTAAAATGACGATAAAAATATATAATTTTCATTCAATTCTTTTATCGCATCTAAAGTGACGATAAAAATATACATTTCATTTCTATTATTTTTTATTCACAATAAAAATGTAAACTTTTTCTTTTTAATATAATCTACATTAAAAATGTAAGTTATTTCTGTAATCTAATTACATTAAGAATGTAAACTTCTTTCTACTTTAACTTGATTACATAAGATGTAATTTTTCTCCTTTATCTTAATTTACATGATAAACATAAATTTTCCACTTTCAATCTGATTCACATGTAAATTGCCTTAATTACACAAAAATGAAATTTTATGTTCTCTAACTTAATTACATAAAAATGTAATTTTCTTCTAATTCTTATTTACATTAAGAAAATGTAAAACTTTTCTAATCCTTATCTTATTACATTAACAATGTAACTTTATTTTATAACAAACTTGGAGGTGAAAATACTTATTTCATTATTAACACATAACGGTGTGAAAATAACGTCAATTTCTAATTTATCCATTAATATTTTAATATGGGCCAGACCTCTTACATTAGGCCTGCAACTTGTGGATGCTGGATAGGCCGGTCGGTTCCGGGCAGACTTATCCCACAAGTTGGGCTTAACCTCATGTCTTGGCCCAATTTGTATTTGCGCACTTGGATCTCTCACATTAGGCCCAACGTTTGTGGCCGCTGGATATGCCAGTCGGTTCCGGGCAGACTTCCATCACAAATGTGAGCTAACCTCGTGTCCAAGTACAATTTTAATTAATCGTATAATTGTTCTACTAAAAATATTATTTCAAAATGTTTCTCATTTCAAAATACCTTAATTTTGGAATATTCTATATTTCCAAAATAACTTGATTTCAGTTACTATAACTTACCCTTTCAAATCTTAATTAATTACATAAAGATGTAATTTTCATTACATGGCAAAATCATATCTTAATTAATTACATAAAAATGTGATTTTCATTAACAATGCAATTTCCTACTTTTTAATTACATATAAAAATGTGATTATATTTAATGTGAATTCTTACTTTTTCCAATTACATATAATGTAATTCTCTTTTCTTTATCATCTTGATTACATAAAAATGTAATTCTCTTTCTGAGTTTCAACATTTTTATTTAACAGTGTATATTATTCTGAATAAAAGACAATTTTTATGTAACATGTCATTATTCTAGATAAATGACATTTTTATTTACATGACAATATTCCATCAAAATGACATATATATTTGTCATGACAATATTCTAACCAAATGACATTTTAATTCTAATATTTCTAATTTGACCAAATGACATGTTTACAATTCTAGCGACAAAATAAAAAGAGATTTTGTCTAACTTCTGTATTTCTAATGACAAATAAAAAGAAGTATTTATTTGTCTACATGTTTTCAACCTTGTATATGACAAATAAAAAGAAGTGTTTATTTGCATAACCTTTTTTTCATAAATGATATTCTCTAACATGGCATTTTTAATACAAACATAAATGACCTTTCCTAATATGGCATCTTATATTAACATGACAAATTTCCTCTAACATGGCACTAGTATAAATGCACGACAATTTCCCTAATATGACATTAGTGTAAATATATGACCATTTCCTCTAATATGGCATTATTATATTAACATGACATTTTTACCTAACATAACATTTTATAACAAACATGATATTTTTGTTCTAAAGCAACATTTTGTAACAAAATGTTATTTTCTTTCTAATGCAACTTTTTATACCAAATGTTATTATTTTCCAATGTCACATTAGTAAAAATGATATTTTTTTTACTAATGTTACACTTTATACCAGAAATGATGATATTTTTCTAATGTCATATTTCTATCTAAGATGTTATTTTTGTCTAACGCCACATTTTTATATTCATAATTTCTAATGAAAACATTACTAATGTAAACATATTTTCTAACGTAAACATATTTTCTAATGTAATCATTATTTTCTAATGTAAACATATTTTAACACAACGCTAAAATATGATCATTTTTCAAATAATTTAACACAGTGTTAAAATTTGATTCATTTTCAATAAAATGACATAACGACAAAATTATGTTTACATTCACTATATTGACACAACGCTAAAATATGATTCATTTTCAACTAAATTTACATAATGCTAAAATTATGTTCATTTCAACTAAATTTACATAATGCTAAAATTATGTTCATTTCAACTAAATTTACATAATGACAAAAATGTTTTCATATTTTAAAATGACACAATGCCAAAATTTATATGTTAACCTTTTTCTATATTTTCCTATATCGTATAAAAGAGTACTTCATATGTCAACATTTTTTTTCCTATGTAAACTAATGTCAAATAAAGGAGTATCTTATATGTTTACGTTTTTGTTTCATCTATTTTATTTCAATCAAAAGTGACATTTTGTTTTATCTAAACTATTTTAACAAAAGGGGTATTTTGTTAATTTATTATATTTTGGCAAAATGATAATCCTAATTCAAATTTGTCCATATTCATTTAACACAAACGTTGATTCTTGAAATAACAATTCCAACCAACACAACATAGTGATTTGGTTTAACACCAATTTTCAATTTACAACCCAATAACATGACATTGTGATTTGGTTTATCACACTTTTCAATTTACAAATCTAATAACATAACATAGACTAACAAACACAACATTGCTTTCAGATCTGAAATAGATCTAAAAAAAAAACTACATCCATCATAGACACAGATCTAAGCTATCACATAGATTCATGAACACAGATTTATAAATTAAGAAAAATAATTAAATTAAATTAAATTAAATTTTAAATTTAGAATTTATCACATAAGGCTTTCCACTCTACCCAAAAATTGAGACGAGCTCCAAGATTGTTCCAGTCCATCCCATAACGTAGATCACATCCTCAAGGTTCTAATGAATTTGATTTCGCTGAATTTTGACATCGTATAACAAAGTTACAATTTTTTATACGTTAGTACACATAAAAAAAACCGTTAACTAAAATAATTACAAAATTAATCGACCTTAGTAATAGGCTAATCATGTTTACACCGCTTGTTTTTGGTTCCTCATCCCGTCTTCTTCATCAGCCGATCAAACCCGTCTCATTTTGAAGAGCTTGAGGAGTACTTCAATTTGTGTTTTGGAATCAAGGCTAACTCGAAAGGAATTGAGAATTATTGAGGGGTGAAAAGGGGAGGATATCGGCCATTGATAAAGGAGGATGGCGGATGTCATATGAGAATTATGGTTTTGGTTTAATTTTAAGGTATTTATAAATTTATCTAATCCTCTTTTTTTATTTTTAATAAAATTAATTACTACATATTTTTATTTAGAGATGAAACTTCCCACCTCCTTTTGTCAAATGTAATCAATTAATGAGGGGGGAAGAGAAAAATGTTTCATTTCCTTTCTTTAAATTATTTAATAAATGAGGGTAGTTAGAGAAGGAAAATTTTCATTTCCTTTCTTTAAATTATTTAATTAACAGGGAGAATATTATTTGCATCAGTAGATGGTCAATTACATAAAATAAAGTGAGACATATATAAAAGTTAACATATATGATTAATTGGATTTCTCATTAGGATGCAACATTTCAATGAAATCAACAAGCATCATGATACAAGTATATACATAGCAAATGTTAAAGCATGTGTTTAATTTTTCTCCTCTTTTAACTTTTAAAGAAAGAAACTATTTTGTATTATCAGGATTTGAAATAAATAATAAGATTTTATTTCTTTTAAAAATAAATCTGTTATATCTTATATTTGAAATAAAATATTTTTATTTTCACTAATTTACAGGAAAGCCCCAAATTTGCTAATTAATAATTACTATGATTTGATAACAATCAATCTATATTACAATTTTAATTTATGTACGTTACAACAAAAATTAATATAAGTTAATTTGTAATTAATTTATGTTACAAACATAAGAAAGAAATTTAATATATTTATAACAATATAATGTCTAACTAGTGGTATATATATTTGGAGTTTGGAATCATTCAAACATGTGTAAATAGTAAATTTATAATGGAAGCAATGGAAGGAGAATGATACACTTTATAAATGAACGTTGCAAACGGAGAAGAATTAATAGAGCTAATGGTTAAATTGAGTAAGCAATCAATTAAGAAAAATTAATTAAGAAATGAATGGCATTAATTAATAAATTGAGTGGTTTAAGATACATACTTTTCAAATTGGAATTATGTAATGTTCCAATCCCTTAATCACAATAAAGACCCATTAAACCACTTTCTCCTATTCAGGCCCAATTCATTTCAATTCACAAAAGTTGTAATTCTATGTGTCATTTATTATTCAACAAAATGGATATTTTGTGCGTTATTCTAATTCTAACAAAAATGAATATTTTGTTTTGCAACAAAAATAATACTTTTTTTCTTTTAAACATTTTAATGTAAATAAAAATGATACATTATATTTCAATTGTGTAAATTAATGCGACACAACAATGGTTTTATTTTGCCTATATGACAAAAATGCAAACTTGTTTATATGACAAAAATGCAAACTTTTATTACCTTGAAAATGAAATCTTTTCATTTCAACAAAATGACAATGTATCTTTTTAATTTAAGCCCTTTTTTTATTTTGTAAAATATAAACTCTAAAATTGTATTTTTACTGTAAAACTTTTTATTCAAATTATATATATTTTCTTCTATTGTTTAATAATTATTTAAAATTAAAAATTTTAAATCTAGACTCAGTTTCAACAAAATTTCTAAAAAAATAAAATTCTTAATTGTTATTATTTCAAATAAATTATTTTAAATAACTGTAACAACTCGTATTTTTAAATAACATGTTATAACATAAACCAAGGCAGAATTAAATGATAAATTCTGAATCAAGGGAAACGGGCTGTGCCATTGCGTTCGTCTCGGAAAAATACATGAAATAGAGTCTGAGTTTTCGAAAATCGGAGTCCGTATGAAGAAGATATGGACGAACGAAGTTAGGCAGAAAAACCGAAAACAAGCAAAAATGCACTGGCGCACTTGTGAAGTGCGCCAGCACAAAAATACACTGGCGCACTTGGGAAGTGCGCCCGTGTCGAGCCAGAAACCTGCACAGCTTTCTGGCTTGACCCTGGCTGGCTTGGTGCACCTGTTTTGGTTCTCTGGTCTGTTCTGCTGGCCTATGACGATTTTTGATGGTTTAGATCTGAACTAGGGTTAATCCTATGGCCTAAACTAACCTAATCTTCTATAAAAAGACCCTAAGACCTAGCCTAAACCCTCATTAATCATTCCTACAACTAAACTATGCCAAAATGTTTCTTGATCATGGCCTCCATCTTCATATAATGGCCTCCATCCTCTTCATGAAAGTTTGAGTGTCCTAAGCTACTAAAAGAGCCACCTTTCTTCATCAAAACAAGGATCTTTCTTCATACAAATCAAAGGAGCTTCTTGTTTCTCAAGACAATTTGGAGCTTGTATTCATTTGGGGTTTTTAGAGTTGCTAGTGGCTTCGTCTCAATCTTATTTTATTTTATAAGTCTTCATAGCATTGTAAGCCCTATTCTACTCTTAGATTCTAACTATGAAGTTAAATATGACATGTTGCAAGTTTGAGTTTGGGCCTAAGTATGATTTGTGCTTTGATTCTATCATGTTATGCATAGATTTATTCTATGCATGTTTGTAAAGCTATCACCTTGATTTTGTGCATAGAAAGCTATGAGCTTTGATTCTATCATGTTATGCATAGATTTATTCTATGCATGTTTGTAAAGCTATCACCTTGACTTTGTGCATAGAAAGCTATGAGCTTTGATTCTATCATGTTATGCATAGATTTATTCTATGCATGTTTGTAAAGATATCACCTTGACTTTGTGCATAGAAAGCTATGAGCTTTGATTTAAAATGTTGCATAAAGCAACATAGAAACTCTCATAACCCTTATGTTATCTTGCATATGATGTCATATGCGAATCACTAGCTAACATCCTATGTCATTTATGACTATGTTTCACCTGTTATGCTAAAGTTGATATCATGCATGTTTTGAGGCTTATAATGTAATATGCAAGTTTATGAACACATTTGCCTCATATGCCACTATGTTTAACTTGTGGCCAAACCTTAACCCCTCATGTTCCTTAATATGCTTGTGGCCAAATCACCCTTATGCTATTATGCATGCTTGTGGCCAAATCACCCTTATGCTATTATGCATGCTTGTGGCCAAATCACCCTTATGCTATTATGCATGCTAGGGGCCAAATCACCCTTATGCTATTTGATATGTTTGAAGCCAAGTCACCTTTTATGCTATCATACATGTTGAGGCCATATGCTAGTATGTTGAACCCCTTTTGGCCTCAAATATCACATGTTTAACTTGTGATAGACTTTTCCATCTTATGCCCACCTTGTCATATTGTTATGTTCCCTCTTTGTTCTATTTGCGTTGATGCGAATTTACGTGCGATGGGAATACGTTATGGGTAGTTGGGAAAACTTAAATAACATGAAAACATGACTTGAAAATATGACATGAAAGTTTGACACGTGTTTATGCTTGAAAACATGAACGTGGACATGACATGTAGAAAACATGGAAGTGGCCAACTCGAGGTTGGGTTGAGTTTGTAGCATAAATCTACCCGGAACCGACCGGCTTAACTAGTAGCTACAAACAATAGGACCCAATGTGAGAAGTTGGTCATATTGCACTTAAAAACCCGAGGTTAGACTAAGTTGTGGTGTAAAGCTACCTGGACCCGCCCGGCTTAACTAGTAACCACAACAAGGTCTAATGTGAGAGGTTGGGGTGCATTAAGTTAATTAATGCCACATGGTAGGGTTAAGTCATGGACCACTTGAATACTTAACCAATTAAACATGATGTATTGATAGGGTTAAGTCATGGACTGCTTGAATACTTAACCAATTAAACCCGATGTATTGATAGGGTTAAGTCATGAATTACTTGAACACACTTAACCAACTCAATACATGGTTAGGATGGGGTTAACCACACTTAACCCATTTGAAATCCTAGTTGCGTGGTCCTTTTCAGCCGTAACCCACAAGAAGTATCATGGATACCCTGGACTAGGCTAGGGTGGGGCATGATTACTGGACTGATTGTAAGAGACCAAAAGAGACGGCTGAATGGTGCACCGGTTGTTCAGGCGGACCATGGTCGTGCACATTAAGTCCGGAGATGAACATGGGCACCAGTAGGATTAGACTGTGCGTGCTTGATTTGTGTCTGTGGTTTACACCTTAGGGCAGGATACACCCTAGGATGGACCTTGCACAGTTAACTACATTTCACGATTAAGCCGTATGACACCGATACACGACGAGCTAGGCTTATAGGGAGCCGATCGACTAGACCATGTAGTTGGACCTTGATTTAGGTCATCTCAAGATATTGGGCCAGCTTTGGGCTAATGGATCATTTCTTGTTTATACTTGACATGGATTGGAATACTAGTACACACTTGGTGCAACTTAACCTTGTATATGGGATGCCACACTTGATCTATCTTGTTAACTTTTCACCATGCCAGTTATCATCCTATGTTTCATCTCTGCTTTACATGTCGAGTTAACTTTATTAGTTTTTATACTAATAGTAGGTAGGACTTACCAGTCTTTTTGACTGACCCGTTTTCTTTCGCCTCTTTTCTTCCGTCCCCCCCCCCCCCCCCCAGGTTTACAGGGTGGCAATACAAGTACCTAGCTAGGATCTTTTGTTGCTTCTCTGGATAGCTCATGTACGGTTTGGACTTGAGCATGCTATGGCTTTATCCTACTTTGGGGATAGTTACTTTATGTTGTTTCCAGTTTTCAGTTTATGTTTTCTAGACTTTGTTTTGTTGGGAAATAATGACTCAGTACTTTGATGTAACTCGACTATGGTTTTGAAATGTTAGTTTTTACCCGCTGCTTTATTTACTCTGTTTTTACTCATATGTTCTGTCTTGTGATATCTGCATGCATGTTTAGCTCGTTTAACGCCCCTCCAAAGCCAGTGCGCTTGCAAGAGTGGCATTGGCGGAGGTGGGGTGTTACATTTGGTATCAAAGCATAAGGTTTACGAGATTGGACAAAAGGTTTTTAAAACTTACCTTTTGGAAAACTATTTTCAAAACCAATTAAGTAATTTTCCAAGAAAAGTCTAGTTTATTTTAAAGGCTATTCCCCAAAAGCCATTAGCACTGTCCTTTGTTTCCTCATTCTTAATCTATCTTTTTCTTCGTTTCAGTATGGCCGATAATTTTGCCATTCTGGAGGGCGTACCAGTACCTATTTGGTTTAGAAGGTACATGGAGGCAAGGGCGAATGAAGCCGGTCCCGCGGACATTCCTCCTCCTTCCCCCGTGGCTAACATTCCTCCTCCTCCTGTAGCTGATGTAACACCCCACCTCCGCCAGGGTGACTCTTGCAAGCACTCTGACTTTGGAGGGGCATTTGAATCAGGTAAACATGCATAATGATATATCAAGGCAGAACAAGAACATATGTATATATATAAATAGAGTAAATGACATAGATAAACAGCGGAAGATTTTAAACCATTTCAAAACAAGTCTGGTACAACATAGCTTTCCAAATAAACAAGTCTAGATAAAACAACATCAACCAAAATACTGGAATACATAAGTACTAATCCCCAAAAAAAGTGATAGCCATAGCTAGCTTCATGTCAAACCGTACATGAGCTGAATCCCACAAGCAAGCAATCCGAAATCCAAGCTAAGCTCCTGTATTCCCTCCCTGAGAACCTGGGGGGGGGGGGGAACGGAAGAAAAGAGGCGAAAGAAAACAGGTCAGTCAAAAAGACTGAGTAAGCCCTACTACAATCAATGTAAACTGATAAAGTTAACTGTCATGAGCAGCAGGAATGAACATAAGGATAACTACATACTGGCATGATAGATGAAGGTGTCATCGCATAATCAGGATTAAGGTTTTGCACCACAGGTGTACTAGCAAACTAACATGACTTGAATAAACAAGTATTGATCCCCTTGGCCCAAGCTTTGGCCCAATAACATGAAGTGACCCTACCACGAGGTCCAACCCAACGGTCTAGTCGATCGGCTCCCTAAGCCTAACTCGTCACGTGTTGGTGTCAATACGGCCCAAACATGATTGTAGTCGAACTGTGCCGGGTCCACCCGTCGGGTGTATCAAGCCCTAGGGTGTCAACCCCTGGACACCATAAACATGAGTGCACAGTCTCGATCTACCGGTACCCGTGCTTGTTTTCTCCGGCTACGGACTATGTGCACGACCAGAGTCCGCCCGGAACTACACCGGCGTACCACCCTGCCGTCGCTTTTGGTCGCTTACCTCCAGCCCAGTAATCGTGCCCCCTCCCTAGCCTAGTCCCTAGGGCCTTAATGATACAAACTTGGGATTATTGCGGAGTGGACCCCCATTGCTAGGATTTTTCTAGTGGGTTAAGTACGGTTTAACCCCTTCACTAATCATGAATTAACTTGGTTAAGTGTAACGATGAGTTCACGACTTAACCCCGATTAATCTACCAAGCCCAAATTGGTTAAGTATTAAATGGTCCATGACTTAACCCTAATCATGAGGCATTAATTAATTAATGCGCCTTAACCTCTCACATTAGACTTTGTTGTGGTTACTAGTTAAGCCGGGCGGGTCCGGGTAGCTTTACACCACAACTTGGTCTAACCTCGGGTCCAAGGTACAACATGACCAACTTCTCACATTGGGTCCTATTGTTTGTAGCAACTAGTTAAGCCGATCGGTTCCGGGTAGGTTTACGCTACAAACTCAACCCAACCTCGAGTTGGCCACACTTATCTTTTCTAAGTGTCATGTCCATCATGTCTCCAAAACATGTTACAAATTTTCAAGCAATTGGGTAGACCTAACTTAATAGGTATATTCCCAATGGGTAGACCTAACTTAATAGGTAAATTCCCAAGCTCATGTTTTTATGTCTTTTAAGTTTACCCAACCCCAAACGCAATCCCATCGCTTACATATCGCAATAGCGTATAAAGGATAGAAAGAGGGAACTTGGCATAATCATGACATAAAAATGTTAAAGCCACAAGTTTAACATGGTGGCATATGAGATGTTCATGTGTTCATACATTTGCATATTACATTTTTAGGCCCAAAAAGCATGCATAAAACCAAACTTGGCATGTTCATGATACATGGTGCTAAATGACATGTAGAAATGGCCATAAGTTCGCATTTAGCCTCACATGCAAGTTATCATAAGTGATATGATAACTTACATGTTGCCAAAATGCAACCTTTGGCATAAAGCTTGAAGCTTTATGTTCACAAACCCAAAATAAGCTTCCATAACATGATAGCATGAACAAAATGTTCAACCCAAACTTGCATAACATAACTTGGCATACTTGCATATAAACTTGCATATCACAACATGATAAACTTGCATATAAACTTGCATATCACAACATGATAAACTTGCATATAAACTTGCATATCACAACATGATAAACTTGCATATCATACATTTAACTTTAGAGTTTAAGTATGAAAGTAGAATAGGGCTTACTATGCTTAAGAAGTCACAAAAATATGACAAAGCCCTTATGAAATCAATTAAACCCAAAATGCAAGCAAAACCCTTGAGCCAAAATGATCAAGACTCTTTCTTTATGATGCAAATATATAAACTTGACTTGAATGCAAGCTAATGATGCTCATACAAGTTTGAAAACACTTGTATGCATGGAAAATCACTTAGGAATTTATTTAGGAATTTTATGAAGAGAGTGGAGGCCATGAGAGGATTGATTTTGTCATAGTTTAGTTGTATGAATGAATAATGATGATTTAGGCTAGGTTAGGGTCTTATTTATAGATTAGGCAAGTGTTTTAGGCCATAGGATTAACCCTAGATTCAATCCAAGCCATCAAAGCATGTCTTGGGGAAGAAGTCAAGTGTAGGAACCATCTAGGGCCTTTAGATTAAAGATGGACCATGAGAACCATTCAAATGCAAAATCTGCATTTGAGCGAATCGGCCCACGGGTTGACAGCCAAACACCCTGGATTAACCCCTAGTCGACCCAGCAGGCTTGGGTCGACCTCAAAAATCGGCCGGTTCGGTTATTCCCCTCTCCCGATTCGCTGTTTTGAACATTTTTGCATATTTATTTATTTAATTTTCAATTATATATATATATATATATATCAATATATATATATATTTCTCTGCGCAACCCATTTCACTTAATTAAGTATACTTTAATTTGGGAATTTTTTCGTGAAACTTCGCGAGGCCATATCTTGGTCATACGGACTCCGATTTTCGAAAACTCGGACTCTGTTTCGCGTATTTTTCCGAGACGAACGCAATGGCGTAGCCCGTTTCCCTTGATTCAGATTTTACAGTTTAATTCTGCCTCCATTTATGTCATAACATGTTATTGAAAATACGGGTTGTTACATTCTCCCCTCCTTAAAGGATTTCGTCCCCGAAATCTTCAGGTTAGGAAGAACGTATCCTACCATCCAATCGTCCATCTACTCAAAACATCATCCACGAGCAATCAATGTCCTTACAAGATTCTAAATGTTGTATGAACATATGCAAAGGTGTGTGTATATGTACTTATCTAATGCAAATATCATCAATGCAAATTATGTTAGTGAAATGAATCCATATGTATGCAATTTCTAACATAATGTATAACATCTATATGTGTGCACATAACATACACCCATATGCAACATCCATGTGATAACACCAAAAATTTTCATCCATGAATAAGCATAAACACTCATGCATATGCAATATGAGGAGTGTGTGAGCCGATCTTGTGCCTAACGTGTATAATGCATCCACGAGTAACCACTTGCAAACACTTGCAACCACTTGCATCCATCAAGCATAACATGTTTCAAACACATGTTTCATCCAAAGGGTTTCTACCTAAGGTTCTCATGACAAGATTAACACGATAAACTAAATAAACATGGATAGCAAAGAGAAAGATATGCTAATCAAAGAAAAGAGATTGAGAGTGTACCCTCAAAAAGGAATGGATAAAGCCCACGCATCTTCTCCTCGGTTTCCCAAGTTGCGTCTTCTTCGGCTTCACCCCATTGAACCTTCACCAACTTGACCTCTCGATTCCTTAGCTTCTTGGTCTCTGTCCCCAAGATACGAATCGGAGCTTTCCTCAGGGTAGCCTCTTTCTCCACTTCCACATCTACCAGAACACTCGGCTCAACAACCTCTGCTGATTCATGTAAACACTTCCTGAGATGAAAAACATCGTGCACTCCGGCAAGCTTCTCGGGCAACTTCACTCTATAAGCCATCTTCCCGATCCTCTCTATAATAGGGAATGGTCCAACAAACCTCGGTGCTAACTTCCCAACGGCTCCAAATCGAACCACATTCCGCAAAGGAGAAACCTTTACGAAAACCATATCCCCAACATCAAACTCCAAATCAGATCTTCGCTTATCAGCATAGGATTTCTGTCGGTCTTGGGCCGCTTTCATCCGTCTCCGAATCAACTCGATCTTCTCGGATGTATCTCTGATCATATCAGGCCCAAGTATAAGCTCATCTGTAGTCTCCCACCAACATGTAGGCGACTTGCACGGCCTCCCATATAAAGCTTCGAATGGTGCCATCCCTATGCTTGCCTGATAACTATTATTATATGCAAACTCAACAAGAGGAAGATGGTCTTCCCAAGTACCACCAAAATCCAGAATACAAAGCCTCAACAGATCCTCGAGTACCCTATTCACCCTTTCGGTTTGACCGTCCGTCTGTGGGTGATAAGCAGTACTTAGATTCAACCTCGTGCCCATGGCTTCTTGCAAGCTATTCCAGAACTGACTTGTAAAGATTGGGTCACGGTCACTGACTATACTAGAAGGGACTCCATGTAGTCTCACAATCTCACGAAGATATACAGACGCTAGCCAAGATGCGGTCCTCTTGCTCTTCACCGGGATGAAATGAGCACTCTTCGTAAGTCTATCTACAATAACCCAAATGCTCGTATTCCCTTTCCTTGACCTTGGTAGCCCATCAATAAAATCCATGGAGATACTCTCCCACTTCCAAAGTGGAACGTCTAGAGGATGCAATAGCCCACCGGGCTTCTTCGACTCAGCTTTAACTTGCTGGCAAATGATACATCTAGAGACAAACTCTGCCACATCCTTCTTCATCCCAGGCCAAAAGAAAATACGCTTCATATCTTTGTACATCTTATCCCCGCCTGGATGTATAGTTAACTTAGAGCGATGCGCTTCCTCAAGAACTTTTCTTACTAAATCTTCTACCATGGGAACACATAACCTTCCATCTCTCCTCAGCCAACCCTTGTCATCAACAGAATATCGAGCGAGATGACTAGACGTCTCTCCTCGAATCAGCTTATCCATAATCTCAACTATCTGAGGGTCTTCTCTCTGCGAAGCCCCAACTTGATCAAGGAGGGTAGGCCTGAGTTCCAGAGATGCTAAAGAACCGGTCATCGAATCAACCGCCAAAGAGAAATCAAAGGTTGCCACATACTCTAAATTCTTCATCTCAACGAATAGAGGACTTAGGGTCAACCTTCTTCTACTCAATGCATCAGCTACCACATTTCCCTTGCCAGGGGTATAAGCTATCTCAAAATCATAGGACGCCAAGAATTCCATCCATCTTTGTTGCCTCAGATTCAGATCCTTCTGAGAAAAGAGATACTTCAATGACTTGTGATCGGTATAAAGCTCAAATCTTTCTCCCAAAAGATAATGGCGCCAAGCCTTGAGTGCATATACTATTACTGCCAACTCTAAGTCATGAGTGGGATAATTCTTCTCATGCACTTTGAGTTGTCTACCGCCAAAGCATATCACCCTTCCCTCTTGCATAAGAACAGCTCCTAACCCCGTGCCACATGCATCGGTGTATACTGTAAATAACTTCCCTCCATCGGGCAAAGCTAGAACAGGTGCTGATGTGAGGGCTCTCTTGAGCTTCTGGAAAGCAAGCTCACATTCTATGCTCCAAGCAAAAACTAAATTCTTCTTTGTCAATTTAGTGAGAGGAGCGGAAATCTTCGCGAAGTCCTTGATGAACTTCCGGGAAAAACCCGCAAGACCTAGAAAACTTCTCACTTCGGTTGCATTCCTTGGAGTCTTCCAATCCTGAACTGCAACCACCTTAGCGGGATCCATCGCTAAGCCCTGCTTAGACACTATATGCCTAAGGAATCTAACTTCCCTTCTCCAAAAGTGACACTTGGAGAACTTGGCCTTCAACTGATGCGCTCTAAGCGTATCCATCACCTCCACGAGATGCCTTGCGTGCTCTTCCTCATCCTTAGAGAAGATCAGAATGTCATCTATGAAGACCACGACAAACTTGTTCAAGAACTCCCTGAACACCCTACTCATCAAGTCCACGAAATATGCGGGTGCATTAGTCAAGCCGAACGGCATGACAAGCCATTCGAAGAATCCATCCGGAGTTCTGAACGCAGTCTTGTCTATACTATCCTCAGCTACCCTGAGCTGATGGAATCCAGTAGCAAGATCAAGCTGAGAGAAAACAGAAGCACCGACAAGCTGGTCAAAGAGATCATCGATCCTCGGTAACGGGTGTCTGTTCTTCTTAGTCAGCTTATTCAACTCCCGATAGTCAACACAAAGTCGGAGAGACCCATCTGCCTTGGTAGCAAATACCACAGGCGCTCCCCACTTAGATATACTTCGTCTAATGAAGTTCTTTTCAAGCAACTCTTTTACTTGCTTGCTTAGCTCCCGCCTTTCACGCGGAGCCATGTGCCGAACAGGCAAAGAAACCGGCTTTGCATTATCCACCAGATAAATGCGGAAATCAATCTCTCGCTTAGGGGGCAACCCCCTAACCTCATCAAAAACATCCGGATACTCTCGAACCACTCTCACAGACTGAAGAGTTTCCACTGACGAGTCAAGTGATTCCAGATAGCATAACATGACGGGACCTCTCGGATCACAAGAAATCTCTAGGGTGTTTCCGAGGCAAGTCACGAGCCTCACAACCCTATGCTCACAATCAAGAATGACTCCATATCTGGACAGCCAATCCATGCCCAATATCAATCCGTATCCCCTGAAACCAAGAACATATGCACTGCACAAGAACTCTACACTCAGTATAGAGATCCTCAAATCCCCACATATCATAGACAAATGGGCGGAACCCCCAATAGGATTTGAGACACAGACGGGATCATCTACCAAGCTAGTACTAAGGTGCAAACTATCAACAAGATCAGATGAGATAAAGCTATGCGATGCACCAGAATCAAACAAGGTACGAACTGGAAAATCAGAAATATATACAAGGCTCTCAACAGAAATACTACCTCGATCGGGAACTGGAGCGGTAGTGAGAGCATGAACTTACCCTCCTGAAGGTCCAGCATGCTGAGTCTGACCCTGGCCTTGCCCCTGTTTCTTCGGGCAATCCTTGCTGAAATGTCCAGTCTTACCACATAAAAAGCATTCACCATTATTCCTTTTCCTCTTCTTACAATCCTTAATAAGATGCCCAACTGAACCGCAATAATGGCACTTCCCCTTGTTGTTCTTGCACTTGTTGTTGTTCCCTTTGTTGCCTTGACTCTTCTTCTTGTTCTGATTGCCTTGACTGCTTTGACCACTTGGATTACCCTGATTTCCTTTTCCCTGGGAATCAGTCTTCTTGGCTTGAGTATCATTTTTCTTGACATCCCCCTGAAGTAACGCCATATCAACCAAGCTCTCAAACGTGGCCCCATGAGGAATATGTGACATAGCCAATCCCTGCAACGGCTCATTCAACCCTCTAGCAAAACGAAGAGCCTTCTTCTGAGGAGTATTCACCATATCCAAGCCAAAACGAGCTAACTGATTGAACTTGTTCACATATTCTTTGACAGACATATCTCCTTGCTTCAAAGCAATAAACCTTTCCATTTGCAAATTCTCTTCGGCAGAAGATAGAAACTTAAGCATGAACCTTGCCCTGAAATCGGCCCAAGTCTCAACAGGCCTAGTACCATTGGTGACTTCCCACCAATAAGCGGCTTCATCCTTCATAAGCCAAACCGCCAACAAGATCTTCCTCTGATCATCTAACCCAAAGATGGCAAATAAATCCTCGGTCTCTTTCAACCAATTTCTGGCCTCTACAAAAGTCTCAGTGCCTTGAAAGTTCTTGCCACCCATTGCTTTGAAATCTTTGCAAGTCTTTGCGAAGTCCACTTGAGGATGCTGAGGGGGAGGAGGAAGAGGAACCTCAGCGATAGGAGGAAGAGGAACATTAGCGACAGGAGGAGGAGGAATATTAACTACTGGAGGAGGAGGAGGGACATCTGCGGGGCCGGCTTCGGTCGCCCTAGCCTCCAAAAGTCTCCTATACCAAACAGGTACGTGCACTCCCTCCGGAATAGCAAAGTTATCGGCCATACTGAAAACGAAGAAAAAGACAGATTCAGAATGGAGAAAAACGAAGGAATTTTGCTAATGGCTTTTTGGGGACTAGCCTTTAAAATAAACTAGACTTTTCTTTGGAAAATACTTTATACTTGGTTTTGAAAATAGTTTTCCAAAAGTTTTCTAAAAACCTTTTTGTTCCTTCTCGTAAACCATATGCTCTGATACCAAATTGTAACACCCCACCTCCGTCAGGGTGACTCTTGCAAGCACTCTGACTTTGGAGGGGCGTTTGAATCAGGTAAACATGCATAATGATATATCAAGGCAGAACAAGAACATATGTATATATATAAACAGAGTAAATGACATAGATAAACAGCGGAAGATTTTAAACCATTTCAAAACAAGTCTGGTACAACATAGCTTTCCAAATAAACAAGTCTAGATAAAACAACATCAACCGAAATACTGGAATACATAAGTACTAATCCCCAAAAAAAGTGATAGCCATAGCTAGCTTCATGTCAAACCGTACATGAGCTGAATCCCACAAGCAAGCAATCCGAAATCCAAGCTAAGCTCCTGTATTCCCTCCCTGAGAACCTGGGGGGGGGGGGGAATGGAAGAAAAGAGGCGAAAGAAAACAGGTCAGTCAAAAAGACTGAGTAAGCCCTACTACAATCAATGTAAACTGATAAAGTTAACTGTCATGAGCAGCAGGAATGAACATAAGGATAACTACATACTGGCATGATAGATGAAGGTGTCATCGCATGATCAGGATTAAGGTTTTGCACCACAGGTGTACTAGCAAACTAACATGACTTGAATAAACAAGTATTGATCCCCTTGGCCCAAGCTTTGGCCCAATAACATGAAGTGACCCTCATACGAGGTCCAATAACATGAAGTGACCCTACCACGAGGTCCAACCCAACGGTCTAGTCGATCGGCTCCCTAAGCCTAACTCGTTACGTGTTGGTGTCAATACGGCCCAAACATGATTGTAGTCGAACTGTGCCGGGTCCACCCGTCGGGTGTATCAAGCCCTAGGGTGTCAACCCCTGGACACCATAAACATGAGTGCACAGTCTCGATCTACCGGTACCCGTGCTTGTTTTCTCCGGCTACGGACTATGTGCACGACCAGAGTCCGCCCGGAACTACACCGGCGTACCACCATGCCGTCGCTTTTGGTCGCTTACCTCCAGCCCAGTAATCGTGCCCCCTCCCTAGCCTAGTCCCTAGGGCCTTAATGATACAAACTTGGGATTACTGCGGAGTGGACCCCCATTGCTAGGATTTTTCTAGTGGGTTAAGTACGGTTTAACCCCTTCACTAATCATGGATTAACTTGGTTAAGTGTAACGATGAGTTCACGACTTAACCCCGATTAATCTACCAAGCCCAAATTGGTTAAGTATTAAATGGTCCATGACTTAACCCTAGTCATGAGGCATTAATTAATTAATGCGCCTTAACCTCTCACATTAGACTTTGTTGTGGTTACTAGTTAAGCCGGGCGGGTCCGGGTAGCTTTACACCACAACTTGGTCTAACCTCGGGTCCAAGGTACAACATGACCAACTTCTCACATTGGGTCCTATTGTTTGTAGCAACTAGTTAAGCCGGTCGGTTCCGGGTAGGTTTACGCTACAAACTCAACCCAACCTCGAGTTGGACACACTTATCTTTTCTAAGTGTCATGTCCATCATGTCTCCAAAACATGTTACAAATTTTCAAGCAATTGGGTAGACCTAACTTAATAGGTAAATTCCCAATGGGTAGACCTAACTTAATAGGTAAATTCCCAAGCTCATGTTTTTATGTCTTTTAAGTTTACCCAACCCCAAACTTAATCCCATCGCTTACATATCGCAATAGCGTATAAAGGATAGAAAGAGGGAACTTGGCATAATCATGACATAAAAATGTTAAAGCCACAAGTTTAACATGGTGGCATATGAGATGTTCATGTTTTCATACATTTGCATATTACATTTTTAGGCCCAAAAAGCATGCATAAAACCAAACTTGGCATGTTCATGATACATGGTGCTAAATGACATGTAGAAATGGCCATAAGTTCGCATTTAGCCGCAAGTTATCATAAGTGATATGATAACTTACATGTTGCCAAAATGCAACCTTTGGCATAAAGCTTGAAGCTTTATGTTCACAAACCCAAAATAAGCTTGCATAACATGATAGCATGAACAAAATGTTCAACCCAAACTTGCATAACATAACTTGGCATACTTGCATATAAACTTGCATATCACAACATGATAAACTTGCATATAAACTTGCATATCACAACATGATAAACTTGCATATCATACATTTAACTTTAGATTTTAAGTATGAAAGTAGAATAGGGCTTACTATGCTTAAGAAGTCACAAAAATATGACAAAGCCCTTATGAAATCAATTAAACCCAAAATGCAAGCAAAACCCTTGAGCCAAAATGATCAAGACTCTTTCTTTATGATGAAAATATATAAACTTGACTTGAATGCAAGCTAATGATGCTCATACAAGTTTGAAAACACTTGTATGCATGGAAAATCACTTAGGAATTTATTTAGGAATTTTATGAAGAGAGTGGAGGCCATGAGAGGATTGATTTTGCCATAGTTTAGTTGTATGAATGAATAATGATGATTTAGGGTAGGTTAGGGTCTTATTTATAGATTAGGCAAGTGTTTTAGGCCATAGGATTAACCCTAGATTCAATCCAAGCCATCAAAGCATGTCTTGGGGAAGAAGTCAAGTGTAGGAACCATCTAGGGCCTTTAGATTAAAGATGGACCATGAGAACCATTCAAATGCAAAATCTGCATTTGAGCGAATCGGCCCACGGGTTGACAGCCAAACACCCTGGATTAACCCCTAGTCGACCCAGCAGGCTTGGGTCGACCTCAAAAATCGGCCGGTTCGGTTATTCCCCTCTCCCGATTCGCTGTTTTGAACATTTTTGCATATTTATTTATTTAATTTTCAATTATATATATATATATATATCAATATATATATATTTCTCTGCGCAACCCATTTCACTTAATTAAGTATACTTTAATTTGGGAATTTTTTCGTGAAACTTCGCGAGGCCATATCTTGGTCATACGGACTCCGATTTTCGAAAACTCGGACTCTGTTTCGCGTATTTTTCCGAGACGAACGCAATGGCGTAGCCCGTTTCCCTTGATTCAGATTTTACAGTTTAATTCTGCCTCCATTTATGTCATAACATGTTATTGAAAATACGGGTTGTTACAGCTGAGGTTCTCCTCCTCCTCAGCATCCACAAGCGGATTTCGCGAAGGTTTGCAAGGACTTTAAGGCGATGGGTGGCAAGAATTTTATTGGGACAGAGACTTATGTGGAGGCAAGAAACTGGTTAAAAGAAACTGAAGACCTCCTTGTTATCTTGGATATAGGAGACCGTAGGAAAGTTCTGTTGGCGGTATGGTTATTGAAAGAGGAAGCTGCATATTGGTGGGTAGTCACCACCACTACTAGGCCAATTCAGACTTGGGATGACTTTAGGAGAAGGTTTGGACTGAGGTTTCTATCATCGACAGAAGAGAACCTTCAGATGGAGAGGTTCCTATCTCTAAAGCAAGGGGACATGACAGTTAGGGAATACGTGGATACGTTTAATCAACTTGCTCGGTTCGGTCTAGACTTGGTTAACACAGCTCAAAAGAAGGCCCTACACTTTGCTGTAGGATTGAACGAGCCATTGCACGGTTTGGCCATGTCTCACATACCCATGGGGGCGACCTTCGAGAGTTTGGTGAATATGGCCCTGCTTCAAGAGGAAGATAAAAGTGGCAAGAAGGAGGTCAAGGCAAATGAGTCTCAAGGCAAGAAGGTAGATTCCGGAAAAGGAGGCAAGAACCACAACAGCAAGGACAACAAGTCGAGAGAAAGGAGGAAGTGCAACTTCTGTGGGATCACTGGGCACATAGCCAAAGACTGTAGGGAGAAGAAAAGGAAGTTAGGAGAATGCTTTCATTGTGGAAAGTCTGGACACTTTAGTAAGGATTGCCCGAAAAAGCGAGGACAAGGGAAAAGGCAAATTCAGCGAGCAGGACCCTCTGGAGGGCAGTAGCAGGCTCTCCTCGCTCTTCCAGCTTTTGATCGAGGTAGTGTTTCTATAAAAAGTCATGTTTACATTTCTGATTTCCCTGTTCGCACCTTATTTGATTCTGGCGCATCGCATAGTTTTATTTCTGATCTTGTTGAAAGTTTGCACCTAAGTACTAGTCTAGTTGAGGATCCCGATAGAGTTTCAAATCGAATTGAGGGTTCCGCCCATCCATCTGTGATTTGTGTGGATTTGAAGATTTCTATCGTGAGCGTAGAATTCATGTGTAATGCTTATGTTCTCGGGTTTTCGGGATACGGGTTGATTTTGGGCATGGATTGGTTGTCCAGTTATGGAGCCATTCCTGATTGTGAGCATAGGGTGGAGAGGCTCATGACTTGCCTCGGTAATACCCTAGAAATTTCTTGTAAACCTCTGGATCCCGTCATGTTATGTTATCTTGAATCCCTCAACTCGTCTATTGACAACCTTCAATCTGTGAGGGTGGTCCGAGAATATCCTGATGTTCTTGATGAGGTGAAGGGGTTACCCCCTAGAACCGAGATAGACTTCCATATTTATCTGGTAAATAACGCCAAGCCAGTTTCATTGCCTGCTAGGCACATGGCCCCGCGAGAAAGAAGAGAGCTTAGCAAGCAAATCAAGGAGTTGCTTGAGAAAAATTTCATTAGGCGAAGCATTTCGAAATGGGGTGCTCCGGTGGTATTCGCTACTAAGGTAGATGGTTCGCTTCGTCTATGTGTTGATTATCGTGAGTTGAACAAGCTGACAAAGAAGAATAGACACCCGTTACCGAGGATTGATGATCTCTTTGACCAGCTGGTTGGCGCTTCTGTTTTCTCTCAGCTCGATCTAGCCACCGGATTCCATCAGCTTAGAGTGGCTGAGGATAGTATTGATAAGACTGCGTTTAGGACTCCAGATGGATTCTTTGAATGGCTAGTCAAGCCGTTCGGTTTGACTAATGCACCCGCATACTTTGTTGATTTGATGAGTAGGGTGTTCAGGGAGTTCCTTAACAAGTTTGTAGTTGTTTTCGTGGATGATATTCTGGCCTTCTCTAAGGACGAGGAAGAACGTGCTACACACCTCAAGGAGGTTATGGATACGCTTAGAGCTCATTAGTTGAAAGCCAAGTTCTCTAAATGCCATTTTTGGAGAAAGGAAGTTCGGTTTCGTGGACATATAGTTAGGATGAAGGTGTCCACTTAGTTGACCAAACTTTTTGGGCTTTATGGGATATGGGTCATAGTTGATAGACTTACGGAAAGTGCTCATTTTATTCTGGTGAAGAGCAAGAGGACCGCATCATGGCTAGCATCTGTTTATCTTCGAGAGATAGTACGATTGCATGGAGTTCCTTCTAGCATAGTCAGCGATCGTGACCCAATCTTCACTAGCCAATTTTGGAATAGTTTGCAAGAAGCGATGGGTACGCGATTGAATCTAAGTACGGCCTATCACCCACAGACGGATGGCCAAACCGAAAGGGTTAATAGGGTACTAGAAGATCTGTTGAGGCTATGCATCCTTTACTTTGGTGGTACTTGGGAAGATCATCTTCCTCTAGTGGAGTTTGCTTATAATAACAGCTACCAAGCAAGCATAGGGATGACACCATCCGAAGCTTTATATGGGAGGCCGTGCAAGTCACCAACATGTTGGTGGGAGACGACGGATAAGCTTATACTTGGGTCCGATATGATACGGGACACATCCGAGAAAGTTGAATTGGTGAGAAGACGGATGAAGACGGCCCAAGACAGACAGAAATCCTATGCAGACAAGCGAAGGATGGACTTAGAGTTTGAAGTGGGAGATATGGTCTTTGTGAAGGTGTCTCCTTTGCGTCATGTAGTTCGATTCGGAGCAGTTGGGAAGTTGGCACCGAGGTTCGTATGGCCCTTCCCTATCATTGAGAGAATTGGGCAAATGGCATATAGAGTGGAATTGCCCGAGAAGCTGGCCGGAGTGCATAACGTCTTTCATGTCTCGCATCTCCGGAAGTGTTTGCACAGATCCGCCGAAGTGGTTGAACCAAGTATTCTTGAAGACATGGAGGTAGAAAAAGAGGCAACCTTGAGGCGAGCTCCGATTCGTATCTTGGGAACGGAGATCAAGAAACTGAGGAATCGAGAAGTCAAGTTAGTAAAGGTTCAGTGGAGTGAAGCCGATGAGGATGCAACTTGGGAAACCGAGGAGAAGATGCGTGGGCTTTATCCATTCCTTTTTGAGGGTACATCCTCAATCTCTTTTCCTAGTTAGCATATCTTTCCTTTGCTATCCATGTTTATCTTGTTATCACGTTAACCTTGTCATAAGAACCTTAGGTAGAAACCCTTGGATGAAACATGTATTTGAAACATGTTATGCTTGATGTTTGCAAGTGGTTGCAAGTGTTTGCCAGTGGATACTCGTGGATGCATGATACACATTAGGCACTAAGATCGGCTTACACACTTTCATATTGCATATGCATGAGTGCTTATACTTATTCATGGCTGAAACTTGTTATGCTATCACGTGGATGTTGCATATGGATGAATGTTATGTGCACTCATATAGAGATTATGAATTATGTTAGGAATTTGCATACATATGGACTCATTTCACTAACATACTTTGCATTAAGGAGGTTTACTGAATCAGTAACCGCCTGATTTTCGCATTAGATAAGTACATATACACACACCTTTGCATATGATCATACAACATTTAGAATCTTTTAAGGACAATGGCTGCACGTGGATGATGTTTTGAGTAGATGAATGATGGATGGTAGGATATGTTCTTCCTAACTTGAAGATTTCGGGGACGAAATCCTTTAAGGAGGGGAGGATGTAACAACCCGTATTTTTAAATAACATGTTATAACATAAACCAAGGCAGAATTAAATGATAAATTCTGAATCAAGGGAAACAGGTTGTGCCATTGCGTTCGTCTCGGAAAAATACATGAAATAGAGTCTGAGTTTTCGAAAATCGGAGTCCGTATGAAGAAGATATGGACAAACGAAGTTAGGCAGAAAAACCGAAAACAAGCAAAAATGCACTGGCGCACTTGTGAAGTGCGCCAGCACAAAAATACACTGGCGCACTTGGGAAGTGCGCCCGTGTCGAGCCAGAAACCTGCACAGCTTTCTGGCTTGACCCTGACTGGCTTGGTGCACCTGTTTTGGTTCTCTGGTCTGTTCTGCTGGCCTATGACGATTTTTGATGGTTTAGATCTGAACTAGGGTTAATCCTATGGCCTAAACTAACCTAATCTTCTATAAAAAGACCCTAAGACCTAGCCTAAACCCTCATTAATCATTCCTACAACTAAACTATGCCAAAATGTTTCTTGATCATGGCCTCCATCTTCATATCATGGCCTCCATCCTCTTCATGAAAGTTTGAGTGTCCTAAGCTAGTAAAAGAGCCACCTTTCTTCATCAAAACAAGGATCTTTCTTCATACAAATCAAAGGAGCTTCTTGTTTCTCAAGACAACTTGGAGCTTGTATTCATTTGGGGTGTTTAGAGTTGCTAGTGGCTTCGTCTTAATCTTATTTTATTTTATAAGTCTTCATAGCATTGTAAGCCCTATTCTACTCTTAGATTCTAACTATGAAGTTAAATATGACATGTTGCAAGTTTGAGTTTGGGCCTAAGTATGATTTGTGCTTTGATTCTATCATGTTATGCATAGATTTATTCTATGCATGTTTGTAAAGCTATCACCTTGACTTTGTGCATAGAAAGCTATGAGCTTTGATTCTATCATGTTATGCATAGATTTATTCTATGCATTGTTGTAAAGCTATCACCTTGACTTTGTGCATAGAAAGCTATGAGCTTTGATTCTATCATGTTATGCATAGATTTATTCTATGCATGTTTTTAAAGATATCACCTTGACTTTGTGCATAGAAAGCTATGAGCTTTGATTTAAAATGTTGCATAAAGCAACATAGAAACTCTCATAACCCTTATGTTATCTTGCATATGATGTCATATGCGAATCACTAGCTAACATCCTATGTCATTTATGACTATGTTTCACCTGTTATGCTAAAGTTGATATCATGCATGTTTTGAGGCTTATAATGTAATATGCAAGTTTATGAACACATTTGCCTCATATGCCACCATGTTTAACTTGTGGCCAAACCTTAACCCCTCATGTTCCTTAATATGCTTGTGGCCAAATCACCCTAATGATATTATGCATGCTTATGGCCAAATCACCCTTATGCTATTATGCATGCTTGTGGCCAAATCACCCTTATGCTATTATGCATGCTTGTGGCCAAATCACCCTTATGCTATTATGCATGCTAGGGGCCAAATCACCCTTATGCTATTTGATATGTTTGAAGCCAAGTCACCTTTTATGCTATCATACATGTTGAGGCCATATGCTAGTATGTTGAACCCCTTTTGGCCTCAAATATCACCATGTTTAACTTGTGATAGACTTTGCCATCTTATGCCCACCTTGTCATATTGTTATGTTCCCTCTTTGATCTATTTGCGTTGATGCGAATTTACGTGCAATGGGAATACGTTATGGGTAGTTGGTCAAACTTAAATAACATGAAAACATGACTTGAAAATATGACATGAAAGTTTGACATGTGTTTATGCTTGAAAACATGAACGTGGACATGACATGTAGAAATCATGGAAGTGGCCAACTCGAGGTTGGGTTGAGTTTGTAGCATAAATCTACCCGGAACCGACCGGCTTAACTAGTAGCTACAAACAATAGGACCCAATGTGAGAAGTTGGTCATATTGCACTTAAAAACCCGAGGTTAGACTAAGTTGTGGTGTAAAGCTACCCGGACCCGCCCGGCTTAACTAGTAACCACAACAAGGTCTAATGTGAGAGGTTGGGGTGCATTAAGTTAATTAATGCCACATGGTAGGGTTAAGTCATGGACCACTTGAATACTTAACCAATTAAACACGATGTATTGATAGGGTTAAGTCATGGACTGCTTGAATACTTAACCAATTAAACCCGATGTATTGATGGGGTTAAGTCATGAATTACTTGAACACACTTAACCAACTCAATACATGGTTAGGATGGGGTTAACCACACTTAACCCATTTGAAATCCTAGTTGCGTGGTCCTTTTCAGCCGTAACCCACAAGAAGTATCATGGATACCCTGGACTAGGCTAAGGTGGGGCACGATTACTGGACTGATTGTAAGAGACCAAAAGAGACGGCTGAATGGTGCACCGGTTGTTCAGGCGGACCATGGTCGTGCACATTAAGTCCGGAGTTGAACATGGGCACCAGTAGGATTAGACTGTGCGTGCTTGATTTGTGTCTGTGGTTTACACCTTAGGGCAGGATACACCCTAGGATGGACCTTGCACAGTTAACTACATTTCACGATTAAGCCGTATGACACCGATACACGACGAGCTAGGCTTATAGGGAGCCGATCGACTAGACCATGTAGTTGGACCTTGATTTAGGTCATCTCATGATATTGGGCCAGCTTTAGGCTAAGGGATCATTTCTTGTTTATACTTGACATGGATTGGAATACTAGTACACACTTGGTGCAACTTAACCTTGTATATGCGATGCCACACTTGATCTATCTTGTTAACTTTTCACCATGCCAGTTATCATCCTATGTTTCATCTCTGCTTTACATGTCGAGTTAACTTTATTAGTTTTTATACTAATAGTAGGTAGGACTTACCAGTCTTTTTGACTGACCCGTTTTCTTTCGCATCTTTTCTTCCGTTCCCCCCCCCCCCAGGTTTACAGGGTGGAAATACTAGTACCTAGTTGGGATCTTTTGCTGCTTCTCTGGATAGCTCATGTACGGTTTGGACTTGAGCATGCTATGGCTTTATCCTACTTTGGGGATAGTTACTTTATGTTGTTTCCAGTTTTCAGTTTATGTTTTCTAGACTTTGTTTTGTTGGGAAATAATGACTCAGTACTTTGATGTAACTCGACTATGGTTTTGAAATGTTAGTTTTTACCCGCTGCTTTATTTACTCTGTTTTTACTCATATTTTCTGTCTTGTGATATCTGCATGCATGTTTACCTCGTTTAACGCCCCTCCAAAGCCAGTGCGCTTGCAAGAGTGGCATTGGCGGAGGTGGGGTGTTACAATGTCCAAAACTCATTAAAATAACTTAAAATAAAATTTTAAATTGGCCCCAAAATTCAGGGTTATTACAGTCTCCCCCACTTAAAAACTTTTCGTCCTCGAAAAGGAACAAAGCCCAAAAGTGTTTAATTATCCTACTCAATTTTTCATTCTTTATTATTCATTCATTGGTTTAAATAATTTTATAGTTAAACTAATAATTACACTACACAACCATCAATTAATTAGTTGATTAGCTTTTAAATATTTATAACGTTTATATATTCAAAAATCATATTTTCTAAAATAGATTGTAGTTACAAATCCGTGTATTATAAGCTTGTTACTCTCAACTCATTCTAGGGAATTACTAACCCCATCTCTAATGAGTTTTCTCATTCTAGGATACTACTGATCCTATCTCTAATGAGTATTATTATTGGATATTACTAATCCAATCTCTAATGAGTCTTTTTTTCAGTTCTAACGAGTTGTATCCCAAAGATTTGAGCTAACCAAAGCTCTGATACCAACTGCAACGACATGCATTTCGCCCGGCCCGATCGATCGCAAAATCGACCAAGACCGTTCAAAATCCGCATACGTTAACTTTGGGAATACAATACGTTAGAACAAAAACAGCAGACTTTTATTACATCATGATAATATAACATCAGAGTACAGAATATATCAGAGTACATCGAAATTAAAATACAGCGGAAGAAAATTTTACAATAAATTTAATACAATATAGTGCAGCGGAAATAAAATAGATACAGCGGAAGACAACTATGCTCTGGACACAGCTTTAAGCTTCAATCCAGAATCCTGCTCAAGAAGTAAATATTTGCAAAAAGATACTCGACTGTCCATGTGGAAAAAGAGGGCACCCGAGTTTGCAAAGGTGGAAACAAACAACGGGTCAGTCATGGGACTGGTGTGAGAATTCTTAACTAATTTCACTAATAGTAATAAAGCAAATCCAAGAACCACGCCGCTAACGCGGAACGGGTTTACTCCAATGGGTTGTCGTGCATAACTTAAAGTGACAAAACAAACAATAAGTAAATCGTAAAACAAGACTATGCTTTTGAGAAAAATGGAATCCCCATAAGACCCAAGTTTCATCACACAATGCAACGCAAACCAGAGGATAGGGTTTTACCTTATGGTGATTAAACATGCTTGGTACGATAAAACGAATTTGATATTATTATTAGTGTATATAAGTTTTCAAAAACAGTTCAATCATAATGTATCAATCCAAGGACACATAGATACCATAATACTATGCTTCCATACTTGTAATACAATCAAATCTGCTTGAGGTCATATTGGAAATTAGGTTTCCATCATGAGTCAAGGCTAGGGAGGAGCTCCTTGCCGATTCGAGACACTCTAGCATATGTCTCAGGATCCCCCGCAGTGAACCCTTGGATAGCTGCAGGGCTGGTCCACCGTACGAGTTGCGGATTAGTTATTCCTGAACACACGTTTCCCGGCCCTAGAGGACCAATCATCCGAGGCGCGCCACATTCCATCATCCACATAAGTAAATATCAGCCAGTTTAAGAACCGACACCACTTCTAGCTAGAAAGAAACGTGCTGCTCTCCCTGCATTCCCTTCTCCCGTTTTAGACTCAACCGAGTTGTGAGGCTCGCGAAGTCACGCTGTACACAAAGCTTCGCCTAAACAGGCCGTGCTTTGATCATCAACCACAAGGCTTGCTTTTCAACAAGAACCTTGATCTTTGCATCTTGGTATGCCACACTATCAATCCATATCATACTATTAATCTTTTGCCAAAATATACAAAAGGGTGTTAAGCAAGAGAATAAATTCTCCGTCACCAATCATTCATACATTCGGCAGAAAATCAATAAGTACAATATATAAAGGAGTACAATGTCAGACACACATTCCATTTATACTTATGCTCTGGGTCTGAGCGAAAGCCAAATCCGTACAAATCAACACTACGTCCGGATAACTACCATCTTAGCCCCGTCTTGGGAGCAAATCAATCAAGGGCCTCAACATTAGTTACCCATTTGATGTGAAGATCGTCGGTCTTCAATCGCCGTCTTCAATTCTTCGAACGTCGTATCATTATTTGGAATGAGAGTAAACTCGGACTTTCCAAATAGCTCTCGCATATATAAATTTGAAAATCATTTCATACCGTCATTAATAATTTATAATGATCCATCGCTATTTTTACTTTACATACACATCCTAAACATAACAATGTATATTTTACTCTTCCATTTTCCAGTTTACACCAAATGTATATTTGGTTTCATTATTTTTCTAATGAAAATCTATTCCTTAGAAATGTAAATTTCTAATCTTATTATTTACATTGAAAAATGTAAATTTCTATATTTTTCTAATTACATATAAAGATGTAACTTCCTATTTTTCTTTTATTTATATAGAAAAATGTAACTTCTTTTTACCGCCTCTAAAATGACGATAAAAATATATAATTTTTATTCAATTCTTTTATCGCATCTAAAGTGACGATAAAAATATACATTTCATTTCTATTATTTTTTATTCACATTAAAAATGTAAACTTTTTCTTTTTAATATAATCTACATTAAAAATGTAAGTTATTTCTATAATCTAATTACATTAAGAATGTAAACTTCTTTCTACTTTAACTTGACTACATAAGATGTAATTTTTCTCCTTTATCTTAATTTACATGATAAACGTAAATTTTCCACTTTCAATCTAATTCACATGTAAATTGCCTTAATTACACAAAAATGAAATCTTATGTTCTCTAACTTAATTACATAAAAATGTAATTTTCTTCTAATTCTTATTTACATTAAGAAAATGTAAAACTTTTCTAATCCTTATCTTATTACATTAACAATGTAACTTTCTTTTATAACAAACTTGGAGGTGAAAATATTTATTTCATTATTAACACATAACGGTGTGAAAATAACGTCAATTTCTAATTTATCCATTAATATTTTAATATGGGCCAGACCTCTCACATTAGGCCTTCAACTTGTGGGTGCTGGATAGGCCGGTTGGTTCTGGGCAGACTTATCCAACAAGTTGGGCTTAATCTCGTGTCTTGGCCCAATTTGTATTTGCGCACTTGGACCTCTCACATTCGGCCCAACATTTGTGGCTGCTGGATATGCCGGTCGGTTCCGGGTAGACTTCCACCACAAATTTGACCTAACCTCGTGTCCAAGTACAATTTTAATTAATCGTACAATTGTTCTACTAAAAATATTATTTCAAAATGTTTCTCATTTCAAAATACCTTAATTTTGGAATATTCTATATTACCAAAATAACTTGATTTCAAATACTATAACTTACCCTTTCAAATCTTAATTAATTTCATAAAGATGTAATTTTCATTACATGGCAAAATCATATCCTAATTAATTACATAAAAATGTGATTTTCATTAACAATGCAATTTCCTACTTTTTAATTACATATAAACATGTGATTTTATTTAATGTAAATTCTTACTTTTTCCAATTACATATAATGTAATTCTCTTTTCTTCGTCATCTTGATTACATAAAAATGTAATTCTCTTTCTGTGTTTCAACACTTTTAATTAACAGTGTATATTATTCTGAATAAAAGACAATTTTTATGTAACATGTCATTATTCTAGATAAAGGACATTTTTATTTACATGAAAATATTCCATCGAAATGACATATATATATTTGTCATGATAATATTCTAACCAAATGACATTTTAATTCTAATATTTCTAATTTGACCAAATGACATGTTTACAATTCTAGCGACAAAATAAAAAGAGATTTTGTCTGCATACAAACTTCTGCATTTCTAATGACAAATAAAAAGAAATATTTATTTGTCTACAAGTTTTCAACCTTGTATATGACAAATAAAAAGAAGTGTTTATTTGCATAACCTGTTTTTCATAAAAGACATTTTCTAACATGGCATTTTTAATACAAACATAAATGACCTTTCCTAACATGGCATCTTATATTAACATGAAAAATTTCCTCTAACATGGCACTAGTATAAATGCACGACAATTTCCCTAATATGACATTAGTGAAAATAAATGACCATTTCCTCGAATATGGCAGTATTATATTAACATGACATTTTTACCTAACACAACATTTTATAACAAACATGATATTTTTGTTCTAAAGCAACATTTTGTAACAAAATGTTATTTTCTTTCTAATGCAACTTTTTATACCAAATGTTATTATTTTCCAATGTCACATTTGTAAAAATGATATTTTTTTTTACTAATGTTATACTTTATACCAGAAATGATGATATTTTTCTAATGTCATATTTCTATTTAAGATGTTATTTTTGTCTAACGCCACATTTTTGTATTCATAATTTCTAATGAAAACATTACTAATGTAAACATATTTTCTAACGTAAACATATTTGCTAATGTAATCATTATTTTCTAATGTAAACATATTTTAACACAACGCTAAAATATGATCATTTTTCAAATAATTTAACACAATGTTAAAATTTGATTCATTTTCAATAAAATGACATAACGACAAAATTATATTTACATTCACTATATTGACATAACGCAAAAATATGATTCATTTTCAACTAAATTTACATAATGATAAAATTATGTTCATTTCAACTAAATTTACATAATGCTAAAATTATGTTCATTTCAACTAAATTTACATAATGCTAAAATTATGTTCAATTCAACTAAATTTACATAACGACAAAAATGTTTTCATTTTTCTAAAATGACACAACGCCAAAATTTATATGTTAACCTTTTTCTATGTTTTCCTATATCGTATAAAGGTGTACTTCATATGTCAACATTTTTTTCCTACGTAAACTAATGTCAAATAAAGAAGTATCTTATGTTTACGTTTTTGTTTCATCTATTTTATTTCAATCAAAAGTGACATTTTCTTTTATCTAAACTATTTTAACAAAAGGGGTATTTTGTTAATTTATTATATTTTGGCAAAATGATAATCGTAATTCAAATTTGTCCATATTCATTTAACACAAATGTTGATTCTTGAAATAACAATTCCAACCAACACAACATAGTGATTTGGTTTAACACCAATTTTCAATTTACAACCCAATAACATGACATTGTGATTTGGTTTATCACACTTTTCAATTTACAAATCTAATAACATAACATAGACTAACAAACACAACATTGCTTTCAGATCTGAAATAGATCTAAAAATAACTACATCCATCACAGACACAGATCTAAGCTATCACACAGATTCATGAACACAGATTTATAAATTAAGAAAAATAATAAAATAAAATAAAATAAAATTTTAAATTTAGAATTTCTCACATAAGGCTTTCCACTCTGCCCAAAAATTGAGATGAACTCCAGGATTGTTCCAGTCCATCCCATAACGTATATCACATCCTCACGGTTCTAATGAATTTGATTTCGCTGAATTTTGACATTGTATAACAAAGTTATAGTTTTTTTATACGTTAGTACACATAAAAAAAACCGTTAACTAAAATAATTACAAAATTAATCGACCTTAGCAATAGGCTAATCATGTTTACACCGCTTGATTTTGGTTCCTCATCCCGTCTTCTTCATCAGCCGATCAAACCCGTCTCATTTTGAAGAGCTTGAGGAGTACTTCGATTTGTGTTTTGGAATCAAGGCTAACTCGAAAGGAATTGAGAATTATTGAGGGGTGAAAAGGGGAGGATATCGACCATTGATAAAGGAGGATGGCGGCTGTCATATGAGAATTATGGTTTTGGTTTAATTTTAGGCCCTTTTTTTTAATTTTTAATAAAATTAATTACTACATATTTTTATTTAGAGATGAAACTTCCCACCTTTCGTCTAATGTAATCAATTAATGAGGGGGGAAGAGAAAAACGTTTCATTTCCTTTCTTTAAATTATTTAATAAATGAGGGTAGTTAGCGAAGGAAAACTTTCATTTCCTTTCTTTAAATTATTTAATTAATAAGAAGAATATTATTTGCATCAGTAGATGGTCAATTACATAAGATAATGTGAGACATAGATAAAAGTTAACATATATGATTAATTGGATTTCTCATTAGGATGCAACATTTCAATGAAATCAACAAGCATCATGATACAAGTATATACATAGCAAATGTTAAAGCATGTGTTTAATTTTTCTCCTCTTTTAACTTTTAAAGAAAGAAACTATTTTGTATTATCAGGATTTGAAATAAATAATAAGTTTTTTTTTCTTTTACAAATAAATCCGTTATATCTTATATTTGAAATAAAATATTTTTATTTTCACTAATTTACAGGAAAGCCCCAAATTTGCTAATTAATAATTACTATGATTTGATAACAATCAATCTATATTACAATTTTAATTTATGTACGTTACAGCAAAAATTAATATACGTTAATTAGTAACTAATGTATGTTACAAACATAAGAAAGAAATTTAATATATTTATAACAATATAATGTCTAACTAGTGGTATATATATTTGGAGTTTAGAATCATTCAAACATGTGTAAATAGTAAATTTATAATGGAACCAATGGAAGGAGAATGATACAATTTATAAATGAACGTTGCAAACAGAGAAGAATTAATAGAGATAATAGTTAAATTGAGTAAGCAACCAATTAAGAAAAATTAATTAAGAAATGAATGACCTTAATTAATAAATTGTGTGGTTTAAGATACATACGTTTTGAAATTGGAATTATGTAATGTGTGAATATAAAAAGGAAACATAATAATGGAGAAATAGGGATGAACCATTTTATATATATATATATATATATATATATATATAATGTTCCAATCCCTTAATCACATTAAAGACCCATTAAACCACTTTCTCCTATTCAGGCCCAATTCATTTCAATTCACAAAAGTTGTAATTCTATGTGTCATTTATTATTCAACAAAATGGATATTTTGTGCATCATTCTAATTCTAACAAAAATGAATATTTTGTTTTGCAACAAAAATAATACTTTTCTCTTTTAAACATTTTAATGTAAATAAAAATGATACATTTCATTCTCTTTATTGTAAACAAAAATTACAGTGCAAACTTTTTAATGTAAATGAAATGATACATTATATTTCAATTGTGTAAATTAATGCGACACAACAATGGTTTTATTTTGCCTATATGACAAAAATGCAAACTTGTTTATATGACAAAAATGGAAACTTTTATTACCTTGAAAATGAAATCTTTTCATTTCAACAAAATGACAATGTAACTTTTTAATTTAAGCCCTTTTTTTTATTTTGTAAAATATCAACTCTAAAATTTTATTTTTACTGTAAAATTTTTTATTCAAATTATATATATTTTCTTCTATTGTTTAATAATTATTTAAAATTAGAAATTTTAAATCTGGACTCATTTTCAACAAAATTTCTAAAAAAATTAAAAATTTAATTGTTATTATTTAAAATTAATTATTTTAAATAACCAAAACTCCTTAAAATAACTTAAAATAAAATTTTAAATTGGCCCCAAAATTCAGGGTTGTTACAATGCAAGAAGTGGTACTTAATTATAAATTAAGTAAATCTGTAAACTTGGAAATCTGAAATGTGCTGATAAGAATAACATGTTAAGGCATGTCCTAGGGACAAGTGGGGAATATAACACAAGTTATATTTATGGAAAGGAGACTTATTAGTAAACCTTAGTTAAGATAACTAAGTTAATAAGTAAACAACGATAAGTTGTAGTGACAGTATAAGATGAAATTATGATTAAATAAGAAAGAATGAGGCAAACTTATGAAATGAAATAAGTTACATTTAATCATAAATAATGGCTGACATGTTAAATAGAAAACACATGAATTGAGATATACTTAATTACATATTAAGTAGAATATGTTATTGTAACTTTGAAATCAACAAGAATATAAAGGGATTGTGGATTACAGACCTTGGATCAGAATCTAGAGAATAACATGTTGTTGGCTTATTAATAAACTTAAATGGGTTAAGTTATATGACTGAAATTAATAAGCAAGAGAAACTTGGTAACTTGAATAAGAAGTCAATGTGAATGGGAATAAACAAGTTAAATGGAAACCTGATGAGGTAAAGCAAGCGCATAAAAGAATGTTTAGACATAGGGTCTAATAACATATTAAGATGAGGCGCTTGGACCAGTTCGCACGTTTGAGGGTGAATAACCCAATGGGGTTGATCATCGTGGAGTCATGAGGGACAACGGGAGCACACGCTTATCTAATTATTCTGTCGGTTCCGAAGGACTGGAAGCGGAAACACGCGGCTTCCTGAGATACGTAAGGTGCTCCTAGTAGTCCTCTGTGCGGCGGCAGATGCTTAGGCTTTGCTCGCAAAGGTTGGGTATGCGCGTTACTACCAGGTGGGTGGGCCTTGACTGCAAAAGTAGCTTTGCAGTCAGAATGTTGTGACGTGGTGACACTAGGGTGATTCGACAATCGCCTCAATGGGAAGCGAGCTCAGGACCAACAAAGATAGTAGATCGGCGGGTACCCGTCATCGGTAGCCAGAGGGATGCAAAAAGATTAGAGCTAAACTCGATAGACCATTCACCTTTCACTATCTTGGTACAGTGGTTGAGGGGAAATGCCAACTGGATGTTTAGATTGTATTTTAGGGCCAAGTCTCTTAGCTCTTGTAGTCTCTACCAGTTGAGGGAGGGACCGAGGTTTGGCCATAGCCACCATGAAAAACAAACCCTAGGAATATCTGTATTTTGAGGCTCCTAAAGGCGGGCCTGTAAAGATATGGAAAAGCTCCCGATCGAGTTCCATGTTTTTTGTATAGCCTTGCCATGGAACTTGGTGCAAGTTATGTGCGGTTAAGCATCGAATACAATTGACGATACGCATGTGAGAAAGTCTAGATATATGCATGTCAGTTTTGTGTGGTGTTTCGTAGACTTGAGGGCATTACTCTGGTATGGAATCTGATTCGATCGAAGGTGGCAGTCTGTACGCTTACGTAGCATAGTAATGAAAGATATATGCAGAACGTAACATTGTTATGAAGAGATCCATACGTCATTCCGGCGTAGGATGAGGGACTATGTTCATTTCTGTGGCATTACGGTGGAGACCGTGCGAGTGGGGTATCATGGGGTGTACCTCAATATTGAGGGTGTAACTACATATATGTCGTATTAGGTTAATCCACTGGGAAGTAAACGGGTACGACGTATGTGTAAGCCTTGAGTGTTGTTAACCCAAGTAACCTAATAAATAAGAAAATGTGATTGAAAGGTATATGTAGGATTATCCAAAGTGTGGAGTTTAAATCCAGTCACCAGAACTTGTATTCTGACCCCCTCCTCATAACATACTCGCAGGTTAGATTTGTTGCAGAGATATGATAGCTTTGGATACTGGTTAGGCAATATTACAGTAAGGCTATACTTTGATTATAGTATACTTTATCCATTCCGTTGTGAGATATTTTCTAAGCTCTGATATATTTTATATCTTTGTCTTTTCTGTAGGATACCAGAGCAACCAACACGGGTTTTGATGGATTAGAATTTTGAAAAAAAATAGGTCTGTCTAATTTGGGTTGTTACAATATATGTTATGCAAGTTGATTTTTAGGGATAATAATCGATGGATGCTATGGAAAACTAATAAGGCAGATTGCTCAGTGATTGAAGGTTAAGTAAAGTATACTCAACATGTTCTATAAGCCTTACTCTTAAGATTTTCTTTCATGATGGAACACACATGAACTTTTTTCATTACGTTCAAAATTAGTTTGATCATTTTGAAAACAAATAAACATGTTTAACGAAAAAAATCCTATTATATTCCGGTTTTTAGAGGGAGTCATAGGTTTGATTGAAAAATGTTTGATTAAAGGGATTTTTGACTACTTCATCTTTGTTTAAAACCCTATAAGAAAAGACACATGGAACATGTTTTTGGACATCTAAAAGCTTATAATTTTACATTTTTCAAAAACATAGGTGTTTAGACATCTAAAAGAATTAACTTGACCTCCAACTTCAAATTTAGATGTCAGATTAGTTCTTCCAAACATCTAAACAACATTAAATTAAAAAAAATTCTGCCTAAAATATAGAAATTTGAAGGTCTGAACTCAAAATTCAAGCATTTGACTTCCTACCATAACTATTTTTTACTCTTTTTGTAGATAATTACAATTTTTCTACTGGTAATATATTTCAATTAGATCTTTCCAAAACTACAAATAGAAGTTGTTTTCAAATTTTTAAAATTATCTTTCTAACTTTGTTTCCTATGCTCCAAATTTTATGAGAATTCAAAAGCATTCAAAAATATGCTTTTACTTCTTAAATTTCGTAAGTTCAAATCATAATCATAAAAAAAAAATTATACGAAAAAGTCACCAAATGTGGTTTATCAGTGTTATTAAATAACACAACAAGTTTGATTATATTTTATTAATGTTAAGGATCTTCCAGCAATGTGTTGAAGTCGTAGTTGGTTATACACACGCTCTTGCAAAACTTGTTCAGGCCCAGGATTTAACATAAGATGAAAGTTTGAATCAGTAAAAAAAATCATTGGTGCAATCATTCAATTTCCTACTCTTCATTTACTAGATTGCATATATATGTTGTTTAAAATATATTATTCACATTACTATTTTTGTAATGACCCAAATTTTAATGAATCGATATTTAAATATTGATCGTTAATTAATCAAGTGACGGTTCCAAAAGGTGAATTTTCACAAACAATCAAATCTAGACATGATACTAGTTCCATTGAGTTTGGAATCTTGGTTGCATGGAGAAAACCTATAAGTATCGCTATATTTCGAGATCGTAAGATTTTAGGGTCAAAATCATCTTGAAATATGTGTAAAATTGTCAGTCCGGGCCATAATCTTGGATTTCTTGCGTTGGACTCATATTGATGAGATTTACGCTGTGGAGTATGTTTGGAATGATTTGGTTGAGGTGATTGCTATTATCTCTCACTTTACTATAGTTGTTCGTATTGTATAAAACTGTGTTTTCAACTAAGATAAACTATAAACGTGATTTCTAAAATAATAAAATCTTGCTAATAATTTTATAATGGATTAAAGAGTGTTTTTAAATGATTTAATATTAAATATCACATTTTATCCTATTTATACATTATATAGATTTTGCTAGATTTAGGACATTTTGTCACATATCCCACTTTAGTTGTCATAGATAGATTTTTTTATCCCATTGAAGATACAATGGATGTTTGTATGTGTTTTTGATATTTATATGACTATTGATTGCATGGTTGCTTGTTTGCATAGTTTAGTTCCGTACGTTCTTTATTGACGATCTAGGATTAGGATAGATTCATGTAAATCCTAGATTCACGTAAATCCTAGATTCACATGAAGCTTCTGAATGTGTATATCAACCGGGAGCGGTAGATGGATTCGAAAACAAGTTGGGTTTCGAGACGAATATTAAATGTGTTGATTAGATGAGTATTTAGGTAATTATGGTTAGATACATGATCTGAGTGGTCATTAGTGAGTGAGTGATCAATATTGACTACTATTGACAGTTAAAAGTGATCGCAAACACTCAAGATTTCCAAGGCAGTGAAAATAAAGTTCTAGAATGGAATATGAGATATGCGGTATAAGTATGCATGAGAAAATGCTAAAGAATGGTCACATCGTATTTAAAGTGGTTTGGCACGTTGGAGCCTACGTGCACTCTAGAAGTTTAGTATTTTATTACTTCACTTTTACATATTACAATGTGAAATCGGTATATAACTGAGTGTACGATAACTAGGGTAATTTCAAATGTTATAGTGAGCAATCCCGAGCGCTATGCTTGGAAAGGTGGTAGCAGGCTATGCTTCATGATCCAAACTCTTGGAAGGAATAAGGAGCCTTCACGAGTCCATGAGTCTAAGTTAAGTAGGGATCAGGAGGCTAGTATATTCTCATGGGGCTATCCTGGCCGTGGTAGAAAGGAGGTCCAATGATGAATTTTGTTCCTTCTTCCCGAAATGCCAAGGCAGCCCAATATGTTCCAAGCATCCAAGAAGATGGTTCTTTTTCTTCCTAGAGTAATGGAAGGTGCTAAGGAGGTTGTAGGAGAGTTATCTCTCCCTTAGGAAGCCATGGGAGAAATGATCCAACCAAGATCCAACCCTCTTCATGCTGGAGAGTGAGGGTATTTATAGGAGAAGAACTGGAAGAGGAGAAGGTAGGAGAAGGTGAGGAAGTCGGGTCCCACCGCTATATTTCGTATCCCGGGATTCTTACCGATCCCGGGATCGATTCAACTTCACGGATTTGGTTTTCTCCATCGTTTTGTTTCTTAACTTTGAAACTCCTAGACTTTGTATCCTTCTAATTTGTTGGATCTACAATCTTCGTACCTTCGAGTTCTTGGTGTTCTAGTATCTGGGAATTTCATGATTTCGTATCTGCGAAGTGGAAGTTATGGGATACAAAATTGGTCGAGACACATGAGATACGAGAAACAAGAAGACATGGGATATGAAATTGGAAGAGCGGAGCAGGATGCGAAACAGTGGAGTGGAAAAGGTGATACGAAAAATGACTTAGGGGTTTTGAGGAAGTGCAACATGCGGGTTATAAAGTAGGGAAACTTATCTAGGGGATACAAAAATGGACAATGAGGAAGTTTTGAGGAGTTGTGAGGTCAGGATACGATTTGATGACGAGGCTCAATTCCGATCTTGAAGTGTTGGTCCACTTTCAATTTGGTCGATCCAAAATGCCTATTTTTTTGCAACTCCATCCATACTCGGGCTTTGATTGCTTTGACAACGCTTCTGGGCCGTTAATCCTCGCAATGGGCTGAGTCATGTGGGATTGAACTGCTTTTTGAGAACTGGGTCAAAAGGTCAGTTAACACTAGCCCACAAAGGATGTCTTGTGATTATGTGACGTGCTTTAGGACAATCCAAGTATTCAGGAGAGCCGGAAATGTCTCCCAATAGCATCGAGTGACTGGTCATGAACTTTTCATTGAGGCATGTTGATGGAAACACGAAATTCCAGCACCATTGAGTTTTCTAAGTACTCGAACTGGAATTTTTTTCTACCACCTAAAGGAATGTCCATTTCCTATAAACTAAAGAAATTAAACATTAGTGGTCGACACTAGCTTACGTAGGAATGTAAATGCGTCATTGTCGGCATGGTGTCAATGATTTCATGTGATACGATAAAAGTATGAAATGGGTAATATGACATTTAGATGGCATGCTGTGGGCGTGCGAGCATGCAAGTTAGCTTCCGAAAAGTTATCGAATTAGAATTCAATCGTTCGACGTGTACCCTTAGATCATTTAAATTCGTGAGTATGCTATTGGTTGACGACTCGAGTTGGTTTGGACGATCGAGATTCTGAAAGCATGTGTGCATGATTGTTGTCTCAGCTTGGATACGCAATCGGCGAAGTTGGTTATCGAAACGTTCTCGAAATGGGGCTTGAACATTTGACGTGGTCCATGGAATCATTTAGATTCATAGGTCCAGCTTGTTCAACGATTCGAGTCGATTTCGATAGTCGAAGCTTAGATAACTAGTATATGAAATCGTCGTTGTAGTTAAAGTTAAAAAATATGTTATTAATCCTAGAGTGTTCAAGTCCTCCCTCCTCCCCTTCTTCTTCCTCCCTTTTTATGGGGATTGCTATCGATCTGGCTACTTCGAATTTTTTCTAATTTTCCGAAAGTCCTCCCACCCTCTATATAAGCCTGCTCCAAATTCATACTCCTCTTGTTTGCCTTATTTCATATCCGTTGACTCGTAAATTTTTTGAGAACCCAAGAAAATCTCGAACTCCATCGCCTCGCTTCGTTCAGGTGGGATTCGAATCGATTCTCGAATAGGCTCGATTTTGATTTGAGGACAGTGTAGCGTTGGGCCTGATGGCCAGTGATATGGCCATGGAAGTGACGTAGAGGACAGTTGTGGGAGTACAAAATCATGGTCATGGAGGTGACTACGAATCGGACTGTGGGTTTGGGGTGTCTAGCCAGATAGTGGGGTACGAAATAGCGATTTCGTATCCTAAGATTTTGGCCGAAACTCGGTTCCACATGGTGATTTCGTATCCCCGATGAGCGAGAGGTGGGAAGTGAGGGATGGAGAGGAAGTAGGGACAGAATTCACCAAGGGACGGGATATAAAATTTCTCTTCATATCCTATGAGGCTTGGTCATTTTTTCACCATGTCGTGGGATACGAAAATGAATTTTTCTATTTGAAACTTGGTAAAAGAAATGGAATTTTGGTCTTTTTGGGGGAGCCTTCGAGATTGGTGGCTTTGGAGGAGAAGGAAGTGGGATATGAGATTGGAGAAAAGTGTCGTACGAAATTGTAGTTTCGTATTCGGGGACCTCATAAAACACTTTAATCCCGGAGGTTGATGATGTATGGGAGTTGAATCACTCGAGATGGAGAATTCTGAGTATATGGGGATACAAAATATAATTTTGTATCTTGGAAACTCAAGATAAATCCAGCCCTGACGCTTCAACCCTCGAACTTGAGTTTCCGCTCAACGTTGTGTGATTGGGTTGGGTTAGAAATAGACGTTGCATTGAATAACGCATCAACGTCTGAATGACGAACTTGTTTGAAATGACGATTTGAATGTGCATGTAGGATTAGAGCACAAACTCTGAATATGGACATATGAATGAATTGCTTCTTCTAGGATTCGATTCTCAACCCAATCATGCCATAATCGCGATTCAATTTAAATTCAATGACTTTGATTCACCGTGACGATAGTTTAAGTTCATAAGACCGATAATCGTTATCGCATTCTGAAGGATTTTGGTACTACTGCACCAGCATGCATGAAACTTGCACATTCCACGTTAGTTTACATGAACACAGGGGTACACGTTTTAGTGCGTTTACTAAAGCAGTTGTCCTGCAAGTATATAGTTTGCAATTGAAAAGATAAGCTTTAGGATACTTCAAGGCTTAGAAGTCAAACCGGTAGAAATATCTCTAAGATATAACGAAACTCCTTATAATTCTAGCGACTCAGCAAGCGATTGTGGAGCCTCCGTAACTTTCACTCCACCCCAATAGGTGGGTCCATTCAGCATACATGAACAAAGGTGACAACTCAGTGGGTCTCCGCATTCAAGCGAGCATGCGGATGAACCCGCAGTCGGAGGTAAAGCAGAAGTTGTTGGAGAGGGTCCGTTAAAGGAGTGGATGGCGGTGGCAATCAAGAAGGTGTTCTGGTAGCACGGGACATGGTGGGAGATACAACAATTCGTGAGAATCCCCCTGATTCTGTTGTTTCGTGGATAGATAAACCTTCGTTACGGCGAATCTTTATTGAATACGAAATACCTTGGGGTGATGTCATGGTCCCCAGAATGGAAGATAGGGCCTCTAGAAGGGTATACTGCTGGGAATAGGCATATGAGCTCCATTGGATGTGTGCCCCCATCTTGTTCTCATATCCAAGATATTTTATATTTCTTTCGATTAGTGCCAACGCTGTTTCATCCGAACGCATAAGCTTTCCTGCTTAGCACCTACATCCAATATATTGAATGGTTGGTAGTTGAACCGACTAGGGAAGACATTAGATATCCTTACTCTTTAAAGAAGATAAATATCGTGTTTCCTTCTCTTGTATACATGGAGGTGCAGCCCAACAGTCGCTTTATCTTGAGAACATGGAACAAGCTAAGCTACTTTAAAGATGATTGGTTCTACGTTCGATGTCCACCAGGATTTGTGAGGAGGTGGCTTGTTGGTTGTAAGTACTTGAAAACTTGCACTGTACCCCTAGTTAATTGATTCGTAAGCTCAAAACTAACTTAGAGTTTGATGTGGGAGGTATATTGGCAATTCCGAAGAGCGGTCAGTATCTAGAGCAAGTCATGGCATTGAGGGATGTCCCAAGAGGGTATCATGATGCTCAGAATCTACTATCAGACTGCTTCCTTTATCTGTTGGACTTGTTTCCCGAAGGCCATTCAACGGGTCGCAAAGGCGATGATGAAAAAGAGGAGGAAGTGCAGAAGTTGAGGGAGAAGTGATATCTCCGGGTCTATAGGAAGAGGAGGTGCCCCATATCATGCCTTATGACATTCCCCAGTTGAGGAGGTAGTTGCAAAGGTTCAGTGGGATGAAGGTGGAGACGACGACAGTGAGGAAGAGCCTGTCGGTGGGCATGGTTCACAACGCACTCATGTTCCCTCTCCAATTGGGGAGACAAGGCCGGGACAGGATTTTGAAGCATGTTCTCCAGCTACGACCTCTACGAATGCCGTGTCGATGGTGGTTGAAAATCAGTTCAAAGTTCTGGATAAGGTCCCAATAGAGACATCTTCATTTAGAATAAGCGAAGACGATGTTGAAAAGCTTACTGCCGAGCATTGAGGAAATAACCTTTTAAGCAAGCAAACAACGGGTCTGTGGGGGAATGCTTAGGATACACAAACTCACAAGCACTATATAGCGCAACACTTGATTTGTACATGTTGGATATTCAATTCTGATTCAAAGTTTGCTCCAAGCAGGTACTATGTCTTCGGAAGCTGACAAAGATCATGGTTGGAGACATTCTCCATGTCCAAAGAAAGATGAGATGGGAAGTTTGTATGCAAGAACAGAACTACGCACTAAGAAGAATCCACATGGATTAGGAAGTAGCCGTCGCCATCGAGAATACTCCCTAGACTCGAGCCTTTTCCAGTAGCCATAAGACCAGCAGATGCAAGGAGAGGGGATGAATTGTTTAACATAAAGCAGCACTATGCAACCGTGCCACCTTCTTATGTACTATTCCCCGCACTCGTGGTCACAGCCGTAGGTAGGGGAAGGCCTAGTGCAGTAGGGTTAGGAAGCGGAGGAAGGGATGTGAGAGGCCAGGGTCTGATGCTACCTGATGTGTCAGAAATCCTAGAGTCGATATTGAAGAGAGGAATTAGATACTGAAGAAGTTTCTCGGCTTGTACTTCTAGGAGTTGATATGGTTACCAGACATTAGTCTGATCACGCACCATGACGACGAAGATGTATGAAAGCCGATGTACTCCATCTACTATCAGTATAGGGAAATGTACAAATATGTAAGGAGACTCTTGGAGTTGATCAATCAGTAGAATGCAGAAATACACGGCTTAAAGATCATACTCAAGCTTGAGAAGGAAAGTGTTGTGAATCAAAACAAGGATATAGGTAAAATAGGGTTCCAACTTCTATTTCTATGTATTCAAGTAACTCTTTTACGTGCTAACTCTCTGTTCCCAAAACAGATGCACCAAAGAAGGAGTTTAAGGGGGCTAAGATGGCGATGATAGTGGCTAGTGCCCATTATAAAGATGTGTTAGCCTCTGCGTCAAGCTGTGCCACCAACCTAGAGAAAGAAAATAAGGCACAGGCCGAATAGAACCGCAGGCAACAGGAGGAGAATAAGACGGTGCTACTGCTAAGGGCGTACAACTAGGCATTGGCTGAGGAATATGAAAGGCTCCGAAAGGAGAATGAAGAGGTCCAATGTATAAAGAAAGAGAACGAGGAGTTTAGGAAAATGCTCGACAGGAATTGTACCGAGCTCAACAAGCCAAGAAAGATAAGGATGTAGTAGAAGCTGCCAAATAGATGTGATCAGATCCAAGCATGAAGCCAAACTAGTGGAGCTGAGAAGACAAGTTAGGGAGACCTGATAAGAGGTAGAGAGGGACATTGAGCCAGCGACCTGGGGTTTCTATATCAAAACACTTTGACATTGTGGGCTTTCATGGTTCCGTGACTACCTTTGGAAGTTGGCTTTGACTTGGGAGAAGTAGTTTAAGATGATTTTGCTGCTCCAGGAGTGGTGAGCATGGATGAGGCTCAGCTGATGGAACAATACCTGACGGAGGATAAGCACCGGGTACTGGCAGAAAGAAGGAAACTTCTTGAGGAAGACGCCGAGGCAAAAAGACTTGTTGCTGACAAGGGGAAAACACTTGTAACCGAGAGTGTCATAGTGGCTCACGAAGTCATTCCCCAATAATGGCAATCCACTGCAACTGCATCCGCTGGTAGCCCTTCCGTACATCTATTTACTCGATAGTGCCAAAAAAGATTATAGCATGAAATAGAAGTAACTGATTTGTTTATCTCTAATGTTGAGGTACCTTTAGAGAAGGGGCGATGTCCGGGATTGAAACAGCGACGACCTCCTCGACTAGAATGGATACTGAGGCCTACAAGAGTCAGATGGAAGAATAGCATGGGTTTCATGGAGGCTTTAATCTGGAAATGTCAAAGTTCAAATTGGATGTTTTCTCCAAAGTGCTCAATGAGGTCAAGGACCCAGAAGGTGCAGATGTCCAAGTGACATGGAAGATGAAAGTAGTTGGGAAAACCATGCACGAACTACTCGAAGAAAAGAAAGTTCGACTACCTGTGAAGTCTGAGGAGCTTGAGGTGAAGAGGAAAGTGGATGAGGAGAGGGTTAAGGCTGAGAATGAGGCCCACAGAAAGGTGGAGAGCGAGGTATCCCAAAAGAGGGTCGAGGTAGAGCACAAGAGGCTGGAGGTGCAGGAGGCAGTGAAGCAGAAAGTGGGTCGTTTGGCGATGAAGAAAGCCGAGAAGGAGGCCAAGAAAGCTAGGGAAGAGGCCGATAAGATTATGATTTATGGGGTCATCGTTGAAGCCATCTGTTCTCCAATGAAGGTAATCCTCCCCGAGACTAAGACCACGAATATCTCGAGCAAAGAGGAACAATCTTGGGACTTCCCAACAACCTTGGGAGAGGAATATGAGTCCAGGCCTCGACCTACTCTGATTCCGAGAAAACAAAGGGATTAGGAGGGAGTGGGGAGATGAAGAGGAAGTGAAAGGAGAAGGATGAGCCACCCTAGACCACATCCGAGAAGAAGAAAGGAAAGAAGGTTGGCTCATCTAAGTGATGGCTGTTGATAAGTTCTGTTCTTGTAGCCCGATAAAATATGCAAGTAGGACCCTCGCTTTTTGGAGGCACGATATGATTGTGATGTACATCGTGTCAGTCGTAAAAATCTGTAAATTTTGACATGTGAATAAAAGTTTATTTTCTTTCATCACACATCGTTCCAAGTGTTCAAGCACTCTTTCCATTTTCCAGTACTGTACTTATGTAAATTAACTTGGTGTTACACTTAGACTTGAGTTTGTTAGAGGAGTCTCGAGACTTCGGGAACTCAAAGATAGACTGGGAAACATGAGAGAATGCAGTGAGTGCATGAAGATAAACTGGAAAACATGGGAGTTAAATTATTTTCTTTGATCCTGATTTCAAATTGGCTAGCTTGTATCATCATGCAACATTGTGTGATTGGATTGAAGTCGAATGAAACGCGGCTGGTCGGTACGACCCTAAAGAAGCGAACTTGTTTGAACTAATGACTCCAATTTGCATATGCGATGTGGCCATATCGTTAAGTCGTTAATTCTAGGATTCGATTCTTAATCCAATCATGTTGTCATCTTGACTCATTCCAAGTATAGCATATGCGGTCAACGATAATAACGGTTTTAGCTATTAAAATAAAGGTTTTCACCTTGTTTCGAAATGTCTTTTTGTGGAGAGTCTTGGCCTCGAAGGAGGTTGAAAACGACTTTCGTGCGGCTAAGACTTTAGTTTTAGGCCATCTTCTCTTTCGCAGTTTGTTTTCTCCTAAAGGGTCACTCACGGTTTACAAAGAAGATGATTGTGGTAAAGATGCAATATAGGTGGAAGTGATATTGCCCCGAGTCTACTCTATGTTATGTGTACCTGCGATAGTGCACCCTGACTTGCCTCCATCTAGCTGGAAGGTGGTCAGAGCTTAGGTGGAGGATAAAGGTTGCGATGACAGCAAAGAGTAGGTGTTTATTGAAGAAGGAGGGTTCTTTTCCCATCCTTGTTTCGTCCCCAACAAGGGAGGCGAAGGTGGGAGTGATTCGCAAACTGGTTTCTCCGGGGACGACCTATGAGACCATTGCATCAATGTAGGCTGTTGCAGGAACATGTTGAGACTGGTTCACCTAGGCATACATCCGTGAGGGTGCCTCTGGTAGTTCTTTCTAACGTGGTCCCAATAACTGGAAATGTAACACCCCACGTCCGTCAATGTCACTCACTAAGGAAAGCGCGTTAACTTTCATGGAGCGTTATAAGAGTATAGAATAGAACATCACAAGACAGATATATAAAATGGTACTTAAAAATTCAAAATTTATTCATTGCAACAGAAAAGCAAAACATGTTTGGTTTCAACATCAAAGCCATATACTAAAGCTAAGTACACAAATATCCATCTTGAACAAAATTATAATCAGAGTACATAAAAGCAAAACCATAATCCCACTCCAAATAGCCATAATGAAAAAGAGATAAAGCTGAGCATTACTTTCAACACTTCCAAGCACTTCAAGAAGAAAGAGTTCCAAGTCAAGCTTCACTAATCCCACCCTGAGGACCTAGGGTAAAAGAAAGAAAAGAGGCGAAACAAAAAGGGGTCAGACATAAGTCTGGCGAGTCTAGTGACTTTAACAATATAATCAATAAAGTAACAGGATAAGAACATAAACTGGATATAAGAGATGACTGTAACATAAGCAAATGTGATAAGGTAAACAAGGTAAACAAGATAGAACATCGACTACGCTCCTAACCACTATAGGACATGCTCTGCACCGTACTAACATACTAGTTACATATTAAGAGATGATCCCTCCCTACTAATCATAATAATGGTAGTTTCGTGTACTCTTAGCTGCTCTTGTACGTGCCCCCACTTGCTCCTACCACCACTAGTTGTACCCACTACTCTTCCTATTCGATCGGCTCCCTAACCTCGTAGATACTTGTGCTGGCCTCACAATAGGGTGTATCACTCCCTAAGGTGGCAACCTCGATCCTATTGAAATGCACAACTTCTACCTACACGATGCAACAACGTCTTACCAAACAGCCCGGACCCATGCACGCACATGACTCCGTTGGACTTGCACTGCTATCGGTAACTCTTTATTGACCTCTTACAATCAACCCCAATAAACGTGTCCCTGTCCTCGACCTAGTTCGAGCTCATATAAATGCTAAAATGGGCTAATGGTTGAAAAGGGTCCACCTACTTGACGCAAGCTTCCCTCCTAAGCTTGGTCCCCACTAGGAATTCCCACTTAACCCCTCTTTATTCCCATGTCTAATCACATGTCTCATCTTGGTTAAGTGCTTTAATTATGTTTCACATGCTACCCATGTTACCCACTTAAGCCTTTATTATCCCCATGTCTAATCACATGTCTTATCTTGGTTAAGTATTCATTAATTCATTATAATCGTAATCTTGCGAGACCTCCCACATTAGATTTTTGTTTTGTGGTTGCTGAATATGCCGGACGGTTCCGGGCAGGCTTACACCGCAATCCGAATCTAACCTCGTCTTTTATCATTATTATGAATCTAATTTCTGCCTTTGACCTCTCACATTAGATTACCGTTTTGCGGTTGCTGGATATGCCGGGCGGTTCCGGGCAAGCTTATACCGCAATCTGAATCTAACCTCGTGTCTTAGGTGTTCACTATCACTTTCTAGATTCAAGTCCCAATTTCAAATCTTAGATTATAATATATTCCAAATACCCATAAATTCCAATCTAAATTATTTTTATAATTTTAAATCCAAATTATTAGACCGAATTCTGGGCCTAACACCCAAAAATCTATGTGAAAACCTCACAATCACAGATTAATGCAGAAAAAGCAGTAAAATAAGAGGAGACACACGAGATTTTTATAGTGGTTCGGCTCAATCCAAGCCTACGTCCACTTTATAGTTTCTTAAATCCTAAGAAGCTATTACAATGTTGTTTGTTTGCAGCTTATACACGAAATCCTCGTGTTTACAATGAAGAAGAGGAGATTAAAGGGGAGATTATACACGAAATCCTTGTGTTGTAATGTGGAATTCAACTTCTAGGTTATGCAATAGCCTTGCGAAGAACCATAGTTGAAGTCATGGAGAGTTAGAGTTCCAAAAAGTCCCTTGAAATGACCATCTCCTGGTGTATTTATAGGTGTAGAGAAGCAGCTAGGTGCTCTGAATCGGATCGGATCGGAGGGGCATGTGGCAGGCCCTGAGGTGATCTCGAAAGCAGTGGAGAAATGGTCTTCAGATCGTGCTAGGACAGGTGGAGCTCGATCCGGATTAATAGGAAGTAGTTACTCCTTGAGAACAGGTCAAAGTTGAGGTGTAGCAGCAGGTCGAAACGGTTCGGTTCGGGTCCTCTTCCTTCCGAACCGATCTGGAGCATTCCAATCGAAGGCGAGACGTGTTGCTATACATCTGGTGCAAGGCGGGTTGGTTCGGACTTCCGATCTGAACCGAGTTGGTGTCTTCGATCCAAAGAGTGGAAGCACTTCAGTGCAGTGTGTAAGGCGGGTCGGTTCGGTTGTCCGATCCGAACCGAGTTGGTGTCTTCAACCCGAAGACTTTGTGCTCTTGTGAGGATCCGATGCGAAGCGGGTCGGATTGCTCCATTCCAACCGATCCAAACCGAGTCAGAGCTCTGCCAAAACCATCCAATGCTATGCTTCTTCGAAGATAGGAGTTGGAGCGGGTCTGATCCGATCCGGGAGGTCAAGCCAATTTCCAAATTCCAAGTTTCCGGTTCTGCATGCGTTCACGGAAACGGGCATAACTTTCAAACCGTAAGTCCGATTGAGCTGAACCAAAGCTCAAACTGAAGCTGATTCAGAGAGCTACAAGAATTACAGAGCTCAGCTCTATATTCACTGTTTTCGGGCCCAAAAAAGGTCATCTGATAAGATTCCGGGCCATTCTTTGTTTGTGATGCGACTTCAACCAAATCGCTTGCTGTCTTCTGACGGTATTCCCAATACTCTAGTGTGTTGTTTATCAGAGTTTCCATATGTGACTGCTTTGACTAAAAAGCAGGTCAACATTCTGCCCCTCAGAACATATCTTGCTGAATGAAGGAAGATGTGTTTTGGATAATCCAAGAAATCCAAGGCCACGCCGGGCCTGCCAGTTGCAAGTATAATCCATACCTGCGAAGAAAAGAGAGCAGAAAGGTGTGTCAAATCCTGACAAAACTGATTACACTTTCGATCATAAACCATGCTTGGGCGTTTGTTTGAGCATAAACTATACTCAAGGGACAATCGAATCATCCTGCCAAAACATGACGAGGGACCTAACCTTCCGGGTATAAGCCATACCAGGAAGTTCAAACTGAGCATAAGCCATACTCGAGTTCTATTGAGTTCCTTTGCCAAATCCTGGCAAGACAATAAGCCATTCCAGAGTATAATGCATACTTAGAAATGTAGTGGAGTACAATCCATACTCATACCGAGATGGAGCTATACCTGCCAAAGCCTGACAAGGTAGTCCGTCCCTAGGCACAATCCGTACCAAGGGTTTCGAGATAAGTATAAGCCATACTTTAGTTAAGATTGAGAATCTTGCCACAACCTGACAAGACACTTAAATTTGCCAAACATAATCCATGCTCGGGAAGTCCTCCCTTATTTAATTCAAAGTACAAAACCAAAGCAAATCCTGATTGGTTTGTCATCGAGCCCGTAGCGCGCTTTGGAGCTAAGTCCTAACCCCGAACGTGTGTACTCCGATTTAGCCAATCGGAAAACCTAAAGAAACCAAAGAGACATATCTTAAATCCTATGAAATGCTGAAAATGCAGAGTGATCCAATCCAGATCAGTTGATAAAGAGCCGATGGGAGCTCGTTCCAGGGTCATTCCCTCTCCGGGGAGCAGGTGACGGTAACGCAGGTGTAGGCGCTGTTGGTTGTTTCACATACTCGGGTAGCTCTCCACGTCTAACCCGTTCCTCAATCAGATCTCGTAAGTGTCTACAGTCATTTGTGTCATGACCGTCCATATCGTGAAATATGCAATATTTCCCAGAATCACGTTCTATTTGCGATGGCTCCCTCCTGGGAGGCTTTGGATAGGAGACGTCACTGTTTGTGTTCACGTAGATGTCGGTTAGTGACGAGTTGAGTTCTGTGTACATTTCATATCTGGGACCTCTTCGGGGCTGAGCGTTGCGGTCATTCTTGACGGCAGCTTTTCCTTTGCCTTTACCAGAATCAGACGGTTCTCCGTCTTTGAGCATGTTAACATCAAGAATTTTCTTTTCGGACGTTGCGTCTTCTTCACGCAAAAACCTATCCGATTCAAGATAGAATTCACTGAGATTCCTTGGTGGGTCTTGGTACAAGGATTTTTTTAACTCCGAGTTGTCTAGAATGCCTGATACTGCCGCCATCAATACCATAGATGGCTCAGATCGATCAACTGATGCTGCTGCAACGTTGAACCTTTCCAGAAATGACCGCAGAGTTTCTTTAGGCCTCTGCTTGATTGTAGTTAGTGACATTACATTCTTGGGTCGAGCGATATGGACCCGGAATTGTTCAATAAAGCGAGCGACCAACATGTTCCAGCTGTTGATCGATTCAGATTCTAGCTGCCGAAACCACATAGCAGCAATATCAGTCAAAAAGAGGGGAAAGCATTTAGCCATGACGTTTTCCGATGCCGATTGAACTTCCATATGCCGTTTATAGCGCATTAGGTGCACGGTAGGATCTACCCTGCCGTTGTAGGGTTCCAGTTGTGGAAGTTTGAAATCTGGAGGATTGCGGGAATTCCTGATTTCCTGTGCGAATGGATTGTGATTGACATCATCCATGTCATTCTGATAAATGCGGCCTCTCGAAAGGCATTCAATGAGATTGGAGGGCCGACCGCCTTCAAAGAGTTGTTGCAAGTTGACAAGTTCAGAGCTAGTGCCCCCAGCGTTAAGTTCAGAAGTGTATGGAAGAGTATAAGGAGCTTGGCAGGTCATCCGGTTCGGTTCGGAGGTGCCCCGTTGCTGCGGCTCGGAGGAACGAGGGAGGTTATCGAGAGGTGCATGGTTCGGATCGGAGGTGCTGATCCGAACAGGTTCGCCTGTTCCGAATCGGGGAGCTTGATGCTGCATTTGTGTGGTATTTCCGACCCGAACCGGTGCAGATATAGGTCGAACAGGAGCAAAGCCTTGATTTCCAGAGGGGAGGCTGCTGCCCCCAGGCTCATGCAGGGTTGCTGTTCGGATCGGGTCCGAACCGATCCGGTGGGGAATGTCCCCCATTTCCATCTGCGTTGGATTCAGATTTTGGTCCTCGGTTCGGATCCGATCCGAACTGAACCGGCTTGTTATTCCTGCTGGAGCCATTTCAGTACCATTTCCAGTGAGTTGTGCATTGCCGCTCGGCCTTCCTTCCATCCGAGCGAAGAATTGGACGATCATCTCCTGTTGTTTGCGGAGGAGATCATCTTGCCTTACCATTTGAGTTCTCAATTCAGCGAGAACGCTATCCATTTCATCTCTGGTTAAGTATGCTGATGGATTTTCATGAGAGGAAGCCTCCTGGCTTGCCTCGTTCCTTGTGCCTTCAGTGCCAACAACCTCAGCACGAGAGAAGGTTCCGTCTTTCTTTCGCTTGACCATTGATCCAATAGCCAAATAATCCGCTTCCGTTCAAGCTAGTAGAAGAAGTTGTATCGTGTGCCCCCCTTCCTGGCGCGCCAAAATGTTAGACCGAATTCTGGGCCTAACACCCAAAAATCTATGTGAGAACCTCACAATCACAGATTAATGCAGAAAAAGCAGTAAAATAAGAGGAGACACACGAGATTTTTATAGTGGTTCGGCTCAATTCAAGCCTACGTCCACTTTATAGTTTCTTAAATCCTAAGAAGCTATTACAATGTTGTTTGTTTGCAGCTTATACACGAAATCCTCGTGTTTACAATGAAGAAGAGGAGATTAAAGGGGAGATTATACACGAAATCCTCATGTTGTAATGTGGAATTCAACTTCTAGGTTATGCAATAGCCTTGCGAAGAACCATAGTTGAAGCCATGGAGAGTTAGAGTTCCAAAAAGTCCCTTGAAATGACCATCTCCTGGTGTATTTATAGGTGTAGAGAAGCAGCTAGGTGCTCTAAATCAGATCGGATCGGAGGGGCACGTGGCAGGCCCTGAGGTGATCTCGGAAGCAGTGGAGAAATGGTATTCAGATCGTGCTAGGACAGGTGGAGCTCGATCCGGATTAATAGGAAGTAGTTACTCCTTGAGAACAGGTCAAAGTTGAGGTGTAGCAGCAGGTCGAAATGGTTCGGTTCGAGTCCTCTTCCTTCCGAACCGATCCGGAGCATTCCAATCGAAGGCGAGACGTGTTGCTATACATTTGGTGCAAGGCGGGTTGGTTCGGACTTCCGATCCGAACCGAGTTGGTGTCTTCGACCCGAAGAGTGGAAGCACTTCAGTGCAGTGTGTAAGGCGGGTCGGTTCGGTTGTCCGATCCGAACCGAGTTGGTGTCTTCAACCCGAAGACTTTGTGCTCTTGTGAGGATCCGATGCGAAGCGGGTCGGATTGCTCCATTCCACCCGATCCAAACCGAGTCAGAGCTCTGCCAAAACCATCCAATGCTATGCTTCTTCGAAGAGAGGAGTTGGAGCGGGTTTGATCCGATCCGAGAGGTCAAGCCAATTTCCAAATTCCAAGTTTCCGGTTCTGCATGCGTTCACGGAAACGGGCATAACTTTCAAACCGTAAGTCCGATTGAGCTGAACCAAAGCTCAAACTGAAGCTGATTCAGAGAGCTACAAGAGTTACAAAGCCTAGCTCTATAATCGCTGTTTTCGGGCCTAAAAAAGGTCATCTGATAAGAGTTCCGGGCAATTCTTTGTTTGTGATGCGACTTCAACCAAATCGCTTGCTGTCTTCTGACGGTATTCCCAATACTCTAGTGTGTTGTTTATCAGAGTTTCCATATGTGACTGCTTTGACTAAAAAGCAAGTCAACATTCTGCCCCTTAGAACATATCTTGCTGAATGAAGGAAGATGTGTTCTGGATAATCCAAGAAATCCAAGGCCACGCCGGGCCTGCCAGTTGCAAGTATAATCCATACCTGCGAAGAAAAGAGAGCAGAAAGGTGTGTCAAATCCTGACAAAACTGATTACACATTCGAGCATAAACCATGCTTGGGCGTTTCTTTGAGCATAAACCATACTCAAGGGACGATCAAATCATCCTGCCAAAACCTGACGAGGGACCTAACCTTCTGGGTGTAAGCCATACAAGGAAGTTCAAACTGAGCATAAGCCATACTCGAGTTTTATTGAGTTCCTTTGACAAATCCTGGCAAGACAATAAGCCATTCCAGAGTATAATCCATACTTAGAAATGTAGTGGAGTACAATCCATACTCATACCGAGATGGAGCTATACTTGCCAAAGCCTGACAAGATAGTCCGTCCCTAGGCACAATCCGTACCAAGGGTTTCGAGATAAGTATAAGCCATACTTTAGTTAAGATTGAGAATCTTGCCACAACCTGACAAGACACTTAAATTTGCCAAACATAATCCATGCTCGGGAAGTCCTCCCTTATTTAATTCAAAGTACAAAACCAAAGCAAATCCTGATTGGTTTGTCATCGAGCCCAGAGCACGCTTTGGAGCTAAGTCCTAACCCCGAACGTGTGTACTCCGATTTAGCCAATCGGAAAACCTAAAGAAAGCAAAGAGACATATCTTAAATCCTAAGAAATGCTGAAAATGCAGAGTGATCCAATCCAGATCAGTTGATAACGAGCCGATGGGAGCTCGTTCCAGGGTCATTCCCTCTCCGGGGAGCTGGTGACGGTAACGCAGGTGTAGGCGCTGTTGGTTGTTTCACATACTCGGGTAGCTTTCCACGTCTAACCCGTTCCTCAATCAGATCTCGTAAGTGTCTACAGTCATTTGTGTCATGACCGTCCATATCGTGAAATATGCAATATTTCCCAGAATCGCGTTCTCTTTGCGATGGCTCCCTCCAGGGAGGCTTTGGATAGGAGACGTCACTGTTTGTGTTCACGTAGATGTCGGTTAGTGACGAGTTGAGTTCTGTGTACATTTCATATCTAGGCCCTCTTCGGGGCTGAGCGTTGCGGTCATTCTTGACGGCAGCTTTTCCTTTGCCTTTACCAGAATCAGACGGTTCTCCGTCTTTAAGCATGTTAACATCAAGAATTTTCTTTTCGGACGTTGCGTCTTCTTCACGCAAAAACCTATCCGATTCAAGATAGAATTCACTGAGATTCCTTGGTGGGTCTCGGTACAAGGATTTTTTGAACTCCGAGTTGTCTAGAATGCCGGATACTGCCTCCATCAATGCCATAGATGGCTCAGGTCGATCAACTGATGCTGCTGCAACGTTGCACATTTCCAGAAATGACCGCAGAGTTTCTTTAGGCCTCTGCTTGATTGTAGTTAGTGACATTACATTCTTGGGTCGAGCGATATGGACCCGGAATTGTTCAATAAAGCGAGCGACCAACATGTTCCAGCTGTTGATCGATTCAGATTCTAGCTGCCGAAACCACATAGCAGCAATATCAGTCAAAAAGAGGGGAAAGCATTTAGCCATGACGTTTTCCGATGCCGATTGAACTTCCATATGCCGTTTATAGCGCATTAGGTGCACGGTAGGATCTGCCCTGCCGTTGTAGGGTTCCAGTTGTGGAAGTTTGAAATCTGGAGGATTGCGGGAATTCCTGATTTCCTGTGAGAATGGATTGTGATTGACATCATCCATGTCATTCTGATAAATGCGGCCTCTCGAAAGGCGTTCAATGAGATTGGCGAGCCGATCGCCTTCAAAGAGCTATTGCAAGTTGACAAGTCCAGAGCTGGTGCCCCCAGCGTTAAGTTCAGAAGTGTATGGAAGAGTATAAGGAGCTTGGCAGGTCATCCGGTGCGGTTCGGAGGTGCCCCCTTTCTGCGGCTCGGAGGAACGAGGGAGGTTATGGAGAGGTGCGTGGTTCGGACCGGAGGTGCCAATCCGAACAGGTTCGCCTGTTCCGAATCGGGGAAATTGATGCTGCATTTGTGTGGTATTTCCGACCCGAACCGGTGCAGATGTAGGTCGAACAGGAGCGAAGCCTTGATTTCCAAGGGGAGGCTGCTGCCCCCAGGCTCATGCAGGGTTGCTGTTCGGATCAAGTCCGAACCGATCCGGTGGGGAACGTCCCTCATTTCCGTCTGCGTTGGATTCAGATTTTGGTCCTCAGTTCGGATCAGATCCGAACCGATCCGGTTTGTTATTCCTGCTGGATCCAATTCAGTACCATTTCCAGTGAGTTGTGCATTGCCGCTCGGCCTTCCTTCCATTCGAGCGAAGAATTGGACGATCATCTCCTGTTGTTTGCGAAGGAGATCATCTTGCCTTGCCATTTGAGTTCTCAATTCAGCGAGAACGCCATCCATTTCATCTCTGGTTAAGTATGCTGATGGGTTTTCATGAGAGGAAGCCTCCTGGCTTGCTTCGTTCCTTGTGCCTTCAGTGCCAACATCCTCAGCACGAGAGAAGGTTCCGTCTTTCTTTCGCTTGACCATTGATCCAATAGCCAAATAATCCGCTTCCGTTCAAGCTAGTAGAAGAAGTTGTATCGTGTGCCCCCTTCCTGGCGTGCCAAAATGTTAGACCGAATTCTGGGCCTAACACCCAAAAATCTATGTGAAAACCTCACAATCACAGATTAATGCAGAAAAAGCAGTAAAATAAGAGGAGACACACGAGATTTTTATAGTGGTTCGGCTCAATTCAATCCTACGTCCACTTTATAGTTTCTTAAATCCTAAGAAGCTATTACAATGTTGTTTGTTTGCAGCTTATACACGAAATCCTCGTGTTTACAATGAAGAAGAGGAGATTAAAGGGGAGATTATACACGAAATCCTCGTGTTGTAATATGGAATTCAACTTCTAGGTTATGCAATAGCCTTGCGAAGAACCATAGTTGAAGCCATGGAGAGTTAGAGTTCCAAAAAGTCCCTTGAAATGACCATCTCCTGGTGTATTTATAGGTGTAGAGAAGCAGCTAGGTGCTCTGAATCGGACCGGATCGGAGGGGCACGTGGCAGGCCCTGAGGTGATCTCGGAAGCAGTGGAGAAATGGTCTTCAGATCGTGCTAGGACCGGTGGAGCTCGATCCGGATTAATAGGAAGTAGTTACTCCTTGAGAACAGGTCAAAGTTGAGGTGTAGCAGCAGGTCGAAACGGTTCGGTTCGGGTCCTCTTCCTTCTGAACCGATCCGGAGCATTCCAACCGAAGGCGAGACGTGTTGCTATACATCTGGTACAAGGCGGGTTGGTTCGGACTTCCGATCCGAACCGAGTTGGTGTCTTCGATCCGAAGAGTGGAAGCACTTCAATGCAGTGTGTAAGGCGGGTCGGTTCGGTTGTCCGATCCGAACCGAGTTGGTGTCTTCAACCCGAAGACTTTGTGCTCTTGTGAGGATCCGATGCGAAGCGGGTCGGATTGCTCCATTCCACCCGATCCGAACCGAGTCAGAGCTCTGCCAAAACCAACCAATGCTATGCTTCTTCGAAGAGAGGAGTTGGAGCGGGTCTGATCCGATCAGGGAGGTCAAGCCAATTTCCAAATTCCAAGTTTCCAGTTCTGCATGCGTTCACGGAAACGGGCATAACTTTCAAACCGTAAGTCCGATTGAGCAGAACCAAAGCTCAAACTGAAGCTGATTCAGAGAGCTACAAGAGTTACAAAGCCTAGCTCTATAATCGCTGTTTTCGGGCCCAAAAAAGGTCATCTGATAAGAGTTCCGGGCAATTCTTTGTTTGTGATGCGACTTCAACCAAATCGCTTGCTGTCTTCTGACGGTATTCCCAATACTCTAGTGTGTTGTTTATCAGAGTTTCCATATGTGACTGCTTTGACTAAAAAGCAAGTCAACAATCTGCACCTCAGAACATATCTTGCTGAATGAAGGAAGATGTGTTCTGGATAATCCAAGAAATCCAAGGCCACGCTGGGCCTGCCAGTTGCAAGTATAATCCATACCTGCGAAGAAAAGAGAGCAGAAAGGTGTGTCAAATCCTGACAAAACTGATTACACTTTCGAGCATAAACCATGCTTGGGCGTTTGTTTGAGCATAAACCATACTCAAGGGACGATCGAATCATCCTGCCAAAACCTGACGAGGGACCTAACCTTCCGGGTATAAGCCATACCAGGAAGTTCAAACTAAGCATAAGCCATACTCGAGTTTTATTGAGTTCCTTTGCCAAATCCTAGCAAGACATAAGCCACTCCAGAGTATAATCCATACTTAGAAATGTAGTGGAGTACAATCCATACTCATACCGAGATGGAGTTATACTTGCCAAAGCCTGACAAGATAGTCCGTCCCTAGGCACAATCCGTACCAAGGGTTTCGAGATAAGTATAAACCATACTTTAGATAAGATTGAGAATCTTGCCACAACCTGACAAGACACTTAAATTTGCCGAACATAATCCATGCTCGGGAAGTCCTCCCTTATTTAATTCAAAGTACAAAACCAAAGCAAATCCTGATTGGTTTGTCATCGAGCCCAGAGCACGCTTTGGAGCTAAGTCCTAACCCCGAATGTGTGTACTCCGATTTAGCCAATCGGAAAACCTAAAGAAAGCAAAGAGACATATCTTAAATCCTAAGAAATGCTGAAAATGCAGAGTGATCCAATCCAGATCAGTTGATAACGAGCCGATGGGAGCTCGTTCCAGGGTCATTCCCTCTCCGGGGAGCAGGTGACGGTAACGCAGGTGTAGGCGCTGTTGGTTGTTTCACATACTCGGGTAGCTCTCCACGTCTAACCCGTTCCTCAATCAGATCTCGCAAGTGTCTACAGTCATTTGTGTCATGACCGTCCATATCGTGAAATATGCAATAATTCCCATAATCGCGTTCTCTTTGCGATGGCTCCCTCCTGGGAGGCTTTGGATAGGAGACGTCACTGTTTGTGTTCACGTAGATGTCGGTTAGTGACGAGTTGAGTTCTATGTACATTTCATATCTGGGCCCTCTTCGGGGCTGAGCGTTGCGGTCATTCTTGATGGCAGCTTTTCCTTTGCCTTTACCAGAATCAGACGGTTCTCCGTCTTTGAGCATGTTAACATCAAGAATTTTCTTTTCGGATGTTGCGTCTTCTTCACGCAAAAACCTATCCGATTCAAGATAGAATTCACTGAAATTCCTTGGTGGGTCTTGGTACAACAATTTTTTTAACTCCGAGTTGTCTAGAATGCCTGATACTGCCGCCATCAATACCATAGATGGCTCAGATCGATCAACTGATGCTGCTGCAACGTTGAACCTTTCCAGAAATGACCGCAGAGTTTCTTTAGGCCTCTGCTTGATTGTAGTTAGTGACATTACATTCTTGGGTCAAGCGATATGGTCCCGGAATTATTCAATAAAGCGAGCGACCAACATGTTCCAGCTGTTGATCGATTCAGATTCTAGCTGCCGAAACCACATAGCAGCAATATCAGTCAAAATGAGTGGAAAGCATTTAGCCATGACGTTTTCCGATGCCGATTGAAGTTCCATATGCCGTCTATAGCGCATTAGGTGCATGGTAGGATCTGCCCTGCCGTTGTAGGGTTCCAGTTGTGGAAGTTTGAAATCTGGAGGATTGCGGGAATTCCTGATTTCCTGTGTGAATGGATTGTGATTGACATCATCCATGTCATTCTGATAAATGCGGCCTCTCGAAAGGCGTTCAATGAGATTGGCGAGCCGATCGCCTTCAAAGAGCTGTTGCAAGTTGACAAATCCAGAGCTGGTGCCCCCAGCGTTAAGTTCAGAAGTGTATGGAAGAGTATAAGGAGCTTGGCAGGTCATCCGGTTCGGTTCGGAGGTGCCCCTTGCTGCGGCTCGGAGGAACGAGGGAGGTTATGGAGAGGTGCATGGTTCAGATCGGAGGTGCCGATCCGAACAGGTTCGCCTGTTCCGAATCGGGGAGCTTGATGCTGCATTTGTGTGGTATTTCCGACCCGAACCGGTGCAGATGTAGGTCGAACAGGAGCGAAGCCTTGATTTCCAGAGGGGAGGCTACTGCCCCTAGGCTCATGTAGGGTTGTTGTTCGGATCAGGTCCGAACCGATCCGGTGGGGAACATCCCCCATTTCCATCTGCGTTGGATTCATATTTTGGTCCTCGGTTCGGATCCGATCCGAACCGATCCGGTTTGTTATTCCTGCTGGAGCCATTTCAGTACCATTTCCAGTGAGTTGTGCATTGCCGCTCGGCCTTCCTTCCATCCGAGCGAAGAATTGGACGATCATCTCCTGTTGTTTGCGGAGGAGATCATCTTGCCTTGCCATTTGAGTTCTCAATTCAGAGAGAACGCCCTCCATTTCATCTCTGGTTAAGTATGCTGATGGATTTTCATGAGAGGAAGCCTCCTGGCTTACCTCGTTCCTTGTGCCTTCAGTGCCAACATCCTCAGCACGAGAGAAGGTTTTGTCTTTCTTTCGCTTGACCATTGATCCAATAGCCAAATAATCCGCTTCCGTTCAAGCTAGTAGAAGAAGTTGTATCGTGTGCCCCCCTTCCTGGCGCGCCAAAATGTTAGACCGAATTCTGAGCCTAACACCCAAAAATCTATGTGAAAACCTCACAATCACAGATTAATGCAGAAAAAGCAGTAAAATAAGAGGAGACACATGAGATTTTTATAGTGGTTCGGCTCAATCCAAGCCTACGTTCACTTTATAGTTTCTTAAATCCTAAGAAGCTATTACAATGTTGTTTGTTTGCAGCTTATACACGAAATCCTCGTGTTTACAATGAAGAAGAGGATATTAAAGGGGAGATTATACACGAAATCCTTGTGTTGTAATGTGGAATTCAACTTCTAGGTTATGCAATAGCCTTGCGAAGAACCATAGTTGAAGCCATGGAGAGTTAGAGTTCCAAAAAGTCCCTTGAAATGACCATCTCCTGGTGTATTTATAGGTGTAGAGAAGCAGCTAGGTGCTCTGAATCGGATCGGATCGGAGGGGCACGTGGCAGGCCCTGAGGTGATCTAGGAAGCAGTGGAGAAATGGTCTTCAGATCGTGCTAGGACAGGTGGAGCTCGATCCGGATTAATAGGAAGTAGTTACTCCTTGAGAACAGGTCAAAGTTGAGGTGTAGCAGCAGGTCGAAACGGTTCGGTTCGGGTCCTCTTCCTTCCGAACCGATCCGGAGCATTCCAACCGAAGGCGACACGTGTTGCTATACATCTGGTGCAAGGCGGGTTTGTTCGGACTTCCGATCCGAACCGAGTTGGTGTCTTCGATCCGAAGAGTGGAAGCACTTCAGTGCAGTGTGTAAGGCGGGTCGGTTCGGTTGTCCGATCCGAACCGAGATGGTGTCTTCAACCCGAAGACTTTGTGCTCTTGTGAGGATCCGATGCGAAGCGGGTCGGATTGCTCCATTCCACCCTATCCAAACCGAGTCAGAGCTCTGCCAAAACCATCCAATGCTATGCTTCTTGGAAGAGAGGAGTTGGAGCGGGTCTGATCCGATCCGGGAGGTCAAGCCAATTTCCAAATTCCAAATTTCCGGTTCTGCATGCGTTCATGGAAATGGGCATAACTTTCAAACCGTAAGCCCGATTGAGCTGAACCAAAGCTCAAACTGAAGCTGATTCAGAGAGCTACAAGTGTTACAGAGCATAGCTCTGTAATCGCTGTTTTCGGGCCCAAAAAAGGTCATCTGATAAGAGTTCCAGGCCATTCTTTGTTTGTGATGCGACTTCAACCAAATCGCTTGCTGTCTTCTGACGGTATTCCCAATACTCTAGTGTGTTGTTTATCAGAATTTCCATATGTGACTGCTTTGACTAAAAAGCAGGTCAACATTCTGCCCCTCAGAACATATCTTGCTGAATGAAGGAAGATGTGTTCTGGATAATCCAAGAAATCCAAGGCCACGCCGGGCCTGCCAGTTGCAAGTATAATCCATACCTGCGAAGAAAAGAGAGCAGAAAGGTGTGTCAAATCCTGACAAAACTGATTACACTTTCGAGCATAAACCATGCTTGGGTGTTTGTTTGAGCATAAACCATACTCAAGGGACAATCGAATCATCCTGCCAAAACCTGACGAAGGACCTAACCTTCCGGGTATAAGCCATACCAGGAAGTTCAAACTGAGCATAAGCCATACTCGAGTTTTATTGAGTTCCTTTGCCAAATCCTGGCAAGACAATAAGCCATTTCAGAGTATAATCCATACTTAGAAATTTAGTGGAGTACCATCCATACTCAAACCGAGATGGAGCTATACTTGTCAAAGCCTGACAAGATAGTCCGTCCCTAGGCACAATCCGTACCAAGGGTTTCGAGATAAGTATAAGTCATACTTTAAATAAGATTGAGAATCTTGCCACAACCTGACAAGACACTTAAATTTGCCAAACATAATCCATGCTTGGGAAGTCCTCACTTATTTAATTCAAAGTACAAAACCAAAGCAAATCCTGATTGGTTTGTCATCGAGCCCAGAGCACGCTTTGGAGCTAAGTCCTAACCCCGAACGTGTGTACTCCGATTTAGCCAATCGGAAAACCTAAAGAAAGCAAAGAGACATATCTTAAATCCTAAGAAATGCTGAAAATGCAGAGTGATCCAATCCAGATCAGTTGATAACGAGCCGATGGGAGCTCGTTCCAGGGTCATTCCCTCTCCGGGGAGCAGGTGACGGTAACGCAGGTGTAGGCGCTGTTGGTTGTTTCACATAATCGGGTAGCTCTCCACGTCTAACCCGTTCCTCAATCATATCTCGCAAGTGTCTACAGTCATTTGTGTCATGACCATCCATATCGTGAAATATGCAATATTTCCCAGAATCGCGTTCTCTTTGCGATGGCTCCCTCCTGGGAGGCTTTGGATAGGAGACGTCACTGTTTGTGTTCACGTAGATGTCGGTTAGTGACAAGTTGAGTTCTGTGTACATTTCATATCTGGGCCCTCTTCGGGGCTGAGCGTTACGGTCATTCTTGACGGCAGCTTTTCCTTTGCCTTTACCAGAATCAGACGGTTCTCCGTCTTTGAGCATGTTAACATCAAGAATTTTCTTTTCGGACGTTGCGTCTTCTTCACGCAAAAACCTATCTGATTCAAGATAGAATTCACTGAGATTCCTTGGTGGATCTCGGTACAAGGATTTTTTGAACTTCGAGTTGTCTAGAATGCCGGATACTGCCGCCATCAATACCATAGATGGCTCAGGTCGATCAACTGATGCTGCTGCAACGTTGAACCTTTCCAGAAATGACCGCAGAGTTTCTTTAGACCTCTGCTTGATTGTAGTTGGTGACATTACATTCTTGGGTCGAGCGATATGGACCCGGAATTGTTCAATAAAGCGAGCGACCAACATGTTCCAGCTGTTGATCGATTCAGATTCTAGCTGCCGAAACCACAAAGCAGCAATATCAGTCAAAAAGAGGGGAAAGCATTTAGCCATGACGTTTTCCGATGCCGATTGAACTTCCATATGCCGTTTATAGCGCATTAGGTGCACGGTAGGATCTGCCCTGCCGTTGTGGGGTTCCAGTTGTGGAAGTTTGAAATCGGGAGGATTGTGGGAATTCCTGATTTCCTGTGTGAATGGATTGTGATTGACATCATCCATGTCATTCTGATAAATGCGGCCTCTCGAAAGGCGTTCAATGAGATTGGCGAGCTGATCGCCTTCAAAGAGCTGTTGCAAGTTGACAAGTCTAGAGCTAGTGCCCCCAGCGTTAAGTTCAGAAGTGTATGGAAGAGTATAAGGAGCTTGGCAGGTCATCCGGTTCGGTTCGGAGGTGCCCCCTTGCTGCGGCTCGGAGGAACGAGGGAGGTTATGGAGAGGTGCATGGTTCGGATCGGAGGTGCCGATCCGAACAGGTTCGCCTGTTCCGAATCGGGGAGCTTGATGTTGCATTTGTGTGGTATTTCCGACCCGAACCGGTGCAGATGTAGGTCGAACAGGAGCGAAGCCTTGATTTCCAAAGGGGAGGCTGCTGCCCCCAGGCTCATGTAGGGTTGCTGTTCGGATCAGGTCCGAACCGATCCGGTGGGGAACGTCCCCCATTTCCATCTGCGTTGGATTCAGATTTTGGTCCTCGGTTCGGATCCGATCCAAACCGATCCGGTTTGTGATTCCTGCTGGAACCATTTCAGTCCCATTTCCAGTGAGTTGTGCATTGCCGCTCGGCCTTCCTTCCATCCGAGCGAAGAATTGGACGATCATCTCCTGTTGTTTGCGGAGGAGATCATCTTGCCTTGCCATTTGAGTTCTCAATTCAGCGAGAACACCATCCATTTCATCTCTGGTTAAGTATGCTGATGGATTTTCATGAGAGGAAGCCTCTTGGCTTGCCTCGTTCCTTGTGCCTTCAGTGCCAACATCCTCAGCACGAGAGAAGGTTCCGTCTTTCTTTCGCTTGACCATTGATCCAATAGCCAAATAATCCGCTTCCGTTCAAGCTAGTAGAAGAAGTTGTATCGTGTGCCCCCTTCCTGGCGTGCCAAAATGTTAGACCGAATTCTGGGCCTAACACCCAAAAATCTATGTGAAAACCTCACAATCACAGATTAATGCAGAAAAAGCAGTAAAATAAGAGGAGACACACGAGATTTTTATAGTGGTTCGGCTCAATTCAATCCTACGTCCACTTTATAGTTTCTTAAATCCTAAGAAGCTATTACAATGTTGTTTGTTTGCAGCTTATACACGAAATCCTCGTGTTTACAATGAAGAAGAGGAGATTAAAGGGGAGATTATACACGAAATCCTCGTGTTGTAATGTGGAATTCAACTTCTAGGTTATGCAATAGCCTTGCGAAGAACCATAGTTGAAGCCATGGAGAGTTAGAGTTCCAAAAAGTCCCTTGAAATGACCATCTCCTGGTGTATTTATAGGTGTAGAGAAGCAGCTAGGTGCTCTGAATCGGATCGGATCGGAGGGGCACGTGGCAGGCCCTGAGGTGATCTCGGAAGCAGTGGAGAAATGGTCTTCAGATCGTGCTAGGACAGGTGGAGCTCGATCCGGATTAATAGGAAGTAGTTACTCCTTGAGAACAGGTCAAAGTTGAGGTGTAGCAGCAGCTCGAAACGGTTCGGTTCGGGTCCTCTTCCTTCCGAACCGATCCGGAGCATTCCAACCGAAGGCGAGACGTGTTGCTATACATCTGGTGCAAGGCGGGTTGGTTCGGACTTCCGATCCGAACCGAGTTGGTGTCTTCGATCCGAAGAGTGGAAGCACTTCAGTGCAGTGTGTAAGGCGGGTCGGTTCGGTTGTCCGATCCGAACCGAGTTTGTGTCTTCAACCCGAAGACTTTGTGCTCTTGTGAGGATCCGATGCGAAGCGGGTCGGATTGCTCTATTCCACCCGATCCGAACCGAGTCAGAGCTCTGCCAAAACCATCCAATGCTATGCTTCTTCGAAGAGAGGAGTTGGAGCGGGTCTGATCCGATCCGGGAGGTCAAGCCAATTTCCAAATTCCAAGTTTTCGGTTCTACATGCGTTCACGGAAACGGGCATAACTTTCAAACCGTAAGTCCGATTGAGCAGAACCAAAGCTTAAACTGAAGCTGATTCAGAGAGCTACAAGAGTTACAGAGCTCAACTTTGTAATCGCTGTTTTCGGGCCCAAAAAAGGTCACCTGATAAGAGTTCCGGGCCATTCTTTGTTTGTGATGCGACTTCAACCAAATCGCTTGCTGTCTTCTGACAGTATTCCCAATACTCTAGTGTGTTGTTTATCAGAGTTTCCATATGTAACTGCTTTGACTAAAAAGCGGGTCAACACAAATTATGCCTATAATCTCATGTGTACAAGTTATACCAATTCATGCCCAAACCAATTTCTATAGCCATCAACAATTTATGCCAAATCTCATTTTTATTACACATTTTCCAAACTATTCCCAATCGTTCCAACGTTATCTGTATGCAAATTTCAACGCAATATGCTTAGGCTCGAAGTAGCCTAATATCAAAAGGAAAAGGGAAAGATGAAGGCGAGAGAATAAAAACATCAAAACTGACATAAACATACAAATATGCATGTGAAATAAATAACGACATAATAGATCATATTGGCATATGATAATAGCAACTGGGTATGAATCTGAAGGATAACAAATTACAAAACTTGATATGATTCATCTTATTTACAGGCATACACATCAAATCCAATTTACAATCCTATCACAATTGCTTTTTAATTTAATTATATGTGAAAGTAACGTAGACTCACAGCGATAGGATTCTTAGAAAAGAGAATTAGTTGTTGTTGTAGCAATTCTGATCTTGAATAATCTTTACTTTGATTTTTAGATTTGATCTTCTAATTTGAATACTCCTATTCAGATTTGTTTTGGTGGAGAAGAAAGGCTAGTTTAGATTAAAGTAGCATGGATGCGCCATGGATGATAACAATGAGATTAGGGTTAGGTTTAGGTGTTTATTTATAAGTGTATTAGGTGAATTAGGACCTTTAGATTATATTAGGAACCATCTGAACCATCCGGACTAGAAAAACATGTCATCCAGCCAATCCTAAAAAGACACGTCATCATGGAACTCTCCAGAATTCGGTTGATCGGTATTAGCCTGGGCGCACTTCCCAGGTGCGTTAGTGCATTTTTGTTCTAGCGCACTTCACAAGTGCACCAGTTACCCTGGCCTGTTTCCTGATTGTTCTGCCAAACTTCCATCGTCCATAACTCCTTCATACGGTATTCGTTTTACGCGAACTCGAACTCTATCTCAAGCAGAATTCCGATACGAACGCAATGGCATAATCCGTTTCACTTAATTCTTCTTTTAAAAATTAATTATTCTTTAATTATCTCTTATATCATGTTTTAAAATTACAGGGTGTTACATTCCCCTCTACTTAAAGGATTTCGTCCCCGAAACCTCGAAGTTGAAAGGAATATAAGTCCTGCCATCCATCATCCATCTACTCGTCCATCAATCATGGGCATCCATTGTCCTTAAAATATTTCTAATGCTTTCATAAACATATGCAAAGTGTGTGTATATGTCCTTATCCTAATGCAAAATCATGCGGTCTACTGATTCAGTTGACCTCCTTAATGCAAATCATGATAGTGCCATGCGTCTATTATATACACAAAAGAATCCTAATGATACATATCATTTCTTTATGTGTGCACAACCATTCATCCAAATGCAACATCCATATGACAACACATTCAATATACATCCATTAATTTAAATATGCACACTCACCTATATGCAATATGAAAGTGATTGAGTCGATCTAGTGCCTAATGTGTGTAAATGCATCCACGTGCAACCACTAGCAACCACTTACATCCACTTGCATCCACCAAACATAACATGTCTCAAAAACATGTTTACAACCATAGGATTTTCTACCTAAAGATCGAAGATATAATCGAGAGGATACACTAAACGATAGAACAAGTATAAACAATGCAGTAGAAAAAAAGGAGAAGTTAAGAACATACCCTCAAAAAGGAAATGGTAGACGCACATATCTTGTCTTCAGTTTCCCAAGTTGCGTCTCCTTGATCATTTCCCCATTGGAATTTAACCAACTTGACCTCTCGGTTGCGTAATTTCTTGACCTTCGATACAGGGATGCATGTAGGAACTCGTCTAACCGTGGCATCTTGCTCTACTTCCACTTCTCTAAGCATGCTCGGCTCTACTACTTCCGTGGTATCATGTAAACACTTCCTTAAATGCGACACGTGAAATACGTCATGAACACCACTAAGCTTCTCAGGCAACTTCACTCTGTAGGCCATTTGTCTAATTCTTTCTGTAATGGGGAATGGCCCTACAAACCTTGGTGCCAATTTCCCTACAAATTTGAAGCGAACTATGTTCCTCAATGGTGACACTTTAATAAAAACTGTGTCTCCAACATTGAACTCTAGATGTTCGTCTCTTATCAGCGTACGACTTTTGCCAGTCTTGTGCCGTCTTCATGCATCTTCGAATCAAGTCTATCTTCTCCGAGGTTTCCCTAACCATCTCGGGCCTAAGCAAAATCTTATCCGTAGATTCCCACCAAAAAGTCGGTGATCGGCAAGGTCATCCATATAGAGCTTCAAAAGGTGCCATGCCAATACTAGTCTGACAGCTGTTGTTGTAGGCGAACTCTAATAATGGAAGGTGTTCCTCCCATGTCCCTCCAAAGTCCAAGATGCATAACCTCAAAAGATCTTCTAGAATCTGATTAACTCTTTCTGTTTGGCCGTCCGTCTGAGGGTGATAAGCGGTGCTCAAACACAATTGCGTTCCTACCCTCTTGCAAGCTCTTCCAAAACTCACTAGTGAAAATGGGATCTCGATCGCTTACGATACTAGAAGGTATGCCATGTAGATGAACTATCTCTCGTATATAAACAGATTCTAACCATGCTACTATTCTTTTACTCTTAACGGGAATGAAATAGGCGCTATTGGTAAGTCTATCTACTACTACCCAAATTCCCGTATTACCCTTCCTTGACCTCGGCAACCCATCGACGAAATCCATGGACACACTTTCCCATTTCCACTGTGGAACCTCTAAAGGGTGAAGCAAACTACCAGGCTTCTTTTGCTCAGTCTTGACTTGCTGGCACACTAAGCATCTAGAAACGAACTCAGCCACATCCTTCTTCATTCCGGCCCAAAAGAAAACTCGCTTCATGTCTCTATACATCTTATCACCATAGGGATGTATGGTCATCTTAGAACGATGTGCTTCTTCAAGGATTGTCCTTCTCAAGCTCTCGTCTCGTGATACGCAAAGTCTCCCATCCCTACGCAACCAACCTTTTTCATCTACAGTATACCTACTAAGATGGCTCGAAGACTCCCCTCTTATGAGTTTATCTACTATCTCTATCAGTTGTGGGTCATCTCGCTATGCGGTACCTATCTGTCCCAAAAGCTTAGGTCGCACCTCTAATGATGCCAACAAGCCGGGTACATAACCGATAGAGGGTCTAAAGTTAAAGGTAGATATATACTCCAAACCATGTCACTTGACAAACAAAGGACTCAAAGTCAGCCTCTTTCAACTCAAGGCGTCAGCTACAACGTTACCCTAGCCAGGGGTATATGCAATCTCAAAACCGTAGGATGCTAAGAACTCCATCCACCTCTGTTGCCTTAATGAGACGACCCCAAACCCCGTACCGACGGTGGCAAGGGTAATCCGTGGAATATAACACAGAAACAGATTATAGCAGAACAAAATTAAATAAATACACCAGATAATGAACAATAGAATATACTGGATAAAAGTAATCATCAGAGTTACACAGTATACAGGATCTTACTTAGTACAAATACAGTTCAGCTATACAAAAATGTCTACAGCGGAAAACAAACAAAATATGTACAATAGGAGCTGAACAGCATAAAAAGAGATAAATGATAGAATCCATCTTCAGCTCCAGCTATCCAGAAATAACCAGCTAAACCTGAATACAAGGCTGCCCGTGTAGAAAAAGGGGCACCCGAGTTTGAAAGTGAAACAAACTACGAGTCAGTCATGGGACTGGTATGAGAAATCTATTCAACACATATGTAATTATGGCTAATCACAGGACCACGCCACTTTCGTGGAATGGGTTTACTCCATTGGATTGCCAGTGCTTTTAAAACAAATCTTTCTTTTTAAACATCGCAATGCTTTTTATAAAAATGAAGCCATTATAAGACTCAGTTCCCATCACACAATGCAACGCAAACAGAAGGATAGAGTTTTTACCTTATAACGGCCAGAATATGCTTGATACGATTAAAACAAAGGCGTTTGATATTATTGCTAGTGTTTATATGTTTCAAAAACAATTTGAATCATAACTATCAATCATAGGCGGCATGGGTACCATATATCATGTCGCCATATATATACAATCAAAACCGCACGATGTCGTATTTGGGAATTGGATTTCCGTCCTGAACCAAGGCAAAAGATAGTCCTTACCGAATTCAAGACGCTCTAGCCCGTGTCTCAGGACCCAGACACAGGTGGGCCCTTGGATCGTCAGGGTCGGTCCACCGATAAGGATTAAAATTCCTGAACACTGCGTTTCCCTGCCCTTTGGGGGCGTAAATGAGCCAACGAATGACTCCATCGGACCCGGATCGTCCGATCAAACCGAGGCGCCTCGCAACACCACACAGGTGAAAAGTATATAAATGTCAGGGCTGGTAGGTCACTAACACCACCCTAGCTAGAAAGAAACGCAGGCCCTCCCTGATGTCCTCTCCCGTTTCTGGTTCATATCGGGGTGTGAGGCTCGCGATTTTACGTTATACACAAAGCTACGCCACACCAGCGGTGCTTTGATCATCACCACAAGACTTTGCTTTTCAACAGAAGCCCTGATCACTGCATCTTAGCATGCCACACAGGCAATTCATGCCATGCGACTGATGTCCATCGATATACAACCTCTGAGCTCGTGAGTTTCAGAGAAGGGCGTTAAGCAAAAGAATAAATTCTCCGCCGCCAAACAGATGTATATTTAATAGAGATCAATCAACACAGAATAAAATCCAATGTCAGACACACAGTCCATTTACAAGTCCGTTCTGGGTCTGAACGAAACCGGAGGCACTAAATACCTCGCAAACCCATCGATCACCACGTACGTCTGGACGATCACCACTCATTATCCATATTTCGGGATGCCTCCCAATCAGGACCTCGGTTACCATCCAAACGAGGTGAAGATCTCTGGTCTTCGACCATCGTCTTCATCTTTGACTTACAATCGTCGGTCAATTATTTGAAATGAGAATTAACTCGGCCTCTTCAAACAATTCACGTATATTTAGAATTTCAAATCAATTTACTTCAATGGTTAAATTATTCAACAACACCAATTTTGTTCTTTAATGTAATTTTCACACCAAACACATTCAACCATCAAATACCACATAAATCGAGAAAATTCAGTTTATTTCCATTCCATATCGTTTATGATATTTTATAACGATTTATCGCTATTTTTATTTATTTTAAAATAGCCAATTTATTCAAAACGACGCTTCGGGCCATAACGCGGCTGTGGCGCTGTTTTTCTTCAGATTTGATTTACACATATCTGAAAATCTAACCGTTGGATCTTCACAAAATTTACATCATTAGAAAGGTCTTTTCAAAACGAATCCAACGGTTCCAGTTTCGGGAAAATCCGACGGTCGGATCTCCCAGTACAATCGTTTGAAGTTTCGATTTCAAAATACGAACTGCAGCGTCGTTATTAGATTAGATATAATTATATATATATATATATATATATATAATCGTTTCTGGCGCTGTTTTTCTTCAGATTTGAATTAAACATTCCAGACAATCCAACCGTTGGATTTTTACAAAGTTGGTGCCGTTGGAAAGATATTTCCAAGGCGAACCCAACGGTTGCGCTTTCGGGAAAATCCAATGGTCGGATTTCCCGCACTGGTTGTTTGAAATCACGGTTTCAAAACACGAACTACACAGCCATGTTTCGTTTTATTTTTATTTTTATTTATATATTTATATAAATATAGTTCATCCAGCAATTTCAATATCGTTTTCCCTTCAAATATTTCACTAACGCCTTTAAATTTTGGAAAATTTCGCCATAACCTCCTTTGTATGGGAGAGGCTGGGAAAATTCCCAAATAGCCACATGGGCGTCTCATGTCGAAAAGAAAAAGAAAAAGCCAAGCGGCTAGCCAACAGGCTTATAAAATCATCACCCAAACAAAACAGTAAATGTGTACCTATTTGTCGGGCACAAAATTTTATTCCTCTTCTCTAGCCCCTTTTCCATAACCTGTTCAATAAATATGCATGTACATATATACAGTTCTTATCACTTATCATTTTCCATTCAACTTCATGTTTGATTCCGTTTGGTTGGCATGCATAGGCAAAAATCATATCATTAGCTAATTAGTGAATATTTCGACTCATGCATATTTATTTGAACGAGTTGCTATTTTTAACACTTCACATTTCAACAATTCATGTATATAATAAAAATGTGATTTTTATTGTAAAACAATTCATTTCAAAACACTATTACTTTATATAGTTTATATAGGTGATAAAAATAGGATTTTTCTTATAAAACAATTTCTTTTAAAACGAGGTCATCTTACATAGCTCGTATAGATGAGAAAAAGGTGATTTTTATTATGAAATAATTTATTTCAAAATATGAATACCATTCAACACATGAATTTCTAATCAACGAATGAATATCGATTCAACACATGAAGGTTTTCTATAGTTTATATATATAGATAAAAATGTGATTTTTATACTTAAAACACGAATACCATTCAACACATGAATTTCTAATCAACGAATGAATATCGATTCAACACATGAAGGTTTTCTATAGTTTATATATATAGATAAAAATGTGATTTTTATATTTAAAACACGAATACCATTCAACACATGAATTTCTAATCAACGAATGAATATCGATTCAACACATGAAGGTTTTCTATAGTTTATATATATAGATAAAAATGTGATTTTTATATTTAAAACACGAATACCATTCAACACATGAATGTCTAATCAACGAATGAATATCGATTCAACACATGAAGGTTTTCTATTCAATGAATAAATATAGTTTCAGCAAATGAAAATAATTCAAACACATGAATATTATTCAAAATTTCGGCAGCATAACGGCAGGGTAGTTAAAACCGGGACCGTCCCTAGTACGGCTCCTCGCTCTACCTTAAAACCTCGCGGTTTTTGACAATGGGGATCATGCATCTAGTTCGCACGCAGGCGGCATGTATATATTTATTTCATTTCCACAAACTAATCCTATGTGGTTTCAACCAAATATTTCTCAACCACAAATGGGTATTTTTCAACCACAATCAATCAATATCAATCACAAACAATCCCAAACAACCATTCGCTATCAATCAATTTTCACACCAATCACAATCAATAAATATCGTCCATAGTTTGTGGACGAGGGGCGTATATATATATATATATATATATATATATATATATATATATATATATATATATATATATATAGCAATTCACTTCTATTTCAACACATATATAATTTTTACAACGCATATACAACTTATACACCGAACGTACAACTTATACAACGCTCATACATGAGGTGTACAAGGCTTATATAACTCATACATCGAATATATAATTTATACATCGTCGTTTTCCATATCGTTTATAAATTAGAAATCTCACATTGGGTTCCACTCCACCAAAAATAGCAGAAGGCTCAGAAAAATATGCGGTCTCTTCTAGAATGTAGAAGGCGTCCACACGGTCACGATGTTTCCTGTTTCATCGAATTTCGTTAACGAACGAAAAAGATATGATTTTTCAAAGGTTTGCAACACTTTAAAGGTGTTAAAATCAAATTAAATAAAATCAGCCGATACCTGCTTGAAATCTTCGAAACTAGGTTTCGATCTTTCAGGCAATCCGTGTATCGAGGGGTCGACCGGGCTTCATGACGTCGAACGGGAACGTGAGGGCTCTCGGCGCGCTGTGGTCTTGCTCAGTTCGGTGGCGAACTGACACGGCGGCGGCGGTTGGAAGTTCCAACCTTTGAGGGCACGAAACTCGAGAGAGGGTCAACGGTTTTGGGCGAGGAGGGTATGGATTCGAAGGTGGTGAGGAGGGCTTCAAAAAGTTTAACTGGGGCTGGGGGTAGTTCGACGTGGTGTGGCCGGAAAATGGCCAGGAAGCGGCGACTAATTTTCTGCCGTGTATCGCGATTACGGGGAGAGAGAAAATGGGGGATTTTCCCTTTTTTTATTTAAATTCTGATTGGTCGGTGGATTTTATAAGGGGGTTTTCTGACACGACCACCAATCCAAACCGAACGACTGTCGTCCCTAGCGTTTTACCCCCATTCCGAACACAATGGGATATGTTTCGAAGACCCATTTGAATGTTTCAGTCAGTTTTCCTTTAGATTAAAATATAAAACATTCAATATTTAATTTGAACGTGCATTTCAATTTGCCAGGGCCACAAATTGATTCGAAAAATTCCAGAAAAATAAATCTAGCTATGTTTTGACGATACGGTACCAACAAAACTAATTTCGTCGAATTCTGAGACCGTTTGCAAAAAGGCCCATTTCTGGTCGATCCAATTTAACTTTAATTGACCAAAACACATTTTCCTTTGCCACGCTCACATATTAGCTTCAAAAATTATGAAATTTGAAACCCAGCAATAACTTCACATCTCGGATCCAATAAAGGTGGTTTCGTTGAATTCCGAGGTCGTATGCAAAATGGCCAATTTCCCGGGCTATATGAATTCCATAGCGACCTTTCTAAAAATTCATTCGGCCATAACTTTTGCTTTCCGCTATGAAAATTCGATTTTTCAGATTCGTTAGAAAGGTATTCACTAACAGATTTAAATATTTTTGGTTTCACTAAAATCCGTTTTGTTTTGCACCCGGTTCAGTTCGACAAAGTTTGAATTCATTTTTTTTTTAAACTCCAGCGCCATTTCAGGCCTTGTTTATAATTATAATTAATTATAGTCGTTTTCAATTGTCGATTCAAACTCACTTATCGTTGCCATTATTTAAAATATTTATTTTAAATATTTAAAATCTATTATTTTAGCCAATTTATAAATTTTAAATTGGTTCAGATTTTCTGGGTCGTTACACTTAAGTCTAGATCTTTTTGAGAGAACGGGTATTTTAGTGACTTATGGTCTGTATACAACTCAAACCTCTCACCGAGCAAGTAATGGCGCCAAGACTTAAGCGCAAAAACTATGGCAGCTTATTCTAAGTCATAGGTAGGTTAATTCCTCTCATGGACCTTCAACTGCCTTCCACCATAACATATCACCCGTCCCTATTGCATCAAAACTACGCCGAGCCCTGTCCCGCAAGCATCGGTATACACTGTGAACGGTTTACTCTCATCTGGCAAAACTAAAACTGGAGCTATCGTCAATGCCTGCTTCAAACGTTAAAAACCATCGTCACAGTCAACATCCCAAGAAAAGGTCAAATTCTTTTTTGTTAACCGAGCTGATATCTTAGCAAAGTCCTTGATGAACTTTCTATAATAGCCAGCAGAAAAAGAAAAATTCTTACTTCCTTTGCATTCTTGGGAATTTTCCAATCTTGGATTGCCACTACCTTCACAGGGTCCACTGCTATCCCTTCTTCAAAGACCACGTGCCCTAAGAATCTTACCTCCTTCCTCCAAAAGTGACATTTGGAGAACTTAGCCTTGAGTTGATGTGCTCGAAGGGTCTCTAAGACTTCCTTGAGATGTAAGGCATGCTCTTCCTCGCTTCTAGAGAAGATCAGGATATCATCCACAAAGACTACCACGAACTTGTTTAGAAACTCCCTAAAAACCCTACTCATCAAATCCATGAAATATGCGAGTGCATTCGTCAAACCAAAAGGCATGACGAGCCATACAAAGAAACCATCTGGAGTTCTAAATGCAGTCTTATCTATGTTATCCTCAGCCACCCTTAGCTGATGAAATCATGTTGCTAAATCCAACTGCGAGAAAAACCGAAGCACCAACCAACTGATCGAACATGTCATCTATCCTTGGTAACGGGTGTCTGTTCTTCTTCGTGAGCTTATTCAGATCCCTATAGTCCACGCACGATCTAAGCGAATCATCAGCCTTCGTGGAAAAAACAACTAGAGCACCCTACTTCAAGATACTTCTTCTTATGAACCCTTTCTCAAGTAACTCTTTCACTTGTTTACTAAGCTCCCTCCTTTCTCTTGGAGCCATGTGGCGCACAGGCAATGCAATTGGCTTTGCATTGTCCACCAATACGGATCCTCAAAGACATCTGCATACACATGGACTACTCGAACATATTGCAAATCATCAATAGATGTGTCAAGAGATTCTAGGTAGCTAAGCATAATAGAACCCTTAGGGTCACATGAGATATTGAGAGTATTCCCCAAACTAGTCAATAGTCTAACTACCCTTTTTCACAGTCGAGAATGGCACCATACCTGGCTAGCCAATCCATTCCTAGAATCAACCCATAGCCCGTGAAACCAAGCACATAAGCGTAGCATTCGAACTCAATGCCATACACAGATATTCTCAAATCCCGACATAACATGGATGAGCCGTACCCCAAATAGGATTTGAGACAGCAACGGGATCCACTACTATACTAGTATCTAGGTGCAGAGACTCAACAACAGAAGCAGATATAAACGAATGTGAAGTGCCAGAATCAAACAAAGTACATGCAGGATCATCGAAAGGGAAAATAAAACTTTCAACGGAAATGTTTCTACCTCTCTCTTGCGTAGCTGCCATGAGAGCATAAACCTTCCCTCCAGAAGTAGATCCTGTCCTCTGTCCTTGCCCTTGTCCTTGCCTCCTTGGGCAGTCTTTAATCATATGTCCTGCCTTACCACATTGGAAGCAACCAGTCCTCTTCTTCTTCCTACAGTCCTTCTTCAAATGGCCAGGTATTCCATAATTGTGACACTTTCTTTTCTTTGAACCCTTGTTATCCTTACCGCCCTTCTTTTGTTGTTGTTGTGCCTTCTTTGGATCCCCTTTCTTATCCTGTGCATTAGCACCTTTCTCCTCTTCATGTATCAACTCCATATCAACTTGATTCTCGAAAGTAGCCCCCATAGGAATGTGGGATATAGCCAACCCATGTAATGGTTCATTCAGACCCATGGAAAATCTCAAGGCCTTCTTATGTGGTGTATTAACTAATTCCATAAAAAAAATTCTAACTGGTTAAATTTGTTAACGTACTTCTTCACAAACAAACTTCCTTGTTTCAAAGCCAGGAACCTCTCCATGTATAAACTATCGTCTGTTTGTGAAAGAACTTTCAACTCGAATCTTTATCTAAAATCAATCCATGTCTCCACTACACGTCCTCCTTAGTTACTTCCCACCAAAAGGAAGCTTCATCCTTCATCAACCAAGCAGCTAGCTAAACCTTCTTTCCATCGTCCATCTCAAAGATACAAAACAAGAGCTCCACTTCCTTAAGCCAATTCCGAGCCTCAACAAACGTCTCAGTTCCATAAAATGGTTTTCCGCCCATTGCACGAAAGTCTTTGCATATCTTAGAAAAAGCATCTACATAGGGAGGAGGAGGGGGAGCAGCTACAGCTGGAGGAGGAGGAGCGTGTGTTGGGCCTGCAGCAGTGGCCCTAGCCTCCAGATACCTTCTGAACTAGCCTGGTATATGTACGCCCTCGGGTATATCGGCTTCCCCCGACATGATGAATGGAAAAAGTAAAAGATTCAAAACAGAGAATCGAAAGAAAGATATATGGCTTTTGGGGATTATGTTTTTCATAATAAACCTTTCTCTTGAAAATACCTTCTTTAAAATATGTTTTTGAAAACGGTTTTCAAAATCTTTTATATGTTCTGGTAACCTTAAGCTCTAATACCACGTGTAACACCCCACGTCCGTTAATGTCACTCACTAAGTGAATACCTTAACTTTCATGGAGCGTTACAAGAGTATAGAGCAGAACATCACAAGACAGATATATAAAATGGTACTTAAAAATTAAAAATTTATTCATTGCAGCGGAAAAGCAAAACATGTTTGGTTACAACATCAAAACCACATACTAAAGCCAAGTACACAAATATCCATCTTGAACAAAATTATTATCAGAGTACATAAAAGCAAAACCATAATCCCACTCCAAATAGCCATAAAGAAAAAGAGATAAAGCTGAGCATTACTTTCAACACTTCCAAGCACTTCAAGAAGAAAGCGATCCAAGTCAAGCTTCACTAATCCACCCTGAGGACCTAGTAGGAAAAGAAAGAAAAGAGGCGAAACGAAAAGGGGTCAGACATAAGTCTGGCGAGTCTAGTGACTTTAACAATATAATTAATAAAGTAAAAGGATAAGAACATAAACTGGATATAAGAGATGAATGTAACATAAGCAGATGTGATAAGGTAAACAAGGTAAACAAGATAGAACAACGACTACATTCCTAACCACTATAAGATATGCTCTGCACCGTACCAACATACTAGTTTCATATTAAGAGATGATCCCTCCCTACTAATCATAATAATGGTAGCTTTGTGTGCTCCTAGCTGCTCTCGTAAGTACCCCACTTGCTCCTATCACCACTAGTTGTACCCACTACCCTTCCCATTCGATTGGCTCCCTAACCTCGTAGATACCTGTGATGGTCCCACAATAGGGTGTATCACTCCCTGAGGTGGAAACCCCGATACTACTGAAATGCACAACTTATACCTACACGATGCAACATCGTCTTGCCTACCACCCCGGACCCACACACGACTCCGTTGGACTTGCACTACCATCGCTAACTCTTTATTGACCTCTTACAATCAACCCCAGCAAGCGTGTCCCTGTCCTCGACCTAGTTTGAGCTCATATAGATACTAAAATGGGTTATTGGTTGAAAAGGGTCCACCCACTTGACACAATCTTCCCTCCTAAGCTTGGTCCCCACTAGGAATTCCCACTTAACCCCTCTTTAATCCCATGTCTGATCACATGTCTCATCTTGGTTAAGTGCTTTAATTATGTTTCACATGCTACCCATGTTACCCACTTAACCCTTTATTATCCCCATGTCTAATCACATGTCTTATCTTGGTTAAGTGTTCATTAGTTCATTATAACCGTAATCTTGCAAGACCTCCCACATTAGATTGTCGTTTTGCGGTTGCTGGATATGCTTGCCGGTTCCGGGCAGGCTTACACCACAATTCGAATCTAACCTCGTGTCTTTGTATTATTACACATCTAATTTCTGCCTTTGACCTCTCACATTAGATTACCGTTTTGCGGTTGCTGGATATGCCGGGCGATTCCGGGAAGGCTTATACCGCAATCCGAATCTAACCTCATGTCTTAGGCGTTCATTATCACTTTCTTGATTCAAGTCCCAATTTCAAATCTTGGATTATAATATATTCCAATTACCCATAATTTCCAATCTAAATTATCTTTATAATTTTAGATCCAAATTATGCCTATAATCTCATGTGTACAAGTTATACCAATTCATTCCTAAACCAATTTCCATAGCCATCAACAATTTATGCCAAATCTTATTTTTATTACACATTTCTCAAACTTTTCCCAATCGCTCCAATGTTATTTGTACGCAAATCTTAATGCAATATGCTTAGGCTAGAAGTAGCCTAATATCAAAAGGAAAAACAGAAAGAAGAAGGGGAAGAGAATCAAAACATCAAAACTGGAATAAACATACAAATAGGCATGTGAAATAAATAACGACGGAATATCAGATAGGCATATGATAATAGCAATTGGGTATGAATCTGAAGGATAACAAATTACAAAACTTGATATGATTCATCGTATTTACAGGCATACACATCAGATCCAATTTACAATCCTATCACAATTACTTTTTGATTTAATTATATGTGAAAGTAACATAGACTCACAGTGATAGGATTCTTAGAAAAGAGAATTAGCTGTTGTTGTAGCAATTCTGATCTTTAATAATCTCTAGTTTGATTTGTAGATCTTATCTTCTAATTGGAATACTCCTATTCTGATTTGTATTGGTAGAGAAGAAAGGCTAGTTTAGATTAGAGCAGCATCGAGGTGTGACGACCCCAAATCCCGTACAGACGGAGACAAGGGTTATCTTTGGAATATAACACAGAAACAGATAATAGCAGAACAGAATTAAATAAATACACCAGATAATGAACAATAGAATATACTGGATAAACGTAATCATCATAGTTACACAGTATACAGGATCATACTTAGTACAAATACAGTTCAGCTATACATAAATGTCTACAGCGGAAAACAAACATAATATGTACAATAGGAGTTGAACAGCATAAAAAGAGATAAATAATAGAATCCATCTTCACCTCCAGCTATCCAGAAAGAGCCAGCTAAACCTGAATACAAGGCTGCCCGTGTAGAAAAAGGGGCACCCGAGTTTGAAAGTGAAACAAAGTACGAGTCAGTCATGGGACTGGTATGAGAAATCTAATCAACACATTTCTAATGTGGCTAATCACAGGACCACGCCACTTTCGTGGAACGGGTTTTCTCCATTGGATTGCCAGTGCTTTAAAAACAAATCTTTCTTTTAAATATCGCAATGCTTTTTATAAAAATGAAGCCATTATAAGACTCAGTTCCCATCACACAATGCAATGCAAACCGGAGGATAGAGTTTTACCTTATAATGGCCAAAATATGATTGATACGAAAAAAGCAAAAGCATTTGATATTATTACTAGTGTTTATATGTTTCAAAAACAATTTGAATCATAACTATCAATCATAGGCGGCATGGGTACCATATATCATGTCGCCATATATATATATATATATATATATATATATATATATGCAATCAAAACCGCACAGTCACGTATTTGGAAATTGGATTTCCGTCATGAACCAAGGCAAAAGATAGTCCTTACCGACTTCGAGACAATCTAGCCCATGTCTCAGGAACAGCCGCAACTGCCCCTTGGATCGTCAAGGCCGGTCCACCGATGTGAATTATTATGCCTGAACACTATGTCTCCCCGCCCTTTGGGGCGTAAACGAGCCAACGAATGACTCCATCGGACCCGGATCGTCCGATCAAACTGAGGCGCCTCGCAACAGCAACAACCACATAAGTCAAACTCGTCAGGGCGTGTAAAACCACTGATGCCACTTCTAGCTAGAAAGAAACGCAGGCCCTCCCTGATGTCCTCTCCCGTTTCTGGTTCATACCGGGGTGTGAGGCTCGCGATTTCACGTTATACACAAAGCTACGCCACACAGGCGGTGCTTTGATCATCACCACAAGACTTTGCTTTTCAACAGAAGCCCTGTTCATTTGCCACTTAGGCATGCCACACTAGCAATTCATGCCATGCGACTGATGTCCATCGATATACAACCTCTGAGCTCGTGCGTTTCACAGAAGGGCATTAAGCAAAAGAATAAATTCTCCGCCGCCAAACAGATGTATATTTAATAGAGATCAATCAACACAGAATAAAATCCAATGTCAGACACACAGTCCATTTACAAGTCTGTTCTGGGTCTGAACAAAACCGGAGGCACTATATACCTCGCAAACCCATCGATCACCACGTATGTCTGGACGATCACCACTCATTATCCATATTTCGGGATGCCTCCCAATCAGGACCTCGGTTACCATCCAAATGAGGTGAGGATCTCCGGTCTTCTACCACCGTCTTCATCTTCGATTACCTATCGTCGATTCAGTTATTCATAATGGGATAAACTCGGTCTTTCTGAGCAACTCACGTATATAATAAACAAGTGCAACACTAACATACACACGCATCATTTCAATTCATTAGTCACTAACCGTCAATCAGTAAGAGAACGATTTCCCAAATATTAACCCCGAAGGCCGAAACCAACATCAGATCAACACCCAGGAAACCATTCGACTTAGCCAACCTTCAGTTAATTTCTAAATCACATCCATATCGTTTATAATATTTTATAACGATTTATCGCTATTTTTATTTATTTTAAAATAGCCAATTTATTTAAAACGACGCTTCGGGCCATAACGCGGCCGTGGCGCTGTTTTTCTTCAGATTTGATTTACACATATCTGAAAATCTAACCATTGGATCTTCACAAAATTTACATCATTAGAGAGATCTTTTCAAAACGAATCCAACGGTTCCAGTTTTGGGAAAATCCGAAGGTCGTATCTCCCGGTATAATCGTTTGAAGTTTCGATTTCAAAATACGAACTCCAGCATCGTTATTCAATTAAATATAATTATATTTATATATATATACATATATATAAATATAATCGATTTTGGCGCTGTTTTTCTTCAGATTTGAATTAAACATTCCAGACAATCCAATCGTTGGATTTTTACAAAGTTGGTGCCGTTGGAAAGATATTTCCAAAGCGAACCGAACGGTTGCGATTTCAGGAAAATCCGATGGTCGGATCTCCAGTAATAATCGTTTGAAATCACGGTTTAAAAATACGAACTGCAGCGTCGTTATTCGATATATTTCAATTCTATTTATATATATATCGATTCTTCGATTTCAAAACTATATTCTTTTCATACATTTGATAAAAAATATATTTTTATCTAACTGTCTTCTATTTCAACACTTCACTATTTTTAACGATTCGTGCATATAATAAAAATGTGATTTTTATTGTAAAACGATTCATTTCAAAACACTATTATTTCGTATAGTTAATATAGGTGATAAAAATATGATTTTTATTATAAAACAATTTATTTCAAAACAAGATGATTTTATACATTTCATATTGATGTTAAAAATGGGATTTTTATTATAAAACAATTTCTTTCAAAATATGAATACCATCCAACACATGAATTTCAATTCAACGAATGAATATCGATTCAACACATGAAGGTTTTCTATAGTTTATATATAGATAAAAATGTGATTTTTATATTTAAAACACGAATATCGTTCAACACATGAATTTCAATTCAACGAATGAATATCGATTCAACACATGAAGGTTTTCTATAGTTTCTATATATAGATAAAAATGTGATTTTTGTATTTAAAACACGAATACCCTTCAACACATGAATTTCTATCCAACGAATGAATATCAATTCGACACATGAAGGTTTTCTATAGTTTATATATATAGATAAAAATGTGATTTTTATATTTAAAACACGAATATCGTTCAGCACATGAATTTCTATCCAACGAATGAATATCGACTCAACACATGAAGGTTTTCTATAGTTTTTATATATATATAAATGTGATTTTTATATTTAAAACACGAATACCATTCAACACATGAATTTCTATCCAACGAATGAATATCAACTCAACACATGAAGGTTTTCTATTCAACGAATAAATATAGTTTCAACAAATGAAAATAATTCAAACACATGAATATTATTCAAAATTTCGGCAGCATAACGGCAGGGTAGTTAAAATCGAGACCGTCCCTAGTATGGCTCCTCGCTCTACCTTAAAACCTCACGGTTTTTTACAATGGGGAATCATGCATCTAGTTCGCACGCAGGCGGCATGTATATATTTATTTCATTTCCACAAACTAATCCTATGTGGTTTCAACCAAATATTTCTCAACCACAAATGGGTATTTTTCAACCACAAACAATCAATATCAACCACAAACAATTCCAATCAACCATTCGCTATCAATCAATTTTCACACCAATCACAACCAATAAATATCGTCCATGGTTTGTGGACGAGGGGCGTATATGTATATATATATATATATATATATATATATATATATATATATAGCAATTCACTTCTATTTCAACACATATATAATTTTTACAATGCATATACAACTTATACATCGAACGTACAACTTATACAATGCTTATACAAGGGGTGTACAACGCTTATATAACTCATACATCGACTATATAATTTATACATTGTCGTTTTCCATATCGTTTATAAATTAGAAATCTCACATTGGGTTCCACTCCACCAAAAATAGCAGAAGGCACAGAAAAATATGCGGTCTCTTCTAGAAGGTAGAAGACGTCCACACGAGTCCACTGTCTCTTGTTTCACAGAATTTCGTCAAAACACGGAAAAGATATGATTTTTCAAAGTTTGCAACGGTTTAAAGGTGTTAAAACAGTTGAAAATAAAACAAGCCGTACCTCAGCTGAAAGGTTCAAAACTAGGTTTGGATTTTTCGATCAATCCGTGTAATGGTTCCACGATCGGGTTGCGCGAGGTTGAAGGGGGAGGAGAGGCGCTCAGGCACCGGAAGTGGGGTCCACTTCGGTGGTCTGACGTGGCGGTGGTGGCTCCTCAAACACCCGAACTTCCCACTCGCGGTTCTCTTCAAATACACTTCGAAAAAATGCAAATCCTATATGGATTTAAAGCTTGAGAGGTGCTCTACAAAATCCTTAACTAGAGCACTTTATTTTACTGAGTGTGGAAGGAGAAATCGAGGAGAGAAGGCGGCGACCTATTTCTGTCGTTCGTTCGAGTCGGGGAGAGAGAATAGCGGGGGGGGGGGGGGGGGGGGGGGGTTCTGACGTGGACAAATGATTTTTTTTATTTATAACTTTCAAAATTCCAAAAATACCCTCTTTAACACACGAACCCCAATCCAAACCCAACGACTGTCGTCCCTAGCGTTTTACCCCCATTCTGAACACAATGGGATATGTTTCGTAGGCCCATTCGACTGTTTCAATCAGTTTTTTTCAATTTAAAATATATAACATTCAATATTTAATTTGAACGTACATTTCAATTTGCCAGGGTCACAAACTAATTCGAAAAATTCCTGAAAAATAAATCTGGCTATGTTTTGACGATACAGTCCCAACAAAACTAGTTTCGCCGAATTCCGAGACCGTTTGCAAAAGGGCCCATTTCTGGTTGATCCAATTTAATTGTAATTGACCAAAACACATTTTCCTTTGCCATGCTCACATACTAGCTTCAAAAATTATGAAATTTGAAACCCAGCAATAACTTCACATCCCGGATCCAAGAAAAGTGGTTTCGACGAGTTCCGAGGTCGTATGCAAAATGGCCAATTTCACGGGCTATATAAATTCCATAGCGACCTTTCTGAAAATTCATTTGGCCATAACTTTTGCTTTCCGCTATGAAAATTCGATTTTTCAGATTCGTTAGAAAGGTATTCACTAATAGATTTAAATACTTTTGGTTTCACTCAAATCCGTTTTATTTTGCACCCGGTACAGTCCGACAAAGTTTGAATTCAAATTTTGAAACTGCAGCGCCATTTCAGGCCTTGTTTATAATTAGAATTAATTATATTCGTTTTCAAACGTCGATTCAAACTTGCTTTTCATCGATATTATTTTAAATATTTATTTTAAATATTTAAAATCCACTATTCTAGCCAATTTAAAAAATTTAAATTGGTTCAGATTTTCTGGGTCGTTACAATCTCCCCCACTTAAAACTTTTCGTCCCCGAAAAGGAACAAAGTCGAAAGTGGTTTGATTAATTAGCTCTACGTCCAATCTGGCTTCCATTCTCCAAATTTTCAGTTTCTGAGAATTTTCAAATTCTTCAAAAATTTGGCTAACACCCGGAATTTTCGAAAAATTTCGCCATAACCTCCTTTGTACGGAGAGAGGTTTGGAAATTTATTGGGCCGTATTAGGTACCCAATGAATCCTAATAAGCATACACATATTTATAGTGATATATTCTGGTGTTTACAGGGGAGCGTGTATTGATAATAACTCCAAAGAATAAATTCTCGTCACCCTGTCAAAGCCTGAGGGAGTGTGTATTTTAAATGCTCCAGAGGATAAATCCTCGTCACCTCGTCCCATGTGGGAAATAAATAGTCCATGTGCCGTATCTAATAACTAGAGAGACGTGGTTATTGTCAACTCCAGAACCGTGTGGGGTTTTTATTAATCTGGCAATTTAATCGTTACAATTTAAATAGTCCATATCAGTCATCAGTTCAACCTGTAAAATATTGTCATCGCCATACAAGCCTCTCCCTCGTATGGTAAATCTTCCACCTCGTCACACAAGCTCCAAATGCTTATGTGGTATATGATGAAGTATGTCTATCTTAAGAAGTATGCCATGCAGTGTAGTTCAAAATTAATTGTTACTATCCTATGGCGATGTTTATTTTTACACACAGAATAACCAGCACTCCGCATTCAATGGCATTCACAGGAGTTGATATAATAATATTTCGCATCCAACTCATTAAGGTTTACCTATTTGTCGGGCACGCAAATAAAATCTTTACTCAACAGCTAATACATTTACCTGTTCAAACATATTTAATGCACATGTATATATATTTCTATCTATTTTCTACTCAGTTCAATGTGTGATTTAAATGAATAAATTCTACCATTATTCTATTATTGATTAAATTAACTATTGTTTCAATAATTCAATTAATCAAATTTACTATCACACAACACAAGCAACAATCAAATTGTTTTTAACTTTTCAAAAATATATCTTTTATATACTCGAAAATTATATTCCTAAAACCAGACTATATAAATAATCACAAATACGTTATTTAAAAACATATTACGCTCGACTCGTTCTGAGGCACTTCTGACCCCATCTCTAAGGAGTTGTTCTGATTCTGCTTTACTTATACTAGGATATTACTGATTCTATCTGTATAGAGTTACCCGTCCTAGAACACTACTGGTTCTATCTATGACGAGTTCGTTAATATGTTATATCCCAGAGCTAAGCTTAACCAAAGCTCTGATACCACGTTGTGCTGACCCCAAATCTTGTACGGACGGAGACAAGGGTTATCTTTGGAATATAACACAGAAACAGATAATAGCAGAACAGAATTAAATAAATACACCAGATAATGAACAATAGAATATACTGGATAAACGTAATCATCATTGTTACACAGTATACAGGATCATACTTAGTACAAATACAGTTCAGCTATACATAAATGTCTACAGCGGAAAACAAACATAATATGTACAATAGGAGCTGAACAGCATAAAAAGAGATGAATAATAGAATCCATCTTCAGCTCCAGCTATCCAGAAAGAGCCAGCTAAACATGAATACAAGGCTGCCCGTGTAGAAAAAGGGGCACCCGAGTTTGAAAGTGAAACAAACTACGAGTCAGTCATGGGACTGGTATGAGAAATCTACTCAACACATTTCTAATGTGGCTAATCACAGGACCACGCCACTTTCGTGGAATGGGTTTTCTCCATTGGATTGCCAGTGCTTTAAAAACAAATCTTTCTTTTAAATATCGCAATGCTTTTTATAAAAATGAAGCCATTATAAGACTCAGTTCCCATCATACAATGCAACGCAAACCGGAGGATAGAGTTTTACCTTATAATGGCCAAAATATGATTGATACGAATAAAGCAAAAGCATTTGATATTATTACTAGTGTTTATATGTTTCAAAAACAATTTGAATCATAACTATCAATCATAGGCGGCATGGGTACCATATATCATGTCGCCATATATATATATATATATATATATATATATATATATAATCAAAACCGCACAGTCACGTATTTGGAAATTGGATTTCCGTCATGAACCAAGGCAAAAGATAGTCCTTACCGACTTCGAGACAATCTAGCCCATGTCTCAGGAACAGCCGCAACTGCCCCTTGGATCATCAGGGCCGGTCCACTGATGTGGATTATTATGCCTGAACACTATGTCTCCCCGCCCTTTGGGGCGTAAACGAGCCAATGAATGACTCCATCGGACCCGGATCGTCCGATCAAACCGAGGCACCTCGCAACAACAACAACCACATAAGTCAAACTCGTCAGGGCGTGTAAAACCACTGACGCAACTTCTAGCTAGAAAGAAACGCAGGCCCTCCCTGATGTCCTCTCCCGTTTCTGGTTCATACTGGGGTGTGAGGCTCGCGATTTCACGTTATACATAAAGCTACGCCACACAGGTGGTGCTTTGATCATCACCACAAGACTTTGCTTTTAAACAGAAGCCCTGATCACTTAGGCATGCCACACTAGCAATTCATGCCATGCGACTGATGTCCATCGATATACAACCTCTGAGCTCGTGCGTTTCATAGAAGGGCGTTAAGCAAAAGAATAAATTATCCGCCGCCAAACAGATGTATATTTAATAGAGATCAATCAACACAGAATAAAATCCAATGTTAGACACACAGTCCATTTACAAGTCTGTTCTGGGTCTGAACGAAACCGGAGGCACTATATACCTCGCAAACCCATCGATCACCACGTACGTCTGGATGATCACCACTCATTATCCATATTTCTGGATGCCTCCCAATCAGGACCTCGGTTACCATCCAAACGAGGTGAAGATCTCCGGTCTTCTACCACCGTCTTCATCTTCGATTACTTATCGTCGATTCAGTTATTCAGAATGGGATAAACCCGGTCATTCTGAGCAACTCACGTATATAATTAACAAGTGCAACACTAACATACACACGCATCATTTCAATTCATTAGTCACTAACCGTCAATCAGTAAGAGAACGATTTCACAAATATTAACCCCGAAGGCCGAAACCAACATCAGATCAATACCCAGGAAACCATTCGACTTAGCCAACCTTCATATAATTTCTAAATCACATCCATATCGTTTATAATATTTTATAACGATTTATCGCTATTTTTATTTATTTTAAAATAGCCAATTTATTTAAAACGACGCTTCGGGCCATAACGCGGTCATGGCGCTGTTTTTCTTCAGATTTGATTTACACATATCTGAAAATCTAACCATTGGATCTTCACAAAATTTACATCATTAGAAAGATCTTTTCAAAACAAATCCAACGGTTCCAGTTTTGGGAAAATCCGACGGTCGGATCTCCCGGTATAATCGTTTGAAGTTTCGATTTCAAAATACGAACTCTAGCGTCGTTATTCGATTAAATATAATTATATTTATATATATATATATATAAATATAATCGATTCTGGCGCTGTTTTTCTTCAGATTTGAATTAAACATTCCAGACAATCCAATCGTTGGATTTTTACAAAGTTGGTGCCGTTGGAAAAATATTTCCAAATCGAACCCAACGGTTGCGATTTCAGGAAAATCCGATGGTCGGATCTCCCGTACTAATCGTTTGAAATCATGGTTTAAAAATACGAACTGCAGCGTCGTTATTCGATATATTTCAATTCTATTTACATACATATATATATATATATATATATCGATTCTTCGATTTCAAAACTATATTCTTTTCATACATTTGATAAAAATTATATTTTTATCTAACTGTCTTCTATTTCAACACTTCACTATTTTTAACGATTCGTGCATATAATAAAAATGTGATTTTTATTGTAAAACGATTCATTTCAAAACACTATTATTTCGTATAGTTAATATAGGTGATAAAAATAGGATTTTTATTATAAAACAATTTATTTCAAAACAAGATGATTTTATACATTTCATATTGATGTTAAAAATGGGATTTTTATTATAAAACAATTTCTTTCAAAATATGAATACCATCCAACACATGAATTTCAATTCAATGAATGAATATCGATTCAACACATGAAGGTTTTCTATTGTTTATATATAGATAAAAATGTGATTTTTATATTTAAAACACGAATACCATTCAACACATGAATTTCAATTCAACGAATGAATATCGATTCAACACATGAAGGTTTTCTATAGTTTCTATATATAGATAAAAATGTGATTTTTATATTTAAAACACGAATACCGTTCAACACATGAATTTCTATCCAACGAATGAATATCGATTCAACACATGAAGGTTTTCTATAGTTTATATATATAGATAAAAATGTGATTTTTATATTTAAAACACGAATACCGTTCAACACATGAATTTCTATCCAACGAATGAATATCGACTCAACACATGAAGGTTTTCTATAGTTTATATATATAGATAAAAATGTGATTTTTATATTTAAAACACGAATACCGTTCAACACATGAATTTCTATCCAACGAATGAATATCGACTCAACACATGAAGGTTTTCTATTCAACAAATAAATATAGTTTCAAAAAATGAAAATAATTCAAACACATGAATATTATTCAAAATTTCGGCAGCATAACGGCAGGGTAGTTAAAACCAGGACCGTCCCTAGTATGGCTCCTCGCTCTACATTAAAACCTCGCGGTTTTTGACAATGGGGAATCATGCATCTAGTTCGCACGTAGGCGACATGTATATATTTATTTCATTTCCACAAACTAATCCTATGTGGTTTCAACCAAATATTTCTCAACCACAAATGGGTATTTTTCAACCACAAACAATCAATATCAACCACAAACAATTCCAATCAACCATTCGCTATCAATCAATTTTCACACCAATCACAACCAATAAATATCGTCCATGGTTTGTGGACGAGGGGCGTACATATATATATATATATATATATATATATATATATAGCAATTCACTTCTATTTCAACACATATATAATTTTTACAACGCATATACAACTTATACATCGAACGTACAACTTATACAACGCTTATACAAGGGGTGTACAATGCTTATATAACTCATACATCGACTATATAATTTATACATCGTCGTTTTCCATATCATTTATAAATTAGAAATCTCACATTGGGTTCCACTCCACCAAAAATAGCAGAAGGCACAGAAAAATATGCGGTCTCTTCTAGAAGGTAGAAGACGTCCACACGAGTCCACTGTCTTTTGTTCCACTGAATTTCGTCAACACATGGAAAAGATATGATTTTTCAAAGTTTGCAATGGTTTAAAGGTGTTAAAACAGTTGAAAATAAAACAAGCCGTACCTCAGCTGAAAGGTTCAAAACTAGGTTTGGATTTTTCGATCAATCCGTGTAATGGTTCCACGATCGGGTTGTGCGAGGTTGAAGGGGGAGGAGAGGCGCTCAGGCACCGGAAGTGGGGTCCACTTCGGTGGTCTGACGTGGCGGCGGCGGCTCCTCAAACACCCGAACTTCCCACTCGCGGTTCTCTTCAGATACACTTCGAAAAAATGCAAATCCTATATGGATTTGAAGCTTGAGAGGTTCTCTGCAATCCTTAACTGAAGCACTTGATTTTACTGAGTGTGGAAGGAGAAATCGAGGAGATAAGGCGGCGACCTATTTCCGTCGTTCGTTCGAGTCGGGGAGAGAGAATAGCGGGGGGGGGGGGGGGGGTTCTGACGTGGACAAATGATTTTTTTTATTTATAACTTTCAAAATTCCAAAAATACCCTTTTTGACACACGAACCCCAATCCAAACCCAACGACTGTCATCCCTACCGTTTTACCCCCATTCGGAACACAATGGGATATGTTTCATAGGCCCATTCGACTGTTTCAATCAGTTTTCTTTCAATTTAAAATATATAACATTCAATATTTAATTTGAACGTACATTTCAATTTGCCAGGGTCACAAACTGATTCGAAAAATTCCAGAAAAATAAATCTGGCTATGTTTTGACGATACGGTCCCAACAAAACTAGTTTCGTCGAATTCCGAGACCGTTTGCAAAAAGGCCCATTTCTGGTCGATCCAATTTAACTTTAATTGACCAAAACACATTTTCCTTTGCCACGCTCACATACTAGCTTCAAAAATTATGAAATTTGAAACCTAGCAATAACTTCACATCCCGGATCCAACAAAATTGGTTTCGTCGAATTCCGAGGTCGTATGCAAAATGGCCAATTTCACGGGCTATATAAATTCCATAGCGACCTTTCTGAAAATTCATTTGGCCATAACTTTTGCTTTCCGCTATGAAAATTCAATTTTTCAGATTCGTTAGAAAGGTATTCACTAACAGATTTAAATATTTTTGGTTTCACTCAAATCCGTTTTGTTTTGCACTCGGTACAGTCCGACAAAGTTTGAATTCAATTTTTGAAACTGCAGCGCCATTTCAGGCCTTGTTTATAATTAGAATTAATTATATTCGTTTTCAAACGTCGATTCAAACTCACTTTTCATCGCTATTATTTAAAATATTTATTTTAAATATTTAAAATCCACTATTTTAGCCAATTTAAAATTTTTTAATTGGTTCAGATTTTCTAGGTCGTTACAATCTCCCCCACTTAAAACTTTTCGTCCCCGAAAAGGAACAAAGTCGAAAGTGGTTTGATTAATCAACTCTACGTCCAATCTGGCTTCCATTCTCCAACTTTTTAGTTTCTGAGAATTTTCAAATTCTTCAAAAATTTGGCTAACACCCGGAATTTTCGAAAAATTTCGCCATAACCTCCTTTGTACGGAGAGAGGTTTGGAAATTTATTGGGCCGTATTAGGTACCCAATGAATCCTAATAAGCATACACATATTTATAGTGATATATTCTGGTGTTTACAGGGGAGCGTGTATTGATAATAACTCCAGAGAATAAATTCTCGTCACCTTGTCAAAGCCTGAGGGAGTGTGTATTTTAAATGCTCCAGAGGATAAATCCTCGTCATCTCGTCCCGTGTGGGAAATAAATAGTCCATGATCCGTATCTAATAACTAGAGAGACGTGGTTATTGTCAACTCCAGACCCGTGTGGGGTTTTTATTAATCTGGCAATTTAATCGTTACAATGTAAATAGTCCATATCAGTCATCAGTTCAACCTGTAAAATATAGTCATCGCCATACAAGCCTCTCGATCGTATGGTAAATCTTCCACCTCGTCACACAAGCTCCAAATGCTTATGTGGTATATGATGAAGTATGCCTATCTTCAAAAGTATGCCATGCAGTGTAGTTCAAAATTAATTGTTACTATCCTATGGCGACGTTTATTTTTACACACAGAATAACCAACACTCCGCATCCAATGGCATTCACAGGAGTTGATATAATAATATTTCGCATCGGGCAGGCAAATAAAATCTTTACTCAATAGCTAATCCATTTACCTGTTCAAACATATATAATGCACATGTATATATATTTCTATCTATTTTCTACTCAGTTCAATGTGTGATTTAAATGAATAAATTCTACCATTATTCTATTGTTGATTAAATTAACTATTGTTTCAATAATTCAATTAATCAAATTTACTATCACACAACACAAGCAACAATCAAATTGTTTTTAACTTTTCAAAAATATATCTTTTATATACTCGAAAATTATATTCCTAAAACCTGACTATATATATAATCACAAATACGATATTTAAAAACATATTACGCTCGACTCGTTCTGAGGCACTTCTGACCCCATCTCTAAGGAGTTGTTCTGATTCTGCTTTACTTATACTAGGATATTACTGATTCTATCTGTATAGAGTTACCCGTCCTAGAACACTACTGGTTCTATCTCTGACGAGTTCGTTAATATGTTATATCCCAGAGCTAAGCTTAACCAAAGCTCTGATACCACGTTGTGACGACCCCATATCCTGTACAGACGGAGACAAGGGTTATCTTTGGAATATAACACAGAAACAGATAATAGTAGAACAGAATTGAATAAATACACCAGATAATGAACAATAGAATATACTGGATAAACGTAATCATCATAGTTACATAGTATACAGGATCATACTTAGTACAAATACAGTTCAACTATACATAAATGTTTACAGCGGAAAACAAACATAATATGTACAATAGGAGCTGAACAGCATAAAAAGAGATAAATAATAGAATCCATCTTCAGCTCCAGCTATCCAGAAAGAGCCAGCTAAACCTGAATACAAGGCTGCCCGTGTAGAAAAAGGGGAACCCGAGTTTGAAAGTGAAACAAACTACGAGTCAGTCATGGGACTTGTATGAGAAATCTACTCAACACATTTCTAATGTGGCTAATCACAGAACCACGCCACTTTCGTGGAACGAGTTTTCTCCATTGGATTGCCAGTGCTATAAAAACAAATCTTTCTTTTAAATATCTCAATGCTTTTTATAAAAATGAAGCCATTATAAGACTCAGTTCCCATCACACAATGCAATGCAAACCGGAGGATAGAGTTTTACCTTATAATGGCCAAAATATGATTGATACGAATAAAGCAAAAGCATTTGATATTATTACTAGTATTTATATGTTTCAAAAACAATTTGAATCATAACTATCAATCATAGGCGGCATGGGTACCATATATCATGTCGCCATATATATATACAATCAAAACCGCATAGTCACGTATTTGGAAATTGGATTTCCGTCATGAACCAAGGCAAAAGATAGTCCTTACCGACTTCGAGACAATCTAGCCCATGTCTCAGGAACAGCAGCAACTGCCCTTTGGATCGTCAGGGCCTGTCCACCAATGTGGATTATTATGCCTGAACACTACATCTCCCCGCCCTTTGGGGCGTAAACGATCCAACGAATGACTCCATCGGACCCGGATCGTCCGATCAAACCGAGGCGCCTCGCACCAGCAACAACCACATAAGTCAAACTCGTCAGGGCGTGTAAAACCACTGACGCCACTTCTAGCTAGAAAAAAATGCAGGCCCTCCCTGATGTCCTCTCCCGTTTCTGGTTCATACCGGGGTGTGAGGCTCGCGATTTCACGTTATACACAAAGCTACGCCACAAAGGCGGTGCTTTGATCATCACCACAAGACTTTGCTTTTCAATAGAAGCCCTGATCATTTGCCACTTAGGCATGCCACACTAGCAATTCATGCCATGCGACTGATGTCCATCGATATACAACCTTTGACCTCGTGCGTTTCAGAGAAGGGCGTTAAGCAAAAGAAAAAATTCTCCACCGCCAAACAGATGTATATTTAATAGAGATCAATCAACACAGAATAAAATCCAATGTAGACACACAGTCCATTTACAAGTCCGTTCTGGGTCTGAACGAAACCGGAGGCACTATATACCTCGCAAACCCATCGATCACCACGTACGCCTGGACGATCACTAGACATTATCCATATATCGGGATGCCTCCCAATCAGGACCTCGGTTACCATCCAAACGAGGTGAAGATCTCCGGTCTTCTACCACCGTCTTCATCTTCGATTACTTATCGTCGATTCAGTTATTCAGAATGGGATATACCCGGTCTTTCTGAGCAACTCACGTATATAATAAACAAGTGCAACACTAACATACACACGCATCATTTCAATTCATTAGTCACTAACCGTCAATCAGTAAGAGAACAATTTCCCAAATATTAACCCCGAAGGCCGAAACCAACATCAGATCAACACCCAGGAAACCATTCGACTTAGCCAACCTTTAGTTAATTTCAAAATCACATCCATATCGTTTATAATATTTTATAACGATTTATCGCTATTTTTATTTATTTTAAAATAGCCAATTTATTTAAAACGACGCTTCGGGCCATAACGCGGCTGTGGCGCTGTTTTTCTTCAGATTTGATTTACACATATCTGAAAATCTAACCATTGGATCTTCACAAAATTTACATCATTAGAAAGATATTTTCAAAACGAATCCAACGGTTCTAGTTTTGGGAAAATTCGACGGTCGGATCTCCCGGTATAATCGTTTGAAGTTTCGATTTCAAAATACGAACTCCAGCATCGTTATTCGATTAAATATAATTATATATATATATATAATCGATTCTGGCGCTATTTTTCTTCAGATTTGAATTAAACATTCCAGACAATCCAATCGTTGGATTTTTACAAAGTTGGTGCCGTTGGAAAGATATTTCCAAAGCGAACCCAACGGTTGCGATTTCAGGAAAATCCGATGGTCGGATCTCCCGTACTAATCGTTTGAAATCACGGTTTCAAAATACGAACTACAGTGTAATTATTCGATATATTTCAATTATATATATATATATATATATATATATCGATTCTTCGATTACAAAACTATATTCTTTTCATACATTTGATAAAAAATATATTTTTATCTAACTGTCTTCTATTTCAACACTTCACTATTTTTAACGATTCGTGCATATAATAAAAATGTGATTTTTATTGTAAAACGATTCATTTCAAAGCACTATTATTTCGTATAGTTAATATAGGTGATAAAAATAGGATTTTTATTATAAAACAATTTATTTCAAAACAAGATGATTTTATGCATTTCATATTGATGTTAAAAATGGGATTTTTATTATAAAACAATTTCTTTCAAAATATGAATACCATCCAACACATGAATTTCAATTCAACGAATGAATATCGATTCAACACATGAAGGTTTTCTATAGTTTATATATAGATAAAAATGTGATTTTTATATTTAAAACACGAATACCGTTCAACACATGAATTTCAATTCAACGAATGAATATCGATTCAACACATGAAGGTTTTCTATAGTTTCTATATATAGATAAAAATGTGATTTTTATATTTAAAACACGAATACCGTTCAACACATGAATTTCTATCTAACGAATGAATATCGATTCAACACATGAAGGTTTTCTATCGTTTATATATATAGATAAAATTGTGATTTTTATATTTAAAACACGAATACCGTTCAACACATGAATTTCTATCCAACGAATGAATATCGACTCAACACATGAAGGTTTTCTATAGTTTATATATATAGATAAAAATGTGATTTTTATATTTAAAACACGAATACCGTTCAGCACATGAATTTCTATCCAACGAATGAATATCGACCCAACACATGAATGTTTTCTATTCAACGAATAAATATAGTTTCAACAAATGAAAATAATTCAAACACATGAATATTATTCAAAATTTCGGCAGCATAACGGCAGGGTAGTTAAAACCGGGAACGTCCCTAGTACGGCTCCTCGCTCTACCTTAAAACTTCGCTGTTTTTGACAATGGGGAATCATGCATCTAGTTCGCACGCAGGCGGCATGTATATATTTATTTCATTTCCACAAACTAATCCTATGTGGTTTCAACCAAATATTTCTCAACCACAAATGGGTATTTTTCAACCACAAACAATCAATATCAACCACAAACAATTCCAATCAACCATTCGCTATCAATCAATTTTCACACCAATCACAACCAATAAATATCGTCCATGGTTTGTGGACGAGGGGCGTATATATATATATATATATATATATATATATATATATATATATAGTAATCCACTTCTATTTCAACACATATATAATTTTTACAACGCATATACAACTTATACATCGAACGTACAACTTATACAACGCTTATACAAGGGGTGTACAACGCTTATATAACTCATACATCGACTATATAATTTATACATCGTCGTTTTCCATATCGTTTATAAATTAGAAATCTCACATTGGGTTCCACTCCACCAAAAATAGCAGAAGGCTCAAAAAAATATGTGGTCTCTTCTAGAAGGTAGAAGACGTCCACACGAGTCCACTGTCTCTTGTTTCGCTGAATTTCGTCAACACACGGAAAAGATATGATTTTTCAAAGTTTGCAATGGTTTAAAGGTGTTAAAATAGTTGAAAATAAAACAAGTCGTACCTCAGCTGAAAGGTTCAAAACTAGGTTTGGATTTTTCGATCAATCCGTGTAATGGTTCCACGATCGGGTTGCGCGAGGTTGAAGGGGGAGGAGAGGCGCTCAGGCGCCAGAAGTGGGGTCCACTTCGATGGTCTGACGTGGCAGCGGCGGCTCCTCAAACACCCGAACTTCCCACTCGCGGTTCTCTTCAGATACAGTTCGAAAAAATGCAAATCCTATATGGATTTGAAGCTTGAGAGGTGCTCTACAAAATCCTTAACTGGAGCACTTTATTTTACTGAGTGTGGAAGGAGAAATCGAGGAGAGAAGGCAGCAACCTATTTCCGTCCTTCGTTCGAGTCGGGGAGAGAGAATAGCGGGGGGGGGGGGGGGTGGGGGGGTGGGGGAGGGGGGAGGGGTTCTGACGTGGACAAATGATTTTTTTATTTATTTATAACTTTCAAAATTCCAAAAATACCCTCTTTAACACACGAACCCCAATCCAAACCCAACGACTGTCGTCCCTAGCGTTTTACCCCCATTCTGAACACAATGGGATATGTTTCATAGGCCCATTCGACTGTTTCAATCAGTTTTCTTTCAATTTAAAATATATAACATTTAATATTTAATTTGAACGTACATTTCAATTTGCCAGGATCACAATCTGATTCGAAAAATTCCAGAAAAATAAATCTGGCTATGTTTTGACGATACGGTCCCAACAAAACTAGTTTCGTCGAATTCCGAGACCGTTTGCAAAAAGGCCCATTTCTGGTCGATCCAATTTAACTTTAATTGACCAAAACACATTTTCCTTTGCCACACTCACATACTAGCTTCAAAAATTATGAAATTTGAAACATAGCAATAACTTCACATCCCGGATCCAACAAAAGTGGTTTCGTCGAATTCCGAGGTCGTATGCAAAATGGCAAATTTCATGGGCTATATAAATTCCATAACGACCTTTATGAAAATTCATTTGGCCATAACTTTTTCTTTCCGCTATGAAAATTCGATTTTTCAGATTCGTTAGAAAGGTATTCACTAACAGATTTAAATATTTTTGGTTTCACTCAAATCCGTTTTGTTTTGCACCCGGTACAGTCCGACAAAGTTTGAATTCAATTTTTGAAACTGCAGCGCCATTTCAGGCCTTGTTTATAATTAGAATTAATTATATTCGTTTTCGAACGTCGATTCAAACTCACTTTTCATTGCTATTATTTAAAATATTTATTTTAAATATTTAAAATCCGCTATTTTAGCCAATTTAAATTTTTTAAATTGGTTCAGATTTTCTGGGTCGTTACAGGAGGCGCCATGGATGATAACAATGAGACTAGGATTAGGTTTAGGTGTTTGTTTATAGGTGTATTAGGTGAATTAGGACATCTAGATTAGTTTAGGAACCATCTGAACCATCCAGACCAGAAAAACACGTCATCGAGCCAATCCCAGAAAGACAGGTCATCATGGAACTCTCTAGAATTTTGCTGATCTGACTCAGCCAAGGCGCACTTCCCAGGTGCGCCAGTGCATTTTTGTTCTGCCGTGTTTCACAAGTGCGCCAGTTGTCCTGGACTGTTTCCTGATTGTTCTGCCAAACTTCCATCGTCCATAACTCCTTCATATTTTATCCGTTTTACGCAAATTTGGACTCTATCTCAAGTAGAATTCTGAGACGAACGCAATGGCGTAACCCGTTTCACTTAATTCTTCTTTAAAAATTAATTATTATTTAATTATCTCTTATGTCATGTTTTAAAATTACAGGGTGTTACAAGAAGGTGGTCAATGATCAGGTGGAGGCGAAGGGCCATGACACAGCAAAGAGGAGGTGCCCTTTGGAGAAAAGGGCTTGCTTTCTATTTCCATTTTTCCTTCAACAAGGGAGGCAAAGTTGGGAATGAATCGCAAGCTGGTATCTCTGATGACCACCTCAGAGACCACTATGTCGTTAGAGTTGTTTTTCTAAGCTCTTGATTACTCTTTACACTTTCTGAGAATCATACTTGTGCAATGTGACTCAGCATTGCACGTAGACTTGAGTTGGTCGAAACTCCACTCTTGAGAGACTCAAGTCGTGTGAAGTTCAAAGGGATTGCCTTCTCTCTCAAGGATTCCCTTTGGTCGTTAACTTTGAGGCATTGCAAAGTTAGGATGGTGCCAACGAACTGCTTACTGGGTTCGCTAGAGCATAGTTATGTCGTACTAAATCCGTTGTACTTGAGTGGGAGTGCCAAGAGATCGTCGCTAGAGTACACTGGAGCATAGATAGGCCAGTCTAAATTCATTAGACTCGGTTTATTTGTGGTAGTGATGCTTCAGCGATTCATGGATGAATCTCGAAGGCTGAGGCTATTATTTTTATACTTCGTACAAAAATTACAACTAAGTTGTTAGGGGATAACTCAAGCTACTTGTCAAAATAAAAAAATGAAAGAGAAATACCTTAGAAATGAAAGCATCTATTTACTTGATAGTGCCCAAAAAGATGATAGCATGAAATAGAAGTAAACTGATTTGTTTATCTCTAATGTTGAGGTACCTTTAGAGAAGGGACGATGTCCGAGATTGAAACAACGACGACCTCCTCGACTAGGACGGATGTTGATGCCTACAAAAGTCAGATGGAAGAATTGCATGGGTTTCATGTGGGCATTAATCTAGAACTGTCAGAGTTCAAATTGGATGTTTTCTCCAAAGTGCTCAATGAGGTTAAGGACCCAGAAGGTGCAGATGTCCAAGTGACATGGAAGATGAAAGTAGTTGGGAAAACCTTGCACTAATAAGTAGAAGAAAAGAAATTTAGACTGCTTACGAAGTCTGTGGAGCTTGAGGTAAAGAGGAAAGTGGATGAGGAGAGGGTTAAGGCCGAGGATGAGGCCCACAGAAAGGTGGAGAGCAAGGCGTCCCAAAGGATGGACGAGGTAGAGCTCAAGAGGCTGGAGGTTCAGGAGGCAACGAAGCAGAAAGCGAGCCATTTAGCAATGAAGATAGTCGAGAAGGAGGCTAGGAAAGCTAGGGAAGAGGCCGATAAGATTGAGATTTATGGGATCATCGTCGAAGCCATCTCTTCTCCACTGAAGGTGATCCTCCTTGAGACTAGGACCACGAATATCCCGAGCAAAGAGGAACAAAATTGGAACCTCCCAACAACCTTGGGAGGGGAATATGAGTTCAAGCCTCGACCTGCTCCGACTCAGACGAAAACGAAAGGGATTAGGAAGGAGTGGGGAGTCGAAGAGGAAGTGAAAGGAGAAGGATGTGCCACCCTAGACCGCATCTGAGAAGAAGAAAGGAAAGAAAGGTGGCTCGTCTAAGTGATGGCTGTTGATAGGTTCTATTCTTGTAGCCCAATAAAACATGCCAGTACGACCCTCGCTTTTTGAAGGCACGATATGATTGTGATGTACATCGTGTCAGTGGTAAAAATCCGTAAATTTGACATGTGAATAAAAGTTTATTTTCTTTCATCACACATTGTTCCAAGTGTTCAAGCACTCTTTCCATTTTCCAGTACTGTAATTATGTAAATTAACTTGGTGCTACACTTAGACTTGAGCTTGCTAGAGGAGTCTCGAGACTTCGGGAGCTCAAAGATGGAATGGGAAACATGAGAGCTTGTAGCAAGTGCGTGAAGATAAACTGGGAAACATGGAAATTAAATTATTTTCTTTGATCCCAATTTCGAGTTCGCTAGCTTGTATCATCATGCAACGTTGTGCGATTGGATTTGGATTGAAGTCGAATGAAACGTGGCTGGTCAGTACGACCCTAAACAAGCGAACTTGTTTGAACTAATGACTCAAATATGCATATGCGATGTGGCTATATCATTAAGTCGTTAATTCCAGGATTCTTTTCTTAATCCAATCATGTTTTGATCGTGACTCATTCCAAGTATAGCGTCTGCTGTCAGTGATGACAATGGTTTTACCTATAAAACTAAAGGTTTTCACTGTGTTTTGAAATGTTTTTTGTGGACGGTCGGCCTTGAAGGAGGTTGAAAATGACTTTCGTGGTGCTAAGACTTTAGTATTAGTCCATCTTCTCTTTTGCAGTTGGTTTTCTCCTAAAGGGTCACTCACAGTTTACAAAGAAGATGATTGTGGTGAAGATGCAGGATATGTGGAAGTGATATTGCCCCGAGTCTACTCTATGTTGTGTGTACCTGCGATAGTGCTCCCTGACTTGCCTCCATCTTACTGGAAGGTGGTCAGAACTCATGTGGAGGCCAAAGTTTGCGATGACAGCAAAGAGTAGGTGTCTATTGAAGGAGGGTTCTTTTCCTATCCTTCTTTCGTCCCCAACAAGGGAGGCGAAGGTGGGAGTAATTCGCAAATCGGTTTCTCCATGGACGACCTCTAAGGCCATTACATCGATGTAGGCTGTTGCAGGAACATGTAGAGGACTGGTTACCGTAGGCATACATCCATGAGGGTGCCTCCGGTAGTGCTTTCTAATGTGGCCCCAGTTAACTGGAAGGTGGTCAATGATCAGGTTGAGGCGAAGGGCCATGACACAGCGAAAAGGAGGTGCCCTTTGGAGAAAAGGGCTTGCTTTCTATTTCCATTTTGCCTCCAACAAGGGAGGCAAAGTTGGGAATAAATCGCAAGATGGTATCTCCAATGACCACCTCAGAGACCACTATGTCGTTAAAGTTGTTTTTCTAAGCTCTTGATTACACTTTACACTTTCCGAGAATCATACTTGTGCAATGTGACTCAGCGTTGCGCGTATACTTGAGTTGGTTGAAACTCCACTCTTGAAAGACTCAAGTCGTGTGAAGTTCGAAGGGATTGACTTACCTCTCAAGGATTCCCTTTGGTCGTTAACCTTGAGGCATTGCAAAGTTAGGATAGTGCCAACGAACCGCTTACTGGGTTCGCTGGAGCATAATTAGGTCGGACTAAATCCGTTGGATTTGAGTGGGAGTGCTAACGGATCATCGCTAGAGTACGCCGAAGCGCAGATAGGTCAGTCTAAATTCATTGTACTGGGTTTATTCACTATATTGATGCTTCAGCGATTCATGGATGAATCTCAAAGGCTGAGGCTATTGTTTTTATACTTCGTACAAGAATTACAACTAAGTTGGTTAGAGGATAACTCAAGCTACTTGTCAAAATAACAACATGAAAGCGAAATACTTTAGAAATCAAAGCATCTATGTTCATACAAGGTGTAACTCAAGCAAGACGAGTCATGAGGGGTGGCGTCAATATTCGAATCGCTTGTAATAGTTGCAGCCTTGTTGAGAAGAAAAGATGATCCTGAGGGATCTAATTGCTAGGCAAGGTCCTGATTGGTAGATATTCTTGGTTAGTGTAGGACGGCTCCAAAATTTCAGGCGGGGGACCTCGTGTATACTTCTCGAGCATTCCCTTACGAAATGATTTTTTCAATGTTATCCTGCAAATAGCAGCATTCAATTGTGTCGTGTTTATGGACGTTATTGAAACTGCAATACTTGGCGGTTTCTCTCGGTTCGTCCGATAGGCCACTAGGTTTTGACTTTTTGTACTATAGAGTATTGCGAGTCTCAAGATAAATGTTCCCAAGTGAGTCATTGAGGGAGTGTAGTTGCTGAAAGATGGAAGTCTAGGACATTTCCTCTTCTTGTTATGACTACCTCCGATGTCACCAGCTAGGGCAGGTTGGTGCAGAACATTTGGACTAGAGTCATTAGAGCTTTGGACTACGCCTCGTAGTGAGTTATCGAAGCGAGAATCTTGATTTCTTTGTTCTTCTTCTTGGCATAGGAAATAGTTGGATTTCTCGTAGAAGGCTTCCAAAGTCTCAGGTTGTGTTCAATTAATCCATGCTCCGAATTCAGAATTAGGAAGTATGCCCTTGGTAAGTTAGGCTAAGATAACCTGGGGACTCATGTCATTGACATCTACCAAAGTGTTGTCAAACTGCTCGAGGCACTTGTTAGAGTTTCTTTAGTGCCTTGGTAGATGTGTGAGCTGAATTGCTGGATTAAGTCTTTGGCTAGTTGATCGAAGGTTAAAATGGTTCTTGGTGTAAGTCGAGTGAACCATAAAAGAGGCATGCCTTTTAGTAATATGAGGAAGCGCTTTCACGTTCACTGCGTCAGTGGTATGGGCGAGATCCATGGATGATTCATATCAGTTTATGAAATTTCGAGGGTTAGGCTCCCTCGAGTAATCTTCTATCTACGGCATATGGAAATATGTAGGCCATTTGGCATTGAGTACATCTTTGGTGAAGGGATTGCATCTCGCACCGGTTTCCCAGTCGTCGGTGACCTGACCTCAAGATTCTTTCATGATGCTACGAACTAAGTTGGCTAGAACAGGAGCTCAAATCTCCACTTGGTTCAGCCGGTCAAGATTTGACTCGGGAGTGCGCAGCCTAGGACGTCTTCTTGGATGGATGTTTTATCTCGAGAATCTTCAACTTCGGACTCTTGAATTTGCGAATGTTGATTAGTTAGAACTTGGTCCTGGTTTATTGCGTGTAGTGTAGGCGACAAGTTCTGATTTGCGTCAAGTGGATCCTGTCGAGGAAGGGGTTGAGCACTAATCCATTGGTCAGGATTAAGCCCAAGCCGAAAAAAACCGAGATGATGGTTATGATGGAGCGAGGGAGGCCGGATGCCAAAGTCCGTTTGAAGGCTAAGGATGCCTCGTTGAACGTGTTTTTGAAGCCGTTGTGTCAATCTAGGATTCTTGTTGATCTTTTTGACGAGGCTTATTTGAGTTTCTACCTACTTTCTCTTATTCTCATCGAATTGAGCTCAATTGATGAGTGCACTAAGGCTAGAAATAACAGCAATATTTGCGTTGGATGGAACTTTAGTGGATTGAGGGTGAGAGGGGTTTTCCATGTCAGGATCGATCGTGGAAGGTCCAACCGTTATGTTCTTAACTTGGATCACCAGTATTGGTAGACTTAATAGTTAAGTTTGGAAAACTCGAGTAGCGCTTAAAGTCTTGGTGATCGAATGGTAGGAAAGGAGAAGTTTGATTTCTCGGTGGAAGTAGTGGAATGTTGACCGTGGGTGCATTCCCTTACCTAGTACGCCAAAATGTTGGCGATCAGAAGTGATCGCCAACACTTGAGATTTCCACGATAGTGAAATTAAACATCCAGAATGGAAAATATGAGATATGAGGTATAAGTATGAAGGGGAAAATGCTAAAGAACAGTCACACAATATTAATAGCGGTTTGGCTCATAGGACCGTACTTCCACTCTAGAAGTTTAGTATTTTATTACTTCACTTTTACATATTACAATGTGGAATTGGTATATCTATGAGTGTTCAATAACTATGTTAATTCCAATTATTAAAGTGAGTGATCTCGAGCGCTATGCTTGGAAAGGAGGTAGTAAGCTATGATTCATGATATAAATGCTTGGAAGTGGAAGGACAAGCCCTCACAGTCCATGAGTCTAAGTCAAATCAAATAGGGATCGGGAGACTAGTATGCCCTCATGAGGCAACCATGGACAATGTGCCAAAGAAGACTAATGATGGGTTTTATTCCTTCTTCCTGAAATGCTAAGGCAGCTCAATAGGTCCAACCAAGAAGATCATTCTTCTTCCTAGAGTGATGGAAGGTGCTAGGGAGGTTATACCAGAGCTATATCTCTCTTAGGAAGCCATGAGAGCATTGAGTCAACAAAGATCCAACCCACTTTATGCTGGAAAGCAATGGTTATTTTTAGGAGAAGGGCTGGAAGAGTAGCAGGAAGGAGAAGGTGAGGAAGGCAGGGACCACAACCATATTTCGTATCCAGAGTATTACCGATCCCAGGATCGATTCGACTCTCGGAATTTGGTTTTCTCCCTCATTTTGTTTCTTTACTTTGAAACTCCTGGACTTCATATCCTTCTAGTATGTTGGCTCAACCGTCTTCATACCCTAGAGTTCTTGGTGTTCTCGTACCTGGGGATTTCGTGATTTCGTATCTGGGAGGTGCAAGTTATGGGATATGAAATTGGTCGAGACACATGGGATACGAAAAACAAGAGGACACGGGATACGAAATTGGAAAATCATGGACCGAGATATGAAACGGGGGAGTGGAAGCAAGGATACGAAAAATGACCTAGAGGTTTTGAGGAAGCGCTGCATGCAGGATACGAAATTGGGAAACGTGTTCAGAGGGTACAAAAATGGACAATGAGGGAGTTTTTAGGAGTTATGAGGTCGAGATTTCGAGGATCTAGATAGGATGGCCCATTCGACGATGGATCCGATGTGGTGGCTCTTCGATAGGATGTTGGTAAGAGGCGGGATTGATTCTTCGCTAGTGGGTATAAATGGATAGCGTAATCCATAGACTAAGGCAGCGAGATCTTTAGAGTAAATCAGGGGTTGCGACGCTTTGGTTTTGAGACTCAAGTTAGTACGATATGGATTAGGATGGATCAATGTTATTCATTTTGTAATGAGGCAAGGCTATGGGATGGATCAGGGTTATGCAGTTCATAATAAGGCGTGGCTGCAGGATGGACCGGTGTTGACCAGTTTGGAGTGTGGCGAGGCTACGGGATCATGTATCAATGTTATATGTACTTCGTGGCGTGACGAAGTTATAAGATGCTGATATTGATTGGGTGGGACATATGGGTCTTGCAAGCACAATTATAGAGGTTATGACTCTTCAACTAAAAGCCTGAGCATTGGGTTAAATCGAAGGGGTAACTGATAGGTAGCTCAAGATTGGACGAGACTGCAGTATAGTGGATGAATCGAGCAAGACGGTTTGGTCCCACATTTAGAAACTCTGGGAGTTTAGGAGTGCCAAGGAATTATCGATGACTCGTGTTCTAGTTATGGCTGGACGATGGGTATGTTATTGGAAAATTGGGTCCTAAAGGCCATGTACTAGATAAACGATCACTCAAGCATGATATAGATGATATACCCTAAGTGACCTCGTAGGAGCGCCTAAAATTGTTGGACAGTTGGGTCCTGAATGCTACCATACTAGACAATTAGTTCCTGAAGGTACGGGAGAGCTAAACTAGAACCGGGATTTCCACTAGCACTAAATAGATGTGTTATCACTCGTATGGGTCATCAATGTATTTATGGCTTTAGGAGGTGACAGATAGACTTTTTGATGGATGTTATGGTTCCTCCTATCTTATTTCCCTTGGTAGATTGTCACCTCTATGATTCTGGAGAGTGGATATACTGTCTAAATTATATGTGCTGACTCTGTGTATGCAGGGACAGGACAGATATGACTTTCTATACCTATGTTCCTTATACTATTACGACTTGTGTAGTATTTTGAAATTTGGTTATCTCTTACACCGTACTATTGATTGACTCAAGGTTTTATGTTTTCTCTTATTAATTTGGGTTCTCATCGACAATGCTGATGAGTAGGAGAGGTGACAAGTATTACCATTACTTGAAGCTATGGAGGTGGATTTGCAGGAGGTAACATCTTTTCGTATTCTACACATATTGTTGTTGTTTATTCCGATGTATTACACTGTCAAGCCTAGAAAGTGTTATTTATCATTTGAGAAAGTTTATCGGTGAGTTTATTTATTTCTTGTATAAACTTTATTGTTATGTATAACTTATGAGCCTATACTCTGATTATGTGGTTTATATAGTTATTGTTAGACCAAAATATGGCTCTAACACCCAAATTATCTTGACTTGCAGAGAACTAAAGCTAGAAATGAAATAAAATGCAGAAAACACACCAAATTTATAGTGGTTCGATGTTAAAAAGCCTACGTCCACTTTATATAACTTTGACTATATGTTTGAATGCAAGTACAATTAATATTTTCTCTCAATCTCACTTTTACAATGATAATTCACTCAGTAAATTCGATATAAATCTGAATGGAAATAATGAAGGTATGATAATGGTAGAATCAGAGCTCTGAATTGCCAAAAGATCCTCAAAAAGCCAAGTGTTGGGCTATTTACAGGTGATTTGTATAGTCGGTTCGTGAAGACACGTGGCACAAATCCTAACGATCTCAGACCCGTTCGTGGCTTGATGGAGAAGTAGTCAAAATGGTCGTTCTGGACACATGGAGATGGATCCTTGAATTGTGGTTCGTGATGGGTGGAGTTTGACCAAGTTGTGGTCACTTCTGGAAAGAGGATCGACTAGTGATATGGGGGGTTGTACCGGGTCGTGCTCAAGGGTCATGAGCCGATTGTGAGAGGGAGGCCACGAGCCGGGTTGGAGGCAGAACCGTGAGTGGTGCTGATGAGCAAGTGTGTGTGAATATCCTCGCCCGTCTAGGCATAAGTCTTTATATTCTTGGTGGCTTGGTTCAAATTCTAGCCAACATTTTTTCCCTCGAAGTAGGTTTTATCAAGGATGGAACGTGCTTTGAAACTGCCAAACTATATTTTCTCAAAACGTTGAGAGTCAACAGTCGCATCTGCTTGCAAGGTTGCGATGCTTCGAAAGATCGTATCCTTTGATGATTATAAATACATCCCTGAGTTTCCTTTTATTTTGCTATTAATCGGGTATCCCCCAACTTTGAATTCCATAACAAATCACGAGTAATTCTTCAGATAAATCTCCAAATCTCCATAAACAGTTTCAAAGAAATTCATTACTCTTGTACATAAAAATTTCCAACTTTCAAATTCAATAATTATCTCAAATCTGGGTACCAAGTCACATTACAGTTTGTGCCCTTTAGTATGCATCACGAACCGGCCGTAGAAGACGTTCTCGCTTAGATAATGGCAGGCTGGTTCGATTATTCGTGGCCCATTGGACTAAGCCATTCCAATGAGACAAAAAGGGAAGACTAGAAGCCTTTACATAGGCTATATAAGTCGATCCCCCTTTCCCTTTTACCTTTCCTTCTCACTTTTTTACTGCCGCCCCTCCGCCTTTTTTCCAATTCCGAAACCCTAACTCCAAAGTTCCTTAATTTCAATCGAATTTCTATCTTAGGATTTATAGGTAGTGGAAATTATACTTGAGTATATTCTCTTTCTTTTTCTGGATTATCATGCTTTAGATTCGCCGTCTTTTCTTTTCCACCGATCTTCGCTCCCTTTATTTCCATGTTCGAGTTGCCATGGATATTGTGCAGACCAATGGAAGGAGGAAGGTATTGTGAGGAGTCTGTGGAATTAAGGGTTGAGGGAGAGGATATGATGAACGGTTCCTAGCTGGGGAAGAAACTTGAGACCAGCTTTGTTGTTGAGGATCCGCTCGTGAAGAGGGTAAGCATAGAGGTAGAAGGAAATGAACGCTCTAATGGTGCGGATCGTGAAGCGTGGTAGTGAGCCTACTTGTGAAAGGGAAGCGAGGCATCAGCTCGTTACAGTGATTGGAGAGGGGAAGTGAAGCGAATTTTAGAGAAGGGCAAAGTGTTGGTTCATGGATGGGAAGGAGGCATTGGTTCATGAGAGGAGATAGTGAGGCGGGTCGTGATAATAGCTCGTGAGCTACTCATATACGAGCCGGCTGGCTTGAAATTTTTAGCTCTTAAATAGGTATCGATCACGACTCGGGCCTCCGCTCACGAGCCGGACCTGATCGCAAGCTGTCTCCCAATCACGAATCGAACTTTCTTCCTACGAGCCAGTCCTTGGTCATGAGGTGATCCCACGTTCACAAGCCGATGTTTATCCGTGAATTATGCACGTGTCATGAGTCGAACTGCTTCATGACGAACCGAATTTTATTGCCACACAATCTAACTCATACTTGAGTCGATCCTTTAAATATTTCTGGCTAAGCAGCATAAATTAATTGGGTACACTAACTTGTGCTTCAATCAAGGAACTCTTATAATATGGACAACACTAAGAACAGTTAGGATAGAGACCTCGAGACGAACCTCTTAGATATGATTGAACGGGAACTTGACTTAAGGACATGCAATGACCCATAATTCTATAATTTGTTTTACTTGATGTGGTTCTTTGTAACGACCCGGAAAAAGTCGACCTTGATTATCCGATATACAACACATACTGAACATCAAGAGTTGACAATACCGGATGGTTAATGAAAGAAATTAGTGGGTGAGGAAAGATAAGATAGAAACTTAGAATAGAAGAAGAAGAAGAACACAACATCAGAGTAACAGAACCTCACAGCTGAACGAATAACATATAATAGATAACATATCCTTGAAATAAAATCAGTATATGTATACAATAACATTAACAGAGTACAACGCTTACAACACAGCGGAAGTAAACTATAGTTATATGATCATGAAGCCTCCTGCTCCAGCTCTTCAAGTATCTGTAAATCCCGACTACTTGACTGCCCGTACAAAATTGGGCACCCAAGAGTTTAGGGAAAACAAAACAAAATAAACTCTGGGTCAGTCATGGGACTGGTGTGAGTAAAATAGTTTAAAACAGTTCGAACAAGTAAACGATACCCCATAAGACCACACCGTATAACGGAATGGGTTTTCCCCTATGAGAATCCAAAATATCTTTATATTAAAAACCTTTTGATATTATAATAATGTCTATCAACCACAATATAATAATCATCTAGTAGAAATGCTTCCATCTCACGTTCTACATATATAGTATACAATCAAAACCGCAAGCACGTATTGGGTAATGGATTTCCAACTATGGCAAGGTATGGAACCACCTTTCGCTAGTGTACCTCTAGAGAGGAATACACTGGGTTCAACAAGAACATCATACAACCCGGCCACACATGACCGACCACTCATTTCGCTTGAATGTATCGAATGTATATCACCAACGGTTGGGATTAGCAACCGTTTCCCGAATGGGACAGCATCAATAATAGATTTTTAGAAGTAAATGAAACTCTAGATCAGGTGATTATACACCCTAATAGGTGCGACCTACATAGCCAGGCTGCCTGCCCGATTTCTGTCATTTACCGGATGTGAGGCTAGAAGCTACGCTTATCTTTTACATGTCACATCTTCATTCACTTACGCGATCTATTAGATATACTCTGTTAGACCTTTGTCCATACAAGTTGTCCTGGGACTGGACAAACCGAAGGCACTATTCAGTATATCCATCTTAGGCATTGTTATCTAAGATTTATACAACAGCCCTTGCACTTTACTTCGTCTTCAATTATCTTTGGCCTATATGATTCGCAACGCTTACGACAATAAAGAGTGGTTCTTCGGATAATCATCCAACCGGTCTCTCCATATTAACAACGTTAAAATGGTCGAAAAACATCAGTAGTCGGTGAGTTAACTATCAAAGAAAACAGGTGTGCAAACAATGATATTATTTCCATATGGAAATTATAACAATCAAACATCATTTAACATTTATCTCCTTAGTTCATTTTTCATCTCCTGTTTCCCTATATTCAACATTTCTTATTTTCTAAATTTAGAAAATATATGTTAATACCATTGGAAAACATTTCCATTTCCTGTTTTCTATGTTAGAAAACATTTCTGATATCTTATTTGGAAAACATTTCAAAAGTTCCTTCATTGGATTTAAACAGATGTTTTAAATCAAACATCGCCATGCCATCTCAAACCATTGACTAAATTCACTTAACCATCATTCACTATCAAACCTTACAATTCCTTAGTTAAGAAGGAAGTCAATCAAGTTGGGGTATAATTACCTCTCAGACCTTAACTGAACAACGTTTTAACTTCAGAATAGATAAAGTTTATCTCTTAAACCTTTAACAAACTTCCTTGCGTAACTCTCTTTCGAATAAATCTCTATTCGATAACTCCTCCCTTCGAATAACTATATTCGATAATCTCTCTTATGAATAACTAGATTTGAAAACCTTTCTTCGAATAAACTATATTCGATTAACTATATTCAATTAACTCTTTCGTTTAACTCTACTGGATTAACTCTTTTTGATTTAACTCTAATCGATTAACTCTAATCGATTAACTCTATTTGATTGACTCAAATCGATTAACTCTATTTAATTAACTCTTTTCACTTAACTCTTTCGAATAAACGATATTCGATAACTCCTTTAACTCTATTCGAATAAACTAAATTCGATTAACTCCTTTAATTCTATTCGAATAAACTATATTCGATTAATTCCTTTAATTCTATTCGAATAAACTATATTCGATTAACTCCTTTAATTCTATTCAAATAAACTATATTCGATTGACTCCTTTCGAATAACCAATATTCGATTAACTCACTTCGAATAACCAATATTCGATTAACTCACTTTGAATACATTATATTCGATAACTCTTCTCGAATAAACTATATTCGATTACTCTTCTCTCGAATACACTATATTCGATAACTCTACTTCGAATAAGTGATATTCGATAAATCTACTTCGAATAAGTGATATTTGATAACTCTACTTCGAATAAGTGATATTCGATAACTCTACTTCGAATAAGCGATATTTGATAACTCTACTTCGAATAAGCGATATTTGATAACTCCTTTCGATTTAACTAACTTCGATTAACTCCTTTTAACTTTATTCGAATAACTAATATTCGATAACTCCTTTTAACTTTATTCGAATAACTAATATTCGATAACTCCTTTAACTTTATTCGAATAACTAGTATTCGATAACTCAAATTTGATTAACTCTATTCAATTAACTCTATCGATTTAACTCTAACTGGTTAACTCTAACTGATTAACTCTAACTGATTAATTCCAACTGGCTAACTCTAACTGATTAATTCTAACTGATAAATTCTAACTGGTTAATTCTAGCTGATTAATTCTAACTGATTAATTTTAACTGATTAATTTTAACTCTATCGATTTACTCCATTTGAATTAACTCCTTTGAATCATTTCCTTTTTTATTTTTTTACTTAACAAATAACTATTCCCTTTTCAATTCTATTTATTTAACAAATAAATATTTCTTTTATCTTTTCTATTTATTTAACAAATAAATATTTCTTTTATCTTTCCTATTTATTTAACAAATAAATATCTCATTTATAACATTCTATTTATTTCCTATAAATAAATATTTTCATTTAATCTATTTGTAAATGTTTTACAAATATTTCCTTTTAAATTCTATTTGTAAATGTTTTACAAATATTTCTCTTTCTATTTTATTTTGCAAATATCTTCCTTTGTATTTGTTTTACAAATATATTCCCTTTATATTTGTTTTACAAATAATTTCCTTTATATTAGTTTTACAAATATATTTCCTTTATATTTGTTTTACAAATATATTCCTTTTCAAAACCCTCTTGATTTTTATAACTATTTTCTTTTGAAAAATCCCTTCCTTTAATATATAAAATCCATTGATTTTATATAAATAATTTATTTTCAAAAATACACTTTTGAAAATTCCCCTTTGTACATTCCAGTCTTACGGTATTTAAAATACCAATTCACAATGATCGATATCATTTAAACACACATAATCATCAAAAGATTATATATCACATAATATATTACAATATATGAAAACAGTAAAATAAATGCTGAGGAATCCAGTTGGATTCCTCCAACCTATTTCCCTGCATCATAGATGTTAAACAATATCATTAACATCGATTTCATTTCAATATGAAATATTCTGTTAAACAGAATCAATATTAGACTAACGATTTATATATACATCGTTATCTATAATTTCAACCAATACACAAGCAATTCAACCAAATAGTTAACACACAGCAACCAACAGATGATTAACAGTTCTAAAAATACGTTATAAAAATATAACTGGTCAGAGTTGGTGAGTGTTTCTCACATTGGCAGTTCATCGTTAAAGAACGATAAACTGTTTGTTTGATTTGAATCAAACAATTTATTTCTCCGTAAATCCAAACGAGCTTCAATTCACTCCCAGTCAGCTCCATTTGGCAGTCGTCGTCCGTACAATCCCAACGGGTCCTGTTTTGTCCAATTCTGATAATGTATGCACCTGTTATGAGTTTTAACAGTTAAAGAAGTATTTAAATTCATTAAAACGAATCCAAACATTAATTTACTTATTATTGGGCTTACCCAAATATCCAGGCCCAACATTTGACCCGTCCGCTCCTTATCTACTTTATATTCTACTGCAGTTCAATCTTCTGCTTTTCTTCTTCGCTCTGCTTCCCTTAAACCGACATGAAACTTCCTTGCCAAAAACTCCTCACGTCAGTGTTCCACTCCCCATCCACAATCACCATCTACTCCTCACGCTACGGGATCCCACACACTCCAGTATTACTGCTACCTCCTTTTAACCCATATCGGACCTCCCTTTGTTCACACCCATAATCGCTACACATCACTATTCACGTTCCTACTCTTATTTTGAACTCCAGACTTTCATTTTCGAATCCATACGACACCATATAACTTACACGCTGCTTTCAATATGTGGTTTCCAGTTTCTTCATGTTTAAATGAACTGACCCTACCCCCTTTTCTTCACCAAAGTCATCCTTGATCCCACACAAACTTGCGCCACCAGGTGTTGTGCCACATGCTTCCTTATTTCATTCGCACATTCCACTCCAGTAAGACACTCACCATTTAAAACAACTCCCACCTCATTTCACCATTCTACTCCACCTGCAGCACTCATCTGCATCACGTCTTCCAGCAAGCAGGATCCCCTTCGCCCTTTTTTTCTATTTTTTTTTGTCTCTAGGAGAAAAGATAAGTTGAGATGGTAAAATAAAGTGTTTTCTGTAAAAGTTTTTAGGTTAAGTTTGGGTATGCGATATATATAATGTAAGAAGACTTAGCTGATAAGTCTAGTGTATAGGTTTGATTAGGTAGGTTTATGTCCATGTCTTTGATTGAGAAACACGAATTTCTGTGGCATGGGCTCCTTTTTGATCATAAATTGATTAGGATATTTTAAGGTTGGTTTTGGATATTTTAAAATTTAACGTACCTCGTTTCATAAAATTCCTTTCACCTACAGACTAAAATTAAGATACTGTTGTATTCCGTAAGGTGCCACGATCCCAGAAATATAATAATATCGGTAGTTCAACCCATTTTGTGAAACCCCAAAATCGCTGATACAGGGTGCAAAACACTTCAAATAAAAAGTTGCTTATTTAATTAATTAAAAATTACAATAAAATTCTAAAAATTAAATTATCGTTATGTCTCAAAAGAACCTTGTCTAAATTCAAACCCGATATTCAAATATTTTTAAATAACCATTATGGCCACGAACGAATATACCGCTATTTTTCTGAATATTTAATTTGGACATAACTAAAAATCTATGTGATGAAATCCCGATTTTTCTCTTCCACTAGAAAAATATACTCCACCAGCTCCACCCGTTTCTTGTTTCATAGAAATACGGCTTAAAACGAATCCGGTACATTCAGTTGAAGTTCAAATCACCAAATTACGAACTGCAACGCCATTTCAAGCTTGATTATATTTATAATATAATTTATACGTTCAACCATCATTAAATAAATATATTCGTTATTTTAATTCAATTCTAAACTGAATTAAATATCACAGATGATCCAATTCACACCATATTGTGAATTCCACTATTTCTGACTATTTCAGAAATTAAATATATTATTCTATTATTTATATTAATTAAATATAAATATTATTTAATTCGAGTTATCGATATCGCCACATCGATAATTAATAATTAAATAAATTAATTATTCGACAGCAAAAAATGCGGGTCATTACAATCTTTTCCCCTTAAAATAATTTCGTCCTCGAAATTGCTAAGGTGGAGGATGACCCTATCTATTGGGTAAAAGTTTATTTGTTTACCTTGTAACTTTAGTTTCACTGAACCAATTAATATCAACTAAAATCTATTCCGACTAACTAAAATTTTCAAAAAATTCCTAACACTTTAAATTGCCAGAAAATTTCGCCATAACCTCCTTTGTGCAGCCCTATCGGTAAAACTACAATTCGCATCTCTAGGCCTTCTCCAACCCAAAAGAAAATCAAACATCCAAGCGGCTTGCCACATCGGCTCATAAATCTCATGCTTATACCAAATATAAACTTGTACCTTTTTGTCGAGCATATTAACTTTATCACCTTCACCTGTTATCAATTCAACATATACCAATGGCATTCCAATCATTTGGTTATACCCATGCCAAATTCTGTTTTTAATTCAGATTCCATTTCTGATTCCAACTCTTCACTTACCAGTCTAATCTCATATCGAATTATCTCTAATCCAATCTAATTTGATATTTTCTATCTCAATTCATCTTCCACTTAACTGGTTTTAATCCAATTTCAATTTCAATTTCAATTTGCTTTTACAAATTCTAATTCAATTTGGTTTTAATTCAACAATCTTTTCCTGGGAATTTTAAACGGTTTACCATATCAAAAATCAAAGTATTCATTTCAGAGTACCAAAACAACTTGTTTTTCTCAAACAATTTTAAAAACAAAATCTTTGGTTGTAATCCGTCACTTAGAACTTGAAAATGAGCACTGATGATGTCGCGATTCATCACCAGGGTTATTTCCCAGCCATCGAAGTGAGTTCAATACTATATTACTTTTAAAACCATTTCTATACACTTCTGGTTCTAAATACATTTCAAAGTACCATTCCCAATGCTTGTAAAACAATTTAAAATCTCCCAGGATTTTAAAATTCTCATATACTTAATCCAAGTCCATTACAAACACTTATTCAAATTTCTAGGGTTTTCTTTTCAATTCTGATTAAAATTTTAGATTTAACTCATCTGATTTCACGTATTTCACTTATATGAATTCTGATTGGTTATTTACATAACCGTTTAATTTATAATCTTACTCGATTATAATAACAACCAATATATCCAATATATTATAATCATTTCAATATAAATCCTTTATATCAAAATCTAATTTGGGAAAAATTATTTTGTTTACCCTCTTCAAAACATACTATGTCGGTTTATCGTATTCAAGTGTTTATAAACTCCTACAGATACAGTGGATCAAACTGATCGACCAGAACTCATAAACTACTCAACCAATAAATCTCCATAATATAAAATTATTTTTATATCAAATAACAAATACGCGCTCATATATATATAAACACTCAAACTCAATCTAGGGTATTACTAACCCCATCTCTATCGAGTCACGCCACAGAGCCAAGGTAAAACTTAACCTTGTGCTCTGATACCAACTGTAACGACCTGGAAAAATTCGACCTTGATTATCCGATATACAACACATATCGAACATCAAGAGTCGGAAATACCGGATGGTTAATGAAAGAAATTAGAGGGTGAGGAAAGATAAGACAGAAACTTAGAATTGAAGAAGAAGAAGAACACAACATCAGAGTAACACGAACCTCACAGCGGAAAGAATAACATATAATAGATAACATATCCTTGAAATAAAATCAGTATATGTATACAATAACAATATCAGAGTACAGCACTTACAAACTATAGCTATATGATCCTGAAGCCTCCAGCTCCAGCTCTTCAAGTGTCTGTAAATCCTGACTACTTGACTGCCCGTACAAAATTGGGCACCCAAGAGTTTAGGGAAAACAAAACAAAATAAACTCCGGGTCAGTCATGGGACAGGTGTGAGTAAAACAGTTTAAAACAGTTCAAAAAAGTAAACGATACCCTATAAGACCACGCCATATAACGGAATGGGTTTTCCCTTATGAGAATCCAAAATATCTTTATATCAAAAACCTTTTGATATTATAATAATGTATATCAACCAAAATATAATAATCATCTAGCAGAAACGCTTCCATCTCACGTTCTACATATATAGTATACAATCAAAACCGCAAACACATATTGGGTAATGGTTTTCCAACTATGACAAGGTATGGAACCACCTTTCTCTAGTGCACCTCTAGAGAGGAATACACTGGGTTCAACAAGAACATCTTGCAACCTAGCCACACATGACCGACCACTCATTTTGCTTGAGTGTATCGAATGTATATCACCAACGGTTGGGATCAGCAACCGTTTCTCGAATGGGACAGCTTCAACAATAAATTTTTAGAAGTAAATGAAATTCTAGATCAGGTGATTATACACCCTAATAGGTGCGCCCTACATAGCCATGCTGCCTTCCCGATATCCGTCATTTACCGGATGTGAGGCTAGAAGCTACGCTTGTCTTTTACATGTCACATCTTCATTCACTTAGAATGTCATATCCGCCAAATCACAAATTGATTTATCCAAAAATAACACGGGTATACAGCTAAGATAAACGAGTTCCTCCGCCATCAAACATGAATACGTTTGAAGAGATCAACTTACGCGATCTATTAGATATACTCTGTCAGACCTTCGTCCATACAAGTTGTCCTGGGACTGGACAAACTGAAGGCACTATTCAGTATATCCATCTTAGGCACTGCTATCTAAGATTTATACAACAGCCCCTGCACTTTACTCCGTCTTCAATTATCTTTGGCATATATGATTCACAACGCTTATGCCAATAAATAGTGGTTCTTCGGATAATAATCCAACCGGTCTCTCCATATTAACAACGTTAAAATGGTCGAAAAACTTCGATAGTCGGTGAGTTAACTATCAAATAAAACTGGTGTGCAAACAATGATATTATTTCCAAATGGAAATTATATCAATCAAACATCATTTAACATTTATCTCCTTAGTTAATTTTTCATCTCCTGTTTCCCTATATTCAACATTTCTTATTTTCTAAATTTAGAAAATATCTGTGTTAGAAAACATTTCTGATTTCTTATTTGGAAAACATTTCCAAAGTTCCTTCATTGGATTTAATCAGATGTTTTAAATCAAACATCGCCATGCCATCTCAAACCGTTTACTAAATTCACTTAACCATCATTCACTATCAAACCTTACCATTCCTTAGTTAAGAAGGAAGTCAATCAAGTTGGGGTATAATTACCTCTCAGACCTTAACTGAACAATGTTTTAACTTCAGAATAGACAAAGTTTATCTCTTAAACCTTTAACAAACTTCCTTACGTAACTCTCTTTCGAATAAATCTCTATTCGATAACTCCTCCCTTCGAATAACTATATTCGATAATCTCTCTTACGAATAACTAGATTTGAAAACCTTTCTTCAAATAAACTATATTCGATTAACTCTATTCAATTAACTCTTTTGATTAACTCTATTGGATTAACTCTATTGGATTAACTCTTTTTGATTTAACTCTAATCGATTAACTCTATTTAATTAACTCTTTTCATTTAACTCCTTTCGAATAAATGATATGCGATAACTCCTTTAACTTTGTTTGAATAAACTATATTCGATTAACTCCTTTAATTCTATTCGAATAAACTATATTCGATTAACTCCTTTAATTCTATTCGAATAAACTATATTCGATTAACTCCTTCAATTCTATTCGAATAAACTATATTTGATTAACTCCTTTAATTCTATTCGAATAAACTATATTCGATTAACTCCTTTCGAATAACCAATATTCGATTAACTCACTTCGAATAACCAATATTCGATTAACTCACTTCGAATACATTATATTCGATAACTCTTCTCGAATAAACTATATTCGATTACTCTTCTCTCGAATACACTATATTCGATAACTCTACTTCGAATATGTGATATTCGATAACTCTACTTCGAATAAGTGATATTCGATAACTCTACTTCGAATAAGTGATATTCGATAACTCTTCGTCGAATAAGCGATATTTGATAACTCTACTTCGAATAAGCAATATTCGATAACTCCTTTCGATTTAACTAACTTTGATTAACTCCTTTTAACATTATTCGAATAACTAATATTCGATAACTCCTTTTAATTTATTCGAATAACTAATATTCGATAACTCCTTTAACTTTATTCGAATAACTAATATTCGATAACTCAAATTTGATTAACTCTATTCAATTAACTCTATCGATTTAACTCTAATTGGTTAACTCTAACTGGTCAACTCTAACTGATTAATTCTAACTGGTTAACTCTAACTGATTAATTCTAACTGATAAATTCTAACTGGTTAATTCTAACTGATTAATTCTAACTGATTAATCCTAGCATTATTGATTTACTTCATTTGAATTAACTCCTTTGAATCATTTCCTTTTTTATTTGTTTACTTAACAAATAACCATTCCCTTTTCAATTCTATTTATTTAACAAATAAATATTTCTTATATCTTTTCTATTTATTTAACAAATAAATATTTCTTTTATCTTTCCTATTTAGTTAACAAATAAATATCTCATTTATAACATTCTATTTATTTCCTATAAATAAATATTTTCATTTAATCTATTTGTAAATGTTTTACAAATATTTCCTTTTAAATTCTATTTGTAAATGTTTTACAAATATTTATTTTTCTATTTTATTTTGCAAATATCTTCCTTTGTATTTGTTTTACAAATATATTCCCTTTATATTTGTTTTACAAATAATTTCCTTTATATTTGTTTTACAAATATATTTCCTTTATATTTGTTTTACAAATATATTCCTTTTCAAAACCCTCTTGATTTTTATAACTATTTTCTTTTGAAAAATCCCTTCCTTTAATATATAAAATCCATTGATTTTATATAAATAATTTATTTTCAAAAATACACTTTTGAAAATACCCCTTTCTACATTCCAGTCTTACGGTATTTAGAATACCAATTCACAATGATCGATATCATTTAAACACACATAATCATCAACATATTATATATCACATCATATATTACAATATATGAAAACAGTAAAATAAATGTTGAGGAATCCAGTTGGATTCCTCCAACCAGTTTCCCTGCATCACAAATGTTAAACAATATCATTAACATCGATTTCATTTCAGTATGAAATATTCTGTTAAACAGAATCAATATTAGATTAACGATTTATATATAAACATCGTTATCTATAATTTCAACCAATACATAAGCAATTCAACCAAACAGTTAACACACAACAACCAACAGATGATTAACAGTTCTAAAAATACGTTATAAAAATATAACTGGTCAGAGTTGGTGAGTTTTACTCACATTGGCAGTTCATCGTTAAAGAATGATAAACTCTTTGTTTGATTTGAATCAAACAATTTATTTCATTGTAAATTCAAACGAGCTTCAATTCACTCCCAGTCAGTTCCATTTGGCAGTCGTCGTCCATACGATCCCAACGGATCCTATTTTGTCCAATTCTGATAATGTATGCACCCGTTATGAGTTTTAACAGTTAAAGAAGTTTTTAAATTCATTAAAACGAATCCAAACATTAATTTACTTATTATTGGGCTTACCCAAATATCCAGGACCAACATTTGACCCGTCCGCTCCTTATCTACTTTATACTCTACTGCAGTTCAATCTTTTGCTTTTCTTCTTCGCTCTGCTCCCCTTAAACCGACATGAAACTTCCTTGGCAAAAACTCCTCACGTCAGTGTTCCACTCACCATCCACAATCACCATCTACTCCTCACGCTACGGGATCCCACACACTCCAGTATTACTGTTACCGCCTTTTAAACCATATTGGACATCCCTTTGTTCACACCCATACTCGCTACACATCACTATTCACGTTCCTACTCTTATTTCGAACTCCAGACATTCATTTCCGAACCCATCCGGCACCATATAACTTACCCGCTGCTTTCAATATGTGGTTTCCAGTCTCTTCATGTTTAAATGAACTGACCCTACCCCATTTTCTTCACCAAAGTCATCCTTGATCCCACACAAACTTGCGCCACCAGGTGTTGTGCCATATGCCTCCTTATTTCATTCGTACATTGCACTCCAGTAAGACAATCACCATTTAAAACAACTCCCACCTCATTTCACCATTCTACTCCACCTGCAGCACTCATCTGCATCGCGTCTTCCAGCAAGCAGGATCCCCTTTGCCCTTTTTTTCTATTTTTTTTGTCTCTAGGAGAAAAGATAAGTTGAGACGGTAAAATAAAGTGTTTTCTGTAAAAGTTTTTGGGTTAAGTTTGGGTATGCGATATATAATGTAAGAAGACTTAGCTATTAAGTCTAGTGTATAGGTTTGCTTGGGTAGGTTTATGTCCATGTCTTTGATTGAGAAACATGAATTTCTGCGGCATGGGCTCCTTTTTGATCATAAATTGATTAGGATATTTTAAGGTAGGTTTTGGATATTTTAAAATTTAACGTACCTCGTTTCATGAAATTCCTTTCACCTACAGAATGAAATTAAGATACCGTTGTATTCAGTAAGGTGCCACGATCCCAGAAATATAATAATATCGATAGTTCAACCCATTTTGTGAAACCCCAAAATCGCTGATACAGGGTGCAAAACACTTCAAATAAAAAGTTGCTTATTTAATTAATTAAAAATTACAATAAAATTCTAAAAATTAAATTATCGTTATGTCTCAAAAGAACCTTGTCTAAATTCAAACCCGATATTCAAATATTTTTAAATAACAGTTATGGCCACGAACGAATATACCGTTGTTTTTCTGAATATTTAATTTGGGCATAACTAAAAATCTACACGACGAAATCCCGATTTTTCTCTTCCACTAGAATAATATACTCCACCAGCTCCACAGGTTTCTTGTTTCGTAGAAATCCGGCTTAAAACGAATCTGATACATTCAGTTGAAGTTCAAATCGCCAAATTACGAATTGCAGCGCCATTTCAAGCTTGATTATATTTATAATATAATTTATACATTCAACCATCGTTAAATAAATATATTCGTTATTCTAATTCAATTCTAAACTGAATTAAATATCACAGATGATCCAGTTCACACCGTATTGTGAATTCCACTATTTCTGACTATTTCAGAAATTAAATATATTATTCTATTATTTATATTAATTAAATATAAACATTATTTAATTCGAGTTATCGATATCACCACATCGATAATTAATAATTAAATAAATTAATTATTCGACAGCTAAAAATGTGGGTCATTATATTCTTTTCAGCAATGTATACACTTACACACACTAGCACTTGCACACACGGGTTTTATAGGTATTTACGCTTTAACTTTCTCCTGCATATATTTATCAACAAAACAGCCATGTCTGATAATCGCTCAACATGAATATCAGAGAAAAGTGTAGATCTAGTATTGTCAAGCTATTATAATCCCGATGTACTACCGTCGGACCCAAACTGGGATAACTCTGGATTTGAGTACGAGATAGATATTAATACAAAATCAGCATTTTCTGAGAGCACATCACTTGAGGACGAAGAGGATGATCGGGCTCCCGATGAAATTGAAGGTATTAAAATATTAGACAAGCCGAGTGATTCCGTAGCTTCCAAACTAGACGATGTAAAGTTAAAGAGAATCTGTTTAAGGCATGGGATCCCCTGGGATGATGTGAAAAACCCAGAGAGGGAGGACAGACCCCACTTCGCTCCGGAAGGGTACATGGCCATTAGCAAGGTCATGTGCGCAGTAAGGATTATTCCTCATTTTCCTCCGGTCATTGTCGATCTTCTGAGACGGCTACATATTACTCCTGTGCAACTCCATCTGAATGCTTATGCTGCTCTGTACACCTTGTATATTGTGTATGCAGAGATTCTGGAGACCGAGCTCATTTTCAAAGATTTGAAATTCTGTTATTATTTCAAGCATCGCTCCACAGAAACCTCGAACTTCATTTTCTTTGAATCGATCCCCTCCAAGAAGGTATTGTCGGACGGACACAGTAATTTAGGAGATGCTAAATCTGAATGGTTCTATATAAAACATCAAGGTAGATGTGTGAGGAGGTGGCTACAATCAAGTAGATTTTGGGTTCTTCAGTGTACATTTCAACTGCGTAATTGAGGTGCTAATGTTTTCTTTTTCTAAATAGCTCGTAATCTCCAAAATCAGGAAGGTGAAGTATACAAAGATCGTCTGTCCCGCCTTGTAAAAAGTAAATCGGATTTTTGCAAAATCAAGAAGTGTATAACCGATGAGAATCTTCACAAACATCATCTCCTCGATGTAAGATTCGGGCTTGGTAAGGATGGCAAGCCTTATATGTATGTGCCCTCTGCTTATATGATTGGGGAATTTAGTAGAATGCACCCAGCCAAGGGGCAAGTGACCACAGAAAATACAAAGGCGACCGAGTTTACTAAAAGTCCTTCGACAATGGCCGTTCAGGATGACAAAGAGTTGAACATCTACAAAAGGGGTGAAATTTGAGTTGACGAATCAAAGGATGCCTCAGTTTTCAAGGAGCAATCTCCTCCGAGGACTCCACCGCTAGTAGAGCCTACAGCTCACAATTTGTTAATAGAGGAACGAATATTTGGGGATTTAGACAAGATCCCCATGCCAGATAACATTTACACATTTGAAGATTTTGGAGTGGAACCGTTCTTCCCTGTCTCTAAGGAAGAAACCACTCCCATCAAAAAGAAGGAAACTGTACAGACGAGCCTAGCTCCGGGCCCTGGTCTGTTAGGGGGGAATACACGGGACACACAAATCACATGCACCACTTGTCACAATACCCGTATACTGTTCATATTCATGGCTCTTATACTGGCTTGTTATTATTCTAAATGCCTCGTCGCCAGTCATATTCTCATCGTGAACTTCGTGACTGCACACCCATACTCAATCCCGTAACTGAGCATGACCGCAGTGATAGTCGGGGAAGAGATAGTCAAAGACACTATGATTCTTATCAGCCTCATTCTACGCGCTCTCACTCTCCTTCGAGGCAAGATCCTGGGAAGCACCATAGTCATCAAGTGCTACAGGTGGGAGGCAAACATCTTCCCAAAGCTCCAACTCCCCCGAAGGGTATACCTCCTCAAGGAAAATCTTCCAAGAAGCATCATGAATCCAAGGACAAGTACAAGGATCCAAGCAATGGTTTGGAAAAGGAGAAAGAAGCTCTTGTCCCTTCTAATCAGCACTACTTGGACACTACCACTGCATAGGAGGTGGCCCTGACTTCTGATAATACAGCAAAACTAGAGCGTTTGCGAAAGCAGTTCCCCGACATCTATTTTGAAAGGATGCCTTTCGTTCTAGACTTTGAAACGGTTCCCGATGAATGGGAAACAGAAGTCATGGACCAAGTCAGCCATGTGTCTAAACAATGTAGGGCAATGAAAAAGCATGCTAAGAATCTTTTAGAGGTTATTCGTTGTTTGGAAGTAGATGCAGCCAGAGCTAGAGTGAAGATCGATCACGATATCAAGGCCAGAAACAAGGCTGAGAAAGAACTTGAAGATACTCAAGCTCTTCTTGCCTTAGCTCAGAGAGATGCCGAAAACTATAAGACAGAGTTAGAGAGTGCAAAGAAATGCTTCCACCTTGAACTTGATTCAAACAGCTAAGAGCGGGTGGCTCTGAAAAAGGAAATAGATGATCTCAAGTCAATGAATACTGAGCTGAAAACATCACAGGATCACTTCACCGTAGAAAAGGCTAGTTGGGAGAAAGAAATGGCTGGCTTAAAAGATAAACTTGCTCATGCTAAGGAGAGAGCAACTCTTGCTGAAAGTAATGCTAGTGAAGCCCTTGAGTCCGCCTCCACTGCTACCGCTGAGCTTTTCACGGTTGAACAGGAGATAGAGGCGTTTGACGAACTATTAATCGACTTTTTTGCTCAAGTCATTCGAACTCGAGATATTTCTTGGATCAACAACTATCCCACTACCTTAGTTTATGTATGGGACCAGATTGTCGAGAGTGAGAGGTGACGCTTAAATGTCGAGGATGTCAATGAGAACCAACTTATGTAGACCTTTCTCAGGGGTGGAGAGCCTGAGGCTCTAGTAGAGTCCATGGAGAAAGAGAGGCTTGAGCTCAAAGGCAAAAACAAAGTTGACGAAGGTTCAAGCTCAACAACGGAGCTCAAGACCTCTGAGGCTGAGGAGTATAATTCAGATGATCCATTGATCTCCGAAGTCCCGGTTCCTCTAATTGATGGGGTTTCCACTGCATCTTCAGGCGAGGAGTCAGCGGAAGGTATCTCCGTATTCTCTCCACAATTTGTCAAAGCTATTATAACTTGTCATCGCATTGTGAAGCAAAAAATCAAGAAGACCACATTTTCTTCCAAATCAATAATAGTTTCTTCTCATGATATAGGTGCCAAGCTAGCCGAAGAGATTGTAGAAAAGCAAGAAAAGATCGAGAAGGTCAATGTACCATCAAGTACTGAGGTCCCTGAAGTTCCAAAGCAGACCGAGGTTGAAGCAATAGAGAAGGCCATTGTGGCATCAAGCGCTGATGTTCCAAAGAATTCTGAAATCATCGGAGCCTTAAAGTATACCGACGGTGACAACAGAGATGAATAAGAGGAAGTCGCCATCACGGGAGAGATAAAGGATGATGACAGCATGAACTTAGCCAACATAAAGGCCAAACAGGATGGACAGTTGAAATTAAAAATAGAGGAAGAGCCTTTAAATGTGCCACCTATTTCTGCAGTTGATCCCAGATCTGGATTAATTATGAAGCTCTCCACCAAGTCGATAACTACACAACTTGCGCCCCAGTCCTCTGACATTCCACATTTTCCTCCTTCGGATAAGAAGAAGAGATAGAAGCATGACAAATCCATTGCCGACAAGTAGGATCCAGAGAAGCAAAGAAAGAGAAAAAGTCAAAGTCATTCCCAAAGCCCAAATAGAGCTCGTTTGTTTATGTTTTTTAGATCTTCCACTGGCCTTATGATGTAGTCATGAGAATGACCCTCACTTTTTTTCTATCTTTGTTCTGTATACCTGCATTTGTAAATAAAGTTTTGATTCTTTTGCATTGTTGTCTACCTGCAAGTTTATCATACTTAGTCATACATAAATATTTCGATCATAACTAAGTCAGAATCATGTGCAATGAAAATTTAAAATTTCTGCACTATGCGTATATGTGTATGATTATGCCACCAATCAATCATTAATGTAATGCCTGACCAAGGCTTATTGAGGATTGATTAGTGTCAAGCATATGTTTCCCCTAATGTCCGAAAATGAGTGGTTCGGGCTCAGCTTTCATTCTGGTCCCCGGTCCTGTAAAGGGGTAGGAGCCCTTTTGTGCCGTTTAATCAAAATGCCCTTATACTCTCCTGTCGTATGCCCAGGATAGAGTTCAAACTCAGATTTTAGTTTGCCTTTAATCCTTCAGTGGGGTAGGAGTTCATTTGCAACGCTCGGTCCCTGGCGCCTTTATACTCTCCCGTCGGATGCCAAGGGTAGAGTTTAGTCGAGGCGGTCTTTTTAATCATGGTGCACCTTCACGCCTCGTGGACAATTCATTTTCTTGTCCTTTATACTCTTTCTCAGGTCACGAGAACAAGAGTGTCGATAGTTGTGTCGTTTACTTCATTACATCCTCGATGCTCTGCATACTGTTGACCTCCTGATCTGATAGAAGGCACATGGTATTTTATATTGGTTCGGTTGAATCATAACCTACGTCCACTTTATAATGTTTTGCTCATGTAACTAGATTGTTCCAGGCAAGTCGTGCCTTTTTACATGGTCCTACAAACAAAAGAGTATGACAATTTCATGTCAAGTAATGCCTCAAATGTTAGGCTTTCCACACTCTGGGGATTTCATCGCCATCCACAGTCGCTAGCTTGAAGGATCCATTGTCAAGCCTCAGTAGGATGGTGTATGGTCGTTCCCATTTCAGACCCAAATGGACTGGGGGTGGAAAGACATGCTTTAGAACCAAGTCTGCGGATTCAAAGGTTCGAGCTCAAACCTTTTTATTGTAATACCAAGCAACTTGTTGCTTGTGCCTCAAGGCATGTAGGTCTGCTTTGCCCCTTTTTTCTTCAACCATATCCAAGGATTCGAGGAGCAACTTATTGTTAGTCATCGGGTCGTAATAAGTTGTTCTATGAGATGGTATTTCTAACTCGACCGGGATGACCGCTTCAGATCCAAAAGCAAGGGAGAAGGGCGTGTGCCAGTAGCCGATTTATAGGTTGTTCTATAAGCCCATAGTGCTAAAGGTAACTCGTCGACCCACATGGCTCTTGCCCGCTTTAATCATTTCTTCAAAATGGACTTGATTACTTTGTTCGCCGCTTCTACCTGTCCACTCGATTGTGGATGCGCCACGGCAGCGTATCTTTTCTCGATATGATACTTCTGGTACAATTCCAAGAATTCGATGCTATCAAATTGGGTCCCGTTATCTGTTATGATGACTCTCGGGATTCTGAATCAACATATGATATTTTTGACTATGAAGTTTATCACTCGTTTGGTTGCGATCGTGGTTTGCGATTCAGCTTCGACCCACTTTGTGAAGTAATCCACGACCACAATAGCGGACTTTTGTTCGCCCTTTACAATGGGGAGGCTTCTGATAATTTCAATTCCCCAGACAGCAAAGGGCCACGGGCTCATCATCGTCTTCAATCGACTAGAAGGTGCTCTGGTAATCTTAGAAAAATTCTAGCATCTATCACAACGCCGTGCATATTTAGCTGCATATTTTCTTACATTAAGCCAGAAATAGCCATATCGTAGTATCTTCTTCGCCAATGTTTGGTCTCTATTGTGGTCGCCACATTCACCTTCATGTACTTCTCTTAATACTCGTTCGATGTTGTCATGGGCTATACACCGGAGGAGTGGCATCGAGAACCCATGTCGATATAGGACTTCACCTTGCATGACATATTTGGAGGCATTACAAATGAAGGCGCGGCTTTCGCTCTTTTTGGTGGGAAGTGTCCCATTTATCAAGAAATTCTTTAAGGGTGTCATCTACGACTCCCTTTCTGGCTCAGTCTCTAGCACAGGATCAATTTTCATCTGATCGATGCTCGGAGATTGCAATATCTCAATTGGGACCATCTCAGTGTCCTCAGGGCTATCAGAGCTAGCCATCTTGGCCTACTTATCTACCTTATGATTCTCTGATTGGGGGATATGGGTTATGTTGTAGTGTTCGAATCCGTCCAGCAATTTCCTCACTTCCTTCAAATATGATACCAGCCTGGCCCCCTTGGCTTGGAAATCCTTATTGACCTGGTTTACAACTATCTTGGAGTGGCAAAAGATATCCAACTTCGCTATCCCCAACTCCTTTGCAAGGTTTAGCTCGGTAGTAAGGGCTTCGTACTCTGAGTCATTGTTCGTGGCATGGAACTCTAATCTTAAAGCATAGTATATTGATCGCTTCTCGGGAGTAACCAGTAGAACTCTGACACTAGACCGCCTATCATTCTTGGCACCGTCTACATACAGCTTCCAGGTATTGTGGTCGAAGAGTTTTTTTGAGGGACTGACTTCTTCAATCATTATATCTTCCTCGGGGACAGTGAACTCTACTATGAAATCAATCAACACTTGCCCTCTTATCGATCTTCGGGGCTGAAAGTTCAGATCAAATTGGCTTAACTCTATATTCCATTTGAGTAGCCTCTCTGATGCTTCTGGCCTTTGCGAGGCTTTCAGAGCGAATGGTCAGTGTATATGGTAATAGGATGAGCTTGAAAGTAGTGGCAGAGCTTTCTGGATGCGACTAGCTAGATATACGCAAGCTTTTCTATCTTTGGGTAGTTCCGTTTTGCTGCCGCTAGCTTCTTACTCACATAGTACACAGACCTCTGGACTTTATCTTCTTCTCTTACCAAGGCTGAACTTATTGCATGGGATGACACTGCCAAGTACACGAACAGATCCTCATGGTCTGCTGGCTTGGACAGTATCGGGGGTCTTTCTAAATGATTCGACAAGTTCTGAAAAGCTTCCACACAATCGTGAGTCCATTTGAAATTGCATTTTCCTCGCTTTATCAAGTCGAAGAATGAAATGCACTTATCTTTAGCTTTAGAAATGAATCTACTCAATACGGCTACTTTTCTAGCTAGGCTCTGCACATCTTTGATCTTCCTTGGTATTTGGATATTCCTGATGTCTGCAATTTGATCTGGATTGATTTCAATTCCACGTGAGCTAACAATAAAGCCTAGGAATTTTCTGGAGGCAACTCTGAATGAACACTTCCGAGGCTTGAGCTTCATCCCATACCGTCGAAGGATGTCAAACATTTCTACTAGGTCATCGGTATGGTCAGACGATTGTCTGGATTTTACTAGCATGTCATCAACATACACTTCTATCGTCTTTCCGATCTGATTGTAGAACATCTGATTTACTAACCATTAGTATGTCGCTCCGACGTTTCTCAGGTCGAATGGCATTACCACATAACAGTATAGTCCTAAATCTATGATAATGCTGGTGTATTCCTGGTTCGGAACATGCATGGGAATTTGATTATATCCTGAGTATGGATCCATGAAGGAAAGAAGTTCATGACCCACTGTTGAATCCACCAATTGGTCAATTCTAGGAAGTGGAAAATTGTCTTTCGTGCAAGCTTTATTTAGGTCCGGGAAATAAATGCATGTACGCCATTTTCCATTGGCCTTCTTTACTAACATGGGATTTGATCTCCATTCTGGGTATGCCGAATCTCTAATGAATCTGTTGTTCCTTAACTTTTCAAATTCTTCATTCAAGGCAGCTGACCTCTTTGGGGCAAGCATTCGCCTCTTCTGCTTAACGGGCGGATGTTTTGGGTTGATACTCAATGAATGGCTCATAGTTGAGGGTGATATCCCATACATATCGGCGTGAGTCCAAGCAAACACATCCAAGTCTGCCTTTAAAAAATCAGTCAATTCCTTTGCTCGAAGAGGGTCTAACTGGGATCCGATTTTCTAAACCTTCATTGGGTCATCATTATCAATTGGGACATCCATAGTTGTTTCATTAGACGTCGTCGTTCTGCCCCCAGGCTCTTCGTCCTCTCTAGGATCTATGTCTCGGGCAATTCTCCAAGTGACTCCCTCGGGGTCGTCCCCCTTAGTTGCTATGCTGACCCCTCCTTCATGGGAGGGGGAAGCACCTTTGATGTCTATATACAATCCTTTCATCAACATCTTCAATTGCGCTATATAACAGGCCAGTCCAGTGGCCTGGTCACCTCTAATCACTCCCACTCCTGCATCTGTTGGGAATTTCAGCAATAAGCACCAGGGCGCGATGCAGGCCGTGAATTCTGCAAGGGCTGGTCGGCCCAAAAAGGCATTATAGGGCGAGTCAATGACCAAAACTATAAATGGGAGAATCCTCACTCTCCGGCGATCTCCTTCCCTAGTGTCCATAATAATTCTACATATCCCATCAGAGCTGTCGAGGCCCCATTAAAGCCGCGTATCCATCTGTCACAAGGCTTCAAATCCCCGGCTTCGAGCTTCATCTGATCAAATGCTTTCTTAAACAGAAAGTTAATTGAGCTTCCATTATACACTAAGACCTTATGGACTAAAGTAGGACCAATGGTGGTTGTGATCACTAAGGGGTCCTCGGTAGGGGATTGAACTCCAATACTATCTCTACATGGAATATGACATCGTCAAACATTGTTTTCTATTGTTTTATTGGGGCTGTATCTTCGGGATTACTGCACTCTCCTACTCCAACGTGCTTGGCTGAATTCACATATTGGTCCATCGCCCTGAAGCTGTGTCCAGCTGGATGAGGCCCTCTAACTATAGTGTTAATAATAATATTCTTTCCCTTCTGCTGAGCAGTGGGCCTTGAAGCAGGTTGGTTTTGATTCAAGGCCTGTCCGGGTTGCCCCCTGTCTCTTGAAGTGACCTTGTATTCTTCCAACTTCCCTTCTCTAAGGAGTTTTTCAATGACGTCTCTCAAGTGACGACACTTGTTAGTGGAGTGACCATGAGTTTGATGGAAAAGGCAGAATTTTCCTATCTCACGCTCTTTCTCTGTTGAATCTCTTGGTGGAGGCCTCTTATATTGAAGAACATTATAAATGTCCAAGAAAATATTCTCTAACGTGTCGTTCAGCGGTGTAAAATTCTCAAATACTTTGAACTGAGGTCTCTTTTGTGAATCATTCCCCTGATTCTTCTTCCAATTGCCGTTACCATTCTGGCGGCCGTTACCTTGGTTCTTGTTTCCAACATTGACCTCTACCCTTCCAGAGCTATCTCCAGACTATTGGACGACCACATTACTCTGTATATCTTCTTTACCAGCGGTTTTCCTCTTTCGATTAGCATACAACTCCTCTTGGCACAGGCGAATAATGGACTTTTCGTAGAATATTTCTCTGGTGAGCAGTGGTTTTCCAGCGAAGTATCTACCGAATTCCGTATCTTTATCTACCCCGTCAATTAAGGCCATCAATACCGATTGTTCGTGAGGGTCTCTAACTTCTGTAGCTGCTAAGTTGAAGTGGTCTAGGTATGATCTTAGAGTTTCATCAGGACGTTTCTTGACGAGTGATAGCTCAACAACATTTTTTGACATTTGGGTATGAAGTAGAAATTGATTTATGAATCTTTCGCTCAATTCCTTAAAGCTGGAAATCGATCGAGCAGGCCAGCGGGTAAACCACATTAATGCCACATCCACTAGAAAGATCGGGAATGCTTTGCACTTCACTGCATCGGGAGCGGCTGCAACATTCATATACCATGAATATCTCATTAAATGCTGGACCGGGTCCGTCCTGCCTGAATAACGGTTCATCATTGGCATGTTGAATCTTCTCGGAAATCGAACATCTAGTATATCATTAGTAAATGGCATATGAATGCGGTCTATACCCCAATATTTTTCCTTTTTCCACGGCTATCTGCCATAATCTACCTTACCATTTCTTCAACATCGGCATTGGTCAAGGTGGATTCAGGGTCAACACTCCTTGCCCTGTGGGGCCCTCCAATGGCTCTTCGATGTATTGCTCCTAGGTTTGGGGCTTGAGCAGAAATTCCTTGCCTCTTGTGGCCACAGTCAATCACACGGCGAGCGGGTTGCAATGGTTGATTCTCAATAGGGTTATCAACAAACCGAGCCCTATGTAGTACTGTGGGTCACTCTGCGGTTAACGAAGTAGGATCATTCATGTTACGATTGTCACGTTCCAGATTAAGTGTCGTTTCATCTCGAGAAAGTAGGGATCCAAAGCGGAGTTGCTCCATGTTCTCAGCCCTTTCTAATGACCATCGTGGGGGTATAAGAGGTTTTTCCGATGAGGAGGAATAGTCGAGGGTGAAGCGATGAGTCGGTGAAGGTGTTCTCTGCCTTCGGAGTTCATCAATTTGTCTGCCCATTGCAGTAATATTCTGTCGTAACAAAGAAATCTCTTCCCTCTGAGCTTCCAACTCATCATTCAACCTTTCTAATATATTGAGTACACGAGAGAGATCTCCTTCTGTTACTAGAGCAGAGGCAAGTAGCTGGTCATCAGTATTCGCCGTTGGACGTAGTGCACTTGAGCCAGGTCGACCAGAAGCACCAGCGCGAGAAGAATGAGACATAATCTCCTTTCCAGGTCGGGTTGTAGTCCCTTGGTGTTGGCGTTTCGTGGCCCCCTCTGGTTAGTGGCTCGTGGTTCCCTACTGAAGGCGGCTCATAGCTCTATCTCCCAGGCAGCTCGTGGTACCTTCTGTTGGGTGGCTCGTGAGCTCCATCTGAGAGTAGTTCGTGACTCCATCTTAGGGCCGGTTCGCCCCCTGCGAGCCACGAGCCGAGGAGTCCACTTCGGCCTGCTCCTAAATACTTTCTTTGTTATCTTCGTTCGTAGCTTCATTTTCTCACGAAGGTCGTGAATCCTTGAATTTCTTTGAGTCCATAACGTCTTAACTTTGCTGAAATCATCAAAAACAATGGAAATACGAACTATTTTCTTCGGACTTGAAAACCCAAATAGTAGAGAAATAATCCGATAGGATGAGAATTCAATTCTCGGTGAAAGCACCAAAATGTTAGACCAAAATATGGCTTTAGCATCCAAATTATCTTGATTTGAAGATAACTAAAGCTAGAAATGAAATAACATGCAGAAAACACATCAAATTTATTGTGGTTCAGCGTTAAAGAGCCTACGTCCACTTTATATGACTTTGATTATACGTTTGAATGCAAGTACAATTAATATTTTCTCTCAATCTCACTTTAACAAAGATAATTCACTCAGTAAATTCGAGATAACTCTGAATGGAAATGATGAAGGTATGATAATGGTGGAATCGGAGCTCTGAATTGCCAAAAGATCCTCAAAAAGGCCAAGTGTTGGGCTATTTATAGGTGATTTCTACAGGCGGTTAGTGAAGACATATGGCACAAATCCCAAGGATCTCGGACCCGTTCGTGGCTTGATGGAGAAGTAGTCAAAATGGCCATTCTGGACACGTGGAGATGGATCCTTGAATTGCGATTCGTGGATGGGTGGAGTTTGACCATGTTGTGGCCACTTCTGGAAAGAGGATTGACTCGTGATATGGAGGGTTGAACCGGGTTGTGCTCAGGGGTCACGAGCCGATGGTGAGAGGGAGGCCACGAGCCGGGTTGGAGGCAGAACCATGATCGGTGCTGATGAGCTAGTGTGTGTGAATATCCTCGCCCATCCAGGCATAAGTCTTTATATTCCTGGTGGCTTGGTTCAAAAGCTAGCCAACAGTTATCATTGTTGTCTGTAATATCTGCTATTATTATATGTTGTCTAATACGATATGAGATATTCGACGAGTTCTGTGATTTTCCCTCTTCCTCTCTTCTTTTCTCATTTCTGTTGTTCTATTTCCTTCATTTTTCTCTTATTTCTTCCTCTTAGTAACTGTTTTGCACTGATGGTGTAGGGCGATCATTACGTTTGGCAACAGACCTTTGGTTTCATAGTTTAACCTAAGCAGTATTGGTATCATGAGTTAGTGTATACGAGAGAGTACATATTTATGATATATTTTGGATTCTGAACTATGTATAAGTAGTATTTATAGTGTGACATGTTCTGTGCAAGAGTACCATGGTGTTGCTTCTTTTCAGAGATAGATCGTTCTTTTATTTGTAACGATCTAAAAATGAGGAATATTATCATTTACTCCATCTTTGGAGCTAGAAACTGGATGGGATCGAGGCTTTGTTAGATTCAATATATGGAATGTGTTCATGATGATGATGAGAGTCACTGTTAGGGTGTTTCAATTTTCGAGTTTGGTTTTGGTACTCAAGTGTAGAAGCCGGTCATATTGTGTTGTATGGATATTTACATGTCCATAAGGCAAACCTTTCTTTGGAATGGAGTAGGGTTTTGTGGTGTAGGAGCTATATGGTTTAATCTCTTGCTTGGTGTTCTTCAATGGCTTGGAGTTAGATGGTGCCATAAGATTGTGAGTCACCTTAAATGTTGGTCCAAATTAGTTGAGAGTTCTCATTTTGATTTCATGTAAATCGATCATCTTAGAACTAGTTCATGATTCATTTCATAGAGGTTTTGTTTTGACTTTTTGGAAGTCGATGTCTTATGAGGGTTCGTTGGTTTAGGTGGTGTGTCCATGTTGGAGTATATGACCTAATTCAATTCTATCAAAGCATGGGTAATCCTTCCACGAATACTTCACATAGAAGGTTGGATGCTTAACTGAGGTCAGCGATCAACTGGAAACAAATTTCATCTGGAGTGGGTGATGACTTATAAAGGTTGATCGGTGGGATTTTAGTGTTGAGCCCATACCTAATGTTGGCGAGTCCCTATGCGTATGGATAATTAGCGGAGGCATGCGCATTGATTGTTGTTTCCATTTCGTCAAGTGCTCTCTCTAGAGGAGAATTAAGAAATTATGTCACTACTTGAGATATGCTCTCCACCAATGGGGTTTCGAGGCATGTTTTACATTGACATTGAGATTTCGCTATTCTGTCTTTTCTAATGGTGATGGATGGGGTGAGTTTAGGACTCGATAATATTTATCTATCATCTTTGATTGTGACTTACCGTGTTGAGAGTTTAGTTAGACCGTATGTTTATAACATCTCGTGTTTGGTCCCTAGGAGGTAAGACTATTAATGACTGCAGCATCCATAGGACTTAAGATCAAAGACTGATAAGAGATCTCGAGAGTGGAATCTCCATCCTTAAACTTTACATAACTGGATTTCAAGACTGAAATGAGATCTCAAGAGTGAGGTTCCAAATGATCAACCTATGTCTAAGTGTAATGATGAGTTACAACATACAACTACGATGACAGAAAAGTATACAAATACTCAAACACTTGGACAATTTCACAGAAGGGAAAAGGAAAACTGAAATTTTATTTACAAATCTTTACAATATCACGATATATACGCACACACACACAAAGTCTTATCATGTGAATCAAAAAGCAAGAGTCGTACTCGCAACATACTCGGCCAAAGAGTGTGAAAATACAACATATACAATCAAACAGTCATTTCGAAGAGTCGTCTTTTTAATATAACAATGTGATATTTTGTTTGATGATAACAAACATTTATTATTCTATAAATGTGTTTGTAATTGCACTATTCTATAATCATCACATATAGGAATAAATATTAATATTGAATGATAATACTATTGCACATAATTTAAATATTCAAACAGTATTTATTATTTAATAAAATATTTTATTTCAAATATTTTGAATAGTCTACTTTTTAGAACTCACTTCTATATATTTCAGTTGTTACATTCATTTATATTTGTTCCTCTCCGCAGTTCACTCATTTCACTCAGTCATATACATACACTCTCTCACATACATACATACACACTCATTGAATCTTCATCTACCTCAGATCCTGTCTAGTCATCTATACACCTTTCACAAAAACACATACAGTAAAATGCAAAAAAATAGATTTACAGTAGACAAATATAAATATATTTTAAATTTTTGTTTGCCTTAGAATTTTTGGTGTGTTTCTCATCATCTTTCCATACTTGGTGTTATATATATATATATATATGTATGTATGTATGTATGTATGTATATATACACATATGAGTCTAGAATTCTAGTGAAATTTACAGTGATTCACTCTAGATACCACAAGGTAGATTGTTTTCTAATGCTCGCAAACCCCTCACAACACAGTTACAGTGGTTTATTGATCAAGTTCTGCCTCAACTCAAATATGTGGTCATCTGATATTGACCAACCTCAAAAGAACCATAACTGGTTTGCTGATTTAGAAATAATATATATATGCACAAAGGCAATTTTTCAGGTAAACAGGGGCAATATGGTCAAATACAACTCAGCATGGGACATGATCAAATAAACTAGGTTGCAAGTATGGAGCAAGCAACATTATACAAACGCACACACACATATAATATATATATACATATATGAATGTGTATATACACATGTATGTATATAAGGCAGTGCATCATGCATGTACAAATGCAAAACAATACAAAGGTGATTCAAGCAATTTCAAGTGCACAAGCAAATCGAAATGGCCAACCAGCAACGTCATGTGCAACATGTATAAGTTCATGTCAGGATCAAGACACAATAAACCAACTCACATTAAGCCAGAAGACTGGGTACAACAATAATAGAATGCTCACTGGCACAGGGGATTCAGGTCCAAGCAATGAAAAATATAGCACAACAGTATACAAATCACAAACTCAAGTGGAACATGAAGCAAGCAAACAAGGAGTGACATGCACTAGCCTTCAAGTGCAGCCAGCATAGGGGATGCAACATGCACCAGGGTTCAAGCTCAAGTGATACAGCAACTAGATGCGTGCATATGCATAAGACCAAAGCAAGGAACAAGTGCACATGAATACAACACGAGTGCAGCATGTCAAGACGTTAGACACAAAGGCAAAACTTCAAGACAAAGTACAAATAAAGTGCACCAGAATCTCAAGTGACACAAGAAACCACACTGCAGATGTAGGTCCAGTAGAAAATGCAACATGACAACTGGACGAACTCAAATAAAATGGTAAATACATGTGCAGGTGAAAAATATTCTCGAAACAATCAAAACAAATAAGCACACCAAGTGACAACCCAGATCTGTGAAGAATACACATAACAGTGTACACAAGAGTTCATAAAATGCATGCACACAACACAGTTCAAAGCAGTGTACAAAGAACCAAGAAATGGTAGTGAAGCTATACACAAGTGTGTACAATGACATGATACAAAGCACCACGGTTTTTTAATGTACTAGGTGTGCACATACATGATAGTGCAATAAGGACCAACAAGCCAGAAGCAAGCATCAGAATGCAAGACACACATAGTAGCAACAAGGGGATATGCAAGAATATGTGCTAATACAGGGTGTTCAAAAGGGTACAAAAGAAAAGGAGTCTTTTTAGAAATTTGAAATACTAAAACATTGGTTCAAAAATAGGAAAGAGATTAAATTAGTTATCTTGGAAAATGTAGATTTCGACGAGAAAATATTTAGTTGAAACATTTCAATCATGCATGTGTTTCGTAATTTACTTAAATCACTGGAGTTTGAAATTTGCAATTTAGTCTCAAAATGCACAGTGGACTAAAACTTCGTTGAATTTATCAATATAAATCAAGCATGATTTTATCAACGAAATCGAAGGTTTTGTTTTGGGAAAAGAATGAATTCACGATTGGAAAACATTCCAGAAATTCACAAGCATTGTTTTTGGGAATGAAAATCAATCGAGTGTTTCCATAAAACATGAGAATACATAAGAGCAAGTCTTAAATGAAATCAAAGACATTTGGGGTATGAAAACCTAATAAAATCACCAATTCATCATCGATAAATTCGTCCAACCAAAGAAAACAATTCACGTAATGGAACATGTAAAAATTAGAGAACATACTGTTTGTTCGATTGAGAGAGTGATTGGAGTTTCAAATCGTGGAAGACAACCAGCATACAATCAATCGAAGATCACAAGAAATCAAATCAAATCAAATCAACCGCGATTTGAAGGAGTAATTCAAAAACCCAAGCTTCGAAATTTTTAGGTCACCATTGAAAAAAACAGGAGTCGTGAATCTCAAGTAAACAAACTAAAAGGGGCCATCTTTTTCTTCTTATTCTAATGGGGTTTTGTTTGTTTTTCTTGTTGTTTTTCTACTTGTCAAAACTTGATTTTAGTTGAGTTGTAACTATAGGATTTTGTAGTTGAGAAAATCACTTCTTAAGAGTTAAGTCGTGTCAAAATTTTAAGCTTAGGATTAGAGCAGTAGTAGGATTTGCAAGTTTATAGGGTTTTGTAAGTGGGAATCTACTTTAATACCTAGTAGAAATCTAAGAAATACAGTAGTAGGCGGAGTTTGCTGAAGCTGGGTAATCATTGTGTGTGATTTATCTTTTATGTGGTTTTTTTATTATTCTATGTTAGTTTTTTGTTATTTATTTTTTATTTTCCAATAAACCCTATTCACCCCCTCCCTCTAGGGTAAATCTAGATCCTACAAGTGGTATCGGTGTTAATGTCTAATTAACTCTAGAGTCATGAATTCAAAAAAGAATGCTTTCTCTAAGGGACAATACAATGCTAGGCCATCTATGTTTAATGGTAATGATTATGCTTACTGGAAAGCTAGAATGAAGATTTATTTGTATTTGTTGATTATGACGTTTGGGATATTACTGGAACATGATACAAAACTCCCACCATAATCATTAACGATGCTGAATTTCCTAAACAAAGGATATGTGGGATATTGAGATAAGAAATTGTTTTTGACTAATGCTGAATCAATGTATTCTTTAATTTGTGCTCTTGAAAAAAACTGAATTTAACAGAATATCTCATTGTATTACTACACAGGGAATCTGGCATACTTTGGAATAACTCATGAAGGAATACCTCAAGTGAAAGACTCTCGACTTGCTTTATTCAACAATGAATACGAAAATTTCACGATGCAAAAGGACGAGAGTATAAAAGACATGTATGGTCAATTTCAGTGTTGTTCTACAATGCTAAAGCTCTTGGAAAAGAATACACTAAAGTGGAACTAGTACGGAAAATTTTACGGGTTCTGCTAATGAATTTTGAGCTAAAGTCACTACGATTCAAGAATCAAAGGATTTGAACAATTTGAGCATGGAAGAGATGATCGGAATTCTGATGACTTATGAAATGGAGTTGAAGGCAAGAGATCAAGAACGCAACAACTCAGAATCAAAGAAGAAGTCAATAGCATTATCTAACACTACTGATAGCGAGACGATACAGAAGATCCTTTCGAGAAGCTTTCTATGGTTGTCAAACATCTCAAGAAATGGACTAAATTCAAACAACGAAAAAACAAGCCAAAAGCCAACAAATCAAGAAACTTTGACAATTCAAATGAGGAATTAATTTACTTCAAGTGCAAGAATCCCAGGCATATCAAACGAAACTGCCCACTGCTCCAAAACAACAAAGGAAATAAAAAGAAGAAGAAAGCTTTTGCAATGACACTAGATGATGAGGAAGAAGAAGAAGTTTCTGACAGCAGTGAAGAAGAGTCTAATCTATGTTTTATGGAACAATCAGATTTAGAAGATGACGGAGAAGACTCTAGTGAGGTATACAGTTACATAGATTTACTTTTGATGTGTCACGATTTTAGCGGAACTATTGATGCTCTAGAATTAAAAGTGAAGAAATTAAAAGTGTTATGGATAACTTTAAAAACTGGTCAGCCTTACCAAAAAATAAAAGTAAAGGAAATAAATTCGAATAGATTGAAGCTAGTTCACGATAATGATAGGTTAGAATCTGAATTTGAAAAAGTTTCAAATTTTCAAAATCTAGGATGTTAAAAGTGTAAGTTTATAAATCTAGATCTATCAAAACTCAAGTCAGACAAAGAAGATCTTAAAAAGGAAAATTTGAGTTAGTAAGAGACAATGACATTAAAAGGACATAAACAAATGCACCTCACTTGTGACTGATAGCTTTTCACTTAAAAACCAAATTCCAAGATCTTGAGATTACTTTGAGTAAGTTTTCAATGGGAGAAAATTCTTTTAAAATGGTGTTAGGAAATCGGTTGTTCGCTAACAATAGAAAAGGAATATGTTTTGGAAAGACTGGAAAAGACACGGTATGATGTGAATGATAATGCTAAAGGTAGGAGTGTTTTTCCTAAGTATGTGAATTGTGGAATAATTGGACATAGTTTTGAAAATTGTAAGAATAGTAACAAGAATAGAAAATTTATGCAAGTTTGGGTTCCTTAGAATTTGGTAAGGAATTATCATAATTATTGGTACATGAGTAAAAATGCAAAATAATTCTGGATTCCAAAAGGTTCTTTCATCCGTAATGCTTCAGTCACTGATACTCTTGGACCTAAGAGCTTCTCTGGCTCATTTTCTTCTCTTTCTGTGTAGTTATGTTGGCAGGCTGGGGAGCAACAGAAATGGTATATGGATTCGGGTTGCTCGAGATATATGACAGGTGACAAGTCACTGTTCCTTAGCCTAGAAAAATATAAAGGTGGGAGTGTAACATTGGGTGACAATAGAAAGTGGTTGGTAAAGGTAAAGTAGGTAGCATTACTTTCACTATAATTGATGTTTTATAAGTTGACAAATTACATCACAATCGCATCTCTATAAGCCAACTGTCTGATAAAGGTATGAATGTGGTAGTGGATAGTGAGATTTGCAAAATCATTGAGACATCCACTGGTAACATTGTTATAACAAGAAAAAGGAATGGAAATGTTTACACACTTTCATTTGAAGATCTAACGCATTCTAGATGTTTGGTAGCAACATAAGAAGAGGTAGTTTTGTGGCATAGGAGACTAGCACATGCTATATAGGTCTTTTGGAAAAAATTGGAATCAAAAGAACTTGTTAGCGGTCTACCATGTCAGAAATTTAAAAATAATGTAGTGTGTAAAGAATGTTCCATGGGCAAATTTATTCGTACATCATTTCGTCCGAAAAATATTGTTAACACTTCTCGAGTTCTTGAGTTAATCCATATGGACTTGTTTGAACCAAATGATATTGCAAGCTTAAATGGAAAACTTTATTGTTATGTACTGGTTTATGATTATTTTAGATTCACATAGGTTTACTTTCTGGCCAAAATATCTGAAATTTTTGATTATTTTTCAAAGTTTCCAAACTTGTTCAAAATGAAAAAGGTGTTTCAATTAAAACTTTGAGAAGTGATCATGGAGATGAATTTGAAAATTTTGACTTTGAAAGGTTTTATGAAGAAAATGTTTCTAAACATGAATTTTCTACCCCTTGAACACCTCAACAAAATGAGGCAATCAAAATTAAAAATGGTACATTACAAGAATTGGCTAGATCCATGTTGAGTGAGTATAAATTGCCTCTAAATTTCTGGGCAGGGGAGGTTAATACTTTTTATTATGTAATGAATAAATTTATGATTAGACTAGTACTCAACAAAATGTCATAAGCCTTACATCTCATATTTTAGAGTATTTGGATGTCCTAGTCATGTTCTCAACACAAGAGATCAACTTGAAAATTTTGAATCAAAAGGTGATGAAGGAATTTTCTTGGGTTACTCTTCGAGGAAGTTACAGAGTCTTCAACAAACGATCAATAACAATTTTTGAAACCATTAATGTGAAATTTAATGAATCACAATTGGAGATGACTTGCGGAAAGGAAAAAGATGATGGCGTTGTGCAAGAAAGTGAAAACGAAAGTAATGAAATTGAAGCTAGCAGTGATGAAGTCACAGAAGAAATAGTTTAAGCTAAAAAGTTGAAATTCAGACTTAGTTATCCTCCAGAATTAGTCATTGGAAGTCCAGCAGCAGGAGTTCGCACTCATTCTTATGTGAATAAGAATGCTTGTGCTTTCTGTATCCGCAATGCTTTTATTTCTAAAATTGAACCAAGTTCTTATGATGTTGCTCTTAACGATGATTATTGGATTTTAGCAATGCAAGATGAACTTAACTAGCTTGAGAGGAATAAGGTCTGGAAATTGGTTTCTAGGCCAAATGACTATCCAATTGTTGGAACAACATGGGTTTTTAAAAATAAACTTGATGAATCTGGAAATGTAATTAGAAACAAAGCTAGGTTGGACGCAAAAGAATATAATCAAATAAAAGGCATTGATTTTGATGAAACATTTGCTCTAGTGGCTAGGTTAGAAGCAATTAGAATTTTGCTAAGTTTTGCATGCTTTAAGGGCTTCAAACTTAAGCAAATAGATGCAAAGAGTGCCTTTCTAAATGTGGAGGCTAAAAGAAGAAGTTTTTGTTGAAAACCCCCCGATTTTGAGAGTCTTGAGTTTCCAAATCATGTGTATAAACTTGAAAAAGCATTGTATGGTCTTAACCAAGCTCCTAGAGCTTGGTATGACTTTCTTTGTACATACCTTTTGGTAAATGGTTTTAAAAAGGGATGTTCTGGCACAGGTTTGTTTCTATTACAAGATGGTGATGATTTTTTGATTGTTCAGATTTATTTGATGAAATCATTTATGGTGCTACTAATGGTTAGTGTGATAAATTTGAAAAGTCATGCAGGATAAATTTGAAATGAGCTTGGTAGGTGAACTGAAATACTTCCTTGGGTTCCAAATTAAGCAAAGTAGCAAAGGAATTTTCATTTCTCAAATAAAGTACGTGATGGAATTGTTGAAAAGATTTGGAGTTGAAAATGCAAAGCCAATGAAAATGCCAATGAGCCCGTCAACCAAGCTTGACAAAGATGAAAAAGGACTTTCTCTTGATCAGAAAAAATATCGTGGGATAATCGGTTCACTTCTCTATCTCTATCTGCTTCTAGACCTGATATTATGTTTTCTGTCTGTTTATGTGCTCGTTTTCAGTCTAACCCGAAAGAATCTCATTTAAAAGTCACAAAATGAATTTTAAGATATTTGCTTCACACACAAAAATTTGGTTTATGATTTCCCTCTTGTGATAACTTTGATTCAGTTGGGTTTTCAAGTGATGATTATGATGGTTCAATCACTGATAGGAAAAACACTAGTGGAACTTGTTTCATGTTAGGACATTCTAGTTTCATGGTCAAGCTGAAAACAAAATTGTGTTACATTGTCTATTACTTAAGCTGAATACATTGCTTTAGGAATTTTTTGTGAATAGATTCTATAAATAATGCAAACTCTTTCTGATTTTAGACTAATCTACAAACAAGTTCCACTAAAATGTGATAGGTAAAAATGCAGTAGATTTGTCAAAAAACCCTATCCATCATATATGCACAATACACATTTGAGACACAATTTCATTATAGATAACATTTCTAGAGAGGGCATTTGCATTGAATTTATTCCAACTAAATCTCAACTTGCTAACGTTTTTAGAAAACCCCTTCCCGAAGATAGATTTTCCAGATTATGCTTGGATTTGGGGATTATAGAAATTAATTAACCAATCTGCATTTTGTTTAAAATATTTTGGATGTTTTTTTTCTATAACTCATTTTCTGACAAGTCAAACCACTTTTTGAAAACCATTAAGGAAAGTATAGTTTTTTGAAAAATTTGTGACGAAATTGTGACTATATTATTTTATTCAGAATAAGAGATAGTTAAAATTTTCAAAAATCCTGGCATGGTTGAATATATTTCATAATATGATTAATTTAGATATTTATTTCACGATCATCTCTGTTCCTACTATATTTCTATCATTAATTATGGTTTTATATAATAAAGGGATTTTTTATAATAGGTGTTACAATAACCTCATTTAAAAAATCTAGATATGGTCATGCATGGTTAGGGAATGCTTACAATTTAAGCTAAAACTGACCTTATTTAAAGTTCCTTATGGTTATGCGTGGTCAGCGTGCTCTTAGAAAAAGGGAAATAAAAAGAAAATAAAAAATTATATATATATATGTATATATCTATCTATTTATCTATATATATATATACATATATATATATATATGAAATTCTCCTTGTTATGTAAAAATCGACCTTTCGATCCATCATCTAAAATGTGAAATGTGTTTATATTTTATGAAATATTGTTATTTTTTGTTTAATTGTTTTGTGATTTGCGATATTTGAATTGGTCATTTGATTCGAATTTATGATTATAGTCCAAATCCATTGCTATTTTCCAATTCTGTCAATCTTTTGATGATAATAAAAGGGGAGAAAGGTTAAAATTTTGATAAGTGTGCAAACATCTATAGATTTTTTCCTCAGATTTGCTAAGTGTTTAATAGATTTTTACATTTCTCAAATTTCATACAAATTTTTTAAGTGTGTTTTCTATTGTATGGGGAGTTAAGTTGTAGGGGGAGCATACATATAGGGAGATTTCTCATACTCCACATTCAATCACATTTATTATACTCAAAAATCTTAAGTATATGTTTGCCATCATCAAAGGGGGAGATTGCTGAATATAACAGTATGATTTTTTGTTTGATGATAACAAACATTATTCTATAAATGTGTTTGTAATTGTACCATTCTATATTTCATCGCATACAAGAATAAATATTAATATTGAATGATAATACTATTGCACATAATTTAAATATTCGTATAGTATTTATTATTCAATAAAATATTTTATTTTAGATATTTAGAATAGTACGTTTTTCAGAACTCACTTCTATACACATTTCAGTTGTTACATTCATTTATATTTGTTCCTCTCTATAGTTCACTCATTTCACTCAGTCATATACATACACTCTCTTACATACATTCATACGCACTCACTGAATCTTCATGTGCTTTAGATCCTATTCAGTCACTTGTATACCTATCACAGAAACACACACGGTAACATGGAACAAAAATAGATTTACTGTAGACAAATATAAATTTATTTTAACTTTTTATTTGCTTCAGAATGTTTGGTGTGCTTCTCATCATCTTTCTAGACTTGGCGTTATATATATATATATATATATATATATATATATATATATATGAGTCTAGACTACTTGTAATATTTAGAGTTATTCTGTGTAAATACCACAAGGTGGACTCTTTTCCTAGTGCTCGCAAACCAACCTCAACACAGTTACAGTGATCTGTTGATCAAGACCATCATCAACTCACATATATGGTCTACTGATCTTGATGAGTCCCAACATGACCATTACTGGTTTGCTAATTTAGAAATAATAAATATATGTATATGCACAGAAGAATTTTTTTTTAGGTAAACAGGGGAAATATGGTCAAATACATCTCAACGTGGGACATGTTCAAATAAATTAGGCAGCAAGTATGGAGCAAGCAAGATTATACACACACACACAGATATATATATATATATATATATATACATACATATACATACATAAATGTATGTATATATATACACATGTACGAATATAAGGCAGTGCAGCATGCATGTACAAATGCACAACAATACAAGGATCATTCAAGCAATTTCAAGTGCACAAGCAAATCGAAATGACAACCAACAATGTCATGTGCAGCATGTACAAATTCATGTCAGGATCAAGACACAACAAACCAACTCACATCAAGCCAGAAGACTGGGTACAACAAGCATAGCATGCTCGATGGCACAGGGATTCAAGTCCAAGCAATGAAAAATGTAGCACAACAATATACAAATCACAAAAGCAAGTGACACATGAAGCAAGCAAACGTAGAGTGGCACGCTCTAGCCTTTATATGCAGCAAGCATGGTGGATGCAACATGAACCACAGTTCAAGCTCAAGTGACACTTCAACTAGATGCATGCATATGCACAAGACCAGAGCAAGGAACAAGTGCACATGAATACAAAACAAGTGCAGCATGTCAAGACATCAAACACGAAAGCAAAACATCAATAAAAAGTACAAATATAGTGCAACAGAAGCTCAAGTGACACAAGAAACCACACTACATATGCAGGTTCAGTAGAAAAGGCAACATGGCAACTGGACAAACTCATATAAAATGGTAAATACATGTGCAAGTGACAAATACACTCGAACTAGTCAAAGAAAATAAACACACCAAGTAACAACCCAGATTTGTGATGAATACACATGGCAGTGTACATAAGAGTGCATAAAAATGCATGCACATAGTACAGTTCAAAGCAGTGTACAAAGAACCAAGAAATGGACTGTGAAGCTATACGCAAGTGTGTACAATGGCATGATACAAAGCACCACAGTTTTTTTAATGTACAAGGTGTGCACATACATGACAGTGCAATAAGGACCAGCAAGCCAGAAACAAGCATAAACATGCAAGACACATATAGTAGCAACAAGGGAGTATGCAAGAATATGTGCCAATACAGGGTGTTCAAATGGGTACAAAAGAAAAGGAGTCTCTTTTGCGATACAAAGACATAGGTTCAAAAATAGAAAAGAGATTAAATTTGCAATCTTGGCAAATGTAGATTTCGATAAGAGAATATTTGGTCAAAACATTTCAATCATGCATGTGTTTCATAACTAAAGGTCGGCTGAATTCATCAATATAAATCAAGCATGATTTTATCAACGAAATCGAAGGGTCTGTTTTTGGAAAAGAATGAATTAACGATTTGAAAACATTCCAGATATTCACAGGCATTGTTTTTGGGCATGAAAGGTTTTCGAAAAATATATGAATACACAAGGCAAGTCTTAAATGAAATCAGAGACATTTGGTGTTTGAAAACCCTATAAAATCACCAATTCATCATCGACAAATTCATCCAATCGAATAAAACTATTTACATAATCGAAAAAATAAAAATCAGAGAGCTTACAATTTGTTCGATCGAGAGAGTGATTGGATTTTCAATTCGTGGAAGACAACTAGCATATAATCAATCGAAGATCACAAGAAATCAAATCGAAGCAAGCCGCGATTTGAAGGACTAATTCAAAAACCCTAGCTTCAAAACATTTGGGTCACCATTGAAAAAGAAAGAGGAGTCATGAACAAATAAACAAACTAAAAGGGGCCATCTTTTTCTTCTTATTTTAATTGGGTTTTATTTTTTTTCTTGTTGTTTTCTACTTGTCAAAACTTGACTTTATCTGAGATCTAACTACAAGATTTTGTAGTTGAGTAATTTACAACTCAGGAGTTAATTCATATCAAGAATTTGAGCTTAGGATTAGAGCAGTAGCAGGGTTTGCGTGTTTATAGGGTTTTGTAAGAGGGAATTTGTTCTAATACCTAGTAGAAATCTTGGGAATGCAACAATAGTCAGGGTTTGCCAAAGCTGGGTAATTCTTGGGCACGATTTATCTTTTCTGCATTTTCTTTATTATTCTGTGTTAGTTTTTCATTTTTCAATAAACCCTATTCACCCCCCTTTAGGTTAATCTAGATCTTATACTATTTCTTTTCTTTCCATCCGATTTTGGAGGCTATGATTTGTTGTTGCTCTCGTCCTTCCTCTTTCCTTTCTTCCTCTTAGTTGGAGTCATCTGGGGAAGAGACTTGAGTTCAAAACCCTTTCCCATGTCCTCTTCATTTGAAATCTCTGTTATTTCTGCCCGACCCAGGGCAACGATCGTATTAGATGCTTAGGAGGTGTAAAGATAGTAGTTTTTTACTACTTAGTTCCCTCCTTGGATATCTCCTCAGTCTCCACCTTCTATTGCTTAGTCGCGAGCTAGGCATGTAGTTTTTCTAACATTTCCTTTAGGCTTGGCCCGCTTAACTCTCCCTCGGTGCCAGTGATCGTTACATCTTCTTCTCCCTTCTCTTCCCCTTGGACGAGCAACTCATCCATCCTTTCAAGCATTGTATCTGTGTCATTCTCCCTTGGCTCCTAGTCTTTAATATAATAGAAGTCTAGGTTCATGACTCTCTTGTATTTGTCTACATCGAATGCAACCCATTCGTTGTTAGCGCAAAGATGAGGGGATTCTCCATCCAAAGAGTACATGTACATCGAAGACAAAGCTGTGTTAGTCTTCTTTTATTTTCTTGTAACTCAATAGGAAACCAAGCAGCCACCTCAAATGCCTTAATCATCTTCTTGGATACTAGAGACAAAGTAGGATACATTCTATGTCCAGTTCAGACGTTTCCATAGCAGCATTGCCTTTATCTATTGGCAACATGAATCTTCGGTGCTCAATCTGCGAAGATAGGGTCGTACCCTTCAACAGTGGTAGTTATGTGGGATGAACCACCAATGAGGGCCAACAGAACAGTTGGAAATTGGGAAGCACTCTCTTTAATAGAATGAGCAACAATGACGCTCTCAGTTTGTCAATCATGATCGCTTTCCCTTTCAATCTTCCCACCTCTTCTGTTGCCTCCCCTTCAACATCTTCTTTTAACTGCCACCTTCCCCCTGTTACGAATTGGCGCTCATGGTCTTTCAAATATTAAGCTGCCAATACCTCTTCATTCACCTCCTCAACATCCAATGTTGCAGCCTAATCATCTAAAACCTCTCCCAAGTCAAAGTATGTATCCTCAGATAGTCATCGACCTAGAAGATACCACGAACGTGGATGACTTGAGCATAAAACCTTAAGACAGCTGAATCAATCTTCTTCTCAATCTCAGCATCTGCTTGGGAAACTTTTGTCATGAGCTCCACTCTAACTTTTTCAGTATGTCCCAGTACTTCTCTGTTAGACGCTTCTACCACCACTTTCGCTTTCCTTGCTTCCTCCACTTATACCTTGGTAGCCTCCAATAGTCCTTTTAGATCTTCTTTTTATTTCCTCAACCGCTCGGTCTAATCATTCTCTTTTCTAAGCCTTTCATTTTCCTAAATGAGCACTTTATTGTCCTTTTTGACAGCCATGATCCGAGCGGGCTGAGAGGCCACTACTACCTCCTTATACTCTTCCCTTATTTGAAAAGCTGTTGTGACCGCCTCTTCTGCCTTTTAATTAGCCACGTTTAGCTACTGTTTCAGCTCTTTAATTTCTTTGTTTCTCCACCTAATTCTTTATTGGTCGGTGCTAGCTTCAAGCTTTAATCCTTATATCTCAACATTCTTTTTTACGATCATCTTACATTGTAACAGCCCGCATTTTACGTATCGGAAGATCGTAAAATATTTTTATCTTATTCCCTGAGGGTTGGATCATTATCATATTTTTATATGTTGCTTATGGGGATGTGGAACTTATCCATAATTTTTACCAATTTTGTTTGTGGCCATTTTGCCTTTTTCAGTCTTGTACAGGCCATAACTTTTGACTTAAGTCAAATCAGGTGGTGAGACCTGTGTTATTGGAAAGGAAATGATGATTGCCTGTAATGGCCCGAATTTCCGTACTATTTGAGTCAACTAATCACACCACACGTCCAACCCAAATTGCACAGAAATACGAATCATTATTAGAAAGAAGTTAGAGGATGAGAAATAGAGAGAAAGAAATATTAGAATAGAAGAAAAACGAAGATCACAAACTCACAGCGGAACGAATAAAATATATTATTTAACATAACTTTTGAAATACAAATCAGTAATTGTACATACATACCATTATCAGAGCACAACAGTTATTCCTGGAACAGTCATAAATACCTGTTTCCAGATACAACACAGTACACAGCGGAAATATGATAGTTTATAGCTAACCGGTGAAGAGTCCTGCTTCAAACTCCGCCAAGTGAATCTGAAAAGTCCCGACTACTTGACTGCCCGTACAAATTTGGGCACCCAAGAGTTTAGGGAAAACAAACAACATAAACTCAGGGTCAGTCATGGGACTGGGGTGAGTAAACTCTAACCTTTTGTTTAACTTTCAAAAACCTTTCGAAAGAAATGATAATCGTAAGACCAATCCACACATAAACACAGATGGTTTTTACCTTACGATAACCAAAATTTATTTTTGATATCAAATCCAGTGATATTATAATAGTGTCTGCAGCAAATAAATAGAATCTTGCGGAACGCTTGCATCTCACGCTCCATATATAATATAAATCAAAAACCACAGGGCGCTTATTAGAGATTGGATTTACAACATGACAAGGCATGGAATCACCTTCTGATAGTGTATCTCTAGAGGCGAATACACTGGGTTCAACAAGAACGTCTTGCAACCAGGCCCACACATGACCGACCACTCATTTCGCCTGAGTGTATCGAATGTATATCACCAACGGTTGGGATCAACCACCGTTTCCCAAAAGGGACAGCATCGATAGATTCAAGGAGCAAATGGAATTTCTCTAGATAGGTGACTATACATCCTAATGGGAGCGACCCACATAGCCATGCTGCCTGCCCGATTTTTGTCAATTCCCGGTAGTGAGGCTTGAGGTTTAAATTATCTTTCAGAATATCTTACCACCATTCACTTTGAATGTCACATCGTCATACCTGCCAAATCACAAATTGATTTCCCCAAAAATACCACGGGTATAAAGCTAAGAGAAATGAGTTCCTCCACCACAAAACGTAAGTACGTTTGAAGAGATCAACTTACGTGATCCGTTAGATATACTCTATCAAACATTCGTCCATTCACGTTGTCCTGGGACTGGACAAACCGAAGGCACCATCCCGTAAACAGGAAAGCCCTTGCATAACTCTGTCTTCAATTATTTTCATCATATTTGATCACAACTCTAACGCCCATACAGAGTGGTTTCCAGATAATGAATCTGATCCCGATCTCTCCGTATTGACGACGGAAAAATGGTCAAATACTTCGATAGTCGGTGATTTAACTATCAAAGAAAAATAAGTGTACAACCTACGATCTTATTTCCAGGTAGGAACTCGATCGATCAATCATCAATCAACATTGGCCCCTTTAAATCAATTCCTTATTATATTATCATTTACAATTCTCATTTCCCTTCTTTGGTATTTTTTTGAAGCTCGATTTCCCCTCTCGATTCTTTGAAAAACATTTTCAATATTATAATTCCTTTATTCGAGAAAATATCTCTTTTTCCAGTTAGAAAACATTTATAAATATTCACGAGTCCTCATTTTCTATATTCAGAAAATATACCTTATTAACATCAGAAAATATTTCCATATTCCCTTTCTTAATTCCTCGTTGACCAATTCATTTCCTTTTCTACACGTAGAAAATATCGCTCATCTTATTATAACTCAAACCGTTTACCATTTATTAACTAAACATATCGCTTGCTAATCTTCACTATCGAACCTTAACTATTTCTCCATCAATTATGAAGTCAATCAAGTTGGGGTATAATTACCTCTTAGACCTTAACTGAACAACATTCTCAACTTTGAAATAGCTAAAGCTCACAACCTCAAACAAAATATCGCTTACTGGACTCTCAGATTCAATCTAAGAATCCACTTCCTTTACGAAAAACATTGATTATAACGGTAGCGTTAAAATCGCTGTTTCCAAATATTTGATTTATAAAACATTGCTTTTAACAACAGCATTACAATCGCTATGTAGTATTATAGAACATTTATTTTAACAATAGCATTAAGATCGCTGTTTAGATTTTCAAACATTTATTATAACAACAGCGATAAAATCACTGTTTAGATTTATAAAATATTTATTATAATGATAGCGTTATAATCGTTGTTTCCAAATATAACTTGTACTCATTAATTTTCAATAAAATCAATAAATAATGAAATTTGATTCAAATGGAAAATAAAAAGTGCAACTTCTCTAAATTCGATATAATCGAATTCCATTAATTAACTTCCTCTCGAAAAATCTATATTCGATTTATATTCCGAACATCGGAATAAACTTATCTCTTAAGGTTGATTCAAATTTCCTTAAAATTAATTCTATTCGTAAAACATTTGTTTCAAATTGTTCTTCACTTTGAGAAATGAATACCATTCCTTAAATAGGGATCTAGATTCGTTTCGTCAAATCAATTTGATTTTATTTACAAATATCCTTATAGATTCAAATCTCGGCTATTGAGTCACTTAATAAACCCAAATCATATTCTAGTTCATTTGTAAATTATGTTCATAAAACTACTACTGACATCTTTCCGTTTATATAAATCAATCAATTTTTTTTCAACTTTTCAACTTTTACACATTCCAAACCCCTGAAATCAAATCCATTTGATCTTGTACTTATAAATATTATCTTAATTCCTTTTATGACATCCATTTAGAATTATTCAAGGAATATCTCAATTTTATCCCAAGCATTTATAATCTTGTTTTAAATTCCTATATAGCTGATAAGTTTAAAATCTTATTTAAAAATATCGATTCAAAACTTGATTTCTCCTTTTTCAATATAAATTCACACTTGAATTTAGATTGTATTTTATCCAAGGATAATTAATTCACTTAATTTATAAAATTATTTATAATCCACCTCATATTTTATTTATTTAACATAATTTCTTATTCTAAGTTTATTTGAAATTTAATTCCTATTTTTAGAATAATTCCCTTTTTAGATCTCAAATTCCACTTTTATATTCGAAAGTATTTTACGGTATTAAATACCAAAATTCTAGGGCCAGTGGCACAACAAAATCAATCACAGTTAACGTATCACAGCATATGTCACAATCAATTCAAACACAATAATATAAATGTTGAGGGATCCAGTTGGATCCCTCCAACCTATTTCCCTGCATCCACAAATCAACATCAATAATATTACTTTCACATCAATATGAAATGTCAGAACTAATAATCGATCAACGATGTAATTTTATCAACCATTTCAAAAATTTTTATCACTATTCAACCAATCAACCATCACACAGTATAAACTTACTGTAAATATATTTAAAGCTCCTTTATATAAAACTATTGACGGGTCGGAGTTAGTGAGTTTACTCACATTGGTTCGCAGTTGACGGTTCTTCTTTGGTTTCATTTAAAATCAAACAAGCGTCTGAAATTCCAATATCCTTGTTTCCAGCAAAATCAGTTTCACAATGTAGATTTCGTTGTTATGATACCAACTTGATAGACGACGCTCAATTCTGATAGTGTATTCACGGGTTATAAACAATATAAGTTGTAAGATTTAAATACAAAATTACTTAATTAATTATTAACTTTATAATGATGTGTTAATTACCATTTACTCGATTGATTAAATTTAAATAATATAAACTTCCTAATTAACCAATTAATCTTTAATTATTTAATTACCTCTTAACCACTTTTTTTAGAAACTTCCCTCATCCTCTTCTATGTTCTCACTGCAGTCGAGTCCTCTGTGTTCTCCCTAGACTTTCGTCATTGCCAAAGACATCAGTATGAACATCACCAGTACCTTTACAGTAAAACACGCAAGGCCGAATAACTTTTCCACTCCCATCCTCTTCCTTCGATCCCACTGATTGGCCTTACAAAGCTTCACTGTTTACATTGTTTGCTCCAGAGTTTTCCCACTTAAACACTTTTTATCCTTTATTGTTTGATCGTTCTTCACAAATTACTCCTTCCATCAAAGTTTGTAAAAACCATTTCGTAACATTCAAATCCCCACTTCAATCTTTAAACTTCCTCTCTGATTTCAGTTCGGACCTACAGCTTCAACCTACTTCACCAAATTCACCTTTAACAGACTACAAAGCCGCACCTTCTCCTGCATACAGAAACATGTCCAAACTATGACTCATTCTAGTCAACACAAATCGGCAGTTCCTACTCCTACTAACGTCCGCTATTTCCACGTACTTACACCAAGACCGAATATATCACCAGACCACACCTTTCTTCCTTTCACAACTCCATCACTTTCATTCTCCACCGATCTGACTTTTCTGCTCTTTTTTTAAGATCCTATTGAAACCACAAAACTGTACTCCCCCTTTCGCCCATCGCTGCCGCATCCCTTCCCTGCCAGAGTTCGCCTCCTTCTTCCCGAACCTTACCCCATCCATCCTCGACTAGAAAACCTCATCGGCTACCACCATCGTCGACAAGATCGACGTTGATAACTAGTTAACCCGAACCATGACTCTCGAGCTACCTGCAAAAGCGAACAAGTACTCGATCTTCCAGAAATTGAATACCAGATGGTTGCGGATCTCGTTTCGAATCCGAATATTTCTAATTTGGAATTTATGATTTTATATTGATTTATGCAAAGGGGTGATTTCTAGTTTTGTTTTGTTTTTGTCTTTGAAAAGGAAAAGTATAAGAAGAAAAAGCAGCACAGTATTTAAAGAAGATAAAGTTTGAGGGCCACGGTATGTGATAGCGTGGGATGCACGGAAGTTGGGTGGTTTGGGGAGCACGACTCTTAAACGGATTGGCACGCACGGTCTTGAACAGCTTGGCTCTCACGGTGTTTGATTTACTTGACACTCTATTGAATGGAATTAAAGTTTTGTGTATATTTTTGTTACATGGTTTTGATACTATTTCTTTTACAGGATCAACACATGAAATTTGCTTATATATATGATGATACTCTTTGGGAAAATTAATTAGTTTAATATATGTGTGAGTATCGTGAAAGTCATGGAGAGGTAAGGTAATGTGAAATTGAGGTGGTCTGAACAAATAGGTTTTAGACGTTTTAAAATATGTGTTTATTTAAAGTTTTATAAAAATGAAGTTTAACGGTATCTCGTCACACAAAACTATCCGTGTACGAGCTGCTATGGACAGAAATAAAAGTACGATCGTGTCACGTGGTGTGCCACGATTCCAAAAATATAATAATATCAGTAGGTTTACTCATATTGTGAAACCCCAAAATATTGATATAGGGTGCAAAATACTGCAAATAAAAAGTTGTGTATTTAATTAATTAAAAATTACAGTAAAATTCTAAAAATAAATTATAATTACGTCTCAAAAGGCTTGTCCAAATTCAAGACGATATTTAAATATATTAAATAAACCATTATGGTCTATATGTGATTCCATAGCGATTTTCTGAAAATTTGATTTGGATATAACTTTTTATTCCCGCTATGAAATCTGGATTTTTCACATTCTTGGAAAGATATTTTCAAATAGATTCAAATATTTCTTGTTTCGCTAAAATATGATTTATTCTGAATCCTGTACATTCATTTGAAATTTGAAATCGAATATTCAAACTACCGCGCCATTTTAAACTCGTTTTAAATTATATTATAAATTATACGTTTAAATATCATTTTATTAAATAAATTCCTTATGAATTTCTATATCTAATTCAAATAAAATATTTAAACAATTTAAATATTCAGAATTCAATGGCTAAAAATCCGGGTCGTTACATTCCTTCCCCCTTAAAATAATTTCGTCCTTGAAATTGCTAAGGTAGGAAAAGATGCTACATACCCTATTAACTAGGTCAAAAAAAATCCTTTTTGTTTCTGTTTCAATCGAACGAACTTTTTTTTCCCATTAAAATATTAATTTGTTTCTTGTTATTGAAATTTACCAAAATTCGGAAAATTTTCTAACACCTTAAATTTCCGAAAAATTTCGGCAGTATCTCCTTTGCATGGCTCAAGCGGTATAACCACAACTCGCCTTTCTGGGCCTTCTCCAATCCAAAAGAAAATTAAAAAGCCAAGCGGTTTGCCCTATAAGCTCATAAAACCATCAAACCCCAGTAATATTGTAAACATGTACGTTTTTGTCGGGCATAATTCTATCTCTTGCGTTTGCTTCCATTCAATATCTGCTCAATCCATTCCCGGTTGGTTTCAAATCAATCCAACTTCCAGTTCTTAACACTCTAACCAACTTCTGATTAGTTCACTTCCATTCTATCAATTCAAATATGATTTTTATTTCAGGAATCAATCCAACTACCCCGTTTGAGTTTCAACAACAATATCCAATATATATTCAACTTGTTCATACATGAGTCGAATTCAGTTTAAAATTTCAAATCTCAACATTTCTCTTTATTTAATTTCATTTGAGAATATCTCTATCCAATCTAATTTCCTTTTAACTTAAATTAAACTTCAATCCATTTGATACATTTTTACAATTTCAATCTATTCAACTTATACGAGTTAAATTTTTATTTTAGAATTCAAATTCCTGGGTTAAAATTAGTTTAAAATCATACATATTTATACATATATGCTACCATAATAATTCAAAACTTTTGAATTCTAAAAATAATTCGTTTCTCAAACTAATTTCATTAAAAAAATCCTACAGTAGCAATTAATCACTTAGAAACTCGAAAATAGATACAAATGATGTAGCCATCATCATCTGAATTATTTTCTAGCGACTGAAGTGATTACAGTGCTTTAAAAAATTCAAAATCCATTTAAAACAATTTTTATTCAAATCCTTCCAAAATATTTCTTGATTAATATCAAAACGCTTCAGAAATATTGTTTAACTTCCAGGATTCAAATTCCATCTTCTGGTTTGGTTTCAATTTCAAATTTTCTCATTTGTATATATTATCCATATACAAATCATATTCAATTATAAGTCACCAAATCTACTTCATTTGATTGTAATAAAAATCAACACATTCGTATGTACTAATTCAGAAATTATCCCTTTTATATCAAAATAAATTTTGGGCAAAATTATTTCATTTACCCATTTTAAAACAATACTGTATCGAATAGCTTTATTCGAGAGTTTAGAAACACAAATCGATACAATTGTACATCCTGTATCGACCAGAATTCATAAACAACTCAACAAACTAGTCAACACAATATAAACAATTTTATATCAAATCTACAAATACGCGCTCACATATATACACTCAAATTCAATCTAGGGTATTATTAACCCCATCTCTATTGAATCACGCCACAAAGCCAAGGTTACTACTCAACCTTCAGCTCTGATACCAAATGTAATGGCCCGAATTTCTGTACTCTTTGAGTCAACTAATCACACCACACATCCAACCCAAATTGCACAGAAATACGAATCATTATTAGAAAGAAGTTAGAGGATGAGAAATAGAGAGAAAGAAATATTAAAATAGAAGAAAAACAAAGATCACAAACTCACAGCGGAACGAATAAAATATATTATTTAACATAACTTTTGAAATACAAATCAGTAATTGTATATACATACCGTTATCAGAGCATAACAGTTATTCCTGGAACAGTCATAAATACTTGTTTCCAGATACAACGTAGTACACAGCGGAAATATGATAGTTTATAGCTAACTGGTGAAGCCTCCTACTTCAAATTCCTCCAAGTGAATCTGAAAAATCCCGACTACTTGACTGCCGGTACAAATTTGGGCACCAAAGAGTTTAGGGAAAACAAACAAAAAAAACTTTGGGTCAGTCATGGGACTGGTGTGAGTAAACTCTAACGTTTCGTTTAACTTTCAAAAATCTTTCGAAAGAAATGATAATCGTAAGAACAATCCACACATAAACACGGATGGTTTTTACCTTACGATAACCAAAATCTATTTTTGATATCAAATCCAGTGATATTATAATAGTGTCTGCAACAAATAAATAGAATCTAGCGGACCGCTTGCATCTCACGCTCCATATATAATATAAAATCAAAAACCGCAGGGCGCTTATTGGAGATTGGATTTCCAACATGACAAGGTATGGAACCACCTTCCAATAGTGTATTTCTAGAGGCGAATACACTGGGTTCAACAAGAATGTCTTGCAACCCGGCCCACACATGACCAACCACTCATTTCGCTTGAGTGTATCGAATGTATATCACCAACGGTTGGGATCAGCAACCGTTTCCCGAAAGGGACAGCATCGATAGATTAAAGGAGCAAATGGAATTTCTCTAGATAGGTGACTATACATCATAATGGGAGCGACCCACATAGCCATGCTGCCTGCCCGATTTTTGTCAATTCCCTGTAGTGAGGCTTGAGGTTTAAATTATCTTTCAGAATATCTGACCACCATTCACTTTGAATGCCACATCGTCATACCTGTCAAATAACAAATTGATTTCCCCAAAAATACCATGGTTATAAAGCTAAGAGAAACGAGTTCCTCCATCACCAAACGTAAGTACGTTTGAAGAGATCAACTTACGTGATCCGTTAGATATACTCTGTCAGACATTCGTCCATTCACGTTGTCCTGGGACTGGACAAACCGAAGGCACCATCCCGTAAACAGGATAGCCCTTGCATAACTCCATCTTCAATTATTTTCATCATATTTGATCACAACGCTAACGCCCATACAGTGTGGTTTCTAGATAATGAATCTGATCCGTCTCTCCGTATTGACAACGAAAAAATGGTCAAAAACTTCGATAGTCGGTGATTTAACTATCAAAGAAAAATAAGTGTACAACCAACGATCTTATTTCCAGGTAGGAATTCGATCGATCAATCATCAATCAACATTGTCCACTTTAAATCAATTCTTTATTATATTATCATTTACAATTCTCATTTCTCATCTTTCGTAGTCTTTTGAAGCTCGATTTCCCCTCTCGATTCTTTGAAAAACATTTTCAATATTATAATTCCTTTATTCGAGAAAATATCTCTTATTCCAATTAGAAAACATTTATAAATATTCACGAGTCCTCATTTTCTATATTCAGAAAATATACCTTATTAACATCAGAAAATATTTCCATATTCCCTTTCTTAATTCCTCGTTAACCAATTCATTTCATTTTCTACACATAGAAAATATCCCTCATCTTATTATAACTCAAACCGTTTACCATTCATTAACTAAACATATCGCTAGCCAATCTTCACTATCGAACCTTAACTATTTCTCCATCAATCATGAAGTCAATCAAGTTGGGGTATAATTACCTCTCAGACCTTAACTGAACAACATTCTCAACTTTGAAATAGCCAAAGCTCACAACCTCAAACAAAATATCGCTTATGGGACTCTCAGATTCAATCTAAGAATCCAATTCCTTTACGGAAAACATTGATTATAACGGTAGCGTTATAATCGCTGTTTCCAAATATTTGATTTATAAAACATTGCTTTTAACAACAGCGTTACAATCGCTGTGTAGTATTATAGAACATTTATTTTAACAATTGCATTAAGATCACTGTTTAGATTTTCAAACATTTATTATAACGGCAGCGTTAAAAATCGTTGTTTACATTTGCAAAACATTTATTATAACGACAGCGCTAAAATCACTGTTTAGATTTATAAAATATTTATTATAACGATAGCGTTATAATCGCTGTTTCCAAATATAACTTGCACTTATTAATTTTCAATAAAATCAATAAATAAATAAATAATGAAATTCGATTCAAATGGAAAATAAAAAGTGCTACTTCTCTAAATTCGATATAATCGAATTCCAATAATTAACTTCCTCTCGAAAAATCTATATTCGATTTATATTCCGAACATCGGGAATCTCTTAAGTTTGATTCAAATTTCCTTAAAATTAATTCTATTCGTAAAACATTTGTTTCAAATTATTCTTCACTTTGAGAAATAAATACCATTCCTTAAATAGGGATCTAAATTTGTTTCATCAAATCAATTTGATTTTATTTACAATTATCCTTATAGATTCAAATCTCAGCTATTGAGTCACTTAATAAATTCAAATCGTATTCTAGTTCTTTTGTAAATTCTATTCATAATACTACTACTGACATCTTTCCATTTATATAAATCAATCAGTTTTTTTTTTCTATTTTTCAACTTCTACACATTCCAAACCCCTGAAATCAAATCCATTTGATCTTGTACTTATAAATATTATCTTGATTCCTTTTATGAAATCCATTTAGAATTATTCATGGAATATCTCAATTTTATCCTAAGCATTTATAATCTTGTTTTAAATTCCTATATAACTGGTAAGTTTAAAATCTTATTTAAAAATATCGATTCGAAACTTGATTTCCCCTTTTTCAATATAAATTCACACTTGAATTTAGACTGTATTTTATCCAAGGATAATTAATTCACTTAATTTATAAACTTATTTATAATCCACCTCTTATTTTATTTATTTAACATAATTTCTTATTCTAAGTTTATTTGAAATTTAATTCCTATTTTGGAGAATAGCTCCCTTTTTAGATCTCAAATTCCTCTTTTATATTCGAAAGTATTTTACGGTATTAAATACCAAAATTCTAGGGCCAGTGGCACAACAAAATCAATCACAGTTAACGTATCACAGCATATGTCACAATCAATTCAAAGACAATAATATAAATGTTGAGGGATCCAGTTGGATCCCTCCAACCAATTTCCCTGCATCCACAGATGTTAATCAACATCAATAATATTTTTTTTCACTTCAATATGAAATGTCAAAACTAATAATCGATAAATGATGTAATTTTATCGACCATTTCAACCAATTTTATCACTATTCAACCAATCAAACATCACATAGTATAAAATTACTGTAAATAAATTTAAAGCTCGTTTATATAAAAATATAAACGGGTCAGAGTTAGTGAGTTTATTCACATTGGTTCGCAGTTGATGGTTCTACTTTGGTTTCATTTAAAATCAAACAAGCATTTGAAATTACAATGTCCTTGTTTCCAGCAAAATCAGTTCAACAATGTAGATTTTGTTGTTATGATACCAACTTGACAGACGACGATCAATTCTGATAGTGTATTCACGGGTTATAAACAATATAAGTTGTAAGATTTAAATACCAAATTACTTAACTAATTATTAACTTTATAATGATGTCTTAATTACCATTTACTCGATTGATTAAATTTTAATAATATAAACTTCCTAAGTAATCAATTAATCTTTAATTATTTAATTACCTCTTAACCACTTTTTTTAGAAACTTCCCTTATCCTCTTCTACTTTCTCACTGCAGTCGAGTCCTCTGTATTCTCCCCAGACTTTCGTCATTGCCAAAGACATCAGTATGAACATCACCAGTACCTTTACAGTAAAACACACAAGGCCGAATAACTTTTCCACTTCCATCCTCTTCCTTCGATCCCACTGATTGGCCTTACAAAGATTCACTGTTTTCATTGTTTGCTCCAGAGTTCTCTCACTTCCTTTATTATTTGATCGTTCTTCACAAATTACTCCTTCCATCAAAGTGTGTAAAAACCATTTCGTAACATTCAAATCCCCACTTCAATCTTTAAACTTCCTCTCTGATTTCAGTTCGGACCTACGGCTTCAACCATACTTCAACAAATTCACCTTTAACAGACTAAAAAGATGCACCTTCTCCTCCATACAAAAACATGTCCAAACTATGACCCATTCTAGCCAACACAAATATGTAGTTCCTACTCCTACTAATGTCCGCTATTTCCAGGTACTTACACCAAGACCGAATATATCACCAGACCGCACCTTTCTTCCTTTCACATCTCCATCACTTTCATCATCCACCGTTCTGACCTTTCAGCTTTTTTTTTAGATCCTATTGAAACCACAGAACCGTACTCCCCCTTTCGCCCATCGCTGCCGCATCCCTTCCCTGCCAGAGTCCACATCCATCTACCTGAACCTTGCCCCGTCCATCCTCGACCAGAAAACCTCATCGGCTTCCACCATCGTCGAAAAGATTGACGTTGATAACTAGTTAACCACGAACCTTGACTCACGAGCTACCTGCAAAAGCGAACAAGTACTCGATCTTCTAGAAATTGAATACCAGATGATTGCGGATCTCATTTCGAATCCGAATATTTCTAATTTGGAATTTATGATTTTATACTGATTTATGCAGAGGGGTGATTTCTCGTTTTGTTTTGTTTTTATCTTTGAAAAGGAAAAGTATAAGAAGAAAGAGCAACACAGTATTTAAAGAAGATAAAGTTTGAGGGCCATGGTATGTGATAGCGTGGGATGCACGGAAGTTGGGTGGTTTGGGGAGAACGACTCTTAAATGGATTGGCACGCACGGGCTTGAACAACTTGGCTCTCACGGTGTTTGATTTACTTAGTACTCACGTTGTTTGATTTACTTAGCACTCTGTTGAATGGAATTAAAGTTTTGTGTATATTTTTGTTACATGGTTTTGATACTGTTTCCTTTACAGGATCAACACGTGGAATTTGCTTATATATATTATGATACTCTTTGGGAAAATTAATTAGTTTAATCATATGTGTGAGTATCGTGAAAGTCATGGAGAGGTAACGTAATGTGAAATTGAGGTGGTCTGAACAAATAGGTTTTAGACGTTTTAAAATATGTGTTTATTTAAAGTTTTATAAAAATGTAGTTTATCAGTACCTCGTCACACAAAACACTATCCGTGTACGAGCTGCTATGGACAAAAATAAAAGTACGATCGTGTCACGTGGTGTGTCATGATTCCAAAAATATAATAATATCGGTAGAATAACTCATATTGTGAAACCCCAAAATATTGATATAGGGTGCAAAATACTCCAAATAAAAAGTTGCGTATTTAATTAATTAAAAATTACAATAAAATTCTAAAAATTAAATTATAATTACGTCTCAAAAGGCTTGTCCAAATTCAAGACCGATATTTAAATATATTAAATAAACCATTATGGTCTATATGTGATTCCATAGCGACTTTTTGTAAATTTGATTGAACATAACTTTTTTTCCCGCTATGAAATCTAGATTTTTCACATTCGTTGGAAAGATATTTTCAAACAGATTCAAATATTTCTTGTTTCGCTAAAATCCGATTTATTTTGAATCCTGTACATTCATTTGAAATTTGAAATCGAATATTCAAACTACCACGCCATTTTAAACTCATTTTAAGTTATATTATAAATTGTACGTTTAAATATCATTTCATTAAATAAATTCCTTATAAATTTCTATATCTAATTCTAATAAAATATTTAAACAATTTAAATATTCAGAATTCAACGGCTAAAAATCCGGGTCGTTACACTGCCTTTCCGTAGAGTAGTTACATTAAAGATTTGGCTCAGCGGTTTAGGAGGAATCGTTGTTTTAAGGTTTTTCTGTTGGCTGTTCAGGTTTGGAGAGCCACAATGGGCTGATTTGGGAAGGCCCGTTAGTGGGCAGGTTGAATCTATAAATAGAGGGTGAGAGGTATAGGAAATAGTTTACTTCCCCATTCTCTCATTAGGTGGCCTTGTGCTCCTCCTTTCTCTAAACACCTTTCCACCATTGAAAATCAAAATTTAAGAAGGGAAATTGAATATCTACACCATTGAAGGCTAGATCTTCATCAACTAAAGGGAGAATTCGTAAAATCAAGGAGTTCAGATTCAATTGCTTAATGTTCGGAATCTTATTACATTGATTTTTGCTTGTTTGGGAGAGTCGGTGAGTGGTTTACATCACTCACATGGATTGAATGAAGTGTATGAGTGTGTGATCATGTTTTTCATCAAATTCAAGTGTTTAACCATATATCTATACTATCATAGGTTAATCACCTTATGATCTCGTTTTGTAAGTTTAATTCCATGACTCTATGTTATTTCTATGTTATTCCATATGATTATGCAAGTTAGATCCATAGTTTTGTTCATATTTGCATTTGTAGTGATTTTGGTGAATTTCACATGATTATTGATGAAATTGCCAAACTGGTGATGCTAGTGTCTTCATAACATGTTTATGATTGTGTTGAATGGATTGGTTGAGCTAGTTTCGTCGATTGTGTCGATTGCCGAAGTTTTGATCGGAATTGAAGTTGCATTGGAGAAGTGCAGGTTTTGGGTCGCACATGGTGGGTCGGTCGCACGTGGGGTGATTTTCTTGGGGAACAAGACAGAAGGGGATCGGTCGTGCGAGCGGGTCTGAGGATGAATAGGGTCGGTCGAGCGAGCGAGCCTGGAGGAAAAAGGGTCGTTCGAGCGAGCCTATAAGAGTGTGGTTGGTCAAGCATGCTAAGGTCGGTCAAGCACATATGTGGTCGGGTCAAGCATGCCAGGGTCGGTCGGGCCAAGGGAAACATGCACAGATGGTTCTGTTTGGTCTGGTTGGGTCGAGCCATGGTTGTGTTTGGGTCGAGCACAAAGGGATCGGTCACCAAGGGAGGGTCGAGCACAATGGGTCGGTCGTGCGGAGCATGGTGGTCGGTCGCACAGGGTCATTTTCTGAAAATTATATTTTCGGGTACGACCCGGTTTGAAGAAAAGAGCTTGAAAAAAAATTCAGGGCAACTCCCCGAGCTTTAGTCGTAGTGCAGTGATGTAATTTGGCTTGATGATGGTGTGACTTCTAAGTAAATTCAAGTAGGAAGGTTTAAAGTGTACAATGTGTTCGTTGATCGGTGTAGAACAGCGAATAAGGTGACAACTCAAAGGTCGTGAGTTGGCGGATAATGGTTGCTTGAGAAGGTTGTTTGAGCTATGAATAGTCATCGGGTTGGATGACTAGAGATGCGAAAGCCGAGAGATTACCGTTGTCGTAAGTTCTAGCAGGCTCAAAGCAAGGGTATGATAGGGACACCTAAAAGATCGGTTGTAGGTCGAGTACCCTGGGTATTGTTGAAAGGCCTAGTTGTCAAGGTTGGACATACATACGTATCGTTGAAAGGCGTACAGAGTTTATGCTAGAACTAGGGTTACCATTAGCCCTTGACGTATGGCAAGGTTGGCCATCATACGATCAACGATGGTTTCAAAGCAGAATTGGCGGTGATAGCCAGAGTCAGTCATAGATGATTGGTTGTTCTGTTTGTACCATCTCATGTAGGTCGTCCAACGTCGAAGGAGATGTTCCTTGAGTGCTTGTCTGATATTAGTTTAGGCCTCTGAGGCTTGTGCTTGAGGGATGTTGAATTCGATTAGAATGGTTTACATGACATATATATATAATCTGGATGTTATGAGTGCTTTACAATGATTGAATGGATGTTCTGGTTTCCATGGATGAATGGTTGAATTGTTTATCGTAAAGGCTATCATTGTCCGATGTGGGGAAGATGGGGTTTGTAACACCCCGTATTTCAGTTAATGCTAAAATTCACTAATTGCAGAATAAATAATCTCAGATGCGAGAACTGGGGGAAATGGGCTGCGTCTTTGCGTTCGTCTCGGAAAAATACGCAGAATAGAGTCCGAAATTTTGTAAATCGGAGTCCGTATGGCCCAGTTAAGGCCCAATGAAGTTTGCAGAAAATTCAAAGCTAAAAACAGATTTGAAAATTCAAATTCAGATTTTAAAATAGAACCAGCGGGGCCAGGCGGGAAAGTTCCCGCCCTAGCCATGTCGACAGGGCTGTCGACAGGCCTGTCGACTGGGGGGTCGACTTGCCTGTCGACACGGCGTGTCGAGCCAGAGGGCCTGGGTGCACCAGGTCTGGTTTTCTGGCTAGGGCTGGACTGGGTTCTAGAGATTTCCTAAATCTGACGGACCTAATCTAACCTAGGGCTAATCCTATGGTCTAAAACACACCCTAATCCTATAAATACACCCTAATGCAAGCCTAATCCATACTAAAAATAGAAATGATGGCCTCATGCCGCCAAAATCAAACTTAAGAGGAGCCTCAACTAGTTTATGAAGAAAGTTGCAAGCTAATCAACCTCTAATCATCACCATTTTCAAATATAGCAACTAGTTCTACTTCATAAGTTTGCTAATCTTGGTTTTGGTGAGTTTCTATCACTTTAATAACCAATTGTTAAATTAAGTAGATGAGGTATGATGAGATCATGCGGTTTTGTATGCGGATTAGTGGGTTGATATGATGTTAGTTTGCTAATCTATGTTTGATGTTAACCCTATGTTTATGCAAGTTAAGTATGTGGGTTTATGCAAGTTAAGTGGTGGATTTTATGCATGCTGAGTATTTGATTTTATGCATGCTAAGTATTTGATTTTATGCATGCTAAGTATTTGATTTTGATTTTATGCATGTTAAGTATTTGATTTTATGCATGCTAAGTACTTGATTTCATGCATACTAAGTATTTGATTTTATGCATGCTAAGTGTTTGGGTTTATGCATGCTAAGTACTTGATTTCATACATGCTAGATGGTTGGTTTTATGCATACCTTATGACATGCAAGTTCACCCTTTGTGTAACCTAAGATTCATGTGCAAGTTAGTCTCTTTTTATGATATGCATAACATGTGCAAGTTTGCCTTTGTGATATGACATGGTATGCAAGTTCATATGCAAGTTTTATGCAAGTTCATATGCAAGTTCATATGCAAGTTTTATGCAAGTTCATATGCAAGTTCATATGCAAGTTTTATGCAAGTTCATATGCAAGTTCATATGCAAGTTTTATGCAAGTTCATATGCAAGTTCATATGCAAGTTTTATGCAAGTTCATATGCAAGTTTTATGCAAGTCTATTATGTGCATAACATATGCAAAGTTGTCCCTATGTATGACGTATTATGTAAACGAATTACGTGGGAAACGATGGGGTTAATATGCATGATTATAAAAAGGTGTAAAGTTGTTATGATTAAGCATAACATAAAATGAATGGACATAATTGGGAATTTACCTATTAAGTTAGGTCTACCCACATTATGGAGTTGGGAATTTACCTATTAAGTTAGGTCTACCCATACTATGGAATTGGGAATTTACCTATTGAGTTAGGTCTACCCATATTCTTAAAAATGTGTAATTAATTAGGGATAATTAATTATGGGGGTGATTAATTAGGTGTAATTAATCAACTATGACACGAGGTTGGACACTTTTGTAGCGGAAGTCTGCCCGGAACCGACCGAATATCCAGCGGCTACAAATGATTGGCCCAATGTGAGAGGTCTTAGTCATAAATTAAATACGTGATTAAAGTAAAGACACGAGGTTAGGCCCTTTTTATGACAGAAGTTTGCCCGGAACCAACCGGCATATCCAGCAGTCATAAAAGATGGTCTAATGTGAGAGGTCTTTATGAGGTCATGATCTTAATTAATTAATTAAGAAACACTTAACCATATTAGCATGTAGAGGGACATGAGGGGTTAAGTGGGTGCCTTGGGTGGCATGTGGAAATCTAGTGGGTTGCCTTGGGTGGCAATAGAAAATACGATTAGAATACTTAACCAAGTGGAAACATGTAATTAAACATGATTAAAGGGTTAAGTGGGATGCACTAGAAAAAGGGACAAGCTTAGGTGGGTAGCTTGTGGGGGCCCATTTCAACCAGTAACCCATATGTATCTTATTGGGCTCGACCCATGTCGAGGACGGGACACGCGTACTGGGCTTGACTTTAAGAGGCCAAAACGGGTTAGCGGTGGCAACGCAAGTCCAACGGGTTTCATATGCGTGTGTGGACCTGGGCTGGTAGGTAAGACGTTGTTGCATCGTGTAGATATAAGCCGTGCACCGTTAATTATATCGGGTTGCCACTTTGGGGAGTGATACACCCCACTGTGGGGCCGGCACGGGTATCTACGGTAGGGAGCCGATCGCTTGGGAGTAGTGGGTACACCTAGTGGAGATAGGGGCAGACGGCACCTATGTAGTCAGCTAGGGGTACACGAAACTACTGGGTAAATTTTCTAAGTCCTTGGGAAGGGATCAGCCTTTAAGTAGGAATGACTGGTGTGGTGCAGTGTAGTAATTATCCTTGGGTGGGTAAATGCGTCTTTACGGTTATCTTGGTTTATCCTAAGTCTACCAAGCTGCTTAGTGTAGCCATTCATCCCCAGACATTACCGTATATCAAGTTTATGTCTTCTCTGGTTACTTTAATGATTGTATTGTTAAAGTTATAGGACTCGCTCAGACTTATGTCTGACCCCGTTGTTTTTATCTTTTTCCCAACCCTCAGGTTCTCAGAGTGGGCCCAGTACGAGTGGGCTTTGATCAGGCTGCTTTTATTACTCTCTTGGAGCTTAGACCCTAGATGTAGAGCTCAGCTTACCCTTTTTCTTTTATGGCTATCAGTTCATGTATTGGGATTATGTATTTTTATTTAGCAGGATGGATATTTGTACTTGACTTCTATTATGGTTTTGTGATGTAACCAGACATGTTTTATTTTCCGCTGCAATTGAAATGATGTTTTAAAATTTTCAAGTATTACTTATATCTGTCTTGCTGTAATTACTCTGTTCTATATTCACTCAAAATACTCCACCGATGTTATGGCATTCCCTTAGAGAGTGACCATAGCGGGCGTGGGGTGTTACACGTGGTATCAGAGCAAAGGTTACCGGAACAGATAAAATTTTTAGAAAACTATTTTTCTAAAAACATTTTTGGAAGAGATATTTTCAAAAACATGTCTTTAAAGAGAAAAGTTTTTGAAAGAAAAGCATAATCCCCAATAGCCATATCTTTATCCTTCGAATTCTCCGTTTTGAATCTTTCCTTTTTCGTTTCAGCATGGCTGAGGATCTCAACTTTGCGGAGGGTGTAACGATACCAGTATGGTATACGAGATTGATGGAGGCTAGGGCCACCACTGCGGGTCCAGCAAATGTTCCTCCACCGACCGTAGCACTCGATCTTCCTCCTCCCCCTCCTCCTCGCACGGATACTTTTGCTAAGACATGTAAGGAATTCAAAGCTATGGGAGGAAAACCTTTTCAAGGATCTGAAACTTTTGTGGAGGCTAGAGATTGGCTTAAGGAGGTGGAAGAGTTGATAGATATCTTTGAGATGGAAGAAGGAAAGAAAGTCAAGTTAGCTGCTTGGTTAATGAAAGGAGAGGCCTCATTCTGGTGGGAGGTCACTAATGGAGAACGCCCCGTTGACTCTTGGGCGGATTGTAGGCAAAGACTTGTGGCAAAGTTTCTCTCAAGGGCGGAGGAAAACTTGTATATGGAAAGATTCTTGACTCTAAAGCAAGGAAATCTCTCAGTGAAGGAATATGTCAACAAGTTTAATCAATTGGCAAGGTTTGGCCTAGACATGGTGAATACACCGGAGAAGAAGGCTTTGAGGTTCGTGAAAGGCTTGAATGAACCGATGCATGGGTTGGCTATGACTCATATCCCTATGGGGGCCACCTTCAAGAAGCTAGTTGACATGGCACTCATGCATGAAGAAGAGAAGGGTCCCAATGATAATAAGGCACCCGAGAAGAAGGGAGATCAAAAGAGACCTCAGCAACAACAGCAAAGCAAAGGGGGGAAAGGCAACGGTGGTAAGGGGAAGAAGAAGTGCTTCAATTGTGGGATACCAGGCCACATAAGCAAAGATTGTAGAAAGAAGAAGAAGACTGGTTGCTTTCACTGTGGCGAAGCAGGGCATCTAGTGAAGGATTGCCCTAAGAAGGGGCAAAGGACGGGATCTACCTCAGGAGGCAGGTGCAAGCTCTTATGGCACCGGGTCAGGCTAGGGGGCAAGTACAGGCTCTCGCGGTTCCACCGATTCAGGAAAGAGGTAGAACTATTTCCGTTGAAAGTCTGGTTTTTCTATTTGATCATCCTGTCCGTACATTGTTTGATTCAGGCGCATCGCATTCGTTTATCTCATCATCATTAGTTGAGTCACTGCACTTAGACACCAGTCTTGTAGATGATCCCTTGGTTGTTTCAAACCCAATTGGGGGCTCCACTTATTTGTCCATGATATGTTTGGGTTTGAAGATTTCTATACTTAGCATTGAGTTTAGATGTGATGCTTTTGTTTTGGGCTTCACGGGCTACGGGTTGATTTTGGGCATGGACTGGTTATCCAGTAATGGTGCTGTTCTTGATTGCGAAAGGAGAGTTGTTAGGCTCATGACCCGCTTGGGTAACACTCTCGAGATCTCTTGTAATCCCATGGATTCTATTATGCTAAGTTATCTTGAATCGCTTGACGCTTCGGTCGAGAGTTTGCAATCTGTTAGAGTGGTCCGGGAATACTCGGATGTGTTTGAGGAGGTGAAGGGCTTACCTCCGAAGCGGGAGATTGACTTCCGAATATATCTGGTGGATAATGCTAAACCTGTATCTTTACCAGTGCGCCACATGGCTCCTCGTGAGAGGAGGGAACTCCATAAACAAGTAGGGGAGTTGCTTGAGAAGGGGTTCATAAGACGGAGTATATCGGAATGGGGTGCTCCAGTAGTATTTGCTACGAAGGCGGATGGGTCCCTCAGACTTTGTGTAGACTATAGAGAACTCAACAAGCTCACAAAGAAGAATAGACACCCATTGCCAAGGATTGATGATCTTTTCGATCAGTTGGTTGGCGCCTCAGTATTTTCTCAGTTGGACTTAGCCACGGGGTTTCATCAGTTGAGGGTGGCTGAGGGTAGCATAGACAAGACTGCCTTTAGGGCTCCGGATGGTTTCTATGAGTGGCTGGTGATGCCATTTGGGTTGACGAATGCCCCTGCATACTTTGTTGATTTGATGAGTAGGGTGTTCAGGGAGTTCCTTAATAAATTCGTGGTGGTCTTTGTGGATGATATCTTAGTATTTTCTAAGAGTGAAGAAGAGCATGCCCTACATCTTGGGGAGGTATTGAAGACTCTTCGAGCACATAGCCTTAAGGCTAAATTCTCTAAATGTCACTTCTGGAGGAAGGAGGTGCGGTTCTTGGGGCACGTGGTCTCCAAGGAAGGGATAGCTGTGGATCCCGCGAAGGTAGTATCAATTCAGGATTGGAAGGTTCCGAAGAATGCTACCGAAGTAAGAAGTTTCTTGGGGTTGGCGGGTTATTATAGGAAGTTTATCAAAGACTTCGCAAAGATGTCAGCCCCTTTAACCCGCCTTACGAAGAAGAATCTTGTTTTCACATGGGACGTAGATTGTGATGATGCGTTCCGACGGTTAAAGAGAGCTTTAACCACCGCTCCAGTTTTAGTGTTGCCAGATGGGAGTAAGCCATTTGTTGTCTATACTGATGCTTGTTGGACAGGGCTGGGCGCAGTCTTAATGCAAGAGGGAAGGGTAATAGCCTATGGTGGAAGGCAGTTGAGAGTACATGAGAAAAATTACCCTACCCATGATTTAGAGTTGGCCGCTATTGTTTTTGCGCTTAAGATTTGGCGCCATTATCTTCTTGGTGAGAGATTCGAATTGTTCACTGACCACAAATCATTGAAGTACTTGTTTTCTCAGAAGGATTTGAATTTGAGACAACAAAGGTGGATGGAGTTCTTAGCATCCTATGATTTCGAGATAGCGTATACCCCTGGCAAGGGTAACGTGGTGGCGGACGCCTTGAGCAGAAAGAGGTTGTCCTTGAGTCCATTGTTCGTGGAACAACGAAGCTTGGAATTTATCTCGATGTTTGATTTCAGACCTTCCATTGATTATGTACCCGGTTTGCTAGCATCCTTGGAGGTCAGACCTACTCTTCTGGGGCGGATTGGAGAAGCACAGAGGGACGACCCACAGTTGGTTGAGTTGGTGGAGAAGCTCATAAGGGGGGAGTCGTCCAGCCATTTGAGTAGGTACACCCTAGACGACAAGGGGTGCTTGCGTAGAGACGGTAGACTTTGTGTACCGCAAGACGAGGGTTTGAGGAAGGTTATTCTAGATGATGCACACCGTTCTAGGATGACCATTCATCCCGGTAGGGAAAAGATGTACCAAGACATGAAGAGGGTTTTCTTCTGGGCCGGTATGAAGAAAGATGTGGCTGAGTATGTCGCTCGATGCTTGGTGTGCCAACAAGTGAAGGCGGAGCAAAAGAAACCTGGTGGGTTGCTTCACCCATTGGAAGTTCCGCAATGGAAGTGGGATAGCGTCTCAATGGATTTTACTGATGGGTTACCCAGATCAAAAAAGGGTAATACGGGAATTTGGGTTGTGGTAGACAGACTTACTAAAAGCGCCCATTTCATACCTGTGAGGAGCAAGAGGACTGCTCCATGGCTAGCTTCAGTATATCTTCGAGAGATAGTTCGATTGCATGGGGTACCCTCTAGCATAGTGAGTGATCGAGATCCTATCTTCACTAGTGAGTTCTGGAGAAGTTTGCAAGAAGCAGTGGGGACTCAATTGTGTCTGAGCACCGCATATCATCCTCAGACGGACGGCCAGACTGAGAGGGTGAATCGTGTCCTAGAAGACCTTTTGAGGCTTTGTATCTTAGATTTTGGAGGTACATGGGAAGAGCATCTTCCATTGGTGGAGTTCGCATATAATAATAGCTTTCAGTCCAGTATTGGTATGGCTCCTTTCGAAGCTCTTTATGGAAGGCCTTGTCGATCACCTACATGTTGGTGGGAATCTACGGATAAGATCTTGCTTGGGCCTGATATGGTTAGGGAGACTTCTGAGAAGATTGACTTGATTCGAAGAAGGATAAAAGCAGTGCAGGATAGGCAAAAATCTTATGCGGACAAGAGAAGGACGGATCTTGAGTTTGAAGTTGGGGACATGGTCTTTGTCAAAGTGTCTCCGTTACGAAATGTGGTTCGCTTTGGATCTGTTGGGAAGTTAGCACCAAGGTTCGTAGGGCCATTTCCCATTAAGGAAAGGATTGGACGGTTGGCATATAGAGTGGGGTTGCCCAACAGACTTAGTGGGGTACATGATGTATTCCATGTGTCGCATTTGAGGAAGTGCTTACATGAGACGGCAGAGGTGGTAGAGCCGAGCTTGCTTAAAGAAGTGGAAGTAGAGCGTGATGCGACTATTCGACGAGCTCCTACCCGCATCCTTGGGTCAGAGACTAGGAAGTTGAGAAACAGAGAGGTTCAACTAGTCAAAGTGCAATGGGGAGAAGATGAGAGCAACGCAACTTGGGAGACGGAAGCGAAGATGCGTTCATTGTACCCATTTCTTTTCGAGGGTATGTCTTTACTTTCTCCTCTATCGTTGTCAAGTACTTATCTTATCTTTAGTATGTCCTCTCGTTAGTACTGTTTGACCTTTAGATAGGGTAAACCTATGGTTGAAACATGTGTTTGAGACATGTTATAGTTGATGGATGCAAGTGGATGCAAGTGTTTGCTAGTGGTTGCTCGTGGATGCATATACACACACTCTAGGCACTAGATCGGCTCAATCACTTCATATTGCATATTGCATAAAATTGTGTGTAGGAAGCTATATTTATGGATGTATAATGATTGTGTTATCATATGGATGATGCATTTTGGTGAATGATTGTGCACTCATGTAGATATTGTATGTGTCGATAGGGTTCTCTCGCATACATAATGGATGCATGGCACTATCATGGTTTGCATATGTTCATACATTAGATAGGGAACATATACACACACTTTTTGCATATGCTCATACATCATAAGAAATTGTTCTAAGGACAATGGATGCCCGTGTTTGATGGATTGAGTAGATGGTTGTTTGGATGGTAGGATATGCATTCTCCTTAGCTTAGAGATTTCGGGGACGAAATCCTTTAAGGAGGGGAGAATGTAACACCCCGTATTTCAGTTAATGCTAAAATTCACTAATTGCAGAATAAATAATCTCAGATGCGAGAACTGGGGGAAACGGGCTGCGTCATTGCGTTCGTCTCGGAAAAATACGCAGAATAGAGTCCGAAATTTTGTAAATCGGAGTCCGTATGGCCCAGTTAAGGCCCAGTGAAGTTTGCAGAAAATTCAAAGCTAAAAACAGATTTGAAAATTCAAATTCAGATTTTAAAATAGAACCAGCGGGGCCAGGCGGGAAAGTTCCCGCCCTAGCCATGTCGACAGCCCTGTCGACTGGGGGGTCGACTTGCCTGTCGACACGGCGTGTCGAGCCAGAGGGCCTGGGTGCACCAGGTCTGGTTTTCTGGCTAGGGCTGGGCTGGGTTCTAGAGATTTCCTAAATCTGACGGACCTAATCTAACCTAGGGCTAATCCTATGGTCTAAAACACACCCTAATCCTATAAATACACCCTAATGCAAGCCTAATCCATACTAAAAATAGAAATGATGGCCTCATGCCGCCAAAATCAAACTTAAGAGGAGCCTCCACTAGTTTATGAAGAAAGTTGCAAGCTAATCAACCTCTAGTCATCACCATTTTCAAATATAGCAACTAGTTCTACTTCATAAGTTTGCTAATCTTGGTTTTGGTGAGTTTCTATCACTTTAATAACCAATTGTTAAATTAAGTAGATGAGGTATGATGAGATCATGCGGTTTTGTATGCGGATTAGTGGGTTGATATGATGTTAGTTTGCTAATCTATGTTTGATGTTAACCCTATGTTTATGCAAGTTAAGTATGTGGGTTTATGCAAGTTAAGTGGTGGATTTTATGCATGCTAAGTATTTGATTTTATGCATGCTAAGTATTTGATTTTATGCATGCTAAGTATTTGATTTTGATTTTATGCATGTTAAGTATTTGATTTTATGCATGCTAAGTACTTGATTTCATGCATACTAAGTATTTGATTTTATGCATGCTAAGTGTTTGGGTTTATGCATGCTAAGTACTTGATTTCATACATGCTAGATGGTTGGTTTTATGCATACCTTATGACATGCAAGTTCACCCTTTGTGTAACCTAAGATTCATGTGCAAGTTAGTCTCTTTTTATGATATGCATAACATGTGCAAGTTTGCCTTTGTGATATGACATGGTATGCAAGTTCATATGCAAGTTTTATGCAAGTTCATATGCAAGTTCATATGCAAGTTTTATGCAAGTTCATATGCAAGTTCATATGCAAGTTTTATGCAAGTTCATATGCAAGTTCATATGCAAGTTTTATGCAAGTTCATATGCAAGTTCATATGCAAGTTTTATGCAAGTTCATATGCAAGTTTTATGCAAGTCTATTATGTGCATAACATATGCAAAGTTGTCCCTATGTATGACGTATTATGTAAACGAATTACGTGGGAAACGATGGGGTTAATATGCATGATTATAAAAAGGTGTAAAGTTGTTATGATTAAGCATAACATAAAATGAATGGACATAATTGGGAATTTACCTATTAAGTTAGGTCTACCCACATTATGGAGTTGGGAATTTACCTATTAAGTTAGGTCTACCCATACTATGAAATTGGGAATTTACCTATTGAGTTAGGTCTACCCATATTCTTAAAAATGTGTAATTAATTAGGGATAATTAATTATGGGGGTGATTAATTAGGTGTAATTAATCAACTAAGACACGAGGTTGGACCCTTTTGTAGCGGAAGTCTGCCCGGAACCGACCGGCTATCCAGCGGCTACAAATGATTGGCCCAATGTGAGAGGTCTTAGTCATAAATTAAATACGTGATTAAAGTAAAGACACGAGGTTAGGCCCTTTTTATGACAGAAGTCTGCCCGGAACCAACCGGCATATCCAACAGTCATAAAAGATGGTCTAATGTGAGAGGTCTTTATGAGGTCATGATCTTAATTAATTAATTAAGAAACACTTAACCATATTAGCATGTAGAGGGACATGAGGGGTTAAGTGGGTGCCTTGGGTAGCATGTGGAAATCTAGTGGGTTGCCTTGGGTGGCAATAGAAAATACGATTAGAATACTTAACCAAGTGGAAACATGTAATTAAACATGATTAAAGGGTTAAGTGGGATGCACTAGAAAAAGGGACAAGCTTAGGTGGGTAGCTTGTGGGGGCCCATTTCAACCAGTAACCCATATGTATCTTATTGGGCTCGACCCATGTCGAGGACGGGACACGCGTACTGGGCTTGACTATAAGAGGCCAAAACGGGTTAGCGGTGGCAACGCAAGTCCAACGGGTTTCATATGCGTGTGTGGACCCAGGCTGGTAGGTAAGACGTTGTTGCATCGTGTAGATATAAGCCGTGCACCGTTAATTATATCGGGTTGCCACTTTGGGGAGTGATACACCCCACTGTGGGGCCGGCACGGGTATCTACAGTAGGGAGTCGATCGCTTGGGAGTAGTGGGTACACCTAGTGGAGATAGGGGCAGACGGCACCTATGTAGTCAGCTAGGGGTACACGAAACTACTGGGTAAATTTTCTAAGTCCTTGGGAAGGGATCAGCCTTTAAGTAGGAATGACTGGTGTGGTGCAGTGTAGTAATTATCCTTGGGTGGGTAAATGTGTCTTTACGGTTATCTTGGTTTATCCTAAGTCTACCAAGATGCTTAGTGTAGCCATTCATCCCTAGACATTACCGTATATCAAGTTTATGTCTTCTCTGGTTACTTTAATGATTGTATTGTTAAAGTTATAGGACTCGCTCAGACTTATGTCTGACCCCGTTGTTTTTATCTTTTTCCCAACCCTCAGGTTCTCAGAGTGGGCCCAGTACGAGTGGGCTTTGATCAGGCTGCTTTTATTACTCTCTTGGAGCTTGGACCCTAGATGTAGAGCTCAGCTTACCCTTTTTCTTTTATGGCTATCAGTTCATGTATTGGGATTATGTATTTTTATTTAGCAGGATGGATATTTGTACTTGACTTCTATTATGGTTTTGTGATGTAACCAGACATGTTTTATTTTCCACTGCAATTGAAATGATGTTTTAAAATTTTCAAGTATTACTTATATCTGTCTTGCTGTAATTACTCTGTTCTATATTCACTCAAAATACTCCACCGATGTTATGGCATTCCCTTAGAGAGTGACCATAGCGGGCGTGGGGTGTTACAGGGTTGAGTTCTTCTTTGGTATTGTGGGTAGATTAGTATGTTTATCTATCCATCCTCATATATTTTATTGTTGAAGTTTGTTAGTTGTTTTATCGCTCACTATGATTGTTGTTTGACTCAAGGTTTTATGTTTCCTCTTATTATCTTGGGTTGTTCATCCAGTTGTGGATGGGCAGACTAAGTAGTAGGTGACAGATGATGTAACACCCCACTCCCGCTATGATCACTCACTAAGGGAATGCCATAGCATCGGTGGAGTATTTTAGTGAATATAGAACAGAAAAATTACAACAAGACAGATATAAATAGTACTTGAAATTTTAAAACATCATCTCATAACAGCGGAAGTAAAACATGTCTGGTTACATCATAAAACCACAATAAAGGTCAAGTACAATATCCATCAAAATAAAGAAGTACATAATCCCACTCTCATACAATAGCCAAACAAAAGAAAAGATAACTGGATAACTGGAGCTTTATATCTATCCAAGCTCCTAAAGACTGGAACAGCAATCCGATCAAGCTCCACTACTGCTAGGATCCACCGTAGGACCTGAGGGTTGGGAAAAAAGATAAAAACAACAGGGTCAGACATAAGTCTGAGCGAGTCCTATAACTTTAACAATACAATCGTTAAAGTAACCAGAGAAGACATAAACTGATATACGGTAACATATAGGGATGAATGGCTACCCTAAGCAGTCAACTAAACGAAGATAAAGGATAAAGACGCATCTACCCTCCCTAAGGTAAATTACTAAACTGCACCACACCAGTCGTTCCTAACTTAAAGGTTGATCCCACCCAAGGACTTATAAAATTTACTAATTAGTACCTGCGTACCCCTAGGTGACCAAGTAGGCGCCACGGGGCCCTACAATCCACTAGGTGTACACACTACTTCCCATTCGATCGGCTCCCTAACGTAGATACCCGTGCTGGCCCCACCGTGGGATGTATCATTCCCCAATGTGGCAACCTGATGAAACTAAAGGTGCACGGCTTATATCTACTCGATGCAACAACGGCTTACCTACCAGCCCGGGCCCACTCACGCATATGAAGCCCGTTGGACTTGCGTTGCCACCGCTAACCCGTTTGCCTCTTACAGTCAAGCCCAGTATGCGTGTCCCGTCCTCGACATGGGTCGAGCCCACAAAGATACGTATGGGTTACTGGTTGAAATGGGCCTCCACAAGCTACCCACCTAAGCTTGTCCCTTTTTCTAGTATATCCCACTTAACCCTTTAATCATGTTTTAATTACATGTTCTATTTTGGTTAAGTATTCTAATCGTATTTTCTATTGCCACCCAAGGCAACCACTAGATTTTCTCATGCCACCCGAGGCACCCACTTAACCCCTCATGTCCCTCTACATGCTAATGTGGTTAAGTGTTTCTTAATTAATTAATTAAGAACGTAACCTTTGTAAAGACCTCTCACATTAGACTGTCTTTTATGACCGCTGGTTAAGCCGGTTGGGTCCGGGCAGCCTTATGTCATAACAGAGTCTAACCTCGTGTCTTTACATTAATTACGTATTTAGTTTGTGCCTAAGACCTCTCACATTGGGCTAACATTTGTAGCAACTGGTTAAGCCGGTTGGGTCCGGGCAGTTTTACGCTACAACTGAGTCCAACCTCGTGTCTTAGTCAATTAATTACACCTAATTAATCACCCTCATAATTTTATATTAATTATCCCTAATTAATCAAGTTTTCTTAACATGGGTAGACCTAACTTAATAGGTAAATTCCCATGGGGTAGACCTAACTCAATAGGTAAATTCCCAACACATAGTATGGGTACACCTAACCAAATAGGCAAATTCCCATACTATGTTTATTTATTTTGTGTTATGCATAATTATATTAATTTCACACAATCTTATTAACTTATGCATTTAATTACCCCATCGTTCCCACGTAATTTCGTTCATGATATAACACATATAAAAGGTGTCAACTTGCATATGAATGAACATGTTTCAAAGGTGCCATCTTGCATATTAACAAACACATAACTTGCATATGAACTTGCATAACATGTCACATAACTTGCATATAATATGTCACATAACTTACATATTCATTTTGCATAACAAACTTGCATATTAGCTTATAGACTTGCATAATGTGTCATCATGAACTTGCATATTAATAAACATGTAACTTGCATATTTACATACATGTAACTCGCATATTAACAAACATGTAACTTGCATATAAAGAAACATGTAACTTGCATATTTACATACATGTAACTTGCATATTAACAAACATGTAACTTGCATATTAACAAACATGTAACTTGCATATTTACATACATGTAACTTGCATATTAACAAACATGTAACTTGCATATTAACAAACATGTAATCTTGCATATTTACATACATGTAACTTGCATATTAACAAACATGTAACTTGCATAGCATATTACCATGAACTTGCATAACATGCATATGATTACATAGCCCACAACTTGCATATTTAGCATCATGCAAACATAACATACATCATATTAAACTTGCATAAGCTTACATACTCAACATGCATAAACATAAGATTAATGCTAACATCATATCATATGATTCAAAGCTCATTAACCCACATACAAAACCATAAATCTCATCACATCTCATCTAATTAGTTTACCAAAAGATCATCAAAGTGATAGAAACTCACAACTAGCAATTTTGAACACCAAATGAAGAAGATTAAGATGCTAAGAAGGGATTAGAAGTTGATTAGAGAGTGATTAGTATGCAACCCTCTTCATAAAATTAGTGGAGGCCATGAGAGCTAGCATTTTGCCATAGTTTAGTCACTAGGTTTAATTATGAATGAATTAGGGTAGGTTAGGGTCTTATTTATAGATTAGGCAAGTGTTTTAGGCCATAGGATTAACCCTAGATTCAATCCAAGCCATCAAAGCATGTCTTGGGGAAGAAGTCAAGTGTAGGAACCATCTAGGGCCTTTAGATTAAAGATGGACCATGAGAACCATTCAAATGCAAAATCTGCACTTGAGCGAATCGGCCCACGGGTTGACAGCCAAACACCCTGGATTAACCCCTAGTCGACCCAGCGGGCTCGGGTCGACTTCAAAAATCGGCCGGTTCGGTTATTCCCCTCTCCCAATTCGCTGTTTTGAGCATTTTTGCATATTTATTTATTAAATTTTCAATTATATATATATATATATATATATCAATATATATATATATATATATATATCTACACAACCCATTTCACTTAATTAAGTATACTTTAATTTGGGAATTTTCGTGAAACTTCGCGAGGCCATATCTTGGTCATACGGACTCCGATTTTCGAAAACTCGGACTCTATTTCGCGTATTTTTCCGAGACGAACACAATGGCATAGCCCGTTTCCCTTGATTCCCATTTTAGAATTAAATTCTGCCTCGATTTATGTTATTACAGGTTATTGAAAATACGGGTTGTTACATTCTCCCCTCCTTAAAGGATTTCGTCCCCGAAATCTTCAAGTTAGGAAGAACGTATCCTACCATCCAATCATCCATCTACTCAAAGCATCATCCACGAGCAATCATTGTCCTTACAAGATTCTAAATGCTGGATGGATATATGCAAAAGTGTGTGTATATGTACTTACCTAATGCGAAAATCAGGCGGTTACTGATACAGTAAACCTCCTTAATGCAAACCATGATAGTGCCATGCATCCAATATGTATGCGAAACCCTATTGACACATACAAATTTCTACATGCGTGCACAACCATACACAAAAATGCATCATCCATATGATAACACAGCCATGATACATCCATCAATCTAACTACCACATCCATTTATGCAATATGCAACATGAAGTGACTGAGCCGATCTAGTGCCTAATGTGTGTGTATATGCATCCACGAGCAACCACTAGCAAACAATTGCATCCATATGCATCCATCAACCATAACATGTTTCAAACACATGTTTCAACCATAGGTTTTACCCTATCTAAAGGTCATAGGTATTAGCGAGAGGATATACTAAAGATAAGATAAGTACTAGACAAGCAATAAAGGAGAAGTTAAAAGACATACTCTCAAAAAGAAATGGATACAAAGAACGCATCTTTGCTTCCGTCTCCCAAGTAGCATTGCTTTCGTCATCTCCCCATTGCACTTTAACTAGCTGAACTTCTCTGTTCCTCAACTTCCTAGTTTCTGACCCAAGGATGCGAGTAGGAGCTCGTCGAATCGTCGCATCACGCTCTACCTCTACATCTCTAAGCAAGCTCGGCTCTACCACCTCCGCGGTCTCATGTAAGCACTTCCTCAAATGTGATACATGGAATACATCATGAACACCACTAAGTTTGTCGGGCAACTCCACCCTATATGCCATCCGTCCAATCCTTTCCTTAATAGGAAACGGCCCAACAAATCTCGGTGCTAACTTCCCTACGGACCCAAAGCGAACAACATTTCTCAATGGAGATACTTTGACAAAAACCATGTCCCCAACCTCAAACTCAAGATCCGTCCTTCTCCGATCCGCATAAGATTTCTGTCTATCTTGCGCTGCTTTCATCCTTTTTCGAATTAAATCAATCTTCTCTGAAGTCTCTCTAACCATATCCGGCCCAAGCAAGATCTTATCCGTAGATTCCCACCAACATGTAGGAGATCGACAAGGCCTTCCATAAAGAGCTTCGAAAGGAGCCATACCAATACTGGACTGAAAGCTGTTATTATATGCGAACTCCACCAAAGGAAGATGTTCTTCCCATGTACCTCCAAAATCCAAGATACAAAGCCTCAAAAGATCTTCTAAGATAAGGTTCACCCTCTCGGTCTGACCGTCCGTCTGAGGATGATATGCGGTGCTCAAACACAACTGAGTCCCTACCGCCTCTTGCAAACTTCTCCAAAACTCACTAGTGAAAATAGGATCTCGATCACTCACAATGCTGGATGGTACGCCATGCAATCTAACAATCTCTCTAACATAGACTGAAGCAAGCCATGGAGCGGTCCTCTTACTCTTTACGGGTATAAAATGGGCACTCTTGGTAAGTCTGTCTACCACAACCCAAATTCCCGTATTGCCCTTCCTCGATCTCGGTAACCCGTCGATGAAATCCATCGAGACACTATCCCACTTCCACTGTGGAACTTCCAATGGGTGTAGCAACCCACCGGGTTTCCTTTGCTCCACTTTAACTTGTTGGCACACTAAGCATCTAGCCACATACTCGGCCACATCTTTCTTCATACCGGCCCAGAAGAAAACTCTCTTCATGTCTTGGTACATTTTGTCTCCACCGGGATGAATAGTCATTCTTGAACGATGTGCATCATCCAAAATAGCCTTCTTCAAACCCTCATCTTGCGGTACACAAAGTCTACCGTCTCTATGCAACCATCCCTTATCATCTATGGTGTATCTACCCAAATGGCTGGACGACTCCCCTCTTATAAGCTTCTCTACCAACACAACCAACTGTGGGTCGTCTCGCTGAGCCTCGCCAATCCGTCTCAAAAGAGTAGGTCTAACCTCCAAGGATGCCAACAAACCAGGTACAAAATCAACAGAAGGTCTGAAGTCAAACAAAGAAAGAAACTCCAAGCTTCGTCGTTCCACGAACAATGGACTCAAAGATAGCCTTTTTCTACTTAAGGCGTCTGCCACCACGTTACCCTTACCAGGGGTATACGCTATCTCGAAATCATAGGATGCTAAGAACTCCATCCACCTTTGCTGTCTTAAGTTTAAATCCTTCTGAGAGAATAAGTACTTCAATGATTTATGGTCGGTGAACAACTCGAATCTCTCACCAAGAAGATAATGGCGCCAAGACTTAAGTGCGAAAACAATCGCGGCCAACTCTAGATCATGGGTAGGGTAATTCTTCTCATGCACTCTCAATTGTCTCCCTCCATAGGCTATTACCCTTCCCTCCTGCATCAAGACTGCGCCTAATCCTGTTCCACAAGCATCGGTATAAACAACAAACGGCTTACTCCCATCTGGAAGCACTAAAACTGGAGCGGTGGTCAAAGCTCTCTTTAACCGTCGGAAAGCATCATCACAATCTACATCCCATGAGAAAACCAGATTCTTCTTCGTCAAGCGGGTTAATGGGGCTGATATCTTCGCGAAGTCTTTGATGAACTTCCTATAATATCCTGCCAACCCCAAGAAACTTCTTACCTCGGTAGCATTTCTAGGAACTTTCCAATCCTGGATAGATACTATCTTTGCGGGATCCACAGCTATCCCTTCCTTAGAGACCACATGCCCTAAGAATCGCACTTCTCTTCTCCAAAAATGGCATTTAGAGAATTTAGCTTTAAGACTATGCGCTCGAAGAGTCTCCAACACTTCCTTGAGATGTAAGGCATGCTCTTCTTCATTCTTGGAAAAGACCAAGATGTCATCCACAAAAACTACTACAAACTTATTCAGATACTCTCTGAACACTCTACTCATGAGATCAACAAAGTATGCGGGGGCGTTTGTCAACCCAAATGGCATCACTAGCCACTCATAAAAACCATCCGGAGTCCGGAAAGCAGTCTTCTCTATACTGTCCTCCGCCACTCTTAACTGATGAAACCCTGTAGCTAAGTCCATCTGCGAAAATACTGACGCGCCAACCAACTGATCAAAGAGATCATCTATCCTCGGTAATGGGTGTCTATTCTTCTTCGTGAGCTTATTAAGTTCCCTATAATCCACACAAAGTCTGAGGGACCCATCCGCCTTCGTGGCAAACACTACTGGAGCTCCCCACTCCGATATACTTCGCCTTATGAACCCCTTCTCAAGCAACTCCCCTACTTGCTTATGAAGTTCTCTTCTCTCACGAGGAGCCATGTGGCGTACTGGCAAAGACACTGGTTTGGCATTATCCACCAAATAAATTCGGAAATCTATCTCCTGCTTCGGAGGCAAACCCTTTACTTCTTCAAACACATCCGGATATTCCCGGACTACTCTGACAGAACACAAACTTTCGACCGAAGCATCGAGCGATTCAAGATAACTTAGCAAAACAGATTCCATGGGATTGCAAGAGATCTCGAGAGTGTTACCCAAGCGGGTCATGAGCCTGACAACTCTCCTTTCGCAATCAAGAACGACACCATTACTGGATAACCAGTCCATGCCCAAGATCAACCCATAGCCCGTGAAGCCCAATACAAAAGCATCACATCTAAACTCAACGCTAAGTATAGAAATCTTCAAACCCAAACATATCATAGACAGATATATGGAGCCCCCAATTGGGTTTGAGACAACCAAGGGATCATCAACTAGACTGGTGTCTAAGTGCAGTGACTCAACTAACGATGATGAGATAAAAGAATGCGATGCGCCAGAGTCAAACAAAGTACGAACTGGATGATCAAACAGAAAAACCAGACTTTCAACGGAAATAGTTCTACCTCTCTGCTGAATCGGTGGAACTGAGAGAACCTGAACTTGCCCCCCTGACTGAGGTGGTGCTATAAGAGCTTGCACCTGGCCTCCTGAGGTAGACCCCGTCTTCTGCCCCTTCTTTGGGCAGTTTTTCACAAGATGCCCTGCTTCACCACAATGAAAGCAACCGGTCTTCTTCTTTTTGCGACAATCCTTACTGAGGTGTCCTGGTGTTCCACAATTGAAGCACTTCTTCTTCGTCTTCTTTTTGTCACCATTGCCTTTTCCGCCCTTGCCTTGTTGTTGCTGTTGCGGTTTCTTCTGATCCCCCTTTTTCTCTGGTGCCTTAGAATTCTTATCATCCTCATGCATAAGTGCCATGTAGACAAGCTTCTCAAAAGTGGCCCCCATAGGAATGTGAGTCATAGCTATTCCTTGCAATGGTTCGTTCAAGCCTCTAACGAACCTCAAAGCCTTCTTCTCCGGTGTATTCACCAACTCTATGCCAAACCTTGCTAATTGATTGAATTTGTTGACATATTCTTTCACCGTGAGATTCCCTTGCTTCAAATTCAAGAACTTCTCCATAAACAGATTCTCTTCCGCCCTTGAGAGAAACTTAGCCCCAAACCTTTGCTTAAAATCTGCCCAAGAGTCAACAGGGCGTTCTCCATTAGTGACCTCCCACCAGAATGAGGCCTCTCCCTTCATTAACCAAGCCGCCAACTTGACTTTCTTTCCCTCTTCCACTTCAAAGATATCTAGCAACTCTTCCACTTCCTTAAGCCAATCTCTAGCCTCTACGAAAGTCTCTGAACCAAGAAAAGGTTTTCCTCCTATAGCCTTGAACTCCTTGCAAACCTTAGCAAAATTATCCACTCTAGGCTGAGGAGGAGGAGCGGTTGTCTCTGGTGCAGTAGCATTGGCCGGACCCGCAGCCGCGGCCCTAGCCTCTTGCAACCTCCTATACCATAGTGGTATAACTAAACCCTCCGGGATGTTAAGATCTTCAGCCATGCTGAAACGAAAGAGGAAAGATTCAAAAAGGAGATTCCGAAAGATAAAGATATGGCTATTGGGGATTATGCTTTTCTTTTTCAAAAACTTTTTCTCTTAGAAGACATGCTTTTAAAAATACTTTCTTCGAAAATACTCTTAGAAAGTAGTTTTTCTCAAAAATTTTATCTGTTCTGGTAACCTTAAGCTCTGATACCACGTGTAACACCCCACTCCCGCTATGATCACTCACTAAGGGAATGCCATAGCATCGGTGGAGTATTTTAGTGAATATAGAACAGAAAAATTACAACAAGACAGATATAAATAGTACTTGAAATTTTAAAACATCATCTCATAACAGCGGAAGTAAAACATGTCTGGTTACATCATAAAACCACAATAAAGGTCAAGTACAATATCCATCAAAATAAAGAAGTACATAATCCCACTCTCATACAATAGCCAAACAAAAGAAAAGATAACTGGATAACTGGAGCTTTATATCTATCCAAGCTCCTAAAGACTGGAACAGCAATCCGATCAAGCTCCACTACTGCTAGGATCCACCGTAGGACCTGAGGGTTGGGAAAAAAGATAAAAACAACAGGGTCAGACATAAGTCTGAGCGAGTCCTATAACTTTAACAATACAATCGTTAAAGTAACCAGAGAAGACATAAACTGATATACGGTAACATATAGGGATGAATGGCTACCCTAAGCAGTCAACTAAACGAAGATAAAGGATAAAGACGCATCTACCCTCCCTAAGGTAAATTACTAAACTGCACCACACCAGTCGTTCCTAACTTAAAGGTTGATCCCACCCAAGGACTTATAAAATTTACTAATTAGTACCTGCGTACCCCTAGGTGACCAAGTAGGCGCCACGGGGCCCTACAATCCACTAGGTGTACACACTACTTCCCATTCGATCGGCTCCCTAACGTAGATACCCGTGCTGGCCCCACCGTGGGATGTATCATTCCCCAATGTGGCAACCTGATGAAACTAAAGGTGCACGGCTTATATCTACTCGATGCAACAACGGCTTACCTACCAGCCCGGGCCCACTCACGCATATGAAGCCCGTTGGACTTGCGTTGCCACCGCTAACCCGTTTGCCTCTTACAGTCAAGCCCAGTATGCGTGTCCCGTCCTCGACATGGGTCGAGCCCACAAAGATACGTATGGGTTACTGGTTGAAATGGGCCTCCACAAGCTACCCACCTAAGCTTGTCCCTTTTTCTAGTATATCCCACTTAACCCTTTAATCATGTTTTAATTACATGTTCTATTTTGGTTAAGTATTCTAATCGTATTTTCTATTGCCACCCAAGGCAACCACTAGATTTTCTCATGCCACCCGAGGCACCCACTTAACCCCTCATGTCCCTCTACATGCTAATGTGGTTAAGTGTTTCTTAATTAATTAATTAAGAACGTAACCTTTGTAAAGACCTCTCACATTAGACTGTCTTTTATGACCGCTGGTTAAGCCGGTTGGGTCCGGGCAGCCTTATGTCATAACAGAGTCTAACCTCGTGTCTTTACATTAATTACGTATTTAGTTTGTGCCTAAGACCTCTCACATTGGGCTAACATTTGTAGCAACTGGTTAAGCCGGTTGGGTCCGGGCAGTTTTACGCTACAACTGAGTCCAACCTCGTGTCTTAGTCAATTAATTACACCTAATTAATCACCCTCATAATTTTATATTAATTATCCCTAATTAATCAAGTTTTCTTAACATGGGTAGACCTAACTTAATAGGTAAATTCCCATGGGGTAGACCTAACTCAATAGGTAAATTCCCAACACATAGTATGGGTACACCTAACCAAATAGGCAAATTCCCATACTATGTTTATTTATTTTGTGTTATGCATAATTATATTAATTTCACACAATCTTATTAACTTATGCATTTAATTACCCCATCGTTCCCACGTAATTTCGTTCATGATATAACACATATAAAAGGTGTCAACTTGCATATGAATGAACATGTTTCAAAGGTGCCATCTTGCATATTAACAAACACATAACTTGCATATGAACTTGCATAACATGTCACATAACTTGCATATAATATGTCACATAACTTACATATTCATTTTGCATAACAAACTTGCATATTAGCTTATAGACTTGCATAATGTGTCATCATGAACTTGCATATTAATAAACATGTAACTTGCATATTTACATACATGTAACTCGCATATTAACAAACATGTAACTTGCATATAAAGAAACATGTAACTTGCATATTTACATACATGTAACTTGCATATTAACAAACATGTAACTTGCATATTAACAAACATGTAACTTGCATATTTACATACATGTAACTTGCATATTAACAAACATGTAACTTGCATATTAACAAACATGTAATCTTGCATATTTACATACATGTAACTTGCATATTAACAAACATGTAACTTGCATAGCATATTACCATGAACTTGCATAACATGCATATGATTACATAGCCCACAACTTGCATATTTAGCATCATGCAAACATAACATACATCATATTAAACTTGCATAAGCTTACATACTCAACATGCATAAACATAAGATTAATGCTAACATCATATCATATGATTCAAAGCTCATTAACCCACATACAAAACCATAAATCTCATCACATCTCATCTAATTAGTTTACCAAAAGATCATCAAAGTGATAGAAACTCACAACTAGCAATTTTGAACACCAAATGAAGAAGATTAAGATGCTAAGAAGGGATTAGAAGTTGATTAGAGAGTGATTAGTATGCAACCCTCTTCATAAAATTAGTGGAGGCCATGAGAGCTAGCATTTTGCCATAGTTTAGTCACTAGGTTTAATTATGAATGAATTAGGGTAGGTTAGGGTCTTATTTATAGATTAGGCAAGTGTTTTAGGCCATAGGATTAACCCTAGATTCAATCCAAGCCATCAAAGCATGTCTTGGGGAAGAAGTCAAGTGTAGGAACCATCTAGGGCCTTTAGATTAAAGATGGACCATGAGAACCATTCAAATGCAAAATCTGCACTTGAGCGAATCGGCCCACGGGTTGACAGCCAAACACCCTGGATTAACCCCTAGTCGACCCAGCGGGCTCGGGTCGACTTCAAAAATCGGCCGGTTCGGTTATTCCCCTCTCCCAATTCGCTGTTTTGAGCATTTTTGCATATTTATTTATTAAATTTTCAATTATATATATATATATATATATATATCAATATATATATATATATATATATATATATATCTACACAACCCATTTCACTTAATTAAGTATACTTTAATTTGGGAATTTTCGTGAAACTTCGCGAGGCCATATCTTGGTCATACGGACTCCGATTTTCGAAAACTCGGACTCTATTTCGCGTATTTTTCCGAGACGAACACAATGGCATAGCCCGTTTCCCTTGATTCCCATTTTAGAATTAAATTCTGCCTCGATTTATGTTATTACAGGTTATTGAAAATACGGGTTGTTACAGATGATTAGTGATGACGATGTTGTTGTGCGAAGACGAGCAGGAGGCTGGTGTATTACTTTTACTACTGTCTAGTATTTCTGTTTCCGCTATTTGAGTTACTCTATGAGTGTTGTAGTGAGGCCTTATGTACATACTTGATATTTCCTATGATGTTGGGATAATCTTTCAGGATGTTGTGAAAGTTTGAAAAGTTTGCTATCTAATGCTTCACTACTATTACCAGTTGTGTATGTTCTATTATATTTTATCCTTGCGCTGTGAGTTCTACGACAGGTTCCGATGTTGTTTACTTACTCTGATGATCGTCCATAGCTGCCTGGCGCACCTTTCAACGCATTATTCTTCTTGTTTAGTGCCGGGGTTATGGACAGTCGTCTCACACATAGTTTCTTTCTGCAATCTACAACAATCATATATTGGTTATAAACATCAAAAATCCTTTCAAATGTTTCTTTATCTACAGACCAAGGGATTAGGTGCATTTTCACAATCCAATCAAGTTTATCAAAGTAATACTTAGGAAAATTCTTTTGAAAATAAGATTTCCACTCTTGCGGAGTCATATCATCACCTTCCGACACTATCACGACTTCTTTGCCTCCTCTACTATCTCTCCGCTCTGATTTCTTTGTAGTCAATGAGCCTCCTCTTGGCCTATCTCTGCTTATACCTTGGATGGAGATGGTAAGGGCATGCTTTTTGGAAGAGGAGGGTAGGTGGAGAAGCAAAAAATGACTTCATGCTTCTTGAAATAGTGCCTCTCCTAGCTTCAATCGGTTTTATAATGGTAGGAGGGGACTTAGAGCATCAGGGATAGGGGTCCCTTTCATAATCACGACCATTTTCAAAAGTGTGTTTCCGGGGTGGCTCAAGTCGTTGGGCACCCTTAAAGAAGGTCGAAGCAACTTTAGGGCGCTTGGAATGAGAGTTGTACCGGCCTACATCCCCACTCTCTTTCCAATCTTTTCCCTTATCATAGTCTCCTTCTCGAACCATTGTACCTACGAAAAACAAAAATCGATTTAGAAGATATCGACCAACATGAGAATAAGTGTTGTGATGTGCAGTGCTTATGAGTGTGTGTTCTAATGTTCCCCACATGGACCAGTTTTCAATTTTCTCGAGGGAGTTATCTCACCAACATGTAATGGGGTCGATGTCATCTCAGAGCTTGAAATCAAGCTTTCAACACTTACATCGCTCAAGACAAAAGAGGAAGCATTCGTTGGAATCTTATCCAAGCATTGGAATTGTCCTATGACTTACATGGATGTAGTGGTACCAGTCGCAGTGGTAGGAGATATCGATGTAGCCACATCTCCTATCCTTGTCCCTATCGATAGAGAAGGAGTGGGAGTAAGTGATGGGTCTTCTTCTCTTATAGTCTATTCATCACTATTTACACCCTCTCTTTCCTCCTCCTCTTAAGCTTCGGCTTTCCCTTCCTCAACCGGGAGTGGGAGTAAGGGCACATTAGCTCTGTCATCTCCATTATTTTTATTATCATCATCCCTACGGTCGATAGAGCAACCCTTAGGCAACAATTCTAAAGTGTGGAGAAGATAATTAGAAATCAACGTTTGAGCATCATGAAACAATTCACTGACATCTCTCAGGGCTAACATATGATCCATGTATATCTGGTCTCTTGACCTAGAAGAAAAACATGCACAAATCATATTTTAAGTTTGTCTAGAGTTTACGACTTGATTAACTTGAAATTAGAGAACTTAAGTGTTAACACCTACGTCCTCGTGGCAGCCTTCTTTCAAATCCTGGTGGGCACCGCACGTAAAACCAATCATGCTTAAAATAGCTTAATTTATTATGATCCCCTAAATTGATCATGTTATTGTGCCGAGCCTCAAGTTAAACAAGCGAGGGGTAGATACTACGTTGCTTGAACGAGAAAATAAATATGATGTGTTCCCCTGTCGGCTCCACTCCAAGTTCTCAACGTATAAAACATAGGTGTCGTGCAGGAATACGTATCCATTTGGATGAAGTTGTGTTGGCCCCAAACACATGAAGTATAACATATCTCGGATAAATGAGAAGAGGGGGGCACGCACCAGACGGAACGCATGTATCTATGCCAAGTTGTGTATCCTTCCACCGGTGCATGCCCTCTGTTATCCCGGCTAGGAACCAAAACATCATTTGGGGTGTGCCATACATCGCGCAATTTATTGCCAATGCACCCTCATCAATTCCAAAGGCGATCGAAACTGGGGGATTCTCCAAAATGCAGCATCATCCAGCATGTCCGACGCCAATAGAACGCCTTCACCTTCAACCACTTGTGGGCCCGCTTCCGCCACTTCTTCTTCCTCCTAGACCACTGGCTCATCCTCAGGTTGACCTACCGTTGCAAACCCCGGATTGCCCCTCTAGATTATATCACTCTGGTTGAATTGATTGTTGTGAAGGACTCGATTCCTCGAAAACAGTGAGATTGCTCATCGATGGGCTTGTACCGTCTACTGAGTGGCTCAAACTCGAATTTTGATCTGTGATTTCAGCCTCTGAGCCCTGAATTTGTCAAGAACTCATTGTCTTCATAATTTACTATACTTATAAGACATTCACAATAGTTAGCATGATAAAATCTGTGCCTCCGTTGTTTTCACCAAAAAATGACTTAAACACCAAAGGTACTAGAATTGTACTTCACCGATACGGTAAGAAAATAAATGGAGCCGTACTTAATAACAATTGGAAGCAAAAATGCGAATAAGGAAAAATAGGGACGAGATTTAGAGCGGTTCAGCCTTGTGCCAGGCCTACATCCACTATGAAGTTTACTTGCATTCTTAAAATGGAAGTAAAAAAATACACCAACTCTCTTTTTTCATACATCTCTATATTCACTCAACATACTCTCATTTATACATATCAATCCTAGGATTTTATGAGAAAATGGTGGAGTTTGAGGAGGAGAAGGACGGATGAATGATTGAGAAGGAGGATGTCTTTGATTTTCCGATTACGAGGTTGTACTAGGCGCCATGGCCAAGCTGGTAATGAACCTTTGAATAGAGAAGATGGTCTAAATCATTGAGGAATGATTGAAGATAGAATTTAGCAGCACTTTCTGGTTTGAAAGATCGGATCCCCTTTACGTTGGCAGCCATGGCCTATATATAGGTGAGCCTCCCCGGAGAAGTGAGCTGAAGTTCATATATGTAAGTGACGGATCGTTTCAGCCGACAATTACCAAAACACCACTGCCTGGTTGTTGCTAGTTGTCTATAGTTGTATCCAGCTGTCATGTGCGAGCAACTTTATAGGAGCGATCATTTTGAATAGTCGAGTGGGTGACTTTAGTCAATGCCCTTCGGGCATGGCTATATCTGGCAATTGGTGAATAGTTATCTGATTTTTTTGATTGCAAAACGAGCGGGCGACTAAGATCATACTTATGGTCCAACGACTTTATAAGAGCGAAGAGTGGGACTGGAATCAATTCTTCTTTGTATCTTGCATGACTGACCTCTTTGGCTCAAGAACGTTTGTCCTTCACCGTCTTTGTATCGTGCCATTTTTCTGTGTTGTTATGCTATATGGTTGCCCATGCTTATGTTAGATGGACGACTTGTCTTGTTTTAGTATTTGAGCGGCTTCGTTCTGATGCGAAAAACCGACCTTTGCCTCCGCGCCCGAGTCGCAACTTGCATCTGGCTTTGGTTGAAAACAAAGGCTCCTAAAATGTTGCAAGTGCTTGTTTTGTAGTTCTAACCCAGGCTCGGTCTTTTAACGGATAAACATTTGCCTCTCGAAGCTTGTAGTTTTTTTTTTTTAAACTATAAGCTTCGAAATAGTGAGATATAGCACCATTGGGTGGATTTAATCCAATTTTCTGTAAAACAGACACTCTTATCAACAGTCTATGTTTTCAAAACTTAAACACTCTTACGGTCGTCTACCCACGAACACCTGACAGGCTTGATGTTTTATGGGTATGTTAAACTGGGTCACCTGGTTTCGACGGAGCTGTCCTATCTTTTTAATTTTCTCTTTTTTTTAAAAAAAAGGCCTTCTAGTCCTCTTTAAATATCATCTCTTTATTTTCCCGCTTTTTATATCCTTCTGATAAACACATTTTAATGGTGATCCCGCTGTAGAAGACTCCGTCGTTGCCTCTCGAAACTTTTATTTTCTTTGCTTGGTTGATCGTTTCGCTAATCTTTTTAGTTGAAGTTTTTCGACTTCATCTCCAGCTACAGCACTCCTTCTTTCAAATTGAATCTATCTATTTGTCTGTAAGTGAATTTTCTTCTTTTAAATCCTGATTTTGAGTTAATCCACTTGTTTTCGTAAAGGGGTTCCCAGTTGGTAAAAGAAAGACCAAAACGCTTGAACATGTACGGCTGTGGTGTTTGGAAAATGTCGATTTGACTTAGTATTACTTGGATCTCATGTGAAATCATTTGGCACTCTGATTTATACAAAAAAAACCTTTGGTTTTTTTTTCAATGGTATGCCTGCAAGTTGCTTAATAAAATGCCTTTGAAACGACATTTTCCAGTCCATTACGCATTTACTAGATGTCCGATGGAATACTTATGCCATAGAAACATTTCTGCTCTTTTCCCTTTTACTGCTGCTAGTATTCTTTTAACATGTGCGATCAGTAATTCCCTGTAATCGATCAGACCAGAGCCTGTGTTTCTCATACTTTTGAATATGTGATTCTTCCTTCATATGATTATATTACCAGCAAATCCTATTTCTAGGTATGACTGATGATTTCTATTCGAAAGGCATATCTGCCCAGAGTTGCTTCTTTTTAATTATCAGCAACTGAAGTTGCAGCTTGTTTTCTGAGCATACTCATCTGTGTTGAAATGCAGACTAAACACCAATTCAGTCGAAACCCTAGCAAAATCGTCATGTCTAGAGAACAAAAGGGTTTGGGGTCAGGCAATTAAAGTAGCCCCTGCCGCTAGTTCTGAATTGAATGTTAGCCAGATTTATCCTCAACCTCGCTTTCTTGAAAGGGTGCCTTCTGGTTACCGTAAATCGACACTCTCTTTTGATCTATACTTACAAATGTGTGTTCTCTTTAGGTTTTCAAAAGACAAAGCCAAATTTCCAAGGAAAGAAGATTCAGCCGATCGTCCGCCTCCTGGGTATGTGACAGTTAATTATCACATGTTGTCTAGTGGGGAAATTCCTCCTTTTAACCCTTACTTAGAGTCCGTTTTGCGGCAACTGGCCATTGCCCCATATCAGTTGCATCCCGATGGGTACCAAATATTGCTCGGGCTATACATATTTTTCATGAAAATCTGGCAGCAAGAACCAATGTTTGCAAACATTTGTTCTTTATATGCTTTTAAAAGGAGGGGAGAGGACGGTCCTTGTTTCATTTTTATGGAAGTCAGGCATGGCAGAATTATTACCAGCTTGACAGATGGTGCCAAGGGGTTTCCGGATCAATATTTCTACATCCGGTGCCCTTGTAGGTTCTACGGGCGATGGATGGAGGAAAGAGGATGGTCCTTCTTTCATTTTTTTGGAAGTCAGGCATGGCAGAATTATTACCGGTTTGACAGATGGTGCCAAGGGGTTTCCGGATCAATATTTCTATGTCCGGTGCCCTTGTAGGTTCTACGGGTGATGGATGGAGGGAGGTAATTACACCTTTGCCTTGAAATATTTACTTCTCTTTCTTTCTCATTCGACTTTTTTGTGATTTTGCAGTGACCCCTTCTGTTGCGGACCTTACTCTAGACCAAGCTCTCCTTAATTCTTTAGTTGTTGTTGATAAAACTGGAAGAAGTGGGCAGACATTGCTTTCAGAGAAGAACCTTCGCAAATACCGGCTAATTCATCCTACATGATCTCTTAAGAAAACTATGGCCCATCCTCAACGTTCCATTAGCAAACCTCCTACTAAAAGGAAACGCTTAACCCATGGTGATAGTAGTCAATCTCTACCTTTGATCACTGAAGGGAATGATAAGGGGGAAGACGAGAACATAGATGGCTCGGAGGCTGGTATTATTTCTGAAAAGATCGATGAAAACTCTGCTCCCTTTATTACTCAAGAAAGGGGTCTCGCAGGAACTTCCGGAGGCCTGAGGGATTTAGGGTCCATCAATTACTTTGATCAGGGTGACATTATGATTTATGGTCTTGTGACATCCGATATAGAAAGAACTCGAGAGTCTAGTGAGCATCCTGGGAAAGCTTTTGACTTAACAACTCCCTTTGAAATTGGTTTATTATTATCACTCGCACGACATGCTTTCTTTCTCATAACCCTCATAATTTTCGACTGCTTGCTAAAATCTTGTTTTGTTCCTTAAGTATAAACATGGGACACTCGCTATCAGACAGTTTCGCCTATCAAGCTGGTTTTACCAATCCACAAAATCTTTTACAATCTCACCTTTCTCGCCAATTGAAACGCTCCCAATCGTCTTCAAATTCTCAGACCTAGCATGTAACACCCCACCTCCGCCAGGGTCACTCTAAGCAAGTACACTGGCTTTGGAGGGGTGTTGGTCAAGGTAAACATGCATGAAGATATCACAAGACAGAACATATGAGTAAAACAGAGTAAATAAAGCAGCGGATAAAATTACTATTTCAAAACCATAGTCAAGTTACATCAAAGTACTTAGTCATCCTTTTCCAACAAAACAAAGTCTAGAAAACATAAACTGAAAAATAACATAAGTATTCCCCAAAGATAACAGTAGTGTCGCCATAGCAAAGCTCAAGTCCAAACCGTACATGAGCTATCAGAGAAGCAAGCCAAAGATCCAAGCTAGGTGCTAATGTTCCCACCCTGAGAACCCGGGGGGGGGGAACGGAAGAAAAGAAGCGAAAGGAAAACAGGTCAGTCATAAAGACTGGTAAGTCCTACCTACTATTAGTATAAAAACTAATAAAGTTAACTGGACATGAGAAACTGAGATGAAACATAAGGATGGTAACTAAACTGGCATGGTGAATAGTTAACAAGATAGATCAAGTGTGGCATCGCATATACAAGGTTAAGTTGCACCAAGAGTGTACTAGTATTCTAACCTATGTCAAGTATAAACAAGAAGTGATCCCTTGGCCCAATAAGACCAATATCATGAGATGACCCCAGTCAAGGTCCAACTATACGATCTAGTCGATCGGCTCCCTGTAAGCCTAACTCGTCGTGTATCAGTGTCATACGGCTTAATCATGAAATGTAGTTAACTGTGCAAGGTCCAGCCCAGGGTGTATCCAGCCCTAAGGTGTTAACCACAGACACAAAACAAGCACGCACAGTCTAAACTTACTGGTGCCCATGTTCAACCCCGGACTCATGTGCACGATCATGGTCCGCCTGAACTAAACTGGTGCACACATTCAGCCGTCTCTTTTGGTCTCTTACAATCAGCCCAGTAGTCGTGCCCCACCCTAGCCTAGTCCCAGGGTATCCTGATACTATAGGTTACTACTGAAAAGGACCACGTAACTAGGATTTCAAACGGGTTAAGTGTGGTTAACCCTATCCTAACCATGTATCGAGGTTGTTAAGTGTGTCCAAGAAGCTCATGACTTAACCCTATCGATACATCGTGTTCAACTGGTTAAGTATATTCAAGTGGTCCATGACTTAACCCTACCATGTGGCATTAATTAACTTAATGCACCCTAACCTCTCACATTAGACTTTGTTGTGGTTACTACTTAAGCCGGGCGGGTCCGGGTAGCTTTACACCACAACCTAGTCTAACCTCGGGTTTTAAGTGCGATATGACCAACTACTCACATTGGGTCCTATTGTTTGTAGCTACTAGTTAAGCCGGGCGGTTCTGGGTAGATTTATGCTACAAATTCAACCCAACCTCGAGTTGGCCACTTTCATGTTTTCTAAGTGTCATGTCCATGTTCATGTTTTCAAGCATAAACACATGTCAAACTTTCATGTCATATTTTCAAGTCATGTTTTCATGTCATCTAAGTTTGCCTAACTACCCATAACGTATTCCCATCGCACGTAAATTCACATCAACACACATAGATCAAAGAGGGAACATAAGAATATGACAAGGTGGGCATAAGATGGCAAAGTCTATCACAAGTTAAACATGGTGATATTTGAGGCAAAAGGTGTTCAACATACTAGTATATGGCCTCAACATGTATGATAGCATAAAAGGTGACTTGGCCTCAAACATGACAATAACATAAAGGTGATTTGGCCTCAAACATGTCAAATAGCATAAGGGTGATTTGGCCTCAAACATGACAATAACATAAAGGTGATTTGGCCTCAAACATGTCAAATAGCATAAGGGTGATTTGGCCTCAAACATGACAATAACATAAAGGTGATTTGGCCTCAAACATGTCAAATAGCATAAGGGTGATTTGGCCTCAAACATGACAATAACATAAAGGTGATTTGGCCTCAAACATGTCAAATAAACTTGTGGGTAGCATGTAGTTCAACATCATAGGCAAAGGTGATAACATGATAATAGTTAACATAGGGTGATAAACTTGTGGGTAGCATGTAGTTCAACATCATATGCAAGTTAACATCAAGGTTATGAGAGGTTCTATGTTGCATTATGCATAACTACCAAGTTCTATGTTGCATTATGCATGACCACAGAATAAAGCTCATAGCTTTCTACCCAAAAATCAAGGTAAATGATACAAGGTTCATGATAGTGCCACAATCATAGATCAAAAGAGTCATAAATGGATCTATGCATACAAATATAGCCCAAGGCAATTATTATACCTAAAAGTCCCATTTCAACTTTCTACATGATCATATTAACTTCATAGTTTAAATCTAAGAGTAGAGTGAGGCTTACAAAGCGTGGCTATGAGAACTAGAACACAATAGAACAAGATAGAGATGTTGTAGAAGCTCTAGGAATGATGTAGCAATGCAAATAGCCTTGAGAATAAGTAGCTCCTTTGATAGAAAGAAGAAAGATGGCTCCTTTTTGCCTTAGAGGCTCTCAAGATGAAGATGGAGGCCATGATTAGGGAGCATTTTGGCAGCACTTAGTTGTAGGATTGATTTGTGTGGGTTTAGGCTAGGTCTTAGGGTCTTTTTATAGAAGTTTAGGTTAGTTTAGGCCATAGGATTAACCCTAGTTTAGATCTGAGCCATCAAATCTCGTCACAGGCCTCAAAACATGACTCAAAGGGAACAGCAGGTGCACCAGGCCAAACTGGCCCGACCACCCAAGTCGACAGGGGTGTCGACTGGGCAATCGACACCACCTGGGGCAAGTCGACTCCCAAGTAGACTCCCCAGTCGACTTGGGGCTGGGCAGGAAATTTTCCCGCCCAGTCTGTTTGGCTCCAGATTTGATTTTCGAACTGTTTTTAAACTCTGGATTTTCTGAAAACTTCGACGGGCCATAACTCGGTCATACGGACTCCGATTTTCGAAAACTCGGACTCTATTTCGCGTATTTTTCCGAGACGAACGCAATGGCACAGCCCGTTTCCCTTGATTCAGATTTAACATTTAATTCTGGCTTGATTAATGTTATAACATGTTATTCAAAATACGGGTTGTTACATTCTCCCCCACCTTAAAGGATTTCGTCCCCGAAATCTTCAAGTTAGGAAGAACGTATCCTACCATCCATCATCCATCTACTCAAAACATCATCCACGAGCAGTCATTGTCCTTAAAAGATTCTAAATGTTGTATGATCATATGCGAAAGGTGTGTGTATATGTACTTATCTAATGCGAAAATCAGGCGGTTACTGATTCAGTAAACCTCCTTAATGCAAAGTATGTTAGTGAAATGAGTCCACACTACAAGAAAATGTTCGTTTAATAGCAAGGAGGATTGCACAGAAATTTGGCTTGCTATTGTTTGGCTGTTTTATGTTTCTTAGGTTAACCGATAACGTGTTTCTACCGCCATTAGTTTGGGAAATTTTAATTTAGCGGTGATTTCCCTCTTCTTATTCCCGTATCCGCCTAATTCTCGTTTTTTCACTACTCTTCCAAGACTTCAACCCTAAATTCCCTCTTCAATCGTCAATCCCTCTCAATCACCAATCCCTCTTTAACGTGAAAGCTTTGATATTTGAGATCTATGTTTAGGAACTTGTTGTGGCTGTCTCCATTCTAGGTATCTCAATACACGATTCCGCATTTTCTTTGTCTTCTCAAATGAACGATCTGTAGGGTTTCGCAATCTCTTCATCCTCTCAGATATCCATACCTTCCATTTACAACATCATAGGGTTTCGCTTCTTCTTCCACTGTCTTCATCTTCTCAAATCGTCGTCCATCTGCATCTCAGCAAATTCCTTCTCAGTACTGCAATCCTTCAGAAAAAATCCTTTTGCCTATTTCTTGGGATTAGAGAGATAATAGTGGGTGCGGATACCATATAGATTACATGAATCTTGTTACATTTGGTTCAAATAGAACTGAAGTGAAGAATCTTAAATGAAATATGCTTGGATTCATCAAAGTCTGCCTTGAAGATAAAACTTAAGATCCAAACGTGCCTGCTATTTCACATAGTAAGGGTTTGTATCTATGCATGTTTATCCCTTTACTGAGGTATTTATAATTGGTTTTCAATTCATAATTTTTTCAACTCATTAGAATGTTCACTGAAATATAAATAGTTTTTTAGAAATGGTAATAATGTTTATGGGTGTATGTTATAAACAGAATACTAAACATAAAATCCAATGCAGGCGTCTCCATTTTTTAAACTTTACTGGTGCAGACAGTTCAATTGAAACCATTTCAATTGCTAGGATTTTTTTTTTAAATCTCTTAGTATGCACATTGTCTGCATCTGTTTAAGCTTTGTTTGATTTTTTTTCCCTTCTTTTCTTTTAAGGCATGTAAGGTTACAAGTGACCAACTGCTGTTTTTGGTTCTCTGCATGATTCGCCTTCTTTGGCATATATATAGAAACGGTGCTAAATTTAATAGTTCATGGTTCAGGTGGAAACAACGGATTAAAATCTTCCTGTGGATAAGATGAACTACTAGCTAGTTAGCCATATGTGAAAGAAAAATATGCAATCTCTATAGCTGATTCTAGGAAGTCGAACCCACCTAGTTAATGATACAGAGTTTACCACACATGATATATCTTATGCTGTGAACTTACGATATAAATACACTACTGGGACAATTCTTATCAAATTTTAACCAATTTTTGGCTTGTTCAATTTTTTTCTTTGTATAAAATTCATGAAAGTTATGATAATTTCAATTCCTCCTTTCAGTCTTGTTTCATATGCACATTGGTAGGCAAAGAAATATATTCATCTTTAAGAAGTCCCTTTGCTGTTACAGGGAAAGAAGAGAAATCTTTGAGAAATTCCCATTGAATATAACCATATCCGCATCTTTCCTTCAGAGTAATTTCATAACTCGGTATTAAGATTCTAGCTGAATTAATTTGCTTTATTCGTTGTCTATGTATACTTATTTGTGAAATAGGATACTGCTTTTTGTTTCTCTTTTGCTTGTTCATATTTTAAGAAATGGTGCGTCATGCAGTCTAAGATAAAAGCGGGGACGTTGTTGACGAGACGTTGCTTAGATGAATTCACTTGGTCAGTGGGATTAAAATACCCCAAGCAACTGTTGTTAGATGAAAATTAGCAAAAGAGTAAGGTTTTGAAATTTTCATTGAAGAGTGGTTTGATGTTGAATTGAGAATTTGAATTGTAGGAGGACTGAGAACTTGATCTACAGCTGATTTTTTAATTTACAACTAAAATTTGAGTCTATCGTGTATGATTTGTTGGTTTTGTTGGTATTTCATGTTATGTTTGTGCAATATCAATGTTGTAGTAAGCTGTATTGTTCAGTTTTTATATTGTATATCATGTGGTGTTTTATTTCAACCATGTATTTCTATTTTATTAAAATAAATATTGGAGGTTTTCTTTATATAAAAAAAAACTTGTTGTGGCTGTCTAATTTCTTCTAAGTATTAATAGAGATTCCAATATTGTTAGCAGCAACATCAAGATGACATAAATGCTAGATTAAACTTGTTGTGGCTGTCTAATTTCTTTGAACTGACAAGAATTTTGTGCCATATTAAGCTTGCTTCTGCGTACACTTCATAAGACCAAAATAATGCATATGATAAAATGGTCTTCCTTTTCTAAATGATCAAGATGTTTTTGATTTTTTCAAGCAATCTTAGAGCTCTGTTTTATACCACATGTGTAGACTTTCGCAACCTCATTTCATTTTAAGGGCCACTGCTGCAGTTTTAGTTCCTAACAATGTAACCTAAAGCTGTTGGGATATTACAAAATTAGATGAGATTTATCGTACCACTGTAGACTTAACTGCTTGTATTGTGGGTCAGGGCTTTGTATGTAACCTTTGCCATCATGAGGGTGTTAAAATACGTGTTCCTACGGTAACATGTTAATGTAACAACCTAAACCACTCCAGCAATACTACCATATGGAATCTCAACCCTTCTTTGTCTTTCTAATTGAAACCAAGGAATTTTATTATATAGATTATTTGTATCTTCCAATTAATTTTGTTGTGTTATTCATTACAAGAAAAATGCTTGTTTCTAAAGACTTAAACTATTGTATAATACCCATTTCATTTTTATTGTTTTTTCTTTATTTCACATGATAGTTAAAATACTGTATCTTGTTGCTATGCTGGCAGTACACGGTTTGGGTGTTGAAGCTAAAGGTTTGAAGTTTGAAGCATTATATAATTGGAAAACTACAGTTAGCACTCGTTTTGTTAGAAAGATGAAAGCTAAAATGTTGAATCAATTGCAAGTGTGATGGTCTGAGAGGGCAATTTGGTTGGTACAACTTGTGATAGCGGAGTGACTTGATGTAAACTGGACAGCTCTGAAGCGGTATGTGATCAATGTAAAATTTTCATATCTTGCGACACTGATAATACATTTTTAATTTTAGCTTTACTGTTTTGAGTTGAATATATACCAAAAACTGATTAATTTATTTAACATTTTTGATTTGTTGTTCCTTTTGACTTTTCCACTTCACAAAACTCTAGATCTTAACCTTCAATTTGACATATCTTGTAGCTGCATGATTTCAACATTCTATTCTCTGTTTAGAAACAATGTTAACATTTGTTTAGGTATTCAAGAATCATTTATTTCACCATGGCCTTAGGATTACTAGAGAGTCCTATATTTTGAGCTAAATTAAATAGAGGACCTTACTTTTAGCATTGACATTCCAGCAAAGTAGGTGACGTCAATCTGGATGGTTCTTTGTTTATATTATAGAAGGAGAAGGCATTCTAACATGAATCATGATTTACTGAGGACAAGCAAGCATAAGATTTATTAGAATATTTAAATGGCATGAGTAATGAAAATTCTTTTATGCAGTTTGATGGTCTAGTCAAGCATTCAAAAGTCAGCTGATTAAAAAACTGATAGGTATAAGTATAAATTTATCCCTTGCTGCTTTTGAAAATGATAAAGGATCTCCATTATACAAATTATTATATCAATGTGTATTATAGCGTACTCTTCCCTTTCGCATTTTAAACTCTCGACTTCTGGATTTGAGTCAATTTGCTAAGATTAAATTAATGAAGTAGATGCCCGCTAATGTCAAGTTTTAGGCTTAAAGTTATCAAAACTGTTAGCATGTACTACGTACTATATTTACAGGAGCATAAAGAGTGCGAGCTTTAATACCAGAATGAACAGTTGTCTAATCATGTGTATATATCGGATAGCCTAAAGTTTCGTGTTAATTATTCAAACCTGGCATGTTTTTAATACTAAGTATTTTTATCTGTATAGCCATAGAATCCAGTGGAGGTGTATTAAAGTTTTGCTTCCTTTACGTTGTAATTTGCATTTTCTTGTTGTGAACTATGGACAGTTTTCATTGTACTGTCTAATGCAATGTGGACATCATATGTTGGAAGTCTAAAGAAACGTGGTTTTGACACAAAGCTTACATCAGCACTGAGATCGAGTCAAAAGCAAAAACTGAATTTTTTAGCACTGGCATTGGATACTGTATCAGATTTGGAGCTATTGTGTAAATATGGTTAATATTATTTGTTTAATATTTATCTATACTGGACTTGTGATCATATAGGCAGTCCACAGTATACAGTTTGAAAACTTAGCTATCGCCTCTAAAATATACAAATAATATTCATTAAATAAAAAATGCAAACAAAATAGTACCTTCAAAAGAGTATTCATGCAGAATGTCATTTTAAAAAATACTGGCAACAAAAATTCCATTGTCATTGTCTATAAACAAAAAATACGTTCGTTTCTTTTATAATTAATGATGACACTAATGGCAGCTAGTAACAAAATAAGATTTATTATTTTTTAACTTATTGTTTCAACCTTTTGATTTAGGGATTGAGGTATGGACTGAAGCTTCAACAGGTTGGTGAGTGTTAGAAGTTATATTTATTGTAACATATCTATATCTATCTACTGTTGAAGCGAAAGCACCGACGATTGATAATGATTCAGTTTGGAGTTGTTACAGAAACAACAGGGAGAATCCACGCTAGATGGGTGCTGGTTATGACAATGTAAATGGGGACAATGACAATTTGGGAGGTTTGTCAGCAATGGAGACGGAAGATTGGATAAGGCGATTAGGTAATCTGGGCGCTTCTACGTAGGTGAGAGTTCATCGTCGATGAGACCAAGTTCTGGTCAGTTTTTGAGTTTGTTGTGATTGTTAATTTGACGGTATTTCCATTTGATCTTTTTTTTTGTTTACTAAACAACATTTGGTTCATTGGTTAACAGAACTGGTGTTTTTGTTGAGCTCAAGCTTTTTTTTATCTTTTTTCTATCAGCAACTTTTGTATCAACCATGGAATACCCTGAAATTCGACTGCTCTACCGTAATGTTGCAAGGTACTTACTTTTTCATTTGACTTGAGCATATGGATTTTTAGGTATAACTTAATTTCTCCACAAAAAGCAATTTTGACTTTTTGTCTACCAGTGAAATCCCTCAAAGACAGGAACAACGAAAGCAACCCAAAAGAAAACTACTAGCACATTTACAGTACAGCCAAGCCATTTTAAAATAACGTTATATTCACAGTAAAGCCCAAGCCATTTTATTTAGTGCAAAATTTTGAAGTGGCAAATAGAATTTAAAACCCAGGTCCACGTGAAGCCATATTTCTTGTAAACCCTAAAATATGCCATCTTCAGCAAATTAAAAGAGCAGCCGCCCTCTTATTGAAATCGGAATCCCAAGTCAAAGATCAAAACCACGGTCTTCGAATTAAAATCAAAGCATTATCATTTCCATTTTTAATTCTGGTTTTCTTCAGCAATCAACTTAAGTCTATCTCTCTTTGATTTTATTTTTTAATGCTGTTAAGACCAGAACAGATTTATGGTTGAATTCCGGTCCGGTCATCGCTGGAACCGGGGCCGAGATGGCCGGAATTTGGGAATGCCGGTTGAAACCTCGAACCATGGTACAGACTCTAACCATTCAAAATGTTGTTCATATGTTGAAATGTTTTGAAGGTAAAACATTCATACATTTGATTTTTATATTTTTTGGTAGAACTGTTTGATAGATTATAGTATTGAACTTCTAAGCAATGCTCAAACTTTTAAAATTGAAAAAATTATACTAAATATTTATTGCCTTATACTACATATATAAATGCGTCGAATGTCAACAACATTTTCTATCAGAATTTTTGACGCAGTCATCAACTAGATGAAAATACTAGTATATAATGTTGCATCTAAGTTACAAATGTAAGTTTGAACTAAATATATGGTTGCTACATTGATGCTCCCTACTTTCTCCGCTATGTAAGCCCATCAAAACCTTTTTTTGGTATAATCTCGCGCTCCCTTAGTTGGACTTGAAAGTGTATTGTGTGTCAATGGAGGATTTGGATATTTCCTTCCAAGTACCCACATTCATTTGTCTATGAGAATTAACTAAGTTTTAGAAAACTTAAATACGTTTATAAAATTTAACCAAGTTGTATAAAATTTTAAACTAGATAAACAAGTTTAATACAAATTAAATAACTATCTAGATATTGACATGTTTTAGGGATATTAAATAAGTTTATAAAAATAATGAAATTCATAAAAATTAAAGTTTTTTAATTAATGTAACTAAAGCATATCAAAATTAGTTATGTTCAGTTAGGTTTGTTTGTTTATATATATATATATATATATATATATATATATATATATATATATATGTATATATATATAGAGAGAGAGAGAAAACTTTATTAAATTGTTATAAAAATTGATTAAGTTTTATTAAAATTAGTTAAGTTTACAAATAGTAATTAAGTTTATAATAATATTATTATAATATAATAATAAATTTATAAATTAAGTTTTACAAATATTTAACCGAGTTTTATAAAAACTAACTAAAGGTATATAAAAATTAACTAAGTTAATTGATTTTTACAAAAATTAACTAAATTTCATTTATTAATTAGATTAACTTAAGTTTATGAAAATTAACTATGTTCAATAATAATTAAGTTAGATCTGATTAGCGGGCGATTTTACTGTACCCTCCTCAGGAGTTTACCGGTCCGCCGGGTTCTCCTGGGTTTTCAAAAAAAAAAGTTAGTTCTATAAAAATCATGTTCTCAATTAACTAAAGCTTCATGTACATTAATTAAGTTTCTCACATACACACTCCCTTTATCTTTTATATAGTTATGTACGTGTGTTTGTGTTTATATGTGTGTGTGCGTGTGTGTGCATGTGTGTGTGTGCGCGCGCACGTGTGTGTGTGTGTGTGTATGTATATGTATATGTAATTGCTAATTGTTGAATTTCTTTTTCATAGGTACTTTACCCGTCTATGGTGCATACAAATGACAATATGTTGCGGTATATTAGAGACCTGAAGTCCTTTTGAAGTAATAACTTGTTGGGTTTGCATACTTAATCATCATGTGTAATACATCTTTTATCGTTTGTATTATTTACACTTCTAATGTAATTTTATTCAATATTGTATCACACTATGCATTATTTTATATGAAAGATGAATTGCTAGTTAATTTTGGTCTAATGTGATTTATATGATGGTATGAAATGATACATTGTGTTTATGTAAATATGGGAATGATAGTGTGATAGTAGATACATATCGTGCAAGAATCATTTTTGGCAAGATGCAAAGGAACGCTGTTAAACAATTTAAAAGCGTTTCAAAAACGCTGTTATAGAAAACAATAGCGTTTAGGGAAAGCTGTACGCAGCAGGTCATTGTAATATAAAGTGTTTTTATAGCAGCTTAAATACGTCATTAATATTTTTTATAGCATTCTATAAACGCTATAAAAGCCCTTGTTAATAGCATGCTTTTTATAGCGTTCCTTTTTTCGTTATTATAGGTCGCTGACCTATTATAGCTTGTTGATTCACAGCGTTTATGAAAACGCCATAATAGCCTTTTACAGCGTTTTTTAAACGCTATGAAAGGGTTATTTTGTTGTAGTGCCATATGTATGCAAATTCCTAACATAATTCATAATCTCTACATGAGTGCACATAACATTCATCCATATGCAACATCCACGTGATAGCATAACAAATTTCAGCCATGAATAAGTATAAGCACTCATGCATATGCAATATGAAAGTGTGTGAGCCGATCTTAGTGCCTAATGTGTATCATGCATCCACGAGTATCCACTTGCAACCACTTGCAACCACTTGCAAACATCAAGCATAACATGTTTCAAATACATGTTTCATCCAAAGGGTTTCTACCTAAGGTTCTCATGACAAGGTTAACGAGATAACAAGATAAACATGGATAGCAAAAGAAAGATATGCTAACTAGGAAAAGAGATTGAGAATGTACCCTCAAAAAGGAATGGATAAAGCCCACACATCTTCTCCTCGGTTTCCCAAGTTGCATCTTCATCGGCTTCACTCCACTGAACCTTTACTAACTTGACTTCTCGATTCCTCAGCTTCTTGATCTCTGTTCCCAAGATATGAATCGGAGCTCGCCTCAGGGTTGCCTCTTTCTCTACCTCCATGTCTTCAAGAATGCAAGGCTCAACTACCTCGGCTGACTCATGTGGGCACTTTCGGAGATGTGAGTCATGAAAAACATTGTGCACTCCGGCCAGCTTCTCGGGCAATTCCACCTTATAAGCCATCTTCCCAATCCTCTCTATGATAGGGAAGGGTACTACGAACCTCGGTGCCAGCTTCCCAACTGCTCCAAAACGAACCACACTACGCAAGGGAGAAACTTTTACAAAGACCATATCTCCAACTTCAAATTCCAAATCATTCCTTCGCTTGTCTGCATAGGATTTCTGTCTATCTTGGGCCGCTTTCATCCGTCTTTGAATCAACTCAACCTTCTCGGGTGTGTCCCTTATCATATTGGGCCCAAGTATAAGCTTATTTGTGGTCTCCCACTAACAAGTTGGTGACTAGCACGGTCTTCCATATAGAGCTTCAAATGGTGCCATTCCTATGCTTGCTTGGTAGCTGTTATTATAAGCAAACTCCACTAGAGGAAGGTGGTCTTCCCAAGTACCACCAAAGTCAAGAATGCATAGCCTCAACAGATCTTCTAGTACCTTATTCACCCTTTCGGTCTGACCATCCGTCTGTGGGTGATAGGCCGTACTTAATTTCAATCGTGTACCCATCGCTTCTTGCAAACTATTCCAAAACTGGCTAGTGAAAATTGGGTCACGATCGCTAACTATGCTAGAAGGAACTCCATGCAATCGCACTATCTCTCGAAGATAAACAGATGCTAGCCATGATGCGGTCCTCTTGCTCTTAAACGGAACAAAGTGAGCACTCTTCGTAAGTCTATCAACTATGACCCATATCCCATAAAGCCCAAAAAGTTTGGTCAACTAAGTGGACACCTTCACCCCAACTATATATCACAAACAGACGAGTCATACTCCTTATGGGGTTTGCAACAGAACTAAGATTGAAAATAGGACCGAGAGGATATACTTAAAAGATAGCATGCGAGTAAGCTCTACAGGATAATATGGATCAAGGATATACTCTTAAAAAGAGATATGATGCGCGTATCTAGTCTTCAATCTTCTAAGTCGCATTTTCTTGTGCTTAATATCATCGTGCCTTGACCGTCTTTTAACTTCACAATTTCGTAGTTTCAAAATATGAGTTGGAACTCGTTTCACCGTTGCCTCTCGTTCCACTTCCACTTGTTCTTTTCCTAAAAATACTTGGCTATAACTGCGTGCTCATGGTTTTCATGCAAGCTTTCCAAAATTCGTTAGTGAATCCTGGATCTCGTTTTCATACTATACGGTATTCCACGCAGAAAAACTATCTCTTGAAAACAAATGCCAATCCATGTTGCCAAATGTACTTACTAGGGTGATTTCTATAACCCATGCTTAAGCGAAATGGACTATCTGCCTTAGTAGCGAACACTACTCGATTGGATTACAAATTTCCAATAAAGGTGCCAAGGGATTCTAGGTAACTAATCATGACGGAACCCTAAAGGTCACACGAGATTTCGAGGGTATTACCGACGCGAGTCATGAGCCTCGCAACCCTATGTTCAAAATCAAGAATGGCTCCATAACTGGACAACCAATCCATGCCCAAAATCAACCTGTATCCCATAAACCCGAGAACACAAGCATTACACATGAATTCTACGCTCAAGATAGAAATCCTCAAATCCATACAAATCATAGATAAATGGGCGGAACCCCCAATTGGATTTGAAACACTAATGGGATTTTCAACTAGACTAGTACTTAGGTGCAAACTTTCAACAAGATCAGAAATAAAACTATGCGATGCGCTAGAATCAAATAAGGTACGAACAGGGAAATCAGAAATGTAAACATGACTTTCTATAGAAACACTACCTCGATCAAAAGCTGAAAGAGCGAGGAGAGCCTGCAACTGCCCTCCAGAGGGTCCTGCTCGCTGAGTTTGCCTTTGCCCTTGTCCTCGCTTTTTCGGGCAATCCTTGCTATAGTGTCCAGACTCTCCACAATGAAAGCATTCGTCCAACTTCCTTTTCTTCTTCCTACAGTCTTTGGCTATGTGCCCAGTGATCCCACAGAAGTTGCACTTCCTTGTCTCCCTGGTCTTGTTGTCATTGCGGTTGTTGTTGTCCTTGCCTCCTTTCTCGGAATCTACCTTCTTGCCTTGAGACTCATTCAACTTGACTTCCTTCTTACCACTCTTATCTTCCTCTTGAAGCAGGGCCATATTTACCAAACTCTCGAAGGTCGCCCCCATGGGTATGTGAGACATGGCCAAACCGTGCAATGGCTCGTTCAATCCTAGAGCAAAGTGTAGGACCTTCTTCTGAGCTGTGTTAACCCAGTCTAAACCGAACTGAGCAAGCTGATTAAACTTATCCACGTATTCCCTAACGGTCATGTCCCCTTGCTTTAGTGATAGGAACCTCTCCATCTGAAGGTTCTCTTCTGTCGATGATAGAAACCTCAGTCCAAACCTTCTCTTAAAGTCATCCCAAGTCTGAATTGGCCTAGTAGTGGTGGTGACTACCCACCAATATGCAGCTTCCCCTTTCAACCACCATACTGCTAACAGAACTTTCCTACGGTCTTCTAAATCAAAGATAGCAAAGAGGTCTTCAGTTTCCTTTAACCAATTTCTTTCCTCAACAAAAGTCTTCGTCCCAATAAAATTCTTGCCACCCATCGCCTTAAAGTCCTTGCAAATCTTCGCGAAATCCGCTTGTGGATGCTGAGGAGGAGGAGGAGGGACCTCAGCTACGGGAGGAGGAGGAATGTTAGCCACGGGGGAAGGAGGAGGAATGTCCGCGGGGCCGGCTTCATTCGCCCTTACCTCCATGTACCTTCTAAACCAAATAGGTACCGATACGCCCTCCAGAATGGCAAAATTATCGGCCATACTGAAACGAAGAAAAAGATAGATTCAGAACGAGGAAACAAAGGATAGTGCTAATGGCTTTTGGGGAATAGCCTTTTAAAATAAACTAGACTTTTCTTGGAAAAATACTTCTTTATAATCGGTTTTGAAAATAGTTTTTCAAAGGTTCTTCAAAGTTTTAAAAACCTTTTGTTCAATCTCGTAAACCTTATGCTCTGATACCAAATGTAACACCCCACCTCCGCCAGGGTCACTCTAAGCAAGTACACTGGCTTTGGAGGGGTGTTGGTCAAGGTAAACATGCATGAAGATATCACAAGACAGAACATATGAATAAAACAGAGTAAATAAAGCAGCGGATAAAATTACTATTTCAAAACCATAGTCAAGTTACATCAAAGTACTTAGTCATCATTTTCCAACAAAACAAAGTCTAGAAAACATAAACGGAAAAATAACATAAGTAAAGTATTCCCCAAAGATAACAGTAGTGTCGCCATAGCAAAGCTCAAGTCCAAACCGTACATGAGCTATCAGAGAAGCAAGCCAAAGATCCAAGCTAGGTGCTAATGTTCCCACCCTGAGAACCTGGGGGGGGGGGGGGAAACGGAAGAAAAGAAGCGAAAGGAAAACAGGTCAGTCATAAAGACTAGTAAGTCCTACCTACTATTAGTATAAAAACTAATAAAGTTAACTGGACATGAGAAACTGAGATGAAACATAAGGATGTTAACTAAACTGGCATGGTGAATAGTTAACAAGATAGATCAAGTGTGGCATCGCATATACAAGGTTAAGTTGCACCAAGAGTGTACTAGTATTCTAACCTATGTCAAGTATAAACAAGAAGTGATCCCTTGGGCCAATAGGCCCAATATCATGAGATGACCCCGGTCAAGGTCCAACTATACGATCTAGTCGATCGGCTCCCTATAAGCCTAACTCGTCGTGTATCGGTGTCATACGGCTTAATCATGAAATGTAGTTAACTGTGCAAGGTCTAGCCCAGGGTGTATCCAGCCCTAAGGTGTTAACTACAGACACAAAACAAGCACGCACAGTCTAAACCTACTGGTGCCCATGTTCAACCCCGGACTCATGTGCACGATCATGGTCCGCCTGAACTAAACTGGTGCACACATTCATCCGTCTCTTTTGGTCTCTTACAATCAGCCCAGTAATCGTGCCCTACCCTAGCCTAGTCCCAGGGTATCCTGATACTATAGGTTACTACTGAAAAGGACCACGTAACTAGGATTTCAAACGGGTTAAGTGTGGTTAACCCTATCCTAACCATGTATCGAGTTGGTTAAGTGTATCCAAGAAGCTCATGACTTAACCCTATCGATACATCGTGTTCAACTGGTTAAGTATATTCAAGTGGTCCATGACTTAACCCTACCATGTGGCATTAATTAACTTAATGCACCCCAACCTCTCACATTAGACTTTGTTGTGGTTACTAGTTAAGCCGGGCGGGTCCGGGTAGCTTTACACCACAACCTAGTCTAACCTCGGGTTTTAAGTGCGATATGACCAACTACTCACATTGGATCCTATTGTTTGTAGCTACTAGTTAAGCCGGGCGGTTCCGGGTAGATTTATGCTACAAACTCAACCCAACCTCGAGTTGGCCACTTTCATGTTTTCTAAGTGTCATGTCCATGTTCATGTTTTCAAGCATAAACACATGTCAAACTTTCATGTTATATTTTCAAGTCATGTTTTCATGTCATCTAAGTTTGCCTAACTACCCATAACGTATTCCCATCGCACGTAAATTCGCATCAACACACATAGATCAAAGAGGGAACATAAGAATATGACAAGGTGGGCATAAGATGGAAAAGTCTATCACAAGTTAAACATGGTGATATTTGAGGCAAAAGGGGTTCAATATACTGGCCTCAACATGTATGATAGCATAAAAGGTGACTTGGCCTCAAACATGACAATAACATAAAGGTGATTTGGCCTCAAACATGTCAAATAGCATAAGGGTGATTTGGCCTCAAACATGACAATAACATAAAGGTGATTTGGCCTCAAACATGTCAAATAGCATAAGGGTGATTTGGCCTCAAACATGACAATAACATAAAGGTGATTTGGCCTCAAACATGTCAAATAGCATAAGGGTGATTTGGCCTCAAACATGACAATAACATAAAGGTGATTTGGCCTCAAACATGTCAAATAAACTTGTGGGTAGCATGTAGTTCAACATCATAGGCAAAGGTGATAACATGATAATAGTTAACATAGGGTGATAAACTTGTGGGTAGCATGTAGTTCAACATCATATGCAAGTTAACATCAAGGTTATGAGAGGTTCTATGTTGCATTATGCATAACTACCAAGTTCTATGTTGCATTATGCATGACCACCAAATAAAGCTCATAGCTTTCTACCCAAAAAATCAAGGTAAATGATACTAGGTTCATGATAGTGCCACAATCATAGATCAAAAGAGTCATAAATGGATCTATGCATACAAATATAGCCCAAGGCAAGTATTATACCCAAAAGTCCCATTTCAACTTTCTACATGATCATATTAACTTCATAGTTTAAATCTAAGAGTAGAGTGAGGCTTACAAAGCGTGGCTATGAGAACTAGAACACAATAGAACAAGATAGAGACGTTGTAGAAGCTCTAGGAATGATGTAGCAATGCAAATAGCCTTGAGAATAAGTAGCTCCTTTGATAGAAAGAAGAAAGATGGCTCCTTTTTGCCTTAGAGGCTCTCAAGATGAAGATGGAGACCATGATTAGGGAGCATTTTGGCAGCACTTAGTTGTAGGATTGATTTGTGTGGGTTTAGGCTAGGTCTTAGGGTCTTTTTATAGAAGTTTAGGTTAGTTTAGGCCATAGGAATAACCCTAGTTTAGATCTGAGCCATCAAATCTCGTCACAGGCCTCAAAACATGACTCAAAGGGGACAGCAGGTGCACCAGGCCAAACTGGCCCGACCACCCAGGTCGACAGGGGTGTCGACTGGGCAGTCGACACCACCTGGGGCAAGTCGAATCCCAAGTCGACTCCCCAGTCGACTTGGGGCTGGGCGGGAAATTTTCCCGCCCAGTCTGTTTGGCTCCAGATTTGATTTTCGAACTGTTTTTAAACTCTGGATTTTCTTAAAACTTCGACGGGCCATAACTGGGTCATACGGACTCCAATTTTCGAAAACTCAGACTCTATTTCGCATATTTTTCCGAGACAAACGCAATGGCACAGCCCGTTTCCCTTGATTCAGATTTTAACATTTAATTCTGCCTTGATTAATGTTATAACATGTTATTCAAAATACGAGTTGTTACATAGCATATCCCTGACCTCCTAGTGATTATTCTTTAAGGAGGGGAGGACCTGATTGTGCAAAGATATTGATCAATGACAATAAGGGCGGACACCTCATAGAAAGGAAAAAAAAGGAAAAAAAAAGTAGGATCGACCGAGGCAAGAATGAGATTCAGTAATGTTCCTCATCACTTGAATCCCCTGAATGATCCATCATCCCAACTTCTGCTCAAATTCAGATGATATGCGACTGCCCCACTTATAAGGTTCCACCAGGAAATTTGATACTTAAGGATCGCTTCGGTGGCTGTGATCTGCGAGGAATGTATTTGACTTAGATTTACATCCAGATGACAGGCGGGATGCTGTTAATATTCTAGACACCATAAAGAGTTGTATGATTGCTCAGTTTAACACCACTAAGGATCAGCTCGAAACACAGTTGAATTCAGCCATGAATAATGTTGACAAACAGCTAGAATACTGGGCCAAATTTGGTTATGAGTTTCAAAGATTAAATACTCGGCACCTTGACCATATTGATATTTTAGAAAATGATAAAGCTGGACTGGTTCGCTTGGTCAAATCTCGAGAATCTGAAATTGCTTCTTTAAAGAGTGGGAACATCAAAGTGAGCAACCTAGAGGCCAAAAATGACGAGCTTAGGAAAGAGCTGGAGGTTGTGTGAAGGTGACTTCGAGAAGCCCAGTCTGCTCAAGAACTTGCCGAGTGCCACCTAGCCTTAGAAAGACGGGCTTTGACTTCTTCTAAACAGGAAAATATGGTCCTCGAGGGCAAGATTACTTCCCAAAATGAGACCCTTAGAACTCTTGAAGAAAGCAAAATCAAGCTGCATAAAGAACTTGATGAAGCCAGAATCAGGACTGACAATACTTTGTTCCAATTTTATATTTGCAGTGTCATGAGTCGTGGAAGTCTAAGTTATTTGAACAAAGAATTTCCGCGGAATTTGGCCCTGGTCTGAGAACAGGTGGTTCTATATTCCAATAATGCTGATAATGAATACCTTCAAGAGCAGCTCTTGGAAGGTGAAGATCGTAGGGATTTGGCTGAGGGCAGGAAGATATTAGCGAACGAGCGAGCTCAATCTTTAAGGGGAGAAAATCCAGGTGTTATCATCACTTGCGACCCATCCAGTTCCATTAGGATTGAAGTTTCGAGTTCTCATATTCCTTTTATAGATCACTCTGCCCTAGATGTTGTCGGAATTCACCCCCTTACCGAGCATTCAGTTCAAGAAAATACTGTTAAACAGTGTGCGAGCCGTGACAGCACTTCTTTAAATGTGAATGATTACAAGGTCGACCTTGCATACCCAGTAACCCCAGGTAAAATTTATATCTATCAGTCTGCCCCACATTTGGATTTCCTTACTTCTTCACCTGGGTTTGTTGAGTTTCGTGCTTGTTATTCACTTGCATCAGGTGTGCTCTCGCCACCTCCTTTGCCTGCTTGTAGTACTACTGTTCAAACTATCACCGTTGATTCTGTCTTAATATCTACCAGCACTAACCCTTGCATCACACCTTCACCATTATTAATTGTTGTGTCAGATCTGGAAGATGAGGATGGGATTTGGAATACCAAGACAGTGTCTACTTTGGTACGCAAAAGGAAGCCAATTTGCAAGTAGTCCAGAATCACTAACATGTCCTTTCCTTATAGTTATTTGTGTAAACAGATCAGTAAGAGATGAATGTCAAGCAGTTAGTCCATCTTTTGCTTCTCTACTAAGTATCAACATTTATTACTTTTGTACTCTGATTTCAATCTATTCTCTTTGTTTGTTACGCATTTAGACCGGTTGTATATGCGAGTGTCGGCCCTCGCTTAATAATTTTATGTTCGCACACTCTCGTTTGTATCGCTTGATATTATGATAGTTTTACCATTATGCTTTTATGAGTAACAGCACTCCATAGGGAATTATTTTCGTTAGCTGCGCGAACTTATCATTCGTTTATTTTTTGGGGTAAAGTTATAACGAGTATGTGGTATGTTTTGAGTGGGCATTGTTGATTTTTACACAATGGTGATGTCCTCATACCAAGGATCTTTATAATTTTATAGATTTTTTTAATTTTAGTCACGATTTCAGTTGATCAGTTCATGACTTTTGAATTGATGTTCAACCACATCTCCTGTTAACTTGGCTGTACAAGTTTTTTTTTAGGGACTAGGTTTTTTTTTAGAGACAAGCGAGGTCATTATCTGTTTTTTTTTTGGGGTGCCCCCAGGGGAGGTCTTGGGTTTCAATTTTTGATCCAAGTTTGGTCTTGTTCGTCCCAATTTTTCTAGAACTGAAAAGACCTCGTTGGATACCCCCTTTCGGTTAAGATTTCTATTACCCCCTTTCGGCTAGGATTTTTGATTTGTGCTGGTCCTTCCAATATGTTTTGCCGATCTTTCCGGCACTAGAACTGGTGTTTCCAGCCTAGGTGTAACACCCCACGTCCGTTAGTGTCACTCACAAAGGGAATGCACTAAGTTATGTGGAGCATTTAGGGTAAAAGATGCAGATAAATTACAAGACAGACAGAAATTAAACAGCGGAAAATAAAACTTTGCTTTATTGATAAAATAGTTTGTACAATGGTTTCTTTACAATATCAGAGTATCATCTGTCTTACAAAATAAAGAAGCATAAAAACAACATTTATATTCCCCGATTTTAGCAAGAGCCAGCCATAGCATCTGGAAAGAGAATCCAAGCAAACTTCGACAAATCTTCAAGCTGGGAAAGAGTGGCGGTCCAACTTAATCTGAGCTATACTATTCCCTCCTTTACTACCTGAGGGGGGGGGGGGACGGAAGAAAAGAAGACGAAAGGAAAACAGAGTCAGACATAAAGCCTGAGTAAGTTCAGTAACTTCTAGCATGTGAACATGGAAAAACAGAACGACATGAATTAACTGAATACAAGATAACACCATGATGATAGGGTTTGCAAGATTAGACAAGACTAACACAAGATATGCTAAGCTAAGATAAACTGGATATGCTCTAATACTTTTGCCGCTTTGCTATTTCCTTGTTATACTGGTTTCTATATCTCTGCACCACCTAACTAGTGTCCCAACTAGTAACGATAACGTGATCCTAACCCCTGTATTTTCCATTGCCTTCAGGCATACATTCATTATTTGTTACCTAGATTTAATCTAGGGTTTTCTACCAAGTGCCTTCTAGATTCAACTAGAGTTTACACTGTCTGCTGAACGCTTCTCGGATTCGGGATTTATGCCACCTAGTTCAACTAGGAATTATGCTACCTGTCAAATGATGCCCCCAAGTCTAGGACACACTACCTAGAGTGGTATATGTTCCTATACTTCCCCACGCATGTATCGCGAATCGTTATCGCTTGTCTAGATGCACATGTCCTGTAATGTGCAGCCCGAGTCCTGTGGCAGGGCAGATCAAGGAATACAGAATTCGGTCAGGAGCTTTCAGATATCTGCCGATGCAGATGCTAAGTTCTGTTTTTATTCCAGTGGCTATGGTCCCACTTGACCCCTCCCTCAACTAATGAAAGGCACACCTTGAAAAATGAGAACTGTACGCCGGCCCCCGGTGCCCCACTATCCTATGGCCATCCTCACCCATAACTAGATAGCAAGTATATGGTCTTTTGGAGTTCTCCGCCTTTCCGCTTCACGTATCTCGATTGACTCAAGATGGATGGTAGACGACGAGTTGCTATCACAGGGCTACCGTCTTCTCGCCGAATCACGCCGGTCCATCCTAGTCTTTAGGTTGCCATATATTGCAACCAAGGCATACCCCTGGTTCTTCTACGCAGACCTTAACCTCTGTGAGCACAGGAGGATCATCTGCGGCCTCACAGAGGGATACCAAGAGTACCCTCACGTCCCCTCGAAGCCTCGGGCTTCGTAACCCAGTTCGTTGGAGCCTTCTTTTTACTCATACGGACATTCGCTCCTTCCCGTGTTATACTAAGAATTACTACTTAGTTTTGTTAACTAAGGTTTACCACTTAGTTTTCAGAATCATTGTTTTCTTAGCTAAGCTTTTCTACTTAGCTCCTTTTAACTAAGGTTTACTACCTTAGTTCTCTTTCCCGTCAATTTGGATTGGTTAAGTGTCATTAGTCAATTCAAGCTAACTTAACCCTCTTTATTTATCCTGTTAAACTGGTTAAGTGTTATCAGTAATTCATGTTGACTTAACCCTACCACAAACCAAGTTATATTGGTTAAGTATTCCTTATTACTTAACCCTACCCATTCACCATGTATGGGTTAAGTGTTCCTTTTTAACTTAACCTTGCCCGTCTGTTTTAACTAACATGTTATTAATGGTTAAGTATTATCCCTTCATATTTTAGACTTAACCTCATTCCTTTATCACAACCTGATGGTTAAGTGTTCAAGTTTACTTAACCCTACGGTCTAGCCCAGCTAACATATCAAATTGGCTAAGTGTATTAGATTTTACTTAACCCCAACCTCTAGTCTAGTTAACATGTTAATTTGGCTAAGTGTATTAACTTTACTTAACCCCACCATCTAGTCTAGTTAACATGTTAATTTGGCTAAGTGTATTAATTTTACTTAACCCCTACAAATCTTGTCTTGTTGCCATGTTAAGTTGGTTAAGTGTCCCTATGGACTTAGCCCTCCCATTCTAGCTTAACTGTGTTAAGTTGGTTAAGTGTTCCTATGGACTTAACCCCTCCATTTTAGCTTAACTGTGTTAAGTGTCAGTATGGACCTAACCCCACCCACCGGTCTGGTTATCAAATTGAATTGGTTAAGTGTCTTAGTTAACTTAACCCTACCATTTTTGTTTAAAGTCGCGACCACTCACATTAGACAGATATTGTTGTGAATACTGGATGTGCTGGTTGGTTCCGGGCAGGTTTACATCGCAACTCAGTCTAACCTCGAGTTAGGCATATTCGTGTTCTCTAAGTTCAAAGGGTTTTGATTAGTTTCCAAATCAGGTTTTGAAAGTAACCATCCTGTTCGTCGGATCAGTTAGGGATAGCCAGGGAGAGCATGAAACTTGTATTTTCCAAACCCAAGCCTAGACACTATCCTCTCTGTCACCCTAGAACTTTCTGGTGTGTCATTAAAAGAGATGTCGTTAATAAACCTTTAATTTGTCTAAAATTTACATTTCCTCATTTAGGCCAAATTCTATAAGTAAATTATTCCTAATTTACTTATTTCCTAATTACTCTTTTAATGCGAATTGTCAACATTTATTCTTATGGCCTATTCTCCCCTCTATATCATATTTATGCCCTTTTGGTATGTAAACTATACCAAATTAAGTGTCACTAACCATGATTTTGCTAAACCTGACAGTTATTCCCAATTATGGCCAATTTCACATTTATGCCAATATACTTACCATGCCAAATTAGCTAATCCAATTCCGATTCAACATTCTAATACACGTCAAACTAGACTTATTACTCTAGTTCGCTATTCATGTAAATGCTAGATTTACACGTCAATACTAGATTCAAATTACACATCTTATAATTCATGTCAAATTTATCCAATTTGCATTTCTATGAACATGCCATATTACATGTTCCCAATTTATGCCAATTTCCAAGTTAAACTACGTTTTTAGTAAATTTCATATTTTGCCCAAACCGCATTCCCACCATTCGTATAATCGTGATTCAGTCTAGATTTTAAATAAAGCTAGGTTCGTAGAAAATAGGGAATGAACCAAAGATGCTATGCAAAAGATAAACATACTAACTGGCATAAAAAGGGTTGAATAACGACGTCGGTTCAAGAACATGGGTAGACCTAACTTAATAGGTAAATTCCCAAGGTCTAAAACCAAAGAAAACCAAGAATGGACAGAATAGAGACGTAGGTTCAAGAATATGGGTAGACCTAACTTAATAGGTAAATTCCCAAGGTCTAAAACCATAGATAACCAAGAATAGACAGAATAGATAATCGGGTTTAGACCCAATTTCATAGTCACAAAACTTAAGCAACACTTTCCTAGTCATGAATCACAGGTGTTTAATCACAGATGTCCTTGTTATGTCATAGGCAATAGTTTATATTTCCTAATCAAAGGCATAGGCTTAGTCAAGGAAATAATCCTCATAGTCCCAGTCACAGTCATAGGCAATGTTCATAGTCATAGGCAATGTCCATAGTCATAGGCAATGTTCATAGTCAAAGAGGCATATGGTTCTAAGGTCCACAGTTCCATAGTCACAGTCTCATTTGTCCTTGAATCATAACAGTTCTTAATTAGGTCCAAGAGTATAAGCACAGATTCGAATAGAGAGAGAGAGATTTGGCATATTCTTTTATTCCTTTAATTTCATGTCACGAACAGAGAAAAACGTTCAAATCTAAAAAGTAACCGACTTATAGAGATTAGATTAGAATAGAAAGATGGTGATGCTATGATTCGTGCGACGTTGCTCGAAATCTTTTGAGTTAGCCTTTGATTCTCATTCTGAAGCCTTAATCTTGATTCGAACCTCCTCTTGACAACTTGAGCAGCACTTCCTCGTCTTGATTTATTTTATATATTACATATTTATATATTTTCTCAGAGGCAGCATAAGGATAGAAAAGAATTTTGAATAGAGAAGGAGACCAGGGCTGTTTATATAGTGTAGAAGTCAACGAAATTGGTCAGAATGGCATCCGGATACAGAGGAACGAACCAGGTTCAGAAAGCTGGAAAAAGGGGGGGTCGACCCCCAGGTCGACTACCCAGTCGACCTGGGTGCCCCAGGTCGACTACCCAGTCGACCTGGGTCCCTTGGGCGGGAAAATTCCCGCCCAGCCCAATCTGGGTCCGATTTGAATTTTGAACTTGACCTGTTTTGAAATTTGAACTTCGCTGAATCTTCCGGAGGCCATATCTTCCTCATACGGACTCCGATTTATGCAAACTCGGACTTGTTTTCATGCAGAATTTCGAGACGAACGCAATGGCGCAGCCCATTTCCCTTGATTTTGATTTTAACTTTTAATTCTTCCCTGATTTGTGAATCCTAGTGTTACAGAATTACGGGGTGTTACATTCTCCCCCACTTAAAAGGATTTCGTCCCCGAAATCTTCAAGTTAGGAAGAATGTGTCCTACCATCCAATCACCCATCTACTCAACCATTCAGTCACAGGCATTCATTGTCCTTAAAAGATTTCTAATGCTTTCATGTTCACATGCATAGTGTGTGTATATGTCTTTATCTAATGCAAAATCAGGCGGTCTACTAATTCAGTTGACCTCCTTAATGCGAATCATGTCAGTGCCATGCGTCCAATCATGTATGCAAGCATCCCTAGTCATGTAACTACATGTGTGCACAGCCATTCATCCATATGCAACGTCCATATGATAACATATCAAGCTCATCTTACAAACAAATACATATCTGTAAATGTAATATGAAAGCGTCTGAACTTGATCTAGTGCCTAATACGTATGCATATGCATCCACGAGCAACCATTAGCAACCACTTGCAACCACCAACCATAACATGTTTCAAACACATGTTTACATCCATTGGCTTCTACCTCAGGATCGAAGATACGACCTAGGTGATATACTTTGGAAAGAGAGAAACAATTATGCGTAAAGCTCCTAAACAAAGAAATCAAGGATGCACCCTTAAGGAAAAGGGTATGTTACTAGTATCTAGCCTTCTTGAGCTTTACTCCACTGTATCTTAACTAATTCAACTTCACGATTGTGAAGTCCCTGGTCTCCATTTCCAAAATAAACAGATGTCAATCACGGTACCAAGTATATGTACTAAGATGATTAGAGGTCTCCCTCTTATCCGCCATGCCATAACCATAAGGGTCGAAAGGTTACTACGTGCTTTCTAGAGTGCCTGCCACACTATTCATCTCTCACGCAACCCATCCTAGTCGAACTCGACATTCCTTAAGTACAAGCCCCAGAGGCCTAAACCAATATTAGACAAGCACCCAAGGAATATCTCCTCCGAATTTAGACGATCTACGTGAGATGATATAAGCAAACTCGATAGCTATTCTCAAATCTCTACTAACCAAAAATAAACTGGTCGGACCACCAATTGGATTTGAGACTCTAGTGGGATCTTTATATTATACAAGTACTATGGTGCAGAGACTCAACTATGGAAGTGGATATGAACAAATGTGAAGCGCTAAAAACCAAAGGAAAGAGTACGAACAGTAAAACTAGACTCTTTCAACAGAACTTTACTACCTTTCCCCTAGGTACGCTGGGTGGTGAAAGTATGTACTTGTCCTTCTGAAAATCTTGTTCCTCGTTCTTGCCCTTGTCCTTAATTATATGCACTATCCTACCCTAGCAAAGATACTTCCTCTTGTCTTAGGTTTTATAATTTCTTCCTCCTTCGTGAGCTAAATCTACATCCATGAATTCCTCATCCTAGGGTCGTGCTCCTTAGCCAAACTCCTCATCCCCTTCCGTGTGTAACCATGTTGACAAATCTCTCGAAAGCTGCCTCCATCGTACAGAAAACCCTACTAAGCTTGAAAGAAAACTAACCGCAGGTGAAACTACTATGGTTATAGATGGAAGTCGGGCACTACTTCGCCCTTCGATGAGGTTACCTCCTAGAAAGCCGGGAGCCCCAGAGACTCAAGAAAGAAGGAGACAAGAAATCAAACAGAGGAAGAGAAGATAGTGCGTATGGCTTTGGGGATTATGCCCTTTAAAACAAATCTTTTCTCTTGAAAATGCTTCTTTTAAAACCGTTTTGAAAATAATTTTTCAAATCTTTCATCTGATCCGGTAACCTTCAGCTCTAATACCACGTGTAACACCCCACATCCGTTAGTGTCACTCACAAAGGGAATGCACTAAGTTCTGTGGAGCATTTAAGGTAAAAGATGCAGATAAATTACAAGACAGGCAGAAATTAAACAGCGGAAAATAAAACTTTGCTTTATTGATAAAATAGTTTGTACAATGGTTTCTTTACAATATCAGAGTATCATCTGTCTTACAAAATAAAGAAGCATAAAAACAACATTTATATTCCCCGATTTTAGCAAGAGCCAGCCATAGCATCTGGAAAGAGAATCCAAGCAAACTTCGACAAATCTTCAAGCTGGGAAAGAGTGGCAGTCCAACTTAATCTGAGCTATACTATTCCCTCCTTTACTACCTGGGGGGGAACGGAAGAAAAGAAGACGAAAGGAAAACAGAGTCAGACATAAAGCCTGAGTAAGTTCAGTAACTTCTAGCATGTGAACATGGAAAAACAGAACGACATGAATTAACTGAATATTTGATAACACCATGATGATAGGGTTTGCAAGATTAGACAAGACTAACACAAGATATGCTAAGCTAAGATAAACTGGATATGCTCTAATACTTTTGCCACTTCGCTATTTCCTTGTTATACTGGTTTCTATATCTCTACACCACCTAACTAGTGTCCCAACTAGTAACGATAATGTGATCCCAACCCCTGTATTTTCCATTGCCTTCAGGCATACATTCATTATTTGCTACCTAAATTTAATCTAGGGTTTTCTACCAAGTGCCTTCTAGATTCAACTAGAGTTTACGCTGTCTGCTGAACGCTTCTCGGATTCGAGATTTATGCCACCTAGTTCAACTAGGAATTATGCTACCTGTCAAATGATGCCCCCAAGTCTAGGACACACTACCTAGAGTGGTATATGTTCCTATACTTCCCTACGCATGTATCGCGAATCGTTATCGCTTGTCTAGATGTACATGTCCTGTAATGTGCAGCCCGAGTCCTGTGGCAGGGCAGATCAAGGAATACAGAACTCGATCGGGAGCTTTCAGATATCTGCCGATGCAGATGCTAAGGTCTGTTTTTATTCTAGTGGCTATGGTCCCACTTGACCCCTCCCTCAACTAATGAAAGGCACACCTTGAAAAATGAGAACTATACGCCGGCCCCCGGTGCCCCCACTATCCTATGTCCATCCTCACCCATAACTAGATAGCAAGTATATGGTCTTTTGGAGTTCTCCGCCTTTCCGCTTCACGTATCTCGATTGACTCAAGATGGATGGTAGACGACGATCTGCTATCACAGGGCTACCGTCTTCTCGCCGAATCACGCCGGTCCATCCTAGTCTTTAGGTTGCCATATATTGCAACCAAGGCATACCCCTGGTTCTTCTACGCAGACCTTAACCTCTGTGAGCCCAAGAGGATCATCTGCGGCCTCACAGAGGGATACTAAGAGTACCCTCACGTCCCCTCGAAGCCTCGGGCTTCGTAACCCAGTTCGTTGGAGCCTTCTTTTTACTCAGATGGACATTCGCTCCTTCCCGTTTTATACTAAGAATTACTACTTAGTTTTGTTAACTAAGGTTTACCACTTAGTTTTCAGAATAGTTGTTTTCTTAGCTAAGGTTTTCTACTTAGCTCCTTTTAACTAAGGTTTACTACCTTAGTTCTCTTTCCCGTCAATTTGGATTGGTTAAGTGTCATTAGTCAATTCAAGCTAACTTAACCCTCTTTATTTATCCTGTTAAACTGGTTAAGTGTTATCAGTAATTCATGTTGACTTAACCCTACCACAAACCAAGTTATATTGGTTAAGTATTCCTTATTACTTAACCCTACCCATTCACCCTGTATGGGTTAAGTGTTCCTTTTTAACTTAACCTTGCCCGTCTGTTTTAACTAACATGTTATTAATGGTTAAGTATTATCCCTTCATATTTTAGACTTAACCCCATTCCTTTATCACAACCTGATGGTTAAGTGTTCAAGTTTACTTAACCCTACGGTCTAGCCCAGCTAACATATCAAATTGGCTAAGTGTATTAGATTTTACTTAACCCCAATCTCTAGTCTAGTTAACATGTTAATTTGGCTAAGTGTTTTAACTTTACTTAACCCCACCATCTTGTCTAGTTAACATGTTAATTTGGCTAAGTGTATTAATTTTACTTAACCCCTACAAATCTTGTCTTGTTGCAATGTTAAGTTGGTTAAGTGTCCCTATGGACTTAGCCCTCCCATTCTAGCTTAACTGTGTTAAGTTGGTTAAGTGTTCCTATGGACTTAACCCCTCCATTTTAGCTTAACTGTGTTAAGTGTCAGTATGGACCTAACCCCACCCACCGGTCTGGTTATCATATTGGATTGGTTAAGTGTCTTAGTTAACTTAACCCTACCATTTTAGTTTAAAGCCGCGACCACTCACATTAGACAGATATTGTTGCGAATACTGGATGTGTTGGTTGGTTCCGGGCAGGTTTACATCGCAACTCAGTCTAACCTCGGTTTAGGCATATTCGTGTTCTCTAAGTTCAAAGGGTTTTGATTAGTTTCCAAATCAGGTTTTGAAAGTAACCATCCCGTTCGTCGGATCGGTTAGGGATAGCCAGGGTGAGCAGGAAACTTGTATTTTCCAAACCCAAGCCTAGACATTATCCTCTCTGTCACCCTAGAACTTTCTGGTGTGTCATTAAAAGAGATGTCGTTAATAAACCTTTAATTTGTCTAAAATTTACATTTCCTCATTTAGGCCAAATTCTATAAGTAAATTATTCCTAATTTACTTATTTCCTAATTACTCTTTTAATGTGAATTGTCAACATTTATTCTTATGACCCATTCTCCCCTCTATATCGTATTTATGCCCTTTTGGTATGTAAACTATACCAAATTAAGTGTCACTAACCATGATTTTGCTAAACATGACAGTTATTCCCAATTATGGCCAATTTCACATTTATGCCAATATACTTACCGTGCCAAATTAGCTAATCCAATTCCGATTCAACATTCTAATTCACGTCAAACTAGACTTATTACTCTAGTTCGCTATTCATGTAAATGTTAGATTTACACGTCAATACTAGATTCAAATTACACATCTTATAATTCATGTCAAATTTATCCAATTTGCATTTCTATGAACATGCCATAATACATGTTCCCAATTTATGCCAATTTCCAAGTTAAACTACGTTTTTAGTAAATTTCATATTTTGCCCAAACCGCATTCCCACCGTTCGTATAATTGTGATTCAGTCTAGATTATAAATAAAGCTAGGTTTGTAGAATATAGGGAATGAACCAAAGATGCTATGCTAAAGATAGACATACTAACTGGCATAAAAAGGGTTGAATAACGACGTCGGTTCAAGAACATGGGTAGACCTAACTTAATAGGTAAATTCCCAAGGTCTAAAACCAAAGAAAACCAAGAATGGACAGAATAGAGACGTAGGTTCAAGAATATGGGTAGACCTAACTTAATAGGTAAATTCCCAAGGTCTAAAACCAAAGATAACCAAGAATAGACAGAATAGATAATCCGGTTTAGACCCAATTTCATAGTCACAAAACTTAAGCAACACTTTCCTAGTCATGAATCACAGGTGTTTAATCACAGATGTCCTTGTTATGTCATAGGCAATAGTTTATATTTCCTAATCAAAGGCATAGGCTTAGTCAAGGAAATAATCCTCATAGTCACAGTCACAGTCATAGGAAATGTTCATAGTCATAGGAAATGTCCATAGTCATAGGCAATGTTCATAGTCAAAGAGGCATATGGTTCTAAGGTCCACAGTTCCATAGTCACAGTCTCATTTGTCTTTGAATCATAACAGTTCTTAATTAGGTCCAAGAGTATAAGCACAGATTCGAATAGAGAGAGAGATTTGGCATATTCTTTTATTCCTTTAATTTCATGTCACGAACAGAGAAAAATGTTCAAATCTAAAAAGTAACTGACTTACAGAGATTAGATTAGAATAGAAAGATGGCGATGCTATGATTCGTGCGACGTTGCTCGAAATCGTTTGAGTTAGCCTTTGATTCTCATTCTGAAGCCTTAATCTTGATTCGAACCTCCTCTTGACAACTTGAGCAGCACTTCCTCGTCTTGATTTATTTTATATATTACTTATTTATATATTTTCTTAGAGGCAGCATAAGGATAGAAAAGAATTGTGAATAGAGAAGGAGACCAGGGCTGTTTATATAGTGTATAAGTCAACGAATCTGGTCAGAATGGCGTCCGGATACAGAGGAACGAACCAGGTTCAGAAAGCTGGAAAAAGCGGGGGGGGGGGGTCGACCCCCAGGTCGACTACCCAGTTGACCTGGGTGCCCCAGGTCGACTACCCAGTCGACCTGGGTGCCTTGGGCGGGAAAATTCCTGCCCAGCCCAATCTGGGTCCGATTTGAATTTTGAACTTGACCTGTTTTGAAATTTGAACTTCGCTGAATCTTCCGGAGGCCATATCTTCCTCTTACGGACTCCGATTTACGCAAACTTGGGCTCGTTTTCATGTAGAATTCCGAGACGAACGCAATGGTGCAGCCCGTTTCCCTTGATTTTGATTTTAACTTTTAATTCTGCCCTGATTTGTGAATCCTAGTGTTACAGAATTATGGGGTGTTACACTAGGTGTTTTACCCGTGGGACAATTGTAATATTACCCATGTACCTTTCTTAAAGCCTGATGTCAGCTCCTTCAGTGGACGCTTACCGAGAGTTTGGTGCGTTTTGTAGCATCAAAGTACAGCCTTTTCTTGAGGCGATGTGCTTACTTATTTTGCTTTACTTTGCATGACACTCCTTGCTTTTCAGATTGCTTTTCCTGGAAACACGCTTTTGGGAGTCTTCCATTATGGTTTAACTGTAGATGAGCGATTGCCTCTATATTACGCCCACATTTGAGAAATTGGCTTTTAGTATGAACTCATAAGTATGTCATCTTAGAGAAGCACCTAATCGTTAACTTGCAAACATTCATTTAATATAAAGCAGGTGAATCATTGTCTGCTGCTTGCAAGAGTATATTAAGTAATATAATAGAGCAAAATAACTACTAGTTCTTAGGTAATAAAGCAACATGAAGTAACGAAGTGGAACAAGATAACGTAGGTCGCTTGTTCAGAGCTCTGGTCACTAATTCTCAAGTAGGCGTTGGCCTTGGATTGATCTGGGTGACTTCCTCAAAGCTCGCTGCCCCTTGTTCGTAGAGAATTGGGACAACATTCATAGTCTTGCACATATTGTTGCAAATGATTCTCCCTGACCAGCTCCTCAATTAATGATTTTAAATGCCAACACTCATCAGTATCGTGTCCTGATTGGTTATGGAATTGACAAAACCTTCCTGGTTTTATGGTGACATCTATGATTTTCATTCGCTCTGGAACTGGATACTTTTCAGTGCTCTTAGTAGCCATGAAGATATTCCTCATGGTGTCGTTGAGGGGGGTGAGTTCAGAACTCTTGAAAAAGCGTGACTTCTTTTTAGACTGGTTACTTCTTCCTGTGTTGCTTCTTCTCGGAATTTTGCCTGCCATAACTAAGACATATTTTCGCTTTTCACTCCTATTCATGGAACAATCACCTTTTTCCCTGCCAGATCTTCGCCTGGGCATGTAATCATGATTTGGAAATGAGGTATTTAAGCCTTCTTTCGAGAGAGACATCCCTTCGATGGGGTCATTTACCTGTAGTGGGGTTATGTCATTGAAACGATCACGCATAGGTATTCTAACTTTTCCATGGTCCAGGTTAACATGATATGTAGTTTTCTGAGTAAAATTCTCTCATTTAGCAGAAAATTCTGTCTCGTTCACATGATCCGCTTGAGCGAATGGAAGGTCAGTGGCACTTAGTGTGGCTTTTACGATAGTGGCCTAAATGACGAGCATCGACCCAATCTTCTTTATCACCGCGTCATTTGCAATAGTTATTTGACTCGTTAGCCCTATCATTGCTTCTTCCAATTCTCTCTTGCTTATGGCTGCTTCAACCTTTAATGGTTTCTCTGCTTCGGAATGGATGGTAGGCGATGTGATGACGTTGAAGACGCCGTCAAATTTGCCAGCAACTTCCTTTGGCATGTTCATGATTTCAAGCACAGTTTTTCTTAGAGAATCTCATCGGACCTTAATGGGGAGAAATGCAAATACGGCCCCATGGTGGGCGCCAAATGTTTTCACCAAAAAATGGCTTAGACACCAAAGGTACTAAAATTGTACTTCACCGATACGGTAAGAAAATAAATGGAGCCGTACTTAATAACAATTGAAACTAAAAATGCGAATAAGGAAAAATATAGACGAGATTTAGAGTGGTTCAGCCTTGTGCCAGGCCTACATCCTCTATGAAGATTACTTGCATTCTTAAAATGGAGATTACAAAATACACCAACTCTCTTTTTTCATACATATCTATATTCACTCAACATACTCTCATTTATACATATCAATCCTGGGATTTTATGAGAAAATGGTGGAGTTTGAGGAGGAGAAAGACGGATAAACGATTGAGAAGGAGGATGTCTTTGATTTTCCGATTACAAGGTTGTACTAGGCGCCATGGCCAAGCTGGTGATGAACCTTTGAATGGAGAAGATGGTTCGAATCTTTGAGGAATGATTGAAGATAGAATTTAGCAGCACTTTCTGGTTCAAAATATCATATCCCATTTATGTTGGCAGTCATGGCCTATTTATACGTGAGCCTCCCGAAAGAAGTGAGTTGAAGTTCATATATGTAAGTGACGGATCGTTTCAGCCGACAATTACCAAAACACCACTGCCTGGTTCTTGCCAGCTGTATCCAGCTGTCATGTGCGAGCAACTTTATAGGAGCGATCGTTTTGAGTAGTCGAGTGGGTGACTTTAGTCAATGCCCTTCGGGCGTGGCTATATCTGGCAATTGGTGAATAGTTATCTGATTCTTTTGATTGCGAAACCAGTGGGCGACTAAGATCATACTTATGGTCGAGCGACTTTATAAGAGCGGAGTATGGGACTGGAATCAATTCTTCTTTGTATCTTGCATGACTGACCTCCTTGGCTCAAGAACGTTCGTCGTTCACCGTCTTTGTACCGTGCCAATTTTCTGTGTGGCTGTGCTATATGGTTGCCCCTGCTTATGTTAGATGGACGACTTGTCTTGTTTTTGTATTCGAGCGGCTTCGTTCTGATGCGAACGACCGACCTTTGCCTCCGCGCCCAAGTCACGACTTGCATCTGGCTTTGGTTGAAGACATAGGCTCCTAAAATGTTGCAAATGCTTGTTTTGCAGTTCTAACCCAGGCTCGGTCTTTTAACGGATAAACACCCGTGTTAGTGCAGACTAATGTGTAACATGCAGTGTAATGTTCATGTAGTTATAATAAACACTTATGGACGTGGTGATGATTTCCAATTTTACAACTGAAGCGACCGTCATCGCTGACCGTTTTCTCAGCACCTGGATCGAATCATGAGTTTACATCGAGACTGGATCGGGAATCAGAGTTAAGGATTAGCGATTCAGTCACATGTCCACAATCCAATTTTATACATTATCTTATGTGTATGTCTGAATAGTCATTTTGTTATGGTGTTCGGATATGCAGTTAGTCAAAACGATAATTTAACAATGACGATGAAATTTTGGAATCGCACACGTGACTACAAAATTACGCAATACCAATCGTTAAAAAATCAGAATCAATCAAGTTCGACCAACTTCCCAGTCTGGTCACAAAACTCATGAGACAATCCAAAATTTTCAAATTTTTTAGGCTGAAAATTCTAAGTAAACGGATCTGTTTGTATCCCAGCCACAACACCACTAGGCTACGCCACCACCAGCGATCCTGTCCCTGGCCATCCTCAACCATCACCACCTTATGTTACCATTGCTTTCGGTCATCTCCATTAACAGAGACAACAAATCCACAAGACCTAAGTAAAATTGAGGGCAAAACCCTCCTTATAACAGTGATGGACAGTCAAAGGATGGTGAACTAAGTGCAGTTTTGATGGAACAGCGGTGGAGTGTCGGAGTTAGGTGGTTGATGGCAAAGTATTGGGAAACTTTTTCATCTTTGGAAAGCTTAAGTGGTGGATACGAAGTAGGTAGAAAAGGAGAAACAAAGGGGAATCCATATATTTATATTGAAGAGGGGAAGGATCCAACAAGCAAGCTTCAAAACTTGCGAAAATTGCCTAAAGGATCGGTATTGGCCCCTATATGGATCGGTATCGATCCCCGATCATATCTATTTCAAAACAAGGGAGAGAGATCGGTATTCACGAGCTCACACACTCCTGTATATGTAAACTTTCAAGACTCTAATTGTTAATGCAATCCTGAACCGGACATTAAGCGTGTACTTGTCAATATGAAACCAAACCTAACAACTCCAAAGTACATGTCTGATGCTCGAGTTCAAGTAAACTTTGAAAATTGACATATATGACCATATGCATACATTTACGTTATTCTACTTTCATTACGAAATCCGAGCATGTTGCACAAACTCATGTACGAGCATGTGAGTATGTACGCACTTCTTAACCAGCAAGCCGGAGACAGCTGATTTCTTGAATTGATATGAATTAGAGGACTACCTGACAAATTCAGATGATTTTTAGTCCAGATGGTCAAGTCCAATCAAAAATGAACCATCAAACAACACTGGAATCACACATTTATACCATCGAAGTTCAGCGAAACATTACAACTCTTCGAAAGCAACGTATCCCTTGGCCTACACAACTCAAAGGAAAGATCAAAATCATTCGATGAACACAGCATAGGGATCATCTTCGACATTAAGACTTGTTTAATTATTTCGATTCAAAGCACGTCCTATTTACACAAGATGTAATTTAGAGGGGGAGGGCAAGTGTTACACGACCTTTTAGCCCGGCTATCAGAAGCAATTCGGATTGGCATGACTTGATGATTGCAAAGCTAAACGATTTAGAAGTGTCACTCGAAGGCGTATAGATCAAGTCGAGATGATGTCATGCGATTCGGTACAACTCAATCAAATCATTGACATGCGGTTCGGTACAACTCCCCATCAGTGGTTGTTATGACTCCCGTATATCCAAACACTCAAGGATTGATAGGAATCCTTGATGGGGATCGATGTGAATCTCACTACCTCCAACTACTCAATCAAATCATTGACATGCGGTTCGGTACAACTCCCCATCAGTGGTTGGTATGACTCCACGCACTTCAACAACTTCACTACTCCCCAAGTTTAAAGGTTCGAACTCCCACATTGACCAACCCGATTCGCACCAAATCAAACCCAAAGACTAAGGAAATCATGAAGAGACTGCCCACTAGAACCGATCACCAGAAAAATAAGTGTGGGAATCGGTACCAATCCACACGCCTTGTCTTCTTGGATCTTGAACCACCTATACTTCTTATATTTCGAATCATGGATTTCCAGCGTAAAATTTAACTATAAATAGCTTTGTTTTCAACAGAATATGGATATTTCGACATTCTAATTATATTGTACTATCTTACTGGGCAGTCTTACCGACTCTGCATTATACTTAGTGAATTCCAACAATAAAGTGATTGAACTTGCAAAGTGGACGTAGGCCGATTTACGCCGAATCACTATAAGTCGTTTGCCTCCTTTTTTTTTACTGCATTTCAATTACTTATTACTCATTTTTCATTTATTTTAATTTAACATTTGTAGAACTCGTTGGATGTCATGTCAAATTTCGATGTCAACAAATAGAATGTGAAAACAAAATTGAATAAGCTAGGTGAAGTAGATTAAAGAAAAAAGGTCGACTGGATGTCAAGGGGTATCTCAATAACAAAGACTTGATTTTACTGAAGTCGTTGTGCAAATCGTTGCACGCATGTACACATTAAGGATGGTCATGGCACTTGTAGCACGGAAAGGAGGGAACATCTTACAACTGGATGTTAAATCTGCATCTGTACATAGAGAATTGAACGAGGATGCATACATTGACCAACCAATGAGGTTTGTAATAATCAAACACAACTAAACAAAATAAAGACCTCAATGGGAACACAAAAACAGATGCGTATAAGAAACCAATAAAGATAATAAGCTGAATTTTACTAAAACCCGAAGTACGCATACAAAGTATCATTCATTTCAAATGCAAGATACAGGTGAGATTAAAATGCAGCTACAAATAAATCAAACTCTTGAAGCAGTAGGTTCCGACCATAAACCAACCAACAAAAACCAGATATAAACCGAGCAAGAAGAGTATGAAATTCGAACCACCAAATAGTAGCCCAAAAGAAAATACTATAGCGAAGGGTAACAAAGATTTCACCATTGAACTCTTGCTCACCCAAGTACCTTTGAAGAACATTAATATTGCCAGATTCACTACATTCCAGTTTTGAAGACCGCTGTATGCCATTCTGTTTAAGTTATTTGCTACAAATGAGTGACAGTTGCATGTCAGCAGGTTGTAATTTCTATGTTGGTATTCCTGTGTGCTTTTAGTCAGCGCATCATCCCATGAAGTGAGTTCACCAGGTTCTTTGAGGTAGCTGTTTAACATATGGATCTGCACATGATAATAGCACAGGTTTAGTATTCGTATTTGATATTTGTTTCATTTTCCATTATGTGCAATTAACTTCATTTCATGGAGTTGAGATAATTGCTTTAAAGCACCAAAAAGTTCATTTTCATATGTTAATTGTGTAGGCAAACACAGAAAAAGGAACAAAAAGTAGATCGAAAATGCGCTATCACTTCACACGGCAGGTACATTTTTACATTGTTAAAAAATAGACGACGTTACAAGCAAAAGTTGAACCATTGCTATAAAACCTGTTACATTTACATAAATTATAAAGGACCAGCTTATATTTCCATAAATTATAGGGTCACAATGTTTGCATTCATTAAGTAAAAGGTATAGTATTTTGGAAACGAATCAGGGGAAAAGCATAATTTCCGCTTAATGTAATTTACCATGGCAAAAATTCAAATTGAAAACAAAGCTACAGACTTAAACATAAACCATGTACAAGTATTAATATTGTTTGCCTCTTTTAGGGGGAAAATTCATGCAGGGCTAGCATAGTCTAGAGGAACAAAGGCCCACTCTGACGGTCATGACGCACAGCTGTAGATAGGCCCCAATGTATTGGTTTAAAGGGTGTTGGAATTTTGTCAACGATATGAAATCTGAAAATTTTACTTAATATTCAATTTCAAAAATTAGATTTATTGATGCTTCTCTTTTTCCTATTTATAGCTGTTATTTTGATAGTATTAATCAGGGTTGTTAAAACGGCCACTTTTTTATTTGTCTCAGACCCCCCCCCCCCCCCCCCCCCCACCAACAAACCAAAAAAAAAAAAAAAAGAACTGAAATAAAGATGCTCAAACCTTTTCCCTGCTTAGCTGCATGTAACGGGCCACTGCACCAAAAGTGAAATTATCAACACATACAAAATTAGGCCCAGCAAAATCCAGGATGATTCCATCCTCTCTGCAAATACCCATATGTCCAATGAAAGGAATGAACCAAGATATCAATGGAAGTGGAGTCCATACTATGCAACATGGAAAACGTGACCTTGCTGGATCAATTGGTTCAAGTGGGAAAGGTTTGTTCACCATCATCTCATTATCATATGCTTCTTCTGATTCGGCAGGCATCTCACCTAATATTTGAAAAGATGAAGGAAACTACAATGTAACCGCAATAAAACTTAATAAACTAGATATAAAGGCTGAGTGTGATTTAAGCAATGTAGAATTTGTCAGTTTCAACTTAATTTACATTATCAGCTGCTTGCCTAAAAAGGTTTAGCACTATACAACCTTTTTCCAGCTGATATTAAAACATTACATGATTATCAGCTGCAAATTTTTGCAACGTGTTAGAATTCTAGTTGGTCTGGAGGGGCAATCAAATATGATACTATCATTCTAAAACAACCAATAAGAGATGTACAAGATTAAGAAGTCGATTATATCTGAAACAGGCACTTAATACAATAACATATAGGGCAATATACATTGCTCATTTCCCACTTGTAACTACTTAAATACTTGCATAACGCGATACGTATGGGGTGCGGGGGTACGTGGGGATACGGCGAAGTACGTATGGGGTGCAACACGAGGCGTATCCCTGTATTTCATGGAAGGAGTGCGGTTGGGTGCGGAAAAGAGGGTGCAGGAGCAGTGTTAAACCCTAATTTGAGCGAGAAAGAAAGAACCCGAAAAGCAAACGGTTAAAGAGTATCGATTATCACAAATTTTCTTTTGCGTCTTTCAACGATCTTTAACGGTTTTCTTCAGCAATCTTCAGCTTCCAATCGACAGTCACTTCATCAGGCGATTGATTTTCCCTAATTTTTTCTCTACTGTCGTTGTTCTTTTTTTTTAGGGTATGCACGCTTTTTTTTTTCCCTCTCGCGAGAGATGATGAAGTCTAATTAACTGGATGGACTTTTTTTTTTGGGTTTCGGCTTTCCTGTTTTTTTGCATCCGATAAGTTCTCTTTGTGATATATAAATATTGCACACATCAGACAAGCTTAAATTTGTTTTGGCTTCCTGTCATGTTTAGACTGTTGTTGCGTAAGTCCACAACTCCACATCAAACAAGACGTAAAATAAAACAATTGTAAATTATGTACCATTAGCCATTACTATTCAAAGCGTGAAAAATAAAATATTGAATATGATAAAATAAGTACCATCGGACAAGCAGTCCGCAACAGTACTACAACAGTTAAAGACTTTGCACCTTGGTAATAGTGGTGTGGGTTCGAAAATCGGAATGACATGCTAAGAGCTTACCATGTGCATACGCTAAGATCAACCACTTAAGTGGTGCTCGCGGACTAGGCTAGGTGCACTACGGAGGGTTTTACAACTCTCGTCGGTTTCCCTCCTGAACAAATTCAAAAAAAAAAAAAAAAAAAAAAAAAAAAATCAGACAAGCATGTAAAACAAAATATGTACCATCTGACAAGCATATAAAACAATATATAATATACTTTTAATATTTGCCGTATTCCTCCACACTCAAATCCTCATATTTTTGAATTTGTCGAATTCTTGTATCCTCGTATCGTGCACCCGCATCCGCTCACCAATGCTTCCTAGCTTGTATAGGACTCTTTCTCCACACAGACTTTGTTCTTATTTGAGATAGAAGAGCTCTTAATAGAAAGCTATGTGATCAGACATGAGCAGTCTAATTATCTTTGCTCCCTCCATGATAAATCGAGCATGCACTTTCAGATTCGAAATATATTCTCTTCAAGTAAGTCTCGACAGTTCAAGCTTTCTAACACTTTGGAATTCAATTGTCAAATTATTTTTTCCCCCAAGATCTTACATCTCAAATTCTGCTTTTAATTTCAATTTTCACTTAAATCAATTTCAACTTTTTCCTTGAAAGCGGTTAACATATCAGCCAAATACGAGCAAATACACACAGTTACTGTTCTTTGAATGATTGAAATAAACGTAAGCAGCTTTGATGCTACGATCAAAACCAGGTGAAAACGTAAAAGAATCAAACAATTTGTACCACTGTCTAGACGGCTGGTTAAGTCCATAAAGAGACTTCTTCAATTTACAAACCCAATATTTTTCCCACTTGTGACAAATCATTGTGATTGCTTTATATAAATGGTCTACTTCAAATCACCATGCTAGAAAGCAGTCTTCACATTAGGTTGGTTCAAATCCATGTCACGACTAACAACTATGGCAAGTAAAATCCGAATTGAGGTATGCCTACAAAAGCAAAAATCTCGTCATACCTCATTCTCTTCCTCTATTAAAATCATATTGCAACTAATTTGACATTGTATATTCCATCGTCCTTGACCTTGAACACCTATTTGCAACTTATGGCTCGACTTTCCTAGGGTGATAGTATCACATCTCAAGTCTTATTCTTTTTCAAAGACTCTTAACTCCTCTTTCATTGTACAAACCCACTTCGGGCTATCACTTGACTTCATGACTTCTTCAATGTCAAATGGTGCATCCGGAACGTACCACAAAAACGATTGAATTCAAGTTAAATAAATTTTGAATAACTATTTTAGGTTCTTCATTTCAAAAAGAATAATAAAAAACAAAAAGATTCAACCACTTATTTTATCCATGTCTGGATGTTGATACTTTAATTGTAGCAGGAACATACCACCATAAGTTTATTTCTTGGTGGCTTACTTTTGAGAGGAAAAAAAAAACAATTGTTCATAATATAGTTTTTGGTTTTGTTAATAAATTTGGTATAAAGAACACAATTGTTTTTTATGTATATTAAATAGTGGAAATTAGGTTGAGGGCTTCTTTTTTTAGGATAATTAGTTTTAAAAGACAATACTTCTGAATAGTAAGTTTTAAGGATAATTTACGGAAAAAAGATTATTTCCTATATCTTTCTAAGTTATACAGGAAAATGAAATTTTCATTTATCATTTTTCTACATAATTGAAAATGATAAATCCATTTTTTTCTCTGTAAAATTATCCTTAAAATTAATTTTTCAAAAGCGTTGCCCTTAAAACTTGTTACTCTCAACAAATAAGTTCTTTAAGTGAAAATATTCTTTAATAGGTTAAATTTCTTACTTAAATTTCTGTCTACATTATCTATACAAATAGCTTCTTTCTAAAAAAAAAAAAAAAAAAAATCTTTATGATTATTATTATGCAGTCAAAGTTATATAACTTCAAATGAATGCCAACTGTTAAATTTGAATTATCTGGAGAAGATAATATTTTCACAAAATTGGATGAGCTTGTGGGAGATCGAATTATTTTTAAAATTGAAATGTTTGGAATTGAGAATATATATTTTAGTTCGATTTGAATGGGTTGTGGGCCAGAATAATTTATATTGAGATTAAATCCAATGGACTAGATCACTTAGCATTAGAATTGAATAACTCCATTTTTATTTGATAAAAATAGTTATTCATTATCGATTTATGGCTGCAATCAAATATTTGTTAAAATATTACAAAGAAATAACAACTGAATTTCTTAGCATATTAACAAGTATATTGTATTGACTTATTCTTCTATTTCAAAATTCAAAAAAGAATATATATTTTAGCTTAATTGGTAATTCACTTTCAAATCGGTCAAAATTGTTAAGTTGTAAAAAGTATCATATACAAGATACAAATTTTAATGAAAATGGATATAAGCTAATACTATTATGAATCGAATTTATATCTAAAACGAATTTAATCAGTCCAAAACCGGAAAAAGGTAATTTTCATGTGATACTATTATACAAAAAAAAATTATATCTACACTTATTAAATATGTTTGTTCGTTTGTTTATTTTGTACAGTCCTATAATTTATTACAAGAAAAAATGATAAGTTATTTACGTTATGGCGCATTTTCCCCCCAAAAAATACATACAATCTCTTGGATCATTGGTGTAAGATACAAAAATGGTTAAGATTTATGAAATATTGTGAAATAGGGAAACCTGTTGAGCCATAGGTTCAGCCGCCCCCGTATCCTCCCAATACCCATATTCCCCTGGTTGAAATAGTAAATTTAGTGTGTTTTGAGTTTGGCAGTGGTTTGAACACGTTAAATCAAACAAATTGTTTCATATTGGTCGGTTTGGTTCAATTGTAAAGTTAAATTGTTCTAAATAATAATTATATTCAGTATTGATTCGACCAGACTAACCACTCTTTTACTAAACTATCAAAATTAAGTAACATTTCAATAATTATTTAAATTGGTTTAGGAACTAAAATATTTTTTATATGCCAAGTCAATTTGCAATTATAAACTTAATAACTAAACAAAACACTTCAGTCATAAATTCATATTTTATTTTCAAGTGCGTTGAACTGTCCAATCATTATGCATGAAACATTGTTTTAGACTGGTTAACCCAAAAAACCAATTGAACCGACCAAAATTTATCCAGTCGGTATTGTTTGGTATTAATTCTTTCGATTTTACTTCACTTTAATATTTTGTATAGTGATTTAATAATTAAAAGTGGTATTATAATGCAAGCCCAATTACAAACAATATAAGGTTTAGATGCATTTAAAAGAATATAGGTGTAACTAATAGTGTGAAAAAGCTTCAATTTGCAGAATCGTTTGCCTCCCTGCAGTAAGGAAAACCTCCTTGCGGTTTGTTTGATAAAATAAGTAAAATAGGAAAATATAGACCTTTTCCCCATCTCAAATGATGTTTATTAATTAACGCTTGTTAGCTGATATATTTCTTATTATTTGCAATCTTAGAATTTGCTGCATATAAGAAAATCATCGTTTACCATTTTTTATGCATTTTATAACACAGTTATAGAATTTGGAATCCTGGTTGTAAAATTAGATAAGTTTAGACTCTGCACCTTGTTTAAATTGAATGTTATAATAAAAGTAAAAGAGAACAAAATTGTTTTGATATGAACCCAATTTGAGGAAATAATAATGTATTGCTAATAAGAACTGTTATCATGCAAGCCTAATACCAAAAAAAACATATTGCATCTAGATGCATATTGTTTTCAAAGCATTAGGAATACAGCGGTAGAGAGAGAAAAAACTACAGATGACAAAAGTGATTTTGCTTCTACAAATGCACCACCAACCATGTTAATATACTTTACAGTTGGCTAGGATATATGAAAGTGGAAGTTAAAAACAAATTGACAAGGCCTAAAGCCTGAAACACATATATTTCCATTACCAAGTAAATTACAATCGATGAAAAGTCTTAAAGTAGGTCGTAATAGTAACAATATGTTGCGATTTATATGTTGAAAGCCATCATGTAAAGAAGTTAAGAATGCTAAAATTAACGAAACATGTCCATCATCTTTTGGTTAGAACTCATAATTCGTAAAATCAAACCTAAGTTTCTTTATCATGAAACACAAAAAGGTACAGTATCATATTGGGAGTTTTGAGTTCAGTAAACTTTAATGTAACAGTCGTGAGGGAATTGACTTGATATCAAAGTAAATCAAACAAGTGTATTCCAACTGTTCATGGTTTCAGCCTTTCAGACAAACGAAGTAATTAAGTATATCACCATACAACAAAGTGATCTTACAACATCCATACATAATTATATCATCATACGAATACATTGGATCCCTTCATGCAATGTGAGTTGTGATTGGAAGTTTTATGACACTGGACCCTAATAAAATAGGGTAACAAACTTGTGGAAATGCCATAACAATAAAGTAATTAAGCATATTCTACTTCTATAAACTGGAGTCGTCTACAATTTCACTGAATCCATACCATCTAACACAAGTGGGGGCACATGTTACTATTTTGTTAAGAAAACACAAGATTATCGCGAATCTACAACAGAACTACAACTGGAACCGAACAAACATTAATTGGATAAGACTGAATACGAAACTGGAATCTAGTAATATAAATCAAACAAAAAAGAATAGCATACCAAAGGGTTTGATGCAGATGCAGAACCTTTCTTCAATTTGTTAGCCGCTGACCTCGAAAATATTCAATTGACTTCTAAGTTAACTGCACCAGATCCTCTAAGTTAACTGCACCAGATCCTCTAAGTTAACTGCATCAGATCCTATGCTATAATTCACGTTAAACTGTTAATTAAAATTGCTGCTGATTAGTTCAGAACTAATCGGGGAAGCAAAGTGGGGAGAAAAACGAGAACGAAAGAAAAAGGCTCTTTGAAGTTGGGTAATGTCAGCAACACTCCAACGGATGGAAGCGGACAACTCAACGCAAAAACAGATCGGATGGAACGGAGATGTGGCCAAGCTGTATTCTATTACAGACGAAAACGGACCAAACACCATACAGCCTACCGAGCCGGACAATGGACTGTCATGTTCGATATAGCCTTGAATAATAGAAAAACATCGAATATTTTAGATCGGACCGAACACTGGTGTGTCCAAGCTTTGTCTTATAAGAGTATCGTACGGACACGGACCGGACACCAAATAGCATCGGACCGAGCCGGATAACGGACCGTCCTATCCAATATACAACCCTAGCCTCAATGTTTCTTGTTTTCAACTTGCATTTGATGGTCCTTTATAGATTTTCGGACTTAAAACACATCCTGATGAATATTGTAGTTGGTACGTCTAAACCTTATTGAACTTCAAGCGAATCCCCCTTATTCAAATTTAAAGTGTAATTAACAGTGTTTAAAATTTATCAACTATTAAACTAAAAGGCAAAAATTAAAATGTATTATAAAATAAAATAAGAACGGGAATATATTAGGCAAAGATGACATTTTACATTAAATCAGGTATCAATACAACGTAAAGAAACTCCTTATTTATTTATTTATTTATTTATTTATTCGAAGATCGGTAAACTGCCTCGTTAGAAGCTTATGCTAGAAATCGGCGTGAAGTCTAAACAAGAAAAAAGAGTGCGGTGCTTTATTGACAACTCATCAATAAAAGATACAGAAAATTGTACAAATAGGCAAGCAAAACAACATCATATACATGCTGCCTCAACCCATGAAAAAAGATAAAATATGATCAAAACCAGGCTCAAGTGAAAACCGACTATATAACATTGGCCATCCAACAAAGAACACATGCCCCTCCAATAGTACAGAACAAAAAAGACAACGTCCACTCCAAGATTAAATAGATCTTATCTTCGTTTTCCCCAAATTACTCAACTCTGAAAGTTCGAAAGCTAGCCTTCATCCAAGCCGTCAATACCCCATCTTCTTACTTCAGTTGCTCTCGTCTTCTTCTTGGATTTTCTCAGCAAATATTTGATGTCTAATTCCAACAAATCTGTAACAACCCAAATTTTTGACCGTTCAAATCGACCATAAACCACACATGTCGACCTAAACAAATCGCAAATGCAGGTAGTTATTGGGAAAAAGAAGAAAAAGAAAGAAAGAAGGGAAAAACCAAATCACAGAATCTCACAGCGGAAGGACAACATATAATAAATAAATAGCAGTTAAAGCAGTTGAAATGTATACATTGGTTATAACATTCAAATGAATATCAGAGTTACATATACATACAGATGTACATGATAAGCAGCGGAAATAAATGCAGTGGTTAAACCATACTCATAATAGATATATACGCCAAACTTCGTCTTCGTCCTCCAAGGCAAGGAAATCTTCGCTAACTGCAACATCTGCTGACCCGAGCGTATTGCATAAAAAGAAAACACAACAAACACTCGGATCAGCACTAAATCATCTCATATTAGTCAAATCAAAATACGAAATAACATCAGTATCATGGGTGCAGTAACTCAAGAGATGTTACGGGATTTTCCCCATCTCTCGAGGATCCGTTAAACTAATATCTATATAATAATACGCTATTATTATAATGTCTATTCAGTAAAGTATAAATACTGAAAATAGCGTAAGCGGGATTACCATATTACCCTTACGCCGTTTATAGGCATCAACAGTCTATACAGTACCGTAAATTCACCGTACTGGTGTTATCAGAGGGCACTCCATAGAAGGCAATGCTAAATCAAAATCGTATGGGGCTCGATACGGATATATATATGACAAGGCACTCGAGGCAATGCCCAGGGTAGGATTCTACCAATTGCACTCCCGGACCGGTGGTAACGCATAGCAGCCACTACCGCCCACCTCGGAACACACTCCCAAAGTCATAAATGGGCCCAAATCATCATTATCATCATAGTCATAGAAATAGTATCGAAGGAGTGGGTCCGATCAAAGGTGCTACCTCAATTAGTCACGGTATAGCTCCTGTTTTAGTCATTTTAATTCTGACCCGAAGGTCAGGGCTATTTCGTTCCGTTCATCTCCTTCGCTTCACAACCACCTCCAAGTCATCATAATCGATTCTGGATACGTCAATACATTCACAGAATACGTCAAACGTTCATGGTTGTCCAAGTGGTATCGACACTGACAGAGAGTATGCATTATGTCGACTCCGGTCTCTTTAACAACCAGCGCTTACATCTTTTCACATCGGTTGGTTCTTTTATATTTCAAAGGTTCGCTTTCATACCAAAATATCATATTCAGTTCGAACCAATCTGTATTCAAAATATAGAATATAGTTTCATATTGAAATATCATAAATCATATCATATTCTCATACTATAATGATATAGTATTTCAAATAGGTTTATATTCAAATAGAATATATTTAATCTCAAACGATTTCAACTTATCACAATCGATTCATATTCAAATAGAATATATTCTTCCATACTTACTTTCAATCCCTTAGGAGATAAGTTAATATTTAGTAGAATAAAATCCGTCTTCCATATTTGAAATGGGTTGAAATCGATTCAGAAATAAAGCTTATATTTCAACTCCATTTGAACCAGCGGTTCAAACCCAAGCATTTCCACTCGGAAGGAATTTATAATTTCAAATACTTGTAAACTAATGTTGTATAAATACTAATACTAATAATAATAATAATAATAAATTTTGTATAAATAAATAAATATATAGATATATATAGAATATAAAAATTTGAAATAAAACAGTAGTTTAAATATTATATATATATATATACTTAAAAATAAGGTTTACTAGAAAAATTTAGAAATGATACATAAGGAAAAATTATTTGAAATATCATAGTGATAAGTGAAAGTAAGTAATAAATTTAAAGGAAGAATAATTATTTGGAATTAAATACATAAATATTATTTAAATAAATTTCTCTAATCAAAATCTTTCCTTCCTTCCAAATTCAGATACTCGAATTTATCCTCCGATCTCAATGGAGTTCATTAAATTCCCTATCTCGTTTCAACCTTGCTCAACAACTATTTGGTTTCAAGAGAAAAATATATTTGAACTGAGTTAAAAAAAATCCCAGACACCCTTGATTCCCACATTTTCCCAAATTTGATTCCCTAAGAACGTATTTCCTTCTAATCCAAACTCTTATTTTGGAAAGATTTTTTTCCATATTCAAATTCCAATTTAAAATAATTTCCACTTAAATTTTGGAAAATTTCCTTGAACCCTTCTTAATTCAACATCCCAGCTCAGGATTTTTAAAGAATTAAATTGTCGAGTATGGGTACGTTCATTTAAATGGACAAATTCTATCAAACAAAATATCAAATATTACAATCATTTAACCAACCGATGTCTATATATAATTATTTATTAAATGGCCAAGTGATTTTAAATTTAAATTTCTCGATACTTCAGGAATGGATCTATCATTTCAATCCAAATCAGGGTCACAGGTGTATATCATTTCAACCTGTGTTCTTAATTTATTTTATCGATCAATCCCTGGTTTATTAGATGCCCGTAACATCAAGGTGAGAAATTGGGACTGATCGTCAATGAACATACACCACTATGTACTGAATAAATGAACAGCTCAAATAATATTCTTCAACAGTCAAACCAACTAAGGCATCCATCACATCATTCCATTCAAACAGTAAACTGAGTCATATTACTGATTAACAAGTGCTGGATTTTAAATTAGAATTTTAAATTAAATTTAAATAACTAATTATCAATTTTATTTGCATGTTAACACTTGCATGTCAAATTTAAATCAATCATCCATCAAACAACACAACCATGCAACCAAATTCACTTCATAATTTAATTCAATAAATATGGAAATAATTTAGTATTTCGTAAGTGAGAAATCACTTACGTTTGGGTCTTTTGGTGATCGTACGTCCAACCATAGCCCAAAATTTCACAGTCTCAGAACGCAGCCTGGTTAGTGCCAAAACGTCCGCAATTTCGCCACGATCCCAACGCGACAAACCGTGTCCAAATCCGAGTTAAAACGAAGAAGTTATCAGCGTTCAACCATTTGAATTATAAATATATAGAAATTAATAAATAAATTCCTCACCCCTTAAGAATCTGACACGTCAGCGCTTCAACCCTTCTTCCCGCTCACCAGTCCCGTTGCTACAGTAGGCCACGCACGAAACGACCCATCAGCGGTGAACTTTGACCGTGATTTCCTCAATACTCCGACCACGGTTTGAACCCTAACCACCGGCAATTCGAAGGACTCCCCGCGGAGCACCTCCAGGTGGTGACGCCATCCACTCCGATGGACGGAAACTCCTCTGCCGTCAGCAATACCGAAAGGAAAAAAACAACCCTACAACTCGAATTCCGACCACTACACCGACTTCTAGACAAAACCGACACCACCATTGGATTCGTATGCATCCCCTCCACAATACCCACTTCTTGATTTCACCGATCTACTGCCAAATCAAAAACCCCTAAAATGAAACCTAGGGTTTCGAAAATTCAAAGCTTTGACCGCGATTTCCGACCACTACAGGCCATGCATGTCGAAACTGAGAACAGATCTGGGCTCTACTCATCGAGGGCTTCAATTTGATATATAATATGATATGGTTTTTGAGAGATTTTATTTTGAGGTGAATTTTGTTTTTAAATTAAGATTTAAAATTTTATTTCTGCCATTAATGATGAATTTGATGAGGAAAGGTATATGTAAATGAAAATGGCTGATATGTGAAGGAGGGGAAATTTATTTATATGCAAAAGGAGGCCCAACTCAGATAAACACCCTATTATCAGCTTACAAGGATCTCGCTCACAACTTCTCTCGTACGGTCAACCGGTAAGTCGGATTTCAACGCAATTTGAAATCTTATCATAATTCACTGTTCCGGTTCTGATGGCGCCAGTTTCGTCGAATTCCGAGACAGTCGTCAAAACCGTTAAATTCTACAGTTAATTAATTAAATAAATATTCAATTATTCGATTAACTGTTTTAAATTCAAATTTAAATATTTATAAATTCAAATTTAAACCAAATTATAACTTAAATAAATTCTATAAACTTATTTCACAATTTTTAAGTTCCATATTTGATTATATTTCAAATTTGAAATTTGATTTTCAAATTAAATTTAAACAAATAAAAATCCATTGTTTAACAATTCAAATCTGAATTCCTTTTTAACTTAAATATTTCAAAATCCCACTTAACTCAAATTACAACTTAAATAAAGTTTATAAATCGATTTCACAAATTCTAAGTTCTCAAGTTTGGTTATTTAAAATTTCTGCTTTGAATTCCAATTATTATTCACAACTTAGAATTTCACCATTTTTAATTTAAATTTGAATTCTACCTTTAAATTAACCACTCAAATTAAATTTAATTATTTAAATATTAAATTCAAATCATAGTCTTATTAAATAGAACTAAAATCTGAAACTCTATTTATACTAACTTCACATAATTACCAACATTTAAATCCAACAAAATTTGATTTTTCTTAATATATTACAATTTATTTAATTTAAATTGGAATTCAAATATACTGAAATTTTTGGGATGTTACATTCTCCCCCACTTAAAAATCTTTTCGTCCTCGAAAAGAGAACGAAACGATATTAAACACATATCCATTTTAAACCCATACCTAAAATAAACTTTATAAAATAAGTTACATAGTTGTAAACCTATGAAATTTCCTAACTCCCGAAATCACGGAAAATTTCGGCAGCATCTCCCCTGTACGGAGAGCCCCGGGAAAAATCCCGATACATATATCAACCCAAAACATACATCTCATCATCGATGAGGCATCCCAAAATGGGGAAAATTCATATATTAAACCACCAAAACTTTGTAACACATTTACATACCTTTCTCTAGCGTTTATTTGCATTTTTATTTACCTTAGCGTTTAGCGTTTTTCGCAAGCGAGCTCCGAAGCGTAGCACGACTTCCTTACACCTGCTACATACTCACATATACGTCATAATCAAACATATATCAATAAATAGCAATTGTATACAACTTAGACAACATATATTGAGTATTTCAACTACCAAACCACGATATTCATAACAGGCCAGCGAAAAATTTGAGTCTAACAACCCCTTAGACGATGGAATTTGACTAAGACACACTAGGAAAAAGTTGTAGCATTTGTTTCAGGCTTTCCGGATTGTCCGGGTTCGTCGAATTCGGATAATCCGTTTGAAAGTTATGACAGTTTAAGTGAAGGCGAACGCCTCAGCCCATACACTGAAATATGCAGATCTGAGTTGTTCAACCCAGTTTTTAACCCTTTAGACATCAGAATTTGACTTAGAAATTAAGAGAAAGTTTTAGTTTACATTCTGGCCTTACCGAATTGTACTCACACATTAAATTCCGACGCTCCGATAGAAAGTTATGGTCAAAACAAGGTTGGTATACGCTTCAGATTTTTTTATTTTCTGCGCGCTAAACTACAACTAATACTTGGATTTCAACCTAATAAACCTGAAAATTAGACAGGGCTCCATTAACAAAAGTTTTAGTTCAGTTTTCGATGTTTCCAAAAAGTCCGGAATTGTTAAATTCCGATCATCCGTTCAAAAGTTATCGTCATTCTCGTTTCAGCTTATCGAATATTTCAGGTTCCTGCATAAACATTGATTTATTCCATTTCAAGTTCAAACTTTCCGGTTTCAAAGATTTAAGCCAAGATTAACCATCTAATGAATTATCATTTCATTATGTTTGAGTTTTGTTTACCCTTTATCGCTTAAGTATACCACGTTCATTTCACTTGCATTAAGCGAGTTTCATTTTATCTATTCATATTATGCCATCATCTATCTTACTCAAGTTCGTTCCATATCCTTCATAATTCATGTTTAAAATAATATTCGATGTATCTTCCAATGAGGTTTAACCATTTAAAATTTCTATGACCTCATTTCATGTTTACACAAATCCATCGAGAGTGGTTTCATCAAATTCGGAAACCGTTTGCATGATTTCCACTTTTAAGCTTATATATGTATATATTAATAAATTATATATATAACTACATATATATAAATTCCATATTTTAACTTTCAGTTTATTTCACTTGCTCGCTCGATTTGTTTAACTTCGAATCCATATAAATGGATTAAGGTTCGCTATGGTTTATATAAATCATTCTATTTCATCCTGTTTATTCAACTTCCTTAACTTACATAACATTAGTTGCTAGTGCAAATCAAATTGTTCTCACTCAATCTAACCATTCACATGAATTCTAAACAACTCATTAAATTCCTTAAGTTGATTTCCTAAAATTTGAATCCATCGAACTCTGAAAGCCGTTTGTAAATTTCTATCTTGAAGAGCTTATATATTAATAAAATATATATAAATTCCATAGCGCTATTTCTAAATTTTAATTTAGTCATAACTTACCATTTATAAAGTGAAAACTAAATTTCTTACATTCATTAGAAAGATATGGTCAATTCGATCCTAGAGTTTCTCGTTTTATCCAGTTCCGACTTATATTGAATTTTATATATTTATTCAAAGTTAGAAATCGAATTTTCGGACTACCGCGCCATTTCAGGCTCGAAATATAAATTTTATAAATCTCGAATTCAAATTTCGCTTTAAATAGATTTATAGTTGTTATTAGTTGAGATAAACTCAATACTCGATTCCGGGTTTTCAAATCAGGTTTAAAATAACATACATATATACTTATATAATTTATAAAAAAAAAAAACTTACCATATAAAATTTTAAAACCAAATCTTTGGTCATCAAAACTCAAAATTTAAATTCTGGTTTTAAATTCAAATTCATCCTTCAAATTTTATATATTAATACCTTTATATGAAGTTTATACTATATGGAGTTAAATTCAAAATCCTTTGTCAAACTGATTTTATAATAATCATTGAGTGGTCTCTCTCCCACTTAGACTCTTCGGAGTAACATCGATAATGTGTGCACTCATTACCGATATCGTTTCTAAGGTCCAAGGAGGGATTATACCACTTTGGAATAATCTTTAAAACCATTTCTTTTCGATCATACCTAAAATATAGTATTATTTAAAACTTTGGCAACTATTTCCAAAGATACCCCAGGATCAAGTTTCAAGTTCATTTATATTTAAATCTCAATCTTTCTCACCAAATTTTATTTTGGATATCATTTCATTTTCAAATTGTTCTCATAGATCATTTGAATTTTCCTTATAAAATTTATTATCGAATCAACCATATTAGGTAATAGCCTAAAATTACCACCTACTAAAACGATTTCACATATACTTGAACCAATATTATATTTGATATATAAGTATTTAGAATATGAATGAAAACCATATTATGTCGATCCATCCTGTTCGATTATTTATAAATTCCTATCGATACGATGGCGTCCCATATATCAACCAGAACCCATAAATATTCAACAGAACAAGCCAACACAATAAAAACCATTTTTATAAAATACAAGTACGCTCTCTCATATCGCTCAAACTCATTCTAGGGCGTTTCTAACCCCATCTCTAATGAGTAAATTCCCAACAGAGCCAAGGTTGTCGCCAACCATCGCTCTGATACCAACTGTAACAACCCAAATTTTTGACCGTTCAAATCGACCATAAACCACACATGTCGACCTAAACAAATCGCAAATGCAGGTAGTTATTGGGAAAAAGAAGAAAAAGAAAGAAAGAAGGGAAAAACCAAATCACAGAATCTCACAGCGGAAGGACAACATATAATAAATAAATAGCAGTTAAAGCAGTTGAAATGTATACATTGGTTATAACATTCAAATGAATATCAGAGTTACATATACATACAGATGTACATGATAAGCAGCGGAAATAAATGCAGTGGTTAAACCATACTCATAATAGATATATACGCCAAACTTCGTCTTCGTCCTCCAAGGCAAGGAAATCTTCGCTAACTGCAACATCTGCTGACCCGAGCGTATTGCATAAAAAGAAAACACAACAAACACTCGGATCAGCACTAAATCATCTCATATTAGTCAAATCAAAATACGAAATAACATCAGTATCATGGGTGCAGTAACTCAAGAGATGTTACGGGATTTTTCCCATCTCTCGAGGATCCGTTAAACTAATATCTATATAATAATACGCTATTATTATAATGTCTATTCAGTAAAGTATAAATACTGAAAATAGCGTAAGCGGGATTACCATATTACCCTTACGCCGTTTATAGGCATCAACAGTCTATACAGTACCGTAAATTCACCGTACTGGTGTTATCAGAGGGCACTCCATAGAAGGCAATGCTAAATCAAAATCGTATGGGGCTCGATACGGATATATATATGACAAGGCACTCGAGGCAATGCCCAGGGTAGGATTCTACCAATTGCACTCCCGGACCGGTGGTAACGCATAGCAGCCACTACCGCCCACCTCGGAACACACTCCCAAAGTCATAAATGGGCCCAAATCATCATTATCATCATAGTCATAGAAATAGTATCGAAGGAGTGGGTCCGATCAAAGGTGCTACCTCAATTAGTCACAGTATAGCTCCTGTTTTAGTCATTTTAATTCTGACCCGAAGGTCAGGGCTATTTCGTTCCGTTCATCTCCTTCGCTTCACAACCACCTCCAAGTCATCATAATCGATTCTGGATACGTCAATACATTCACAGAATACGTCAAACGTTCATGGTTGTCTAAGTGGTATCGACACTGACAGAGAGTATGCATTATGTCGACTCCGGTCTCTTTAACAACCAGCGCTTACATCTTTTCACATCGGTTGGTTCTTTTATATTTCAAAGGTTCGCTTTCATACCAAAATATCATATTCAGTTCGAACCAATCTATATTCAAAATATAGAATATAGTTTCATATTGAAATATCATAAATCATATCATATTCTCATACTATAATCATATAGTATTTCAAATAGGTTTATATTCAAATAGAATATATTTAATCTCAAACGATTTCAACTTATCACAATCGATTCATATTCAAATAGAATATATTCTTCCATACTTACTTTCAATCCCTTAGGAGATAAGTTAATATTTAGTAGAATAAAATCCGTCTTCCATATTTGAAATGGGTTGAAATCGATTCAGAAATAAAGCTTATATTTCAACTGCATTTGAACCAGCGGTTCAAACCCAAGCATTTCCACTCGGAAGGAATTTATAATTTCAAATACTTGTAAACTAATGTTGTATAAATACTAATACTAATAATAATAATAATAATAAATTTTGTATAAATAAATAAATATATAGATATATATAGAATATAAAAATTTGAAATAAAACAGTAGTTTAAATATTATATATATATACTTAAAAATAAGGTTTACTAGAAAAATTTAGAAATGATACATAAGGAAAAATTATTTGAAATATCATAGTGATAAGTGAAAGTAAGTAATAAATTTAAAGGAAGAATAATTATTTGGAATTAAATACATAAATATTATTTAAATAAATTTCTCTAATCAAAATCTTTCCTTCCTTCCAAATTCAGATACTCGAATTTATCCTCCGATCTCAATGGAGTTCATTAAATTCCCTATCTCGTTTCAACCTTGCTCAACAACTATTTGGTTTCAAGAGAAAAATATATTTGAACTGAGTTAAAAAAAATCCCAGACACCCTTGATTCCCACATTTTCCCAAATTTGATTCCCTAAGAACGTATTTCCTTCTAATCCAAACTCTTATTTTGGAAAGATTTTTTTCCATATTCAAATTCCAATTTAAAATAATTTCCACTTAAATTTTGGAAAATTTCCTTTAACCCTTCTTAATTCAACATCCCAGCTCAGGATTTTTAAAGAATTAAATTGTCGAGTATGGGTACGTTCATTTAAATGGACAAATTCTATCAAACAAAATATCAAATATTACAATCATTTAACCAACCGATGTCTATATATAATTATTTATTAAATGGCCAAGTGATTTTAAATTTAAATTTCTCGATACTTCAGGAATGGATCTATCATTTCAATCCAAATCAGGGTCACAGGTGTATATCATTTCAACCTGTGTTCTTAATTTATTTTATCGATCAATCCCTGGTTTATTAGATGCCCGTAACATCAAGGTGAGAAATTGGGACTGATCGTCAATGAACATACACCACTATGTACTGAATAAATGAACAGCTCAAATAATATTCTTCAACAGTCAAACCAACTAAGGCATCCATCACATCATTCCATTCAAACAGTAAACTGAGTCATATTACTGATTAACAAGTGCTGGATTTTAAATTAGAATTTTAAATTAAATTTAAATAACTAATTATCAATTTTATTTGCATGTTAACACTTGCATGTCAAATTTAAATCAATCATCCATCAAACAACACAACCATGCAACCAAATTCACTTCATAATTTAATTCAATAAATATGGAAATAATTTAGTATTTCGTAAGTGAGAAATCACTTACGTTTGGGTCTTTTGGTGATCGTACGTCCAACCATAGCCCAAAATTTCACAGTCTCAGAACGCAGCCTGGTTAGTGCCAAAACGTCCGCAATTTCGCCACGATCCCAACGCGACAAACCGTGTCCAAATCCGAGTTAAAACGAAGAAGTTATCAGCGTTCAACCATTTGAATTATAAATATATAGAAATTAATAAATAAATTCCTCACCCCTTAAGAATCCGACACGTCAGCGCTTCAACCCTTCTTCCCGCTCACCAGTCCCGTTGCTACAGTAGGCCACGCACGAAACGACCCATCAGCGGTGAACTTTGACCGTGATTTCCTCAATACTCCGACCACGGTTTGAACCCTAACCACCGGCAATTCGAAGGACTCCCCGCGGAGCACCTCCAGGTGGTGACGCCATCCACTCCGATGGACGGAAACTCCTCTGCCGTCAGCAATACCGAAAGGAAAAAAAACAACCCTACAACTCGAATTCCGACCACTACACCGACTTCTAGACAAAACCGACACCACCATTGGATTCGTATGCATCCCCTCCACAATACCCACTTCTTGATTTCACCGATCTACTGCCAAATCAAAAACCCCTAAAATGAAACCTAGGGTTTCGAAAATTCAAAGCTTTGACCGCGATTTCCGACCACTACAGGCCATGCATGTCGAAACTGAGAACAGATCTGGGCTCTACTCATCGAGGGCTTCAATTTGATATATAATATGATATGGTTTTTGAGAGATTTTATTTTGAGGTGAATTTTGTTTTTAAATTAAGATTTAAAATTTTATTTCTGCCATTAATGATGAATTTGATGAGGAAAGGTATATGTAAATGAAAATGGCTGATATGTGAAGGAGGGGAAATTTATTTATATGCAAAAGGAGGCCCAACTCAGATAAACACCCTATTATCAGCTTACAAGGATCTCGCTCACAACTTCTCTCGTACGGTCAACCGGTAAGTCGGATTTCAACGCAATTTGAAATCTTATCATAATTCACTGTTCCGGTTCTGATGGCGCCAGTTTCGTCGAATTCCGAGACAGTCGTCAAAACCGTTAAATTCTACAGTTAATTAATTAAATAAATATTCAATTATTCGATTAACTGTTTTAAATTCAAATTTAAATATTTATAAATTCAAATTTAAACCAAATTATAACTTAAATAAATTCTATAAACTTATTTCACAATTTTTAAGTTCCATATTTGATTATATTTCAAATTTGAAATTTGAATTTCAAATTAAATTTAAACAAATAAAAATCCATTGTTTAACAATTCAAATCTGAATTCCTTTTTAACTTAAATATTTCAAAATCCCACTTAACTCAAATTACAACTTAAATAAAGTTTATAAATCGATTTCACAAATTCTAAGTTCTCAAGTTTGGTTATTTAAAATTTCTGCTTTGAATTCCAATTATTATTCACAACTTAGAATTTCACCATTTTTAATTTAAATTTGAATTCTACCTTTAAATTAACCACTCAAATTAAATTTAATTATTTAAATATTAAATTCAAATCATAGTCTTATTAAATAGAACTAAAATCTGAAACTCTATTTATACTAACTTCACATAATTACCAACATTTAAATCCAACAAAATTTGATTTTTCTTAATATATTACAATTTATTTAATTTAAATTGGAATTCAAATATACTGAAATTTTTGGGATGTTACAAAATCCCATTTCCAAAATTTGTGAACAATCTGATTGTTGTAAAGGCGATTGTTTCTCTCCCTCCATATATGATAAATCATAACCACTAAGCTACATAATGCGACATCTTGCTTGAAATCGAAAGCAGCGAAAGAGCTCCGCAGTTCCCCCAATTCATCTGCAAGAATCATCGGTCTGTCCTACGATGGAGGTAAACCTAATTTAATTTTGCATCTGGTCCACAAGTAGGTCAAGTAATTACATTGAAAAAACAAGTGATTTTTATTTTCGGTATCTTCATTGCAAAGCACACATGTAGGATTAATCTCGTACGTTATGGATTGCAGAATGGATTGTTAAAGCAAAACAAACACTAGAGGGGGAGTACTATATGAATCAATCACCACAGAAACAATCACAGACACAGACTCAAACACAAAGCAAAGATAAAAAAAATAAAGTGCAGAAAAGGAAAGAACACGCCGGATTTTATACTGGTTCGGATTGCTCCTATGTCCAGTCTTTATTTATAACATTTGAAATGTTGCAACGTTTCTGAACCGTCACAAATAGTGAAAAGACACTTCCTTTCAGTTTTGAAAAAAAATGACAGTTATACGTGTTGGAGAATGGAGTTTTGATAACAACAACCTTATTTCAATTATCATTGATTATAAAATATATGCTAACACTTTGTATAGAATATATCTATATGTGTGTGTGTGTGTGTAGGAATTATATACAGGAAATATTACTGAAGACTGTACAGTTATAAAGATGATAGAGATTCAAAAATCAGAGAAATTTCAAGACTCATGAGTAATCAAGATTTCAAGAGTTCAAGATTAATATATTTATAGAGTCTAGATTTTGTAAGACTCTAAATAGCACTCCAGGTTCAAATTCTAATTCTAATTTTCAAATCTATTCTCAATCCTCTCCATTTCGTTTTTCTATTTATCCTCAATTCTCTCTGTTTTGTTTTTCTATTTTGTTTCTATTTTTATTCTTCTTGGTTTTTCAAACTTAAATTTTTTATATACTTTATATTTATACTTTATATATTTTAAAACCTTATAATTTTATAAATATATTTATTTAGTTTAAAAGTATGTTTCCATATGATTTTCTATCATATAATATTAATTTACAACACTAGAATTTTATTCAAGAATTTCCAGAATTAGTTTTATATCAAAATACTTGAAAAATGTTTTGAAAATGAAAAATACACATGAGTATGTGGACATAGCAAAAAGTGTATGTCGACATATAACTACTATTTTTTTTTCTAATTTTGAAGGGAAGTGTCTTTTCACTTTTTGAGATGCTTTAGAACCGTTGCAACCCTTCATACTCTATAAAAAGAAGTTAAAACCGAATTTTTTAACACATCTTCTTCTCTAACTTCATACTCTTTCATCCTACCATTATTCTTAATCATTTTTATGATTCTTACACTTATACTCTGCCGAATTCACTTCTATTTTGATCAAACTTCTTCTCTCTACACTCTTTACTCACTACTCTTTGAATCAAGTGTTATTGAAGAGTTATAGGGATGTTTTGTAATTGCTTGGGTTGAATAAACCCTGTTTGTAAGTCAAAGAGGAATCGATGTATCCTTGTAGCTGTAAAATCAAGGAATAGGAGTCGGTGTGCCCTTGTTAAGCTGTGAAATCAAGGAATAGGAGTCAATGCCTCTTTATTGAGCCGTGAAATCAAGGAGGTTGTATTTGACTATAGGAAATAGTAATAAAACTTTGCACAATACATCGTTGTGCGGGACTGGACCTATGAGTGATTCGAACCAGTATAAAATCCGGTGTGTGAAAGAGGCTATATGACAGTAGGATCGTGTAGAATGGAGAATAGGATGTAGTGTATATATTAGAGTAGTAAGCAGTAAATCATATAGTCGATTTATACTAGTTCGGACCACTGTCCTATGTCCAGTCTCAGACTCACTTCTAGTATTTCAATAACACTAAAACCCCCACTTCACCCGGAGGAATAGGTTCACAATTACCCGAACAGCTAAACAGGATTTTCTTGCCTCAAGCACTGAAGAGGTCTTTTACAATACAGAATAATTGATGACTTGTTTGTGTTCTTGATAACACGGATATGTCAATATATAGTACACCCTTCCTATAGTCTTTCCTTGATGATAAACATGAAGCTTGTGAAAGATTATAGAAAATAATATTGAGAATAGTATGCTTTTTAAAAACTAGAGAGCTTTTAAATATAGAGAGAGATAGAATGAAATTCAGTGAGTTAATCAGTTAATCAAGTCCATATTTATAATATACAAAGAGTTGTAACAAATCATGAAGAGTTTCCATCAAGAGAAATGATCTAGAGAGTTGTGACTCTTTATAATAAGTTGCAACTTTTCATAATCAGATGTCTGAAAATTTTATTCAGATGTCTGTTTTAATTTGAAAAGTGAAGTAGAAAAGAAATAGGGTATTTCGTAGCAGATTCAGACGTCTAAAAAATTCATAACAGACGTCTGAATATAATAATAAATTTAAATTTTGTCTCAGCAAACAGACGTCTATCTAATTTAAATCAGACGTTTGTTTTCTAGGCAAAATATATTCTTTTCCTCTTTTGAATATGAAAACATATATATGTGATATGTGTGTGTGTAATCATCAAGGAAGACTTTAACATGAATATCTAGGACTAACAGACCCTTACAACATATTCAATCTTCATTTTGGTGTTCTTGAATCTATTCGTCGAATATCTTCCTGCAAAACAAGGTTAGATGATAATATACATGCTTATGTATAGTTGTCATAGTCAAAACGTTATGTAACGAGATTCAACATCTTCCTCCTTTTTGATTAATGACAACTATATAAGCCCCCCCCCCCTCAATACGCATATAATGTCACTCGTTTCTCCTCCTTTGTCATTCGACAAAATGGAATACTTATTAAAAAAACTTAAGCACATATGCAATACACAAAAACATACAATAGAAACAGACATGATACATAAAAAGCATACCATCAGAAGTAATATATTACAGCACATACTAGAGTTTTGTGTGAAACATAAAGAGAAGTACCAAAATATATTACACACCATTTAGATAATTAAAGAGTTTTCATGTCAAATATGTAAACTAGCATACTGTCAACCATGCTTACCATCCCTCCGAAGTAGATGCCTCAATAGTTATCCCACCGTCTTTTGGAGAGCCTTGTTCAGAATCAGGAACTTCTTCAGCCGAACTTGAAGACCATTGAAAAGGAGCTGGAGTTTGAGCTTGGCTGGAAGAAGTGCCAGAGCAAGAAACTTTTTCTCATATTTTGTTCAAGAATCCTTTGATAGAGTCACACTTCTTATTTTTTGTTTTTGATAATGCCTTAATTCTTTGTGTAGTTTTGATTGGTTTTGGGATAGCATTACTAAGGCTTGTTTGGAAGAAGTCTCGGGAGAAATAATTTAAATATTGTCATCTTCTTCTTCTTCCCTAACGTGAAGACGGTGAGAAGGATCAGGTATGATTGCTTCTGGGTTGGAGGCTACATGTTTAGTCCAAGTTTCGAGAGACATATACTCTAGAGTAGCGGGATTTGGAGGAATATCCATAAGTTTCAAATTCTTCGGACCAATTTTCTTTATGCGTAAGGTGGGAATGCTAGGTATATTTATTTCAGAAGCAGCAAAGATCCGAGTAATATACGCACTATAGTGTAAAGTTTTATATTTGCGCTTGTATCTGATATTAGTCCATTCGTCGATGATAATTTTTGCCTAATTAATTTGCTTGTTGGAGTAGAGGGCATAGAGAGCTTGAAAATTTCTTTTGTAAACTTTTTCATAGCTCCCTGTGCGAGGCTGAATGGTTCGGACTAATATGCGATTAAGTAAACGAGCTTGTGGTCGAAGATCAGTGGAAGTAAGTTCTTGCATATTAATGAGATTATATGAGAGAAATTTGTGTGAAGTCTCATCCCTTGTAGTCATATCTACTCTATCATATCTATATCTAGACCTTGCCAAGCACATTGTAAAATTTGGCCTAGTCGTTTGCATTGAAAGAAGCACTTGTTTTCCACAAACCCAAGACCAAACGTTATCCTTTTTGACTTGTGGTTTAGTATGGTTAAGATTTAAGTTTTCCAGAAACAATTTCACTAGGAGAGGATAAATTTTGACATCATTATTGGTATAATCGACTAGTGATTCGAAGTGGAAGTGTCTAGCATATTGTAGAATGCGATAATTTGAAAAAGTATCAAATTTTACAAAAGCACCTTCGAAGAATTTGGAGTCCTTTATTACTTTATATCTTGCCTTGGCGGTATCATCCCATAGCCACTTTTGGATTAATTCTTCGGAAGGAGGAAGTGATTCTTCTTCTCTTGTCCTTTTTCCTCGATTTACCATGATTTGGTTTTGAAAAGATGAAGTTTTGTGGTAATTTTTTAAATTTGGGGGCTAGGGTTTTTATGGTTGGTAAAATGATGAAGAGGTAAAAGTGAAAAGATGTAGAGATGAATGGTTGTGATGTTTGGGAGGAGTTATATGCGTTTTTAAAAAAAACATGTCATTTCCGATTTAGACGTCTGAGTTAAAGAAAACAAACATCTGTTTTACATCAATTTGGAAGCCAAGAAGAATTAGTTCAAAATAGGGTTGTTTTAGACGTCTGTTATTTTTGGTTTAGACGTCTGAATCTAGAGGTAGAATAATTCTTCTTAGTGAAACAGACGTCTAGAATTTTTTGTCAGATGTCTGTTTGGAATAAATTTTTAACCCGCAAGTATTTAGTTCATTTTATTATCATTTCAGACGTATGGTTTAATTTGTGCAGGCGTCTGTTTTGAGGTTAAAATTTATTTCCCCTGTTAATTCAAACATCTGTAACACCCCACGTCCATTAATGTCACTCACAAAGGGAATGCATTAACTTCCATGGAGGTTATAAGTGAATATAGAACAGAAAAATTACAACAAGACAGATAATAAATAGTACTTGGAAATCTAAAACTTCGTTTTATTGCAGCGGAAATTAAACATGTTTGTTACATCATAAAACCATAGATCATAACCAAGTACAATATCCATCTTCATAAAAACAAAATACATAATCCCATTACATAAATAGCCATTAAAAAGATAACAAGCTGGACTTTACTTCAACGGTCCAAGCTTTCCAAAGAGAGATGAAGCAATTCATTCAAACTCCACTAGAGCTGGGCCCAACCTGAGGACCTGGAGGGGGAAAAAGGATAGAAATAGAGGGGGTCAGACATAAAGTCTGGCGAGTACGACAATTCTAACAATACTATTATCAAAATAACTAGACTAAGGCATAAGCTGGAAGACAAGTAAATGTCTATGAACTCTTAGGAAGATAAAGATAGCGTTTAAGATAACGTTAAAGATAACGGTAAAGGCACACCTAATTACTAACGAATGATTACTACACGGCACCACACATTACTACACTGCACCACACCGGTCACCCTATTGTTTGATCCCACTTGCTTCACACAGAAACTTTATAAATAGCCTTACGTACCCCTAGCTGACTACATAGGTGTCGTCTGCCCCTATCTCTACGAGGTGTACCCCACTACCCACTTTCGATCGGCTCCCTACTCGTAGATACCCGTGCTGGGCCCACAGTGGGGTGTATCACTCCCCTAAAGTGGCAACCCGATACAACTTGAGAATGCATGGCTTATACCTACACGATGCAACAACGTCTTACCTACCAGCCCGGGTCCACACACGCATACGAAACCCGTTGGACTTGCGTTGCCACCGCTCCCCGTTTTGGCCTCTTACAGTCAAACCCAGCATGCGTGTCCCGTCCTCGACTTGGGTCGAGCCCACAAAGATACGTTTGGGATACTGGTCGAAATGGGCCCCCACAAGCTACCCACCTAAGCTTGTCACTAGTATATCCCACTTAACCCTCTTAGTCATGTTCATTTACATGTGTGTTTGGTTAAGTCTTACTAATCGTATTTCACATGCCACTAAGGGCACCCCCTAGATTCCTTATGCCACCCAAGGCACCTACTTAACCCCCATGTCCCACCTTACATGTTTATCTGGTTAAGTATTTCTTAATTCATTCAGGCCATAACCTCATAAAGACCTTTCACATTAGACTGGCATTTATGGCAGCTGGATTTGCCGGGCGGGTCCGGGCAGTCTTACACCATAAAAGAGTCTAACCTCGTGTCTTTACAACCGTTATGCTTTAGTTTAGGCCTAGGACCTCTCACATTGGGCTGACATTTGTGACCACTGGATTTGCCGGGCGGGTCCGGGCAGGTTTACGTCACAAACGAGTCCAACCTCGTGTCCTAAGCATTGATTAACACTTAAAATCTTTTACCCCAGTTTTAATAATTCCCTATTCAAATTATTAATTAAGTCAACTTTTAATGATGTCCATAATTGACTCAATTATGGCCATCCACTTATGGCATGCAAAATCATATCAATTGCACCCCAACTTTTTAATATTAAATCCTTAATATTACCCCTACCCCACGTTTATACGTTCGCTTATTCAACGCATAATATAGGCTAGACTTGTATAGTCTAACACCTAGCACAAAGATAAATTATCACAACATATAGACAATTAAAATAAATCTAATCATAATAGGGGTGGAACTTGCATAAACTACACATGTTAAGGATCAAAAGGCGTCAACTTGTTAAATGTCTCAATTTACATGATATGATCATAGCCCAAATCTATACATAAACTTGCATATGGGGTTTTTAGGCAACATAATGATGGTGTGAACTAGCATAGGATATCACATATGTCATAGCATAATTCTAGATGTCATAATAGATGTCTTGGTATATGTTCATAACTTTTCTAATCAATCTAACTTGCATATGTGACTTGTCATATAGATCAACATAACCCAAACATGATGATTTAATTAATATGAACTAACTAGCATAGATGGTAACATCATGGCCTTTTTAACATGTATGATTCATCACAGCTTAGCATAGAAACTTTCAACATACATAACATCATCATAGCATGATTTACAACATATAAGATATCATCATCACATAACATTGGATTTACAATATACATGATAGCAAAAGGGGTTTACAACAACATATATGATAATTCACATCATCTACTCATAATCCATTCATAACTCAACCTAATTAAAATGGTAATAATCTTGTTAAGATCATCATACTCACAATTTAGAGAAGAAAAGAGAGAGTTTTGCTTTGCTTTAGGGTTGAGAGACTTAGAATTGAATTTGCTTTTCTTCTTTCTTAGTTGGCGGCGACTCCATTGATTTCCATGGCGATGGTATGACGGTAACTATTCTATTTTAATTAGGTTTAGGGTTAGCATTAGGATGTATTTATAGGTGTAGGAAGTTATTTAGGACCATTAGATTAACCCTGAACCATGAGAACCAATCAAATGCAAAATCTGCATTTGAGCGAATCGGCCCACGGGTTGACAGCCAAACACCCTGGATTAACCCCTAGTCGACCCAGCAGAGCTCGGGTCGACCTCAAAAATGGGCCGGTTCGGTTATTCCCCCTCCCAATTCGCTATTTTGAACTTTTTCGCATATTTATTTATTTAATTTTTAATATATATATATATATCAATATATATATATTTCTTTGCGCAACCCATTTCACTTAATTCTTTTCTAAAAATTAAGTATACTTTAATTTGTGAATTTTAATGTTATAAAATTACGGGGTGTTACAACGTCTGTTTGTTTTTGCTCAGACGTCTTTTTAATGAAATTTTTGCATAATTAATTTTTTTCTTTATATAATGGTTTAAATAACAAGTTGAGTATAAACATATAAAATATAGTAAATGAAACATTAATTTTTAGAAGGTGGAGTCTTCTTTGGTGTTGATGAACTTGTTCCTTCATTGGCTTTGTAATTCTTCTCCCAAGAATTTGGACTATAAGGCGGTCATTGGGGAGAGAAGGTATAGTATTTTAAGGTAGGGTTTACTGGGTCATTCTCGATATGATGAGAGGAAGACGGATCAATAGGATTTGGCAGAATTGGTAATGGTGAAGTAACATCTTTTGCTTTTGAACCACAAAATTTGTAGATCATTTTTTCGAGAAGGCTTAAGCGAGTAGCGGTAACCTTTTGTTTGAAATATAATTCTTTCTATGGAGCTATTTGTTATGTCTGATAGTGATGAAGATCGTCTATTTTCCGTTTTGTATCTGCTGATGAGAAGAGAGCTCTTTTTTCTTTCTTTTCTTTAGGAGTATATCGAGTGTGATAATTTCCCCAACAGTATTGCGGTTCATATTTAGGAGTAGGTGTTGGAAATTGAGGAGAATCAGAAGAACTATCCGATGTGAACGTAATATTGATTGAAGAATTTGAATTATTGGATGATATAGTGTATCTAGTTGAGCTTCTTTAATGTTGAAATTTGTGTTTGAAAGTTTGTAGTAAAGTAAGCCATAGGTTTGTATAAGAACAACTAAGGAATATGTAGTTAGAATTTTCAGAAGTCTGTAGCCAGAGAAGAACTTGAGTATTGTGAGGTTTTTTAGGAAAAAGACTAAATATAGGTAGTAGGTTAAGACCACAAAAATGTACTTTTGTTATTAAACAAATTATTCTTATTTATATATCTTTTAATATTTAATAAAAGAATTTTCTAATAACGGTTTAGTGAAGATATCTGCAATCTGGTTTTCGGTTGAAACATATTCTAAATTAATAATATCTTTTTCTATATTTTCACGTAAGAAATGATGTCGTATATCTATATGTCTAATTCTAGAGTGATATATTGGATTTTTAGATAATTTTATAGCACTAGTATTATCACAGTATATTGTTGATTTAGTTAAATTTACTCCAAATTCTTTGAGTGTCTGTTGCATGTAAATTACTTGTGCACATGTTAAATCAGAAGATATGTATTATGCTTCATATGTAGAGAGTGACACATAGTTTTATTTCTTACTAAACCAAGATACAAGTGATTTTCCAATGAAATGGCATGTACCCCTTGTACTTTTTCTATCCATCTGGGATCCACAAAAATTAACATCACTATAGGATACTAATTCGAATGGACATCCTTTCGGATAGAAAAGGCCGAAGTCCTTAGTATTATTAAGATACATTAAAGTCCGTTTTACTACTCTTAGATGTGATTCTTTGGGATCTGATTGAAATCGTGCACACAAGCATGTACTCATCATAATGTCAAGCGGCTTGCAGTTAAATAAAGTAATGAACCGATCATACTTCTATATAATTTTTGATCAATACTTTTATTCTTTTTCATCTTTTTCAAGATGAACAGAAATACTCATTGGAGTTGGCTTTCCCGAAGTGTTGTCTAGACCAAAACGTTTAATTAAATTATTACAATATTTTTCTTGATAAATAAAAATACCATTTGAAACTTCTTTAATTTGTAATCCTAGAAAATATGATAATTCTCCCATATGAGACATTTCAAATTCGTTCGTCATTATTGTAGAAAATTCTTTACATAAATTTTCATTGGTTGAACCGAAAATTATGTCATCTACATAAATTTTGTACAACTATTCATTTTTATTTTTAATAAATAAAGTTTGATATGTTTTTCCTCCTCGAAAACCAGAATTTATTAAATAACTTTAAGTCGTTCATACCAAGCACGAGGTACTTGTTTTAAACCATATAATGCCTTTTTAGGTTTATAGACGTAATCTGGATATTTTTCATGTATGAATCGCAGTGGTTGTTCTACATAAACATTTACTTTAATAAAACCATTTAAGAAGGCGCTTTTAACGTCCATTTGATGAAGCTTGAAGTTATAAAAACTTGTGTATGCTAATAAAATGCATATAGCTTCTAGTCTTGCTACGGGTGCGAAAGTTTCTTCGTAATCGATACCTTCTTCTTGATTGTACCCTTGAGCAACCAATCTGGCTTTATTTCTTGTGATATTTCCAAGTTCATCCACCTTGTTTTTATATACCCATTTTGTACCAATAACCGACTGATCGTTTGGACGAGGTACTAGCTCCCAGACATCATTGCGTTCAGATTGGTTTAGCTCTTTTTGCATAGCAATAATGCAGTAATCATCTGTAGAGACTTCTTTCAGATTTTTGGGTTCAATAGTTGAAAGAAAAGCTACATGACCCATTTGATTTAATTGACTTCTTGTTCGAACGTGCGTGTCAATTTCACCAAAAATATTTTGTGTAGGATGACCTCTTAAGATTCTGGGAGGTGATATGATATGTTTTATGGGATTATTTTCCGTATTTTCAAGACTCGTATTTTCAATGATTTCATCATCATCTTTGTTCTTTATATTTTTATTAAAATTTTCATCAAAGGATACGTGTAAAGATTCTTCTATAACATTAGTACATTTGTTGAAAATACGATTTGCTTTACTACGTTCTGAATATCCAACAAAAATTCTGTGATCAGCTTTTGCGTCAAATTTTCCCAGTTGATCTTTAGTATTAAGAATGAAACATTTAGAACCAAAAACTTTAAAATACGAAATATTTGGTTTCCTTCCATTAAAAAGTTCGTAGGGAGTATTTTTAGCTAAAGGCCGAATAGAAATTCGATTTAACACGTAACAAGCAGTTGCTACAACTTCTGCCCAAAATTGTTTAGGTAAGTACTTTCATTAAGTAGAGTTCTTGCACATTCTTGTAAAGTTCTATTCTTTCTTTCTACAACTCCATCTGTTGTGGAGTTCTAGGAAAAGAGAAATTATGATTTATTCCTTTCTATTTACAAAATTTTCAAAAGATTCATTCTCGAATTCTCCACCGTGATCACTTCGAATGTTTTTAACTTTTAAATCTTTAGATTTTTGAATCTTTTTTATGAAATCTTTGAAATGCCCAAAAGTATAATTTTTATTTTTCATAAAAATAGCCCATGTATATCTTGACAAATCATCAATTATTACACTTACATAACGATTGTGATTTAATGATTGAACTTGAGTAGGAACAAATAAGTCCATAAATAGTTCTAACAGTTATAAAGTTGAAATAACCTTTTTTATTAAAAGAAGATTTGGTTAGTTTACCTATCTGACAATCTTTGAAACACCCCACCCTCGTTAGGGTCACTCTCAAAGGGAATGCCCTAATTTTGGTGGAGGTTTATAAGTGTAAGTCACAGATATACAAGACAGATATAAGAACACATATTTTTGAACAACGGAAAACAACAACAGCTTTTATTTCATTAAAATACGTGTTACACAAACCATGCCATAATTGTCTTACAATACTTCCAAAAACATAACATCTTCATAACTGTCTTGATTACATTATTTAAAGAAGCATAAAGAAAACATAAATAAACTGAAAAAGTCCCATAATTGCTGTCCAAAGCCATAGTCCAAAACGGAAAAGATCCAAGCAATACATTCTTTCTCTTCAAGCTGGATGTGAAAACTGGTCAAACTGCGGTATTCCCTCCCTGTGGACCTGGGGGGGGGGGGGGGAAACCAAAGAAAAGAAGGCGAAAGAAAAGTAGAGTCAGACATAAAGCCTGAGTAAGTCTAGGACTATTCAGTCTATGAATAAAGAACTGGGTATGATAAGAATAAACTGGAAATGAGAAAGCACCATAAACTAAGTTAAGTTGTCTAGGGTCGAATACTATCGTACCCCATATTAATCTCTGTACCCATATAAACTAGTTCCCGACAGGCACCCCATAATCAGGGTGAAGTGATCCTTTTTCTGATGATCGGCTCCTACTCGCATAGTTACATGTGTCTTACGGCCCCCGTTGTTGTAGTTACCTATGCTGGTCTCACCATGGGGTGTATCAAGTCCCATGGTGGCGGCCCGACACAATTCTAGAATGCACAGGTATGCTACTGGTGTCCAGTGCCTTATTTTTCTGCGCCGGAGTGTGTGCACGCCCGCACCCCGTTAGAACCTACACTGCTGCACCACCGCCGTCGATTTGACCTCTTACAGTCAGCCCAGTAATCGTGCCCCACCCTGCCTAGTTCAGGGTATCCTGATACACCTTGTAGGGTTACTGCTGAAAAGGGTCCCCCGCTACTAGGTTTTCTATTTCTAGCCAACATGCTAAGTTGGTTAAGTGTGTTATAAACCTAACCCCCAATCAGTCTGTTTAGTTTAGCATGTTCCATTTTGATTAAGTATTAATTTAATTTACTTAATCCTATCAATCCTGACTCAGCCTTAATTGTCTTATTAAAGCCTTGACCTCTCACATTAGACAGGTATTGTTGTGGCTGCCTGTTGCCGGTTGGGTCCGGGCAGTCTTACGCCACAACTCAGTCTAACCTCGGGTCCTTATTGGGCTCCATGTTTAACCACCCACATTGGATAGGTATTGTTGTGACTACTGGACAGCCGGGCGGTTCCGGGCAGGTTTACATCACAACTCAATCCAACATCGGGTAAAACACATCGTATTTTCTACATTTACATATTTTGTCTCTTTTCTTTTTATATGTAAATATTTGCGGTCCATTATTCAAATTCACCTTTATTGGTTAAAATTTATTTATGCCACTTAATTGTTTTTCAAGGTTATTGGCATGCGTCAAACATGCCAACACATATGTTCTATATTTTTAACCCAAACGTCATTACCCCCGTTTTACACGTTCGCTACAATATAAGATATGTTGGGTTTAACATTTAAACCCAACTTAGCCATATGAAAAGGGGAGGCTTATAACATGGTGTTTATAAGGTAACATAAAAAGGGGAGTGTGAATGCAACATAACGATTCAATTAACATGAAGTAGGCACATGTGAACTTGAAATTGTAATAGCATATAATCATGGCATAAACAATACTTAGACATGAATCATTCTATTCATATAATCATGGCATAAACAATACTTAAACATGAATCATTCTATTCATGTAAACTTGCAATTGGAATGTAAATCTAACTTAATTGTGTCACATATATCACCATATGGTTTTGATAACAACTTAGGCCTAAAACATGTTTCAACTAGACATAATACCAAACATAGTTTAGTCATGTTCATAAAGGTGCTTACTTTTGTTTCTAGTACAAAAGTATGATTTGCTAATTCCATCATAGATTCATATAAACTATAGTACTTAGTCGTATCCAATAACACACTAAAAGTGATCATAAAAGTATGTACATCATATTGGCATAATAGTGAATCATATACTTGCATGAATCCCAAATAAAATACCACAACATATGGTTGTCAACATAAATCATATACTTGTATGAATCCAATCGTATACCATAACATTTCCAAATCGTTTAGAATCAAAATAACATACAAGTATAGATTATTATCGCCACAATTCCATTTCGTTGTTAACTTCCAACGCAAATCACATACTTGCAAATATCCAATCGTATACCATAACATTCCCAAATCGTTTAGAGTCAAAATAACATACAAATATAGATTATTATCGCCACAATTCCATCTCGCATTTTACGCAAATCAAACGCAATTAATTATTCACATCGGAATAGCACTCTACTTACAACGTATGACAAATCTTCAATTCAGGAATCTGAATTCTGAATTCTGAATTTGGAGATGCTATCCTTTGTTGTAGGCGTTGTTTTGATTTGATTGACGTTGCTTTAAGCTTTGAATTATCTCCTAATTGTCTCTCAATTTCTTACGGCTATCCTTAGTCTCTCCTCAACAGCATGACGGTCTCATCTCCATTTTAGTTTGTGTGAATTAGGGTTAGTCTTAGGTCCTTTTTATAGAGTTTGTGAGTTGATTTAGACCGTCGATGGAGCTTGGTTTAATAATAGCCGTTCGTTTGAAGGAGAGACCAACCAGAAGCTGACACCTAGCCTTAGTGACAAGCTAAGGCTCAGAAAATCGACCAAACATAGACTAGGCCAGCCAGGGGGGCTGGGTTCGACCTGGCTCAGGGGCCAGGTCGACACCCCAGTCGACACCATGTCGACTTGGCAGTCGACACGGGTGACCCTGGTCGACTGCCCAGTCGACCTGGCTAGCCCCAGGTCGACTGCCAAGTCGACCTAGGTGCCTTGGGCGGGAATTTTCCCGCCTTGGCCAATTGGGCCCGATTTTGAATTTTGAATTAGTTTTTCTGAGCTGTTTTGGTCTGTTTGAATTTTAAACTGAATTCCGAAACTTCCGGAGGCCATATCTTCTTCATACGGAGTCCGTTTTACACAAACTCGGACTCTATCTCAAGCAGAATTCCGAGACGAACGCAATGGCGTATCCCGTTTCCCTTAATTCTTTGATTTGAAATTAATTATACTTTAATTTGTGAATTTCACTGTTATAGAATACACGGGGTGTTACATTCTCCCCCACTTAAAAGGATTTCGTCCCCGAAATCTTCAAGTTCAGGAAGAATGTATATCCTAACATCCAAACATTTATCTATTCATCCATCAAACACGAGCATCCATGGTCCTTAAAAGACTTCTAATGCTTCATGATCATATGCGAAGTGTGTGTGTATATGTACTTATCTAATGCAAAAATCAGGCGGTCTACTAATTCAGTTGACCTCCTTAATGCAAATTATGTGAGTGCCATGAATCCATTATGTATGCAAATTCTCCTATTCATGATTCTACATGAGTGCACAGTCATTCATACAAATGCAACATCCATATGACAACACATTAAAGTTCAACCATATACGAATGCAAACATATATGCATATGCAATATGAAGTGACTGAGTCGATCTAAAACCTAGATTGTGTGTGTATATGCAACCACGAGCAACCACTAGCAATCACTTGCAACCACTTGCAACCATCATCCATAACATGTTTCAATTACATGTTTTCATCTAAAGGGTTTCTACCTAAAAAGATAAGGTCGAGGAAATATACCTAAAAAGATAGATAAAAGCGCAACTTAAGGAAAAAGGAAAGATCAAAGATGTACCCTCGAAAAGAAAAGGGTAGGCTGCGCGTATTCTAGCTTCAGTTTCCCAAGTTGCGTCTCCCTCGGCGTCGCTCCACTGAACTTTGACGAGCTTGACTTCGCGGTTGCGTAGCTTCTTCACTTCCGTTCCTAATATGTGGGTTGGAACTTTCCTCACGGTTGCTTCGCGTTCCACTTCAGCTGCTTCTAGGATATTTGGCTCTACCACTTCAGCAGACTCATGTAGACATTTTCGGAGATGTGAAACGTGAAAGACGTTGTGAACTCCGGCCAATTTTTCGGGTAGCTCTAATCTATAGGCCAATTTCCCAATTTTCTCGATGATAGGGAATGACCCTACGAACCTTGGTGCTAGCTTCCATGTGGTCCCAAAACGAACAACGTTCCTTAGTGGAGATACCTTAAGAAAAACTCTATCCCCAACCTCAAATTCAAGGTCGGTCCTCCTCTTATCGGCGTAGGACTTTTGTCTGTCTTGGGTCGTCTTCATCCTTCTTCGTATTAAGTCTACTTTCTCTGAAGTCTCTCGGATCATATCTGGTCCAAGTATGAGCTTATCAGTAGACTCCCACCAACAAGTGGGCGATCGGCACGGTCTTCCATATAAAGCCTCGAAGGGCGCCATTCCGATGGTTGCTTGGTAGCTGTTGTTGTAGGCAAATTCCACCAAAGGAAGATGGTCTTCCCATGTCCCTCCGAAGTCAAGGACGCACAATCTTAAAAGGTCCTCCAAAACTCTGTTCACTCTTTCTGTTTGGCCGTCGGTTTGGGGATGATAGGCTGTGCTCAAGCATAACCGTGTGCCTACCGCTTCTTGCAGACTCCGCCAAAACTCTCTTGTGAAGATAGGGTCTCGGTCACTAACAATGCTGGATGGTATTCCATGGAGTCGAACAATTTCCTTGAGGTAAAGAGATGCTAGGGATGAGGCAGTTCTTTTACTTTTGACAGGTAAAAAGTGGGCACTTTTAGTTAGCCTATCCACTATTACCCAAATGCTAGTGTTGCCTCTCCTAGACCTAGGCAGCCCATCAATGAAGTCCATTGAGATGCTATCCCACTTCCACTGCGGGACCTCTAGAGGATGGAGCAGACCGCCAGGCTTTTTCTGTTCCGCCTTAACCTGTTGGCACACCATACACTTAGAAACGAAATCTGCCACATCCTTCTTCATGTCGTTCCAAAAGAAAGTCCTCTTTATGTCCTTGTACATTTTATCCCCGCCTGGGTGTATCGTCATCTTGGAGTGATGTGCTTCCTCGAGAACCTTCTTTACTAAATCCCTTGTCTGTGGGACGCATAATCTCCCGTCTCGCCTTAGACAACCTTTATCGTCGATGGAGTATCTATTGAGGTGACTTGAAGTCTCACCCCTAACTAGCCTATCAATCGTCTCCGCAAGCTGAGGGTCTTCGCGTTGTGCTGTCCCTATTGAGTCCACTAAAGTCGGGCGTACTTCGAGAGATGCTAGCAAGCCTGGTACAAAATCGGAGGAAGGCCTAAAGTCAAAGCTGGCTATAAACTCTAAGCTTTGTCTTTCAACAAATAACGGGCTTAGGGTTAGTTTCTTTCGGCTCAACGCGTCTGCCACCACGTTGCCTTTGCCCAGAGTGTAGGAGATCTCGAAATTGTATGAGGCAAGAAACTCCATCCATCTCTGTTGCCTCAAGTTAAGATCTTTCTGCGAGAAAAGATATTTCAACGATTTATGGTCAGTGTAAAGTTCGAACTTCTCACCTAGGAGATAGTGTCGCCAAGACTTGAGTGCAAAGATGATGGCAGCTAACTCAAGATCATGGGTCGGGTAGTTCTTTTCATGCACTTTCAATTGTCTCCCGCCATAAGCTACTACCCTCCCTTCTTGCATTAAGACGGCGCCTAGCCCTGTCCCACATGCATCTGTATAAACTGTGAACATCTTGCTTCCATCTGGCAACGTTAAAACTGGGGCTGTTGTAAGAGCCCTTTTTAGTCGTTGGAAAGCAAACTCGCAATCCAAGTCCCACTTGAACACTAGATTCTTCTTGGTCAGCCTTGTGAGCAGAGCCGAGATTTTCGCAAAACCCCTTATGAACTTTCGATAGAAACCTGCTAGTCCTAGAAAACTTCGGACCTCAGTTGCATTCCTTGGTGTCTTCCAATCCTGCACCGCTACTACCTTAGCCGGGTCTACTGCTAATCCTTCCTTGGATACTATGTGCCCAAGAAATCTTACTTCCTCTCTCCAAAAGTGGCATTTGGAGAATTTGGCTTTTAGCTGATGGACTCGCAGAGTTTCCATGATTGCCCTTAAGTGCTGAGCATGTTCCTCTTCACTCTTTGAGAAGATAAGGATATCGTCTACGAAGACCACTACGAACTTATTGAGGAAATCTCTGAATACCCTACTCATCAGGTCCACGAAGTAAGCAGGTGCGTTTGTCAAGCCGAAAGGCATGACAAGCCATTCAAAGAAGTCGTCTGGGGTTCTAAATGCCGTTTTATCGATGCTATCTTCAGCCACCCTTAGCTGATGAAGACCGGTCGCTAAATCGAGTTGGGAGAAAACAGACGCTCCTACAAGCTGATCAAACAGATCATCAATTCTGGGAAGAGGGTGCCTATTCTTTTTCGTTAGCTTGTTGAGCTCCCTATAGTCAACACATAGACGGAGTGAACCATCCGCCTTTGTAGCGAACACTACTGGAGCGCCCCATTCTGAAATGCTTCTTCTAAAGAACACCTTCTCTAGAAGCTCTTTAATCTGTTTATTGAGCTCTTTCCTTTCCCGTGGAGCCATGTGTCTAACGGGCAACGCAACGGGCTTTGCATTATCTACAAGATATATGCGGAAGTCTATCTCCCGCTTCGGAGGCAAGCCCTTCACCTCTTCAAAGACATCCGGATATTCCCGGACCACTCTAACTGATTGCAAATTTTCGACAGAGGCATCTAGCGATTCAAGATAACTAAGCATAACCGCATACGAGGGATTACAAGTAATTTCCAAAGTGTTACCGAGCTGGGTCAGGAGCCTAACAACCCTTTTCTCACAATCAAGGATGGCCCCATTACTGGATAGCCAATCCATGCCCAAAATCAAACCATATCCCAAAAAGCCCAAAACAAAGGCACTACATTTAAATTCTACGCTTAGAATAGAAATTTTCAATCCCACGCAGATCATAGACAAATGAGTCGGGCCCCCAATTGGGTTTGAAACAATTAAGGGGTCCTCTACCATACTAGTTTTTAGGTGCAGAGATTCTACTAAAGCAGATGAGATGAAGGAGTGTGATACGCCAGAATCAAATAAAGTGCGAACGGGGTGATCATAAAGATAAACTACACTTTCTACAGAAGTATTTATACCTCGCTGTTGCAGAGGTGGCGCCTCTAGCACATGAACCTGTGCCCCTGAGGTGGATCCAGCCCTCTGCCCTTGTCCTCGTTTCTTTGGGCAGTCCTTAGCCATGTGGCATGTCTCACCGCAAGAAAAGCACCCGCCATTCATCTTGGCCTTCTTTTTCCGGCAATCTTTCACTAAGTGCCCCACTTTGCCACAGAAATTACACTTCCTTTTCTCTTTATTGTCTTTCCCGCCCTTCTTTAAGTCTGTCTTCTTAGGCTATAAACCCTCTTTCTTCCCTTGAGAGCTTTCTGCCTTTGTCTCCTTCTTTCCCTTATCCTCTTCGTTCAGCAATGTCATCTGTACCAATCTTTCATACGTAGCTCCCATGGGTATATGGGTCATGGCCAAACTATGTAATGGCTCATTCAACCCTTTGACAAAACGGAGAGCCTTCTTGTGTGGGGTATTGACTAGGTCCAGTCCGAGCCTAGCCAGCTCATCGAACTGATTAACATACTCTTTGACTGTCTTATTCCCTTGCTTAAGAAATAAGAATTTTTCCAACTACAAACTCCTTTCAGCGTCTGAGAGAAATTTAGCCTTAAACCTTGCCCTAAAGTCCTCCCATGTTTCCACCGGTCTTTCTGTATTAGTGACTTCCCACCAGTAGGAAGCCTCGCCTTTAAGTAGCCATACTGCCAGTTGTACCTTCTGCCTATCTTCTACCTCAAAGATGACGAATAAGTCCTCGGTTTCCTTTAGCCAATTCCTAGCTGCCACGAAGGATTTAGTTCCATGAAATTCCTTTCCTCCCATAGCTTTAAAATCTTTACATATCTTAACAAAAATGTTTCCCCGCGGAGGAGGTGGAGGAAGAGGTGCTGCTGCAGTCGGATGATTTCCTGCAGCTGGGGGAGGAGGAACGGTAGGACCTGGCTGAGTGGCCCTTGCTTCTAAGAACCATCTAAACCAACCAGGTATTGGTACACCCTCTGGCAAGTTAAGTTCTTCGGACATGCTGAAACAAAAAAGGATAGATTCAAAACGAAGGATAAGAGATAGTACCTATGGCTTTGGGGGGGACTTTGCCTTTTAAAAATAAAATAATATTTTATCTTTTAAAAATGCTTCTTTAAATTTTCTTTTTGAAAAATAAATTTTCAAAACTTCCTATCTTATCTGGTAAACCTATGCTCTGATACCAACTGAAACACCCCACCCTCGTTAGGGTCACTCTCAAAGGGAATGCCCTAATTTTGGTTGAGGTTTATAAGTATAAGTCACAGATATACAAGACAGATATAAGAACACATATTTTTGAACAGCGGAAAACAACAACAGCTTTTATTTCATTAAAATACGTGTTACACAAACCATGCCATAATTGTCTTACAATACTTCCAAAAACATAACATCTTCATAACTGTCTTGATTACATTATTTAAAGAAGCATAAAGAAAACATAAATAAACTGCAAAAGTCCCATAATTGTTGTCCAAAGCCATAGTCCAAAACGGAAAAGATCCAAGCAATACATTCTTTCTCTTCAAGCTGGATGTGAAAACTGGTCAAGCTACGGTATTCCCTCCCTGTGGACCTGGGGGGGGGGGGGCACGAAAGAAAAGAAGGCGAAAGAAAAGTAGAGTCAAACATAAAGCCTGAGTAAGTCTAGGACTATTCAGTCTATGAATAAAGAACTGGGTATGATAAGCATAAACTGGAAATGAGAAAGCACCATAAACTAAGTTAAGTTGTCTAGGGTCGAATACTATCGTACCCCATATTAATCTCTGTACCCATATAAACTAGTTCCCGACAGGCACCCCATAATCAGGGTGAAGTGATCCTTTTTCTGATGATCGGCTCCTACTCGCATAGTTACATGTGTCTTACGGCCCCTGTTGTTGTAGTTACCTATGCTGGTACCACCATGGGGTGTATCAAGTCCCATGGTGGCGGCCCGACGCAATTCTAGAATGCACAGGTATGCTACTGGTGCCCAGTGCCTTATTTTTCTGCGCCGGAGTGTGTGCATGCCCGCACCCCGTTAGAACCTACACTGCTGCACCACCGCCGTCGATTTGACCTCTTACAGTCAGCCCAGTAATCGTGCCCCACCCTGCCTAGTTCTGGGTATCCTGATACACCTTGTAGGGTTACTGCTGAAAAGGGTCCCCCGCTACTAGGTTTTCTATTTCTAGCCAACATGCTAAGTTGGTTAAGTGTGTTATAAACCTAACCCCCAAACAGTCTGTTTAGTTTAGCATGTTCCATTTTGATTAAGTATTAATTTAATTTACTTAATCCTATCAATCCTGACTCAACCTTAATTGTCTTATTAAAGCCTTGACCTCTCACATTAGACAGGTATTGTTGTGGCTGCCTGTTGCCGGTTGGGTCCGGGCAGTCTTACGCCATAACTCAGTCTAACCTCGGGTCCTTATTGGGCTCCGTGTTTAACCACCCACATTGGATAGGTATTGTTGTAACTACTGGACAGCCGAGCGGTTCCGGGCAGGTTTACATCACAACTCAATCCAACCTCGGGTAAAACACATCGTATTTTCTACATTTACATATTTTGTCTCTTTTCTTTTTATATGTAAATATTTGCGGCCTATTATTCAAATTCACCTTTATTGGTTAAAATTTATTTATGCCACTTAATTGTTTTTCAAGGTTATTGGCATGCGTCAAACATGCCAACACATATGTTCTATATTTTTAACCCAAACGTCATTACCCCCGTTTTACACGTTCGCTACAATATAAGATATGTTGGGTTTAACATTTAAACCCAACTTAGCCATATGAAAAGGGGAGGCTTATAACATGGTGTTTATAAGGTAACATAAAAAGGGGAGTGTGAATGCAACATAACGATTCAATTAACATGAAGTAGGCACATGTGAACTTGCAATTGTAACAACATATAATCATGGCATAAACAATACTTAGACATGAATCATTCTATTCAAATAATCATGGCATAAACAATACTTAAACATGAATCATTCTATTCATGTAAACTTGCAATTGGAATGTAAATCTAACTTAATTGTGTCACATATATCACCATATGGTTTTGATAACAACTTAGGCCTAAAACATGTTTCAACTAGACATAATACCAAACATAGTTTAGTCATGTTCATAAAGGTGCTTACTTTTGTTTCTAATACAAAAGTATGATTTGCTAATTCCATCATAGATTCATATAAACTATAGTACTTAGTCGTATTCAATAACACACTAAAAGTGATCATAAAAGTATGTACATCATATTGGCATAATAGTGAATCATATACTTGCATGAATCCCAAATAAAATATCACAACATATGGTTGTCAACATAAATCATACACTTGTATGAATCCAATCGTATACCATAACATTTCCAAATCGTTTAGAATCAAAATAACATACAAGTATAGATTATTATCGCCACAATTCCATTTCGTTGTTAACTTCCAATGCAAATCACATACTTGCAAATATCCAATCGTATACCATAACATTCCCAAATCGTTTAGAGTCAAAATAACATACAAATATAGATTATTATCGCCACAATTCCATCTCGCATTTTACACAAATCAAACGCAATTAATTATTCACATCGGAATAGCACTCTACTTACAACGTATGACGAATCTTCAATTCAGGAATCTGAATTCTGAATTTGGAGATGCTATCCTTTGTTGTAGGCGTTGTTTTGATTTGATTGACGTTGCTTTAAGCTTTGAATTATCTCCTAATTGTCTCTCAATTTCTGACGGCTATCCTTAGTCTCTCCTCAGCAGCATGACGGTCTCATCTCCATTTTAGTTTGTGTGAATTAGGGTTAGTCTTAGGTCCTTTTTATTGAGTTTATGAGTTGATTTAGACCGTCGATGGAGCTTGGTTTAATAATAGCCGTTCGTTTGAAGGAGAGACCAACCAGGAGCTGACACCTAGCCTTAGTGACAAGGCAAGGCTCAGAAAATCGACCAAACACAGACCAGGCCTGCCAGGGGGGGCTGGGTTCGACCTGGCTCAGGGGCCAGGTCGACACCCCAGTCGACACCGTGTCGACTTGGCAGTCGACACGGGTGACCCAGGTCGACTGCCCAGTCGACCTGGCTAGCCCCAGGTCGACTGCCAAGTCGACCTGGGTGCCTTGGGTGGGAATTTTCCCGCCTTGGCCAATTGGGCCCGATTTTGAATTTTGAATTAGTTTTTCTGAGCTGTTTTGGTCTGTTTGAATTTTAAACTGAATTCCGAAACTTCCGGAGGCCATATCTTCTTCATAAGGAGTCCGTTTTACGCAAACTCGGACTCTACCTCAAGCAGAATTCCGAGACGAACGCAATGGCGTTTCCCGTTTCCCTTAATTCTTTGATTTGAAATTAATTATACTTTAATTTGTGAATTTCACTGTTATAGAATACACGGGGTGTTACAATCTTCACATAGGTTGTTCACTTTAAAATTTAGTTTAGGTAGACCTTTTACTAACTCATGTTTCGAGAGTCTTTGTATAGTTTTAAAATTTATGTGACAAAAACGCCTGTGCCATAACCAAGAATCATTGTTATTAGCAATCAAACACATTTCTTTATTATTATTTACCTTCATATTTAGAACATAAATATTTCTATCTCTATTTCCTTCAAAAATGATATTTTTTTTCTTTGTCAAAATACTACATTTGTTTTCAGAAAATGTTATTTTAAAACCTTTGTCACATAATTGACTAATATTAAGTAAATTATGTTTTAAATTTTTAACTAAAGAAACATTAGTAATAAGAGGTAGATTTGAAATACCATAGTTGCACACATCTACTTTGCTAATGATAAATCATTTTGAGTTATCTCCGAAGGTAACTGAGCCACCATCAAAGTATGAAATATTGGTTAGCACATCTTTGTCTCCGGTCATGTGTTTTGAGCAACCACAGTCTAACATCCATTTTCTCTTTTTGAGTGGGACCTGCAAAAAATATTAATAAGCGCATTTGTACCCACTTTTTGATAAGGTCCTAAAAGTTAGGTCTTAGGAAGCCAAACCCAAGTGGGTTTAGTTTCCCTTCTATATAAATAATTTTTATTATTATGCATAGATTCCATAAATGAGTTAATGTGTTTTTGGAATCCATATTTTAATTTCATTTATGGATTTTGATTTGTCTTTAATTTTTGAATCAATTTTCCTCTTTCGTTTAGTAATCTTTATTGGAGGAATTTTTGATTCTTTTTTAAATCCTAATCCATGATTATTTGAAGATGGTTGAGAGCTTTCTATAATTCTTGATAAATTTTCTCTACCCTTATTAAAGTTAGAAACATTTTTAGAGATGCTTTCTAACTTAGTTTGAATACTTTTATTTTCTAATTCTAATTCTTTTATTTTAGTTTTCACATGTGATTCTCATAACTAATTTCATCATTCTTTGTCTTTTTAGTTTCGATTTCTTGACTCAAAAGAGAAAGTTGACTATCTGAATTTGTAAGAGTGTCTTGAACTTTTTCAAGTTCTTCTTCCAGAATTATTTTTTCGTCTTTCAACATGTCTCTTTCAAATTCGGCTTTATTCTGATTTTCACGAGTGTAACGACCCAAACTTCCCCGGCCTCCGAAGAGAAGAGAAAGGATGGTTTTTCTGAGAACACGACAAATTAGAACACAAACAAAAGAACATTTCATTGCTTATTACAAAAATTTATATTAGAGTACAAGAATATACAGAGTATGAACAAATAATATACATTTGATAAATGACAGAGATTTACAAATTACAATGCAGCGTAAAATAATACAAAAACACAACTGAAAGAGATAAGCGGATACATAGCTTTCCGAATATCGTTCCAGCTGTAAACCAGGATCCTGTGAATACAAATCTGCAAAACCAAAACTACTAACTGCCCGAGTGGAAAATAGGCCACCCAGAGTTTAGGTTAAAACAATAAACTCTAGGTCAGTCATGTGACTGGTATGAGAACTAAAATAGTTATTTAAAACTTTACTTTCAAATCAGGTAAATCAAGGACCACACTGTATAACACGGAACGGGTTTCCTCCCAAGAATACTAGTGCATAAAACAAATAGCACAATGCTTTTTGGAAAAATGAAGCTATTATAAGACACATGTCCCATCACAAAATGCAATGCAAGCCAGAGGATAGGGCTTTCCCTTATAACAGCCAAACATGATTGGTACGTTTAAAACAAATCATTTGATACTATTATAAGTGCATGGTGTATAAAACAACTTCAAATATAAATGTATCAATCATAGACGGCATGGGTACCATACATCATGTCACCATACTAGGATCTACAATCAAAACTGAAATGTCATGTAATGGAAATTGGATTTCCATCATGAGTTGAGGCAAGGGATCATCCTCGCCGGCTTCGAGACACTCTAGCAAATGCCTCAGGGTTCGGACGCTGGCGAACCCTTGGATTTTCAGGGCCGGTCCACACACAGTGGATTAATTATACTGAACACACATTTCCAGCTCCTATCGGACCTATATCCATCGGCTCCGTAGAAACCGATACATCCGAGACACCTCACAATCCAACAACCACATAGGTAAAAAATATAAAAATGCCAGGGCTTGCGAAGCCCTGACCCCACCCACAGCTAGAAAGAAACATCATGCACTCCCTGCAGTCACGATCCCATTTTTGACTCAAACCGAGGTGTGAGGCTCACGAATTAACGTTATACACAAAGCTATGTCACACAGGCCGTGCTTTGATCATCAACCAGAATACTATGATTTTCAACAGAAGCCTTGATCATTTGCATATCAACATGCCACATAGGCAATTCACGCCATGCGACTGATGTCTATCGATATATAACCTCTGAGTTCGTACGTCTCAGAGAAGGCCGTTAAGCAAGAGAACGAATTCTCCACCGCCAAACAGATATATATTTAATAGAAAGCAATCAACACAGAATAAAATCCAATCTCAGACACACGGTCCATTTACAAGTTCGTTCTGGGTTTGAACGAAACTGGAGGCACTTAATTCCTTATCCCATATGTCCAATACAAGAGAGAGGTCCTCGCATATCCGGTCGGTCTCCAAGAACGTCTGGACGATCACCACTTATTACCTCGTCTTGAATGTATGACCCAATCAAGACATCAGTAATCATCCAAATGATGTGAAGACCTCCGGTCTTCAACCACCGTCTTCATCGTCGACTTATCGTTGAATCCGTTATTCAGAATGGGTATAAACCCGGCCTTTTCGAATAACTCGCGTATATAATAAACAAGTGTCATAAAAACACAACATATGCCTTATTCCAATTATGAATATTCTTTTATTTAAATATTCATATCCATTGGGAAAGGTTCCCATTAATTTTATCAAAGATAAATCCTTTAAATTTATTCTTTAATCTTCCTTCGGATATCATTCAAACCATATTAAGGTTTTTCCAAACTAGCCGGGATTAACGCAACTTACCGAAGTAATCATTTGTTTAATTTCCCAATCCCAACCTATCCAACCCATGGAGCAGAACTGATATTACTCCATAACTAAAACCACGGTGTTATTGGTAAATTTAATTACCATTTCACGTTAAAATCTAATTGAAGATTTAACTATCGCTAGGAGCAAAACTGGTGATACTCCATTCTCAATCATTTCCCAAATTTGATAATTTAAATTATCAATTCCCATTTCAATCTAATTAAAGATTCATTAAAACTCCACTTAGTTTTAATCTTCCCAAAAATCAATATTAATGATTATTTAACTTTGGAAACACAAACATGTCACATCGACAATGTACACCGTACTATTGATTTCTACGGATATATAACATCTAAGCTCGTATGTCTTAGAGAAAGGTATTAAGCAAGAGAATAAATTACCTGCCACTAAATAGATATATATTTAGTAGAGATAAACCATACATTTCGAAATACAATGTTAGACATGTAATCATGTCTTTAACTGGGTTAAAGAACTAATGTAATTTAAAACGCAGTTCACGATAAACCTAAAATCACATTCCATTAATTATGGAATCTTCACGGAAAACAGGTCAATATATAATCGATATCAATTTCCGTATCCGACTAATAATATAAATGGAATAACAACCTAGCCTTTTAAATTGCATATATATTAACAGTCTTTCTCCACAGAAGCTCATTTCGATTATTATCAAATCGGATTCCATTCAATTCCAATTTAATATATTAAATTGGAAAACTTTGCTTAGGAAATTTCCCATCAAATCTTAATAAAAAGATTTATAAATTCCAAATCACATTTCATTGTAAAACAGGTTAAAGAACGAATGTCGTTAAAAACACAGTTCACGATAAACCCAATTCACATTCCATTTTCAATTCTAATTAAATGTTAATTAATTGGTAATTCTTCTTTAAATCTTAATTAAAAGATTTATTCTTTTCACACAAGACACCATTCACGATAAACCCAAATTTCAATTCAATATTAAATACAAGGCTCTGAATAGAAATTATATCGGCTTATATTAAATATCAAATTCTGAAATCGACAAATATCGTATTAGGAATAACGATATATATCTTCCAAATTCTTCCAAAATATCCATATAACCATGGAATCCAATATCGAAATATCCCAAAGATAATTTCGATTCAAATCCATTCCAATTTATATATTGGAAATTCTGCTTATTTTTAAAATAATTTCAAATCCAATTTGTTTATTTAAAAATTATTGGATTTCAAATCTAATTAATAACTAGTTCAATTTGATAAAAATATATTTTTATCTTTACAAATGTGGAGTTTTTCATTCCAAATCATTTATTATGATTTTACACAAATTATTGATATTTTTAATAATTTTATCAAGGCCCGTGCAGTCGATTTCCATAAACGGTCATCGAACTGCACTTACAGCGACCTTTTCCAATTTTGATTTGGACATAATTCCAAATCCAACCGTTAGATTTCAAATCTCTTATATTCATTGGAAAGCTCTTTTCGATACGAACCCAACGGTTCTGGTTTTAGGAGAATCCGACGGTTGGATCTCCCGTAATGTCAATTCGAAGTCAATGGTCAAAATTCGCGAACAACCGCAGCGCGGCGCGTCCTATTCAGGCCATTAAATATATATAATATACATATTATATATATTTTGTCGATTACCATTTAAAACGTATTTTATAAATTGTTTTAATTCGTTTTCAAAAAACGATTTCAACTTCATATTCAATTTTAAATCAAAATTGAATATTCCATATCATTAATATATAAATGATAATATTTTCAAAACATTAGATTTTGAAATCACTTCCATTTCAATATTCATTATAAAAATGAATAAAATCGATATAAATATCGTTCACGTCAAAATGGCGTTAATCTAACCAACACGGCTTTATATATTTAAATATTTTCGTGTCCATCCCAAATCGGACATCAAAATCAGATTTTGATCTTTTACTGAATATTATTTTAAAATATTCATTATTTTAAAATATTCGTTATTTTAAAATGTTCATTCTTTCTGAACTGGAATTAGACACAGTCAATTACCATATAATGTTATTTATATGGATTTCATACAACACATGTATAAAACAACAATGATAAACAATCAACCATCATCTAGAGTGCATTCTACACTGCATAAGTATCAAATATAAATATTTGATGCTTACAACAGTCTGTCAACCAATCGATTGACATACCACTAAATAATTGGGTTAGTGTACGCCAAATATCTTCCTAATACCCGTGTGGGGTTTCAACCAACAAATACTGAATATTATTTGTGCAGTTGGGCGATATGTAAAATTTTATCACCCCAATCCATATCAGTCAAATGGGTGTACATAAAAAATCGTCTGATTTGTAAATGAATATTTATTTTATTCATATACACGTTAAAAATTATATTTTTTACTATAAAACATTTATTTCAACACATGAATATTTTATAATCTTCATTTCACATCACAATCATCAACCACAGCGCAATACAATCAAACAAGTCGTCCATGGTCTGTGGACGGTGGGGAGCAGTTCATATATGCAGTTATAAAATAAATAACTGTACAAAAAATAATTTTAGTGAGGAGTTCTCACCTTGGGTTTCCACCCCGTCATTCTTTAATGTCGCTCAGATTCGCTGTTTTGATTCTAACGCAATCTGTTTCACACATCTTATGTTAAAAATTATATTTTTAACAATGCTATATATATTTTTAAAAATCACCTTCTTCTCATATCCTTATATATGTAAATCACATTTTTATATCGCCACTTCATATATAAAAATCGTATTTTTATATCTCTATACATATAATAAAAATCGCATTTTTATTATAACGCTACATATATAAAGATCACATCCTTGTGATAATGTTATATATATAAAGATCAAATTTTTATAGCGCTCACTAGATAATAAAAATCGCATTTTTATGTCGATGTTTATATTATAAAAACCATACTTTTATATCAAAACCTTATGTATGAAAATCGTATTTTTATTCAATGCCATTTAAATAAAAGTCATATTTTTATTATCATATTATTTAAATAAAAGTCGTATTTTTATCTCGTTGTTATGTATATAAAAATCACTTCTTTATTTCTCTACTTCATATATAAAAATAGAATTTTTATATATTTTAAAAATCGTATCTTTTTAACATAACAATCATATCTTTCGAACTTCTCCTTCAACGTAAAAATCATATTTTTATATCGATGTATACATTAAAAATCAAACCTTTTCCTTTATAAAAATATAATCTTTTCTATTATATAAAAATATAATCTTTCTTTATATAAAAATATAATCTTTTAAATAAATAAAAATCATTATTTTATATAAATAAAAATCAAGAAATTACATAAGTAAATAAAAATTAAATCAGATTTTAAAAACAGGGTATTACATAAAAATAAATAAGTAAAAACGTACAGCCAATCGGATTTCCCAGAGAAGGGGTGTTGGCGGTCACGGTTCGTCAGGGAGGTGGCGGTGGCCCATCAGGTGGCGGGCTGTCAGGTTTCAGTGGGCTAGGGTTGCGGTTTGGGGGGAATTGTGGAGGGGGGTGGTGGTTCGAACTTCGAATCGAGGACGAGGTGGCATCGCAGGTTTAGGCGGAGGTGGGGAGGTGGCACCGCCAGCGCGCGGCGGGGCGAGCTAGGGGGACGGCGACGGGATCGGTCGACGGGGCTAGGATCGATGGGGATTTATTTTATTTTTCCCTCTGTGTTGATTGGTTTGGAGGAAGAGAGGGGTAAGGGTATTATATAATATATTTAATTATCCACAAAGGTACTTTTTATTCAAACTCCGAATCGAGTCCAACGACCATCATCCCTAGCATAATAGTCTCATTCCGGACACAGTGGGATATGTTCCGTAACTCGATTCGGCTGTTACGATCAATTTTTCGTTAAATTACAATATAAATCAATATATATTTAGTTTAAACGTGAATTTTATTTTATTGGGGCTACATACTGACTCCCAAAATTCCAGAAAAATAAATCTGGCTATGTTTTGATGATACGATCCTAACAAAACTAATTTCATCGAATTTGGAGACTATTTGAAAAACAGTCATTTTCCAGTCGATTAAATTCAAACTAAAATGACCAAATATGTTTAAATCCACCACGCTCACATATTGATTCCAAAAATTATGAAAATTGGAATCTAGCAATAATTTGACATTCCGGATCTAATAAAAGTGGTCTCATCGAAAACAGAGGTCGTTTGCAAAATCGCTATTTTTAAGGGCTATATTTTTCATGGTGACTATTCTGAATTTTCAAATGGACATAACTTTTTATTTCCGCTATGAAATTTGGATTTTTCAGATTTGTTGGAAAGATATTTTCAAACACATTCAAATATTTCTAGTTTCACTAAAATCCAGTTTATTTTGAATCCTGTACATTCATTTGAAATTTGAAATTTGAAATCGAATTTTCAAATTACCGCGCCATTTCCAATTCCTTTTATAATTAAAATAAATATTTATATTCTAACTTCAAATCAAATAAATATATACATTCTAATTCTATTCAAAATAAATTTCTAGTCATTATTATTTAAAATAAACCATTTTAAATATCTGAAATTCATTAAAATTGCCAAAATAAAATTTTTAAATTGCATCTGATTTTCCGGGTTGTTACAATCTCCCCTACTTAAAATCTTTTCGTCCTCGAAAAGGAACGAAGCTGAAAGTTTTTTTAACTAATCAACTCAACTTTCAATTTAGCCTTCATTCTTCAAATTTTCAGTTTTTAAGAATTTTCCAATTCTTCAAAAAGTTGGATATCACCCTAAATTTTTGAAAAATTTCGCCATAACCTCCTTTGTACGGGGAGACATTTAAAACCGCAAATAGCCACGCAGGGCCTCACCAATCCAAAAGAAAAAGAGAATGCCAAGCGGCCAGCCTTAGGCTCATAAACATTTTAAAAGAAAAAAAAATTTGCCAAGCGGTCAGCCTTAGGCTCGTAAACCTTTTAAAAGAAAAAGAAAATTGCCAAGTGGCCAGCCTTAGGCTCATAAACCATTTAAAAGAAAAAGAAAATTGCCAAGCGGCCAACCTTAGGCTCATAAACCTTTTAAAAGAAAAAGGAAATTAGTAAACACGTACCTATTAGTTGGGCATAAAATTTTATTTCTCTTCTTAGCAGTTTATCCATAACCTGTTCAACAATGTGTATATATACATGTATGCATTTATAAACAATTTCCAACTCAGTACAATATTTGATTCAATTTGACTAAATCCACCTTACATTATCATATTGGTTTAATTAATTATCCTTCCAATATCTTTATTAGTTACACTAATAGTCGAACAAAACAACCAGTAATCAATTTGTGAATTAGCTTTTCAAACATTTTTTTAATATATATAGTCAAAAATCATATTTTTGATGTCAAATCACAACAATATATTCTAACTATATTTTGGTTCTCACACCATTCAATTGGAAATATATAGATATCCTACCTTCGAAACTCGAACATAAATACTGATGATGACATGTCAATCATCAGTATCATCTCCGAGCGACTAGAGTGTGATTCTATATCTATCCAGTATATTTGAGGCTTCGAATACCTGCTTGCTAGGCGTATATTCAAAATCTTCATATACTCAATTGTCCAAATCAATTTAAAATAAAATATTCAAATACGTATTGTAAGATTTAAATTTTCAAAACAAAATCTGTTTTTACTTTTATTTTGAGAATCCCACTCTTTCGGTTTATTCTAGGATATTACTGATCCCATCTCTAATGAGCCATTCTTATTGGTTATTACTAATCCAATCTCTGATGAATTGTTTCGCTTGTTATAATGTGCCTTGTTCTCGAGCTCTGTATACCAAAGCTCTGATACCACTAGAACGACCCGAACTTCCCTGGTCTCCGAAGAGAAGAGAAAGGACAGATTGTCTGAGAACACGACAAATCAGAACACAAACAAAAGAACATTTCATTGCTTATTACAACAATTTACATCAGAGTACAAGAGTATACATAGTATGAACAAATAATATACATTTGATAAATGGTAGAGATTTACAAATTACAATGCAGTAGAAAATAATACAAAAACACAACTGAAAGAGGTAAGAGGGTACAGAGCTTTCCGAATATCATTCCAGTTGTAAAATAGGATCCTGTGAATACAAATCTGCAAAACCAAAATTACTAGCTGCCCATGTGGAAAATATGGCACCCAGAGTTTAGGTTAAAACAATAAACTCCAGGTCAGTCATGTGACTGGTGTGAGAACTAAAATAGTTATTTAAAACTTTACTTTCAAATCAGGTAAATCAAGGGACCACGCCATATAACACGGAACGGGTTTCCTCCCAAGAATACCAGTGCATAAAACAAATGGCGCAATGATTTTTGGAAAAATGAAGCTATTATAAGACTCATGTCCCATCACACAATGCAACGCAAGCCGGAGGATAGGGTTTTCCCTGATAACAGCCAAACATGCTTGGTACGTTTAAAACAAATCATTTGATACTATTATAAGTGCATATGTATAAAACAACTTCAAATATAAATATATCAATCATAGATGGCATGGGTATCATATATCATGTCGCCATACTAGGCTCTACAATCAAAACCGAAATATCACGTACTGGAAATTGGATTTCCGTCATGAGTCGAGGAAAGGGATCATCCTCGCCGACTTCGAGACACTCTAGCAAATGTCTCAGGGTTCGGACGCTGGCGAACCCTTGGATCTTCAGGGCCGGTCCACACACAGCGGATTAATTATACCTGAACACACGTTTCCCGGTCCTATCGGACCTATATCCATCGGCTCCGTAAAAAACGATATATCCGAGGCGCCTCGCAATCCGAAAACCACACAGGTAAAAATATAAAAATGTTAGGGCTTGCAAAACCCTGACACCACCCATAGCTAGAAAGAAATATCATGCACTCCCTGTAGTCACGATCTCGTTTTTGACTCATACCGAGGTGTGAGGCTCGCGAATTAACGTTATACACAAAGCTATGCCACACAGGTCGTGCTTTGATCATCAACCACAAGACTCTGCTTTTCAACAGAAGCCTTGATCATTTGCATCTCAGCATGCCACACAGGCATTTCATGCCATGCGACTGATGTTTATCGATATATAACCTCTGAGCTCGTACGTCTTAGAGAAGAAAGTTAAGCAAGTGAATAAATTATCCGCTGCCAAATAGATATATATTTAATAGAGATCAATCAACACAGAATAAAATCCAATGTCAGACACATGGTCCATTTACAAGTTGGTTTTGGGTCTGAAAGAAACTGGGGGCACCTTATTCCTCATCCTATATGTCCAATACAGGAGAGAGGTCCTCGCATATCTGGTCGATCTCCAAGTACGTCTGGACAATCACCACTTATTACTTCGTCTTGGGTGTACAACCCAATCAAGACATCAGTAATCATACAACGATATGAAGACCTCTGGTCTTCAACCACCGTCTTCATCGTCGACTTATCGTCGAATCAGTTATTCGGAATGGGTATATACTCGACCTTTTCGAATAACTCACGTATGTAATAAACAAGTGTTATAAAAACACAACATACGCCTTATTCCAATTTTGAATATTCTTTTATTTAAATATTCATATCCTTTGGGAAAGGTTCCCATTAATTTTATCAAAGATAAATCCTTTAAATTTATTCTTTAATCTTCCTTTGGATATCATTCAAACCATATTAAGGTTTTTCCAAACTAGTTGGGATTGACGCACCTTACCGAAGTAATCATTTGTTTAATTTCCCAACCTATCCATCCCATGGAGAAAAACTGATATTACTCCATAACTAACACCACGGTGTTATTGGTAAATTTAATTAGAATTTCACGTTCAAATCTAATTAAAGATTTAACTATCGCTAGGAGCAAAACTGGTGATACTCCATTCTCGATCATTTCCCAAATTTGATAATTTAAATTATCAATTCCCATTTCAATCTAATTAAAGATTCATTAAAACTTCACTTAGTTTTAATCTTCCCAAAAATCAATATTGATGATTATTTAACTTTGGAAACACAAACAAGTCGCATCGACAATCTACACCATACTATTGATTTCTACCGATATATAACCTCTAAGCTCGTATGTCTTAGCGAAGGTTGTTAAGCAAGAGAATAAATTCTCCGCCACCTAATAGATATATATTTAGTAGAGATCTGTTCAAAATACAATGTTAGACATGTGATCCTGTCATTAACTGGGTTAAAGAATTAATGTCATTTAAAACGCAGTTCACGATAAACCCAAAATCACATTCCACTAATCATGGAATCTTCACGGAAAACATGTCAATATATATAATCGATATCAATTTCCGTATCCAACTAATAATATAAATGGAATAATGATGAAGCCTTTTAAATTCCATATATATTAACAGTCTTCCTCCACAGAAGCTCATTTCGATTATTATCAAATCGAATTCAGTTCAATTCCAATTTAATATGTTAAATTGGAAAACTTTACTCTGGAAATTTTCAATTAAATCTAAATAAAAAGATTTATAAATTCCAAATCACATTTCACTGTAAATCGGGTTAAAGAACGAATGTCGCTAAAAACACAGTTCACAATATACCCAACTCACATTCCATTTTCAATTCCAATTAAAGGTTAATTAATTGTTAATTATTCTTTAAATCTTAATTAAAAGATTTATTCTTTACACACTGGGTTTAAGAACGCGGTTAATAAAGACATCATTCACGACAAATCCAAATTCCAATTCAATATTAAATACAAGGCTCTGAATAGAAATTATATCGACTTATATTCAATATCAAATTCTGAAATCAACAAATATCGTATTGGAGATAACGATATATATCTTCTAAATTCCTCCACAATATTCATATAACCACGAAATCCAATATCGAAATATCCCGAAGATAATTTCAATTCAGATCCATTCCAATTTATATATTGGAAATTCTGGTTATTTTTAAAACCATTTCAAATCCAATTTATTTATTTAAAAATTATTGGATTTCAAATCTAGTTAATAACTAGTTCAATTTGATAAAAATATATTTCTATCTTTACAAATGTGGAATTTTTCATTCCAATTCTTTCCGAATCATTTATTATGATTTTACACAAATTATTGACATTTTAAATAATTTTATCAAGGCCCATACAATCGATTTCCATAAACAATCATCGAACTGCACTTACAACGACCTTTTCCAATTTTGATTTGGACATAATTCCAAATCCAACCATTAGATTTCAAATCTGTTATATTCTTTGGAAAGCTCTTTTCGATACGAACCCAACGGTTCCAGTTTTAGGAGAATCTGACGGTCAGATCTCCCGTAATGTCAATTCGAAGTCAATGGTCGAAATTCACGAACTGCCGTGGCGCAGCGCGTTCTATTGAGGCCATTAAATATATATATAATATATATTATATATATTTCATCGATTTCCATTTAAAAAGTATTTTATAAGTCGTTTCAAATTCGTTTTCAAAACGATTTCAACTTCATATTCAATTGTAAATCAAAATTGAATATTCCATTTCATTAATATATAAATGATAATATTTTCAAAACATTGATTTTTAAATCACTTCCATTTCGACATTCATTATAAAAAATGAATAAAATCGACATAAATATCGTTCACATCAAAATAGTGTTAATCTAATCAACACGGCTTTATATATTTAAATATTTTCGTGTCCATCCCAAATCGGACATCAAAATCAGATTTTGATCTTTTACTGAATATTATTTTAAAATTTCATTATTTTAAAATGTTCTTTATTTTAAAATATTTATTCTTTCTGAACTGGAATCAGACACAGTCAATTATCATATAATGTTATCTATATGGATTTCTACAACACATGTATAGAACAACAATGATAAACAATCATCTAGAGTGCATTCTACACTTCATAAGCGTCAAATATAAATATTTGACGCTTACAATAGTCTATCAACCAATCGATCGACATACCACTAAATAACTGGTATTAGTGTATGTCAAATATCATCCCAATACCCATGTGGGGTTTCAACCAAAAAATACTGAATATTATTTGTGCAGTTGGGCGATGTGTAAAATTTTGTCATCCCAATCCATATCAGTCAAATGGGTGTGCATAACAAATCGTTTGATTTGTAAATGAATATTTATTTTATTCATATACACGTTAAAAATTATATTTTTAACTATAAAATATTTATTTCAACACATGAATATTTTATAATCTTCATTTCAACCATTTCAAATCCAATTTATTTATTTAAAAATTATTGGATTTCAAATCTATTTAATAACTAGTACAATTTTTATCATCCCAATCCATATCAGTCAAATGGGTGTACATAACAAATCGTCTGATTTGTAAATGAATATTTATTTTATTCATATACACGTTAAAAATTATATTTTTAACTATAAAATATTTATTTCAACACATGAATATTTTATAATCTTCATTTCACATCACAATCATCAACCACAATGCAATACAATCAAACAAGTCGTCCATGGTATGTGGACGACGGGGAGCAGTTCATATATGCAGTTATAAAATAAATAACTGTATAAGAAATAATTTTAGTGAGGAGTTCTCACCTTGGGTTTCCACTCCGTCGTTCTTTAATGTCGCTCAGGTTCGCTATTTTGATTCCAGCGCAATCTGTTTCACGCAACTTATGTTAAAAATTATATTTTTAACAATGCTACATATATTTTTAAAAAAATCACCTTCTTCTCATATCGTTATATATATAAATCACATTTTTATATCTCCACTTCATATATAAAAATCGTATTTTTATATCGCTATACATATAATAAAAATCGCGTTTTTATTACATCGCTACATGTATAAAGATCATATCCTTGTGATAATGTTATATATAAAGATCAAATTTTTATAGCGCTCACTAGATAATAAAAATCATTTTTTTATGTTGATGTTTATATTATAAAAATCATACTTTTATATCAAAACCATAAGTATAAAAATCATATTTTTATCCAATGCCATTTAAATAAAAGTCATGTTTTTATTATCGTATTTTCTAAATAAAAATCGTATTTTTATCTCGTTGTTATGTATATAAAAATCACTTCTTTATTTCGCTACTTCATATATAAAAATCGAATTTTTATATACTTTAAAAATTGTAATCTTTTCTATTATATAAAAATATAATCTTTCTTTATATAAAAATATATCTTTCTTTATATAAAAATATAATATTTCTTTATATAAAAATATAATCATTTTAAATAAATAAAAATCATTATTTTATATAAATAAAAATAAAGACTTTACATAAGTAAATAAAAATTAAATCAGATTTTAAATACGAGGTATTACATAAAAATAAACAAAAATAAATAAGTAAAAACTTACAGCAATCGGATTTTCCAGAGTGGGGGTGTTGGTGGTCACGGTCCATCAGGGAGGTGGCGACTGTCGGGTTTCAATCGGCTAGGGTTGCGGTTTGAGGGGGAATTGGGGGGGGGGGGGTGTCGAACTTCAATCGAGGAGAAGGGGGCATCGCGAGTTCAGGCGGAGGTGGCACCGTCAGCGCACGGCGGCGGCGAGCGAGGGGATGGAAGGGAGATCGATTGACGAGGCTAGGATCGATGGGGGGTTTTTTTTATTTTTTTATTTTCCCTCTGCGTTGACTGGTTAGGAGGAAGAGAGGGGTAAGGGTATTATATAATATATTTAATTATCCACAAAGGTACCTTTTTATTCAAACTCCGAATCAAGTCCAACGACCTTCGTCCCTAGCATAGTACCACCATTCTGGACACAATGGGATATGTTCCGTAACTTGATTCGGCTGTTATGATTAGTTTTTATTTAAATTACAGTATAAATCAATATATATTTAAATTAAACATGCATTTTAATTTACGAGGGCCCCATACTGACTCAAAAAATTCCAAAAAAAACAAATCTGACTATGTTTTGACGATACGGTTCTAAAAAACTAATTTCATCGAATTTGGAGACTGTTTGAAAAATGGTCATTTTTCAGTCGATTAAATTCAAACTGAAATGACCAAACACGTTTAAATCCACCACGCTCACATATTGATTCCAAAAATTATGAAAATTGGAATCTAGCAATAATTTGACATTCCGGATCCAACAAAAGTGGTCTCGTCGAAAACGAAGGTCGTTTGCTAAATCGCTATTTTTAAGGGCTATATTTTCATAGCGACTATTCAGAATTTTCAATTGGACATAACTTTTTACTCGCGCTATGAAATTTTGATTTTTCAGATTCGTTGGAAAGATATTTTCAAACAGATTAAATATTTTTGGTTTCACTAAAATTCAGTTTATTTTGAATCTTGTACATTCATTTGAAATTTGAAATCGAATTTTCAAACCACCGCGCCATTTCCAATTCCTTTTATAATTAAAATAAATATTTATATTCTAACTTCAATTTAAATAAATATATACGTTCTAATTCTATTCAAAATAAATTTCTAGTCGTTATTATTTAAAATAAATCATTTTAAATATTCGAAATTCATTAAAATTGCCAAAATAAAAAATTTAAATTGGTTCTGAATTTCTGGGTTGTTACAACGAGTTTCCTTAAGCTTTTTCTTTAGAGTTTTTATAATGTTTAAAAGTTCAGCATTAACATCTATTAATTCTTCATAAGATAATTCACTTACTTCAAATTCTTGAGCCATGAAACACATATTTGCTTGTTCAATTTCGCTTTCACTATCACTGTCACTATCTGACGAATCTGAGTCTGGGTCGTCCTATGTAACAGAAAAACCTTCTTCTTGAATTTATCTTTCTTGCTTTTGTTGAAGTTTTTCTGATTTTCTTTCATTTCTGGACAGTCTTTTACCATATAACCCTTCTTATGACGACTGAAACATTCCAATTTTGAGGATGAAGGTTTGTTTGAAGTGTTCTTTTTGAAATTTCCTTTTCTATATTTTAGAAATTTCTTAAATTTTTTTGCAATAAAGGCTAGGTCTTCGTCTTCTGATTTAAATTCCTCTTTATCAACATGAAAGGCCACATTTTTCTTTTATTGAGATGATTCACTTTTTGCTTGAAGATTTACTTCATAAGACATAAGATTTCCTATTAGCTCTTCTGGTTTCATAGCTGATAGGTCATTTGCTTCTTCAATGGCTATTACTTTTCTATCCCAGTCCTCAGTTAGGAAATTTAGTACTTTTGAAACTATGTCAAAGTCACTATATTTTTCTCCTATTCCTATCAATGCATGTACAATGTATTGAAATCTTGAGTACATTTCATTGATAGTTTCGTTTTATTTCATCTTGAAGTTCTGGAACTGGTTTTTGAACATCGAAATTTTAGTTTGCTTGACTTTATTTGTTCCTTCATGGATGGTCTTGAGTGTTTCCCATATTTGATATGCTGATGTACAAATGCTAACACGATTGAACACATTTCTACCTAGTGCACAGAGTAGCATGTTCATAGCTTTTGCATTTGCATTGGCCTCCTCTTTTTGAACTGTTGTCCAAGTTGAATATTCTGTTGTAGGTGCCATAAATTCTTTTTGAGCAGCATTCCTTGCACTAAAACCACTTGCTTGCATATAAATCCTCATTCTTGTGGCCCAGTAGTTATAGTGTAGCCCATTAAATAAAGGTAGTCTTTGAGTTGATTGTCCTTCGGCAAAAGTACTTGAACTAGTACTTGGGTTATTCTCCATTTTACCAAAGTAACGAATAACGGTGTTACGGTTATAGGATGACCTTGCTCAGATACCAACTGAAAGAGGCTATGTGACAGTAGGATCATGTAGAATGGACAATAGTATGTAGTGTATATATTGGAGCAGTAAGCAGTAAATCACACAGTCGATTTGTACTGGTTCGAACCACTATCCTACGTCCAGTCCCAGACACACTTCTGGTATTTCACTAACATTAAAAGCCTCACTTCATCCAGAGGAATAGGTTCACAATTACTCGAACAACTGAATGAGATTTTCTTGCCTCAACCACTGAAGTGGTCTTTTACAATACAGAATAATTGATGACTTGTTTGTGTTCTTGATAACATTGATATTTCAATATATAGTACACCCTTCCTATAGTCTTTCCTTGATGATAAACGTGAAGCTTGTGAAAGATTACAGAAGATAATATTGAGAATAGTATGCTTTTTAAAAACTAGAGAGCATTTAAATATAGAGAGAGATAGAATGAAATTCAATGAGTTAACCAGTTAATGAAGTCCATATTTATAATATACAAAGAGTTGTAACTAATCATGAAGAGTTTCCATCAAGAGAAATGATCTAGAGAGTTGTGACTCTTCATAATAGGTTGCAACTTTTCGTAATCAGATGTCTGAAAATTTTATTCAGATGTTTATTTTAATTTGAAAAGTGAAGTAGCAAAGAAATAGTGCATTTCATAGAAGATTCAGACGTCTGAAAAATTCAAAACAAACGTCTGAATATTATGGTAAATTTAAATTTTGTCTCAGCAAACAGACGTCTATCTAATTTAAATCAGAAGTCTGTTTTCTGGGAAAAATATATTCTTTGCCTCTTTTGAATATGAAAACATATATATGTGTGATGTGTGTGCATGTGTGTGTAATCATCAAGGAAGACTTTAACATGAATATCTAGGACTAACAGACCCTTAAAACATATTCAATCTTCATTTTGGTGTTCTTGAATCTGTTCGTCGAATATCTTCCTGCAAAACAAGGTTAGATGATAATATACATGCTTATGTATATTTGTCGTAGTCAAAACGCTATTTAGCGAGATTCAACGGTGTGTTCTTTCCTTTTTGTTCATTTTTATTTCTGTTTATTTTGCATCTGTGTTTGAATCTGTGCCTGTGATTGTGTTTGTGGTGTTTGATTCATTCCATAATTCTCTTTAGTTTTAAGTTTTGTTTAAATTCTTAGAAACACTATTCACCCCCCTCTAATGTTTGCTTTGGCTGAACGATCCATTCCACAGTCCCTAATAATTGGTATCAGAGCAAGGTCTTTCAAAAAGTTCATAATCTGATTTTTTAAAATTTGGTAAAATGACAAATTTTGGAATCTCTGATAATACTAGTATCAATTTATGCATTGCATCAGTGTTAAAAGAGTCTGCATATATTAATGTTAAAGAAGCGTATGATCTACTGAAATATTGTTCAATATAGAAAAGGATGAGTACTATGACTTTTGAAAAATCAAAAGTTGAAAAGATGGGTGAAGTGGCTATTGGCAATTCAAATTCTGAAAAGATGGCTATTGGAAATTCAAATCTTGAACTGATGTGTTACATGGCTATTGAAAATTCAAAATCTGGAAAGCAATTGGTGGAAATGAGAAAGGGCAAATAGATATTGGATAGTGGCTATTCAAGACATATGACTGGAAATCTAGAACTACTTAATAATCTGATGTATGAAGATGGTGTATTGGTAACTTCAGAGATAATTCTAAAGGGTACATCTTTGGAATCGGTAATGTCAGTAATTCTGAAAATCCTACCATTTCTGATGTTTTATTATTTAGGAATTTAAAACACAATTTACAAAGTATAAGTCAACTTTGCGATAAAGGATATAAAATAAAATTTGAAAAGAATAAATGTTTCATAGAAGATAGGAATTCAAAAGATATATTTGAAGGAGATAGAAAGAAAAATATTTATATATTAAGTATGAAAATTTCCAATGATAATTTATGTCTTAAGACCAATACAAGTGATCCCTGGATCTCGCATAAGAGATTTGGTCATACAAATTTCAAACATATTTCTAGAATTTCTAAATTCGATTTGGTTAGAGGATTACCCAAAATGAAATTCATAGTTAATAACTTATGTGATGCTTGTCATTCGAAAAATTAAAGAAGAGTTCATTTAAATCAAAAGAAGAAATTACCACTTCAAAAACCATGAGAGTTAATACACATGGATTTATTTGGTCCATCTCAAACTCAATCAATAAATCATAATAGATATGTGTATGTAATAGTTGATGATTTTTCTAGATACACTTGGACTTTGTTTCTCAAAAATAAAAGTGATGCTTTCGATCAATTTAAAACTTTTTCTAAAAGAATTCAAAATTTATTATAACTAAAAATTAAAATAATACGTAGCGATCATGATGGAGAATTCAAAAATGAGAATTTTGAAAAATATTGTAATAAAAAGGGAATAACCCACAAATTTTCAATTCCAAGAACTCCTAAACAAAATGGAGTAGTTGAACATAAAAATAGAACAATACAAGAATGTGCAAGAGCTATGTTATCCGATAGTAACTTGCCAAGGAATTTTTGGGCTGAGGCATTAGCAACAGCTTGCTATATTATTAATAGAATTTCAATTAGACCTTTAACTCATAAAACTCCTTATGAACTTTTATATAATAAGAAGCCAAAAGTATCATATTTTAAAATATTTGGAAGTAAATATTTTATACTTAATACAAAAGATAATTTAAACAAATTTGATTCAAAATCAGATAAAGGAATTTTTATTGGATATTCAGAATAAAGCAAGGCTTATAAAGTTTTTAATACTCGAACCAACACTATTGAAGAAACATTAAATGTATCTTTTGATGAAAACTATAAAAGTGTAACTCAAAACGATAAAGACGATTGTGAGGATGAAATCAATGAAATAAATAATGAAGATAACCAACCAAATAAAAGAATTAGATTACTCAGAGACCATCATGTATAAAATTTCTTAGAGGATATTGAATTCATTGTTAGAACTCGTAATCAATTAAATAATATGAGTAATAATGCATCTATATCAACTATAGAACCCAAAAATCCAAAGGAAGCTTCTTCCGATGATTCATGGATACTTACTATGCAAGAAGAACTGAATCAATTTACTAGAAATGAAGTATTGGAACTTGTTCCTAGACCAGAGGATAAAACAATTATAGGAAGAAAACGGGTCTGAAAAAATAAAATGAATGAACACGGTAAATAAGAAATAAAGCACGACTAGTAGCACAAGGATATACTCAAGAAGAAGGAATAGATTATAATGAAACTTTTGCCCCCGTAGCAAGACTAGAGGCTATTAGAATCGTACTAGCCTTTACAAACTATGATAATTTCAAATTATATCAAATTGATGTTAAAAGTGAATTTCTAAATGGATTTGTCAAAGAAGACGTATATGTAGAGCAACCACCCCTATTTGAAGACGAAAAATTACCAGATCACGTATATAAACTAAAGAAAGCGTTATTTGGATTAAAACAGGCTCATAGAGCTTGGTATGATAGATTACGAAATTATTTATTACAATCAAATCTTGAAATAGGAAAACTAGATAATACGTTTTTTATTAAGAAAAATAATAAAGATATACAATTAGTACAAATATATGTTGATGACATAATCTTTGGGTCAACAAATGAAAAAAATGAACAAAGAATTTCTAGATATTATAACCAAAGAATTTGAAATGAGCCATATAGGAGAATTATCATTCTTTTTAGGTTTACAAATTCGACAACTAAATAATGGAATATTTATTAATCAAGAAAAATATGCAAGAGATTTAATTAATAAGTACAATCTAACAACAACAAATGGTAGACCAACACCTATGGCAACTAATATTGCCTTAAGTAAAGATGATACATCAAAAAATGTTGATTAAAAACTATACAGAAGAATGATAGGATCATTTTTATATATAACCGCTAGTAGACCAGATATAATGCATAGTGTATGTCTCTGTGCAAGATATGAATCACAACTAAAGGAAACTCATTTAACAACCGTAAAATGTATTTTGAGATATGTAAAGCATACATCTGATTTTGGATTATTTTATCCTAAAAATGATTTATTCGAGTTAATTTCGTACTGTGACGCTGACTAAGCAGAATATATATCTGTTGCTTTAGCATGTTCACAAGTAATTTATATGCAACAAACTTTAAATGATTCTGGTTTAAGTATCAGTAAATCACCTATATACTGTGATAATACAATTGCTATAAATATTCCTAAAAATCCTACTCATCATTCGACAACTAAACGTATTGATGTGCGACATCACTTTCTAAGAGATAATGTATGTAAAGGAAAGATTTCACTTGAATTTATAGAAATAAATAAAAATAGCTGATATATTAACCAAACCATTAAATGAAGCAACATTCACTAAATTTAGAAGAGAAATAGGTATATGTTCATTAAGTGAATTAGAATAATTAAGTAATAATATATATATAAATTAAAATAATGAATTTTAAAACAATACTATGTTGATATGAAATTTCTGTTATGTCGACATATAACTATTTTTTTTAAATTAGTTTCCACTAAAAGTTAGTTATTTCAACTATATAAATCTTTTAATTCGACTTTTCTTCTTCATTTTCATTATTCTTCTTTGTAAAAACTCTAAATTAAAAATTACATTGGCTTCCGCTAATCCAAATACTCAAAACAACTCTGATTCGAACGTTGGACCATCCAAGGGTCCATTTAAAAGATCTACGCTTTCTAGAGTGACCAAAATCGAAGAAAAAATGGAGTATTACTGCAAATGGTGGCTGAGATGCAGTTACTTCAAATTAGACCAAGTCAAGAGCAAAACAGACAAGGAAAAGTAATGAGAAGTCTCTTAAAGTTTATAATGGATAATGAGACTAATCCAATTATCATCAATGATGATAATCAACCAATGGAAGAAGAGGATGAACCAGAAGAGGAAGAATAAATGATGGAGGAAGAAGGACAACAATCAACCAACCATTACGGACGAAGATGATAACGTTGAGTGCATAGGAGAAGTTCTATTTAATGAAAATGGGAATGTGATTGAAAAGAATGGAGAATTCTGTCTCCATTATCCAAATTGTCCAATCCATAAATCTCCCATTGTCAAATAATTAAGTGTCTAAGGATTCTCTAGATTTCGTTTTATTACATTCTTATGTTATGTCGTATATGTATAAATCCCTGTACACGTGATTGTTTAATAAAATTGTCATTTATGGTTAATATAGTTATAACCTTCTAAAACATAAATAAATATCAAATTAAGGGGGAGTATTTTTTAAGGGATAGTTACTTATGTTCAATTCAGAGAATTATACAATTTAGAGGGAGTATTTTTAGGTACATTACTTTGGATTTCTTTTTGATAATGCCAAATGGGCAGAAATTATAAAATATAGGAATAGTTTATAGGAAAGTTATAGACCGGGGGAGTATAAGTGGAACATCATCAAACATGTATACATGTATGATATTTTATAAACTAAGGTTGTCATTACCAAAAAAGGGGAGATTGTTGAAGAACGGAGTTTTGATGACAACAACCTTATTTCAGTTATCATTGATTATAAAATACATGCTAACACTTTTTGTATAGAATATACATATATATGTGCAGGAATTATATATATGAAATATTACTGAAGACTGTACAGTTATAAAGATGATAGAGATTCAAGGATCAGAGAAATTTCAAGACTCATGAGTAATCAAGATTTCAAGATTAATATATTTATAGAGTCAAGATTTTGTAAGACTCTAAATAGCACTCAAGGTGTAATGTCCCAGATTTTTGAACGTTGATTACGAATATTTAAATCTATTTAAATATAAGTTTGGCAATATTAGCAGATTTTATATCGAATTTTTATTTTATAAAATCGAGTTCAAAATATATATTCTATAATATAATTAAAACGAGCTCGAAAATGACGTGGCAGTTCGTAATTTTCGATCTGAACTTTAATTGAATATACAGAATCCGTTTTAAGTCAGAATTCTATGAAACAAGAATCGCTCGGATCAGTTTGATTATATCTTTCTAATGAAAGAGAAAAATCGTGATTTCGTCGTGTAAATGGTAAGATATGCCCAGATTAAAATTTCCAATAGTCGCTATAGAATCGTTCATCGACCGTAATAGTTTATTTGAAATAATTGCGTACTGGATTCGAATTTGGACAAGATTCTTTTGAGTCGTAGTTATAATTTAATTTTTAGAGTTTTACTGTAATTTTTAATTAATTAAATACGCAACTTTTTAGTTGAAGTATTTTACACCCTGTATCAGTATTTCGGGATTTCGCAATGTGAGTTAACCTACCGATATTATTATATTTTCGAGACTGTGACACCTCGCTGGACACAAGTGTATCTTTACTTCTGTTCGTAGCGGTCTATAAATAAATAGAATTATACGGTACCATATAAACTTCGGTAAATAAATAAAAATAAAAATAAAACAACAAATGTTATTAAATTACCTTCACACGACGTCCAACACCTTCGCTGGATCACATGCAGAGCCCAATTTGTTGCTCAAATTGTGTTATAATATTCGTTCTCTTGGTTACCCATTAACTAAGAAACTCTACAGTACACACACAGAACCCCACAATCAAATAATATGATTTATATTTTTCCTTGTGTACACTTCCCAATTACTTGCGTGCCATACTTTCTTTGCCGTGAGTACAAATCTAAATAAATTACTTGCTGGCCAAACTACCCTTTCCTTCACTCCCACGTAAACTTCGCGCCCACGTTCCTTCAGTTGCATGTCAACTTGGCAATCACGTTCCCTTTCCTTTATAAATACACGGTCTTGCTTCGCTTCTTTTGGGTGCAACTAAATGAAACTATTCCAGCTCCACAAATAAACCAAACTCCTGAGAACTCTTGTATATACATTAACGCAGTAAGTTGAGTAAATTTTGGGGCGGGACTGGAAGCCGCCATTGCAGCAGAGAGCAGACAAGAACTGTGGTGCCGGGTTTCAAAGTGGGGAGGTGTAACCGCAAGTATGGACGACGAAGGGGGTATTCTTGTTTTTGGCAAGGGGCGTGCGTGTCCAGCAGGAGGTGGGTTCCGGTGTTTATAGGGAGAAGCGTGAGCAAGGGGGAGGGGTTGTGTGAAGACTGTGAGCAGGGGAAGAAACATGGCACTTGTTCGGATGACAGTTCGGGATTGTTGTGTGGCATGGAGAAGTGTGTAGCAGCAAAATGGAAAGAAAAGTGGGCAGAATGAGAAGAGGAAAGGAGCATAGTAGGGGAAGAAGCCGCTGTTTGAAGCAAGGCAGGGTGTAGGTGCGCTCATCAGTTGAGGTGGGTGATCGAATTCGAATAAGGTGAAGATGTGATGCCTGAAAGGAAGAGGAGGAGCATCAGTGGGAAAGACTTGTGTTTGGCATGTAGGGAGTTGCGGCAAATGAAGTAGCGGTTTCAGGGTGTATTGGCAATAGGAGAAGGGGCTTAAAAGAGAAGTTGCGTGATTAAACAAAAAGGGAAGAGCGAAGTGTGAAATGGGAATGATGGCATTTAGTGTGGCGGGATGGTGTAACAGTAGCGGGGAAGCTGAAGCATGGGAGGACGACATGTTGGGTACCTAGACCGCATATATATATGAAGGAGATATACTGGGTTGTGGAGAATTGAAAGCAGAAGACGGTGGAGATTAGGTTGAAGATGGGAACGAACGGAACAGAGGAGCTAACGTGTTAAGGAAGTGGAAAGGGAAAAGAAACAAGAAAGACAATGAAGTGGAGAAGATGTACAGTAACCGCTTGGGAGATATACGTGGCGTGCAAAAACAGAATAAGAGGTACCTAATCTTCTAAACTTAAGTATGGATTAACAGTAAATGTTTATATTTAAAGTTCGAACAATAGAGTAGCCTACCTGTGTATAAAATTAGAATATACCCAGAAATAGTTAGGGGCGCCTAGTCTATTAAAAAGAAGAAGCCGGTTAGTTACTGCACTTTGCCATATACCTTAATCAGCTAATTTTATCCGATTACGATAACATGTATTGTTGTACTCAAAATACACCGGGCAGTTGAATCATTAGTTAACGTATTATCAGTGAGTTATTATAAATGGAAAATATTAGTGGATATTTAATTAAAGTAACATTAATTGTTCTTATAACAAATAAACTGTATTTGATTTTAAAGGGTTATTTTACAACTGTAACTAATGAGATTCGGTTAGGCATGGATTCATGTCGTAGAACATATTCCATAACCCAGAAGGTATTACTAAAGAGAAAGTTGTGAAGGCCCGCATGCTAATTATACATTATACTGGTCGGCAACCTTCATGGTACATTATAATAGAAAATGTTTAAATCAAAATGATACCCAATGTAATTGTAAAAGACATTATACAATGTGTGTATATATATCAATTAAAACTTGTTAGTGTTCATTATAATCCTCTAATAACCTGCATTTATAATTGGTTAGGTCTAACGGTGTAATCCATTATAACGATGTATTAAATTATAATATTTCACAGTTATGGCAAATAACGTATGATTGTGTTGTCAGAATAGAACGAAACAAGTGGCGATGGAACCGTATGACAAGCGCTTCGATGTGAAGCTGTCTTGGTCAGTGTTGAATGGAGTTGAAAGCTTGTAAGACAATCCGTTGGACAACAAATGGGAATCAAAGTGAGTTCAACTCACTCAATTACCCCGTTTATATTTTATATAAACTGGATTTTTATTTTTATTTCGTGTGCAATGTTTGCTAATGGTTGATAACTGGATGACTGTTTACATGTGTGCTGAATATTTTAATATTCATGGATTAAATTAAGCGTTTGTTTAATTTAATCAAATTAAATCGTTATTTTTAACGATTAGATTCCAAACGAGGTAACTTACCTTGTTGGTTACGTTTATAATAATAAACGTATTAAATAAATCATTTGATGCTTGAATGGCCGTTACAAATTGTTTGTTGACTGTTATTAGTTGAACTGTTTATCTTGTTGAAATTGAGGTAACCCGTTGTGATGCAGGGACAGACAGGTTGGAGGAATCCAACCGGATTCCTCAAATATGTTCTTTACTTATATGAACTGTTAATCAGTTTGATTGATCATTGGTTGTTGAAACCAAATTCAACACTTGTTTGATATTAACCGATGGGTGATATTGGTTGAGTAATTATCGGCAGATGGCCCGTTAATTAATTGTTTTATGGAAACTGATTTATCGTCATGAAAAGCAATAGAAATGAGGTTATAAATTTGTTTTATAACTAAAGTTAGTTTTGAAAACTAATTTATATAGATCATTTTAAATAAAGCTATTAAGAGAAATAAATGATTATTTTTACCTTGAACTTACAAAGAAGTATACAAAGCACATTTGCTTGTTACTGAGTTTTGCAGCAAATGTGCAACGATTAACCAAATGGTTAAGATGGAATTTGATGGTTAGATGGGATTTTATTTATTTATTTAATAAGGTTGATAGTTAAATCTAAATGAAAGTATTTGAATTAATTTTGTTTAAAGGAAATAACTAAGTAGAAATGGTTAACAAAGTAACGTTGTTGAGATGACCAAGTCGACCATTTGGACGAGAATTAATTATTAAGAACTATTATAGGATCGTTAATTATTATAAAGTTAAATATCATTTTAAAATAACCTTTTAAGAAAGATTAAGTATTTTATTCGATGTAAAGGATATTAGACAAATGAACGATGAGTTGGCTGTAAAAGGGATTTTAAGATGAATGCTTAAAGTGACTCGATAAGACAAGATTTGAATATATGATAGTGTTTTCAAATGAAACCAAGTTATTTAGATACATCGAGTCCATATTTCTATAAAAAGAATAGTATTAACTTTTAAAGTATATAATTTTTGAAAGAAACCATAGTGAAATTGAAATGGTGATAAAAGAATTAGTTTGGGAAGACCTTGTTTATAGTTAAAAAGGGATTTAATACGTGATACTCATATTTACATGAGTTACATTTTGGATTTATTCCCTGGAAGGAATTATATAAAAATGGAGGTTTCAAATGAGATTTAATGTGAGTGAACGAAAGCTTAAGTGGATAAGAATCGATTATTAAAGTAAAAATCTAACAGTAAGATCTAAGGATAAGTATTTTCGAGAAATGAAGTTATTTAAACCAAATAAGATGAGTAGATTTTAAAAGAGATGCTATAGTAAATGGAAGTGTTGGGATAGTTATTGGAATTCGAGATTTCGTTAATAAACTTTTATCTATTCTGAAGATAAGAGTGTTGTCGACTCAAGGTCTAAGAGGTAAATAAAATACACCAACTTGAACGATTTCACGATTATCCAGGGATGATATTAGCTTAGAAACGAAGTTGGTTGAGGAGATTAAAATAATATTTTCAGGGAAAATATTATAAACTATAATTCAAAGAATTATAAGTTGAATAAATTGGAATTGGAAATAAGAATTTAGAAAGCGTTATTCTAAACGTTGAAAGATTTAGAAGTACGGTTAACAACTGTTTAACTGAAAAGGCCAAGTGATGTTGCATTCTGAACCAATGAACCCATTTGATTTTTCTATGGATGATGATTGTTATTTTGATAGTTAAATCACCAACTTTCAAAATCTGGCCAAATCGATTATTGGTTCGGAAAGACCGGGATCGAATTTATATTCAAAAACCATTCCGACCAATAAATACGTGAACGTTAAAGATATCAGAAGATGGTCGAGATGGAGCATTGAAGACCGTGAATCTTCATAAGCGGAAGGATTATTGTGGAATTCCTCTGGCTAGCTACCAGAGGTTGTTAAACTGTGATTCGGTCGTGGTTGAGATTTTGCGGATTTGCAAGGACTACTCACTATCAATCCATAGGGTGGTTCCAATGATGTGGTAGGAGGGTGCCTTCGGTTCATCCTGTTCCTGGATGACTTGGATGGACGAGTGTCTGGCAGAGTATTTCCAGATGGTCACGTACATTGATTTCTTCAAACGTGCCCAGTGTATTTTTGAGGACGTCAATTAGTGATTTGACGGATCTGATGATGTGGCATTCAAAGTGATGTGCTGATAAGTAAACGTAATCTCAAGCCTCATCAACCAGGAGATGAAAAAAATCGGGCAGGCAACATGGCTAAGTGGGTCGCTCCCATTAGGATGTATAATCACATATCTAGAGAAATTATTTTTGCTTCTTTAAACTATCGATGCTGTCCCATTTCGGGAGGCGGTTGCTGATCCCAACCGTCAGTTATACACATTCGATACACTCAAGTGAAATGAGTGGTCGGTCATGTGTGGGCCGGGTTGCAAGACGTTCTTGTTGAACCCAGTGTATTCGCCTCTAGAGATACACTATCGGCAGGTGGTTCCATACCTTGTCATAGTCGGAATCCATTCTCCAATAAGCGCCCGCGGTTTTAATTGTATACTATATATGTGGAGCGTGAGATGCAAGCGTTCTACTAAATTGTTATTTATTTGTATTTAGACACTATTATAATATCAGAATAAGATATGATTTCAAAACTGTTTTGGGTTATAGTAAGGTAAAAACCGTCTGTGTTTATGTGTGGGCTGGTCTTACTATTATCCTTTTCTTTCAGAAAGATTTTGAACTTTAAAATCCAGTTGGATGGTTCCCCTTAAACTGTGCGAGTTATTCTCACTCTGGTTCACCAGACTGACCCGGTGTTTGTAATACTCGGGTTAGCCCGGGTCGTAGGTTCAGGTTATCAGATGCTCTAAAGTTAAGAGACGAGATGGAGAGGTCCATACGTATGATTTAAACAAAATATTATTCCGCTGTGTTGTATTTGAGGACAGGTTGTTATAACTGTCCAGATTTGTCTGTGATCCTATGATGTATGTAAGTGTATTTCTCCAAGTTTTCAATAAAGTTATTTATGTATTATATTTTGTTCCGCTGCGATGTGAGACTCTGATACTGTTATGTTCTCATTCTTATTTCTTCTATTATAATAATTCTTTCTTTCTTATCTCACCCTCTAAATTCTTTCTATTAGCATCTGGGTTTCTAGTATCATTTGGGTTGGATTAGTGTTGTCTGGTCAGCCCAAAAGGTACCGGAAATGTGGGTCGCTACAGTTGGTATCAGAGCTATTGGTTGAGTAGTAACCTTGGCTCTGTGGTGTAACTCAGTAGAGATAGGATTAGTAGTATCCTAGATTGATTTTGAGTATATATACGAGAGAGCGTATTTGTGAATTTTATTTAAAATGTTTTGTATTGTGTCATTGATCGGTTCAAGTGTTGGGGAACCATATTGAACTGGTATTTGACACAATATTGTTTTTTAAAGAGGGTAAATGAGATAATTTTACCCAAAAAATACCTTTATAGAAAATAATTTTCTAGAGTATAGTAATATTGGTTGTTTGGTTGTTTTGCTCGACTTGATTGGAATTCGAATTGAAATTGAACTAATTGGAAGACTATACTTAATTGGATATGAAAATGGAACTTAACCTGGTTAAGTGAATTAATTCAAGATAGAATTCAAATGGAAATTAAATTAAATTAAATTTGGAAATCGAATAGATAATAATGGAAATCAATTGGACATTGATCGATTTATATTGAAGTATGTTAAACCAAAGTGTATGCTGGTCAGGAAGTATCATTGTGGAATAAGTTGGTTGTTTGTTATTGTGTTGGTCGAATAAAATTCGTCAAACAGTTTAAATGAAGTGGAATTAAATTTCTAGTATAATAAATTGGAAATAAAATCAGTTACGAAATGAAACTGAGCTATTTAAACCTGGATTGTTATGTGCATTGTGAGTTGAGTTAAGTGCAGAATCCTGGAGGCTTTGGAGATGATTTGGTTACACAGATTGGAAGTACGACTTGGAAAACAAAGAGCAGTTAGTTGGTTTGCTGCGGAATCGGAATTTAGTTGCCCAACAAAAAGGTAAGCCTTAATATATATTGATGAATGATGGATTTTATACCCCTGAGTTGAGTAGCCATTTGGTTTTTGGTTTTCTTTTAAGGAAGTTGAGCTCGGAGTGGCATTTGTAGTTGTTGTGATCGAGCTGTGCAGTGGAGATGCTGGCGAATTTTTTTGGAATGTTTAAAGAGTTTGAATTTGTTTTGGTAATAATTATTTTAAAATAACCGTGTTCGGAACATTCTTCTTACCTTGTAATTTCGGGGACGAAATTCTTTTAGGGGGGGAAGAATGTAATGTCCCAGATTTTTGAACGTTGATTACGAATATTTAAATCTATTTAAATATAAGTTTGGAAATATTAGCAGATTTTATATCGAATTTTTATTTTATAAAATCGAGTTCAAAATATATATTCTATAATATAATTAAAACGAGCTCGAAAATGACGCGGCAGTTCGTAATTTTCGATCTGAACTTTAATTGAATATACAGAATCCATTTTAAGTCGGAATTCTGTGAAACAAGAATCGCTCAGATCAGTTTGATTATATCTTTCTAATGAAAGAGAAAAATCGTGATTTCGTCGTGTAGATGGTAAGATATGCCCAGATTAAAATTTCCAATAGTCGCTATAGAATCGTTCATCGACCGTAATAGTTTATTTGAAATAATTGCGTACTGGATTCGAATCTGGACAAGATTCTTTTGAGACGTAGTTATAATTTAATTTTTAGAATTTTATTGTAATTTTTAATTAATTAAATACGCAAATTTTTAGTTGAAGTATTTTACACCCTGTATCAGTATTTCGGGATTTCACAATGTGAGTTAACCTACCGATATTATTATATTTTCGAGACTGTGGCACCTAGCTGGACACAAGTGTATCTTTACTTCTGTTCGTAGCGGTCTATAAATAAATAGAATTATACGGTACGATATAAACCTCGGTAAATAAATAAAAATAAAAATAAAACAACATATGGTATCAAATTACCTTCACACAACGTCCAACACCTTCGCTGGATCACATGCAGAGCCCAATTTGTTGCTCAAATTGTGTTATAATATTCGTTCTCTTGGTTACCCATTAACTAAGAAACTCTACAGTACACACACAGAACCCCACAATCAAATAATATGATTTATATTTTTCCTTGTGTACACTTCCCAATTACTTGCGTGCCATACTTTCTTTGCTGTGAGTACAAATCTAAATAAATTACTTGCTGACCAAACTACCCTTTCCTTCACTCCCACGTAAACTTCACGCCCACGTTCCTTCAGTTGCACGTTAACTTGGCAATCACGTTCCCTTTCCTTTATAAATACACGGTCTTGCTTCGCTTCTTTTGGGTGCAACTAAATGAAACTATTCCAGCTCCACAAATAAACCAAACTCCTGAGAACTCTTGTATATACATTAACGCAGTAAGTTGAGTAAATTTCGGGGCGGGATTGGAAGCCTCCATTGCAGCCGAGAGCAGACAAGAACTGTGGTGCCGGGTTTCAAAGTGGGGAGGTGTAACCGCAAGTATGGACGGCGAAGGGAGTATTCTTGTTTTTGGCAAGGGGCGTGCGTGTCCAGAAGGAGGTGGGTTCCGGTGTTTATAGGGAGAAGCGTGAGCAAGAGGGAGGGGTTGCGTGAAGACTGTGAGCAGGGGAAGAAACATGGCACTTATTCGGATGACAGTTCGGGATTGTTGTGCGGCATGGAGAAGTGTGTAGCAGCAAAATGGAAAGAAAAGTGGGCAGAACGAGAAGAGGAAAGGAGCATAGCAAGGGAAGAAGCCGCTGTTTGAAGCAAGGCAGGGTGTAGGTGCGCTCATCAGTTGAGGTGGGTGATCGAATTCGAATAAGTTGAAGATGTGATGCATGAAAGGAAGAGGAGGAGCATCAGTGGGAAAGACTTGTGTTTGGCATGTAGGGAGTTGCGGAAAATGAAGTAGCTGTTTCAGGGTGTATTGGCAATAGGAGAAGGGGCTTAAAAGGGAAGTTGCGTGATTAAACAAAAAGGGAAGAGCGAACTGTGAAATGGGAATGATGGCGTTTAGTGTGGCGGGATGGTGTAACAGTAGCAGGGAAGCTGTAGCATGGGAGGGCGACATGTTGGGTACCTGGACCACATATATATATGAAGGAGATATATTGGGTGGTGGAGAATTGAAAGCAGAAGACGGTGGAGATTAGGTTGAAGATGGGAACGAACGGAACAGAGGAGCTAACGTGTTAAGGAAGTGGAAATGGAAAAGAAACAAAAAAGACAATGAAGTGGAGAAGATGTACAGTAACCGCTTGGGAGATATACGTGGCGTGCAAAAACAGAATAAGAGGTACCTAATCTTCTAAACTTAAGTATGGATTAACAGTAAATGTTTATATTTAAAGTTTGAACAATAGAGTAGCCTACCTGTGTATAAAATTAGAATATATCCAGAAATAGTTAGGGGCGCCTAGTCTATTAAAAAGAAGAAGCCGGTTAGTTACTGCACTTTGCCATATACCTTAATCAGCTAATTTTATCCGATTACGATAACATGTATTGTTGTACTCAAAATACACCGGGCAGTTGAATCATTAGTTAACGTATTATCAGTGAGTTATTATAAATAGAAAATATTAGTGGATATTTAATTAAAGTAACGTTAATTGTTCTTATAACGAATAAACTGTATTTGATTTTAAAGGGTTATTTTACAACTGTAACTAATGAGATTCGGTTAGGCATGGATTCATGTCGTAGAGCACATTCCATAACCCAGAAGGTATTACTAAAGAGAAAGCTGTGAAGGCCCGCATACTAATTATACATTATACTAGTCGGCAACCTTCATGGTACATTATAATAGAAAATATTTAAATCAAAATGATACCCAATGTAATTGTAAAAGACATTATACAATGTGTGTATATATATCAATTAAAACTTGTTAGTGTTCATTATAATCCTCTAATAACCTGCATTTATAATTGGTTAGGTCTAACGGTGTAATCCATTATAACGATGTATTAAATTATAATATTTCACGGTTATGGCAAATAACGTATGATTGTGTTGTCAGAATAGAACGAAACAAGTGGCGATGGAACCGTATGACAAGCGCTTCGATGTGAAGCTGTCTTGGTCAGTGTTGAATGGAGTTGAAAGCTTGTAAGACAATCCGTTGGACAACAAATGGGAATCAAAGTGAGTTCAACTCACTCAGTTACCCCGTTTATATTTTATATAAACTGGATTTTTATTTTTATTTTGTGTGCAATGTTTGCTAATGGTTGATAACGGGATGACTGTTTACATGTGTGCTGAATATTTTAATATTCATGGATTAAATTAAGCGTTTGTTTAATTTAATCAAATTAAATCGTTATTTTTAACGATTAGATTCCAAACGAGGTAACTTACCTTGTTGGTTACGTTTATAATAATAAACGTATTAAATAAATCATTTGATGCTTGAATGGCCGTTACAAATTGTTTGTTGACTGTTATTAGTTGAACTGTTTATCTTGTTGAAATTGAGGTAACCCGTTGTGATGCAGGGACGGACAAGATGGAGGAATCCAACCGGATTCCTCAAATATGTTGTTTACTTATATGAACTATTAATCAGTTTGATTGATCATTGGTTGTTGAAACCAAATTCAACACTTGTTTGATATTAACCGATGGGTGATATTGGTTGAGTAATTATCGGCAGATGGCCCGTTAATGAATTGTTTTATGGAAACTGATTTATCGTCATGAAAAGCAATAGAAATGAGGTTATAAATTTGTTTTATAACTAAAGTTAGTTTTGAAAACTAATTTATATAGATCATTTTAAATAAAGCTATTAAGAGAAATAAATGATTATTTTTATCTTGAACTTACAAAGAAGTATACAAAGCACATTTGCTTGTTACTGAGTTTTGCGGCAAATGTGCAACGATTAACCAAATGGTTAAGATGGAATTTAATGGTTAGATGGGATTTTATTTATTTATTTAATAAGGTTGATAATTAAATCTAAATGAAAGTATTTGAATTAATTTTGTTTAAAGGAAATAACTAAGTAGAAATGGTTAACAAAGTAACGTTGTTGAGATGACCAAGTCGACCACTTGGACGAGAATTAATTATTAAGAACTATTATAGGATCGTTAATTATTATAAAGTTAAATATCATTTTAAAATAACCTTTTAAGAAAGATTAAGTATTTTATTCGATGTAAAGGATATTAGACAAATGAATGATGAGTTCGCTGTAAAAGGGATTTTAAGATGAATGCTTAAAGTGACTCGATAAGACAAGATTTGAATATATGATAGTGTTTTCAAATGAAACCAAGTTATTTAGATACATTGAGTCCATATTTCTATAAAAAAATAGTATTAACTTTTAAAATATATAATTTTTGAAAGAAACCATAGTGAAATTGAAATGGTGATAAAAGAATTAGTTTGGGAAGACCTTGTTTATAGTTAAAAAGGGATTTAATACGTGATACTCATATTTACATGAGTTAGATTTTGGATTTATTCCCTAGAAGGAATTATATAAAAAGGGAGGTTTCAAATGAGATTTAATGTGAGTGAACGAAAGCTTAAGTGGATAAGAATCGATTCTTAAAGTAAAAATCTAACAGTATGATCTAAGGATAAGTATTTTCGAGAAATGAAGTTATTTAAACCAAATAAGATGAGTAGATTTTAAAAGAGATGCTATAGTAAATGGAAGTGTTGGGATAGTTATTGGAATTCGAGATTTCGTTAATAAACTTCTATCTATTCTGAAGATAAGAGTGTTGTCGACTCAAGGTCTGAGAGGTAAATAAAATAGCCCAACTTGAATGATTTCACGATTATCCAGGGATGATATTAGCTTTGAAACAAAGTTAGTTGAGGAGATTAAAATAATATTTTTAGGGAAAATATTATAAACTATAATTCAAACAATTATAAGTTGAATAAATTGGATTTGGAAATAAGAATTTAGAAAACGATATTCTAAACATTGAAAGATTTAGAAGTACGGTTAACAACTGTTTAACTGAAAAGGCCAAGTGATGTTGTATTCTGAACCAATGAACCCATTTTATTTTTCCATGGATGATGATTGTTATTTTGATAGTTAAATCACCAACTATCAAAATCTGGCCAAATCGATTATTGTTTTAGAAAGACCGGGATCGAATTTATATTCGAAAACCATTCCGACCAATAAATACGTGAACGTTAAAGATATCAGAAGATGGTCGAGATGGAGCATTGAAGACCGTGAATCTTCATAAGCGGAAGGAATATTGTGGAATTCCTCTGGCTAGCTACCAGAGGTTGTTAAACTGTGATTCGGTCATGGTTGAAATTTTGCGGATTTGCAAGGACTACTCACTATCAATCCATAGGGTGGTTCCTATGATGTGGTAGGAGGGTGCCTTCGGTTCATCCTGTTCCTGGATGACTTGGATGGACGAGTGTCTGACGGAGTATTTCCAGATGGTCACGTACATTGATTTCTTCAAACGTGCCCAGTTTATTTTTGAGGACGTCAATTAGTGATTTGACGAATCTGATGATGTGGTATTCAAAGTGATATGCTGATAAGTAAAAGTAATCTCAAGCCTCATCAACCAGGAGATGACAAAAATCGGGCAGGCAGCATGGCTATGTGGGTCGCTCCCATTAGGATGTATAATCACCTATCTAGAGAAATTCTTTTTTGCTTCTTTAATCTATCGATGCTCTCCCATTTCGAGAGGCGGTTGCTGATCCCAACCGTCGGTGATATACATTCGATACACTCAAGCGAAATGAGTGGTCGATCATGTGTGGGCCGGGTTGCAAGACGTTCTTGTTGAACCCAGTGTATTCGCCTCTAGAGATACACTATCGGCAGGTGGTTCCATACCTTGTCATAGTCGGAATCCATTCTCCAATAAGCACCTGCAGTTTTAATTGTATACTATATATGTGGAGCGTGAGATGCAAGCGTTCTACTAAATTGTTATTTATTTGTATTTAGACACTATTATAATATCAGAATAAGATATGATTTCAAAACTGTTTTGGGTTATAGTAAGGTAAAAACTGTCCGTGTTTATGTGTGGGCTGGTCTTACTATTATCCTTTTCTTTCAGAAAGATTTTGAACTTTAAAATCCAGTTGGATGATTCCCCTTAAACTGTGCGATTTATTCTCACTCTGGTTCACCAGACTGACCCAGTGTTTGTAATACTCGGGTTAGCACGGGTTGCAGGTTCAGGTTATCAGATGCTCTAAAGTTAAGAGACGAGATGGAGAGGTCCAGACGTATGATTTAAACAAAATATTATTCCACTGTGTTGTATTTGAGGACAGGTTGTTATAACCGTCCAGATTTGTCCGTGATCCTATGATGTATGTTAGTGTATTTCTCCAAGTTTTCAATAAAGTTATTTATGTATTATATTTTGTTCCGCTGCGATGTGAGACTCTGATACTGTTATGTTCTCCTTCTTATTTCTTCTATTCTAATATTTCTTTCTTTCTTATCTCACCCTCTAAATTCTTTCTATTAGCATCTGGGTTTCTAGTATCATTTGGGTTGGATTAGTGTTGTCTGGTCAGCCCAAAAGGTACCGGAAATGTGGGTCGCTACACCAGGTTCAAATTTTAATTTTCAAATTCTGATTTTCAATTCTATCCTCAATCCTCTCCATTTTGTTTTTTTATTTATCCTCAATTCTCTCTATTTTGTTTTTCTATTTTGTTTCTATTTTTATTCTTCTTGGTTTTTCAAACTTACATTTTTTATATACTTTATATTTATACTTATATAGTTTAAAACCTTATAATTTTATAAATATATATATTTATTTTAAAAGCATGTTTTCATATGATTTTATATCATATAATATTAATTTACAACACTAGAATTTTACTCAAGAATTTCCAGAATTAGTTTTATATCAAAATACTTGAAAAATGTTTTGAAAATGAAAAATACACATGAGTATGTCGACATAGCAAAAAGTGTATGTTGACATATAACTGCCATTTTTTTCTAATTTCAAAGGGAAGTGTCTTTTCACTTTTTGAAACGCTTCAAAACAGTTGCAACCCTTCATACTCTATAAAAAGAGGTTAAAACCGATTTTTTTAACACATCTTCTTCTCTAACTTCATACTCTTTCATCTCATCATTATTCTTAATCATTTTTATGATTCTTACACTTATACTCTGCCGGATTCACTTCTGTTTTGATCAAACTTCTTCTCTCTACACTCTCTACTCTCTGAATCACGTGTTATTGAAGAGTTATAGGGCTGTTTTGTAATTGCTTGGGTTGAATAAACCATGTATGTAAGTTAAAGAGGAATCAGTGTATCCTTGTACTTGTGAAATCAAGGAACAGGAGTCAGTGTGCCCTTGGTGAGCCGTGAAATCAAGGGATAGGGGTCGGTGTCACCTTTTTGAGCCGTGAAATCAGGGAGGTTGTATTTGACTATTGGAAATAGTAACAAAACTCTGCATAATCCAGCGTTGTGTGGGACTAGACGTAGGTGTGATCCGAACTAGTATAAAATCCGGTGTATTCTTTCCTTTTTTTCTGCATTTTTATTTCTGTTTATTTTGCATCTATGTTTGAATCTGCGTCTGTGATTGTGCTTGTGGTGTTTGATTCATTCCATAATTCTCTTTAGCTTTAAGTTTTGTTTAAATTCTTACAAACACTATTCACCCCCCTCTAGTGTTTGCTATGCCTGAACGATCCATTCTGCAGTCCCTAGCAATATGTCGACATGTATATATATGTATGTCAACATATCAACATGTAAGAATTGTAAATTAAAATATTTTACTTTGGAGGAGTATTCTACTTTGATTTAGGAATTACTTAGTTACCTATACGATTTATTTAGATAGTTATACGATTTAGGGGGAGAATTTTTAGAATTTAATTTTGATAATGTCAAAGGGGGAGAAATTATAAAATGTAGACATAGTTTATAGGATTCATATAGACAGGTGGAGTATTTGAAGGATCATCATCAATAGGTATATACAAGTATGATATTTTATAAAATAAGGTTGTCATCATCAAAAAGGGGAGATTGTTGAAGAATGGAATTTTGTGACACGCCACGTCCATTGATGTCACTCACTAAGGGAATGCATTAAGTTTCGTAAAGCGCTATAGGTAAACAAACATAGAATAATTACAAGACAGATATAAATAAGGTAGCAACGGAAAATTTAAACTTTTATTTTAGATATAAGTCATAATACCGTGGTCAACAATTTCATAAGTCACAAAAACCACTACAATAAAAATACTTCTGTCTTGAACCATTAGAGTACATAAGCAAATAAAAAACATCATTCCCCCAATAAAAAGAGTTAAACCATAGTAGAGACAAGAACTTGAGCCATACTTCAGAAGCAGCTCTTAGCAAGATGGAATCTGATTCCTAATTAAGTCTGAGTGTTTCCTCCCTGAGAACCTGGGGGGAGGGGGCGGGGGACGGAAGAAAGAAGGAGAAACAATAGGATCAGACATAAAGTCTGGCGAGTCTTGTTACTTTTAGCCAATAGATAATTAAAAGCAACATGATAGGTGTATAAAGTGGATAAGAGAGAGGTCACTACATAAATGGTAGGTGCGACAAGGTAAGCAAGTTAAGTGTATGTGCCTCACTAATGATTACTCTGCATTATTACTAGTATAACTAAAATGAGATGATCCCTTCCACTACAAGCTGTTAGGCTTAGGTCATACGTCCAAGTATACCCTAACCATTACCATAATCGATCGGCTCCCTACCTTGTAGATATCCTGTGCTGGCCCAACAGTAGGAGGCGTCACTTCCTAAAGTGGCAACCCATGGTATGCACAACCATATCTATTGGTGTCATGGTCGTCTTAGCCCGCTCTGCCCGGCCCATGCACGCACATGTCCCCGGTCGGTTTGTGTCGCCCACACGATCCGCCTCGTTTTGATCTCTTACAATCAATCAGTAAGCGTGCCCCTTTCTCCTCCTAGTACGGAGGTTCTTACTTGATACCAACTATAGGTTACTGACTGAAATGAGTCCCATACAATATGATACAAGCTCTCCCCTTGTCTTGTATCCCCCACTAGGTTTTCCACTGACTATGTATACCCTTAGGTGTCTTTAATTACATAGCCCTATACTAGTTATGCTTACCCTAAAGGGTGTCTTTAATTACATAACTTTATTCCATTATCTATCGGTCATGTATACCACTAGGTGTCTTTAATTACATAACCCCATTACATTATTTACTAGTTATGTATACCACTAGGTGTCCTTAATTGCATAACCTTATTGGTTTAAGTACGTGGGCCTATATATACATATTACCCATCCTCTCTAATTTACTTAACCCACCACTACCCATCCAATTTTACTCGACCCTAACTTAAGTCTATAATCATATTAAATTAGGTTATGTAGTCCATTTCATTACCATGTCCAATTATGGTTATAATAGGCTAGACCTCCCACATTAGGCCTACAACGTGTGGACGCTGGATATGCCGGTCGGTACCGGGCAGTCTTATTCCACAGTTGGGCCTAACCTCGTGTCTTAGCCCGATTCATATTTGCTTACTTAGACCTCCCACATTAAGTTCAACATTAGTGGCTGCTGGATATGCCGGTCGGGTCTAGGCAGACTTCCACCACCAATTTAACCTAACCTCGTGTCATAAGTACAATTTACAATTCCTAATTGTAAATTACTAAACATTCCAAATTAATCCAAATTTACCTATGTCATTATAGGTAAATACTTCTATGTTTTTCCCCTTTCAAATTACATGTCCCATTTCCTATTAAACATTACATAAATCATGCCAATTATAATCGCTTTTTCCCCATTTTCTCTCTAACGTATTCGTACGTATTTTGGCAGCACCTAGGCTATAAAGTAGCCTAGCTATAATAATAAAAGGGAATATGACACGGGTGATAGTTTCAATATGTCTTGGCATAAACATGAACATAAACTGGCATAACAAAGTGAATGGACATGTGATTAACATCATAATAAAGTGGACATCAAACTGGTGACTTGTGGCAATCACTATAATGTTTCATGAGATCTAGATTTAACATTAGGTGTCCAATTATCTAGATCTAGCATAGTCAGGGTGACATAGCAACATGTTTCGAACAAAAGGTAGATTCACATGTCAAGTTTACAACAAATATAAATGTATCACAATATGACAGGTGAAAGGTGATTAACATAAAGGTATAGATCCAAGTAATGTCGCAATTATCCAAATTAATAGATGTACTTCCATCTTAACATGGTTACAATTCAAGATCCATATAAACATCATAATCGAATCACCATAATTATATTAGATCTAGGAAATTAGATCTGTCATGACATAGGATAGATTTTCATATTAACACAGAATCATACTTTACAACATATCCAATTCATTGTTTATCAAATCATACTTTTATTTATCTAAAACTAAAAGTAATCTAGAAACTCACAGCGTTAGGTTTAAAGAATTTAGGAAGAACGGGTCAAGAATTTCTGAATTGGATTTGTAGAATATGTTGTTTTAGAAACGGTTCAGTTCACACTCCAGTAGCATATGGACTCCATGGCTCCCAATGAAGAGAATATGAGAAATATGGCACATATATATAGCTGCCAGACCCCCTGAAACTGAGTGCCACCTCAGCCCTAGGGGTATCGACACCCCTGTGGGTGGGTCGACACCCCTTCAGGGGAGTCGACACCTAGGTCGACACCCCTCTAGCGGGGTCGACCCCCTTGAGCGAGAATTTTGCCGCTCAGAGGAATTTTTCGAATTTGAATCCTCTGGATAGGATTCTGACTCATCTCTGACTCACCTCTGACTCATGCGTATATATAAAATATTTCTGTGCGCATACAAACGTAAAACTCTCATAACTTCTTCATACATTGTTCGTTTTACGCAAACCAAATGTCTATCTTGACCAGAATTTCGACACGGATGTAATGGTGTAGTCCATTTCCTATAATTCTGAACATTAAATTAATTTTTATTTAATTTATTCTCTTTAGTGTCATTTAAAAAATCAGGGTGTTACATTCTCCCCTACTCAAAGGATTTCTTCTCAGAAATTTCTAAGTTGAGAAGAGTGCATATCCTACCATCCATCACCCATCTATTAATCCACCAATCACTGGCACCCATTGTCCTAAAAGATTTCTAATGCTTATATAAATATATGCGAAGATGTGCGTATATGTCCAAACACTAATGCAAAGATCAGGCGGTCTACTGATTCAGTTGACCTCCTTAATGCAATGTATGTTAGTGCCATGAATCTAATATGTATGCAAATAAACCTATTGTATCATATAAGTTCTATATGTGTGCACACCCATTCGTCCAAGTGTGACATCCATATGTCAGTTCATCCATAAAAGAAAAGAAAATGCACACACTTCCATATGCAATATGAAAGTGATTAGCCGATCTTAGTGCCTAATGTGTGTGTGTATGCATCCACATGCAACTACTAGCAAAAACTTGCATCCATCAAACATAACATTTTTCAAACACATGTTTACGTCCATAGGATTCCTATCTAAAGGTCGAAAATACTATGGGTGAGATATATTCTATTGACAGAAACAAAACTGATAAAATTTAGGAAAGGAGTTAAGAACATACCCTCGAAAAGAAAAGGGTACAAAGCACGAATCTTGTCTTCGGTCTCCCAAGTCGCATCTTCTGGATTATCTCCCCATTGAACCTTTAGCAACTTGATTTCCTTATTGCGCAGCTTCTTAACCTTTGATCCAAGAATACAGGTAGGGACTCGTCGGACTATCGCCTCCCGTTCCACTTCGACTTCTTCCAACATGCTCGGCTTAACAACTTCCATGGTGTCATGTAGGCACTTCCATAGATGAGAGACATGGAAAACGTCATGAAAACTGGATAAATTTTCTGGGAGCTTTACATTGCAGGGCATTTGGCTAATCCTCTTGGTTATGGGAAGTGGTCCCACAAACCTAGGTGCCAATTTCCCTATAGATCTGAAGCGAACCATATTCCTAAGAGGTGATACTTTGATAAAAACTAAGTATACCACTTTGAATTCGATGTCAGTCCTTCTCTTTTCTACATAGGACTTCTCCCTATCTTGAGCTGTCTTCATTCGCCGTCGAATAAGGTCAATCTTTTCGGATGTTTCCCTAACCATATCTAGTCCAAGTAACAATCTTTCTGTAGACTCCCACCAACAAGTTAGCGATCTACAGGGTTTTCCGTACAACTCTTCGAAGGGTGCCATACCGATGCTATAACACATCTAAGTTCCACATCGTGGAAGCCTGTGTGAAGTGGGTACTTATATAGTAGAGCCCGTCCCTTACTAACGTCGAGGCCTTTTGAGGAACAAAACCCCACACTTATACGGTGGCTAAGTTGGGGACAATATCTCGCATGAACGGAGGTGTGGGTTGCTATAGATGCAAGCCTGATAGCTGTTATTATAGGCAAACTCTACTAGAGGAAAATGCTCTTCCCAAGTCCCTCCAAAGTCAAGGATACACAGCCTTAAAAGATCTTTTAGAATTCTGTTTACCCTCCCCGTCTGCCCATCGGTCTGAGGATGATAAGCGGTGCTCAAACACAACTGTGTACCTAATGCTTCTTGCAAGCTCCTCCAAAATTCACTGGTAAAGATGGGGTCACGATCACTCACGATACAGGAAGGAACTCCGTGGAGAAGAACTATCGCATGAACATAAATTGCTGCCAACCATGATGCCGTCCTCTTACTTTTAACTGGAATAAAGTGAGTGCTCTTAGTGAGTCTGTCCACTATCACCCAAATACTGGTATTACCTTTCTTCGATCTAGGAAAACCATCTATGAAATCCATAGAGACGCTCTCCTATTTCCACTACGGAGCCTCTAACGGATGAAGCAATCCACCGGGTTTCTTTGGCTCAGCTTTGACTTGCTGGAAAACCAAACAATGAGAAACAAATTCGGCCACATCCTTCTTCATCCCAGCCCAAAGAAAACCCTCTTCATATCCCTATACATCTTGTCATCCCCTCGATGAATGGTCATCTTAAAATGGTGGGCTTCTTCTAGGATTGCCTTTATCAAGCTTCCAGTTTGAGGAACACAAAGCCTTCCATCTCGTCGCAACTACCCCTTTTCATCTATGGCATACTTACTGAGGTAACTAGATGTCTCCTCTCTTCTGAGCTTATCCATGATGTCTAGAATATGTGGGTCACCTTGTTGCAAAGCTCCTATCTGATCCACAAGAGTCGGTCGTATCTCCAAGGATGCAAATAAATTAGGCAAAACCTCGATGGAGGGTCTAAAATCCAAAGCTGATATGAACTCCAAGTTCTTTCTTTCCATAAACAAAGCACTTAGAGCCAATCCTCTGCCTAATATTGCGTCTTCCACCACATTACCCTTGCCGTGGGTATAAGCAATCTCAAAATCATATGAAGCTAAGAACTCCATCCACCATTGTTGCCTTAAGTTTAGATCCTTCTGTGAGAATAGATACTTGAGAGATTTATGATCGGTGTATAACTGAAACTTTTCTCCAAGTAAATAATGACGCCGCGTCTTTAACGCAAATACTATGGCAGCTAGCTCCAAATTATGGGTGGGGTAGTTCTTCTCATGAACTCTCAACTGTCTACCCCCATAACATATTACTTTTCCTTCTTGCATTAGATCTGCACCAAGCTCTATACCGCACGCATTAGTGTAAACAGTAAACACTTTACTCCCATCGAGCAAGGTCAAGACTGGGCTATTGTCAGAGCCCTTTTTAGCCGTTGGAAAGCAACGTCATAGTCTATATCCCATGAAAATGCCAAATTCTTCTTTATCATCCTGGTGAGAGGGGCTGATATCTTCGCGAAGTCCTTAATGAACTTCCTATAATAACCTGCCAACCCAAGAAAGCTTCTCACCTCGGTTGCATTTTTAGGAATCTGTCAATCTTGTACTGCAACCACTTTGGCGGGATCTACATTTATCCCTTCTTTGGAGACTACATTCCCCAAGAATCTCATCTTCTTTCTCCAGAAATGGCATTTGGAGAACGTTGCTTTTAGCTGGTGGTCACGAAGAGTTTTCCTAACTTCTCCCAAATGCTGGGCATGCTCTTCTTCACTCTCGGATAAGATCAAAATATCATCGACGAAGACTACAATGAATTTGTTTAGGAACTCCCGAAACACCCTACTCATCAAATCAACAAAATAGGCGAGTGCATTTGTCAACCCAAAAGGCATAACTAGCCATTAAAAGAAACCGTATGGTGTTCTGAAAGCAGTCTTATCTATGTTGTCCTCAGCCACCTTCAACTGATGGAACCCCGTAGCCAAGTCCAACTGAGAAAATACCGAGAGACCAACAAGCTGATCAAATAAATCATCAATCCTCAGAAGCAGGTGCCTATTCTTCTTGGTGAGCTTATTTAACTCTCTATAGTCAACACACAAACTCAGCGAACCATCCGTCTTTAAGTGCAAATACTACTGGAGCACCCCACTCAGATATGCTTCATCTGATAAACCCTTTTTCAAGTTTCTCCCCTACTTGCTTACTCAACTCCCTACTTTCTCTTGGAGCCATGTGTCGTACTGGTAATGCAACTGGCTTTGCATCGTCCACCAGATATATGCAGAAGTCAATTTCGCGCCTTAGAGGTAAACCCCGTACCTCATCAAAAGCATCTGAATAATCTTGAACCACTGGAACAGATTGCAAATCATCTATGGATGCATCTAGAGACTCTAGGAAGCTAAGAATAACAGACCCTTGGGAGTCACAAGAAACTTCAAGGGTCTTCCCATGACAATTCGGGAGTCTAAAAACCCTCCTCTCACAATCCAGAATGGCAACATACATGGCAAGCCAATCCATTCCTAGAATCAACCCATAGCCCATAAACCCGAGCACATACGCGTCGCATTCAAACTCGACGCCTAACACATATATTTTCAAACCCCGACAAATCATCAATAAATGAGGCGAACCACCAACGGGGTTTGAAACAACTATGGGATCTACTATCATACTAGTAATTAAATGGAGAGATTCCACTATAGATCTAGATATAAACGAGTGTGAAGCACCAGAATCAAAAAGTGTTCTAACTGGATAGTTTGAAAGAGAAAATAAACTTTCTATGGAAATTTTTCTACCTCTTTCAGGAGCACTGATCGCGAGAGCATGCACCTGCCCTCCAGAAGTCCCTGCTCTTTGCCCTTGTCCCTGTGATCCCTGTTTCTTCGGGAACTCTTTAGAGAAGTGTCTGACCTCTCCACAATTAAAGCAACTGGTCTTCCTTCTCTTACAATCTTTGATCAGGTGGCCCCCCTTTCCACAATTGTGACATTTTCTCTTTTCCTTGCCTTTATCATCTTTCCCTCCTTTCTTCTGCTATTGCTGCCCTTTCTTGGACCATACCTTCTTATTCTGCGATGTCCCTTTAGCTTTTGTTTCCTTCTTTTCTCCCTTGCTCTCCTCATGCATTAGGGCCATATCAACAAGCTTTTCAAAGGTGACCCCCATTGGAAGATGGGACATAGCTAAACCATGCAGAGGCTCATTCAGCCCCTTAGCAAACCGTAAAACCCTTTTATGTGGTGTGTCTACCAACTCTAGCCCGAACCTTGCCAACTGGTTGAACTTGTTCATATACTCCTTCATCGTCAAATTTCCTTGTTTGAGTGTTAAGAACCTCTCCATCTGTATGCTTTTGTCCGTTTGGGAAAGAAATTTCATTTTGAACCTCTTTTTTAAGTCTTCCCAAATTTCTACCGGATGGCCAGCTCGGGTGACTTCCCACCAAAATGAGGCTTCATCCTTTAACAACGAAGCAACTATTTGGATTTTCCTTTAGTCCTCCACTTCAAAGATTACGAATAAGTCCTCTGTATCCTTGAGCCAATTCCTACCTTCTACGAATGTCTCGTTCCCATGGAATGGCCTTCTTCCCATAGCCCGGAAGTCTTTGCAGATCTTGGCAAAGTTATCTCTTGGAGGGGAGGAGGAATAACTGGTACAGTTGGGGAAAGAACGCTTTCTTGGCCTTCGGCATGCACCGTGACCTCCAAATACCTATGGAACCACCGAGTATTGTGACGCCCTCCGGAATATTAGGGATGCTTTGTTTCCCAGACCTGCTAAAAAAGGGAAAAGGAAGAATTTTAGATAAAGGACCAAAGGATACTACATATGGATTTTTCGGGAATGTTTTTCAAAATAGACTTTTCTTTTTGAAAATGCTTTCCTTTTAAAACCATTTTGAAAATAATTTTCAAAAACTTTTATCTAATCTGGTAACCTTCAGCTCTAATACCAAGTGTGACACCCCACGTCCGTTAATGTCACTCACTAAGGGAATGCATTAAGTTTCGTGAAGCGCTATAGGTAAACAGACACAGAGTAATTACAAGACAGACATAAATAAGGCAGCAGTGGTAAATTTAAACTTTTATTTAAAACATAAGTCATAATATCGTGGTCCACAATTTCATAAGTCAACAAAACCATTACAATAAAAATACTTCTGTCTTGCACCATCATAGTACATAAGTAAATAAAAACATCATTCCCGTAATAAAAAGAGTTAAGCTATAATAGAGACAAGAACTTGAGCCATACTTCAGAAGTAGCTCTTAGCAAGATGGAATCTGATTCCTGATTAAGTCTGAGTGTTTCCTCCCTGAGAACCTGGGGGGAGGGGGCGGGGGACGGAAGAAAGAAGGAGAAACAATAGGGTCAGACATAAAGTCTGGCGAGTCTAGATACTTTTAGCCAGTAGATAATTAAAAGCAACATGATAGGCATATAAAGTGGATAAGAGAGAGATCGCTACATAAATGGTAGGTGCGACAAGGTAAGCAAGTTAAGTGTATGTGCCTCACTAATGATTACTCTGCATTATTACTAGTATAACTGAAATGAGATGATCCCTTCCACTATAAGCTGTTAGGCTTAGGTCATACGTCCAAGTATACCCTAACCATTACCATAATCGATCGGCTCCCTACCTTGTAGATATCCTGTGCTGGCCCAACAGTAGGAGGCGTCACTTCCTAAAGTGGCAACCCATGGTATACACAACCATATCTATTGGTGTCATGGTCGTCTTAGCCCCCTCTGTCCGGCCCATGCACGCATATGTCCCCGGTCGGTTTGCGCCGCCTACACCATTTGCCTCGTTTGGATCTCTTACAATCAATCAATAAGCATGCCCTTTTCTCCGCCTAGTACGGAGGTCCTTACTTGATACCAACTCCTGGTTACTGACTGAAATGGGTCCCACACAATATGATACAAACACTCCCCCTTGTCTTGTATCCCCCACTAGGTTTTCCACTGACTATGTATACCCTTAGGTGTTTTTAATTACATAGCCCTATAATAGTTATGCTTACCCTAAAGTCTTTAATTACATAACTTTATTCCATTATCTACAGGTTATGTATACCACTAGATGTATTTAATTATATAACCCCATTACATTATTTACTGGTTATGTATACCACTAGGTGTCTTTAATTACATAACCTTATTGGGTTAAGTACTTGGGCCTATATATACATATTACCCATCCCTCCTAATTTACTTAACCCTCCGGGCTAGACCTCCCACATTAGGCCTACAACGTGTGGATGATGGATATGCCGGTCGGTTCCTGGCAGTCTTATTCCATAGTTGGGCCAAACCTCATGTCTTAGCCAGATTTGTATTTACGTACTTAGACCTCCCACAATAGGTTCAACATTAGTGGCTGCTAGATATGCCGGTCGTGTTTGGGCAGACTTCCACGACTAATGTAACCTAACCTCGTGTCATAAGTACAATTTACAATTTCTAATTGTAAATTACTAAACATTCCAAATTAATCCAAATCTACCTATGTCATTATAGGTAACTACTTCTATTTTTTTTCCCATTTGAATTACATGTCCCATTTCCTATTAAACATTACATAAATCATGCCAATTATTATCCCTTTTTCCCCGTTTTCTCTCTAACGTATTCGTACGTATTTTGGCGGCACCTAGGCTATAAAGTAGCCTAGCTATAATAATTAAAGGGAATATGACAAGAGTGATAGTTTCAACATGTCTTGGCATAAATATGAACATAAACCGGCATAACAAAGTAAATGGACATGTGATTAACATCATAATAAAGTGGACATCAAATTGGTAACTTGTGGCAATCACTATGATGTTTCATGAGATCTAGATTTAACATTAGGTGCCCAATTACCTAGATCTAGCATAGTTAGGGTGACATAACAACATGTTTGAATCAAAAGGTAGATTCACATGTAAAGTTTACAACAAACATCAATGTATCACAATATGACAGGTGAAAGGTGATTAACGTAGAGGTCTAGATCAAAGTAATGTCGCAATTATCCAAATTAATAGATGTACTTCCATCATAACATGGTTACAAATCAAGATCCATATAAACCTCATAATCGAATCACCACAATTATGTTAGAGCCAGGAAATTATATATGCCATGGCATAGGATAGATTTTCATATTAACACAGAATCATACTTTACAACATATCCAATTCATTGTCTATCAAAGCATACTTTTATTTATCTAAACCTAAAAGTAATCTAGAAACTCACAGCGTTAGGTTTAGAGAATTTAGGAAGAACGGATCTAGAATTTCTGAATGGGATTTGTAGAATATGTTGTTTTAGAAACGGTTCAGTTCACACTCCAGCAGCATATGGACTCCATGGTTCCCAATGAAGAGAACATGAGAAATATGGCACATATATATAGCTGCCAGACACCCTGAAACCGAGTGCCACCTCAGCCCTAGGGGTGTCAACACCCCCGTGGGTATGTCGACCCCTAGGTCGATACCCCTTTAGAGGGTCGAAACCTAGGTCGATACCCCTCTAGGGGGGTCGACCCCTTAGAGTGGGATTTTTTTCCGCTTAGAGGAATTTTTCGAACTTGAATCCTCTGGATAGGATTCTGACTCATCTCTGACTCGCCTCTGACTCATGTGTATATATAAAATATTTCTATGCGTATGCAAACTTAAAACTCTCATAACGTCTTCATACGGTGTCCATTTTACGCAAACCAAATGTCTATCTTGATCAAAATTTCGATACGGATGCAATGGTGCAGCCCATTTCCTCTAATTCTGAAGATTAAATTAATTTTTATTTAATTTATTCTCTTTAATGTCGTTTAAAAACTTGGGGTGTTACAAGTTTTGGTGACAACAAACTTATTTCAATATTGATTGATTATAAAACATATACTAACATCTCTGTCTAGGATATATATATATACATACATACAAATGCATGATTTATATACATGAATTATTACTGAAGACTGTACAGTTTAAAGATATTAGAGATTCAGAATTCGGAGATGATTCAGGACTCATGAGTATTCAAGATTTCAAGAGTTCAAGATAAATATAGTTATATAGTCTAGATTATGTAAGACTCGGAATAGTACTCCAAGTTCATATTCAAATATATTTAAATTCTATTTTTTAATTTCCAATTTCAAATTCTGTTTTCAAATTCTATCTTCAATCTCTATCTTCTCTATTTTACTTTCTATTTTAATTTGATTTTAAACTTAAGTTTTATAATTTTATACTTTATACTTTATATATATATATGTATATTTATACTTTATAAACTTTATATTTATATAGTTTTAAACTATATAATTTTATAAATATGTTTATATAGTTTATATTTATGTTTTCATATGATTTTCAACTTTATAATATTCATTAATAACACTATGTTTTATTTCAAGAATTTCCAAAATTACATATATATATATATATATATATCGCGACACTTGAAAAAAATTCAAATTTCGATTTTATAATTGATATGTCGACATACATATATATACATGTCAACATATAACTACCTTTTTTCAAAATTGAAAGGAAGTGTCTTTTCACTATTTGTGACGGTCCAGAAACGTTGCAACCTTTAAAATGTTATAAATAGGGACTGGATGTATGAGCAAAATCTGGTGTGTTCTTTCCTTTTCTGCACTTTATTTTTGTTTATCTTTGTGTTTGTGTTTGATTCTGTGTCCGTGATTATTTCTATGGTAATTGATTTATATAGTATATCACATAAGTTTTAAATTTTGTTTAAATTCTCAAAAAAACTATTCATCCCCCTCTGGTATTTGTTTTTCCTTAGCGGTCCATTCTACAATCCCTAACATCGTACACCTAGCTAATCATAACTTCCTCAGTGCTTAATCTATTAAGACATGCGTTGTATGCATACATAGACATTTTGGGACAATTAGTACTGTTCCAAATAACTTTGAACCAATCTAATTCTGATTGATGAATTCTTGAGATGTCCCAAGGCGAGTGAAACGTAAAACCGTTAGGGGAATCATTCCAGCTCCAGAAATCGTTATTCATGTTAGTATGAATTTTTATGTCATTGATTTGGTTTGAGAGCATTCTTGTGATCGGTAGGAGGTTAGGATTAAAAACCCTAGTCAGAATAATTGTATCAACATGCTGATTATCTCGCCCAAACGGACTCAAGCTATACCACCCAAGTAAGTTCACCATCGTGTTACTGTTCAACCATGAATCGAACCAGAGCATAGTATTTTGTCCATTAACTACACACCGTTTAATGCATTGGAGACTCTTCTGTCTGTGCTTGGGAATTGTTTTCCATGTACATGAACTGTTATTGTCTATCTTTATCACCTAGAAAAAAATCATCTGAGCAATATCTATTAGCCATCCATTTTTTCCATAGACTATTCCCATTTACAAAATGCCAAAGTAATTTGAGAGCTACTGTAGTTTAGATATCCTTAAAATTTCGCAATCCCATACCCCCTTCCTCTTTCGGAGTACAAAGAGTATCCTAAGCAATTTTATGTTTTTCCCTGATCAAACAAAATTAGCGCACAGTTTGTTGATCTTATAACCAATTGTAGCTTCTGGAATTTTGTACGTAAGCATCAAGTATAACACCATAGGAGTAACGACAGTCTGTACTAATTCAATTTTATCAGCCATAGATATGAGCCTGTTATCCTAGTTGTCCATTCTTTTCCTAATTTTATCAAAAAGTTCCCCATAGTCAGAGAAGTAAAGGTAGTTGTGCGATAGCAGTACACCCAAATATTTGACAGGTAGATTTCCTTCCTTCATGCATAATTCGTGTAAAAATTGATTCTTATTGTTCACCCCTCTACTGAAAAAGATTTTGGACTTTAGCCCATTAATTTTAAAACCTGCATAGTCCACCATTTGGCCAATATCAATTTGATAGCCTTCACTCCCTTGATCTTGGCTTTACAAAAAATCATCAGCATAAATCAGATGTGTAATTTTAGGGTCCAGTTTGTAGATAGGATTAATATCATTGGCTTCCACAACTTTACACATAAAAATAGAAAAATATTCTATTGCTACACAGAAAAGGTAAGGCGTTAGTGTTTCTCCTTGCCTGAGTCCCCTATTGTTGAAAATAAAACCTTTTGGACTGCCTTGAACCAGAATAGAAATAGTAGGTGATGTAATGCAAGTTCTGATAATTTTGATAATTTATCATGGAAACCCCATCATCCTAAGCATGTGACAAATGAAATTTCTGTTAATTATGTCATAAGCTTTTTCCCAATCAATTTTGATGCACATTTTCCAAAAAATTTGATGTGTTCATATGCTAACAGAATGTTTTTAGAGATATATCTACCTAGGATAAAAGCAAAATGATTTAGAAACTCCTTGTTTATATACTCTACATGTCTTGACGATTACATATTTTTCAGCATTTAGCATATCCACCGTTATTATTTGTGCATACCACTACTACTCTGGTAATATATGTATACAAAGATGATACAATTAATTGCCTAGTTAAACTCTTTTATGCAAAACTAATAGTAAAATTAATAAACAAGGAAAAGACTACAAATATATTACGTCTTTAGGTAATATGTTTTATAATGTTACAATGAGGATAGATACAAGGCCTCATTAAAACTCTTACTAATAAAAACCCTAGAAAAATATTAGTGAAAGAAAATAGTACATTATAACATAATCTATATGCTTCCCTAACTAATAACGCGTTATTCAATTAATCTATTAATGCAAACAACGCATGTCATTTTTATAAGGGAATTGTTAAAAGGACTCCATAAGGGCAACAATTTTAAGGGAACTCCAGCTTAATTTTTGTTTATTAAGGTGGGGGATTGGATTTTTAAGAATAAAAAAATCAACTAAACTACCCATCTCATCACCCATAGCATGTGTTATGGTAAAACCCTAACGTTCTAAATTTTTGATCAATAATATTATGTAACCAAACGTATACAATTTCATGACCAACACCAGCGCGTGAATATGATGAATTACCTGATCTGATGTCTTTTGATTACCCATGCAACTTTCTTGTGTCTTCATTACATTAACTATTTTCATTTTTTACTTCATACATATGCAGAGTTAAATTGTATTCATTAATTAGGCTTAGATTTTAATGTTCATATTAGAAGAATTATATGGTTAATATCGGGATTTTATTTTATAGGTTTAAGATGAGGCTAATTTATTTTGTTCCCCCACATAACAATTGTACAATAAATTAAAATTGTAATCCCTCTTGAACAAATGTCTTATCCATTTAAAAATCCTCTTTTATAAACCATCTTCTAAAACGTTGATTTTGAAAGTATCTTTGTGAATATATCTGCTGGACTTTTTTGAGACTGGATTTGTTTCACCTTTATCTTGTTATCTTTTTGTAGTTAATGTATGAAGAATACTTTAAAAGGAATATGTTTTATCATATATGTGTAGTTGAATCGTTAAGCAAGTTGAATGCGGCAAAGAGGCAAAAGGTAATAGTATGGATAAAGCGATGAAACAACATGATAGAACGAATGACCCTAAAACAGCATATAAAACTCATGCATAATGCTTTTACAAATACGTAAATGATAAATAAATGAAAAGTTAACATTATGTTTAATCATAATTATTACATTCTTAATTTTAAATAAAAATATGCAAATACATGTAAACTTTTATTTGGCTGAACAAAATTTAATATAGTACTTGAGTAATTTTTTATTCTAAAAATATATGTTAAGAAATTCAACTAAAAAACTAATTTCATTATTTTTAAAATGTATAAATGCGACTTTTCAGTTCATTTCTTTTACATAAGATACAACGGGAAAAGCTGAGTATAAAGGAAATAACGAGGTATACCGAGAGTACCAGAATATAGTGGGACTTAAAGCGGAAAATATATTTCATATGTTATTTGAAAAAATCATAGCGGTAGCTATGAGATATAGCAGCGATATAGTAGGGCATTAACCACCCTATCACCCTTGGTATAATCTATTTGAATTTGAGCCACAAAAGTTGCATTGTCTTCGCAAACAATAGTTGATTCTTCTGTATCTAATGAAAGTTGACATATCTACAAGTCTTGGAATATTCTCAATCAATGACTTAACTAAAAACATCCTCACTTTGTGTAGCGCTAATATTCTAAAATGATTGAATGATGTTGCTACTAATGTTCGTTTCGTAGATCGCTATGAAATAGTTACATTGTTGTTGCTAAAAACATATCCAGTTTGTGGTCATGCTTTATGAGGATTAGAAAGATAACATGCATCAGCACAACTAAGTAGATTTGGATTTTTATCCATGTCAAAAAAAAAAAAAAAACTAGCTAAATCAATCATTCCACGGAGACATCTTATGATATATTTCATACATTTGAGTGTCTATTTGTTGGGGCATAACTTTATCTTACTAAAAGATTTACTAAGAATGCAATATCTTATATCATGTATTGGGTTAAATATAATGCTGCATTAATGGCAATGCGATATAATACTTTTGGGCCGAGTATACTTTCATCCCCTTCTTTTGGATGGTGACGATCCCTTTTAATATATTGGGTGACAACCATAGACATACTAATTCGAAATGCTTTATCCATTTGAAAACACTTAGGAATTTTCTCAATGTCATTCAGTTAATGGATTAGTATGTCATTTGTATTATGTCGATCTGTAGATTAAGAAAATAATTAGTTTTGCCAAGATCTTTCATTTCAAATTCTTTCTTTAAGTAGATTATTGTTTCATCAATCTCTTTTGGAGTCCCAATTTAATTTATACAACATATAACTTTAAACTAGAATATATAAAATTTCTTTACAGATTTCTTTATAAAGTCACATGGATAAATGAGACCACTTTTATATTCGGCTTTAAGCCAATATTTACTAAGACTATTATGCCACATTATTCCATTATGTTTTAAACCATATACTGATTGCCTTGGTTTTAGTGAGCACATCAAATTTGATTTTACTTTAGGCAACTTATATCAATATGAGATTTTCATGTAAATATTGATATACAATTCACTGTAAAGATAAATTATTACAATATCAATCAATCTTATATCAAACTTCTTTAAAACTACAAGGATTATAAAATATTGAAATATTATGACATCCATAATGGAATAACATATTTCTTCAAAGTAAAAGTCATGTCTTTGTAGGAAACCCAATGTAACAAGCCGTGCCTTGTATCTTACAACTTCATTTTTATTTTTTCTATGAATATCCATGTTTAATGGACTGGTTTAACATCTTCTGGTGTTTTCTCTGTTGGTCCAAATACACCATGTTCTTGAAGTGAATCCTTCTCAATCTGAATAACATATTTCAATTTTTGTCAATTATGTCTTTTTTTACATTTATTTATGCTAATTGGTTCATTATCATTATTCTCTGTTAGAGAACCCTAAATTATCACAAAACCAATTAGCAATGTGAAGTGTGAACTCTTAATATTTATACAAAAATTATTTTATAAATTCCTCGATGTGGGACATGTCTCAACATGCGCCCCGCATGTGTGGTATATCCTTGAGCCTAACAAGTGGATTCTATTGGGTGGCATGGACAAGTGTGACAGTTATGTGCACACATATTAAACCTCGCTCTAATACCATGTTAAAGAACCATAAGTGATCACAAAACCAATTAGCAATGTGAAGGGTGGACTCTTAATATTTATAAAAAATTTATTTTATAAATTCCCCAATGAGGGACTTGTCTCAACATCCTCACTATAGAAATGACTTTCAGTTATTTAAGTAATTATTTCGAATGAGAATACATCATCAATTATTATTTCACTGCGATCCCACACTTCTCCATAATTCGTATAAAAATACCAAGATGTCAATATTATTAAGTATCATTTTATTTTTAAAAGCTTCAATTATTTCTTCTAAGATAATATCTTTTTCATCATTTTTAAGAGAATTAGGATTTTTATTTAAGTTGTCTTTTGGATCATTTATAACTTTTTCGAAAGGTTTATTAACTGATGATCTTTCTCTAGACTTTCGTTTTATAAGCATCACGTCTTTTGAACTTATGTGTCTTCGATGCTTTTATCATGCTTTAGATTCATTTGCTGCTATTATTTCTTCCTGAACTTAACTGTAGCTGGTGCATTAGTTGCTGGGATGTGAGATTTAATTATTTTTGTATTATCATTAAATGCATATGGAACTTAATTTGGAATATTCTGAAGATGCAAAAAAAATTTTGTAACTCATATTGAGATTATTCGGTACGTAGATCCAAATGAAATATAAATTGATTATTCCATGATATTTCACACTGTTCTATTGGAATGACCTTTCCTCCTTTAAGAGCGGGAAAATTGTCCCATCAAATTTATAGTCTAAAACAATTAGGGTGGAGACAACACCTATGAGAGGTTCAAAATAATAAATTATCGAAGGTGAATCAAATTCCACATAAATTTCTAATATTCATTGAGAAACCATTTTAATACGTAGTAAGGGATTAGTGGTCTAACATCCCGTATTTTTAATAATAAAAATGATTATGATAATTACAGAAACAAAAGTGCAAAATAATTTAATAAATAGAATGTAACGTTAAAGGTTAAAAATGGAAAACTAAATAATAGTAACACGCATGTAAGTGTGCGTAAATATATATTTATTTCATATGAATATATAAACGTATAAGTCTCAAAAGTGACACACATTTGAATTTGAAAGTTAATGCATGTCATTAATGACATTAGAAAAGAAATAATTGAAAATAATGTCAAAGTGGGAAGCATATAATTAATTCTAGAATATTGACACGCATGTGAATGCACATGTATACATATATATATATATATATATATATATGCATTAATATCAGAGTGACACACATTTGAATTTGAAAATAACCATGTGTCACAAAATATAACTAAATTATGGGGAATTTAATGACGTTAAGTAATATTTAAATTAAAACCGAGCATGCATGTATTAATTCTAGAAATGGTACGCATTTGAAATTAAAATTAAAACGTGTATTGTAAACGGAAGAAAATTAATGTGCAAGTAATAAAATTGGAAATAAATATAACGTCTGAAATCTTATGTAAATAATACATAAATAAATCTCAAATTATACATGCATATTAATTACGCGTTTGAAATTTGAAATAGATAGACTGCAAAAACAGAAAGATCAAAAGAAAATTGTTAAGAACTATAATGTTAAGAGTAACATTTAAACAAGAGAAAATCACGCATTAAGATTGGCCTGATACATGTTTTTATAACGTGTATGGGTTGACCCATACTTAGGATGGGTCGGCTTATTGGTCGATCCAGCAAAAGTAAGGGTTGACCCATGCGGGCTAGAAATGGTGTGTATTTCTTTGTTGAGTGACTCAGATTTAATAGTAGCAAATTGAATGGACGTGGTTCTTCTGAGAAGCTAAAAATAAACCTGTAGCCTGTAGGGTCCAACTCTTGAACTTATATTTTCTAAGAGGGCGCTGAAGCTCTATCATTCTTTTTTTCCTCCAAACCTTTAAAAACAAAATAGATTTGATTTATATTATTTGGTTTGAGATTTAGAGGCAAAAGCAACGGATTTAAAATTCAGATATCCAGATTTCCTATCAAACAAATATTACGCTTGTACATAAATCAGGCTCAGAATTTGGAGCAAAATTTGCAAGGTGAGTGGATTTAGATTTTATTTATTTATTTAATGGTATATGATATCGTTTGATTCTTGTAAAATTTATAATATGTTCAGTTTGTCATCTTTCCCCCTTTGAGCGTCAGATTTTACAGTTTTATATTGAATTTTGTTATGTGCAAAATATTAATAAATCTGTAACATTGGCATATGTATACAACTGAATTATGCGAGTAAATTATGCGATAGATTATCAACCTTTATATTTTCCCGCGTTGGAAAAATATAAACCAGTTGGAATTATGAATAAGGGAGGATTTTGTGATTTGAGATTAAATGAACATATGTGCCAAAACTGTAATAAAAAGGAATATGGGTTGAAATTAGAAAGAGGAAAACAGGAAGTCACATATATCTGTAAAATGAAAGGCTTGGAATAACCTATATTGATTGGTTAAGAAAAATCGAATATATTTGCCTAGTTGGTTAGTGAGAAAAATAGGAAATGTAATTGCAGGCATGAAAAGAAGTAGAGGGACTAGTGCGAAATAGGGATTCGGCTGTATTGAGCACTAATTCAATAACCTAAAATTTGTGTAAAAAGAACATCTTGAAATTATGGGTTTCTATTGCAATGATTACCTAAACTATGGAAATAAATTTTTATACAGTTTTGGTAACCAATCAATTAAGAATAAGCCTAACTTCCTAAAGAATAAATAATAAAGATAGAAAAAAGAGAGTATTGTAACTAAAAGATGTTATGTAAAGAAAATAAGTAAGAAATCAGGTTAAACACTTGATAAATTAGAATAGATTTAATATATTATAATGATTATACGGAGATAAAGATGAATACTAATAGACATTTTGGGTTACAAAAATAAAGCTTAAAAGTTAAATGTGAAAGGAAGGCTTATTATAAATAAACTTAAGTTGTATTAAGTTTAGTAAGCATAATTTTATGATTATGGCACATGTTGTGGTATAAAAATGAACTATAATCTATATTTGCATAAATATGATAATTGAGGAATCATAATAACCAAATATGGATTATTTGTAAACATGGATATGAAAGGGAATGGCTGAAAGGACAGTTAGGCATTAATATGAACATATTGACTTATAAGGTATCAAGTTACAAGCCTAAATTTTTATGGTGGTCTTGCGATTAGGCGATATTCTATAGTGGCCTTGCGATTAGGCAATATTCTATAGTGGCCTTGCGATTAGGTGACATTCTATGGTGGCCTTGCTACTAAGCAATTCTATGGTTATTTAAAGTTATTATAATAACTAATATAGGTAATTAATAAGTAATGAATATTAGGATTAAATGGATTAAAGAATTACTGCAAATCAACGAGAAAAGAAGAAGCAAAACACATAATGATTAATTAAACATAGGGTTTAATAAAATAGCGATATGCGTTTGGTCCCATCTGAGGGCGTGAAGAACCCAATGGAGAAAATCATCGTAGAAGCTCGAAGACACTGTGAGAGCATGTCTAACTTATTATTCGACAAGACTGGAAGGAAGTGTGAGACTTCTATGGGATGTGAGGACTCTGTGATGACCCTTTGGAGTAAGCCTAACGATGTTGTACCCCCAATGCCAGGTTTGTATAGTTCCATTCGTAAAGTATGCCTTGGCTGCATTTTTGTCGAGGGCAGATTAAAGGGCTAATAAGATGATTTTTAGGATTCGACGGCTGCCTCATCTCTGAGAGCAGGCTTCAAGGTCAGGACCCAAAAAGGATAGTAAGTCGTCGGATACATGTCATCCTCGATCGGATGGTGTAACATCCCAAAACTTAGTACACTATAAACATATTTGAATTTGGATTAACTTAATCAAATCTTCAAAATTAAGTGAAACCGAAATTACTGTTGCATTCGTCTCGGAATTTTGGTTCAGATAGACCCCAAGATTGCGTAAAACGTACAAACGTATGAAGAAATTATAGGCTTTAGAAGTTTGTATACGTACAAGGGGCTATATGTATATATAATAAATTAATTATTCTAGAATTTTGAATGAAGTAAGCGGGAAAATGCCACATTAAAGGATGACCCACTCCATCCTGGGTTGATGTGAAAACCCGTAACTTCCCCGGTAAGGAAAGTGCGGATAGTTCGAGAACAAGCCACAACCGAACGCAGACGGAAGAACATTTCATTGTATATTACAACAATGCATCAGATTACAAGAATATACAGAGTATAAATGAATAAATATTACACAGAAATATCAGAGATTTAAATTACATTTAAGTACATAGCAGCGGAAAATAATACAATACACAACTAGAAGAGATATACGGATACAAAGCTTTCCGGATATCGTTCCAGCTGTAAACCAGGATCCTGTGAATATAAATCTGCAAAACCAAAACTACTAGCTGCCCGTGTCAAAATAGGGGCACCCAGAGTTTAGGTCAAAACAACAAACTCCAGGTCAGTCATGGGACTGGTGTGAGAACTAAAACAGTTATTAATCTTTATTTTAAAGTTAGGTAAATCAAGGGACCACGCCGTATAACACGGAACGGGTTTCCTCCCAAGAATACCAGTGCATAAAACAAACAGCGCAATGCTAAATAAAGAAAAATGAAGCTGTTATAAGACCCAGGTCCTATCACACAATGCAACGCAAGCCGGGGGATAGGGTTTTCCCTTATAACGGCCAAAGAATGCTTGATACGTTTAAAACAAATCATTTGATACTATTATCAGTGTATAGTGTATAAAACAACTTCAAATCATAAGTATCAATCATAGGCGGCATGGGTACCATATATCATGTCGCCATACTAGGCTCTACAATCAAAACCGAAAATGTCACGTATTTGGAAGTTGGGTTTCCGTCCGTGAACCGAGGCCAGGGATCGTCCTCTACCGATTTTAGACAATCTAGCCCATGTCTAGGAACAGCCGTAACTGCCCCTTGGATCGTCAGGGCCGGTCCACCGATGTGGATTATTATGCCTGAACACTACGTTTCCCCGCCCTTTGGGGCGTAAATGAGCCAACGAATGACTCCATCGGACCCGGATCGTCCGATCGAACCGAGGCGCCTCGCAACAACAACAACCACACAGGTGAAAAGTATATAAATGTCAAGGCTGGTAGGTCACTGACACCACCCAAGCTAGAAAGAAACGCATGCCCTCCCTGATGTCCTCTCCCGTTTTTGGTTCACAACCGGGGTGTGAGGCTCGCGAATTCATGTTACACAAAGCTGTGCCACACAGGCTGTGCTTTGATCATCACCACAAGACTTTGCTTTTCAACAGAAGCCTTGATCATTTGCATCTTAGCATGCCACACAGGCAAACCACTCTATGCAACCGATATCGGTCACACAGAATGAAATCCAATGTCAGACACACGGTCCATTTACAAGTTCGTTCTGGGTCTGAACGAAACCGGAGGCACCTAGTACCCCGCATATCCATCGATCTCCACGTACGTCTGGACGGTCACCAACTATTTCCATCTTCTTGGGTGTACAGCCCAATCAAGATCATCAGTAATCACCCAAACGATGTGAAGACTTCCGGTCTTCAACCACCGTCTTCATCTTCGACTTATCGTCGTATCAGTTATTCAGAATGGGATAAACCCGGTCTTTCCGAATAACTCGCGTATATTTTAAATAAGTGTTACACAAACACAACATACGCCTCATTCCAATTCATCAGTCACTAACCGTAAATTAATTAAGAGATTAATTCCCCAAATATTAACCCCGAAGGTCGAAACCAACATCAGATCAATATCCAGAAAACCATTCTGCTTAGCGAACTGACAGTTAGTTTCTAAATTTCACATTCATAGGGAAAGTTTCCCATTAATTTTATCCAAGATAAATTCCTTGAATTTATTCTCTAATCTCCTTTTGAATTTCGATTCAACTAGTCGGGATTAACGAACCTTACCGGAGCAATCATTTGTTTTAATTTCCCAATCCCAACCTATTCATCCCATGAAGTAAAACTGGTTATACTTCATATCTAACACCACGGTGTTATCGGTAAATTCAATTACCATTTCACGTTCAAATCTAATTAAAGATTTAACTAACGCCTGGAGCAAAACTGGTGATACTCCATTTCGATTATTTCAATCTAATTAAATATTCATTAAAACTCCACTTAGTTTTAATCTTTGACTGGGTTAAAGAATCAGTGTCATTTAAAACACGGTTCACGGTAAACCCAAAATCACCTTCCATTAATTATCGGGTTAAAGAACAAGTGTTATTTAAAACACTGTTCACGATAAACCCAAAATCACATTCCATTAATTATCGGGTTAAAGAACGAGTGTTATTTAAAACACTGTCCACGATAAACCCAAAATCACATTCCATTAATTATCGGGTTAAAGAACGAGTGTTATTTAAAACACTGTCCATGATAAACCCAAAAATCAATATCAATTCAATTTCGATTAAATATTATTTAATTGGTACACTTCATTAAATCTAAATAAAAAGATTTAATCTTTTCTCAACTGGGTTCAAGAATAGTGTTAATGAAGACAACATTCACGACAAACCCAAATCACATTTGATATTCGATACAAGGTTCTGAATAGAAAATATATCGGCTTATATTCAATATCAAATTCTACGATTAACAAATGTCGTATTGGAAATAACGATATAAATATATATCTTTCAAATTTCCATAACAACATCTGTATAATCACGAATTCCAACATCGAAATATTCCGAAGACAATTTCGATTCAAATCCACTCCAATGCAATCATTGGAAATTCTGGTTATTTTTAAAACCCTTTTCAAATTCAATTTATTTATTTAAAAACAAATAGAATTTTAATTCTAGTTCAAAACTAGTTCATTTCGATAGAAATCTATTTTTATCTTTTCAAATATGGAGTTTTTCATCCCAATTCTTTCTAAATCATTTATTATGATTTTACACAAATTATTAGTATTTTTAATAATTTTATCAAGGCCCGTACAGTCGATTTCCATCAATGGCCATCGAACTGCACTTACAGCGACCTTTTTCAAATTTGATTTGGACATAATTCCAAATCCAACCGTTAGATTTCAAATTTCTAATATTCATTAGAAAGCTCTTTTCGATACGAACCCAACGGTTCCAGTTTTAGGAGAATCCGACGGTCGGATCTCCCGCAATGTCCATTCGAAGTCAATGGTCGAAATTCGCGAACGGCCGCGGCGCGGCGCGTTCTATTCAGGCCATTATATTATATATATAATATATACTTCATCGATTTCCTTTCAAAACGTGCTTTATAAATCGTTTTAAATTCATTTTCAAAACGGTTTCAACTTCATATTCAATTTCAAATCAAAATTGAATATTCCAATTTTCAAATATTCTATTTCAAATATTTCTTTTTCAAATATTTCTATTTTAAAACTGGAATGAGGCCCAATCAATTACCATATAATGTTAATTATATGGATTTTCTACAACACATGTATATATCAACAACGATGAATAATCAACCATCATCCAAAGTGCATTCTACACTGTATAAGCATCAAATATAAATATTCAACGCTTATAACAGCCTGTCAATCAATCGATCGACATACAACTAAACAATCGGGATTAGTGTACGTCAAATATCATCCCAATACCCGTGTGGGGTTTCAAGCAATCAAACACAGATTTTTATTTGTGCAGTTGGGCGATGTGTAAAATTTATCGTCCCAATCAATGTCCTTCAAATAGGTGTACATAAACAAACCGTCCGGTTTGTAAATGAATATTTATTTATTCACATTCACGTTAAAAATTATATTTTTAACGATCAAACTATTTTATTCAACCTATGAATATTCTATTCGGTTCATTTATTAAATAAAATGTTATCTTTATTTTTCTAACTTATTTTTAGAAAATTTCGGCGGCATAACGACAAGATACTAGAAACGGGACAAGGCCTAGCCTTATCCCCGGTCTAGTGAAGGCCCACGCCATTCACACATCAATCAAATCAATTTCATTTCACCAAACAATTCAATTCAATTCAAACCAAATAATCTAACCAACTACACAACCAAACAATTAAACAAACAAGCCATCCATGGTCTGTGGATGACGGGTGTCGGGTGCTGCTAAGCACCGTCTACATCCTAGTATATATATAACTAGAAAAGAAATTGAAGAGTGAGAAGTTCTCACCAATAGCTATCCCAATACGACGACTCTTCATGATAGAAATCTTCATCGTTCTCTCCTCTTTGTCACCTTCGTTGCCCGTATTCTCTACATATGTAAAAATCGATTTTTTACTTCGCTATTCAATATATAAAAATCGAATTTTTTACTTCGCTATTCAATATATAAAAATCGAATTTTTACTATGCTATTCAATATATAAAAATCGAATTTTTACTATGTTATTCAATATATAAAAATCGAATTTTAACTATGCTATTCAATATATAAAAATTGAATTTTTACTATGCTATTCAATATATAAAAATCGAATTTTTACTTCGCTATTCAATATATAAAAATCGAAATTTTACTTCGCTATTCAATATATAAAAATCGAATTTTTACTTCGCTATTCAATATATAAAAATCGAATTTTTACTTCGCTATTCAATATATAAAAATCGAATTTTTACTACTATTCAATATATAAAAATCGAATTTTTACTACTTATAAAAAATCAATGCTTTACATACAAAAACCTACTCTTTTCACCTCTAAAAATACAATCTTTTCCTAAGGAGAAAATCTTATTTTTATTACGTTCAAACCCAGAAACAAACTCAAGGAGATTTATATTAAACTGAAAATAATTAAATCAATTAAATGCGAATTCACTCACATCGCAGAGGAAGGACAATGAAGTTTTCGCAGTTTTTTGGGTGTGGCGCTCGCGGATTGGACGCTGGGCTTTACGGTGATCGGAGCCTCGACTGGCGGGGCGCTCAGCGTGGTTGCGCGACTTCAGGTGGGGTGCTGGGCGGTTGGTGCTCCCCTGGTCAGCGGCTACAGCGATGATGCCGGAGCCTCTAGGGTTAGGCGCAGATCCAGGCGGGGTTTTTTTGCTCGATTTGAGGGGGGGCTGCGTCGGTTAGCAGTCGAAGAGGAGGAGGGAGAGAAGAAGATGGAGGGAGGTGCGGTGAAGGTGGAGAGGGAGGCGACGGAGCACCGCCGGCGGCGGTGGCCTGGGAGCTCGAGCGTGCTCTTTTTTTTCTTTTTTCTTTTTTTATTTCGATTTTGAAAGTGTTTTGAATTGGGGGGGGGGGCTGAGCAATGATAAAAGGGAGGAGGGGTTTTATTTTTTTATTATATTTTTTTTCTATTTAATTTCAGAAAGTAACTTTTAATTTCGGCCTCTAAACGAGACCCACCGCCTGTCGTCCCTAGCGTTTTACCCCCATTCCGAACACAATGGGATATGTATCGCAGGCTGATTCGACTGTTACGATCAGTTTCCATTGAAATTCAAATATAACTCTATATATTCAATTTTAAACGTACATTTCAATTTACCGGGGCCACATACTAATTAGAAAAATTCTCGAAAAATATTTTCTAGCTTCGTATTCACGATACGGTCCTAACAAAACTAGTTTCATAAAATTCTGAGACCGTTTGAAAAATGGCCATTTTCCAGTCGATTAAATTCAACTGAAACTGTTCAAACGCGTTTTCCTTTGCTACGCTCACATATTGATTCGAAAAATAATGAAATTTGAAACCTAGCAATAACTAGACATCCCAAATCCAACAAAAGTGGTTTCGTCGAAATCCGAGGTCGTTTGCAAAATTCCCTTCTTTTAAGGGCCTGAATTCCATAGCGACTATTCAGAATTTTCAACTGGACATATCTTTTTATCCCCGCTATGAAATTTGGATTTTTCGGATTCGTTGGAAAGATATTCTCAAATAGATCCTAATGTTTTTGGTTTCGCTAAAATCCGGTTTATTTTGCACCCGGTACATTCATTTGAAGTTTGAAATCGAATTATCGAACTACCGCGCCATTTTCTATTCTATTTATAATTATTTATATTCTAACGACGACGTATATAATATATACGTTCGATTTATATTCAAAATAAATTTCTCGTCGATATTATTCAAAATAATTCATTTTAAATAATCAAAATTCGCTAAAATTGCCAAAATAAAAATTTTAAACTGGCCCAGATTTCCGGGTTGTTACAGTTGACCCATGGGTCGACCCAAGGGAGGATGGGTCGACCCAGGGGGTAGGTGGGTCGATCCACCCCTGATCCATCCGAATTCTTCCTGATGAACCTAAACTATTTTCTTACTCTATTCATGTTGACTCAGAATGACTTCTATGGTTCAGATTTAAAACCTTTTGTCTTTGTAACTCTATAAATAGATGGCTTCCTTCATTCACAATTCACTCAAATTCTTCATATCTTCTTCTACCTCCATGAAATTATTCTGAAAATTCTAAACATAATGGGGGAATGTTGCTAGAGATTGGATCAAACAAAGACAACATCAAGACCTGCATACATACTACTTGGTTTGGACTTGGACTTTCTATGGCCTAGTGATATATATATACACACACACATATCTTCACCAAGGCTCACTTTGAGTTTCCGTTATTTACAGATCTGATTTCTGATGCCTTGAACATGACAGTTAAATAAAACTGGCTAGGATCTACTGTGTTAGTAAAATAAATGTCATACCTGTTTTCAGTGTGAGTCACCTATGCCGTTAGAATCAGTTATATATGTATATGCATGTGATGTTGGATAAATAACAACTTGTACATATGCTTGTGATATTGGATAAATAACAAGTTAAATGTGTCTATCTTCCTTTTTCCATTTTCTATGTTTTATGTTTATTTCCAGTCTTGCTTATATGCCTAAGTAAATCGAATTTATTATTCTACCTTTGTTTTCCCTTTTTATTTAATGCCAAGCCTAGGATATACCCGATTAGAGTGTGTGTACAATTGAGGCAAAAATGAACAATATGAAAGAGGAATTTAGGCATGTTATTTACTTGGACTGGTTGATTATAATTTTGGAAAAAGGATAAATATACATATGTTTTGTAATGTCATGTATTTTTAACAATATAATAATTTGTTTATTTAATTATTTGAATAATGGTTTGAATTTAAAATATTTTTATTAATAAAATATTTAATGAGATAATGTGATTATTTCTGAAATAGTCAGAAATGGTTAAAATGCAGTATTGTGTGTGAACTGGGTAATGGATGATAATTAAAAAAATTGAGTGATAATAATGAATATATTATTTAAACGATAGTTGAATGTATTAATTATAATATAAATTATAATCGAGCTCGTAATGTCGCGGCAGTTCGAAATAATTCGATTTGAACTTCAACTGAGTATATAGGATGTGTTATAAGTCAGATTTCTTTGAAACAAGAAACGCTCGAATCTGTTGAACTATATTTTTCTAATGGAAGTGAAAAATCGAGATTTCGGCTTATACATTGAAAGATATGTCCAAATGAAATTTTTAAATAGTCGCTATGAAATATTATAGAAGCCATAACGATTTATTAGATTATAATTAAATATTGGTTTCGACTTTGGACAAGATATTTGAGACGTATACTCAAATTGATTTATAGGATTTTTCTATAATTTTTAATTGGAAAAATAAGCTATTTTTTTGTTTAACGTATTTTGCAACCTAAATCATCATTTTTGGGACTATACAGAATAAGTTAACTTGTCCATTTTATTATATTTTTGGAATTGTGGCATATCTGTTGACACGATAGTATTTTTATTTTTGTCCATAGCGGTCAATAATTAAACGACTTAACAACAATATAACAGTAAATCTTACCTAAGTCCACAATTCAAACTTGCAACATGAGCATATGAATATTTCGATTTATTGAACAAAGACATGAACCCATATTTCACAAACCATTGAACAATACATCAACCTTGTTAGAACACAAATATTGAAAGCACGAACGTAATCAAACAAAATAGTAATATAAATTTACATTGCTTATCAGCTAAGGGTACCGTACTGCCTCCTTTCAACGCCCTACCTCACATGCCTGATATGCCTAACATACTTCACCATAATGTTGCCTACTTTGAAGGATCCCGTCATGCAGACACAAACATAGCAATGCAGACAGCAGACCTATGATCCTATTAATAACTTCATGCTTAATTACTTTTTTCCAGTAAGTATCAGCAGGCCTATATGTGTATATAACGTACATACACAGCTAATCTACAACACATGCTATTGGTTACATTGGTACGGCTCAGGACAGATCACGATTTAAAGGCTCTGCAAACCCAATTGCGTGGTGTACCTCATGAAACTTCACCTCAGTACGGCGTTTTTTTCCTTCCATCTAGCCTACGCTTTCAAATCCATTTATAATCCAGGATGAGAAAACTCAACATATAGGAACAGCTATCCTATATATCTAAAACGTGGGTGCCAAGCTTTGCAAACCATATAAATACCCAGCGATTTCTTCATTTGCATCATTTTGGATTGAGGAAAAACAAGCTGTATTCTTCCATGGCCTCTCAAATCTTCTCATGCAACTCCTTTCTAAATAAATATAAAAAAAGAGAGAAAATTAGATCTCTAACAACTTATATCTCCTTCAATACTTAGATGAAATCCACCAAACGAATTGCGTTTTGGCCCTAAAATCGAGATGTACGTGTCCATTGTTTTCGAATATGGTGCGACACTATTTGGGGAACACGAAAATGCAACAGTAAGTGTTAGATCGAAATTTGGACCTAACACCCAAATTGTTATGAACTGTAGAGAATTTTAAATGAGGAACGAGGAAAAAGAAAATAACACTCAGAATTTATAGTGGTTCGGCATTAACGAGCCTACGTCCACTTTATATCTTATTGATTATGCTTTAAAAGCTAGTACAACAGTGATTTCTCTCAATATTTCAGTGGTTTGACAACAATGGCGGATTCAGTACTCAATATTGCCAAAAAGATCCCGAAAAATGCCAAGCTCTGGGCTATTTATAGCTGATTTTGTCAGGCGGATCGTGGACACGTGGCACGAATCCCGAGAGCATCGGATCGCATCGCCACCATTGAAGAAATAGTCAAACTAGCCGTTGTGAACAGGTGTCGTGATTTGCTTGAAAATCGGATCGTGCAGATGGGGAGAATTGGTCAAGATGACGGTTAGGAACACGTGTCGCCAGATCCGTGCGGTTCGGATCGCTGAAGACCAGCTCGTGATTGAATGGGTCAGAGGGTTCGGTGCGCACCAAGGGATCGGATCGGTTCGCTCTGGGCAACGATATAAGTTTGGATTGGATCGCCTGGATGCATCGTTCGTTGATGAGATGAGGGCGAGACGATGGCACGCGATCCGACGGTGGGCGAGACGGTGGAGTGCGATCCGACGGTGGGCGAGACGGTGGAGTGCGATCCATTCCTTCACATTATTGGAGAACGTGGTTTCCTGCTTTCCTTTTATGAATGATCCTGGGTGGCTTGGTCAAAAAGCGAGCCAACATTTTGCCCCCTCGAAGTATGTTTTATCGATGATGGAACATGCTTCGAAGATTCCAATCTACCTTTTCCTGATGGGATGTGAATCAACAGTCGCATTGGTTCAAATCAACGCATGCATAAATCGGATCGCCATAAAGCGCCACGGTCCGAGTGTTCACGTGCTTGTCTCGAGCTGAGTATCCAGGCCTCTGTACGAAATGAGGCGGACTTTCCTTCGAGTCGTGTCGGGCTTTGAGTTTGGTGGGCCATCGTTTGAAGCGGTCCGTGGGCTTCTATGCGATACAAGCTTTGAATCGTGGCCTTCATGATGTTTCGTGGACCGAATAGGACAAAGGAAGGGAGATAAACGGTCACCCTCTTTGCCTATATAAGCCGACCCTCTCCTCCTCATTCTCCTTCTTCTTTCTCTCTGCCGAATCGTCTCGCGTTATCAAAGAACGAACCCAAATTTTCCAAACCTTCAAGAATCCGAGCATTCTCTCAATTTTTAGAAAGGTAACTCCACAGAAAACATTCTCATTTGTAAATGCAGCACCTTCCCGAATTTTTAAGATTGATTCGAGGAAGAAACGATGGGAATCCGAAATTTTCTGAAGAAATCACCAAGTCGCCATGGCCATCGGGCGCAGAGCTCAGAATTTGAGGATGGGAAGGAGAGGAGGAAAACGAAGGAGGCAGAAGGAGAAGGCAAACCGTCTCGGATCATGATCAAGGATAGAAGACGAAAGCGAATGGCGAGACGATAGATCGAGGTGGCGGCAAAGGGACGTATCGTGGGGGTCGCAACGGTTCGTGAAGGAGCGATCCCTTCGCCCGGCGATTCGATGGGGGCGATCCCCCTGTCCTGCGATCCGAAAAGGGGCGATCCCTCTGCTTCGCGATCCGACTCATAACTGACGATACGAAGGAATTTCAGACTTTAATCAACGCCTTGTCACTATAAAACTCTGAACAGTTAGGATAGAGCCCTGATATTGGACTTTCTGGACTAAATGACCTCATAATTTGACGGCATACGACGATTAATGCTTTGATGATCTTGATTGCTTTCACGCTTTATTTTTAATGTACACACGAGTACACACACCGGCACTTGCACACACGGGGGTCGGGTAGTGTTAATCTTATTGTTCACATTTTCTCGTCCCAGCAGCGATGTCGAACGATAACTCTTCTCCAAGATCCGTAGCAGAAGCAGAATCCGAGACTCCTGAACAGTACAATCCCGAAATTCCTCCAATCAATCCGGGAGGTGAGGATTCTGGATCTGAGTATGAAGCTACAGAATCAGATCCGACAGAGAGTACTTCATCCAGTAACAACTCCGAGTCTGACGAGCGAGCTCCGGACGAAATTCCAGGCGCAGTCGGGATAGATAAATTCTCTGATTCTTTAGCGTCCAAGCTTGACGAGATAAAACTCAAGAGAATCTGCTTAAGACACGGCATTCCTTGGGACGATGTCTTGACACCTGGAAGCGAAGATAGACCCCATCTAGCACCGGAAGGGTACATGTCGATCAGTCGAACAATGTGTCTAGTAGGAGCTATTCCTCCGTTCCCTCCAATTGCCATTGAAACTCTAAGACGACTAGGCATTGCTCCGATGCAGCTTCATCCAAACGCCTACGCATCTCTATACTCTTTATATGTTGCTTATGCGGAGATCTTGCATGCCGAACTTAAATTCAGAGATCTGGTGTTCTTCTTTCTCTTCAAGCACCGTTCTTCTGCAACTCCAAACTTTTCCTTTTTTGAATCAGTGGCGAACAGGAAAGTTCTGTACGACGGATACAGCAACATCGGGGATCCTAAGTCCGACTGGTTTTACATAAGAAAACAGGCTGGATGCTCACGGAGATGGCTCAAATCAAGTAAACTTTGATCGCCTAGTCGAATATCTTGCTTAAGGAGTCTAAGTAATAACATTCTTCCGCTTTTTCCTTTGTCTTAAACAGATCATGTCTTCCCGAAAACAGAGGGTGCATTATACAACAACCGGTTGTCCATTCTTTTGCAAAGCAGATCCGACTTTTTAAGGATTAAAAAATGCATTACTGATGACAGCCTTCATAAGCATCGCCTTCTGGATAGAAAATTTGGACTTGGGACCGGCGGCAAACCTTATAAATATGTGCCCCCAACGGAAGGAGAGGGAACTTCACAAGCGGTGGAAACAACTAAATTTCGCAAAAGTCCTTCTCCGATAGTCATCCAAGACGACGAAGACTTGAATATATACAGAGGGGATGAGTCCCGCGGTGATGTGTCGAAGGAAATCCCTACCTCTGCTCCAATGGAAACTGTTGGTGATGACGACTTGACAGAAGAACAGTTATTCGACGAGCTGAATAAAATCCCTCTACCCGACATTGAATACACAGAAAAAGACTTCGGCGAGGAGCCTTTCTTTTCTGCTCCCAAAGAGGCGACTGATTCAACAAGGGGACGAGAAACGGGTCAGATGAGCCTATCTCCAGGCCCGGGTCTGTTAGGGGGAATTATATGGGATGCACACCTCACACACACTGTCTGACCTTGCACTCTAACTTTGCGGGTATTCAAAGTTTTAATATATTCTTTTCTCTTTTTGCAGGAACGATGTCGCGCAGGAAATCTTATTCGTACCGTTCTCTTCGCGAAGGCACCCCCAACCTTCGTCCGGGTACTGAGCGCCCTCGCGGTCCCCCTCATAGGCCGAGCTCTTCGCAACCTCGATCTCCACCCAAATCAATCTCTACCAGGCCTTCGAGTCATCCGACAATTCCGACCGGGGGAAAGACACTTCCAAAAGAGTTGACTCCTCCAAAGAGTGCGCCTTCCCACAGTCGGTCGTCCAAAAGGCGTCACGAATCCAAAGATGGGGACAGAGATTCATCCAAAGAAACTGAGCAAGAGAGAAGTAACATTGTCCCCACCAGCCAACCAGAGTTAGCTGCTTCCGGTTCACGGGATTACGTTCACGGTCCCGAGATCCAAGGTAGGCTGGAAAAGCTACGGGAACAATTTCCAGGAATGTTCTTTGATAGGATGGTCTTTGTTCCTGCCTTGGAACCGGTCCCTAAAAATTGGGATGATGAAGTTATCGAGCGCATCCAGCACGCAGCCAGACAATACGAGATGATGAAAAAACACGCAGTCAATCTTTCGGAAGTCGTCGAAAACTCGAAGTAGAAGCACATAGGTCTAAAGCAAAACTTGAAAACAACGAGAGGGCTAGGACAAAATTGGTGAAGGACCTGGAAGACGCTCAAGCCCAGCTCGCTTTGGCACAGAGAGACGCTGCAAACTATAAGACTGAATTAGAGAATGCCAAACAGCGATTTCATTCTGAACTGGACTCCAATAGCCAAGAAAAAATGGCTTTAAAGAAGGAGGTGGAAGATCTAAAAATGGCCAACGCCGAGTTGAAAACAGTGCAAGGCCATTTTGAAGCTGAGAGAGCTGCCTGGGAGGCGGAAAAAGCGAGTCTAAAAGAAAGTTTGGCTCTGGCAGAAACAGAAAAGGTGATTTTGAATGACCAGGTTGCAGACGCGGAGAGACGGGTAGCTCTTGCCGAAAAGAACGTTGATAGTGCCATTGAAATGGCCACCGCCTCCAACAACAAACTCCTTGAAAGAGAGAAAGAAATCGAGGGGTTTGAGGAGATGATTTTTGATTTCCTTGGCCAGGTTCTCCAAACTCGCAATATCTCATGGATCCCGGATTATCATGTTACTTTGGCCAACTTATGGGATGCCATCGTGGAGGGCGAAAAACATAGACTGGGGGTCGAAGAGATCAATGAAGATGAATTGATGAAGAGCATCCTAAGAGACAACGAGCCTGAGGACCTGGCAGAGGGTCGTCGCTTAATCCTGGCGGAAATGGAGAAGGAGAGAACCATGGCTAAAGGTAAAAGCAAAATTGATGAAGGTTCCAGCTCCGCCGCGAAGTCTAAAACCTCCGAAGTTGAGGAGTACCATCCTGACGATCCGCTAATCCCCTTAGGTCTAACTCCCGTGGTTGTTGGAGCATCCGGATCTACTCAAGAGGGAGCATCTGCTGAAGGTATCTCTCTCTTTTCCCCGCAATTTGCTAAAGCGATTGCGAATTGTCGTCATCTAGCAGGACAACCCATTGAATTAGTAATGTGTGTCTCTCGTAATGCAGGTGGCGAGCCCGTCGACAAGGGCGCTGGAAAAGAGAGAGAAGTGGAGGAGGAGACTGCCCTGCCGGGTGCTGATATCAATGTTTCAGAGCGAGTCGAGGTCACAACAGCAGAAGGAAGCATCCCGGTGCCTAGCGCCGATGTACCCAAAGATGTTGAGACTATCGAAGCTTTAAAAGACTTGGATGGTCGTCATGTGGATGACGAAGAGGATATTACCGGCACCAAAAAGGCCGACGATGATGATGATGATGAAGAGCCCCTGGCCAGCCGGAAAGCCAGACAAGAGAAAGGGTTGGCTTCAAAGAAGGTGGGGGTGAGGCTTTGGACATAGTCCCTCTTGCAGAATTCGATCCCAAAACTGGGATGATTGTGAAAATCCAGTCCAAGTCCATCAGCCGGGAGCTTCACTTCGCAAACCCCGATGACTTCCCGGCTTCCCTCTCCAGTAGAAGCAAGAGAAAAGAAGGGAAAGAGGAGACCTCAGAGGAGTCAGATGCTCCCCTTGTGGACAAGCGGAAGAGGAAGAAGGGGGATCCATCGGAAGCCGACAAGGAGAGGCTGGAGAGGCAGAAGCAAGAGAAGAAATCAAAGCATAAATAGGATGTTTGTTGATATTTTGTCTTTAGGTTTCCCACTGGCCAGGAAGTGTAATTGTGAGACTGGTCCTCACTTTTGTTTCTAGATTGTTTTCACTTTGTTGATTCGCGGTACATAAACAAGGATTTGTTTCTCCTTACATCATTGTGTACCTGTATTCATAGAAACTTTCCACGTTTAGTCGTTAGCCAGCTATTAATAATTATAAGTCAGTCAATCAACAGGAAGAAGAATGTTCATGCTATGTTACACTGTTATATCAAAGTTTAGTGTTTGCATAGGAGTGCCTGGTGCCCCCCAATCAGTTGTTAGAGTTTTACGCTTGGCGATTCGTTCGCTCCCCGATCCTTCAGCGGGGAAGGAGCTATTTCTCAGCGCTCAATCGGAGACGCCTTTATACTCTCTCTCTCTCTGGAGAGCTAGAGTTCGAGCTCAGCGATTCATTCGCTCCCCGATCCTTCAGCGGGAAAGGAGCTCTTTCTCAGCGCTCAATCGGAGACGCCTTTATACTCTCTCTCGACTCTGGAGAGTTAGAGTTCGAGCTCAGCGATTCATTCGCTCCCCGATCCTTCAGCGGGAAAGGAGCTCTTTCTCAGCGCTCAATCGGAGATGCCTTTATACTCTCTCTCGACTCTGGAGAGTTAGAGTTCGAGCTCAGCGATTCATTCGCTCCCCGATCCTTCAGCGGGAAAGGAGCTCTTTCTCAGCGCTCAATCGGAGACGCCTTTATACTCTCTCTCGACTCTGGAGAGTTAGAGTTCGAGCTCAGCGATTCATTCGCTCCCCGATCCTTCAGCGGGGAAGGAGCTCTTTCTCAGCGCTCAATCGAAGACGCCTTTATACTCTCTCTCTCTCTGGAGAGTTAGAGTTGGGACTCAGCAGTTCCACTGCTCCCTGATTCTTTAGCAGGGTAAGAGTCCTTTCTCAGCGCCAAATTGATGAAGCTTTTATACTCTCTCTCGACTCTAGAGAGTTAGGGTTGGGACTCAGCAGTCTGCAATCATGCACGCTCATCAAACTCGTCTTAGGTTTACATTTTAATCCAAGCTCCGAGGATTAAAACCAGTCGGACAAGCAGTTGGAGCATTTACCAAGGCTTTGGGTTCCTCTGATTAGTTTACGAGAGGAACTGTTGGCACCGGACTTCGGGTACCTGCATTATTCACACTGATTTTCATGGGCAAATAAATAAAGATGCAATAAAGGTAAATGACACACAATATTTTTATAGTGGTTCGGTCGAATCATGACCTACGTCCACTTTATAATCTCTTGCTTTAAGGAATCAGACTGTTCTAAGCAAGTCATGCCCTGTACATAGTTTTTTTTTTAACAAAGCAAAAGAATAAATTTGAAACTTCTCATGTTAAATATGGCCGTAGATGTTGGGCATTCCACACTCTGGGGATTTCCTTTCCATCTACGGTTGCCAGCTTGAAGGTTCCATTATCAAGCTTGCTGAGAATAGAGTACGGTCCTTCCCACTTCGCTCCCATATGAGTTGGGGGTGGAAAGGCACGTTTCAGAACCAAGTCTCCGGGTTCCCAGGTTCGGGCTCGGACCTTTTTGTTGTAATATCGGGCGACCTGTTGTTTGCATCTTAGGGCATGCAGGTCTGCTTCATCCCTCTTTTCTTCGATCATATCCAGGGACTCAAGGAGCAATTCATTATTGGTCATTAGATCATAATAGGTCACCCGATGGGAAGGTACCTTTATCTCAATCGGGATGACTGCTTCCGTTCCAAAAGCGAGGGAGAACGGGGTATGTCCTGTCGCTGATTTATATGTCGTCCTATAAGCCCATAGCGCCAAAGGCAATTCATCAGCCCACATGGCTCTAGCCCGCTTCATTCTTCTTTTCAGAATAGACTTAATTACTTTATTTGCAGCTTCGACTTGCCCGTTTGATTGTGGGTGTGCCACGGAGGTGTACCGATTCTCAATGTGGTATTTTTGGCAGAAGTTTCTGAATTCAGCACTATCAAATTGAGTTCCGTTGTCTGTTATCACAATCTTTGGAATCCCAAATCGACAGATGATGTTTCTCACGATGAAGTTGATCACCCGTTTAGTTGTGATTGTAGTTAGTGGTTCTGCCTCGACCCACTTAGTGAAATAATCTACGGCCACAATAGCGAACTTTGCTCCGCCCCTCGCTATGGGGAGACTTCCTATGATATCAATTCCCCACATAGCAAAAGGCCATGGACTCATCATTGTTTTTAACTGACTTGGAGGCGCTCTAGGTATCTTTGAAAATCTCTGGCACGCATCACATCGTCGCGCATATCTTACTGCATCCTTGTTTATGGTAGGCCAGAAATAACCATGCCGTATTACCTTTTTTGCCAAAGTTTGCCCTCCAGTGTGGTCGCCACATTCGCCTTCGTGGACTTCTTGCAGCACACGTTTGATGTCATCGTGGGCTATACACCGAAGGAGGGGCATTGAAAACCCTTGTCTATAAAGGACTCCACCTTGCAGTACGTACCGGGCGGCTTTACGAATCACTTTACGTCTCTCGCTTTTCTTGGTCGGAAGCGCTCCACCCATTAGGAAATTCTTTATAGGGGTCATCCACGACTCCCTTTCTGGTTCCGTCTCTAGTACTAGGTCGATTTCCATCTGATCAATGCTGGGGGACCGAAGTACTTCAACGGGGGCTAGCCCTATCACTTCAGGATCGTTAGAACTAGCCATCTTTGCCAACTTGTCTGCCTGCTGATTTTCTGACCGCGGAATATGAGATATGCTGTAGTGATCAAACTCATTCAGCAGTTCTTTCACTTTCTTTAAGTATAGAATCAATCTTGCACTTTTAGCTTGGAATCTTCCAGTAACTTGATTCACAACTAACTTGGAGTCGCAGAAGATGTTCAGCTTTGTGACTTCTAGTTCCTTTGCAATCTTTAATCCGGCTATCAGAGCTTCATATTCGGAATCGTTGTTAGTGGCCTGAAACTCCATTCGGATGGCATAGGTTATCAATCGTTTCTCGGGGGTTTCAAGCACTATTCCAGCGCCGGATCTTTCGTCGTTCCTAGCACCATCAGTATATAATCTCCAGACATCAGGGTCGAAAAGTAACTTTGAGGGTTCCACTTCTTCGTTTGCTATATCTTCTTCAGGAACAGTGAATTCGGCTATGAAGTCGGCTATCACTTGCCCCCGAATTGACCGTCTAGGCTGAAAGTTCAAGTCAAATTGGCTTAACCTATGTTCCATTTGAGTAACCTTCCAGATGCCTCCGGTCTCTGTAAAACTTGCTTGAGTGGATGATCAGTATATATGGTAATAGGATGTGCCTGAAAGTAGTGCCGAAGTTTTCTGGAGGCAATCAGTAAACTATACGCCAGTTTTTCTATCCGTGGATAATTACGCTCTGCTGCTGTCAATTTTTTGCTCACATAATACACAGGTCTTTGGAGCTTTTCCTCTTCCCTTACCAACGCTGAGCTGATTGCATGAGATGATACTGCCAAATACACGAATAAATCCTCGTGGTCTATAGGTTTAGATAGAATTGGAGGTTTCTCCAAGTGTCTGAGCAAATTCTGAAACGCTTCTACGCAATCAGGTGTCCATTTAAAGCGGCGTTTTCCTCGCTTTATTAATTCGAAGAATGGGATGCACTTATCCGTAGCCCTGGAGATAAATCTGCTTAGTGCGGCCACTTTTCCGGCAAGGCTTTGCACATCCCTAATTTGCCTAGGTTCCTGAATGTTTCTGATTGCCGCGATCTGGTCTGGATTAATCTCGATACCGCGTGAACTGACAATGAATCCCAAGAATTTTCCAGAAGCAACACCGAATGAACATTTGGTTGGATTGAGTTTCATTCCATACTTTCGAAGAATGCCGAACATCTCTGCCAAGTCAGTAGTGTGTTGAGAGGATTGCTTGGATTTAACCAACATATCGTCGACGTATACTTCCATTGTTTTCCCGATTTGGTTATAAAACATTCTGTTGACCAAACGTTGGTACGTAGCGCCTGCGTTCTTCAAACCAAAGGGCATTACTACGTAACAATATAATCCTAGATCAGTGATGAAACTAGTATGCTCTTGATCTGGAATATGCATTGGAATTTGGTTGTATCCTGAATAAGCATCCATGAATGAGAGAAGCTCATGACCTGCCGTCGAGTCTACCAACTGGTCAATTCGAGGTAATGGGAAACTATCTTTTGGACAAGCTTTGTTCAAATCCGAGAAGTCGATACACGTTCGCCACTTCCCGTTGGCCTTCTTTACCAGGACTGGATTTGAAATCCAGTCCGGGTAGGTTGAATCTCTGATAAACCCGTTACTTTTTAGCTTTCCAACCTCTTCTTTCAAGGCAGCGGACCTCTCCGGGCCCAACATTCGCCTTTTTTGCTTTACTGGAGGATGTTTGGGGTTAATGCTCAAAGAATGGCTCATGATTGATGGGGATATCCCGCACATGTCTGCATGGGTCCAAGCAAATACATCCAAGTTGTTCTTTAAGAAATTCGTCAATTCTTCAGCAAGATTTGGACTTAACTGGGATCCAATCTTAAGGACCTTCTCCGGGTCACTGTCATCGATTGGTACATCCACAGTTGCCTCGTTGGGAGTCGCCGTTCTGCCCCCGGGTTCTTGATCCTCTCTGGGATCTATATCCTCGGGCACCACTCTAGGCAACTCTCCAACAATTATCCTCTTTGGTTGCTATAAGGTTTCCGCCCCCAAAGGGGGAGGAGTGCCTTTAGTTTCGATATCCCCGCCATTGCGAAGCAACTTTAGTTCGGCAACATAACACGCTCGCGCAACAACTTGATCCCCTCTGACAATACCAATGCCAGCTTCTGTGGGGAACTTCAATAGCAAGCACCAGGGGGCTATACAGGCTCTGAACTTTGCGAGGGCCGGTCGGCCCAAGAAGGCATTGTATGGCGATTCGACATCCAATACCACAAAGGGGAGGATTCTCACTCTCTGGCGTTCTCCTTCCCCAAGTGTGACTGGCAATTCTACATAACCCATAGGTGCGGTGGATGCTCCGTTGAATCCACGGATCCATCCTTGGCAGGGCTTCAAGTCTTTTATCTCAAGATTCATCTGGTCAAAGGCCTTTTTGAAAAGGATATTAACGGAACTCCCGTTGTCCACCAGGACCTTATGAACAGTGGCTGGCCCAATGGGTATCGTAATTACAAGTGGATCTTCAGTTGGAGCATGGACTCCGATGCTTTCTCGTTCTCGGAAAACAACGTCATCAGTCATCATCTTCTGCTGCTTCACCGGGATACTGTCCTCGGGGTTGCTACATTCCCCCACTTCGAGGTGTTGTTTGGCTGCATTGACGTATTGATCTAAAGCTTTGGAACTGTGCCCAGCAAGATAAAGTCCACCGATCACGGTATTGATAACAATATTCTTTCCCTTTTGCTGAGCAGTTGGCCTAGTAGCAAGTTGATTTTGATTCTGATTCGGGGCCTGCACTGCTTGCCCCCTGTCCCTAGGCGTTACTCTGTATTCATCTAGCTTCCCTTCTCGAAGCAGCCTTTCGACTACGTCCCTCAAGTGACGGCATTCATTCGTCGAATGGCCGTGGATTTGATGAAAGAGACAAAACTTCCCTGTCTCACGCTCTTTCTCTGTTGACTCTCTAGGAGGTGGCCTCTTATTCTGGAGGACTTCATACGCATCCATGAAGATATTTTCCAGAGTATCACTTATGGGTGTATAACTTTCAAAGGCCCTGGGACGAGTCCTTCTCTGGGAGTCGTTCCCTCGGCCCCTCTTCCGGTTGTTGCCGTTAGCATTGTTATTGTTGTTACCTGGCTGGCGACCACCCTGATTCTGATTTCCGACGTTAACTTCAACTTTCCCTGAGCTGTCTCCAGTTTGTTTGATGGCGACATTGCTCTGAATTTCCTCCTTATCAGTTGTTTTAACCTTTCGGTTTGCGTATACCTCTTCCCGACGTAGATGTACATTGGCTTTCTCATAGAATAACTCTCTGGTGTGGGGTGGTTTGCCTGCCAAGTACCTCCCGAATTCAGTGTCCTTATCCACTCCATCAATTAGTGCTGCGACAATGGTTGGCTCATGAGGATCTTTAACCTCAGTGGCAGCCAAATTGAAACGATCCAGGTACATCTTTAGACTTTCGCCTGGTCGCTGTTTGACAAGGAATAAATCGATCACGCTTTTCGTCTTCTGTGCGTAGATACGGAATTGTTCTACGAACTTCTCGCTTAGTTCCCTGAAGCTAGAAATCGATCTCGCCGGCAGGCGAGTAAACCATAGCAAAGCCATGTCTTCCAGGAATATGGGAAACGCTTTACCCTTAACCGCGTCAGAAGCGGCAGCAGCAGTCATCGACCAAGAGTATCTCATTAGGTGCTGAACAGGATCAGATCTTCCTGCATACCGGTTCATTTGTGGCATGTTGAAACGCCTTGGAAAGGTTGCATCCAAAATATCGTCAGTAAAAGGGGTATGACTGCGGTCAATCCCCCAATCTTCGTTCCGCTGTCCACGGCTGTCGGCCAAAATCTGGTGAACCATGGCTGCAACGTTTGCACTAGTCAAAGGAGGTTCAGAGTCAGTGCCTCTGGCCCGACGAGGTTCTCTGATCTCTCTTCGGGGAGTAGCCACAAAATCTGGGGCTCGGACGGGGCTTCGCTGCCCCCTGTTATCATGAGTATGCGTGCGGTGACGGGGCTGAGGTGGTCTGTTATGTACAGGACTGTTCACATTACGGTTTATGGGCCCCGCCCCTAGTTCTTCTTCTTCCTGTGAGGGCAGGGTCCCGAACCGAACCTGTTCTATGTTTTCGGCTCTCTCATACGGTCGCCGCGGAGGTCTCGGCGATTCTTCAGATGAAGAGGAATATACTGGGGTGAGTGGACGAACCGGCGATGCTCTTTGTCTTGCTAGCTCATCAAGTCTTCTATCCATAGCCGTCAAATTTTGCCGTAGGATGGAACTTTCCTGCCTTTGGGCGGCCAACTCATCAAACAACCTATCCCACATTTCGACGAAGCGAGAGAGATCCCCCTCAGTGACAGGAGCGGCAGGATCATAGTGGTCATCACCACTCTCTCTTATGCGCAGAGAGCTCGAGCCGGGTCGAGCAGAGGTTCCAGGACGATAGGAGTGGGTCATATGTTCTTTTCCAGGTCGAGTTGTATTCTGACCATTAGTTCGGGTAGCTGCGGTTCGTGGAGGGCGGTTCGCTGCGCCCCCCTGAGATCGACTCGTGGTCGTGGTACGCGGAGGCTGTGAGGTGTTGCCCCGGGATCGAGTTACAACCCCTTCAGTAGCACGGATCGTCTCGTTCTCATCGACTCGGAACGAGGTGTCTTCGTCGGATCGGATCGCCCCCTGCGCTCCGCGATCCAGAGTTTCTTCGTTGCCCAGTTCGTGCACACTCTCCTCAATCGTTTCGTTGGTCTGCGAAACTTTAGATCTTTTTCCAGCCATGATATCCGAATCGCTGGAATCCTCAAAGAAGCGAATAGTGAAACTTTAGGACTGATTTCTCAGTGAAAGCACCAAAAATGTTAGATCGAAATTTGGACCTAACACCCAAATTGTTATGAACTGTAGAGAATTTTAAACGAGGAACGAGGAAAAAGAAAATAACACTCAGAATTTATAGTGGTTCGGCGTTAACGAGCCTACGTCCACTTTATATCTTATTGATTATGCTTTAAAAGCTAGTACAACAGTGATTTCTCTCAATATTTCAGTGGTTTGACAACAATGGCGGATTCAGTACTCAATATTGCCAAAAAGATCCCGAAAAATGCCAAGCTCTGGGCTATTTATAGCTGATTTTGTCAGGCGGATCGTGGACACATGGCACGAATCCCGAGAGCATCGGATCGCATCGCCACCATTGAAGAAATAGTCAAACTAGCCGTTGTGAACAGGTGTCGTGATTTGCTTGAAAATCGGATCGTGCAGATGGGGAGAATTGGTCCAGATGACGGTTAGGAACACGTGTCGCCAGATCCGTGCGGTTCAGATCGCTGAAGACCAGCTCGTGATTGAATGGGTCAGAGGGTTCGGTGCGCACCAAGGGATCGGATCGGTTCGCTCTGGGCAACGATATAAGTTTGGATCGGATCGCCTGGATGCATCGTTCGTTGATGAGATGAGGGCGAGACGATGGCACGCGATCCGACGGTGGGCGAGACGGTGGAGTGCGATCCGACGGTGGGCGAGACGGTGGAGTGCGATCCATTCCTCCACATTATTGGAGAACGTGGTTTCCTGCTTTCCTTTTATGAATGATCCTGGGTGGCTTGGTCAAAAAGCGAGCCAACAGTAAGCTAGGCGAAGACTTGCTGTCGATGAGGAGGATCAGGACATGCATCGATGAGGGATGGGTTTTAGGTGATCTGAAGCATACTTTTGCAGTTTGCATGGAGTTCAAATGTGGCAGCAGAATTTGGATGGGTTCAATGTAAATGTTGTTCGGTGTTCAATGAGGTGCCATGTCTGGGCAGCAACGACGCGTTTTGCCTGGCATCCTTGTGCGGAGCTTGGTGGTGATGGCCGGAAGGAGGCAATGAAGTGGAGTTTGATGGTGAGTTTTGTTTTAAGAAATGGAGGATGTTTTGTTAGGAAGGCGGGGTTTCTTTTGGTACAAGAATGCTGGAGAGTGGAGATCATTGCGGGAGGAAGATGAAATACTATTGGAGGTGGGCGGTTTTACACTGTTTCGGCCTAGGTTAACATCTGTAAGGTCCAACCGATAAAAAATCTAGAATGTAAAAGTGAGCTGTGCATTACGGAAATAAAGTAAGTTGGGAGGAGATGCATTGTTTTGCATGCAGTAAGTAGTGCAGTGGATTTTAAACATGGTAATGACCTGGGTATGCGTGTAAAGCCCATATTTTGAGGAAAATAAACAGCTTGCGTTCAGAGTGAGTTGAAAATACTGGAAAGTAGCTTTTGTTGTGGAGAAGATGGAGCACAGGCGAGTGGATTTTTCTTTAGGAGTTTGGGCCGGTTTCAATAAAAGAGGTAAAGCCCATATATATTTTAAATAATAATAATAAAGTTTTAAATAATTAAAGTACTCTTTAAACTTGAATTATATTATCTCCATCGTACATTCTCAGAATTCGACGATTCTAGATCCGTTGGGATCGTATGGATGCGGACTACAATATGAAGCTGGTTTGGAACCATTTGGATCTCGTTATAAATTACGGCAGATTAAAACGTCTGATTAGATCTACTGACGTTAATCGTTATTCAACGACAAGGTGAGTAAACTCACTAACTCGATCCAATTTTATAATTTTATAAATGTTATTTAATATCGATAAATATTGTTGTGTGATTGTTGTTTGGACGAATAACTTTGGTTGAATGTGGATTTTTATTTATTATAATATCTCACATTGATATAAAGTAAGTGTTATTATTGTCGATTAACATCTGTGGGTGCAGGGAAACAGATTGGAGGAATCCAACTAGATTCCTCAACAATTATATTGTTGTTTTTCCTATATATTGCATTATATAATGTGACAAATAATCTGCTGTTGATTATTTTGCGCTTTGGGATGTTTGAATAATATTGACCTGAGATAATTGGCATTTAAATAACATAAAATATATTCGAATATATTAAAAAGAAATTTAGGGTTTTAAAAAAGGAAAATCTATTTTAAATAGAAATTAAATTTCATTAGGACTGGGATAAAATAAGTTGTCCTGATTATATTAGAACAAGTGATTTGATTTATAAACATTGGTTATTAATAATATGAAATTATTATTATTAAATATTTTAGGAATGTAAATTCAAGAATGACTTAAAAGGGAAGGTGGAAAACCGTTTCAAAGGGGAAAACAATGAAATTCAATTTGATGTTTGAAACACGAATAGAATGGAGATAAATTGATAAGTATTTACAAAGAGAACTCGACGATGCCGAATGTTTTAAATATAATTTATCTTTAGAAAATTTTATATTATATAATTTAGGATTTGACAACTTAATTATTGTTTGGTTTAATTATAATAGAATCGGTAAGCGAGACGGAGTTATAAATTTAATATATGATTAGCAAGGAGTTGACTCATAAATAAAGATTATGAGGTGGAATATTGGTATAAATTATCAAATAACTCGATAATGGGTTGTAAATCGTAATAGTGTTTATAAATGGAAATCAGGATTTGATTTGATAAAACGAGTCCACTTTCTGTGAAGAAATAATATTCGCGGTCTAAAGTGAATAATGGTTTTAAAAGCAAACGTTTTGCCAAATTGAAATGAGGATAAAAGGAAATAGATAGATATTGGAAGTAATAGATTCTTAAGTGAATTTGGAAATTGGATTGACCTGAAATGAGAAGTTAATACCGAAGTTCGTAAAGTTATCGAATATTAGATTATTTGAAAGAAGATTATAAGTTGAAATTAGATTTTATCGAATTCAGGAAGATACTATTTACTTTCCGTTCTTATTAAGATTTAATTTGTTAATTGAATATTATTTAGTTTTCTAAATAAAGAATACAAGTCATACTTTAAATATTTTAGATTTAGGTATTATAACGTTATCGTTAAAATCAATGTTTTATACAACGTCGTTTAAATCAATATAAATGGATTTTGGAAATGGTTTTCCAAATATAACCAGAGAAGTTTTATAAGCATAGAAAATGAAATGATTTTGAAATTAAGAAATGGAGTTAAAGAAATTAGAAACTTACTGGAAACTGATTAGGTTAAACGACTTCCTGGTATCGATCTGATGTTGGTTTCGGCCTTCGGTGTTGATACTTAGGGGATTGTTCACTTACTAGTTTACAGTAAAGGACTGAAAGAATAGTGATGCGTGAATAAAATAGGGAAATGTTTTCCAATGTCAATAATGTATATTTTCTTGATAAAGAAAATAATAGTTGTGGATATATGAAATAAAATTCCCGATGTTAAAGGAGATATTTTCTAACATAGAAAACAAATAGATGGGAACGTTTTCCAAAGATCATAGGAGGAAAAACGGGCTTTGAGAATAGTTAAGAAAATAGGGGAAACAGGAAATTGGAAAATGGATAAATTAATGGTAAATTAATTTAAAGAGTTGATTGTTAATTTCCATTTGGAAATATGACTATTAGATGAATGAATGTTTTTCCTTTGATAGTTAAATCACCGTCTATCAAAGTTTTTGACCATTTCCGTTGTCAATATGGAGAGATCGGGATCAGGTTATTATCTGAAACCCACTCCGTATGGGCATTAGCGTTGCGAATCAAATATGATGAAGATAATCGAAGATTGAGTTTATGCAAAGGTCGTTCTGGCGATCTTAGGCAAAAATGGTCTAAGATGGATTTACAGAATGGTGCCTTTGTTTGTCCAGTCCCAAGACAACATGTATGAACGAATGTCTGACAAAGTATATCTAATGAATCGCGTAAGTTGATCTATTCAAACGTATTTATGTTGGTGGCGGAGAAATTTGTTTCTCTTAGATTTGTACCCGTAGAATTTTTGGGGAAATCAATTTGTGATTTGGCTGGTATGACGATGTGGCATTCAAAGAAAATGGAGATGGAATCTATCAAAAGATATGTTATGACCTCAAGCCTCATCAACGGGGAAATGCCAAAAATCGGGCAGGCAACATGGCTATGTGGGTTGCCCCCATTAGGGTGTATTGTCACCATCTAGAGAATATTCATATTTGTACTTCTTTTCGTTTTTGTATCTCCCGGGAACGGTTATGTTGCTAGCAACCGTAAGTGACAATATATTCGATACACTTAAGAGAAATGAGTGGTCGGTCATGTGTGGCCGGGTTGCAAGACATTCTTGTTGAACCTAGTGTATTCCTCTCTAGAGATACACTATTGGCAGGTGGTTCTGTACTTTTTCATAGTCGGAATCCAATCTCCAATACGCTCCCGCGGTTTTGATTGTATACTATTTATGTGGAGCGTGAGATGCAAGCGTTCTGCTAGATTGTTATTTATTTGTATCCAGACACTATCATAATATCAGAATAATATTGTTTTCAAAAAGTTTTGGGTTATCGTAAGATAAAAACCGTTCGTATTTATGTGTGGATCGGTCTTACGATTATCTTTTCTTTTGAAAAGGATTTTGAAAAGTTAAACCAAATGATTGGAGTTTACTCACACCAGTCCCATGACTGACCCAGAGTTTATTTTGTTTTGTTTTACCTGGGTGCCCAATTTTGTACGGGCAGTCAAGTAGTCGGGATTACAGATATACTTGGAGAAGCTCGGAGCAGGAGCCTTAAGAGTTAAATATATATATATATATATATATATATATATATATATATATATATATATATAAAGAGTTTATTTCCGCTATGAAGTTATGAGTTGTACTCTGATAATGGTATGTATATATACAGTTTTTTATTTCAAAGTTGTGTTATAATATATTTTATTCATTCCACTATGAGATTCGTGTTTACTCTGATTCTGTTCAGTTGTGTTCTTCTTCTATTCTAAATTTATTTCTTTCTATTTCTCACCCTCTAACTTCTTTCTATTAACGATCAGGTATTTCCGATGTCTGTATAGTTGACATCGTGTTTTATGTCGATTTTTGGGTCAAAAATCCCCTGGTCATTACAGTGGTATCAGAGCTGAAGGTTAAGTGATTACCCTGGCTCTGTGGCGTAACTCAGCAGAGATGGGGTTAGTAATATCCTAAAATGAGTTTGAGTGTATATATACGAGTGAACATATTTGTAGACTTTATAAAAACGATTTTATATTGTGGAGATTTATTAATTAAGTAGCTTATGAATTCTGGTCGATGGTGGAGCACCACAATGTCGATAGGTCTTTCTAAGCACTTGAATACGATGAACGGGCACGGTATGTTTTTGAAAGGAGGGTAAATGAAGTAACTTTACCCTAAGTATATTTTGGATATAAAAGTATGTATCTTGGAATTATAAGGGTATATTTTATGTGTTGGTTATCAAATAAGATTATAATTGGGACAAATAATCAATCAGAATTCATATAAGTGAAATATATATAGGACTAGATGAGTTGAACCTGAATTTAAACCAGATTTGGAATTTAAAACTCTAGAAATTTGGAAAAAGGTTTGTAATTGAAATCTGGATTAAATATATAGGAATTTTAAGATCCTGGGCGGAATTGGGAATGTTTTCCAAGCATTTTTGAAAAATATTTTGAATTGATTTCAAAATGAAAGTATTTAAAATTAAGTTTTGAATATAGTTTTTAACTCACTTTGACCACTGGAAAATAATTCTGATGATGACGGCCGCATCATCAGTGTTCATTTTCGAGTTCCAAGTGATGGATTACTACCAAAGATTTTGTTATTGAATTGTTTTGAGGAAACAAGTTGTTCAAAAATTCAAATGTTTTGAATTGCTATTATTATATGTAAATATATATGATTTCAAACTGATTTGAAATAAAGACGCAGGAATCTGAATTCTGAAATTAAACTTAACTTAAGAAGCTAATAAGATTGGAATGGTAAATGTGAATAAATAGATTAGAAATTAACTTAAACTAAGTTAAATAAAATAAAAACCAGATTGGATTAGAAATAATCTGGACGTAATCCGATTGTTGAGTAAGAATTTGAAGTTGAAAATGGAACTGGGGTTGAAACGGATTTGGCTTGGGTATAAACAAAGGATTTTAATTTGATGATAAATTGATTGGAGATCAGTTGGGATTACATTTGCATATGTTGAAGTGATAACAGATGGACCCGACAAAAAGGTAAAAGCTTATATTTTATCAGAATTAGCTTTTATGAGCCTGTTTGAAAGCCATTTGGCTGTTTAATTTTCTTTTGAGTTAGAGAAGGCCTAGAGAGGCGAGTTGTAGTTGTATCGATAGAGCCGTGCAAAGAATACGCTGGTGAAATTTTCTGAAAATTTTAGAGTGTTTGAAATTTTTTCGAATTTTTGAAAATTTTCGTTCGTGGAAATTAATTAATTAATATTTTAATGAATGGGTTCAGTTGAAACTGAAATGAAGAGATAAAACAAATTATTTTAACAGAGTTAATAAGAGTTTATAGCGATTTTTCTACCTTAGTAATTTCGGGGATGACATTCTTTTATGGGGAAGGATTGTAACGTCCCGTATTTTTAAAATATGATAATTTATTTATTTAATTATTTGAATAATGGTTTGAATTTAAAATATTTTTGATTAATAAAATATTTAATGAGATAATTTGATTATTTCTGAAATAGTCAGAAATGGATAAAATGCAGTATTGTGTGTGAACTGTGTAATGGATTATAATTAAAAAAATTTGAGTTATAGTAATGAATATATTATTTAAACGACAGTTGAATGTATTAATTATAATATAAATTATAATCGAGCTCGTAATGTCGCGACAGTTCGAAATAATTCAATTTGAACTTCAATTGAGTATATAGGATGCATTATAAGCTGGATTTCTTTGAAATAAGAAACGTTCGAATCTGTTGAAATATATTTTTCTAGTGGAAGTGAAAAATCGAGATTTCGGCTCAAAGATTGAAAGATATGTCCAAATCAAATTTTTAAATAGTCGCTATGAAATATTTTAGAAGCCATAACAATTTATTATATTATAATTAAATATTGGTTTCGAATATGAACAAGATATTTGAGACATATACTTAAATTGATTTATAGGATTTTTTGTAATTTTTAATTGGTAAAATAAGCTATTTTTTTTGTTTAACGTATTTTGCAACCTAAATCAGCATTTTTGGGGCTATACAGAATAAGCTAACTTGTCCATTTTATTATATTTTTGGAATTGTGGCATATCGCTTGACACGATAGTATTTTATTTTTGTCCATAGCGGTCAATAATTAAACGACTTAACAACAATATAAAGGTAAATCTAACCTAAGTCCAGAATTCAAACTTGCAACATGAGCATATGAATATTTCGATTTATTGAACAAAGACGTGAACCCATATTTCACAAACCATTGAACAATACATCAACCTTGTTACAACACAAATATTGAAAGCACGAACGTAATCAAACAAAATAGTAATATAAATTTACATTTATTATCAGCTAAGGGTATCGTACTGCTTCCTTTCAACGCCCTCCCTCACATGCCTAGTGTGCCTAACCTAATTCACCATACTGTTGCCTACTTTGAAGGATCCCATCACGCAGACACAAACATAACAATGCAGACAGCAGACCTATAATCCTCTTAATAACTTCATGCTTAAGTATTTTTGTCCAGTAAGTATCAACAGGCCTATATGTGTATATAATATACATATACAGCTAATCTACAACACATGCTATCGGCTACATTGGTATGGCTCAAGACAGATCACGATTTAAAGGCTCTACAAACCCAATTGCGTGGTGTATCTCATGAAACTTCACCTCAGTACTGCGTTTTTTTCCTTCCATCTAGCATACGCTTTCAAATCCATTTGTAATCCAGCATGAGAAAACTCAACATGTAGGAGCATCTATCCTATATATCTAAAACGTGGGTGCCAAGCTTTGCGAACCATATAAATACTCAGCGATTTGTTCATTTGCATCATTTTGGATTGAGGAAAAACAAGCTGTATTCTTCTATGGCCTCTCAAATCTTCTCACGCAACTCCTTTCTATATATATATATATATATATATATATATATATATATATATATATATATATATATATAAAAAGAAAACTAGATCTCTAACAACTAATATCTCCTCCAATATTCAGAAGATATCCACTAAATGAATTGCGTTTTGGCCCTAAAATCGAGATGTACGTGTACATTGTTTCAGAATATGGTGCGACGACTATTTGGGGAACACGGAAATGCAATAGTAAGCTAGGCAAAGACTTGCTGTCGATGAGGAGGATCAGGACACGCATCGATGAGGGATGGGTTTTAGGTGATCTGAAGCATACTTTTGCGGTTTGCATGGAGTTCGAATGTGGCAGCAGAATTTGGATGGTTCAATGTAAATACTGCTCGGTGGTCAATGAGGTGCCATGTCAGGGCGGCAGCGACGCCTTTTTCCTGGCGTCCTTGTGCGGAGCTCGGTGGTGATGGCCGGAAGGAGGCAATGAAGTGGAGTTTGATGGTGAGTTTTGTTTTAAGAAATGGAGGATGTTTTGTCAGGAAGGCGTGGTTTCTTTTGGTACGAAGAATGCTGGAGAGTGGTGATCATTGCTTTAAGAAGATGAAATACTACTGGAGGTGGGCAGTTTTACATTGATTTGGCTCAGGTTAACATCTGTAAGGCCCACCAATAAAAATTCCAGAAAGTAAAAGTGAGCTGTGCATTACGGAAATAAAGTATGTTGGGAGGAGATGCATTGTTTTGCATGCAGTAAGTAGTGCGGTGGATTTTAAACATGGTGATGGCTTGGGTATGCTTGTAAAGCCCATATTTAAAGAAAATAAACAGCATGCATACAGGGTGAGTTGTAAATGCTGGAACGTAGCTTTTGTTGTGGAGAAGATGGAGCACAGGAGAGTGGATTTTTCTTTAGGAGTTTGGGCCGGTTTCAATAATAGAGGTAAAGCCCATATATATTTTAAATAATAATAATAAAGTTTTAAATAATTAAAGTACTCTTTAAACTTGTACTTATAATATCTTCGTCGTACGTTCTCAGAATTTGACGATTCTAGATCCGTTGTGATCATATGGACGCGGGCTACAATATGAAGCCGGTTTGGAACCATTTGGATCTCATTATAAATTACGGCAGATTAAAACGTCTAATTAGATCTACTGACGTTAATCGTTATTCAACGATTAATGATCAAAGTGAGTAAACTCACTAACTCTGTCCAATTTTATAAAATTATAAACGTTATTTAATATTGATAAATATTGTTGTGTGATGGTTATTTGGACGAATAATGTTGGTTGAATATGGATTTTTATTTATTATAATATCTCACATTGATATAAAGTAAGTGTTATTATTGTCGATTAACATCTGTGGGTGCAGGGAAACAGATTGGAAAAATCCAACTGGATTTCTCAACAATTATATTATTGTTTTTCCTATATATTGCATTATATGATGTGACATATAATCTGGTGTTGATTATTGTGTGCCTTGGGATGTTTGAATAATATTTACCTGAGATAATTGGTATTTAAATAACATAAAATATATTCAAATATATTGAAAAGAAATTTGGAGTTTTAAAAAAGGAAAAATCTATTTTAAATAGAAATAAGATTTCATTTGGACTGGGATAAAATAACTTGTCCCGATTATATTAGAACAAGTGATTTGATTTATAAATAATGGTTATTAATAATATGAAATAATTATTATTAAATACTTTAGGAATGTAAATTCAAGAATGACTTAAAAGTGAAGGTGGAAAACCGTTTCATAGTGGAAAACCGTTTCAAAGGGGGGAAAATGAAATTCTATTCGATGTTCGAAACACTAATAGAATGGAGATAAATTGACAAGTATTTACAAAGAGAATTTGACGATGTCAAATGTTTTAAATATAATTTATCCTTAGAAAACTTTATATTATATAATTTAGGATTTGACAACTTAGTTAACGTTTGGTTTAATTATAATAGAATAGGTAAGCGAGACGGAGTTATAAATTTAACATATGATTAGTAAGGAGTTGACTCATGAATAATGTTTGTGAAGTGGAATATTGGTATAAATTATCAAATAACTCGATAATGGGTTGTAAACCGTAATAGTATTTGTAAATGGAAATCGAATTTGATTTGATAAAACGAGTCCAATTTCTGTGAAGAAGTAATATTCGCGGTCTAAAGTGAATAATGGTTTTAAAAGCAAACGTTTTACAAAATTGAAATGAGGATAAAAGAAAATAGGTAGATATTGGAAGTGATGATTCTTAAGTGAATTTGGAAATTGGATTGATCTAAAATGAGAATTTAATACCGAAGTTCGTAAAGTTATAAAATATTAGATTATTCGAAAGAAGATTATAAGTGGAAATTCGATTTTATTGAATTCCGGAAGATACTATTTACTTTTCATTCTTATTATGATTTAATTAGTTAATTGAATAGTATTTATTTTTCTAAATAAAGAATACAAGTCATACTTTAAATATTTTAGATTTAGGTATTATAACGTTATCGTTAAAATCAATGTTTTATACAACCTCGTTTAAATCAATATAAATGGATTTTGGAAATGGTTTTCCAAATATAATTAGAGATGTTTTATAAGCATAGAAAATGAAATGATTTTGAAATTAAGAAATGGAGTTAAAGAAATTAAGAACCGACTGGAGACTAGTTAGGTTAAACGACTTCCTGGTATCGATCTGATGTTGGTTTCGGCCTTCGGTGTTGATACTTAGGGGATTGTTCACTAACTGGTTTATAGTAAAGGACTGAAAGAATAGTGATGCGTGAATAAAATAGGGAAATGTTTTCCAATGTCAATAATGTATATTTTCTTGATATAGAAAATAAGAGTTATGGATATATGAAATAAAATTCCCGATGTTAAAGGAGAAATTTTCTAACATAGAAAATAAATAGATGGGAACGTTTTCCAAGGATCATGGGAGGAAAAATGGGCTTTGAGAATAGTTGGCAAAATAGGGGAAACAGGAAATTGGGAAATGGATAAATTGATGGTAAATTAATTCAAAGAGCTGAACGTTAATTTCCATTTGGAAATATGACTATTGGATGAACGGATGTTTTTTTCCTTTGATAGTTAAATCACCAGCTATCAAAGTTTTTGACCATTTCCGTTGTCAATATGGAGAGACAGGGATCAGGTTATTATCTGAAACCCACTCCATATGGGCATTAGCGTTGCGAATCAAATATGATGAAGATAATTGAAGATGGAGTTTATGCAAGGGTCGTTATGGCGATCTAGGCAGAAATTGCCGAAGATGGATTTACAGAATGGTGCCTTCGGTTTGTTCAGTCCTAGTACAACGTATATGGATGAATGTCTGACAAAGTATATCTAATGAATCGCGTGAGTTGATCTTTTCAATTGTATTTACGTTGGTGGCGGAGTAATTTGTTTCTCTTAGCTTTATACCCATAGTATTTTTGGGGAAATCAATTTGTTGATTTGGCTAGTATGACGATGTGGCATTCAAAGAAACTGGAGGTGGAATTTGTCAAAAGATACGTTATGACCTCAAGCCTCATCAACCGAGACATGACAAAAACTGGGCAGGCAACATGGCTATGTGGGTTGCCCCCATTAGGGTGTATTGTCACCATCTATAGGATATTCATATTTGTACTTCTTTTTGCTTCTGTATCTCCCGGGAACGGTTATGTTTCTAGCAACTGTAAGTGACAATATATTCGATACACTCAAGAGAAATGAGTGGTCGGTCATGTGTGGTCGGGCTGCAAGACGTTCTTGTTGAACCCAGTGTATTCCTCTCTAAAGATACACTATCGGCAGGTGGTTCCATACCTTGTCATAGTCAGAATCCAATCTCCAATAAGCGCCCGCGGTTTTGATTGTATATGATATATGTGGAGCGTGAGATGCAAGCGTTCTGCTAGATTGTTATTTATTTGTATCTAGACACTATCATAATATCAGAATAATATTGTTTTCAAAAAAGTTTTGGGTTATCGTAAGATAAAAACCATCCGAATTTATGTGTGGATCGGTCTTACGATTATTTTTTCTTTTGAAAAGTTAAACCGAATGATTAGAGTTTACTCATACCAGCCCCATGACTGACCCAAAGTTTATTTTGTTTTGTTTTACCCTAAACTCTTGGGTGCCCAATTTTGTATGGGCAGTCAAGTAGTCGGTATTACAGATATACTTGGAGGAGCTTGGAGCAGGAGCCTTCAGAGTTATATATATATATATACACACATAGAGAGAGAGAGAGAGAGAGTTTATTTCCGCTGTGAAGATATGAGCTGTACTCTGATAATGATATGTATATATACAGCTTTGTATTTCAAAGTTATGTTATAATATATTTTATTCATTCCGCTGTGAGATTCGTGTTTACAATGATTCTGTTCAGTTGTGTTCTTCTTCTTCTATTCTAAATTTCTTTCTTTCTATTTCTCACCCTCTAACTTCTTTCTATTAACGATCAGGTATTTCCGATGTTTGAATAGTCGACATCGTGTTTTATGTCAATTTTCGGGTTCGAAAATCCCCTGGTCGCTACATGTTTAGACTTTCTGTAAACTAGTAGAAAAAGGGTAATGTGTATACTTGTTGTTAATGGACATTATGCATAAACCTGTAATTTGGGAATATAGTTGATGAATAATATGCATATGAAATGGACATGTCACATTTGACTTTAGACGGACATTAAATAAAAGGCATGTTAGGAATAGGGTTGTACATACATAATGACATTACAACCACGTTTATTAGTGCTGTTAGGTTAAACTTAAGTATTAATAAGCTAAGAGGTCCCTCATATGTTGATGTATCAGGTTTTTGGGGACCCTTAAATCCTATTTACTTGGGGGCACAAGCTTAGGGGGTTTGGCTTATGTCAACCTGCTATTTGGATCCCATATCAGTCAGTATCCCTGTAGGTATCATGTTAACAAGGGTCTCGCACTAGGTAGGGACCAGGGCACGCTTTACTGAACTTGATAGTAAGAGGTTCACGTGGGAGTGGTTACAGGCGCACTCTGGCGGAGTCATGAGCATGCATGGGTCCGACTAGGGAAGATAAGACACCATAACACCAGTAAATAGGTTTGTGTCATATAATTTGCTGCTGTCAGGGCTGACGGGGGTACTTACGTAGTAGGGAACCGATTGCATGGGTAGTAATTAGGATACACCTAATCCTGCTGTTATGTAATTAGGTTAACACTTAATCCTGTTACGTAATTAGGGTATACCTAATCCTGCTGCTTATTTCTGCTGTTAATCCTGCTGATATGTAATTAGGCAAAGAACCTAATCCTATTATACTAGTATTGGTGCATACATATATGTTCAGACATTATCTGTTTAGGATATAATGTGAAGCATTACTTGATCATAGTTTATTCTTGTTATTCCTGTCCATCATACTATTTTTTTAGTTTATCTGCTTTGACACTGAACCTTTCTCATCCAGTCTTATTTACCTGTCTTGGCATTCCTATTTATGCATATTTGTAAATCACAAGAACCTGCCAGATTTTATGTCTAACCTTTTTTTCTTTCGCTTCTTTCTTCCCCCCTCCCTCCCTCGTTGGTCCTTAGAGTGGAAGCACTCAACATGACTAGGATTTCACTAACTGCTTGGACTTGACTTGGATTTTTTGAGAAGTGTCGTTTTGACTTGCTTTATACTTGAGTATGGCTTATGGCAAGGGATATGATTTTATGTACTCTGATATTTTATTTCGTGAAGTATTTTGTAAGACAGATTTAAGACAATTTGCTAGTTGTAACTGGGTTTGATGTATTTCTGAAACTATGCTTTATTTCTTTTTAAAAAAAAGTTTGAAATTTTCTACTGCTTATTTTGTTTGTCTTGGAAATATTCTATAATGATTACCTATTGCGCTTAACGGAACTTAATGCATTCTCTTATGAGTGAAATTAATGGATGTGGGGTGTCACATTTGGTATCAGAGTTGAAGGTTACAAGATCAGAGAAAAAGTTTTTTAAACTTGTTTTAAAAGCAGTATTTTGAGGAAAAATCTGTTTTTGAAAAACATATCCGCTCGAGCTATAGTTAATATTATCTTGGTCTCTTATTGAATCCTTTTTCTTTTCTTTTCAGCATGTCTAGGGCACCCAATCTTCTTGATGGCATTCCGATACCGACATGGCTCCATTGGTATCTTGAGGCTACGGTACCTACCGAAGGTCAAGGGGATGCTCCTCTCTCAGCTATAGCTGTTGTTCCTCCACCTCCACGAGTAGATAACTTCTTTGAGTTATGTAAATACTTTTGCGCTATGGGATGAAGACCATTCCGTGGTACCGAGAGGTTTGTTGAAACACGGAATTGGCTACGAGAAACGGAGAATCTATTTGGAATCTTTGAGGTTGACGACCGAAGGAAAATACAATTGGCTGCATGACAACTTAGGGATGAGGCTTTCTACTGGTGGGAAGTAACGCAGGCTGGACAACCAGTGGTGCCTTTGGATGACTTCAGGTAGAGGTTCGAGATGAAATTCTTATCGTAGGCAGAAGAGGGATTGCAAAGGAGTGATTCTTGGCTCTAAATTAAGGAAATGTGACTGTTAAAGACTATGTGGACAAGTTTAATCGACTGGCAAGGTTCGGGCTAGACTTGGTAAATACGCCTTACAAGAAGGCGCTTAGATTTGCGAGGAGTTCAAACCACCCTCTCCAGGGACTTGCTTTGTCCCACATACCTATGTGGCAACTTTTGAGAGGCTAGTTTATATGGCACCTATGCACGAAGATGGCAAGGAAGAGAAGAAAGAAACTAAGACCGAGGAGACTCAAGCTAAGGGCGAAAAACAGAAATGGTGGCCCAAGAAAGGAAAGCAACAAAAGAAAGGTAGTAAGCCTGATAAGGCTCAGATCAAGAATAATATCAAGTGTCATGGTTGTGGATCTATGGGTCATTTGGTGAAGGACTGCAGAAAGACGAAGAAAGCTTACTTTAATTGTAGACAGATGGGACACTTCACTAAGAAATGCCCTAGCAAGCAAGGACAAGGGGCAGGATCTTCTTGAAAAGTGCATGCTTTGGAAGCAAGTGGGCCTGATCGAGGTAGGAAAGTCACGGTTGAAGGTTTGATTTCCCTTTTTGACTATCTTGTTTGAAACTTGTTTGATCCTGGTGCTTCACACTCATTTATATCTAGTTCTTTAGTAGATAGTCTGCACCTTAATACTAGTATAGTCTCCGAACCTATAGTAGTCTCAAACCCCATAGGAGGATCAACTCATTTATCCATGATGCGTAGGGGTTTGAGAATTTTTATCTTGGGCGTCGGATTTGAATGTGACACATACGTACTGGGCTTTATGGGCCATGGTTTGATTCTAGGCATGGATTGGCTAGCCATGTTTGGTGCCGTCCTTGATTGCGAAAAGAGAGGGGTTAGACTTCTTTCTTGTCAGGGTAGGACTCTCGAAATTTCCTGCGACCCACGAGGGTCGGTAATGCTCGGTTTTGTAGAATCATTTGATACTTATGTTGATGACTTGCGATATGTGCCCATAGTTGGAGGCTACACGGATGTATTTGAAGAGGTTAAGGGACTATCTCCAAAGCGTGAGATAGAATTTCAGATTTACTTGATAGAGAATGCGAAGCCAATTGCTCTACTAGTACACTACATGGCTCATAGGGAAAGGAAGGAGCTCAGTAAGAAAGTAGAGGAGCTATTTAAGAAAGGTTTTATTATGCGAAGCATTTCAGAATGGTAAGCTCCAGTCGTCTTTGCAACTAAGGCAGATGGTTCACTTTGTCTACGTGTGGATTATAGTGAGCTGAATAAGCTCACTAGGAAGAATAGGCACCTGCTATAGAGAATTGAAGACATGTTTGATCAGCTAGTAGGCGCATTAGTTTTCTCGTAGATGGATCTAGCCACAGGGTTTCATCAATTGAGAGTGGAAAAAGATAGCATTAATAAGACTACATTCAGAATCTAGATGGCTTCTTCGAATGATTGGTTATGCCTTTTGGGCTAACCAATGCACCCGCCTATTTTGTGGACTTGATGAGTAGGGTGTTTAGGGAGTTTCTGAACAAGTTTTGTAGTATTCATTGATGGAATTCTGATCTTATCAAAGAACAAGGAGGAGCATTCCCAACACTTAGGAGAGGTTCTACATACCCTCAGGTCACATCAACTCAAAGCAAAGTTTTCTATGTGTCACTTCTGGAGAAAGTAAGTAAGGTTCCTAGGGCATGTGGTCTCCAAGGACGGGATAACTATAGACCCCACGAAAGTCGTTGCAGTTCAAGGTTGGAGGGCTCCATAGAATGCAACAGAGGTGAGAAGTTTCCTAGGGTTGGCGGGCTACTATAGAAAGTTTATCAAATATTTTGCAAGAGTATCGACCCTGCTTACCCGATCGATGAAAAAGAACTTGCTTTTTCGTGGAGCATCGATTGTGAGGATGCTTTTCAGAGATTGAAGAGGGCTATGACACAGCCCAGTTCTAACTCTCCCAAACGGAAGTAAGATGTTTACGGTTTACAAAGATGTTTTTGACATACTGCTTGGTGTCGTTCTAATGGAAAAGGGAAGGGTAGTATGCTATGGAAGCAAGCAATTGAGAGTTCACGAAAAGAACTACCCAACCCATTATCTATAGTTAGCTGCTATAGTGTTTGCATTAAAGTCTTGGCGATACTATCTAGTTGGAGAAAAATTTGAGCTATATACAGATCATAAGTCGCTCAAGTACTTTTTCTCACAGAAGGATTTCAACCTTAGGCAGCAACGGTGGATGGAGTTCCTGGCATCCTATGACTTCGAGATATCTTATACCCCAGGTAAGGTTAATGTAGTGGCAGACGCACTGAGTAGGCATAGGATGACTTTGTGTCCCCTATTCATAGAAAGGAGGAGCTTGGAGTACATCTCAACTTTTGATTTTAATCCCTCTACGGATTTCACAGTTGGATTGTTGGCATCATTGGAGGTGCGACCAACTCTATTGGTGCGAGCTAGATCTATGCAACTAGAGGACCCATAGATATCAGACATATTGGATAGGCTTGGTAGAGGAGAGGCTTTTAGTCACCGTGCTAGACATACTGTGGACGAAAAAGGGTGTCTAAGATAAGATGGAAGGCTATGTGTCCATAAGATTGGGGAATTGCTTAAGGCATTGCTTGAGGAAGCCCATCATTCTTGGATGGTTATCCATCCGAACGGCGAGAAAATGTATCGAGACATGAAAAGGGTTTTCTTTTGGACTGGCATGAAGAAACGGAATTTGTAGCTAGATGCATGACTTACCAAAGAGTAAAGGTTGAACTAAAGAAACCAGACGTATTACTTCAGCCCTTGGATATCCCACAGTGGAAGTGAGAGAGCGTCTTTGTGGAAATCATCGATGGATTGCCACAATCAAAGAAGGGCAATACGAGCATTTAGGTGATAGTGGATAGACTTAAAAATTAATGTAAAGAGCAAAAGGACAACGTCTTGGCTGGCATCAGTATATCTCCAAGAGGTAGTTCGATTGCATGGGGTACCTTCCAATATATTGAGCAACCGCGACCCCATCTTTACAAGCGAGTTTTGGAAAGCTTGCAAAAGGAATTAGGTACACAGCTACGTTTGAGCATAACATATCATCCCCAAACAGATGGATGGACTGAGAGTGTGAATAGAATTCTCGAAGATATTCTAAGACTATGTTTCTTAGACTTCGGAAGGACTTAGGAAGAGCATCTCCCATTGGTGGAGTTCGCCTACGACAACAGTTACCAATCCAATATAGACATGGTACCATTCGATGAATTAAACGGACGACCTTATAGATCACTGACTTGTTGGTGGGAGTCTACGAACAGACTTCTACTTGGGCTAGACATGATTCGAGATACTTCTGAGAATATTGATCTTATCCGTCGGAGAATGAAAACCGCTTAAGATAAACAGAAATCTTATGCCAATAAAAGGAGGACTGATTTGGAATTTGAATTGGGAGATATAATCTTCTTTATAGTGTCACCGCTAAGGAATGTAGTTCGCTTTGGCTCAGTAGGGAAGTTGACGCCAAGATTTGTAGGGGCGTTCCCTATAGTGGAGAGGATAGGGCAGATGGCTTATAGGATTAAGCTACCGGATAGACTGGCGGGTGCACACGACGTATTTCACTTTTCCTATCTGAGGAAATGTCTCCATGATACGACAGAGATGGTAAAGATGAGCACACTTGAGGATGTGGAAGTTGAGAAGGGAATATCAGTGAGACGAGTTCCTACTCATATATGTGGATCAGATTTTAAGAAGCTACGTAATAAGGAAATCAGATTGGTTAAAGCGCATTGAGGAGATGACCACGAAGATTCAACATGGGAACCCAAAGATAGGATTAGCGCTTCTTATCCTTTTCTTTTTGGGAGTACGTTCTTGAATTCTTTTCCAACCCTTTATTTTTGCATTTATTTCTATCATTCAAGTTATTTATCCTATCGTTCGGACCTTTCGATCCTTAGGTAGAACCTAACAGTTGGAAACATGTATTTGAGACATGTTATGGTTGATGGTTACAACTGAATGCAAGTGTTTGCTAGTGGTGTCTCATGGATGTATATACACACATTAAGCACTAGATCATCTAAAATCACTAACATATCGCATATGGATGTGTTTGCATTTTAGATTTTCTACGGATGGAAATGGTTGTATCATCATATGGATGTTGCATTTGGATGAATGATTGTGCACGCATATAGAGTTCACATGTTAATACTAAGACTATTTGCATACATTTTTGGATTCATGGTACAAACATATATTGCGTTAACGAGGTCAACTGAATCAATCGACTGTCTGATTTTCGCATTAGTAAGGACATATACACACAACACCTTGCATAAGTTCATACAAGCATTAGAAATTTTGTTAAGGACATTGGACACATATGGAATGATGGGTGAGTAGATGGTTGTAGATGGATGTTGGGACAGTAACATTCTTTTATACTTAGAGATTTCAGGGATGAAATCCTTCATGTAGGGGGGAATGTAACACCCTAAAACTTAATACCTATAAACATACTTGAATTTGGATAACTTAATCAAATATTCAGAATTAAGTGAAACCGGCATTATCGTTTCATTCGTCTCAGAATTCTGGCTCAGACAGACCCCAAGATTGCGTAAAACGTACAACGTATGAAGAAGTTATAGGCCTTATAAGTTTGCATACATATAAGGGGCTTGTATGTATATATAATAAATTAATTAATATGGAAATTCGAACAAAGTAAACAGGAAGGAAAAGCGGGAAAATTCCCCATTAGGGGACGACCCGCTCCAGCATGGGTCGACCCAAGGGAGGCTAGGTCAACCCATTGGTCGACCCAGGTGGTAGGTAGGTCAACCCACCCCTGATCCATCCGAATTCTGCCTGATGAATCTGGACTATTTTCTGACTCTATTCATGCTGACTTAGTATGATATGTATGGTTCAGATTTAAAACCTAAGATCTAAGGGTTGATGTTGGCTTTTTAACTCTATAAACAGATGGCTTCCCTCATTCACAATTCACACAAATTCTTCATATCTTCTTCTGCCTCCATGAAATTATTCTGAAAATTATAACATAATGGGGGAATGTTGCTAGATACTGGATCAAACAGAGACAACATCAAGACCTGCATACATACAACTTGGATTGGAATTGGACTTTCTACAGCCTAGCGACACACACACACACACACGCGTGCGCGCGCACACACACACACACACACACATACACATATATATTTATATGTCTTCACCAAGAGTCACTGTGAGTTTCCCTTATTTACGGATCTGATTTTTTAGGCCTTAAACATGATAGTTAAATAAAACAGGTTAGCATCTACAATGTTAGTAAAATAAATGTTATACCTATTTTCACTGTTAAACATGTATGCCGTTAGAATCAGTTATATATGTATATGTCTGTGTTGTTGGATAAATAACAAGTTGTACATATGCCTGTGATATTGGATATTAACAAGTTAAATGTACATATCTTCATTTTCCCATTTTCTATGTTTTATGTTTATTTCCAGTCTTGCCTATATGCCTAAGTAGATTGATTCTATTCTTCTTCCTCTGTTTTCTTTTTTATTTTATGCCAAGCCTAGGCTTTTAGAAGCCTAGGCTTTTAGAAGCCTAGGCTATACCCGATTAGAGTGTGCGTACAATTGTGTCAATAATGAACAATATGAAAGAGGAATTTAGGCATGTTATTTACATGGACTGATTGATTATAATTTGGAAAATGATAAATATACACATGTTTATACTTACTGTAAACTGGTAGAAAAGGGTAATGTGTATACTTTCTCTTAATGGACATTATGCATAAACCTATAACTTAGGAATATAGTTGATGAATAATATGCATATGAAATGGACATGTCACATTTGACTTTAAACGGATATTAAATAAAAAGCATGTAAAGAATAGGGTTGTACACACATAATGACATTACAACCGCACTTGTTAGTAAACCTAAACCCATTAATTAAACTTAAGTATTAATAAGCTAAGAGGTCCCTCGTCTACTATTGTATCGGGTTTTTAGGGACTCTTAAATCTAGTTACTTGAGGGCACAAGCTTAGGGGGTTTGGCTTGTGTCAATAGGCTGTTTGGAACCTATATCAGTATGTATCCCTACAGGTGTCTTGTTAATGGAGGTCCCGCACTAGGTAGTGGTCAGGGCACGCTTTACTGAACTGGATAGTAAGAGGTTCACGTGGGGTGGTTATGGGCGCGTTCCGGCGGAGTCATGAGCATGCATGGGTCTGACTAGGGAAGATAAGATGCTATAACACCAGTAAATAGGTATGTGTCATATAAGTTGCTGGGATAGGAAGTGATACACCCTACTGCCGGGGCTGACAAGGGATATTTACGTAGTAGGGAGCCGATCGCATGGGTAGTAATTAGGGTACACCTAATCTTGATGTTATGTAATTAGGTTAACACCTAGTCCTGCTATGTAATTAGGGTTTACCTAATCCTACTGCTCATTTCTGCTGCTAATTCGCTGTTAATCCTATTGATATGTAATTAGACAAAGAACCTAATCCTGTTATACTAGTACTGGTGCAGGCATATATGTTCAGACATTACCTGTTTAGGATATAAATGTAGAGCATTACTTTATCACAGTTTATTCTTGTTATTCATGTCCATCATACTATTCCGTTTAGTTTATCTGCTTTGGCACTGTACCTTTCTCATCCAGTCTTATTTACCTGTCTTGGCATTCCTATTTATGCATATTTGTAAATAACTGGAACTCGCCAAACTTTATGTCTGACCCTTTTTCTTTCACCTTTTATTCCTTTACCCCCTTAGTTCCTCAGAGTGGAAGCACTCAACAGTGATTAGGATTTCTCTGACTTCTTGGACTTGACTTGGATTTCTTGAGATGTATCATTTTGATTTGCTCTCTACTTTAGTATGGCTTATGGCGAGGGATATGATTTTATGTACTCTTATATTTTATTTCATGAAGTATTTTGTAAGATAGATTTGAGACAATTTGCTAGTTTTAACTGGGTTTGATGTATTTCTTAAACTATGCTTTATTTCTATTAAAATAAAGTTTGAAATTTTCCGCTGCTTATTTTATCTGTCTTGGAAATATTTTGTAATGATTGCCTATTGCGCTTCACAGAACTTAATGCATTCTTTTATGAGTGACATTAACGGACATGGGTGTCACAAAGGTGTACGGGATAGACTGGAGCTAAACCAACAGATCATTGATCTTTCTTTCAAGACATTGGATTAGGGACAACACCAAATTGGATGCTTATATTGTTCATTAGGGGCATGGTCACTTAGCTCTTTGAATGTTTTTTTATTAATTATGGCGACCAAGTGAGGCTATAGCCACGAAGAAAAGAGACAGACCAATCTATGGATATTAGATCTAACAAACATGTCCTTTATTGATATAGAAATCTCCTGATTGAGTTCTATAGGGGAACATAGGATTGGGTCGCTTTGGTAGCGTGGCGATAGAGGCTTAGTACGCTATCGTAGCATGACCTAATACACTTTCGTAGCGTAGCAATAGAGACTTATTACGCCTTCGCAGCGTGGTCTAATACGCTTTCGTAGTGAGGCGATGAAGATTTAGTACGTTTTCATAGTGCGGTAATAGACCACTCGAGAAGGGAACTATGGGGAGTACCTTGAGATGAAGGGATTATAGCTACATATATATGGTTTATAAGGTTAGTCTATTTGGAAGTAGATGTCCGTGATTTATGCATGAAATTAGAAGTTAATGTGTAATAAACCCAAATAACTTAATAAAGGTAAACCAGTGATAGAACGGTTTATTTAGTGTTATTTATAGAAAGTATAATTTGTCCATTCATCAGAACTTTTGTTATGACCCCCTCATGAAATTTCCACAGGTTAGACAGGTGGCAGAGATTATACAGCTTAGTGACACATGTTAGACAATGTCATTATTATAGTAAGCATTTACCTACTAATATATTTTATTCGTTCTGCTATGAGATATTTTATTGTGAACTCTGGTGTACTTTATCTTTACCTTTCTGCATGATATAAAACAAACCAACTCGGGTTTCAATGGACTTGGATTTTAGCATTTTGCGAGAAAATCGAGCATGCTAAAATTTGAATTGTTATTTCTTGTTTCAAAGATTAGGTTTAGAATCCCTATACAAATAATGAGTGAACGTATTTGTATTTTATAATATAAATATTATATTATATATATATATATACCTGGATCAATAAAGAAACTCACTAATTAAGTGAAACAACACATTGAGGAAGTTGAAATATCAATTTTGTACACTTAGGCAATGGTTGTGGATAGTTGAGAAAAAAAGTAAGTCAAAGAGTGGCCAGAATGTAAAGTGTAAAATATGTTTTGTAATAAAAGAGAATATTCCATATGTTAACATTCATAATTTTTTTATTTCAAATTAGAGGATGAAATATGACTTCATGCAAAGGGTTTGGGAATGGCAGTTAAGAAACCACTATACACTTAGTTCCACGGTTAAAATTTTAAAAAGAACTTGATATATATATAGAAAAAATTTTGTTTCTTTTTTTTTTTCAAATTTCGAGTTTAAAAGTTTACAATTATAGAAATTCACTGGTTTGTAATATTAAGAGTTGCATTTGAATAACTTTTGAGAAAGAGAAGGTGCATAAGCAAGTCGTCGGGTTAAGCAATATAAGTGATTAAGAGAAAGAGCGAATAAATGAATTAGACATATGTGGTGCATAAATGATCTTGACTGAAAAAATATAGGAATTTTTCTTAAAGAAAGGATTGTGACACAATTTATCTTATTGGAACAAGAAGAATTATAAGATAAGTTTTCTTTGAATTAATAAGTTTGCAAATAAACGTGTTTTGTTAAAGTGACAAGAAAATTTGCAATGAAAGAGGTGTACAGAATTTGAGTGAAACAATATTTTGTGCTACATATTTCAACAAAGAAATAATTTTTTTATTAAAATAGTGAAGTCTCCTTCTTGCTTTACGCAGAACAAAAATGCCCTGTTTAGAAAAGATTCATAGAAACTTGATCTTGTTAATTCCTATTGGAAAAGAAATGTAAATTAAAATAAATGAGAGCTCCAACTAAGTACATAATCCTATCTTTCCAATTTTTAATTTTTGAGAAAGGTTTCGAGGATATAAATTTTTATTGAATTAAAAATGATTTAGTAATAATGGTTTCAGTAGTGTACATGGCAAATTGGTAAAGGTAAGAGGAATTATTTCGTTATGTAAGTAGACCTTAAAACTTGAGTAGTAAAGCCTCAAAGGAGAAATTAAATGTAAGAACAAGAAATTCTAAACACTCAAAGGTTATGCGGTAATGTAAAAAAATAGAGAAAATGGAAATTTTGACTCTCATGTGGTTACTGTTTAATAGAAAAAAGTCAAAGGTAAATCTAAAACTTGTATCGTTTACGTGAACAGGATAAAGAGGAAATGAATTTGAAAAAGCAAGTTTGGGATTTTTATAAGTGAACTTATTACACGGACTGTAATTAATGGAAATCTTTTTTCAGCGTTTCTTGAGGAAATAGAAAGGTCTGACATGTTGTCTCAATTTATAATGGAATGAAAACTAAGGGTACGCGACATGAGTTTGTAGAGACTTGTAGACGGAAAGGGAGGAGCGCTATGGTTGTCCTAATTCACTAACGAGGACCTATTTATGTCAGAGGGATGCTGTCCTAGGTCTCCTAGTCTTTATGCATAGCTACATTTTTCCATTGTATCTTTCATCCAATAGTGACTGCAGCCGAGCAAGTTTCTTTTAGTATAGATTTGCACTCCCATGTAGTGCTCTGTTTTTTTACAGTAAAAGAAAATACTTTAGTGTAATATTTTCTTTCTAGGTGTTGTGATGATTACTAGAAAAGAATTAAAACATAGGATATTGTAAATAAAATGAAAATGAAAGCAAAAGATGAACTACTAAAGGAAAAACAAACAAAATTTACAGAAAGCAACGAAAACTGCAATATATGACAACAATAAGAGAAAATAAATTCTTCCAAAGTAAGTTTGGAGAATTGAAAAAGAATTTTTATCCTTATGTAAACTGTGCTTGGAATAGAAAACAGGAGTTCTTTTTTAGATTAGCAATAACTTTTCCAAGTATGGGGAAAAGGTGCATAAAAGTGAGGTGGAAAATATGGAATTTCTCACTTCCTACCTTTATCCAACATAAGAAATTGGTTCAAAAAATTAGATTTTTGTGAAATCTGCAAATTTAAAGGGGAAAGAAATTTATAAGGACAACCGAGTTAAATATTTTTTCCATAAGGACAAGACACTACAAATTTATCGAGAAGGACAATTAATAGCCCAACCCAACATAACCCCTCTGTTCGCTTTTTTTATGTTCATTCTTATTCCTTATTTTCTCAATCATAAAAAATAATTTCAGCATTAGGGTTTAATTCGTGTGACAAACAATAATGGCGAGCGAGATTGTCACCATCTCCAGCTATGTAGGACACGAATTTGGAAGAATACCCTATAATCGCACCTGATTCCAATCAAATCGAAAAGAAGCTGGAAAAAAATTCCGAAACCGTAGTCGATTCTGCACAAAATTTTCAATCTGGAGTCGAAACCCTAGGTCATAATAAAAACAAGTAATTGAAGCTCAGAAGCAAATTCAGGATCAAGTGGTAAGGAGAATCGCAGTAGACAATAAAACTGATACTGTTGATAGACAAAATTAAGGAGCAAAGAGCAATTGAGGAAAAAACTGATACTGGTCATACACCAATCGAGGAACAAAGTGTGGTAGAAAAACAAACTGATACCACTTATGGCCAAAATGCTAAAGAAGTACAAGTGGAAAAAAATGATACTGTTAATATAGGAAATGAAGAACAAAGTCACTTGGAAAAGAAACCGATAATTTGGATGCCAAAAATGTTGAAAAAATCAGAGTGAGGAAACGTAGTAGAGTGGTAACTGAAGAGAGACGGTCGAAAAGGTATAATGATCCAAAAATTTTAGCTAAAATGGCAAAGAAGAAAAGAAGAGATGATAAAAATAAGGTAACTGATATTGTTAGTAAGTAAAAGTAGTATTGTTTATTTATATTGTCTAACAATAATGGTCTCATTTAGCAGGGGGAAGAGCATGGAAAAGGAAAAACAATTCAAGTTAAGGATGCTGGAGCTATTGAAGAAAATTCTGTATTTTATATATTATTGTTATATTAGTTAAAAACGAATATACTTTTGTTTGAAAAATGATACTATGTATTAAGGAGCATTTGTAGATTTGACACATTTAAATAAAACAACTAGGTTAACATTATAACTGTGAAGCAGTGATGTTGTGTTCAAAATTATAGTCATGAATCTGATACTGCACACTAAGAGAAATGATATTTATGTAGTGTAATAGAATTAATAAATAAAACTAATACCTTCAATGGATTAAAACAAATACCTTTAATTTAAAAAAATAAAAAAATAAAAATGATACCTATATATATATATAAATATATATATATATATATATATAAATGGTACCCAAAAACTGTGCACATTAAAATGTAGTAGAAACTGATGTGTAAGTTGATATAAAAATGACACCCACTTAGTTTACAACTTAAACCGCTACATAAAATATTGAAAAAATGATACTTAAATTTTGTAAATATAATTGTTAATTATATTAATGTTTTTTTATGTGTAACATTTACTTGTGACACTCATAAACCTTATAATTCGGTTCACTAATGTTTTTTTATTTGTTAACTAGGATGATGATTTTGCTAATCCAAGGCCAAGATAAGTTAAGTCGACTATATCAGCAGAGAGTAGAGAAGACTTAGTTGTAGATGATAAAACAAAATAGGAAACGACTTATAGATGTGGTTTGCAAGCGTCTTACAAAATGATAAGTGTGCTAAAAGAGAAGAAAGCTTTGACAAATAAACAAATTGAGTTGTTGAAACGAATGCCATTTTATGAGTTCTTTTGTGTGTTTTATAAATTTTTTTTACTGAAGGAGTGCAAGAAACATCAATAGAATTTGGATGTAGTGTATTCTTGCTACTCAACAGAGGAAGATTCTTCTGTGTTTAGTGAAAGTAGAATGAAAGTATGTGCAGAAGATATAAGTTTGTTATTCTACATTCCTTTGGAAGGCACCAGTATAAAAAAGACATCGAAAATGACGTATAGAACTATACCAACAGAGTTCAAGGATTTTTTGTCATGAAATTTTTGAATTGCAATGGTCATTACAAGGAATTTAATAGAACAAAGAATTAAGGAAGAAGTAGGAAAGAAAAAGAAGCAATTTGAAGAAGACTTGTCATCCCTCTTATAATGTTAATACTATTTAACTTTTTCTTTCCCAATAGCCAGCATACATTAAGATGGGGTTTTAGTCCGTTCATCTTGGATGTGAACAAGAAGAATTCAGTTTCATGGCCGAAAACAGTTCATTCGACTTTTACAAAGTTTGTAAAAAGTTACATCCATAACCCGAGGGATATGTCTAGTTGTTTGATGCTTCCGTTGGCAATTTTTTTTTTACAATATCTTTACTCTAAATGTAAACATAAAATAATGATTTTAGTTATAAATTTGTTTGTTTTGTATATGTAGTATGTGATGTGTGAGAAAATATCTCTAATTAAGCAATGAAGAAACTTTGGTTACAAATTTTCACGATTTGCAAGGTGGGATCTGAAGAATTTGAAGAACATAGCAAACAAGAAATTTTTAAATAAGTTTAAGCCTGGATAGGTACAATAATCAATGTGTTAGTTTTAAACTCTTGCATGTATCGATTTAATGTGTTATTCTTTCCGTTTCAGCTATTATTTATCAGTTATATGTCTCTGTAGGTATCACTTTTGTGTTATTTACATGTTTATAATTTTTAGTTATCTATTTTACAAATTGGTAGGTGTCAGTTTAAGTTTTTCTCATATTCACAGTTAATGGGTATTCGTTTTTGAACATTGAAGGTATCAGTTTTGTGTTACATTTTTAACTTCATATTCTAGGTATCAGTTTTTATTCATTGTAGGTATCAGTTGTTTTATTTTTCATTGTTCAGTTTTTAGTTATCATTTTTATACTGTTGTAGGTACCAGTTTTTATATTTAGTTTGCTCACAGTACTTTAGTACAAATACAAAATACTGAAAAAATTTAATATCAGTTCAGTAATTTCCCATCCAACTCAGCAATGTAGCAATATAAAATTTAATTTATATAATGTTTAAACATATGCAGATTATGGATATAGCAAATATTGAGCCACACGAGGCTATTCTTTTGGAGACAAAGGTAAGTTTAGCAAGAAGAACTTCAACTTCAACAAAAGGAACTGCACAAACGAAAAAAGAAAGCAAGGTCAGCACGTAGAACAAGTGGAAAATGTTGAAAAAGAAGTGGAAAATAGAGTTCTAAACTATCACATCTTAGAGATTGAGGAGGAAAACAAAGAGTTAAAAAAGAAGTTGAAGGAAGAAAGAAAGTCGAGAAAAATAGCGAAAGATGAGCTATTTAAACTTAGATAGTAGTTGAAAGAGCAGAAAATAGGATTTGAACATGACAAAATAGATGATAGAGGTGATTCAGAAGCAACTTTGACTGATTCACCAAATGTTGACAAAGTGGAAAGTCATGAAGAAACTAAAATTGATTTGAATAATGAACATGCAGACAAAGATAAACAGACTGAAAGTATTTCAAATGATGATGAGAAGTCTTTTGGAAAAAAAGACAAGTCATCTGGAAAAGAAAATGAAACAACGCCAATGATGGTTACTGAAACTGTCAATGATAGTGGCAGAAATGAAAAGGAGATACAATCAATTGAAGACATCCTCCCTCCGGACTTTAATTTGAACATGACTCAAGAGTTTTCAAAGTTAAAATTAATTGAACGAAATAGGGAAAAAAAGGCAAGCACAGAGTTAAAAAAATCAGCCATCAAGTGATAATCCACCTTCTTACGTCCTAAGAATGAAAGCAAGATCTAGAACACCAAAAAGGAATGAGGAGTATGAATATTTTCAAGAAGCAAGGAAGAAAGCACAGGAAATAGAAGAGAAGGAAAATGATGGTTCATGTGAAGGAAAAGAGGAAGAACTTCATCGTTCTTTAGTTCAAATAGACGAAGAAAAATGTGGAAAAAAACAAATGTATGAAGATGAAGAAGAACAATCTGTAAACCAAATAGAGCCAATAAATGTCGAAGAACCTACATGGGAAGTCTTACACTTGTCGAAATGCAAAAAGATGACAAAACATCTAAATGATGAGGAAGGAAGGATTGTAAGGAATTTTATTCAATGTCAGTAGCTGAAGAAAAGTAAGAATAATATTTTAATTTGTCCTTGTAGAATGTAATAATAGTTATATTAACTGTTTGTTTTTTAAAATATTAACAGTAATCTCAATTTACAAGATAATGATCTGTCAAGGGGAGGATGTACTATTACGAAAGATATGCTGACGGATGTGCTGCAAGGTTCGTTAACAGATGGGCAAATAAACATATTTAACAAATTTTATTACTGATAACCATGTACAGTAAAAAATGATACCCAAAATCTATATTTTATATATGATAAGTACAATCAATAAGAAACTGATATCTACGAAAATGTCAAAATGATAATCAGAAACTTTTTGATTAAACGTATATTGTATGAAAACTGATATTTTTATAGACATAAAACTGCTACCTAGTTCTTGTATTTAAAAAAATTGATATTGTAAAATATAGAAAATTGATACATATTAATAGGGAGTAATATTAAATTAATACTTTAAACAAAAAGAAACATATCTATCAATAATAAATACAAAGACTATCGTATACAAAATTATAACATGACAAATTTTTTATGCAATATATTATTTTCATTGTTTAATTAGATTATCAACTGGTGTAGCCTTAAATGTGATTTAGTAGAAAACAATTGTGCAATGTCTACAGTGATGATAGTAAGTTCAATTACGATAAATAAAATTTATTGTTTCTATTATTCACGTCCTTGATACTTATTCAAATAGGCTTTGAATTGAGCAGCAAGGCATTTTGGAAGGAATGAGTTCAATTATTACACGTTTGGTTACTCCTTTCTTAAAAGAAGCAGCGTTGAACAATTTTACGGAAACAATTTATTTCCCAATACATTTTAACAATCATTGGACGCTTTTGACATTACTATATCCAAACATGCAGTGATCGAACTATGATTCTTTGAGGCCAAGAAGATCATGCAAATTAAATAATCTGCATTTGAGAGAATCATATGAACTGGTAAGCGAAATTGTTATGCTTTGTAATCTATAAAGTCATACTAAACTATGTTCATTACAGCGAAAGTAAATAGAAGAAATTATGCAGCAACTTTGGGTGGAGAATAATACCGTAGGCAAGAAGATTGAAGAAACAGAAATTTATCAACTACCATGTGCACAACAACATTCAGATAGGTAAGTTTTTTTTGAATAAAAAGTAGTAGCAATTTCTACTGATTATTGTTTGGAACCAACAAAAATCAGTATTCATTTTACACGAAAATTGACAGCTGTTTCTTCTTTATTGTTTCTAAACATCAATACTTTTAATTCATATAGAGTAGACTGCGGAATATTCGTCATGATAAATATGATATCACACAACAGAGCTGAAATTCCGATGAAGGTAAGAAAAGAGAACATGGATAAAATTGCAAATCAATGAAAAGAAGAAGTAAAACACAAAATGATAAATTATACATAGGATCTAACAAAATAGCGACATGTGTTTGGCCTAGTCCGAGAGGATGAAGAGCCCAATAGGGAAAATCGTCATAGGTATCCGAAGACATGGTGGTAGCACGTCCAACTTATTATTCGACGGGACTGAAAGTAAGCGTGAGACTTCTACAGGATGTGAGGATACTCTGAGATGACCCTCTGGGTAGGTCTAACGAAGCTGTACACCCAGAGGCAGGCCTGTACGGTTCCATCCATAGAGTATGCCTTGGCTGCTTCTATGTCGACGGTAGCCTAAGGAGCTGATAGGATGATTTTTATGATTTGATGGCTGCCTCGAATCCAAGAGAAAACTTCGTTGTCAGGACCCAACAAGGGTAGTAAGACATTAAATACCTGTCATCGTCATTCGGAGCGAGTACAGGAAAGACTGGAGCTAAACCAACATGCCAATGATCTTTCACTATCGGGACATTGGATGAGGGGCAACAACAAATTAGATGCTTATATATATTTTTAAAGGCACAGTCACTTAGCTCTTTGAATGGTCTTTCATTAGTAAGGGGGAGGAGTGGGGCCATAGCCACCGAGAAAAGAGATGGATCAATCTATGGATATGTGTAATGTAGGCCTAAAGAAGCTGTCTTTTTTGTAGATATAGAAATGCACCAACTTAGTTCTCTAGGGTAGCCCAGGATTAGGTCGCTTTCGTAGTGTGGTGATAGAGGCTTAGTACACTCTCTTAGCATGTCCAAGTACGCTTTCATAGCATAGCGATAGAGACCTAGTACGCCTTCGTAGCATAGTCTAATAAGATTTCGTAGCGTGACGATGGAGATTCGGTACGTTTTCACAGTGCGATAATGGAGACAAGTCGGGAAGAGTGCTATGGGGAGTACCTTGGGATGAGGGGAATATAGCTATATATATACCATTTATTAGGTTATTCTAATTGAGAGTAGATGAGTACGATTTATGCGTGAAATCACAAGTGTAATGTGTAATAAACCAAAATAATTTAATAAAGGTAAACCAATGATAGAGTAGTATATGTAGTGTCATTTATACAAAGTATAATTTGTCCATTCACCCGAACTTTTGTTTTGACTCCCTCCTCATAACAAACCTGCACAATAGACAGGTGGAAGAGATTAAACAGCTTAGAGACACTTGTTAGACAGTGTCATTGTTATGGTACTCACTTATTTACTATTATATTTTATTCGTTCCGCTATGAGATATTTTATTGTGAGCCCTTATATATTTTATCTTTTCGTTTCTGCAGGATATCGGACAAACTAATTTGGGTTTCAGTGGACTTGGATTTTAGCATTTTATGAAAAAATTTGGGCCCATTGAAATTTGGGTTGTTACAAGTGGGCTCATGTACAGTGCCTGTAAATGTAAATATTTGGTTGTGATCCAGTTAAAAGCTATGATGATGAAAATTGGTTATAAACTATTTGTATAATTTTAACTAATTTTGACGCATGGAATCACATGATCCCAAGTTGAAACATATAGCTTTGATTGCATAAGTAATAGTCTTATAATAAGTTGCAAACACTTAATTAATGACCATTCATTCTTATATCTTTAAAGATTAACAAGGTTCTTTTAAGTATTACTTGAGTATATTTCATTTTGAATGAATATATGTGTATCATTTGGTAATACTATATGGGATGTTCAAGACCTTTCATTTATATTAGTAGATCTAACTATAGTGGAAACTATAGCTAAATTACATTTAGATAATTCAGAGAAGAACATATTTTTTTTCAAAATAGTGTGAGATATTGCGCTATCTAGTAGGCATATAGCATCACCCAAATAGTGGTGGTCCATACCTTAAGAATTAAAGATAATAAAGTTGGTCAATTATTAAAATAAATTGTAAACACAAATAAATGTTAATAATTTCTAAGACAAGAAGGATTTCAAAAAAAATACTTATCAACGTCCAACAATACATGTTATTTCCACAAGTCTATAAAAACAAATTAACAAACAGATAAACCAAAAATTTTAAATTAACTTATTGATACATGCTAATGAAAAATAAATAAAAATAAAAAACCATGCAATAAGCTTCAAGATATTAGTTGGTCAATTTGGTTATATCTTCAATCATTGCACTTAAGTTTTTATTGCTATTGAAATTTTCATCATTATCTTCGAAGAAATTATCTAACTTCAAGAGAATTAACAGAAAATCCCTCATCATTATTTATCTCAAGATTTTTCGAAGGTTGGACGCAGTGACCAGTGGCCACTATAACAAACTTCCTCGTAATACCTTCTATTTTCATAAGAAAAATCATTATGATTTTCAGACTCATTTTTCTTCTGCTACTTTTTAAAATTCGTAATTTTATTACCTCTAAAATCACTATAACAACCAGTGCTGGATTTATATCCACGTTCACTCCCAAGACCACGTCATCCTCCTCTATCTCAACCTCTTCCAAGTTGGATAAAATTAACAATAACTTCTAGTGATGCAGTTGAACCAGTTGTTAAGGAGTGATTTTTAACAAACATTTATTTCTTTGTTCTGCAATTAATAAACATTCTGTGAGGTCGTAATATTTTGTAAACTAATGCTCTCAATATTACTGTTGCTGAAGTATATATGATGAATGACATGTTGAGGAGTTTTCCCAAGTGTTTGAATTAAAGATAATTTTAGAAGTAATTATAAACATGGAGGAATTGTATTCCCTTACGGGTTTAAAGTCTTTAAACCTCAAGTTCGACCACCACTGCTTAGTGTTTGGAAGTACGACGCCTTTTGGTGGTCATAATGCTCCTTCAAGAAATTCCATAAGTGGAGAGAATATTTCTAGTTAAATATTATTTTTTGAGATCGTCTTAGATGTGACATCTTAAAAAAATATCACTACTTATTCTTTGTCATGATATGACATATTATTACTATTTTTAATGAAGTTTTCTAAGCATTGAGATTGAAAATGGATCTCACCTTCCAATATCCATGAACAAATTGTTGTCTTTAGATCTATCCAAAGCATTGAATTCAAGCTTAGCAATGTTTTTTGACGATATGAATTGTTAATAAGAATAAAGGGAAGAAAAGAAAAAAATATTAGTCTAGCCATAAACAATGAAAAATAAATTGAACATAAAGTACACTAATAACGTGTCATGTGAAAATAAATGATAGCAAAATTCTAAACGACGACTATGCAAATAAGTAAAATACAAAATATTTTCATGCGTATGTTGAAGTAAAACCAGTAAGCAACGCATTAATTTGGAAATACGACATATACATATACAAGAAAAACACTTTTGAATGGTACAACCTAAAAAATATTTACGCGTAGAGGAATGACATGCGTATATAAATAGAAGTTTGCATCGATTGACATGTAGCTATAATATAAAGCACTAAACTAGCTTGCTGTCAGGTAGCCATTGATAGCTATTGGTTGTCAAAGTAGATTGCTTGTATTAAAAATGAAAGAAAAAGAACATTAAACCAAGTTTTTTTGCAGACTAAGTAATAATAAAGATGTAAAATAGTGTCTGATGCGGTGATAGGTAAATACATGCAAAATATAAGAAATAATGTATACAAAATGTGACAACACACATCTTTTGACATACCCCTATTGAGTCATGTCAAAAAGCGAGGATCGTTTAGGTATAACCAAAATAGGGAGAGGCTAAGATAACATGACACAAATATAAATCGTTACAATGGAAATATATAACAGATTTAAAGCTATTAATAAAAACTAGTACTTTAGAATAACATAGTATCATAACGTTAAACATCTTAATCTCCAAAAAACAAACCGGAGTACATAGAAATATGCCCCCTAATCCAAATACAATTGAATCAAACTGAAGGTAAAGATGAAAAGTACATGGAGAAAATGAAGCTCTCAAGTTATGCCCTAAGTCTTCCATATATCAACTGCTTTCGTATACGCCTTAGGTGGGAAAAAAAAAGGAGTCAGATATAAAAGTACGGAGAGTAAGGAGTAAACTACTGTAAAATAAAGATCAAGTGATAATAGTCTCAAAACTATTATAGATGTCGTAAAGGTTTCATGTTCGTAATTTCTTAAGTGATTGTTTGCACATAAGTTCTTACTTTAAAAGCAATGCCTAGTCAACCCGATGTTTGGTCTATCGGACCTTTGTCCTTATCCACTCTCCATCATGCTTATGCATAGTAGTCAAACGCCTCTTATACTAACCATAGTTCTCTTGGACAATCATCGTTAGGATGGACCACCCTTATTATGGTCTCTTATTTCCAGTGCCAAAGCTACCCGCTTATCCATTTAGATGGACTTTTATCTATTAGCGCTCAAGAGACCAAAACTTCTTATTTTTGGTACCGATGTCTGTACGCTTGATCATTGTTAGGAGAAACTACCTCCAGTTTTCGTCCTCTCTGGGACACTTATTTTAGATGTTGCTGTGTGTGTTCTTTCTTCGTTAGGATTATCCCCTAAATAATAATTTTATTTGTGCTCTCATTTGAGTCCCTACTGAGACTTTTTTCATTTTTAAGTCTATACTTATCATTATTGCTATTATCTGCTTATCAAGGCAGTCATCGTCCATAAAGCACCGGCCTATCACAATTGTGGTAGTTATATATCTATCATGAAAGTACCTTCACATCTTTTACCTTACATGATAGTCATCTATCTACCATGAAAGTATATTATAATCTTCGCCTATCATAATAAATTTAGTCTTTTCTCACATTATAACTAGTGTTAAAATTCAAAACCAAAACTTATTTCATTATTTTCCTGATATGACATTTTATAATAATCATTGTTTTGTTTATTTCATTACGTGCAAATTTGATTGCATAAAGAATTAACCAATATCTAATTAATAAATCTGCATATTTTTGTAGACTCATGAAGTCTTTTTTTTTTCTACATATAAGTTCATGTAGATCTAAAATTATCTTTAATTCTAACAATATCTATTTCTTTAAGTTATTTAGATGCTAACTAGAAATATTTTAAGTATATTATATTAATCTTTCTGATTAATAAAAGTACCTTCCCACTCACCAGAGTCCTAAGCTTTTGTCCCTTGACCTTCACGGATTCTTCTTGCCCTAATGTCTTTAATAATCTTTTTTTTATTCCACTTCTAAAACTAGTTGTTTTAGCCTTAGCTTCTAAAATAAAGAGGGAAGAGAAAATGAAGTTTTATTTTAGGGGAAGAAAAGGGAGAGAGAGAAATGTTTAGAATGAAATGAGGGTTAGGTCTAGCCTTCGTAGTTTCAATTGAGTATGTAGAGCCATTGGATATAGTTTGACCAATATGGTGTTGTAGTGTCATAGTCTTAATTCTAGCCTTCACAATAACTTTTAGGTCTAAATCTAGCATTAGGTTAATTTCTAGTTCAAATCCGACCATAAACCTAAGCATTAGACCCAAATTCAGCCACTAAAATATAGGTCAGTTAATATTCAAAAATTGCCGATAAAATTATTCTAGTTCGTTATGTACCTGGCCAGGGAATAGGCTAGGTACCACACTTGGGTCGACCATCTCTTAAAAGCGGTCGACTGTCTCTTGGGAGGTCGGCCTGAGCAGCATATTTTTCTTTCTAATCTATAGTTAAATCTGGCATTTGGATTTAAACTTCATCTTTCGCTCATAACTCTCCAACTCCGACTTGGATTATAATAAGTTATATATGAAATTTGGCTGTAAAATTGCAATTGACTCAATAGTCAAGTTTTCATAGCCAAATTCACACATCTACATAAGTTAAAATCTTAATTAACTAATTAATTAATTTAATAATAATAATAATAATAATTTCTGAGGCGTGACATTCGTCCCTTAAAGGATTACTTCCGCAAAATTTCTAAGGATAGAAAAAACTAATATCAGTTTCATCCAATTACCACAGTCGTCTATTCAAACATCATTCATTGCATCCATTATCCTTAGTTTTTCTACTACAAATTATGTTATTATGAAATCATTAAACATACATGCCCCTATCTAATGCAAAGAAATCGGCGGTCTACTGATTCAATTGACCGTTTATTTATGTAAATATGCTCATGCCATGTATTTTATGTATGAAAAATCCTAATGGTACTGATAATTCTACATGCATGTTTTATCCATCATCCATATGCAACATCCATATGATTTTTTAACTGTATATAGAAAAACAGTCTAATAATAAATGTAATCAAACATCTATATGTATATGTAATGTTCATATCTAGTTGGTTATTAACCTACATAGTGCATAGTGTGTATACATGTGATCATTTGCAACCACTAGCATACTTGTTACCACCTGAAACCATCATATGTAATATGTTCTAGTAACATATTTACATTCATCCCTACCATCCATAAGATCAATCCCAATATCTACCTCTCATAAGGTACATAAGAAAGATCATAACAAAGGAAAAAGATTAAGAGAATTTATCCATAGGGTGCCTTTGGCATAAGACCCTTTTAGGTTTCAAAATTAGGCTCACATCCGGTCCAAAATTTATTATAAATTACATCCCTATTTTCGAGAATTCGTTAAAAAAAATAAAAACAATCACGTAAATTCGTATCTAAATAAAACACATAACCGTTAAAATTCAGGTAAAGAAACCACAAAAAACCACATCAAAAACAACAAAATACAAAAAACAACGAAACTGCAGTAATTTGCTTTAAATCACGCAAATACTTGAAATTCTTGCATTCGTCTATGCAACTATTTCATTTATGCATCTATTTAACTTTTTTGCATACATGCATGCAAGTAATACATAATTCATTTATACATGTATGCAAAAATCCGTAGGCATGAATATCAGTTCATATTTATTTGCATACATGCATGCAGGTATTCAGAATACTTGCACGCATGTGTGCAACAATACGCAGACATAAATTTTAGTTCATTTATACTTGCATACATGTATGCAAGAAAACAGAATACTTGCGTACATGCATGCAAGTATTCATGCAGATTTTCAGTGTAAACTGCTACAGGAATACTTGCATATATGTGTACAACTATTGTGTACACTTGCATACATTTATGCAAGTTTTTTTCCATGGTCTTATGAGAATATTTGCAGATTTTAGATTTATTTTTTTAAGATGGCAGCGCATGAATTTCTGGCAAAAACACGTAACTCCAATTTTATGGACCCGCTTTGAAAGTAAAACATGGGAGGGAGGCCATTTATATTTTGAAAGTTTTTATTGATGCTGTACTAATTTTCACTTACTCAAAACTGTACCACTAAAAATGTAAGGATAGGAAGCATGAATCTTCTCATCGGGCTCCGAAGTGGCTTCCTCAGATTTATCTCCCTACCGAACCTTGACAAGCCAACTCTCCTTGTATCGGACTAGCTTAACGTCATGTCTTATGACGTTGGTAGGAATATGACAAAGTAGTGATTTCCTTTCCACTTCTATTTCTTCTAATTGTATGGGCTATACTATTACTATTGAGTCACGCAAACACTTTCTCAAGTGGGAGACACGAAAGCCATTATGAACCCTAGTCAACCTCTTGGGGATATATGTCATCTTTTCGATCCTAATGATAATGGGAGAAGGTCCCACAAATCTAGGGGAAAGCTCGCTACTAAGCCAAACCTCATCACATTTCTTAGGAGTGAGGCTTTAATGAAAACCAAATCTCCAACTTTAAATTCCAAGCCAGACCTCCACTTATCAGTATATAACTTTTGATGATATTGGGCGGCTTCCATCCTCTTTGGAATTAAGTCCATCTTCTAAGAAGTATCCCTGATCATATCTAGCCTAAGTAAGATCTACCCGTGGTATTCGACTAACCAGAGGGCGATTTGCAAGGCCTTTCATAAAGAGCCTAGAATAGATCCATTCTAATTCTAACTTTGAAACTGTTGTTCTACGCAAATTCCATCAATGATAGATGCTCCTCCCAAGTCCCACCGACGTCTAAAATGCACATCTGTAGAAGATCTTCCAAAACTCTATTAACCCTTTCCGTTTTCCCATCGGTTTACGGGTGATAGGCTACACTTAGATTCAATTGAGTACCCAATGCTTGTTGCAGGATTTTCAAAATTCATTGGTGAAAAGTGGATCATTATTGCTGACTATACTAAAGGGGACTTTGTGTACTCGAACGATCACTCTAACATATAACGATGCCAAAGATGCAATTATTCTCTTACGTTGAACTGGGATAAAATGGGCACACTTAGTCAATATGTATACAGTAACCGGATGTGTTTGTTTTCCTTCCTCGATTAAGGAAAGCCATCAACAAAATCCATTGAGATACTATCCCGCTTTCATTAAGGTACATCCAAAGTGTGGAGCCATCCTCCAGGTTTCTTCTACTCCACCTTCGCCCGTTAGACGGTTATACATCTAGCTACAAACTCGGTCACATGTCTCTTCATGCCAGAGAAACATTATATATGCTTCATGTCTCGATACATTTTATTACCATCAGGATGAATGGTCATTCTCGAGTAATGAGCCTCAGCTAGTGCCGCACTCATCAAATCACCCATGCAAGAAACACAAATATATCATCCCTTCTCGGCCATCTTTAGAATTTATAGAATAGCATTGGATATGCCTCGAGATCTCTCTTCCACTTATCTCATATATAATATATAATATATACTAAGTTCTTGTCTTGCTTCTGTTTAGACCTAATCTGATCTAAAAGAATAGGTTGGACCACCAAAGCTACAAGTAATCCCGGGGTAAGGTCCGTGGAGGGCTTAAAGTCAAATGTAGCAATGTACTTCAAATGCCTTCACTCTACAAATAAGGAACTCAAAGCTACTCTCTTCTAAGTTAGTGCATATACCACTAAATTCCCCTGACCAAGCACTATAAGAAAAACCAGAAATAGCTGCAGATTTTAGCAGCGAAAATTACATTGTAAATTGGTGATGGATTTTCATGGAATCTTTAAGGGATATTATGTAGGATTTTTTATTTCAACTTGTTTTAAAATATTACCATCGAGTTCTGATTTTCGTCGCTAAACCATAGCAAATTGCAATGCTTTAACATCATCATTTTTATCATTGCTAAATTCTGTTGCAAATTGAGATAGTTTACTGTCATGTATTTTTTGAAGCTATTTTGCAGTAGATTTTCAAGGGATTTGCAAGGGACTCGTATGCTTATTCGTCATAAAATGTTTTACTGTTATGTTTTTACTGTTATGTTTTTACTAAGTAATTTTCAAGGGATTTTTACCCTTTCTTTGCCTCATACGAGACTGGATTTCCAGCTAACGAAGTTCTTATGTAGTTCTCGGATCTGAGTCACGGTTGAGGTTTTGTTTACTGCGAGTTTCATCTTCTTTTGGTTTTGCGTCTCTATGTGATTTGGGTTTAGCGTTCTTTGATTTCCTTGGGCTTCTGTTTCATTTGTGCTAAGTTTAGGGGGTGATGGTTGTGCTACCTAGTTTAGGGGTGATGGTTGTGCTACCTAGTTTATGTCAAAATACATGGAACAATCGCAACAACTTTGTCCAAGAGCAAAGTGCGGCACCGGTATCCAATTTGGCGTACTACACATGGTATTGGAACATTACGCAGCGGTATACTATTCTTTCCATAGATCCGCCTTTAGATGTTCCTCAGGGCGATGAACCTTACATCCCAAGAGCGCTGCTTGAGCGTAGTCTTGTATGTACATTTTTTGCACATGGTATTTTAACACAAACGATATTTAAAAATATGTGCTTACAATAGGTGTATTGCAGACCGATGCAATTTACAATACAGCCGCGTTGGTTGAGGAGTTATCGGCGGTGGTGCCGGAGACATCAAAGGTCAAGTGCATGAGTATTAACTGCATTCTTCAGTCGATTTTGAGAAAGAACAGGCTTGCACGACCACCACCGCCTCCAGTTATTCCTGTTCGTAAGTCCGGACGAAAAGACAAGGGGAAAAGATCAGCGACATCTTCTCAGCCTTCCCAAACTGAGTTTGTGCCCGGTCCTTTGTAGCCAACCCAGTCGCAGGGGGTAACTCCCAGGACTCCCAGGTGAAAAGGAAAAGTTGTAGCACGTAAGAAAACTGGACGTTAGTCGTGGCATTTGGATTTGTTCTAAGTTGGCATTTAGACTTGTTTTAACTTTATTTGTTTGAACTGAAAAGTATTAGTGAAAGTGTACTTTTGTTAAGTTTGTGGTCGTTGTGGACGAATTGTTGTAATGATTGCTACGTGTGGTTTCGTTATTTGTTTTGATCAGATGGTTTGATTAAATTTGTATGTTTTTAGATTGAAACTTTGGAGATCATTTGTTATGGTTGGTTTATTGTAATCGGTTTTTTATACTCGTAATGAACGATCCACTTGAAAAGATTTCGGATTGTATTGTGTGTGAAAAAGAGAGCAGGATGTTCCCTCTTTATTCTCTAGGGCGTAATCCTTGATTACGCCCAAGGGACCAGGCTATCTGTTTCCATTGGGCATATACAATGATTGCGCCCAATAGGAAAGTTTTGCACTACTTGGTCCCCGGGGCGCAATATTTGAGTACGCCCCAGGGACCAAGATCTCTGTTTCCATTGGGCACAGACAATGATTGCGCCCAATGGGAAAGTTTTGCACTACTTGGTCCCCGGGGAGCAATTTTTGATTACGACCCAGGGATCAAGCTCCCTGATTCCATTGGGCACAGACAATGATTGCACCAATGGTGAAAAGAAAACAAAAGGAGCCTACTTGGTCCCCGGGGCGTAATATTGGACTTCGACAATTCAATACAATTCATTCATTACAATACAATTCATTCAAAACCATTTTAGAATAATAATACGTCTTACAAAGGACCTTAATATTGTCCTCTTACAATTTAGAACAAACAAGCGCACTAACATATGCGTACAAACTACTGGTTATGGTCGAAACGCATCTGTTCAATTACATTTTGGAGTCGTTTAATCTCGCGTTCTAGTTCGTTTGCATAAGCTATTGCCCTCGGGCTGAAAGGTTCGTCTATCCATTCGGTGTAGTTGCACCCATTTGGATAGGCTCGACATGTATGAATGCATCGACCTATATTGTTTCCATCAGCTCAAATAACAACTTCGACCGCATAACCGCAATAGCATCGTACGGGATAAAATTCAACCATCTGTTCATGCGATGCTCTATATACCTCTATTTCGTGCGGTGGTTGAGTGACCGACTAGTCATGGGGTACTTGATCTTGTTGAGGTGCTTGAACTTCGTGAGGTGGTTCTACGTTGGCATGCTCCCCGAAAGGTACATCCTAAAGTCCCAACAGGTTTAGCTTTAGGAATTCGTCCGCATACTGTTGAAGTCTCATTTGTTCATAAGCTTGTTCTTCAGAGTCTGAAGAGCATGACCAAGAAGGCATTTTGTCTGAGTAATAAAAGGAGGTATTGCAAGAATGGGAACAAGTATGGCTATATAAGAAGGTGTGATATCTTTAGGAGGAATAAATTACAGAAGTTGCCCTTGTTTTTGGTCAAAAAAGAAAAAAAATGTAGTTGGTGCCTACTATATACTTGTTCTTTGACCATTAAATGCAAAAGTAAATGTAACAAAAGTGAAATAAAAATCCTCATTTGCCTTTTCTTCCTGCTACATTACCAAAATCCATGTTTACTTCTATTTTTTAGAAATTTAAAAGACAAAGATTGGTGCTTCCTTCTCTTTAGAAGGATTGCGCTCTTACAAATGTACTTGCATGAAATCCCTTACTCTCTTGCAATGAATGTTAAACAGTTGGTTTGAAAGTGAAATTTTATTCCATTACTGTGTAGGATGAATCAATGGGAAACTGACGATGACACTTTGTCGAAATATTAGGAAAGTTTGGAGTCCGGAGCATATGACAGCCTGACAGTTGTTGATGAGACCCAACAAGCCCAAGTGTCTCCAAATCACCGTCGACCGAGTAAGGAAGTTTACCCCGATTCGGAAACATTTAACATGGTAGAACTCCCAGATCATCTCGTGGGTGCACCACAAATGCATTTCGTTGCGGTGCATGGAGGTAAATATACTAATCGAGGCCGAGATCTAGCAATCGGCGAGGCAATACCAAGATTTTTTTTTTTACTATAGGTCAGACTGTTCCGTGATTGCGAACAAAAATAGAAGCGTTAGTACAGGGCGTAGGCTCTACAAATGTACTCGCTAACGAAATTGCATGCAAAATAGACCATTCACTTAACTGTTGAAGGAGTTTGCTTTTGCTCTCAAACATCATACCTACGTTGAAACCATTTTGAACGCAGGACGATGAGAAAAATTCGTTGTTGAATTGCATATTTGCAACCACGGATCTAGCTATCATTTGTGCATTGCATAAATCATCATCTAATGGTATCTTAAACTCTAGTACCTCCTCATCACTAACTTCGGCCGCGTTCTCTTCGTCTCCCAAATCAAAATTTAAGGGAGCATTACTTGCTCATGTTACATCAACCCATGTCGTATCATTATCAAGAATGCTAACAACGGCCATGCTGTCAAGTGAAGGACCTGGATTTACCTCTCTCAAATCTGGATCACCTAGTTCCATGTCGACATCAGGAATATATGGTTTAATGTTAGATTTTGCTTCGGTGGCTTGTGTCGGATACATGTAGTATGCAAGCGGCAAATTCTGAAGTACATTTAATACGCTACATAAATCTATATCAATAACACTAGTAACTTATTGTTGGGTCATCTGATACATTACGGTGGGCATTGGGTGCATGAGCGAACAATGGTAACTTATAGATGGCCCAGCGATAGTTTGTGTCGTGAAGTAATTCGGAACAAAACTGAAATATACACATTTTTTTATTATCATACACAAGACAATGGTAATATTGTGCAGTAGGAGAATTCTAAAGTTCGAGTTACGCTTGAGTTATATTTGGGACAGTTTCCTGCGTCGGATATGGGTAGCCGAGTAGCGATGGCTGATGCAAATTCATGTACGGATTAAATCCAAAACACATTTGTTGTTGCTCATACGTGGGAACGCTCATAGCCGGATACGGATAACAAGCTGCGAGTGCCGATACCACTGAAGTTGCACGTGGCTCTGTCAACAACCTCCGCTCTTCCATTACAAATAATTCAATAGATTTTGACACGAATGACAACATAATTTCAACGTCGTCGTCTTTGATTTTAATTGCCTTAGATCCGGAATCGGTCAGCCAATTGCAAACTAACTCAATATCGAACTCATCCGGCTTAATTTTAGTACCTTTATACACGGTCTGCTTCAAATGTATGAAATTTGACCCTTTTAAAACTTTTGCCGGTTTGCTAGATCCACCGTTATATACTCCGCATTTATGTTCATCAACAACCAATTCTCCATCGTAATAGCGTATAGTTCCAATATAATTTGGCTTCATTCCGTTCTATTCAAAAAACAAAATAAATTTAACTTAGATGGGTAAAATACAAATAACCATAAAAAACCAAATTCATACCTTTTGACAATCTCCCATTAGCCAAACTTGTTTACTCTTAACTTTGATCTATAAACAACTTGGATTTTGACATTTTTTTAGGTTTAGAAGTATAGGGTTTTTTGGGTTTTGAGTGTGAAATGGGTTATGTTGGTAAATGAGAGAAGTAAAAGGTAACAATCTGCTTTAAAAAAATCTTTCGGGGCACAATCCTGGATTGTGCCCTAAAAGTTATTTTTAAAACTTTTAGTACTGGCGCAATCTAAGATTGCTCCAGTGTCCATGTAGACAGACGCAGTCCTTGATTGCGCCAGTACATAAAAGCCATTTCTGGCCAACTCATCGTTGAGTTGGCCAAAAAAGGCTTAATTTGCAATATTTTCTAAAACTGGCCTAACCGTAGAACTAAAAAACGGGCCAAAATAGAAAAATGCTCTGAAATAATATATATACTTATGTGTCAAATCATACTTTGGATTCATCTCAATATAAACCATTTTGAATTAAACCACTGAAAACCTAGTCTTCTTTAGAACCTGCTTTCGATCCAATCTTTTCATTTTCCAACCTTCATCTCGTTCTCTCCAACCTCTTTCGATCCAATCTTCATCTCGTTCTCTCCCTTCTTTAGAACCTTCTTTCATTTTGCTTAAAACTCAGAAGTTGCGCTCAACACAAACTCCGCGATTTACTGTTTCCAATCTTTCCTCTTGCTCCCTTTACGGCCCTTGCTCACTGATTCTGATGATCTATTAGGGTTGTTCCTTATGCGGTTCCCGGAGCTTCTCTATTTCAAATCCGAGATTTGCCCTTTCTTTGTTTACTGTGAGTTTCATCTTCTTTTGGTTTTGCGTTTCTATGTGATTTTAGTTTAGCGTTCTTTGGTTTTGTTGGGCTTCTGTTTCGTTTGTGCTGAGTTTAGGGGGTGATGGATGGCTACCTAGTTTTTGAAGCAGCATTTTGCCATGAGTTCGGAGATAGCTTTTGTTGTGGGATCTTACTAGTAGTTTGGTGATGTGCTCTCTTTGTACCACCTTCTCTTAAGTCAATACCCTATGCTACGGTTTAATTTCATGTCTGATGCTTTGTTACTTTGGCAAAGTGTTAGATCTTGTTAGTTTTAGCTATGTCAAAGTTACATGTGTTCATGTTTGGAATTTTTGTTGTTGCATTGATCTTCTTTCTACCTATGTCGGGACCTATACGAAGCAGCACCACTTTGGTGCCAATTTTCTTTGGAGCAATATGTGGTGGACCTGGTGGTTGCCTTGGAGTTCTTCCAGCGATGTGATGTACTCTTCGTACACTCTATTTGCTATAACCAAGCTAGTTTTTCTTGTTTGTTCATGGTTTTTCCTTGCATGTGCCAGTATTTTGAGGTGAAGTTTCTTCTTGGATGAATTGTTTAGTCAGCTCACATATCATGTCACATTGTCTTATGAAAGGTTGATATTGGAGCCTTCTAGTTTTATTTTGTTATATTTGTATTTTTGTTCAGTATGTACTCAGATTGTTGTTATTTTCATTTGATAGTAATTGTAATTTACTCCCTGCATGGAGTATGTAAATTATTTGTAGTCTAGAAATAGTGTCTAGCTCTAGTTCTATAATTTAGATAACATGCAGTGGACGGATCCCTTTAAAAATCGTGCATGGTGGATGGTCCACCTTAAAAATCAAATGTAGTAGTTTGGTAATCTGCCAAACTCTTATAATATTTGTATTGTTATTTGTTACAATAATAAGTGTTTGCGGTCACTTTAAAAACCGGTCGACTCTACTAAAAGAAACCTATATCTTATAAATTCAAATTGTACTTTAGGAATTTTAAACCAAATCTATTTATCAAAACCAATTCTTTATTTTATATTCAAAATAAAATTCTGTTCTTTAATGGATCTATTTAGCAAATTTCTCAAAATTCTGTTATAAAATAATTATCAGCAATTTTTACTTATAATTTCAAGTATGTATATTTTATATAGAACAGATTTATAATTCTTCATTTAATTATGTTTTTTTTTCAAAAAACATTATATATTTACAAACTATCATTTTATAAATCTTATTTATTTCCTCAATATAACATCTATAAATTTCTTAAACATATAAATTCTTTATAAATTTCTTTCGAAAAAGAAACTATTCATTAAATGTTATAAATATCCTTTAGGAAATTTATGCCATAAGTGCTTTCAAAGTATTTCATTTCAAATCTATGTTTAATAAAACTAGGTGATTATTAACTTAGTTATTAAGACATTCATATTTTCAAAATTTAGAACTTCCCCTTATTAGTTCCCAGTATAATTTATACTTATATTTTCTATTACTTATTATATTAAGACAACACTAAGGTTTTTTGGCAAGACTGACCGGTTTTTATTGTGTTCCATAACATTTATTATTATAACAAATAATAATTACTAAAAAGTTCAGGTATGCAGTTGAAGAAAAAGCACAGCAGTGGAAGCATCAAGGGGAGACGAAGTCTCAAATACCAAAGTAAGTGAATAGCGGTCAAAGGGAAGGAATTTGGCAGATTGCCAACCTACTACTATCAACTATTATAGTGGGACGTCCATTGCAACTAGACTAGTTTACAGAGTTTGAGCTAGAGTAAATATCTAGACTACAATATAGTTATCGATGCACAGAGCAACTAACGTAACAAAAGACATAAACAATTCCAACATAAACCCTTCAAAACTTTGATATTCAGCACCTAGGCCGAGAGATTAACATGTACCAAATTCACATAAGGCAAGAGCCGATAAACTTTCTGTGCAAAGCACCAGCTCACAATTTTTCTATAACAACAACCTCACCTTCTCCACACCATCGTAGAGCAACATAACTACCGGCACTCACTTTCGAACAACAATTCATAGCATTAAAGCAGAAGCAACTTGAAACCATCTCTAATAGCGACACAACACAGCAGATGCTGAGAAGCATCACTAAAAGAAGGACTTGACATTGGGAACATGCAAAAAACGTTCGCAGCAATACACCAAAGCCCAAGGTTGGCACCGTAGCAGAGCTATCGCCATGGAAAGCAGAAGATTGATGAAGCACTAACAAAATAAACCAAATATAACAGAACACAAATTTAAAACATAAGCTCACTCGAGTAGCTGGCATTCCCAAAACCCCTAGAAAACACAACCAGTGAAATACAGAAAACTTTCCCAATTGCAAAAGCTAAAACAACCAACAACTTCCTAAAAGCACCGAACAACCATGTCAGACCAAATCTAAGGATAACCACTGACATTATAAGTCGATACACTTCCAAAGTAAAAAAAACAGATACAAAAGCAAACAATAATAATAAACCAACCATACCAAACACAAAATATAACCCACACTAACAAAATAAAGCAAAATCCGCTTACACATGAAAATCAGCTCTAGAACGCCGAAGAGACTTCGATCCACAACCAAATCAAAGGATCTATCCCGTCTTTCGGTAAGTTGGAAACTGAAATGACCCAAACTTCCACGTAAAGGAAAGCCCAAATTGCTTCGAGAACAACACTTATCAGAAAACAAACAGAAGAACATTTCATTGCTATTACAACAATTACATCAGAGTACAAGAATATTCCAGAGTATGAATAAATAATATACAATGGAAATACAATATCAGAGATTTAAATTACGTTTGAATAGCAATGGAAAAATAATACAAAACACAACTGAAAGAAATACACGGATACAGAGCTTTCCGAATATCGCTTCAGCTGTAAACCAGGATCCTGTGAATATAATATATGCAAAACCAAACTACTAGCTTCCCGTGTGGAAAATAGGGGCACCCAGAGTTTAGATTAAATAATAAACTCCAAGTCATTCATGGGACTAGTGTGAGAACTAAAAAAAGTTATTAACTTGATTTTAAAGTTAGGTAAATCACGGGACCACGCCGTATAACACAGAACGAGTTTACTCCACATGATCTTAGTTTAAAATAAAACAACACAATGCTTTTTGGAAAAATGAAGCTATTATAAGACTCAGGTCCCATCACACAATGCAACGCAAGCCAGAGGATAGAGTTTTCCCTTATAATAGCCAAACATGCTTGATACGTATAAAACAAATCATTTTGACATTATTATAAGTGAATAGTGTTTAAAAATAACTTCAAATATAAATGTATCAATCATAGACAACATGGGTACCATATATCATGTCGCCATACTAGTTCTACAATCAAAACCGCATGATATCGTATTCGAAGTTGGATTTCCATCTATGAACCAAGGCAAGGGATCATCCTTACCGAATTCCTCGTTCCATATATCCAGTACAGGAGAGAGTCCTCGGTCGATCTCCAAGTATGTTTGGACGATCACCACTTATTATCTTGTCTTGGGTGTACATCCCAATCAAGACGTCGGTAATCATCCGAACGATGTGAAGAACTCCGGTCTTTAACCACCGTCTTCATAGTCGACTTCAATCATCGTAGTAATTATTCGGAATGGGTTAAACCTGGTCTTTCCAAATAACACGCGTAATTTATAATCAAGTGCTATAAAAACACACCATACGCCTCATTCCAATTAAGAATATTCTTTTAATAAAATATTCATTTTAGTAGGAAAATGTTCCCATTAATTAATCTTCCTATTTGATATCAATTCCAAAGATATTATTTTATCCTTTATCAATTTTAAACCAAATTAAGGTTTATAGAAATAGTTGGGATTATCGTGCCTTACCGAGGTAATCATTTATTATTTATTATCCCAATCCCAACCCATTCATCCCATGGAGCAAAACTAGTAGCACCCTATATCTAACACCTACGGTGTTATCGGTAAAATTAATTACCATTTCACGTTAAAATCTTGATTAAAGATTTTACTATCGCCTGGAGTAAAACTGGTGGTACTTTATTCTCGATCATTTCAAGAATTCGATTAAATTAATTATCTTCTTCGCATTTTAATCTAATTAAAGATTCATTAAAACTCTAGTTTAGTTTTAATGTCAAAAATCATTACTTAATAATTATTCAAATTTAAGAAATTTATCTTATCTTTAACTGGGTTAAAGAACCAATATCATTTAAAACACCGTTCACGATAAACCCAAATCATCTTCCATCAAATATGGAATCTTCACAGAAATCAGATCAATATATAATCGATATAAATTTCCGTATCAGACTAATAATATAAATGGAATAACGGCAAGGCGTTTTTAAATTCTATATATAGTAATGGTCTTCATTCACAGAAGCTCATCTCAATTATTATTAAATCGAATTCCATTTAATTCTAATTTAATATATTAAATTGGAAAACTTTACTTTGGAAAATTTTCCATTTAAATCTTAATAAAGGATTTATAAATTCCATGTAAATCTTAATAAAAAGATTTATAAATTCCATTTAAATCTTAAATAAAGATTTATAAATTCCAAATTATGTTTCACTGTTAATTAGGATTAAAGAACAAATGTCGTTTAAAACATAGTTCACGATAAACCCACAATCAACTTTCATTTCAATTCTAATTAATTAATTAGTAAATTTCTCTAAATCTTAACTAAAAGATTTATTCTTTTCACACGGGGTTTAAGAACAGTTTTATTTAAGACACCATTCACGACAAACCCAAAATCCAATTTATTTTATTTAATTCCAAATAAATATTAATTATTTGGAAAAATCCTTTAAATCTTGATTAAAGATTTATTTTAGTTAAAAGCTAGTTCATTTCGATAAAAATATATTTTTATCTTTTCAAATATGGGATTTTTCATCCAAAATATTTCCAATTTATTAATTATGATTTTACATCATTTTTCCATATTTTTAATAATTTTATTAAGGCCCGTACAGTTGGTTTCCAATAACGACCACCGAACTGCATCCATAGCGACCTATTTCAAATTTGATCTGGACATAATTCCAGATCCAGCCGTTAGATTTCAAACTTCTTATATTCATTGGAAAGCTATTTTCGATACGAACCCAACGGTTCTGGTTTTAGTAGAATCTGACGGTCGGATCTCCTGTTACATCAATTTGAAGTTAATGGTCGAAATTCGCGAACGGTCGCTGCGCGACAAGTTCTATTCAAGCCATTAAATATATATAATATATATATATATATTATATATTTCGTCGATTTCCATTTAAACGTATTTATAAAATATTTATAAATTCATTTTAACATGATTCGAACTTCTTTTTAAATTTTAAATCAAAATTGAATATTATATATCTTTATCATATTAACATGATAATATTTTCAAAATATTAAATTTTGAAATCACTTCGTTTCGATATTCATTATAAGATGAATAAAATCGTTCGATAAAAAGGGCGTTTAACCACATAACTATCTTTGTTGTTCCAAAAATTTTATTCAACACATGAATATTTTATATAGTTTATATATTAAATAAAAATGATATTTTTATTGTTCAAACATTTTATTCAATACATAAATATTTTATTTACTTCATTAACATGTTAAAAATAATATTTTTATCGAACAAAAATATTTTAACATATGATTTTTTTCATTTTCATTAACATATTAAATTTGACATTTTTAATGTATAAAAATATAATTCAACAAATGATTATTTTATTTCTTTAACATGTTAAAGGTAACATTTTTAATGTACAAAAATATAATTTAACAAATGATTATTTTATTTTCATTAACATGTTAAAGATGACATTTTTAAAGTACAAAAATGTATTTTAACACATGATTCTTTTATACTTTATATATACAATAAAAATGTGATTTTTATTGTTAAAACATTTTATTTTAAAATATTCTTTATTTCCAAAGATTCTTTATTTTAAAAATATTCTTTACATTAATATGTTCTTTTCATTAAAATGACCCTTTTTCATTAAAATGTCCCTTTTTCATTAAAATGTCTTTTTTTAGATTAACATGTCTTTTTACACTAAAAGGTCCTTTTTACACTAAAATGCCTTTTTACATTTAAAATGTCTTTTTCATTTAAAATGTCCTTTTCATTTAAAATATATTTTTGATTTAAAATGTCCTTTTCATTTAAAATGTCTTTTTTTACTAAAATTATATTTATTCTAAAATGATATTTTGTTCTAGAATGATATTTTATTCTACATTACTTATAAAACATTATTTATTATAAAACACTATTTATTTCTAAATCGGAATGCGACTCAATCAATTAAAATATAATTTTAGTTATATGGATTTCACACACCGCATGTATTCAACAATAATGATAAATAATCATTAAACAATCCATTCACATCCAAAGTGAAATTTACAACTATGTGATCATTAAAATAAATAAACAACGCTCATCATAGCCTGTCAATCCATCGATTGACATACAATTAAATATTGGGGCTAGTGTATGCTAAATATCATCCCAATACCCGTGTGGGGTTTTCAAACAACAACAGTTTATTTAAATAAATCATTGGTTAGTAAATTATATACTAAAATGATCTTTTATTCTAAAATGATATTTTATTCTAGAATGATATGTTATTCTAAAATGATATTTTATTCTACATGATATTTTATTCTACATTATTCATAAAACAATATTTATTATAAAACATTATTTATTTCTAAATCGAAATGCGGCTCAATCATTTACCATATAATTTTGGTTATATGGATTTCACACACCGCATGTATTCAACAATAAATCATTAAAAAGTCCATTCACATCCAAAGTGAAATTTACAACTATGTGATCATTAAAATAAATAAACAACGCTCATTATAGCCTGTTGATTAGCACAGAAATGTGTTTATTTTTATGCTTATATCTTATCTTTATTGTATATAAATAAATGCTACTTTGGGTATTTTGTGTGTTTTTACAGGTCATTGATTAATTGTCTCCTTCATTAAATAAAAGACCACTGAAAAGAAAAAGAAGCTACTTTCCCATCTCAACAAGTTTTCAATCACAAAGGAAGCCGTAGCAGATTGGTTAAGGCATGGAAATCTATACAGAAAGACCTGGGTTCGATTACCATCAAACTCTTTTTTTGCTGAAGAATCGAACGCGTTCACACTGCCTCCCTTGCTTTGAAGAATTTATGGATTGGTGATTTATGGTGTGTATATATATATATATATTCATATGTATGAATATATGATATACACTAATAAATATTTCAAGAATTGGAAGTATTCTTCATAGATAAATCAAAGGGAATCTTTCATTTTTACTCTCCATAAAGATGAAGATTTGATTAGATAGATGTCAATCATGATGCCAATCAATTTACCAATCAACTTCAAATCTCTTGGAAAATGCCAATCAAATTTCCATATGACCAATCAAAAGAGGAAAGCTGCATGGAATATTTCAAGTTTATCTTATCTCTTTTTGTGAATATATTTTCAAGAGGTTGAGTCATGGCCCATTAGAGGATTAGGGTTTTTCAGTTCACCTATATAAGCACATGTATACCCATTGTAACGGGCATCTCCATTATTCTGTACTCTCGTTTATTAATAAAAAGTTTTATTAGTTGACTGTCTTTTTCTTTCATAACAAATTGTGTATCTATCCAATTAGTTTTGGTAGAACACATTGTTATTTTCTTTTATTACTGCTTGTTAGCTATTGTCCGTTCGATTAGATTCAACGGCAATTCTGCTTTTTAATTCTTTGTTGTTGTTCTAGTTGTTATTTTCTTTTTCTAGTAATTGTTTCTTTTCTTTTCAATTGTTGAATTTGATACTGATTAGATTCAGATTCAGAGTAATTTCAACAACAATTAAAACAACTCCAAACTCTGCCTAACTCGCCCAAGAATAAATAAATAATAATTTTTAATTACACTTCCCTGTGTTCGACCTGTATGCTACACAACTGTATGCTTGCAGAATTTAATTTAAATGTCGCGCTTTTCTGATTCATAGATTAGCAACGATCAAGTTTTTGGCGCCGTTGCCGGGGAGGTAACAATTAAATTTTACTGTTTATTTAATTTCTGATTCGTGTTAGTTTTTATTTTTATTTTAGTTTTTGTTTTTGTTTGTTTAAAAAAAATCTCTTTATTAGTTGATTTTGTATCAAACATTGGTGCTAGAATCATCTAAACAAGAGAAGAGAAAAAAATCTTACAACTTTTGTCTCTTAGTTTCTTTTCTTTAACTTCATCTATTTCCTTCCTTCCCAATTTTTACATTTGTTTGTTTCCCTCTTGCAAATTCATTCCTACTTTAGACAAATAAAAATAAAGAACTTGCCAAATTTTCTTGACTTTAGTTCCATTTTTCTTTCATTTATTTATTTCCTTTTTTTATTTCTCAATCTCTTTCTTTTCTTTTATAAATTCTTCCTTCTTTTCAATTAAAAAAAAAAGAACTTTCAATTTTTCTTTATTTCTATCCAGCTTTCCACTTTCTTCCCAATCTTCTACATTCTTTCCTTCTTAAACAAAAAAAAAGTAAAAAAAAAATTCCCTTTTTACAAAGATTCCTTTCTTTGGTACCTTTCCTCTTTTCAGTACATAATTAATCTTTCCTTTTTCTTTTACAAAAAAAAAAACTTGCATTTTTTTTATTGATTGCTTCCCTGCTTCAACTCTCTTTCCATTTGTTTGCTTTCCTTTTTCTCTCATTTCCTTCTTTCCTATTCTCTCTTTTACAACAATAAAAAAAATCATAAAAACATTCCTCTTTTACAGCTTTTTTTCCTGCTTAATTTCTTCCTTTTTATTTCTCTTTCTTCTACCTTTTTTCTTCCATATCCCTTATTCCATCTTTCATACCATACTCCATCACTGTTTCATCACCACAACATCCATCTTCCTCGCAAACTCCTACTGCAAATTTCACAAATTAAAACCCACAACATCCATCTGCCTTTAGTCCTTTGCTTTTTTTTAATTCTGGTTTTAGTCTAGTCGTTTTTCTTTAGTCTAGTTATATTTTTTTTTCTAGTTAGTCTTTTGCTTTTGTTTTATTTTTTTTATTGCTTCCCAAAAAAAGGAGGAAAACAAAGAAATCAGAAATCAAAGGCCCGAGCAAGGATCATAGTCGAGCTCAGCAAACTTGAATCCAAAGGACGAGCAATTGTAAACAGTGGAGTTGAATAATTGTCAAAGTGACTCATATTTTCTGGACAGACCGCCATACCCCATTGTAAAATTTTCTAAACTCTACAGGTGTTCTGCTGCAAAAAAAAAGAAAAAAATATAGACAATTGTTGTAAAAAAATTCTGCAGGGGCAGCGGCTTGAATGTACAATTTTTTTTTCTGCAATTAAATTGTGTGATTTTTGTTATTTCTGCATTTTTTTTAATTCATTCTGTTAAGGGCAATACCCCAATTCACATAAGATGAGGGATTTCATCACCCTTTCCTTAGCCCACAAATTGCATTTCATCGTAGAATCTGATTAATAGTAACGATTAAACGTTGGACTTAAGGGTGTCACGGGCTCATTTAGGGCTTAATTGTATTGTGATAGTTGATTCATTTGGAACGAATTATTTCTTGGTGTCTAGACTACGGCAGAGAAATATCCGTTTATAAATATTACGGTGATTCGTAAATATTATATCGGTTGTTACTCTGAAGGTACTTAAACCTTCGGCTGTATTGCTAGGGTGATTCCTGGTGCACCGATAACTCCTGTCCGTTAACTGGCTGAGAAATCTTTTGATCTAAGTAATCAAACGTGTCACTTTATAATTTTGGGTTAGGAGCCATTAAGGACAGAAAATTTCATTGTAGCTAATTTCTGTGTGTGCATCTAACAACAATGAGTGAAAAAAGTGTTAGCCAACAAAATTCTCCTAAGGGCTCTCGAATCAACCAAAATTTTCCAACCGAGTTGGATCAAAATCGAGTGAATCACAACTTTCCAAACTTTGGGGATAAAAATCAAATAAATCAAAATTTTCAATATCTCAATATCCAAATGGATAGACCCTTGTCTCTTCGTGATCGATGTTATCCGACTAGGACCGTCCAACCCTCTGTCATCGTGTTCCCACCAGCTGAAGGAAACAATTTTGAGCTAAAACATTCTTTTATCCAAGGGGTACCAAAATTTACTGGGTCTGAAAATGCTTATGAATTTCTAAGTGAATTTGAATTCTATGCATCCACAACAAAAATGCAACAATTGTCTAACGAATCGATCAAGCTGAGGCTAATTCCATTTGCACTACTTGAAAGCGCTAAAAGATGGCTAAATTCTCTTCCAAAACATTCCATAAGAAGTTGGGATGAATTTGTCACTGCATTCTTGAAAAAGTTTTTCCCTTTCCATAAAACTCTCAAAATTCGAACCGAAATAAATCAATTTTGTCAAAATGAGGGGGAAACTTTTTCAAAATACTTTGAAAGATTCAACCAACTATTATATAGTTGTCCTCATCATGGAATTCTAAAAGATCACTTATGTCAAATTGCATATGAAGGGCTAAACTATCAGACTAGAACTCAACTAGAATCAATGTGTGGAGGAGACTTTATGTCTAAGACGGCCGATGAAGCTTGGAAATTCTTAGAAAATTATTCTGAAAAGGACATGCAATGGGAATCAATTCGTGTTCCCATTCGTACTTCTACTAGAGGAGTGCATGTCGTGGACCCAAGTCAAATTTCTTTAGAAAATCAAACTCCTCAAGCCAGAGAAGGGTTACCCCACTATTACTCTCAAGACCAAGCCAATGCTATAGCTCAAAATAATCCTTACTCATCCACGTACAATCTTGGTTGGAGGAACCACCCAAATTTTTCTTGGTCAAATCCTAATAATTCGGCAAACCCATCTCACATGCAACCTTTTATTCCAAATACGAATTACCTAGCTCCATCTCCCAATTCTCAGTCCTCTCAATCTGCACCTCAATCCAAACAACCTTATAGGCACCCCAATTTTCAATCATCAACTCAATCTACTCAACCATCACAAGACATTGTGCATTTAGAGAAACAGTTGAACTCTCATGAAGCTAAAATGAACTCGCACGACGCTAAACTTGACCAAATGATGAATATGATGACGCAACTAATGAAAAGTAACGAGAAGGGAAAGTTGCCTAGTCAACACGAGGTGAATCCAAAATATTACTCTCGTACTGTGAATTCTTGTGAGGATGGAAATAATTCGATTAACGTTGTCACCACTTTGAGGTCTAGGAAAATGATTGACAATAATGTTGGCAATCCCGACAACCATTCGATTTCAACCCCAATTGAAAAGCTTGACACTCTTGCGATGGCAACCAATGCCAACTCCTTGGAACCTTATGAAACCCCATCTTCTTTGAATGTTGGCAACCCCAACATCTCTTCTTCTAATGTCGGCAACCCCGATAATATCTCCTCCTCAAATGTTGGCAATCCCAGCATCTCACCTTCTATTCTTGTATCTCAATCACTTTCCACATCGAAACCTTCTTCGTCGAACGATCAAATTTCTGAAAGAGTCTATAAACCAATAGCCCCTTATCCTCACAGACTTAACAATAAGAAGAAGGATGCAAATTTCGAAAAAAATCTTGAAATCTTCAAACAAGTTCGTGTCAATATTCCACTCTTAGACACCATCGAACAAATTCCTCAATATTCCAAGTGTCTGAAAGAACTATGCACCCGAAAACGAGCCACTAATGTTCCTAAAACTGCCTTTCTAACTGCGAATACAAGCTCCATTCTTTCGAATCCTGCCCCAGTCAAGTACAAGGACCCCGGTTGCCCTACAATTGATTGCAAAATAGGAAACATTCACATATCTCGTGCCCTACTTGATCTTGGTGCAAGTGTAAATCTTCTTCCTTACACTGTTTATCGTCAACTTGGATTAGGGGAGATTAAACCAACAAACATGACCCTTCAGTTAGCTGATCGATCTTTTAAAAAACCATTGGGTATAATTGAAGACGTTTTGATTCAAATTGAACAATTTTACTTCCCTGTCGATTTCATAGTTCTAGAAACCGAGCCTGTTTTGAGTCATGGTAGTCAAATTCCATTGATTTTGGGTCGTCCCTTCTTAGCCACCTCGAACGCTATCATAAATTGTAGGAGCGGCCAACTTCGACTATCGTTTGGGCACTTAACCATTGAATTGAATATTTTCCATCAACCTAAATATTATGAAATAGAAGAAGTTGACGTGATTGAAACAGTTGAAGAAGATACATCAGATTTAGCCCTTCAAGAAATTTCTCTTGCCTCAATAAACATATCCACTATGTCTTTTGAAGAAATTTTTGAAGACGAACTTAAACTTTTAAATGACGAGAATGAATATATGGAACATCTCAAAGATAATCGTAATTCCATATCATCAAAAGAAATTGTGGTTAAACGCTCAAATTTATGGGATTTTGATAATCTTCTGCTAAATAACACAAATCATTGTCACAATAAACTCTTCATATGGAAGATTTTGATTTTAGAATCTATTGACATGCCTATGATACCTCACGAGTTTGGAGGTAAGAAACCAACACTCAACATTTTCGATAAGAACAAGTGTGGGGGGAAAAGGAAATTTCATCCTTCACAAACCATTCATCATCTTCGTAGATTTCATCTTGCATATGATTTTCACACGCATATAGTTGCTAAATTGCATTTTATTTTACAAATCATTTTGCATTTAATCCATCTTTGGGTTCTATCTTTCACATTTAGGAAACGTGTTTACAGTGTGGACACTGTTTAGTCGAAGTGTGGGGGGAGTCTGCATTACATCCTTTTATTTTTCTTTAATTTTTTGTTTTCTTTCTTTTCAATTAGGACCATCATGCATTTTAGATCGTAGTAAAATACCATATTTTTTTTTGAAAATACGACTCATTTTAGATTTGATACAACAAAATAAGTTAAGGATTGTTAAGCAGTTGATAGTATTTTTTTTTCTCTCAGCTAAGATCGAATATGGAATATAATGAAAAGTTTAATTTTGAGGGATAATAGTGTAACCGGTACATAGGGAGATTCTTAGGTGATGGCCATGAAATCTATTCTATATTGTAGACTTTGTTTAAATAAGTGGAGGACTTAAAATACTTATATTGGCTTTTCGAATCTTTAAAACTAAGTTGTGTTAAGTTGAATTCGCGTAACTCACTTTTGTGCTTATATTTTCAATAATAATAATAGTAATCCAAGGGTATCTAACATTGCTTGTATATCAAGCGTTGGTGTGCAAACCCGCCAAGCTCTATCCGACATGTTGTTGACAAAGTCAGCGTTGAAATATCTTGGTCTCATTTTATGAGATTGGACACCTAAGGATTACCGACACGTTGTTGACAAAGTCAAAGTCGGCCTGCACAATCCGCCAAGCTCTTTACCCATTCTCCGTTAGTCCGCGAGGCAGTGCATGGGTGGTAAACCTTGGTCTTCTAAGTTAGGTGTATGTACTTAATCATAAATTTTAGAATTTTGTAGAATAAAGAATAAGCGATGATGCTCAAACACTTCTTGACCTTATTGATTTGACTAGCCATACATGAGAAAATAATAATACCACTTTGCAAACTGTGCCAAGCAAACTAAGAATCTATTTCATGTCTGCACTATGTTATCGACCGAACTAACTAGCCAAACAGGAATTTAACATTTGAAAACTTGATTTATATTGAAAATTTGTGACAAGTTGAGGTATCTAAAATAAAATCAACTGACTAGAAATTGTTAACTTAATTTGTTGTACCACTTTCCTGAAACAAGTTGTGTTGTCATTCTTGTTTTTTTTGTTTTTTGTATATAACCATTGCATTCATGTAGTTACATTAGATCCACACATACTGCATTTGGATTTTTTGGGTAGTATCCGCTGAAAACCCTCACGAGACACCACTCGTCCTACTAGGGACACCTAGAGGTTTAACGGCTTGTTGCATACGCTTAATGCAATCGTGTTTCCTACGAAAGTGTGACCTATCTAGTCTAATTTTTCATTTTTGTTTTACTCGAGGACGAGTAAAAGATAAGTGCGGGGGTATTTGATTAGCACAGAAATGTGTTTATTGTTATGCTTATATCTTATCTTTATTGTATATAAATAAATGCTACTTTGGGTATTTTGTGTGTTTTTACAGGTCATTGATTAATTGTCTACTTCATTAAATAAAAGACCACTGAAAAGAAAAAGAAACTACTTTCCCATCTCAACAAGTTTTCAATCACAAAGGAAGCCGTAGCACATTGGTTAAGGCATGGAAATCTGTACAGAAAGACCTGGGTTCGATTCCCATCAAACTCTCTTTTTGCTGAAGAATCGAACGCGTTCACACTGCCTCCCTTGCTTTGAAGAATTTATGGATTGGTGATTTATGGTGTATATATATATTCATATGTATGAATATATGATATACACTAATAAATATTTCAAGAATTGGAAGTATTCTTCATAGATAAATCAAAGGGAATCTTTCATTTTTACTCTCCATAAAGATGAAGATTTGATTAGATAGATGCCAATCATGATGCCAATCAATTTACCAATCAACTTCAAATCTCTTGGAAAATGCCAATCAAATTGCCATATGACCAATCAAAAGAGGAAAGCTGCATGGAATATTTCAAGTTTATCTTATCTCTTTTTGTGAATATATTTTCAAGAGGTTGAGTCATGGCCCATTAGAGGATTAGGGTTTTTCAGTTCACCTATATAAGCACATATATACCCATTGTAACGGGCATCTCCATTATTATGTACTCTCGTTTATTAATAAAAAGTTTTATTAGTTGACTGTCTTTTTCTTTCATAACAAATTGTGTATCTATCCAATTAGTTTTGGTAGAACACATTGTTATTTTCTTTTATTACTGCTTGTTAGCTATTGTCCGTTCGATTAGATTCAACGACAATTCTGCTTTTTAATTCTCTGTTGTTGTTCTAGTTGTTATTTTCTTTTTCTAGTAATTGTTTCTTTTCTTTTCAATTGTTGAATTTGATACTGATTAGATTCAGATTCAGAGTAATTTCAACAACATTAAAAACAACTCCAAACTCTGCCTAACTCGCCCAAGAATAAATAAATAATAATTTTTAATTACACTTCCCTGTGTTCGACCTGTATGCTACACACCTGTATGCTTGCAGAATTTAATTTAAATGTCGCGCTTTTCTGATTCACCTGTCAATCCACGATTGACATGCAATTAAATATTGGGACTAGTGTATGCTAAATATCATCCCAATACCCGTGTGGGGTGCTCTAACAACAACAGTTTATTTAAATAAATCATTGGTTAGTAAATTTAACCAATTATAATTCAGTTGGAATTATCTTCTATTTAATCAATTTTCACTGTTCAAATTTTAAATAAATATTTATAATATAATTTCAACTACCATATTTATGTTAACATTATTTTTAATACGTTCAACGTTTCAACATCACAAACAACATACAATACAGTCAATTTAAATTGTCCATTGTTTTGTGGACGAGGGGAGTGATCTAACATGCACCGTATACAGTTTATAATGATTAAATGGATATCATCTAAACTGGCAATTCTATATATTTTTTAGTTATGAAAATAAATAAAAAACTGTGCAGAGTTTTTAGTGAGGAGTTCTCACCTTTGGTTTCCACTCCTCCATTCTTTAATTTAGCGGTTTGGATATGCTTCAGCGCGTTGTATTCTTCACCGTGATTCCAACGTAATCTATTTCACGAAGTTTATATTAAAAATCATATTTTTATATCGCTATATATATATATATATTAATAAACACATTTTTACAATGTTGTTTATATTTTATATTTTTAAAACCCATGTTATTTGTATTGTAAAAATCATATTTTTAATGCATGTAAAAATCATATTTTTATCCATTCTATTTTATTTTAAAAACAATGCACATTTTTTTTTAAACAATGTATATTTATTATTAAAAATCATGCTTTTAATTTAAAAAAATATTTCATAATAAGAATCACATTTTAATCACAATGTTATTTATGTAAACATTCTATTTTTAAAACAATTATATATATGTAAGAATTCTATTTTATTTTTATTTTTAAAACAATGGTATTTCATTTTTAAAAAATCTATTTTTAAAATAGTGACATTTTTATTTTTAAAACAAAGACATTTTTATTTTTAAAACAAAGTTATAAATTAAAGATCAGGTTTTTAAAACAAGGTATTTCATAAAAAAAATCAATTACTATTTCAGTTTCAGTTCTGGTCTGCTCCACGTTGTAGTGCTTCCCAAGACGATTCCAACGGATCTGAGATTGTCCAATTCTGTATTCATTTGAATAAGATATGACTGTTTTATATGTTAATTACATCGTTAATTAATTAATTAAATTAATTAAATTATAATAACGTTTATTAAAGCGCTACCTTTCTTAATTGCCATTTCAGGACGTGTTCTTCTTCGTTCATTACTCTTCCAGGAAAAACGAAGCACGCTCGCCAGCAATCCTCGATCTCGCAGCGCCCTACAGGTGGTCGGAATCACATCAGACACCGCCACGTCGACGGCTTTTGTCACCTCCTCCTTCACCGGTGGTATCATCCCACTCGTGCGCGCCTATCCCCCAAAAACTGACCTCGAACGCAGTGAATTTGGGAGAGAAATTTGGCCTCTACGAACCCTTATACTCGATCACTACCGTCAGCCCTCGAGATCTCGATCTCCTCTATCGTTTTTGCTTTGAGAGTTGGTAGAATTACTGAATCGATGTCATGAATTTGGAGAAAGAAAATCGATCAAATTCAGCCATTGGTTTCATAGGCGGCGGCTATATATGAGGATTACGGTTTGGTATTTCTAGAGTATTTATAATAAAATTATTATTTATTTTTAATTCAATTTTAATTGAAAAATTACGGTTTAATGCCACTTACTCCAAATCAAACCCAACGAGTGTCGCCCCCAACCAAATACCCTCATTTCGGACACAATGGGATATGTTGCGTAAGCCAATTCGACTATTTTAGTCAGTTTTTCTCAAAATTAAAATATAAATCAATATATATTTAATTTTAACGTACATTTTAATTTACCAGGGCCACACACTGACTCCAAAAATTCCCAAAAAAATATAGCTATGTTTTGACGATACGGTCCTATCAAAATTAATTTCGTTGAATTTGGAGACCGTTTGAAAAATGGTCATTTTCTAGTCGATCCAATTTGACTGAAATTGACAAAACATGTTTTCTTTTGCCGCGCTCACATATTAATTCCGAAAATTATGAAAATTGGAATCAAGCGATAATTTGACATTCCAGATCCAACCAAAGTGGTTTCGTCGAAAACGGAGGTCGTTTGCAAAATATTTATTTTTAAGGGCTAAATTTTATATTAAAAAATATATAAATTCTACAATGACTTTTCTGAATTTTAAATTGGACGTAACTTTCAATTCCCATTATGAAATCTGGATTTTTCACATTCCTTGGAAAGATATTTTCAAACAAATTCAAATATTTTTAGTTTTACTGAAATTCGATTTATTTTGAATCCTGTACATTCAGTCAAAGTTCAAATTCAAAATTTCAAACTACCACGCTATTTCTTACTCCTTTTATAATTAAAATAAACTTATTCGTTCTAACTTCGATTTAAATAAATTTTTTGGTCGTTATTATTTAAAATAAATTATTTTAAATATTAAAATCCATTAAAATTGCTAAAATAAAAATTTTAAATTGGTTCGGAATTTTCGGGTTGTTACAATCTCCCCCACTTAAAATCTTTTCGTCCTCGAAAAGGAACGGAGCTGAAAGTTGTTTAACTAACCAACTCAACTTTCAATTCTAATAAATTTCAATTCAGTTTAATATTAAATTCGATTTAGCTAAATTTATCATTCTTTTATATATTGGTTAAATTAATTATCATTCCAATATTTTAATTAGTTAAACTAATTATCAAACATCACAACTAGCAATCAATTAGGTGATTAACCTTTTATATATATATATATATATAACTTTTATATATAGTCAAAAATCATATTTTTAGTGCAAATCACACCAATAAACTATAACTAAGTTTTGATTCTCACACCAGTCAATTAGTAATATATAGATATCCCACTTTCGATACTCGAACATAAACACTGATGACGCTAGCAATCATCAGAATCATCTCCGGGCGACTAGAGTGTGATTCTTTATCTATCCAGTATATTAAAACTTCGATTATACGTTAATTACACGTATATTCAAAATCTTTATATGCTCGATTGTCCAAATTAAAATAAAATAATATACTAAAATACGTATAATATGATATAATTTTCAAAATAAATTTATTTTCATTTTTATTTAAAAATTAATACTCTTCACACTCGTTCTAGGATACTACTGATCCTATCTCTAACGAGCCATTCTTATTGGATATTACTAATCCAATCTCTGATGAATTCTTTTGTTCGGTTCTAATGTATCTTGTTCTCGAGCTCTGTAAACCAAAGCTCTGATACCAAATGAAACGACCCAAACTTCCCTGTAAAGGAAAGCCTAGATTGCTTTGAGAACAACACTCATCAGAACATAAACAGAAGAACATTTCATTGCTAATACAACAATTACATCAGAGTACAAGAATATTCCAGAGTATGAATAAATAATGTACTATGGAAATACAATATCAGAGATTTAAATTACATTTGAATAGCAGCGAAAAAATAATACAAAACACAACTGAAAGAAATACACGGATACAGAGCTTTCTGAATACAGCTTCAGCTGTAAATCAGGATCCTGTGATTATAATATCTGCAAAACCAAACTACTCGCTGCCCGTATGGAAAACAGGGGCACCCAGAGTTTAGGTTAAAACAATAAACTCCAGGTCAGTCAAGGGACTGGTGTGAAAACTAAAAATAGTTATTAACTTGATTTTAAAGTTAGGTAAATCATGGGACCATACCGTATAACACGGAACGGGTTTACTCCACACGATCTTAGTTTAAAATAAAGAAACGCAATGCTTTTTGGAAAAATGAAGCTATTATAAGACTCAGGTCCCATCACACAATGCAACGCAAGCCGGAGGATAGAGTTTTCCCTTATAATAGCCAAACGTGCTTGATACGTATAAAACAAATCATTTTGATATTATTATAAGTGCATAGTGTTTAAAAACAACTTCAAATATAAATGTATCAATCATAGACGACATGGGTACCATATATCATGTCGCCAAACTAGTTCTACAATCAAAATCGCATGATGTCATATTGGAAGTTAGATTTTCATCTATGAACCAAGGCAAGGGATCATCCTTACCGAATTCGAGACACTCTAGCCCGTGTCTCAGGGTATAGCCGCAAGTGCACCTAGAAGTGCCAGGGCGTTTCCACAAATATGTTAGTGGATTAGTTATGCCTGAGAAATACGTTTCCCTGCCCTATGGGGCATAAAATATGAGCCACTAGGGATTCAATATCTGAGGCGCCTCATTCCATCATCCACATAAGTAAAAATGTCTGGGCTCCATATCATGACACCACTTTTAGCTAGAAAGAAACGCATGTCCTCCCTAGGGTCCTTCTCCCGTTTCTGGTTCACACTGGGGTGTGAGGCTCGCTAAGTATCGTTATACACAAAGCTATGCCTAAATAAGTTGTGCTTTGATCATCATCCACAAGGCTTTGCTTTTCAACAAAAGCCTTGATCATTTACATCTTAGCATGCCATATTGTCAGTCCATACCATACCATTGATTTCTGCCAATATATAACCTCTAAGCTCGTATGTCTTAAAGAAGGGTGTTAAGAAAGAGAATAAATTCTCCGCCACCAAACAGATATATATTTAGCAGAGATCAACGAATACAACATAAAGGAATACAACGTCAGACATAGCAACCATTTACAAGTCCGTTATAGGTCTGAATGAAACCGGAGGCACCTTATTCCTCGTCCCATATGTCCAATACAGGATAGAGGCCCTGGTCGATCTCCAAGTACGTTTGGATGATCACCACTTATTACCTTGTCTTGGGTGTATAGCCCAATCTAGACATCAGTAATCATCCAAATGATGTGAAGAACTCCGGTCTTCAACCACCGTCTTCATAGCCGACTTCAATCGTTGTAGTAATTATTCAGAATGGGTTAAACCCGGTCTTTCCGAATAATACGCGTAATTTACAATCAAGTGCTATAAAAACACACCATACGCCTTATTCCAATTTAGAATATTCTTTTAATAAAATATTCATATTATTAGGAAAAGGTTCCCATTAATTTTATCAAAGATATTCTTTAATCTTCCTATTTGATATCAATTCCGAAGATATTATTTTATCCTTTATCAATTTTACCAAATTAAGGTTTATAAAACTAGTCGGGATTATCGTGTCTTACCGAAGTAATCATTTATTATTCATTATCCCAATCCCAACCTGTTCATCCCATAGGGAAAAACTAGTAGCACCCCATATCTAACACCCGCGGTGTTATCGGTAAAATTAATTACCATTTCACGTTCAAATCTTAATTAAAGATTTTACTATCGCCTAGAGTAAAACTGGTGGTACTCCATTCTCGATCATTTCAAGAATTCAATTAATTTAATTATCTTCTTCGCATTTTAATCTAATCATAAATTCATTAAAACTCTAGTTTAGTTTTAATGTCAAAAATCATTACTTACTAATTATTCAAATTTAAGAAATTTATCTTATCTTTAACTGGGTTAATGAACCAATTCTTTTGAAACACCATTCACGATAAACCCAAATCATCTTCCATTAAATATGGAATCTTCATAGAAATCAGATCAATATATAATCAATATAAATTTCGTATCAGACTAATAATATAAATGGAATAACGGCAAGGCCTTTTCAAATTCCATATATAGTAACGGTCTTCATTCACATAAGCTCATCTCGATTATTATTAAATCGAATTCCATTTAATTCCAATTTAATATATTAAATTGGAAAACTTTACTTTGGAAAATTTTCCATTTAAATCTTAATAAAGGATTATAATTTCCATGTAAATCTTAATAACAAGATTTATAAATTCCATTTAAATCTTAAACAAAGAGTTATAAATTCCAAATTATATTTCACTGTTAATTGGTATTAAAGAACAAATGTCGTTTAAAACATAGTTCACGATAAACCCACAATCAACTTTTATTTCAATTCTAATTAATTAATTAGTAAACTTCTCTAAATTTTAATTGAAAGATTTATTCTTTTCACACGGGGTTTAGGAACAGTGTTACATAAGACACCATTCACGACAAATCCAAAATTCAATTTATTTTATTTAATTCCAAATAAATATTAATTGATTAGAAAACTCCACTAAATCTTGATTAAAAATTTGTTTTAGTTAAAAACTAGTTAATTTTGATAAAAATATATTTTTATCATTTCAAATAAGGAAGTTTTCATCCAAAATCTTTCCAAATTATTAATTATGATTTTACATATTTTTTCCATATTTTTAATAATTTTATTAAGGCCTGTACAGTCGGTTTCCAATAACGGCCACCGAATTGCATCCATAACGACATTTTTCAAATTTGATTTGGACATAATTCCAAATCCAACCGTTAGATTTCAAACTTCTTATATTCAATGGAAAGCTCGAACCCAACGGTTCTGGATTTAGGAGAATCTGACAGTCGGATCTCCCATTACATCAATTTGAAGTTAATGGTCGAAATTCGCGAACGGTCACTGCGCGACGCGTTCTATTCAGACCATTAAATATATATAATATATATATTATATATTTCGTCGATTTCCATTTAAGTGTATTTATAAAATACTTATAAATTCATTTTAAAACGATTCCAACTTCTTTTTCAATTTTAAATAAAAATTGAGTATTATATATCTTTTTCATATTAACATGATAATATTTTCAAAATATTAAATTTTGAAATTACTTCGTTTCGATATTCATTATAAAATGAATAAAATCGTTCGATAAAAAGGGCGTTTGACCACATAACTATCTTTGTTGTTCCAAAAATTTGATTCAACACATGAATATTTTATATAGTTTATATATTAAATAAAAATGACATTTTTATTGTTTAAGCATTTTATGCAATACATAAATATTTTATTTACTTCATTAACATGTTAAAAATAATATTTTTATCTAACAAAAATATTTTAACATATGATTTTTTTCATTTTCATTAACATATTAAAGATGACATTTTTAATGTACAAAAATATAATCCAACAAATGATTATTTTATTTCTTTAACATGTTAAAGGTAACATTTTTAATGTAAAAAAATATAATTTAACAAATGATTATTTTATTTTCATTAACATGTTAAAGATGACATTTTTAAAGTACAAAAATGTATTTTAACACATGATTCTTTTATACTTTATACATACAATAAAAATGTGATTTTTATTGTTACAACATTTTATTTTAAAATATTCTTTATTTCCAAAGATTCTTTATTTTAAAAATATTCTTTACATTAATATGTTCTTTTTATTAAAATGTCCCTTTTCATTAAAATGTCTTTTTTTACATTAAAATTTCTTTTTACACTTAATGGTCTTATTTTACACTAAAATGCCTTTTTACATTTAAAATGTCTTTTTCATTTAAAATGTCCTTTTCATTTGAAATGTCTTTTTCATTTAAAATGTCCTTTTCATTTAGAATGTCATGTTCATTTAAAATATCTTTTTATACTAAAATGATCTTTTATTCTAAAATGATATTTTATTCTAGAATAATATTTTATTCTAAAATGATATTTTATTCTAGAATAATATTTTATTCTAAAATGATATTTTATTCTACATTATTAATAAAACATTATTTATTTCTGAATAGGAATGCGACTCAATCAATTACCATATAATTTTAGTTATATGGATTTCACACACCGCATGTATTCAACAATAATGATAAATAATCATTAAACTGTCCATTCACATCCAAAGTGAAATTTACAACTGTGTGAGCATTAAAATAAATAAATAACGCTCATCACAGCTCGTCAATCCATTGATTGACATACAATTAAATATTGGGACTAGTGTACGCTAAATATCATTCCAATACCCGTGTGGGGTTTTCAAACAACAACAGTTTATTTAAATAAATCATTGGTTAATAAATTTAACCAATTCTAGTTTAGTTTGAATTATTTTCTATTTAATCAATTTCCACTGTTCAAATTATACATAAATATTTATAATCTAATTTCAACTACCATATTTATGTTAACATTATTTTTAATACGTTCAACATTTCAACATCACAAACAACATACAATACAGTCAATTTAAATTGTCCATGTTTTGTGGACGAGGGGAGTGATCTAACAAGCAACGTATACAGTTTATAATAATTAAACTGATAAAAATCTAAACTGACATTTCTATATATTTTTCAGTTATGAAAATAAATAAATAACTGTGCAGAATTTTTAGTAAGGAGCTCTCACCTTTGGTTTCCACTCCGCCATTCTTTAATTTAACGGTTTGGATTTGCTTCAGCACGTTGTATTCTTCACCTTGATTCCAACGTAATCAGTTTCACGCAGTTTATATTAAAAATCAGATTTTTATATCGCTATATATATTAATAAAAATAACATTTTTACAATGCTGTTTATATTTTTAAAAAAAACCCACGTTATTTATATTGTAAAAATCATATTTTTAATGCATGTAAAAATGATATTTTTATCCATGCTATTTTATTTTAAAAACAATGCATACATATATTTTTTAAAAAAATGTGTATATATATATATTATTAAAAATTCATGCTTACATATTATTAAAAATCAAGATTTTAGTTTAAAAAAATATATTTCTTAATAAGAATCACATTTAAATCACAATGTTATTTATGTAAACATTCTATTTTTAAAACAATTATATATATGTAAGAATTCTATTTTATTTTTATTTTTAAAACAAAGACATTTTTATTTTTAAAACAAAGTTATAAATTAAAGATCAGATTTTTAAAACAAGGTATTTCATAAAAAATAATTCAACTACTGTTTTAGTTTCTGTTCGGGTCTGCTCCACGTTGTAGTGCTTCCCAAGACGATTCCAACGGATCTGAGATTGTCCAATTCTGTATTCATTTGAATAAGATATGATCGTTTTATATGTTAATTACATTGTTAAGTAATTAATTAAATTAATTAAATTATAATAATATTTATTAAAGCGCTACCTTCCTTAACTACCATTTCAGGCCGTCTTCTTCTTCGTTCGTTACTCTTCCAGGAAAACCGAAGCACGCTCGCCCTCAATCCTCGATCTCGCAGTGCCCTACAGGTGGTCAGAATCTCATCAGACACCGCCACGTCGATGGCATTGGTCACCTCCTCCTTCGCTGGTGGTATCATCCCACTCGCGTGCGCCTATCCCCCAAGAATTGACCTCGAACGCAGTGAATTTGGGAGAGAAATTTAGCCTCCACGAACCCTTATACTCGATCACCACCGTTAGTCCTCGAGATCTCAATCTCCTCTATCGTTTTTGCTTTGAGAGTTGGTGGAATTACTGAATCGATGTCATGAATTTGGAGAAAGAAAATCATACTTGACAACTTATTCGTTGTTTAAAACATATGATCATCCTTTATAAAATCTTGTGTCTAAAATTAGTTCATCTCATTTGTAACAAATATTACAAAACGCATTTACAAACCACTAACTTTATTTACTAACACGATTCCATTTCCAAAACTTTGAATTTACATTTGCAAAATCTTTTGTAAATTAATTACAACAACTTACCCTTTCATTTTTCATTTTCATATTTTTACTGCATTTAGAAATCCCATTTTAATTCATTTTCGAGAACTAATATTCATTGTTGTTATTCAAGTCTTTAACTTTATTTAAATTCCTACCTTCAGTTACCATTCCAAACAACGGAATATCACATTCCGAATCTCAGAATAAAACTCACTTCCATTTATTTAACTCAATCCCATTTATAAATCTCAGTCCTATTTATAAATCACAATTATAAATTTATATTCATATTTTCAATTACGACTTCATTTCAAAATCTGAAATCTCATTTCCAAATCAACATTCATATCCAAATCCATCGATTTGTTAATCTTATTCACGAAACGTCATTTAATCGCATTTCATATATTTTACAACCACGTCTGTTAAAGACGATCATTTATTATAAAAACATTACTCCTGAATCTCTTTTATACATGCTCGTATATCCACGATTTAGTTATTTCATTTTGATATTTTGGAAGCCATTTAAACTTCCTTTACGGCCGTTAGGCCCTTACAAAACCATTTCAACATTTAAAAAGCCACCGCAATAAATTTATATTATTTTAAAACATTTATTCAATAATATCTTGCATCTCTATTAGTAATATTTATATATTTATAAAAATTGTAAATTTTACTTCGACAATCATCTTTACAACCAAAATCATATTTCAAATCCATACAAAAATATATTTATATCTTTGAAACCACTCGAAATACATTTAGCATCGATTTTGAAAAATCGTTTCTTTTAATTGATGGTACTAAAGAGGCAAATGACTACTGCAGTATCAAACCGTGAAATATAAACTAATTCCACATTCCATAACAAACAATATAATCATATTGATAAATGTTATCAATATTAAAGGGGAATCTAGTTGGATTTCTCCAATCTGCCAGTCCTGCAAAACAATGGGTTACCATAGTTGTGACGACCCAGAATTTCGACATTCGAAAATAGACATTTAATACCTATTTTTATTCAAATATCGCAGATTCAAATGTCAGATTCCTAGTTGTCTCGGGATATAACACAATAGAACAATCACAATGAAACAAAACAACTTCTCATTTATTTAACATGAGATTATATCAGAGTTTACAACAGATACATCATTAAGGTGCAACACTATTTACAATAACAAAATAACACAGAAGCAGCGGGAACAACTAATCAAGGTGAATCCAAAACCAAACTTCATCTTCAACAGGATAACTCCAAATCACTGATGCCCACAAAAACCAAACGCTCCACAGAAACAGCTAAAGACGCACCACGGTAACAGCAACTCCAAAAAAACTAAGACACACTAGAAAAAGGCTCCAAGATGCATGGTCCAAACACGGCTACTAAACCTGACACTAGGCTGCCCGTGTGGAAAACTATGGGCACCTAGATTTTGTGGGGAAACAAATAAACTCCAGGTCATTCATGGGACTGGTGTGAGAACTCAATATATATTTGTTACATGCAATAAAATTCACAATGCTTTTTAGAAAATGAAACTAACATAAGGTCCCACGGCACACACACAAAGTAAACGCACACATGAGCGAGGTTTCGCCTTATGATAGTCAAACATGCTTGATACGCCGAAACCATTTTCCATATTATTATTAGTGCATAGTGTGAAAACAATTTCGCAAATAAATTTATCAATCTTAGCCAACATAATGCCTAACCCCACTATGCTAACACATTCCTGCTGGTAACGAGTAGGCTATACAAATGAAATCGTAAAAGCTCGTAGTGGATAATGAATTCCCAACAAATGACCAGGCAAAGGAACTTCCTTACCGAACCAATGGGTACGCCTCTAGAGGGACGCCCCGAGAACCAAATTGGGCTCTCTGACAACACAAGGCCGGGTTACCCCTTAACTGGGTAACTTAGAGCATGCCTGAGTATATAACTTCTCGGTCGTTACCAACCTTTGAACTAAGGCCTCGCAACATCAACATCCATATAAATAGAAGTTATCCACATAGGTTAATACCTGGGCTCCATACCATAGTACACCTTTTATCTAGAAGGAAATGACTACCCTTAACCACGCTGCATCTTTCTAGTTTTAGCCATTTACCGGGTTGTGAGGCTTGCCGAGGTCACGATATACACAAAGCTACGCTTAAATAAGCCATGCTTTGATCATCCATAGCTCACCACATAACTTAAGTATGCCACATCGTCCATTAACAACGCATCACTGATTTCTATCAATATCTAACCTCTAAGCTCATACATCTTAGAGAAGGGTGTTAAGGAAGAGAATAAATTCTCCGCCACCAAGCAGATATATATTTAATAGAGATCACTGTTATGCAGTTAATTACAATGTCAGACACACAATCCATACAAGCCTGTTCAAGGTCTGAACGAAACCACAAATCCGGAATTCCTTCACATATGTTTGGGCTTCTAGCCACTTAGTTGATATAAAATCCATCTACAAATGGTAGCTACCCATTTGAGATATTCAGCAAGTCGTCCTTACGATATGAAGGGTCCCGGTCTTCAATATCATCTTTAATGCCTTCAATTTCTCCACAACATCGTATTATTACTTGGAATGGTTTTCAGACATGAATCCAATCCTGGTCTTTCCAAATAATAAATGCAACTTTAAAACCATGTGGGTATATAGGACCAAATCAAGTCTCAACTCATACTTCATGTTTGCAAACTCAAATTATAGTTCAAAATACTTTATTACCTGTTAGAAATCATTTACTATGGTTTGGAAAAGATATATAAAGCTTTATCACTTAAAACTCAATATTTAACTAACTACATTACAAAAGCATTTCAAAATACTAATGTTGGCTAGTTTAAGTAAAATGACTTTTGTTTTGTCCAAAACTTCATGATTTTACCATAAATCATTGTTAAATAAGTAATTATGATTTAATAATTTTTTTTCGATATTTTTAAATAATTTATAGTAGCCATTTTATAATTATAATTAACTAACTCCATTTATAGCGACCTTTTCTAAATTATTTTAAACATAACTTGAAAATTATAAGTCGAAATTAAAATCTTCTTTCACTCATTTGAAAGCTGTTGTTGATGAAAATCAAACGTTTATCGTTCCGTGGAAATCTGATTTATGTTGCAAAAGTTATAAGCGTTTAAAGTTTTTAACAAAAGTACGCTAAATTGTTCTATAAATTCAAATAGTTTCAAATTAAATTTCAAATTAAAATTTTGAATTAACCGTCCCGTCCGTCGGATCAGTTAGGGATAGCCAGAGAGAGCAGGAAACTATATTTTCCAAACTCAAGCCTAGACACCATCCTCTCTGTCATCCTAGAATGTTCCGGAATTTATTTTGACAAACTCTATTTTTGACCATAATATAAATTCCTTCAAAACAATTTAGAAAACCATTTTCAATTTTCAAATTGAATAAAATATTAATGTACAATATCAACTTGGTCCGAGATTTATTTAATATCCATATAAATCCACATATGTGTGTATAACAAGTATAATGCACATATTATCACTACTAACAACCACGAAGCGTCCATTCATCCATCACACGAGCATATATGGGTGTGTGTGTGTGTGTGTATATATATATAACAGTATATGTACAAGCATTTTCAACTAAACGCTTATATTGCAATAATTACTAACTAACCATATCATCGGTAACAATTCACATAGCATAAAAAGTGAACAAATATAAGTGTTGAGTTCTCACCTTGGGGCTCCACTCCACCAATCTTTGTTGTAGGTCCACTAGACCGACTATAGCTATCCCGGACCAAGAGAATTTCCTTGCCGACTCTTTATAAACTAAAATAATTATTAAGCTTCTTTTTCTTTTCCTTTTTAAGAGGAGGAAAGGTCAGAATTTTGGAGGAGGAGGAGGAGGAGGCAACTATGGCCGAATTTAGGGAGAAGGATGGAGTAGAACAAGGAGAGGAATGAGGAAGAAAGGCTTAGGAAGTAATGGATTTAAGATAAAGAAGGAGGAGAAATGGAAGAGAAGAGTGGAATGGTGTTTAAGGGAGGAAAGGAGGTATATTTATACATGGAATGGAAGAATATGGTAATGACACCTCTTAGGACATGTGTAAATCATGCACGGAATATTGCAAGCAAAATTAAAAGTGTCTTAATGTTTGTAATAATGAGAAGGGAGGTTCTTTTAGTAGAATTTTCCTTAAAACATTATGGAAACTAAGAGCAATGCTTAATTCTAGTGTTACTAATTCATGTTATCATTGACAAATCCGATCAAATGACAAATAGTATTAACAAATCACAACCTTAATAATCATTGCCATATATAAAATTTATCATTTAACTCGTCAAAATTTTTGGACCGTCACATTCACCCCCGCTTAAGAAAGTTTCATCCTTGAAACTGCATATGAAGGGAATAATCTAAGAAAATAAATAAAGAAACAGGCTTACCTAAGGGTCGGAGTCATCTTGAATATCGACTGTACAGTTCAGGTAGAATTTCTGCATAATCTCTTCAATTTCCCAAGTACAATCTTTGGGATCACTGCTCTATTGCATTTTAACTAGCTTAACCTTCTTGTTCCTTGGCCTCTTTTTATCTCGATTGATGATCTTTATGAAGTCTCTTTTAACGACATGATTAAGTGTAATTTCTAGATCCTGTTGAGCGGCATCTTCCACAATCTAATCAGGGTCATGAACATACTTTCTCAAATTTGATATGTGGAAAACATTATGCACACCTGAGAGCCATTTGGGTAACTGAACCTTATATGCCAGTGGTCCAATCAGATCCACCTTCCTAGGCCGTTTTTATCCTCTACCTAATCAGATCCACCTTCTCTATGGCCTTTCTGTTCATATCAAGTCCTAGAACAATTTTAGCTCCAGACTCAATCCAATAAACTGGTGACTTACTTGGTCATCCATACAATGCTTCAAAAGGTGCCATCTTAATACTTACCTGATAACTGTTGTTATCTGAGAACTCAACTATTAGTAAATATTTTTCCCATGAAAACCTCTATAATTGAGAACACATGCTTGCAATAAAGATTCCAAAATTCTGTTAACTCCTTTTGTTTGTCCGTCTGATTGTGGGTGATAAGCAATACTAAAATTTAACTTGTTTCCAAAGCATCTTGAAAAGCTTCCCAAAAACGACTGCTGAAAAGAGGATCGCAATCACTCTCGATGCTGCTTGGTGTCCCATGCAATCGAACGATTTCCTTGATATACAATTCTGCCAAACTTGCTGCAGTTCTAGATGACCTTACTGGGATAAAATGTGCACTTTTAGTTAGATGATCCACAATAACCCAGGTTCCCTCATTCTCTTTGTGAGTGCGAGGTAAACCATTGAAACTTGATCTCACTTCCATTTTGGTATTTCCAAAGGCTGAAGTAATCCTGGAGTCTTCTGCTGATCACTCTTTATTTACTGACATGTAGTACATTGGCTAACATAGATAGATATGGCCCTTTTAATCGACTTCCACCAAAATGTACGTTTAACATTACGATACATCTTATTAACTCCTGGATGGATGCTTAATTTGGACTTATAGCACTCATCCAACCTCTCCTGCTTAAGTTCTTTACCATTGGGCACACATTTCTTCCTATTAATCTTATGATGCCTTTATCATTGATTTCAAACTCAAATTTTCACCTTCCTGAATTTTTTTAGAAATTTCTTATAGAAATTTGTCCTTCTTTTTCTCGCGGGCAATCTTCTCTAGAAGAGTCGGAGTGATAATAAGATAGGAAAGAACAACATACTTTCGACTTAGAGCATCTGCAACAACGTTGGCTTTCCTAGGGGTATACTGAATATCTAGATCGTAAGATGCTAGAAATTCCAACCATCGTTGCTGCCTTAAACTCAAGTCTTTCAGAGTAAGCAGATACTTCAAGGGCTTGTGATCAGTGAATAATTCAATTTTTTCTCCAAGCAGGTAATGTCTCCAAAATTTTAAAGCAAGTATTACTGCAAGTAGCTCAACGTCATGAGTCGGATAATTATTTTCATGTGGTCTCAGTTTTCTGCTTGCATAATCAATCACTCTTCCTTCTTGCATTAAAACGGCACCAACTCCTTCTTTACAAGCATCACATAAATGAATAATCCTTTATTTCCATTGATAATAGCCAGAACCGGGGCAGTGGTCAGTCTCTTCTTTAACTCATTAAAAGCTTCTTCACAGTTAGGATACCAAACAAATTTGTCATTCTTCATGGTCAACTTTGTCAAGGGAGAAAGGCTATCTTTGAGAAATCTTGGACGAATCAACGGTAATATCCTGCTAATCCTAAGAAACTTCTAACTTCCTTTGGAGTCGTTAGTTGCTTCCAATCCAAAATAGCAGAAATCGTTCTGGGATCTACTGAGATTCCTTCTTGAGATACGATATGCCCAAGAAATTTTACTTCTTTTTTCCAAAAATGATATTTGGAAATTTTAGCTTTAAACGCATTTCTCCTTAATATCTCCAGGGCAATCCTAAAATGCTCAACGTGTTCTTCCTCGGTTTTTGAATAGATAAGGATGTCATCAATGAAGACTAACACAAATTTATTCAATATCTCACGGAATACTCAAGTCATTAAGTCCACAAAATAGTCTGGGGCGTTTGTCAATCCGAATGGCATAACTAACCATTCGTAAAAAGTGTCAGGTCCACGAAAAGCAGTCAAATGAATACAATCCTCAGCAATTCTGAGTTAGTGAAAACAAAAGGCTAAATCCATTTTTGAAAAAAATTGGGTACCACTTAACTGGTCAAATAAGTCATCTATTCATGGCAATGGTTACTTGTTCTTAAGGGTTTGTTTATTAAGGTCTCTATAGTCTACGCACAATCGCAAGGAACCGTCATACTTTGCTACAAATACAACAGCTGACCCCCAATGAGAATGGCTGGGTCGAATAAATACTTTTATTAAAATATCTTAGATTTGCTTGCTCGGTTCTTCTCTTTCTTTCGGAGCCATTCTTCGACTTGTATGAACAACAGGTCGGGCATTAGGTACTAGGTCAATTCTAAACTCAATTTCTCGGCATAGAGGAAGGCTATTAACTTCTTCAGATACATCAAGAAAATCTCTAACGACGGGTATAATTTTTATGTTGGTATCAGGGTAACTTAAAATATACATCAAGCTATCTCTTTTTGGGCTAGGGTCAACACAAGATATTTCAACAGAATTTCCAAGACTTGTCTTTACCAGAGCTTTCCTATCTACACAATCTAGTTTAGCTTCATATTTATTTAACCATTCCATTCCAAGTATGGTTTCAAATTCATCGAAGTGAAGAATGAATAAGTTAAAAGGGAATTCATAGTGTGAATAGGTGATAGGAACATTTTTGCAATACAAACACAAGCTAGTAGAACCTCCTACTGGATTACTTACACATAAAGGTTCGTCAACAAATTTGGGTTTAAGTTTCAATTTTTCTATGAGTGGTTTTGAGATAAAACTACGTGAAGCACCAGTGTTAAATAGAACTCGGACTAATTTATCAGAAATAAAAATATTACCTTCTAAAACATCCTTCCCTTTATCATTCTTCGAAGTCGAAGGCTCATCCTCGATTGCATAAACCTTTGCCACATCAGCTTTCTTCGTTATGGGACAATCTTTAATCATATGACCGGGCTTATGGCAGTGATAACATTCTGGGAGCCCTTGGTTTGGCTTCATTGACTTCTTTGGCTTCTTACAGTCGTGGGAATAATGACCTTTCTCTTGGAAATTGTAGCAGAGAACATCCTTAAGATGATCTTCCTTCGTTCTTTTCTTCTCAGCCTTTTGTTCAGGCTTCTTCCCCTTGAACTTTCTCTTCTTCTAATTGTTACTACCATTACCTTCCTAAACTTCAGTACCCATTTGCTTATCAGTGTAGCATATCTATACCCCATGTCTACCAAGTCAACGAAGGATTGTTTGATATGCGCAGTCATCCTCTCACGGTACTTCATTGCCATCCCCTTAATAAATCTTTCATTTTTCTTTAATGGGGTGTCTATCAACTCAGGTCCAAAGTGAGAAAGCTCATTAAACTTATTTAAATACTCCTCGAAAGACATATCACCTTGCTTGAGATTCATAAATTCCTCGTATATCCAGAAAATCCCTGCCGAAGGCATTTAACGTTCTTCGAAAACTTCTTTGAAATCCTTCCATGAAAAGTCGTCTTCTGATTTCCCTTGGACGATAGTCTCCTACCATGCAACAGCTCCTTCCTATAATTACCCTGTAGCTAACAACCTCTTTTGATTATCTTCTAGATTAGGTCCTCTGAAAATCTTATCGCATGCGTTAATCTAGGCTTGAGCTTCCATGACATCATCAGATCCTTTAAATGGTTTCCTGCCCAATTTTGCGTAATTCTTGTTCAGAACTGGAAGACTGGTTTGGGTCGGGTCTTGAATCGTAGTCTCATTAACTGCGGTAACATTATGAACGTTGGTAGTGGTACTGCATCCTCCTCGACGTTTGCCTCTATAGCTCATTTTCTACTATCTGGATATAGTATGAAAATGCTGTTAGACATACAGACGAATTACCTTAGGAGTTATGAAACAGTTAAACTCTTTGCATTTCATTGGATTCTACTCATTCTAGGGTATTATTACCCCATCTCTAATGACTTATCTAATGAGTTATACCCCAAAGATCTGTATAAATCAAAGCTCTGATACCAACTACAATGAACCGGAATTTTGACCTTCGAAAATCGACATTTAATACCTATTGTATTCAAATATCGCAGATTTAAATGTCGGATTCCTAGTTATCTGGGGATATAACACAATAAAACAATCACAATGAAACAAAATAACTTCTTGTTTATATAACATGAGATTATACTAGAGTTTACAACAGATACATCGTTAAGGTGCAACACTATTACAATAACAAGATAACACAGAAGCTGCAGAAACAACTAATCAAAGTGAATCCAAAACCAAACTACATCTTCACCTGAATAGCTCCAAATCACTGATGCCCAGAAAAACCAAACGCTCCACAGAAATAGCTAAAGATGCTCCATGGAAATAGCCACTCCACCAAAGCAAAGACACACTAGAAAAAGGCTCCAAGATGTAGGGTCTAAACACAGCTACTAAACCTGACACTAGGCTGCCCGTATGGGCACCTAAAGTTTTGTGGGAAAACAAATAAACTCCAGATCAGTCATGGAACTGGTGTGAGAACTCAATATATATTTGTTAAGTGCAATAAAATTCACAATGCTTTATAGAAAATGAAACTAACACAAGGTCTTGTGGCACACACACAAAGTAAGCGCACACATGGGCGAGGTTTCTTCTTATGATAGTCAAACATGCTTGATACGTGGAAACCATTTTCCAGATTATTATTAGTGTATAGCGTGAAAACAATTTTGCAAATAAATTTATCAATCTTAGCCAACATAGCGCCCCATCCCACTATGCTAACATGTTCCTACTGGTAACAATAGGCTATACAACTGAAATCGTAAAAGCTCGTAGTGGACAATGAATTTCCAACAAATGACCAGGCAAAGGAACTTCATTACCGAACCGATGGGTACGCCTCTAGATGGATGCCTCGAGAACCAAATCAGGCTCTCTGCCAGCACGAGGCCGGGTTACCCCTTAACTGGGTAACTTAGAGCACGCTTGAGTATATCACTTCCCGGTCGTTACCAGTCTTTGAACCGAGGTCTCGCAACATCAACATCCATATAAAATAGAAGTTATCCACATAGGTTAATACCTGGGCTCCATACCATAGTACACCTTTTATCTAGAAGGAAATGACTACCCTTAACCTCGCTGCATCTTTCCAGTTTTAGCAATTTACCAGGTTGTGAGGCTTGCCGAAGTCACGATATACACAAAGCTACGCTTAAACAAGCCGTGCTTTGATCATCCATAGCTCACCACATAACTTAAGTATGCCACATTGTCCATTCACAATGCATCACTGATTTCTATCAATATATAATCTCTAAGCTCATACGTCTTAGAGAAGGGTGTTAAGCAAGAGAGTAAATTCTTCGCCACCAAGCAGATATATATTTAACAGAGACCAGTGCTACAAAGTCAATTACAATGTCAGACACATAATCCATACAAGTCCGTTCTGGGTCTGAACGAAACCACAAATCTGAAATTCCTTCACATAAGTTTGGGCTTCTTGCCACTTAGCTAATATAAAATCCATATGCAAATGGGAGCTACCCATTTGAGACATTCAGCAAGTCGTCCTTACTACATGAAGGGTCCCGGTCTTCAATATCATCTTCAATGCCTTCAATTTCTGCACAACATTGTATTATTACATTGAATGGTTTTCATACATAAATCCAATCCCGGTCTTTCCAAATAATAAACGCAACTTTAAAACCATGTGGATATATAGGACCAAATTAAGTCTCAACTCATACTTCATGTTTACAAACTCAAATTATAGTTCAAAATACTTTATTACTTGTTAGAAATCATTTACTAAGGTTTGGAAAAAATTTATAAAGCTAGATCACTTAAAACTCAATATTTAACAAACTAGGTTACAAAAGCGTTTCAAAGTGTTTCAAAATACTAATATTGGCTAGTTTAAGTAAAATAACCTTTGTTTTATCCAAAACTTCATGATTTTACCATAAATCATTTTTAAATAATTAATTATGATTTAACAATTTTTTTTTTGATATTTTTAAATAATTTATAGTAGCCATTTTATAATTATAGTTAACTAACTCCATTTATAATGACCTTTTCTAAATTATTTTAAACATAACTTGAAAATAATTTGTCGAAATTAAATTCTGCTTTCACTCATTTGAAAGCTCTTGTTGATGAAAATTAAACGTTTTTCATTCAGTGGAAATCTGATTTAAGTTGCAAAAGTTATAAGCGTTTAAAGTTTCTAACAAAAGTACGCTAAATTCTACTATAAATTCAAATAGTTTCAAATTAAATTTCAAAATAAAATTCTGAATTAACCGTCCCGTCCGTCGGACCAACTAGGGATAGCCACGGAGAGTAGGAAACTATATTTTTCAAACTCAAGCCTAGACACTATCGTCTCTGTCATCCTAGAACGTCCCAGAATTTATTTTGATAAACTCTATTTTTGACCATAATATAAATTCCTTTAAAACAATTTAGAAAACCATTTTCAAATTTCAAATTGAATAAAATATTCATTTACAATATCGACTTGGTCCTGGACTTATTTGATATCCATATAAATCCACATATGTGTGTGTACATGTATAGTGCACATATTATCATTACTAACAACCACGAAGCATCCATTCATCCATCACACGAGCATATATGGGTGTATATATATATATATATATATATATATATATATATATATATATAAAACAGTGTATGTACAAGCATTTTCCACTAAATGATTATATTGCAATAATTACTAATTAACCATATCATCAATAAAAAATTCACATAACATAAAATGTGAACAAATATAAGTGTCGAGTCCTCACCTTGGGGTTCCACTCCACCAATCTTTATTGTTGGACCACTAGACCGAATATAGCTATCCCGAACTAACATAATTTCCTTTCTAACTCTTTATAAATTAAAATAATTATTAAGCTTCTTTTTCTTTTCCTTTTTAAGAGGAGGAAAGGTCATAATTTTGGAGGAGGAGGAGGACGCAACTTTGGCCGAAATTAGGGAGAAAGAGGGAGGAGAACAAGGAAAGGAATAAGGAAGAAAGGCTTAGGAAGCCATGGATATAAGATAAAGAAGGAGGAGAAATGGAAGAGAAGAGTGGAATGGTATTTAAGGGAGGAAAGGAGGTATATTTATACATGGAATGGAAGAATATGGTAATGACACCTCTTAGGACATATGTAAATCATGCACGAAATGTTGCATGCAAAATTACAAGTGTCTTAACATTTGCAATAAAGAGAAGGGAGGTGCTTTTAGTAGTATTTCCCTTAAAACGTTATGGAAACTAAGAGCAACGCTTAATTCTAGTGTTACAAATTCATGTTATCATTGACAAATCCGATCGAACGACAAATATTATTAACATATCACAACCTTAATAATCATTGCCATATATAAAATATATCATTTAACTTGTCAAAATTTCTAGACCGTCACATTCACCCTGCTTAAGAATGTTTCGTCCTCGAAACTTCATATGAAGGGAATAATCAAAGGAAATAAATAAAGAAACAGGCTTACCTAAGGGTCGGAGTCATCTTGAATATCGACTGTACAATTCAGGTAGAATTTCTGCATAACCTCTTCCGTTTCCCAAGTACAATCTTTGGGATCACCACTCTATTGCACTTTAACTAACTTAATCGTCTTGTTCCTTGGCCTCTTTTCATCTCGGTCGATGATCTTTATAGGGTTTCTTTTAACGGCTAGATTAAGTGTAATTCTAGATCTTGTTGAGCGGCTTCTTCCACAATCTGATCAGGGTCATGAAAATACTTTCTTAGATTTGATATATGAAAAACATTATGCGCACCTGAGAGCCATTTGGGTAACTGAACCTTATATGCCAGTGGTCCAACTTTTTCAGAATAGGGAATGGTCCAATACAATGGGGTGGTAATTTTCCTTTTCTTCCAAATCTTATAACTCCACACATTGGAGAGACTTTTAGGAATACTGAATCCCGACTTCGAATTCTAATGCCCTCCTTCTATGATCTACATAACATTTCTGCCGATCCTGGGCCATTTTCATCCTCTTCCTAATCAGATCCACCTTCTCTGTGGCCTCCCTGATTATATCAGGTCCTAGAACAATTTTAGCTCTAGACTCAATCCAACAAACTGGCAACTTACATAGTCGTCCATACAGTGCTTCAAAAGGTGCCATCTTAGTACTTGCCTGATAACTGTTATTATAGGATAACTCAACTAATGGTAAATAATTTTCCCACGAACCTCCGAAATCGAGAACACATGCTAATTAAATAAATAGCATTAATTAGTTAATTGTAAATATGGTCTGTTTAAATTTTATGATTAGTCATGTTAAATACACTTGGGCATTTTAAATAAATTGGTTATGCATTAAACTGGTTCAGTAATGCTAGGCGGACCAAACAAAATGCGGTCTAATCATGTGAAATAGAGAGAAAAAGGTGGGGTTCCACCCCCTACTTTTAAAGCGCACTTTATGGCGGTCCTACTCATTTATATCTCCCCCATATTAACCGACGTAAACTCCTTCGATTCAATTAGCTTTATTGAAACGGTTTAAGCCACACTCTAATATTGGAAACTTAGGGCCACGTTAATACATAGTCTAATAAAAGTGGCCACCTAACAAGCTACTTTTAAGGTAATGTTAATAATATTTGCCTTACCTGCTACATGTTCACATAACTTCCCCGACATGCTATGTATTTACGCATGTTAGCCCGCTTCTTATTCCTTTTTTTTTTCTTTTTACGAATCGTAAGCCAGCGCGCACCTTATTTCCAGTCTCTGCTTCACAGAAAAAGGCAATCTCCTTCCCCAGCTTGTTCTTCACGTTGGTTTGTATTATATATATATATATATTAGTGAGATTTTAAGGTAGCTGTCCCGTGGGGTTCTTAAGAAATTACTTGGTGGTCACGGGTTATTAGTTGGATTGGAGCGTAAGGATGTAAATGTGAGGACACAAGAAAAAAGAAAGTAAAATGGGCGCAAGTAAGAGAAATAGGGAACACAAGTAAGAAAGAACATATTCAAAGTGAAGTGAGATGGTTTTATTAATGAAATAATAGAACGAAACTTGCGTGTGAGTTGTCGTGTTAAAAATCACCACATACAATCTCCGTTTTTGGCAAAATAAGTTAATCCTAGCATAAAAAATATTTCGGATCCAATGGGACAGGTTTTGTCAAATTCTGAGGTCGTTTGCGAAAAGTCCTTTATAATTATCGATGAAAAATCAAGCATTTAAAATTCCTAAAATTACAAAAAAAACAAAAAAAAAATTGTAAGCTTGACATTCTATTAGACCTTTTCCCAGTGGATCTAATGAAACTTGTTTCATAAAATTTGAAGTTCGTTTGGCCAGTCGTTTATTCCTCCAAAGTTACCCCTGTCTAAATGATATAAACAATTAAATAGAAACGGAGACATTTTTGGCTACCGAAGTCAAATACGACATCCATTTGCAATGAAATTTGATTTTCTTATAATATTTTAAAAATACGTTTCCAATGAAACTAATTTCATTGAAAACTAAGACTGTTTGCAAAAAATGGCTATTTTTAACGCTTATATACTATCGATTAAAATATTATTAAAATTCCAGAATAATCAAATATAATAAAAATAAATTATTTTCATCATATATATCTAAGTAGAATATATATACAGTTTTCAATATAAATTATACAACTCAATATCATCAAATTTTGAGTTGACCGTTATTCAAATTATATAAAAACCCTTATAAATTTAATAAATAAACGTTATATTTTAATAACGATTTCCATAGCGACTATTTAAAAATTTGAATTGGATATAACTAACAATCTATAATACAAAATCTGAATTTTCTCTTCTATATGAAAATTATCGTCAACAAGATTCAAACGTTTCTTATTTCACAGAAATCCGACTTATATTGGATCATGTATGTTCAATTGAAGTTGAAAATTCAATATTACGAACAACCATGCTATTTCGACCTCGTTTTATATTATATATAAATTTAACTTTCAAAACCTGTTTTAGTAATGAATTAAATATTAAAAATCCATTAATATTCCAACTATAATATTTAAAATAATAAAATAATTTAAATATCTGACTACTAAAAATTCGGGACTTTACAAAAGTGTAACATACCAGATTTTTAGCGATCATATAATTAATTTATTTAATTATTTAAATGGTGATTTAGAAATTGAAATGACTTGAATTCAATTATTTTGAATATTTAATTAATATAAATAGTGGAATAATAAATTAAATTTCAAAATATTCGGTATGGGTTGAGTTTGCAGTATTATGCGAATGGGGTATTTTAAGTAATTTAATTGAGTTAGATTCAAAATTATAATAACAAATTTTAATAGAAAATATTAGTTTCAAATTTTAACAAGATTTTTTTGACATATTGTTAATTTTATTTATAGAATTTTACGTAGTTTTTAATTTGGAGAATAAATAACCTTTCGTTTAAACGAAATTAACACCGTATGTCAGCACTTTTGGAACTTCCCAAAATAAGTCAATTTGTCTATTTTATTTTATTTTTGGAATCGTAGAACCTAGCCCGGCATAAGCATATTTTTATTTTTGTATAGCATCTCCTACGTGAACGGAATTTTACGTAAGGAAGTACTATTAAACTTCATTTTTGTCCTAACCTCTCTATGCTCTGTTCTAGAATTGCGTATGCAAGTCATGCACCGCAATTGTACTATAGATTTTATTATAAAAACCAATTTCTTTCTATTCCCTTAGGATAGCCAATCTAGATTCAAGACGTTCATTCTGGTTGAACTCTAAAAATTTACAAGATGGAACATTCACATAACTATAACCGAACAAAACTATAAATTCTTTGGATTTGAAAAATAGAAAGATAATAAAGTAAGTATTTTCTTGAGTTGTAACCGTCTACTCATTATCACGGACTCCTCCAAATCATACATAATGTGTGACTGCTAAATGGACCATTGTTCCAATTCCATACCAGATTAGTTTTTCATGGGCTAGTATTCATATTCGATTAGATTAGAAGAAAAAAAATTACTACCATCTTATTCTATATGCCTCAGCAGCGTACTCTCCACGCTTCTTGCGCCGTGCCAGCCAGGACAATAGATCCATGCGTCCGAGGACATTCAAACAGTGTGTGACAAGCCACTGAGATTTCATGCTAGCCAAACCAATTCACCTTTTAAATACTACATCCCCAATATTATATTTTTGTTTTTGTTTTTTTCAGACAAAATAAAATACAAACAAAATCCAAAATGGGTTGTAATCATTCCATTTTCTTTTGATTGTTCGCTCGTTTCACAAAGCCTTCAAAGTAGTGTGACGAGATTCTTTTGGAACTCAGATTTCAATCAGCAAGTACTAGGGTTGGTTTCAATGGAGATTTGAAGTATTGAATCCTAAATTTGGGCATTCGATTTGGGTTCCGCGTGACGAGGTAAGTGGGTCGACATCTGCATGAGGCGCTCTGGTGATCTCTGGCCAACCGCGACTCCTCGGTAGCGCCTCCTTAGCCCCAGGCCGCAAGGACCAGGTAGTATCGCCATGGATATTAAAGGGAAGTTCACGGGGGGAGGGGGTCGAGGTGTGCAGGATGCCGAAGGTTTCCGGCGGTGATGGGCAACTAGGTTCTGATCGTCTGAATCGGTAGTGTGGTTGACGTTTAAATGGGGATGAGCGGTTATGTGATTCGAAGAAGATGAGTGAGTTGCGTACATGACTGGGCTGAGACTCGCAAATGAAGTGGGATGTTCAATTGATGTTGGGCTGTTCAAGTGTTGTTGGTGTTCAAGTGCGTGCGTGACTGGTCAGGTGCCTTTTTGGGTGGAGCAGAACGTGTTTCTTGGTGAAAGAATATCTGTCTTGGCTTGTGAAGAAGGGCTGGCGCAGGTTCCCTGAAAAGTAGGGGATATGGTTTTCATGCTTGCTATAATGAACAGTAGGAGGATGAAATGAAGAAGGAATGGGATTGTTTTTGTTTACTAAAGAAAGAATCTGGGGAAAGAAAAGTTGCCATAATGAGAACGCTGAATTTACTGATTAATCATGGTTAGAAAAAAAGTTAATGATTTGTTAATTAATTTAATTCTTAGTAAATGTTATAATGGCTATTACTAATTCGTTTGTGACTAGAATTCGACGAACTAAACTATGTTGGATTCACCGCAATGAAATCTACATTATGGAATTAACATGACTAGGAACTGAGCTAAGTGGGATTTCAGAGAAAATATTTAATGTCTATTCATGAAAACAAGGCAGAATCGTCATCTGCAACTAATGTGAGTAAACTCACCAACTCTGACTCATATTTTATTTTTTATAAACGAGTTTTAAATTTATTTATAGTAATTTTATACTATGTGATGGTTGTTTGGACGAATGGCTGATATAATTGGTTGAATTAGTTATATCATAGATCGTTTAATAATTCTGTTCACTATGATATTCATATTGATGTGAAAATAATATTATTGATGTTGATTAACATCTTTGGATGCAGGGAAACAGGTTGGAGGGATCCAACGGGATTCCTCAATATTTATATCATAGTGTTTGCATTGGTTGTGACATATGCTTTGATATATTAACTGTGATTGATCTTGTTGTGTTTAAATATCACTGTCCTAGAATTTGGTATTTAAATACCATAAAATATTTTCAAATATAGAAAATGATATTTGAGTTTTAAAAAGGGAATTTATTTCCAAAAATAGAAGTGTAATTTTGAATAGAGTTAAAACTAAAACATGTAAATGAAAAAACAAGAAGTTGTATATAAACGAGAGTATAAATTAAGTGAATTATTTATCATTGAATAAATTGAAATAGAAATTCAAATTTGAATTTATATGGAAAAATGGAAAATGGTTTTTAAACCAACATTTGAAATTAATTTGAATTTAACGAAGGGTGTTAAATATTAGTTAATCTTTGATTAACTATAACTAAAGTAATTATCGAATTGGTTAGTGTTAATAAAGTTAATTAATATTTAATAAGCTTTTAAAAGCGATAATTATACTATTTTTAGTTAATAGCAAAGTCAACTATTTTTAATATAGTTAATAATAAGGATAATTGTTATTTTAATTAATAATAATTAAAAAAATGATTTTAATTGGAGATTCAATTAAGGAATGATTTGGTGGCATTATAGTTTGATCAAGGAGATGATAAGAGTTTCATAAATGGATTTGTAATCCAAGTTTTAAATGAGATTTGTAAATGGGATTTGTCGGTAATTGCAAAGATTTAAACAAGGCTTTTTGTTAAATTTTAAATTATGAAACGAAAATTCAATGGAAAGAAACTTTTAAGGAAGTTGGTTAATGGGTTAATAATAGACTAAAATGTGTTAATGGTATTAGAATGAAATCTAAGCTAAGTGGTGAATAGATGGTAAACGGATTAGCATAAGTGATTAATCCAAACAAGGTTTAAATGAGGTTTTTAAAACCATAGTGATGACTTTAATTGAATTAAGCAAAGCACTTTAATTGAAATAAAAAATTTAAACGCAAAGGAAAACACATAAGATAGTTTTGTGTTAAACATTGATAAATGGATTTTTGAAATAAAATCCAAGGAAAGAGGTTTTGTTGTAAAGAAGGTGGGAAGCGGATTTTTATCCTAGTATACCCTTTATCTTATGAGGTTTCGACAAACAGAATGGTATATGTTTGCATTGTTTAAATCCAGACATTTTGACTATCTTTTAAAAACGAACAACGGAAGCGTGTGTATTGCACACGGTACTTTATTCAAAACAGTGATTATAACGCTACTGTTATAATAAATATTCTATAAATCTAAACAGCGATTTAACGCTGCTGTTAAAATAAATGTTTTGTAAATCTAAACAGCGATTATAACGCTACCGTTATAATAAATGTTTTATAAGACTAAACTGCGATTTTAATGCTATCGTTATAATGAATTTTTATAAATCAAATATTTGGAAACAGCGATTATAACGCTACCGTTATAATCAATGTTTTTCAGTAAATGGAATGGATTATTAGATTGAATCTGAGAGTCGCGTAAGCGATGTTTTGTTTGAAGTTGTGGGATTTGGCTATTTCAAAGTTGAGAATGTTGTTCAGTTAAGGTCTAAGAGGTAATTATACCCCAACTTGATTGACTTCATAATTAATGGAGAAATGGTTAAGGTTCGATAGTGAAGATTGGTTAGCAATACAGTTAGTTAATAAATGATTAATGGTTTGAGTTATAATAATGATGTTTTATAACATCGCGCTATTTAAAGGATTTTGAAATGTTTTCCAAATAAAATAAGAACTATTTTCTACGCGTAGAAAATGGAATGAGTTGGTCAACCAGGAATTAAGAAATGGAATATGGAAGTATATTCGGATATTAATAAAGTACATTTTCTGAATATAGAAAATAAGGAATCGTGGATATATAGAATTGTTTTCTAATTGGAATAAGAGATATTTTCTCGAATAAAGAATAAGGATATTGAAAATGTTTTACAAGAATCGAGAGAGAAAATCGAGCTTTGAAAAGATAGGAAAGATGGAAATTTGGAATTGATAACAAAATAAGGAATTTATATAAATAGGGGCCAGTATTGCTTGATGGTTGATCAGTAGAATTTCTATTTGGAAATAGGGTCGTTGGTTGAATGGATGTTCCTTTGATAGTTAAATTACCGACTATCAAAGTTTTTGATTTATTTTATACCTCTATTGTCAATATGGAGAGACCGGGATCAGATTTAATATTTGAAAACCACTCTGTATTGGCATAAGCGTTACGAATCAACTTATGTTGAAGAGATAATGAAGTTGGGGTAAAGTGCAGGGGATGTTCTATTAAATCTAGGTAGAAATTACCTAAAATGGATTAATGGAAGGGTACCTTCAGTTTGTCCAGACCCAGGACAACTTGTAAGGAAGAGTGTTTGATAGAGTATTTCCAAAGGGATTACGTACGTTGATTCCTTCAAACGTACGAAGTTGGTGGCAAAGAAGGGAAACTTCTTTAGCCTAACAATCTGAGTATTTTTGTGGGAATCAATTAGTGATTTCCAATGGATCTGACGATGTGGCATTCAAAGTGAATGGTGGCCAGATGTTCTGGAAGATAATTCAAACCTCAAGCCTCACAACCGGGAATTGACAAAAATCGGGCAAACAGCATGGCTAGGTGGGTCGCTCCCATTAGGATGTATAATCACCTATCTAGAGAAATTCCATTTTCTTCTTTAATCTATTGATGTTGTCCCTTTCGGGAAATGGTTGCTGATCCCAACCGTTTGTGATATACATTTGATACACTCAAGCGAAATGAGTGGTCGGTCATGTGTGGGCTGGGTCGCAAGACGTTCTTGTTGAACCCCAGTGTATCCTCTCTAGAATACACTGATCGGAAGGTGGTTCCATACCTTGTCATGTCGGAAATCCAATCTCCAATAAGCGCCCTGCGGTTTTTTATATTATATTATATATGGAGCGTGAGATGCAAGCATTCCGCTACATTATATTTATTTGATGTAGACACTGTTATAATATCATCGGATTTGATATCAAAATGTTTTGGGTTATCGTAAGGTAAAAACCATCCATGCCTATGTATGGATCGGTCTTACGATTATCTTTTATTTCTAAAGGGTTTTTAAAAGTTAAACCAATGGTTGGTGTTTACTCACACCAGTCCCATGACTTACCCAGAGTTTATTTTGTTTGTTTTCCCTAAACTCTTGGGTGCCCAAATTTGTACGGGCAGTCAAGTAGTCGGGATTTTTCAGATCCACTTGGAGGAGTTTGAAGCAGGAGGCTTCACCAATTAGCTACAGACTATCATTTTTTTCCGCTGTGTATTATGTTTGTATCTAGAAACAAGCATTTATAACTGTTCTAGAGATAGCTGTTGTGCTCTGATGATGGTATGTATATAAAGTTACCGAATTGTATTTCAAAGTTTTTGTTTTCTAATATATTTTATTTGTTCTGCTGTGAGTTTGTGATCTTCGTTTTCTTCTATTCTAATATTTCTTTCTTTCTATTTCTCATCCTCAAATTTCTTTCTAATAATGATTCGGATTTTTGTGTCATTTGGGTTGGACGTGTGGTGTTATTAGTCGACTCAAAGGGTACGGAAATTTAGACCGTTACACTTGGTATCAGAGCTGAAGGTTGAGTAGTAACCTTGGCTCAGTGGCGTAATTCAATAGAGATGGGGTTAGTAATACCCTAGATTGAATTTGAGTGTATATATATAAGCGCGATTGGATATAAAATTGTCTTGTATTGTGTTGATTGATTTGTTATGTGGTTTATGAATTCTGGTCGATACATAATGTACAACTGTATTGATAGGTGTTTCTAAACTCTCGAACAAAGCAATTCGGTACAATATTGTTTTAAAATGGGTAAATGAATTAATTTTTCCCAAAACTATTTTTGATATAGAACAAATAATCTTATAAAATTATTGATTTGGTTGATAATTATTATAATCAAATGGGATTATAAGATTGAAATGGTTATATATAACCAAGTATAAATTGTATGTGGATAATGTATACAAATAAGATGAACTCGAATTAGATTCAGACCAAAATTTGGAATTTTAACTCCTTGATGATTCAAAATATTTTCTGAAGTATCTTTAAAGGTAATGTTATTACTTTAAAGAATTTTTTTAATAAAATTGTTTTAAATGGATTTTGAATGTGATTTAGCACTGAAATCACGTCAGTGGCGAGAAAATAATTCTGATAATGGGTCGCGGCATTATCGGTATTCATTTTCAAGTTTCTAAGTGATGGATTGCTACCATAATAGATTTATTAATGGAAATTGTTTGAGAAGAATAGAGTCGTTTTAGAAATTCAAATGTTTTGAATTGAGTTGATTATAAATATATATATATATATAAATATATATGATTTCAAACTAATTTGAAATAAAACCCGGGAATTTTAATTTTGGAAATTAAAATTTAGCTTGTATAAGTTGAATAGATTGAAATGGTAAAAATGTATCAAATGAATTGAAATTTAACTTAAATTAAGTTAAACAAAATTGGATTGCATTAGAAATAATTCCAAATGAAATTGAATAACGAAAAATGTTGAGATTCGAATTATTAATATGAATTCGACTTAGGAATAAGCAAATTAAATATATATTGGATGTTGTTAATTGGAATAAATTTGGATTCAAGTATAATGAGTGGATTGTCTTAAATAGAAATCAGATTTTAATTGATAGAATGGAAGTGCACTAATGAGAAATTGATTAGAGTGTTAAAATCTGGAAGTTGGATTGATTTGAAACCAATTGGAAATGGATGTCGAGCATATATGGAATGGAAACAAATATAAGAGATAGAATTATGCCCAACAATAAGGTACATGTTTACAATATTACTTGGGTTTGATGGTTTTATGAGCCTATAGGGCAAGCCGCTTGGCTTTTTGATTTTCTTTTGGATTGGAGAAGGCCTAGAGAGGCGAGTTGTACCGATTGAGCCATGCAAAGGAGATGCTGGCGAAATTTTTCGAAAATTTAAAGAGTTAGAAATTTTTCAAGAAATTGTTTGATAATTTAAAATCGAGTTGTTAATTGTAATTGAAATAAGAAAACCAGAATTGGTTAATAAAATTTCAAGTGGAATAATGAAATTGATAAATGGATTTAAAATCAATTGGAATGGGTGTGGATATACAGAAGAGCATATGGATTGAAGACAAGAAAGTGATGATGGATTGTCCAAATATGGTGGACAGATCCTTTAGAAAGAATTATGAATGGTCGAGTATTGGTTTGAGAATTCGAAGGTCGGAAAAGAACTGGGTTATGAGGAAACAGAATATAAGATTTCAACTAAGTAGGTAATAAGGAGTTTGAGTTATAGCATTTTTATTACCTAGCAATTTCGAGGACGAAATTATTTTAAGGGGGAAAGAATGTAATGTCCCACATTTTTAGCGATCATATAATTAATTTATTTAATATTTAAATGGTGATTTAGAAATTTAAATGACTTGAATTCAATTATTTTGAATATTTAATTAATATAAATAGTGGAATAATAAATTAAATTTCGAAATATTCGGTATGGGTTTAGTTTGCAGTATTATGCGAATGGGGTATTTTAAGTAATTTAATTGAGTTAGATTCAAATTATAATAACGAATTTAATAGAAAATATTAGTTTTAAATTTTAACAAGATTTTTTTTATGACATATTGTTAATTTTATTTATAGAATTTTATGTAGTTTTTAATTTGGAGAATAAACAACCTTTCATTTAAACGAAATTTACACCGTATGTCAGCACTTTTGGAACTTCCCAAAATAAGTCAATTTGTCTATTTTATTTTATTTTTGGAATCGTAGCACCTAGCTCGACATAAGCATATTTTTATTTTTGTATAGCATCTCCTACGTGAACGAAATTTTACGTAAGGAAGTACTATTAAACTTCAGTTTTGTCCTAACCTCTCTATGCTCTGTTCTAGACATGTGTATGCAAGTCATGCACCACAATTGTACTATAGATTTTATTATAAAAACCAATTTCTTTCTATTCCCTTAGGATAGCTAATCCAGATTCAAGACGTTCATTCTGGTTGAACTCTAAAAATTTACAAGATGGAACATTCCCATAACTATAACCAAACAAAACCATAAATTCTTTGGATTTGAATAACAGAAAGATAATAAAGTAAGTATTTTCTCGAGATGTAACCGTCTACTCATCATCACAGACTCCTTCCAAATCATACATAATGTGTGACTGTTAAATGGACCATTGTTCCAATTCCATACCATATTAGTTCTTCATGGGCCAGTATTCATATTTGATTAAATTAGAAAATATTTACTACCAGCTTATTCTATATGCCTCAGCAGCTTAATCTCCACGCTTTTTACGCCGTGCCAGCCAAGCCAATAGATCCGTGCGTCCCAAGACATTCAAACAGTGCATGACAAGCCACTGAGATTTCATGCTAGCCAAACCAAATCGCCTTTTAAATACTGTATCCCCAATATTATGTTTTTGTTTTTTTCCAGACAAAATAAAATACAAACAAAATCCAAAATGGGTTGAAATCAATCCATTTTCTTTTGATTATTCTCTCATTTCACAAAGCCTTCAAAGTAGTGTGACAAGATTCTTTTGGAACTCATATTTCAATCAGCAATTACTAGGGTTGGTTTCAATGGAGATTCGAAGTATTAAATCCTAAATTTGGGCATTCGATTTGGGTTCCGCATGATGAGGTAAGTGGGTCGACATCTGCATGAGGCGCTCTGGTGATCTCTAGCCAACCGCGACCCCTCGGCAGTGCCTCCTTAGCCGCAGGTCGCGAGGACCAGGTAGTATCTGCATGGATTTTAATGTGACAACAAGGAATTTCGCTCGATCCGAATCAGTCGCTAAACCGATCTAGACCGTTCGAAACGCCTGATTGTTTCGAGAACTCGACACCACGCTGAAACGACCCGAAATGCCCCTTACGGGAAATCCCGGATTGAGTCAAGGACAAGCCACAAAGGAACGCAGGCGAGAGAACATTTCATTGTATATTACAACAACTCCATCAGAATAACGAATATACAGAGTATGAATGAATATTACATTCAATAAATATCAGAGATTACAATACATTACATAGCAGCGGAAAATAATACAATACACAACTAGAAGAGATATACGGATACAAAGCTTTCCGGATATCATTCCAGCTGTAAACCAAGACCCTTTAAATATAAATCTGCAAAACCAAAACTACTAGCTGCCCATGTCAAAATAAGGGCACCCGGAGTTTAGGTCAAAACAATAAACTCCAGGTCAGTCATGGGACTGGTGTGAGAACTAAAACAGTTATTAATTCTTTATTTTTAAATCAGATATATCAAGGGACCACGCTGTATAACACGGAACGGGTTTCCTCCCAAGAATATCAGTGCATAAAACAAATAACGCAATCCTAAATAAAGAAAAATGAAGCTATTATAAGACCCAGGTCCTATCACACAATGCAACGCAAGCCGGGGGATAGGGTTTTCCCTTATAATAGCCAAACATGCTTAGTACGTTTAAAACAAATCTTTTGATACTATTATAAGTGTATAGTGTATAAAACAACTTCAAATCATAAGTATCAATCATAGACGGCATGGGTACCATATATCATGTCGCCATACTAGGCTCTACAATCAAAACCGCAAGTGTCCCGTATTTGGAAATTGGATTTCCATCTATGAACCGAGGCCAGGGATCGTCCTCTATCGATTCGAGACACTCTAGCCCCTGTCTCAGGACCCAGACTCAGGTGGGCCCTTGGAGCGACAGGGCCGGTCCACCGATGTGGATTAAAATGCCTGAACAATATGTCTCTCTGCCCTATGGGGCGTAAACGAGCCAACGAATGACTCCATCGGACCCGGATCGTCCGATCAAACCGAGGCGCCTCGCAACAGCAACAACCACATAAGTCAAACTCGTCAGGGCGTCTAAAACCACTGACGCCACTTCTAACTAGAAAGAAACGCATGTCCTCCCTGAGGTCCTCTCCCGTTTCTGGTTCATACCGGGTGTGAAACTCGCGAAGTAAACGTTACACAAAGCTACGCCACAAATGTCGTGCTTCGATCATCAACCACAAGACTTTGCTTTTCAACAGAAGCCTTGATCATTTGCCACTTAGGCATGCCACACAGGCAATTCACTCTATGCGTTTGATATCCATCAGTATATAACCCCTGAGCTCGTACGTCTCAGAGAAGGGCGTTAAGCAAGAGAATAAATTCTTTGCCGCCAAACAGATATATATTTAATAGAAATCAATCACACAGACTAAAATCCAAAGTCAGACATACAGTCCATTTACAAGTTCGTTCTGGGTCTTAACGAAACCGGAGGCACCTAGTACCCCGCATATCCATCGATCTCCAAGTACGTCTGGACGATCACCAACTGTTTCCATCTTCTTGGGTGTACGGCCCAATCAAGATCATCAATAATTATCCAAACGACGTGAAGACCTCCGGTCTTCAACCACCGTCTTCATCTTCAACTTATCGTCGTATCAGTTATTCAGAATGGGATAAACCCGGTCTTCCCGAATAACTCGCGTATATAATAAACATGTGTTACACAAACACAACATACGCCTCATTCCAATTCATCAGTCACTAACCGTAAATTAACAAGAGGATAATTCCCCAAATATTAACCCCGAAGGCCGAAACCAACATCAGATCAATATCCAGAAAACCATTCTGCTTAGCTAACTGACAGTTAGTTTCTAAATTTCACATTCATGCGAAGCGAGAACCCCCTATCATGCGTACCCGGCCTACTCAAGACCAGCAACAAGAACTGGTGATACTCCATTCTCGATCATTTCAATCTAATTAAAGATTCATGAAAACTCCACTTAGTTTTAATCTGTGACTAGGTTAAAGAATCAGTGTCATTTAAAACACGGTTCACGATAAACCCTAAAATCACATCACATTTTAGTCAGTCCCTAACCGTAAATTAGCAAGTGAGCAATTCCCTAAGTATTAACCCTGAAGGTCGAAACCAACATCAGATCAATACCCCAGAAACCATTCAACTTAACTAATCTCCAGTTAGTTTCTGATTTTCTTAACTCCGTTGGGTCTAAGAACAGTATTATTGAAGATACCGTTCACGACAACCCAAAATCACATTTCATTAATTATCGGGTTAAAGAACAAGTGTTATTTAAAACACTGTTCACGATAAACCCAAAAATCAATATCAATTCAATTCCAATTAAATATTATTTAATTGGTACACTTCATTAAATCTAAATAAAAAGATTTAATCTTTTCTCAACTGGGTTCAAGAACAGTGTTAATGAAGACACCATTCATGAAAATCCCAAATCACATTTGATATTAAATACAAGGCTCTGAATAGAAAATATATCGGCTTATATTCAATATCAAATTCTACGACCAACAGATGTCATATTGGAAATAACGATATATATATATATATATATATATATCTTTCAAATTTCCATAACAACATTTTTATAATCACGAAATCCAACATCGAAATATTCCGGAGACAATTTCGTTTCAAATCCATTCTAATGCAATCATTGGAAATTCTGGTTATTTTCAAAACCATTTCAAATCCAATTTATTTATTTTAAAAATAAATAAATTACTATTCTAGTTCAAAACTAGTTCATTTTGATAAAAATCTATTTTTATCTTTTCAAATATGGAGTTTTTCATCCCAATTATTCACAAATCATTTCTTATGATTTTACACAAATTATTGATATTTTTAATAATTTTATCAAGGCCCGTACAGTCGATTTCCATCAACGGCCATCGAACTGCACTTACAGCGACCTTTTCCAAATTTGATTTGGATATAATTCCAAATCCAACCGTTTGATTTCAAACCCAACGGTTCCGGTTTCAAGAGAATCCAACGGTCGGGTCTCCCGTAATATCCGTTAGAAGTCAATGGTCAAAATTCGCGAACTGTCGCGGCGTGGCCCGTTCTATTCAGGCCATTATAATATATATGTAATATATATAATATATTCTTCGTCGATTACCTTTTAAAAACGTATTTTTATAATTCGTTTTAAATTTTTTTTAAACGATTTCAACTTCATTTCTAATTCAAATCAAAATTGAATTTTTCCTTATAAATTCGTTTTAAATTCATTTCAAATTGATTTCAATTCAAATTGATTTCTAATTCAATTTCAGTTCGTTTTCAATTCAATTCAATTTCAATTCGAATTCGTTTCTTTTCAAAATATCAGATTTTGAAATCACTTTCAATATTCATTATAAAATGAATAAAATCGATATAAATATCGTTCACGTCAAAATGGCGTCAATCTAATCAACATGGCTTCATATATTTCTATTTTCAAATATTCTATTTCAAATATTTCTATTTCAAATATTTCTATTTTTCAAATATTTCTATTTCAAATATTTCTATTTCAAATATTTCTTTTTCAAATATGGAATGAGGCCCAATCAATTACCATATAATGTTAATTATATGGATTTTCTACAACAGATGTATACAATAACAACGATGAATAATCAACCATCATCCAAAGTGCATGCTACACTGTATAAGCATCGAATATAAATATTTAACGCTTATAACAGTCTGCCAATCAATCGATCGACATACAACTAATTATTGGGATTAGTGTATGTCATATATCATCCCAATACCCGTGTGGGGATTCAAACAATCAAACACAGATTTTATTTGTGCAGTTGGGCGATGTGTGAAATTTATCGTCCCAATCAATATCAGTCAAATGTGTTTATATAAACAAATCGTCAGATTTGTTTATTTTTATTTCATTTCATAAACACGTTAAAAATTCTATTTTTAGCCATAAAATATTTTCAACTATATAAATATTTTATTTCATTTCACATCACATCACACAATCAACTACACATCAAAATCAAACAATCAAGCATACAAGCCGTCCATAGTCTGTGGCCGACGGGTGTCGGGTGCTACTAAACACCGTCTGCATCCAAGTATATATTTCAACTAGAAAAATTAAATTAAAAGTGAGAAGTTCTAACCAAAAGCTAACCCAACTCCACGACTCTTCGTATGTAGGAAACCTTCGTCGTGCTCGCCTCTTGTCACTTCCACCGTCCGTGTCTGCTACATATATAAAAATCACATTTTTATTTTCATTCCTTCATGATAAAAATTAATTTCACATTTTTATTTAACTTCATATATTTACAACGCTTCTTTCTATATAAAAATTATATTTTTATATCGTTTCTTATATAAAGATTGAATTTTTATTATTATAACTATATAAAAATAATATTTTTATTCTTCCTATGATATAAAAATAATATTTTTATTCTCTAAATTATATAAAAATCATATCTTTATATCTTCTATAAATTAAAAATCATATTTTTAAATACTTTTACTTTATAAAAATTATATTTTTAATACTTCTACTTTATAAAAAATATATTTTTAATACTTCTACTTTATAAAAATTATATTTTTATATTTAATATATGATAAAAATCATATTTTTATATTTCATGTCATATAAACATCGCATCTTTATTATTTCTATTACTATTTATATGAAAACGATATATATATATATACACACATTATTAACTAAACTTAATAAATAAATAAAAACTAAGTAATTTAAATTACCTTTCACACTTCCAACGAAGGCGGGGCTGAAAGTGGCGGTGGGTGGTCTTCTTCGATGAAGGGGGGGGATTGAAGATTAAAGAAAGAGAGAGGAGGAGAAGTGGAGGACGGAGAGGAGGACCAGAGGTCGGAGAGGGGTGCAAATAGGGTTTCAGGGTGGCGGTGGGAGGCTTAGCAGTGGTAGAAGGGGGAAAGAGGGGAAGAGACGCGGAGGAGGGAGAGGGAAGGGGGGAATGGTCGGGGTGACGAGGAGGAGGTCGCGGCCTAGGGGAGGAACGACGGCGCCTGGCCTGGACGGCGAGACGACCTACAGGGGGGGTCGCGATTTCCTAAGAGAAGCCCCTTTTTTTCTCTATTGAAATGAATCTCGATGGGAAGGAAGAGGGATATAGGTGGTTTTTATTTTATTTTGTTATTTAATTAATATTTTAATTCTAAAAAGCAACTTTTATTTTCGACCTCGTAACAAGACCCACCGCATGTCGTCCATAGCTAATTACCCCCATTCCGAACACAATGGGATATGTATCATAGGCTGATTCGATCGTTTCGATCAGTTTTCATCAAAATCAACATATAACTCTATATATTGAATTTTAACGTGCATTTCAATTTACCGGGGCCACATACTAACTCGAAAAATTCCCAAAAAATATTTTCTAGCTTCGTATTAACGATACAGTCCTAACAAAACTAATTTCGTCAGATTCTGAGACCGTTTGAAAAATGGCCATTTTCCAGTCGATTAAAATCAACTGAAACTGGCAAAACGCGTTTTCCTTTGCCACGCTCACATATTGATACAAAAAATTATGAAATTTGAAACCTAGCAATAATTTGACATCACGGATCCAACAAAAGTGGTTTCGTCGAAATCCGTGGTCGTTTGCAAAATGGCTATTTTTAAGGGCCTGAATTCCATAGCGACTATTCAGAATTTTCAACTGGACATATCTTTTGATTCCCGCTATGAAATTTTGATTTCCCAGATTCGTTGGAAAGATATTCTCAATTAGATTCAAATATTTTTGGTTTCACTAAAATCCGGTTTGTTTTGCACCCGGTATGTTCAATTGAAGTTTGAAATCGAATTATCGAACTACCGCGCCATTTTCAATTCCTTTTATATTTATAAATAAATATTTGTATTCCAACGACGATCTATATAACATATACGTTCGAATTCTATAAAAAAAATCTCGTCGTTATTATTTAAAATAATTCATTTTAAATATTCAAAATTCACTAAATTGGCCAAAATAAAAATTTTAAATTGGCTCGGATTTCCGGGTTATTACAATCTCCCCCACTTAAAACTTTTCGTCCCCGAAAAGGAACGAAGCCGAAAGTAGTTTTAAATACCAACTCAACTTTCATTATTTTTATTATGGCTTAAGTTCTTCAACTTTTCAGTTTCTAAGAACTTTTCAAAAATTTCAAAAATTTGGCTAACACCCTAAATTTTCGAAAAATTTCGCCATAACCTCCCCTGCACCGGGAGCACCGGGAAAATCCCGAAATTGCCATACAGGCTCATAAAATCATCATCACCCAAACAAAACAGTAAATTATGATAAACATGTACCTATTTGTCGGGCAAACAAATTTTATTCTCTGCTCTAGCCTCCTTGCTATGACCTGTTCAATGTAAGTACATGTATATGCAAGAAAATGCGACTAATTTCCAATACAATTCACTTTTTGATCATTTTGGCTATAGGGTACAAATTTTTATTAATCAACCAATAATCAACAACACAACCTTCAATCAACTAGTTGATTAGCTTTTCAAATTCATAACTTTGATATATAGTAAAAAAAAAATCAGATTTTTGATGCCAAATCATAACAATAAGCCCTATCTAGTTTCGGTTCTCACACTAGTCAATTGGAAATATATAGAAATCTCACTTTCGTAACTCGAAAATAAATACTGGCGACGGTGCCCCGTCACCAGAATTATCCCCGGACACTAAAGGGATTCTATATCTACCCAGTATATTAAAACTTCGAATATACGTTTGCAAGACATATATCCAAAAAAATTATATATTGGATTGTCCAAATTAATATAAATAAATAATCAAATACGAATAATTGATTTAAATTTCAAAATAAAATTTGTTTTATTTTTTTTTAAAAATATACTCTTCACACTTGTTCTAGGATACTGCTGATCCTATCTCTAACGAGTCGTTCTAATTGGATATTACTAATCCAATATCTGATGGATTCTTTCGTATGGTTCTAATGTGTCTTGTTCTTTGAGCTTTGTAAACCAAAGCTCTGATACCAACTGTAAAAACCCGCGACTTCCCCATGATGAAAGCGCGGATAGTTCGAAAACAAGCCACAAAGGAACGCAGACGGGAGAACATTTCATTGTATATTACAACAACTCCATCAGAATACACGAATATATAGAGTATGAATGAATATTACATTCAATAAATATCAGAGATTACAATACATTACATAGCAGCGGAAAATAATACAATACACAACTAGAAGAGATATACGTATACAAAGCATTCCGGATATCATTCCAGCTGTAAACCAGGATCCTGTGAATATAAATCTGCAAAACCAAAACTACTAGATGCCCGTGTCAAAATAAGGGCACCCAGAGTTTAGATCAAAACAATAAACTCCAGGTCAGTCATGGGACTGGTGTGAGAACTAAAACAATTATTAATTCTTTATTTTTAAATCAGATATATCAAGGGACCACGCCGTATAACACGGAACGGGTTTCCTCCCAAGAATACTAGTGCATAAAACAAACAATGCAATGCTAAATAAAGAAAAATGAAGCTATTATAAGACCCAGGTCCTATCACACAATGCAACACAAGCCGGGGGATAGGGTTTTCCCTTATAATAGCCAAACATGCTTAGTACATTTAAAACAAATCTTTTGATACTATTATAAGTGTATAGTGTATAAAACAACTTCAAATCATAAGTATCAATCATAGACGGCATGGGTACCATATATCATGTCGCCATACTAGGCTCTACAATCAAAACCGCAAGTGTCCCGTATTTGGAAATTGGATTTCCATCTATGAACCGAGGCCAGGGATCGTCCTCTACCGATTCGAGATGCTCTAGCCCCGTATCTCAGGACCCAGACTCAGGTGGGCCCTAGGAGCGACAGGGTCGGTCCACCGATGTGGATTAAAATGCCTGAACAATACGTCTCTCCGCCCTATGGGGCGTAAACGAGCCAACGAATGACTCCATCGGACCCGGATCGTCCGATCAAACCGAGGCGCCTCGCAATAGCAACAACCACATAAGTCAAACTCGTCAGGGCATGTAAAACCACTGACGCCACTTCTAACTAGAAAGAAACGCATGTCCTCCCTGAGGTCCTCTCCCGTTTCTGGTTCATACTGGGTGTGAAACTCGCGAAGTAAACGTTACACAAAGCTATGCCACAAAGGCCATGCTTCGATCATCAACCACAAGACTTTGCTTTTCAACAGAAGCCTTGATCATTTGCCACTTAGGCAAGCCACACAGGCAATTCACTCTATGCGTTTGATATCCATCAGTATATAACCCCTGAGCTCGTACGTCTCAGAGAAGGGCGTTAAGCAAGAGAATAAATTCTTCGCCGCCAAACAGATATATATTTAATAGAAATCAATCACACGGACTAAAATTTAATGTCAGACATACAGTCCAATTACAAGTTCGTTCTGGGTCTGAACGAAACCGGAGGCACCTAGTACCCCGCATATCCATCGATCTCCAAGTACGTCTGGACGATCACCAACTGTTTCCATCTTCTTGGGTGTACGACCCAATCAAGATCATCAGTAATTATCCAAACGACGTGAAGACCTCCGGTCTTCAACCACCGTCTTCATCTTCGACTTATCGTCGTAACAGTTATTCAGAATGGGATAAACCCGGTCTTCCCGAATAACTTGCGTATATAATAAACATGTGTTACACAAACACAACATACGCCTCATTCCAATTCATCAGTCACTAACCGTAAATTAACAAGAGGATAATTCCCCAAATATTAACCCCGAAGGCCGAAACCAACATCAGATCAATATCCAGAAAACCATTCTGCTTAGCTAACCGACAGTTAGTTTCTAAATTTCACATTCATGCGAAGCGAGAACCCCCTATCATGCGTACCCGGCCTACTCAGGGCCAGCAACAAGAACTGGTGATACTCCATTCTCGATCATTTCAATCTAATTAAAGATTCATTAAAACTCCGCTTAGTTTTAATCTGTGACTAGGTTAAAGATCAGTGTCATTTAAAACACGGTTGATGATAAACCCCAAAATCACATCACATTTCAGTCAGTCCCTAACCGTAAATTAGCAAGTGAGCAATTCCCTAAGTATTAACCCCGAAGGCCGAAACCAACATTAGATCAATACCCCAGAAACCATTCAACTTAACTAATCTCCAGTTAGTTTCTGATTTTCTTAACTCCGTTGGGTCTAAGAACAGTATTATTGAAGATACCGTTCACGACAACCCAAAATCACATTTCATTAATTATCGGGTTAAAGAACAAGTGTTATTTAAAACACTGTTCACGATAAACCCAAAAATCAATATCAATTCAATTCCAATTAAATATTATTTAATTGGTACACTTCATTAAATCTAAATAAAAAGATTTAATCTTTTCTCAACTGGGTTCAAGAACAGTGTTAATGAAGACACCATTCACGACAACCCAAATCACATTTGATATTAAATACAAGGCTCTGAATAGAAAATATATCGTCTTATATTCAATATCAAATTCTACGACCAACAGATATCGTATTGGAAATAACGATATATATATCTATATCTTTCAAATTTCCATAACAACATCTGTATAATCACGAAATCCAACAACGAAACATTCCGAAGACAATTTCGTTTCAAATCCATTCCAATGCAATCATTGGAAATTCTGGTTATTTTTAAAAACCATTTCAAATCCAATTTATTTATTTTAAAAATAAATAAATTACTATTCTAGTTCAAAACTAGTTCATTTCGATAAAAATCTATTTTTATCTTTTCAAATATGGAATTTTTCATCCCAATTCTTCACAAATCATTTCTTATGATTTTCCACAAATTATTGATATTTTTAATAATTTTATTAAGGCCCGTACAGTCGATTTCCATCAACGGCCATCGAACTGCACTTACAGCGACCTTTTCCAAATTTGATTTGGACATAATTCCAAATCCAACCGTTAGATTTCAAATCTCTAATATTCGTTAGAAAGCTTTTTTCGATACGAACCCAACGGTTCCGGTTTCAGGAGAATCCGACGGTCGGATCTCCTGTAATATCCGTTCGAAGTCAATGGTCGAAATACGCGAACTGCCGCGGCGCGACGCGTTCTATTCAGGCCATTATAATATATATGTAATATATATAATATATTCTTCGTCGATTTCCTTTTAAAAACGTATTTTTATAATTCGTTTTAAATTCGTTTTCAAAACAATTTTAACTTAATTTCTAATTCAAATCAAAATTGAATTTTTCCTTATAAATTCGTTTTAAATTCATTTCAATTTGATTTCAATTCAATTTGATTTCTAATTCAATTTCAGTTCGTTTTCAATTCAATTAAATTTCAATTCGAATTCATTTCTTTTCAAAATATCAGATTTTGAAATCACTTTCGATATTCATTATAAAATGAATAAAATCGATATAAATATCGTTCACGTCAAAATGGCGTCAATCTAATCAACACGGCTTCATATATTTCTATTTTCAAATATTCTATTTCAAATATTTCTATTTCAAATATTTCTATTTTTCAAATATTTCTATTTCAAATATTTCTATTTCAAATATTTCTTTTTCAAATATGGAATGAGGCCCAATCAATTACCATATAATGTTAATTATATGAATTTTCTACAACACATGTATACAATAACAACGATGAATAATCAACCATCATCCAAAGTGCATTCTACACTGTATAAGCATCGAATATAAATATTTAACGCTTATAACAGTCTGCCAATCAATCGATCGACATACAACTAATTATTGGGATTAGTGTATGTCATATATAATCCCAATACCCATGTGGGGATTCAAACAATCAAACACAGATTTTATTTGTGCAGTTGGATGATGTGTGAAATTTATCGTCCCAATCAATATCAGTCAAATGTGTTTATATAAACAAATCGTCAGATTTGTTTATTTTTATTTCATTTCATATACACGTTAAAAATTCTATTTTTAGCCATAAAATATTTTCAACTATATAAATATTTTATTTCATTTCACATCACATCACACAATCAACTACACATCAAAATCAAACAATCAAGCATACAAGCCGTCCATGGTCTGTGGCCGACGGGTGTCGGGTGCTACTAAACACCGTCTGCATCCTAGTATATATTTCAACTAGAAAAATTAAATTAAAAGTGAGAAGTTCTCACCAAAAGCTAACCCAACTCCACGACTCTTCGTATGTAGGAAACCTTCTCGTGCTCGCCTCTTGTCACTTCCACCGTCCGTGTCTGCTACATATATAAAAATCACATTTTTATTTTCATTCCTTCATGATAAAAATAAAGTTCACATTTTTATTTAACTTCATATATTTACAACGCTTCTTTCTATATAAAAATTATATTTTTATATCGTTTCTTATATAAAGATTGAATTTTTATTATTATAACTATATAAAAATAATATTTTTATTCTTCGTATGATATAAAAATAATATTTTTATTCTCTAAATTATATAAAAATCATATCTTTATATCTTCTATAAATTAAAAATCATATTTTTAAATACTTTTACTTTATAAATTTTTTATTTTTAATACTTCTACTTTATAAAAAATATATTTTTAATACTTCTACTTTATAAAAATTATATTTTTATATTTAATATATGATAAAAATCATATTTTTATATTTCATGTCATATAAAAATCGCATCTTTATTATTTCTATTACTATTTATATGAAAACGATATATATATATATATATATATACACACATTATTAACTAAACTTAATAAATAAATAAAAACTAAGTAATTAAAATTACCTTTCACACTTCCAACGAAGGCGGGGCTGAAAGTGGCGGTGGGTGGTCTTCTTCGATGAAGGGGGGGATTGAAGATTAAAGAAAGAGAGAGGAGGGGAAGTGGAGGACGGAGAGGAGGACCAGAGGTCGGAGATGGGTGCAAATAGGGTTTCAGGGTGGCGGTGGGAGGCTCAGCAGCGGTAGAAGGGGGAAAGAGGGGAAGAGACGCGGAGGAGGGAGAGGGAAGGGGGGGAATGGTCGGGGTGACGAGGGGGAGGTCGCGGCCTAGGGGAGGAACGACGTCGCCTGGCCTGGACGACGCGATGACCTACAGGGGGGTCGCGATTTCCTAAGAGAAGCCCCTTTTTTTCTCTATTGAAATGAATCTCGATGGGAAGGAAGAGGGATATAGGTGGTTTTTATTTTATTTTGTTATTTAATTAATATTTTAATTCTAAAAAGCAACTTTTATTTTCAACCTCGAAACAAGACCCACCGCCTATCGTCCATAGCTAATTACCCCCATTCCGAACACAATGGGATATGTATCATAGGCTGATTCGATCGTTTCGATCAGTTTTCATCAAAGTCAACATATAACTCTATATATTGAATTTTAACGTGCATTTCAATTTACCGGGGCCACATACTAACTCGAAAAATTCCCAAAAAATATTTTCTAGCTTTGTATTAACGATACAGTCCTAACAAAACTAATTTCGTCAGATTCTGAGACCGTTTGAAAAATGGCCATTTTCCAGTCGATTAAAATCAACTGAAACTGGCCAAACGCGTTTTCCTTTGCCACGCTCACATATTGATTCGAAAAATTATGAAATTTGAAACCTAGCGATAATTTGACATCACGGATCCAACAAAAGTGGTTTCGTCAAAATCCGTGGTCGTTTGCAAAATGGCTATTTTTAAGGGCCTGAATTCCATAGCGACTATTCAGAATTTTCAACTGGACATATCTTTTGATTCCCGCTATGAAATTTTGATTTCCCGGATTCGTTGGAAAGATATTCTCAATTAGATTCAAATATTTTTGATTTCACTAAAATCCGGTTTGTTTTGCACCCGGTATGTTCAATTGAAGTTTGAAATCGAATTATCGAACTACCGCGCCATTTTCAATTCCTTTTATATTTATAAATAAATATTTATATTCCAACGACGATCTATATAACATATACGTTCGAATTCTATAAAAAAAATTCTCGTCGTTATTATTTAAAATAATTCATTTTAAATATTCAAAATTCACTAAATTGGCCAAAATAAAAATTTTAAATTGGCTCGGATTTCCGGGTTATTACAATCTCCCCCACTTAAAACTTTTCGTCCCCGAAAAGGAACGAAGCCGAAAGTTGTTTTAAATACCAGCTCAACTTTCATTATTTTTATTATGGCTTAAGTTCTTCAACTTTTCAGTTTCTAAGAACTTTTCAAAAATTTGGCTAACACCCTAAATTTTCGAAAAATTTCGCCATAACCTCCCCTGCACCGGGAGCACCGGGAAAATCCCGAAATTGCCATACAGGCCCTCTGATCTCAAAAAGAAAAAGAAAAAGCCAATCGGCTCATAAAGTCATCATCACCCAAACAAAACAGTAAATTATGATAAACATGTACCTATTTGTCGGGCAAACAAATTTTATTCTCTGCTCTAGCCTCCTTGCTATGACCTGTTCAATGTAAGTACATGTATATGCAAGAAAATGCGACTAATTTCCAATACAATTCACTTTTTGATCATTTTGGATGTAGGGTACAAATTTTAATTAATCAACCAATAATCAACAACACAACCATCAATCAATTAGTTGATTAGCTTTTCAAATTCATAACTTTGATATATAGTAAAAAAAAATCAGATTTTTGATGCCAAATCATAACAATAAGCCCTATCTAGTTTCGGCTCTTATACTAGTCAATTGGAAATATATAGAAATCTCACTTTCGTAACTCGAAAATAAATACTGGCGACGGTGCCCCATCACCAGAATTATCCCCGGACACTAGAGGGATTCTATATCTACCCAGTATATTAAAACTTCGAATACACGTTTGCAAGACATATATGCAAAAAATTTATATATTGGATTGTCCAAATTAATATAAATAAATAATCAAATACGAATAATTGATTTAAATTTCAAAATAAAATTTGTTTTATTTTATTTTAAAAATATACTCTTCACACTCGCTCTAGGATACTGCCGATCCTATCTCTAACGAGTCGTTCTAATTGGATATTACTAATCCAATATCTGATGGATTCTTTCGTACGGTTCTAATGTGTCTTGTTCTCTGAGCTTTGTAAACCAAAGCTCTGATACCAACTGTAAAAACCCGCGACTTCCCCATGAGGAAAGCGCGGATAGTTCGAGAACAAGCCACAAAGGAACGCAGACGGGAGAACATTTCATTGTATATTACAACAACTCCATCAGAATACATGAATATATAGAGTATGAATGAATATTACATTCAATAAATATCAGAGATTACAATACATTACATAGCAGCGGAAAATAATACAATACACAACTAGAAGAGATATATGGATACAAAGCATTCCGGATATCATTCCAGCTGTAAACCAGGATCCTGTGAATATAAATCTACAAAACCAAAACTACTAGCTGCCCGTGTCAAAATAAGGGCACCCAGAGTTTAGGTCAAAACAATAAACTGCAGGTCATTCATGGGACTGGTGTGAGAACTAAAACAATTATTAATTCTTTATTTTTAAATCAGATATATCAAGGGACCACGCCGTATAACACGGAACGGGTTTCCTCCCAAGAATACTAGTGCATAAAACAAACAATGCAATGCTAAATAAAGAAAAATGAATCTATTATAAGACCCAGGTCCTATCACACAATGCAACACAGGCCGGGGGATAGGGTTTTCCCTTATAATAGCCAAACATGCTTAGTACATTTAAAACAAATCTTTTGATACTATTATAAGTGTATAGTGTATAAAACAACTTCAAATCATAAGTATAAATCATAGACGGCATGGGTACCATATATCATGTCGCCGTACTAGGCTCTACAATCAAAACCGCAAGTGTCCCGTATTTGGAAATTGGATTTCCATCTATGAACCGAGGCCAGGGATCGTCCTCTACCGATTCGAGATGCTCTAGCCCGTATCTCAGGATCCAGACTCAGGTGGGCCCTTGGAGCGACAGGGTCGGTCCACCGATGTGGATTAAAATGCCTGAACAATACGTCTCTCTGCCCTATGGGGCGTAAACGAGCCAACGAATGACTCCATCGGACCCGGATCGTCCGATCAAACCGAGGCGCCTCGTAATAGCAACAACCACATAAGTCAAACTCGTCAGGGCATGTAAAACCATTGACGCCACTTCTAACTAGAAAGAAACGCATGTCCTCCTTGAGGTCCTCTCCCGTTTCTGGTTCATACTGGGTGTGCAACTCGCGAAGTAACCATTACACAAAGCTATGCCACAAAGGCCATGCTTCGATCATCAACCACAAGACTTTGCTTTTCAATAGAAGCCTTGACCATTTGCCACTTAGGCAAGCCACACAGGCAATTCACTCTATGCGTTTGATATCCATCAGTATATAACTCCTGAGCTCGTACGTCTCAGAGAAGGGCGTTAAGCAAGAGAATAAATTCTTCGCCGCCAAATAGATATATATTTAATAGAAATCAATCACACAGACTAAAATTCAATGTCAGACATACAATCCATTTACAAGTTCGTTCTGGGTCTGAACGAAACCGGAGGCACCTAGTACCCCGCTCGGTAACACTTTGGAAGTTTCTTGTAATCCCTCGTATGCGGTTATGATCTGTGTGGGCCCAGCTCATTTGTCTATGATCTGTGTGGGATTGAAAATTTCTATTCTAAGCGTAGAATTTCAATGTAGTGCCTTTGTTTTGGGCTTTTTGGGATATGGTTTGATTTTGGGCATGGATTGGCTATCCAGTAATGGGGCCATCCTTGATTGTGAGAAAAGGGTTGTCAGGCTCCTAACCCAGCTCGGTAACACTTTGGAAATTTCTTGTAATCCCTCGTATGCGGTTACGCTTAGTTATCTTGAATCGCTAGATGCCTCCGTTGAAAATTTGCAATCGATTAGAGTGGTCCGGGAATATCCGGATGTCTTCGAAGAGGTGAAGGGCTTGCCTCCGAAGCGGAAGATAGACTTCCGAATATACCTTGTAGATAATGCAAAGCCCGTTGCGTTGCCCGTTAGACACATGGCTCCACGGAAAAGGAAAGAGCTCAGTAAACAGATTAAAGAGCTTCTAGAGAACGGGTTCATTAGAAGGAGCATTTCAGAATGGGGCGCTCCAGTAGTGTTCGCCACTAAGGCAGAAGGTTCATTTCGCTTATGCATGAGTTGTGAAGAATCACCTTAGTAAGTACATTTGGCAACATGGTTGGCATTTATTTCCAAGAGATAGTTCTGCTACGTGGAATACCTGATAGTAAGTGGACGAGATCAAAAATTCACTAGTGAATTTTGGAGAGCTTGCATGAAACCATGAGTACGCCGTTATGTTTAAGCCGAGTATACTAGAAGTAGAGTAAGTGAAAGAGGAACAAGAGGCAACAGTGATATAGGTTCCAACTAATATTTCGGAAACAAGAATTAAGAAGCTACGAAATTGTGAAGTTAAAGACGGACAAAGCATAATGGAGTTAAGCTCAAGGAAATGCGACTTAGAAGATTGAAGACTAGATTCGTGCATCATATCTCTTCTTAAGAGTATATCCTTGATCCCTCTCTCCCTGTAGAGCTTACTTGCATGCTATCTTTGGTGTATATCCTCTCGGTCCCATTCTCAATCCAATTTCTGTTGCAAACCCCATAGGGTGTATGACTCATCTGTTAGTAACACATGTTGGGGCTTGAGGGTGTTCGTTGGATTGACCAAACTTTTTGGGTTTTATAGGATACGAGTTGGTCTTAGGAAGGGACTCCCTTGTGACCTAAAAGGAGTCCATCATGCTTAGTTTCCTAGAATCATATATAGTGGTTGGGTTGAGTAATTCTTTGGGTGTCAGTCTGATGTTGATTTTGGTCTTCGGGGCTGATGCTTAGAGAGTTCTTCTCCTAATCAATATATATGTGGCATAGATTTCCAGTTTTGACATTGCCTAATGGGCACAAAGTTTTTACTTGCTTCTATCATTCGACTATACCTTTAGATAGGAACAATTAGGTGTAAACATGTGTTTGAGACATGTTATGATTGATGGTTGCAAGTGGTTGCAAGTGATTGCTAGTGGTTGCTCGTGGTTGCATGTACACACACAATTTAGGTTTTAGATCGGCTCAGTCACTTCATATTGCATATGCATATATGTTTGCATTCGTATATGGTTGAACTTTAATGTGTTGTCATATGGATGTTGCATTTGTATGAATGATTGTGCACTCATGTAGAATCATGAATAGGAGGATTTGCATACATAATGGATTCATAGCACTTACATAATTCGCATTAAGGAGGTCAACTGAATCAGTAGACCGCCTGATTTTGCATTAGATAAGTACATGTACACACACACACTTCGCATATGATCATGAAGCATTAGAAGTCTTTTAAGGACAATGGATGCTCGTGTTTGATGGATGAGTAGATAGATGATTGGATGTTAGGATATACATTCTTCCTAACTTGAAGATTTCGGGGAAGAAATCCTTTTAAGTGGGGGAGAATGTAACACCCCGTGTATTCTATAACAGTGAGATTCACAAATTAAAGTATAACTAATTTCAAATCAAAGAATTAAGGGAAACGAGATACGCCATTGCGTTCGTCTCGGAATTCTGCTTGAGATAGAGTCCGAGTTTGCGTAAAACGGATATCGTATGAAGAAGATATGGACGAACGAAGTTGGGCGAAAAACCAGAAAACGGTTCAGAATGCACTGGCGCACTTGGGAAGTGCGCCAAAACAAAAATGCACTGGCGCACTTGGGAAGTGCGCCAGTACATTTTTGACCTGGCGCACCTGCCAAGTGCGCCTAGGTCAAAAATGACCTGCTGGTCAGGTCTGGTCAAGTCCTGGCTGGCCAGGTCTGTGTTTGGTCGATTTTCTGAGCCTTGCCTTGTCACTAGGGCTAGGTGTCAGCTCCTGGTTGGTCTCTCCTTCAAACGAACGGCTATTATCAAGCCAAGCTTCATCGACGGTCTAAATCAACTCATAAACTCTATAAAAAGGACCTAAGGCTAACCCTAATTCACACAAAACTAAAATGGAGATGAGACCGTCATGTTGCTGAGGAGAGACTAAGTATAGCCGTCAGAAATTGAGAGGCAATTAGGAGATAATTCAAAGCTTAAAGCAACGTCAAATCAATCAAAACAACGCCTACAACAAAGGATAGCATCTCCAAATTCAGAATTCAGATTCCTGAATTGAAGATTCGTCATACGCTGTAAGTAGAGTGCTATTCCAATATGAATTAAATAATTGTGTTGATTTGTGTAAAGAAAGAAATGGAATTGTGGCGATAATAATCTATATTTGTATGTTGCTTTAATGCTAAACGATTTAGGAATATTGTGGTATACGATTGGATATTTGCAAGTACGTGATTTGCGAAATGGAATTGTGGCAATAATAATCTATATTTGTATGTTATTTTGATTCTAAACGATTTGGCAATACTATGGTGTACGATTGGATCCATACAAGTATATGATTTATGTTGACAACCACATGTTGTGGAATTTTAATTGGGATTCATGCAAGCATATGATTCATATTGAAAACTACATGTTTGTGGTAGTTATTTACAACACCCATTGATAATTGCAAGTATATGATTCATGTTGAAAGTAACAACTATATGTGTAATAGTTTATTTGAGATTCATGCAAGTATATGTTTTACTGTTATGCCAAAATGAGGTATAATTCTATGGTCATCTTTAGTGTAATTTGATCCATTTGAGTATTATGATTCATATGAAGTTATGTTGGAATTGGCATCATAGTTCAAGTATAAAAATCATATTTTTGTGATAGTGACAAAAGCACGCATCTTTGTAAATTTGTATTAATTTTATGAACATGACTAAACTATGTTCGTTATTTTGCCCAATTGAAAAACATGTTTTTAGGCTCATGTTGTTATCATAAGTTACATTAGAATTACATTAGAATTACATTCCTCTTGCAAGTTTACATAGATAAAATAAAAACCATGATGTAAGTTTAGATATGTTTATGCTATAATTCTATGAATAGAATGAAAACCATGATTCATATAAGAATTAGGTTGGGATAATTCTAGTTGAACCATACTTTTGTATTAGTGACAAAAGTAAATACCTTTTTGTTAACATGTAGTGATTTTATGAACACGATTAGTTTATATTATGCCTAAATAAAAATACAGGCTTATATTTCTAGTCAGGACCCTATGCCAATAATAATGATATCTAATTTAGTTAGATTCTTAATTTCAAGTTTACATGGTTAGTTGAACCTATGATTCATGTTTAAGTTTATGCCATTATCATATGACTAATTCATGTTTAAGTACTGCTTATGCCATAATCATATGAATAAAATAATTCATGTTTAAGTATCGTCTATGCATTAACCATATGAATAGAATGATTTATGTTTAAGTATTGTTTATGCTATGATTATATGGATAAAATGATTCATGTTATGCCATGATTATATGATGTTACAATTGCAAGTTCACATGTGCCTATTTTATGTTAATTGAATCGTTCGTTGCAAGTTCATGCGTTCACACTCCCCTTTTCATGTTACCTTATAAACACCATGTTATAAGCCTCCCCTTTTCATTTGGCTAAATTGGGTTTAAGTATTAAACCCAACACACCTTACGTTGGAGCGAACTTATAATACGGGGGTAATGACGTTTGGGCTAAAATATAGAACATATGTGTTGGCATGTTTAACGCATGCCAACAACCTTGAAAGAACAATTAAGTGGCATAAATGAAATTTAACCAATAAAGATGAATTTGAATAATGGGCCGCAAATATTTACATATAAAAAAAAGATACAAAATATGTAAATGTAGAAAAATACGATGTGTTTAACCCGAGGTTGGATTGAGTTGTGATGTAAAACCTGCCCGGAACCGCCCGGCTGTCCAGTAGTCACAACAATACCTATCCAATGTGGGTGGTTAAACACGGAGCCCAATAAGGACCCGAGGTTAGACTGAGTTGTGGCGTAAGACTGCCCGGACCCAACCGGCAACAGGTAGCCACAACAATACCTGTCTAATGTGAGAGGTCAAGGCTTTAATAAGATAATTAAGGCTGAGTCAGGATTGATAGGATTAAGTAAACTAAATTAATACTTAATCAGAATGAAACATGCTAAACTAAACAGACTGATTGGGGGTTTGGTTTATAAAACACTTAACCAACTTAGCATGTTGGCTAGAAATAGAAAACCTAGTAGCGGGGGACCCTTTTCAGCAGTAACCCTATAAGGTATCATGATACCCTGAAACCAGGCAGGGTGGGGCACGATTACTGGGCTGATTGTAAGCGGTCAAATCAACGGCGGTGGTGCAGCAGTGTAGGTTCTAACGGGGGTGCGGATGTGCACACACTCTGGCACAAAAAAATAAGGCACTCGGCACCAGTAGCATACCTGTGCATTCTAGGATTGTGTCGGGCCGCCACCATGGGACTTGATACACCCCATGGTGGGACCAGCATAGGTAACTACAACATCGGGGGCCGTAAGACACATGTAACTATGCGAGTAGGAGCCAATCATCATAAAATGGATCACTTCACCCTGATTATGGGGTGCCTGTTGGGAACTAGTTTATATGGGTACAGAGATTAATATAGGGTACGATAGTATATTCGACCCTAGACAACTTAACTAAGTTTATGGTGCTTTCCCATTTCTAGTTTATACTTATCATACCCAGTTCTTTATTCATAGACTGAATAGTCCTAGACTTACTCAGGCTTTATGTCTGACTCTACTTTTCTTTCGTCTTCTTTTCTTCCGTTTCCCCCCCCCCCCCAGGTCCACAGGGAGGGAATACCGCAGCTTGACCAGCCTTCATATCCAGCTTGAAGAGAAAGAATGTATTGCTTGGATCTTTTCGTTTTTGGACTATGGCTTTGGACAGCAACTATGGGACTTTTGCAGTTTATTTATGTTTTCTTTATGCTTCTTTAAATAATGTAATCAAGACAGTTATGAAGATGTTATGTTTTTGGAAGTATTGTAAGACAATTATGGTATGGTTGGTGTAACACGTATTTTATTGAAATAAAAGTTGTTGTTTTCCGCTGTTCAAAAATATGTGTTCTTATATCTGTCTTGTATATCTGTGACTTATACTTATAAACCTCCACCAAAATTAGGGCATTCCCTTTGAGAGTGACCCTAACGGAGGTGGGGTGTTTAATAGACGTTCCTCCTCACAATGAGTATTACCCCGCACCTTTAGCTGCATCTGCTTAAAGCGAGGCCGAGCTGAAAGTAACTCCTATAAAGACTGATGCTGTGTCTGAGCGAAGTCAAGCTGAGTGCGAACTATATCTTGTTGTCCAAGCAAGATTTCCTAGTACTCTCTAGCCAACCGATCTTGTCTCTCATATAAGGATCTAACCTCTCCCCTCAAATCATATGGCTTCCACAAGGGAGACTCCTCACCCGGCCATGGGTCCCACTATGATGAATGGGAAGACCCGTCTCCTCGCCAGTATGGTGGCTTTATGACCTGATATCTCTGATCGACCGGAGAGGGATTAAAAAAATGATAAGGCTGCTCCATGTCTCTCCCTTCTTCATGCACAAAATCCACCTCAAATCCTACCTCCAACTGAATAGCCTGATCACCCTAGATAGGCTCCTTATCATCCTTGTCTTTCTGTTGCATGGGTTGTACCCGTGCAACTATTCTAACTCAATGTGTATCCTAGCTAGGGTGGTTGCATCAATCAATGGGTGAGTCTCCTTGATACAACTCTTGTTGCCTAACGCTACCGCAAACTGCCTGAATACCATTGTCCATAAGTGGCCAAAAGGAATCGTCAGCTACCTCCTACTTGATAAAGTCACAAACTTTGACATAATTTTCATTGCCTTATTAATCTGTAACACTACTAAAGTAGCATAGGTAGCCCGTCTAATAATGTTAGCGACCCTATCATAACTACCAATCCTAGAAAGAAGATTATACTACAAGATGCATATAATCAGCCAAGCCAAGGGGAGTAAATGCTCTATGTCCCATGCCCGATGTTGGGGACTAACAAAATCTGACTCAAAACGCCCTCATTTATCATCTCGACCCGGTCCAATTCCAGGCTTTCAGATCTAATACCCAACACATCACCAAACTGGGTCTTAGTGAACATAATCCTTACTTCCTTACTTCCTTAACTTCTTAGTCAAAAGCGGCCTCACTACCAGCCATCCCATAAACTAAATTAGCGTCGAAGAGGCGAACTTACCTGGGATAGGTAACTTATCCAGTTGTATCATGGCTAAGAATCTGATATAAACCTGTATACTGAAAGCGATGCTTCAATGGTGTGTTAGGAAAATATGAAAACTTAACCGATCTTCCTAGCAAAAATCCAATACCCTATAGAATCCATATAGGCTTGGGATATTTTCTTACTGTTTCTGCACCAAGCGATCTCTTGAGGCATCAATTGAGGGAAAAGGGTGGATAAGGACTGTCGTGGACGCATGGCGAAAAAGCTTGGAATTCGCAAAGAAGAAGCAGGGATTTGGAAAGAGAAGAGGACAAGCTTCAATTTGACAGTAATTTCACAAAGAACGATGGAGGTTTAGAGCAGTGGTGGTGGTTGGAAGTGGTGAAATTGGGGTTTGGTAGGGGTAAGAAAGCTCTCGGGTGGAAAGATAAAGTGATGAAGGCTACGAGCTTCGATGTTTTATTTATGTATGATTTACAAAGGGAGGGTTGACTCACCTTTCAGGTGTGTCGATCCCTGTATTTACTCATCTTCATGGTAGGTCAACATATGGGTCAACCCATCTAAATCCTAGGTTGACCCTACCCAAGTAATTTTTTATCGAGCGTTCAATATTCGTTCCTTTGAGTTTTGATTGGCCATCTTCTATGCTACAACCGAAAAATATTTCCTAGACCAGTCGAGATGCTGCTCCAACTAACATAAAATTTCCAACATTCATTCGTCATCCAAGTAGCGCCTCCAAAATTTCCAACTTGAATAAAATTCCAATCCCATAATTAATTGTTGCGCTTTCCTTATCGTTTACTATTATCCAAAATAAATCCTTACATCCACCTTTTCCATCAAGTTCAACAGTCCACGAAAACCCATTTAAAAACTATCCTTCAAAAACCTTAAATCTCTCTTGCTTCTAACCATCTTTTCTAACTTGCACCTTTTTTTTCCTTTCACGCCTCCAAGCAAATCTTCCAACAACACTCCAAACCATAAGTGGCATCCAACTCCTACACTGTCCATGCATACCATATAAATACTTTCCTAATCTATTCATCTTCAATCACAAGGCACTACTACCCACCCACCAACTTGGACTTATTGTCCATTCCCAATTAATTACATATCAACTTTCTGTAACACCCTACCCGGAATGGGCCTAAATTTTGACCAGATAAGGCCCATCGAAAATTAGAGCCATTCTAAATAGGTTATTAGTTCCTGTAAGGATTACATTTGCATAGAATATATATATACAAATACTTTGAATGGAAATCTCACACAGCGGAAATAGAAAATATAATACTAAAATAAGAAGAAGGAATGATGGAAGAACAAGAATAAGAATAAATTCAAAAAAGGACACAAAGACTTGTACGAGGTGCAACCGTAAGGGCCATGAGGCAAGGATTGTAGGACCTCATTGGCGAAAATGGAGTTCAAGGGAAAATGTTACAACTGCCATGAAGAAGGACACATGTCCAAGGACTGCCCAAAGCCCAAAGTTGTCAAGAGTGGCTAGGACTATGCAATAGAGGCAACACCAATTAAAAGCCGACCCCCAAGGGAGCAAGGAAAGCCTGCACTCGAAGATATAACCTCTATTTTAGGAAATTCAGTATACACACCTTGTTCGATTCCAAAGCGACCCATTCCTGGCGGGTTGTTACACTTTCCCTTTTGGATACCAATCCATCGTACACCCCATACCAAAGTTAAACTAAAGATTTAAATTTGGATCTTTCCTTCGTCTTAACAATTGGTGTATGAACTCATTACTAAGAATTTCCTGTGTTGTTTACTCAAAAAGTAGGTATCCTTTATGAATCTAGGTATATATGTATATATATTTATAATTTTCAAAAATACAAATGTCCACTCACTAACTATATATAGGGAACCTAAATTTGAGCTCTAATACCAGATATAACAACCCAAAGTTTCAACAGCCTTGATTTTTTTGCAAAAATACCGAATTCCGAGCCTATTGGAATCCAAATTGGTTATCTAGTATCCTGTAGAAAATGAAAGGTGAATAATAGAAGAAATCTAACAGCGAAAGGGAATAAAATATAATAGTAGGTAATTTCATACTAATATAATGACACTTCTGACAAGTGCTACTAAGCTGTAGAATCTCAACCATCTGTCTAAATTGCGGATTTTTTATAGTAGGGGGTCAGAATAAAAGTTTTGATGAATGGACAAATTATACTCTCTACAAACAACATTACATATACTATTCTATCACTAGTTCGTTTTTATTAGGTTATTCGGGTTTAATTTACAATACACTTTCGATTTCTCCAAATAAATCGCACCCATTTACTCCCTAGTAGATTTACCTAATAAATATGGTAGCCAAATGCCCGACATACCTAGATACTTCCCATAGTATCCGCCTCGAGTGGTTTCCATTGCCGTATCATGAAAACATTGTTAACCTCCACCAGCATGCTAAGAAACGGTACGAGACTATACTACAAAGACATATCATGTCTCGAACGTCACTCCATGCGTGAGTACTAGGCTACGTTGCGGAAGCGAATAAGTCTCTATCGTTGCGCCACAAGGACACCCTAATCCCTGAGTTCCTACACGGAACTCAATCAGGGAATTACACATATCTGTAAAGGACAGCCTCGTTAGGCCTATATTATAGACATCCAAAAATAGATTTGTCTCTTTAGGTGGCTCTCCAAGGCCCCAGCAGCCTACCCCCATACTAATGAAAGAATATTCAAAGAGCTAAATGAATGACCTAAAATCCAATCTAAATGAACATGTAGACCCTTATCCAATGAACCAATAGTAAAAGATCATTGGCATCTTGGCCTAGTTCCACCCTTTCCCGCACATGCTCCAACCGACAATGACAGGTATCCGATAACCTATTATCCTTTATTGGGTACGGACCACAAAGCCTCCCACCAGGAGGAAGCCACATAATCATTTTACGATCATTCCAATCAGTCTTTAGCCTGCCCACCATTAAAGATGCAGCCAAAGGCATACTCACCTAATGGAACCGTCATACCATGCCTCTGTGGGTACAGCTTCATTAGGCCTACCGCAAACGACTATCTCGAAGTATCCTCACGTATCGTAGAAGTCTCTTACTTCCTCCCAATCCCGTCGAACAATAAGATGGATGTGCCACCCTCGTGTCTCCAAACACCTACGATGGACATCCCGTTGGGCTCTTCATCCATGTACATACGAACTGGTCCAAGCACATTTCAATATTACGTCATTAGACCCTATTTCTAGTCTTAATTACGCGCTTGTTTTATTTACCTCTTTGCTAATGATTTTTAAACATTTACTTGGTTGCCCTTCATTCAACTTATTTGTTTATTAGCTTAGGTTGGGTACTTAATTTCCCTAATCATCCATTGCTTCCGGAACGAACCCCATTGCTTATTATTATATTGTTTTAACTTGGTCCCTAAATTATTATTTGTTTAATAATAAGCTTACTATAATCCTCTACCCAGTTTAATTATAGCTTGGTGCTATAATTTTATCACGATTATAATTATGGATTTACTTATTAAACTTTATCACCATAACTCTAGCTCATTTATATTAAGCTTCTATCCATTTCTATATTTTCAATTATAAACTATACATTATAATTCTGTTTGTCACCACAACGAGTCTACCTATTTTATTTCATTCCTGTATTGTGGTTTATTATAATAGGTTATATCTCCCAATCATTAAATATTTCACGAAATTATTATTACTTAACGTAACCTTCATAGTTATGTTACCCTTCCCTTTCCCATCTTTCAATTTATTTCTTTTCAAAAAGTTATGTCTATTCTTCATTGATTGGTTACCAAAATTGTGAAACAATCTATTTTCGTAGTTTTATGTAATTACTATAATAGAAACCCATGATTGCAAGCCATTTCTTTTCATATATTTGGGGTTTTAAATTTAGTGCGCATACGATTATTTCTTTATTTCATACTAATCTTATTTATTTATAACTTCAAGTTTAGAATCATGTTCTTATTTTTCTATATTTACCAAACTATGCAAATACGTTCCCCTTTTCTCTAACCAATCAATCTAGATTACCCCTAACCCCTAAAATTTATAGAAAAATATGTGTGTGTGTATATATATATAAAGATTCATGTTAGCTTCTCATTAATGTTTTGGTAACTTGGATACAATTAGAAATTATATAAGTTTTAGCTAATTCAAGATTAACCCAAAGTATTAGATTCAATACAGATATTCCCGGATCTATATTTTCAGCGCATGTCTGCTTTACATGTGATTTCTTACGTATCCATAATCGGGATTTTCTGCAAGAACTTAGACAAGGATAGGTGCATACAAGATTGTACAGAAATGATTGACCGCAAATTAACTATTTCAATTTCCATAATATTTAATACAGGAATCAAAAAATAATATATCATTATCAGAAAAAGTATAATTTTAGGTTACTCACCTGACAACTTTCCAATTCTTGAATCCGATCTAGATCTGTCACATGTGGTCTTCCTAATTGGATTATAACTGAAATAACCACGGATTTACAAATCTGACACTGAGAGAATAATAAATGTTATAATAATTCAGATTCATAGAATTTACCGCTCACAGATGAGAAATCTAAGCACCTTTAGCCTAAATCTACAACCTTCATCTCCAAATCATGAATCAGAACCGTAAATACTATTATATTTATTTTCTGAAGAATTTGGAGGAGAAAGAAAATGGTAGAATCCTGGCGTAATTTAAAAAAATAAGAGTTGAAGGTCAGGCCCTGATGGTTTATTTATAGGTGCTCAGAAAGATTAAATTCGTTCGATCGAAATAAATAAAATCAGACCCATCCAAAATAAAAAACTATGTAGTTTTGTCTCGAAGTGGGTCGACCCAAAACCCAGATGGAACGATCCCTGGGTAGTCCTAGTACCCAGGTAGGTCGTCTCATATACAATTAATACGATCGTATATCGGTTCCTTTACTACGTGATTTCTGCTTTGAATTAGAATGTTACTCAATGTTTATTCTCTTGCCTAATCTTCTCCAATCTATTTTATTATTTTCTATTTTAAGTTTACACTTTAAATTTTAGTTTTATATTCATGCGTATATATGTTCGTATACACTTCCTAAAATTTGAATCGTTGATAACTTCCACATACGAACAAAGTTTATGCAAGTTATATATGTAAACAAATCAGAAAAATGCCACAAATGGAACGGTACTTTTTTCGATCCCAAATTCTAAAATCCTAAAATGTCGATTTTCATCAACAACTATATGAGTGTTTGTTTAAAAATACGGGGTGTTACAAAAATAACGTGTGAGAAAAATATGTTTAGCTTAAAGATTGCATATTCGTTAGTAAAAGTATTTTGGTCTTTAAATTTTAGTTATTTCAGGGCGCGGACTGCCAAGTAATTTCTTGTATTTGAATAAAATTTGCTAATTCAGAGTGTTAACTTACATTATTGATATTGAACTATAAATGTTCTTTATTTAAATTGCAAAACAAGAAGCACCTATTGGTTATGTGTCACTGCTATTTTCAAATGTTTTAAAATAGAGGACTTTTGTTCCTTAAATTTTTTGATTTCAAAATAGTAGAACGTGATAATAATTGCATTGATTTACGTCTTCCCACCAAATCCTCCACTTGCTCTCCTGGGTGGACGTCTTCCCAAAGAAAATTTTCCCCTCCACCCTCTTCATCACAAATTCCTTCTTTTTATCATACATTTCCTTCAATTTTCATTCTATTTCGGTTTCCCTTTGATATTAATTTGCTTTTATCCATTTCCAAACAATTATTTTCCCTAAGTGCAAACTTTAAATTAATTCAGTTCTCTCTTCCTAAACCTATGATTTTCCACCGGATTACTATCGCTTTTTATTTATTTATTGCCCTTGCAGTTGTTAACCAAGATCTCCATTTTTCTTCTGTCCAACCAGAAGCAGAAGGGAGTTTATGTTCTAATTATGATCTTATAATTCTCAATCCAATTAGACAATGGTTTATTGATGTCAAGGGGATGATGTGTGAAATGTAACTGGTACCCTCTTTACTCCTAAAATTTTCATTTTATGTTTATTATATTTTTTCTTTTATATTGTTGTTTTCTAGTTTTCATCTTTATCATGCTTATTCAATTTCATTTTTTAAATATATTCTCAATTACATGCCCTTTTATTCCATGTCAAGAAATAACTTGTGATTAATCCATATTTTATTTGATATTTGTTTAGCCAGACCATAAAAAAGAATCACACATTAATTTTCTTTGGTCATATTATATTATGATAAACATGGATTAGTTTTTCTTATAACCTCATACATTTATTGATAGATGATAAGCATTTTAACATGATTTGTGCATAATTTTCCCTATTCATGGACTTTGCACTGAAGGAAATAAGATTTTCTGCATTTTTATATTGTAAAAGTGAAATTATGTCCACAAGTACAGTTGAGTTTGTAGACATCCCATCGACCATTGATCATATCAAAATTTAATGATAATTTCTCTAATTTAATGTGTCATGCTATAAAATTGGTTTTTTTTAGTTTGATATATTTAATCGATTTTGGTTGATGTGGTTTATTTTATATAGTAATTTTTTTTCATTAATTGTACATCATATGTGAATGTTTAGTAAAAGAAACATCTATAGAAAATCATAAAAGTAATATCTTCTCAATCCTTTCTTTTGGTGTGTGCTTTGTAGAGTTGATGAACATATGATTTCATTCATCTTATCATTAAATTATCCATCATAATGTTTTGCTTCCTAAGAAAATTACATCTTACAAAACCTTACATGAAATTTATATGATAAACATTTGAGAACAAAAGAAAATGCCAATAAATATTCATATAAATAATCAAATTAGTTATAGTAAAACCTTAGTTTTATTAGATCTTTTGAAGAGGTCATGAATTTTGAGTAAACGTCAATTACATGTGCTAGCTACAATACAGTTGCACAGTTTGTAACAAGCATAACTATTTGATTACCATTATAGTTATTTTTTTATCATGATTCTTTTTTACTAATGAATTTCTATTCATTTATCAACTATTTGAGATGTTCATAGTTGTAAACATTAGATGTATTAGTTGCTATAGAAGTAATTAAGCTATTTTTTCCTTGCTAGTTCAATTTTTATATATTATTCTAGTTTGGCATTAAATAGAAAGTAAGACGATGATAAGTTCACATACATGCCATGTGTACCATTCCTTTGGCGATTAGTATAACGGTATATTCCTTAGTTGCTTCTACTAAATAGTTAAATGCATTTTGTTCACATTATTGGAATTATTTACTTTTACAAAATTCTATCAAACTAAATCCATGTAAAAGCAATTACTTTAAGTATGATTTAGCCACTTGAGTTTCTATTTCAATGTGATTTATATAAGAAGCAATGCATTTCTTAATCAATTATATCTGTAATATATATGCATATATCATTATTTGTAACTATCTTTTTTACTGTTACTCAATAATAAATGCCAGTCAGGAAATGTCTGCATGTGATTAATGGTATTCTTATAAACCCAAGCCTATGCTTTCTTTCCATTAGGAGAGAAATATTCACATGTATATCAATTTTTATTAAGCAATACGATTATCCAAATATTTAAAATATTAGTTATGTCGAAATAGTGTAATATTGCACATATTACTTTTTTCCATTTCTTTCTTAAGAAATTGGTTTAAATATTAAGCATTTTAGTAGATTTTCATAGTAAAAAATTATGCAATGAGAATTATTTTGGCCAATAAATTTATAACCATATAGGTTTCCAGCACCAAATTTCTTATACGTCAAAACTAATGTTTGAAAGTTTTCTTTCATCAATATATATTCAAATAAAACATTTCTATTCATTAGCAATCGCCTTATAGAAATACCAGTAATGGATAGTGTTAGTTATATTTATATTAATAAACAATATATACCTCTGTGTGTGTGTATGTGTGCATGTTTTAATATGTATCTCAATATTCATTTGAAATATTTAATTGCATGAATGTTTATAAATCTACATAAAGTGATTGAACTAAAAAAAAAATATCTGAGGCGAATTTTACATAACACAACTTAAGGATAAAGGTTTTATCCTCTTATTATTGTGAATACATTATTTTCATGAATAATATTGACATGTATACATATATCCAAAACCAAGATTTCCACTAGTCATAACCAATTTCTAGAAAATTTGCCTCTAATGGAATATTTTTAGCTAACATTTTTTCACTTGAAGCAAATAATGAAGTTTAATCAATTACATCCATAACGACTCATGTGTTATATATCAGACAATCGTAATTAGTTTTTGAAGTTAACTATTATAATTAGTAAATCATAGTTAATATTCATTTTAATTGCATATAATAACAAACAAATATAATTAATAACAAATTTTACAATAATTAATGTTTATTCTCAATAAATAATAATTAAAATTTAATAATTAGTATTTAATAATAAATAATAATAAATAAATAATTTAAAATATAAATAATTAATAATTAATTAATTTAATATATAAATAATTAATATTTAATAATTTATTATAGTTAGTAATATTAATTGAGAATAATAATAATTATTAAAAAGTAACAACCGATAATATATAATAATAGTTTACTACTTAATAATATGTTTAACATTTGCTAATAAATAATAATACTTGACAACATGTACATTAATAAGCAGTATTTAATTATAAATATAAGTTATGGATAACAATTGATAATCACCTAGGACTAATAATAATTAAAAAGTAACAAGGTTTATGTTGATTCACTGTTTGTAGGCAAAACATCGAACTACAAACGGCCAAAAAACAATGAACTTAACCTATGACTCTCAGAACACTATATAAACTACCACATAACCCAAAAGCTACATTAACACCAAATCCTACTAACTCCTCACAAAAAAAACGGAAGCACAGTAAAATTGAGCTTAGTTAATGGTGGTAATGTAGCAGCAGGGTGTAAGCAAAGAAATAAAGGATTTGAGCAAAATCAAAAAATATTGAAAAGATCCATTGGAATATATAATGCACAAATATCCATCTAAAGTTTTTTTGGAAAAATCTAAAAATAATAGTGTGAAATAAATCAATATGCCTCTATCCAAGACATTTCAATTTACGTTTGTTACTGCTTTTTCTTCTTATTCCTCATTTCGTTAAAGTAAGATTGCGATGGCGAGCTAAAGATCTTTTGATTTTTTTTTTTTTTTTGATTTGATGTTTAAATTGAAATTTCGATTTAGTGTCATACTCTAATATTTTAAATTACCTTGGCATAGTGAAATGTCATCTTTGATTTTGTTTGAATTCAGTATTGCCCTGAACTTGTTTTTTATGTAGAGAACTTATCTTTATCATGTCTAGTAAAATATTAGGTAAGGATACATATGTGTGCATAGGCATTTTAGATATTATTATCCTATCATTCTTTATTGTTTAGTTTAACTTTGTAAAAACTTAAACAACTGCTTATGCGATAAAGTCAATCGCTTTCGACAGAATCAACTTGAACTGTGGCATCATTCGTTAAACAATCTAGTTTAATGTTGACGACTAAGCCTATGTTAGATATTTTCACAATGTTCCTCCGTTTGTTTTGCTTTTGAAGAGTGTAGAAAGGGGGAAGAATGAAGCATAATCTCATATTTTGAGGAATGAGAAACTATACTCGTCTAAGTATATGATTCTCATGAACGGTCTGGGGCCTTGGGGAACCGAATGTGTGCTTCGTTGTTAGTAGAGAAGTCAGGATAATCAACTCATGTGAGCGTGTTGCCTGCACTGTCCGTTTGACCGAATTGGACTGGATATGGAAATTGAAAACAGTAAATGGGTTAGATTTCATCCTATTACAGACCTAAATTTGAATTTGAATAAGATGGGACATTTGCAATGATTTTTTGGACATTTAAAATTTCAAAAGACTTGACCGTTGGTGACAAGTAGGCATGACTATTTGTAATGGTTCCAAACCACTAGAAAAGTTAGATGCTTGGTGAAAGGACACTTCCCTCCATCGCTATAAATAATTACGTCCCGACCAGTTGCAATATTAATCAGATAATTTCTTTGTCTTCTTCATCTTCTTCTTCCTCCAAATGCAGAACTACAACACCATAAAAGTGTTTAAAACACTTTCCATTGGGCGTTATTATTGACAACCCAAATCTTTTTAAGGGGGGCCAATTTTTTTTTAATGTTAAGGGGAGTACCAATGAGGTAAATAACCCCTTAACAAATAAAGGTAATTTTACCTTATTACCCATTTAGGCTTATTTTCACTCTTCCTTTCATTAATCTAATTTCTAGTGGTTAATCAACACCATTAGTTATGGAGAAATAAAAGCCTAACCAAAAAATATGATCGAAAAAGATAACAACATGATATTGACATAGGAGGGTGAGCGTATGTTGGAGTTGATCAAAGTGATGAGATAGTAAGATCTAATTTCCGTTTATTAAATCATATGCACATATTGTTAGGGTTAAGATCTAATTTCAAATTATTAATTTCAGCTTATTAAATCGTGTGCATATGATATAAATTATTCTCTGACATTATTTGCAGTTAAACGATTTAGGGTTTTTTGATTTAGGGGTTTGATGATTTTACGGACGTAAGTTTTTAAAAGTAAGGGTAAAAGTGTAAGAAGTTAAAAAATTAGCTACCTACATTGTCCTCCTTAACAATTTAAAACAAGTGAAGTGTCCTTAAAATTTGGCCCCCCTTAACATAAATTAGAGTGTCAATAACAAAACCCTTTCCCTTCAATCAAATTTGCAACACCTATCGGGCCTTTCAAAAGCACAGACATTACAGACTTTGTTTCTTCGTCTTCTCCATTCAAATCTTCCTTTAAAAATTGCATCATCAGAAGTTGAATTAAAGTGTTTTTGGCCAGATCAAAAGCGTACAAAATTTAAATATGATTACGTTGTTCCAAGGCTTCGTTGGATACCTCTTTGTACTTGGTGAGTTGAACTATTGTCTGGAAAAAATCTATTCCATAGATCCTTAAATTCGGAAATATGGCATTATCTTCGTTAGAAACATGGCAAACAACAAATTTTCCAATAGTATATCTGCATTGCTAGGAAATTGATTTAATTAGTGGAAAATAAACAGCCATATTGCTTTCGAGCTAAGATATCAGTAATTATTATCGTAATATCATTATGCACTGATGTAGACTTGCATAGAATAGACTTCCAATATAGTTCAGATTTTATGATGCTGCAAATTAGTGATGAAAAGTTTAATGAACGAATTGTGAGAGGAAAAGATATTGATTGACTTGACATTCAAATATTTTTGTTATATAAATTAAATTACATATTACCATAATACCTGGTAAAATGCATCATAAGTTAAATTCACATTATTATTTTAAGCCTACTAAACAAATGGAGTAAAAAATGCATAAGTTACAATATAGTCATGTAATATATGAGTATATATTCATGGTTGCACTATACTTGCTGTCGCACGATGTGATCTAGATGAACGGAAGATTGTCCAAATAAGAAATGAGTTATTCATGTGTAGGAAGAATTAATATATGTTTACATGATGATAAAACCAATCCTTTATTTAGATTTAAGGTTTCAAAACCTAGGATTTCATATTTTAATGGCTTTTTATAAAACAATGAATTCTTCGACTTTCATCCTCCACATTTCATTCCATTAGCCTCTTCTAATCTTTCTTTGCCAAAAACCACCCTATCTCCAAATAGCAATGGAATTACAACAAAACAGTTATTTCTAGGAGAAATTTTTAGAATTCACATAAGAACCATCAGAAAAGAGTAACCACCATTCCTCCGCTCATGGTCATTAATCCTTCCTATGGTTTCCTCTCACCCCATGTTCTGACTACTACCTCTGGGATTTGTAAAAGCAAGCTCCACCCCTGCTATCTCTCCAGCCTCCAGCCCTTAGCCTCTGCTGCTTTCTAGTGCTCCACTCTCCTCTTCTTTTGATAGATCTAGATCTCAGTTTCCTAATCCATCATTTGCTACATCTCCTCCTATTTGTCGCAATTGAGAAGATATTCTTAAAAGTAATGAGACTCATGTTAGCATTCCCTTGTAAAAAACATTCTCCTAGCGAATTCATTTTCATTAATTACACTAAGATGAACACAAAAATTGTTAATGAAATGAGAAATCAATGGAACAATGTTATGGTCATTTATTTTGTTGGTTCAAAACCAAAGGTTCCATTTTTCAAAGCTTAGGTTCATAAATTGTGGAATTTGTTAGAGAATTTCATTATTTATTCCAAAGAAATTAGATTCTATGTCATTAAATTGATTTTAAAGGGGACAACGATAAATTATAAAGGATGGTCCGAAATTTAATGGAAAAAAATTATGATGATGAAATGATGGACTACATGTATGCACTTAGAGAAAGATTTATTACTATCCATTCCTATTTGGATTCAATTTCCTAATCTTCCCCTAGACAATTGGACCATAGAAGGTGTTAGTCAAATTGCATCAATATTGGGGTCCCCAATAAAATTAGATAGGATTATTGAGTAATCATAAAAATTTCTTATGCTGGAGTACAAATGGAAGTTTCTAACTCATATTCCTACCCTAAGAAAATCTTAATCCTTGATGAAAATGAAAAAATATTTCATGCAAGATGTCGAATATAAATGAAAATAAGTCAAGCGTCAAAATTATCGAAGTCTTGGACACTCGGAAAATACTTGTCAATTTAGCAAAGTGTGGTTTCCTGTCAACACCAACAATCCGTCATCAAATAATGCAAATATGAAGATGGATGTTTCTCAAATATAAATGATTTAAATGTTGAAGATTTTCCCATATTGAAAAACTTCAGTCAAGATAATGTAAACACTCAGCTACCTCAAGATGATCAAATTAATAGCAGTGTAACTGAACATAAACTTATATAGCACAAGCACTAATTTCAAATCAAACTATAAAATGTAACAACCATGGTCCTATTATAGTCTTCTATTTCATAGAATGAACATCTCCATTTTTCCACACTATGCATTAAATATTAATGAAAATAACCAAAACTTAGTTGATGAGCCTACTATGATAAGGCAACTTGATCAAAATGGTGAAAATGCGATGGATGAAGAACAAGGCCAACCAGCTTATTATGACATATCCAATATTCAATCAGAAGAATCTATAATCTTTCATACTAAAGCTAAGCATAGTAAAATAAAATGTTTAGCAAATATTATGCTTGAATTCACTATGTTCTGGATGTCACCAATAACCTGACACAATATAATATGATTTCTCAATTAAAAGAAAAAGATATGAAACAAACAAACGGGGTAGGAGGGAAAAAGTAGAAGTAGTTCGGCCGATCAATATTGCTATAGTTTGAAGTTGATGTGGTCTTTTGGGTATTTGAAAATACAAGTCTTTCTCTTTTAGTTGTAGTTTGTTTCTTGTTTGTATTTGAGTGCTCGTTTGTTGAGAAGATTGCTAGGGAACGTAGAATGGTTTTTGAGTATCATAATTGTGTAACACTCCTACCTTGTTTTTGTTTCCGAAGCAGTAATTACAATAATACAATTAAGTGGTACCAGCATAAGATTTCTACGATAATAATACAAATAAACTTCAAGAGGCGCAAATACAACAAGTTAATATAATAATGGAAAATAAAAAATTCTCTGACAAACAAGCAAAACCTCGATGCTTGAATATTAACATTAAGCACAATGGAAGTCGGGAACATTGATAGATCATTATTTCCACGATAGTTTAGGAAAAGGCTGAGCTTAATAACATTAAGGTGAACTCCAAGCACGTTACCTTTAAGGGTAGTCTAAAGGCACACAGCGAGCTCGAGATGAATGGAGAGTGTTGAAGCGGTGAGCATGCAACAAGGCATTATTAGTGCTTTTCCTAGATTAAGATCAATCAAACCAAGCACTTCCACAAACTCTGAGCTTAAGTGTATTGATTGGACAAAATCTGGCGCTGGTTTAAGAGTGGCATGGTTGTTTTGGGGAAGGTAAGCAGGTGCTGCATAATGTGGATGTTGACATGGAAAATTATCGCATGCCAACACCCAATGTGTGTGTGGTGTGAACACAGAAATCCAAAGGAAAATAGGTATATGTGGGAGAACACAACTTTTTATAGTGGTTCGACACTAACACCTGCGTTCACTTCATAATAATTATTCATCATATACTTGTCGATTACAATGTTGTACAAGTTCGGACAATGTCTAAGTACAAAGCTTTAGAATAGAATAACAAGAAGATTGTTAATTCTAAACTTTGACTAAAATGTCCTTCTTCTTCTTCGTTGAGATGAGTTGACATGGTCAACTATGTCCAAAATTAGCTTCATTGTCCAAAAGTCCAAAACAACCCAAAAGTGGTGTTTATGTTCCTGTAGATGTCCAAAGAGTGGTGGAGAACGTTTATGCAACGTTCTAATGGTCCATGCAATGTTTGATGGCCATGGAGGAGGAGGTGGCTACCATCAATAAGGCTTTTGGAGCTCTAGAATGCCAAAATTCCAAGAGGAAAAAAAATCCAAATGAAGGACAATCTTGAAGCTATTTATAATGGAGGGTTGGTAGTGGAGTAGGTAGAAAGTGAGGATCATGCAACAAAAATTCAGATCTCAGAAGAGGCAAAAAGCAGAAAAGGTATTACTCTGGAGAGGGACACGAAATTCGTACCCTTCAGGGGATAAGAAATTTTTTATCCCCTTGAGGGATACAAAATTTTGTAACCCTCTAAGGGATACGAGAAAGAAGGAGGGGGAGCCAAAATTCTTATGCTGAAGGATACAGTAATCTTGAGTGGATTGATATGTGTTGACGGAAACAGACATAACTTTCAAACTGTAAGTCAGATTGGGCCAAACGAAAGTTGTACCTGAAGTAAATTCAAAGGTCAACAAGAGTTACCATGCTCAGCACCTTAATTGATGTTTTAGGTTCTAGAAGAGGTCATCTGATAGGATTTTTGGGCTTTTTATGTTTGCGATGCGACTTCAACCAAACGGCTTTGTGCTCGCTAGTGATGTTATTGATGCTTGAGCGCGTTGCTAGTTGAAAACTTGACGTGTAATAGCTTTGACAAAAAAGCGTATCAAGAGTGGCAAGTGTGAAGAATTGGAGGTTGAGGGTGAGGAAGAGAGGGAGAGAGCGCCGTTATGCAACTCTTAGATGCTTGTTTTACTAACAATGTTATAGTTCAAGATACCTCTGCTGAAACTGATTGAAGATTCCATATAGATAGTGAACATTTGATTTTGTTTCAGTTTACAACATAAATATTTCACATAAGCATGTGACTGAAGGCACCCTATTGCATATTTTTATAAAATTATGCAGGTTGACTATTACAATATGAAGTGATAATTTCTAAAAGATTTACAGTATCAAAATCAACCTTTGCCATTGCATATTTTATCTCCATTTAAGGAGAAGTAGAAGAGAATAGAGAGATGACGTTGACATCGTTAAATTGTTATCCACAACAAACCAGCTACCGTTGGTGTTTCTTCCTTTTGTTTTCTTACATTATTTCAATCAAATGGGAACTACTTCTTTTACCCAGGAGGGTTATGGGACGGCTGACAGCACCCAAAAGTTATATTTTATTCAACAAAGATTAACCTTCTAATATGGGGGCTTTTTTACTCGTGGTGGGAGACATCGTTTATAACGTGTTCAACGTGAAATGTCCTATCTCTTTCACATTTGGCAAAAATATTAGGTTAAGATGAATGTGTACGTACACAATCATTTGAGATTTATTTTTTGGCCATAACATTCTCTGTAGATTAGTTTAATGCTGTATTGACTACTTCAAAAAGCGATAAACCATTGTCTTAGCTCTTAAGCATTGGACCTGACTTTAAAAGTATAAATAAAATTTCAATACAATGATATTGTTCGTGGAATTAAGAGTATAACCATGATTTTTCATGTTAATATTGTTTATTAAATCAAATAGATGGCTAATTATTAGAATTTGTGATGTAAATGGTTCAAACTATTTTTGTAAATTTGATAACGTTTGATGATCGAATAGTAGAAGTGAAATAAAGATAAATGATTGTACTGGTTTGTACTCTATAAAACATAAACACTCTTAGCCTTTTCTATTTCCCTACTTTATTCACGCACATACCTTCTCTCCTTCATCCACTTTGTTCTCACACAAATTTTCTTTGGGTATGTTTGGCATAAGCGGAAGTGGAGAATTTAAATGGAGAATTGTAGTTAGCAAAGAATGCGTTTAGCGCTTTAAGCGGACCATTTAAGCGGAACATTTAAGAAGATCAATTTATTTTTGTTTTGTAATTTGATTAAATGATGATTAAAACATGACAATTCACTACATAATAATATTATATAACGAGATCACGTAAACTAAAAAAACGAAGAAATAGAACAAATTACTAACGTCCATGAAAAGTTCTCAGTTGATAATCTGTATAACCAAACAAGTCTTGGTCAGATACTATATCCACCACCTCCAAAATTGATTGATCTATGCAAAAAATCTCAATAATTTTCCACTTCTCAACATTAGTAACGGTCGACAGAACAACGAAGCAACGTTCCACCGCGGCTGTGAAATGATCTGATTGATAGGAGGGTTGTATGGTAGGTCGTCTACTAGACGTGACGAGTGACGTCTGTCTACGTGTAGACTAAACTGGTGGTGGACTCCCTCCACTCAGAAAATCATGATACATAGCTGCATTGGTCGTAGTAAAGGGTTGTGATGGAGGGGGAACCTTGTAACTGCAGGTGTTTTTCCATATGCAGTCCCCAAAAAGCTCGTCTTGCTTTCAGAACGTCAGAGAAGGATTTCCACTGAACCTATGATACAAGCATGCAAGCTTATTCCACCAATCGTCTGAACCGTCCATGCGGTCATGAGCAACATCGCAATAACCACCTAAAATTCGAAGCAGAGCGTTCTAAGCTGTCCAGATCCTCTTTTGATTATCCAATTTGTTTTTTTTTATCTGGGTCTACGTCAAATCTTCATCGAACCGCTCATTGAATCATTCTGAACCACAGTCAAGAATCTACGGGTCCCTCTAAGGTGAGTATTATTGAAACAAATATCTATGAAAGCATCGGTTCGCTCCTGTGGTCATGAAGCGATAGACGCGTTAGAAGATGTTGAACCAAGGCAGTAGAGTGTGTCATTTAACAGTAAAAAAGAATAAACAAAAAAATTGGAAAACATATGTAAATTGAATATATGAACATTTAAAATATAATAATGAAGAAAATTACCTGAAAAATTGTTGTAACGGACTAAAAACTAGAAGCAAAAGAACAGGAAAAGCATAAGTATGAGGAGGAGAAATGGGAGGGGTGTTATAGGGGAAGGGGACGAAAAACAAATGGCTGGAAATCTAGCCGTTGGTCCAACGGTCCAGAATGGACCGTTGGGCAACGGAAGCGTCCGTCGCGTCCGTTGCCCCAATGGTCCATTTTGGACCCCCAGACAAGTACCTTAGTTTTTTTGGCTCCCTTATCACAAAAAATAGAAAGAAAGCTGAAAGCAAGCCTGTAGCTTGCCAAACATTATTTATGCATGCCAATCATTTCCTCTTCTAATGAAACCTGTGCATGCTCCAGCCATGATACTGTGCATGCTCCAGCCATGATACTGTGCATGCTCCACCCTGATGAGCCGCCTGACACCGTACCTCAGCATGCCACCACCATCCCTAGTCGTACTCAGAGATCCGCACCTGAATGGCCATGTTGCCTGCACCTTAGAATGCTCGCACGCTTCTCTCTAAATCTTCCACAACTTGAGACCCACTTCCACCCGTAATGCCTCAACCGTAAAGCCCTTGTCCTCAACTACGAACCTACCCAAGCATAGCCTCATCATTGCATGCCATTTAGCTCTTCCTGTTTTCCCTCAAAACCTGGCTTTTGCTTAACCCATGCTGCCTGAGCTTATGGAATACCCAAACCCAAAAAAAAAAAGTCTAGATTGCCTAACAGTTTATGTAGCTGCATACAAAGATATGGACTTCAGGTATTGGTTAAGTTACCCGCATATTATAACATCAATTTATAAAACCTATTTACAACGTTACACCGCATTCCTCAATTCTCTCTCTCAAATGAGGGCTATGGTTTTCTCCTTCTCGATAAAATCAGATTTCGTATAATGCAAATATTCTTCGTATCACTTCTACTTGTCGATTCTCTGTAAGATTAAATGGATCAAGATGAATCTAAAATTCTTTTGACTTTAGAAAATAGTATAACTCACCCAAATCATTGATGGAGAACTCTTTATTTACTGGTTCAACAAGTGTATTGACTTCATTATTATAGCAACCAGTGAAAACATAGACCAATGTAACATTCCAGAATTTTATCTTTTGAATATTTAATTAATTTTAAATATTCAAAATAAATGTTTTATAATTAAAATATGCTCCTTTACTTTATATTTAATAATGTGAAAAGCATTTTTAAATTTGGTTTTCAAAAATAAATAGTTTATAGAAAAACAGAAAATATGATTGGAAGAATTTCTCAAAAACGTTGATTTTTTATTGTGTAAAAGTTGTTTAAATTACTTAAATAAATAAAACAAATACATATATTAAATTATGAACTTGTATTAATCTTAATTAAGTAATTATAATTAATAAAGTAATGACTTGGTGTTAAGTAAGATTAAGGAAAGAAAAGAAAGGTAAAAAGTGCACATAATGTATGGAAAAAGTGATACATAAGTACTTGATGTCATAATAATGTTGAAAAAAGGGTAATTAGGTGGAAAGTGAAGTGTAAAGAAGATGGTGAGATAGTATTAGCTTAAAAGAGGGTAAAGGACTAGGATTAGTTTGGTAATTTAACATTTCTATTTTATATAAAAGTAAATTCTTCTTTCTCTTTCTCTTTCTCTTTCTCATTTCATCTTTTATTTTATCATTTTCAAACTTGCTTCTTCTTTCTCCAATATTTTTATAAAGTTTTAATGGTTTCTTAGTTTTGAAATTTAATTTTCATGGTTTTAAACTCAAATTTATTTGGTTTCTTGCATTTTCAAAACTTAAAAACTTGTGCTTTTATTTCCTATTTTTGCTCAGATTTTGCCTCTTCTTCATACGGGAATAACTCTCTGTAAAATATTTCAAATTAAGATTTTTTTTTTTTTGGCACTCAAGAGTTTTGAGTTGGATACAATTTTTCTTCTAATCATTTTTGCTAGTTTTGAGTTTTACTGTGCCAAAATTTCAATTATTTGAGATTCATTTTCTAACCCAGTTTTTGTGGCCCAAAAATGACACGTATTGTGTTGGTCGTAACTCTTTCAAAACTAAAAAAAAAAAAAATTCTTTTTTCTAAACAATAAAGGAAAGAAAATGCAAGAAATTTCCATTTGACTACTTTTTGAAATTCTTCTGTTTTCATACCTGAATATTAGTTTGAAAAAGACACTACAACAAAAAACACTTTTCGCAACAGGCGATATCTGTTGCAGTAGACCTATTGCAACATGCATGCGCCTGTTGGTATAGCCAAAGTTGCAAAAAGTCTGCAACATTTTCTTCCTGTTGCAATAAGATGTTGCAGTATACTTTTTTGCAACAAGCTTTTGCTGTTGCAACAGATCATTTTGCAACAGTATATGCCTGTTGCAATAGATCCATAAATCTATAAAAAAAAAATATTATAGCTTATAGATATTACATATTAAATGTATTCATTTTAATAATAGTGTATATCACAAAATAAAATAAACAAATAAAATTTTTATTTTAACAAAGTTTTAATAGTACAAACAATTACAATAAATGTTTCTATAATTTTCATACACCATTCATGTATAACAATTTCTTCTCTCACACAACACATTTTTTTCGAATAGAGTATTTTCTACTCATATTTCTACTCTATCATACATATATTATAACAAAAGAATAAATATCATCAGTTCACCAGAACAAATCTACAGTTCATGCTCCAAGTTTGTTGTCGATCATGAACATGTACATGCCTATCCAGGAATATGTATGTCATTCCAGCAAACCTGAAATAAGAACGATAAAATTTTGTTAGTAAAAGAAACAAAAGGTCTAAAGATGAGAAAGTAGTCACAAATTATAACTACCATCCTGTGTATGACTATCCCAGCATAAGCACAATGTTCGAAATACTAGTTTTAAGAATTCTAGCACCTTGTCCATCGCCTGTAATGAATTTGTAAACGCATATACATGCATCATCATCAAATAAAATGGAAAAGGTATAAAAAAGACTTGAAGAGTGCATAGTTTCTTTTGATTCTTCAAGACTCGAATTAGTATGTTATGGAAAAAAATTGAGCTAAATCTAATGACTTGGAACATCATAAAACTCATGCACTGATTGATCATCAACAAGAAATTAGTTACCTGAAATTGAACCTGAAATTGCAAATGTTGTTGTAGGCAATCTAATCGCTGTATATATGGAGTGCATAGTTTTCAGATGAAGTTGTAGCCTTGTAGGCAATCAAGTTGAACCTGAAATTGTAAATGAAACTACCTTAGGCACTGTAGTTGATCTGGAGCCCGCTGCTGCTAGTGATATAATCAAGCATTCCACAAAAACTTCACATGAAAACAAGGAAAGATGAAATGGTACAGTAATTGAAAGGTCAAGTTAATGGTTAATCCATTAATTTACCTGAAGAATCTAATGGTCAGGCTAACCTCTTTCTAGTAATGACAATCCATATATACAGCGATGCTCTTTTGGATTCAGAAGAATATCATCAGAGGGATTATAGTTTTTTCTTTTTTCTTTTTACTGTTCCTGGTGCATATTTTTGTACACTTCTTTTTCATGCTCTCAGGCAATTAGTGACCTAACCAGACAAGTTTTTGTTTCAAGATGAACTTGGCTGAAACAAATGAGATGAAATATCATCGACTGATATATGTTTCAAGATAAAGGCCTTACCTCTGAACCCATGATGTGTGTGAACAAGTGAGACATTTTTTTGCACACGTGCACTGGGCCAGGCATCTCCCATATCCCCAACTATGCCACGCTCTCTGCAAAAGCGTTTATGCAAAAATGGGAGAGCATCTGAAATAAAGAATATGGTTTACCAAGGTGAGCATTGCGAAATAGACAAATTAGTGCTACAATAATGTTGACAGCCGACGATTTTGTAGTTATAAAAAATAGAAGTACAGCTGGTAAATGAAATGACTTTTCTGGTTGACTTCGCATTAGGAAGAAAAAAAATTCAGTGTGCTAAATCTTCATTATTTAACGTGACAAACTATTCTGTCATCTTAAGTCTGCATGGTTGATGGATTACATGAAAAGTGGGTCACGCTTGTCATTGCCAAGCTTAACAAAGAGATCAGATTATCAAGTCTCTAATTATGTCCTGTCTTAACCGATCACACACCCCACAGTCACATGGAACTTGTCTACGCAGGCACACAGGACAGTACTCCCTGCAGCACCAAAACCATCTCATATACGCTATCAAGATTGAAGTCAGATAGGCTAAACACTTGTTACATCAAAGCCTTACCTCGTTATTAACTCATAGACAAAACAAGTCAATTAGTAACTCTACAATGTAAGTAACTCTACAAGCTTTGTTATTTCAATTCACTTAATGACAGAAATGCAGCTCTAACTAATTCTAAGTACTTCAAAAATAAAATTACATACTTAACTCGAATGGGTAGAATCATAATGCCAAAAAACATGTAAAATGAAGTTAAGGATAAAATCAGTTTTCTTAAAAGTGGTCTGAGAGAAACAAATGGAAGATTTGTAGCAATTCGTTCAATGGCCAAAATCAAATCTAAAATATTTGAGAGGCTCGGAGACCTACAGTTTTGTTATTGCCAACTTTTGATGCAAATGATTTGAGAAGCAAGCCTTGATCATATAGGCAGAAGCCATGACTTCAAAATCTTCTAATTGGTGTTCATCTTCTATTCCTTTATCGTCTGCTTCTCCAGTAGAAGGATCTACCTGTCAAATCAAGAAACAACTTAACTAAGGACTGACCTTTTATGTTTACCATTTAGGCATTACATGTCTTGGAAGGATTATTCCAACATTCTTTAAATATTTGCATCAGACGATGCCGATAAATAACGCAGCTTTAAGTATCAAGCCTTAATTTCAGATGTTGTTGTCAGAAAATTCATTGTTGCAATGAACATTTTAAATTAAATACCTATCGCTAAGCAACAAAATGCACAGGTTAATTAGTGGTTTCAAAAAAGACGTGTTTCGGTATACGAAATTCATACAGCCACCAAAGACTCAAACAGAGCACAAACAGTCTGGCAAAGCGTCTTGTAGCTGCCAGCCGCCCTCAGATCAGACTCCAGCGCCGGCAGTCGAGATGCAACACCACCACAACAAGCTGTCTTGAGCTTCACGGCTGTTTCAGGACTCATTACGATCTACTGCTTGATGTTGATCAGAACTGGATGGCCCACTTTGTGGAAAAGGGCATCTCTAAGTTGCTCTGGATTTTACCATATTCAGAAGTGCCAGGCCTCAGTTTCGAATTCGACTTCGATTTCCTCCTTCCATAGAGTCCAGCGGACTCTTGAACGAGTGAATATTTCCTCCTTCCATCTTCCGTTGGAGGTCTCGTACCATCTCCTGAGCTGCTCTTTCAAGTTTGAGTCGGCAGGTCCTCCATGTTCGATTTCAATTTTGGGGATTTGGTTGTCAAATAGAATTGAGGATTTTTCTGATGGGTTTGGATATGGAAGAAAATTTAGGGATTTGTTTTAAGGGGGTATTGTAGCGAAAATTAGAGCCAAAATTTGGGGGATTGGAGCCAAAATTTGAGAGATGGAGCCAAAACGTGGTATACACGCTGAAAATGCATTAATATTTAATAACATCCGAAGTTTACTTATATACAGTTCAAAAAAATATGGACCGAAAACGGGTTAACATCATGGAAAGTTTATACTTGAAAGGTATAGTTTAAAATGTTACTGAATTTATATAAATACAAACAAGATGCACCATTGTTCAACATTTTGAACTGTCATATTTTCTATACTTTTTTTTATTTTGTCTAGAAAATGACATTGTTCATTTATAATTTTATATTAGTCTACGTATTGAATTGAATATAAATATAAAATTTTATTTTTATATCTAATTATAAATAATAATTTAATATAGATTTATATATAATAATTTAATATTATAAATTTTTATACTTCTTATATTATAACCGAATATTACTTGGGAAAAAAATAACTTTTAAAACTACGTTTTTTGCAAGTGGCATTACTTGTTGCAAAAAAATTATAGTTCTCGCAACTGGTGAAAACAGTTGCTAAATATATCATTTTTGCAACTGGTTTGAAAGTGTAGTTGCAAATAATATATCTATTGCAACAGGAATGAAAGAGCAGTTGCTAAAAGTATGTTTTCGCAACAGGCATGAGAGCGCTCTTGCGAAAAATATGTTTTTCGCAACAGGAAGGGAAAGCCTGTTGTTAAATCTTATCTATTGCAACAGCCATGAAAGGTCTATTGCTAAATATCATTTACTGCAACTGACATTTGAGGCCTGTTGCAAATAGCTAGTTGCAATAGGGTATTTTTCTTGTAGTGAGACTAATTGTTTGGTTTTGTTTTTGTTGATTTGTTGATATTTCTAGTTTTCAAATCCTCATCACATCATTTAGGCCAAGCCATTTTGGCCATAAAGTTTACAAATTCCATAATTGCTTAGGGAATTGGGAATTACATATATTAATATTGATTCAAGCCATGGTGAAGTTAAAATTGATTTGGATATTCTTAAGGTGAGTAAAACTCACAGCTTTATGTTTAAAGTTTTGATCTTTAAAATATTAAATTTATCATGGTGTTGAACTATTATATGGTTGAACCATTGCTTTGTTTGTGGTTATGCATGTTATGAAAATCATGTGTTATATGCTTAGACTGTTAGAAACTTTATATGGTTGACTTGAAATCCTTAGTTAAAAGCATGCTTATGTTTTTGAAATCAAAACCATTTTAAAGCTACAAACCTTATTTTCATTTTTATAAACATTTCCTTTATGTTTTGGAAAGTTAGTAAGCATTCATTAGTGAGATTTCATAAGAAACTCAAAAGTTAAGATTTTGAAGTTATTGGTTCTATAGCGATAATCGCTGTAAGTGCAGTTCATAAAAATGAACTATTTTCTTTAAAGTAAGTCTGTTTTCAACTTAAGTAAGTTTTGAAATTATTTTCAAAACTAATTTGAAATGTAAGTAAGTAATTATTATTATTTAATTACTTAAATTTTCAATTAATGATAATTAAATAGAATGATTAGTACATAATCACCATGTAATTATGTAATTTGTACTTTAGTTTTAAATCAAGTAAGTTTGATTCTAACTTTTTTAATTAATGAAATTTATTTATTATATAATGACTTTAAATCAAGGATTAATTACTTAATTAAGATTATCTAAATTAATTATTCATTTAACAGGGACTTTAAATAATTAATTATTATTAGTTAAGTTTAATTGAAGAACTAAATTAAAGTTTGTTTAATTATTAACTAAGGTTAAATAAATTATTTAATTAGGAATAATTATTTTTTAATTATTCCTTAAGGGTTAATTAATTATTGGGGCAAAGTCGACCAATTTTTAAAGTGGCTCGTAATACTTATTATTATAAGAAATAATAATTATAGTCATCTACCTACTACACTGTTTTTAAAGTGGATCGACCAATCAAACACCACGCATGGTGAGACATTACAATGTTGGTTTCCTAAGAATACCTAAAGGAAAAAAAAACTGTTGCCTAGGTAATCTCAGAACTCCACGTAGGCGAAATACAAACTCATGAATTACAATGAAATTCACATCCAAAAACACTTACTAACTGCAGAAAAATACACTACAATAAGCAAGAATCAAATCATTACCTCAAAATCACTCACTTAACTGCATGACCATAACTGGCAAAGCCAAGACCTACAACTGAAGACAGAAGCATCAACCGAAGCAGCTTGACGACCATTAATCACCTTACTTGGTACCAAACCATAAGTCACTTTAAGCACAACATGCAACATACCAAAGCACTTGCATCATTCCACTTGAAACATTCCACAACTTGCAATCATTGAACTAAAACATTCCAAAATAGGCTAGTAACATGTTGTAAATCACAAAGAAAATGGCCATATGGGTAGCAAGCAAACCAAAGATAGGGACAAGAAGAAGAGCACTGAAGGCCATGCCACACCACCAAGAGCACACCTACCCACCTTAGTTAGGATATCGCTATTGGTACAAGAAGGTAAGGAGCAGCAAAACCCAAGCGACTATACTTCTACGCCACAAAATAAAGCACAAATAACAACTAGGGGACAAACACACAAAACCCCAAATGATATAGATCTCACAACCAACACACTAACAGCAAAGCAGACAACTAACAAGCTCCAAACACAAGTCAAACCACCAAGTAAGAAACCTCTAGAAGAACGATCCAACAAGACAGGCAAAAACCAACATAATGAACAAAACACTCCGTTCTTCTCCAAAGACGAAGTTATTGAAACCCAAAAACCACCAAGCGTGTCAAGACTAGTTCATACCTTATCTAAAACGAATCACGAAGTAGCTAGTTAAAAGAGGATTTGAGTTACCAATAACTGGATTCGGCCAGAAGAATGTAGTTCGCAATCATGAATAAAGCCACCAAAGACAAAAAGGGAGAACATGGAGGAGGAAACAAGGGGACACGAAGTGAAGAGAGGCCAACAATCAAATTTGCAAAAGCATGAAAGAAATATATTTGTAATGGGGCAAGAGGGAATCATGAGGCACGAGCAACAATTGATGCAGTATTAGGGGAAAGCTAGGTTATAGAAGGAGGAGAGTGTGATGAAGAAAGGAAAGGACAAAAGAAAAATCAAACAAAAAGAGAGGGAGGAGGCAAAAAATGAAAAAACCTAGTCCCCATGACTAGGAAAATCGTTATTAAAATTGAATCTAACCTTGGATATCTATTTAACAAGACAAATCACCCTTCTGCTACTCCATTATTGTTATAGATGTTTATATGTATTGACATGTTGTGTGTTGAATGATTTTTATGGATGTCTACTAGTAGAATACATCCTCATTCTATTATAACTTAGTTGTTAATTATATTAGACATCTATTAGTATTACACAACCCTATGCTGCTATAACCTGGTTGTTGAAAAAGTTGACATCTTTTAAGCAGAACCAAAACTCATTCTGCTATATCGTTAACTTGGACACCTATATGGTAGAATAAATCATCATTTGCTATTATCACTTGAATACTTCCTTTATGTTGATTGAAAATTATTAGTTGATTCTTTGTACATATTTGGTTGCATATAAACACACATATTATAACTTAAATAAGTTAAACTCAATTAAATGAGGACCTTTGGAAATTTTAAGCTTCCTTTCAAATTTGAGAGTATATGGATTATTTCTAAATAAGTCAGTATGACTAATACTTTACAATGTGATTTTAACTCGCTTTGTTAAAGAAAAATTTTCTAAAGATGTTTTCAAATTATTTATTATTCGAATTTAGAAAAAGAATTTGGGTTGATTATTACTTTATAATTAAAGAAGGTATGGAGTTTAAGTAAAATGATTCATAGACTTATATTAAAGGGATCTAATATAGATTATTGAAAATGTTTATTTATAAATTAACTAGAGATCATAAATTTTAATTTATTTCAAAGGATAAGAGTGTTGTTGAGTTAAGATCTGAGAGGTAAGTAAAATGCCCTAACTTGATTTACTTCATTATTATACGAGAAATAGTATTGGTTTAAGATTCGGAGTAGATGATTTAAAATTTGATACTTATAAAGGAATTTTGAAAATGGTTTGATCCTTATTAAAGAACCTTATAATTGATTTAGACAATTTTAAATAAAGTTTATAAATATTTCTGAATATGTATAAAGGAAGTTTATAAAGGATTATGTGATACTCATAAAGGGTTATAGTAGTTGGATATTTATTCAAAGAGTTTTATAACTGAACTTAGAGATTGTTTTAAAATAAAAAGGTTTTATGAATTAGTCTTAATAAGAAAGTTTATAAAAAGGATTTATCGATGAGATTTATAAATGGAATTGAGATTTTATTTTATTCAAGCGTGGTCTTCTTAAAAGTGGTGGTATGGACATTTCTTCCACACTTAACACCAAAGGAATCATGTTAGGGTTCGTTCTTATATCCCTTTTTTAAAATATATTTTTAATATGATTCAAAAATTAATAAATATTTACTAAATGCTTTTTGAATATAGTTATATTGATAATATATGTAATGAACCTGTTTTCTAATTATTGAAAATATAATGGTTGTAGAATAAACTTAGGTAGATAGGATAAGTTTTATAATAATTTAATTAATATTTTAAAATTTTATTTTATAAATGAAAGATTCAATTTAGTGAGGCTTGGTAACTACCATGGGTAAATATTATTTTTATTAGTTTGTTCTTTGTTTATTTGGTAGTTAAATAACCGACTATCAAATCTGTCCTTTTAACTTTGGAAGTTTATCCGACAAATGATAAGGAAATTCGTTCTCATAAACAGTTTGGGGATGAACTCTCCACTTATGCATTTTTAGTTTATCCATAAAGAACCGAAGATGAGTTTTTCGGAAACTATCAATTATCGTTTCGAAGAGATCGGGATCGAGCTTGTTTGCCCAAAAATCACTTCGATCTGGTTGATGTGTTTCGAACTGGAAATATTTTGAAAATAATTAAAGATTTAGTTATTTGGTTTTATTCAAGCACAAAAAGAACTTGCATGGATGAATGCTAGTATTACTGATCGACGCTTTCTAGGAACTAGAAATGCGCAAATTTATTAGAATAATTGCAAGCGCATAGATCGTGTAGTACGCAGGTCGAACACAGGGAGGAAAATTAAAATTTATTATTTATATATTTTTTGGGCAAGTTAAACAATATTTGGAGATGGTTTTGAATTAATGCTAATGAATTTTCTATGGATCTAAATCTAATCAGATCAATACCAAATTTAACAACTAAAACAAAAAGACAAACTCTAGAAAAGAAACAACAAACAAAATCAACAGAAAATTAAAATTAGTATTGCCGCTGAATCTAATCGAATGATCAATCCTAATATGCAATAAAAAATAACAATAACAATTCGTGTTCTACCAAAACTAACTGATTAGAAAACACAAATTGTTATGAAGAAAATAATAAACTGGAATAAAGAAAAACTTTATTAAGAATAAATGAGAATACAGAAAAAATGGAACACCATTTACAATGAATACAATGGTTCTTTATAGAGGATGTAGTCTCTTATCTGTCAGAATAATTTGGGCCAAGAATAAATCTCATGAAATAATCTGTTTACAAATAAAAGAGATATGAAGATAGACTTGAGATATTCCATGCAGATTTCCTCTTTATGATTAGTGACATGTGGCAGATTGATTGGCTTTTCCTTGACAATAATTCAATCAAGTCTACTTCTACATGGCAGTAGAAAATGAATAATTTGATTTGATTTCCATGAGAAAAATATTTCCAACTCTTAAAATCTTTATTAGTGCATATATTATATACACACATATGAATATATATATATGTATGTATGTATGTATGTATGTATGTATGTATGTATGTAATATAACACTAGTCCATATATTCTTCAGAGCAAAGGAAGCAGTGTGAATGTTCCTTTCTTTAGAAAAAGAGGGCTTGATGGGGATTGAACTCAGGTCACTCTGTCCAAGTCTCCAAGCCTTTACCACTGTGCTATAACTTTCTTTGTGACTGTAAACTTGTTGATATGAGAAAGTGTTTTTTTCCTTATCAAGTGGTCTTTAATTGAATGAAGGAGACAATTATTGAACTTGTGAAAATACTCGAAAAATATACTCAAAGTAATATTTATTTATTTACAAAAGATAAGATATAAGAGCATAAAGTAAACACATTTTTGTGCTAATCAAATACCCCAACACTATTTTTTTACTCCTCCTCTAGTAAAAAAATGAAAAACTAAACTAGGTAGGTCAAACATTCGTCGAAAACATGATTGCATTGAGCGTATGCAACAAGCCATTAAACCTCTAGGTGTCCCTAGTATGATGAGTGGTGTCTCGTGAGGGTTTTCAGTGGATACTACCTACAAAATCCAAATACAGTATGCTATGATTCTAATGCAACTACTGGAATGAAACAGACATATGCAAATGAAAATAAAAATGAAAACACGACTTATTTCAGGAAAGTGGTACAACAAATTAAGTTAACAATTTCTAGTCAATTGATTTTATTTTAGATACCTCAAATTGTCACAAATTTTCAATATAATTCAAGTTTTAAAATGTTATTTTCTAGTTTGGCCAGTTGGTTCGGTTGATAATATAGTGCTGCTATGAAATAAATTCTTAGTTTGCTTGTCACAGTTCACAAAGTGGTATTCTAATTTCCTTATGTATGACTAGTCAAATCAATAAGGTCAAGAAGTGCTTGGGCTTCATTGCTTATTCTCTATCTCTATATAAATTGAAATTTATAATTTATTACATACACCTAACTTAAAAGACCAAGGTATACCACCAATGAAAGACGGAATAGAGCTTGGCGGATTGTGCAGACCGACACTGACTATGTCAATAACATGTCGGTAATCCTTAGGTGTCCAACTCATAAAATGAGACCAAGATATACCGACGCTGACTTTGCCAACAACATGTCGAATAGAACTTGGCGGGTTTGCACACCAACGCTAGATTTACAAACAATGTTAGAAACCCTTGGATTACTATTATTATTATTGAAAATATAAGAACAAGAGAGAGAGAGAGAGAGAGTTACATGAATTTAGCTTAACACAACTTCGTTTTAAAGACTCAAAAAGCCAATATAAGTATTTTAAGTCCTCCACTCATTAAATAAAGACTATAATTAAGAATAAACTTCATGGCCATCACCTAAGAATCTCCCTATGCACCGGTTACACTATTATCCCACAAAATTCGACTTTTCATTATATTTCTTATTCGATCTTAGTTGAGAGAAAAAATACCATCAACTAACTAACAATTGTTTATTTATTTTATTGTATCAATCTAAAATGAGTCATGTTTCAAAAAAAAGTTAGCATGTTACTACGATCTAACATGGCATGTTACTACGATCAAAAATGCATGATGGTTCTATATGAAAAGAAAGAAAAAAAATTAAAGAAAAATAAAAGGATGTAAGGAAGACTCCTCCCCCCACACTTGATCTAAATAGTGTCCACATTGTAAACTTGTTTTCTAAATGTGAAAGATAGCACCTAAAGATGGATGATGTTAGACCAAAAATTGGTTCTAACACCCAATTGATCAAGTTCTACAGAGAATAATGAGAAATCATATACGAGAAAGCAAGAAAAATCAATCAACATGCAAGATTTATAGTGGTTCGGCGTTAACGAGCCTACATCCACTTTATATATTTTTAATTCAACTTAGAATTACAATTACAAGGCTTTGAATCAGTCAAGCACTTGATTACAATGAATTTATCTCTCCGAATTCATGGATTCTATTGGAGGAGATGATGATTTTCTATGGAGGAAAACTTCTCATGGCTGCCATGAACGAACTAAGTGCAAAAAGTCCCCATAAAGTGGTGTGAATTCATGTATTCATGGGTAGAAATTCGGTTGGGATAATTGGTCACGTGGCAGCATCAAAGAGAACCTCGAAAATAGTGGGAAACGTGGAAGAAGTTATATCTTGTTCATGTGTGCCAAGTGTAATCCTTCCCATGAAAGGAGTATTAAAAATAGGTCCAATCTCATATGCCTGGTAATCGCTTCAAGCAAAAAAGGAGTTCGGGTCTATCTATATTCGACCTTTGTCATTGATGCTGCCGAACCAGAATCCTTCAGGTATGGTTGAAGGGATAGGATCGGATAAATGCCTTCAATCTGATCTGACCAATTCATTGTGTCTTATTACTTGCAGTCAGGTTAAGTCCAAATCTTGGCTATTCGACCCGAAGTAGTCTCCGACACGAAGTTGATGTAGCAAGGTAGAGATGCCATCTATCTGAGTCAAGGTTATTCGATCCAATCCAATCTGGGCTCTCCAATCCAATCCGAGCTCTGTAATCCGATCCGATCCGAACTATGGTTTTAGAATGTATAAGAGCTTTAACCTCTAATGTATGCAACCCTGATCGTTTGGGTTTTGGGTGGCCTGGTCACAAAATAGGCTAACATTTTGCCCCCCCCCCTCCCAAAGTACGTCTTATCAAAGAAGAGGCGTGCTTTGAATATGCCGAGCTGAATATTTTTGGGAAGTCATCCATCCTTGAGAAGGTTTTGTCAAATTGTTGCACTGCTTCCATGGGTGCTAGTTAGTCCAAATTTTATGGAAGGAGTATTCGAAATGATCAGGTAACCGTTTAAACTTCGCCGAATCAAGAGGTCTAATTCCTTCATCATAAGTCACGTAGGGCCACTGGCTCACTTGGATGGTCAAGTTGAATCATGTCATATTCCAGAGACATAGTGCATATGTTCTAAATTATGCATTAAGTCAGGGTCATGCTCATAGCCAGTTTGCTATTTGAAGCTCGTGCTCCCTAGCATTAGTGGATGACAAGCGAGGTCAGAACTTATTCCCCCAGCATCGTTGGGAGTTGGATCAGGTCAATCAAACATCCAGTCTTAAAACGTTTATACTTTCTGTTGTTTCATCGGGTCAGAGTTGCAGGTTTAATAATCTTAGTTGACCCAAGTCGTTTTGTGCTCTTTCTCAAGTTAGCAAAAGTCGGAGTTATATGCATGAATGGTCGAGTCACATTTGCTTTGGTGTCCTTCCATCTCTTTAGCCAGAAAGCGAGGAATTATTCATTAAGTGTCAATGAACTTAGATACTCTCCTTCCATCAGTCACGGAGTTGAGAGTAAGTTCGCCAATCATGCGAGTGAAAGAATGTCATTAGGGAGTTATTCAAACTCCTTCGTTCATGCTTTGGCACAATCCGAAATAGCCGTTATAGTCTTGTTGAGTCTATTTTTGATGGATGGTCCCATTGAGCTTGACAATCAAGATCGTGGGCTCAATAAATGAAATTGTTCCTTTTTGGAATTGTATAATCTAGCCAGTCTTTTCCAGGGCTTTTCTTTTGTCATTATCATTTCAAAAGTCAAAAGGTGCTCCATTCTCTGTCATGGAAACATTAAGATCATCCATCTCAACATTAATATAGTCTTGTTGCAAGAATTCACCAAAGCCTCTTGGTGGGTCTTGATGCAGAAAATCTTTGATGTCTGAGTTACCTAGAATACTAGGTACTGCTGCCATGAACACCATAGATGGTTCAGCCAATGTAACAAACTGGAATTTTCGACTCCGAAATCGACACAAAACCCAGCGTCGACAATTCGAACATCGGAAATACCTGATCATTAATAGAGAGAAGTTAGAGGGTGAGAATAGAAAAGATAGAAAAATTAGAACAGAAGAAGAAGATCACCACAGAACAGAATCAGAATAATACGAATCTCACAGCGGAACGAATAAATATAATATATAACATAACTTTGCAATCTAACAGTATATATAATAACCTTATCAGAATACAACACTTACACACAGCGGGAATAACAATAGTTATATAATCCTGAAGCCTCCTGCTTCAAGCTCCTCCAAGTATATCTGTAAAGACATGAACTACTTGACCGCCCGTACAAATTTGGGCACCCAAGAGTTTAGGGAAAACAAAACAAAATAAACTCTGGGTCAATCATGGGACTGGTGTGAGTAAACTCAAATCATTTGGTTTAACTTTTCAAAATCCTTTTCAAAAGAAAAGGTAATCATAAGACCAATCCACACATAAACAAGGATGGTTTTTACCTTAAGATAACCCAAAACACTTTCAAAATCAATACTTTACTGAAATAATAATAGTGTCTAATCACAAGTAATTAACAATCTAGCAGAACGCTTGCATCTCACGTTCCACATATATAGTATACAAACAAAACCGTGGGCGCTTATTGGAGATTGGATCCCGACTATGACAAGGCATGGGACCACCTGCCGATAGTGTATCTCTAGAGGCGAATACACTAGGTTCAACAAGAACGTCTTGCAACCCGGACCACACATGACCGACCACTCATTTCGCTTGAGTGTATCGAATGTATATCACACACCGGTCAGGAGCTACCCACCGTTTCCTGAAAAGGGACAGCATCGAAAATAGATAAAAGAATGAAATGGATTTTCTTTAGATCGGTGATATACACCCTAATGGGAGCGACCCACCTAGCCATGTTTCCTGTCCGATTTTTTTCATTTCCCAGTTGATGAGGCTTGAGGTCATAATGTATCTTTTGGAACACCTGACTACCATTCACTTTGAATGCCACATCGTCATACCCGCCAAATCACAAATTGATTTCCCCAAAAAAATACCACAGGTATAAAGCTAAGAGAAACGAATTCCTCCACCACCAAACGTAAGTACGTTTGAAGAGATCAACTTACGCGATCCGTTAGATATACTCTGTCAGACATTCGTCCATTCACGTTGTCCTGGGACTGGACAAACCGAAGGCACTATTCTGTAAACAGGATAGCCCTTGCATAACTCTGTCTTCAATTACTTTCATCATATTTGATCGCAACGCTAATGTCCATACAGAGTAGTTTTGAGATGATGAATCTGATCTCGGTCTCTCCGTATTGACGACGGAAAAATGGTCAAAAACTTCAATAGTCGGTGATTTAACTATCAAAGAAAAATAGGTGTACAACCAACGATATTATTTCCAAATGGAAATTCTATCGGTCTATCATCATTCAACATTTATCCCCTTTAATTCAATTTATTATAAATTTATTCACTTCCCCGTTTCTATATATTCGTAAATTTTTATTTTCTAAATTTAGAAAATATACTTTATTAATCATTGGAAACCATTTCCATATGTACTCCCATTTCTTATTTGTTATATTAGAAAACATTTCTGATTCTTATTTGGAAAACATTTCTAAAACTCTTTCATTTGATTTAAACAGATGTTTAAATAAAACATCAATAAGCCAATTCAAACCATTACACTCATTAACTAAATTTACTTAACCAACTTTCACTATCGAACCTTAACCATTTCTTAGTTAAAACGAAGTCGATCAAGTTGGGTATAATTACCTCTCAGACCTTAACTGAACAACAATTCCTAACATCGAAATAGACAAAGTTCACCCTTTTAAATCTTTTAACCAACTTCCTTACGTAACTCGGATTCTATTTATGAATCATTCTTTATTTTAAACATTGATTATAACTATAGCGTTATAATCCCTTCTTCTTAAATATTTAACTTCGAAATACAACCTTTATTCCTTAATTTAACTAAATAACTAAATAGACAATTTATGAAGAAATCATTAAATCTTGATTAAAAACGGAAAGTGTACTTTCCCGAATTCGATATAATCGAATTTCAATGTATAAATCTCTTTCGAATAATCTCTATTCGATAACTCCTTTTCGAATAAACTATATTCGATAACTCTTTCTTCGAATAACTATAATCGATAATCTCTCTTCGAATAACTATATTCGATTAACTCTCTTCGAATGTTTTACATTCGATTAACTCTCTTCGAATGATTTACATTCGACTAATCTCCTTTTAACTCTATTTGAATAACTAATATTCGATAACTCCTTTTAACTCTATTCGAATAACTAATATTCGATAACATCTTTTCGAAAAATCTCTATTCGATTTATTCTCTTCTTCGAATAACCTTATTCGATAACTATTTCTTCGATTAAACTATATTCGAATAACTCTAGTCCGACTAACTCTAATTCAATTAACTCTATTCGAATAACAAATATTCCACTAACTCTTGTTCTATTAACTCTATTCGAATAACTCTAGTTTGATTTAACTCTAATCGATTAACTCTAACTGATTATCTCTAACTGATTAACTCTAACTGGTTAACTCTAACTGATTAACTCTATTTGATTAACTCTAACTGATTAACTCTAACTGATTAACTCTAACTGGATAACTCTAACTGGTTAACTCTAACTGGTTAACTCTAACTAGTTAACTTTGTCCAATTTATTCTTCGTCCATATTCAGTTTCAAATATCAATGTTGAAATCGGTTCTTAATTCTCTATATAAGTCCTGACTTATATATTCTATTTATCCAATGATAAATATTTTTCTTAATTTATAAAACCTTATTAATAAATTAATCTTCTTACTTTATCTGTTAAAACAGATTTCTCCTAAATGTTCACTTTGAATTCATATTCTGTTATACGCGTGTGCGAAGCACGGGTCTAAACCTTCCTAGTGTAAAATTCTATTTTTATACAATTCTGTTCATTTTTCAAGTATTTCCTTTTTATAATCTATTTATTTTCGAAATCAATATTTCCTTTATAATTCTATTTATTTTCTAAATAAATATTTCTTTTCATAACTCTATCTATTTCATAGATAAATATTTCTATTTATAATCTATTTGTAAATGTTTTACAAATATTTACTTTTCAATTCTATTTATAATTGTTTTTCAAATACCTCTTTTTCTATTTGTTTCACAAATATTTCCCTTTTCTGTTTGTTTTACAAATATTTTCCCTTTCTATTTATTTTACAAATATTTTCATTTTCTATTTATTTTACAAATATTTTCTTTTTTTAAATAAAATCCATTGATTTTATATAAATAATTCATTTTTAAAATACATTTTGAAAATCCCCTTTTCTACATTCCTGTATTTCTTACGGTATCTAAAATACCAAATAACAATGATTGATATCATTCAAACATACATAATCAACGCAGATTATATATCACATCATATATTTCAATATATGAAAACAACAGTATTATAAATATTGAGGAATCCAGTTGGACCCCTCCAACTTGTTTCCCTGCATACACAGATGTTAAACAATATAATTAACATCAAATTCATTTCAATAGGAAGTATTATGATCAACAGAATCAATATATACTTAACGATTTATATATATAATTTCAACCAACTGACTAGCTGTTTATCCAAATAGTCAACACACAGCAATCAACCAATATTTATCAGTTCTAAAAATATGTTATAAAAATATAAACTATTCAGAGTTAGTGAGATTTACTCACATTGGACGGTTATCGTTAAATAACGGTAATTGGTCATTGATTTGATTCAGGTATTGAATCTCACCATAAATCCAAACGAGTTCCAATTCACTTCCGGCCAGTTCCATGGTGTAGCCATCGTCCATACGATCCCAGTGGATCTTGTTTCGCTGAAAACGGATCACATACGAATAAGATATTTATTTTACAAGTTTACAAGCATTTTAAAGTTATTAACTTAATTAAATAAATTAAAAATAGCCCTTAATTACTCCTTAAACATCATTACCATGTTAATCGTCCTGCTCATCACATTCTTCCCCAACGGTTTCCTTTATACACCACCATGCCCATCCAACACTTCGATCCGTTCTCCACTTATTTCACCATGAAATTTCAAACAAAAACCACCACTAAACTTCTCTTGTCAATCTCCTTCCACCCATATAATTTTCATCAATCTCGGCTTCCTCAACTTAATCGCGTCAGAAAAAGTTCTTCACGCTGTCAGTATAAACAGCGACTCCTTCTATCACAAAACCCCACGAAAAATTGTATGCTTTTGCCATTTGATCTCCTCAATCCAAAAACGACACTTACACGATAAAATCCCTGCTTCGATATCACCATTTCTCAAGCCCTAGTTATACGCTGTATAATTAACAGCGAACTAAAGTAGTGTCGAACCCCACCAAACACATATAGAAATGAAGACTAACTCAAGAGGATCTCATACATTTATGCCTTGTAATTTATAGACTTCCATTCGAAATTCTTTTGATTTTTGAAGGATTGAGTTTTCACGTTTTATTGTTTATGGGTGGCGGTACGTTCTTTGACCAGAAGAGAATGAGAATAGGGTTTAGGAGGAAGTAAGGATATTTATAGAGAGAAAATATATTTTTATATTCGAATTTTATATCCATTTTTAACCAATCGCTAATTATATTTGTTGTTAAAAATCCTTATGATCACATATGATATTCAAAAATCACGAAAATGGACATGCACCTTCAGTTCGACATTACGGACCGAATGAAACTGGTTTCGTCGAATTCCGACTCCGTTTGCTCACACAGCGTATTTTAGCCGTCAAATACGGACTGTTTCTCACATTAAAAATTTGTACGGCCACACACTGACTCCAAAAATCACAAAAATTGAAATCTTACAATAGTTTGATATTACGGATCCAACAAAATTAGTTTCGTCGAAAACGGAGGTCGTTTGCAAAACTGGCTATTTTTAAAGCTCTAAATAACCCATTTAAATATATAAATATATTTAAAAATAATTAAATTAAATATTTATAAATAAATATTACCGTATATATATTCACACAGAATATCATACAGCTCCAATTGAATTTATAACTCGATATTTCAAATCCCGATTAAATCGATATTCGATTTATAATGAAATTCCTTTTATAAATCGCTATAAATTATAAAGCAATTCCATAGCGACTATTTGAAAATTTGATTTAAACATAAATCAAAATCTACACGACGAAATCCCGATTTTCTCTTCCATTAGAAAAATATACTTCACCAACTCTGAACGTTTCTTGTTTCACAGAAATCCGATTTAAAACGGACCCTGTATATTCAGATGAACTTCAAATCGCCAAATAGCGAACTGTCGCGCCATTTCGGGCTCGATTTTCGTTATAATATAATTATACGTTCAACTGCCGTTAAAATAATATATTCATTATTCTAATTCAAATTCTAAACTGAATTATATACTTTGAATTGCCCAATTCACACCGTATTGCCATTTCAGCTCATTCTGGTTATTTCATAATTAAATATATTATTCTATTATTATATTAATTAAATATTCAATATTATTTAATTAAACGGCCATTTAATTCTCTAAATCACGATTTAAATAATTAAATAAATTAATTATTATACCGTAAAAATACGGGACATTACATTCTTTCCCCCTTAAAATAATTTTTTCCTCGCAATTGCTAAGGTAGAAACAACTCTATTAACTGGGTTAAAAATTATTTGGCTTAATTATTAACTTCAGATTCAATTGAACCAATTGATTTCATTAAAATATGAACTCATTCTTATTAACGAAAATTTTCAAAAAACCTGAAATTTTTCTAACACCCGAAATTTTCGGAAAATTTCGCCAGCACCTCCTTTGTGCTGGTCAATCGCTACAACTACAACTCGCCTCTCTGGGCCTTTTTCAACCCAAAAGAAAATCAAACAACCAAGCGGCTTGCCAGTTTGGCTCATAAATCTCATACCCATATAAATATAAATTGGTACTTTTTTGTCGTGCATATCATTATATCCTTTCCACCTGTTATCAATTCAGCAGATACAATATCATTCCAATCAAATTCCAATCAGTTTTTATCCCCAACACAACCATTCGCTTATATCCAAACTGAATCTCATTTCAAACTTCTATCCCACAAATCCAAATTTCTCGATATCCTTCTAATCCCATTTCAATTCCAATTTGCTTTTGCAATTTCAATTCAATTTCCACTTAACTGGCTTTCAATTTAATTCCAATTTATTTCCACAAATTTCAATTTAATTTGGTTTTAAATCAAACAATCTTGTAATAACTCGGAAATCTGGGCCAATTTAAAATTTTTATTTTGGCAATTTTAGTGAATTTTGATTATTTAAAATGAATTATTTTAAATAATATCGATGAGAAATTTATTTTGAATATAATTCGAACGTATATATTCGTTTGAATCGACGTTAGAATATAAATATTTATTTTAATTTATAAAAGGAATTGAAAATGGCGTGGTAGTTCGATAATTGGATTTCAAACTTCAATTCAACATATCGGGTGCAAAATAAACCGGATTTTAGCGAAACCAAAAATATTTGAATCTAATTGAGAATATCTTTCCAACAAATCCGAAAAGTTGAAATTTCATAGCGGGGATCAAAAGATATGTCCAGTTGAAAATTATGAATAGTCACTATGGAATTCAGGCCCTTAAAAATGGAAATTTTGCAAACGACCTCGGATTTCGATGAAACCACTTTTTTTGAGTCCGTGATGTAAAGTTATTGCTAGATTCCCAATTTCATAATTTTCCGAATCAATATGTGAGCGTGGCAAAGGAAAACGTGTTTGACCAGTTTCAGTTGATTTTAATCGACTGGAAAATGGCCATTTTTCAAACGGTCTCAGAATTTGACGAAACTAGTTTTGTTAGGACCGTATCGTCAATACGAAGCTAGAAAATATTTTTCGGGAATTTTTCGAGTTAGTATGTGGCCCCGGTAAATTGAAATGCGCGTTCAAATTGAATATATATAGATTTATGTTTTAATTTAAACGGAAATTGATCGAATCAGCCTATGATACATATCCCATTGTGTTCGGAATAAGGGTAATTGGCTATGGACGACAGGCGGTGAGTTCGATTTCGAGTTCGAATGTAAAAGTAACTTTTTGAAATAAATAAATAATAAAATATATATATTATATTAACCTTGCCCTCTCTCTCTCTCTCTATACTCACCCCCCCCCCCTTTCAAATCGAAATAGGTCAGGAAAAAAAACGCGCCGCCGCCCTGGTGCCCTTGAGCCACCGATGACCGCCTTCCGCCGCGCCTCAGCAGACCTCGCCACCCCCTCCTTCTCTCTTCCCGTTCTCCTCCTCCCTGTCTCGAACCCCAGCGTCGAACTCGCCTAAGCCCTAGCACCCAGAACGACGTCGCACCACCCCTACCTCGAGCGCGCCACCGCAGGGACCCCACCCGACGCCGCCTCCTCAGCCCCCTTCACCTCCAGCGCTCGCGTGAAGACCCCTCTATCGCAGCCAATCCCCTTTCCCCCTTCTGCTGTAAGCTTTTTATTTTATTTTTTTTATTTCTCTTTTCAGAATTGATTATTTGATCTTATATAGAACAAAAGTGTTGATTGTTATAGGATTGAAAGTTTTAATTTTTAACAATGAAAGTTTTGATTTTTATAAAGAGAAAAAGATGATATTTTTAATTTGAAAAAGACGATATTTTTATATCATAGAAAAGTTAAAAATATAATTTTTATAACGAAGTGAAGATAAAAATTAGATTTTTATATATTAAATAGCGAAGTAAAAATTCGATTTTTAAATATTGAATAGCGAAGTAAAAATTCGATTTTTATATATTGAATAACGAAGTAAAAATTCGATTTTTATATATTGAATAGTGAAGTAAAAATTCGATTTTTATATATTGAATAGCGAAGTAAAAATACGATTTTTATATATTGAATAGCAAAGTAAAAATTCGATTTTTATATATTGAATAGCAAAGTAATAATTCGATTTTTATATATTGAATAGGAAAGTAAAAATTCGATTTTTATATATTGAATAGCAAAGTAAAAATTCAATTTTTATATACTGAATAGCAAAGTAAAAATTCAATTTTTATATATTGAATAGCAAAGTAAAAATTCGATTTTTATATATTGAATAGCGAAGTAAAAATTCGATTTTTATATATTGAATAGCGAAGTAAAAATTCGATTTTTATATATTGAATAGCGAAGTAAAAATTCGATTTCTATATATTGAATAGCGAAGTAAAAATTCGATTTTTATATATTGAATACCAAAGTAAAAATTCGATTTTTATATATTGAATAGCAAAGTAAAAATTCGATTTTTATATATTGAATAGCAAAGTAAAAATTCGATTTTTATATATTGAATAGCAAACTAAAAATTCGATTTTTATATATTGAATAGCAAAGTAAAAATTTGATTTTTATATATTCAATAGCAAAGTAAAATTTTGATTTTTATATATTGAATAGCGAAGTAAAAATTTGATTTTTATATATTGAATAGCAAAGTAAAAATTCGATTTTTACATATGTAGAGAATACGGGCAAAGAAAGTGGCAAGAGGCGAAAACGGCGAAGATTTCTACAAAGAAGAGTCGTGGCATTGGATTAGCTTATCTGTGAGAACTTCTCACCTTTTAATTTTGTTTTCTAGTTAAAAATATATACTAGGATGCAGACGGTGTTTAGTAGCACCCGACACCCGTCGTCCACAGACCATGGACGGCTTGTATGCTTGTTTGTTTGATTTTGATGTGTAGTTGATTATGTGATGTGAATTGAAATAAAATATTTATATAGTTGAAAATATTTTATAATTAAAAATAGAATTTTTAACGTGTATATGAAATGAAATAAAAATAAACAAATCGGACGATTTGTTTATATACACACATTTGACTGATATTGATTGGGACGATAAATTTTACACATCGCCCAACTGCACAAATAAAATTTGTGTTTGATTGTTTGAAACCCCACACGGGTATCGGGATGATATTTGACGTACACTAATCCCGATTGTTTAGTTGTATGTCGAACGATTGGTTGACAAACTTTAATAAGCGTTGAATATTTATATTTGATGCTTATACAGTGTAGAATGCACTTTGGATGATGGTTGATTATTCATCGTTGTTGATATATACCTGTGGTGTAGAAAATCCATATAATTAACATTATATGGTAATTGATTGGGCCTTATTCCAGTTTTAAAAAAGAAATATTTGAATAAGAAATATTTGAAAAAGAAATATTTGAAAAGGAAATATTTGAAATAGAAATATTTGAAATAGAATATTTGAAAATAGAAATATATGAAGCCATGTTGATTAGATTGACGCCATTTTGATGTGAACGATATTTATATCGATTTTATTCATTTTATAATGAATATCGAAAGTGATTTCAAAATCTGATATTTTGAAAAGAATTGAAATTCGAACTGAAACTGAATAGAAATGAATTTGAATTGAAATCAATTTGAAATGAATTTAAATTGAATTTATAAGGAAAAATTCAATTTTGATTTGAATTTGAAAAGAAGTTGAAATCGTTTTGAAAACGAATTTAAAACGATTTATAAAATACGTTTTAAAAGGAAATCGACGAAATATATATTATATATATAATATAATGGCCTGAATAGAACGCGCCGCGCCGCGGCAGTTCGCGAATTTCGACCATTGACTTCGAATGGATATTGCGGGAGATCCGACCTTCGGATTCTCCTAAAACCGGAACCGTTGGGTTCGTATCGAAAAGAGCTTTCTAACGAATATTAGAAATTTGAAATCTAACGGTTGGATTTGGAATTATGTCCAAATCAAATTTGAAAAAGGTCGCTGTGAGTGCAGTTCGATGGCCGTTGATGGAAATCTACTGTACAGGCCTTGATAAAATTATTAGAAATAGTAATAATTTGTGTAAAATCATAAGAAATGATTTGTGAAGAATTGGGATGAAAAACTCCATATTTGAAAAGATAAAAATAGATTTTTATCGAAATGAACTAGTTTTGAGCTAGAATAGTAATTTATTTATTTTTAAAATAAATAAAGTGAGTTGGAAATGGTTTTGAAATATAACCAGAATTTCAAATAATTGAATTGGAACGGATTTGAATCAAAATTGCCTTTGGAATATTTCGATGTTGGATTTCGTGATTATACAGATGTTGTTATGGAAATTTGAAAGATATATATATAAAAATCGTTATTTCCAATACGATATTTGTTAGTCGTAGAATTTGATGTTGAACAGAAGCCGATATATTTTCTATTCAGAGCCTTGTATTTAATATCAAATGTGATTTGGGTTTGTCGTGAATGGTGTTTTCATTAACACTGTTCTTAAGCCCAGTGGAGAAAAAAAGATTAAATCTTTTTATTTAGATTTAATGGTGTGTACCAATTAAATAATATTTAATTGGAATTGAATTGGTATTGATTCTTGGGTTTATCATGAACAGTGTTTTATATAACACTTGTTCTTTAACCCGATAATTAATGGAATGTGATTTTGGGTTTATCGTGAACCGCGGTTTAAATGACACTGATTGTAACGACCCGTATTTTGCCAGCCAAATATTTTATTTTATTATATTTGGGATATTAAAGGATTTTAATATTTAATTCATTTTTAAAACGGAGTTATGATAATTTTCGGAGTTGGTTAATATTGGAAATGAAACATTCAAATGTAATATGGCAAACAAAGGGGGTGGCAGTCTTCATAACTTCGGCATCATTATCATATTTTGGCATTATAGCTCAATCGTCAGTTCATATTACCATGTAGATGTAAGTCCTACTAACTTCGAATTTTATTTACGATTTTAGATGAACTCGTATAATGCCTGGCTAGGTATCGTATACGTTTCTCATATGCGTTTTAGATGCACTCGTATCGTCAGTTAAAGGATGCACAGAATATGAGCTGTGTGAAAGGTCATTAAAATACTGGCGGGTTTCAATATATCCAACTGGGTAGACTGTAATCTATGTTAAAGGATTTATTGCAATTATAGATGATAGTAACATCAAACAGCTATATATTTATATATATTATGTGTACATAATGGTAACACCAAATCCATTGAGACAATCGAATAGCTAAGTATATATTTATATGGCTACAGACCAAATCTCATACACATAGTTCAATGCCGAAATGGAAACATAAAAAAAAACATATATTACAATTAAAATCTCTGATGGAATTTACAACTCATAACATCTCAATCAAAATCCAATAAAAATCTTCTCATAACCTCAATCTTCGTCACCACCAAATCAACCTGTCAAGAAAGAAAAAGGAAGGCTATGAGTAGCTGGAACTTTATGTATAGGTATAGATATAAAGAAAAGAAAGAACAATATATTATGATTTGATATTTCAAATGAACAGCAATTATGTATCCACATTGGTACAATTGAATATATATATATATATAGGACAGTTTTCAAAATCTTTAAATTTGAATAGACAAGTTATAAGCCTATACGGCAAAAGTAAGATTTACTTCAGATTTCGCTATCTAATACAATTTAGAAATCCGAGCACAAAATCCACAATATAAAATTTAAATGTAGCATGTCTTGTTCCAATCATGAACAGTGAAAACACAGTTTTCATTTTCATGTACATAAAATCTTGAACAGCAGAAAATCCTCAATAATACAATTTAAATCTTTGAAATGGAACATTTTAACTGTACGAGGATGATATGAATTGACAATGTATAGCAGTACCAAATATATATAGGATTCTGGTGTGTATATCTAGGTAGGGTTGCACATGGCAAAATCAAACAAAATTTGAAAATGTGAATTGAAACAAACAGAAAATCTTGTGTAAGAAATCCTAGCAATCCAAATCTGCAGTGAAATAACAATTCAACAGCTAAAATGAGTAAACAAGGTGGAGCTGAACCAAATCGAATAGGAACAGTTCGATTTGTACATTTTGCCCAGAAATTGCACATGGAAGATCCAATGAAAATCTGAAATCAATTCAATGGCTGATGTACACAGACAATGTAAATGCGAAAGGACAATTCATAACTAAATCTAATTTACATAGGGGAAATTCAATCCATGTGCATATCTGAACAGAACAGTATGTGAAATGGCAATATAAAGTCTTCACATTTTCGCTAAGTACCACACAACAGTCAACATTCCTATCATCAACAGTTCGAGCATATGGCATGGCTGAAATGGGAAGATTTCCCCTAAAGAACTTAGACTGGACTAAATCTAAGACCTATGACGTTGATATCATTCTTATCATTTTCAAATTCAACTATAAATACACACAATCACTCAACAAAGTTCATCCATTCGAACAAACCAACACAAGATGAACCAGAGAAAGAAATTAAAATAAATAATACTAAAATAGAGTAAAAAGGGAACTTAGCTTAATTTCGACGGAGCCCGTTTCAACTCAGAAGGGTTTGATTTCATCGTGATGCGACAGGGGTTGATCGACGTGGGGAGAGTTGCTGAGGGTTCGGTGGGTTGTAGGGAGGTGGAGGAGCGCGAGGACAGGGTTGCGACGAAATCAGAAAGGGGATTTAGGGTTTTCTTCTTTTTCGGTTTTAAGACAAAATTTGTGGCGGCTACGAAGTGATTAAGGGGATCGATGTTTTAGGGTTTTAAGTGGAAAGGGGGCGGGTTCAATCGGGTAATGGGCTGAACGGAAAAAGGTGAGGCCCAATCCTTTTTATTTTTATTTATTTAGTTAGAGTTTGCTTAGTTTAAATTTCATATAAATTTCAAAAATTGATTTCAAATGCATACGAAATCAGATTTTGACGAAACGAAAAACGTCGGGACCCTGAAGACGAGCACTACGCGATGGCTGAGGATTGAGCAGGGCAGGCAGCAGTTGGATTTTTCAGATAAATGAAATGTCGTCCAATTCAACTGAAAACAAGCAGATTTATCGATAAATCAAGTACAGGTGAGTTAATCTCACTCAGTTATTTCCCGCTTATATTTTATAAGCTGGGTGTTTATTTTTGTGTGCTATGGTTGCTTATGATTGACTGATTGCTGGTATACATTCAGTTATTATTGAACTGATGAGATTGAACGTCGTTTAATTTCAATGAGATCCAAATCGTTATTTTTAACGATTGGTTCCAACTGAGGTAAGTTACCTCATTGGTCACGTTTATAAAATAAACGTGTTTTTAATAAATGAATTGTTTGATTGATTGTTGTGGTCGACCTTAAATTGTTGTATAAACTGTTAGGAGACCATGATTTAATTGTTTTGATGGTTGAATATTGACCCGATGATTTACCATTTGTTTGGTTTAAACCAATGGGTATGATTGGTTGAGTGGTTGGCAGTACATGGCCTGTGAATTTACCGTTTTATAAATATCGATCTTTAGTCAGGTAAATCGACGAGTTAAGTTATAAAATTTATTTTATAACTGAAATATAGATTTTTAAATCTATTATTTGAATTAAAGTGGTAAGAAGGAAATAAATAATTATTATTTTCGAATTGAGTTAAAATTGGTTTTTAAATGATTTTATAAAGGAAAGTGATAAAAGAAAGGGTTTATAGAAGTTGACAGCAGAGAAAAACCAAGGTTCTACCTACGGGTTGGTTACTTAGACAATTTGGTTTAAACAATTAAAAGTTGATTTTTATCAATTTAGCTATTTGATAAAATTAAGGGAAAAGGAAATAACAAAGGAAATTTAGTTAACCGTTAACTGATATATATATATATATATATGGTGGGTAAAATCCACCGTTTCGAGTAAAAGGGACCAAGGGACAGATGTTGATTTAAATATTCGTTAAAGTGTAACGAGTAGAGTTAGATATTTGTTAATCTTCGATTTACTAAAATCTAAAGAAAATATTGAACTGGTTATTGTAATAACCTGAATTATTTTTGAGTAAGCTTGGGAAAGAAATAATAAATCCTATTTTTTTTTATTTGGGCAAAGTTAACTATATTTTGGTATGGTTAATGATAAAACTAATTATCCTTTTAATTTAAATTGATTTAAAGAAATGAGTTCAATTTAAAGTCGAGTAAGAAATAATTAGTGGAGATAAATTCGATTAAGAGATTATGGAGTGTTTTATGACCTAAGTGTTCGACGAACTTGGTAAATGAAGTTGGTAGGTAAGAGTAAAGATTTAAATAAGGGTTTTACTTGATGTTTCAAATTAAGTAAGCGAATCCGAATTGGAATGATTCTTTTAAAAGGGTTAAGTGATGAGATGTTCGAACAAGGGTTTCAAACGTAAGAAAGGTTGAATAACCCAGATTTGAAATGAGATTTAGTATCGGTAGTTTTGTGATAAGCTAATATTATTCTGAGGTAAGAACGGATCGATCAAGGTCTGAGAGGTAACTAAAATACTTCAACTTGGTTGGCCTCACTATTATCAAGGAATGGTATTAGCTTGGTGTTGAGTGAAGGTGATGAATTGGTTTTATCTTATACAAGGAATACTGAACTCTAATGCAAGGATTTGGGAAATTAAGGAATATTGCAATATTGGTTTAAAAAGGAATAACAATATTGATTTCAAATTTATATCGAACAATTGTTATTTAATTAGAGTTGATCAAATGTAGAAGAGTTAATCAACGTAGTTAGTCAGAAAGAGTTGCCATTGCGTACGAATGCTAGCGTAATTCGCAGGGCTGCTGATAGCCTACGGCGGTCGGATGTTTCCTAAGGGAATCAGGCGTAACCATTGTGATCGTTGCGATCTAGAGTCAAGCGAATAGAGTTAAGTTGAACATTAGAATTGATTAACAATTTTGTTAAATATATTTTTTTAAAAGGCCAAATCATGCCAAGCACTGAATCAGTGATATCATTTTATTGACACATGTGTTATTTGATAGTTAAATCACCGACTATCCAAAACCTGACCAATACGATTGTTGGTATGGAAAGACCGGGATCGAATTTATATTCGAAAACCATTCCGACCAACAAATACGTGAAGAGATCAGAAGATGATCGAGATGGAGCATTGAAGACCGTGGATCTTCATAAGCGGAAGGACTGCTAAAAATCTTTGGTGAGCTCCTAGAGATAAACTGTGGTTCGGCCGTGGTTGGAATCCACGGGTTGCAAGGACTTCTCGCTACTGATCCATGGGGTGATTCCTATATGAGATGCAGTAGGAGAGTGCCTTCGGTTCATCCTGTTCCTGGATGACTTGTATGGACGGATGTCTGACAGAGTGTTTCCAAAGGAATTACATGAGTTGATTTTCTCCAAACGTACAATAGTTAATGGCGGAGAAATGGTTATTCTCTAGCCAGATAAACTAGAGTATTTTTGTGGACGTCAATCAGTGTGATGTCTGGATCTGACGATGTGGCATTCAAAGTGAATGGTGGCCAGGTGCTGTAAAAGAGATTCTAGCCTCAAGCCTCATCAACCGGGATATGACAAAAATCGGGCAGGCAGCATGGCTATGTGGGTCGCTCCCATTAGGATGTATAATCACCTATCTAGAGAAATTCCTTTTGTTTCTTAATCTATCGATTCTGCCCATTCGGGAACGGTGGTTTGAGTCCAACCGTTGGTGATATACATTCGATACACTCAAGCGAAATGAGTGGTCGGTCATGTGAGGGCCGGGTTGCAAGACGTTCTTGTTGAACCCTGTGTATTTGCCTCTAGAGATACACGTGCGGAAGGTGGTCCCATACCTTGTCAAGTTGGAAATCCAATATCCAATAAGCGTCCGCGGTTTTCGATTGTATATTATATACGGGGAGCGTGAGATGCAAGCGTTCCTCTAGATTTGTTAATTATTTGTATCTAGACATTATCATAATATCAGATCAAGATATTGATTTTGAAAACTGTTTTGGGTTATCGTAAGGTAAAAACCGTCCGTGTTTATGTGTGGACCGGTCTTACGATTATCTTTTTCTTTCGAAATGATTTTAACTTTAAAATCAAGTTGTGTGATACCTTAATGCTGTGCGAGTTTTCTCACTCTGGTCCACCAGACTGACCCGGTGTTTTGTAAATGCTCGGGTTAGACCGAGGTGTACAGGTTCAGGTTATCCAGTACTGAGAAGTCCAGAGACGAGCTGAAGATGTTCAGACGAATGATATTCCGCTGTGTGATGATATATATATATATTTATGAGGACAGATTATCAAAAACTGTCCAGATGTGTGTTGTACTCTAATATTGTAAGTACCTTCAAAAGCTCTCAACAAAAGTTTATTTCTGTATTATATTTTGTTCCGCTGCGATGTGAGACCCTGTGTTGGTTCTTCTTCTTCTTCTATTCTAATATTTCTTTCTTTCTTATCTCACCCTCTAATTTCTTTCTATAAACGTTCCAGTATTTTCGGTGTAGGAGGGTCGGCATGAGTACGGTAAAGGGTATTTATGTCGATTTTCAAGGCCGAAAACCGTGGGTCGTTACAGTGGTATCAGAGCTATTGGTTTAGTAATAACCTTGGCTCTGTGGTGTAACTCAATAGAGATTGGGTTAGTAATAGCCTAGATCGAGATTGAGTGTATATATATGAGAGCGTATTTGTAAATTTCATATACAAATGTTTTGTATTATGTTGGTTGATCGGTTCAAGTGTTGAGAAGCGTTGAACTGGAAATTGGTACAATATTGTTTTGCAAAGAGGGTAAATGAAATAATTTTACCTGAACTATATTTTTGTATAGAAAAGGAATAATTTTCTCAATGTATTGAGGTATTGGTATATTTGATATGTCTATCGATTTGGATAAATTCAAATTTGATTAAGAATTTGAATTGGAACTTAACTCGTCTAAGTGAAATTGGATTAAAAATGATATTGAAATTTAATTAAATAAATTTGGAATTTTGAATAAATAATAATCAAGAGAAAATCAATCGGACGTAAATTGATTGATGTTCAAATATGAGAAACCAAAATGAAATATTGATATTGAATGTGAATTCAATTAATTTGATTGATTGTCATATATTGGTTGTTATTTGTGATTGTTATTGGGTGATAGTTGTTTGAATGGAAATAATCAACAAATTTAATGTGTTAGAAAATTTTCGATATTTTTGAAAATATTTATATACGGTATTAAATTGGTTTTTGATTATAATAAATTGGATTTGAAATTTAATGGGTTTGTAACGTTCTTTCTTACCTTAGCAATTTCGAGGACGAAATTCTTTTTAAGGGGGGAAGAATGTAACGACCCGTATTTTGCCAGCAAAATATTTTATTTTATTATATTTGGGATATTAAAGGATTTTAATATTTAATTCATTTTTAAAACGGAGTTATGATAATTTTCGGAGTTGGTTAATATTGGAAATGAAACATTCAAATGTAATATGGCAAACAAAGGGGGTGGCAGTCTTCATAACTTCGGCATCATTATCATATTTTGGCATTATAGCTCAATCGTCAGTTCATATTACCATGTAGATGTAAGTCCTACTAACTTCGAATTTTATTTACGATTTTAGATGAACTCGTATAATGCCTGGCTAGGTATCGTATACGTTTCTCATATGCGTTTTAGATGCACTCTTATCGTCAGTTAAAGGATGCACAGAATATGAGCTGTGTGAAAGGTCATTAAAATACTGGCGGGTTTCAATATATCCAACTGGGTAGACTGTAATCTATGTTAAAGGATTTATTGCAATTATAGATGATAGTAACATCAAACAGCTATATATTTATATATATTATGTGTACATAATGGTAACACCAAATCCATTGAGACAATCGAATAGCTAAGTATATATTTATATGGCTACAGACCAAATCTCATACACATAGTTCAATGCCGAAATGGAAACATAAAAAAAACATATATTACAATTAAAATCTCTGATGGAATTTACAACTCATAACATCTCAATCAAAATCCAATAAAAATCTTCTCATAACCTCAATCTTCGTCACCACCAAATCAACCTGTCAAGAAAGAAAAAGGAAGGCTATGAGTAGCTGGAACTTTATGTATAGGTATAGATATAAAGAAAAGAAAGAACAATATATTATGATTTGATATTTCAAATGAACAGCAATTATGTATCCACATTGGTACAATTGAATATATATATATATATAGGACAGTTTTCAAAATCTTTAAATTTGAATAGACAAGTTATAAGCCTATACGGCAAAAGTAAGATTTACTTCAGATTTCGCTATCTAATACAATTTAGAAATCCGAGCACAAAATCCACAATATAAAATTTAAATGTAGCATGTCTTGTTCCAATCACGAACAGTGAAAACACAGTTTTCATTTTCATGTACATAAAATCTTGAACAGCAGAAAATCCTCAATAATACAATTTAAATCTTTGAAATGGAACATTTTAACTGTACGAGGATGATATGAATTGACAATGTATAGCAGTACCAAATATATATAGGATTCTGGTGTGTATATCTAGGTAGGGTTGCACATGGCAAAATCAAACAAAATTTGAAAATGTGAATTGAAACAAACAGAAAATCTTGTGTAAGAAATCCTAGCAATCCAAATCTGCAGTGAAATAACAATTCAACAGCTAAAATGAGTAAACAAGGTGGAGCTGAACCAAATCGAATAGGAACAGTTCGATTTGTACATTTTGCCCAGAAATTGCACATGGAAGATCCAATGAAAATCTGAAATCAATTCAATGGCTGATGTACACAGACAATGTAAATGCGAAAGGACAATTCATAACTAAATCTAATTTACATAGGGGAAATTCAATCCATGTGCATATCTGAACAGAACAGTATGTGAAATGGCAATATAAAGTCTTCACATTTCCGCTAAGTACCACACAACAGTCAACATTCCTATCATCAACAGTTCGAGCATATGGCATGGCTGAAATGGGAAGATTTCCCCTAAAGAACTTAGACTGGACTAAATCTAAGACCTATGACGTTGATATCATTCTTATCATTTTCAAATTCAACTATAAATACACACAATCACTCAACAAAGTTCATCCATTCGAACAAACCAACACAAGATGAACCAGAGAAAGAAATTAAAATAAATAATACTAAAATAGAGTAAAAAGGGAACTTAGCTTAATTTCGACGGAGGCCGTTTCAACTCAGAAGGGTTTGATTTCATCGTGATGCGGCAGGGGTTGATCGACGTGGGGAGAGTTGCTGAGGGTTCGGTGGGTTGTAGGGAGGTGGAGGAGCGCGAGGAGAGGGTTGCGACGAAATCAGAAAGGGGATTTAGGGTTTTCTTCTTTTTCGGTTTTAAGACAAAATTTGTGGCGGCTACGAAGTGATTAAGGGGATCGATGTTTTAGGGTTTTAAGTGGAAAGGGGGCGGGTTCAATCGGGTAATGGGCTGAATGGAAAAAGGTGAGGCCCAATCCTTTTTATTTTTATTTATTTAGTTAGAGTTTGCTTAGTTTAAATTTCATATAAATTTCAAAAATTGATTTCAAATGCATACGAAATCAGATTTTGACGAAACGAAAAACGTCGGGACCCTGAAGACGAGCACTACGCGATGGCTGAGGATTGAGCAGGGCAGGCAGCAGTTGGATTTTTCAGATAAATGAAATGTCGTCCAATTCAACTGAAAACAAGCAGATTTATCGATAAATCAAGTACAGGTGAGTTAATCTCACTCAGTTATTTCCCGCTTATATTTTATAAGCTGGGTGTTTATTTTTGTGTGCTATGGTTGCTTATGATTGACTGATTGCTGGTATACATTCAGTTATTATTGAACTGATGAGATTGAACGTCGTTTAATTTCAATGAGATCCAAATCGTTATTTTTAACGATTGGTTCCAACTGAGGTAAGTTACCTCATTGGTCACGTTTATAAAATAAACGTGTTTTTAATAAATGAATTGTTTGATTGATTGTTGTGGTCGACCTTAAATTGTTGTATAAACTGTTAGGAGACCATGATTGAATTGTTTTGATGGTTGAATATTGACCCGATGATTTACCATTTGTTTGGTTTAAACCAATGGGTATGATTGGTTGAGTGGTTGGCAGTACATGGCCTGTGAATTTACCGTTTTATAAATATCGATCTTTAGTCAGGTAAATCGACGAGTTAAGTTATAAAATTTATTTTATAACTGAAATATAGATTTTTAAATCTATTATTTGAATTAAAGTGGTAAGAAGGAAATAAATAATTATTATTTTCGAATTGAGTTAAAATTGGTTTTTAAATGATTTTATAAAGGAAAGTGATAAAAGAAAGGGTTTATAGAAGTTGACAGCAGAGAAAAACCAAGGTTCTACCTACGGGTTGGTTACTTAGACAATTTGGTTTAAACAATTAAAAGTTGATTTTTATCAATTTAGCTATTTGATAAAATTAAGGGAAAAGGAAATAACAAAGGAAATTTAGTTAACCGTTAACTGATATATATATATATGGTGGGTAAAATCCACCGTTTCGAGTAAAAGGGACCAAGGGACAGATGTTGATTTAAATATTCGTTAAAGTGTAACGAGTAGAGTTAGATATTTGTTAATCTTCGATTTACTAAAATCTAAAGAAAATATTGAACTGGTTATTGTAATAACCTGAATTATTTTTGAGTAAGCTTGGGAAAGAAATAATAAATCCTATTTTTTTTTATTTGGGCAAAGTTAACTATATTTTGGTATGGTTAATGATAAAACTAATTATCCTTTTAATTTAAATTGATTTAAAGAAATGAGTTCAATTTAAAGTCGAGTAAGAAATAATTAGTGGAGATAAATTCGATTAAGAGATTATGGAGTGTTTTATGACCTAAGTGTTCGACGAACTTGGTAAATGAAGTTGGTAGGTAAGAGTAAAGATTTAAATAAGGGTTTTACTTGATGTTTCAAATTAAGTAAGCGAATCCGAATTGGAATGATTCTTTTAAAAGGGTTAAGTGATGAGATGTTCAAACAAGGGTTTCAAACGTAAGAAAGGTTGAATAACCCAGATTTGAAATGAGATTTAGTATCGGTAGTTTTGTGATAAGCTAATATTATTCTGAGGTAAGAACGGATCGATCAAGGTCTGAGAGGTAACTAAAATACTTCAACTTGGTTGGCCTCACTATTATCAAGGAATGGTATTAGCTTGGTGTTGAGTGAAGGTGATGAATTGGTTTTATCTTATACAAGGAATACTGAACTCTAATGCAAGGATTTGGGAAATTAAGGAATATTGCAATATTGGTTTAAAAAGGAATAACAATATTGATTTCAAATTTATATCGAACAATTGTTATTTAATTAGAGTTGATCAAATGTAGAAGAGTTAATCAACGTAGTTAGTCAGAAAGAGTTGCCATTGCGTACGAATGCTAGCGTAATTCGCAGGGCTGCTGATAGCCTACGGCGGTCGGATGTTTCCTAAGGGAATCAGGCGTAACCATTGTGATCGTTGCGATCTAGAGTCAAGCGAATAGAGTTAAGTTGAACATTAGAATTGATTAACAATTTTGTTAAATATATTTTTTTAAAAGGCCAAATCATGCCAAGCACTGAATCAGTGATATCATTTTATTGACACATGTGTTATTTGATAGTTAAATCACCGACTATCCAAAACCTGACCAATACGATTGTTGGTATGGAAAGACCGGGATCGAATTTATATTCGAAAACCATTCCGACCAACAAATACGTGAAGAGATCAGAAGATGATCGAGATGGAGCATTGAAGACCGTGGATCTTCATAAGCGGAAGGACTGCTAAAAATCTTTGGTGAGCTCCTAGAGATAAACTGTGGTTCGGCCGTGGTTGGAATCCACGGGTTGCAAGGACTTCTCGCTACTGATCCATGGGGTGATTCCTATATGAGATGCAGTAGGAGAGTGCCTTCGGTTCATCCTGTTCCTGGATGACTTGTATGGACGGATGTCTGACAGAGTGTTTCCAAAGGAATTACATGAGTTGATTTTCTCCAAACGTACAATAGTTAATGGCGGAGAAATGGTTATTCTCTAGCCAGATAAACTAGAGTATTTTTGTGGACGTCAATCAGTGTGATGTCTGGATCTGACGATGTGGCATTCAAAGTGAATGGTGGCCAGGTGCTGTAAAAGAGATTCTAGCCTCAAGCCTCATCAACCGGGATATGACAAAAATCGGGCAGGCAGCATGGCTATGTGGGTCGCTCCCATTAGGATGTATAATCACCTATCTAGAGAAATTCCTTTTGTTTCTTAATCTATCGATTCTGCCCATTCGGGAACGGTGGTTTGAGTCCAACCGTTGGTGATATACATTCGATACACTCAAGCGAAATGAGTGGTCGGTCATGTGAGGGCCGGGTTGCAAGACGTTCTTGTTGAACCCTGTGTATTTGCCTCTAGAGATACACGTGCGGAAGGTGGTCCCATACCTTGTCAAGTTGGAAATCCAATATCCAATAAGCGTCCGCGGTTTTCGATTGTATATTATATACGGGGAGCGTGAGATGCAAGCGTTCCTCTAGATTTGTTAATTATTTGTATCTAGACATTATCATAATATCAGATCAAGATATTGATTTTGAAAACTGTTTTGGGTTATCGTAAGGTAAAAACCGTCCGTGTTTATGTGTGGACCGGTCTTACGATTATCTTTTTCTTTCGAAATGATTTTAACTTTAAAATCAAGTTGTGTGATACCTTAATGCTGTGCGAGTTTTCTCACTCTGGTCCACCAGACTGACCCGGTGTTTTGTAAATGCTCGGGTTAGACCGAGGTGTACAGGTTCAGGTTATCCAGTACTGAGAAGTCCAGAGACGAGCTGAAGATGTTCAGACGAATGATATTCCGCTGTGTGATGATATATATATATATTTATGAGGACAGATTATCAAAAACTGTCCAGATGTGTGTTGTACTCTAATATTGTAAGTACCTTCAAAAGCTCTCAACAAAAGTTTATTTCTGTATTATATTTTGTTCCGCTGCGATGTGAGACCCTGTGTTGGTTCTTCTTCTTCTTCTATTCTAATATTTCTTTCTTTCTTATCTCACCCTCTAATTTCTTTCTATAAACGTTCCAGTATTTTCGGTGTAGGAGGGTCGGCATGAGTACGGTAAAGGGTATTTATGTCGATTTTCAAGGCCGAAAACCGTGGGTCGTTACAGTGGTATCAGAGCTATTGGTTTAGTAATAACCTTGGCTCTGTGGTGTAACTCAATAGAGATTGGGTTAGTAATAGCCTAGATCGAGATTGAGTGTATATATATGAGAGCGTATTTGTAAATTTCATATACAAATGTTTTGTATTATGTTGGTTGATCGGTTCAAGTGTTGAGAAGCGTTGAACTGGAAATTGGTACAATATTGTTTTGCAAAGAGGGTAAATGAAATAATTTTACCTGAACTATATTTTTGTATAGAAAAGGAATAATTTTCTCAATGTATTGAGGTATTGGTATATTTGATATGTCTATCGATTTGGATAAATTCAAATTTGATTAAGAATTTGAATTGGAACTTAACTCGTCTAAGTGAAATTGGATTAAAAATGATATTGAAATTTAATTAAATAAATTTGGAATTTTGAATAAATAATAATCAAGAGAAAATCAATCGGACGTAAATTGATTGATGTTCAAATATGAGAAACCAAAATGAAATATTGATATTGAATGTGAATTCAATTAATTTGATTGATTGTCATATATTGGTTGTTATTTGTGATTGTTATTGGGTGATAGTTGTTTGAATGGAAATAATCAACAAATTTAATGTGTTAGAAAATTTTCGATATTTTTGAAAATATTTATATACGGTATTAAATTGGTTTTTGATTATAATAAATTGGATTTGAAATTTAATGGGTTTGTAACGTTCTTTCTTACCTTAGCAATTTCGAGGACGAAATTCTTTTTAAGGGGGGAAGAATGTAACGACCCGTATTTTGCCAGCAAAATATTTTATTTTATTATATTTGGGATATTAAAGGATTTTAATATTTAATTCATTTTTAAAACGGAGTTATGATAATTTTCGGAGTTGGTTAATATTGGAAATGAAACATTCAAATGTAATATGGCAAACAAAGGGGGTGGCAGTCTTCATAACTTCGGCATCATTATCATATTTTGGCATTATAGCTCAATCGTCAGTTCATATTACCATGTAGATGTAAGTCCTACTAACTTCGAATTTTATTTACGATTTTAGATGAACTCGTATAATGCCTGGCTAGGTATCGTATACGTTTCTCATATGCGTTTTAGATGCACTCTTATCGTCAGTTAAAGGATGCACAGAATATGAGCTGTGTGAAAGGTCATTAAAATACTGGCGGGTTTCAATATATCCAACTGGGTAGACTGTAATCTATGTTAAAGGATTTATTGCAATTATAGATGATAGTAACATCAAACAGCTATATATTTATATATATTATGTGTACATAATGGTAACACCAAATCCATTGAGACAATCGAATAGCTAAGTATATATTTATATGGCTACAGACCAAATCTCATACACATAGTTCAATGCCGAAATGGAAACATAAAAAAAACATATATTACAATTAAAATCTCTGATGGAATTTACAACTCATAACATCTCAATCAAAATCCAATAAAAATCTTCTCATAACCTCAATCTTCGTCACCACCAAATCAACCTGTCAAGAAAGAAAAAGGAAGGCTATGAGTAGCTGGAACTTTATGTATAGGTATAGATATAAAGAAAAGAAAGAACAATATATTATGATTTGATATTTCAAATGAACAGCAATTATGTATCCACATTGGTACAATTGAATATATATATATATATATAGGACAGTTTTCAAAATCTTTAAATTTGAATAGACAAGTTATAAGCCTATACGGCAAAAGTAAGATTTACTTCAGATTTCGCTATCTAATACAATTTAGAAATCCGAGCACAAAATCCACAATATAAAATTTAAATGTAGCATGTCTTGTTCCAATCACGAACAGTGAAAACACAGTTTTCATTTTCATGTACATAAAATCTTGAACAGCAGAAAATCCTCAATAATACAATTTAAATCTTTGAAATGGAACATTTTAACTGTACGAGGATGATATGAATTGACAATGTATAGCAGTACCAAATATATATAGGATTCTGGTGTGTATATCTAGGTAGGGTTGCACATGGCAAAATCAAACAAAATTTGAAAATGTGAATTGAAACAAACAGAAAATCTTGTGTAAGAAATCCTAGCAATCCAAATCTGCAGTGAAATAACAATTCAACAGCTAAAATGAGTAAACAAGGTGGAGCTGAACCAAATCGAATAGGAACAGTTCGATTTGTACATTTTGCCCAGAAATTGCACATGGAAGATCCAATGAAAATCTGAAATCAATTCAATGGCTGATGTACACAGACAATGTAAATGCGAAAGGACAATTCATAACTAAATCTAATTTACATAGGGGAAATTCAATCCATGTGCATATCTGAACAGAACAGTATGTGAAATGGCAATATAAAGTCTTCACATTTCCGCTAAGTACCACACAACAGTCAACATTCCTATCATCAACAGTTCGAGCATATGGCATGGCTGAAATGGGAAGATTTCCCCTAAAGAACTTAGACTGGACTAAATCTAAGACCTATGACGTTGATATCATTCTTATCATTTTCAAATTCAACTATAAATACACACAATCACTCAACAAAGTTCATCCATTCGAACAAACCAACACAAGATGAACCAGAGAAAGAAATTAAAATAAATAATACTAAAATAGAGTAAAAAGGGAACTTAGCTTAATTTCGACGGAGGCCGTTTCAACTCAGAAGGGTTTGATTTCATCGTGATGCGGCAGGGGTTGATCGACGTGGGGAGAGTTGCTGAGGGTTCGGTGGGTTGTAGGGAGGTGGAGGAGCGCGAGGAGAGGGTTGCGACGAAATCAGAAAGGGGATTTAGGGTTTTCTTCTTTTTCGGTTTTAAGACAAAATTTGTGGCGGCTACGAAGTGATTAAGGGGATCGATGTTTTAGGGTTTTAAGTGGAAAGGGGGCGGGTTCAATCGGGTAATGGGCTGAATGGAAAAAGGTGAGGCCCAATCCTTTTTATTTTTATTTATTTAGTTAGAGTTTGCTTAGTTTAAATTTCATATAAATTTCAAAAATTGATTTCAAATGCATACGAAATCAGATTTTGACGAAACGAAAAACGTCGGGACCCTGAAGACGAGCACTACGCGATGGCTGAGGATTGAGCAGGGCAGGCAGCAGTTGGATTTTTCAGATAAATGAAATGTCGTCCAATTCAACTGAAAACAAGCAGATTTATCGATAAATCAAGTACAGGTGAGTTAATCTCACTCAGTTATTTCCCGCTTATATTTTATAAGCTGGGTGTTTATTTTTGTGTGCTATGGTTGCTTATGATTGACTGATTGCTGGTATACATTCAGTTATTATTGAACTGATGAGATTGAACGTCGTTTAATTTCAATGAGATCCAAATCGTTATTTTTAACGATTGGTTCCAACTGAGGTAAGTTACCTCATTGGTCACGTTTATAAAATAAACGTGTTTTTAATAAATGAATTGTTTGATTGATTGTTGTGGTCGACCTTAAATTGTTGTATAAACTGTTAGGAGACCATGATTGAATTGTTTTGATGGTTGAATATTGACCCGATGATTTACCATTTGTTTGGTTTAAACCAATGGGTATGATTGGTTGAGTGGTTGGCAGTACATGGCCTGTGAATTTACCGTTTTATAAATATCGATCTTTAGTCAGGTAAATCGACGAGTTAAGTTATAAAATTTATTTTATAACTGAAATATAGATTTTTAAATCTATTATTTGAATTAAAGTGGTAAGAAGGAAATAAATAATTATTATTTTCGAATTGAGTTAAAATTGGTTTTTAAATGATTTTATAAAGGAAAGTGATAAAAGAAAGGGTTTATAGAAGTTGACAGCAGAGAAAAACCAAGGTTCTACCTACGGGTTGGTTACTTAGACAATTTGGTTTAAACAATTAAAAGTTGATTTTTATCAATTTAGCTATTTGATAAAATTAAGGGAAAAGGAAATAACAAAGGAAATTTAGTTAACCGTTAACTGATATATATATATATGGTGGGTAAAATCCACCGTTTCGAGTAAAAGGGACCAAGGGACAGATGTTGATTTAAATATTCGTTAAAGTGTAACGAGTAGAGTTAGATATTTGTTAATCTTCGATTTACTAAAATCTAAAGAAAATATTGAACTGGTTATTGTAATAACCTGAATTATTTTTGAGTAAGCTTGGGAAAGAAATAATAAATCCTATTTTTTTTTATTTGGGCAAAGTTAACTATATTTTGGTATGGTTAATGATAAAACTAATTATCCTTTTAATTTAAATTGATTTAAAGAAATGAGTTCAATTTAAAGTCGAGTAAGAAATAATTAGTGGAGATAAATTCGATTAAGAGATTATGGAGTGTTTTATGACCTAAGTGTTCGACGAACTTGGTAAATGAAGTTGGTAGGTAAGAGTAAAGATTTAAATAAGGGTTTTACTTGATGTTTCAAATTAAGTAAGCGAATCCGAATTGGAATGATTCTTTTAAAAGGGTTAAGTGATGAGATGTTCAAACAAGGGTTTCAAACGTAAGAAAGGTTGAATAACCCAGATTTGAAATGAGATTTAGTATCGGTAGTTTTGTGATAAGCTAATATTATTCTGAGGTAAGAACGGATCGATCAAGGTCTGAGAGGTAACTAAAATACTTCAACTTGGTTGGCCTCACTATTATCAAGGAATGGTATTAGCTTGGTGTTGAGTGAAGGTGATGAATTGGTTTTATCTTATACAAGGAATACTGAACTCTAATGCAAGGATTTGGGAAATTAAGGAATATTGCAATATTGGTTTAAAAAGGAATAACAATATTGATTTCAAATTTATATCGAACAATTGTTATTTAATTAGAGTTGATCAAATGTAGAAGAGTTAATCAACGTAGTTAGTCAGAAAGAGTTGCCATTGCGTACGAATGCTAGCGTAATTCGCAGGGCTGCTGATAGCCTACGGCGGTCGGATGTTTCCTAAGGGAATCAGGCGTAACCATTGTGATCGTTGCGATCTAGAGTCAAGCGAATAGAGTTAAGTTGAACATTAGAATTGATTAACAATTTTGTTAAATATATTTTTTTAAAAGGCCAAATCATGCCAAGCACTGAATCAGTGATATCATTTTATTGACACATGTGTTATTTGATAGTTAAATCACCGACTATCCAAAACCTGACCAATACGATTGTTGGTATGGAAAGACCGGGATCGAATTTATATTCGAAAACCATTCCGACCAACAAATACGTGAAGAGATCAGAAGATGATCGAGATGGAGCATTGAAGACCGTGGATCTTCATAAGCGGAAGGACTGCTAAAAATCTTTGGTGAGCTCCTAGAGATAAACTGTGGTTCGGCCGTGGTTGGAATCCACGGGTTGCAAGGACTTCTCGCTACTGATCCATGGGGTGATTCCTATATGAGATGCAGTAGGAGAGTGCCTTCGGTTCATCCTGTTCCTGGATGACTTGTATGGACGGATGTCTGACAGAGTGTTTCCAAAGGAATTACATGAGTTGATTTTCTCCAAACGTACAATAGTTAATGGCGGAGAAATGGTTATTCTCTAGCCAGATAAACTAGAGTATTTTTGTGGACGTCAATCAGTGTGATGTCTGGATCTGACGATGTGGCATTCAAAGTGAATGGTGGCCAGGTGCTGTAAAAGAGATTCTAGCCTCAAGCCTCATCAACCGGGATATGACAAAAATCGGGCAGGCAGCATGGCTATGTGGGTCGCTCCCATTAGGATGTATAATCACCTATCTAGAGAAATTCCTTTTGTTTCTTAATCTATCGATTCTGCCCATTCGGGAACGGTGGTTTGAGTCCAACCGTTGGTGATATACATTCGATACACTCAAGCGAAATGAGTGGTCGGTCATGTGAGGGCCGGGTTGCAAGATGTTCTTGTTGAACCCTGTGTATTTGCCTCTAAAGATACACGTGCGGAAGGTGGTCCCATACCTTGTCAAGTTGGAAATCCAATATCCAATAAGCGTCCGCGGTTTTCGATTGTATATTATATACGGGGAGCGTGAGATGCAAGCGTTCCTCTAGATTTGTTAATTATTTGTATCTAGACATTATCATAATATCAGATCAAGATATTGATTTCGAAAACTGTTTTGGGTTATCGTAAGGTAAAAACCGTCCGTGTTTATGTGTGGACCGGTCTTACGATTATCTTTTTCTTTCGAAATGATTTTAACTTTAAAATCAAGTTGTGTGATACCTTAATGTTGTGCGAGTTTTCTCACTCTGGTCCACCAGACTGACCCGGTGTTTTGTAAATGCTCGGGTTAGACCGAGGTGTACAGGTTCAGGTTATCCAGTACTGAGAAGTCCAGAGACGAGCTGAAGATGTTCAGACGAATGATATTCCGCTGTGTGATGATATATATATATTTATGAGGACAGATTATCAAAAACTGTCCAGATGTGTGTTGTACTCTAATATTGTAAGTACCTTCAAAAGCTCTCAACAAAAGTTTATTTCTGTATTATATTTTGTTCCGCTGCGATGTGAGACCCTGTGTTGGTTCTTCTTCTTCTTCTATTCTAATATTTCTTTCTTTCTTATCTCACCCTCTAATTTCTTTCTATAAATGTTCCAGTATTTTCGGTGTAGGAGGGTCGGCATGAGTACGGTAAAGGGTATTTATGTCGATTTTCAAGGCCGAAAACCGTGGGTCGTTACACTGATTCTTTAACCCAGTTAAAGATTAAAACTAAGTGGAGTTTTAATGAACCTTTAATTAGATTGAAAAGATCGAGAATGGAGTATCACCAATTCTGCTCCAGGCGATAGTTAAATCTTTAACTAGATTTGAGCGTGAAATGGTAATTGAATTTACCGATAACACCGTGGTGTTAGATATGAAGTATTACCAGTTTTACTTCATAGGATAAATAGGTTGGGATTGGGAAATAAATTAAATAATTACTTCGGTGTGATTCGCTAATCCCGACTAGTTTGAATTGATATTCGAAGGAGATTAAAGAATAAATTTAAAGAATTTATCTTTGATAAAATTAATGGGAATCTTTCCCAAAATATAAGAATATTTGAATAAATGAATATTCTGAATTGTAATGAGGCGTATGTTGTGTTTGTGTAACACGTGTTTATTATATATATATATACGCGAGTTGTTCAGAAAGACCGGGTTTATCCCATTCTAAATAACTGATTTGACGTGGTGTCGAAGATGAAGACGGTGGTTGAAGACCAGAGGTCTTCACGTCGTTTGGGTAATTACTGATGATCTTGATTGGGCTGTACACCCAAGAAGATGGAAACAGTTGGTGATCGTCCAGATGTACTTGGAGATCGATGGATATGCGGGGTACTAGGTGCCTCCGGTTTCGTTCAGACCCAGAACAAACTTGTAAATGGACTGTGTGTCTGACATTGGATTTCAGCCTATGTGATTGATTTCTATTAAATATATATCTGTTTGGCGGCGGAGAATTTATTCTCTTGCTTAACGCCCTTCTCTGAGACATACGAGCTCAGGGGTTATATACTGATGGATATCAAACGCATAGAGTGAATTGCCTGTGTGGCATGCCCAAGTGGCAAATGATCAAGGCTTCTATTGAAAAGCAAAGTCTTGTAGTTGATGATCAAAGCACGGCCTGTGTGGCGTAGCTTTGTGTAACGTTGATTCGCGAGCTTCACACCCGGTATGAACCAAAAACGGGAGAAGGACCTCAGGGAGGGCATGCGTTTCTTTCTAGTTAGAAGTGGTGTCAGTGGTTTTACACGCCCTGACGAGTTTGACTTATGTGGTTGTTGCTGTTGCGAGGTGCCTCGGTTTGATCGGACGATCCGGGTCCGATGGAGTCATTTAGTTGGGTCACTTATGCCTCATAGGGCGGGGAAACGCATGTTCAGGCATTTTAATCCACATCGGTGGACCGGCCCTGACGATCCAAGGGTCACTCGAGCTCTGATCCTGAGGGGTGGACTAGAGCGTCTCGAATCGGTTGAGGACTATCTTTTGCCTCGGTTCATAGATGGAAATCCAATTTCCAAATATGTGACATTTGCGGTTTTATTTGTAGTGCCTAGTATGGCGACATAGTGGGATGGGGCGCTTATGCCGTCTATGATTGATACTTATGATTTGAAGTTGTTTTATACACTATGCACTTATAATAGTATCAAATAATCTGTTTTAAATGTATCAAGCATTCTTTGGCTATTATAAGGTAAAAACCCTATCCTCCGGCTTGCGTTGCATTGTGTGATGGGAACTGGGTCTTATAGTAGCTTCATTTTTCTTTATTTAGCATTGCGATGTTGTTTTATGCACTGGTATTCTTAGGAGGAAACCCGTTCCGTGTTATACGGCGTGGTCCCTTGATTTACCGATCTTAAAAATAAAGATTAACTGTTTTAGTTCTCACACCAGTCCCATGACTGACCTGGAGTTTATTGTTTTAACCTAAACTCTGGGTGCCCCTATTTTGACACGGGCAGCTAGTAGTTTTGGTTTTGCAGATTTATATTCATAGGATCCTGGTTTACAGCTGGAACGATATCCGTAAAGCTTTGTATCCGTATATCTACTTCTAGTTGTGTATTGTATAATTTTCCGCTGCTATGTATTTAAATGTAATTTAAATCTCTGATATTTCTGTGTAATATTTATTTATACTCTGTATATTCTTGTATTCTGATGGAATTGTTGTAATAACAATGAAATGTTCTTCCGTCTGCATTCTATTTTGTCGTGTTCTCCAAACAATCCGCGCTTTCTCTTCTCTTCGGAGACCGGGGAAGTTCGGGTCGTTTCAAATCTCTCCTTGGGAATTTTAAATAACTGCTTTTTCAAAAATCAAATATCCTTTTTCGGAATTCAAAACAACTTGCTTTTCTCAAAACAATTCAAAAACAAAACCTTTGTAGTAATCCGTCACTTAAAAACTTGAAAATGAACACCGATGATGTCATGATCAACATCGGAATCTATTTTCTAGCTATCGAAGTGAGTTCAATACTATATCTCTTTCAAAACCATTTCTAAATATTTCTATTTTGAAATCAGTTCAAAATATCTTTTTCAATGCTTGTAAAACAATTTAAAATCTCCCAGGATTTTAAAATTCTCTTATATCCAATCCATATTCATTTACAACCACTTATTCAAATTTTTAGAGTTTTAAATTCAATTCTGATTTATATTCAGATTTAATTCACTTCGTAACACTTATACGAATTCTACTTGGTTATATATATGACCATATAATTTATAATCTTACTCGATTATAATAACAACCAATATATCCAATATATTATAATTCCAATGTATATATTTTCTCTATACCAAAATATACTTTGGGTAAAATTATTTTCATTTACCCTCTTTTCAAAACATATTGTGTCGACTCATCGTATTCGAGTGTTTAAAAACTCCTACCGATACTGTGGATCAAACTGATTGATCAGAACCCATAGACAACTCAACCAATAAATCTACACAATATAAAACCATTTTATATCAAATCTACAATTACGTTCACTCGTATATATACACACAAACTCAATCTAGGGTATTGCTAACCCCATCTCTACCGAGTCACGCCACAGAGCCAAAGCAATCACTAGACTTCAGCTCTGATACCACTGTAACGAACTAGGATTTTCGACTTTGAAAATCGACACAAAACCCAGCTTCGACAATTCGAACATCGAAAATACCTGATCATTAATAGAAGGAAGTTAGAGGGTGAGAATAGATAATATAGAAAAATTAGAATAGAAGAAGAAGAAGATCACCATAGAACAGAATCAGAATAATATGAATCTCACAGCGGAACGAAAAATATAATATATAACATAACTTTGCAATCTAACAGTATATATATATAATAACCTTATCAGAGTACAACACTTACACACAGTGGGAATAACAATAGCTATATAATCCTGAAGCCTCCTGCTTCAAGCTCCTCCACGTATATCTGTAAAGACCTGAACTACTTGACTGCCCGTACAAATTTGGGCACCCAAGAGTTTAGGGAAAACAAAACAAAATAAACTCTAGGTCAGTCATGGGACTGGTGTGAGTAAACTCAAATCATTTGGTTTAACTTTTCAAAATCCTTTTCAAAAGAAAAGGTAATCGTAAGACCGATCCACACATAAACACGGACGGTTTTTACCTTACGATAACCCAAAACACTTTAAAAATCAATACTTTTCTGATATTATAATAGTGTCTAATCACAAGTAATTAACAATCTCGCAGAAGGCTTGCATCTCACGTTCTATATATATAATATACAAACAAAACCGCGGGCGCTTATTGGAGATTGGATCCCAACTATGACAAGGTATGGGACCACCTGCCGATAGTGTATCTCTAGAGGCGAATACACTAGGTTCAACAAGAACGTCTTGCAACCCGACCCACACATGAATGACCACTCATTTCGCTTGAGTGTATCGAATGTATATCACCAATGGTTGGAAGCTACCCACAGTTTCCCGAAAAGGGACAACATCGAAAATAGTTAAAAGAATGAAATGGATTTTCTCTAAATAGGTAATATACAACCTAATGGGAGCGACCCACCTAGCTATGTTGCCTGCCCGATTTCTGTCATTTCCCGGTTAATGAGGCTTGAGGTCATAACGTATCTTTTGGAACACCTGACCACCATTCACTTTGAATGCCACATCGTCATACCCGCAAAATCAAAAATTGATTCCCCAAAAAAATACCACGGGTATAAAGCTAAGAGAATTGAATTCCTCCACTACTAAACGTAAGTATGTTTGAAGAGATCAACTTACGCGATCCATTAGATATACTCTATCATACATTCGTCCATTCATGTTGTCCTGGGACTGGACAAACCGAAGCCACTATTCTGTAAACAGGATAGCCCTTGCATAACTCCGTCTTCAATTACTTTCATCATATTTGATCGCAACGCTAACGTCCATACAGAGTGGTTTTCAGATAATGAATCTGACCCCGGTCTCTCCGTATTGACGACGGAAAAATGGTCAAAAACTTCAATAGTCGGTGATTTAACTATCAAAGAAAAATAGGTGTACAACCAACGATATTATTTCCAGATGGAAATTATATCGGTCTATCATCATTCAACATTTATTCCCTTTAATTCAATTTATTATAAGTTTATTCACTTCCACGTTTCTATATATTCATAAATTCTTATTTTCTAAATTTAGAAAATATACTTTATTAATCATTGGAAACCATTTCCATATTTACTCCCATTTCTTATTTGCTATAACATTTCTGATTCTTATTTGGAAAACATTTCCAAAACTCTTTCATTTGATTTAAACAGATGTTTAAATAAAACATCACTAAGCCAATTCAAACCATTACACTCATTAACTAAATTTACTTAACCAACTTTCACTATCGAACCTTAACCATTTCTTAGTTAAAACGAAGTCGATCAAGTTGGGGTATAATTACCTCTCAGACCTTAACTGAAAAACATTTCTAACCTCGAAATATACAAAGTTCACCCTTTTAAATCTTTTAACCAACTTCCTTATGTAACTCAGATTCTATTTATGAATCCACTTCTTTATTTTAAAACATTGATTATTACTATAGCGTTATAATCCCTTCTTCTTAAATATCTAACTTCGAAATATAACTTTTATTCCATAATTAAACTAAATAACTAAATAGACAATTTATGAAAAATCATTAAATCTTGATTAAAAACGGAAAGTGTACTGTGGAGGAGCCATGAGGTCTGATTGATGAATCACAAAATTCCATGGAAAATTCTATGAAGTACTTCCATAAAGAATTAGATATGAACTATCCCCCATTTCACTTTATTTGACAGGGGAGTGATTATAGATTTTCCTATCTAAGAATGAAGAGCCGTGGTGCATACCAGGCTTGAAACATTGCACTAACTTCACTTTTGCATTTCATCATATAGAAGCCAGCAGTCCAATTCTAGCGTGATCATCTATGAAGCCGAGAAAGAACTTCAGAGTCAGAAAAGCGCTTAAAAAGGGAATAATATGCCCCATAGAAATTTCCATAGAAAAAAATGAATCTTTCTCGAATTCGATATAATCGAATTTCAACGTATAACTCTCTTTCGAATAATCTCTATTCGATAACACCTTTTCGAATAAACTATATTCGATAACTCTTTCTTCGAATAACTATATTCGATAATCTCTCTTCGAATAACTATATTCGATTAACTCTCTTTGAATGTTTTATATTCGATTAACTCTCTTCGAATGATTTACGTTCGACTAATCTCCTTTTAACTTTATTCGAATAACTAATATTCGATAACTCCTTTTAACTCTATTCGAATAACTAATATTCGATAACCTCTTTTCGAAAAATCTCTATTCGATTTATTCTCTTCTTTGAATAACCTTATTCGATAACTCTTTCTTCGAATAAACTATATTCGAATAACTCTAGTCCGACTAACTCTAATTCAATTAACTCTATTCGAATAACAAATATTCGAATAAATCTTGTTCGATTAACTCTATTCGAATAACTCTAGTTCGATTTAACTCTAATCGATTAACTCTAATCGATTAACTCAAACTGATTAACTCTAACAAGTTAACTCTAATTGATTAACTCTATCTTATTAACTCTAACGGAATAACTCTAACTGATTAACTCTAACTGGTTAACTCTAATTGGTTAACTCGAACTGGTTAACTCTAACTGATTAACTCTAACTGGTTAACTCTATCCAATTTACTCTTCATCCATATTTAGTTTCAAATATCGATGTTGAAATCGATTCTTACTTCTCTATATAAGTCCTAACTTATATATTCTATTTATCCAATGATAAATATTTTTCTTAATTTATAAAACCTTATTCCTAAATTAATCTTCTTACTTTATCTGTTAAAACAAATTTTTCTTAAATGTTCACTTTGAATTCATATTCTGTTATACCTGTGTGCCAAGCACGGGTCTAAACCTTCCTAGTGTAAAATTCTCTTTTTATACAATTTTGTTCATTTTTCAAGTATTTCCTTTTCTATAATCAATTTATTTTCGAAATAAATATTTCCTTTATAATTCTATTTATTTTCTAAATAAATATTTCTTTTCATAACTCTATCTATTTCATAGGCAAATATTTCTATTTATAATCTATTTGTAAATGTTTTACAAATATTTCCTTTTCAATTCTATTTATAATTGTTTTTCAAATACCTCTTTTTTCTATTTGTTTCACAAATATTTTCCTTTTCTGTTTGTTTTAAAAATATTTTCCTTTTCTATTTGTTTTACAAATATTTTCCTTTTTTATATAAAATCCATTGATTTTATATAAATAATTCATTTTTAAAATACACTTTGAAAATCCCCTTTTCTACATTCCAGTATTTCTTACGGTATCTAAACTACCAAATAACAATGATTGATATCATTCAAACATGCATAATCAACACAGATTATATATCACATCATATATTTCAATATATGAAAGCAACAGTATTATAAATATTTAGGAATCTAGTTGGATCACTCCAACCTGTTTCCCTGCATCCACATATGTTAAACAATATAATTAACATCAACTTCATTTCAATATGAAGTATTCTGATCAACAGAATCAATATATATATTTAACGATTTATATATATAATTTCAACCAACTGACTAGCAGTTCATCCAAACAGTCAACACACAGCAATCAACGAATATTTATCAGTTCTAAAAATACGTTATAAAAATATAAATTGTTCACAGTTAGTGAGATTTACTCACATTGGACGGTTATTGCTAAATAACGATAGTTGGTCTTTGATTTGATTCAGGTGTTTAATCTCACCATAAACCCAAACGAGTTCCAATTCACTTCCGGTCAGTTACATGGTGTAGCTATCGTCCATACGATCCCAGTGGATCTTGTTTCGCTGAAAATCGACACATACGAATAAGATATTTATTTTACAAGTTTATAAGCATTTTAAAGTTATTAACTCAATTAAATAAATTAAAAATAACCCTTAATTACTCCTTAAACATCATTACCGCATTAATCGTCCTGCTCATCACATTCTTCCCCGATGGTTTCCTGTATACACCACCATTCCCATCCAACACTTCGATCCGTTCTCCACTTATTTCACCATGAAATTTCAAACAAAAACCACCACTAAACTTCTCTTGCTGATCTCCTTCCACCCATATAATTTTCATCAATCTCGGTTTCCTCAATTGAACCGCGTCAGAAAAAGTTCTTCACGCTGTCAGTATAAACAACGACTCCTTCTATCACAAAACCCACGAAAAATTGTATGCTTTTGCCATTTGATATCCTCAATCCAAAAATGACACTTACACGATGAATCCCTGCTTCGATTTCACAATTTCTCAAGCCCTAGTTATAAGATGTATAATTAACAACGAACTAAAGTAGTGTCGAACCCCACCAAACACATATAGAAATGAAGACTAACTTAAGAGAATCTCATACATGTATACCTTGTAATTTGTAGACTTCCATTCGAATTTCTTTTGATTTTTGAAGGATTGAGTTTTCACGTTTTATTATTTGTGGGTGGCGGCACAATCTTTGACCAGAAGAGAATGAGAATAGGGTTTAGGAGGAAGTAAGGATATTTATAGAGAAAATATATTTTTATATTCGAATTTTATATGCATTTTTAACCAACCGCTATTTATATTTGTTGTTAAAAATCCCTGTAATCACATATGATATTCAAAAATCACGAAAATGGACATGCACCTTCAGTTCGACATTACGGACCCAACGAAACTGGTTTCGTCGAATTCCGACTCCGTTTGCTCACACAACGTATTTTTAACCATCGAAATACCGATTGTTTTTCACATTAAAAATCCATACGGCCACACACTGACTCCAAAAATCACAAAAATTGAAATCTAACAATAATTTGATATTACGGATCCAACAAAATTAGTTTCGTCGAAAACGGAGGTCGTTTGCAAAAATGGCTATTTTTAAAGCTCTAAATAACCCATTTAAATGTATAAATATATTTAAAAATAATTATATTAAATATTTATAAATAAATATTATTGTATATATATTCACAAAGAATATCATACAGCTCTAGTTGAATTTATAACTCGATATTTCAAATCCCGATTAAATCGATATTTGATTTATAACGAAATTCCTTTTATAAATCGCAATAAATTGTAAAGGAATTCCATAGCGACTATTTGAAAATTTGATTTGGACATAAATCAAAATCTACACGAAGAAATCCTGATTTTTCTCTTCCATTAGAAAAATATACTTTACCAGCTCTGAACGTTTCTTGTTTCACAGAAATCCGATTTAAAACGGACCCTGTATATTCAGTTGTAGTTCAAAATCGCCAAATAGCGAACTGCCGCGCCATTTCGAGCTCAATTTTAATTATAATATAATTATACGTTCAACTGCCGCTAAAATAATATATTCATTATTCTAATTCAAATTCTAAACTGAATTATATATTTTGAATTGCCCAATTCACACCGTATTGCCATTTCAGCTAATTCTGATTATTTCAGAATTAAATATATTATTCTATTATTATATTAATCAAATATTCAATATTATTTAATTAAACGGCAATATAATTCTCTAAATCATGATTTAAATAATTAAATAAATTAATTATTATACCGTAAAAATACGGGACATTACAGCCAATCTACCAGTGTCACTGCAGTGCTGAATCATTTGAGGAACGAATGCAGGATCTCGTCAGACTTCTTTTTGATTGAAATGAGTAGAATGACATTCTTGGGTCGATAGATGTGGACATTTGACTGCTTAGTGAAGTCGGTGACCAAAGCGTTCCAGCGGTTGATCGATTCAGATGCCTACCGCCAAAATTGTATAGCAATAATATAAATCAAGATCCAGAAGTCATAGCTTGAAGTACGGGGGTTTGAGATCCCTGATGTATTTTGTTCAAGGGTTTTGATTGACATTGCTTATGTCGCCTTTGAGTGTTCCACCTCTTGTGAAGCATCAATTAATGTTGGAATCTGGCCTTCATCTTGGAGAAGTTGTCGTCAATTATCCAATTTAGAGCAAGTGCCCTAGCATGAAGTTTTGGAGTAGGTGGAAGCCGGTTCTGGCTTCTTGGTTCCACATATGTAGTAGCGGTCAATCAGGCTTCTGTCCTTTAATTATGGATGGTGATCCTCTGCTCGGAACTAATATCTCGTGCCCCTCATCCACGGAGGTTTTGCTAAGTGGTGTACATCAAATCCATATCTTCTTTGAATTCATATTCCCTCATCAAGTCGTGAGTTAGAGATTGATACAAAATGATTTATTCGTGTCCAACTCATGTTTGTCTTTGGTCTTCCATCCAGGCTCTGGGGATCGGAGTCGGGTAGCGATAAGGTCAAATTATAGTCACTTCGAATTTTTCCTTACACTAAGGAATGGGAAGCTTCATGTTGAAGTTGATTTGGATTTGAAGCATTTATCTGAATTGGAGCATAGGTTGTCGGACTCTGTTTAAGTTTCTAGTGGTTCTTGCATTGCCGTCGCTTTCATCCAAAATGTTACAGTCAGAAGTTGCATGCTGCAAATGTTTGGAAGGAAATTGATTGCACCTTGTTTCATTCAAGACAGCGTTGCCCACTCATCCTGGGGTGTCATGTGATCTGAACCGCGGAACAGGGAGTTCGTGAGCAAAATTCGTTATCGCTGGAATTCCTATGGTGCTCGCTCCAACGAGTAAGTCGTAGTTGCTTGGCCTTCCATCTATCTATGCAAAGAAGTTATACATCATTTTCTGTCATTTCTAGAGAAGTTCATCTTTTCGAGCGTTTGGGTTCTCAGTTCAGCAATGACACCATCCATTTTGTATCTAGTCTAACATGTTGAGGGATCATAGCAAGAAGAAATCTGCTGACTTTCTTCGTTCCTAAAGCCTTCTGCACCAACATCCTCAGCATGGAAGAAATTTCTATCTTCCTTCTTCTTAGCCCTTGAGTTGGAGTATCAGGCTATTCGCTTCCTTGCAAGCTAAGAGTCAAAGTAATGGCGTGCCCCCTTATCCGGGGTCTTTCAATCGGAAAGTCTGTCAGGACTAGCAAATGGACGTTCACTATGCATCCATTCTGTGTTCCTCAAGCGACCTTTTAAATTTATACATGGATGCATGGAAAAGAGAAATTGCTTTAAAGGCTTAAGTGATTGAGTTATCCAAGTGCTCAAGTTATTGCATTTTCCATTCAGTGTATTTGCGAGGTGGCACTTGTCGTTGCACTTGGGTTATGGCCAGTCGTATGTTGGTCTGATAAATCACTCTTAGGGCCTCCTTTCATTCGTTGCCTTAAGTTTTGTGACATGTCATTAAACAACTCACTCTCAAGGCCTCCTTTTGGTTGTCACCTTGAGTCACATGTGAAGTTTAGCATTGGGCATCAGCGTTGGCCTTTTGGACATGGCCCTTTACTTTTTTTTCTATTAGCCTGCTGTTGTTGCGATTGCGGGCCTCGTGTTCTTGACTAGTTATCCTCTGTAAATCTACCACCAGCAAATAAAGCAGTATTCATACAATGTCATATGTTTGCAAGTTTGTTATATATATTTCAATCAAATATACTTGTAGTCATAGCGTTACTACACTGAGTAGCAAGCAATAAATCGCATCACAAATCAGATAAGGGTTTCAATTCAGTATCCCTGCAAATAAATAACATATCATATTGCGGCCATCATAGGGGTGTGATGTGTGTGTATGCCCCCAATTAATAGTGAATAAGTGCCTGGCCAAGGCTTTTGGGATTGATTAGGATCGACAGTGTGCTGCCCCCCATCTTTAGAAATAAGGGGTTCGGGCTCAGCTTTCATTCTTGCCCCTATCCTGCAGCGGGGTAGGAGCCCTTCCATGGCATTTAATCGCAATGCCTTTATACTCTCTTGTCATATGCCCAGGATAGAGTTCAAACTCACCTTTCAGTTTGCCCCCCAATCCTTCAGTGGGGTAGGAGTTCATTTGCAGCGCTCAGTTCCTGGCGCCTTTATACTCTCTCATCGAAAACCAAGGGTAGAGTGGAATCAAGGCGGTCTTTAGTCGTGGTGCACCATCACGCCTTGGGGACGTCATTTTCCCGTCCTTTATACTCTCTCTCGAATCATGAGAGTTAGAGTTAATCAGGAGAACAATCATGTTATTCGCCCCGGCTTTCCTTCTGCACTCTAATCCCAAGAGCGGGATTCTGCCGGCTCGAGTGTCGTTCTTGAACTCGGTTTTAATCCATACTTCCCGCTTTGCTCTGGCGAATGTACATTATCAGGCAAGTGGTCGGGCCACACTTGCCAAATCTTTGCGTTCCTCCATTCAATCTATGGGAGGAGTGATTGCCACCGAAATTTGGATACCTGCTTCATTCATATTGCATGAGTTAGTCATGTCAGCACTCAAGAAGCATGTAAAAGTAGATCACATAATTGAAAAGTAAGCATATCAAGGGGCAGTGTTGCCTTCTTCATTTGGATTCATGTAATCTGGTCGTGTCAAATATAGGATCGAGCCATGTAAACGGTCGAACTACATCCATCTAATATCGGATTCCGACTTTGAAATGCAAAAGTCAATGCATAATTATCTTTAGCTCTACCACGTATGAGCCAAGGAGTGGATGGTTGTCTCAAATCCACCTTGAGCTATACAACCTCTTTCAAACGGAGGGCGTGGCTTTGTAAACGAGCGGTTCATTCAAGCTTGTCATGATATTGCTCCATAACTCTATATGCGGGTGCTAGAAGTCTGATCGGTATCAAATCCTAGGTACCTACACCATCCAAATATTAATTCATATGAGTTAATTATGTCAATAACCCATAAAACATGCAAATATAAGAGTTATGGTTAAAGAGTAATCCTCTTGATGAAATGAATATCATCCGGAGCGAAAATGGCATTGTAGGTTCTTTGTAGATCCATTTTGCCTCGCCTAATCTCTGCCAGGGGATGGCTTGATTGGGGTCTTGGAGCGACAAAGGCAGCTTGGTAAACACTGCAAGCGAATGACGAGGTTGCATCTCCTTTGAGTCGCCTTCTTGCCCCCATGCCAAAGGCAAGGATTAAGTGTCAGGGAGTCACATCTGTACTGCTAATAGTAGCACATCATCGTATTAGTTCTAGGATGGTGGTTGGCAAGAGAACAATAGAGCTATGGTTAGAGTAACTTTGCACTCTCCATGCTATTGAGTAGGACATGGCTGAAACTGGGTCCATGCTTAAAGGAATTGCGCCTCTTCCATGTCAGGAAGTTGGTGAGGAAGCCATAAAGATAAACATGCCTCATCCGTCTGTAGACACGCCTTCGATCCTGCACCGAGGATGAAACTTATACACAAACAATCAATCAGCATCCAAATTCAAGTGTTCAAAACCCTTAACTCGCCATTCTTCGGAAAAGACTGAGGCATTCTGTCATGCAGGCTTATGATGTATCAGCATTGAATTAGATGATGTAATCATGAGCATTTCACGCTTGATTCTCCTATTGCCTCCAACATTTGGGGCATGAGTTACTTGGCAGATAATCGATCAATGGAGTGGAATTGTGAATCTTCATTCGTATACATCTCCCATCTAGTGGGAAGCTGATGAGTGCTTTTGTCTAATCATTCAGGATGGTGTATTCAGCAATAGGACTTGTTGCTGTCAATCTTAGGACAACCTTCCAAAGTAAATAAGTGATGTCGCCTTGCTTGTCATATCTTGAGGCATAACGAACGGCGGCACGCCTTTCACTTCTCCTTACCGGATGCAGTCTGTGCCGCAGGAAATTCTTTATGGGGGTTGTCCATGAATCTCTTTCGCGTTCGGTCTCCAATACTGGATCAACTTCCATTTGATCATTGGTCGGAGTTTGTGGTGTCTTGATTGGGATTATCTTCATCTCTTCTGGATTGTCAGAACTTTCTAACTTGTCCAAGTAATTCGCTTTCTAATTTTCTATGTGCTAAATATGAGACATGTTGTAATGTCCTCATCCATCAAACAACTCTTCTACCCGTTCTAAGTAAGCTGCGAGTCGTAGTCCTTTCATTTGGAATTTCCGATTTAATCAATACAACTCAACGTCGGACAGTCGATTATTCTTTGCACCGTTTGTATACAACTTCCGGGTGCTTGGTTCTCATCTTTCATTTTGAGGGGCCATCTTCTTAATCTAACACATCCTCTTTGGGAATAGTAAACTCAGCGATGAAGTCGGATAACATTTGTCCCTGTATGGATTTCTTTAGGAGGGAATTGAGATCAAACTGGTTCAGCTCGATGTTTCGTTCGAGCAATCGTTCAGATGCCTCGGGTCGTTATAGGACCTGTGGTATTGGCCAATCAATGTGTATCACAATTATATGAACTTGGAAATAGTGGAGGAGTTTTCTTGAGGCAATCAACAAACCGTAAGCGAACTTTTCAATCTTTGGGCAGTTGCTTCGTTAGATGTCGCCCTCCTGCATCCCGAATCTTCATCTTCTCTAAAATCTATGTATTCAAGCAGATCATCGGGCAAGTCTTTATGTGATGTTTCCTTTGCTTGCTAAGTCTATGCCTCCTTCGAACTTCATCTCATCAGGAGGGGAAGCGTATTTGGGTTCCATCTCAGATGTGTAGCATATTCCATTTAGGCAAATAGCAGGACCTCCTAGTAACTTAGTCACCACGGACCATTCCCACTCTAGCTTTGGTTGGGAATTTTGGCAATAGAAACTAGGCTACAAAGTAAGTTCTAAATTTTTTTTGGAGCCGGTCGGTCTAGACCTTGATCAGATAAGCTTGAATACGAAATCATAGTTTGCGAGACTTTAATTTATATTCATGCGTTATGTCACAACGGAATTAAGAAGTAAACAGCTAATGGTTGATTCATATTTTCTTTAATCTCCAGCTCTCATCACTTGACCAAGGTCGTATGGTGGATGGGGAGCAGTCAAGTTGCTACAATCCGGGAAAGGATCCATAGGTCCAATCATGGCATGTGGTGGTTCAACTAGTACCTAACCCAGGGCACCAAAGTGTGTTGATCTAACCCTTATTCAATGGAAATCAGTCATCTTCGGTGCTGTTGACATCAAATAGCCATTGTAAAGGTTAGCCAGGTTCTTCGGGAGGTGAACCTCAGGACATATTTCATTCATCACATCATACGATTGAAGTGTAGCTTTGGGATGTTGGGATCCTTAGCTTCTTTCCGGTATCCCATTATTGACAATCATGGTCATTAAGATCATATGAACAATCTTCGGATTAGTGCCCAGACTGTTCCATATAACCGTCATTCGATGCTCTGCCGATTGGACAAGTTTAAGTCACATAAATAAGGTGGTCACTAGTCGTTAGGGAAAAACATCAGTTGTGTCGGTGAAATCTATACACAATCGGAGTTGTGGAAGAGGAAGCTGCTAGGAGACAATCGTTCTTTCGTATACTGCTGTTGATAGCAAGGTGAATCTGATTGATAGCTCCTCGCATTGGCTTACTATTGTTCATGGCTCTGGGAAGAATCCAAGTCGTTGCCATCCACGGGGATATTCACAAACTATCCATTTGATCTTCATTGACAATCTTTGATAACTGTTGTTGGCTAAAATGTATGCCTCGCCGAAGGCGAGCCATTCTCCGAGTTAAAGGCGAAGCCGTCAGCGGGTTCGGGCGCTGGTGGGGGTCTGGGGCCCCACAGTCTCGGCGGCGATCGGAATTTGCCTTTTCTGAGATGATCTAAAAAATGTATTTTTTTCCTAAAAACATCCATTACGGGTCGGATCGGAATTTGCCTTCAGATCACGGTTAGGGAGCGCCTTCAGGTTGGGTCGGATCGGACAAGCTCCTCCGATCTGGATCGGAGCATTATCAGCTAGTCGGTTCGTGTAACAACCCGAATTCCGACGGACTGATTTTTTTTCAAAAATCCAATCCATTAAAACACGAGTTGGTTGCTCTGGTATCCTGCAGAAAAGACAGAGACAAGAAATATGTCAGAGTTCATAAAACACCTCACAGAGGAAGGAATAAAATATAATATATATATATATATATATAAGCATAGCTTTACCTTAATTACAATACTGCTAAATCAGTATCTCTAAAGCTATAAGTCTCTGTCATGAATCTAACCTGCGAATGTTATGAGGAAGGGGTCAGAACATAAGTTCTGTGTGAATGAGTTCAAACTACACTTCTTGAATAATCCTACATATACCGTTCAATTACATTTTATTGTTTATTAGGTTATTTGTGTCGTTAGCGCTCAAGGCTTACACACATGTCGCGTCCATCTACTTCCAGTAGATTAACCTAATATAATGTATATGTAGCTACCCCCAAACTGAGGTATACCCCGTGGTACCCCACTCGCATGGTCCCCGCCGTATCCTTGCAGTGATATACGCAGTCCCCCGTCCTATGTCATAGTAATGTATATTCCTCTTATATATATAATACAACACTACGCCCACATAGGATCACTCTAATTTGACTACCGTTATCGAATAATGCCCACCAGTCTACGATACACCACCCAGAGCAGACATGGTTATATCTAGACTCTTCCACGTACGTATTCTCTATCGTATTCGATATCTAACCTGCACACCCATCGTGTGTGCGTGCCCGAGTTCCCTGGCAGGGCTACACAAGAAACATGGAACTCGGTCGGGAGCTTTCCTTATATTTGTGCAAGGCCCGCCTTTAAGAGTCTCCCACACAAATATCCCTAGGGTATGTTTTCTATGATGGCTATGGCCCCACCTCGGCCCCTCCCATAACTAATAAAGACTACAAGAGCTAAGCGAAAAAGCCCCTAAGCAACCAATCTAAACATCCATGTGGCGTCTCCCCTCAACCACCGTCCCACGATAGTGAATGATTAATGGTATATTGGGTCTAGCTCTAGTCTTTCCTCATCCTACTGGCTGTGGTAACAGGCATTCAACGACCTACTATCCTTTTTGGTCCTGACCCTCCACCTCCGTTGAGGCAGCCGTCGAATCACCTTTTCCGTCACCGCGAACAGCATTCTGACTGCCTATCTATTCTTGCAGTCAAGGCCCACCCACCTAGTAGTTTTGTGCAGACCCAACCTCTGCGGGCACAGCCTGAAACATCTACCACCACACAGAGGACTACTAGGAGCACCTTTAACGTCTCAGGAAGCCGCGTGCTTCCCCTTCCAGTCCGTTGGAGCCACCAGAATAACGAATGTGCACTCCCCTCGTGTCTTATGACATCGTGATGTTACCTTGTTGGGTTATTCATCCTACAACGTACGGATTGCCCCAAGCGCCTTGATTTTATATGTCAATAGACGCTACGTCTAATCAGTTCTTATGCGTTACCTCGTCAGTTTTTCATATTCAACTAGGTTATTCTTATTCATATTGACTTCCTTTTCAAGTTTGCCAAGTTACCCTCGCTTATTAATTCAATTTATACTTAACCAATTTAAGTCCATTAATAAGACCACAACATGTTGTTTTCCAACTTCATAAATTATTCCCTTTTAGGGTTACAACAACATGTTATACATAATTCATAGCTAAGTATGTCTTATCCACATATATACTGATTAGGAGAATAATCCCCTAAACACCAGCCCCAAAGACCGAAATCAACATCAGACTGGCACCCGGATAATTACTCAACCCAACCAACATATATGATTCTAATTTACTTCTTTTCCATTCATATAACTTATATCATCTTAAATTTCACATTTCTCCTTCTCAAACTACTTAATTTATAATTAAGTATATCTTCACATATAAGTTACCTTATATTCCTCTATCGTTTCTTATAACTTACCTTATCCCATAAGTTATACTTTCCACTTGTCCCGAGGGGAAGTCTAACCTATTATCCTTCCTTTTCTTATTCAAATTCATCCATAATAGGTTATTTACCATTCCGCACTTTTGTCATTAATTTAGATTTACTTAACCCTTTCCATTTATTTAACTTGTTACCTAAACCTTACCCAATTCGATTAATTTGTGATGCCATAACAGGTCCCCTTTGGTTAAGCATTATTTATTTATGTCTTACATGTCGCCCATGTCCCACTTAACCTCTTTTATTATTGTTTCCTTGTCTTACACATGCTTTACAACGGTTAAGTACACCTTAGTCATGTTTTACTTCACGTATCTTACTACAGTTAAGTCCACATTTACATGTTTTACATGTCTTGTCTTACTATGGTTAAGTCCATATTTACATGTTTTACATGTCTTGTCTTACTACGGTTAAGTCCATATTTAGACGTCATATTTTACATGTCACCCACTTAACCCTCTAACCATACCCATGTCACCTACATGTCTTATTATGGTTAGTATTCCTTAATTCATTCATTATGACGAACAGTGCATGACCTCCCACATTAGACCGAACACTTTGTGGCTGCTCGATTCGCCGGGCGGTTCCGGGCAGTTTTACACCACAAAGCAGGTCTAACCTCGTGTCACCAACCGTTATGCCTACAATTCATGCCTTTGACCTCCCACATTAGACGTCTAATTGTGGCAGCTGGATTTGTCGGTCGGTTCCGGGCAGTCTTACACCACAATTGCGCCTAACCTCGTGTCAAAGGTTCATTAACATCGTATTTCACCCAAATCCCAATTTTCATGTTATGTGTTTCCAATTCAACATATAGTCATGTTTACAATTGCCTATTCCAACTTGTCACTAATTACATATTAATTAGCCCTAATTACAAATTTCCAGTTATAGGCAATTTCATCAATTCCATGTAATCCATACCGAAATATGCCAATTTCTTTTATATTCCAATTATCCAAAATATCCAATAATACTCAAGTTCATAAAATCAATATTTTTCCAATATTTTTCCCAACGTTCACATGTTCATACATATAACCTAATTTACCTTTTAGGCTTATCTTACCAATACATTTCACCAATCCATGTTATCCAATTACATGTTGTTAATATTAAATTGTACTAATTCCATATCCAATTTCAATCGTGCAAAAATACATAAATTTAAAATTACCATAAAATTATGTCCATAATTCTATTCAAATCATACATAAATCCTTCCAACCCATATTATGCCCAAACGACCCCTTTTCCCTTTTACTTTCTCGTTCTCGTTTACAACGCATAAATTCATGATAGATGTAGGCTCGAGATAGCCTAGCTATAAAAATAAAAAGGGGAAAGAATAAAAAGGAGAGAACTCAATCGTAAACATAAATGAAATAACTGATCTTATTAAATTATCATCATATTCATTATGGGGAATGGCAAACGATAGAAGTACAATTATACAAGAACTGTATTTTAAACCACTCACCTTGACTAGATTGGAGAAATAAACAATTGGTTGTTGAGGTAGAACGTTGGTTTAGGCTTCTTATTTGATTATTGACGCAGAATGTGAATTGTTGTTGAAGAAACTTGCTACTTGATTTGATTGAACTCCAAAATTGATGAAGAACTTGCAATTTAATTTAGAGTTTAGAGGCGGCGGCTATGTTGGGTTGAAGTTTGGTGGCATGGAGGCGTCTTATAAGAGATAGAATGATTATAGGGTTAGGTTAGGTGTTCTTTTATAGGTGGGTTAGAGCAACTAGGACCTTAGGATTAAATAAAAATTCATCTAAACCGTCCACCTCACCCTAGAAAAGAACCATCCAGAACAACCCTTTTCACACTTAGTGCTCCTTTAAATAAAATTAAAAAAAGAAACCTCTTTATTTCTTTCTAATTAATGCATTACATACTATTTTTAACGTATAGCAACCTCTTTCCTTCATGTATTCAATTATTTATTTATTTATTTATTTGCACTTGTAGGTGAACCTTTATTTGCTATATTCTTCTCCTAATCAATTAATTGATTTCTTTCTCTTTTTGTCTACTCTTTTTGAAAAGAAACAACATGTCCTTAAACCATTTTCTTTTATTTATTTACATCTAATCACATGTGCATGCGTCTCTGATTTGAATGTTATTTAATAACATTAACCTTCCTCCAATTGTAGCTTGCTTATGGCCTTATTAGTTTACTTTTTAAACATTTAAATTTCAAAAGTTGATCCCCTTCACATTTAATTGCTCCATTTTAATGTTTACAACCTTTTTCTATGCATGCTTTGATTGCACATTTGACATGTTTTGCATTCCATGTTCTCTTTCTTTTATTTACATCATATTAATTTATTTTTATTCAGGTTCATGCATTATCCATTTATTTAATGCAATAATTTCACATATCCTCTTTCCCTTATTGCATTAATTTCAAATAACATGTATACATATATGCCCCCTTTTGTTTGTCTCTATATTCGCGCGCAACTTCAAATTTGAATCATGTTCATACGCATCCATCTCTTATGCGATTACTATTTTTTATATGCGAACAATTGTCTATTTTATTTGGAAATTATCTTCCTTAATCAATTAATGGTTTATTTCCATTCTTTCAATTAAACCTCCAATTAACTTACCCCCTTTCGCACTGAACCAATTTGCTAAGCCACTATTTAGCCGCTCCTTAAAACAAAACAAAAATATGGCACTGGTGGGGATTGAACTCACAACCTCTTATGTACAAGTCTCATGTTTTAACCAAATGAACTACTAAGTATTTTGTTAACAAGACTTAGGACCAAGCTACATATTATTCTTTTCCCATTGCTCTTTTTCATGTTTTGTTGCATTTCTTAAATTAAGGATAACTTCTTCGTTTTAAATCAGTTTTCTACAAACTATAGGTCTAAATTGACCAGAAAATTGCCACGAACGTAATGACACTAATTTCATGACCAAATTCTAGAGTCTCTTCAAATTCTCCTTTTTATTTCTTTTTAAATGTTCGCATGTATTTCTTCGCATTTCACTGTATTTCTTCTTATTTCAGATATTGCATGTAATTTCTTTATTAATCTTATTCTTTATTTCACTGCATAAACTTCTTACATGCAATTACATTAATATTATTTAATCTTTCCTTTAAATATATCCATACATATATACATATATCTTATTTTTAATTATATTAAAAATGCGGGGTGTTACATTCTCCCACCCTTAAGGAATTTCGTCCTTGAAATTCGATAGGGGTAAAATATATAATTCCTCGCATAATATAAAACCATCAAGTGTGCATCTAATTTTTTTTTGCAAACATTGTGCACATGTGCAAAGTGAAATACATCATAGTAATGCATGTATGCCTAATTTGGTACCACCTATATGTATGCAAACTTTCAATTTTTTTTCAAAACATGATGCTCACATCCTAAATATACTTGCAGTTCTATATGAATGCAATATTTTTGAAAAACCAAAACATTTTTCATCCAAATTTCCCCATACTCTTATAAAATAAGAGCATAGTTCATCCAATTGTTGCTTCCAAAATCCTACCAATCATTATTAAATTCGAAATTTAGAAAAATCTAATTTTCCAAATTCGATTTCTTATGTTACAAAAAGTTATAAAACGAAAGAATTTACATTTTTCGTTTTTCTTTTATGTACCTTTTCTGGTTGCACTCGGATTTTTACATAGCTATTCTATAAAAAGTTCCTATTTTCCTATTCAAGCACAATTACATAAGAAACTTTCTTTTTTTTCAACTTATCTTTTTCGAGCAACAATTCTAGTCTTTATAATGCTTATGCATTCTACAGGAATTTATTTGTATTATTCTAGGATAGTCCTTATTATTTACTTCCTAGCCTCAAACTCGTTCTTTTTAGACACTAATCCTTACCTACTCCATTCGTTTTAAAACATGGTTTGGTCTCTTTTTTTCTAAATTTTTCTCCCAATAATTAAAAATGGTAAAACATTATTTTCTTTACCGAAACTTGCTTTTACCAAACCATAAAAACACGCCGTAACAAAAATGAAAAACATTTTTTTCAAACATAAAAAACTGGAGTAGACAAGGACAACTATTTCTTAATCGGGTTTCCAAATTACCTAGGCTTTCCTAGACACATCCACGAAATCATTTCTTCCAACTATATATATTCCTAATCCATTTTCCACTTTATAAGGTTTCCCTACTAAACCCACTAATCTCAGTTACTATTGTACGGGATACATCTTTCTTAACACCAATCATTTTGTACAATTTCCACCCAACATACCTAAGGGTCTCAGATTTCCTTGCTCATTCTTTTAGCGTACAAAATAGTTATCCCAATTCTTTCCATATTTTAATCTTTCTATTTAGTGGGCTTCTTTATAGATCTAGGTTTATATAAAATATATTTATATTTTTGAAAATACAAATACGCTCTCTCATTATCTATATAGGAATCGTAAACCTATGCTCTGATACCAAATGTAACAGCCCGAATTCCAACGGACCGATTTTTTTCAAAAACCCAATCCATCAAAACCCGAGTTGGTTGCTCTGGTATCCAGCAGAAAAGACAGAGACAAGAAATATGTCAGAGTTCGGAAAACACCTCACAGTGGAAGGAATAAAATATAATATATATAAACATAGCTTTACCTTAATTACAATACTGCTAAATCAGTATCTCCAAAGCTATAAGTCTCTGTCATGAATCTAACCTGCGAATGTTATAAGGAGGGGGGTCAAAACATAAGTTCTGTGTGAATGAGTTTAAACTACACTTCTTGAATAATCCTACATATACCGTTCAATTACAGTTTATTGTCTATTAGGTTATTTGTGTCGTTAGCGCTCAAGGCTTACACACACGTCGCACCCATCTACTCCCAGTAGATTAACCGAATATAATGTATATGTAGCTACCCCCAAACTGAGGTACACCCCGTGGTACCCCACTCGCATGGTCCCCACCGTATCCTCGTAGTGATATACGCGGTCCCCCGTCCTATGTCATAGTAATGTATATTCCTCTTATATATATAATACAACACTACGCCCACATAGGATCACTCTAATTTGACTGTCGTTATCGAATAATGCCCACCAGTCTATGATACACCACCCAGAGCAGACATGGTTATATCTAGACTCTTCCACATACTTATTCTCTATCGTATTCGATATCTAACCCGCATACCCATCGTGTGTGCGTGCCCGAGTTCCGTGGCAAGGCTACACAAGAAACACGGAACTCGATCGGGAGCTTTCCTTATATTTGTGCAAGGCCCGCCTTTAAGAGCCTCCCACACAAATATCCCTAGGGTCTGTTTTCTATGGTGGCTATGGCCCCACCTCGGCCCCTCCCATAACTAATAAAGACTACGAGAGCTAAGCGACAAGCCCCTAAGCAACCAATCTAAACATCCATGTGGCATCTCCCCTCAACCACCGTCCTGCGATAGTGAATGGTTAATGGTATATTGGGTCTAGCTCTAGTCATTCCGCATTCTACTGGCTGTGGTAACAGGCACTCGACGACCTACTATCCTTGTTGGTCCTGACCCTCCACCTCCGTTGAGGCAGCCGCCGAATCACCTTTTCCGTCACCATGAACAACATTCTGACTGCCCAGCTATTCTTGCAGTCAAGGCCCACCCACTTAGTAGTTACGCGCAGACCCAACCTCTGCGGGCACAGCCTAAAACATCTGCCACCACATAGAGGACTACTAGGAGCACCTTTAACGTCTCAGGAAGCCGCGTGCTTCCCCTTCCAATCCGTTGGAGCCGCAAAAATAACGAATGTGCGCTCCCCTCGTGTCTTATGACACCATGATGATTTACCTTGTTGAGTTATTCATCCTACAACGTACGGATTGCCCCAAGCCCTTGATTTTATATGTCATTAGACCCTACGTCTAATCAATTCTTACGCGCTTTTGTTACCTCGTCAGTTTTTCTTATTTAACTAGGTTATTTTTATTCATATTGACTTCCTTTTCAAGTTTACCAAGTTACCCTCGCTTATTAATTCAATTTATACTTAACCCATTTAAGTCCATTAATAAGACCATAACATGTTTTCCAACTTCATAAATTATTCCCTTTTAGGGTTACAACAACATGTTATACATAATTCATAGTTAAGTATGTCTTATCCACATTTATACTGATTAGGAGAATAATCCCCTAAACACCAGCCCCGAAGACCGAAATCAACATCAGACTGGCACCCAGAGAATTACTCGACCCAACCAACATATATGATTCTAATTTACTTCTTTTCCATTCATATAACTTATATCATCTTAAATTTCACACTTCTCCTTCTCAAACTACTTAATTTATAATTAAGTACATCTTCACATATAAGTTACCTTATTTTCCTCTATCATTTCTTATAACTTACCTTATCCCATAAGTTATACTTTCCACTTGTCCCGAGGACAAGTCTAACCTATTATCCTTCCTTTTCTTATTCAAATTCATTCATAATAGGTTATTTACCATTCCCCACTTTTGTCGTTAATTTAGATTTACTTAACCCTTTCCATTTATTTAATCTGTTACCTAAACTTTACCCAATTCAATTAATTTGTGATGCCATTACGGGTCCCCTTTGGTTAAGCATTATTTATTTATGTCTTACATGTCGCCCATGTCCCACTTAACCTCTTTTATTATTATTTCCATGTCTTACACATGCTTTACTACGGTTAAGTCCACCTTAGTCATGTTTTACATCATGTATCTTACTACAGTTAAGTCCACATTTACATGTTTTACATGTCTTGTCTTACTACGGTTAAGTCCATATTTATATGTTTTACATGTCTTGTCTTACTATGGTTAAGTCCGTAATTACATGTCATATTTTACATGTCACCCACTTAACCCTCTAACCATACCCATGTCACCTACATGTCTTATTATGGTTAGTATTCCTTAATTCATTCATTATGACGAACAGTGCATGACCTCCCACATTAGACCGAACACTTTGTGGCTGTTGGATTTGTCGGGCGGTTCCGAGCAGTCTTACACCACAAAGCGGGTCTAACCTCATGTCACTAATCGTTACGCCTACAATTCATGCCTTTGACCTCTCACATTAGGCGTACAATTGTGGAAGATGGATTTGCCGGGCTGTTTTGGGCAGTCTTATGCCACAATTGCGCCTAACCTCGTGTCAAAGGTTCATTAACATCGTATTTCACCCAAATCCCAATTTTCATGTTATGTGTTTCCAATTCAACATATAGTCATGTTTACAATTGCCTATTCCAACTTGTCACTAATTACATATTAATTAGCCTTAATTACAAATTTCCAGTTATAGGAAATTTCATCAATTCCATGTAATCCACACCCAAATATGCCAATTTCTTTTATATTCCAATTATCCAAAATATCCAATAATACTCAAGTTCACAAAATCAATATTTTTCCAATATTTTTCCTAACGTTCCCATGTTCATACAAATAACCTAATTCACCTTTTAGGCTTATCTTACCAATAAATTTCACCAATCCAATTATCCAATTACATGTTGTTAATATTAAATTATACTGATTCCATATCCAATTTCAATCATGGCAAAATACATAAATTTAAAATTACCATACAATTATGTCCATAATTCTATTCAAACCATACATAAATCCTTCCAACTCATATTATGCCCAAACAACCCTTTTTTCCCTTTTACTTTCTCGTTCTCGTTTACAACGCATAAATTCATGATAGATGTAGACTCGATATAGCCTAGCTATAAAAATAAAAAGGGAAAAGAATAAAAAGAAGAGAACTCAATCGTAAGCATAAATGAAATAACTGATCTTATTAAATTATCATCATATTCATTATGGGGAATGGCAAACGATAGAAGTACAATTATACAACAACTGTGTTTTAAACCACTCATCTTGACTGGATTGGAGAAATAAACAATTGGTTGTTGAGGTAGAACGTTGGTTTAGGCTTCTTATTTGATTATTGACGCAGAATGTGAATTGTTGTTGAAGAAACTTGCTACTTGATTTGATTAAACTCCGAAATTGATGAAGAACTTGCAATTTAATTTAGAGTTTTGAGGCGGCGGCTATGTTGGGTTGAAGTTTGGTGGCATGGAGGCGTCTTATAAGAGATAGAATGATTTTAGGGTTAGGTTAGGTGTTCTTTTATAGGTGGGTTAGAGAAACTAGGACCTTAGGATTAAATAAAAACTCATCTAAACCGTCCACGTCACCCTAGAAAAGAACCATCCAGAACAACCTTTTTCACACTTAGTGCTCCTTTAAAAAAAATCGTCTATTTCTTTCTAATTAATGCGTTACATACTATTTTTAACGTATAGCAACCTCTTTCCTTCATGCATTCAATTATTTTTTTATTTATTTGCACTTATACGTGAACCTTTATTTGCTATATTCTTCTCCTAATCAATTAATTGATTTCTTTCTATTTTGTTTACTCTTTTTGAAAAGAAACCGCATGTCCTTAAACAATTTTCTTTTATTTATTTACATCTAATCACATGTGCATGCGTCTCTGATTTGAATGTTATTTAATAACATTAACCTTCCTCTAATTGTGGCTTGCTTATGGCCTTATTAGTTTACTTTTTAAACGTTTAAATTTCAAAAGTTGATCCCCTTCACATTTAATTACTCCATTTTAATGTTTACAACCTTTTTCTATGCATGCTTTAATTGCACATTTGACATGTTTTGCATTCCATATTCTCTTTCTTTTATTTGCATCACATTAATTTATTTTTATTCCGGTTCATGCATCATCCATTTATTTAATGCAATAATTTCACATATCCTCTTTCCCTTATTGCATTAATTTCAAATAACATGTATACATATATGTCCTCCTTTTGTTTGTCTCTATGTTCGCGCGCAACTTCAAATTTGAATCATGTTCATACGCATCCATCTCTTATGCATATATGAATATTTATATGCGAACAATTGTCTATTTTATTTGGAAATTATCTTCCTTAATCAATTAATGGTTTATTTCCATTCTTTCAGTTAAACCTCCAATTAACTTATCCCCTTTCGCACTGAACCAATTTGCTAAGCCACTATTTAGCCGCTCCTTAAAACAAACAAAAAAATGGCACTGGTGGGGATTGAACTCACAACCTCTTATGTACAAGTCTCATGTATTAACCAAATGAGCTACTAAGTTTTTTGTTAACAAGACTCAGGACCAAGCTACATATTATTCTTTTCCCATTGCTCTTTTTCGTGTTTTGTTGCATTTCTTAAATTATGGATAACTTCTTCGTTTTAAATCAGTTTTCTACAAACTATAGGTCTAAATTGACCAGAAAATCGCCATGAACGTAATGAAGCAAATTTCATGACCAAACTCTAGAGTCTCTTAAAATTCTCCTTTTTATTTCTTTTTAAATGTTCGCATGTATTTCTTTGCATTTCACTGTATTTCTTCTTATTTCAGATATTGCATGTAATTTCTTTATTAATCTTTTTCTTTATTTCACTGCATAAACTTCTTACATGCAATTACATTAATATTATTTAATCTTTCCTTTAAATATATCCATGCATATATACATATATCTCATTTTTAATTATATTAAAAATGCGGGGTGTTACAGTTCGGGTGCCACTTCAGGTTGGATGTCTTCGGGTCGGATCGGATCGGGTATGTCATCGGATCTGGTTGGGGTTACGTCATCAACAGGCTGCCAGTTCAGATCTCCCATTTGGGTTCAGGTCAGAGGTTCTTTTTTAGGTCGGGTAGGACTCGATCCGACCCCCTCAGGGATATTGGTCTGCGCTTCATATACATCAGATCTTGAAGCTTTGTTGGACTCTGTTTTTGACCTTCAGCGATTGCATATATATGGCATGGTGGTGACTTCAATTCTAGTGATTTCCACAATTGCAAAGTCAATAGAATTCATAGGATTTCCTCATCAGACTTGGCGATCTAATAAGTAGATTGGAGAATCCGTAAATGCTGAAAATCTTCATTTCTCAGTGAAAGCACCAATATGTTAGACCAAAAATTGGTTCTAACACCTAATTGATCATGTTTTACAGAGAATAATGAGAAATCATATACGAGAAAGCAAGAAAAATCAATCAACATGCAAGATTTATAGTGGTTCGGTGTTAACGAGACTACATCCACTTTATAAATTCTAAATTCAACATAGAATTACAATTACAAGGCTTTGAATCACTCAAGCACTTGATTACAATGAATTTCTCTCTCTGATTTCATGGATTCTATTGGAGGAGATGATGATTATCTATGGAGAAATACTTCTCATGGCTTCCATGAACGAACTAAGTGCAAAAAGTCCCCGTAAAGTGGTGCGAATTCATGTATTTATGGGTAGAAGTTCGGTTGGGATAAATGGTCACGTGGCAGCATCAAAGAGAACCTCGAAAATGGTGGGAAATGTGGGAGAAGTTATATCTTGTTAATGTGTGCCAAGTGTAATCCTTCCCATGAAAGGAGGAGTAAAAATAGGTCCAATCTCATATGCCTAGTAACCTCTTCAAGAAAAAAAGCAGTTCGGGTTTATCTATATTCGACCTATGCCATTGATGCTGCCGAACCGGAATCCTTCAGGTATGGTTGAAGGGTTGGGATCGGATCAATGCCTCCAATCCGATCCGACCTATTCGTTGTGTCTTATTACCTGCAGCCAGGTTAAGTCCGAATCTAGGCTATTCGACCCGAAGTAGTCTCCGACCTGAAGTTGATGTAGCAAGGTAGAGATGCCATCTATCTGAGTCAAGGTTGTTCGATCCAATCCGATCTGGGCTCTCCAATCCGATTCGAGCTCTGTAATCCGATCTGATCCGAACTATGGTTTTAGAACATATAAGAGCTTTAACCCCTAACGTATGTAACCCTGATCATTCGGGTTTTGGGTGGCCTGGTCACAAAACAGGCTAACAGATAAGATATAAAATTATTTGTAGAATGAACTGCAGTCTAACTATATGTAAGAATAGATCATATGTACAATAACATATGTGTTTGCAATGCATGCGATGTAAAGAATGCCACCAACTTTTTTCCCAACACTTGGTTCTAGCCTGATGAATACCATACCCACTATGTCTAGGCATGTTATCTAACAAGCAAAGGTTTTTGAGAACCATCTCATTTTTATACCCATATTTATAGTCCAGTAGATAAATGTCTAGTGTCATCCTAACACAACCAAGCTAACATTCCAAAAATAATTCAAGTGTTCAACAAATTTATCAGTGTAGTTGTTCGAAAATTTGTGATCGTATATAAATTCAGTTACAATCGTGAAATTTGAATGCTGATTATTATTCAAGACTATGTGATCACATTTCTCAATTTTATTAGTTGACAACGTATTTTCGACAATGACAATTTCAAGTTCGTTTGAAACCTCAATATTTAATTTTTTAAACTTGGATTGGTGACTTGATTCTGTTTCATCCTCATTTGGCAACTCATCCTCATATAATCCAAAAAAATCATGTTCATTGAAATCCTTCTCAAATTCTGAGTTTTTGAAAATTCAACATTTTTATTTCGTTCAATTTATAAAATTTCAAGTTGCTCATAGCCTAAAAGAGAAAGATCAAAATCTGAGCTTAAATCTTTTTCCTGAAAAGAGTTGAAGTCCAAATCATTTATTGGATTGTGAACAACTTCATTTAGATGGTTATTCTCAATTTCCAAAGTTATTATTTGAAAATTTTCACTGTCAGTAAAAATTGAATTATTTTACAGTTTAATGCCCATTTGATTTTGTTGCTCGGTTGTTCTCCAAAAGATGTCATCTAGCCTTCAACCCTCTCTCTATGAATGTTAAGGTGATATTCTTCAAAATCGTTGATTTGAGAGTTCTCGTTTTGGATTCCTGGATTCTCAAAATTGTTTGAATTTTCAGAAAAATGACAATGATGTTGAAAATCATTTTGATTTTGAAAATTAGGTTTGTAACCAGAACTATTAAAGTTAGAGGGAAAACTGCAATTTTAGTCATTCTCAAGATGTTGATACGGGTTGTAATTTTGAAAATTTTGATCGATTTGAAAATCATTTTCATTTTCAAAATTATTTTTGAATTGATTTACAACCCCATATTAATTTTGATTAAAGGTATAATGTGATTCAAATTTATTTTGATATAGATGTGGTCCATAATCGAAATTATTGAAATTTGAATTGAAATTGCCATTTCGATTATATCTTTGATTTTGAAAATGTTGGTCGTTTGGAACATTTTGAAAATTGTTGGCATTCGGCTCATGAACTTTCGAATGTTTTTGCCTTCTGAATTGTAAATCACTGAGATGTCCCAAACTCCCTCTATCTTCGAAGAGACGGTTGAAGGCGGATTGAGTTGAGAACACGACAACCAGAACATAAAAGAAGAATATTTCATTGCTATTACAACAATTTACATCATAGTACAAAAATATAATAGAGTATGAATAAATAATATACAACCGAAAATATTAGAGATTTAAATTACACTTAAATACATAGCAACGGAAAAATAATACATAACACAACTGAAAGAAAAACATGGATATAGAGCTTTCCAAATATAGTTAGGATCCTGAAAAGAAATATCTGCAAAAACCAAAACTACAAGCTGCCCGTGTAGAAAATATGGGCACCTAGAGTTTAGGTTAAAACAATAAACTCTGAGTCAGTCATCTGACTGGTGTGATAACTAAAACAATTATTAGCTTGATTTTAAAGTTAGATAAATTAAGGGACTACGCCATATAACACGGAACGGGTTTAACCCCAAGAATACCAGTGCATAAAGCATACAACGCAATGCTAAATAGAAAAATGAAGCTATTATAAGACTCAGGTCCCATCACATAATGAGCGCAGTCGAGGATAGAGTTTTTCCTTATAATAGCCAAAAATGCTTGGTACGTGAAATTTCATATTTTATTATTACTATAAGTGAAAAAATCAACTTCAAATATAAATGTATCAATCATAGGCAGCGTAGGTACCATATTATTACGTCGCCAAATATATATTTACAACTAAAATCGTGAAATCACGTATTGGAAAGTGGGTTTCCATCTATGAACCAAGGCAAGCTATCATCCTTACTGATTCGAGTCTCTCTAGCCCAAGCCTTAAGATACAGCCGCAACTGTTCCTATGGTTAGCGACAGGGCCGGTCATCCGTCGATGATTACTAATACCATAAACTATATGTTAGCCTGCCCTATAGGGCATAAAATTTGGTCAGCATATTGATATAACAACCGTCGGCCCCGTAGTGACCGATATATCTGAGGCGCCTCGCTTCCCATTAAGTAATAATAAGCAACATCCACATGAGTAAACAGTATGGGATCCATACCATGACGTTACTACTAGCTAGAAACTAACATATGTCCATTTCCCTGAAGTCCTCATCCCGTTTCTGGTTCATACCGGGGTGTGAAGCTCGAGAATTAACGCTACACAAAGCTATGCTAATTAAAGCTATTCTTTGATCATCAACCACAAGACTCTGCTTTTCAACAAAAGCCTTGATCATTTTCATCTCAGCTTGCCACACCATCATTCCATATCGTACCACTGATTTTCACCAATCTATAAGCTTTAAGCTCGTACGTCTCAGAGAAGTATGTTAAGTAAGAGAATAAATTCTCCGCCACCAAACAGATATAAATTTAGCTGAGATCAATGAATACAGTATAAAGGAATCAATGTCAGACACACCATCCATTTGCAAGTCCGTTCTGGGTCTGAACGAAAATGGAGGCACCTTATTCCTCGTCCCATATGTCCAATACAAGAGAGAGGCCCTCGCATATCCGATTAATCTCCAAGTACGTCTGGACGATCACCACTTATTACCTCATTTTGGGTGTACATCCCAATCAAGACATCAGTAATCATCCAAACAACGTGAAGATCTCATGTCTTCAACCAACGTCTTCACCATCGACTTATCGTCATATCAATTATTCAGAATGGGATAAACCTGATCTTTCCGAATAGCTCGCGTATCTTATAATCAAGTGATATAAAAACACATTATACACCTCATTCCAATCCAAAATATTCTTTTATTCAAATATTCTTTTCACAATTTAAATCAAAATAAGGTTTTCCAAACTAGTCGAGATTAGCGAATCTTACCGAAGAAATCATTTATTTTATTTTCCAATCCCAACCTATTCATCCCATGGAACAAAACTGGTAGTACTCAATTCTAACACGAGGTGTTATCGGTAAAAATTAATTACCATTTTACGTTCAAATTTAATTAAAGATTTAACTATCGCTTGGAGCAAACTGGTGATACTCCATTTTCGATTATTTCCCAAATTTGATAATTTAAATTATCACATTCACATTTCAATTTAATTAAAGATTCATTAAAACTCCACTTAGTTTTAATCTTCCAACACTCATTATTTAAGGATTATTTAACTTTGGAAACACAAACATGCCACATCGACAATCTACACCGTACCACTAATTTCTTCCAATATATAACCTCTAAGCTCATACGTCTCAGGGAAGGGCGTTAAGCAAGAGAATAAATTCTCCACCACCAAATAGATATATATTTAGCAGAGATCAACAGTACAGTTTGAAATACAATGCCGACATGAAATCCTGCCTTTAACTGGGTTAAAGAACCAATGTCATTTAAAACACAGTTCACGATAAACCCAAAATCATATTTCATTAACTATGGAATCTTCATGGAAAATAGATCAATATATAATCGATATCAATTTTTGTATCCGACTAATAATATAGATGTAATAACGACAACGCCTTTTAAATTTCATATGTAGCAACAGTCTTCCTCCACAGAAACACATCTCGATTATCACCAAATCGAATTCCATTCAATTCCAATTTAATATATTAAATTGGAAAACTTTACTTTGGAAAATTTTCATTAAATCTTAATAAAAATATTTATAAATTCCGAATCACATTTCACTGTTATTCGGGTTAAAGAACGAGTGTTATTTAAAACACAATTCACGATAAACCCAAAAATCCAATTTCAATTAAATATTAATTAATTGGTAAACTTCACTAAATCTTGATTAAAAGATTTATTCTTTTCTTAACTGGGGTTTAAGAATAGCATTATTAAAGACACCGTTCACGAAAAACCCAAAATCTAATTTGCTATTAAATATAAAGCTCAGAATAGAAATTTTATCGACTTATATTCAATATCAAATTCTGAAAACAACACATATCGTATGGGGAATATCGATATATATCTATCTTCTAAATTCCTCCATAATATCCGTATAGTCACTGAATCCAATCTCGAAATATTCCGGAGATTATTTCTATTCAAATCCATTCCAATTAATACATTGAAAAATTTTGGTTAGATTAAAACCATTCACTAATCCAATTTATTTATTTAAAAACGTTGGATTATCTTTCTAGTTAATGACTAGTTCATTTTGATAAAAAATATATTTTTATCTTTACAAACGTGGAATTTTTATCCAAATTCTTTCCAAATCATTTATAATGATTTTACACAAATTATTAATATATTTAATAATTTTATCAAGTACAGTCGGTTTCCAATAACGGCCACTGAACTGCATCCATAGCAACATTTTGCAAATTTGATTTGGATATAATTCCAAATCCAATCGTTAGATTTCAAATCTCTTATATTCATTGGAAAGATCTTTTTGATACGAGCCCAGCGGTTCTGGTTTTAGGAGAATCTAATGGTCCGATCTCCTGTTGCATCAATTTGAAGTCAATGGTCGAAATTCGCGAACTATCGCTGCGTGATGCGTTCTATTCAGGCCATTTAATATATATTATATATATTTCATCGATTTCCATTTAAAACATATTTTATAAATTCGTTTCCAAAATGATTTCAACTTCATTTCAATTTTCAAATCATAATTGAATATTTATTTATATATTCGTTTTAAATTCATTATAATATTAAAATGATAATAATTTCAAAATATCTTATTTTGATTATACACTGAAAATTATTTAAAAATATTCGTTAATTTTGAATTGGAATCAGACTCAATCAATTACCATATAATTTCAGTTATATGGATTTTATACATCGCATGTATACAACGATCATGATAAACAATCAACAAAAATTCATACAACGTCCAAAGTGCATTTTACAAGTGTATAAGCATTAAAATAAATAAATAACACTTATACAGTCTGTCAACCCATTGATTGACATATAACTAAACAATCGGGACTAGTGTATGTAAAATATCATCCCAATACCCGTGCGGGGTTTCAACCAACAAATACTGTTTATTATTTGTGCAGTTGGGCGATGTGTAAAATTTATCGTCCCAACCAATATTAGTTAAATGGGTGTACATAAACGAGCCGTCCGGCTTGTAAATGAATATTATTTCAATTTCTCTTCATGATAATTTTATATACATTTTATATAAATAATTTTATATATACAACAATATCAATCCATGACAATCCCAATCAAAATCCAAACAAACAATCAACCATGGTTTGTACAAAAAAATAGTGTCAAGGGCTACTAAGTCCCGTCTGCAACCTAGGATATATTTAACTGTAAAGTAATTGAGTGAGAAGGAGTTCTCACATTGGGATCCACTCCGCCTGTCTTTAGCGGACGATGGTTTGGATTCCGTTTTGCTTCCAGTCGGTTCCATCGCAATATGTTTCACGCGGTTTATGTTAAAATCACATTTTTAAACAACGATCTTTATAAATAAAATCACATTTTTATTAAGTTATATATATATATATATTAAAAATCATATTTTTATCTATGCTATGTATATATAAAAATCATATTTTTATTTTTGCTATATTTATTAAAAATCATATTTTTAATATAATGATATTTTTATCAAAAATCATATTTTTATAACAAAGTTATTTGTATAAAAATCATATTTTATTTAAATCTGTTTATAAAATAAAAATATCATATTTTTATACTATAGTATTTCATATAACAATCTAACATTTTTAACATAGTTTTATTTCATTTAAAAATTATATTTTTAAACAAATGCTATTTCTATTGAAATCTGAAAATAAAATTCAATGTTATTTACAATTATAGATCACATTTTATACAATATATATATAAAATCTGATTTCAAAGAATTTTATTTTCTATAAAAAATTCAATTTTAACACGATGTTAATTATATAAAAAAATATTACTTTCTGCTTAATTACAAAATTTATTAAACAAATTACTTAAGTAAACAATAAAAAAAAGAAGCTCACTGTTAATTCATTTATATACTCCTATAGACCGTTACCCCAACCCATGCTCGCCATTCTCTCTCTACCATCGCAACCAAGATCCGGCCACCAGAGGATGATCAACGATCGCCCCTCCCTTCGCCTTGGCTTGCTCCATCAACGCCGGTAGCAGCTGGAAATTCGAAACCGCCCTAAGCCTGGAATCACGTGCGAAACATGGCGCCTTTGAGGCATGATTTCTTCCAGTATACCTCACAATAAATAATCAAACTCGTATCAGAATGAAGAGCATGTAAATCCCAACGATTTTTGTTTTATAACTTTTTGAAATTGCTGAATGAATTGAGTGCGAATTGAAGAAGGAGGGAAGCTTCTAATCGTCGAAAAATAGCGGCTGCTTGCGGGTTGACCGCAGTTTTGAATCTGACTAGGTTTTTGACCAGTTCTCTATGGCTATATATTATAATTTAATTCTCCATTTGATTTCATCTCATTTGAACTCAAAATCTAACACAATGACTATCGCCCCTAGCTAAATACCCCCATTCCAGACACAACAGGATATATTTTATAAGCCAATTCGGCTGTTTTGATCAGCTTTTATCAGAATTAAAATATAAATCATTATATATTCAATTTAAACGTACATTTTAATTTACCGGGGCCACATACTGACTCCTAAAATTACAAAAAAATTATATCTAGCTTTGTTTCAACGATACGGTACTAACAAAACTAATTTCGTCGAATTTGGAGACCGTTTGAAAAATGGCCAATTTCCGATCGATCCAATTCAAACTGAAACTATCAAACATGTTTTCTTTTGCCAGGCTCAAATATTAATTCCAAAAATTATGAAAATTGGAATCTAGCAATAATTTGACATTTCAGATCCAACAAAAGTGATTTTGTCGAAAATGGTTGTCATTTGCAAAATGGCTATTTTTAAGGGCTTTATTTATATATAAAATATATAAAAATTCCATAGTGACTATTTTAAAATTTAAAATGGACATAACTTTCAATTTATATAATGACATCTAGATTCTTTACATTCGTTAGAAAGATATTGTTAAACAGATTTGAATATTTCTTGTTTTACTGAAATCTGATTTATTTTGAATTCTGTACATTCAATTGAAATTTAAAATCGAATTTTCAAACTGCCGTGTCATTTCGAGTTCGTTACATTTAAATTTTGTATGTGAAATAAATTTATACTTTCTAACTTCAATTAAAATAAAATTTTAAATTGTTAATATTTAAAATAAATCGTTTTAAATTCTGAAAATCCATTAAAATAGCTAAAATAAAAATTTTAAATTGGTTCTGAAAATCCGTGTTGTTATAATCTCCCCCACTTAAAATCTTTTTGTCCTTGAAAAGGAATGGAGCTGAAAGTTGTTTAACCAACCAACTCAACTTTCATTCTTCAACTTTTTAGTTTCTAAGAATTTTCAAATTTCTCAAAAATTTGGCTAATACCCTAAATTTTCGAAAAATTTCTCCATAACCTCCTTTGTACAGGGAGACCTTTAAAACCGCAACTTGCGTCATAAGGCCCTTATCAATCCAAAAGAAAAAGAAAAAGCCAATAGGCTAGCTAATCGGCTCATAAAATCATCAAAACCCAAGAAAATAGTAAACATGTACCTCTTTGGCAGGCATACAATTTTATTCCTCTTCTTAGGTTCCATGCTATGACCTGTTCACACACATATATGTACATGTATGCAATTTCAATTTATTTTCAATTCAGTTCAAGACTAATTCAATTTCGCTAAATTAACATTCATTCACATATTGGTTAAATAATTTATCACTCCAATATATTTTTATTAGTTGAACTAATAATCAAATATCACAACCAGCAATCAATTAGTTGGTTAACTTTTCAAATATATATCTTTATATACTCAAAAAAGTAATATTTCAATGTCAAATCAAAAACAGTAAATTCTGACTATGTTTTGGTTCTCACACCAGTCAATTATAAATATATAGATATCCCACTTTCGAAACTCAAACATAAATACTAATTATGCATGTGCTATCATCAGTATCACCTCTGGGCGGCTAGATTGTGATTCTGTATCTACCCAGCATATTTGAGACTACAAATATACATTCGCGAGACGTATATGCAAAATCTTCATATACTCGATAGTCCAAATCAATTTAAAATAAAATATTCAAATACATATTATATGATATAATTTTCAAAATTAAATTTGTTTTCATTTTTATTTTAAAATAACACTCTTCCAACTCATTCTAGGGCATTACTAACTCTATCTCTAACGAGTCATTCTCATTGGATATCACTAATCCAGTCTCCGATGAGTTCTTTCGTTTGGTTGTAATGTGTCTTGTTCTCGAGCTCTGTAAAGTAAAGCTGAGATAGCCCGACGAAATCCGGTAGGCTTTGCAACCATCCCTTCATCACCCAAAGCAGCAGATAAACCCACCGTGTCTCCCATTAATACCTCAGAACTGCTTTTACGGCCAGCCTCTCTACTGATCAACCAATCCTCAAAAGGGACATGTAGGGGTAAGAGTCCACTGTCCACCACCTAACACTATAGAGAGAACCCCTTATCATTTGTACCCAGCCTCTGCTAGCGAGTAGCTCTGATATCAAGTTGAGACGACCCAAACTCCCTCTATGTACGAAGAGACAGATGAAGGCGGATTGAATTGAGAACACGACAATCAGAACAAAAAAAGAAGAACATTTCATTGTTATTACAACAATTTACATCAGAGTACAAAAATATAATAGAGTATGAATAAATAATTTACAGCATAAAACATCAAAGATTTAAATTACACTTAAATACATAGCAGTGGAAAAATAATACATAACACAATTGAAAGAAATACACGGATGCAGAGCTTTCCGAATATAGGTTCAGTTGTAAATCCAGGATCCTGGAAAAAAATATCTGCAAAAACCACAACTACTAGCTGCCCGTATGGAAAATAGGGGCACCCGGAGTTTAGGTTAAAACAATAAACTCCGAGTCAGTCATGTTACTGATGTGAGAAATAAAACAGTTATTAACTTGATTTTAAAGTTAGATGATTCAAGGGACCACGCCATATAACATGGAACGGGTTTAACCCCAATAATACCAGTGCATAAAACATACAACGCAATGCTAAACAGAAAAATGAAGCTATTATAAGACTTAGGTCCCATCAAACAATGAACGTAGTCAAGGATAGAGTTTTACCTCATAATAGCCAAAAATGCTTGGTATGTGCAATTTCATATTTTAATATTACTACAAGTGCAGAAATCAACTTCAAATATAAATGTATCAATCATAGGCGGCGTAGGTACCAAAATATTACATCGCCAAATATATATTTACAACTAAAATCGTGAAATCATGTATTGGAAAGTGGGTTTCCATCTATGAACCAAGGCAAGCAATCATCCTTACCGATTCGAGACTCTCTAGCCCGAGCCTCAGGATACATTCGTATTTGCACTTACGGTTAGAGACAGGGTCGATCATCCATCGATGATTAGTAATACCATAAACTGTATATTAGCCTGCCCTATGAGGAATAAAATCTGGTCAGTATATCGACCATAACATCCATCGGCCCTGTATTGACCGATATATCTGAGGCACCTCGCTTCCCGTCAAGTAATAAAAAGCAACATCCAAATGAGTAAACAGTCAGGGCTCCATAACACGATGTTACTCCTAGCTAGAAACTAACATATGTCCATTTCCCTGAAGTCCTCATCCCGTTTCTGGTTCATACTTGGGGTGTGAAGCTCGCGAATTAATGCTACAGAAAAGATATGCTAATTAAAGTTGTGCTTTGATCATCAACCACAAGACTCTTCTTTTCAACAAAAGCCTTGATTATTTGCATCTCAACATGCCACACTGTTATTCCATATCGTACCACTGATTTCCACCAACATATAACCTCTAAGCTTGTACGTCTCAGGGTAGGGTGCTAAGCAAGAGAATAGATTCTACACCACCGAGTAGATATATATTCAGTAGAGATCAACGAATACTACATCCATTTGCAAGTCCATTCTGGGTCTGAACGAAACCGGAGGCACCTTATTCCTCGTCCCATATGTCCAATACAGGAGAGAGGCGCTCGAATATACGATCGATCTCCAAGTACGTCTGGACGATCACCACTTATTACCTCGTCTTGGGTGTACATCCCAATCAAGACATCAGTAATCATCCAAACAATATGAAGACCTCCGATATTCAACCACCATCTTCACCGTCTACTTATCGTCGTATTAATCATTCAGAATGGGATAAACCCAGTCTTTTCGAATAACTCGCGCATCTTATAATCAAGTGATATAAAAACACATTATACGCCTCATTCCAGTCCAGAATATTCTTTTATTCAAATATTATTTTCACAATTTAAATCAAATTAAGGTTTTCCAAACTAGTCGGGATTAGCGAACCTTACTAAAGAAATTATTTATTTTATTTCCCAATCCCAACCTATTCATCCCATGGTGTAAAACTGGTAGTAATCCATATCTAACACCACGGTGTTATTGGTAAAAATTAATTACCATTTTACGTTCAAATCTAATTAAAGATTTAACTATCGCTTGGAGCAAAAATGGTGACACTCCATTCTCGATCATTTCCAAATTTTGAAAATTTAAATTATCACATTCATATTTCAATCTAATTAAAGATTCATTAAAACTCCACATAGTTTTAATCTTCCAACAGTCATTATTCAATGATTACTTAACTTTGGAAACACAAACATGCTACATCGACAATCTACATCGTACCACTGATTTCTGCCAATATATTACCTCTAAGCTCATACGTCTCAAAGAAGGGTGTTAAGAAAGAGAATAAATTCTCTGCCACCAAACAGATATATATTTAGCAAAGATCAATAATAAAGTTCGAAATACAATGCCGACATGAAATCGTGTCTTTAACTGGGTTAAAGAACCAATGTCATTTAAAACACAGTTCACGATAAACCCAAAATCATATTCCATTGACTATGGAATCTCCACGGAAAACATATCAATATATAATCGATATCAATTTCTGTATCCGACTAATAATATAAATGGTATAACGACAAAGCCTTCTAAATTCTATATATAGTAACAGTCTTCCTCTATAGAAACACATCTTGATTATCACCAAATCGAATTCCATTCAATTCCAATTTAATATATTAAATTGGAAAACTTTACTTTGAAAATTTTCCATTAAATATTAATAAAAGGATTTATAAATTATGAATCACATTTCACTGTTAATCGGGTTAAATAATGAGTGTTATTTAAAACACAGTTCATGATAAACCCAAAAATCCAATTTCAATTAAATATTAATTAATTGGTAAACTTCACTAAATATTAATTAAAAGATTTATTCTTTTCTCAACTGGGTTTAAGAACAGTGTTATTAAAGACACCATTCATGACAAACCCAAAATCTAATTTGATATTAAATACAAGGCTCTGAACAGAAATTATATTGGTTTATATTCAATATCAAATTCTGAAACCAACACATACCGTATGGGGAATATCGATATATATCTATCTTCCGAATTCCTCCACAATATACGTATAGTCACGGAATCCAATATTGAAATATTCCGGAGATTATTTCTATTCAAATCCATTCAAATTTATACATTGAAAAATTCTGGTTAGATTAAATCCATTCACTAATCCAATTTATTTATTTAAAAACGATGGATTATCTTTCTAGTTAATAACTAGTTCATTTTGATAAAAATATATTTTTGTCTTTACAAACGTGGTATTTTTCATCCAAATTCTTTCCAAATCATTTATTATGATTTCACACAAATTATTAATATTTTTAATAATTTTATCAAGGCCCGTACAGTCGGTTTCAAATAATGGCCACCGAACTGCACATATAGCGACCTTTTCCAAATTTTATTTGGACATAATTCCAAATCCAACCATTATATTTCAAATCTCTTATATTAATTGGAATTCTCTTTACGATACGAACCCAGTGGTTCTGGTTTTAAGAGAATCCGACGGTCGGATCACCCGTTACATCAATTTGAAGTCAATGGTCGAAATTCACGAACAGTCGTTGCGTGACGCTTTTTGTTCAGGCCATTTAATATATATAATATATATTATATATATTTCATCGATTTCCATTTAAAACCTATTTTATAAATTCGTTTATAAATTCATTTCCAAAACGATTTCAACTTCATTTCAATTTTCAAATCAAAATTGAATATTTATTTATATATTCGTTTTAAACTCAATATAATATTAAAACGATAATAATTTAAAAATATATGATTTTGATTATACACTGAATATTATTTAAAAATATTCGTTAATTCTGAATTAGAATTAGACTCAATCAATTAACATATAATTTCATTTATATGGACTTCATACATCGCATGTATACAACGATCATGATAAACAATCATCAAAAATTCATATAATGTCCAGAGTGCATTTTACAACTGTATAAGCATTAAAATAAATAACACTTATATAGTCTGTCAACCCATCGATTGACATACAGCTAAACAATCGAGATTAGTGTATGTCAAATATCATCCCAATACCCGTGTGGGGTTTCAACCAACAAAAACTGTTTAGTATTTGCGCAGTTGGGCAATGTGTAAAATTTATCGTCCCAACCAATATCAATTAAATGGGTGTACATAAACGAGTCGTCCGACTTGTAAATGAATATTTATTTTAATTTCTCTTCATGATAATTTTATATACATTTTATATATACAACAATATCAATCCATGACAATCCCAATCAAAATCCAAACAAACAATCAACTATGGTTTGTACAAAAAATAGTGTCAGGGGCTACTAAGCCCGCCTACAACCTAGGATATATTTAACTGTAAAATAATTGAGTGAGAAGGAGTTCTCACATTGGGATCCACTCCCCCAGTCTTTAGCGGATGATGGTTTGGATTCCGTTTTGCTTCCAATCGGTTCCATCGCAATCTGATTCACGCGGTTTATGTTAAAATTCTCATTTTTAAACAACGTTCTTTATAAATAAAAATCACATTTTTATTACGCTATATATATACTAAAAAGCATATTTTTATCTATGCTATGTATATATAAAAAATCATATTTTTATTTATGCTATATTTATTAAAAATCATATTCTTAATATAATGATATTTTTATTAAAAATCATATTTTTATAACAAAGGTATTTATATAAAAATCATATTTTATTTAAAGTTATTTATAAAATAAAAAAATCACTTTTTTATACTATATTATTTCATATAAAATCTAACATTTTTAACACAATGTTATTTCATTTAAAAATTTTATTTTTAAACCAATGCCATTTCTAATAAAATCTGAAAATAAAATTCAATGTTATTTACAATTAAGGAACACATTTTAAACAATGTTATATATATAATCTGATTTTAAACAATATTATTTTCTATAAAAAAAATCTAATTTTAACATGACGATAATTATGTTAAAAAAATTATTGCTTTCTGCTTAAATACAAAATTTATTAAACAAATTACTTAAGTAAAAAATAAAAATAAGAAGCTCACTATTAATTCATCCGTATATTCCTACGGACCGTTACCTTAACACATGCTTGCCATTGTCTCTCCACTATCGCAACCAAGATCCGACCACCAGATGATGATCGACGACTGCCCCTCCCTTCGCCTTGGCTTGATCCATCACCGCCGACAGCAGTTGGAAATTCGAAACCACCCTGAGCCTGGAATCACGTGCGAAACGTGGAGCCTTTGAGGCATGATTTCTCCCAGTATACCTCAAAATAAATAATCAAACTCGTATTAGATTGAAGAGCATGTAAATCCCAACGATTTTTGTTATATAACTTTTTGAAATTGTTGAACGAATTGAGTGCGAATTGAAGAAGGAGGGAAGTTTCTAATCTCGAAAAATAGCGGCTGCTTGCGGGTTGGCCATGATTTTGAATTTGACTAGTGTTTTAACCAATTCTCTATGGCTATATATTATAATTTAATTATTATTTAATTCTCCATTTGATTTTATTTCGTTCGAACTCCAAATCTAACCCAACGACTGTCGCCCCTAGCTAAGTACCCTTATTCCGAACATAATGGGATATGTTTCCTAATCTAATTCGGCTGTTTTGATCAGTTTTTATCAGAATTAAAATATAAATCATTGTATATTCAATTTAAACCTACATTTTAATATACCGATGCCACATACTAACTCCAAAATTACTGAATTTATGTCTAGCTTTGTTTCGACGATACAGTCCTAACAAAACTAATTTCGTCGAATTTGGAGACCATTTAAAAAATGGTCATTTTCTGGTCGATCCAATTCAAACTGAAACTGTCAAACACGCTTTCTTTTGGCACGCTCACATGTTAATTCCAAAAATTATGAAAATTGGAATCTTGCAATATTTGGACATTTCGGATTCAACAAAAGTGGTTTCATTGAAAACGGAGGTCGTTTGCAAAATGGCTATTTTTAAGGGCTTTATTTATATATAAAATATAAGTAAATTCCATAGCAACTATTTTAAATTTTAAAATGGATATAACTTTCAATTTATATTATGAAATCTAGATTTTTCACATTCGTTAGAAAGATATTATTAAACAGATTTAAATATTTATGGTTTTACTGAAATCCAATTTATTTTGAATTTTGTACATTCAATTGAAATTTAAAATCAAAATTTCAAACTACCGTACCATTTCGAGTTCGTTATAATTAAAATAAATTTATACCTTTTAACTTCGAATAAAATAAAATTTTAAATTGTTAATATTTAAAATAAATCATATTAAACTCTGAAAATCCATTAAAATAGCAAAAATAAGAATAGTAAATTGGTTCTGAAAATCCAGGTTGTTACAATCATACACATAATCCTCGAGTCGACGAGATCCTCTCAGGTTATTAACCCACAATTCTCTCAAGGATTTTTTTGAATCAGTCATTTGAACGAAGTCAGGGTAAGACAGAAACTATTCTCACATCCAAATAGTATAAATACTAAGTTGTGATATATTAATTAACTGACTCAATTAGAAGGGGGAAGAGGGTCTTATGGCCGTTCATGTGTAGTATAAATACTATAGGATAAAAAAATGTTTTACGGGTAGTATGCAACCTCTTTTGCTAATTGTTCAATAAATTGAACTGTTATATATCCGCGATCCAATTGTACGAGACGGTCAAGTTCACAAAACATCACTTTTCAATTATATTATTTTATATGAGCTCGTATTTTCCTAGAATCAACGTTTAATGAATTTTAAAGTTGAAAACCAATGAGAGTGATGATTTAAGTTATGGAAAATAATTCCTAACAAACAGATTCAAAATTTTCAATCACAAAACAGTCACAAAATAATAAATTCTAGAAATAATTTTTTTACAAGCAAGCCGTGGCACCTGCAGGAAATCTTTATAACCAATTTCTATATATTTTTCAAGCAGCAATAGATCCTGTAGAGTTTATAAAATTTTACTGTGTGGTACGGCTGTCCATTCAGAACTATTGAGTGGCACTGACAATTCAGATTCTTTCTGCTTTGATTGAGTTTCGTTCTTTTGCCCGTCTATTTTACCTTAACAGTAGAGCAAGGCTAAACAAAAAAACTTAACAAATAATTTATAAGCAAAAACCAACTCAACACAAGTTCAAGCTCACAAAATTGAAACAATTTCAGAAAGAAATAACCTTACAGTTTGAATACCTACTAAGTCAAACTGATTAAAGCCAACTCAACAATATCAATCAGCAAAGAACTTATATAGATTTTTTATCCATCAATCATGAACGTGGTTTTTTTTCCTCACGATCAACTTTGGTTTCTGGTGAAGAATTTGAATTTCTGTGATTGGTTTCGGGTTGCTTTCGAACTGTGGCTCGGTTTGTGATAGCGATAATAATTACTAGATGTTGGGGATGGAAGTTCGGTGATTTGATGAGAGCAAGTTGTGTAAAGGATCTGCAAATTCAAGTTTGAATTTGGGAACGATTTGTGTACTGCAATTGGGTTAGTGAGGAGGATCGATGGCTGATTGTTGTATGGAAGGAGTTGTGAATGATTCGTGTTGATTGGGTTAGTAGGGGTATTTTTGTTGAGTTGGCTGAAGTGGTGGAGAGGATGTTGATCGGAGTTGCTGTATTTGGCAGAGTGGGATTTGCGGTTTCGACTTTCAATTGGGGTAAATAGTGATGCGTGGATGGTAGTCAAAGGTGATGGGGTGGTGTAGATTTGTTTGAACGTAGGATATAGTTGTGAACTAGTTGGTTTATGGTGGAGGTGATTTGCGAATTTGGTTGTTGGAAGGTGTTTGAAATAGGCTCAGGTGAAGTTGTAGGGCAGTTTGGTGTGATGGATGGTTAAGAAGTTGTGAAAATGTTTCAGACTAATGCTAGGTGGAGCAATTGGTGTGGTTATGAGTGGTGAAATTTGTTTATGCATGAAGAGATGCACATGGGTGGAGTTGGATATGGGTTTACACAGTGAAGGATTTTTTTTTCTTTTCTTATTATTTTTAGAAAAGAAAGAGATTTGTAAAAAGGTAAAAAAATTTGAGAAAAAGGAAAAGAGCAAGGCAAAGAAGAGAAAAGCAAGAGGATTTTTTCAGAGTTGAAGAAAAAGAAATGTAAAGATTGGGAAGGGAATAAGAAAGTAGGAAAGAAATCAAAGAAAATTTGGCAACTTTTTTTTCCTCTTGTGTAGAAGATTCTGGTATCAATGACTAATACCAAATCAAACTAATAAAGAATTCAAGAAAACAAAAGGAAAAAACTAAAATAAAAAATAATATGAATCAGAAATTAAATAAATAATAAAATTTAACTGTTACCCCCCGGTAATGGCACCAAAAACTTGAATGACATTTTTCTATGAATTAGAAAAGTGCAAATTATGTAATAAATACTGCAAGCGCATAGGTTTGTAGTATGTAGGCTGAACACAGGGAGGAAAATCAAAATTTATAATTTATATATTTCTTGGGTGAGTCAGACAATATTTGGAGATGGTTTTGAATTAATGCTAATGAAATTATATGGATCTGAATCTAATCAGATCAATACCAAATTCAATAACTAAAACAAAAGGATAAGTTACTAGAAAAGAAACAACAAACAAAAACAATGAAAAATTAAAATTAGTATTGTCGTTGAATCTAATGGAACGGTCAATCCTAATATGCAATAAAAAAAACAATAACAATTCGTGTTAGCTACCAAAACTAATTGATTAGAAAACACGTATTGTTATGAAGAAAATAATAAATTGGAATGAAGAAAAACTTTATTAAGAATAAACGAGAATACAGAAAAAACGGAACACCATTTACAATTAATACAATGGGTATTATAAAGGATGTAGTCTCCTATCTATCAGAATAATTTGGGCCAAGAATAAATCTCATGAAATAATCTATTTACAAATAAAAGAGATATGAAGATAGACTTGAGATATTCCATGCATATTTCCTCTTTCTGATTAGTGACATGTGGCAAATCGATTGGCTTTTCCTGGGCAATAATTCAATCAAATCTTCTTCTGCATGGCAGTTGAAAATGAATAATTCGATTTGATTTTCATGAGAAGAATATGCCCAAGTCTTCAAATCTTTATTAGTGCATAAATTATATACATACTTATATATATAATAACAATAGTCCGTATATTTTTCAGAGCAAAGAAAGCAGTTTGAATGTTTCTTTCTTCAGCAAAATGAGGGCTTGATAGGGATTGAACTCAGGTCAGTCTGTCCAAATTTCCAGACCTTTACTAGTGTGCTACATCTTCCTTTGTAATTGAAAACTTTTTGATATGGGAAAGTAGCTTTTTTCTTATCAAGTGGTCTTTAATTGAATGAAGAAGACTTGTGAAAACACACAAAAAAATACCCAAAGTAATATTTATTTATTTACAAAAGATAAGATATAAGAGCATAAAATAAACACATTTTTGTGCTAATCAATTACATATATTTGGAAGGCAATGTTAGCATTCTAAGATATTATACTATTTGTAAGGTAAACATAACCTTTAGCCTTATCATCCGGTAAATGAATAGAGCAAGGGAAAGCTGTTGGATTACATGGGTTCATTCCTATTAGGATATGATCATTCCATATCTTGAGTCGATTTCCTTGTATGTGCTTCGAGGCTCTATATCGTTGTTTATCAACTGGGGTGATCATATTAGGTGTCATCCAGCTTTTAAGGATGGTTTCAGTCCTGATTTGCTGATGTGAAAATTAACGCAGCCTCCGATACGTTTTATCTAGAGATATACATATTTGGTGGATAGACTCTTACCCTTTCATGGTTGGAATCCATTCTCCAATACGAATTTTTGGTCTTGATTGTATATCTTTTATATTGGAATGTGAGATGCAAGTATTCCGATTTTTTTAATATATTTACTTTTGAACTATAGACATTATTATAATAATAGTGGATATTTATTATAAAAGTATTTTGGTTATTGTAAGATAAAAACTCATCTGTGTTTATGTGCGGCGTGGTCTTACTAGATACCGTCGATTTAAAATGATATCCAAAGATATAATAAAGAAAGTTCTTTATGATTAGAGTTTACTCACGCCAGTTTTCTAGCCTGACTTGAGCATTATTTAATAATAATGCTTGGGTCAGGCTGAGCATTTTTATGAGGTTAGCTAAGGTTCTTTGTGTGACGGCCCGCCCCGCACCAACTGACATTAACTCCAAAGGTGCGCTGTACACATATCCAGTTAGCACGGAACGGGTCGCCAGAAGGGAAAAAGGAAGAAGGAAATGAACATACAAAGAACCTGTAGAATGTCTCACAGCGCATAGAACAAAATATAATAATAACATACTTGACATAAAACAGGAGAGACAGTGCATAAGCTGAAAATCAGAACTAAACATCATAGCAGCGGAAATTCAGAATACAGCTTATTACAACTTTCAAACTGTCTCAAAGCAAAAGTAAGATAAATGAGGTACACTACTAATGCCCAAGTAGCGACCACCAACGACACAGGGAGAATGTGTATATATATATAATACGTGGAAGCCTCCTGCCCGCCTCCGAATCAGCTACCCGCGCATCACCAGCTAACCTGTCTCTAGTCTGCTCGTGTGAGCACCCAGAGTAATAAGAGGAGACATAAAACTCTGGGTCAGACATAAAGCCTGGTATGAGCGATAAGCATCTAAAGTGAATAATAACAGGTAGACTAAAACATACCTGAACCTGGACCTGCAACCAAAGAGTTAGCACTACATACTGTACAACACTCTAAGGTATCATATCAAACAGTGTAAAGATACGGAGGTGGGGGAGGTGTGCATATCATAATGATGGCAAACAATCAAACATAGCATCCATCCTCACATCTCTCACTCAGTGCGTAAAGCATACGATATTCACCACTTCGATCACCCAACATTCCTTGCTACGATCACTTTTCCCCATGAAGTCATAAATGGCTTCACTGCACTGATAACGTAGCCACTAATTCCTCGCTATGTCCACTTGCCCCATGGAGTTATTCACCGCATCTGCGCTGGCTCATAGCCTTACAAATCCTTACTATGTCCACTTGCCCCATGGAGTTATTCACCCCATCTGCGCTGGCTCATAGTCTTACTACGCATCACCTTGCCCCTCAGGTCATAATGACCCTACTGCACTGATAACGTAGTCTTGCTACCATCACTTTGCCCCTCAGGTCGTAATGACCCTACTGCACTGATAAGTAGCCATCGTCCATTCTTAATGGTGAATCGAAGTTATGAACGTCGACAACTCCTTAGCACACGTCCCGCAGCAAAGTCCAACCATGAAGTGAACTCATTGGTTCCCAACTGGTTCCGGGATCCTGAGCTCTAACTTCCATCTGGACTACCTTTGCATCTCGGGTTATTGGTCATCGCAATCGAATCGGATCGGATCAGCCTTCACATTCTTTGTCGGATCGGATCGGCCTCTGCGTTCGGATCGGATCGTGCTTCTTGCATCGGATCGGGTCGTGGTCCTCCAGCTCGTGGCTCTTCTTCCTGATTCGGATCGGTATCACCACTTCGGATCGGATCGGGTTGCTTCATCCGGGTCGGGTCGTGTCTTCCGATCGGGTCAGATCGCCCCGCCTAGTGCCCATCGACTCGTGAGCTCCTGAAGTGGATCGAGTCGTGCTCCTCCCTTCGGATCGTGACGCCTCATCAAGTTGGATCGGATCGTGGAGAGGATTTGCGATCGGGGTGGCCATACGGATCGTTGCCCCCGAATCGGATCGCCCCTATGCTTACCGATCCGGTCGGTTCGGGCAGATTCCTGCAGTTTCCCCAGCGAGCAGTTGACGCCCCTCGACGGCGTTTTTGACCATTCTAACTATTCTAACCAATCACAAAACATTTCATACAGTCATAGCAACATGCATAATCAACCACAAACATCAAAACATCAATATGATAGGTAAAAATGGATCAAACATACCCAAAACCCCATATTTCCCCCTAAGCATATTTAGGTGAAACTAATGGTAGGATTATCAAAACTTGACCAAATTAACCCAAATTCATATCAGAGGTCCAAAACATTATTTCGAATTTTATAAATATTTTTCCAGAATTTTATCATGTTTAAATTCGCTAATTAACACTAATCACCCCTAATTAGCCATAATTAGTGCAAAACTAAGCAAATCACTCACCTTAGCCACAAAACAAACTAAGATCTGAAATGATTCTCTGATTTGGTGCGAATTTCAATACCAAACAGCAGCTCCTTTGTTGATTTGGTGAAGATCCTTCTTGATTAGGGGTTGCTAAGCCAAATCCTTAACTTAAAGGTGATTTGGAGGTGATTTAGAGGTTGGAGGCCATTTTTAGGGATCCTTGGTGATAAGTGGAGGCTAGAAAACTGAAATGGAATGATTCTCCATCTCATTTCAGCCCTCCCATAACCCTAATCCCGAAATGGGTTATGGGCCTACTCACTAATCACCCGATTTGGCCCGGTTAAGCAGTTTTTCACCCTCCAAATCTTGTTTCAGCCATATCTCCCAAACGGTAAGTCCGTTTGGCTAATGTGACCACTCTACGGAAAGAGAAACCATCAAACGAATCAAATGGAAGTGGTTTCAGGTTAAAATTCCTTTCCAATCAAAAGTTATGGCCAAAACAGTACCAACTAGGGGCAAAATGGTCATTTAAAAATCGACAAAAATCATGGACATGGGAAATGACTCTAATAGATGTTTCCCAAAGTTACATGACCATACGACTTCACATGGGAAAGAAATAAATATTCTACGATCCTATGATGTGTAGAATACGGGTCGTTACACTCTCCCCCCCTTAAGAAATTTCGCCCCCGAAATTCCCTAATCCAAACATACACAAAGGTTCCCGCATGCCTATCAATCATAAAACAACAATCAAACATGCAAACAAGCAAAGCAAGTCTATCCTAGCATGCGGAAAACTAAATTGCAAAGTAAATCTTACCAGGCAAAGAGTTCTGGATAAGCCTTCCTAATGCTCTCCTCTGTCTCCCAAGTACAATCATTCTCGTTCTCGCCCCACTGAACCTTGACTAGCTTCACCGCCTTCCTTCGAAGTTGCTTCGTATCATGCCCCACAATACGAATCGGCTTGCGGTTCCCAACCGCCTCGGGTTCTACTTCGAAGTCCTCTAACTGATCAAGTGAAATAGTCACATCTGAGTCGTGAACGAACTTCCTCAGCTGGGAAACATGAAATACATTATGAACTCCCGCCATTTTCGCTGGTAAGCCAACTCTATACGCCAAATTCCCGACAAGTTCAAGAACAGGGAATGGGCCAACAAATCTTGGTGCCAACTTGCCTCTCCTGCCAAATCGTATCACGCTCTTCAACGGAGAGATTTTTACAAACACCAAGTCACCAACGGAGAATTTCAAGTCTCTTCTCCTCTTATCGGCATAGCTTTTCTGTCTATCTTGAGCAGCTTTCATTCGTCGCTGAATGATCTTAATCTTATCCGACGTTTCTCTCACCACATCTGGTCCAAGCACAAACTTCTCGCCAGTCTCTATCCAACATGATGGTGAGTTGCACGGTCTTCCGTACAAAGCTTCATATGGAGCCATACTGATACTGGATTGGTAGCTATTATTATATGCAAACTCTACTAGATGCAAATGATCATCCCATGATCCACCAAAATCCAATATACAAGCTCTCAAGAGATCTTCCAATATACGATTCACCCTCTCCGTCTGACCGTCGGTCTGAGGATGATATGCGGTACTGAGATGTAATCTTGACCCTAGAGCCTCTTGTAAGCTCTTCCAAAACCCACTAGTGAACAACGGGTCTCGGTCACTCACAATGCTTTTGGGTACTCCATGAAATCTCACTACCCACTTCATATACAATTCTGCCAACTTGGCTGCCGTTCTGGTCGATTTGACTGGTATAAATCTTGCACTTTTAGTCAATCGATCCACAATTACCCAAATACTATCATATCCCGATCTAGTCCTTGGTAAGCCATCGATGAAATCCATCGAAACTTGCTCCCATTTCCATTCGGGAATTTCTAATGGTTGCAATAACCTACTAGGCTTCTTTTGCTCGGCTTTAACTAGCTGGCAATTCATGCATTTGGATATAAACTTCCCAACGTCTCTTTTCATCCCTTCCCAGTAGTAAGTCTGTCTCATGTCTCGATACATCTTATTACCACCGGGATGTATAGTCAGTTTTGAGTGATGACATTCTCTAAGCACTTCATCTCTCAAACCATTCACGTTGGGCACAACTAGTCTTCCATTCTTCCGAAGCCATCCATCTCGATCAAGCCCATACACATTCACCTCCTCACCAATACCCATCTCTAACTTGGAGATGATTTCTAATAGATTAGGATCGTCCCTCTGGCTAGAACCAATCCGCTCTATCAAAGTGGGTCTGATCGTCAAACTAGCTAGCATAACTGGATCCAATTCGCACTTTGGTCTGAAATCAAACCCCGCGATATACTCCAGTTGCTTCCATTCAAGAAACATTTCCCCTAAGCTGGCATGTCTCCTACTCAAGGCATCGACTACCGCATTACCCTTCCCAGGTGTATACGCGATATCAAAATCATACGAAGCCAAGAACTCTAACCATCTCTGCTGACGGAGATTCAGATCTTTCTGAGAGAAGAGATACTTTAACGATTTATGATCGGTAAATAACTCGAATCTTTCTCCCAAGAGATAGTGTCTCCACATCTTCAGCGCAAATACAATCGCTGCCAATTCCAAATCATAGGTAGGATACTTCTTCTCATGCGGCTTTAGCTGTCGACTAGCATAAGCTACAACCCTACCTCCTTGCATCAATACTGCACCCAGTCCGGTACCACAAGCATCCGTGTATACCGTCATCTCTTCATTCCCTTTAGGAATGACTAACACTGGCGCACGCGTCAACCTCTCTTTTAGACTCTTGAAGGCATCCTCACACACTCCGTCCCAGACGAAGGACTGATTCTTCTTAGTCAACTGAGTCAATGGTGCTGCTATCTTGGAGAAGTCCTGGATAAACTTACGATAATATCCGGCTAATCCCAAGAAACTTCTTACATCTGTAGCATTCTTGGGCGTAGGCCAATCCTGTACCGTAGCCACCTTCGCAGGGTCCACGGCAATACCACTTTCTGAAACAACATGACCCAAGAATCTTACTTCCCTCCTCCAAAAATGACACTTAGAGAACTTTGCTTTCAATTGGTGTTTCCTCAACACCTCCATCACTATCCTCAAGTGCCCCTTGTGTTCCTCCTCTGTCCTTGAGTAAACAAGGATATCATCCACGAACACAAGAACAAACTTATTCAACTGATCTCTGAATACTCGATTCATAAGATCCACAAAATAGGCTGGTGCATTGGTTAACCCAAATGGCATAACCAACCACTCATAAAATCCAGACGGCGTCCTAAATGCCGTTTTCGGAACACTCTCATCTGCTACTCGAAGCTGATGAAATCCTGTCGCGAGGTCCAACTGGGAGAACACTCTTGCTCCTTCCAGCTGATCAAACAAATCATCTATCCGCGGTAGAGGATACTTATTCTTCCTCGTCACCTTATTCAACTCGCGATAGTCCACACACAAACGAAGGGAACCATCTGCCTTAGTGGAAAATACAACTGGTGCTCCCCACTCGGAGACACTCCTTCTAATCAATCCTTTCTTCAAAAGATTGCTGACTTGCACCCCGAGCTCTCGCTGCTCCTTTGGTGCCATACGACGAAGTGGCATCACTATAGGTCTGGCATCTTTCACTAAATCAATACGGAACTCAATCTCTCGGTGTGGTGGAAGCCCGGTCACCTCCTCGAAGACGTCCGGATACTGGCCAACCACGGGCACATCTGCCAACTCATCCTGCGGGATGTCGAGGGAATTTACAAAACTAGCCATAACCCCATCACTAGGTAGGCTACCAAACACTACCCTCCGCCCATCATCCGCCCTCACTGTCACCAAAAAGCCCTCACAGTCTACCACCACCCCATATCTTTGGAGCCAATCGACTCCCAATATAATGTCATACCCAGTAAAGCCCAAAACAAAGCAATCACATACAAACATACATCCATGACTCGATAAGACCAAATTCCTGCAAATCATACTAAGGCTAGTCGAACCACCAATCGGGTTCGTCACTATCAATGGTCTATCGACTATCTAGGGTTCCAGTCCCAACCTATCTACCAGGTCACTAGATATGAAGGAACGGGAAGCCCCAGTATCAAACAAAACTCGAACTGGTATATCATGAATAGAAAGCATACCTTGAATAACAACATTCTTTCCTTTCTCCGCCGCAGTTGGGGCATTCGACGAAGAAGGAACAACATCAATAGCATATGCTTTCACAATCTGCTTCTCCTTAAGAGGTTGCGGACACTTATCTTTCTGATGTCCCACTTGGCCACAGTTGTAGCACTTCCTTTCCGCTGGCTTGGCCCGACATTCCTTAGCATAATGGCCTTTCTTTCCACAGCTGAAGCACTCAACATCCTTCTTGCTCTTTTTCTGGCCACCTTTAGAGTGGTCCTACTTCCTCTTATTCTGAGAGCTATTCTTGCCTCCACTGCCTGCTTGCGGCTTTGGCCCTTCTACAGATGCAGCCTCAGTCTTTGACTTAGGGTAAAGGCTCTCTGATCTCAAAGCTTTCCCCACAATCGATTCAAAAGTCTCATCGATGTGATTAATAAGCCTCTCCCCCAAGTATCCATCCAAACCAATAATGAACTTCTCATTCTTCTTTTCAGGAGTATCGATAAGAGATAGTCCATATTTCGACAACGTGTCGAACTCAGCAATATAATCAGAAACTGCCCTCCCATTCTGCTTGAGTTCCAGGAACCTCTTGAACAACACCGACTTCTGGGCAGTTGGGATAAACTTCTCGCTAAAGCGAGCCTTGAACTGATCCCAAGTAACTTGATCTTCTGGAGTAGCTGTTCTGATAGCATTCCACCAATTCATCGCTCGCCCTTGCAGCTGACGAGACGCTAGCCTTCTCTTCATCGCATCCTCGAGACCCAAGTCATCAAAGATACGGTCATAGCTATCCATCCAATATTGAACATTCGTGGCCGACTCCGTTCCGTGGAACGGCTTCCCACCAAGATTAGTGTAATCTTTGCACAACTTGGCGAAATCGACCCTAGGCGCCTGCACTACTGGGCCAACACCAACTCCGGGATTGGGAATTTCCCCTTGCACTTCTCTAAGCATGTCTCTCATGAGGTTAGTAAACATAGCCCTCATGTCAGCGGCATTCCCTTGGTTGGTCCCTCTACCAGCACCTCTCGTCTCTCGGCTCATCGTTAATCTGTAAAAAGGAAACGATTAACGACCCAATAGTGGTGCTAGTGCAGTGCGACTTCATCTTTATACTACTAATAGTATATACATACATAGCTTTTGAAAACCAAAGTAATCACAAATACGCGCTCTCATAGACGTACTATCTCTCCCTAGTGTCTTTCCCTAGGTTAACTACGCAACCTAGAGCTCCGATACCAAGTGTGACGGCCCGCCCCGCACCAACCGACATTAACTCCAAAGGTGCGCTGTACACATGTCCAGTTAGCACGGAACGGGTCGCCAGAAGGGAAAAAGGAAGAAGGAAATGAACATACAAAGAACCTGTAGAATGTCTCACAGCGCATAGAACAAAATATAATAATAACATACTTGACATAAAACAGGAGAGACAGTGCATAAGCTGAAAATCAGAACTAAACATCATAGCAGCGGAAATTCAGAATACAGCTTATTACAACTTTCAAACTGTCTCAAAGCAAAAGTAAGATAAATGAGGTACACTACTAATGCCCAAGTAGCGACCACCAACGACACAGGGAGAATGTGTATATATATATAATACGTGGAAGCCTCCTGCCCGCCTCCGAATCAGCTACCCGCGCATCACCAGCTAACCTGTCTCTAGTCTGCTCATGTGAGCACCCAGAGTAATAAGAGGAGACATAAAACTCTAGGTCAGACATAAAGCCTGGTATGAGCGATAAGCATCTAAAGTGAATAATAACAGGTAGACTAAAACATACCTGAACCTGGACTTGCAACCAAAGAGTTAGCACTACATACTGTACAACACTCTAAGGTATCATATCAAACAGTGTAAAGATACGGAGGTGGGGGAGGTGTGCATATCATAATGATGGCAAACAATCAAACATAGCATCCATCCTCACATCTCTCACTCAGTGTGTAAAGCATACGATATTCACCACTTCGATCACCCAACATTCCTTGCTACGATCACTTTGCCCCATGAAGTCATAAATGGCTTCACTGCACTGATAACGTAGCCACTAATTCCTCGCTATGTCCACTTGCCCCATGGAGTTATTCACCCCATCTGCGCTGGCTCATAACCTTACAAATCCTTACTATGTCCACTTGCCTCATGGAGTTATTCACCCCATCTGCGCTGGCTCATAGTCTTACTACGCATCACCTTGCCCCTCAGGTCATAATGACCCTACTGCACTGATAACGTAGTCTTGCTACCATCACTTTGCCCCTCAGGTCGTAATGACCCTACTGCACTGATAAGTAGCCATCGTCCATTCTTAATGGTGAATCGAAGTTATGAACGTCGACAACTCCTTAGCACACGTCCCGCAGCAAAGTCCAACCATGAAGTGAACTCATTGGTTCCCAACTGGTTCCGGGATCCTGAGCTCTAACTTCCATCTGGACTACCTTTGCATCTCGGGTTATTGGTCATCGCAATCGAATCGGATCGGATCAGCCTTCACATTCTTTGTCGGATCGGATCGGCCTCTACGTTCGGATCGGATCGCGCTTCTTGCATCGGGTCGGGTCATGGTCCTCCAGCTCGTGGCTCTTCTTCCTGATTCGGATCGGTGTCACCACTTCGGATCGGATCGGGTTGCTTCATCCGGGTCGGGTCGTGTCTTCCGATCGGGTCGGATCGCCCCGCCTAGTGCCCATCGACTCGTGAGCTCCTGAAGTGGATCGAGTCGTGCTCCTCCCTTCGGATCGTGACGCCTCATCAAGTTGGATCGGATCGTGGAGAGGATTTGCGATCGGGGTGGCCATACGGATCGTTGCCCCCGAATCGGATCGCCCCTATGCTTACCGATCCGGTCGGTTCGGGCAGATTCCTGCAGTTTCCCCAGCGAGCAGTTGACGCCCCTCGACGACGTTTTTGACCATTCTAACTATTCTAACCAATCACAAAACATTTCATACAGTCATAGCAACATGCATAATCAACCACAAACATCAAAACATCAATATGATAGGTAAAAATGGATCAAACATACCCAAAACCCCATATTTCCCCCTAAGCATATTTAGGTGAAACTAATGGTAGGATTATCAAAACTTGACCAAATTAACCCAAATTCATATCAGAGGTCCAAAACATCATTTCGAATTTTATAAATATTTTTCCAGAATTTTATCATGTTTAAATTCGCTAATTAACACTAATCACCCCTAATTAGCCATAATTAGTGCAAAACTAAGCAAATCACTCACCTTAGCCACAAAACAAACTAAGATCTGAAATGATTCTCTGATTTGGTGCGAATTTCAATACCAAACAGCAGCTCCTTTGTTGATTTGGTGAAGATCCTTCTTGATTAGGGGTTGCTAAGCCAAATCCTTAACTTAAAGGTGATTTGGAGGTGATTTAGAGGTTGGAGGCCATTTTTAGGGATCCTTGGTGATAAGTGGAGGCTAGAAAACTGAAATGGAATGATTCTCCATCTCATTTCAGCCCTCCCATAACCCTAATCCCGAAATGGGTTATGGGCCTACTCACTAATCACCCGATTTGGCCCGGTTAAGCAGTTTTTCACCCTCCAAATCTTGTTTCAGCCATATCTCCCAAACGGTAAGTCCGTTTGGCTAATGTGACCACTCTACGGAAAGAGAAACCATCAAACGAATCAAATGGAAGTGGTTTCAGGTTAAAATTCCTTTCCAATCAAAAGTTATGGCCAAAACAGTACCAACTAGGGGCAAAATGGTCATTTAAAAATCGACAAAAATCATGGACATGGGAAATGACTCTAATAGATGTTTCCCAAAGTTACATGACCATACGACTTCACATGGGAAAGAAATAAATATTCTACGATCCTATGATGTGTAGAATACGGGTCGTTACACTTTGAAACATAGGAAAAGAGCTAGAGGCCAGGACATACTTCCGTATTTTAGTTTTATTTTCCACTATGTTCATTTGTGTTTAGCTTTCGGTATATGCAAGGACATGTTGTTATAACAGTCTAGAGTTGTTATAGTTTATTATTGTACTATGATATGTAAATTAAGGTTCTTTCTTTTTGTAAAGGTTCATGTTATATTATAAATTTTCCGTTGCATTGTAAGATTATGTTTTATATCTTTCTTACTTTCACCCCAAATGAATTGTCTTTCGAACAACTAAATGATCGGTACAGATATACCAAGGATGTATGAAGCGTCATCTTCAGGGGTAAGAAAGCCAATTTGTTACAACTACCACATAAATTAACATTTCATTACTGAATCTTATGAATAGAGAATTATCTTACTTTGATGGGTTGAATTCCAACTTGATTAAAGTTGACTTTAGTTTCTCGAACCACACACTTGGTGTAACAACCTATATGTTAACAACATTAAAAGAGGAAAAAATAAAGAATAATGAATTTAATATTCAGAATTAAGAAAAATGGATTGCGCCATTGCATCCGTCTTGAAATTCTGGTCAAGATAGACAATTGGTTTGCATAAAAATGGGCACTGTACGTAGAAGTTATGAAGGTTTGAAGTTTGTATATGCACAAGAGAATTAAATATATATAATTAAATTCAGAAAATCAAAAATCGTTCAATAGTCAAAATTCCGGAGGTGGCAAATTTCCCTCCCCAGGGGAGTCGACCCCCTAAGGGGTGGGTCGACCCCCTAGGGCTAAGGTGGAAGGACGATTCTAGGGCTGGCATCTATAAAATATAAGCTCATTTCTCTTGTTTTCTTACACTGAAATAAATGGAGGCCTAAATGTTGTCAGTGCCTGGACTGAATCAAATCCTTTTCTTCTTCTGCAAATCAAGTTTAGAGATTCAAGTGTAGATCTGTGATTCAATCTCCGTTTTCCTCCTTCTATTCTTCTAGATCTGAACACTATGAGTTCAGTTACCATTAGATTTAAATAATTAAAAGTAAAGCATGATATGATTGTAATTTGGATCTATGCCTGTGATTGAATCATATTAGATCTATTGTAATTTGTGAATCCATGATATTCTGAATTTACTATGACTTGGATCTTAACCTTTATCATGTCAGATCTGCTTTTGACTATAGATATAATTCATTATTTAGATAACTTTGTACCTATCATGTTTGTGGTTAATTTGGATCTATCATTAGTTAGACATATAAATCCTTGTTTAGATCTATTCATGCCTATTATGACATCCCTACTATGTTAGAATCAGTTTTACTATTACAAGTTCACCAGATCTGTCCTTATATGTCCATCTTAATATTATGCCATTATATGTTTATGTCAATTTCGTCGGAATAATCATTTTTTTCATCTTTCCTTCGCCCTTTCCCTTTTATTTTTTTATATAGCCTGGCTACTTTCAAGCCTAGGCATGTCGCTCAAACGAGCGAATCCGTTAAACGAGGAACGAGAGGTAAAATATTGAAATTGGCATAAATTGGTAATTAGAAGTTTAGGTATGACCTGAATGAAATATGTGAATTTTAATTTGGCATAACTTGAGTAATGTTTATGAACATGAAATTGGGAATATAATTCATAATGGGAAAAAGGGCATGAACACCTATAAAGACATAGGTACAATTAGCTAATAATGGAAATGCCTAGAATTACAATAACTTCAAATTGTAAACCGCGCTTAGGCACGAGGTTAGATTGAACTTGTGGTGGAAGTCTGCCCGAAACCGGCCGGTATATCCAGTGACTACAAGTAATGAATCTAATGTGGGAGGCCTAAGTGTACAAATGTGAGACGTGCTAAGACACGAGGTTAGGCCCAATTTATTGAATAAGCCTGCCCGGACCTGCCCGACATGTCCAACATCCACAAATTGTAGGCTTAATGTGGGAGGTCTAGCATATTGTAACCATTAATGAATATATGGTAATAAACTTGAATACTTAACCCAGTGGATTCCATAGGTATTGAATGAACATGAACTTGAGTAGGGGTTAAGTAAATTTGTTTGGATAGTGGTGGGTTAAGTAAATCTGGGGTGGTGGGTAATATTTATATATAGGCCCACAAAACTTAACCAGTTGGGGTTATGTAATAAAAGACACCTTTTTAGGTAAGCATAACCTGTTGAAATATTATGGTTATATAATTAAAGGCACCGTAAGGTAAGTATAACCTATAGCAATTAGGGAGTTATGTAATTAAAGACACCAATAGGTATACATAACCTGAGGAAATCCCAGTGGGGATACATGACAAGGGGGAGAGCTTGTATCATCTTGTGTGAGGGACCCATTTCGGTCAATAACCCATATAACGGTATCAAACGAGCACTCCGTCCTAGGTCGGAGTAGGGACACGCTTACTGGACCGATTGTAAGAGTTCCAAACATGGAGGACGGTGTGGACGGTGCAAACCTACCGGGGGCACGTGCGTGCATGGGTCGGGTAGAGGGGGATAAGAAGACCGTGACACCAGTAGATATGGTTGTGCACATTAATGAAGGGTTTCCATTTTAAGAAAGTGATATCTCCTACTGTGGGGCCGGCGCAGGGTTTCTACGGAATAGGGAGTCGATCGATTAAGTTAATGGTTTGGATACATCAGAACGTATGCCTAAGTCTACCATCTTATAGTTTTTGGGATCATCTCATTCTGGTGATACTAGTATTGGTGCAAAGAATCATAGAATCTTTAGTGAAGCATATACGCCCTATCATGTTTAACTTGTCATACCTTCCTTATATGTTGTTATCTCTCTCTCTCATCCACTTTATATGCATGTCATGATAATTTTACTTATTTACTTGCTAAAAGTAACTAGACTCGCCATACTTTATATCTGACCCTTTTTGTTTCCTCTTCTTTTTTCCATTCCCCCTAGGTTCTCAGGGGGGAACACATAGGCTTGACCATGATTCTGCTTTCATTTTGCTGGAGCTGCTTAGATGTATGGCTCAAGCTCCTATCCTTGCTACTATGGCTATATTTTATTTGGGGAATTTTGCTTCTTTTATGTACTCTGATGTTTTAAAGTACAAGACATTAGTTTTTATGATGTAATGGTTTTTGTGTATTTCGGACATGTTATGTTTTTGAACCATGATGCTTTATGATTAATAAAGTTTTTAATTCCACTGTCATTTTATATTTATCTTGTAATATTTCTGTTTCTATTTACCGGTAACGCTTCACGAAACTTAATGGATTCCCTTTGTGAGGGACATTAATAGACGCGGGGGTGTCACACTTGGTATCAAAGCTGAAGGTTACCGGATTAGATAAAAGTTCTTGAAAACTATTTTCAATAAGGTTTTAAAAGAAAGCATTTTTCAAAAAGAAAAGTCTGCTTTGAAAAAAAATTCCCCAAATCCATATGTAGTATCCTTCGATCCTTTGTCTAAATCTCTTTCATTTTTGTTTTAGCATGTCTAGGGAACCAAATATTCCTTTGGGCGTTACGATACTAGGCTGGTTCCACAGGTATCTAGAGGCCACGGCGCCTGCCGGAGGTCAAGCTGACGTTCCTCCCCCAGCTGCACTCGTCATTTCTCCTCCTCCTCCAAGGGTAGATAATTTCGCTAAGATCTGCAAAGATTTCTGTGCCATGGGAGGGAAGCCATTTCGTGGAATCGAAACATTCGCAGAGGCAAGGAATTGGCTCAAGGAGACCGAGGACTTATTTGTAATCTTTGAAGTTGAAGATCGAAGGATGATTCAGTTAGCTGCCTGGCTACTGAAAGATGAAGCAACTTTCTGGTGGGAAGTAACCCAAGCTGGACGTCCGGTGGAGACATGGGATGATTTTAGGTAGAGGTTTGAAATGAAGTTTCTTTCCTAAGCTGAGAAAAGCATGCAAATGGAGAGGTTCTTGGCGCTCAAACAAGGAAACATAACTATTAAGGAACATGTAAACAAATTCAACCAACTAGCAAGGTTTAGATTAGGATAAGTAGATACTCCTCATAAGAAAGCTTTGCAGTTTTCTAAAGGGCTAAGTGAACCCCTTCATGGGTTAGCTATGTCTGATATTCCAATGGTAGCTACTTTTGAAAGGCTTGTCGATATGGCCCTGATGAATGAGGAAGACAAGGGAGAGAAGAAGGAAGTTAAGACTGAGGAAACAACGCAAAACAAGAAGGTATGGCCCAAGAAAGGATAACAACAACAGAAGAAGAAAGGCGGAAAGAATGACAAGGCTAAGGATAAGAGGAAATGTCACAGTTGTGGACGAGAGGGTCACTTGGTCAAGGTCTGCAAAAGAAGGAAGAATACTTGCTTCAATTTTTGAGAGATTGGACGCTTTGCTAGGGAGTGCCCGAAAAAATAGGGACCACAGGGACAAGGTCAAAGGGTAGGAGCTTCTAGAGGGCAGGTGCATGCTCTCGCGACCAGTGCTATTGATAGAAGTAGGAAAATTTCTACGGAAGGTTTGATTTCTCTATCCAATTATCCTATTAAAACTCTTTTTTGATTCTGGTGCTTCACATTCATTTATATCTAGTTCTGTGGTTGAATCTCTGCATTTAAATACTAGTATGTTAATGGATCCTGTTGTTGTCTCAAACCCCATTGGTGGTTCGGCTCGTTTTTCTATGAATTGCTAGGGTTTGAGAATATCTATCTTAGACACCGAGTTTGAGTGCGTCGCGTATGTGCTCAGTTTTATGGGCTACTGTTTGAATCTAGGGATGGATTGGCTAACTATGTACGGTGCCATTCTAGATTGTGAGAGGATGGTCGTTAGACTTTTGACTTGCCATGGGAGGACCCTCGAGATTTCTTATGACCCACAGGGTCTGTCATGCTTAGTTTCCTAGAGTCTTTTGATGCATTTATCGATGATCTGCAATCTGTTCCAGTAGTGCGAGATTATTCTGATGTTTTTGATGAGGTATGGGGCTTACCCCCAAGGCGTAAGATCGATTTTCGTATATATTTGGTAGACAATGCAAAGCCAGTTGCATTACCAGTGCACCATATGGCTCCAAGGCAAAGGAGGGAGCTTAGCAAGCAAGTAGGGGAGATACTTGAGAAAGAGTTTATCAGGCGAAGCATATCTGAATAGGGTGCTCTAGTAGTATTGCGACTAAGGCGGATGGTTCGTTTGTGTGTGGACTATAGAGAGTTGAACAAACTCACAAAGAAGAATAGGCACCCACTTCCGAGGATAGATGACTTATTTGACTAACTTGTTCTCACTTCGGTATTTTCTCAGTTAGACTTGGCCATGGGGTTTTATCAGCTAAGGGTGGCTGAGGATAGTATAGGTAAGACTGCTTTTAGGGCTCGAGATGGTTTCTTTGAATGGCTAGTTATGCCTTTTGGGTTGACGAATGCACCCGCCTATTTTGTTGATCTAATGAGTAGGGTGTTTCGGGAGTTTCTGAATAAATTCGTCGTGGTCTTTGTTGATAATATCTTGATCTTCTCAAAGAGTGAGGAAGAGCATGCCCAACATTTGAGAGAAGTTTTGAAAACTCTTCGTGCGCATCAGCTTAAGGCAAAGTTCTCCAAATGCCATTTTTGGAGAAAAGAGGTGAGATTCCTTGGGCTTGTGGTTTCTAAAGAAGGGATAGCAGTAGATCCCGCAAAGGTGGTTGCAGTTCAAGACTGGTAGATTCCAAAGAATGCAATGGAGGTAAGAAGCTTTTTGGGGTTAGCAGGCTATTATAGGAAGTTCATTATGGACTTCGCAAAGATATCAACCGCACTTACCAGGATAACGAAGAAGAATTTGGTGTTTTCATGGGATATAGAATGTGATGTTGCTTTCCAACGACTGAAGAGGACTCTGACAACATCCCCAGTCTTGACCTTGCCTGATGGGAATAAAGTGTTTACAGTTTACACTGATGCATGTGGTATAGGGCTTGGTGCAGTTCTGATGCAAGAAGGAAAGGCAGTGAGTTATGGGGGTAGACAGCTAAGAGTTAATTAAAAGAACTACCTTACCCATGATTTAGAGCTAGCTGCCATAGTATTCGTGCTTAATATGTGGCATCATTGTTTACGTGGAGAGAGGTTCGAGTTGTACACGGATCATAAATCTCTCAAGTATTTGTTCTCGCAGAAGGATCTTAATTTAAGGCAACAAAGGTGGATGGAGTTCCTAGCTTCTTATTATTTTGAGATTGCTTATACCCCTGGCAAGGGTAACGTGGTGGCAGACGCACTGAGTAGGCAGAGGATGACCTTAAGTCCTCTGTTTGTAGAAAGGAAAAGCTTGGAGTTCATATCAACTTTTGATTTTAGACCCTCCACTGAGTTATTTCCTGGTTTGTTTGCATTGCTATAGATACGACATACTCTTATGGATCAGATAGGAACTTCGCAGCGAGACGATCCACAGATTTTAGACATTTTGGATAGGCACGGTAAAGGGGAGACTTCTTGTCACCTTAATAGATATTCCATTGACGATAAAGGGTGGTTGCGATGAGATGGAAGGCTTTGTGTTCCTCAAACTGGAAGTCTGTTAAATGCAGTCTTAGAGGAAGCCCATCATTCTAAGATGACTATTCATCCAGGCAGTGATAAGATGTATAGGGACATAAAGAGGGTTTTCTTTTGAGATGGGATGAAGAAAGATGTGGCAGAGTTTGTTTCTCGATGTTTAGTTTGTTAGCAAGTCAAAGCTGAGTAAAAGAATCCTGGTGGTTTACTTCATCCTTTGGAGGTTCCATAGTGGAAGTGGGAGAGCATCTCTATGGATTTAATAGATGGTTTGCCTAGACCAAAGAAAGGCAACACCAATATTTGGGTGGTAGTAGATAGACATACTAAGAGCGCTCATTTTATTCCAGTTAAGAGTAAGAGGACGGCAGCTTGGTTGGCAACAATTTATGTTCGTGAGATAGTCTGTCTTCATGGAGTACCTTCCAGCATCGCAAGCGATCGTGACCTCATCTTCACTAGTAAATTTTAGAGGAGTTTGCAAGAAGCATTAGGTACACAGTTATGTCTGAGCACCGCTTATCATCCTCAGACCGACGGACATACGGAGAGTGTGAATAGAATTCTTGAAGATCTTTTGAGGCTATGTATCCTAAACTTCGGAGGGACTTGGGAAGAGCATCTTCCTTTAGTAGATTTTGCCTATAACAACAGTTATCAATCGGCATGGCACCTTTCGAAGCATTGTACAGATGACCCTGTAGATCACCAGCTTGTTTGTGGGAATCTACAGAAAGGCTATTGCTTGGACCAGATATGGTTATAGAAATGTCCGAGAAGATTGATCTTATTAGACGACTAATGAAGACCGCTTAAAATAGGCAGAAATCCTACGTAGACAAGAGAAGACAGACATTGAATTTGAAGTAGGAGATATGGTTTTCATTAAAGTGTCACCTTTGAGGAACGTGGTTCACTTTGGATCTATAGGGAAATTGGCACCAAGATTCGTAGGGTTATTTCCCATAACAGAAAGGAATGGCCAAATGGCCTATAGAGTAAAGATTCCAGAGAGACTATCCGGCATTCATGATTTTTTCCACATTTCTCACTTGCGGAAGTGTTTGCATGATAACGCGGAAGTAGTTAAGCCGAGTGTATTGGAAGAAGTAGAGGTGGAATAGGAGGCGATAGTCAGACGAGTTCTTTCTCGTATTCTTGGACCAGTAGTTAAGAAGCTACGCAAGAGAGAAGTCAATTTGGTGAAGGTTTAGTGGGGAGATAACCTAGAGGACGCAAACTTGGGAGACTGAAGACAAGATTCGTGTTTCATATCCTTTTCTTTTAGAGGGTATTTTCTTAACTTCCTTTCCGAAACTTTTATTTATTCTTATTTCTATCATTTAAGTATATCTTGTTGATTGAATCTTCGACCTTTAGGTAGGAATCCCATGGATGTAAACATGTGTCTGAGACATGTTATGTTTGGTGGATGCAAGTTGATGCAAGTGTTCGCTGGTGGTTGCTCGTGGATGCATATACACACACATTAGGCACTAGATCGGCTCAATCACTCTCATATTGCATATGGATGTGAGTGCATTTTCTTTTCTTTTTATGGATGAAATTGAATGTGTCATCATATGGATGTTGCATTTGGATGGATGTTTGTACACCCATGTAGAACTTACATGTTATAATAGGATTATTGCATACATGTTGGATTCATGACACTAACATACATTGCATTAAGGAGGTCGACTGAATCAACGGACCGCCTGATCTTCGCATTAGTATTGGGACATATACACACACCTTTTCATATATTCATATAAGCATTACAAGTCTTTAAGCACAATGGATGTCTGTGATTGGTGGATGAATAGATGGATGTGGATGGTAGGATATGCATTCTTCTTAACTTGGAGATTTCAAGGACGAAATCCTTTAAGTAGGGGAGAATGTAACACCCCGCAATTTAACAACATTAAAAGAGGAAAAATTAAAGAATATTTAATTTAATATTTTGGAATTAAGGAAAACGGACTGTGCCACTGCGTCTATCTTGAAATTTTGGTCAAGATAGACATTTGGTTTGCTTAAAACAGACACCGTATGTAGAAGTTATGAAGGTTTGAAGTTTGTATACATGCAAGAGAATTATATATATATATAATTAAATTCAGAAAATCAGAAATCGTTCAGAAGTCAAAATGCCGGAGGCGGCAAATTTCCCGCCCCAGGGGAGTCGACTCCATAGAGAAGGTGTCGACCCCTCAAGGGGGTATCGACCCCTCAAGGGGGGTATCGACCCCCCTAGGGCTGAGGTGGCAGGGCAAATTCTGGAGCTGGCAGCTGTAAATATAGCTCATTTCACTTGTTTTCTTATACTGAAATAATGGAGGCCTAAATGTTGTCGGTACCTGGACTAAATCAAATCCTTTTCTTCTTCTGCAAATTAGGCTTAGAGATTCAAGTATAGATCTGTGATTCAATCTCCGTTTTCCTCATTCTATTTTTTTGGAGCCGAACACTGTGAGTTTCACTTACCTTTAGATTTAAATAATTAAAAGTAAAGCATGATATGACTGTAATTTGGATCTATGCCTGTGACTGAATCATACCAGATCTATTGTAATTTGTGAATCCGTGATATTCTAAATTTACTATGACTTGGATCTTAACCTTTAACATGTCAGATCTACATTTGACTGTAGATCAATTCATTATTTAGATCATTTTGTACCTATCATGTTTGTGGTTAATTTGGATCTGTCATTAGTTGAACATCTAAATCCATGTTTAGATCTGTTCATGCCTATTATGACATCCCTACTATGTTAGAATCAGTTTTACTATTACAAGTTCACCAGATATATCCTTATATGCCCATCTTAAATTATGCCATTGTATGTTTATGTCAATTTCATTAGAATAATCATTTCAGTCATCTTCCCTTCACCCTTTCCCTTTTATTTTATTTTTATAGCCTGGCTACTTTCGAGCCTAGGAATGTCGCTAAAACGGGGAACGAGGGGTAAAATATTGAAATTGGCATAAATTGGTAATTGGAAGTTTAGGCACGACTTGAATGAAATATGCGAATATTAATTTGGCATAACTTGAGTAATGTTTATGAACATGAAATTGGGCATATGATTCATAATGGGGAAAAAAGGGCATGAAGACCTATAAAGACATAGTTAAAATTGGCTAATAATGGAAATGCCTAGAATTAAAGTAACTTGAAATTGTAAACCACACTTAGGAACGAGGTTAGATTGCACTTGTGGTGGAAGTCTTCCCGGAACCAACCGACATATCCAACGGCCAAAAGTGGTGAATCTAATGTGGGAGGCCTAAATGCACAAATACGAGACGTGCAAAGACACAAGGTTAGGCCCGAATTGTTGAATAAGCCTGCCCAGACCCACCCGGCATGTCCAGCATCCGCAAATTATAGGCTTAATGTGAGAGGTCTAGCATATTGTAACCACAAGTGAATATATGGTAATAAACTTGAATACTTAACCTAGTATAATCCATAGGGATTGTATGAACATGAACTTGAGTAGGGGTTAAGTAAATTTGTTTCGGTAGTGGTGGGTTAAGTAAATCTGGGGTGGTGGGTAATATTTATATATAGGCCTATAAAACATAACCGGTTGGGGTTATGTAATTAAAGACACCTTTCTTGGTAAGCATAACCTGTGGAAATATTAGGTTTATATAATTAAAGAAACCGTAAGGTAAGTATAACCTGTAGCAATGAGGGGGTTATGTAATTAAAGACACCAATAGGTATACATAACCTGAGGAAATCCTAGTGGGGATACAAGACAAAGGGGATAGCTTGTATCATCTTGTGTGGGGGACCCATTTCAGTCAGTAACCCATATAACGGTAACAAACGAGCACTCAGTCCTAGGTCAGAGTAGGGACACGCTTACTGGACTGATTATAAGAGATCCAAACGTGGAGGACGGTGTGGGCGGCACAAACCGACGGGGGACATGTGCGTGCATAGGCCGAGTAGAGGAGGATATGATGACCGTGACACCAGTAGATATGGTTGTGCACATCAACGAAGGCTTGCCACTTTAGGAAAGTGATACCTCCTACTGTGGGGCCGGCACAGGGTATCTATGGGGTAGGGAGCCGATCGATTAAAGTAGTGGTTAGGATACATCGGGACGTATGCCTAAGTCTACCATCTTATAGTTGTTGGGATTATCTCATTCTGGTGATACTAGTATTAGTGCAGAGAATATAAAATCTTTAGTGAAGCATATACGCCTATCATGTTTACCTTGTCATACCTGCCTTATATGTTGTTATCTCTCTCTCTCATCCACTTTATATGTCTGTCATGATACTTTTACTTATTTACTTGCTAAAAGTAACTGAACTCCCCAGACTTTATATATGACCCTTTTTGTTTCCTTTTCTTTCTTCCGTTTTCCCCCTCTAGGTTCTCAGGGAGGGAGCACTCAGGCTTGATTGCGATTCTGCTTTCATTTTACTGGAGCTTCTTAGATGTATGGCCAAGCTCCTATTCTTGCTACTATGGCTATATTTTATTCGGGGAATTTTGCTTCTTTTATGTACTCTGATGTTTTAAAGTACAAGACAGTAGTTTTTACGATGTAATGATTTTTGTGTATTTCAGACATGTGATATTTTTGAACCACGATGCTTTATGATTAATAAAAAAATTAATTTCGCTGTCATTTTATATCTGTCTTATAATATTTAGGTTTCTGTTTATCTATAACGCTTCATGAAACATAATGCATCCCTTTATGAGTGACATTAGCGGACGTGAGGTGTCACACTTGTTGCCTATTTCAAGCCATAAATTGCCTTCTTTAATTTGAAAATAAATTCTATTCACAAATAATTCTTCTTGGAGTACTCCGTTAAGGAAGGTATTATTATCACCTGGTTGTCTGATGCTCCATTTCTTATGTAAGGCTATGGTTAATACAGTTCTGATTGTTGTTGGTTTAATAATTGGAGAGAAGTTTTCATTGGAATCAAATCCATGTTATCAAGAGAAGCCTTCTTCTACCCGTCTTGCTTTATATTTCTAAACGGTTTCATCTTCATTTCTCTTCGGTTTGTATATCCATTTGCATCCAACCACATTTTCATGCTTTGATGGCTTGACTAAATGCCACATATTATTATTTATAAGTGTCTTCCTCATCCATGGTTATTTTCCATTTATCACTTTGATTAGCTTATTGGTAATTGCATGGCTATTCATTATCTAAGTTTATGTTATATGCCATTGGTTTGAAGATTCCACACTTAGCTCTTGTCATCATTGGATGATTAATTCTTTTAGGACCATATTGATTACTATTTGTATTATCCTCATTTCTTTCTTCTATACTTGAAGTATCCTCGCTTTCAATATCATGCTAAGAGGAAAAGTTAGATGTAGTGCTCCTGAGTGATTCATACTGCCTATACTCAGTCTCTTAACCTGTGAGTTGTAGCACTGAATCACTTAAATATTCTGGTTTTGCATGTTACAGGTAATATAATAATAAAGTGGTATAGGAAGAATTTTTCATTCTAAACTTTATTGGTGTTGACGTGGAAAGTTGTTGTGGACTCAATGCACACCAACACCCGAGGTGTATGTGTTATGTGAACACAGTAATATCCAAAATAAGTAAAGTAATGTGGAGAAGATACAACTTTTTATAGTGGTTCGGCACTAATGCCTACGTCCACTTCATAGTAATCATTCATAATATATTTGCTGATTACAATGTTCTACAAGTTCGAACAGTATTTGTGTACAAAGTGTTACAATAGAACAACAATATATTTGTTAATTATAAATTTTGACCAAAATGCCATTCTTCTTCTTTATTGGGTGAAAAATATGTTGACTTGGTCAACTGTGCCCAAAAAGTAGCTTCAATGTTGAAGAAATCCAAGAAATATCTAAAACAGCCCAAAAGTGATGTTTTTATGCTTGTAGATGTCCAAAACTTGATGGAAAACATTCTAAAGGTTCATGCCATGTCCAATGGTTATGGGAAAGAAGGTAGCTTCCATTAATGATGTTTGAGAGCTCCAAGAAGTCCAAAATACAAAATGAGAGCCAATCCCTTTGAATGCTAAGCAAGGGGGCTATTTATATGTGAGTATGTAGTGGAGTAGTGAGAAATGGGACCCACACAACAGAATTTCGTATCCTTGAGGGGTACAAAACTCGGATACCAAAATCAGAGTAGAAAATCAGTGCTTTATCAAAATTTTGTATTCTTGCCTTTGAGAAACTCGAATCCCTTGAAAACAGCCAAAACTGTGTGTTAAGCACGCCAAAAACAGTGATCTGCACGAGTTCTGGGCCATGCCAAAATGATCAGCCATTTTCTGGAACTTGGCCATTTAGGGATTTTTTATATCCCTCAAAACTGTTAAAGACACGAGCGGATCACATTAAAATTGGTGATCCACACGTGTTCACCCATTGCTAGATTCATCTGTGCTAAGCCAAAAATTCGACTCCCTCCGAATTGATGTGCGCACGAGAAAAAGTTCGGATCCCTCAGTGCGCTCCAGCTATTTTTGAATCCCAATCTTCATATCCGATCCGTTGCCAAAATTCGAACCCCTCTGCCAAACTTCGAATCTTCTTACGCGACTTGAGATTTTGCTTACCGGGGCCGAGTGTGAGCCGTTATTTTAAATCATTTTGAGGGATTCGAAGTTTCCAACATAAGCTGGCACGTTTCCATACCAAGTTTCCAGAGCTGAATTTCGTGAGTGATCCGCCATATGCGAGATGTGATTTTTTCCTAATCCACGGTGTTTTCCATGCACTTTCCAATGTGCCAAATTTCCAGAGCGATCTGGAAAGCGTGCACACGTGGTTTTTGAGATATCCACCACGTTTTCCATCGTGCCAGATGCTAGATTTTTCACTTTTTACCAGATTGATCGACCAAGGTAAAACACATGATTTTTCATTATTTTCGCGCATCGATCGGCTGTTTTCGAGCGTGCGACACTGCTTTGACCAAATCCATATATCTTTGCATGACAAGTTTTTCCACATGATCGAACTGACACATTCGATCATTTTGAGCTGATCGAACAGTGTCGATCACGCATTTTCACTGTGTCGGCTTTTTCGAGTCCATCGACGATGATTTTACGAATTGACGCCATTTCCAATCTTTTTTCTAACGATATTCTTGACATGTGACAGCTTCGACTAAAAAGCATGTCAACAATTTCTCCCCAAAACATATCTTGCTTGATCTAAGGAAGGTGCGTTTTGCGAGAAGAGGAGAAATCCAGAAATCCCGGAACCCACGATCGCTTCGGACCGTATTATTTATGAGTTGGAAAAGCATAAAGCTTGAACTTTGACGAAGGCCGAAGATCGATTTGGATCGTATTGTTCAAAAAACCACAATCGCTTCAGATCGTATTAATCGAAGCCCACAATCGCTTCAGATCATATTAATTAGAAAACCATGATCGATCCGGATAGTATTAATAGGGGACCACAACCGCTTCAAATCTTATTAATTAGAAATCCATTAGAAGCCGATGATCAATTTGGATCGTATGGAGATACCTAGAATAGCCAGAGAATCCAAGGGACTGGAGAAGTCCAATAACCTACACGATTAAAGAATCCACATAGCCAGAAGTGAGAGATCTTGTCATTTTACCGACGAGACCGCCATATACTGTCATATTCTTCCAAGGCAATCTTGCTTTAGCAAGACGACCAAGGCATGTATTTTCGTCCAAGGTGATCTCACATTTGTGAGATGACCATGGGATGTTATATCGTCCTTGGTGATCTCACATTCGTAAGACAACCAAGGGATGTAATATCATCCTTAGTGATCTCGCGTTCGCAAGACAACCAAAGGATGTAATTTCGTCCTTGGTCATCTCGCATTCACAAGATAACCAAGGGATGTGATATCATCCTTGGTCATCTCACATTCATAAGATAATCAAGGGATGTGACATCATAATTGGTCATCTCTCATTTGCAAGACAACCAAGGGATGTGATTTCATCCTCGGTCATTTCGCATTCGTAAGGCAACCAAGGGATTTATTTTTCCAGAGGCGATCTTTGTTGAGGCAAGATGACCCAAAGTAGTAAATAAAGAAAATTTAAAATTTGTAATCCGATTTCAGGTTTCATACTCCACAGGCAGTTGTCGTGCGAAGTAATTTTATTAAAGTTATAAAACTTTGAAGCTTTTTGCAAAACCAGAAGGAAAGCTTAATGGTTCATCATCCGTAAAGATCATGCTTAAGGATATCTTTGGTCCCGTATATGGGTATGCAGGCTTACCCATTTTTGATTTCAAGTTCATTCGTGAAAGGGACTGGATGGTTTATCATTCGGGAAGAGCATGCTTGAGGACACTTTGATACCATACATGGTTAGCGAGCTTCGCCACCCAAGTTCCAAAATTAGAATTTTCTCAAGGCGATCTTATCGAGGCAAGACGACCAAGAGCTGTAGATGGGTTCAAGGCGGCTTTACTTTAATAAAACGACTAAGAAATGTCAGAAAATAACCAGACGGTATGTTGTCGAGAAAAGAGTATGCTTTGGAATTATAAAGCTCCCTTGCATGGGAAGGTTGACTCAAATATTTACATTCCAGAAAGCCAAAAGAGATAATACCATGAGGTCGGAGAATGAATATCCATAATTAAGAAAACCCAGAGAGCCAATGCCATGGAGCTCAAGAAATCTGAATGCTAGAAAGCCATAAAATGAGAAAGCCATAAGTGAGGAGCTCATTATTTGAGATCCATTAATTCAGAAAAAGAGAAGACTGGAAAGCCAGAGTCTGCAAGTATTAAGATACTGATACCTTGGGAACTTGTATCCAGGACTTCAGAGCCACTGAATAGTTCAGATGATAATGATGCCGCTGGGATGATTGCTAGTCCTAGGCCTGTCTTGATTTCTTTGAGGGGGTTGTTCTGGTCATGGAACCACAACCCGAGTTCGAATAAACCGTGCTAGTTCTCCACTTCTGACATGCTTTTCAGTCACAATCTAGAGATGTCGATACTCGTTTATATTGTGACCATCGGCATCATGCAATATGCAATGCCGGCCAGAATTTCTTTCCCTCTGAGTGGGCTCGGGAATGGGAGGCTTTTTGGAGGGAGCAATAGGATGAAATTCCAAATAAATCTCCTCAAGGATGTGAGTAAGTTTCGATTAAGTCGGTGTAACAACCCGAATTCTACTGGACTGAATTTTTTTCAAAATTCTAATCTATCAGAACTCTTGTTGGTTTGTCTGGCATCCTGCAGAAAAGACAGAGATATAAAATATATCAGAGCTCAGAAAACATCTCATAGCAGAATGGATAAAATATAATATAATCAAAATATAGCCTTACCCAGATAATAATACTGCCTAACCAGTATCCAAAGCTATCATATCTCTGCCACAAACCTAACTTGCGAGTATGTTATAAGGAGGGGGTCAGAACACAAGTTCTGGTGACTGGATTTAAACTACACATTTTGGATAACCCTACATATATCATTCAGTTATGTTTTCTTATTTATTAGGTTACTTTGGGTTAATAGCGCTCATGGATTTATACATACGTCGTACCCATCTACCTCCCGGTAGATTAACCTAATATATTATATGTAGCTATCCCCAATATCAAGGCACCTCACATGGTACCCTTCTCGAACAGTCTACGCCATCATGCTACGGAAGCATATACAACTCTTCATCCTACGATAGATCGATGTATGGATCTCCATATCCAAACTTCTCAGCCAAGCTCGGTCTTGGCACAAAGTAATGCCCTATCGTCTACGATACACCACCTAGAGCAGTCATGTATGTATCTAGATCCTCACACATACGTTTTGTCTACTATAACCCGAGTCCCGTAATAGGGCTACATCCAATGCACGGAACTCGGTTGGGAGCTTGTCCATATCTGTACAGGTCCGCCTTTAAGGACCTCAAAATACAAATATTCCATGTGGTCTGCTTTTCACGGTGGCTATGGCCTCACCCTGGCCCCTCCCTCAACTAGTAAAGACTACAAGAGCTAAGTGACATGCCCCTAACAAACAACCTAAACATCCGTTTGGCGTGTCCCTCAACCACTGTGCCTTGATAGTGAAAGGTTGATGGCGTCTTGGTTTTAGCTCTAGTCTTTTCGCATCACACTGGCTGCCGATGACGGGTACCCGATGATATACTATCCTGTGTTGGTCCTGACCAGCCTCCCGTCAAGGCGATCGCCGAATCACCCTTGTGTCATACTGCCATAACCTTCTGATTGTCATACTACTTTTGCAGTCAAGGCATACTCCCCGGGTGGTAACGCACAGACCCAACCCCTGCGAGTACAGCTTGAGCACTATCACTGCACAGAGGACCACCACGGAGTACCCTATCTGTAACAACCCATATTTTTCGGCTATATAAATTCATCCTTTAATATGGATTTTGAGTATTTTATGGTTATAAATAAAATTTAATGATTTGATTGTAAAATTCTATGAGGTAAACTTAATTAAATTGATTAAATATTAAAACCCAACTTATGTTGACATTAATATTTTACATCGATTATAAATGAAATTAGGATTTAGTTTGTGCTGTTAAGATTTAAAGTTGAAACTTAATATTGAGATATTTAAATGTGGCTAATCTAAAAAATTGAAATCTAAACTAAATTTTGTTGATAATCGGTTGGAATTTAATAGGAACGAAATAAGATTTACTAAGTAAAATTAAATTTTATTTTGATTAAAATAAAGTTGGCAAGTAATTATAATATTTGCTTGAACACTATAGATTTATGAATATGATTGGAATCATTTTAAAATAACAACTGTTATGTTTCATTTCTTCATCTATTTTAAATCAGTATGAAATTTATGTGATTAAAATATCAGACAATATTATTTAAAGCGATAATTATATCTTGAATTTTAACTAACGTTTATTGTTTTCATGGAGATTTATAACTTATATTGATTTGTAGTTGGAAAGAAGAATTAACTTTGAAATCATTAATAATAAAATTGGAAATTAAAATAAAAGATTAATATGGAATTTAAACGGGTTAAGCAATAATAATTCAGGCCCACTATCCAAAACCCTAGAGGATAATTGGATGGTTACTGTTCATACCACGGTAGCATTCATCTTCTCTAGAACATGGCTGCCTCCACGTATATTCTCTACAAATCATTAAAAATCAATTTTTGCATGAAATCGAAAGATTTCAGATTCAATAAACTCGTATCTGTAAGAGCTTTATATTGACATGCACCTGGGTGGTGCGATCGAGATGTGTCCAAATTTAGGTTTTACACAGTAAAGTTAGGGTTCGAGATGGAGATCGATACATCATTCGATATACAATTTGGAGATTTTATTTGGATTTAGGGTGGATTTTCACACTTACTGGGAAAATTTGAGGAGATTTGACAAAAAAATTGTCGCATGCTTTCTGAAGCCAGCATTGGTCAAAGGGAGGGACGAATTTTGGTTGACATGGCCGAATAAGGAGTGAAGGTGCGGAGCAAGGCAAGATAAGGAGGCGAAACACGTTGGCGAAGTCCGTTTGGCGAATGAAGAACTGGAGCTCTGTGTCAAAACAAACCGTGCACGATGGAAATGGATAGATGCACAACGTGCGTATTGGGATGTAGGAGAAGAAGTATTTAGGCAGAAGCACACGCTGCTGACATGGCATGAGATGTGAGATTTGTTTTAATTGTTTTTTTTTAAATTGGGTAAACAGCCTCGTTAAAAACCTATGCATATATTCAGCGTGAGTACACGACAGGAAAAAAGTGTGTGGCGCTTTATTGATAACGCATCAATAAAAACGTACATAAGTACATAGATATGTGAACATCCCATAACCTCACATACCAAAAAAAAAACCCAAACAAAAAAAGAAAAAGCAACAGTCCAAGAAAACATGGCCCAACAGCCCAAAGAGGCCATGCATACTCAAAACCATCAGGTACGTAGGGACACGCACAAAAGACGAAGCACAAAAAAAAGCTCCTAATTTTAGAACCCTAATTGCAACGTTAATGACGGCTACAAATCATCCTGGATCATCGCAGTTGATTCCCCAATTTCGCAGGAGCTTCTGATGTAAACTCGTATTCTTCTTCCTTGATTTAAGCATCAGGTATCTAACTTCAGCTTCAATTAAATCCCACCTTCTGAATTTATCAAATGCGCCATTTCCATGAACTCTAGAATTTTGTTCAGCCCAAATATGATAGACAGTTGTAGTTGCACTGCCAAAGGCAATTTCTTGAGCTATATCTCTAACCGTAAATTTGGATTTCAGAAAATCTAGCTCGTCTTCCAGAACCAACGGTCGATTAGAGGTAGGAGGCACATCCAATTTCATCCGACATCGAGCCCAGAGGTAGGACGAGTATGGGCAGGTAAAGAAAAGGTGATCTCTTGTCTCGTTACTCTCCATACATAGAACACATTTAGGATTTACGTCATAACCCTAATTGATGAGAAGGTCCTTAGTACATAATCTGTTGAGACAAGCTTTGTACATGCACATAGACATTTTTGCACTGTTTATGTAATTCCAAGTTATCTTACACCAATATATTTCTATTTTATGTTCCCTGGTAATGTCCCGCGCCGAATAAAAAGAAAAACCATTCTTACTATCATTCCAACACCAGAAATCTGAATCAAAATTAGATTTAATAGGCATTTGTTTTTTTATATACGTATATGTATTGAAATTCAAATTATTAAAAAAATACATGTAATTTTCATATACGAAATCAGATTAGCGCACGGATGGATCCGCTGGGATTGTATCCAAATTCTGGACCCATGGAGCTATAATGGCCTGATTATGAGACTACTAAATTTTGGGCCTTCATTTGGATTTCAAACGCATTCAGAACCAAAGGTGAGTGATTATACCCACTCACATCTAACTAAAATATTTGATTGTTAGTTAAATTGAATTCATGTTATGATATGATTATTTTGGCTGCTGTTTGACTGTTTAAATTTATTATTTATATTAAATTTGCATAAACTGTATACTTAAATTTAATTGTTGATATAAATTGTATAGTTAAAATTTAATTTCTATTTGAACTGTTTAGATGTAGTGATTTTGATTAATGTCGTGAATTTATATATTTATGTATTGATATGTAATTCATATTGTTATCGACATTATCTATATACGCCATTGATTTTGCTGATTAATCCAACTTTTACCCTAGATGTTATGGGCATCAAATAAACTCAGGATTAATCATTTAAATAAATTAAGAACGTAGGTTGAAATGATAAATACCTATGACCCTGATTTGGATTGAAATGATATATATCCTTTCCCAAAATACTAAAATTAAATTTTAAGTATTACTTGCCCATAGGATAGAAAATTATATACGGATACCGCTTGGTTAAATAATTTTTTTACCTTGAATTTTTGGAATATTATTTTAAAGACAATATAAATGATAATATTAAACGATTTTCTTTAAATTTGAACTTTGAGCTTTGAATTTTAAAATTTAAAATTTTAAAGAATTCGTAAATATGGGTAACTGAAGTTAAAACTGAATTGAATATGAACTAAATTTATCAAAATTGAATTGTTTATCCATCTTTGATATAACTTTAGATTAAGCTGATTTATAGTAATAACTGAATTGTGAACTCGAGATTTTTTAAAATCAAATAATTCAAAGTGAGAATTATAATTGAAATTTAATTATTAAATCAAATTGTTTGAAATCGAACTGTTGAATCGAATTGAATATGAATGGGAAGTCAAATCCTTTTGAATTAAGATATCAAAATTTAGTCAAATTGATTTGAAACTGAAATATGATTTCCTATTTGGTTAAATTTTGAAGATATGATTCTAATTCCAACTATAGTATTTTAAACCATTTTATAAACTATTTACAGTAATTATTTTCTTTATAAACTATTTACCTTATAGCTATTTTATTTTATTACTTACTTTAAACCATTTTTATTATCAACTATTTATTTTATAAACTACTTTAATATTTAATTATAAATTTTACTAAGTATATAATTTCTATTTTAAATACAAATTATTTATTTCAAACTATTTCAATTATATATCTAAACTATTTTAAATATATTTTTAACTATTTTAATACTCAAATTATTTTAAAGTTGGAATTGTTTCAAGTTTTAAGTTTATTTTAAATGGAGATTTTAATATGAAATAGTCTATCTCGACTATTGAAACGAGTTTTTAAGAAAATCTGATATTTTGATATGAAGTACGAACCTCTTGAAATGTAAAAGAACTGACCAGTGCGAAAAATCTAAGCGTTTGGTTGTTAAAGAGACCGGGATCGGATATTGTCATACTGCCAATACCGAAAACCACTTTAACAACTGTGTACGCGATGGAGTTCCAAAATGAAGTAGGATGGATCTAGAGGCGATTATGGATTTGAAGAAAGAGAACAATGATGGATAGCCTTGACCTACGGGTCATAATTAAAATGACTAAAACAGGAGCCATACCCAAGTTAATGTGAGCTAGCTCCTCTTAGCAGACATGCTTCTTCGATACCATATATATTACTTTGTGATTGATTGGCACCTTTGATTTTTGAGAGTATTGTTTGGGATGGGCAGTAGTCGCGACTATGCATTACCACCGGCCTAGGTCCGCAATCTGGTAGAATAACTACTGATGGGTATTGCTTTGATACCTTGTCATATTTATCCTGATCGAGCCCTCTACGATTTTAATTTAACGTTGTAAGGGTAATAATGGTAATCCCACTTACACTATTTTAATAATTTATATTTAACCATATACACTATTATAATAGCGTATTATATTATATAGTATCTAGTTTGATGGATCCTTAAGAGATGGAATTTTCCGTAACATCTCTTAAGTTATTGCACTCATATTATCACATGAAATGTATTTAAGTGATATGAGAATATTTTAGTTCTGATCCGATTGTTTTTGTCTTTTCATTTATGCTCGGGTCAGCCGGAGTTTTCAGTTATTGTAGACAATGTTATGAAGATGAAGATGGAACTCAACGGATGTATTTATTATTATTATTCCACTGCAAGTATTGGTATGTTTATGATAGTTAACTCTGATAATTGTTGTAAAATATAATCAAATGTATGTTTTAGCATCTTCATGAACTGTTATTTATTTATTATATTTTGTCCTTCCGTTGTGAGATTCTTTGATTGTTTTTCTTCTTTCTTCTTTCTTCTTTCTTCTTTCTTCTTTCTTCTTTTTCCTATTTTAATCCCAATAACTATCTACATTTTTGATTTGTTCACGTCGACATTTGAGGATCATTGTCGATTTGAACGGTCGAAAATCTCGGATGTTGCACCATCACGTCCCTCGGAAGCCGTGTGCTTCCTTCCAGTCACGCTAAGAAAACAAGTTGCAAGCCGAGTTGAGTAATCAAGTGAACGTGCTTCTCTCGTGTCTCTAGACACCCCGATGATCTACCATGTTGGGTTCTTCACATTCAAACGTGCGGACTGGTCTAAGCACATCACGTTAACGTGTTATTAGACCCTATGTCTAATCATTCAATTACACGCTTGCGCCACCTCTTCTAATTTCCAATTAACTTGGTTATTTCCAATTACATTAACTTATCATTCAAGCTACCAAGTTTACTCCGAGCCTCTTATATCTCTAAGGAATGGACCCCTCTTGCTTATTAATTTTGGTTATATAACTTAACCCATTTTTGTTCATTAATAAGCACATAACATGTTATTCCCTATATTGTAATTCAAGGTTTGTGATCTACTGTAACAGCCCGCATTTTATGTATCGAAGGGTCGTAAAATATTTTTATTTCATTCTCCGAGGGTTGGATCATTCTCATCTTTTAATATGTTGTTTATGGGGATGTGAGACATGTCCATAATTTTTACTGATTTTGTTTGTGACCATTTTGCCCTTGTCAGCCTTGTACAGGGCATAATTTTTGACTCAGATCAAATCAGAGGGTGAGACCTATGCCATTGGAAAGGAATTGATGATTGCCTTTCCGTAGAGTGGTTACATTAATGATTTGGCTCAACAGTTTGGGAGAAATCGTTTTTTTAGGGTTTTTTAGTTGGCTATTCAGGTTTTGGAGCCTTAGTGGAATCCTATAAATAGGGGTGAGAGTGGAGGGAAAAAGTTTACTTTCCCATTCTCTCATTTGAAGGCATTGATCTCCTTCTTCCTCTAACACCTTTCCACCATTAAAAATCTAAATCTAAGGAGGGAAATCGAAGATCTTAACCATTCGAGGCTAGATCTACATCGTTTCAAGGGAAAATTCATCGAATCAAGGAGTTTGGTTCGAAGTATTCATTGTTCAGATTCTTATTTCTACCATTTTAGCTTGTTTTGGAAAATCGGTAAGTGATTTACATCTCTCACATGAATGCAATGATGTGTATGAGTGTTTATGCATGTTTCTCATCAAATTGGAATGTTTTACCATAGATTTACAGCATTACAAGTTCATTTTCATATGCATCACCCAATGATCTAATCTAACAAGTTTTACTCGTTAATTTCATGTCATTTTACATGTTTATGTTAGTTAGATCTCTCATTTTGATCATATGTTCATTTTAATGTTTTTTGGTGAGATTTACATCATTTTTGTGGTAATCGTCATATTCATGTGGTTAGTAATGTTGTGATATGTTTATGATTGTGTTTGATGATTTTAGTTGAGTAGGTTTCGCCGTTTGGCGAAGTTTTGGTCGAAATCGGAGTTGAATTGCAATATTCAGAAGTTGGATTGAACCATAGTTGGATCGAACCATAGTTGGATCAGACCAAAGTTGGATCGGGTAGAAGTTGGATCGGACCAAAGTTGGATCGAACCATAGTTGGATCGGGCCAGAATTGGCTCGGCCAGAATTGGCTCGGTCAGGATTGGCTCGGCCAGAATTGGATAAACCAGAAGTGACTTGGACTAAAGTGACCCGGACACTTCCGGTGATGATGTGAATTCAAAGTAAATTCAATTAGGAAGTTAGGAAGTGCTGAAATAATGATATGGATTGCTTTGAACCTTCTAAAGATGTTGGTTGGTTCAGCGATGATGGTGGCTTCGACGAGAGTCCAGAAGGGGATGTTCGAAGTGTTGGAGTGTTCGTTGGTCGGGGAGATGCAATGAATGTAGATTCAACGCAAAGGTCGTGAGTTGGTGGATAATGGTTACTTGAGAAGGTTGCTCGAACTATGAAAAGTCGTCAAGATTGATGACTCGAGATGAGAAGGCTGAGGGATTATCATTGTCGTAAGTTCTAGTACCCTGGGTCTTGGGGAAAGGCCTAGTTGTCAAGGTTGGACATTGTCAAGGTTGGACATATGGAGTTTATGCTAGAACTGGGGTTACCACTAGCTCTTGACATATGGCAAGGTTGGCCGTCATACGATTAACGATGGTTTCAAAGAAGGATTAGCAATGATAGCCAGAGTCAGTCATGGATGATTGGTTGTTCTATTTGTACTATCTCACATAGATTATCCAAAGTCGAGGGAGATGTTCTTTGAGTGCTTAACTGATATTGGTTTAGGCCTCTGGGGAGAGTACTTGGGGGATGTTAAACTGGATTAGGGTTATCTGTGTGAGACTTATATAATCTGGATGTTATGAGTGTTTTCCATGATGCATGGGTGTTCTGGTTTCCATAGATGAATGGTTGAATTGTTTATAGTAAAGGCTATCACTGTTCAGTGTGGGGAAGATAAGGCTAAGTTTTTCTCTGGTGTCATGGGTAGATTAGTATGTTTATCTATCCCTTCTTGTACACTTTATTGTTGAAGTTTGTTAGCTGTTTTATCGCTCACTAAGACTGTTGTCTGACTCAAGGTTTTATGTTTCCTGTTATTTCCTTAGGTTGTTTATCCGGTTGTGGATGGGCAAACTAAGTAACAAGTGACAGGTAATGTTTTACTGAGGACGACGATGATGATCTATGGTGAGCAGATGGCTCACGTACTAGTTTTACTACTATCTAATAATTGGATTTCCGCTGTTTTCTTCTCTGAGTGATGTAGTGAAGCAACTTTGCACAAACACTATTTTCAAGTTGCGGATATTACTTTCTGGTTGTATGAAAGTATAGTGTTTCTGCTTCACTATTACTACGTGTTGTATATGTTTTATTATATTTTATCCTTGCGCTGTGAGTTTAGGACAGTTTCCGCTTGTGTTTACCTACTCTGATGATCGTCCACGACTGCCTGGCACACCCTTCAGCGCGTTATTCCTCTTGTATAGTGCGAGGGTTATGGGCGTCGTCGCATTTGGTATCAGAACTCTGGTTAACGATTTTTATCCAAAGTTTGGATACGTAACTATGTATGAGAGATGTACTTGTAGATTTCAGTTGGATGCTTACTATATATATTAGCATATACAGTAGTAGCGTTTGTTTTCCTTTAGCAGTTTTTCTTGAAAGTGGCTAATTATTCTAAATTGCAGATTTAGAATGAATAGTCGATCATCAAGACACACTGCTAGGGAGCTCATACTGTAGGGGGAAATGGTGGTGAACCTAATTACCCGACCATGTTTGAAGCCATGGCAGAAACATTTATGCGAAGGGTACTCGCTCCAGTGGCAGCAACGGTAGATGTGGGTGTGCGAGTTCCTAGAGTAGTAGATTTTGCAAAGCGGTGCAAGGAGTTTACATCTCTAGGGGGAAAACCATTCAAGGGAACTGAACCAGCTGAATAGGTTTAGATGTGGATGGATTCATATGTCCGAATCTTTGGAGACTTGGGTATTGAGGATGCAATAAAAAGAAAGCTTGCATCAAGGCAACTGCAAGGCAGGGCCATGGAATGGTGGAATTCTGTTACACTCAAGACTCCAGAGGAAGAAATTTCATGGGAGCAATTCCAAGCTAAGTTTGAAGCAAAGTTTATCTCCACAGCTCAGAAATCTGCTCTATTCAAGAAGTTTGTAGAGCTTAAACAGAATGGTTATTCTGTGCTTGACTATATTTCTGATTTTGAAGCCTTGTCTAGATATGCTCGTTCATACATTAATAAACCTTATCAGAAGAACGAGAAATTTGTCTTGGGTTTGGATACTTATATCGGAAAGCCATTAATGGACCATCTTAATGATTCATTTGAGAAGATTGTGGAAAAAGCTATTCGTCACGAGAGCTTGTTTTCTAAAGAAGCAAATGTTGTCGCTGCAACCAAAGAAGTTCAGAAGCCACAGCAGAGTGGTTATAATAAGAAGAGGAAGCAGCAACAGCAAAAGGGAAAAGATGGTCAAAAAAAAGCCCAAGAGTGAGGTGGTTAGCTATAACTGCCAATAGAAAGGCCATTTTGCTAGTGAGTACAAGAATCCCAAAGCTGCGAAGAAATGCTTCAAGTGTGGGAAGCCTGGGCATGAAAAGAAGAATTGTCCAGAATTAGCTAAGGGCAAGCAGATTGTGAAGGCATATGCTTTGGAAGTTGTGTCATCTTCTTCAAGAGCTCCTACTGCAGAGGAGAAGGGAAAGGGTGTTGTGGTGCAAGGTACTCTTTCTGTTAATGGTGTTTCAGTTCGAGTTTTGTTTGATACTGGAGCATCGCATTCGTTCATTTGCAATGAGCTTGTTTGTCGCTTGGGTTTGGAACCCGAGATTTGTGATAGACCATTGATCGTGACTAATCCAGTTGGGGATTCGTCCAATCTGTGCATGATTTGTCGTGGCCTAGTGTTGTCGAGTCATGGTTGCTCTTTTTTGTGTGATTACTTCGTTCTTAACTTCGCTGGATATGGGATCATTTTGGGCACGGATTGGCTCAAGAGGTATGCGGCAAGGGTGAATTGCGAGAAGCTATAGGTGAGGGTCGGGGATATGGAAGGGCGAAAGGTTTTGATTAGATGTAAGCGCGAAGATGGGGTCTTCGTGAGTTATCTATATTCGCTTGGGATTCCACAAGAAGACCTATCATCAGTGCTGATCGCTAATAAGTATGTAAATGTCTTTAACGAGGTCAAAGGATTTCCGCCGCATTGTGAGATCGAGTTTAGGATCTATTTGGTCAAGGGTGCCAGACCAATCGTTATGCCACTTAGGTAGATAGCGCCTAAGGAACAGCGAGAGTTGGAGGTGCAAGTTAGAGACCTTTTGGGAAAAGGATTCATTCGAAGGAGTGTATCCAAATGGGGTGCACCAGTCGTATTTGCGACCAAGGTGGATGGCTCGTTAAGATTGTGTGTAGACTATCGTGGGCTGAACAAGGTGACAAAGAAGAATAAGTATCCGTTGCCAAGGATAGATGACTTGTTCGAGCAGCTTCACGAAGCTAAAGTGCTTTCTCATATGGATTTGGCAACGGGATTTCACCAGTTGAGGGTGGCTAAGGATAGTGTGCCAAAGACTGCTTTTAGAACACCGTCTGGTTTCTTCGAATGGTTGGTGATGCCATTCGGGTTGACTAACGCGCCAGCGTATTTTGTGGATCTTATGAATAGAGTATCCAGAGACCAGTTGAATGAGTGTGTGCTTGTGTTCATGGATGATATTCTGGTTTATTCTAGAAATGAGGAAGAACATAAGACGCACTTGAGAGTTGTGTTAGAGATCTTGTGAAAGCATTAGCTGAGAGCTAAGTATTCCAAGTGTCACTTCTGGAAGAATGAAGTGAGGTTCTTAGGTCATGTTGTTTCTGGAAATGGGATAGCGGTTGACCCTGCTAAAGTGGCAGCAATCTAGGACTGGGATAGACCTAAGAGTGCGACGGATGTTCGGAGTTTCCTTGGGTTGGCAGGATATTACCGACGGTTTACGAAGGATTTCTCCAAGGTAGTTGCACCATTGACGGGATTGACGAAGAAGAACCAAGTGTTCACATGGATGCAAAGTGTGAACAAGCGTTTGGAATCCTGAAGGAAAGATTGACGAGTGCACATGTGTTGAGCATTCCAAGTGGGAATGAAGAGATGGTGGTATATACCTATGCATGTGGTACTGGATTTAGAGCAGTACTAATGCAGAAGGATAAAGTTGTGGCCTACGCGAGTCAACAGCTAAAGCCGCCTGAGAAGAGTTACCCGACTCATGATTTGGAGTTGGCGGAAATTGTGTTTGATTTGAAGATATGGAGACATTACCTGTTGGGGGTTCAATTCGAGTTGTTTACCGATCACAAGTCGTTGAAGTATCTTTTCTTGTAAAGGGCATTTAATCTTCGGCAGCAGAGATGGTTAGAGTTTCTGGCGTCATATGATTTTGGCATAGCCTGTACTCCGGAAAAGGGTAACGCAGTTGAAGATGCGTTGAGTCGAAGACACGCAAGTTTGAGAGCGATGTTTTTGGAATGGAAGAGCCTCGAGTACTTGGCAAGGTTCGATTTCAATCCAAGGTGTGAGTTGGAACCTGAAATGTTGGCAAGCTTGTCGATAAGACCTACTCTTATCGAAAGGATTGGCGAGAGTCAAAAGAAAGATGCGAAGCTCGTCAAGTTCATTCAGAAACTAGAACTAGAAGATAAAGAGTTCAAGGTCGATCGAGAAGATTGGCTTCTAAAGAAAGGGCGATTAGTTGTTCCTGATATCAAAAGATTGAGGGATGAGGTTCTGAGAGAATGTCATCACTCGAAGCTGATGATTCATCCTAGTGGTAATAAAATGTATCAGGATATGAAGAGAGTCTATTACTGGGAAGGGACGAAGTGAGAAATTGGGAAGTTCATTTCCAAGAGTATGAATTGTTAGTTGGTGAAAGCTAAACAGAAGAAGCCGAGTGGTTTGCTTCAGCCATTGGAAGTTCCTACATGGAAGTGGGAGCAAGTATAGATGGATTTTATCGATGAACTACCTAGAACCAAGGCAGGAAACGAAGGGATTTGGGTCATCGTGGATCGTTTGACCAAAAGTGCGAGATTCATTCCTGTCAAGTCGACCAGGATGGCATCAAAATTGACTGAACTTTATGTGAAATGGATGGTTCGATTCCATGGTGTCCCAAAGAATATAGTAAGTGACCGAGATTCATTATTCATGAGTGGATTTTGGAAAAGTTTGCAAGAAGATTTGGGAACCGAGTTGTGCTTAAGTACGGCTTACCATCCCGAAACTGATGGTCAGACTAAGAGAGTCAATCGAGTTTTAGAAGATCTCCTGAGGGCTTGTGTGTTAGACTTCGGAGGATCATGGGAAGACCATCTACATCTAGTTGAGTTTGCGTATAATAACAGCTAACAGTCAAACATTGCGATGGCACCATACGAGGCGTTGTATGGAAGACCGTGTAATTCTCCAGCGTGTTGGTTAGAAACTGGAGATAAGTTGGTACTTGGGCCTGAGATGATTAGAGAAACCTCGGATTGTATCGAAATTGTTCGGCAACGAATGAAAGCGGCTCAAGATCGTCAGAACAGTTATGCCAACAAGCGTCGTAAGGACTTGGAATTTGACGTGGGCGATATGGTTTTCATGAAAGCTTCACCATTGAAGAACATGGTTAGATTTGGTAAGAAAGGAAAGTTAGCTCCAAGGTTTGTTGGACCATTTCTGATAGTCGAGCGAATTGGAAAGCTCGCATATAGATTAGAGTCACCCGAGAAGATGTCGAGTGTGCATAATGTTTTCCATGTGTCGTTTCTACGGAAAATCGTGCATAATTCGAATGTGGTGGTATCTCCAGAGCAGTATGAAGACTTAGAAGTAGAGATCGCAGTTCCGTAATCTCGTAAGCCACTTCGTGTTATGGGAAATGACACGAAACAACTTAGGAGGAAGACGGTTAAGCTAGTCAAGGTACAATGGAGTGAGGATGGAGACGATCGTACCTGGGAGACGGAAGAGAGCATGAGAGCGACTCATCCAGAACTCTTCGTCGGTAGGACCCTTTGATATCGTATCTTCGTGATATCATTGTATCTTGTTGTTGTTTGTTAGAATTCTGCATGCTAGGATAAGGCTGTGGATGCATGGCTTGATGGTTGCTAGTTTGGACGATAGAATTGGCTTCTCATGGATGATAGGCATGTGCAATCGTTGTGATTACTTGAGTTTATTTGGAATTTCGAGGGCGAAATTCTTAAGGGGGAGAGAATATAACAGCCCGCATTTTACGTATCGAAGGATCGTAAATTATTTTTATTTCATTCTCTGAGGGTTGGATCATTCTCATCTTTTAATATGTTTCTTATGGTGATGTGAGACATGTCCATAATTTTTAGCAATTTTGTTTGTGACCATTTTACCCCTGTCAGTCTTGTATAGGGCATAACTTTTGACTCATGTCAAATTAGAGGGTGAGACCTGTTCCATAAGAAAGGAATTGATGATTGCCTTTCCGTAGAGTGGTTACATTAATGATTTAGCTCAATGGTTTGGGAGAAATCGCTGTTTTAAGGATTTTCAGTTGGCTATTCAGGTTTTGGAGCCTTAGTGGAATGCTATAAATAGGGGGTGAGAGAGAAGGGAAAAAGTTTACTTTCCCATTCGCTCATTTGAAGGCATTGATCTCCTTCTTCCTCTAACACCTTTCCACCATTAAAAATCCAAATCTAAGGAGGGAAATCGAAGATCTTAACCATTCGAGGTTAGATCTACATCGTTTCAAGGGAAAATTCATCAGATCAAGGAGTTTGGTTCGAAGTATTCGCTGTTCGGATTCTTATTTCTACCATTTTAGCTTGTTTTGGCAAATTGGTGAGTGATTTACATCTCTCACATGAATGCAATGAAGTATATGAGTGTTTGTGCATGTTTCTCATCAAATTGGAATGTTTTACCATAGATTTACACCATTACAAGTTGGATTGAGTAGGTTTCGTCGGATTCTTCATTTGGCGAAATTTTGGTCGAAATCGGAGTTGAATTGCAATATTCAGAAGTTGGATCGAATAATAGTTGGATTGAACCATAGTTTTATCGGACCAAAGTTGGATCGGGCAGAAGTTGGATCGGACCAAAGTTGGATCGGACCATAGTTGGCTCGGGCCAGAATTGGCTCGGCCAGAATTGGCTCGACCAGAGTTGGCTCGGCCAGGATTGGATCGGCCAGAAAATTGGCTAGAGAATTGACTCGGCCAGAGAATTGGCTCGGCTAGAATTGGATCGGCCAGATTGGCTCGGACTAAAGTGACTCGGACACTTCCGGTTGTTATTTGACTTCAAAGTAAATTCAATTGGGAAGTTAGGAAGTGCTGAAATAATGATATGGATTGCTTTGAACCTTATAAAGATGTTGGTTGGTTCAACGATGATGGTGGCTTCGACGAGATTTCAGAAGGGGATGTTCGAAGTGTTGGAGTGTTCGTTGGTCGGGGAGATGCAACGAATGTAGATTCAACTCAAAGGTCGTGAGCTGGTGGATAATGGTTACTTGAGAAGGTTGCTCGAGCTATGAAAAGTCGTCAAGATGGATGACTAGAGATGAGAAGGCTGAGAGATTATCGTTGTCATAAGTTCTAGTACCCTGGGTCTTAGGGAAAGGCCTAGTTGTCAAGGTTGGACATATGGAGTTTATGCTAGAAATGAGGTTACTATTAGCCCTTGACATATGGCAAGGTTGGTCGTCATACGAATAATAATGGTTTCAAAGCAGGATTGGCGGTGATAGCCAGAGTCAGTCATGGATGATTGGTTGTTCTGTTTGTACTATCTAACATAGATTATCCAAAGTCGAGCGAGATGTTCTTTGAGTGCTTAACTGATATTGGTTTAGGCCTCTGGGGAGAGTACTTGGGGGATGTTAAACTCGATTAGGGTTATCTGTGTGAGACTTATATAATCTGGATGTTATGAGTGTTTTCCATGATTGAATGGGTGTTCTGATTTCCATGGATGAATGGTTGAATTGTATATTGTAAAGGTTATCACTGTCTGATGTGGGGAAGATAAGGCTGAGTTCTTCTCTGGTGTCGTGGGTAGATTAGTATGTTTATCTATCCCTTCTCATACACATTATTGTTGAAGTTTGTTAGTTGTTTTATCGCTCCCTAAGACTGTTAACTGACTCAAGGTTTTACGTTTCCTCTTATTACCTTGGGTTGTTCATCTGGTTGTGGATGGGCAGACTAAGTAACAGGCAACAAGTAATGCTTTAGTGAGGACGACGATGCTGATCGATGGCGAGTAGGAGGCTCACGTACTAGTTTTACTACTATCTAATAATTGGATTTCCGCTGTTTGCTTTTCTGAGTGATGTAGTGAGGCAACTTTGTACAAACACTATTTCCAAGTTGTGGATATTACTTTCTGCTTATATAAAAGTCTAGTGTTTCTGCTTCACTATTACTACCTATTGTATATGTTCTATTATATTTTATCATTGCGCTGTGAGTTTACGACAGGTTCCGCTTGTGTTTACCTACTCTGGTGATCATCCACGACTGCCTGGCACACCCTTCAATGCAATATTCCTCTTGTATAGTGCAGGGGTTATGGGCAGTCGTCACATCTACAATCCCTTTCATACCATCATCACATAATTCGTTATTTGATTTCCTAGTTATAATAACATGTTTTGCTTAATATATAATTAAGTATATTTTATCTTAATCCGCATTTATTATTAAATATAACCTATTTCATTCCCTAATTTACATCATTCTTTCTTATCTAATCATAATTTCATCTTCTATTGTCACTTCAACTTGTTGTTGTTTACTTATTAACTTATTTCCCTTAATTAAGGTTTATTAATAAGTTTCCTTTTTATTTATTATAACTTATGTTAAATTTCCACTTGTCCCTATGACAAGCCTACCTATTATATAGCATTCTAATTAATGTAATTAATTATAATAGGTTATTATCATTCCCCGTTCATTCCAATTATTTTACTGTTGTAACTTTCATTCAATTCCATTTATCACAACTTATGCCTTTTATTTCTTTCTTTTTATTTACAAATATTTATATATATGTTTATGCACCAGACCTCTCACATTAAGCCGACCGCTTGTGTATGTTGGATTTGTCAGGCGTTCTGGGCATGCTTCTACCACAAGTTGGATTTAGCCTCGTGTCTTAGCACTGTTACATGTATATTTACGCACTAGACCCTTACATTAAATTAACAACTTGTGAATGTTGGAATTGCCAGGCGGTTCTGGGCAGATTTCTACCACAAGCTGAATTTAATTTTGTGTCTAAGTACGGTTACCCTTTCTTAATCACCATAAATTTTCCATATAATTCAGGCATATCCATTCTTCTAAATTTTGATACACCCCATTGTGGGACCAGCGCAAGTATCTACAATCGAGCGGGGCCGTATGACACAAGTAGTAAATGCGTGCGAGTAGGAGCCGATAGATAAAAATGGATTGCTGGGTTTGAACTCATGACGATGGTTGAAATATCTAGTAGGTGCAGAGAATATGGATATGAGTGCGATAGTATGATTAGTTTATCTTACCTTATCCTATGTTACCTTATTTCCTTGTTATTGTCCTGCGTCCAGCTTATTCAAGTCATGGTTCTCTTGCCAGTTTACATGTTGAATAATCACTGGACTTACCAGACTTATGTCTGACACAATTTTCTTTTGCTCTCTTTTCTTCCGTTCCCCCCTCCCCCCCCCCCCCCCCCGGGTAACCAGGGAGGGAATACCTCAGCTTAATTTGGACCGTTCATCTTTCCAAGCTTGAAGACTCTGTGATGTGCAGCTTGGAACCTCTTATCTTTGGCTATGGCTTTGGACACACTACTACTTGGGGATTTATGCAGTTTTATTTTGTTTTATGCTTCTTTATGTTATAATCAAAACAGAGATTTTGATGTAATGATTTGGAAGTTGTTTTGAGAGAGTTTGTTGTAATGTTTTTGTTTTGAACTACGTATGAAATAAATTTAGCTTTTCCACTACTTATATATGTCTGTCTTATAAATTATCTGTGTCTTTTACCTATAATGCTCCACCAAAGTTAAGGCATTCCCTTTGTGAGTGACCTTAATGGAGGTGGGATGTTTCAATTTGATTTTCTGAATATATTTATTTATTTGTTTATTCATACTGAACCTTATGTGTATACAAACTTCTAAAGCTCATAACTTCTTCACACGTTATCCTTTTTACGTAAATTCAAAGTATATCCGAACCAGAATTAACAGACGAACACAACGGTGTGGTCTGTTTTACCTAGTTCTCTTTATTAATTTAGTTATTCCCATTTTATTATTTTTAGTTTAAAAATGTGGGGTGTTACACTCGAGGACCCAGGTTTCCAAGTCGCATTACGATCGTTTCTCAAGGGGTGATCATTCCTTGAAGGAGGTTGGTTAGCGATAGCAGAAACTTTTGCTTTTCCAGAATAGGACGGCTTCTCGTCCTTGACAGCATTAACATCAAGGAGCCTTTTGTTGTCAATCTTTGCATCCTCTTCCCGAAGGAATCTTTCAGTCTTAAAATAAAATTCTCCGAGACCTCACGGTGGGTCCTAGTGTAGAGAAATCTTGAAGTCAAATTTATTCAGAACTCCAGATACCGCGGTTATTAAAACTGTGGAAGTATCAGGACTGTCGACCGAAGCGACCACAACGTTGAATTGTTTCAAGAATTTTCGCAGAGTCTCGCCGGATTTTTGTCTAATTCCATTGAGAGTCATGATGCTTTTCGGACGAGCGATGTTGACTCTAAACTGTTCCAGAAATCTAGTAATCAAAAAATTCCAAGAAGTAATGGTGTTTGCCTCTAACTGCTTGAACCACATTGCAGGTAAATCTTTTAAGTAGAGCAAAAAGCACTTTTCCATGACAATAGCTAAAGTAGAGGGGACTTCCATATGATGAATATATCTTATTAAGTGAGTGATCCGGTCCTTGCGGTCGTCATATGGTCCCAACATCGATGACTTGAAATCCGGTGGGTTACGAGAGTTCTTGATATCCAGAGAGAGCGAACTACGAGTTATGCAATCCACGTCAAATGAAGAGGCACCGCCTCGAGTGTATCGACGGATGACATCCGCGATCTGCGAGCTATTACTGAAAGCAAGCAACTGTTTAAGGTTATCCAAAGCGACACTGGTGCCCCTAGCGTTTAAGATCAAGTTAGGAATGGACTGTTGAGAAAGAAGAATATTTGGTTGATTTCCAACCTGAGCGGCCACATTGGACACATTCCTGACTCATGGGATCATGGGAGCACTACCATCCAAAGCTGCATGCACCGACGCTTGAGCAACATTACGAACTATGGAGACTGCAACCTCACCACCAAAGCGTCACAGGCTGGAGTGATGTCGAGATTAGGGGTTCCTCCGAGTGTAGCGGGACCGACACCGTTCCGAGGAGCGGCGTCGGTCGGTTGATTAGTTTACGGGGTTGCCCCCAAGTCCCGAGACATAGGTGGAGGAACTTGGTAATAGTTCCAACAATATCTGCATGGCCATTCGACCTTGAAGTACTTCTTATCTTGTCCTCAATCTCAAGCAAGAAAGGTATTGAAGGCATCTTCCTATCGCTTAAGTCGAACGTTCAAATTCATAGCCAAGTTTTTAATCATTCCATTGACTAGCGTCAAGCTTTTTATGCTTAATCATAATGAAAAGCGAGTAACTGAGTCGAAGTAGAAAACTAAAACAAAGTTCGAAATTCGAAGACAAATCCAAGAATGTAATTGGAAGTAGAGGTCAAAGTTGTGCATCCCCTTCCTGGCGCGCCATAATGTTGATGTTAAAAATAGTCGTAGACTCAACGCACGCCAACACCCGAGGTGTATGTATTATATGAGCACAACAGTATCCAAAGTAAAGTAATGCGGGGTATACACAACTTTTTATAGTGGTCCGGCACTAATGCCTACGTTCACTTCATAGCACTCATTCATCGTAGATATGTTTATTATAATGTTGCACAAGTTTGAACAATATTTTGTACAAAGTGTTACAATAAAACAACAAAATATTTGTTAATTCTAAACTTTGACCAAAATGTCTTTCTTCTTCTTTGTTGGGTAAAAAATATGTTGACTTGATTAACTATGTCCAAAAAGTAGCTTCAATGTCGAAGAAATCCAAGAAATATCCAAAACAGCCCAAAAGTGGTGTTTTTATGCTTGTAGATGTCCAAAAGTTGATGGAAAATGTATATATAATGCTCTAAAGGTTCATGCCATGTCAAGGGTCATGGGGAAGAAGGTGTCTGCCAATAATGATGCTTGAAAGCTCAAAGAAGTCCAAAATACAAAGTGAGAACCAACCCCTTTGAATGACAAGAAAGGGGCTACTTATAAGTGAGTTTGTAGTGGACTAGGTGAGAAATGAGACCCACATAGTAGATTTCGTATCCCTGAAGGGCACGAAATTCCGATCCCAAAATCGAAGTTAAGACATCAGCGCTTTATCAAAATTTCATTTCCCTGCCTTTGAAAAACTCGAATTCCTTGAAAACCGCGAAAATCATGTGTTGACCATGTCAAAAATAGTGATCCGCATGAGTTCTGGGATGTGCCAAAATGATCTCCATTTTCTGGAACTTGGCCATTCAGGGATTTTCGTATCCCTCAAAACTGTTGAAAACACGAGAGGATCACATTAAAATGGGTAATCCCACGTGTTCACCCTTTGTCAGATTTGTTTGGCACTTTACAAAGCCGGTTTGAATCCCTGTGCCGAGCCAAAAATTCAACTCCTTGTTGAAAACACGAGAGGATCACATTAAAATGGGTGATCCCACATGTTCACCCTTTGTCAGATTTGTTTGGTACTTTACAAAGCCAGTTTGAATCTCTGTGCCGAGCCAAAAATTCGACTCCCTCCGATCTGATGTGCGCACGAGAAAATGTTCGGATCCCTCAGTGCACTCCAGCTATTTTCGAATCCCAAACTTCAGATCCGATCCATTGCTAAAATTCGAACCCTTCTACCGAACTTCGAATCCCCTTGTGCGACTCAAGATTTTACTAGTCGAAGCCGAGCGCGAGCCATTATTTCAAATATCATTGAGGGATTCGAAATTTCCATTGTGATCTGGCATTTGCAAAGCCAAGTTTCTAGTGCCGAATTTTGTGAGTGATCCATCATATGCGAGACGTGATTTTTTTTCCTGATCCATCATGTTCTCCATGCACTTTCCAACGTACCAAATTGCCAGAGTGATCTGGCAAGAATGCATACGTGATTTTTGAGTGATCCACCACATTTTCCATCGTACCAAACGCCATATTTGAGACTTTTACCAGATTGATCGACCAAGGTGAAACACGTCATTTCTCATGATTTTCACGCGCTGATTAGCTATTTTCGAGCATGCGACCCTATTTTTGCCAAATCCATATATTTTTACGCGATGAGTTCTGCCACATCATCGAACTTATGCGCTCGACCATTTTGAGCTGATCGGACAGTGTCGATCATGTATTTTCACCATGTCGGCTTTTTCGAGTCCGTCGACGATGATTTTATGAATCGACGCCATTTCCAACCCTTTTTCCGAAGACATCGCGACTTCAATTGAATCGGTTTGTGTTTTCTAACGATATTCTTGACGTATGACAGCTTCGACTAGAAAACGTGTCAACAATTGGTAGTTTTACTTTTCTTCTCCTTAAACGGTAACAGAAAGTTCATCAAAAATGACATGTCTGGATATAAATACCCTAGCATTGATGTTAAGACATTTATAACCCTTGGTATTACTGGTATAACAATGAATGTACAAGGTGATGATCTAAAATCTAGCTTGTACTACTTGTACATTGTTAGGTAAGGAAAAAATAAACAACCAAATATATTTAAACTTTTGTATTGTACTTTCTTATTAAATAACACTTCATTTGGACATTTATTCTACAATACTTTGGTTGGTAGTTTATTGATAAGAAGCACTATTACGACAAAGACATCAGGCCAAATTTTGAGAGGCATTGATGCCTGTGCAAGCAGGGTAAGTGCAGTTTCAGTAATTTGTCTATGTTTCCTTTCAAGTGCACCATTTTGTTATGATGTGAAAGTTATTTTATATACAATGCTTTTTTGTTGAAAACGGGCTTCAAGAGGTTTAAATACATGTTCCGCCATCAATTTAAATGGTCTTAAGACTGCATCCAACTTGTTTTATTACCATAATATATGAATTGTAGAACTACACTAGTTATTTCAGATTCATTTCTCAAAAAAATTATCCACACAAACCTAGAGTAAGCGTCGATAAAAGATAATTGTAGTTAAAACCATATTCAATATAAATAGTGGATGGGCTCAACAAGTCCACTGCAACTAATTTCAGTCTAATATAAAACTTATATTCAGATTTTTTTTTTCAATAGGAAATTTGTGTCTCTTTCCTAATTGGAAGAATGTGCATACATGGAAATTTGTCGATTTATCAACATGAATTTTATTATTACTCGGAATTCTTTTTACAACATGCATACTTAGTTGATCTAACCTTGCATGCTAGTATTCAAAAAAGTTTATGTTATTCCTTTTCTCAGTAGATATTACCACAAGAATGGTTGTTATCTAATTCTCTTGAGTCGGTAAGTGAGAATTTATACATTACACTAAATTGAGGAATTTGAAATGTAGGCATTTTTAAGTTAGAAACGGCTAGAGTGTGTCTCAAGACTTGATGCAATCTTTCAATTGTAGATGGTTAATTTTCATTCCTTAATTGAATTAGTTTTGATTTTAAATAAAAATCAATTGTAATTTACCTCCATTGCATTCCTCTACTTCATTCATACTTTTCAAACATCTTTTTTTGAAATCTTGAGCTACTAAATTGTTCCCGTTCTTTCGACACTCTAATCCACTCTACTTCGTAATTCCAAAAAAAGACGAGGAACAAATTTTCGTATTGATGGATTTTAGTTTCAACGATTAATGGGCCACGCTACCTTCTTATTGTAACCTTGATAATTTTTTCTTTATAGATCTACGATACTTATATTTCAACGAGTAGGGTTCAATTTCAAAAGTGCATCATTTGTCGACGATTGATTCGACTTTATCTTTAAGTAATTTCTAAATAACTTCAGGATTTTGAATCATCGTCATTAGTCATCACATAGTTGTAATTTTCCATAAACTTTAGGTTATTTTGTTTACTCATTGATAATCCAATCTATCAAAGCCATCCGTGGTTTCAATTTCGAAGTACGATATTGAATATGTAATGCTCTTCTGTTTATGCTTATTGATGGCCAATTTTTGAGAAAAAAGGAATAGGCATGAAGTGAATTTAGTGAATTGAAGTAAAAAAAAAAAGTAGAAGCAAACATATATTTTCAACGAACGTAAAAACAATTGAGTTTTTTACAGTGAAGGTATGAAGCGTTGAAGATATATTTTATTTATTCAAGTGCATGTTTTATCCTCCAAATGTAATAAACAACAGAAATTAGCTAGTGATTAAGACAATTTAATCAACTTTAATCTTTATCTTTAGGATACATATAACAGTTGTGAAGGAAGAAGTCATTGATCTTCACCTTAAAAAGAGAAAATTAGGTCTTCTTTTTCTGAGTTTCATGTGCTTCGTGTTGAGGTCCAAGTTTGCTTGCCAAAGGATTAATAGTGAATGATTCTGTTGCCTACTTAATTATAGAGGACATCAAAGAAATGCTTACCATATAATGCAGTCACTGCCATGTCAATTTGTTTCCCCAGTAAAACAATATTCAAATATTTGATCAACTTTCAGTAGCTCAAATATTAAAACAATTAGATATCAAGACAATACTAGTTGTGATGTTTTATGGTCATCTTATTCCATTATACGCACACTAACATGATGTGAAAGATAGTGCACCTTCAAATGACCTTTTGGTTATCAACAATTTGATAGAAAATGGAATTGAGATGAAACAACAATTTATTATTGAAGAATTGTAATACAAGATGACAGAAAATGTATAGATGAGTCCTCTATTTATAATACAAAAAATAAATGTGAATTGCTTGAATAGTGGGCATGTGACCGTTGCTTTGCTATATGCGGGAGTGCATGGTTGGATATGGATACAACACCATATACGAAAATGTATAGCTGGATATGGATATAATACCATATACGAAAACTTCCCCTGAAGCGACCCGAAACTTCCCCGGTCTCCGAAGAGATGAGAAAGAACGAATTACTGTGAGGACAAGACAAAATAGAACGCAGACGGAAGAACATTTCATTGTTATTACAACAATTCCATCAGATACAAGAATATACAGAGTATAATTGAATAAATTACATTTGATAAATATCAGAGATTACAATAAATTACATTGCAGCGGAAAATAATACAAAGCACAACTGAAGGTGATATACGGATACAGAGCTTTCCGGATATCATTCCAGCTGTAAACCAGGATCCTGTGAATATAAATCTGCAAAACCAAAACTACTAGCTGCCCGTGCGGAAAATAGGGGCACCCAGAGTTTAGGTTAAAACAATAAACTCCAGGTCAGTCATGTGATTGGTGTGAGAACTAAAACAGTTATTTAAAGCTTTATTTTGAAAGAGGGTAATTCAAGGGACCACGCCGTATAACACGGAACGGGTTTCCTCCCAAGAATACCAGTGCATAGAATAAACAACGCAATGCTTTTTCGAAAAATGAAGCTGTTATAAGACCCAGGTCCCATCACACAATGCAACGCAAGCCGGAGGATAGGGTTTTACCTTATAACAGCCAAACATGCTTGATACGTTTAAAACAAATCATTTGATACTATAATAAGTGTATAGTGTCAAAACATTTCAATCATAAATATCAATCATAGACGGCATGAGTGCCCCATCCCACTATGTCGCCATACTAGGCTCTACAAATAAAACCGAAATACACGTATTGGAAATTGGATTTCCGTCATGAGTCGAGGCAAGAGGCAAGCTCCTCTCCGCGTTCGAGACACTCTAGCAAATGCCTCGGGGCTACACACTCTGGGCAACCCCTGGATGCTTCAGGGCCGGTCCTCACTTACGTTAGAGGATTATTTATTCCTGAACACACGTTTCCCGGTCCTTACAGACCTATAATCGAGGCGCCTCATCCAACAACCACAAAGGTGAAAAGTATATATATGTCAGGGCTGGTAAGTCACTGACACCACCAAAGCTAGAAAGAAACGTCGTGCTCTCCCTGCAGTCCGTATCCCGTTTTTAACTCATACCGAGGTGTGAGGCTCGCGAATTCACGCTATACACAAAGCTACGCCACTAAGGCCGTGCTTTGATCATCAACCACAAGACTTTGCTTTTCAACAGAAGCCTTGATCTATGCAACTCAGTATGCCACACAGGCAATTTATGCCATGCGATTGATATCTATCGATATATAACCTCTAAGCTCGTACGTCTCAGAGAAGGGCGTTAAGCAAGAGAATAAATTCTCCGCCGCCAAACAGATGTATATTTAATAGAAATCAATCAACACAGAATAAAATCCAGTGTCAGACACACAATCCATTTACAAGCCCGTTCTTGGTCTGAACGAAACCGGAGGCACTTTCCTCGCATATCCATCCATCTCCAAGTACGTCTGGACGACCACCAACTATTTCCATCCTCTTGGGTGTACTGCCCAATCAGGATCGTCAGTAGTTATCCAAACGATGTGAAGACTTCCGGTCTTCGACCACCGTCTTCGTCTTCGACTTATCGTCGAATCGGTTATTCAGAATGGGTATGAACCCGGCCTTTCCGAACAACCCGCGTATATTAAAAACAAATGTTACATAAACACAACATACGCCTCATTCCAATTCATTAGTCACTAACCGCAAATTAGCAAGAGAACAATTTCCCAAACATTAACCCCGAAGGCCGAAACCAACATCAGATCAATACCCAGGAAACCATTCTTCTTAACCAACCTACAGCTAGTTTCTAAATTCCACATTCTTAGGGAAAGGTTCCCATTAATTTTATCCAAGATAAATTCTTTAAAATTTATCCTGTAATCTTCCTTTGGATGTCATTTAAAACCAAATTATGGTTTTTCCAACTAGTCGAGATTAGCGAACCACACCGAAGTAATTATTTATTTTATTTCCCAATCCCAACCTATTCATCCCATGAAGCAAAACTGGTAATACTCCATATCTAACACCACGGTGTTATCGGTAAAATTAATTACCATTTCACGTTCAAATCTAATTAAAGATTTAACTATCGCTTTGGAGCAAAACTGGTGATACTCCATTCTCGCTCAATTTCTAAATTTGATAATTTAGATTATCAATTCACATTTCAATCTAATTGCAGATTCATTAAAACTCCTTTTACTGAGTTAAAGAACTAGGTGTTATTTAAAACACAGTTCACGACAAACCCAAATCACATTCTATTTATTATCGGGTTAAAGAACTAGTGTTATTTAAAACACCATTCACGATAAACCCATTTCAAATCCATTTAAATATATTAGAAATTCTGATTATTTAAAACCCCTTTTTAAATCTAATTTATTTATTTAAAAATAATTGGGTTTTAAATTTAGTTCAAAACTAGTTCATTTCGATAAAAATCTATTTTTATCATTTCAAATATGGGGTTTTTCACCCCAAATTTTCCCAAATCATTTCTTATGATTTTACACAAATTATTTATATTTTTAATAATTTTATCAAGGCCCGTACAGTCGATTTCCAACAATGGCCATCGAACTGCACTTACAGCGACCTTTTTCAAATTTGATTTGGACGTATCTCCAAATCCAACCGTTAGATTTCAAATTTCTAATATTCGTTAGAAATCTCTTTTCGATACGAACCCAACGGTTCCGGTTTTAGGAGGATCCGACGGTCGGATCTACCGTAATGTCCGTTTGAAATAAATGGTCGAAATTCATGAACTGCCGTGGCGCGGCGCATTCTATTCAGGCCATTATATTATATATATATATAATATATAATATATATCTCGTCGATTTCTATTTAAAACGAATTATATAAATAGTTTTAAATTCGTTTCAAAAGAAATTCCAACTTCCATTTCAATTCGAATCAAAATTGAATTCTTCTTTATAAATTCGCTTTAAAATTCATTTCTATTCAATTCAAATTTCAATTAAATTTGAATTCATTTCAACTCGCTTTCAATTCAATTTGAATTCATTTTCAATTCAATTCAATTCAAATTGGTTTTATATTCGATTCAAATTTATTTTCTATTCAAATCAAATTCGTTTCGTTTTCTATTTGAATCAAATTCATTATATTTTCAATTGAAATCAAATTGGTTTTCTATTCCATTCAATTCGAAATCATTTTATATTCAATACAAATCGAAATCGTTATATATTCAATTCATTTCGAAATCGTTATATATTCAATTCATTTCGTTTTTTATTTGAATCAAATTCATTATATATTCAGTTGATTTCGAATTCGTTTTATATTCAATTCGAATTCAATTTCTTATATATTCAATTCGAATTCGTTTTCTATTTAATTTATTTCAAATTTCACCTCAAAATATTCGATTTCGAAATTACTTTTCAACATCATTTTAAAATGATTAAGATCGATATAAATATCGTTCACGTCAAAATGGCGTCAATCTAATCAACACGGCTTCATATATTTCTATTTTCAAATATTCTATTTCAAATATTTCCTATTATCAAAATATTTGCTATTATCAAAATATTTAGTTCAACACATGACTAATCTCAACGGATGAGTACAGTCAACACATGAACCTTTATTTTATATTGATAAAGAAGTGAATTTTATTATTAAAATATTTTTTTCAACACATGACTAATCTCACGAATGAGTACAGTCAACACATGAACCTTATATTATATTGATGAAGATGTCATTTTTATTATAAAAATATTTCGTTCAACACATGACTAATCTCAACGGATGAGTACAGTCAACACATGAACCTTTATTTTATATTGATAAAGAAGTAAATTTTATTATTAAAATATTCGTTCAACACATGACTAATCTCAACGGATGAGTACAGTCAACACATGAACCTTTATTTTATATTGATAAAGAAGTAAATTTTATTATTAAAATATTCGTTCAACACATGACTAATCTCAACGGATGAGTACAGTCAACACATGAACCTTTATTTTATAATATTCTTTATTTTCTAAATTGGAATGAGGCCCAATCAATTACCGTATAAAGTTAATTATATGGATTTTCATACAACACATGTATATAATAGCATTGAAAAATAATCAACCATCAACCAAAGTGCACTACACTGTATAAGCATCAAATATAGATACCTAACGCTTATAACAGCCTGTCAATCAATTGATCGACATATTGAATTAATCAGGATGAGTGAACTTCATATTTCATCCCAACACCCGTGTGGGGTTTCAAACAATCAAACACAGATTTTAATTGTGCAGTTGGGCGATGTGTAAAATTTATCGACCCAATCCATGTCATTCAAATAGGTGTACATAAACAAACCGTCCGGTTTGTAAATGAATATTTATTTTATTCACTTTCACTATATTCATATTCACGTTAAAAATTATATTTTTAACGATAAAACATTTTATTTTAACATATGAATTTCTATTCAGTTCATTCTTTAAATAAAATGATATTTTTATTTTTTCTAACTTATTTTAGAAAATTTCGGCGGCATAACGGCACGATACTAGAAACGGGACGAGGCCTAGCCTTATCCCCGGTCTAGTGAAGGCCCACGCCATTCACACATCAATCAAATCCATTCATTTCACCAAACAATTCAATTTCAATCAAATAATCTAACCAATTTTTGCAATCAAACAAACAAGTCCATGGTCTGTGGACGGTTGTGTCGGGTGCTACTAAACACCGTCTGCATCCTAGTATATATATATAACTAGAAAAATAAATTGAAAGGTGAGAAATTCTCACATTTTGCTATCCAATCATCTTGACTCTTCTTTGATAGAAATCTTCATCGTTATCGCATTCTTGTCATCTTCGTTGCTGTAGCCACTACATATATAAAAATCACATTTTTATTTGTTGATGCCTTTAAAATAAAAATCACATTTTATTTGTTCACTTTCAATTTAAAAATCATATTTTTATAATTGCTTCATACCTTTTAAAAATTGAATTTTTACTTCGTTATACTTTATATAAAAATCAAAATTTTACTATGTTATTCAATATATAAAAATCGACTTTTTATTACTATGTTATATAGATAAAAATTATATTTTTATCACGCTATTTTCCATATAAAGATTTTGCCTTTATAAAAACATAGACTTCGCCCTTATGAAAATATAGATTTTATTTTCATTTCATCACTATAAAAATTACCTCTTTATTTCAACATATATATCATAAAAATCAGATTTTTATTTTGCCACATATAAAAAGATGGTATCTTCACATTCTATATCTCATAAAGATTATATTTTTATAGTTCCTACTATGCAAAGATTATATTTTTATTTTTCTACAATATAAAAGATTATATTTTTACTACTTTAAAAATATAAAAATCATATTTTTAATTCTTTTCCTTATGTAAAAATCATATTTTTATAATTCAAAATATAATCTTTTCAATCTAAAAACAAATCTTTATATATATACTTTATTTTCAGCCTTTATAAATGCTAATTCATACACACAAAAACTGATTTTATAAATAAAAATATAATTAAAAACTTACAGTGAGTTGCAGAGAGAAGGGGGGTTTGCATCGTCGATCGGGAGGGGGTCTTCGGTCGATGGCGCGACGCGGGGCAGAGGAGGGGGAAGGCGGCGGCTCCTGGTGCCAGGCGGAGGCGGATCGAAAAAAAGGGGGGGTTCGAATCGCAAGGCCGGGGTTTCGGGGGAAAGGGGGTCGGCGTCGGTCGAAGGGAGGGGAGGGGGTTGCGCGCTTGGAGGTTGCGATGGGGGGGTTCGACGGTCGACGTGGCGGTGGGCTGCTGCGTTCCTCCGTCCGTTCTCTTTTTCTATTATTATTATTATTTAATTTATTTATTTTTCGCCAAAAAGTAACTTTTCCTATCGACTTCAGAATCGAACCCACCGCCTGTCGTCCATTCGTTTTACCCCCATTCCGAACATAATGGGATATGTATCGTAGGTTGATTCGGACGTTAAGATCAGTTTCCGTTGAATTTACATTTAAATCACTATATTGAATTTTAAACGTACATTTCAAATTACCGGGGTTACATACTAACTCTGAAAATTCTCGAAAAATATTTTCTAGCTTTGTATTGACGATACGGTCCTAACAAAACTAGTTTCGTCGAAATCCGAGGTCATTTGCAAAATGTCCATTTTTAAGGGCCTGAATTCCATAGCGACTATTCAGAATTTTCAACTGGACATATCTTTTGATTCCCGCTATGAAATTTCGATTTGTTCGATTCGTTGGAAAGATATCATCATTTAGATCCTAATGTTTTTGGTTTCACTAAAATCCGGATTGTTTTGCACCCGGTATGTTCAATTGAAGTTTGAAATCGAATTATCGAACTACCGCGCCATTTTCAATTCTATTTATATTTATATATAAATATTTATATTCTAACGACGACGTATATAATATATACGTCGAATTATATTTAAAATAAATTTTCTCGTCGATATTATTTAAAATAATTCATTTTAAATATTCAAAATTCGCTAAAATTGACAAAATAAAAATTTTAAACTGGCCCAGATTTTCCGGGTTATTACAATCTCCCCCACTTAAAACTTTTCGTCCCCGAAAAGGAACAAAGTCGAAAGTGGTTTGATCAATTAACTCTATGTTCGATCTGGCTTCCATTCTCCAACTTTTCAGTTTCTGAAAATTTTCAAATTTTCAAAAATTTGGCTAACACCCTAAATTTTCGAAAAATTTTGCCATAACCTCCCCTGCACCGGGAGCATCGGGGAATTTCAAATAGCTTCCCCGGTCCTTCTAATCTCAAAAAGGAAAAGAAAAAGCCAAGCGGCTAGCCAATAGGCTCATAAAATCATCATCACCCAAACAAAACAGTAAATTATGTAGTAAACATGTACCTATTTGTCGGGCAAACAAATTTTATTCTTCGGCTCTAGCCTCCTTGCTATGACCTGTTCAATGTAAGTATATGTATATGCAAGCAAATGCGACCAATTTTCAATACAGTTCAATATTTGGTTCAATTAGGCATAAATGGTTCAAAATTATCAAACAAATAAACAAACAACACAAACATCAATCAATTAGTGAATTAGAGTTTCAAATTCATAACTTGATATATATACAAAAAATCATGTTTTTGATGCCAATTCACAACAATGTGTTCTAGCTATATTAGTTTTGGTTCTCACACCAGTCCAATGGAAATATATAGATATCACACCTTCGCCACTCGAAAGTAAATACTGGTGATGGTATACTTCATCATCAGGACCATGTCCGGGCGACTAGAGTGTGACTCTATATCTATCTAATATATTAAAACTTCGAATATACGTTCATGACGCGTATATGCAAAACCTTTATATACTAGATTGTCCATATTCAAAATAAATAAATAATCAAATACGTTTTTAAAATGGTTTAAATTTCAAAACAAAATTGTTTTCATTTGAAAAATATACTCTTCACACTCGTTCTAGGATACTACTGATCCTATCTCTAACGAGTCATTCTAACTGGATATTACTAATCCAATATCTGATGAATTCTTTCATATGGTTCTAATGTGTCTTGTTCTCGAGCTCTGTAAACCAAAGCTCTGATACCAAATGAAGCGACCCGAAACTTCCCCGGTCTCCGAAGAGATGAGAAAGAACGAATTACTGTGAGGACAAGACAAAATAGAACGCAGACGGAAGAACATTTCATTGTTATTACAACAATTCCATCAGATACAAGAATATACAGAGTATAATTGAATAAATTACATTTGATAAATATCAGAGATTACAATAAATTACATTGCAGCGGAAAATAATACAAAGCACAACTGAAGGTGATATACGGATACAGAGCTTTCCGGATATCATTCCAGCTGTAAACCAGGATCCTGTGAATATAAATCTGCAAAACCAAAACTACTAGCTGCCCGTGCGGAAAATAGGGGCACCCAGAGTTTAGGTTAAAACAATAAACTCCAGGTCAGTCATGTGACTGGTGTGAGAACTAAAACAGTTATTTAAAGCTTTATTTTAAAAGAGGGTAATTCATGGGACCACGCCGTATAACACGGAACGGGTTTCCTCCCAAGAATACCAATGCATAGAATAAACAACGCAATGCTTTTTCGAAAAATGAAGCTGTTATAAGACCCAGGTCCCATCACACAATGCAACGCAAGCCGGAGGATAGGGTTTTACCTTATAACAGCCAAACATGTTTGATACGTTTAAAACAAATCATTTGATACTATAATAAGTGTATAGTGTCAAAACATTTCAATCATAAATATCAATCATAGACAGCATGAGTGCCCCATCCCACTATGTCGCCATACTAGGCTCTACAAATAAAACCGAAATACACGTATTGGAAATTGGATTTCCGTCATGAGTCGTGGCAAGGGGCAAGCTCCTCTCCGTGTTCGAGACACTCTAGCAAATGCCTCGGGGCTACACACTCTGGGCAACCCCTGGATGCTTCAGGGCCGGTCCTCACTTACGTTATAGGATTATTTATTCCTGAACACACGTTTCCCGGTCCTTACAGACCTATAATCGAGGCGCCTCATCCAACAACCACAAAGGTGAAAAGTATATATATGTCAGGGATGGTAAGTCACTGACACCACCAAAGCTAGAAAGAAACGTCGTGCTCTCCCTGCAGTCCGTATCCCGTTTTTAACTCATACCGAGGTGTGAGGCTCGCGAATTCACGCTATACACAAAGCTACGCCACTAAGGTCGTGCTTTGATCATCAACCACAAGACTTTGCTTTTCAACAGAAGCCTTGATCTATGCAACTCAGTATGCCACACAGGCAATTCATGCCATGCGATTGATATCTATCGATATATAACCTCTAAGCTCGTACGTCTCAGAGAAGGGCGTTAAGCAAGAGAATAAATTCTCCGCCGCCAAACAGATGTATATTTAATAGAAATCAATCAACACAGAATAAAATCCAGTGTCAGACACACAATCCATTTACAAGTCCGTTCTGGGTCTGAACGAAACCGGAGGCACTTTCCTCGCATATCCATCCATCTCCAAGTACGTCTGGACGACCACCAACTATTTCCATCCTCTTGGGTGTACTGCCCAATCAGGATCGTCAGTAGTTATCCAAACGATGTGAAGACTTCCGGTCTTCGACCACCGTCTTCGTCTTCGACTTATCGTCGAATCGGTTATTCAGAATGGGTATGAACCCGGCCTTTCCGAACAACCCGCGTATATTAAAAACAAATGTTACATAAACACAACATACGCCTCATTCCAATTCATTAGTCACTAACCGCAAATTAGCAAGAGAACAATTTCCCAAACATTAACCCCGAAGGCCGAAACCAACATCAGATCAATACCCAGGAAACCATTCTTCTTAACCAACCTACAGCTAGTTTCTAAATTCCACATTCTTAGGGAAAGGTTCCCATTAATTTTATCCAAGATAAATTCTTTAAAATTTATCCTGTAATCTTCCTTTGGATGTCATTTAAAACCAAATTATGGTTTTTCCAACTAGTCGAGATTAGCGAACCACACCGAAGTAATTATTTATTTTATTTCCCAATCCCAACCTATTCATCCCATGAAGCAAAACTGGAAATACTCCATATCTAACACCACGGTGTTATCGGTAAAATTAATTACCATTTCACGTTCAAATCTAATTAAAGATTTAACTATCGCTTTGGAGCAAAACTGGTGATACTCCATTCTCGCTCAATTTCTAAATTTGATAATTTAGATTATCAATTCACATTTCAATCTAATTGCAGATTCATTAAAACTCCTTTTACTGGGTTAAAGAACTAGGTGTTATTTAAAACACAGTTCACGACAAACCCAAATCACATTCTATTTATTATCGGGTTAAAGAACTAGTGTTATTTAAAACACCATTCACGATAAACCCATTTCAAATCCATTTAAATATATTAGAAATTCTGATTATTTAAAACCCCTTTTTAAATCTAATTTATTTATTTAAAAATAATTGGGTTTTAAATTTAGTTCAAAACTAGTTCATTTCGATAAAAATCTATTTTTATCATTTCAAATATGGGGTTTTTCACCCCAAATTTTCCCAAATCATTTCTTATGATTTTACACAAATTATTTATATTTTTAATAATTTTATCAAGGCCCGTACAGTCGATTTCCAACAATGGCCATCGAACTGCACTTACAGCGACCTTTTTCAAATTTGATTTGGACGTATCTCCAAATCCAACCGTTAGATTTCAAATTTCTAATGTTCGTTAGAAAGCTCTTTTCGATATGAACCCAACGGTTCCGGTTTTAGGAGGTTCCGACGGTCGAATCTCCCGTAATGTCCGTTTGAAATAAATGGTCGAAATTCATGAACTGCCGTGGCGCGGCGCATTCTATTCAGGCCATTATATTATATATATAATATATATAATATATATCTCGTCGATTTCTATTTAAAACGAATTATATAAATAGTTTTAAATCCGTTTCAAAAGCAATTCCAACTTCCATTTCAATTCGAATCAAAATTGAATTCTTCTTTATAAATTCGTTTTAAAATTCATTTCTATTCAATTCAAATTTCAATTAAATTTGAATTCATTTCAACTCGCTTTCAATTCAATTTGAATTCGTTTTCAATTCAATTCAATTCAAATTGGTTTTATATTCGATTCAAATTTATTTTCTATTCAAATCAAATTCGTTTCGTTTTCTATTTGAATCAAATTCACTATATATTCAATTGAAATCAAATTGGTTTTCTATTCCATTCAATTCGAAATCGTTTTATATTCAATACAAATCGAAATCGTTATATATTCAATTCATTTCGAAATCGTTATATATTCAATTCATTTCGTTTTTTATTTGAATCAAATTCATTATATATTCAGTTGATTTCGAATTCGTTTTATATTCAATTCAAATTCAATTTCTTATATATTCAACTTGAATTCGTTTTCTATTTAATTTATTTCAAATTTCACCTCAAAATATTCGATTTCGAAATTACTTTTCAACATCATTTTAAAATGATTAAGATCGATATAAATATCGTTCACGTCAAAATGGCGTCAATCTAATCAACACGGCTTCATATATTTCTATTTTCAAATATTCTATTTCAAATATTTCCTATTATCAAAATATTTGCTATTATCAAAATATTTAGTTCAACACATGACTAATCTCAACGGATGAGTACGGTCAACACATGAACCTTTATTTTATATTGATAAAGAAGTGAATTTTATTATTAAAATATTTTTTTCAACACATGACTAATCTCACGAATGAGTACAGTCAACACATGAACCTTATATTATGTTGATGAAGATGTCATTTTTATTATAAAAATATTTTGTTCAACACATGACTAATCTCAACGGATGAGTACAGTCAACACATGAACCTTTATTTTATATTGATAAAGAAGTAAATTTTATTATTAAAATATTCGTTCAACACATGACTAATATCAACGGATGAGTACAGTCAACACATGAACCTTTATTTTATATTGATAAAGAAGTAAATTTTATTATTAAAATATTCGTTCAACACATGACTAATCTCAACGGATGAGTACAGTCAACACATGAACCTTTATTTTATAATATTCTTTATTTTCTAAATTGGAATGAGGCCCAATCAATTACCGTATAAAGTTAATTATATGGATTTTCATACAACACATGTATATAATAGCATTGAAAAATAATCAACCATCAACCAAAGTGCACTACACTGTATAAGCATAAAATATAGATATCTAACGCTTATAACAGCCTGTCAATCAATCGATCGACATATTGAATTAATCAGGATGAGTGAACTTCATATTTCATCCCAACACCCGTGTGGGGTTTCAAACAATCAAACACAGATTTTAATTGTGCAGTTGGGCGATGTGTAAAATTTATCGACCCAATCCATGTCATTCAAATAGGTGTACATAAACAAACCGTCCGGTTTGTAAATGAATATTTATTTTATTCACTTTCACTATATTCATATTCACGTTAAAAATTATATTTTTAACGATAAAACATTTTATTTTAACATATGAATTTCTATTCAGTTCATTCTTTAAATAAAATGATATTTTTATTTTCTAACTTATTTTAGAAAATTTCGGCGGCATAACGGCACGATACTAGAAACGGGACGAGGCCTAGCCTTATCCCCGGTCTAGTGAAGGCCCACGCCATTCACACATCAATCAAATCCATTCATTTCACCAAACAATTCAATTTCAATCAAATAATCTAACCAATTTTTGCAATCAAACAAACAAGTCCATGGTCTGTGGACGGTTGTGTCGGGTGCTACTAAACACCGTCTGCATCCTAGTATATATATATATAACTAGAAAAATAAATTGAAAGGTGAGAAATTCTCACATTTTGCTATCCAATCATCTTGACTCTTCTTTGATAGAAATCTTCATCGTTATCGCATTCTTGTCATCTTCGTTGCTGTAGCCACTACATATATAAAAATCACATTTTTATTTGTTGATGCCTTTAAAATAAAAATCACATTTTATTTGTTCACTTTCAATTTAAAAATCATATTTTTATAATTGCTTCATACCTTTTAAAAATTGAATTTTTACTTCGTTATACTTTATATAAAAATCAAAATTTTACTATGTTATTCAATATATAAAAATCGACTTTTTATTACTATGTTATATAGATAAAAATTATATTTTTATCACGCTATTTTCCATATAAAGATTTTGCCTTTATAAAAACATAGACTTCGCCCTTATGAAAATATAGATTTTATTTTCATTTCATCACTATAAAAATTACCTCTTTATTTCAACATATATATCATAAAAATCAGATTTTTATTTTGCCACATATAAAAAGATGGTATCTTCACATTCTATATCTCATAAAGATTATATTTTTATAGTTCCTACTATGCAAAGATTATATTTTTATCTTTCTACAATATAAAAGATTATATTTTTACTACTTTAAAAATATAAAAATCATATTTTTAATTCTTTTCCTTATGTCAAAATCATATTTTTATAATTCAAAATATAATCTTTTCAATCTAAAAACAAATCTTTATATATATACTTTATTTTCAGCCTTTATAAATGCTAATTCATACACACAAAAACTGATTTTATAAATAAAAATATAATTAAAAACTTACAGTGAGTTGCAGAGAGAAGGGGGGGTTTGCAGCGTCGATCGGGAGGGGGTCTTCGGTCGATGGCGCGACGCGGGGCAGAGGAGGGGGAAGGCGGCGGCTCCTGGTGCCAGCGGAGGCGGATCGGAAAAAAAGGGGGGGTTCGAATCGCAAGGCAGGGGTTTCAGGGGAAAGGGGGTCGGTGTCGGTCGAAGGGAGGGGAGGGGGTTGCGCGCTTGGAGGTTGCGATGGGGGGGTTCGACGGTGGACGTGGCGGTGGGCTGCTGCGTTCCTCCGTCCGTTCTCTTTTTTTTTTTTGGAAATGATTTGGAACGGGGGGGGCCTGGTTAAGGAGAGAAAGGTATATATATATATATATTATTATTATTTAATTTATTTATTTTTCGCCAAAAAGTATCTTTTCCTATCGACTTCAGAATTGAACCCACCGCCTGTCGTCCATAGCGTTTTACCACCATTCCGAACACAATGGGATATGTATCGTAGGTTGATTCGGACGTTAAGATCAGTTTCCGTTGAATTTACATTTAAATCACTATATTGAATTTTAAACGTACATTTCAAATTACCGGGGTTACATACTAACTCTGAAAATTCTCGAAAAATATTTTCTAGCTTTGTATTGACGATACGGTCCTAACAAAACTAGTTTCGTCGAAATCCGAGGTCATTTGCAAAATGTCCATTTTTAAGGGCCTGAATTCCATAGCGACTATTCAGAATTTTCAACTGGACATATCTTTTGATTCCCGCTATGAAATGTCGATTTGTTGGATTCGTTGGAAAGATATCATCATTTAGATCCTAATGTTTTTGGTTTCACTAAAATCCGGATTGTTTTGCACCCGGTATGTTCAATTGAAGTTTGAAATCGAATTATCGAACTACCGCGCCATTTTCAATTCTATTTATATTTATATATAAATATTTATATTCTAACGACGACGTATATAATATATACGTCGAATTATATTCTAAATAAATTTTCTCGTCGATATTATTTAAAATAATTCATTTTAAATATTCAAAATTCGCTAAAATTTCCAAAATAAAAATTTTAAACTGGCCCAGATTTTCCGGGTTATTACATCCCCATTATTCTTTCTTTCCTTTATTGTCGCCCCTCAAATTAGGGTTAGGGTTTGCAACCCAAATTTGCCATTTCGTGGACTGACATTGGTAAAGAGTAAGCAATTTCAATCCTTTGTCATACTGATGAAGATACAAGTAAGATACAGGTATGTAAGTTCCATCTTTTACTTGGTAATTGTTTGTAACTCTTCGATTCTAAGTGCATCTCTGAATTTGTGGAATTTTTTAGTTAAGAGTGATTTTGTAAGCATGTCGGCCCTTTGATAGTAAGGCCGAATATGATTCACTCATAAATTTTTCTTTTGAACTTGCTCTCGAACAAAATAGATATCGATTTTTATGTATTTGGTTCGATTATGCTGAATAGGATCTGTTATCATGTAGATTGTGCTCAAATTGTCACACCAAATTGTAGGGTTTCTGTTAAATGATAGTTTTAGCTCCTTTAACAATGTTTGTAGCCATAAAATTTCAGTTGTAGTACTAGCAATACTCCTATATTCTGCTTCAGTGCTTGATCTCGAGTTGGTTGTTTGCATTTTAGAGCACACGAAATAAGACTTTCTCCTATATGAATACAATAATCAGAAATTGATTTTCTATCTTCTATGTCCGTAGCCCAGTCTGCATCTGAATAAGCTATAATGTTTAAGTCTTTGTTGTCATTTAAATGATATGCCAAAGTTGATTGTTGCTTCCAAGTATCTGAGTATTCTTTTCACTGCTGTCCAATGCTCACTTCTGGGTTCCTACAAAAATTGAGATATATTATTAACACTGGAAGAAATATCAGGTCATGATAGTAGCATATTGTAATGCTCCTGCAACACTCCTGTATTTTTTGATATTTGAGATAGCTTCCTCACTGTTCTTTGACAAGTGTTGGTTTTATATCATATGAGTTGGTTGGCCATTTTCTTTTTGTCTTGTTTAGAAGCTCTATAATATACTTTCTTTGGAAAAGATGAATTTCTTTATCTAATTTTCTTGTAACTTCTATTCCAAGGAAATAGGATAATTCATCCAAATCTTTTATTAAGAACTGATTGTTCAAATAATCTGCCAATTTTCTGATTTTAGTTTCGCTGCCGCTTGTGATAATTAAATCATCCACATATATTAATATATAAGTGGTAGATGATTCGCTGATTTTTGTGAATAGGGATTTTTCTGATCTTATAGGTGAATAGCCTAGTCTTGTCAAACTTACTTTAAGTCTTTCAAACCATACTCTGGGTGCTTGCTTCAGACCATCGATTGCTTTATTCAGTTTACATACCAATGTTAGGTCTTGTGTATAGCCTTATGGTTGTTGCATGAAAATTTCTTCATGTAGATTCCCATTTAAGAATGCATTGTTGACATCTATTTGCTTGATTTTCCAGTTATTGCTTAATGCTATAGTCAATATAAGTCTAATAGTTGAGGGTTTTACCACTGATGAGAAAGTTTCATTTTAATCAAAACCGAATTATTGTGTGAACCCTTTTGCAACAAGTCTTGCTTTATATCTATTAATAGATCCATCTAGATTCTTTTTCAGTCTGTATACCCAATTGCATCCAATTATATTATTATTTTTGGTGGACTCACTAGGTCTCATGTACAATTGTTCATCAGTGCTTGTTATTCTTCATCCATTGTCATTCTCCATTCTTTGTGTTTGACTACTTGTTGATAACTAGTGGCTCTTCTTCAGTAATGACTGCAGTATAAGTCTTTGGTTTGAATATGCCTCTTTCTGATCTGCTTATCATTGAGTGTCTAGTTTGATGTTGTGATGGTTGAATTAGTGAGTCATTTTATCTGCTACTAGAGTTCTGATTGCCATCATTGCTGATTTCTTCTCTTATTTCTTCTGATTGTCTGCAGCTTGATTCTGTAGGTGATTGAATGGCGTGGCTAGTTGTCTCTGGAAGATCATCATTTGTTTCATTATCACTGTGGTGGCCTTGAAATTTACCAGCGGCCTAGTCACCATTCTCTTAATGCCATGTGACAGCAATATTGTGCAGATCAGGTATACTAACCTTTGGATTATATATTTTGGCTGTGCTTTGTATATCTGATCTGCTATAAGGGAAAATATTTTCTTCAAAAATAACATGTCTACTTGTAAATATGCTACCAGACTTGTCTATACATCTAAAACCTTTTTGATTATTGCAATAACCTATGAAATTGTAGGGTTTAGATCTATAGTCAAGTTTATGATTATTATAAGGTCTTAAGTAAGGGAAACACAGACAACAAAATGTTTTTAGACTGCTGTAATCAGGTTTGACATTAAATAGTTTTTCTAGAGGCGTTAGGTCGTTTAGTACTTTTGTGGGCATTCTATTATTAGATGCACAGCAATACTGAAAGCATCAGGCCAAAATTTAAGTGGCAAAGATGGTTAAGCTTACAAAGTTAAACCTGATTCAACTACGTGTCAATGTATAATACCCTTACTGTTAAAATAATCTGTCGGGAGTTTGTATTCTAATCTTCCATCAAATTGCATGACTTTAATTGACAGTTTATTTGGTTTTCAAACTTATTGATAAAACTAATGGCAACACTTTTAGTATCAGATTTAGCTTTTAAGAAGTATATCCAAGTATATCTAGTGTAAGCATCAACAAATAATATGTTGTATTTATATCCATAATCAGAAAATATAGGAGATGGACACCAAATATCAATAGTAATTAATTGAACAGGTTTGGAATACACAATTAATGAATCAGAGAATGGAATTTTTGGTTTTTTTCCCATATGGCAATAAGTACGTACATAAGGTAATTTTGCAGGAATAAATTTTATTTTATTAGCATTAAGAATTTTTTTTACAATGCAATTACTAGGATGTCCTAACTTATAATTCCATAAGTCAAAAATACTTCTAGTTTGAGCTTCATCAGTTATATCAGTCAGATTACAATGTAGGTGATCATTGATAGTAGTATTGTGGTTGCTGAGATTGAATTCATAGAGTCCCTTCACAGAATTACTAAATTGAAGAATTTTCCGAGTTATTATGTCTCTAACTGCACAATTTTTAGGGAAAATTTCAAAGTACACATTATTATCTTTAGCAAATTGAGACACACTAATTATGTTTTTCTTAATAGTGGGTACTTTTAGCAAATTATGCAAAAATAACTGCCTATTACCAATGACACTACTAATGCCAGCAAGAGACATTTTAACACACTTACTATTGCCCATGCTTATAGTTTGATTACCTTTGTATTCTTTGTTCCTAAGATTCATGTTGTTCAGATTGTTAGTGATATGATGGCTAGCTCCTAAGTCTGGGTACCATGATTTATCTTGCATATGATCAGCTCTGGCTTGTTCATGTGATTAATTGCATCTCCCTGTCCTTGTGTTAAATTGGCAGTGAAATTGGTGTTTCTTTGACTATTGTTGTTGCTTGGCCTGCCGAGCAGTTTGAATTATATCTAAAATAGCACTTGATAACAGTATGGCCAATCTTCTCACATATTTGACACTTTGGTCAATTGTTGTTGTTACTCTAGCATCCTCTTCCTCTACCAACTCTGCCTTTGGTGATGGGGTCGCCCCTCTGAAAGGTTTTCTCATTTCTGTAATCATTGTGTAACAACCCGTATTTTAATAACGTGTTATAACCATAAATCAAGGCAGAATTAATTTTTAAAATAAGGATCAAGGGAAACGGGTTAAACCATTACGTTCATCTCAAAATTCTACTTGGAAACGAGTCCGAGTTTTCAAAAATCGGAGTCCGTATGACCAAGTTATGACCCTTCAAAGTTTCAGAAATTTCAAGTTCAAAACCAGCTCAGAATTCGAATTCAAATTTCGAATTCAAACCCCAGAACGAACTGGGCGGGAAATTTCCCGCCCAGGACCAGGTCGACCTAGGAGTCGACCATAGTGTCGACCTGCCCAGGACCAGGTCAACCATACAGTCAACCTGGGTGTCGACCTGGTTGCCGAGCCCATTTTTGAGTCAGAGTTCACTCTGATGTTTCTAGTCCGATTTCTGTCTAAATTCATTGGCCTGACCCTATATAAACAGCCCCTAACTCTAGTCTCTCTACACAAATTCTCTCTGGCCTTATGCTGCTAAAACTCTGGTTGAAAAGTTAGAGAAAAGGGATTGCTTCTTCTCCAATAAGGCTACGTGTAGAGTATTGCTGTTTGGGGGATTTCTGTTAGACTCAAGATTCAACATCGCCTCTTTGTTTTCTAATTCTCAAACCACGATCTGTAAGCCCCAGTTACTTTTAGATCTAAACTTTAAACTTAATATGGACATGTTGTAAATTGAAATTGAACCTAAGTATGACAATTATCTTGGATTTATCATTGTATATCTTGGATCTATCATTGTTCATTTTGGATCTAGTATTTTGGATCTACTATTTGTTCACCTTGGATCTATTCATTTTAAATCTTGACTTGTGGTAATATTTATATGAAATTGATTTGGGACCTATATATGTTGTATATCTAAAACCCCTAATGTCCATAATATTCATGCCTGTGATGTTGAATTAGTTGTTATTCACAAGTTTGGGGTTATTATCTTATGTCAACTGTTACCATGACTATCACCTTATTTTGCTAGATTTGATATTTAAGACCACTACTCCATATGCCAGTATTGTTGTAATAGTTTATCTCAAGTTATACCATGCTTGACTTGTAATCACTTTTGCCACCTTATGCCCAATATTTCTATGTTATTCCCTAATTAGATTTGTTTGTATCAATTCGAATTCACATGCGATGGGAATACAATTTGGGTAGTTTAGGCAAACCTGAATTTACCATGAACTTGGAACATGAACATTGTTATAACTTGAATCTGAATATGGACATGAAACTTACCTTGAAACTTGTCATGAACTTGATATGAGACTTGAACATGGTCATGACTCTAGAATGAACTTGAAAATGGCCAACTCGAGGTTGGGTTGAGTTTGCAGTGCAAATCTGCCCGGAACCGCCCGGCGAATCCAGTGACTGCAAACAATAGGAACCAATGTGGGTAGTTGGTCATATCGCACCTAAAACCCGAGGTTAGACTATGTTATGGTGTAAATCTTCCCGGAACCGCCCGGCAAATCCAGTGACCACAACAACTAGTCTAATGTGAGAGGTTGGGGTGCATTAATGAATTTATGCTACATATAGGGTTAAGTCATGAACATGAAAGACAACACTTAACCAATTTGATACATGATTGGATAGGGTTACGTCACGAATTTGAGTGACAACACTTAACCCATTAGAAACCCTAGTTACGCGGTCCTTTTCAGCAGTAACCCACTTAGATGTATCACGATACCCTAGGACTAGGCAGGGTGGGGCAAGATTACTGGGCTGATTGTAAGTGACCAGAACGACGGCTGAGTTGGTGCGCCATTGTAGGTTCAGGCGGACTATGGTCGTGCACGTAGTCCGGAGTTGAAAAAGCAGGCATTGGGTACCAGTAGGTTTACACTGTGCGTGCTTGATTCATGTCGGTGGTTGGCACCCTAGGGCTTGATACACCCTATGGTGGACCTAGCACAGGTGACTACATTTCGTGATTGGGCCGTATGACACAGACACATGACGAGCTGGAACTTGTAGGGAGCCGATCAATTAGTAGATCGTACTGTAGGACCCCGTAATGGGTCATTTCATGATATTGGGCCAAGGGATCATTTCATGGTTAATACTTGACATGGGTTAGAATACTAGTATAGTTGGTTCAGCGAATCTTGAATATGCGATGCTAGACTTGACTTATCTTGTTATCTTGGTTATCATACCAGTCCTGTTATCATCCTTATGTTTAATTCCAGTTTTCACATGTCATGTTACTTTTACTAGTTTTTATGCTGAAAGTCACTAGGGCTTACCAGTCTTTATGACTGACCCTTTTTCTTTCACCTCTTTATCTTTCGTTCCCCCTCCCCCCCCCCCCTCCCCAGGTTCTCAGGGAGGAAACGCTAGCTCTTAGCTTGGATTTAGCTTGCTTTCTGTCAGCTCATGTACGGTTTGGTCTTGAGCTATATTATAGTTGCACTTCTGCTATTTTTGGGGAATAATTTACTTTTGTTATCTTAAGTTTATGCTTCTTTATTTAGAACTTGATGTAATGGAATAATTTGTACTTTGGATATATGAGGTTTTGACTCTTTTCTTGAAAGTAATGAAATTTGTTTTTAATTTCTACCGCTGCTTTACTTATGTTCTGCCTTATGATATCTCTATGTATGTTTACCTAGATAATACTCCACCAAAACTAGTGCATTCCCTTTGTGAGTGACCCTAGCGGAGGTGGGGTGTTACATTTGGTATCAGAGCAGAAGGTTACCAGACGGGGCAAAAGTTTTAAAAACCTTCTAAAACTATTTTTCAAAACCGTTTATAAAGAAGCATTTTTCAATAAAAGTTTTATGTTTAAAAAGGCTATTCCCCAAAAGCGATTAGCACTTTCCTTTGTTTCCTCATTTGAATCTTTTTCTTTTCATTTTTCAGCATGTCTGATCTTAACCTTCCTGAGGGAGTACCCGTACCTGGATGGTTCCGAAGGTATTTAGAAGTTAGGGCCAACGGCACGGGCCCGGCAGACATCCCTCCTCCTCCTCCCCCAGTGGCTGCGGTTCCTCCTCCTCCTGGTACCGCCTTTGCCAAAATATGCAAAGACTTTAAAGCAATGGGCGGCAAGAACTTCGTTGGAACAGAAACCTTCGTTGAGGCACGAAACTGGCTAAGGGAGACTGAAGACTTGTTTACTATCTTCGATGTGGAGGATCATAGGAAAGTTCAGTTGGCAGCATGGTTGTTGAAAGAGGAAGCTGCATTTTGGTGGGAAGTCACCAACGCTACCAGGCCAGTTGAGATTTAGGCAGACTTCAGAGAGAGGTTTGGGCTTAAATTCTTATCGTCAGCAGAAGAGAACCTTTAGATGGGGAGGTTCCTAGCACTTAAGCAAGGGGACATGACCATTAGGGAGTACATGGATAAGTTTAATCAGCTTGCTAGGTTCGGATTGGACTTGGTTAACACAGCTCAGAAGAAGGCTGTACGCTTTGCTCGAGGATTGAATGAGCCACTACACAGTTTGGCCATAACTCATATACCCATGGGGGCGACCTTTGAAAGCTTGGTGGATATGGCCCTACTTCATGAGGAAGACAAGAATAGCAAGAAGGAGGTTAAGACTAATGAGACTCAGAATAAGAAGGTTGACTTCACGAAGGGAGGCAACAAGAATAACAAGAACAACAACAACAATACTAACAAGCCACGTGAGACAAGGAAGTGCAACTTTTGTGATGTTACGGGACATCTAGCTAAAGAGTGCAGAAGGAAGAAGAGAAAGTTGGGTGAATGCTTTCATTGTGGAGATACTGGACACATCAGCAACGATTGCCCTAAGAAGCAAGGGCAGGGGCAAGGGCAAGCCCAGTAAGCTGGACCTTCTGGAGGGCAGTTGCATGCTCTCAACACCACTCCAGCACTTGACCGAGGTAGTAATATTTCCGTAGAAAGCCTTGTTTACATTTCTTAATTTCCTGTTCGAACCTTATTTGACTTTGACGCATTGCATACTTTTATTTCTCCTGATGTTGTTAAAAATCTACACCTAAGTACTAGTCTGGTTGAGGATCCCGTTATAGTTTCAAATCCAATTGGGGGCTCTGCTCATTTATCTATGATGTGTGTGGATTTGAGGATTTCTATCTTAAGCGTAGAATTCACGTGTAATGCTTATGTTCTCGGATTTATGTGATACAGTTTGATCCTAGGTATGGATTGGTTGTCCACTTATGGATCCATTCTTGATTGTAAACGAAGGGTAGTGAGGCTCACGACTCGCCTTGGTAATACCCTTGAAATTTCTTGTAATCCTAAGGGTCCAATCATGTTGTGTTATCTTGAATCTCTTGACTCGCCATCGACAATTTGCAATCTGTAAGAGTGGTCCAAGAATATCCAGATGTCTTTGACGAGGTGAAGGGGTTACCTCCTAAATGCGAGATAGACTTCCGAATTTATCTTGTTGATAATGCCAAGCCAGTTTCGTTGCTCGTTAGACACATGGCCCCGCGAGAAAGAAGAGAGCTCAGTAAACAAGTTAAGGAGTTGCTTGAGAAAAATTTCATAAGACGAAGCATTTCTGAATGGGGTGCTCCGGTGGTATTCGCTACTAAGGCGGATGGTTCGCTTCGTCTATGCATAGATTATCGTGAGTTAAATAAGCTAACTAAGAAAAATAGACACCCACTACCAAGAATCGACGATTTGTTTGACCAGCTTGTGGGAGCATCTGTTTTTTCTCAACTCGATCTAGCCACAGGATTCCATCAACTTAGAGTGGCTAAGGATAGCATTGACAAAACTGCGTTTAGGACTCCAGATGGGTTCTTCGAATGGCTCGTCATACCGTTTGGGTTAACGAATGCACCCGCGTACTTTGTAGATTTGATGAATAGGGTGTTTCGGGAGTTCCTTATCAAGTTTGTATTAGTTTTCGTGGACAATATTTTGATCTTCTCAAAGGATGAAGAAGAGCATGCTAGACATCTCAAGGAAGTCATGGATACGCTTAGAGCACACCAGTTAAAGGCTAAGTTCTCCAAATGCCATTTTTGGAGGAAGGAAGTTCGGTTTCTTGGACATGTAGTTTCTAAGCAAGGCATAGTCGTGAACCCCGCAAAGGTAGTTGCGGTGCAAGACTGGAAAATTCCTAAGAACGCAACGGAGGTGAGAAGCTTTCTCGGTTTGGCAGGCTATTATAGGAAGTTCATTAAGGACTTCACTAAAATTCAGCCCCTCTTACTAGGTTAATGAAGAAGAACCTAGCATTTGCATGGGACATAGAATGTGAGATTGCTTTTCAGAGACTTAAGAGAGCCCTCAGTACAGCTCCAGTTTTGGCATTACCCGACGGAAGTAAGATGTTTACGGTGAACACAGATGCGTGTGGCACAGGATTAGGCGTTGTCCTAATGAAAGAAGGGAAAGTGATATGCTATAGGGGTAGACAACTTAAAGTTCATGAGAAGAACTATCCCACACATGACTTGGAGTTGGCGGCGATCGTTTTTGCACTTAAATCTTAGCGCCATTATCTTCTAGGGGAGAGGTTCGAGCTGTATACCGACCACAAATCGCTTAAGTACCTCTTCTCACAGAAATATTTGAATCTGAGACAACAGCGGTGGATGGAATTCTTGGCATCATATGACTTCGATATAGCTTATACCCCTGGCAAGGGTAACGTGGTGGCGGATGCGCTAAGTAGGAAAAGGTTGACCTTGAGCCCCTTGTTTGTTGAAAGGAAAAGTCTAGAGTTTATAGCAACCTTTGATTTTACACCTGCTGTTGAGTCGTTGACTGTTACGTTAGCATCTCTTGAGTTAATACCTGCACTTCTAGATCAAGTAGGGACTTCACAAAAGGAAGACCCACAGATAGTTGAAATCATGGACAAGCTGATTAGTGGTGAGACGTCAAGTCACCTCGGTAGGTATGCCATAGATGACAAGGGATGGCTAAGGCGTGATGGAAGGCTATGTGTCCCACAAGTGGGAGACTTAGTAAGGAAAGTCCCCGAGGATGCGCATCACTCGAAGATAACCATACATCCCGGAGGGGATAAGATGTACCGGGATATGAAACACATTTTCTTTTGGCCTAGAATGAAAAAGGACGTGGCAGAGTTCATTTCGAAGTGCATGGTGTGCCAACAAGTAAAGGCCGAGTCGAAGAAGCCCGGTGGGCTATTACATCCTTTGGAGGTTCCGCAATGGAAATGGGAGAGTATCTCGATGGATTTCGTGGATGGACTGCCTAGGTCAAGGAAGGGAAATACTAGCATATGGGTCATAGTTGATAGACTCACGAAAAGTGCTCACTTCATTCCGGTGAAAAGCAAGAGGACTGCATCATGGCTAGCGTCTATTTACCTTCGAGAGATAGTACGGTTGCACGGGGTTCCTTCTAGCATAGTTAGTGATCGTGACCCGATTTTCACTAGCCAGTTTTGGAATAGTCTATAAGAAGCAATGGGTACACGACTAAGTTTAAGCACGACCTATCACCCACAGACGGATGGACAAATCGAAAGGGCAAATAGGGTACTAGAGGATCTTTTGAGGCTATGCATTCTTGATTTTGGTGGTACTTGGGAAGACCATCTTCCTCTCGTGGAGTTTGCATATATTAATAGTTACCAAGCTAACATCGGAATGGCACCATTCGAAGCCCTGTATGGAAGACCGTGCAAGTCTCCAACTTGTTGGTGGGAGACGACAGACAGGCTTATACTTGGGGCCGACATGATAAGGGACACTTCTAAGAAGGTTGAGTTGATACGAAGACGAATGAAAACGGCCCAAGATAGACAGAAATCTTATGCGGACAAGAAAAGGACAGACCTAGAGTTTGAAGTCGGAGATATGGTCTTTATAAAAGTTTCTCCTTTATGCAATGTGGTTCGTTTTGGAGCGGTTGGAAAGCTAGCACCAAGGTTCGTAGGACCGTTCCCTATCACTGAGAGGATTGGGCAGATGGCCTATAAGGTAGACTTACCCGAGAAGCTGACCGGAGTACACAATGTCTTTCACATCTCGCATCTCCGAAAGTGCTTACATGAGTCGGCCGAAGTGGTCGATCCAAGCATCCTTGAAGGCGTAGAAGTGGAAAAAGAAGCAACATTGAGGCGAGTTCCGATTCGTATCTTAGGAACGGAGATCAAGAAGCTAAGGAATCGAGAAGTCAAGCTAGTTAAAGTACAGTGGAGTGAAGCCCAAGAAGACACAACTTGGGAAACCGAAGAGAAGATATGAGCGCTTTACCCATTTCTTTTTGAGGGTACATTCTCGATCTCTTTTCCTATAAACTTGAAAACCTTTTGTATCATGCTTTTACTACCTATGTTTGCCTTGTTATCTTCTCGATCTTATCTTGAAAACCTTTGGTAGAACCATATGGATGTAAACATGTGATTGAAACATGTTATGGTTGATGTTTGCAAATGGTTGCAAGTGTTTGCAAGTGATTGCTAGTGGATGCATGACACACAATAGGCACTAGATCGGCTCAGTCACATTTTCATGTTGCATATGCATGAGTGCTTATACTTGTGCATGGATGGAACTTGTTATGTTATCACTTGGATGTTGCATATGAATGAATGTTATGTGCACTCATGTAGAGATTATAAATTATGTTAGGAATTTGCATACATGTTGGACACATTACACTAACATATTTTGCATTAAGGAGGTTTACTGAATCAGTAACCGCCTGATCTTTTGCATTAGATAAGTACATATACACACACTTACTGCATATGTTCATACAACACTAGAAATCTTTTAAGGACAATGGTTTCCTGTGGATGATGTTTTGATTAGATGGATGATTGGATGGTAGGATATATTCTTTCTAACTTAGAAATTTCGGGGGCGAAATCTTTTAAGGAGGGGAGAATGTAACAACCCGTATTTTAATAACGTGTTATAACCATAAATCAAGGCATAATTAATTTTTAAAATAAGGATCAAGGGCAACGGGTTACGCCATTACGTTCGTCTCGAAATTCTTCTTGGAAACAAGTCCGAGTTTTCGAAAATCGGAGTCCGTATGACCAAGTTATGACCCTTCAAAGTTTCAGAAATTTCAAGTTCAACAACAGCTCAGAATTTGAATTCAAATTTCGAATTCAAAGCCCAGAACGGACTGGGCGGGAAATTTCCCGCCCAGGACCAGGTCGACCTGGGGGTCGACCATAGTGTCGACCTGCCCAGGACCAGGTCGACCATAGAGTCGACCTGGGTGTCGACCTAGTTGCCGAGCCCATTTTTGAGTCAGAGTTCACTCTGATGTTTCTAGTCCGATTTCTATCTAAATTCATTGGCCTGACCCTATATAAACAGCCCCTAACTCTAGTCTCTCTACACAAATTCTCTCTGGTCTTATGCTGCTAAAACTCTGGTTTAAAAGTTAGAGAAAAGGGATTGCTTCTTCTCCAACAAGGCTACGTGTAGAGTATTGCTGTTTGGGGGATTTCTGTTAGACTCGAGATTCAACATCGCCTCTTTGTTTTCTTATTCTCAAACCACGATCTGTAAGCCCTAGTTACTTTTAGATCTAAACTTTAAACTTAATATGGACATGTTGTAAATTGAAATTGAACCTAAGTATGATAATTATCTTGAATCTATCATTGTATATCTTGGATCTATCATTGTTCATTTTGGATCTAATATTTTGGATCTACTATTTGTTCACCTTGGATCTATTCATCTTGAATCTTGACTTGTGGTAATATTTATATGAAATTGATTTGGGACCTATATATGTTGTATATCTAAAACCCCTAATGTCCATAATATTCATGCCTGTGATGTTGAATTAGTTGTTATTCACAAGTTTGGGGTTATTATCTTATGTCAACTGTTACCATGACTATCACCCTATTTTGCTAGATTTGATATTTGAGACCACTACTCCATATGCCAGTAATGTTGTAATCGTTTATCTCAAGTTATACCATGCTTGACTTGTAATCACTTTTGCCACCTTATGCCCGTTCTTTCTATGTTATTCCCTAATTAGATTTGTTTGTTTCAATTCGAATTCACATGCGATGGGAATACGATTTAGGTAGTTTAGGCAAACCTAAATTTACCATGAACTTGGAACATGATCATTGTTATAACTTGAATCTGAATATGGACATGAAACTTACCTTGAAACTTGTCACGAACTTTATATGAGACTTGAACATGGTCATGACTCTAGAATGAACTTGAAAATGGCCAACTCGAGGTTGGGTTGAGTTTGCAGTGTAAATCTGCCCGGAACCGCCCGGCGAATCCAGTGACTGCAAATAATAGGATCCAATGTGGGTAGTTGGTTATATCGCACCTAAAATCCGAGGTTATACTATGTTGTGGTGTAAATCTGCCCGGAACAGGTCGGCAAATCCAGTGACCACAACGACTAGTCTAATGTGAGAGGTTGGGGTGCATTAATGAATTTATGCTACATGATAGGGTTAAGTCATGAACATGAAAGACAACACTTAACCAACTTGATACATGATTGGATAGGGTTAAGTCATGAATTTGAATGACAACACTTAACCCATTAGAAACCTTAGTTACGCGGTCCTTTTCAGCAGTAACCCACTTAGATGTATCACGATACCCTGGGACTAGGCAGGGTGGGGCACGATTACTGGGTTGATTGTAAGCGACCAGAACGACGGCTGAGTGGGTGCGCTATTGTAGGTTCAGGTGGACTATGGTCGTGCACGTAGTCTGGAGTTGAAAAAGCAGGCATTGGGCACCAGTAGGTTTACACTGTGAGTGCTTGATTCGTGTCGGTGGTTGGCACCCTAGGGCTTGATACACCCTATGGTGGACCTAGCACAGGTGACTACATTTCGTGATTGGGCCGTATGACACAGACACATGACGGGCTAGAACTTGTAGGGAGCCGATCAATTAGTAGATTGTACTGTAGGACCCCGTAATGGGTCATTTCATGATATTGGGCCAAGGGATCATTTCATGGTTAATACTTGACATGGGTTAGAATACTAGTACAGTTGGTGCAGCGAATCTTGAATACGCGATGCTAGACTTGACTTATCTTGTTATCTTAGTTATCATACCAGTCCTGTTATCATCCTTATGTTTAATTCCAGTTTTCACATGTCATGTTACTTTTACTAGTTTTTATGCTGAAAGTCACTAAGGCTTACCAGTCTTTATGACTGACCCTTTTTCTTTCGTTTTCCCCCGCTCCCCCATGTTCTCAGGGAGGAAACGCTAGCTCTTAGCTTGGATTTAGCTTGCTTTCTGTCAGCTCATGTACGGTTTGGTCTTGAGCTATGCTATGGCTGCACTTCTGTTATTTTTGGGGAATAATTTACTTTTGCTATCTTAAGTTTATGCTTTCTTATTTAGAGCTTGATGTAATGGAATAATTTGTACTTTGGATATATGAGGTTTTGACTCTTTTCTTGAAAGTAATGAAATTTGGTTTTTAATTTCTACCGCTGCTTTACTTATGTTCTGCCTTGTGATATCTCTGTGTATGTTTACCTAGATAATACTCCACCAAAACTAGTGCATTCTTTTTGTGAGTGACCCTAGCGGAGGTGGGGGATTATATATTGCTTATCTTATTTCTGTTGTTGATAAAGAGTTGAAGAGAAGGATACTTTTCCTTTCAGCAATCGCAAATTTATAATTACAAGATACGTGCATTCATATAACTTTGGAAAAATATCATTAATGAAATTTATTCCTCATATTATAGCATACCAATTATAAGTACTGCTACAGTTATGGAATTAATATCATTAATGATATTTATATTATTCTCTCTTATTATGGCATATCAGCAATGATATTTATTCCTCAAATTATGGCGTATCATATGCAAGGATTGACATAGAATATGTCAATCCTTATCACGCCCCCTCAAAACGGACGGCCACGATGAGAGACCAATTTTACTAACCAATGTCGTGAAGGAGGTACAAGGTAGTGGCTTGGTGAGAGCATCCGCAAGCTGGTCATTAGTGGATACGTAAGAGACCCTCAAGTTTCTATTTTTTACGTTCTCTCAGACAAAATGGTATTCCAATCCCAGATACTTCTTTTTAGAATGAAAAAACGGATTCACACTCACATGTGTAGCTCCAGCATTATCACAATAGATGACCAGAGCGAAAGTGAGGTTATGACCAAGATCCTTGAATAAATTTCCTACCCAAAGAATTTCAGCAGTAGCATTTTCCACTTCCCTATACTCGGCCTCGGTAGATGATCTAGCTCTTGTATGCTGCTTCTTTAACGCCCAAGAGATAGGATTCTTGCCCAAATAGACTATATATGCTGCTGTAGAAACGTAGTCATCTTTGTCACGATCCCAATCCGCATCATAGTAAGCATGGAGAGTGAGAAGTGAATCCTTGTGTATAATTATAAACCCATATTAGATGTTCCACTTAGATATCGAAGAAGACGATGTAGAGATTGCATGTGTTCCTCAGTTGGACGCTGCATGTATTGAGCTAACTTGTTCACTGCAAATGCCACATCAGGCCTTGTGAGAATTAAAAATTGTAAACTAGCTATTAGAGTACGATACTCAGTAGGATCCTTGAGAATATTTCCATGTATAGTTAACGGAGAATGAGTTGCTAATGGTGTTGCAATTGGTTTTGCATCATCCATATTAGCTTTGCACAAAATATCAGCAATATACCTCTTTTGACTTAAGAAAATACCTTTTGGATGAGGCACAACTTCCACTCCCAAAAATTAAGACATTTCTCCAAGGACTTTGAGTGAGAAACGTGCTGTCAATTTTTTTATAAAAGCTTCCAAAGCATGAGTTGCATTACTTGTAACAATAATATCATCCACATAAACTAGCAAATAAACGGTGTCACCATTTTTGTGCAATGTGAAAAAGGATGAATCAGAGACCGTATTCTTGAAGCCTAACTCAATTAAATATTGTCGTAATTCTTTATACCAAGCTCTTGGAGCTTGTTTTAACCCATACAATTCCTTATTTAATTTGCATACATCTGTTGAATGCATAGGATCTGTGTAGCCAGGAGGTTGTATGGTATATACATCATCAATGAGTGTGCCCTATAGAAAAACATTGTTTATGTCAAGTTGGTGCAATAACTAACCTTGACTAACCGCAAGTGAGAGCACAAGCCGAACCATGGCAGGTTAAACTATAGGGCTAAAAGTTTCACCGTAGTCAATGCTAGCTCTCTAATTAAAATCTCTTGCCACATAGCGAGCCTTGTACTGAATAATGTTACCATCCTTATTTCTTTTAATTCGGAAAATCCATTTGCATCCCACTATATTTTTTGACATAGATGAAGGTACAAGATCCCAAGTTCTATTTTCACCAATGCATTGATCTCTTCATCCATAGCTTTACGCCAAACAGGGCTTTTAATGCTAGGGTGATATTTTTGGGATCTCCATTTCATGGACCTCCGCATTTAAATTCGGTTTACTGATTGGTTTCCTAATGCCATGTTGTACTCTTGTGGTCATTTGAGGAGAATGTACAGGATTGTTGGGTGTTGAATTTGTAGATGTGGATATATCATGGTTTGACTGAGATGGGATAGAGGAAAGCTCAACAGTGGTATAGGAGGTTGAGACGAGTTTGTTGTGGATATAGGAGATGAAAGGGGTGAAGTGGGGAATATGGTAGGAGGTGTGCTGGAAGGTGAGTTAGTTTGGAATGAATGAGAAGAGGAAGATTAAGTACTTGATAATATAGATAATGTGAGAGGTGCCCATTGTTCCACTAGGTCAGACAAGGAGGTAGTTGAATTATTAAGTTCATAAAAAGGAAAAATGTTTTCTTTGAAATGAACATGACGAGAAACATAAACACAATTAGTGTTTAATTCAAGACAATAATATGCACTTTGAGTAGGTGAGTAACCAACAAAAATACATGGTTGAGATTTGAGTTTAAGTTTGTGAGAATTGTAGGGTTTAAGCCATGGGTAGCAAATATGTAACGACCCGGCTTTTTACTCGGTTTTTGCTGGTAATTAAACCAACTTAAACCGTTCACAAAGGCGGATTGTTAGGGGAACTTACACATTTGCACAAAATAAAAACAACTTTTCCATTATCATTAAAATAATATTACATCAGAGTTACAAGAGGTACATCAGAGTACATCGGTTGCACAACGGAAAAGATACTAAACTCAGCGGAAGAATGCGAATGCTCCAAACATAATAGCTCCAGTTAAACCAGAATCCTGCTCCAACTAACTCCAAGGCTAAATCTGTGAACCAAACTACTAGGCTACCCGTGTAAAAATTATGGGCACCTAGAGTTTAGGTGTGGGAACAATAAAGTCCAGGTTAGTCATGGGACTGGTGTGAGAACTCAAAACAGTTGTCTTTAGAGTTTATTTTAAAGTTAGGTAATTCACCAGACCATGCCGCCAATGCAGAACAGGTTTACTCCATGTGAATACCAATGCATAGAAATCCGCAATGACTTTTTGAAAAAATGAAGCTATTATAAGCACGTCCCACTTCACACAATGCAAGCGCACACCAATTGGGCGAGTTTTGCCTTATGATAACCAAAAATGCCTTCATACGTGAAAATCCTCTTTTACTACTATATATAGTGTGAGAAACCTTTTCGCAAATAAATGTATTAATCCTAGACAGCATAATGCCTCATCCCATTATACTGATAATCCAACCGGTAACCAGCAGGCTATACAATCAAAACCGAAGGCTCGTAGTAGAGATTAGGTTTCCAACAATGATGGTTCCTGGTACGAAAGATCATTCGTGGGCTTACAAACTTTCTTGTGCGCATCATCCCAGTACTCGCGGATAACGTGTAGACTCGGACTCCGTTATACTAACCCACCATACATGAATCGGAGTACCCAACAAATAGCGTCCCAGACTGGGGACTTCGCGGTACCCTTTCATCATCACATCCCGGTGCACCGAACATACCAAACGAACATAAAAATCAGACCACTAGTTTACCATCAATCCGGGGTGTGAGGTTCGTCGAGGTCACTATATACACAAAGCTACGCTTAAATAAGCCATGCTTTGATCATTCATAGCTCATCACATAACTTAAGTATGCCATATTTTCCATTCACTATGCATCACTGATTTCTATCAACATATAACCTCTAAGCTCATACGTCTTAGAGAAGGGTGTTAAGCAATAGAATAAATTCTCCGCCACCTAGCAGATATATATTAATAAAGATCAGTGCTATGCAATCAATTACAATGTCAGACACACAATCCATACATGTCCATTATAGGTCTAAACGAAACAACAATCCGGAATTCCTTCACATACGTTTGGGCTTCTTGCCACTTAGCTGGTATATAAAATCCATCTGCGAATGGGAGACAGCCATTCGAGACATTCAGCAAGTCGCCCTTACAACACGAAGGGTCCCGGTCTTCAATGCAACCTCCAATGTCTTCAATTGCTCCACAACGTCGTATTATTACTTGAAATGGTTTACAGACATAATTCCAATCCCGGTCTTTCTAAATAATAAGCGCAATTAAAAACAAAATCACGTAACATATAGGCTTTCTACCAAAATTCCTTCCATTCGGGATTTCGTTAAATTAAACTTCTTTAAATCAATTCTCAAATTATCTTTAACAAAATCTGTATTTAACCCTTCTTCTCTAAAACACATCCCTAAATTCCAAGATAATATAGCCCCAAAGCCTTAATTAATTTTCCGTTTGATAACTCGTTATCAAAAATCTAGTTCCCTTTGAAAACCCTTACCCCACATTTCAACCCTAGTTTCCAATTAAATTGATTTTCCAACATTTCATTCTTTAATCTTAACTAAAAGATTATACTTTCTTTCCAATTCCTCACTTTTAATTTCCTCAAAATAAAGATCTGATTAAATCCTCAAATTACGATATGAATTTCCATAACTTACTATCATTGGGTTTGAAGAATGATATTATTGAAGATATGATTCACGACAAAACCCAAATCAATTGATATTGAACATAAGTTACACAGAAATTGTATCTACTTATATTCGATAACAATTCTCATAATCAACGAATACTATAAGTGGAATAGCGATATAATAATAGTATCTTCCAAATTCCTCAAATAGTATACGCTTGCACCAAAGAATTTCACATCAAATATCCGAAGATTATTTCTATCCAACTTATCCCAATCAAATTGGGAAACCCGTATCTTAATTCAAAGATTTATTCAAACCTTTGACATTAGATCTGGATAGAAATACCATCCACTTATACTTAATATTAATATCCGTATCCAACTCATACTATAAGCGGAATAACGGTGAATTACCTTTTAAATTCCCAAAATAGTAAGAATCATCATCTACCGGATTAATATCAAACATTCAAAGATTTATCTCCAACCATATCCAATTATTGAAAATTGAAAACCCATATTAATATAAATTTAAATTCCATATAAAAAATTTCCAATATTTTTGAACCTTTGAAAACATTCCACAAATCATTTAAAAATGATTATTTGTAGTTCGGAAAATAGTTTGCGGGTTAAAAACTTCAAAATAGATTGTTTTCGAAGAAAGAGTTACAATGGTGTTTTCAAAAGCGTTACAAAAGCATTACAAAACAGTTCTCTTAATTACTTCGATCAAAATATCGCTTTTCTTAGTCAAAACTTAAACTTTACAATTCAAAATATTTTTTACATAATTTATAATGATTTTACCATTTTTTCCATATTTTTAGAAACATTAAAAATGGCTGTTTATGGTTATGGTCGATAACTTCTCTTACAACGATCTTTTCAAAAATGGTTTTAAACATAACTTGAAAATTATGACTCGATTTTAAAATCTGCTTTAACTCACTTAAAAGCTCTTGTTAATATAGATCAAATGTTTTCGTTTCATGGAAATCTGATTTAGATTACAAAAGCTATAAGCATTTAAAGTTTGCATCAAAAATACGTAAATTGTCGTTATGCGACAAGCTCTATTTTGACCATAATAACCATTATTCTATGATATTCAAAATATCTTAGAAAACCATTATTTCCATATATAACCCTTTTAAATTCATTTAAATTTACTTTCCAAATTATTTTGGATCTAAAATTCAACTTTCATAAATTCCAATTCATTTCTAAATTCAAATAATTTCAAATTAACCATCCCATTCGTCGAATCAGTAGCCAGGGAGAGCAGGAAACTTAATTTCCAAACCCAAGCCTGGACACTATCCTCTTTGTCGTCCTATAATGTTCCGGTATTTATTTATTCATTTAAAGGAATTTAACAATATATGTGAATTCATATATATGGTCTTTTCCAATTATTAACCTTCAATGTCAATAATGATATTGCTTTTAATTATGAAGGAGATTTGTCGATCACCAATGTGATACCATAATTGTTGTGTCATAGTGTGTGCAAAACAACATCAACAACCATTTAAATATCCATAGCAACCATCATCAACATGATTCAACAAATCATAATTGTGCACAAGCGTTATAAAACTAACGCTTAATAGTGTGTGTTCTAAACTTCGCATCCATCATCCATCACAACAAATATCAATCATCATTTAACCAATAATAATTCATCACTATATTTAAATTAGTCTAGCTACTAATTAAATATATAAACCGTGGTTAAAGAGTTCTCACCTAATAGCTTTCCAAATCCTCACGGTAGGCGAGCCTAGCTAAGCGAACCGTCAGACAGTATTTCAGCGCAACGTCTTCTTCACCAAAATATATATAATATAATATACACTAATGTCTCTTTATATTATAAGAGGAGGAGAAGAATGAAGAACTTTGGCAAGGTGGTGGTGGAAAAGAGGAAGACTTATGCCATGGAAACCATGGCCATAAGCTTTAAGAAGAAGGTGGAAAAGAGTAAATGGAAATGGAATGGTAAAAAATGGAGAAAGAGCCTCCTTATATATGAAAGGAGGTGTAAAGAGGTAAGGACACATAAGGGGGCACGTGGCAATCATGCATGAAAGGGAGCATGCATAAAGACATGTGTCTTAACACTTGTCTTAAGAAGAAAAAAGAACTTTTGGTAGCACTTTCTTTTAAACGTTATGAAAACTAAAGGCAACACTTAATTCTAACGCTACTAATTCGTGTTATGGTTTGACAAATCCGATCGAAGGACAAATAGTATCAATAAATCCAAACTCATTAATAATCATCCTCATTTATAATTCAAGTAAAATCTATCATATAACTTATCAAAATTATTAAATACTCTTAACCATATATATTTATATCAAATTCAAATTTTAATTCAAATTAAGTAATAAAAATTCCAATTTTAAATTTGTTAAAAATTCTGGATCATTACATTCACCCCCCTTTAAAACTTTTCGTCCTCAAAAAGGAAAGGGAATCGTAACTACTTAATCGACAAATTCAAGATTAAAATTCTTTATACCAAAGCTCCATGTTCTCACATGTACTAACGGATAACCATATCTACATGTCCTCCTACGATAACCTCCAGTTACCTATTATATTCGATTCATCGTTTACTGGGCCAATTACTTATAATCAACCATTTACTGCTTTCAAAAAAATTCAGACTTATAAATTATGCTCTTAGATCTTATCTTACAAATGCAAAGGTTATGAAACTTATTCCTTTTCAATTTCCAAAATTTACTATTATTTGTTACACGAAAAACTTGATCACCTCCGAACTCAGTTTGTCTAAAAGTTTCAGTTTAGGTAATTTCTTCTTACTATTCCCGCTTGCCAAAATCCTTTAATCAAATTGTGAAACTTAATTCACAAGGTATGTATGCTTACTTAAACAGTTCCTTTTGTTGCCACAATATACTTTAGAACTTATCGACTTGTCCAAAATCATCGATAATTTCAATCTTTCTATCTATACCCTTAATTAAATTCAATAACTTTTTCATTAGAATATGATCTATTTGGATATATGATAGAATATATTAAAAAGATTTATAAAAGCAGTTATATTTTTTTATATATAATTAATATCATATACATACATTTATTCATGCATCCAACTTTTCAAAGATAATTCCCTAGGGGTCAAAGAGCTTGCTCTGATTGCATAATTCTTACATTCCTTCTTCTTCACTTATGATGGCGGGTGGTGTTGCTTTAGCTGGTCTTTCTCCCTTCTTTAACTGACAATCCTGGACTACATGCCCTACTTTTCTGCATCGATAACACTTCTTTTCTTTTGTTAGGTTCATGGGTTTCTTCTTTGTTTTAGGACACTTACGTATAAAATGTCCTTCCTTCTTGCATTTGAAACAAATTATGTCTTCTCAAATGGTTTTCTTTTGTATTCTTTCTGGGCATAAAATAGCAAAATGTCCTTCTTGACTACAACTATAACAATAGATACCTTTGAATTTCCCCAATCTAAGGCTTTCTTTCTTTTCTTTGAGCTTTCCTTTCTTGTTTTAGGGTCATCCACCATTCAGTACCTGATAAACCAAACTCCATCTATGTTCCTATAAGGAAATTTTGTTGAAAAAATCCAGCTTGCCCTCCACTTAATTTACTGGCTTATCCCTTACTAACAAGTTTACCTGGTATAATTCTTACAACCCAATCAAATTTTCACTTTTCTATTTAAGTTCATATCAATTTACCAAACAATTTCAAACACTTATCTAAATGGATTTAAGTATATATTGATGTTTTAATCGGAATCATATAGTCATCCCACTTTCGAAACCCGAATATACATACTGATTATGCTGCAGTCATCAACAGAATCATCTTCAAGTGACTTGAGTGTAATTCTATGTCAATCTAGTATACTCAAGACTTCGTATATATGTTAGCTAGGCGTATATTAAAAATCTTCTTATACCTGATAGTCCAACCTCAACATCAAATACAATACTCAAATTCTAATTTTTAATTTCTAACCATATTAGTAAGTTACCTTAACAAATTTGACCTAAGTTTATCGATATTTTGAAATCCCCAATAGTGAAATTAAATCCAAAAGGCATTTGTACTCGGATCATTTTCCTGATCAGTGTAAGGGGGCTTAATTACCATGCCATAAGAAGTATTTTAGGTGTAATTATAATCACAAAATGTAAACTTAATCTTAATCATTTGATTAAGTATCCAGGTTATAATTAACCATATATTTCCAAAATATGTTTGTTTCTTAAATGAAAACTTTTCAAAACCCATTTCATATTTTCAAATACGCTCTCTCAAATATAACACTCCAAAATCTCATTCTAGGGCATTACTAACCCTATCTCTAATGAGATATACAACTCTGATGAGTCTTTCCATTAGTTCAAATGTGTTGTACCACATTGCTTTGTATAAACCAAAGCTCTGATACCACTATGCAACAACCCGGCTTTTTGCTCGGTTTTCGCCGGTAATTGAACCAACTTAAACCATACACAAAGACGGATTGTTAGGGGAACTTACATATTTGCACAAAATAAAAACAACTTATCCATTATCATTAAAATAATATTACATCAGAGTTGCACGAGGTACATCAGAGTACATCGGTTACACAGCGGAAAAGATACTAAACTCAGCGGAAGAATGCGAATGCTCCAAACATAATAGCTCCAGTTAAACCAGAATCATGCTCCAACTAACTCCAAGGCTAAATCTACGAACCAAACTACTAGGGTGCCCGTGTAAAAATTATGAGCACCCAGAGTTTAGGTGTGGGAACAATAAACTTCATGTCAGTCATGGGACTGGTATGAGAACTCAAAACAGTTGTCTTTAGGGTTTATTTTAAAGTTAGGTAATTCACCGTACTACGCCACCAATGCAGAACAGGTTTACTCCATGTGAATACCAATGCATAGAAATCCGCAATTACATTTTGAAAAAATGAAGGTATCATAAGCTCGTTCCACATCACACAATACAAGCGCACACCAAATGGGCGAGTTTTGCTTTATGATAACTATAAATGCCTTCATACATGAAAATCCTCTTTTACTACTATATATAGTGTGAGAAACCTTTTTGCAAATAAATGTATTAATCCTAGCCAGCATAATGCCCCATCCCATTATAATGAAAATCCTGCCGGTAACCTGCAGGCTATACAATCAAAATCGTACGGCTCATAGTGGAGATTAGGTTTTCAACATGATGGTTCCTAGTACGAAAGATCATTCGTGGGCTTACAAACTTTCTTGTGCGCATCATCCCAGTACTCGCGGATAACATCCAGACTCAGACCCCGTTACACTAACCTACCACACATGAATTAGAGTACCCAACAAATAGCGTCCCAGACTGGGGACTTCGCAGTACCCCTTCATCATCATATCTCGGTGCACCGAATATACGAAACGAACATAAAAATCAGACCACCCGTTTACCATCAATCCGGGGTGTGAGGTTCATCGAGGTAACGATATACACAAAGCTACGCTTAAATAAGCCATGCTTTGATCATCCATAGCTCTTCACATAACTTAAGTATGTCACATTGTCCATTCACTACGCATCACTGATTTCTATCAATATATAACCTCTATGCTCATACGTCTTAGAGAAGGGTGTTAAGCAAGAGAATAAATTCTCCGCCACCAAGCAGATATATATTAATAAAGATCAGTGCTACGCAGTCAATTACAATGTCAGACACACAATCCATACATGTCCATTATAGGTCTAAACGAAACAACAATCCGGAATTCCTTCACATACGTTCGGGCTTCTTGCCACTTAGCTGAGATATAAAATCCATCTGCGAATGGGAGCAAGCCATTCGAGACATTCGGCAAGTCGCCCTTACGACACGAAGGGTCCCGGTCTTCAATGCTGCCTCCAATATCTTCAATTGCTCCACAATGTCATATTATTACTTGGAATGGTTTTCAGACATAATTCCGATCCCGGTCTTTCCAAATAATAAGCGCAATTAAAAACACAATCACGGAACACACAGGCTTTCTACCAAAACTCTTCCATTTTAGATTTCATTAAATTAAACTTCTTTAAATCTATTCTCAAATTATCTTTAGCAAAATCCATATTTAACCCTTCTTCTCTAAAACACATCCCTAAAATCCAAGATAATATAGCCCCAAAGCCTTAATTAATTTTCCGTTTGATAACTCGTTATCAAAAATCCAGTTTCCTTTGAAAACCCTTACCCCACATTTCAACCCTAGTTTCCAATTAAATTGATTTTCCAACATTCCATTCTTTAATCTTAACTAAAAGATTATACTTTCTTTCCAATTCCTCACTTTTAATTTCCTCAAAACAAAGATCTAATTAAATCCTCAAATTACGATATGAATTTCCATAACTCACTCTCTTTGGGTTTCAAGAATGATATTATTGAAGATATGATTCACGACAAAACTCAAATCAATTGATATTGAACATAAGTTACACAGAAATTGTATCTACTTATATTTAATATCAATTCTCATAATCAACGAATATATAAGTGGAATAACGATATAATAATAGTATCTTTTAAATTCCTCAAATAGTATACGCTTACACCAAAGAATTTCATATCAAATATCCGAAGATTATTTCTATCCAACTTATCTCAATTAAATTGGGAAACCCGTATCTTAATTTAAAGATTTATCCAAACCTCCGACATTAGATCTGGATAGAAATATCATCCACTTATACTTAATATTAATCTATGTATCCAACTTATACTATAAGTGGAATAACGGTAAACTACCTTTTAAATTCCTCAAATAGTAAGAATTATCATCTACCGGATTAATATCAAACATTCGAAGATTTATCTCCAACCATATCCAATTACTTAAAATTGAAAACTCATATTAATATCAATTTAAATTCCATATAAAATATTTCCAATACTTTTGAACCTTTGAAAACATTCCACAAATCATTCAAAAATGATTACTTGTAGTTCAAAAAATAGTTTGCGGGTTTAAAACTTCAAAATACATTGTCTTCGAAGAAAGCGTTACAATAGTGTTTTCAAAAGCGTTACAAAAGCATTATCTTAATTACTTCGATCAAAATATCGCTTTTCTTAGTCAAAACTTAAACTTTACAATTCAAAACATTTTTTACATAATTTATAATGATTTTACCATTTTTTCCATATTTATAGAAACATTAAAAATGGCTGTTTATGGTTATGGTCGATAACTTCTCTTACAACGATCTTTTCAAAAATGGTTTTAAACATAACTTGAAAATTATAACTCGAATTCAAAATCTGCTTTCACTCATTCAAAAGCTCTTGTTAATATAAATCAAATGTTTTTCGTTTCATGGAAATCCGATTAAGATTGCAAAAATTATAAGCGATTAAAGTTTGCATCTAAAATACGTAAATTGCCGTTATGCGACAAGCTCTATTTTGACCATAATAACCATTATTCTATAATACTTCAAAATATCTTAGAAAACCATTATATATTTATATAACCTTTTTAAAATCATTTAAATTTACTTTCCAAATTATTGTGGATCTAAAATTCAACTTTCATAAATTCCAATTCATTTCTAAATTCAAATAATTTCAATTTAATCATCTCATTCGTCGGATCAGTTAAGGATAGCCAGGGAGAGCAGGAAACTTAATTTCCAAACCCAAGCCTTGACACTATCCTCTCTGTCATCCTAGAATGTTTCGGTATTTATTTATTCATTTAAAGGAATTTAACAATATATGTGAATTCATATATATGGTCTTTTCCAATTATTAACCTTCAATTTCAATAATGATATTGCTTTTAATTATGAAGGAGATTTGTCGATCACCAATGTGATACCATAATTGTTGTGTCATAGTGTGTGCAAAACAACATCAACAACCATTTAAACATCCGTAGCAACCATCATCAACATGATTCAATAAATCATAATTGTGCATAAGCGTTATAACACTAACGCTTAATAGTGTGTGTTCTAAACTTCGCATTCATCATCCATCACAACAAATATCAATCATCATTAACCAATAATAATTCATCACTATATTTAAATTAGTCTAGCTACTAATTAAATATATAAAACGTGGTTAAAGAGTTCTCACCTAACAGCTTTCCAAATCTTCACGGTAGGCGAGCCTAGCTAAGCGAACCATCAGACAGTATTTCAGCGCAACGTCTTCTTCACCAAAATATACATAATATAATATACACTAATCCCTTTTTATATTATAAGAGGAGGAGAAGAATGACGAACTTTGGCAAGGTGGTGGTGGAAAAGAGGAAGACTTATGCCATGGAAACCATGGCCATAAGCTTTAAGAAGAAGGTGGAAAGGAGGAAATGGAAATGGAATGGTAAAAAAATGGAGAAAGAGCCTCCTTATATATGAAAGGAGGAGTAAGGAGGTAAAGACACATAAGGGAACAAGTGGCAATCATGCATGAAAGGGAGCATGCATAAAGACATGTGTCTTAACACTTGTCTTAAGAAGAAAAAAGAACTTTTGGTAGCAATTTCTTTTAAATGTTATGAAAACTAAAGGCAACACTTAATTCTAACGCTACCAATTCGTGTTATGGTTTGACAAATCCGATCGAACGACAAATAGTATCAATAAATCCAAACTCATTAACAATATTCCGCATTTATAATTCAATTAAAATGTATCATATAACTTATCAAGATTATTAAATACTCGTAACCATATATATTTATATCAAATTCAAATTTAAAATCAAATTAAGTAATAAAATTTCCAATTTTAAATTGGTTAAAAATTCTGGATCATTACAAAAGACACCCAAAACTTCGAAGCTTGGAATAATTAGGAAGTTGGATGAATAATTTAAAGTAGGGTGACACATTGTTTAGAGTTGGCATGGGAAGTCGATTAATCAAGTAAACAGCTGTTGAGCAAGCATTTGTCCAATATTCAAGGGGCATTTCAGCATGAGTTAAGAGTGATAGAAATGTCTCAACAATGTGTCGATATCATCGCTCCGAATAGCCATTGTGTTGAGGGGTGTGGGGTGGAGTTGTGAGATGCAAAATTCCATCGATGGATAGGTAGTTACGTAGGCTTTCATATTCACCACCGTTATCTCAATAGAGAGTTTTGAGAGGTAGTTGAAAATATTTTTCAGTTAGAGCTTTATAGCGAATGAATACATGTTTTGCATCTGATTTTCATTTCAAATTATACAACCAAATGTATTTAGAAAAATGATCAACGAAAATAAGATAATATTTACAGCCATCATGAGAGTAAATTGGCGATGTCCAGAGATCATAATAGACATACTCAAGTGGGGCAGTAGGCACAATATAGGAAGTATAAAAAAGAAGTTTATGACTTTTATTGCAAGCACGTGAATTGCAATCTAAAGTGGAGATACTAAGAACATGAAGTTTATTTTTGGAAGCAATTTTCCTTAAGACATTACAGGACGGATGCCCTAAACGATGATGCCAATCAAGTGAGCTAGTTGTGCTTGCATAGACTGTAGGGGTTGTGGATTTGAGCTGATAAATGTCTGCTGCAACCAGCCCTTGGAATAGAGAATCCCCCTTTTTGAGATCCTTCATATGAAAAGAGGTGGAAGAAAAGACAATTGAGATATTGTTATCATGACAAAGTTGAGAAACGGAAATTATATTTTTTAACATGGTAGGAACAACCAAGACATTATTTAGTTTGAGTGATGACAAAGAGCAAGAACCAATATGAGTGATTTTTAGGCCTTTGCCATCACGAAGATCAGTTCTTTGGTTCCATAATAAGGAGAATGGAGGGATAAATTGTTCAGATCTATCGTGACGTGGTAGGAAGAACCGCTGTCGAGAAGCCATGTTGAAGAGGATGAAGAGGCAAAGGGATTTGCGATGTTTGCTTGAGGTTTTGGTGTGAATTGGTTTGGCGGAGGTTGGGAATTTGAAGGAGGAATGACATTGGAAAACTTTTGCTTAAATAAAGGACAATGAGCAATCACATGCCCTTATTCTCGGCACCATTGACATTTTCTTAGAAAGACGTAGGGCTATGTAAGGTCACTGCCATTAAGAATTTGATATGATGAAATTTGGTTAATGAGAGACATTTTAGAAGAGGAAGTTGAACTAATTTGGATCAAAGCTCTAATACCATGATAAAGAGTTGAAGAGAAGGATACTTTTCCATTCAGAAATCACAAATTTATATTTACAAGATACATGCATTCATATAATTATGGAATAATATCATTAATGATATTTATTCCTCATATTATAGCATACCAATTATAAGTACTGCTGCAGTTATGAAATTACTATCATTTATGATATTTATGTTATTCTTTCTTATTATGGCATATCATTAATGATATTTATTCCTCAAATTATGGCGTATCATATGCAGGGATTGACATAGAATATGTGAATCCTTATCAGTTATTGTCATTACTTTTATTAACAGCATAGTTAATAGAGAAGTCACTTTCTTGAGCTTTTTTGCGTTCAAGCCTAGCTTCATGTGGTAATAAAATAGAGTGAACATAATCAAGAGATGAGAATTCCTTTTGTGATGAAATTATGGCCTCTAAAACCTCATATTATTCGCTTAAGCCATTGAGAATAGTCAAGATTTGTTCATAATCTTGCACCTTATGGCCAGTAGCTTCTAACATGTCACAAATAGATTTAATTTTTCTCAAGTACTCTCTCATGGTAATGTTGTCCTTCTTTATTTTTTTTCAATTTCCTTTTATAAAACATGACTTTAGTAGTTGACTAGTTTTTGATGGATTTTGCTATTGTTGTCATATCTCGTTAGCACTTATGTAAACAGTCACTTGTGATAATAAGCATTGATTGATAGAGGATAGTAGTCATCAACTGATTAAATGATCTTGTCTGCGGTATTTCATGTATTCTTCATTATCAGCAATGAATTTTGGTGGAACTGATAAAGCCCCATGATTAAGCCTTCAAGGCCATAACCTTGGATTGCAGTTTCGATTTGAAGTTTCCAAAGCAAGTAATTGTTTTCATCCAATTGCACTGTAGTTAGTTGTAGTTAAGGACTAATTATAGTTTTGGTGAGTTTGTCAATGGAAATGAGGTTTTCAATCGTTCCACTAGCATTGTCGGAAGCTGATGAAACAACACCATTACCCATGATGACCAAACGATGAACATGGATTGATGGTTGTTAAGCCTTATGATGCTCTGATACCACGATAGAAAAACATAATTGAGATGAAACAATAATTTATTATTGAAGAATTGTAATACAAGATGATACAAAATGTATAGAGGAGTCCTCTATTTATAATACAAGAAATAAATGTAAATTGCTTGAAGAATGGGCATGTAACCATTGCTTTCTTATATGCTGAAATGTACAACTGAATATGGACATAATACCATATATATATATATTAAAAAAAAAACTTTTCCATTATTCTTTCTTTCCTTATTCTTTCTTTCCTTTATTACAATTCTATTTAAAAAACTAGAGTGAAGAATGATATTTATAGGATCACCATCTAGTAATAAAAAAAAGATAAGTTTTATATAAACCACACTTATAATAACCTGACCCACCAACAAAAGAAGCATCTTTGATCTTTTAAATTATTTTAAAAAACAATCAGTTCACCCTCCATCATGTTTCTTGCTTTCTTTTTAAATTTTTTGGCTTAGCCATATATATTTTCCACTAAAATCGTGTAGCTACATCAATATACTATAAAATAAAATATAGTAACCAGCTTGTTGAAATTTATCTACAATTTTTCATTCTTTCTATAGCTACATCAATTTATCTTGGAGATTTTAGGATAATATTAAAACGTTTGGAAAATAAACTAAATATACATCCATAGACTAAAGATACTTCCTAGATTTCTAGATATTGAGTTGAACAACTTAGTAATAGATTTACACATGCTACAGTTCAGTTTGGGTGGCTGACACACATCCATTTTTATTTTGAATTTACATCGTTAGGTTTTATATGTTGACACCATGTTTATTAGGTTGAACATACTCAGCATACCACATGATGAAAATTGAAGACAGTTTGACAGCGCTAGTTAACTATTACTACTAGTTTCTAATATTTATATCAAGGTTGGAAATATTATTATATATAATCTAGTTAAATATTTTCCTAAGGACCGCGTAGAAACTAACTTGAATAATCTCGGTCATATTGCTGGAATATTTTAGTTATGTATAATGCATGTGACTCTTTTTCCATAATAACAAATGTTATGTTTAGTCTTGGATATTTGGAGTCGGTTATGGTTTTAAAAGTAACTCAATAATACGATTCGGTTCAATTATTCCGTGACATCTATACCGAATCCTGGGTTTAGCTATGAACAAGAGAGTCATATCAATGGATTTTTCGAGCTATTTCAAGTATATTATCTTATTGCATAACTAAAATATTTTATCTTACTTGCCAAATTACCCAATTTTTCTAATGTACAAATATTGTGATTTGCAGTACTGTTTTTTTTAAATATATAACTGTTTATGGTTGATATTGAGAACTAGTCAACTTACCGTATATTGAAAGATTGAGAAAAAGAAAATTGGTCTAAAAAACATGATAACACAACCCATTTGTTTTCCAGTATCCAATACTGTCATTGACAAGCAAGTCATATAAGCTTGCTATAATGGCTCGAATTTCCATACTATTTGAGTTGACTAAATACACCACACGTCCAACCCAAATTACACAGAAATACGAATCATTATGAAGTAAAGAAGAAAAAAATAGAAGAAGAACAGAAATAACAACACGGAATAACACATCGTAGAGGAATAAAAAATAATATATATATATATATATATATATATATAACATCTTTCGGGATACAAAATTTCTACTGTATATATGTATCATCATCAGAGTACAAAATAAAACACAGCGAAAAATAAATGGTAAATATCTAATGTTGAAGCCTCCTGCTCCTCCTAGTATTTGTAAATACCTGAACTACTTGACTGCCCGTACAAATTTGGGCATCCAAGACTTTAGGGTAAAACAAAAAAAATAAACTCTGGGTCAGTCATGGGACTGTTGTGAGTAAACTCCAACCAATTGGTTTAATTTTTTAAAAAAATCCTTTTTAAAATAAAGGATAATTATAATACCGATCCACACACAAATACGGATGGTTTTTACCTTACGATAACCCAAAACATTCTTTGAAATCAATACTCTTCTGATATTATAATAGTGTCTAAAACAAGTAAATAACAATCTAGCAGAACGCTTGCATCTCACGCTCTACATACATAGTATACAATCAAAACTGCAGGCTCTTGTTGGAGAATGGATTCCAACTTGCAAGATATAGGACCACCTTCTGAAATTCTATCTCTAGAGAGGAATACACCAGGTTCAGTAAGGATATCTTGCAAACCACGCTAAACATGACCGGCCCCTCACTTCACTTGAGAGTACTGAATGTATTGTCATCAACGGTTGGGATCAACAACCGTTTCCCGAAAGAGAAAACATCGAAATATTAAAGAAGCAAATGGAATTTCTCTAGATCAGGTGACAATACACCCTACTTGGATGCGACCTACCCAATTTTATGCCATTTCCCAGTTGCGAGGCTTGAGGTTACGATTACTTACCTTTCATTGATAGCACAACCACTTTGAATGTCACATTGTCAGATCCGCTAATCACTAATTGATTATATATTCTGGATATTATGCTAAGAGAATCCCCGCCACCAGATGTATATTTGTACAGATCAACATATGTGATCGCTGAAAATACTCTATCAGACATTCGTCCATACACGTTCGTTCTGGGACTGAACGAAACTGAAGGCACAATTTCTGTTAATCCATATTAGGCAATATCTACCTAGGATTAATAGAAAAAGCCATTGCACTTTACTCCGTCTTCGATTTATCTTCATATAATATGATTCACAATGTTACTGCCTATACGAAGTGGTTCTCGGTTAATAATCCAACCGGTCTCTACATATTGACAACGATATTGGCCAATACTTCAATAGTCGATTATTTAACTATCGAAAAAAGAACATTCATCCAAAGCATCAGACAATCACTGAGCCCCTTAATTAATATTTCATTAATTAAATCACTTCACCATTTCCTTATCAATATTTGTTAACCAAATATTTTCAATAATCATCTTAGCCTCTTACGCGATTTGGAAAACATTTCCATATATCGCCTTCTTTTATTTTCTATACTTGGAAAATATCTTCTATTAATAATTGGAAAACATTCTAATTACTTCACCCATTCATGACCATTCATTTCTATACTTAGGAAATATTTATTATTATATTTCCAAAATTCCACTTACTTGGGTTAAAACGAATGTTGTGTAAAACATCGTTACAACAACCCAAAATATTGGATTCAACTAGATCTCTTTAAACATTCGTCTTCGAGACTAGATCTTCTTATTTATCAGTTAATAATGAAATCTATCAAGTTAGGGTATAATTAACTCTCAGACCTTGACTGAAAACATCCTTAACTTCAAAATAAACAAGTCCACTTATCTTGAATAATCAACATCATAAAACCAATTATTCGTTTTTAAAACATGTATATGTTTCTCTTTTTATTTTTACTAGATTTAATGTATAGATTTCCTTTTTGTTTATAATATTCTATTTTAAGTTCGTTTCCTTATCAAATTCTATATCTACTGATATATTAATTTCTAGTTATCGATTTTTCTTAAAAATATTCTAACTCCTTAAATTTTCGGAAAATTTCACCAGCACCACCTTTGTACCGGTCAATAGCTCAAACCCCAACTCGCCTCTCTAGGACCCTTTCATTCAAAAAGAAAATCAAAAAGCCAAGCAGCTTGCCGATTCGGTGCATAAAATCTCATATGGAATTTAACCGTGTACCTTTTTGTCAGGCGCTCGAATTATAATTTTCACTCTCTTCATTCCACACCTATTAACATATATATGTCTATTCCTAAATTTTTTTCCAACGCTATTCCACATCTTCATTTAACCCTATTCAATTCATTCATTTATACTTTAATTAGCTCATTGCCCATTTCACTTTCAATTGGAATCAGTCGTGTTTAAACACATTTGTTATTGACTAATAAACAAGTCGAATTCACTTCCCATATTCGATTCCAAATTTAATTCAAGTTTTCAAATTCAATTCCCAATTTTTAATTTGCCAAACCAATTTACATAACTAAATTAAATTCGATCCAACTCCACTAACTAATTATTTTTCTAATTAGATTAATTTCATTCAATAACTTAAAAAACTAATTTTTGTTTTAAAAATCAATTCGTTAACTCCACTTGAGTTCATATTTATTTTATAACTCAAATCTAGATTTTTCTAATGGAGATTCTGATTTTATTTACTTAAAATCCTTATACTAATTTTAAATAAACCTTTTTGGTTTTTAAACAGTTATGGCGCTATTTTTCTGAAAATTTAATTTTGACATAACTCAAAATCTATAAGATGAAATCTAAAATTTTACCTTCCATTAGAAAACTATTATCAAATCGGTCCTAGCGATTCTTGTTTCGAAGAATTCCGACTTAATTTGAGTTCAATATACTCAATTGATGTTCGAAATGCCAAATTACGAACTATCGCGCTGCGGTGAGTTCTTTTAATTATATTTAAATACAAATATTTAAACTTCGTTTATAAATAAACTCCAATTTCATTTCCTAATTATTGAATATAAATTAAACCAGTTTACTAAATTGAGCTTAATATTTCGATTACTCCTAATCGTCAATTATTTCATTACTTAGTTATAAATCCAATCACAACTCCAATATTTACTTCTCATTCCATTAGAAATAAATTATTTTATAAAATTCGATGAAATAGAATTCCAAATATAATTTCTTAGATTTATCTCAATTTAGTTTATATTCTAAATATTGGAATAACATCCGTCATTCCCTTTTTGAAACGATTTCTAATTCACTTTTAAATTCGTACTTGAATTTAAAATTCCAAGTTATTTAATGTAATTATCCCACTTTATTTATAAATATCGTTTTATAAACTCACTTCTTTGTTTTATATATATTAAAACAAGTTCCATTTCAAAATCTATTAAAACCCCAAATCTTATTTTGCAATATTTCATTTATTATAACTTCTATATATAACATAGACCTTATTTTCATATTTAATTTTAGTTTCTATGTAATACAATTCCAATATCTTTTATGAAAATAATTTATTCTCATAAATTCGACATATTCAAATTCAAGTCATAAATCCGCATAGATTTATTTCAATTCAATTTATATTCCAAACATCGGAATAAATTTCATTGTTTCCCTTTTTAACACGATTCCCAATTCTCATTTTAAATTCATTTTTGAATTTAAATATTTAAATTAGAAAAATGATAATTTTTCACCATTATTTACAAACACCGTTTATATTACTTGTTTATATATTTAAACAAGTATCAATTTCAAATCCATTTGAAATTTAATTTCTACCTTGGAAAAATATCTTTCCTTTTTAAATTCACACTTGTATTCACATTTCCCGAATTATCCAATGATAATTCATTTCACTTCATTTATAAACAATGTTTATAAATGAACTGCTTGTCTATATTATTTTAAACAAATTAATACTTCTAGTCTATTCAAAATTCAAATTCTATTTTGAAAAAATAGAATTTCCTTTTTAAATCTCAAAATCCATTTTCATGATATTTTTATATATCAATATTTAGGCTTAGTGATATTTAAACACCCAAAACACCTAATTACCAATCACAGGTTTTCTAACACATCATATATGATTATATATATATATATATATATATATATATATGATTATATATATATATATATATATATATATATGAAAATAACAATAATAAATTTTGAGGAATCCAGTTGGATCCCTCCAACCCGTTTTCCTGCATCCACATATGTTAGCCAACATAAATAATACTAATCTTGCTTCAAGGCAGGACATCGCGGTATAGAAGATCACATAGGGTCATACGCTAATGATACTGCAGGTATTCACTAATGGTACTGCGGGAAATATCCAACCACCAATATATATAATAACCACAAACACGAAGACTAAATAACTAATATATATATATATATATATATATATATATATATATATATATATATATATATAATAGTTACAATAATATTTAAACGCATCTAAACAACCAACAACCAGCATATAACATTATTTAAATAAAATCCGGAAAGTGAGTTTGCTCACACCGATTTTTAACTGCCGATTAACAATCGATTTTTAATTAAATTAAACAGATATTTAATTTAATTAAATATCCTCATTGGCTCCAAATCACTTCAAAATCCATTCCAATGCGTAGTCCTTGTTAATGACTCCAACACACTTCGTTGTTGGAATCTGATTTTTAATGAAAAGCTTATAATTTAAGCTAGGTTTTCTATTTAAATTAAAATAAAATTTGAACTTAATTATACCTTACTAAACTCTTAACCCTTCTTCCTTCAACTCTCATTCATGTCTACTGCGTAAAACCGAACTCAATCCTTTACTTCTCTCTTCATCATCATCAAAAAGAAACCTATTGTAGCTCTTCTACCCAGCCTTAACCCGATAACTGCAGCTTCCTCCTCCACTCTGAATATACAAGCCTGCATCGAACATGTACCAGTTCACACATTTCCACGCCTTAATCCACTAAGTGGTACATCCCCTTTTGAACAGAGAAAAAAAATCCTCTCGGCCACTATGCCCACTTTAGTCAACAAGCATCACCCCGAGTACCCCTTCGATAACAACTCCAGTTCAATATTCGTATACTCGCAGTCCTTCCCAAAAACCCTGACGTCAACCAATCTTCATCTCAGCTTCGCAACATAAATCACCTCACTACCACAAACTCGGCTCCACACCCAAACACCCAGCTCCATTAAACCCCATAATCGCGGTTTTGAATACCCAGTTGGAAGTCGCGATGGTCTTTAACACGCCATCCTCCCCCAAACTCCATAACTCGAATCGCACCACTTGCAACAGTCGGTTGAGGCACTCACGCTTCTCCCTTGCTGTCCCAAAAGCCATCGCAATTCAACCCTAAAACGACTGTTTGAAATCGAATGCCCCTTCCCAATATACAATCGCATATTCGGCTTTGATATTGATTGGAACGAAGATTTAGGAAGCGGCACTATTTTGTTTTGATTTTTACACAAATTTGGTAGTGGAGGATTTCACGGTTTTTATTAGAAAAGGAAATGAATTTTTTGTTTTGCCTGGAAAAGAAATTGGAAAGAAAGAGGAAGAATTCAAATTGGGTTTGTTTGATTTTGGAATGAAAGTGAAACTCGAAGGGAAGGCAAATTTATATATATGCGCGAAGAGGGCATTACGTACTGAAGCCATTACATCATGTTTTACTTGGTAGAGAAGCTGGGGAACCATTCGTACGCAAATTAAAAGGAGATGGTGACTGAAGATAGGTAGGCCTGCGGTTTTTACATTAGCTAGGATTGACAATGTTGTGCACGTTGGCTTAGGGTAGAAGGAATAAGCATTTATATTTATTTTTTTATTGATTTAAATTTGATTTGAACCAGTACGATTTTATTTACTTTAAAATACCCCGTGATTTCGAACTCCTTTTTGCACACAATAACCGATATTTCTAGGGTTATACCACTATTCTGAACATAGTGGAACGGGTTTCGAAACCTTATTCGACTGTATGAAGAAGATATCAATTTAAATTGATACAATGTTAACTAAATTTAAAACAATTAATTCCTTGTTAATAAAATATTATTATCTTTATTGTTTATACTTAAATAAATTAAAAAAGATCATCTGAATTATTTTGTTCAGTTCTAACTCAGAATTAAATTATATTTCGTTTGCGTATTACGATATTTCAGTATACTTGAAATTAAATAATCGATTATTAAATCAATAACTCAATATAAAAATCCATTTATATTACCAACTCAACATTGAAAATAATATTAAATGTTTAATATTAATCGACCAAACATCCAGGTGTTACACTTGCATCTAAGGATCGACTAAATCACATCTGATTTAAATGAGGTTTTAGTTGCTCATAACCTATCGATGAAATTTGTTCTTTCTGGAGTGTTTTATGAGTTATTGTTAGGAGTGCGCTATTATCAGTAGATGACCGACCATATTGTAATCCCTTTAGATCATCCTCTTCATATGACATGTATTGCACCTATGTGGAAATACGATAAGAGCTATACCAAGAGGAATTACAGTAGTACTTTTATCAAGGATAATGCTTTGACTACAATATGTGTTATAAGTTAATTACTAAAGGTGTCGTTTCTTTACTCGATACCATAATCCATATTTAGAATACGAATTTTTTACCTTTCTTCTTTGAAGTCAGGAATTTAAGTCCCCATCGTTATGTCTTTAAAAGTTAAATTTTCAATACATTTTTATCAATTTCCACTGGTGTAGATCTGGTAGAGGATCCTGGATGGTATATGCAATGGACATGGGGAGATCCATTAGCCGCCCCACATGTGCCTAACTTACCTTTAGTTTCATTACACTACTGAATCGATAGTTTATGTGAGATGAACACGTATATGCGAAAACTAGCTCCTGAAGATGGAATTTGAAGGATAAATGATGTGGCAAATGATGTTGTAAGTTATAAATCGCTAGTCTCATAAATGTTCTACATTTTAAAAATAATCCACCATGAAAAACAAAGCTAGGGAATTTAGCCAAACAACCAAAGTTGACTCTCTATTTAAGCTAGCCAAATAAGGAGCTCAAATTCCCCAATTCTTTTTAAGACACTTCAAGTCATAAGAGATGCACAATACAGCTTATTATGACTCAAACCTAGGGAAACGGGTTGTGTCTTCAAATAAAACTAATGGATCGCTTGAAATCTCATAAAACAAAAAACAATCGAACATGACGAGGAAGACGAAAAGGACAATAAAGACGACAATAAAGATGTCAATGAGACCGAATGTGTGAAATAATTTAAGTTTATCTATCATTGAATCATATGTTGAAGAATATTTGTGATATCCATTACTAAATGATGTCAACAACCTTAAAAGGTTAGGAGCAAAATGTGGTCTTCTCGGAATGTAAAGTAGTCTCAACTGTATGCATTAGGAATAGAAAAGATTGCCCTAAAGTTTGGCCTGGTCAATTTATACTTCATTATCCCGAAATTACAATGAAACTAAAAGTAGTTGCCTCACATGATTTTTGGTTTTAGCAAGTGTGCTTCGGATGTCTAGGTTCTATAATTGATATTAACTTGTTACACTAGTCACATCTTTTAAGAATCTCAGACATGGAACTGTCCTTGCATGCAATTTTAGTACTGCTGAAAATTCATATGACATGAGATATTATTTTGCAGATGGTACATATCCATTATAGGGTACCTTAGTCCATACAATTTCAAATCCAGAAACGGATAAAAATATTTTCTCAAAGGTAAAGGTATGGCTGAAGATGTTGAGCATGCTTTTGAGGTTTTACATATAAGATTTTTCATTGTAAAGAGCAATCCTATTAAATTCTGAAAGCTAAAGGCATTGAGTAATGTGACGGGAGCAAGTTTTACGCTATACAATATCACTAAAGAAGAAATAAGTGCACTTCCATCTAATTAGGATACGATTCGAATATAACACAAATGCAATTGTTGCTGATAGAGGTACACATATTATTGAGGTCTTCTCAAGTCGTTTACATAGAATCAAAACCGAAGAAATAGCGAAAATTTTCAAGATGATCTAGCTGAGAATTTGTGGCATTTAAAGGGAATTAGCTTATGTACTATTCTATTATATTATTATATCATATAATGTATCAGATAATGGTTATTGTACTATTTATATTGTTCAAAATTATGAGACATCATTTATTGGCATTCATTCATATCATGTATTGTTTAGTCAATTCATCTTATTGCTTTACTATCGTAGTAATATTCAATCTCCTTTATAGATAGTGACTAGTCATATCAAAAAATCTTTTATCTACGCAATATCTTAGCTACTTTAGTTTACAATTACGTTTAATTAGAGAGTGTACTACGAGAACACACACTATAGATAACATCATGGCAATTTTAAAACAACAGAGAACTTTTATAAATAATGGTGCATCAGAGTCACATTTCTCTCCCTTCATCGTATGGCTATGAAGATCCTCTTGAGCACCTAGTACCTTTTGATTCATCATTATCTGAAACTGATATTGGTTTCTGCATTGAAATACAAGATACACAATATGAAGATCTGTGAGAACGTGAACGATAATATAAAGAACTTCAAAGACAAGAGAAGTAACAAAGATACCGTGAAGAGGACTAAGTCAGCATCAAAGGCGGACTTCAAGTAATCAACATAAACAAATCATTTTTCTAGAAATAGAATAAGAAGTTAACTCACTAAGTATAATACATGGACGTGGACACGTCGCTGTAAAAGATTCCATTTAATTAGGAAATGAATTGGTCATTGTTATTTCAGATGCCATATATATCCAAGAGGTTGTGGCTTTTGATGATCCTTCTTCATCAATGAGTCGTTGGCTATTCTAACAAATTAGAATATGAACGAACAACATTGCAAACTCAATCTGCTAGAATGTAAAAATGAAATTAGAAGAAATTAGAAGACTTCACAATCAACTTCATGGACTAAATATTAGCAGACAAAATTAAGCTATCAGGGTTAATATTTATATTTGATAATGATAAATGATGATGATGTATGATATTATATCACCACTTTTAGTACTGTAATTGGTTTTTTCGAAAAATAATTAATATTTTGATTAGTAGCTCATATAAACATTGTAGAATACAAATAGTGATAAATAGATATTATGCTTAATAAACAATCATGAGGTAGTTACTTAAATTACAACATATAGTTGTTCCATAGCACATATGTAATGTGTCCCCACAAAGATTGTATGATACTCAAAGATCTAATGTGAGTCACTTGTAAAGCATGACAATTGAAAATTATGCTCCTCTTTCACATCATTTATTATTTTGTTGTACTAAACTTTATGAATGTACTTCACGTATGTCAAGAATCCTCTGTATTAATCTACAATTTAAATGATTGTTGTGCGCTTCATGTAACCAAAAAATCTTAGTCAATCTCTTCTTCCATGTAAAGAATATTTTCTTAAATGTAAGTTTTTATCAATAATAAGTAATCCGCTAGAGTTCAAGATTCGATTATCATTTTGAAATTTAATAGTTCAAAAGAACTTATATATATATATATATGTACATATATATATATGTACATATATATATATGTACATATATATATATATATGTACATATATATATATATGTACATATATATATATATATATATATATATATTGGAAAACATTTTAAAAGCAAAAAAGCAATACGTGAACAAATTTCTTGCAAATTTATGTATAAATTTGGAAGACCATCCAATGCAATAAGTTAAGTGATTCTTAGGCAAATAAACAGTTTTTATATAGGCCGATTAACAAAAGATAGATGATAAGACTAGACATTACAAATAGCACATATTACGAATGTACACTATAAAATTAACCCTATAAGACTATAGACAACAAAAATTAGCCAGCTTGACAATTGAATGGACGGGATGCTGGCATAAGAGAGACCGAAGAATTCACTCTAAGAAATGTAGCTTCAAGAACTCAATGGATTCATCCTTTTTACAATTAAAATGAATTTCCCATGTCAGAAGACGCAAAGGGGGACGATAGTAGTCCACTGACTTATACTTCAAGAATGTAATATGGTGGAGTTGCAAATCTCCTTAAAGGAAATAAATCTAGCAAGAGATCGTTGTTGAAAAACAAAAAAGCAAATGTCTTTGCAATGGCAAGTGATAAATCTAACCTCACTTGTAAGTGATACTTCAATTGCATCCTCAAAAAAAGGAATGATTGAGGCTAAAGACAATTTTTTTTTAGGATTTTGAAACCGTGGATTCAACAAGATGCTGATAGAACTATAGCTCTGCAAGAATAATTGAATTAAAGAAGGCGTATGAGAGATGTTTATGGAAAAAGAAAAAAAGAATTTAATAATGTTTCTCATTTATTTAAAGAATTTCTATATGACGTTTGGTCGAAAAACATAGCATTATGAGAGCACAATGTCAAAGATATTAAGAAAAAAAATTGGTACGTAAAATAATTGCAATGGCATTGTTTGTATTACAAATTTACTGCTTTCCTATTTGAACTTACTTATTTCTTATTTCTGTTTCTATGCTTGGTTGGGAGCTTACAGGATTGTCTTGGGTTTATTAAATGATTAAATGGCCTATTTTTATTATTTTGCTGAATTTGATCAGCATTACCATCATATATAAACATGAGTACATTATAACGAATCATATTTTATGTCAAGTAGAATGACGTCCAAGCTAACAGAGTTGCATGTGAAGTGGATAACACATCATAGTATATTGAAAAGCATTATGAGCGATAAAGACCTATTATTTACAAGTTGATTTTGTAAGAGCTTAGAGAAAGCACTGGGAACTGAACTACTTCTTATAGTAGCTTATCACGCACAAATGGGAGGGAAAACCGGGAGAGTGAATAATATACCATAAGACCTTTTAGGAGCATACATTATGGGCTTTGGAGGATCAAAGGAATATTGCATACATCTGGTGGCATTTGCATACAACAACAGTTATCAATCACGTATTGGAATGGCTCTATATGAAGTACTGTATGGACGATCATGTAGTGCTCCATTATGTTGGTGGAAATGGGCGAGAAACTAATATTTGGGTCAGAGATGGTTAGAGAAACATCGAAAAAGACCAGGCTAATTGGATAACGAATGAAAACTGCACAATACTGATAAAAAATCTACGCTAGTAAGAGAAGAAGGGATCTGGATTTTTTTTGACGGATATATAGTATTGTAAAGGTTCCTTCCATAAAGAATGTGGCTCGATTTTATGGAAAAGGGAAGATGACACATAGATTTGTATGAGCCTTTCTAGTGATATATAGGATTAAAAAGTTAGCATGTGCCTCAAGCATGGTGGGGTGCACAATGTTTTTCACATCTCATATCCATATAAGTTTGCACAACTTAGGCGTAGGGACAGTACCAAATCAACTTAAAGACGTTGAGGTAGAACTAGAAGTTTGTAGATCTCATGAGCCACTTTGTGTTGTTGGATATGGCATGAAACACCTTAGAAGAATGATAATGAATATAGTTAACGTACAATGGAGTGAAAGTGATAGTGGTTGTACATAAGGGACTGAAGAGAGCATGAGGATGACTTTTCAATAGCTCTTTGAGTTGGCAGACATATCATTTATCATATCTATTTCCGAAATTGTATATTATATTTGACTGATTAATATTCTGCATGCTAAGATAAGTTTGCTTTTACTATTAGTTGCATGGTATCTTTGTCAAGATGTTTGATGGTTGATAATGGTTGGTAGGCATGTAGGATAATTATGGTTTTTACGCTTTGGCTTATTTGGGATTTTGAGGGTAAAATTCCTAAAGGGAGGAAAAGCGTAACAACCCATATTTTATATATCGAAAGATTATAAAATATTTGAATTTATTTAATTTAAGATCGTAGGATTCTATAATTTTAAGATATGACTCTTTTAGACATTTTACAAACTTCGGATTTTTCACAAATTCCCGTGAGACCATTTTAACCTTAAAAATCTTGTCTAAGCTATAAATTTTGCAGGACTTGAATTATAGTCTCAAACTAGTTTCATTGCTTCAAAATTGTGGTTTCATAGTAAAGCGGTCATATTATAAAAGTAGGAATTACGGCTAGGAAGTAATGCATATTTCAAGTTTTAAATACTGCAGGTCAGAATTACCATGTAATTAGTTAGCCCAAATAGTTGGCCCGTATTCTATTTAAAAACCATTATAAATAGCAGTTGTAAGAGTCAAATGAGAACTTTTCTCTCTCATTATAAATCATATATATACCCTGATTAACACTAGTTTCACACTATTATATCCAAATTTCAACCTATATCATATTATATTTTGTCTTATGGCTAGATCTTCGGTCATGTGCAGTTAAAGCACTTAGCGGTTCTGTAGCGGTGAAGGTGCAAAAATGTTAGAGGGAATATAGCGGAAGTACAAAAAGGTACATTAGATGTAAAAAATTAGTATTTTAAAATGAATTAATTATCATTTTCACATCATTTATGTAGAAGAAACTTATATCAATTAATCTTATATAATAAAAATAAAGAATACCATGGTTACACACATTAGAATTGATGACTATAATAAATTTCTACCATATATTAGACAATTATGTGTTAAAATCATCTCTTTGCACTAACTTTATTAATTTATTTAAAAATAGAACTAGTCAAACCAAAATTCGTATATTAATATTGCTAAAGTGGGTGCTAAAAAGCGTTGATTTAGCGGGTGCAGTGGAAACTAGCGGGGCTTAAAGCGGATCTACTATTCATCAGCGCTAAATAGAAATAGTGTAGCGGTTGAGGGAAGCTACGGGCAATAGCGGGGATTAAACTGCATAGCTTCGGTCAGAGAATAGGGATCACCATATTGCCTAGTTAATTAAAAGCGCAATTCATGATTGCCCCAATCAGATCTACACCTAATTGGATTGAATTTGGAAATTAGTGAGTGGATTTTGACTTCTCACTCCTATATATAATCATACGGTAGATTTGCATAATTTAAGATAGATTTTTATAGAAAACCTAATTGTGTGTTAATCATGTGAATGATCTGGAATGATTCAAATATGTTAGAATTTCAATCTTGTGCATGTTCGTATGCATGTTTTATGTAGATCTACGTTAGAAATTTGATTGTTTACCTTATTATTGGGTCGGTGCAGCGATGAATGAATAACTGTTATGCATTAGACCGATGATGGCCAATATGTATATGTAGAATTTGAAACGCAGTAATCATAACAGTAGTAATATAAATGTAATCACAACAAAAAAATATAAATAATGCAGAACATAAAAAGTAATAAAGTAAAATGATACCAATGACTTTTATATTAGTTCGAACTTCCGGCTCTACGTCCAGTCCTACAACCCTTTTGAAATTTAACTATCAACAACCCTCACTTAACCCGGAGAAATATGTTACCTACTTGTGACAACCGAACAGGACTTCTACTACCTGATCAACCAAACAGGATTTTTCCCGCCTGAGCAACCGAATAGGACTTCAATTTCTTCTTTTACTAAGAAATAAATGATGACTATATATTGTGTCTTCGATATACAGAGTAGTCTCAATGTAAGATAATTTTTACAGTCTTCAACAATAGTGATGCAAATTGAGTGCAGGAAGTCGAATTGGACTAGATTTAAATATTTTATGGAGTGAAATAGTGCTATTCTAATATTTGCTTTGAAATAGATATGGAATCGAATGTTTGGTAGCAATATGAAAGTAAATTAGAGAGGAGATTTTTTTTTATTTGTACACCATAGTGTTTGTAAATTTGATATTCCATCAATTTTTTGCTATACATGAAATAACTCAACAAATATGTTAGTAGCAATGTCATATAGTTGTTATCATCAAAATATTAAAATCATGTTTTCAACACTTATTTCAATGAAGTGCATGTTTTCTTGAATGAAATTTGTTTGTTATGTTATGTTTAGATGTTATGCTTTAATGCATTTGTATGTGTTGTGGTCAACATATAGTTGCTAAGTTGGTCAAAATTGAATGAAACTTTAAGGATGGCCTTTGGAGCATGGTAGGAGGCTACACCAAAAGTTACATGAAGATTGGAGCTAAGTGCACTGACTTAAGATGATTATGCGTTGTGACTTGAAGAGTTGTTGGATAGGAAGCACTACACCATAATGGCCATTTGGTAACCCTTTTTTTTCCCAGTTCCCAACACTTATTTGGGTTGCAGGGTAGTAACAATAATAAGCGTTGTTATGTCAAAAAAGTGTTACCAAAAATACATATTATAAAAAAAAATTATTGCCAACGCTTATTTGTGTTGGTAAGACTGGTTGCCGAGGGTAAAAATGTAAACTAACATCTGTAACCCTATTTTCCATTTCTCATTCCCTTCTCCAACGCTTTTACAAAAATCGGCCGACTAAATCAATACTTCAGATCCCACGATGTCAGAAGGAAACCAAAAAAAATAAAAATAATTTCGCAGAGCATGGCGAAGATTGAAAACTTCAAATCCGTTCCTCTCTAATCGGATTTTGGGATCTTTGTTCAATTTGTACTAGCATTCAATCGCATCACTTCAGGTGTAAATTTCGTTCGATTTTTGCTTTGTCGATTTCATTTATCTGGTCTTGATTTCATAAGAAATTTTGTTTGATTTGTGCTTTGTCGCAATTTATCTTTGTCGATTTCGTTTCAGTTCTTTGGTTAGCGCTAAGAATCTTCACCTTATGGATTATTATAACTCTGTATGTGTTACTGTCTATATGAAATGATGGTACCTCTTGCGCATCATTAAATGCAATCGAGGTCCTATACGGGTGGATATGTTTGGGAAATGGGCTTCATGAAACATGTGCTTTTGTTGCTGTTATAAATAGTTAAAAGGGGCTACGTAATTGGTCTTTTACTGGCTTCCTTCACCTGCAGTTCACAGGATTGTTTTAAGGCATCTTGGAGCTCACATAAGTCGATGCATGTCAAGCCAAACACTGCAGCTATTAATGGTAGTGATTCAACTGAGCTTTCAAAAATGGGTTGGTTATATTGCATAAAGAAAGGGAAGGCTTGGACTCGTGTACTTGCTCATTTTGACTGGACTGGGTATGTTTCAAGCTTATAACCTTTTCAATTCTAAACTTCAATCTTATTATCAAATAGCTTTAGAATTGTTATCACCATTATGAATCATAGTGTCCCCACTTATTCCTGTAATGCTTTGATGTGAATATTCTCATAGGCTTATCATCCGAATAGTACCTGTAACAACGTGCAGCAAAATATTACCATGTTATCAAGTAGGAATCATGTAAATACTAATAATTGCTTAAAATTTTGGCTTGATCATATTTTGCAGAACATTAAGATCTTATCTAATATCACCAAAACGATTGGTTCCGGATTCAATCGGAAAATCAGATTGGGCTTATAATGTAAGTCATGATACTTATTACTATGGCCAAATGTTTGCATATTTGTAACCATCACACAGTGTGTGTAGGGGAAGGATCAGTAGCCGTCAAACGTAGCCTCTTAATTTCAACAACTCATACGATTTTAGATAATAGTATTTTCTCTCTCTTGCTACAACATTTAAATCGGAATGAGTGGTTGAACAGAGGGCTACATTCGGGGTGGAATAGAGAGGGCTGCTGATCCTTACATAAATTTTATAACCGGTATGTTTTAAAAATTTAAATTTGTTATTTGTCTAAAATAATTGCTGACAGGGAGATCTAAGAATTGAGCGCAACAGTGATTTACAGAATAGAGTGGAGGTTGTAAACTGCATGAAATTAATGATATTGTTTGCTTAGTCGGCGTAATCATGTTAAAATATTTTTCTAACGATTCATTTTTTCCTATGTAAAGATCAAAACCCCAGAGCAAATTGAACGAATGAGAGAAACATGTCGGGTGAGATTTGGTAATGAGGCTCACATATTATTGTTGAATAAGCAATTCAAATTCATTTCTAATGTAGAACAATACTTCTTGACGCTCAGATTAGAAGGGAAGTTCTGGATGCAGCTGCACGTATGATCCGACCAGGCGTTACCACTGATGGAATTCATGTTGTAGTTCATAATGCAACAATTGCTGCTGGTAATTATATCATTTTCCTTATTACGCTTACTAATATCTTTAAATCACTTGGCTAGTTCTGGTTATATAAATATCTTTAAAACAATGATTTCACTCAAAAACATATAGAATTATCAATGAATTTATAGCCTATTCTCGAGAAACTGCTCGGGTTGAAATAGGAATAACTCATTTTGTCATTCCTCGCATGTTTAAGGCAAACCCTTTTAGCTGATAATGCATTGAGCATAAAACGATATTTCAGTTTGAATGTCATATTCTTGTTGGTCAGGGTATAATTTATTTTCTGAAAAATTATTCTAAGTTTAATAGAATTTTGCTATGAAGCAGTAAATCATCATAAATATTTAAAGTTTATGAGCTGCTTTTTAAGAAAGCACTTGCACAGTTCCATAAGAAGAAAGAAACAATTATGTTATCTTTATAGAAAATGGTATAAAATAAATATATCGAATTCAAGATCAAGTTTAATTTATGATAAGTACACACAAATAAATCCGTCGAAAAGGGAAACAAAGCATCATATCCTTGGTACTCTATGTCGAATTGTAGTTGATTTAGTTCTACTTATTTTCACCATCCTAAATGGCATGATTGGAAAACCAAGATATATGAAATTGGAAGAAAAAGTATTAATATAATTTTTTTATTTGATTGGTGATCATTAAATAAGGTAAACAATTGAAGCAATGTATAAAATATGCAGCTAATAAATAAGTTATATATTGTAAAGAATGTTTACAAAAATAGTGATGAAAGGCGAACTAAAGACACTGTCAAACGTTCATTCAATATAATATATTCCTTTTAACAATACCATAGGCATTAGTCACATTCTATCTTGCAGCACCTTTTTCACTTCCTAAACCACATATGATTATACACAGAATAAAAGCGCATGCAATATTGCAAACAAAAGATTGATGACTTCTCCTAGATAAGAAGTAGTTGCTTTTTCAGTTACTATGAAAAATGTTCTGCTGTTTATGTTGTACTTGCTTTTGCGTAGGAATATAAGTGGATAAAACATGGGAAACTGCTTTTACATTCCACTACAGGGGAAAACAGAAGACGCAAGTCCCTATCCGGACCTGTGCAACCAAAAAACTATTTACCTGTGCATGGTGAATATTTGACTTCGACCTTAACCGGACCTAAATCAACATTACCAGAATATTGTTCAGCTTTTGATTTAATGAACTATGCATAAATTCAGTTTCTTCCTCGTTTTCCATAGAAAACTTAAATAATTCAACAAAAAGTTTCCATACAATTTCTTATCTGCCACCTATTAGGTCTGAACTGTAAAAACAAAGCACATGTACTCCAAATATGGTTAGAACATTATAAACTTAGCATTAAATGGTAAAACTGATATTTTCATAATATAAATTTATAACTCATATTATTGGATGATTAGTTAAAAAATTATGATTTACTAATAAAAATCCGTCCATGCATTCCTCTTTATCATCTATGCCACAATATTTGAGTATTCAATATAGATGAAAACAATAGTCCCATTTTTTACCGATCCTATTACATATTTCAAATTATCTTTATTTGAATCCAAACAAAGGAGAAAACAAAGAAACCAGAGTAGGTGTGAAATGCTTACCAATATTTTTGTAAAGTAAAAGCTATGACTAAATTTGAATTTATTGTAGAAAGAAATTAATTTCCTTATATAATATAAGAATATTAGACTCGGCAACATTAATTCAAATAAATATGACAAGCTAAATCAGTGAACAGTAAAATAAAGCATAGCGAGAAATACACGTTATGCCTAAAATCAGTACATCGTGGTATAAATATTCATCAAAATATTTGAATAAATTCATTGTTTAAATGTTATAAACATATACTGTTTAAATGTTATAAACATACATGTTGCATGTATTCTAAGCAAAAATCTGATGACATTGGTATACATTTGATGGGATGGCAGCACTGTAATCAAAAGTCTTATAGCTTTTTATATAGGTAAATTTTTAGTTGTTCAATATTTCTAATCAAATTATTTCCAATGTTGTTGATTGCTCATCGATAATTAAAACAAAATGGACACTGAAAGATGTGGAATTAGAGAAGACATTTAATATAAACTAGGGATTTCACCTCAAAAAGGAGCAGCCTATTGATTGCGCAATGCAAAAAACTCGTCACCGTTGGTCATTAATTCATTGGAATGTCTTGAAGAATCAAATCAAAGAATGTAAATCAGCATCATTTTGAATTTTTACTGTGGATTGATGTTGGTAGGAGAGGTGATAGATCAAAGTTAAGGCTATCTGGCAGAAAAGGTACAAAACGGATGATACAGGAAAGTGGCAAAGGATATTACCTTGGCACGATAGCCGACCCTTTAACAGCCTACGGTGGAAAGTTCCAGTCTCCAGCTATAGTTGGAAAATGATTGAAGAGTTACTAACTTACAGATGCAATAAAACTCACTCAGGTAGAGGAGGAAAAAGGTGGAGAGTCTAGAGACAGAGCGATTGGGCAGAGAAATGAATGAATGGGATGGTTGATTTGCACAGTACACATGGCAGAATCTCCTTTAATCTGGACGAGAAACGTAGGGTGAGATACATATAAGGAATGAAATTTGAGCATTTCCTACTCACTTTTAATAGAGCCTGTAATAAGCTATATCGCTATTCAGCCTGGTCAATGAAAATCATATCTGGGTATTGTGTTATTTTTTTCCAGTTGTGAACTTGTGATATCCACTTGGGATAAGCTAAATGTTTGAAGATTCAAACTGAGATCATCTTCTACTGTTACAATCAACCATGGTAATCGAATCTCAGACCGTTCCTACTTATAAATTGTATACATAAACATCTAACAAAACAGCGAAGTACAAAACTGGGGAGGTGAATGAAAAACTAATTCAAATAATTTCTCAGTTGAAAGAATAAATCGAATTGTGTACATTTGGTGGAACCATTAAACAATAAAGGTGTACAAAAAGTTATAATCTGTCACCTCATTAGCTGAACAAATTAACTGAATGTCAAACAAAAATTTATGAAAACATGTTGCACGTATTTTTCCAAAAGCTTGTTGCACGTATTTTTTTTGTTCTTTACAGCTCTGCTTGTATATTTGAGATTTTTTTATCGATATTATAGTTACTGGTGGAGGTATTCACCTTTTTACATGATGATGCTGATCCGTTAATGAGGTTATCTGTCATGGAATTCCAGATGCCAGGTAGTATAGATGATTCATGCATTTACAATTTACAATTGTGTTTCTGATATAACATTATACAGATAAGATTGGGCATGAATCATGATCATTGCACATGATTTGTATTATAAGTTTATTTATTTCACTCCAGAATATGCACACAATTAGTTTTAGTCGATATTGCCTATTGGTGTTATATTTACATGTTCTAAATCTATAACAACACATTAAGCCCCACTGTTGTTTTTTCTGTTGCAGAAAATTGGAAGAAGGCGACGTGGTTAATGTTGATGTGACTGTATACTATAAAGGATGTCATGGTAAGAAGTAAGAAATAATGAAACTAATGTTGTGCGTTTGGATCTCATTTGAGCCCAGTATTACCTTTTACCCCTCTCTCTCTCTATATATATATATATGTGTGTGTGTGTGTGTGTGTGTGTGTGTGTGTGTGTGTGTGTGATTTCCATGTATAAATGTATCCATGATGTGAATTGTTGCTTTAATGGTACCCACTTTCCTTCAAATCAAGTTAAACTAGACTAGTCATGTTTATCTGCTCTAATTTAAACTATTGAGGACTACTCTTGTTTAACTATGGGAAAAGTTAAGCTATGGACGACTACTCTAGTTTAACTGCTCCGAACAGTTCAATAAAACTGCGTCGAACGACACAGTATTGCTGCGCCGAACGGCTCAGTATTACTAAGCCTAAGGCGCAGTTAAACTGAGCCTTAGGCTCAATAATATTGTGCCGTTTGGCGCAGTTTTAATTCGGCTCAGTAATACAGTGTCTTTCGACGTAGTTTAACTGAGCCTTAGGCTCAGTAATACTGAGTCGTTCGGCGCAGTTTAAATGCGCCTTAGGCTCAGTAATACTAAGTCGTTCGGTTCAGTAATACTGAGCCGTTCGGCGCAGTTTTACCAAGCCGTTCGGTGCAGTTTTACTGAACTGTTAGGCACAGTTTTACTGAGTCGTTCAGTGCAGTTAAACTAGAGCCTTTGGCTCAGTAAAAATGAGCATAATGACTCAGTTTTACTAGGTCGTTCGGCTCAGTAAAACTAAGTCACTCGGAGCCTACAATTTAATTTTTTTTGTGATGCATACTCATGTTTTTCTGTTTTTAACAAGGAACTGAAATTTCAATTTAAAGTGATATTCAATGAATGCAGGCACTTCTAGGGGCAGAGGAAGAAAAGATAAAATTGGATGGTAGTTCTAATGGTGCAGTAGATGATCTTGATAATGATCCAATTGCAAAAGTTTTTGGTTTCGACACGAAGAAAAATTATTATGGAGCTGTTAGCTCTACTTCTTCTATAAAACAAGTAAAGGTGGCTCGAGCTGTAAAAGTTGTAACTGAAACAAAAAACAAGCCATGGATTTGTCCGTTTGGAAATTGGAGATAGAAAGGCAAGTAGCTACTCAAGTTAATAACGCCATTAATTCAATTACTTCAACTTTTATGAAATTTATACCTAATTTGCAAGAAAAACTTGTTGCAACTCCTACGACTCCACATGTAGAAGGTGCTTCTAATTTAGGGGATTCTTATATAAATAATAATGTAACTGTTACTCCAATCTAATTATGTATTGAATTTAACAACTTAATTATGTATTGAATTTGACAACATAATTATGTATTGTACTTGTGTATTGTTAACGTGTATTCTATGTTGTTACGTGATTGTGAATGTTGTTTATTGATATACATTGAGTTTAAATTGAGAATAAAATTAGTTTTTGATTCATATTAAATATTGTCTATATTATCATCATGTTAATTAATAATTGACTATTAATATTAGAATATTGAGTTGCTAATACATATTTATGTTACTATCAAAATTTATATTTGTTGTGAATTAAAATTTTGCAACTTGTATAAGCGTTGCAAACAACAATATTGCAACATGTATAAGTGTTGGAAACAAAAATCTACCAACACTTATAAGCGTTGCGAATGAAAATATACCAACACTTATAAGCGTTGCGAATGAAAATATACCAACGCTTATAAGTGTTGGGAGAGAAAATCTACCAACGCTTATATGCGTTGGAAATAAATTGTCACGCCCCCATAGCAACACTAATAAGCGTTGCTGAAATTGTTTGCGACGGTTATACTCGTTGGGAATCACCTCTTTTGGTGTAGTGAAGAGCATAGCCAGTAGAGTATGTTTATGGCTTGATGCAGGGAATTGGGCTAAGTGTAAAAGGTTATGATAGGTTACTTCTATGACTTGGACCTAGATGCTGAATTAGGGTATAAGGCATTTGGAAAAGGTTTATTGGAATTTAGAAAGAAGATTGGACTAAGAGACAGATAAGTCGTGAGTCAGGCTAGGTTATCGAGATAACATGGTATTGAGTTTAACCTATAGGTCCAATAGTAATGGAACTTCTAAGAACTGTTGTTGATATTTTATGGATCAAGTTGGAGGTATTGGCTCATTCACATCAGGATGAATAACGATATAACAATATGACAAAAGTTATAGCTCTTCTGCTGGTGATTTATATTTAGAGTAAGTACCCAAGATGGCAGTTCGATATGGATGAAGACTGTGAATGGAACGCGGTAGGTTATAAAATAATAGACTGGATACACCATGTAGGGCTTGTTATCCATATTGAAGCAAAAGGAGGGCTGGGAAGAATATGGAAGCGTCAAGGAATTGTTGATAACTCAAAGTATTTTCATTTGTACTCGAAGCAGGGATATTATATAGTGGGAATGCACATGGATTGGTAGAGAGAACTGTGTATCCTTGACCTTTGACTTTGGATCTAATGTCTACCTTTGGATGATGAGGAACATATTGAACATTGGGCTGAAAGATACAAGAGTACAACGAAAACTGAGATTTCCATTAGTTCCTGATAGTACGAGGTCAAACGAGTTATCATATATTCATAGTAAGTAGGGGATGATAGTCAGGATTGCTTGACGGACTCTACGGTTGCTTTGGATGCTCTCTCGTAGGCTACCACTCACATATGCTATGGATGTGGGGCACTCAAGATATGGATGATTGAACAATTTCCATTATATTTTGTGTATGGTACCTTTATGATATTATTAAGCAGCATATTATTTAGTTATATATGTGCTGACTCTTTGGTTGTATAGGCATGTCAAGTATGGTTGTGTAACCATGTCTATTTTTATATTTCCATGCATAGCATTTTGAGATTCATTTACCGTTCACACCAAACTGTTAGCACATCTAGAATTTTATGTTTTTGCTTCTTATTATCCTGAGTGCTCTTAAATGAGTAGACTAAATAACATATTCTGGTGACGTCATAGTTGTTCCAGGAATGAGCTAGGTGGAGTTATGACATATTCTATACTATATATGGGTTTCTTTGATTTTTATTGGATAACATTGTGGAGTCTTGACAACGTTGCTTACTCTGTTTTTGTTTGTTCGTTGAGATAGTTGTAGTGAAGATTTGGTAGATACAATTTATATTATATTGATGTATGATATTACTCTAAAGGTTATTCACTGGTTATTGGTGTATCTTCTATTGTATTCGTGATATTATATTTTATACATGCATTGTGAAATATCCAACATGTTTTGCAATTTTATTATTTTAACCTTGATGATCATACCATATTGATCGGGAACGATTACAAAGTATCATGCAATTATTTTGGTATCGGTGGTATGTGACAATTGTCACATACATACATAAATTTTTAAATACTAAACAAATAAACAAACACTTATTATTTTCACGAACTTGATTATCAACTTAAAAGCCACTTAAACATAAATAATCTCAATATCTCATATAAACAACAAAACAAACAACTACACATCTATAAAAACACCCAAATAATTAATCGACCAAGCAAATAGGCAACTAAACAAAAAATTTGGATGACACTCTAACCTACCACTTATAAAGGCAAGTGTATCTTTAAAAACCTTTCCACTACAAACGGCAAAAAAAAACTCGGTTATGCTAAAAAGAACTCCTTAGTTGTCGTTTATAGCTTAAACGGGTTTTTGATTGCCAGTGTCGGCCCTGGCCATCCAGTGACCCTAAGCCAAATATTTTCGGAGGTCCCAAATTTTGATGTGGAAAAAACGAAAACAAAAGGGAAAAGCTAGTAGGAGGAGGAGCAGCGAAAATATACAACAAGGCACCTGTAAGGATTTAATCCCAGGTCGCACAGCACAATAACGACAACTACCGCCTAACCAAAGCCTCTTCGCTGACCTAGAGCATATTAACATTCTTTAAAAAAGTCTGAAATTCGAGGTCCCCACCACCTTCTCCTTCCTCCTCCCCGGTACGAGGCCCTAGGCGGTCTATGCCCAGGGTCGGGCCTGGTGATTGCCGATCAGCAATTGCGACTAAACAAAAAAGGAAATCCCCACTTCTTTCCCACATTCAAATTGTCACAGTTTAGTATAAGGAAAGAAGTTAAAGCGGGTTTTTCAGATTTTTCAAATTGTTGATACTGCTAGAGATCCATCCAATTCTAATTATGAATGTACAAAGAATTTCTGCCTCAAGAGCAGATAATATAATGGAAGGAACAGAGTATGTTCCAGAAAATTTATATTACACAAGCAATTCCTGTAATCCACTTTAAGTCCTCTTATCTATGTACAGAATGTCACAACAAATCAACTACAGTATTTTCCTTGATTTCAGATAAGAATACATGACAAAACAAGCAGCAACAGCACCAACAATTATCCCTCCTGTTGTCAGCCAAAATGCGTACTGCAAACAAAGGATGCGAGTTCAGTACTAACATATGAACAGTAAAAATTTAGACAACAAGAAGTCAACTACCATGAAAAATACTCAATAATTTGTGATTTAATGATTCAAGTTTCAAACTGTACGGTTATCAAATTAAATTTTGTATTTGTAATTTGTATTTTACCATTTGTTCTTCAAGGTAAGATTTCAAGTTCATACCAAAGATTCCTGCGAACAAATTTTTAGTAGTAATGTCAGTTTCAGTTGTATTGCCCCAATAAAGAAGAAATATAGTTCACTAGAAAATGTAAATAACATCTCATTAACTGTAATTTACAGCATATGTTATATAGAAGTATAAATAGAATACCTGCTACTAAAGCACCAACTGCAACACAAAAAGTCCCAACCTGAAGAAGCAGTTCTACTCTACTCACTTCAAGTCGTCGTGAACTGCAAACAAGATGTAAATGCATAAGTCATAAACTTGTTTCAATGTGGGGAGAACAAACATTTGCCAGTATAACCATCATCCATGCTGTTTCTTTTGTAAAGAAATGCATGCATTGGGAAATAAAGGAAACCTAGAGAACGATGATTGCTTTTTCTCTCCCCCACAATGCACTTAACTAGCTTCAAAACTGTGCAGACCATCATATTAGAATAATTAGGAATCTATATGCTTAAAAGAACAAACTGTTTTGTCAAGGAGTACTAGCTCAAATGGTAAAATGTCTAAACTCTGGTCCTAAAGGTCTTGGGCACAATCCTTGGGACATCAAAAATAAGTGCTACGTTGAATTAAGTTTCAAAAAAAAAAAAAAAAAAAAAAAAAGAAAGAAAGAAAAAAGAATGAAGAAAGGGCAGGCAATTTAGGATGAGAAGAAATCAGGAAAATTATATGTAAGACCTAAGATTAACAGCGATTGAGTCCTCCATTTCTTTTGCTGAATCAAGCAGCCTTTCTGCTTGACCATGACACGATTCACATCTATAAAGAAAAAAGAAATTTGCTTTTAAAACTATAGGAAACGGAACACACTGCAACAAATAGTTTAAGGAAAGTATATAATTTGATAAAGACACTACACCTTTGTAAATAGTTCTCCAACAACATCTCTATTTCTTCCTCTTCTTCTACAAAAAAAGCAAAAGATAGAACAAAGCTAATCAAGACTCAAGTCACTCTATATTAGGCATATTATCTCCGCCAAAATTTAAAGAAATCTGAAGTACTGATACAGAAATTATCATTACTAGCACGTTTCCAGATACCTTCAGCGATTTGTTTTTCTAAAGGAACTGAGCATTCCATATCTTCATCTCCTCTTTTGAGTGTACAGTTTCTTCCCATAACACAAATTCGTCGAATTTCATGAGGATCTTCAAGAAGATCAAGGAGCATCTGTTTCAGTGCACCGGCTCTTGAACCCAGCTCAACCTTGGTTAATTTAAATACAGAAATATTAGACAATGTCCAGGAGAGTTTGCAGGAAAAAAATGTAATGTAACATACAAGTGTCTGTTTGCTAATACGAAGTTGTTCCAACACGTCAGCTGTTAAACGGTTGGGTAAAACCTTTAGTAATGCCGTTACCTGAATTCCAAAACTAGGTTTTAGTCTAAAATAATATAACCCTGCAAAGAAAATTTTCAAATGATATATATATATATATATATATATATATATATATATATATATATATATATATATATATATATATATATATATATGGGAACTATGGAAGAAGGCCAAAATTAAGTTAATCTTGTAACCCGGATAACAAAAGAAAACAAACATATACTCACTGTGTTCCATACTCACACGAGGTTCTAGATCCATCAGACGCTGCTCATAGCGTTGAACTCGTGAAAGTAATGCAGCCTCCACAACCTATCACACCATAAGAATATTGATATTCTGAAGCAAAATATTTAGGGTTCAACTGACAGTACCAGCAGGTTAGCTTGCTTGAAGAGGGAAATGTACAGTACAGTGAGCTGAGGACCCTTAAAGTGTAATTCTTAAACATGTGCATTCATTTTTTAAATTTACAAAAGAGGAGAATAAAGTTCCTACCTCAAGTTCAAACGGCATGCTAGGAACGCCATTAATATTTTTTGGGTTAATACGTGGTAACAATATTCGAAGAAAGGCCTTTCCTCCTCTTCTGTTTGATTAAAGAAAAAGAGCTTATGAAACACTGAATTACAATTAAAGCAAAAGAGAGCATAGCATAATGCAACACATTTTTAACTACTAATGATGGAACCATGCACACCTGTTATAGTCGAAAACAAGGACACGTTCATGCATGACTATTGCTCTTAATGAACCAAAATTTAGCAATATAGCATGGTCACGCACCTACACAAGAACTGAATTACTTAAAATATTATATGAACTTAGAATGAGAAATAAATCTTGCTTGGAAAACATCAATGAGATACAGTTCCATTCACAAGATGATTCGCAATAATCAAAATCTAGCAGTACAACAGTCAGTCTCTATACATATCACACCAAAAAAGTCAAGGACAGTGGATCAGAGGGCATCCTTCAATAAAAAAACGTTAGGGACAAAGTTTCCGAATAAGTTACATGAGATTTACACATACATGGTTATAGTAATATCTATTTCTTGAGAACTGCATGTCCCTCTTTACTAAGGTGGGATCCTGTAGTTCCTCTCCTTATGAAGTTTCCTTACATCTTTTCGTGTTTAAAAAAAAAAAAAAAAAAAAAAAAAAAAAAAATATGGATGTATAGTCGATTTGGCATTAAGATCTATCTACACAAAAAACTATATAATTTTGAGACTTCAAACTTACCAAAATCATATATCAATTGTGACTTTTATTTATATCCATTTTTATGGTTGTTATGGTTGAACCATAAAATGTTGAACTGTACTCAGCTGTTCATGTGACTATCTGTGACTATCATCCACCATAATATCAGTTGTGGAAAAGATCATAAATTTTGACAAATACGTTAAAGCATACCAAACATTCATGATTTTATGGTATTTCACAATAACTAAATTAAGTTAGATGAACAGCTTGGATACAAGTACATATGCTTTCATTTTCAAAAAAAAAAAAAAAAAAAAAAAGTACATATGCTTTCATGCACTAATAACATGTGCATACATGCACATGATTTATCTTATAAAGAATAAACTAATTCATGAAAAAATAGTTGGAAGCATGGTTATTTATCAATGATAATGCATGCAACTGATACTGTAAAACAGAATTTTAAATTCAAAATATGGCCAGAACCATCATAAGCCGTCGCAGTGACAAATTTTTTTAACCATCAACAATGGTTGCGGTTGTGGTTGCCTGGTTGGAGATAATAATGATGATGATCACATTCTTGTTACCCCAAGCCATGTTTTCTAGTAGTTTGTCCACATTTTTAGTATATTAATTTAATCACTGAATTATTTTAAGTTAATCTGAGGATGGATAAACCAATAAAATCAGCATGTAAATTCCATACTTTATGTTTCTATGGTTTCGCAGCAAACAGCATGAACCCAGATGGTTTCTGGCTGAATATTCTACAGCCAATGACTACAGTGGTAAAGAAGAAAAAGATGAATGAGATGTAGTAAGGGATCTGTAATCTGGGAAGGAGGCGGCATGGTGGAGCAGACTGATGGAAGACTATATGCAGTGCTGTCAGTATCAATGGGGAAAAGCTTAGCAGGCCCATATGCTAATGGGAATGGGATTGTGAGGCACTTCCTCATATAAGCAAAAATTCTCCATCATTACAGCTAATATATGTTAAATCCTCCCTTTTAGAGTTTTTGACGGTACACACGTGTGCATGAGAACGGTTCAATGACACCCCAAACAGTGCAACACCCCAATTGCCCTCCGATTTCCACTCTGTGTTTCTATTTTAATATTCTTTTCTCTCTCTTTCCACTCACTCCATTATTCAAATATAAAATTATGGTGGAAATGGAGTTACAAAACAGGGACGTCATAGAACGCTTCTCTCTATGTGTGTGTATGTGCATGTTCTACAAGATATTTCTAAAATATAGACGATGAGCTTCTATAATCAAAAGACCGAAGCTCAAATCATCCAGTAATGCCAGCATTATAAGTCTAGATCATGTGTATAATATCCTATGATGATTACAAACACTCAAGCACAATGGGAGAAAAAAAATCGAATAGGCAAAATCATGTTTCTAAAATTGTCAAAACTCGAACATCAGACATGACATTACAGATCTCTAAGTATGTAAAAATAGTACAATGTTTTTTTAAATGCTAGACGTTTGACCGTGTAAATCTAGGTGTTTGAGAAAACTGATTTTAGCCTTGATAGTTTCTGGATGATACGCTGCATAAATTTAAATATGAACCATTTTTTCAGACACTTGAGATGTAACATATCTTTTACTTCCTGAAATAAGTCAGACGTCACGTTTGATAAGGGTATCAGATGTTTGGTTGAACCTAGCAAACGTCCAACCCTTTATAATCATGTTTGAAAAAAATAGAACTCAGTCGTCGTCTGAATTTCTTAATCAGATGTCTGAAAAATGATTTAAATCAATGTATTCTTTTCTGGGATACATTCAGACTTCTGACCTTAAAATTCGGACTTTTGTCCATGTTTTACATTTATATATATATATATATATATATATATATATATATATATATATATATATATAAATAGACAGATATCTAATCCTTCACTTTGGACGTCTGAGAAATAAAAACATTTATAATTTTTAATGGACGCTTATTTATAAAAAGGAACATCTGTTGGTATAAAATTGTGATCTTTTGAACAATCATCAACTTCGACGGATCTCTTCATTATTATGGACATAGACAAACTCCACTGTTAGCGATCATCAAATTCTTGATCTCAATCTCTATTCTATTTATTGCTTTCTAAATTCAAAAGCAATCAAATTTTCAATATTTACTTCCTACAACACTACACATTCAACTCACAATTATTAAATATATTTAAAAAAATGGTGTATCGAAATGTGGCTTATTCATGTTATTGAGAACACATCGAAGTTGACAAATGAAGCCTTTTGCTTTGTAGTTGAAGTCATGATCATGTGCTTAGTCCCTAAACTTATTCCTTTGGATGAAGTGAGTATCACTAATAGTGAAAATCCCAAGTGAAGCTTAGCAATTAGGCGTAGAACAGAAGGTTCGAACTAATATAAAATCCTGGTGTGATTTGACTTTTTTATTTACTGTGATTTTTCACCTTAAATTTTTAAAACCATCCTCTAATGGAATTGGTATAGGATTAGTAGTATTAAGAAAAGGAAATCCTTCAAAATTAGTTTTTTGAATACCGGATTTATAAAGGGATATAGTATTTAAAAATCTATATTAAAGTTCAAGATAAACACTATTAAAATATATGTAGATATCTAAATCTAGTGGCAACAAATTTAAATTTTATTATACAAAAGAATTTTTATGCATGAGATTTCATTTTCAAAGGAAAAAAAACCAAACACTTTTAAGGTATGATTTACTAAGATCTAACTCTTAAAACTCTCACATACGAAGGAAATATCAATTCAAATATATTTGTTTTGTCAGTATCCGACAAGAAAATGGAAAGATGAATTCTTGGTAGCGGATGTTACCAAACACATGACAGGAAATCTACACATGCTTACAAATATAAAATACAAGGATGGAGACAGCTCATATTTAGAGATAATTCTAATAAAGAGTATGTTACTGGTATTGGAGACGCCTGCAACAAGGGTATATCTAAGTATTCTTAGATTACAATTGTCCCGCTACTAGCAATTTGAAACCTAACTTGTTAAGCATTAGTCAACTTTGCGACAAAGAATTTACAATATCTTTTTGAAAAATGTGTAATATTTTTATCATAACAAAATTTACATTTTTGAAGGAATAAAGAAAGAAATATTTATATATTTTAAATTAAAAAAATAAATAATTATAATCATATGTCTCTTAGCCAACGATCACAATCCATGTCTATAGCACAAGGGATTTTATCACATAAATTTTAGATATATTACTAAATTAGCTAAAAATGATGTGGTCAAAGGATTGCCAAAAACAAGCTTTAAAATTAATAATATTGTGACACTTGTCAATTCAGAAACTGACAAAATCTCCTTTTAAGTTTAGGAGAAAATTGAAAATATATGAAATGATCATGGCAGTGAATTTGATAATTAACTTTTTAATGATTTTTGTAATAAAAAATGAATAAGTCATAATTTGAATTTCTCTTTTTCAGAAACACTTCAATAAAATGGTGTTTCAGAACGGAAAAATAGAACATTATAGAAATGCGCAAGAACTTATTAAGCAATAGCCAATTACTGAAGAATTTTTGGATCGAAGTTGTGGATGCAGCTTGTTGCGTTCGGAATCATGTTTCTATAACACTATATGAAGTATTTAATGCTATGAAAACCAAACATTTCATATTTATAATTTTTGACTCCAAACAGTTTATATTGATTACAAAATATTGAAGTGGAACCTTGGCGCAACGGTTAGATCATCTGCATGGTGATCTTGGTACCAAGGTTTAAGTCTGGAAACAGCCTCTTTGCAATGCGAGGGAAATGTTGCATACAATTGACCTTCTAGAGCCCGCTGTCGTTCGAGAGCCTCGCATACTAGGTCCCACCTTTACAAAATATAATCTAGGAGCCAACATGATTGGCTAAGTTGGTTGGTAGTTTAGACTACAAAATTAAAAATCATGAGTTCGATACCCGAAATTGGCACATTTGGCATTAATAAAAAATGTACAAAAAGAAATTATTCTAGGAAATTTCAGTCTGAAAACCAATGAAGGTACTCCTGTTAGATACTCGAAAAGGAGTAAAGCTTATACGTACCATACAAATTTTTTACACATGCCATTTGATGAAAATCATAAGACAAGTAATGATGAAGATAAAGTTGCTTCAATAAGCAAACCAACTAGTTTAGAAAATCTCACTCAAAGTGAAAATATGGATAATCCGCTGAAATCTCCACGTCATATATTAAGATATCACCCACTTGACAACGTAATAAGTGAACTAAACACTTTTGCACTAAAGTAAGAATAAGAAATCAACTGAATCAGATGAAATATTTTGAGTTTATATCTAATATAGGATTAAAAAATATTATAGAAGCATTTAAAGATGATTTTTGGATTTTAGCTATGCAAGAAGAGCTAAATTGATTCAAACAAAACGACGTTGGGGAATTAGTTGTTGGAATATTTCGACAAATGGGTCACACATGTAAAATAAAATGTGTTGTTTTATTTTTGTGTAAAGCCAAACTGAATTGATCAAATTCTAAATTAAAATTAAAAGGCTCAAAACTTACATTATCATGGGCCTAATGCGTAGATACCGGGGTGTTTTAATTTGTTCAAGGGCCAAATTATAAAATGTCAGCCTTATAAATAAGGGGTTATAATCCTCAAATTAAACAAGTTTTAGCAACTCTCTAACCCTCTTTTAATGAGAGTAAATTTCAGATCTAAGGTTTGCGTCAATTTAGAAGACCAAATCAAATTCATCTTCATCTTAGCAAATAACTATGGATTGGATTCAGGTACGCTTGGGCTAATCTTTTTTTTTTTTTTCTCAATTAAATCAATATGGATTACTTATTTAGATATAGGGTTTCATCATTGATTGTTGTTAAAGTATACTGAAATCCTAACAAGTGGTATCAATAAAGATGTAGAAGTCACTGAAGATCTGAAAGAAAACAAATCTTATACTTTAGCCGAAGAAGCAACCGTAGTTGAATCAAAGATAACGATTCTCTCTAAAGGCAATTATCATACTTTATTTCTCTCTCCAAACTCAACATCCTCAAAAAAAAACTATTAGATTTAAAAGCCTGGAAACAACGGTTATGATCAGATGCAGGCGAAATCTGAATCCGGATAATCAAACATAAAAAAAAAGTTTGTTGTACAAGTAATAAACTAACATATAATAGCTTCATACTTATATCCATACATAATCCAATCATGATAATAATATAAATTATAAAATAGAGTAGATAACAGGACAAAGAAAGAACACATTTATATAAAAAGATATGCAGGATTAAACCTGATGCTTTCATACAAGCGCACACATCAAGATGTGTACAAAACAAATAATGGCTTTTCATAGTTTTTGTTACAGCATATGGTCATATAATAGATCATACTAAAATCTGAGTTCAACTGAAATTAAATTATTCAGACCAATTCATAAATACTTGAACCTGTCAAAAGTATAGATGTTATATCTAAATCCGGATCACGCATATGGATTTCACGAACATAATCCAAAAGAAAAAAAGAAAAAAAATCTCAAATCATTTTTCTATTATTTTGGTTATCGAAATGCACGAAAACTAGAGATTTATTTTATTATAAGAGGAATCACGGTAACTGAATACATTAAAGTTCAAAACAAAGCTCTAATTGAAATTTATAAATTTTCTGTATAATAAATAAATCTCTGGTTTTTGTGCATTTCGATAACCGAAAGAATACAAAAATGATTTGAGAGTTTTTTCTTTCTTTCTTTCGGCTTCAGCAAGGAACATATGCTCGTGGAATCCATATGCGTGATCTGGATTTAGATATAACATATGTACTTTTGACAGGTTCAAGTATTTATGAATTGGGTTGAATAATTTAATTGGTTGAACTCAGATTTTAGTATGATTTATTATATGGCCATATGTTGTCACGAAAACTATGAAAAGCCAATTTTTTTTTATTTGTTTTGTACACATCTTGATGTGTGTGCTTGTACGAAAGTATCAGGTTTAATCTTGCATATTTTTTTATATCCATGTGTTCTTTCTTGTCCTGCTATCTACTCTATTTTATATTATTATCATGATTGGATTATGTATGGATAAGTATGAAGCTATTATATGTTAGTTTATTACTTGCACAACAAACGTTTTTTTTATGTTTGTTTATCTGGATTCAGATTTCGCCTGCAGCTGATCATAACTGTTGTTTTCAGGCTTCCAAATCTAATAGTTTTATGAGGATGTTGAGGTTGAGGGATAAATAAAGTATGTTCATTGTCTTCAGAGAGAATCATTATCTTTGATTCAACTACGGTTGCTTATTTGGCTAAAGTATAAGATTTGTTTTCTTTCATTAAAAAAAAGTAAATTAAGAGCCATAATAAGATGATGTTAAAGAAAAATTTTCTTTAAGCTAAGGTTACTGTTTCAAGAAGACAAACTCAACAACCTGAAAGTGTATGGTTACTATTAGAATCCACTTGTAGATGAAGAAATACTATTCCGGATGACTATGCAGTATTTCTCCTTAAAGATAAATAATGGATTGGTGAATATGACTCTATGTGCTAACATCGATCTATATAAGGTGCTAATTTTTTTTAAAAAAAGTTGATTTTAAGATATAAACATATAGTGTACATCTATGTGGACAATAAAGTTTGCAATTTCCCTCTAACTTAAGTAACAAAATTATTGATTGTGGATAACTGTTCAAAGCTAAAGAGAATTAAGTGGATGATATGGAATTCTATAAGGCATTTTATTTATTGAAAAGACCATTCTTAAAGAATTTTTTGTTTTCTTTAAAGTAATAATTCTCTTTTGATTTAGTAAATGACGCTTTAGAACCACTTTGATTTTTTTTTTTTTTTTTTTTTTTTTTGGTGCTTTTGAGCAATATCTGATGAGCATCAAAGTCATGTTTCTCAATGAATGCATTGATGAAACAACTTAAGGATCTCACTTTTGGTGTATTCTTTTATATTTGGGATTCAAATACATTATTATTATTCATGGGGTAATATTTGAATTATCACAAAAGAATTGACAGATAAATGCTTAGGAGGTTTGGTATTCAAACCACGATTCAACTGATTCTCTTTTGCTAAAAGAGACAAATGTTAACATCCTTAAAACTAAAGAATTGCAAAAGATTCTTCATGCATCTGCAGTGTGGATTCTCATGTACACTAAAGTATATACACATATGGATATACGTGTATTATTTGGCAGATAGCTTAATGATATTAAAGGTGGATCACTGATTAGTAGCCAAAATGGTTATGAGATATCTTTAAGGAACAAAATAAAATATTATATGCTCATAGATAGAAAATCGGATCGGGTGGAGATCATAAAGAATTATGATCCAAATATTTTGGATGTCATTACTGCAAAAAGATCCACTTCAGACAATGATTATATATTTTATGGATGAAACTATATAAGGAAAAGTATCATTTAAACACTTAAAGTTTTCACCATTTTGAAAATATCGTTTATGGTTAATTATAAGACATCTAATTATGGAAAATAATAACGAAATTTTGTCACAAGACTCCGGTTATTGAAAAAGAATTGAAAAACTAAGTAATATTGTGAGTCTGTGACGATATAGAACAAATTATTTTCCAACAAAGGAGATGCAAAATATATTGTAATTCATTGAGCATACTTTTGACAAACTCCATTACGGCGGATCCGCTTACCAAAAGATTTTTACCTAAGGTTTTTCATGAGCACATGTAGCTCAATCGGTGTAACTTTTATGTAAGGATATTTTGGTTCATGTGGAGTTTGTATTTGGTATTGTCATATGATGCGTTGCTTTATATTTGAGTTATAGATATATGTATATCAAGTTATTTTTCTGATCAGAAATAAAGTAGTATATTTTTCATTGCACTCAGATTGTTCAAATATTAAACGTTTTGATCTCACTAAGACCAGTTGGAAATATATACGTATAGATCACATTTCATGTAATTTCCATGTTACGCATCCTTGATTGATCTATGTCATTTGATTATATAGATATATGTGACCATTGATGGGTTTAGTTATGATAAATATAATGAATGTCGCTTTGATCCTTTGTCAACACAGTTAATAGACAAGATTGTTACAGGTACACCATATGTTATAAATAGCAAATTTTGGAGCTCATAAAGTTAAACACATTTTTAAGGTTATTTCATATGTGACCCGGGGGGAGATTGTTGGAAAATTTCAACAAATGGGTCACATATGTAAAATAAAATATATTGCGTTATTTTGGTGTAAAGCCTACTAAAATGGTCTAATTGTAAATTAGAGTTAAGAGGCTAAAAACTTATATTATCATGAGCCTAATGCGTAGATATCGGGGTATTTTAATTTGTTGAAGGGACAAATTATAAAACGTCAGCCTTATAAATAAGGGGTTATGGTCCTCAAATTACACAACCCTTAGCAACTCTCTAACCCTCTTCTACTGAGAGCAAATTTCAGATCTAGAGTTTGTGTCAATTTCGAAGACCAAACCAAATTCATCTTCATCTTAGCAAATAAATATGGATTGGATTCAAGTACGTTTCTGCTAATTTATTTTTATTTTTTCAGATTTGTTCTCGATTAACTCAATATGGGTTACTTATTTGGATATAGAGATTCATTATTGATTGTTGGTAAAGTATATTGAAATCCTAACATTGGTTCAAAAAACAAAAGATCAATGTACTGGTACAGAAGGAGTATTAAAAAAGTGATGAAAATGGTAATATGTTAAGAAACAAAGTAGGACTAGCAGTTCATATATAATCATGAGTAAGGAATTGACTATGAAGGAATATTTGCCTCGTTGCTATACAAGAGGGTATTAGAGTTTAAATTATTTTTCTTATCATCATAATTCCAAGCTCTTTTTAAAGGATGTTAAAATTGTATTTTTAAATGGTTTTATAAAAGAATATGTATTTATAGAATGAGCACGTTTATTCAACATGATTTTTTTTTAAAAAATATGTTTTAATTTTAAGAAAACACTCTACTGCTTTAACAAACACCCCGTGCTTGGTATGATCGTTTGAAAATTTATCTTTAGAATCATATTTCAAAATAGGAAAATATGATTTACATTATTTATCAAGAAGAAAGAAAACGATATTTTAATAATCCAAATACATGTAGATTATATTATTTTTAGATTGAGATCTTATGTAACAAATTTTCAAATATAATGAAATGGAATTTGGGATGTCACATAAAAACGAGTTAAATTATTTTATTGATTTACAAATAAAACAATTAAATGATGAAAATTTTATTTGTCAAGAATATTATTGCAACAACTTATCAAAAAAACAAGAATAGATAATGTTTTGAGTAAGTCAACACCAATGAGCACTAGTCTTCATTAAAATAAAAATAAAAATAAAAATGGTAACATACGCAGATCAAAAACCATATAGAAGCATGATGAGATATTTACTATATTTGACGGCTAGTAGACCAAGTGTAATGACAAGTGTTTGTTTATGTGCGAAGTTTCAATCTTATCCCAAAGGATCACATCTTCGAGCCGTGAAAAATAATTTTGTGTTACCTAATCAACACAAGATATTACAAAAAAAATACTTGAAAGATTGCTCATTCGAACTTGTATCATATAGTGATGCAGATTTTGGAGGATACAAAACGATTAGAAATGGTAGAAGTGGAACATGCCACTTCATCGTTTGATCTCCTGTTTTGTGGTTTAACAAGAAGCGTAATTGTGTGTTAGCTTTCGTATTATTAGCACATTATAATATTTTGTGTAGTTTGATATGTTTGTGTACTTAGTGAAATCTTAAGACATCTGGTGTATGTTTGTGTTATGTGTGATGTAATTTGTGAACAAATGAGATATGTTTGTTATGGTATGGTGTTTTATAATGTTGCGCCAAACTTTTGTTTGCATTCAACAATGTTGTGTGATTATTGATATGTTTTGGTATATGTTTCTTACTTCCTAATTTTTTGTTTTTAATAATGACAAAAGAGGAAGAAAAATATGGAATATATTGATAGAGAGAGTCTTTTAAATATATAGTTGTCATCATTAACAAAAAAAAACATTAAATTCTGCCTTTATGGGTTTATGATGATACAAGAGAGTGTGTATATATATGGCTTAACTTTATTTTGTATAGGATAGCTCCAAAATATAGAGACAAAGTTCCACAATCAAAGGATTGAATATCAAATCATCAAGTATTGTCGTCACTGTAAGCCTCATTGTTTCAGATCTCATTAATCCCACCCAGAATCTCACTCGATATTTAATATTTAAACTTCGAGAAGATGAATTTTGACAAAATGAGACATTAAATTTTAATACCATGTTTGGCACTCATCTCGTTCGTGACATTATTATCTCAAGAGCAATTTGAGATCAATCCAAATAGAACATCTAATTCAAATATGTTTTTTCAATTACATATTTCTTTAACTTCTTATGTCAGTTCAAAAGAAATTGAACTATGACTATTTTTTACTAGCCCTTTAATTTTACTCTTTAATTTTTAACGAGTGCAAAAAATAGTTGACTTTTTGTTTATGTTTTATTTAAATATTTGATAAAACGCATTTGGCTCTGTTTGTTTAATATGCTGAACTCTGAAGTCTGATTGCTGAACTCTGAAGTCTGATTGTTGATTGCTCAATGCTGAGTTCTGAATAATCAAATACTTGTTTGTTTTCATTCAGCATTCAGAACAAAAAACAATATTCAACATTCAGAACAAAGAATAAGCACAAAAAATGTTATGAATAATTTTGTCTGAATGGATAGCTTTATTCAGAACAAACACAAAAAACAAACAAGCTATAAAGTTCTGATTTATAAATCAGAACTTACATTCAGAACTTTTTATAAAAAACAAACGAAACCCTTAATTAATATCAAAATTATCATGTAACCACTTTTCTTTAAAGAAAAATTTGTATTATTGCATTTTATAAATTAAAATTTTTGTAAGTTTATACTGAGATAATAATTATCGTAAAAATCATTAAAATATCAATTTTGTATACTTAAAATAATTCGAGATAATGCTGAAATTGACTTAAAAGTCCAAGAAGTCAATCCAAGATGTAAACCAGAAATACACTCGTCTCATCTGAAATATCATGCGACACGAGATATTATGTGTAGGATTTGTGCAACGAGATGCGACCGAAATCCAAGACTCAAAACATTGGTAAGTATAGAACAAGGTACAAACTTCCGCCCGGCACGTCGGAATCTCAGTGTTTCCGTTCCGATTCCAGAGTAGTCAGGGCCCGAATATGATGACAATTCCGTTTCGGGATCTCGGTTTAAAAAAGAAAAGAAATTACAATGAAAATTTGGAGCAGCAGCTCAAATGAGTAAGCTGAAACGGGAATCGCAATTTAATAGCTGTCAACGGCGAAAATTAAGATGGATTTTGAACTTTTTCCTTGATTTTCGAGTGTGATGTTCGTTTTGTTCGATGTCTGCTTGGAACAGGGAACGCTAATATTACAGGTAGGAGAAAGGTAAAGGTACCCTTGCATCAAGACTAATGGGCTTGCACCAAGTCTAATGGGCCATATAAATTTGTTATTTGAATTAAAATTAGGTATAAATCATGGGTTGTATAAATTTTTCTCGGTATTGTGGGCTATATAAATTATAAATATTTGCTACTTAAGTTCCTACAAATATTGTATGGCATATTGATTAATATTATCATTGCCTATATTGAATAACATATTTTTTTTAAATTACCGTAACGGAATGAGTCCGGAATTCCCGAAACATCCGAAACGAAACTGAAATTTAAAATTTCCCGATGAACGGAAACGGAAAACAGAATCTTGAACCTTGGTCTAGAACATACTTACAATATTCTTTTATGATGACACAGCATGGCCCGAGTTATCGGACGATATCTCGAAATTTCGATGGTGAGTCATCCCTAAGGGAAGCAAACCAATCAAAAAAATTGGTTTCTGTCGAGATTCCCAAAAAAACAAAATTAAGGAGACTAAAGCCTAAGTCAACGCAATTTTTCTTTTATCATACTTGCAAATAAACCTCGACTTGCGTTCGTCTTTCTTGGATTGATCGGCCTCGACATTAGCTTGAGACTTTGGTCATCTTCCTCAGATCAATCAATTTCAACATTAATTTGAGGCTTCGGTCTTCTTCATCATATCGACTTCGGTAGACATTAAGTTGAGACTTCCAAGTGATGTTGATTTTTTTTGCCCTAGTATAATTGGTTTCATGACAATTATTTGAGACATCAACATTAATTTGGGGTGGTGTTGGGCTGACATATGCAACAATGTGTTGGGCTGGTATCAACTTATGCAATTTAATTAGTGTTTTGTATAATTTAATTCAGTATATTTCATTTAGGTTTAAATTGTAATTGTTATAATTTAGTTTCAGGGTTTAACTAAATTAGTAGATTATATTCTATATTTTCTTTACAGAAATCATTATTACATTTACATTACAAACCATTGAAAACCGAAACTATTGAAACTTCCAAAATAAATATTTTTTCAAAAGATAAAATCCGAGTTCTCGAATTTTGGATTACACACAATCAGCACGATCGCAAAATATTTTTCTGAAGGTAAAATTTTATTTTCAAAATTGTCAGATCCAGATGTCTGGCATAACATAACAAATGTCTGAATATGAAATATAAAATCAGAAGTTGGGACCATTTATTCAGACATCGAAGATGTTATATATGTTTAATTTCCTGACTAAGTCGGAAGTCTGATAAGTTCAACCAGATGTCTAATGAGAGTATCAGACATCTGGTTGAACCTCTCAGATGCACAACCCTTTATAATCTTATTTAGAAAACGCATAATTCAGACATCTTAATTTCTTGGCTAGAAGTTTGAAACATGAGTAAAATCAATGAATTCCTTTATGTAAAACACTTAAACTTCTGACCTTGATATTCAGATGTCTGATCGTGTTTCATATTATTTTTTTAATATAAATAAACAGATGCTAGACCTTTCACCCCAGAGTCTCGGACACTTGAGAAATAAAAATGATTATATTTTTGAAAGGTTGTTTATTTCTAAAGAGGAACATAGGTCTATGTGAAATTGTGATATCTTGAACGATCATTACCTTTCGGTAGTCATTGCCATAAATTTATATTATATCAACTCTATTGTTTACGGTCATTAAATTCTTGCTCTCTAAAGAGTGGCCTATTCAGTTATTAAGAACAAATCAATATGCGCATTTCCATTTTTGTTGTTGATGGATTTTAAAATGTTGGTTCAATTACAAAGAAATTTTCAGTTCCACATTACTTCCGATTTGCTAATACTGACAGGCTTTTTTTTACACTAATATGTTGATACATGTTTAGCATTAACATAAATTTATTTTACATTCTTTAAATTATATATAAAATACATATTTGAACGAAACAACGCACATCCAATACCAATTTAAATATAGATTGTTAACCTAAGTTCATCATATAATCACTTAATACATATTATTTATGATAATTAATATGCACTCAGATTCAAAATATTGACCTTCGATTTCGTTTTATTTCATTAAAAAAATTCGAATTTCGGGTTAATTTATGAAATTCCACTTATGATTTTGTTTTCAATTTTGATTTTTTTTCTATAGAAATACATCAACATGTAGTCATGCTTGTATTCATTATATATATATATATATATATATATATATATATATATATGGAAAGTCTATTTGGACACAATTGGTGACAATGGTGTAAATTCATTGTGTTACCAATTGTGTCCAAATAGACTATATATATATATATATACACACACATATATATAAGATTGATGCAGCAAGATAAGAAATCAAACTTCAACTTAATATTAATACAAACTTATAGAATACAACTTAATATTACAAAGCACTCAAATTATTACAAAATAATTATTTAAGAGAACTCGTGAATATTTTTCCGATTCCAACTTCGAATAATTTTACGAATTGTTTCGGAGTAATGGATTTAAATGTAGCTGTATCATTTAAAGCCATACAATGTTCCCATTGAATTCCTAGAACCTTAGACCATGTTAATAACTCAATATTCTTTAAATTTTACTAATAAAGTACATGCTTTCTCAATATTTTTATCTTCAAGGCTTATACAAAAATCAGGATGTATATTTACTTCAAATAATCTATTTGCTAAATTAGATTTAGCTCCTCCTATAATACTATTTAGAGGACTGTTAATTATTCTTTCATCCATACATACTATCATAATAGGAGTATCTATTCCAGATCTAAAAAAAGCTGTAATTTTTAATTGTATCAATCCTATATGTAAATATCTCATTTTAGGATATCTAGCTTTTAATTTTTCTATTTTGTTTTTGTTTAGAAGACTTATAGAAGTAAAATCTTCATCTCCTTTTAACTCAACATTTCCTTGCATTCGTTCAAATACATAAGTACGTTGATTAAGGAATCTAGATTTAAGGGTTATAGGTTTATAAATTTCCCTTTTATCTGATCTTGGAATTGCCTCTTTTAATTTTTCAAGATCTCCATCTATAATAATAAATTGTTCTCCTTCACAATCTTGAATTTGTGAATCCGAAGATTCTTCGGATGAAGTTGTATTCATGTATATTCTATATTCACGGCATATTTCACTTTCATTGTTCCTTGAAGAATGAAATGTAGAACCACCCATTAGGGTGAATGTATCACAATCATATATTTCTTCCTTTATAATTGGAAGATCTTCATATTTATGAATAATCAGAAGTCCAATTGGGTCTCCTTGTTCTATAATATAATCTTTGTTTTCCATACTAGTACGTTAGTATAGTTGCATTGTTTTTGGAAAGAAGTTCTATTAATCCATGTGTTATAAATATATTTTCCTTTGCATGTCTAGGAATATTATATATTTTTCCATAATATCCTAATGGAATTTTTATTAATAAATCCAAAATTACTTTTGTAGTACAATATCTTCTTAAAACAATATTTTTTGCTACATATAAAGTATATCCAGGAGAGTTTATTCTCTCTTTTTTAGGGAGGATTGCGTATATAGTCAACGGTATTATTTTTATTTGATTATGTGTTTGATTTATAGTTATCGTGTTAACTTTGAAGTTGTCAAAATCATCAATGACGTCATCAATCTCTTCAGTAGTATCAGAATAAAATGATTCAATTTCATATATGTAAGAATTAGCATCACTTGATATATCTTCAATAATACCAACATGAATATTGTATTCTTCAATATTTGATATTATAATATTTTTAACATTTGCAGGGCATTCATTAGCATAATGTCCTTGATTACATTTGAAACATTTGCAACCTTTTTTAAGTTTTTCTTTTTTATAAATTTTTTCTTTGAAAATTTATTGTTTCTATGGAATTTTTTCTTATACTCAGGTTTCCATTTTCTTCGAGTAATTTTCTATTTAGGCTTCCTTTTCCTATTAAAATTATTGAACCGCTTTTCATATTTAGGTGGACATCCAAACTGTGTGTTTATGTCCTCTGAGTATTTTGAACAACAATTAAATCCTAGTTTAGAATGTTTGATTTTATTTTTCATTTCTTTTTTAGCACTAGTCTGTTCGCAAACTCTTTCCATTGTATTCATGCATGCCTTTTTTAAGAGGTCTGTGACATGATTTTCATTAGTATTACCTTGTCTTAGAAAGTTATATCTTTCTTGGATCATATTATTTCATGGGTATGGTATTTTTGTAAAAAAGCCTTTAATCCAAAAGATCTTTTGATCAAAATTCTTTAAATGAAAAAATGATCCAATATATGTGGCTGTAAATTCTTCTAACATACAAATATCACAATTGGTGACACAATGAATTTACAACATTGAATCACCCCATGAATTCCACTTCATATAAAAACAAAATGATATAATGGTTAATATTGTGTGTCATTTGGTTTGTGTTTATATATATATATATATATATATATATATATATATATATATATATATATATATATATAGGGACGGCTATTTGGACACAAAATTAAACACAAAGAAAGAGACACAAAGGCCCCACCGTTGGATTTGTTTGTTTTTATGTGGAAAGTGTAAATCATGGAAGGATCCAATGGTTGAGATTTATTATGTGCAATTTTGTGTCAAAATAGAGTTTCCCTATATATATATATATATATATATATATATATATATAACATGAAAAGGTTGATTCTTATTTTTGCCGGTTTATGTTGAAAATGACAAAAGCATCACAATCATTTTTGAAATTATTAGATCATTTGCTTAGTTTTTATTACCTTGTTTGATTTATTGTTTTTTAAAATTCTTTTACATCTTATTGGGGCCGGAATTAACAAAACTATCACGACCCTTCTCTTAGCTAAATTTGGAATTTGGACTCCATTTCAACCCGACTATGGCCGAAACCGGTACGGAATTATTGGAACGTTTGGGATTCCACCATAATTTTAAACCATGATACACTGACATACATATACACATTCATTTAATTATCGGTTGAAAATGGAATATTGGAGTTAGAAGTTTGTCCAACTTTTGTGTAGGTAGTCTCAATGTTAAAAATGTAGCGCACAGACAATTTTACTCCACAAAAAAAAGTACTTAATGGGATTACGAAGAGCCACATATGCTGGGCCAACGGATCTCACCTCTTCTGTATTTAATACTATTCATACTTTAGCAAGAGGTGTCCTTTTCATTAACAACATGAAATGAATGAGGTGCAGCCCGAATTATCTGTTTGCAACGGTGCTGATTGAGGGAAAAAAAATCATCTAGTAGACTAGTACCATACTGATAAGCAGTGTTAGACTTAATGCATGGTTAATGCATTTGCAGAGCATATAAGTGGATCATTTGATAAGCATTTGACTATATAATATGTGTAATGTGTAATTGAAGTGTTTTCAATATTCAAATCGGAAAATGACAATAAATGTAGAAGTAACAAAAAGGAAAATTATCCTAAGAAAGGAATATACACCTCAATGCATTTACTTACCAGCAGTGAAGGTGCCGAATTCGTCAACCACAAAGATGGGTCTACACTCCTGATGTCACGAAGACGAAGGCCTGGTATTGATGGTGAAAATACATAAAACTGATAAACATTTTACTTTATTGTTCCTCACGATTATTATTACTATAGCAAACACAGAATCCACCAGCTAGCAGTCAATAATAAAATTTGATCACTCTATCAACAGGAGAACTCTTTGAATAACAATTCTCTATATGTAATTTGTCGAACTGGGGGTTAGACATACCACTTGATTTCAACAACTGTCGTCTATTGATCTTTTTTGTGGACACCGTCCCTTCGGCTGTTACTTCTAACACCTTTCAAATGAAAAACATTAAAGATTATTCATTCTCGACGTAATTATGAAGAATTTTATCCCAACTTATGTACAATGATAATCAAAATAACCACTGCCCTTCAAGAATGTTTTCTGATACACATAACTAAATGTAGGAAGGATTTTGAAGACTAGAATTTTAAAATTAATAGCGACGCTCACTTCTGGATGAACTAGGTTTTATCATACAAATCGTCCTGCTTTGAAAGATTAACCATTACTCTAAGCATTATACTGAGACCAAATTTATGTTAAATATATCGATATTATTCAACAACCGATGGTCTATTGTTATGATCAACAAAACTTCCTCGAGCTTGCGGTTATTTGTGTTATCTCTTGTTTATTTGGATCTCCTGCAAACATGACTAACTCATTGCATAATGTAGAACCTGTAACATACCCAGATAAATAGAGTACAGTATGTGTGCATAATTGAAACCCCCTTTCCACAATATATAACACAGCCCTCTCTCAAAGGTTACTACAAATATAGGTCTAACACAGGCACTAAATCAGAATCTTACATTGGCGTGAATCCAATTCATGCCATTGTATTTTTTTTAGTTAAAATTTGTACTGAAGTGATTTAAAATTGAACAAGTGTGGTTCTTTCAAAAATATTTGTTCTACATTGGAGTGATTTGAGATGTATCAGTGTAATTTCTACTTTTGAGAGATCTAAAGTGGAGCCAATACCCAATATTGTAGGTTGATTCAAAGTTAGCAAGACAGAAACATTCCTAATTTTTTTAATCTTTCTGAAAAGGGGAAGAAAAATATGACAAATATTATCTATAATCTCCTTGGCTAATACATTACACGCTCATTGAAACAACGGTTTACAGCCTTCAGAACGTAAAAACGCAAATTGACAATAAAATGTGACCGAGTGTGCAAAATAAGAGTGAAGATGTGAATCAGCATACGAATGAATATGAGAAACATTCAGGTTATATAATTTTATTTTATCATAGCGAAGCCTACGGTTCCAAAGTCAAACTACCGGATCACACATGCGACATGCCCTTTCAGGTAATTAACGCTTCAAAGTTTGAACTTGAACCTGTAAGTAAGTCAATTCAAAGAAAATGTTAATGAAACCTCGTATCCAGGCTCCTTGATTCCAAGTGAGAGAGAATCCGAAGGTCGGGTGATGATATTATCATTGTCGTGCTGAGTATCAAGTCCTCCAGCATCGATTATTTTAGAACCTGGAACTTTTCCGCATAAAGCAAGACCCCACTTAACATTTCGTATAAAATCACGATGTGGGAAGAATGGAAATTGCACTAATTCATGGCTAAATGAAGAAAGTGGTTTTGGCACATGAAGAGCAAATAACATTGATGGAGAAGAAGAAGACATTAATAATCGATTTGGAATCTCATTATGCCTGTGACATGTTAGAAGTTTCTTGCTTATTTAATTCTGCCTTATCTACTCTGAATAGGAGTCTCGATGGAGCACCTTGGGAGAATTTGCGCATCACAATTTTTTTGTAGATATCATAAAACGAAAAGGAAGAACTGAAGCCAACCACGTGCCAGCAAAACATTGGTTAACTCGGACCTTATTATTTGTCTCTACATAGAAGCATGCGGGTCGAGCTATTTTGTCAACCACATTCTTTTTGACGGTGCTTCATCAACGGGGAAGAAAAACGGTGAAATTCACCGCTTTTATTATCGGATGACATAAATTCATGAGAAAAGGCCGAAATTCATGGGGAAGAAGAGAATCCAATGGCTGCTGGAGCTGCCGCACTTTTTGACGTATAAATTTGCGGTCGCTTTAACATTTTTCGTTCTTTTTTCCTTCTACTCATCTTCTCCAAGCAGTTTTTTTCCTCCTTTCTTATCAAATCAACAAGCCACTGTCGATTGCTTTTCCAGAGTAATTAGCAGCTCTGTCGTTAATTAGTTTTCGCAAATAAAAATATAAAATGTTTCTCATCCATAACCGTTGAAAATTAGTGTCTTTTATTTAGGGCGGTGCTAAAATGCACCGCGTTAATGGCTTTTCTGTTACTTAAAAAAAAATACAGATAACAAAAAAAGGCAAATTCTATTCAGACCCAAAAAATAGCTGAGTTGTCCTCTTTTTTTTTTTTTTAATTTCACATGACCAAAATACCCTTTACCTCGTAGAGCCACTACGAGGTTATGTAGCTTACCTCGTAGAGACTCTACGAGGTAATGCTGCTAACCTCGTAGGTCCCCTACGAGGTAATAATACCAACCTCGTAGGCATACTGCGTGGTTGGACCACAATCCCCACACCCACACTGCGTAGTTGACGGAAACGTATATAAAAAAAATTTAGTGAAGGGAATTTCTATCCAACGAAATTTTAAATTAAAAAAGGGGGGAGGGGGGGGGGGGCAACTCAGCTATTTTGTAGGTCTGAATAGAATTTGCCAAAAAAAAAGGTATGTTTTTATTTTACTCAGTGCGGATAACGGCTGTATAGACCGTTGGTAAGTTTGATTGATTTTTTTCAAAACAATACAATCAGCAGTAGAAGACCGTTTGGCAGTGCAAAATCATTTGTTTTGAACTGTCTATGTTGTTGAACGGTGTTGTACTGTCGTTCGGCGGTATATAATCGTTTGCTGAATGGTTAACACGAAATAAGTTGTGGGTATTTTAAGGTGTATAATCGTATGGAGTTGGGTAAAATGAAGAATGGATAAAAGCAAGCTCATAATATGGTGCATTTAGCACTACTCTTTATTTATGCATACAACATGGTATTTTGACTCTCCTTGTTTTTCAACTTTTTGTTTTTTGCAAGGCAGGCCGGTTTTGTAATGGTCCGTGTCACTGTTTATTAGAAGGGAAAAGGAGAAAAGTTGTTTTACACAGGCACAGAAACAACAAACCTGCTTTGATGTGCCAGGACAGAGTACAATACAAAACAGGAGAGTAGCAGAAAACTGCCTCTACTATAACACAACTACCTAGAAAATGTGACCTATAACACCTCCTCCCCGGGAGGATCATCAACACTGACATCTATGTAGAAAGTGAACAATTGATAACATGATGTAAGCAATCTTTGGCTCAAAGTCAGGCGAGAGTGGAGTGTAAAGAAAATTCCTATCCCATGAATCATCTTTCATTATAACAACATTCTCCGAATCTAATTCACCATCCTCCAACAATACCAAACCATTGCCTTCCCTCTTATAAAAAGGTCTACGCATGCCACCAGCTTCCTCAATATACTTAAAAGAATGTCCCATCTTTGTCCATCCGCATCTTAGATTTTCCATGCACTCATTGCTCCTTATCATCATGCCAAACAATACTATAGAGGCATCAACCATTGCCGATCGAACATAAGGATCAGGGGCAGAAACATTATCAGACAATATCGGTTAGGCTTTTGGCACCCACATCCTTGGCGGAGGCCTGGGAAGCGGGATCTTCTCATGAAAAGTAGCGTCTGTCGAAACCTTGCAAAATTGAGAGATATGACCAAATGTCTTACAAGACAAGCAAATATCAGGTTTCCACTTGTAAGTCACATAAACCAAAAAATCTCGATGGTCAATGCAAACCTTAAGCTGGGAGGGAAGAGGCTTATCCGGCGTGATCTTAATCAAGGCTCTAGCAAAAACTAGATTCCTCCTTGCAACAGTATTTGCATCAAAACATTTTATCTTTCCGATATGACAAGCTAGCCAATTCAAACCAATAAGGAGCTGGAGAACAGATGGAACGTAGGTAAACTAAGTCCAAACAGGGATGGACAACACCTGCTCATGAGCTCTATCAACCGAGACACTCCAGGTAGTGACAATAAAAGGTTTACCTCCAATAATCGAAGGAACTGATTCCAAAACTCGAAGCCTCTCTTCAACAGACGAGAATTTCAGATAAAACATACTATCAACAAAGGTGATCCGAAGGTCACTACGGATTCTCCAAGCATTTTTTAATGCAGTACACATATCAATGTCCAGTGGGGAAGCATCCAAAAAGAAACCCATAAGTTGGTCTTTCCAAAATATAGCAGCTTCAGAAAGAATTTCAGGGGGCGGCATAGAACTTGCAATCTTATCAGGTATTTTTAATTCAACAGGGCAATAATCCCCTACAGCTTTGGGTAGTGATTCAAAAAGGGAAGTCCATCTAGTTGAAAGGGGAGCATCAGTAGGATTTACAATTGGTGCATTTCGTCGAGCAATAGGTGAGCAATTCAGCAAAACTGCCTCATTTGGATTCGGAACTATTGGAGACTTCAAACCATTCTCAACTAATACTCCAACGCCAAACGAACAAGACTCGGTGGCCTGATTACCCACAACTAGATTTTGTAGCCCATTATTGCCAAGGGGAGGCCATTCACTAGTAGTAATACATAGCTTGGGAGTTATTGGTGACTAACCTGAGTTAGACAAAGGATTTGCCATAGTCAAAGTTGATGCAGCGTTGATGTCACGCAAAAGGCCAGCAATCGTATTTTGAGGAGAAGCATTAACATGTGAGGAAGGTACAGAGGCATCAGATCCAGAACCAAGGTCGAACAAAGGTTGCGAAGCTGAAAGAGTAGTACCAACCTGGACGAGTTAACGATAAGGGGGAGAATCGTGCTTTCATATTTCAGTTCTTGGCCAAGAGAAAAGGCAAGAGAGGAGAAGAGAGAGTATATAGGACGGATTAGAGTTCACAAAGAAGAGGGAAAAGGGAACAGAAGTGATGAAAGGCGCAAGACAGGAGTTCAGATCTGACTCCATTATCTTTTTTGTTGATTTATGTTGCATTTAGAATGTATTCTCTATTTTTCAACTTTTAGAACTGATGTATTCATCTTTTTGGTACCCTCAGATGTAAGTTTGTTTTTGCAATTTTTTCTTTTTGTTAAATCGTTATAATAATACTAGTGCACTAAGAGCATCACCGACATTTCGTAATGTTACATGATTTATTCAGTGGTCTAGCCATAAGGCGGGTGCTGATTTAATCAGCGTCCAATCATAGGGCATTGATTAAATCAACGCTCGTGGTAGGGCGTTGATTAAATCAGCTCCCGTGGTAGTTCGCTAAATAGCACCCTATCAGCCAAATTATTTTCCCACCCTCATAATTTTTATTTTGAATTTTTTTAATCAAATATTGCGTTGAAATGCCGCCTCGCATCAACAAAATCGCTAGATGGACCACTCAACCATAGAAGACGAGACAACTGGTCCTTTGCACACTTCCATGTGCCCGACGCGACATTAGACCTATGGATTATTCATTCTGAGGGTTTCTTTCACTGTATGTCCATAGTCCTCAACACCGTTGAGGTATGATTTATGTATTCAACATAATTAGTAGTATACGGCTTGATTATCTATCGCATTACATAGTAAGTTTGTAGTGTTATTTTATTTTATAGTATAATAACCAAGAATAAATGTCTTTTTACTAGTCTCGCTACCTCGACTTTCGTAGCAATTGGTCAAGGTGTATTACACATATTTTGGACATACTCCCTTAGCATATTCGAGATAGGCTAGTGACTAGTCCATTTGGTTGTTTCTTAGTGATTAGACCTGCCCATTCCTTTGACCAGTCGCTACTAGGTGTCTTAGTAGAGAGATAGTGGCCTACCATACGTACCTTTCATTTTCCTAATTTTGAGCTTGGTATTACCCCCAATCGATTTTTATGTGCTTGTGGTGTAGATAGAGTGACATACTCAGCTTTGGGTCACCTGAGTCGTATACATTGTACTTGCCTGATTTCACCCCCGATTATATCTCGAGCCGTCATCCTGGCATATTTACAGGAATATATTTTAGCTCATATGGGTACCAAGGTGATGCAGCACATCCTGGGAAAAGTTCATTTTTGTGTTTAAGTCATCCAACGACCTTAAGCAAGAAAGAAGTGATTCTGGGTCTTTCTACGGCCTAAACAAGGTCTCCTACGACCTAAAGGGGGCTACCAGTGTGCTAAAGCAAGGAAGAGGAACTTTTGGGTCGTCTAGCATCCTAATGAAGACGTTCTGCGACCTAGAGCCTGAAGTAAGGGAGAGCAGGTCGTCCAGCGAGCCAAAGCTTGAGGAAGTAGGGTATAGGTCATTCCGTAACATAGCTAAGTCGTTCTGCGAGCCAGAGAACAGGGAAGGAGGGCCAGCGACCTAAAGAGAAGAGGTGAGCTTGGAGAGACGTTACTAGGTCATGAGGAGGATAATTTGATGCACTTGGGTTCTACCACTTGAAGTAGGGTCGCGCCGCATCTGATGGGTCGTACCGCCTGAGGTTGGGTCGTTATTTGTATTTGGGTCGTGTTTCTGTGTTGGGGCATGCGTGTGTTTGTAAACCCTACAAATAAGGGTCGTTGACATATGAATAAATTCCTTGTGTGAGCTTTGTGCCACCATTAAAATTGGAAGTTGAGTGTAATCTCCTTTCTCCATCTTCGAATATTCGAGTGCGCTCGAATCAACGAACTTGAAGCCGATTCACGGTATCGCTTACGAGTGATCAACGTTCGAAGAATCGTAGATCGATAACACGGTATCTTGCGAGATCAACTTGTTAGAGATAGCTAGATTCCAGCATCGAAAGATCAGCGGAGTTGAGCATTTATCCTATCCTTGATTCGATTTCAAAAAATTCATCAATTCGTGTGGAGTTAGATCCTAGACGCTGCGCCAGTTTGGTATCAGAGCGATATTTCCATTTTTTGTTGGATCGCCGGAGCCTTGCTCGCCATTTTGGTTGGATCGCCGACACTATATCGCCATCATTTGGTTAGATCGCCGGAAACCATTCGGGTTTGTATCACCATCATCACCATTCCATTCCCGACCATCGTCACTTTCATTTGGACCGCCATTATCATCCTCATCATCTCACAAGACCGCCACCACCAGATCGTCTGATAACCATTCATTCCGCCGCCACCACTAGTTAGATCGCCACCCTCATTTGGACCGCCAACACCGTTGGCATGTCATCCACCTTTGGACCGACATCCTCATATCGTTGTCATCCAATCTCAGGTCGAACCCTCCCACCAGTTGAACCGCCACCAATTGAACCGCCATCCACAACTTGGACCGCCAAAACCATTTTAAACCATTCTTCATTATTTAGACCGCCAATTTTGGATTTCCGGAACAACTTTAGGACGTTTTCGAGTTCTAGATCGTGCAAGTGTGCAAAAGTTTATTATAGCTTTTGAAGCTTGAGTGTTTGAGAAGTGTTGAATTTGAGCATGCCGCCATGACGTGCTAATCGTCATCAAAATGAAGAGATGTATCGGAGAGAAGAAGCCGAATAAATGGAGAGGAGAATTAATGATAGATTTGATGAAGGAATTGGAAGATTAGAGAAGCTTATGCTAGATATGAATCAAGCTAGAAGAATAGCATCACCTAATTCAAATCATGGTGGACATCGAACTTCGCCATCGAATTCGGAAAGGAGAAGAAGATCACAACCATTGGATTGATATAAAAGAGATATGAATGACCGATGACATAAAGATGGTCATTATCGACATCGTCACCTTTCAGACTTTGAAGAAGAAGGAAGTAGTAGTCGTTCTTAGTATCAAGGTCACGTTCGAGATCCATATCATCAACCGAAAAATAATCATAATTGGGAATCCGAAATGAAGGCAGAAATTCCAGAATTCAACGGGGGAATGTCAGCAGAAGAATTCCTAGATTGGTTGTGGAAGTAGAGGAAATTCTGGAGTTCAAGAATGTGCCTGAAAATCGAAGAATTCAGCTAGTTGCTACTCGTTTGAGAGGAAGAGTCATTGCCTGGTGGCAACAAACTAAGCTAACTCGTGAAAGAATGGGAAAGCCGAAGGTTGTCACATGGGAAAAGATGAGAAAGATGATGAGAGCTACATTCTTACCTCACAATTATCAGTCTCTTATGTATCAACGTTTGCAGAACTTGAGACAAGGGACAAAGTCCGTGAATGATTATACTGATAAATTCTATCAATTGATTCCAAGGAATGATATCATGGAAATAGAGGAACAATTGACTGCTAGATATGTTGGGGGATTGAGAACCCAGATTCAAGACATGGTGAATATGTTTCATCCAATGTCCGTTGCTGAAGCTCACCAGAAAGCTCTAGCTTGGGGGAAGGAAGGGAGATGAGGAGGAGGAGTGTTCACGAATTCCAACATTTAGAACAAGAGTGGTAGTAGCAACGCTAATGTTTCCAAACTAGTGTCTAAACCTATTATTAATGAAGCTGCAAAGACAAAGGTCAATTCAAATGTCAAGTGCCTTAATTGTCAAGAGGTGGGCCATAAAAGCAATGAATGTCCAAAGCTAAAGAAGAGAGCAATGATAGCTGAGGATGTAGAAGCTGAAGTGGAATATTCTCCACCACCTAAATTTGACAATGATGTAGAAGAGGTAGTGTTAGGAGACGAAGGGAGTAGTTTAATGAGGAGAAGCGTGTTTAACTCCAAAGCATGTAGAAGAGACAAGTTGGTTGCGAAGCAATATTTTCCAATCTACTTGTACTATTCTCAGAAAGGTTTGTCGTTTTGTTATGATGCAGGTAGTTGTTATAACATGATTTCTGAAGAAGTTGTTAAGAAGCTGGGATTGAAGACTGAGAAACATCCTAGACCTTACAAGCTTGCTTGGTTAAAGAAAGGAGGAGAAGTCAAAGTGGGAAAAAGAGCTTATGTGTCATTTTCCATTGGGCTGAAATACAAGGATGATATTTGGTGTGATGTTGTTAACGTGGACGTATGTCATTTGCTCTTGGGTAGACCATGGCAGTATGATTGATCAGTTCAACACGATGGTCGAACCAACAGCTATAGTTTCATGTTTGAAGGTACTAAAATCACTTTGGTTCCTAAGAAGCATGAGCAAAGTGACGTCAAAGAAGAGAAGAAGGTGAACACGACTAGTCTTTTATCTTTGAAGGAATTTGTTGAAGAAGTAGAAGATAGTCATGAAGTGTTTATGTTGATTGCGTTTTAATCAAGTGGAGAGTTTGATATACCTACCGAAGCTAATTAGTCTATACTGAAAGAGTTTGAAGATGTATTTCCTGAAGAGTTGCCGAAGGAATTACCTCCACTCAGAGACATACAACATCAAATTGATTTGGTGTCAGGTGTAGTGTTACCGCGTAGGCCACATTACCGAAGGAGCCCGAAGGAGCATGAAGAGATGAGGAGACAAGTTGAAGAGCTGCTTGAACAAGGGCGAATACGAGAGAGCCTTAGTCCTTGTGTCGTACCTGCCTTATTAGTACCAAAGAAAGATGGCTCATGGAGGATGTGTACGGATAGTAGAGCTCTCAACAAGATCACTATCAGATACAGATTTCCTATGCTGAGACTTAATGATCTATTAGATCAAATCAGTGGATCTGTCATCTTTTCGAAGATTGATTTGAAGAGTGGTTATCATCAGATTCGAATTAGACCAGGGGATGAATGGAAGACAACATTCAAGACTCATGAGGGGTTGTATGAATGGTTGGTTATGCCATTTGGTCTATCGAATGCACTGAGTACATTCATGAGAGTGATGAATCAGATTTTCAGATCATACATTGGAAAGTTTGTTGTGGTATATTTCGATGATATTCTGATCTATAATGCTAGCATGGAGGAGCATATACAACACTTGAAAGCAGTATTGATGATTCTTCGTCAAGAACAATTTTATGCCACAACGAAGAAGTGCGTGTTCATGACGCAAAGTGTTCTATTCTTGGGGTACATTGTGTCTAAAGAAGGAATACAGGTGGATCAGAATAAAGTCGCTGCAATCAGAGATTGGCCTCAGCCTAAGACCATAACAAAAGTCAGAAGCTTCCATGGTTTTGCATCATCCTATCAAAGGTTTATTCCACACTTTAGTAGTGTGATGGCTCCTGTTACTGATTGCATGAAGAAGGACACGTGGGTCGTGATCGTACTTTAAAGCTGATTTCTGACTCTTACTTTTGGCCAACTATGAGGAAAGAGGTCAAAAAGTTTGTGCAGAGATGTCACGTTTGCCAAGTGTCGAAGGGAACTGCCACAAATGCTGGATTGTACATGCCGTTGCCTATGCCTACTAAGCCATGGGTGGATATCAGTATGGATTTTGTTTGGGACTGCCAAGGACACAGCGAGGCAATGATTCTATATATGTGGTAGTAGATCGATTTTCAAAGATTGTTCATTTTATTGCTTGCAAGAAGACGACATATGCTGTGAATGTTGCACAGTTATTCTTCAAAGAGATCTATCAACTTCATGGATTGCCTAAATCTATTGTTTTTGACAGAGATACTCGTTTTTTAAGTCATTTCTGGATTAGTTTGTGGAAGATGATTGGAACAAAGCTGAAGTTTAGCAGTGCTTATCATCTGCAAACCGATGGGCAGACAGAAGTGGTAAATGTTATATCTAGATTAACCCTAGAGGGGGTGAATAGGGTTTATTGAATTTTATTAGGATATTAAAAATTATCAGATCACAGAATGCAGCAGAAATAAAAATACAAAAAGTAAATAACACACAGGGATACCCAGCTTCGGCAAAATCCTGCCTACTGCTGCATTCCTAAGGTTTCTACTAGGTGTTACAAACAGATCCCGCTTACAATCCCATATAAACTCGTGGCGCCTGCTCCTGTCCTAACCCTACGCTTAAAACCCTAGACTGATCTAATCCCCTAGATCAGATTTCCCCTAGTTTTACAGACTCTAGTAAACTGTCAGTTAATCCCTTAACTGAATGACCTAGGTTTTACAAACTCTAGAACTGTTTGGACGATTTTACAAATGAAATTTAAACAACACAAAAAATAAAAACAATTAAAACCCTTGGAATTAAATTAAAAGGGTCATCCCCTTTTCAAATGAAAAACAGGGTCGGCCCTCCTTTGTTAATTGGTTGCACCCTTTTTCCATGGTCCCGTTCTCTTTGGTCTCTGAAAAAATAAAATAAATGGCGGCGGCTCCTAGGGTTTTCTCTTTAATCCCCAAATCGGTCAATTGATTTGCTGAAGAAGATCTTGATGGCTTTGTGTTCTTGTGTGTTACTTCGTGGTCGAGTGCTGATGCTCTTTGTCTCACTGATTTGGGGTTTTTGTTGCGATCGAAAATCTCTAGAAAAATATGTGAGTTCCTTCTGATTTAAAAATGATTGCTTTGAATTTTAGTATTGATTTTTTGTGGGTTCGATCATAATTTTGCCAGTGATGTAACTGGTGTAGTTATAGGGTTAATCGAAACCCTAATCCTCTGATTTCGTGATAATGACTTGGATCTGATTGATTGCTTTCCTCGATTGAAAATTGTCCCTGATTTTTTGCGTCTTCCTCTTCTGATTCTTGGCTATAAAGAATTTCTTGTGTGTATTTCCAGTTTTGAATTCCTGGATATGAATGAAATTTGCCAAATATGGTTTCACAAAAAAAACACCGATTTAAAACATGCTTCCTGTGCTGCCATGATTTGATGCCGAAAATGGAATGAAATTTTCTGGGAAAAAACAAGTAAATGTTTTCTTGCCCCTTTTGATATTCTGTGAATTTTGAATTGAATCGTCCAGAAAACATTGTCTTGCCAAACACATTATTACCAAAACCATAGTTCGATTTAAATCCATGCATGATTGTATTGCTTTCCAAAGATGATTTCCTCTGCCTTTATTCCCTGTTAGCTTGCACCAGATATGACTTGTGCTCGACCCTGAAATGTGTAGATATACTGCACCATTTATATTAGCATTATCATGTTGAGAGACCATATATGTTTATGCACACTCATTCACTTGCCATTTCATGTATAAGCTGTTGTGAACTCGACCATTTCACCATGCTATTGGTTTCATCACTTTTGTGATCATTTCTGCGACATTGCCTCGGCCATACTTGTGTTTGATCACTATGCTAATGCAAAAGAAATCTCTCCTACTTTCATGTAGACTTGTTCATATCTGGTTTATGTAATTCAACTAGTTGCACCATGCTTTAAAACTTCTTGACTTGCTGAAACATTTTTGAGCATTGTCATACTTGATTGTGCACTCTTGTAGTTTGGGCTGCCTCGAACTTTCTTGGCTTAGAACTTGTTTTCATACTTACATGCTTGTCTGGACCATGTACTTGTCCGTCTCTGTTTTCTCTATCTTGCTTATATGCTTGTATACCTGTTTGCATCTAGTTCACTTGACATTGCACATGCACACATGTATGCACTTGTTTGTGCTCTGTAGCTACTTGTCACATGAGTAATTTGCCATGAATGCTTCACTTTATACTTGTAGTCTGTCTTGTTGAATTGCACCATTAAACATTCATGTTTGCTGCTTTATTTATACACTATACTGAGTGTAACACATGTATAAAACTGCTTTGTGTTTATTGTTTGCTGCACACTTGCTTGTCATTTTCTGTTTCTTCATTACTTCTTTGTAACTTGTGTCGAGCTCATTCACACTTGTCTCATGTTCTACATGTAGTACTGCCATGTATTTGAATTTGAGCTATGCACCAATATGTTGAATCCATGAACCTTGTTGTGTGACATTTCTTGGTTGTGTCATGTTACACCTGTGTCATGTTATACGCCACTGAGTTTTATTCTTTAACACATTTACACTTCTACTTGAAACATGCTGCACTGACATGTCTTGTGCCACCTTGGCTGACCTTGTTGAAGTTGTTGTCTCATACGACCCATTGTGATCATCATTGATGTGTAGATTACTATGTTCCTATGCATGCTTATGTTTGCTCCGAGTATTGTGCTCGGCCACTTTGGTTTGCACTTGTCATGCTGACTTGAATTCATTGATGTTTTTGGCTTGCCTCGACCATATTGATTATTGTTGCACTAAGTCGAGATGGTCCACGTGGCTACTCCTCAGTTGCACTCTGGATTGGCGAGGCAGTGCACACGTGTGTATATATACACGTGTGTATATGCAGCCATCCAGACAAGTTTTCCTGTCCTTGCAAAATATATGTATACAGTCTACCTTGTGATATTTACAGTGTATCACTGTGAATATCACAAGCTGTCTAGACACAGTCGGATGAATATGAAAATCAGATCAAGTCAGAAAAATGATGAGAAACACACCGAAATTCTGAAGCAAATAAAATTTTAAAAATAAAATTTATATTTGCGTGTATTCTGTTTTATTCCTGTTGCAGTGTACTGTGTATGTTTCTGTATTATTTGACAGGTAGACAGAAGATGACTGGACTGACAGTGAAGTGATGTGAAGACTGAAGACTGAAGACAGAAGTTGATAGTGAAAATATACAAAAGCATCTGTATATGAGTGTAACTGATTGCATATATAAAATTGTCTAACTGAGTGTGAGTGTTGTAGAGAGGAACTGTGTATATAATGAGAGAAATGTACTGATGTTTGTATTAAACAAATTTGACTGAAATAAAATATTATTTTTATTATGTTCAACAAATTTGTCTAACGTATTTAGTTTATATATAAGTACAATATCATGTGTAATATTTATGAATGTGTACAAATAGTGGAGTCATATAATTTGTACTGTTTGAATGTTGAAATATAATATTTTTATTTAAATAAAATACTATGTGAATATATGAAATTCTGTACAGTCGTATTCTACTTAAATATAAATATTATATTCCTGTCTGTGATGTTATATAATAGTACAATAACAAACACATTTCAAATAATAAATATTTGGTTTGTTATCATCAAACAAAAATCATATAATTGTGTATACAACACCGTTATATACAAAAATCTCCCCCTTTTGTTGATGACAAACAAATATTAAGATTTTGAATATAATAAATGTGTTTGACAGTGAAGAACTGAACTCCCCCTATATGAATGCTCCCCTACAACAGAAACTTCCCCTATAATTGTGCACGAGTGAAAAGAATGAAATTTTGAAATTTTCGAAATTAAAAATATTTATAAAATCTTCACTCATAAGTCAAAATCTCAATCCATTCTCCCCCTTTTGTTATCATCAAAAGGATACAAATTTTAAAATATATATGAAAACTGACTAGAAATATAATTTCAGCTTAAGAGGAAGGACGGCCATCATAAATCTCAATCAGTAAAACAAAAATCATAATATTCTAAGAATAGGTGACATATTTCACACTGTAGAGAATGCCGGATTTACGATGAATTTTATATAAAATGGAGAGAATTAAAAAAATATGATTTTCAATTATTTTCAAAAGATTTTTGTAAAATTGATCATAAACATAGTGATGGATTTGGACTATAGTTAATAATTCAATTTAAGTGACAAAATCGAGTAATCTCAAATCCCAATACCCATCAATCAACAAATCATAATACGTCATAAAATATTAACACATTTCACAAAAAAGAACATGGATTAATAGGCTAGTTTTTACACACCAAGGAGAATTTCATATAAATTTTATTTATAGCCAATTATTCCCTTTTTTAATTTTATTTAAGAGCACACTGACCACGCATAACCAGAGCTTGGATTTTTAAATGAGGTCAGTCGCAGCATAAATTATAAGTTGTCTCATAACCATGCATGACCAGAGCTTGGATTTTTAAATGAGGTGAGAGACCCACTTATGTATTAATTATATATTTATCATTTTCAGCTTCAAAAGAAAAACTCCTCGGATATAAAACCAATATATGGATGATAGAAAATGGGGTAGATACAGAAATGGACTATGAAATAAATTTCTAAATGAATTATATTATGAAATGTGCTCGATTGTACCGGGATCACTAAAAATTTTCAATTATCACTAATTCTGAATAATAACATAATCCAATTTCTATCACAAATATTTTCACTGTTTATTCAAAAATATTTTTTTTTTTAAAAAATAAACTCTCCACATTAATATAAAAGACATGATGGATGGCAGAATGATGATAGATAAAGGAGATGGTCGTGAAATAATTTCCAGCTCAAAGATATTATAATAAATGTTCAACCATCATGAAAATCTCTCCTCTTGTTGTGAAATATACTGCGGCCACAATTCATCACAATTTCTAAATCTGATTACAATTTTGATGAATTATAAATACAGTTCAATTTGGATATAGATTTCAATTTCTGAATGAATAGCCAATAAATAATTTTAAAATTGAAAATCAATTACTAGAGGGAAATGAAAGATTTACACGCAATATGAGGGATTGAAAAAATATATACATGATGTGAATAAATCTAAGAATGCAACACATCTAAACTAATAACACATGTTGGCGTCTCTATTTACAAGAATTTTAACATGACATGGGTGGCTAACACAAGTATCCTAGATAATGATATCCAAACTCAGATCATAAGCAAACAATATATACCAAGACAAGCAGTAATCAAAGGACATTTTCAAAAAAAATCAATATCACAGTAGACTTGTCAGACGATGTTTCTGATGGTCACAAAATATGATTCAAGATTAACAGTTTATTTGAAATCATTTGAGAAAATATGAAGATCTTAAGATTCAATGAATCAATCCCAAATTAAGTTTTAGATTCAAGATATGTGTGAGATTCAATAAATCAATAATTTCAAATAATTTTAAACAAACAAGTATTCAATCAAATCATCATGAACCAACAGTGAGATTTAAGACTATATTTTCAAAGAATTTTCAAAATTATCTCTGACTAGTATAAGAATAATTTCAGATCATTTACATAAGATTTAAGAGATATTCATGATCCAAAATAATTTATTTGAAATCACTTGAATCAATGTCAAGTTTTGAGATATAATGAATCAGTCACACAAGATTGATAATTTCATATTTAAGAGGTGTGTAAGATTCATAATATCAAGAATTTCAGATGATTTCAAACAAACAAACTTCAACCATAATGATCACGAATCAAGATGAAATTCAAGATGTATCACTGTGATTCAAGCCAATCCGAAAATCAGTGACATTATCACGAATGATAAGAAGCAGTGTACTGTAATGAGTATAATATTTTAAGCGTTTCCAAAATGAATTGGAAGAAACTCAAAACAGCATAAGTGTGTGAAATTTCATTAATTATTCAGATCTTCAAAATTTTAGAATTTAAAATAACAGTGTTCAGGATATGATATTAATGCTTCAACATTGTTAAGAATTCAAAAATAAAAAAATAAACTCCAAAACAATTGCTGATAATTACAGATTTAAATTCAAGATCTGGAAATGATTAAAACAAGAGAGTTTTATTCACATAAAGCAAATTTCTAGAAAATTAAGAATACTGCAACTGGAAGTTTAAGAAGCACAGAATAAAGATATAGCAGTGACAAATCAAAACAAAACAAAAAAAAACAAAAAAAATAGAAGGGTAGAAGAAGAAATAAACAGAAAATAAAAATAGAGAATATTTACAAAGGTGAGTTTAGATATCATACCAGAATCCAATGTAAATCATAATCTCTAACTCAATAGATGTGGCTAAGGAACTGTGAATGATTCTGTGATATGTAGCAGTTTGAATCCAATTTCTTTAGCTATGCAGTTCCTCAGCCTCCTATGGTACCTAACAGTTTAGAGAGTCGAGCAGTCTAACAAAATTTGTAAAACCACTCACAGTTTTGTTCACAGCTGTGACGGCAAGGAATTTCGCTCGGTCCGAACCAGTCGCTAAACCGATCCAGGCCGTTCGAAACGCCCTATCGTTTGAGAACAGGACACAACAGAACGCATACAGAAGAACGTTTCATTGTATATTACAACAATGCATCAGATTACAAGAATATACAGAGTATAAACGAATATTACACAGAAATATCAGAGATTTAAATTACATTTAAATACATAGCAGCGGAAAATAATACAATACACAACTAGAAGAGATATACAGATACAAAGCTTTCCGGATATCGTTCCAGCTGTAAACCAGGTTCCTGTGAATATAAATCTGCAAAACCAAAACTACTAGCTGCCCGTGTCAAAATAAGGGCACCCAGAGTTTAGGTTAAAACAATAAACTCCAGGTCAGTCATGTGACTGGTGTGAGAACTAAAACAGTTATTAATCTTTGTCTTTAAAGTTCGGTAAATCAAGGGACCACGCCGTATAACACGGAACGGGTTTCCTCCCAAGAATACAAGTGCATAAAACGAATAGCGCAATGCTAAATAAAGAAAAATGAAGCTGTTATAAGACCCAGGTCCTATCACACAATGCAACGCAAGCCGGGGGATAGGGTTTTCCCTTATAACAGCCAAAGAATGCTTGATACGTTTTAAAACAAATCATTTGATACTATTATAATAAGTGCATAGTGTATAAACAACTTCAAATCATAAGTATCAATCATAGGCGGCATGGGTACCATATATCATGTCGCCATATATAGGTTTACAAATAAAACCGCAAATGTCACGTATTTGGAAATTGGATTTCCATCTATGAACCGAGGCAAAAGATAGTCCTCAACCGATTCGAGACAATCTAGCCCATGTCTCAGGCAAGTACTCAGTCAAGCCTTGGAGCGACAGGGCCGGTCCACCGATGTGGATTAAACTTAAACCCTGAACATGCGTTCCCCCGCCCTTTGGGGCGTAAATGAGCCAACGAATGACTCCATCGGACCCGGATCGTCCGATCAAACCGAGGCGCCTCGCAACAGCAACAACCACATAAGTCAAACTCGTCAGGGCGTGTAAAACCACTGACGCCACTTCTAACTAGAAAGAAACGCATGCCCTCCCTGAGGTCCGTCTCCCGTTTTTGGTTCATACCGGGTGTGAAACACGCGAAGTAAACGTTACACAAAGCTACGCCACAAAGGCCGTGCTTTGATCATCACCACAAGACTTTGCTTTTCAACAGAAGCCTCGATCAATTGCCACTTAGGCATGCCACACAGGCAATTCACTCCATGCGTTTGATATCCATCAATATATAACCCCTAAGCTCGTACGTCTCAGAGAAGGGCGTTAAGTAAGAGAATAAATTCTCCGCCGCCAAACAGATATATATTTAATAAAGATCAATCACACGGACTAAAATCCAATGTCAGACACACAGTCCATTTACAAGTCCGTTCTGGGTCTGAACGAAACCGGAGGCACCTAGTACCCTGCATATCCATCGATCTCCAAGTACGTCTGGACGATCACCAACTGTTTCCATCTTCTTGGGTGTACAGCCCAATCAAGATCATCAGTTATCACCCAAACGACGTGAAGACCTCCGGTCTTCGACCATCGTCTTCATCTTCGACTTATCGTCGTATCAGTTATTCAGAATGGGATAAACCCGGTCTTTCCAAATAACTCGCGTATATTTTAAATAAGTGTTACACAAACACAACATACGCCACATTCCAATTCATTAGTCACTAACCGTAAATTAATCAAGAGAATAATTTCCCAAATATTAACCCCGAAGGCCGAAACCAACATCAGATCAATATCCAGAAAACCATTCTGCTTAGCTAACCGACAGTTAGTTTCTAAATTTCACGTTCATAGGGAAAGGTTCCCATTAATTTTATCAAAGATAAATTCCTTGAATTTATTCTTTAATCTACTTTTGAATTTCGATTCAACTAGTCGGGATTAACGAACTTTACCGAAGTAATCATTTGTTTTAATTTCCCAATCCCAACCTATTCATCCCATGAAGTAAAACTGGTTATACTTCATATCTAACACCACAGTGTTATCAGTAAATTCAATTACCATTTCACGTTCAAATCTAATTAAAGATTTAACTATCGCCTGGAGCAAAACTGGTGATACTCCATTTTCGATCATTTCAATCTAATTAAAGATTCATTAAAACTCCACTTAGTTTTAATCTTCGACTGGGTTAAAGAATCAGTGTCATTTAAAACACGGTTCACGATAAACCCAAAATCACATTCATTAATTATCGGGTTAAAGAACGAGTGTTATTTAAAACACTGTTCACGATAAACCCAAAAATCAATATCAATTCAATTCCAATTAAGTATTATTTAATTGGTAAACTTCATTAAATCTAAATAAAAAGATTTAATCTTTTCTCAACTGGGTTCAAGAACAGTGTTAGTGAAGACACCATTCACGACAAACCCAAATCACATTCGATATTCAATACAAGGCTCTGAATAGAAAATATATCGGCTTATATTCAATATCGAATTCTACGACTAACAAATGTCGTATTGGAAATAACGATATAAATATATATCTTTCAAATTTCCATAACAACACCTGTATAATCACGAATTCCAACATCGAAATATTCCGAAGACAATTTCGATTCAAATCCACTCCAATGCAATCATTGGAATTTTGGTTATTTTTAAAACCCTTTTCGAATTCAATTTATTTATTTAAAAATAAATAGAATTATAATTCTAGTTCAAAACTAGTTCATTTCGATAAAAAACTATTTTTATCTTTTCAAATATGGAGTTTTTCATCCCAATTCTTCTCAAATCATTTCTTATGATTTTACACAAATTATTACTATTTTTAATAATTTTATCAAGGCCCGTACAGTCGATTTCCATCAACGGCCATCGAACTGCACTTACAGCGACCTTTTTCGAATTTGATTTGGACATAACTCCAAATCCAACCGTTAGATTTCAAATTTCTAATATTCGTTAGAAAGCTCTTTTCGATACGAACCCAACGGTTCCGGTTTTAGGAGAATCCGACGGTCGGATCTCCCGCAATGTCCGTTTGAAATAAATGGTCGAAATTCACGAACTACCGCGGCGCGGCGCGTTCTATTCAGGCCATTATATTATATATATAATATATATATAATATATTTCGTCGATTTCTATTTAAAACGAATTATATAAATAGTTTTAAATTCGATTCAAAAGAAATTTCAACTTCCGTTTCAATTCAAATCAAAATTGAATTCTTCTCTATAAATTCGTTTTAAAATTCATTTCTATTCAATTCAAATTTCAATTCAATTTGAATTCATTTCAATTTGCTTTCAATTCAATTTGAATTCGTTTTCAATTCATTTCGAAATCGTTTTCAATTCAATTCATTTCGAAATCGTTATATATTCAATTCATTTCGAAATCGTTATATATTCAATTCATTTCGAAATCGTTATATATTCAATTCATTTCGAAATCGTTATATATTCAATTCATTTCGAAATCGTTATATATTCAATTCATTTCGAAATCATTATATATTCAATTCATTTCAAAATGAATAAAATCGATATAAATATCGTTTACGTCAAAATGGCGTCAATCTAATCAACACGGCTTCATAAATTTCTATTTCAAATATTTTATTTCAAATATTTCTTTTTCAAAATAGTTGTTATTATCAAAATATTTCGTTCAACACATGACCAATCTCAAAGGATGAGTACTGTCAACACATGAACTGTTATTTTATAATATGCTTTATTTTCTAAATTGGAATGAGGCCCAATCAATTACCATATAAAATTAATTATATGGATTTTCATACAACACATGTATATAATAGCATTGAAAAATGATCAACCATCAACCAAAGGGCACTACACTGTATAAGCATCAAATAAAGATATCTAATGCTTATAACAGCATGTCAATCAATCGATCGACATATTTAATCAATCAGGATGAGTGAACTTCAAATTTCATCCCAACACCCGTGTGGGGTTTCAAACAACCAAATACAGGTTTTATTTGTGCAGTTGGGCGATGTGTAAAATTTATCGTCCCAATCAATGTCATTCAAATAGGTGTACATAAACAAACCGTCCGGTTTGCAAATGAATATTTTATTTTGTTCACTTCACTATTTTCATATTCACGTTAAAAATTATATTTTAACGATAAAACATTTTATTTCAACCTATGAATTTCTATTCAATTCATTTATTCAATAAAATGATATTTTTATTTTTCTAACATATTTTAGAAAATTTCGGCGGCATAACGGCACGATACTAGAAACGGGACGAGGCCTAGCCTTATCCCCGGTCTAGTGAAGGCCCACGCCATTCACACATCAATCAAACCAATTTCATCTCACCAAACAATTCAATTCAAACAAATAATTCAACTAACCTATGCAACCAAACAAACAAGTCCATGGTCTGTGGACGATTGTGTCGGGTGCTACTAAGCACCATCTGCATCCTAGTATATATATATATATAACTAGAAAAATAAATTGAAAGGTGAGAAATTCTCACTTATAGCTATCCTAGCTCCACGGCACTTCATTGATAGAAATCTTCATCGCTATCGCATCTTCGTCGTCTTTATTGCCCGTAGCCACTACATATATAAAAATCACATTTTTATATTTTGATGTCTTTAAAATAAAAATCACATTTTTATTCACTTTCAATTTAAAAATCATATTTTTATAATCACTTCATATATTTAAAAATCGAATTTTTACTATGCTATTCAATATATAAAAATCATATTTTTTACTACGATGTTCAATATATAAAAATCGAATTTTTATTACGATGTTCAATATATAAAAATCGAATTTTTATTACGATGTTCAATATATAAAAATCGAATTTTTATTACGATGTTCAATATATAAAAATCGAATTTTTATGCCGTTAATTCATATATAAAAATCCAACCTTTTTATCCCATAAAAATCAAATCTTTTGATGTTTAAAAATCTAATCTTTACCATAGTAAAAATCATATCTTTATAATTTAAAAATTGCTATTATATTTTCTAATCAAAAGTGTTATATATTTTCAGATTTTAAGTAAACTAAATAAATTAAAATAAACACTCACCTTTCTTCTACAGGAGACTGTCGAACTCCGTAACAAGCTCCAGCCATGATCGAACAAAGTTCCGGAATAGGGTTGGATTTTATGTGCTGCCACAAGCCGCTAATCACCTATCCAAGAGCATCACGAAGTTCGCCTTCGAGAGCTCCACCAGCGGCCAGAGGAACGACGAACTCGGAGGCTCCAAGCGGCGCAAAATTTGAGGCGACAGGAAGAGAGGGGGTCGCGGTTCATTGGCGGCTGGAGCATCGAGGGTTTGGGGCCTGGTCTGGTGTCTCGATTTTGGGGAAGGGGGCGCGCGGCTTCTAGTCGAGAAGGAGGAGAGAGAAAAGATCGGAGCATGGAGGGGGGGTGCACGCCAGAGGGCGGCGGCGCCAGGGCACAGGCGGCGGCTGGTAGGCGACGCGATTTGTTTTTTTCTTTTTTTTTCTTTTTTTTTTCTGATTGAATTGAAGAATAAACGGGGGGGGGGGGGGGGGGGGGGGTTATTATAAAGAAGTATATACATTAATTTATATTTTTAATTTAATTTTATCTTCAAAAAGTTACTTTAGAAATTCGAACTCCTTTTTGAGCCCACCGACTGTCGTCCCTAGGGTAATACCCCCATTCCGAACCCAATGGGATATGTACCGCAAGCTGATTCAATCAGTTTCCGTTTAATTTACATTTAAATCACTATATTGAATTTTAAACGTACATTTCAAATTACCGGGGTCACATACTAACTAGAAAAATTCCAGAAAAATATTTTCTAGCTTCGTATTGACGATACGGTCCTAACAATACTAGTTTCGTCGAATTCTGAGACCGTTGGAAAAATGGCCAATTTCCAGTCGATTAAAATCAACTGAAATGGTCAAAACACGTTTTCCTTTGCCACGCTCACATATTGATTCGAAATATTATGAAATTTGGAATCTAGCAATAACTTTACATCCTGGACCCAACAAAATTGGTTTCGTCGAAATCCGAGGTCGTTTGCAAAATGTCCATTTTTAAGGGCCTGAATTCCATAGCGACTATTTAGAATTTTCAACTGGACATATCTTTTGATTCCCGTTAGGAAATTTCGATTAGTCGGATTCGTTGGAAAGATATTATCAATTAGATCCTAATGTTTTTGGTTTCACTAAAATCCGGATTGTTTTGCACCCGGTACATTCAATTGAAGTTTGAAATCGAATTATCGAACTACCGCGCCATTTTCAATTCCTTTTATAGTTATATATAAATATTTATATTCTAACGACGACGCGTATAATATATACGTTCGAATTCTATTCAAAATAAATTTCTCGTCGATATTATTTAAAATAATCTATTTTAAATATTCAAAATCCGCTAAAATTGCCAAAATAAAAATTTTAAACTGGCCCAGATTTTCGGGTTATTACAATCTCCCCCACTTAAAACTTTTCGTCCCCGAAAAGGAACAAAGTCGAAAGTGGTTTGATTATTCAGCTCTACGTTCGATCTGGCTTCCATTCTCCAACATTTCAGTTTCTGAGAATTTTCAAAATTTCAAAAATTTGGCAAACACCCTAAATTTTCGAAAAATTTCGCCATAACCTCCCCTGCACCGGGAGCATCGGGGAATTTCAAATAGCTTCCCCGGTCCTTCAGATCTCAAAAAGAAAAAGAAAAAGCCAAGCGGCTAGCCAATAGGCTCACAAAATCATCATCACCCAAACAAAACAGGAAATTATGTAATAAACATGTACCTATTTGTCGGGCAAACAAATTTTATTCTTCGGCTCTAGCCTCCTTGCTATGACCTGTTCAACATAAGCATATGTATATGCAAGCAAATGCGACCAATTTTCAATATAACTCAATATTTGATGCTATTAGGAATAATGGTTCAAAATTAGCAAACAAATAAACAAACAACACAAACATCAATCAATTAGTGAATTAGAGTTTCAAATTCATAACTTTGATACATATACAGAAAATCATGTTTTGATGCCAAATCACAACAATAGGCCCTATCTAATTTTGGTTCTCACACCAGTCAATAGGAAATATATAGAAATCTCACTTTCGTCACTCGAATATAAATACTGATAATGTGATCACAATTATCAGCATCATCCCCGGGCGACTAGAGTGTGATTCTATATCTACCCAGTATATTAAAATTTCGAATACACGCGGATCAGACGTATACACAAAATCTATATATACTGGATTGTCCACATCTATATAAATAGATAATCAAATACGAATAATTGATTTAAATTTTCAAAACAAAAAAAAAATCTGTTTTCACTTTAAAAATTTACTCTTCACACTCGTTCTAGGATACTACTGATCCCATCTCTAACGAGTCATTCTCGTTGGATAGTACTAATCCAATATCTGATGAATTCTTTCGTATGGTTCTAATGTGCCTTGTTCTCTAGCTTTGTAAACCAAAGCTCTGATACCAACTGTGACGGCAAGGAATTTCGCTCGGTCCGAACCAGTCGCTAAACCGATCCAGGCCGTTCGAAACGCCCTATCGTTTGAGAACAGGACACAACAGAACGCATACAGAAGAACGTTTCATTGTATATTACAACAATGCATCAGATTACAAGAATATACAGAGTATAAACGAATATTACACAGAAATATCAGAGATTTAAATTACATTTAAATACATAGCAGCGGAAAATAATACAATACACAACTAGAAGAGATATACGGATACAAAGCTTTCCGGATATCGTTCCAGCTGTAAACCAGGTTCCTGTGAATATAAATCTGCAAAACCAAAACTACTAGCTGCCCGTGTCAAAATAAGGGCACCCAGAGTTTAGGTTAAAACAATAAACTCCAGGTCAGTCATGTGACTGGTGTGAGAACTAAAACAGTTATTAATCTTTGTCTTTAAAGATCGGTAAATCAAGGGACCACGCCGTATAACACGGAACGGGTTTCCTCCCAAGAATACCAGTGCATAAAACGAATAGCGCAATGCTAAATAAAGAAAAATGAAGCTGTTATAAGACCCAGGTCCTATCACACAATGCAACGCAAGCTAGGGGATAGGGTTTTCCCTTATAACAGCCAAAGAATGCTTGATACGTTTTAAAACAAATCATTTGATACTATTATAATAAGTGCATAGTGTATAAACAACTTCAAATCATAAGTATCAATCATAGGCGGCATGGGTACCATATATCATGTCGCCATATATAGGTTTACAAATAAAACCGCAAATGTCACGTATTTGGAAATTGGATTTCCATCTATGAACCGAGGCAAAAGATAGTCCTCAACCGATTCGAGACAATCTAGCCCATGTCTCAGGCAAGTACTCAGTCAAGCCTTGGAGCGACAGGGCCGGTCCACCGATGTGGATTAAACTTAAACCCTGAACATGCGTTCCCCCGCCCTTTGGGGCGTAAATGAGCCAACGAATGACTCCATTGGACCCGGATCGTCCGATCAAACCGAGGCGCCTCGCAACAGCAACAACCACATAAGTCAAACTCGTCAGGGCGTGTAAAACCACTGACGCCACTTCTAACTAGAAAGAAACGCATGCCCTCCCTGAGGTCCGTCTCCCGTTTTTGGTTCATACCGGGTGTGAAACACGCGAAGTAAACGTTACACAAAGCTACGCCACAAAGGCCGTGCTTTGATCATCACCACAAGACTTTGCTTTTCAACAGAAGCCTCGATCAATTGCCACTTAGGCATGCCACACAGGCAATTCACTCCATGCGTTTGATATCCATCAATATATAACCCCTAAGCTCGTACGTCTCAGAGAAGGGCGTTAAGCAAGAGAATAAATTCTCCGCCGCCAAACAGATATATATTTAATAAAGATCAATCACACGGACTAAAATCCAATGTCAGACACACAGTCCATTTACAAGTCCGTTCTGGGTCTGAACGAAACCGGAGGCACCTAGTACCCCGCATATCCATCGATCTCCAAGTACGTCTGGACGATCACCAACTGTTTCCATCTTCTTGGGTGTACAGCCCAATCAAGATCATCAGTTATCACCCAAACGACGTGAAGACCTCCGGTCTTCGACCATCGTCTTCATCTTCGACTTATCGTCGTATCAGTTATTCAGAATGGGATAAACCCGGTCTTTCCGAATAACTCGCGTATATTTTAAATAAGTGTTACACAAACATAACATACGCCACATTCCAATTCATTAGTCACTAACCGTAAATTAATCAAGAGAATAATTTCCCAAATACTAACCCCGAAGGCCGAAACCAACATCGGATCAATATCCAGAAAACCATTCTGCTTAGCTAACCGACAGTTAGTTTCTAAATTTCACGTTCATAGGGAAAGGTTCCCATTAATTTTATCAAAGATAAATTCCTTGAATTTATTCTTTAATCTACTTTTGAATTTCGATTCAACTAGTCGGGATTAACGAACTTTACCGAAGTAATCATTTGTTTTAATTTCCCAATCCCAACCTATTCATCCCATGAAGTAAAACTGGTTATACTTCATATCTAACACCACAGTGTTATCGGTAAATTCAATTACCATTTCACGTTCAAATCTAATTAAAGATTTAACTATCGCCTGGAGCAAAATTGGTGATACTCCATTTTCGATCATTTCAATCTAATTAAAGATTCATTAAAACTCCACTTAGTTTTAATCTTCGACTGGGTTAAAGAATCAGTGTCATTTAAAACACGGTTCACGATAAACCCAAAATCACATTCATTAATTATCGGGTTAAAGAACGAGTGTTATTTAAAACACTGTTCACGATAAACCCAAAAATCAATATCAATTCAATTCCAATTAAGTATTATTTAATTGGTAAACTTCATTAAATCTAAATAAAAAGATTTAATCTTTTCTCAACTGGGTTCAAGAACAGTGTTAGTGAAGACACCATTCACGACAAACCCAAATCACATTCGATATTCAATACAAGGCTCTGAATAGAAAATATATCGGCTTATATTCAATATCGAATTCTACGACTAACAAATGTCGTATTGGAAATAACGATATAAATATATATCTTTCAAATTTCCATAACAACACCTGTATAATCACGAATTCCAACATCGAAATATTCCGAAGACAATTTCGATTCAAATCCACTCCAATGCAATCATTGGAATTTTGGTTATTTTTAAAACCCTTTTCGAATTCAATTTATTTATTTAAAAATAAATAGAATTATAATTCTAGTTCAAAACTAGTTCATTTCGATAAAAATCTATTTTTATCTTTTCAAATATGGAGTTTTTCATCCCAATTCTTCTCAAATCATTTCTTATGATTTTACACAAATTATTACTATTTTTAATAATCTTATCAAGGCCCGTACAGTCGATTTCCATCAACGGCCATCGAACTGCACTTACAGCGACCTTTTTCGAATTTGATTTGGACATAACTCCAAATCCAACCGTTAGATTTCAAATTTCTAATATTCGTTAGAAAGCTCTTTTCGATACGAACCCAACGGTTCCGGTTTTAGGAGAATCCGACGGTCGGATCTCCCGCAATGTCCGTTTGAAATAAATGGTCGAAATTCACGAACTGCCGCGGCGCGGCGCGTTCTATTCAGGCCATTATATTATATATATAATATATATATATAATATATTTCGTCGATTTCTATTTAAAACGAATTATATAAATAGTTTTAAATTCGATTCAAAAGAAATTTCAACTTCCGTTTCAATTCAAATCAAAATTGAATTCTTCTCTATAAATTCGTTTTAAAATTCATTTCTATTCAATTCAAATTTCAATTCAATTTGAATTCATTTCAATTTGCTTTCAATTCAATTTGAATTCGTTTTCAATTCATTTCGAAATCGTTTTCAATTCAATTCATTTCGAAATCGTTATATATTCAATTCATTTCGAAATCGTTATATATTCAATTCATTTCGAAATCGTTATATATTCAATTCATTTCGAAATCGTTATATATTCAATTCATTTCGAAATCGTTATATATTCAATTCATTTCAAAATCGTTATATATTCAATACATTTCAAAATGAATAAAATCGATATAAATATCGTTTACGTCAAAATGGCGTTAATCTAATCAACACGGCTTCATAAATTTCTATTTCAAATATTTTATTTCAAATATTTCTTTTTCAAAATAGTTGTTATTATCAAAATATTTTGTTCAACACATGACCAATCTCAAAGGATGAGTACTGTCAACACATGAACCGTTATTTTATAATATGCTTTATTTTCTAAATTGGAATGAGGCCCAATCAATTACCATATAAAATTAATTATATGGATTTTCATACAACACATGTATATAATAGCATTGAAAAATGATCAACCATCAACCAAAGTGCACTACACTGTATAAGCATCAAATAAAGATATCTAACGCTTATAACAGCATGTCAATCAATCGATCGACATATTTAATCAATCAGGATGAGTGAACTTCAAATTTCATCCCAACACCCGTGTGGGGTTTCAAACAACCAAATACAGGTTTTATTTGTGCAGTTGGGCGATGTGTAAAATTTATCGTCCCAATCAATGTCATTCAAATAGGTGTACATAAACAAACCGTCCGGTTTGCAAATGAATATTTTATTTTGTTCACTTCACTATTTTCATATTCACGTTAAAAATTATATTTTAACGATAAAACATTTTATTTCAACCTATGAATTTCTATTCAATTCATTTATTCAATAAAATGATATTTTTATTTTTCTAACATATTTTAGAAAATTTCGGCGGCATAACGGCACGATACTAGAAACGGGACGAGGCCTAGCCTTATCCCCGGTCTAGTGAAGGCCCACGCCATTCACACATCAATCAAACCAATTTCATCTCACCAAACAATTCAATTCAAACAAATAATTCAACTAACCTATGCAACCAAACAAACAAGTCCATGGTCTGTGGACGATTGTGTCGGGTGCTACTAAGCACCGTCTGCATCCTAGTATATATATATATATATAACTAGAAAAATAAATTGAAAGGTGAGAAATTCTCACTTATAGCTATCCTAGCTCCACGGCACTTCATTGATAGAAATCTTCATCGCTATCGCATCTTCGTCGTCTTTATTGCCCGTAGCCACTACATATATAAAAATCACATTTTTATATTTTGATGTCTTTAAAATAAAAATCACATTTTTATTCACTTTCAATTTAAAAATCATATTTTTATAATCACTTCATATATTTAAAAATCGAATTTTTACTATGCTATTCAATATATAAAAATCATATTTTTTACTACGATGTTCAATATATAAAAATCGAATTTTTATTACGATGTTCAATATATAAAAATCGAATTTTTATTACGATGTTCAATATATAAAAATCGAATTTTTATTACGATGTTCAATATATAAAAATCGAATTTTTATGCCGTTAATTCATATATAAAAATCCAACCTTTTTATCCCATAAAACTCAAATCTTTTGATGTTTAAAAATCTAATCTTTACCATAGTAAAAATCATATCTTTATAATTTAAAAATTGCTATTATATTTTCTAATCAAAAGTGTTATATATTTTCAGATTTTAAGTAAACTAAATAAATTAAAATAAACACTCACCTTTCTTCTACAGGAGACTGTCGAACTCCGTAATAAGCTCCAGCCATGATCGAACAAAGTTCCAGAATAGGGTTGGATTTTATGGGCTGCCACAAGCCGCTAATCACCTATCCAAGAGCATCACGAAGTTCGCCTTCGAGAGCTCCACCAGCGGCCAGAGGAACGACGAACTCGGAGGCTCCAAGCGGCGCAAAATTTGAGGCGACAGGAAGAGAGGGGGTCGCGGTTCATTGGCGGCTGGAGCATCGAGGGTTTGGGGCCTGGTCTGGTGTCTCGATTTTGGGGAAGGGGGCGCGCGGCTTCTAGTCGAGAAGGAGGAGAGAGAAAAGATCGGAGCATGGAGGGGGGGTGCACGCCAGAGGGCGGCGGCGCCAGGGCACAGGCGGCGGCTGGTAGGCGACGCGATTTGTTTTTTTGTTTTTTTTTTCTTTTTTTTTTCTGATTGAATTGAAGAATAAACGGGGGGGGGGGGGGGGGGGTTATTATAAAGAAGTATATATATTAATTTATATTTTTAATTAATTTTATCTTCAAAAAGTTACTTTAGAAATTCGAACTCCTTTTTGAGCCCACCGACTGTCGTCCCTAGGGTAATACCCCCATTCCGAACCCAATGGGATATGTACCGCAAGCTGATTCAATCAGTTTCCGTTTAATTTACATTTAAATCACTATATTGAATTTTAAACGTACATTTCAAATTACCGGGGTCACATACTAACTAGAAAAATTCCAGAAAAATATTTTCTAGCTTCGTATTGACGATACGGTCCTAACAAAACTAGTTTCGTCGAATTCTGAGACCGTTGGAAAAATGGCCAATTTCCAGTCGATTAAAATCAACTGAAATGGTCAAAACACGTTTTCCTTTGCCACGCTCACATATTGATTCGAAATATTATGAAATTTGGAATCTAGCAATAATTTTACATCCCGGACCCAACAAAACTGGTTTCGTCGAAATCCGAGGTCGTTTGCAAAATGTCCATTTTTAAGGGCCTGAATTCCATAGCGACTATTTAGAATTTTCAACTAGACATATCTTTTGATTCCCGTTAGGAAATTTCGATTAGTCGGATTTGTTGGAAAGATATTATCAATTAGATCCTAATGTTTTTGGTTTCACTAAAATCCGGATTGTTTTGCACCCGGTACATTCAATTGAAGTTTGAAATCGAATTATCGAACTACCGCGCCATTTTCAATTCCTTTTATAGTTATATATAAATATTTATATTCTAACGACGACGCGTATAATATATACGTTCGAATTCTATTCAAAATAAATTTCTCGTCGATATTATTTAAAATAATCTATTTTAAATATTCAAAATCCGCTAAAATTGCCAAAATAAAAATTTTAAACTGGCCCAGATTTTCGGGTTATTACAACAGCTTTAGGTACCCAAACTTGTTTATATAACAATCCATCAGAATTAATTTTCATACCTTTAGGAACCCAGATCTGTTTGAATTTAACAAAGTTCGTTTTATTTGGGATCGAGGATTGTTTAAATGGATTATTATAAAACAAATTCACATCACGTTTATGATTTAAAAACCCTTTGAGATTATCAGAGTTTGAATTTTCAAACTGATTCTTTCCAAAGCAGTTTGAAGGATTTTTAAAATCATTAGAATTCCGTCTTTCAAAAACATTATTTTTCCCAAAACTAAGACCTTGCTTATTTCTAACAGAAAACTGGTTTTTCAACAACATATTCAAAGATTTTTCACTATTAGAAAATTTAGTCAAAATTGACTCTATTCGTTGAATTTTAGATTTCAGATCACTATTTTCTTTTATCAAATTTGAACAACGATTTATAGCGATCTTACTCTTTTCAGCATCATTTTGTTTCAAAACCAAGAGTTCGTTTTCAAGCTTTTCAATTTTGGCCTTGGACTCACAAATTTCATTCTCAAAACGTTTTTGTTTCTCAACAGTTTCGCATTTGGAATTTGAAATCTTAAAAGTTTCCAACTCTTTTCGCAAGGTACTGTTTATACAGATTAGCTCATCTTCTTTTTCTTTTGAACACATAATTTGCTTTTCAAGCCTTTGGATATTTTCATTTAGATGAGCTAAATTGTTTTTCGAGTTGAAACAATTCTTGCAATCAGATTTTGAAACTTTTATGATATTTTCAAGTTTTAGTTCCAAAATATTATTTTTGGTGATCAACTCAAGTTTTTCAAATTTCAGAGTTTTATTTTTCGATTTGAGACTATCAACAGCATTTGTTAATTCAGTACAAAAATAAACCAAATCTTTGTATGAAATGTCTTTTGTTTCACCATCTGTTGAGCCTCCATCGATAGATCCATCTAGATTATCATCTGTAAAACCTGTTAAGCATAGATCTAAACTTAAGTTGACATTCAGGGGTTTTGAGCAATTGTTGTCAATTTTTCCATACTTCGTATTGAGAGTTTTCCAAATTTCCTGCGCAGTCAAACATGAGAGATATGATCAAGTTGGTTATTACTAAGATGAGAATAAAGAATATGCATAGTACGAGCATTAATTTTCCTATCTATTATATCACCTCCACTGTTAACAACATCCCAATATTTAATAGATTTCACATAGGATTTCATTTCTGATTTCCAATTCAAAAAATTTGTACGATAAAAAATGCTTGGAATGTGACTTGGACTGACTCTTTATGGACTGACAACTAGGGATCACCATTACTCTAGAGTTAATAGAATACCTGCTCTGATAGCACTTGTTAGATCCAGATTAACCCTAGAGGGGGGTGAAAAGGATTTATTGAATTTTATTAGGATATTAAAAATTATCAGATCATAGAATGCAGTGGAAATAAAAATACAGAAAGTAAATAACACATAGAGATACCCAGCTTCGGCAAAATCCTGCCTACTTGTAACACCCCGTAATTGTCACTATTAATGTTCACAAATTAAAGAATAATTAATCTCAGATGTGAGAACTAAGGGAAATGGTATGCGCCATTGTGTTCGTCTCGGAATTCTGGTTGAGATAGAGTCCGAGTTTGAGTAAATTGGACTTCGTATGAAGAAGTTATGGCAATCGGAAGTTTCACTAAAATTTAAACAGATTTCAAAAATTCAAATTTCAGAGTCAAATTGGGCTAGGCAGGAAATTTCCCGCCAGGGCCAGGTCGACCAGGGGGTCGACCTACCCACACAGGTCGAACAGGGGGTCGACCTCCCCCCCCCCCCGGGTAGATTTGTTTGATGACCTTTTAATGACTGTATGCTTAGTCATTAGGGTTTCTGATCTGGTCTGAATGGCTGGGGTTAATTCTGGGTCGATCGGACGACCTAAATTAATCCTAAACTCTATAAAAACACATGTAGACTCAAACCCTAAAATCAAATAAAAATTAGAATCATGGCCTTCATGCCGTCACCTTACAACCTAGAATAGCCGCCACCAATTAGAGAAGAAGAAAAGCTAATCAATACAATTCTAATCTAAACCGCAACAAAATTGTCTTCTTCAAAGGAAAGCTAAATCAATTTCAGAACTCAGATTTCAGAACTCAAGACCTTCTTTGAGTTGTGAGTTCGATTTCTTTAATAAAATAATTAACAATTTAATTGGATTGAGTTATAATTTGGATTATATGGTTATGTTGTGAATCATTGACCGTATGATATTATCTATGTTGTAAATTCTATGATGTTATCATCTATGTTGCAAATTCTATGATGTTATTATCTATGTTGTAAAGCTGTGATGCTATCATCTATGTTGTAAATCTATGATTCATATGCTAGTTTAGTTATGTTGTTGGAACTAATTCATATGTTAAATCATATGTATGTATGTATGCAAGTCTAGATGTTAATTTAGAACTGGATCATATGCAAGTTAGTGAGAATCATATACAGCCTTACATGTTTCATGATATCTATTTTATGTGTAAATTGGATCTAAAGTTAGGCTATGACATGTGTGAGTTATATTCTAGTATACAAAATTCTATATGCTAGTTTACATGTTTAGATGTAAGTTTACACCATCGTTTATGTTGCATAAATCACATATGCAAGTGTGTGTGTGTGTGTGTGTGTATATATATATATATATATATATATATGTTTGGAGTATAAATCATGTAATGTAAGTTTATGGTTATTGCCTATGCAAGTTTACACCTTTAGATTTAGATCTATAACATACATGGTTTATGCAAGTTTGTGACTATTACCTAAACAAGTTTACACCTTTATATTTAGATCTATGACATATGTAGTTTTATGCAAGTTTGTGACTTTGGCCTACGCAAGTTTTAGATGAAGAACCTCATTCACACATGCAAGTTCACCCCTTATGTTTAGACCTAGTTTTATTTCTATGTGTGTTGTGATGTTTTCTCTTTATTCCATAAGTTAGACTATTCGAGTCTAACGTATATTTTACGTTAAACGAACGAACGTACAATGTGGGGCAATGGGATAATATCAAAAGATTTAATATTGAGAATTGGCATAAATGCCTTAAATGGCATAAAATAAATTGATGATGATAATTGGTATAATTTTGCATACCATAAATAGATGGACATAATTGAGTCAATTATGGACATAATAAAATTTGGAATTAATTGATAATTTGAATAGGGAAATCAATTCAAATTGGGGGATAATTAGTTATGTGTAATTAATCGCCTAAGACACGAGGTTAGGCTCTTTTGTGGTGTAAGACTGCCCGGACCCGCCCGGCAAATCCAGCTGCCACAAATGCCAGTCTAATGTGGGAGGTCTTAGGCATAAATTAAATGCGTAACAGTTGTAAAGACACGAGGTTAGGCTCGTTTGTGGTGTAAGACTGCCCGGACCCGCCCGGCAAATCCAGCTACTACAAATGCTAGTCTAATGTGGGAGGTCTTTACAAGGTTCCGGTGTTAATGAATTAAGAAACACTTAACCAGATAAACATGTAGTGGGACATGGGGGTTAAGTGGGTGCCTTGGGTGGCTTGTGAAATATGATTAGAAACACTTAACCAAAAATAAGACATGTAAGTGAACATGAATAAGAAGAGGGTTAAGTGGGATGTACTAGAGGGGACCAAGCTTAGGTGGATAGCTTGTGTCAAGTAATAGGGGCCCGTTTCAACTAGTAACCCATAAGTATATTTGTGGCTCGACCCAAGTCGAGGACGGGACACGCATACTGGGCTTGACTGTAAGAGGCCAAAGCGGGTTAGCGGCGGCAACGCAAGTCCAACGGGCTCATGTGCGTGTGTGGGCCCGGGCTGGTAGGTAAGACGTTGTTGCATCGTGTAGGTATAAGCCGTGCATTGTTGGTGGTATCGAGTTGCCACTTTGGGGAGTGATACACCCCGCTGTGGGGCCAGCACGGGTATCTACGAGTTAGTGAGTCGGTCGCATGGGGTTAGTGCTAGTGGAGATAGGGGCAGGTGGCACCTATGAACGCAGCTAGGGGTACACGAAACTACCATTATCATTATTAAAGTCTTATAGGCGGGATCAACTTTTAGGGTGTTTGGGGTGGTGCAGTGTAGTAATTATCTCATAGCGACTAGGTGCGCCTTTAACGTTGTCTTTGTTCATTTTATTCCCTTTAGTTTTCTCTGCCATACCCAATTGTTCACAGTCATTTCCTTATTTTCCAACTTATGCCTTAGCCTAGTTATTTTGGTAATTATATTGTTAAAGTTATCGCACTCGCCAGACTTTATGTCTGACCCCCTTTGTTTCCACCTCTTTTCTTCCTTTTCCCCCCAGGTGCTCAGGGTGGAACTAGCACCAGTGAAGCTTGATTTTGGATAGCTGTATCTCTTGCTTTTAGAAGTTGCTTGGATCGCTGAAGTAAAAGTTCAGACTATCTTATTTATGGCTATTTTGTGTTGGGGTTATGTCTTTTTATTTATGTACTCTGATTTAGTCAAGATGGATATTATGTACTTTGACTCTGGTTTTTGATGATGTAATCAAACCTATGTGTTTACCGCTGCAATGAATAAAATTTTAAATTTTTAAGTACTATTTATATCTGTCTTGTTGTTAAGTTTCTGTTCTATACACACTTAAAACGCTCCATAGAAGTTAATGCATTCCCTTTGTGAGTGACATTAATGGACGTGGGGTGTTACACGTGGTATCAGAGCTGAAGGTTACTGGAACAGATATGAATTTTGAAAAACTGTTTTTCAAAAACACTTTTATAAAGAAGTACCTTCAAAAGTATGTTTTAAGGAAAGCATTTTCAAGAGAAAAGCTTATTTTAGAAAGCATAACCCCAAGAGCCATATATCTTTCCTTCGGTTCTTTTGTATTGAATCTTTCCTTTTTCGTTTCAGCATGTCTGGAATTCCCAAGATACCAGAGGGGATACCGATATCAGGATGGTTTAGGAGGTATTTGAAGACTAGGGTCACCACCGCAGGTCCAGCAAATGCTCCTCCTCCTCCCCCTCCTCCTCCTCCTCGTGTCGATACTTTTGCAAAGATATGTAAGGACTTTCGGGCAATGGGTGGAAAACCTTTTCACGGGACAGAGACATTTGTTGAAGCTCGAAATTGGCTAAAGGAGGTGGAAGAATTGTTTGGGATCTTTGAAGTGGAAGATGGAAGAAAGGTCCAGTTAGCTGCCTGGCTAATGAAGGATGAGGCCTCGTTTTGGGGAGAGGTCACTAATGGAGAGCGTCCAGTTGATACATGACCAGATTTCAGGCGGAGATTTGAGGCAAAGTTTCTCTCACGGGCTGAAGAGAATTTATATATGGAAAGATTTTTGGCGTTGAAGCAAGGGAATCTATCAGTGAAAGAATATGTCAATAAATTCAATCAGTTGGCGAGATTTGGCTTGGACTTGGTGAATACACCAGAAAAGAAGGCCATGAGGTTTGTTAAGGGTTTGAACGAGCCGCTTCATGGGTTAGCTATGACCCACATCCCCATGGGGGCTACCTTTGAGAGACTAGTTGACATGGCGCTTATGCATGAAGAAGAGAAGGGTGCCAATGCCAATAAAGCACCCGAGAAGAAAGGGGATCAAAAGAAACCGCAGCAGCAACAACAGAACAAGAAAGGTGGTAAAGGTAAAAATGGTAAGGGAAAGAAAAGATGCTTTAATTATGGGACACCAGGCCATCTAAGAAAAGATTGTAGGAAGAAAAAGAAGACTGGTTGTTTCCACTGTGGCGAAGCGGGACATCTGATTAACGACTGCCCAAGGAAAGGGCATAGGGCAGGGTCTACCTCGGGAGGACAGGTGCAGGCTCTTATGGCAACAGGGCAGGCAAGGGGCCAAGTTCAGGCTCTCGTGGTCCCACCACTGCAAGAACGAGGTAGAACGATTTTCGTTGAAAGTTTAGTTTTTCTGCTTGATCATCCTGTCCGTACTTTATTCGATTCTGGCGCATCCCATTCGTTTATCTCTACATCATTAGTTGAAACACTGCATCTATATACTAGTTTAGTTACAGATCCCTGTAGTCTCAAATCCTGTTGGTGGTTCGGCTCATCTTTCTATGATTTGTCGGGATTTGAGAGTGTCTATCTTGGGCATTGGGTTTGAATGCAACGCCTTTGTTCTTGGCTTCATGGGCTACTGCTTGATTCTAGGTATGGATTGGCTAACTAGATACGGGGCCATCCTAGATTGTGAAAGAAGGGTAGTTAGATTGTTGACTCGTTGCGGAAAGATCCTTGATATTTCTTGTGACCCTAGAGGTCCAGTAATGCTTAGCTACCTAGAATCCGTTGACGCATCCAATGATGATTTACATTCTGTTCGTATAGTCCGTGAATAAGTTGATGTCTTCGATGAGATGAGGGGTCTACCCCCAAAACATGAGATAGACTTTCGAATATATCTAGTAGATAATGCAAAGCCAGTTGCATTGTCAGTGCGCCACATGGCTCCAACAGAGAGAAGAGAACTCAGTAAGCAAGTGAAAGAATTGCTTGAGAAGGGGTTCATAAGATGTAGTATATCGGAGTGGGGTGCTCCAGTAGTATTTTCCACGAAGGAAGATGGGTCCCTTAGACTTTGTGTGGACTATAGAGAACTTAATAAGCTTACTAAGAAGAATAGGCACCCACTACCGAGGATTGGCGATCTCTTCGATCAATTAGTTGGCACCTCAGTGTTTTCGCAGTTGGACTTAGCCACGAGTTTCCATCAATTGAGAGTGGCTGAGGATAGCATAGACAAGACTGCCTTTAGGACTCCGGACGGCTTCTTCGAGTGGCTTATGATGCCCTTCGGTTTGACAAACGCCTCCGCATACTTTGTTGACTTGATGAGTAGGGTGTTTAGGGAGTACCTTAATAAATTTATGGTAGTCTTTGTGGACGACATCTTGATCTTTTCTAAGAGCGAGGAAGAGCATGCCCTACATCTTAGGGAAGTGTTGGAGACCCTTCGACACATAGCCTTAAAGCTAAATTTTCTAAATGTCACTTTTGGAGGAAGGAAGTGCGATTCTTAGGGCACGTGGTTTCCAAAGAAGGGATAGTTGTGGATCCCGCGAAGGTAGTGGCCATCCAAGATTGGAAGGTCCCTAAAAATGCTATCGAGGTGAGGAGTTTCTTAGGGTTGGCTGGCTACTATAGGAAGTTTATCCAAGACTTTGCAAAAGTATCAGCCCCATTAACATGCTTGACGAAGAAGAACTTAGTTTTCACATGGGACGTAAATTATGATGATGCGTTCCAATGTTTAAAGAGAGCTTTGACCACATCCCTAGTCTTAGTGTTGCCAGATGGGAGTAAGTCATTTACCGTTTATACCGATGCTTGTGGGACAGGACTAGGCACAGTCTTATTACAAGAGGGAAGGGTAATAGCCTATGGAGGAAGGCAGTTGAGAGTGCATGAGAGAAATTACCCTACACATGACCTAGAGTTGGCCGCTATTGTTTTCGCGCTTAAGTCTTGGCGCCATTATCTTCTTGGGGAGAAATTCGAATTGTTCACTGACCACAAATCTCTAAAATACTTGTTCTCTCAGAAGGACTTGAACTTAAGGAAGCAAAGGTGTATGGAATTCTTAGCGTCCTACAATTTCGAGATAGCATATACCCCTGGCAGGGGTAACGTGGTGGCAGACGCTTTAAGTGGGAAAAGGTTGTCCTTGAGTCCGTTGTTTGTTGAGCGGAAAAGCTTCGAGTTCATCTCTACGTTTGACTTTAGACCTTCCATTGACTTTGTACCTGGTTTGCTAGCATCCTTAAAGATCAGACCTACGCTTTTGGGACGGATTGGTGAGGCACAGCGAGATGACCCACAATTGGTTAAGTTAGTAGAAAAGCTCAAAAGGGGGGAGTCATCGAGCCATCTCAGTAGGTATACCCTAGATGATAAGGGTTGGTTACATAGGGACGGTAGACTTTGTGTACCACGGGACGAGAATTTGAGGAAGGCCATTCTTGATGATGCACATCATTTGAAGATGACCATCCATCCTGGCGGGGACAAGATGTACATGGACATGAGACGAGTTTACTTTTGGGCCGGTATGAAGAGGGATGTGGCTGAGTTTGTTGCTAGATGCTTGGTATGCCAACAAGTAAAAGCAGAGCAAAAGAAGCCCGGTGGGTTGCTTCATCCATTGGAGGTCCCACAATGGAAGTGGGAAAGTGTTTCGATGGACTTTATTGATGGGTTACCGAGATCGAGGAAGGATAGTACGGGGATTTGGGTCATGGTAGACAGACTTACTAAGAGCACCCATTTCATTCCCGTGAAGAGTAAGAGGACTGCTCTATGGTTAGCTTCCGTATACATTCGAGAGATAGTTCATTTGCACGGTGTTCCTTCTAGCATAGTGAGCGACCGCGATCCTATCTTTACTAGCGATTTTTGGAAGAGCTTGCAAGAGGCGGTAGGGACTCAGTTATGTTTGAGCACCGCATATCATCCTCAAACGGACGGCCAGACCGAGAGGGTGAATCGTATTCTAGAGGACCTATTGAGGTTGTGTGTCTTAGACTTCGGAGGTACATGGGAGGAACATCTTCCATTGGTGGAGTTTGCATATAATAATAGCTTTCAGTCTAGCATTGGCATGGCACCGTTCGAGGCTCTTTATGGACGGTCATGTCGTTCGCCTACATGTTGGTGGGAATCTACAGATAAGATCTAGCTTCGGCCCGATATGATTAGAGAGATTTCGGAAAAGATCGATTTGATTCGAAGGAGGATGAAGACAACCAAGATAGGCAGAAATCTTATGCGGACAAGAGGAGGACAGATCTTGAGGTTGATATTGGGGACACGGTCTTTGTCAAGGTGTCTCCATTACGGAATGTTGTTCGCTTTGGGTCCATTGGGAAGTTAGCACCAAGGTTCGTAGGGCCGTTTCCTATTAAGGAGAGGATTGGACAAATGGCGTATAGAGTGGAGTTGCCCGAGAGACTTAGTGGTGTACACGATGTATTCCATGTATCACATTTGAGGAAGTGCTTGCATGAGACCACGGAAGTGGTAGAGCCGCGCTTGCTTAAAGAGGTGGAGATAGAGCGTGATGCGACGATTCAATGAGCTCCTACGTGCATTGTTGGGTCGGAGATTAAGAAGTTGAGGAATCGAGAGGTCAAGCTAGTCAAAGTGCAATGGGGAGTTGATGAGAGCAACGCTACTTGGGAGACGGAAGAGAAGATGCGTTCATTGTACCCTTTTCTTTTCGAGGGTATGTCTTTTAATTTCTCCTTTATCGCTTAGCTTGTACTTGTTTTATCTTTAGTATGTCCTCTCGCTAGTATCTTTGACCTTTAGATAGGGTAGTCCTATGGTTGAAACATGTGTTTGAGACATGTTATGTATGATGGATGCATGTGGATGCAAGTGGTTGCTAGTGGTTGCTCGTGGATACATATACACACACTTTAGGCACTATATCGGCTTAGTCACTTCATATTGCATATAAATGCGTGTACATATTTAAGTTAATGGATGTATAATGGTTGTACTATCATATGGATGCTGCATTTTGGTGAGTGGTTGTGCACACATGTAGAAATAATATGTATCGATAGGATACTTTCACATACATAATGGACGCATGGCACTATCATGGTTTGCACTAAGGAGGTTAACTGAATCAGTAGACCGCCTGATTTTGCATTAGATAAAGAACATATACACACACTTCTTGCATATGTTCATACAGCATTAGGAAATTTATAAGGACATTGGATGCCTGTGTTTGATGGTTGAGTAGATGGTTGTTTGGATGTTAGGATATGCATTCTCCTTAACTTGGAGATTTCGGGGGCGAAATCCTTTAAGGAGGGGAGAATGTAACAGCCCGTAATTTTCACTATTAATGTTCACAAATTAAAGAATAATTAATCTCAGATGTGAGAATTAAGGGAAACGGGTTGTGCCATTGTGTTCGTCTTGGAATTCTGGTTGAGATAGAGTCCGAGTTTGCGTAAATTGGACTTCGTATGAAGAAGTTATGGCGATCGGAAGTTTCACTAAAATTTAAACATATTTCAAAAATTCGAATTTCAGAGTCAGATTGGGCTAGGCGGGAAATTTCCCGCCAGGGCCAGGTCGACCAGGGGGTCGACCTGTCGACCAGGGTGTCGACCTGGGGTTCGACCTGCCCCTCGGGAAGATTTGTTTGATGACCTTTTAATGACTGTATGCTGAGTCATTACGGTTTCTGATCTGGTCTGAATGACTGGGGTTAATTCTGGGTCGATCGGACGGCCTAAATTAATCCTAAACTCTATAAAAACACATGTAGACTCAAACCCTAAAATCAAATAAAAATTAGAATCATGGCCTCCATGCCGTCACCTTGCAACCTAGAATAGCCGCCACCAATTAGAGAGGAAGAAAAGCTAATCAATACAATTCTAATCTAAATTGCAATAAATTGTCTTCTTCAAAGGAAAGCTAAATCAATTTCAGAACTCAGATTTCAGAACTCAAGACCTTCTTTGAGTTGTGAGTTCGATTTCTTTAATAAGATAATTAACAATTTAATTGGATTGAGTTATAATTTGGATTATATGGTTATGTTGTGAATCATTACCGTGTGATATTATCTATGTTGTAAATTCTATCATGTTATCATCTATGTTACAAATTCTATGATGTTATTATCTATATTGTAAAGCTGTGATGCTATCATCTATGTTGTAAATCTATGATTCATAATGATGTTTCATATGCTAGTTTGGTTATGTTGTTGGAACTAATTCATATGTTAAATCATATGTATGTATGTATGCAAGTCTAGATGTTAATTTAGATCTGGATCATATGCAAGTTAGTGAGAATCATATACAACCTTACATGTTTCATGACATATATTTTATGTGTAAATTGGACCTAAAGTTAGGCTATAACATGTGTGAGTTATATGCTAGTATACAAAATTCTATATGCTAGTTTACATGTTTAGATGTAAGTTTACACCATCGTTTATGTTCCATAAATCACATATGCAAGTATATGTGTGTATATATATATATATATATATATATATATATATATATGTGTGTGTGTGTGTGTGTGTGTTTGGAGTATAAATCATGTAATGTAAGTTTGTGGTTATTGCCTATGCAAGTTTACGCCTTTAGATTTAGATCTATAACATACATAGTTTATGCAAGTTTGTGACTATTACCTAAACAAGTTTACACCTTTAGATTTAGATATATGACATATGTATTTTTATGCAAGTTTGTGACTTTGGGCTATGCAAGTTTTAGATGAAGAACCTCATTCACACATGCAAGTTCACCCCTTATGTTTAGATCTAGTTTTATTTCTATGTGTGTTGTGATGTTTTCTCTTTATTCCATAAATTAGACTATTCGAGTCTAACGTATATTTTACGTTAAACGAACGTACAACGTGGAGCAATGGGATAATATTAAAAGATTTAATATTGAGAATCAGCATAAATGCCATAAATGGCATAAAATAAATTGATGATGATAATTGGTATAATTTTGCATACCATAAATAGATGGACATAATTGAGTCAATTATGGACATAGTCAAATTTGGAATTAATTGATAATTTGAATAAGGAAATCAATTCAAATTGGGGGATAATTAATTATGTGTAATTAATCGCCTAAGACACGAGGTTAGACTCTTTTGTGGTGTAAGACTGCCCGGACCTGCCCGGCAAATCCAGCTGCCACAAATTCCAGTCTAATGTGGGAGGTCTTAGGCATAAATTAAATGCGTAACAGTTGTAAAGACACGAGGTTAGGCTCGTTTGTTGTGTAAGACTGCTCGAACCCACCCGGCAAATCCAGCTGCCACAAATGTCAGTCTAATGTGAGAGGTCTTTACAAGGTTCCGATGTTAATGAATTAAGAAACACTTAACCAGATAAACATGTAGTGGGACATGGGGGTTAAGTGGGTGCCTTGGGTGGCTTGTGAAATACGATTAGAAACATTTAACCAAAAATAAGACATGTAAGTGAACATGAATAAGAAGAGGGTTAAGTGGGATGTACTAGAGGGGACCAAGCTTAGGTGGATAGCTTGTGTCAAGTAATAGGGGCCCGTTTCAACTAGTAACCCATAAGTATATTTGTGGCTCGACCCAAGTCGAGGACGGGACACGCATACTGGGCTTGACTGTAAGAGGCCAAAGCGGGTTAGCGGCGGCAACGCAAGTCCAACGGGCTCATGTGCGTGTGTGGGCCCGGGCTGGTAGGTAAGACGTTGTTGCATCGTGTAGGTATAAGCCGTGCATTGTTGGTGGTATCGAGTTGCCACTTTGGGGAGTGATACACCCCGCTGTGGGGCCAGCACGGGTATCTACGAGTTAGTGAGCCGGTCGCATGGGGTTAGTGCTAGTGGAGATAGGGGCAGGTGGCACCTATGAACGCAGCTAGGGGTACACGAAACTACCATTATCATTATTAAAGTCTTATAGGCGGGATCAACTTTTAGGGTGTTTGGGGTGGTGCAGTGTAGTAATTATCTCATAGCGACTAGGTGCGCCTTTAACGTTGTCTTTGTTCATCTTATTCCCTTTAGTTTTCTCTGCCATACCCAATTGTTCACAGTCATTTCCTTATTTTCCAACTTATGCCTTAGCCTAGTTATTTTGGTAATTATATTGTTAAAGTTATCGCACTCGCCATACTTTATGTCTGACCCCTTTGTTTCCACCTCTTTTCTTCCTTTTCCCCCCAAGGTGCTCAGGGTGGAACTAGCACCAGTGGAGCTTGATTTTGGACCGCTGTATCTCATGCTTTTAGAAGTTGTTTGGATCGCTGAAGTAAAAGTTCATCCTATCTTATTTATGGCTATTTTGTGTTGGGGTTATGTCTTTCTATTTATGTACTCTGATTTAGTCAAGATGGATATTATGTACTTTGACTCTGGTTTTTGATGATGTAATCAAACCTATGTGTTTACCACTACAATGAATAAAATTTTAATTTTTTAAGTACTGTTTATATCTGTCTTGTTGTTAAGTTTCTGCTCTATACACACTTAAAACGCTCCATAGAAGTTAATGCATTCCCTTTGTGAGTGACATTAATGGACGAGGGGTGTTACACCACTGCTGCATTCCTAAGGTTTCTACTAGGTGTTATAAACAGATCCCGCTTACAATCCCATGTAAACTCGCAGCGCCTGCTCCTGTCCTAACCCTATGCTCAAAACCCTAGACTGATCTAATCCCCTAGATCAGATTTCCCCTAGTTTTACAGACTCTAGTAAACTGTCTGCTAATCCCCTAACTGAATGACCAAGATTTTACAGAATCTAAAACTGTTTGGACGATTTTACAAATGAAATTTAAACAACACAAAAAATAAAAACAATTAAAACCCTTGGAATTAAATTAAAAGGGTCATCCCCTTTTCAAATGAAAAACTTGGTCGACCCTCCTTTGCTAATTGGTTGCACCCTTTTTCCTTGGTCCTGTTCTCTTTGGCCTCTGAAAATATAAAACAAATGGCGGCGGCTCCTAGGGTTTTCTCTTTAATCCCCAAATCGATCAATTGATTTGCTAAAGAAGATCTTGATGGCTTTGTGTTCTTGTGTGTTACTTCGTGGTCGAGTGCTGATGCTCTTTGTCTCACTGATTTGGGGTTATTTGTTGCAATCGAAAATCTCCAGAAAAATATGTGAGTTCCTTTTGATTTTAAAATGATTGCTCTGAATTTTAGTATTGATTTTTTGTGGGTTCGATCATAATTTTCCCAGTGATGTAACTGGTGTAGTTATAGGATTATAATCCTCTAATTTCGTGATAATGACTTGGATCTGATTGATTGATTTCCTCGATTGAAAATTGTCCCTGATTTTTTGCGGCTTCCTATTCTGATTCTTGGCTATAAAGAATTGCTTGTGTGTATTTCCAGTTTTGAATTCCTGGACATGAATGAGAATACCCAAATATGGTTTCACCAAAAAAAAAACACCGATTTAAAACATGCTCCCTTTGTTGCCATGATTTGATGCCAAAAATGGAATGAAATTTTCTAGGAAAAAACAAGTAAATGTTTTCTTGCCACTTTTGATATTCTGTGAATTTTGAATTGAATCATCCAGAAAACATTGTCTTGCCAAACACATTATTACCAAAACCATAGTTCGATTTAAATCCATATATGATTGTATTTCTTTCCAAAAATGATTTCCTCTGTCTTTATTCCCTGTTAGCTTGCACCAAATATGACTTGTGCTCGACCCTGAAATGTGTAGATATACTACACCATTTATATTAGCATTATCATGCTGAGAGACCGTATATGTTTATGCACACTGATTCACTTTCCATTTCATGTATAAGCTGCTGTGAACTCGACCATTTCACCATGCTATTGGTTTCATCACTATTGTGATCATTCCTGTGACATTTCCTCGGCCATACTTGTGTTTGATCACTATGCTAATGCAAAAGAAATTTCTCTCCTGCTTTCATGTAGACTTGTTCATATCTGGTTTGTGTACTTTAACTAGTTGCACCATGCTTTAAAACTTCTTTGACTTGCAGAAACATTTCTGAGCATTGTCATACTTGATTGTGCACTCTTGTAGTTTGGGCTGCTTCAAACTTTCTTGGCTTAGAACTTGTTTTCGTACTTACATGTTTGTGTGGACCATGTACTTGTCTATCTCTATTTTCTCTATCTTGCTTATATGCTTGTATACCTGTTTGCATCTAGTTCACTTGACATTGCACATGCACACATGTATGCACTTTCTTATGCTCTGTAGCTACTTATCACATGAGTAATTTGCCATGAATGCTTCACTTTATACTTGTAGTCTGTCTTGTTGATTTGCACCATTAAACATCCATGTTTTCTGTTTTATTTATACACCATACTGAGCGTACCAACATGTATAAAGCTGCTTTGTGTTTATTGTTTGCTGCACACTTACTTGTCATTTTTTGTTTCTTCATTACTGCTTTGTAACTTGTGTCGAGCTCATTCACACGTGTCTCATGATCTACATGTAGAACTGCAATGTATTTGAATTTGAGCAATGCACCAATATGCTGAATCCATGAACCTTGCTGTGTGACATTTCTTGGCTGTGTCATGTTACACCCGTGTCATGTTATACGCCACTGAGTTTTATTCTTTAACACATTCACACTTCTACTTGAAACATGCTCCACTGACATGTCTTATGCCACCTTGGCTGACCTTGTTGAAGTTGTTGTCTCACTCGACCCATTGTGATCATCATTTCTGTGTAGATTACTATGTTCCTATGCATGCTCATGTTTGCACTGAGTATTGTGCTCGGCCACTTTGGTTTGCACTTGTCATGCTGACTTGAATTCATTGATGGTTTTTGGTTTCCTCCACCATATTGATTATTGTTGCACTGAGTCGAGAAAGTTCACGTGGCTACTCCTCAGTTGCACACTGGATTGGCGAGGCAGTGTACATGTGTATATATACACACGTGTGTATATGCAGCCATCCAGACAAGTTTTCCTGTCCCTACAAAATATATGTATACAATCTACGTTGTGATATTTACAGTGTATCACTGTGAATATCACAAGCTGTCTAGACACAGTCGGATGGATATGAAAATCAGATCAAGTCAGAAAAATGATGAGAAACACAACCGAAATTCTAAGGCAAATAAAATTTTAAAAATAAAATTTATATTCGCGTATATTCTGTTTTATTCCTGTTGCAGTGTACTGTGTGTGTTTCTGTATTATTTGACAGGTAGACAGAAGATGACTGGAGTGACAGTGAAGTGCTGTGAAGACTGAAGACAGAAATTGATAGTGAAAATATACAAAAGCATCTGTATATGAGTGTAACTGATTGCATATATAAAATTGTATAACTGAGTGTGAGTGTTGTAGAGAGCAACTATGTATGTAATGAGAGAAATGTACTGATGTTTGTATTAAACAATTTTGACTGAAATAAAATATTATTTTTATTGTGTTCAAACAAATTTGTCTAACATATTCAGTTTATATACAAGTACAATATCATGTGTAATATCTGTGAATGTGTACAAATAGTGGAGTCATATAATTTGTACTGTTTGAATGTTGAAATATAATATTTTTATTTAAATAAAATAATGTGTGAATATATGAAATTCTGTATAGTCGTATTCTGCTTAAATATAAATATTATATTCCTGTCTGTGATGTTATATAACAGTACAATAACAAACACATTTCAAATAATAAATATTAGGTTTGTTATCCTCAATCAAAAATCGTATAATTGTGTATATAATACCGTTATATACAACAGTAAATAGATCTTTTCGAAATTTGTTGAGATGTCTTGTGAAATATAATTTGAAAAGTTGGGATGCGAAGTCGTGTCAAGCTGAGTTTGCACACAATCATGTTGTCAATCGAAGTGCCGGGTTCAGTCCATTTCGGATTGTCTATTCAATCATGCCAAGAGGACACTTCGATTTGTCAACAGTTCCACAACAGAAAGGTGTTGTTAAGCGAGTCAATGATTTTGTTAATGAGTTGCAGGAATGACACAAAATTATGCAAAAACGATTGCTTAAGATAAACGTGAAGTATAAGCAATTTGCAGATTTGAAGCGACGAAGTGTTAACTTCAAAGTGGGAGATTTTGTTTACGCAGTGTTGACAAAAGATCTTTTTCCTGTTGGAACTTGTAGTAAGTTGAAAGCTAGAAAGAATGGTCCTATAGAAATCGTGATGAAGATCAATGATAATGCTTTTCAGTTGAGGTTACCGGAGGGTGTGTATACTCCTGATGTGTTCAATGTCAAGCATCAATTTCCATATTATAAAGATGAGCTTATCGATGAAGACTGTGTGAATTCGAGGTCGAATTCTTGTCAACAAGGGGAGGATGATGCAGCACATCATGGGAAAAGTTCATTTTTGTGTTTTAAGTCATCCGACGACCTTAAGAAACAAAGAAGTGATTCTGGGTCATTCTACGACCTAAACAAGGTCTCCTACGACCTAAAGGGGGCTACCAGCGTGCTATAGCAAGGAAGAGGAACTTTTGGGTCGTCCAGCGTCCTAATGAAGACTTCCTGCGACCTAAAGCCTGAAGTAAGGGAGAGCAGGTCATCCACCGAGCCAAAGCTTGAAGCAGTAGGGTATAGGTCGTTCCGCAACTTAGCTAAGTCGTTCCGCGAGCCAGAGAACAGGGAAAGAGGGCCAGCGACCTAAAGAGAAGAGGCGAGCTTGGAGAGACATTACTAGATCACGAGGAGGATAATTCGATGCACTTGGATTGTGCCGCTTGAAGTAGAACCGTGCCGCATCTGATGGGTCGTGTCGCCTGAGGTTGGGACGTTATTTGTATTTGGGTCGTGTTTCTGTGTTGGGGCATGCATGTGTTTGTAAACCCTATAAATAGAGGTGTGGTGTGAGTTGTAAAGGTTGTTGACATTTGAATAAATTCCTTGTATGAGCTTTTTGCTACCATTAAAATTGGAAGTTGAGTGTAATCTCCTTTCTCCATCTTCGGATATTCGAGTGCGCACGAATCACCGAACTTGAAGTCAATTCACTGTATCGCTTGCAAGTGATCAATGTTCGAAGAATTGTAGATCGATAATACGGTATCTTGCGAGATCAACATGCTAGAGATAGCGAGATTCCGACATTGAAAGATCAACGGAGTTGAGCATTTATTCTATCCTTGATTCGATTTCCATGAATTCATCAATTCGTGTAGAGTTAGATCTTGGACACTGCGCCACAAGGCCATGGCGGATGTTGTATTTTGGGCTTCCCTTTTATATCTTTTTGGTTTGACATTCTTTTCAAACCAAAAGAGTACGATTCGACTGGGCCACCTAGCGTCACTAGTTGATTTGGGGCATCTGCATATGATAGACTAGGGTTCGACTACATAGGGTTGTCTCTACAATACACTATACTCCTTTGCTTTTGGGGATGTGGCACAAATGTTTGGATTCCCTTGCATGTTGCTATGTTGGTACTACTAGTACACAACCAACATGCATCAATGCATTAATGAGGCTGCCAGTCATGTAGCAGATTCATATTTTCCATGCATGCGCCGATGAGAGAGTATCCAGGTAGTTACACGTACTCCTGTTGGTGTTAAACACAACTTGATGGGGGCCCAATCTCATATTGATCTGAGGTCCAGGGCTAACATTTTATGAGCACCGTGGGCCTCTTATTGGATAGATTTCACACAGGCTATTAAGCTCCTTGACGCACATACCCTCTACATTGCATATCGTTTGTCTCTTCATCGTGTACTCTGCTCCCACCGGCTTACCTTCTTGTTTGGTACTTTGGAGACCAATGTTACTTCCAAGGAACGGGTGAGCTGCGTGTACCCGGAGATCCACTGTCGTTTGATGATATGATCAGGAAGCATCACACAATCGGTAAACAATACATACGGGTCTTAAGAGACGGGCTAGGTTGATATGCAGACTTATTTCATACTAGGAGCTAATTTTGATATTTATTGGGATAGAGTTGCATCTCGGCACTACTTGTTGCCAGATTACAGTCGGGGTGTAAACTCCGATCACGTCGGTCTACATGTGGCTACCGGTAGTGTTCATCCTGCACCATTTGCTTTTGATCCCACCTCATCATAGTACTTCGAACATCCCATGAATTATGCTTTTGATGACTCTTTCACAGCATATGATATGAGCGGTACTTTGATCGCGTGGCCTATTGTTTATCCATCTGATGAGCTTTTTATTGGTATCCCCACTCGGGGACTGTACCAGCCTCATGAGGTAATTTAGCTACTTGTTAAATTAATTGCTAGTACGTATTTAAAATATATAATGTAATGGCCTTGTGTCATATAGACTGGATAGGTACATACAACATATAGCCGCTATTCAACATATGGTGTTATTGCATTCGCAGACATTGAGTCAGCGACACTTGGCGGAGATGCAGACACTGCAGGAACAGATGTATACAAAGCAGGATCAGATCGATGAGCTACAGGTTCGACTTGATGCATTAGGAGGTGGCAGTACTGGAGGTTTAGGAGGTGGAGGTGGAGATGGTGCAGGTGGTGGAAGTGACGACGACGATGATGATGAAGAGGAGGACGACGATGATGACATAAACGAGGATGACAATGGTGAGGAGGAGGGCAATGACGATGATAACGATGATGATGGTGCCACTGTGGATTTATGATTACCATTTATTACATACATGATTTCATGATGTATATATGTATTTGTCATGTTGTATTGTATTATATGTTGTTCTATGGATTCATATTGACGATTGTATTATATAATGTTATGTGTTGTTGATCACTGTATGTTCCATGTTGCTACTTCATTCTTATAATGCATTTTTTAACAAAGTATGACTACCAAAGCACAATGAGCTCGATATGATTAATTTTAGTTCATTCATTAAAACTTAATAAAAAAGAGGACAACCTGAATGTTTTAACTCATTATGAACCAAATTTTAATTATATAACATGGAATCTTGTTTTACTCAGCAGAGGACGACCCGTATTGTTTAACTCCATAATTGAAATATTTGACTTGCTTAATTAATTAGGTATGGTAACTACAGGAACTGACCGCGATTTTTTGGAAAATTTAATTTACAAATTGTTTTCACCAAAAAGTGGCTCAAACACCAAGGGTACGAGAAACGTACTTCACCAATATGGTTAGAAAGTAAATGGGGACACACTTAACAAAAATTAAAAGTATAAATGCGAGGAAAGTAAAACGGAGGCAAGTTTTTAGAGTGGTCTAGCCCTAAGCTAGGTCTACGTCCACTATGAAGGTAGTTTGCATTATCATAATGATTACAAAGCATGTAAATTCTCTTTGTTCATACATTTTCTCATTCTCCCAACTCTCAACGTTCTCTCACTCTAACACAATTCTCGCTTAGATTCACAGAATTCAATGGAGGAATGGTGGAGGCTGTGGAGGAGAAGGACGGATGAGCAACGAAGCAGGAGGATGTCTTCGACCTTTTTTAACTTATAAGATCTTAATGGATGCCATGGCCAAGTGGATGAAGATCCTTTAAGTGGAGATGATGATGATGGCTGAAAATGTTCAAGCAATGGTGGAGGAATGAATTTAGCAGCACTTCGTGGTTGCCAAGTCTCGATCCTCTTTATGGTGGGAGCCATGGCCTATTTATAGATGGGATCCCCAGAAGAAATGAACTAAAATCCATATATGCAAGTTAGGAGTCGTTCGTCTTATTAACTACAAAAATGCCACCGCCTATCTGTAGCCAATCTGTTAATAGATATATTCAGTTGTCCTGTACGAGTGACTTTATAGGAGCGAGCGGTTGCATAGGAGCGAGAAACTGCATAGGTTTGAATATATTGAATGGGTGGACAGTTGATGAGCATATAGGCGGCTTGTCAAAGCTTCTTGGTTAGTATAAGAATGACCGACCAGATCATTATGTTAAGCCTTCGTAATTGGCTGGCATACACCATCTGGTTGGAGCATCTGTATATGATGGTAGATGGGCGACCGATCAAAACTTGTAGAGTAGACATACGTGCGATCGCTCTGGAATTGATATATGTCGGATCGGTAGGTAGCATATGATTGTAGCATTAGTGACCGATTGTGGAATGAGCGAGCGACTGAGGTTGCAATCCATGAGTGGACATGGGATGCATGTGATGTGCAACTTCTTACATCTTTGTGTTCCCTGCTACGTATGATCGATCGGGGTAACATGGACGAACGACTATAGAATGGAACATGTGACCAAAACCAATTCTTCTCTTCGTCTTGTATGGCCGATTTCTTTGGTACAAGAATGAGCAACTTCCTTAATATGGGCGATCTTTGTAGGATGTACGAGCCTCGCCGTCCTTGGGCGGTACCACTCTTGAGTTGGCTTCGTGCGTGCGACCCCTCTATATGACTGTATTATGTTGTATGACTGATCCTGACTGTGTTGAGCGGACGACCCAACTTGTTCCGATGCATGCGACCTTCCTTGTCGTGCTTAACCTTAAGTTGGCGCTTGAACTTTGTTCTATGTGATCGTTCCTTACTCTTCACAAACTGTCTGGGTGTACTGGATTGGAGTGGACTATGCACGACCGACCCTAATGACACTTGACCCGTAGACCAGCATATGTATAAGGGATAAACATTTTCCCCTCGAAGTTTGTAATTTTTAGTTTACAAAAAATTACTGGCTTCGAAATAACTGATCATAACATAGTTTGGTAGATTAAATTAGATTTACCAAGGAATGATTGCGCAGAACTCATGATTGTTAAGGTAAAGATATCCAGGGTCATTCCTTCTCGTGAGCGAGAGGTCTAAGTCACTCACACTATTTTCTTTTGAGTCGAAGTATCGTCATGATCGATCAAATCATGGGGATGCATGCAAGCCAGTTGGTCCTGATGGGCCAATTATACTTGCGCAATCGAGTATTGAGCTGACGTGGCAAGAATGATCTGAATGCGTGTCTTTTAATCTTCCCCATCGTTTTCTTACTCCTATCTTTAATTCACTTTTATTTCCCAGATAAAACACATCAGTATCAGCTACTTCACTTTCTAAAAACCCCTAATTTCTACTTCAACTTCCTTTTGATTAGATTCTCTCTATCAAATAACCTCGTACTTCTTACTATCATCAATCTGTGAAGCGCAGGTTTGTCATTCTGGTTTACGCTTGTACCTCTTCTGAATTGATAATAAATGCTTTAATAGGAAATAAGTTCTTTTTATGCTTTCTTGGACTGCTTTCCGAAACCCTTATGATCATTGGACATGATTTGTGTTGCTGTTAATCTTTCATGATGATAATAGCTAGAGTTTTTGGACTGGGTCTGGGTTGTTCTGTGCATGCACTTATCTGAGAACTTTTAACTCCAATATTCCTTTTTCTTTTTGTTCTAAGCCTCGTACACATGATATGCTCACCGAAATGCTTAAGATAAGTTCACATCTTGCACGATTCCTATCCTTGTGACCATGTGCCAATAATTTGTTCCCTGTTATCTGTTTCACATGCATGATGTTTGACGAAATGCTTAAACCATGCGGCCTTGATATTGTCACTATGATCCACACTTCTGGTTTGTCTCCTATGGTCGCCTAAGTGCGTTTGACGGAGGGTCGTTCCCCTCCCCCCTTCTTCTTCTTTTTTTTTTATAAAAAAATGGCTCTATCTTAGTTAAACATGAGCAACCGTTTCGAGTGAAGCATGCAAGAATAACATGGACTTGTTTTGCGTGACCGAGGTCAGAGGGATCGGTCGTTTACAATTCTGCTTTTGGTTGCTTTACTTGTCTAATCTTGACTGACCCTTTAACTCCATGAATTGCATATCCATTCACTAGTTCGCTTATGCAGGATGGATCCGTCTCTGGAGCGACGTCGGTTGGAAAGGTTTTTGATTAGATGTTCAGAAAGATGATGTTCAATCGACCGGTCAACCGTCTGTGAACTCTCCTCTCAGTCCCTCTTATACAGAATTTCAAACAATCATTAATAAGCCACGTTATGCCCCTGGGCCATGCAGTCCCAAGCTTGCTAAACGACTCAAAGGCTGGAGTTTGCAAGGAGTATCTTCTAATGTGGACATATCTTTGTCTGATCATCAAACTTTTTCTTGTGATATGATTGCCGCGAAGGATCAGATGCTTGCCCATTTTGAGACTGCTATGTATCGATTTCGGAAGCAGATGGATCTGCTCAAATATCATTCTGTAAAACAAATGAGCGGTTGGCACACTCTGGCCTGCGATCTCCAAAATCTTCATAGGGATAATCTCGAGCATATCTTTGCCCTGGAGGATGACAAGGTGAAATTGATCCAAGCTCTTAGATCCAGGGATAGTGTGGTCGCTTCTTTTGCTTTGGGAGATGTTGAGTTCGCAGTTTCAAAGCGTAAAGAGTCCTTTGTTGATGAACCTCCATCCTGCTCTGCTCAGGTTAAGAGGAAGGTTGGCCGGCCCAGGAAAAACAAGGATCTGTAGCTTTTCTATCTTGCCTTTGGTCATTCCTTTTGCAAACTATGCTTTTAGATCGGTTGTATAAGACGCTGTCGATCCTCGCATTTAACTTTATGTTTGTCTGTGTCGCGACTTATGCTTATTTTGGTGGCCTTGTGAATGGTTTGTGACGTCGTGATGCTTCTATGCTTTGTTTAATTAGTACGGGATGATGCTCTTGTTTGTTACACCGTTGTCTTTCATCCTGTTTGGTAGCACTTGCATTGCAATTTTCTTTGACGACCGTGCGTTAGTATCGCGTTTACGGTATGTAACCTTAACGTTGTCGACTCGCTTTTCGGTGTTATAATAGTTTTGTTATATTGGAAGCGAATAGCTTCTTAGAATTTAGTTGACTAATCATATGCCACTTTTCTTTCTTTTTGGTGATCTTGCATTCATTCGTACGTTCGCCAATCTGGTAATCCAAGTCCTTCGGACTTTGGTCTTGAATGCATGCCCCCTAAAGAGGGTTTTAAATTTTATGATGTGTTTAATCTTTTTCTCACTAACTTAGTTACTCGAGTCCTTCGAAGATTTAGTTTAAATGCATGTTTTTTGTTTCTGATGTATTTAACCATGTTTCTCGCTAACTCTGTGACCCGAGTCCTTCAGAGACTTGGTTAAACACATATTGTATATATATGGATATTGTTGTTCTTTATCAGAATGTATTAAACCCCATATCTCACTAACTCAGTGACCCAAGTCCTTCGGAAACTGGTTTTGAGTACGTGCCCCCAGGGAGGACTTGAGTTTGAAGTTTTGATCCAATTTTGGTCCTGTTTGATTTGGTTATTTGAAATCAAAAAAGACCTAAATTAGATACCCCTTTTCGGCTAGGATTTCTGTTACCCCCTTTCGGCTAGGATTTTTGTTTGCGCTGGTCCTTCCATCATGTTTGTCGGTCCTTCCGGCACTAGGATTGGTGCTTCCAACCTAGGTTTGTCAGTCCTTCCGACTGCTGGTCCTTCTAGCTTTTTTGTCGGTCCTTCCGACACTAGGACTGGTACTTCCAGCCTAGGTTTTGTCGTTCCATCCAACTTTATGCTTCATCCCGGGAGGTGGAAACTAGTTCATCTTATCGAGTTTTAGTTCGGTTTGAAGAATTCGTGTCCTGCACCTACCAAGGTGCCTCTTTTGGGACTGACAATCTTTTATCCGTAGAACAAATTTGGTTGTTTCCACATTTGCATTATTTTCATAGTTTGGCACCAATTCTTTTGCTAGATGCTTACTGAGGATTTGGTGTTTTTGCGATGAAAGTGCAGCTTTCTGATTTTTCACCCACTCATTGCTTACTTTGAATGAAGCTCTGACACTTAATGTTTTTGTATTGTTCCTGCTGGGATATGCTTGGGAAGTCTCCAACTATGGTGGGATATTGAGAGAGTTACTGTTCTTGTTTGCATACATAAAGAAGTCAGCTTTTAGCAGAAGTTTGCAAATATATGATTCGTGTAAGCAAATGGAGTTTCTCACTCATTTTTTATGTACATAGTTCGAGTGCGAAGTTTCTTGCAAATATTCACAGCTTTTACAATAGATTTGAACAACGCATTATAGAAAGTAATAGCAGATGTGCTCGCTATTCCATGCTCGAGAAATCTAGACTCCATCTATGGTGGTCAATTTGAAAGTACCATCCCGAGGTTTTTGGTTTATAACAGAGGGACCTTCCCAATTTAGTCCAAAAACCCCGGTTTCGGTCATTACTTTCTTCAGCACAAGGTCTCCGATCTCAAAAGTCCTGTGTCTAACTTTTGAGTTAAAATGCCTAGCCACCCTTCTCTGATGTGCAGCCACCCTGAGTTCTGCTTCTTTTCTTTTTTCCTCGAGTTGGTCGAGGGCCTTAAGTTGTAGCCTCTCATTTTCCTCTTGGTTGAAGTGAATCCTCCTATGGGTGGGGACTTCCAGTTCCACAGGGATCATGGATTCAGAACCGAAAGCTAAGGAAAAGGGAGTGTACCCAGTCGCAGTTTTATGAGTGGTACGGTATGCCCATAGTGCTAGTGGAAGCTCATCTGCCCAACCACCTTTGGATTTCTCTAATCGTTTCTTTATGGTCGAATTAATGATTTTGTTTACCGCTTCCATTTTCCCGTTTGCTTGCGGATGGGCAACTGCGGAAAAACTCTTCTGGATTTTATACTTGGCACAGAAATTTAGTACTTCTTCGCTTTCAAATTGGGTTTCGTTGGCCATGATTACTTTTTGTGGCACTCCGAACCTACAAATGATATTTTTCAAGACAAAGTTCATAACTTTCCTTGAGGTTATAATTGCTAAAGGTTCTGCTTCAGCCCATTTTTGTGAAATAATCAACAACAACAATGACATATTTAAAACCAGATTTCGTGATGGGAAGTGCTCCTATAAGGTCGATGCCCCAGTTGGCGAATAGCCATGGGCTGACCATCTGGGTTATAACTATTGATGGCATCCTTGGAAATTTTGCAAACCTCTGACATCTATCGCATCTTTTAGTATATGCTATAGAGTCCTTATTTATGTCTGGTCAGAAATAACCATATCGCAGAATTTTCTTAGCCAATGTCTGGCCACCAGTATGACCTCCGCATTCACCCTCATGTAATTTTGTCGTGATTGCTTTTGACTCCTTTCTAGTAACACAACGAAGTAAAGGCATAGAAAATCCTAATCTGTATAGCTGTCCATTCCGAATGAGATACATAGGGGCTTTTCGTAAGATTTTCCTTTGCCTCTTGACTTCTGCCGGGAGTGCACCGGTCATGAGATACTCTTTGATTGGTGTCATCCACGAGTCCGGCTCATTATCCACCTCCATGACCCAATCTATCTCAATTTGTTATGTACTGGGGATGGAAAGGACCTCTATTGGGACTAATCCTATAAGTTGTGCATCTCTTGTGCTTGCATATTTTGCCAGTGAGTCCGCCTTGGTATTTTCTTCTCTTGGAATGTGAGATATAGTATAATGCTCGAAGCTCTCTAGTAGTTACAAGGCCTTAGATAGATAAGTCGGTAAGTTACCCATTTTGGCTTGGAACTCTCCCCAGATCTGACACACCACTAGTTGGGAATCACTGAAGATTTGTATGGTCTTTAGCTGCAATTCTCTTGCTAGTCTTATTCCTGCAACGAGGGCTTCATATTCAGCTTCGTTATTTGTTGACGGAAATTCTAGTCTTAGCGCATAGCATATAGATCTTCCTTCGGGGGTTTCCAGGACTACCCCTGCCCCAGAACAATAATCGTTTGATGCTCCATCAATGAATAATTTCCATTGGATGTTGGTTTCAGTGTCAGGCTCCTCTTTTATATCTCCTCGTTCGGTGAATTCTGCAATGAAATCTGTAAGTGCTTGTCCGTTAATTTCTTTTCGGGGATGGTATGTAATGTCATACTAACTAAGCTCAATATTCCACTTTAATAACCTCCCGGAAGTCTCTGGTCGAAACAACACCTGCCCCAAAGGTTGATCGGTGATCACCTTGATAAGGTGAGCCTGGAAGTAGGGTCGATGCTTCTTTGATGCAATAAGTAGACAATAAGCGAGCTCCTCGAGTTTTGGGTAGTTCAGTTCTGCCCCGGATAATCTCTTACTGATGTAATAAACCGATCTCTAAACCATTGAATCCTCCCTTACCAATGTTGCGCTTAGGGCATTGTCGGATACTGCCAGATATACAAACAAATCTTCTCCATCACTAGGCTTCGACATCATTGGAGGTGTCGCCATATGTTGGATTATTTCTTCGAAAGCTTTCTGGCATTCAGGAGTCCGTTGTATCTCTTTCTTTCCTTTCCTAAGGGCATCGAAGAAGGGAAGACATCTTTCCATTGCCCTGGATATGAAGCGATTCAAAGCTGCGATTTTTCTATTCAAAACGATGAAGCTCTTTCTTGGTTCCTAGGGCGCGCATTTCCCCTAAGGCTGTTATTTTTGCTGGATTGGCTTCTATGCCCCTAGTATTGACCATAAATCCTAGGAACTTTCCCGAACCGACCCCGAAGGAACATTTTAAAGGATTCAGCCTCATACCATATCGGCATAGGATATCAAATATCTGGGCTAAATCCTCCAAATGATCAATTGCCCTTCTTGATTTTATCAACATATCGTCGACATAGACTTCCATGGTCCTGCCAATTTGTTTTTTTAACATAGCGTTTACCAATCGCTGGTAAGTCACCCCTATGTTCTTTAGGCCAAATGGCATCACTTTGTAGCAATATAGACCAAGATCAGTAATAAAACTTGTGTCCTCTTGATCTGGTCCATACATCATGATTTGGTTGTAGCCATAATACGCATCCATAAAAGACAACAACTCATGCCCAGCCCTAGAATCCACCAATTGATCTATTCTGGGAAGAGGGAAACTATCCTTTGGACAAGCTTCATTAAGATCCAAATAGTCAACGCAGAATCTCCATTTGCCATTTGCTTTCCTTACAAGTACAGGATTAGAAACCCAGTTTGGGTAGGTAGATTCCCTGATGAAGTTGTTCTCCATTAGCCTTTCAACTTCCTCCTTCACCTTTGATCTTTCCGGCCCCTAGGTCCTTCTTTTCTGTTTGATAGATGGAACATGTGGATTGATATTAAGTTTATGAACTGCAACATTTGGAGATATGCCGCTCATGTCAGAATGGTTCCATGCAAATTCGTTCTCTACACTCGCTATCGAAAATAAAACTGGGATTTCGGGTCGAAGAAATTATTTCGTACTTTGATTTCAAGTTTATATCCTATTGTTTGTTTGTTTAAACTGGTTTTGATATTAGTAAATTTGTATGGGTTCAACAATCTCTCCTTTTCAAGGACGAAAAGTTTTAAGGGGGGGGGGGGGGGAGATTGTAACGATCCAAGATTTTTAACGTTCTAATATACGGAATTTATTTGGATTTTCTGAATATAAATCAATTTTTGTATTTACACCATATTAATAAAACTAAACTACAAATATATATAATTAGTATTCTGCATAGGACTATATTTGGGAAAATTCACATTACCAGTATCACGTCACATTTTTTCCATGTAGTGTTTCTTGTAATGATCACCGCTCATACCTATGGTAGTAACTAACTTCAACCTAGTTTTATGGATTTTAAAAGACATGAAATGTACCACAAATAAGGGTTTAAATCACAGTCCCTGCCTAGTTGCGAGGTACAGTTGTGCCCAACTATCGAAAGTTATGAAAATTTTGCAAAATGATTTACATTAAAAGGATCATCTTGAATATTAGGCCCAGATATGATTAAGGTGACATGCATAAAAACTCAACGACCAAAATGTAGCAGCAAAGCAATTATATTTAGTGAATTTCGACGCAGCAACTTGAGATAATTTTAATCGTAAGCTATCTTACTAATGGGTTGCATGGGTTGTCCAGTAAATCCATGGACTTTGTTTGGATAGGCTCGCACTTCTATCATAGAAAGGTTCATTTTATGGAACCTATTTATGGAGACCACATTAACAGATGCCATGTGTCAACTAGGACTCTTTTCACAACTACAGGGCCAAGACCAATTGTGACTACCATGGCATCAACAATTGGTGCAAGTTATCCGTCAGCATCTCTATCTTTGAATATCACATCATCGGTCGAAGTTCTAGGTATCTTCATTGGAATCTCATTGCTTAGGATCATGCTCCTTTCTTCTTTCGAGACACCCTTCAGCTCGTTAGCGTACCTTTCCATTTCTACCCGTCTACTTCCGGCTGGGTGGGGCCCGCCAAATATCATGTTGATCACTGGCCTTGAATAAACGGGTGCTTGAGCTTTCTCTCCCGAACCAGATTGATTGGTGGTATTATTCTGTCCATAGGTAGTCGGAGCATTTTCAGGATTCTTCGCATAATGTTGAAGTTGGTTCTTTCTGATGAGTTTTTCGATCAAACTTTTCAGGTGCCGACATTCATTAGTGCTATGCCCTGGTTCCATTCATGTGTTGATCATACTTGAATAGGAAGATGTTTGGGTCTCCAGTTCCACCATAAGGTTCTATTGTCGGGGGGTGTGAACATCTTAGGAAACTTCGCTTGACGGATTCTTTCTGTAAACAGATTTTTACTGTGTGAAAATTCCCATTCTTTCTCTTCATCCTCTCGAATCATTTTTTCTTTCATTATTCGCTGGATCATATCTGCAATGCGCTTCTCATCGCTCGCTTGTTCCATAGGATTAGCATCGATGCTTTTATTGGTGTAATCGCAGTTCAAGCTCCGATGCCTTGCACCTCTTTTGGGAGGTGTCCTTTTGGTGGGACTTGCGACGCTCTAAGTGGCACGTTTCTCCTCATGCTGTGGGGATTTGACCTTATATTCCTCAACGTCGGCTCCACCCTTGTCTTCCACTAAGAAGTGGGATCGACTAGGGTATGAGGCTGAAGAGTCCTCTTTTTCATCAACATTATTTACATCATTCGGTGGTGGAAGATTGGCTTGAGCATTAACCAGGGAATCAAGCCTTTCCATCATCATTGTCGTTGTAACATCCATTTTTTCGTTCAAGCCGGTCACAGCCACGTTCAATTCATCTCTCGTTACAGATGGCCTAGAGGTCTCCTCAACTTATTGATTCAAAGTTTGCGGTGTAGCTTCATCATCATGAATATCCTCAACAATCGGGGTAGCTCTAATGGACTTGTTATTTTTCTTCGAACTGGCCATGTCTTCGAGGAAGGAAGCGGTTTAGGACTTCAAGGGTAGGCTGTTGGAATTGGAGGAAAGTGTAAAGGAAGGAAATACAAACACGGCCCCATGGTGAGCGCCAAATGTTTTCACCAAAAAGTGGCTCAAACACCAAGGGTACGAGAAACGTACTTCACCAATATGGTTAGAAAGTAAACGGGGCCGCACTTAACAAAAATTAAAAGTAAAAATGCGAGGAAAGTAAAATGCAGGCAGGGTTTTAGAGTGGTTCAACCCTAAGCTATGCCTACGTCCGCTATGAATGTAGTTTGCATTATCATGATGATTACAAAGCATGTAAATTCTCTTTGTTCATACATTCTCTCAACTCTCAACATATTCTCACTCTTACACACAAATCTCGCTTAAATTCACGGAATTCAATGGAGGAATGGTGGAAGCTATGGAGGAGAAGGACGGATGAGCAACGGATTTTTTCACTTAAAAGATCTTAATGGATGATATGGCTAAATGGATGAAGATCCTTTAAGTGGAGATGATAATGATGGGTGAGAATGTTCAAGGAATGGTGAAGGAATGAATTTAGCAGCACTTCATGGTTTCCAGGTCTCGATCCTCTTTATGGTGGGAGCCATGGCCTATTTATAGATGGGCTCCCCTGAAGAAATGAACTGAAATCCATATGTGCATGTTAGGAGTCGTTCGTCTTATTAACTACGAAAATGCCACCGCCTAGCTGTAGCCAATTTGTCAATAGCTGTATTCAGCTGTCCTGTACGAGCGACTTCATGGGAGCGAGCGGTTGCATAGGAGCGAGCGACTGCATAGGTTTGAATACATTGAACGGGTGGACATTCGATGAGCATATAGGCGGCTTGTCAAAGCTTCTTGGTTAGTATAAATATGACCGACCAGATCATCATGTTAAGCCTTTCGTATTGACTGGCATACACCATCTGGTTGGAGCGTCTGTATCTAATGGTAGATAGGCGACGAATCAAAACTTGTAGCGAAGACATATGTGCGATCGCTCTGGAACTGATATATGTTGGATCGGCAGGTAGCATATGATTGTAGCATTAGTGACTGATTGAGGAATGAGCGAGCGACTGAGGTTGCAATCCATGAGTGGACATGGGATGCATGTGTGACTTCTTGCATCTTCGTGTTCCCTGCTACATACGACCGATCGGGGTAGCGTGGACGAACGACTACAGAATGGAACATGTGACAAGAACCAATTCTTATTTTCGTCTTGTACGACCGATTTCTTTGGTACAAGAATGAGAGACTTCCTTAATATGAGCGACCTTGCAGGATGTACAAGCCTCGCCGTCCTTGGGCGGTACGACTCTTGAGTCGGCTTCGTGCGTGCGACCCCTCTGTATGACTGTATTATGCTGTATGACCAATCCTGATAGTGTTGAGCGGACGACCCAACTTGTTCTGATGCATGCAACCTTACTTGTCGTGCTTAACCTTAAGTTGGCGCTTGAACTTTGTTATGTGTGATCGTTCCTTACTCTTCACAAACTGTCTGGGTGTACTGGATTGGAGTGGACTATGCACGACCGACCCCAATGACTCTTGACCCGTAGACCAGTATATGTATAAGGGATAAACAAAAATATCTCATAATGTTCAACACCAAATCACGGACTGTGACATTCAATAGAAAAATCTATTCGAATAAGTTTTGGAGAATCTTGCTTGGATAAATTCCGACATTTTTTATTTTATATACTAATTTGAACTTTGTTTCATAAATTACGAACTACCACAACAACGAGCTCGATATATTTAATTTTAGTTCATTCATTAAAATTTGAAAAAAGAGGACGACCTGAATGTTTTAACTCATTATGAACCAAATTTTAATTATATAACATGGAATCTTATATAACTCGGCAGAGGACGACCCATATTGTTTAATTGCATAGTTGAAAATATTCGACTTGCTTAATTAATTATCGTTACTACCCAAACTAACCGTGGTTTTTTGGACAATTTAATTTACACATATCTAATAATGTGCAAGATCAAATCACAGACTATGACATTCATTAGAAAGCGCTATTCGATTAAGTCTTGGAGAATCTTGCTTGGACGGATTCTGATATTTTTTTGATCTTATATATTAATTTGAACTTTGCTTAGTAAAATTATGACTACTACAATGCAATGAGCTCGATATAATTAATTTTGGTTCATTAGTTAAAATTTTATTTAAAAAAAGAGGACGAGCTGAATGTTTTAATTCATCATGAACCAAATTTTAATTATGTAACATGGAATCTTATTTAACTCAATAGAGGACAACCCGTATTGTTTAACCCCATAGTTGAAAATATTCGACTTGCTTAATTAATTATGTATGGTTACTATAGGAACTAACTAAGATTTTTTGAAAAATCTAATTTACACATATCTCATAATGTACAAGACCAAATCATAGACTGTGACGTTCATTAGAAAGCTCTATTTGAATAAGTTTTGGAGAATCTTGCGTAGATAGATTCCAATATTGTTTTTCTAATTTTATATATTAATTTGAACTTCATTTCGTAAAATTACAAACTATCACAACGTGATAAGCTTGACATAATTAATTTTAGTTCACTCGTTAAAATTTAAAAAAAAGGATGACCTGAATGTTTTAACTCATTATGAAACAAATTTTAATTATATAACATAGTATCTTGTTTAACTCAGCAGGGGACGACCCGTATTATTTAACTCAATTGAAAATATATACCATTTTCTTAATTAATTAGGAATGGTTAGTACATGAACTAACTGCGACTTTTTGGAAAATTTTATTTACACACATCTCATAATGTACAAGACAAAATCATAGACCATGACATTAACTAGAAAGCTCTATTCGATTAAGTCTTGGAGAATCTTGCTTGGATGGCTTCCTACATTTTTTTTTTCATTTTATATATTAATGTGAACTTTATTTCATAAAATTATGAACTACCACAATGCGACAAGCTCGATATAATTAATTTTAGTTCATTCATTAAAGTTTAATAAAGAAAGAGTACTACAATGGAAATTAAGAAGTTACTACATTGATAATTAAGCAGCTAATACAAAAGAAAATATAAAACCAACTACAATTGAGGAAACTTTGAAATAAGAATATGCTTTTTGAGTCTCATCTAATATTCCTTCTCATAGTCATCCATTCCAGTCAGGTATTTAGACACTATTTATTTCTCCCCTCTTTGTTTCTCCACAGCCTGTTAATGTTGCCTGACAGCTAACTCCTTCATTTGAATTAGCAACTTCTGATGCTCAAGATCAGCAAACCTGATCATTACTTCTACTTGAGCTTACAATGTTCTATCTTGGTGTGTACGTTCATGTATTTCTGAGACGACCCCAAACCCCGTGCTGATGGCGGCAAGGGTAATCCTTGGAATATAACACAGAAACAGATAATAGCGGAACAGAAATAAATAAATACACCAGATAATGCACAATAGAATATACTGGATAAACGTAATCATCATAGTTACACAGTATACAGGATCATACTTAATACAAATACAGTTCAGCTATACATAAATGTCTATAGCGGAAAACAAACCTAATGTACAATAGGAGCTGAACAGCATAAAAAGAGATAAATGATAGAATCCATCTTCAGCTCCAGCTATCCGGATAAAGCATGCTAAACCTGAATACAAGGCTGCCCGTGTAGAAAAAGGGGCACCCGAGTTTGAAAGTGAAACAAACTACGAGTCAGTCATGGGACTGGTATGAGAAATCTACTCAACACGTTTAAAATATGGCTAATCACAGGACCACGCCACTTTCGTGGAACGGGTTTACTCCATTGGATTGCCAGTGCTTTAAAACAAATCATTCTTTTAAACATCGCAATGCTTTTTATAAAAATGAAGCCATTATAAGACTCAGTTCCCATCACACAATGCAACGCAAACCGGAGGATAGAGTTTTACCTTATAATGGCCAAAATATGGTTAATACGAATAAAACAAAAGCAATTGATATTATTACTAGTGTTTACATGTTTCAAAAACAATTTCGAATCATAACTATCAATCATAGACGGCATGGGTACCATATATCATGTCGCTACATATATATACAATCAAAACCGCACGATGTAGTATTTGGAAATTGGATTTCCGTCATGAACCAAGGTAAAAGATGGTCCTTACCGAATTCGAGACAATCTAGCCCATGTCTCAGGCAAGTATTCAGTCAAGCCTTTGGATCGTCAGGGCCGGTCCACCGATGTGAATTAAAATTCCTGAACACTGCGTTTCCCCGCCCTATGGGGCGTAAATGAGCCAACGAATGACTCCATCGGTCCCGGATCGACCGATATAACCGAGGCGCCTCGCAATCCATCATCCACATAAGTAAAATGTCAAGCCGTGTAAAAACACTGACACAACTCCTAGCTAGAAGGAAACGCATGCCCTCCCTGAGGTCCTTCTCCCGTTTCTGGCTCATACCAGGGTGTGAGGCTCGCGAATTCACGTTATACACAAAGCTACGCCACACAGGCGGTGCTTTGATCATCACCACAAGACTTTGCTTTTCAACAGAAGCCTTGATCATTTGCCACTTAGGCATGCCACACTAGCAATTCATGCCATGCGACTGATGTCCATCGATATACAACCTCTGAGCTCGTGCGTTTCAGAGAAGGGCGTTAAGCAAAAGAATAAATTCTCCGCCGCCAAACAGATGTATATTTAATAGAGATCAATCAACATAGAATAAAATCCAATGTCAGACACACAGTCCATTTGCAAGTCCGTTCTGGGTCTGAACGAAACCGGAGGCACTAAATACCTCGCATATCCATCGATTCCCACGTACGTCTGGACGATCACCACTCATTATCCATATTTTGGGATGCCTCCCAATCAGGACCTCAGTGACCATCCAAACGAGGTGAAGATCGGTCTTCAACCCCCGTCTTCATCTTCGACTTCTTATCGTCGATTCAGTTATTCAGAATGGGATAAACCCGGTCTTTCTGAGCAACTCGCGTATATAATAAACAAGTGCAACACAAACATACATACGCATCATTTCAATTCATTAGTCACTAACCGTCAATCAGTAAGAGGACGATTTCCCAAATATTAACCCCGAAGGCCGAAACCAACATCAGATCAACACCCAGGAAACCATTCGACTCAGCCAACCTTCAGTTAGTTTCTAAATTTCACATCCATATCGTTTATAATATTTTATAACGATTTATCGCTATTTTTATTTATTTTAAAATAGCCAATTTATTTAAAACGACGCTTCGGGCCATAACGCGGCCGTGGCGCTGTTTTTCTCCAGATTTGATTTACACATATCTGAAAATCTAACTGTTGGATCTTCACAAAATTTACATCATTAGAAAGATCTTTTCAAAACGAATCCAACGGTTCCAGTTTCGGGAAAATCCGACGGTCGGATCTCCCGGTATAATCGTTTGAAGTTTCGATTTCAAAATACGAACTGCAACGTCGTTATTCGATTGTATATAATTTTATATATATATAAATATAATCGATTCTGGCGCTGTTTTTCTTCAGATTTGAATTAAACATTCCAGACAATCCAACCGTTGGATTTTTACAAAGTTGGTGCCGTTGGAAAGATATTTCCAAAGCGAACCCAACGGTTGTGATTTCGGGAAAATCCGATGGTCGGATCTCCCGCACTAATCGTTTGAAATCACGGTTTCAAAATACGAACTGCAGCTTCGTTATTCGATATATTTTAATTCTATATATATATATATATATATATATATTGATTCTTCGATTGCAAAACTATATTCTTTTCATACATTTGATAAAAATGATATTTTTATCCAAATACATTCACTTTGATACTTCACTATTTTTAACAATTCATATATATATAGTAAAAATGTGATTTTTATTGTAAAACGATTCATTTCAAAACCCGACTATTTTATATAGTTAATATAGGTGATAAAAATAGGATTTTTATTATAAAACAATTTATTTCAAAACGAGATTATTTTATATCGTTCATATAGGTAATAAAAATAGGATTTTTATTATAAAACAATTTCTTTCAAAATATGAATACCATTCAACACATGAATTTCAATTCAACGAATGAATTTCGATTCAACACATGAAGGTTTTCTATAGTTTGTATATAGAGATAAAAAGGTGATTTTTATATTTAAAAACACGAATACCATTAAACACATGAATTCTATTCAACGAATGAATTTCAATTTAACACATGAAGGTTTTCTATAGTTTGTATATATAGATAAAAAGGTGATTTTTATATTTAAAAACACGAATACCATTCAACACATGAATTCTATTCAACGAATGAATTTCAATTCAACACATGAAGGTTTTCTATAGTTTGTATATATAGATAAAAAGGTGATTTTTATATTTAAAAACACGAATACCATTCAGCACATGAATTCTATTCAACGAATGAATTTCAATTCAACACATGAAGGTTTTCTATTCAACATACGAACATAGTTTCAATACAGGAAAATAATTCTAACACATGAATATTATTCAAAATTTCGGCAGCATAACGGCAGGGTAGTTAAAACCGGGACCGTCCCTAGTACGGCTCCTCGCTCTACCTTAAAGCCTCGCAGCTTTTGACAATGGGGAATCATGCATCTAGTTCGCACGCAGGCGGCATGTATATTTATTTCATTTCTACAAACTAATCCTATGTGGTTTCAACCAAATATTTCTCAATCACAAACGGGTATTTTTCAACCACAATCAATCAATCTCAACCACAAACAATTTCAATCAACCATTCGCTATCAATCAATTTTCACACCAATCACAACCAATAAATATCGTCCATGGTTTGTGGACGAGGGGCGTATATATATATATATATAGCATTTCACTTCTATTTCAACACATATATAATTTTTACAACGCATATACAACTTATACATCGAACGTACAACTTATACAACGCTTATACAAGAGGTGTACAATGCTTATATAACTAACTCATACATCGACTATATAATTTATACATCGTCGTTTTCCATATCGTTTATAAATTAGAAATCTCACTTTGGGTTCCACTCCACCAAAAATAGCAGAAGGCTCAGAAAAATATGCGGTCTCTTCTAGAATGTAGAAGACGTCCACACGGTCACGATGTTTCATGTTTCATCGAATTTCGTCAATACACGAAAAATATTTGATTTTTCAAAGTTTGCAACGGTTTAAAGGTGTTAAAACAGTTGAAAATTAACTCAGCCGTTACCTCCCTGAATTCTTCAAAACTAGGTTTGGTCTTTTCGATCAAACGGTGAAGCGGATCGACGATCGGCCTTCGCAGCGAGGAAGAGGGGAGAGAGGCGCACTGGCGCCTGGAGCGGGCCCCACTTCGGTGGCCCTGGTTGACGGCGGCGACGAGATGAAGGGCTCGACTTTCGAGCTCAAATTCTCCTTCAATTCTGCACGAAAAAATCCAATACTTATATGGATTTGAAGATCATGAGAAGTACTACAAAAATCATAACTGTGGTGTTGGATTTCATTGAGCGGATAAAAAGAAAAAGAGAAGAGAAGGTCTGTAGCTATTTCCGCCGTCGGGTTTTTGAGAGGAGCGGGGAGAGAGAAAGAGCATTGACCAATGATTTTTTTTTATTTATAAATTTTAAAATCTCTAAAATACCCTCTTCCACACACGAACACCAATTCAAACCCAACGACTGTCGTTCCTAGCGTTTTACCCCCATTCCGAACACAGTGGGATATGTTTCGTAGGCCCATTCGACTGTTTCAGTCAGTTTTCATTCAATTTAAAATATATAACATTCAATATTTGATTTGAACATACATTTCAATTTGCCAGGGACACAAACTGATTCGAAAAATTCCAGAAAAATAAATCTAGCTATGTTTTGACGATACGGTCCCAACAAAACTAGTTTTGTCGAATTCTGAGACCGTTTGCAAAAAGCCCCATTTCTGGTTGATCCAATTTAACTGTAATTGACCAAAACACGTTTTCCTTTGCCACGCTCACATACTAGCTTCAAGAATTATGAAATTTGAAACCTAGCAATAACTTCACATCCAAGATCCAACAAAAGTGGTTTCGTCGAATTCTGAGGTCGTTTGCAAAATGGCCAATTTCACGGGCTATATAAATTCCATAGCGACCTTTTTGAAAATTCATTTGGCCATAACTTTTGCTTCCCGCTATGAAACTTCAATTTTTCATATTCGTTAGAAAGGTATTCACTAACAAATTTAAATATTTTTGGTTTCACTCAAATCCGTTTTGTTTTGCACCCGGTACAGTCAGTCAAAGTTTGAATTCAAATTTTGAAACTACTGCGCCATTTCCGGCCTTGTTCGTAATTAGAACTAATTATATTCGTTTTCAAACGTCGATTCAAACTCACTTTTCATTTCTATTATTTAAAATATTTATTTTAAATATTTAAAATCCACTATTTTAGCCAATTTAAAAATTTTAAATTGGTTCAGATTTTCCTGGTCGTTACAATTTCAAGGGCGGCATTGACTTTTGCATCCACGGCAACATCAACCTTTTTCTTCCTCTTTGCAACTTTCACTCCCACTGGTCTATAATCTTTGTCTTATCTTTGACTAAATTCATCAAGTATGTTTTACCCCCGAAATGGAGAATCTCTTCCCGAAAACTCTCCAAGACTAGACGAATAATTAGATTTTGAAGCTTTATTCTTTCCCTTTGCAAATATTTGAACATCCCATATGCTATTGGTGACATCAGAGTCCCATTTTGGTTGACTGGTAAGCAGCTCATAATAGTTCAAGAACTTATTATAATGTGGTCTTTTTTCCCATTTTCTCTAGCAAACAACTTCTTGAACTCCACGTTTGCCATTCGTTTCTGCTAACAAAATTGTAATAGATTCATAAGTAACAATGACTACATCACTAACATATGTATTATAGAAAACAAAACAAATGATCCTCCTCTCCTATGCCACTAGGATTTGCTTTCTTTATTTTATAAACTTGTAATTCATAAAACGTTGTTTGTCGACTTATTTTCCCGAATCGACCATGAATCGCCGACAACATTCGTGTGCTTTTAGGATACTTGAGGTTGAAGGCATTCTTTATTTTTTTTCCAAAATTTGTCACCTAATTGGTCGTTGCCTATAGCCGAATCCTATGAAAAATGGCAGTATATGTCGTAGTCCTCCTTGCTTAACCATGGTAGGATTGATTGTTTTCTCGAAGGAGCAGGTTGGTCATTCTGTGGTTGGTCGTTTTGGGTGTTGTCTTCGAAAACATGTCTCACAGTCATCGTCGATGTGAAAATTCCCCAAAGGGTGAAGACATTATTAAGTTTTTTATTTTAAAAGTAATAGATAAGAAGAAAGAAAAATCGTGTTGTGATTTCGTATGTGTGGAAATTGGTAATTTATGGTTGTAAATATAGTCATTGTATTTGGAATATGACTATTTTATAGTTGTTGTAACTGGAATATGACCGTTTTCTAGCCGTTCGAGGTTAATATGACCGTTTTATAGTAGTTGGAGGCGAAACGTGGGTGTGTTTTGTTTTAGCACTGATTTAATTAGCACATAACATTTGGGCGTTAATTAAATTAGTGTCTAATGTATAGATATTGTTTAAATTAGTGCCTGGGACCAATTCAGAATCCTAAATTGGTCCCTGAATTTTGCCCTGAATATTCAGGGGAAAATTTAGGGACTAATTTAGGAACTATTTTATCCAACAATTTAGAAGATGAATTCTGAACCGTTGGATATGCTCCAACACTATTTATCTACTATGAAAATGAAAATCGCATCTTCTTTTATCCAAACTTAATTATATACAAAGTCATACTTTATACTTTGATTATGTAATGCCTAAAAGTTTCAATATCAATGGATTACACACTCCAAAGTCGTGATACTTAGAACATAGATACAAAAATTTACTTTCAACAATGGCGTCTTTCCAAGCTATTTCCTTTATGAAATTTTCCTACTCCTTTTAATTTGATTATTTCCTATCCTCCCTGTTGTCGTTCGTCTACCCGATCCTCTCCTCTATCTACTCCAACTCTCCCTCTCCAATGCCTAAGAAGAAGAAGCCATTCGAATCGGCTCTGTTGGCTTCAGATCTTGGAGTCTCGCTGGCTCGGTCCAACTTTTGCTTCGCCACTTGTGATGACCCCATTCCCGATAAGACGGTGGCGAGGGTAATCTTTGGAATATAACACATAAACAGATAATTACAGAACATAAATAAATAAATACACCAGATAATGCACAATAGAATACACTGGATAAATATAATCATCAGAGTTACACAGTATATAGGATCTTCTTGCTTAGTACAAAATACAGTTCAGCTATACATAAATGTCCACTGCGGAAAAGAAAAACATAATATGTACAACAGGAGCTGAACAACATAAAAAGAGATAAATGATAGAATCCATCTTCATCTCCAGCTATCCAGAAAGAGCCTGCTAAAACCTGAATACAAGGCTGCCCGTGTAGAAATAGGGGCACCCGAGTTTGCAAGTGAAACAAACTACGAGTCAGTCATGGGACTGGTATGAGAAATCTACTTAACACATTTTCAAATATGGCTAATCACAGGACCACGCCACTTTCGCGGAACGGGTTTACTCCATTGGATTGCCAGTTCTTTAAAACAAATAATTCTTTTAAACATCACAATGTTTTTTTTATAAAAATGAAGCCATTATAAGACTCAGTTCCCATCACACAATGCAACACAAACCCGAGGATAGAGTTTTACCTTATAATGGCCAAAATATGCTTGATAAGAGCAAAACAAATCATTTGATATTATTGCTAGTGTATATATGTTTCAAAAACAATTTCAATCATAACTATCAATCATAGACGGCATGGGTACCATATATCATGTCGCCATATGTATATATACAATCAAAACCGCACGATGTCGTATTTGGAAATTGGATTTCCGTCATGAACCGAGGCAAAAGATAGTCCTCACCGAATTCGAGACAATCTAGCCCATGTCTCAGGATCAGAACGCATCGACCCTTTGGAGCCACAGGGCCGGTCCACCGATGTGGATTAAAATGCCTGAACACTGCGTTTCCCCGCCCTTTGGGGCGTAAATGAGCCCAATGACTCTATCGGTCACGGATCGACTGATATATCCGAGGCGCCTCGCAACAGCAACAACCACACAGGTGAAAAGTATATAAATGTCAGGGCTGGTAGGTCACTGACACCACCCTAGCTAGAAAGAAACGCATGTCCTCCCTGGATCCTTCTCCCGTTTCTGGTCCATCCCGGGGTGTGAGGCTCGCGAATTCACGTTATACGCTATGCCACACAGGCTGTGCTTTGATCATCAACCACAAGACTTTTCTTTTCAACAGAAGCCTTGATCATCTATCACTTAGGCATGCCACACAGGCAATCCACCCCGTGCGACTGATTTCTATCGATATATAACCTCTGGGCTCGTACGTCTCAGAGAAGGGTGTTAAGCAAGAGAATAAATTCTCCGCCGCCAAACAGATATATATTCAATAGAGATCAATCTGCACAGAACAAAATCCAATGTCAGACACGCAGTCCATTTACACGTTCGTTCTGGGTCTGAACAAAACCGGAGGCACTCAATACCTCGTATATCCTTACAATCAACAAGTACGTCCGGGTGGCTACTACTTCAACCCCGTCAAGGTAGCTACTCCTATCATGAGCATCAGTAGCACCCCTCCATTCGACGTGAAGATCATCGGTCTTGCACCGTCTTCATATCTTCGACTTTCACTCGTCGATCAATTATTTGAAATGAGAATTAACTCGGCCTTTTCAAATAATTCACGTATATCTAGAGTTTCAAATCAATTCATTTCAATGGTTAAATTATTCGACAACACCAATTTTGTTCTTTAATGTAATTTTCACACCAAACACATTCAACCATCAAATATCAAATAAATCAAGCAAATTCAGTTTATTTCCATTCCATATCGTTTATAATATTTTATCACGATTTATTGCTATTTTTATTTATTTAAAAATAGCCAATTCATTCAACCAATGCTTCAGGCCATAACGCGGCCGTGGCGCTGTTTTTCTCCAGATTTGATTTACACATATCTGAAAATCTAACCATTGGATCTTCACAAAATTTGTATCATTAAAAAGATCTTTTCAAAACGAATCCAACGGTTTCAGTTTTGGGAAAATCCGACGGTCGGATCTCCCGCACTAATCGTTTGAAGTTATGATTTCAAAATACGAACTGCAGCGTCGTTATTCGATTTAATTTCATTATATTTATATATATATAAATATAATCGATTCTGGTGCTGTTTTTCTTCCGATTTGAATTAAACATTCCAGAAAATCCAACCGTTGGATCTTTACAAAGTTGGTGCCGTTGGAAAGATATTTCCAAGGCGAACCCAACGGTTATGGTTTCAGGAAAATCCGATGGTCGGATCTCCCGCACTAATCGTTTGAAATCACGGTTTCAAAACATGAACTACAGCCTCGTTATTCACTATATTTTAATTATATTTATATAAATATACATATAAATATAATTCTTCCTTTCATTTCAAAACGATTTCCACTTTATACATTTGATAAAAATGACATTTTTATCTAACAGACATTTATTTCAACACTTCACTATTTTTAACAATTTATGTATATAGTAAAAATGTGATTTTTATTATAAAACAATTTATTTCAAAACACGACTATTTTATAAAGTTCATATAGATGGTAAAAATATGATTTTTATTATAAAACAATTTATTTCAAAACATGAATGTCATCCAACACATGAATTTCTATTCAACACAGGAATATAGTTTCAACACATGAAAATAATTCTAACACATGAATATTATTGAAAATTTCGGCAGCATAACGGCAGGGTAGTTAAAACCGGGACCGTCCCTAGTACGGCTCCTCGCTCTACCTTAAAACCTCGCGGTTTTTGACCATGGGGATTCATGCATCTAGTTTGCACGCAGGCGGCATGTTTTATTTTCATTTCCACAATCTATTCTAATTTTGTTTCAATCACCAATGGGTATTTTTCAACCACAACCAATCAATTTCAACCACAAACAATTCTAATCAACCATTCGCTATCAACCCATTTTCACACCAATCACAAACAATAAATATCGTCCATGGTCTGTGGACGAGGGGATATATATATATATATATATATATATTTCGATTCACTTCAATTCATTTCAACGCACATAACATTTTTACAACACATATATAACTTATACATCGAACATACAACTTATACAACGCTTATACATGAGGTGTACAACGCTGATATAATTCATACATCGACTATATAATTTATACATCGTTGTTTTCCATATTGTTTATAAATTAGAAATCTCACCTTGGGTTCCACTCCACCAAAAATAGCAGAAGGCTCAGAAAAACATGCGGTCTCTTCTAAAATGTAGAAGACGTCCACACGAGTCCACTGTCTCTTGTTTCACTGAATTTCGACCACATAGCAAAAAGATATGATTTTTCAAAGTTTGCAACGGTTTAAAGGTGTTAAAACAGTTGAAAATAAAACAAGCCGTACCTCAGCTGTTTCGTTCAAAACTAGGTTTGGATTTATCTCAAAATCCATGTAGCTATTCATCGATCGGCCTTCGCAGTGTCGAAGGGGGAGGAGAGGTGCGCCTGCACCTCTGACGGCGGCGAGCTCGGTGGTCAGAATCAGGCGGGGCGACGGCTGAAAGTCGAGATCTTCCTGGCGTCCGTTCTCCCAAAATACACAATGAAAAAAACGAAACTAGGTATCGATTTGAAGATCTCGCGAAGCTCTACAAAAATCTCCAAAGGAGCATGATGTTTTATTGCGTGGATTGATCAGAAAATGAGGGGGAAGGTTGGGATGCTCTTCCGCCTTCGATCGGGGAGAGAGAAAAAAGATTTTTCCTTTTTTTTTTTAAATTATGATTGGCCGGTGGGTTTTAAAGGGGTTTTCTGACACGACCACCAATCTAAACCCAACGACTGTCGTCCCTAGCGTTTTACCCCCATTCCGAACACAATGGGATATGTTTCGTAGACCCATTCGACTGTTTCAGTCAGTTTTCCTCCAAATTAAAATATAAAATATTCAATATTCGATTTAAACGTACATTTCAATTTGCTAGGGACACAAACTGATTCGAAAAATTCCAGAAAAATAAATCTGGCTATGTTTTGACGATACGGTCCCAATAAAACTAGTTTCATCGAATTCTGAGACCGTTTGCAAAAAGTGCCATTTCTGGTCGATCCAATTTAACTATAATTGACCAAAACACGTTTTCTTTTGCCACGCTCACATACTAGCTTCAAAAATTATGGAATTTGAAACCTAGCAATAACTTCACACCCCGGATCCAACAAAAGTGGTTTCGTCGAATTCCGAGGTCGTATACAAAATGGCCAATTTCACGGGCTATATAAATTCCATAGCGACCTTTCTGAAAATTCATTTGGCCATAACTTTTGCTTTCTGCTATGAAACTTCGATTTTTCAGATTTGTTAGAAAGGTATTCACTAACAGATTTAAATATTTTTGGTTTCACTCAAATCCGTTTTGTTTTGCACCCGGTACAGTCCGACAAAGTTTGAATTCAATTTTTGAAACTGTAGCGCCATTTCAGGCCTTGTTTATAATTAGAATTAATTATATTCGTTTTCAATTGTCGATTCAAACTCAGTTTTCATTGCTATTATTTAAAATATTTATTTTAAATATTTAAAATCCACTATTTTAGCCAATTTAAAAATTTTAAATTGGTTCAGATTTTCCGGGTCGTTACACCACTGCATCATTTGAGGTCCAATTTCTCAACCGCATTCATTAATTTCTGCACCTGAATTTGATGATGGAGCTTTTGTTTGATATTGATGCCCTGATGTTTCATCTTCATGCCTTGACAACTCATTCACTAGGCTAGGTAAACACTTCCCTTCCTCTATTTTGGATGATGTAAATGTCAATTTGAGATGGAAGTCGACTTTTATTGGTCTTGACTATTCTAAATCTGTAGCTTGTAAGCTTGCTGATCTTGGTCAGGCCAATGTTTGCTAACTGAATTAGTTGTTGATCATGCTGTTTGTGAACATGAGAGGTGATTTGACCTGTAGCCTAAGTGGTAGGATTGCAGTTGTGGATAGTACTTCTCTTGGCCATGTTGTGAATGCTAATTCAGTGTTAGATGTTGGTCACTTTCTCCTAACTCATAAGTGGAAGTCATTTTTTTTTACTAAATTACCGAGCAATGTGGAATGTAAGACATGCTATTTCTAACCATTAATATCATAATAAAATCAATCCAAATTGTTCGGAACAACATCTTGTTATTAAAATTTAAGGTAAACAAAAATCACATCATAAAATCACAGATACAGAATAATGCAGTGGAAATAAAATGAAACATAGTTGTTTATGAAGTTACTAGATAACCAAAAATCTAAATGTCAAACTACAAAATTTCAACATCAATGACACAAAAATTCAATTACGATACAATCCACAATACACACTAGAAATAAATTCAGAATAATAATAGTTAAAAGATAGAGAGATGAATAGGCCTTCTGCATGTCCGTCTCCAAAGAGGAATCTCTAAGAACTAAGAGACTCATGCTAACCCAAACATAATGTAAAACAAAACACTCGAGTTAGGGTTAACAATCTTATGTAAATCAATCCAAATGATTTTTTTTAGTAAATTCATAAATAATATTTGGGATTTCTATCCTTTGTAGATTCGTTAAATTATATACATATAATAGAATACGCTACTATATATGTCTATAGGTAAAATATTGTATTGAAAATAGCATTAGGACATTACATTTTTATCCTTAACAAATTTTATAAACTATGGTCTATATAGTACTATAAATTCACTGTACTGGTGTTATCGGAGGACATTCCATAGTATATGATACCAAACCAAAATCATAGTGGGCTCGATTAGGAAAATATGAAAAGGTACCCGGGGTAATGCCTAAGGTAGATTATACCGTTTCGTAGAACCGGACTATTGGTAATGCATAACGTGTAGCTACCACACACCTCGAACAATACTCTCAAATCAAGAGTGATAACCAATTAGTCAAAAAGAAATATGATATAGTATACGAAGAATGTGTCTGATTGGGAGTGCGATCCCACTTGATCTTGGTGTAGCTCTTGTTTTAGTCATTTTAATTATGACTCGAAAATCAAGAATATCCATCACTGTTCTCTTTCTCCAATCCAGTAATCATTCATCAGTCCATCCTACTTCGTTCTAGATTCCCCACCACGTATATGGTTGTTGAAGTGGTATCGAAATTGAAGAGAGTAAGTATGTCAAGTCTGACTTGGGTCTTTTTACCAACCAACCGGTTATTTCACACCATGGTCATTTTTATAAAACATAGTTAATATAAAATCTTGAATTATCATTAAATCAATTTTAAAATATTTACTTTCAGTATATTTCATTTTGAAACATTTGACCTAAACTATTCAATTTATTTATATTAACAAAATTCAAATTATTAAGTATCGTTATTCAAATCAAATTGTTAAATTTCAAAGGATCCGTTTTTCACAGGTCCCTATTAAGTTTCAAAATTAGGCTCACATCCGGTGCTAAACTTATTGTAAATTAGGTCCCTATTTTTTGAAAATTTATCAAAAAATCATCAAAAAAAATATAAAAAAATCACGAAAATTCATTATTAAATAAAACACATGCACGCCAAGAAATTCAGGTGGAAAAACAATCAAAAATCACGTCAAAACCCAAAATAATGCAAAATCAGCGAAACAATAGGTTTTTGCATTAAAAGATGCACCTATTCAGAAATAGTTGCATACATTCATGATTATATTTCATCCTTGCGCCAAACTGCAGTATAAATGCATACATGTATGCAACTAAACATCATTATACAGATTCTTTTATGCATATATTCAAATTGGGCCTGTTTTTCCGAGCATTCGCCATTTTTAGACATTGTTGCACGCATTTATGCTCTTGTACAAAATACATGCATGCATTCATGCGCATATTCAGAAGTCGTCGTTCCTTTTAAATTTATTGCACACATGCATGCATATATAAGCAATAGCTGCATTCATGTATGCAACCATTCGTAACACATGAATCTCAGTTCAACTTTGCATGCATGCGTGTATGCAGTTATTTGCTAATAGTTGCATACATGTAGGCGTATATTGGTCAAAATTTTCAACATAAACACACTATATGAATATATGCATACAAGTATGCTACTATAGGCAATAATTAAACAGAAGTATGCGGCTTTTTATTTGTTTTTTTGTGAATGCTTTTGAGAATATTTCCTATTTTTTGGATTTTTTTAGTGTGTGGCGCATTTTTTTGGGGTCAAAACAGGTAGAAGGCGGAAGTGGGATGTCCAGAAGGCGGAAGGGATCAAAAGTTTTGGGCGGCCTCTTAAAATAGGGAGTGGAAATGTAGAAAAACTTTGGGGGGACGTGCGCCTATTTTAAAACTAAAATAGGGACGTGCACCTAATTTTCACAATTTCAAAAACATACCTTTGATAATCAATTAAATAAACTTATAAAATCTTAAACTTTAAAATTAACTTTTTAAATTATATTTATTAAAATATATCCTTATATTAAGTTAAAATTTTGAAATAAATTTTAGAACCTTATTTAAATTAAAATTTGAAATTAAGTTATTTTATTTATTAAGTATTTATATTATATTATATTTTTTTAAATTAAAATTTGAAACTAAATTAAATCTTAAATTAAAATTTTGAAAATATTTATTTAGTAAAATATATTTTAAGTTTAATTCTTTAAAAATCAAGTTTATTTATCTAAACGTTTCAAATTGACCAACGATATCCGTATATAATTTTCTACCCTATGGTCAAGTAATTCAGTATGTATCATTTCAATCCAAAATAATTTATTTTTTCGAGTATGTATCATTTCAACCTGTATTGTAAGTTAATAGCTTCATAATCTATATACTCGTTCATGTATGTATCATTTTAACCCATAGTGATCTCCTATCTAACATATCAAGGAACTTGCAGTGTGATTTCAATAAATAAATAACACAAACAATTATTCATGGGTCACATAGTATATCAATCAAATCATTCATGTGTCAAACCACAAACATAACATATAATTTATGTGTCATAAGTAAATAATTTATTATAACTAAATCAAATAATAATACATAAGCAAATCATTTTACTAATAAACATTTTAATCATGTCAAGTTTTTAAGCATAAATTGTTGATCAGGTGTAATTTCTCATCTTTCGTGGATTTGGACAAATTTGTAAGACTATACCAGATTTGGACAAACATACATTGTATTTTCTCATCTTTCGCACCTTTTGGAACAGTTTTCTAAACATTATTTTCATTAAAATAAACTCAACACACACCAAAAAGAAACATAACACTATCCCAACATTCACCATACAATAAAACAACATAGCAAAACCTTTTCATAATTTTTTAGAAGATAGGAACCCAACACAACAAATCTAATATATATATATATATATATATATATATATATATATAACACAACATATGCACTAAAAACACGGCACTCTAAAACACATGCCACACGACAACAATTCACAAACATACATTCACCATGCATGCATACAATAATCTTTACATTTTTGTTTAACAAGATAGGAATCCAACGTAGTAAACACGCAAACACAACTCATCATGCACTAGGTTGGAGCTGGTCTGAGGTCAGCGATCGGTGGAGGGTTGGTCGGAGGCGCAGCCTTTGGATCGACATGGGATGAGGACTGGGTTCGGGTTCCGATCTTTAACATATGCGAAGGGTTTTGGGGAGAAAGGGGTCACGGGGGCTTTGGCTGGAGGACTCGGTGGCAGTTTCCAAGTAGGGTGGGGTACGCTTGAGGCGAGGTGGACCGGTGTTGGAGGGAGGTTGGTGATCGGATGGAGCAGGGTTCGAAGTCGGGTAGGGATGGAGATGTGGAAAAAGGAATAATGGAGATGATCTTTCATGAAGTAAAGTAGGAAGATAAATAAAATAATATAAAGTAGCAAACATTGGGAATGAAGAAGGTATTTGACTTTGGAATTTTAAAATAGAATGTAGGCTTTTGAGAAAAAGAAACAAAGGGGTTGGAGCTTGAAAATGCATTGGTTTGGAAAATAAGAAAGAAGTAATGAAGGGTTTCAGAAATAAAAAGAAAATGAACCTGTTTGGCAAAACAAAAAGTGAACGATTTGAAATTTTGGTTTTCGCATGAAAAAACGAATGAATAAAAAGAAGAGATTTGTCTTCTTATATTTTCAGAAATAAAAATAGAATTAGAGATTTTAAATAGAACAATAAAATTTGAAACTAGAATTTTGTAATTTGAGGATTTGATTTGGAATTAAAAAAAATAAAGATTTAAAATTTAGATTTGCTTGCTAAAAATTTAAAAGAGAAAGAAGGAAGAAATCTGAAATATGAGAAGGAATGAAGAAGGAAGAGGGAGACTACATGATTTATTTACGTAAGAGGAACACTTCAGATACTAAACGTAAATAACTCACTTAACAATGTGTTGGCCACCTTTTGGCAAGGTCGTCAACGTGTAGTGACATCATGGATCTTAGCAGAATTGACATGAAGGATCATATAAACTTGATCAAGGAACTAGTCAACCGAGGAAGTTAATGTCAAGACCATTTTTAGATTGCCTTTGTTCGCCTTTATGAATGATCAGATCGATCGGTACATGATTCGACCTGAACCTAGAACCTAAGTTGAATATAGAAATCTAGTATGCCCGCTAGTTGGGTTAAATGATTTTTGGTTCAATAAAGTTAGGCCGAACTTATTCCTACACAATATATTTTCCTGAAGACGTGCTCCTACTCCTACTTGATCGCTTCCAACCACCCTGGAATATCGAATCGGCTGCTACTTGTCACTATGTGCGTAAATCATGCCTTTATATGTAAGAAGAATGCTGCCCCGCATTTTCCTTCAATCTTGGAATGAGCAACACATGTCCCAGTCAATTTGGGCACTGTAAAATCTATAAATAGACCTTCTAGACTCGAAAGAAGGGACTTTTGGGCAATCTCTTATCACTTAATTGATGTGTCCACTTTGTTTGTAATAGAATAGTCCATAAATAAGAGATTATAAAGTGGACGTAGGCTCGTTAATGACAAACCACTATAAATCTATGTATGATTGCATCTTTTCCATTTTTCCATTTTTTTATCTTCATTTTTTTTCTCTACATTTCCATCTCTTGGGTGTTGTACCAATTTTTGGTGTCAACACTTTGGTGCTTTCACCGAGAAACGATATTCTCAGCATTTGAAGGATTTTTCTCTATTGTTGGATTGGCAATTCCAAGACAAGATCCAAGTTCCCTTTAATATCATTGAATCATGGTTTCCAAGACTTCATTGCATGCTTTCGGAAAGCAGCAACAAGCTCCGGCACCTACAGATACGGCCTGTGGGTCGATCATTCAAGAATCAACTCTGGACCAACCTACACTACCACCTCCAAGGCAACCACCTGCATCGGATCAAGCTCATCCCTCTTCATTTGCCACTTGTTATGACTTTATGACCGTAATGACTTAACTTCGAGAGTCGACGGTGGCAATGGACGCTCAAGCAAGGGAGAATGCTGCGATGAGACAAGACAAGTCGTATGACGAGGCAATAGGAAGAATTCAGATAGCAGCAATCTTCCCCTCATCTATAGAACCAGAACTCAGAAGGCTCATCATCATCTAGAGGGAGCAGGGCTGACCCCAACCGCGATGCCTGCTCTAGAGACTGGAAAATGTGCAACAATTACAACTGGAAGGGCATCCAAACCAGTTGGACATGGCTGATCAAAACCGAGATCAACTAGTCAAACTGAAAGACTTCGATCCATTTCCCTAGTAGAATAAAAGTGCTTCTATAGCCTACCGCGATACCACCTGAATAACTCAAGCTCTTGTTCTTCCTCCTAAGCATCCTGTGAATGTCCAGGACAATCAGGGATGAGGAGGTTCCACCTGGATGGCGACTCGGGCAACCTCGCTTGAAGTGGGAGCAGGGAGGGGTCGACCAATCAAGGATGCCAATCGATATTCCATTAGCACTCCAGATCTGACTGCCATGGTATGGAAGATCATGAACGACAATATAAGCTATAAGAACGAAGATTGGGGAACCAACCATAGCCATACCCCATTTACGGATGATGTCCTATAGGCTTAATTTCCAAGGAGGTTTAACGTGCCCTAGATAAGTCATTATACAGGCACGATCAATCCGCAACAACACCTGATGAGATACTTGTGGAACATGGAGGCAGTCGTCGACCTTGATGCAATCAAATGCACAACCTTCTTGATTTTCCTAGGTAGAGTGGCACTCTTGTGGTTTACACGACTTCCGCCAAGATCAGTTCCGAATTTCAAAGATCTAAGTAAGAAATTCCTGAATCAATTCCGTCTTCACGCTTTGAAATCAAAACATGTCATGGCCCTCTCAACGATAAATCAAGAAACAGGTGGATCTTTGAGGGGCTACCTTAGCTGATTTAACAGGATTGTCACCGAAGCAAGCAATCCCAACCACGAGACTGTCTTAATGGCCATAGTAGATGGAGTCGACAAGAAGAAGAAATTGGGAAATATCTGATCGGAAAACCTCTTACGACAATCAAGTTCTTTTACGAGATGGATAAGGCAGGAAGATGCACAATTTGATGAGAAGACGGGCCAAAGGATATTTCTAATAAAGTTATTTAGAGTAACGCGGCAGTTAAACAATCCGAAGACAACTCCGGAAAAGTGGAAGTATATGTCGGAAACGGTGGCAAACGAAATAACAGTCAACAGAGAGGCACTAACAGAAGCTATGGTCAAAAGGGGAATCCTAGAAAAAGATCTCGATTTCAAGTATTCGATAGTTATAGCACATTGAATGACACGTTGGAAAATGTCTATCTCGATACATGTAGCGCAGTTCAGTATAAAAAGCCACCTTTGCGGGAATCTATAGAGAAAGAACAAGCGATTGGGAAGTTTTGTTTGTTCCATGAGATCTATGCCCATGCAACCAATGAATGTTGTCCCCTTAGGGACATCATTGAGAAGCTAATCGGAGAAGGGAAATTCAACGAGTATAAGGTTGCCCTAGGGGATAGAGGACAAGGAACTTCAACCCCCAAGCAAAACCAGGCAGCCCTCAGAGCTACTTCCCAAGAAAAGGCCAAAAGGATAGTGATTAATACCGTTATAGGAGGGCCACATCCGGTTGGATATAGCGTTCGGACTATGGAACGATATGTGAACTCCACAAAACATCTTGACGTAGGGGAAATCAGCATTCCCGAAGTCTTTAGTCCTGTAAAGCAAAGAAAGAAAATAACAGATGACATTGTCTTCCGTGATAGGGAGTCAGTAGGAATAGAGGCCCCAAGCATTGACCCATTGGTAATTACAACCATTATTCGCTTACCACGGTATGAAAGGTTCTGGTTGATAGTGGAAGTTCAGTAAATATTATATTCATGCAAGCCTATGATCATATGAAGTTTTAATTGGGAGACCCGAAACCATGCACAATCAAGATACGTGGCTTTAATGGGTCATCTACTGAACCAGTTGGGTTGATCGATGTATCAGTAGAGTTACGAGATAGGGACCGTAGAAGGGTATGAATCATGTTGTTCGTTGTAATGATGACAAGTTCTCCTTACAACGCAATTCGGGACGACCGGCCCTAGTAGAGTTTAGAGCTTGCTTCGCTCCTTGGTGTTTACTTTTCAAATTCCCGACTGAAAGAGGAATTGGAACTGTACTAGGGGACCAAGTAACCCGGAGAGCATGTTACTCAACTGAATGGAAAGAACTCTGGGACAAAGATAACACGGAGTTAGAAGGCAATCCTCCTCTTGTAAAGGAGATGAAAGTATAACAACTAAAGAAAACATCCTGTCCAAGACCGTTCGTTTGTCAACTAGAAGACATTGATCCGAGAGAGGACGAGGAACCGTGGTGTAGAAAGGAAGCCCCGAATGAGATCACGATGGAGATTTTGATCAACAACTATGACCCAACAAGGGTCTTGAAGATCAGATCTCACCTTGACCCCCTTCGGACGAGAGAGGTAACTAAATTCCTCAGCGCTAAACTTGACGTGTTCGCGTGGATCCATGCTGACATGTGTGGGATTTCACCCTCCATCATGACTCATTCCCTTATATTGATCTAAGTATACTCCTATGAAGCAGAAAATGTAGATGCTCGGCCTAGAGAGGTACGCAGCTTTCAAGGAGGAGATTGAGAAGCTTCAGAATAACGGATTCATTTGGGATGCGACCTATCCCAAGTGGATAGCTAACCTAGTGCTTGTGAAGATAGCTAATGGGAAATGGCGAACTTGTATTGACTTCTCAGATCTAAATAAGTCATTCCCTAAAGACAGCTTCCCACTTCTCTGGATCAATCTGCTGGTCAATTCTACAATGGGGGCAAGAACTCGTTTCGTTTATGGACGCATATTCGGGATATAACTAGACTGCAATGCATACCCCGACCAAGAACATACCAGTTTCATAATGGATCTTGAACTATATTGTTATGTGGCCATGCCCTTCGGAATGAAAAATGGACGACCTATCAGCATCTAGTCAATCGCATATACCATGATCAAATCGGGAGAACGATGGAGGTTTATGTGGATGATATGTTGGTAAAGTCAAAGCAATGGTTTGATCACATCAGGGATCTATCATAAATGTTCAACATTTTCCGATGATATGGGATGAAGCTCAATCCCTTAAAGTGCTCTTTTGGAGTTACATCAAGAAATTTTGGCGTGAAAGGTTGTAGCCTTGGGACGATTTATATCTAAAGCAATCGACAAGTGCCTCCCTTTCTTTGAATTAATCAACAGAGGGAAACACAACTTCGCCTGCACACCTGACTTCATCAAAGTTCTCCAGAGTTCGCCCGACCATCTGGAAAGACCTCTTGTCTTGTCCAAGCCGATCGATCATGAGGTCATGTTTGTCTATTTGGCAGTACCCATGCACGCAATCGGCTTGGTCCTAGTTCGTGGGGTGCAATACCCAGTTTAATAAATAAGCAAGAAACTAATAGGGGATTAGCGAAACTATCCCAAGATCGAGAAACTCGCCTATAGTCTGTTGATTGCATCAAGAAAGCTCCGTCATTACTTCTAGGCTCACCCCATCTAGGTGTGCACCGACTATAACAACTTAGTATTTTAGGACAAATGTAAAATTTATTTTTAATGTAATCTTGTTTTAATTTATGGTCAAATTTCAAAAATTGATAATATAAAGGTGATTTGCGCAGTTTACAAAGGAACATTATTAAGATGACTGTGGATTTCGACGAAACTTTTTTAATTCAATCTTTAGCATCGAATAATGGTAGAATTCCAAATTTCATAATTTTTGGAGTTAGCGTGTGGGCGTGTGAGAAGAAAACGTACACTAAAATCACATATTGAAATTAAGCTTAAACATGTTTGAAGAATAAAATGGAAGGTCAAACGAACTCGGAATTCGAGGAAACCTGTTAAGTAGATCAGGAGTTACATTTATTATCAGAATCCAAAATTTCGTGATAAATAGAATTAATATGCGATTGTGCAATCAAAAGAGGTAGAGGCTAATTAGCGCACTTTTGTTAGTATTGAATTAGAAAACTCGAAATGAAACGGAGGTCATCTAACGGGACAAGGTGTTTTTCTTTTGACGCACCAGATCGCGCCACCTCAACGATCCGCGTGAGGGGATGGAATTTTTTAAAGCCCCCTCCTTCTTTCCCGTTTCTATTACTTCTCTTCCACTTTTCTTTTTCCTCCTTCTCTTCCATTTCTCCTCTCCAATGGCCTCCTCCCTCCCTATAGCCTCCCACGCCGCCACCTAGGACCCCACATACGCCGACGCCCAGCCCGACCTCCGGCCTGCTACCGCACGTGGGCCCCTCTCCCCTCCTTAAAACCTTCTTTTTCCTCTTTTGTGTGCAAAGGCACCTCCTTTAGGCACGTACCCCATTTCTAACACTTCAAACCTCGTCTTTGTGGGCCTTACCCTCCACATCGTCACCCTAGGCCGTTGCCACATCATCGTGCTTAGCTGTCCAGGTCTGTTTGTAGGCCCCACAAGCCCAAACACCCATAAAACTTACCTTTATGCCCTATGACATATATTAGTGTGTGTTTGAGTGTTGGCGTGAAATGTTGGGTTGATTCGACTAAAAAAAGGCGAGATATTTGGCTCGGTAGCATACCGTAGAGAGCTTACATTGAAGTGTCGTGATGTAATAATGCTTGTGGTGAGAATTTCTCATTTAAAATATTTAATTTACTTAGTTAGATCATAATTAAGTTGTTAAGTGTTTGGTTTGGATAGGTACTCAAACTTATAAAAATCATAACTTTTGCATACTTCATCGGAATTTAGCGAAACATGATGCGTTGGAACTGTAACGATGAGAGCTTTGCAACAAAACTCATTTCGATAGATTTGGATGCCATGGAAATTTTTGGTGGAGGAAAACGTCCGGTGAATCATCGACCATTTATTGTAATTTAACGATAAACGACCAATGTGAGAACTCTCACTCAAACTGATTTTTTATGGTTATTATAATCATAACCGAATACATATTGATTGCACATACTAGTTTCTATCTGGTTAATTATCACAAATTGTTATACGGTATATGGTAGCTCACATCATAAATTTCTTGCAAACCAGATACGTGAAAGGGTGATTTATTGTGTTATGATTGGATCTGATTTTGAGTTGATTAACATCGACCATACAAGTTTATTGATATATTAAACATTGTGTAGTGCAATGAAAATATTATTTTTATCTGTTATTTGAGATGTTGTTCGAATATACGACACCCGTATTTCAAACAATGTTGATTGAAAATTGGTTGGACCTTAAACGGTTGTTAGATGTTTAGTTTATTAACGATTGTATATCGACTGTATATGAATGCGTTAAACCTCACACAGGTCTTAAGATGACATATGCCTACACGTCTCTCTTGTGTGTATATAAACAACATGGATCATGATATAATCCCTACATGGGTCTTGGGATGATATTTTTTTTACATATCTCCCTTGTGCATATATAAGCCAACTGATTGTGTAGAAAACCCCGCATGGTTATTAGGATGATATTTCTTTTACTCATTTGCCAATTGTTTTCATTTGTATATTAATCTAATGATTGATAAGGGCCTAGAGAGGCAAGTTATGGTTTCTCCGATCACTCCGTGCAAAGGAGGTTATGGCGAAATTTTTCGAAAATATAAGGCGTTAGCCAAATTTCGAGAAACTAAAATTCTTAGGAACTTTGTATGCGAATTTGATGATTGTTTGATGGATCTTATTTGATTTGGATGTTAATGATGTGTGAAATCCATATAAATTAAATTGTATGGCAATTGTTTGAATCGCATTCGAATTCGGAATAAAATTAAATATTTTAACAACAAAATATCTTGTGAAAAATCAAATGTTTAATTTCAAGGTCCGATTTTGGATGGTCGCATATATTGTAAAATATCAATGAGTATTTCCAGTAGTTATTAAATAGTTAATAAACTATTTTTAGATAAATTTGATTTGGATTTTCAAATTATATAAATTGAAGTTTGGTTTGAATAGAACTTGTCGCACAACGACAATTCGCGAATGTCGGCCGTTAACTTCAAATGGATGTGCCAAGAGATCCGACCGTCGGATATTCTCGAAATTGAAAGTGTTGGTTTCGTACTGAAAAGAGCTTTCCAACGATAATAAAAATGTTAAAACCCAGTAGTTAGATATTAAGAAATGTTCAAATCAAATTTTGAATAAGAACAACACTAGTACTGTGAATTACCTGAAATTGTTTTTTTGAATTGAACTATTATTATATAATTAAAAGTAGAGAAAATTATGATAAATCATTATAAATGATTTGAAAAGATTAATGGATGAAATACTCCAAGTTTAGAAAAGATAAAAGATATTTTTATCTGAATGAACTAGTTGACAGCTAGAGTAAGGAACCAAAAGGAATATGCAATGGTCCTTGAGAGTACACTCTAGTAGCATGCGTGAGATCTAACTAGAAATTATTCGGTTAGGGGAGGGGTGGACGAATCGAAAGGACATCGGATATTTGACTAAGATCAGATGATGTTTTTCAAAGATAAATGATCTAATGGTTTTGAATTAACATATTGGATTGTGAACGGTTTTAATATGACCGAAGTTTTCCAATGTATAAATTGGATAAAATTTAAATGGTTTTGATATAACCGGAGATTTCCAATATATAAATTGGATAGGAGTTGAGTGGAAGTTTTCATCGGATAATTCGATATTGGAATCCGTGATTATATGGATATGTTGAGGAAGTTGGAAGATATGAATATCGTTATTCCCAATACGATATCTATTGGTTTCAGAATTCAGTATTGAATATAAGTCGATATGATTTTTATTCAAAGCCTGGTATTTAATATCAAATTGGATTTTGGGTTTGTCGTGAATGGTATCTTCAATAACACTATTCATAAAACCCAGCTGAGAAGAAAATAAATCTTTTAATTGAGATTTAAGGAAGTTTTCTCGTTTAATTAATTAAATTAGAAATTGAATGGAATTCAATTTTAACAATTATCGAGATGCGCTTCCGTAAAGGAAGGCCTTTACTATTTACGGAATTTAAAAGACTTTGCCATTATTCCACTTATAGTATCAGTCTGATACGGAAATTTATATCGATTACGACTAATCTAATTTCCGTGAAGGTTCCATATTAAATGGACGATGATTTTGGATTTATCGTGAGTAATGTTTTAAACGACATTCGTTCTTTAACTCGGCTAAAGACAGGATTAATTTCCTAAAGTTGAATAATCATTACTTAATGGTTTTTAAGATTAAAATTAAGTTGGATTTTTAATGAATCTTTAATTAGATTGAAATGTGAATGGTGTTACTAAATTTACCAAATTCGAGAAGTGTTCGAAAATGGAGTACCACCAGTTTTACTTCATGTGGTGGTTAAATCTTTAATTAGATTTGAAATGTTAAATGGTAATTAACTTTACCGATGACATGAAAGGTATTACATATGGAGTACTACCAGTTTCGCTCCATGGGATGAATAGTATTGACGGAAAAATATGTTGTAAACGCCCAAGATTTTTAACTACTTAAGAATTATAGTTTTGCATGGAAATATAAGCATGGAAAGCAGTAAATAACACGAGAGATTTATGGTGGCTCAGTCTTGTGAGGAGCCTACATCCACTTTGGAAGAGTCGCTGATATTTTATTGACAGTAAAGAGTTACAAGCTTAGGACTATCTAATGACATCCTTTTACAAACATTTCTAAGTATTTTGATGTTGCAGTCATCATATACGGATATTGGGAAAAAGTCACTTTTGTCCTTCTTCTTCCTCAAAGCATGGATGTCATTAAAGAGGTCACTTGGAGCTCTCAAGATATGTCAAATTAGCCAATTTCCAACCCCTTTGAAATGTGAGCTTGGGGATATTTATAGTGGAGTGGTTAGGTAGGAGTAGGTAGGAGAAGGGGACCACAATAGTAAATCTCGGACCCCAGAGAGCAGGCCCTTAGAAACTCCGACCCCCTCGTTGTTCCCTGAAAAACTCGTACCCTCACTGGGGTGTGAAATTTGTACCCCATGAGGAACATTAGATTTTGGAGTACTGGGTTCCAAACTTGGAGGAGGCGAGGCTAGAGGGGCTCGAGACTTCGGGCATGAGGCTGGAGGGACTCGAGTTAATGGGTTCTGAAACACATGGGTTCGACATTATGGGTATGGGATGATTTTGAGGAGCTATGAGGCTTTGCTCGCAAGACCTTCTATGGCTCGTTTCCCTAGCTTCTTGGCGAAACTTCATTCTTTGGAGTTACACGATGCGATGAGTCGAGCATGTCTTGTGTACTTTTGGGAACCAGACTAAAAGTTTGGTTAACATTTTCCCCTAAAGTACATCTTGTCTTAACATAATGTACTTTGAGTTGGTTGGAATATTTTATTGAATCGTCAAATTCCCGTAGACTCATGAAAATAAATGTTATTTGTCGACTATCGTTTACGTCATAACATAACGAATCTTTGTCGGTACGATGTCGTGTGTATACGTTGTTGCGCACGCACGTGTATTTTGCATTTATGCATATGTATTTATATATGTATACATATGCATGTAGAAACATATGCATTTTTGATTTTCACATAAGTATATGTGTGTGTGTACTATATATATATCGTACCCCTCGTTTAGGATATGAAAATATCGTATCCCAAACAGGGATATGAAATCTCGTACCCAGGTAGGATACAAAATCTCGTACACTACTAGGGCACGAGATTTTGTGTCCTACTAGGGCACGAGAGTTCGTTTCCTACTAGGGCACGAAAGTTCATCTCCCATCGCGGGACACGAAAGGCCAGTGGACTGAACCCACTCTTCTTCCTCCCTCTATAATTTCTCACTGTCTCCCCCTCTTCACTTTTTTCTCTTTTTCTACCATTCAGACTTGCAATTCAAAAGTAAAACCTAGAGCTCGAGAGCTTTTAGACTAAACAGGTGGGGTTCGAATATAATTAACGGTGTGAGCTTCCTCTTTCGAGCCCGGTCATGTTGCCCGGAAGGACCTCAAGGTGGTTCCTGATCGATTTAGGGTCGATCGTGCCTTTGGGCTTCGGGTCGAACCTCAACTCTGACTCAAACCATTCATCATCTACTTGGTCATGTGCTCTTCCTTTGTGCTTGATGACTTTCTTACCTTTGTCATTTTTATAGTAATATCTCTTTGAAGCTAAGAAGATTCCAGTTAGGGTTTTGTCCTCTAGTTTGAGTTTGCCTAAGATAGTGGAAGAGATTTCCTCTTCTGGTAGCAGACTTCCTAGAACCGCGGATTCGTGGTCGAGACCAGTTTTCGAGTCTCCTATGAGCATGGGCATCTAAGATCGAAATGGAGAGGAAGGAAGAATGAGAGAGTCAAGGGCTCAAAGGGGCACGAGATGGTGAAGGAGGAGTAGCAGTTTTTGGGACCGGAGAGAAAGGAGATCGTACCCCTAGGCTTGGTGGTACGAAACCTCATACCCTCTTGGGTTACGAATTCTCGTATCCTATAGGCTTGGAGATAAGAAACCTGGTACCCACTAGGGGTATGAAATTTCGTACCCCGTATGGATATGATTTTCGTACCCCTATAGGGGTACAAAGTTTTCCTGTTATCCCGGGAATTTCAGCCTTCGTCACTGTGTTGTGTATCTTTTCTGATACATTGAACCTTTGACTCTCTGCTTCACGATTAGCACCGCTTCCGTATTGTTTGTATGACTGAACTAACGTATACATTGACAGTTACGTAGTTGGTGACTTGACCTTACATATAGGATCAGAGCATATACTTTAAATGCAACTGAACTGTCGAACCATTGGACATTTTGCATTGATTCTAACTGTGTTGTTGTCGCGATTTGACATGAACCGAAAAATGTTAATCGACCATGATGATGGTTACAGTCCTCGAGACTTGTGATCGTCGCCATGTCCTAATTTTCCGAGTTATAAACTGTATTATCATGATTCTGCACAACACTGCACGCACGTGTTAGTTTGCACCAACATGAGGGGTACAGTTTATATAACTGCGATATCTAATGGTTAGTATGTTAAAAGTATAGTTGGAAATGAAGACAAGGACTATGATAGAGCAACCTTCGGAAGCCGAGGCTTCTTTGCCTTCATCACACACATCTGATTCAACTAGCAATGCTAGCTCAAAGGGCAATGAGCTTAATACTTTCGGGGGGGGGGGGGGGTCAACCCCTTCACCGGTAACACATTCATTGGAAGTGTCTGATCGTGGGGTACAACCGAAAAGACAACATTCTCCGGTAGAGCATGAGGAAGTAAAGCACGTAGATACTGTTGAGGGAGGCACGTCGGTGGCGTCGGATATATTGGCGAATGCGGTTATATTTGAAAATCCGCTGGATTTGGTGTCATCTAATATGGATGCAACGACGGTAAGGCACATGGCATTACGGTTCTGCAATCCCAAAAGAGATGTTCTCGCACCTAGAAAGGACGGTAGGGTTCATACACCACTGGAGGGGTACACTACCTGAAATAGGCAGGTATGTATTACTAGGTGTGTTCCCCCGGCTAACAACTTTATTCGGGATATGTTGTAAAACTTTCGCCTTGTGCCGTCGCAGCTTCATCCAAATGCTTATGCTTCCCTTCCTGGTACTTACATTTTCTGTAGGGAGTACCTACAGCTAGAGCTCGCCATAGATAACATCTGATATTTGTTTCATTTGAAGAGGAGAGCCACCGCCTTACCCTCTCAATACTTCTTGGAGGCTTCGCCTAATACTAAGTTCTTTAGTGGGACATGGCATAAGCTAACTGTATACAAGCATGATTAGTTCTTCGTGTGTTGTCCTCCTGGGTTCGCCATGAGACGGTTAGAAGGAAGTAAGCATTTCGTTTTACTTTTATTTTCAGGACTTGTTGGTTTCAGTTGCTCCGATTTTTTTAACTCCTTTCTTGCATGACAGGAAATCCTGAGACACCCACGGATACCGTATATCAAGAGCATCTCGAGCCTTTATTGGCCATCCCGGCTGGGTCATGTTCCACCACGAGTGTTCTAAATCTGGACCGCCTTCGTCATGTAGAGGTTCTCTCTGATGATTGAGCGATAATTAGGCCAATCGTCGCCGATGGTGGAAAGAAAGCGGAGGCCAGTAAAGAAATAGGTTCTCCTAGTCGGAAGAAGAAGATGCCCCCTACCGGGTCTAAACAGAGCAAAGCCATGAAGGTTCTGGAGGGAACTGACGGAGATAATATTGGCGATGAGTGGGGCAGTTGCCAAGGATGAGGACCCATCGAGTGTCCATGTTCTTCCTATGGTAGATGAGGCATGGGTAGGAGCATCGACTAGGTCGCAGTCTCCAGCAACTCCCTCAGAGACCGCCATCTCGCTCGAGAAAGAAGGCCAGTTTGACGAGCTTAATAAATTCCCACTAGACTTGTCTCTCTGTCTTTGTACGACAAGTATGGAAGAATTAGCTTTAGCTACGGGGGAGTTTACTCCTTCGGGCGGACCGATATCTGGTCTGTTGAGAGGACACTTAGGATGCACATTCATATGCACTGCACGACACAACATTTGTTCGTATGTGTAGAGTACCTAACTCTAAACTGTTTGTTTGGCTAGTGATATGGCTAGAGGTAGAGGCGGAGGCCAAGGTTATGGATCTGGGAGCTACCGACCCTCGAGAAGTGATTTTCTTGATGGCTTCAGAAGAGTGACAAATTTGTTTAGCGAGCCTCCGCATTCTTATAAACGTTGCATCGAATACTGCCACAAAGATCGATATCGACGGTCTCCGACTTCTCCTCCTTCTATTCGTACATCTGGAACAGATTCCTGGTTTGATGCAGCGGACACAAGGCATTCTTCGTTGACAAATCCTCCTCACACTACGTCTTTGGCTCCTACCCAAGTTTCTAAAGGGAAAGAGACGACACTTGGCTATTCGAGAAAGAAGGAATTGGCTAAGAAGAAGAAACAGGATCTGGTGGTTCCTGAGACCCAAGAACTTTTCGTCGAGGAAAGGAAAGCGTCGCTAAAGCAGAAGTTCCCCTAACACTATTTCGACGAGCTAGTGTTCCTTCTCAATATCAGTCTGATCCTCCAGGCCGATACCGAAATGTGGAAATATAGAATCTGGGGTTGACTATTGATGCTGAGCGGACCACCATCCGAAACTTGGAGGAAGAGATTGGTAAGGCTTCACCCTTTATTGTTATTGTTTCCTTGTTTGCGTTGCCCCACTCGAATGTTAACTTTTTTTGGTTGTCGAAGCGGAGCTGAAGGAGAAGTATGAGAAGATGAAGAAGGAGGCAGAGCACATGAATTCAACTTTCAAAGATACTGCGGCCTCACTGACAACTGAGAATACGACCCTTAAAATGGACCAAGTTGAGCTATGAATGCTGAGCTGGAGAAGGATAACGAAAGAGTATACCAACTTCAAATGAAGAATTATCCTTTGAGGAAGGAGAACGAGAGGTTGAAGGTTGAGAATGAGGGGAATCGGAAGCTTCAGGAGGAGGTCGCCGAGCTGAGAAGGCAGTTAGAGGTGGGTAGGAAGGAGAAGACCGAGGTTAGTAATAAATATATATTAAGCTCGGTGGATGGGTTGAAAACTGAGCACCAGAAGGAAGTGGACAACTTGAGAGAGGAGATCGAGGACGCAGAGGTCAGGGTGGAGGCATCCTTAGAGGAGCATGTCAGAAACATGTATATCAAGGCTTTACAAATTCATGGAATCTCATTGGTCGGAGACTATCCTTGGGTGTTGGCTCAAATATGGGAAAGGTTGGTGCCATATGAGGCTTAGCTGCGTCAGGTGGATGTGGGATCTTTGAATGAGAATCGGCTGATGATCGACCTCATGATTGAGGATGAGTGCAAGAAGCTAGAGAAAGGGAGGAGAATGTTGCAGGAGTACGCGGAGAGCAGAGACTGGTGAAGTGCGCTGCTGAAAAGAGAAAGTTTATAACTACTGAGAGCGTAGTCGTCGCTTAGACATTTGCGAAAAGCTTCTACCGACCACTAGTTCCAGCATCTGCCACAACCAGTGGTTCCACCGTTCCAGTTCAGGCCTCAGCTGAGCATGACCCCAAACTTCCAGGATTGGGAGTGAATCTACTTTAACTGCCACAGCGAGCACACTCCCTATCATACCCACACCATTTCTTTCTGGAGGCAAAATTTTCGTTACCGCGAATACCCGACGATGGTGTGATTACCGAATTTATGGACTAAAAGGTTATGTTTTTACTGTGCAGCTCCTCCCCGAGATGATGTGACACAAGACTTTACCCTCACGCTTCTCCAAACGATAGAGTTCAGATTGGGACTACAAGGAATACAGTTTGGAGAGGAAAGCGGTCATGTTAATACATTCCCAGATGTCGAGCTAGGGTCCCATATTTATAAGGACCTTCTAGAGGAAGGAGATGTTGTGGATGGCTAGAGTGCCTACGTGAGAGGTCCTGTGGAGGCGAACGTATCCATAATGCAGGCCATGGTGGAGGCCCAGAAAGCTCAGATGGTGGCAAAGTCGGAAGAGCAGGAGGGGAAGAGGAGGAAGGATGAGTTTTCCATTCTGGAGGCTCAGGCCAAGGCTAGGCGGGATGCCGAGAAGAAGGCTACCACTATAATGGCTAAGGAGAAGGCCTATGCCGAGGTGGAGAAGGCAAGGGCTGCCAAAAGGACCAGGAAGAAAGGAGTCGCTGATGAGGCCGAGAAGGAGAGAGTCGCCTAGGAGCTAGGAAGAAGGAAGTCGATGATGCCAAACAAAGAGCCACGATGACTTACGAGAAGCTCAAGGCCAATGACATTGTGAAGCTCAAATCCAAGAAGCTAGCTAATCGGAAGGCTTCCAGAGAGGCTAAAAACAAAGCAGAGCTAGAGGCCAAGAAATCTCTGGGAGAGGGTGACGTCATGTTGGCCCTTGCTTCTGGTGCTACCCCCAAGCCGTTGCGATACATTGCCCCTACAGAGATCATGGAGATTACAAGTGGTGAGGATGAAGGCGAAAGGCACGCCAAGGTTTCTCAGGATTTCGTTACTCCTACAAAGGGCAGAAGAAGAGGGAAAAGCAGTAGCGGCTCCGAAAGAAAGAGGCCTGTCACTAGAGATCCACCTAGTGTTGAATCTATACAAAAGAAGAAAAGAAAGAAGGGAGATGAGTAATATTAGTGATTGTTATAGATATTGATGACATTTTGTTTATGTAGGCTGATAGTATATGCGAATACAACCCTTGCTTTTGGTCTTTTGGTGGCACGGTGTGGTTCTCATGTACACCCTGTCGTTAGAAAGAAAGATATTAGATATGTAGTTTGCTTTTGATATGTGAAGAGTAAATATCAATTAACTTTATCTAAAATCGTGTTTCATGTTAAGTGTTCGAATGTTCATTTTATGTTTTCCAGTGTCCTGCACTTGCACAAGAATACTTGTTATTACACTCTTAGAAATGCTATAGGTGATCCAGCTCCGGGGGAGTCCCTGGTCGTGCGGAGATCATGCGCTGGTTCCACTCAAGGGGTTTCCTTTGTTCAGGAGTCCCGAGGTGCGTGGAATCCGGGCCATGTACCCTCTCTCATGGACTACCCGTAGTTCGTTAGTCTTAATTCGTGAGAAGGCGTGGACATTGCGACTCGTCCGATGCTGGCTCTCCCGCTATTCCTTAGGGTTTAGAGCATGACGACATCGTTTATTCGCCAGAGGGTCCCCGGATCCGGATCCGTTGGGTCGGATGGTGGCCGGTGGGCTGCACCCAATTCTGGGGACTCGGGAACAAAATGATTTGTACTAGGTCCTTTGCTAGGTCGAGATTCAAAAGGAACTGAATCCTGACCCGATGAGTCAGATGGATCCGTGGGAGTGGTCGGTATCACACTAGCTTGGCTTGTGGGTTGCCCCTAAGTTCGGGGACTTGGGAGCGGAATGATTTATACTCGGTCTCATTGTTGGTTCAGAACTCGAGTAGAGTTGTTTATACTCGGTCGCGGCGTATGATCGAGATTCAAGAGGTGTTATTTATACTCAGTCTCGTCATTGGTTCGGGACTCGAGTGGCGATGTCAGCTTCCATGCTCGGGGTGGCGAATCAACGCTATTATTTTTTGTCCTCATTGTTGTTCTAAGGCTTGAGTGGTGGTTCTGGCTACCGTGCTCGGGGTGTCGATCTGGTGTTCAATTGTCTATGTGTGCAAGCCAGTTGTGATGTCAATCAAAAATATCATATAGGAAGTAAACATAGCGAGGAAACAGAAAATGAACATCATCTTTACTAATAACTTTGGCACTAACTTCCTTTACAATGCCTTGAATTTCAAGAAAACAGAACACTGTTGGAAAGAAGAAAAACTATACACTAAGTTATGTGAAGTATCGGCGGATATGTTCTTTGTTCATGCCCTTTGGAGTTCGTCTCCATCTACGGTTGCTAGCTTGAAAGTCCTATCTCTGAGCTTCTATTGTATGACGTACAGACATTCCCAGTGGGGACTGAAACTAGTCGGTGTAGGAAAGATCCGCTTTAGGACGAGGTCGGCAATATTGACATCCTTGTGGTGGATTTTAGAGTTGAAGTATTGGGCTACTTGTTGACGCTGGGTGGCAGCTCTGAGCTCAGCCTCGTTCCTTTTCTCCTCGAGTAAATCGAGCGACTCCAGAAGTAAGTCTTGATTGGTTTTCCGATAGTAATAGGTAACTCGATGAGATTGAAGCTTTAGCTCAATAGGGACGACAACTTCAGATCCATAGGCAAAGGCGAATTGAGTATGGTCGGTCGCTGACTTATGGGTGGTCCGGTAGGCCCACAGGGCCAAAGGAAGTTTGTCTGGCCATAACCCTCCGGCCTTTTCCAGACGCTTCTTAATGATGGATTTAATCACTTTGCTAACAACCTCGACTTGCTCATTGGCCTGAGGGTGAGCCACCACCGAGAATCTCTTTTCAATGTTGTGCCACTGACAAAAAGTATTGAATTCTGTGCTCTCAAATTGGGTTCCATTGTCTGAGATAATGGCCTGGGGGACTCCATAGCTGGTGATGATATCACGGACGACGAAGTTGATTAGTTTCTTAGTGGTGATTGTAGCGGGGACTTCGGCTTTCGCTCATTTGGTGAAGTAATCAACCGCAATGATGGCGTAATGCGCCCCCAACTCTGGCCATCGGAAGAGTCCCGATGATGTTTATCCCCTATATGGAGAACGAACAAGGGCTAACCATTTGCATTAACTCGATAGGCGGGGGTCTTGGAATTTTTGAGAAATGCTGGCATTTGTCACAATTGCGGGAATATTTCGTAGCGTCTTGATCGTGTGTAGGCCAGAAGTAGCCATGACTGATTATTTTCCTTGTTAGGGTTTGCCCCCTAGTGTGGTCGCCACACTCGCCTTCATGTACATCTGTCAGTATGTGGTCGTCGTCGTGGGCTATTCACAGGAGTAGTGGGATAAAGAAACCTCTGCGATAGAGCACTCCATCTAGAATGATGTAGCGAGATGATTAGCGGGTGAGTGTTCATCTTTCTTTTTAATGCCCTGGGAGGGTTCCATGATGTGAATAGTTCTTAATTGGTGTCATCCAAGACTCAGGCTCAGTTCTGGTCTCAGTTGTCATTACCAAATCAGTCTACATCTGATCAATGCTCGGAGAGTCGAGTACTTCGACCGGGGCAAGTCTCGTAAGCTGCACATCCCCGGAGCTTGCTAGTTTGGCTAGTGAGTTAGCTTTTTCATTCTTTTCTCGAGGGATATATGTGATGATATAGTGGCCGAAGTTGGTGGGTAGTTCGCGAACCTGAGCAAGGTAGGCAGCGACCCTCGCTCATTTGGCCTGGTATTCTCCCTGTACTTGACGCACGATGAGCTACGAGTCAGAGTAAATCTAGATGGCTTTGATGTTAAGTTCAATCGCGATTCTAAGTTCAGAGATCAAGGCCTCATATTCTGCATCATTGTTGGTGGCAGGAAGTTGAGCTTTAAGGCATAACATATTGGGTGCTCCTTTGGAGTGACGAGCATGACTCTGGCACCAGAGCGCTTATTATTGGAAGATTCATCCATGAACAATTTCTATTGAATGTCTGGAGCTTCGATGTTCTCTGGAGGAGACCCCTCAAGGATGGTGAATTCTACTATGAAATCGGCGAGAGCTTGTCCGATGGCGACTCGGCGAGGGATGAATGTGATTTTGAACCGACTCGGCCCTATATTCCACTTTAGTAGTCGCTCGGATGCCTCGGGGCCTATAGGACATGTTGTAGCGGCTGGTCGGCATAGACTTTTATGGGGTGAGACAAAAAGTATGGCCGTAGCTTCCAGGAGTAGATCAACAAGTAGTAGACTAGTTTCTCGAGCTTTGGGTAGTTCTTTACTGCCCTCGTTAATCTCTTGCTGATGTGGTAAACGAGCCATTGGATATGATCTTCAATGCATATAAGCGTAGAGCCGATTGCCTACATGGAAACAACCAAATAAACATATAAGTCTTCATGATCCATAGGTTTTGAAAAGATAGTGGTCGCTTGAAGTGATTCGGATGGTTCTTGAATGCGACGATGCATTCTGGGGTCCATGCGTAGTTGCGCTTCCCTTTTCAAAGCAAATAAAAAAGGGAATGCATTTGTTAGTGGCTTTGGAGATGAATCGATTTAAAGCGTCAACTTTCCTGTTTTAACTTTAAACATCCTTGATGCTCTAAGGGGTTTAAATGTCCCGGATAGCTTTGATCTTGTCTGGATTGTCCTTGATGTCTCCGGAATTGAGAATGAATCCCAAAAAAATTCTTGATGCAACTCCAAAAGAGAATTTCAAGGGATTGAGTTTCATGTCAAACCGGCGGAGGATATCGAACATTTCGGAGAGATCACGGACGTGATCATTTGATATTTTTAATTTTACAAGCATATCGTCCATATATGCCTCCATGGATTTTTTGATCTAGTTCTTAAAAATGAGGTTGACCAGTCGTTGATAAGTGGGTCCTATATTCTTAAGACCGAAAGGCATAACGCAATAGCAGTAGAGCCCAAGGTTAGTCATGAAAGAGGAGTGATCCTGGTTTGGGAGATACATCGAGATTTGATTGTAGCCTGAATATGCGTCCATGAAGGATATGAGTTAGTATCCGGCGGTCGAGTCAACAAGCCGGTCGATTTTCGAAAGTGGGAAGCTGTCTTTGGGACATGCCTTGTTCAATTCAGAGAAATCGACGCACGTTTGCCACTTTCTGTTCGCTTTATTGACCAAGACTAGGTTGGAGATCCATTCGAGGTAGTTGGCTTCACGAATGAAATTGCTAGTTAGTAGCCTATCTACCTCTTTCTTGAGTGCATTTGATCTATCGGTTCCCAAGAATCAGCGTTTTTGTTTGACCGGAGGTTGTAAGGGGTCGAGAGCTAGCTTGTGGCAAGTGATCGCGGGGTCAAATGCCACGCATATCAGAGTGTGTCCAAGTGAACACGTGTAGGTTGGCCCTTAATAATTCCACAAGATCCTCTTACTACGGGGTGGAGTCATGATCTAACTTTCAAGACCTTTGTCGGTCGTCGGGGGTAACCGGAACAGCCACTGTAGGTTCAATTAGGGTAGCCCTTTTGGAATCGGGCTCTTTGTCTTCCTTTGGATCGAGATCATCGGAAAGACATCTGTGGCGCCTGAGCCAGGGCTAAGACTCCTTTGATTGTTATGTGGAGATGGTCTTGGCACAAGAAGGCGGAAGCACGGTCTTGCCTTTGTCCTTGGTGCGCGCGTTCTCCCACACTGTTGCGTAACAATCTCGAGTTGTTGCTTGGTCGCCCTTGACGGTATCCATCCCATTTTCTGTTGGGAATTTCATTGGGAGAGACCATGGTGACATGTAGACTCGGAATTTTGCAAGGAAGGCACCTCCAAAGAAGACATTGTATGGAGAGATGACGTCGATGACCACAAAGGTGAGGACTCAGACCCGGCTCCGATCCCCGTCTCTGAGTTCCACAGGTAGGTCGACCATGCCTACGGGGTGGTTAGAAATCCATTGAAGTCGTGGATCGTGGCATGGCAAGGTTTCAAGTGTTTGGTCTCCAACTTCATCTGATTGTAGGCCGCTTTGAAGATGATGTTGACCGAGCTTCTCAAATCGTTCAATATCCTTCAGACGGAGGCAGGGCGGATTTGATCTGTGATCACGAGAGGGTTTGTGGTTAGGATCTCGATTCCCGTAGACTCTCTTTCATGGAAGACAATGTCGTACCGCATTGCTTTCTGAAGTTTGGCAGGGATGGACTCGTTTAGAGTGGAGCAAGCTTTGAAGGTGGCATGTTTTCTAGAGCTTACGTACTCTTCCATTTTCAGGATGCTTTCATGTGCGAGGTAAGTCCTACCGCATATAATATTAATCACAATGCCCCACCTTTGGTTGGATAGACCTGGTTCCGCATTGGCAGGTGTTGGAAGTGCGGGTGTTAGTGGACTAGGGCTGCTTCAGGCGGAGCAGGGTCTTGAACGTACTGCTCCAAGATTCTCTCACGGATGAGCTTTTCGATCACGTCCCTGAGATGGAGACAATCATTAGTATTGTGTCCATACATGTCATGGTATCAACACTATCTATCGAAGTTCTTCATGCGGTGAGTGGATTCCCTAGTGTTTGGCCTCTTATATTGGAGCGTGTTATAGGTTTCTAAGTAAGATTGCCTTGATATCTTGATTCAGCAGAGTGCAGATCCCGCAATTCTGGTAGCGATCTTGCTTCTTGGGATCTCTGGAACCTCGTTGTTGGTGCGACCGCCCTGCCTACCGCTGTTTGGCTTTGGCTTATAGGGGCCTGCTCCTTAATCTTTGCCAGAGGGTTCTCTAACATGTGCTTCTTTGGTATAGTCGTTGATAGTGCCAACATGTGGGTTATTGGAATGGTTGGTCCGAGAGGCTCGATTACATCTTGCTTCCTCTTGGCACAAGAATTGTCGGGCCTTTTCCTAAAAAACATCAAGGCTCTTAGGCTGTTTTCTGTCGATCCAGGCTCTAAATTTAGAAGTAGAATGGACACCCTTCGCAAGATGGAAAAGTACAATATGAGGCTCTGGGTCGTCGACCGCGGGGAGGGCAGTATTAAATCGCGAGAGGTAGCTCTTAAGGGACTCTGCACGTCCTTGGTAAAGAATAGAAAGTGTGAGGGCGTTCTTTAGAGTCGGAATGCGCATTCTGAATTAGCTAACCAATTCTATGGCCAGTTGGTCAAAGTTGTTGACAGAATGGAGCGAAAGGCGAGAGAACCAGAGTAAAGTTGTACCTGACAAGAAGATTGGGAAGCACTTTCATTTCATCGTATTGGTGGCCCGACTAGAGTCCATTTGCCATTTATAGCGGTTTAGGAAGGCACAAGGATCAGTCGTGCCATCATAGAAGGCCATTTGTGGCATGTTGAAGTGTCGGGGCCACTCGGCTTCATGTATGATCCTAGTGAAGTGATTATACCTCAAGTGGGCTTCCCACGAGTCGTTGGCGTTCCCTCGCACATCTCTCATGATCCTCCGGGCCATGTCGGGGAGATATGCCAGATGCGGATCTTCGGGGAGATCCCTTGGTTTCGATGAACTTCGGGAGTTCTGTTCCGTGGACGTCTTCTGTGATGCACATCCAGGTTATCCTCTTCCATGTCGTCGATGTTAATGGTCTGATTTTGGTATGGATGGCGAGGCGGAGCAGGTTGGTATGCATCCTGATCCGGAGGTACTTGGGCCTATTGGTTTGTCGGAAGCGTAGGCCCCTGGTTCGGAGCAAAGACAGTTGGGTTTTGTCTAGGAAGGGATCAATATCTTGGGCCCAATTCATCGTTGATAATCAACCAGGAGTGGTCATGGTACTATGTTACCTCGCTGTAAGTAACGGTGGTTCGATCACCATTCCTATTTCCATTACCATTATCGTTGCCATTCGTATGAGCATTGGAGCAGATAGCAATGTTATTGATGAGACTTAACCTCCTCCTTTGATATGGCCCCCTTAATTTGGAAGAAGAAGTTTCTGAAATAGTATGCCGCGGTCGGGCAGTGTTCTAAGCAAGCTGATGTCGAGCGACGATGCATTGACTTTCTTGAAGTTGGCTCATAAGGTCGGTGTTATTATTCAATGCTTGATTGAGTTCAAGAGTTGTGCTTTCATTCCTTTTATTTAGCATGTGGATCTGCACTTGGGTCACAAGAGCTTGGGGGTCCAAAGGAGGAAAGGTATCGGTTTCAGTTGGAATATCCGCCAGCTAAGGTTATTGAGATGTTCCAGCTTTAGCTGCAGCTGAAGATCCGATCATTGCATTATTTGGTCGCTTCGTTATCGTAAGCAAACTTAGCAGCAGGTTGGAGAAAGAACCTAAAGCGCATCAGAGTTGAGATGGTGATGTGCTAGAAAGAAGAGAATCTGAGTTTTCTCAGTGAAAGCAACAGAATGTTGGCGACAAAATATGTCGTAAATACCCGAGATTCTTAATTACTTAAGAGTAATAGTTTCGCGTGGAAATATAAGTGTGGAAATTAGTAAAAACATGAGAGATTTATAGTGGTTCGGTCCTGTGAGGGGCCTACGTCCACTTTGGAAGAGTCGCTGATATTTTATTGACAATAAATAGTTACAAGCTTAGGACTATCTCGTGACATCCTTTTACAAACATTTCTAAGTATTTTGATGTTATAGTCATCATATATGAATATTGGGAAAGTCAATTTGCCCTTCTTCTTCCTTAAAGCATGGATGCCATTAAAGAGGTCATCTGGAGCTCTCAAGAGATGTCAAATCAGCCAATTTCCAACCCCTTTGAAGTGTGAGCTTGGGGATTTATAGTGGAGTGGTTTGGTGGGAGTAGGTAGGAGTAAGGGACACAATAGTAAATCTCGGATCCCAGAGTGCAGGCCCTCAGAAACACGAACACCCCTTGTCGTTCCTCGAAAAACTCATACCCCTCACCGGGGTATGATATTCATACCCAGTGGGTCTGAAATTTGTACCTGGTGGGGTATGAATTTTGTACCCTGTAAGGTACGAATTTCGTACCCCATGGGGCACGGAATTCGTACCTCATGGGGCACATTAGATTTCAGAGAACTGGGTTCGAAGCTTGGAGGAGGCGAGGCTAGAGGGGTTTGAGAATTCGGGCACAAGCCCGTAGGGACTCAAGATAATAGGGTCTGAAATACACGGGTTCGAGATTATGGGTATAACATGATTTAGAGTAGCTGTGAGGCTCTTGCTCGCATGACCTTCTCTCGGCTTGTTTCCCTAGCTTCTTGGTGACACTTCGGGCTTTGGAGTCATGCGATGCAATGAGTCAAGCGTGTCTTGTGTACTTTTAGGAACAAGACCAAAAGGTCGGGTAAGAAATAGGTTGGGATTGGGATAATAAAATGAATGATTACTTTGGTAAGGCTCGTTAATCCCGACCAGGCTGATAAACCTTGATTTGGTTAAATTTTGCGAAATGATATTATAAAATCTTTTATAGTAGTTTCAAAGGAATGATTTAAACAAGAAGTTTAAATGAAGTAAATCTTTGATAAGATTTGTGGGAATAATTTCCAATAAAAAGAATATTTGAATAAAAGAATATTTTGGGTTGGAATGAGATGTATGATATGCTTATATATCACTTGATTATAAAGTTGCTCGATTTTTTTGGAAAGACCGGGTTCAACACATTTTGAATAACTGATACGACGATTAAAAGTCGAAGATATGAAGACGATGGTTGAAGATCGGATATCTTCACATCATTTGGATGATTGTTGATGTCACGATTGGAACGTACACCCAATACGAGGTAATAAGCGGTGGTCGTCCAAACTACTAGGAGATCGACCGGATATGCGAGAACCACTCTCCTGTTTTGGACACATAGACGAGTACTTGCAAATGGATTGTATGTCTGAAATTGTATTGTGTGTTGTACTCATTGATATCTACTAAATATATATCAGTTTGGTGGTAGAGAATTTTTTCTCTTAGCCTGACACCCTCTTTTGAAACGTATGAGCTTAGAGGTTATATATTGGTGGAAATCAATGGTATGGTATGGATTGACAATGTGGCATGTTGAGATGCATGGATCAAAGCTTTTGTTAAAAAACAGAGCTTTGTGGATGATGATCAAAGCACGGCTAATATAACATTGCTTTGTGTATAGCGTTAATTCACGAGCTTCACACCCCGGAATGAGTCAAAAACGGGATGAGAATAGGGAGGACATGCGATTTTTTCTAGCTAGAAGTGGTGCCATGGTATAGAGCCCAGAGTTTTTACTTATGTGGATGATGGAAAGAGAGATGCCTTGGAAATAGCTGCACAAGGCCAAGATGGTCAACGTACTGACCAAGAGGTCCGATAGGGCCGGGAAACACATTGTTCGGGAAATTGTCCAATCAACGATGTACAACTGACCGACCCTGTCAATTCAAGGGAAATTGCGTGCAGCCCTGGACATCATGCTAGAGATGGTTCGAAACCGGTGAGGGGAGATCTCTTGCCACGGCTCATGGTGGAATCCAAATTCCAATACGCGATTTTACGGTTTTAGTCGTGTACTACGCGAAATAGCAGGATGGGGTATTATGTTGTACATTTATATTCGAAGTTGTTTTAAACACTTAGACACTAATCATAATATCAAATGATTTTAATTTCGTGTTTCAAGCATGTTTGGCTATTATAAGGTAAAACTCTATCTTCTGGCTTGCGTTGTATTGTGTGATGGGACCTGAGTCTTTTAATAGCTTCATTTTCCAAAAAGCATTGCGTTTTTTTGTGTTAAACTGGTATTCATGTGGAGGAAACCCGCTCCGTGTTATATGGCGTGGTCACGTGATTTATCCAACCTTTAAAGTAAAGTTTTAACAACTGTTTTGGTTCTCATACCAGTTCCATGATTGACTCGAAGTTTATTGTTCCCCACCTAAACTCTGGGTGCTCATATTTTCCACATAGGCAACTAGTAGTTTTGGTTTTGCAGATTTTTATTCAACAGATATGGATGGAGCTGCACTCTGGTTTATTTAGTAGTCTTCCATTGATTATATTTATATATTTAAATTTCTGCTGTATTGTAATTTTTATTATTTTCTAATATTTCCCCGTGTATTATTATATGTACTCTGATATCTTGTACTTCGATGTAAATTGTTGTAATAGTAATGAAAAGTTCTCTTGTTCTGTGTTTTGACGTGTCGTGTTCTCATGACAATCCATGGATTTTTTTGTCTTTTTGGATTGGAACTGTGCGATTTACGGTCAACTCGAAGGGCGGCGATTTTCAGGTAGTCATAGTTGGTATCAAAGCTTTGGTTTACAAAGCTCGGGAATACGACATATTTGAAAGAGATGAGAGAATTCATCAGAGATAGGATTAGTAACATCATATAAGAATGACTCATAAGGTATAGGGTTAGTAATGCCCTAGAATGAGTTTGAAGAGTGTTATTTATAAAAAAACGAATTTAGTTTTTAAAATTATAGCTTATTATAAGAATTTGAATATTTTATTTGATATTGAGTTTTGAATATCGAGTATAAGAAGATTTTGAATATTCGTCTGATCCACGTGTATAAGAAGTCTCAAATGTACTAGTTAATATATAATCACACTCTAGTCACCCGGGGATGATTCTGATGATGAGTATACCATCATCAGTGTTTATTTTCGAGTTTCAAAAGTGGGATGACTATATATTTACAAGTGACTGGTATGAGAACTAAAAACTAATTTAGATTTTATTGTTTGTGATTTGGCTATGAAAATATACTTTGAATGTATATATATGTTTGACAATATATAAATTTGGAAATGTAGTCAACAAATTGATTGTTGGTTGTGAAGTGTGATTATTAGTTAAACTAACAAAAATGTTGGAATAATAAAACCAATATGAAAATAGAAGGTAAAGTTAAGCCAAATCAAATATAATGTAGAACTGAACTAAAAAGTTAAAGAACTTGAGTTAGTACGAAAGTTGAGTTGGTTAAGTAAGAAATCTTCGACTTCGTTACTTTTCGGGGATGAAAAGTTTTAAGTGTGGGAGATTATAACAACCCGAAATTTTGTGACCAATTTAAAAATTATTTTTGATATAATTTTGTGTGAATATATGGCCAAATTTCAAAAATTGATAATTTGAAGCTGATTTGAGCAGTTCACAAAGGAACATTATTAAGATTACCCCAGATTTCAACAAAACTTTTTTATTGAATCTGTAGCATCAAATAATGATAGAATACCAAAATTCTTAAATTTTGACGTTAGCATGTAGACGTACTAGAAGAAAACATACATTGAAATCGCATACTGAAATTAAGTTGAAACATGTTCGAAAAAAATGGAAGGTCAAACGAGCTCGGAATTCGACTAAACCGGTTATGTTAGATCCGAAATTATGTTTCTTGTTAGAATCCAAAATTTTGTAATAAACGATATTAATATGTGACCGTACGATCAAAAGAGGTGGAGGCTAACTAGCACACTTTTATAAACATTGAATTAGAAAACTTGAAATGAAACGGAGGCCATCTAACGGGAAAAGGTGTTTTTCTTTCAACACACCCGATCGCGCCACCTCAGCTTTCCACGTGAGGGATGGAAAATTTCTCAAAGCCCCCTCCTTCTTTCCATTTTATTTTCCTTCTCTTCCAGTTTTCTTTTTCCTCCTTTACTTCCATTTCTCCTCTTCAATGGCCTCCTACTAACATTAGCCATCACGAAGCCACCTTGGGCCCCACCTATGGCCATCCACCACCTGCACCGATGCCCAGCCCCGCCTCCAGTTTGCTACCGCACGTGGGCTCCCCTCCCCTCCTTAAACCTTCTCTTTCCTCTTTTGTGTGCAAAGTCACCTCCTTTAGGCACTTACCCTATTTCTAACACCTCAAACCTCCCCTTTGTGGGACCTAGCCTCCATGTCGCCTTCCTAGGCCTCTGCCACATTAGCGTGCTTTGCTGTCCAGGTCTGTCCATGGTCCCACAAGCCCAAACCCCCATAAAAATCTCACCTTTATACCATACGACGTATATTAGTGTGTTCAAGTGTTGGCATGAAATATGGGTTGATTCGGCAAAAAAAGGCGAGATCTTTGGCTCGGTAGCATGCCGTAGAGAGCCTACGTTGAATTGTCGTGATGTAGGGATGCTCGGGATGAGAATTTCTCGCTTAAAATATTTAATTTGCTTAGTTAGATCACAATTAAGTCATTAAGTGTTTGGTTGGAATAGGTACACAAACTTGTAAAAATCATAACTTTTGCTTGCATTATTGGAATCAGCGAAACAGGATGTGTTGGAACCATATCAACGAGAGCTTCACACGAAACTAATATAGAGAGATTTGAAGTCGTGGCAATTTTTGGTGGAGGAAAACTCCGGTGAATCATCGCCCATTTATCTTAATTTAACGATAAACGACAAATGTGAAAACTCTCACTCAAACTGATTTTTTTATGGTTATTATAATCATAACTTAATATATATTTATTGTGTATGCTAATTTTTATCTAGTTAGTTATCACAAATTGTTATACCGTATATGGTAGCTCACATCACAAATTGCTTGCATACCAGACAGGTGAAAGGATGATTTGTTGTGTTATGATTTGGATTCGATTTTGAGTTGATTAACATTGATCATGCATAATTATTGATATGTTAAACATTGTGTAGTGTAATAAAAATGTGATTTTTATTTTTTATTTGATATGTTGTTTGAATATATGATACCCGTATTCCAAACAATATTGATTGAAAATTGGTTGGACCTTAAATGGTTATTTGATGTTTAATTTATTAATGATTGTATGTCGACTGTATATGAATGCGCTAAACCCCTCACGGGTTTTGAGATGACATATGCCTACACATCTCTCCTATGTGTATATAAGCAACATGGATCGTGATATAATCCCTACACGGATCGTTGGATGATTATTTTTTTACACATCTCCTTTGTGTATATAAGCCAATTAATTGTGTAGAAAACCCCGCACGGGTATTGCGATGATATGTTTTATAACACCCCGTGAATTCTATAACATTAAGCTTCACAAATTAAAGTGTAATTAATTCTAAACGAAAGGATTAAGGGAAATGGGTTACGCCATTGCGTTCGTCTCGGAATTCTGCTTGAGATAGAGTCCGAGTTTACGTGAATCGGACTCCGTATGAAGGAGTTATGACCTTCGAAAGTTTCAGAATAAAATTTAAAATTCAAACAGCTCGGTTTCAAATTCGAAATTTAAAAAACAGGTTCAAACTGGGCTGGGCGGGAAAATTCCCGCCGAAGGACCAGGTCGACCATAGTGTCGACCTGGGTGTCGACCTACCTGGTCGACCTGGCTGGCTGGGTCTGGCTCTGGCTCGAATTTCTATGGCTCGGTGTGTCATTAGGGCTGATGTGTCACCTCTTGATTGGCTCTTTGAACTTTGTATGGTCTAGATTCCTCCTGTCTTCATCTGACGGCTCAAAACAATATAAAAATCTATAAATACACCCTAAGTCTCAACTAAAAATTCACAAAAAAAATAAGATTGGAGTTGTCATGCTGCCAGGAAGGAATTGAGCAAAGCCGTCAAGAGAGAGGAGCTTAGAGATGAATCAAATTAAGAAGAAGACTAAAGCTTAATCAAATTAATCAACGCAACGTTAATCTACCCAAAGGAACGCATCTCAATTTCAGAATTCAGAATCCAGAATTCAAGATTATGCATTCGTTGTAAGTATAGTGACCTTTCAGAATATGAATAAAAACTGTGACGTGGTTCGATGTAAATGAAAACAGAATTGTGTTATTATATGATAATGATATAAATTCTGTGTATTGTAATGATTCTGTCATGACTTGTGTATTGATATTTGTGGCCTAAATTGATTGATGCAAGCCTATGGAACAATTGTATATGAAAACAATGGCACTTGCAAGTTTGTGGCAAAAACTAGAATTTGATCCCTTTATGTTTATTCTATGGCATGGACTATATACATTCTCTAAGTCTAAGTTAAGGCCTATGTGAACATGTTCTAGATTTGAGACCTTTTATGCCTACATGACCCAAAACCTATGAACACATTCTTATGTTTATTTGCAAGTATAATTGGATCTATGTTAAGTATCGTTTGGGTTACATAAACTATGCAAGTTCATGTTGAAATAGGCTATATGATTAGATGTTAAAATTGGACATTTTGGTGAATATACAACATGTTAGTTTTGTGGTTGACATTATGCCAAGTTAAACATGTTTAAACCCAAGTTTGTATAAGCCTAAACTATGCCATTTCATATGTCACCTACTTAGTTATACTTTGATTTGAATGCAAGTTCACATGACCCATAATTTATGTTAGTATCGCTAAATTGCAAGTTCATGCGCCACACACCTTTATGTATTGTAAAATATTACATGTTCTTGATTTCCCCTTTTTCTCACGTTTATAAAGTTGGGCTGAATTGTGTCGAACCCAACACTTGTTATAATGTTGCGAGCGTACAAACGGGGGTAATAACGTTGGGTGTAAAACATGAAAAATATATGTTGGCATGGTTGGCACATGCCAACGACAATGACATTTAAGCGGTATGAATTGTTATACCCAAGAATAAAGGACATGACTTTAACCTATAATTGAGAAGTGATAAAATATGTAAATTTAGAAAACACGGTATGCTTAACCCGAGGTTGGATTGAGTTGTGACGTAAACCTGCCCGGACCCGCCCGGCTGTCCAGTAGTCACAACAATACCTATCCAATGTGGGTGGTTAAGCATTGAGCCCAATAAGGACCCGTGGTTAGATTGAGCTACGGTGTAAACCTGCCCGGAACCAACCGGCACATCCAGTAACCGTAGCAATATCTGTCTAATGTGAGTGGTCAAGTGCTTTAAGAGGCTAAGGACAGATGGTAGGGTTAAGTCAACTATAAACACTTAACTAAATTCAACATGTTAACAAGAATTGATGGGTGAGGTTAGGTAAATACAGACACTTAACCACTTAACATGTTTGACTAGAAAACCCTAGTAACGAGGGACCCGTTTCAGCAGTAACCTAAGTTAGGTATCATGGTACCCTGAAACTAGGCAGGGTGGGGCACGATTACTGGGCTGATTGTAAGCGGTCAAAACGACGGTGGTGGGTGCACAGTGTAGGTCTAACGGGGTGCGGGCGTGCACACACTCCGGAGCAGACAAACATGGCACTGGTAGTATAACCTATGCCTTCTAGAATTGTGTCGGGGCCGCCACCATGGGTCTTGATACACCCCATGGTGGGACCAGCATAGGTATCTACACTTCTTGGGGGCCGTATGACACATGTTTACGCGAGTAGGAGCCGATCTTTAGAAAATGGGGATCACTTCACCCTCAGCATGGGGTGCCAGTTAGAATAAGCTCAAGTAGGTGCAAAGATATAGTGTGGGTGCGATAGTACGTTCGATTCTAAACTACACTTCCTTAGCTTGTGATATTTTACTGTTTTCAGTTTATATCTATCATGCCCTTTTTCTTATTCACATACTGAAGAGTTACTAGATTTACTCAGGCTTTATGTCTGACTCTATTTTCTTTTTGTCTTCTTTTCTTTCGTTCCCCCCCCTCCAGGTCCACAGGGAGGAAACAACTCAGCTCAGTCAGACTCTTTGCAAGTTCCAAGACCGTAGATGTATGGTTTGGATCTCTTTTGCTCGGATTATGGCTTTGGATATCACTATGGGGATTTTTGTCACTTTATTTATGTTTTATGCTTCTTTAATAATCAAGACAGTAATGAGGTTGTAATGTTGGAAGTATTTTGAGACAATTATGGAAATGTTTTGTTTGAACACGTATTGATGAAATAAAAGTCTGTTTAGTTTCCGCTGTTTAAAATATGTGTATTTATATCTGTCTTGTGTTTATCTGTGGCTTTTACTTATAAACCTCCACCAAAGTTAAGGCATTCCCTTTGTGAGTGACCTTAACGGAGGTGGGGTGTTTCATGTTTTTACGCATCTTCCATTTGTTCTTATTTGTAAATTAATCTATTGGTTGATGATGGCCTAGAGGGGAGAGTTGTGATTTTTCCGATCACTCCGTACAAAGGAGGTTATGGCGATATTTTTCGAAAATATAATGTGTTAGCCAAATTTTGAGAAATTAGGAAGTTCTTAGGAACATTGTATGTGAATTTGATGATTGTTTGATGGTAGTTGATATGGATGTTATTGATGTGTGAAATCCATATAAATTAAATTATATGGTAATTGGTTGAATCTCATTCCAATTCGGAATAAATTAAATATTTTAACAATAAAATATCCTATGAAAAATCGAAAGTTTGATTTCGAGCTCCGATTTTGGATGGACGTATAGATTGTAAAATATCAATGAATATTTCTGGTGGTTATTAATAGTTAATAAACTATTTTTAGATGAATTTGATTTGGTTTTTAAAATAATATAAATCAAAATTTGGTTCGAATAGAACTTGTCGCACAACGACAGTTCGTGAATGTCGACCGCTAACTTCAAACGAATGTTCCAGGAGATCCGACCTTTGGATTCTCTCGAGTTCAAAAGTGTTGGTTTTTTACTAAAAAGATCTTTCCCACGATAATAAGAACGTTAAAATCCAATGGTTAGAATTTGAGAAATGTTCAAATCAAAATTTGAATAAAAATAGCGCTAGTAGAGTGAATGACCCGAAATTGATTTTTAATGAATTGGACTATTTTATATAACTAAAAATAGAGGAAAATTATAATAAATCATAATAAATGTTTTGAAAAGATTTATGGACCAAATACTCCAAGTTTAGAAAAAATAAAAGATATTTTTGTCTGAATGAACCAGTTCATAACTAGAGAAAAGTACCAAAAGGAATATGCGATGGTTCCTAAGAGTACAGTCTAGTAGCACCTGTGAGGTCTAACTGGAAATTATTCCGTTAGGCGAGGGGTGGGAAGAACCAAAATGACATCAAATATTCGACTAAGATCAGATGATGTTTTCTAAAGATAAATGATCCAATGGTTTTGAATTAACATATTTGATTATGAAGGGTTTTAATATAACCGGAGTTTTCTAATCTATAAATTGGATAAAATTTAAATGGTTTTGATATAACCAAAGATTTCCAATATATAAGTTGGATGAGAGTAGAGTGGATGTTTTCTTCGGATATTTCGATATTGGATTCCGCGATTATACAGATATCGCTGAGGAATTTGGAAGATGTAGATATCGTTATTCCCAATATGATATCTGTTGGTTTCAAAATTCGGTATTGAATATAAGTCGATATGATTTTTATTCAAAGCCTTGTTTTTTAATATCAAATTGGATTTTGGGTTTGTCGTGAATGGTATCTTTAATAGTACTATCTTAAACCCAATTGAGAAAGAAATAAACCTTTTAATTGAGATTTAAGGAAGTTTTCCTGTTTAATTAATTAAATTGGAAATTGAATGGAATTCGATTTAATAATAATCGAGATGCATTTCCATAAAGGAAGGCCTTTACTGTTTACAGAATTTAAAAGGCCTTGTCGTTATTCTACTTATAGTGGTAGTCTAATACGAAAACTTATTTCGATTACGAATGATCTAATTTCCGTGAAAGTTCCATATAAATGGAAGATGATTTTGGGTTTATTGTGAGCGATGTTTTAAATGGCATTCATTCTTTAACCCGGTTAATGACAAGATTAATTTCCTAAAGTGGAATAATCATTAAGTAATGATTTTTTGAGATTAAAACTAAGTCGGAGTTTAACAACTTTAATTAGATTAAAATTTCAATAGTGTAATTAATTTACCGAATTCGAGAAGTTCTCGAGAATGGAGTACCACCAGTTACTCCATGCACTAGTTAAATCTTTAATTAGATTTGAAACGTTAAATGGTAAATAACTTTGTCGATAACATGAAAGGTGTTAGGTATGGAGTACTACCAATTTCGCTCCATGGATGAATAGGTTGTGATTGGGATAATAAAATGAATGATTACTTCGATAAGGCCTATTAATCCCGACCAGGCTGATAAATCTTGATTTGGATAAAGTTTGACGAAATGATATTATAAAATCTTTTGCAATAGTTTCAAAGGAAAGATTTAAACACGAAGTTTAAATGAAGTATATCTTTGATAAGATTTGTGGGAATAATTCCCAAAGAAAAGAATATTTGAATAAAGATTATTCTGGGTTGGAATGAGGTGGATGATATGTTTATATATCTCTTGATTATAAAGTTGCTCGAGTTTTTCGAAAAGACCGGTTTCAACCCATTCTGAATAACTGATACGACGATCAAAAGTCGAAGATATGAAGACGGTGGTTGAAGATCAGAGATCTTCACATCGTTGGGATGATTTATGATGTCTCGATTAGGATGTACACCCAAGAATAGGTATTAAGTGGTGGTCATCCAGTCGTACTTGGAGATCGACCGGATATGTGAGGATCTCTCTCCTGTATTGGACATATGGGACAAGGAATAAGGTGCCTCCGGTTTCGTTCAAACCTAAAAAGGACTTGTAAATGGATTGTATGTCTGACATTGTATAGTGTGTTGTAATCGTCGATCTCTGCTAAATATATATCTGTTTGGTGGCGGAGAATTTATTCTGTTTACTTAACATCCTTCTCTGAGATGTATGAGCTTAGAGGTTATATATTAGTGGAAATTAATGGAATGGTATGGATTGACAATGTGGCATGCTAAGTTGCAAGGGTCAAAGCTTTTGTTGAAAAGCAGATCTTTGTGGATGATGATCAAAGTACGGTTAATATAGCATAGCTTTGTGTATAGCATTAATTCGCAAACTTCACACCCTGGTATTAGTCAAAAACAGGATAAGGGATAACAGGGAGGACATAAGTTTCTTTCTAGCTAGAAGTGGTGGCATGGTATGTAGCCTAGGCATTTTTACTTATGTGGATGATAGGAAGCGAGGCTCCTCTGAAATGGTCGCATAAGGCCAAGACGATCGACATACTGACCAAGAGGTCTGATAGGACCGGGAAACATATTGTTCAGGAAATCATTCAATCAGAGATGTACAGCTGACCGGCCCTGTCGATCCAAGGGAACTTGCGTGCAGCCCTGGAGATCTTGCTAGAGATGGTCCAAAGCCAGTGAGGAGAGATCCTTTGCCTCGGTTCATAATGGAAATCCAAAATCCCAATACGCGATTTTACGGTTTTAGTTGTATACTACGGCGACATAATAGGATGGGGTATTATGACGTCTAAGATCGATACATTTATATTCGAAGTTGTTTTAAACACTTAGACACTAATAATAATATCAAACGATTTTAATTTCGCGTATCAAGCATGTTTCGCTATTATAAGGTAAATCTCTATCCTTCGGCTTGCGTTGCATTGTGTGGTGGGACCTGAGTTTTATAATAGCTTCATTTTCAAAAAGCATTGCATTATTTTATTTTAAATTGGTATTCATGTGGAGGAAACCCATTCTGTGTTATACAACGTAGTACCGTAATTTATCCAACCTTTAAAGTAAAGTTTAATAACTGTTCTGGTACTCATACTAGCCCCATGACTGGCTCGGAGTTTATTGTTTCTCACCTAAACTCTGGGTGTCTATATTTTTCACATGGGCAGCTAGTAGTTTTGGGTTTGCAGATATTTATTCAACAGGATCCTGGATTATGGATGGAGCTGCACTCTGGTTTATTTAGTGGTCTTCTGCTGATTATATTTGTGTATTTAAATTTTCATGGTATTATAATTTACTATACTCTGATATTTCCGTTGTGTATAATTATTCGTTCTCTGATATCTTGTACTCTGATGTAAATTGTTGTAATAGGAAAAAAAGTTCTCTTGTTCTGTGTTCTGATGCGTCGTGTACCCATGACAATTCACAGATTTCTGTCTTTTTGGATCGGACCTATGCAGTTTAGGGTCGATTCCAAGGGCGGCGATTTTTAGTTCATCACACCGACCTACCGCTATGACAAGTTCTACAAGAGCCCGAGGCAAGTGGGAGGTTGCTTAAGTGGTACATCGAACTTAGCCAACTCGACCTCACTTTTGTTTCGCATAAATCCATCTAAGGGAAAACACTAGCTGATTTTATAGCCGAATTTACTACTCTTGAAGACGACATCTTGGAGGATGGTCCCAAATCCCCGAACTTCGAATTAAGACAGGACACTTGGAAGTTATACATGGACGGGGTTTGCAACAATCGACGTTCCGACGTTGGAATAGTGCAATTTACTCCTGAGGGGCGATCAATCTATTATGCCTTGAGGTTGAATTTTCCAGCTACCAACAATGACTTCGAGTATGAAGCCTTTATCGTCGGGCTCAAGCTTGCAAGAGACCTATGGGTAGCTACAATGAATATTTTTTGTGATTCCCAGCTTATTGTGTTTCAGGTTCGAAAAGAATACCAGACTAAAGGGACATGACTTGACGCCTATCTCAAGTAGGTTGAGGAGCTATTGAGTGATTTTGTTTAGTATAGCATCTCTCACATTCCCAGGGTAGAAAACTAGAAGATAGACCAATTGGCAAAATTGGCTAGCTCTAATGATCCAAGTGAAGCAGAACTGGTTCAAGTGGAAATTCTAAACACTCCAAGCATCGACCAAATGGAGACCGATCATTCTTTGGAGACCGAACTAGACCCCATCAAGAATTTCCTCTAGCACAGGACCCTTCCAGAGAAAAGAAACAAGAGGAGATCCCTTATACGACAAGCCTCGAGATATGTCGTCCAATAAGACAAGCTTTATAGGAGAGGATTCTCGATCCTAATGCTTTGGTGTGTGGCTAATGATGATGTAAAAAGAATACTGCGCGAAGTCCACGAAGGTGAATGTGACGCTCACAAAGGAGGACAAACTTTAGCTAAGAAGATACTACGATATGGTTATTTCTGGTCGACCGTTAGTAAGGATGCGGCCAATCATTCCCTACGATGTGATAAATACCAAAGCTTTGCCCAAATTCCAAGGGCTCCACCAACTGAACTTACCCAAATTGTTGGCCCTCGATCGTTTGCCGTTTAGGAAATAGACATTATCGGGAATCTACCAATCTTGAAGGAGGTGCGAAATATGCATTCGTAGAGGGGGTGCGAGGTATGCAATTGTGGCTATAGACTACTTTACGAAGTGGGTCGAAGCTGAACAGTTAACCACAATCACCACAAAGTGAGTCATCAATTTTGTTGTTAGAAATATCATGTGTCGATTTGGACTGCCTCGAACTATCATCATAGACAATGGGACTCAATTCGACAGCTCGAAATTCAGAGTTATTTGTGAACAATATCATATCAAAAAGAAGTACACAGCAGTCGCACATCCGCGGTCCAACAGACATATTGAAGCCATCAACAAAATTATCAAGTCTATTTTGAAGAAATGCCTGGAATGAGCCAGAAGAAAATGGGTCAATAAATTACCTTTAGCCCTTTAGAATATCGAACCACCCATAAGACTTCCACAGGTCACACTCCTTTCTCTTTGTTCTATGGCTCTAAATCGGTCATTCCTATAGAACTCGAAGTTTCTTCTCATATAGCTACATACTATGACCTACGTCAAACAAGGCCCTTCCCTTGGAACCATTAGACATGATCGATGCAAATTGAGAAGAAGCTAACCTCCACACTGAGGCGCATCAGCGTCGGGTCTCCTGATACTACAATAAGAGGGTCTGGCCTAAGACTTTCGACTTTATATGAGCCCTAAGTGGGAAGGGCCTTGTGTCATTCAATAGAGGCTTGATAATGGAACCTTCAGTAACGACTGTTGATGGTGAACTCCTTCAAAGAGCATGAAATCCTGAGCATTTGCGATGTTATCTTTCTTAGAACTTTTATTTATTTAAATATTGTAATAAGGTGTGTCTTACCACCCATTGTTGTCTATAAAATAAATGCTACTTTCATGCTCTATCTTATCGCTCTAGTAAATGTAACTATATGTTATGGTTCGATCAACATAGGGTAAACTTTGGACTAAGGGAATAGTCTACTCCCCAACCCTATTTATCGGTCTATGTCTCAACGAACTGACTTTGCTTGGAGATCAAAAGAATACATGTCGACTAACCTTGAGTCTTCGGATCCCACTTAAGAGACCAAAAGTGTGAAAATGATGCTGGAAAAAATGGCATGACTGCCTATTTAAATAACTCTGACTCTCACGACTTGAGGAGTATAAAATTATAGACGAGTGTGAAAAGTGTACCTAAATTAACGACCATTCGATCCTTGAAACTCTTACCCTTGGTGACAAAGGGGAGAGTATAAAAGGACTTGTATGCCTTTACCCAAGATCGTTTGACTCCCATTTTGGATCGGGTCGATCTCGGAAGTCCACAAGAGGACCTAACGTCCAAACCAACTCTCCATGATACTAGGGGCATAAGGATGAACAAGGAAGCCAACAACGGGCTTCACTCGAATGATCCCTAGAGGTTGAAATTGACTGGGGGTACTTATAACGTTCCCCTACAACTTAGTAACATTCTAATTTTGTAACATATTATTAATAATGTAGAGGCTTGAAGGCAAATAGCTTTATTTACATCAGCAGAAATTTCATTTACAAAATATAGGGTTAAACGAAGACAAAAGCGGAAGGGTTGAACTAGTAATGACATCCGAAGGGCCTATAACAATGTGAGATAAAAGATCACTGAGCTGGAGGTGGCTTACCACTGGACTTCTTGACTTCCTCCATTTATTTATTTTTCTTAGTTAGCTATAAAGCCTCCTCATTGGACAAAAGGTGTCTTTGCTTCTTGAACTTGTTGCTGAGAGAAGCAGATGACCAGATACCGACACGTCATCAATTGGGAACAAGGAAAAAGTTCCTTTGGCAGGCATACTTGTAATTAGAGGAATATCCTGGATAGGTGGAAGATTGAGATGATCGGTGGATGGTTCGAATTTGAGAGAGGAGACCTTACCCTCGTCTCTGGATTTCATCTCCGCGGTGGTTAGGCAACCAATCTTGTTGGTCTCTTCTATAATCATCACATCATCCTCTTCCGTCTGAGCATCTTTGGCATCAAGTCCCTTCAACGCACCAATTATCTCTTCATTTTTGCTTGGTACAATAGCATGATCCTTTACTGACATTTTGGACTCTAATTAAGTAGTTGTCTTACCTGCTAGTGTACCTATGGCGATTAGTATAATAATTAGACTTGAAGAATGAATACTTTTTAGAATTGAGAATAACGTAATGGTATACCATCAACTGAGGAATATTTCGGCATGTCAGGATCTTTACTTTAGAAATGGGAGCAAGTAGATTATGTTGGAACAAAGGAAGAGGAGGATCATTTATACTATACTCCTCCACCCTTCTGAAGACTGATTTGGAGAAAGAGGGACGGTGGACGGGCCAACAATAACACCACTAGCAAGATGGGGAAGAGATGACTTCTTTCTGCTCGTGCTAATATCCCCATCCACGACGAATTTTCCCTTTATCTTGTATCGTTCGACATCTCCTGTTTCAGTCAATAACCTCTTCCCCGCAACCAATACATCTGGTTCACCACCATGCAAAAACCGAGTAATCAAAGCTTCCTCATTCACTGGTTGCCCAGCCGGAACCTCAATCTTTTCCTTTATAAAAACTTCTTGCCGGTAGTCATTCACCCAAGAAAGATCTCTATGGCGAAGAACTCGGGAAAAGAAAAATAGCACATTGTCACCGTACGAAAGGCGCATCTCATCCACCTATGCCGCATGTTCGGGATTAATAGTTTGAAGTTCAATATCATGTTGGAGCCGGGAATTGCTAACATTCTCAATTACAGCCTCGACCTATTTTCTGTACACTTAGAAAGCAGCAAGCGAAGGTTTGAGGCTCTGTATCTCCAAATCTAAACGTCCCTTATCACTTTTCAGAATCTCATTTTCATATTTAAGAGATGCACACTCCATACCCGCTGACTTCACTTCGCCCTAAGCGGTTCGGGTGAGGAGAGACGTATGATCTAGTTTTACGCGAAGTTGTTCGGTCTTATCCTCCAAATCTATCATGGTTTTCTCATACTTCTCCTTGAGCACAACCACTTTAGCCTCACAATCCCCCAAATCTTTCTTCGCTGTTTCAAGGGCTTTCTTGTAAAAGTCCCACTCCATCCGCAGTCCTTTATTTTCCACATCCACGTTCCCGACAACTTCGCATATGCGCCTTGCGTATGTATGACATCATATTGGGATAGAGCAAGGTCGATATCTGACTTAACCCGCTCTCTGAAGTTCAGTGCTAATGGTTGAAGGTCAGGAACAAACTTGATACAAACAAAGCGAAGACACAGGAAAACTTCTTCCAATTCTTTGATTCGTTCGGCGGGTTTCATTTCTTGAGCAGAGGAAACTGATATTTGGAGGCTTTTCATGAAACACTTGTGAGAGTGGTATGGTCCTAACCAAGAGAAATAACTGGTGGAGACTTATGCAGAGGATCGATTGGAGGTCTGGGATGAGGAGGAGAAATTTGTGAATGTTCACTACTAGTCTTACCATCACCCCTTGGGGTCCTGTCTCGAGAGCGAAAAATGGATCGGTGTGCATGCATCTCACGCTTTCTTGTTCGGTCTTATCCTCCAAGTCTATCATGGTTTTCTCATACTTCTCCTTGAGCACAGCCACTTGAGCCTCACAATCCCCAAATCTTTCTTCACTGTTTCAAGGGCTTTCTTGTAAAAGTCCCGCTCCATCCGCAGTCCTTCATTTTCCACCTCCATGTTCCCGACAACTTCGCATATGCGCCTTGCGTATGTGTACATGACATCATATTGGGATATAGCAAGGTCGATATCTGACTTAACCCGCTCTCTGAAGTTCAATGCTAATGGTTGAAGGTCAGGAACAAACTTGTACAAACAAACCAAAGACACAGGAAAAATTCTTCCAATTCTTTGATTCGTTCGGTTAGTTTCATTTCTTGAGCAAAGGAAACTGATATTTGGAGGCCTTTCACAGAAACCTTGTGAGAGTGGTATGGTCCTGACCACGAGAAATAACAGGTGGAGACTTATGCAGAGGATCGATTGGAGGTCTGGGATGAGGAGGAGCAATTTTTGAATGTTCACTACTAGTCTTACCATCACACCCGGGGGTCCTGTCTCGAGAGCGAAAAATGGATCGATATGCGTGCATCTCACGCTTGCTATCTTTCTCCTTCTCCTAGGTTTTTTTCTTTCTCCTTCTCTTTCTTCTCCTTATCCCTGTTATGCTTCTCTTTCTCCTCAATCTCCTTCCTCTCTCGCTCCTTCCTTTCTTGCTCTTTCCTCGCTTTCTCATGATCACTGTGTATGGGAGCCCGCCTATCATCACTTTCTCTATCCCGCATTCCTTGTGGTGGGGCCGAGCCAGCAGGACCACCTCTTTTTAGAAGAGAGCTGAAGCAATCATGGTAATATCCACCTTTCATGGTACGTACAGCAAAATAAAGAGACTTTAGTCAATATTACATAGAGAATAGTTATGTGAAGTGCGTGATTGTGCCGTGTATGCCCTAAGTGATTCCCCAAGGCTGATCCGATCCTGGGACTTGGCTCGTCTCTTTTGCATCTTTTAGTTCGACAAGTATAGAATCTTCCTTGGACTTGGGGAAGAAATAAGCTGAATCCAAATTTTGAGAAGAGAGGATGTTCTCGGGGAGTTCCAAATCCTTTAAACCATGATACCAAGAATCTGTTTCTTCCACCTGTAGATCCTGAATAAAAGATGGTTCCTTTCCGACAGCAGATGATTTCGGTCGATGATCCCGAGGCTCTTCCTCGATCGTCTCTTCTGAAATTTTTCTGCAACACTTGTAACTGGTCCCTTGTGTGTTTTCAATCAATCGGTCTCCCTTATGATTCCTTTACTGACAGATTTCTTCCCCTTCTCTTGGGAACAAACTACAATGGATACTTTCTCCTCGATCGAGGGTTGAACGGGCTTCCCCTCGATTAGAGGCACATTCTAGACAATGGTCGGTGCTTCTTTGATTTAGGGCACATTACTTTGAACAACAGTCGAGGGAGAGGTTCGATAGACTAGGGATCCTAACATTCTCCTCGCATCAAGAAGACGGTAGAAATGCAAACGTGCATTAGTCAAACACTTCTTAATGCTTCGACGCTCCAGGCTAAGACCAGCCAGCATATCTAAGCGCCCCCGAAACTCTTTCCCAATGGGCCTTTCAGGCTCACCGCCTGCATAGAAATGGTTTATGTGAGAAACTTCTTATGGGTCGATCAGTTAAAATGCGGGACTTATTACTTTGAAGCCAGCAACGAGCGCATCCCGAAGTGTCTAATGTCCCCCAGTTTGTTGGGTATGTCCTCGATAATTTTTCGCTAACGGACAACTTTAAAGAAAAGGAAGGAGCATAATCATCTCGATGCTTGAAATTAAATAAAAATTCTATGTCCTTGAATGTTGGGGGTTGGTGTATGTACTCCATGTGACATACCATGAAAACAGATTAGCGTAAGCGATTGGGTGAAATTGCATCGGCGCAAAGCTCATTCGCCTCAGAAAATCGACTATGAGGGAATGAAATGGAGGGATGTCTCCTGCAGTACATATTGGGCGAGTTAGCACCATGAATACACATGGTGGATTGTGGGGACGATTGTCTCTTTGAGGAATGCGGATGTCGACCCAAGGAATATTGTATTTGATACTAAACCTTTTCAACTATTTTTCACTCATCGTACAAGGCCAAGTGTCCACATGATCTCTTAGAAGTATAGCACCAGGAAGGGTGTTAGGTGCTTCTCTTGCAGTTGTCGCCCCGCTTATCTCTCTTATTTCCATGGCAGTGGTCGGTTTTGCTAATCGGGTTCGAGTTTCAATGTTAAGGCTAGGATCAAGTTCGGTTCTAGATTTGGAGTAAGAGCCGCTCTCAAAGTCTGCATGGGTGGATGGAACCTCGCCCCTGCCTTCTCCAGAGTTGAGAGTCTCGTATCTTCCAGACATTTTTTATGCTACTAATAAGAAACTATTGGTTACTATGTTGAGATTGTAACCCCCCACTGTGTGTACTAATGCATGTGTATGTGGTGGCATGATAGCATAAATGAAAAATAACAATAAAAGGCATGCTCAATTTCATGATGTTCTATCCTAACCGTCTAGGATGTGCAAGTGAAATTGGTTATTCCATAAAGACTTGTGTATAGTCTTGGGCATCAAGTCGATCGTTCTTGGTTTAGATTAGTCAATTCAAAACTGGTAATTCGGGTATATGTCTCCCGACTGCGATCGTCGCGACCGATAGGTATGTAGTTCGATGGATCAAGAACTTTTCGGATGGTTGTCCAGTTTTGTTCGATCTCATGGGGATCGGTCAGTAGTTCAACTGATCCAATACTTGACTCTATTTCCAGAAATTTGGAAGATAGTTGTCGTTGCCAATCAGACCTACAGTCAGTGGTGTGTAAGGCTGTCAACGGATACTTTCAGATATAGATAGTACTATATCCATATTCATATCCGAAATCATTTTCGGATAGAGAATATCTATATCCGTGGATATAGATAGATATCGGATAATTATCCAATCTGCCAACGATCAATGAATTAAGAAATATAAATGAACATTTTTAGTTAAACATATGTGTTTTTCAATTCCATTGATCACAGAAGTATCAAAAACAAAAAAATTGATGAAATTAAATAGATTCGAGCAGCTGATATGCATTTAGTGCATATAATATGAACCTTTAACTTAATAAAGTAATAAATAAATTGCATTTATTGTACTAAAATACATAATATATTAAGGATAATGTTAGAAAAAATCGAATGGAAATTTTTCGATTGCAGATATCTACGTATCCGTATATGCGTCCGTTTATTTGGATATCGAATATTATCCGCTTTTCGGATAAGGATGCGGACGGATTTCAGATTTTTCATGTATCCATTGACCACCATACTGGTGTGCTTTCTTTTAGTTAAATGGTTGGGCGCTCTGATACTATGAGTTTTGGATTGCCCATTTCGCAATATCAAATCCACAAGCATCGATTTTGGAGTCACTTTTTTCTTTTTCTACCTGTCAACATTGGGGGCCTGCATGATTGTCTGACCACACCCATCGTATCACACCTTCTTTCTTTGCTGTGTGTCCTAGAAATTAATAGCACCTCGAAATTAAAAATGCATTGAAGAATGAAATAACCATTCACCTCCCTGCCTCTTTACAAAGATAATTCCACTTCCATCATCGGTTATCATCACTTTGCTATGAGCACCACCTGTGGTTGCCGCCTTACCACCGAGTTACGGCACCGACGAACTCGATGTTGGCGATTCAGGCCATAGATTACATCGGATACAAGTCAAGACGAGGAAAAGAAAAAAGGAGGGGAATTAATTTGGAAATCATACAAGAATATATATTGAAGACAAAAAAGGAGAATTAATTTATACCCGCAGAGTAATTGGAGGGGACGACCTTATTCTTCAATGAAAAAGCCTTTTTTGGTTTCTTATAGAATAACAGGTTCGGCTGCGGTAGTAAAAGTAAAATAATGAGAGTGGGCCAGCCTTTTATAGTGGAACAAGGGGACCTTCTTATTCCTTTTGGATGACCATTGACTGTGACTATTGGGATGACATGCAGACCCAACGGTAAGCTGGCCCAAAATGAATCGGTATATGACTGCAAGGACTTGTTCTCTTCAGTATCGATGTCGACTCCGAGTGACCATGTAACACCCCACCTCCGCTACGGTCACTCACAAAGGGAATGCACTAGCTTTGGTGGAGCATTATCTAGGTAAACATACACAGAAATATTACAAGATAGAACATATAAAACAGCGGAAGAAGAACCAAATTTCATTGCTTCAAAATCTAGAAAGGTCTAAAGTCTTTTACATCAAAATGCTATTAAATCCATTACATCGAAATCTGTCTTGCAATAGTAAAAAAGCATAAAACCATAGTCATAAATCATTCCCCAAGTAAAACAGTAAAGCAGCCATAGCCAAGAGCAATCCAAGCCTTCATGAAATAGCCTTGGAGCTTGGTAAGATCCGAACTAAGCTGTATTCCCGCCCTGTGAACTTGGGGGGGGGGGGAACGGAAGAAAAAGGGGCGAAACAAAACGGGTCAATCATAAAGACTGAGTAAGTCCTAGTGACTTTCAGCATAAAAACAGGTAAAGATAACATGACATGAATAAACTGAAAGTAAACATAAGCATGATGACAAAATAAGCTACAAGCACGATAACTAAGAATAACATCATAGGATTTCTGTCATGTATAACATTGCAAGGTTCCCATTCAAGATGAACTAAGTATAGTTTCGCAAGATTTCTCTGCTTCACCATTAAGATGATATCTATTTGCTCTGATTTCCTAAATTCTCTGCACCAACTGTACTAGTACCCCAACCCGTATCATCCTTTATATGTATAGTCCCTTGCCGTATATCGTACGGGTTTCATCACGTATTTCTATACTACTTCAACGTAGTGCCACCATTCTTGAAATCGTTTGGACTGCCACCCTTGTTCTGGCTAGGTTTCCTTATCATGAACTATCACGTGTTCAACTAGGATTTATGCCACCTAGACCACTAGGGATTATGCTACCTATTGAACGTTTTCTAGATTCGTTAAGGGTTTATGCCACCTAGGATCACTAGGGATTATGCTACCTAACGAATTCCACGTAACGATTTATTAATCGATCGGCTCCCTACAAGTCCTAGCTCGTTCATGTGATTATGTCATACGGCCCAATCACGAAATGTAGTTACCTGTGCTAGGTCCACCATAGGGTGTATCAAGCCCTATGGTGCCAACCATCGACACGAATCAAGCACGCACAATGTAAATCTACTGGTGCCCAATGCCCGCTTTTTCAACTCCAGACTACGTGCACGACCATAGTGCGCCTGAACCTACAATGGCGCACCAACTCAGCCGTCTTTCTGGTCGCTTACAATCAGCCCAGTAATCGTGCCCCACCCTGCCTAGTTCCAGGGTACCGTGATACATCTAGTGGGTTATTGCTGAAAAGGACCGCGCAACTAGGGTTTCCATTCAGTAGGTTAAGTGTTGTCATTTAAATTCGAGACTTAACCCTATCAGTCTAGCATGTCAAGTTGGTTAAGTGTTGTCATTCAAGTTCGTGACTTAACCCGCCTACGTGTCATGTCAAATTGGCTAAGTGTTGTCGTTCAAGTTCATGACTTAGCCCTATGAATCATCTGTCAAGTTGGTTAAGTATATTCAAGCGGTTCATGACTTAACCCTATCAAATCATCGTGTTAAATTGGTTAAGTATATTCAAGCGGTTCATGACTTAACCCTATCAAATCATCGTGTCCAATTGGTTAAGTATATTCAAGCGGTTTATGACTTAACCCTATCAAATCATCATGTCCAATTGGTTAAGTGTATTCAAGCGGTTCATGACTTAACCCTATCAAATCATCGTGTCCAATTGGTTAAGTATATTCAAGCGGTTCATGACTTAACCCTATCAAATCATCGTGTCCAATTGGTTAAGTATATTCAAGCGGTTCATGACTTAACCCTATCAAATCATCATGTTAAATTGGTTAAGTATATTGACTTAGCCCACCTACTTATCAGGTTGTGACGGTTAAGTGTTACCCTCTGTTGTTACTTAACCTTACCACGCATCAGGTTATATCGGTTGGGTGTTATCAACCTATTCAAGTTAGCCCAACCCATCCGCTAGTCATGTCATAACGGTTAAGTGTCATTAGCCTAGCCTCGTTACTTAACCCACCCATTCATATCATATTGGTTGAGCCTACATTTATAAGTTTTACATGTTCTTAACTCATACCGGTTAGGTCCACATTTACATGTCAAATTTCCATGTCATCCCACCTAACCCTCTAACCATACCCACGTCTTATTATGGTTAGTATTCCTTAATTCATTCATTATGACGAACGAATCATGACCTCTCACATTAGACCGTGCATTTTGTGGCCACTGGATTTGCCGGGCGGTTCCGGGCAGATTTACACCACAAACTGGGTCTAACCTCGTGTCATAAACCGTTACATCTACAATTTGGCCTTCGACCTCTCACATTAGACTGGCACTTTGTGGCTACTGGATTTGCCGGGCGGTTCCGAGCAAATTTACACCACAAACTGAGTCTAACCTCGTGTCAAAGGTTCATTAATGGTCGTATTCCACCCAAAAATCCAATATCAGTTCATGTGTTTAACATATAGAAATGTTCATGATTTACGTTTTTGCCCCAAAACGTGTTCCCAAATTATTATCATAATTCACTATAAGGTTATGCCAAGTTATAGCCTTTTATTTACAATACATGCCAAATACCCAAAACCCAACTTAGGCGCGTTCATATTAAACCTCTACTAAGTCATAAATTATCATATATGTTTCAACTCCAAATTTTACATAATTAACACATGCCCAAGTTCTAGATTACATATAAATTTTACATATGCCCAATTCCTACCAAATTTACATATGTTCAATCAATGCCGTTTTACATGTATGCCAACTTTATGCCAATTTACACATATACCAAGTTTCATGCCGCTTTACATATGTCAAGATTCATGATTTACATGTTTACAAAGCTATGCCCAATTTACATAGATCAAGTTTTATCCCCAAAATTACATGTATACTACGTTTACACCAATTTACTCACAACAAGTTCTAGCCAAATTACATATATCAAGATCCATGCCAAATTATATATGTCAATCCCCATTCTTGCAATTACCATTATAATGACAATACCCAAATATCAAGTTTCATGTTAATGGTAAATTATCCCCAAACATCCAATTTTCATATTATGCCTTCGATTCCACCAAACACATATATTACACTAGGCAATATTCCAATATTTCCCCCGTATACCCTCGCACGCATATCGTAGTTTAGGCCTAGGTCCGAAATTGACCTAGGTTCATCAAAAGAAAATAAATAGGGGAAGGTAAAATTTTGCATAAAAATAAGATCAGAGAGAAAAACATCATCACAGGCATGAAGATTACAACTTGGTAATGAATCAAGAAAATTGATTTACAACAGGCTGAATAGATCATAAACTAGACATGGGAATAAAGATAGACGGGTCTCAAAACTCAATATCCAAGAAGCAACAGAAATAGATCGATAAACATACTTAAATCCAATTTCACTTCATCACATGCCCATATTATATCTAAATATTTTAATCTGAAAATAACTAGAACTTACAGAGCATGGCTAGTGAATTAGGAACTGAAATTGTCATAGAACGTTGTAGTAGTGTTGATTTATTGTCTTGAATCATTGTACAAGCTTTAATCTTCGAATTGGATTGAGTTTGAATGCTTGTTCTTTAATTTGGGGGCGGAGACCATGGTACAAGAGGTACTTTAGCAGCATAATGGTGTAAGAACGATTTGATATGAATTAGGTTAGGTCTAAGGGTGTTTTTATAGGTGTAGCAACTAGTTTAGGCTCTTAGATTAACCCTAGAATCAATCCGGACCATCAAAACACGTCTCAGGCTTCAAAAATGAGTTCTGGGTCAAACCAGGCCGACCAGGTCGACCTGTAAGGTGGGGGGGTCGACACTATGGTCGAACTGGGGGGTAGGTCGACCCTATGGTCGACCTGGTAGGGGGGGTAGGTCGACCCTATGGTCGACCCACTGGCCCAGTGCTGCCTGAAAACTGCTGAAATTTGTACAGGCCATAACTTCTTCATCCGGACTCCGATTTTCAAAAACTCGGACTCTATTTCATGTAAAATTTCGAGGCGAACGCAATGGCGTAACCCGTTTCCCCTGATTCTGAATTTAAAATTTAATTCTGCCTTGATTTCTTGTTTTAACATGTTATAAAAATACGGGTTGTTACAGACCAGCTTCCCAATTTTTGACTTGCAATTCTAAGTTATTCATAGAAGAATCTCTAGAATAATATGAATACAGTTCTCCGATTTCCCAACGTTGATGAAGTAATCAAGAGTTGAAGAATTCAAAGCATTCCCTGTTCTAAACACAACATGCTATGGAGGGCAAAGTGTTGACCAGCCTTTTGGCAAGGCTGTCAAGATGCATTGACATCAAGGATCTCAGTAGAATCACATGAAGGATCATATAAGTTGATCAAGGAACTAGTCAACCAAGGAAGTCAATGTCAAGACCGTTTTTAGATCGCCTTTGTTCGCCTTGATGAATGATCAGATCGATTGGTACATGGCTCGACCCAAACCTAGAACCCAAGCTGAGTACAGAAGTCCAGTATGCCCGCTAGTTGGGTAGAATGACCTTTGGTTTGACCGAGTCAGGCTGAACTTATTCCGGCATAAGATATTTTCCTGAAGACTTGCTCCTACTCCTATGACCACTTCCATCCACCCTCGAATATTAGATCGATTGCTACTTGTCACTACGTGCGTAAATCATTCCTTTCTATGTACGAAGAATGTTTCCCCATGTTTTCCTTTAATCTTGGAATGAACAACACGTGTCCCAGTCGATTTGGGTACTATAGCATATATAAACATACCTTCTGGACTCAAAAGAAGGGACTTTTGGCCAATCTCTTATCACTTAATTATTGTGACCACTTTTTGCAACAGAATAATCCATAAATAAGAGATTATAAATTGGACATAGGCTCGTTAACACCGAACCAATATAAATTTGTGTGTGATTGCATCTTTCTTCAATTTTCCATTTGTTTATCTATATTTTTATTCTCTACATTTCCATCTCTTGGGTGTTGTACCATTTTTGGTGTCAACACAAATAATATTCAAACAAGCCCAATAAACACAACCCAAAGCTTATGGACCAATATGCTATATACCAGTCCATAAATCGAAGAAAAAATAGACGTTGAAATACATACAAATATGTTGCCAAATAATGCACGTTTTTGTAGTATAAATCAAGGATTTTAAGCAAACGAAATCAGATTTCAATGAAACAAAAATTTCTAAACAATTGGATTTAATATTGATTAATAATAAAAACATGATTTTGAATTTTTAAAACTTTTAAGTCTTAGCTCAAATTTAAATTATTAACCAAAATGATCAATTTTAATAGTTTTGAAAAACAAATTATACAACAATGCAAGTTTAATATTTAAATTAAAAAATTTAAGAATTAATTTAAATTCAAATTATAATTTGATTTAGTTTGTCCAACAAATAATATTTGAAATAATTTGAGTTTTAAATACTAAAACCAAAAATTAAATTAAATCGTAAAAAAATCACTTAAAAATTCAGGTTGTAACAACCTCCTCCATTCAAATCTTTTCGTCCTAAAAAAGGAACGAGACAGAGAAATAGTTATTAAGTAATTTAATATATTTAAATCAAATGGTTTACATCTATCTTCTTACTCATATATATTTTGAAATGTGTATTTAAATCAAAGTTAAGACATTTTCAAACATATTTCAAAATAGTTAAGTACTTACTCGACGTCTCGACTGACACAATATATCCATCTCACTTTCAAAATCCAAAAATAAACATTGGTGATATTGCAACCATCACCAGAATTATTTCTAAGTGACTAGAGTGTGATTTTATATGTATCTAATACACTCAGGATTTAGTACATACGTTAATTAGGCATATGTTCAAAATCTCCAAATACTCGATAGTCCAATCTTAACGTCAAAGAAAATACTCGAAACCTTTTTCTCTTAAAATAGAAAAGATACAAAACTTTCCAAATGTATGTACTATAAATAACATATTTCAAGTCATTTATTTATAATTTTTTTAACTTCTATCATTTATTAAATATAATCAATCTTAGAGTTTTCAATGTGAATCATATAATTTTTTAACTCGTTCCAAAATAATTAACTCGTATTAACCCTATGTTAAAACCAATTCATTCTTATCGAATTCAATCTTATTTCCATGTCGAAGTTCACATCAAGGTTCCATCTTACTTTAGTTTTTGATTTCATCATTAGCTAAAATACCAACTAAGTTCAAATCTATATCATAAATAATTTGGTTTATACTTAATTCCATTTTATTAAAACAAATTCACAACAATATTATTTCTGGTAGCCTCAGTATAAGAAAGTTTTAAACTATTCCAATCATACCACATCAAACCCCCTTTTTAAATGCCTAGGCTTATACTAAAATAAGTTCATAAGTTTTACAATTTTTCATAAGCTATAGTTGACTTAAATTCATACTTACAAAGTCCAAATAATCCTTACTACTTTAATATATGTTGTCAACATTCTTTCATAAATAATGTATACGTTAACACAAAGCAATATTTTTTCATTTTATAACATTCTTAAAATCATACTTATATTCTTATTACATCTACTTTAATTAAATCAATGTTTTCACTTATTAAAGTTTAACATTCAAGATACCATGTTCAAGAAGTATAACTAATATTCCATATCATGAATCATATATTTCCCTTTCTACAAATCAATTCATATGAATTCAACAACTACTTTTACTTACCATAAATGAGCTTATAAATTTAAAAATACAACTTTAAATTATTTCATAATCTCAATTATTCCAATTAATGGTGTAAATAAATATTTTTCCCTACTTATTAACACATTAGGTTTCCATAAACTCTTAATATGAGTTATATTCAAATCACTTTAATTATCTATCAAGTTAGGTCAAAACAAGTTTTAAACCTTAACCGAAGGCTAAATACTGAAGAACCTATCAAACGGGTATCTATAAAGGATGGATACCCTAATTAGATCAAATCAAAGAACATTTAAGATTTTGGAAACCATCTATCATAAATTTTCACAGATAGATTTTGAACAAGGATCAATATTTAGATTTAGGAAATCCTAACCGAAGAGAGACCTATCAAATAACTGGATCTAAAAGAAAGAACTCCTAGAAAAAGATAAATTTTTAAAACAAATGTTTATGTTAAAATACTTTTAAATTATTTAAACCATTTTCAAAACTCTTTATATTTTTCAATGTATGCTCAAGAATGATTTTGAAAATGATTCATTCTCATTATTGGACATCGCTACCCCATCTCTAATGAATTTTAAACCCCATAATCTGAGGTTTTTATTAAAACAAAGCTCCGATACTACATGTAACGACCTTCTTTTTCTTATCATTTAAGTCAGTAAATAAATTAACTCAAATCATTCCAAAAAGTAGATTGTTTTAACTGTGGGGTTTAAAAACAAATCACAGACACATAATAGCATAATATCTTGCAGCGGAATAAATAAAATACAATAGTAGTTCATGAAGCTACTAAATAAAATTCAAAACTTATACAAAATATCAGAGTTATAGAATTGAATACAAAGAAGTCTAAATAAAAGAATTTATAATATAAAGAAGAAATAAACAGAACCAATAGATAGAGATGATGTCTTCAACAGTCTCCAGCTTTAAAAGGTGAAATCTCAATACTGCAATACTCGATCTGATCTGAGCAATAATGCAAAATAAAACAACTCGGATCAGGACTAACATTTTTATATAAGTGAATCAACTCAAAAGAAATATTCAGTGAATGCATCAGTAACTTAAAGGAAGTTTGGGATTTCCATCCTCTAACATTAAAATAGATATTGTATATTACAATACGCTACTATAATAGTGTCTATGGTTAAATATACTATTGAAAATAGCATAAGTGGGATTACATTTTTACCCTTACACTGTTTACAAGCATTGTAGTTTATACAGTATTTATAAACCCATCGTAAAATGGTGGCATCAGGGAGCACTCCATAGGTACAACACCAATCAAAATCGCTCAATCAGGATAATATGACAATGCACACGAGGGGTACCCACAGTAGGATTCTATCAGATTGCGGATTTAGGATGATGGTAATGCATAGTCGTAACTACCACCCAACTCAAACAACACTCCTATAATAGAGGGTGGCCACCAAACAATCACAAAGTAATAGATATAGTATCGAAGAAGCATGTCTGAAGGTCAAGGATATCCATCATCGTTTTCTTACTTCATTCCAGTAGCGTTCGCTAAACTAACCTACTTCATTTTGGATTCTCTACCACGTGCACAGTTGTTAAAGTGGTATCGGTATTGACAGAGAGTAGTTAATACCGACTCTAGTCTCTTTAACAACAAAACATTTATTTTACACTATGGTCATTTATATTTGAAGTCATATTTTAAAATATCATAAGTCAATTAACTCCAAATATTAGTTCAATATTCAAACAATGAAGTTCAAATGTTCAACCAAATCATTATTTGATTTACATCCAAGTTCAAGAATTCATATCTACAAATGATTCATTAACAAGAACTTTATTTGATTTCAAATATTTATATAATAGTTATTGTTATTCAAAATTTTCGTATTAAACACTTCAGATCTAATAGCTTGGATTGGAAATAGACCTTTATTTAAAATGGTTAATATAATATAAATAGTTAAATTTAAAATAAATATATTTACATAAAACAATTTTATTAAAACCATTATAAATATATGTAGTAGTTAAATACTTAAACAAAATAATTGAAGTTTAAAATAATTATAAGATGTTTAATAGTTAAGTTAAATATAAATAGTTATAAAATAATAATTATATAAAATAATCTAAATTAGTTTTCTATAAAACAATACTAGTTTACAAATATATTTTTAAATACTAATCCAACGAACCATATATCCATATGTTAAAGTTCAACTTATAATCAATTCAGTTTTCTAAAACTGCTCTTCAAATTAATTCCAACTTAATCGTATATTCTAATTCCAATAAATTTCAATCAATGTTCAAGTTGAATTTAGATTTAATTACTTTTATAAAATTCTTAAAATTTCAAATTTACTTTAAAACTCATTTTAAAAATTCCAAGCTAATTAAATCTAAATTTCCATGTTTACTTGGTTCTAAAAATTAAACTTCAAGTATACTTAGATTTAAAACATTTACTTAACAAATTATTATCAAATCAACTTATTAAGCTTCATTATCCTAACAAATCTTCATAAAAACCCATTTCATCATTTTCTAAATCACATCTTAAATCAATTTAGCTTTATTTTGAAATTTCATTTCAATCAATTCATTAAGTTACTGTAACAGCCCGCATTTTACATATCGAAAGATCGTAAAATATTTTTATTTTATTCCCTGAGGGATGGATCATTCTCATCTTTTAGTATGTTGTTTATGGGGATGTAAGACATGTCCATAATTTTTACCAATTTTATTTGTGACCATTTTGCCCTTATCACTCTTGTACGAGGCATAACTTTTGACTCAAATCGAATCAGAGGATGGGACCTGTGCCATTGGAAAGGAACCGATGATTACCTTTCCGTAGAGTGGTTACATTAAAGATTTAGCTCAGCGATTTGGGAGGAATCGCTGTTTTAAGGTTTAATGGTTGGTTGTTCAGGTTTTGGAGCCTTAGTGGGCTGAGTTGGGAAGGCCCTTTAGTGGGCTGGTGGGATCCTATAAATAGGGGTGAGAGAGGAGGGGAAAAGTTTACTTTCTCATTCTCTCGTTTGGAGGCACTGATCTCCTACTTCCTCTAACACCTTTCCACCAGTAAAAATCCAAATCCAAGGAGGGAAATCATATATCTACACCATTGGAGGCTAGATCTACATCAATCAAAGCAACAATTCATCGGATCAAGGTGTTTGGTGCGAGGTGCTTGCTGTCTGGATTCTTATTTCTACCATTTTAGCTTGTTTTGGAGAATCGGTGAGTGGACTACATCTCTCACATGGATTCTATGAAGTGTACGAGTAGTAGATCCTGTTTTTCATCAAATTCAAGTGTTTTTTCTTATATCTAAGCATTGGTAAGTTCATTTTCATATAGATCGCCCTAGGATCTGATTTAGCAAGTTTAGATTGGTAATTTCTATGGTATTTCATACGAATATGCAAGTTAGATCCATGTTTTTTGTTTATATGCATATTTGTGGTGATTTGGGTGAATTTGACATTATCCTTGATAGAATTGTCATATTGATGATATTGTTGATTTCATAAAATGCTTGTAATCCTTTTGGATCAATTGGATGAGTTAGTTTCGTCGTATTTATCGTTTGGCGAAGTTTTGGTCGAAATCGGAATTGAATTGCAATATACAGGTTTTGGGTCGGCCATGAGTTGGATCGACCATGAGTTGGATCGACCATAAGTTGGGTCGGCATAATCAGAAAAAGTAGGTCCACCTAGTCAGAAAAAGTAGGTCGGCCTAGTCATTCAGAAGTGGGTCGGCTTAGTCAAAAGAAGTTGGGTCGGACCAAAGTTGGGTCGAACCAAAGTTGGGTCAGACCAAAGTTGCATTGGACTAAAGTTGGGTCGGACCAAAGTTGGGTCGAACCAAAGTTGGGTGGGACTAAAGTTGGGTCGGACTAAAGTTGGGTCGACCTATTCTGGTCAGCCATTTCTGCCATTTCTGGGCGCCTATTTCTGGTCGGACATTTCCGATGATGTTGTGACTCAAACTGAATTCAATTGGGAAGTTTGGAAGTCTTGAAAAGTGTTTGTTGTTCGTTGTATGCAACAAATGGGGAGACAACTCAAGGATGTATTGAGTTCACAAGAAGTGATAGATCTAAAGTGTTCTGAGCTAATTTAGTCATAATTGATAACGACTAGAGAGACGAAGGCCAAGGAATCATTGTTGTCGTAGGTTTTAGCGGATTCAAAGTAGAGGTACAATTAAAGACCAATTGTAGGCTGAGTGCCTTGGGCGTCGTGTATGGCCTAGACACGTGTTGAGTATAGCATGTGGATTTTTGCTAGAACCGGGGCATCGTGTGTGGTCCTTGACATTTAACGGCAAATTGTTAACCAATCATACAATAATGAGGGTTCTAAAGCAAGGTTACCGGTGATAACCAGAGTCATTCATGGACATTTGAATGCATTATGTGATCATGATTGAGTTGCTTTTCCATATATGAATGGATGCTTTAATTGTCGCGATTGAAATGTTATTCCTTTGGGTGTATGGATTGTAAAGGCTATCACTGTCATGTAATGGGGAAGGAAATTGAGAGGTCTTCTCTGGAGCTGGGTAGATTAGTTGATTATTTACCCATTCTCATATACTTTATTGATGAAGTTTGTTAGTTGTTTTATCGCTCACTAAGGAAGTTGTCTGACTCAAGGTTTTATGTTTCTTCTTATTACCTTAGGTAGTTCATCCAGTTGTGGATGGGCATACTGAGTAACAGGTGGATGGTATTCCTTTAGTGAGGATGACGATGTTGATCGATGGCGAGCAGGAGGCTCACGTACCAGTTTTATTACTATCTAGTATTCTTTTCCGCTGTTTTCTATTTCTATGAGTGTTGTAGTGAGGCAAATTGTACAAACACTATTGTTGTTATCCACGTGTATGGGAAATACTTTCTGGTTGTCATGAAAGTTTAGTGCTTCAGCTTCACTATTACTAACTGTTGTATATGTTTTATTATATTTTATCCTTGCGCTGTGAGATTACGATAGGTTTCACTTATATACCATACCTTGGTGATCGTCCATAGTTGCCTAGCACATCCTTCAGCGCATTATTTCTCTTGTATAGTGCGGGGGCTGTGGGCGATCGTCACATTTGGTATCAGAGCTCTGGTCAACGATTGTGGCCAAAGTTCTAAGACGTAATTACGTATGAGAGACGTATTTGTAGATTTCAGTTGGATGCTTACTATATATATTAACATATATAGTAGTAGCGTTAGTACTTCCTTTAGCAGTTTTTCTTGAAAGTGGCTAATCATTCTAGTTTGCAGATTTAGAATGAGTCGACGCTATACGAGACATTCTGCTAGGGAAGAAACTGTGTCTGGAGGGGGTAATGGCGCGACACCTTATTACCCAACCATGTTTGAAGCCATGATGGAAGCATGTCTTCGAAAGAACCCCGCTCCAGTGGCAGCTACGGTTGAGGTAGGAGTTCCAGTGCCTATAGCTGTTGAATTTGCAAAGTTATGCAAAGACTTTACATCATTGGGAGGGAAACAGTTTAAGGTCAGTTGAAGAGGTTCAAAGGTGGATGGATACTTGTGTCCTAATCTTCAAGGACATGGGTATTGATGATGCAACAAAGAGGAAACTTGCATCAAGGCAGTTAGTGGACAAACCAATGGACTGGTGGAACTCTGTCACACTTGAGACCCCTGAAGAGGATATTTCATGGGGGCTATTCCAAGCTAAGTTTGAAGAAAAATTTATCTCCACCGTGTAGAAGTCTATTCTGTTTATGAGATTCATGGAGCTTAAACAGAATGGTCGTCCAGTTCTTGACTATATTTCTTACTTCGAGACCTTGTCAAATTATGCTCGTTGATATGTAGGTAATCCTTATCAAAAGAACAAGAAGTTTGTCTTGGGATTTGTGATAGACCATTGATCATGACTAGTCCAGTTTGTGCATGTTGTGCCATGGTCTAGTGTTGTTGAGTCATGGTTTCTGTTTTGTGTGTGATTGCTTTTTTCTTAACTTCACTGGGTTTAGGATCATCTTGGGCATGGATTGGCTCAAGAGGTATGCGGCAAGGGTGAATTGCGAGAAGCTAGAGGTGAGAGTCAGGGATGCGGATGGGCGAAAGGTGTTGATAAAGTGTAAGCGCGAAAAGGGTGTCTTCGTTAGCTATCTATATTCGCTTGTGATTCCACAAGAAGACTTGTCATCTGTGCTGATCGCTAAGGAGTATAAAAATGTCTTTGACGAGGTCAAAGGGTTGCCGCCGCATCGTGAGATTGAGTTTAGAATCGATTTGGTTGAGGGTGCTAGACCAATAGTTATGCATCTTAGGCGGATGGCGCCTAAGGAACGACGAGAGTTAGAGGTGCAGGTTCGTGACCTTTTGGGAAAAGGATTCACTGGGAGAAGCGTTTCCGAATGGGGTGCACCAGTGGTGTTTGCAACCAAGGCGGATGGCTCGTTAAGATTGTGTGTGGATTATCGTGAGATGAATAAGGTGACTAGGAAGAAAAAGTATTTGTTGCTAAGGATAGATGACTTGTTCGATCAGCTTCACGAAGCCAAAGTGTTTTTTTAGATGGATTTGGCAATGGGATTTCGCCAGTTGAGGGTAGCAAAGGATAATGTTCCGAAGACTGCTTTTAGGACACCATCCCGTTTCTTCGAATGGTTGGTAATGCCATTTGGGTTAACTAATGCGCCAGCGAATTTCGTGGACCTTATGAATAGAGTGTTCAGAGATCAGTTGAATAAGTTTATGCTTGTGTTCGTGGATGATATTCTGATTTACTCCAGGAACGAGGAAGAACACAAGACACACTTAAGAGTTATGTTAGAGATCTTATGAAAGCATCAGCTGAAAGCAAAGTTCTCAAAGTGTCACTTCTGGAAGGATGAACTGAGATTCTTAGGCCATGTAGTTTTTGGAAATGGGATAGTGGTTCACCCCGCTAAAGTGGAAGCAATCCAGGACTGGGATAGACCTAAGAATGTGACGGATGTTCGGAGTTTCCTTGGGTTGGCAGGATATTACCGACGGTTTATCAAGGATTTCTCCAAGATAGCTGCACCATTGACAGGATTGACCAAGAAGAACCAAGCGTTCACATGGGATGTAAAGTGTGAGCAATCGTTCGGTATCCTGAAGGAGAGATAGATGAGTGCCCCTGTGTTGACCATTCTAAGTGGAAATGAAGAGACGGTGGTATACACTGATGCATGTGGTACTGGACTTGGAGCAATGCTAATGCAGAAGGATAAGGTTGTGGCCTACGCGAGTCGACAGCTGAAGCCACATGAAAGGAATTGTCCAACTCATGATTTGGAGTTGACGACAATTGTGATTGCTCTAAAGATGTGGAGACATTACCTATTGGGAGTTCGATTCGAGATGTTTATGGATCACAAGTCGTTGAAGTATCTTTTCTCCCAAAGGGATTTGAATCTTCGACAGCAACGATGGTTGGAGTTTCTAGCATCATATGATTTTGGTATAGCCTATACTCCAAGCGAAAGGTAATGCAGTTACAAATGTGTTGAGCCGAAGACACGCAAGTTTCGGAGCGATGTTTTTGGAATGGAAGAGTCTTGAGTATTTGGCAAGATTCGATTTCAGGCCAAGGTGTGAGTTGGAACCTGAAATGTTGGCAAGCTTGTCGATAAGACCTACTATTATCGAAAGGATTGGCGAGAGCCAAAAGAAAGATGCAAAGCTTGTCGAGTTTATCCAGGGATTGGAACCAGAGGATAAAGAGTTCGAAATAAATTGAGAAGGTTGGTTTCGGAAGCAAGGGCGATTAGTTATTCCTGATATCGACAGATTGAGAGATGAGGTTATGAGGGAATGTCATCACTCGAAGTTGACGATTCATCGTGGTGGTAATAAGATGTATCAGGACATGAAGCGAGTTTACTACTGGGAGGGAATGAAGTGAGATATTGGAATGTTCATTTCAAAGTATATGAACTGTCAGTGGTGAAAGCTGAACAGAAGAAGCTGAGTGGGTTGCTTCAGCCATTGGAAGTTCCTACATGGAAGTGGGAGCTAGTATCGATGGATTTTATCGATGGACTACCTAGAACCAAGCCAGGAAATGGGTCGGTTTAACTTTTGGGTCAGGTGGGTCCATACCTGGTCGGTTGGTTGTGACCGGGTCGGTCAGGTCGAAGTTCATGTTTTGTTGAGGAAGCAAGTGGGTCGGTCGGTTGGGTTTTCAGGCCGATCGGTCAAGTTGGAGGATTTTTTAGCAGCGCTTCTAAACGCTGTGGTGGGAGGCTTAAGTGCTATGGTTTGATTGGACCATTTTCAACAGTTGAGCAAATTGGAAAGCTCGCATATAGATTAGAGTTACTCGAGAAGATGTCGTATGTGCATAACGCTTTTCGTGTACCGTTCCTGCGAAATATTCGCATGGTCCAGATGTGGTAGTACCTCCGAAGTAGTACGTCGACCTTATAATTGAGTTCGTAGTTATGAAATCTCGTAAGCCGCTTCGTTTTATGGCGAATGACACGAAACAACTTAGGGAAAAGACGTTTAATTTAGTTAAGGTATAATGGAGTGGGGATGGCGATGATGTTACGTAGTAGACGGGGGAGAGTATAAAGACGACCCATTTGAAACTCTTCTTCTGTATGACCTATTGAAATCACACCATCATTATTACTTGTTGATTTTGTTGATATATTTGTTGTTGTTTGGTAGAATTCCATGTGCTAGGATAAGGCTATAGATGCATGGCTTGATGGTGACTAGTTTGGATGATAGAATTGGCTTCTCACGAACGATAGGCATGCAGAATTGTCGTGATTGCTTTTGTTTGCTTAAAATTTTAGGGGCGAAATTCTTAAGGGGGGAGAATGTAACAACCCGCATTTTACATATCGGAAGATCGTAAATATTTTTATTTTATTCCCTGAGGGTTGCATCATTCTCATCTTTTAGTATGTTGTTTATGGGGATGTAAGACATGTCTATAATTTTTACCAATTTTGTTTGTGACCATTTTGCCCATGTTAGTCTTGTACATGGCATAACTTTTGACTTAGGTAGAATTAGAGGATGAGACTAATGCCATTGGAAAGGAATTGATGATTGCCTTCCGTAGAGTGGTTACATTAAAGATTTGGCTCATCGGCTTGGGAGGAATCGCTGTTTTAAGATTAACGGTTGGTTGTTCAAGTTTTGGAGCCTTAGTGGGCTGAGTTGGGAAGGCCCATTAGCGGGCTAGTAGAATCCTATAAATAGGGGGTGAGAGAGGAGGGAAAAGTTTACTTTCCCATTCTCTCATTTGGAGGCATTGATCTCCTTCTTCCTCTAACACATTTCCACTATTAAAAATCCAAATCCAAGGAGGGAAATCATATATCTACACCATTGGAGGCTAGATCTACATCAATCAAAGCAAGGATTCAACAGATCAAGGTGTTTGGTGCGAGGTGCTTGCTGTCCGGATTCTTATTTCTACCATTTTAGCTTGTTTTGGAGAATCAGTGAGTGGATTACACCTCTCACATGGATTCAATGAAGTGTATGAGTACTAGATCATTTTTTCATCAAATTCAAGTGTTTTTCCTTAGATCTATGCACTGGTAAGTTCATTTAGATATAGATCACCCTACGATCTGATTTAGCAAGTTTAGATAGGTAATTTCTATGGTATCTCATACGAATGTGCAAGTTAGATCCATGGTTTTTGTTCGTATACATATTTGTGGTGCTTTTGGTGAATTTGACATTATCCTTGATAGAATTATGATATTGTTGATTTCATAACATGCTTGTAATCCTTTTGGATGATTTGGATGAGTTAGTTTCATCGGATTTATCGTTTAGTGAAGTATTGGTCGAAATCGGAGTTGAATTGCTATATACAGGTCTTGGGTCGGCCATGAGTTGGATCGGCCATGAGTTGGGTCGGCCTAATCAGAAAAAGCGGGTCGGCCTAGTCAGAAAAAGTGGGTTGGCCTAGCCATCCAGAGGTAGGTCGGCCTAGTTAGAAGAAGTTGGGTCGGACCAAAGTTGGGTCGGACCAAAGTTGGGTCGGACTAAACTTGGGTCGGGCTAAAGTTGGGTCAGACTAAAGTTGGGTCGGCCAATTCTGGGCGGCTATTTCTGGTCGGACATTTCCGGTGATGATGTGACTTCAAAGTGAATTCAGTTGAGAAGTTTGGATGTGTTGTAAAGTGTTTGTTGTTCGTTGTATGCAACAAATGGGGTGAAAACTCAAGGATGTATTGAGTTTGTGAGAAGTGATAGCTCTAATGTGTTCTGAGATAATTAATAGTCGTAATTGATAACAACTAGAGAGAAGAAGGCCGAGGAATTATCATTGTCGTAGTTTCTAGCGAACTCAAAGCATAGGTAAATTGAAGACCAATTGTAGGTCGAGTGCCTTGGGCGTCGTGCATGGCCTAGACACGTGTTGAGTATAGCGTGTAGCACGTGTTAACTATAGCGTGTGGAGTTTTGCTAGAACTGGGACGTCGTGTGTGGTCCTTGACAATTGTTGTCAAATTGTTAGCCAGTCATACGATAATGAGGGTTCTAAAGCAAGGTTAGCGGTGATAGCCAGAGTCAGTCATGGATGTTTGAATGCATGTTGTAATCATGATTGAGTTGCTTTGCCATATACGAATGGATGCTTTAATTGTCGTGACTGAATTGTTATTCCATTTGGTGTATGGATTGTAAAGGCTATCACTATCATGTAATGGTAAAGGAAATTGAGAGTTCTTCTCTGGAGCAGGGAAGATCAGTTGATTATTTACCCATTCTCATATACTTTATTGATGAAGTTTGTTAGCTGTTTTATCGCTTACTAAGACTATTGTCTGACTCAAGGTTATATGTTTCTTCTTATTACCTTGGGCTGTTCATCCGGTTGTGGATGGGCATACTAAGTAACATGTGGCAGGTATTGCTTTAGTGAGGACGACGATGCTGATCGATGGCGAGCAGGAGGCTCACCTACCAGTTTTATTACTATCTAGTATTTGTTTCCATTGTTTGCTATTTCTCTGAGTGTTGTAGTGAGGCAAATTGTACAAACACTATTGTTGTTATCCACGTTTATGGGAAATACTTTCTAGTTGTCATGAAAGTTTAGTGTTTCAGCTTCACTATTACTACCTGTTGTATATGTCCTATTATATTTTATCCTTGCACTGTGAGATTACGATAGATTTCACTTATATACCATACATTGATGATCGTCCGTAGCTACCTGGCACACCCTTCATCGCATTATTTCTCTTATATAGTGCGGGGGCTGTGGGTGGTCGTCACAGTTACAATTTAATTCCAAAGCACTATTTTACACCTTTCTTACTTTCAAATTTTAAAGAAAAATCTATATTTATATAAAATCTATGTATATTAAATTTTAAAATTTAAATAATATTAAACTATAATAAAAGCTTTATTAAATTACTTATAAAATAATTTAAATTCTAAAAATATTATAACCAAAATATATTTAAATAGCTTTGCTAAATCAAAAAAATTAAACTTGGATAAATATTTTCAAAATAGATCGACGGTGTCCGTATATAATTTTCTACTTAGGATAAGTGATACTAATATATATCATTTCAATCCGAAATTTAAATTTCGGATCCCGGGTATATATCGTTTCAACCTACATCTCAAACCGATAGAATTCATTATCTAAATTTATATAGTGATTCGGGTATGTATCATTTCAACCCATAGGAAACTTGCAATAGAGAAAAATTAAATAAACAATATAATAAGCTCAACAAGTCAAACAAATACATGACATAATACGTGTCAAATGTTAACATCCATATCACTTATATCAATTGTGTCATAAATGTATGTCATCTGTATACAACATATAATTCTTTTTTTGAAAACAATCTTGTACATTCCATAGCATTTCAAATGCACTGAATTTCACTTTTTATAAAAATGTAAGTCAAGTGTGAGATAAACTCACTTTCTGTGGCATTGAACAATGACGGCAAGCGAAAGGACACAAAATGGGACGACAACATTCAAGCACAATTCAGAGTTGATTCAAGCTCGATAACCTCAATATTTTAGTTTTATAAGAGGAGGAGGAACTTCTAGGCAAAACCACATGGCAATTGGATTTTTGGAACGATTTTTTAAAATTTTTTCATTAAAATAATCTCAACACATACCAAAAAGAAACACATCACTAACCCAACCCACACCACATAGCAAAACAATATAGCACAACCTTTTCATAATTTTTTTTACAAGATAAAAACTTAACGCAACACAACACTGCAAATTTAATATATGTATATATATATATATATACACATATATAACACAACACACACTAAAAACACAGCGCTCTAAAACACATGCCACACTACTCACGCATGCACTAGGTCGGAGATGGTCTGGAATCAGTGATCAACAGAAGGTTAGTCTGGAGTCCAGGGCCCAGCCTTTGGATCGGTGTGAGCTGAGGGCTGGGTTTAGGTTCCAGGCTTTAACAGGTGTAGAGAGTTTTGGGGAGTAAAGCGGTCATGATGGCTTTGAATGGAGGACTCGGTGAAGGTTTCCAGATAGGGCGAGGCACACTAGAGGCTAGATGGACCAACGTCGGAGGGAGGTTGGTAATAGGATGGAGCAGGGTTCAAAGTCGGGTAGGGATAAAGATGGGAAAAAGGAACAATGAAGATGCTCTTTCATGAAGTAAAGTAGGAAGACAAATAAAATAATATAAAGTAGCAGGCATTGTGAATGAAGAAGGTACTCCGCTTTGGAAATTTAAAATAGAACGTAGGCTTTTGAGAAAAAGAAACGAAGGGGTTAGAACTTGAAAACGCATCGGTTTGGAAAAATAGAAAGAAGGAATGAAGGGTTTCGTAAATGAAAAGAGAATGAACATATTTGGCAAATCAAAAAGTGAATGATTTCAAATTTTTACAACTTTTAAGTCCAAGCTCAAATTTAAATTATTAACCAAATTGATCGACATTGACATATACTAAAAACTTACATTTTAACAGTTTTGAAAAGTAAATTATACAACAATACAAGTTGTTAACGTTATTTTCGTCAACACCGAAATACAGGGTATGGTTTTGGACATACGGGAACCTAGGAATTATCTAGTTCCTTCAAGTTTGACTTGATTCGTCATTTCCTAAATATCAAGGTCTCAAGCTTGAAGATTAGTTACTAATCCTTCAAGAAGAGGAGAGTATCACACTTACAAGACTCAAGGACCAACAGTTACCTTGGGACAAGGGATTATAAGCTCGGCACAAGTATGAAGCTTGATGGTTCGTTAAGGTTATTTAAGTATTTATCTCAAAATGGAAGTTTTTGTCATGAAATGGAAATAAGGAAATAAGTGGAAAAAGTGACAAGTGCTCAGCCTCTCTTTTATTGCACACTTGATTGAGTACACATATGATTACAAGTAAAATCTACAAAATGATTTACAAATTAGGGTTTTCTCTCTCAAAAATGGATACAAGATTTTGGAATGAGGAAAAGTCCCCCAACTGACGCCTAGGGTCATATTTATATAGGATTTGGGCCCCTTTGTAGCAATCAGGTGAGAAGCTTAGTTCCTCCCCAGGCCTTTGGTATCGTCCCGGCTTTGTGGTTTCTGGTGTCAGCTTGCTTTGCTTGGTAGTGATCTCATGGCACCGGTAGTCAACTTTGAGAATTAGTCCGCTCTAGTGGCTTCAAGTTCCAATGTCGGCTTAGTATGATGGTATCGACACCAAGTACATTAGTGTGGATAACTTTCTTCTACTACCATGCCGCTACTGGTTTTGTGTTTCTGAGTATTATCTTTATACTTCCTTCTTCATGACCTTGATGTCTTCTTTGGTATCAACATCGATACCAAGCCTATTGGTATCGATAGCACTTTGCTTGCCCCCATATTGGTCTTGTGCTTTCATCTTCACTGTCCAATATCGAAACCAAGCCAACTGCTTGCGCATGTTGTTTTCGATAACTAGCCTTTCTCTAGTATCGGCATCAGGCGGTCTGCATATTGATGTCGGTGCCGTTAGCATGTAAAGTATGTCTTGGTGCTATCTTGATGCTCCCCTTGTTTTCGGTATCGTCTGAGTTCTTTTAAATCCCTTTGCCTTTGGTTTAAGTTCCTCAGGGTTTTGCTATGGTATTGAATCACTACGATACCCCTTTACCTTTTCTCTGATTTTGGTATTGAATTTTGGTAGTAACATTTTCCTCCCTTGCGAAGGTGTATTTTCGACTTTTCAAGTCAATAACTTTGGCTTTTGCTCTATACTATGTTGAAAGTACATGATTTTCCTGCCTTTTGGCCTTCTAGGATTGATCTGGACCATTTGATTTGTAACCGCTTGTACGACCCTGATGAGACGCATTTTTTAATATAAAGACTCTTCTTATTCCTTCTTTATTTTCTTCTCCTACAAGAAATTATACTCAAACAAAATCATCGTTCTTTGAAACCTCATAAGCTTTCCAGAACTAGAGATCTGATCCTTTCTTTGTAAATTTTTATTTATTTTATGAATTGATTTAAGTTAAGATCCAAATATCATTATCTCTCTGAGCACGATTATTAATTCATCCGAGGTTGAATAAACCCTGATTTCTCATTATAATGACATCGAGTAAACAGTAGTTAGCTCAAATAGATATTAATGGTGAATCATCAGAGCTATCACCCATAACCTGATTATCTGAAGTTATATGTTTTCTAAGGTTTAAAATGAAAAATTAGCATGCTGGAAACGAAGGATTTGAAGTATTGTTGTAAGAATAGAATTCCTTTTGAAACAATTGAAATTGAAGCCAATTGCTATTGGTTCCTTCCAATACCAGTCCTCCGATACCAGAGTTTGATGCTTCCTTCGGTATTGTTGGTGATTCTGGTGTCAGTTAGACCTCTACCAAGATGGATATACTCTTGGTTTCGATTTCATTGGTACTCTATCTTAATCTCCTTTGGTATTAGTTAAATATTCGGTATCGACAATTTATTATTTGTTTGTGGTACTGCCGACACTAAGAATTTGATTTATTCATGTTTTCAGTTTCATCGTTTTTCCAATGTTGCTGATACTAAAAACTCAACCTCATTTGGAAAGGGCATAGTATCATGATATTATGTGAGTTTTACCAAAAGTTTGACCCTAGCTCTCGATACCGTTTTTCTTAGTGATGACACACCAAAAATTTAGCCACTTTTAGCATATGCATAGTGCATGACATTATATGATTTCTGTTAAAAATGCAAATCTAGTGACTCATGATATGCTCCGATTTTCTACGAGAAAATTAGATAACCAAGGCCAGTGAGTTCTCATTGGGGTTTTTAAACTTGTAAAAAATCCATACTTATTTTAAACAAATTGTTTATTTTATTCTCTTAACTTTTATTACATCATAGTGCTAATGCATTTTCGTGGAATAATATCACCTGGCAGCATCATGTCTAAAAAGTAAGGTGTTGATAAATCGAATCCAAGTAGTTCTTCTACTCCTCAGCCAAAGAAGGAAATCGTTCCACAACATTCTCTCATCCAGGCCCAAGATGAAATGAATGTGATTCTTGAGAGCTTTGGTATGACTGGGGTTGACGCCATTATTGCTTCTGAAAATGATACCATTCAGAATCCACCAGAAGGGTTCTTTGCATATTATTCTATTCACATTTGGCACAGTGGTTTCTTCCCGTTTCCGTATTTTATGTCTATGTTCTTACAACATTTGCGGCTAGCTCCCATTCAACTGACTCTAAACACATACACCTACCTTCTATGTCTCGAGTTGCTAGCACTTGAGTCGGGCAGTCCTCTCTTAGTGCCCATCTCCTACATCATTTGCTATGATTGTCTATATCTAAAGGAGAAGATTTGTCTATCCAACTCGCGAACCCTATAAGGAAACTGATCAGAGATAACATCAATAAGTTCAAAGATTGGGAAACACAATTTTTCTATATCAGATTCCCCAAGGTATCATAGATGCTTTTGCTACTCTTGGTGAGCTTTCTATTTTTTCTATATGTACCATGTCATTTTCATATTTTGGCCAATCTTTGCTTCTTCTCAGCTTTTACCTCCACGAGGGAAAGTTTGAGTGACGAGGAAGCTCAGGTCATGGATGCAATATATAAGGCTTCCAAAAATTGGGGAAAGCGATCCCTTTTGCTAACTTTAGACAATCTCCAAAAGCATACCCTTCTCCTTCCAGGATAGAAGATTTTGGGGCAGTCATCCCTCCATTTTTCTGGTGCTAAGAATTTAACCTTGGTTTCCGATATGTTTACTTCCTTGACCCTTTTGTTTCCGGGTGCCTCAGGTAAGGTTGCTCTTCTATAGTGATCTCAAAGTCTTATTTCACATTTAAGCTATCTGACCTTACTTTTTTGATGTCATTACATTGATTAGCTTCTAAGGCTTCTGCTGGAGAATCTACCATGGATGCTCTAGCTCGATCTAATGTCACAGCTAAGAGAAGGCTTAAAGCAACTGCTGATGAATCGGCTTCCAAGAGGCATAAGGATGAAACTTCTACCCCTTCCTCTCTTTTCAAGGATATTGATATGTTACCCACTGGGAAGTATACCTCTTATTCTGCTGCCCTTTCTGCTAGCATTGCCCTTAACGTTGGTATCTGACCCTCCGAGAGCTCCGGATTTGATGGAACATGGGCTAAATCCTCTCCCATCTCCTCAACATGATAATCCTCTGAGGCCTTATTCATAGGCCTAAGATTTTGATGAAATCATGAGAAATTCTCTTTCTTCTGATGACATCACAATTTGCTGCCTACCTCATCTTCAGACTTGATGAATTTATGACAAACTCTCGTCAAGCAAAAGCTTTCAGTACATTTTTGTTTCTTCTAATTTTTTTCATCTTTTGTTCTTATATAAACACTGACTTTGATTTATAGTTTTTAGATATCTAAGAAATGGTTCTCCCTTTAATAGGTAACTACTCCGCCCTATTCTAATTTTGCGAAACTTAAAGAAGAAAAGGCTGCCTTGGAGTAAAAAGTCAATGCTATGAAGGGGGAGCATAAGATGAAGTGTGTGGAGCTGAAAACATCTATTGAAAACGCTGAGTTAGACCTCGAAGAGGAGAGAAAATCTAAGAATCATTTGTTTGAATAGGTTTTGGCTCTTGAGTTGTCTAAATGAGAGCTTGAAGATGAAAAAACCAGAATGGTACTGACCATGCCGACTAGGTCCAATGCATTCTCCAATGCCAAATGGATAATTTAGGATGCCAAAAATAGGATCTCTACATTTCTAAATTCCTATTTTCCATAGGCAATGTTGAGATCTTACGAAAGTGCTCTTTTCTTGGCATACTCTGATAACTTTCAAAAGTATATGGAAATTGAATTCCCTTCGATTGATCTTCCTATTGCAGGCAGAGTCATGAACAAAATTGAGCAACTTAAGTAGGGAATTGAAGTCCCTGAGAAAGACACGGTAAAGCCTTAAGAACTTCTATATATTGAGGACCTTCCGGATGATTTTGACCCATATGATGGAGAGGTGGAAGATATTGTTGTCATGATGACTTTGATGGAGGAGACAACAACCCTCCCCTTTTTACTGTTGATACTCGAGGTTCTTAGGAAGCAAATCTTAATCCTTTGAGAGCTCCTATTACTCAAGATCCAGTGAATGCTCCTACTAAGGATAGTGGTTCCTCTGGTAGAAAGGGAAAAGAACAACCTGCTCAGCTCGAAGTCCATGTTTCTTAGGTATGGATTTCACTTTTAAAGTGTTTTCTACCTCCTTGAATTCATGATAATTAATTCCCTATCATCATATATAAACAAAGAAAAACATTGCTTCACACTATATAGAGTAGAGTTATATAAGAACAGTGGGAAATAATTTAGTCCTATGTAGAGCAAGACAAGCTACTGAAAGATTATAATGCTTTATCTCAAAAATATTATGATCTCGATATAAGTGCCTCACAATTAATGCCTTATAAAGAACATGAAGCTGGGCCAAGGCAAAAAGCAGCACGACTCCGAAGAGAAATAATTCTTAAGGAAAACAAGGAGTTGATGATTTTATTTTGGATGTTGATAAAAGATAGAGACATTCTCGTAGACTTCCTGTATACGGTCTATAGTTGATTTGAAACAATATATGTGTCTTTCCTGGGGGAGTTGAGTGGCATTTTACTTCGACGTCTTCGTAGACTATGCTTAGATGAACGTGGAACCGATCTCCATCCCGGGGGCTTGTTGGAACCTATCCCGGGGCTTGTTGCAACCTAATAAGGTTCATTCAATCCCTAGGGACTTACCACCATAAAAGCTTAAGTATAATAAGATCAGATTCATTACTAAGGTACCCAAAAGTCAATTTTGTACGAACAAACTGAATGTCTGTAAAACTAATAAGAATATGAATGTATATTTCTGATGATAACCTCCTTTATTTATGACTTCTAATTTTATCTCATGTTATGGTTATATCACAAAAATGTAGTTTCAACATTCATTTTCTAGATTAAAAAGAGAATTTTAGACGAAATCATCATGTAGACTTAGAAGGGATCATTTTCTAGGGGACCTATGACGAATTTATATGAAGTATCCTCAACTTCCTTTTGACTTTTTAGGTGATGATCGGGAAATAATATTAAAGAGACTTAGAGCCCAACATGCTGAGTTATGTGTAATGTAAACAGTAGGTGTTTTGACAAACAGTGTCAAACTCTGTAATTTTCAGTGCGTGTGTTACCAAAACAGTTTAAAACTCATTTTGATAAATCTAAGAGTTTATGTAGTAAACCTTTCTGAAAAGTATAATGTTATCTGTATCACCCTTTGAAAATAGGATTTGTGTATAATTGTATCTCATTCTGTAAATAGGAAAATCAACCCGAAATCTCATCCTCCCAATTGAGGGATGAATCATTAATAGTTGCAGAGCAAAGGGGTGCTCCGAAAGAGGTTCCCGCTACAACTCAAGGAAGAACAATTTTGCTTCAGAGTTTGACCATTAAGCATTTGAATGGACAAATAACTGTTTTAAAAAGTCAATTGGAAGAAAAGGATAAAACTAGCCTTAAATTAAATAGGCAGATAACGGCCAATCCCTCCATTGATTTTGATGAGGAGATAAGTAGATTGCACCAGTGGATTGTTGGCCTGGAAATTGAATTGGACAATGCAAAAGCAATCAATAAAGCGTAGGAATTTACTTTTAGACACACCCATAACATAGTTGTGTCTAAGTCCTTCAAGGCTATGGCTAAGTCCAAAGCCTCAACCATTGAAAAATACCCCAATTTGATAAAACCTCCACATGGATTGGATAAGTCGGTTGTTTCAAGATGGTACAAAAGGGTCAAAGCCGAAATGAAGATCTTTTATGACACAAAGCATAATGAGGACATACTTCGACGTATTATGTAACACCCCACGTCCGTTAATGTCACTCACAAAGGGAATGCATTAACTTCCATGGAGGATTTAAGTGAATATAGAACAGAAAAATTACAACAAGACAGATAATAAGCAGTACTTGGAAATCTAAAACTTTATTTCAGCGGAAATTAAACATGTTTGTTACATCATAAAACCATAAATCAGAGTCAAGTACAATATCCATCTTGATAAAACAAAATACATAACCCCATTACATAAATAGCCATTAAAGAAGATAACAAGCTGGACTTTACTTCAACGGTCCAAGCTTTCCAAAAGAGAGATAAAGCAATCTAATCAAGCTCCACTAGAGCTGGGCCCACCCTGAGGACCTGGAGGGGAAAAAAAGATAGAAATAGAGGGGGTCAGACATAAAGTCTAGCGAGTATGATAATTCTAACAATACTATTATCAAAGTAACTAGACTATGGCATAAGCTGGAAAACAAGGAAATGTCTATGAACTATGGGGTATGGGAGAGCAGATAAAGATAACGTTAAAGGCACACCTAATTACTAACGAATAATTGCTACACTGCACCACACCAGTCACCCTCAAAGTTGATCCCACTTGCTTCACTTAGAAATTATATAAATAGCCTTGTGTACCCCTAGCTGACTACATAGGTGTCGCCTGCCCCTATCTCCACTAGGTGTACCCCACTACCCACTTTCGATCGGATCCCTACTCGTAGATACCCGTGCTGGCCCCATAGTGGGGTGTATCACTCCCTTAAAGTGGCAACCCGATACAACTTGAGAATGCACGGCTTATACCTACACGATGCAACAACGTCTTACCTACCAGCCTGGGTCCACACACGCATATGAAACCCGTTGGACTTGCGTTGCCACCGCTAACCCGTTTGGCCTCTTATAGTCAATCCCAGTATGCGTGTCCCGTCCTCGACTTGGGTCGAGCTCACAAAGATACGTTTGGGTTACTGGTTGAAATGGGCCCCCACAAGCTATCCACCTAAGCTTGTCCCCACTAGTATATCCCACTTAACCCTCTTAGTCATGTACATTTACATATGTGTTTGGTTAAGTCTTACTAATCGTATTTCAAATGCCACTAAAGGCAACCACTAGATTCCTCATGCCACCCAAGGCACCTACTTAACCCCCATGTCCCACGTTACATGTTTATCTGGTTAAGTATTTCTTAATTCATTCAGGCCATAACCTTATAAAGACCTCTCACATTAGACTAGCATTTATGGCAGCTGGATTTGTCGGGCGGGTCCGGGCAGTCTTACGCCATAAAAGAATCTAACCTCGTGTCTTTACAACTGTTATGCTTTAATTTGGGCCTAGGACCTCTCACATTGGGCTGACATTTGTGACTACTGGATTTGCCGGGCGGGTCCGGGCAGTTTTACGTCACAAACGAGTCCAACCTCGTGTCCTAAGCATTGATTAACACTTATAATCTTTTACACCAGTTTTAAATATATCCCTATTCAAATCATTAATTAATTCCAATTTTAATGATGTCCATAATTGACTCAATTATGGTCATCCACTTACGGTATGCAAAATCATATCAATTGCACCCCAATTTCTTAATATTAAATCCTTAATGTTACCCCTACCCCATGTTATACGTTCGCTTATTCAACGCAAAATATACGTTAGACTCGAATAGTCTAACTCATAGCACAAAGATAAATTATCACAACATATAGACAAATAAAATAGATCTAATCATAATAGGGGTGAAACTTGCATGTGTGATAGATGTTCAACACCTAAACTTGCATAGGCCAAAAACTACATCTTACATAAAGCTACACATGTCATGGATCTAAAGGTGTCAACTTGTTTGGTTAAATGTCACAACTTACATAATCTAATCATAACCCAAGTTCATGTGTAAACTTGCATAGATGGTTTATGCAACATGATGATGGTGTGAACTAGCATCTAACACATAGAACTCACACATGTCATAGCACAAATCTAGATCTAAATAGATGTCATGGCATATGTTCATAATCTTTACTAATCAATCTAAACTTGCATATGTGATTTGTCATATAGATCAACATAGCCCAAATATTATCAACGTTATGATTTGATTAACATGAACTAATTAGCATAGATAATAACATCATGACTTTATAACATGTATGATTTATCACAACTTAGCATAGAAAGTTACAACCTATACAATATCATCATAGCATGATTTACAAAATATAGGATATCATCATCACATAACATAGGATTTACAACATACATGATAGCATAAGGTTTACAACAACATATATGACAATTCACATCATTTTCTTATGATCCATATCACAACTTAATCTAATTAGTTTGCAATAATCTTGTTAAGATCATCATACTCACAATTAGAAGAGAAAGAAAGTCTTGATTTGCTTTAGAGTTGAGTAGAATTAGGGTTTTGATTAGCTTTCTTCCATCTTAGTTGGCGGCGGCTACACTGAGTTCCATGGCGGCGGTATGACGGTGGCTATTCTATTTTTCATGTGAGTTTAGAGTGAGAGACTACCTAGGTATTTATAGAGTTTAGGATTTATTTAGACCGTCAGATCAACTCAGAACTAACATGAACCATTAAACTTGCCAACTCAGCCCTAAAGACACATTAGCAGCTCAGGATTGGGCTCAGCCAAACCCTAGCCGACTGGACCAGGTCGACACCCAGGTCGACTGCCCAGTCGACCCCGGGGGGGGGGGGGGTGTCGACTGCCCAGTCGACTCCCCAGTCGACCTGGGGTGCTGGACGGGAAATTTCCCGCCTAGCCTGTTTGACTTCGAATTTTGAATTTTAAATTTTCTGAAATCTGTTTTGAATTTTCTGAAACTTCCGATGGCCATAACTTCTTCATACGAAGTCCAATTCACGCAAACTCAGACTCTATTTCAACCAGAATTCCAAGACGAACACAATGGCGCAACCCGTTTCCCACAATTCTCACGTATGAGATTATTTATTCTTTAATTTGTGAATAGTAGTATTAACAGAATTACGGGGTGTTACATATTAATTATTACGTCTCCCGAATTAAATAATTGCAGGAGGAGAGTCATGATTTGCAAAAGAGTGTCTTTGATTTAGAGAAAGAGAACAAGACTTTAAGAGCCATGGGTAGAGCTTTCAATAAGGTTCTAAAATTTCAAGTTAGATTTATAAACAGTCCTAATGAGATCAGAAAGAAGGAATAAAAGCTTAAGGAGCTTTTGTGCATCGCAATTCGTCATGCTATTAAACCTCCTTTAGCTGATGATATAAATAAGGGAGTGCAAGATATTTGATGCTGTTGTACTAATAATGTTTAACTTTTTTGTACTTTGACAATCAATGAAATAACCTTGTAAATAAATTTGTAAACTGTGTAGGTATCTTCTGATGTATATCCTTGTTTGTATTTAGGATATTCCTACCTAGAAGTTCCACTGCATTACTCTGCATAAGATTCAGTACATAACACCTTTGTGTTAGTCTCTTTTTTTTAGAGTAGGATCCATATAATAACTTGTTCAATTTATATCAGACACCATCTGGGTCGTGGCCAAGTATTGGATGAACATTATGATAGATTAATATGATCACTCGCATTATATATTTTGTTCGAATAAGGAATTGATTTTTTTTTTGCATGGTATAAGCTTAGAGAATCTCCCTCTGTGAGATGTGAGAAACCATGACCTTTCGTCAGAAGGTTTTAGTGTAGAAGACCCGAGTTACCAACTCGAGTATTGTTTTACAAATCCTTTTTCGAAAATGAGAATTACAGTCTCGAGACCCAGATTAGGGTATTTAGAATAGAAATTCAAAAATACTTTTTTGTAAGTAAAGATAGAAATTCTACAGCCCGTATTCAGGAATTCGTAATAGAGGACCAGAAGTTCTTTTCTGGCAAATAGTAGGAATTTTGAACCAGAACCCAGATTCAGGTATTTAATAAAAGACCAAAAATCCATATTTGGTAATAATAGAAGTCCCGAACTGAAACCCAGTTGCGGGTATTTAATAGAAGACCAGAAATCTCAATCTGGTAATAATAAAAGTCCCAAACCATAACCCAGATTCATGTGTTTATTAATCTTTACTACCCATTTCGGGTTTGTTTTTCAAAGCAGAGGATGTACGTGCTTTGTGAGCCACTCTCTAGGCTTCAATTTGATTTGTGAGTCAATGTTGGGCTTTTGATTGGTCGTTTCAGCCTTGTGAGCTACTCTCTGGGCTTTGTGCATCCGGTGCGCTTGGCTAACTTATTCTCAAGCAGGGCCCAAGGACTTACCTGACCTCCCTCCAGGAGGCGCCTTAACCTGGTCTTCGTAAGCGGTGATAAGGGCTTAGATGATTTACCCTGGCCATCGTAGGCACGAATAAAAAACCTTATTCTTTTGATGCTCTACCCTAGCCATCGTAGGTGGTGTAGAGGCTTACACATCACCCCCTCCAAGGGATGCCTTAAACCTGGCCATCGTAAGCGCGGATAAGGGTTTTCGATGCTTTACCCTAGCCCTATCTGATTTGGACGTGATAAAGGCTTACACTCACCCCCTTCGAGGAGTGCCTTACCCAAACCATCGTAGGAGGGAGTGAGGGTTTTAGATGCTCCGCCATAGGGTTTTAGGTACTCCTGTCAATGTAGACATTCTTTATTATAAGAACCCTTCGTTAGAACTAGTCCGACCCTTTTAAAATCTTCGCAATTGGCCCTAATTAAAAACTTTGTGATCAACTCTTCAAGAACCTGACAGTGATTAGTTTCATGTTCATTCATCATGGTAGCGACAGTATGACCCTCCTGATTTCCTTTCATACTTAGGTTTCTTCTTTGTTGATGGCCAAAAGTTGAGCTTGTGTTTGGTTAGGAAGTAGATATTTTCAACTGATATGATAAGGTGGCGTTCTTTAGGTAGCCTTGATTCAATGTTTCCGTTTCTATGTTGGAAGTTAGCTCTTATATAACTTAGCCTTGTTGCCTTGTCTATATCTTAAACCTTCTTTTTGATGTATATTGAGAGTGAAGTGCTATTTTCCTAGACCATTTTGATGTAAATCGATTAAAATACTTCATTATTCCTTACTTGAATATAGTTCCCTTAGCCTGTGCATGGATGACTTCTTTGATGTGATCCAATTTCTGAGCAGGTTTGGCTAGTCATTAATGGGCTGAACTGGTGTGGCCCATTAGTGGGTTGGTTAGAGGCCATAAATAGGGGTAGAGGCATGGAGAATAGTTTACTTTCTTCATTCTCAAATTTGGTTGAGCTCATGTCTCTCCTTACTCAATCAAATACAACTTTCCGTCATTAAAATTCTAAATCTACGCAAGAAGATCGAAGATCTACATAAAGCGAGGCTAGATCTACATCAAGTGAAGGAAGATCACATCAAATTGAAAGTTTTGAAGATCGTTCTTCACTGTCTGAATTGGGAATTTAGTGATTTCAAGTTTTCTTGAAGATTTGGTGAGTGATAATCATCTCTTACACGGATTCAATCGAGTATATAGGTTGTTTGATCCTATTTTCATCATTTCAAGCTGTTTTCACCTAGATCTACATCATGGTAAGTATGTATTCATCCGAATCACCATAGGATCTAATATAGCAACTTAAATCGGTAAATTCATGTGTTTATGCAAGTTTAGATCCACTTGTTAATTCATTCATTGTTTTGTCATGATTAGGTGAATTCATATTGTTATATGATGATTTATTGATGTTTTAATGTGCGTTGAAGATTTCACTTTGGGATGAATTTGATCAATTTGAATCATGAGTTGTTTGCATTGATGTTGTCGTTTGGTGATGATTGAGATTGGAGATAAATCGGTCAAATCTAGAGTTGAGTCATTTCTGATGGGTCGTCTTGCATGGGTCGCATGGAATGGGAAGAAAGAAATGATGATTGAAAACATGGCATAAGGTCGGGTCGTTTGAAGTGGGTCACTCGAAGTTGGGTCACCGGAGGTCAGATCGTTTGATGTATGGATCGTGACTTGCGGAGCACGAAATGGAGTTGGGTCATTTTTTGGGTATGGGTCGCTTTTGGCTATAGGTCGTTTTTTTAGGCTATGGGTCGTTTTTTTTTTTTTTGCTATGGGTTGTTTTTGGCTATGGGTCATTTTTTTGGCTATGGGTCGTTTTTCATAGCAGAAAGGCTAAAGTGCTATGGATTGAATGTCGACCAAAAGTGATGATATTTTGGTTCGAGAATGGACGTGGCTTCAAAGTGAATTCAGTCGGAGTGATATGAAGTGTTCGTTAATCGACGGGAGAAGTGCAACAAATATGCAGATGACTCAAGTGGGACTTGAGCTCATGGATAATGGTTGCTCGTTATTTTATCTGAGCTCATAGATAGTCGTCGGTGATGACGACTAGAGTTATGGAGGTTGAGAGATCATCGTTGTTGTAATTCCTAGAGGGCTCAAAGCAGGGGTATAATAGGGATGCCTAAAATGCTAGTTGGACTAGTCGAGTACCCTGGACAGTCACGATGGGCCTAGTTGTCTCTGGGAGGAAAGTATACATTGAACGTGCAGTAGTTTGACTAGAACTGGGGTTACCATTATCCCTTGACATAATGGTGTAATGTAGCCAGTGATACGATTAAAGATGGTTTCAAAGCAATATTGCCATTGATAGCCAGAGCCATAGATGATGATTGTTACGCTTGTAACGTCTTGTTTGAATTATCCGATGTCGAAGGAAATATCCCTTGAGTGTTTGTTTGATGTTGGTTTAGGCCTTCGGGGATTGTGCTTTGGAGATGTCGATATTAATATCGATTAGGATGGTCTACGCTTGTTAAATGATTGCCATTAATGTATTATTTATTTATACTTGATTGTTGTAAAGGCTATCACTGTCAGATGTGGGAAAGACGGGCTTTGGTTCTTCTATGTTGATGTGGATAGACTATTTGATTAATCTGCCTATTTTAATATACTTATTGATGATGTTAGATAGCTGTTTAATCACTCATTAAGATTGTTGTCTGACTCAAGGTTTTATGTCTCCCTCTTATTACCTTGGGTTGTTCATTCATTTGATGAATGGATAGACTGAGTAGCAGATGATAGGTAGTAGATCTTAATGAGGACGATGCTGCTGAGCGACGACGAGCAGGAGGCTGGCGTATTATTTTCAACTATCTACTATTCATTGTTTTCTGATGTTCGATGTATTATTTGAGTGACTTATAGTGAGGCAATTTGTACAGACTCTTATGGTATTCCTGTGTTGTATGGATAACTCATGAAGATATGAAAAGTTTAAGATTTTGCTCAATTCTGCTTCACTATTACTTCCTGTTGTTTGTGTTCTATTATATTTTATCCTTGCACTGTGAGATATATGTCCGGTTCTGCATATATTATTCTACCCTGATGATCGTCCATAGCAGCCTGGCACGTCCTTCAACGCATTATTTCCCTTGTTAAGTGAAGAAGTTATGGGCGGTCGTCACATTTGGTATCAGAGCTCTAGTTAATTGACTTTAGCCAAAGTTCAAGGATGTAGTAACATATGAGAAACATATTTGTGGATTCCTGATGGATGTATATTATATACTAGTGTATAGTATAGTTGCACTTAAACTCCATTTGCAGTTTTCTCATGTGTGAACCAACCATTCTACTTTTCATATTTAGAATGATTCATAGAACGTCGAGACATACTGGTAGGGAGGTGACTGTTCTTGGAGGGGGTGATGTCGGGATACCAGATTACCCGGCTATGTTCGACGCCATGATAACAGCGATCATGAGGAGGGCACCAGCTCCAGAGGCAGCCGCAATAGATGTAGGGGTTCAGGTGCAAGTGCCTAGGTCTGTGGACTTCGTGAAACTATGCAAATACTTCACTACCCTAGGAGGGAAGCAGTTCAAGGGGACGAAGCCAATTGTAGAGATTCAAGGGTGGCTTGATACTTGCATTCAGATCATTAGAGACTTTGGAATTGATGATACAACTAAGAGGAAGCTTGCATCGAGACTCCTATAGGGTAGCGCTATGGACTAGTGGGACTTTATCAATCCAGAGACTCCGGAAGATGAGATTTCATAGGAGAAATTTCAAGTCAAGTTTGAGACAAAGTTTGTTTCTATCATTTAGATGTTTATTCTATTTAAGAGGCCTGTCGAGCTTGAGCAAAATGGTCGACTAGTGTTGGAGTATGTTTCCAACATCGAAGCTTTGTCGAACCATGCTCGTTCATATGTTGATACTCCTTATCAGAAGAACGAGTAGTTTGTCATGGGCTTGGATAAATACCTGGAGAATCAGCTAGTTGATCATCTAGATGATACTTATGAGAAGATCATGGAGAAAGATCCGAGGCATGAGAGTTTGTTTCCCCAGGAAGAGACTGTTGTTGCAGCTAAAGAAGAACCGAAACCACAATAGGATGGTAATAATAAGAAAAGTAAGTAACAATAGCAGAAAGGAAAGGATGTTCAAAAAAGTAGAAAAGCAAGGTGATATGCTTCACCTGCCAAGAGAAGGGCCATTATTCCAATGATTGCAAGAAGGGACAATTAACGACAAGGACAAAATTAAGGGCTTTTTTATTCATAAGGACAACCCACTAAAATTTTACTCAAAAGGACAATACACTAATTATAGTTTAATTCCCTAAATCACATGCCTGTTTCATCTTCGATGCTCCTATCTCGCGAGTTTCTCGTTCTATTTTCCTCGAACGCATTTTTTTCTCCCGATTTCTAATTCTCTTCTCCAGCACGTTTTTTTCTTCTTCTGATTCAAATTGCAAAATCACTCTCGAGCGTATTGATCTCTCGATCAAATATGATCTCGACATCTGTCTAAAGTGCCGTGGATTTTGATTTTAATTCGATAGGCAGTAAAGATGATTTCGTGATTTTGATTTTGTGAATTCATCGTGCAATTCGTAGGTATCGGTTTCCCATTTTTTAAGGTATCATTTTTCTTGTTATTACAGTGTTATGCTTATGTGTTAATTTATTTTCGTGACATATTAGTTTTGTACTTGTACTGTTGCATTAACTTTGCAACTCAATCGAAATTATGTCATTTTAATCAATCAAAGCGGGATGTAAGCATTATTATTCATTAGTTTTCCTTTAAAATATCAAAGCAGTTTTAAGGTATCATTTTTATATTTTTTTAATTATCGTCTTATATTTTCAACATGAATTTACATCATAGCAGTTTTAAGGTATCATTTTTATATATTTTTTAGGTATCAGTTTTATATTTTCAACATGAATTTACATCATAGCAGTTTTTAGGTATCATTTTTATATTTTTTTTTATGTATCAGTTTTATATTTTCAACATGAATTTACATCATAGCAGTTTTTAGGTATCATTTTTATATTTTTTTTAGGTATCAGTTTTATATTTTCAACATAAATTTACATCATAGCAGTTTTTAGGTATCATTTATATTATTTTTTTACGTATCAATTTTATATTTTCAACATGAATTTACATCATAGCAATTTTTAAGTATCAGTTTTATATTTTCTAGTTGAATTTCCAGTATTATGTTGGTATAAGTTTTTATTGTGTATGAAATACTTGCAGATACTGCATGTTGTTGGAGATCACTTGAATTCAAGACTGGATTGCATACAAGTAAAAGTAAATGCATGAATGCATGCTAGGAATGGGGAGAAGTGTTCTATGTTCTTAGATTGTGTAGGAAAAAATGTATCATATTAAATCAATTATGTATCATTGTAGGTATCATATGATACAAGTGGGTATTATTATGTATTACTGAGAATAATCTCATTTTTGTGACAATTGAATTGAATTGATTGCTATTTTTTTTAATCAGTAGGTATTATTGCGAATAAATATTATTTTTGTGAGATTTGAATTGAGTAGGTGGTTGTTATTTTTTTAATCAGTGGTTATCAGTTAAAATTAATGTTGTGTATCAAAAAAAATTCAATTGCCGAAGCAAACAACACAAATCTACCTAAAAGCTTCTATGATGTAAATTAAACTAGAAAATATAAAATTGACAACTAAAAAAAATAAAAATGATACCTAAAAACTGCTACAATGTAAATTCAACTAGAAAATATAAAACCGATACCTAAAAAAAAAATATGATACCTTAAAGCTGCTTCAATATTTTAACAACAAAAGTAATATAGAAAATGTTTGAATCACAATTTGATTGTTTAAAACGAAATAAATTCGTTTGAATAGCAAAACTAATGCATCAGTACAAGAACAAAAGTAAAATAGCACCAAAACTATAAACAAAACAGCATAACACTATTAATACAATAAAACTGATACCTTAAAAAATATAAAAATGATACCTTAAAACTGCTGCAACATTTTAAAGAAAAATTAATGCAAAAAATGTTTTCATCACAATTTGATTTTTTAAAATGAAATAGGTTCGACTGTAATACATAGATAATGCAACAATAAATCTACAAAATAAATACAACATTAAAAACACATCAAACGAATATAAAACAGTGGTAAATAAACAAAAATAATACCTAGAAAAATATAAAAATGATACCCAACTACTGAAAAGTTGAACATTAAAATTGTAGAACCAAAAAAAACATGAATCACCTTGCGAAATAAAAAAACTAATCGGCAGAAATGAACAAAAATTATAATGATTATAGCAACAAAAATAATTCAGTTGAGGTTGATTGTTGAGATCGATTTCAGGCCCTAAATTTTGCTGTTCGATTTATGATTGAGATTCGACTGTAAGATAGTAGGCGGATTTGATTTGATTCAATTTCCAGTTGAGATGATTTCATTAATTTTGATTTGCTGGTTTCGTGGGAGAATAAATCTGAGAAGCGAGAAAGGAGCGGAAGAAGAAATCAGAGAAGAGAGAAAGGGGCGATGGAATTTTTTAGGGTTATGTCCTTTTGGATAAAATTTTAAGCGCGTATCCTTATGGATAAAATATTAATACCGCTTGTCCTTGTAAGTAATTTCCTGTTGCAAGAATTTGAAAGTTGAGAAGAAGTGCTTCAACCGTGGGAAGCCTGGGCATAACAAGAATGATTGTCCAGAATCATCCAAGCGTGAGTAGGTTGTGAAGGCATATGCTTTGGAAGCTGTGCCATCTTCTTCGAGGGATCCTACGGTGGTGGAGAAAGGGAAGAGTGTCGTCGTTCAAGGTATTCTTTCTGTTAGTGATTTTCAGTTTGAGTGTTGTTTAATACAGGAGCATTGCATTCTTTCATTTATATGAGCTTGTTTGTCGCTTGGGTTTGGAACCCGATATTTGGGATATACCATTGATCAGGACTAGTCCAGTTGGTGGTTCGCCCAGTTTGTGTATGTTCTGTCGTGGTCTAGTGTTATCGAGTCATGGTTGCTCCTCTACGTGTGATTTCTTTGTTTTTAACTTCGTCGGATTTGGGATTATTTTGGGTATGGACTGGCTAAAGAGGTATGCGGCAAAAGTGGATTACAAGAAGCTGGAAGTGACAGTTGGGAATATGGAATGGCGAATGGTTGTGATTCGATGTAAGCCAGAAGACGGGGTCTTCGTAAGCTATTTATATTCGTTTGTGATTCCATGGGAAGACTTGTCATCTTTTCCGATCACTAGTGAGTTTGATGATGTCTTTGACGATGTCAAAGGGTTGCCGCCGCATCGCGAGATTGAGTTTAGAATTGATTTGGTAGAAGGTGCTATACCTATCGTCATGCCTCTTAGGTGGATGGTGCCTAAGGAACAACAAGAACTAGAGGTGCAAGTATGTGACCTTTTGGGAAAAGGATTCCTTTGGAGAAGCATATCCGAATGGGGTGCACTAGTTGTGTTTGAAACCAAGACTGATGGATCTTTGAGATTGTGTATGGACCATCGTGAGCTGAACAAGGTAACCAATAAGAACAAGTATCTATTACTGAGGGTAAATGTCTTGTTCGGTTAGCTTCACAAAGCCAAAGTGTTTTCTCAAATGGATTTGGCAACGACATTTCACCAGTTGATAGTGGCAAAGGATAGTGTGCAAAAGACTGCTTTTAGGACACCATCGTGTTTCTTCGAATGGTTGGTGATGCTATTTGGGTTAATTATGCACCAGCGTATTTTGTGGATCTTATGAATAGGGTTTTCAGAGATCAGTTGAACAAGTTCGTGCTTGTCCTCGTGGACAATATTCTAGTTTTCTCCCGGAATGAGGAAGAGCATAAGACACACTTTAGAGTTGTTTTGGAAATCTTGCAAAAGCATCAGCTGAGAGATAAATTTTTGAAGTGTCTCTTCTGGGAGAGCATAGTGAGGTTTTTAGGCCATGTTGTTTTTGGAAATGGAATAGCAGTTAATCCTGCTGAGGTTGCAACAAGCTAGGACTTGGGTAGACCTAAGAATGCGACGGATGTCTAGAGTTTCCCTGGGTTGGCGAGACATTATCGTTGTTTTATCGAGGACTTCTCCAAGATATCTACACTATCAAAAGGATTGGCGAGAGCCCTAAAGCGATGTAAAGCTTGTCGAGATTATCCTGAAGTTGAAACTAGGGGATACAGAATTTGAAGTTGATCGAGAGGTTTGGCTTCGAAAACAAGGATGACTGGTTGTTCCTGATATCGACGGATTGAGAGATGGGGTTCTGAGGGAATGTGAACAGTCGAAGTTGATGCTTCATCCTAGTGGTGACAAGATGTATCAGGACATGAGGCGAGCCTACTACCGAGAAGGGATGAAGAGGGATGTTGGAAAGTTCATTTCCAAATGCATGAACTGTCAGTTGGTGAAAGCTGAACAGAAGAAGCCGAGTGGATTGCTTTAGCCATTGAAAGTTCCTACATGGAAGTGGGAGCAGATATCAATGGATTTTATCGATGGACTACCTAGAACTAGGACAGGAAACGAAGGGATTTCGGCCATCGTGGATCACTTGACCAAAAGTGTAAGGTTTATTCTTGTTAGATCGATTAGGGCAACATCAAAGTTGGTTGAGCTACATATTGAATGGATAGTTCGATTCCATGGTATCCCGAAGAGCATAGTTAGCGATCAAGATATATTATTCACGAGTGGATTTTGGAAGAGTTTGCAAGAGACTTTGGGAATCGAGTTGTGTTTAAGTACGGTTTATCATCCCCAAACCGATGGTCAAACCAAGAGGGTTAACCGAGTTTTGGAAGATCTCCTAAGAGCTTGTGTATTGGACTTCGGGGGATCGTGAGAAGACCATCTGCATATAGTTGAGTTTGTGTACAACAAAAACAACTACCAGTCGAGCATTAGATGGCACTATACGAGGCGTTGTATGGTAGACCATGTAATTCTTCAGCATGTTAGTTAGAGACTAAAGATAAGTTGATACTTGGTCCTGAGATGATTAGAGAGACCTCAGATTATATCGAGATCATTCGCCAATGAATGAAGGAAGCCTAAGATCGTCAGAAGAGTTCTGCCGATAAGTGTCGAAAAGATTTGTAATTCGATGTTGGCAATATGGTTTTTGTGAAGATTTCTCCGTTGAGAATGTTATTCGGTTAGGAAGTTAAGGAAAATTAACTCCAAGGATTATTGGACCATTTCCTATAGTTGAGCAGGTTGGAAAGCTCGCGCATAGACTAGGTTTACCCAAGAAGATGCCGAGTGTGCATGATGTTATGTGTCATTTCTACGAAAGTGTGTACATAATTCGAATGTGGTTGTAGTCGAAGACCTAGAAGACGAGTCCGTAGTTACGAAATCTTATAAGCCGCTTCGCGTTGTGGGGAATAACACGAAACAGCTTAGGAGGAAGACGGTTAACATAGTCAAGGTACAATGGAGTGAGGATGATGACAATTGCACGTGGGAAACGAAAGAGAGTATGAAGATGATCCATCCATAACTCTTTGCTGATGTAACCCATTAATGTCGTGTCACCTTACACCATTGTAACTTGTACCATTGTCGTTAGAATTCTGCTGTTTGGATAATGCTATGGATGCATGGCTTGATGGATGCTAGTTTGGATGGTAAATTCACTGCTCGTGGATGATAAGCATGCGGAATGCTTTGGTTGCTTGTGTTTGTATGGAATTTCGAGGGCGAAATTCTTAAAGGGGGGAGAATGTAACGACCCGCATTTTACATATCAGAGGATCGTAAAATATTTTTATTTTATTCCCTGAGGGTCGGATCATTCTTATATTTAAATATGTTGATTATGGGGATGTGAGACATGTCCATATTTTTTATCAATTTATTTGTGACCATTTTACCCCTGTCAGTTTTGTACAGAGAATAACTTTTTTGAGGATCGAATCAGGTGCTGAGATTGATTTCATTGGAAAGGAAATGATGTTTCCAATTTCGTAGAGTGATCACATTAGTGAATTGATTCAGCGGTTTGGGAGAAATCAGTGTTTTAGTGCTACACAATTTCTGAGCAGGTTTGGCTAGTCATTAATGAGCTGAATTGGTGTAGCCAATTAGTGGGCTGGTTAGAGGCTATAAATAGGGAGTAAAGGCATAGAGAATAGTTTACTTTTGTCAATCTATCATTATGTTGAGGTTGTGATTCTCTTTGCTCAATCAAATACATCTTTCCTCCACTAGAATTCTAGATCTACGCAAGAAGATTGAAGATCTGCATCAACGGAGGCTAGATCTACATCAAGTAAAGGAAGATCGCATCAAATTGATATGTTTGAAGATAATTCTTCACTGTCCAGATTGGGAGTTTAGCGATTACAAACTTGTTTGAAGATTTGGTGAGTGATAAGCATCTCTCACACGGATTCAATCGAGTATATGTGTTGTTTGGTCTTATTTTCATCATTTCAAGTTATTTTCACCTAAATCAACATCATGTAAGTACATTTTCATTCGAGTCACCATTGGATCTAATCTAGCAACTTAAATCGGTAAATTCATGTGTTTATGCAAGTTTAAATCCATTTGTTAATTCATTCATTGTTCCTGATTAGGTGAATTCATTGGGTTATATGATGGTTTATTGTTGTGATAATGTGTGTTGATGATTGCTATTGATTTTGGGATGAAATTGATCAATTTGAATGAGTTGTTTACATCGATGTTGTTGTTTGGTGATGGATTGGTTGAGATTGGAGATAGAACAGTCAAATCTGGAGTTGGGTCGTTTTTGATGGGTCGTTTTGCATGGGTTCATAGCTTGGGAAGCAAGAAATGATGATTGAAGATGTGGCATAAGGTTGGGTCGTTTGAAATCGGGTCACTAAAAGTCGGGTCGCTCCAGGCCGAGTCGTTTAGAGTATGGATCATGACTTGAGGAGCACGAAATGGAGTTGGGTTATTTTTGGGTTATGGGTCGTTTTTGGCTATGGTTTTTTTTTTGCTATGGGATGTTTTTGGCTATGGGTGTTTTTGGCTATGGGTCATTTTTTTTATATGGGTCATTTTTCGTAGCAGAAAGGCTGAAGTGCTATGGATTGAATGTCGATCAAAAGAGATAATTATTTTGGTTCAAGAATGGATGTGGTTTCGAAGTGAATTCAAGGAGGAATATTCGAAGTGATATGAAGTGTTAGTTGATCGGCGGGCCAAATACAACGAATATGCAGACGACTCAAGTGAAACTTGAGACTTGATGACGACTACGGTTATGAAGGCTAAGAGATTATTGTTGTCGTAAGTTATAGCGGGCTCAAAGCAAGGGTATAATAGGGACGCCTAAAAGGCTAGTTGGACTAGTCAAGTACCCTGGGCAGTCATGATGGGCATAGTTGCCTCTGGGAGGCAAATATACGTTGGATGTGCAGTAGTCTGACTAGAATTGGGGTTACCATTAGCCCTTGATGTAATGGCGTAATGTAATCAGTCATACGATTAACGATGGTTTCAAAGCAAGATTGGCGGTGATAGTCAGAGTCATGGATGATGATCGTTTTTGCTTGTATCGTATTGTATGGATTATTCGACATCGAAGGGGATATCTGTTGAGTGCTTATCTGATGTTGGCTTAGGCCTTCCAAGCTTGTGCTTAGGGGATGTCGATATCGATTGGGATGGTCTACGCTTGATAATTGATTGCCATGAATGTATTATTTGTTTCTACTTGATTGTTGTAAAGTCTATCACTGTTGGATGTGGGAAAGACGGGTTTGGGTTCTTCTCTGTTAATGTGGGTAGATTAGTTGATTAGTCTTCCTATTCTCATATACTTTATTGATGATGTTAGATAGCTGTTTTATCGCTCATTGAGACTGTTGTCTGACTCAAGGTTTCATGTCTCCCTCTTATTTCCTTGGGCTATCCATTTATGTGATGAATGGGCGGACTGAGCAGTAGGTGACAGGTAGTAGATCTTAATGTGGACGATGCTACTGAGCAACGACGAGCAGGAGGCTAGCGTATCATTTTCTACTATCTACTATTCATTGTTTTCCGCTGTTTGATGTATTCTCTGAGTGATTTTTAGTGAGGCCTTTTGTACAGACTCTTATGGTATTACTGTGTTGTATGGATAACTCATGAAGATATGAAAAGTTTAGGATTCTTCTCAATTTTTCTTCACTATTACTACCAGCTGTATATATTCTATTATATTTTATGCTTGCGCTGTGAGTTATACGAGTGGTTCCGCATATATTATTCTACCCTGATGATCGTCCATAGCTGCCTGGCATGTCCTTCAGTGCATTATTTCCCTTGTCAAATGCAGGAGTTGTAAGCGGTCGTCACATGTCGTGAAATGGCAGTAAGAAAATAAGTAGAATAAGCGACAAGTGCTAAGTCTCTAATTTATTGCTCATTTGATTGAGTACATAAATGAATACAAGTAAAATCCCCAAATTGATTTATAAATTAGGCTTTTCTCTCTCAGAATGGATACAAGATTTTTGGAATGAGGAAAAGTCCCTTAAAATGTGATCCGTGGGTCTTTTTTTATAGAGGATTTGGACCTGCTTTTGTAGAAATCATGTGAGAAGCTTGGTTCTGCCCCAGGCCTGTGGTGTCGTCCCGCATTTGTGGTTTCATGTGTCAGCTTACATTGCTTTGGTAATGATCTTATGGTGTCGGTGTCAACTTTGAGTATTATTCCACTCTAGTGGCATCAAGTTCCAGTGTTGGCTTAGTATGGTGGTATCGACATCAAATATATTGGTGTGGATAACTTTCTTTTGCTACCGTGCCGCTACTGGCTTTGTGTTTCTGAGTATTGTCTTTATACTTCCTTCTTCATGATTTTGATGTCTTCTTTGGTACATGTATCGATACCAAGCATGTTGGTATCGATAGCACTTTGCTTGCCCCTATATTGGTCTTGTGCTTTCATCTTCACTGTCCAATATCGAAACCAAGCCAGTTACTTGCGCACATTGATTTCGTTAATGGGCCTTTCTCTAGTATCGACATCAGGAAGTCTGCACAATGATGTCGATGTCGTTAGCATGTAAAGTATGTCTTGGTACTATCGTGGTATTCCCCTTGTTTTCGGTATCGTCTGAGTTCTTTTAAATCCCTTTGCCTCTTTTTTCGGCTTTTTAGGTTTTTGCTGTCGTATTGAACCACTACGATACCCCTTCACCTTTTCTCTGGTTTCAGTCGAATTTTGGTAGTAACACAAGTTTAATATTTAGATTAAATTTTTTAAGAATGAATTTAAATTCAAATAATAATCTTGATTTAATTTGTTCAATAAATAATATTTGAAATGAAAAACAGCGTTTTTTGTTGTTAAATTTATACTTGTATCAAAATGAAGTTAATTCATTTTATAAAATCCAAAATAAGTTGAGTTTTAAATTAAAAAAATCAAAAAGCAAAATCATTATTTCATAAAATCCAAAATAATTTTAGTTTTAAATATAAAAATCAAAACTTAAATTAAATCACTAAAAAATTCAATTAAAAATTCAGGTTGTTACATACGCACAGATTCAACCCCAGTCGCCTAAGAAGATGACACGATATCCATTAGACTGATTAATTCTTTGATGGTTCATTGCATGAATCATCGAGGATTATCACTTATTAAGAGGACCATTGGTTCGATTGGGAGATAACTTTCATTTATTATTGTTAAATTACAAAAAGAGAATAACTGGAAATAATCAATCAAAGCATTTTCGGCTTCATTTATAATTTTTTAGAGATGGCTGGCTAATTGTACATCCTTTGGCTTTAAATTTTGCTATGACTAATAAAATTAACTGAATCTTTTGATAATCAATTTCCCCTATAGGAAAAATGAAACTTCTTGTTCTGATTCATATACTCAATCTTTTGCAGTGTAATTTCTGTATAGTAGAGAAAATCAACTATGATATTAGGATACCCTATTCATTGAAAATGGCAACTTCCTAATAAAAGACATTAGCTATGGATTAAAATCAAATTTTCAATTAAATAAAGTGATCATAAACATAATCCCTCTCATACAGTAAAATAAAGAAATTTTTGGGCAAGTTAATTTATTAAAGACTCTTCATTATCTTCAGTTTCTTCGTAATTAACCAAGAGACAAATCCTGATTCGTAAATATCTAAATTAAGCAAATAGGAAGAACAACAACAAAAATCAAATTAAATCCAAATGATTAGAAAAACAAATCAAAAAGGTCTTTGAAAGTCTATAGTTTAATGATTTTAGAGAATTTTGGCTAAGCATGATTGACAAAAAAAACCTTGAATCCCTTTCTTTTAACTTTCTTTGCTATTGCCACGTCAGTTTCTCCATTCCCCTTGACATCATCACTGTACTCGTCATCGCATTTAAGCATCAAACTTGATTTGTTCGCATCTGTTGTCACATCCACAACCATTGCAGCTTCAAGCTTTGGATGACGAGCGTTGGCCTCGAGACTAAAATTGTGGAGGAAGTAGGAGTCGTCACTGGATGTAGGTGCACCATTATCGAAGGTGGAGATTGGATGATGGATCCAACGATGGCTTTAAGGGTAAATTTATGCTTATTCATTTGGGTTTTCTATGTTTAGGGATTTCAGTACCAATTTGAAGAGAAAGCGAACACGGGATAGAAAATGCTTGTGGAAAGTGGTGTGAAAAGTAGGAACGGAGTACATGCAAAAATGGACAAAACGATGAGAACGAAGAAAATGAGGAAGTTGGATGTGGGGCTAATGACCAAAATAACCTCATTCTGTAGCAGAATCTTAAAGGGTCAATTTAGACATTTCAAAAGCTTCATTTGGATGTATTCTATCATATATAGGTATATCTTTTATTCAACTCTCCAAAATAGATGCCTATATCTAATTCAAACTGTGTGTCCTTATATTATATAATTATAAATACTGCTTACAATGATAATTGAAATATAATGGAAGAATATATTGTAGCAACTCAAAGTCATAAACATAATTTACTTGAATTAGAGGTTCAACACAGTTTGCATTGAAATCCATTAGATCATATTTAAATTATTAATTCGATGGCTTTCTCTTTAGCATTTTCAAATAAAAATATGAGAAAAGCCTCAATTAAATAATATATCAATAGCATTAGCCTAGCGGATAAGGACTTGTGTCGAGGTAACAACGATGCGAGTTTGAAACCCGGAATGACATGCTAAAAGAGTTTACCATGTGCATACACTACGATTAGCCACTTATGTGGTATTCGCGGACCGGGTTAGGTGCACTAGGGGGGTTTTACGACTCCAGTCAGTTTCCCCTCTAAACAAATTCACACACACACACACACACACATATATATATATATATATATATATATATATATATATGTGTGTGTGTGTGTGTGTGTGTGTGTGCACATAAATTCCTATACTTAAGTGAAAACAGAACATAAAGTTCAAAGTTTAATAATGGAAGTAAAAAAGAAGTTATATTAAATACAACAAGCATTATGATTATCAAATCACAGACTTTGATATTTATTACAAAGAAGAGTTTGACTGCAATATTAAAATAAGGAATACTGATAAATTTTAAGATTTAGATCTTAAAATTTTAATTATTAAGTCAAAAGTAAATAGAAGTTACAATATAGTATATAATTAGAAGTTATAATATATTAAATAACCTAAAATTATTATCAATAAGTCAACCTTGATACATATATATTTCCAACCATATATTTTTTGAAAATTATCGTGTAATATTTAAGGATTATTACTGACATCCATTGATAAGTAAAAATTAATAATTTCATCCATATAATGCTCGTTATTTAATCACTAACTCAAACCAAAAAGAATAAGCAAATTTAAAGTTTATATATAATATGTGGACTCATGTATATATCCATATATGCAGATATTTAACTGACAATTTGAAGATTATATAGCTAATAAATATTTAAGCTCATCTTATAAGTTACGTACATATATCATCTAGTGATTGAAAATTCTACCAACGTAAATGTTCGACGATCTAAAGCCATGTACATATTCAAATGATCTACATAATAGCTAAATTCCTTCAAGTGGCTAGATCAATAAGTGAAAATAAGAGAAATGACCATAATGCATGTTATCAACTGATAAAAGGACAAATATGTAGATGTGAACACACACACACACACATACATATACACACACACACACACACATATATATATATATATATATACATATATATATATACGAGGAGTGTTCAGCAACACCCCAAATAGCTAGTGAAACACCCCTTTAGTCCCGCAGATTTCCACCACACATTCTCGTTTCTCTCTCCTCCCACTAATTCTCTCCCCCCGCCCCCACTAACTTATTTAATTATAAATACTTGGTTGCGGTTCAGGTGTAAAATGGGTTCCATATAACCCCTATATATGTATGTATGTATATATATATATATATATATGTATGTATATGTATATGTGTGTGTGTTCAATGACACCCGAAACAGTACAGCACCCCAAAATGCCCCATGATTTCCAACACATATCCTGTTTCTCTCTCCCTCCACTCATTCTCTCATCTCCCACTGACTTAAACTAATATAAATGCTTGGTTTTTGTAGGGGGCCTTTGGGGTGCTCACTATTTGGGGTGTCAATGAATGCTCCTATATATATATACATATACATATACATATACATATATATATATATATATATATATCACAGGTGTAACGTATTTGTTAGGAGCAATATCTTAATAGATGAAAATGACAATCTAGAAAGCAGTATTATTTAATATAACAATGTCCGTCAACATGAACACAAGATAAAATGAGATACAAGTTCATTTCACTATAAATATTGAATATTCATTGATTTATTAAATAATGTAAAATATTAAGTAACTTAATAAATTATCAATAATATTTATAGTAAACTTACTCCAAAATAGATTTAAATTTCTAGAGATCAAAAAGGTATACATTATATCTGTAACTTAATAAATAATGATATAGCCCAAATAAAGGAAATAATTGTTCAAGAAACAGAGAACAATTGCACTATAAGTGGTATTAGATACCTAAAACCTAATAAATAATGAGATCTTAATAAATCATGTATAGAACTGACAAGAAAAAATTATCGATGATAAATTTGTAACTAATAAAGCACTTATGTTTATAGAATGATCAAAGATATTAATTAGAGGAAAACATGATTGGGTCATGAACCCCACCTTAAGTAAGAAATATGAACTTATAATATAAAAATATTATTATACATACGTAAATAAATACATACATACATATACATATACATACACATATATATATAAAGTTGCTATATATTGTTGAAGCTCGTACACTGTCAGCAATATGTTAAATGTTCAAGGCATGATGATTTTTGAAATAATTAAAATATTTAAATCAGTGGAAGTGTTTGAAACACCTATATTTGATTAAATCATAAAGAACGATAGTAATGTACAAGTTCTTGAAGAATACACATAACTTTGTTGGCTTTTAAAAGAATGTAAAAGAAGAAATAAACATAGATTACTTTATTCTTTTAAGTATCGTTGTAATCAAAATCTTAATATAATTCATAATGAGTATATTAACTCCATCTTTTAAGTATAGTTGTAATAAATATCTTAATCTAATTCATAATGGACAGATTACTTGGTACTCTTGATTAATGTTGTAATGAAACTTTAAAAATCTATCGAAGGTGCAATTATAATATACAAAGCTGATTTGAAGGACTAAATGAAAGCACATGAATTGTTTTTCATAAAAGTAGCATGCGAAGAGCATGAAATACAAATAATGTTTTGAAAAAACAATATTGGAAAAATTAATTGTATTAAACACAACTATTTATAAATGACAAACATCTAAAGAAGAGAAAATATAATTATTGTCTTCTGATTTTATTTCTTTTTTTTTGAAAATGGGTAAACCGCCTCGTTAAAAACCTGTACTACGAATCAACGTGAGACCTAGACAGGAAAAAAGAGTGCGGTGCTTTATTGACAACGCATCAATAAAAATGTACAATACAGTACTAATGGTCAGCAATTCCTCGAATTCTTTTACTGCCTATCCAAAAAAACAAATAAAATTATAGAACAAACTGGCTGAATAAAAAAAAGGCAAGAAAAAGACACGTGCCACATCACTACATTTAACAACGTTGGGAATAAACTCGAGGCCACTTCGAACAGACACTTTCCCAAAACAAAACTAAGGCAGAAACCTCTAACTTTTCATCTTTCTCTCTAGATCTTATCCCGCATCTATAAGATTTACACCCCACCGATCACAAATAATGAAATATGCATGGCTCCAATTTCTCCACCTTCTCGATTGTTGCAGTAAGTATCTAATTTCAATCTTCATTTGATCCCATCTCCGAAACTTATCCAATTCGTTGTTACTATGCATTCTGAGATTACATCCTTTCCAGATGTGGTAAATCATGGTAGTGACAGCGCAGAAGGCTGCGTCCTGGCTAAATAAGCATCAGTGAAAGTGTTTTTTAGAATAGCTATTTCTTCCTCTAGATTTAGCAGATTTGTTTCTGGTGGGAGACCAAGTTTCAGACGACATCTAGTCCAAAGATATGCAGTGTACGAGCAATGAAAAAACAGGTGGTTTCTTGACTCGACATCTTCCTTGCACAAAACATACATCGGGTCGATGTTGTATCCCCAGTTTATCATCATATCCTTAGTGCTAAGTCGATTTAAATTAGCTTTATACATGCATATAGACATCTTTGGGATGTTTATATAATGCCACACAATTCCACACCACTCTTGTTCACTGTCATGTTGTCTAGAAATATCCCAAGTCGAGTAAAAAGTAAAACTGTTCCTTTTGTCGTTCCATCTCCAGGAATCTGAATCTCCATTAGATTGAATATTAATTTCATTAATTTGCGATGATATTTGTCTCGCAGCAGCGAGACAGTTTGGATTGAAAACCCCATCGTTAATAATGTAGTTAACCGTGATATCATCTCCACCGAAAAGACTTAGCCGGTCCCAACCGAAAGTTTTGACCATAATTCCATTATTAAGCCACGGGTCAAACCATATCTCAGTGTCTCTACCATTAACGATACATCATTTAATGCATTGGAGACTCTTCTGTCTATGTTTGAGAACTAATTTCCAAGTTCCTGAGCTGTTAACATCAATATCCATCCCCCAAAATAGCTTGCTCGCGCAATATCTATTCCACATCCATTTTTTCCATAAATTGTCACCGTTGACAAAGTGCAATAGGATTTTTAGTGCAGCCGCAGTTTTAATATCTTTAAAATTTCACAAACCAACTCCTCCTTCTAACTTGGGGGTACATAGTCTATCCCACGCAATTTTGTGTCTTTTCCCTGCCCAAATAAAATTAGAACATAGCTTATTAATTTTGTTAATCGTCGCCTCTGGCAGTTGGTAAGTCTGCAACCAGTACATAACCATCGGAGTTATAACAGTGCGAATCAGCTCAATTTTCCCAGCCATGGACAGTAGCTTGCAATCCCAACTGTCCAATTTATTTCTAATTCTGTCAAAAAGATCACCACAATCAGGAAAACATAGGTGTTAGCCTACTTTGTGAATTAGGCTACACAAAGCTAGAAGATCAAATTATGGAGAAAATCATGCCAGGCAATCGGATCGGATCGGGCTTCCTGGGGCAAAGACAAACCGACACAACGATATAAAGGAAAGAACGCAACACTGACCGGATTGGAGGAGAAGAAGCCAATCCGAACCCCCAGTCATCATCTTATCCGATCCGAACCCAGAATTTCAGCAGCTCCACTCCACGTTCTCCTTAAGAATCGGGGCGGTTATGTACACGTTCTACCCACAATTACCACTAACCAGATGTGATGTCATCATCAGAACCCATCCGAACCCGAAAGTGATGGGATGGATGCCACGTGGATCCGAACCGATCTGGTTTCAGAAGCTTTTCCCACCTATAAATACACAATCAAGAGGCATTTGAGAGGATCTTTGGTCATTTTCAGTACTGAAACTCCTTTGTAACCCGAATTCCACCAACTTATTCAGCCTACAATCATCTTTCAAGTCGTAAAAAAGAAAAAGGAAACTGAGTGAATCAATGTATGAAATGAGTGAGATTTGAGTAAAAATCATTGTTGCTCTCGCTTTCAAGACATCAATTAAAAAGAAGAAAAGTGGACGTAGGCTAATTAACGCCGAACCACTATAAATTGTATGTTTTCTTCGCTTTAGTTTTCATCCTATTATAATCTTCGCTAGTTTGGGTGTTAGAGCCAATTTTGGATCTAACATTTTGGTGCTTTCATTGAGAGATCTTCGAATTCTCAGCCTTTTTGGGATTATCATTCTACTATTTGGGCTTTCAAGTTCAAAGAAGTTAATCCTCTGTCTCTGACATCTTTAAGTACTTGTTGACTAACTGTTGAAGAATCGAGTATCATGGCTAAGACCAAAGGAAAAGAAGTGCAAGGCGCTAGGGGAAACGATGCTAGAGAAGATCAGCAAGCCATCGTGTTAACGAGATCATGCGCTCAAAGCTCTGGAGCAAATCGCTCCGACCAGGAGGATCCGGACCGGATGGAAGGCACCGATCCGAACCGGATGGAAGGCACCGATCCAATCCGGTCTAATGAGGTCGAGGGCACTCATTCTCTCCATCCGAACCGCCCCGGCCAGGCCACTGCGAACCGATCCGATCCGAACCAGAATGATGCTGGAACTTCTACTCGAGCTCCCTCCAACGCTCCGATTCCAGCCACGATGGCTAATGTTCAGCCTGATCTATCTGCACCCATTACCCAGGGAAAATTTTCACGTTTTCTTGACATGCTCCAGAGCACTAAAGAAGCATTGGAAACCCAAAGGCGTGACAGCCTTCGCATGCAGGAAAACATGATCACTATGGGTAGAGAACTACAGGAGCTCCAGAGGCAGAAGACTCCTTCCCCAACATGCCGCCTTGCTACAGATGATTCGTCTTCTTCGGACGAGGGACGCCCTCGCGAGAGAAGGCCGCTTAAACGACCTCAGAACCTCGATCAGTTGACTTTTGGATCTTTAGGATCCCGAGAAGACGCCGCTCGTGTATTGGGCCCTGATGACCCAAGCCTGCAACAGCCAATGTTGCTACCCATGCGCGGATCCCACGTCCTACCCAGGGATCCTAATATTACCAACCCTATGCAGCAGCTTCTCCAACCTCTACATCCTGAGATTGACCGGGAGCACAGAGAGCAATGTAGAGTAGCTGCCGCTAGAAACATGAGGTTATCCCCTGATCAGGAACCTAGGGGTGATCTGAACATCAGACCTAGAGAGCCTGTGCAGACATTAACAAATGTCGATGTATGAGCAATGGTGCGCCAGATTATGTCCGAAAGCCGGCGGTATACTAATGAAGATTGGGGCATTGAGCGAAGTCATACCCCCTTCACAAATGATATACTGGATTTCCAGTTCCCTCGACGATTCAACTTGCCTCAGATGGATCGATATTCAGGAAGAACAGACCCAGGGCAGCATCTGATGAGGTATGCATGGTTCATAAATGCGGCAACGGCTCTAGATGCCGTAAAATGCAAAGCTTTTCCAATTTATCTTGAAGACGTAGGGTTAATGTGGTTCACCCGACTCCCCCTCGGTCGATATCAAATTTCATAGAATTGAGTGAGCGCTTCATGAATCGGTTTCGACTTCATGCCCGAAAGTCCAAGAGCATCATAGAATTGTCACGGATTAAATAGGCCCCAGGAGAATCTTTGAAGTCGTACTTGGATCGTTTCAACCTGGCCGTCACCGAAGTTAGTGATCCCCATGAGCCCGCTATCCTGATGGCCTTGATAGAAGGGGTAGATCCTGACACAGAGTTCGGAGATTACTTGTCTAGGAAACCACCTCCTACTAAAGAATTGTTCTATGAAAAAACTAATATCCGGTTAAGGCGAGAAGAAGCCAAGGCAAATTGGAAGAGAAAGTCCGAAGGGGCCTCGAGGGAAGGTGTCCAGAGTAACGTTGCTGTGAAACAATCTGGTGACAGTTCAGGGAAGGTGGAAGTAAATGTTGGCAACCAGAGTGGGGGTAATGGTAACAGAAATGGGAATGAAAATAGAAGGAACAGAAACCGAGGGAATAGCTCTAGTAAAAGACCCAGATACCAGACTTTTGAAAATTATGCGCCATTAAATGATACGTTGGAGAATATTTATTTAGGTACATATAGCATATTGCAATACAAAAAACCACCACCCATAGACTCCACTGAGAAAGAGATTGCAACAGGAAAGTTTTTCTTGTTTCATGGAACTCGCGGTCATTCCACCAATGAATGCCGTCATTTGAGAGATATTGTCGAAAGATTGCTGCGAGAAGGGAAGTTGGACGAGTACAAGGTCGCCCCAAGGGACAGGGGGAAAGGGGGACAAGCCCCAGACCAAAACCGGCCTACTTCAAAACCCACAGCCCAGCAAAAAGGTAAGGGGATCGCCATTAATACTATTATAGGCGGACCTCACCTAGTTGGTCGTAGTTTTAAAGCAATGGATCAGTACGTTAATGCCGCCAAACATTTTGAGGTAGGATAATGCAGTAGCCTCGAAGACGTTACTCCAGTAAAACAACAAAAGACGATGTCAGATGACGTCGTATTCCGCAATAGAGATGATTCTGGAGTCCAATCTCCAACCGACGATCCAGTAGTGATTACCACAACAATTGGCCCTGCTTTAGTCCATAAAGTGTTAGTGGACAATGGGAGATCGGTCAATATCCTCTTCAAGAAAGCTTTCGCACAAATGAGACTCGAAGCAAAAGATTTAAAGCCATGCGAAGGATGGATACGTGGCTTCAACGGAGCGTCGACGGCTCCGATGGGCTTTGTGGAATTACCAATCACGTTAGGGCAGGGAGATCGCCAGAGAGTAAGGATCCTGCCATTTGTAGTTTTAGATGTGGAGTCGCCCTACAATGCCTTTCTCGGCCGACCGGCCCTTGCCGTGTTTAGGGCGTGTATTGCACCTTGGTGCTTGCTGCTTAAATTCCCGACTGACTCAGGAATTGGGGTGATGAGGGGCGATCAAGCTACGGGACGAGCTTGTTACATGAAGGAGTTAAAGATGTTAATGAAGGGGTTGAATATAAAAGCTAAGGACGATCCCGCCCCTCCAAAGGAGAACTCAACATAGCAATTAAGGGGTCCTGCCCCAAGAGAGTCGCCCTCAGACATGCTTTAGGATATAGATCCCAGAGAGGATAGAGAACCCGGGGACAGGAAGGCAACTCCCAACGAAATAACAATAGATATACCTATTGATGAAACAGATTCAACAAAAGTACTAAAGATCGACTCGCAACTAGATCCAGTTCAAGCGAGGGAATTTGTTGATTTCTTAAAGGCAAATCTGGATGTGTTTGCCTGGACTCACGCTGACATGCATGGGATTTCGCCTACCATCATGAGCCACTCTTTGTGTATTAATCCAAAGCACCCACCAGTCAAGCAGAAGAGACAGATGTTAGGCCTAGAGCGGTCAGCAGCTTTAAAAGAAGAAGTAGAGAAATTAAAAGATAATGGATTCATTAAGGATTCGAAATATCCCGACTGGATATCGAATCCTGTCCTGGTCAAAAAGTCAAATGGGAAGTGGTGAACGTGTATTGACTTTTCTGATTTGAACAAGGCTTACCCGAAGGATGGCTTTCCTCTCCCCAGAATTGATCAGCTAGTAGATTCGACGGCCGGGCATGAGCTTTTATCCTTTATGGACGCCTATTCCGGGTACAATCAAATTCCCATGCACATACCAGATCAAGAGCATACAAGCTTTATCATAGACTTGGGGGTTTATTGTTACGTGGTAATGTCATTTGGGTTAAAGAATGCGGGTGCCACGTATCAACGCCTAGTCAACCACATGTTTTACAATCAAATCGGGAAAACCATGGAGGTTTATGTCGATGACATGCTTGTGAAGTCCAAACAGTCTTTCGATCATGCAAGGGACTTAGCTGAAATGTTTGATATTCTTCGAAGGTATGGGATGAATTTATACCCCCTAAAAGGTCCGTTTGGGGTCGCATCTGGAAAATTCGTGGGGTTTATTGTGAGTTCTTGAGGAATTGAGATAAATCCTAACCAAATAGTAGCAATAAGGGACATTGAAGAACCACACAAGATCAAAGACGTTCAAAGCTTGGCCGGAAAAGTTGCTGCATTGAGTAGGTTTATTTCCAAAGCTACAGATAGATGTGTACATTTCTTCGATCTCATAAACGGGGAAAACAAAATTTTGAGTGGACTCCCGACTGTGTGGAGGCGTTCCCGAATCTATTAGACTTCTTAGAGAAGCCTCCAATATTATCAAAGCCTGTGGAACATGAGGATTTGTTCGTCTACTTGGCGGTATCATCTCATGCCATTAGTACGACATTAGTACGTGAAGAGGAAAAAGTTCAAAAACCTGTATATTACGTAAGCAAAAAACTAGCTGCTGCAAAACGTAATTATCCGAAGATAGAAAAGCTTGCTTATAGCCTCCTGATTGCTTCCCGCAAACTTCGCCATTATTTTCAGGCAGACCCGATAGTTGTATATACCGATCAACCTTTGAGACAAGTGTTGCAAAAACCCGAGGCATCAGGGCGGTTACTTAAATGGAATATTGAGCTGAGTCAATTTGATTTAAACTTTCAGCCACGAAGATCAATAAGGGGGCAGGAATTGGCAGACTTTATAGCTGAATTTACAATTCCTGAAGAGGAAACGGTGGGTGACAAGGTAGTTACTTTGAATCGAGAGTTAGAGATTAGTCCGTGAAAACTATATACGGACGGAGCCAAGAATGATCGAAAGTCCGGCGCCGGAGTTGTTTTAATAACTCCTGAAGGACGATCTATTTACTATGCATTACGGTTAGAGTTTGCTGCTACTAACAACGATTCCAAGTACGAAGCCCTGATTGACGGGCTGAAACTCGCCAAAGAATTGGGAGTGCAGACACTAGATATATATTGCGATTCCAAGATAGTTGTATGCCAAGTTCGGGAATAATTTACTGCTAAAGGACCTCGACTCATCACTCATCTCAAAAAGGTAAAGGAGTTGTTGGGAGGTTTGGAGCATTATATCATAACACACATTCCAAGAGCGGAAAATCAGAAAGCAGATCGACTGGCGAAGCTAGCAAGTTCAGATAATCCTAAAGAAACTGAAATGGTTCCGATAGAGGTGTTAGAGTCACCGAGTTTCGACCTAATGGAAGCAGAGCTAGCCTTGGAAGTTGAACCAGAGAGAGAATCTTGGATGACATCGATTAAGAATTTTCTCAAGAATGGAACCCTCCCGTTAAAAAGAAAAGCGAAAGACGAGCTGTAAGATGCAAGGCTGCAAGATACATTTTACAGGACGACGTCCTTTATCGCCAAGGGTTTTCAATGCCCCTATTATGGTGTATCGCACACGATGACATTAAACGTGTACTGCAAGAAGTACATGAAGGTGAGTGTGGAGATCACACTGAGGGCCAAACCTTAGCAAAGAGAGTATTGCAGTACGGATATTTCTGGCCTACCATGAATAAAGACGCTGCTGATTATTCACGACGCTGCGATAGATGTCAAAGATTCGCCAAAGTTCCCAGAGCACCTCCGATCCAGCTCAAGTCGATGGCAAGTCCATGGTCGTTTGCCATGTGGGGAATTGACATTATTGGAGTGTTACCTATTGCCAGAGGAGGAGCTAAGTATGCAATCGTTGCCGTGGACTACTTCACAAAATGGGTGGAAGCTGAACTTTAACAACCATCACGGCGAGGAAGGTGATTAGTTTTGTGGTCAGAAACATTATTTGTCGATTTGGGATACCGAAGACCATCATAACCGATAATGGGATGCAGTTTGACAACATCGAGTTCAGAAACTGCTGCCAGAAATATAAGATTGATAAACGATACACTGTAGTAGCTCACCCGCAGTCAAATGGCCAGGTTGAAGCCATAAACAAGGTCATTAAATCAATTCTGAAGAAGCGGTTGGAGCGGGCCAAAGCTAGATGGGTAGAAGAGTTGCCATTAGCTTTATGGACCTACAGGACAACCTTTAAGACGGCTGCCGGCCATACTCCCTATTCACTTTCCTTTGGGTCAGAAGCAGTGATCCCGGTAGAATTGGAAGTCCCTTCTCATCGAGTCGCGTATTATGACCCGATGACAAATAAAGCACTCCTCCTAGAATCTCTTGATATGATTGAAGAAAATAGAGATGAAGCCGACTTACGTGCCTCGAGACATCGACATCAAGTAGCACGTTATTATGATCGGAAAGTTCGCTTCAAAACTTTTGAACCAGGAGACCTAGTACTGAAACGAGTCTTCCCGCCTTCGACCCAATTGAGTACAAAATGGGAAGGGCCATACACCATCCAATGGAAGCTTGATACAGGAGCCTTCAAGCTAACGACCATGGACGGTGAGGAAATTCCCAGAGCTTGGAACGCTCAGCACTTACCACTATATCTGAGCTAAATATGAAATGTTATCCTTTTTGTTTTTATAAGCTATGTAAAAAGGCACGACTTACCTTAAAAAGTCTTTTTATAGGAACAAAGGATTATGAAGTGGATGTAGGCTACGACTTAGCTGAACCACTATAAAAATATCGTGTGTCATTTACTTTTCTACATTATTTATATCTTCAACAATTATTCTATCATGACCATGAAACACGAAATACTAAATTAGATTTGGAAAGTTGAAGATGACCTATGTGCAGGAACAAATAAAATGATCGTTTACAAAAAAAACGTAAAAGAATGGGAAGACAACATTCTTAACTCTAACTCTCGAGAATCGAGAGAGAGTATAAAGGATGGGAAGACGACGTCCCTTGAGGCGTAAAGGTGCACCCAGATGAGAGACCGCCTCAATGATACTCTAACCTGGATATGAGACAGGAGAGTATAAATATGCTAGAAAGAATAGGCATTAATGATGAAAGAAATATGGCCCCGTCAGAGAATTGGGACAATTGAATTTTGAATTTAATCAATCAATCTTGAATAATTCTCGCTCAGTTATCCAAGATTGACTGGGGGTATACATGTGTACGCATATTCCCCTCAATAATGACTTCATTATATAATTATAATATGACATGCCCTTGCATTTTTACTTAAGTACTAAATTAACAACTATCAGACATTGTAGGTAATAAATTATTATTATTTACAAACACGTGAGTTTGTACAGGGAAATCAAGCAAAGGATGCGAGGGCCGCACTCGCTGCAACAATTGCGGACCAATTAAATGCCAAAATAAAACAAAGCACTCCGTCACTTGGGCTTTGGAGCGGACTTGGATTTTTTGATAGCTTTATGAGTAGCCTTAGCCTCCTTTTCAGCATCAGTCATAATGCGCTTCGGCCTTTTCTTCTCTGCAGTCGAAGTGCTAGAATCGGTTGATTTTTTACCAGGAGTCGGAACACTAGAATCAAGAGAAGATTTTTTACCAAACTCCTCTGTAATAGACCTAGTTGAAAGATTAACGACTAACCTTGATCCAGGATCCACCACTGCAAGGGGTTTAAGGCTTTCGGGGTTCAAGTCTTCAACTTTTAGCTGCATACGTTTGTCTTGTTCGGCTTTCATTTCAGCTAAAGTGATGTCATCAGCACTTTTTGAATCCCCAATTATAGCCACATCAGGGTCTTCTTCATGCCCCTCGCTACCACCATCGTATTTCAAGGCATCTATCATCTCGTCATCATGAAAAGTGTCGGCCTTAGACAGTTCGGCTCCCCCTCCTGACTCTACAATGGTAGCCTTATACTATTCTCCTTGAGTCTTTTCCACGGATTTTACCCCAGTGGTGGTTCCCTGATGCATGTCAGTCTTCTCGGTCGGTTCAACACCTACAAAATGAGAAGCAACAATTATCAACTCAGGAGAAAATGAAGGATCCTCCATCGACTGCCCAATTATGTGGTGAAAAGTGGAGATGGCCTTGACGAATTGAGGTGAAAAGGTAGAAATACCTTCCGATGGTTTCTCAATTGGAGTGACTACAGTCTCTGACGTTGATTCGGGTATAGGAGATAAAAGAGATGCCTGAGGAATCCCTGGGTTCTCGGGATCATATCCCTCGACTTTAGTAGTTTCAGCGGTAGTGGAAGAAGAATCAGCCTCATGGATATTCTTTTGTTTAACCATCCGCTTCTCCTCTTCCATAGCAACGACAATGAGGCGACGCCCCTCGGCCAGGCGTGCCGGCTTATCATCTCTCAAATACTTTTCCATAAGTTTATCTTCGTCGACGAAGTCTACCTTAAGTTCCTCTTTCTCCCATTCGATGATTTGACTCCATATGTGAACAAAGATAGTTGGATAGTCTTCAATCCAAGAGATGTTTCGGCGATGAATTATATGCATGAAGAATTCAATCAGTAATTCGCCAAAACCGTGCACTTCTTCCTGAGCCTCTGATAGCTGTTTATGGGTCTCTTCAGCAGACTTAATGATATTTTCCACATTCCCCTCAGCTAGGGCAGCCCTATTCTCGGCTTCCATTAACATGGACTCCAAGTCAGCGTTTCATTTCTCCAGTTCAGCATTTTTTCTCGCTAACTCGGCTTTTTCTTGTTCAAGAGTATTGTAAGCTAGTTGCATTTTGACATTGTCCAACTTAGCGTCTTCCGCTTGTTTCTTCAACTCCAAATGCTCTTGACTATGAGATTCCAGCAAGTCATGATAACGCTTCTGTAACTCCTCAAATTGCTGTTTGAAGTTGGTAGCATCTCGTTAAGCGATGACAAGTTGAGCCTGTGTGTCCTCGAGGTCCTTCTCCAAATTTTTCAAGGCCTTTTCATCAGCATCTGCAGTCTTTTTCATTGAATTAACATCTGTAATTAAAGTCCGAATGATTCTGGAGAGATTGCGTGAATACTTGAACATCTCCGAGTATTGCTTCTCGACTGCGTCAATCTTCGCCTTAGCCTCATCTTCCCACTTTGAGGAAATAGGCTCAAGAGCAGGTAAAAAAGTCAGATTTTCAAAATGATGATCTGGGAACTGCTTCTCTAGATATGCCAGCTTAACTTTGGATTCAGCATCCAGTGGTGGAGGTTTGCAGTATGTTAGCTCAGTGTCTCTACGCTTAGTAGGCACGATGGTTGTATCACCCTTTCCAGATCGCTTCTCAGAAACCTTATGTTTGTCTCGTGAATCGGTATGTTTCGGTGGACTTTTTTCCCGACTGTGTTTGTCTTGAGGATAAGTTCGGTCTTTGGGCTGCGACATGTCTTCTCCTCGACGACTCTGATAGCTTTTATATCGGTCTGCATCCGACCGGACGGGGGAGCGAAAGCACGAGGTATGTGGCCGATAAGAATCATGAGGCCTTCTGTCATCTCTACCTAGGCTTTCACGATGATCATGCTCAACATCGGAAGGAGGTCTAGACATGCTACGACATATTTTTCTGACGTCATAGTAGGGGTGAGACATTGTACCTGCGCAACAATGTAAGTGGAATTCAGAATCAGTGTTCACATAAGAAGTGAGTGCTGTGAGGTGTGGTGCTATTGTGTTGGGTGCATCCTAAGTGGTGTTCCTCCCGACAAACCCGAGTCCGAAGCCAGGCCAGCGCAAGTGGACTTTTTGGCCTTTACGGGAGTAGTCTCCTCTGAAGAAGTCAAAATTAAAGGATTTGTGCCAAAGTCCTCTGAAGTATAGATGGTTTTAGGTAGGGAGAGATCTCTTAAACCCTGAAATGTGGAGTCGTCGGTAGTAGGGACATCTCCTTGAGAAGCGTCTGTTGGCAGCTCTTTAGGGGACGTCGACTTCTCAAGAGAAATAGCATCATCAGGGATGGTATACCCTTCTCTGTGCTTTTCTGCTAAGTTGGCTAACTCGTCGTCCTGAGTTGAAGATGGTGAAGGTGAAGTCTGAAGAGGTATTGTTGGACTTTTCGAGCCCTCGCCCGTTTCAGGAATAATGTCCACTGGGGGATGTATACATATGGATCCGACCCATGACCTATGCTACGGGTAATGGACAGTAACCCGTGATGATGGAGATACTCATCCTTAAGAACTTCGTCGATGGTTAGAAACTTTTGATCACCATTGAGAAGCCGATGCAACCGATCAAAGTACAGTAGATCCGATATTTGTTTTGGGTTATCAACTGCGAATAAAAGAGAAAGAAGGTTAATGTGTTGGCATGAACATTCAAAATTGAGATCTAGAAAATCGATGCTTTACTTGATTTGGTCCATCTCCTGGCGCACCCCGGCTGTTGCCTGATATAAAACCATTCGAGCTTAGAATCGCCGGCCTTGTTGCTAAACGGAGCTGAAATAATTTTCCTCTTTGGAACTAATTCAAAATAGGAGAAGGAAGGAGTCTCTTGAGTCCGATGCTTGAAATTATAAAAAAAGTGGACGTCATCGAAGGTAGGCTCTATGCCTAAAACCTCTTTGTATGCTATATATAAGGTATATAAATAAGCATAAGAGTTGGGGTGTAACTGCATGGAGGCAATCCGCATCTATCTCAGAAAGTCGACGACAAAAGGCGGGAACGGTGGAATAGCCCCAACCATACACATCAATCGGGTAACTGCCATAAATCCTTCTGGAGGATTGTGGGGACGATCAGCTTTCGATGGCACCAGGGTATCTCTTTTCAGTATCCCGTGCTTTAGACATATTCGAACAAGTTTGTCGTCATCAATCGTCGATTCAACAGAATCTTTGGGTAACTCCAATATAATGGCAGACTCAAACTCATCAGGAGCTCGATTATCTCCTATCCCTCCTTCCTCTTCATCGCCCAGAGAAACTTCACTATCGGAAGGTGTTTCGTTATTATGTACTCCTACTTCATAATCTGGACCCTCATCGTCCCATTCAGGGTCCGAGGAAGAAGATATGCTATCAAGAGCAAATTTCTCAGAAATTTCCGCAACTTCTATCTTGTTTGCTAACCTAGATGAACGTCTCTCGGCCATGATCACTAGACTGCTGAAGAAGCAATAACATAAGTTAGAGTAAGATAGCCCACATCCCCCCGTGTGTGTATGTGAACTAAAGTGTGTGCTACATGTACCAAAGATGCAAAGTAAACACATGAGAGCGTGATGTAAAGATTCAAAGGAGTAATAATGTTTCAGAATAGTTCTTGATATTTGTTATGTTCGTAAGGCGCTATTCTAACTGTCCATCAAGTTGAAGATTATGTCAAATATTGATTTAGCCAGTTGAACATATTCTTGTGTATTGAGCTGAACTGATTCGGTTCGGTTCGGATGCAAGTGTTGGGATCGGATCGGGGGGAGCCTTGTTATGGTCTGCAGTAAATATTCGTGCCTATCGAGCAAAAACCGGATCGGATCGGAAGTAGGCTTTCGGAGCGGATCGGATTGATTTGAATAGTCGTGCTGCTTCATCTCCTTAATTCTCATTCCAACCCGACCCGGTTAAGCGATCTGTGTCCCCCCTCTTCGCTTTCTAATCCAACCCGATGCGGTCGGTTGAAACTCATTTCCATATCCACTCCCATGCCTCTTCACCCGAACCGATCCCAAGCTCTAGCCTCCTTTCCTCTTCTCCTTCTCCATCCTCTACTCCACTTAACTAACACCGAACCCATTTCCATCAGGAAAACCGTTTATTTTTAAGGAATTAGTTGCAACAAAACCCTCATGGACCTATGACCAGACGATGTCAAGGCAAGATAGACCCTAAACGAGCGAAAATAACTATTTAACGATTCGAATTCAAAGACCAATGAACAGACGATGTTAAGGCACGCTTCATCTTCGATAGAAGCATCCCTTGAGGTGGCAAAATGTTAGCTTACTTTGTGAATTAGGCTACACAAAGCTAGAAGATCAAATTATGGAGAAAATCATGCCAGGCAATCGGATCGGATCGGGCTTCCTGGGGCAAAGACAAACCGACACAACGCTATAAAGGAAAGAACGCAACACTGACCGGATCGGAGGAGAAGAAGACGATCTGAACCCCCAGTCATCAGCTTATCCAATCCGAACCCAGAATTTCAGCAGCTCCACTCCACGTTCTCCTTAAGAATCAGGGCGGTTATGTACACGTTCTACCTACAATTGCCACTAACCAGATGTGTTGTCATCATCAGAACCCATCCGACCCCGAAGGTGATGGAATGGACGCCACATGGATCCGAACCGATCTGGTTTCAGAAGCTTTTCCCACCTATAAATACACAATCAAGAGGCATTTGAGAGGATCTTTGGTAATTTTCAGTATTGAAACTCCTTTGTAACCAGAATTCCACCAACTTATTCAGCCTACAATCATCTTTCAAGTCGTAGAAAAGAAAAAGGAAATTGAGTGAATCAATGTATGAAATGAGTGAGATTTGAGTGAAAATCATTGTTGTTCTCACTTTCAAGACATCAATAAAAAAGATGAAAAGTGGACGTAGGCTAATTAACGCCAAACTACTATAAATTGTGTGTTTTCTTCACTTTAGTTTTCATCTTATTATAATCTTTGCTAGTTTGAGTGTTAGAGCCAATTTTGGATCTAACAATAGGTAATTATTTGACAAAGGGACACCTAAATATTGGACTGGAAGCCTGCCTTCATTCGTGTTAAGTACATGAAGCACCAAATTTTTATTGTTAACTCATTTGCTGAAATACACCTTAGATTACAAATTATTGATTTTGAGGCCAGAAAATTCTTTCAATCGATCTAAAATAGAAATAATAGCCTTTGTCCCATTCACCTTGGTTTTAGAAAAAATCATCAGATCATCTGCATAAACCAAATGAGTTATGATAGGCTCTTGCTTGTAAATAGGCTGAGTAACGTTAGCATTCGCTGCTTCGAACATAAGAATGGAAAGAAATTCCATCGCCACACAAAATAAGTATGGCGAGAGCGGATCCCCCTGCCTCAAACCTCTGTTACTATATAAGAAACCTTTAGGGCTACCTTGAACCCGAATAGAGTAAGTAGGAGTAGTGATACAAGTTTTGATAATGCGCACTAATTTTCTCAGAAATCCCATTTTCAGCATCATGTGGCAGATGAAATTCCTATTAATCATATCGTAAGCTTTTCGAAGATCTATTTTAGCACACATTCTACCACTTCTCTTAATATTAAATTGTCTAATTTGTTCGTGTGCTAGCAGGATATTTTCAGCAATGTGTCTACCAGGAATGAACGCCGACTGATTGTCTAATATCAAATGTTTGAGGTAAGGTTTGATTCTATTGCAAATGACTTTAGCGATGATTTTATGTACGACATTATAACATGTGATGAGTCTGAAATCAGAAATGGTGCTAGGTTTATCTACTTTAGGTATCAGGATAATAAAAGTATGATTTATTCCCTTAGCCAGTCTGCCATTGTAAAAAAACTCTTGAATCATCTTTAGCAAATTCAACTTAATCTCCTCCCAATGAAATTTAAAGAACTTAGCCGTAAAACCATGTGGACCCAGGTTTTTATCATCAGGAATGGAAAAAACAGCTGTACGAATTTCTTCCAAATTCACCTCCTCCTTTAAGTGCCTTCTTCCCCAATCATTAATAATATTAATGCAATTAATATCAGGAAAAGAAACAGTCATTGGAATTTCATAATTAAAGATTCCACAAAAATATTGTATGGCCTCCCTTTCAATGGTCTCAGTGTCATGAACTATGTCACCGTTTCTCATAATAAGATTACTCCAGTTGTTGATATGCCTCCTCAAAGTCATTTTTGTTATGAAAATTGCGCGAATGCGGAAGCACAATAAATAGGATCTTGTTTTGCCAATTGAACACCAATCTAATCCGATAGCAATTATTCTATTACATCAACAAAATAGTAAATAATTATAGCAGAGAAACAAAGAGACAGAATATATATACTGGTTCCACTATCCTCGAGATAGTGTACGTCCAGTCCAACAGAGAGAGATTTTATTCCACATGAGAGAATTACAAGAGATGACAAAATAAGAGTTTACATATCCAAACCTCAATCAGGTTTAACAAGAAGAGACACCATTGGGGATCACTGGCTCCAGGCCAGGATGAGTTTACACTAAAGTCTACCCCTCAATATATAGCCAGTGCAAATCTATGTGAGTCATCAATTAAATTACCAACATTTGGTAATAATATAATGGAGGCAAATTACCATAACAACAAATGTGCAAACATAGGAAGTAAATCAATCCGTTTCTTTAGCATAGATGGAAGAAATTAATCCCTTCATTTATTTCTCTACCACCTCATCAAATGCAATCAATGCATTCCCATTATAAAAATATTTACTTTCCATTCTTTGCAAATTTGTTCCAATCAATTTGTGATTTTGTATCACCAAATTTAACACTCCACCTTGATGCAAAATCACATATCTCCAGCACCACACCTTGAGTCAAATTCTCTTCTCATCATAAAACTCTTCAACAGAACTCCACCTTCAATCAAAATCTCACAACGAGATACACCAAAAAATGAATATTTACCAAGTGGGTTCCAGCAAAGCCACCTCCCATCACACAATTGTTAACGAGCTCAGACTACGTCCTCGCCCGCCAACAAAATGTTGCAAATATATAAAAAAAAGGCAGATTCCAAAGTAATCTCAACACCACCAAGTTCAAAAAATTATTCTCTCAATTAAAACTAACCTCGATTTCAGGGCAACGAGATACACCCAGTCGATTTGAAAGGACTACGACCACACCTCAATTACAAACACAACCCACTGCCTGCAAAAGATGCATCTACCACCTGAGCTGCACCGTGCATCAACCAACGGTCTAAAAAATGCTTGGAATACCACAAGATCTCCATCGTCTTTGTGGATTTCAAAACTCGACATCCGTCTTCCGTTTGACATGATCTCTTCATCTCCGGGATCCCTCGAGCATCATCAACATCTAGACCCTTGTCGATACCATGTTAGCGTGAAAAAATTTAGTGCACGAATCCCCCTCGGTAAGCCAACTTATCTTAGCTTTTTGTTTTGCATTACAAGCTTCAATATTGATTTGATCTTTCCACTTATTGTATGCAACTCTAAGCTTTTCAAAAATATTATCATCAGTGGGATTGTTATCCATCTCTGCCAGAGTATTCCTGTAGTCTTCTTCCAATTTCTTTAGTTTGTCGCCATCATTTAGTCTTCTGTAATTCCAGCCTTTTAAGTAGAATTTGCAAGTTTTTAGAAAAATTTAGAATTTAAAAATCTTAGAGCCTTGAAAATATGAGAGCATCATAAAATTAGTAGCCTAATAAAAATTATCTCTGTACCCTTCTCTATTCACCCAGGAATTTAGAATTTGAAAGGCACATTTTTAATCTCATTGTTTTTTTTTTCAAAAATTGACACAAATAGGAATATGATCGCTAATCGGATTGGCTACCCCAAACGCATTCAGTTCAGGAAAAGTATCCAGAAAAAGATGGTTACATAACACATTGTCAATTTTTGTAGCCACTCCCTTTTTTCTCTAAGTGTACTTGAAACCAGCTATAGGAATATCCATTAATCCCGCGTTGGAAATACAATCAACAAGACCTGAAATATGTTAAACGGCACCATAGAACCCCCTTTTTTATTATTAGGTGAAAGAATATTGTTGAAATCCCTAAGAACTAATCACGATACTTCTACATTATGTGATTCATTCACAAGTTCAGCCCACAGCTTTTCTCTATCAAGTAAGAAATTAATGGCATAGATAAAAGTTACTCTACAAGTGAATCCCCCGATATCTTCTACCTTTATAAAGATGTGTTGGAATGATAAAGCTTCGATGTTAGTATTCCAAATATCAGTATCCCAAGCCAGTAAAATCCTGCCCTTGTAGCCGGTAGAGTTATTATCTACAACATGCCATTTCTTATGCAACTTGTTTTTTATACTACAAATCATGTCATTGTTTAATTTATTCTCCAACAGGCCTATCACTGACGGCCTATGTTTGTTAAGGAACTTTAATACTTCAAATTGTTTATTTGTCACATTTAGGCCCCTAACATTCCACGCCACGAAATTCATTTAATCTTACTCTGGCTCCTTGTCGACACTTTAGGAGGAGCAGTTGGGTTGGCCTTGGATTTCTTTTTATTGTTTTTATTTGCATTCTCCTGTTCCTCTAAGAATTTTTGATTTTTTTCAATGTTTTGAGACACGTCTGTTTCCTTGTCAGGTTTGTTTGGGATCTCCTCATCCGTGGCTGACTGGTCTACGAGCAATTCTCTTTCTGAATCTTCCAAATCCTTTACAATTCCATCTAGGTTATCACGATGGATAGCATTTGCATCTTCAATACTTGGCTGTCACAATTCCTGGTGATATGGACCATTAGTTTCAGTAGTATAATATGTGACTTTATTGTTATGCATAGTAGGGTTGACAATGCCACTCGTTTGAATGCATTCCTTATTATTTTGTAAGTTATAATTTTCCTGCGTTGTACCATTGTTTAAGTGTCAGAGCTACTAATAAATGTAATATATGAGTGGCATCAGCAGTTTTTGAAGGCACTGCATTATTATTAGTAACTAGATCATTTATATCTTCTGATATGCACTTGTTCACTGTATTTTCAGAATTACCAATTGCTATTAGCTCCATATTCTTGTTATTGTGCGAGAAAGAGAGGTTGTTTTGGTCACTAACATTCTGGGAATCTATTATCTCAATATTTATATGATCCTTTGCTGGCGTTTAGTGAATATTATTTTCACTATTCTTCCCAATAGAAATCCCATTTGTGTTGCATGTTCTCTCGTTCTCCACTGTTTCATTTGTACTTGTTACTTTAGGAATCCAACTTTCAGGTAGTTTTGTTTTGCACTGAGCATTTGAATGTCCGAAAACCCCATATGCTTTACACGCGAGAGGTTTGTAAATGTAGTCCACTCTAACCTTCAATTCTTCACCCGTATGCATAAGTACATCTACCTCATTAGGAAAATCTGAGCCTGCGTCAATTTCGATCAGAATCTTTGCAAAAGCTACCCTGGACTCGTCTGCAGTGATTTTGTCCATTATTATAGGTCTACCAATAACACTTGCAATCGAACTCAAAGCTTCTCTGTTCCATAATTCCAATTCAAGATTAGATAATTTAACCCAAAGTGGCATCGTTGATAATAAATCTTTCCTGAATCTCATACCCATATTCCATTTTTTGAGAATAATAATTTTATTATCAAAAAGGTATGGACCCCTTTTCAAAATTCTGTCGCAGTCTGAATTATTATCAAACCGAATTATAAAAAAACCGTTTTCTCTCGATAGTAGTTGAACATTTCCAAATGGTTTCCACATCCACTCTACATAATTTTTGAGATGTATGTGATATGGTTTTGTACCGAACATGTAGAAAATAATCGAGTTTCTCAATTTGTCTATAGATCTAGATCCTGCCAGTTCAGAGACCACAGCCTTCTTTCTCGATTCAATCACTTTTGGCACAATGTAGCTAAGATTTACATATTATTGTTGTTGCTGCCCAGTTCCTCCTCATGCCGCCTAAATCCAAGATTTCGCCCTTCCTGCTTGAAGATCTGCCTGAACGGCTCTCCAATCAAATCCTTTTCTTCCGTGTTGCGCCTGTCGAAAAGAAGTTCTAGATCGAGCATTCGCTCCCCCCAAGAACTGCGATCGAGAAGGTTGGCGTTTTGCCAATGATGCGGAATTTTGATGAGTGGAAGTTCCTCCGACAAGCCGCAGGTTAGGACGCAAAGATCCGATTTGGGTAAAAGAAACCCTAGAGGGTCTTCCTCCTTTCGATACAGTCACCCATTTGTTCGCCTCGTTTCTCTCCGCGTCTTCATAGTTGATCACCACCTCTTTGCCTGGCCTTCGATCTCGGGGCCTTCCGGAATCGATTGTGTCTTTTGAATTTGAATTTCCTGAGAGCGTGGTCGCCATTTGATTAGTTAATTATATATAGTTTTATTTTTTTTTATAAATTTCTACTTACCTAAAATTCTGATTTTATTTCTCTTAATGCTCATCCAAGCCATGTTATATATGTGTGGGTTAGAAGTATTTATAACTGATCTGAATTATAAGAACATTTATTCAAGCTCAAAGGAAAATTTGTGGAGTATACCATAATATACACTTATTTCTTCATTAAGATTTTTTTCCTTACTGCTTTTTTCTAATAAGATTTCAACGAGATATTACTTTGATTCAAGAGTATCAAACTTTTTTTGATGTAGTAAATTATTGAAATATGATATATTATATTGTATTCTTTTTCCTTTATTCAGATTTTTCCCATAGTATTTTTCTTTACTATGGTTTTAATTAGGCATTACTCTCATACTTTTAAGACTTTTTCCATTGTGTTTTTTTAGTAAGGTTTTAATGAGATATTATTCTAGTTCAAAAGAATCAACTTTTTGTTGTTGAAATAAGACAATGAAATATGTCATTGTACATTCTTTCCTTCACAATGAAATTTTCCATTGCAATTTTTAAAAGGTTATAATGAACCATTATATTGATCTTCATGTATCAAACTCTTTCGAAGAAATATCACTTTTAACATTATATCTATGATTTTGCAAGTTGCACTATTTTAGTCATTCAAGATTTTTCCCATTGAAATCTTATAATCGATGTTTTTAATGGTGTGACAGATAATATATCGACTTAATAGGTTAATGTAAACAAGTCAATAATAAGGGAGCGATTATTATATATGTTTCAAAAGAGACGACTTCAATTTGTGCAGTGAGCATTCACGATTTTACAGATGCGTATTCAAAGGAGGTTTTGTAATATAGATTTAGGGCCCGTTCGCAGCCAAAATTTGTGCTCGAGTCCGATGCGTCGGACGCCACCAACTTTTTCCCTGGTCAAAAAGAACATTCGGGAGACGTTGGAAAAGTATCCGTTGGCGACGCGTTGGACGCCAACGGATACTTTTCCAACGTATCATTTCGCCATCTATAAACTACCCCCCTTCATTCTCTCCCACCACCAAACTGGGCCTCCCCCTCTACAGCGCATTTCAGAATTTTTTGGCTCCTCTTCGAGCTTCAAAACTTGTAAAATTTATACCATTTAGCTTATTTTTTTGCACTCTATAACATATATTTTTTCTGAATTTTTCTAATTTTTTTTTTGGGTTATGCAATATGTCTACCGATTCTGTCTCCGCTACTTCGCAGCCACTTGCATACTGGATGGACAAACGAGAGTCTGCGTTTATAGATATTTGTGTAGAGTATCTAGCCGAGCAGGAGACTGGCGTCAGCAACTTCTACTCATCAGTCGCGGCAACGATGAACATCCGTTATAATCTGGATTTTACATAAACCCGGAATAAAAACAAATGGGATAATATAAAGCGGATATTTCGCGACTAGGACAGACTGCTCAGGACACCAGGCGGGGAATGGGATGCAGTGTTCGATTTCCTGTACAGTCCTGATGATTTATGGGCTACCGGTGCTAGCTAATCGTATAGACGATTCATGAGGAACTCCCCATGAAGTTCTGAGAGAAGGACCTTTTATTCGAGGGTTGTTTGCGTAAAGCTACTTGTGTGTACCCGATTCCTGATGTTGCGCCTCCTATTGCACCTCCACCTCCACCAGCACCTGTGCCAGCTGCTTCTTTCACCACTGCGGACGTCGGTTACTATACTGACTGGATGACTACCAGTGATCCCCCTTCTGGTCAGCCCTCTAGGCACAGACTCATAGAGCGTGACAGCTCGAGCCGCTCGTTTATGACCGACCATGTGAGACAGCTTATTACGCGTTGCTATGAGATTGTTCAAGGATCACTAAATGTCAAGCTTTGAGAGATTATGACGATTTTCCATTATGATCCATGGAATGTGGAGATTGTTGAGGAACTTACCGATGATGGTATACATGGGTTTATTTCAGTGGAGTTGAGCGCATTACCACATCATCGTTTATTTTATATTTTCATGTACTTGTTTTAATATCAGTCTAGTTGTGTTATTTGTGTTTGTACTTCTGTTCGTATAATGAAATGTAGTCATTTTATTTTGTGAAATTAGTATTTAATTAAATCAAAACAATTAATTTAACAATTAAATACCTCGCTCAGATACCACACTCAAATACCCTGTTCGTAGCAAAAAACACATTCCCCGTTCGCTACAGTGCCACGCTCAAATACCCCGCTCAAATGCCATGCTCAATACCCCGTTCCCGTTCTTCAAGAACGCACCTTAGTAATAAGAGTTAAAGTGTTTTAAAAACTAGGCCGAACCGCAAGTTTAAATGTGAAAACCGTATACCGCAGCAAAGTCCCATCCAAAATTCATTAGAGTCTTATTTTCCTCAAACCGAAAAGAACCCGCAATTCAACCTCAAAAACCCAATTCTATACAGATTTTTACCTTTGAAACAAGTAACAAAACTTTTTTTAATTGGAAGTGCCAGCCATGTAAACCCAGGGGCGGATCCACGTGTGAGTGAGGTGGGGCAGTGGCCCTACCTGGTTTGTAACGACCCGGATTTTTGGTCGATTTATTTTAAATATTTAATATGGTTTTAAATATTGAATTTATAATATAAATGGTATTTTATTGGGTTATCGATTAAATAATCGAAATACGATTTATTTTGATAATCATCGTAATACGAGAATTTAAAATAATTCAATTCGAAGTTAGAATTAAATCAAAACAATTCAGATGATCAGTATTAATTGTATTTGAATATAGATGATAATAAAAATATTTTATTATCAGAGAATTTATTTATTTTTGAATTTAAAGTATATTATATCGATTTAATATGGTTATTTCATATATACACATTTGAAATAAAATTCAGGAAATATTATGTTGAGTTCAGTATAACGCTGTAACATTGGAACGACGGTCGGTACGCTAAAATAGCGGTTCACGATTTTTAACTGTGAACCTCGAGATATTTATAATGGATAAGATCGAAATCAAATCGAGAATCAAATCGATATCTGTTTAAAAAGAATAAAAATATCTTTAAAGTCAAATCAAATAAAATTAAATCTCAAATCACATTAATGATAGTGTACCTTAACCAATACCTACGTAGAGCAAATTCCTTCATTGCTAAGGGTTCATCGTCTATAAAATCAACACCGTGCCCTTTTTTTCTTCCACTCCTCGTCTTATAAAATCGCACGCAAGTTTTTCTTCCATTTTTCTTCAACAAATCGTTGTAGCCTTCAAACGCAAAACAAAAATGGCGTCGTTCTTTTAGTTCAAATCAAAAATCGAGTTCGGTTTCAATCTCGAATTCAGGTCTGAGATAAAGTTTCGGATGCGGTTGATTTTTTTGGTTATGCGATTCAAATGAGGTGCGATGCTTTTCCTGGTGCTCGTGAGTGTCGCAGTGAGTTAAGGGTTGCGGTTCTTTGTCAATTCAAGAAGAGACAGTGGAAGCGATCTATAGGGTGGAGTTCGTGGTAGCAAAATAAAGGGATTCGATCACGGTGGGAGTGGTGCGATTTGGATTGTCGAGATCGACAGGAGGCTTGATCCTGCTAGTCGCATTTTGGAGAAATTGATAAATCAAGTTGAGCAAAAGAGGATGGTCCAAGGGTGTCGATGGGAGCAAGGGAAAGGTCTGAGAGTGGCTCAGTTCAGTGATGTGAAGCCTCGTGATCGGTTGAAAGGAGTTCGACATGGAATTTAAGGAGGGACGGGGTTGTGCGATGTCTGAAAACAAACTAGAAATGGCTATGGGATTCAGTTCAGGGATGAAGAAAGGCTTTAAGATGATAATTAAGGCCAGAAAAGCCATGCTGTCTCTTTATTCATTGGGAGGCCAAGAAATGAAGGCAGATATTAAACATGGGTTAAGGTAAAAATTTATAATCAAATTATGTAACTTGTTTAATTTTATATAATAATAAAATTTATAATGCGATATATTTAATTGATACAAGATTGGAAAAAAAACGTGAAGTAACGTATTTGGAATCAATCGGAGTTGACTGGGATTTAATTTAAATCGAATGATATTCGATTTACTTTAAATTGGAATGGATTGCAAAAAAATCACGGTGAGTAAATCTCACTCACCTTTTATTTAAAATTTATTTTTATCAGTTAAAAATAATTGTTTGTTGCTTGTTGGTTGCCTTCAATATTTTTGTGCATCTTAAATATATTAGTTATTTAGGCTTGGTGATTGCTATTATATATATATTGGTGGTTGGATTTCCCGCAGTATCATTAGCTGATGCCCGCGGTACCATTAGCGGATGATTACCCTAATCACCCCACGCTATGATAGTAGATGACCTTCTATACCGCGATATCCTACCTCGAAGCAGGATGGATATTATTTATGTTGACTAACATTTGTGGATGCAGGAAAAACAGGTTGGAGGAATCTGATTGGATTCCTCAAAAATATATTATCTGTTTGTTTGTTTGTTTGTTTTCATATGTATATTCATATATGATGTGTTAAAAAATCAAACGATTGAAATTGGTTGATTTGATTGTTTAAAATATCCCTGGGGCTTGAATATATTTTTAAAAATATCAAAAAGGGTATTTGAGATTTAAAAAGAGAATTGAAATAGACCTTGAATATAGAATTCAAATAGAGTTAAAATAGGAATTTCAAGCAGAATTCAAATGGAGTTTGAATATTTGAAATTTCAAATAGAATAAAAAAAAAGAATTTAAATATTTGAAATTTCAAATAGAATTAAAAAGGAGTTTAAATATTTGAAATTTCAAATAGAATAAAAATGTAGATTAAATATTAGGAATTGAAATAGAATTTGAATTCAAAGGAATTGAAAACGAATTTGAATTTAAAGGAATTCAAATAGAATTTGAATTCAAATGGATTTGAATAAAGAAAGTTCAAATGAAATTTAAAATATAGAATTTGAAAATAGAAGTGAAATAGAGTTGAATATAGAAATTCAAATGTAATTTGAATATAGAATTCAAATAGAATTCAAATGGAATTTAAACAAAGGGAATTCAAATTTAGAATTTGAATATAGAAATTCAAATGGAATTTGAATATAGTATTTGAATAAAGAAAATTTAAACAAAAATTTAAATAGGATTAAAATGGGAATTTGAATATATAATTCAAATAGAATTGAAAGGGGAATTCGAATATAGAATTTAAATAGAGTCGAAACGGAAATTGAATAAGGGAAATTTAAATAGAATTGAATTGGAATTTAAATATAGAAGATCGAAGTATAAATAAATTATAACCGAGTAAGTGAAAATCGACGATTTTAGATAATCAGAATTTTTGAGTTGAATTGGGAAAATTGGTTTAATATATATTAAAAATATATTAGAATGGAGTTGAATCTATTATAAACGAAGTTTAAACGTTTATATATAAATATAATTAAAACGAACTCGCCGCAGCGCGGTAGTTCGTAAATTGTCGTTTCGAACTTCAATTGAGTATACAGAACTCGATTGAAGTCGGAATTCTTTGAAACAAGAAACATCAGAACCGATTTGATAATAGTTTTCTAATGGGGGAGAAAAATCTGAATTTCTTCATATATATTTTGAGTTATGTCAAAATCAAATTTTCAGAAAAATAGCGCCATAACCATTTTAAAACCATAACGGTTTATTTAATTTTATAAAAGGATTTTAAGCGAATAAAATCCGAATTTCTATTTAGAAAATCCCAGATTTGAATTGTAAATAATATGTGAACTCAAGTGGAGTAATGAATTGATTTTTGAAACAGAAATCAGATTTTTGATTATTGGATAAAATTAACTAATTTGAATAGTAATTAGTTAATGAGATTTTGAATTGATATTGGGCTTTGAATAAGTGAATTCGATTTGAAAATTTATACTCGAAATCAAAAAGGAAACTAGAATTGAAATTGAAATTCAATTTGGTCATGAGCAAGTTAAACATTTTATTTGAACATGTTATGTTCAAACAAAGAAGTGAAATAGGCAAATAGCTAATTAAAGAATAAATGGGCGAAACTGAATTCAAACGATTGGATAGTGTTGAATTGAATTGGAAATAGGTGAGTATGTGTTAGGCAGGTATGGGATGGAGTATATGAAGATTTTAATTTATGTGCCCGACAAAAATGTACATGTTTAAATTCATATATGAGATTTTATGCGCCGTATCGGCAAGCCGCTTAGCTTTTTCTTTTTCTTTTGGATTGGTGAGGGCCATGGGAGGCTATTTGAAATATCCCGATGCTCCCGGTACAAAGGAGGTTATGGCGAAATTTTCCAGAAATTTAAGGAGTTAGAATATTTTTAAGAAAATTTGATAGTTAGAAACCAATATATCAATATATATTGAATTCGATAAGGAACGAATTTAAAAATAGAATATTATAAACAAAAAAGGGAAATCGATAGGCTGGTAATAGAAAGAGAAACATATATATGTTTAAAATGAATAATTGGTTTTTAAAATGTTGACTATTTGAGGTAAGTGGTTTTGTCTGTTTTGAAGTTAATGATGTTTTCAGTCAAGGTCTGAGAGGTAATAATACCCCAATTTGATTGATTTCACTTTTAATTGATAAATAGTAAGACCCAATCTCGAAGAGAAGTGTTTGAACAATATTTAGTTGAATAAAATATTTTGGGTTGTTGTAACGATGTTTACACAGCATTCGTTTTAACCCAAGTGATGGAATTCTGGAAATATAAAAGTAAATATTTCCTGAGTATAATTAAAGTAGCCGTGAAAGAGATAAGTGATTGAAAATGTTTTCAATTGCGAATAGAATATATTTTCTAAGTATAGAAAATAATAGAAGGCGAGATGTAGAAATGTTTTCCAAATAGTGTAAGAGGCCAAGATGTTTGTTGAAATATTTGGTTAACAAATATTGAAAAGGAAATGGAATAATGATTTAATTAATGAAATATTAATTAAAGGCCCAGTGATTTGTTTGATGTTATGGATGGGTGTTTGTTTTTCTTCGATAGTTAAATAACCGACTATCGAAGTGTTTGCCAATATCGTTGTCAATATGGAGAGACCGATTGGATTATTATCCGTGAACCACTCTGTATTGGCAGTAGCGTTGCGAATCAAATTATATGAAGATAATCAAAGACGGAGTGAAGTGCAAGGGCTTTTTCTATTAATAGAAATTGTGCCTTCGGTTTCGTTCAGTCCTAGAACGAACGTATATGGACGAATGCCTGACAAAGTATTTCCAATGATCAAATATGATTGTTATGTACAAATATACATGGTGGCAACGGATTTATTCCCTTAGCATAATATCCCGAATATATTTGTGCAAATCAATAAATGATTAACGGATCTGACAATGTGGCATTCAAAGTGATTGTGTTATCAATGAATAGAAAGAAACCGTAGCCTCAGGCCTCAACAATCGGGAAATGACAAAAATCGGGCAGGCATCATGTGTAACACCCCGTAATTCTGTTAATATTAATATTCACAAATTAAAGAATAACTAATCTCAGACGTGAGAATTGTGGGAAACGGGTTGCGCCATTGTGTTCGTCTCGGAATTCTGTTTGAAATAGAGTCCGAGTTTGCGTGATTTGGACTTCGTATGAAGAAGTTATGGCCATCGGAAGTTTCAGAAAATTCAAAACAGATTTCAGAAAATTTAAAATTTAAAATTCAAAATTCGAAGTCAAACAGGCTAGGCGGGAAAATTCCCGCCCAACACCCCAGTTCGACTGGGGAGTCGACACGCCCCCCCAGGTCGACTGGGGAGTCGACACGCCCCCCAGGTCGACTGGGCAGTCGACCTGGGTGTCGACCTGTCCAGGCGGCTAGGGTTTGAGTGAGCCCAATCTTGAGCTACTAATGTGTCCTTAGGGCTGAGTTGGCAAAGTTAACGGTTCAGTTTAGTTCTGAGTTGATCTGACGGCCTAAATAAATCCTAAACTCTATAAATACCTAGGTAGTCTCTCACTCTAATTCACATGAAAAATAGAATAGCCACCGTCATACCGCCACCATGGAACTCAGTCTAGCCGCCGCCAACTAAGAAGGAAGAAAGCTAATCAAAACCCTAATTCTACTCAACTCTAAAGCAATTCAAGACTCTCTTTCTTCTCTAATTGTGAGTATGATGATCTTAACAAGATTATTATTAAACTAATTAGATTAAGTTATGAATGGATTATAAGTGAATGATGTGGATTGTCATATATGTTGTTGTAAACCTTATGCTATCATGTATGTTGTAAATCCTATGTTATGTGATGATGATATCCTATATGTTGTAAATCATGCTATGATGATATTGTATAGGTTGTAATTTTCTATGCTAAATTGTGATAAATCATACATGTTATAAAGTCATGATGTTATTATCTATGCTAATTAGTTCATGTTAATCAAGTCATAATGTTGATATTATTTGGGCTATGTTGATGACAAATCATGTATGCAAGTCTTGATTGATTAGTAAAGATTATGAACATATGGCATGACATCTATTTAGATCTAGAATTATGCTATGACATATGTGAATTCTATGTATTTGATGCTAGTTCACACCATCATTATGTTGCCTAAACCATATATGCTAGTCCATACATGAATTTGGATTATGATCATATTATGTGAATTGTGACATTTTTCCAAACAAGTTGACACCTTTAGGTCCATGACATGTGTAGTTTTATGCAAGTTTCACCCCTATTATGATTAAATTTATTTTATTCGCCTATATGTTGTGATAATTTATCTTTGTGCTATGAGTTAGACTATTCGAGTCTAACGTATATTTTGCGTTGAATAAGCGAACGTATAACGTGGGGTATGGGTAATATTAAGGATTCAATATTAAGAAGTTGGGGTGCAATTGATATGATTTTGCATGCCATGAGTGGATGGCCATAATTGAGTCAATTATGGACATCATTAAAATTGGAGTTAATTAATAATTTGAATAGGGAATTATTAAAACTGGGGTAAAAGATTGTAAGTGTGAATCAATGCTTAGGACACGAAGTTGGACTCGTTTGTGACGTAAAACTGCCCGGACCCGCCCGACAAATCCAGTAGTCACAAATGTCAGCCCAATGTGAAAGGTTCTAGGCCCAAATTAAAGCATAACAGTTGTAAAGACACGAGGTTAGACTCTTTTATGGTGTAAGACTGCCCGGACCCGCCCGGCAAATCCAGCTGCCATAAATGCCAGTCTAATGTGAGAGGTCTTTATGAGGTTATGGCCTGAATGAATTAAGAAATACTTAACCAGATAAACATGTAAGGTGGGACATGGGGGTTAAGTAGGTGCCTTGGGTGGCATGAGGAATCTAGTGGTTGCCTTTAGTGGCATTTGAAATACGATTAGTAAGACTTAACCAAACACACATGTAAATGAACATGACTAAGAGGATTAAGTGGGATGTACTAGTGGACAAGCTTAGGTGGATAGCTTGTGGGGGGGCCATTTCAACCAGTAACCCAAACGTATCTTTGTGGGCTCGACCCAAGTCGAGGACGGGACACGCATACTGGGCTTGACTATAAGAGGCCAAACGGGGTAGCGGTGGCAACGCAAGTCCAACGAGTTTCATAGGCGTGTGTGGACCCGGGCTGGTAGGTAAGACGTTGTTGCATCGTGTAGGTATAAGTCGTGCATTCTCAAGTTGTATCGGGTTGCCACTTTATGGGAGTGATACACCCCACTGTGGGGCCAGCACGGGTATCTACGAGTAGGGAGCCGATCGAAAGTGGGTAGTGGGGTACACCTAGTGGAGATAGGGGGAGACGGCACCTATGTAGGCAGCTAGGGGTACGCAAGGCTATTTATAAAATTTCTAAGTGAAGCAAGTGGGATCAACTTTGAGGGTGACTGGTGTGGTGCAGTGTAGTAATTATTCGTTAGTAATTAGGTGTGCCTTTAACGTTATCTTTATCTGCTCTTCCATACCCAATAGTTCATAGACATTTCCTTGTTTTCCAGCTTATGCCTTAGTCTAGTTATTTTGATAATAGTATTGTTAGAATTATCATACTCGCCAGACTTTATGTTGACCCCCTCTATTTCTATCTTTTTCCCCCTCCAGGTCCTCAGGGTGGGCCCAACTCTAGTCGGGCTTGATTGGATTGCTTTATCTCTCTTTTGGGAAAGCTTGGACCGTTGAAGTAAAGTCCAGCTTGTTATCTTCTTTAATGGTTATTTATGTAATGGGATTATGTATTTTGTTTTATCAAGATGGATATTGTAATTGACTCTTATTTATGGTTTTATGATGTAACAAACATGTTTAATTTCCGCTGCAATAAAATGAAGTTTTAGATTTCCAAGTACTACTTATTATCTGTCTTGTTGTAATTTTTCTGTTCTATATTCATTTAAAACCTCCATGGAAGTTAATGCATTCCCTTTGTGAGTGACATTAATGGACGTGGGGTGTTACACGTGGTATCAGAGCTTAAGGTTACCAGAACAGATAAAATTTTAAAAAAACTATTTTTCTAAAGTATTTTTGGAAGAAGTGTTTTCAAAACATGTTTTGATGAGTAATTTAAAGAGGAAAGTTTTTGAGAAAAACATAATCCCCAATAGCCATATCTTTATCTTTCGAATTCTCCATTTTGAATCTTTCCTTTTTCGTTTCAGCATGGCTGAAGATCTTAACCTTCCGGACGGTGTAACGATACCAGGATGGTATAAGAGGTTATTAGAGGCTAGGGCCGCTGCAGGTCCAGCCAATGTTCCTCCACCACCAGTTGCACCCGCTCCTCCTCCCCCTCCTCGCGTAGATACTTTTGCAAAGACGTGCAAGGAATTTAAGGCTATGGGTGGAAAACCTTTTCAAGGTTCAGAAACGTTTGTGGAAGCTAGAGATTGGCTTAAGGAGGTGGAAGAATTGCTAGAAATCTTTGAAGTAGAAGAAGGGAGGAAAGTCAAATTAGCAGCTTGGTTAATGAAGGGAGAGGCCTCGTTTTGGTGGGAGGTCACTAATGGGGAGCGTCCTGTTGATTCTTGGGCGGATTTCAGACGTAGGTTTGAGGCGAAGTTTCTCTCAAGGGCAGAAGAGAATCTATATATGGAAAGGTTCTTGACATTAAAGCAAGGAAGCTCATCAGTGAAAGAATATGTCAACAAATTTAATCAGTTAGCAAGGTTTGGCTTGGACTTAGTGAACATGTCGGAGAAGAAGGCTCTAAGGTTCGTTAATGGTTTGAATGAGCCATTGCAAGGGTTGGCTATGACCCACATCCCTATGGGGGCCACCTTTGAGAAGCTAGTAGACATGGCACTCATGCACGAGTAGAAAGACGTTAATGCTAATAAGGCACCCGATAAGAAAGGGGATCAGAAGAAACCACAACAGCAAAACAAGAAGGGTGGTAAAGACAATAATGGCAAAGGAAAGAAAAGATGCTTTAACTGTGGGACACCAGGCCATCTCAGCAAGGATTGCCGAAAGAAAAAGAAGACTGGCTGTTTTCACTGTGGCAAAGCGGGACATCTAGTGAAGGACTGCCAAAAGAAGGGGCAGAGGGCAGGGTCTACCTCGGGAGGACAGGTGCAGGCTCTTATGGCACCAGGGCAGGCAAGGGGACAAGTTCAGACTCTCGCGGTCCCACCGCTGCAAGAACGAGGTAGAACCATTTCTGTTGAAAGCTTAGTTTTTCTGTTTGATCATCCTGTCCGTACCTTATTCGATTCGGGCGCATCACATTCGTTTATCTCTACATCATTAGTTGAATCACTGCACTTAAACACCAGTTTAGTAGAGGATCTCTTAGTTGTTTCGAATCCAATTGGGGGCTCAGCTTATTTGTCCATGATGTGTTTGGATTTGAAAATTTCTATACTTAGCGTTGAGTTTAGATGTGATGCTTATGTTTTGGTCTTTACGGGCTATGGGCTAATTTTAGGAATGGATTGGTTATCCAGAAATGGGGCCGTTCTTGATTGAGAAAGGAGAGTAGTTAGGCTCATGACTCGCCTTGGTAACGCTCTCGAAATCTTTTGTAATACCATAAATTCCGTTATACTAAGTTATCTAGAGTCGCTTGACGCGTCGGTAGAAAATCTACGATCTGTTAGAGTGGTCCGAGAATACTCGGATGTGTTTGAGGAGGTGAAGGGCTTGCCTCCGAAGCGGGAGATAGATTTTCGAATATATCTTGTGGATAATGCAAAACCAGTATCTTTGCCAGTACGCCACATGGCTCCTCGTGAAAGGAGGGAACTCAATAAGCAAGTGAAGGAGTTGCTTGAAAATGGGATCATAAGACGAAGTATATCGGAGTGGGGTGCTCCAGTAGTATTTGCCACGAAGGCGGATGGGTCCCTTAGACTTTGTGTGGACTATAGAGAACTTAATAAGCTTACTAAGAAGAACAGACACCCACTGCCGAGGATTGACGATCTCTTCGATCAGTTAGTTGGCGCCTCAGTGTTTTCGCAGTTGGACTTAGCCACTGGATTCCATCAGTTGAGAGTGGCTGAGGATAGCATAGACAAGACTGCCTTTAGTACTCCGGACGGTTTCTATGAATGGCTAGTGATGCCCTTCGGTTTGACAAACGCCCCCGCATACTTTGTTGATTTGATGAGTAGGGTGTTTAGGGAGTACCTTAATAAATTCGTGGTAGTCTTTGTAGACGACATCTTGATCTTTTCTAAGGATGAAGAAGAGCATGCCCTACATCTTAGGGAAGTATTGGAGACCCTACGAGCGCATAATCTTAAAGCTAAATTTTCTAAGTGTCACTTCTGGGGGAAGGAAGTACGATTCTTAGGGCACGTGGTTTCCAAAGAAGGGATAGCTGTGGATCCCGCGAAGGTGGTGGCCATCCAAGATTGGAAGGTCCCTAAAAATGCTACCGAAGTGAGAAGTTTCTTGGGGTTGGCTGGCTACTATAGGAAGTTTATCAAAGACTTCGCAAAGATATCAGCTCCATTAACACGCTTGACGAAGAAGAACCTAGTTTTCACATGGGACGTAGATTGTGATGATGCGTTCCAACGTTTAAAGAGAGCTTTGACCTCAGCCCCATTCTTAGTGCTGCCAGACGGGAGTAAGCCATTTACTGTTTATACCGATGCTTGTGGGACAGGTCTAGGCGCAGTCTTAATGCAAGAGGGTAGGGTAATTGCCTATGGTGGAAGGCAGTTGAGAGCGCATGAGAAAAATTACCCTACACATGACCTAGAGTTGGCCGCTTTTGTTTTCGCGCTTAAGTCTTGGCGTCATTATCTTCTTGGCGAGAAATTCGAATAATTCACTGACCACAAATCTTTAAAATACTTATTCTCTCAGAAGGACTTGAACTTAAGGCAGCAAAGGTGGATGGAGTTCTTAGCGTCCTACGATATCGAAAAAGCATATACCCCTGGCAAGGGTAACGTGGTGACAGACGCCTTAAGTAGGAAAAGGCCGTCCTTGAGTCCGTTGTTTGTTGAACGACGAAACTTAGAATTCATTTCGATGTTTGACTTTAGACCTTCCGTTGACTTTATACCCGGTTTGCTAGCATCCTTAGAGGTCAGACCTACACTTTTGGGATGGATTGGTGAGGCACAGCGAGATGACCCACAGTTGGTTGAGTTAGTAGAAAAGCTCAAAGGAGGGGAGTCATCAAGCCATCTCCGTAGATATACCCTAGATGATAAGGGTTGGTTACGTAGGGACGGTAGACTTTGTGTACCAAAAGACGATGACCTAAGGAAGATTATTCTTGAGGATGCACATCGTTCGAAGATGACCATTCATCCCGGCGGGGATAAGATGTACAAAGACATGAAGCGAGTTTTCTTTTGGGTCGGTATGAAGAGGGACGTAGCCGAGTATGTCGCTAGATGCTTGGTGTGCCAACAAGTAAAAGCGGAGCAAAAGAAACCCGGTGGGTTGCTTCACCTATTGGAGGTTCCACTATGGAAATGGGAAAGCGTCTCAATGGACTTTGTGGATGGATTACCGAGATCAAGGAAGGGTAATACGGGGATTTGGGCTATAGTAGATAGACTTACTAAGAGCGCCCATTTTATTCCTGTGAAGAGTAAGAGGACTGCTCCATGGTTAGCTTCTGTATACGTCCGAGAGATAGTTCGTTTGCACGGTGTTCCTTCTAGCATAGTGAGCGACCGTGATCCTATTTTCACTAGCGAATTTTGGAGAAGCTTACAAGAAGCGGTAGGGACTCAGTTATGTTTGAGCACCGCATATCATCCTCAGACGGACGGCCAGACCGAGAGGGTGAATCGTATTCTAGAGGACCTTTTGAGGCTATGTATCCTAGACTTTGGGGGTACATGGGAAGCGCATCTTCCATTGGTGGAGTTCGCATATAATAACAGCTTTCAGTCCAGCATTAGCATGGCACCTTTCGAAGCTCTTTATGGACGACCTTGTCGTTCACCTACATGTTGGTGGGAATCTATGGATAAGATCTTACTTGGGCCCGATATGATTAGGGAGACTTCGGAGAAGATCGACTTGATTCGAAGGAGGATGAAAGCAGCGCAAGATAGGCAGAAATCTTATACGGATAAGAGGAGGGCAGATCTTGAGTTTGAAGTTGGGGACATTTTCTTTATCAAAGTGTCTCCATTACGGAACGTTGTTCGCTTTGGGTCCGTTGGGAAGTTAGCACCAAGGTTCGTAGGGCCGTTTCCTATTAAGGAGAAGATTGGACAGATGGCGTATAGAGTGGAGTTGCCTGAGAGACTTAGTGGTGTACACGACGTATTCCATGTGTCACATTTGAGGAAGTGCCTACACGAGACCGCAGAAGTGGTAGAGCTGAGCTTGCTTAAAGAGGTGGAGATAGAGCGTGATGCGACGATTCGACGAGCTCCTACACGCATTCTTGGGTCAGAGATTAAGAAGATGAGAAATCGAGAGGTCAGACTAGTTAAAGTACAATGGGGAGATGATGAGAGCAACGCTACTTGGGAGACAGATGAGAAGATGCGTTTGTTGTACCCTTTTCTTTTTGAGGGTATGTCCTATAATTTCTCCTTTATCGCTTATCTTGTACTTATCTTACCTTTAGAGTATCCTCTCGCTAGTATCCTTGACCTTTAGTTAGGATAATTCTATGGTTGAAACATGTGTTTGAGACATGTTATGTATGATGGATGCAAAGAGGATGCAAGTGTTTGCTAGTGGTTGCTCGTGGACGCATATACACACACTATTAGGCACTAGATCGGCTCAGTCACTTCATACTGCATATTGCATATAAATGGATGTATTTAGTAAAATGGATGTATGAAGATTTGTTTTTATCATATGGATGTTGCATTCAGATGATGATTGTGCACGCATATAGAGATAATATGTAGCATTAAGGAACTTTTGCATACATAATGGACGCATGGCACTATCATGATTTGCATTAAGGAGGTCAAATGAATCAGTGGACCGCCTGATTTTGCATTAGATATGGACATATACACACACTGTGCATTTAAACATGAAAGCATTAGAAGTCTATAAGGACAATGGATGCCTGTGTTTGATGGTTGAGTAGATGGACGATTGGATGTTATGATATACATTGTTCTTGACTTGAAGATTTCGGGGTCGAAATCCTTTAAGGAGGGGAGAATGTAACACCCCGTAATTCTGTTAATATTAATATTCACAAATTAAAGAATAACTAATCTCAGACGTGAGAATTGTGGGAAACGGGTTGCGCCATTGTGTTCGTCTCGGAATTCTGGTTGAAATAGAGTCCGAGTTTGCGTGATTTGGACTTCGTATGAAGAAGTTATGGCCATCGGAAGTTTCAGAAAATTCAAAACAGATTTCAGAAAATTTAAAATTCAAAATTCGAAGTCAAACAGGCTAGGCGGGAAAATTCCCGCCCAGCACCCCAGGTCGACTAGGGAGTCGACACGCCCCCCCCCCCCCCCAGGTCGACTGGGCAGTCGACCTGGGTGTCGACCTGTCCAGGCGGCTAGGGTTTGATTGAGCCCAATCTCGAGCTGCTGATGTGTCTTTAGGGCTGAGTTGGCAAATTTAACGATTCAGATTAGTTCTGAGTTGATCTGATGGCCTAAATAAATCCTAAACTCTATAAATACCTAGGTAGTCTCTCACTCTAATTCACATGAAAAATAGAATAGCCACCGTCATACCGCCGCCATGGAACTCAGTCTAGCCGCCGCCAACTAAGAAGGAAGAAAGCTAATCAAAACCCTAATTCTACTCAACTCTAAAGCAATTCAAGACTCTCTTTCTTCTCTAATTGTGAGTATGATGATCTTAACAAGATTATTATTAAACTAATTAGATTAAGTTATGAATGGATTATAAGTGAATGATGTGGATTGTCATATATGTTGTTGTAAACCTTATGCTATCATGTATGTTGTAAATCCTATGTTATGTGATGATGATATCCTATATGTTGTAAATCATGCTATGATGATATTGTATAGGTTGTAATTTTCTATGCTAAATTGTGATAAATCATACATGTTATAAAGTCATGATGTTATTATCTATGCTAATTAGTTCATGTTAATCAAGTCATAATGTTGATATTATTTGGGTTATGTTGATGACAAATCATGTATGCAAGTCTTGATTGATTAGTAAAGATTATGAACATATGCCATGACACCTATTTAGATCTAGAATTATGCTATGACATATGTGAATTCTATGTATTAGATGCTAGTTCACACCATCATTATGTTGCCTAAACCATATATGCTAGTCCATACATGAATTTGGATTATGATCATATTATGTGAATTGTGACATTTTACCAAACAAGTTGACACCTTTAGGTCCATGACATGTGTAGTTTTATGCAAGTTTCACCCCTATTATGATTAGATTTATTTTATTCGTCTATATGTTGTGATAATTTATCTTTGTGCTATGAGTTAGACTATTCGAGTCTAACGTATATTTTGCGTTGAATAAGCGAACGTATAACGTGGGGTAGGGGTAATATTAAGGATTCAATATTAAGAAGTTGGGGTGCAATTGATATGATTTTGCATGCCATGAGTGGATGGCCATAATTGAGTCAATTATGGACATCATTAAAATTGGAGTTAATTAATAATTTGAATAGGGAATTATTAAAACTGGGGTAAAAGATTGTAAGTGTGAATCAATGCTTAGGACACGAAGTTGGACTCGTTTGTGACGTAAAACTTGCCGGACCCGCCCGGCAAATCCAGTAGTCACAAATGTCAGCCCAATGTGAGAGGTCCTAGGCCCAAATTAAAGCATAACAGTTGTAAAGACACGAGGTTAGACTCTTTTATGGTGTAAGACTGCCCGGACCCACCCGGCAAATCCAGCTGCCATAAATGCCAGTCTAATGTGAGAGGTCTTTATGAGGTTATGGCCTGAATGAATTAAGAAATACTTAACCAGATAAACATGTAAGGTGGGACATGGGGGTTAAGTAGGTGCCTTGGGTGGCATGAGGAATCTAGTGGTTGCCTTTAGTGGCATTTGAAATACGATTAGTAAGATTTAACCAAACACACATGTAAATGAACATGACTAAGAGGGTTAAGTGGGATGTACTAGTGGACAAGCTTAGGTGGATAGCTTGTGGGGGGCCCATTTCAACCAGTAACCCAAACGTATCTTTGTAGGCTCAACCCAAGTCGAGGACGGGACACGCATACTGGGCTTGACTATAAGAGGCCAAACGGGGTAGCGGTGGCAACGCAAGTCCAACGGGTTTCATAGGCGTGTGTGGACCCGGGCTGGTAGGTAAGACGTTGTTGCATCGTGTAGGTATAAGCCGTGCATTCTCAAGTTGTATCGGGTTGCCACTTTAGGGGAGTGATACACCCCACTATGGGGCCAGCACGGGTATCTACGAGTAGGGGGCCGATCGAAAGTGGGTAGTGGGGTACACCTAGTGGAGATAGGGGCAGACGGCACCTATGTAGTCAGCTAGGGGTACGCAAGGCTATTTATAAAATTTCTAAGTGAAGCAAGTGGGATCAACTTTGAGGGTGACTGGTGTGGTGCAGTGTAGTAATTATTCGTTAGTAATTAGGTGTGCCTTTAACGTTATCTTTATCTGCTCTTCCATACCCAATAGTTCATAGACATTTCCTTGTTTTCCAGCTTATGCCTTAGTCTAGTTATTTTGATAATAGTATTGTTAGAATTATCATACTCGCCAGACTTTATGTCTGACTCCCTCTATTTCTATCTTTTCCCCCTCCAGGTCCTCAGGGTGGGCCCAACTCTAGTGGAGCTTGATTGGATTTCTTTATCTCTCTTTTGGGAAAGCTTGGACCGTTGAAGTAAAGTCCAGCTTGTTATCTTCTTTAATGGCTATTTATGTAATGGGATTATGTATTTTGTTTTATCAAGATGGATATTGTACTTGACTCTGATTTATGGTTTTATGATGTAACAAACATGTTTAATTTCCGCTGCAATAAAATGAAGTTTTAGATTTCCAAGTACTACTTATTATCTGTCTTGTTGTAATTTTTCTGTTCTATATTCACTTAAAACCTCCATGGAAGTTAATGCATTCCCTTTGTGAGTGACATTAATGGATGTGGGGTGTTACATCATGGCTATGTGGGTCGCTCCCATTAGGGTGTATAATCACCTATCTAGAGATTCATTTAATTCCTTATTCTATTTGATGCTGTCCCATTCGGGAAACGGTTGCTGATCCCAACCGTTGGTGATATACATTCGATACACTCAAGCGAAATGAGTGGTCAGTCATGTGTGGGCCGGGTTGCAAGATGTTCTTGTTGAACCCAGTGTATTCCTCTCTAGAGATACACTATCGGAAGGTGGTTCCATACCTTGTCATGTTGGAAATCCAATCTCTAATAAGAGCCATGCGGTTTTTTATTTTATATTATATATGGAGCGTGAGATGCAAGCGTTCCGCTAGATTCTATTTATTTGATGTAAACATTATTATAATATCACTTGATTTTTTGTATCAAAGTGTTTTGGGTTATAGTAAGGTAAAAACCGTCCATGTTTATGTGTGGCTGGTCTTACTATTATCATATCTTTAGAAAGTATTTTTAAAGTTAAACAAATTGGTTGGAGTTTACTCACACCAGTCCCATGACTGACCCAGAGTTTATTTTGATTTGTCTTCCCTAAACTCTTGGGTGCCCAAATTTGTACGGGCAGTCAAGTAGTCGGGATTTTATAGATTCATTTGGAGAAGATGGAAGCAGGAGGCTTCACCAGTTAGCTATAGATTATCATATTTCCGCTGTGTACTATGTTGTATCTGGAAACAGATGTTTATAACTGTTTCAGGAATAACTGTTGTGCTCCGATAATGGTATGTATACACAGTTACCGATTTGTATTTCAAAAAGTTATGTTATTTAATATATTTTATTCGTTCCACTGTGAGTTTGTGATCTTCGTTTTCTTCTATTCTAATATTTCTTTCTTTATATTTCTCATCCTCTAACTTCTTTCGAATAATGATTCGTATTTCTGTGCAATTTGAGTTGGACGTGTGGTGTTATTAGTCAACTCAGAGAATTTATTCGTTCAGAGAATTTATTTGTTTTTGAATTTAAAATATATTATATCAATTTAATATGGTTATTTCATATATACACATTCGAAATAAAATTCAGGAAATATTATGTTGAGTTCAGTATAACGCTATAACATTGGAACGATGGTCGGTACGCTAAAATAGCGGTTCACGATTTTTAACTGTGAACCCCGAGATATTTATAATGGATAAGATCGAAATCAAATCAAGAATCAAATCGATATCTGTTTAAAAAGAATAAAAAACTCTTTAAAGTCAAATCAAATTAAATTAAATCTCAAATCACATTAATGATAGTGTACCTTAACCTATACCTACGCAGAGCAAATTCTTTCGTTGCTAAGTGTTCATCGTCTATAAAATCAACACCGTGCCCTTTTTTTCTTCCACTCCTCATCTTATAAAATCGCACGCAAGTTTTTCTTCCATTTTTCTTCAGCAATTCGTTGTAGCCTTAAAAACGCAAAACAAAAATGGCATCATTCTTTTAGTTCAAATCAAAAATCGAGTTCGGTTTCAATCTCGAATTCAGATATGAGATAAAGGTTCGGATGCGGTTGATTTTTTTGGTTATGCGATTCAAATGAGGTGCGATGCTTTTCCTGGTGCTCGTGAGTGTTGAAGTGAGTTAAGGGTTGCGGTTCTTTGTCAATTCAAGAAGAGACAGTGGAAGCGATCTATGGGGTGGAGTTCGTGGTAGCAAAATAAAGGAATTCGATCACGGTGGGAGTGGTGTGATTTGGATTGTCGAGATCGACAGGAGGCTCGATCCTGCTAGTCGCATTTTGGAGAAATTGATAAATCAAGTTGAGCAAAAGAGGATGGTCCAAGGGTGTCGATGGGAGCATGGGAAAGGTCTGAGCGTGGCTCAGTTCAGTGATGTGAAGCCTCGTGATCGGTTGAAGGGAGTTCGACATGGAATTTAAGGAGGGACGGGGTTGTGCGATGTCTGAAAACAAACTGGAAATGGCTATGGGATTCGGTTCAGGGATGAAGAAAGGCTTTAAGATAATAATTAAGGCCAGAAAAGCCAAGCTGTCTCTTTATTCATTGGGAGGCCAAGAAATGAAGGCAGATATTAAATATGGGTTAAGGTAAAAATTTATAATCAAATTATGTAACTTGTTTAATTTTATATAATAATAAAATTTATAATGCGATATATTTAATTGATACAAGATTGGAAAAAAACGTGAAGTAACGTATTTGGAATCAATCGGAGTTGACTGGGATTTAATTTAAATCGAATGTTATTCGATTTAATTTAAATTGGAATAGATTGCAAAATAATCACGGTGAGTAAATCTCACTCACCATTTATTTAAAATTTATTTTTATCAGTTAAAAATAATTGTTTGTTGCTTGTTGGTTGCCTTCAATATTTTTGTGCATCTTAAATATATTAGTTATATAGGCTTGGTGGTTGGATTTCTCGCAGTATCATTAGCGGATGCCCGCGGTACCATTAGCGGATGATTACCCTATACGCCCCACACTATGATAGTGGATGACCTTCTATACCGCGATATCCAGCCTCGAAGCAGGATGGGTATTATTTATGTTGACTAACATTTGTGGATGCAGGAAAAACAGGTTGGAGGAATTCGACTGGATTCCTCAAAAATATATTATATGTTTGTTCGTTTGTTTGGTTTCATATGTATATTCATATATGATGTGTTAAAAAATCAAAAGATTGAAACTGGTTAATTTGATTGTTTAAAATATCCCTGAGGCTTGAATATATTTTTAAAAATATCAAAAAGGGTATTTGAGATTTAAAAAGAGAATTGAAATAGACCTTGAATATAGAATTCAAATAGAGTTAAAATAGGAATTTCAAGCAGAATTCAAATGGAGTTTGAACATTTGAAATTCCAAATAGAATAAAAAAAGAATTTGAATATTTGAAATTTCAAATAGAATTAAAAAGGAGTTTAAATATTTGAAATTTCAAATAGAATAAAAATGTAGTTTGAATATTAGGAATTGAAATAGAATTTGAATTCAAAGGAATTCAAATAGAATTTGAATTCAAAGGAATTCAAATGGATTTGAATAAAGAAAGTTCAAATGAAATTTAAAATATAGAATTTGAAAATAGAAGTAAAATAGAGTTGAATAGAAAAATACAAATGTAATTTGAATATAGAATTCAAATAGAATTCAAATGGAATTTAAACAAAGGGAATTCAAATTTAGAATTTGAATATAGAAATTCAAATGGAATTTGAATATAGTATTTGAATAAAGAAAATTTAAATAAAAATTTAAATAGGATTGAAATGGGAATTTGAATATATAATTCAAATAGAATTGAAAGGGGAATTCGAATATAGAATTTAAATAGAGTTGAAATGGAAATTGAATATGGGAAATTTAAATAGAATTGAATTGGAATTTAAATATAGAAGATCGAAGTATAAATAAATTATAACCGAGTAAGTGAAAATCGACGATTTTAGATAATCAGAATTTTTGAGTTGAATTGGGAAAATTGGTTTAATATATATTAAAAATATATTAGAATGGAGTTGAATTTATTATAAACGAAGTTTAAACGTTTATACATAAATATAATTAAAATAAACTCGCCGCAGCGCGGCAGTTCGTAAATTGTCGTTTCGAACTTCAATTGAGTATACAGAACTCGATTGAAGTCGGAATTCTTTGAAACAAGAAACGTCAGGACCGATTTGATAATAGTTTTCTAATGGGGGAGAAAAATCTGAATTTCGTCGTATATATTTTGAGTTATGTCAAAATCAAATTTTCAGAAAAACAGCGCCATAACCATTTAAAAACCATAACGGTTTATTTAATTTTATAAAAGGATTTTAAGCGAATAAAATCCGAATTTCTATTTAGAAAATCCTAGATTTGAATTGTGAATTATATGTGAACTCAAGTGGAGTAATGAATTGATTTTTGAAACAGAAATCAGATTTTTGATTATTGGATAAAATTAACTAATTTGAATAGTAATTAGTTAATGAGATTTTGAATTGATATTGGGCTTTGAATAAGTGATTTCGATTTGAAAATTTATACTCGAAATCGAAAAGGAAACTAGAATTGAAATTGAAATTCAATTTGGTTATGAACAAGTTAAATATTTTATTTGAACATGTTATGTTCAAACAAAGAAGTGAAATAGGCAAATAGCTAATTAAAGAATAAATGGGCGAAACTGAATTCAAACGATTGGATAGTGTTGAATTGAATTGGAAACAGGTGAGCATGTGTTAGGCAGGTATGGGATGGAGTATATGAAGATTTTAATTTATGTGCCTGACAAAAAGGTACATGTTTAAATTCATATATGAGATTTTATGCGCTGTATCGGCAAGCCGCTTGGCTTTTTCTTTTTCTTTTGGATTGGTGAGGGCCATGGGAGGCTATTTGAAATATCCCGATGCTCCCGGTACAAAGGAGGTTATGGCGAAATTTTCCGGAAATTTAAGAAGTTAGAATATTTTTAAGAAATTTTGATAGTTAGAAATCAATATATCAATATATATTGAATTCGATAAGGAACAAATTTAAAAATAGAATATTATAAACAAAAAAGAGAAATCGATAGGCTGGTAATAGAAAGAGAAACATATATACGTTTAAAATGAATAATTGGTTTTTAAAATGTTGATTATTCGAGGTAAGTGGTTTTGTCTGTTTTGAAGTTAATGATGTTTTCAGTCAAGGTCTGAGAGGTAATAATACCCCAACTTGATTGATTTCACTTTTAATTGATAAATAGCAAGACCCAACCGCGAAGAGAAGTGTTTAAATAATATTTAGTTGAATAAAATATTTTGGGTTGTTGTAACGATGTCTACACAACATTCGTTTTAACCCAAGTGATGGAATTCTGGAAATATAAAAGTAAATATTTTTGAGTATAATTAAAGTAGTCATGAAAGAGATAAGTGATTGAAAATGTTTTCAACTGCGAATAGAATATATTTTCTAAGTATAGAAAATAATAGAAGGCGAGATGTAGAAATGTTTTCCAAATAGTGTAAGAGACCAAGATGATTGTTGAAATATTTGGTTAACAAATATTAATAAGGAAATGGAATAATGATTTAATTAATGAAATATTAATTAAAGGCCCAGTGATTTGTTTGATGTTATGGATGGGTGTTTGTTTTTCTTCGATAGTTAAATAACCGACTATCGAAGTGTTTGCCAATATCATTGTCAATATGGAGAGACCGGTTGGATTATTATCCGTGAACCACTCCGTATTGGCAGTAGCGTTGCGAATCAGATTATATGAAGATAATCGAAGACGGAGTGAAGTGCAAGGGCTTTTTCTATTAATAGAAATTGTGCCTTCGGTTTCGTTCAATCTCAGAACGAACGTATATGGACGAATGTTTGACAAAGTATTTCCAATGATCGAATATGATTGTTCTGTACAAATATACATGGTGGCAACAGATTTATTCCCTTAGCATAATATCCAGAATATATTTGTGCAAATCAATAAATGATTAACGGATCTGACAATGTGGCATTCAAAGTGATTGTGCTATCAATGAATAGAAAGAAATCGTAGCCTCAGGCCTCAACAACCGGGAAATGACAAAAATCGGGCAGGCAGCATGGCTATGTGGGTCGCTCCCATTAGGGTGTATAATCACCTATCTAGAGATTCATTTAATTCCTTATTCTATTTGATGTTGTCCCATTCGGGAAACGGTTGCTGATCCCAACCGTTGGTGATATACATTCGATACACTCAAGCGAAATGAGTGGTCGGTCATGTGGGACGGGTTGCAAGATGTTCTTGTTGAACCCAGTGTATTCCTCTCTAGAGATACACTATCGGAAGGTGGTTCCATACCTTGTCATGTTGGAAATCCAATCTCCAATAAGAGCCATGCGGCTTTTGATTTTATATTATATATGGAGCGTGAGATGCAAGCGTTCCGCTAGATTCTATTTATTTGATGTAAACATTATTATAATATCACTGGATTTTTTGTATCAAATTGTTTTGGGTTATAGTAAGGTAAAAACCGTCCATGTTTATGTGTGGCTGGTCTTACTATTATCATTTCTTTAGAAAGTATTTTTAAAGTTAAACAAATTGGTTGGAGTTTACTCACGCTAGTCCCATGACTGACCCAGAGTTTATTTTGTTTTGTTTTCCCTAAACTCTTGGGTGCCCAAATTTGTACGGGCAATCAAGTAGTCGGAATTTAACAGATTCATTTGGAGAAGCTGGAAGCAGGAGGCTTCACCAGTTAGCTATAGATTATCATATTTCCGCTGTGTACTACGTTGTATCTGGAAACAGGTGTTTATAACTGTTCCAGGAGTAACTGTTGTGCTCTGATAATGGTATGTATATCCAGTTACTGATTTGTAGTTTCAAAAGTTATGTTATATAATATATTTTATTCGTTCTGCTGTGAGTTTGTGATCTTCGTTTTCTTCTATTCTAATATTTCTTTCTTTATATTTCTCATCCTCTAACTTCTTTCTAATAATGATTCGTATTTCGGTGCAATTTGAGTTGGACGTGTGGTGTTATTAGTCAACTCAGATAGTATAGATTTGCGGGCCATTACATGGTTTTTGTAAGTTCTGGCTAATTTTTTGATGAAGTGGAATCCTGCCCCACCTTAGTTTAGTTACATGCCCTATCTCAGCTGCCCAGCTGCTTCGCCACTGTGTAAAGCTAGCCAATTGTTCTATTTATACTAAGAGGATGTGGAAGCCTTCCCTAGTTATGCGATATGGAGCATATATCCTCCGTTGAACTTCTTGTATTTTTCTTAACTATTTACGTAAATAGTCTATTTCCTTCGATATGGTACATAATTGAAGTCATTAAGAAAGTACACATGCATTAATACTAGTTTTTTACATATTCAATCAGCATAAACCATGTTTTTAATTCTGTGCCTAATGTTTAATGAATCGATAATATTTATATATGTCGGTTATATGAAAACATAATTTTTTTCTAGTTTCTAACCAAATGATAATTTTCTTACATTAGTACGTTAATTTTAAATAAATTTCACATGTATACGACTTTAATGGTTCGAATCTTTAAAATTTTCGATTTTGTTTCATCAAAGGTCTGCCCAACGGTTTGGTTATCAAAACATTGAGGGTGAATATGCTAACATATAATCACTTGGTTTAGAAGAACACTCATAACACTAAAGGCCCGAAACGTGGGAATCGTAGGCCCCGTTCATAGACATATTTTGGCACGTTGGTGTTTACGTTCGCATCCGACGCGTCGGACGCCAGCACAATTATCCCCGATCAAACAGAACGATTTGGGAACGTTGGAAATCAAGCCATGGGACGCCAACGGCTTGATTTCCAGCTTTCTCCTTCCTTGATTATAAAACAAGCACCTCCTTACCTTCTTCAGCTACTTCTTCAACATAAATAATGTCTTCCTCCGATTTATCCTCCGATTACGATGATATTATTGATCTCTATGGGATATCATTGTGTCTGAATGCCAGGTGGAATCATATGACCCGAATTAATACTTCAGAGTTTACTGGGTTAGCTTGGATCAACGACATTTTGAATGGTCACCAACAACGTTCTCAAGTTAATTTTCGGATGAAAAGACTTTGTTTTTACTCATTATGTGAAAAACTACAGCATCATGGTCTCTCTTCAACGTCAGAAATTTGTGTCCTCGAAATGGTTGGAATTTTCGTTTACACAATGGCTACTGGGCTTTCAACTAGACAACTTAGCGAAAGGTTTCAACGGTCAAGTAACACAATTTCCGTTTGTTTTCATGCCGTTTTAAACGCTTTTCAATTACTGGCTGTTGATGTAATAAAGCCAGGGGATCAACAATTTAATACCATTCCACATCACATCAGAAGTTCAACCCGATATTATCCTTATTTCAAAAACTGTATTGGTGCTATAGATGGTACACACATATCTGCACATTTACCTGCTGATCAAATTATCCCTTATATCGAAAGAAAAGAGTTTGCAACTCAAAATATATTAGCGGTTTGTGATTTCGATTTACAGTTTATGTATATTGTGACTGGTTGGGAAGGGACTGCACACGATAGTAGAATTTTTAATGATGTTTCAAATGATAGAAACTCTAACTTCCCTAAACCTCCAACTGGACAGTATTATTTGGTCGATTCAGGCTATCCACTTCAGACTGGATATTTACCACTATATCGAAATATGAGGTATCATATTCTGCAATTTCGTGATACCGTGGATCGACAAAAATCAGCCAATGAAGTGTTTAATTTCTACCATTCGAGTTTACGGATGGTCGTAGAAAGAACTTTTGGCATTTGGAATTTTTTTTAACCATTCTGACCAGTATGCCTACACATCGATTTAAAACTCAAGTCAAAGGTGTCGTATCTACAATGGCCTTACACAACTTCATACGCAAATATAATAGCCATGACCCATAATTTATGGCTTTTGATGATGATGCTGAACTAATCCCCGATCAGTACTTGAAGGAATATTATGCTATGAGAAATACGACGAATGGAGGCACTGAACGGGTACAACGAAATGGATACCAAGAAATGTCATTACTTCGAGATACCATTAGAGATGAGTTGGTTGCTGCTGGGCTACACTAATTTTATTTATGTCCATAACTGTACATGTATTTGTATCTGTAGTTGTAACAGTATTTGTATTTGTATCTGTAGTTGTATCTGTATCTGTAAGAAAGTTTTAGCATGCCTTATCCTATCTATTTATATTTTATTTTAAAAATACCACGCTCAAATACCCCGCTTAAATGCTACGCTCAAATACCCCGTTCTCGTTCGTCAAGAACGCACCCGTCGTAGTAGGTTCAAACCAACGTTGTACGGTGGTAATTCAAAAGGGTATTGTTAAAGAGACTCTATTTTTAACTAGAAGGAGGACAATTTTCTGTTTTTTGATTAATTGTTAAGGGAGGAACAAAATAAATTAGCTCTCCCTTAACCATATAATTAAAAATTCCAGTACTATCCCTACGATTCTTTTATACCATTGAAATCTTACTGAAACTATAAGGTCCTTCGTTGCTCGTGACTATGAGAAAAGATTTGAACAAAGTCAATACGGTGACGGTAAGATATCACAACTTCCATGTTTATTCCAACAGTCGAAAAACAATATCTTCGCTCTCATTGAAAACCAGATCTAAGAAAACTTCGAACATGAAAAGCAAAGAAGAGCATCAATTCTGAAATGGAAAACAGCCTATCTTGAGCAACCTAGCTCTGTATTATCAAGAGTTGTACCAAAGACGAAGACTGCAACCTTCAAGTTTCAGCAACTTATTCTAGAATAATATTTCCAACAACCATGTGGCGCCACTCAACGAAGTGATTAGTGATATTTGTTGCTAATTTGGATGTAACAAGACTGCCTTTTACGGAGGATGAAGGCACAAAGTTGTTTGAAGAAGGGTAATTACTACATAACAAATTTGGTTGGGGAAGAGGAACTGGTTACCGACAAAGAAGTGTAGTTGTTTTATGTGTGGATGATATATTTCGGGTTTTAGATTAAACTCGATAGGCCGCTGTCGAAAATGAAGAAAAAAAAAAAAGGTGACTGTATGCAAGAGCACATGAGCTGAGCAAGAGGCTGGGGGTAGTTTAGTCCATGATTTTAAAAAAAATAAAAAAACACAAACACCTCTTAACTATTTTTTTAAGAGCAGAGGCCCCTTAAATTTATCCTCTCCTTAACAAAAAATGGAGTCCCTTTAACCATTCTCATTCAAAATTTTCTTAAGTTGGTATAATTAGGGCTGTTATGATAATGGTAACCGTTACCAATACAAGAAAACCGTTACCATACTGATACTATTGGTAAACCAAAAACGAATACCGATACTCTACCGTTACCGCTGGTAAAATGCTTATTGCTATACCAATAAACTGGTAAACCGTTGACTGACATTGTTAAATTCACCAATACATAAAGTTATTAAAACATTAACACATTAAAATTTTGATAATGATAAAAAGTAAATTTTTTTTTTACTAATTCTAACTCCACTGATGTTTATATAAATATTTAAACTTATTTAATTGGCATAGAAAATTTACTTAGCTTATCACAAGGTATTTACAACAATATGATATAATAATTTTGTTAATCTTAAACTCTGAAGTTAATAAAGCCAAAGAGAGTTACCATCTTTAAATAAATCTATAAGCATCTGCATAAAATACGATAAACTTTCAAAAAAACAAGGTCGGAATTCATTAAAATAGCGGAAAAAACAATATTAATATGATTGGTAAATTTACTGTTACCACTGATATTGGCATTTCTTTACCACTATTTTACCGTTAACAAAGGTGAAACTTACCTTTGTCATACCAGTAGAATTGGTATACCGATGCAGCTGGATATTGGTTACCACTGCTTTGGAACCGGTATGGTAACATAACAGCCCTAGTACAATCAATTTGATTGTATATGCAGTTGAAGTTTCTAATTCACTGACCCAATTGAGGGTAAATAAAAATAAATGGCAAATTCTATTTGAACCCAAGAATTTGCTGAGTAAACCCAGCAAATCCGAAAAAACAAGGTGAACCCAATGTTTTGCTGAGTTCACCCATGTATTATTTAAAAAAAGACATTTTTACCCTCCATCGTAGGACCCCTACGAGATTCTTTACTCCACCTCGTAGAGCTCCTGCGAGATTCTTTACTATACCTCGTAGAGTCCCTACGAGGTAAAGTAAAGAATCTCGTAGGGGCTCTACGAGGTGGAGTAAAGAATCTCGTAGGGGTCCTACAAGGTATGCTGAAAATTGGAAAAAAAAAATATTGTAAAGTAAGGGTAGTTTAGTCATCATTTTTTCTGGGTATACTCAGCAAATTCTTGGGTCCAAATAGAATTTGCCAAAATAAATACATGGTAAAACTCGCTTCATTTGCAGCATTCTTACTTTCTTGCAAAACCAGCACCACATTTACATTCAATGGAGTTCGTCTTCTATGTTGAAACAAAGTCAGGTTATGATGATCACGTTCTCATATTATTCTTTACAGATGGTGCGCGAACCGTACATTCTTTCTTCCAAATTCCCAGAAAAAAATTAGTATCGTCAATCTTCCGCCTGAACCCTAACATTCAGTCTTCTAAGCCAGACCGAATGCAGTATCATATGAAAAACATCGTACCTCTTGGGAGGACTATTAATCATAAAGTGCTTTTGTGCAATCTTCACCCTTCTCTGCATCCTTATATACTGCCTAGGCGTGATCCTCATCAGAATATTCTTCAATTCCCCAATATCCTTCACGTCGATTTGCACGGAAAACGACTTCCAGTCAAGCACATCGCTGAAAGGGAGGACATAGCTATCAGAAATCAACACGGGCACGCATTCCAAGTACATAGCTTCCACGATTCTAGGGCTGGCGACTTCATACCCGCTAGGGCAAAGGCAGTACTTGCTCTTCCGCATCATGTCGTAGTAGTTTACTCCTTGTGGAAGGCGTAGGTAGACCTGGATGTCTTCGTCTTTATTCTGCCATTGTTTGAGTAGAAGGGATCGGATGTGGCCGTGGAGGCCGCCTGCGAAGAATGCGAGGATTGGGCGGCGGGATGGGGAGGGTCCTCCGACGATCCCGGTGAGGTCGCCTGATTGGAGGTTGATTTCGGGGAGTGTGGCGTCTTTTGAGGGATCGAACCCTTCTGATGTGTTGGCGTTGCATAGGACGTGGATCGAGTTCCTGTGCAGATGTGGAGTGGATTCGGCAATTTGGGGACCCTGCAAAATCACGTTGGTTGGTGAGTTTTGCTTTCCTAACATATATGATAAATGCGTTCAAAGAGTTTGCAGTACCTCCATGGATTGTTTGATATGTCATTATCACGTAGTATTTACCCTAATAAATTAGGTGAATGCTACTCAAAGTCGCGCAAAGTCAAACACGACTAAGTATTACTACATTCACGGCTCCACAAGAAAGAAAACATGCCAAATTTATTTTAATTTTTTTTCTTTGAAATTCACGCCATTTACTTTAAGCCTGTCCAATAATTAATTATTTTTACATGAATTATGTATTGTGCATAGAACATGTAAAATGATTATAGATGATTTTACAATGATCAAGCATATTATCCAAACTAGTTAAGGCCTTTTTGGACATGGTGCAATAATCATGGATTCAATTTTTATGTTGAACTCATTTGTCATGAAGTATGTTATATACTATAAAGTTATATATAAAATATCCATTTTTTTTAAAAAAATTATTATAATTATAATAGATATTTTGGTGTATAGTTCTAAATGAGAGTGTGACGTGATGGTCCTCACCCATCGGCGACCGCCAATAACTATTAGCAGGGTAGCATGGTCTTGACAAGTTGATGAGAAATTTTGAGTTTCATATAACAAATTACAATGCTAAAAAATAAATAAGAAAATAATAATTAACTTTCATTACATCGTTTTTCTGGTTGAAAATTTCTGATGCTTTAGCTTGAGGGAATTAAATCAACTGCTCTTTGATTGATGGTCTTAAATAAGAAAAGGTTAAGTAGTCTAGATTAATTGGTGCATTTTAACGCCAATCAATAACTTAAAAATATAAACAGAATATGCATGGACTGATGTAAACCATCAGTTCTTTTGATTTAAAGTAGGGCTGTCAATGGGTCGTGTCGGGTCGGGTTCGGGTCGGGTCAAGTCAGGTTCGGGTTGATTTATAAACGGGTCGGGTCAACCCATTTATTAAACGGGTCATATTTTCCCAACCCTAACCCGACCCGTTTATAAACGGGTTGACCCGACCTGACCCGCGTAACCCGTTTAACTAAATGGCTCGTGTCAGGTCGTGTTGGGTCGAGTTTACCTGTTTGACCCATTGATAGATATTGCCTACTAATATAAGCAACAAAAGAACCAAATCACCAACATGCACACTGTTATATAATCACCGACATGCAACAAGTTACAAAGTCACCAACAGACAACACATATATAAAGAATGAAATCCCCATATTCAAAAAATCATTTTATAAACATAAGCATATATTCCCATACTGCATAATTAAAGACTGGAAGAGATATAGTTGTTATAAGTAAAATATAACTAACAACATATAAGAATAAATTAGTGAAATATAATAGCTTACATATACGAGTATACTGATTACTGCATATATAAAAGACTAACGCTAATAGTATACATAAAAGACTAACAGTATGGAAGAGATACAACATTTAATCGGGTTTGGCGGGTCAAAATCGGGTTAGCGGGTCAACCCTAAACCCACCCGTTTATAAACGGGTCAAATTCGGGTTGACCTGAAAATGACCCGCTAACTAAATGGGTCGGGTTAACCTGCTAATTTCCGTGCGGGTTTCGGGTCGGGTCACGGGTCGGGTAGGAAATTGACAGCCCTAATTTAAAGGTCCGATCAAAAGGTGAATGTATGCACCTGTTCACCTTCAATATGTAAGATGATATGAGTTGCCAAGTTTTGTAGAACTGTTTCGTCTACCTCTGGGTGTAAACTAGAGCAAAGATGCATTTGATCAATGACCATTGGATTAAAATTCTAAAAATTTGCAGTTAGGTGTTTTCGACTGCCTCACTGCTTTGGTTCTGAATCAAGACAGAGGATAAAATCTCAAGTTTTGTGCCCAATGCACAAGTAATTTGGAAAACTATTAGCAAATACTATAACTCTGATTAGGCTTTATACCAGTCAAAATGGCTAACATACCCAATCATGGCAGGAGAGCATAAAATGATCTGCACCAAGGCTTCGGTTCCAGTACGGATATTTGGAGCTGACAACATCGATGTAATCGACAACAGTTCGTTTCAAAGGTGAAATGTCAAAGCTTTTCTGGTTATATAGGAACCTGATCATCCATGCAACACTAAATGGAAGAAAAAACACGTGAGCTTTATCTGGATCCATCGTTCTGAGTTTATTCCCCATCTCCATAGTGAAGATGAATCTACCTTCCATGGAGTATATACTTTTTGCTGGGCCATCGTGAAACAGTGGTGGTTCACCTTCTTCATAGACATACACACGAAATAACTTCTCCATTTCCAGGTAACTCCTGCAAAATTTCACTTTTATCACATTATAACAGTCTTCTCACTTGTTCAAACGTTAAACAGTGAATGAGATGCTTGGATGGTTGGTACCTGTGAAAGGCATTAGCGTTTCTGTATATGGGACCTTGAGGAACATACTCCTTGTCAGCAGTAAGTGATATTTTACTTGAATTTACAACTGCTTCTAGAATTGCAGCACGTGCCTTCGATAAACCCAGTTCCAGCCTTTTCAGTGTCATGTCTTTTCTTCTTACTTTTTTAGTTGTAACTGGCGTGGCAACATTTTGCTCTTCTGATATTTTTAAGTTTTGTTTTGCCTGTCAGACAAAGTATGAAAACACTTCAAACATATAATTACTGATAAACATTAGATTATCTATCTTACAAATCTACACCCACCATTGGTTTTGGGTTGAATAGAAGTACATAGTCAAAACTGTTTTGATGAGCACATGTATAATGTTGCAATGCATTACAGTGTGTTGTGGTAGGACACTTATGGCGGCCAATGATATTTCCATGTAACAAAGTTGACTCGTTTTGGGTATTAATTCGGTAGTGGAGGCCAGCGTATTGCAATGGATCACGAAAGAGGATGTATTTTTCATGCTCATGGGCCAATGGTCCTTATTTTTGTATACGAATATCCCTCAATCATAATAGTTTTACATGATTGCTAAATGCAAATCATTTTTACTCAATGCACACTGCACTTTTCCAGTTTTGCCCTCCTCCGTCAAGCACCATTTTTCCACCCCTTCTACTTCTCCTCCACCGTCAAATTTCACTTCACCTCCTCCCGCTTTCCCTCCTCCGTCAGCAGCGCCTCCGCCATCAACTCCGTCCACCTCCTCAACTCCACCGCCTTCTACCCCATCTACTCCTTCAGCTCCGCCGCCATCTACTCCTTCAGCTCCTCCACCGCCACCTCCGAAGGTCAATGTCGAGGGGGAAAAGCTACGGTTCGTGAATTAGTGTTTGGGACCGGAGTTGGTGACTTTGCGGCGGTCGGGTGGAGAATAAGGCGCTGGATGGTTTGGTTGTTGTTGTGGTGGTCTTCGGTGGTTGGAGTGGTGGCGGTTGGCAGCAACGAGGAGGTTAACACTTTGGAGAGCGGGTTCCAGACATTTGGAATTGGAGAAGAAATAGAATGCACGTGCGTTGAGTGAGGGTACAAATGTAATACAGTAGTGTGCAAACAGTAAAAATGATTTGCATTTAGCATCACCCTAGTTTTAAGACATGTTCTGTATGCAGTAGAGCATCTGAACATTTATCGTTCCTAATAATATCACCACTTGAGTTTTGTTCCTCTCATTGACATTGCATGGTCAAGTGAAAAAGAAAATAAAACAAACAAAAACCTGAGGTATGTATTTATGTTAGAAAATAATGAATGAGACGTTAATCGTGAATGCAAACAATAGGGTTGTGAGTTGCACCATCTGCTATATTGGTTCTGTCTTTATTCGAACCCTTCAATAACTATATAACTAATGTCATTCTTGTATCTTGGTATATAACTATTAGTATTCCTAATTAACAATTAATGTTCCATTCGTTATTTTCCAACAGTTTTAAATTCTCAAAGGTTAGGTTGATTAATGAGAATTTTATAAGAATTTTAATGACTAATATTATATTAGAAAGGTTCCTGTCATTAAAATTGACATTTGGATTTTTTTTTTTTTCCCCTAACATTACGTACATGGAATGAACTCTTCATTCTTTATCGACTAATATAAAGCTAATAGTAGAATTAGCAATAGTTTGCACACATCACCGTGATGTGATCATGTACTTGTATAATAAAGAAGAATAAATAAGATATACATAATAAGTCATACGAATCATGCCAATCCCTTAACTTTTAAACATAACCGCATAATAACGTCCGGTTGGCATTTGACTATACGTAAATATACAAATATCTATGCATATTTAAAAACAGTTAACGTCATCCTTTCGTTTTCTTATTTGTTTCACAATTTAAGTTTTAAGAACACAAACTATCCCTTCCAACTTTAGTGCACACCTTATCCGTTGTGTCATCCTCCTGGGTTTTTGCAAGCAATGCTCTTGAAGCAAACTGTTTAGTTAGCTCAAGGAAGTTGCTTGAGATCATCAGGCTTTTATAAATTTGATTCGGTTTTCGACTCTAGTAAATTTCAAAAACAAACCTAAAAAATTTGAAAAGAATAAACAGAACAACAAGCCTTTTCCACTTCCTTGTACTGAAATGTGTATAATGTCCCCAGAACTTTCTTTATAACTTAAAAATACATATAAGCACAAATCAAACATCTCATGGATATTTCTTTGTCATGAGAAATTTTACCGGTCATGGTGCTTCTAATGGAACCGCATCACGAATACATGTTCTTTTGTTCGTAATAACCAGTCATGTCATTGAAACAAATTCGTTTCTTGATACGGATGATATGTATGAATGTATGTATGTATATATATGTAATTATCATTTCCAGAATTTCATTTCAAGCATTAGTGTATGCATGTTACACCGTTTAGGAACTCTTTGTTGATCGCTATGGATCGTTTCTCAAGTGCAATTTAAAAGCATTTACTAAAAAATCTAGATACATAAGAATCCGAATATCTCAAGAAAGTAGTGATTCTTAATGCTAGAAGCAGAGATATATACCAGCTAATATGAAATATAAAAGCCATACTGGTTTGGGTGCAGGGGCCGGGGCAGCGACCGGAGAAATAGGAACCAGAGAGACCTTGCCAGAAGATAAACTCTCAGGTGGGTCGATTTCAACTCCTCCATGAGAACTCGCAGTTTCATTCTCGGAAGCTATATCAATTTGGTATCTCCTATGCTTTTCTTTGCCTTTCATAATACCAGAAATTTCCATGCTCTTCGTGTGCCATGAATTTGAAACTTTTGAGTTTGTATCAAATATAAGAAAAGAGAGCAACAGAAAAGGAAGCAGTACGATGGCTAAAACCACACAGGAAGCAGAAGGAAATTCTCTCATATCCGATATTTTACAAATTGATCATACTTTTCTTTTCTTTCTTTCTGTTTTTGAGAATTGGAAATCTACTTGGCAAGCTTCATATATAGCAAATTTGGGTCGTACACGGTGTGTAGGTCATCAAGTGCGCGTTAGTCGTTAAAAAGTAAATTAATTATTTTATCTTGCCATTGCACACACGCCTAGCAATTCATTCATTCCATAGTGGGTCGTTTGGATTACCTCTTTACGGTCCCTAGACTTGCACTGTTCCAATGCTGTAAAATTCCGTGGATTTGTCATGCTTAACATTACTTTTCTCAGAAGTTTAGATTATTTGAATGTATGTATGCAAATTTAAATTAAACATTCTAGCGGTCCGTGTTGATTTCTAATTATAGTCTTGATGACAAACGCCACGATGGATGCACACTTGCCATGGTGGACACTTGCCGTATGTTTATGTTGAATTCATGTGGTTGAATTTCATGCTACAACATCCGATTTTTTGGTAGGTTGAATTTTTATTTATGTAGTTTTGAAAATAGTACTTTATATGTAAGTTTTTAGGTAGTATATGTTAGAATATTTCAATTATGTGGGCCATACATTTAAATATAATGTGTAGCACTATTTAGGTATGAATACCAATTAAAGTGGTTAAGTAGAATAATAATATTTATTGGCATAAATACTCAACTGTTATGGAAGGATTGTGTAGAAATTAGAATATTTTTCAGTTTATTGAAGGGTTGAACTGAATATATTACACTTATAAATTAGAGGGAGGTTATGGTCCCCAAATTACAAAAGGTTTCAGCGTATTCTTTTTATAACCTCTAAAGAAATATATTTACATCTTAACTTGTGTCAATTTGGAAGATCCAAAACCAAGTCGATCCTCTTTAACAAACGCTCATGGATTCAGTTGATGAAAGCAACAACTATCGATTCTGATCTAAAGCTCGTGTCGGGTTTGATAATCAAAACTATGTCTTAATTAGGTTAATCTTCTCTTTGTAAACATCTATGGATTTAGGTATGACTTCCGCTAATTCGTTTTACTTTCTCTAATCTATTCTCAATTAAATCATTATTGGTCATCTATTCAAATATATTGGTTTGTCAATCATAAAGTACAAAGAAATTTTAACAAGTGGTATCAGAGCCACCCATTATTGATTTCATTGGGAAAATCACTTTTTTTGTGTGAAGATTTGGATTTGATTTAGTACTTTTTTTTGTATTGAAAATTAACGGCTAACTTTTGAAACTCTTTTGGTTTCGAAAGATAGATCTAAATGATTAAAATTTTATAGTCATTAATTTTTTTTAGAAAATAATCTGAATCACTCTAAATTTGGAAAACAACTTTTGTCAATCATAACATCACAAGTTATTGCATATTATTTTGAATTACTTATGAATTTCAATATGAAATAACGTTTTGAATATGTTATGTATAGTTGTTTTCCTTTAATGTTTATTGATGGTATATGAATTTAAAACCATTTATGCAAGAAAATATGAATCGGCTCATTGATTTAAGTAATTTGGGCATACACACACATACATACATACATACACATACACACACACACACACACACACACACACACACATATATATATATATATGGTCTTTGAGATATTTTAGAAATTTTGAATCAAGCATGCTCCTTTTGGGATATTTATGCATACTTAGATTTGAGATGAAATGACATCATTCACATGATTTATACATTTGTAACTAAATCAATTATATATATATATATATATATATATATGTGTGTGTGTGTGTGTGTGTGTGTGTGTGTGTATGTGTACATACATACATACATACATATATATATATATGTGTGTGTGTGTGTGTGTGTGTGTGTGTGTACATACATACATACATACATATATATATATACATATATACATATATATATATATATATATATGTGTGTGTGTGTGTGTGTGTGTGTGTGTGTGTGTATATGGTATTTGATATATTTTAGAAATTTTGAATCAAGCATGCTCCTTTAGGAATATTTATGAATACTTAGATCTGAGATGAAATGGTATCATTTACTCAATTTATACATTTGTAACTAAATCAATTTGTTGTTATACTAATTTACATTTTAGACAACATAACAGACAATTACATGGTAATATCATAAATGCATTAGTTGTGGTTGTTATGGTAATATCAAAAATGCATTAAATGCTTCGGTTTTGGAAACCAAAGGAAAAATGACATATTAGCATTATATGTAGCTATACTATGGTCAGATATACATCATAGCTATGATGTTCATTAATGTTATTTAACACGGCATTTACTGTGTCATTTATATGTAATTTTTATGCGGCATTAATTCTGACATTTGTTATGTAGTCTATTTATGATGAATTGTATCATACTGATTAAGGGAATACCATGAATATAGCTTCATACCTAAAGAAAGAAGATTAAAGTAGCTATGCTTAAAACATTTTATGTCACGGTAAGAGTATTGTTTTGGAATTTTTAACTGCTGCATGGACCTAAATCATTTTTGAGTGTTTTATAACACTTGAGATACACTATACAAACAATAAAATAAGTTCAAATTTAATTCTGATGTCTCATTATAACTATAAATATCCTACATCCATAGTGATCTGATTGAAATAACATGTCACCAAAGTGACCTCTCTTATTTTTGTTGTTCATGAAAATATTTAGTATTTGTGTGTAGTTATTCATGTGAGTATTGGTCGATCCAAAGGAAGGCTAATGTTTGGTCGAATCAATTTACACATGTGTGATAATAAATATGTGATAGTTATAAAGTTTTTTTACAAGTGAATAATCAGTTGGCCCAAAGGAAGATTGTTCTTTGATTTGAATTCATTGACAGTGTTTGATTGTTACAACAAAACTGCCACTTATAGTTGATATTACTGTCCAAAGACTTGATATTAAATGTGTACTAGGCATCTTGATAAGAGACTAACCAATTTTTTGAATTTACTATGGCTTTTATTTTGCTATGAGCATATAAGGTCAATCTTTATCTTCGTTCATTTTTCAACTAATCTGACTTAAGTGTATGCCAATAATAAGAACATTCTCGTCTTCTATGAGACTATCTATAAGGAATAGTGAGATAACACGTTTTCTCTTGACTTCATTAATAAAGCTCTTGCAATTAAGGAGGTCTTATTCAGCCTTATTGCATTTGAATTTCTTTTAATATTATAAAGAATACTGCAAGGTGATATAATTCAAATAGCAAGAGTAAAATGATTCTATGGTAAAGTATTTTAGATGTTTTTTCAAGGATGTGCTATATGTAAGGATAACTAATTTTGATAAGTAATCTATTGAGAATGGAAAGTACTTTATGGAAACAATAAGGGGAAACAAGCATAATTTGTTGTGCTTGATTCCATAAAGTCAGAGTAAAAGAAACATGAATCAGTACTATATAGAAAAATCTTACTTCAAAAGTTAAAAGCACTGAAGTTATTATTAATTTTTGGTACTATAGCTAATTTAATAATATTATTATTGTAAAATAGTAATTTAAGAATAAAGTGTTCTCTTATTGAGTTTATTTTGGTTTATGGTAAGAATAAGAAATATGAAGCATGATAATGTTGGAAGTACTCATTTGACATACATTGTAAACAAATGTATAAACGAAGATAATGAATTCGCTAAGAATCTAGAAGAAAAGAATTACATACAGATATATTTATAATTATTTCTTTAATGAAATATACAGACATATAAGGTAAAACATATTAGATATTTTTTTTTTCACGTAATTATTGAGATTTCAGTTGAATTGTTTGAATTTTTTTTCCTATGTTGCCATTTAGATAGATTCTGATTTTCTGTTTCTAATATGAACAAAGTTGGTTATTATTGTTCATTAAGAAATAATAATGTTGATTTATGAATAAATTCAAATATTTATGTAATTAAAGCTTCTAGTGTCTAATATATAAGTTATGTCTACTTTTGTTGAATAGTTTTTGTAATGATATCTCAAATTTTGTTTTGATGACTGATATAATTATACATTTCAGCTTATCAAGGAATTCTAGACTGAGATATCAAAAAGGTGGAAAATACTTTGTTGATATTCTAAGCGACTTTAAAGGTATAAATACATGAACCCACACTAAAGAAAAGTTTAATGATTGGAAATGCAACGACTTCTTGAGGATGTTGAATTTGGGGGTAAAATAAAGTATAATCATTATCTTTAAAGAGAATCATCTCCGATTCAACTACAGTTATGTAACATCCTGGGATTTTGCGATAATTTAAAATATTAAATTTTAATGTGATTTTGAACAAAAAAAATTAAATATTAAAATTTATGTTTTATGTCATAGATTGTTGAAACATGAACTTAACCTGATTATTTGATAATTTATTTTCAATGGCTATGTATGATAATGGCAGTGTTTGATAATCTATCTATAATGGAATTTGAAATTATATTGAATTAACAATATAAAATGGATTAACTGATTTTGAGATTTATTTTATATTGATAATTATAATTTATGGAATATGGGATTTGATATATATCAATTTGATTGTGCAATGAAATTTTAACTTGTAGTAAATGTAATTATATGCATTTATCGTAAAGTTAGTTATAATTTGGTTGTTTGTAATTATTGAGAATTGAGATTATTATTGAATTAGTTGGATTTAATTTAGTCAATAAATTTATAATTTAACTTTAATTATTGAAATTGCATGAATATATTAGGGAAACTTAAATAAGTTGTTTAAGTAATTAATTTTAACTTATTTTGATAATTATAACATGTATTGGCTGTAAATAATTTTGTGGTCTTTTTTATATTGATTAACAGTGAAAGTTGGAATTTAATATTAATATATTTTAATGAAATTGATTTGTGTAATTTATAATTGAAATAAAATTTGAAATTGTAAATATTGAAATTTGGATTCAAAATAATAAATAATTAATTTATAAGTTTATATGAATTCTATTTTGATTTGGATAGAATTTATAAACCTTTGAATTTAATTTAAAGGTGATAAACAAAAAAATTAATATTTTAATATATTAATGAACATGTTAATACTGTCATTTTGCGAACAATTTCGGAATTCGATGAAATTAATTTTATTGGATACGAAAATTTTAAATTATCGTTTGATCTAAAATTTCATAGCAATGGGAGTTATCGTTTGATCGTAAGAATTTAAAAAGTATAGAAATGTGTATGTACAATTTAATTAAATAATCTAGTTTTAGAAGAAAGTGCTAGAGACTTTGGAATTGGGCTTTAAAACCTATTTCATTGTGTTCAGAAGACGTCAAAACCTATTGTTAGGATGTAAGCAGTCCTGATTTGGGCTCAGTCCGAATTTTGGCTTAACTTCACGCAAAACGATGAATTTAATTTTAAAATAATAAATCTGAAACCTTAATTATCCAGGCCGCCGTCCATTTATTTTAATGACCATGTATTCTCCAATCTTAAATCGTTAATCTCTATCAATCCACTCAATGAAATCAGAAATTTCCAAAGCAAATATCGTAGATCTCGACGTGGGCTTTCAATCCATACGTTTGATTATATATTTTGGAGCCTAAAATCGCCGGAATTAGAGGAGGAAGCGGTTTTAGGGTTTTTCTATGCTGGAGGCGCAACCACTGGCGACCAGTTTCATGGTGCAAGGAGAGTAGATGATGGCGGTTGTTGTGGCGTTGGCTGATAGATGAACGGTGGATCGTGGAGGGTTGCGTTGGTGGAGATTCCTGCGTGCGTTTGGGTTTTGATGGGAGCGGGTTTCTGTAGAGCATGAAGGTGATTACATGCTGATGTGGCAAGTTTTGATTATTTTGTGCCATTTTTCGTTTTTAATTTATTATTTAATTTTAATCGCTAAAACTTGAATAACTTCTTCATATGATGTCAGTTTTACGCGCGGTTGGATCCTTTGGAATCGTATCGACGAGCTCTTCGCGATGGCACTGATTTGGACATATTTTGAGATAGTTAAAATCTGGACTAAATTTTGGATTCCGATCTTGTTTGAAATCAAGGTGAGTTATTAAACCCACTCACACCTAACTAAAGTATTGATTATTAGTTAAATTAAATTTACATTATGATATGATGATTGTATTGATTGTTGTCTAGTAGTTAAAATTGCATATTTCTATTAACTAGCATTGATAGTGTAATTTAATATGACTGTTAGTTTAAATTTTACAGTTATGTTAAAATTTGACAATTTATTTCTAGTTTAAAACCCATCATTTGATAACTAGTTAATTTTACGGTACTAAACCGTTCGTATGTATTGATATGATGAATGGGTTGGAATTGATATGTTTAATATATTGGTGTTTATTTGTGTAAAATTACTTATTATTCACCCTGATTTTTATATGACCATCGGTTATGTTGGTTAATCCCAACATTACCCTAGATGTTACGGGCATCAAATAAACCTGGGATTAATCATTGAAATGAATTGAGAACGTAGGTTGAAATGATAAATACCTATGACCCTGATTTGGATTGAAATGATATATATCCTTTCCCAAAATACTAAAATTAAATTTTAAGTATTACTTAGCCATAGGATAGAAAATTATATACGGACACCGGTTGGTTAAATAAAATTTGTTTAACATGACTCTAGAAATATTGTTTTGAAGACATTTGGATGTTGTTTTATAAATCGATTTCCTTGAACTTGAAGGTTGGATTTTGAAATATAAAGGTTACAGTAAAAAATTTGATGTTGTAAATTGAAGTTAAAATGAATTGAATACAAATTGAATTTGTCGAAATTGAATTCGTTATCCATCTTTGAAATTTACTTTAAACTAACTTGATTTAAAGTTATATTTAAATTGTGAACTCGAGGTTTTATAAATTGAAATAAGTCAAAGTGAGAATTAAAATTGAAATTTTTGAATATTTGAATTGAATTGTTAAATCGAATTGTTTGAATTGAGCTGTTGAATCGAATTGAAATATAAATGGGAGGTTGATCCCTTTTGAATTGAGATATCGAAATTTATTCTAATTAATATGAAACTAGAATATGGTTTCCAGTTTGTTATATATATATATATATATATATATATATATATTTAAATGATTCTAATTTCAACTATAGTATGTAGACCATTTTAATATACTTATTTTTCTTTATAAACTATTTACCTTATAACTAATTTATTTTTTTAATTATTTTAATTAAACCATTTTAATAATTAATTATTTATTTTATAATCTATTTTAATATTTTAACTATAGATTTTACTAAATATGAAATTCTATTTTAAATACAAATTATTTAATTTCAAACTATTTCAATTATATATCTAAACTATTTCAAATATATTTTTAACTATTTTAATATTCAAATTATTTTAAAGTTGGAAATTGTTTTAAGAATTTTAGTTTGATTTTAAATGGAGATTTTAATATGAAACATTCTACCTTGACTATTGAAATAAGTTTAAAGCAAAATATGATATTTTGATATGAATTATGAACCTCTTTGAAATGTAAAAGAACTGACCGGTGTGAAAAATGTAAACGTTTGGTTGTTAAAGAGACCAGGATCGAATATTGTCATACTCTCTGCCAGTACCGAAAACCACTTTAATAATTGTGCACGTGGTGGAGAATCCAGAATGAAGTAGGTTGGTTTGGAGACAATTACTAGATTTGAAGAAAGAGAACGATGATGGATAGACTTGACCTTCGGGTCATAATTAAAATGACTAAAACATGAGTCATACCCAGGAAAATGTGAGTTAGCTACTCTTAGCAGACATGCTTCTTCGATACCATATATATTACTTTGTGACTGATTTGGGGGCCTTTGATTTTGGGAGTATTGTCTAGGACGGGCGGTAGCTGGCGGCTATGCGTTACCACCAGTCTAGTTCCGCGATCCGATAGAATCCTACTGATGGGTATTGCCTCGATGCCTTGTCATATTTACCCTGATTGAGCCCCTATGATTTCGATTTAACGTTGTCGTATAGCGGCGCATCCCTATCCACCGACCTTACTGGTGTTTATATGCAATGTTTACGGTAATGTATAAGCAGTGCAAGGGTAAAAATATAATCCTGGTTACACTATTTTAATATTTTATATTTAACCATAGACACTATTATAATAGCGCATTGTATTATATAGTATCTAGTTTAACGGATCCTTAGGAGATGGAAATACCCGTAACATCTCTTAAGTTATTTGCTCTCATATTGTCACATGAATTTGATTTAACTGATATGAGAATATTTTAGTTCTGATCTGAGTGTTTTTGTATTTTCATTTGTGCTCGGGTCAACCTGAGTTTTTAGCTGTTGAAGACATAGTTATGAAGATGAAGATGGAGCTCAACAGACGCATTTATTATTATTATTCTGCTGCAAATATGTGTGTGTTGTATAACAGTAAACTCTGATAATCGTTATAAGTGTATAATCTAATGTATGCTTTTAACAGCTTCATGAACTGTTATTTATTTATTATATTTTGTCCTTCCGCTGCGAGATTCTGTATTTTTTTTCTTTCTTCTTTTTCTTATTTTAATCCCAATAACTGTCTGTATTTTTTATTTGTTTAAGTCGACATTTAAGGATCATTGTCGGTTTGAACAGTCAATAATTCGGGTTGTTACAAGTTACTTCTTTGGATGATTTATATGATTTGTTTCATTTCACTAACAAGAAATGTATTAAGAACTAAAATTAAACAATGTTAGACAAATTTTCAATAAAGTATAATGCATTGTTTTTAAGAGAATCATTGGTTTTGATTCAATTATAGTTGCATCTTCCAATAATGTATATGGTTTGTATCCTTTCATTAACAAGAAGTAAATTAGGAAGCATAATAAGATAATGCTAAAGAAATTGTTCTTCAAGTTAAGGTTTACTATTTCAGGATAACAGACTCAACAACCTCAAAATGCAATATCACCTAGGAAATCCACATAAAAGGGAAGAAATGCTATTTCAAATGACCATGTAGTAAGTATTTCTCCATAAAGATAAATAATGGATTGGTAAAGATAATTCTGTGGACCTACATCAATCCAATATACTAAGTTAAAATGTGGATTTAGGAAAAGAACATATATTATAAATTTGTATGGATAATAAAGTTTGAAATTTCCCTCTAACTTAAGTAACAAGATCATTGGTTATGAATAACTACTCAAAGCCAAAAGGGATCAAGTGGGTAATACGGAATCATATAAGGCACTTTTATGAAAACACTATTCTTAAAAGGAATTTTTTCTTAAAGAATGTTTCTTTTGAACTTAGTAGACGACTCTTTAGAACCACTTTGGAGCTTATTGCATCATGTATGTTTGAGCACTATCCGATGGAGTTTAAAGTCATGTTTCTCAATGGAGACATTAATGGAACTACTTAAGAAATCAACCTATGGATTAGTCTTTTGTATTTGGGATTCAAATACACCATTATTGTTCTTGGGGGTGATATTTGGATTATTACGAAAGAACTAGAAAGATAAGTCTTAAAATGTTTGTATGTAAAGTGCGATTCAGTTACCAAAATAGATAAGTGCTACCATCCTTGAAACTAAAGAAATGCAAGTGATTCCTCATGCATTAGTGTACGGTTTCTAATGCATGCTAAAGTATATACACATATGGGTATCGTGTATATTATTTGGTAGTTATCTTATTGATATTGAAAGTGGATTACCTGTTAATAACCAAAACGGTTATGAAGTGTCTTTAAGGAACGCAATATATATATATATATATATATATATATATAATATATAATATATATGCTTATTGATAAAAGTTGAATCGGTTGGAGATCATAAAGAATTACTATTCGAATATTTTTTGGATGTCATTACTACAAAAGATCCACTTAAGGTAATTAAAATATAGAGTGGAAATGTATAAGGGAAGTGTTATGCAAACACTTATAACTTCCACTACTATGAAAATATTGTTTATGTTTAATTACAAGACATTCAACTATGGAAAATAATTGTAAAATTGTGTCATAAGACCGTGGATTATTAATAAAGAATTGAAAGACCATTAAAATAACATTGTGACAGTAAAGAATATATTCTTTTCCAATAAGGGAAGAGTGCAAAATATATTGTAATTCATAGAGCATGCTTTGAAAAACTCCATTATGGTGGATCCGCTTACCAAAAGATTATTAGCTATGGTCTTTCATGAGCATGTAGCCCAATTGGTGTATTTTTTTATGTAAAGATATTTTGTTTCTGGGGGAATTTATATTTGGTATTGTCTTATGACTCATTACTCTATACATCGGTTATATATATATATATATATATATATATATATATATATATATATATATATCAAGTTCTTTTTCTGATAGGAAATAAAATAACACGATATTGTTTGCATTCTAAGTTGTTCAAATATTGGACATTTTGATCTCACTAAAGTTGGACCCAGTTAGGAATAGAGATGTAATGATCACATCTAATGTAATTTCCATGCTACGCATCCATGATCTATGCCATTTGATTGTGTTGGTATATGCGACCATTAATGAGTTTAGTTACATTAAAGATAACGAAAGCTGCTTTGATCCTTTATCAGCATAGTTAATGGACGAGATTGTTTAAGAAAACACCTTATGACATACATAACATAATTTGGAGCTCATAAAGCTAAACACGTTTAAGATTATTAAATATGTGGCCTAAGGGGAGATTGTTAGGATATTTCTTTTAGGTGGGCCATACATTTAAATATAACAAGTAACACTATTTAGGTGTGAATGCCAATTAAAGTGGTCAAACAGGGTAATAATATTTATTGACATGAATATTTAGCTGTTATGGAAGGATTGCGTGAGACTGGAATATTTCTCAGTTTGTTGAAGGGCCAAACTGAATATGTTAAACTGTTATAAATTAGGGGTTATGGTCCCCAAATTACAAAAGTTTTCAGCGTATTCTTTTTATCCCCTCTGAAGAAATACATTTACATTTAAACTTGTGTCAATTTGGAAGATCCAAAACCAAGTTGGCCCTCTTTAACCAACGCTCATGGATTCAGTTAATGAAAGAAGCAACTATCGATTCAGATCTAAAGCTTATGTTAGGCTTGGTAATCAAAACCATGTCTTAGTTAGGTTAATCTTCTCTCTGTAAATATCTATGGATTCAGGTATGACTTCCGCTAATTCGTTTTACTTTCTCTGATTTATTCTAAATTAAATCAATATGGGTCATCTATTCAGATATAGAATTTCATGACTTGTCAATCGTAAAGTATATAGAAATTTCAACAGTGAAACATATTAAACGGCCAAGGGGTTGGATTCTGTTGGACGGGACTCGAACCTATGGCATTTTTATCATGTTCAAGTATGTTAATCGGTTTAGAGAAGGTTCTTGGTTTCCATTTATATTATTGATAATAAAAAACGAATGTAAATGACATGTGCGTGGTAGACCATTATTTTAAATGAAATAAAATCTGTCACCATATGCAATGGCTATTTGGTTTTTTTAAAAGAAATTCTAGTTGTTATATCATATTATACGCGTGATAAAATCTAATAGTATATGAAGATAAACTTTTGTGTTAGTTCACACTGAAATATAAAAAGAATGACAACAAACGCATTGCAACTATAGTTGAAGATATTATTGTAAGATGTTGTATACTTCTCATTATGTGGTCCATATAACAAATATGAAATTATTTATATATATATATATATATATATGTATATATATATATGAAATTATTGATTTCATAAGGATAAGATTGCAATCAGTAAATATTAATCCATATTACAGATTATGTTAGATATTGAATTATTTCTCCAACAGGATGAGATTGCAATCAGAATAAATAATTCCATATAACGAATTACGTTATTTAAGGAATAGTTTATTTGATAATGATAAAGTCAAAATTAAAAGTTATGTTTTATTAAATAAGGATATGATGAACGGTTGAGATTATATCCTTAGAGAATTTTGGCTCTACTCTCTGTCTATACATACAACACTATATTCATTGTTAGGGTTATCAAAAAGACATCAAAAACTAAAGTACGACTAAGGGAGAGAAGCAAAATTCCAATCTATAACTTACAAAATCTATCTCATTTATCTTTTTCTCATGATGTTTACAAGTATGTATTTATTTATTTTGTAACCAAGAGTATGATGGAAAATCCTTTATGTTTACATGTGTTATCAGAGCAAGGTTGCAGATCATATTATTAGTTTGAATTCATAGTAGAATCATGTTGATATTATGTTTTCCATAATTAATTAGCTTGATTCTTGTATAATGTCTTGTATTGATTATGTATATTCAAATTACATGTCAATATTATTGTTTTCTCTTGTCTGGTTTACCGAGTTATTATAATTATGATGCAAAAAAATTTAGGTATATTTTTCATTGTTTACCCAGTGTTCTTTCACAATTAGGTCAAAACAGACCTTTTGTGTTAGAATTGAATGAAATTTTCATGATTGATTGGAAACGGTTGAATGAAATTTTCATTGTTGATCTACAAATTCATCACTCTGCCATGAATTTTCAGTTGTTTCATTTGGCATTTTTCAATCGTTTAGACCCTCAAAATTGTTTTTTCTACTTTTTTTTGCAACAACCGTAATGATGATTGAAAATTCAAATGATATTTTTGCTAGTTTTTATGAACCTAGTGACATGTATAACCTAATAAAGTCAATATTCATATTATATTGTTTTGATAATCACCACAGTAATAACAATTCAATACATGTATATTGTATTTTACCGGGATTAATACATTTAGCAGTACAATATTTGTATTACATTATTTTGATAATCACCACAGTGATAACAATTTAGTGCATGTATATTGTATTTCATTATTGTATGACATTAATATTATTGTTTGTAATTTGGCACAGCAGATTCAAAGTATGTATTGAATATTAGACTAAGTAATCTTAATGTGGGTTAAATTCTTAGCATAATTTTTTACCCACAGGTAGACTAAGCATCATAAGTAAAAATAACCATTAAATAGATGGCTTAATTATATGATTGAGCATGTATAGGATATCTACGGATACCATACTTGTTTAATTATAGAGAATAAGTTACTAATTTATGTTCTTAGTCATGAATGTTATATTTTATGACCCGAAGTTTAACTATTGTGAGACTGCTCCAATATTGCAGTTCCTCAAACTACCCAACTTAATTCCTTTGTCAACTCGGTTCCTGAAATAAATGGAAGTAATTATAATGAATGGAAAGAACATGTTGAGTTCTACTTGGGTGTATTAGAGATAGACTTGGGTTTGACTATGGATAAACCAGCTGATCTTACGACTACATCCACAGAGGATGAAAAACTTGCCCATAATGCATGGACTAAAGCCAATAAACCGTGTTTGAAATTTCTTCATCTAGCCACTTCATCTAACAATAAATCTTCCATTCCTAAAAGTGAAACCTTAACCGCTAATGAATACTTACACATAATCACTGAATGCTTTAAGCCTGACAATAAAGTTGTTGCTGGGAAGATCTGAACTGAAAGGGAATTGGTTCCGGACTAGTTGATCTAAAAAAAAGAACAGAGGGAGCAAGCTGAGGGTGAAGTGTCAGAAGGAACTCAAAAGAAATCTTAGAGCCATAAGCCAACAAGGTTGCAAAAGACGAAAGCACTCAACCATATTCCAGAGGCGCAACCTCCGAAAATAGAAGGCACTAGTGAAGCAAATTAACCTCCCAAGAAGGAGAGAGGAAGGCGTATCCTGAAGCATAATTGGAAAGGAAGAAGTAAATTACCAGAAATGGACTCATCAAAAGAAGTGAATCTCATAGAAAGGGGACTCTGGCCCATCCTCATTAGGAGTGATGGCCGCCACCATAAGCCTAGAGTTCGCATCTGTTCGATGCCTCTCGCAATTATTCAAGTCTCAGCCAAAAGGGACTACCTGGGAGGTACTGGCGAAAGACTGTGGACGACACAGGAAGGGCTCTCGTATATCTTATGGAAAGATTCTTGAGGCAATAATCAAACGAAACTTGAAGATTGTCCAAATGAAGAAAGACAAGGAAATAAAAGATGAAAAGGATCTCCGAAAGCATATAAAGAGGAGAATGGGAAGGACAAGTACCTCAAACCCAACTAACGGCATCATAAGGCACACATGCGTCTATAAACCTGTCTTCCGAAGCAAAACCTAACATTGTTACCTAAAAAGTCCTTCAAAGCCAATAAAATGCGACTTTCGAAACCTAGGTAGACAAATCGCATCCTGCAACACACAAAAGGGTAAGAAACTCAATCCGAAACTCGGAAGTGCTAGGGATAAAAGCCCGAGGAGAAAGCGTAAAAGAGCCGAAAGATCCTATGCAACTATTCGTCTCGCATTCAGACAAAAGCTTCTTTTGTCGAATCCTCCAAAGGCAGCTACTGGCACTTTACCTTGAAGGAGAGCCACCAAAGCACTTATAAAGCCTTCGTGATCAACCCAATCGGGTGACCGAAATAAAGCACCTATGTCGAAGGGAGGACTAGCTTATACATATAAATAGGACCCCGCAACTCAGAGCGTGGGACTTCTTTTCTTTTTTGGAATTCATTTCCCAATATTTGTGATCTCTTAAATACAGAGAAATAGAAACCCTGATTGGGAGATAAATCCAGAAAAAGACTATAACATTGATTATACTTGATGAAATAAAGACATACGACAATTCTGTATAATGTGGTTCAATGATTTACATTATTATTACTGTTGGCGGACATTATAGGTGCAATCTGCATATCATGTACATAATTGAGATCTGTTTTCAAACCTTAATTTATGATTGACCCCAAGAACCTCCGATCCAAGGATAAAAACCTACACTAGCTCAACAATCATGATAGTGATTAAGTATTATGCTAAGATTTGTCCTAAAATTGAGTTAAGATGTATTAGTTCAGCAACTTAGTAGGCTTAAGCGATTGAGATAAGTGAAATGTTCATGATATTCCACCAAATCCATGAGAACCCAAGGAAAACTTACATAGACCTAACTTTCAAGTTCCCATTTAGATAGTGCAATTCCCCAAGGCCTAAATCCGTAACATAGAGTGTCCAAAGGAGTTATTTTAACACCATAAGGTTATACCATGAAAGCATCTCATAGGAAGAGAAACCACCCATATAAGAAATCAGAAATAAGAGTTGTGATGTGTGTTTTTTCCCTAATAGAGAGTTTACTTATAGTGTTCTACATAAGAAACTTAAGATTATAACACGGAAATATTTGCAGATCTCAAGTTTAAACCCATCCTCACCCAGATTGGAAGTTCTATGGACAGATTCAACTTTTAGTGTGTTAACGATAAATCTGGCTAACATTTTTGGAACTAAAAGGAGGTTTTGAACCTCCGTATTTGTTCCTTTCTCCGAGTGTTACTATGAATTCGTTGATCAATGCGAAAAGAGTAGGAGGGAAATTTCAATGGATTACAAAGGAATGCGAAAACCTCAAGTAGTGCTTCGCGCGATCCAACAAACAAAGGTAATGGGCAGAATGAGAATACCAGCGAAGTAGAAAGACATCCCAATAGGATAAAGTACCAATTCAAAAAGGATAAACAAAGGAAAATTACGAGACAAACTAGGATCACCTTCAAAAGAGGAAAAGATTACAAACTTGGTAAGACAGTCTCCTAGTACAAGTGTCCAACCAATTAAATCGGAGAAAGGGTCTTCCAAGCCATTCCCCTTAGAAACATCATATATGGATTTAAGATTACACCAGGAGCAAATATTGCGAATCCCAGCCTTGAATGTAATCAACCAAAAGAGTAAAGAGGATTATGAATCTAGTGAGATATGGATGAGCCCATCCCAATAAAAATTAACCTCATCTGTTGGCAATCAAAATAACATACCGTACCACTAGATAAAGATGAATATGCAAACCTTTGTACGGGGATCAATCTTTGAGAAAGAAATCACGAGAGATTATGAAACCTTCGCTAAAAAATGGCAAGATTTTGTTATTATACCTCGAATAGATCCGTACCTATATCACCCAGAAAAACATGGAAGCGTTACTAGCAGGATCTCCTCTCAGCATGCCTCTGTTCTAAAATTGAAAAAAGAAACATTTCACGGAAGTGAGGAATTGCAACCAGGCAAGCCGAATCCAGAATATAAGCCCCTAGAAGAAGGGGAAAAACTCAACCCAATCACAAGATATGAATCGACTACCTCAATGGGAAACATCTTCATCTTGATGAAAGAGGAACTCAGTTAGTGGCCAACCAGAAAGAAAAGAATAAAGTATGAATGGAACAAGGAGGTAGTTATTTTCATTATCATCTAATGAATGTTTATGAAACTAATTAACGTAGAACACTTAAAAAGAGAACAAACCACTTTTGTAGGCAAGGAAGGTTGTTAAGATATCTTATGAAGTGAAACTAAAATTTGATTTTCAAAAAAGACCCTAATTGGGAATTAAGGATTGCTTCGAATCAATATAAAAAGAACAGGAACTTCTATAGAATTATTGGATAAGTGCCTTTCTTAAAATGGATTAGATCAGAAATTCTTGAGTATATCACGGGTTCTTCCCCTGAAAGGGTAAGGGGGTAAGACCAGGAAATCGCTCCCCTAGCACCAAGCTTAGGGTATATCTCTAGTGCCTCCTAGAGGGAAGAGGCATGCCGTCATCCACACCCAAGGGCCAGGGTGATGCACCGAAGGCCTTAACCATGTCAAGGACCAAGTTAAGGCGCCCTCTAGAGGAGGAATGGGTAAGCCCAGGGACATGCGTCCGACTCCGATTGGGAGTATGCTCTGCCTTTGATCGTTACATGATCAATCCCTACCTCTACTTTCGACATACTTATGCACTGCCTCTACTTGTGTCTTATCCCAGTGAAGGGAACAAATGCTTGAAAGGAGAACTAAAGCAACCAGTGCTGCTTCTTTCTAAAAGGTCTACAATAGACAAAAGTAGATCAAAACCAAAAGCGCTTTCATAACCAAACCGTAAGAGGACATTCCGGGTTCTCTTTAATATGCCAAAAATGGCACTATCAAAATCAAAGTTGGGCATTCCTAGTTCTCCTTAATATGCCAAAAATGGCACCGTAAAGACATTCAGAATATTATTAAGACGAAAAAGGCTTCACTCTTCTTTATTTCCCGAATTTGGGTCAATTAAGCCGAAAGAGGCTTTGCTCTTCCATGATTACCTGAATCTGGGTCAATTAAGCCGAAAGATGCTTCACTCTTCTTTATTGCTCAAACTGGGTCAATTAAGCCGAAAGAGGCTTTGCTCTTTCTTGATTACCCAAATTTGGGTTTCTTAAGCCAAGTATAGTATCGTATCTCTAAACATCCAAATTTGGGTTTCTTAAGTCAAGTATGGCTTCATATTTTAATACCCAAATCTGGGTTTCTTAAGCCAAGTATGGCTTCGTGTTTCTAATACCCGAATCTGGGTTTCTTAAGCCAAGTATGGCTTCATATTTCTAATACCCGAATATGGGTTTCTTAGTATGGCTTTGTGTTTTTAATACACGAATCTAGGTTTCTTTAGCCAAGTATGGCTTCGTACTTCTAATACCTGAATTTGGGTTTGTTGTGCCAAGTATGGCTTCGAGTTTCTAGTACCCAAATATGGGTTTCTTAAGCCAAGTATGGCTTCGTATTTCTAATACCCGAATCTGATTTTCTTAAGCCAGGTACAGCTTCTGTTTCTAATACCTGAATCTGGGTTTCTTAAGCCAAGTAAAGCATCGTATTTCTACTATCTGAATCTGGGTTTCTTAAGCCAGGCATGATTTTGCATTTCTAATACCTGAATCTGGGTTTCTTAATCCAAGTAAAGTTTTGTACTTATACTACCCAAGCCTAGATTTCTTAAGTCAAGTAAGGCCTTGTGTTTCTAATACCTGGATTTGGGTCCCTTAAAACGAGTAGGGTTCTATATACCTATTGCCTAAATCTAGGCTCGTCAAACCAAAGAAAACCTTAACCTTCTATTGTAACCCGAATATGAATCTATTGAGCCAAAAGAGGCTATGATCTTCTCTTAAAGTGACTGATGGTCTCTAATTTCATCAGTACCCACATTTGGGTTTCCTAATCCGATAATGGCACGGCTCTCCCTTAGTAGAAAGAGACACCACAACTTCATCATCAACTTGCGAGGTGAAACCCATAAAATCAGAAGGAACCTACGTTACAAATGTTTGAAAGGTAGATCCGTCTAAGTAACAATCCTCCCCGAGGGGGTACCGTGCCAAAGAGAATAAATAACCTAGAGAGACATCAGTGTGTCCACCAACACTGATGGCTTTGTTTCGGGAATCCCTCTAGATGTCAAGGTGCAATGATAACCGAAGGAGGTTTAAAAATCTCACCATGACTTCGGGAAAAATGATCCCAGGTATTGCCAAAAAAATGCTCAGGTATGCAAATTGAATCTCATTACCTATATAAAAATTATGTATCTAAGTTTATGCTCTCAAATCTTTGTTACATAATTATAACTTTAGGCTTACCATGACAGATAGGAGGATGCCATTACGAAAGTAAAATCCCGTGATAAACTAAAAACACATTGGAAGAATTAGTAAACAAGAGAAAATCTTCCTATACCTTATTAAATCCTAGGGGCGCTCGATGACCCCCTAACCCCTTATTTAGTACGAAGAAGAATCTCTGAACTTAAATCCATTAAGCAGCCTATTTTAGACATGGTAAAGAGTCATACTTTCGAGACACCTTAGAAAAATTTATTAACTCAAACTTTATGATTCTAGTCTATTCTTAAATAAACATACTGTTCAAATCTTTAAATAAAAAATCCAGACATTGAAATCCGAGTAAAAGGTGGAACGAATCGATTGAAGTTCAAAAAAGCAAAACATAAATACTACCCTTTAAGGGGCTTGCGCAGATATTTGCTATTTCCTCAGAGCAAGCTTTAAGGTATCAACACTGCTCGCCGAAAGGTACATTACCACATTAGCTTCATAAACCTTACTCACCCCGGAAGAAAGGTAATTTGCCCTTTTAGTACTTCGACCGGTTGGAGTCTCTTACGACAATTGTTTCATAAGTAAGATGAAAATTAAAATCATACAGAAGAGATTACTTTTCCTGAAATTTGCATAAGCGAGATATTAGTCTAATATTTTGCTTTAATAAAAACTATTGATAAAAATAGAAGGCTTGACTGTAAGAATGTCATTTCACAGATGAGTTGCCTCACGAAGTTATAATAAGGCAAAAACAATATTTTTCGCAAGCATTCTTAAAATAAGTCAGGGTTTTGTCACTTAAACATCAAAGGGCAGGAATAAATCGAAGTCTCATTTAGCTTTGGTAAAGATGCCATCGTTAGATGACCACACTAATAAGCAAGCTTCTTAATGTTTCATTCCCAAAGAATTTCAAGTAAGCCCAAAATTATACAACACATAAAAATTAAGATATGCACAATTAAACTATCAAAAGACACTATCTCTGTATTATTACAATAAATTGTACAAGTCACAATATAAAAATACACACACAAAATTCCCTTTTTCCTGTAAGACCTGAAGTTCTCAAGCAACAGCTAAGGAATGATAGATTGTCAGGCCTTCACTATTAAGTGGGGTTCATGAGAAAAACCTAGGCTCTCACCCTAAATAGCAATCAATAAAATCAATCATGGTGTTTTTTAAATTCTTAAGACTTACTGACTACATTGTTGTAAGTCTAAAAGGTAAGCTGGTCAAAGGCATAAGACTATAGAAAGTTGAGCAAACAACACAGATGGATACTTGAGTTGCAAACTGAGAGAAATGGGCCTATGTCCACAGAAAGCATCTGTCTCCCAAGGCGTTGGCCGATATGGTAAAATCCACGGTGGAAGCCAAAGGAAATCTGGCTACATTGAAAGCCAATTTCTTGCCAAGAATAGTATAAGAATACCTCATCAAAGGAAAGGAGAGGAAGTCGGTAACAATGGAAAGATTCAACACAGAGTTTGGAATCCAACGTGGCTGAATCACAGGCTTTACCAGAATTTACATCAAGCAGAAGCACCAAAGGAAAAGTGAAAACTCTTAAAATGTAAAAAAGAATTTATCACCAAGGCTGAAGTTGGCACCTCCAAAGTAGATGACATCGTGTCAAAACAAGAAAACAACAAGGCAAAATAAAGAGCTACAGGAATGCTAAGAAGGAAAAGTTTTACTGCTTGGGAGAATATAAGGAAAAAAGAAGGAAAGTGAAGCTATTTGTAAGGAAAACAACTCCGACGATGGGTCAATGGGCCAGACTCGAACAGCTAAAAGACAACTTCGAAAAATGGAAAATGAAGAAGAATTAAGACGTTGCCTAGAACAATTAATAGTCACAATACAAGTGGATGCTTGTAGGTGAAAAGATAAAGAAAGAGAAAAAATATGGCGTGCGCAGAACAAAAGACCAAGGGAGCGAATCGACCTCTATTGACCAAATTCCAACTACTGAGAGGAAGGAACCGAAAAGCATATATGGTGAAAGAACAACACATATCTCTGAGCCAGATGACTTTAAAAGTCAAGAACACTCCTTCACTAAGGGGAGGCAAATGTTTGCACAAAAAATAATCAAGGTAGATTACTAGATTAGGAATTGAAGCCAAGATGAAGGAGTGTGAAAGGTGACAACACCACAAAAAATTGGATTATTAAGCCTTCAGAATGTGAAAGAGAAAAAGGAAAAAGGAATCTCCTCCAAACTATGAAGCCCTTTTCAATCTTAGTCGAGAGGGAATTGGCACTTGCACCAAGTAAAGAAGTCCCTTTCAGTTTTAACCGAGAAGGCACTAGTATTGACATAGGTAGAGAGGCCCTTTTGGTCTGAGCCGAAAGGGCATCGGTCTGGACTAATTGATCTAAAAAAAGAACGGAGGGAGCAAGCTGAGGGTGAAGTGTCAGAAGGAACTAAGAAGAAAGCAAAGATCCATAAGCCAACAAGGTTGTAGAAGATGGAAGAATCCCGAGGCTCAACCTCCTTAAACAGAAGGCACTAGTGAAGCGAACTAATCTCTCAAGAAGAATAAAGGAAGGCATATCTTGAAGCAGATTTGGAAAGGAAGAAATAAAGAGCCAAAAATAAACTCATCAGAAGAAGTGAATCTCAACGAAAGGGGGCTTTGATCCAACCTCGTTGGTAGAGATAACCGCTACCATAAGCCGAGAGTCCACATTTGTCTGATGCCTCTCGCAACTATTTGAGTCAAAGCCGAAAGGGACTACGCGAATGGTACTGGCAAAAGAATGTAGACGACACCAAAAAGGATTTCGTATAACCCATGAAAAGATTCCTGAGGCAGCAGTTAAACGAGACTTGAAGATTGCCCAAATGAAGAATGACAAGGAAATAAAAAAGGAAAAGATCTTTGAAAGCAGCAAAAGAGGAGAATGGGAAGGAAAAGCGTCTAAAACCAGCCGACAACATCGTAAGGCATGCATGCATCTAGAAACCTGCCTTCCGAAGCGAAACCTGATACAGTTACCAAAAGGGTCCTACGAAAGAAGTAAAATGAGACTTCCGATACTTACGTACGAAACCCACGACAGAGAATTACATCCTGCAACATACAAAAGGGTGAGAAACCCCGATCCGGAACCCTAAAGCACTAGGGATAAAAGCATGAGACGAAAGCGTAAAGGAGCTGAAAGTTCTTAAGCAGCCATCCCTCTGGCATTCAGACAAAAACTCCTTTCGTTGAATCCTCTGAAAGTAGCTACTGACACTTTGCCTTGAAGGAAAGCCACCAAAGCACTTATAAAACCTTCGTGATTAACTCCCGTCGGGTGTAACGACTCGGATTTTTAGTCGATTTATTTTAAATATTTAACATCGTTTTAAATATTTAAGTTAATAATATAAATGAATTTTTATATTAACTTATCAATTTAATAATTGATTTCGATTTAATATCGGATATATATAATTATCATAATACGAGAATCTGAAATAATTCAATTCGAAATTTAAAACCGAGTCAAAACAATTCAGATGATGAATATATATTCTATTTGAATATAGACAATAATAATAATTTATTATCTCGAAATTAATTATTTTGAATTTAATTTATATCAATTTAAATTGATTTCTTCTCCATATGATCGAATAAGGCTTTGAAACTTGTCCCAGTGTGTTCAAAATAGTGATATAACCTTAGGAATGCTGGTTGTTGAGTTCGGAAAGGAGTTCGGAATCACAGGGTATTTCAGCTAGAATCGTATCGGTTCAAACAAAAATAAAATTTATTTTAAAAATGAATTCCTTTATTCTTAAGAAACAAAAGAAACTGCAAACCTCAAATCACGCAGACTAAATTCCTTCTTGGCAAAGTATCCTTGTTTATAAAATCAAACGCAAGACCAATCTCAATTCTTTCTTCTGGAAAATAAAAATGGCTAGCTTATGAATTCACTAATTTATCAAGCCGTGGTCGCTTTCTTTTTCTCCATTCACTCAAAATGGAATGGAGAGCCTCAAAAATGGCCACATCTCTTCATTTTTTTATTTTTCAAATTCAAACTGGTTATGCAAAATCAAATTCACCACTTCAGTGACCATTTTGAGGATGAGACATCCGTAGAGAAGCTCGACAATAGCGATATGGTTTTAGTTCTATGATTTTGGTGATTGCGCTCGATTTGGGAATCGCGATTCGAGAATGTTTTATGGACATCGATCCAGGTAGGCGTTTGAAATAGTAATGGATTTCAATGTAGGGATTGGTGAATTCAATCGCGAACAAGGACAGTGGTATTTCCTGGAGCCAAAACCAAAGGTGGAAATCGATTGGAGAGTGAGCGCGATGTCGAGGTCTGAGATTTTGGGGGTTCAAACATGAAATCGAGCAGTGGGTATTGGATGCGATAGGGATTTGGGAGCACATTCGAAGTCGAGGTCGAAAGGGGGTCTGTGGTTGGAGGCACTTGAAATTCGAAGGGTATTGAAGGGTTGCGTTGCAAACCTGGTTGATGGATGAATGAGCTCGCATGGGAGCTTTGGGGCTTGCAGTGTTCGACAGCCGGACAATGGTATTTTTTTGGGAGTTCGACACTATTTCTAGTAGCGAGGACTTGCCATTTGTGAATTTTGGATGGGAGTGATGCGAGTGCATTGATGATAAGCGGTAGGAGTTCACAGTTACTAATGATGAACAGTTTGAAATCTGTAGTGGGGTATTGATGATGAACCTGGATATTTAGTGTTCCAAAATGTAGTACGATAGTGGATACTATTGATGAGTTTTGGTCTCTGTATTGTTTTGGGAAGTGGGGTGGAGTTCAATGCTTGGTGGAGTGGTCTCGATACTGCAATGTTTGGAATGGTTCAGATGTGATTTGCAGTAATGGAGTTGTGAAGCTCTGTGAGAGGGAAATTATGATGATGATGATAGTTGTCGAAGTATGGTCATGCAAAGTTGGAAGGAATATTGTAGTGGAAATGTTCACCGGGGAGAAGCAGCTTTGAACTAGATTAAAGGTCTTAATCTTGGTAATTGATTTAAATAAATTCATGCTTAAAATTTATTTATCATTTATATACGTATACATATAATCTTGTTACTAATGTATGGTATATTAAAATATACAAGATTTTACTAAATGGAGTCAGTCGAGTGAGTCAGACCGGCGGACTACAAAAGCTGAAATTAAATTTGGAATCAGAACAGATCAAAATAAAATAACGGTGAGTAATCCTCATTCAGAAATTTATTTAAAATTATTTTTTTATCGTTAAAAATAATTGTTGGTTGTTTGGTTTCATAAAAATATTACTATGGCTATTATTTATAAATATATTAGTTATTTCGGCTTGGTGTTTGTGGTTATTATATATATTGGTGATTGGATAGCTCTCGCAGTACCATTAGCGGATGCCCGCAATATCATTAGCGGATGACCCTATGCGCCCCATGCTATGATAGTGAATGACCTTCTATACTGCGATATCTTGCCTCGAAGTAGGATGGGTATTATTTATGTTGGATAACGTCTGTGGATGCAGGAAAACAGGTAGGAGGGATCCAACTGGATTCCTCAAAATTTATTATTGTTCGTTTTCACATATATATTATCATATATGATGTGTTGATTGATAATTGGGTGCTTTAATTGTTTAAATATCACTGGGACCCAAATGTTGATTTATAAAATACTGTGAAAAGGGTATTTCGAGAATTAAAATGGAAAATCTATTTTTCAAAAATAGAATTTGAATTTCGAATGGGCTATAAAGATATTAACTTGTTTTGAATAAATAAAACAAGTATTGAATTTATAAACGATGTTTATAAATTAAACAACATAGGAAATTGAAGTGGTGAATTTATAAATGATGTTTATAAATTAAATAACGTAGGAAATTGAAGTAAATTTATAAACGGTGTTTATAAATAAAATGGAATGATTTTCATTGGATAATTAGGGAATTGGAATAAATTTGTAAATGGTGTTTATAAATAAAATGGAATGATTTTCATTTATAAAAGGTGTTTATAAATGAAGTGGAAAAATTATCATTCGATAATTTGAATATTTAAATTCAAATGTGAATTTAAAAATAGAAATGGGGAATCGTTTTAAAGAACTAAACGATGAAATCTATTCTGATGTTTAGAATGTAAATTGAACTAAAAATAAATTCGTATGGATTTATGATTTGAATTCGATTAGATCGAATTTATTTAAATAAAATATTTTTCAGAAATGGTATTGGAATTGTATTAGATAGAACTAAAAAAATTAAGTATGAAAATAAATTATGTGTTATATATATATATAAGTCATGATAAATAGAACATTACAAAATAAGATTTTGGTTTTCAAACAGATTTTTGAAATGGAACTTGTTTTATTATAAAACAAGGAAGTTGGATTCATAAATGATATTTATAAATCTAGTAAAATAAATTTTCATCAGATAATTTAAAGGTTTAAATTCAAGTATGAATTTTAAAATAGAATTTGAAATGGAATCAAAATGGAAACTTGTTTTAATTAAAAAAAAGGAAATTAAATTTATATACAATGTTTATAAATTAAGGAAAATAAATTATCATTTGATAATTTAGAAATTTAAATTCAAATATGAAATTAACCATGAATTGGAAATCGTTTCAGAAAGGGAACGACGGGTTTTATTTCGATATTCGGAATATAAAAACGAATTGAGGTAAGTTTATGAAATTTTATTGGGAATTCGATTTCATCGAATTTTATAAAGTAATTTATTCTTAAAGGAATTGGAAATTAATATTAAAAATGGATTTGTGATTGAATTTATAATTAAGTGCTGCAATAATCGATGATTAGTGACAATCGGAGCATTTAAGCTAGATGGGGAAAAAGGGATTAATATATATATATATATATATATATATATATATATATTAAAATATATTGGAATAGAGTTGAAATTTATTTATAAACGAATTCAATGTTTATATTCAAATATAATTAAAACAAGCTCGCTGCGGCACGACAGTTCGTAAATTGGCATTTCGAATTTCAATTGAGTGTATAGAACTCAATTTAAGTCGGAATTCTTTGAAACAAGAATCATCAGGACCGATTGAATAATAGTTTTGTAATGGTAAAGAAAAATCTAGATTTCATCGTATAAATTTTAAGTTATATCAAAATCAAATTTTCAGAAAAACAACGCTATAACCATTATAAAACCACAACGGTTTATTTAAATAAATAGAAGGATTTTAAGTAAATAAAATCCGAATTTCCATTAGATAAATCCAGACTTGAGATAGGAACTCAAGTGGAGTAATGGAACTGATTTTTGAAACAAAAATTAGAATTTTAATTATTGAATAGAATTTACTAATTTGAATCAAGTTTCGATACGAAATTGGGTTTTGGTTAAGTAAATTGAACGGGTGAATTCATATTCGAAATCGAATATGAAACTTGAATTGAAAATGAAATTCAATTGGTTTATAAGCAAGTAAATGTTAAAATCCGAACTGATATGTTCGAATAGAAAATGAAATGGGCAAAAGATCTGATTAAGGAATTAATTAGCGAATTGAGTTAAAATCACCAGAATGAGTTGGAATAAATTAGAAATGGACGCATATATGTTAAAACAGGTATGGAATAAAGAGAATGAAGTTTATAAATTTAGTGCCCGACAAAAAGGTACATGCTTAAATTCCATATGAGGTTTTATGCCCGAATCGGCAAGCTGCTTGGCTTTTTAATTTTTTTTTGAATGGAAAGGGACTAGAGAATCGTTTTGTAGTAGTACCGAGTGACCCATACAAAGGAGGTTATGGCGAAATTTTCCGAAAATTTAAGGAGTTAGAATATTTTTAAGAAAATTGGATAACTAAAAAAATCAATATATCAATATATATTGAATTCGATAGGGAAACGAACTTAAATTAGAATATTATAAACAAAAAGAAATTCTATAATCAAATCTGGTAAAATTTGAAAGAGAAGCGTATATGGGTTAAAAAATGAATAATGATTTGTATGGTGTTAATTATTCGAGGCAAGTGGTCTTGTTTGTTTTGAAGTTAATGATGATTTCAGTCAAGGTCTGAGAGGTAATTATACCCAACCTTGATTGATTTAATTATTAACCGATAAATAGAAGGATTCAGCCTCGGAGATAAATGTTTAAACAAATTGAGTTGAATGAAATATTTTGGGTTATTGTAACGATGTTTTACACAACATTCATTTTAACCCAAATAAGTGGAATTTTGGAAATATATCATAAATATTTCCTAAGTATAAAAATAACCGAGTTCGGGAAAGAGATAAGTAATTGGAATATTTTCCAATTATAAATAGAAGGTATTTTCTAAGTACAGAAAATAAAAGATGGCGATGTATGGAAATATTTTCAAATAACGTAAGGGGCCAAGATGATTATTGAAAATATTTGGTTAATAAATATTGATAAAGAAATGGAGAAGTGATTTAATTAATGAAATATTAATTAAGGAGTCCAGTGATTGTTTGATGCTTTGAATGAGTGTTTGTTTCTCTTTGATAGTTAAATAACCGACTATCAAAGTATTTTCCAATACCGTTGTCAATATAGAGAGACCGGTTGGATTATTATTCGTGAACCACTCCGTATTAGCAGTAGCGTTGCAAATCATATTATATGAAGATAATCGAAAACGAAGTAAAGTGCAAGGACTTTTTCTATCAACGGAAATTGTGCCTTCGGTTTCGTTCAGTCCCAGAATGAAGTTGTATGGATGAATATCTGATAGAGTATTTCCAATGATCGCATATGTTGGTCTGTATAAATATATATGGTAGCGAAGAATTTATTCTCTTAGCATAATAACCAAAATATATTTTGTGAAAATCAATTAATGATTAATGGATTTGACAATGTGGCAATCAAAGCGATTGTGCTAAATGAATGGTAAGTAATCGTAGCCTCAGGCCTCAACAACCGTGAAATGACAAAAATCGGGCGGGCAACATGACTAAGTGGGTAGCTCCCAATTAGGGTGTATTATCACCTATCTAGGGAAATCCATTTCATTCTTTATTTTATTTGACGCTATCCCATTCAGGAAAACGGTTGTTGATCCCAACCGTTGGTGATATACATTCGATACACTCAAGCGAAATGAGTAGTCGGTCATGTGTGGCCGGTTTACAAGATGTTCTTGTTGAACCCAGTGTATTCTCCTCTACAGATACACTATCGGAAGGTGGTTCCATACCTTGTTATAGTTGGAAACTCATTACCCAATAAATGCTCGCGGTTTTGATTGTATATTATGTATGTGGAGCGTGAGATGAAAGCGTTCCACTAGATTTCTATTTATTTGATTTAGATATATTATAATATCAATAGTTTTGATATAAAGATTATCGTTTCTTTCAAAAGGATTTGAAAGTTAAATCAAGTGTTTTGAATTCTCATAAGGGAAAAACCCTTTCCGTTTTATACAGTGTAGTCTTATGAGATATCATTTATTTTCCCAAACTGTTTTAAATTGTTTACTCATACCAGTCCCATGACTGACCCAAAGTTTATTTTGCTTTTGTTTTACCTAAACTCTTGGGTGCCCAAATTTGTACGGGCAGTCAAGTAGTTTAGGATTTTACAGATCTATCTAAAGGAGCTTGGATGTGACGGCCCACCCCGCACCAGCCGACATTTCCAATGAAGGTGTGTTGTGTCAGTGCCCGACTAGCACGGGACGGTCGGAAAAGAAAGGAAAGGATACGGTGAACTAATAAAGATCCTGTAGATTATCTCACAGCGCATGGAATAAAATATAATAGTAACATACTTGACATAAAACAGGCGAGACAGTGCATAAGCTGAAAACTAAACCATAATCATCAGAGCAGCGAAAATTCAAAATAAAGCTTATTACAACTCCAACATACTGTCCCTAAAGAAAAGATAAAGGTACACTACTAATGTCCAAAGTAGTGACCAGCAGCGACACATGGAGAATATCTATATATGTCATACGTGGAAGCCTCCTGCTCGTCTCCGGTACAACTATTCGTGCATAATCATCTGACCTATCTCTAGTCTTCCCGTTTAAGAGCACCCAGAGTAATAAGAAGAGACATAAAACTCTGGGTCAGACAAAAGTCTGGTGTGAGCGATAAGAAGCAAAACAGAACAATAACAGGTATACTAAACCATATCTGAACCTGGACTTGCAACCAAAGAGTTAGCAAGCAGGATGTACAATACTCTAAGGTAACACTAGCATATGGTGTAAAGATACGGGGGTGGGGGTGTGCATGTAATAGTGATGGAAAACAATCAAGCATAGCAACCATCCTCACATCTCTCACTCAGTGCGTAAAGCATAAAATATCCACCGCTTTGACCACCCAATTCCTTTGCTATGATCACTCTGCCCCATAGAGTCATGACGACTCCACTGCACTGATCCATAGCCAATAATCCCTTGCTATGTCCACTCTGCCCCATGAAGTCATGACGACTCCACTGCACTGGCTCATAGCCATGCTACGATCACTCTGCCCCATGGAGTAGTAACTACCCCGCTGCACTGATCCGTAGCCTAACATCCGTCTTGGTTGTGAATCAAACTTATGGATGTCGATAACCCCTTAGCACACGTCCCGTAGTAAAGCCCAACTCATGAAGCTAACTCGTAGGTTCCTAACTGGATCCTGAGTTCTACTTCCTATTTGGACTACCTTTGCATCTCGGGGTTTGGTCATCATCAGATCGGTTTGGAAACAAGCTTCCATTTGGATCGGTCCTCTCCTCCTCGTTCAGTCCATGGTCATCAACCTCGTTCGGGTCGGGTCGTGAGTTCCTCCCTAGGTCAGGTCGGTTCGTGATTCCAGCTCCAGAACATCGGGTCGGTTCAATTGTGCAAGCATGGTTCGTGGTCCATCAAACGGTTCGAGTTGTGCTCTTCGGGTCGAGACGGAGTACCTCCACGGCTCGGTTCAGGTGTGCTTTAGCTCGTGGTCACCATGCAGAAGTGGCTCGGTTTGGGGATGGCAAGATTCATGGTCCAGGGTTCTGTGATGCCAGCGAGTCGTGGTCGTGGGGTGCTCCACGAGCGGGTTGGGTTCGGGGGACCCGATCCGATCCGGTCTTTGTATATTTCCTGCAACTTTTCCAGTGACTGTTTTACGCCATACGACGACATTTTCGACCTTTCTAACTTTGCTAATCAATCATAAATCATACCAAACTGTCGTAGCAACATATAACATCAATCATAAACACCAAAACAACAATATAGTATGTTAAAATGGATCAAACATACCAAAAACCCATATTTTACCCATAATCATGCTTAACTATAACTAATGATATGATTAGCAGAACATATCCAAATTAACCAAATTTTCTAACAGAGGCCTAAAATAATATTTTAGAATTTCTAAACATTTTTCCAGATTTTTAACATGTATAATTTCGTTAATTAACACTAATCACGCCCGAATTAGCCGTAATTAGTGTAAAACAAAGCAAATCACTCACCTTAGCCACAAATAAATCTTAGATCTGAAAATATCTTTGATTTGGGTTGAATCTCTATGCAACACAACAGCTCTATACCCAATTTGATGCTAATTTGCCTTGATTAGATGTAGATTAGGCTAAAACTTGATTAAATGGTGACTAAAGGTAATTCTAGAAGATGGAAGCCATTGTTAGGGTTAGGGAGATGTTTAGGCGGCTGAAAAATGAAATAAAAATCGTTTCCTAACTGTTCTTAGCCTCCCCATAAACCTAATCGCGAAATGGGCTATGGACCCTCTTGTTAATCACCCTAACTAGGCCCGATTAAGCTGTTTTTCACCGTCTGAACCTTGTTTCAGCCATATCACAGTGAGTCCATTCGGCTAATATGATCATCTATGCAATTATAAACCATCATCTGAATCCAATGGAAGTGGTTTCAGGTCAAAACTCCTCACCAATCAAAAGTTATGGCCGGAACAAGATCGGTTAGGGCAAAACGATCATTTAAAAATTGCAAAAATCATGAACATGAGAAATGACCCCAATAGTCGTTTCCTAAATCCACACGACTATACGACTTCGTATGAGAAAGAAATAAATAACCTACGACCCTTCGATGTGTAGAATGCGGGTCGTTACATTGGAGCAGGAGGCTTCAACGTTATTTAATTATTGTTTTTCAGTTGTGTTGTAAGTGTTATACTCTGATAAGCGTATGTTTTATAGTTAATATTTTGTATTTCAAAAGTTATGGTATATTATATTGTGTTCCACTGCGATGTGAGATTCTGTGTTGTTGTTTCTGTTCTTCTTCTATCTTTTTCTTCTTAAAAAAAAGGTTCATATTTCTATGATATTTGGGTTGGACATATGATGTATTTTGTCAACTCTGATAGTATGGATTTGCGGGCCATTACAGTTAGTATCAGAGCCAAGGTTGAGGCAATACCTAGGCTTTGGTAGGTGTTTACTCATTAGAGATAGGATCAGTAGTACCCTAGAATGAGTTGAGTGTATATATACGAGAGAGCGTCTTTGTTAATTGATATAAAATTTGTTTTATATTGTGTTGGCTAGTCTGTTGAGTGATTTATGAATTCTGATTGAATCGTGGGACGCTACGAAGTCGATAGGAATTTCTAAACACTGAATAGTGAAATTTGACACAATATTGTTTTAAGTGGGTAAATGAAAAAAATTTATCCGAAAATTCTATTTTTCATATAAAAGGAATAACTTTTTGAAATTATTGTATTAGATGGATGTGTTGATTGTTATTATTATAATCAAATAGAATTATAAAATTGAAATGGTTATACGTAACCAAATAAAATTTGTATATGAATGAATTATACAAATGAGATGAATTAAAATTTAATTCACACCAGAATTTGGAATTTAAATCTTGGGAAGTCAAAATATTTTTTCTGAAGTATATTAAAATAATATAACTTTGTTTTGAAAGGGATTTTTGAATAAAAATCATTTTAGATGGATTTTGAAACTGACAAAGTACTGAACTCACTTCAGTGGCTGGGAAATAATTCTGATGATAACTGCAACATCATCAGTGTCATTTTCGAGTTTCTAAGTGATGAATTGCTACCTTAGAAAAGTTTTGATGGAAATTTGTTTGAAAGAAAACAAGTTGATTAGAAAATTCAAATGTTTCGAATTTAAAATGGAAATAAATATATGTGTATATATTTATGTGATTTCAGAAGGATTTAAAATAAAAACCCGAGAATTTAAATTCTGAAATTTTAATTTAACTTAAGTAAGTTAAATGGATTGAAGTGAATAAATTGATTTAAATCAATTTGAATGAATATATTGGATGTGAATCAATTTGAATCAAATTTGAAATATGAATTGGGATGTGAATATATTTGGTTGGAAATCATTCATATTAAATGAATGTGAGTACAAATGATGTGTAATATAAATAAAAACCAAAGTTTGGTTGGAGCTAAAAGTTGTAGAAATATAAAATGTTGAGTTCAACATAAGGGATTTTTTGGAAAGTTAATGGGTTTGAAGCATTTTTCCTACCTTAATAATTTCGAGGACGAAACTCTTTTAACGGGGGAAGAATGTAATGACTCGGATTTTTGGTCGATTTATTTTAAATATTTAATATCATTTTAAATATTTAAGTTAATAATATAAACGAATTTTTATATTAAATTATCAATTTAATAGTTGATTTCGATTTAATATCGAATATATATAATTATCATAATATGAGAATATGAAATAATTCAATTCGAAATTTAAAACCGAGTCAAAACAATTCAGATGATGAATATATATTCTATTTGAATATAGACGATAATAAAAATACTATATTATCAAGAAATTAATTATTTTGAATTTAATTTATATCAGTTTAAATTGTTATCTTCTCCATATGATCGAATAAGGCTTTGAAACTTGTCCGGGTGTGTTCAGAATAGTGATATAACCTTAGGAATGCCAGTTGTTGGGTTCAGAAAGGAGTTCGTAATCACATGATATTTTAATTAGAATCGTACTGCTTCAAACTAAAATAAATCCCTTCATTCTTAAGCAACAAAGGACACTGCAAACCTCAAATCACGCAGACTAAATTCCTTCTTGGCAAAGTATCCTCGCTTGTAAAATCAAATGCAAGACCAATCTCAATTCTTTCTTCTAGAAAATAAAAATAAAATTGGCTGGCCTATGAATTCTCTAATTAATCAAGTTGTGGTCTCTTTCTTTTTCTTCATTCATTCAAAATGGAATCGAGATCCTCAAAAATGGCCACTTCTCTTTATTTTTTTATTTTTCCAAATTCAAACTAGTTATGTAAAATCAAATTCACCACTTCAGCGACCATTTTGAGGATGCAACATCAGTAGAGAAGCTCGACGGTAGCGATATGGTCTTAGGTCTATGATTTTGGTGGTTGCACTCGATTTGGGAATCGCGGTTCAAGAATGTTTTATGGACATCGATCCAGGTAGGCGTTTGAAATAGTAAGGGATTTCGATGTAGGGATTGGTGAATTCAATCGCGAACAAGGACGGTGGTATTTCCTGGAGCCAAAACCAAAGGTAGAAATCGATTGGAGGGTGAGCGCGATGTCGAGATATGAGATGTTGGGGGTTTAAACTAGAAATCGAGCAGTGGGTATCAGATGCGATAGGGATTTAGGCACACGTTCGAAGTCGAGGTCAAAAGGGGGTCTATGGTTGGAGGCACTTGAAATTCGAAGGGTACTGGAGGGTTGCATTGCAAACCTGGTTGATGGGATGAATGAGCTCGCAAGGGAGCATTGGGGCTTGCAGTGTTCGACAGCAGGACAGTGGTATTTTTTTTGGGAGTTTGACACTATTTCTGGTAGCGAGGACTTGCCATTTGTGAAGTCTGGATAGGAGTGATGCGAGTACGTTGATGACAAGCGGTAGGTATTCGCGGTTACTAATGATGAATAGTTTGAAATCTGTAGTGGGGTATTGATGATGAACTTTGATATTTAGTGTTCCAAAATCTAGTGCGACAATGGGTATTATTGATGAGTTTTGGTCTCTGTATTATTTCGGGAAGTGGGGTGGAGTTCAATGCTTGGTGGAGTGGTCTCGATACTGCAATGTTTGGAATGGTTCAGACGTGATTTGCGGTAATGGAGTTGTGAAGCTCTGTGAGAGGGAAATTATGATGATGATGATAGTTGTCAAAGTATGGTCGTGCGGAGTTGGAAGGAATATTGTAGCGGAAATGTTCACCGGGAGTAGCAGCTTTGAACTAGATTAAAGGGCTTAATCTAGATAATTGATTTAAATAAATTCATGCTTAAAATTCATTTATCATGTATGTACGTATATATATAATCTTGTTACTAATGTATGCTATATTAAAATATACAAGATTTTACTAAACGAAGTCAGTCGAGTGAGTCAGGCTGGCGGACTACATAAGCTATAATTAAATTTAGAGTCAAAATGGATCAAAATAAAATCACGATGAGTAATCCTCATTCAGAAATTTATTTAAAATTATGTTTTTATCGTTAAAAATGATTGTTGGTTGTTTTGTTGCATAAAAATATTACTATGGCTATTATTTATAAATATATTAGTTATTTAGGCTTGGTGTTTGTGGTTATTATATATATACTGGTGATTGGATAGTTCCCGCAGTACCGTTAGCGGATGCATGTTGTATCATTAGCGGATGACCCTATGCGCCCCACGCTTTGATAGTGGATGACCTTCTATACCGCAATATCTTGCCTCGAAGTAGGATAGGTATTATTTATGATGGCTAACGTCTGTGGATGCAGGAAAACTGGTTGGAGGGATCCAACTTGATTCCCCAAAATTTATTACTGTTTGTTTTCACATATATATTATCATATATGATGTGTTGATTGATAATTGGGTGGTTTGATTGTTTAAATATCACTGGGCCCAAAATGTTGATTTATAAAAATACCATGAAAACGATATTTCGAGATTTAAAATGGAAAATCTATTTTTCAAAAATAGAATTTGAATTTCGAATGGGCTATAAAGATATTAACTTGTTTTGAATAAATGAAAAAAGTATTGAATATATAAACGATGTTTATAAACTAAGTAATACAGGAAATCGAAGTGGTGAATTTATAAACGATGTTTATAAATTAAATAACACAGGAAATTGAAGTAAATTTATAAATGGTGTTTCTAAATAAAATGGAATGATTTTCATTGGATAATCAGGGAATTGAAATAAATTTATAAACGGTGTTTATAAATGAAGTGGAAAATTATCATTTCATAATTTGAATATTAAAATTCAAATGTGAATTTAAAAATAGAAATGGGGAATCATTTTAAAGAACTAAATGATGAAATTTATTTTGATGTTTAGAATGCAAATTGAACTAAAAATAAATCCGTATGGATTTATGATTTGAATTCGATTAGATCAAATTTATTTAAATAAAATATTTTTTAGAAAGGATATTGGAATCGTATTAGATAGAACTAAAAAAATTAAGTATGAAGATAAATTTTGTGTTTTATATATAAGTCGTAATAAATAGAATATTCCAAAATAAGATTTTGTTTTTCAAACAGATTTTTGAAATGGAACTTTTTTATTATAAAACAAGGAAGTTGGATTTATAAGCGATATTTATAAATCTAGTAAAATAAATTATCATTAGATAATTTAAAGGTTTAAATTCAAGTATGAAATTGAAAATAGAATTTGAAATGGAATCAAAATGGAAACATGTTTTAATAATAAAATATGGAAATTAAATTTATAAACAACGTTTATAAATTAAGGAAAATAAATTATGATTTTATAATTTAGAAATTTAAATTCAAATATGAATTTAACCGTGAATTGGAAATCGTTTTAGAAAGGGAACAGCGGGTTATATTTCGATATTCGGAATATAAAAACGAATTGAGATAAGTTTAATTTTTTTATATAGGAATTCACTTTCATCGAATTTTATAAAGTAATTTATTCCTAAAGGAATTGGAAATTAATATTAAAAATGGAGTTATGATTGAATTTATAATTAAGTGCTGCAATAATCAACGACTAGGGAAGATTGGAGTATTCAAGTTAGATGGGGAAAATTGGATTAATATATATATATATATATATATTAAAATATATTAGAATAGAGTTGAAATTTATTTATTAACGAAGTTTAATGTTTATATTTAAATATAATTAAAACGAGCTCGTCGCGGCGCGACAGTTCGTAAATTGGCGTTTCGAACTTCAATTGAGTATATACAATTCAATTTAAGTCGGAATTCCAGAATTGTCAGGACTGATTGAATAATAGTTTTCTAACTAAAGAGAAAAAATCTAGATTTAGTCGTATAGATTTTGAGTTATATCAAAATCAAATTTTTTGAAAAACAATGCCATAACCATTATAAAACCATAACATTTTATTTAAATGAATAGAAGGATTTTAAGTAAATAAAATCCGTATTTTCATTACATAAATCCAGACTTGAGATAGGAACTCAAGTGGAGTAATTGAACTGATTTTTTAAACAAAAATCAAATTTTAATTATTGAATAGAATTAACTAATTTGAAGAATAATTAGTTGATTGAGTTTCGATACGAAATTGGGTTTTGGTTAAGTAAATTGAACGGGTGAATTCATATTCAAAACCAAATACGAAACTTGAATTGAAAATGAAATTCAATTGGTTTATAAGCAAGTAAATATTTATATTTAAAATAATATGTTCGAATAGAAAATGGGCAAAAGAGCTGATTAAAGAATTAATTAGCGAACTGAGTTAAAATGACTAGATTGAGTTGGAATAAATTAGAAATGGACGCATATGTGTTAAAACATGTATGGAATAAAGAGAATGAAGTTTATAAATTCAGTGCCCAACAAAAAGGTACATGTTTAAATTACATATGAGGTTTTATGCGCCAAATCGGTAAGCCGCTTGGCTTTTTAATTTTCTTTTTGAATGGAAAGGGACCAAAGAGACATTTTGGAGTAGTACCGAGTGACCTGTACAAAGGAGGTTATGGCGAAATTTTCCAAAAATTTTAGGAGTTAGAATATTTTTAAGAAAATTGGATAACTAGAAAATCAATATATCAATATATACTGAATTCGATAAGGAAACAGACTTAAATTAGATTATTATAAACAAAAAGGAAATCTATAATTAAATCTGGTAAAATTTGAAAGAGAACATATACGGGTATAAAAATGAATAATTGATTTGTATGGTGTTGATTATTCGAGGCAAGTGGTCTTGTCTGTTTTGAAGTTAATGATGATTTCAGTCAAAGTCTGAGAGGTAGTTATATCCCAACTTGATTGATTTAATTATTAACTGATAAATAAAAGGATTCAGTCTGGGAGATAAATGTTTAAACAAATTTAGTTGAATGAAATATTTTGGGTTGTTGTAACGATGTTTTACACAATATTTGTTTTAATCCAAATAAGTGGAATTTTGGAAATATATCATAAATATTTCCTAAGTATAAAAATAACCGAGTTCGGGAAGGAGATAAGTAATCGGAATATTTTCCAATTATAAATAGAAGGTATTTTCTAAGTATAGAAAACAAAAGATGGCGATGCATGGAAATATTTTCAAATTGCGTAAGTGGCCAAGATGATTATTGAAAATATTTAGTTAACAAATATTGATAAAGAAACGGAGAAGTGATTTAGTTAATGAAATATTAATTAAGGGGTCCAGTGATTGTTTGATGCTTTGAATGAGTGTTTGATTTTCTTCGATAGTTGAATAACCAACTATAGAAGTATTTGCCAATATCGTTGTCAATATGGAGAGACCGGTCGAATTATTATCCTTAAACCACTCCGTATTGGAAGTAGATAGCGAATCAGATTATATGAAGATAATCGAAGATGGAGTAAATTCCTATTAATGGAAATTGTGCCTTCGGTTTCGTTCAATCCTAGAACGAAGTTGTATGGACAAATGTCTGATAGAGTATTTACAGTGATCGCATATGTTGGTCTGTATAAATATATTTGTGGCGAAGAATTTATTCTCTTAGCATAATATCTAGAATATATTTGTGCAAATCAATTAATGATTAACGGATCTGACAATGTGGCACTCAAAGTGATTTTGCTAAATGAATGGTAAGTAATCTTAGCCTCAGGCCTCAACAACCGGGAAATACAAAAATTGGGTAGGCAGCATGGCTGAGTGGGTAGCTCCCAATCATGGTGTATTGTCACCTATCTATAGAAATTCATTTCATTCTTTATTCTATTTGATGTTGTCCCATTCGGGAAAACGGTTGCTAATCCCAACCGTTGGTGATATACATTCAATACACTCAAGCGAAATGAGTGGTCGGTCATGTGTGGCCGGGTTACAAGATGTTCTCGTTGAACCCAGTGTATTCTCCTCTAGAGATACACTATCATAAGTTGGTTCCATACCTTGTTATAGTTGGAAATTTGTTACCCAATAAGTGCTCGCGGTTTTAATTGTATATTATGTATGTGGAGCGTGAGATGAAAGCGTTCCACTGGATTTCTATTTATTTGATTTGGACACTATTATAATGTCAAAAGAGTTTTGATATAAAGATTATCGTTTCTTTCAAAAGGATTTTGAAAGTTAAATCAAGTGTTTTGGATTCTCCCATTTTATACGACGTGGTCTTATGAGATATCGTTTATTTTCCCAAACTGTTTTAAATTGTTTACTCATACCAGTCCCATGACTGACCCAGAGTTTATTTTGTTTTGTTTTACCTGAACTCTTGGGTGCCCAAATTTGTATGGGCAGTCAAGTAGTTCAGGATTTTACAGATCTATCTAAAGGAGCTTGGAGCAGGAGGCTTCAACATTATTTAATTATTGTTTTTCCGCTATGTTGTATGTGTTATACTCTGATAAGTGTATGTTATACAGTTAAAATTTTATATTTCAAAAGCTATGATATATTATATTGTGTTCCGCTTCGATGTGAGATTCTGTGTTGTTATTTTTGTTCTTCTTCTACCTTTTTCTTCTTAAAAAAATGAATCGTATTTTTGTGATATTTAGGTTAGACGGATGATGTATTTAGTCAACTCAGATAGTATAGATTTGCGGGCCATTACATCAGGCGACCATAACGAAGCACCTATGTCTAAGTAAGGACCATCTTATACATATAAATAGGACCCCACAACTTAGAGCATGGGACTTCTTTTCTTTTTTGGAATTCATTTGTCAATATTAGTAATCTACTAAATATAGAGAAATAGAAACCCTAATTCGGAGAAAATCAGGAAAAAATTGCAATATTGGTTATACTCAATGAAATGAAGATATATGACATTTATGTATAATCTGGTTCAATGATTTACGTTATTGTTATTATTTGCTAACATCACAGGTGCAATCTACGGATCATGTACATAATTGGGAATTGTTTTCAAACTTTAATGTATGATTGACCCTAAGAACCCCCGATCTAAAGATAAAAACATTACCTAGATCAGAAATCATGACAATTATTAAGGATTATGCTAAGATTTGTCTTGAAATTGAGCTAAGATGTCTTAGTTCAGCAATTTAGTGGCTTAAGCGATCGAGATTAGGGAAACGTTCATGATATCCTGCCTAATCCATGAGAATCCAAGGAAAACTTACATAAACTAAACCACAAGTCCCCATTTAGATAGTGCAATTCCCCAAGACCTGGATCTGTAACCATGAAGTACACAGAGAAGTTATTTTAACACCATAAGGTCAAACCAAGAAGCATCTCATAGGAAGAGAAACCACCTGTTTGAGAAATCAGAAATAAGAGTTGTTATTAGTTTTTTCCCTAACATAGAGTTTACTTACAGGGTTCTACAGAAGAACTTAAGATTATAACACCAAAATATTTGCAGATCTCAAGTTTGAACCCTTCATCACCACAGATTGGAAGCTCTACAGACAAATTAAACTTTTGGGGTGTTAACCATAAATTTGGCTTACATTCTTAATATCTAGACCATTTGATTTTAAATAAATTTTCATTCTAGACAAACTGGAGTTATTGATACCATTAAAAAGTGCCGGCCTTGCAACGAATTGTCCTTTATCAATTGGGGTAACAAGTGTACTAATAATGATGTTAGCCATTTAATGTTTTCAAAATTCATAGTTAAGAAAACTTATAAAACCAATGCTCTAATACCCGTTGTAGGATGAAGAAGTAAGGATCTTATGGCTAAATTAACATTAAAGGGCGATGAGCAAGGTTCATGAAATTATATGAATCCTTTTAATTTTATGTTCAACAATCCAAATTTGATAATCATAGATGTAAACACAAATCAAGACAAATGTTGAAAATAAGAAATAATGAGTTGGAGAGACCAAACTGGAATGACCCTGCTTTTAAACTGGAATTCTAGTATGTTTTTTTTACTATTGTGTATAAATGATTCTCTAGTTTCATAATTAAGAGCCAGAGCCACTCTATCCTAATTAAAATGTCTAGGACCCTAAAGTTTAACCAGTATAAAAATATTAGTTCATGTAAAAAAAGTTTTGATATATATATATATATATATATATATATATTATATACGAAGATATATGTATCCTTCTTGCTTTAAATCAGAGTAAGAAGAAAACAAGAGACCCACTGACCTCAATATGAATCAATGCTGTACATAGATCCAAAATGATACTCTTGTGCCTACAAAAATGATACTCTTGTGACTATTTTTGCTCAATAATTCACACAGAAAAATATTGGGTTGCTATAATTTAAAATATATGTATCACCACAAAATCTAAGAATATAAAGACTGGGATAAATTTGTATTTATACTATGATAATATTGGTTTGGAAAAATTGGATTGATTTTCATAATAGTTCCAAGTACATGTTTTGTTTCCTGATTCTCTGGTGCTTGTGCAACATTGAGCCTTTTTGTCTAACCCATTTGCCTTAGGCTGAGCCAAATGGTGCAATGTGCTTTTATTTTGAACTGGTGTCTTAGACTGATAAATGCACCAAACATTCAGATTTGCGAGACATGTACGTCAACACTTCTCTTCTTATAATGACTCCAGATTGACTAACACAAATAATATTAATACATCCCTATAGATTAAATATATATATATATATTTCTCAATTCCAGATTGCAAAATGTTCATATAAAACACAACTTCAGATCAGACATTTGCGTAACACATTACACTTGATTTTCCCATTATCTAAACTTAATTTTCATAATCCTACTTAACATTGTCCCTTTACACAACTGATTAATAGAGCAATTCTTAAGGAATTCATGCAAATACAACAATTCAAAAGCTTTTATTTTCTAACTTAAGCATGCAAACATCCATTGAAACAAGCTAGACTCCTAACCCAGTTCTTAATTAGCTCCATCATTACCTGAAAAAGCAACGGATGCTGCCTCACTTTAAATTGAGACACCCCATTTGCCACGAGTAACACAGGGTCAGAGTACAAGTCTGGTATGAACAATTTCAATCGCAATTTAAATAATAAAACAGAGATAAATTCACAAGAGGATTCTGCTTAGAAAAACAATAGTTCAAGTGTGCATGTTTTTGAGTCACTGTGGAGATGCACACCATTTTCTTCTTAAAATAGTACTATTCAAGGGTAAAATGCACATATACAAGAGTACATTCACAATTTCACACAATTCATTTTCATTCATAAAGTCCTAAATGATAAAACAACCTGATTGAACTCATGTATTCATCTATTTTTATTATCAGATTGCCACAAAGGTTCAGGAAGACTCAAGTTCCCTTACTCCATTTTTAATCATTGTATTATTTAATTTACCCTAGTCTCATCTACATACAAGAATCAATGGGGCACACTTTAATGATCTAGTTCATACCATTACACAAAGATCTCAGGACCAATCTAGGCTATGTGTCAAACGTGCAACTCTAGTACAAGTCATTCTGCAACCCTCTTGACCAATATCCCAACTAAGCATTTTCTTTTAACTTCTGCCATCTATTAAACCCAATATAGTTTAACATTCCAACCATAAATCATCACAAGACATTATATTTTACTGGTTGATAATTTTTATGCACTAATTAGGTTATCATACAATCATCAAACAACCAAATATGCAGCCTATATGCAAATGAAACTAGAAAAGGATTTCTTAACATAAATGATTTTAATCATATATAGGTTTTATATGCATCTGGTATTAGTACATGGCTTTCTGGGTATTTTTATTTATTTTTGAAACTATGAATACGCTGGTTTTAATGGATTTAAATCCAACTAAAACATAGATCTAGGCTATGATCAGAGTTCAACACATAGAAAGAATCTATTGCACTCATGATCATATAATCATTGAGCCTCAGCACCTATACAATGTGTATATTTCAGCCCTTATTTACTTTTATGGAAATTTTGCCATATTCTAACACCATTTGCACTTGCTGTCTTGGATCTTAAAAGAAATACTTCCAATTAATAAACTGAACAGTTTGCATATGCTTAAATAATGAACTCAGATCTATCGAACAATTCATAGAAAAATCCATATAAAAAGATTAACATAGAACTTTTATTTCATGGCTTAAAACTGTAATCATTTCAGTTAAAACAAAATATACTAGTTGCCTCTATAAATCTAGGACTTATTGCCGAACATTATGAGTGAGATCGCTCATCAAAATTTCTTCTTCAAGGGTGAAAACCAGAGAATGTTTTTTCCTTGTTTCCCAAGTCTTTGCCCTTTGTTATAAATTTCCTTCTAATTTCTAAGTAGCAAAATTTTTCCTGGATACTCTTATTTATATTGCCTTGATCCCTAGGGTTTTTGGTGTGTATAATGTCAGTTTTGCCCTTCATATGATCATGATAATTGTGTGAGCATAACACACCTTACTTCTACCCTATGTACTTTCAATGCCCGGGTATAAAAGCCACTGGACAAGGCCTGAATTGTTTTTCAAAAAAAATTAAAAGAAAACTGTTTTTATTTGAATTGTTTTCTCCTCTTTCATGTCATGACAAAATAGCAAAGGAGATATAATAATCCACTTCCTAAATCTGCCCATTCATATATTCAAACCTGCACTACTAACATTTTCATATATATACATATGTATTTCAAACCCTTAACTATACCCTTTATTGGTCGGAGCATTTTCGTTTAATTCATTAAGAAACAAAATATGTGTGCATGCATATCATAACATTTTTCTTTTGGAATCATGGATCTGTCTTGTGCATGTCCCTGGTGCACACATGTACACTCATACTCACATATGCACACAAACTAGAAACTTCTCCAATTCCCTTTAAATTGAATAAAATAATTTTAGGCAAAATTAAAATGGTCTTCCTAAAGAATTTAGGTCACTGCACAAACTATGAATTTTAATTTTTGGTTTAGTGGTGCTCTACATCTAGTCTTGGACAATTTCTCGTACGGATTTCTTTTCAAAATCAACTTCCAATGCAATCTCATTTTCAAGGTTACAAAGCACACCCTCTAAATTTTCTAGGCTCTGTGTACACATAATGGATTCCAACGGGACATTGCCATATCCACTTGGATAAAAATGAGATACCAGGCATGTCCACTTGATCTGGAAGGGATACAAGTATACCTACTTGGACTTCAGGGACACCAAACATACCTAATTAATAAGAATATTGATATAATAGATATTCCAAGACCAAACACTTGGTTTTTGTGTACAATTGATCCTGTAACATCATAGATAACATTTTGATTTTTTTTTGTAAGGCTGACCGGCTTTTCTAGCGGCCATAACCACTTTTCCTTACAACAAATAATGAATACATGAGTACAAGTGTTAGAAAATTTACTTAAAAATACAATTTAAGTTTAAAGTGTCGAGTGCACATAGTACATGAAACAAAGGAACAGGAGTTCAACTAAAGTGCCAAAACTGCTAAACAAGGGGAGCACTAGCCCCTTTGTCATTACTGATCATCGCATCAGTCCTGGGCCTATGACATGCCAAACGGCAGGGAAATACGTCGCGAGTCGTGGATCATAGGATCCCAAAAGCATGAGACCTATCCCTAAAAGAATGCACTAATAATAATAAATTATGCAAACCATCAATACCATCATTCGTAAATACTCTATCATCTCCCACAGTGTGATACTTAATGTGCCAAGATTCATTGCTCTCTCCTATAAAATTTTGGAATTTATCTACTACCGGATCATACCTCATCTCAGACTGATGGTGTACCTACATACTCTCAATTTTATTCCACTAGATGAACTGATCACCAGACTCAAAAGTTACCAAAGGAGTAATATCTGAGTTATGACTGGAGTAATCGAAGAAACTACTGAATCCAAAGGCAAACGAGGCTTAGGGATCCACACCAATCTCGGTCTAGGAAGAGGTCTGTCGTAGATTAGTAAAGAAGCATTAGAACATAAGGTGGAAATGTGGCCAATGGATTGGCAGGAGATGCAAATTTCCTGTTTTCAACTATATCGAACATCGACTTCCATGTCAACCCCTTCTGTAATTTTGAATTTTAGCTTCTCAGGTATTTGAAGCAGTTGTTTCTATTAGTGCTCTAGAAGACATGAGGTTTTTATGTGTCTTAGTCACTCCATCAAAACATCTAAACTCTCCAATAAGATTGGCAAGCCAATTGAGGCCAAATAATGGTTGAAGTACAGAGGGAGTGTTAGTGAAAGTTGCCCATATGGGAATGGAGCGCATTTTTTCTCTAACTTTATACATTCGTGGAGTGATAATAAATGGCTTTCCTTCTGTGATTAGTGGACTACATTCAATAGCACGTAGACAGTCTTCCTTAAGTGAGAAGTAAATGGAACAAGGACCTATATAGTTGGACATGTTGTTTACTTGTTTACCTCTTGGCTTCCAAACACGAAGAAATTGTAGATGTACTTCATTATAAGATGCATAAACGTCCAAGAATAATCCAACTAAATGATTTACTCAATGGTTCACTCCGCTCTCAATGACAACAGCGGGAAGAACACTAACTCCGTCAATAACACGTGTACTAAAAGTAGAATGCTCATATGTTCTGGCATTCTTAGGTAAGGCTTTTAACATAGAAGACCATGCAGGTTTGACAAAACTCTTCCATGCATTTGCTGTCAAATTTTCCTCACTACATACGTTAACAGTCGCAGCTGAACCAAGATTAACAGCAGCTTATGCAGACACAAAGGGATCTACAGGGGCATTTATTCGAAAACCATCCCTGCAAGGCATTGGAATCTTGGAAATTGGGATTGTCTCGAGGCATTTACTTGAAAACCATCCCTGCAAGGCATTGGAGTCTTGGAAACTGGGATTGTTTCACTAGGTATTCGACCATCACTCTGAACTTTACCCAAATCACCGATATCAGTAGCCAAAACTCAACCACAACCCAAAACACATTCACTAGAATGGGCTTTCTCAACACACTGAGCATCATTTGTATCGTCAACACGATCAACAGACATAGCCGTAGCTAACATCAAAGTTATAGGGGTGGTAACAGGGTCTAAAGTACTTACAAGCGGGGCAGAGAGGCAATCGAACTCTCGAAGAGATTCAGACAGTGCAACCAAGGCAATAGGGTTTTCCACGTTAAAAACAACGACATAGGAAGAGAAAACTCTTCCAGGCTGAGTCGTGCTAGATAGAGGGGAAGGGGAGGGTTGCGGAGTGGGGGCGCGTTTCTTCTTTGCCATTGACAGGCGAGGAAAAAGTTGTGCAAAGAGAATGTAGATTTAGGTTATTATGGTAGCCGCCATGGATTTGACTGAACAATGTTTTCTATATATGATAGCATTTTGATTTTGATTTAAGGAAAGGCTAGAGATAGATTAACGGAGAATCAAATCAATAAAGTTTAGGATTGGTTCTATTATAATTTGAAAGGAGTTTAAGTAGAAACCGCTTATAAAATCTAGAAAGTAAGAGAATAAAAAGAGGAGAGAAAGTGAAGAAAGTGGTTAACCAAAACGGCTTTGTTAATGACACCTCGTTTTTTGGTAAGGGCTGACACATATTTTAGTTTTTAAAATTTTGTTAAGGGAAGTACACTACAATCTAAACACCCCTTAACAATACACAATAGTAAGACAAAATTACCCTTAATCTGAAGAAAAGCACGACGTGGTGAAATTCGGTCGCGAGTCACTATTTTCCGAAGCACGACGTAGATGTGAAAATACGAAAAATGGTAGAATATAACCGTTTTTAGTGTCCAAACATGGTAGAGTATAACCATTTTCGTTGTTTTTGTTAAGGGTTGTTATAGAGATAGAAAAGATGTTCTAATACTACCGTTTTTATTAAATAAAAACGGTATACTCCTACCATTTTTACTGGTTCGAGCACGAGCTTTCAAATACAACAGGGGTTATTTTGTCTCTTAAAAGTAATACTTGTGTTGCCCCTTAACATTAAAATATTGGACGGGTATGTACTTAAAATATGACACCCCTTACGCAAAAACGAGCTATCATTGACAAATCCCAGCCAAAATCCTATTTTTGATATATTAATACTCATGCCCTTTTGCAAAGACATAGGAAGAAAAAACACTTCAATTTTAAGTTTTGAACTTTGAAACATGACACATATATCAACACTTTTGTATATATAAGTAAGCATGTCGACATGCACTTCTTATCTTCGGAAACAATTTTAATTTAATTTTTTTTGAAAATGTTAGAACATGTAAAATATTTTGAAATTTTGTATACTTATCTAAACATAGTTCATGCTTTAGTTTAAATAAAAAAATTATAAGACATTACAAAATAATTTTGAAATATTTAATATATATAGTATTAAAAATAAAAACCTTTAAAAATAATATATACAAAATAGTTGAAATGAAAATAGTCTATGTTCAAATTATAATTATTAAATCATCGTGAACACCGAAACTTTATGAATATCAAATATTGTAAAATCTAAACTATATAAACTGTATTTAAGTTATAAATCTAAAATTATAAATATAAAATATAACATACTTAAGAACTTAACTACTAAAATGAAATACTCTTAGTAAGTAAAAGATTAATTTGAAAAGGTAATTTTTATTCAAATCCACGGTTTTAATAAGTTAATCCACCATTTTACTTTAATAAGTTAATCCACAAATATTTTGTAAGTTAATCCATGAGTGGATTAACTTAAAGATTTCACCCTATTATATAGCTAACAATCAGTTTTGTGCTTCTTCTTTCATAATTCTGCGTTATTTCACAGTTATTTGTGCTGAATTATCCCTCTCGTTTGATAAAGTAGTAAAAATAAATATGTGTTAAAAATAGAGTTGATAGCACTTGAACTCAGCAAAGAAGCAATCAATTAGATACAATTAGTTCACTAATTATCTATGAACATGGTCAGACATAATATGGTAGTCTTGAATAAAAACCTGATGTTTTTGTTTTCAGCAAAGAAGCAATCCATCATGTTTTTGTTTTCTTCTTTCACGGCTTCAACTAGTCATTCGGTATCATCATCATTATTTATTAGTCTTGAATAAAAAACTTGATTTCCTGCAATTTCCTTATTGTTGTAACAACCGTCTCCCTCATCAAGATGTAAACGGTTTCTCTTCTCAGATATGTTTCTTTCAATTTTTCGAGATTTAAGAAAATAGCTAACTATAAGTACATGTGATAAATGGTGATATTAAACCAAAAAAATACAATTAATCAACTTAAAAAAATAATTAAACAAACTACTTACTGTTTGAATTAATCCGCTTAAGCTTGGATTTAGAAGGTAGGATTCCAGAAAGAGGAAGACAACCGAAAACGCCTAGAAGAAGAATGATAAGAAGAGAATAAGTACGTCTTTTTTTTTGGTGGATATACTGATTAAAATTTAAATTTTATTAAAAGTTAATGATCCTATATAATAGAGTGGATTAACTTACTAATATTGTGGATTAGAATAAAAACTACCATTTGAAAATTATTTGGAAATATTTTTGAAACATCATTTTGAGAATTGGTGTTCTTAAAATAAATTTTGAAGACCAAGATATTTGAAAATCATTTTGAAAAATCGGAGGTTGGAAACCTTTAAAAAAATGAGAAGAGAACAAAAGGTGCAATATGGTATTAGCAAAATATTCTAAGATTCTACTTTAACTTATCATGATATCTTGAATCTTCATACTCTTGAGTCCTCGATCTCAAACTCTTAAATATTTTTGATTAGTCTTTGTATTAGCCTCTTCAATCTGCTTTTGATATCGTACAGTCTTCTTAATCAACACATGTCTAATATCGTGTACAATATACGGTATGTAACTTGGTTTACTGTTAGTATTTGTATTTTATATAATGTTATATGTTTGTTGTCATCAAAACCAATGCTATGATACTTATAATGGGGAGTGGGAAAGTTATTATTTTATGGAAAGAAATTAGATACAAGTTATGTATGTCTAATATTCACATCATGTTTTCGACTCATATAAGTTGTATAAATCTCGGATTGAAACGATTCTTGAATCATGTGACTCTACATATATTTTTGGGTCTCAATGGTAAAAAATACGCCACGGTCTTATATTATTACCCGAAGAGTTAATTTCGCACACATCAATCATAAATATCTATCGAGAAATTAGCAACTTCAACGAGGCATGCTTACTATCATTTATAACCAACTGCCTATATTCTTGGCTCTGTGGAATTGGTTTCGACATTTAGTTCCATTATATGCAAAAGTTAGCTTATTGGATCAACCTATGAGTCGAACACAATTTCTAACTCAAAAAGCTACTAAATAAAATTTATTGACGATTATACTCATTTTTCACTTCCCAGACATTTCGGATTCAATGGTAGTGTTCTCGAGTCCTAATTTTCCATTTATGAACTTTGGTTTTTAGCTCTTTGATTAAACCATATATTTATTCTTTAAATAAATCAATTATCTAAGTATTCAAATGTATAAAAATTATAGGCTACTACATATTATAACCCCGTTCGTTCTAGTTCCTTGATCCATAGAATAGAAATATCATAAAATTATGCACAAGAATGTCATTGTTGTACATATCAAAATTACAGATCAAATCAATATCAACGATTATTCATTCTTACAAATATATGTCAATATAAAACAAAAAAGGAAACAAAAAGGTGTTAAAAATATAATTCACTAAATAAATTTATGTATAATATAGTAAAATCAATATTTATTAGTAAATCATTTATAGCAACAAAATCGATGGAAGAGATAAGAAATCATATAAATGTAACAAAATTTCATTTAAACAAAAACATAGAATAAACATCTAATGCCCCTAGTTATGCTTATTGATTACAAGATAACTTGTAAAACATATAGAAAATATTCATTATTTTCACAAATTGTACAAACTACTAATTAATGCTTTTAAACCAAACACAACTTCCCCTTTTAATGAGTTATTAATTTTAAATAAAACCTTTATTCAGTTAATTTTATAGTCTTGACCTAATAAAACTAATGCAACATCTATACATATTAATCATTTCATTCTATTTGAATAGTACCCAGGAATAGGATTTTAGTTACTATAATTTCTTTCAAATCCTTATTTATAAGGATATAAACATTTAAACTCATTTTAACAAGTCAGATACGATTTGTAGAAATTGCTATATAATCTTGTATACTTCAACTTATATTGAAATAATTTATAACTTCCAAGGAACTCTACTTTTATTTCAATCTTTAAATATAATTCAAACCCATCATTTCAAACAAAAATAAATCACCGTATAAAACTTCACTTCATGTTCGGAAAAATTAGAAATAAAACATTTTCCATTATGTTTGAAATTCTCATGTTATTGTAAGAGATCATACACACACATATACATATACACGCACACACATATGCACATATGCATAAATATATATATATATATACACACACACACACACATATATAAACATATACATTCAAAACATTTCGAAAATCATTTCATTTTTTCATAAAATAAATTTCTATAATTTATTCGTAAGAATAAAAACAACTACATGAATAAGTATAATAAATTATTTTTAAATTACATTTAACAAAGTTTTAAGAACATTAAATAACTACAGCTATGTGAATAAAGTTTAATAAATTATTTTTAAATTACATCTAACAAAGTTTTGAGACCATTAAATAATTTTATCTAGACTTTTCAAAACATCATTTTACAGTACAAAAACAAATAAATATCTAAATATAAAAATTAAGGAACAAAATTACTCCAAAACTATTTATCACCATAAAAAACTATAAATTTGCCATGTGACCCAAGCTGAGTTTCATCAAACTCTTCTAGTGTATAAAACATACATATCGAAAAGAAAAATAATAATATTTAGTCCAATTCGCAAACAGTGAGAGCCTTTTTTGCAAATCGACACTCTAACTTGTCACATAGTTCCCATTTTAATATATCAAACACACACAAAAATAATGCAGTTTGACTAATGATTGGGGGGGTGTATACACACACAATGCAATTGAAATTAAATATAGAAAAGGTAATGAGTATAAAAATTCACTTAGTCCATTGCTTGTTGAAACTTCTCATTAATGCATCAACCATCACCTACTTCCAACCCTAGTACCATTTGATCAACATCGCCTATATTTATCTAGATACTATCATAGCATCACCATTCCCTCAAGACTAAACGTAACCTACTTCCATTTTTCCACCAAGTCACGCTTCATACATTTTGCACTAACCAACATTGAGCTCTCATATATAGCACAGTCCTTCCCATCACCTTACGATCATGTCACTTGAAATTATGCTAATGCCTACTCATCTAGTTTCCTACCGCAATCTAACAACATGGGTCCAACCGTGAGAATCAAAGTTTTGACATTAACTTTACTACTTGTCATCCTTCGACATTCAAATCACGTGAAGCTGCATCGTATCCTCACTCGACTAAGAATTCATTTTTCTTATGAATTCCAATTTGAAGGGAGTTTTTTAATTGTGGACTCTATAAAATGCTCGAATCTGGAAAAAAATCAGGTCGGGCCCGTTGGGGTTGGGATTGAGGTTGTAATTTGCAAATAAATTTATGGCTTGGACCAATTGATTTAAGGCTAGGACAACACCCAGTGATTTTCTCAAAAGTAAATATAAAAATAAGAATGAATCACATTAATTTTTTAGGTAATTTTTATATATACCTTGTTGAAATCCAAGCTAAAATGAAGAAGTTGTAAAACTTTGAAATTTAAAAAATTAAGTAAGAAACAAAATAAAAAACAATAATATATAAAGGTTAACCTGAGATGTGCCCTGGTCAACCACAAGTGGTCAAGCCGATCTAGGTTAAATTGAAGGTCGTGATTTCTCTCATGATGTGGTCAAATAAAGTTGATTTTTACGTCCAAGCCAAGTAACGACATATGGACAAGATTTTCTAGGGTATTAGATTTGATAAATTTGATCTAACTCACTGGTTTGGATTTTTATTCTTTTATAAACAGTGTTTTTTAGAATGATTAATTCTAAGTAATTATGAAATTGAGAAATGTTAGTATTTTCAAAATATTAGAGTTACCTGAAAAGCATCATTGAGATTTTATTTAATTTAGGAGAATTATAAATTTGTAGAATACCAGGAAAATTAAAATTTTAGAGTTTTTTATTTTAAAATAAGCGGAATCACACTTTTAGTGAATCTTCAATTTTTTAAATAAAAGTAGAATTTGTGATTTGTATTGACTTCTTCATATGATGAATAAATTTTGTTCATTGTCAAAACAATTTAACTTGTTATTTTATTAATTTGGGTTACAGTCTAAATGCTTAGTCATTTTAGTTATGAAGCCCGAGAGTTTATAAATTTTAACAAAGGAAGTTGGCATGAGGATAAGTAAAGAGATATTTTCCTTTAATTAAATAGGCTTTATTGCAATACCAAACCCATAGTTTACAAATGAGAGAAACCTATTTAATGGTTGTGTCACTATCTAAGTTCTGCACGTACAATTTTAAAAAGAAAAAACTAGGGTTAAGAATCCTATTCCTAATTTTATCAAAACTACCTTTCTTGATAGGAATAAAATCAGTAAAATCTAAGAAAATACAAGGTAATGCTTCTTAAGTCGTATTCTAATTCTTGGACAACTCAAATTCAGTTTTTACGGTGTTTATTTTTGCTGCTCTTTTTCTGTATTTTAGTAATTTCTAGTATTTAGCTGAAATGAAGTGTTTGGAAAATTTGTTTTGGGATTAAAGGTAAATTAACCCTTACACATCTATCTTTGAAAAATTTAATAGCTTGCTTATGATTTTATTAGGATTAATTGAGGATTTCTTTTGTGAGACAAGTTACAGTAGCTGCAAACCCTATGTTTTGTTCTTAGTGAAAATTGCTTATAGTAAACTAGAATCTCTACTTCTTTTGAATCATTTGATTTCCGTGGTGAGTGCATATTAATTTTGGAGTTAGTATTGTTACTATACATGATGGAATGATTAGGAAGACATATCGTAGTTTTGCTCGTCGATTGGGCGGAAAACAGGTTTGGAACTCACATTCTAGGTGCCCTACCAATTAACAAGTCAATATTGACTGGTCCACCGGTCTTTAACCAAGATTGTGAGTCAATGTTGAAGTCGTTTCCTCCCACCTTGGTTTCTTCTTTCTGGTTTTGCCTTGACTTGTTTGATTTTTTACCTTATTTTCTAGAATTAGGGCTTCCTTGATTCAATGATTTTAAAGTTGTTATATATATATATATATATATATATATATATATATATATATATAACTGGTGTGTGAATGAGTGTGTGTGTGTGTTTATATATATATAACGAACTAATGATAAAGGTTAGTTTATTATGATATGCTAATTTCAGCCTTAATTTTCAGACAAATTTACTTCCTTACGTAATATGTTTTAGTAAGTAAACTATATATATTAAGTACTATTAGTAGAAATTATTATATGGGTTTAAGAGAGTGGTTTTGAAATACAAACCTATATCATTTCTAAATAAATTTTTGAATATTTATAGATGGGTTTTGCAATATAGTTAGTTGAATTATATTTCTTTTATAGGATTCTAAAATAACCATATATATATACATATGCATTAATGCTTGTCCAGGCTTATAATATATAGCTTTAAGTGATAAAAAAATTTTGGGCATAGCCGATCGGTTTTTAAGATAACCACAAACACTTTTTATTGTAACTAATAATAAAAATTATAGTATGGTATAGGTGATTGTAGTTAACAATCAGTTATTTCAGTTTTTAAGGTGGACTGCCCTTCGCTTACGGAATTTAGAATGTTCCTTCCACTCTACCATACAGGCTAACATCAATGGATCTTGCCAAATTTAACTAGACTACAATATAAAGCTCCACGCATGGAGTCACATGTTTTGTTACATAACTACAAACAAAGTAGAGAGCACAAAAAAATAGGCTAAGAAATATATGCTATGAACAACAGCCATGTGCACAAGGTACACATCAAGTGGACCTAGTAGCTGTAGTGAATAGTGTGGCCGAATAACGTGGTGGGATCACAACAAGCTGGTCCATTACATCTTCGATTTGACAATAGGATTTGACATAACGAATTCGCCAAGCTGGAATAGCTACGCCACCAAAAGTGTTGAAGCGTACCGAACAGCGGTTTAACATAGCTTATCAAGTGATAAATAAATTTATTTATATTGAATAACCATTGAGTTTGGATTCTAAAGTGAAAAGTTTGGAAGTGGTTATGTAAATAAAATGTTTTAAAAATCATTTTTATATAGTATTAGCTTTGTTACTTTCTAAAACATTAACTCACATTGAACTTCATTATGCATAGCTTTTGGCCATTATGCCATTTGTGCATTTTTATGTGATTTTTGAGTTTATTGATTTCTTTGCAATCTCCACTTAATTTAAATGAGAAATCTAATTAAACAATTTAGCAATACTAATGGTGTGGAATGTTTGTATTACTTTGTCGGTTAACTACCAGATTTATTCGATTGAATATTTTGGTAGAGTAGGATGTATGATTTTCTAGAAAATATTTAAGTTTTGCTAAATGGTTATGGGACATTGTGCGATACTCATTTAGTTACCAACTGGAAGTATAATTCACTTATTAAGCAAAGTTTACTAACTTGTAGTGAATATTTGAATAAACACATCCAGTTATAGGACATGCTAACATTAACTGAATGGCATATTTAGAAGTAAACAAAAATTCATGATAATTAATGTTTTGGGAACAAATGTTATTGTATAACTCATTATATTCACAAGTGCATTTGGCAACTTAACCTTTCCTAATGGTGTGGTGTTAGGCATTGATTAAACCATTCATGCGTTGTTAGTGACCGATCAAATGGCTAGTATGGTGTTGGCGACTGACTAAACAACTAATGTGGAATTAGCGATTGAGTAAAATGACTAACTTGGTATTAGCAAGTGAATGAACGGCTTGTATAGTGTTAGTGATTGACTAAACTGCTAATATTGTGTTAGTGACCGATTGAACTATTAGTGAGGAGTTAGCAACATAACCAAACTGCTAGTGATTATCTATTAGTATAATTGGCATCCATTCCTACATCTTCTTCTACCATTTTGTTTAGGTATGAATTTCATTATTGTGTTTTAAAGATTTTTGATTAATCAACGCCATATTTAGTCCACTAAGAAAATAATACTTTCAAATAGCAATATCCACACATGAATTTATTTTAGTTTTATTGATTTGGAATAAGGAATGTTATGTGTTGAGATCCTTTGCATGCTATGTATTGGAAACATAGTGAATTTAACTATTAATGAGTTTCCTTCTATGCATAGTTCAGTTATTGGATTTTTGAGTATTTGATTTATGTCATATGTTATAGTGTAACATTATTTATGTGGTTAGTCTCACCATTAAATGATGCCTTCTTAAATTAGCCAAGTACAATTTAAGGATACTTTATCCTTGAAGCTATGCATTATTATTTCTTATTACTATTATATATTATCACTTTATGGGATATTTAAAGATAGTTTAACTAATTTATGTTACAATACTCAGGTTAGGCTGAGACCCTACAAGTACTACGACTCTATGACTTTGGATACACCACAAGAAAAATGATTTTTTGTCTCAAAAATCAGTGGCGTTTATTTGCAAATGCAACCAAAATTGTTTTCACTCATAATATATATGCGGAAATTTTCTTTTTTACTTTCCCGCCTAGGAAAAAGTAGTCTGCGCGGTCCAAAACAAACGTAACCATTTATTTCTTGCTTTCTCTCGCTCATACTTAGAATTTTTTAACCCTAGTTCTCTTCTAAAACAGTAGGGAAAAAAATTAAACCCTAGATTCAATCCAATTTTCGTTTCCTAATCTCGGTTGTAATCAATCGTTTGCTGAATTCAGGTAATCTACAATTTCGTATTCTTTAACCAATCGCGTCTCTTCAAGCCGTTGCTTCAGATAGTGCTCTTATTTCTACTTATTATCAAAGGTTTACGATTTTGAGATGTAAAAGTGTCAGGATTTGACTTGAGGGATGCATTGGTCGGTCAGTCTAGGGCTTCTGAATTTGATATTGACATTGATAACCAAATTTTTCCCATTAAATTATTGGAAGATGTAAACATCTGATCTTCTGTGGATTTACCATTCTTTTATGATTGTGCAGGGGAAAGATTATCAGAAGGGTGTTATTGAGAAAGGGACATTGCAAGGAGGTTCAAGGGTTTTATCAGCTTTGCCACCTTTTGAGCTTACCACCTAGTGGAGATCTGGATCCAGGATGGGGATGATATGAGATTGTCCTTACCGCATGATGTAGATGCAGGCACCCTAAGAAAAGTTCTATTATCATATGGCACAAGAGTGATAGTAAAAGGTTCCCGTTCGATCAGTCTTCTACCTTTACTTCTAACCATTTATTATACATTTTTATTTTTGAAGTTCTGATGCTGTAATTTTCATTCTTTTTGGTAACAGGGAAAACATTGATTACAAAGACATTAGCTCGTTTTGTTAATGTGCCATTTATTATTGCAGATGCTACAAATTTGACCCAGGCAAGTTGTATGCTAAATTTTGAGTCTTTTATGTAAAACAAAAAACAGTATGGTTCTCCAATCTTGTGGTTTTGCTAATATTAAATCAATTTTTAGTAGCACTTTGTTTATGTATGATTGTCAACTGGCCATATATTTTTGAATAGTTGTAAATATATTATTATTCCATAAAACTAATGGCATTCTACGCGTAATTCATCATTTTAAGGTGTCGCCATTGTGCTGCAGATATTCATCTACTTGATATAACTAAACTACCTAATATTTTGCAGGCAGGTTATGTAGGAGAAGATGTTGAGTCCATATTGCACAATATGCTTTCGGTACAAACCTTTTGATTGGCTTATAGCCATCGAATATTAAATGCTTGCTATTTATATAAATATATAAAAAGAGTTAACTGTCTTTCACAAAATAATAGTGCAAATGGATCCATTTCAAAATTTATTACAAAAATAGATTTGTTTGGCCATGTCATCTCGCTAATCAACAAATTTGTATTAGTACGATGTCAATTGAGTCAATCCTAAAGGAAATTTGTATCAGCCATTCGTATTAGTATGATGTCACACAAGTGCAAGGATGTTTGTGCTAAGTTAATAGTTATATCAGCCATATGTATCTAAGTAACTTTCCTATGGATACGTGACATCCATACTTGTTTCAAATAACATAATAATTGATTATTATTCAATAGCATTGCATCACATCTTTGTTTTAACTGAACTTAATCTTAACATACAACTCATTATGATCTTTTCTACTTGTAGGTTCCCTAATGTGTTAGCACTCTTTTTAAATGAAATGGCACCTAAAGCTATGGACTACCCGGTTGGGGTCATTTCTATATGCATTGGTAAACTCTTGTTTAAATTAATGTTTGATAATCTAGACACATTATGTCAGAAGTGCTTCTCATGCTGTTTGCAAGCATTATATTGCAAGGTAATGGTCTGTTTACTCCATAAGATTAAGTTAAGGCGGTATGTGAATATTGTGCACGCTTAGAATCAGTAGCAGAACATTCTATGTCTTCTTTTTAGTTATGTTTTGTTTTTACTTTCACTGAAGTAATAGGTGATAATGGATAATAATCAGTAGAACTAAGAACAAAATATTAAGAACTCCATAATTAGTATTAGATTTGCTTCTCCTTGGCAATTAAGTTCAAATTTCTTCTATCAACCTTAAGAAGAGTGGCTTGCATTTTTGGCTGTGTCGAATCCAGTGATCTTTATATGTGAAGGAAAGGGCTTTGAGCACTAAGCTAGTGGACCCGAAGATTAGGTCCACCTATTGATTAACAAAGAATACCCATCCATTACTGACGCTCGGACTCGATGAATATGGGAACTAGCGTGTGTGCTGCTGAATTGGGTTTAAACTTCTTTAGAGGATGAACCTGATTCAATTGTAACCCTACGCGAATGATCTCCAAAATGACCAGAATGATTCCTTCTAGAACATGATTCCACAGTACCAGAGAATCTATCTCGAGTATCTTGTCCCCTTGGTGTTCCCTTTGCCCTCTCTCCTGACTGCCCTAATCTGCGTGATCTTCCTGTTGGTTGCCTTTTTTAGCATTTGCACCAATCTGCAAGTATTTCAATAAAGCCCTGCCAAATATACAATCAAACTGATAAGCTTCTCTTATGAACAGGTCACGGAAAAGCTTCTTTAGATAAGTATAATCTGGTTTGTCGTCAAACTGCAATGATCAGCAGTAGTCAAAATATGATATAGATTCTATTGGATATGATTTACAGAGAGCATCCACAGAAGTAATCATTTTATTTTCACTAATTTTATCATATTTTTTCTTTTTGGTTCCAGCCCTCAATCCCTCCCACGGTAGGCTTCCTCTTAGGAAATACATGAATACATAACCAAGAGATTCCAAATCATCCCTCCCGCTTTGCTCAATTATGAGATTAGTATTAGCACCTGCATATCGTGTTGTTCCTGTGAGATCCTTGCTCTCCGTGTATGGAATGTGCTTATGAGTTTGTATAACTAAGTTTTGATGTTCCTGTGAGATCATTTTAAAAAATTACTACCGTCGGGCACAGTGATAACTAAGTGTTTCCTTTCTTTATTTGAGCTAAGCATTGTTTATCTTTAACTATTTGAATTTGATCCTACTGAAAAAAAACAATTTGAATTTGATGTTGATTGTGGTAGATATATAGAAGCAAATATGACTTCCATCTTTCACCATCTATAATTCAACTGTTGATAATCATTCGGTATGTGATGTTTAAATATTTGTTAATTCATGACACCAAACAGAATTCAATATTATAGGACATAATCAGCAACCATAATGATATATTGGCGATGGTGCGATGAAAGTAACATTGCACTCGTCATCTCATCAACATCATCGATAATACCATAAAAAGCCCATTGCAGAGCAAACTTTTAAATATAAATTAATAGATATTGTTATCAAGGCAAGCACTATACGTGCCAACTCGTGTTGAGTTGGATATGTAGGTACAGTCTCATTTTAGTTTTTCTATGTTCACTTAATTTTCCTCTGAAAAAACTAGAAGTTTGATCGTTTGTTGTATAGCCTAATTGAATTCCAAAAAAAGCTTTGATTCTAAAGCTAAGTTGTATAACTTAGCAGCTGACATGAATAAATCCCAAATCAACTTACATTATAATGTATATTCAGACATAGAAAATAGTTTATAAGGTTGTGTCTCTAGATCTTGTTGAACATAGGATTAATAATTCAGCTAGATCTGTTTGTGTGATGTGGGCAAGTGTCATGTTCCGCTCCTTAGCATAAGCTTCTTAGGAAAATTTGCCTTTTATTGGGAGATTATAGGATTGTTTGGGTTACTTCATGTATCTAATGTATGCGGTGTATTCAGTTTTAATTAGAGCCTTGGTGAAGTCAGTAGGTTGCTGATGAATACAGTGTTGTCCCTGATGATATACAGATGCAGATCTTTGTGAAGACTATTACAGGAAAGACCATCACTCTAGAGGTGGAAAGTTCAGATACAATAGACAATGTCAAAGCCAAGATACAAGACAAGGAGGGAATCCCCCTGACCAACAACGCCTTATTTTTGCAGGTGAACAACTGGAAGATGGCAGAACATTAGCGGACTATAACATTCAGAAAGAATCAACTCTCCACTTAGTACTAAGATTGAGAGGAGGTATGCAAATCTTTGTGAAGACATTGACAGGGAAGACAATAACTCTTGAGGTAGAGAGCTCAGATACAATAGACAATGAAAACGCCAAAATCCAGGACAAAGAGGGCATTCCCTAGATCAGCAAAGGCTCATTTTTACTGATAAAAGTAATATTGCTCATGCGGTTCATACTCGATGTATATAAGCAATATGAGGGATCTTTTTTTTATCATTTATTGCATTAGATTTCACAAAATATTATCATTAATCGTATAATGTCAAATTTGTTTGCATATGCACACAGGTGGAGGCCTTAAAATGTGAATTATCACTTCAAACTCTTTTCCAAATTTGGAAAAAAGATGGTGTTGTAGAAGATAACAAGTGAGCTTATGACTCTTGTCTTATTTTTTTTCTTCGTTTACCTTGTAGTTCTTTTATCTGTGATCATAACAGTATTATTTTAAGAGTTTGTGCTTAATGTCACTTATTTTCTTTCAGCCAACATTATTACTACTCTCTTTGGTTGTACCACTGCAAAACAAATTGACGCAATCATGAACAAGTAAGCTTTATTAACATCCGATGTTGAGAGTATAATAGCATTATACATGGTTTAACTTAGCCGACACATTTATATTAATTTTAAAATTTATATTTGCATAAGCATGTCAAGGATTGAATTTGTCAAATAAAATAAGCTTGTACTCTTACTTGGATTGAATTTGCAAGTACTTTCAGTTTAATTTAGAAAGGACATATACACTGCTCAATGCAGTCTCAACGGATTCAATTTTTGGAGAAGGACTTGTGAGCAGTACACCATGTACACTGAAGATCAACTTCTATAAGTTACATTTACTGAAAGGGAAGAACAAACCTGACAGTTGATACTTTGACTTGGAAGTTTTATTTTTATGTTTCAAACTTATAGGGAATGCTCGAGGATGATGGTGGGATTTCACAGAAATGCAGGATTCGGGAAACTAACATGGGTGTATAGAACAAAGAATTATGGGTAATCAAGCGCGTTGTAAGCACTAGTTAGGTATAACATTTTCTTTGTACTAGATGTGTAAATTTGTATATCAATGGTACTTGTATGCAAGTTCGGTCATTTATTTAGAAAACTATTGTATTGAAAAATGGTTATGCATATTCTATTTGATTATATGGTTAATTGTTTTATTAATTGTTTGAACATGATGGTTATGTGAATGATTATTGATTGATATTGTAGAAACAAAATAGACTATTAACAAAAAATAATTGCGTGAAAAAAATACAGCAAATTAATCTATAATTTTTAGTAGCGTTTAAAAACGCTATAGAAATACATGTAGTGGCATTGAGTAAACGCAACCGTGAATCAGGGGTAAAATTTGAAATTTTAATAGTAGCATCAAAAAGCTTTTTTATGGCGTTTTTAAAGCGCTACGGAAATATTTATGGTGGCGTTTTCCAAACGTTACAATAAAAGTATTTACAGTGGCATTTATAAAAAGTGCAACAAATATTTTTTATTTTTAGTGGCATGTTTTCTCGTAACGATTATCGAAACGCCACCAAAAATGATTGGTGGCGCTTTTTGAATGCTACAAAAAATCATTTTTCTTGTAGTGATATGGGCTAGCTAGGGAAGATATATAAAGTATTACATATGTGATAGATTCCATTTGGAGCTGTTAGACTAATATTCATATTTGTTGCGCAGACTTGAGATAACTTGTATATATATTCTTTCGACCTGTCATGTTATATGTGTTTATATATTTGTATAGGTAATTCTAGCTTTTAATGTGGACTTACACTCCTGAAAAGAGTAATTAATGTATTATATTCCTGTTTCAACATCTAATTCTTTATTGTATTATTATTCAATATATTGTTCTGAATTGTATTGAACCATTACAATATTACCTTGCGTATTGGTTGGATATACCGAATTACCTTTTGTAAAAAAATCATGGTTATATTATTTAGCATATTAGTACCGCTCGAAAGCAATACTATGAATGGTTACTCAAAACCAGCCTTATTCTTTGTACTACTCAACAATATTAGTTTTAATATTATTAGGTAATATGGAATAAAGGTTACATGTTACAACTTGGTATGAATGAAGAGGTTTAGATCACATGTCAATTTATTCACACTGAAAACAACAATAATTTCAATCAACGAGACTGGAATTAATTGATATAATTAATCTATGTGTCCCATACCAGAGAGTAATTAAACCATTTAAATCATAAGATCTCTTTCTCAAAGGGTGCAGAAACGTGTAAATTTATATATGGAAAATAATTAGTTTGAATAACGAGTTTATAAAATGTTTAGAAACCATTTGGGTTATTTCTTTAAAATCTGTATATTACAAAAAATATTGTTTACTATTTCCTTAAGACAATTTATTTTTTATAAACCCAAAATGTAAAAAATCTTGTTTGTCTCAAAGCTATATATATGTATGTATGTATATATATATATATATATATATATATATATATTCCTTCTAGAAACAGTTATGAAAACGTGAACAGTGTCACAAAGAACTCAAGAAATTCATCGCAGTCAATACTAGAAATCAACATATAATTTAAATATTTGAATAACGAATTTTGTATGCTTTTAGCTTGTCCTAGAATATGATTAAAGCCTCATCAAAATCATCACTAAATTCATCTCAAATATCATTAAACAACCAAGGGAACTCATAAAAATAGTCTCTGGAACATAAGGCAACAACAAGAATTGCATGTGCAATTCTTACTTCCTGTATCAACACAAGAAATCCCTTTTGTCGACACATGTGTCGATACAGGTTTTGCCTATGTAGACACATTATGTGGGAAGTGCCTAGGCAATTTTGCTTGTTACACTTCCAGCTACGAACACTTTTCTAATCAAATTTCGACAATTTTAGGTTGCAAAATTAGATAACTATGTAGTGTAAAACCACACAATACATTGGAAAAAGAGTCACTCAATTTCATTAAATAAGAAGTGAGATATTTATTACATAACATTGACCCAGACTCAGGTCTTAGCACAGAAGAACATCTGAATCTTTACTTCAGACTATATAGTGCAGATTACGCCCAAAACTCATTCAAAAACAAATTAAATAACATGCAAGCTAGAATGTGGGAGTTTTGCAAACTCACCTTGATTGGATTGGATTATTTCAGCTTGGTTTGGCATTAAGGAAGAAGTTTTGAACATCCTATAGACATGGATTAGCTGACATGCAACAGGGAACTCTACTGTATCACAAATTTTATAATCACTTAGATTTAAGATGTTTGATTCTCTACCGTATCTTAGTCTCTATAGTAGGGGAAGAGATTCTCATTCTTTATTTTGTTTCTAATAAGATTAGGAGGATTTGGATCAAAATTAGAGGAAGTGGCCATTTTTGTTTTCAGGTGTTTTTCTTTTCTGAAAGAAGAAGAAGAAGGAAGGAGGTTAGGAAATACTACGTGATTTTATTTTCTTCCTTTCGAGAATTTTCTAATTTGAGTTAGAGGCTAATTTAAATTTAATCAAGCCCAGATGTACTTAATTATGGTAATTAAACCAAGATACATAATGTTAAGCACATCTAATACATAATTTTAGTGTTTTTGAAATTTTAGACAACTTATTCACACACAACTATGTTGTGTTTAATTTACGAAACACAATCATATATGCATTTAAATAAAATTTGAAATATCTTTACATCATTTTGGTGTGCTACACATAAAATTCATATTTCTACAAAACACACATTTCACCCTTTGGTTATACCAACAAAAATTCTTAAGTATTCAAAATTACATAAACCTCATTACTATAATATAATTTTGCACAAGTGAACATAAAGTTCTCATTTTACAACTAATTTAGACAATTGACATTTATGTGTACAAAATTTACACTTTAGATTTTATAATTATATAAAACACAATGTTTTGACACAATTTATTTACACAACCATATTAAATTTATTTTGACATATAATATTGATTTCAATCAATATTTACATTTCCATTTTTTCAACAATTTACATTTTCCAAACGCATATTCATAAATTATTAATTATCATGTAAAAACAAGTACTTCATACTGAAAAAATATTTTTACTTAAATATTGATCACCAATCAATATTTTATATTTACAATATTCATTTAAACTATCAAAATATAATTTGCAAACATAACTAGAATAGATTTTCTGATTATACAGAATGTATTTCATTTATTCCAATACACACAATTGTATAAATCACTAATTCTTTATTTTCACTTCATGAATTATTATACGAGTTAGACTTTTGAACTCAAATTTTATTCTTTTTTGGTTTTCTATTTACAAAACAAGTTATAATTGGTTTACCCAGGGAATCCAAAAATCCAATTTATTACATGTGCTTCATTCTCCATCAACCAGGTAAGATATGTAACCCTTAGGAATAAAAAAAACGGATCCACTTTCATTTTGTACTTTGGACTAAATTCTTTTACTCCTCGATACTCAGTCAAATCTTCTTTTTTTACGATTGAATCCACATGCTTATTATAAAATATTTTCTCTACGTCCTTTAAATTAATTAATTTTCCATAGTGAATATCGGTTGAATGCATGTAACTTTTCAAGTTAATGCTGTAAGTATAAGTGTCGAAATTAATGGGAACACATACCGCAATTTTTCTTATTGATGGTGGAGAAAAACAAGACCTAGAACTTACATTCCTTATGCCCCATCGGTGGATTGGACAGTAATGGCCGGTCCACCGGTTGTCAACCAAGAATGTAAGTTCCAGGTGGCTTCCATCTTCTCTCGCCCTTGGTTTCTTCTATTTGATTTTTGCCTTATTGGATGTTTCTCTGATCCTTCTTTCTTAGATTTAGTGCTTCATTGATTTAATGATTCTAAAGATGTTATATATAGTGTATGCATGCATGTGTGTGTGTGTGTATAGTATACAGTTTAAACAAAACTAATGGAAAAATAGTTTATTATGTTTATTTCAATGCTAATTATTTTAACCTAAAATTTAAGAATAATAAATTATGAAATTTGAATGTTATAAGTTAATGTTATGAAAATATAATGTTACAAGGTAATAAATAGAATTACCTGAAATGTCCATAGTAACTTTACAAATAAATGGAGTAATTGAAGACTAACGTTATAGCCGCAATATTAAAAGCTAATAAAAGAATTAATTCACAAATATTAGCATGCACATTTGAATTTGAAAAAATAACGCGCATAATAAAACAATAATTAAGTTATGTATTATGGAATTTATCGGATGTTAAATAATATTGATGCTGAGGAACGAGTTATGAGTAATTATAGAAAGAGGTTAAATAGACAATTTTTACAGATATTCGAATTTGGATATGTAACCTTTTCACAAAAACTTTTCCACTGTGTCCGTAGCAAATTTCTGGTCAATTTTCGTATATAACTTGTCAAAATCCGATTTAGTATGTTGAAGTGATAAAATAACAAGTGAATGAATAAAGTAGAGAATAAGAAAAAATATTGTGTATGGGTCGACCTATAGGTCGATCTAGCTAGGGGCGGGTCGACCCATAACCAAGCCTTGGTGCAAGTGCATCTAGGAACGCTCCGCGTTTGAGATTTTTCTAATTTCAGTCAATGTGGCCTATTTTGATTCATTAATTTAAGCATCTAATGGTCCTAAATCTATCAGTGACGTGGTTGAATTGGATTTGATCTAGAAATCCAACAATCTGAGATCCTAGGCTACACTATAAGTAGAACCCTAGACCTAGCTATTCACTCATAATACAATCGTTTCCCCTCTTCGGGTTCTCTCTTCTCAGACGAACCTGAACTTAAATTCTTCTAGAAAGAATATTTATAAAATAAAATTTTGTAATCTACTTAAAAAGGCGGGATCTCCAGTAGCCATGGAGAAGATCCTGGGACGTAGTTTAAAAGTATAGGGCTTTTAATATTTTTATTTATAGTTTTACTTACAGTTTTTCTAGTAGTTTTTACTAGTACTTTTCTATAAGTAGTTTACTGTTCTTCTTACATTTTCTTTTACTTATTTAAGTTCTGTAAGTTTCTTTTTCCCGTCTTTTTTCCTTAGTATTTATTTATATTGGTTGTTTTAGTTTTTCTGAAATTATTAACATTCTTCTTAGAGCTGTAAATGTTAGTTTATAGACATAGTTTTATTCCTCTACCTGCACGTAAAATAGAATATTAACAAAAAACCTTACAAATATTGATTAAATAATAAGGAACTAAATTTACAATAATTACATGTAAAAATTGCAGATTTACCGTGAAAAGGAATTAGACTGAATAAAGTAGATTTACATACATTTCAATGAATTATGACCAGTATTGTAATTCATAAGCAACGAAAAAGTAAGCAGATTATTATTATAATAATAAAACCTAGCATGATACTAGTAATATCATTTATCAATCAGTAACTGGATCAATAAGCTGGGCTCGGATCTAGGATTGGGTTAAGAATAAAAGAAAAACACAAACTAGTGGTTGGGACCCATTCCGACCACCTATGCTTTGAGCCAGGATCTGATGGTCTCAAGAAGTCTGGGAACACTTAGGTGGAAGATCGGTTGTATGAAACCAAAATAATAAGATTGGGTTAAGATGCAAAACCATTAATTACTTGTTAGGACTTGTCCGACCACCTCTCCTATTAGATAGGATCTGATCTTCTCAAGAGGATCGGGAAAGCTTAGGTCACATAACCGTATAAGAGATAAATAGAGTTTAATTCAATTTAACAACTGTGCACGTGGTGGAAAATACAGAACAAAGTAGGATAGATTTGGAGGTGATTGCTGGATTTGAAAAAAGAGAACGATGATGGATAGCCTTGACCTTCGGGTCATAATTAAAATGACTAAAACAGGAGCTATACCGTGACTAAATGAGGTTGCACCTCCAATCGGGAATGCTTCTTCTAAACCATATCTTTTACTTTGTGATTGATTGGTATGCACCTTTGATTATGGAAGTATATTCCAAGGTGGGTGGTAGTTGCGATTATGCATTACCACAGGTCCGGAAGTGCAACTAGTAGAATCCTACTTTGGGTAATGCCTCTCGTGGCTTGTTATATTATCCTGATCGATCTCCCAACGATTTTTATTTAGTGTTTTCATATCACTACGCTTCCCTATCCACTGACGTGCTAGTATATTATACACAAACTGTATGCCAATGGTATAATGGTGTATGGGTAATATGGTAATCTCGCTTACACTATTTTAATATATTTGCTTTACTAAGTAGACACTATTATAGTATCGTATTATGTTATATGTATCTATTTCTGTGGATCCTTAAATGATGTTATCCCAAACATCCTTTAAGTTATTTTAATTTCGTTAAATACTTTACTTGAGTTGATTCATTTATATGAAAATGTTAGTCCTAACCCGAATGTTTTATTTTTGCATAATGCTCGGGTCAACCTGAGTATTTCAGCTTTATAGATTTACCAGTTGAAGCTAGATATTCTTGGAGTCTAGTCATCTATCATTGTGTTTTGGTCATTTATTCGTGTATTAGTAAGATTGTGTATTTAGCATTTTGCTGTATCAATATTATTTTTGTATTATGATATCATGTATAAATTCAAGGATTTTGAATTACTATATTAAAATTTGATTCCATTATGAGATATTCTGAGTTCAGTGTCTATGAATCTGTGATGATTATTTTAAACCCATGGAAATTAACAAACTGCTGTATCAAACAGTTCAAGTTGGTTTATGTGACGGCCCGCCCCGCACCAGCCAGCATTTCCTTTGAAAGTGCGCTGTACACATGCCCGACTAGAACGGAACGGTCGCCAAAGAAAGGAAAGAATAGAATGAACTAATCGAAAACCTGTAGAATGTCTCACAGCGCATGTAACAAAATATAATAATAATATACTTGACATAACAATAGCGAGACAGTGCATAAGCTGATAACTAAAACCAACATCAACATCATCATCAGAGTAGCGGAAATCCAAATACAGCTTATTACAACTTTCCAAATTACTGTCTCTAAACAAAAGAAAGAAAGGGTACACCACTAATGCCCAAAGTAGTGACCAGCAGCGACACAGGGAGAAAATCTATATATCATACGTGGAAGCCTCCTGCTCGTCTCCGGTACAGCTACTCGTGCATACCACCTAACCTGTCTCTAGTCTACTCGTGAGAGCACCCAGAGTAATAAGAAGAGACAAAACTCTGGGTCAGACAAAAAGTCTGGTATGAGCGATAAGCAGCTAAACAGAACAATAACAGGTATACTAAACCATACCTGAACCTGGACCTGCAACCAAAGAGTTAGCACTACATACCGTACAATACTCTAAGGTGCCACTAAACAGATGGTGTAAGAATATGGGGGTGGGAATGTGCATGTCATAATGATGGCAAACAAGTCAAACATAGCAACCATCCTCACATCTCTCACTCAGTGCGTAAAACATACGATGTCCACCACTGTCAATCACTAGACCCATCGAAGTAGTGACAGAGTTCGACTTGTACAACTACTGGTACTACCAAGCTTACCCCATGGAGTCATGACCAAATCTTTACAAATGACCCCACCTCATTGGTCTATAGCCCTTTAGTTGTACCTAGGCCACTATGGCCATGAATCCGTTCAAGTACTCCCTACACATAGTGATTCAAAGTTACAGACATCGACAACCCCTTTGCACACGTACCGCAGCAAAGCCCAACCATGAAGTCAACTCGTTGGTTCCCAACTGGATCCTGAGTACAAACTTCCCACTTGGACTACCTTTGCATCTCGGGTCTTGGTCGTCACCTTCTTCTCCGGATCGGTCTTCACCGTCTGAATCGGTTCTTCAGTTCCATTCATAGCTCCAAGCTCACATCCAGTCCGTTCACCGTCCGTTCGAAGATCGGCTCGTGGCCTCCCTTGGCGTCAGATCATGGCTCCCCACCTGGCATCGGATCGAGGTCTCCACCTGGCGTCGAATCGTGGCATGCTCTCTAGGTCGGGTCGGTCGTGATTGCCCCATTAGCTCGGGTCGTGCTCCATTATTCAGGTCGTGGTACTTCATCAGTTCGTGACCTCTAATTCGGATCGTGACTAGCATCTTCAGGAGAGGGGCTCGGATCGTGGAGAGCAGCATCGCGATCGGGTCGGGGTTGAGTAGGGCGATAAGATCCATATTCCTGCAACTCTTCCAACAAGCTATTTACGCCATACGACGGCGTTTTCGACCAATCTAACTTTTCTAAACAATCATAAAACATTCCAAGCAGTCATAGCAACATGTATAATCATTCACAAACACCAAAACAACAATATGATATGTTAAAACAGATCAAACATAGCCAAAACCCCATATTTTCCCTTATGCATGTTTAAACAAAACTAATCATAGGATTAAAAAAATTAATCAAATCAACCTAAATTTCTAACCTAGGTATAAAACAATATTTCAAAATTTATAAATATTTTTCCATAATTTTATCATGTCTAATTTCGTTAATCTTCACTAATTACCCTTAATTAACCGTAATTAGTGCAAAACTATGCAAATCACTCACCTTGGCCACAAATAAAATACCAAATCTGAAATGATTCTCTGTTTGGTGCTGTTCCCAATGCCACACAGCAGCTCTAACCTTGCTTTGGTGCTATTCCTCCTTAATTTGATGTAGTTTAAGCCAAAACTTGATTAAGAAGTGATTAGGGATGATTTTAGATGTTGGAGGCCATTGTTAGGGTTTTCTAAGATGTATGTGGCGGCTCGGAAATGAGAAAAACCGAAATCCCTAACCCTAACAGCCCTTAAATACTCCAAATCCCGAAATCCCCTTTGTGCCTAGCTGCTAATCACCCAGTTAAGCCCAATTAAGCTGTTTTTCACCATCTGAAACTTGTTTTAGCCATATCTCCCAAACGGTGAGTCCGTTTGGCTAATGTGACCACTCTACGGAATTGTAAACCATCATCTGGAGCCAATGGAAGTAGTTTCAGATCAAAATTCCTTTCCAGTCAAAAGTTATGGTCAAAACAAAATCAACTAGGGGCAAAACGGTCATTTAAAAATCGAGAAAAATCATGAACATGGGAAATGACCCCAATAGTCGTCCCCCAAAATTACATGACCGTACGACTTCGCATGTGAAAGAAATAAATATTCTACGATCCTTCGATGCGTAGAATGCGGGTCGTTACACTCTTCCCCCCGTAAGATATTTCGTCCCCGAAATTCCTTAACCCAAAACATATAAAGGATCCCGCATGCCTACCAGCCACAAACAACGATCAAACATGCAAAAAAAACAAAACAAGCCTATCCTAGCATGTGGAAAGACTAAATCGAAGTTAAAATCTTACCAGGCGAGGAGTTCTGGATACGTCTTCTTAATGCTCTCCTCTGTCTCCCAAGTACAGTCATTCTCATTCTCGGCCCACTGAACTTTGACTAGATTCACCGCTTTCCTCCGAAGTTGCTTCGTATCGTTCCCAACAATAAGCATAGGCTTGCGATTCCCAACCGCCTCGGGTTCAACTTCGATATCTTCCAACTGATCAGGTGAATTAGTCACATCTGGGTCGTGTACGAATTTCCTTAACTGGGAAACATGAAACACGTTGTGAACTCCTGCCATCTTGTCTGGTAATTCAACTCTATATGCCAAATTCCCAATTTGCTCAAGTACTGGGAATGGAACAACAAATCTTGGTGCTAACTTGCCCCTCTTGTCAAATCGTATCACGCTCTTCAACGGAGGTATCTTGACAAACACCAAGTCGCCAATGGAGAACTTTAATTCTCTTCTTCTCTTATCAGCATAACTTTTCTGCCTATCTTGGGCAGCCTTCATTCACTATTGAATGATCTTGATCTTGTCTGAAGTTTCTCTTATCACATCTGGTCCAAGCACAGACTTCTCACCAGTTTCTAACCAACATGATGGTGAGTTGCACGGTCTTCCGTACAAAGCTTCAAATGGAGCCATACCAATACTGGATTGGTAACTATTATTATATGCAAACTCTACTAGATGCAAATGGTCATCCCATGATCCACCAAAATCCAATACACAGGCTCTCAAGAGGTCCTCTAATATACGATTCACCCTCTCTGTTTGACCGTCGGTTTGAGGATGATACGCGGTACTGAGATGTAATTCTGATCCTAACGCCTCTTGTAAGCTTTTCCAAAATCCACTAGTGAACAACGAATCTCGGTCACTCACAATGCCCTTGGGTATTCCATGAAATCTCACTACCCACTTTACGTATAGTTCAGCTAGCTTAGCTGCCGTCCTATTTGACTTGACAGGTATAAACCTCGCACTCTTAGTCAATCGGTCCACAATCACCCAAATGCTATCATGGCCCGATCTAGTCCTTGGTAACCCATCAATGAAATCCATTGAGACTTGTTCCCACTTCCATTCTGGGATTTCTAATGGTTGCAACAAGCCACTAGGCTTCTTTTGCTCAGCTTTAACTAGCTGGCAATTCATGCATTTGGATATAAACTTCTCAATGTCTCTTTTCATCCCTTCCCAGTAGTAGGTCTGCTTCATGTCTCGATACATTTTGTTACCAACGGGATGTATAGTCAGTTTTGAGAGATGACATTCCCTAAGCACTTCATCTCTTAATCCATTGACAATGGGTACAACTAGTCTTCCATTCTTTCTAAGCCATCCATCTCGATCAAGCCCATACTTGTTCATCTCTCCGTCGATTCCCCTCACTAACTTTGAGATGATTTCCAATAGGTTAGGATCGTTCCTCTGACTGGAACCAATCCGCTCAATCAAAGTGGGTCTGATCGTCAAACTTGCTAACATTTCTGGATCCAATTTGCACTTTGGTCTGAAATCATACCCAGCGATGTACTCCAGTTGCTTCCATTCAAGAAACATAGCCCCTAAACTGGCATATCTTCTACTCGATGCATCAGCTACCGCATTCCCCTTTCCGGATGTATATGCGATATCGAAATCATAGGAAGCCAAGAACTCTAACCATCTTTGTTGTCGGCGATTTAGATCCTTTTGAGAGAAAAGACACTTTAACGATTTATGATCGGTAAACAACTCGAATCTTTCTCCCAAGAGATAATGTCTCTACATCTTCAATGCGAACACGATCACTGCCAATTCCAAATCATGGGTAGGGTATTTTTTCTCGTGCGGATTCAGTTGCCGACTTGCATAAGCTACAACCCTACCTCCTTGCATCAATACAACACCTAGCCCTGTGCCACATGCATCTGTATATACTGTCATCTCTTCATTCCCCTTAGGAATGACTAACACTGGTGCACATGTCAACTTTTCCTTTAGACTCTTAAATGCATTCTTGCACCTTTCGTCCCAGACGAAGGCTTGATTCTTCTTAGTCAATTGAGTCAACGGTGCTGCTATCTTGGAGAAATCTTGGATAAACTTACGATAATATCCAGCTAATCCCAAGAAACTTCTTATATCCGTTGCATTCTTGGGCGTAGACCAATCTTGTACCGTAGCCACCTTCGCAGGATCCACGACAATACCATTCTCTGAAACAACATGGCCCAATAATCTCACTTCCCTCCTCCAGAAGTGACACTTAGAAAACTTTGCCTTCAATTGGTGTTTTCTCAACACCTCCATCACTATTCTCAAATGTTCCTTGTGTTCTTCCTCTGTCCTCGAGTAGACCAAAATATCATCCACGAACACAAGGACAAACTTATTCAACTGATCTCTGAATACCCTATTCATAAGATCCACAAAATATGTTGGTGCATTGGTTAACCCGAATGGCATGAGCAACCACTCATAAAATCCAGACGGTGTCCGAAATGCCATTTTAGCTATACTCTCAGCTTCCACTTTAAGCTGATGAAAACCTATCGCGAGATCCAACTAAGAGAATACTCTCGCGCCACTCAATTGATCAAACAAATCATCTATCCGCGGTAGAGGATACTTATTCTTCCTCGTCACTTTATTCAACTCGCGGTAGTCTACACACAATCGAAGGGAACCATCGGCCTTGGTAGCAAACACAACTGGTGATCCCCATTCAGAAACACTCCTTCTGATAAATCCCTTCTTCAAAAGATCGCTGACTTGCAACCCGAGCTCTCGCTGCTCCCTTGGTGCCATACGACGAAGTGGCATCACTATAGGTCTGGCATCTTTCACTAAATCAATACGGAACTCAATCTCTCGGTGTGGCGGAAGCCCGGTCACTTCCTCGTAGACAACCGGATACTGGCCAACCACGGGTAAACCTGACAACTCACCTTGCGGGATGTCGAGGGAATTTAGAAAACTAGCCATTACCCCATCACTAGGTAGACCACCAAACACTACCCTCTGCCCATCATCCGCTCTAGCTGTCACCAAAAAGCCCTCACAATCTACCACCACCCAGTATCTTTAGAGCCAATCGACTCCCAAAATAATGCCAAACCCAGTAAAGTCCAAAACAAAGCAATCACAAACAAACATGCATCCATGACTCGATAAGACCACATTACGACAAATCATGCTAAGGTTAGTCGAACCACCAATCAGGTTCGTCACTACTAAAGGTATATCGACAATCTCGGGCTCCAATCCCAACCTATCTACCAGGTCACTAGATATGAAGGAACTGGAAGCTCCTGTATCAAACAAAACTCTAACAGGAACATCATAAACAGAAAGTATACCTTGAATAACGACATTCTTTCCCTTCTCCGCCACAGTTGGGGCATTCGACGAAGAAGGAATAGCATTAAGGGCATATGCTTTCACCATCTGCTTTTCTTTAGGGCGTTGCAGACACTTGTCCTTGTGATGTCCCACTTGGCCACAGTTTAAGCACTTCCTATCTGCTGGCTTGGCCCGATAATTACTAGCATAATGGCCCTTCTTATCACAGCTGAAGCACTCAACATCCTTCTTATCCTTTATCTTCTGGCCATCCTTAGTTTGATTCTGCTTTCTCTTATTCTGAGAACCATTCTTGCCTCCACCGCTTGCTTGCGGCTTTGGCTCCACTGCAGATGCAACCTCAATCTTCGACTTAGGGTAAAGACTCTCTGACCTCAATGCTTTCCCCATAATCGATTCGAACGTCTCATCGATGTGGTTAATAAGCCTTTCCCCCAAGTATCCATCCAAGCCAGTTATAAACTTCTCGTTCTTCTTCTCGGCAGTATCAATTAGGGAGAATCCATATATCGACAAGGTGTCGAATTCGGCCATATACTCCGAGACAGCTCTGCCATTCTGCTTAAGCTCCAAGAACTTCATAAACAACACTGACTTCTGAGAAGCTGGAATGAACTTATCTCTAAAGCAAGCCTTAAACTGATTCCAAGTAATCTGATCCTCGGGAGTAGCTTCCTTTATAGCATTCCACCAATTCATTGCACGTCCTTGCAGCTGACGGGATGCTAGCCTTCTCTTCATTGCATCCTCGATACCCAAGTCTTCGAAGATACGCTCGCAGCTATCCAACCAATCCTGAACATCTGTAGCCGACTCCGTTCCGTGGAACGGCTTCCCACCAAGACTAGTATAATCCTTATTCAGCTTGGCGAAATCGGCCCTAGGCACCTGCACTATTGGACCACCTCCATTACCAGCATTGGGAGCCGCCCTATGCACATCCCTAAGCATCTCCCTCATGAGGTCAGTAAACATCGTCCTCATCTCGGCAGCATTCCCATTATTGGCTCCTCTACCGGTACCCCTTGCGTATCGGCTCATCGTTTAATCTGCATAGAGAAAATGATTAACCATCTCTATAGTGGTGCCAGTGCAGTGCGACTTCATCCTTAACTATACTAAATATATATATATATATATATATATATATATACATACATATATATATATATCGCTTTTGAAAACCAAAATAATCACAAATACGTGCTCTCATATACGTATTATCTCTCCCTGGTGTCTTTCCCTAGGTTAACGCAACCTAGAGCTCTGATACCAAGTGTGATGGCCCGCCCCACACCAGCCGGCATTTCCTTCGAATGTGCGCTGTACACATGCCCGACTAGAACGGAACGGTCGCCAAAGAAAGGAAAGAAGAGAATGAACTAATCGAAAACATGTAGAATATCTCACAGTGCATGTAACAAAATATAATAATAATACACTTGACATAACACAGGCGAGATAGTGCATAAGCCGATAACTAAAACCAACATCAACATCATCATCAGAGTAGAGGAAATCCAAATACAGCTTATTACAACTTTCCAAATTACTGTCTCTAAACAAAAGAAAGAAAGGGTACACTACTAATGCCCAAAGTAGTGACCAGCAGCGACACAGGGAGAAAATCTATATATCATACGTGGAAGCCTCCTACTCGTCCCCGATACAGCTACTCGTGCATACCACCTAACCTGTCTCTAGTCTGCTCGTGAGAGCACCTAGAGTAATAAGAAGAGACATAAAACTATGGGTCAGACAAAAAGTCTGGTATGAGCGATAAGCAGCTAAACAGAACAATAACAGGTATACTAAACCATACCTGAAACTGGACCTGCAACCAAAGAGTTAGCACTACATACCGTACAATACTCTAAGGTGCCACTAAACAGATGGTGTAAGAATATGGGGGTGGGAGTGTGCATGTCATAATGATGGCAAACAAGTCAAACATAGCAACCATCCTCACATCTCTCGCTCAGTGCGTAAAGCATACGATGTCCACCACTGTCAATCACTAGACCCATCGAAGTAGTGACGGAGTTCGACTTGTACAACTACTGCTACTACCAAGCTTACCCCATGGAGTCATGACCAAATCTTTACAAATGACCCCACCTCATTGGTCTATAGCCCTTTAGTTGTACCTAGGCCACTATGGCCCTGAATCCGTTCACGTACTCCCTACACATAGCGATTCAAAGTTACAAACATCGAGAACCCCTTTGCACACGTCCCGTAGCAAAGCCCAACCCATGAAGTCAACTCGTTGGTTCCCAACTGGATCCTGAGTACAAACTTCCCACTTGGACTACCTTTGCATCTCGGGTTTTGGTCGTCACCTTCTTCTCCGGATCGGTCTTCACCTTCTGAATCGGTTCTTCAGTTCCATTCATAGCTCCAAGCTCCCATCCAGTCCGTTCACCGTCTGTTCGAAGATCGGCTCGTGGCCTCCCTTGGCGTCGGATCGTGGCTCCCCACCTGGCATCGAATCGAGGTCTCCACCTGGCGTCGGATCGTGGCATGCTCTCTAGGTCAGGTCGGTCGTGATTGCCCCACTGGCTTGGGTCGTGCTCCATTATTCAGGTCGTGGCACTTCATCAGTTCGTGACCTCTACTTCGGATCGTGACTAGCATCTTCAGACGAGGGGCTCGGATCGTGGAGAGCAGCATCGCGATCGGGTCGGGGTCGAGTAGGGCGATCCGATCCGGTCCATATTCCTGCAACTCTTCCAGCGAGCTATTTACGTCATACGACGGCGTCTTCGACCAATCTAACTTTTCTAAACAATCATAAAACATTCCAAGCAGTCATAGCAACATGTATAATCATTCACAAACACCAAAACAGCAATATGATATGTTAAAACGGATCAAACATAGCCAAAACCCCATATTTTCCCTTAAGCATGTTTAAACAAAACTAATCATAGGATTAACGGAACTTAACCAAATCAACCCAAATTTCTAAAAGAGGTATAAAACAATATTTCAGAATTTATAAATATTTTTCCAGAATTTTATCATGTCTAATTTCGTTAATCTTCACTAATTACCCTTAATTAACCGTAATTAGTGCAAAACTATGCAAATCACTCACCTTGGCCACAAATAAAATACCAAATCTGAAATGATTCTCTGTTTGGTGTTGTTCCCAATGCAACATAGCAGCTTTAACCTTGCTTTGGTGCTATTCCTCCTTAATTTGATGTAGTTTAAGCCAAAACTTGATTAAGAAGTGATTAGGGATGATTTTAGATGTTGGAGGCCATTGTTAGGGTTTTCTAAGATGTATGTGGCGGCTCGGAAATAAGAAAAACCAAAATCCCTAACCCTAACAGCCCTTAAATACTCCAAATCCCAAAATCCCCTTTGGGCTTAGCTGCTAATCACCCGTTAAGTCCAATTAAGCTGTTTTTCACCATCTGAAACTTGTTACAACCATATCTCCCAAACGATGAGTTCGTTTGGCTAATGTGACCACTCTACGGAATTGTAAACCATCATCCGGAGCCAATGGAAGTGGTTTCAGATCAAAATTCGTTTCCATTCAAAAGTTATGATCAAAACAAAATCAGGTAGGGGCAAACCAGTCATTTAAAAATAGGGAAAAATCATGAACATGGGAAATGACCCCAATAGTCATCCCCCAAAATTACATGACCATACGACTTCGCATGTGAAAGAAATAAATATTCTACGATCCTTCGATGCGTAGAATGCGGGTCGTTACAGTTTAATTAAAGAAGAGTTAAGTGTTCAGTTATATTGATTAAAACTATGGAAATGAAAGGATTTAATTATGGTACTTGAGAGATTTTCCTAATAAGGAGACAATAAATAATGATTTGGAATGTAATATAATAAATTGAGCTTAGAAATCAATTTATAAGCTAATTTTAAAGTAATGGTTTAGAAATGAGATCCTATGTGTAAAGTAATAATGGAAAGGTGTATCAGCTAAATGTTAGATGATCCGAAAGAGAACTTAAAATCTGGAACGAAAAATGAATTGTATTATGGAATACAAATATTTGGCTCGAATTGGAATAGTATATATATTTTTAAAACTATTTTTGATTACTATTATTCATATCAAACTATTTAACCCAAACTAAATTTTCGTTTACTATTGTTATCTTAGCTATTTTATAAATATATAACTTAACTGCTTTATTTATTAAACTATATAACTAGTTTCAAAAACTATTTCAACTAAACAATTTTATATTAAACTTAAAATTATACATATATATATATATTATTTATGTTTAATTATTTTAAATATATTTTCACTATTAAATTTAAATCTATTTCCAATCCGAACTAAATAGCCTTAAATGATTTTAGAAAGATTTCAAGTAATAACGTCATTTGAAAAGTGAAATCTGAAGCTGAATTTAAATTGAAAGAGATAGTAAGAAATATAAGATTTTAAATCTGAACTGAATCCAATAACGAATTACTTTGAGTAAATTGGTTTTAAATCGATATTGAAGTTAATAAATTTATGATACGTTGCTAAAGAGACAGGAGACGATATTGTCATACTCACTGCCAATATCGATACCACTTTAACAACTGTGCATGTGGTGGAGAATCCAGAACAAAGTAGGATGGCTTAGCGACGATTACTGGATTTGAAGAAAGAGAAAGATGATAGATAGCCTTGACCTTTGGGCCATAATTAAAATGAATAAAACAAGTGCCGTGCCCAAAACAAGTGAGAGTACACCTTTGACTGGGCATACTTCTCTAATACCATTTCTATTACTTTATGATTGATTTGAGTGTGCACCTTTGATTATAGGAGTGTTGTTCGGGGACGGTGGTAGTTGCGACTATGCATTACCACCATCCTAGGGGGGGCACAATCCGGTAGAATCCTTTAGTTGTGTATAGTCTTGGTGCCTTTCCATGTTATCATGATCGAAACCCCAATGATTTTGATTTAATGATAGTGTATCACGGTGCATCCCTATCCATCAACGTACTGGTGTGTTAGATGTAAACCGTACGCTAATAATATAAACGGTTTATGGGTAATATGGTAATCCATCTTACGCTATTTTAATATATTTATTTTACCGAATAAACATGGTTATAATAGCATATTATATTAAATGTATTAGTTTCATGGATCCTTAAGGATGGAACCTTAAACATACTTTAAGTTATTTGCATTTCATTAACATTTCACTTCAGTTGATTTCACTTAATTAAGAATGTTAGTCCTAACTCGAATGTTTTGTTTTTGCATAATGCTCGGTTCAGCCTGAGTATTGCAGCTTTGTAGATGTATCTGTTGGAGCCTTAGTTTCGCTTGGATTTAGCCATTTATCTGTTATTCTATAGTCCAGTTGTTTTCTTTTCTGTCAGTCATTCATGTATTAGTAAGATTTTGTATTTGGTCTTCCATTGTATATTTATTTATTTTTGTACTATGATAATGTATATAAATTAAAGCATTGTGTATTATTGTATAAAATTTGCTTCCGTTGTGAGATATTACGTGTTCTGTGTCTGTAATTCTATGATGATATATATTTTCAATCCTATGGAAAATAACGATCTGCTGGTTCGAACAATTTGAGTTACTTTAATTAGCGACTCAAAGTGGTCGAAAAGGCAGGTTGTTACAGATTAGTAGGGCATCCAGTGTTATCCGAGTGTGTAGATTTCGATCAAGGACTACTATGACATGCGCTAGTTCATGTGTCTTTTTGCTTGTTGGTAGGACCTACTAATAGCACGTTATCACATGTTGCTATGCGATAGGATGGCAACAGAAGAGGGTAAGAGCCAATCAAAAGGTAGAATTAGGAAAACTAATTCAAACCAAAATAATTCAGAATAGTAAAGTGCAAAAAATCAAAGAAGAAACTCAGTTATAAGATTATTATTGTAAATCATCTTATTTGTGCATGTACATAGAACTATTACCAAGTCTACCATTTTTCCTTACTTATCATGCTAGTAATTGCTTTATTCACCGGACTTTATGCATGATCTACTCCTATTTCTTCCCCTTTCCCCCCTCAGGATCGCATGATTAATATTGATTATTATGGATTTCATGGTGGAGTCTGCTCGTTGGATCCTTTTTATAATTTTCAGTTGGTTGGTTTGTAATGTTACTTAAGAGGGGATTTTTATGTACTCTAATTTTCTAGTAAGGCTAAGTGAGACATGTGGTTTATTTCATGGCATGGTATTATTATTATATTTTAATGTTAGTTTCTGAAATGAAAGATGTTTTTTGGAATAAATAAAAAGCTATGTTTTCTTTATCTTTCTACACTATCTATTTTACATGTCTTGTAAACTTTAGTCTCTGCGATATTTTTCACTTATACTACAAATGCTATGCCTTCTTTAGTGTTTCTATTTTGAGATACTAAGAGGTGCATAGTATTTATTTAGTATCATAGCCTAAGGTTACAAGTGTTCTAAAAATTCCGTTTTTAAAAGTAAATCATTTTCTTAAGAAAATATATTTAAAAACTCTCTATTTTCAAATTATAAAAAGTTTTAACTCCTCAAATCCGTAAAACCTTCCTTTGACTCCTTCGAATCTTAATTACTGCCTTTTGTTACTCTTGCATAGAATGAATAATGCCCCATAGTTCTCTTGTGGGAATCAAAATTCTTGCTTGGTTCCATAGAAATCCCTAGCTATAGCACCAGTGGAGCCATAAAGTAATGTGCAGAATCCAACGCATGTTGGTAGGACACCCAATTTTCCCCCAATGGTGGTTAATCCCTCCATAGCATTCGAGTTTGTAAGTGGTAGAGCTAGATCAGAGACATACACTTTTATGGTAATTTGGGGAAACGATCGATATACCAAGGGATGAGTCAAGGAAAGGTTAATAAGAGGAAAGTTGAGCGTCCCCCAAGGGGAAAAAAATAAGAAAAATAGGAGATGTCGGAATTGTGTATGTTTTATCATTATGCCAAGGACTTCAAGATGAAGTTGATAAAAGGAAAGTGTTATAACTGTGGAGTTGCCTGGACATATCAAGAGGAAATATCCTCAGAGGATTGGGGTGGCATAGAGGGTTGGTACATAAGTAGCTCAAGTACAGACCTCAGGTACAATTCCATCATTTAGTTATGGATGTGGAAAATATAGGAAAGGTTACCATGGAAGATTTGATTTCCATTTTGAATTTTTTTGATCCATACCCAATTGATTTGGATTTTCAAGTTACTTCATTTCTAGTTGATTGCTTTAAGGCAGGACTATTACCCCTTAGGAAACATTTTCAACTACTATGTGGGGTGGTAGTGTGGGACTATAGCCATACCGATAAGACATATTGTATGACTAATGAAGCAGTCCTTTAAATAACTACTAAATCCCCACTCCTTACAGAGTGTGCATAAGATGCACTAGTCAATTGTTTGCACTTAGTCACTTTTCTAGACCTAGTAGTAATCTTTTAACCCTGTAGGAGGATCAACACAGTTGTATATGAAGAGTCGGGGTTTTAGATTGGAAGTTCTAGACATAGGAAGATTCTTGGGGCATTTTCGGGTATGGGTTGGTTTTGGAGTCTAGAAGGGCCAACTAAATAACTAACTATCTCAGATTTTGACACCTCGAATAGAGTTTGACTAGGATTCTTCGGTTTTGGAATTTTCGAGATAAGGAAAATTTTGAGAATAGATTAAGTGAGAGTATATTGATTGCAAGAGGAGGATTGTCGGTCTAGGACAGGTAGCGAGAAAACTCTTGAGATTTCTTGCAACTCGAGGGGTCTGTCACATTGAGTTTCCTATAATCCCCTTAGCGCATCTCTAGGTGATACTGATTCATCTTTCATTATGCTAGATTTTCTGAACATTGGAAGAGGTTGGGAGGCTACCTCGTAAATGAGGGAACTGATATTTTAGATTCAAATTATGTCAATGCTAACCTGTAGCGTTGCAAATTCTAAGGGAATGAAGGAAGTTGTGTTTCATACCTAGCGCTGGAAGCTTTTCAAGATATTGACTGATGCTTGTAACATTACTAGATGTGGGTTAATTACAAGATCGGGCAGGTTAGCTATATGATGAGCCATCTAAGATATTAAGTGGTAGATAGTTACTTGGAGGTGTGCATGGAATGGGTACCATAGGATTTGCCTACGAAGGATCACTCGAGATGGATTATTTTCTCCTTAGACCTATCTTTTGGTAGATTGAGTTCGATATCTATGATAGGAGCTTTCCACATGTATATTGAGGAGGTCGTTGGACTTCAACCGCAGTAGAAAGATTTTAGGAAAAACAAACCGAGGAACCTTTGGAAAATATTAATAAGAATAAGTATTTTTGATGAGAGGCTCCACTCATCTTTTCTACAAAGATGGATAGTTTCTTTGGCTCTGCAACAATTATAAGTAAGTTTCTTTAGAAGAACCATTATTCTTAGCCTTATGTAGACAGTCTTTTTGAGCTAAAATTTTCCTACAGTTAGATTTCTTCATTAGTGATTTCCACCATTTGTGAGTAGTAGAAAGGATTAGAGATCAAGCCACTAGTATAACACCCAATGGATTTTAAGAGCAGTTGTCATACCTTTTGGACTAGCTTGTGTCTAAGCTTAGATGTTGATTTGATTGGGTAAGGTGTTTAGTGAGGCTCTGGAGTAAATTGGTAAGGGTCCGTATAGATGACATGTTGGTCTAATCAAAGGACATCGAGGAATTGATTTTGCATATAGTAAAGGAATTAAGTACACCAATAGCACATGGACCCAAGACCAAATTCTCTAAGAATTACTTATGAAAAGTAAGGAATTTTCTTGGATTAGTAGGTTGTTGTAAAAGTTTAGCTCTTTTGGACATAAAGTGTGAAGATATTCTAAAGCATTAAAAAGGAATTCTTATTAATATTTTAGTACTAGTTCTACTTAGTATAATTAGAAAAAAAAAATTAACTATCATCAGTCTTTTAGTTGGGGCATGGGTGCGTTACCTATTTGGAGAAAGGTTTGAAATTTCAATGATCATTGTTTTTATTTTATTTTTCCTTAATAAGAAACTTGAACTTAAGACAATAAAGATTAATTAAGTTCGAGTGTTGGATGATTTTTAGTTTTTCTTGTACTCTGTGTGAAAGTAAGGATGTGGTGGATGTTAGATTCTTGGATTTTGGTATTAGAATTCTTGGGATGAAGCATTTGGAATATATGTAGCTTTTATGGAAATAACTTACAGTGTTTTATGGTAAAATCTCTAAAAACGAGGAAGAACCAAGACTAGATCAAGATGTAGTAATTAGGACCTTAAAATATTTAACTTGGAAGTAATGCCTTGAAATTTTGGTAGGATATGTGGATGAATTTCACCATCAATTATATTTAATGATTGGGAGTTTGGTGTTCATCAAAGTTATGTCACTTAGGCATGAGACGAATATCGTAGAAATTCCATTTGAAGAAAAATAACTTATAGGAATAAGTTGATACCTAATTACAAAAATTAGATTGATAGAATAGATCCTTGCATGATCATTGAGTTAAAGTAAGCAATAAGTAATGCTAGTAAATAAATAGATGGTTAAATTCTTATATGTTTTAAGCAAAAAGGATATAAAGATTTCAAATGGATTAATGACTGCGTGAATAATTGTGTTCCAAGAAAAGAAATTTGAAGAAGAGTAATTTATTAAGGAAGAAGGAAATTTATAGGTCCGCTTATAGTCTACCCCCCCCCCCCCCCCGCACACGCACACACATAAACACACATATATATATAAGTGTGTGTGTGTGTGTGTGCGCGCGCGTGCGTGTGCGTATGTATATATATGTGTAGCACTAGAAATAGAAATTTTAAAGGCTAGTATGCTTTGATATGAAATTTGTATTTTTGGGATTTCATGATAATAATTATATATATATTTCAAAAAAGAATTTTTGTTACCATACGAATGAAAAAAATCGTAGTAAACTTTCTGTATAAGGTTTTAAAAGATAAAATGAGTTTATACACATAGAGAAATTAAAACAAAGTATGTACTTATGGGGTTGATAATATAAGTAGAACAACTAGAGGAATGCAAGATGGTAAACGTAAAGACAGAAGATCTTTGGGAAAAAAATTGGTTAACTTTTCTAAAATAATTCTTTCTTAAATATTTATAATTGGTAGTACGGTAAAGCTTTTCAGTGGATTTGGTTATAATGACTCGGAAACTATAAACCATTCAGGTTGCTAGTTCAAAGAAAAAGTACGAGTCCCCACTGCATTAGAACTTTTTTTTTTCAATCCCAAAATAAGATCTTTAATCTCTTAGGGAGAATTTCAGATATAGCAACTTGGGTGTCTTAGAAGCATCCAAGTTTCTTACTCGCACTTTTTATCATTAGCATTTTCCTTTTAGTAGGATCTTTCTTTCAAGTATCCTCGAGAAGGGTAAATCTTGGAATTAAGCCTATGGATGGTAGGATTAATTGGAAACCTGTTATGGATGATGTACACAAGTGGCTGCATGTGCTTTCTTGTGGATGAAATAGATGCATAACACACGCTAGCCACTACTAAAGATCGGCTAACTAGGACACTAAACATATGCATATTAATGTGTGTTCTTTTTTACTTTATTTACATAGTTTAATAAATGGACATTATCATATGATTGTGGCATATAGATAATGACTGTAGAATGCATATAGAGCTACAGTTACGATTAATATATTTGCATATATTTGGATACATGGCATAAGCATATCTGCATAAAAAGAAGATCAACTGAATTAGTGGACCACCTAACCTTATGTACTAGTTAGGGAAATATACACTACGCTACAACATAATAACATAAATTGCATTAGAAAACTTAAGGACAATGGATGCAGTGGTTGATGACTGAGCAGATGGATGCAATTTTTGGTTGTAATTGTATATTTTACTCTTTTGTCCTTGGAGATTTCGATGACGAAATCCTTTAAGGAGGGAAGAATGTAACAACTAAGAATTTAAGAATAATTAATTAATAAATTTGATTATTAAAAGTTAATATTACGAAAATACAATGTTATAAGGTAATAAATATAATTAACGGAAACATTTATAATAATGTTATGAAAGATAAATGGAGGAATTAAAAACTACCGTTATAACCATAACATTAAAAGCTAGTAAAATAATCTTTCTCTCTGAAGTAGGACTTGACACCTTCCCCATATGTTTAAAGCAAAGTGACTCGCCTACCGTAAAAGAAGGAAAGATTTGTTAATGTTAATATGCGTGTTTGAATTTGAAAAGGTAACATGTACAATAAAACACAATTAAGTCAGGTATTAAAACATCCTACACCCCTTAATTTTCCCAAAACAGGTCATAGCAAGGAATGTGGAGCTTTATAAGTACAAAGAAACTAATCATAGAGACCAAGATTCACAATACATAAAATAGAAATAATGGAAACATCAATTTCTCAACATCTTATTATTCCAAAACAATGATGTACATAATAAGTTTTAATACAAAACATATAAGTCTTATATGATCTCAGCTCAAATCAGAGTACTAAATAAAACATTTACCCTCTTAAGTGCAAACTCGAGCAGTGATAATTAAGCTGTCATAAAATGGAAGTAAGCCCATCAAATAGAAAGAAAACAAGATCTTTGACATTTATCCCCCAAGCGCTAGTTTCAATCAATCTCTGCCATGTGAGCCTACTGATAAAAGGAAAAAGGAAGAAAGAGTTATGTGTCAGATATAAATTCTGATGGACAATGTAATTAGTAGCATGATTAAGTAACATACATAAATAAATTCAATAACATATCTAGTGTTAGATAGGGTAAGTGTCCATGCACAACTACAGAAGGTAAACATACGAGAAATATGAACAAGGAAATTTACTTGAGTTATACACGTAATGATTGTTCATTTTTGTTATCTAATTCAGCTAGTCACTTGATTGTTTGCATTTTCTTAATTATTGAACGCAATAAACATGATTAGGATAATTTTCTAATACTACTCATCGATTAGCTTTATCCTACCAGTCTAACATCTCGCATGGTAACTTATGTCGCTATGCTTTTAGGGATTTATTTGATCGAATCCATCAAAAAAGAATAAGTAATCGTTTTTGGATGCAATAGTGACTTATCTTTCCTTGTCGATGCCACTGCATGCTTGTGCACTACCGAAACACACTCATATACTCCCCTATCTGTGTTTATCCCTTACTTGCCCAAACAACATAAGCATGCCCAGCCTCCACCACCACCTATTGTGATACCATTAATGATAAACTTGAAAGGTAATGATACTGGTACAAATCCTAGCAAACAAATATTCCAATTTGCATCTATACCCAGATCCCCTTTAATCTGGGTCATATTAATTTATCACTTATATTCCCTAATCAGCTTGTGTTGCTGGAACGAACTATTACAACCTTGATTTTTGGAACCAATTTAAAATTTATTTTTAATTGATTTTAATGGAAATTAAACATTTTAAATGATTTATTTTGAGAATTAACGACTTAAAATTTATTTTTAAAAGAAGTTAGAATGTACAAATTTTAAATTTAACTAAAATGAACTCGTAACGGCGTGGTAGTTTGAAAATTTAGTTTTGAACTTTAATGAATATACATAATTTGATAAATGTCAGAATTTGATGAAACAAGAAATATTAAAATCTATTTAATTATATCCTTCTAATGAATGTGAAAAAAATAGATTTCATAATATAAATGGTAAATTATGGTCAGATTAACATTTAAAGTAGTTGCTATGGAATTTATTAACATTTTAATATGAGGATTTTATTTTAAAGGACAAACTTAGCAAAAACTTTGGTGAAAAGTATGGAAAGTTTGAAAATTAGGGAGAAGGTCACATTTACACTAAAAGTGGAATTCAGGGGGTCCACTATCCTTTTCCAATTTACACTAACATTTGTCCTTCTCACTAAATTCTAAACTTTCAATACTTTTCACCAAATTTTGTGTCAAGTTTGTGCTTCTCCCTATTTTCGACTTTTGATATTATGTAAGCCCTTAAAAATAGCCATTTTGCAAATGACCTCCATTTTCGACTAAATTAATTTGGTTGGATCTGGAATGTCAAATTATTGTCAGGCTTAAAATTTTGAGTCAATTGGAGTTCATATGTAAGTGTGGTAAATTTAAACATGTGTTCAATTTTAATTGTAAATTTAATAAGCTAGTAAAAAGACCATTTTTCGAACAATCTCCAAATTCGACGAAATTTGTTTGTTAGAACCGTATTTGTGAAACATAGCGAGATTTCAAATTTCATAATTTTTGGAGTCAGTATGTCGTTGTGGTAAAATAAAACGTACGTTTAGATTCAATATTTAACGTTATATTTTAATTTTGATAAAAAAAACTGATTAAAACAGTTGAATCAGCTTACGGACACATCCCATTGTGTCTGGAATAGGGGTATTTGGTTAAGGACGAAAGTTTTTGGGGTTCATTTGGAGTTCGGAGCGATAAACATGCAACGATTGAATTCAATAACATAAAAATTATAATATATATAGTTTACCTAACCCTTATCTCCCATTTTCCAAAATTGTTGCTGGAATAATTCAATGGCCATGGCTGTTTGAAATTCGTTCCTCCAATTCTCCAAATACAATCAGTAGAATTCAAAATTTGCCAAACAAAAATCGAAGAACTCAAGGAGCTTCATGTATTCAACGGCGATGATCATTTATTATGGGGTGGGTGAAGAGAAATCGGGGATCAATGCCCATATGTTCAAACATTGATTTCAGCGCCTAGGTGGTTGCGAGTTTCATCGTGCTTGGGGAGATGGAAGAGGAGTCAGAGCCCGTTCTTGTGGTGGTAGTCGATCATCACCAGAGTTTCTCGAGTGGCGCGCGGTTTTAGGGGAAGGAGGCAGTTACTGGTTCGTATTTGTTCAGAAGGAAGGATCGGGAAGGAAGGAAGGGTAACGATGGAAAAAGTATAAACATTAATTAAGTTATATTATTTTAATTGTGTAATTAAGATATAAAACTCCATAACTTATTCAAACATGATCAGAATTGGACGATTTTAGAAGCATTGGAATCGTGGTGAAAAATGCTACGCCATGGAACAAACCAGAACAGAAAAGGAAACAGTTGAAAATATTGATTAAATTAAACACACTGTCTAATTTGATCAAAACAATTGTTTTATAACATTTCCAAAACCGATCAATGTGAGAACTCTCTCACTCAAATTATTTGTACAGTTATTTTATTTTGTAACTAAATATATATTGATTGTCTGTGATGATTTTTTCTGATTAATTATTATAAATTGTTATACGTTGAATGGTAGCTCACATCACAATTTTTTTGCAAACTCAATTGATGAATGGGTTATTTATTTTGTTATTATTTAAATGTGATTTTGAAATAATTAGCATATTAAAACGAAGTTAGATTATTCGTGGTTGTTGAAATTAGACTAAATATCCATTTACAAGTCAATTGACTTGTTTGTGTTCACCCATTTAAATAATACCGATTAGAATAAATAAACAATTTACTAATTGATTATTTATTGGTTGAAACCCCTACACGGTCTTGGGATGGTAATTAATTCACACATCTCCCTTGTGTTTAGTTGTATGTCAACCGATTGATTGACATAACGTAATAAGCGTTATTTAATTATTTAATGCTTATACGGTTGTATATTTCACTTGGATGTGAATTGGTTGTTTAATAATTGTTTATAATTATTGTTGAATACAGGCGATGTATGAAATCCATATAATTAAAATTATACGGGTATTGATTGAGTCACATTCCAATTTAGAAATATCGAATATTTTGATATAACATTCAGTGAAGAATCAAAATATGATTTTGATATCCGGTTTCGGACGGACACAAAGATTACAAAATTATAATGGATAACGAGAAGATTTAATTTCAAAATCTGACATTTTGAAAATATTTTTATTTTAATATTATAATAATATGGGATTTAAATTTTTATTTAGAAGTGAAGTAGAAGTTGAAATCGTTTTTAAATGAATTTATAAACGTTTTATAAAATACATTTTGAATGGAAATCTATTGTATATAATATAATGCCTTGATATGAAGATAATTGATTTTGAAGAAAATGATTGAAATAAAATTTCAAATGGTTGTTGTGAATAATTTATAATATTTATAAATTATTTTGGAAACATTTTAATTAAATATAAATCGAATTCGTGCTTGAATAAAATGCGTCGTGCAGCGACAATTCGCGAATGTCAACCCGTAACTTCGAATTGATGTAACGGGTGATCCGGCCGTCGAATTCTCCTAAAATCAGAAACATCGGATTTGTATTGAAATGAGTTTTCTAATGAAGTAATAATTTTTCAAATCCAACGGTTTGATTTGAAGATAAGTCCAAATCAAATTTGGAAAAGGTTGTTATGGATGCAGTTCGGTGGCCGATATTGGAAACCCATTGTAAGGGGCCTTAATAAAATTATTAAAAATATGAATAAATTATGTAAAATCATAATAAATGATTAGGAAAGATTTGTATGAAATACTCTAAGTTGGAAAAGATAAAAAGATATTTTATCTGAATGAACTATTTAGCAACTAGAGTAATAATCTAATGATTTTAAATTAATCAATTGGATTTGTAAATGGTTTAATATTACTAGAAGTTTCCAAAATATATATTGGAATGGATTTGTAAATGAATCTTATAATGGTTTCATTTTTCCTTTTTAGCATTGCGTTGGTTGTTTTATGGTATTCTTGGGAGAAACCTGTTCCGTGTTATACGGCGTGGTCCCTTGATTTACCCAACATTTAAATAAAGTTAATAACTGTTTTAGTTCTCACACCAGTCCCATGACTGACTCGAAGTTTATTATTTCGCATTAAAATTCTAGGTGACCATATTTTCCATACGGGCAGCTAGTAGTTTTGGTTTGCAGATATTTCTTTCCACATGCTCCTGGATTACAGCTGGAGCAATACTATGGAATGCTTTGTATTTGTGTATATTCCTTCAGCTGTGGTAGTTGATGTTGTCCGCTACATATTATATTTATGTATTGAAATTTTCGTTGCTTTGTAATTTTTTAATCTTTGATATTTTTCCGTTATATTCTTACTCTGATATCTTGTACTCTGATGTAATTGTTGTAATAACAATGAAATGTTTTCTTGTTCTATATTCTGATGAATCATGTTCTCAAAGCAATCCGCCTTCTTTTTCGGTTTAGGACGGGCGGGGATTTCGGGTCGTTTCACGAACCACCACTATTACATGCATATTAAACTTAATCCCTTATCTAAGTTTATATTTATAATAACAGTTTTCATTATTTCTTTTCAATATAACCCTCATGTTATAATTCTATTTGCATATAAGCCCACTTTGTCCATTATGATTTATTTTGTGTGTATACAATTATTATAATATTATCCCAAAAAATATGTCCAGTCTTTCCCAGTTACAACCCATGTTAAAAATTTAATGCAAATCTACAATTATTTTCTTATTTCAGTCCAATCAGTTTTTAATTACAGATCTATGTTTTATGCATACATTTTCTGTAAATTTATTCCTTTTCTTTTAATCTATATCTGCACAATTATTACTATAATTCTATTTTTCCATGTGCAAAATAAAAGGATTAAATCATTCATCAATAACAAACATTTACAGATCTAAGCACCTTTTAAGCATTAACCAAAAATAAGTGCAGAAACTATAAAATAGTTGACAAGCATAAATGTGAAAGAGGGAAGAAAACTAGATCTATCTAACAGAACCTGAAAAAAAAGAATATTATAAGAAAAGACTAAGAAATTCTGGTAGAAAATAACATGTAGAAAAAGAACTCACATAAACACTAACTTACAGAAAAGTATATAAAAACTATAAGAAACTATAAAAAAAAACTGAATAAAAATTTAAGTTTATTATAAACCCTATTTTCCTAAATTACCAAAAGTCTGAATACTTGCGCACTCACTCATGGTCCCAAGCTTTTCTCCATGTCCTTTGTAGATCTCGTATTTAATAGGTGTATACAAATATTTTATTTTTATAAACCTTTCTCTAGAAAGAATTAGGTCAGGTCTGTCTCAAAAAGAGAGAACCCTAAGGGGAAAATTTTATGTTGTGAGGAATTAGCTAAACCTAGGGATTTAAAGGATCTCAGACCATGGGATTTCTAAAAAAATCCAGGTCATTTACATCACTCAGCCAACCATAATGTGCCATGTCATCTTAAGTTTCAAAAATAGCAAATAGGAAAAGGCAACATCAGCCTAAAATAAATAATCTCATCATCATATTCATCTAGGAACAAATTACGCCTATTGTAACGAACTGGGATTTTCGACTCCGAAAATCAACATAAAACTACCATGTTGACCATTCAGACATCGGAAATTTCTGATCATTAATAGAAAGAAGTTAGAGGGTGAGAATAGATAAGATAGAAAATTAGAATAGAAGAAGAAGAAAACACCACAAAAACAAAATCAGAGTAACACGAATCTCACAGCGGAACAAATAAAGTATATTATAACATAACTTTGAAATAAAAACAGTATATATATGTATACAATAACATTATCAGAGTACAACACTTACACACAGCGGAACATAACAATAGCTATATAATCCTGAAGCCTCCTGCTTCAAGCTCCTCCAAGTATATCTGTAAAGACCTGAACTACTTGACTGCCCGTACAAATTTGGGCACCCAAGAGTTTAGGGAAAACAAAACAAAATAAACTCTGGGTCAGTCATGGGACGGGTGTGAGTAAACTCAAATCATTTGGCTTAACTTTGCAAAATCCTTTTCAAAAGAAAGGATAATCGTAAGATCGATCCACACATAAACACGGACGGCTTTTACCTTACGATAACCCAAAACAGCTTTGGAAATCAATACTTCTCTGATATTATAATAATGTCCAATCACAAGTAATTAACAATCTAGCAGAACGCTTGCATCTCATGTTCCACATATAAGGTATACAAACAAAACCGCGGGCGCTTATTAGAGATTGGATTCCGACTATGACAAGGTATGGGACCACCTGCCGATAGTGTATCTCTAGAGGCGAATACACTGGGTTCAACAAGAACGTCTTGCAACTCGGCCCACACATGACCGACCACTCATTTCTCTTGAGTGTATCGAATGTATACCACCAACGGTTGGGAGCTACCCACCGTTTCCCAAAAAGGGACAGCATCGAAAATAAATAAAAGAATGAATTGAATTTTTCTCTAGATAGGTGATATACACTCTAATGGGATCGACCCACTTAGCCATGCTGCCTGCCCGATTTTTTGTCATTTCCCCGTTGATGAGGCTTGAGGTCATAATGTATCATTTAAAACACCTGACCATCATTCATTTTGAATGCCACATCATCATACCCATTAAATCACAAATTGATTTCCTAAAAAATACCACGGGTATAAAGCTAAGAGAAACGAATTCCTCCACCACCAAACGTAAGTACGTTTTGAAGAGATCAACTTACGCGATCCGTTAGATATACTCTGTCAGACATTCGTCCAGTCACGTTGTCCTGGGACTGGACAAACTGAAGGCACTATTCTGTAAACAGGATAGCCCTTGCATAACTCCGTCTTTGATATTTGATCGCAACGCTAACGTCCAAACAGAGTGGTTTTCAGATAATGAATCTGATCCCGGTCTCTCCGTATTGACGACGGAAAAATGGTCAAAAAACTTCGATAGTCGGTGATTTAACTATAAAAGAAAAACAGGTATGCAAACAACGATATTATTTCCAGATGGAAATTCCATCGACCAATCATCATTCAAAAGTTTATTTCTTTAGATTAAATCATCTTTAATTTAGCCATTTCCCATTCTATATATTCGTAAATTCTTATTTTCTAAATTTGGAAAACATACTTTATAAATCATTTGGAAAACATCACCATATTTACTTCCATTTCTTATTTCCTATATTGGGAAATATTTCTGATCCTTATTTGGAAAACGTTTCCAAACTCCTTCATTTGATTTAAACTGATGTTTAAATAAAACATCACTAAGCCAATTCAAACCATTTCACTCATTGGCTCAATTCACTTAACTAATCTTCACTACCGAACTTTACCCATCCCTTAGTTAAAACGAAGCCAATCAAGTTGGGGTATAATTACCTCTCAGACCTTAACTGAACAATATTTTTGACCTCGAAATAGACAAAGTTCATCTTTCAAATCTTTAACAAACTTCCTTACGCAGCTCTCGGATTCTATTTACGTATCCACTTCTTAATTGAAAACATTGGTTATAACTATAGCGTTATGAACCCTACTTCTGAAATATCTAACTTAACAACTAACTTTTTATTTCTTACTTTGAATATTTAACCTACTCTAATTTATTTATAAATAAATAAATCTTGATGTAAAAACCGAAAAGTAGATAATACTTTCCCGAATTCGATATAATCAAATTCGACGTATAATTCTCTTTCGAGTAATCTTTATTTTGATTAACTCTCCTTCGAATAACTAATATTCGATTTAACTCCCTTCAAATAACTTTCATTCGATTTAACTCACTTCGAATAACTTTCATTCGATTTAACTCACTTCGAATAACTTTTATTCGATGACCCTTCTCGAATAACTATATTCGATAACTCTACTTCGAATAAGCGATAATCGATTAATTCCTTTCGACTAACTCTATTCAATTTACTAATACTCGACTAATTCGAACTTGATTAACTCCATTTGAATAACTCTAATTCGATTTAACTCCAATCGATTTACTCTAATATATTAACCATAACTGGTCAACTCTAACTGATCTGGTTAACTCTAACTGATTAGCTCTAACTGATTAACTCTGATCGATTAACTCTAGCTCGACTTATTTAACTCAACTTGACTAACTTGGTTGATTACTCCTATCGACTAACTAATATTCGATTTAATTCCATTTGCTTGACTCTAGATCGCAGCGATCACAATGGTTACGCCTGATTCCCTCAGGAAACATCCGACCGCCGTAGGCTATCCGCAGCCTTGCGAATTACGCTAGCAGTCTTACAAAATGGCAACTCATCCTAAATAACTATGTTTGACTAACCCAATCTCAGATAACTATATTCGATCAACTCTAATTGAATAACTAATATTCAATAAATTCCAATTCGATTAACTCTATCTAATTAACTCTAACTGATTAACTCCTTTGATTTACTCTACGTTTATTCAGTTTAAATATCGATGTTGAAATCGATTCTTACTTCTCTATACAAGTCCTGACTTATATATTCTATCTATCCAATGATGAACATTTCATTTAATTTATAAAATATTATTTATAAATTATTCTTCTCAATCTATCGGTCAGAATAGATTCTATTTAAAAACTTTGCTTTAAATCCATAACACGTTATACCCATGTGCGAAGCACGGGTCTAAACCTTTCAAATGTAAAATTCTCCTTTTATACAATTCTACTCACTTTTCAAGTATTTCCTTTTATAATCTATTTATTTACAAAATAAATCCCCCTTTTGATAATTCTATTTATTCTATAAAATATTTTCTATTTATAAAATCTATTTATTTTATAAGTAATTCCTTTTATAATATAATTATTCGCCTTTCTATTTGTTTTACAAATATTTCCTCTTTCATTCTATTTAGTTTCAAATAAATATCCCTTTTCAATTCTATTTGTAAATGGTTTACAAATGTTTCTCTTCAATTTTATTTATTTGATTAACAAATAAATATTCCTTTTTAATCTATTTATTTTCTAAATAAATATTTTCTTTTTATAAAATCTTTTAATTTTATAAATATTTCCTTTTCAATATAACATTGAAAATTTTCTTTTTAACGTTCCAGTATTCCTTATGGTATTTAACGTACCATATAACAATGGTCGGTATCATTCAACTATACAAAATCAATAACAGATTTCATATCACATCATATAACATAATATATGCAAAACAGTAAAATAAATGTTGAGGAACCCAGTTGGGTCCCTTCGGCCTGTTTCCTTGCATCCACAGATGTTAAACAATAAAACTAACATCAATTTCATTTTACTATGAAATATTCTGCTAAACAGAATCAATATTTGATTTACGATTTATATCTATATCGTTATCTATATTTTCAATCAACTGACTAGCAATTCAACCAAACAGCCAACACACAGCAAACAACCATCACTTATAGATTCTAAAAATATTTTCTAAAATTATAAACTGAGCAGAATTAGTGAGATTACTCACATTGGAAGTTCATCGTTAAAGAACGATAAACTGTTTGTTTGATTTGAATCAAACAATTTAGTTCGCCATAAATTCAAACGAGCTCAAATCCACTCTTAGTCAGTGCCATGGTGTTGCCCTCGTCCATACGATCCTGTCGGATCTTGTTTCGCTCAATTACTTTCAAAGCCGGCCCATCCTCAATTTCCAAAGCCCAAGACCGAAAATCCTTCTTTCCCCAAATCTCCAGGTCGTGACTCCCTCTTCCACAAACCATTGCCACTCCTTCCTCCACCATTAACTCCATCTCGATCACATTTAAATTCAAATAAAAATCACCATAGATTTTCTCTCAAACTCCTCCTTCTCCTTATATAAGCAACAAGGAGCTCGAACCCCTCTTGGTCATCCCGTCGTCCAGCTCAAAACCTCACCGACAGTAAATCCTCCGACCAAAATCATCCCCGAAATCCACCAAAATCGCACATGAGGTGCGCCTCACTCCCACCAATCCAACTACAACACCTGATTTACACATCAATGTACAAAATTCTCGAATCTCTTAACCCTAGAACCACTGTGCGTTTTTGATCATCAGCAAAAGGGCGTCGCACCCTATAATACCAGTATAGGATTAAAGCTCCTTGGATGCTAAACTCAAATATATACAGCTTTCTCAATTTATAGAATTTTCTTGCAATTGTTTTTTATTTTAGAACTTTGGAAATGTTTATGTTTTAGCAAAAACTGGTGGCGGCTTGTTTAGTTTGACTGGGGAATGAATGAAATTAGGTTTACAAAGGGTAAGGGTATTATATAGGATAGAAATAATATTTTTTTATTCTATTTTATTTTAAGCAATCGCTATTTACATTTGTCCTCTAAAATTCCTGTGATCACATACGACACCCAAAAATCACGAAACTGGACATGCAGCTACCGTTCGACATTGCGGACCCAACGAAACTGGTTTCGTCGAATTCCGACTTCGTTTGCTCACACAACGTATTTTTAACCATCAGAATATCAACTGTTTTTCACATCAAAATCCCATACGACCACATACTGACTCTAAAAATCACGAAAACTGAAATCTAGCAATAATTTAACATTGTGGATCCAACAAAATTAGTTTCGTCAAATTCTGAGGTCATTTGCAAAACTGACTATTTTTAAAGCTTTAAATAACCCATTTAAATATATAAATATATTTAAAAACAATTAAATTTAATATTAATAAATTGATATTATCGTATATATTCACATACACTATCATACGGCTTCAAAATATACCTATCTGGATTTATAACTCGATATTTCAAAATTCCCAGTTATATCGATATTCAATTTATATATAAAATCCCTTTATAATATAATATATATTTAATATTTTCAAAAGAATTCCATTCCGACTTTTCTAAAATTTGATTTGGACATAACTCAAAATCTACACAATGAAATCCCGATTTTTCTTTTCCAGTAGAAAGATATACTTCACCAGCTCCTAACGTTGCTTGTTACACAGAAATCCGATTTAAAATGGACCCTGTACATTCGGTTGAAGTTCAAATCGCCAAATAGCGAACTGCCGCGCCATTTCGAGCTAGATTATAATTATAATATAATTATACGTTCAAACTATCGTTAAAATAATATATTCGTTATTCTAATTCAATTTTAAACTGAATTAAATATCACCGATGATCCAATTCACACCATTTTGTGAATTCCACTATTTCTGACTATTTCAGAAATTAAATATATTATTAAATTATTTATTTTAATTAAATATTCAATATTATTTAATTTTGGTCATTTTAAATAACCAAACCATTATTTAAATAATTAAATAAACTATTTATATACAGTAAAAAATAAGGGTTGTTACATTCTTCCCCCCTTAAAATAATTTCATCCTCGAAATTGCTAAGGTAGAAAACAAACCCTATTGATTGGTACAAATTTATTTGTTTACTTACCAACTTCAATTTAAACTAAAATATTAATTAATTCTTATCAAAGAAAATTTTCTAAAATCCTGAAAATTTTCTAACACCCGAAATTTTCGAAAATTTTCGCCAGCACCTCCTTTGTACCGGTCAATAGTTCAAACCCCAACTCGCCTCTCTAGGCCCTTTCCAATCCAAAAGAAAACCAAACAGCCAAGCGGCTTGCCAAATTGGCCCATAAATCACCAAATCCATAAAAATAAACATGCACCTTTTTGTCGGGCATATCACTAAATCCTTTTATTCTGCTGCCAATTCAGCATATACCAAAGTCATCCCAATCAATCTCTGATCAATTTATCCTCAACACAGCTATTCGCTTAAACAAGCCAATTACCATTTCAAACTCAAGTTTCATTCTCGATTCCAAATTCCTAACTCACCAATCCCATACCATTTCAGATTCTATCTCACAATTCAAAATGATTCCACTTGATATATCATTTTCTAATTAATTTCTAGTTAATTGGTTTCAATTCAATTCATATTTGCTTTGAAAAATCCCTTTAAATTAGTTTTTAATTCATACAATTTTTCTGGAAATTTTTAAATAGTTTTGTTTTTCTAAAATAAATTATTCCCTTTCGGGATTCAAAACAACTTCCTTTTCCCAATATAATTCGAAAACAAAATCTTTGGTAGTAATCTGTCACTTACAACTCGAAATGAACACTGATGATGTGGCCAGTATCATTAGAGTTATTTCCCAGCTATCGAAGTGAGTTCAATACTATATCACTTCAAAACTCAAATTTTTAAATACTTCCATTTTGAAATCTTTTCAAAATATCATTCACGATACTTGTAAACAAATTAAAATCTCCCAGGATTTTAAAATTTTCTCAAACTTAACTCAAATCCACTTACAAACACATCTCCCAGTTTTCAGAATTTTAATTCCAATTCTGATTTAATTAATGTGCTTTTAAATTATACGAACTCAAATTGGTTATTTATATAACCATTTCAATTATAACCAACCAACACATCCAATATATGATAATAATTCCAAGATATATCTTTCTTTTATATCAAAATATAATTTGGGTAAAATTATTTCATTTACCCTTTTTCAAAATATACTGTGTCGGTTCATCGTATTCGAGTGTTTAGAAACTCCTACCGATACAGTGGATCAAATTGATCGACCAGAATTCACAAACAACTCAACCAATAAATCTCCACAATATAAATCATTTTTTTATAAAATCTACAAATACGTTCACTCATATATATACACTCAGACCCAATCTAGGATATTACTAACTCCATCTCTACTGAGTCACGCCACAGAGCCAAGGTAATCACTTAACCTTCAGCTCTGATACCACTGTAACGAACTTTGGATTTTTGACTCCGAAAATCAACATAAAACTACCGTGTTGACTATTCAGACATCGGAAATTCCTGATCATTAATAGAAAGAAGTTAGAGGGTGAGAATAGATAAAATAGAAAATTAGAATATAAGAAGAAGAAAACACCACAAAAACAAAATCAGAGTAACACGAATCTCCCAGCGGAACGAATAAAATATATTATAACATAACTTTGAAATAAAAACAGTATATATATGTATACAATAACATTATAAGAGTACAACACTTACACACAGCGGAACATAACAATAGCTATATAATCCTGAAGCCTCTTGCTTCAAGCTCCTCCAAGTATATCTGTAAAGACCTGAACTACTTGACTGCCTGTACAAATTTGGGCACCCAAGAGTTTAGGGAAAACAAAACAAAATAAACTCTGGGTTAGTCATGGGACTGGTGTGAGTAAACTCAAATCATTTGGCTTTACTTTGCAAATTCCTTTTCAAAAGAAAGGATAATCGTAAGACCGATCCACACATAACCACGAACGGCTTTTACCTTACGATAACCCAAAACAGCTTTGGAAATCAATACTTCTCTGATATTATAATAATGTCTAATCACAAGTAATTAACGATCTAGCAGAACGCTTGCATCTCACGTTCCACATATAAGGTATACGAACAAAACCGCGGGCGCTTATTGGAGATTGGATTCCGACTATGACAAAGTATGGAACCACCTGCCGACAGTGTATCTCTAAAGGCGAATACACTGGGTTCAACAAGAACGTCTTGCAACCCGGCCCACACATGACCGACCACTCATTTCGCTTGAGTGTATCGAATGTATACCACCAACGGTTGGGAGCCACCCACCGTTTCTCGAAAAGGGACAGCATCGAAAATAGATAAAAGAATGAATTGGATTTTTCTCTAAATAGGTGATATACACTCTAATGGGAGCGACCCACTTAGCCATGCTGCCTGCCCGATTTTTTGTCATTTCCCCGTTGATGAGGCTTGAGGTCATAACGTATCATTTAAAACACCTGACCATCATTCACTTTGAATGCCACATCATCATACCCGTCAAATCACAAATTGATTTCCTCAAAAATACCACGGGTATAAAGCTAAGAGAAACGAATTCCTCCGCCACCAAACGTAAGTACGTTTTGAAGAGATCAACTTACGCGATCCGTTAGATATACTCTGTCAGACATTCGTCCATTCACGTTGTCTTGGGACTGGATAAACTGTAGGCACTATTCTATAAACAGGATAGCCCTTGCATAACTCCGTCTTCGATATTTGATCACAACGCTAACGTCCATACAGAGTGGTTTTCAGATAATGAATCTGAACCCGGTCTCTCCGTATTGACGACGGAAAAATGGCCAAAAAACTTCGATAGTCGGTGATTTAACTATCAAAGAAAAACAGGTGTGCACACTACAACAAAACAGTCCTTTTACAACGGGCAAAAACCGTTGTAATATGTATTTCACAACTGGCATATGCCCGTCTTAATATGACCCATCGTAATAGCTCCTAACTATTTGACAACGGGCAATGACTGTTGTAAAAGACCGTTGTAATAACTGGCTCTGTCACGTGCATTGACTCAATGACAATGTTTATTAACCCGTTGTAATAGCTAATAAATTATAAGCGGCTTTGCCCGTTGTAATACAGTATATTACAATGGTTTTTGCCCGTTGTAATAGAAAATTTAAATATAACTGCTGCGATATGCATCCATAATAATAATGAATATTTTAACATGCAATAAATACTGTAATGCAACAATCAAAATCACATAATAACACATACTAAAAGACTGAAGCAAGAATCATATAATTCCAACACATTTCAAAAAGTTCGATAAGTTTATACTCCAAAAGACTAGATAAATTTACATTCCAAAAGGTTATATAAGTTACGTCGACATAGTTCTAACATAAATTACATAACTAGTTTCATAAGTACCAAAACTAGACCAAGAAATGTAATCTTTGTGTCACGCGACGGCAGATCCAACGGCCTGTTGATCTTGAGACTGCATATATTTACTAGCACGGTGTGACTGCAAAAAAAGAAAAAAAGTTACCACATTTTGATGAGGAATTAGCATTACCCAAATAAACCTTTGTAGCATGCATGTCCACTGGTATGGAAATTATCTCTGCAAATACCAATTTTGATGAGGAATTAGCATTATCCACATATCTAAGTTGTTCTAAAAATTAAGGCATAACTATTTATTGATTTGAAGGCAATTTTTAGACCCATAAATCTGAAATGCATTCTGTAATGACCTACATCAAGGCTATGTAACGGATGTGTTTATGTATATAACCAAATGACATAATCGGGGGAGGGTAAGAAACTCGTATATGCTCTGTCTATAATCTTACAGATATCAATAGTAATTCTTACCACATTAGTTTAGTATCAATCAAATTAAGCTGATCAAAGAACCTAAAAGATTTGATGCATCAGCCACTAATTGGTAGTAATAGAAGAGGGAAAATTTGCTAAATAATTTATCCCTTATTGACTAATGTTTCATTTGCAAGAAGTGAAAAGACTAACTTTATTCTTAAATCCCAAGTCCAACCCAAAATTAAACATTAATAGGGATGAGCAACATCTCTATTATTAAGTTAATGATGTACTCCCAAATTCTAAATGCTTTTCTTAACGATCTATCCATTAATATTGTGTTTTCAACTAAATTTTGAATAAGAACAATTCTTAACATTTTATGGGTCTTGTTGATTTCAGATTTATAGAGAGAAAATGCTGCGCTAAAATTTTGTATAACATATGAAACTTTTTATTTGTAAGATTTTGCAATGCTTTTTTACACATGTATAATTATTTAAGACTGGAGGTGCTTTCTTTCCTTTTCTTTTCTTTATATCAATAGTTCGCAAAATAAAATTCACTTATTGCTTTAGACGGATCTGGATGCTTATTATTTGGTCCAATGTTATTTACCCTAAAAAAGTTGCACGCACACGCATACCCATACCAACACTACAGGTAGCAAAAAATTATAAATTAATCATAGGAACATTTGCAGGAACAACATTTGTATGCTGGTTAGGAAATGATGTTTATTGATACAACTAAAAATAAATAAATAAATCCCCTTACCAGAAACCAACGGTAAATTGAACTTCCCTCTTCTCCTCCTCAGTATTTCTTCTCAGCAGTTAGTTTAGTGCCTTCGACGCAACTGCCCAATATACGGAGAGACAACAATCTCGGACTTCCTACAAAAATGAAGGAAAAAGGATTATTATCACTCTGGGACAACAAATCTCGGAGAGACAACATTTGTAATAACACATTTCCTATGTTCTGAGAATGAAAATAATAGTAGAGCTAAATATATTGTTACAAACAAACTGCAAATTCTGCTAAATATGCACCATACCTTAAGTTTGCTTCTGCTAGAGCCAGCACAGCTTGATTGCAATGTCGGATTGATGCAATGTGAATGTTCTTCAGTTTTTTCAGCTTGATTGCAATGTCCTATTGATGCAATGTAAATGTTCTTCATTTATGACAAGACTGACCAAGACGTCCGATTATGCTAACAAGATATGTAAAATCCTCTTGTGTAGAAAAATCAAGAGATATCACTCTGGGACAACTACTAGCCTGGAAAGTGAGAATAAAAACGTTAATAATAATAAAGGCTAACAAAAGAGAAAGAAAATAACATGTGAAAGTTGCTTACTGTTAATTTATTTGTTATGCCTATTCGTTGATTTATTATGACTAAACAAAGTTCATTGCTTTTGAAGCTGATTTTTTATAATTATTTGCCCAAGCAATTTAAGACTTCAAATGCAACATCACGGTATAAACTATTAATAACATTATTTTCTGTGTTTTAAGCATCCAAAGGAAATTATAATTGAAATTATAAATAATTCAAAGCTGTAAAATATTGCTACGCTTAGCAGAGACATACAAAAAACCAAATACATGCAAGCAATTCAATTCCTACAAAATTCCTACAGCAAATAAACCAAACCATGAATCACAAGGCTGATGATCCATCTCATGTTACATTTTCAACGGTACAGAAATATCATGTAGGTAACAATAACATAACCGATATAAAAATCGAGGATAACTCAAAGATATAAAAGTAAATATTAATACTTCTCAGCCAATTGAGAAGTAACAGCTCTAAGCTTAGAATAAACCTTTCGAGCAGGGGACCCCAAAATGAGACTGCAAAGTGCATCCCTAGCAACTTTGATGTTGAGAACTGAACCAAGGATGTGAATCATTGTATCGACAATAACGATTTTGGTTCTAGTTGAGTTCTCGATGGCGAACTTGCTGTGGCATAGCCAAAAAATATATTTGGGAGGGGTATTTTTTTTTTCCATGTCAACCATTTGATCAACATAAATTTTTTCATTTCAGGTAGTCTGCAAAATTATTTTTTGTCAACCATTTGAACTGCATAATTTCTTTTACATGTCAACCTTATTTTCATGACAACTGAAATTGATCTACTCTATCATTTTATTCAACTAAAACAATCAAATGGTATTAACTATCATTTATTTTGACAATTTTATTCAACTCTATCATTGTTAAATTTGATGAGCAATAACTTATCAATGCAATTTAGAAAGACTATACTTTACGAATTTAAAATTTAACAGTTATAAACTGTTTCCTATATTTTATCCAATAGTTTTTTCCCTTAGTTTTCTTTACTCTTGATTTATCAATGTATTTAATAACTTTTTCTTACTTACATCCATTTATGGATGTATAGGCTGTTTAAGATAGTCGACCGAACACTTGCAAAAAAGTTCAACTCTTTATGCATGAATATTATATAAATCATATACTAGCTTTCTTATTGAAGATTTATCAAAGTCCATGTTATATCACATAATTTGAACATCAAAATCCAAGCTCACCTCTTTTTAAACCCCATTTATAAAAAAATAGATTTAACAAATAATTAGGATGAAGAGAGCAACAACAGAGACAACATGCAAAGGAGAATAACTGGATGAAGTTGATATCAATTTATTTTCATTTAGTCATTCAAATATACCATTATTTTCAGTTTCCTAATTTTTACATGGGAAACTACTATAACTGTGACAATGCTTTTCATGTAATTGCTTCATTACATGTTCAATCATAATAGTCTACAATTTATAATAAGAAATCAAAGTTAATCGGTTGTTCAAAATTGGCAGAAAAGAAGGAAATATTGATCCATGCTCCCTCTAATGAAAATAATATGTTAAATAACACGACAAAATGCTTGACGGATGCGACGGTTGATTGTCGAATTTGAGTTAGTGGCCACCCACCTTCATGTACAACAACGTTGTCATTGGTATGAAGTCAAGAACATTGAGTAAAACACTAAATAGCACATTAATAATTCTTTGTATCTTGCAGGTGACTGAAAAGAAATAGGACAAATTATAAATAAAATAGCAATATTGTAAAACGCTAAATAATATATTAATAATTGTAGCGACAGCTTTTAAAATTGGAATTAACTTACTATCAACAACTTTTTCAGATATCACGTATGCTGGCTCTCCAGTTTCTCCATCAGGAGACATAGGAGTTAATTTAGCAACAATATAATACCCAACGGCACCAAGAGGAATACGAAATGCCTATACAAAAACAGCAATTGAGTTCTCCAAACTTCATCAAAAGGTAGATTTTACATAAGACTCCTGGAATTTGATAATAAGACTAGTGCAAATAAGTAGGAAATCACCACATATTAGTTTATTTTGACGAGTTCACAGTTCAATCATTTTGAATTCTTGTGCTCCTACGACAACTGTATATCCAATATATAATCAAGGAAAACTAGTGGCACATGAATACTCAGGTAGACAACCGAACAACAATTACCCAACAACAATGCACACAATAAATCAACTACCCTATTTAGTTAAATTGAGGTCCAATTCTTGAAAAAAATAAATCAATTGTGAGTCGAAACTCACCTTGAAAGGCAGAACAAGATGCAGACGATTAAGGCCCGACTAGGTGGAGGCGAACTCGACAGAAAGGAGGGGAACCGGCGGAAGCGAAGCTCAGGTTGGTGGCTGCAAGCACAGGCCAGCGGCGCGGGGTTGGAACAGGATATGGCGGCGGCTTGAGGGGGTCGGAGCGCTCGCATCGGAGCTTGCGGCGGTGGGTTGCTTGCGATGATAGTCAGTGCGTGGGTGGTTCTAGGTTCGATAGTGAGGCGATGCGGCTCAAGCTATTGGCGTGGCGGAGTCTGGCAGATGCAGACAAAGAAGCGGAGGGAGGATTGCGGAGATGGATGTCGGTCTCGGGTGGCGCGGCTATGAGGAGAGCAGGGTTTGGGCGATGGCATCTTGAAATCAATCGGAGTTCGTTGGTGGCGGGATGAAGCTGGCGAAGCGATTTGGATTGATTTAGGGATTTGATTTTGGGGAAAAGCTATTTGGTTGGAAATGGAAAGTGAAGAGGACGAAGGATGGAGTGATGGATAAAATGAAAGGAGGCGGTGGATTAAAAGTAACCAAACAGGGTAAAGACATGTGGTGCAAAATACAGGAAATTTTTTTACATATGGTAGATGTTTCCTTAGTATTTGAACAAGTGGCTACACGATTAAACAAATATTTTTAAAGTGTAAATATCATTAATTTATACCATATACATACACCAAACCCAAGTTGAATTTTTTTTCCTAAACCAAATTCAAATCTAAAAATTACACAAGTAAATCCCAAACTAAATTTAGAAATCAAAATTTTGATATTTCTCTTAATATATACATATCATATACCATACAAACACCATACACGTATATTTTATATTTCAAATACATATCAAAATGGATTTTCAAAAGCTAAACTCTAGTCTAAAATAAATTACTATCCAAAGTTTAAATTTTTTTAAACAAATTTATAGTTTCTCAAATAATGTATTTCGATAAATTTTGAAATACTACTATCAGTAAGTTTAACAAAACAATTCTAATTTCAAACATTAAAATTTTAAATTCGCTTATACAAATTAATTCAAAACTACTAAAATTCAAATTAAAATCAAATATCATGTATAAACATAAAAAATTTCAATACTAAATCAAATTAACTTGAAAATTTTAAATGTCAAAATTCTGGTTCGTTACAAGGAAAGATTTGTGAATTGCTGAGAGTACGACGAAGAACGACCTTCAAATCTAATCGCGATGATCAGTGAAGCACCGTTCGTCAACCAGATATTTAGTTCCACCGAATCCACAATTTGAAATTAGGGTTAGGGAATAGATGTGCAAGGAATCAAAAGGCGAAATTTTTGTTTGGACGGTTCAACGCCAGAATACACTTGGCACAATCTCCTGCATTTCAGCGCCAGAATACACTTGGGACGGTTAACTGACCGACAAAAATTTGGTTAACCGAACCGAAAATATTCGGTTAAGATGGTCGGTTAACTGATGTTTTAATAACACAATTCAAAATAAAATTAGGTTTTCGGATAACTAAGTTTAATAACTAGACCAAAAACAAAAATTATATTATATTATATCAGTTGAAATTGACTTTAATTTCTCATCATTTCTAAATTAATTAAAAAATAAAAAACAACCTTCAAAATTAAAAATTAGCATAAATTATTAATGTTTATTGTTAATTAGCATAAATTTATATGATCATTGTAAAATTAACATCGGTTAAAATGATTATTTTTCATATAGTGTAGTAATATTATTAATCATAAATTATTAATGTTTATTGTTAATTATAAATTATTGATATTGATTACTGGATATATATTATTTACTAATAACTGGAAAGTAAAATTAAGTTTGTTGGAATATTGATTATATATAATAATTAATAATTAGAGATTATTTATTAATAATCATTAATTATTATAATTTATAAATGATTAATATAATATTATTAATGATTGATTATTAAATATTAATAAATAATATAATATATTAATGATTAGTAATTAGTAATATGATATTATACTTAATAATAAGTAATATATGATTAATGATTAATTATTAAATAATCAAAATTAATTTTATGGAAGTATTGTAATTATTAATTGTCAAAAATTAGCGTCTATTACAACGGATATTTTGTGACCGTTGTAAAATAGACATCTATTACAACGGGCGTTTTGTGATCGTTGTAAAATAGATATTTATTACAACGGCCCTAAAAATGACCGTTGTAATATCATTTATTACAACGGGCATTATATGTCCGTTGTAGAAAGGGTGTTGTACAGGCATCTATTACAACGGTCCAGAAAATGACCGTTGTAACAGCAGTCTATAACAACGGGCAGCAAACGCCCGTTGTAAAATGGACGTTGTAATAGATCTGTTTTGTTGTAGTGGCAAACAACGATATTATTTCCAGATGGGAATTCTATCGACCAATCATCATTCAAAAGTTTATTTCTTTAGATTAAATCATCTTTAATTTACCATTTCCTATTCTTTATATTCGTAAATTCTTATTTTCTAAATTTGGAAAACATACTTTATAAATCATCTGGAAAACATCACCATATTTACTTCCATTTCTTATTTCCTATATTGGGAAATATTTTTTATCCTTATTTGGAAAATGTTTCCAAACTCCTTCATTTGATTTAAACTGATGTTTAAATAAAACATCACTAAGCCAATTCAAACCATTTCACTCATTGGCTCAATTCACTTAACTAATTTTCACTACCGAACTTTACCCATCCCTTAGTTAAAACGAAGCCAATCAAGTTGGGGTATAATTACCTCTCAGACCTTAACTGAACAACATTTCTGACCTCGAAATAGACAAAGTTCATCTTTCAAATCTTTAACAAACTTCCTTACGCAACTCTCGGATTCTATTTACGTATCCACTTCTTAATTGAAAACATTGGTTATAACTATAGCGTTATGAACCCTACTTCTGAAATATCTAACGTAACAACTAACTTTTTATTTCTTACTTTGAATAATTAACCTACTCTAATTTATTTATAAATAAATAAATCTTGATGTAAAAACTGGAAAGTAGATAATACTTTCCCGAATTCGATATAATCAAATTCGACATATAATTCTCTTTCGAGTAATCTTTATTTTGATTAACGCTCCTTCGAATAACTAATATTTGATTTAACTCCCTTTAAATAACTTTCATTCGATTTAACTCACTTCGAATAACTTTTATTCGATGACACTTCTCGAATAACTTTTATTCGATTACTCTTCTCGAATAACTATATTCGATAACTCTACTTCGAATAAGCGATATTCGATTAATTCCTTTCGACTAACTCTATTCAATTTACTAATACTCGACTAATTCGAACTTGATTAACTCCATTTGAATAACTCTAATTCGATTTAACTCCAATCGATTTACTCTAATTGATTAACCATAACTGGTCAACTCTAACTGATTAACTCTAACTGGTTAACTCTAACTGATTAGCTCTAACTGATTAACTCTGATCGATTAACTCTAACTCGACTAACTCGACTTATTTAACTCAACTTGACTAACTCGACTTAATTACTCCTATCGACTAACTAATATTCGATTTAACTCCATTCGCTTGGCTCTAGATCGTAGCGATCACAATGGTTAGACCTGATTCCCTCAGGAAACATCCGACCGCCGTAGACTATCCGCAGCTCTGCGAATTACGCTAGCAGTCGTACGAAATGGCAAATCATCCTAAATAACTATGTTTGACTAACCCTATCTCAGATAACTATATTCGATCAACTCTAATTGAATAACTAATATTCAATAAATTCTAATTCGATTAACCCTATCTAATTAACTCTAACTGATTAACTCCTTTGATTTACTCTACGTTTATTCAGTTTAAATATCGATGTTGAAATCGATTCTTACTTCTCTATATAAGTCCTGACATATATATTCTATCTATCCAATGATAAACATTTCATTTAATTTATAAAATATTATTTATAAATTATTCTTCTCAATCTATCGGAAAGAATAGATTCTATTTAAAAACTTTGCTTTAAATCCATAACACATTATACCCGTGTGCGAAGCACGGGTCTAAACCTTTCAAATGTAAAATTCTCCTTTTATACAATTCTAGTCACTTTTCAAGTATTTCCTTTTATAATCTATTTATTTACAAAATAAATCCCCTTTTTGATAATTCTATTTATTCTATAAAATATTTTCTATTTATAAAATCTATTTATTTTATAAGTAATTCCTTTTATAATCTAACTATTCCCTTTTCTATTTGTTTTACAAATATTTCCTCTTTCTATTCTGTTTAGTTTCAGATAAATATCACTTTTCTATTCTATTTGTAAATGATTTACAAAAATTTCTCTTCAATTTTATTTATTTGATTAACAAATAAATATTCCTTTTTAATCTATTTATTTTCTAAATAAATATTTTCTTTTTATAAAATCTTTTAATTTTATAAATATTTCTTTTTCAATATAACATTGAAATTATTTTTTTAACGTTCCAGTATTCCTTATGGTATTTAACGTACCATATAACAATGATCGGTATCATTCAACCATACAAAATCAACAACATATTTCACATCACATCATATAACATAATACAAGTGCGAACCCGTGCTTCGCACACGGACTATACTATATTACTATAATAAATTGTAATTGAATGTTCGCTTTCCATTAGAAACGTTATTACGGCGAAATTTACTTGCAAGATTTATTTAGTTCATTTTTTTGCTGAAGTTCAGAATTGTAGACAAAATTGTTTTCTTTCAAACCATTTGTATTCAAAATATTGCAAAATAATTGATTAAAGATACCATTTAATTAGGTGCAAGGCCTGCAATAAACATGCCACGTATGTCAACTATAGTATATATTGTGGCACTTCCCGTGTTCTGGAAAACTGTGACATTGTAATTGTCTAAGATTTTATAGCAATGATTTGACTTATTAGCAAACAATAATAATGAACAGAAGCTGAAATATGTACATTCAACTCATATTTATCACATTAAACAAAAGTATACTTAACATTACAGAGTCAAGTACATCATCATCGTACTTTAGCATTTTTACAGCATGTCATGTCCACCGGCCAAACATGTAATCCAAATTCATGAAAACAAAATATTCACCACTATTCATATTTATTCAGCATCAGACTCCCAAATAGAATAGCAGCAGTATATTTTATTGCTCTTCCTTCCTCTACCATTTCTTCATTAGTACCTAGCAACTGCAGCAATTAATACTTCCAATGTCAATTGCCCATTCAGTCAAATGACTTATCTTCTCAACCACCTGCCTACAATAAAGCTGGATGCACATAAACTGCTTTAGTTAGTCGCTTTATTAATTCGTTAGCAAGCCAATCGGTCTACCTTCAGCTCAGTTTACTACTGACTGTCAACCTTCACCTCTACCTAACTTCTTCAGCTCAATTACAATAACTACATCTATATGATTTAGTAGTAAGGAATTTTTGCAGCCATAGTAAATATATACTATGTACCATTATAGTATAGTGAAAAGCCCAAAAAAAGAAACTTCTTCATGGCTTTTCATTTACCTAAAACTGCACAAAAGCTATTGCCTCTAAATAAATAGGCTTTTGTTGCCAACATAGTTAAAAAAAACAAATATCTAGTAAGCATGAAATTGAATTTTCTCATGGTTAGTTATACCTGAAACACATATTATAACATATGATTTTGTAGTATTTTCTTTTATTTACATCATTGGTTTTTTTTTTTCTCAATTGTTAACTAATGAAACTGAGTTTAGTATATTTAAGACTAAAACTTGCTCTTTTTATTGAGTTTCTTTTGCAAGATTTGAAGTTGGATGGTTTTTTAATTAAATTGGAGTTTAGATTTAGTTTCACTACGTTCACTATTGGAACAGAAATCAAACGACTGAAAGTCTCGGTATTTTGGTCGAAACATCAAACCTTGTTTTAACTTCATCAAGTTCTTATCCATTGTTGAGCCACTTATTAACAGGTGGGGCAACATGTGTGTGCGCATGCACACGCGTATTTGTGTGTTTTGTGAATCTTGTATATTATAAACCACCAAAATATAGTAAGAAAGCATCGAAATCAAAAATGAAAATGTTTTATTCTCAATAGGAAAATGATGAGGAAGGAAATAAATAGGAGTAGAACATTCAGCGAATCTTCTAATGGTTTACTCCTTTTAAATAGCATACCTAGCAAAGATTTGCAATGATCTGACTCTATATTCTTTCCCTCAGCATAAGTAGCATACATATATTTTTCTAATTTAATTAATTGCTATGGTTAAGTACTTGTGCAATGAATATGAAATGCTTTTAAAATTTTAACTTATATTATGGACTGGTTACCTGGTGACATATGGATAAACATGTAGGTCAGTGAAAACGGCTCCTTCTAGTAGTTCTCTTATTCTATGAAGGAAAAAGGCTAACAAATTCATTACATAATAATGCTGTCAATTACATTAGCACTGAAACACATTAGATTGCATAAGCGATGAAATAACACCATATTTCAGTAACCTAACTGTCAAGAACTGTAGTAACTATAGTAGCTGCATATTTTGGGCAATCCTTCTTGAATATATGAATGAGATCCATATCTATCAAATCAAGAAACGTATCATCCCCCCCCCCCCCCCCCCAATGTGAACGTAGTAGCGATTTCATTGTAGCCAAACGTGGCAACCCTGTTGCTTAAAGTTGAATGGCCGATGAGGCTGGAAGCATTACGCCATCAAAACTAAACGTAATAAATCTTTAACAGCCAAATCTACAATTACAGCTCAATAATCATCGTGCTTCGATTTAAGAAGATAATAGCGCGCTTGAGCCATACCAAAAATGCGACTAACATAGTAGTTAAGGCGCTAAGGCACAAAAAGACGCAAACAATAAGCCTGGGACTTTTTTGAGCCTTAGGCTTTTTTGAGTGCCTTTTATATGAGTTTGATGTGCTATTTTACTAATTACAAATTAATTTTTAAACCATATTTTATAATTCATTCAATTATTTACATATTTTATTAATAAAATTTAAATTTTAAACCATATTTTATAATTTGTTGAACAATTAAAATTCTTATTTAACTATTTATAAACAAAATTTTGAATTTAGCCAAAAAAGCGTCTCAAACTGCAAAAAGACACACTCAAACTGCAAAAGGCGCAAGCCTTGGGCTTTTTTGCACCTAAGCGCGAGCCTTGATAACTATGGTGACTAATAGTTAGATTTACTTAACCACGCCAATATCTACCAAGCGTAACAAAATTAAATAAAACAATATAATAAAGCTTATACAATATTCCAAATAAGAATGAATATCAATTGCCTAATATAAATGGCATTTAGGAGTGATGTTATCATGCCTCATCAAGATTCTATATGAAAGTAAAAGCATATGTGATTTAGTTAACACTTTCTAATTTGGTTCAAGCTTATCATACATCCTCTGACGCATTAACATATGATTTTATTTGTCAATATTTGAGTGATTAAAATGCAAATGGGGTAACTAAAATGTAGCATGAGTTCATATTATTAGCTCAAACGTTTAGATTCACTAAGGTAACTTAATATTGAGGAATAAGGGAAAAAAAATCATAAAAGTGCTCATCTTGCTGAATTGAAAATATGCAAACTACGATGATATGACAGAAAAAGAAAAATCTGTGTATGTTCATTTTTATTTAAATCACTACCCATACAAATTTGTGTTTCTAATATAACACATGTATTTACAATTAAAGGTTTTTTGTATCCGAATTGCATCAGAATGTACACACTATAACATCAAATTATTGCAGTATTGATTCTTGATTATAGGAAAATGTTGCAAAAAAAGAAAACATTATAAGACTTAACAACTTACCAAAAAGGAAGCCAAATATTGGAAAGCAGAAGTATTTAAAAAAATCATAATGAATTATAAGTTCTTACCAGGGCCGGAGTAAATTTAAGCTAGTTGGGAGCAGCTGCCTCCACAAAATATTGTTTATTTGATAGTTTTTTGCATCTTATTAATGAAAATATGCTTGATTATGCATTATTTAATCATCATTATACACAACATTCTGCCCCCTCTCAAATATTGATCCATCTGAAATAGATAGCTAGTTCACCCTTGGTTGTCACTACAACATATTTTGAAGAAGGCCAAGTAAAGTATTAATATCCACACTAACATTGATGCGTAACTAAAAAACAGATCTGTGTGTAACTAAAGCAATATATTGTATGATGCCTTTAAGCATAAGTTAATTCTTGTACAAACACGTCATATTCAAGACATCTCATCATTTCTATATTAACTTCTTGATAAATAGCAACTAAAGATAGTTCAAACATCCTTACTCTTTTAGATATGATAAGAACTCTCATAATTTTATCTATATGTTTTTATCAAACAACAAATATTTATAAAAGAGTAAGCACCGCTTAATGTAAATGTAGCAAAAGCGGTTGAGGATAAAAAAGCTGAAAGATGGCATTTCCATTCAAGCTGAAAAACGAAAGGCAATAATGATTGATTAAGTACCTTTGAGAATTATGTTGGACAAATTAATAGAAGCTGAACTAAGTCCATGATTTGTAATAATCAATCCCATTGGTGAATTAAAATTAAAATTGAAATCAAAATTAATAGTGGACAAAATTACAATGACATTCATAGAAGAATAACCTGGCAAGCAACAAATTTGCTTGGGAAGATCATGTTCTTTTAATGGTAGATGGCAAATTTCTTTTGGCATCATGGCAATAGGAATTCAACAAAACTTAACCATATTGATAAAACATTTACCTATGATCAATGAAAGAATTCTCCTACAATTAATGACCAATAAATTCAAGTCTAAGTATTTTGTAATATAGCAAAATCACTCTTCCACACATTTTAAATTTTCAAAATTTTAACGATTTTCCCTTATGTGTTAATGGGTTGATACCTCATCATTTTATACATATGGAACTTGGTTCAGTTGCACACTTACCAGTTTATGTTGCAAACAAATTGTGCTTACATAGTACCTCATTATTATTCACTGTCAAGAGTTGACTCATAAATATACCTAAAAACCCCAAACAGGAAAATCACAGGTTCTATGATATCTAAGTACTTAAAGAAACCAGAATATCAAGTACTTCCAAATGACGTATTTTTTTGTGGTTGTATAATTAAGCTAAGAACTTTGAGGAAAGCTAAAAAAGAAATTTTAGATTTTCTAATCTCTAAATATGCAATAGACATTGATTATGTATATCTAGTAAAGTAATTTAACGAAAAGAAATGAAGTTAAACCATGTGATTGAAAGCTAAAAGATTCATTAAAGAGTATATATTCAATTTAATTAAGAAATCTTTAAAGTTAAAGTGAATAAAAAATGGAAAACAACTCAGAACAAAACTTAGGATTTGTACCTCAAAAGGAATGAAATGTTCAGTCAGGCTTGGCACTTCACTACTCAATCTTAGGATCAAAACTCAGTGCCAACTGTAAGCAGGAAAATAATCTTGATAATAACCTAATCATTCTCATTTCGCTGCAGGAGAAAGCAGATAAGTTAGTTACTAAAAAAGTACAAAAATAGAAACATCTTTATAGTGGACAAACCAAAATCCAATCGTAAACAAAAGTGATCAAACTGTAAACATGAACATATATAGTTCGAAAAGCATCACAGAAAGAACTATTAACATAGAGAGGAGAGAATTTTTGTGACTAAGTGGTGTTGATAATTTTTCAATGGAAGACATCCTATGAAATAGTTAATGATGCATGATTCCTACCTTTTAGAATTTAAAATGCATGTGATCTGGTTTTAGAAATATCTGACTAATCATTAATCCATGGCACGTGCTCAATTTTTTTTTTTTTTTTTTTTTTTTTTTTTTTTTTTGAACTTTTAAACTTTCCATTCCCCTAACATGTCATCCTCACGATTACAAATATCTTAAGCTCATTTGTTTATGCAAAAAATTATGCACTGTGTCATAATAAGCAGGTTATGGATTTTAGGTGAAGTGCTTGAGAGATAAGGTTTAAAGTAAATGACACCAGACAATCATAAGTAAAAAAGCATAAAAGTGCTCAAATCTAGTAATCAGTTTTCATGTTGCTTCCTTTTCCAAGTCACTGTTATTCTTTACTTAGTTTCATGTATTTATGGGACATCTTTCATTGTTGTTTACATGTAAGCTTGACATCTTTCAATTTAGGAAAATGATAAATTGAAAGACTAGACAAAATTGAACTTGCTTTTCATACTAAAAATAATAGGTAAGTGTAAAAAATACGAAAAGAGGAAAAGAAAGCTGCAAATCTAAATGGCTGACGTGTTGTGTGTGTGTGTGTGTGTGTGTGTGTGTTTCTGAAGAAGATAATATAAAAACGGCTGATGTTTAATAAGAACTTAATGTCAGGATTGGAAAAGGCATGGTTTCATAGAGGTATGAATGTTTTCTATTTCATTGTATTTACTGGGGACATATAAGGCTTTGACTTATTAAAAAGAGTATCCCTTTTTGAATATACAGCTAGCTAACATTTTTATGGATATCATTAAATATCACATTGAATGCGTTAAATATCATTACGTATCATCACAATGTTTAAATATCCATAATGTATGCCAAGAATCAAAATGCTTTAAATATCATTAAGTAGATCTCCCATGTACCTCTTTGGAATGAAAAAACTTCTAGAAGCCTTAAACATGAGAAACAACATTAACAACGTTTGGACATCTACACCAGAACATATAAGATAATGCACTGTATTCACATAAAATAAATGGAATGTTTAATTCCTAATTCTTTGTGGGATAGTAGGAAAATTTCATAAAATACACCAAAAAAAAGGCTAAAAGATAGAGGAAATTTTTCTTGAAAGATGACATACATGGGTGTCCGTATACTGTGTATACTATATGTAGAGAAGTATTAGGCTGAATATCGGTTAAGTGTAACAAATTAAGTTGGGAGGTTATCTGTTTCTTAACCAATAAATTCAAGTCTAAGTATTTTGTACTATAGAAAAATCACTCTACAATGCATTTTATAATTTCAAATTTTAAATGATTTTTTCCTTCTGTGTTAATGGGTTGATGCCTCATCATTTCATACATATGGAACTTAATTCAGTTGCACACTTATCATTTTATGTTGCAAACAAATTATGCTTACGCAGTAACTCATTATTATTCACTGTTAAGAGTTAACTCATAAATATACCTAAAAATCTAAATAAAGCAACTTTTATATTTTCTGGAATTACTTTAGTATGGAAAATAATTGAATTACGGAAAAAAAAATCATATCAATCGTATTATCGTATAGCCATAGGTTCAATGATATTTAAGTACTTAAAAAACCAGAATATTAAGCACTTTCAAATGACATGCTTTTTTGTGGTTGTATAATTAATCTAAGAACTTCGAGAAAAGCAAAAAAAGAAATTTCATATTGTCTAATCACTAAATATGCAATAGACATTGATTATGTATATGTAGTAAAGTAATTTAACAAAAAGAAATGAATTCAGCACGTGTAATTGAAAGGCAAAAGATTCATTAAAAAGTATATATTCAATTTAATTAAGAAACCTTTAAAGTTAAAATGAATAACAAAAATGGAAAACAGCTCATGAAACGAAAATTAGAATTTTTACCTCAAAATGAATGAAATGTTTGGTCAGGTGAGGCACTTCACTACTCAATCTTATGATCAAAACTCAGTGTCAGTGTTGTCAATAGCGAATAGCGCAAGGCCTGCGCTATTTTGCGCTACAGCGCGCGTATGTGTTTTTTTTTTTTTTTTTGCTTACAGAAAAGAAGATCTTTAAAAAAAAACACACAGGAAAAAGGCACAAAAGGAAAAAACTGTATGTTTAAAATCTCCAAAAAGGAAAAAAAAACGAAAATGCATGTTCAAAAAAGAAAAAGCAAAATAGCGCGCTATTCATGGCTGCGCTATGATAAAATAGCGCGCTATAGGGCGCTATTTTTGCGCTACACGGGACCCCTGCGCTATAAGAACCAAAATAACGCAACCTGTGCGCTATGCGCTATTTTGCGCTATAGCGCTCGCTATGACAACTATGCTCAGTGTCAACTGTAAGTAGGAAAACAATTCACATTTCCTTGCAGGAGAAATCAGATAAGTTAAGTCAGTTACTAAAAAAGTACAAAAATAGAAAGATCTTTATAGTGCACAAATCAAAATCCAGTTATAAACAAAAGTTATCAAACTGTAAACATGAACATATATAGTTTGAAAAGCATCACAGAAAGAACCATAACATAGGGAGTAGAGAAACTTTTTGACTAAGTGGTGCTGATTATTTTTCAATGGAGCATCCAAAACAAAGCTTCAATGGAAGTCGTCCTAGGAATTAGTTAATGATGCATGATTCCTACATTTTAGAATTTAAAATGCGGGTGATCTGGTTTTAGAAATATCTAACTAATCATTAGTCCATGCCATGTGCTCGATCATTTTTTTTTCTTTTAACATTCCATTTCCCTAACATGTCATCTTCATAATTACACAGATCTTCAGCTCATTTGTTTATGCAAAAAAATTACGCATTGTGTCATAATAAGCAGGTTATGGATTTTAGGTGAAGTGCTTGAGAAATAAGGTTTAAAGTAAATGATACCAGATGATTATAAGTAAAAAAGCATAAAAGTACTCAAATATAGTAATCAGTTTTTATGTTGCTTCCTTTATCAAGTTACTGTTGTTCTTTACTTAGATTCATGTATTCATGGGACATCTTTCACTGTTATTTATATGTACAATTTAGGAAAATGATAAAATGAAAGATTAGACAAAATTGAACTTGCTTTTCTTATTGAAAAATAATAGGTAAGTGCAATAAAATATGAAAAGAGGAAAAGAAATTGCAAATGTAAATGGCTGATATTTAATAATAACTTAATGTCAGGATTGGAAAAGGCATGGTTTCTTAGAGTTATAAATGTTTTATATTTCATTGTAATTACCGCCGACATATATAGTGTTGACTTATTAAAAAGAGAATCCCACTTTGAATATACAGCTAGCTAAAAAATTTATGGATATCATTAAATATCATTATTATACAATGTTTTAAAATTTAAATGTCCATACACGTATGCTAAGAATCAAAATGCTTTAATTATCATTAAGTATATCTCCCATGTACCTCGTTGGAATGAGAAAGCTTCGAGAAACCTTAAATGTGACAAACAGCATTTAGACACCTATACAAAAACATATAAAATCAGGAATGGAATGTTTATTTTCCTAATTCTTTGTGGGATAGTAGGAAAAATTCATTAAAAAAAGGGTTAAAAAAAGGGTTAAAAAAAGAGGAAATTTTTCTTGAAACATGACATACATGGGTGTCCGTATATTGTGTATACATAAAGAGGTATTAGGCTGAATATCAGCTAAGAGTAACATACTAAGTTGGGAGGTTACTCTATTTTTTAAAGTTGTCCAAATGAAAGCATCATCATGCGCCAATTGCAGGAATAAAGTGGAAATTAATTATCATTCTCAATTTAATTTTCTCTCAACAATACACACCGCTCACGTCCTCAAAATATAGAAATCCTTGAAACACACACATTGCATGGTGGACATGTTGAGTTAAATCTATTTAAGCTGAGAAGTACCATTTAGTTGATTTTTTGAATATATAATAAATGACACTATCCACTTGGATTTGCTTAAATATTCAATGTTAAAATCTAATTTTAAATATTTATATAATAAGTTGTTCCTAAATGCATGGGTTCATGGTCATTTTTCCAGTCATTGAAACAAACATTTACAATTCGCACAATCATAGGGGAAAATTTCTTAAACATATGGTTTAAATTTACATTTGATTAAAAAGTGTCATATAGCTGCAATTCAAAAAATGACTATATATTGGAATATAATAAAGAAGAAAAAGGAAAAGAAGAAGAAACGGTTTCACACAGAGAATATCATTAGTAATGCTTTAACATTGATTTCCTTTTGTCTTTAATCATAGCCTAAATACTGAATTTGACGATCTTAATGTGAAGACATATAATTCTACTATAGAAGAATGTTGTTTGAATGACATGCTTTTTACTATAAAAATACAATTTTTATCAAATATAATAGTAAAAACAGTATTAGTAGGCAAAAATGGAAAGACTGAAAAGAGTCAGAACATGCATACAGACTTCACATATCAGTCTCATCATCATTCGATCATCCATAAGATTTGGAGCTTTAAACTACGATCAAACCCCATCATGGAAACAGTTGTTGTCAAATAAAGCAGTAATTCTTTTTTTCAAACTTGAAACTGCAACAACAAAGAATGAATGGTGAAAAATCATTTAACGTGGTAAGTTTGCACTGTCAGGATTGAAAATTCACATTGATGGTCTCCATAAAACAAAATAATTAGAATTTTCGAAGCAGAGAGCAAAAGACAATAGTTATACATTAGAACCTATATACATCACCTTAGCTGTAGATGTTTCTCATTCAATATGACATCAAGATTTGTAGCTTTTCTCGGTACTTGAAACAGTGCTATTAGTTTAAAAAAAAGGAAAAATAAACACACTGAGAGGTCAACCTAATATTCAAATATTCTGAATCTCCATATAAAATGTCCGCTTTGATATCCAAGAAAACAATTTTATTAAAAATGAGAGTTTGGTAATAATTTTAATCAATGGATATGTCCAAACCAACACCTACTTGTGCACATGTATACACACACGATCGTTAAGTAGGAAAGCAATCATTTTTTGTTGACTTATGTTTGATTCAAAAGGATGGGATATTTGTGCCTCTTGTCATTTGTAAATGCATAATGCATTGATTAAACATATTAAATGCACAAACCATTGGCCAATCAAATTAAATCTGCAATGACAATTCATATAAGGATGATAATCAAATCAATAAATTAATTTTCCACCATTTTAATCTAGTTGTAAAGTTTGGATGAAAAGTTTAGTCAAGCAAACCAACGGTAGCACAAGATGATGCTAAACAAAGCCACCACAATCTCTCAAACTTCTAATAAGATTTCCACTTTCTACCCTAAACCAAACTATTTCTTCGGAGAATAAACCGTATATCTTGTCACTTCGACGATGAAGTTAGCGAATCAACATAAAATGCAGGTTACTGGAAAGGGAATCCTATTTTCTGATTCTCCACCGAAACAAAACAATATTAGCGCTAATTGTATATTCCACTAACCATTAGAATATTGAAAGACATAATACTTGCTTGTCCAACAGTCCAAAAAACTTACTAAGATGATTACGTTAACAAAAACGGTCAATATACCACTCCAAATTTATCCATGGGAAACTAAAAACTGATATTAAAATCAGCAGGAACCCTTACTCTTATACTGTGTGTCATCTCTGACATTAGCACATATGTATAACTACCTTTTATGAACGTAGTGACAATTCAAAATAGCATGATCAATAAATATTATAAATAAAATGCACAACAATTTGAGTTAGATAACTGATGTTCGACTAACAAAGAGAGGGATTAATATTTATTGACTTAATTAACGGTGATAGCTATGGCCATCTATTCCATAGATCAATTATGCATACCCAAGTATGTAGCACTATTCAGTTTAAACAAACCATTAAGTATTTGTGTCCCACTTTGTGGATATTAGTAGATGTCGATATTCACAGAATGAATGACCATAAATCTATACTACTGTGAATATCTCATATGCCCGATATTTTTCATACTTTCCTCAACAAAAATCTTTTTTAAAAAATGAAATTAAATCATGCATATGCATAAACAGGAGAGGGAATTACCTAAATGTGCCATCAAAAGAATTATTCTAGGACACCATAGTAAATAAGCCAGTCAATAAATTTAGCCAACAAACTAAATGGTACAGGAGTTCAAATGATCAATTATCTCACAGTAACAGAAAATCCAACAAAAAGCGGTCTCAGAGTAACATCATATTATTTGAATTCCACAGCAGAAACATACTGAATAAAAGTAGAACTGAATGAGGGGTATTTCTCTAACTACCAATTGTCGTTTAAAAGTGCATCATGAAAGCAGCAAATAAACACAAAAATTTATTGTTTTTGTTTTTTATTTATTTCTTGTATTCAAGTCTAGCAACTCAATGATGATTACGGGTGAAAAGAAAATCAAGAACATTAGTTTTAATCCATCATAATTTTCATTACGTGGACCTTCGCAGCAAAATAGATTCATGTTAGTAACTAATCGGGAAAAAAAATAGTTAGTGGGAAAAAAAATAGTTGGTGGAAAAAAATAATAACTGGAGCATGTGGAAATAAAATAGAAAGATCACCTGTAAGCGATGACCTTTCGATGCCTTTGGGGAAAATCGATGGGCGTTTGGGAAACAGCTATAGCCCTAAGTCACCGTTGATAGGGTGGGAAAAAAATAGCACAACAGTGGAGCGAGGGTTTGTCCGAAGAACACTCGATCGCCTTCGATCTAGGGCTAGGTTGCAGATGGCAAGTAGATGGAAGAAAGTAATGGAGGAAACCTCAAGGAAAAGAGGGATGATTTGGATTATTACGAAAGGAGGGTAGACACGTGATTGCTCAGGGACAATGATTTTTTCGCATTCTATTAATTGGGGGAGACGGTTGAGCTTTAGATTGCGAGAATTCCTCAAAGCGTTTGGATGTAAACTAAGTAATTAGAATATAGTATAGATATGCAAAACAGTAAAATAATGTTGAGAAATCCAGTTGGGTCCCTCCGACCTGTTTCACTGCATCCACAGATGTTAAACAATAAAATTAACATCAATTTCTTTACTATGAAATATTCTGCTAAACAGAATCAATATTTGATTTACGATTTATATCTATATCGTTATCTATATTTTCAATCAACTGACTAGCAGTTCAACCAAACAGCCAACACACAACAAACAACCATCATTTATATATTCTAAAAATATTTTGTAAAAACATAAACTGAGCAGAGTTAGTGAGATTATTCACATTGGCAGTTCATCATTAAAGAACGATAAACTATTAGTTTGATTTGAATCAAACAATTTAGTTCGCCATAAATTCAAACGAGCTCAAATCCACTCCCAGTCAGTGCCATAGTGTTGCCCTCATACATACGATCCTGTCGGATCTTGTTTCGCTCAATTACTTTCAAAGCCAGCCCATCCTCAATTTCCAAAGCCCAAGACCGAAAATCCTTCTTTCCCCAAACCTCCAGGTCGCGACTCCCTCTTCCACAAACCATTGCCGCTCCTTCCTCCACCAATAACTCCATCTCCATCACATTTAAATTCAAATAAAAATCACCATAGATTTTCTCTCAAGCTCCTCCTTCTCCTTATATAAGCAACAAGGAGCACGAACCCCTCTTGGTCATCCCGTCGTCCAGCTCAAAACCTCGCCGATAGTAAACCCTCCGACCAAAATCATCCCCGAAATCCACCAAAATCGCACACGAGGTGCGCCTCACTCCCACCAATCTAACTACAACACCTGATTTACACATCAGCGTACAAAATTCTCGAATCCCTTAACCCTAGAACCACTGTTCGTTTTTTATCATCAGCAAAAGGGCGTCGCACCCTATAATACCAGTATATGATTAAAGCTCCTTGGACGCTGAACTCAAATATACAGCTCTCTCGATTTATAGAATTTTCTTGCATTTGTTTTTGATTTTAGAACTTTGGAAATGTTTATGTTTTAGCAAAAACTAGTGGCGGCTTGTTTAGTTTGACTGGGGAATGAATGAAATTAGGTTTACAACGGGTAAGGGTATTACATAGGATAGAAATAATATATTTTTATTCGATTATTGATGTTTACATTTGTCCTCTAAAATTCCTGTGATCACATACGGTACCCAAAAATCATGAAACTGGACATGCAGCTACCGTTCGACATTGCGGACCCAAGAAACTGGTTTCGTCGAATTCCGACTTCGTTTGCTCACACAGCGTATTTTTAACCGTTAAAATATCGACTGTTTTTCAAATTAAAATCCCATACGATCACACACTAACTCTAAAAATCATGAAAACTGAAATCTAGCAATAATTTAATATTGTGAATCCAACAAAATTAGTTCCGTCAAATTCTGAGGTCGTTTGCAAAACTGGCTATTTTTAAAGCTCTAAATAACCCATTTAAATATATAAATATATTTAAAAACAATTAAATTTAATATTAATAAATTGATATTATCGTATATATTCACATACACTATCATACGGTTTCAAAATATACCTATCTGGATTTATAACTCAATATTTCAAAATTTCCAGTTATATCGATATTCGATTTATATATAAAATCCCTTTATAATATAATATATATATTTAAAATTTTCAAAAGAATTCCATTGCGACTTTTCTAAAATTTGATTTGGACATAACTCAAAATCTACACAATGAAATCCCGAATTTTCTTTTCCACTAGAAAGATATACTTCACCAGCTCCTAACATTTCTTGTTACACAGAAATCCGATTTAAAATGGACCCTGTACATTCGATTAAAGTTCAAATCGCCAAATATCGAACTGCCGCGCCATTTCGAGCTCGATTATAATTCTAATATAATTATACATTCAAACTGTCGTTAAAATAATATATTCGTTATTCTAATTCAATTTTAAACTGAATTAAATATCACCGATGATCCAATTCACACTATTTTGTGAATTCCACTATTTCTGACTATTTCAGAAATTAAATATATTATTATATTATTTATTTTAATTAAATATTCAAAATTATTTAATTCTAGTCATTTTAAATAACCAAACCATTATTTAAATAATTAAATAAACTATTTATATACTGTAAAAAATAAGGGTCGTTACACCTATGCAGGTGCATAAATCGACCCATCCCCACTTTGGGTTAACCCAAGGGTCGACCCCTACTACATTTTTTTTTCTTTTTTTAAAAAATTCTGACTTATTCATCTAACTTCTTTCTTTAATAACTTCTTCACACTAACTTTATCACTGACAAGTTATATAGAAAATGGACTAGAAAATTTCTATGGGTACAATGGAAAGTGTTCTGCAGCCAAATTCAGATATCTATAAAAATTCTCTTTTTCACTTCTTTCTATTTTTACCATTAATCCATTTCTAGTAAATTCATAACTCGTTTCCCTTTATTAGTATTATTTACCTTCCAATAAATTACATTGATATCTGACTTAATTCCTTTATTAATCTGCGCATTACTCTTTCAAATTCAAATATCTATGCTAATATTTATGAATTATTTCTTTTATTTAATTTTAATGTTTTGGTTATAACATGGTCTTTTAATTCCCACATTTACTCTTTTATAGCGTTACTGTAAATGTTTTCTATTAATTCTATTTATTACCTTATAACGTTATATTTTCATAGCATTCACTTTAAATATTCAAACCTATTAGTTAATTGTTCTCAAATTTTGGGTTATTTTATTCTGCCCTCCTTGAAGTATTTTGTCTCCGAAATCTGTAAGGATAGAAGAATAAATATTAATTATAACAAAAAACTACATCCATTTACTCAATCATCAACTGCTGCATCCATTGTCCTTAAGTTTTCTAATACAATTTATGTTATTATGCAATATTGTAGTAATACGTCCCTAAGTAATGCAAAAAATTTGGCGGTCCACTGATTCAGTCAATCTCCTTTATGCAAAAAATGCCTGTGTCATGCATGCATGTATAAAAATATCCTAATGATAACAGATGGTTCCATACGCATGCTACAATCAACATCCATATGCAACAATCATATGATAACATTCACTTACTATAATCATCATGGAAATAAAGTAAATATGTGCACACACCATATGCAATATGTTTGTGTCCTAATTAGTCGATCTCTAGTAATGCAAAGTGTGTGTTATGCGTCCATTGCATCCACTAGAAAACACTTGCATACATCATACTTAACATGTTCTAGTAACACGTTTGCAATCAATCCTATCATTTATTGGAAAAATCCTAAGATATATCATTTTCAAGGATATATAGAAAAAAGATTCTAATCAAAGGAAAAGACCATGACGGAATATCTAAAGAATGTTCGTCAAAAGAACGTGGGTAAGAAGCTGGGACTCTCCTAAGACACCCAAGTTATTATATCTGGAAGTTCTCTCCATGGGATGGAAGATCTTATGGCTTAATTTATTAATGTCTCATCAGGTGATGGCTTACTAGTGACTCGTACTTTTTCTCCAAACTACCAACCTAAATGGTTTCTCTTATAACTGCTTAGTCATTCTAACTAAATGCACTGGAGAACTTTACTATCCTATTCATCCTAAATACTTTAGAAGAAATCATTCAAGTAAGTTAATTCACTTATCTCCAAAGTTTTCCATTTGCTTCCTTTTTCTCTTTACCCTTTTTTGAATCTACTCTAAACTAGTTTAATATGGCTAAGTCGTTGTTACAACTTGGTTTTGAAAATTCCCTATTCCACTCTACCTTTCGAGTAGAGTTACTTTTACCATATCCATACTCCAATTTCAAGTCTTTACATTTATAGTCTTGTATTATTCTACTTGTTCCATTTATGTTATCCAACCCTATAAGGACGTACTTCCTTTTAAACTTGATTTTTACCCTTTCAAACCTTATTTGAAAAATCCCAGTGAGAAAACTTGTTATTCATAGAGTTACAAAACAATTTATTTTTGAAATATGTATAGCTATTTTATGAAAATTTTAAAATTACTAATTTCATACCAAAGCATACTAGCTTCTAAAGAAACTTTTATTACTAAGGTCACATAAATAGATATGTGGGGTTAGATTCAAAGTGAATCTACAAATTTCCTTTTTTTTTCCCAAAATATTCTTCTTCAAAATTATTTTGTTGGAAAACAATTATTCATCCTCTCATTAATCCATTTGAAATCTTTATATTCTTTCATATAAACTTTTAATCATTTATCTACTAGCCAAACCTATTGCTTATTCAATTTGGTGGTCATATAAAGATTAATTCTATTGAACTGATTCTTGTAATTAGGTATCAACTTATCGCAAGTTAATTTTCTTTAAGTGGAATTTCTAAAATTCTCATCTCATGCCCAAATGGTAAAACCTTGATGAACAGCAAATCCTCAATCATTGAACATAACTAATGGTGAAATTCATCTTTATATCCTATCAAAATTTCAAGGTATACTTCCAATTTGAATCTTTTAAGATTCTAATTGCTATTCATAGGAATAGTCTTGGTTCTTCTTTGTTCTTAGAGATCCTACCACAACAAACTACTAGCTATTTCCATAGAAGCTACACATATTCCCAATGCTTCTATCCTAATAATTCTTGTACCAAAAGCAAAGAATTTAGCATGAACAACATTCTTACTTTCACCTAGAGCATAAGAAAAAACAAAAATCATCAGACACTCAAACCCGATTTATCTTTATTGTCTTAAGTTCCAATTTCTTGTAGTGGACAACAAACCAACAATCTATGGTCATTGAAATTCCAAGCCTTTCTCATAATAGGTGATTTCCTTGTGACCTAACTAAATAACTGATAGTAGTTATTCTAAGGTAACTACTCTCATAAGTCTTCTTACTAATGCTACTAAGTAAAACTGATAGTAAACTATTTATCAAAACACTTTTACAATAGTTTCTAAATTTGTGCCCTCAAAAGCTAAACTCTCACTGTGAGCTATATCAAGTAAATCGATATCTTGGAAAAAATTCAATAACTTTTCTATAATAATCCACTAATACAAGAAAATTTCTCTCCTTCCAAAAGTGATCCTTTTATATCTTGGTATTGGTTCCATATGCTTATAAGGTATCAAAATACTTTATGAACTGCCAAATTTATTCCTTTCTATCCTTTGATTAGGCCAACATGTCATCTACACAGACCCTTGCCAACTTACTCTGAAACCTCACCAAATACCCCACCACACAAGTCAATAATTGTTTTAAGCGCAAGCTAGTCCAAAAGGTATGGAGAGTACTCTTAAAATCCACTAGATATTCTTCAAACAGCACTATCCCTAATCCTTTTCACTTCTCAAAACAGGTGGAAATCACTAGTAAAGAAATTTAGCTAAAGTAAAGCAAGCTGCCTTTAAATAATCAAAAAGACTATCTACATGAGACGAAGCATAATGGTTATTCTAAGACAGTTTATTTACGTTTACCACAAAGCCAAAGGAACCACCCGTCTTTGTAGCAAAGACAAGTGATGTCTCTCATCCAAAAATGCTTACTATTACCAGTGTAACACCCGGCATTTTATTGATTTAATAATTAAATAATGCATATATATATATATGCACAGACATAAATGTATATATGAAGAATAAAATAAAGAGTAATGCAAATAAAAATGTAATGCATGCATTAAAAGAAAGAAATGATTGGTTGCATGCAGTGTAATTATGTTACATGCACTGATTTACAAATAATATACATTAATAATAAAGGAGAAATAAAAGAAAAAGATTCATGCAATGAAATATTGTAACAAATGTGAAAAAGAGGAATAAGAAGCGAACAATAAATGTCATTGTTCTAAGCCTTGTAAACAATAGCCTTAGTAGTTCAGTTGGTTAGAACATGTGACTTGCATATAAGATGTACAGAGTTCAATCCTCGACAGCGCCATATTTTTGTCTTAGGGGAACCGCTAAAATAACACATGTTCTAAAGAGAAAATACATATAAACACACATATAAAGAAAAATATACGTATAAGGAAGTAAAGAAAATATATGTATATATATGAGAATATATATGTATATATGTGCAGAAATATATATATACAAGAGAAAAATTCGAAACAAGGCTACAATCACAAAAGTATGGTAAGAATTAAATAATGGTACAACACCGTTTGAATTTTGAAAAAGAAATAAAAGTTGTGCGTATATATATACGCATAAAATAGTCATTAGAAGATTTGTATACGCATAAGAAGATTACATGTGAATATAACAAATAAATAAATTCCGAAATTCAAACATTTGAAAATCAAATTTATGCATGAAAACAACTTGTGGGACACATGGGGAGTCGACACCACTGTAGGGGGGTCGATACCAGGGTCGACATCCCTGTAGGGGGGTCGACACTGGGGTCGGCACCCCCCAGATCTGGGGATATTCATTAGCGTATCTGGACTATTTTCTTAACTAGGTTCAATGCTGACTCAGCGCTGCGTGTACGATAAGATCCTGAACACCTATAAATAGGCTAGCAGAGCCTAGCCTAAATCTCACATTCTATGAGACAACGTCTAAGCTCTGCCTTTCTTCCTCCTCCCCAAATCTCTTCAGAAAAATAAGATAATTAGTTTAGGAAAATTCTGAATCAAGATCTGAAGGAAAAGAATGAAAATTAATAAGAAGGTGTTCAAAATCAAATGCGAAGTAAGGTAAATTCTTAGATCTGGTCTATTCAATTTTCTTCCTCATTCTTCCCTTTTTCTTCTAGTAAGAATTGTGATCCATGGTTGTTAGGGTCTAAATCCAATTAGGGATAACCATGGAATGCTAGATCTGGACCAGGTTCAGGAACTGGAAAGCAATTTAGGTGAGTGGATTTAAGTTATATCATTTTTGATAATGATATATTATCGTTTAACATTCCCCAATATTGTAACGAACTGGGATTTTCGACCCAGAAAATCAACATAAAATCCATGTTAATTATTCAGGTATCGAACATTCCAGATCATTAATAGAAAGAAGTTAGAGGATGAGAATAGATAAGATAGAAAATTAGAATAGAAGAAGAAGAACACAATCAGAGTAAACACGAATCTCACAGCGGAACGAATAAAATATAATACATAACATAACTTTGCAATAAAACATTGTATATATATAGAATACATTATCAGAGTACAACACTTACACACAGCGGAAATAACAATAGCTATATAGTCCTGAAGCCTCCTGCTTCAAGCTCCTCCAAGCATATCTGTAAAGACCTGAACTCCTTGACTGCCCGTATAAATTTGGGCATCCAAGAGTTTAGGGAAAACAAACAAAATAAACTCTGGGTCAGTCATGGGACTGGTGTGAGTAAACTCAAATCATCGGTTTAACTTTTCAAAATTCTTTTCAAAAGAAAAGATAATCGTAAGACCGATCCACACATAAACACAGATGGTTTTTATCTTACGATAACCTAAAACAGTTTTGGAAATCACTACTTCTCTGATATTATAATAATGTCTAATCACAAGTAATTAACAATCTAGCAGAGCGCTTGCATATCACGTTCCACATATATAGTATACAAATCAAAATCGCGGGTGCGTATTTGAGAGTGGATTCCAACTATGACAAGGTATGGGATCACCTGCCGATAGTGTATCTCTAGAGGCAAACACACTGGGTTCAATAAGAACGTCTTGCAACCCGTCCCACACATGACCAATCACTCATTTCGCTTGAGCGTATCGAATGTATATCAACAACGGTTGGGAGCTACCCACCGTCTTCCCGATAAGGGACAACATCGATAACAGATAAAAGAATGAAATGGACTTCCTCTAGATATGTGATATACACCCAAATGGGAGCGACCCACTTAGCCATGCTGCGTGCCTGATTTTTGTCATATCCCGGTTGATGAGGCTTGAGGTCGTTACGTATCTTTTGAAACACTTGACCACCATTCACTTTGAATGCCACATCATCATACTTGTCAAATCACAAATTGATTTCCTCAAAAACACCACGGGTATAAGGCTAAGAGAAACGAATTCCTCCGCCACCAAACGTAAGTACGTTTGAAGAGATCAACTTACGCGATCCGTTAGATTTACTCTGTCGGACATTCGTCCATTCACGTTTGTCCTGGGGCAGGACAAACCGAAAACACTATTCTGTAAACATGATAGCCCTTGCATAACTCCATCTTCAATATTTGATCGCAACACTAACGTCCATACAGAGTGGTTTTCAGAAAATGAATTTAATCTCGGTCTCTCCGTATCGACGACGGAAAAATGGTCAAAAACTTCGATAGTCGGTGATTTAACTATCAAAGACAAACAGGTGTGCAACCAACGATATTATTTCCAGATGGAAATTCTAGTGACCAATCATCATTCAAAGTTTTATTTCTTTTAATTAAATTATCATTAATTTATCCATTTTCCCTTTCTATACATTCATAAATTCTTAATTTCTAAATTTGGGCAAAACATACTTTATAAATCATTTGGACCATATCACCATATTTACTTCTATTTCTTTTTTCCTATATTGGAAAACATTTCTGATCCTTATTTGGAAAACGTTTCCAAACTCCTTCATTTGATTTAAACCGATGTTTAAATAAAACATCACTAAGCCAATTCAAAACCATTTCACTCATTAACTAAATTCACTTAATCAACCTTCACTATCGAACTTTAACCATTTCTTTGTTAAAAACGAAGTCAATCAAGTTGGGGTATAACTACCTCTCAGACCTTAACTGAACAACACTTCTAACTTCGAAATAGACAAAGTTCACCTTTCATATCTTTACACTTCCTTACGTAACTCTCGGATTCTATTTATGAATCACCTTTCTTTACCAAAATTATTTGATTATAGCCATAGTGATATAATCCCATACTTTCGAAATATAATAACTTAAATGTAACTTTTCTTTATAAATTTGGATAATTAACAAACAACTAATTTATTAACAAATAAGTAAAAACTTGATTTGAACGGAAAATAAATATCACTTTCCTTAATTCGATATAATCGAATTCCAATGTATAATTCACTCTCGAATAATCACTATTCGAGAACTCCCTTTTAAATAAACTATATTTGATAACTCTTTCTTCGAATAACTATATTCGATAATCTCCCTTCGAATGATTTACATTCAATTAATCTCCTTTCGAATAAACTATATTCGATTAATTCCCTTAATTCTATTCGAATAAACTATTTCAAATAACTCCTTTGGATTTACTCATTTGGATTAAGTCGGTTTGGTTAACTCATCTTGACTAACTCAACTCAACTAACTTAACTTGATTAACTTACTTGATTAACTCAACTTATTTAATTCCTATCGAATAACTAATATTCGATTAACTTATATTCGAATAACTATGTCTATTTTAACTCTATTTCGAATGGCTAATCTTCAATGTAACTCCATTCGCTTAACTCTAGATCGCAGCGATCACAATGGTTACGCCTAATTCCCTCAGGAAACATCCGACCGCCGTAGGCTATCTGCAACCCTGCGAATTACGCTAGCAGTCGTACGAAATGGCAACTCATCCTAAATAACTATGTTTGACTAACTCTACCTCAAATAATTATATTGATCAACTCTAATTGAATAACTAATATTCAATAAATTCTAATTCGATTAACTCTATCTAATTAACTCTAACTGATTAACTCCTTTGGTTCACTCTACGCTTATTCAGTTTAAATATCGATGTTGAAATCGATTATTACTTCTCTATATAAGTTCTGACTTATATATTCTATTTATCCAATGATAAACATTCCATTTAATTTTTAAAATATTATTTATGAATTATTCTTCTCAATCTATTGGTCAGAATAGATTCTATTAAAAATCTTTTCTTTAAATCCATAACATGTTATACCCGTATGCGAAGCACGGGTCTAAACCTATCAAATGTAAAATTCTCCTTTTTGATAATTCTATTTATTCTATAAAATATTGTCTATTTATAAAATCTATTTATTTTATAAGTAATTTCTTTTATAATCTAACTATTCCCTTTTCTATTTGTTTTACAAATATTCCCTCTTTCTATCCTATTTATTTCAAATATTTTTTTTTTCAATTCAGTTTGTAAATGGTTTACAAATATTTCTTTTCAATTCTATTTATTTGATTAACAAATAAATATCCCATTTAAATCTATTTATTTCCGAAATAAATGGTTTTCTTTTGATAAAATCTTTTGATTTTATAAATATTTCTTTTTCAACATAACATTGAAAATTTCCTTTTTAACATTCCAGTATCCCTTATGGTATTTAACATACCATATAACGATGATCGATATCATCCAACCATACAAAATCAACAATGGATTTCATATCACATCATATAACACAATATATGAAAAACAGTACAATAAATATTGAGGAACCCAGTTGGGTTCCTCCGACCTGTTTCCCTGCATCCACAGATGTTAAACAAAAAATTAACATCAATTTCATTTCACTATGAAATATTCTGCTAAACAGAATCAATATTTGATTAACGATTTATATCTATATCGTTATCTATATTTCAATCAACTGACTAGCAGTTCAACCAAACAGCCAACACAAAGCAAACAACCATTATTTATAAATTCTAAAAATATTTTATAAAAATATAAATTGAGCAGAGTTGGTGAGATTTACTCACCTTGATCAGTTTATCGTTAAATAACGATATATGTTCATTGATTTGATTCAAGCGTTTAATTCCATCATAAATCCAAACGAGCTTCAATTCACTCCCGGTCAGTTCCATGGTGTAGCCACCGTCCATACGATCCCAACGCAATTTATGGTTCGTGATTCTGATTTCATATGAATAAGTTATTGACATTCGAAGTTTATACACTTTTAAATTAAATAGAATTTGGATTATTATCCTAATGGGCCTTACCCTTTTGTCAAGCCCATTTCCTTCTTTACCCACCACACCAAATTATACGTTGTCTTCTCCCTCTCCTCCACATAACCGAACCCAACTCCAGGACCTCAACCATTAACGCAACATCCTTCAACGCTAACTCCACCATTTCCTACTGAAATCAAAATCAGACTATACCATCTTGCCTCTCTTCCCGAACTCCTTCTCTTCCACCCACTTTCCATCAACTCGCACTCCTAAGAGAAAAACCGATGTCGACTGATTTCCTGGTCTGTACAGTGATTCCAGCGACTAACTTTAGAACGGCATCCCCCAAAAACATCCACCCAGGTGAGAAACTACACGTTGAAACCAAAAACAACCTTTAAATTCTGATCGATCCTCCCCACACCACAAAATCCCAAACCCTAACTTTGCTCGATAACCCGCAAGCCAGAAAAATCCCATCGAGTTCAACGTAAAGCATGTAGGATCGAAGAGCAACACTTCAGGAACTCAAAGAAATTCATCCCATGATTTATAGAATTTTCTTTTGATTTTTTTAAGGTCACGATTTAGGTTTGAAGAGGATTTCTGGTGGCGGCTGGTGAAATGCTCCATCATGAATAGTCAGAAGGGTTTGGAGATGTAAAGGATATTTATAGGATGGTTATATAATTTTTTATTCGATATGTTTATTTAATTTTAAGCAATTGCTGTTTGTATTCATCCTCTAAAATTCCTGTGATCATATACGATACCCAAAAATCATGAAAATTGGCATGCAGCTACAGTTTGACATTACGGTCCCAATGAAACTGATTTCGTCGAATTCCGACTCTGTTTGCTCACACAGCTTAACCATCAGAATATCGACTATTTTCACATTAAAATCTCGTATGACCACACACTGACTCTAAAAATCACGAAAACTGAAATTTAGCAATAATTTAATATTGCGGATCCAACAAAATTAGTTTCGTCGAATTCTGAGGTCGTTTGAAAAACTAGCTATTTTTAAAGCTCTAAATAACCCATTTAAATATATAAATATATTTGAAAACAATTAAATTTAATATTTAAAAATAAATATTATTGCAGATATTCGAAGTGGAATACCATACAGCTCCACTGGGATTTATAACTCAATATTTCAAATCCAGTGTTACATCGATATTCGATTTAAATTTAAAAATCCATTTTAAAATAAAATAAATCAATATAAATTATAAAGGAATTCCATAGCGACTTTTCTAAAATTTGATTTGGACGTAACTAAAAATCTACACGATGAAATCCTGATTTTTCTCTTCCACTGGAAAAATATACTTCACTAGCTCTTAGCGTTTCTTGTTTCACAGAAATCCGATTTAAAACAAACCCTGTATATTCGGTTGAAGTTCAAATCGCCAAATAACGAACTGCCGCACCATTTCAAGCTCGATTTTAATTATAATATATCTATATTTTCAAACTGTCATTCGAATAACATATTCGTTGTTCTAATTCAAATTCTAAAATGAATTATATACCACCGTTGATCCAATTCACATTATTTTGTGAATTCCACTATTTCTGACTATTTCAGAAATTAAATATATTATTATATTATTTATTTTAATTAAATATTCAATACTATTTAATTCTTCTCATTTTAGATAACCAAACCATTATTTAAATAATTAAATAAATTAATTATATCGCTGAAAAAATGCGGGTCGTTACATTCTTCCCCCCTTAAAATAATTTCATCCTCGAAATTGCTAAGGTAGAAGACAGACCCTATTAACTGGTTTAAAAACTATTCGTTCACTTTTAACTTCAGTTTCAATTGAACAAATTTATTTCAATTAAAATATTAATTAATTCTTATCAACGATAATTTTCTAAAATCCTGAAAATTTTCTAACACCCGAAATTTTCGAAATATTTCGCCAGCACCTCCTTTGTACCGGTCAATAGTTCAAACCCCAACTCTCCTCTTTAGGCCTTCTCCAATCCAAAAGAAAATCAAATAGCCAAGCGGCTTGATGATTCGGCACATAAAACCTCATATGGAAACTTAAACATGTACCTTTTGTCGGGCATACCATTACATCCTTTTATTCTGCTGCCAATTCAGCATATACCAAAGTCATCCCAATCAATCTCTGATCAATTCGTCCTCAACACAGCTATTCGCTTAAAAAAGCCAATTACCATTTCAAACTCAAGTTTCATTCTTGATTCCAAATTCCTAACTCACCAATCCCATACCATTTCAGATTATATCTCACAATTCAAAATGATTCCACTTAATATATCATTTTCTAATTAATTTCTAGTTAATTGGTTTCAATTCATATTTGCTTTGAAAAATCTCTTTAAATTAGTTTTTAATTCATACAATTTTCCTGGGAATTTTTAAACAGTTTTGTTTTTCAAAAATAAAGTATTCCTTTTCGGGATTCAAAACAACTTCCTTTTCCCAAAATAATTCGAAAACAAAATCGTTGGTAGTAATCCGTCACTTACAACTCAAAAATGAACACTGATGATGTGGCCAACACCATCAGAATTATTTCCCAGCTATCGAAGTGAGTTTAGTACTATATCACTTTCAAAACCATATCTAAACACCACCATTTTGAAATATATTTCAAATAACCTTCCAAAGTTTGTAAAACAAATTTTAAAATTTCCCAGAATCTTAAAATTTTCTTACACTTTACACGAATCCACTTACAACCACTTCTCCCAGTTTTCAGAATTTTAATTCCAATTCTAATTTAATTCAGATTTAATTAATCTGCTTTTAAATTATACGAACTCAAATTCATTATTTATATAACCATTTCAATTATAATCAACCAACACATCCAACATACTATAATCATTCGAATATAAATATTTTCTTTATATCGAAATATACTTTGGGTAAAATTATCTCATTTACCCCCTTCTAAACATACTGTGTCCGTTTATCGTACTTGAGTGTTTAGAAACTCTTATCGATACAGTGAATCAAACTGATCGACCAAAATTCACAAACTACTTAACTAATAAATCTCCGCAATATAAAACAATTTTTATAAAATCTACAAATACGTTCACTCGTATATATACACTCAAACTCAATCTAGGGTGTTACTAACCCCATCTCTACTGAGTCACGCCACAGAGCCAAGGTAATCACTTAACCTTCAGCTCTGATACCACTATAATGAACTGGGATTTTCGACCCAGAAAATCAACATAAAATCCATGTTAATTATTCAGGTATCGAACATTCTAGATCATTAATAGAAAGAAGTTAGAGGATGAGAATGGATAAGATAGAAAATTAGAATAGAAGAATAAGAAGAACACAATCAGAGTAAACACGAATCTCACAGCGGAACGAATAAAATATAATACATAACATAACTTTGCAATAAAATAGTGTATATATATAGAATACATTATCAGAGTACAACACTTACACACAACGGAAATAATAATAGCTATATAGTCCTGAAGCCTCCTGCTTCAAGCTCCTCCAAGCATATCTGTAAAGACCTGAACTCCTTGACTGCCCGTATAAATTTGGGCACCCAAGAGTTTAGGGAAAACAAATAAAATAAACTCTGGGTCAGTCTTGGGACCGGTGTGAGCAAACTCAAATCATTGGTTTAACTTTTCAAAATCCTTTTCAAAAGAAAAGATAATCGTAAGACCGATCCACACATAAACATGGATGGTTTTTATCTTACGATAACCCAAAACAGTTTTGGAAATCACTACTTCACTGATATTATAATATTGTCTAATCACAGGTAATTAACAATCTAGCAGAGCGCTTGCATCTCATGTTCCACATATATAGTATACAAATCAAAATCGCGGGTGCTTTTTTGAGATTGGATTCCAACTATGACAAGGTATGGGACCACCTGCCGATAGTGTATCTCTAGAGACAAATACACTGGGTTCGACAAGAACGTCTTGCGACCCGTCCCACACATGACCGACCACTCATTTCGCTTGAGTGTATCGAATGTATATCACCAACAGTTGGGAGCTATCTACCGTCTTCCCGAAAAGGGACAGCATCGATAACAGATAAAAGAATGAAATGGACTTCCTCTAGATATGTGATATACACCCTAATGGGAGCGCCCCACTTAGCCATGCTGCGTGCCCGATTTTTGTCATTTCCCGGTTGATGAGGCTTGAGGTCGTTACGTATCTTTTGAAACACTTGACCACCATTCACTTTGAATGCCACATCGTCATACCCGTCAAATCACAAATTGATTTCCTCAAAAATACCACGGGTATAAGGCTAAGAGAAACGAATTCCTCAGCCACCAAACGTAAGTACATTGGAAGAGATCAACTTACGCGATCTGTTAGATATACTCTGTCAGACATTCGTCCATTCACGTTTGTCCTGGGGCTGGACAAACCGAAAACACTATTCTATAAACAGGATAGCCCTTGCATAACTCCGACTTCAATATTTGATCGCAACACTAACGTCCTTACAGAGTGGTTTTCAGATATTGAATCTGATCCCGGTCTCTCCGTATAGACGATGGAAAAATGGTCAAAAACTTCGATAGTCGGTGATTTAACTATCAAAGAAAAATAGGTGTGCATCCAACGATATTATTTCCAGAAGGAAATTCTATCAACCAATCATCATTCAAAGGTTTATTTCTTTTAATTAAATTATCATTAATTTATCCATTTTCCCTTTCTGTACATTCATAAATTCTTAATTTCTAAATTTGGGCAAAATATACTTTATAAATCATTTGGACCACATCACCATATTTACTTCTATTTCTTATTTCCTTTATTGGAAAACATTTCTGATCCTTATTTGGAAAACGTTTCCAAACTCCTTCATTTGATTTAAACCGATGTTTAAATAAAACATCACTAAGCCAATTCAAAACCATTTGACTCATTAACTAAATTCACTTAATCAACCTTCACTATCGAACTTTAACCATTTCTTTGTTAAAAACGAAGTCAATCAAGTTGGGGTATAACTACCTCTCAGACCTTATCTGAATAACACTTCTAACTTCGAAATAGACAAAGTTCACCTTTCAAATCTTTACACTTACTTATGTAACTCTCAGATTCTATTTATGAATCCCCTTTCTTTACCAAAATTGTTTGATTATAGCCATAGTGATATAATCCCATACTTTTGAAATATAATAACTTAAAAGTAACTTTTCTTTATAAATTTGGATAATTAACAAACAACTAATTTAATAACAAATAAGTAAAAACTTGATTTGAACGGAAAATAAAAATCACTTTCCTTAATTCGATATAACCGAATTCCAATGTATAATTCACTCTCGAATAGTCACTATTCGATAACTCCCTTTTAAATAAACTATATTTGATAACTCTTTCTTCGAATAACTATATTCGATAATCTCCCATCGAATGATTTACATTCAATTAATCTCCTTTCGAATAAACTATACTCGATTAAATCCCTTAATTCTATTCGAATAAACCATTTCAAATAACTCCTTTGGATTAACTCGGTTTGGTTAACTCATCTTGACTAACTCAACTCGACTAACTTAACTTGATTAACTTACTTGATTAACTCAACTTATTTAATTCCTATCGAATAACTAATATTCGATTAACTTATTTTCGAATAACTATGTCTATTTTAACTCTATTTCGAATGACTAATCTTCGATGTAACTCCATTCGCTTGACTCTAGATCGCAGCGATCACAATGGTTATGCCTGATTCCCTCAGGAAACATCCGACCGCCGTAGGCTATCTGCAGCCCTGCGAATTACGCTAGTAGTCGTACGAAATGGCAACTCATCCTAAATAACTATGTTTGACTAACTCTACCTCAAATAATTATATTGATCAACTCTAATTGAATAACTAATATTCAATAAATTCTAATTCGATTAACTCTATCTAATTAACTCTAACTGATTAACTCCTTTGGTTCACTCTATGTTTATTCAGTTTAAATATCGATGTTGAAATCGATTCTTACTTCTCTATATAAGTCCTGACTTATATATTCTATTTATCCAATGATAAACATTCCGTTTAATTTATAAAATATTATTTATAAATTATTCTTCTCAGTCTATTGGTCAGAATAGATTCTATTAAAAATCTTTTCTTTAAATCCATAACACGTTATACCCGTGTGCGAAGCACGGGTCTAAACCTTTCAAATGTAAAATTCTCTTTTTTGATAATTCTATTTATTCTATAAAATATTTTCTATTTATAAAATCTATTTATTTTATAAGTAATTTCTTTTATAATCTAACTATTCCCTTTTCTATTTGTTTTACAAATATTCCCTCTTTCTATCCTATTTATTTCAAATAATTTATTTTTCAATTCAGTTTGTAAATGATTTACAAATATTTCTTTTCAATTCTATTTATTTTATTAATAAATAAATATCCCATTTAAATCTATTTATTTCCTAAATAAATGGTTTTCTTTTGATAAAATCTTTTGATTTTATAAATATTTCTTTTTCAATATAACATTGAAATTTTCCTTTTTAACATTCCAGTATCCCTTATGGTATTTAACATACCATATAACAATGATCGGTATCATCCAACCATACAAAATCAACAACGGATTTCATATCACATCATATAACACAATATATGAAAAACAGTACAATAAATGTTGAGGAACCCAGTTGGGTTCCTCCGACCTGTTTCCCTGCATCCACATATGTTAAACAATAAAATTAACATCAATTTCATTTCACTATGAAATATTCTGCTAAACATAATCAATATTTGATTAACGATTTATATCTATATCGTTATCTATATTTCAATCAACTGACTAGCAGTTCAACCAAACAGCCAACATAGGTAAACAACCATTATTTATAAATTCTAAAAATATTTTATGAAAATATAAATTGAGCAGAGTTGGTGAGATTTACTCACCTTGATCGGTTTATCATTAAATAACAATATACGTTCATTGATTTGATTCAAGCGTTTAATTCCATCATAAATCCAAACGAGCTTCAATTCACTCCCGGTTGGTTCCATGGTGTAGCCACCATCCATACGATCCTAACGCAATTTACGGTTCGTGATTCTGATTTCATATGAATAAGTTATTGACATTCGAAGTTTATACACTTTTAAATTAAATAGAATTTGGATTATTATCCTAATGGGCCTTACCCTTTTGTCAAGCCCATTTCCTTATTTACCCACCACACCAAATTATACGGTGTCTTCTCCCTCTCCTCCACATAATTGAACCCAACTCCAGGACCTCAACCATTAACGCGACATCCTTCTACGCTAACTCCACCATTTCCTGCCGAAATCAAAATCAGACTATACCATCTTGCCCCTCTTCCCCAACTCCTCTTCCACCCACTTTCCATCAACTCGCACGGCCAAGAGAAAAACTGATGTCGACTGATTTCCTGGTCTGTATAGTGATTCCAGCGACTAACTTTAGAACGGCATCCCCCAAAAACATCCACCCAGGTGCGAAACTACATGCTGAAACCAAAAAATACATTTAAATTCTGATCGATCCTCCCCACACCACAAAATCCCAAACCCTAACTATCCTCAATAACCCGCGAGCCAGAAAAATCCCATCGAGTTCAACGTAAAGCATGTAGGATCGAAGAGCAACACTTCAGGAACTCAAAGAAATTCATCCCATGAGTTGTAGCATTTTCTTTTGATTTCTTTTGATTTTTTTTAAGGTCACGATTTTGGTTTGAAGAGGGTTTCTGGTGGCGGCTGGTGAAATGCTACATCGTGAATAGTCAGAAGGGTTTGGAGATGTAAAGGATATTTATAGGATGGTTATATAATTTTTTATTCGATATGTTTATTTAATTTTAAGCAATTGTTGTTTGCATTCGTCCTCTAAAATTCCTGTGATCATATACGATACCCAAAAATCATGAAAATTGGCATGCAGCTACAGTTCGACATTACGGTCCCAACGAAACTGGTTTCATCGAATTCCGACTCTGTTTGCTCACACAGCATATTTTTAACCGTTAGAATATCGACTATTTTCACATTAAAATCTCGTACGACCACACACTGACTCTAAAAATTACGAAAACTAAAATCTAGCAATAATTTAATATTGCGGATCCAACAAATTTAGTTTCGTCGAATTCTGAGGTCGTTTGAAAAACTAGCTATTTTTAAAGCTCTAAATAACCCATTTAAATATATAAATATATTTGAAAACAATTAAATTTAATATTTAAAAATAAATATTATCATAGATATTCGCAGTGGAATACCATACAGCTCCACTGGGATTTATAACTCAATATTTCAAATCTAGTGTTACATCGATATTTGATTTAAATTTAAAAATCCATTTTAAACTAAAATAAATCGATATAAATTATAAAGGAATTCCATAGCGACTTTTCTAAAATTTGATTTGGATATAACTAAAAATCTACACGACGAAATCCCGATTTTTCTCTTCCACTGGAAAAATATACTTCACCGGCTCCTAGCGTTTCTTGTTTCACAGAAATCCGATTTAAAACGAACCATGTATATTCAGTTGGAGTTCAAATCGCCAAATAGTGAACTACCGCGCCATTTCGAGCTCGATTTTAATTATAATATATTTATACGTTCAAACTGTCGTTCAAATAATATATTCGTTATTCTAATTCAAATTCTAAACTGAATTAAATCCCACCGTTGATCCAATTCACATTATTTTGTGAATTCCATTATTTCTGACTATTTCAGAAATTAAATATATTATTATATTATTTATTTTAATTAAATATTCAATACTGTTTAATTCTGCTCATTTTAAATAACCAAACCATTATTTAAATAAGTAAATAAATTAATTATATCGCTGAAAAAATGTGGGTCGTTACAATTATTATGCAATGTGAATTTGCTAGAATAATTAAAAGTGTTAAAATACTATTATGACATGCTGATATATTAATATGAATATGTTGGAAAATTCATATGTTGAAAAATAAACTTGTTAAGATATGTGTAGCGACTACTGTTGTTCGAATTACATGTTAACTTGTGACATTCATATACCTGAACCCTTATTTGTAGGAATTGGAATAGTTACATGATTAAATGGTTTCATGTTGGAATAGAATTAAATACATGTTAAAAAGAACATGCAACATAAAATGGGCTTAATATGTTGACATGTAAAACATAGACTACAGTAAAGAATTTGAAAGAATGGACATGCCCAAATCATATAGAAAAATTACTTTACAGTAAATTAGAAAAATGTAAAGCTCCTAGACATGAGGTTAAATTCAGCTAGTGGTAGAAGTCTGCCCAGAACCGCCTGGCAAATCCAGCGTCCGTAAGTTGTTAATTTAATGTGAGAGGTTTAATGCGTAAATAAAAGATGTAACAGTGCTAAGACATGAGGTAAAACCAACTTGTGGAAGAAGTCTACCCAGAACCATCCGGCAAATCCAGCATCCACAAGTGGTAGGCTTAATGTGAGAGGTCTAGTACATAAGAATATATATATATATATATATATGGATAGAATTAAATGGCACTAATTGTGATTAATGGTAATGAATATGTAAATGAATGAAAGATAATTACAACAGTAAAAAAAATTGAATGAACGGGGAATGATAATAACCTATTATAATTAATTACATTAATGAGAATGTTATATAACAGGTAGACTTGTCCTAGGGACAAGTGGAGATTATAACTTAGATTATAATAAACAATAAGGAAATTGGAATAACTAATGTAATAAGATAAATTGTACTTAATTGTAAATTAAGTTATCTATGAGAACGAGAATCTGAAATATGCTGGACAACATAAGTTATATTTATGAAAAGGGAACTTATTAGTAAACCTTAGTTAAGAGAACTAAGTTAATAAGTAAACAACGATAAGTTATAGTGACAATATAAGATGGAATTATGATTAAATAAGAAAGAATGAGGCAAACTTATGAAATGAAATAAGTTATATTTAATCATAAATAATGACTGACATGTTAAACAGAAAACATGTGAATTGTTATATACTTAATTACGTATTAAGTAGAACATATTATGGTAACTATGAAATCAAATAAGAATATAAAGGGATTGTGGATTACATACCTTGGATCACAATCTAGAGAATAACATGTTATGGCTTATTAATAGGCTTAAATGGGTTAAGTTATAAGACCGAAATTAATAAGCAAGAGGAACTTGGTAACTTGAATAAGAAGTCAATGTGAATGGGAATAACCAAGTTAAATGAAAACCTGATGAGGTAAAGCAAGCGCATAAAAGAATGTTTAGACATAGGGTCTAATAACATATTAAAGTGTGGCGCTTGGACCAGTCCGCACGATTGAGGGTGAATAACCCAATAGGGAAGATTATCGTGGTGTCATGAGACACGAGGGGAGCGCACATTCGTTTGATTATTCTATCAGTTCTGAAGGAATGGAAAGGGAAGCACGCATCTTCCTGAGATACGTAACGTGCTCCTGGTAGTATTCTGTGCAGTGACAGATGTTTAGGCTGTGCTCCCAGAGGTTGGGTCTGCGCGTTACTACCAGGTGGGTGGGCCTTGACTACGAAAGTAGCTTTGCAGTCAGAATTTTGTGACGAGGTGACACTAGGGTGATTCGGCTATCGCCTCAACGGGAAGCGAGGTCAGGACCAACAAGAATAGTAGATCGTCGAGTACCTGTCATCGGCAACCAGTGAGATGCGAAAAGACTAGACCTAAACCCAGGATACCATTAACCTTTACTATTGAGGCACGGTAGTTGAGGGAAGACGCCAACTGGATGTTTATATTGTTTGTTAGGGGAAAGTCACTTAGCTCTTGTGGTCTTTACTAGTTGAGGGAGGGGCCGAGGTGGGGCCATAGCCACCATGAAAAACAGACTCGAGGGATATCTGTATTTTGATGCCCTTAATGGCTGGTCTGTACAGATATGGAAAAGCTCCCGACCGAGTTTCGTGTTTCTTGTATAGCCCTGCCATGGAACTCGGTGCATATTAAAGGTTATGTCCAGTTAAGGCTTCGAATATGATTGATGATACATACGTGGGAAAGTTCATATACATGCATGTCTGCTCTAGGTGGTGTATCGTAGATTTGAGGGCATTACTCTGCGATGGAATCTGATTCGATCAAAGATGGCAGTACGTATGCTTACGTAGCATAGTAGTGGCAGATATATGTGGAATGTAACATTGTTATATAGAGATCTGTACATCACTCCGGTGTAGGATGAGGAACTGCGTGCATTTTTTTTCCATTACGTTGGAGACCATTCAACTGGGGTACCATGGGGTGTACCTAAATATTGGGGGTAGCTACATATCTACTGTATTAGGTTAATCCACTAGGAAGTAAATGGGTACGACGTTTGTGTAAGCCTTGAGTGTTGTTAACCCAAGTAACCAAATAAATAAGAAAATGCGATTAAACGTTATTTATAGGATTATACAAAGTGTGTAGTTTGAATCCAGTCACCAGAACTTGTGTTCTGACCCCCTCCTCATAACATACTCGCAGGTTAGATTTGTGGTAGAGATATGATAGCTTTGGATACCGGTAAGGCATTATTATTTCTATGGTAAGGCTATACTTTGATTATATTATACTTTATCCATTCCGCTGAGAGATATTTTCCGGACTCTGATATATTTTATATCTCTGTCTTTTCTGCAGGATACCAGAGCAACCAACATGTGTTTCAATGGATTAGAATTTTGAAAAAAAATCAGTCTGTCGGAATTCGGGTTGTTACATCTGGTATCAGAGCTTAGGTTTAGGATTCCTGTATAAATGTTTGCACCTTGTAGTAAGAGACTAAACTGACCTTATAGGCAAGTATAAGCCGTAAACCTGATTAAGAAATAATTGTCCTTATCTACTCTAGTTTTTGTGATTTGGAAAAAAAAAAGATTTACATTTTTTTTTTACAAAATGACATGTTTTATGGTTTTCCGAAAGTAAGTTTTCATGAGGGAAATAAAGTTTTGACACTTTGAAATTTTTGGAAGAAAAATTTAAATGAAAAGGTCAAACCGTGTTTTAAAAGTATGGAGTAGGTAGGGATTAGTGCCTAAGGAAGACAGAAAAAGTTTTGAGGCTATAAAGTAAATAGCAAGAAATATCTTAGAATAATGGTAAGTTCCCATAGAATGCGTAAGCATTGAAAAGCCTAGGGTGTTGTTTGAGATAATTGTTGGTACACAGCTAGGACTAGTGGTGACTACTAGATAGTAAAGGGCAAGTAAGTATTTAGATTTTTTTGCTAATTTTCATGTTAGGGGTACAACCCGTTATTGCATTTCTGTTGGGATCATTCTGTTATTTTTCCTACTATGTAGTTACGGTAACACCTAAACCTGTCCTGAATCCCATGGTTCAAGCTTGCTGTATGAGGGGGACATAGTCCCGAAATTCTTGGCCCTTAGTAGAAGCTATGTAGAGTGTCTATTTTTCCTATTTTAGTTGAAGGCTTATTTGAAATTAAACTTAGATCAGATGATTGAATAAGCTAAGAACGGAGAAATAATACAACTAAAAAAGAAACAACAAATTCAGTAAAGCGACAAACTTGACAAATTCTGAGAAAAGATGGATAAAAAAAATATTCCAAGAAAAGATGAAAAAAGAAAATCAGTAACAAAGAAAATTTTCTTATGTCGGTTGTGCTTGGATAGGAAAATAGGGAATCTTTATAAATAGTTACATAAAATCCAAGTACGGTTAGAAAAAGGTATATGAAAGAAAAATGGAAGATGTGAAATTTTCCACTTTTTTGTAACATAAGAAATCGAATTTAAAAAATTAGATTTTTCTGAAATTCGAAAAATAAAGTTGGTTGGTAGGATTTTGGATGCAACAATTGGATGAACTGTGCTCGTGCTCTGCACGAATGTAGGAAATTTGGATGAAAATATATTTTGATTTTCAAAATATTGCATTCATGTAGAACTGTCAGTATATTTAGGATGTGAGCATCATATTTTAAAAGGCTTTTGAAAAATTTGCGTACACATAGGAGGTACCGCTTAGGCATACATGCATTATTATGTTGTATTTCACTTTGCACAAGTGCACAATGTTTGTAAAAATTGGATGCACACATAATGAATGTATATTATGCGAGGGTTAATTGATTTTTACCCTTATCAAATTTCGAGGATGAAATTCCCTAAGAGAGGGAGAATGTAACACCCCGCATTTTAGGACAATTTAATAATTAAATAATGCATATCTGTATATATATATATGTATATGTATATGTATATGCACAGACATAAATGTATATATGAAGAATAAAATAAAGATTGATGAAAATAAAAATGTAATGCATGCATTAAAAGAAAGAAAGGATTGGTTGCATGCAGTGTGAATATGTTATATGTACTGATTTACAAATATTATACATTAATAATAAAGGAGAAATAAAAGAAAAAAATTCATGCAATGAAATATTGTAACAAACATGAAAAACAGGAATAAGAAGAGAACAATAACTACCATTGTTCTAAGCCTTGTTAACAATAGCCATAGTAGTCCAATTGGTTAGAGTATATGGCTTACATACAAGAGGTGCAGAGTTCGATCCCCGATAGCGCTATATTTTTGTTTTAAGGGAACGACTAAAATAACATATGTTCTAAAGAGAAATTATGTATAAACGCACATATAAGGAAAAATATACGCATAAGAAAGTAAAGAAAATATAAGTATATATATTATAATATATATGTATATATGTGTAGAAATATATATATATACAAGAGAAAAATTCAAAACAAGGCTGCAATCGCAGAAGTATTGTAAGAATTAAATAACGGTACACCACCATTTGTATTTTGAAAATGAAACAAAAGTTGGGCGTATGTATATACGCGTAAAATAGTCATTAGAAGATTTGTATACGCATAAGAAGATTACATGCGAATATAACAGATAAATAAATTCCAGAAATTCAAACATTCGAAAATCAAATTTCTATGCCAAAACAGCTCGTGGGACCCATGGGGAGTCGACATCCCTGTAGGGGGTCGACACTGGGGTCAACACCCCCAGATCCGGGCAGATTCATAAGCGTATCTGGACTGTTTTCTTAACTGGGTTCAATGCTGACTTAGCGCTGCGTGTACGATAAGATCCTAAACACCTATAAATAGGCTAGTAGAGCCTAGCCTAAATCTCACGTTCTCTGAGACAACGTCTAAGCTCTGCCATTCTTCCTCCTCCTCAAATCTCTTCAGAAAAATAAGATAATTAGTTTAGGAAAATTCTAAATCAAGATCTGGAGGAAAAGAATGAAAATTAATAAGAAGGTATTCAGAATCAAATGCGAAGTAAGGTAAATTCTAGATATGGTCTATTGAAGTTTCTTCCTCTTTCTTCCCTTTTTCTTTTAGTAAGAATTATGATCCATGGTTGTTAAGTTCTAAATCCAGTTAGGGAAAACCATGGAATGCATGATATGGACCAGGTTTAGGAACTGGAAAGCAATTTATGTGAGTGGATTTAAGTTATATCATTTTTGATAATGATATATTATCATTTAACATTCCCCGTTATTATGCAATGTGAATTTGCTAGAATAATCAAAAGTGTTAAAATGCTATTATGACATGTTGAGATATTAATATGAATATGCTGGAAAATTCATATGTTGAAACATTTAATGTGCTGAAGTATTTACATGTCGAAAAGTAAACTTGTTAAGATATGTGTAGCGACTACTACTGTTCGAATTACATTTTAACTTGTGACATTCATATACTTGAACCCTTATTTGTAGGAATTGGAATAGTTACATGATTAAATGGTTTCATGTTGGAATAGAATTAAATACATGTTGAAAAGAACATGCGATATAAAATGGGCTTAATATGATGACATGTAAAACATAGATTACAGTAAAAAAAATTGAAAGAATGGACATGCCTAAATCATATTAAAAAAATTACTTTACAGTAAATTAGAAAACTGTAACGCACTTAGACACGAGGTTAAATTCAGCTTGTGGTAGAAGTCTGCCCGGAACCGCCCGACAAATCCAGCTTCCATAAGTTGTTAATCTAATGAGGGAGTTCTAGTGCGTAAATAAAACATGTAATGGTGCTAAGACACGAGGTAAAGCCAACTTGTGGAAGAAGTCTACTCGGAACCGCCCAGCAAATCCAGCATCCACAAGTGGTAGGCTTAATGTGAGAGGTCTAGTACATAAGCATATATATAAATATATATAAAAGGATAGAATTAAATAGCACTAACTGTGATTAATGGAAATGAATGAAAGAAAATTACAATAGTAAAAGAAATGGAATGAACGGGGAATGATAATAGCCTATTATAATTAATTTCATTAATGAGAATGTTATATAATAGGTAGACTTGTCCAATTGGAGATTATAACTTAGGTTATAATAAACAATAAGGAAATTGGAATAACTTATGTAATAAGATAAGTCGTACTTAATTGTAAATTAAGTTATCTATGAAAATGAGAATCTGAAATATGCTGGACAACATAAGTTATATTTATGAAAAGGGAACTTATTAGTAAACCTTAGATAAGAGAACTAAGTTAATAAGTAAACAACGATAAGTTGTAGTGACGGTATAAGATGGAATTATGATTAAATAAAAAAGAATGAGGCAAATTTATGAAATGAAATAAGCCATATAATCATAAATAATGACTGACATGTTAAACAGAAAACATGTGAATTGTGATATACTTAATTATGTATTAAGTAGGACATGTTATGGTAACATTGAAATCAAACAAGAATATAATGGGATTGTGGATTACATACCTTGGATCACTAACTAAAGAATAACATGTTGTTGGCTTATTAATAGGCTTAAATGGGTTAAGTTATAAGGCCGAAATTAATAAGAAAGAGGAACTTGGTAAATTGAATAAGAAGTCAATGGGAATGGGAATAACCAAGTTAAATGGAAACCTGATTAGGTAAAGCAAGCGCATAAAAGAATGTTTAGACATAGGGTCTAATTACATATTAAAGTGTGGCGCTTGGACCAGTCCGCACATTTGAGGATGAATAACCCAAAGGTGTAGATCATTGTGGTGTCATGAGGCACGAGGGCAGCACACGTTCGTCTGATTATTCTGTCGGCTCCGAAGGACTAGAAAAGGAAGCATGCGGCTTCCTGAGATACGTAAGGTGCTCCTAGTTGTCCTTTGTGCGGTGGCAGATGTTTAGGCTGTGCTCGCAGAGGTTGGGTTTGCGCGTTACTACCAGGTGGGTGGGCCTTGACTACAAAAGTACCTTTGTAGTTAGAATGCTGTGACGAGGTGACATGAGGGTGATTCGGCGATCGCCTCAACGTAGAGGTCTGGTACCCGTCATCGGCAGCCGGTGGGATGCAAAAAGACTAGAGCTAAACCCAAGATGCCATTAACCTTTCACTATCGAGGCACGGTGGTTGAGGGGAGATGCCAACTGGATGTTTAGATTGTTTGTTAGGGGTAAGTCGCTTAGCTCTTGTAGTCTTTACTAGTTGAGGTAGGAGATGAGGTGGGGCCATAACCACCATGAAAAACAGACCCGAGGGATATTTGTATTTTGATGCCCTTAAAGGCGGGTCTGTATAGATATGGAAATGCTCCCGACCGAGTTCCATATTTCTTGTATAGCCCTGCCACAGAACTCGGTGCACATTAGAGGTTATGTGCGGTTAAGGCATCAAATACGATTGACGATATGAATGTGGAAAAGTCTAGATACATGCATGTCTTCTTTGGGTGGTGTATCGTAGACTTAAGGGCATTATTTTGTGATGGAATCTGATTCGATCGAAGATGGTAGTCCATATGTTTACGTAGCGTAGTAATGGCAGATATATGTGGGACGTAACATGGTTATATAGAGATCAGTACGTCACTCCGGCGTAGGATGAGGGACTGCGTACATTTCTATGGCATTACGGTGGAGACCGTGCGAGTGGGGTACAATGGGGTGTACCTCAATATTGGGGGGTAGCTACATATATACGTTATCAAGTTAATCCATTAGGAAGTAAATGGGTACAGCATGTGTGTAAGCCTTGAGTGCCATTAACCCAAGTAACCTAATAAATAAGAAAATGTGATTGAACGGTATATGTTGGATTATCCAAAGTGTATAGTTTAAATCCAGTCGTCAGAACTTGTGTTCTGACCCCCTCCTCATAACATACTCGCATGTTAGATTTGTGGCAGAGATATGATAGCTTTGGATACCAGTTAGGCAGTATTATTACTGCATTAAGGCTATACTTTGATTGTATTATACTTTATCCTTTCCGCTGTGAGATATTTCCTAAGCTCTGATATATTTTATATCTCTGTCTTTTCTGCAGGATACTAGAGCAACCAACACGGGTTTTGATGGATTAGAATTTTGAAAAAAATTATCGGTCTGTCGGAATTCGAGTTGTTACCACCAATATTTTCCAATGTTCCTTAATATGTTCTCCTAAAAAATTTCTATTGCGACTGAATTCCAATAACTTGCTCAGAATAAATATGGAAAGCTCATATCGTAGGTATTGAACTCAATCTACAAAAAGATAGGTCTAAGGAGTAAAATAATCCATTTCAGTTGATTCTTCATGGGTCAATCCTAGGGTAAGTCTACTATGCATACCCCCAAGTTACTATCCTCCTCTCAACATCTGAGATGGCTCATCATATAGCAAACATGTCTAATCTCCAAATCAATCCACTCACCTAGTTCTTCTGTTAGCATCACTTTATATATAGAAAAGCTTCTAGCCATAGGTATGAAACTCAACTCTCTTCTTTCCCTTAAAACTATGTGCTTTACTAGTACAGTTTTAGCATTGTCATAAATATGAATCCGTAAATCAATCCTTCATCTAGGAGGTAGCCTCTTAACCTCTTCCAATATTCAGAAAATCTAGCATAATGGGAACTGAATCTATATCTCCTAGAAATGTATTAAGGGAAATAGGAAAACTCAACATGATTGACCTCTCGGATCATAGCAGATCTTAAGAATTCATCCTCTACATATCCTAGGACAACAATTCTCCTTTTGCAGTCAAAATAGTCCCATAAGTGGGTAACTAATCTGTTATTACCAGATTTCGACACCGAAACCAGATGCATGTGAAGGGGTATCAGAGCACATTTAACATAAAGAAGGTAACTCGTAAGCCCAAAGGCGACACAAAACAACCAAGACAACCGATATCAAAAGTAATAGGAAATAGATCTGGTCAGTATGATATCGGTACCAACAAAGGAAGCAAAGTTTGGTACCGATACAAGAAAGATGGCTGCAAGGCAACACCGAAAGAGACAAGGGGACATTGAGCAATCGAGAGTGGTTATAATACCGCCACCAAGAGTAATCAATCTGGTTTCGATTCCAAAAGCACACGTTTCGACACCAAAACCTAAAGTAGTGAAAGGAATGCATGAAGCCAAGTTAAGATAGAGAAAAGATCTATATATACTAGTGTACTTGGTATCAATATCAACACCGGAAAGCAGTTCAGAAGTCACCAGAAAGGAACCATAGGCAACGCTATCGCAAGATCGATACCGAAACTAGAGACTACTGAAGCAAGACAAGGGAAGAAAGGCATCCATACTAACATGCTTAGGGTCGATATTGATACCAAGGAAGATGTTAAAGCTAGGACAATACTCAGATATCACCAAAGTAGGCAAAGCTAAGAATTTGCCATCATAACCAAAATCCGCTACCGAAACCAAAAGAAATCAAAGGATGTTATCTATACAGGTTTTCTTGGTATCGACACACTGTGAGGAGCCAGCACAAATTTCCTGATCAAGGTAGAGCCGATAACAACATTTCGAAGGGAAAAGAGGACCGAAACCTGAGAGCCGACACCTGAATCCATTGACGCGGGGTGACAACGACACCGGATTTCATTGTTGAATCCGGAAATGGGCTTTTGTTGATCGCCGCTAAAGGGGGGCCCTATTTGCCTATAAATAAGACCCCAAGGGTCTCAATTATGGGGACTTTTCTTATTCTCAAATCCTGTATTCATTTTCTTAAAGAGTAAACCTTAATTTGCAAATCGATTTGGGGATTTTACTTAGAAACTTCTATGTACTCAACAAATTGATAAATAAATAGAGAATCAACACTTACAATAAATTTCATGCATTTCTTTACTACTTATACCACTTATTTCCTTATTGCTTCCCCATGGCTAACCCTCATGCATCAGCTTAATTACCAAAGTACACTTCCATAAGCCGTTTAGCTTTCTATCTTGCATTGCGCTTAGGGAACCTTATCCTAAGGTAATAGCTAGTCCTTAAGTCTTGTAAGCATGATACTCACCTCTTGAAGGAAGAGTAACTAATCTTCAGGATTAAGACCTTGATATTTAGGAAACCGTGAACTAACTCAAGCTTGTAGGAACTAAATAATCCCTTTGGTTCCCTTATGTCCATATCCTTAGACTTAAATCTGGTATTGATGAAAAATATCATTAACATTTTGGTGCTAGAAGGAGGGGTCGAACCTCCGATCCTTTGGATAACCTACCAAATCCCCAGATGTTCTGTCCCAGATTGGACTAAGCATAAAAGAAGCAAAACCATGGGCAAAAGGTCCCAGCAAGGACCTTCTGAATCTCAAATGTCTACATAAGATATTACTGACCCAAGAGTGATGGATGAACAAAGGTTAAGAGTGGAGAATTTATGAATCATAAACAGGAAAAAGAGATAGAGCAGTGCAATCCTAATTGTTGAAGCATTAACCCTTCCCACATAGGAACAATTCATATCTTCGCTTTAAGTGGTTCTACAACAATGGAGTATGACTTGTTCTTGTTCCTTAGAGATTCCATCCATGCACAGACTAAAGTAACTATATTTGAACAAGGAATAATGGAATATTTCAATCACTTCACCCCCAAATCGTCTACAAGAATTGCACTTCAATCTCAAGATATCTCGAAAAGAAGGTTCAAGATATGGATGAAGTAACAAGATTGAGTACCAAAAGGGCTAAGTTCCAACGAAGAAAAGGAATCTTTGAATCAAGACTGCCTAAAGAGTTCAACCTTATTACATCAATCGAGAATGTCTACTTCTAAACCAGACACGAGCTTAACTTCTGGCCATCATCCAAGAAGAAACCTAAGTATGAAAGAAAATTAAGAGGACCTTACTGCCACTACCATAGGATGAATGAATATGAAACTAATCACTACAGAGTCCTAGAAAAGATGATTATCAAATTATACAACCAAGGCCAACTACGAAGATTTGTAAAAAGATCAAGCTGAATCTATCAAAGAATTTCTTGAAGAAAGAATGTCTACTTGGTTGGGGGTACGATCTCCCAAATTTTTTGAACCACCCGAAATGGGTGAATCTACCTGCGATCGTAGAAAACCCTTATCACCGCTAAGATGGCCAGGATAAGGCACCCCTCGTAGGGTGGTGGTGTGTAAGCCTTTATTCGCGCCCAAGTTAGAAAGGGCCACGTTAAAGCATTGAAAGTGTAAGCCTTCGCCCCATGATGGAGAAGCTAAAACCCTTACTCTGCCTATGATGGCCTAGGAAAGGCACCCATTGAGGGAGTGAGTGTAAGCCTTTATCTGCGTCCAAATCAGATAGGGATAGGTTAAAGTATCAAAAACCCTTATCCGCGTCTACGATAGCCAGGTTAAGGCATCCCTTGGAGGGAGATGAAGTATAAGCTTTTATCACCACCTACGATGGCCAAGGTAGAGCACCTAAAGAGTAAGCCTATAGCCATGCCTACGATGGCCAAGTTAAAGCATCTAAGCCTTTATCACCACCTACGTTGGCTAGGGTAAGGCGCCTCCTAGAGGGAGGTTGAGTAAGTCCTTGGGTCCTGCTTGAGAATAAGCTTGCCAAGTGCACTAAACACACAAGTCCAAAGAGTGGCTAACAAAGCACGTACATCCTCTACTTTGCAAATCAAACCCGAAGGGGGTGACAAAACTATAAATACCAGATGTGGATATCTGATTTATTATCAAATACCTTAATCTAGGTTATAGTTTGGTTCTTCTATTAATAATAGATGTGGATATGTGGTCTCCTATCAAATACCTGAATCTAGGTTATGGTTAGGACCTCTGTTATTACTAGATGTGGATATTTGGTTGTCTATCAAATACCCGAATTTGGTTTATGATTCGGGACTTCTACTATTTCCAAAATTGATTTTTGGTCCTCTATCATCAATACCCAAATCTAGGTTTCGGAGCCTCTATCTAGCATTTCCGAATATGGATTGTTGATTTCCATCTATTAAATGCCTAAATAGAGGTTTTCAAAGATTCAGTTTATACTTCTAGAAGAAAGGGGTTCTAGACTCCCAGTCTAATACCCTAATTTGGGTCACAAGACTCTAATTCTCATTCCTGGAAAAGGATTCACAAAACAATAATCAGGTTGATATCACGAGTATACTATCCAAAAAACTGCAAACGAAGATTGTGATCTTCCATCTAGCTCAAGGAGATTTCCTTAACCCATATGCACAAATTTGCTACTCATTGTTCCAATAAAATATGTGGTGCGAATAATCACATTATTCTATTACAAAAGCAATGCAATAGGACCCCTAATAACAGGATACTCGAAAACATAAACTCAAGTTATAGCGATAAACTTGTATTTCCAGATAAGATTCGGGGTTCATTCCCAGATCGATGTAGCTCAAACATCTAAAGATAGGTAAAATTTTTCCCTGTCTTCGTTCCAAGGAGAGAAGGATTTCTTGGCTCACCTTATTAGGACCAAGAAAAGGGTTTAAACCTATATCTCCTTTCCGGAGAGAGGATCTCTTATTGGATATTCAAGCAAGGTATTGCAAAAGAAATCCCAAATAGGGATGTTAAAATATACCCACTAAAGTTGTACACCAGGTAACATCCAAACAGTTTATGAAATCATTTTGCAAGTTCATTTACAAAGTTATTTCATATATGATCAAATGCAAAGGTTAGACCTTAACTTTACTGTTGTTGCAAATTCCATTTATTATGTAACAATTGATCAAAGCAAAGTTTGCCATGACATGAGCATAAAATTAAACATTATATAAATGATTAACGCAAAGGATGCTAGTTGCCATATTTGTTGCAGAAAATGCAAAGCAAATTCCGATTATAGATATCCGTAGCAAAAGTAGAAGCAATACTCAACACTCTGCGTACACAAACCAAAGATTTATTCGTGAAAGATCTTGGCAAAAGAATTACATCCCAGGAATAAGAGACAGTTAAATATTGGTATTGGAACCCAAATGCTTCTGTGATTAAGCCCTCGAAAGCACAATTACTAGTTATTTGAATATTTCTCAGGGTAAGAAACAACTCTTCTAACTTTGTTCAAATGATTAGTAGTAAGAGTGAGTGTAGAATCAAAATGAATTTCAAATCCTTCGAGTGTATATGCAGAAGGACATTTATGGTAATCCCATTCCCCAATCGGAGGGCTATCATAACCCCGTCAGCCTCGACCAGTATGTTTGGATCTTTTTCAAAAATTTATCCTTCTCTTCACTCAGAAAGTCAAGGCCGAATCTAGGACATTAAGCGTTAACCTTCTCATGGTCTCTAATAAAACAATATCTCGTCAATTTTGAAGATTTAATATGAAAGGACTTCTCGTAGTACTCCCTCTTCAACTTAACATAGCTTCCTAGTAAGTCCCTAGAAAGCGAACCCGTCACAGAAGAAGAACTCTAAAAAAGTATCAAGAAACAAGGAAAAAGAAAATTCATTACAGCAATATTGGAAGTTGAAAGAATACACATGTTACAAACATTCCCCTTGTTCATACAAAATAGATTTCTTAAAAGTTTCAAACACAAATCTATTTGTGTTAAACTTAACTTTATCTAAAGGTATTTCTTTGGGAATTGAGTAGACCCATGGAAGATTCAAGCAAGCCTCTGGATGAAGGTCAACACCATAGTCATCTAGAAACCTTTTGTGGAGACGCCTAAGTAGCCTTCTATTAAGATCACATAAAAATGAAATGTCTATCATTTTATATCTATTATAAATCATGTATAGAAAGTCTACTAGAATGACTCTGTCTTCAATTAACATCCAGAACAGGGTCGCGAGCTCAGTATTCTCTTTCAAAAGTCTCTTACATCGCAATCGGGCAGCTCTTAACCCAGGGGTTGCTTCTCTCTCTTTGAAAAACAATAGTATTGCAACACTTTTGTCAAGATGATGGTATCTATTGGATAAGATGCTATATTCCCTTGCTTGCCTATTCAACTCTTTAGTAAGGTGGGTTACCTCTGATCGTGCTCTTCCAAGATGAACGTGCTTGAAACCTAACTTTTTCCTTTTCGTCTATTCGGGAAAGAAAGAGGGCAGTTATTTAAAATAAAAGAAAAATAAATATCACAAAAGTTACCATACCTTGGAGATAGGAACAGAGGCTTGTAAAGTTTCAGTAGTATCAGTATCCTTTAAGCTCAACCCTTTTTCCACTTCCTATGCGCTAGAAATATATGGTGCTCTGGTCGGAGCAACATCATGATCAAGAATTTTAAGGCCATTAGGTAGTAAATCGCCTTTGTCTTTGAGAACCGAGAAAGCATCACCAAGATCACCTTTGTCTCCGGCAATGTCTTTGAATCTAGGACCATTATCATCGACTCGGACAATTTCTGTTGCCACAATAAAGTCTTCTCCAATATCAACACCTAGCCCTTCAAGGGAAACTCATATATAAACAAAATTTTGGCTACATTAACCTCTACCCTCTCGGGAAGGGCATTTCCCTCCTTCGTATGGGTTATCTTTGACATAAATATTTCCACTAAGAGGGGATCGATAGAAGAAAGCTTAAGTTTGGGCATTTTTCTACGTTGTCTGCGTAAATGAGCAAGAATGCATCCTTGAATGAGTTAACCATTATATCATCCAAGGTGGTGTGGAGAAAACATGAGACCCTTTATTTAGTGTCATTAATCATGCTAATAGCTTTGGTCAGGAATTCTCCATTTTTATCAAGTTTGTCTAGGAGAAATTCATTATTCTCCTTGAAAAGAGTATTATGTCTTTGTAAAGAAGGATAGCTAGAATTAAGCATGGCTATTTCCTCCTAAGACTTTTCCAAAACCTCTTTTGGAGTTTTAGCTTCTTCAGCTAATGTAAAATTGATTCCCTTCTCTTTAGCAACCGAAGATTCATCTACAGCAAGAGCGGTCACTAACGTTTCCTGTTTTCTCGTTATATGTTCTTTAGCGTTAATAAGAGCAGTAATCTCTCCCTTCAAAGAAAGGTTTTCTTCCTTAAGTATCGGTATGTCAAGAGAAGCTCCGGGGATGTCTTCATGTAGTAAGAACCATTGTTTGATGACCTAAAAGAAATGAAAGCTTATTAAGAAAGCAACCACAAGACCAAGAAAAGTAAGAGACGAAATTCATACGAAAAGTTGTTATTCAACTAAAGAACGGCGATAGCCAGGTAAATAGGAATAAGAAGGCAGTTGATTTAGTCCGGCTAATGAGGAAGAAAACATAATTTATTTGACCAATTCATCAAACCCCTCGGTGGTAGGAGGTACAAAAGGTCCTTGAGAGTTAAAATCCTTGGAAGAGGAAGAAATCCCCATCACATGATGAATCGTGTCAAAAGTACCAGGAGTCACATATGAGTGGGCATACATTAGAGGAGTAGTTCTCGGAGAAATAACTATAGGAGAATCGACAGTTGGTTCAAGGCAAGGAGTTTGTTCTACGGTTCCCTTGGGTCTCTTGGATGAAGAATCCTCTGAGGTCATACTTCCATGTTTTCTTTTGGCGGTCTCTCTAGACTTGAATAAAGCATCCCTTGGGGAAGAAGTTCCCGCTTTCACGACTAAACAAGATGAATCGGTCTTACTAGATTCAGAACAAATAGCACTTAGTGTATCACAAGAAAAACATGCCAGATAGATGGATTAATAAAGCCCAAGGTGTAAATAAATTTCGAGTTATCACATAAGAAGCATACATGGAGTATCAGGAAATATCGGGGAACTGGAAGAAGAAGGAGCATTCCTCCCCAGCGACAAAGAAAGAATTCCTTTGCTAAAAGAGAATATGGGAGGTTGTCCAATAATATATTGACCAATTGGTAGGAGAGAATGCTTTCGAAGAATTCTAGGGGTCAGCAACGAGGACCTATTAACCAACTTCTCAAAAGCCATGTTAAGAAGGTCCACTAGCCCCTTATCCGCAAAGTTAGTGAATTTGGGGGCTACGTCTGCAATAAAATAGGATATAAATGAGAATATATGATAAAAAAGGTTAAGAAAAGAAAATGAGAAGTATAACCAAATTCCATACTTGGAGTGTTGAAATTTCCAGAAATACTAGAAGGGCGTTGTATAAAGAAAAAATGAGTCTCTCGGTCTTTGAATCTCACTGCCCCTTCGAATAGCAATTTCTTGGAAGGGTTAGCGTGAAAGATTTGGTGGTTCACATCATTGATCTTGGAAGGAAAAACCAAATAATGAAATGGTGAAGGACTTAAAGAAGCATTACAAGATTCCAAAGATAAAAGCTATAAACCTAAGAGGTACGTATAAGTGTTTGGAGAAAATTGAATAAGGGCAATCCTCGGGTATCACAAGAATTGAGCAATAAATCCAGAAAAGGAATAAAACCCCCATGCCAAATATGAATAGGCGGAGTACGCAAAATATCCTTCTGGAGGAGAGGCAATGGTATCAGTTCTGCATGGAGGAATGTCCTCCACTCTGGAGATATTAAAGTCTTCAAGAATGGCATCCACTTCCTCTTATGAAGCAAACAAAGAATGTTTTTCAGCAACACCAATCTTCTTTGAAGAAGATGGTTCAAGTAGTAAGGTACAATTCTTAGCAGGTTTAGTCGTAGTATCCTCTTTCCCATAATTTCAGGTATTATCTGTGCATTTCATAAACCAAAATAATGGGGCATTAAGAAAAGTAAGCAATTTCTAGTCTTTTAAGAGCACTTCAACAGCAACAACACTGGCGCTAAACCATCCTACATGTTCCATCGGAAGAATAGGAAACAATGGAAAACAATCAATTAAACTATCAACCAATTCGTGACTGATTGGCGGAAGTCAATTTTGGTGATATAGCCAAAATTGATTCACGTCAAATGTCTTGATAATTACATCAGTTCATGCTGGACAAGGTTAAGTGATAGGTAACAAGTGTCCTAGTTACATAATTAGCACAATAGGTATTAATAGTCTCACAAAGCCATTCGATTGAAGCCGAAAAGATATGTGATACCCCAATTCGAACTATGCATTTAAGACATTGTCAATCTAATATAGCTTGTAAAACTAACTTGTAGAAATAGCTTCAAATAATTTCGAAAGAAACAAAGGAAAGCTTACCTAGACTTAACACTTGTTACGAGTGTGTGAAGCTATTGATACTTTTGTAAGAAAGTTTCAAACGTAGGGAATTGCTGAAGAAAACAAAGGAAGCCGATGAAAAGAGATGAAATGGTATTTATAGGATAAAGGAAGTAGTTATTTGAAACATTGACTTGAAAATTCAAGATTACCCCTTTACTAGGGGGAAAATATTATTTCCAGATTTCGACAGCGAAACCAGATGCAGGTAAGAGCACATTTAACACAAAGAAGGTATGTCAAAAGTGCAAGGACGACACCAAACCATCAAGACAGCCGATACTAAAAGTAAGAGGAAAAATATCTGGTCAGTATGCTATAGGTACCAACAAAGGAAGGAAATCTTGGTATCGAAACAAGAAAGATGGTGGCAAGGCAACGCTGAAAGCAACAAAGGGACAGTGGGAAATCGAGGGTGGTCACAGTATCGCCATCAAGAGCAATCAATCTGGTTTCGATTCCGAAAGCGCACATTTCGACACCAAAACTTAGAGTCATGAAGGGGAAAGCACGAAACCATGTTAAGATGGAGCAAAGAGCTATCGATACCAATGTACTTGGTATCGCTACTAACACCGGAAAGCAGTTCAGAAGTCACCAAAAAGGATTCATAGGCAACGCTATCGTAATGTCGATACTGAAACTAGAGACTGATGAAGCACGCCAAGGGAAGAATGGTCATCCACACAAACATGCTTAGTGTCGACACCGATACCAAGGAAGATGTTAAAGTAAGGACAACACTCAAATATCACTAAAGCAAGCAAAGCTTATAATTTACTACCAGAACCAAAATCCACTACTAAAACCGAAAGCAACCAAAGGATGCTATCTATACCAATTTGCTTGGTATCGATACACTGAGGAGGCAATACCAACTTCCTGAACAAGGTAGAGCCGATAACAACATTCCGAAGGGAAAAGAGAATCGATAACAACACTGGGGGGACTTTTCTCATTCCCAATTCTTGTATTTATTTTCTTAGAGAGTAAACCCTAATTTGTAGATCGATCTAGGGATTTTACTTAAAAAGTTCTATGTACTCAACAAAGTGATCAATAAAGACAAAATCAACACCGGTGATAAATTTCATGCATTTCTTTACTGCTTATAACACTTATTTCCTTATTGCTTCCCCATGGCTAAGCCTCATGCATCAACTTAATTAATAAAGTACCCTTCCACAAGTAGTTTAACTTTCTATCTTGCATTGCGCTTAGGGAACCCTTATCCCAAGGTAACTATTGGTACTTAAGTCTCGTAAGTTTGATACTCACCTTTTGAAGAAGAGTAACTAATCTTCGGACTTACGACCTTGGTATCGAGGAAATGATGAATTAACTCAAGCTTGCAGGAACTAAATAATCCCTTTGGTTCCCTTAGGTCCATATCCTTAGACCTAAATCCTCTGTTGACAAAAAATATCATTAACATATTTTCCCATCTCAAAAATCTCAGAACATAAGCGTTACACTCAAACTCTACTATGAGTGTCAAATATGAGATAACCAATTATATGGATAATCTATCTAGACCGAAAACCAGCCCATACCCGAAAATTCTTCGAGAACTCCCATGTACCCAGAATTTCTAGTCTCAGCTGCTACTCATAATAAATAATTATGTCTATCCTCCTGCGGGTTTAAGAAGCTACTATTGAGTATAGTAAAGTGTCTAAGTGCAAACAATAAACTAAAGTGTGACGGACTGCCTTTCTTACCCCTAAAGACAACACTTAATACATCCTCGGTATTCCTATGCTGATCATTTAGTTGTCCGAAAGACAGTTCGTTTGGGGAGAAAGAAAGAGATAGAACTGAATCTTACATCGCAATGGAATATTTATAATATAACAAAAGTCTTTACAAAAAGAAAGAAATTTTAAATTTACATATCAGTGTACAACACTAAACTATAACAACTTTGGACAGTTATAACAACACGTCCTTATAAATACTGAAGACTAAACATAAACACACAATGGAAAATAAATTAAAATACGGAAGTACGTGCTGGCCTCCAACTCCCTTCTTAAGCTCCAGAGAACCTAAGCTAACCTAATAAAAAATGCTCGGTCTGACCCGAGTATTATCACAAAATAACACCCAGGTCAGGCTAGAAAACTAATGTGAGTAAATTCAAATCATAAAGAACTTTTTTTATTTGATCTTTTAAATCAAAGGTATCTCGTAAGACCACGCCGCACATAAACAAGGGCAGTTTTTAACCTTAAGATAACCCAAACACCTTTATAATAAATATCCAATGATATTATAATAATGTCTACAATTCAAAAGTTAACATATTAAAATAGTCGAAATGCTTGCATCTCATGTTCCAACATAATATATATGCAATCAAGACCAAAAGTTCGTATTGGAGAATGGATTCCAACTATAAAAGGGTAATGGTCTACCCACAGATCTGTACATCTCTAGATAAAATGTACATGAGGCTGTGTTAATTTGCACCTCAGCTACTCAGGATCAGAACCATCCTTAAAAATTGGATGACTCCGAATATGATCACCACGGTTGATAAACACCTATATAAAGGCCCCGAAGAATACAAAGGAAAATCGACTCAAGATATGGAATGAACATATCCTAATGGGAGTACCACATAGCCCTGCCACTTTCCCCTAATTTATTCATTTAGCAGATGATGAGGCTAAAGGTTATGTTTAGCTTATAAATAGAAGAATGGCTTGGAATGCTAACATTGCCTTTCATAAAGATATGTAATGGCAACATTCTCATCCATGCAAGTTCATTCTGGGCCTAAATGAAATTAAATAACTCCATTTTCAATCATCTTCAATATATTCGAAATTCAAAACGCATCATTTGGATCGAAGTGGTTTTCGGGAAAACATGCCTGATCCTAATCTCTTCAAAACGATAATCGATAAAAACTCAACTCTGTTTCTTTAGGAATAAACCGACAATACATAAGTATAGAGTTCACCTCCTAACCATTTATCAGAATAGATTTTCGTATCATTTGTCGGATAAATTTCTATAGTCAAAATGGACAGATTTGTGATCGGTTATTTAACTATCAAATTAACATACATCCATTCAATAAACAGATTTGTTTACCTATGCTAATAACTAAGCCTCATTAAAATGAATATTTCATTTAAAAAATAAAATTGTAAGAATATTTACTAAATTATACTTAGATTTGTCTTACTTAGTTAAATTTATTCAACTACCATTATATTTCAATACTTAGAAAATAAATTCACAACTTGTATTATCAGTATAATCATATTCAAAAAGCATTTAGAAAACCTTTATTATTTTCTGAATCATATCAAAGGATCAAACAAAGTTATTTAGAAAAGGAAACATATATAAGAATAAACCAAAACATAATTTCTCTGATGTAAAGTGTGAAGCAAATGTCCATACCACCATTTTTAAGAAGATCATACTTAAGAAAATCAAATCTCAATTCCTTTTATAGATCTCTTGGATAAATCCTTTTATAATCTTTCTTAATGTAACTAATCTATATTCTTCAAACCCTTTTTAAATAAACCATTTATAAACTTTATTTATAAATATCAAAAATCAATAATAATCTGCTTATATAAATATCGACATTCCAAACCCTTTTATAAATATCAAATTTTAAATCATATGCTCTATTTCTCAGACAACAATGAAGCAAATCAAGTTTGGGTATTTTATTTACCTCTCAGAGCTTAACTCGACAACACTCTCATCCTTTGAAATAACTTAAAGTTTATGATCTCTAGTTAATTATAAATAAACATTTTCAATACTATATATTAAATTCCATTAATATTGATCTATGATTCATTTTATTAAACTCCAAACCCCATTTACTTATAAAATAATAATCAACCCAAAAACTTTTGCTAAATTCAAATAGTTACTTATTGGATTTTTTTATATAAATATTGCTTTAAATCAAGATGAATTAAAATCACATTGTAAGGTATTAGCTATACCAGCTTATTTAGAAAGAATCCATATACTTTCCAATTTGAAAGAAGGCTTAGAAATTTCCAAAGGTCCTCAGTAAATTTAATTCAACTTATTTAAGTTAAAATATGGGTATTCACATACAACCAAATATGTATAAAGAATCAACTAATAAATAGTTAATCAACATAAAAGAAGTATTAAAGTGATAATGGCAGACGATGATTTGTACTGCTATATAGATTTCTAGGTTAAGAATATAACAGAATGAGTTTTGGCTTTGCTTAAAAGATGTCAACATAATCAATAAATAGGTTATAGTAAAATGGGGATGTATTCTACTAGTATATGTCCAACATAATTAACAACCAAGTTATAGTAGAATGAGGATGTATTCTACTAATAGATGTCCGCAAATATCATTCAACATACAACATGTCAATACATATAAACCATAAATACATCCACAACAATAACATAGTAACATGAGGATGATTTGTCGTGTCAAAAGAATGTCTATGGTCAAATTCAGTATTAGTAACAGAACGAGGTTTGATCTTATTAACTAGTGTCCATATAATTCAATCAATCATACTAAAGGCAGAATGGTTTTTGTTCTGCTAAACAGATGCCATTTAATTCCAAATCAAAAGGACTATTTGAAGGTAATTGACAAAGTGATCCCTTGGAGTAAACATGCCTTAAAACAACCTTGTAAAATAAGTCATTCAAATTTAACTTGTTATCAAACAATTTTTAAACCTCTAAATAATAATTAAATAATAATTAATTATTATTTTAAATAACTTAATCCATAATTAATATTTGAATTAATAATCAAATAATTAAACCCTTTTAAATAAATAATTAGACGCTTATGTAATGTTCAAAATAATAATCACATATTAATCACCCTTACAAAATAATTAAATAATTATTATTCGTTATTAAATAATTTATTAAACATCAGTTGATAATTAAACAAACTGCAATTAAATTCTTAATTTAAACTTAACTTAACTAATAACAATTAATTATTTAAAAAATTTATTAAATAAATAAATAATTTAAATAATCTGGATTATGTAGTTAATCATACTTAATCCATGTTTCAAAGTCATTATATAATAATTAACTTTCATTAATTGAACAAATTAGAATCAAAATTTCTTGATTAAATTTAAGTACAAATTACTTATTTACATGTTAATTATGTACTAATCATGTAACGAAAAGGAATTTCGCTTGATCCGAATCGATCGCTAAACTGACCAAGACCATTCGAAACCCCTGATTGTTTTGAGAACACGAAAAATTGGAACACAAACAGAAGAACGTTTCATAGTTAATTACAACAATTCCATCAGAATACAAGAATATACAGAGTATGAATCAATATTACACATCATAAAATATCAGAGATTACAATACATTACATAGCAGCGGAAAATAATACTATACACAACTAGAAGTAATACACGGATACAGAGCTTTCCGAGTATTGTTCTAGCTGTAAATCAGGATCCTGTGAATATAAATATGCAAAACCAAAACTACTAGCTGCCCGTGTCAAAATAAGGGCACCCAGAGTTTAGTTTAAAACAATAAACTCCAGGTCAGTCATGTGACTGGTGTGAGAACTAAAACAGTTATTAATCTTTATTTTAAAGTTAGGTAAATCAAGGGACCACGCCGTATAACACGGAACGGGTTTCCTCCCAAGAATACCAGTGCATAAAACAATAGCGCAATGCTAAATAAAGAACAATGAAGCTATTATAAGACCCAGGTCCCATCACACAATGCAACACAAGTCGGAGGATAGGGTTTTACCTTATAATAGCCAAAGAATGCTTGATACGCTAAATTTCATCTTTTATTATTACTATAAGCGTATAGTGTCAAAACAATTTCAATCATAAGTATTAATCATAGATGGCATGGGTACCATATACCATGTCTCCAATACTAGGTTCTACAATCAAAACCGCAAATATCACGTATTGGAAGTTGGATTTCCATCTGTGAACCAAGGCAAGGGATCATCCTTACCGAATTCGAGACAATCTAGCCTATGTCTTAGGGACAGAACGCATCGACCCTTGGAGCGTCAGGGCCGGTCCACCGATGTGGATTAAACTTAAACCCTGGACACTGCGTTTCCCCGCCCTATGGGGCGTAAATGAGCCAAATGACTCCATCGGCTCCACACAGTCACCGATATATCCGAGGCGCCTCGCAACAATAACAACCACATAAGTCAAACTCGTCAGGGCGTGTAAAACCACTAACGCCACTTCTAGCTAGAAGGAAACGCATGCCCTCCCTGAAGTCCTCTCCCGTTTCTGGTTCACAACCGGGGTGTGAGGCTCGCGAATCAACGCTACACAAAGCTATGCCGTAAAGGCCGTGCTTTGATCATCAACCACAAGACTTTTCTTTTCAACAAAAGTCTTGATCATTTGCCACTTAGGCATGCCACACAGGCAATTCACTCCATGAGTTTGATGTCCATCAATATATAACCTCTGAGCTCGTATGTCTCAGAGAAGGGCGTTAAGGAAGAGAATAAATTCTCCATCGCCAAACAGATATATATTTAATATAAATCAATCACACAGAATAAAATCCAATGTCAGAAACACAGTCCGTTTACAAGTCCGTTCTGGGTCTGAACGAAACCGGAGGCACCTTGTACCTCGCATATCCATCGATCTCCAACTACGTCTAGACGATCACCAACTGATTCCCTCCTCTTGGGTGTACATCCCAATCAAGATCATCAATAATCATCCAAACGACGTGAAGACCTCTAGTCTTCAACCACCATCTTCATCCTCGACACCACGTCGAATCAGTTATTCAGAATGGGATAAACCCGGTCTTTCTGAATAACTCACGTATATAATAAACAAGTGTTACACAAACACAACATACGCCTCATTCCAATTCAGAGTATTCTTTTATTCAAATATTCTTATACTTTGGGAAAGGTTCCCATTAATTTTATCAAAGATAAATTCTTTAAATTTATTCTTTAATCTTCTTTTGAATATCAATTCAAACTAGTCGGGATTAGCGAACCACACCGAAGTAATCATTTATTTTATTTCCCAATCCCAACCTATTCATTCCATGAAGTAAAACTGGTCATACTTCATATCTAACACCACGGTGTTATCGGTAAATTCAATTACCATTTTACGTTCAAATCTAATTAAAGATTTAACTATCGCCTGGAGCAAAACTGATGATACTCCGTTCTCGATTATTTCAATCTAATTAAAGATTCACTAAAACTCCACTGGGTTTAATCTTCCCAAAAATCACTATCAAAGATTATTTAACTTGGGAAATCATATCCTGTCTTTAACTGGGTTACCGAACCAATGTCATTTAAAACACGGCTCACGATAAACCCAAAATTACATTCATTAATTATCGGGTTAAAGAACATGTGTTATTTAAAACACCATTCACGATAAACCTAAAAATCAATTCCAATTCGATTCCAATTAAATACCGTTTAATTGGTATACTTCATTAAATCTAAATAAAAAGATTTAATCTTTTTCTCAACTGGGTTTAAGAACAGTGTTAATGAAGACACCATTTACGACAAACCCAAATCCCATTTGATATTAAATACAAGGCACTGAATAGAAAATATATCGGCTTATATTCAATATCAAATTCTACGACCAACAAATATCGTATTGGAAATAACGATATAAATATATCTTTCAAATTCCCATAACAATATCTGTATCATCATGAAATCCAACATCGAAATATTCCAAAGACAATTTCGATTCAAATCCATTCCAATTAGATTATTGGAAATTCTAGTTACTTTTAAAACCCCTTTCAAATTCAATTTATTTATTTCAAAAATAAATTGATTTTAATTCTAGTTCAAAACTAGTTCATTTCGATAAAAATCTATTTTTATCTTTTCAAATATGGAGTTTTTCATCCACATTCTTTCCTAATCATTTCTTATGATTTTACACAAATTATTACTATTTTTAATAATTTTATTAAGGCCCGTACAGTCGATTTACACCAACGACCATCGAACTGCACTTACAACGATCTTTTCCAAATTTGATTTGGATACAATTCCAAATCCAACCGTTGGATTTCTAATTTATAATATACGTCAGAAAGCTCTTTTTGATACGAACCCAACGGTTCCCGTTTTAGGAGAATCCGACGGTCGGATCTCCCGTAATATCCATTCGAAGTCAATGGTCGAAATTCGCGAACTGCCGCGGCGCGGCGCATTCTATTCAGGCCATTATATATATATATAATATATATATATATAGATATATATATTATATATTTCATCGATTTCCTTTCAAAACGTATTTTATAAATCGTTTTAAATTCGTTTTCAAAACGATTTCAACTTCATATTCAATTTCTAATCAAAATTGAATATTCCACATCATCGATATACAAATGATAATATTTTCAAAACGTTATATTTTGAAATCACTTCCTTTTCGATATTCATTATAAAAATGAATAAAATCGATATAAATATCGTTCACGTCAAAATGACGCATATCTAACCAACACGGCTTTATATATTTCAATAACTTCGTTATTATATTCAACAAATGAATATTTTCTTCAACACATGAATATTTATTTTTTTCTATTCAACACATGAATTTATATTTCTATTCAACACATGAATATATATTTCTTATTTTCCAAATTGGAATGAGGCCCAATCAATTCTCATATAACGTTAATTATATGGATTCCCTAAAACACATGTATATAACAGCAACGATAAATCATCAACCATCATCCAGAGTGCACCACACAACTGCATAGGCATTAAATATAAATAATTAACACTTACACAGTCTGTCAACCCATCGATTGACATACAACTAAACAATCGGGATTAGTGTACGTCAAATATCATCCCAATACCCGTGTGGGGTTTCAAATCAACAAACACGGATTTTATTTGTGCAGCTGGGCGATGTGTAAAATTTATCGGCCCAATCAATATCAGTCAAATCGGTGTACATAAACAAATCATTCGATTTGTAAATGAATATTTATTTTATATACATGTTAAAAATTATATTTTTAACTATAAAATATTTTCCACTATAAAATATTTTATTTCATTCCACATCACACAATCAAATTTCACAACACAGCAATCAAACAAACAAGTCGTCCATGGTCTGTGGACGACGGGTGTCGAGTGCTGCTAAGCACCGTTTGCATCCTAGTATATATTTCAATTAGAAAATAAAGTAAAAGTGAGGAGTTCTCACCGACTAGCTAATCCAATACACCGCGACTCTTCTTATGTAGAAAATTTTCGTCGTGCTCGCCTTTTTTCACTTTCGTCGTCCGTGTTCACTACATATATAAAGATCACATATATAAAGATTGTATTATTATAACGCTACTTCATATATATAAAAATCGAATTTTTTATCGTTACTTCATATATGCAAAAATCGAATTTTTATCACTACTTCATTGTAAAGATTATATTTTTAATACCATACATATATAAAAATCATATTTTTATATTCTCTGTTATATAAAAATCATATTTCTATTTCACTTCTCATATAATAAAAATTACATCTTTATTATGTTATTCATGTAAAAGCCACATTTTTATATCAATACCGTTCGTATAAAAAAACAAATCTTTAGCTAATAAAAATCTAATCTTTAAACAAATAAAAATCTAAACTTTTTCTACCTCCAAGATCTCGTCTTTCTTCTATATAAAAATCGTGTCTTTATTCTCATATAAATCATATAAAAAATCAAATCTTTTTAATTACATAAATCAATAGAAATAAAAATATAAAATCACATTTTTATGAACTAATTTTCATTATATTAAAACCTGATTTTAAAGCTAAGTATTAAATTAAATAAAAACAGAAAAATAAAATAAAACTTACTGTGATCTTTCCAAAAGGGGGCGCAAGGAGGGGGGTCTGGTTCGTCGAAGACAGGGAGGGGGAGGCGGAGGGGGTATAGTGGCGGTGGTTGTCTCGATTTTAAGGTTAGGTGTTTGGGTGGCGGGCTATGTCGGAAATGGGGAAGAGGAGGAGGGCGGCGGACCAGAGGGGATGGCGGCGGAGGTGGGCGCGACGCTCGACGTCGATGGGTGGCGGCTGCGGGCGGATTGAAGGGCAGAGCGATGGGCGTTGTTGGGTTTTCTTTTTTTTTAATTTCTTTTGAGAAAAAGTAAACCGGGGGGGGGGGGGGGCTGAACTGAAAAAGAGAGAGGGAGGGTAGAGGGTACTTCATAAAATTTAATTATTTAAATTTTCCCAAAAAAGCAACTTTTAATTTCGACCTCTAAACGAGACCCACCGCCTATCGTCCCTAGCTAATTACCCTTATTCTGAACACAATGGGATATATATCGTAAGCTAATTTGATTGTTTCGATCAGTTTTCGCTAAATTTAAAAAATAAATCTATATATTCAATTTTAAACGTACATTTCAATTTACCGGGGTCACATACTAATTCTAAAAATTCCCGAAAAATATTTTCTAGCTTCGTATTGACGATACGGTTCTAACAAAACTAATTTCGTCAAATTCCGAGACCATTTGAAAAATGGCCATTTTCCAGTCGATTAAAATCAACTGAAACTGCAAAACACGTTTTCTTTTGCCACGCTCACATATTGATTCAGAAAATTATGAATTTTGAAACCTAGCAATAACTTGACATCACGGATCCAACAAAAGTGGTTTGTCGAAAACCGAGGTCGTTTGCAAAATTTCCATTTTTAAGGGCCAGAATTCCATAGCGACTATTCTGAATTTTCAACTGGACATAACTTTTTATCCCCACTATGAAATTTCAATATTTCGGATTCTTTGGAAAGATATTCTCAAATAGATTCTAATATTTTTGGTTTCAATAAAATCCGGTTCATTTTGAATCCTGTACATTCATTTGAACTTTGAAATCGAATTTTCGAACTACCGCGCCATTTTCAATTCCTTTTATAATTAAAATAAAATATTTATATTCTGATGACGATCTATATAAATATACGTTCTAGTTCTATTCAAAATAAATTTCTCGTCGTTATTATTTAAAATAATTCATTTTAAATACTCAAAATTCGCTAAAATTGCCAAAATAAAATTTTTAAATTGCCTCGGATTTTCCGGTTAGTACAATCTCCCCCACTTAAAACTTTTCGTCCCCGAAAAGGAACGAAGCCAAAAGTTGTTTAACTAATCAACTCAACTTTCTTTATTTTCATTACGGTTTAAGTTCTTCAACTTTTCAGTTTCTAAGAACTTTTCAAATTTTTCAAAAATTTGGCTAACACCCTAAATTTTCGAAAAATTTCGCTATAACCTCCCCTACACCGGGAGCTTTGGGATATTTCAAATAGCCTCCCATGGCCCTCACCAATCCAAACAGCCAAGAGGCTAGCCAATCGGCTCATAAAATCATCAAAACCCAAGAAATACAATAAACATGTACCTATTTGTCGGGCAAATAATTTTATTCTTCTGCTCTAGCCTCCTTGCTATGACCAGTTCAATGTAAGTACATGTACAAGCATGCAAATGCGACAAATTTTCAATACAATCCACTATTTGGTTCAATTTGGCTAAAGGTTCAATATTTGATTAATCAACCAATAATCAAATAACACAATCAACAATCAATTAGTTGATTATCTTTTCAAATTCATAACTTTGATACATAGCCCAAAAATCAGTTTTTTGATGCCAAATCACAACAATAAGCCATATCTAATTTTGGTTCTCACACCAGTCAATTGGAAATATATAGAAATCCCACTTTCGTCACTCGAACATAAATTCTGATGATGTTTCGAACCACCATCAGAACATCCACGGGCGACTAGAGCATGTCTCTATATCCATCCAGTATATTAAAACTTCGTATACACGCTAGCTAAGCGTATATGCAAAATCTTTATATATCGGATTGTCCAAATCAATTTAAAATAAATTATTCAAATACGTAAAATACGATTTTAATTTCAAAACAAAATTTGGTTTTCTTTTTATATTTCAAAAATATACTCTTCACACTCGTTCTAGGATACTGCGGATCCTATCTCTAACGAGTCACTCTTATCGGATATTACTAATCCAATCTTTGATGAATTCTTTCGTAGGGTTCTAACGTGTCTTATTCTCCGAGCTCTGTAAACAATGCTCTGATACCAACTGTAACGAAAAGGAATTTCGCTCGATCCGAATTGATCGCTAAACCGACCAAGATCGTTCGAAACCCCTGATTGTTTGGAGAACACGACAAATTGGAACACAAACAGAAGAACATTTCATTGTTAATTACAACAATTCCATAACAAGAATATACAGAGTATGAATCAATATTACACATCATAAAATATCAGAGATTACAATACATTACATAGCAGTGGAAAATAATACTATACACAACTAGAAGTAATACACGGATACAGAGCTTTCCGAGCATCGTTCCAGCTGTAAATCAGGATCCTGTGAATATAAATCTGCAAAACCAAAACGACTAGCTGCCCATGTCAAAATAAGGACAGTAAGAGTTTAGGTTAAAACAATAAACTCCAGGTCAGTCATGTGACTGGTGTGAGAACTAAAACAGTTATTAACCTTTATTTTAAAGTTAGGTAAATCAAGGGACCACGCCGTATAACACGGAACGACTTTCCTCCCAAGAATACTAGTGCATAAAACAATAGCGCAATGTTAAATAAAGAACAATGAAGCTATTATAAGATCCAGGTCCCATCACACAATGCAACACAAGCTGGAGGATAGGGTTTTACTTATAATAGCCAAAGAATGCTTGATACACTAAATTACATCTTTTATTATTACTATAAGTGTATAGTGTCAAAACAATTTCAATCATAAGTATTAATCATAGACGGCATGGGTACCATATATCATGTTGCCAATACTAGGCTCTACAATCAAAACCGCAAATATCACGTATTGGAAGTTGGATTTCCATTTGTGAACCAAGGCAAGGTGTAACAACCCGTATTTTTGAATAACATGTTATAACATAAATCAAGGCAGAATTAAACTGTAAAATCTGAATCAAGGGGAACGGGCTGTGCCATTGCGTTCGTCTCGGAAAAATATGCGAAATAGAGTTCGAGTTTTCGAAAATCGGAGTCCGTATGACCGAGATATGGCCTCGCGAAGTTTCACGAAAAATTCAAATTCAAAACAGATTCAAAAAAATTCAGAAATTCAAGGTAGGCGGGAAAAATCCCGCCAGACCAGGTTGACCTAGGAGTCGACCTGGGGGGGGGGGCAGGTCGACTGGGGAGTCGACCCCAGGGTCGACCTGCCTGGTCGGACCCTGGCAACCTGGTGCACCTATTTGGCTGTTCTGACCTGTTTTGTTGGCTAGTGACGGGATTTGATGGCTCTGATTGAATCTAGGGTTAATCCTATGGCTAATACTATCCTAATCCTCTATAAAAGACCCCTAAACCTAGCCTAAATCACCATTATTCAATCCTACAACTAAACTATGTCAAATTGGTTCCTCTCATGGCCTCCACTCTCATGCTAAAATTCCTAAGTTTATTTCTATGAGAGATTGTGAGTTCATACAAGTGCTTTCAAACTTGTATGAGTGTTCTTAGTTTGCATTCAAGTCAAGTTGCAACATTTCTATTTCAAAGCAAGGATTTTTATTGATTTGGCTCAAGGGTTTTTCTATTGGGGCTTTCATATTTTGGTGCTTGCATAAGGGCTTCGTCTCAATCTTTACAATGAATATTTATTTGTGTCTTCATAGCATTGTAAGCCCTTTTCTACTTTCTTTTTATTGAACTCTAAAGTCAAATGAATGATGCAAGTTTGGGTTAATCATTATGATATGCAAGTTTGGTTGATCATTATGTTATGCAAATTTGGGTTGATCATCATGATATGCAAGTTTGGTTGATCATTATGTTATGCAAGTTGGTTTAATCATGATGTATGACACATGTTGCTATGTTATGCAAGTTTGGATTGATCATTATATACATGTTATCATGTTATGCAAGTTAAACTTGAGGTTGTGAGCATAAAGCTCCAAGCTTTATATTAAAGGATGCATTTTGGCAACATGAAATTTATCATATCCCTTATGATAACTTGCATGTGAGGCTAAATGCGAACTTCTAGCAACTTCTACATGTCATTTATCACCATGTATCACTCATATGCTAAGTTTGGTTTTATGCATGCTTTTGAAGCCTAATGATGCAATATGCAAGTATATGAACATATGTACATTTCATATGCCACCATGTTAAATTTGTGGCTTCAACACCTTTTTGTCATGATTATGCCAAGTTCTCTATTTTATCCTTTATGCGTTGTTGCGACTATGTAAACGATGGGATTACGTTGGGGTTGGGTAACATTATGACATAAACATGGTTTTTATAACATAACGTGATATGTTAGCTTGTAATTATGTTTTAGAAACATAATGGACATGACACTTAGAAAATATGAGTGTGGCCAACTCGAGGTTGGGTTGAGTTTGTAGCATAAATCTACCCGGACCCGCCCGGCTTAACTAGTGGCTACAAACAATAGGACCCAATGTGAGAAGTTGGTCACGTTCTGCTCGAACCCGAGGTTAGACCAAGTTGTGGTGTAAAGCTACCCGGACCCGCCCGGCTTAACTAGTAACCACAACAAGGTCCAATGTGAGAGGTTAAAGCACATTAAGTTAATGAATGCCTCCTGATTAGGGTTAAGTCATGGTCCACTTAATACTTAATCAATTTGGGCTGGATGGGTTAATCGGGGTTAAGTCATGAACCTGGGGTACACTTAACCAATTTAATCCACGTTTGGATCGGGTTAACCACATTTAACCCATTAAGGAAACCCTAGTTGCGTGGTCCTTTGCAGTAGTAACCCTCTTGATAGTATCATAAGACCCTAGGACTAGGCTAGGGCGGGGCACGATTACTGGGCTGACATGTAAGCGACCAAAACCACGGCTGAGTAGGTACGCTAGTGTATGTCCAGGCGGACTATGGTCGTGCACGTAGTCCGAAGTTGGAGAATCAGGCACGGGTACCAGTAGATCTAGACTGTGCATACTTGATTTGTGTCTGAGGTTGACACCCTAGGACTTGATACACCCTAGGGTGTACCTAGCGCAGTTTAACTACATTGCATGTTTGGGCCGTATGACACTGACACTTGACAAGTTAGGCTTGTAGGGAGCCGATCAAGTAGACCGTGTAGTTGGACCTTGATTTAGGTCATCTCATGATGTTGGGCCAAGCTTGGGCCAAGGGATCAATTCTTGTTTTTACTTGACATGTTAGAATGCTAGTACACCCGTAGTGCAAAACCCTAATCTTGATTATGTGATGTCACCTTTATCTATCTTGTTAGTTAATCACCATGCCAGTATGCTGTTATCCTTATGTTTATCTCAGCTTCTCATGCCAGTTAGCTTTACTAGTTCATAGACAGTTAGTAGTAGGGCTTACCAGTCTTTTTGACTGACCTGTTTTCTTTCGCCTCTTTTCTTCCGTCCCCCCCTCAGGTTCTCAGGGTGGGAACATTGGAGCTTAACTTGGATCTTTACATCTTGCTTACTGGATTTTCTCATGTACGGTTTTGGACATTGAGCTAGCTATGGTTTATCACTTCACTTTGGGGATAGTACTTTATGAATTTCAGTTTTTCAGTTTATGTTTTTCTCTAGACTTTGTTTGTTGGAAAATAATGACTAAGTACTTTGTTGTAACTTAACTATGGTTTTGGAAATGCAAGTTTATCCACTGCTTTACTACTCTGTTGTACTTATATGTTCTGTCTTGTGATATCTGCATGCATGTTTACCTTGTTTAACGCCCCTCCAAAGCTAGTGTGCTTGCAAGAGTTACCCTGGCGGAGGTGGGGTGTTACATTTGGTATCAGAGCATAAGGTTTACAAGATATGAGCAAAAGTGTTTTTGAAACTTATCTTTTGAAAAACTATTTTCAAAACCAATTAAGTATTTTCCAAGAAAAGTCTAGTTATTTTAAAAAAGGCTATTCCCCAAAAGCCATAGCACTATCCTTCGTTTCTTCGTTCTGAATCTATTTTTTTCCTTTTTCAGTATGGCCGATCTTAACCTTCCCGAGGGAGTGACCATTCCCGGATGGTTCCGGAGGTACTTGAAAGCTAGGGCCAACGATGTGGCCCCAGCAAATACCCCCAATATAACTGAGGTTCCTCCTCCTCCTCCTCCTCAGAATCCGCAAGCAGATTTCGCTAAGATTTGCAAAGACTTCAAGGCGATGGGTGGCAAGAAATTTATTGGGACGGAAACTTTTGTGGAGGCAAGAAATTGGTTGAAAGAAACCGAGGATCTTTTCGCTATCTTTGATGTGCAAGATCATAGGAGAGTTTTATTGGCAGCATGGTTATTAAAAGAAGAACTTAGTCTTTGCATGGGACTTGGAGTGTGAGCTTGCTTTTCAAAAGCTCAAAAGAGCCCTTACCTCAGCTCCAGTTTTGGCATTACCCGATAGTGGTAAGATGTTTACCGTGTACACAGATGCATGTGGCACGGGGTTAGGTGATGTTCTAATGCAAGAGGGAAGAGTGATATGTTATGGGGATAGGCAACTTAAAGTTCATGAGAAGAACTATCCCACTCATGATTTGGAGTTAGCCGCGATCGTCTTTGCACTCAAATCCTGGCGCCACTATCTTCTAGGCGAAAGGTTTGAGTTGTATACTGATCACAAGTCACTCAAATACCTCTTCTCGCAAAAAGATCTGAATCTAAGGCAGCAAAGGTGGATGGAATTCTTGGCCTCCTATGACTTCGAGATAGCTTATACCCCTGGCAAGGGTAACGTTGTGGCTGATGCACTAAGCAGAAGGAGATTGACTTTAAGCCCCTTGTTCATTGAGATGAAGAACTTGGAATTCTTGGCAACCTTTGATTTTACGACGGCTGTTGAGTCGATGACGGGTTCATTAGCATCCCTTGAGCTTAGACCCACACTTCTTAATCAAGTTGGGGCTTCGCAGAAGGAAGATCCACAGATAGTCGAAGTTATGGACAAGTTGATTCGTGGTGAGACATCTAGTCACCTTGCCAGATATACTATTGATGATAAAGGATGGCTAAGGCGTGATGGGAGATTATGTGTTCCTCGAGTGGGAAATTTAGTCCATAGAGTTCTTGAAGAAGCGCATCACTCGAAGATGACTATACATCCTGGAGGAGATAAGATGTATAGAGATATGAAGCGCATTTTCTTTTGGGATGGAATGAAGAAGGATGTAGCAGAGTATGTTTCAAAGTGCATGGTGTGCCAACAAGTGAAAGCCGAGTCGAAGAAACCAGGTGGGCTATTACATCCATTGGAGGTCCCGCAATGGAAGTGGGAGAGTATTTCTATGGATTTTGTGGATGGATTGCCTAGGTCAAGGAGAGGGAACACAAGCATATTGGTCATAGTTGACAGACTTACGAAGAGTGCTCACTTCATCCCAGTAAAGAGCAAGAGGACCGCATCAGGCCTGGCATCTATTTATCTCCGAGAGATAGTGCGGTTGCATGGAGTCCCTTCCAGCATAGTTAGTGATCGTGACCCAATCTTCACTAGCCAGTTCTAGAACAGTTTGCAAGAAGCGATGGGTACGCAATTGAATCTGAGTACAGCCTATCACCCCCAGACGGATGGCCAAACCGAAAGGGTGAATAGAGTGCTAGAAGATCTTTTGAGGCTTTGTGTTCTCGACTTCGGTGGTACTTGGGAAGACCACCTTCCTCTTGTAGAGTTTGCTTATAATAATAGCTATTAAGCCAGCATAGGGATGGCACCATTTGAAGCTTTGTATGGGAGGTCGTGTAGGTCACCATCTTGTTGGTGGGAGACAACTGATAGACTTATACTTGGGCCCGATATGATAGGAGACACATCCGAGAAAGTTGAATTAGTGAGAAGAAGGATGAAAGCGGCCCAAGATAGACAGAAATCCTATGCTGACAAGCGAAGGGCAGATTTGGAATTCGAAGTGGAAGACATGGTTTTCATGAAGGTTTCTCCTTTGCGTAATGTGGTACGTTTTGGAGCAGTTGGAAAGCTGGCACCAAGGTTCGTAGGACCCTTCCCTATCATAGAGAGAATTGGAAAGATGGCCTATAAGGTGGAATTGCCCGAGAAGCTAGCCGGAGTACATAATGTCTTTCATGTCTCGCATCTCCGAAAGTGCCTACATGAGTCCGCTGAGGTGGTTGAACCAAGCATTCTTGAAGACATTGAGGTAGAGAAAGAAGCAACCTTGAGAAAAGCTCTGACTTGTATCTTGGGAACAGAGATCAAGAAACTAAGGAATCGAGAAGTCAAATTGGTGAAAGTCAAGTGGGGTGAAGCCGATGAAGATGCAACTTGGGAAACCGAGGAGAAGATGCGTGGGCTTTATCCATTTCTTTTTGAGGGTACATTCTCGATCTCTTTTCCTAATTAGCATATCTTTCTTTTGCTATCCATGTTTATCTTGTTATCTCGTTAATCGTGTCATGAGAACCTTAGGTAGAAACCCTTTGGATGAAACATGTATTTGAAACATGTTATGCTTGATGGTTGCAAGTGGTTGCAAGTGTTTGCACGTGGATACTCGTGGATGCATGATACACACTAGGCACTAAGATCAGCTCACACACTTTCATGTTGCATATGCATGAGTGCTTATACTTATTCATGGATGAAACTTGTTATGCTATCACGTGGATGTTGCATATGGATGAATGTTATGTGCACTCATGTAGAGATTATAAACTATGTTAGGAATTTGCATACATATGGACTCATTTCACTAACATATTTTGCATTAAGGAGGTTTACTGTATCAGTAACCGCCTGATTTTCGCATTAGACAAGTACATATACACACACCTTTGCATATGATCATACAGCATTTAGAATCCTTTAAGGACAATGACTGCACGTGGATGATGTTTTGAGTAGATGGATGATGGATGGTAGGATACGTTCTTCCTAACTTGGAGATTTCGGGGACGAAATCCTTTAAGGAGGGGAGGATGTAACAACCCGTATTTTTGAATAACATGTTATAACATAAATCAAGGCAGAATTAAACTGTAAAATCTGAATCAAGGGGAACGGGCTGTGCCATTGCGTTCATCTCGGAAAAATACGCGAAATAGAGTCCGAGTTTTCGAAAATCGGAGTCCGTATGACCGAGATATGGCCTCGCGAAGTTTCACGAAAAATTCAAATTCAAAACAAATTCAAAAAAAATCAGAAATTCAGGGTAGGCGGGAAAAATCCCGCCAGACCAGGTCGACCTGGGGGGGGGGGGTGGGGTGGGCAGGTCGACTGGGGATTCGACGCTAGGGTCGACCTGGGGGTCGACCTGCCTGGTCGGACCCAGGCAACCTGGTGCACCTATTTGGCTGTTCTGACCTGTTTTGTTGGCTAGTGACGGGATTTGATGGCTCTGATTGAATCTAGGGTTAATCCTATGGCTAATACTATCCTAATCCTCTATAAAAAGACCCCTAAACCTAGCCTAAATCACCATTATTCAATCCTACAACTAAACTATGTCAAATTGGTTCCTCTCATGGCCTCCACTCTCATGCTAAAATTCCTAAGTTTATTTCTATGAGAGATTGTGAGTTCATACAAGTGCTTTCAAACTTGTATGAGTGTTCTTAGTTTGCATTCAAGTCAAGTTGCAACATTTCTATTTCAAAGCAAGGATTTTTATTGATTTGGCTCAAGGGTTTTTCAATTGGGGCTTTCATATTTTGGTGCTTGCATAAGGGCTTCATCTCAATCTTTATAATAAATATTTATTTGTGTCTTCATAGCATTGTAAGCCCTTTTCTACTTTCTTTTTATTGAACTCTAAAGTTAAATGAATGATGCAAGTTTGGATTAATCATTATGATATGCAAGTTTGGTTGATCATTATGTTATGCAAGTTTGGGTTGATCATCATGATATGCAAGTTTGGTTGATCATTATGTTATGCAAGTTGGTTTAATCATGATGTATGACACATGTTGCTATGTTATGCAAGTTTGGATTGATCATTATATACATGTTATCATGTTATGCAAGTTAAACTTGAGGTTGTGAGCATAAAGCTCCAAGCTTTATATTAAAGGTTGCATTTTGGCAACATGAAAGTTATCATATCCCTTATGATAACTTGCATGTGAGGCTAAATGCGAACTTCTAGCAACTTCTACATGTCATTTATCACCATGTATCACTCATATGCTAAGTTTGGTTTTATGCATGCTTTTGAAGCCTAATGATGCAATATGCAAGTATATGAACATATGTACATTTCATATGCCACCATGTTAAATTTGTGGCTTCAACACCTTTTTGTCATGATTATGCCAAGTTCCCTATTTTATCCTTTATGCGTTGTTGCGACTATGTAAACGATGGGATTACGTTGGGGTTGGGTAACATTATGACATAAACATGGTTTTTATAACATAATGTGATATGTTAGCTTGTAATTATGTTTTGGAAACATAATGGACATGACACTTAGAAAATATGAGTGTGGCCAACTCGAGGTTGGGTTGAGTTTGTAGCATAAATCTACCCGGACCCGCCCGGCTTAACTAGTGGCTACAAACAATAGGACCCAATGTGAGAAGTTGGTCACGTTGTGCTCGAACCCGAGGTTAGACCAAGTTGTGGTGTAAAGCTACCCGGACCCGCCCGGCTTAACTAGTAACCACAACAAGGTCCAATGTGAGAGGTTAAAGCACATTAAGTTAATGAATGCCTCCTGATTAGGGTTAAGTCATGGTCCACTTAATACTTAATCAATTTGGGCTGGATGGGTTAATCGGGGTTAAGTCATGAACCTGGGGTACACTTAACCAATTTAATCCACGTTTGGATCGGGTTAACCACATTTAACCCATTAAGGAAACCCTAGTTGTGTGGTCCTTTGCAGCAGTAACCCTCTTGATAGTATCATAAGACCCTAGGACTAGGCTAGGGTGGGGCACGATTACTGGGCTGACATGTAAGCGACCAAAACGACGGGTGAGTAGGTACGCCGGTGTAGGTCCAGGCGGACTATGGTCGTGCACGTAGTCCGGAGTTGGAGAATCAGGCACGGGTACCAGTAGATCTAGACTGTGCATACTTGATTTGTGTCTGAGGTTGACACCCTAGGACTTGATACACCCTAGGGTGTACCTAGCGCAGTTTAACTACATTGCATGTTTGGGCCGTATGACACTGACACTTGACGAGTTAGGCTTGTAGGGAGCCGATCAACTAGACCGTGTAGTTGGACATTGATTTAGGTCATCTCATGATGTTGGGCCAAGCTTGGGCCAAGGGATCAATTCTTGTTTTTACTTGACATGTTAGAATGCTAGTACACCCGTGGTGCAAAACCCTAACCTTGATTATGTGATGTCACCTTTATCTATCTTGTTAGTCAATCACCATGCCAGTATGCTGTTATCCTTATGTTTATCTCAGCTTCTCATGCCAGTTAGCTTTACTAGTTCATAAACAGTTAGTAGTAGGGCTTACCAGTCTTTTTGACTGACCTGTTTTCTTTTTCCTCTTTTCTTCCGTTTCCCCCCCTCAGGTTCTCAGGGTGGGAACATTGGAGCTTAGCTTGGATCTTTACAGCTTGCTTACTGGATTTGCTCATGTACGGTTTTGGACATTGAGCTAGCTATGGTTTATCACTTCACTTTGGGGATAGTACTTTATGTATTTCAGTTTTTCAGTTTATGCTTTTCTCTAAACTTTGTTTGTTGGAAAATAATGACTAAGTACTTTGTTGTAACTTAACTATGGTTTTGGAAATGCAAGTTTATCCGCTGCTTTACTACTCTGTTGTACTTATATGTTCTGTCTTGTGATATCTGCATGCATGTTTACCTTGTTTAACGCCCCTCCAAAGCTAGTGTGCTTGCAAGAGTTACCCTGGCGGAGGTGGGGTGTTACACAAGGGTTCGTCCTTACCGAATTCGAGACAATCTGCCCATGTCTCAGGGACAGAACGCATCGACCCTTGGAACGTCAGGGCCGGTCCACCGATGTGGATTAAACTTAAATCCTGGACACCACGTTTCCCTGCCATATGGGGTGTAAATGAGCCAAATGACTCCATCGGCTCCACACAGTCACCGATATATCCGAGGCGCCTCGCAACAGCAACAACCACGTAAGTCAAACTCATCAGGGCGTGTAAAACCACTGACGCCACTTCTAGCTAGAAGGAAACGCATGCCCTCCCTGAAGTCCTCTCCCGTTTCTGGTTCACAACCGGGGTGTGAGGCTCGCGAATCAACGCTACACAAAGCTATGCCATACAGGTCGTGCTTTGATCATCAACCACAAGACTTTGCTTTTCAACAGAAGCCTTGATCATTTGCCACTTATGCATGCCACACAGGCAATTCACTCCATGAGTTTGATATCCATCAATAAATAACCTCTGAGCTCGTACATCTCAGAGAAGCGCATTAAGCAAGAGAATAAATTCTCCGCCGCCAAATAGATACAGATTTAATAAAAATCAATCACACAGAATAAAATCTAATGTCAGACACACAGTCCATTTACAAGTCCGTTCTAGGTCTGAACGAAACCGGAGGCACCTTGTACCTCGCATATCCATCGATCTCCAAGTACGTCTGGACGATCACCAACTGATTCCCTCCTCTTGGGTGTACAGCCCAATCAAGATCATTAGTAATCACCCAAACGATGTGAAGACCTCTGGTCTTCAACCACCGTCTTCATCGTCGACACCACGTGGAATCAGTTATTCAGAATGGGATAAACCCGGTCTTTCTAAATAACCCGCGTATATAATAAACAAGTGTTACACAAATACAACATACGCCTCATTCCAATTCAGAATATTCTTTTATTCAAATATTCTTATACCTAGGGAAAGGTTCCCATTAATTTTATCAAAGATAAATTCTTTAAATTTATTCTTTAATCTTCATTTTAATATCTATTCAAACTGGTCGGGATTAGCGAACCACACCGAAGTAATCATTTATTTTATTTCCCAATCCCAACCTATTCATTCCATGAAGTAAAACTGGTCATACTTCATATTTAACACCACAGTGTTATCGGTAAATTCAATTACCATTTTATGTTCAAATCTAATTAAAGATTTAACTATCGCCTGGAGCAAAACTGGTGATACTCCATTCTCGATTATTTCAATCTAATTAAAGATTCATTAAAACTCCACTGGGTTTAATCTTCCCAAAAATCACTATCAATGATTATTTTGGAAATCATATCCTATCTTTAACTGGGTTACAAAACCAATGTCATTTAAAACACGGCTCAAGATAAACCCAAAATCACATTCATTAATTATCGGGTTGAAGAAAAAGTGTTATTTAAAACACCGTTCACGATAAACCCAAAAATCAATTCCAATTCGATTCCAATTAAATACCGTTTAATTAGTATACTTCATTAAATCTAAATAAAAAGATTTGATCTTTTTCTCAACTGGGTTTAAGAACAGTGTTAATGAAGACATCATTCATGACAAACCCAAATCCCATTTGAAATTAAATACAAGGCTCTGAATAGAAAATATATCGGCTTATATTCAATATCAAATTCTACGCCCAACAAATATCGTATTGGAAATAACGATATAAATATATCATTCAAATTCCCATAACAATATCTGTATCATCATGAAATCCAACATCGAAATATTCCAAAGACAATTTCGATTCAAATCCATTCCAATTCAATTATTGGAAATTCTGGTTACTTTTAAAACCACTTTCAAATTCAATTTATTTATTTCAAAAATAAATTGATTTTAATTCTAGTTCAAAACTAGTTCATTTCGATAAAAATCTATTTTTATCTTTTCAAATATGGAGTTTTTCATCCCAATTCTTTCCTAATCATTTCTTATGATTTTACACAAATTATTACTATTTTTAATAATTTTATTAATTTCGTACAGTCGATTTCCACCAACGGCCATCGAACTGCACTTACAGCGACCTTTTCAAAATTTGATTTGGACACAATTTCAAATACAACCGTTGGATATATAATTTCTAATATTCGTCAGAAAGCACTTTTCGATACGAACCCAACGGTTCCAGTTTTAGGAGAATCCGACAGTCGGATCTCCCGTAATATCCATTCGAAGTCCATGGTCGAAATTCGTGAACCGCCGCGGCGCGGCGTGTTCTATTCAGGCCATTATATATATAATATATATATATATTATATATTTCATCGATTTCCTTTCAAAACGTATTTTATAAATCATTTTAAATTCGTTTTCAAAACGATTTCAACTTCATATTCAATTTCTAATCAAAATTGAATATTCCACATCATCAATATACAAATGATAATATTTTCAAAACGTTATATTTTGAAATCACTTCCTTTTCGATATTCATTATAAAAATGAATAAAATCGATATAAATATCTTTCACGTCAAAATGACGCATATCTAACCAACACGGCTTTATATATTTCAATAACTTCGTTATTCTATTCAACAAATGAATATTTTCTTCAACACATGAATATTTAATTTTTTCTATTCAACACATGAATTTATATTTCTATTCAACACATGAATATATATTTCTTATTTTCCAAATTGGAATGAGGCCCAATCAATTCCCATATAACGTTAATTATATGGATTCCCTACAACACATGTATATAACAGCAACGATAAATCATCAACCATCATCCAGAGTGCACCACATAACTGCATAAGCATTAATTATAAATAATTAACGCTTACACAGTCTGCCAACCCATCGATTGACATACAACTAAACAATCAGGATTAGTGTACGTCAAATATCATCCCAATACCCGTGTGGGGTTTCAAATCAACAAACACAGATTTTATTTGTGCAGTTGGGCGATGTGTAAAATTTATCGTCCCAATCAATATCAGTCAAATCGGTATACATAAACAAATTATTCGATTTTTAAATGAATATTTATTTTGTATACACGTTAAAAATTATATTTTTAACTATAAAATATTTTCCACTATAAAATATTTTATTTCATTCCACATCACACAATCAAATTTCACAACATAGCAATCAAACAAACAAGCCGTCCATGGTCTTTGGACGATGGGTGTCGGGTGCTGCTAAGCACCGTCTGCATCCTAGTATATATCTCAATTAGAAAATAAAGTAAAAGTGAGGAGTTCTCACCGACTAGCTAATCCAATACACCGCGACTCTTCTTATGTAGAAAATTTTCGCCGTGCCCGCCTTTTGTCACTTTCGTCGTCCGTGTTCACTACATATATAAAAATCACATATTTTTATTTCACTTTCAAGATGATAAAAATAGCATCTTTAACACGATGTTTTCATTATAAAGATTGTATTATTATAACGCTACTTCATATATATAAAAATCGAATTTTTTATCGTTACTTCATATATGTAAAAATCGAATTTTTATCACTACTTCATTATAAAGATCATATTTTTAATACCATGCATATATAAAAATCATATTTTTATATTCTCTGTTATATAAAAATCATATTTCTATTTCACTTCTCATATAATGAAAATTACATCTTTATTATGTTATTCATGTAAAAACCACATTTTTATATCAATACCGTTCGTATAAAAAAACAAATCTTTAGCTGATTAAAAATCTAATCTTTAAACAAATAAAAATCTAAATTTTTTCTACCTCCAAGATCTCGTCTTTCTTCTATATAAAAATCGTGTCTTTATTCTCATATAAATCATATAAAAAATCAAATCTTTTTAATTACATAAATGAATAGAAATAAAAATATAAATCACATTTTTATGAACTAATTTTCATTATATTAAAACCTGATTTTAAAGCTAAGTATTAAATTAAATAAAAACAGGAAAATAAAATAAAACTTACTATGATCTTTCCAGAAGGGGGCGCAAGGAGGGGGGCCTGGTTCGTCGAAGACAGGGAGGGGGAGGCGAAGGGGGTATAGTGGCGGTGGTTGTCTCGATTTTAGGGTTAGGTGTTTGGGTGGCGGGCTATGTCGGAAATGGGGAAGAAGAGGAGGGTGGCGGACCACAGGGGATGGCTTTGGAGGTGGGCTCGACGTCGATGGGTGGCGGCTGCGGGCGGATCAAAGGGCAGAGCGACGGGTGTTGTTGTGTTTTTTTAATTTCTTTTGAGAAAAGTAAACAGGGGGGGGGGGGGGGCTGAAGTGAAAAAGAGAAAGAGAGAGGGAGGGTAGAGGGTACTTCATAAATTTTAATTATTTTATTATTTAAAATTTCCCAAAAAAGCAACTTTAAATTTCGACCTTTAAACGAGACCCACCGCCTGTCGTTCCTAGCTAATTACCCCCATTCCGAACACAATGGGATATATATTATAAGCTAATTCGATTGTTTCGATCAGTTTTCGCTAAATTTAAAATATAAATCTATATATTCAATTTTAAACGTACATTTCAATTTACCGGGATCACATACTAATTCTAAAAATTCCCAAAAAATGTTTTCGAGCTTCGTATTGACGATACGGTTCTAACAAAACTAATTTCATCAAATTCGGGGGCCGTTTGAAAAATGGCCATTTTCCAATCGATTAAAATCAACCGAAACTGGCAAAACACGTTTTCTTTTGCCACACTCACATATTGATTCAGAAAATTACGAATTTTGAAACCTAGCAATAAATTGACATCACGGATCCAACAAAAGTGGTTTCCTCGAAAACCGAGGTCGTTTGCAAAATTTCCATTTTTAAGGGCCAGAATTCCAAAGCGACTATTCTGAATTTTCAACTGGACATAACTTTTTATCCCCGCTATGAAATTTCAATTTTTCGGATTCTTGGAAAGATATTCTCAAATAGATTCTAATAATTTTGGTTTCACTAAAATCCGGTTTATTTTGAATCCTGTACATTCATTTGTACTTTGAAATCGAATTTTCGAACTACCACACCATTTTCAATTCCTTTTATAATTAAAATAAAATATTTATATTCTAACTACGATCCATATAAATATACGTTCTAATTCTATTCAAAATAAATTTATCGTCGCTATTATTTAAAATAATTCATTTTAAATACTCAAAATTCGTTAAAATTGCCAAAATAAAAATTTTAAATTGGTTCGGATTTCTGGGTTATTCCAAATCACTATTTATAATTATCAATAATAAAATAATTAAATAATAATAATTACATACTTACATTTCAAATTAGTTTTCAAAATACTTTAATAACTTACTTAAGTTGAAAACAAACTTACTTTAAAGAAAATAGTTCGTTTTCACGAATTGCACTTATAACAATTATCGCCGTAAAACCCATAACTTCAAAATATTAGCTTTTAAATTTCTTTTGAAAACTTATTAGTGAATGTTACTAAATTTTCAAAACATAAAACAAATGTTTATTAATTTGGAAACAAAGTTTGAAACCTTAAAAACAGTTTTGTTTTTCAAAACATAAGCATGTTTCAACCAAGGACTCTAAGTCGTAAACCCCAAAAATGTTTTTTTTTACATTCTAATCATATAACAAAATATGATGTTTATAACATACATAGCCATATCATAACCAAAAACCAGTAAAGATCCAACCATACAATCAATTTACCAGCATGATATATATAATATTCTTAAAGATCAAAATTTAGATTTAAAGCTGTAAGTTTAACTCACCTTAAGCATGTTCAAATCAAATCCAACTTCACCACAACTTGAATCAACACAAGTACATGCATTTATCTAAGAAAATATGAAGGTTGAAGGCTTCATCGCCAAAATGGTTCAACCTAAGAGATGTAATGAGGGTTTTGAGTACTTGAAATATCAACAAATTTACAAAAAAAGAAGTCGAAAATTAGCCTTTTTAAAACAGAATTCCAAGTCTGAAAATGACTGAATTTAAAAAAAAAATGAAAGTTCTAGCATTTTATTATCTCCACTTTAAGAAAAATCTAAGTTTTGTTTAGTTTTGAGTGAGATATGGCCAAAATAGCAAGCACCATTTTCGAACATTAAAAACTAGATCAGAAAATGCACCTGAAAGAATTGAACTTTTGGCATAATAAAACTCAAAATCAGCAAAAGTGACTAAAATAATATTATATCCAACTCAAAGCTCTTGAAGTTGAAAAAAATAATTTCTTTATTTCATTTAATTTCCAGAGAGTTTTGGCCGAAATAAAATGAGGTAAAAACTAAAAATAAAAGCATAGGTTTTTTGGATTGAAAATGCAAAGAATTCAACAAATTTAAGTTTTTAAACCCATTAAAAAATAAATTTTGAAAGCTAAGAATCTGTTGAACTTCCTTAGAAAGTATGGAGGGAGAAGACGAAGTTTTAAAAAGATGAAAAAGTAAAATGAAAGTGGCAAAGAGAAATAAGAAATCACTTTTATATAAAATGGAAATCTCAAATTACCAAACTAACCTTTGTCCTTTACCCCCTAACTTCATACCACCTCACCTACTACCTTACACATTACTTTGCACCTAATGTCCTCCTTTCCAACACCATCATTTCATAAAGTACTTATGTGTCTTCCTTTCCTTAATTTAAGGGTATATTAAGTACTTTTTCTTTTCTTTCTTTACTTAAACTTACTTGACATCATTTCTTACTTTATTAGCTTATTTTATTACTTTATTAACATTTATCTAAGCTCATTATTTAATATATGTATTTTATTTATTTATTTAAGTAATTTATAAAACATTTAATCAACTTTTACATGATAAAAAATCAGCATTTTTGACAAATTCTTCCAGTCACGTTTTCTGTTTTTCTTTATACTAATTATTTTGGAAGCAAAATTAAAAAAATGCTTTTCACATTATTTATTATGAATTAAAGTGGTAATTTTAGTTATAGAACATCTATTTTTGAATATTTAAAATTAATTAAATATTCTAAATTAAAGCGATAAAATTTCGGGTTGTTACATAATGTCACTAATGAACACTCTACATGGAATAGGGATTTACTACATCTGTAAATGACAACTTCGTTAGGCATACAATACATATGCTCTACATGGTTTGTCTTATACAAGCATGGCTACGGCCCTACGCAACCACCCCAACTAATGAATCAAAGATGGAGGAACGAAATGCTCTTATATTAGATAAAATAGGAAAACTAGAAAGAACTAGAGAAAAATAACACCTCTTTCACCAACCTTTACCCATTTCAATTACTCGATCCTTTTGGTCAACACCTTCCCTATAACACTCACGACATAGTACCCACATCAACAATTAGAGTTTGTGTCCTAGAGGCAATCTATTTGATGTGATTAATAACATTGTTGGTATTATTATTTTATTTTGAATAAAAGTTTATGTTATATTTACTACGTAATATAAATATTAACATAATAGAAGCCCTTAGAATAATAATATATATAGTCTCAAGTAAGCGATTTGAACGTGTGAGATGATATAATAAATTAAATATTATAATTCTTAAATATCCCTAGTCAAGTTTTATTGCAAATATAGGACAGTAATGAAACGTTGAGACTAGTATGTTGATTGAATGATGATCATACCTCATTGATCATTAATATAAGTGATATTAATGTCAATACATAAATACGTATTAGAGAATAGTCTATTGGAATGACCCAACTTGAGAAAACTTCATGGAGAATAATTAATAGTGTCATAAGTAATTATCATGATATTGATGTAATGATTCTCAGACCTGAAATCATTATATATTTTATTCGAAGATATTTGAATTTTGATATCATCAAAAGTTACTTTTAACCGAGTAGAATATAAAAGTGATTATAAGATACATCTCGAATTAATTAAATAATATGAATGATAATCTAGATGGAATTTTCGAATTTAGGTTGGTCGAGCTAAGGGTAGGTCGACCCGTGAACAACCCTAGGCGAAAACGCACTTAGGAACGTTTCACTTTCAAGATATTTCTAATTTAAATCAACATGTCCTTTGCTGATGGGTTGATTAAAGCATACGATGGATCTAAATCTATGAGTGACGTGGCTTGCATGGGTTAAATCTAGAAATCAAACTGTTTGATATTCTTAGGCTACACAATAAATAGATCCCTAGACCTAGCTATTCACTCACAATATAATTTTTTCCCTTCTCTGGGTTCTCTCTTCTAAGATGAACCTAAACTTAAATTACTTTTGGGAAAATATTTAAAAAATAAAATATTTATAATCCACTTAGAGGTGAGATCTGCAACATCTTCCAATAAAGAGCTCAGGACCATAGGTGTGTATAGTAATTCTTTAAATTTAAAGTAGTTTAAAAGTATAGGGTTTTCAATAGAGATTGATTAATAGGGCATATGGTGTTTTCAGAGCGTGTAGATCAATCAGGTACTACTATGACATGCGCTAATTTACGTGTTTTATTCCAGTATTCAGGACCTACTATTAGTATGTTATCACAAGATGGTAGGCTATGGGATGGTAACAGAGGAGGGTAAGAGCCAATCAAAGGGTAGAATTTAGAAAACTAACCCAAACTAGAAGAATTTAGAACAGCAAAGTGCAAATAATCAAAGAAGAAACTCAGTTATCGGACTTATTATTGGCAATCATCTCATTTGTGCATGTACACATAATTATTAGTAATTCTATCCTTTTTTCCTCACTTATCATGCTAGTAATTATTTTGTTCACCGGACTTTAAGTCTGAACTTGTAAGGACCTGAAATTTGGCATTAGTCAAATTAGTTATTTAATTAGACTCCAAAAATGGAATTTGAGCAAACGATGGAATTTGACCATGAAATTTATAGCGTTGCGTTTATGATGGAATTCTAGTCAACTTTCATGTTTAGAACCTTACAAAAGGAGACCATATGAAAAAATTACGGGTGGAAATAAATACAGATGGGAAATAATTAATCAAGTATATATTTATATACGGAAATTAACTATACCATTAATAACCCACCCCCATTGGAGGCAGTTTAACGCAAGCGATCGACACGGAGGTAGGTCGAGCGGCCGAATGCCTCGTGCGACCGAATGTCACCACTTCAAGTGGCAGCTCGGGTTCTGGTTGTTATATTTTTATATTTGCAGACAAATCTTGATATGATTAAATCTAATAGTTGTGGTTTATTTGAGCAACTATAAATAAAGGCCAAACCCCCCTATTCTTTTCTCATATTTTCTAGAGGCAACAATGAAGCCCTTCAATTTTCACTTCTCTAATCTCTTTCAAACCTTCTAAAATAAATCAGTTTCAAATCAAACAAATAAGAATTGGAGAAGATGAATCTAGATATATGAACAAGGGTTGAATCCGTGTATTAGGTAAACTCTATTACTTATTTCCTTTCGCTTTACCCAATTTACTTCTAGATCTATAAATTTCAATATGTATACTTATCCTCTTTTTATACATGTTATATATTTGTATGAATTTGGTAATATAAACCAAAAAATCGTTGTTCGAATTTGGATTTTGGAATAGCTTTCAAGTGAGTGGGAAATTTATACATCATTTCTAATATTAGATTTATTTCATTGGTGTAAATTTGAATTCATATGTCTAAATCTAATATTTGTTGTAGGCTTTTAATTTGTAATATCCTTATCTTTCCTATATCTCTTTCTTGTATATTGTGGTCATTGTTTGCACTTCAAATTTGTAAATCAGCCCCTATATATTATTAAGATTTATGTAGTTATTTATTCTAGATTAATAGAATTGGGTTTAATTGTAAGGTTTTTGTACATTACCATTATTAGTTTATAAATATATCTATGTTTCGGATTGTTTAGGGTTTTGCTTGATTTTTGTAAATTAACCCTTTTTGTCCTTTTTATATAAAAAGACAGTGTTTGAAATTACAAAAAATGTGAACAAATCATATAGGAAGAGATGTGTAAATTCACATATTTTTCGTGTAGTTTATACTATCCATTGCAAATAAAATATTACTATTCCTTGTGATTTTGAATATGTCGATACTTCCTCTTTTTAAATGTTTGGGAGAAATTTACAAGACTTATAACAAATAGCCTTTTTATAGGATTCTAAAACTTAACAAGACAAAAAAAGGAAGATTGTTATAGTTATTAGTTTGGACTAGAATGTAAAATAATTAGAATTTAAAAGAATCGGTGAGCACGTAAATATTACACTATCATATATATTATTCTATTTATAATTTATCCATCCAAAAATAAACATAAATAATGCTCATATTAATATAAATTAGGTAAACTCAAATTATAGGTTTGGGATTGGATGTTTTCCGTTTATGATAGGTATATAGTATCGTTTCGCATAATGAATGGAAATAAATGATTGTAACCTTTAAATTTATTAGCAATATATATGGATTTAATTGTTGTAATTGTAAAGGTTACAACTAACCTAAATGAGAACTAAGATTGTAATCATAAATTTTGTAAGGAAATAAGTGTGATAACTAATGTCAAAAGGTTACAGTTAAATTAAATAGGGAATAAATATTTTAGCTCCAATCTAGGGAAAATAATGGAATAAACATGCATATGTTATATGTATCTAAATAAGAACTAATAAAATAAATAAAAGTAGTGTAATAAATGAGAGTTACAATAAAAAGTAAAATGAAATTAAATGGGACTGATATTAATGGCATTTATTTGATGTCCATTGCCTTAGGAAAAGAGACAATTATGGTCACTAATGGCATGTGATCGATATGGTAATTAATTAATTAATGAGAATTGGGTAGTAATTAACATAATTAATATTATTTCAAACAATAAATAATTAATTCTAGAATTGTGAACCTTGTATTAGGGCAATTAATTTTATTTTCTCTCTAGTTTAACTCTAGAAATAATATCTCTAATCAATATAATAGTTGGATTTGGTAGGTTAAGGATGCGAGGTCAGTTACATTATTCAACATAAGTCTTCCCTTTCCAGCAGTCAGATATATGTATAGTTGATGTGAGATATCATTAACCATAGGAAACCGTGACAATAATTATTGTCGTAATTTGAAATGTTCCAAAAGGTTTACTTCAAGTGTTGAGGTATTAAGTGGATGCAGAACCTTCCTCCCTCCCAGAAGAAGAAACCTAAAGGGACAATTTAATAGCATAGTCTCCTTCAGAATTAAGATATTAAGTAGTAGGATCAGCCTATTGTGTATTAAGTGATTTGATTTACCCTTTTGCCTCAAGGGAAGGGAGAAATCATAGGGTCGCCCTTATCAGGTACTAAGTGATCGGATAGCTCGCCTTATTCCAAATAAGAAGTATCAAATCCCTAAATATGTAAAAAAAATGGTAATATATACGAGGGTCCTCTTCCTCTAGGTGGTAAGTGCCTGGTTAAATTTCTCTTTGAGATATGGTATTAAATGACCACTACGGGGTACCATAGGTCTGCCTTTCCTGCGGGAAGCATTAACTGGCTCACGGTATTTTCTAATTTAATGACCAAGATTTTATTAAGAAATGTTTAATGAATATTAAATATTTAAAACAATTTATTTTAAGAAATAACGACTTGGAATTTAGATATCTCTAATTAAAATGAGTTTGAAAGTATAATTTATAATATAATTAAAAATGAGCTCATTGCAGCGCAGTAGTTCATAATATTGCATTTTGAACTTTAAATGAATATATAGAATCCAATATAAGTCAGAATTCGTTGAAACAAGAAACGTTCGAATCTAATGAACTACACTTTTCTAATCAAAGTGAGAAATTGAGAATTCATTGTGTAGATTGTGAGTTATGTCCAAATCAAATTTTCAGAAAACTGTACGGAATTTTTTATGAACTATAATGATTTATTAAAATAAAATAAATGGATTTTTATAAAAACTGAATATCGATTTATCTTAAATGGAGGTACCGAGTTACAAACCCAAGTATATTTATTTTAGAGCTATATGATATTCTATTTAGATATATACGATAATATTAGTTTATTATTATTAAATCGAATAGTTTTTGAAGCTAAATTATATTTTATCGATTTAATTGAATATGGAAAAATAGGTATTTAGCAAACGGAATCGAATTTCGATGAAACCAATTTTATCGAATTCGTAACATTAAATTATTGTAAGATTCCAAACTGATCAATCGGAGTTAGTATGTGGTCGCGCGAGATATAAACGTTCAATGTAAATACGCATGTATAATTAATCAATAATTTAAGCCCAAACTAGCGCTATTTGAGCAAACAGACTTAGATTTCGATGAAACAAATTTCATTAGGATCGTAATAATAAACTATAGCTTCACGTCAATTCTCACTGCCAACAGAGTTCGTGTGTTATCGCGCGAGTTAATAAACAATGAACGGAGATAGCGATTGAATAAATTAATAAAATAATATATGAAGCTTCACTTATAAGCTACCCTATCCCTAAATATCTCCCTTATATATACCCTACTGTAACAACCCGTATTTTGATAACGTGTTATAACTATAAATCAAGGCAGAATTAAATTTTAAAATGAGAATCAAGGGAAACGGGCTATGCCATTGCGTTCGTCTCAAAATTCTACTTGAAAACGAGTCCGAGTTTACGAAAATCAGAGTCCGTATGACCAAGATATGGCTCTCCAAAGTTTCAGAAAATTCCAGAGTTCAAAACAGTTCGAATTCAAGTTCAAATTTCAAAACCCAGACAGACTGGGCGGGAAAAATCCCGCCAGCACCCAGGTCGACTGGGGAGTCGACCCCCTCCCCCGACCAAGTCGACTTGGTAGTCAACCTGGTCACCTAGCCTGTTTTTGAGCCAGATGTATCTGGTCTCGTTGCTTGTCCAGATTCACCCTCTAAACACTATATAAACGCCCTTGACCCTAGACTTTCTATCACATTCTTGTCTGACCATATGCTGCTGATGTTCTGACTGGAAGATAGAGAACAAGGAGGCTATTCAGGACTTTGTTAGTGATACGTTGGTTTGTGGATTTGCTAGAGATTCTGCTTCTACTCTTTTTGCTTTCTCATTCTCTAGACTACGATCTGTAAGCCCTTTGTCACTCTTAGATTTAAACTGTAAATTTAACCTGAACATGATGTAAACTGAAATTATGCCTAAACATGATAACTAAGTTGGATCTACTCTTGTATATCCTGGATCTAGTACTATCACTTTTAAATCTGTTATTTTCAATCTAGTTTTGTACACCCCAGATCTATTCATCTAAAATGTTGACTTGTGGAATATCAGTATGAACTTGATTTGGATATATTCATGTTTAATCTAAAACCCCTTTTCGATATTTATCTTGCCATGCCTGTGATATTGAAACTATTATTGGGGTACTATTTTATGTCAATCATTTACCATGTCTATCACCATGTCTTGTCAAGTTGATGTTGAGACCCTATTTCATATGCCTGTAATGTTATAATCATCATACTTAACTTGTGAACACCTTTGCCATTCTATGACTATCCTGTTTGTGTTATTCCCTATTTTGACACGTTGTATTAATGCGAATTCACATACGTTGGGGGTACGTTTTGGGTAGATTAGGCAAACTTGAAAATTAGCTGTGGAATTGACATGATATGACATGAAAATATGACATGAAAACTTGACATGAGAATAAGCATGAAAACATGAACTTGGGACATGACAATTAGATAACTTGAAAATGGCCAACTCGAGGTTGGGTTAAATTTGCAACGTAATTCTGCCCGGAACCGCCCGGCAAATCCAGTAGTTGCAAATAATATGACCCAATGTGGGTAGTTGGTCATATAGCACTTTAAACCCGAGGTTAGACTAGGTTATGGTGTAAAACTGCCCGAACCCGCCCGACACATCCAGTAACCATAACCAAGTCTAATGTGAGAGGTTAGGGTGCGTTAAGTAAATTAATGCCACATGGTAGGGTTAAGTCATGGACCACTTGAATACACTTAACCAATTTGATACATGTTTGGATAGGGTTTAAGTAATGACCTTTTTAATGACGACACTTAACCCATTAGAAATCCAAGCCACGTGGTCGCTTTCAGCAGTAACCCACTTAGAAGTATCACGATACCCTGGGGACTAGGCAGGGTGGGGCACGATTACTGGGCTGATTGTAAGCGACCAAGAATAACGGCTGAGTAAGGTGCGCCAGTGTAGGTTCAGGCGGACTAGGGTCATGCACTTAGTCCGGAGTTGAAAAAGTAGGCATGGGCACCCATAGTACTACATTGTGCGTGCTTGAATTGTGTCAGTGGTTGACACCCCAGGACCTGATACACCCTAGGGTGGACCTAGCACATGTGACTACATTCCGCGATTGGGCCGTATGACACCGATACACGACGAGTAAAGCCGATCGATTAGGATAGACTATTGGACCCCGTATTGGGTCATTTCATGTTATTGGGTTTAGGGATCATTTCTAGATTTATAATTGACATGGATTTGGACACTAGTACAGTTAGTGCAGTAAACCTTGTTTATGCGATGCCACTCTTATCTTGTTACCTTTTGTTATCATGCCAGTCCGGTTATTATCTTTATGTTTAACCTCAGTTTCTCATGTCCAGTTAACTTTATTAGTTTTTATACTGATAGTCACTAGGGCTTACCAGTCTTTTTAACTAACCCGTTTTCTTCCACCTCTTTTTCTTTCGTTCCCCTCCGGTTCTCAGGGAGTAAACTCTAGCTCTTTGCTTGGACTTTGCTTGCTTTTTGACAGATCATGTACGGTTTGGTCTTGAGCTATGCTATGGCTGCACTCATGCTCTTTTTGGGGAATAATATTGGACTTATGTTGTTTTAAGTACTTTGCTTCTTTAGAACTTGATGTAATGAAATAATGACTTGGTATTTTGATGTAAGAGGTTTTGACTCTATTTTCCACGTAATGAGATTTGGTTAAATTTATATCCGCTGCTTCATATACTCTGTTTAATTTATGTTCTGTCTTGTGTTATCCCTGTGCCTGTTTACTAGATAATACCCCTCCAAAACTTGTGCATTCCCTTTGTGAGTGACCCTAGCAGAGGTGGGGTGTTACACCTACCCCAGACCCAAGTTTCACAATTCCTAAACACCCAAAATAACAACATTTTGCAAATTAGTCCATCTCCTCCTTTTAATTTATATCTTCTAAATGATAATGAAATGGTGAAAGTCATCAACATGAAAGTTGTAGATCGTGTTGAGGGCAACCTACTGCCAAATTTGGTGGCCAACGGACATCCTAGGTCGTCGGAATCTGACCACGACCAACGAAGGATATGTTTCAGATTTCCTCGTTTTGCATGTTAAAAAGGGAGAGTTAGCCAAAGGTGTCGGCTAGGAAGTTGGAGAGGGGAGGGTGGTCAAAAAGTTTGATGTTGGAAGTTCAACCTTACACAGCCTGTGGTGGACGCAATTTTAAGTTCATCAGAGATGAACATTTATGCGTAACAACGATTGGAAAGTTTTATTTTCTGGTGAATGGAGGCACTTCTAGGTGAGGGGCCCAACTAGAGAAATATCGTGGGTGGGGAGCCATAGATGGTGGAGAAGCATGGTGGCGAACGGAGCACGGTGGCAGCCAGAATCTCATTCGAACCATTCTCAGTTCGTAGGGGTTTTCTGGAACAACGACGACGAATGAGGGTCCCACCTCCTGGCGTGGCGGTGCCTCGGCAAGGGGAAGGTGGCGGCAAGGTTGGTCGGCGTCCAGGTGGCTCCAAGCATGCGCGACGGTGATCGAATGGTAGTGAGCAGTAATGAACGTAATTTGGGGACGAACGTTAGGTTATTTAATTAAATAATTTAAAATTTTATTGATCATTCAATGTTTGAACAATTATATCTTGCTCGTATGAACTCATAATATTATGAAACAAGATCCATTAGGATCGTGGAGAAGAATACTCCATTATGGAACTTATATGGACGAGACTGAAGCTAGTTGGAATTTTGGGTTAAATTAAACTTAATTCAAAAGTGATCATTATTGAAACGATCAAAAATCACAATGAGAACACTAACTTGAATAGTAATTTGTAATCATTAACTGATTATATATTATGTGTTTGTGGTTGGTATGGTTTTTTAATAGATGATGGATGTTATTACAGTTTTATGTACATTGTTTATGTACATTTAAGCGTTAACAATTATAAGCTTATCTTATGACTGTTGTTTAATGAATGATCACTGTTGTGGTTGTTATTATAATTGTTCACACAAATTGACACCACGAATATGGAAATATTTTGGAATTGATTGAGTCAAGTTACATTGGAATATTAAACGAACAATATATTCATTTAAGTGAAATTAGATATGAAAATGGAAATTGGATTTTTATATCCGAAATTATTTGGAAATGAACTTAAGATGATTTCGAACAACTGTTGAAAAGGTTGAAATGGATTTGAAAGAGACTGGAATTAGAAATGGCTTGTTCTAATTAAAAATAGATTTTGAATAGTGAATTCGTGTTAGATATATAAACGATGTTTTAACTCGAAATGATTGTTCCAATGGTCTTATTTATTTTTATAATGGGTTTCAGAAAAGTTTGGATAATTTTGAAAAATATTATTATTCTAATATTGTAATAATATAGAATATTCAATATTGATTACAAAAAGTTTTAAAAATGGCGGACTCGATGAGGGATCCCTCATCAAATATCCTGCCTAATCCACTCAAAAATCAATCTAATCATATTCCTAATCCAGATCAGAATAATCCAGATCCAGTCTTGCATGATTCAAATCCAGATCCTGACGTTAAGATTATAGATCCAGAAGATGAGATTCAATCGATTGAGGAAGATTTCTTATCTCTTAAGTATGTTAAACCTTCATAGAATTATGTGTTCATTTCTGAGAATACATTCAAGGCTTCTGCTGATTCTTGGATAAATTCTATTGTTCTGCATCTAGTAGACTTTAAGCTCACCATTATCAAATTGAAAGATTATATCACAAAGGTATGTCATCCGAAGGGTATTTTTCTGATTCATATCACTCCAGATTTTCATTATATAGTTTAGTTTGAATTAGCAGTGGATTGTCAATATGTGTTGAAAACTTTGACCTATTCTTTTTTTGGGAGATTATTAATGGTTTTCAAATGGTATCCGGGTTATGATTTTGAGAAGTTTAGAGCTAGCAAGGTTCAGATCTGGATAAGGTTACTGAAACTTGATATGGAAATGTGGTCAAATAAAGCATTCTCGATGATAACTAGTTTTATTGGATATCCTATTCGTGTTGATGAAAGGACTGCAAGCAAGAAAATCACAAAGTTTGCTAGAATACTTGTGGGAATAGATTTGGACTCCAAATTGTTTGATAAAATTCCTATCCTAATGCATAATGGTGTTCAAAAGGAAATAATGGTTGAATATGGATTTGTCCTCGCCAGATGTGATCATTGCAAATTATTTGGACATAAAACAATGATTCATGAATTTTCAAAGGAACCTACTTGGACTTCAAATCAAAATACTGAGCAAGCTAGCAGCTCAAATCTGAATGCTCAAGAAGCTCCTGAAATTCACAATCAAGAAGAAGCTGATTTGGATTTTTTAAATGGTGAGTTGCCTCAGAAAATCATTCCTGATGACTTAAATATTGCAGCTGATAATATGTCTGAAGCTATTTCATCTGAAGCTAATATGGAGGATCCTCCTATAGATGTTTCAAAGGGTATTTCGAAGAATTTGGATTACTTAGCAGCATTTAGAAGTAAAGGTAAATCAACGATTCAACCTCCTAAAAGAAATATGAGGAGTAATTCCTCGATTAAATGACACTTCTATCGTGGAATGTCAGAGGGATGAATACATCAGAGCGTATGAGTGATGTATTATCCCTCTTGACTGAAACTAAGCCTACTATTGTAGGTTTGTTTGAAAATAAGCTAAATAGTTATAATTTAGAAGTGTTTAGAAGGAAATTATCAAACCGATGGAAGATTCTTCCTTGTAATAATGAGGCATTTTCAGGTAGAATTTTATTGTTCTGGTTAATTGACATCTGGGCTATCAATTTGGTTTCTTCTTCAAAACAACATATTACTGTGCATGCTCATAATTCTGGTGAATTTTCTTTTGTGTTCTCTATTATATATGCTAGTAACAACTTCTATGAAAGGCAGTCTCTCTAGCAACACATCATTCAGGAAGCTCAAATTATAAATTGCGAATGGGTTCTAATGGGAGACTTCAATAATTCAACCTCTCATTTGGATAAAAAGGGTGGACTTCCTATCCCTTTTCAATATATTCGTGCATTTAATAATTGTCTTTCTTAATATGGTTTAATAGAGATCAAAGCTGCTGGGTTTAATTATACATGGAGACGAAGGGGAATAACCAATTGCATTGACAAATTTTTTGTTAATCATGCTTGTCTTCAGAAATTTACAGATATGAGAGCTCTTTCTTTGTCTCAACAATCTAGTGATCATAATCCCCTTTTGCTTGAGTTGATTATTTCCTCTTCCTCAAAAGGATTTCCCTTTAGGTACTCTAATGAATGGCATGTGAAAGATGGTTATGGGAAGTGTATCATGAGAGGTCTTCAAGTTGCTGGTTGGGGTTTCTCTAGTTACATTTTTAGCAAAAACTTAAGGCTTGCAAATTGGAGCTTAAAAATTGGAATACGACCAGACCTAAAGATAAAGAATTGCTATTTGAGGCTGAAACTTTGTTCAAAGAAAGGGAATTGGCTTGTGACACTGATCCAGAGAATATTCTATTATATGAAAGAATGATTGAAGCTAAGCATGCTTTGGAGGTTCAAAAGCATATTAAGTATTGGAGCTACAAACAAAAGACAAAAGTCTCTTGGCTTCAGGATGGTGACACAAACTCAAAATTCTTTCATTCGAAAATGTCATCGAGGAGACATATTAATAATTTGAATGCTCTCATAAATGTCAATGGTGAGTTGTTGCACAAACCAAAAGATGTTGCTGATGAAGCTATAAGGTCATTTAATGATTTGTATAATGGAGAAGTGGCTAATGAGTTTCCATATTTCCAATCTATTTCTATGATTAATGCATACGGTCAGTAGGTACTTTTAAATCCAATTTCCTTAGAAGAAGTAAAATTAGCTATAGATTCAGTTCATATTGATTCTAGCCCTGGTCCAGATGGTTTTAGCTCAAATTTCTTTAGGTTGCATTGGGATTTTATTAAATCAGATTTATTATCTGCTATGCAAGATATGTTCTCCTCTGCTAAATTGTCAAAAGGAATTAATCACACGTTTATCACTTTAATTCCTAAACTGGATAGGCCAACTAAAATATCTCACTACAGACCTATATCATGTTGCTACCTTTATTATAAGATCTTTAGTAAAATTCTTTGTAATAGGATCAAGTGGTTTTTACCCCACATTATCTCTCCCAATCAAAGTGCCTTTATTCCCTCTCGTTACATTGGTGACAACATTTTGTTAGCTCATGAATTATTGAGAGACTTCAAGAAGGCAGGGGTAAACAAATTTTGTATTAAAGTGGATCTCCATAAAGCTTTTGATTTTTTGAATAGAAGATTCATTTCCCTTCTTATGCAAAAAATGGGCTTTCCCATCCACTTAATAAATGTTGTTTATGAATGTATAAATACACCAACTTTCCTATATTGATTCGTGGTGTACCAAATGGGTTTATACCATCAAATAGGGGTTTACGCCAAGGTGATCCCTTATCTCCCTATCTTTTTTCGATAGCTATGGAATATTTTACTTTTTGCATGAATGAGTCTTTGCTATTACAAAAGTTTATCCCTGTCTTTAGCTTTGATCCTGTGGTAACACACTTATTATATGCTGATGACTTAGTCATATTTGGAAAGTGCCTACCTTTTTGTGCTAGATCTTTGAAAGATATATTTGGAAAATTGGGAAAGTTCAGTGGTTTAAAAGTAAAATATACTTCAGCTCTCGTGCAAAGAATACCGGTATTTTCTCCTCTGTTTTGTGTTTTCAAGTGGATCAGCTGCCTATCAGATATCTTGGAGTTCCACTCTCTTCGAGTTGTGTTCATTATAATGAATGTCAATCTTTATTACACAGAGTTCAGCAGAAAATACAGTCTTGGGATGTCAATTTTCTTAGCTTTGCAGGGCGTGCTGAATTGATTCTATCAGTGGTTACCCCAACAGTGTTGTATTGGTTATTCATTTATCAATTACCTGAACATGTTATTGATAAATTAAATACTATGTGTTCTGATTTTCTTTGGGGCAGTGCACAACACAAGATTAAATGGGTAACTTTATGTTTGCCAAAGCTTGAAGGTGGGATAGGCATGAAATCTTTCTCTGAGCTAAAGAGGGCCGCTGGAATTAAATTACTTTGGAAATTCCTTGATAACAACTCTCTTTGGAGTAATTGGATGCAAAGGAGATATTGTCATGATAAGCATTTCTGGAGTATGAGATATGATAACAATGCTCCTTGTACGTGGAAGGCTCTTATGAGATTAAGAACTTCAGGGAAGAAACTCTTCAACAAGGCAATCTCCTCTGGTTTGAATACTTCTTTATGGTTCGAACCTTGGATCAATTGTAAGTGCCTTATTGACATGATTGGTTTCTCTAGATTTTCTAATTTAGGAAGGCACAATGAATATGTTTCATCAATCATGAGTGATGGCAATATTAATGCTAATTTGAATTCTACAACTAGAGAAGTCATGCATGAAATTAGCTTAGTTACTGTTAATCATAATGTTTGTCATGATTATTACGAATGGGGTGATGGGGGGAGATTTCACCTTTCACAAAGCATGGGAAAAAATTAGAAATAGGCAAAATTGTAAATCTTGTTACAAAGTGATTTGGCATAGTAAGAATGCGAGGAGGATGGCTTTTATTGCTTATCTTGCGGCTAATGATATGCTCTCTACCAGAGAAAGACTTAACAGATTTGGTATGTTAGATTGTAATTCATGCTTGTTATGTGAAGGAAATGTGGAAACTGCTAATCACTTGTTTTTTGATTGTGAGTTTGCAAAGTTCATTTGGACAGCTATCTGCATGAAGTTGAGTATTCCAGCTAACTTTGTTGGATCAATTGAAGAAGAGGTAGATAAGATTTTGAATTGCTTTAAACAAAAAGATCAAGTCTTGGATGTAGCATGTGCAGCTCTTTCAACTGCAATTTATCATATATGGTTAGAAAGAAACTGTAGAATCTTCAAACATAAGTATATCAGGAAGGAAGTTCGGCTGACGATGATTGAAAAGGATGTACAAAGCTTGTTAATAATAATGGTAGTAAAACGAAGCGATCACCTGTGAATGAAGCATTGTTAAGGCGTTGGGGTGTTAAACTGTTTGATTCTGGTTAAGTTTTTCTTTGATATGTACTGTTGTTTTGGTGCATGTGAAGGTTGAGATGAGTGTTGTCTGTTTGTAATGAAGGTTATAGAGTGATGTAATAGAGTGTTGTTGTAATGTTAATATATGGATTTTATAAGTGCTCTTTTCCCTTATGTCTCACCCATTTAGGTTAGGGGGGCATAAGATTTTGACGAGGCTTACAAACAAAGTATATGATTAGTTATGAAATAAAGTGAACCAATTTTCAAAAAAAAAAAAAAATAGTTAGAATCGTTTTTGAATGATTTCATAAACATTTTATACAATACGTTTGGATCGAAGTGGTTGAGTTTGATTTTCAATAATAATATGGTTTGAATAGGACGTGTCGTGTAGCGACAGTTCGCGAATTTCGACCATAAACTTCAAACGAGCATAACTGATGCAATTTAAATCGGATTTTCCCAAAACGATTTTTTTTATTGATGGTAAATTTCAAATGAAAGAAGAAATTTTGGATTTCAACTTATAGATTTCAAGTTAAGTTTAAAGCTATTTTTGAAAAGGTCGTTGTAAACGCAATTCGATGACCGTAATTGGAAATCGATCTAAATGGCCATATAAAAAGTATGGAAAAATCATGATAAATAATAATAAATGATTTTAAAGTGATTTGAGAAAGAGATATGATGTTTCGAACTATATTTCGACAATTTGAGAAATTTAAGTTAAATGAACTAAAGATTCTCAAATATGAGTTTATTAGATTCAAAAGATGAATTTTGAGAGATCTTTTAGGTGAGATTAATTGAAATATGGATTTGGATAGAAATGGTCTTGAGATATTTGGTATTGATTAACGTTGTGTAGACGCTTACTATTCGATAAATTTGGAAGATGTTTATATCATTATTCCACTTATAGTATTCGTTGATTATGAGAATTTGTGTTGAATATAAATGGATATAAATTATATTTGAATTATGAGAATTTGTGTTGAATATAAATGGATATAAATTATATTTGAATTATGAGAATTTGTGTTGAATATAAATGGATATAAATTATATTTGAATTATTATATTTTATATCAATTTGTGTGGGGTTTGTCATGAATGGTGTCTCAACAACATCGTTCTTTAGCCCAATTAAAGATGGAGTTATGTTTGGGATTTTAGAAAGTAATAATCTTCGTTAAGATTAATTAAATATTTGATTTAAGATGCAGTGAAGTTTATCCAAAGTTAAGTTTCCAATTAATGAATTAAATTGGAATTGAATGTGAACCAATATAGTGATAATCGAGATGGGTCCCTATGGATGATGACTTTTACTGTTTAAGGAATTTAAAAGGCATTGTCGTTTTTCCGCTTATAGTATTAGTCCGATACAGGAATTTATGTCGATTATGAGCTGATATGGTTTCCTTAAAGATTTCATTTAAAAATGAAAGTATGATTGTGGGTTTTTCGTAAACGATGTTTTAAATAATGTTTGTTCTTTAACTCATTTAAAGGAGAAGTTGATTTCTCAAGATTAGCTGAAATGAAATCTTTATTTAATTTGAATATAAAGATTTAATGAAAGAGTTTTCCCTAGAAAACGATAATGGGAACAATTTAAAGATCACTTAAAAGCATATAAGTGTGTTTTCGCGTAACGATAAGATTAAGAAATCATAATTACGATTTTGCGTTAGAAATGAGATCAAGGAAAGATAAAGTAATCTACCCTAATCAATGATCAATGAATGGGTTAGGTTTGGGTTAAATATGTTTTCCCGTAAAGATAATTAAATCTTCAATAAGATTTGAAATTAAAGAGGGTAATCAAACTTACCAAAATACGAGGGCAACCTAATATGGAGTACTGCCAGTTTTGCTTCATGGGATGAATAGAATGGGAATGGGATAATGATTTGAGAAATTACCCATTTCCGCAAGATTCAATAATCTTGATAAAGCGTAGAAACTCGGTTTGAGTTAAATTCGTGAAATAAGATTTAATAATATTTTGAAATGATTTCCATGGAAAAGATTTGAACAACAGTTTAAAGAATGTAAATTTTTGATAAGATTTAAATGGGTATACTCCAATATAAATAATGATTTGAGTAAATGAATATTCCAAGATGGAATGAGACTCATGATATATTTATATAACAATAATAGTTTTTAAAGATGAGATAGTTATTTCGGAAAGGCTAGGTTCCAACCCATTATGAATAACTATACGACAAGAATTGAAAATACTGAAGATGGTGGTTGAAGACCAGCGATCTTCACATCGTTCGGATTGGTTGATAATGTCTTGATTGGGGTGTACACCCAAGACGAGATTTTAAGTGACAGTTGTCCGAACGTACTTGTTGATTGTCCAGATTTACAAAGGCCTCTCTCCTTTATTAGACAAGGATAAAGGTGCATTCGGTTTCATTCAGAACCAGAAATGACTTGTATGGATGTGTGTATGACATTGTATTTTGTAGTGTATGATTGATCTTTGCTAAACATATTTTTGTTGGTGGTTGAGAGGTTATCTCAACATAACACCCTTCTTTGAGACGTACGAGCTCAAAGGTTATATGATTATTGATTATATGTTGTGAACTGACAATGTGGCATGCTAAGATATAAGCAATTGATGATAAAAGCTTTTTGTTGAAAAGCAGTGCTCTGTGTAAAACGTGACTTCAGAACCTCACAACCAGTAATGAGCCGAAACAAGATGAAGTACTGCAGGGTTAAGGACTAATGTTTTCTTCTAGTTGAGAAGAGATGCCATAGTATGGAGTCTAGGAAAAAAGTCTTAGTGGATGTTAGATCGAGGCACCTCGGATGATGGTCAACAACGACCGAGAGACGTCACGTTCAGGAGAGATTTGAACTACACCTGTTTATAGGTGGGCTTGCTCTGCCACTACAGAAGGAGCATTTGTTGATCATGGGACATTCCGCTAGGGGTGTTCCAATCGCAGAAAGGAAGATCCTTCAACTTGGTCATTACTGGAACCCAACTTCCAGTGCGAACCTTTTACGGTTTTAGCTGTAACCTATGTGATGTAATATATGGTAACTACGTCTTCGATGGTTGATATATTTACTTTTGAAAGTAATTTCTACACTATGCACTAGTAATACTAAAAGAAACTTCCACATACCACGCATGTTTGGTTACCATAAGGCAAAACCCGCCACGCTGGTGTGCGTTTCATTGTGTGATAGGCTGCGGGTCTTATGATAGCTTCATTTTCAAAAAGAATTATGAGTAATTTTATGGTTGGCATTCATGTGGAGAAAACCCATTCCGTATTATATGGCGCAGTCCTCTGATTTACCCAACTTTAAAATCAAGTTAATGATTGTTTTAGTTCTCACACCAGTCGCATGACTGATTCGGAGTTCATTGTTCTTCCACCTAAACTCTGGGTGCCCATGTTTTCCACCACGCACAGTCTAGTAGTTTTAGTTTGCAGATATTCTATAGAGCATGTGCTGGATTGAAACTAGAGCTGGGTCCAAAGCATTTTATTTCTTCCGTTGAGAGTTTGTGTTTCCGCTGTATACATGATACACTCTGATATAGTTATTTCCGTTGTGCATGTATTTATTATTGTACTCTGATATAAGTTGTGCTCTGATGTAAAGTTATTGAAATATAATGAAAAAGCTGTTTTGTTCAGTTCTTTTTAGTTATATACCCTTAGATAAAGTTTCGATGGTTTTTATCATTTGGATCAAACTTGTTGGTTTATTGTCAATTCGAAAGGTAGGAATTTTCGGGCCTTTACATCTAATAAGGCCATCTAGTAGTAATAAGAGGACCCGCCGGGGGAATGTCTTAAATAATGGTTAGTCATCTACTTATCCTGACGGTAATAAGAGACTGCTTACTATCTCTTACCTTATACGTGGTTGGAATATGCGCAAATGACGGAAGACTTAAATTAGTTGGGCTTAGTAGCTAGTATCCTATAATTTATAGTGTGTTAGTAAAACACTGATCAAGGTGTTAAGTGATCAATGGATCCGCCTAGTCCTTAAGTGACCGCAGGAACTCACCTTATATACTATATTGTGAGTGAGGTCATAAGTGGCTATATAACCCACCTCTTTTGTTGGTATGATATTAAGTGGTCAGAAAGCCCGCCTCTTAGTTTTTGGTATTGGTTTGTATGGTGGTTTAAAAGGTTCATAAATAAGTAAAAGTTCTACCTTAGTATTCATCGATAATCTTCTTTTGGTATACTACCTTGGCTATGGTAGTTAATCATTATCTTAATCTTTACAAGGTTAAGTTAGAATCACTAACCTTATTAGACATATAATTTGGGTGAAACTAAATGGGATGCATCTGTGTATTGTGGACAGTGTTATACATTTTCCACTCATTAGGACTTGTTGTTCTGACCCCACCTCATAAGAACCCTTAGGTTTATCTTGGGGATGATAGGTCTTTAGGAGTTTCAAGTTTGGTTTTCCGTTCTTGTTCTCTCATGCTTGGTGTTGATGTGGTGATTCACTATTAAGGCATTTGCCAAAGTTGATACTTGTTATCCCATCTTGTTTTCGCTGTGAGTTGTTTTTATTTTTTGCAAAGCCGACAAGTTTTTAAGGTGACAGCAAACACATTTTTTATTAATAAAAAATACAAGAAGTACAGGTGACTGTAGTTGACAGTCAACTAATTTCAGTTTTTAAGGTGGACCATCCACCGCATACGGAGTTTATAGTGTTCCTTCCACTATACCTAACGGCTTATAGCACTGGATCTAGTTACATCACTAGACTACAAATACATACATTATCTCAATGCAGGAAAGTAAATAAAAAATTACATACTCCAAAAGGAGTGCAGTTACATTTTGAATACAAATTGTACAATACTAGATGTTATATTTAATGCAAAGTATCTAAAGTCTTGCATGACTTGACCATAGTAGGTAATTCTAAAAAGTGCTAGCTTCAGAGAAGGTACTATACAGTGACAAGTCCAAATTTCTTGAGCTCCATGCCGAGGCCATGAAGCAGTATCATGCACATCTTTCAAGAAAAGAAAATAGCATAGTGGCCATATAGACTTGTCGTGGGAATAGGAAGGAAACTATCACTTTGATGGCCACTCCAACAACCAAGTTGAGAGAACAAGACCTCACCTATTTCGCTAAAGAATTGGTGACCAAACGATGAACCAGAGTGCCAAATCCATGACAAACCATACTATGCCATGAAAATTAAATTGCTCAACAATAAAAAAATGAATAACAAGAAGAACTTAACCTAGAAATCGCATGAGCAGGCATAAGCAACACCAAACAAACTACAACAAAATTCAGTGCTAGGCATCTCTTGCATTATCGTCACTCGTTGATGCTAACCCAATCATACAGTAGCCAGACAACATTCACTTGGATCAACAGACTCGAAAAAGTAAGGTCGAACAGTTCACGAGTAATAAGAAAAGGTGCCGAGCACCATTATACTAAAAAGCGAAACTGCAAGTGTGCAAGGTAAAGAACCAAGATCCAGTAACCAATATAAATTAACTAAACACCTCTACAATGCACCAAAAAAAAATCTGTAACACTATTACAACCAACAAGACGAACTAACTAGCAATCATTGAAGACCCAAATGCCAAAATGAACCATCATAGACTAGTGTCGAAACATGAATCTAATCAGCATAAAGGAATTGCTGCTTACCGTCAGCCTCTACGTTAGTGATAGTCGTCCTACACATACCAATTTCACCAATTGAATAACTTGCAGTAGCAAGTAGTTTCCTAAAGTGGAAAAACCACATAGGTAGGAAAGGTTTAGGATGGAGATTTCAGGTAGAAGGGAGTTGAAGAGATAAGGTGAAGGAAGAGGGTTAATCAGATCTGAAAAAGACAAAGAGGTACATAGAGAAAGAATCACACGTGATGAAAGCTAGGTCATGTGGAGACGAGAATTTATGGATCGGAATGGTGAGGAGATTTAATTTGAAGAGATGGGGAAAGCGTGGAGAAATTGAAAGGGAAGAAAGTGGATAACCTAGTCGCCATGCTCATTATTTTCATGTGACACATCTATATTTGACTTTTGATTTTTGTCGAAATTTGGGCCTAGAAAAATGCAAGTTATTACATTTGGTATCAAAGTTTAGCTTTAGACAATCAGAGGAACTGATAAATTAGAATTTAGTGAGAGAACATATTCGATCTTCCCTTCCATTTTTCTTTGGATCTTTGCGCTGGACACTAAATAATTTCGATGATGAAATAGTCATGATCCTATTTAGTAAGAATGGATTTAACTGACTATGAGTTATAAATATTTTTGGAGTTCAATTTCTTGCCAACCACGATTCACCCCCATAGTGCAGTTGGAGATTGTCTTGGAGAGCAAGAGAGCGGCATATGGTAAATCCTATGGGCTTGAGCTTTATGACTGGACGAACAACTAGCTACAATTGAGATAATTGTGATTTTGGTTCAGGAGATCCTATAATACCCCAAAATTTGGAGATAATTAAACTATTTATTTACTTATATTACAAAAATGGAATTTTTGCAAATGTTGAATTTAACCATGAAATATGCACCATTGCGTTCATGATATAATTTTGGCCAACTTTCATGTTTGGAACTTCGAGAATGGAACCCATATGAAAAAAGTTACGGACAAAATACGAAATAGATGGAAATAAATAAATCAAATATATAAATATTTTTATTTATTACCCCGCCTCCTACAAGAGGCAGGTCGACTGGGGGTCGACCTTCCTTGCGACCTACAGGTCGCTGCCCTTATAGCAACTAGGGTTTTATTTATTATAATATATATATATATGGATGGATTTTTCTATAATCTTACTATATTATAATTACTGGATTATGTTTCAAGCGCAGAGATGCCTCCACTTAATTTTTAAAACTAAACTGTCACGTTTATTAACCCTTATTTTTTTGCAATTCTCCACTATGTCATTCCTTCATGAATAGTTGCGTCCTCAATTTGATCCTCTTACCTACCACTGATCTTTCCTTCAGCCACTTCCAATTCAAATCTCCCGCGAATCGACAAACAACTGCCTTAACCTTTCCTTACCTTTGCACCTAGATCTCCAAATTGTTTTCCATAATCACCATCCCTCTTCATCCATGCAAAATCAAACCCCTTGCTGTTCCTTTCCCCTTTTATTCACCTTTGATTAATGGTAACTCTAAAATCATCGCACAGAGTTCGTAACCTTTATAATCACTAGATCGTCACTTTTCAACATGTTGGTCGACCTCATTGTCTTTGATTTAGGTCATTTTTATAGGCCACTGAAATATGAAATTATCGTTCTCATTTTGGTAAAATTTGCAGTTTTCAGCCTATAATCTTTTTTTGTCTCACCAAACATGTGACTTCGGGATTCATTCTATCTTCCCATCTGTTGTACATTTGTTTATCCGTAAATCATTGCAACGTTGTGTGTTGTGCAGGTTAATGATATTACTATTATATATTATGAAAAGAAGCCATGATGATTTCCCTGGTTTCGGGTCGTTTGGCACTGAAATTAATGTGCATTCCGTGCTACGCACTGTTTCAAACTTAGCACTATCAGCTATTGGGATATGTTGTCACTAATGTCCATAATGCATTATGTTACTTTGCAACTCGAGTCTGCTGGTTTCTTAGTATTAAACTTTGACCTTTTTGAGTTCACTGAATTCTACTTACATTGCTTTTGCAGGATGACAAAGTACATAGTTTTCTATTGCACTCGGAATATGTTGATCACTGATATCTATTTGATGGAGTAATATTACATTCTAAAGGGTATAACCTTTTGTTCTAACATTTTGATGTTTGATTATTTTTTGCTAATTTTTTGTGCCAAAAATGATTTTTTATGGGCTTAGTTCGATAAAGATACAATGTAAACTAATAGTAGTTGATTATATTTTTGGCTCCATCGTTGTTTCCATTATATGCTTCAGACAGCGTATGGATTTGTTCAGATTTGCCTTTCATTCGATTGCCTTTTCTGTCAGCTATGATAACAATCAAAGCTTTAATCGAAGAACTCATTATGATAGTTATACGTGATTTTTCCACGTTCTTAATGACCATGAATTAATCTCATATTGAAATATGTTTCCTTTTGAGTTAGTTAATTCAGTGAACCTTTTCTAAACAAGTTCCCTTATCTCTTATTTGCAGTTTAGCCAATATGTTAGTAACTAAGTAACTTCTAATTTTGATAGAATATATACTCAATTTTACAATTATTTTTCCTGTTAATAAAGAAAAAATTTAATTTAATTTTGTAATGAGTTGTAGCTACTGATGTATGTTTCACGTTGAATGCTTACAAATTACAAATTGGTCAAATGTTTTACGATTTATTTCAGTCGGTGTTTACTTCTTACAATTGAAATGATCCGGGTTTAAATAGTGGATGCCAATTTCGCTCACATACACACAAGTCAATCATACAGATTACATTTTCCATGATAGGAACTGAATAATTGGTCAATTTCAAAGAGAAATATTGGTCAAAATTTTGCACTTTATTTGCTAGCACCTTTTTTCTCAATGACCCTATGAGCATAATTACATGCTTGGATTTTCCATATATGCGTATATACAAATATGCATATATTCAACAACTATGATGATGGAAGAGAATTTAATGAAATATATATTAATTAGATTACATAAATTCACAAAATGACCTCAAGTACTTAATTAGGATTATCGTTTAAGTTAACCTCTTATCTCATATAATTCTTCAACATTACATGTTTATTTGTTGAATGCGGCATCCTTGAATACTTACTATTTTCTACAGACCGTAGCACCACTCAGCTATTTATTTGCTAACTATTATAATTGGACTTTGAAAATTATTTCCTTTCAATCTACATTATGTACAAAGTCTACAATTTTTGGATAGCTATTTGTACATATAAAATGAAACGTTCAACTTACCATGATATATATATATATATATATATATATATATATATATAATTTTCAAAATCATAGATGCAGACTCTAAAACTAGATGAATTTGTTTGGTAGTTGTTACCTTAATACATAATATAGTGTCAGTTGATACTTTCGGTCAATGGAATGGTTTATCAGGGCATAAATCATAAGATGAGATATATTTTCTTTATTCTATACACATTTGGGCATTTACATTGACTAGCTGGTAGCTCTGTAAAATTAAATATTGTAAGAATGCAAGATCAAAAATTCAAGACTTCAAGGGTAGGACACTAAGAACAGTAAGCCTTTTTAAATTAGTTGTGGAGCTGCAATTTTACTATTTATAAATAGTAATATTTTTTTAATGTCTTTAATTCTATGGATCCTTCTTAAATGGTCAAAATTATTGTTGGAATTATTAATAATCATAAGAGCTTACTCAAATAATCATTCATAGTTATAGAGTACTGAGAGGTGGTAATCACAGTAAACCATATTACAATTTGCTTCATGGTTCAATATACGTCGCATAAACTACATATTACATTGATTAATCATGTTCACATCAAAGTCAATGATAGAAACAAGGAACTACAAAAATGTATCGTTGTTTGTTCATATACTCTTATTATGTGGTCAAATATTAGCTTGGGTGTTCTGTTAGGATTGCCTCGCATGTTGTTAAGGTAGGAATGACTGGCCATACAGGCAAGGCAGTGCTTTCAAAAGATACTCGAAGGATGCAAGTCAAGGGGGAGCCTATTAGGATTGCCTCGCACGTTGTTAAGGTAGGAATGACGGTTTGAATAAATAGTCACACATCATAGAATAAATTGAAGGAGTTGGGTACAAATATGAATTGGTAGGCATGTAACATAAGGGGTTTCTTTTGTTACAAGGATGTGTGTGCCAACTCATATGCGTGCGACCTATGCAGGAGGAATGGAGAGCTTTATTCCAACCATCAAACATGTTCACCATTTGTTTTCATGTAATTGCATTATCTGCTAATTTAAGTGTGCATAAAGTAAATATAAAGTTTTACTCCTTTTGAGTTACATTTTTTTGAAATTTTCATTAGCACAAATTATACGTGCACTTATGTTGATGCTTTGTCTTTGGATTTATACTTCTACTCAGATCTCCCTTTAATTTGGTTGGAGAAATTCTTGCATATATAGAAATGGTAGTACACATTTTCTACAATATGAATTTCAATACACAATTCGAATGCAGATGATATCTATTGTCTGTGTTGGATCTAGATTAACCTTAAAGGGGGGTGAATAGTGTTTATTGGATTTTTACGAGATATTAAAAATTATCACAACACATATTATAACAGAGGAAATAAATGCATAAAGTTAATAACGCATATTTTACCAAGCTTCGGCGAACCCTGCCTACTGCTGCTTTCCCAAGATTTATACTAGTTATTAAAACAGATCCGCATACAAAACCTTGTAAACTCGCAAACCCTGCTCCTTTTCTAGTCCTACGCTCAAAATCCTAGACTGATCTATATCCCCAAGATCAGATTTCCCTCGAATTACAAACCCGTTATCCGTAAACCCTAACTATAAAACCTATAGCTAGTAAACCTTAGTTTTACAGACAAACTAGTAAACCCCTAGTTTTACAGATAAACCAGAGAACCGTTTGGATTGATTACAAAACAAATAAAATACAACGAAACGTAAAACAAAACCCTAGTTTTAATAACTTAAAACACTTTGAATAAAGATTGGCTGGCTCCCTTTTTTTTAATATGGCTTGGTTACTTTAAATCATCGGCCCCTCTTTTTCTTTAGTGGCCTCCTAGGATTTTTCTTCCCCAATCAATTTGTGACTTCGACTGTTCTGATTGAAATCAGTTTTTGGTGGATCGAACGATTGTGCTCCTTATTGAGTGATTTGGGAAGAAACTTGCGATCGGAACACGAGTGAGTAATTTCTGATTTTGATTCCTTTTTGCTCTTGAATTTTTTTTGTGGTTTTTCGATCGTGTCGATAATGAAATTGGTGTGATAAATATAGGATTTTGAATCCCCTAATTTACACTTTGATTTCCCTGGCTGATTTGTGTTGCGTGATTTTGTTGCCTTGATAAATTTGACTGAGAATCCCTTGTTGGTTTAGTTCTAGAAACAAAGTAAATTTGTTCTCCTTGGCCCTTGCGTGATTGTTGCCATGCTTGAAAAATCTGGAAAACACCTAAACTTGTTTTCTTCGATTCTGTGATTTGTAGCTTTGAATATGTTCTTTGATTTCTGGAATGTTTTAAAGCCCGTAACTTGTTGCCTTGTATGATTCAATGAAAACTGGAAAGATTTTGTTGAATACTTGCCCAAAAATTTTCATTCGAAAATTCATGGAAGTGATTTAAAAACAGCGAAACAATCTTTGAATTTTTTGGAAACAAATGATTTGTATCTTGCCTAGAATATTGCCTCTTATTGCTCTGTTGTATTCTTGGAAAATATTGTACTTGCCATTTTCTGGAAATCTGATTGTGAATGAATATATTTCTGAAATCATTGATTCTTTCTTCTTTTGGCAAAAAAAATGTTTTCAAACTTTCCTGGAAACATTACACTAGAAATTCATTTTTGGAAAACATTTAAAGATTTCATTGTTTCAAATAAACACTGTGATTTCTAGCCCAAAATTTCACAGCCAATTTTTTTAAAGACAATTCATGTCTGTTGAAAAACTATATGATTTTCTTTGCTTTGCCAAATCTTCATGAATTGATAATTGCCAAATAGATATTCGTTTCTGGAAATTTGGAAACATTGAGTTGCAAAAAAAAATTGCCAAGTTATCTATGCCACATCATTGAACTGCTTATCTTTTGGCATGGCGAATCATAATTGTACATGCAATTGCATTTTACTTGGCTGAAAAGATTACTGGACCATCTCCATGTGCATATTGTACAACGTTGTGTGTGACTATTACCTGTGCATCCTTGATGCTCTGTCACACTTGTATATTTCTTGTAACTGTGCATTCTTGCCTTTGACTTCCCTTGTGCATGTTCATTGACATATATACATGCATATATATATATATACATATACATACATACATACATACATACATACATATATTCAGCTGTGTGTGTATATATATGTGTGTGTTTGTGTATGCATGTGTGTATTTGCACACTTTAGATTGTTTACAATTGTGGCTTTTTGCTCCGCCATTTTCTTGGATAGATGACATGAACATGTCTTGTAGAGTTTCATGTGACACTTGCCATAATTGCTTGTGTTACTTGTCTCTACCTAAACCATTCTGTTTTGACATGTAATCTGAAACTGTTTTATTCTTCACATTGTTATGTACATTTTTTTGTTGCACTTCTTTGCAACTGCTCCCACACATGTATCTTCCCTGATGTGTTAAACTGTGTGCACTGGCTTGTTGATTAATAAGATTTTGAGGCTGAAGTGAAATCTGCCTATATGTGTTGTTGCACCTTTCAATGCACACGGTTCCATTTGTGTTCTTTTGGGATTGTGTGTGCTTGCATTCATAACTGGTCCTTGCTTGCTGTGTCCATGCTTTTGCAATTTGATATATGACCTTGCATATGAGATTTTTGTAGCCATTTTAGTCTTGCTGAACCATTGTTCGTGTTATGTGTATACATACATACATAGCTGCCAATGTACTTGACTGTACTATTTGAATTGAGAGTTCAAAAACCCGACTATCAATGGAATATATTATTGGACCTTTTGACGTGTTGGTTCGAAGAGACTGGGATGGGAATTAGACCCAAAACCACTACGAATAAACATTGCGCTTGAAACTAATCTACAGGGATACATATAAAGACTGAGCATTGAAGACTATAGATCTTCATACAACAAAAGAATTACTTAAAATCTCTAGCTGATCCCTAGAGATATACAGGGGTTCTGTCGTAGTTGAAACCTACGGATTGCAAGGACTATTCGCTATTGATTTATAGGGTAATTCCTAGTATGCAGTAGGAGGGTGCCTTCGGTTCATCCTATTCTTGGATGATTTGTATGGACGATTATCGGACAGAGCGTTTCCTAAAATTAACGTACATTGATTTTTACAAATATACCAAATTTGGTGGCGGAGAAGTTCTCTTGCTTAACACCCAGAGTATATTTGTGGACGTCAATTAATGATTTGACGGATCTGGCGACGTGGCATTCAAAGACATGAGATGTCCTCTGAAAGATAAAACGTAACCTCAAGCCTCACAACCGGGAAATGACAAAAATAGGGTAGGCAACATGGATAGTTGGGTCGCACCCAAGCAGGGTTTATTGTCACAATCTAGAAAAAAATTCATATTTGATCTTCTTTCATTTCTGTATCTCCCGAGAAGTATAGTGGGCCCAAAAAACCAACAATGACAAAACATTCCATACACTCCAGTTGAATGAGTGGTTAGTCATGTGTGGATGGGTTGCAAGATGTTCTTGTTGAACCCCAGTGTATCCCCTCTAGAGTACACTGGTCGGAAGGTGGTCTCATACCTTGTCATAGTAGGAATCATTCTCCGATAAACGCCTTGCGGTTTTTGATTATATAATGAATATGTAGAGCGTGAGATGCAAGCGTTTTGCTAGATGGTTATTTATTTGTGATTTGATAGACACTATTATAATATCACTGGATTTTGATATATCAAAAATGTTTTGGGTTATTGTAAGGCAAAAACCGTCCGTTTTTATGTGTGGACTGGTCTTACAATTATCCTTTTCATTTGAAAGGATTTTCTAAAGTTAAGCAAGTTGTTGTGCTATGAATTTATCACTGAAAATATTCCAGACTGATCCAGGTGAATTTTGATTTGCTTTAAATGTGCTCGGGTCAGACCGAGTATATTATCAGGTTAGGTTCTGATTAGAGCTTTAGAAGATGAGCTGGAGTCGAGACGTAATTCCATATTATCTAGTAATAGATTATATTCTTATGTGTGAGTTGTATTGATCTGTGTTGTACTCTGATGTTATAATCATATATATATATATACAGCCTTCTTTTAAATAAAGTGTTGTTCATATATTATATTTTATTCGTTCCGCTATGAGACTCTGATCTTCTTATTTTCTATTATAACATTTCTTTCTCTTCTCATCCTCTATTTTCTTTCTATTAAAATTCTGCTTTTCTGTACAATTTGAGTTGACATGTATAGTTAAATGTCGGCTTGAACTGTATGGAAAAAGTGGATCGTTACGCTCAAACTTAAGGCAATAAGGCGGGTGGAGTTTTTAGCCGCTTACGACTTTAAGATTTCCTATACTTAGGAAAGAGGAACATGGTAGAAAGTGCATTGTGTAGACAAAGAGCTACCTAGGTCCTTTATTTTTGGAGTTGAGACATCTGTAGTACATTTCCACTTTCAAATTTTAGAATATCATCTGATATTACCATTGGATTACTAGGAGTCTTGTATATTTAGCCAATCTTGATGGAGTGGATTATATTTAGGAAAAGAGAGGATAATGAGCTAGCAGACATTTTGGATAGGTTAAGGAGAGTTATTGAGCCATCTTAGCCATTTTACACTATATTCGAGGGGAGAGTTGACTTGAAGATGGTAGGCTATGTGTTCCTCGTATTATAGATTTGGTGAAATATTGGCGAAGTCTCATAATTCTATGATGGCCATTCATCCTAATGGAAATAAGGTGTACCAGGATATGCTGAGAGTATTCTTTTTGTTTGGGATGAAGAAGAAAATGGCTGAGTGTGTCATTAGTTGTATAACCTTTCAAAGGTTGAGAGCATAAGAATCCTTAAGGACTGCTACAATCACTAGACATTCCACAGTGGAAGTGAAAGTGGAATAACATTTCCATGGACTTCATTGAAGGATTATCGAGATCCACGGGAAGGAATGAGGGCATTTGAGTCATAACAGACTGATCGATTGCAATTGTTTTATACTTATGAGCAGCACTGAAACAATAGCTTCACTAGCAACTTCATATGTTACGGGGGTGGTTATACTTCATGGAGTAACTATCGGTATAGTTAGTGATGGAGATACACACTTCATTAATAAGTTCTGAAGGAGTCTGTAAGAGGCTTTAGGAACTGAGTTTTGAGTACAATATACCATCAACATATTAATGGCCAGACTGAGCAAGTAAATCGGGTCTTAGAGAATTTGCTTAAAACATGTACCGTTGACTTTGTCGACTTTTTGGAGGATTATTTACCACTGGTTGAGTTTTCTTACAATAGTAGTTATCAGGCTAACATAAGGATGGCATTATTCGAGGCTTTGTATAACAAACCTTGTGGGTCGCCATTTTGTTGTTGGTACACTACAGACATGGTTATTTGTGGGCCTAATATGGTTAAGGAGTCTTCAGAGAAGGTATACTTGACTCGAAAGAGGATGAAGACAACTCAGTACTGGTAGAAGTCTTATGAAGGTAGAAAGAGCTTTGATTTGAGTTTGCTATTGGAGATATGGCATTTGTGAAGGTCCCACTCTTGGGATGTATTATGAGGTTTGGTAGTTGAAGGAATCTAGATTTGAGATTTGCTGGACCATATCCAATTGTGGCTAAGATTGATAGATTGTCTTATAAAGTATAACTTTCGGATAGGTTGGCTGGAGAGCATGATGTCTTCGATGTTCTACACCTACAAAAGTGCTTACTGATTCGGTTGTTATTATTGTTCTTGAGATCGGTAGCTTGAAGGAGGTTGAGATGGACCAGGACCAAGAGTTAGTTTTCTGTTGAATACCTATCCACATTTTAGAGCAAGAAACTAAGCGAATCCATAATAAGGAGATCATATTAGTTAAGGTACATTAAGGAGATGATCCAATTAAGAGTACATAAGAGGCCGAAGAGATGGTTCGATCTTCACATCCATATCACTTTACAGATACGTCTCACCTTTGATTTTTTAATCAAAGCCCTTTGGTTGAACTTTGGAAGAAGAGTATACAATCCTAAATAGGGACCTTTGGATAATAGGTATGCTTGTAGACATGTCAGTGAGGCATGTCATGCTAGATATATGTTATAAAATGTATATGGATGTTTATGAATGCAAGTGGTTGCATTGTTTACACTAGGATATTAAGCCTCTTAGGCATATGTACATTCATATCTTATGCATATTATTTCGTTATTTTGGGTTTTTATCCATAGATGATTCTTCGCATATGCATGTTTCATTTAGATATATGGCTAAGCATACATCTAGAACTATCTTTTTATTCTACAACTTGCATGCATCTGGATGCATTACTTAAATATATTAACTTAAATAGAAGGTCAACTGAATCAATGGACCGACTATTATTTTGCATTAGTATTAGTTTCATGTGCATTTCACATTGTACAATCATACAAGTGCATTAGAATCAATAAGGACTGTGGTTGTTGTAGATGACAGATGAGTATGTGGATGTAGATATGGTTGCTTGTTGTTATTTGCATTCTTCGATTCTTATGTATTTCAAGAATGAACTCCTTTAAAGAAAATGAATGCAACATTCAGGGATTTAATAGAAATAAATATAATTAAAAGATAATAATAAACCTAAAATATATAATTTTTTGTAAATGTCTGAATTCGTCTATGGCCCTTACGTCATTGTGTCCATATTAATTTTCTAGGCCATTTTCATATATAACTCATTGGAATCCAAGCGAAAATGAAGAAGTTGTAAATTTACCAAATTTGAGAAATTAAATAAGAAAAAAATAATTGTATATATATATATATATATAACAAGGGTCTTGTCAACCCGATATATGCGTAGGTAGACCATATTTAGATTACATAGGATTATATGTCGTCGACCCAACTTTTACTTAATCGAGTGTTGTGATATCTTGAGTGACGTGCTCGAATGAATTTGACTTGTGAGCCTACTATCAAATAGCGACCGAATTTCTAAGGTTCCAGATCTGATGGTTTTAGAGTAAGGCGACTAACATATAAATTGCTAGTCATGTAAGTATGAAAATCTATTATATTTGACCGCAGCAAAGCTCGGTTAAAGTGAATCTTCAAACCCTAATTTTTCAAATTTGTTTCTAATATACAATTCTTCTTCCAATCTAAATTTCTATAATAGAAGTAACGAAGTCCAGCAAATTGAGAAGGGATATGAGCTGAACTAAAAATAGAAGACTTCCGAAGTTTAAGACTTAGGACTGGGATGGGTTGGCAAAAGTCTAGCATGTTAATTAAATTAAACCAATTTTGATTTCTACTTCGTCTGATTTAGATGGTAGGTTTAGGATTTAGTCTCTTAACTCTTTAAATTATAAACTCAAAATAGTAGAACTTTTACTTTATGCTACTGACTTATGCAAGTCGTAAATCCTTAAATTACATGCTAAGATTTGATTTAATGCTGATAAATTGAGAATTTTGATGACAAATGAATAGGTCTACATTGTAAAAATGTAACGATTATATTATGTAAAGTTAGGCTATGAAATAATCAGGCCTGACGTTATAACAACATAATGATTATATTGCACAATAATCATATTTTTTTTCCATTGAAGCATAGTGATTAATTGCGCAACGACTAGTTGTAATTTCTTTTAATAATGAAAAGGGAAAGGATGAAGCCAAAATTATAAATTACATAAAACGAAATGACTGGGTTGTAGTATCGATCAAGGCTTATATTGGTCGACTATATTATGTCACTTTCGGAGTTAACACGCTGTTTGAGGCCTTGTGCCTTTGGATTTGTGGACATTGTTATTCTTTGAACTATTTGACTGATGTAGATATTTATATTCTTTTATTTTGAGTTGCACATTTGATTATTTTTTTAGTTTCTTATAACATGAGTGTTGTTTAGATGGCTAAAGGTGCATTTATGTGCTAATAAAGAGTGTTGTTTAGATGTATAAAGGTGCACTTATGTGTTAGGATCTGGTTGCCTTCTCTTGTCTATTGTTGTGGGATTTCTGATCTTTATCTCGTTTAGCTCGTTTGGAAGCTTACAGTGATGATTCTAGGTTGTATCCAGTACTAATGACGGTTAAGCCTATTAACCGCTAGGGGTTCACAAGGGGTATTAATTTGCTGCTAGGATCTAGGGGTGGGCATTGGGGAATATGATGAGTCGCTATGCGAGTTTACATGCATGCTCTTTATATTGCACCCCAATACGAGTCAAAGTAGGAGAATGGACTAGTCCTCAAATATTGGGCGATTATTTGTTGAATTTCAATTTGTGGACATTTCTTTCTTTAGCCCGACGATCACCTATGATGTTAGGCTATTGGCAATTGCCTTGCAACCTTAGGTTTATGATCTTAAGTGTACAGAGACCGTATATACATTATATCACCTGAAGTAGACATGGAGGTTGTTGTATTTAGTTTCTTCTTGGCCTTAGACTTGTGTTTGGCCCTTTCTATTTTCCTTACGCTATAGGTGAACAGAGTAGTCGCCGATGGATTCATAGCTACCTACAGATTATCATGCTTGGAGCCTTGTTCTCTTTTATTCTTTATCATGTATCTTTATTCAATACATTTACTCTTTCAGTAATTTTCTCTTGAAGGATTTTTTTTTGATACTTTGATATTCATATATGTACTAATGGTTTTTAGAGACTATGATAATGTTTAATTTTGTGATACTACATGGTAGAATTAAGAGAATGGAAGTAGCTTTGTGTAGGAGAAGATGGTTCACAAATCGAAGCTCGTATGTGGAAGATATGGCGAAGAAGGCAGGAAGATTTGGGCTGGAAGCAGTTTAAAACGTCTGAAAATAATTTTAGACATCTGAAATCAACCTATGTAAAATCCGAGTAGCCATTCAGATGTTTGGGAAGCCGTTCAAATGTCTGAAATTTCTTGCAGACGTCTAAAATGAGCCATGGAGAATTCTGAATGTAATTTCAGACAACTGAAATTTAGGTTTAGAAGTCTCAATCGTAATCCGGGCTGATTTCGGGTATGGAAAGCTAGTGTTGATTTTTAAAGCTGTAAGGGGCATTGTCATTTGCCTAGTGTTTCTACACAAGTTTATAATCTATTTTTCATTTTTGAAAGGGCATGGTTCTAGAAGTTTGATTATTCCATTCAAAGCAAGGGTTTAGTCCTCCATTAATTAAGGTTTAGCAATCCTAATTGATTCTTCAACTCTAATCTCCACAAATATACTTTCTTTATTGAATATTGGATCACTGTAATCAATCTCTTGTACTCTTCTCATAACTATCTCTTAAAGTGGATGTGCACTAATAAATCCTTAGTGGAACCACTACAATTCTTGGTGTGATTTAGTTTATTGTTATCATTTCTTTATATTGCATGTTTTGTGTTTTTGATCAGATTTGAATTATTAGAGGTTGGTTTGATCATAGATTGGTTGTTTGTGCATTATCTAGTACGATCTAGATTGTTTTCTGCTGCATTAGGGATTGGATTGAGTGGTCTCAATCGTGTGTTTACCCCAACTTTTAGTATCATAGCATAGGTACTATTAGGTGGTTATAGAAATGTCGAAATTGGATTCAAATAGTCCCTCGGTGGTTGGTTCATCTGGAATAGCGCCGTATGTATGTGGATCATTTACGGCATCGGGATCACAATTGCTTACAGACAAGTGGAATGGCGATAATGATTTTGAAAAATGGAAATGGAAGATGAAAGTGGTTCTAATGAGGAATCAGGGGCATCAGGTATTTTTTGATTCACATTTGCAGACATCTCAGATATTGAGAGAGAGGAAATGGAAGAGTTGACATTTACTACACTTCAACTTGTTATGGGAGAGAATGTTATCTCTGAAATTAGTGGTGAGACGACCGCTAAGGGTATTTGGGAGAAGTTGGAGGAGTTATACATGAAGAAGTCACTCACTAATTGTTTGGCCTTGTTGCGAACGTTTTTCACCTATAAGATGAAAGAAGGAACTTTGCTTCAGGCATATTTGAATGTGTTTGAAGATTTGCTAATGAAGATTAAGGCTGTAGATTTGAAGGTTGAGGAAGAGCAGAAGGCAATGATATTGTTGTGTTCGTTGTCGGATCGTTATATGGGTTTCTCAAATAGTTTGATCTATAACCGGGATACATTGACATTGGATGATGTCAAGACGGGTCTTCTTAGTGAGGAATTGAGAGATCAAATGAAGGATTTGAGTGTGGGAAGTAGTATGTCAGTTATGGTATAGTTTTTCTTGTGGAGAAGGAGAAATATGTGAAGAAGGAGGACCAAGGGCATTTCAAATCAAGGAATCCCGGTTGGAGAGGGATGTCAAAGGCAAGTGCTATATTTTTAAGAAGCCCTGTCATTTGAAAAATGAGTGTCTGGACAAGGAGAAGGTAAATAAGGAAGTATCTTATTCATCCGTAGTGGCGGAGAGAGGTGTTATTGAAGGAGACATGGATGTTTTTACGGTGGTAACATCGGATGTTTCAGGTAGCAATTGGATGCTCGATTCAGGGGCATCTTATCATATGATGCCTAATAGGAATTCTTTTTCTTATTTTGTCGACAAGTAAAGGAAATGCAATTGTTATGGGTAATGGTGCTATGTGTAAGTCAGAAGGCATTGTTTCCATGCAAATTAAGATTTTTGACTGAGTGGTTTGTACTCTCACCAATGTGCGCTATGTTATGGAACTTAGGAAGTCTTTTATCTCTTTGGGGAAGCCGGATTCTTTGGGATGCAAGATAACTATTGAGAGTGATAGACTGAGGGTTTTGAAGGGGGATCTTGTGGTTTTGAAAGGTGCTAGAGCTAATGGTGTTCATTTCCTTTAAGGAATGACCATTAAAGGTGAAATTTGCACACCGTTGATAGTTCTCGCGGCGTGGATGCGATAAGGTTGTGGCATTTGAGATTGGTTCATGTCTCGGAGCAGATTTTGGATATTCTTCAGAAAAGGGAGATGATTGGTAGAGAAAGTTTCAATAATTTGGAGTTTTACGAAGAGTGTGTCATGGGGAAGCAAACTAAAGTAACATTCGGTGAAGGAAAACATGGTTCGAGCGGAATTCGTGAGTTTGTGCATATGGATGTTTGGGGGCCGACACTGGTAGCTTCTTTGGGAAGAGCAAGGTATTATATTTCCTTTATATATGACTTTTCTCATAAAGTTTTAGTGTATGTAATAAAGGCCAAGTCGGAGGCATTTGCTAAGTTCAAAGATTATAGAGCTGTTGTTGAGAATGAGAGTGGTAGGTCTTTGAAGGCTCTTAGGTCTGCAATGGCAGGGAGTTTGTTTCCGAAGAATTCTTGGATTGTTGCAAGCATCATGGTATTCGAAGGCATTTTACTACACCGGGAGATTCACAATCAAACAGGGTTGCGGAGAGGATGAATCGTCCTCAACTTGAGAGAGCTCGATGCTTGAGATTGACATCGAGTTTGTCTAAGGGATTTTGGGTTGAAGCATTGTCAACCGCATTGCATATTGTGAGTCAAGTTACATGCTTAACTATTGGTGACAAAATTTCAGAGGAAGTGTGGAAAGGAAAGAGACTTGACTTGAGTTATCTTCCTGTCTTTGGATAGCCCATATAAGTGCATGATCCGGGTGATAAACTTAAGGCTAGAGCTATCAAGGGGATTTTACTTAATTATGATGATAGAGTGAAAGGCTATCGAATTTGAAATTCAAAAGCAGAGAAGGTTAGATTATCTCGTCACGTTACTTTTGATGAGTCGGCTACGTTCAAGGAGAATGATGGATCATCGGATGTTTCAGATTTGGTTCATGGTGAATTAAAGGGGAAGGTGGTCATTGCCACATTTTGTCTAAGGAGAAAAGAGAGTAGAGTTGTTGGAGATGCTTATAGGGAAGAAGCAATTGATGGAACATCACATGGTGCCTCTAGTAGTGTTGGAGATGTGCATGAGCCTAGAGAGGATTCGACTCAAGGTGGACCCGAAAGTAGTCCAGATGATGGTATTGCTATTTAGGTTTGTCATCATCCTATAAGACCATCTGAGATGTATGATGATTGGAACTACCTAAGCTTTTCTGATAGGTTGGACTGTGCACTTCATGTAATCCAAGATGAATTGATGGACCTTGAAGATGTCATGAAATCGAGTGATAGCTCGAACTGGATTTGTGCTATAGAGGAAGAGATGTAATCGTTGATGAAGAACGAAACTTGGGAGTTGGTTCCACTTCCTAAAGGAAACCAGGCATTTGGATGCAACTAGATATACAAGGTAAAGGACGATGGAAGATACAAAGCTAGGCTAGTGGCAAAGGGGTTTCCACAAAGGAAGGAAAATGAGTATGATGAGATATTCGCACTGGTTGTGCGCCATACATCTATCCAAATATTACCTGCTATAGTTGCTCTTCACAACTTGGAGTTGAAGCAATTTGATGTGAAAACACCTTCTTGCATGGTGACTTGGATGAAGTCATCTACATGGAGCAACCACAAGGGTTTGTGGTAGTTGGTACGTCAAACTTGGTGTGCAAGTTAAAGAAATCGCTATACTGGTTGAAGCAATCACCTCAACAATGGTACAAGAGGTTCGATCATTTCATGCTTGAAAGTGGCTTCCATCGAAGCATCAAAGATGCTAGTGAATATCTCAAGAGATTGGGAAATGATTCCTGGGTATTTTCGCTCTTGTACATGGAAGATATTCTCATAGCTTAAAAGGAAAAGCCAGAAATCAATAAGTTAAAATTGAGATTGAAAGCGCAATTCTAAATGAAAGACCTTGGGGAAGCTAAGAAAATAATGGGCATGGAAATTAAGAAGATATTGTACTTGGTGGCATGTCCATGAGTTGGAGATCGAGATTTCAAACCTTGGTTGCTTTTTCCACTATGGAGGTGGAGTTGATAGCTATGGTGGAGACGGTAAAGAGGCGCTTTATTTGAAGCGTTTGTTGTGTGACTTGGGGTTTGAACACAATAGCATCGATACCCATTTGATAGCCAAAGTGCAATCCATTTGGCGGAGAACTTGCCATTTAGCTCATGGACTAAGCACATAAAAGTGAGAGAGTCATTCTTGGTAGCCATGGATAAAGATAAGCAAGTATATCTTCGAAAAGTGCACACAAATGACAATGAGGGGATATGTTCACTAAGACGTTGATGGTTGGGAAGTTCGAGCATTGCTCGAACTTTATTTGCTTGGAGAAGTGCTAGGTGCCACTAAGTGGCAGGGGTGAGAGATGATCTTATTTTGACGAGGAAGAGAAGTGGTGCAAGATTGAAGTTCTATCTTCTTGTAAGTACTAGTTGACACTCCCAAGTACTTTAGCCTTTGGTTGAGAAGGATTTTTGGAGTTGAGTGTGCTTTCAACACTTTATTAGAAGGTAGCGGCTTTGCCTGAACTTGTCGATGAAGTGCAATAGGGTGACTTTGTTGGAACTAATTGGGAATGCAATCAAGTTTTGGTGAAGGTAGAAGTGGTGATAATTGTTGCTGTCATTTGTACATGTAGGTATGGTACCATTGGTGTTGGAGATAGATATAGTATCACGGTTGAGTGTAAAATTTTGCTATACTATATGGTTTGAATTGAAGAGAATAGAAGTAGCTTCGTGTTGGAGAAGACGATTCACAAAACGAAGCTCGTATGTGGAAGATATTGCGAAGAAGGCAGGAAGACTAGGGCTGGAAGCAGTTTCAGACATGCGAAATTAATTTCAGACGTCTGAAATCAACCTGTGTAAAACCCAAGTAGCAATTCTGTAACGTCCCAAAATTCTAGCGGTTTAATAATTAATTTATTTTATTACTTTAATATGCAGTTTTAGTAATTTAAGTGGCTAAAATTTAAATATTTTTAATATTTAATTAATATAAATAATGTGGTAATATATTTAATTTTTGAAATGATCGAAAATGAGTTGAATTCACAATAATATGTGAATTGGATAATATATGAGATTTAATTCAGTTTAGAATTGAATTATAATAACATAATATTTATATACATCATTTGAACGTATTAATTATAATATAATTATAAACGAGCCCGTAACGTCACAGTAGTTCATAATATTACGTTTTGAACATAAAATGAATATACAGGGTTCATTATAAGTCGGATTTCTTCGAAACAAGAAATGTTCGAATCTAATTAACTGTATTTTTCTAATGGAAGTGAAAAATCGAGATTTCGTCTTATATATGGTAAGTTATGCCCAAATCAAATTTTCAAATAGTCGTTATGGAATCGTATATGAGCCATAACAATCTATTTAATATAATTAAATATCGGTTTGGATTTTGGATAAGACTTTTGAGATGCATACTTAATTTAATTTATAGAATTTTTCTAAAAATTTTATTTTGGAAAATAAGCTAATTTTTGTTAAATATTTATGTATTTTGTACCCTATATCAGTATTTTTGGGATTTCACATAAAAAGTTATCTTGTCTATTTTATTATATTTTTGTGATCGTGGAACATTGCTCGTCACAATGGCATTTTTATTTTTGTTTATAGCGGTCTGTATAACAAATGTGTAAAGGAGATTTTAAAACTTTGATTTGAAAATAAGAATATGCATGCAATAGTAGAATGTTTTGATATTTTCTCTACCATATTGCCCTTAGACTTCACTAAAACTTATGCAAGACCGTAGTGGCATCTATCCCTAGACCGTATATATATATATACATACATACATACATACATATATATATATATATATATATATATGTGTGTATTACAATAAATATTAAAGATGGTTGAAGATATAGTGCACACTGCATACACAGAGAAATAGCACCACATATGATGAAATGGATTACAACACCAGTAAAATTTATCATGTCTTTAGATAGTAGAAAGGTAACGACAAAGGGAAAATGTGGAGGCTACTACAACGGATTGGAAGCATACGAATGAAAACGATCGTGATGATTTACCAAGACCAATAGTTTATGTGACAGGCAAATTCACAGAGGAAATTTGTTAATATAAAATCCTGATAGGATTCAAGGAAAAGAGCATGAGATAACACACATAAGTTAAACCAGATATACTTGCTGAAATGATAGCCCGAATTTATACAACAGAAAACAACTCATATACCTAAAAATATATATTTTTTATTTTGTATTCTGGTGAAGCTTCATATGAGTTGTTCCTTTCAAAAACCACAGCTACCCTAAACACAACAGTGACATTCTGCAAATCTAAAACAATTCTTACCCATCTTCTCCATCAAATAGGTTATCATGCACCCCCTAATCACGTAGTGCCTAAGGAAAATATCACGTAGGAATTGTCTCACATCAAACTGCAAACCTACCTACTCTCTAATTTTCTACTGCTATTTCTTTTTTGTGGATGCCAAACTGTCTTTATTGTGCATGCCATGGAGTTGTTCCTTTGTAATACCGCACGTATTCCTCTCTTCAGGGTTTCTATGACAAATAGAATAGAAACCGAAAATCCTCCACTATAAAAAAAGGGAACAACAAAGAAACGTAAGTGAGGAGAAGAGGGACTGTTCGAAGTGTGAACTGGAGCAGCTAGCGTGAAGAGGGGAGCACAAGTATATGAGTGATGACGTAGGGAGTTGAGCTGGGTTAGCTGAAGCATGCATTTCAAAAGGGGAAGAGGGAGTGAATTCCAGTCTGGGTTTTTACATGGTGAGGGCCAGTTTATTTTACGTGAGGCCCAAAAAGAAATAATGAAAAAAAACTGATACATATATATATATATATATATATATATATATATATATATATATGAAAGAAGGAAATGTGAAGTATGGAAGATAAAGTTGCTGCATTGAGCTTTTGCGTGACAGAAGGACACATTTCCCTTTTTGGGGAAAAGATGACGGCTTGGATCGGGTTTAGAAAAGTGACGGACCGAGAAATAAAGGGGTAAGCTAAATAGAAAATAAAATTTAAGTTTATTTAAATTAAATTTATACCAACGTATAAATGTGAATATCGGGTACATATTTTATCAGAATCCTGAACGGTCTGATTCGTTGGAATCGGTTGGTTGCAGGCTACCTAATGGAACCAGTCTGGAGTGATTTGGCGATCGTAACGATTTACGGCAGAATAAAATGCATGATTAGATCAATCGACCGCTAATCGTTGTTTAACGATTAACGACCAAGGTGTGTAAAATCACTAACTCTGTCCGGTTTTATAATTTTATAAACGTTATTTAATATTGACAAAATGATTGAATACTATGTGTGATGGTTATTTGAATGATTTGCTAATTGGTTGGTTAAAACAATATATATAGTTTTATATATAAACAACTGATTGAATACTGATTCTATTTATTTTAATATCTCATATTGATATGAAATTAATGTCGATTAACATCTGTGGTTGCAGGATAATAGGTTGGAGGAATCCAACTGGATTTCTCAAGAATTTTATTGTTGATTTTCGTATATTGCTTTATATGGTGTGATAAATAATCTGATGTTGTTTATTGTGTTTTGTGGTGTTTGAACAACATTGACCTGAAATAATTAGTACCTGAATACCGTAAAATATATTAGAATATATTGGAAAAGAATTTGGGATTTTAAAAAAGGGAAATCCAATTTAAAATAAAAATAGAATTTCAATTGAGCTAGAGTATAATAACTTGTTTTAATTATATTAAACAAGTGAATTGATTTATAAATGATGTCGTAAATAATATGAAATAATTATCATTAAATAAATTGGGAATTGTTAAAAAGTAAACGATAAATTTATTTCATTGTCCAAAATATAATTAGAATTGGATAAATCCATAATGATTTATAATTAGAATTTGACGATGTCGAATGTTATAAGAATAATCTATTTTTAGAAATTATATATGATATAGTTTTGAATTCAACAAGATGATTAATATTTGGGTTGAATTTAGTAATTTTTTGTTGAATGTGCAGTTGACATTTAGTTATAAACTTATTATGAAGAAGTTGATTTGTAAGCGGGGTTTTATGAAGTATGAATTTATAAAATAACCTGATAGATGGAATTTTGATCTATAATTGATATTACTATCTAAATCAAGATTTATTCAATATAACAAGTCCAGATTTCTGTAAAGAAATAATAATTACGTTTTAATGGGAATAATTTTTTAAAAGCAAACGTTTTGCAAAATTGGAATAAGGGAAATGGGTAAATGTTTGGAAGTGATAAATTCAAAAATGAATTTAGAAACTGAGTTGACTGGAAATAGTGAATTTATTCCGACATTCGGAACGTTAATCGAATATAAATTATTCAAGAGAGAGGTATCGGATATGTATTGTTCAAAAGGGAACTATGCGTTGAAGTTCGATTATATCGAATTCCGGAAAGTGATATTTACTTTCCATTTTTAAATGAATATTATTTATTTATGTAATTAATTTAATATTATTTATTTATTCAAAGTAACGAGCCAAAGTTATATTTTAAAGTTACATGTTTGGAAATAGGAATTTCAACGCTATCATTATAATCAATACTTTCCATAAAAGAAGTGGATTCGTAAACCAAATCCTAGAGTTGCGTAATCAACGATTTGATAAGAAATTAAGAACGGGGATTAAAGAAATTAGAAACTAACTGGAGACTAGTTAAATTTAATGGCTTTCTGAGTATTGATCTGATGTTGGTTTCAGTCTTCGGGGTTGGTACTTAAGAAGTCGTTCACTTACTATTTTATGGCCAGGAACTAACAAAGGTGGAAGAATAGTAATGCGTGAATGGGAAATGGAAATATGGAAAGGTTTTTCCGAGAATTGTGAAAGGCTAAACGGTTTTTAAGAACATTGAGAAAGGGGAATTGAGAAACGAATAAGTTAAGGTTAAATTAATTTAAGGGGCTCAGTATTGATTGATGATTGATCGGTAAGATTTTGGAAATATGATCGTTGTTTTGTACGGAGGTTTTACTTTTATAGTAACCAAATATCAAAGTTTTTGACCATTTCCTTGTCAATACAGAGAGACCGGGATCAGATTTATTATCTGAAAACCACTCCGTATGGGCATTAACGTTGTGAATCAAATATGATGAAGAAAATTGAAGACGGAGTTTATGCAAGGGCTGTTTTGGCGATCCTAGGTAGAAATTGCCTAAGATGGATTTACATAATAGAGCCTTCAGTTTGTCCAGTCTGAGGACAATTTGTATGGACGAATGTCTGACAAAGTATATCTAATAGATCGCATAAGTTGATCTCTTCAAACGTATTGACGCTTGGTTGTGGAGGAATTCGTTTCTCTTAGCTTTATACCCATGGTATTTTTGGGGAAATCAATTTGTGATTTGGCGGGTATGACGATGTGGCATTCCAAGTAAATGAAGGTGTGATCTGTTAAAGACACGTTATGACCTCTAGCCTCATCAACCGGGAAATGACAAAAATCGAGCAGGCAGCATGGCTAAGTAGGTCGCTCCAATTAGGGTGTATAGTCACCATCTAGAGAATATTCATATTTGTCACTTCTTTTCATTTATGTATCTCCCGAGAACGGTTATGTTGGTATACCAAAAGTAAGGTGACAATATATTCGGAACATTCAAACGAAATGAATGGTCGGTCATGGTAGCTGAGTCGCAAGATGTTCTTGTTGAACTCTAGTGTATCCTCTCTAGAGTACGCTGATCGAAAGGTGGTTGCATACCTTGTCACAGTTGGAAATCCATTACCTAATAAGAACCCGCGGTTTTTGATTGTATATTAAATATGTGGAGCGTGAGATGCAAGCGTTCCGCTAGATTGTTATTTACTTGTATTAGACACTATTATAATATCAGAATAATATTGTTTTAAGAATATTTTGGGTTATCATAAGTTAAAAACCATCTGTGGTTATGTGTAGACTGGTTTTACGATTATCATTTCTTTGAAAATGATTTTGAAAAGTTAAACCGAATGATTGGTGTTTACTCACACCAGTCCCACAACTGACTCAGAGTTTATTTTGTTTTATTTTACCCTAAACTCTTGGGTGCCCAAATTTGTACAGGCAGTCAAGTAGTCGGGATTTTACAGATACACTTGGAAGAGCTTGGGGCGGAAGGCTTCAACATTGGTTACATAGAGAGTTTATTTCTGCTGTGATGTTATGAGTTGTACTTTGAAATGGTATGTATATACAAATATAAGTTTGTATTTCCAAAGTTATGTTATATAATATATTTTATACATTCCACTGTGAGATTCCTGATTCTGATTCTATTTTGTTGTGATCTTCTTCTTCTACTCTAACTTTTTTCTTTCTATTTCTCACCGTCTAACTTCTTTCTATTAACGATCAGGCATTTTTTATACTTAAATAGTCGACATGGTGTTTTGTGTCGATTTTTAGGGTCGAAAATCCCTATTCGTTACAGTGGTATCAGAGCTGAAGGTTAAGTGGTTACCTTGGCTCTGTGGCGTAACTCGATAGAGATGGGGTTAGTAATACTCTAGGTTAAGTTTGAGTGTATATATATACGAGAGAGCGTATTTGTAGATTTTAAAAAAAGAATTGTTTTATATTGTGGATATTTATTAGTTGAGTGGCTTATGAATTTTAATCGACGGTGGGGTACCATAAGGTTGATAGGGGTTTCTAAATGCTCGAATATGATGAAGCGGCATAGTATGTTTTGGAAAGAGGGTAAATGAAATAATTTTACACAAATTATATTTTGGTATAAAAGAAGTATATATATTGGAACTATTATAATATATATATTCGATGTGTTGGTCGTTATTATAATTGAGTCAGATTATAATTGATATAGTTATAAATAACCGATTAGAATTCGTATAAATATAAGATATAAAATCAAGATGAACCGAATCTGTATTTAAACCAAAATTGTGATTAAAACTTTGGAAAATTGGAAAAGTGTTTGTAAATGATTTTGGATTAAATATATGGGAATTGTAAGATCTTGAGAGATTTTGAAACGTTTTCAAACATCATGAAGTATATTTTGAAGTAATTTGAAAATGGAAATGTTTTAAAATAAGTTTTAGAAGTGATATAGTATTGAACTCACTCCGATAGCTGGAAAATGATTCTGATGATGACTTCAGCATCATAAGTGTTCATTTTCGAGTTTCTAAGTGACGGATTACTACTAAAGATTTGTTTTTAATTATTTTAAGGAAATAAGTTGTTCAAAAATACAAATATTTTTAATGATTATATTATTATGTAAATATATATGATTTCAGACTGATTTAAAAAAAAAACTAGTAAATTTGAATTCTGAAATTTAAATTTAACTTACCGAAGTTAAAAAATTGAAATAGAAAAAGTGAATAAATAAATTAGAAATTAATTTAAAAATAGGTTAAATAAAATTTGGTTGGATTAGAGATAATCAGGAATGGATTTGGATTGTTGAGTAAGAATTTGGAATTTAGACTGAAATTGGAGTTTGAATGGAATTTGGCTTGCTTATAAGCGAATGAGTTGGTTCGAGAATGAATTGAGAAGAGATCAATTGGGAATGTATGGATATAGGCTAAAGTGATAGCAAATGGTAAAGAAACGGTTGGATACTTGACAAAAAGGTACAAGTTTATATTTCATATTGAGTATGAAATTTATGAGCCCTTTTGGCAAGCCACTTGGCTGTTTGACTTTCTTTTGGATTGGAGGAGGCCGAGAGAGGCGAGTTGTAGTTGTACCGATTGAGCCTTGCAAAGGATACACTGGCAAAAAAAAAATCGGAGATTTAAAGTGTTAGAAAGTTTTCAGATTTTTTGAAAATTTTCGTTAGTAAAAATGAATTATTATTTGAAGTGAAAATTAATTGGTTCAATTGAAACTAAATTTAACGAGTAAACCAAATATTTTTAACCTTGTCAATAGTGTTTGTAGCATTTCTTCGGCTTGGTAATTTCGGGGATGAAATTCTTTTTAAGGGGGAAGGAATGTAACATCCCGGAATTTTAGCAATTTAATAATTAATTAATTTAATTACTTAAATATACGGGTTTAGTAATTTACATGGTTAAAATTTAAATATTTTAAATATTTAATTAATATAAATAATGTGATAATATATTTAATTTCCGAAATGAGTTGAATTCGCAATAATGTGTGAACTGGATAATATATGAGACTTAATTCAGTTTAGAATTGAATTATAATAACAAATAATATTTATATACACCGTTTTGGACGTATTAATTATAGTATAATTATAAACAAGCTCGTAACAATATGGTAATTCATAATATTACGTTTCGAACTTTAAATGAATATACAGGGTTCGTTATAAGTCGGATTTCTTCGAAACAAGAAACATTCGAATCTAATAAAATGTATTTTTCTAATGGAAGTGAAAAATCGAGATTTCATCTTTATAGATGGTAAGTTATGCCCAAATCAAATTTTCAAATAGTCGCTATGGAATGGTATATAAGCCATAACGATCTATTTAATATAATTAAATATCGATTTTGAATTTGGATATGATTTTTGAGTCGTTTACTTAATTCAGTTTATTGAATTTTTCTGAAATTTTATTTTGGAAAATAAGCTAGTTTTTGTTTAACATATTTTGTACCCTATATCAGTATTTTTAGGATTTCACATAAAAAGTTATCTTGTCTATTTTATTATATTTTTGTGATTATGGAACTTGCTCGTCACAATGGTATTTTTATTTTTGTCTATAGCGACATGTATAACAAATGAATTTTTTTGTAAAGGAGACTATAAAACTTTAATTTGAAAATAAGAATACGTATGCAATAGTAGAGTATTTTGATCATTTGCTCTACCATATTGCCCTTAGATTTCACTAAAACTTAAGCAAGACCGTAGTGGCATCTAACCCTAGACCGTACATATATATTACAATAAATATTAAAGATTGTTGAAGATATAGTGCACACCGCACATGCTGAGAAATAACACCACATAATGGATATAATGAAATGGATTACAACACCAGTAAATTTTGTCATGACTTTAGATAGTAGAAAGGTAACGAAAAAGGGAAAATGTGGAGGCTATTACAATGGATTGGAAGTATACGAATGAAAACGACCGTGATGATTTGCCAAGACCAATAGTTTATGTGATAGGCGAATTCACAGAGGAACTTTGTCAATATGAAATCCTGATAGGATTCACGGGAAAGAGTATGAGATAACACTCATAAATTAAACTAGAAATACTTGCTGAAATGATATTTTGAATTTATACAACAGAAAACAACTCATATACCTAAAAATATATATTTTTTATTTTCCTTTTTGGTGAAGCTTCGTGCAAGTTGTTCCTTTCAAGAACTACAGCTACCCTTAACACAACAGTGACATTCTGCATATCTAAAATAATTCTAACCCATCTTCTCCATCAAATAGGCCACCGTTCAATCTCTAATCACGCAGTGCCTAAGGAAAATATCAAGCAGGAATTGTTTCACATCAAACTGCAAACCTACCTACTCTCTAATTTTCTACTGCTATTTCTTCTTCGTGGATGCATAACTATCTTTGCCGTGCATGCCAAGGAGTTGCTCCTATATAATACCGCACGTACTCCTATTTTTAGGGTATCTATGCCAAATCGAAACTGGGAATCCTCCACTATAAAAAAAGGAACAATAAAGAAACGTAAGTGGGGATAGGAGGGGCAGTTCGAAGTATGAACTGGAACAGCTTGCGTGAAGACGGGGAGCTAAAGTATATTAGTGAGGACTTGTGGAGTTGAGTTTGGTTAGCTAGATAATGCTTTTCAAATGGGGGAGAGGGAGTGAATTCTAATCTAGGTTTTAACATGGTGCTGGGCCCATTTATTTGACGTGAGGCTCAAAAAGAAATAATGAAAAAAAAGTAATACATATACATGAAAGAAGGAAACGTGAAGTATGGAAGATAAGGTTGCTGCATTGAGCTTTTGCATGATAAGAGGACACATTTTCCTTTTTGGAGAAAAGATGACGGTTTGGATCGAGTTTAGAAAAGTGACGGGCCGAGAAATAAAGGGATAAGATAAATAGAAAATAAAACTTAAGTTTATTTAAATTTAATTTATACCAACGTATAAATGTGAATATCAGGTACATATTTTATAAGAATCATGAACGGTCTGATTCGTTGGAATCGGTTGGTCGCAGGCTACCTAGTGGAACCAGTCTCGAGTGGTTTGGTGATTGTAACGATTTATGGAAGAATAAAATGCATGGATAGATCAATCGACTGCTAATCATTATTTGATGATTAACGACCAAGGTGAGTAAACTCACTAACTCTATCCAATTTTATAATTTAATAAACGTTATTTAATATTGGCAAAAATGATTGAATGTTGTGTGTGACGTTCGTTTGAATGATTTGCTAATTAGTTAGTTAAAATAATATATATAGTTATATATATAAACAATTGATTGAATACTGATTCTATTTATTTTAATATCTCATATTGATATGAAATTAGTGGTTATTGACATTTGTGGATGTAGGGAAACAGGTTGGAGGGACCCAACTGGATTCCTCAACAATTTTATTGTTGATTTTCATATATTGCTTTATATGATGTGATAAATAATCTGATGTTGATTATTGTGTGTTTTGTGATGTTTGAACAATGTTGACCTGAAATAATTAGTATCTGAATACCTTAAAATATACTCGAATATATTGGAAAAGAATTTGGGGTTTTAAAAAAGGGAAATCTAATTTAAAATAAAAATAGAATTTCAGTTGAGCTAGAATATAATAACTTGTTTTAATTATGTTAAACAAATGATTTGATTTATAAACGATGTTATAAATAATATGAAATAATTATTATTAAATGAATTAGGAATTGTTAAAAAGTAAACAATAAATTTATTTCGATGTTCGAAATATAAATAGAATAGGAATTGGATGAATCCATAAGGATTTGTAACTAGAATTCAACGAAGTCAAATGTAACAAGAATAATATACTTTTAGAAACTATATATGATAAAATTCGGGATTCAACAAGATAATTAATATTTGGGTTGAAATTAGTAATTTATAATTGAATGTGCAATTGACATTTAGTTATAAACTTATTATGAAGAAGTTGACTTGTAAACGGGGTTTGATGAAGTATGAATTTATAAAATAACCTGATAGATGAAATTTTAATCTATAATTGATATTACTATCTAAATCAATATTTATTGAATATAACAAGTCCAGATTTCCTAACGAAATAATATTTACGTTTTAAAGGGAATAAGTATTTAAAAGCAAATGTTCTGCAAAATTGGAATAAAGGCAACGAGTAAATGTTTGGGAGTGATAAATTCAAAAATGAATTTGGAAATTGAGTTGACCGAAAACGGTGAATTTATTCCGACATTCGGAATGTTAAACGAATATAAATTATTTGAGAGAGAGTTGTTGAATATGTATTATTCAAAAGGGAGTTATGCATTGAAGTTTGATTATATCTGTTGGCTATCTTTTTGACCAAGCCACCAAGGTTCACACACAAGAAGAAAATATGACGTCTCATCCCTCTATTTCACGAAAAGTCAGATCACAGACTTTCAACCATCCACAGGTTGGATCGGCCCCCTTTGGTTCGCCCTATCGGTTCACTACGAGCCCATACGAACCAATCCATCCCTGTAAGCTCGTTTCGATCTGATTCCTAAAGATGCAGTGAAGACTTTGACCCATTCTATCACGATCCGAGATGCATGGATCTCGCGACACCTGTCCATAACTGTCATATTGACCAATTCTTCCTCAAGCTACGATCCGATCCGATATTCTCGGGATTTGCACCACGTGTGACCACGATCCGCCTGACAGAATCAGCTATAAATAGCCCAGAGATTGGCATTTTTCAGGATCTTTTGGCGGTATTGAGTATTGATTCTACCATTACTATCATACCACTATTTCTTATCAGTTTTATTTCGAGATTACTGAGAGAAATCATAATTGTAAGAGTGATTTTGAGAGAAATCGTTGGTTGTACTAGTATTCAAAGTATAATCAATAGCATATATAGTGGACGTAGGCTCGTTAACGCCGAACCACTATAAACCTTGTGTGTTCTCTGCTTTTTCCTCATTTTTCAGTTATAATTTTCTACGAATCAGAACAATTTGGGTGTTAGAACAAAATTTTGATCTAACATTTTGGTGCTTTCACTGAGAATTGAACCTAGGATATTGGATTGTTTCTCCGTTGTTTGGATATTAAAGTCCGAAGAAAACAGTCCTGAAACCTCACTGTTCAGACCTTTGAAGATTTCAACAATACCTGATATCATGGCTGGAAAGAAGTCTAAGGAAGTGCGAGCTTCACAGGCGAGTGAAGCTGCAGATGAAGCGATTGAAGAAAGCGTGCATGAACAGGTCAACGAAAGACCCTCAGATCGCCAAACGGAGATGGCGAACCGAACCGTGGAGGGCGATCCGAACCGAACCGTTGAAGGGGTCGTCACCCGGTCCCACGATAACACCACGAACCCCCTCCCAATGTTACCACGATTCGTTCCCAAGGGGGTGCTGCGAGCCACCGACACTGATCCACCATGATCCGAGGTGATGACCGGATTACAACTCAACCTGGAAAGGAGCCTATGGCTCGCTCTTCCCGTCCTGGTCCCTCTGTTCGACCTGGCTCAAGCTCTCTGCGCATAAGTGAAAATGTTGATGATCAGTATGACCCCTCTGCTCCAGTTACTGAAGGAGATCTCTCTCGCTTCGTTGAAATGTAGGATAGGCTGTTTGATGAAATAGCTGCTCAAAGGCAGGAAAACTCCATGCTGCGACAGAATTTGACTGCTATGGATAGACGTCTGGATGATCTTGTAAGGCAAAGAACGCCTCCTCCAGTCCGTCCGCTCACCCCCAGAGTACTCTTCTTCATCGTAGGAATCGCCAAGACCTCCGCGGCGACCGTATGAGCGGGCTGAAAACATAGAGCAACTCCGATTTGGAACCTTGCCATCACGGGAGGAAGAGACACTTGGTGAGGGACCCTCAAACTGCAACTTGAATAATCATGCCGCAACTCCTAGAGCTCGAGTTGTGAATAATCCTATTGAGAATAGACCACCTTAGCTCCTCCGCCATGCAAATACTCGTAGTAACAGGGGGCAGCGAAGCCCAATCCGAGCTCCAGACTTCGTGGATGTTCCTAGAAGAGAGATCGGAGAATTCCACTGAGCTAGAAGCACTGACCCCGAGCCTCCGATGACCAGTGCAAATGTTGTAGCTATGGTCCATCAAATCCTGACGGATAGCCGTGGACAAAGAATGAAGACTGGGGAATTGATCGCAGCCACACCCCTTTTACCGACGACATTCTAGATGTAACATTCCCGAGGCGCTTCAACATGCCTTAAATGAACCGTTACCCGGGTAGATCTGATCCAATCCAACATCTAATGAGATATTCTTGGTCAATGACTGCTGCCGCAACTTCTGACGCTATAAAGTGCAAAGCATTCCCTATATTCCTGGAGGATGTAGCGTTATTATGGTTTACTCGCTTACCAGCAAGATCAATTTCCAGTTTCAGGGAATTGAGTGAAAAGTTCGTAGAATAGTTCCGCATTTACGCACAAAGGTCGAAAAGTGTGATTGACCTGTTCCTTGTCAAACAACGACCAGGTGAGAGTTTGAGTGGGTATCTGGATCGTTTCAACTTAGCCGCCACTGAAGTGAAGGATCCCCATGAGCCGACCATTGTGGCAGCCCTAATTGATGGGGTAGATAAAGATACAGAATCTGCGAGACACCTGGCCGGCAAACCACCTCATACTAGAGAATTGTTTTACGAGAAAGCAAACGTACGCTTATGTCAGGAGGAGGTATATGCTAACCGGGAGAAGAAAAAGGCAAGTAAGGAGGAAATCCAAAGTAATGTCGCCATCAAGCAAACCAGAGACAGCTCGGGAAAGGTTGAAGTCAACGTTGGAAACCGAAACTAGGGTGGCGGTCGCCATTCAGGAAACAATGGTAACAACAGTAATGGCAATAATCGGAAGAGAAATTGGGGGAGCGATTCCCAGAGAAGGACCCGTCCCAGTTCTTTCAAAAGTTATACGCCAATAAATGATACTTTGGAGAATATACTCGTCGACTCGTACAACGTTCTCCAACATAAAAGGCCTCCTCCAAGAGATTCGACGGAGAAAGAACGTGAAACGGGGAAGTTTTGTCTCTTCCATCAGACTCACGGCCACTCTACAAATGAATGCCGTCATCTGAGAGATGTAGTTGAGTGGTTGCTCCGAGAAGGGAAGTTGGATGAGTACTGGGTGATTCCTAGAGATAGGGGGCAAGCTATTCAGACCCCGAACCAAAACCAGAATTAACCTACCGTCAGGCCAACTATCCAGCAAAAAGGAAAGGATCTTGTTATCAATACCATAATCGGAGGGCTTCACCTAGCTGGGCATAGTTTCAGGGCGATGGACCAGTACGTAAACGCAGCAAAGCATCATCTCGAGGCAGAAGATTGCAGCAACTCGGAAGACAATGTCCCAGTAAAACAACAAAAGATGATGTCGGACGACGTCATTTTCCGCAACCGAGAGAGTATTGGAGTCCACGCTCTGACCGAAGATCCATTTGTAATCACAGTTCCTATTGGCCTGACCACTGTCCATAAAGTTTTAGTGGATAACGGGAGTTCAGTCAACATTTTATTCAAAAAACGTTCGATTTAATGAACCTAGAATTGAAAGATTTAAAGCCATGTAAAGGATGGATCCGTGTATTTAACGGGGCTTCAACTACTCCAATGGGATATGTAGAACTGCCGGTGAAACTTGGGGAAGGAGAACGCCAGAGAGTGAGAATCCTTCCCTTCGTAGTTTTGGATATTGAATCGCCTTATAATGCCTTCTTGGGCCGACCGGCCCTAGCAAAGTTTAGAGCTTGTATCGCCCCCTGGTGCTTGTTACTGAAGTTTCCTATGGAAGGTGGTGTTGGCATAGTCAGAGGAGATCAGGTTGTTGCATGTGCATGTTACATTGCAGAGCTAAAGCTACTCCGTTAAGGAAAAGATATTGAGATTAAAGATGCTTCTTCCCCCACGAGGGAGGAGACGTCATAGCAATTAAAGGAAATCACTATAGGTGAGTCGCCCAGAGAACTGCCCGAGGATATAGATCCCAGAGAGGACGAAGAGACTGGGGGCAGAATGGCGGCTCCCAACGAAATGATTGTGGATGTACCAATCGATGATAGCGACCCAAAGAAGGTCCTGAAGATTGGATCCCAGTTGGATCCAGTTCGAGCTAAAGAACTAACGGATTTCCTAAAAGATAACTTGGATGTTTTGCTTGGACCCACGCGGATATGTGTGGGATATCTCCATCAATCATGAGCCATTCATTGAACATTAACCCACAGCACCCCCCGGTAAAACAAAAAAGGCGAATGCTGGGCCCAGAGAGGTCCGCAGCCTTGAAAGAAGAAGTTGAAAAGTTAAGGAGTAATGGGTTCATCAGAGACTCAACCTACCCAGATTGGATTTCAAATCCAGTTTGGGTAAAGAAAGCCAATGGAAAGTGGCGTACGTGTATTGATTTTTCGGATTTGAATAAAGGCTGCCCAAAAGATAGCTTTCCGTTACCCAGAATTGATCAGTTGGTAGATTCAACGGCAGGTCATGAGCTTCTCTCTTTCATGGATGCTTATTCAGGATATAACCAGATTCCTATGCATGTTCCAGATCAAGAACACACTAGCTTCATTACTGATCTGGGATTATACTGCTACGTGGTAATGCCTTTTGGTTTGAAGAACGCAGGCGCTACATATCAATGGTTAGTGAAAAGAATGTTCTATATCCAGATTGGGAAAACGATGGAGGTGTACGTTGATGACATGTTGGTTAAGTCCAGACAATCGTCCAATCACACTACACACTTGGCATAGATGTTTGGTATTCTTCGAAAGCATGGGATGAAACTCAACCCAACAAAATGCTCATTTGGAGTAGCATCCGGGAAATTCTTGGGATTCATTGTCAGCTCGCGCGGGATTGAAATTAATCCAGACCAGATTGCAGCCATCAGAGACATTCAGGAGTCTAGACAAATCAAAGATGTGCAGAGCCTTACGGGAAAAGTAGAGGCATTAAGTAGATTCATCTCTAGTGCGACAGACAAATGCATCCCGTTCTTTGAATTGATAAAGCGAGGAAAACGCAATTTTAAGTGGACCCTTGATTGCATTGAAGCATTTCAGAACCTGCTGAATCATCTGGAGAGACCTCCGATACTGTCTAAGCTGCTGGATCACGAGGATTTATTCATGTACTTAGCGGTGTCATCCCACGCGATCAGCTCAGCGTTAGTGAGAGAAGAAGACAAGGTTCAAAGGCCGGTGTACTACGTGAGTAAAAAATTGGCCGCTGAACGCAATTATCCGAGGATCGAAAAGCTGGCATACAGTTTATTGATTGCATCTAGGAAACTTCGACATTATTTCCAAGCTCATCCTATCACCGTGTACACAGTTCATCCGCTCAAGCAAGTTCCACAGAGACCAGAAGCTTCTGGAAGGTTGCTTAAGTGGAACATTGAACTGAGTCACTTTGATTTAAATTTTCAGCCCCGACGGTCAATACGGGGGCAAGTGCTGGCAGATTTCATAGTAGAATTTACTGCCTCAGAGGACGACATGGTAAATGAAGAGATTGAACCACCAAAGTTACTTCTCGATCCTAGTGCATGAAAATTGTATATTGATGGTGCTAGGAATGATAAACGATCTGGTGCCGGAGTGGTGTTTGAAACTCCTGAGAAAAGACTAATATCATATGCTATCTGGTTGGAATTTCACGCCACTAACAACGACTCCGAATATGAAGCCCTGATAGCTGGGTTGAGGATCGCAAAAGAATAAAAGATCGCGAAGCTGGACATATTTTGTGACTCCAAGTTGGTTGTAAATCAGGTTTCTGGAAAATTTGGAGTTAAGAGCCCAAGATTGATTTCGTATTTGGAGAAGGTAAAGGAGCTGCTGATAGGTTTTGATCACTATGGTATCTCTCATATTCCGCGGTCAGAGAACCAATAGGCAGATAATTAGCCAAGATGGCTAGTTCCGACGATCCTGAAGAGATCAGACTAGCCCCAGTTGAAGTGCTTCGGTTCCCTAGTATAGATCAGATGGAAATTGATCTGGTACTAGAAACTGAACCGGAAAGGGAGTCATGGATAACCCCTCTAAAGAATTTCCTAATGAATGGAACGCTTCCGACCAAGAAGAGCGAGAGGCGTAAGGAAATTCGTAAAGCTTCACGATATGTTCTGCAAGACGGAGTCCTGTATAGACAGGGATTTTCTATGCCTCTCCTTCGATGTATAGCCCATGACGACATCAAACGTGTACTGCAGGAAGTGCATGAGGGTGAATGTGGCGATCACACTGGAGGACAAGCTCTGGCAAAAAAGGTGTTGCGGTATGGTTATTTCTGGCCTACCATAAACAAAGATGCAACAAAGTACGCGTGACATTGCGATGCTTGCCAAAGATTTTCGAGGATTCCCAGGGCACCTCCTGGTCAGTTAAAAACAATGACAAGTCCGTGGCCTTTCGCTATGTGGGGAATTGATATCATTGGAACCCTCCCTATAGCAAAAGGCGGAGCAAAGTTCGCCATTGTAGCTGTAGACTACTTCACCAAGTGGGTTGAGGCCGAACCGTTGACTGCAATTACAACCAAGCGAGTGATCAATTTCATTGTTAGGAACATTATTTGCCGGTTCAGGATTCTGAAGATCGTCGTAACTGACAATGGAACCCAATTTGACAGCAGCGAATTCAGGAACTTCTGCCGGAAATACCACATTGAGAAATGGTACACCTCTGTGGCACATCCGCAGTCGAACGGACAGATCGAAGCAGCAAATAAAGTGATTGAATCCATTATCAAAAGAAGATTGAAGCGGGCCAAAGCTATGTGGGTCGATGAGTAACCCTTGGCATTATGGGCCTATAGGATGACATATAAATCGGCAACAGGCCATACACCCTTCTCCATTGCTTTTGGAGCGGAAGAAGTCATCCCGGTTGAGCTAAAAGTGCAATCTCACCGAGTTACTTATTACGATCCGATGACTAATAACGAGTTGCTCCTTGAATCCCTAGATTCAATAGAAGAGAAGAGGGATGAAGCAGACTTGCGTGCCTTGAGACACAAGCAACAGGTCGCTCGATACTACAACAAAAGGGTTCGAGCCCGAACCTTTGAACCCGGAGACTTGGTTTTGAAGCGTGTCTTTCCACCCCCGACTCATATGGGTGCAAAGTGGGAAGGACCATACTCCATTCTACGAAAGCTTGATAATGGAACCTTCAAGCTAGCTACAGTGGATGGAGAAGAAATCCCCAGAGTGTGGAATGCCCACCATTTGTGGCCTTATCTGACATAAAGATGTCGGATTTATTCTTTTGTTTCATAGGACCATGTAAAAGGCACGACTTGCCTAGAATAGTCCAATTTTTTAAGCAAAATATTATAAAGTGGACGTAGGTTATGATTTGACCGAACCACTATAAAAATACCGTGTGTCATTTACCTTTATTGCACTATTATTTATCCATTTTTCTATCTTTATGAAATTTGCTGTGAACTATGCGACAATCACAGGAACATGTGACTCCAGGTGCCTTCCATCAGAATGGAGAGCAATCAGCAGCTAGAACTTTAAAAGGTACAATAGAGTGAATCCCGTCATTGACCGAACTCTAACCTTGGCGACCGCCAGGAGAGTATAAAAGCGTCCATGATTGAGCGCTGAGAAAGAGCTCTTACCCCACTGAAGGATCGGGGGGCGACTGAACAGCCGAGCTCGAACTCTAACCTTGGAGACCGCCAGGAGAGTATAAAAGCGTCCATTATTGAGCGCTGAGAAAGTGCTCTTACCCCGCTGAAGGATCGGGGGGCGACTGAACAGCCGAGCTCGAACTCTAACCTTGGCGACCGCCAGGAGAGTATAAAAGCGTCCATGATTGAGCGCTGAGAAAGAGCTCTTACCCCGCTGAAGGATCGGGGGGCGACTGAACAGCCGAGCTCGAACTCTAACCTTGGCAACCGCCAGGAGAGTATAAAGGCGTCTACGATTAAGCGCTGAGAAAGAGCTCTTACCCCGCTGAAGGATCAGGGGCGACTGAACAGCCGAGCTCGAGCTCTAACCTTGGCGACCGCCAGGAGAGTATAAAAACATCTGCGATTAAGTGCTGACAAGGATGCTGGAGACTCAGCGTCCCCAGAATTCCTGCCCCGTTAAAGGATCGGTGAGCAGATCATGATACGAGTTCGAACTTTAACCCGCTGATGGATCGGGAAAGTATAGAGGCAAAGGAGATTCGGCGCCTCAAGGACTATAATTCTACTAAAAAATTCCAAGTCCCCCGTATTCGAATATAGGGGGCAACATGCATAGAAATTGCTAAATTCTTTCTGTTGCTTGAATGATTTGTGATATAATTTTAGTTTGGTTGTATCCAAATGACTTGTGACTAAGTATAAAGAGTTTATTGACTGCAGGTACACGATGACGCAAAAGAAATAAACTTTCATTCATAAACTGCAAACCTACAAGATAAAGAAGAACCTAAACAAAAGTGAGGGTCATTCTCGCAATTACATTTCATGGCCAGTGGAAAGCCTAAAAATCCTGGGGACAAAATATGAACTGATATCTGCATCCTACTTATGCTGGGGGGAGGGGGCTATGTAGGCTTCTTGCTCTTTTTCTGCTTCCCCGACTCCTCCTTGTCGACATCCGAACGACCACCTTTTTTCCTCTTCCTCTTTTCAATAAGAGGCTTCGGTGAAGAATTAGAGGATTAAGAGGCTAGTTGTGAAGTTATTGATCGGGAGGAAAATCTTACGATCAACCTAGTGTTGGGGTCGATCTCGGAAATATGGGGCACATATACTGGAACCTGTCCCCTCTCATAAGGAGCAACTGCTCCTCCTCCTCGGCCGGTTGTTCAGCCATGGTTTCCTCATCATTGCCTCTGCTCTCTTTGGTAATGGAGATTTCCTCTTCATCGCCGTCGTGGCGTCCGTCCGTGTCTCTCAAAGCCTCGATGGGTTCAGCATCTGGGGGGACATCGGGACCAACGCTTGGCAGGATGTCAATCTTCTCTGCCTCTGCCTTCTTTTCAGCATCCTTGTCAACTGGCCCGCCACTTGTATCATGAGAAACAAATGTTATTTTGGGAGAAAATGCGGTTTGCTCAGTTGATTGTCCGACAAGACGACGACAGGATTCCCATACGTTGGCTATAGTGACATGGTAGTCTGGGATCCAGGAGATGTTACGGGTCTTGATGATCTGACCAAGGAAGTCGAACAACATTTCTTCAAATCCTTCGATCTCCTTCTCTCTCTCGAGGAGCTTTTCATTAGAAACAGTAGCCATTTCAATGGCACTCTCCACATTATTTTTGGTAAGAATAGCGTGCTTCTCTGCACGCGCGAGTTGATCATTCAGGATCGCCTTCTCCTTTTCGGCCAGAGCTAAGCTATCTTTCAAACTTGCCTTTTCTTTTTCCCAAGTAGCTCTTTCGGCCTTGAAATGATCCTGTGCTGTTTTCAGTTCGGTGTTGGCCACCCAGAGATCTTCCACCTCTTTCTTCAATAACGCTCGCTCTTTGCTGTTAGAATCGAGCACATTATGAAAACGTTGTCTGGCCTCTTCCAGCTCTGTTTTGTAAGTTTTAGCATCTCGTTGAGCCAAGGCAAGCAAAGATTGTGCATCCTCTAAGTCCTTCTCCATTTTTGCCCTGGCCCTTTCATTGTTATCTATCTTCACTTTGGACCTATGCGCTTCCATCTCAAGCATTCGGATGACGTCTGAAAGATTGACAGCATGTTTCTTCATCTCCTCATACTGCTTGGCTGCATGGCGAATATGCCCGATGACTTCAGTATCCCAGTTCCTAGGGACTGGTTCCAAGGCTGGAACGAACATCATCCTTTCGAAGAAGATATCGGGGAATTGTTCTCGCAACTTTTCGAGCTTGGCCTGAGTCTCAGGACCATGGACATAATATCGTGACCCGGGGGCACTCAAACTTTATTAGCTGGAAGGGACAATGTCAATTTTCTCCCTCTCAGAATCCTTGTTGGGATCCTTGCTTTTATCCTTAGGCTCATGACGCTTTTTGGATGATCTGCTGTGAGAGGATGCACTCTTCGGAGGGGCTAAGTCTTTGGGAAGTTGTTTTCCCTCTGTAGGTGGCACCGGATGGCTGGGAGGCTTTCCAGAGGTTTGTTTAGACGGAGATCTGGACAGTGAAAAATTAGGCTTATGAGAATCCCGGCCAATGACTATCTCCCCCTCGGTTGTTGCTACGAGCCCGCTCAGGATTTGGATGAAGACTAGGTGTGCCTTCACGAAGTGAACGATAGGAATAAGATAGTTCACGAGACATCTTTCTTGCAACAGAAACAAGTACATATTAAAACCTTGAATACTGTTGATATAAAAGTGTGGGGTCAGACAGTGCATGTGATTTGTGCATCCCAAATAATTCCCCCTAACAGACCAGGGCCCGAAGTCAGGCTCATCTGAGTAGTCTCTCGTTCTCCAACTGGAACAGTTGTTTCCTCAGAAACAGGGAAAAATGGCTCCTCTTCGAAGTCTCCCTGTGTATATACATCATTAGGTAAAGGAATCTTGCTCAGTTCTTTAAATAACTGCTCCTTCGTTAAATCATCGGGAGCAGCAGGTTCAGCCAGTGGAGAGGCCCTTGAGGGGAAACCCCCCGGAGAGACTGGGATTTCCTTAGACTCGTCAGCACGGGCCTCGTCTCCTTTATATACATTTAGATCTTCGTCGTCCTGGATGATTATCGGCGAAGGACTCTTACGAAATTTAGTTGTTTCTGCTGCCCGTGACGTTCCTTCTCCCTCAGTCGGGGGCACGTATTTGTAGGGTTTGCTGCCCGCACCAACTCCAAACCTTATATCCAGAAGGTGGTGCTTGTGAAGATTCTCGTCAATAATACATTTCTTGATCTTTAGGAAGTCGGATTTGCTTTGCAGAAGAAGGGACAGTCGATTATTGTACACCGAGCCTTCCGTCTTTGGAAAGGCGTGATCTGCTTAGAGAAAAGAAGCATGTTAGCGCTTCGATTTCTTAAACAAGTTATTCATTCAAAGGTTTAAAATTTACTTGATTTAAGCCATCTTCTTGAACATCCGGCCTGTCTCTTTATATAGAACCAATCAGCCTTGGGATCCCCTATGTTGCTGTACCCGTCAGACAAAACCTTCCTATTTGCTACCGATTCGAAGAAAGAAAAATTTGGGGTTGCAGTGGATCGATGCTTGAAAAGATAAAAAAATTCAAATCTTTGAACGTGAGCTCAGTTTGCAGGATTTCCGCATATGCGATGTATAGGGTGTATAGGGCTGCGTAGGCATTGAGATGAAGCTGCATTGGAGCAATACCAAATCATTTTAAGGTCTCAATGATGATTGGAGGAAACGGAGGGATAACGCCTACCCAGCACATAAGTCGGCTAACTGCCATATACCCCTCCGGAGCCAAATGAGGTATATCTTCGCTACCAGGTGTCCTCACATCATCCCAGGGGATCCCGTGTCTCAAGCAAATTCTCTTAAGCTTTATGTCATTGAGTTCGGAAGCTAAAGAGTCGGTGAATTTCTCTATTTCTATTGCACCAGGAATTTCGTCGGGCGCTCGGTCGTCTACTTCGGATTCCTCATCAAGCGAGGTACTCTCGGACGGATCCGATTCTGTTTCTACCGCATATTCGGATCCAGAATCCGCACCCTCTAGATTAATTGGCGGAACCTCGGGGTTGTGGTGCTCATACACCTCGGGATCCGTCTCTGTATCAGATCTTGAAGGGGAACGGTTATCCGACATTACTGTTTAGGCGAGTAAACATAAGAAATAAGGATATAAATACCCGTCCCCCGTGTGTGCAAGTGCAAGTGTGTGCCTGTGCATGTCTTAAAGAAAAAACGTAAAGGTTATCAAGATCATCGAAGTATTAGTCATACGCGGTCAAGTTATGCATTTGGTCATTCCAGAAAGTCCATCTTGAAGGCTCTAACCTAACTGTCCATTGATGTACTGGAATTAAGTTGCGCTGCTTATTTTACAAGTTCGTTGGATCGTTCATTATTTGGTTCGTGATACCCTTTCGGATCGCGAGTTAGGATTCGAATCGTGGCGTGTCCCTGGATTCGCGAGGCAAGTATGGATCCGCAGCGGAAGCGCAAACTCATGGGAGTGTATCGGTTCGGATCGCCATGAGCTCATAGCGAACCGTGCTCCTGCCATTACCGCGATCCGCCACCTGCTCTTCCTTTTTCCCTTTTTACTTTCAGCACGATTCGCCCCCCAGATCTCGGACACGATCCGAGCCAATTGCTGATTCTATACTTCATCATTATCTTCTCTCCGGTCGCTTCACACACGAACCGAACCGACCATCCCTTTCCCTTCCTTCACCTTCTTCTTCTTCCTCCCCTCAAGCGACTGAAACCCATCAGCCATGGCATCTCCACGATCTCCAACACCTCAAAAACCATCAAATTCCGCCCTTTCCTTCCTCAAATCAGCAAAAAAACTCAGAGAAAATGAGGGAGAGAGTTTTTATGAGATTACCTGTCTTAAAAATGGAGAAAACGAGTAAGTATTGCCTCGAAGAACGAAGATTGGGGTCTGAATCGGAAAGAGAGGCAGTAGCGAAGGAAAAAGAAGGGGAAGAATGGAGTGGGTTCGGGTTTATATAGCCAAACTCGTGACCGTTAGTCTCCCCGTTTTTGTCTTATACGAACCATGGGCTTCGGTGGATCGCGGATACAAGCCCACCGGGCCCAGCAAAGAAGAAAAGGCCGATCCCTGGGTCGGTTCGCTACGAAGGATGGCCCACCATGCATAAAGCCCACACGAATGTTGTAATGAAACAAGCACCTCGTATCGCTGGACCGTGACAAGGGGCGCTCCCATGAATCGTGAAACGCTGGGGCGATCCGAACCATCGAGCAATGTACCGAAGTGAAAATTCAGACATGTCTCCAAAAAAAAAATTCCAAAGGTAAGAATTATTCGGAAAGCAGGGAAATGATTGAAGATTTAACCAATAATTATAATCGTCAAAGGATATGACTCTTTGAAGAAACATGACATTTCAGATGGACGTGACCATAGGTTTGCATCTCCATATGAAAAGACGTCCCTGCAGCTTCGAAGCATGTTCCATTCTCGATAAAACATACTTCGAGGGGGCAAAATGTTGGCTAGCTTTTTGACCAAGCCATCAAGGTTCACACACAAGAAGAAAATATGAAGTCTCATCCCTCTAGTTCACGAAAAGTCAGATCACAGACGTTCAACCATCCACAGGTCGGATTGCCCCTCTTCGGTTCGCCCTATCGGTTCACTACGAGCCCATACGAACCGATCCATCCCTGTAAGCTCGTTCCGATCCGATTCCTAAAGATGCAGTGAAGACTTTGACCCATTCTATCACGATCCAAGATGCATGGATCTCGCGACACCTGTCCGTAACTGTCATATTGACCAGTTCTTCCTCAAGCTACGATCCGATCCGATATTCTCGGAATTTGCGCCACGTGTGACCGCGATCCACCTGACAGAATCAACTATAAATAGCCCAGAGATTGGCATTTTTCAGGATCTTTTGGCAGTATTGAGTATTGATTCTACCATTACTGTCATACCACTATTTCTTATCAGTTTTATTTCGAGATTACCGAGAGAAATCATAATTGTAAGAGTGATTTTGAGAGAAATCATTGGTTGTACTAGTATTCAAAGTATAATCAATAGTATATAAAGTGGACGTAGGCTCGTTAACGCCGAACCACTATAAACCTTGTGTGTTCTCTGCTTTTTCCTCATTTATCAGTTATAACTTTCTACGAATCAGAACAATTTAGGTGTTAGAACCAAATTTTGATCTAACAATATCGAATTCAAGAAAGTGATATTTACTTTCCATTTTTAAATGAAGATTATTTATTCATGTAATTAATTTAATATTAATTAATTATTCAAAGTGACGAATCAAAGTTATATTTTAAAGTTAAATGTTTGGAAATAGGAATTTTAATGTTATCATTATAATCAATACTTTCCGAAAAGTGGATTCGTAAACCGAATCCCAGAGTTGTGTAATCAATGATTTGATAAGAAATTAAGAAATAGGGATTATGGAAATTAGAAACTGACTGGATACTAGTTAAATTTAACGGCTTTCTATGTATTGATCTGATGTTGGTTTCGGTCTTCAAGGTTGATACTTAAGAAGTCGCTCACTTACTAGTTTATGGTGAGGAACTAATGAAGGTGGAAGAATAGTAATGCGTGAATGGGAAATGGAAATGTATTCGAATACTAATAGTGTATATTTTCTTAATATACAAAACAAGAAGACATGGATATATGGAAAGGTTTTTCCGAGAATTGTGGAAGGCTAAACGGTTTTTAAGAACATTGGGAAAGGGAAAATTGGGAAACGAATAAGTTAAGGTTAAATTAATTTAAAGGGCTCGGTATTAATTAATGATTGATCGGTAAGATTTCCAATTGGAAATACGACCGTTGTTTTATATGGATGTTTCACTTTGATAGTTAAATAACCGACTATCAAAGTTTTTGACCATTTCCGTTGTCAGTACGGAGAGACCGGGATCAGATTTATTTTCTGAAAACCACTCCGTATGGGAGTTAGCATTGCGAATCAAATATGATGAAGAAAATTGAAAACGGAGTTTATGCAAGGGCTGTTCTGGTGATCCTAGCTAGAAATTGCCTGAGATGGATTTATAGAATAGTGCCTTCGGTTTTTTCAGTCCCTGAACAACCTGTACGGACGAATGTCTGACAAAGTATATCTAATAGTTCACGTAAGTTGATCTCTTCAAACGTATTTATGCTTAATGGCGGAGGAATTCATTTCTCATGGCTTTATACCCGTGGTATTTTTTGGGAAATCAATTTGTGATTTGACGGGTATGACGATGTGGCATTCCAAGTAAATGAAGGTGTGATCTGTCAAAGACACATTATGACCTCAAGCCTCATCAACCGGGAAATGACAAAAATCAGGCGGGCAGGCAGTATGGCTAAGTGGGTGACTCCAATTTGGGTGTATTGTCACCATCTAGAGAATATTCATATTTGTTACTTCTTTTCATTTCTGTATCTCCCGGGAACTGTTTTGTTAGTGTACCAACCGTAAGGTGACAATATATTCGGAACATTTAAGAGAAATGAATGGCCGGTCATGTGTGGCTGAGTTGCAAGATGTTCTTATTGAACTCCAGTGTATCCCGTCTAGAGTACACTGATCGGAAGGTGGTTCCATACCTTTTCATAGTTGGAAATCCATTACATAATAAGAACCCGTGATTTTTGATTGTATATTATATATGTGGAGTGTGAGATGTAAGCATTTTGCTAGATTTTTATTTACTTGTATTAGACACTATTATAATATTAGAGTAATATTGTTTTAAGGATATTTTGGATTATCGTAAGGTGAAAACCATTGGTGTTTACATGTGGATTGGTCTAACGATTATCATTTCTTTGAAAATGATTTTGAAAAGTTAAACCAAATGATTGGAGTTTATTCACACCAATCTCATGACTGATCTAGAGTTTATTTTGTTTTGTTTTACCCTAAACTCTTAGGTGCCCAAATTTATACGGCAGTCAAGTAGTAGGGATTTTATAGATATACCTGGAAGAGCTTGAGTAGGAGGCTTCAACATTAGTTACATATAGAGTTTATTTCTACAGTGATGTTATGAGTTGTACTATGAAATGGTATATATAAAGATATAAGTTTGTATTTCCAAAGTTATGTTATATAAAATATTTTTTTTGTTCCGCTGTGAGATTCGTGGTTACTCTGATTCTTTTTTTTGTGATCTTCTTCTTCTTCAATTCTAACTTTTTTCTTTCTATTTCTCACCCTCTAACTTCTTTCTATTAATGATCAGGCATTTTTGATACTTGAATAATCGACATGGTGTTTTATGTTGATTTTCGAGGTCAAAAATCCTTGTTCGTTACATATTCAGACGTCAAAAAATAATTTCATACATCTAGGAAGTCATTCAAACATCTGAAATTTCTGGCAGACATCTGAAACGAGCTAGGGAGAATTGCTAAAGTAATTTTATATGTCTGAAATTTAGGTTCAGGCATTTGAATCGGAATCTAGACTGATTTCGAACCTGGAAAGCTGGCGTTGATTTGTGAAGCTGCAAAGAGGATTTGTGGACATTTGCCTGAGGTTTCTACACAAGTATATAAGCTATATTCCAAATCTGAAAGGGCATGGTTTTATAAGATTGATTAATCCATCAAAGCAAGGGTGTTAACGATATTTTCCGTCAACACCCAGAATAAGTTATATAGAACATATATTTATGAAAACTGATGCAACTATGATTTAGGGTTACTAAAAGACAATATCCTTAGCTAAAACTACCTTTTCTTAAGTATCAAACTCTCCATTCTGAAGATTAGTTATTCTTCCCTCTAGGGGTGAATATCACGCTTGCAGGACTATGGAGTTCTGAAGTTCCTTGAAGAAGGGTTTATTTATTTTGGCGCAACTGAAGCCTTGCATAATCAGTTACCCTCTAGATCATGGGTAAGATGATATATATTGTGATAAGACGAAAACAGGCTAATGCTTCCTGGTATTCGGAAGGTAAGGGTATTGCAATGCTTGTTAACTCAAATGTTCCTTTCGCATCGAGCCAGCCCGAACGGCCTTGGTTGCGTTAATGATCAAATCATAAGCCTACAGACAACCTCTTTTCTATGATTGAGCAACATTAGGCTCATTATAAGAGGGTTGATTCACGTTGCCAACCCTCGAGGTAATAGGGGGAAGGCTTCAAGTTTCTACGAAGCCCTTCCTCCTTTATGAGGGTGTCGTGAACAACTCTTTCATACGAAAGGTTAGTGTTTACTCCATGTTTCATCATAAATGGCACAACAAGATTATCAAGTCACAAGATGTTTATGTTTTGAAATTCTCCATTCATAAATTGTAGATGTATTACAAGATTTGAAGAAATCCCCAATCTTATTTGGAAATTAGGGTTTGCTCCTCAGAGAAGAAGAAACAAGATTGAGAAATGAAGAAATCGTCCCCAGAAATGTGACCCCTGTGGTCTTATTTATAGAGAATTCGTGGCTCCTTCTGCTATTGGGCTTAGGGGTGAGCAATATTCAGTTCAAACCGAATTAACCGACCAAACCAGTTCATTTCAGTTGGTTTGGTTCGGTTTTAAAACTAAATCTGTTTGAATTCGGTTTGTAAAATAATTTTTTTCGGTTATCGGTTTAACCGAATTAACCGAACTTTTCATTTATTATCTAATTTTATGGTATTGTAGTACTTTAAATAATTGGTCTAACTATGTAGAACAAGACATTTGCTGCAAATAGATCAAATCTTATCATAAACATAAATTTTACTGCATAAAATTTCTCCAAACATGAATTTATGCTTTACTTTTAGTGAATCCATCATTTGATTTATAACACATTATTCAAGTTCGGTTAAATCAGTTACTGACCGAATTAACCGAAATTAATTCGGTTCGATTCAGTTTGGTTTGGAAAATTTTCGGTTTGAATTCGGTTTGAGTTTTTTAACGTCCAAACCAACCAAACCGACCGAACGATCACCCCTAATTGGGATTGCAGAAGCTTCTGTCGGCCGCTTTTTTCCTTGGTCTCGGATGTTTAGCTTTTGGCCGCCTTTATGGTGCTAATTATAGCTTCCAGAGTGAGGGTCCAAGTCAATTGAAGTTTCTTTGAGATGGATACGAGCTTGTCGATGTAAATGGCCTTCGGAGGACATTTGTGCTCCCGGTTGTCGCTTCTGTTTGTAGGCTTTCGATTTTCTCATGAATACTTTGAGGAGCTCGCCCTCGTGATGTATGTAGATAACTGCCGGTTCGTAACCCCTGTTGGTGTCGGCACTAGGACAATTATTATGGATAGCCTGTATCCCCTCTAGGGTCTCAGTTTGCCTTCCGGCAGAGCTTTGGGAGGGAGTCTAGCCTTCCGAAGGGTAGCTTCCAGTGTTTTACTCATTGTTTAATGGAATGACCTCCCGGTGTTTGGATATTTTGGAGGCTAGTTCCACCTCCCTCCTCTTAACATTAACAGATTAATAGGTGAGACAGTTGATTAAGGATGAGGCACGATTGCCTGAAGGAGGATCCTCTCATAGATTTAGTTATTATGGAAGTTTCTTTATTACTATTATTGTTATGTAATTGGGATGATAACTGGTGTACCTTTTTATCTGTGAGACATGCTATAATTGACAATCTGATTTTTAATAATGGTACGTCTACTTTATGCTATTATATTTTGTCACTTTTGCTGTGTGGGATTCTGATTTTCGTTCTAGATTGCTTTGTATATCTGTTTTAGTTAATAACCCCTAGGCACTTTAGGCTTGGTATCTTTAATGCCTTTATCTTCTGATGTATCAGTGCTAAGTAAATTAGTACCTATAGCCCTTCCATCTTTCTGAGTTTCGATTAGTGGAGCTCTTGCCTCCCTCTTTCTTAACTTCTAACTTAAATGACCTTTCGTTATAGAACCACCCTACCGGATACACCCTGTGGATAGACCCTGTCGGTATTCTTTATCTTTTGATTTCCCTATGGTGTTTGTCTTTTTTGCTTTCGGAGGATTCTTCTATGCTTGTGTTCATCCGATACCCCTTTACCATCTGCCCGTTCAGGAGTTAATTTTGGTAGTAACATTTGCTCCCCCCTTAGTGAAGGGGTGTTTTCGACTTTCCAAGTCAAACTTCTCTTTCTAGATTATTTTTAATTCTATTTGTGAGTTATCTTTAACATTGGATTGCATAAATGAAACCTTCAGGGTGCTATTTCCGTGTTAGTCTCTACTTGACCATTAAAGATTGGAAGCTGATAACCGATTCTTGATGGTAGTTTTAAACCAACCCTTACTTGGGTAATTTGAAGATTGAAGACCATAAATCCACTTTTGGTGTTAATAGAAGTCCCAAACCAACCCTTATTCGGGTAATTAAAGATTGAAGACCAGAAACCCTCTTCTGGTATTAACAGAAGTCCCGAACGAACGCTTATTCAGGTATTTAAAGATTAAAGACCAGAAACACTCTTCTGGTATTAATAGAAGTCCCGAACTAACCCTTACTTAGGTAACTAAAGATTGAAGACTAGAAACACTCTTCTGGTATTAATAGAAGTCCCGAACCAACCCTTATTCGGATTGAGGACCAGAAACCCTCTTCTGGTATTAATGTTTTGGTATCCCCTTTGGGTTTGATTTGTCAAGCAGAGGTTGTACGTGCTTCATGAACCACTCCCTGGGCTTTTGATGTCAAAGCCGAGGATGTACGTGCTTTGTTGGCCACTCTCTGGGACTGTGCATCTGGTGCGCTTAGCTAGCTTATCCACAAGCAGGGCCCAAGGACTTACCCTACCTCCCTCCAGGAGGCGCCTTATGTTGACCATCGTAGGCGATGATAAGTTCTTAGAAACTTAAACTAGGCCATCATAGACATAGAATTAAGGTTTACTCTTTTGATGCTCTATATTGACCATCGTAGGTATTGATAGAGGATTACACACCACCCCCTCCAAGGGATGCCCTATCCCGACCATCGTAGGAAATGATAGGGGTTTGCATTCCCTTTTGTGTGTAACGCGGAACATAAGAAGAGATAGGACGTGCTCTTCTGCGAGCAGAGGTAGGACGTGCTTAGTTCATAGCAGAGGCAGGGCATACTCTTCTGCGAGGTAAGGCATGCTAACATTAGATGCTTCGCCACGACCATTTTTTGTTTGAAACGAAAGCTTACGCTTTTGATGCTTTAACCTAGCCCCCTCTGATTTGGGCATGGAGAAAGACAAACACACCATCCTCCTCCGAGGGATGCCTTGCCCTAACCAATTTTGGTGATAACAAGGGTATGATCCTTTTGTGGTTTGACCCATTTTGGGTTTCTTTAAGCTTTGAAAGGGTTTCCGTGCCCGTGGTTATGTGATCATCTTTGGAGGAAAGCCTTTTTTCCTTACTCCTTTACCATTGGTAAGTATGATCTTAAATGTTCCGAGTTCCATGTTCTCAGAACGAGATCACCATTGGTTTTGCATAATCGATATGCTCCGAGAATAATTTTTTGATGGACGACCAATGGTCCTTCTCAATTTGGGCCAAGCGGGCCATCCGCTGGGTTCTTTGTGTTAGCCATCACCTTCGTAAAACTAGTTCTCCTTTTGCGAAGGTTTTATTCTTGACCTTTGTGTTGTTAGCTATTATAATTGCGGCTTCATCTCTCAATCCCTGTATTAGGTCTAGGGATTCCTTTCTTAACTCTTGATTGGGATTAAACACATAAGCTATCCTTCTGTGTGATGGGATTTCAATCTCAGTCGTAAGCATGGCTTCGCATCCATATGTTAAGGAAAAAGGGGTGTGCCTCATTGCTGTTTTGGCATAAGTTCTATATTCCCAAAGCACTAAGGGTAACTCTTCGGCCCAATTACCTTTGGCTTGGTTCCAGCGCTTTTTAATAATTGTCTTTATGGTTTTGTTGATAGCTTCAATAGCTCCGTTAGCCCTCGGATGGGCTACTAAGGAAAAGCTTTTGATAATTCCATTTTTCTCACAAAACCGAGTGAATTCTTCACTCTTGAATTGTGTTCCATTATCTGATATGATCTTGCAAGGGATTCCAAAGAGGGTAACAATATTCTTTATTACGAATCCTAACACCTTTTTAGACGTGATTGTTGGAAGGGATCCGCCTCCACCCATTTGGTGAAGTAATCAGTGGCTACTACGGCATACTTAGCTCCACCTTTGGAGATTGGCAAGGGTCCGATTAGATCTATCCCCCATACATCAAATGGCCAGGGGCTTGAGATAGTGTTTAGCTCGCTAGGGGGAAGTCGGGGTACCTTGGCATATCTTTGACATTTTTACACTTTTTGGCATATTCAATTGCTTGATTAACCATTTGTAGCCAATAATAGCCTTGTCGCCTGACCCTTTTGGCCAGCTTAATTCCATTGGAATGGTCTCCACACAATCCCTCATGAGCCTTTTTTAACAGGTTAAGCCCATTTTCGAAGATTACACATCTTAAGTACGGAAGTGAATGTCCTTTTTTTATAGATTATATTATCCATAATCACAAATGTGGGAGCTTGGTGTTTTATCTTTCTTGCTTATTGCATATTAGAGGGTAAGGTTCCGTTTAGGAGGTAATCTACCATGGGAGTCATCCAGGTATTTTCATAATGGCAATTCGTCTCCGTTAAAGGAGGTTCCACATTAGAGTTTTCCTCTTTGTTCATTTCATCCCTCCTTTTCAAGGCTTGGGATCTAGTTAGGACTAATAATTCTTTTCCTGATTCCAATTCTTCATGCTCAATACTAGGTCTTTCTTGATAACCTACGGGAATTATTCGAGTTTTGGGGCCCTTCGGGAACTGGCTAATTTGGCTAGTGAATCCGCTTGGGTATTCTCTCCTCAGGGTACTTGATGAATTGAAAAATCCTCAAATTGGGAAAGCATCTTCAAAATCCTTTTCACATATAGGGTTAGCTGTGCATCCTTGGTTTGATAGCTTTTCTTTATTTGGTTTACCATTAGTTGCGAATCACTAAAGATTTTTATTTGAGGTATCTTCAACTGTAGTGCCAAATTCAAATCGGCCAACATTGACTCATATTTGGCTACGTTGTTAGTTACTGGGAATCCTAACTTCATGGCATAGTTCAAGCGGTGTCCATCTGGGGTAATTATAATATAACCTTCCAATGCTCCCTGTTTATTTGAGGCTCTGTTATCCCTTAAAATCACATATACACAGATGGATCAAATGAGCAGAAATGGGTCGGTCTTGTTCATTTCCAATGGGTCGGACTAGTTTGAGAGCACCGGGTCGGTCCATTCAACGAAGAGTGGGTCGTTCCATTCAACAAGGAGCAGGTCGGTATGTTCAGCAAAGCAAGTGGGTCGGTCTAGTCTAAAGGCATAAGGTCAATTCATTTCACAATAAGGTGGATCGGACAAGTTCAAGGGGAAGCAGCAAAGCAGGATGTGGATCAGTATAATCTGAGGCTTCGGGTCGGTATATTTGTGAAACATCGGGTCGGGCTGATCTGGAGGCATCGAGTCGGTCTATTCAGCAACGAAGCGGGTCGGTTAGATCAAAGAACAAGTGCTACTCCACTTCATTTGGGTCAGCCGGGACCATTCTATATCGGTATAATACATGAAAACTGGTAATTAGCTGGCAACAATTGGCGACAGTTGGCAGTGGCATTTTCATAAATACCCAATAGGCTGACCCAAAACCTGAAGGCTATATTTCAAACATTCCTCACTCTTATAAATAGGGAATCTACTCCACTTTAATGGGGTAGATTTTTATGGCCCCGAAGGGCTGCCCAACTTGATTCTCAACCTTTTCTAAGTGATTTGATCATCTTCAACCATCTCTATTTGAAGATCTAACTCCAAATCCATTATAAAGTCATGGAAATTCACTAAATTTTATGAGAAAGTCAGGATTTGCCCTACCATTTGCCACATTGAAGGATATCATCAATTCCTCCTAACAATTTCTAATAGATCAAGAGAGGAAAGTAGAGAGATTAATGATGAATGTAATGAGAGTGTATACTTGCCTTGTAACTCTAAATGTGATAATGGAATCATTCTCTAAAGTGGATGTAGATCAAGTTTGATTGAACACTATAAAACATTGTGTCATTTACTTGCATTTCTACGATTTTATGGCTCCACTTTTCTTATTGTTAGCACCTTGTGAAGTACTATTAGTATCTTTGTTGTTGATTCCACTTTTGGGATTAACATTTGGCGCCAACCATCGGGCCATACTCAATCTTCCATTCTCTCACTCTCTCTCCCAAGGTTCAAGGCCTTGCATTGAGAATCTAAGCCTACCTCTACCATGGATCCTACAAGACTACGATTTAATCCAACTGACGAGTTTTATATCAAATTCAAGTCCTTGTCTGAAATCATGGGTATACCATTGAAGAAAATGATAGTAAAAATGTCGAAGATGCTGAGGATACCGCCAACAACGAAAATACCCCTCTCACCAACCAATTTGAAGTTAGCGAAAGTTCTAAGGCCGGAGTTGCCATAACGAGAAGGGAGTTAGATGAAGTTGTTGCGGGTTTTACAAGCCAAATCGACATTTCAAATAAGGCCATTATGAAGAAACGTGAGTCCATGTTTGCCATGCAAGCTGCTACGGCGGAAGTTACCGTGAATGATGCTCATGCTAAATCCGTTTAAACCAATCATACAAAATTTGCAGGCTCTTCTTCTTCAAGTCCAAACCGAGGAGATTCTATTTAAGAGGTTACAAATCCTAATGATCCTGTACGTAATGAAGCTAAGTCACCCATGCGCAATTATACCGATAAAGCAACATCTCGACAAGCACTTGGAACCACCAAAGGGCACCTCCCCAAGTGGGAGGTTCAGGGCCCCGAAATCTGAACCATGACCGTTTACTTAGGCAAACATCTGGTAAAGATGACAGCGTCTACCCCGAGGTCCAGCTCAATGAAGAAGAGCGCATATCAGAGATGGTATGCAAAATAATGGAGAAAATCCTGAAGAAGCAAGATGATGAGAAAGATTGGGGGTTCGCTCCTACCAGAACCCCGCTTATGGAGAGAATTAAGATGGCTCCATATCCAAATAAATTTAAACCTCCGACAGTCCAAGGTTATAATGGGACAAGTGATCTCAACGTGTTCTTGTTCAAATATGATCAACATATGGACAGAGCACGTGCCACAGACGAGTTGAAGTGCTTGTACTTTCCAACTTTTCTCGAGGGAGTGGCATCACTTTGGTTCACAAAGCTACCACCCAGATCTGTGGATGACTTTACTACCTTGGCCAAACTATTTCGAGAGCAATTCAGGGTCCAAGCGACAAAAATACAAGATGTCATGGAGTTGAATGAGCTTGAGCAAAGGCCAAGAGAATCCATAAGGGCTTTTCTCACCCGCTTCAATACCGTTGCAGCCGAGGTTGGAAACTATGAGCCTCGTTTAGTTTTAATGACTTTGAAGAAAGCCATAAGCAAGAAGACCAAGCTTGGATGATGGATTAAGAAGAAAAAACCAAGTACTCTTGAGGAACTGTTTGAAAAAGCTGAGGAATATATAGGTATGGATGAAAATCCAGCCCGTAATATAGATGTTCTTGAGAGCAACATACAGCCCGAGAAGAAAAATAATGATGCTATAGTTGGCCAGAAGAATCCGGTAGTCAGAAAAGAGGGAATGATGAAAGAGACAACCGACCTAACAAAATGCTTCGCTTCTTTAAGAATTCAGAATTGACTCCTTTGAATGACACCGTGGAGATCATTTTATGGCAACCAAAGACACTGAAGAGTACCCAACACCAAAGCAAGTGAAAGTCAGTGATGCTCCAATCAAGTCAGGGAGATTCTGCCGATTTCATAACCAGGCAGGTCACAATACAAACGAGTGCAGACACCTGAAGAGCTTAATTCAAGAACTGATAAGGAAAAATAGACTTCAGTAGTATGTAAAGAACTCACTGAATGCCCAGAATGTTCAAGGCCAAGGAACATATGCGGGACAACATAGGCAGAATGAGAATGCTTCGGTTGCTGTTATTCCAAGGTTGATCATCAATACTATTTTAGGTGGGCCACACCCAGCTGGAAGAAGCTGGGGGGCATGTAAAATACACTAAAAAAGTGAAGAACCTGCCAAAAGAAGAAGAGCTCATGGTCATGAACGAATCACTTTTAGCAAAGATGCCAAAAATCTCATGGGATGATATTGTGTTCAATCATAAGGATTCAGATGGACCGATAGCTCCAACCGTGAATCCAATGGTGATAACCATTGGCTTAGGTCCAGCCATTGTCAGAAGAGTTTAGTTGATAGTGGGGCATCCGTCAATGTCCTTTTCATCAATGCATTTCATAGGATGAAACTCTCCATGGATGATGTGAAAGCTTGCCAGAATAAAATCCATGGATTCATGGGGCAACCCATTCAACCAATTGGTATCATCAATATGCTTGTAGAACTTGGTGAATTTGAGAAAAGAAGGCTACACTGAAACAAGATTTTGTCATAATCGATGAGCTTTCTGCTTACAATGCATTCCTTGGGAGACCAACTCTTGCAGCATTTAGAATAACAATGGCCCTGTGGTGCCTCAAGATGAAATTCCCTACTGAAAATGGGATTGGTGTAGTCAAAGGGGACCAACAGGCGGCTTGGGAGTGCTATCTGGTTGAGCTTGCTAAGGCAAGGAAGAAAGAAGTGAAGAAGGATGTGGAGCCTCCACTCCACATTTATGACCCCCCTTATAGCAATTAGGGCGGGGCCCTCATACTGGCAAGCATAGTGGAGATCAGAAGGAGATTGATCCGAGAAAAGCCAGTATGGGGGGAAACATAGCAGCACCAGCTGAATACACCATCTCCATTCTAGTGCATGATAAAGATCCAGACCGAGTCTTAAAGATAGGTTCCCAGCTAGGCCTCAAATTACAGCAGGATTTGATACTGTTTTTAAAAGCAAACTTAGATGATTTTGCTTGGACGCATTCCGACATGTGCGGAATATCACCAGATGTAATTGTTCATAAGTTAAATATTAATCCTAGTTTGACTCCTGCAAAACAAAAAAGACAAATTCAAGGACTTGAAAGATCCATGGCATTAAAAGAAGAAGTGGACCGATTATTCAAAAATAACTTTATACAAGAATCTACATATCCCGATTGGGTTTCAAATCCGGTGCTTGTTAAGAAGTCCAACGGAAAATGGAGAGTATGCATAGATGATTCAGATCTTAACAAGGCGTGTCCCAAAGATAGTTTTACACTTCCTAGAATTGATCAACTTGTCGATGCAACTGCGGGGCACGAACTATTATCCTTTATAGATGCATACTCTAGGTACAATAAAATAATGATGCATAAGCCAGATGAGGAGAACACAAGTTTCATAACTGATAGAGGCCTATATTGCTACAAAGTTATGCCGTTTGGACTCAAGAATGCGTGAGCAACCTACCAGCGCCTTGTGAATTCCATGTTCAAATCCCAAACTGGGAACACTACGGAGATTTATGTAGATGATATGCTGGTAAAGTCAAAGAAAGCCGAAGATCACCTAGAGAATCTAGCCGAAATGTTTCATATCCTTAGAAAGTATAACATGAAGCTAAATCCTCTTACATGCTCATTTGGAGTTTTATCAGGAAAATTTCTCCGGTTTATGGTCGCCAAGGGCATTGAGGTGAATCCTTCCCAAGTCTTGGCCTTACGGGAGATGCGAGCTCCAAGGACAAAGAAAGAGCTTCAAAGCTTGAATGGGAAAGTTGCTGCCATTAACCGATTCATCTCTAAAACAATAAATCGGTGCATCCCGCTTTTCGATGCCTTAAAGAAGGAAAAAAAGAGTTTCAGTGGACTCCTGAATGTTAAACTGCCTTCGAAAAGTTGATTAAGCACATGGAGTCACCACCAATGCTTTTTAAACCCAGAGATGGAGAGGAGTTGTTCTTATATGTGGCTGTGTCATCACATGCCCTAAGTGTTGCGCTTATCCGGGAGGAAACTAAGGTCCAAAGGCCAGTTTATTAGATTAGCAAGCGGCTCGTTGGGGCAGAGTTAAACTACCCAAAGTTAAAAATCTTTCATACTGTCTGCTTATTGCCTCAAAGAAGTTAAGAACATACTTCCAATCCCATTCTATAAAAGTTCTCACTGATCTACCGCTAAGGCAAGTTCTTTTCCATCCAGAAACTTCAGGAAGGTTATTGAAGTGGAATATTGAGGACATCACTTATCACCATCGAAGAGCTATTAATGGGCAAGTCTTAGCGGATTTCATCGCCGAATTCATGGATAGGGGAGAGGAAATTGAAGAACCGACAAAGACAGTGCCTAGCTGGAAACTATATTTTGATGGGTCTAGAAATGACTACTGCTCGGGGGCCGGAATTGTTTTAGAAACTCCAGAAGTCCATTCCTTATGCTACGCATTAAGATTGTAATTTCTATTGACCAACAATGAGCCCGAATATGAAGCATTAATCACAGGTCTAAAAATGGCAAAAGAGCTGAATCTGAAAAATTTGCAAATCTTTAGTGATTCTCAACTGGTAGTGTGTCAAGTCCTTAAAGAATTCCAGATTAAGGTTGGAAACCTTCCTTCTTATCTTATCAAAGCCATGGAACTTCTCAACAACCACGACCACTACACTATATCTCACATTCTTAGGGAAGAAAACTCAAAGACAGATTCTCTCGCTAAATATGCTAGTTCTTCAGATGCACAGTTACTGGGACTAATACTCGTTGAAGTCCTTATAACACCTGCTATTGAAGAGATGGACATCGATTGGATCATGGAGACGGTTGAAGAGCCCGTGTCCTGGATGACTCCGATCAAGGAGTATATCCTTAACGGAACACTCCCGGAGGAGCCAAAAAATCAAAGGAAGATATAACGCAAAGCTCCTTTGTACCTTATCTAGGACAGAAGGTTGTACAGACGAGGATTCTCCATGTCGTTGTTGCGATGTGTGACCAAGGAGGAATCAAAAGTAAGTTTTGCAGAATTACATGAAGGAGTTTGCGGAGGTCACATAGGCAGTTAAACATTGGCCAAGAAAATTCTGCGATATGGCTACTTTTGGCCCGATGTGAACCTGGATGCAATGACTTATGCTAAAAAGTGTGACAGATGCTAAAGATTCACAAAAATCCCAAGAGCACCTCCCACCGAATTGACTCAAATGGTTAGTCCCTGGCCATTTTCCATCTGGGGCATAGACTTGATCGGAGCATTGCCCACAACTAAATCAAATATGAAGTATGTAATAGTGGCAGTTGACTATTTCACTAAATGAGCTGAAGCTGAACCACTAGCTACTATTACTTCAAAGAAGGTGATCAATTTCGTCCTAAAGAACATCATCTGCAGGTTTGGGGTGCCATAGAAAATAATCACCGATAATGGAACCCAATTTGAGAGTACTGAATTCTTAGACTTCTGCGCCAAGTACAAGATTAAGAAAAGCTTTTCAGCCGTTGCTCATCCGCAGGCCTACGGGCAAATAGAAGCAATCAACAAAATTCTGAAATCAACCATTAAGAAGCGTCTTGAAAAAGCCAAAGGTGCTTGGGTAGACGAGCTTTCGCTTGCACTATGGGCGTATCGTACAACCCACAAAACTATGTCAGAGCACACTCCATTCTCACTTGCCTTTGGATCTGAGGCTGTGATCCCAGTAGAACTGGAGGTTCCAACTCATACAAGAATCCACTTCAACCCAGAAGAGAATGAGAGACTGCAGCTCGAAGCACTCGATTTACTTGAAGAAAAAATAAGAGAAGCATAACTCAGAGTCATGGCACATCAAAGAAGAATAGCTCGTCATTTCAATGCTAAAGTCAAACATAGAACCTTCCAAGTTGGGGAACTTGTTCTAAAAAGAATCATGACAAGAACTGGGGTACTCGGACCCAACTGGGAGGGGTCATATATGATTAGTCAAATATTCTCAGATGGAACATTTGAGCTGAAAACGATAGATGGAATCCAACTTCCGAGAGCATGGAATGTTATACACCTCCGTCACTACTTCACTTAATGTTTCTTTCATATATTAATGAAAAGTTGTAAATATCATGCATTGTAAATACCATGCAACATTATTACAAGCTTTGTACATGTTAATGAAAAAAATTCCTTTAATTGCCTAAATCGTACGATTCATAAACTGTTTGCTAAGATTCGATTTTGATTGCAGGTCCCTTAAAAGAACGCTAACACATCTATGACCCAATATAACCTGGTGATCGTAGCAGCACATCCCAATTAGGATAGCTCAAATACCCATTCCTTAATGCTTAACACATCATTCGCAACAGATACGAAAGGTGTGAAGCACAACATCATAAAGAAGGGATACCAGGAATTAAGCCGTCAAATGAAGCAGCATTCGAGCTACAAATGAAGTTGCAAGTTTCACCAAAGGGGCACCTTCTTAATTGCAAGGTTTCAGGCCCTAGTTCTAACAAATCGTGGTAAAACCAGATAAATGAACTAGCGTCTGCCCCATGAAACAATGCAATTATAAAACCAAAGACCTCCCCGAGGGGCACCTAGCCGATCGACGATGCCATTGATACATGGCCGGATTACTACAAACACTGGGCTATAAAACCAAAGACCTCCCAGAGGGGCACCCAGTTGATCGCCGATGCCATTGATACATGGCCAAATTACGACAAACACTGGGCTTCAAAACCAAAGACCTCCCTTAGAGGAAACCGGTTCATCGTCAATGCCATTCATACATGGCTGGATAGTGACATAAACACTGGGTTCTGAAAGACCCCTTCGGGGGCATCCGATCATATGCATGGTCTTCCGAATTCAGTTAGTGACGGACCCAAAGACCTTCTCGAAGGAGCCCTATAAATTCTACCGGTGATTGTGTCATTCAATCACGACGAATAACGGGCTTACAAATACCTCTTCAGAGGAGTAGAAAATAAGACGTCCCCGGGGGCATATGTTCAAATCTAATCTCCGAAGGGTTCGGGTTACTAGGCTAGTGAGAAATATGGTTGAATATATAAAATATAAGACCTCTCAAGCAGGGGCACAAAAAACAAAAGCTCATCTCCATAAAAAGGCATAAATAGGATCGATCAAACTGGAAACCTTTGATCGTGATCATGCCAAAAGATTTAACAATGGCAAAAAAACTCATAATCAAAAGATTCCAAATAAAGTCGATCGCACAATCTTGCGCCTAACTTTTAAAGTTGTAACAAATTGTGATATGGGGGCATTATCACCGCATTAAACAAATTCAACAATGCTCACTTCTTAGGACATACCGCAAATTAGTCATAATTTTAAAGTAAAAAAGGGCTAATTTGAACAACAAAACAGAACTTTGAAATGACAAAGGCAAAATAGATAACCTTGATACTACGGTGAGCATAAAGGTAGTTATTCATAAAAATCTCGAAAATTGCCTTAGTCAAAATCGAAGAAATCTAGTAAGATTGGTCAAGTTAGGTCCAACTAATAAGGGTTTGTGGCTACAATTGAAAAACCAACTTACCAAAAGTGCCATGAAACCACTTTACTACCAAGTATGGCAACAATAAATGACTTGCATTGTAAAAAAAATTGTGTTGTAAGTGTGAAAAGATAACAAAACAAGTGTAGAATGCAAAGTACGACAAACCTCAAGAAGAATACATTTTCATTTCGGCAACACAGAATCAGATCACCAAATTACAAGTCAAGTACAAAGTATCAGACATAAAAGTGCGCAAAATAACAAGCATAAAAGTAGTGAGTGAGGGTCGGCACACTCATAAATAACCGATCTGAATACAAATGCAGTACATAAAAAGGAAATGACAAGAAATAAGGGAAACTGGTCGTAAGCGTTATTTATTCTTTCCATTCTTCGGATCCCCGGACCTCAAACTCGGTCTGTCAACCTTGGAGAGATATGTCAACTAACTAGCTTCCACCTTCGGTCATCATACCACTTGGACTTTCTTGGAAGGATATAGTGATGACACCTTTCTTCGTCTTCTTGGTTACTACCTTCTTTCCTTTACGGCCCAATGATGTTCCCTTCTTTCCTTGAACCTCAATGTCTTATGATGGAGTTTCGCCGGTTTGCTCAAAATCATCGTCACTTGGAAAATAATCATCATCAGTATCCAAGTTAGCAATTGCACCAATCTTGGTATCCTATGTCCCTGGGGTCTTAGCATCAAGCAAAGATTCACCACTCGGACGGGGAGTATATGCTGGGGCTGGAGGTGTCGATATCAAGGCCGAATTAGTGATTATGGCTTCGGTCATCATAGCAGTAAATCCACCGGAAGGAAGCTTTGGTGAAATCAGACCTAGGACAGATGAACAGTGAGCATAGTATGCAGTTGTACCAGGAGAAGGGCACAGATAGTTTAAGTTTGGTATAATTTGAACAACTTCAATTTTACCTGCTGCCATAAGACTCGCTTCAATATTCCTGTGCTCTTCGATCTCGAACCCGCCTACATCAAAAGCATCATTGTCATTGTCATCTTCGTCTTTGTCTTTTAGAGAAGCTGGTGGACCAGCTGGAGTCTGTGAAACAGAGGCCTCAACATCGACAACAGTTGAATGGGCTTTAACATTTGTATCTTGAGCTGGTTCTCCCAAAGATCCAGCCTTGCTGTTAAAAAATTCTCTTGCTGCTGCTATCTTAGACTTCCCCACAATTAAAGCATCACAGGGCTCCGGGTCTAGGAGATCTTCGATGAGATTGTCTTCGCTACGATCGCCTTCGTTAATCTCTAAAATTCACTCCCAAACAAGACCCAAAGTGATCTCAAATTTATCATCCAAGTAGCGCAAACTTTCTTTGTTCATAACCCTGTAGACGTAGAAGTTAAAAAAGGAAGCCTCAGCCTCCAAGCGGGCCTTTTCAAGATCGACAACAACTTTAAGTTTTTCTTCCTCAAGGGCTTGTTGCGTTTTGGAAAGAGTCACGCTTAGGGAAGAAATCCTCTCACGAAGGATAGTGTTCTCTTGCTGATGGGTAGCAGAAGTGTTCTTTTCAATGCTTAATTGGGACTCAGGAAGTTCTCAAGCAATTTGAGCTTCTCGGAGTTGTATTGTTATTATATTTTCATTCTGCTTCACAGTAGCAAGCTCCTCCTTGAGTTTTTATTTTTCTGCCTCTAAGATTAATAACTCTGTATCCTTTTGGGTATAAGAGGCAATGGTTCTCTCCTATGACTTTATGACCTTAATTAACTTGGCTTTATCGCTTTCTAAGGTAGCAATGCAATTGAGAGTGACCCCGTTAGCCCTTGAAAGTTCATGAGCAAAGGTTCACCACTCACTTAATTGCTTCTCGGCTTGGCCTTTAATCTTACCCAACTTTACTTCAAACTAACTCTTAGCCACTTCCAACTGATTTTGAGCCACTTCAAACTATGTGGACATGCTACCCTTCAAGTCATCAAAATTTTCAAGGATATCTCGCTTGTCGTTGGGATAAATGTCCAAGTTAAGACATGTCCCTCTCATACTCCATCCCGGGAACTGGTCGGCAAGGCCAAAGTTGGTTGGACCGGGGATGCAACAAGGCCTATTCATAATCATCTCAAGGTCAGCAGGAGCGAGAGTGATTGATAGAGAAGCTAAACACACTCTTTCAAGAATAGTATGAGTATCTGACATTGGCATATCATCAGACTTGTGATGCCTCTGGGAGTCACTCTTGCTCCGATCATCTGCAATTTTCTTTCGCTTAGCTTTCTTCTTCTTTTTCTCCATCTCCTTCCTTTTCTATTCCTCCAGTCGAGCTTCATGATCCTCCCTCCATCACCTCTGTTCATCAGTTTCAGGAAGTTCTGGAATTGGTCGAGACTGATGAGGAGGTTGTGAGTGCTGAGGGGGATCGGGCCGATGGGAATATCGCGAAGGACGAGACTTGCTTAGAAAATGCTTTGGATTCTGCTGGCTTATCTTTTCATTGAAATCTCCCATGAACGAAGGCTTCGACATTTCTTTTGTACCTGAGAAAATAGACGTGACAAGAATTTTGTGTTCGCATCATGAAGGTTGAAGCAAGTTTAAAAAGAAAATATGAAGAATTGTAAACAATGATAAAGGTGAGAGATTGTTAGTATGTCTCTAGTTACGAACCAGTTTTCACAGTTTGTTTTAGGGATGGCAGAGAGATATGGGACCCGACTATATTTCTTGTTCTCATAGTTTGAGGCTTGGGAGGCTGAGTAACAACTTCACCCCGAATAATGTTTCTGGCTGAACTAAGGTCACTTAAGTTCCTATAAGTATCCGTAGAACTCTCTCCTTGAGTAACTTGAACCATAGGACCCTTGTCAGTTTTATCTGCAGCATTCTTTGAAGGAGATTCCATGTCCCCAGAATGTTTGGCTATTGGATCAGAAGGAGTTTCCAATAAATCTTTCTCCATCTCAACTTGCTCTGTATCCTTCTCAACTTACTTACTTTTGTCCTCGCGCTCATGAAATTCCTCTTCTTTAATGGAGGTTAATTTGGGTTTAGGAGATGTTTTTCTACTACCTGCAATGTCAGAGCATTTTTGTAAAGGGGATTTCTTAACAGGAGATTTGCTGGCGTCTCTTTCTTAAAAAGAAAATCCAATTTAAGTGTGTAAGAAGGGTCAAGCAAATGGTATTGGCGAAGAAGCTATTCCGAGATCAAATATCTCCTGCTTCTTTGTTCTTTACTAACAGTTTGAAAAGCATCAAACAACTCTTGGCCAGCAGTATCATCTGAGTCACAAGAAGGAAGTACTGCAAAACAAATAAATGATTTAGTATTTGGAAGCTAATTGTGGGGATAAGAAAAAAATATGAGAGTTTGTTCTTACCTCCTTCCATAGAAATTACCAAGGCAACATACGAAGCAATAATTTTCTGTAAATCCCTAGGCATTATCCATCAGTTTAGTTATAATTTTGGGGTATTTCCCTTCTAAATTGATAATCGATGGTGTACCTTGCCTCTTCTTGAAAGTATACAACAAATAGACCTCTTCAAAAGTAAGGGCATGTTCCTTGATTGTCATAAAGAGTATGTAAAGCCAGGTTAAGATGGCATAGCCGTTAGGATGTAATTGCATAAGGGCAATGGCTAAACGCTTCAAAAACATCTCCATAAAGGGATTAAATGGGGGAACGCCACCCATCGTCAACATATGCCGATTAACAACAACATATCCAGGGGAGGAATGTCTGCAAACTCATTCTCCTCTGGAAATTTGGCCTCAGTATCTAATATTCTAAATTGAGCGGCTTTTGTACACGCGTTCGCCCATTTTATTTGGCTACCTTTCGCCACGTACTCCAGTTTGAGGCTTAGGGACGGGAAATTTTGGATTGGTGTTTAATTTGGGAACACTAGTCGTAGCCATATTCATAGCTTAGGTAGAAGTGTCAACTTGTGTGGACTTTGATGTTGCTTTGAGTTGTTGGCGCGATTTCTGTCTAGTATCCATCTCTACACGAACAACTATATTTGACATCAGACTATAGGTATACATTTCTAAAATAGGAAATGTTGTGTGCAACTAAATAAAAGTAAGATTCGGAATTTACGAATCATCATAAAATGATTAGTTGATTTCAAATTTTACTATGGACTTATGTTCAAGTGCCCAAGTATAACGGCCAATAAAGCCATCTAACATAAACAAGGCATTTTAATATGGGTCGCAGAAAGTTGCATGCAAGTTTTCTTAACTATTATCTAACTTATTATCGATATGGAAAATCGGTAATAGAGTATATTGGCCCAAAAACATATGCATGAATTGCAGGACAGAAGGAAATATGGAGAAATGCTCACAAAACATCAGGCAGGGAAAGATCAGTTCTGAACCACATATGATTGGTCATAACAACCCTCAAATGGATCGGCTACAGCTGACTCAAGACTTGGTCGGTCATACTTGACCCAAAACCGGGTCGGCCATGACTGACCCAGAACTGGATTGGTCACAACTGACCCAAGCTGGGTCGGCCATGACTGATCCAGAATTGGGTCAGTTGTGACTATTCCAAAATTGGGTCGTCCACGACTGACCCAAAATCGGGTCGGCCACGACTGACCCAAAATCGGGTTGGTCATGACTAACCAAAGACTGGATCGGTCATAACTGACCCAAACTGGGTCAGCCATGATTAATCCAGATTGGGTAGGCTATGACCGACCCAAATAGAGTCGGCCTAGACTACTTAGAACGGAATGAATAAGGCTGAGCTCAGATGGTCCATTAGCAACCAAAACACTATGTTTCGAGAGTTGAAATTTTTGCAAAAATGATTGACACATCAAGCGTGGTTGCGGCAACAAATTCAAGTGAAAAATATGGACATTTCAAAGCAACCCTATGACTTGAGCATTTCATTAAACACATAAAGGGCATCTAGTGAAAATCAAGTTCAACAAGAAACTTATACAACTCGAGCTCACCATACATACACAAATCCACTACAAATAACCCCAATTCCATTTACAACACATCAATATCAGAAACTTGCGGCTTTTAATCCCTAATCTACAGTCTGATTCCCAACCAAATAAATCCAAAATCCTACAACCCGAAAAACTGATTCAAGATGATGATCCTTGAACTCCTATAATCACCTCATCCCCAATTCACTCCAATCCAAATTTAAAATCGAAAATTGTCAAGCAGAGATGTAAAAATACCTTCAGTTGGAAAATTTTGGAGAACTGGTTCGAGTTCAGAGAGCACGGGTCTGAGGGGTTGGATCGTCGGCTCGAGTTGATCGAGAATGGGAAGCGGCTTGAGTGCGAATCGAAGTGGGAAGTTGAATCAGAAATACGAGTTGAGCAAACTCACTTCAAAAGGGGTGTTGCCGCCATTTGAAGTGTTTAAATTGGGGTTGTGGAAAATAAGAGAGTGTAATGAGCTAGAGAGAAATATATAGAGTCCACCCATATTGGGCCAACTCAATCATTGAGAATGAGCCAACCGGAATGCAAAATAATAACGCCCGACCCATTCAAGTGTGACTGACCTGTAATTGGAAACACCGCAACAAAAACCCATCTGAATATATTGTGTTTATAATATTTATTTCGGAGTTTGTAATTCTTTGAAAACAAAAATTATAAATTCCAAAGGGCAAAATGTTATCCCTTAAAATAACATATACACAGATGGATCAAATAAGCAGAAATGGGTCGGTCTTGTTCATGTCCAATGGGTCGGACTAGTTTGAGAGCATTGAGTCGGTCCATTTAACAAGGAGTGGGTCGTTCCATTCAACAAGGAGCAGGTCGGTCTATTCAGCAAAGCAAGTGGGTCGGCCTAGTCTAAAGGCATCGGGTTAGTTCATTTCACAATAAGGTGGATCGGCCAAGTTCAAGGGCAAGCAACAAAGTAGGATCTAGATCGGTCTAGTCTGAGGCGTCGAGTCGGTATATTTGTGAAACATCGGGTCTATCTGATCTGGAGGCATCAGATCGGTCTATTCAGCAATGAAGCGGGTCGGTCAGATCAAAGAACAAGTGCTAATCCGCTTCATCTGGGTCGGCCGGGACCATTCTGGGTTGGTATAGTACATGAAAAGTGGCAATTAGCTGGCAATAGCTAGCAATACTGGCGGTAGTTGGCAGTGGCATTTTTGTAAATACCCAATAGGCCGATCCAAAACCTGAACGCTATATTTCAACCATTCCTCACCCTTATAAAAAGGGGATCATCTCCACTTTAATGGGGGGTATTTTCAGGACCTCGAAGGGCTTCCCAACTTAGTTCTCAACCTTTTCTAAATGATTTGATCATCTTCAACCATCTCTAATTGAAGATCTAACTCCAAATCCATTATGAAGTCATATAAATTGACTAAAGCTTACAAGAAAGTCTAGATTTGTCCTACCAATTGCTACATTGAAGGATATCATCGATTCCTCCTAACAATTTCTAATAGATCAAGAGAGGAAAGTAGAGAGATTAATGATGAACGTAATGAGAGGATATACTTGCCTTGTAACCCTAAATGTGATAATGGAATCATTCTCTAAAGTGGATGTAGATCAAGTTTGATCGAACCACTATAAAACATTCTGTCCTTTACTTGCATTTCTACGATTTTGTGGCTCCACTTCTCTTATTTTTAACACCTTGTGAAGTACTATTAGTACCTTTGGTATTGATTCCACTTTTGGGATTAACAGGCTCCATTTGCAAAAAGTTGCCACCTGGCCTTTAAGTCATTTTCTTTAGCTGATTGTTCTGTAATGAAGCTTGTGCACTCGTTCACGAAGTCTGCAAGAGCTTATTCTTTAATTGCCGCTTGAGGATGAAACTCAATCTCGTATTGGCTAAGTTCAACTCCCCATTTGACTAACCTTCCTAAGGTTTCCGACTTACAAAACACTTGTTTAAGCGGAAATCTAGTTAAAACCTTAACGGGGTGCGCTTGGAAGTATCCTCTGAGTTTTTGTGTGGTAAGTTCTTGGCAATATGCTTGTTTTTCCATTACTGGGTATTGGGTTTCTGCGTCCTTTAGCCTTCTGCTAACGTAGTAAATTGAGTGCTGAGTTCCATTACTTTCTCTTCTAAAGACCGAGCTTACCGCATATTCTGAAATAGCCATATATATGTATAAATCTTCTCCTTTCTCGGGAATGGATAGAATCAAAGGCGTTCCCATATAAACTTTTAATTCTTGGAAGGCCTTTCTACATCCTTAGTTCCATTTGAAGTTCTTTTTTTTCTTTATAACATCGAAGAAATGAACGCGTTTGTCAGTGGCTTTAGAAATGAACCTACTAACGGCTGCTACTTTTCCATTCAAGCTCATGACTTCTTTGCTTCTAGGTTCTTCCATGTCTTTTATGACCTGGATTTGGTCAGGGCTAGCTTCAATCCCTTGCTCACTTACCACATATCCTAGGACTTTCCTGATTGAACTCCAAAAGAACACTTTTGTGGGTTTAACTTAATTTGGTAACTTCTTAGGAAATTGAACATTTCTTCCAAGTCCTTTAAATGGCTTTCTGTTTTGATGGACTTTACTAGCATGTCATCCACATATACTTCCACGTTGCACCCTATCTATTCTTGAAACATTCTATTTACTAGCCTTTGGTATGTTGGTCTCCCATTTTTCAATCCAAAGGGCATTACTTTATAGCAAAATGTTCCCCAACCAGTGATAATGCTTGTATGCTCATCGTCAGGTTTATGCATTCGAATTTGGTTATAACCCGAGTGAGCATCCATAAGGGATAGTATCTTGTGACCACTTGTTGCATCGACCAACTGGTCTACCCGCGGAATGGGATAGCAATCCTTTGGGCAAGCCTTTTTTAAATCCGTGTAATCAACACATGTTCTCCACTTCCCATTGGACTTCTTTATTAGCACAGGATGAGCTAACCATTTTGGGTAAAGAACTTCTCAGATAAAATCGTTTGTTTCTAACCTTTTGACTTCCTCCTTTAAAGCTTCTAATCAGTCTTTATTATATTGTTTCTTCTTTTGTCGAACTGGGATTACTGAAGGATCAATGTTTAAGGCATGACTCATAATAGAAGGGTTGATCTTAACTATGTCCGAATGGTTCCAAGCGAAGACATCTTTGTTGCGTTGTAGGAACTAAATTAGGTTGCTCTTATGGGGCTCTGTCAACCTTTTCCCTACGTTGACAACTTTTTTCTTATCCTTCGAATCAACATTTACCTCTTCCACAACCTCTATTGGTTTCATTCTTTTAATATCCCCTCTAGAATCCAAATACGTTCTTCTTCAGTCAAGTTTACATCACCAACTCTCTTCCTTTTTATTTTCAAAGAAGTGTACCTACCATTTGCATGCTTGTTAGCTTTATTAATTTTTATCTTAGCTTCAAATGTGGGATGTAAGAGTCCCTTATTCGAAGGTATAAAAACAGTAGAAGAATCAAGGTACAAAGAACACCACCTTTTGTATTTGTCAACTATTGCGAAATACAATTCGCGAGAACTAAATTGTTCCCCTATGATGGTACCCTATCCCTACTTGGTTAAGAACTTTAAAATAAGGTACTTGGAAGAGACAAAAGCGTCCATCTCCTCCAAAGTTGGTCGCCCAAAGAAAGCGTTGTAATAGGACGGTTAATCGATCACAACAAAAAGAGTTTCGAAGGTCCTATAGAGCGGAGACAACCCAACTTGAACCAGAAGGTTAATCTACCCCACTGGAGTCGATCCCTTGTTATTGACGCCGAATATCAGTTCGTTGCTTGGCTCCAATTTCTTCTCGGAAATTCTCATTTGATCGAAAGCATGCTTTAAGATGACATTGACGGCACTCCCAGTGTGCACAAGGATCTTGGGAACGACAGCGAGTCAGATTTGCGCAATTGTCATAAGGGAATCATTATGTAGATGGTGGACCCCTTTCTTCATCTCATCTAGAGAAACCACTAGATTGTGCATTTTGAGAGCATAACATGCATTCTTCAACGATGGTTCCTCTCGAATGGAGAATATTCCCTCCATATCTTACTTCATATATTGACTCCTGGCTCTTGGACAATCTCTGGCAGGGTGTCACCCACCATGGATCACATTGATTCGATTTATGGGCAGACCCAAGTCTAGGTTGCCCTCTTCCATAGAAGCTTCTATTGCATTTACTGAAACCTTTTTTGTCAATTTTTATGCTGAGCTGAGGTTGTCTTGTTTAAAACAAATTGTTACTACCAAAATTAACTCCGAGACTAGCTGACGGTAAAGGGATGTCGGAAGAACATTAGCACAGGAAAATCTTCCGAAAGCAGGAAGCCAAGTAATATAAAAACCCAGAAAGAGTGATCAGAGAGTAGCAGAAACCGGCACCCTCCCGGAGGGAAGATGTCCATAGTCTATAGAATATCGACAAGGTACGTCCGATAACCTATCCGGCAGGAAGACCTGTGACAAAAGGCCATCTAAATCGGAAATTAAGAAAGAAGAAGACATGAGATCCACTCCCCAAAAGCTGGAGGGGTTATCAGTGTTAACCTGCTGAACGCCGATATGCCAAAAGACATCAAAGGCACCAAACCAGAAGTACGCAAGGATCGTCCAGAACTTGCTTCCGAAAACAACTGTCGCACAGGTATCGAAAGGTCGCATTAAGAGATAATAGAAACATCACTGGAATCCACGTTCTGAAAAACCAGACTGACCCAAGAGCTCCATCGGAAGGCTAACCAGGACCCAAGCGGAGATACAAGCTACCTATACTAATCTACTAAGTGCAGGAGGCAACAACGGTTTCGAACTGGCAGCTGTCCACACACATCATGAGGGAAAGTTCCTCTAAGCATCCATGAGAAATCCGGAAGTCTGCATCCAGAAACTTACGTCCGGAGGACTACATCTATGAGCTCCTACCGGGAGTTCAAATGTCGTCCGAAAGCCATCACATCAACAAGCCCATAGCTATCTCAAAGGAGCCCGATTGACCAGGACTCTCATTTTAAAGACTATAATTAACACCACAAGGACAGCCGGAAGCTAAACATTCGGGATCAAGGAAAAAGCGACCGACAAAGGCCCGTGCGGGCCCAATAACCTAACAACAGAAGAGGATCCAAATCCTCTATAAATAAGACCCCAAGGGTCACACTGAGAGGGGGCTCTCTCTCATTTTTTTCCATCTGGCTAGTCTTTGTATCTCCTCTCTTAAAACCCTAAAACTAAGATCAATTGAAGAGGTTCTTCTACTCTAGTCATGTGTTCTGAATCAAAGATTAATAAAGTGTGCATACATATTCAAAGCATCTTACTGTGAGTTTGTCTTACAGTATTTCTTAATCGTTGGTTATCGTGGTTTACTGTTTATTTCTTGCGAATACATGGATTCTTGTCCGGACCTTCTTGCAGATCGAAGGGGAACCCCCTTTCATATAGGTTTAAACCCCTCCTGTGAGCTTATGCCTTCCCCACAAGCATAGATCCCCTAACAAGCTTGGTGTGGAGTTCCTAGCTATCCACCATTAAAATACTTTGTTAAGAGCAAAAGATTAGTGATCCTTCTTTCCAAAGCCTTGACATCTAGGGACGGAGAACCAATATAAGCTTGTGAAGGCTAAAAAACCTACTTCTTTCCCTTAGATCCATCTCCATTGACCTACCTCCGGTGTTAACGAAAAATATCGTTAACACAAATTCTTTCAAATGTCCCTCTCGGATTAGGTTTTGAATAATCCCGTCCAATACCCTGCGCTCGTCATTCTTATGCCCGTTGGTTTTGTGAAATTCGCAATACTTACCACCAAAATAAGGTTCAGAGCAATTCTTGGCCTTAAACGAGATGGGGAAGTTATTAACCCTTTTTTCGCCACAGCATACACAAATGAGATGGGCTTACTTAGAGCAACCAAGTTGGTATTAGAATCTTCCCATCTTGATCTCTTTTGATTTCCCTCCAGGGGCATTCGTCCGAAGTTCGACCTTCCTCCTTCCCCTCGAGGTCCGAACTTTCACTTTGTGAAGAATAATTCATCCATGCAAATAAACTTGTCATCTTGGAAGCGAAAGTCTTGTAATTCTTTACAGTCGTGAATGTATAATTCTTTCCAGAAGGGGGTATTTTCAATTAACCCTGAATGCGCGGCTATCAACTTGTTGCGATCAGTCATATCCTTGGCCTTTAATGCCTCGATATTGAACCTTTTCAGGTAATCTCCTAGAGACTCCCCTTGCATCTGCTTGATGTTAGCGATGACTGTGTAGTCAATTGTCATATCTTTGTAGATGCAGAACTGTACGGAAAATTCGTAGGAGGACTGTTTCCATGAATAAATGGTGTTTTGTCTGTACTGACAATACCACTTTGTTGCCGCCCCTTGGAAGGTCACTGGGAAAAGACAACATTTAACGGCTCCTGAATCATTATAGAGATCCATCTAGCTGTCGAAAGCCTTTAAATATCACCGGGGTCTGTTTTTCCAAGATATTTTATGGTTGGAACCTTCACCTAGATGGTATTATGGTGTTCATAACTTCATCGATGATAGGAGATACTCTTTCATTGTCATTAACCCTGTCATCCTGGGTCCTCTTCCCCTTGCTCCCCAACAAGTCTTTAATGGTCTTCTGTGCAATATCTTTAAGATAAGCCTCTGTGCTGTCGTATTTGGCTCTTTTAGGGTCATAATCTTTAGAAGTGGAACTCCCGGATTGCTCTTTCTCACATTGATTTCCTTGATGATCAATTCCCATCAAAAGGGACTTTTTCTTCTTACTGGAAGTCGCTTTGAGCTTCTCTTTTACTTCAGAGTGTTGAATGGGAGCTTTTCTTTTTGGAGATTCATTCGTTTCTCTTTGACTAGACTTGGTAAGTCTTAAAGACTTATGCGCTTGAGTAGCATTTGATTGAGCTTGCATCTCTTGGAGTTGCTTCTCCAAGGCCATAATTCTTGCGACATTATCTTCCATGACGTTTGGATTTGGTGGTTGTATTGGGATGGATGTGGCTCCTCTTTTATTATTGTTCAAATGTAGTGTAAGATCCATGTTTCCTTTAAGGGTTGCATTAGGAGTTGGTTCCTTATTTCGCTCTTCCTATCTTTTTGATTTCATCTTTCCTGGCATGGAGAAATAAATTTAACAAATTAATTTTTGATGGATTAACAACAAGGTCGGAGGTTCAAGCCCTCCTTCTAATGCAAGAATGTTAACGAAACTTTCCGCCAACACCTGGAATAAGTTATATAGATTATGTATTTAGGAGAACTGATACAAGCACGATTTAGGGTTACCGAAAGACAACTTGGGATTAGTGCTCCTTAGCTAAATATACCTTTTCTTAAGTATCAAAATCTCCATTCTAAAGATTAGTTATTCTTCCCTCAAGGGGTGAATATCACGCTTGCAGGACTATGGAGTTCTGAAGTTCCTTGAAGAAGGGTTTATTTAGTTTGGCACAACTAATGCCTGGCGTAATCAGTTACCCGCTAGATCATAGGTAAGATGATATACATTGTGATAAGAGGAAAATAGGCTAATGCTTCTCGATATTCTAAAGGTAAGGGTACCGCAATGCTTATCTACTCAAATGATCCTTCCGCATCAAGCCAGCCCGAAGGGCCTTGGTTGCGTCAATGATCGAGTCATAAGCCTACAGACAACCTCTTTTCCGGGGTTGAGCAGCATTAGGCTTATTATGAGAGGGTTAATTCACGTTGCCAACCCTCGAGGTAAAAGGAGGAAGGCTTCAGGTTTCTATGAAGCCCTTCCTCCTTTATGAAGGTGTCGTGAACAACTCTTTCATACGAAAGGTTAGTGTTAACTTCCTGTTTCATCATAAATGGCACAACAAGATTATCAAATCACAAGATGTTTAAGTCTCAAATTCTCCACTCATAAATTGTAGATGTATTAAAAGAGCTGAAGAAATCCTCATTTCGATTTGGAAAATAGGGTTTGCTCCTTAGAGAAGAAGAAACAAGATCGAGAAATGAAGAATTCATCCCCTAAAATGTGACCCCTAGGTGCTCTACTATTAGGTTATTGGGCTTGCAGAAACCTCTTTCGGTTGTTTTCCTCCTTGGTCTTGGATGTTTAGCTTCCGGCCGCCTTTGTGCTGACTATAGCTTCCGGAGTGAGGGTCCCGGTAAATTGAAGTTTCTTTGAGATGGATACAAGCTTGTCGATGTAAATGGCTTTCGGAGGACATTCGTGCTCTCGGTTGTCGCTTCCAGGTGTAGGCTTCCGATTGTCTCATGAATACTTTGAGGAGATCGCCCTCACGCTGTATGTAGATAGCTGTAGGTTTGGAACCCCTTTCGATGCCAGCACTAGGCATATTAATATGGATAGACTGTATCCCCTCTAGGCTTTCGATTTACCTTCCGGTAGAGCTTTCGGAGGGAGTCTAGCTTTCTGGAGGGTAGCTTCCGGTGTTTTACTCATTGTTTAATGGAATGACCTCCTGATGTTTGGATATTTCGTAGGCTAGTTCCGGATAACCCCTAAGCACTTTAGGCTTGGTATCTTTAATGCCTTTGTAACAACCCGGAATTTCTAAACTAATTTAAAAAAATTATTTTAGCTATTTTGATGTGTTTTGAATATTTAAAATGACTTATTATAAATAATAACGACTAAAAATTTATTTAAATCGAAGTTAGAACGTATAAAAATATTTTAATTATAAAACAAGCCTGAAATGGCGTGGTAGTTTCAAAATTCGATTTTAATTTTCAAATGAATGTACAAAATTCAATATAAGTCAGAATTGGACGAAATAAGAAATATTTGAATCTGTTTAACTATATCTTTCTAACGAATGTAAGAAACTGAGGTTTCATAATATAAATTGAAATTTATGTCTAGTTTAAAGTTTAAATAATCGCTATGTATTTAATATACATTTTAATATAATATATAGCCCTTAAAAATAGCCATTTTGCAAACGACCTCCGTTTTCGATATGTTGGATTCGGAATGTTGAATTATCGTTAGGTTTCAAATTTCATAATTTTGGGAGTTAATATATAAGCGTGGTAAATTTAAACGTGTTTGGTCAATTTAGTTTGAATTTAATTGACTGGAAAAAGGCTATTTTTCAAACGGTCTCCAAATTCAATGAAATTGGTTTTGTTAGGACTGTATCGTCAAAACATAGCTAGATTAATTTTTCTATAATTTATGAGTCAGTATGTGACCCCGGTAAATTAAAATGTACGTTTAAATTCAATATATATTGATTTATATTTTAATTTTGATGAAAACTGATCAGAACAGTCAAATTGGCTTACGAAACATATTCTGTTGTGTTCGGAATGGGGGTATTTGGTTAAGGGTGATGGTCATTGGGTTTGATTTGGAGTTCATAATGATAAATAAGTCATTTACAAATTAAAAGAAAAAAATAATATATATATATATATATATGTATGTATGTATGTATGTATGTATGTATTCCAAAAATTGGGGAAACCCTCGTCCATTCAATCATCCGCCGCTAATTCTTTTTTTAGGGTAAAAAAAGTTCAATTCTTTTTCAATTTTTTCTCTTAATCCCGTTAATTAAATTCAAAACTCCAAAAACAGAATTTGTTGATCTTTCTAAGATCTTCAAAATGATATGGTGAAGATGGGTTTTTAACAACCGTAGGCGCCGGAGTCTTGCCTGAAAGAGCCGACGTTCAAGGGCCAATCTCCGGCCATTGGGGAAACCTCGACCCACGTCATTCAAGCCGCTGAGGGAGGAGAGATAGGACAGTCGCGTGGCACCTCCTGATCGACGTCTGATCGGTTGTGGTGGCCGGCGCGGTGGAAGTTTCCAGTCGACAGTGGGTTCAATGAAAACAAACGATGAGCAGATTTTCTTAACCGTGATTAGTGTATTGAGAAGGTAATTAATTGATTTAATTAATAATTAATCATCTATTAATTACGTGAAGTTTAAAATTCCATAACGTGTGCAAACGATGTCAGAATTGGACAAACTAAGTACCATTGGGATCGTGAAGACGAGCAGTACACCGCAGAACCGACTGGAATGCAATTGGAACTACTTACAGATTTTGATAAAATTAAAACATTGTTTAATTTTATTAAAACAATCCACAAATAAAGAATGATAAAGTGGAAAAAAAGATGAGAACTCCTTCTCACTAAATTATATTTTATCATGTTATTGTGTTCATGTATAAAAAAATGTAGAATTGCTAGTGTAGATTTTTATCATTTTTAATCATTATAAATTGTATGCGGTTCCTGTTAGCTCACCTCCCTCGTCCAAAGACCATGGATGATTTAATCGATTGTATTTTGTTTTGTTTGTGATGTTGTGATGATTAACATATTAAAAATAACATTATATTAATGTGATAGCGAAATTAAATTATAAATATCTGTTTATAATTTAAATGGTAAAATTGGTTAAGTAGAAAACTAATCCAAACCGGATTTGAATTGGTTAAATTTACTAACCAATGAATTATTTAAATTGACTGTGTTGTTTGAAAACCCCACACGGGTATTGGGATGATATTTGACATGCACTAATCCCAATATTTAGTTGTATGTCAAGCGATGGGTTGTCAAGTTGTGATGAGCGTTATTTATTTATTTTAATGCTTATATAGTTGTAGAACGCACTTTGGATGATGTTTGAATGTGTAATGATTATTTATCATTATTGTTGAAAACATGCGATGTATGAAATCCATATAACTGAAATTATATGGTAATTGATTGAGTCGCATTCCGATTCAGAAATAAAAAAATATTTTAAAATATTCAGTGAAGGTTTAAATTATAATTTTGGTGTCTGATTTTGGATCGACACAAAATTATGGAAATGTGAAGCTGAGTTAAGTAGTTAAACGCCATTTTAACTCGAACAGGTTTATCGATCGATTTTATTTATTTTATAATGATTATCGAAAAGAATTGATTTCAAAATCTGATATTTTGAAAATATTATCATTTTAATATTAGGATGATATGGAATATTCAATTTTGATATAAAATCGAAAATGAATTAAAATCATTTTAAAATTAATTTATAAATATTTTATAAAATACGTTTTGAATGAAAATCGACAATATATATATATATATATATATATATATATATATATATATATATATATATATATATATATATATGGCATGGATTTGGAATTATTATAAGATATTTCAAATAATTATAAGAGATTTGAAATCGAACGGTTGGATTTGGAATTATGTCCAAATCAATTTTAGAAAAGGTCGCTATGAATGCAGTTCAGTGGCCGATATTGGAAATCGACTGTAAGGGCCTAAGTAAAATTATTAAAAATATGGAAAAATTGTGTAAAATCATAATAAATGATTTGGAAAGATTTTTGATGAAAAAATCCAAGTTTTGAAAAGATAAACGATATTTTTATCGAAATGAACTAGTTATTAACTAGAATAATAAATCCAATGTTTTTAAATGAATAAATTGGATTTGTAAATGGGTTTTAAAATAACCAATTTTTTTCCAACATATGAGTTGGAATCGATTTAAAAAGAAATAATCTTCGGAATATTTCGATATTGGATTCCGTGATTATACGGAAATTGTTATGGGAATTTGGAAGATACAGATATCATTATTCCCAATACGATATCCGTTAGTTTTAGAATTTGATATTGAATATAAGACGATATAATTTTTATTTAGCGCCTAGTATTTAATATCAAAATGGATTTTGGGTTTGTCGTGAACGGTGTCTTTAATAACACTGTTCTTAAACCCCGACGAGAAAAGAATAAATCTTTTAAATAAGATTTAGATAAGTTTACCAATTAATTAATATTTAATTGGAATTGAATTGAAATTGGATTTTTTGGTTAATCATGAACAATGTTTTAAATAACATTTGTTCTTTAACCCAATTAACAGTGAAGAGATGATTTGGAATTTATAAATCTTTTTATTAAGATTTAATGGAAATTTTCCAAAGTAAAGTTTTCCAATTTAATATATTAAATTAGAATTGAATGGAATTCGATTTGGAAATAATCGAGATGAGCTTCTATGAAGAAAGAGCATTACTATATATGGAATTTAAAAGGCTTTGCCATTATTCCATTTATAGTATTAATTGGATATGAAAATTTATATCGATTGTATATTGATTTGTTTTCCGTGAAGATTCCACAGTTGATGGAAGCTGGTTCGGGTTTATTGTGAACTGTGTTTTAAATAACATTAGTTCTTTAACCCAGTTAAAGATAAGGTTAATTTCTTAAATTTGAATAATCATCAAGCAATAATTTTTGAGATTAAAACTGAATTAGAGTTTTAATGAATCTTTACTTAGATTGGAATGAGAATGGGATAATTAAATTTATCGAATTCATGAAATGATCGAGAATGGAGTACCACCAGTTTTACTCCAGACGATAGTTAAATCATTAATTAGATTTGAATTTGAAATGTTAAGTAAATTTACCGATAACAACGTGGGTGTTAGATATGGGGTAGTACAAGTTTTGTTCCATGGGATGAATAAGTTGGGATTGGGATTTATAAATCAATGATTACTTCAGTATGGCTCGATAATCCCGACTAGTTTTATAAACCTTGATTTGGTTTAGAATTGTGGAAAGATAAAATAATATCTTTTGAAATTGATATCCAATGGAAGATTAAAGAATAAATTTAAAAGAGTTTATCTTTGATAAAATTAAAGGGAACTTGTAACAACCCTGAAAATCAGAACCAATTTAAAATTTTTATTTTGGCAATTTTAATGAATTTTGAATATTTAAAATGATTTATTTCAAATAATGACAACTAGAAATTTATTTTGAATAGAATTAGAACGTATATATTTATTTGAATCAATGTTAGAATATATAAATTTATTTTAACTATAAAAGGAATTGGAAATGGCACGGTAGTTTGAAAATTCGATTTCAAATTTCAAATGAATGTACAGGATTCAAAATAAACCGGATTTTAGCGAAATCAAAAATATTTGAATCTATTTGAAAATATCTTTCCAACGAATCTGAAAAATTAAAATTTCATAGTTATGCCCAATTGTAAATTCAGAATAGTCACTATGGAAAATATAGCCCTTAAAAATAGCGATTTTGCAAACGACCTCTGTTTTCGACGAGACCACTTTTATTGATCTAGAATGTCAAATTATCGCTAGATTCCAATTTTCATAATTTTGGAATCAATATGTGAGCGTGGCAAAAAAAAAAACGTGTTTTGACAGTTTCAGTCCATTTGGATCGACTGGAAAACGACCATTTTTCAGTCGGTCTCCAAATTCGACAAAATTAGTTTTGTTAGGACCGTATCATCTAAATATAGCCAGATTTATTTTTCTGGAATTTTTAGAGTCAGTATGTGGCCCCGGTAAATTAAAATGTACGTTAAAATCAATATTGACTGTTCTATTGGTTTATATTTTAGTTTTGATGAAAACTGATCGAAACAGTCGAATTGGCTTACCAAACATATCCCATTGTGTTTGGAATGGGGGTAATTAGCAAGTGGCGACAGTCGTTGGGTTCGATTTAGAGTTTGAAGGAAAAAGTAACTTTTTGAATTAAATAATTAAATAATATATAAAGTCAACCCCCCTCTCTCTCTCATTCAACATTCACGTTAAAAAAAGGGGAAACCCATTTTCGTTCAGTGCCTCCCCTTTCCAGCTGCCACCGCCGCCTCCACCAGCAGCCGCCGCACCCCTCCTCCATCTCCTCCTCTTCATCCTCTCCTCTCTCTTCTCTTTAAATTGCAAACCCTAAGCCCCGATCCTCCAAACCCTAGCCGCCATGGCCCCCACTGCCCTAGCGCCGCCACCCGCAGCCTCCCAATGTCCAAACAAGTCCGCCGCCATCCTCTGGCCACTCAGCTCTGGCCGTGGGCCCCCCCATCACCAAAAACCCATTTTTCTCCAAAAATCCCGTTTTGCAAATAACACCCTATCACTATTTCATCAATAACTCTCAAGCGGTGCGCTTCTGGCCAAAACTCCACAATACCAAAATCAAAGAACACGATTTTATCTTCGATTTGGTATATGGAAGTCCAATTTTTGATTGCGGAGCTATCCGGAAATCGCGTCCGAAGTCAGCGGACCTGCTGCTGTTTTTTCCGATTTCCGGCAAATATGTGCGTTTTTGGAAGAAACTCCACTAGGCAAAAGTTGTTTGGAATGACGCGTTTAGGCCAGTGACAGAGTTTGGTGAAGTTTGGAGGCCGTATGCAAATTCTAGAGCCAAAGAGGCGAATTCAAGTGCGAGAAAGTGACAGAACAGAGGGCGATGACAAAATCCGCCAATCAAAGAATGACAGAGTGGATTCCAAAAGTGAGAACTTCTCACTATAAATTTTATTTTCAAGTTCAAATATATACTAGGATGCAGACGGTGCTTAGCAGCACCCGACACCCGTCGTCCACAAACCATAGACGACTTGTTTGATTTGATTGTGTTGTGAAAATTGATTGTGATGTGGAATAGAATAAATAAAATATTCATATGTTGAAATATAATATTTTATCATTAAAAATATAATTTTTAACGTGTATATGAATAAAATAAATATTCATTTACAAATCGAATGATTTGTTTATGTACATTTATTTGACTGATATGAATTGGGACGATAAATTTTACACGTCGCCCAACTGCACAAATAAAATTTGTGTTTGTGGATTGAAACCCCACACGGGTGTTGGGATGATATTTGACGTACACTAATCCCAACTGTTTAGTTGTATGTCAATCGATTAGTTGATAGACTACTGTAAGCGTTAAATATTTATATTTAATGCTTGGACAGTGTAATGCACTTTGGATGATGGATGATTGTTGATTATGGTCGTTATATACATGCGTTGTATGAAATCCATATAAATAACATTATATGGTAATTGGTTGTGTCTGATTCCAGTTCAGAAAGAATGAATATTTTAAAATAAAGAATATTTTAAAATAATGAATATTTTAAAATAATATTCAGTAAAAGATAATAATCTGATTTTGATGTCTGATTTGGGATGGACAAGAAAATATTTAAATATATAAAGTCGTGTTGATTAGATTAATGCCATTTTGACGTAAACGATATTTATATCGATTTTATTCATTTTTATAATGAATATCGAAAAGGAAGTGATTTCAAAATCTAATGTTTTGAAAATACTATCATTTATATGTTGATGATATGGAATATTCAATTTTGATTTGAAATTGAATATGAAGTTGAAATCGTTTTGAAAACGAATTTATAACGATTTATAAAATACATTTTAAATGGAAATTGACGAAATATATAAAATATAATATATATATATATATATATATATATATATATATATAATGGCCTGAATAGAACGCGCCGCGCCGCGGTAGTTCGCGAATTTCGACCATTGACTTCGAACGGACATTACGGGAGATCCGACCGTCGGATTCTCCTAAAATTGGAACCGTTGGGTTTGTATCGAAAAGAGCTTTCCAACGAATACAAGGGATTTGAAATCTAATGGTTGTATTTGGAATTATGTCCAAATCAAATTTGGAAAAGGTCGTTGTAAGTGCAGTTCGATGACCGTTTATGGAAATAGACTGTACGGGCCTTGATAAAATTATTAAAAATATCAATAATTTGTGTCAAATCATAATAAATGATTTGGAAAGAATTAGGATGAAAAATTCCATATTTAAAAAGATAAAAATATATTTTTATCGAAATGAACTAGTTTTGAACTAGAATTATAATCCAATATTTTTAAATAAATAAATTGGATTTGAAATGGTTTTAAAATTAATCAGAATTCCCAATATATGAATTGGAATGGATTTGAATCGAAATTATCATCAGAATATTTCGATGTTGGGTTCGGGATTATACGGATATCGTTATGGAAATTTAGAAGATATATTTTATATCGTTATTTCCAAAACGATATTTGTTGGTTTCAGAATTTGATATTGAATATAAGCTGGTATAATTTCTATTCGGAGCCTTATATTTTATATCAAATTGGATTTTGGTTTTGTCATGAATGGTGTCTTAAATAACACTGTTCTTGAACCCCATGTGAAAAGCTTTTATTTAAGACAAGATTATTGGTGTTTCCAATTAATTAACATCCAATTAATTAACCTTAATATGGTTTGAATGATATCCAAAGGAAGATTAAAGAATAGATTTATATAATTTATCTTTGATAAGATTAATGGGAACATATCCCTAAGGATGTGAATATTTGAATAAAAGGATATTCTGAATTGGAATGTGACGTATGTTGTGTTTTTATAGCACTTGTTTATTTACGTGAGCTATTCGGAAAAGCCGGGTTTATACCCATTCTGAAGAATTGATTCGACGATAAGTCGACGATGAAGACGGTGGTTGAAGACCGGAGGTCTTTACATCGTTTGGATGATTACTGATATCTTGATTGGGTTGTATACCCAAGACGAGGTAATAAGTGGTGATCGTCCAGACGTACTTGGAGATCGACGGATATGCGATGGACTCTCTCCTGTATTGGACATACGGGAGGAGGAATAAGGTGCCTCCGGTTTCGTTCAGACCCAGAACGAACTTATAAATGTATTGTGTATCTAACATTGGATTTTTTTCTGTGTTGATTGATTTCTATTAAATATATATTTGTTTGGTGGCAGAGAATTTATTCTCTGGCTTAACGCCCTTCTTTGAGACGTACGATCTCAGAGGTTATATATCGATGAATATCAGTCGCATGGCATGAATTGCCTGTGTGGCATGCTGAGATGCAAATGATCAAGGTTTCTATTGAAAAGAAGAGTCTTATGGTTGATAATCAAAGAACAGCTTTAATATAGCACTGCTTTGTGTGTAGCGTTAATTCGCGGGCCTCACACCTCAGTATGAGTCAAAAATGGGATCATGACTGCAGGGAGTGCACGACGTTTCTTTCTAGCTATGGGTGGTGTCAGCATTTTGCAAGCCCTGACATTTATATATTTTTACCTTTGTGGTTGTTGGAATGCGAGGCGCCTCAGATATATCGGTTACTGCGGGAGCCGATGGATATAGGACCTATAAGACCGGGAAACGTGTGTTCAGGAATAACCAATCCTCAAACGTAACGGAGGACCGGCCCTGAAGATCTAAGGGTTCACTGCGGGGGATCCTAAGACATGGGCTAGAGTGTATCGAATCGGTGAGGAGCCATCCCTGGCCTCGACTCATGACGGAAATCCAATTTCCAATACATGACATTTCGGTTTTGATTATAGAGCCTGGTATTGGTGACATGATAGATGGTACCCATGCCGCCTATGATTGATACATTTATATTTGAAGTTGTTTTATACATTTTACACTATAATAGTATCAAAATGATTTGTTTTAAAACGTACCAAGCATGTTTGGCTATTATAAGGTAAAACACTATCCTCCGGCTTGCGTTGCATTATGTGATGGGACCTGGGTCTTATAATAGCTTCATTTTTCCAAAAAGCATTGCGATGTTTATTTTATGCACTAGCATTCTTGGGAGGAAACCCGTTCCGTGTTATACGGCGTGGTCCCTTGATTTACTTTATTTTTAAAGTAAAGATTTAATAACTGTTTTAGTTCTCACACCAGTCACATGACTGACCTGGAGTTTATTGTTTTAACCAAAACTCTGGGTGCCCCTATTTTCCACATAGGCAGCTAGTAGTTGTGGTTTTGCAGATTTACAATTCATAGGATTCTGGTATACAGCTGGAACGATATTCGGAAAGCTCTATATTCGTTTATCCCTTTCAGTTGTGTTTTTGTATTATTTTCCGCTGCATTGTAATTTGTAAATCTCTGATATTTATCAAATGTATATTATTTGTTCATACTCTGTATATTCTTGAACTCTGATGTAAATTGTTGTAATAAGCAATGAAATGTTCTTCTGTTTGTGTTCTGATGTGTCGTGTTCTCAGACAATCTGTTCTATCTCTTCACTTCGGAGACCGGGGAAGTTCGGGTCGTTACAACCTTTCCCTAAAGATGTGAATATATGAATAAAATGATATTATGGATTGGAATGAAGCGTATGATGTGTTTTTATAGCACTTGATTATAAAATACGCAAGTTATTCGGAAAGACCGGGTTTAACCCATTCTGAATAATTAATACGACGACTAAAAGTCGACGATGAAGACGATGGCTGAAGACCGGAGATCTTCACATCGTTTGGATCATTACTGATGTCTTGATTGGGCTGTACACCCAAGACAAGGTAATAAGTGGTGATCGTCCAGACGTACTTAGAGATCGACCGGATATGCGAGGACCTCTCTCTTGTATTGGACATATGGGATGAGGAATAAGGTACCTCCGGTTTCATTCAGACCTAGAACGGACTTGTAAATGGATGGTATGTCTGACGTTGTATTCTTTTATACTGTATTCGTTGATCTCTGCTAAATATATATCTGTTTGGTGGCGAAGAATTTATTTTCTTGCTTAACACCCTTCTCTAAGATGTACGAGCTTAGAGGTTATATATTGGTAGAAATCAGTGGTACGGTATTAATTAACATAACTTTATGTATAACGTTAATTCACAAGCCTCACATCCGGTATGAGTCAAAAACGGGATAACAACTGTAGGGAGTGCACGACGTCTCTTTCTAGCTAAGAGCGGTGTCATGGTATGGAGCCCAGACATTTTTACTTATGTGGATGACGGATTGCGAGCGCCTCGGATATTGGTCGCTACTGGCCAAGTGATAGGTTCGATAGGACCAGGAAACGTGTATTCAGGAATAACTAATCCACTAAAGTAAGTGTGGACCGGCCCTGAAGATCCAAGGGTTGCCCTGCAGTGTGTAGTCCTGAGGCATTTGCTAGAATGTCTCGAATCGGGAGGAGCCATCCCTTGCCTCAACTCATAGATGGAATACAATTTCCAATATGCGACTTTTCGGCATTAGTTGTAAACCTATATGGCGACATAGTAGGATGGGGTACTATGTCGTCTATGATTGATACATTTATATTTGAAGTTGTTTTGACACTATACACTTGTAGTAAAATCAAAATGATTTGCTTTAAAACATACCAAGCATGTTTGGCTATTATAAGGTAAAACTCTATCCTCCGGCTTGCATTGCATTGTGTGATGGGACTTGAGTTGTATAATAGCTTCATTTTTCAGAAAGTATTGCGTTGTTTTATTTTAAAATGAGATTGATGTGGAGTAAACCCGTTCCGTGTTATACGGCGTGGCCCTATGATTTCCCAAATTTTGAAGTAAAGTTTAATAACTATTTTAGTTCTCACATCAGTCCCATGACTAACTTGGAGTATATTGTTTCTACCTAAACTCTGGGTGTCCATATTTTCCACACGGGCAGTCAGTAGTTTTGGTTTTGCAGATTTCTTTTCACTGGATCCTAGATTTACAACTGGAGCTATATTCGGAAAGCTTTGTATCCGTGTATTTCATTTGGTTGTGCTACTTGATGTATTTTCCGCTATACATTGTATTTATACATTTAATTTTCGTTGCTTTGTATTTGTAAACCTCTGATATTTATTTTTCCGCTGTATATTATTTATTTGTACCCTGATATATTATTGTACACTATGTAAATTGTTGTATTAACAATGAAATGTTCTAGTGTTTGTGTTCTGATGCGTTGTGTTCTCAATTCAATCCGGGCTTTCCCATAAGGGGAAGTTTGGGCCGTTATAGCCTTTATCTTCTGATGTATCAGTGTTAGGTAGGTTAGTATTGATAGCCCTTCCGTCTTTCTGGGTTTCGATTAGCGGAGCTCTTGCCTCCCTCTTTCTTAGCATCTAACTTAGATGACCTTTTGTTGTAGAACCACCCTATCGGATACACCCTACCGGATAGACCCTGTCGGTATTTTGTAGCTTTTGAGTTCGTTTTGGTGTTTGGCTTTTTGCTTTTGCAGGATCTTCTGTGTTTGTGTTCATCCGATATCCCTTCACCGTCAGCCCGTTTTGGAGTAATTTTTGGTAGTAACAAAGGGTTTAGCCCTCCAATAATTTGGCATTGGCAATCCAAACCGTTTCTTCAATTCTAATCTCCACAAACATATATTCTCTACTGAATATTGGATCATTGTAATCAATCTCTTGTACTCTTCCCATTTGGTGACAATAAAAGCCCTCTCTCAAAGTTGATGTACACTAATAAATCGTTAGTGGAGCCATTATAAATCATGGTGTGATTTAGTTTATTGTTATCATTCCTTTATGTTGCTAGTTTTGCATTTGTGATCGGATTTGAATCATTCGAGGTTGGTTGATGATAGATTGTTGTTTGTGCACTGTCTGGCATGATCTAGCTTTTTTCCGCTACGTTAGGGATTGGATTTAGCGGTCTCAATCATAAGTTTTCCCCATTAGATACTATGTTATTTTGAGACTTGGAGATCTTTTACTCTTTCTGAGATTATTCATATACTTGATCTTATGTTTTAGCTATGACGATATTTGGATTAGATGGATTATTTTTGTTTTATATCACAGTCTCTACGATGCTATTTTTTTTTTTACCTGAAACTGATAATCCATGCTCCTTTGCATAAGGATTTTGGCATGTCAAGTAGTGCGGGTTTTCACCAAAAGACCATTTATTTTCTATTATTCCATTTTCTTCTTCTTTGTTTTCGATAATTTGTAATTAAATTCCAATTAGAATAATCAACACATCATTTTACTTAATATATGTTAGTGACTCGGATAATTTTATTCGTTTCAATACTTGGTTGTTTTTTCTTTAGCAATTCATAGTATTATAGCAAAATAAATATATTTTCCCACTATGTCAATCATATGAGAATTATTTACATTTTGCAATATTTTATTTTAGTTAAAATATTTTATTCAATTTCAATAAATCATCTAAAAATAATTTATTATTTACTTGAATTTATCAAATCAAAATCTTATATAAAATAGAATTTAATTAATTAAAAAATTTATCTTAAAAATAATAATTACTAATAAACAAATTCAAACATTTTATTTTAATTAAACTTTATAGCGTAGAAACTATGGTTGTTACACTTGATCTTTATTTTATTATTTACTTTATATTTATTCATTTAATTAAATGTTGAATTTGCTGCTTATCTTCGAGATTCTGATATTAGATTTCTTTTCCTTCAAGTTTTGTGTTTAAAATTTTATTTTCTTATGATATTTGTTATATTTAGTATATTTCTGAATTCCCTTTATTTGTTTTGTAGGATGTTATTGACTTATAAATACATACATATTTAATTGTTCTGCAAAATCTAAAATAACTTTTTGAATTATCCATTCATTCTTGAGTTTTGAGTCAAATTCGATATCATATATTTATTCGATTAATTGGATTATAAATTTAGTTTTCTTCATTTACTTTAAAAGACTTTATAGGTTATTGATATTTTAATACCAAAACTACCCCGATTGTTATAAATAATCCATTAGAAGTAAAATTGTCTATTTTACCATTCCCAAACATAATTATATAAAAAATCAAGTTGTGTGACAAAAAATGCATCGGAGGCAAAATAGTATTGAAATAAAAAGTAGTCATACCATGTTTGAAAAAAAAGTAAAAATTTATATACAACCCTCTTGCCCTACATATACTAATCAAGTTTAATATTTTGTTAAAAGTGGTTACATATATGTTTGTAAATCTATTTTTTTCTTTCTTGTTTTTTATAATGTAAGTCAAGTTAAACTCATATGCGTAAAACATGACATTGATTGACAGTTGACATTGAGTTTTGTTATCTTTCTAAACTGGCATCACATTCTTAATTATCTTACAAGATGATTTGGATATAATTTTCTACAATTTTTGGTGTTGTGCTGCTTGGAACATTTTTTGTTTAAGAATGTTAATGATAATCATGGATGGAAGACAATGTCATTTATGTCAAATAACTTTCAGTATGAAAGATCATATCAATGAACTCGGAAAAATGAATTAATTAAATGGAATCAATTGCTATCAATTAAATTTAATTTGAATTTAATTTAATTGAAGCATCAATTAAAATTAATTTTCTTTAGTTAAAAATTAATATAGTGAGATAATCAATCTATCAGCTAGAGAAATAATTCTAATGGTTAGAAAATTAACTTTAATGTATCAATCCATGTTTGATCAATAACAATTTAAATGCGTTACAAGTGCTAAATCTCTAAATGAACATATAAAGTCATTTGTACTGTCTACTATGACAAATGCTTCCAAACCTTAAAAGGTTGTAACACAGGAACTCACTACTTACTATTACAAGATTTTTCTTCTTCCCTTTTCAACAAATTTAGCATGGGAACAAAATTAACGAGAATACACACACACACACACACACAAAAGAATTTTTTTTGACATAATTGGTGACATAGTTGTTCTCCACCTTTGAATTGCCCTCCGAATTCCACCCTTCTATAAACACAAAAGGATCCAATGGTTCATATATCTTGTGCCATGAATTGTATCGAATTTTGTGTTCAAGTAGCTGCTCCACATACACACACAGATATATATATATATATATATATATATATATATATATATATATAACTTAATTATTATTTTCACTTTAGATGCATAATAACTACACTAAGTTATGTGTATTATATTGTTTCATAATGGACAAACAAATGATACAAATGTGTCTATATCAGTGTTGGATTGATGCATTAAACAAAATTCTTGATCACCGTCAAATTGGAATACTAGAGAAAATTCATGGTCAAAGTTAGAAATCATGGTTGCGAAAAGAATAAAAAAGAGGAGCTATCAGTTAAATGAACATAAGAATGTGAAAGAGGGAATTATCAAATAAAGGTAAATTAATATGTTTGAATGTACAATTTAGTAGGAGGTAAAGTCTGTTTGTTAAAGAAGAGTAGTATAACATATAATTTTACTTAATACATTTAAAAAAAATCAAAAATGAAATAAATCAAAGATCGTTGAAGGCATAACTGATATGCAAGTTTTACCTTTGTTATTTGTTCGAAAAGGATTATTTTACTAGATAAATCATAATTACTCCAAAATTTTATACGTAATAAAGAAAATAACATTGAAAATTTCTTGCAATCTCTAGAACTTTGATTTTATTAAATACCATCCTAAGTGTAATTGAACCTTTATTGATTCATATGCATAAGTGCATATTTTGCAAATTACTTTGCTACATTTTATAATATAAAATATTATTAAAATTTATTCCAATAATAACAATAGTGAATTTTAGCAATTTGATTCATTGAGTGCATTGATCATGTATTCATCCTACATGAAATGCCATCGTGTATTTTCATAGGTACTCATTAGTATTTTTGTGATGTCAACATACTGTGTCACTATGATTTTTTCCAAATAACATTTTATTAAGTCATTATGTCCACATAAATACGCGATGTTAGGAGAAAAATTACCTCACCGTCTTGGAGATCACTCTACACCTTCAACACCTAAATAATGTGCTATAATCGTGCTCGGTTGATGTAATGAGATCATTTAGGTTATATAATACGAAAATGACCCAAAAACCAATCATATCTCTTAATGCATTGATAAAATATAGTAATGTGATATAACTAATATAAAACAGGAGAGACAACTAATAGTTGATGATGAACCATAAGCATCAAATAAATAATTCCATACAACACAATAAAAATAGAGTCATACAAGTGATAACAACTCAAATAATATATTTTTAAATAAAAATACTACTGAGCCTCATAGATTTGAATAATAGAAAACAATAGAGTGCATGTAATAATACATGGATTAGCCTTATACTCACCTCCTGAATAGATACTCATGCTCAATCCAATCTAACTCTAATATACTCATTTGAGTGTACTCAACGTATTAAGAAGCAATGCATAAAACCTAAGCCAGACAACAGTCCACTACAATATAATACGATATTAATAACGCTATTTAATAATGCATTTTTCTAAAGTGATATTATTTACACTTATTTAGGTGATTTTGTATTGATAATATCACGTGTAATGCCCTCACAGAAATTATACAATGGTCTTCCCAGCTTCTCCCTAACAAAGTTATTACCATCTCCCTCCAACTTCACAAATTATCATCTCTCCCTCTAAAACCATTTCCCCTCCCTCCTAAACCATTTCACCTTAGAAAAAAGCAGGTCATTTCGCTTCAATCACCTCACCCGATCGAAGCACACACACTTCTTCCATCTCCAATCTCTCCAACCGATCTGTTGAAGCTAGGGCGGATTCTCGCATTTTGGATCTAATCTTCGATTTGGATTCTGATAAGCGAATACATATTAATTTAAAAAAAATTGTTGTAAATTCCTAATTTTTAGGTTTTGGGTATGTATCTTATACCATCTTTTATCTATTTGAATATATGTTTCAGCTAATTTTATAAACTTGTCTATATATTATTCAACTTTTTTTGGCAATCGCATTTTGATGTGTAATTGAGACAAGCCAAGGCTTAATTCGTTTTTAGATGCAGCAGGATTTTTGCATCAACTGCTTCATGACTTGGAAACAAGAATATCAATACAACTAAATAAAGTTAATTTACCAATATTTTGGTCTTATATCACGCAAATCTTGCCATGTTTCTAAATTCTACAGCTTCTGCAATTCGTTAACGAAGCATGCCATCAAATTGAAAGGAATGAGCGCAATGCTAGGAAAATGGGAGTATTTGCTTACATTCAAAGGTTAGTTGGCTTTTACAAGTTCCCATGTTACTGATGTTTGATGCATACTTGGCCTTTTGTAGTAATAGTTCAGTATGTATTATTGTTCAAGATTACACGTTACAAGCTCACTTGGATAGAATGATATTGAAAGATGGTTATATATATATATATATATATATTGAAAATTATTATTATATATATTGCATCAAATGCTGTCCAAAAATATATTGCAAATGGCTAACAATGATACCAAAGTTGTCATTTCGACAAAATGAATCACCAAATGTTATTATAAACTTAACGCATCATGCAATTTAAAATTACACTTTACAAAATCACTTGGTTGGGTTTGAATTCACAAAGCGGAGAAACCCATAGTTATATCATATGTAAATGTGTGTGTATGCTTATGCATACGTATCAAGTCGGGATTTGAGGTTTAGGCTGAAACACCAAGATTGTGAATGTCTCGATTTGGTTTTTGTATGGACTAAAATGAGATCAACCCGAACGCATGCTTCAATAAAAACCCGTCGAACTTTAATTTTTATAGAAACTAAAAAAAGAATGAGTTTCAAATTTATGAATGTTTAATATCTGAAATTTAACTTTGGAAACTTGCTAAATTACAAAGTATATAGGAATTCTGAACCTTAAAAAAGTCGAAAACAAAGTAATGGACAAATATTTGTAAGTGTTATGAATATTAATAATTAATTAGTATTACTTCTTTATACCTTATTTTTTGATTAAAAATAAATTATACATTTCATGTATAAAAAAGGTACAATTACCGGAATAAATCCGAAATTGGAAACAAAATTTATGTATCAGATCAGAAATCTTGAATTCTGAAACTGAATTTGTAATCTCAAATCTTGTTCTACGTACATATTCACATAGATAAAAACAAACACATATACGTACACTCACCCGTTTGTGTGTTTGCCCACATTGGGATAATAGGAGGGAGAGGAAGAGGAGGGTAGATTTGGGTTGGGACTGAGGAGTCCTATGGGTTTTGCTTTTTTCCTTATTACATTTGATTGAACTTATTACTTCCTTCCTTTGTGCATGATACCATGGTCAGAGAGTTGCTATATTTAATTCACAATAACATCAAAATTTCATTTGTTATCTATGTAGGTTTTCGACACTCGTAGCACGGATATAGCAATACATACAGGGATAGTCTAGGGAGTTGGTTGATCAAGTTTATATAAAATTAGTGAGCATGTTTTCTCATCAATTTAATTTTTTTCATTATTGATTTTCGTAAGTTCATGAAAGGTGATCTCCTTGCACAATTGCAACATGAAGGCAAGCTTATACAATAGGTTCACATTCATATGCACCAAAATTTATTAAGGAGGTTGTGCTTATTGCTTTTTTTCAAGTCATTTATCCCCAATGTGAATAGCTGTAATTTACTAAAAAATGGTGTTAATAAACATCAGCATTGTTTTCAAAATGGTATTCTACCGATGAGTCATGAATTTTACAAGTAAAATAAAACAGGGTTTTAATTGTGAACTTTAAGTTTCAAATCAGATTTGGATTCAAAACATGAATCTTACAATCAATTGCTTTGTACTGCAATAATGATGTTATATGCTAATTTTTTTTATCCATATAAGTTATTAAACAATTTGAGTATGAGACGTATAGGTTGTCAAATAAGATTGGAATATTCTATCCATTTATTCTTTTTTTTTTATTATAGTTATTTACATTTTTTGTCATTGACTTTCTTGCTTCTCTCTCACACAAACACACACACACAATCTCTCACACGCACACACACTAGTTGAAGTTTTCTCTTTTCTTCTTATTATATTGATAAAAATGACAACTACTTTGAGTAAGCACACATATGCAACAACATGGAAATTACTATGCAGTGAATATTTTTGGAGATAGTGGCAGAGCCGGTCAATAAATCCAAGTGGGCAAAAAATTTGGTAGAAGGAAAATTATGTGAATTTTTGAAGATGTGCACTTAAAGTAATGAATTTCTTAGTCCTACATCATAAAAAAACGAGTGTATACCACTTAGAATATATAAAGAGTTGGTCTAAAGTGGTTGTTAAAGCGTATATAATCAATATAAATCATGCCTTAAGCATACCTTTTGGCTAGTTATATAAGGCTAATATGTAATTCAATATGGCCAATCATTGAAATTTGACAATTCCATATCAAGCACTACTACGGCGGTAAGTCGATTCGAGTCAACAGAAGTCCAATTAATCGACTAGTGGTCTAGTCACTGTTGACCAGCTTTTGGCAAATGCAGTCACAACTCAAGATCGGAGCTTGCTACCTGATATCAGCCCGTTCCTTACCTTTAGGGTCAACTTTCATCTCAGGTCGACCGATTATGATTCAACCCGAAATGGCTTGACAACAAGTAATGGCTCTCCCTCAAAATTGGCACTATTTCGAAGTCAAAACCAAACCGATCGATCGGGTCACCAATCGATCGATCAAGTTGTTCCTACAAGATCGGATCAAGCCTGGAATATAGGAGCAAAAAAATCAAGCCAGATTATTTACTATAAGACGAAGTCCTACTCCCAAGGCTTCAGAACTGGTCAGCCTTGACTCGCACGACTTTTTATACACTAGAATTCAAGTTCCATGTACGCCACATATTTCAAGGAGAACTATTCGTCAGCAGGAGACCGGGTCCCTCCACCTGCAAGTACTTTATAGGATCGAGTTACACGTGTACAAGCCCAAAAAAGATGTGTTTTACACTGCATACAAACTCAGCCCACCTTCTCTCCTATAAATACAACCATTTCCAAAAATGGAAAGGCATCTTGCACCACCGGAAACAATCTTGGATTCACCACAAAAAAGCTCTCACTCGACACTCTAAAAATAGCATGTCGTATGCTCTAGATTCAACACAAGGATTTTTTGTATAAACCCTTTCTATCTCTACTCTCTTTCGATTAGAAAACAACTGTAACATGTAACAGACAGTATAACCAGGGATTATAAAGTGGACGTAGGCTTGATTTAAACTGAACCACTATAAAAATATCGTGTCTCCCATATTTATTTAATTTTTCTAGCATTCCATGAATAATATCTTGTGCGGTTAACGCACTTTTGGGGGTTGATCGTCATTAGACAAACTTTTGACATCAACACTTTGACGTGCCAGGAAAGGGGGACACGAATATACCTTTTGACCTTCTGCTACCCTTAAAGAAACAATGGAAAAACGAAAGAAGGATTCAACACCTTCTCATGCTCGATCTTTACCCGCTGATGCAACAGACGCAACAACAATGAGGGTAAGTCAGGAGGCTTCCACCCACGAAGAACCGTCCCAATACCAAACAAGGGACGAGATGGATAAGGTTTTGGGCGAGCTCAGAGCCCAAATGGCACACCAGGATGGACTTCTCGCAAAGCAGCAGGAAATGCTGAAGGACTTCTTGCAAAGCAACAGGAAATGATGAAGTATTTCCTCGCTCGGATGGAAGAGAGACCAAGAAAACAAACATCACTTCCTACATGAAATGAAGCTAGGGCAATATCTAATCCATGATCTGATGAAATCCAAGCCCCAGATCGGTCTACAGTTCTTCCTGGCTCAACTTCACTTTCCGATCGGCCAAATTTAATGTCATCACTTCCAGAAACCATCGAAGATGGTGTAGCTGCATATTCTCAGGTCGGCCATGGCCAAGTTTTGGAGCAGTCGACCATTTTGCTTCTATTCCAGGGTTCGACTCAACTCCTTGGACAAACCACTCTTTAACAAGTGCAACTTCTGGGTTGACCAAAACATGGATCGATGCAACCTCTAAACTGACCCATTATCTTGCCATAAACTTGTCTTAAGCAACCTCCAGCATAGCCTTCTCAGCATGTCCATACAAGAAGGGCCGGGGGCAACGAACCTCCATTTCACCAAGACCGCTCTACCATACCGATCCCCAATGTGACAAAGGGAAACGCTACGGTGAATCACTTTGATATCGCCCTGGGCGGGGGCAGTGCCGAACCTCGAACTGTTAACGCTTTCCTAAGCCGGTTTAACACTACCGATGCAGATATGGTTCGGCCAAATACACATTCCACCCAAGCGGCTCCATTCAATCCCAAACTAATGCCTGAGGCTGGAGGGCACCTTCACCCATCACTCACTGGTCGTATCGACCTAAACCCAAGAACGCAAATCATGCTACCACCCCGTCCCAGGGTTCTCACCAATGTCCCCAATGCAGAATTGGATTCATGGCAATAAATCCCTCAGATGTAAGTCAGATTGCAAGCATCATCAAATGCTTCACTAGAGGCACCTCTTCTGAATAGGATGTGGATAACATCCATCGTTGTAATGTCCTAGTTTTTGACTAACTTTGTTCAGCTATGATTTATCAATTATATCTTTATTTAAATTTTATTAAATAATATTGGATTTGAATATTATAGAAAATTTGAGGGATATTTATCTAAATTCTTATGTGTATATTTTTTTTATATATCAATGTATACAAGTAAATATTGTTTTAAAATTTTATTTGTGTTTAAAACTTAATTTAAATACATGTAAATATGATATTGGTTTTAAATTTTGTAAACGATCAATTCCATTTATGTTATGATACTTCCTAATTATGATTAATAAGACGATAACAAAATTCCCTTTTTTCCTGCAAGAACAATCCATTTATAGCTAAGGTACACTATAATTGGGCTTTTAGGTACTAGGTAGCAATAGAAATCGTTGTTGCATGTTTCTTTGATGTCATCCAGTGTTCTCTATGTGCATGCCTAATATAGTGGATGTAGAAAATGATCATATTAGAATCTTGAAGCATGAATTTTTCATGAAACGTTGTCATTTTAATATTACTCCATTTTCAACATAAATATTAGAGAATATTAATTCATTTTCTATGTAAATTCACTTGGTTAACACAAGACAAGTACACATCTTAGCTAGCTAAAATATGATTACACAGATACTATTTGGACTTCCTTTTCTTTTGATGATAATGTCATCAGAAAAGCTATATCTATCTTCTACCTTTAGTATTTATAAGAGAACTCTACTGGATAGAAGAGCATAACTAGTGTAGCCGGTAATGGTGAAAGACTACAAGGGATATGTTCTTCTAATCTTACCTTGTTAGCTTAACATTGTGGTTCTTTGAAGTTTCTTAACTTGGTTATTCATTGTTACTGAACCGTTTATTTATTTTGTCAATCAATAGGTGCCTTACTATTACACCTTAAAAGAGTGATAATTACATACTAGATTCCAACAATTCCAGCTAAGAATATTATCAATTCTTTGTTGAGTTGTATGACTATGTTTTCGGCCATTCTAATGTGTCCAAAGGCATACATTATAAGCATATTTATATTTTTTGAAGCAATAAGCATATTTATATTTAATCTCCCTTACTTCACATTTAATCATTTAAAGGAAGAAACAAACATCACACATCATATCCTTTCAATATACTGAAGCACAAGCCTAGCCTAGTGTCTAAAATCATACTTTGTACATGTTCTTGCCACACACATTCTATTGGGAGAAGTAAAACAATGAAGTGACCAAAAATCCATCTGTAGGAAGCCTAGGATATCATATCAGTACCCATTTCAAATGCCAATACATAGCATAACCATAAGCCTAACAGCTAAGAGGCTAGATAATGCTACTTACCAATACGAATTGTAGGCAGCTTAGGGTGTACCATGTATTGATTAAGAAATAAGAAAGAATTTTTAAAATCATTTGTGCAGAGGAGAGTACACCTGCATATGTACATTTATATAGACTAGCTTGAATCAAAGCCTAAGCACATGGGTATGGCCTTAGTATGTGATTGGAAAAGGTGATCAGCAAAATTCTTTCAATCAAGTTAGAGACAGTCTAACTCTTACACTGCCTAGACTAGAAGCTATAGAATATTATATGCTTATATACCCCTATATATGCCCTAGTACACCACCACTTAGCACACACATAAACCTGGAAGAAAACCCAGAACTCGAAACAAAGAAATGGCCGGATGCCTTAGCTTAAAAACCCGGAAACAAAGAGAACTAAAATCTTTTTCTAACCGGGAAACCAGTGGAGAAAACCTGGAATGAAAAATAGAGCACTAAAAAAAATAGTGAGTACAAATCTTGTTTTTTTTCCAATTAAAACTTTTTTCCCATTGTATATAGTAGGATATAGTAACATATTCAGGCATATATGTTTTGACTTAAATCTTCGTGAAACTGGAAACGAACAACAAACTAAAATAGTGAGTAAACTTCCTTTGTTATTTATCTATGTTATGATATAGATATATACATGCAGTTAGACATATTTTTGATGGGTGATATTAGTTATTAACCAATATATACATGCGCTTGTCATATGGGTTCGCTTTATTTGGGCTAATTTATATATGGTTTTCCTGTCAATTATGGACAAAATATTTTAGACCAAAAATATTTAGTGTTAGGGTAGAAGAATATGTGAACCCAACTTTATAGTTTTAATTTACAATTGGGTTCCAAATATGGGTCACTAAACTGCATCCATCCTACATTTCATCCCTCTTGGACATCTCAAAATTTTAACAACACTTGTGTTGCATGCATACGATTCTCATTAGCAAGATCTTATACTATTCTATTTTAGATGGAGGTGTATATAGAGAGAGTTGTGTGCGTATTATGGTGAAAGGCTGATAGTCTAGACGGCGAGATGGTCGAAGAAGTGTTCGTGCACGTGCACAGTACACGATGCACTAGATTGGAGCAGACAGAGGGTAAGAGAAAGAATAGAAGTTCAGTAGAAGAAGAAAAGAAAGTTGGTTCATGTGGTGTTATTTTCATAGGTGAACAGTGAACTGGGATTGGCCATTCGTTTGTATAAAAAGAAGAGGAAACGCAGGCAAAAGCAGTGGAAGAAATGGCTAGAAGAAGCCATACTGGAAAGAAATAAAAACAGGGGAAGAGGGCGTGTTTACTCGTTGTTTTTGTATAGGTGGGCAGGTGCGTGTAAAGGTTAACAGGCTTTAGCACAGTAAAAAAAAAAAGATGTTATACATAAAAGAAGTGGGGAAATAATAGGGAAGGGACGAAATAGAAACAAGGGAAGTGGGGAACTGGGTGGTACGCGTGAGATGGTGGGAATGGGCTGTTGGGCTCGACCCATTCAATTAAAAAGAAAAGAAATTAGTATGTTAAGTTCAAAATCTAAAAATAAATAATATATGTTGTATGTACGTGTTGATGGACATATATAAGCTTGGATCAAGAGTTATGATCGAGCAATTTAGCTTGAGTTACTATGATTGGATCGATCAATGATAAGAGTAAATAGCTCAATGTAATATCGAGTTTAAGCAATTCAATCTAAATAATTGCTTTATTAAAATAAATTTTGATACTAAATATTATTAAAATTTATCAAATTTAGTCGTGCAGTAAATTAACATGCAAGCTATTGATCAATATTGATCTATAAACTCAGCAAAATTCTGAATTGGTTGTTAAATTAATGGATTTATTTATCTAGTTATGTTTAACTACATTGATCGTGATATAATATATTTTTTGACATCTATTATGGATTTATTTATCTAGTTATGTTTAACTACATTGATCATGAAATAATATATTTTTTGACATCTATTATGGAAATAAACACCATTCCACTATATATATTTGTTTGGCTGAATTGTTTGATCGCCCTTTAGCAGAAATAAACACCGTTCTGCTATTATATCAATTTAACACATTTTATCAGTAAATATATTATGTTGAGATATGATATTATCAGTTGATAATGTTGAATTGTATTTATATGTTTGTGCAAATCGGGTTAATTACTTAAATGTCGTCTGTTATAAGAACTGTTATATACCGTTGGAACTGCTAAGTTATGTTTTCTATAAAGGAACTTAGAAATAAACGTGAGTTTTGATAATTGGATATAAATTGTTTTTAAGAAGACAATTAAATAATTTAATATTAATTAATTAATTAATTAATTAATTTAAAAAGGAAATATTTATTATAATTAATTAATCAGTTGTTTAGGGTTGATTTAAATCAACTGTTAAATGGGAGTGGTTTGTTAAGTTAATTTGTTTCAATTAACTTAATAGAAGAGGTTTAATAAATGGTTGTCTAAAACTTTGAAATGTTTAAATTAACATACGGGGAAGGATAATGGTAAAGTTAAATAAAGTAATTAAAATTTGGATAAATTATCCAAGAAATGGCGTTTTTGACTTAATTAATCTCTCAATTAAGTTAGTTTTAAAGATAATTTAGTTATAAGGGAAATTGGAAATCAAGTCGATTATTTGGATTAAATTCCCCTACTTACTATTTAAGTAAATTAAATTAACCTGATCAATGGTTTAAACAACAACGTCGTTTGAAAAGGGTTTAAGGTTTGAAAATCAAATGATTTACCAGTTTATTGTTTTATCGAATATTTTGGATATCAAACTTCTACAACTCTTGACGATGAGAATGATTTCGACTCGTGGTCTGAGAGGTAATTAAAATACCCTAACTTGAACATTTTCACTATTATCCGATAGATGTATTAGTTTGTATTCAGAATGAGTGTTAAAGTTGAATATCGTCTTCAACTATGAAACGAATATTCGAGAATGAGATTTATCACGTAAGATTGATAATAAGAGTTTTCTGAGTTAAGTAATACCTATGTTTTCGTATATATATATATATATATATATATATATATATATATTTATAAGTATATGTATATATATATATATATATGAATTTAATATTTGAAGGTTTCTTAAATAAGGCTTAGCAGATCCAATGGAAACAAATCTGTTTATTTTATTTGTACTTGATAGTTAAATCACCGACTATCAAATCTGGAACTTTTCGTTATCGTATCAAAGAGACCGGAATCTAAATTCCACTTCGGTTCGATATATTCGTTTCGAGTCAGGGATTATTGAAGACCATTGAAGACGGAGTTATGCAAGGGCTATTCTGTCAATCCTAGGTAGAAATTGCCTAAGATGGATTTACAGGATAGTGCCTTCAGTTTGTCAAGTTTCAGGCCAACTGGTATAGACGAATGTATGACAGAGCATGCCTAATAAATCGCGTAAGTTGATCTCTTCAAACGTATATACGTTTGGTGGTGGAGGAATTCGTTTCTTTTAGCTTTATACCCAGGATATTTTTAGGGAAATCATTTTTTGGTTTGGTGGGTTTGACGATGTGGCATTCAATGTGAATGAAGACATGTTATATCTAATGGTAAGTTTATCCTCAAGCCTCACAACCGGGAAATGAAAAAAATTGGGAAGGCAGCATGACTAAGTGGGTCGCTCCCAATTAGGGTGTATTGTCACCTATCTAGAGAAATTCCATTTACTTCTTTATTCTTTCGATGTTGTCCCTTTCGGGAAACGGTGGGTTGCTCCCAACTGTAAGTGACAATATATTCGATACACACAAGCGAAATGGATGGTCGGTCATGTGTGGCTGGGTCGCAAGATGTTCTTGTTGAACCCAGTGTATTCCCCTCTAGAGATACACTATCGAAAGGTGGTTCCATACCTTGTCATAGTTGGAAATCCATTATCCAATAAGCGCTAGAGGTTTTGATTATATACTATATATGTAGAACGTGAGATGCAAGCGTTCTGCTAGATGATTATTTATGTGTTGAATGATAAACATAATTATAATATCAGACGAGTTTTTGATATAAAGATGTTTTGGGTTATAGTAAGGTAAAAATCCATCCATGTTTATGTGTGATTCGGTCTTACGATTATCTTTTCTTTCAAACCGTTTTGAAAGTTAAACCAAGTTATTTCTGGATTTTCATAAGGGAAAACCAATTCCGTTTTACGGTGTGGTCTAATGAGATATCTTTTATTTATCAAATTTTTTAAAAATTGTTTACTCATACTAGTCTCATCACTAACTCAGAGTTTATTTTTCTATGTTTTCCCTAAACTCTTGGGTGTCCAAATTTGCATGGGCAGTCCAATAGTTCAGGATTTTATAGATTTATCTGGAGGAGCTTGGAGCAGGAGGCTTTTGTGTTAGACATTCAGAGTTCTATTCCACTGTGTTATAAATGTATTGTACTCTGATGTTGCATGTAAGTTCTATCTTCAGTGTTGGTGTTCAGTTCTATCTTCTATCTATTTTCTTCTGTTCTAATATTCTATCTTAACTTTTCTCATCCTCTAACTTCTTTCTATTAATGATTCGTATTTTCATGTAATTTGAGTGGGACGTTAGTTGTATTTAGTCAACTCAAATGGTACAGAATTTTGGGTTGTTACATTTGGTATCAGAGCTGAAGATTGAGTAGTAACCTTGGCTCTATGGCATAACTCGATAGAGATGGGGTTAGTAATACCCCAGATTGAGTTTGAGTGTATATATACGAGTGTGTATTTGTTAATTGATATAAAACTATTTTATATTGTGTTGATTAGTTTGTTGGGTGGTATATGAATTCTAGTCGATCCAGGGTGTACAACTGTATCGATAGGTGTTTCTAAACGCTCAAATAGAGTAATTCGACACAATATTGTTTTAAAAACAGGGTAAACGCAATAATTTTGCCTAAAATTATATTTTGTTATAAAAGAATAATTTTCTAAAATTATTATTATATATGGATGTGTCGATTTTTGTTGTTATAATCAAATAAGATTATAAACATTGAAATAGTTATATTTGAACTAAAATTATTTGTATAAGAAAGAGATATATAAATAAGTCAAATTGGAGAATTGTTTGAGAAAAAAATGTTTTGGGAAAATTCAAAGTAGGGTGGAATTAAGATATGTGATTTCAGATTGGTTTGAAATTAAGATCAGAAATTTGGATTTTGGAATTTGGAATTTTAACTGGAGTTAAGAAATTGGAACCTAACAGGATATTGGTTGAGTTAAATAATTTTCTGAGTATTGATCTGATGTTGATTTCGGTCTTCAGAATTGATACTTACAGGATTATTTTCTTGCCGATTTACGGTCAGGAACTTATGAAAATTGAAGAATAACAAGAAATGGAAATAATTTTCAACTGTAGTAACATATATCTCTAGTAATGGAAATGACTTTGTTTAATTGCTAATTGCTGATGTATTGAATATTATTGATTGTTGTGAAATGTTGGGTAGGTAAACTATGTGTTTTGGATGTCTTGTTTATTAGGGGATGACCTATGTTTGTATATAAGTCTATGAAATATAGGTATAACTGAAATCTCCTCGTTACTCTTTAATTTCAAGGACAAAATTCTTTTAAGGGTGAAGGAATGTAACGTCCCAATTTTTGACTACCTTTATTCAGTTATGATTTATAAATTATATCTGTATTTAAATTTTATTAATAATATTGGATATGAATATTATAGAAAATTTGAGGGATATTTATCTAAAATCTTATGTGCATATTTTTGTTGTTATATATCAATATACACATGTAAATATTGTTTTAATTTTTTTTTTATTTAAAACTTAATTTAAATACATGTAAATATGATATTGGTTTTATATTTTATTAACAATCAATTCCATTTGTGTTATGGCACTTCCTAATTATGATTAATAAGCCGATAACAAAAATCCCCTTTTAGCAGCAGGATTAAACCATTTATAATTAAGGTACACCATAATTGGGCTTCTAGGTTACTAGGTAGCAATATAAATCATTATTGCATGTTTCTTTGGTGTCATTCAGTGTTCTCTACATGTCAGCCTAATATAGTGGATGTTGAAAATGATCGTATTAGAATCTTGTATGATATATAAATTGATGCATGTTGAATGGATGATATTAATGTTGCTGATGCAACGTATTGAGATGTGCTGTTAGTGAATGCATCATGTAGCGCATGTTCAATCTATCAAAGTTTCCAGTTGGGTCACTTCTCAAACCTTGGGAAATATTAAATTAGCATGAAGTACTCCATGGGCTGTTGAAGCCTGTTTTGGTTTTTCTGATGTGGCTGATGTGGACTCGCGTATTAGCATGTTTGCCTTATGTGATGGCTCAGATCATGTTGGTGAACATGCTAAAGCTTGATCCGGCACTAAAGTGGATATCTGATTCAGATTGAGTCCGGTGATCATGTTGGTGAACATGCTAAACCAAGTTGTCTTGGACTTGAAATATAAACTATTGTATAAAATGTAATGAATGATCCATAAAATGGAATCAACAAATCTAGGAAACTTAGTTGTCATAATCTTTCAGATATGAAATTATTGAGGCATCAGGATCCTCTGTGCTAAATTTAATCTTACTCAAGCCTGGAACTCAGGTGACATAGCTCGGTATATCAATTTGTATTCCCAAACAATAATTGGAAATTTACAAAACTAATTTTTCAAAACTATGTTATCATTCCATCCTCGATAGTTGTTTATACATTTCTGCAAATAAACAGAAATAAAACAATCTTATGTTTTTCAACACTACCATTAAAGAATGATGACATTTGAAGAAGATTTTCAATGTAAATTAATCTAGTTTGAATCATGAATGAACAATTAGAGCATCAAAAGAATTTAAGGAATTCTGTATATGCACGTAATCAAGATATACTGCAAAGAGCTCGCGAATAAGACTGGATTGTTGTAACATCACTTAGGAAAATATAATTTACTGAAAGAAGCATATGAGTTAAACCGATGAAATAACTACACATTTTTCATGAAAAGCATATTGGTTTCATTATTAAAAATAGACAGTGAAACTAAATATGTAAATTATAAGAAGATAAAAGCTCATAGTATGATCAGTAATAAAATAATCAGTCTCGTAATTTTGGACAACGTAGATTATTGAATACAAATAGGCCCTTCTATAGTATAAAAATAGAAATTTTCTTTCGTAGTTAGTTGCATAAGAAGAAATTGACCTCTTAAACATCAAACTGTCATATCTTAATAATTACAGTTAAACCTTCAAGAACAATAACATGCAACATTTTTTTCTGTTAGTATATTGACGACAACAAAGACCGCTGTCATTTCATTTATAGTATGTCAATTGAAACAAATCTAACAACTATGATTAACAGCATCAACAAACGACCCACTCAAACTTAAAGTAATTAGTTTGTAAGTTCAAAATAACATAATCCAAAATGTAGAAAAAATAATTTTTTAAAAAAAAGGAAACGAAAATATAGAAATCCTTATCTCGAAAGGAGGAGAAATAATTTCCCGTTATGACTTGAGAATAATGTCCCAAACTCTTTCATAGAGGTGCAGTAGACGAAAATGGCAATCATACATAAATTATAAAATTATAATAGTTTATTTGATCACTACAAATAATTGAAAATGCAAATTCATTTAGTGAAAAACCTAAATAAATCTGTAATGTTTTATGTATAAGAAGTTTTTTTTGTGTGTGTGTGAATATATATGTATCTTCATTTCATCTAAGTGCATGTCCTAATTACAATTTTTCCACCCAAATAATGTTTAGCTTAAAGTTAAAATTGTTTACCTAAAAGTCAATTTTATTTTTTATTATTTAAACATCTTATCAAATAATATACGTTGACAACAAATGTATAGTGTGATTCAAATTAGGAATTGTTCCTTTTCACATAATATACATGTAGTAAAGTTTACACCTGGATTAGACATGTGATGTATTTTAACAAGAGAAAGACAATGGATTACTTCTTGAATTACTTCTTGAATTACTTCTTTAACTTTTAACCAAAATGATAGTAGGTTTTATATAGGAGCCTTTACATGACTTTTCATCAATAGACACACACTTAACTAAGGAACACTTCATATTAAATAGACACACAAACTTCTAAATGACTCTTAACCATAAATACATAACACTTGACTCAAATGACACAACAAACTACGAGACACAATAAATTGGGTTTATTTTCCAACAAAACTTTGAAGTCAACGCAACCCTTCTTAAAAGGTACTTCATTCCCTAGATGAATAGCTTCCAATAGCTATACGGCAAAGCTTTGATCAACTTCAACACCTCCCCTTGATCCAAGCTTGCACATGCCAATTTCCTTCATGAAGTATTGATGCTTGACTTGATTCAGAGCCTTAGTGAATAAATCTGCATTTTGATAATTTGTTCCACAGAAATGCAGGACAACCTTCTTTTCAGCTACCAAATTCCCGATGAAGTGATATTGCACATCAATATGCTTAGTCCCTGCATGAAATGTAGGATTCTTTGTCATAGCTATAGCGGACTTGTTGTCACACCAAATTTCCATTGCCTCTTGTTGCTCATAGCACAAGCCTTTCAACAACCTCTTTAGCTACAAAGCTTGCTTTGCTGCAGCTCCCACAGCAATATATTCAGCTTCTGATGAAGACAAAGCCACAGTATCTTGCTTCTTTGCACTCCATGTGACAGCTCCAGAACCAAGATCAAATACAGATCCTGACATGCTCTTTCTATCATCAACGCAGCCAACCCAATCACTATCTGTATATCCTTTCAACTTGAACTTCTTCACACTTTCATACCAAATGCCATAATCCAAAGAGCCTGCAATGTACTTCAAAATTCTTTTTGCAGCTCCCAGGTGTTGCTTGGTTGGATTGTGAATATATCTCGACACAACACTAACTGAATAGGCAATGTCGGGTCTAGTGTGTGTGAGATAGTTCAAACCTCCCACCATACTTCTAAAAATCCTTTCATCCGCATTTGTACTGCCATCTACTTTCTGCAACTTCACATTAGCATTCATAGGAGTCTTTGCAACTTCAGATTTTTCCATGTGAAATCTTTTAAGAAAATCTGCTGCATACTTTCTCTAACACGGAAAAATACCATCTTTTGTTTGTCTTATTTCCAAACCAAGGAAGTATTTCAATGCTCCAAGATCAGTCATCTCAAATTCAGACAACATTGAGTCTTTGAACTTACTTAGCATGCTTTCTGAGGAAATGAAATAGATAATGTTATCAACATAGAGACAGACTATGATAAACTCATCCATACCTTGCCTTTTCACATAGATTGTTGGCTCATTTTCACTTCTGTTGAAGCTCGTTGAAATGAAAAATGAGTCAATCCTGCTATACCAGGCTCTTGGTGCCTGTTTTAGGCTATAAAGAGCTTTCTTCAGCTTGTACACCTTCTCTTCTTCACCCTCCTTCACAAATCCCTGTGGTTGTTCCACAAAGACTTCTTCCTGCAATTCTCCATTGAGGAATGCAGACATCACATCAAGCAGAAAAACCTGCAATTTCCATTGTGCAGCCAATGCTAAAACAATTCTCAATGTTTCAAAGCTTGCAACGGGTGAGAAAGTTTCCTCATAGTCTATACCCTCCTGTTGTGCATAGTCTTTCGCCACAAGCCATGCTTTGTGCTTTGAGATGCTTCCATCTGCATTATATTTAGTCCTGTACACCCATTTTAGATCAATTGCCTTCTTGTTTTGAGGCAAGCTCACTAACTCCCATGTTCCATTTTTCTGAATTGACTTAATCTCCACTGTCATTACATCTTGCCACTCATTCTGACATACTTCTTCATCAAACCCTCCAGGTTCTGTAGCTACAAGTGCAAAATCACAGTTTTCATAGATATCAACAAGTGATCTTGCGCGGCGTGGAGGAGATTCACTTGATGATGAGGACTGAGTTGATGAAGAACTCTGGTTACTTGAAGATGTTGATGAACCATGAGGTGTTGTTGGAGGAGATTGCTGAGTTGGCACTTCAACCGGTTCATCAAATTCTCCAAGTGTGATTGACTTACGTAAGGCTACATTCCACTTGCTTGGTTCATTCCACTCCCAACATGCTTCCTCATCAAAGATAACATTTCTTCCAATGATGATCTTGCCACTGACTGGATTATACAACCTGTAGGCTTTAGATTGTGTTGAGTAGCCCACAAAGATGCACTTCTCTGCCTTATCATCCAGCTTAGTTCTCAAATTAATCAATGTATAGGCAATACATCCAAAAATTCTAAGATGACTTATAGAAGGTTTTTTATTTCTCCAAACCTCAAAAGGTGTAGAGTTCATGACAGCTTTAGTTGGTGAGATGTTGAGCAAATACACTGCAGTTGCAACAGCTTCACTCCAGAATGTGTTAGGCATCCTCTTAGCCTTTAGCATGCTCCTAGCCATCTCTACCATAGTCCTGTTCTTTCTCTCTGCCACCCCATTTTGCTCTGGTGTGTAAGGTGCAGTGAGATCTCTCCTAATGCCATGATCATCACAGAACTGCACAAATTCGTTGGAGACAAACTCTCCTCCCCTGTCTGTTCTTAATGCCTTGACTTGCTTTCCACTTTGCTTCTCTACTTGAGCTTAGAATTTCTTGAAGTTCTCAAATGATTCTGACTTGGTCTTCTGAAAATAGACCCAAGACATCCTGCTGTGATCGTCTGTAATCAATAGGAAGTATCTACTTCCTCCTAAAGATTCAGTTTGCATAGGCCCACACAAGTCGGCATGCAACAGTTCCAAGCGTTCACTAGCTCTCCAAGAGTTTCCACTTGGAAAGGATCCACGAGCCTGTTTGCCATACACACATCCTTCGCAAAATTCTAGATTCCCAATTTTGGGCAATCCAAGCACCAATTTTTTAGTACTTAAATGCTTTAAACCATGAACATTTAAATGTCCATACATGAGATGCCACAACTTGGCACTGTCATCTCCTTTCACCACAAGTGCATGTCCTGAATTGTTTGACAGATTTAAAGGAAAGACTTTGTTCTTTCCCATTGCAATCTTCATTAGTGCCTTATTGCTTTGCTTCTCCTTGATCACACAGACACCATCTTCAAACACAACTCTGTAGCCACCACATACCAGTTGACCAACGCTCAAAAGATTGTGTGCCAGTTTTGGCACATACTGAACATTGTGTAGAAGCTTTGATTTGCCTTGCTCAGTTTGAAAAGCAACTGTACCGAGACCTTCCACTGTCAATTGCTTCCCATCTCCAAGCCTTACAATACTTTTCTTGCTATCATCAAGATTCTGAAACAAGTTTCTTGAATTAGTCATGTGGTTAGAACACCCACTGTCCACATACCAGACCGAATTGCTTTCATTGTCACAACTATGTTGAGCTAAAAACAGATTCTCTTGCTCAACATAATTTGACTTTTGCTCCTGTTTCCCTTTCTCCTTGTCTTCATTCTTTTTCCATCAAGAAGCTTCCTTGTGGCCAGGTTTGTTACAATAATAACATTTGATTGGCCCTTTTCCTTTAGAAGGGTCTTCTCTTCCTTCACCAGATTGGCCTCTTCCACGGCCCCTGCCTCTATGGCCACCTCTTCCTCTTCCTCTTGCTGAGTTTGGTTTGATTTCTCCTTATTTGAAGACTCTCCTTTGACATGAAAAGCTTTCTCCTCTTTCTTTTCATCACTTTTGGAATGCCTTTCTTCATGAGCTTGAAGTGAGCCCATGAGTTCATCAAACATGTACGTTTCCATGTCTTTGGACTCTTTAATTGCACTGACAATATGATCAAATTTGTTTGTGAGACTTCTTAGCACTTTGCTCACAACCTGTTGAGATTTGATCTCTTCACCATAAGACCTCATCTATTGCATAGTACTTGCAATTCTTGACAGGTACTCTTGAATTGTCTCCATTTCTTTCATCTGGGACGTCTCAAACTCCCTCCTAAGAGATTGCAATCTCACTGCAATCACCCTCTTGTCTCCCACGTATTCTTGCTTGAGAATGCTCCAAGCTTCTTTTGTAGTAGAAGCCGCTGCAATTTTTGGAAAGATCTCATCCCCCAAATATTATTGGATAATATAAAGGGCCTTTGCATCCTTCTTTCTCTTGTCTCTCAAATCTTGGCTTGGTTCAGCTGGTGCATCATCCGTGAACCCATCTTCTACAGTGCTCCACAACTCTTGTGATCTAAAGAGTGTTTTCATCTTTAGACTCCAGAAGTGATAATTCACTCCCTTAAACATAGGCAATTGGGTAACTGGATTCCCATTGCCACCAGCACTATTGTTGTTGTTTTGCATTGTCTCACACGGTGTTCCTGTGCTTTAATCCTCACACAAAACACTCAATCAAGCTCCTAAAATACCATCTGGCTCTGATACCAAATGATGTATTTTAACAAGAGAAAGACAATGGATTACTTCTTGAATTACTTCTTTAACTTTTAACCAAAATGATAGTAGGCTTTATATAGGAGTCTTTACATGACTTTTCATTCAATAGACACACACTTAACTATGGAACACTTCATATTAAATAGACACACAAACTTCTAAATGACTCTTAACCATAAAGACATAACACTTGACTCAAATGACACAACAAACTATGAGACACAATAAATTGGGTTTATTTTCCAACAAAACTTTGAAGTCAATGCAACCCTTCTTAAAAGATACTTCATTCCCTAGATGAATAGCTTCCAATAGCTATATGGCAAAGCTTTGATCAACTTCAACAACATGGTGAAATAAATACTAAAAGAACATTGGTAGTGTTTATGTACATTCCCAGCTATAAAATAAAAAAATTAAGATTATAAAATTATACAAATGAAATGAAGTTAGATATTACGAAAATTGTGAAAAAGAAGTTTTAAGTGACTATGGGCTAGAAAATGAAGTTATTGGAAGAATCTTAGGGGTTCTTGTCCGCAAATGGGAATGAACAACCATTGGATGAAAGAAATATGGTAGAAACACCATATCAGTAAGGTTTTACCAGAGATAAATAAGCAATTGTGTGTCTAAACGACCAAACTTAACCAGTTGATGAATCCAAAGTATAATAACATAAGCAAAAAAATGTTTGGTAATAGAACTATGGGACGCATGACATATATATCAATTTTTTCAAGACCACAATTTAAGACCACAACAGATAATTGTCTAACATAGAACAAAACCCAAGTGTGTAAAATTTCATATTGATCAATGTATGCATGATTGAGGAAAATGTATAGAAGACCGTAGGCACAATAAATAATCATATCCAATGAAATAGTTAAAATAACTAAAATTCAAGTGCTCAATATCTGAAGTACTAAAAAACTGTACTTTTAGTGGAATCTTTACTCAGTTAGATATAAAATAGTTTTAGAAACATGCTTAACAAATAGTCTGGCTAGCAAGATACCAACTTCCCATACATGTGTAACATAATTAAAGTGAGTCTTCTGTAGTTTCCTTGATTTGGAAAATGTTACAAAAAATAAAAAGGTAACTTCTTTGTATCTTTGATTATGATTTAAAACAGCATAGCAAAACCTTTGGAAGGCAAATGCAAATATACGTTGACAGTTATGAAGAAAAACAGCAACAAGCAGAGGAATTTAAACAACCAGATGAGAGAACAGAACTATATGCATTCAGCGGATTATTTACTAAAAGAATTTACGGCCAAGAAAAGAGCTACAGCTGAAATGTAAGATTTATCTACGTTAATCGAATTGGATTTAAAAAGGCATGCCGAAAAAAGGTGCATGTAGTATATAGTAGGAAAAATATATCATCAAATCAGATTTATGATCCAACATACCAATTGTATTATCAAATATATGCATAATACTCAACTCCAGTGAATAGGATTAACAAAGTAGTGATCAAAAGGCCTTTATTTGAAATAAATAAATGGGATGTAGAATAGAGCTGGAATAAAAAATAATCAAATCAACTTTTACTGCAAATCCTACCAATTATTTGTTTAAATATACAGAATTTCCTAATTCGATCAACAAATATTGATAAATCACTGACCAAGTTCTATTAAATTACAAATTAAACTTCACGATTTCAGCAGCAGTATAACATCTCCAACATGGATATTTGACTAATTCTATTAAATATACAGAATTTCCTAATTCGAGAGTTTTTCAGTGTAAGATTTTTCGATAGAAAAATAAAGAAAGAGGGTTTTCATTACACTTAAAGGTGTGTTGCGATAAACAAAAGTCTTGAAGCAGATGTCAAAATAGAAAATTGTATTCAGGTTATGAATATTAAATTCAATATCATGAATATGTACAATTACGTATTTGAACTTTGATGCATGGATTACTATTTTACAAATTTGTGTTGATGTACAAAAATATATCATGCAAATTTCATTTTTCAGCCATAAATTTGGCGACGTGAACCATTTATGAATAGAAAATTATAGTACTCCAAAAATTTTCCAAATGTAGCGGAATAAGCATATTTGACTTGGTACATAGTGGGTAAGGATTAAGATTTAGCTATCGGATTCGGCATATGACCCCAAAATACAAAGACATAAATTAATTGATAGAAAATAACATCAGCAATCTTAGAACTATGAATTATAAGTGCAGAATAATAGCCATAGAATCACAGACCCAGTCCATTAGGTTTAACCAGTACAAATCATACTATATCATACTATAATAGAGATACAGTAAATAAACCAGGTTAACTAAAATATCAACTCCTATAATTAAATAAGGAAATGTAATTGGATTTAAGGTCAGCATTGATGACAAATTCATATTATCCAACTATCGCAAACATATAACTTGATAATACTTCATATATTAAAAATAATTTAATTATTATGCATTTACTAAAGAAAATAGTGTGGACGTGTACCAAGGATATTCACAATAAAACATTGAAAATTCAAAATTGCTTTCACGTTGTCGGTACACAACTATCATCTTAAAAGATTATTGTTAGTAGTCTGAACTTAGAATAAGTGATTTGTAAGGCACGAATATATATCTATACATCCAAAAAAATTCCAATAAATATGAATTTTTGTACATTAGATCTATATATATAAACCATTTTTCAAAGGAAAATAAGTTACTCTTCTTAAAATGTAATATAATAAACATATTTTAAATGGTAGTGCGTAAATTTCGAGCTTTTACTACCACATACATGATGGGAACAGTTTACCATAGGATGAACACAATTGAAGAATCACTAATTGATTATTCAAATGCATCATACAATATACTAAAGCACGGCCAAGTTTCCCTCCAAAACTCACATTTTTCCCTCCACAACACCACTAATAAAAAGATAAAATCCCTCCAAAACTCACCTTTTTCCCTCCACAACACCACTAATTAAATTAAATTAAATAATATAATATAATAATAGGACAACAAGTACAAGATAACACTCCCTTCCCATTCACTCCTCACGCATAACAGGACGACAACTAGGGGACAAAAAGTATTTTCTTATTTTTGTATTTCCTTCACATTCCCTCCTCACACACTAACAGGACAACAACTACAAGACAGAATATGTTTTTTTCCCCATAATGCATAGAATAAAACAATAATGATGTACACCTAGGTAATGGTTACTGTTGCAGGTAATAGGTATAAAAAAATAAAAAATAAACTTCTAATTTCGTATAGATGGATCAAAGTATTATGATGATGCCTGCCTCGGTAAGGGGAGAAACCTTTTTAAATGAGTTAACAAAATTAAAAAAATACACAGACAGAAGAAAGATATATCATTGTCATTGGTAATTGGATTTAATGGATTTTTTTTTTTTGGAAATTTTGATCTCTTCGTTTGAGCTTCTAGACAGTTCTCTGTGTATTTCGTAATATAATATTATATGTTTATTTTAAAAATATATTATAAGAATAACATGATACATAGCATACATGATGCATGTATAAATATTTATGCATCCTCTGCTGGCATTGTTTTGCCATTGAAAGTAGAGGTTTGGGGTAGATGTGATTTTAATTGTTCGGAGGGGACATGATAGAAGCTTATACAAGGAGGAATACAAATATGGGTGCCGCATATAAGTTTATAGAGGATATCACTCCTTTCAACCAGAACATCTCCATCAAAATAAGGATTATTCAATTATGGGGGCCACCAAGCTTTAAAGATCCTGCAAATGATGGTAGTATTGAAATGTTATTCTTGGATGAAAAGGTGATGTAGTCGTGATTTTCCATTTGTTGGATATTTTACAGTGCTTTTAGTTTGTTAACAAAAACTCATGCATTTTACTGTTTTACAAGTTAATCGTATTCAGGCCACTGTTAAACAAAACCTCATTAAAAGATTTAGTGCAAGACTCGTGGAAGGTAAGTGTCTGGTTATCAGCAATTTTGGAGTTGGACAAAATAATGGAAACTATCGAGTATCACAGCATCTATACAAAATTAACTTCATTTTTTCGACATTGGTTGTGGCATGTGAAGATGACATGTCCATCCCTATGTACGGATTTAAATTTGTGTCTTTTGATGATATTCTTTCAAAAACATTGGATGATAAATTCTTACTAGGTATGTTTTTATGTCATATATATCTTACACATGATATTCTTGGATGGTTTTATAGTATATGCTATATTTATTTTGTCCAGATGTTATTTGCATGATTGTTGGTTACAGTTCTCTTGAAATCAGTTGGAAAGAGAATAAAGAGTCTAAGAAGTTGGTGATGGAACTGAAGGATGGAGGGTAAGTTTCGCAAACATATGTTTGGTGAATCTATAGTTTTTGTTCGTGGCTGTACACATTATATTTAGTGAATGTGCCTTAGTTATCTATTGACATACTTGCAGGTCAACAAATCTGAAGTGTACTTTGTGGGATGGATACGCAGAAGAAGCATTTTGCTTTCTCTCTAAAAATAATACCGGACCCATCATTCTTATTATCAGGAATGCAAAGATAAAGGAATGGGGAGGTGATTATACATAATTAATTTACTGCTAATTTATTTATTAGTTTGTGAAACTTATTTTTTGTTTGTTGTTATTAGATCTCTCTCTCTCTCTCTCTCTTTTTTTCATTTCCAAATGATAGGTACAGTTACATTGTCAAGTTCTTTATTTTCTACGCGGTTAATTTTTAATGGTGATTTGGAGGAAGTTAGATCGTTTAGGAACAGGTAACTTTATTTCTTGACTTTGTGGAGTTAACTAAATAGATTATTCTATTGTATGCGTATTGATTTTTTGCTTTATTTAGGATTGACAGTAGTGTTGATGTTTCTATGATGTTATGGACCACTCCATCGTCATCCCATAGTTGTTTATCATTGCAAGATGAATTTCTTAAGAGTACTGACAGGAAATCATTGGATGATCTATTAGAAATAGACAAGCCAATGAATTGTATAATCTTGGCTACTATTATTGGGGTGTAATTAGAACATGGATGGTATTACCTGGCATGCAAAAATTGCCATAAGAAGGTTAACCCTATTAATGAAACCGCATCAGATGATAATGGTGGAAACAAATTTGATCATTTTTTCTGCAAAAAATGTGATAAGTGTATCAGTTCTGAGAATGTTTTGTTAAGGTATTTAGCTAATGTACTTTTTGTAGGGATTTTCTATATACATGGAACCATTTGATTTCATAGATAGTTAAATTGTTGTTTCATTATGCGATTTGTAGGTTTAAGGTTCGGATTAGGGTAATAGACGGTAGTGGCAGTGCATCGTTTGTGATGTTCGATTGAGAAGTTATTGCTCTTTTGCATAAATCTGCCCATGATATGAAAGAGTCTCTGTCTACGGTTAATTTTATCAACTATATTCATCTTTCTTTGTTAATATTTGTTCAAGATATAATATGAACTTAGATGTCTTATTTGTTTGATTTGTTGTCTTATTGCAGCATGGTGATGATGTTTCATTTCCGGCCGAGCTGAACAGTCTTATTGGAAAACAAATTCTCTTCAAGATCAAAATCTCTGAGTATAACTTGAAGCAAAACTGACTTGTTTACATGGTTGTTAAATTGAGTGATAATGACGATTTGGTTCAAGCGTATTTGGGAATCATCAACAAGGTAATATTTTTGAATTAATAATTTTTATTTGTATGTCACGCCTTTTATATTGCTTCATTTGTATTTGACTAGCATTGTTGCTGTTTTTTCAATATGGAATGGGATTTCGACATCATGTCAAACAATAGTTTTAAAGAGAAGAACACTGAAGAAGAAAAGGTAATCCATACTTTACTATATACTAATTAAATACTGAGGTTAAATTTTCTTTGAGTATAGTAAACCAGTTATGTACGTTTTCAGGATCCTATTTCTTTTGTGGGAGACAATGAAATGGAGTTGAGTTCAAACAAAAGATCATCAATGGAAGTTGAGTCTGAATATTTTGGAGCTGAGTCGTCTGCTAACAAGAAAAGAAGAATTGATGAAGCTTATGTGGAAAAGAATTGCAAAATGGAGAAACTATAATTGTTGTTGAGAAAAAAAATTAAGTGAAGGCTTTTGTATTGTGTATTATGTAGTGTTCGAATCATTAGTAATCGAAATGTTTGTGGCTTTATGATGTTTTGTGTTGTATCATCTTTGTTATGGCAAACAAAGATGCTTTTGTTATTGAATGGAAATTACTTTATGGCTTATCATAAATCTTATTCTTTTTTAACATCAGGTTAGCACTGAAGATGAAAGGTTAATCAATGATTTACTATATACTAATTATACTAAGGTTAATTTATTTTTAAGTATAGTAAAGCAGTTACATACGTTTTCAGGATCTTGTTTCTTTTGTGGGAGAAAATGTTGAGTTCAATGAAAAATGTTATTACATGGAAATTACTTTATGTCTTATCATAAAGCTTATCTTTTTTAACATCGGTTTTTTTCCCTTATTTTCCTTATGATATTTGGAATTTTATGTGATATAGATTATTGAATTCCGTATATAGGTATGTGATGTTTTACTTTGTAACCATTGTTGGTGTCAAACAAGTGTTTTTGGAATTGAATGAGAAATTACTTTTATTAAATAAATTATGTATTTGAGCTATATATGTATGTACATAAACGTAGAAAAAGAATTGATTTTATGGAGGTAATAATTTAAGGTATTTGAATGTACAAAATTCTAGCCATTTGAATTTTAGTTGACAAGTGTGCATGCACCTTTATGCTTCTTTTTTTTCCTTTTTTTTAATCTTTTCTTTTTTTGCCCTTTTTTTAAAACTTATGATGTGATTTGATATTAGATGATTAGTTTGATGTTTTCCTATGACTAATTGAGTGTGCTTTATATAAGTTGCATTTTATTGGAGGAAATGAGTTGGCTTTGGTTGATATCATGGAAGTAATGATTGATTGACATCATGGTTGTCTTTTTTCCTTTTTTATTTGACCTTTAATGGTATTTCTATAAGTGGCTCTTCGTGTACTATGACCTGATCATTTTTTATAATTTAATTAACTTCTTTTTGCCATAGGTGCATGTGTAAGTATTCCATATTGGTTCATATTTGTTGGTTTATGGCTTAAATAAATTTTTTAACATGCAGGCATGAAAAGAAAGATTATTGCCCGCTGCAAAAGAGCGAAATCAAACTCCATGAGAAAAGGTATATCAGTTTAATGCTATTGTGTATAAATTAACTGTATTAATGCATGCAGTTTAGAAAATTAAATGTTTACCTTGAATGCTTTAAAACATTTGTACGTTTTGAGTGAATTGTGCTTATCCTCCAGCAAGACACATGCAATTTTAGGTTGCTTTTTCAGTTAAATATTTGTAGAACGCTTGAATGGCCTCCCTTCATCAAGTTCAAGTAATGGTGCTTTAAAACCTGGAAAATATAAATTGGAAGGCACACATGGGTTGTTGTATACAAGCATACAAACTTTGCAAATGAATACTATGCCAGGATTTGAAACATTCACAGTGAAGGAGGACAACTCAAGATCAAGTCATGGTGCTTTAAAACCCAGAAAATATAGATTGGAATGCGCATGTGGAATTGACTGCTTGGTAAACAATATAGAAAATCGAGAAGTGATAAATGAAAAATCAAATGGGTTCCTGTATAAAAATAAACGAGCATTTCGAATGAATACCAGGCTAGAACCTGAAGGATGCACATTGAACGAGAATAATCTGAGATTAAATTACAGTGCTTTAAAACCTGGGAAATACAAGTTGCAGTGCACGTATGGTATTGATCGCTTGGCAAGTAATACATATAACAACGAAAAAATGGAAGGAATGAATAAAGAGATGCTTATAGATCATCATGAAAGACAGAGTGAAAACTTCTCTGGTGGAGGTATATGTTTATATAGTTAATTCCTTCAACTTTTTGTGAATGGAATAAAACAATGTGTGCATACTGTGTATAATGAATTGTAAGATTCATATTCAGGCTATTATGTTCATGTGTTTTTCAGATAATATACCTGATGGTGTAGGGTACACAGTAGAAACATCTGAGTTTGTTGGTACATATTTAACATTATTTTTTTCCGTTTGCTTGCGTAAATTTTTCCTAATCGGAAACGCTTAAATGTAAATTTTTTCTTGTGAGATTAATTAAAATGATTTTTTCCTAATTTTGTAGGTCGTATTGCCGATGGTTCTCATACTCTAATGAGCGAAGGTATATTCAAATATGTAGTCATCTACTTTCTTTATATACAGAAAAGTTTTTTTTTCATGAAACTAATATGCTGAATTATATCTTAAAAAAAAGGAGTATTGGGATATTGGTGATTCAGTTTGCCTGTGTGAAAAATGTGGTGCAATGATGTGGCACGAGGAGAGTGTTAAAAAAAGCAGGAGGTCATCAGGACTGACGTTCTCTTTGTGTTGTATACATTGGAAAGTACAACTCCCTTTGTTACAAGATCCTCCTCCATTCCTGAAGAAGTTGCTCCATGATAATGACTCTCAAAGTAAACATTTTTTAAAGTATATACGACAATTTAATATGATGTTCTGTTTTACATCTATGGGAGGAAAGGTAGATTATAGTGTCAACAAAGGGCGTGGACCATACATTTTTAGGTTGCATGGACAAAATTACCACAGGATCGGTAGCTTGCTGCCAGTGCCCGGATCAGCACCCAGGTTTTTGCAACTATACATGCATGATACAGAAAATAAAGTCTTAAACAGGATCTCTTCTACCAGGTATTTTTGAACAAAGCTTGACTTGCGTTAAACTTTATATATATTAATATAGCAAAAGTAAGTTGCTATTCTTTGGTGAATACATCTTACTTATACATTATTCATTTATAATTGCAGTTTGAGATACAATACAAATGCCTTTGATGCTGAAATTGTTGAGGGGTTAAAATTGATGTTCGATTGTCACAACTATCTTGCTAAAGCATTTAGGATGGAACGAGATCGATTTGATTCAAATGAATGTAAAAATGTGCAACCAAAGTTGATTGGAAGGAGGAATAAAGATGGTAAGACATACAATCTTCCCACGGCTTCCGAGGTGGCTGCATTAATTGTCGGTGATATTTGCAATGACTTTGATGAGCGAGATATTATTGTTCAAAGACAGAGTGGATCATTTAAGCGTATAAGTGAATTACATCCTTCTTATCTTGCACTTCAATATCCATTACTTTTTCCCTACGGTGAAGATGGTTATCAAGTTGATATTCCATTGGGAAATAACAATGATCCTTCTTCGAGAAAAAGAACAAGAATGAGCATGAAAGAGTTCTTTGCTTTTAGAATTCAAGATAGAAAAAATGAAGCTCCAACAATTCTTTGTTCAAGGAAGTTATTCCAACAATTTTTGATTGATGGCTATACAATGATTGAGGCAGAACGGTTGTCCTACATTCGCAAAAATCAGAAAAAGTTGAGATCAGAAACATATAAGAACCTATCTATGGTTGCATATAAGGGAACTACTACAGATTCTTCTACAGGGAAGCGTATTGTATTGCCATCTTCTTTCACCGGTGGTGCTAGATACATGATGCAAAATTACTTGGATGCAATGGCCCTGTGCAAGTTTTATGGATATCCAGATTTGTTTTTAACGTTCACGTGCAATCCTAAATAGCCAGAAATTACTAGGTTTGTCCAGTGTCGTGGTCTTCAGTCAGAAGACAGGCTTGATATTCTTTGTAGAGTGTTTAAAATTAAGTTGGACCAGCTCATTAGAAGCCTGAAAGACAAACATATTTTTGGTCGTGTGCAAGCAGGTATGTCATCATTGTCATTTGCCTGTATTTGTTTTTGAATTTTTAAAAGGACAGTTTTTTACTATAGAAAACTTAGATGTACTGGATTAGGGTTAGTTTACATCATTTAACCTTAAAAGCTGAATAAGCATATGCATTGCATTTTTTTTGTTGTATATGGTGTTCGATTGCTGAAAGTGTAATAAATCACTGTAACAATTTATATTATTGTCTGTTGATATTGAATGTTAATGTTGTTTTATAATTTCTTTCTTTCATTTTCAGTGGTTTACACAGTGGAGTTTCAAAAACGTGGACTTCCTCATGCACACATATTGCTGTTTATGCATACCAATAGCAAATTTTCCAGATGTGAAGACATTGATAAAGTGATATCAGTTGAGATTCCTGATAAATATGAGTTTCCGTTGTTGTATGAAGCTGTTGTGGCTTTCATGATACATGGACCGTGTGGTGCCTCAAACATGAATTTACCATGCATGAAAAATGGTATGTGCTCAAAATTCTTTCCCAGGAATTTTCAAGATAGAACAAGTGTTGATGAGGATGGTTATCCAATTTATAAAAGGAGATATAATAGAAATGTAGCTGAAAAGAATGGAATTTTGATGGATAACAGGTTTGTTGTTCCGTATAACCCAAAACTTCTTACGAGGTATCATGCACATATCAATGTTGAATGGTGTAACCAAAGTCAGGCAATAGAGTACTTATTTAAATACATTAGCAAAGGTCATGATCGTGTCACAGCAACTGTTTGCGAAGACAATGGAAGTGGAACTGATTAAAATAGTAATATTATTGATGAAATCAAGATGTACTTGGATTGCAGAAATGTTTCTCCATGTGAAGCTGTGTGGAGAATTTTTGGATTTGATATTCATTTAGAAGTCCTCCAGTTGAGAGGTTGTCTTTCCACCTACCTGATGAACAAAGTGTTGTATTTCAGGACGATGATATGATTGAGTCGATTATAAATTGGCCAGCAATTAATGAACCAATGTTTTTAAGATGGATGGAATCTAACAAGGTTTATGAGGAAGCAAAAAATCTTACTCACGTTGAATTTCCAACAAAATTTGTTTGGAAAAAAGACTTGAGGGAATGGAAGCCAAGAAAAATGGATTTTCTATTGGGAGAATTCAGTACATGCCTCCATGTTCAGAAGAAATCTATTATTTAAGAATTTTGTTGAATAAAGTAAAAGGACCTACATGTTATAAAGACATTCGAACTATCGACGGAGTAATATATCCTTCATTTAAAGAGGCATGTTATGCTCTTAGGTTATTAGATGATGATAGAGAGTACATTGAAGCAATAAGAGAATCAAATTTTTGGGATAGTGTTCATCATCTACGAGCTCTGTTTATAATGTTGTTGATATGTTGTAGCATATCCAGGCCTCAGGCCGTGTGGGAAGAAACTTGGCAATACCTCTTGGATGATATACTTAACAGGCAGAGGAGAATTATAGGAATTAGAGGTATGTTACTGGTTTTGAGCTTTCCTTTTTTTCATGTTTAATGTTTACTGTACTTTATTCCGTTATTACATTTACCAATATGTTCGTGTGTATGATATACTATTTACAGATTTGCATTTAACTGAGATATAGTTGAGAAATTATACACTATTGGAACTGGAAAAAAATTAAATCAAAATGGTAGCAGTCTCAGAAGATATCCTGAAATGCCTTTTCCAGATAACCTGATGATACTAGAAGGAAGTAATAGATTGATTCAGGACGAGTTTAGGTATGACCTTCAGTCCTTGCAAGAAGAATATATGTCACATTTTTGTAAGTAAACTTCAGAGAAGAAAGAAGTGTATGACACTATCATGGCAGCTGTGTCAAAAGGAAAAGGTGGTGTTTTTTTATTTACGGTCATGGGGGAACAGGGAAAACTTACGTATGGAGAACTTTATCATCTGCTGTACGGTCTAGACACTGTATTGTACTGACAGTAGATTCAACTGGCATTGCTTCTTTGCTTCTTAGTGGAGGAAGAACAGCGCATTCAAGGTTTGCAATTCCCTTGAACGTGAACGAGGACTCTACATGTAACATTAGACCAGGATCAGAATTAGTAGAGTTGATTAAGAAAACTGATCTCATTATCTGGGATGAAGCGCCCATGATTCATAAATTTTGTTTTAAGGCTTTAGATAGAAGTTTAAGGGATATTCTTCAGACTTCTACTGAAGATAGCTCAAGACTACCATTTGGAGGAAAAGTTGTGGTGTTCGAAGGTGATTTTCGACAGATATTCCCTGTTATCCCTGGAGTCAGCAGACAAGAAATTGTTTTGTCCATTATAAACTCCTCGTATCTTTGGAGTTTTTGTAAGGTTTAAAGACTGACAAAGAATATGAGATTGGAAGTTGATAGCGATGGTTCAAATTTGTCAGAGATAAAAGAATTTTCTGAATGGATGTTAAAATTGGGTGATGGTTGTATTGGGGGGGGGGGGCAATGATGGAGAGACAATTATCGAATTACCTGATGACATCCTTATTAAAGATTCAGATGATCCTTTGGCTTCCGTAGTTGAAAGCACTTATCCGTCAATCTAAGACAATTTAGCGGATACAGCGTATTTTGAAGAAAGAACAATTTTGGCTCCAACACATGAAATTGTAGAAGAAGTGAATGAATATTTATTGGCAAAGGTGCAAGGAGTAGAAAAAATATATCTTAGTTCAGACAGTGTATGTCATGCTGATCATGGTCCAGGTAGTCATGATGAATTTTTTTTCCCTGACATTTTAAATAGCATAAAAGGTTCTGGATTGCCGAATCACAGGTTGGCTCTTAAAAGTGGGCGTTCCGATAATGTTAGTGAGGAATATTGATCAGAATGAAGGGTTATGCAATGGCACTAGACTTCGGGTAACTAGACTGGGAAATCGTGTAATCGAGGCTAAAGTCATCACGGGTCGTAATATTGGACATAAGGTATTCATAGCTTGAATGATCTTAACCCCATCAAACAGAAAATATCCATTTAAATTTCAAAGAAGGCAATTTCCAGTAATTCTTTGTTTTGCTATGACTATAAATAAAAGTCAAAGTCAATCTCTTACTAATGTTGGGTTATATTTACGTAGACCTGTGTTCAGTCATGGCCAGTTATATGTAGAAATTTCAAGAGTAAAGTGCAAAAAAGGATTGAAAATTTTGGTGTGCAATGAGTATGGGAAGACAGAAAATGTTACAACTATTGTAGTTTTCAAGGAGGTGTTCCAAAATCTGTAAACTGCAAATGTAGGTTTGCCGGATAATGTGTGCATACATTGCATATGCATATTTCACAACATGCGTATGTTGTGTGTGCATGTTTTTGAGTATGAATGTTTCAGAGGTATCCTGTTATGTTCATTTATACTTTTGTCCAATGATAATGCATGTTGTATTCTATTCATGTTCTGGATGAAAGTTTCCTATCATGTATGTGCTATGTTTTTCATATATTAACAGATCCAGGCTTTTCAAAGTGATCAGTCCACTTTTGTTATTTAAACTGCAGTAAAAGATGCGCTTTGCGTTTTCATTTATGTTTGAATTGGTTTATATGGACATAGAATTAATGTACGCAGTTTAGAAGACTACATGTTTTTTGTTGAATGCTTTGATATAGTTGTAAAATATGAATTTGTTTTACTTGCTTTTTGTTTTCTTGTTAAACATCATTTGTTCAATAATCTGTAAATGGTATTGCTTTCATTGCTTTTTAAAATTGGCATGTGTACTTGATCTTTTAGCTTTGCTTCTACGAATCATTTTGGCATCTTACTCTGTCAATGTGGCTGTCAATATCTGTATTGTTGGATTGTTAGCTATAGTTCATAACTCTTTTGCAGTGGGCTCAATATTCATGAGTATAAAAAAATAATTATACAGTGAACTCTATAAATGGTGGTACTACTGTTGTATACGTAAAACTACTATGAATTGTGTTGATGAATGCAATTCCGGTTGTTTGTAAAGGTTGAACTGAAACTGAAAAAAAATTAATGACAAAGTGAATAACATAGTCAAGTGATGATCGCAAATATGTTATCAGACTAAAAAACAAATAAGTTCAAAGGCAAATGAGAAACATGTGATTTTTTTATTGAAGTGAGACTTTTTTCCAGTAATATAATAGGGACTAAAGAACTGTTGTAGATTGCATGCCAATATTGTTACATGCCATATACAACATCAAAAAAAAAAATTGAATTTAGAGCCATCTTTTGGATCAACGAAAATTCCAATGAATCGTAAGCAACAATACTACTATCAACCCAATTAAGGGCAAATCAAACCTTTAAACCGTAATGTAGCAAACCACAATATTTCAGAATAAACGACCAGAATGGGATATAGGGATCTTAATAACAATTTAGCAAACCACAATGAAGATATTGTATTGGGTATAACAGAAACAGACAACAATGTAGCTAGATATTTTTGTATCGCAAAGAGCAACTGTATAGCAATGACATGTATCTCATTAATTAATATAGTCGGTCTTGCATCACCCAAAAAAATAAGAGTTAGGGATTCAATGACAATCTCCACAGTAACCATATCATCATATAACAAGAACAAAAAAGTATGTACATGCATACATAAATATCAATAAACATAAACCATTTGAAACATCCATAAACAAAGTAAATAGTAATGCTGATCAGCAAATAGGCATGTTTACATAAGTTTCAAGTCGTTGTCAGCTTTTAAGAGAAATAAACAACATCGGGATATACTATTGTGTTTTATGGTTTGTGAACAAAAACAAAATTCATGAAATCAATTTTGCAATATGAGGAATGAAGTGAATATGGACACAATAACAACATATTTCTGTAGAACCGCATAGCATAAACGACATAGCGTAGTTACTTAATATATTTGATCTACAAGCCATGGCCAAAAAATATAATGTTTTCAGATTCAATCGCAACGCCATAGCATTAACCATACAACATCATAAACTAGCCAAGCAAATATATTCATATATATACATAGATAAACATAGTATGGATAAGACAACCACAAACATACGAAATGAACGTTGATTAGTTTCACCTCCTTGCAAGCCAGACTTCATTTGTATCTCCTTCGGATTCTTCATGTTGAATTTGCATGGGAGCAGTAAGTCTACATGGAGCAGAATGTGCACCACCCGATGTTCCAGGAAGGAACATGGTCCTGTGTACCTATGATTGGCGTCTACGTGCTAAATGTTCGCGCTTTGGTTGATTGGGTTGAAAGGCTGGCAATACAAGAGTGTCATCGGATAATTGTTGTGGTTGCTCTTCCTCTACTTCGAAGTCATAATCCTGCTTTAATTGTGTAGGAGATTCAGGCCAAGCTCTCCAGCCACTTGGTCCGACCACTTCGACTGAGTTCCTATGAGCGAGCTCACGTATCCATTAAGGAGTAGGTCCAAGGGACGATGGCAGCTTGTAGCCCTGCCTGTCCCAAGGATCACTTGAATTCACAAGTTCAGTATCATCGCTATGAACTGGTTTATTTAAAGGCTTCACATCTCTTTCATAATCCAACCCAAGAATAATTATTTTAGGGTTCCTGGTATGATGGATGTGTTCTGAACATTGCACCTCGAGCACGTATTTTGCATTGTTTATATACGCAACTATGACGGAATGAGGATTCACAGCAGCATAAAATTGCATTTTAACGAACAAGTACCTGTGATCTAAACGAGAATGGTTGCAATTGTCCAATGCACATACTTCACCCAGTGTCTTTAAAGCTTTCCTAACCTTTTCCAAGTTGTTTCTTAAAAATTCCGGAAATCCTTCTACTCTAGCCCATGATAAAGGATCAAGATTGGGGATTTGTTGTTTTTCGTACTGCGACCATGGTTGGAGAGTAAGCGTAGCATTGAAAATGCCTGTCTTTTTTAAACCATCTTTCTCAAGCGCGCGTTCATATACTTTGTTATCAGGACATTTGATCAGAAAATTCCTTTGACCGTAAGGCCATGTCTGCCAATCGCCAGCACCGAATGTTTTGGAGAGGACACGTTGAAGCGTTTCTAAAGTCATTACACCAGTTTCTATCGATGCATTATGTGTAGAGAACTGTCCTTCATTATTGTTTCCTTTTTTCCTTTCTTTTTGCCTTTTTTTTCCTTCGAAATGGTTTATAATATTTCTGCTTGAATAGACTGAAGGATGGAGCAGAAGTAAAGTGATGTGGAAGATGAAGTGATGGCGCGCAGTCATTAAATTGATTTTGGTTAAGATTTGACTGTTTAGAGATTTTGGTGATCAGTTTAGCTGTGTAATGAACACGTGGAAGTTCGAATGCAAAGGGAATGATTACACAGTACAGGTACTTTATGAATTGTTGATCCCAAAAAAAGAAAAAAAGAAACAAGCAAAATTGGTACAAAGTCTACACGAATGATGGCCCAATTTATTATGTACACATTAAATTTACCTGTACCGCAAAGTTCAGTAAACATTTTTGCATGTGTTGAGTCAATGGTGTCAGGCTTATTAGAATAAAATTTGCATTTGTTTCAGTTGTTAAGAAACGTACATATTCCAAAAAGAAAAACAATGTGCATGACAGTTTACGTTTTTCTGAAACAAGAAAAATCCAATCTAATGGTTTATCGAATATTACATTAGGTTGATATTAATATTAATATAGCAGTAAATTGTCATGAAGGGCAAAATAAAAACAAATAGTGGGAAAACAATATTAATGGATTTACAGTTTGAGTGAAAATACTGTGCTAAAACTAGAACCATACACTGCTTTACTGTTTGAATGAAAATATTCTCAAAATTAATTTTAGTATATCTTAGTGTGTTTATTTTAATATACTGTTTTACCTTTAACATCAATAATATTTACATAATGTTCATGTATTCAAATAGTTGTTATCAATTTACCTTCGAATTGCATGTGTAATCAAAATTGTATATAAAATGAATTAATTTGAATTGTTGTTGGAAATAATTATTTTAAAAATGATATATCTTTTATATGTATATTTCTAAAAATGTTAATCTAAAGGATAGTGTTTCAGCCGTGCATCGCACGGGGACTAACCTAGTATTTAACTATGTGAAGAATGATTTGAAAGCGTGTGATAAAAATTAATAGATAATTCTACTACTGTGTCTCTAGTCAAGTAATTATTATGTTAACTACTAATAAGACATCTGATCCAAGTATTAGTTGGCATATATATAACAAATGGAAATTTTTCAATAAGACATTCTATTCCCGGATAAACCCAATTGTTGATTTTTTTTTTTTTTTTTTTTTTTTTTTTTTTTTTTGTCTTAATTAGTGAAAAAAGCAGATATCAAAAATTGCATGTAAGTAAAATTTTGTTACCCATGCAAACAACAGTTAATGAGTAAGGGAAGTACTGTGTTGGCAACAGCTGGATTAGCAGTTGAGGTATATCATATTCTTCCATTTGCCAACTATAACAAAGAGCGGTTCTAATATCAGTCACATTTAGGGAGTGTATTATTGTTCTTACTCTTTTATGGACGGAAACCACTGGGGCCCACATATTAATCATTTGGCAATTACTGATTTTGCCATTGGATTCAGTGATTTTCACCAATAAAAAAGCAATTTACAGTAATACTCTGGTAATAGCATTTCTCTTATAACAAAATCACATTTCATGCATATCATAGTCTTACGCATTTAAATTCTACATTCAATCGTTTACTTTGCACATCATTCAACACAATTCATACATGGTTGTTCTGTAAATGAAAAATATCATTGCAAAAAAGAGGAAATCTACATATGGAAGCAAGATAATTGAAATATGATTTCAAAGATTATATGAAAAGAGCAGACATATCATTACAGAGTTTTAACGATTATATTTAACTACGTAATAATCACTTATTATGAGGAGTCCTTAAAAGAAAGGCATCATGGTATTTCAGGAAGCCTTCTCATACTCATGGCTTACCAGAATGGCTCACAGTCGGCCCTTTACCAAAGCGGCCAAAGCCGTTGCTTTGAGCCTTGTGAAAAGATAGGGCACCATATTTGCACAAATAATCACAGGCGAAAAAAATAACGAAGCTAGGGCACAGCCGTAACTTTCAAAATCTGGGATCGACAACTTCTCAACAAGTCAAAGGCACAGCCGCAATGTTCTCGCTCCCCAGTCCTCACCTACATGGCCGACCGACATCACTGTGATCGATTGAGATTTGATTTGGCGGTTCACAATTTTCTATTGCCCTAGCTTGCTGCTTGTTTCTCTAAAGGTATATCATATTTTTGAAGATATTCGTATTTTGTGGTTTTTTTCAGTCTAGATTCACATCATAGTGATTCATAATTTATAGTTGTTCAGATCTGATTTTGGCTTTTGCATCTGTTCAGTTCTAATATATATTCTATTTTCTATGTAGTTGATATTTTGTATTGCAATTTAACAATAAGCTGAAGCTGAAGCTGCGTTCCGTCTTCTACACTGACAAATCCATTCCATATATTCTAAATTTCATATTACAAATAATTTAATTCTGATGTGTTTTAGATTCTATTATCAATTTAGTTATTCAATTTTAATTCTTACTCCATATGATATAATTTTGAATTAGCAAACATGACTGTTGTATTTTAGATTCCAATAATTATATTCAAATTTGTTACATATTCCATAATGTTCTAATCTTGGGTTAACTAATAGTAGAATATGGATGCAAATTGATATTAATTTTGTTGTATGACTTAAATTTTTCTTATGAATGCAGTTATTTTTTCCTCTTCTCATTATTTGTAGTAACATAAATTATTTTGATTACTTAATTAACGATAATTGCATTGGTTTTTGTATTAGGGCCTCAATTCTACATTTCGCTTTAGGTACCCAAATTCCTAGGACCAGCGCTGGAATGGCTATATCAATTCTACCAATAATGCACGGTAGCAAGTGTGGTAAACATTTAAATTATCATTGAGAAGTAACGCTCACATGTAATTCATGTTGCAATTTTTTTGCATATCATAGTATTTATAAAGTTGAGTCCACTAAGCTATAATTGTGCATTTTAGTTATATGGATCTTGACTCTTGTATTTTCCACCAAAAAAAAATGTAAGTTGAAGGCTTTATTAAAATAGGACTATTGTAAGTCTGCAAGAAATGGGGAAAAAATAAACTAAAACATTACATGGAAAATTTTCGTTTATTTATGTTTAAGATGATAATATAAGCAAGATTGGCAAGTTAATGGCGATAAAAGTATACATACAATTTATCCTTGTTATGCAGTTTTGGTTTATCTCCATAATCAATTCTTCCTTGATTCTACAATGCATTAGAGGAATTAAACTAAGATCCAGATTTGAGTAGAAATTTTAATCTACACAATTAATAATCAAGATGAAAACCAGTTAAAGGAGACATACCATTTTATCAAAAATACCAATCTGTCACTTTCCATTATTTTACTACTGTAAGCATCATGGATGTGCACCCAACATACGAAATATACCCATATAGCAAAGAAAGAATGGAGGATCTGACTTCGTTGTGGATAACGAACTGTTAATGTGGGAAGCGAATGAGGCAGATTTGATTTGGAGGGGAAAAAGTTAGGGTTATCGAGTGCGATATGGGAAGTGAAATGAATGCGGTTGGGGTAGTAGAGCACCAAAATATAAGAAACGAACGGATTTTAGCATATCTCCAATTGCCGTATCTGGATACGTGTCATTCAAACAAATGATTATTTTCTGCTTTCCAGTATAAGTAATAGATACTAGAGAATATTAATTCATTTTCTACATGAATTCACTTGATTAACACAAGACAAGTACACATCTTAGCTAGCTAAAATATGATTACATTGATATTATTTGGACTTCCTTTTCTTTTGATGATAATGTCATCAAAAAAGTTATATCTCTCTTCTACCTTTAGTATTTATAAGAGAACTCTAGTGGATAAAAGAGCATAACTAGTGTAGCCGCTAACGGTGAAAGACTACAAGGGATATGTTCTTCTAATCTTACCCTATTAGCTTAACATTATGGTTCTTTGAAGTTTCTTTACTTGGTTATTCATTGTTTCTAAACCTTTTAATTATTTTTTCAATCAATAGGTGCCTTACTATTACACCTTTAAAAAAATGATAATTACACACTAGATTCCAACAATTCCAGCTAAGAATATTATCAATTCTTTGTTGAGCTATACGATTATGTTTTCGGCAATTCTAATGTGTCCAAAGGCATATATTATAAGCATATTTATATTTAATCTCCCTTACTTCACATTTAAGCATTTAAAGGAAGAACCAAACATCACACATCATATCCTTTTCAATATATTGTAGCACAAGCCTAGCCTAATGTCTAAAATCATATTTTGTACATGTTCCTGCCATAAACAATCTACCGGGAGAAGCAAAACAATGAAGTGACCAAAAATCCATCTGTAGGAAGCCTAGGATATCATATCAATACCCATTTCAAATGTCAATACATAGCATTACCATAAGCCTAACAGCCAAGGGGCTAGACAATGCTCCTTACCAATACGAATTGTAGGCAGCTTAGGGTGTACCATGTATTTCCTAAGAAATAAGCAGGAATTTTTAAAATAATTTGTGTAGAGGAGAGTACACCTGCATATGTAGATTTATATAGACTTGCTTGAATCAAAGCCTAAGCATATGGGTATGGCCTTAGTATGTGACTGGAAAAGGTGATCAGTAAAATTCTTTCAATCAAGTTAGAGACAGTCTAACTCTTACATTGCCTAGACTAGAAGCTATAAAATATTATATGCTTATGTTCCCCTATATATACCCTGGTACACCACCACTTAGCACACACACAAAAACCTGAAAGAAAACCCAGGAACCCGAAACAAAGAAATGGCCGAATGCCTTGGCTTAAAAACTTGGAAACAAAGAGAACTAAAATCTTTTGCAAATCGGGAAACCAGTGGAGAAAGCCTGGAATGAAAAACAAAGCACAAAAAAAAATCAGGAAACTAATGACAAGGACAATCAACCTTAATAATTTATCCACAAGGACATGCGCTTAAAAATTTATCCAAAAGGACATAACCCTAAAAATTTCCGTCGCACATTCTCTCTTTCGATTTTGTACAAAGAAATCAACAAATCAAAATTAACGAAATCATCTCAACTGAAAATCGAATGAAAACAAATATGGGGTGTCTCCCGCAATGGAACGTCGAAAATCAATCGAAACAACAAAATTCGGCACGAAATCAATCTCAAAAATCAACCTCGATTGAATATTTTTTTGTTGCTATAATCATTATAATTTAATGTTCATTTCTGCCAAGTAGGTTTTTTTATTTCGCAAGGTGATTCATGGTTTTTTTTTCGTTCTCCAATTTTAATGATCGGCTATTCAGCAGTTGGGTATTAGTTTTATAATTTCTTTAGGTATCATTTTTGTTTATTTAACATTGTTTTATATTCGTTTGTGGGGTTTTTAATGTTGTATTTTTTTTAGTTGTATTATTGCATTATCTATGTATTACAGTCGAACTTATTTCATTATAATCAACCAAACCGTGATGTAAATTTTTTTGCATTAGTTTTAGTTTTAAAATAGTTCAGCAGTTTTTAGGTATCAGTTTGCTATTTTTTTCAGGTATCATTTTTCTTGTATTAATAATGTTATGTTGTTTTGTTTATAGTTTTGGTGATATTTTACTTTTGTTCTTGTACTGTTGCATCAGTTTTGCTACTCAAACGAATTTATTTCATTTTAAACAATCAAATTGTAATTTAAACATTTTCTGCATTACTTTTGTCATTAAATATTATAGAAGTTTTTAGATATCAGTTTCATATTTTTTAAGGTACCAGTTTTATGGCTTAGTGTATAAGAACTATGGCAAGTAGGTAGATTTGTGTTGTTTGTTTTGGTAATTGACTTTTTTTGATACACAACATTAATTCTAACATATACTCACTGAGAAAAAAAAAACACCCACCTACTCAATTCAAATCTCACAAAATTAATATTTATTCTCAATAATACCTACTGATTAAAAAAATAATGGCAATCAATTCAATTCAATTATCACAAAAATGAGATTATTCTTCATAATACATAATAATACCCACTTGTATCATATGGTACCTACAATGATACATAACTGATTTAATAGGATACATTGTTTTCCTACACAATCTAAGTACATAGAACATTGTTCCCCATTCCAAGCAAGCATTCATGAATTTTCTTTTACTTGTACTCAATCCAGTCTTGAATTCAAGTAAATTCCAGCAGCATGCGGTATCTGCAAGTATTTCATACACAATCAAAACTTATACCAACATAATACTGTAAATTCAACTAGAAAATATAAAATTGATACCTAAAAACTGCTATGATATAAATTTAACTAGAAAATATAAAACTGATACCTAAAAAATATAAAACTGATACCTAGAAACTGCTAAGATGTAAATTCAACTAGAAAATATAAAAATGATACCTAAAAAAATATAAAACTGATAACTAAAAACTGCTATGATGTAAATTCAACTATAAAATATTAAACTGATACATAAAAAAATATAAAACTGATACCTAAAAACTGCTATGATTTAAATTCAACTAGAAAATACAAAATTGATACCTAAACAAACATAGAACTGATACCTAAAAACTGCTATGATATTTTAAAGAAAAACTAATACAAAAAATGTTTACACCCCACTTTGATTGAATAAAATAACATAAGTTCGTTTGAGTTGCAAATCTAATGCAACAGTACAAGTACAAAACTGATATTGCACCAAAATTATGAAGACAAAAGCATAACCCTGTTAATTCAGGAAGACCGATACTTTAAAAGTAGTAAACTGATACTTTATAAAATAGTAAACTGATACCTATAAAATGCTGCTAAATTCACAATCACAAAAAGTACTTTCCATAACTTAACTCTGTCGTTCATCTCTCTCGTTCGATATTCTACGACGAATTCACGAAATCAAAAAACACGAAATCATCTTTACTGCCTACCGAATCAAAATCCACAACACCTTCATGAATCGACGAAGTCGATTGAAACAATAAAATTAGGTAAATCGAACAAATTAAGGATCTCAAATGATTCTGAAGATGATTGAACGAGAGAGATGTTTGAAGATCAAATCATGGAGAAAATGACCGCGCTGGAGAAAAATTGAACGAGAAAAAAAATCAAGCGAGATAGGAGCGACGAAGTAGAAACAGGGCACGTGACTTAGGGAATTAAAATATAATTAGTGTATTGTCCTTTCGGTTAAATTTTTAATGGGTTGTCCTTATGAATAAAAAACCCTTAATTTTGTCCTCGTCATTAATTGTCCCAATAAAAATAGTGAGTTCAGCTTTTTTTTTCCAATTAAAACTTTTTCCTGTTGTATATAGTAGGATATAGGAAAATATTCAGGCATACATGTTTTAACTTAAATTTTCATGAAACTGGAAATGAACAGCAAACTAAAATAGTGAGTAAATTTCCTCTATTATTTATGTATGTTATGATATAGATATATACATGCAGTTAGACATATTTTTGATTGGTGATATTAGTTATCAACCAATATATACATGCACTTGTCATATGGGTTCACTTTATCTGGGCTAATTTATAAGTGGTTTTCCTATCAATTGTAAACAAAATATTTTAGACCAAAAAGACTTAGTGCTAGGGAGAAGAATATTTGAACCTAACTTTACAATCTGAATTTATAGTTGGGGTCCAAACGTGGGTCAGTAAACTACATCCATCCTACATTTCATCCCACCTGGATATCCCAAAATTTTAACGATACTTATGTTGCATGCGTACGGTTCTCATTAGCAGGATCTTATATTGTTCTGTTTTAAATGGAGGTATATATAGAGAGAGGTGCGTGAGTATTATGGTGAAAGCCTGATTGTTTGGACGACAAGATGGTCGAAAAAGTGTCCATGCATGTGCATAGTACATGGTGCACTAGGTTGGAGAAAATAGAGGGTAAGAGAAAGAGCAGAAGTTCGGTAGAAGAAGAAAAGAAAGTTGGTTCATGCGGTGTTGTTTGCATAGGTGGACAGTGAATGGGGCTTGGCCATTCGTTTGTTTAAAAAAAAAGACAGGAAACATAGACAAAAGACCTTAGAAGAAGTGGCTAGAAAACGCCATACTGGAAAGAAATAAAAAACAGGGAAAGATGGCTCGTTCACTCGCTATTTGTGTATAGGAATGGTGGGCGGGTGCGTGTAAAGATTAACCGGCTTCGGCCTAGTAAAAAAAGATGTGAAACATAAAAGAAGTGGGGAAAGAATAAGGAAGAGACGAAACAGAAACAAGGGAAGTGGGAACTAGGTGGTATGCATAAGATGGTGGGAATGGGTTGTTGGGCTCAGCGCATTCAGTTAAAAAGAAAAGAAATTAGTATGTTAAGTTCAAAATTTAAAAATAAATAATGTATGTATGTATGTGTTGATGGACATATATAAGCTTGGATCAAGAGATATGATTGAGCAATTTAGCTCGTGTTAGTATAATTGGATCGATCAATGATAAGAGTAAATTACTCAAGCAAATATCAAGTTTAAGCAATTCAATTAAATAATTGCTTTATTAAAATAAATTTTTATAGCAAATAATATTAAAATTTATCAAATTTCATCGTGAAGTAAATTAACGTGTAAACTATTGATCAATAATGGTCTGTAACACAGCAAAATTCTGAATTGGTTGTTAAATTATTGGATTATTTATTTAGTTATGTTTAATTACGTTGTTCGTGATTAAATATTTTTATTGACATCTGTTAGTGGAATAAACATTGTTCCACTATATATATTTGTTTAACCGAATTATTTGATCACCCATTAGCATAAATAAACACAGTTATGCTATTATACAAGTTTGACATATTTTATCAGTTATTATATGATGTTGAGATATGATATTATTAGTTGATAATATTCTATTTTATTTATATGTTTGTGCAAATCGGGTTACTGAATTAAATGTCGTCTTTTATAAGAACCGTTATATACCGTTGGAACTGTTAAGTTATGTTTTCTGTAAAGTAACTTAGAAATAAACGTGAGTTTTGATAATTGGATGTAATTTTTTTTAAGAAAACAAAAAATAGGTTAATTTAAATTAATAATATTATTAATTTAAAAAAGGAAAGATTTATTATACTCAGTTAATCAGGTTGTTTAGGATTGATTTAAATCAACTGTTAAATGGGAATGGTTTATTAAATTAATTTGTTTCAATTAATTTAATAGAAGAGGTTTAATAAATGGTTGTCTAAAACTTTAAAATGTTTAAATTAACATATAGGGAAGAATAATGGTAAAGTTAAATAAAGTAATTAAAATATGGATAAATTATCCAAGAAATGGTGTTTTTTAACTAATTAATCTTTTAATTAAGTAAGTTTTAAAGATAATTTAGTTATAAGGGAAATTGGAAATCAAGTTGATTATTTGGATTAAATTTCCAGATTTAATATTTAAGTAAATTAAATTAATCTGATCAATGGTTCAAATAACAACATTGTTTGAAAAGGGTTTAAGGTTTGGAAATCAAATGGATTTGCCAATTTATGATTTTACTGAATATTTTGGATATCAAAATTCTATGACACTTGACGATGAGAATGATTCCGACTCAAAGTCTGAGAGGTAATTAGAATACCCCAACTTGAACGATTTCGATATTATCCGATAGATCATATTAGTTTGTATTCAAAATGAGTGTTAAAGTTGGATTTCGTCTTCAGCTGTTAAACGGATATTCGAGAATGAGATTTATTACGTAAGATCGATAATAAGAGTTTTCTAAGTTAAGTAATACCTGCGTTTCATATATATATATATATATATATATATATATATATATGTGTGTGTGTGTGTGTGTGTGTGTGTGTGTGTGTGTGTGAACTTAATATTTGAAGATTTATCAAATAAGGCTTAGCAGATCCAATGGAAATAAATCTGTTTATTTTATTTATATTTGATAGTTAAATCACCGGCTATCAAATCTGGAACTTTTCATTATCGTTTTGAAGAGACCGAAATCTAAATTCCACTTTGATCTGGTATATTCATTTCGAGTCAGAGATTATTGAAGATCATTGAAGACAGAGTTATGCAAGGGCTATTCTGTCAATCCTAGGTAGAAATTGCCTAAGACGGATTTACAGGATAGTGCCTTCGTTTTGTCCATTTCCAGGGCAACTTGTATGGACGAATGTCTGACAGAGTATGCCTAATTAATCGCGTAAGTTGACCTCTTCAAACGTATTTACGTTTGGTGGCAGAGAAATTCGTTTCTTTTAGCTTTATACCCGGGATATTTTTAGGGAAATCATTTTTTTATTTGGCGGGTTTGACGATGTGGCATTCAATGTGAATGAAGACATGTTATAACTGATGGTAAGTTCAGACTCAAGCCTCACAACCGGGAAATGACAAAAATTGGGAAGGTAGCATGACTAAATGGGTCACCCCCAATTAGGGTGTATTGTCACCTATCTAGAGAAATTCCATTTACTTCTTTATTCTTTCGATGTTGTCCCTTTTGAGAAATGGTGGGTTTCTCCCAACGATTGGTGACAATATATTCGATACACACAAACGAAATTGGTGGTCGGTCATGTGTGGTCGGGTTGCTGGTTGCAAGATGTTCTTGTTGAACCTAGTTTATTCCCCTCTAGAGATACACTATCGGAAGGTGGGTCCATACCTTGTCATAGTTGGAAATCCATTATCCAATAAGCGCTCGCGGTTTTGATTATATATTATATATGTAGAGCGTGAGATGCAAGCGTTCTGCTAGATGATAATTTATGTGTAGATTGATAAACATAATTATAATATCAGACGAGTTTTTGATATAAAGATGTTTTAGTTTATCGTAAGGTAAAAAAACATCCAGGTTTATGTATGGGTCGGTTTTACGATTATCTTTTCTTTCAAACCGTTTTGAAAGTTAAACCAGGTTATTTTTGGATTTTCATAAGAGAAAACCCGTTCCATTTTTACAGCGTGGTTTTATGAGATATCTTTTATTTATACAACTGTTTTAAAATCGTTTACTCATACTAGTCCCATGACTAACCCAGAGTTTATTTATCCATGTTTTACCTAAACTCTTGGGTGCCTAAATTTGTGCAGGCAGTCCAATAGTTCAGAATTTTACAGATTTATCTAAAGAAGCTTGGAGCAGGAGGCTTTAGTGTTATACATTTAGTTTTATTCCATGTGTTGTATATGTAATGTACTCTGATAATGCATGTAAGTTCTAATACAGTCATATTTTCAAAATTGATTATTTATATATTATATTTTATTCCGCTGCGATTGTGAGATTCAGTGTTGGTGTTCATTTCTATCTTATATCTACTTTCTTCTATTCTAATTTTCTATCTTATCTTTTCTCATCCTCTAACCTCTTTGTATTAATGGTTCGTATTTCTATGCACTTTGGGTGGGACGTGAGTTGTATTCAGTCAAATCGAATGGTACAGAATTCTGGGTTGTTACAATCGCAGTCCATTCACATGGGAAATCAGAAAATCCCGAAATTCACCGGACTTCAAGCTTCCGGTCCTGGAACCCTACAATGGCAGGACCGACCCGACTATACATCTCATGTGATACATGCGTCACATGGAAGTACTATCGGCATCGACGAACATCATGGCCAAGTGATTACCTCTCTTTCACACCGACATTGTTGGCATGTGGTTTCAGCTGCTAACAACTGAATCAATCAACAACTTGAATATGTTGGCCACCTGCTTCATAGAACAATTCAGAGTTCACATCTTCCGACGGAAGAGCATCATGTTCCTTATATCCACCAAGCAGCGGTCTGACGAGACCCTACGCTCCTTCCTAGAAAGATTCAATGTAGTTGTATCATCGGTCGATCGACCCGAGCCATCGATGGTGCTTATGGTCTCCATGGCAGGTGTCTTGGATCGAACTGATTTTAAGATCTCCCTCCAGAGGGATCCTCCCAGAGACATTCGAGACTTCTACTCCGAAGCTGATAGATTCCTTTGATAAGAAGATGCCAACATCGATAGGAAGAGGACCATCCACCACTGGCCAGAACAAAGGGAAGGGCAAAGCCTTAGAAAAGAACGATCAAAATGTACGATTTCAAAGAGAAACATGTACGATTAATACACCGAACTCAACTCCTCCCTACTGGACATCTACCTTGACATGCGAGGATCCCTATCTTTTACAAACCTCCCAGGAGGGAGCCAACCCAAAAGAGAACGAGAATCAAGAAAGCACTGCATGTATCATAATATGTCAGGTCACGGCACCAATGAATGCAGGCATTTGCCTGATCTCATCGAAGATAGGGTTAGACATGGAGAGTTACCCAAGTAAGTTAAAAAAATCTGCACCAACTGGACCGCCGCAACTACCTGCTCCAGCTCCTTAGAGCGGTCCACATACTTCTCGAAATGGGAAAGACCCCGAGCCTAGTAACCGTGGCATCATAATCAACTGATTTGGTTTAGATCATTGTGAATGCATCCCATTTCTTAGGATATAAGAAATGTATTTCTACTATTTTCAATAATTTGGTTATGTTGAAGTACACACGTACGGGTTAGGATTTAATCCCTAGGCGTGCTCTGGATTTAACAATAAACCTATTATGATTTTTTTTAATTATTGTTATAGTTCTTAGCAGCAATAAACTTTCTTCCTCGAACATGGATTATGTTTGATCAATTCAAGTATCTTGTTGGGATTCAACATGGTCCTCAAAGCCGAGTATGGTTAATGCTCCTCAACCTTATTAAGTCGAATATGGTTAATGCTCGCCAACCTTCTTAAGCCGAGTATGGTTAATACTTGCCAACCTTCGTAAGTCGGGTATGGTTAATGCTCGCCAAACTTCTTAAGCCGAGTATGGTTAATACTTGCCAACTTTTACAAACCGAGTATGGTTTATGCTTGTTATTAGGGTAATAAATCACGAGTATGGTTTTTACTCGATCTCTTTGGAAAGATTACATCCCGGGCATAGATGATGCTTGACTCTAACTTCTTAGGTACGACTTATGCCTGAAAGAATAATTTATTCTACCAGGACATGGAAAACTAATTCGACCACCTTTTGAGCATGGTTGATGCTCAGTTCATAAAACCAAGCATGGTTTATACTCGTCCCTCGGGTACGGCTTATACCTACTCTCTAAAGCCGAGCATGGTTTACGCTCATCCTCCTTGAACTTTGGGTATGGTTGATGCCCCATTTTAAACTTTCGAGTATGGTTTCTGCCCGACCACATGGGTATGGTTTATACCCCTCACAATTATAAACTGGGTATGGTTCATACTCCTTACACACACCCAAGCATGGCTTATGCTTGAACACTGCGAACGACATCGCCAGAATTTGGCATATCTACCTCAAATCATTTACATGAGCTACTTTACTCGACAAGGTACCGGTTCTAGTGCTATTTTCTGAAGTCGACTAGGTATGGTCGATTAGTTTTTTGGCATTCTGGAAGACCTGACCTTAATACGATCAGTGGTGATTGTCGGTTTTTCGGCCATAATACGATCCCCAGCGGTTATCGGGTTTCTTGCCTTAGTACAATCATTAGTGATCGTCGGATTTCTGGCCATTCTCGTAATATGGTTGGGCGAAACCATGGCTTTATGGATTTCTGTTATTCAACGTTCTCTAAAAGATCCAGAACACATCTTATTTCCCCAAGAAGATATATTCTAGAGTGCAAAGTGTTGACCATCTTTTCGGCAAAAGCCGTCACAACTGAAGATCGAAGCTTGCAACCAGATATCGGCCCGTTCTCTGCCTTCAGGGTCGACTTTCATCTCTAGTCGATCGATTATGATTCAACCTGATCGGCTTCACTTTAATCGACAAGGTACCGGTTCTACTGCTCTTTTCTGAAGTCGACCAGGTATGTTCGATTAGTTTTTTGGCATTCTGGAAGACCTGACCTTAATACGATCAGTGGTGATTGTCGGTTTTCCAGCCATAATACAATCCCCAGCGGTTATCGGGTTTCTTGCCTTAGTACAATCATTAGTGATCGTCGGATTTCTGGCCATTCTCGTAATATGGTTGGGCGAAACCATGGCTTTATGGATTTCTGTTATTCAACGTTCTCTAAAAGATCCAGAACACATCTTTTTTCCCTAAGAAGATATATTCTAGAGTGCAAAGTGTTGACCATCTTTTTGGCAAAAGTCGTCGCAACTCAAGATCGAAGCTTGCAACCAGATATCGGCCCGTTCTTTGCCTTCAGGGTCGACTTTCATCTCTAGTCGATCGATTATGATTCAACCCGAGTCGGCTTCACAGCTAGTAAAGGCTCTCCCTCAAAATTGGCATTCTTCCGAAGTCAAAACCAAATCGATCGATCGGGTCATCAACTGATCGATCGAGATGTTCCTGAAAGATCGGATCAAGCCTGGAATATTGGAAAAGAAAAATCAAGCCAAATTATTTACTACAAGACGAAATCCTGCTCCCAAGGCTACATAACCGGTCAACCTTGGCTCGTACAACTTTTTATATTCTAGAATTCAAGTTCCACATATGCCACATATTTTGAGGAGAACTATTCATCAATAGGAGACCGGGTCCCTCCGCCTACAACTACTTTATAGGATCGAGTTACACGTGTACACGCCCGAAAGAGATGTGTGCCACGCTACATATAAACTCGGCCCACCTTCTTGCTTATAAATACAACTATTTCCGGAATTGGAAAGGCATCTTGCACCACCAGAAACAATCTTTAATTCACCACAAAAAAGCTCTCACTTGGCACTCCAAAAGTAGCATGCCATATACTCTATATTCAACACAAGGATTTTGTGTATAAACCCTTTCTATCTCAACTCTCTTTAGATCAGAAAAAAACTGTAACCTGTAATCGACAGTATAAACTGAGAATATAAAGTGGATGCAGGCTTGGTTTAAGCTGAACCACTATAAAAATATCATGTCTTCTGTGTTTATTTACTTTTTCTAGCATTCTGTGAATATTATTGTATGCGATTAATGCACTTTGGGGGTTGATCATTAGAACAACTTTTGATGTCAATAGTCGTAGACTAGTCGATAAATAAATAGATGCATAGGATATTAGTAATGACACTTGATAATGAATGTAACATGAATCTAATGATAGTAACACAATGTTATATTTGATGCCACTAAAATGATGCACATAATTTAATAGATTGCAAATTGCAAAGGAAATACAAACCAAATTGAAGTTTCAATCTAATGGTGTGCTACATAAAAAACACAAATGAGGCGATCAATCCAAAGATAGTCATCTAGCTTGACTTCTTCATTTGCCTTACAACCACTAGTTTCGTGAATAGTAGTCATAAGTTTTAATATACGGCTGCACTGGAGAGGAAACAGTAACACTGGAAGGGAAGCGACGGTGAAGGTAAGAGCATTGCAGAAGCTTTTCTTCAACTTCCTATTTTTTTAGGGTTCATATTTTGTTTTTCGGGCCTCGACATTGCTTCTTTGGATCTAACTTTGATTTTTTTTATTGGGCCAAATGATAACTAGTCAGAGCTAGTCATAAGGCCTAGTCGATGGACTAGTCGACGAATTTCTTTCCAAGCGCTCGAAATACATACAAATTGCAAGTCGAGGCTTTTGGTCGGTGCCTCAATCTCGACTAGTCACGACTAGTCGAGTGTCGTGATAAAAATGGGCACTATCCTAAACCTAAATCATTCCATGTATTGGGGTCAATTTCTAATAGTAGACTGTAGCACTTACTGTCTCTTAATATTACTGAGCACCGTAACTTATTATGTGTTCTCTTTATGTAACAGATGATTGAACGATAATTCATGTCGGTGGCTTTGTTTAAACAATGAACTCTTGAGAACTTTGATGTCTACTAGTAAAGTGTAGAAGAATATATTGAATTTCAAGTTTTATAAAAAAAATGGTGTTTGTATCAGGTAAGCACAATGTTTGGGACTTTGAAGAAGATAACACAAGTTGATCCAAAATATGCAGACATTGTGCTTTTAGAGAATTATGCAGCTTTTCAGATCAGGTCAGTTATTATTCAAATATCTTAGTATATTTTTATCCTCATATGATTTTATGTTCTTTACTAGGATATTCTTAGGTTTTCATTATTTAAATTTACTCTTACAAGAGTACTTCAACTTGTTCCAATCCAGTCTTTATAACTTGGCAAATGTGGTGCTAACACTAGCAAAATTTTACCACCAGGCTATTGAGTCATATGAACAGGCTTGTACTCGTCATATTAATATGATCATCTATATTGTAAGAATTGTGTTTCGTCCTATACTTATAATGTGTGTTGTCTTCATTTGAAGTTTTATGCGAAGCTTTGCCATCCAAATTCAAAAAATGTACTTTTTTAACCAAATATATATATATATATACATAACAAAAAGGAGAATCTAGCCATTCTCTAATGGCTCACAAAAATTGATTCATAGAAATGGCTACAAAATCCGTGCATGCACAATACAAAAATGAAAGGAAAAAACAAATGCAGACCGACTAATCCCAGAGTAGAAATCCAACAAGCAAACTCTGGCTAGCCTCTCGCCAATTACAATGACGAAAGCCAAGCATCCAGTGCTCCTCAAGTTAAATCTGACAGATCAGATAATGACCGAAATAAGCATAGTTTTCAGTAAGCAAATCCAAGCAACTATATCGCTAATTTTCTACTTCAAAGCTGCAACTCCAACAACTGAGAGATCCAAAGAATCCCACTTAGACTCAATCCGAGAAATACCTGTAAATCCAGGACCAACAGCATTAGCAAACAACACTAGAACTAAAACGGGGAGGGAGATGTGGAAGTGGATAGGAGAGTGGGGGAAAGCCCACTTTCAAAACAAGAAAGGGATCAACCAATCCCCACCCTAGGGGTCGGTGGTACTGCGGACACAGCAAAAATACCTGCCAGCCTCCTTGAGCGGGAGAAGATAACTCCCTTAAATGGCCTTCCTCAAAACACAAGGAAAACATCGTTCCTTACCCTATGAATGATAGTAGGAGGATCCATTGGTAATTCGTCAAATGTTGCCTTATTCTGCATAAGATGGGACACCAGAGTTTGCTTGTGAATCATAAAAGGACTTCACGGATTGCATATATTTCCACGTCTCACTAGCATAAGATGGGACACCGGAGTAATTCATGCCCAAAAGCCTATGGTACTTAGCGTGGAGGAAAGTGACCCATAAGGAAACGATTGCTCCAAACTGTGCCCACAACTTACAAGCAAAGGAAGTACAGATATCCTTTGGATTTCAAAGGCCTAAATCCCCCCTCGCTTTTTGGATGACAAATGATGTCCCAAGAAATCCAATGATGTCGATAAGAGTTGTCCTTTTTTCCCCAGAAAAAGGACGAAGCCAACGACCGATAAGAGCGGCAGAAGGAAGAGGCGGGAGTTATAGCAGCAAGGACATGCGATCCTATAGAGTCCAAAACAGACTTTGTGATAACCATTCGACCTGCCTGAGAAAGAAGAGATGCATTCCAATGAATGATATTACCCCTTGCTTTGTCGGTTAAGGGATCAAAAATGGCGTTGAGCTTCCTACCTCTGTAAAGGACAATACCGAGGTATGATAAAGGAAGGGAGGAAGCCTTATAACCGGTTAAGGATTCAATCTAAGAAGATCTAACGGGAGACAAGTATTTCACAGGGACAAAGCAAATTTTAGCATAATTAACGAGTTATCCCGAACACCTATCGTACTGCTGAATGAGGCTTAGAAGACGGAGAACAAAGCGACGACTATCATAAGTGAAAATGATAATATCGTCAACAAATGACAAGGAAGAGATAAGCGGACAACCCCTAGGAATGCCAAATAGGGAATGGGAAAGCTTCGGCAGCGATGGCAAACAGGGAATGGGAAAGAGGGTCTCCCCGACGAAGTCCCCTTCCCGCCTTGAAATACCCGTTGGCCGATCCATTAATAAGAACGGAAAACCAACAGTTGGAAATGAGCCCCCAAATAATATCGATAAGAGCTTCTAGAAAGCTGAAAGCTCTCAGAACCCTAACGATGAAGAACCAACACATGCAATCATAAGCCTTAGCCATGTCCATCTTAATGATCACATTAGAACCTCTGTCCTTCTGACCGATCTAGAAGACCAATTTCTAGGCTAAAAGGACGTTGTCCGTGATTAAGCGTCCTTCTACGAACCCCCCCCCCCCCCTGAAAAGGGGAGATAATACGCTCCAGAAACGGGGCTAGCTGAGAGGCTAGAATCTTAGAGATAACCTTATTAGAGAAATTACATAAGCCGATCGATTGAAAATCCACGAACGAGGATTCTCACACTAGGGAATAAGAACCAAATTGGTGGAAGTCCATCCATGAGGGATACTTCCACCAGAAAAGAAATACTGAATAACAAGACAAAAGAAACCTAGATGACCAGCAGACACTCCAGTAGAAGACCCCATTAAAGCGGTCAGGCTCAATCGCATTATCCTTACTAAGTGCAAAGACACAAGCATGTATCTCATCCAAGGAAGGAGGTATGGCAAGGTCGACACTATCCGAAGGAAGAACCAACCTAGGAATGAAAGCTAACAGGGTCATATCAGAGACAGACACAGATGGAATGAAAGTTAATAAATGTACTTAACATCATTTATTTCATCCTTCGTAGATATTTGAAAAACTGTTCCAGTTTTCATGAAAATTGAGGATCTGATGTATATTATTTCCCTTGAAGTGGTTGATTAGCTCAAAACAAAGTCTTCCATTTTTTAACACTTTAGAGAAATTTCTTATTATACTCCATTATTCATATTTTCTGGCTGCTCAGAAGATTTTTTATCTTTCTTCTAGTGAAAATAAATAAACTTAATTCATATAATTACAAAAATTATAATGTACATGATGAGTTGCTGCTTTATTATATATATTTTTTACCATGGTGAATTTTCCTTTAAATTAGTGAAGGTCATTAGAAAATCCAACCCATTCGATCTAGTAGTTAATCTGATTGTTTTCTTACTTATTACTCTTTATTATTTCCCCTAGAAAGACCTATTTTTGTTAGTTCTTTCATAAAAATCAAATTTTAATTTTTGAATATCTTAATTGGGACACATAATTTAAGATTAATATGAAATTAGATCTTTTTTTATATTTTAATTTATGCACTTGGGAACGATATAGAAATGTCAAATTACATGCCAAATGTGAAAGAATAATAAGAATTGAAAAGGAAAAAAATCCAATTTAAAGATTTACCTCCAACAGACAATCTTTTGAATTTGAAATAACCAAATTTGAATTTTAAATCCAGTGAATGCAATGTGACACAAATAGCATTCTACATTTACTAGATAATTTTTTGACAAATGAATCTATCGATTGGTGTAAAAGCAACCTATAATCCAGACTTAACTCATTGTTTGAAAAACAAAATCTTTCCATTATTATAGAATAGTCAAAGTAAATATATGTGTAAACTGTTATATTATATGCTAGTATTGACCTACAAAGATTCAAATAAAGTTGTATATAAATATAATATAAAATAAATAGATTGTCGTGATATACATAAAAAAGTTACATGTAACAAATGATTTTCCTTTTTAAAACATAAATTTCATGATTTAGTTCAATCTACATTCTGTAATGACTTGATTTGAACATGGATCTGTGTTAAATTTATATGTATACAAGAGGAGAAAATAGGACAATGATTTATAATAATAAAATCAGAAAAAGGGGAAAAAATCAAGGTAGTACTGGTTATACGAGTTGCTTTTTTCCCTTCGTATTAATAGAAGTTTATGTACTTGACATATTGATTCTTCGAGGTTCACTAACAAACATGCTCTGATCTTTATGTATTAAACTAGCTTTTCTTTAGTTATGTCATTTACTATTACTTTATTATCAAAGATTCCCTTTCAACTTGGATTGTCGAAAGCAGATTTGAGAAATCATACCAGCAATAGCCTTTTTTGACTTAATCCTAGGTATCTCTTCAACAAGAAAAATCTCGAGATTCAAGCTGTCGGGTAGAATATAGTATCTTATATTATTCCCTCTAACACTTAGGTGATCAAGTGTTACTTGGTTTTTCGCTTTCAAGGTAAGCTTTATTATCTTCAAGTGCGTGTTTGTGCTAATATCAACAACTGTTCAAAATAAAAACAAAACTTGCATGCATCAAGCTTTTTGTTTCGATGGATGAGTTGATTAATCAGTAAACTATTCAGAATAAGTAATAACATTGTCGTCTAGTTAAGGTTGATAATAGATAATGTTTACAAATATGAATAATAGCACAACTAGTTGTTAATTTTCAACTAGTTAAGTGTAACGACCCGGGTTTTTTTTCAATCCTGGTTATCGACACCAAACACGATGTCGACTAACCAAGCATCGGAAATACCGGATAGTCCATGAAAGAAATTAGAAAGTGAGAATGGATAAGATAGAAACTTAGAGTAGAAGAAGAAGAAGAACATACATCATCATCAGAGTAACATGAAACTCACAACGGAACGAACAATATATAATAGATACATAACTTTGAAATAAAACTAGTATATGTATACAGTAACATTATGTAATAACCCGCATTTTTCAGCGATATAATAATTAATTTATTTAATTATTTAGATAGTGATTTAGAATTTCAAATGGTTGTTGAATTAAATAAGAGTGAATATTTAATTAAAATGATAATTAAATAATATATTAAATTCTGAAATAATCCGATTGGGCCGAAATGGCGATATGGTGTGAATTGGGAAATTTAAAATATATAATTCAGTTCAGAATTGAATTAGAATAACGAATATATTATATAACGATAGTTTGAACGTATAATTATATTATAATTAAAATCGAGCTTGAAATGGCACGGCAGTTCGCTATTTGGCGATTTGAACTTCAACTGAATGTACATGATTCGTTTTAAGCCGGATTTCTGTGAAACAAGAAACGTTAGGAGCTGGTGAAGTATATTTTTCTAGCGGAAGACAAAAATCGGGATTTCATCATGTAGATTTTGATTTATGTCCAAATCAAATTGTAGAAAAGTCGCTGTAGAATTCCTTTATAATTTAATTATATTTTAAAAAGGAATTTCATTTTAAATCGAATATCGATTTAATCGGGATTTGAAATATCAAGTTAGAAATTCATGGAGGAATATTCTAGAGCTGTATGATATTCTGCTATGGATATATATGATAATATTTATTTTTAAATATTAAATTTAATTGTTTTTAAATATATTTATATATTTGAAAGGGTTATTTAGAGCTTTAAAAATAGCCACTTTTGCAAACGAAGTCGGAATTCGACGAAACTAATTTTGTTAGATCTGAAATATTTAATTATTGCTAGATTTCAAGTTCCGTGATTTTTAGAGTCACCGTGTGGCCGTACGGATTTTTAGAGTGAAAAACAGTTAGTATTTCGACGGTTAAAAATACGCTATGTGAGCCAACGGAGTCGGAATTCGACGAAACCAGTTTCGTTGGGACCGTAATGTCAAACTCTAGCAGTATGTCCAGTTTGGTGATTTTTGGGTATCATAAGTGATCACAGGAATTTTTAAAGACTAATATGACAATATAAAGTAAATAGAAATAAAATATCTTGTCAAAAAATCCTAACATAAATATCTAAAATTTCCCTCCTATAAATAACCAAACTCTTCCATTCCTTATAACCTAATCCTCATTCGTAGTAAACACTTTGTAGCCGCCACTTTTCTTCATCCCTTTCAGCTAAAACGTGAGGAACTTCTCCAAACAAAAATCAAAATAAAATATAATCAATCCCTATAAAATACCCTACAGATATATTTGGATTCCACTGAGGATGCTCTTCAACCCCATATAAGAATTGTAGAGTTCGACGTTCATCTTGGGGTACTGAGTCTCAACGGCGAAAGCTAGGGTTGATCCTAGGAGGAGATAGGAGCTTCGAGGCTTGGATGGAGTGTTGTTTTTGGATTGAGAGGTTGAAATCGATGCTGTATGCGAAGTATTGGGATTTTTGGCGTGAAAAAGTTTCGATCAAAAATCTGTTTTTTTTCGTGAGTTCCAGGCTTCGACGGAGATGGTTTTGTGATGTCATGTTGAGAGATTCACGTATGGAGATGATGAGGATGGGAAGAGAGAAACAGTGGTTGTCTCAATGGTGATTTCATGGCAGAAATGAAGAAGGAAACGGGGAGCCAGAATTCGGCAATGTCAGTAAAAGGAAGGAGGAACGGGATTTTCTGCTTTCGGGAAGATGGTGATGTCTGGAGTAATTTTGTATCACTGAGAAGAGGAAGCGTTTGAGGTAACTGAAAATCTGAGGAGGGAGATTAATTAAATCATTAAGGTGATGTTTTATTTGGATTCAATGAAGTTGTGAGGTTGAAAGAAGGGTTTGGAAATGGCTATTGAAATGGAGCGGAGCAGCTAAAATACTGGAGCATGTGTTTTTCCAATCGGGGAAGGAAAACAAAATGGTGCAAATCAGAAAGGTTGTGGCACGTATAGGCTTAATGGGCTGGGAGGCCCAAGTGGTAATAAACAAGCTTACGTTTAGTTTTATTTAAATTAAAGTGTATTAACTTGTATATATCATAACTTGGTCGTACGTGAACGAAATTCAGCGCAAGATCCGTTGGGATCGTATGAACGAACACTACCCAATGGAACTGACTGGGAGTGGATTGGAGCTCGTTTGAATTTATGGCGAAATAAATTGTTTGATTCAAATCAAACAACAGTTTATCGTTCTTTAACGATGAACTGCCAATGTGAGTAAAACTCACCAACTCTGAACAGTTATATTTTTATAATGTATTTTAGAACTGTTAAATCATCTGTTGATTTCTGTGTGTTAACTGTTTGGTTGAATTGCTTATGTGTTGGTTGAAATTATAGATAACGATATTTATATAAATCGTTAATCAAATATTGATTCTGTTTATTAGAATATTTCATATCGAAATGAAATCGATGTTATTATGTTGATTTAACATCTCTGATGCAGGGAAAAAGGTTGGAGGGACCCAACTGGGTTTCTCAATATTTAAATACCGTTTTATTTCATATATTGTGATATATGATGTGATATATAATCTGCTGATGATTATGTGTGTTTAAATGATATCGATCATTGTGATTTGTATTTTAAATACCGTAAGAAATACTAGGATGTAAAAAGGAAATTTTCAAAGTATATATTTGAAAAGAAAGAATTATAAAATCAAAGGATTTTATAAAAGGAAGAAATAATTATAAAATCAAAGAATTTTAAAAAAGGAATATTTATCATTTGATAAATAAATAAAAGGGATATTTATTTAGAAAATGAATCGAATTATAAATGGAATATTTATTTGAGAAATAAATAGAATTGAAAAGGGAATAGTTATTTGTTAAGTAAACAAATAGAAAAGGAATAAATCAAGTTAAAAGGAGTTAATCAAATACATATTATTCGAGAGGAGTTAATCAAATTTTGTTATTCGACAGGAATTAATCGAATTTAGTTATTCGAAGAAGAGAGTTAATCGAATATAATTTATTCAAAGGAGTTGATTGAATATTGGTTATTTAAAGAAAGAGTAATCGAATATTAGTTATTCGAATAGAGTTAATCAAAATATGCTAATCAAAATGAGTTAGAGGAGTTAATCAGTTAGAATTAATCAGTTAGAGTTAGAATAAATCGATTAGAGTTAGATTTGACCAGTTAGAGTTAATCAGTTAGAGTTGACCAGTTAGAGTTAATCAATTAGGGTTGACCAGTTAAAGTTGATCAGTTACAGTTAACCTGTTAGAGTTAGAGTTAACCAACAGAGTAATTAAATAGAGTTAATCGAATTAGAATAAATCTATTAGAGTTAGTTGAATTAGGAGTTATCGAATATTAGTATTTGAGTCGAGTTAAAAGGAGTTATCGAATTTAGTTATTCGAAAAGGAGTAATCGAATATAGTATTCGAAAAGAGAGATTATCGAATATCGTTTATTCGAAAGAAAGAGTAATCGAATATTAGTTATTCGAAGTGAGTTAATCGAATATTAGTTATTCGAAGAGAGTTAAATCGTCAAATTCGATTATATCGAATTCGGGAAAGCACTTATACTTTCCGGTGTTTAAATCAAGATTTGTTTATTTATAAATTAGGTGTTTATTTATTTATTCACATTAAAGAATAAAAGTTATAATTGAAGTTAGATATTTCTAAAGTAGGGATTATAACGTTATCGTTTTAACCAATGTTTTCAATAAAAAGGTGGATTCGTAAATAGAATCCGAGAGAGACGTAAGGAAGTTTGTTAAAGATTTAAAAGATAAACTTTGACTATTTCGAAGTTAAAACATTGTTCAGTTAAGGTCTGAGAGGTAATATACCCCAATTGATTGACTTCCTTCTTAACTAAGGAATGGTAAGGTTTGATAGTGAATGATGGTGAATTTAGTAAATGGTTTGAGTTGGCGTCGCGATGTTTTATTTAAACATCTGTTTCAACCAAATGAAGGAGCTTTGGAAATGTTTTCCAAGTAAGAACCAGAAATGTTTTCTAATATAGAAAACAAGAAATGGAAATGTTTTCCGTTGTTAATAACGTATATTTTCAAAACTTAGAAAATAAGAAATGTTGAATATATGGTAAAAGGAAATGACAAATGAAATAAATTAATGATAAATTAATTTAAAGGATAAAAGTTGATTGGTGATTGATCGATGTAATTTCCATTTGGAAATAAGATCGTTGTTTGCACACGTGTTTTTCTTTGATAGTTAACTCACCGACTATCGAGGTTTTTTGACCATTTTAACGTTGTTAATATGGAGAGACCGGTTGGATTATTATCCGAAGAACCACTCCGTATTGGCATAAGCGTTGCAATCAAGTATGCTGAATATATTGAAGACGGAGTAAAATGCAAGGGCTATTGTATAAATCTTAGATAACAGTGCCTAAGATGGATATACTAAATAATGCCTTTAGTTTGTCATATCCCAGGACGAACTGTATGGAAGAATGTCTGACAGAGTATATTTAATAGATCGCGTAAGTTGATCTCTTCAAACGTATTTACGTTTGGTGGCAGAGGAATTCGTTTCTCTTAGCTGTATACCCGTGGTATTTTTGGGGAAATCAATTTGTGATTTGGCGGGTTTGACGATGTGACATTCAAAGTGAATAAACGTGCGATCTGTCAAAGATAAGCATAGCTTCTAGCCTCATAACCAGGAAATGACAGAAATCGGGCAGGCAGCATGGCTATGTAGGTCGCACCTATTAGGGTGTATAATCACCTGATCTAGAGTTTCATTTACTTCTAAAAATCTATTGTCGATGTTGTCCCACTCGGGAAACAGTTGTTGATCCCAACTGTTGGTGATATACATTCGATACACTCAAGCGAAATGAGTGGTCGGTCATGTGTGGCCGGGTTGCAAGATGTTCTTATTGAACCCAGTGTATTCCTCTCTAGAGGTACACTAGCAGAAGGTGGTTTCATACCTTGTCATAGTTGGAAATCCATTACCCAATACGTGCTTGCGGTTTTGATTGTATACTATATATGTAGAACGTGAGATGAAAGCGTTTCTACTAGATGATTATTATATTGTGGTTGATAGACATTATTATAATATCAAAAGGTTTTTAATATAAAGATATTTTGGATTCTCATAAGGGAAAAACTCGTTCCGTTATAAGGCGTGGTCTTATGAGATATTGGTTAATGGCTCAAACTGTTATAAACTGTTTTACTCACACCAGTCCCATGACTGACCCAGAGTTTATTTTGTTTTGTTTTCCCTAAACTCTTGGGTGCCCAGTTTTGTACGGGCAGTCAAGTAGTTGGGATTTACAGATACTTGAAGAGCTGGAGCAGGAGGCTTCGGGATCATATAGCTATTGTTTATTTCCGCTGTGTTGTAAGTGTTGTACTTTATAATGATATGTATATTCAAGTAAAATCTTTTATTTCAAGGATATATTATCTATTATATGTTATTCGTTCCGCTGTGAGATTCGTGTTACTCTGATGTTGTGTTCTTCTTCTTCTTCTATTCTAAGTTTCTATCTTATCTATTCCCACCCTCAAATTTCTTTCATTAACATCCGGTATTTTCGATCTTTGGTTGTTCGATATGTGTTGTATATCGGATAACCAAGATTGCCTTTTTCCTGGTCGTTACACATTACCTGAGTACAACACTTACAACACAGCGGAAATGACTATAGCTATATAATCCTGAAGCCTCCTGCTCCAAGCTCTCAAGGTATATCTGTAAAATTCTGACTACTTGACTGCCCGTACAAAATTGAGCACCTAAGAGTTTAGGGAAAACAAAACAAAACAAACTCCGGGACAGTCATGGGACTGGTATGAGTAAACAATTCAAACAGTTTGGGAAAATAACGATATCTCATAAGACCACGTCGTATAATGGAACGGGTTTTTCCCTTATGAGAATCCAAATCAATTTGATTTAACTTTTAAATCATTTTGAAACAAACAAAAAAATTTATATCAAAACTCTTATCACTTAACTCCTTTCGAATAAACTATATTCGATTAACTCCTTTCGAATAAACTATATTCGATAACTCCTTTAACTCTATTCGAATATACTATATTCGATTAACTCCTTGAACTCTATTTGAATAAACACTATTTGATTAATTCCTTTTTCGATTAACTAGTATTCGACTAACTCTTATTCGAATAACTAACATTCGATTAATTACTTTTGAATAAACTATATTCGATAACTCCTTTCGAATAAACTATATTCAATAAATTCCTTTCGAATAAACTATATTCAAATAACTCTTATCCGACCAATTCTAATTCGACTAACTCTAATTCAATTAACACTATTCGAATAACTCCTTTTTCAATTAACTCCATTCGAATAACTCCTTTTTCAATTAACTCTATTCGAATAACTAATATTCAACTAACTCTTGTTCGATTAACTCTATTCAATTAACTCTAACTCGATTTACTCTAATCGATTAACTCTAATTTGATTTAACTCTAACTGATTAACTCTAACTCGATTTAACTCTAATTCAATTAACTTTAACTCGATTTAACTCTAATTCGATTTACTCTAATCTATTAGCTCCCTTCGAATAAACTATATTCAATAATCTCCTTTAACTCATTTTGATTAACACATTTTGATTAACTCTAATTGATTAACTCTACGTCCATATTCAATTTCAAATAACGATGTTGAAATCAATTCTTACTTCTCTATATAAGTCCTGACTTATATATTCTATTTATCCAATGACAAATATTTTATTTAATTTATAAATTAATCTTCTCAGTCTATCGGTTAGAACAGATTCTATTTAAAATCTTTGCTTTAAATCCATATCATGTTATACCCGTGTGCGAAGCACAGGTCTAAACCTTTCAAATGTAAAATTCTCTTTTTATACAATTCTATCCATTTTTCAAGTATTTTCCTTTTAAAATTTATTTATTTACCAAATAAAATTCCTTTTGATAATTCTATTTATTTACCAAATAAAATCCATTTTGATGATTCTATTTATTTTTAGATATTTCCTTTTCAATTCTATTTGTAAATGTTTTACAAATATTTCCTTTTCAATTCTATTTTTAAATGTCTTACAAATATTTCCTTTTCAATTCTATTTGTAAATGTTTAACAAATTTTTCCTTCTCAATATCATATTTATTTTCTAAATAAATATTTCTTTTTATAATTTTATTTACTCAACCAATAAAAATTTCCTTTCCATATATAAAATCCATTGACTTTATATAAATAATTTATTTCCAAAATACACTTTGAAAATCCCTTTTCAACATCCCAGTATTTCTTATAGTATTTAAAATACCAAATAACAATGATCGATATCATTCAACACACGTAATCAACATAGATTATATATCACATCATATATTACAATATATGAAAAGAAACGTATTATAAATACTGAGGAATCCAGTAGGATCCCTCAGACCTGTTCCCTGCATCACAGATGTTAAACAATATAACTAACATCAACTTCATTTCAATATGAAATATTCTGATAATCAGAATCATTATTTGATTAACGATATATATATATATATATATATATATATATATATTCATCGATAATTTCAACCAATCACTTAGCAGTTCAACCAAACAGTCATCACACAACACTCAACCAATAATTATGAGTCCTGAAAATATGTTATAAAAATATAAATGTTCAGAGTTGGTGAGTTTTACTCACATTGGACGATCATCGTTAATAACGATAACCATCGCTTGATTCAGACGGATAATTTATTTTGCTATAAATTGTAGCGTGCTCTGATTCACCCCCAGTCAGTTCCATTGTGGAGCCACCGTTCATACGATCCCAACGGATCTTTGTTTCGCTGAGTTTGGATAACGTATGTGAAAGTTACATATTTTTGAAGTTAACACTATTTTAAATAAAAACTAAAACAAAAAATCTATTTTCGAATTGGGCTTTACCCAATGCAAACGGCCTATTGAGATACCCGCACCCACCATCCTTGTCTTCCCCAAATCTAGTATCGCAACTCCAGTCATTTGCTCCATGCCATTTCTGTGACTCCAACCTTCCACCGATCCTTCCTCCTTCAACGAAAACCCCAACAACAATCACCATACACCTTCCCTCAACGATCTCTTCAATTCTGTACTACACATCATCAACTCGTCGCTCCTATAGGGTTCACGACTTCAACAGCTTCACACACAACCCACAGTAAACCATCGTCACTTTTGACTACCGAAATACACAAAACTCCTCACACAAGTGCGGTTTCACCTTCCGATCCCACAAACAACACACAAAACTCGAATTACCGCTCCTACCTCATTCGATCAGCAACCCTAGTTTTACTGTACCATATTCGAATACGGGAAAACTGAACCGCACTCTTCAAAACTTATATGGGAACGAAGGGAATAACATGAGGAGCTCAAATATATGAGTTAGGAGATTTATAGGATTTTCTTTGACTTTAGTTTGATTTTTATCCTCTGGTTTTGCTCACGAAGAAAACAACAGCGGATTTTATGTTGACCAGAAGGAGTGAAGTATTAGGGTTAGAGAGGAGGGTAGTGGTATATATAGGAAGATTTAAATATTTTTTTATTCCATTTTATATTGATTTTTAATCAGTCGTTGCTTGGACTTGTCTTCTAAAAATTCCTATGATCACACATGATATCCAAAAATCATGAAAATGGACATACCTCTTCAGTTCGACATTACGGACCCAACAAAACTGGTTTCGTCGAATTTTGACTCCGTTTGCTCACACAGCGTATTTTTAACCGTCGAAATACTGACTGTTTTTCACATTAAAAATCGGTACGGCCGCACACTGAGTCCAAAAATCACGAAACTTGAAATCTAACAATAATTTAATATTACGGATCCAACAAAATAAGTTTCGTCGAAAACGGAGTTCGTTCGCAAAACTGGCTATTTTTAAAGCTCTAAATAACCCATTTAAATATATAAATATATTTTAAAATAATTAAATTAAATAAAAATAATTTAATATTATCGTATATATTCACAATAGTATACCATACAGCTTCAGAATATTCCTATATGAATTTCTAACTCGATATTTCAAATTCCGATTAAATCGATATTCGATTTATAATGAAATTCCTTCTATATAACGTTATAAATTATATATGAATTCCATAATGACTTTTCTAAAATTTGATTTGGACATAACTAAAATCTACACGACGAAATCCGAATTTTTCTCTTCCATTAGAAAAATATACTTCACCAGCTCCGAACGTTTCTTGTTTCACAGAAATCCAATTTAAAACGGATTCTGTATATTCAGTTGAAGTTCAAATCGCCAATTAACGAACTGCAGCGCCATTTCAAGCTCGATTTTGATTATAATATAATTATACGTTCAAACTTCGTTTATATAATATATTCGTGAATATAATTCAACTCTAAACTGAATTATATATTCTAAATAATCCAATTTACACAATATTGTGAATTCCACTATTTTTGATTATTTCTGAATTAAATATACTATTCTATTATATATTTTAATTGAATAATCCATATAATTTAATTAAACTCCCATTTTATGCTCTAAATCACTATTTATATAATTAAAAAAATTAATTATAATATCGTAAAAATACGAGATATTATATTCTTCCCCCCTTAAAATAATTTCGTCCTCGAAATTTCTAAGGTAGGATACAAACACTATTAACTGGGTAAAAATTATTTGTTTATTTATTAACTTAAGTTTGAACTAAACCAATATAATTTCAACTAAAAATTTACTTTATTTCAATTAACGAAAATTTCCAAAAATTCTGAAAATATTCTAACACCCGAAATTTTTGAAAAATTTCGCCAATACCTCCTTTGTACGACTTAATCGGTACAACTACAACTCGCCTCTCCAGGCCTTCTTCAACCCAAAAAAAATCAAATAGCCAAGCGGCTTGCCAAACAGGCTCATAAATCTCATGCTTATACCAAATATAAACTTGTACCTTTTTGTCCGGCATATCAACTTTATCACTTTCACCTGTTATAAATCCAACATATATCAATGTCATCTCAACCAATTTCCAATTAGTTTTTATCCTCAAACCAAATCATAGGCATATACCCAAGTCAAACTTTATTTCAAATTCGAGTTCCAGTCTCGATTTCAAACTCTAACTCACCAACTCAATACCATTTTAGATTCCTATCTCACAATCCAAAATCTGATTCTACTTGATATATTATATTCCAATTCAATTTTCAACCAATTCATTCACAACACAACCATTCGCTTATATTCAAACCGAATCTCATTTAAATTTTCTATCACACAAATCCAAATTTCTCGATATCCTTCTAATCCAATTCAACTCCAATTTGCTTTTGCAAATTCCAATTCAATTTCCACCTAACTCGCTTTATTTTAATTCCAATTTACTTTCCCAAATTTCAATTCAATTTGGTTTTGAATCAAACAATCTCTCCTTGGGAATTTTAAATAACTTTGTTTATTTAAAATCAAATATCCTTCTTTGGAATTCAAAACAACTTGTATTTCTCAAAACAATTCAAAAATCTCTTTGGTAGTAATTCATCACTCACACACTCGAAAATGAACACTAATGATGTCGTGATTCATCATCAGGGTTATTTCCCAGCCATTGAAGTGAGTTCAATACTATAACAATTTCAAAACTTATTTCAACACCTTTATTTTGAAATACATTTCAAAGTATCATTTTCAATGCTTGTAACAAATTTAAAATCTCCCGGGATTTTAAAATCCTCGTATATTCAATTCAAATCCATTTACAAACACCTTTCCAAATTTCTAGGGTTTTAATTTCAATTCAGATTTAAATTCAGATTTAATCATCTGATTCCATTTACTACACTTATACGAATTCTGATTGGTTATTTACATAACCATTGAATTTATAGTCTTACTCAATTATAATAACAACCAATATATCCAATATATTATAATTCCAACATATATCTTCTCTATATCAAAATATACTTTGGGTAAACTTATTTTCATTTACCCTCTTTTCAAAACATATCATGTTGACCCATCGTATTCGAGTGTTTATAAACCCCTACCGATACAGTGGATCAAACAGATCGACCAGAACCCATAAACATCTCAATCAATAAATCTCCACAATATAAAACCTTATTTTTATCAAATAACAAATACGTTCACTCATATATATACACTGAATCTAGGGCATTATTAACCCCATCTCTACTTAGTCACGCCACAGAGCCAAGGTAATTACTTAACCTTTAGCTCTGATACCACTGTCACAACCCGGGTTTTTTTTTTATCCTGGTTATCGATACCAAACACGATATCGACAAATCAAGCATCAGAAATACCAGATAGTCCATGAAAGAAATTAGAGGGTGAGAATAGATAAGATAGAAACTTAGAATAGAAGAAGAAGAAGAAAATACATCATCATCAGAGTAACACGAAACTCACAGCGGAACGAGCAATATATAATAGATACATAACTTTGAAATAAAACTAGTATATGTATATAGTAATATTATCAGAGTACAACACTTACAACACAGCGGAAATAACTATATCTATATAATCCTAAAGCCTCCTGCTCCAAGCTCTCCAAGTATATCTGTAAAATTCTGACTACTTGACTGCCCGTACAAGATTGGGCACCTAAGAGTTTAGGGAAAACAAAACAAAACAAACCCCGGGTCAGTCATGGGACTAGTATGAGTAAACAATTCAAACAGTTTGGGAAAATAACGATATCTCATAAGACCACGCCGTATAATGGAATGGGTTTTTCCCTTATGAGAATCCAAATCAATTTGATTTAACTTTTAAATCATTTTGAAAGAAACAATAAACTTTATATCAAAACTCTTATCACTTAACTCCTTTCGAATAAACTATATTCGATTAACTCCTTTCGAATAAACTATATTCGATAACTCCTTTAACTCTATTCGAATAAACTATATTCGATTATCTCCTTTAACTCTATCCGAATAAACTCTATTCGATTAATTCCTTTTTCGATTAACTAATATTCGACTAACTCTTATTTGAATAACTAATATTTGATTAATTTCTTTCGAATAAACTATATTCGATAACTCCTTTCGAATAAACTATATTCGATAAATTCCTTTCGAATAACTCTTATCCGACTAACTCCAATTCAATTAACTCTATTCGAATAACTCCTTTTTCAATTAACTCTATTCGAATAACTCCTTTTTCAATTAACTCTATTCGAGTAACAAATATTCGACTAACTCTTGTTCGATTAACTCTATTCAATTAACTCTAACTCGATTAACTCTAATCGATTAACTCTAATTCGATTTAACTCTAATTGATTAACTCTAACTCGTTCTAACTCTAATTCGATTAACTCTTACTCGATTTAACTCTAATTCGATTTAATCTAATCTATTAGCTCCCTTCGAATAAATAATATTCGATAATCACCTTTAACTCATTTTGATTAACACATTTTGATTAACTCTAATTGAATAACTCTACATCCATATTCAATTTCAAATATCGATGTTGAAATCGATTCTTACTTCTCTATATAAGTCTTGACTTATATATGCTATTTATCCAATGATAAGTATTTCATTTAATTTATAAAATATTATTTATTAATTAATCTTCTCAGTCTATCGGTTAGAACAAATTCTATTTAAAATCTTTGTTTTAAATCCATATCATGTTATACCCGTGTGCGAAGCACGGGTCTAAACCTTTCAAATGTAAAATTCTCTTTTTATACAATTCTATCCATTTTTCAAGTATTTTCCTTTTAAAATCTATTTATTTACCAAATAAAATCCCTTTTGATAATTCTATTTATTTACCAAATAAAATCCATTTTTATGATTCTATTTATTTTTAGATATTTCCTTTTCAATTCTATTTGTAAATGATTTACAAATATTTCCTTTTTAATTCTATTTGTAAATGTTTTACAAATATTTCCTTTTCAATATCATATTTATTTTCTAAATAAATATTTCTTTTTATAATTTTATTTATTCAACCAATAAATATTTCCTTTCCATATATAAAATCCATTGATTTTATATAAATAATCTATTTCCAAAATACACTTTGAAAATCCCTTTTCTATATCCCAGTATTTCTTACGGTATTTAAAATACCAAATAACAATGATCGATATGATTCAACACACGTTATCAACACAGACTACATCCCAGTATTTCTTACGGTATTTAAAATACCAAATAACAATGATCGATATTATTCAACACACGTAATCAACACAGATTATATATCACATCATATACTACAATATATGAAAAGAACAGTATTATAAATATTGAGGAATCCAGTTGGATCACTCCGACCTGTTTCCCTGCATCAATGATGTTAATCAATATAATTAACATCAACTTCATTTCAATATGAAATATTCTGATAAACAGAATCAATATTTGATTAACGATATATATATATATTGTTATCTATAATTTCAACCAATCACTTAGCAGTTCGACCAAACAGTCAACACACAGCACTCAACCAATAATTATTAGTTCTGAAAATATGTTATAAAAATATAACTGTTCCGAGTTGGTGAGTTTTACTCACATTGGACGATCATCGTTAATAACGATAACCATTGCTTGATTCAGATAAAAATTTTATTTTGTTATAAATTGTAACGAGCTCCGATTCACTCCCAGTCAGTTCCATTGTGGAGCCACCGTCCATACAATCCCAACGGATCTTGTTTCGTTGAGTTTGGACAACGTATGTGAAAGTTACATATTTTTGAAGTTAACACTATTTTAAATAAAAACAAAAACAAAACAAAATCTATTTTCGAATTGGGCTTTACCCAATACATACGGCCCATTGAGATACCCGCACCCACCATCCTTGTCTTCCCCAAATCTAGTATCGCAACTCCAGTCATTTGCTCCACGCCATTTCCGCGACTCCAACCTCTTACCGATCCTTCCTCCTTCAACAAAAATCCCAATAACAATCGCCATACACGTTCCCTCAATGATCTCTTCAATTCTATACTACACATCATCAACTCGCCGGTCCTATAGGGTTCACGACTTCAACAGCTTCACTCGCAACCCACAGTAAACCATCGTCACTTTTGATCATCGAAATACACAAAACTCCTCACACAAGTGCGGTTTCACTTCCCGATCCCACAAACAGCACACAAAGCTTGAATTACCGCTCCTACCACATTCGACCATCAACCCTAGTTTTACTGCACCATATTCGAATACGGGAAAACTGAACCGCACTCTTCAAAACTTATATGGGAACGAAGGGAATAACATGAGGAGCTCAAATATATGAGTTAGGAGATTTATAGGATTTTCTTTGACTTTAGTTTGATTTTTATCCTCTGGTTTTGGTCACGAAGAAAACAACAGCGGATTTTATGTTGACCAGAAGGAGTGAAGTACTAGGGTTAGAGAGGAGGGTAGTGGTATATATAGGAAGATTTAAATATTTTTTTATTCCATTTTATATTGATTTTTAATCAGTCGTTGCTTGTACTTGTCTTCTAAAAATTCCTATGATCACACATGATATCCAAAAATCATGAAAATGGACATACCTCTTCAGTTCGACATTACGGACCCAACAAAACTGGTTTCGTCGAATTTTGACTCCGTTTGCTCACACAGCGTATTTTTAACCGTCGAAATACTGACTGTTTTTCACATTAAAAATCGGTACGGCCGCACACTGAGTCCAAAAATCACGAAACTTGAAATCTAACAATAATTTAATGTTACGGATCCAACAAAATTAGTTTCGTCGAAAACGGAGTTCGTTCGCAAAACTGGCTATTTTTAAAGCTCTAAATAACCCATTTAAATATATAAATATATTTAAAAACAATTAAATTAAATAAAAATAATTTAATATTATCGTATATATTCACAATAGTATACCATACAGCTTCAGAATATTCCTATATGAATTTCTAACTCGATATTTCAAATTCTGATTAAATCGATATTCGATTTATAATGAAATTCCTTCTATATAACGTTATAAATTATATATGAATTCCATAATGACTTTTCTAAAATTTGATTTGGACATAACTAAAATCTACACGACGAAATCCGAATTTTTCTCTTCCATTAGAAAAATATACTTCACCAGCTCCGAACGTTTCTTGTTTCACAGAAATCCAATTTAAAACGGATTCTGTATATTCAGTTGAAGTTCAAATCGCCAATTAACGAACTGCAGCGCCATTTCAAGCTCGATTTTGATTATAATATAATTATACGTTCAAACTTCGTTTATATAATATATTCGTGAATATAATTCAACTCTAAACTGAATTATATATTCTAAATAATCCAATTTACACAATATTGTGAATTCCACTATTTTTGATTATTTCTGAATTAAATATACTATTCTATTATATATTTTAATTGAATAATCCATATAATTTAATTAAACTCCCATTTTATGCTCTAAATCACTATTTATATAATTAAAAAAATTAATTATAATATCGTAAAAATACGAGATATTATATTCTTCCCCCCTTAAAATAATTTCGTCCTCGAAATTTCTAAGGTAGGATACAAACCCTATTAACTGGGTAAAAATTATTTGTTTATTTATTAACTTAAGTTTGAACTAAACCAATATAATTTCAACTAAAAATTTACTTTATTTCAATTAACGAAAATTTCCAAAAATTCTGAAAATATTCTAACACCCGAAATTTTTGAAAAATTTCGCCAATACCTCCTTTGTACGGCTTAATCGGTACAACTACAACTCGCCTCTCCAGGCCTTCTTCAACCCAAAAAAAATCAAATAGCCAAGCGGCTTGCCAAACAGGCTCATAAATCTCATGCTTATACCAAATATAAACTTGTACCTTTTTGTCCGGCATATCAACTTTATCACTTTCACCTGTTATCAATCCAACATATATCAATGTCATCTCAACCAATTTCCAATTAGTTTTTATCCTCAAACCAAATCATAGGTATATACCCAAGTCAAACTTTATTTCAAATTCGAGTTCCAGTCTCGATTTCAAACTCTAACTCACCAACTCAATACCATTTTAGATTCCTATCTCACAATCCAAAATCTGATTCTACTTGATATATTATATTCCAATTCAATTTTCAACCAATTCATTCACAACACAACCATTCGCTTATATTCAAACCGAATCTCATTTAAATTTTCTATCACACAAATCCAAATTTCTCGATATCCTTCTAATCCAATTCAACTCCAATTTGCTTTTGCAAATTCCAATTCAATTTCCACCTAACTCGCTTTATTTTAATTCCAATTTACTTTGCCAAATTTCAATTCAATTTCGTTTTGAATCAAACAATCTTTCCTTGGGAATTTTAAATAACTTTGTTTATTTAAAATCAAATATCCTTCTTCGGAATTCAAAACAACTTGTATTTCTCAAAACAATTCAAAAATCTCTTTGGTAGTAATTCATCACTCACACACTCGAAAATGAACACTAAAGATGTCGTGATTCATCATCAGGGTTATTTCCCAGCCATTGAAGTGAGTTCAATACTATAACAATTTCAAAACTTATTTAAACACCTTTATTTTGAAATACATTTCAAAGTATCATTTTCAATGCTTGTAACAAATTTAAAATCTCCCGGGATTTTAAAATCCTCGTATATTCAATTCAAATCCATTTACAAACACCTTTCCAAATTTCTAGGGTTTTAATTTCAATTCAGATTTAAATTCAGATTTAATCATCTGATTCCATTTACTACACTTATACGAATTCTGATTGGTTATTTACATAACCATTGAATTTATAGTCTTACTCAATTATAATAACAACCAATATATCCAATATATTATAATTCCAACATATATCTTCTCTATATCAAAATATACTTTGGGTAAACTTATTTTCATTTACCCTCTTTTCAAAACATATCATGTTGACCCATCGTATTCGAGTGTTTATAAACCCCTACCGATACAGTGGATCAAACAGATCGACCAAAACCCATAAACATCTCAATCAATAAATCTCCACAACATAAAACCTTATTTTTATCAAATAACAAATACGTTCACTCATATATATACACTGAATCTAGGGCATTATTAACCCCATCTCTACTTAGTCACGCCACAGAGCCAAGGTAATTACTTAACCTTTAGCTCTGATACCACTGTCACAACCCGGCTTTTTTTTTATCCTGGTTATCGATACCAAACACGATACCGACAAATCAAGCATCAGAAATACCAGATAGTCCATGAAAGAAATTGGAGGGTGAGAATAGATAAGATAGAAACTTAGAATAGAAGAAGAAGAAGAAAATACATCATCATCAGAGTAACATGAAACTCACAGCGGAACGAGCAATATATAATAGATACATAACTTTGAAATAAAACTAGTATATGTATACAGTAATATTATCAGAGTACAACACTTACAACACAGCGAAAATAACTATATCTATATAATCCTAAAGCCTCCTGCTCCAAGCTCTCCAAGTATATCTGTAAAATTCTGACTACTTGACTGCCCGTACAAGATTGGGCACCTAAGAGTTTAGGGAAAACAAAACAAAACAAACCCCGGGTCAGTCATGGGACTAGTATGAGTAAACAATTCAAACAGTTTGGGAAAATAACGATATCTCATAAGACCACGCCGTATAATGGAATGGGTTTTTCCCTTATGAGAATCCAAATCAATTTGATTTAACTTTTAAATCATTTTGAAAGAAACAATAAACTTTATATCAAAACTCTTATCACTTAACTCCTTTTGAATAAACTATATTCGATTAACTCCTTTCGAATAAACTATATTCGATAACTCCTTTAACTTTATTCGAATAAACTATATTCGATTAACTCCTTTAACTCTATCCGAATAAACTCTATTCGATTAATTCCTTTTTCGATTAACTAATATTCGACTAACTCTTATTTGAATAACTAATATTTGATTAATTTCTTTCGAATAAACTATATTCGATAACTCCTTTCGAATAAACTATATTCGATAAATTCCTTTCGAATAACTCTTATCCGACTAACTCCAATTCAATTAACTCTATTCGAATAACTCCTTTTTCAATTAACTCTATTCGAATAACTCCTTTTTCAATTAACTCTATTCGAGTAGCAAATATTCGACTAACTCTTGTTCGATTAACTCTATTCAATTAACTCTAACTCGATTAACTCTAATCGATTAACTCTAATTCGATTTAACTCTAATTGATTAACTCTAACTCGTTCTAACTCTAATTCGATTAACTCTTACTCGATTTAACTCTAATTCGATTTAATCTAATCTATTAGCTCCCTTCGAATAAATAATATTCGATAATCTCCTTTAACTCATTTTGATTAACACATTTTGATTAACTCAAATTGAATAACTCTATGTCCATATTCAGTTTCAAATATCGATGTTGAAATCGATTCTTACTTCTCTATATAAGTCTTGACTTATATATGTTATTTATCCAATGATAAGTATTTCATTTAATTTATAAAATATTATATATTAATTAATCTTCTCAGTCTATCGGTTAGAACAAATTCTATTTAAAATCTTTGTTTTAAATCCATATCATGTTATACCCGTGTGCGAAGCACGGGTCTAAACCTTTCAAATGTAAAATTCTCTTTTTATACAATTCTATCCATTTTTCAAGTATTTTCCTTTTAAAATCTATTTATTTACCAAATAAAATCCCTTTTAATAATTCTATTTATTTACCAAATAAAATCCATTTTTATGATTCTATTTATTTTTAGATATTTCCTTTTCAATTCTATTTGTAAATGATTTACAAATATTTCCTTTTTAATTCTATTTGTAAATGTTTTACAAATATTTCCTTTTCAATATCATATTTATTTTCTAAATAAATATTTCTTTTTATAATTTTATTTATTCAACCAATAAATATTTCCTTTCCATATATAAAATCCATTGATTTTATATAAATAATTTATTTCCAAAATACACTTTGAAAATCCCTTTTCTATATCCCAGTATTTCTTACGGTATTTAAAATACCAAATAAAAATGATCGATATGATTCAACACACGTTACCAACACAGACTACATCCCAGTATTTCTTGCGGTATTTAAAATACCAAATAACAATGATCGATATCATTCAACACACGTAATCAACACAGATTATATATCACATCATATACTACAATATATGAAAAGAACAGTATTATAAATATTGAGGAATCCAGTTGGATCACTCCGACCTGTTTCCCTGCATCAATGATGTTAATCAATATAATTAACATCAACTTCATTTCAATATGAAATATTCTGATAAACAGAATCAATATTTGATTAACGATATATATATATATTGTTATCTTTAATTTCAACCAATCACTTAGCAGTTCGACCAAACAGTCAACACACAGCACTCAACCAATAATTATTAGTTCTGAAAATATGTTATAAAAATATAACTGTTCCGAGTTGGTGAGTTTTACTCACATTGGACGATCATCGTTAATAACGATAACCATTGCTTGATTCAGATAAAATTTTTGTTTTGTTATAAATTGTAACGAGCTCTGATTCACTCCCAGTCAGTTCCATTGTGGAGCCACCGTCCATACAATCCCAACGGATCTTGTTTCGTTGAGTTTGGACAACGTATGTGAAAGTTACATATTTTTGAAGTTAACACTATTTTAAATAAAAACAAAAACAAAAAAAATCTATTTTCGAATTGGGCTTTACCCAATACATACGGCCCATTGAGATACCCGCACCCACCATCCTTGTCTTCCCCAAATCTAGTATCGCAACTCCAGTCATTTGCTCCACGCCATTTCCGCGACTCCAACCTCCTACCGATCCTTCCTCCTTCAACAAAAATCCCAATAACAATCGCCATACACCTTCCCTCAATGATCTCTTCAATTCTATACTACACATCATCAACTCGCCGGTCCTATAGGGTTCACGACTTCAACAGCTTCACTCGCAACCCACAGTAAACCATCGTCACTTTTGATCATCGAAATACACAAAACTCCTCACACAAGTGCGGTTTCACCTCCCGATCCCACAAACAGCACACAAAGCTTGAATTACCGCTCCTACCACATTCGACCATCAACCCTAGTTTTACTGTACCATATTCGAATACGGGAAAACTGAACCGCACTCTTCAAAACTTATATGGGAACGAAGGGAATAACATGAGGAGCTCAAATATATGAGTTAGGAGATTTATAGGATTTTCTTTGACTTTAGTTTGATTTTTATCCTCTGGTTTTGCTCACGAAGAAAACAACGGTGGATTTTATGTTGACCAGAAGGAGTGAAGTATTAGGGTTAGAGAGGAGGGTAGTGGTATATATAGGAAGATTTAAATATTTTTTTATTCCATTTTATATTGATTTTTAATCAGTCGTTGCTTGTACTTGTCTTCTAAAAATTCCTATGATCACACATGATATCTAAAAATCATGAAAATGGGCATACCCCTTCAGTTCGACATTACGGACCCAACGAAAATGGTCTCGTCGAATTCCGACTCCGTTTGCTCACACAGCGTATTTTTAACCATTGAAATACTAACTGTTTTTCACATTAAAAATCGGTACGGCCACACAATGACTCCAAAAATCACGAAACTTGAAATCTAACAATAATTTAATGTTATGGATCCAACAAAATTAGTTTCGTCGAAAACGGAGCTCTTTTGCAAAACTGGCTATTTTTAAAGCTCTAAATAACCCATTCAAATATATAAATATATTTAAAAACAATTAAATTAAATAAAAATAATTTAATATTATCGTATATATTCACAATAAAATACCATACAGCTTCAGAATATTCCTATATGAATTTCTAACTCGATAATTCAAATCCCGATTAAATCGATATTCGATTTATAATGAAATTCCTTTTATATAACGTTATAAATTATATATGAACTCCATAGCGACTTTTCTAAAATTTGATTTGGACATTACTCAAAATCTACATGACGAAATCCCAATTTTTCTCTTCCATTAGAAAAATATACTTCACCAGCTCCGAACGTTTCTTGTTTCACAGAAATCCGATTTAAAACGGATTCTGTATATTCAGTTGAAGTTCAAATCGCCAATTAACGAACTGTCGTGCCATTTCAAGCTCGATTTTAATTATAATATAATTATACGTTCAAACTTCGTTTATATAATATATTCGTGAATATAATACAACTCTAAACTGAATTATATATTTTAAATAATCCAATTCACACAATATTGTGAATTCCACTATTTTTGATTATTTCTGAATTAAATATATTATTCTATTATTTATTTTAATTAAATAATCCATATAATTTAATTAAACACCCATTTTATTCTCTAAATCACTATTTATATAATTAAAAAAAATTAATTACAATACCGTAAAAATACGGGACATTACATTAAGATTGATAAAATAAAATGCTATTACGTTGAAGATGGTGAGTGTTAATATCTTTCATTGTACTATTTCTAAACATATTTTACAGATTTAGTTGAAGTGGATTGATAAAATGTTATTATGCTGAACTTAACAAAAACTAACTTATTGTGTTCCATCATGTGAAATAAATAACAACTATTTTACAGGTAAAACAGATTTAGTTGAAGTGGATCGATAGCAAAATAGTTTGTGATTGATAAAAATTAATCCAAATATAACGAAGTAAAGATCTAAAAGGACTATTTGGATTAATTAAGTTAGTTGAAGTTTAGCAGGTCAATGTGTGCAAGCAAGCACTATGTTATTAGCTGTTGTGGTTGATTTGGAAATGTATTTTAGGGAAGTTGGGGTAGTTTCGATGGATTGGTAAGTGTTAAGTGTTGTAGTTTTTCGATGGTCGGACGTGTAATAAACATGTAATAGTTGATACTTTAATGTGTACTCAAATTGACATTAATATGGAGTTAAAAACATATGTACTGAATTTGCTAACTCATGGATTAAAAATATTTTTTGTTAATTGATACTTTTTTTTTTTTTATCATGAATATGTGTTATATTTGCTAATTATTATATTTTTTTGTTCATACATTGCCCTTTAAATTGTTATGAAGATACATTTTGATTGCTAGTATTAAAATGTATGAGCTGTATATATGAGTTGTAAAAGGATATAGCAATACTACAACATGTTAATTTAATAATGTCATATAGCCGCTATCGAATAAATATGTTATTTTTGCTATACTATGTTACAAAGAATCTCACTTTCATTGAGATTTAGATGTATTATAGTGGTGAATATGAGCTATTGTTTTTAAGTAACATAGTGGCAAATTTGTGCTATAAAACCATGCTTTTTTATAGCGGTTTATTTTGCGTTATAATTATTCGACGGTTTTTTATAACATGTCGATATACAATATTTATCGAACCGCTATAGTATTGATTAATAGCAGCTATATGACATTATAAAAGACAATACATGTTGTAGTGGTCTGGTTTGAGTGATAGAAATCTCAAGCACTAAAGTAAGATAGGACAATAAGTATACAGAAACATACCTGACATGTTCGTGCATCCACAGAGTTAGCATATATAGAAATATATACTATTATATGGTCATCTTATAGAAAGTGAGATAGATGTATCAGTAATAAGGTGATGATAAACAAATAAGCATATCGTTCGTCCTCATATTTACTCACTCGGTACGTTTGATATATGAATACGTTTGATTCCTTGGTACTCGAATCCATACCGCTCAAAAGGCTAGGAACGAAGTTGTACCACTTGTCTGACTTAAGGTAAAGACCCAACCTGGTCTAGGTGGATGCCACAAAATTTCCAACTTGGAACCATACTTAGAGATAGGGATCCACCTTGATCCAAATGGACATCATACTCACTACCTGCTCTTCCTAAGTACCCGTCAAAATCTCACGTATTAATAAACCTTTTGCATATGTTCCCCACAATAAACTATTCTAGAAACTACCTCCGTGACTCCTATCACGAGTTTCCTTGGTTAGGACTAATCATTGACAACCTTATTATTGTAAATACCTAATCATTTTCCCCTTTAACCTTTCTCGTAGCTGCCTCTGACATGTTGTAGTTGCTCTGCAACTAAGAGTAATGTTATTGGAGTCATTCTTCAAGAAGCATAATTACCATTGAACCAGGCTGTCTAAAGAGATGATACCTCATGGTCATCAAACCAAACTTCACCGATGAGCAGCAGGAGACCACATGATCTCCTACTACGGGGTCACACATCCCATAGTGGGGAGATGGATAGGACCGGTACTAATATCATCCACTTAACATCTTGGTCCCTTCCTGAAAGCCAAACAAATCTAATGCCTCTCCCTAAGAATTCACATACACCATTTAAGTCCACTCTCCCCGCTGATGCAATGTTGCACCCATATGCTGATTTGAAGTTTCTCCAGTCTCAATGATCCAGAATTACTTTTTCATATCGATCCAGATCTCTCCATTTTTAGGTACAAACACAGTGATCTGAAGTCTCTTCAAATGCACTTATCTGAAACTTAGCCACGAATTTCTAGGTAATTGTAGCAACAAATCTTCAAGTTTTATGTTGATTTCTTCTAATCACTTCTTAATTATAAGATTTGACTAGTTAAAGTAAGGATTTAAGCTGATTTGGGAGGAAAAAAAATCCACTAATGGAGGTGGAAATCTATTTTGGCAGTTGTGAAAATGATTAAGAGAAGGTTCTCCCATGGCCTTCAGCCTTTATATTCCTATGCCCAGATCCTGAAATGTGTTAGAGGCTCACTTCACCAATAAGCACAATTATTGATCTCAGAAATGTTGCTTAATATCTCATCGAAGATTTTGTTGGTCTCCTTCCAAAGCGAAACAACATACCTCGTTGTAAACCTCGTTTCGAATATATCATCCAAGATATGACAATATCGGACAATATATCAACCAAGATGAGATATTGAAATATCTATCGAGATTTTAAATTTTTCAGGCTAAAACTTAAACGCATGCCTAACTCAAAACAATAGTTAAAAAAACTCAAATCTAGCAACTACAATCTCCTGCTATTTTAATAGTAACTTCTTTTAATTGCTACCTAAAAAATCCTTTAAATGCAACACCCTCAAGTGAGACATCTAAGTACATCTCGAGTCACTTAAAGGATAATCATTTATGATATATAATGACTCTTTTTGCTAGTTAGCTTGTTAAAAGCCTGATTTTATTTCGATTTACCATGATGCTCCTTTTGCCTATATGTAAATAAAAGACTTGAAATGAATCATGTTTAATACTTAATATTTAATATTTTATATTTTATGTATATTGTGCATGTTATATGACTATACTGTATATTCATATACATTCTACAATGTTAAGAATTTTCGGTACGTCATCTTTTACATGCATGCTACTCAGAGGATATGTGATTTTTGTTCTACTTATGTAGGATTGTTTGATATTTTTTTTTTAAGGATCTTTCTTATATTTTATGTCTAACAATAAGTTATGTTCATGGCTTATACATTGTAAGCCAATAATCTACTTGTATTATGTTTTTTTTTTAGTTTAAGCATATTAGTGCTTATGGATATGAATGTTTTTTCATAGATTAATAACAATAGCGTAATTTTGTAATTCACTTTTAAATTATTATTTTTATAGTAGTATTCATAAAAGTTATTATATAAAAATATCAATTTTTAACATATCATAAACATCGAGATGGTTCCGATATGAGCTTTAAGACGCAAGATGTAAATCTCAGATAAAAGCCTGAATTTATCTCATCTAAGATCTCCTTTGATACCAGATCAAGTCTCTTAAATCCCCAAGATGAAAAGTGACCAATATCCAAGATTAAAAACTTTGTTAATGGCCCAAATCACCCATTAAGTTTCCAAACCTCCTAAAACTTAAAAACAATCATATCTCCCAAACGGTAAGCATGATTTCTTATTGTGACCGCTATATTAGAGGGTAATTATCATCTAAATCCAATAAAAGTGGTCATAGGTTCTAATTCGATCCAGCTAAAAGTTAAGGAAAAAAGCAATAGAGGTAAAATGACCATAGAAAAATTTAACGAAAATTCTAAAGGTGAAAATGACCTTGGTAGTCATTTTCTCAAAATTGCATAATTATACAACCTCATATGAAAGTAACATCGATACTTTACAATTCTACGATACGTAGAATATGAGTCGCTACGCCATTCCAGAAAAAAAAACTTTACATTCTTCAGCTCTATTTGAAAATAATTGATATTTGTAATGTACATATGATTTTCTAAGACAGTTAGTATTGGATGATGTAAAAAGTGTGTTGATGTAACTGTTGAAATGTTATTCTTTTGAAATTTGAACTATTTTGCCTTTACAGAATTTCTTTATGCAACATTCAGATTACCATTATCATAAGGAAGTGGGTACTTTTTTCTGGTAAAGCCAACTGGTTTTTATAGTTGCTCGTCCGCTTTTATTTCAACAAGTAATGAATACATTAAGGTTCAAGAGATAGGATAAGCGCCTATCTACTACAGATACACATATGACATAACATCACCACAACAACATTTGAAATGAGAATATAAAAACAAAATATGAAAATACAAAAAAACCCTACAAGCAATCATGGAGGAGCTTTAAGAACAATATCTTTAAGCTTGAACTCATGCCTACCACTCAAGTCATTCAAGTCCTCAACATCATAAGAACACGCCAAAGAGATTGTACTACCATGGGCCTTCACATGATGAAGAATATGGATCATAGGGGTCTCTAAAATTTCTATTTCATATGAAGGAATATCTTCAGTTTAAGTCATCGTTTGGAGGAGGTATGGGCGGAGCGACAAGAGCAAACGAGACAGGTGAAGAAGTAGGAGTAGTTGGAAAGATGGAGAAACAGGCACAAGAGTCTTGGCCTGCCAATCCCTTGGAATGGTTTTACTCAAAGGCGAAAGCAGTTCTGAAACATCCTGAGTGGAAGTGATCATAGTCACGGAATGTAGAAAAATATCATTCGAATGACCAAAGGAACTGCATCAAATCCATATGGGGACTTCCACAGGAAGGAGAGATAGCCAAACCAAAAACATGGCAAAAAGATAAACAGGAATGGTAGTCAGCAACACTTTTTTAGGGGTTATCTCTACGAACGAATGAACGTAAGCAAAAGTTTTTCTACACACATTAGCTCCATCAAAAAAAAAAACTCTCTAAAGATCCAATCAAAACTTTATACAAATTGGTAAAGAGATGGTATGTCGGTGAGTTTTGCCCAAACACGAATAGGTTCGACTTTCTCTTTCACTCTATCAATAGTTGGAATCCATTTCATAATAATAAAAACCTTATCAAATAAAACAAAAGGATTAAACTCAATTATTTTGGCTCTATTATATAGTGAGGAGAAATGGAAGTAAAACATGTGCTTATCAAAAATAATTTTAATGGTCCCTTTTAGCCTCCAAACATGAAAGAGATGCTTGGTTAGAATATGATACAAAAGGTTCTTATCTAAAAAGAAACCAATAAGTCAGTTTTCCATAACAAAGTCTCAATATCAATCACCTCATTCTAGGGATTAATGCTAAATCTAGTAACATAATTTTTGGTTACATATTGTTTGCATTACTAGGCTTCTCAATAAATAGTGAAGTGTAGCTCTGCTTCTTAGGTATTGTAACTGGTTAATAGGAATATTTTAACTTTGATGTGCATTACCACGAACAGGGGAATAAAGTTTAGTAGGAGTTGAGTGTTATCAGCAGCCTAAATCACTTGGCCGGTAGAGGTGCTAACTGCAGATGAACCGCCTGAGTATGAGAAGCAACCTATGCATCCCTAGACATGTCAGAACAAGATGCTACCGAGCCACCAGACTTAGGAAAAGTTGGTAAAAGCTATCTTGAATGATATCTGGTATATTAAAACTGTAAGGCGTTGATGACAAATCTATATGTTTTGGCTTCACTTTGCTGTGCAAGGAGGCCACCAGCGATGGAAATTGCTCGAAATCTAGTCGCAAACAGAGCTTTCCCAATCACATGGAAGAAAAATCAGCGTCTCTTAGTAAGTCGGACTTCATGCTTGTTTCAGATTAGCTAATCAAGATAAGAGAGGAGAGGCACTAACCATTAGAAAGGAAGAAGAAGTGAGAGCAGAACGGGGAAGAAAAGAGATGGAGAGTAGTGGCATAAATTATATTAAGTCACCATGAACCAAAATACTGCTAAAAAAATAGTATATACCAATGGAACTTTTCAACTGCTGGCAACGGCTTGTTTCCAATGGCTAGTACATTCTGGATCTCTTTTATAAACTAAATAACAAACGTTGGAAGCTAATGCTAGCCGTTGGAAAATCGCGAGCTATCGAGATGATACTTGCTTCTTCTTCCTCACTTTCTTTTTCCTCAAAATAATGAATATTATCCCTCCAACCACCTCTACTTCACCCTTTGCCAAGTTCAACCACCTCCGTGAGCCTCCACAACTCTGGCCAACTTCCCTCTCCACATCTTCAGCCTTGTAATCACCTCCAAATTAGGTAATTATCATGAACCCTAAGTACCTAAATTTTTTAGTTTAGGATTATTTTGTTAGTTTAACTGATTGTATTACCTCATCATTTGTGTAGTGTAGCTTATTAATGGTTAATTACTGTTATTATCCTATATAAGTATTGCAAGTTTATAGCTTGTATTATAATAAATTAATATGCATATGAGTCGAATAATTTAATTCTTTTGGGGCCTGTTTGGGTTATTTAGTGTGGCTGAACATAATTTAGTTTATGTATTTTATAAAACATCGAAAACAGTAATTAATTTTATATAACATACGGTTAGTTAATTAAATTTTTAAACATGTGCTTATATGTGATAAACTCTGTATACGTACGGTTAGGTTGGAATTAAGCCATTTGTAAGCCTTATTTGTATGGACTTGGATTTTATTAAGAAATTTTAATGGATATTAAATATTTAAAATGAATTATTTTAAGAAACAACGACTTGAAATTTATATAACTCAAGTTAAAACGAGTTTTAAAGTATAATTTATAATATAATTAAAAACGAGCTCGCAGCGGCGCGATAGTTTGTAATATTGCGTTCTGAACATTAAATGGATACACAAAATGAAGTATAACTCAGAATTCATTGAAACAAGAAACGTTAGGATTTATTTAACTATATCCTTCTGATGAAGGTGAAAAATCAAGATTTCGTCGTATAGATTGTAAATTATGTCTAGGTCTGTAAAACGGACGGACGGACCAGACAATTAAATGTTCGAACACGGACCGAACAACAAATCGGACGAACAATTGTCCGACTCGGTAAAGTACGGACAACAGCTTCTACGTTCAAACTCGGTCTACTAAAAAATTACATGAACCGTGTATATATGTTCAGATTAGCACGAGGAGTACAAATATTTTACGTATATATGTTCAGATTGGCATGAACATGAACTGTACATGAAAGCTACCAAAATCTAAACACATTGCATGTGTTCAGATTGGCATTTTAGGGTCAATGCATTACCACACTACCAAATTTCATGAAGTACAAGCATATTTTTTTAATAAAAAAAAGAAATAGTTTTTTTTGCTTCATGCTATGTAGCTTGCAGCTATATATATCAAATGGTCCAATGTGTAACTCCGATTAAGCATATCATTTGAATAAGAAAAAGATGATAAAAAAGTATAGTACTCAGAAAAAGATGTAAGAACACTGATTACCTGTAAGTTCCACTTCAGTTACATTCAGTCAAATTCAATGTACTTCGTATCCTCATCTTCATCTTGCACCTGATCTCAATAACAAAGGAAAAATTCACCTTAGCAGATTGTAAACAGCTACAGCAGCACAATAAATGAGAAAATTTTAATTGCTTAACTATAATCTTATATTCACTTGTTTCAACGCAAAATTGGATCGTAGCCAATCGCCACTACATATTAATGCTTCAACTGTCTCAACCTTTAGGCAACTACAAAACTAGTCAAGAACTCTACCACCGGAACTAAATGCAGACTCGGAAGCAACACTACTTATTGGAATAGAAAGTATATCGTGAGCCATGTTTGATAATATCTTATATTTTGAAGCATTAAACTTCCACCAGTCCAGGATATTGAATTTGTCGTCTAAGCCATTACATTTGTAACGAGTTTCCTTCAAATATACATCCAATTCTAATTCAGATGGTTCTATAACATCCAACTCTTCAGCCCATAATTCAAACTCAGATCTACTCTTTGTCATTGATTTGTCATTAGAACCATTGTTATCCCTTTTTATGCTAGAACAAACATTCAGTGGTGCATTCTGAACATATTCCGAGTACAATTCTTGTAAAGAAGAAAGAACATATTTCATGTTTTGATCCGATTCCCCAGCTGGATAAATTCTTGGAAAAACATAACTCAATTAACTTCATTTTGTATCTTGGGTCTAGGACAGCAGCAATTGACATCAACAGATTGCATTCACCCCAATATTTATCGAATTTAATCTTCATTTTATTCACCATTTCACTCATATAAAAACAATCTACGAATTCTACCATCTTTTCGTTCAGTTGTTGTTTAATCTTCCAAAGTTCAGGCAGAAACAAATTTGAAGTTGGATAAGAAGTACCAGAAAAAACATGGGAAGCTTCACTAAAAATTTCTAAAATTTTACATATTGTTTCGGCTTTCTGCCAATCCAATGTTGATGGAAGCCAAGTATAAGATGGATCTCTCTCTTGATACATAAAAAACACCCATTTAAATTGGATTGCACACTCAAGCATTTCATATGTTGAGTTCCAACGAGTATAAACATCAAGGACTAAGCGTTTAGAGATTGGGAGTTATAGTTGTTTAACTATGTTTGCAAACTTACTAAGTCACTGGGGAGACATTTTAAAAAATTTCACACTTTCTCGGATATTTTGCAACACACCCTTTATTTCACTCTATCCATCTTGCACCATTAGATTTAAAATATGTGCACAACATCTAACATGAAAGATCTTTCCTTTAAAATAAAGTCTACCCTTAAGTGAAAAGTTATCTTTCAACGTTCTAACAGCTAGATCATTACAAGATGCATTGTCAAGTGTAATCGAAGATATTTTATTCTCTACCCCCCAATCCAAAAGGCATGAAAAAATAGCATCAGCAATAGCAATGCTGGTATGTAGGGGTGCAAGACTGCTAAAGTTCATAATACGCTTTTGTAGTTTCCAATTCGAGTCCAAAAAATGACGTGTAAGACACATGTATCCAATGGTTTGATTTGATGTCCATAAGTTAGTTGTTAAACTAACTCTTCCCACACCCCTTAGCATCTCTTTCAATTTTTCTTCTCATTTTCATAAACTTTCATACATTCATTTTTTATGGTCATGCGTGACACTTTCTCAAATTCAGGGTTCAACATTTGAGAATATAAGATAAAAAATTCATGTTCAACCATTCTAAATGTATATTCATGCACAATAATCATTGTAGCCATTATTTCCCTAACTTTTGCCTTATCATACTTATGAAGAGCTAATTTTCCAATCAAATCACTGTCATTTGTTCCTTTTTCTTTCAAAATTTCTTTCCCTAATATCTGCTATTGTTTTTGTCTAGCAATGCGAATACGACATTTGCTTAATTTCCTTTTAAAGGTAGTTGTGCATCCATCTTTTGTAATTGTTATCTTTTGCTTACAATGTATACACATACCGTACTTTCGAGTTGTGCCATCTTTAGTCTTCTCTGTTTGTCTTTCAAACTCAAGCCAAATTTCAGATTTTCTTTTTCGCGTCTTTTCCTCACTCTCATTAGCGACATCCTTAGCTTTATCATTTGTTTGTTCTTCATGTCCATCTTTTACAACCTGATTGTCATTGTCGCTGATCGTTACTTCCTCGAACCGCTTGTCACCTACATCAACATCACCTAAAAATAATGCAAAAGATAAACATTAGAAACCAAATTAATTTTGTACCATTAAAAAATTAGGTTGATGTAGTTTAATTTTTCATTGTAAATGCAAAGATAAATGGGCACACAATGACATAATTAGCAGAATCCTCACTAAAAAACTGTTCTTATAGCTAATTAGTTGAAAATTTTACACTGAAATATTAGGCAGCTATTAACCAGATTTAAAACATTAGGCAACTTCTAAAAAAAAACCACAGAAAAATTAGCATACTGTTAACAAACATACAATGCACAACATAAGACAGTTTTAAAACTGCATAGTGACATAAAAAATTGATAAATCTTTAAAAAAAAAAAAACATGCAATGAAGTCCCAGTTAAGAAACAAGATTATCATACGTTCAAGTTCATAAAAGCTCAAAGTTGAAACTTCTTCGGTAAACAATGTTGTGCACTGAACAGATTCATAGATTTGAACCACTACCTGCAACTATTTTTCCGAATCCACAAAAAAACACTGGCAAAAACAATTGTTTTGGTAATCCACAAAAAACACAGGCAAAGCCAATTAACTGAATCCATTTTTTTACAAAAATCTGAACTATTAAACTGAACATACTGCACTTACAAAAAAAAATAGAGTGATGATAATTGGTAAATCATGACATAAATAGAATTTATCATCATCATGACACAAAGGTAACCCAACATTGTCAAAATAGAAGTTCAGATAGTAATTTATTCAGACTGGTTTATTTGCAAACTATTATAACCAATTGGATTTGGGAAGTATTATAACCAAATTGCATATCCAGATTGGTTATTCACAAACTGGTCAATAAAGTAATTTAATTTATCCAGAAAAGATAGACCAGTTTATTTGCAAACTATTATAATTGTATTGAGTGGGTCTGTTGTGCTCACGCAGCTCGTTTGATGAACGAATGCTTATGAAAGATGTTGGTCCTAAATTGCAGTTTATTATATCCAGTTCCCAAAGGTAGACCAGTTTATTCCCAAAGGTAGACCGGTTTATTTGCAATAAATTAATTTAATTTATCCAGAAAAGCATATCCATATTGGTTATTCTATCCAGAAAAGCATATCTAGAATGGTCAAAATAGAAGTCCAGATAGTAATTTATTCAGACCAGTTTATTTGCAATGAATTTGGGAAGGATCCTGAGAAGAAGTCTACCAGGTTTTTTCACTTAATCGTCATAGCTTATTTACGGGAGATCCATGGTTAAACTGTAAAAGTTTGATTGATAGAATGGTTTTTCAACAAATAATACTCCAAATTTCAAAGTAGCAACTATTCTCTTTGATCGCAATGGGAACCCTAACTTACATCTAAGCACCATACGTTCAAAGTAGGAAATGGAAGCGATTCCATTATACTTTGGAAGGGAACACAGATATACAGGCTTGGAAAGGAAATAAAAAATGCCATCTTAAATTGCATGCAACAGGGAAGAAAGAACCCCAAAAATGGCACATACAACTAACAAAACACTTGTTCTCAAATCATTTGTAAAGAATAGACTTTGTAAGTAAGGGATTAATCAAGAAACAAATGTTGTTTTTCCCTAGGTGAAATCGAAACTCATAATCATTTATTATTTGAATGTAACTAAAGAAAAGGAGTTTGGGCAATTCAAATCAAATGCTTGAACAATGAAGTGGTGAAAAATCTGAAAGATAAATTCGCTTACCTGAACTAATGGAATCATTATCAGTACTAGACTAATGCAAACTTATGGATTGAATGAAGAGCCTCAATGTTTATATTTGCATCTTCATTACCTTTTTTAGATTTTCAGTAAACTCCCTGAACAGTCATAAGTGTATTTATTGGGATGGTTTGTAAACTTGATGGTGCTAAAAAGACAATGCTTACAATTTATTCTTTTGTGCACAAAAGAGAATATAATAGAATGTAGCTTCCAGATAGATTCATGTACGAAGAATCTAATGAGCTCACGCTACTCATTTTACTATTATCGAACACTCATATTTAAAGCCTTTCTTCTAACTTTTGGATCCCTCTAGGAAAAATGATGGTTTGTATGCAGCTGAGAGTTATGTGCTCTGTGACGATCCCAAAATCCGAGGGGCGGAATTAAGGATAATCATTGGAATATAACACATAATCATCATAACAGAGTACATATAATAGCAGAACAATAAATAGAATAATTTTACATGGATATGACAGCGGAATCACCACATGTAATAACATCAGAATAGCATAGCGTAGGATATAACTTAGTAAATAAAGGGAAGTGATCAGTCATCATCGCCAGAGGCGGAATACATACATGCAGTGGGACATAATAAGGGTATCAGTCTATATCGCCGAAGGCGGTACATATACATACAATAAGAAGTACTGAAAGTAAAGCATTCTGCATCGCCAGTGGCGGAATCATAACATAAGTACAATAATGGAGGAAAATGTCAAAGTCGTCTCTGTGAAGTCAGCCTCGCCATGAGCCAAAATGCACTCTATGCAACAGTGCAGAGCCAAAAGCAACCTGTCACCTGTGTACTAGGCTGCCCGTGTGAAAATAAGGGCACCTGCGTTTGCAAAGTGAAACAAACAACGAGTCAGTCATGGGGACTGGTATGTGGAATCTATTTAACAGTTTAAACAACAGTAATCAGCAAATCATAGGACCACGCCACTTTCGCGGAACGGGTTTACTCCAGTGATTGCTAGTGCATTTAAAACAAAGTAAATTCTTTTAAAACAACGCAATGCTTTTTAAAAAGAATGAAGCCATTATAAGACTCAAGTCCCATCATACAATGCAACGCAAGCCGGAGGATAGAGTTTTCCCTTACAATGGCCAAATATGCTTAATACGTATAAAGCAAAATCATTTGATATTATTACTAGTGCATATATGTTTCAAAAACGAATAGCATCATAAATATCAATCATAGGCGGCATAGCTACCATATACTATGTCGCCATACTAGTTTTACAATCAAGTCCGTTATTTCGTATTGGAAATTGGATTTCCGTCATGAGTCGAGGCAAGGGGCAAGCTCCTCTTCGCTTCGAGACATTCTAGCAAATGCCTTAGGACTACACACTCTGGGTAACCCCTGGATCGGCTGGGCCGGTCCTCTCTTACGTTTGAGGATTATTTATTCCTAAACACACGTTTCCCGGTCCTTACGGACCAATAATCGAGGCGCCTCGCATTCCAACGACCACAAAGGTGAAAAGTAGATATAAATGTCAGGGCTGGTAAGTCACTGACACCACCATAGCTAGAAAGAAACGTCGTGCTCTCCCAGCAGCTCGTATCCCGTTTTTAACTCATACAGAGGTGTGAGGCTCGTGAATCCACGCTATACACAAAGCCAGGCCACGTAGACCGTGCTTTGATCATCATCCACAAAACTTTGCTTTGCAACATAAGCCTTGATCATAACATCTTGGCATGCCACGTAGGCAGTCCACTCCATACGATTAATTTCCATCGATATATAACCCCTGAGCTCGTACGTCTCAGAGAAGGGCGTTAAGCAAAAGAATAAATTCTCCGCCGCCAAACAGATATATATTTAACAGAGATCAATCAGTATAGAACAAAATCCAATGTCAGACACACAGTCCATTTACAAGTCCGTTCTGGGTCTGAACGAAACCGGAGGCGTCAATTCCTCGTATATCCGTCCAATCAACACATACGTTCAGACGGCTACTACTTCCGTTCCTTTCCGGTAGCTACTCCGGTCAGGAACCTCAGCAGCGCCCATCCAACCGATACGAAGATCGTCGGTCTTGAATCGTCTTTGCATTTTCCAATTAGAATCACTCGATAAATTATTTGAAAAGAGGGTTAGTTCGGCCTTTTCAAATAATTCACGTCATTAGAATTTAAATCGATTCTTTCCATGGTTATATTATTCGACATCCATCTTTCAGTTCTTTAGTGTTATTTTCGTGTCAAACACATACAACCATCAAATATCAAACAATTCAAGCCCAATTGGTTTATTTGCAATCTAGATTGCCTATAATATTTTATAACGATTTTTCGCCATTTTTATTTATTTAAAAATGGCCATATTTAATTAAACGACGTTTCAGGTCGTGCCGTGGCACTGGCGCTGTTTTTCCCCTAATTTGTTTTACACATATCGGAAAATCTAACCGTTGGATTTCTACAAAGTCTATATCAGTGGGAAGATATTCCCAAAGCGAACCCAACGGTTCCAGTTTCGTGAAAATCCGACGGTCGGATCTTCCACACTAGTCGTTTGAAGTTACGGTTTCAAAATTCGAACTGCAGCGTCGTTATTCGATTTAATTTAATTATATTTATATTTATATATAAATATAAACGATTCTGGCGCTGTTTTTCTTCAGATTTGAATTAAACATCCTGGACAATCCAACCATTGGATTTTTACAAGGTTGGTGCCGTTGGGGAGATATTTCCAAGGCGAACCCAGTGGTTGCGGTTTCGGGAAAATCCGATGGTCGGATTTCTCGTACTAATCGTTTCAAATTACGATTCCGAAACACGAACTGCACGTCTTCGATTCCTTTTAATTATATTTATATTTATATATATAAATATAGTTCATTCTATAATTCCAACCATAGTTCATTCTATATTTTCAACTTCGTTTTCACTTCAAATATTTCACTAACGCCTTAATATTTCGAAAAATTTCACCGTAACCTCCTTTGTATGGGGAGGGGTTTGGAAATTTATTGGGCCGTGTTAGGTACCCAATAAATCCTAAAATGCATCCACATATTTATAGTGATATATTCTGGTGTTTACGGGGGAGCATGTATAGATAATCACTCCAGAGAATAAATTCTCGTCACCCCGTTTCCGTGTGGAAATAAATAGTCCATGTGCCGTATCTAATAACTAGAGCGACGCGATTATTGTCAACTCCAGACCCGTGTGGGGTTTTTATTAATCTGGCAATTTATCGTTATATTTTATATAGTCCATATCAGTCATCAGTTCAACCTGTAGTATATAGTCATCGCCATACAAGCCTCTCGCTCGTATGGTAGATCTTCCACCTCGTCACACAAGCTCCAATTGCTTATGTGGAATATGATGAAGTATGCCTATCGTCAAGAAGCATGCCATGTAGTGTAGTTCAAAATTTATTGTTACTATCCTATGGCGATATTTATTATTTCACACAGAATAACCAGCACTCCGCATCCAATGGCATTCACAGGAGTTGATATAAAAATAAAATTGCGCAGCCAACTCATCAAGGTTTACCTATTTGTCAGGCACGCAAATAATTTCTTTACTCTACAGCTAATCCATTTTTCCTGTTCAACACATGTATATATATACAGAACAAAGCTAATAATAATATTTCTAGCAAACTATTATTTATTCCAACACATGTGTATTTTTATCAAAGCATATACATGATAAAAGAAATATTTTTATCGTCAAAAATATTTATTCAACACGTGAATGTTTTTAACACTTCATATTCACAATAAAGGTGTAGTTTTTATTGTCTATTCATTTTATTTTAAAATACGATAACATTCAACACATGAATTTCAAATCGACGAACGAATTGCAACTCAACACATGAATATTCTATATAGTTCGTATATATATATAAAAATGTGATTTTTATCGCTAAAGCTATTTGTTTAAATTCAAATAATATTCAACACATGAATTTCAACTCAACGAATGAATTGCAACTCAACACATGAATATTCGCTATAGTTTGTATATATATATAAAAATGTGATTTTTATCGCTAAAGCTATTTGTTTAAATTCAAATAATATTCAACACATGAATTTCAACTCAACGAATGAATTGCAACTCAACACATGAATATTCGCTATATTTTGTATATATATAAAAATGTGATTTTTATCGCTAAAGCTATTTGTTTAAATTCAAATAATATTCAACACATGAATTTCAACTCAACGAATGAATTGCAACTCAACACATGAATATTGGTTTCAACATATGTAATTTATTTCAACGAATGAAAATTATTCCAACACATGAATATTTCAGAAAATTTCGGCAGCATAACGGCAGGGTAGTTAAAACCGGGACCGTCCCTAGTACGGCTTCTCGCTCTACCTTAAAACCTCGCGGTTTTTGACAATGGGGATCATGCATCTAGTTCGCACGCAGGCGGCATGTTTTATTTTCAATTCCACAATCCTATTCTAATTTGTTTCAACCACAAGAGGGTATTTTTCGACCACAAAGGTATTTTTCGACCACAAAGGTATTTTGCAACCACAACATCGACCACAAACAATTATTTCCAACCATTCGTCATACTATATAATATCACGACAATCACAAGCAATAAATATCGTCCATGGTCTGTGGACGAGGGGAGTGTATATATATATTATATTATAATTCACTTGCATTTCATCACAATTCAAAGCATATATGTTTCATTCAACGCTTGTGTAATTTATACATCGCTAATATAACTTATACAACACATGTACATGAGGTATACAATGCGTATATAATTTACACTTCGCTTATATAATTTATACAACGCGATTCCATTCACACAATTAGTTTAGATTCCTCACATTGGTTATTGCAGTGCTAAAAATCGTAGGAAGATCAGAAAAATCTGCGGCTTCTTCTAGAATGTAGAGAGCCTCCTTGCGGTCACGGTGTCTCATGTTTCATCGAATTTCGTTAAAGAACGAAAAAGATATTATTTTTCAAAGTTTTGCAACGCTTTATAGTGTTATTTTCATTTCAGAATTTCGAAGCAGAAAGGTTTTTAAACCTTCAAAACTAGGTTTTAATTTTAAAGTCAAACCGTACCTTGTTGCTCCGATCAGGTGGTGCCACGCGGAAGAGCTACGAACCAGCTCCCTGTCGGTGGTGGTGGCGTCTGACTCGGCGGCTCCAGCAGGTCACGGCGGCGCTTCAAAGGGGCCGACTTCCTCCTCGAAATTCGACGCGTACGATCGATGGTTTGAGGCGAGGCTTGGTCTGATTTAAAGAGGGGAGGGAGACGATCAGAATCTTCAACTGGAGGTGGCGGCGAAACTGGCTGTGGCGGCGGCAAAAACGATGGGAAGCTTCGAGCTTGGTGCGCCGTTGAAATCGCCTGGCGGCTAGGGTTTCGTAGGTTTTTATTTTATTTTATTTTTTAAAGAAAAAATCCTATTGGTCGAAGCTTTATAGGAAATTTTAAATAGTGTTTTCACAAACGGACTCGAAATCAAACCCAACGACTGTCGCCCCTAGCTAAATACCCCCATTCCGGACACAATGGGATATGTTTCGTTGGCCAATTCGACTGTTACAGTCAGTTATTTTTCAAATTAAAATATAAAACATTCAATATTTAATTTGAACGTACATTTCAATTTGCCAGGGCCACAAACTGAATCGAAAAATTCCAGAAAAATAAATCTAGCTTTGTTTTGACGATACGGTCCTAACAAAACCAGTTTCGTCGAATTCTGAGCTCGTTTGAAAAACGGCCATTTTTAGGTCGACCCATTTTAACAAAAATTGACCAATCACATTTTCTTTTGCCCCGCTCACATACTAGCTTCAAAAATTATGAAATTTGAAACTTAGCAATAATTTGACATCCCGGACCCAACAAAAGTGGTTTCGTCGAATTCCGAGGTCGTATGCAAAATATCAATTTTCAAGGGCTATATATGCTATATAGCGACCTTTTTGAAAATTCATTAGGCCATAACTTTTGATTCCCGCTATGAAACTTCGATTTTTCAGATTCGTTAGAAAGGTATTCATAAACAAATTTAAATATTTTCAGTTTCGCTGAAATCCATTATATTTTCCACCCGGTACAGTCAGACAAAGTTTGTATTCAAAATTTCAAACTGCAATACTAAACCCAATTCTTTATTTTATTGAAATATGCTATTTCAATTATTCAAATTCTTTGGTAATAACCAATTTTAAAATTTTAAAATTGGTTCACATTTTCCGGGTTATTACAATCCCCCCCACTTAAAACTTTTCGTCCTCGAAAAGGAAATAACAGCTAAGTAGGAAACAAAATGCAAATGCAATGTATTGTAAAGGTACCTTGCACCGGAGTTAGTCAGAGATGTCCACTCTGCATTTGGGGTAGGCTTGTTTAATGCTTTCCTCAGTCTCCCAAGTACAGTCTCTAGGATCACTACTCCACTGCACTTTGACTAAATGAATCTTTTTGCTCCTTAGCTCTCTAGTTTCTTTGCCAACAATCTTTAATGGCTCTCTTCTGAGTGCTAATTCTGGAGTTATGTCTATATCCTGTTGCGCTGCTTCTTCCACAACAAGATCTGGATCATGAACATGTTTTCTGAGCTGAGACACATGGAACACATCATGTACACCAGGCAACCAATCAGGTAATGAAACCCTATATGCAAGAGTTCCAATCCGTTCAAGTATAGGAAAGGGACCAATAAATCTCGGTGCCAACTTCCCAGTCTTGCCAAACCTGATTACTCCCCGCATTGGAGAAACTCTTAAATAAACATAATCGCCAACGGCAAACGATAAATCCCTTCTTCTCGCATCAGCATAACTTTTCTGTCGGCTCTGTGCGGTTTTCAATCGCTTCTTAATGAAATCGACTTTATCCGATGCTTCTCGAATCATATCGGGCCCTAACACAAGTCTGTTGCTAGGTTCTACCCAACATGCGGGAGATCTGCACGGTCTACCGTATAATGCTTCAAATGGAGACATTCCCAAACTTGCTTGATAGCTATTGTTGTAAGAGAATTCGGCTAAATGTAAGTGATCTTCCCATGAGCCTCCAAAATCGATAACGCAAGCTCGCAGTAAATCTTCTAGAATTCTATTCACCCGCTCAGTTTAGCCGTCTGTTTGTGGGTGATAAGCGGTGCTTAGATTCAATTTGGATCCCAATTCTGTCTGGAATGCTTCCCAGAATTTGCTAGTAAACAGGGGATCTCTATCACTGACTATATTGAGCGGCACCCCATGCAGTTTAACTATTTCTTTGAAGTAAATCTGTGCTAAACTTTGAGCCGTTCTGTTGGATCAGACAGGTATGAAATGGGCAGTCTTCGTGAAGCGATCTACGATTACCCATATACTGTCGTTTCCTTTCTTAGTTCGAGGCAAACCATCAATGAAGTCCATCGAGATTTTCTCCCACTTCCATCCTGGAATTTCTAATGGTTGTAATAGCCCAGCTAATTTCTGCTGATCGCTCTTAACTAGCTGACAAGTGGGGCATCTGCTAACATATAATGAAATATCTCTTTTCATTGACCTCCACCAGAATGTGCGTTTGATATCGTTATACATCTTGCTCACACCGGGATGGATACTTAGCTTGGACTTGTGGCACTCATCAAGTATTTCTCTTCTGAGCTCAGGAAGGTTTGGGATGCAAATTCTGCCCTTTAATCTAAGAACTCCTTTGTCATCGAGTCGGAAACTTGTGGGTTCACCTCCCTTAACTCTCTGGCTGACTCTTTGAATAAATTCATCGTCTTTCTGAAGGGTCGAGATTCTGTCTATTAATGAAGACGTGAGGACAAAACTGGCGATGATTTCATTCTTTCTGCTGAGCGCATCTGCTACAACATTGGCTTTCCCTGGAGTGTACAGAATTTCAAAATCGTATGCTGCAAGGAATTCTAACCAACGCTGTTGTCTCAAATTTAGATCTTTCTGAGTGAATAGATATTTCAAGGATTGATGATTGGTAAATAGTTCGTACTTCTCGCCCAATAAATAATGCCTCCAGATTCTTTAAGCAAACACGATAGCTAATAACTCAAGATCATGAGTTGCATAGTTTCTCCCATGCGGCTTCAGCTGACGGCTGGCATACGCGACCACTTGGCCTTTTTGCATCAATACTGCGCCTAGCCCTCTAATAGAAGCGTCTGTCCATACAGTCAAGTCTTGGTTGCCTTCTATAATGGTCAATACTGGAGCGGTTGTCAACTTCAGTTTCAGCTCCCGGAAAGCTTCTTCACATTCAGGAGTCCATTTGAATTTCTCATGCTTCTTTGTAAGCTTTGTCAATACACCACATATCTTTGAAAAATCCTGAACGAATTTCTGATAGTAACTAGCCAATCCAAGGAAACTTCGAACTTCTGTGGGGGTAGTAGGTTGTTTCCAGTTTTGAATCGCTGTAATTTTGCTTGGATCTACAGCAATCCCTTCTTTTGATACGACATGGCCTAGGAACTTTACTTCATCCTGCCAGAAGACACACTTAGAAAATTTAGCTTTCAAGACATTTCTCCTCAGAATCTTCAACACTTGTTCTAAATGTTTTGCATGTTCGCCTTCCGACTTAGAGTAGATTAAAATGTCATCGATGAAGACTAGAACAAATTTATTCAATACACCACGGAACACTCTGTTCATAAGATCGACGAAGTATGCCGGAGCGTTACACAAGCCGAACGGCATTACTAACCATTCGTAGAATAAATCGGGACCCCTGAAGGTTGTCAAAGGAATACAGTCTTCTTCTATACGTAACTGGTGGAAACATGTAGCTAGGTCCATTCTAGAAAATACTGTTGCTCCATTTAATTGATCTAACAGATCGTCTATTCGGGGCAAGGGATATTTGTTCTTCAGTGTCTGCTTATTGAGATCTCGGTAATCAACACAAAGTCTTAGAGTACCGTCTGATTTCGGGACAAATACTACAGCTGCTCCCCAAGCTGAAAAGCTCGGTCTGATCAGACCTTTCCAAAGCAATCCTCAGGTTTGACTACCCAATTCTTCTTTTTCTTTCGGGGCCATTCTTCTAATTGGGTGCACTACTGGTCGGGCGTTAGGAATTAGATCTATCCTGAATTCAATTTCTTTTCGCGGCGGTAAGTTTTCTACTTCTTCAAACACATCCGCTAGTTTTTAATGACCGGTATCTTTTCTAAAGAAGGGGGAGTAACTTCTAAAGAAGACCAAAATTCTGTTCTATTAATTTCTGAACCGAGACATGGTATAGTGATATGCCCCGATTTTGTTTCAACATTCACGATTCTTTCGGCACATCTAACTTCGGCCTTATATTTTGTCAACCAGTCCAGCCCCAGTATAATATCAAATTCGGAAAGGTCCATGACAATCACTTTAAAAGAGAACTGGTATCAAGAGAAGGAAATAGGTACTTTACAATATGTACTGAGACTAACAGAACCTCCTATCGGGTTTTGAACTTTAATTGGTTCTTTAAGTTTTCCTTGTTTCAATTTTAACTTGTGAACAATGTTACCAGAAATGAAGCTACGTGACGCACCAGTATCAAAAAGTACAGAAACAGGAATATTTTTAATGGTAAGGGTACCTCCCAAGACGTCGGGTTTACCTGATCCATCAGTGATAGCTGGCGCCCCCCCCCCCCCCCCCCCGGTCATACACATGAGCCACTTGTGCATTCTGCTTCAAAGGACAATTCCTGCTATAGTGCCCCTTCTTATGGCAGTTGTAGCATTCGGCTGAGTCTGGATTTGCCTTTGGTTTCCTCGGGGCTTTGCATACATTAGAAAAATGTCTTGGCTTCCCGCAGTTGTAGCAATTCCCTTTCGGTATCTTTTTAGGTTTCTGAGTGGCGGTCGCGGTAATGCTTGACTCGGGCTGATCTGCTGAAGCCTTGCGCTTATTTCCAGCTTGGCTTTTGGCGTGGTCTTGGCTGGCATGCCTTTCATCCATATCTTCATAATTGCAAACCATTTCTACCAATTCTGAGAAGGAGAGTTTGATGTTGCTCATAGCTCTGTCATGGTACTTGCGCTTTAGCCCAAATATAAATCTCTTGTTCTTTGCTTTGTTAGTCATAATAAGCTCTGAAGCATAGCGCGACAACTGGGTGAATTTATTCAGGTAGTCTTGGATAGAGAGATCTCCTTGCTGGAGATTAGCAAACTGCTCTCGCATCCTCTCTAGAGCCTGTTCAGGTACAAACTTCTCGTTGAACATGGTTTTGAATTGCTCCCAGGTTCTGACAGTACCTGCCGCATCCTCTGAGGTGATGGCATCCCACCACAGCTCTGCTTCCTCCTGTAGGAGCCAAATACCTAGTCGTGCTTTGTTGTTGGTTCCCAAACCCATTCCTTCAAAGATCTTTTCACAGGTCTTTAACCAAGCAATAGCCTCTGTCACTGTACCTGTGCCAGAAAAAGGTTTTCCCTCAAGGTTCCTATACATCTTAGCTACTCTGTCTAGCTCGAAGTCCTCGGGTGCTGGTGGCTGAACAATAGGGCCTCCCTCAACTACGGGGATATTCCCCCGTCCTCCTGCTGCTCCTGCCCGACCTCCACGGCCTCCTCTAGCTGCTGCTGCTCGTGTAGCCATCAGAAAGAGTACTGTATAAGCAAGAAAAGAGTCAAGATCACAGATTTGATAATTTTCATAAATGATAAAGCAGGGGAACATAAGGAAAGGTAATGATGTACTGATCAAATTTGTTTTGCTAATCTGCTTAGCTCATTCTAGGACATTGCTAATCCTATCTCTAATGAGCTACTCGCCTTAAAACTCTACTGATTCTATTCTGACGAGGTGTTTCATGTGTTAGGTCCCGGAACTAAGGTTAACAAAAGCTCTGATACCAACTGTGACGATCTCAAAATCCGAGGGGCGGTATTAAGGATAATCATTGGAATATAACACATAATCATCATGTCAGAGTACAGATAAAAGCAGAACAATAAATAGAATAATTTTACATGGATATGACAGCGGAATCACCACATGTAATAACATCAGAATAGCATAGCGTAGGATATAACTTAGTAAATAAAGGGAAGTGATCAGTCATCATCGCTAGAGGTGGAATACATACATGCAGTGAGACATAATAAGGGTATCAGTCTACATCGCCGAAGGCGGTACATATACATACAATAAGAAGTACTGAAAGTAAAGCAGTCTGCATCGCCAGTGGCGGAATCATAACATAAGTACAATAATGGCGGAAAATGTCAAAGTCGTCTCTGTGAAGTCAGCCTCGCCATGAGCCAAAATGCACTCTATGCAACAGTGCAGAGCCAAAAACGACCCGTCACCTGTGTACTAGGCTGCCCGTGTGAAAATAAGGGCACCCGCGTTTGCAAAGTGAAACAAACAACGAGTCAGTCATGGGGACTGGTATGAGGAATCTATTTAACAGTTTAAACAACAGTAATCAGCAAATCATAGGACCACGCCACTTTCGCGGAACGGGTTTACTCCAGTGATTGCTAGTGCATTTAAAACAAAGTAAATTCTTTTAAAACAACGCAATGCTTTTTAAAAAGAATGAAGCCATTATAAGACTCAAGTCCCATCATACAATGCAACGCAAGCCGGAGGATAGAGTTTTCCCTTATAATGGCCAAATATTCTTAATACGTATAAAGCAAAATCATTTGATATTATTACTAGTGCATATATGTTTCAAAAACGAATAGCATCATAAATATCAATCATAGGCGGCATAGCCACCATATACTATGTCGCCATACTAGTTCTACAATCAAGTCCGTTATTTCGTATTGGAAATTGGATTTCCGTCATGAGTCGAGGCAAGGGGCAAGCTCCTCTCCGCTTCGAGACATTCTATCAAATGCCTCAGGACTACACACTCTGGGTAACCCCTGGATCGGCTGGGCCGGTCCCCTCTTACGTTTGAGGATTATTTATTCCTAAACACACGTTTCCCGGTCCTTACAGACCTATAATCGAGGCGCCTCACATTCCAACGACCACAAAGGTGAAAAGTAGATATAAATGTCAGGGCTAGTAAGTCACTGACACCACCATAGCTAGAAAGAAACGTCGTGCTCTCCCAGCGGCCCGTATCCCGTTTTTAACTCATACCGAGGTGTGTGGCTCGCGAATCCACGCTATACACAAAGCCAGGACACGTAGACCTTGCTTTGATCATCATCCACAAGACTTTGCTTTGCAACAGAAGCCTTGATCATAGCATCTTGGCATGCCACATAGGCAGTCGACTCCATACGATTAATTTCCATCGATATATAACCCCTGAGCTCGTACGTCTCAGAGAAGGGCGTTAAGCAAAAGAATAAATTCTCCGCCGCCAAACAGATATATATTTAACAGAGATCAATCAGTATAGAACAAAATCCAATGTCAGACACACAGTCCGTTCTGGGTCTGAACGAAACCGGAGGCGTCAATTCCTCGTATATCCGTCCAATCAACACATACGTTCAGACGGCTACTACTTCCGTTCCTTTCCGGTAGCTACTCCGGTCAGGAACCTCAGCAGCGCCCATCCAACCGATACGAAGATCGTGGGTCTTGAATCGTCTTTGCATTTTCCAATTAGAATCACTCGATAAATTATTTGAAAAGAGGGTTAGCTCGGCCTTTTCAAATAATTCACGTCATTAGAATTTAAATCGATTCTTTCCATGGTTATATTATTCGACATCCATCTTTCAGTTCTTTAGTGTTATTTTCGTGTCAAACACATACAACCATCAAATATCAAACAATTCAAGCCCAATTGGTTTATTTGCAATCTAGATTGCCTATAATATTTTATAACGATTTTTCGCCATTTTTATTTATTTAAAAATGGCCATATTTAATTAAACGACGTTTCAGGTCGTGCCGTGGCACTGGCGCTGTTTTTCCCCTAATTTGTTTTACACATATCGGAAAATCTAACTGTTGGATTTCTACAAAGTCTATATCAGTGGGAAGATATTCCCAAAGCGAACCCAACGGTTCCAGTTTCGTGAAAATCCAACGGTCGGATCTTCCACACTAGTCGTTTGAAGTTACGGTTTCAAAATTCGAACTGCAGCGTCGTTATTCGATTTAATTTAATTATATTTATATTTATATACAAATATAAACGATTCTGGCGCTGTTTTTCTTCAGATTTGAATTAAACATCCTGGACAATCCAACCATTGGATTTTTACAAGGTTGGTGCCGTTGGGGAGATATTTCCAAGGCGAACCCAGCGGTTGCGGTTTCGGGAAAAGCCGATGGTCGGATTTCTCGTACTAATCGTTTCAAATTACGATTCTGAAACACGAACTGCACGGCTTCGATTCCTTTTAATTATATTTATATTTATATATATAAATATAGTTCATTCTATAATTCCAACCATAGTTCATTCTATATTTTCAACTTCGTTTTCACTTCAAATATTTCACTAACGCCTTAATATTTCGAAAAATTTCGCCATAACCTGCTTTGTACGGGGAGGGGTTTGGAAATTTATTGGGCCGTGTTAGGTACCCAATAAATCCTAAAAAGCATCCACATATTTATAGTGATATATTCTGGTGTTTACGGGGGAGCATGTATAGATAATCACTCCAGAGAATAAATTCTCGTCACCCCGTTTCCGTGTGGAAATAAATAGTCCATGTGTCGTATCTAATAACTAGAGCGACGTGATTATTGTCAACTCCAGACCCATGTGGGGTTTTTATTAATCTGGCAATTTATCGTTATATTTTATATAGTCCATATCAGTCATCAGTTCAACCTGTAGTATATAGTCATCGCCATACAAGCCTCTCACTCGTATGGTAGATCTTCCACCTCGTCACACAAGCTCCAATTGCTTATGTGGAATATGATGAAGTATGCCTATCGTCAAGAAGCATGCCATGTAGTGTAGTTCAAAATTTATTGTTACTATCCTATGGCGATATTTATTATTTCACACAGAATAACCAGCACTCCGCATCCAATGGCATTCACAGGAGTTGATATAAAAATAAAATTGCGCAGCCAACTCATCAAGGTTTACCTATTTGTCGGGCATGCAAATAATTTCTTTACTCTACAGCTAATCCATTTTTCATGTTCAACACATGTATATATATATACAGAACAAAGCTAATAATAATATTTCTAGCAAACTATTATTTATTCCAACACATGTGTATTTTTATCAAAGCATATACATGATAAAAGAAATATTTTTATCGTCAAAAATATTTATTCAACACGTGAATGTTTTTAACACTTCATATTCACAATAAAGGTGTAGTTTTTATTGTCTATTCATTTTATTTTAAAATATGATAACATTCAACACATGAATTTCAAATCGACGAACGAATTGCAACTCAACACATGAATATTCTATATAGTTCGTATATATATAAAAATGTGATTTTTATCGCTAAAGCTATTTGTTTAAATTCAAATAATATTCAACACATGAATTTCAACTCAACGAATGAATTGCAACTCAACACATGAATATTCGCTATAGTTTGTATATATATATATATAAAAATGTGATTTTTATCGCTAAAGCTATTTGTTTAAATTCAAATAATATTCAACACATGAATTTCAACTCAACGAATGAATTGCAACTCAACACATGAATATTCGCTATAGTTTGTATATATATAAAAATGTGATTTTTATCGCTAAAGCTATTTGTTTAAATTCAAATAATATTCAACACATGAATTTCAACTCAACGAATGAATTGCAACTCAACACATGAATATTGGTTTCAACATATGTAATTTATTTCAACGAATGAAAATTATTCCAACACATGAATATTTCAGAAAATTTCAGCAGCATAACGGCAGGGTAGTTAAAACCGGGACCGTCCCTAGTACGGCTCCTCGCTCTACCTTAAAACCTCGCGGTTTTTGACAATGGGGATCATGCATCTAGTTCGCACGCAGGCGGTATGTTTTATTTTCAATTCCACAATCCTATTCTAATTTGTTTCAACCACAAGAGGGTATTTTTCGACCACAAAGGTATTTTTCAACCACAAAGGTATTTTGCAACCACAACATCGACCACAAATAATTATTTCCAACCATTTGTCATACCATATAATATCACGACAATCACAAGCAATAAATATCGTCCATGGTCTGTGGACGAGGGGAGTGTGTGTGTGTGTGTGTGTATATATATATATATATATTATAATTCACTTGCATTTCATCACAATTCAAAGCATATATGTTTCATTCAATGCTTGTATAATTTATACATCGCTAATATAACTTATACAACACATGTACATGAGGTATACAATGCGTATATAATTTACACTTCGCTTATATAATTTATACAACGCGATTCCATTCACACAATTAGTTTAGATTCCTCACATTGGTTATCGTAGTGCTAAAAATCGTAGGAAGATCAAAAAATCCGTGGCTTCTTCTAGAATGTAGAGAGCCTCCTTGCGGTCACGGTGTCTCATGTTTCATCGAATTTCGTTAAAGAACGAAAAAGATATTATTTTTCAAAGTTTTGCAACGCTTTATAGTGTTATTTTCATTTCAGAATTTCGAAGCAGAAAGGTTTTTAAACCTTCAAAACTCGGTTTTGATTTTAAAGTCAAACTGTACCTTGTTGCTCCGATCAGGTGGTGCCACGCGGAAGAGCTACGAACCAGCTCCATGTCGGTGGTGGTGGCGTCTGACTCGGCGGCTCCAGCAGGTCGCGGCGGCACTCCAAAGGGGCCGACTTCCTCCTCGAAATGCGACGCGTACGATCGATGGTTTGAGGCGAGGCTTGGTCTGATTTAAAGAGGGGAGGGAGACGATCAGAATCTTCTACTGGAGGTGGCGGCGAAACTGGCTGTGGCGGCGGCAAAAACGATGGGAAGCTTCGAGCTCGGTGCGCCGTTGAAATCGCCTGGCGGCTAGGGTTTCGTAGGTTTTTTTTTTAAAAGAAAAAATCCTATTGGTCGAAGCTTTATAGGAAATTTTAAATAGTGTTTTCACAAACGAACTCGAAATCAAACCCAACAACTGTCACCCTTAGCTAAATACCCCCATTCCGAACACAACGGGATATGTTTCGTTGGCCAATTCGACTGTTACAGTCAGTTATTTTTCAAATTAAAATATAAAACATTCAATATTTAATTTGAACGTACATTTCAATTTGCCAGGGCCACAAACTGAATCGAAAAATTCCAGAAAAATAAATCTAGCTTTGTTTTGACGATACGGTCCTAACAAAACCAGTTTCGTCGAATTCTGAGCTCGTTTGAAAAACGGCCATTTTTAGGTCGACCCATTTTAACAGAAATTGACCAATCACATTTTCTTTTGCCCCGCTCACATACTAGCTTCAAAAATTATGAAATTTGAAACTTAGCAATAATTTGACATCCCGGACCCAACAAAAGTGGTTTCATCGAATTCCGAGGTCGTATGCAAAATATCAATTTTCAAGGGCTATATATGCTATACAGCGACCTTTTTTAAAATTCATTAGGCCATAACTTTTGATTCCCGCTTTGAAACTTCGATTTTTCAGATTCGTTAGAAAGGTATTCATAAACAGATTTAAATATTTTCAGTTTCGCTAAAATCCGTTATATTTTCCACCCGGTACAGTCAGACGAAGTTTGTATTCAAAATTTCAAACTGCAATACTAAACCCAATTCTTTATTTTATTGAAATATGCTATTTCAATTATTCAAATTCTTTGGTAATAACCAATTTTAAAAATTTTAAATTGGTTCACATTTTCCGGGTTATTACATGCTCATACCAGCATTATTGATTGACGTGATATGCAGAAATGAAGAAAATGACGGTTGTTATTAGAGTTGGCAAAGTGTTTCTTCAGTATTACAATGTAGTCCGAATACTAGAGCATAAGTATTACATTTTCATTAGGCTCTTCATTCAAGGCGTGTAAAAGCACAATGAGATGAGACATAAGCAAGCAGTGCCAACGAAAACAGAAATTGTCAACAATAACAAAAATTGCATCTGAATTCTGTATAACCAAAATTTTCAACAATAGAAAAGTGCAGAAATAGTATAAAAATAACTTAGGAACGTAATCTCTCTTAACCAAAAGTCGTGACATTGGAGATGAAGTAGCCTGTAGAAATGATCAACTTCGAATGCACTAAACAGTGGCGCGGTGAAATCAGTAGCCGATTACATGCTGCTGAAGCTTGGGCTATAGTCGGAAGCCGATGCGGTTGTGGAAAACTGATTTGGTTAGGCTAGGGTTTTCGATTATTATTTTTAAATCTAACTGGAGGCTTTTAGATCTGAGAGGAGGGTGACTTCTTCGGAAATGAGGATTTGTTAGGGATTTGAAGAAATTTGAAACAACGATTTGGGAAAGCATGGAGAAGACAAGGTAGTTCGAATATATATTTATAATATAACTAAAACAAGCCTGAAATGACAAGGTAGTTCGAAATTTATGATTTGAACTTCGAATGAATATACATAATCCGTTATAAGTGGAATTCTATGAAATAAAAAGCGTTAGGATATATCAGATGATAAATTTCTAATAGAAGAGAAAAATCGAGATTTTATCATATAGATTGTAAGATATGTCCAAATCAAAATTTAAAATAGTCGATGTGGAATCGTTTATAAACCATAACGATTTATTTAATATAACTAAATATTGGTTTCGAATTTGAACAAGATTTTTGAGACGTAGTTATAATTTAATTTTTAGAATTTTATTGTGATTTATAATTTGGGAAATACGCCAATTTTTTATTTGGAGTATTTTGCACCCTATATCAGCATTTTGGGGTTTTACAAAATAAGTTAAATAGTTTATTTTATGTGAAAATTAGTGTCACATCCTTAAAACTAAAGTTAATTAGGCTCACATCCCTCCGTTTTAAAACATATAAAATACATCCCTATTTTTAAAACGCAGCTTTTATTTTTCCTGAAATGCCCTGATTCAACTTTACGATGTAATTAAGTTTATGGGTTACGTATTAGAGTTTTATTTGTTCCAGTAACATAATTTTCACATCCATGGCGGCGACGGCGGTAACGATTTATTTGTTTGTCTTTGGATTCTTTCGTTCTTACTTTTAAATTACTAATTCGGTGTTTTCTTCCTTCACTACACCAAACAGTCTATTTTGTAACATTTTCGCGGGCCCTATTAGTCACAGTTATAATTGTTACTATTTAATAACGTTTATTACCGTGATGTTCAGTTATAATAGTAATTACCGTTACAATGGTCCAGAATTTTGCATGCAAGGGGCCGTATGGTAATTTTACGTCTTACTCACGTTTCAAACCCTTTCGTTCCTTTTCGTTATTGCCACAACACGTAGATCCCCAAATTTTTCAAAGCCGCCGCCTAGCTAGGTTTACTCCTGCCTTCGCTTCTGACCGGTTTCTTTCATCTCGATCGCCTGCCATGTTTTGATTGACCACGTTTCTTTCCCCGCCGATGCCGATCCATTCAACTGCTGAGGTATTTTTTTTATGCTGTCACTTAAATAATGTCTGTCAATCTGAGTTTAATCTCAGATTGGGTTCAATCCGCGTTTTGATCGACCTCCTTCTTTTAGTAACACTCATAGACCCTCTGTTATATGAACCTCGACTAAATTTAATCTCAGATTGGGTTCTTTGTTAATAAAGTATTATAATGGTAAAAAATTATAGATGGTTATGGAGCAGTGTCAGACCTATCACTTAAAGTTCTTTGAGTTTAATACTTTTATCCAAACTAATGTTAGCATTTCTAATCTGATCCTATATTCATTACCATGACAAGATGATATTTTTGTAACTTACTAAAATGTATTTTGACATGCCGCCATGCTGTAGTTTATTGTTTGGCAAAATTATCATGCCTAAATGCACACCAGCATATATTATTTTGGGTGGGTGGATGTCGACCAGAATCATTAGATCAGATATGACACTATCAGTATCATATTAAAAGCGCTCGTATATGAACTGGTGGTGAGATATTTGGAATCCATTGCACACCTAATTTCCTTTATTTCCTTCAGTTAGATGTCTCACTACGTCGACTCTAGATTATGTTGTCCCTATACGGAAATAATACGGTTGGCGCACATGCATGTACTGTTGAGATGGTAAATTATAGTAACTTAAAAAGCCAGCACTTGTCTTTTCTGTAATGGTTGTTACAGTTGGAATTTGTCATGCCGCACCAAGAGAACGTTATCTGATCCTTATCCTTAGGCTCGCCTTGTGAAAATCTGTTCAACAAAACATCTCTTAGTTTATGTCTTAAATCCTAGTATGTAATTGTGCTATTCTAATTGTCTGCTGAAATTTTTTATCTGCTTTGAAATTGACTGAAACAACCATGTTTGCTTCTTCAACTGCTATCATTTCTTTCACATTATACTACCTATATATTTTGTATTATCACCACTATTATTTTGTTTTTTATTTATAATTTTAACTTTTTGATTATCTTTACTCAAAATTTGAACACATGACGTCTGGCATGCATGCATGCATGTTTCAGACATCTTGTACATAAGGAACAAAAGAAATGAAGTTATAAATGTGTGTGTATATCATTCGAACAAACATAGGGATACTATTTTGGTAAAGTAGAAGCTATAATTTTTTTTATTGAACAAATGTGAAACCCAAACTAGAAATTGTTGGTTGATCAACGTTGTTTAGATTTTGAACTAATACGAAGTTTTGGCACGTTTTAAATTTTGTTAATTGTTGAGATGATTATTGTTGTTGAATGCAAGTGTGTAAAGTATGTTAAAATCTTTGAATGATGGGTATTAGTTGTTAAACTTTGTCTGCTTAATTGTACACCCATTTATCTACTTGAACTGCTGTCTCTATATCATATTAAGGCTAAATTGTTTTTATGTGTATAACATGTTCCAATACAATTAGTATTAATACTATATTGAATATATGGTAAAAGTTAAATGCACACAGTTCGAATATAGTATTTAAGTCATCTAGATGGTTTTCTTCTTTCTTGGTAAATTCCCCATTTGTTTGAAAAATTACTAGACATTTCTTATACTGAGTTTCCATAAAATGATTTCTACAGCGTGCAATAATGCAAAAAATATAGTTGTGACTTATCCAAATGCAAATTCTATCATGGGTTTGCTAGATTAAATGATACTTTGCAGACTCAACACCACCTGTAGCAATAATGGTAAATTTATTGCATTGGCCAATCTCATTTGATGTTATTTTCATAAATTTTTAGTTTTTTTTTATTAATTTCGAATTTCAATTCCATGTTTAACTTCAATTCATAAATACTTACTATAGTGAATATGATGCTACATCATTGAATGTTTGGTTACTGTCTTGCATAGTTTTATTTCCATTATGATGAAATAGACTCCTTATAACCCATGAGATATGATAAAATTATTTGCTGAGTTTCTTATTACTGTGTATGAATTTACTATATGCTACTTGTCACTAATCTCCATTTTAAGGGGCATCCACCATTGCTACTTGTTATCTTTAAGAGATGTAAGCTACACCGTCTTTTTGCATTTCTTCCTTATATTTGCAAGTCAAAAAAATTTAATCGTGCTAATGCAATAAAATTAACAAAATGTCAGGTAGTTCATCGAGACACACAGAAAACACAGAAGATGTCCCTCCGCCTCCTCCAAATAAAAAGTACTTTATAAATGTTGAAATGGATAGTGCTAAAGGGAAAGATGAAAAAAAGTGGAGCTCCCGATGTGATGTTTTGATCCGTGGGTACATTCCAATCGGTTATGATGATTGGAGGAACGTAGATGTCTTTTATAAAGATGCTTTATGGAAAGCAATACTGGTATCTTACTTCTCATTTAAATTTAATAAATCATAGACAGTTATCTTTGTATGACTACCATATTATTATGTGCAAATCTATACATCTTTGTATGACTACCATATTCAAGCGTCCTTGGTTCATTTAGCAGTCCATTTGTACATCTTTTATCTAATTTGAACTAGGGTGCTAATAGCCACTTTACCATATAAAAATGCTTGATTTATGCCAATGAATTGAAATAATTCTTTAAAAGGATTTATGTCGCAGTATTCAAATTTCAATTTTAGAAATATGCGTCAATGCCGACTTTGTTTGGAAAATATTCTACATCTTCCATCATTATTTAAATTCTATATATATAAAAAATAAACCTTTGCTTTTCCTGTTCTAGATGGAATAATCAAATTATGTTTTTCTGTGGATCCCTTTAGTCACTCCGTTCCAATTTATATAAGAAGACGGTACATTAAACTTCTATCTATACACCATATCAGTTCGTAAGTACAAATCATGAGCAAAATCAAAAGTTTATTGCCATTGCACAACATATTTTATTTAGCTTTTTCATTACTTAGTTGTTTGTTTATTGCATTAACTTCTTATATACATGACGTTAATACATCACATATATCAATTTGATGACATGGGACATTATCTCGGTGCGTCATTTTCAAATTGTTAACTAATGTCGGAAGCATTTGATTTGAGGACCTCCAAATCCATAGTTTAAGAGTCTTACTACTATACTAGTGCCACATGATGTTGATCTGTTTAATTTTCTTAATACAAATTGTGGTGAATGAGTTTAGGCTTACTATTGAGATTATTAAGCTGTAACTTTTTGTCCGATGAAAGCTCAAATCCAATATGTCAAGTCAGCTCGCTGCCTTTTCTGTTTAGAATGATAATTCCTTCTGCAAATTTGAGTCCCTGGGTTTTAGTTTTGCTAAATAGTTGGTAGCGAAGGGATATGTAGGATGTGACTCCTACATATCAAATGAAATGAGAAATTTTGTGGCTTGTTATTTTATGGTAGCTCCTTTAAAAGTATATTATACTAGTCCCTGGTTACATAAGTCCTTTTGTAGCATGTGACTCCTACATATAGCAATTTTGTAGCTTGTTATTTTATGGTAGCTCCTTTAAAAGTATTTTCATTTTCCCATTGCTCAAATATATAAGCGTTACACTATGTAGGTGCTAAGATGTAACATGTACATGTAACTGATCAGCCATTTCAACCAATAAATAATGTTCATTGCCACTACTGGATAAACAGATGTACAGTTTTGTTAATTTTGTTTTTGCGGTGACTTGTGAACTTAGAAACCTCAGTTTTATCTTATGTCACAATGTAATGGTAACATTAGTAGAACTGTTTAGGCAGTTTGCTACATGTACATTAATAAAACTGTTTAGGCAGGATGCTATATTTTTATGTAAATTAGTCTCTACTACCATTAATATGCATTTCTTTCAATAGGAATGTACAGCCAAACAATTCCATGCAACTGCGCCCCCCCTCCCCGGCCCCATACTTTTGCATATTTAGGAGCAATCTTACCATCTGCATGGGAGCAACTTTTGACCAATGTTATCCTTCTTCTAGTTGTTTAGCTAAATCATTTAAGTGTCAATCCACTTATCATCTCAATTATCAATATTATACCAAAAAAGTATATGGGTCAACTGATCCGTTTTTACCCCGTTGTTCTCAGCCAGTGTTAAATTAATAGAATAAATATTTTATTAGAAATTTTCCTAAATTTAAAGTTTACTTCAGTAATGCATTCGTTAGGCTTCAATCATGTGGCAGGCATTTGTTAGCAACATTTGTTTATTTGCAAATACGACTTCATGAAAGCCTTATGATTTTATTTGTTGCATGTTGTAAATAGCTACGTGTGTAGCTTGATCCAACTATTGTTTTTCAATCTATATATGACACATGATAAACTATCGTGGACACATAATAATTCCATATTTACATTGAAATTACATTACATTTTGTTTTACTTGACACATGTTGAATTTTTTTCAATATTCTTCTCCTGGTCACGTATGATAACTTTATAAATGTATATTTAACTTTATAAGCTCTAAAATTTGTATTTATAAAATACACCTTATTTGAAATGACCTCGTCCATTAATTGTGTAAATAAAAGATCAAGGCAGCATTTTTTACCTTTATTGTAACCAAACTCATCAATTGTCAAATAAATCAAACGACAGATTAATCATGGATGTGAATCATAAGAATTACATGAAATGTAATCTATACGTATTTTTCCAACTGTACCCATTGGTTAAATTGAAAAAAGTTTCATATCTGAACTACGTCGAGTGCAAATGAAACTTTATTATTTATTTTTGATTAAAAGCTTAATACATCGATAATCAAAGCACAGAACAATGCATCATACAAATTACTGAATAGAAGTTTCTGCCTGAACTAAAATATACGTATATAACACTAGTGCGGTATGTCTACAAAGATGTTTGGTGATACTCTTTCTTGTAAGCAAATCCACTATAATGTAGTTTGTTACAATATACTCTATATTACAATTTGTTTTACACTCACCCTTATAGGAAAATAGCATTGTTATAATGTAGTTCACAACTTTATGACAAAATGTTTCAGTTATTTTCCATCATGGGATGCCTCATAACAAAAACTAACATTAGTTTCACAATGTAGGAGGCTACAAGTGCTTGTATGCTAATTTTTCTAGTATAGCTCCAAAAATATTGTAATCTGAAGTGAATCTTGCACTCCTGACATCCAATGATATTGTAATCTGAAGTGAATCTTGCACTCTTGATGAGTTGGTACGTAGTTCAGATTTCTTAAGTAAGCTTTGTGATAAATTATGATACATGTATTTATTTGTATATTTCACTAGAAAAGGGAAAATCCGGAAAGCAAGCCTATGCGAGCTCTTGTTTGGAAAATAGCACATACAAGCAAAAAAATCGGGGAAGTACTTCCTTGTGCCGCTGAAAAGTATGCAAGTAATCCGATTTTTTTTTATCAAACTCTACTTTGTTAGCACATACAATTAAAAACGTCAAATGTTGAGTACAATTAATGCCATAAACCATCAGAATGTTAGGAAAATTTAGCAACTATCTGCATTTGTAATGTTTCTGGTCTTAATCTCATGAATTATAGTGTTTTTTTTAAATAGAATATTCATTTTTTTAAAAAAATCAAATCTGTGTTATCCAAGATTCATATCATATTAATGGCGCTGCTGTCAACTTTGAATCATATAATAAACCTGTAGCGGTAATTGCATCAATTGTAATTGCATCATATTATTATCGACCACCTCACACGGTAATTGCTTTGGCTGGTCTCACAGACTAAAGCAGCTTATGGCTATATAAAGTATTAACTGATTTTGTGTTATTCTGCAGTAGAATGAATGGCTAGAAAAATGAAATGGGATTTCCAGAATTAGTTATCACCACACAATTGTTATCAAAATGTTTGTTTTTTTAAGAACAAGATAATATTAATGAAAAACATGAATGGTTATCTTTTTTCTTCTTCTAAAATATACCTATCGGATATTGAGATATTGGAAGTATCCGTATATTACCTGTAATTGGTACATATGTTTTAATTTTTTATTTTTTTTAAATAGTGATCCTCAAAATGTATATTATATTGAGTATTGGAAGTGTTAAGGGTTATTACGTGCTTAATTAACATCGAGATCATGATTATATTGAGTATTTGCTTATTGAGTATTGGAAGTATCTGTATGTCATTCCTAAGTAATTCATATGTACCAGTTTAAATGTATATGTTTAGATATACAATACTACAGTGACGTCTTAAGTAACAAGCATGATAACTTGAATAATTATAGTCAGATAAATGTGTCTAATGTATTGCTTTACTGAATTTCACAGCTTTTTAAATGCGCTTCTCATGATATTTTGTTGAATTTTTCAAGTACTGGTTGATCTTGCCTGTGCTTATAAACTAAACTACAATTTCTTACTTGAATTACTTTTAGCAATTATCTGAAAATCTTTTAATGTTCTGTGGAACCAAAACGAATTGTAGGGATGCCTAAAGGCAGCATCAATTCATTAACACTGATATTAGTGAGTTGCATTATAGTTACACTGAGCCACTTGGCTCAGGTTTACTGAGCCATAGGCTCAGTTTACACTGATCCAGGCTCAGTAAACCTGAGCGAGTGGCTTAGTTACACTGAGCCTACAAGGCTCAGTAAACTGAGCCACTCAGCTCAGGTTTACTGAGCCATAGGCTCAGTTTACACACAGCTAGGCTCAGTAAACCTGAGCCGAGTGGCTCAGTTACACTGGGCCTACAAGGCTCAGTAAACTGAGCCACTCGGCTCATGTTTACTGAGCCATAGGCTCAATTTACATTGAGCCAGGCTAAGTAAACCTGAGAGCCGAGTGGCTCAGTTTTCAACGAGTCATAAACTCAGTTTTAACTGTTCTTTGTTTATTTTTTAATCAGCCGTCTTCACTTGAACTTTCTTTGTTTTTTAATCAGGCACAGACTCATATCATTATATTTGTTGAACATCGTACGCTTTGGTTGAAGCAGCGGAAGCAAGACAAAGATTAGAAGGTGGTGATGATATAAGTCTAGATAAATTAGAAGGTGACTTTGGTTGACTCACCCCAAAATGGTATGCATACACTATCTGATCTTGTTGATGGTGGGTTTGTAATTTGGCCCACTTATCGTATGAGTTTTGTGTAATGGTTGTATGTTAAATTATGAAATTTAGATTTTAATTAATATTTGTTTTGGATGATGAATGGTTGTATGTTAAATTGTGATAGTTTGATGTTTGTCGAAATGGAATTTACTTTAGGATGCAAATTGTGATATGTTGTATATGCTTATTGACATACGTTTTATGAAAGTTGTTGAAGCAAATTATGGTTGTTAGTAGTTTAAAGGAATTACCTACTGTGGGGTTGGTATAATATTCACATTTGTAACAGTTATTACTGTTATTAATTTTATTGTATGAAATAGTCAGCTTTATACACTAACAGTAATAACTGTTATAAGTTTAATATTTGTAACAGTAATTACTGTTATAAAAATAAATTTTATAACAGTAATAACTGTTATAATGTACATTCTTTATAACGGTTATAACCGTTACAATATACACCTTTTATAACGGTTATAACCGTTACAATATTCGTTACAACAGTTTGTCACGTATGCTGTAGTAACGGTTATAACTGTTACAAAGTTGATTCGTAACGGTAATAACTATTACTAAAACCCTTTTCTGGTGTTGTGCTTGTTAATGGCGACAAATTCTTCAGCGATTCCAGTCAGGGGCGGCGGCGGTGGTGGTCACTTCGCGGTTGGTTTCAGTTTTGCGGATGTAGATGTTTGGTGGGGGTCGGATTGGGGAAGGGGGAGGAAGAGGAAGGTTTGTCGACGACGTAGAGCCATTGGTGGGCGGCGCGGCTGGCTGTTGCGAGGGGGAACGACGGCGGGGACGACTGGAGTGTACGGATTTCATTTTGACGTCGTTTTTTGCTTTTATTATTGTGAAATTCTTCACTTGTTCTGAAACTAGTGTTATAACATTTGGTGTTCATTTACTCATAAAAGTTGGGCATAAGTAGGCATATAGTCTACATATATGCATACAAATATGCATATATTTTAAATATCTGTCTTCAGCAGTCTGTTAAAAAGTTGTCTACAAATGTGCATATATTCAGAATATATTCATATCTGTATGCATCTTTTTTATCATACATGCAGAAAAACAGATATTTTAAATATATATTCATATATGTATGCATATATATAGAATACTTGCATATAACTATGCAGAATTATTGTTATATTGCTGATTTGTATGCATGTATTTATATTAATCTGAAGCTGTTTATTTATTTTGATTATTGCAACTTGGCTTATTAATGGTGATTTTTTTTTATTACAGTGCTCCTCCAAAAAGGTTGATGAATTCCAGGTCCTCCATTTTCTTCCAAAACATTGAAATCTGCACTTGATTCTACAGAGATTACTAGATGTTGTTTGTGCAATAAGCTGGGTCTTAACTAAAGAGCTTGTTCTTCAAAAGACCATTAGACTTGCTTTGTTATTTTATTTTATTTTTAAGACACTTGGTTGTAGTGTTTACTTTTACCATTTGTTGTAAATATTTATGTGATGTAATAAAATCCGTTCAGTATTTTCTTGTAAATTTGTTTTTGATTGCCATTTTTTGTTTTAAGCTGAAATTATATGCATGCAATTAGTATTTGTATTGTCTGCATATTTGTATGCAAGTAATAATAATATTTTCATACAAGTATGCTAGTAATTAACTTCTGCAATTCAAATTTGCAAAATTTGGAAAATATTTGCATACAATGATGCTAATAGTTTGAATAACTGCACACCAGAATGTAAAAATTCCAGATTATCATATAGAACCAACATAACCTGAAACCCTACATAATATTCTCCAGCGAGTCATTATTGAAAATAATAATCAACAGACCATAGTTTGAAAACAAAATACAAGTACAAATATTCACAAAAATTCATGTAATAAATGCACATAACCATGCAACTTTTATTAAAAAAATTATTTGTTTATGCAAGAATTAAAAAAAAATTGAACAAATAATTGCACATTTGTACACAACATTTCTTATTATCTGCATGCAAATATGCAACTATTTGTTGACATTTGCAAACTTTCCATCTATACTTCACATTTTAATTCAGAGATTTCTTCAATAATCAAACAATAACTTCACTATTATATCCTATATTTGTAATTGGATGGATTCAATTATGCATCATACATGCTCGAGATGTAAACTTGCATTCAGGTTAGCTGATTATGTTCATATATTTGTGCAATTATCTGTTTATTTTTGCATACTAGCACGCATCAATTCATAACTGATTAACATAATACTGGTGAATAAAAATATGCATTCACAAATGCAGTAATGTCGTAATTATGTACACAAATATGCATGTATTATGAATAACTAAATTTTAGTCAGGGGCGGCGGCAGTTGCCACTTCGCTGTTGGGTGCAGTTTTGGGGCTGTAGAGGTTTGGTGGGGGTCGGATTGGGGAAGGAGGAGGAAGAGGAGGGTTTGTCGAAGGCGGAGGAGCTATCGGTGGGCGACGAGTCGACTGTTGCAGGGGGGACGGTAGGCGGCGCGGCGTCTGTTGCAGACAGGGAACGATGGCGATGTCAGATCGTAGATGGGGGAGTACCAGAGTGATCGAACGATTTGCAGAATTGTGGGATTAGGTTTTCAGCGAGATAGAAGGAAGGTTTGACTGAGTAAATGATGACGTATAGTTTTTTACGTGCGTAAGGGTACATCTGGGATTTTTTGAGCGGAAGTTCAAAAACAAGGATGTATTTTATATTGTTTTTATCAGCGGGTTTTTTATATTTTGAAACTTAATAGGGACCTGTAAAAAACACTCTTATTTTATTATATGGTTGTGATCGTGGCACATTGCTGTGTTCGACGGTATTTTTATTTTTGTCGATAGCGAGTTATATGCGGACAGAGTTTTATATAGCAGGGTACGTTTAACTGAAAAACTAAATATCATTGGTCATATATCTTTGGTCGTTTCCGTTTCTTTTCACGTCACTTTTCAGTCGTGTTTCGCACACCCTATTCTGTCCTTCGTAGATATCTATACTGCAGAACAATGTGTAAAAATTCAGAAATCCACGTGACTTCTGTACCATCTTTTCTTGCTCCCGTGTATAATATATCAAGTCTAATGAAGCAAACAAAGTTGCTTTCTTCTTTTCCAAGCAACATGGCCTAAAATTTTTATCAACCCCTAATCTAACTCTGGAGAACGTGTAATTGATGAAACAACTCAGGCTAATCTATTTAAGGCCACGCCCTACCTCATACGAATCGAAGCGACGTCCTTCTTATCCTTTTGTTCTCCCATTTATAAATGCACATGTTGTATTTCCCAATCTTTGCAACTCTTCACAGCAAGTCTCGCTCAACCCAAAATATCCCTATTTAAAATTTTGTTTTCATTTGTTTCTTCCCGGTTATATTAAACCGAGCCTCTCTCTAAACATACGGAACATCGGTTTCTTCTGAACTTTCTAGGGATAATTTAAAATCAAAGAAAACTGTATAAAAATCCGAACTTAAATCCCTTGAACTTGCATGACGTTGTGTTCGTAGTTCTGAACTTGTCGAGACTCAGGGGAATCAAAAGGCGAGACAACAAAGGGAAGGAGCGAGGTGGGGAGCTATTGACGGTCATGGTCCCAGGCCGTGGGAGTTCTCAGCCAGGCGGAGCTCTAGCAGCCGGTGTTGGAATGGTCTAAAGCTGTGTTGAGCTAAATATGGAGATGGTGAGGTATACCGGGCAAGAATTTTTAGACGTGAAGTTAAAAGAGTTGGACATGGCAATACAAGAGAGAGGGTGACTGGTTTATTGCAGCAGGTGAGGAATGGGGTTTGGTTGGTAAAGAAATGAGGAGAAGGAGGGGAGTGAAAGTCAGCCTGTAGCAGAAGTTTAAGGGGTCGCGTTTTGCATGGGGGATGTTTCCTTTTCGTGTGTACATGTCGAGCTGAAAGGTTTAAAAAGGAGCAGATACGTGTGTACACGAGAATGGAACGGAGAGATCCATGTAGGGGTGGCGATGCATTTTAAGGTAGGCAATGGAGGCGGTTATGGTGTGATGGCGGGGGTCATGGCCGAAGTTGGTGGTGGGTCCCGCGATGGCAGCTGTTGTTGTCGATAGTGGAAACTTTGGGTGATGTGTTGAAGTAGGAAGGTGAAGGGGTGATCGTGTGGGTGCTTTGGCACTTCTGGAAGAAATGCGTGGAGTGTATATTGAAGAGGAAGGACGTGGAAGATGGATAAATTATTATCGAAGTGGAGAGGAAGAAACATAATCGTTGTTTGCAGTTTGCTTTTGTTTCAGGAAGAAGCTTTAAAAGAAGCAGTAGAGACGGGCTGAGTTTTGTATTGATTGGATTGGGCCTTAATCAAAGAAAGAAGGGGAAAAATGCTTGAATTCATGAAACATAAACGAGAGTCTGGGTTTCTTCTATTCAAAGAGGAAGGGAAGACATCGGGGTGGTCCGGCTTCTGAAACATAGAACAGGAGAAAACGTGTGACAAGTATCTGATGTGGATTAGAGTTGTTAATGATCATAATTAAGGTAATGGCAAGTTGCGTTAATTAAAGAAATTAGAGAAATAATTTATTTTTAAAATTCAATGTAAAACTTAAATTATCAATAATTCATTCATCTGTTATCAGAATCAGACGAAACAAGGGGCAATGGGATCGTGGTGATGGAGGCTACGCGCACAAGCTAATTCGGACAGGATTGGAAACGACTGGATTTTTATTTAATTTAAAACGCTTGTTTTATATTAAATGAAATAGCATACAAACCGTCAATCGGAAAATAAAGATGAGTTAATTCTCACACACTTCTGGAATTTTATGATGTGATAAATCCATATAATTATAATTTAACGTTGATAGTATAAATTGGTTGATTGGATGCCTATGGCTGATTTAATGATTGACGTAAATTATATTATCGTTGTTTAATATATTTTATGTGCTAATAGGAAATATTATCATAAACATTGTTGCAGGGAAGAACAGGTAGAGGGAATCAAACCGGATTCCTCAAATATTTAGTATGTTGTTTATTTCATATTACATATGAACTGATTAAACCCCGTTGACCTTAAAACTTGTTGGTTGTTGAACGTTGTTGAGTTTGAATCAATATGTAGTATTTGTTGAAGAATTTATAATATATGTCAAAAAATACAAACTATTTTATAAAGATTGATTCATCGTCAGGCAAATCACTAGAAATGAAGTTATAAAATTTATTTTATAACCGAATATAGATTTTTAAATATATTATGAAGTTTCTAAAAAAAGGAAATAAACCAACCACATACATACATTGATTGTGTTAACCATTAATCACTATTTTTGTATCGAAATCTACCGTGCGCGAAGCACGTGTTTATTATGTGATTATTAAAAGATTTTATTAAGCTAATTCAAGTGACCAGAATTAACGTAACAATTAGAACGGGTTTATATTAATATTGATTATTATTTAATAATAATCAAAGTGAATGGAATTCATTTAATTAATTATATTATTAATTAATGGAAAGCGCTAAGTGGAATTAATTAACGAATAAATCATGTTTAGGGGCTGCGTTAACTGAGATTGTTTTATTAAATTGGTTTATTAATAGGGATAGTTAATGGTGAAGGAAACCATTTTTATTTTAATAAATGTTGAAACTTGATTTTTGGTTATTTAATAATAATTGAAGGGGTACTTTGGGAATGCAAATTTAGAAATGGAAGTGTGTGAAGTTTAAAAGCCATGTTATGGTAAATAAAATACCCTAACGACTTCACTATTATCGATGAATAATAGAAATTTGTGACAGAAAGGAATTAATGGAAGGGGGTATAATTCCCGTACAAGGATATTACAATGATGATTGGAAATTTTGAAATAAAATTGCAATGATAGTTGCGTGATTTGAAATGTAAGCAAGATGGCCAAGATTTGTAAAATAAATAAGACCATTTGGGTTTAAAGTAAATAATTTGACTATGATGGGCGTATAAGCACCGATAATTGATTTTATACCACTTAGTTACGATATATATATGTGTGTGTGTGTATATATATATATCGCGATATTCAAACTTAAGGAATAATAAGGCGATTTAAGAATGAAAGGCAATGTCTCTAGGAAATGGAAGAGTTACAGAACGTGATAATATTTTTTAAGTAAAAAGGAGATTGGTGAGTATGTATATTATTAAGGGTTAAGAGTATAACTTTATCGAAATAGTAATTGAAATCGACGAAATGATTTCCAAGATCGATAAGAGCTTAAAGAGAGATTCGAAATAAGGAAAGGGTTGTAATTTAAAAATCTATTTAATAAAGTTATATGAAACCATAAGAAACTATTTATGGTAAAGTGAAGGTTTTAAGCAAATTATATGAATTATAATATAGGTTAAGTTTAAATTGTAGTTTTAAAGTAAATTCTTATTAGAAATTCTATTTAATTGGACTTTATTAAGTCCAAGTTGGGAAAAGTTTTAAAACCCAAGTTATCTGTATATATTATTGAAACGGGTTATTAGAAATGATATTTGAATAAAGTAAAAGCCAGGATTTGGAATTAAAGAATTTGAACTTAACTGGGGATCAATTGAGATAACTGATTTTCTGAATATTTATCTGATGTTGGTTTCGGCCTTCGGGATTGATATTTAGGAAATTAGTCTCTTACAGATTTACGGTTAGGAAATAATGGGGATATGAAATGGGAAGAAAAATGGAAACCCAATTTTGAATCAAAGGGGTGAGATGAGTAGAGTTAAAAAGATGCGATATAAATTCGTTATATTAATATGAGATGAGATTTCATTAAAGTATGACTAAAATGGGATTTGATTTGTTATTGGGAATGAATATCGGTTTTTGTATTATAACTGATATTTATCTTAAGATAAGAACGTTGTTGATCAAGGTCTGAGAGGTAATTAAAATACCCCAACTTGAACGACTTCAGGATTATCGAAGGATGATATTAGTTGTAATAGGGAGGATGTTGGAAGTAAATTTATTTTGAGAAATAATAACGTAACATTATTTGAAAACGTTGGGAACATATATATGGGATTCCAAATATAAAAGGGAATAAAGGGGCTTGAGGATGTGAAATGATATTTCCATAATAGAAATATATAAAAGGAGATTGGTGAGAATATAACGACATTTTCAAAAGTAAGAAATGAGATTGAGAATGAGCTCATTCTAAAAGGATAAGCAATGATTATTGTGTTCAAATAACGAAAACAATTGGAGATTCGTGACGATTGTTTTATGCTGATAAGTTGAATCGATTTCCAAATTATAGATAATAAGTAATGTTATAACAAATGCTTTGAAATGGTAGTTAACGAGAAATTGGATATTCCAAGTATATAAATAAAATGATTTAAGTATACTAATATATTAGAACTGACTTATTATTTTAAATGACAAGCGATGCTGGTTAATAAACCAATGGATATGTTTCATTTTTATGATTATTTATTTTGATAGTTAAGTAACCGACTATCAAAATCTGGCCCAACGTTATTGGCACGGAAAGACCGGGATCGAATTTTGTATTTGAAAACCATTCCGACCAATGAATACGAAAATGTGGAAGATGCTGATCATGATGGAGCAATTGAAGACCGTGAATATTCATGATTGGGGGAACTACTGTTGAATTTCTCTAGCTGGTCCCTAGAGATATCTTGACTGTGATTCTGTCGTGATTGAAATCTACGGATTTGCAAGGACTACTCACTACTGATCTATAGGGTGATGCCTAGGATGTGGTGGGAGGGTGCCTTCGGTTCATTCTGTTCCTGGATGACTTGTATGGATGAGGTGAATGGTGGCCAAATGTTTCAAAAGTCGATTATAACCTCAAGCCTCATCAACCGGGAAATGATAAAAATCGGGTAGGCAGTATGGCTATGTGGGTCGCACCCATTAGGGTGTATTGTCACCATCTAGAGAATAATCATATTTGTTACTTCTTTTCATTTCTAATCCCGGAAAAACGTTAGCTGCGCAGCCGTGAGGTGACAATATATTCGATACACTCAAGAGAAATGAGTGGTCAGTCATGTGTGGTCGGGTTGCAAGACGTTCTTGTTGAACTCAGTGTATTCCTCTCTAGAGATACACTATCGGCAGGTGGTTCCATACCTTGTCATAGTCGGAGTCCAATCTCCAGTAAACGCCCGCGGTTTTGATTGTATACTATATATGTGGAGCGTCAGACGCAAGCGTTCTACTAGATTCTATTTGCTTGTATTTAGACACTATAATAATATTAGAATAAGATAGTGATTTCAAAATGTTTTGGGTTATAGTAAGGTTAAAACTGTCCGTGTTTATGTGTGGGCTGGTCTTACTATTATCCTTTTATTTCAAAATGATTTCTAAAGTTAAGCAAGTTGTTTGTGTCATGAATTTATCACTGAAAGTATTCCAGACTGATCCGGGTGAATTTTGCTTTGCTTCAAATGTGCTCGAGTCAAGCCGAGTATGTTATCATGTTAGGTATCGCTTGGAGCTTCAGAAGAGGATTTGAAGTCGAGACGTATTCCATATATTTTCTGGTACTAGTTAATTTCCACTGTGTGTTGTATTGATTTGAATGTATACTCTGATGTGTAAACATATATATACAGTTCTTCTTGTATAAAGTAATATTGATTATTATATTTTGTCCATTCCGCTGTGAGACTCTGATCTTCTTATTCTTCTATTCTAATATTTCTTTCTTTCTTCCCTCATCCTCTAACTTATTTCTATTAGCTATCTGGGTTTTTGATACTGGAGTTTTGGGCACGTGATGTTTTAGTGTCTGAATTTGAGTGCCAAAAATGTTGGGTCGCTACAGTTGGTATCAGAGCAATGGTTTAGTGATAACCTTGGCTCTGTGATGTAACTCGATAGAGATTGGGTTAGTAATACCCTAGATTGAGTTTGAATATATATATAAGAGAGCGCGTATTTGTAATTTGATATAAAATTATTTTAAATTATTTTTCCAGGATATTTTATAAAGAAGGTAAGCTTTAAATGTTCTCACAATATTATTGGTGTTGATTTGAATTAGAGTTCAATTTGATTATGGAATTTAAATGAGATTGAGAATTGTTTAGTATAACCAGATATATTTGTGAATATGAAATTTAATATAGATTTAAATAAACCAGAATTTAACTTAAACTAAGTTAAATATAGGATGATTTGGTTGTATTGTGCATGGTTTGGTTTATTGGATATTAGTGAATTCGAAAACGAGTTAATAAGAATTGAATGAATTGGAAGCAAGAAATAAATCCCAGTATAATGAATTGGGAATAAAATTGGTTATGAAATGAAATTGAATTATTAAACCTTGGATTGTTACTTGCACTGTAAGTGGAGTTAAGTACATATTTCAAAAAGCTATGGAGTTGAATTGGTTACATAGATTGGAAGTACAGATTGAAAGACAAAGAGCAGTTACATGGTTTGCTTCGAAATTGAAATCGAGTTGCCCAATAAATAGGTAAACCTTAATATATTGGTTGGGTGATTTATTTTATACCCCTGAGTGGGATGGCAATTTTGCTTTTAGTTTTCTTTTAGGGAAGTTGAGCCTGGAGTGGCAGTTGTAGTCGTACCGATCGAACCATGCAGAAGAGGTGCTGGCGAAATTTTCAAAAAAATTTAAGAGACTGAATTTGTTTTGATAATAATTCAAGAATAATTAATTTAAAATAATTGGGTTCGGAGCATTCTTACGACGATGTAATTTCGAGGACGAAACTCTTTAAAGGGGGGAAGAATATAACGTCCCAGATTTTTCTGCCATTTAAATTGGAATATTTAAATTTGCTTTATATATATTATATTGAAAATATAATTGATTTTATATCGAATTTATTTTATAAAATGGAATTCGGATATATATTTATAATATAATTAAATGAGCTTAAAATGACGCGGTAGTTCGAAATTTACGATTTGAACTTCAAACGAATATACAGAATCCGTTATAAGTCGGAATTCTGTGAAGCAAAAAACATTAGGATCTATCAGAAGATGATTTTCTAATAAAAGAGAAAAATCGAGATTTTATTGTATGGATTGTAAGATATGTCCAAATCAAAATTTAAAATAGTCGTTGTGGAATCGTTTATAAACCATAACGATTTATTTAATATAACTAAATATTGGTTTCGAATTTGAACAAGATTTTTGAGATGTAGTTATAATTTAATTTTTAGAATTTTATTGTAATTTTTAATTTTTAAAATATGCAATTTTTTGTTTGGAGTATTTTGCACCCTATATTAGCATTTGGGGTTTTACAAAATAAGTTAACTAGTTTATTTTATTATATGGTTGTGATCGTGGCACACTGTTGTACGCGACGGTATTTTTTTTTATCGATAGCAAGTTATATGCGGACGGAGATTTATATAGCAGGGTACGTTTAACTGAAAAACTGAATATCGTTAGTCATATATCTTTGGTCGTTTCCGTTTCTTTTCACGTCACTTTTCAGCCGTGTTTCCCACACCCTATCCTGACCTTCGTAGTACTGCAGAACCATGCGTAAAAATTTAGAAATCCATGTGACTTTTATACCATCTTTTCTCGCTCTCATGTATAATATATCAAGTCTAATAAAGCGAACAAAACAAAGTTTCTTTCTTCTTTTCCAAGCAGCATGGCCTAAAAATTTTGTTAACCCCTAATCTAACTCTAGAGAACATGTAATTGATGAAACAACCCAGGCTAGTCTATTTAGGCCATGCCCTACCTCGTGCGAATAAAAGCGATGTCCTTCTTATCCTTTCGTTCTCCCATTTATCAATACACATGCTGTGTTTCCCCATCTTTGCAACTCTTCACAGCAAGTCTCGCTCAACCCAAAATCTCCTTATTTAAAATTTTATTTTCATTTGTTTCTTCCTGGTTATATTAAACCGTGCCTCTCTCTAAACAAACGGAACATCATTTTCTTCTAAACTTTTTTAGGGAAAATTTAAAATCAAAGAAAACCGTATAAAAATCCAAACTTAAATCCCTTAAGCTCGCATGACGTTGTGTTCGTATTTCTGAACTTGCTGAGTCTTATGGGAATCAAAAGGTTAGACAGCAAAGGGAACGAGCGAGGTGGGGAGCTATTGACGGTCGTGGTCCCAGGCGGTGGCAGTTCTTGGCCAGGCGGAGCTCTGGCAGCTGGTGTTGGGTTGGTCTGAAGCTGTGTCGAGCTAAACATGGAGATGGTGAGGTATACCGGGCAAGAAGTTTTAGACGTGAAGTTAAAAGGGGTGGACATGGTAATACAAGGGGGAGGGTGACTGGTTTATAGCAGCAGGTAAGGAATGGGGTTTGGTTGGTAAAGAAATGAGGAGAAGGAGGGGCGTGAAAGTCGGCCTATAGCAGAAGTTTAAGGGGTCATGTTTTGAATGGGGGTGTTTCCTTTTCGTGTGTACATGTGGAGTTGAAAGGTTTAAAAAGGAACAGATACACGTGTAAACGGGAATGTAATAAAAGGTCCCTGTAGGGGTGGCGACGCGTTTTATGATGGGCGATGGAGGTGGTTACGGTGTGATGGCGGAGGTTGTGGCCGAAGTTGGTGGTGGGTCCCGTGATGGCAGCAGTTGTTGTCGATAGTGGAAATTTGGGTGATGTTGAAGTAGGAAGGCGAAGGGGTGATCGTGTGGGTGCTTTGGCACTTCTGGAAGAAATGCGAGGAGTGTATATTGAAGAGGAAGGACGTGGAAGATGGATAAATTATTATCGAAGTGGAGAGGAAGAAACAGAATCGTTGTTTGCATTTTGCTTTTGTTTCAGGAAGAAGTTCGAATGAAGCAGTAGAGACGGGCTGAGTTTTGTATTGATCGGGTTGGCCTAAATCAAAGTAAGAAGGGGGAAAATTCTTGAATTCGTAAAACATAAACGTGAGTTTGGGTTTCTTCTATTCAAAGAGGAAGGGAAGACATCGGGGTGGTCCGGCTTCTGAAACATGGAACAAGAGAAAACGCGTGACAAGTATCTGACATAGATTAAAGTCCTTAATGACCATAATTAAGGTAATGGAAAGTTGAGTTAATTAAAGTAATTAGAGAAATAATTTATTTTTAAAATTCAATAACTTAAATTATCAATAATTAGTTCGTTTGTTATTAGAATCAGACGAAACAAGGGGCAATGGGACCATGGCGATGGAGGCTACGCGCACAAGCTGATTCGAACAGGATTAGAAATGACTGGATTTTTATTTTATTTTAAACTCTCGTTTAAAATTAAATGAAACAGCGCACAAACCGTCAATCGGAAAATAAAGGTGAGTTGATTCTCACATACTTCTAGAATTCTATGATATGATAAATCAGTATAATTATAATTTAACGTTAATAGTATAAATTGGTTGATTGGATGCCTTGGATGCCTCTGGCTGATTTAATGGTTGACGTGAACTATATTATCGTCGTTTAATATATTTTTATGTGCTGATAGGAAATATTATAATAAACATTGTTGCAGGGAAGAACAGGTTAGGGGAATCAAACCGGATTCCTCAAATATTTAGTATGTTGTTTATTTCATATTACATATGTACTGATTTAACCCCATTGATCTTAAAACTTGTTGGTTGTTGAACGTTTTTGAGTTTGAATCCATATATAGTATTTGTTGAAAAATTTATAACAGATGGCCAAAAATATAAACTATTTTATTAAGATTGATTCATCGTCAGGCAAATCGCTAGAAATGAAGTTATAAAATCTATTTTATAATCGAATATATATTTTTAAATATATTATGAAGTTTCTAAAAAAGGAAATAAACCAACCACTTATATACATTGATTGTGTTAACCATTAATCATTATTTTTGTATTGAAATCTACCGTGTGCGAAGCACGTGTTTATTAAGTGATTATTAAAAGATTTTATTAAGCTAATTCAAGTGACCAGAATTAACGTAACAATTAGAATGGGTTTATATCAATTTTGATTATTATTTATTTAATAATAATCAAAGTGAATGGAATTATTTTAATTAATTATATTATTAATTAATGGAAAGCGCTAAGTGGAATTAATTAATGAATAAATCATGTTTAGGGGCTGCGTTAACTGAGATTGTTTTATTAAATTGATTTATTAATTTAATGGGGATAGTTAATGGTGAAGGAAACCATTTTTATTTTAATAAATGTTGAAACTTGATTTTTGGTTATTTAATAATAATTGAAGGGATACTTTGGGAATGCAAATTTAGAAATGGAAGTCTGTGAAGTTTAAAGGCCATGTTATGGTAAATAAAATATCCCAACGACTTCAGTATTATCGATGAATAATAGAAATTTGTGACGGAAAGGAATTAATGGAAGGGGTTGTAATTCCCATATAAGGATATTACAACGATGATTGAAAATTTTGAAATAAAATTGCAATGATAGTTGCGTGATTTGAAATGTAAGCAAGATTGCCAAGATCTGTAAAATAAATAAGACCATTTGGGTTTAAAGTAAATAATTTGACTTTAATGGGGATATGAAATGGGAAGAAAAATGGAAACCCAAGTTTGAATCAAAGGGTGAGACGAGTAGAATTAAAAAGATGCGATATAAATTTGTTATATTAATATGAGATGAGATTTCATTAAACTATAACTAAAATGGGATTTGATTTGATATTGGGAATGAATATCGGTTTTCGTATTATAACTGATATTTGTCTTAAGATAAGAACGTTGTTGATCAAGGTCTGAGAGGTAATTAAAATACCCCAACTTGAACGACTTCAGGATTATCGAAGGATGATATTAGTTTTAATGGGGAGAATGTTGGAAGTAAATTTATTTTGAGAAATAATAATGTAACGTTATTTGAAAACGTTAGGAATATATGTATGGGATTCCAAATATAAAGGGAATAAAGGGGATTGAGGATGTGAAATGATATTTCCATAATAGAAATATATAAAAGGAGATTGGTGAGAATATAACAACATTTTCAAAAGTAAGAAATGAGATTTAGAATGAGTTCATTCTAAAAGGATAAGCGATGATTATTTTGTTCAAATAACGAAAACAAAAGGAGATCCATAACGATTGTTTTACGTTGATAAGTTGAATCGATTTCCAAATTATAGATAATAAGTAATGTTATAACAAATGGTTTGAAATGGTAGTTAATGAGAAATTGGATATTCGAAGTATGTAAATAAAATGATTTAAGAATATTAATATATTAGAGCTGATTTATTATTTTAAATGGCAAGTGATGCTGGTTAATAAACCAATGGATCTGTTTCATTTTTATGATTGTTTATTTTGATAGTTAAATAACCGACTATCAAACTCTGGCCCAACGTTATTGGTATGTAAAGACCGGGATCGAATTTTATATTCGAAACCCATTCTGACCAATGAATACGAAAACATTGAAGATGCTGATCAAGATGGAGCAATTGAAGACCGAGAATGTTCATGGGCGGGGGAACTACTGTTGAATTTCTCTAGCTGATCACTGGAGATATTAGCTAGAGATATCTTGATTGTGATTCTGTCGTGATTGAAATCTATGGATTTGCGAGGACTACTCGCTACTGATCTATAGGGTGATGCCTAGGATGTGGTAGGAGGGTGCCTTCGGTTCATCATGTTCCTGGATTACTCGTATGGACAATGTGAATGGTGGCCAGATGTTCTAAAAGTCGATTATAACCTCAAGCCTCATCAACCAAGAAATGACAAAAATCGGGCAGGCAACATGGCTATGTGGGTCGCACCCATTAGGGTGTATTGTCACCATCTAGAGAATAATCATATTTGTTACTTCTTTTCATTTCTGTATCTCCAGGGAAAACGGTAGCTGGGCAGCCGTGAGGTGATAATACATTCGATACACTCAAGAGAAATCAGTGGTCGGTCATGTGTGGCCGGGTTGCAAGACGTTCTTGTTGAACCTAGTGTATTCCTCTCTAGGGATACACTATTGGCAGGTGGTTCCATACCTTGTCCTAGTCGGAGTCCAGTCTCCAATAAGCGCCCGCAATTTTGATTGTATACTATATATGTGGAGCGTGAGATGCAAGCGTTCTTCTAGATTCTATTTACTTGTATTTAGACACTATTATAATATCAGAATAAGATACTGATTTCAAAAAAAATTGGGTTATAGTGAGGTAAAAACCGTCTGTGTTTATGTGTGGGATGGTCTTACTATTATCCTTTTATTTCAAAAGGATTTCTAAAGTTAAGCAAGTTTTTTGTGTTATGAGTTTATCACTGAAAGTATTCCAAACTGATCCGGGTGAATTTTGCTTTGCTTCAAATGTTCTCGGGTCGGCCCGAGTATATTATCAGGTTAGGTATCGCTTGGAGCTTCAGAAAAGGAGTTGAAGTCGAGACGTATTCCATATATTTACTGGTACTATTTTATTTCCGCTGTGTGTTGTATTGATTTGAGTGCATATTCTGATGTGTAATTATATATATACAGTTCTTCTTATATAAAGTATTATTAATTATTATATTTTGTCCATTCCGCTGTGAGACTCTGATCTTCTTATTCTTCTATTCTAATATTTCTTTATTTCTTCTCTCATCCTCTAATTTCTTTCTGTTAGCTTTCTGGGTTTTCGATACTGGAGTTTTGGACACGGGATGTATTAGTGCCTGAATTCGGGTGCCAAAAATGTCGGGTCGCTACAATATTAATAGACACTGATTATATGTTATGAATGGACAATGTGGCATGCTAAGCGCTGAGCCGATCAAAGTTTTTGTTGAAAAGCATAACTTTGTTGATGATGATCAAGCATGGATGATATAACGTAGCTTTGTGTGAAATGTGACTGTACTGCCTTACAACCCATGAATGGCCGAAAACAGGATGATGGACCACAGAGCAAGGACATACATTTCCTATTCTAGATGAAAAGTGATGCCATGGTATGGATCCCAGGTAAGTTTATTTATGTGGATAATGGATCGAGGCGCCTCAGATGATGGTCAAATACGACCTGGATGGCAGTCGAATACGATCGTGGGAACATTATGTTCAGGAGTAACCCGAACTAACCGGGAATTGGTGGGTTGGCTCTATCGATCCGAAGGATCACATGCATGTGAGTCCTAGACGTCTTGCGAGAGATAATGCAAATGGCTAAGGAAGATCCTTTGCCTTGGTCATTGATGGAATCTAACTTCCAATAAGAGCTTTGCGTTTTCAGTTGTAACCTAATATCCAAAATAATGGGAGAGGACATTATGCGAGCTAAGATTTGTACATTAAATTTCGAAGGTGATTAATATAAAAAAAAATTGTTTTTTGCGTATCAAGTATGTTTGGTTATTATAAGGTAAAACTCTTTCCTCCGGTTTGCATTGCATTGTGTGATGGGACTTTAGTCTTATAATAGCTTCATTTTTCAAAAAGCGTTGCGAGTAGTTTATAATTGGTATTCATGTGGAGAAAACTCGTTCCGTGTTATACAGCATGGTCCTGTGATTTACCTTACTTTGAAATAAAGTTAAATAACTGTTTTATTTCTCACACCAGTCCTATGACTGACTCAGAGTTTATTTTTTTCCCCACTTAAACTCTAGGTGCTCATATTTTCCACATGGGCAGTCTAGTAGTTTTGGCTTGTAGGGATTTTATAGAGCAAGGGCTTAATTGAAGCTAAGCTTGTGCCTAGAGCATTTTATTTCTTCCGCTGAGTTTATGTTTTCCGTTGTGTACATATTATATTCTGATAGTTATTTCCGTTGTGTAATGTATTTATTTTTGCACTCTGATATAAAAGTTATTGTAATAATAATGAAAAAGTTGTTTTGTTCAGTTCTTACTAGTCGGAATCCCAAGTGCTTCGTCTTGTTGATCGGTTTAAGCCGGTTGGATTATCGGTTTGAATTGGGCGGTTGGGCGGGACGTCACATTATTAGTTAAAAAATTTCTACTTCACGTAGATAGATAACAAGAGTGACAATAATATAAGTCGATTTTTCCCATATCACTTGTTATTAAATTACTGGAAACTGCAGAAGAGAAAGTTTTCCATTATTTTTATTTTTATTTTTATTTATACAATGAAACCTATGTTCCCATGTTGGATTGTTGTGCAATTATTATTGTCTCATAATATGCTAGAGTTACAATGCAAGTGGTTCATGTCATACCTGGTCTGTTTTTGGCCTAGTATAAATCTATTGAACACTGTCGCAATACGTGGATGTGGCATAGATGGTAATGTTGATCATAGATTCCTTTGCAATTTGTTTTTCTAGTCAGTCTGTGAACATCAGTTTGTCCCGTTTGAATCAGATTATAAATAACCTTTTTATTTGCATTTTCCCTTGGGGAAAAAGGTTTTGCAATATTGATGTCACATTTCCATAATACCCATCCATGGTGTCTTACAAGATAGATTCGAAAGTCTAAAGTATTATTGAACTAGACAAAATTTGCTTTGTTAATTTAGGTTTAATTTAACTTAATCAATTTAATTTAAATGTCGAAAGATATTTTTTTTTAATAAGTATAAAATATGTAATGTATTATTTTCATAAAGAACTTAGAATATTTTTTGGTCTCGTCTAGTAAGTAGTTTATATAACTGTTATGTCAGTATTCATTTTTTTAACAGAATGAACTTCTATATTCATCATATATAATATTTGATGGACTTGTCCCTATATTGGATAAATTACAAACATAATAACGTAATTAAATCTTGTAAACCATTTCATTTTAAGCAGTTCAAAAAGTTTTGACAATACTTCCTTTATGTTCCTTATGTACACGCAATTGTGTGTTGTTCAGGGAACCAAAGGAAAGTGCTATCGAAATTTTGTTGAATCGTTTAATATGATATACATGATTTAATATAGTTATTCTATTTGTAATGGGAAGAAGGATGATCCGTTAGTAAAGTGTTAATGATAAATTAATATAACTTTAACATATGAAACTATATTAAAAAATAAACTATCAGCGCGATTGTAATTTATATCATATTTTTAATTACAAGGAGGAATGGACTATTATTCTATAGTTTAGAGTAGGATGTATCAACAATGAAGGGAAACATGAGGCTTAACAAGTAAGCATTTTAATAATGGAGTATACATATTTATTGATTTCGCTTTAAGTAATAATGAAAACAACGAAGAGATCCATCGTCCATGTAGTAAATGCAAAATGTTGAAGCATTTGATACCAGAAATGGTTAGAGTTCATTTGCATCAGTAAGGTTTCATGCTGAACTATTTGGTATGAGATCGTTATAAAGAACTTTTAGCATCTAATCACGTATAAATTGAGGACGTAGTGAGTAATAAAATTGCTACGACGAATCTCACAGAATATATAGTTAAAGATGCAGCATGTTCAACGTTCTCAACAGCTCATTTGTTGATTATGATGCTAATGCCAAAGAAGAACCAAATATTAGGATAAAAAATATATACGATTTAATGGACGCCTCGAAGAAACCCCTTTGGGAAGGTTATACAAGCAGCACTTAATTATCAGTAACTACTGAATAAACATTGCGATGAAATCTAAATACAACCTTACAGAACCTGGATTTATAGTTGTTGTACAAGCTGCGAAGAGGCATATACCTTATGGTAATTTAACACGCGAAAATCATTATGAAATGAAAATACCTATGTCGACATTTGTTTTACCGTATCAAAAAAAATACTAGTTTAAACAGTTGCATGTTGTTTTGAAAAGAAGATATCAATCTTAAGAATTGTAAAATATGCAACTAGAAAATGTACAAACCAAGAAAGAAGAAGAGAAAGGAAGTCTGTTTACCTATTTATCCAAAGCTTTAAAGGTTATATGCATCTTCTGTAACTGTGCATCATATGAGACGGCATAGCGTGAGAACACAGGAAGAAGGTACATTAACGCACCCAATTGATGGGGAAGCATGAAAGCATTTTGATCAGAAATATCCCGAATTTGCATTGGAATGATAGACTTAGTTTATGTACGATGGATTTTCACCATTTCTCAATTTGGTTCTAAATATTCATCATGATCTATAATTGCTACAACTTATACTTTGCCTTTATGGATGTGTATGAGAACCCCTTATATGTTTCTCATAAGTGTTGTCCCTGGTTTTGATGATCTTGACATAAGAAATCGATGTTTATTTACAACCTTTGATTAAAGAATTGAAAATGTTGTGGTACGAAGGAGTAGAAGCATGTAATATTTCCAAAAAACAACTTTCCAATGTTTGCTTTTTTGTTGTAAACAATTAGTGATTTTTTTGCATATGCAATGCTTTCAGGATGGAGTATGGCTGGTCATCTAGCTTGTCCTTATTGCATGGAAGAAATATTAGCACTTTCTTTACCTCATAGAAAGAAAATTTTGTGGTTTGACAACTATCAGTATTTTCTTTATATTACCTCATGAAATTAACCAGCAACTAAAAAGGGTTCGGTTCAGTGTAGTTTTTGTTAATGGCGACAAGGGTTCGCCTTTTTTTCTCTCTCCACTTCTTCATCTTCATCTTTTCAGCACTTCTCCAACTTCCTTTCTCTTTTATCCCAATATTCTCCCTCTCCTTCTCCCTTGCTCCTTCTCCCTTGCTTTCGCCTACGTGAGAACTATATTGAACCCTAATTTTCTTCGTTTTCAATTTAACCCTATTTTTCTTATCTAGGACTACCGTTCGTGCTCGATTCTATCATTCTCATGCATCCTTTTCTTTGTCGAATACAAACCTCCAAGTCAAAGATTATGCTTCCTTTCTCAGATCATTGGCACGACTCTCCTGACGTCGGCGTTCGACGCTCTTGGGCCCACTCTTTTTGGTAGTAGTGCTACGAAAGTTTTGCCGTAGCGATCCTGGTCCAGATCTTGCTGTGTTTCCTAATCTACCTTTGGTTCTTTGATTTGGAGTTGTTGTCAATCTTCTTCGTCAACCTTGGAATTGTGGAGTTATGTGATGCTCTTGAGCCCTCAACTTGCACTACAAGAAAAACCGAGATTAGCAGCAGCAGAAACCGCTGCTAATCCGTCGCTAAACAGTAATTAGCGACGGATTTCTTACATAATGGCTCTGTAGGCAAAACCCTTGACGGTATCTGTGTCAGATTTTGCGACGGAATTTGGCATGAGTTTTTCGACAATTTACCGTCATTTAACTAATTTTATAACAAAAATAAATATTATTTATTAATTTACTTTTATTTTTATTTTAATTTATATACCGACGGATTATTAATTTAGAATAAAATATTATTTATAAAAACTGTCGGTAAACCCTTACTAATTTCCAAAGGATTAGCGACGGAAAATAAATTGGAGTAAACTTAACCTCACTTTTTTTGTTGGTAATCTGCCGCTATTCCCTTTCTGATCCTCATATATATATATATATATATATATATATATATATATATATATATATATATACATACACACACACACACACACACACACACATATATATATATATATATATAGACACCACATACCTAATTATTAACTCAATTTATACCAAACCATATATAAGCTGTAAAATACAATAAATAGTATACTGCTATATAAGTTCAACATCCAATTGACATTACAAAACGCAATTCGAATACAATGTCATTATCACATATCACATCCCAGTACAAAAACAATTGTTCACTCAGAAGGTAACTACAGTATTTTGATACATCATACCACTCAGCTGCATACAAGAACCATTCGATTTTGAACATCAAAATGAGATTTGCATCGATGGATCTCCACTATGGTCGTAACAGGCTGATCATTTAAGGTCAAGATATTAGTTAATCAACAGTTTCTACAACTTCATAACCTGGAAAAAAAGTTTGCATCAAAGTTGAAATCAAATAGTATATATAACCTCTCAATAATTACATACTTTTGCATCAAAATCAATTGTGAACACTCTTAGTCAATCTTAAGCTAGTTGAATTTTACTCTCTGACTACCTTTCTAGGATACCTGGTCATTATCATATTTATTTATTAGTGACTATTTTTGTCCACAATTTATTCGATTTATTTCAGAAAACAAATTTTCAGCTAACCAAATTTGCTGCTTTTGGGGTGATTTAAAAAATATAAAGCATATAATGTTTCAAAGCTGAATCTAAACTCATACCTTATGTTGGCTGATTCTCCAAAATGCACTTTTTGCAGCCCATCTGTGAATTTTCATAATCCTTGCAGTTAAGAAAAAAAATAAGAAAAACAAAACTGTGACGATAAAGTAGAAGGATAATATTAACTTGGTCTTATGAGCACCTGAAACTTGAACATGTAATGATCTACATTAAGGTATACACACAAACACATCCTAGCATATAATCAAGTAGAGTTGATTATGTGAACAATTTTTTTGCTATTTCAGTAAAAGAATGTAAAACTATAGTCCAACGTTGTTTCAATAAAAAATGGAAAGTTCCAAGTTTGGATTATGTCCATGCAACTAACTTACTTTCTGGTCTGTATTTGTTATGTTTTACATTTAGATTGTTTAATAATTAAGGTACAGAATGCTATCTTAATATATCTTCCCTATTACTAATTTGAGCACTTGAGTTTCTTGTTGGAGTTTTTGCTCGGTTTCATTTGCACTGTATGTTGCCTTGCGTTTGCACTGCTGTTGATTCACTCTTGTGTGTGTGTTGACCTGTGTCAACTTAACTGCACTTAAGTTTGTGTGTTTTGGGCTGGTTATTGCACAAGTAGGGGTGTAGCAGAAAAGGAATTTGGCTGATGTTGGTGTAGTAAGATGGTGGATATAATGGTTTATTTTCCCTCATATTAACCGCTTATCCTCTCCGTTTGATATATTGATTCATTTTTCCTCTCGTAAGCTGCTTATTCTTTCCATTTGCAGTATTTTAGATGATGCAATTATCAAAATCTCTTTAAGATTGATTTGTAAGTGTTACCCAGCATCTTTCATGGGAAAGGTACCATCATTTGCATCATATTTTCATGCTATTCTTTTGCAGTTAATTGATGTTAAAACCGTTTTATTCATTTAAAAATTACTTACTCGCAATTAACTTTTCATATATCTGACCTGATAAATATAAAGCAAGAACTTGCTTCAATGGACCATGCTCCTTTGTTTTCGGATAATATGTTTGCAGTGCAAACTTGCAAGTCACCATAATATTATTTTAAAAACGTACAACTTCCTTATTAACAGTAAAATTTTCATTGATTGTAGTCCTAAACCGCCTGCACTTTGGTTGTTATGGAAAATTTCATAGATAATTTTGATCAGATTAAGAATCAATGAGATAAAGCAATAGAATCAAAATTACATAATCATTACTCTTTGGTGTAGTGAACTTACATTATGTGATGTTTCTTATTACAATATTTGCACATAGATTTCTACCTCTACTGACATGGAAAGGGATGAAACATTTGATTCATCAGCTCTGGGTTATGCTGATGAGGTAGTGGAGGAACACATTTTTGATGAAGAAGTTATCATCATTACCATAACAAAAAATACATGCAGTTTGTGCTCTCTTTGAATGCGATTCACAATTCAGTTAATACTCTCTTATCATGATTAAGAAACATTTACTTCCAAGGTGATTCCCAATTCCAATTAATATTTTGCAAATATCAATTTAGTGGTTCAGTTATAAATGTTTTCAGTGTCCATCCAAAAGTGTTATTATGTCTACTTTGTTATGCTTATGACATCATCTTCTAATTTATTTATTGTGTATATATATTGATATATAGGTATTTTGTTTTATAATTTATGAATTGTTATGATGCAGGTGGGCATAACTGAACACAAAAATAGAACTAAGACAATATATCCTCAATTCCTCATAATACCATAATGTAGCAAAAATTATGCCTTAGTGTTGCAGCTATAATTGTTATACTAGTAATTACTTATAGTGTTAGTTATCTTTGTATGTGTTAGTTCCGTGTAATTCCCGTGACAGCAACAATCAGGTTTATTTGTGATTAACTTCCACTTTCTTTCTCTAACTAATTTTTAGATAAATTTTGATTTTTTTTTCAATTATTCCAATCAAGTTCCTGGTTGCCAACTGTCAAGTTACTGTGGGAAAGATTACAATGCACAGATGTGCTGCATCATCACTATATTTTAACGAAAGAGTGCCTCTGCCAAGATACAGCTATTGAACACTATGAATGCAACTCATACATTGAGTTAGCAAGATATGCAGCTGTAGCACTGCGTGTGTGGTTGGATTGGATGCTTGTCATATTAAATATGTAGTTTACATGATATTTGTCATACATAATACAAATTATACTTATCATACGTAATATAATTATACTTGTCATATTAAATCTGCAGTATATTTGGGTTGATGCACTGTTTTATGAATTATTTAATATATTTTTGTTTATAAGTATACTTTAATTTATGAATTATTTAGTATATTCAACTTCTATCTAGCATTAGCCGAAATAAGAACCCTTGTTTCCATTCACTTAATATTTGTAGAACAAGCAATGCAACAATTGGTTTTTCAAGTTACATTATTTCAGAAATTAACTTTCATGTTCGCATGGATTTCACGTAATCAGCAATTGTCAGTTGCGCAAAGTTTCGAACCACTGCAAATGAAAATGAAATTGCCGGAGTCTCACCCCAAGATATGCAAGATAACTGTAACATATGAGTGTAATGTCTAGTATAATTTATTGTTAAGCATAATTTGTTGTTAGAACCATTTTGACCAGAGCAATGAAATGATTATCATGTTTAATTGTCTATTATACTATAGGAGAAGACCATAGTGAAGACCCAATGAAGACAAGGGAGACCGATAACAGGGAATATTCAGTCTGTTTACATGAAGATGAAGATGAGAAAAACTAAAGAGCTGGAAAAATATTTCAAGATCTCCAATCAAGATTCAGTGCACACCATAGTTTGTTTTTGGAATTGTAGAATATTTCTTCTTGAACACGGGAATAACCACCATGCTTTGATCACTTGATTCGTCTATCAGAGGTAGATAAGGAAAACAAAGAACGTTTTATGAACACCATCTCGGCTTTTCCTCGGACTTCCTAGTGATGATGAGCAAGGTGAAGCAATGATCGAACTTAGTTGACCCAGAATTCAGAGAAATATGAATGATTTGAAGTTTAATGGTTATTCATATTTTACTCAATTATTGTTGTTGAAAAAAGAAAATGGTTAGATGGGGCATAGTCAAAATTATTATTGGATATTGTTTTCTTTTTAATTCGTTTTAATGTCTCAGATGGATTTTGTTTTTCAAATGATTCTTTTAATTTTAATATTTTTTAACAGTTTCAGATGAAACCAAGCATCTGCCCATGCCTAAGAATGCATTTTTCATATTGCTAATGCTAAATTACCAAGGGATGTCGGTGTAAGAAAAGAATGAAAATGAAATGTGGAAAGGTAATCAACGGAATTATTTTAACGTTGTTGGTACGTGTTTTATATTGTTAGTTCAGATGACCCCAAAAAAGGTATAAATTCAATGCAGCATACGGTCCATGTTGAATGAACACACATATATGAAAAACATAAAAACTAAGGCATCTTCTTTATATCGCAACAATAACATTAATCACTCATGAGATGTGCAAACCAAAGAGAGTACAGAACTTGCAACATATTACAATTTGGATCTAAGAGAATTACGCATTAGGTCAAAAAATTCAAGGATTATAATTCACAGAACTTTTTCACATTCATAAACAGCAATAATTGTAACCAAATCAGTTTGCTTTCCTTAAGCTCAAGTATGCAATGTACTGATATATAGCCATTTCACATGTCTATAATTTACAGCATTTAACATATGCTCTTTATTTTAAGAAGCTTTTTTAAACGTTCATCAACGTGATTTTTGGATTCATGTAACATTTCTCCACATAAACAAGCAACAGTTCTATTCATTTTAAAATTTATTTAATTTTGTTCTCGGATTTTGTCAAAGATGCAAATTTTCATATATTTAGATAATTATTCGATCTAAATCAATACCGTATAATAATTATAACATCACAATAGTCAATAGTTCAGTTTCCAGTATAATTTCCTTGTTAGTTCAGAATCAATTCAACATTTCTGTACACAACTCAGATAGTTGTTTATGGGTACAGATATCATTACCACGTATTTTTCCTCTGCTCTTTAACAATTGGACAATGATGTTCTTCATCTATTTTATGTCATCAAAAGCGTATTCTACATTGTTTGTTAGAGAAACCGAGCTTAACAAAATAGTCCTATTGAATTTTCATTTCCACTGCAAAAATCGGACATATTGCTAGATCTTGTAGAGTATTTGGAAACCAACTTTCGAGGCATATCAAGTTCTTCTACTTTACATGAAATAAAGTAATCAGTATAATTTATGTTAACAACCCGCTTCACAATTATCAATCAATTTTTTGATATCACTATCAACTTAAGGCCATTTCAAATACTTTTCACTCATTGTTGTCATTATTGTTCATGATTGTTCGAAAATAACGCTCAACAATAGCATCTGCCTAACACATCGCGGCCAGATCTACGATTATAGTTGAAACGGAAATCAAATTCAAATCGAAATCTAAAGATCTGAATATAAACAGTGACACAAATAGAGCGACATACCTAATTTTCTATATGAGAGCTCAGATGAAGATAAACACCCCTAAATTGTTGACACATCAACCTTGCAGTTTGTAGATTCACAAATCTGAAGCCACAAATTTGGATAGTTGGATTAATCTGAATCTACTTGCTTCGAGAAAGGCAAAACAGTTTCGAATTTTGGTTATTAATTTGATGGAAAGACGCGATGAAGGATGGGATAAAGATAATTAGGTTTAGCGCTGGAGGAAGATTGAACATTTGAGATTTTGTTTCGATTTTAGGAGGAAGACTTGAGCGGTGGAAATCTGATTGCTGGAGTAATCCGCGGGTTACATTATTTCCACGCTTGGATTTCAGATCAACGGTCCCTGTTCATTCTTGATTGTTGATGCGGATTGAAGAAAAACTGTGTTCTACTTTGTTGAATGCTATAACAAAATTAAAGTTTTGAGTAACATTAAAATTTAAACTATTAAATAGTTTAACCTAAAATTAATTTAATTTAATAATATAAATATTTTAAATAGTAATATTATAATTTAAGTGGTGTTACATAGTTAACCTTACACTAAAAATACTGGTATTACCGCACAACGGTGGAGAACCGACCGTTATTGTATAGTTTTTTTATTAAAAAAAACTGTTTTTTTTTTTAGTTTTATTTAAACATAAAAAAATATTGTGCTAGAGAATATTTAAAATTGGAGAGATCTAAGGAGACAAAAGCATAGAAAATTAAGTTAATTAGATAGGAGATATTTAAGGAGACATGTTTATGTGTCGGGCAACACTGCTAGATTTGAGGCTATATTCATTGGCACGGACAAATTGATTTAGCCTCTCTTACAGTAGGGAAACCTCCCTAACGGTCGGTTTGATTAAATATTTTTTTTTGGCAAGGCAAAATCTTAAATATATTTTAAGTACCGTTATAATTAAAATTTATTATATCTTAAATATTAATGATTAATTATTAAATATTAAGAAATAATCAATACTAATTTTAAGAAAGTATTGTAATTATTAATTATTGATTATCGAAAATTGATAACAACCATTTATTACAACATAGATTTTATCATCATTGTAAAGTTTGCATCAGTTAAAACAAATATTTTATAACCATTATAATGTTTATGATTTATTTCAAATTTATTCAAGATGATTTCAAATTTTTAAAATTTTCAAAATATAAAATATAATTATCAACTATAATTATAAAATATAAGTATCAACTATAATTATCAAATGTAATTATTAAATAAAATTATTAAAAATTAATTATTGAATGTTATATATCATTTCATAAATATTAAATTTTATTATTACTTATTAAGTAATTATTACAATAAACTGATATTTTCATCTCGTGCAAATCAGTTGGAATTCTGCTGCAAAATAGCTTTGATATATATTCGTCGGTATTCTGCTTGGATTTGCAGCGGAAAATAGCAATAGAAATTTTCTGTCGGTAATTTGACGCAATTTGCGACGGCTTAGTGAGGGATGACAGGAGATGACGGTAATAAATAAAAGAAAAAAAAGTTGAAAAAACAAAAAACTATCCCTTGCAGATCACTTGGAAATCCATCGCTAATTAGCGACGGAATTTTCCGCTGCTAAAAATCTGTCGCTAATCTCGGTTTTTCTTGTAGTGTTGGACACCAGTTTCCACTACCTTTATTATTTGGATTTTGAATGCAATACCTGGCTTGCTTGCCGAGTGAATGGATCCGTATGGATTTCTTTGCAATGCTGGTTTCTTTACCTTGTGGGTATGTGTTTATTTGATGCTCATTGTCTTGGTTCGACAGACAATCGATGCATAAAATTTTGCTTTCGGGGTTTTTCCTATTCTGTTATCTTTTGTTTGATGGTGGAGATTATGGAGATTGTATGGTGGTCCTCGTATTTTATTTTCTGGTCTTCGTTTATTAGTTCATAGGCATGTTCCAGTGTTTGTGTTTGTGGTGTGCTGGTCACAACGCTCCTACCCAGGCTATAGGTGAAGCGTATGCTCTCGGCTGCCCAAATGGAGTAACCTTTCCTTCTGCACACTCACTTCCTTATAGTTCTTAACCTCCTACGAGACCCATGTCATATTGATATGCAACTTTTTTGGACGATGATGGCTTTATGCCACTGATTTTTGGGTATTGGAAGTCGATGAACACAGTAGCACTTTCTATTGTGGTCACGTGGGTGTCATTTTCGGTAGCTCCGGCATGTTGTGTTCTATTAAAGTTGCAATGTGATGGTTAGTGTCTTCTGACACTAGGGATAGTGCTATCGTTCAAGGCATGGGTAAAGTGATTTGATGCAGTGAACTAGTTAAAGCTGTATTTTGTTATTTTGCCTGGCATTTTATTTACTCCACCCTGTGTGGAGATAAACATTTAATATATTGTAGTCTAGTTAATTTAAGTTAGATCCAGTGTTGTAAGCTTGTAAGGTAGAGTGGACGAAACACTATAAATTTTGTAAGCGGTGGATGGACCACCTTAAAAACTGAAGTAGCTGATTGTAAACTATAATCACCTGTACTATACTGTTTTTTTATTACTAGTTATAATAAAAAGGTGTTTGTGATTAACTTAAAAGCTGGTCGGCTTTGCAAAAAAATGACTTTACAGCTAATTCATATGAGACTTTGCTACCATCTATGGTTTGGTCCAGCAAAGATATTTATGGCACCGTAAAGGATAATCCAAAGATACATGAAACCGGAGAACAAATTGAAATACAAGGTAAACCATCGATTCATAATAAGTGCAAATAAAATATATTTTAGGAGTTGCTTCATTGGAAAAATCTCCTGATTCGTCATAATATTAACGTGATGCACAAGGAGAAAAACATGTTTGATAATGTGTTCAATACAGTTTTGAACGTCAAGGGGAAAATAAAAGATGATTTGAAATCTAGGCGTGATATAAAAGTAAAATATAATCATTCTGAGCTTCATACAAAGCCAAATGACACCAAAAAACCAAAACATGCTACAAGGTAGACAATAATCAAATTAAAATACTTTTAAAATGGGTGGTAGGATTAAGATTTTCGGATGGTATTTCTTCTAATATTATTAGATGTGTCGACTATAAGAACAACAAACTTAGTGGGGATGAAAAGCCATGATTGTCATGCTATGATGGCAAACTTGTTACTCGTCATTTTCAATGAATAGTTGCACATAAAAGTTTGGATCGTTGTAACATAACTTAGCCTATTTTATAAAGAGCTTTGAACAACTACGTTAAAAATTGATAATCTATGCAAACTTTAGGAATAAATTCTGATACTTCTATGCAAACCAAGAAAATATTTCCTTCAGGTTTTTTTAAATGTAATTAGCATTTACCTATTCATCTTACATTTGAAGCACGTCTTCGAAGGCTTGTAAAATATGGATGGATGTATCCATTTGAGAGGTATTAATATTTAGTTCTAAATATTAGTTTAATAAAATGTATAAATAAATTTTAATTTGAAATAATTCTTATAGGTACTTAAATCATCAAAAGGAAAAAGTAAGAAAGAAAGCATGAGTTGAAGTTCGATTTGCAAATCATCTATCGAAGAAGAAGCTTCATTTTTTCCTTTCATTATTTTAGAGACAACGTGAATTTATTATTTGAAATTACATGTAGAATGAAGTCCTTGACTAAGATGATTATCAAGCGACTTTATCTATTTTTAAAAAACCTGGTCGACCTCTTGGTAAATGTGTGGAAGTATGGTTGGATGATAGTTACCATGCAGCACACATGTATTTTCTTTTGAACTGTGCTAAAGTTGCACCATTTGTTATAGAGTATACATATATTTTTTGTAATGCATTAATATCATTAACATATGCATATATGCAAATATGCACACACATATATTAATTATAATGTAATATCTCTTCTATAATTGCAATATTTATAAACCACAACATTTGAACAGCGATATCGGCAAAGATTTTGCTACTCGGTTTTCAAATTACGTCTATGATACAACAAATTATTATGTAAATGAAGGATTGAAACATTTGACCAAAAAAATTTAGGACTGTTGAGGACGGAAAATTGGTTATTCGCGCACGCCAACGCCCGAGTGTATGTTTTGCAGAAAAATGATAGTTCAAATCCAAAGTATGAGAATGCAAATGGAGAACACAACTTTTTATAGTGGTTTGACACTAACGCCTACATCCACTTTATTGTAATCGTTCATCGTATAATAGCCAATTATAAAAGTTGTACAAGGTCAGATAATTTCTATGTATAAAGTGGTATAATATAACAACAAAATGATTGTTACTTCTAAACTTTGACCAAAATGCCCTTTGTCTTCTTCGGTGATTCAAAGTGTGAAGCAATATCCAAAAAGTAGCTTCAATGTCCAGGAAATTCCAAAGATATCCAAAAATGTCCAAAAGAGTGTAAAAGTCCAAGTAAATTCCAAATGTTGTAGGCAAACATTTTTGTACCGTTTAGAAGTCCAAAATCCACAAAGATGATGAAAGCAGCCATTAATGGTGCTTGAGAGTTTCAATCTCATACGCCAAAGTGTATGAAGAGTGTAAATGAGCCAACCCCTTTGAATGCCAAGCTTGGGGGTACTTATAGGTGAGTTTGGGAGTGTCAGCCCGAATTTTGTATCCCTAGGGGATACGTCACATCCCAAAAAAGGAGTCAAAAAACCAAATCAGTGTCAAAAATTCGCATCTCAGAGTTGGAAAATTTGAATCCCATAATCTATGGTGAAAACATGTGCGGATCAGGCCAAAAAAAGTGATCTGCACAGTGGAATTGGTTTTCCACGAAATCTAGAATTTTGCCACTTTTCTCAATTTCATATCCCAAAAATATGTGCCAAACACGGTGCGCTCAACCGAAAAACCATGACCCGCTCATGTTTTCCTTCGTGGCAAAGTCCTTGGCATTTGTAATGTCCCGTATTTTCGGTAGTCAAATATTTAATTTAATTTATTATTTTAAATATTATATTTGGAATATTTATGGATTTTAATATTGAATTCGTGTATTAAAAATGAAGTTTAAACGTTAAATTTAGATATAAAATATAAATCGAGCTCGAAATAGCGCGGCAGTTCGAATATTGATTTTTGAACTTCAATTAGATATACAGGATCCTTTTTAAGTCGAATTTATGTGAAACAAGAAACGTTGGAATCTTGTTGATTATAATTTTCATATAGAAGAGAAAAATCCATATTTTATGTTATAGATTGTTAGTTGTATCTAATTCAAATTTTAAAATAGTCGCTATGGATATCGTTATTAAATTATAACATTTATTTAATATAATTAAAAGAGTTTAATATAATTTGGACATCGATTAACTCGAAATTGACGATATTGAGTTGTATAACATATATTTGAAGTCGTATATATATATATATATTCTGTTTGGATATATATAATGAAAATAATTTATTATTATTTTTGAATTATTTGGAAATTCAATTAATATTTTATTTATATTATATAAGCATTAAAAATAGTTATTTTTGCAAATGGTCTCAGTTTTCGATGAAACTAGTTTCATTGAAACCGTATCGTTAAATTATTGTAAGAAAAATCCAAAAAGTCTCCTTTTCTATTTAAGTATTTAGATTATTTAGACAGGGGTAATTTTTAACGAATAAACGACTGGTCAAACAAACTTCAAATTTAACGAAACAAGATTCATTGGATCCGTTAGGAAGAGGTCTAGTAAAATTTCAAGGTCCCATATTTTTTGGATTTTTTTCTATAATTATAGGAATTTTAAACGCTTGATTTTTAATCGATAATTATAAAGGATTATTCACAAACGACCTCGAAATTCGACGAAACCTGTCCCATTGGGTCCGGAATATTTTTTTATGTCAGGATTATCATTTGTATCGAAAAAAAGTAGGAGTCGATGGTAGTTGTTTTGAAACATTTCTTCATTGCAAAGTTTGTGATAATAAAATAATATTAAACATGTCATTCTCTCTATATATGTGCAACATTAAAACCTAATTGTGGTCAAACTGATAATGAGTGGTCAACTATTTCTCTAGCCGTCGTTTCAAACCAATGAACGGATAAAAATATTCGAACACTTCTTCCATTTGTTCTCCCAATCCAGTGATCAAATCGATAAACCTTCTTCAACAAAAACGATGAGCTCTGCGAGAGCTACAGTCTGAATGGTGGCGATCAAAATTCGAGCAGCGGGCGGTCAGAAATCCATTCGAGAATCCCGGTGTTCGAGGGCGTATAACTGGCGAATGGCGAACTCGTATTGGTCCAGATTTCTGGCGAAGGTAGAGCCAGGTGGGGCACTTTGAGTTGCAAAAATGTCCAAAAGAGTGTAAAAGTCCAATTAAATTCCAAATGTTGTAGGCAAACGTTTTTGTAGCATTTAGAAGTCCAAAATCCATAAAGATGATGAAGGTAGCCATTAATGGTGCTTGAGAGCTTCAATCCCGTACGCCAAAGTGTATGAAGAGTGTAAATGAGCCAACCCCTTTGAATGCCGAGCTTGAGGGTACATATAGGTGAGTTTTGGGAGTGTCAGCACGAATTTTGTATCCCTAGGGGATACGTCGTATCCCAAAAAAGGAGTCAAAAAACCAAATCAATGTCAAAAATTCGCATCTCAGAGTTGGAAAATTTGAATCCTAGAAACTATGGCGAAAACACATGCGGATCAGGCCAAAAAAGGCGATCTGCACGGTGGAATTGGTTTGCCATGAAATCTAGAACTTTGCCACTTTTCCCAATTTCATATCCCAAAAATATGTGTCAAACACGGTGTGCTCAACCGAAAAACCATAATCCGCTCATGTTTTCCTTCATGGCAAAGTCCTTGGCCTTTGTAATGTTCTGTGTTTTTGGCAATCAAATATTTAATTTAATTTATTATTTTAAATATTATATTTGGAATATTTATGGATTTTAATATTGAATTCATTTATTAAAAACAAAGTTTAAACGTTAAATTTATATATAAAATATAAATCGAGCTAGAAATGGCGCGGTAGTTCGAATATTGATTTTTGAACTTCAATTAGATATACAAGATCCGTTTTAAGTCGGATTTCTGTGAAACAAGAAACATTGGAATCTTGTTGATTATAATTTTCATATGGAAGAGAAAAATCCAGATTTTATGTTATAGATTATTAGTTGTGTCCAATTCAAATTTTAAAATAGTCGTTATGGATATCGTTATTAAATTATAACATTAATTTAATATATTTAAAAGAGTTTAATATAATTTGGACATCGATTAACTCGAAATTGACGATATTGAGTTGTATAACATATATTTGAAGTCGTATATATATATATACATATATATATATATATATATATACATATATATATATACATATATACATATATATATATATATATATATTCTGTTCAGATATATATAATGAAAATAATTTATTATTATTTTTGAATTATTTGGAAATTTAATTAATATTTTATTTATATTATATAAGCGTTAAAAATAGTCATTTTTCCAAATGGTCTTAGTTTTCGATGAAACAAGTTTCATTGGAACCGTATCATTAAATTATTGTAAGAAAATCGAAAAATGTCTCTTTTTCTATTTAAGTATTTAGATTATTTAGACAGGGGTAACTTTTAACGAATAAACAACTGGTCAAACAAACTTCAAATTTAACGAAACAAGATTCATTGGATCCGTTAGGAAGAGGTCTAGTAAAATGTCAAGATCCCATATTTTTTGGATTTTTTCTATAATTATAGGAATTTTAAACACTTGATTTTTCATCGATAATTATAAAAAACTTTTCACAAACGACCTCGGAATTCGACGAAACTTGTCCCATTGGGTCCGGAATATTTTTTTATGTCAGGATTATCATTTGTATCGAAAAAAAGTAGGAGTCGATGGTAGTTGTTTTGAAACATTTCTTCATTGCAAAGTTTGTGATAATAAAATAATATTAAACATGTCATTCTCTATATATGTGCAACGTTAAAACCTAATTGTGGTCAAACTGATAATGAGTGGTCAACTATTTCTCTAGCCGTCGTTTCAAACCAATGAACGGATAAAAATATTCCAACACTTCTTCCATTTGTTCTCCCAATCCAGTGATCAAATCGATAAACCTTCTTCAACAAAAACGATGAGCTCTGCGAGAGCTACAGTCTGAATGGTGGCGATCAAAATTCGAGCAGCGGGCGGTCAGAAATCCATTCGAGAATCCCGGTGTTCGAGGGCGTATAACTGGCGAATGGCGAACTCGTATTGGTCCAGATTTCTGGCGAAGGTAGAGCCAGGTGGGGCACTTTGAGTTGCAGTGTCTGACGACTGACCGGTCCTCCCTATGGCGGAGCGGTAGTGATTGTTGAGGGTGTCGTGTGTTTATATGTGCAACGAAGAGAAGGACCACCTGGAACCGAAGAGAAACAAAGCGGGATTAAAGGATTGGCACCTTCTTCTAAACCAACGAAAATTAATTTAGGGTTTTTAACTGGGCATGTTTCAGATGAACAAAGGAAAGAAGGGTATACGATTAGTTATTGGAACCAATGAACAGACAATGAATGGTGGTGGTGATCGTTGTTATTGGGTTGAAGCTTTGCGTAGAGACTGATGCTTACATGAAGGAAGACGATGGAGAAATTAAAACAATCGGTCCGTTGGTTTTGGTCTGAAAAGGGTTGGTGAAGCCAGTTTGAAAATGTTAACAAGTAATTAAGTATGACCTATGTTAATTAAGAATTATTATGTTATTTGAATCACATAATCATATACAAACCATGTACTGTACAGAATGAAATGGAGACAGGAGGAATGGAAAATCTAATATGCCTGAATCGTCATTATGGGGATCAAAACATGAATGGACCCAGTCACAATGTGGATATGTTGTAATTAGAGCTGGACATTTTTACCATATTACCACTTACCAACCGCTACCAACAAAAGTGGTACCGAACAATTGGTAATTAATTTGATTAGTACGATATACCAAACCACATGAATATATGCGGTACGTTAATGGTAATTAAGCATTAACAATGATAATTACCATACCTACCACATATCTTAAATAATATATATATATATTCTTATATTTCATCATATATGTTTATTACGTAACAACGAACTTGTAATATGTAATGATTTAATAAAATACCTAGGACAATACTAGTACGATACAAGATTGAACGCAATTTTTAACATATATCTTAGAAATAGTATATATTTATATGATATTTTAGTTCATTTGTATTGTTTTCTTGCATGTTTGACTACGTGAAATAAGATAGACAAATAACAATATAATAACAAAAAAATCAATTTTAATATTTAATATTTTAATGTCAAATATTGTAAACAAAAAGATCTTATACTAGTAAATGGCAAAAACTTATTACCGACCTCTACCAACCATAAACCGAACTATTGGTAACCGATATCTTTGGTTGGTAATGGTATGATTTTTCTATTACCATATAAAGTCGGTATGGTAATTGTTTTGAATACAAAGTTCCGGTACCGAACCGATTCCACCCCTAATTGTAATCATTTGGAAATGTGAAACCGAGGGCGTTTCTCATGAATGGAGGTGTGGTCAGACTTGTAGGAACGAACTAAGGCCTAGGAAAGATGATTTGGTTTGGTCGTCATATCCTAACCTAAGTAAATAACTAAAACTAATTTTCATTAAGGGTTTATTTATTTAATAATGTTATCACTAAACCGTGGGCTTTGTGCGGCTGTCTCCATGGATAGTCGGGAGAACGAGCACAGGAGGGATATAGAATTGAATCGACCCATTTAAAATAAATAAAGTAATTAATTTAATTAAATTTGGATTAGAGTTAATTATTATAATTAATTTGTGTTAACTTAAATTATTGATAACTCGATCATATGATTTTAGAATTGGACAAACCAGATGCCACTGGATTCATTTTGACGAACATAATGTTACGGAGTTACTTTGGACGGTAATGGAGACAGACGGAAATTTCGGTTAAATTAAACATTGTTTAATTTAACCGTAACCGAACTGTTTCAACAACGAATCAAATCAAAGGTGAGTTAAACTCACTCAGTTCTTCCCACTTATATTTTATATAAGTTGGATTTTTATTTTGTGTGTTATGGTTGCTAATGATTGACTGGTTGTTAAATGTATTGCATATATTGATTGAACCGCTGAAATTAACCGCTATTAATTTCAGTGAAAAACCAAATCGTTATTTTAACGATTGGTTCCAATGGAGGTAACTTACCTTATTGGTCACATTTATGAAATAAACGTGTTTAATTGGTTGAATTGTTTTGTTAATTGGTTGATGTTAAATAGCTGTTATTTACTGTTATTGAAATTATCAGTTAATTTGAATTGAATAATATTATTGGAAATAATCTATGTGAATGCAGGGAAATACAGGTTGAAGGAATCCAACAGGATTCCTCAAATATAGTTAATGATATTTATTTTCGTATTATCATTATATGAACTGTTCTGATAAGATGATTGATTTGGTTGTTGGCTGTTGACCTGAAATTCAACATTTTTTTTGTTTAAACCAATGGGTGATATTGGTTGAGTAATTGGCGGTATATGGCCTATAAATCAATCATTTTTCAAATATGGATTTACCGTCAAGTGAATCGACGGGAATGAAGTTATATAATTTATTTTATAACTGAAAATAGATTCTAAAATCTATTATTTTGAATAAAAGTTTGTTAAAAGAAAATAAATATTCATTATTTATAATTTAAATTTATAAGCCAGTATTAAATGATTTTATAGAGTAAATGCTTATGTTAATCAGATTTATCAGTAGATAAGTAAGATTTAATCTAACGGTCAAGAATTGGATAATTGTTTTGTTAAGAAACAATTAAATGGGATTATTTAAATTAATTATATTATTAATTAATTTAAAGGAAGAACCAATTGAAATTGGTTAATGAATTAATCATGTATTGAGTTGACTAAATCAACTGTCTTTAACTGAGAATAATTATTAAATTAATTTGATTGAATTAATTTAATAAAATAGTTTAATGAATAATGGTTTAAATTTTTAAAAGAAACTTACTATTTATTTTGGTTAATTAAGAAATTAACTACTACTACTATAGTTAATGATTGAAGTAATTATTATTTTAATTAAAAATAATTATGGAGATTACTTTTTAATTTATTTAGAAAGTGATCAAAGCTGAAATGAAATCGAATTGAATGGTGAAAGGAGTTATAAATGGTTTTTTTAATAAAAACCGAGTTTTTATAACGAAGTTATAAAAGTGGTTTTTATGCGAATGTGATATTCTGAAGTTCGGAATGGTTAACAAAATGAGATTTATTCAAAGGCGAGAATATAAGCTAAGTAAAAGATTTCAGAAATGGCAACAAATAATAAGTTGTCATAATTGATTTACAAAGGATTTTGTAAATGGAAGTTAAGAGTAAAATGTAATCGAAACGTTAGTTGTCGATAATAATTTTCAAATGGAATTTGTAAATAAAGTAAGTGTTTTGAAAAATGAATTTGTAACAATGGTCACAAATAATAAATTAAACTATTTTTTTTATAACTGCAGATCCTTAAAAAGATCGCTATGAGATTTTCAACAACGCATAAGTTGTCGCAATGATTTGAAAAGAGTATAAATAAAGAAAATAAAAAGTTTAGTAATGGAATCTGTAATGTTTGTTACAGATGATAAGTTGAATTATTTCGAAAAAATGAATATAAGGATTCGCACGAGATGTCAATATAAGAAGTTGTAAAAGATAAATGTAAGATTCATTAAGACATTTATATGAGTTTTGTAAAGATAATTTTATTAGACTTGTTAAAGATAGTTATATGTGATTTGAAAACAAATATAGTATTGCAAATAAGTTTTTGAAGAATTTTGTAAAGGATTCTATTTTTTATGGAATCAAAGCTCGGGTATAATATTATAAAGGATCAATAAAGACTAATATAGAATTAGTATAAAAATAGTTTACTTAATAAATTAAGTAAACGTTGTTGAGATTTAAATAAGGTTTTCAAAGGAAATGTGTGGAATAAATTTTATCTATTCTGAAGATATGAATGTTGATTGGTCAAGGTCTGAGAGGTAAATAAAATACCCCAACTTGAACGACTTCACGACTATCCAAAGAATGATATTAGTTTATGAACGGGAGAAATTGAGGAAACATAAGTTATGATTTCCGTAATAATATTATGAACTGTATTTGAGAAGTTTATAAGCGAATGAAATGATTTTTAAGAATATTCTTATTTATGATACGAAGTACAAGATAAACTCCAAATATTGGAAGATTTAAAGAATATCATTAACAGATGTTTAATTAAAGAGGCCAAGTAATGTTGAGTGCTCAATCAGTAAACTCATTTTATTCACATGATTATTTATTTGATAATTAAATATCTGACTATCAAATCTGGCCAAATACGATTGTTGGTACGGAAATACCGGGATCGAATAATATTCGAAAACCATTCCGATCAGCAAATACGTGGAAAATTTTAATTGACAAGGAGCACTGAAGACCGTGGATCTTCATAAATGGAAGAGCCACTGGTTGAATTTCTCTGGTTTAGCGGCCAGAGATATTTCGACAGTGATTCTGTCGTGATTGGAATCAACGGATTGCAAGGACTACTCGCTACTGATCTGTGGGGTGATATCTATATAAGATGTGGTAGGAGGGTGCCTTTGGTTCATCCTATTCCTGGACGACTTCTTAAGAGTCACGTACATTGATTTTTACAAATGTATTTCTATTGGTGGCATTAACACCCAGAATATTTTTGTGGACGTCAATTAGTGATTTGGCGGATTTGACGATGTGACATTCAAAGTGAATGAAGATGTGTTGTTTTAAAGGATAAGCTTAACCTCTAGCCTCATCAACAGGGAAATGGCATAAAATCGGGTAGATCACATGGCTATGTGGGTCGTACCCATCAAAAGGTATATCATTACCTGATCTGGTGAAATCAAATGCCTTCGGTCGTCCCATTTAATTTTTTATGTGTATGCAATCGGTTCGGTTGGCTGGCCCCCAACCATGGTAATGATATATTCGGTACTCTCAAGCGAAGTGAGGGGCGGTCATGTTTAGCCTGGGTTGCAAGATGTTCTTGTTGAAGCCCAATGTACTCATCTCCAAAGGTACATTATCGAGAAGGTGGTCCCATACCTTGCCAGGAAACCCATTCTCCAATAAGAGCTCGCGGTTTTGATTGTATACTATGTATGTAGAGCGTGAGATGCAAGCATTCTGCTAGATTGATATTTATTTGTATTTAGACATTATTATAATATCAGAATAGATATTGATTTCAAAAGTGTTTTGGGTTATCGTAAGGTAAAAACCGTCTGTATTTATGTGTGGATTTGGTCTTCCGATTATCCTTTTCTTTCGAAAATATTTTGACTTTAAAATCAAGTTATGTGATAGCTTTAAATTTAGTGTGTTGTTCTCATTCTGGGTCACCGGACTAACCCGGTGTTTGTAATGCTCGGGTTAGACCGGGTTGTACTGGTTCTGGTTATCGAATGCTGTGAAGAGACGAGTTGGAGAAGGCCAAATGTATTAAATAGTTATTATTCCACTGTGTGTTGTATATAAGGACAGGTTATTATAATTGTCCTGATGTGTTGATGTACTCTGATAATTGTAAGTATTTTTCAAGCTCTCATTAAAGATTTATTTCTATATATTTTGTTCCCCTGCGATGAGAAACTCTGTGTTGTGTTGATTCTTTTTCTTCTATTCTAATATTTCTTTCTTATCTCACCCTCCAATATTCTTTCTAATAACGTTCCAGTGTTTTTGATACTTGAATAATCGACATGATGTTTTGTGTCGATTTTCGAGGTCGAAAATCCCCGGGTCGTTACAGCATTTTCCAAATAGTTCGCATCCCAGGCCAGTCGACATTTCATATCCAAAAGTCTGCAGTGTTGAGCCTAGAAATTTTCAAATCCCTCTGATGTGATCACTTGATTTCGTATTATAAACTTTGATTATCCCTGCCTTGCCATTTTTGCCACTTGGCATCCTGATCCAAACTCGAAAAAACTCATGCCGGGGAAGAGGAACGATCGGGGATTTCGTATCCCTCGTGGGATATGAAAAGTTGGGATTCAAATCCCAACTTTGCCATGCCAAAATCTGAAGCGCGATCAGCTGTAAGGACACGGATTTCGCTTGGAACTAATCGATCGCTAAATCGACCAAGACCGTTCGAATTCCATATACGCTAACTCTGGGCGTACAACACATCAGAACAAGTAACAGAAGACTTCTATAAACATCATAATAATGTTACATCAGAGTACAAAATATCAGAGTATATCGAAACATAATCAATACAGCGGAAGATGATTTTACAATAAATGTAATACAATGCACAGCGGAAATAAATAAATAAATAACACAGCGGAAGACGATAAACGCACTGGACACAGCTTTAAGCTTCGATCCAGAATCCTGCTTATATATCTGCAAAATAAACTACTCGACTGCCCGTGTGGAAAATAGGGGCACCCGAGTTTGCAAGGGAAAAGCAAACTACAGGTCAGTCATGGGACTGGTGTGAAAACTCTAAACAGTTATAATTAACTTATTTAATAATATGGCATATCACGGGACCACACCGCTAACGCGGAACGGGTTTACCCCCATGAATGCCAGTGTATAAACAACAATCAATATAGATATATGGATCTGCTATGCATCAATCAACATGCAATATCCCAATCTACCTATTTACATTAATCACCACACTTATATTTTCCAAATCCAATTCAATTTACAGAAATTATTCCTTTGGATTTTATTCCCGATTTCTTATTTCAAATCATTTGAAATACATATCTAACTTTCTATATCAAAGTAGATTTCACTTCAGGATCTCAAATCAAATCGTTTGGAAATATGAATTCCAAAACATAACAATGCATACAGACAAGTATGCAACCAAATATCGTGCTCCCCATCGACAAGGCAAAGGGTACGCACCTCGCAACTCGATATATAAATGTGCACCCACCCCACATAGGAGCAGGCTACACCGACGATGCACCTCCCACACATGGAGAGCATACACCGCCCTCTCACCCATACTTTTAGTCTCAGGGTTACCCGACTCTTTACCCACATACTAAATCATTTCATATCCCGAAGTAGGGAAAATCATTTCACAACATAATAATCACAAGTACTTTCAAAATATAGTACTTCACATCAGTAATTCACACATATGATCAGTCACTATTAATCACATAACCTTTGAGCTCGTACGTCTCAAAGAAGGGTGTTAAGCAAGAGAATAAATTCTCTGCCACCAAACAGATACATCATCAATAGCAACTAATCGAATACGCGATGAACCACAATGTAACACATAATACATTTCTAAATCATTTTAAAAATCATCGGGTTTTGGGCCTTGAAATCCTTTCTGTTTTATAAAACATTTTTATAAAAGATTCCCTGTCTAAAATCGGGAATATATTTTTTTTCACTTAAGGAAAATATCATTTCAAAGTCATTCATTAAACTTGAAATGAACTCCACATCGCTAAACACCTTATCGTCAAATCGTGAAGTGTTTCACAAGGTGTTAACACACAGATATTTCTACCCAACCCAATGCTAAATGTAAAAGCATATTTTGCTCATAAACTGGTCGAGCACAATCCAAACAATCAATCAAATCAATTTGACATTAAATATAAGGTTTTGAATAGAGATAGTATCGACTTATACTCAACATCAAATCTTGAAACCAACAGATATCATATCGGGAATTACAATATTGATATCTTCCAAATTCCCATCACAATATCTGTATAATCACGGAATCCAATATCGAGAATATCCGAAGTTAATTTCAATTCAATTCAAATCCAATCCAATTTATTTATTTATAACCATTGGATTATTTTTCTAGTTAATAACTAGTTCGTTTCGATAAAAATCTATTTTTATCTTTTCAAATATGGGATTTTTCAGCCCAATTCTTTCCAAATCATTTATTATGATTTTACACAAATTATTGATATTTTTAATAATTTTATCAAGGCCCGTACAGTAGATTTCCATCAGAGGCCATCGAACTGCACTTACAGCGACCTTTTCCAAATTTTATTTGGACATAATTCCAAATCCAACCGTTAGATTTCAAATTTCTCATATTCGTTAGAAAACTCTTTTCGATACGAACCCAATGGTTCCGATTTTAGGAGAATCTGATGGTCAGATCTCTGGTAATGTCCATTCAAAGTTAATGGTTGAAATTCGCGAACTGGCGCAGCGCGGCGCGTTCTATTTAGGCTATTATATTATATATATATATAATATATATTTTGTCGATTTCCTTTTAAAACGTATTTTATAAATCGTTTTTAAATTCGTTTTCGAAACGATTTCAACTTCATATTCAATTTCTAATCAAAATTGAATATTCCATATACATGACAATTTTATACAGTGTATATATATGTTAAAAATTATATTTTTAACAATCAAATCATTTTCACATTTCATATATATATATATATATATATATATGTATGTATGTATGTATATATATATATATATATATATATATATATATATCGTTTTCATTTCATATACACATCGTTTTCACATTTCATATATATATCGTTTTCATTTCATATATATATCGTTTTCACATTTCATATATATATCGTTTTCATTTCATATATATCGTTTTCATTTCATATATATCGTTTTCATATATATAATATTTTCACTTTTCATATATATAATATTTCACTTTTCATATATATATATATAATATTTTCACTTTTCATATATATAATATTTTCACTTTCAATATATACGATATTTTCACTTTTCATGTATATAATATTTTCACTTTTCATATATACGATATTTTCACTTTCAATATTTATACGATATTTTCACTTTTCATATATACGATCAATTTTCACATAGAATACAATCAAACAAGTCGTCCATGGTCTGTGGACAACGGGGAGCAGTTCACATATGCAGTTACAAAATAAATAATTGTACAGAAAATTTAAAGTGAGAGAATTCTCATAGTGGGATCCACTCCGTCAGTTTTATCTGAATTTCTGTTATGTTTCGATTTTGAATTTTCCTGAAATTCTAATCAGCTCCATTTCCATTCTGATATGTTCTATGTTGTAGAGTTTTCTGATGCGAATCCAACGCAACTGAGTTTGCATTTTTCTGACATCGTAAGATAAAGATATGAAAGTTTAAACTTTAATAACATAATAAAAATAATTAATTTTAAATAATTAAACCTTATTTCCTAATCCCTCTTTTAATCCCCTTTCTTCCTGATTACTGCTTCAGGAACGAAACCCCTCCCTCGACTTTGAACTTCATGTCGCGCCGCCTGCTGGAGTGACCGGAACCCGATCCAACACCGTGGCAGGAAGCGCGCCAGGGCCCTCCACCACTGCCTGAAATCTCGCCGGATCCGAAACCCCTTTGTGCCCTGAAATCTCATGTGGATGGCGCCGCTTCTTGCTCGAAATTCAAGCCATCCCCCATGCCATCTTCCATCTCAACCGTTGAAGTTAGAGAGCTCAGGGAGCTCTACGATTTGCTCCCGAAATCACTGGAAACGGTGTTGTGGATTTGGAGAACGAGAGAAGGGAAATCTGGACATTTTCGTTCGTCAATAGATGATGGGGCGGCGGATTTAATGATAAGGCTAGGGTTTTAATTTCTTAGGGTATATATAGTTTATTTTATTAATATTTAATTCAATTAATACATGTTTACAGACACGAACCCCAAATCGAACCCAACGACTATCGTCCCTAGCTAATTACCCCCATTCCGAACACAATGGGATATGTCCCGTAAGCCAATTCGGCTGTTTCGATCATTTTTCGCTGAAATTAAAATATAAATTAATATATATTTAATTTTAACGTACACTTTAATTTAGCAGGGCCACATACGGACCCAGAAAATTCTAGAAAAATTATTTCTAACTTCTTATTGACGATACGGTCCTAACAAAACTAGTTTCGTCGAATTCTGAGACCGTTTGAAAATGGCCATTTTCCAGTCGATTAAAATCAACTGAAACTGGTCAAACGCGTTTTCCTTTGCCATGCTCATATATTGATTCAAAAAATTATGAATTTTGGGATCTAGCAATAACTTGACATCACGGATCCAACAAAAGTGGTTTCGTCTAAATCCAAGGTCATTTGCAAAATTCCCATTTTCAAAGGCCTTTATATATATTAAAATATGTATAAATTCCACAGCGACTTTTCTGAATTTTAAACTGGACATATCTTTCAACTTCTAAAGTGAGATCTCGGTTTCTTACATCCGTTAGAGAGATATCGTCAAACAGATTCAGATATTTCTGGTTTTGTCCAATTCCGACTTAAAACGAATTCTGTATATTCATTTGAAATTCGAAATCGAAATTTCAAACTACCGCGCCATTTCAGGCTCGTTATATAATTAAAATAAATTTATTCGTTTAACTTCGTCAAAAATAAAATTTTCATCGTTAGTATTTAAAATAATTCATTTTAAATGTTCAAAATTCAATAAAATCGCCAAAATAAAAATTTTAAATTGGCCCAGAATTTCCGGGTTGTTACAATCTCCCCAACTATAACTTTTCGTCCCCGAAAAGGAACGAAGCCGAAAGTTGTTTAACAAATCAACTCAACTTCCATTATTTTTTTTACGGCTTAAGTTCTTCAACTTTTCAGTTTCTAAGAACTTTTCAAATTTTTCAAAAATTTGGCTAACACCATAAATTTCCGAAAAATTTCGCCATAACCTCCCCTGCACCGGGGACTTCGGGATATTTCATATAGCCTCCCATGGCCTTCTTCAATCCAAAAGAAAAAGAAAACGCCAAGCGACTAGCCAATCAGCTTATAAAATCATCCAAACCCAATAAATTTGTAAACATGTACCTATTTGTCGGGCAAACAATTTTATTCTTCTGCTCTAGCCTCCTTGCTATGACCTGTTCAATGTAAGTACATGTATGTGCATCCGTATTCAAACAAATTTTCCATACAGTTCAATATCTGATTCAATCTGGCATTATGGTTAAAAATTTCAAACAAATAATCAAACAACACAACCAGCAATCAATTAGTGAATTAGAATTTCAAATTCATAATTTGGATATATATACAAAAAATCATGTTTTTGATGCCAAATCAAATCACAACAATAAACCTATCTAGTTTTGGTTCTCACACCAGTCTAATGGAAATATATAGATATCACACCTTCGAAACAAGAACATAAATGCTGATGATATCCGGACATCACCAGAATTATCCCCGAGCGACTAGAGTGTGATTCTATATCTATCCAGTATACTAAAACTTCGAATATACGTTCATAACTCATATATGAAAAACCTTTATATACTCGATTGTCCAAATTCAATACAAATAAAATATTCAAATACGTATAATTGAATTTTACTTTCAAAACAAAATTGTTTCCATTTGAAAAATATACTCTTCACACTCGTTCTAGGATACTACTGATCCTATCTCTAACGAGTCGTTCTAATTGGATATTACTAATCCAATATCTGATAGATTCTTTCGTTCGGTTCTAATGTGTCTTGTTCTCGAGCTCTGTAAACCAAAGCTCTGATACCAGCTGTAACGACACGGATTTCGCTCGGACCTAATCGATCGCTAAATCGACCAAGACCATTCGAATTCCGCATACGCTAACTCTGGGCATACAACACATCAGAACAAATAACAGAAGACTTCTATAAACATCATAATAATGTTACATCAGAGTACAGAATATCAGAGTATATCAAAACATAATCAATACAGCGGAAGATGATTTTACAATAAATGTAATACAATGCACAGCGGAAATAAATAAATAACACAGCGGAAGACGATAAACGCACTAGACACAGCTTTAAGCTTCGATCCAGAATCCTGCTTATATATATGCAAAATAAACTACTCGACTGCCCGTGTGGAAAATAGGGGCACCCGAGTTTGCAAGGGAAAAGAAAACTATAGATCAGTCATGGGACTGGTGTGAGAAACTCTAAACAGTTATAATTAACTTGTTTAATAATATGACATATCACGGGACCACGCCGCTAATGCGGAACGGGTTTACCCCCATGAATGTCAGTGTATAAACAACAATCAATATAGATATATGGATCTGCTATGCATCAATCAACATGCAATATCCCAATCTACCAATTTACATTAATCACCACACTTATATTTTCCAAATCCAATTCAATTTACAGAAATTATTCCTTTGGATTTTATTCCCGATTTCTTATTTCAAATCATTTAAAATACATATCTAACTTTCTATATCAAAGTAGATTTCACTTCAGGATCTCAAATCAAATCGTTTGGAAATATGAATTCCAAAACATAACAATGCATACAGACAAGTATGCAACCAAATATCATGCTCCCCATCGACAAGGCAAAGGGTACTCACCTCGCAACTCGATATATAAATGTGCACCTACCCTACATAGGAGCAGGCTACACCGACGATGCACCTCCCACACACGGAAAGCATACACCGCCCTCTCACCCATGCTTTTAGTCTCAGGGTTACCCGACTCTTTAGCCACATACTAAATCATTTCATATCCCGAAGTAGGGAAAATCATTTCAAAACATAATAATCACAAGTACTTTCAAAATATAGTACTTCACATCAGTAATTCACACATATGATCAGTCACTATTAATCACATAACTTTTGAGCTCGTACGTCTCAAAGAAGGGTGTTAAGCAAGTGAATAAATTCTCCGCCACCAAACAGATACATCATCAATAGCAACTAATCGAATATGCGATGAACCACAATGTAACACATAATACATTTCTAAATCATTTTAAAGAACATCGGGTTTGGGCCTCGAAATCCTTTCTGTTTTATAAAACATTTTTATAAAAGATTCCCTGTCTAAAATCGGGAATATATTTCTTTTAACTTAAGGAAAATATCATTTCAAAATCATTCATTAAACTTGAAATGAACTCCACATCGCTAAACACCTTATCGTCAAATCGTGAAGTGTTTCACAAGGTGTTAACACACAGATATTTCTACCCAACCCAATGTTAAATGTAAAAGCATATTTTGCTCATAAACTGGTCGAGCACAATCCAAACAATCAATCAATCCAATTTGACATTAAATATAAGGTTTTGGATAGAGATAGTATCGACTTATATTCAACATCAAATCTTGAAACCAACAGATATCATATCGAGAATAACGATATTGATATCTTCCAAATTCCCATCACAATATCTGTATAATCACGGAATCCAATATCGAGAATATCCGAAGATAATTTCAATTCAAATCCAATCCAATTTATTTATTTATAACCATTGGATTATTTTTCTAGTTAATAACTAGTTCGTTTCGATAAAAATCTATTTTTATCTTTTCAAATATGGGATTTTTCAGCCCAATTCTTTCCAAATCATTTATTATAATTTTACACAAATTACTGATACTTTTAATAATTTTATCAAGGCACGTACAGTCGATTTCCATCAAAGGCCATCGAACTGCACTTACAGCGACCTTTTCCAAATTTGATTTGGACATAATTCCAAATCCAACCGTTAGATTTCAAATTTCTCATATTCGTTAGAAATCTCTTTTCGATACGAACCCAACGGTTCCGGTTTTAGGAGAATCTGACGGTCGGATCTCCCGTAATATCCATTAGAAGTTAATGGTCGAAATTCGCGAACTGCCGCAGCGCGGCGCGTTCTATTTAGGCCATTATATTATATATAATACATATTTTGTCGATTTCCTTTTAAAACATATTTTATAAATCATTTTTAAATTCATTTTCGAAACGATTTCAACTTCATATTCAATTTCTAATCAAAATTGAATATTCCATATACACGACAATTTTATACAGTGTATATATATGTTAAAAATTATATTTTTAACAATCAAATCATTTTCAGATTTCATATATATATATATATATAAATATATCGTTCTCATTTCATATATACATCGTTTTCACATTTCATATATATATCGTTTTCATTTCATATATATATCGTTTTCACATTTCATATATATATCGTTTTCATTTCATATATGTCGTTTTCATTTCATATATATCGTTTTCATATATATAATATTTTCACTTTTCATATATATAATATTTTCACTTTTCATATACATAATATTTTCAATTTTCATATATATATATATATATATATATATATATGTATATATAATATTTTCACTTTTCATATATATATTATTTTCACTTTCAATATATACGATATTTTCACTTTTCATGTATATAATATTTTCACTTTTCATATATACGATATCTTCACTTTCAATATAAATACGATATTTTCATTTTTCATATATACGATCAATTTTCACACAGAATACAATCAAACAAGTCGTCCATGGTCTGTGGACAACGGGGATCAGTTCATATATGCAGTTACAAAATAAATAACTGTACAGAAAATTTAAAGTGAGAGAATTCTCATAATAGGATCCACTCCGTCAGTTTTATCTGAATTTCTGTTATGTTTCGATTTTGAATTTTCTTGAAATTCTAATCAGCTCCATTTCCATTTTGTTCTGTTCTATGTTGTAGAGTTTTCTGATGCAAATCCAACGCAACCGAGTTTGCATTTTTCTGACATCGTATGATAAAGATATGAGACTTTAAACTTTAATAACATAATAAAAATAATTAATTTTAAATAATTAAACCTTATTTCCTAATCCCTCCTTTAATCCCCTTTCTTCCCGATTACTGCTTCAGGAACGAAACCCCTCCCTCGACTTTGAACTTCACGTCGCGCCGCCTGTTGGGGTGACCGGAACCCGATCTAACACCGTGGCAGGAAGCGCGCCAGAGCCCTCCACCACTGCTTGAAATCTCGTCGGATCCGAAACCCCCTTGTGCCCTGAAATCTAGTGCGGATGGCGCCGCTTCTTGCTCGAAATTCGAGCCATCCCCCACGCCATCTTTCATCTCAACCGTTGAAGTTAGAGAGCTCAGGGAGCTCTTCGATTTGCTCCCAAAATCGCTGGGAATGGTGTTGTGGATTTGGAGAAAGAGAGAAGGGAAATTCGGACATTTTCGTTCGTCAACAGCTGATGGGGGCGGCTGATTTAGGGATAAGACTAGGGATCTAATATCTTAGGGTATATATAGTCTATTTTATTAATATTTAATTCAATTAATACATGTTTATAGACACGAACCCCAAATCAAACCCAACAACTGTCGCCCCTAGCTAATTACCCCCATTCCGAACACAATGGGATATGTCCCGTAAGCCAATTCGGCTGTTTCGATCATTTTTCGCTGTAATTAAAATATAAATCAATATATATTTAATTTTAATGTACATTTTAATTTACCGGGGCCATATACGGACCTAGAAAATTCAAGAAAAATTATTTCTAACTTCGTATTGACGATACAGTCCTAACAAAACTAGTTTCGTCGAATTTTGAGACCGTTTGAAAAATGGCCATTTTCCAGTCGATTAAAATCAACTGAAACTGGTCAAACGCGTTTTCCTTTGCCACACTCACATATTGATTCGAAAAATTACGAATTTTGGAATCTAGCAATAACTTGACATCACGGATCCAACAAAAGTGGTTTCATCGAAATCTGGGGTCGTTTGCAAAATTCCCATTTTCAAAGGCCTTTATATATATTAAAATATATATAAATTCCACAGCGACTTTTCTGAATTTTAAACTAGACATATCTTTCAACTTCTAAAGTAAAATCTCAATTTCTTACATCTGTTAGAAAGATATCGTCAAACAGATTCAGATATTTCTAGTTTTGTCCAATTCCGACTTAAAACGAATTCTGTATATTCATTTGAAATTCGAAATCGAAATTTCAAACTACCGCGCCATTTCAGGCTCGTTATATAATTAAAATAAATTTATTCGTTTTAACTTCATCGAAAATAAATTTTTCGTCGTTATTATTTAAAATAATTCGTTTTAAATGTTCAAAATTCAATAAAATCGCCAAAATAAAATTTTTAAATTGGCCCAGAATTTCCGGGTTGTTACATCAGCTGGATGTGCACCCGCGTTTTTGAGTCGTTTTCCCGTGTTGATCATTGAGCTTTTCGTGCCAAGCTAGATGATCAACCATTTTACCAGATGTGATCAGCTAAGCATGAACACGTGATTTTTGATGATTTTCACATATCAATCACCTTTTTTTAAATGCACCAAACCATAAATTTGCAAAGTGCCAAATTTTGATGTCGTGAGTTAGGCAACCCATTTTTCGTGATTGTGCCATGTCGATCAACAATTTTTGAGTGCGTGACACTGTTTTTCACCAAAATTCGTATATTTTTTCACGATGTGTTTTCCTACGTGATCGAACCGACACGCTCAAGCATTTTGAGATGATCGGACCGAGTCTCATATTTTTACCATGCTAGTTTTTACAAATCCATTAATGACGATTTTACGAATCAATATTTCCGACCCTTTTCGAACACGTTGCCACTTCATCAAATCACTTTGTGTTTTCCGACGACGTTCTCAAGACTTAAGCGCGTCGCTAACCAACGTGTGACTTCTTTGCCAAAAAGCACGTCAACAAAGACCTATCCAACATTTTTCATCAATGTATATAAATTTAACCCTAAAGAATATAGTGCTCAAAAATTAACTAACAATACTGGGGTATTTGTTAAAGGTAGCGATGATTTAAATGATTTTATGGTGTGTCAACCCGTATTTTGCAATTGACGTATTTCTCAAGGCCTGCGGAAGAAGTATTTCTATTTAAGTGGAACTGGTTCAGCAACGTTCGCGGTCCTTGAGTCAACGTGCATTCAAGTATAATCTTATATAAATAATGCATACTTCAGGTTGTTATAAGTACGATCCCTTTAAACTTTCCAAGAAAGTTGTTAAAGTTTATCACGCTCCTTACCCATCTCTAAAAAGAGATAAAATAGATTGGACGGCTGCTTTGTGGTATAACCCTTTTATGTTCTTCCATAATGTCACATATATCCTTTTATGTTCTATTATAATATATGTTTCACAAAATTATATGATATGTTTTTCATATGTGATATATATGCATGTAACAGGTACTACATATGTCATTTTTGTAGTCATAGATCTTCACATTCTGGACCTCCCTCATCCTCTTAGAGAGGGAATGGGTGCTCCAGCAACTAGTGACGGCAGTGGCTTATTACAGTAGCTAGCGCGAACAGTGGTCTGCTTGCAGTCTAAAGCCGATGGCTCGTAAGTATTCGGATTATTCAACATTTAATTTTTTTTGTCGTATAGTTTATTATACAACACTCATGTAACAACCTGAATTCTGACAGATCTATTTTTTTTCTAAAATTCTAATCTATCAAAACTTGTGTCGGTTTGCTCTGGTATCCTGGAGAAAAGATAAAGACATAAAATATGTCAGAGCTCAGAAAATATCTCATGGCGGAATAGATAAAATATAATATAATCAAAGTACAACCTTACTTTGATTATCCTGCAGAAAAGACAAAGACAAAAAATATGTCAGAGCTCAGAAAAGACAAAAAATATCGAAACTCGTGTTGGTTTGCACTGGTATCCTGCAGAAAAGACAAAGACATAAAATATGTCAGAGCTCAAAATATATCTCACAGTGGAATGGATAAAATATAATATAATCACAGCGGAATGGATATAATATAATATTTGTCATTACTACGCTACGTAAGCGTATGGACTGCCACCGTCACTCGAATCATATTTCATACTGGAGTAATGCCTTCAAGTCTATGATACATCACCCAAAGCAGACATGCATGTATCTAGACTGTCCCACGTATGTATCGTCAGTCGTATTCGATGCCTTAGCCACACATAATGTGCGCTGGGTTCCGTGGCAGGGCTATACAAGAAACACGGAACTCGGTCGGGATCTTTTCCATACCTGTACAGGCCCGTCTTTAAGAGCCTCAAGATACAGATATTCCTAGGGTCTGTTTTTCATGGTGGCTATGGCCCCAACTCACCCCCCCCCCCCTCAACTAGTAAAGACTACAAGAGCTAAATAACTTGGCCCTAACAAACAATCTAAACATCCAGTTGGCATCTCCCCTTAACTATCATACCTCGATAGTGAAATGTGAATGGTCTATCGGGTTCAGCTCTAGTCTTTTCACATCCCACTAGCTGCTGATGACGGGTACCCGACGATCTACTATCTCTGTTGGTCCTGACCTCTGCCTCCCCATTGAGGCGACCGCCGAATCACCCTAGTGTCACCACGTCACAGCAATCTGACTCCAAAGCTACTTTTGTAGTCAAGACCCACCCACCTGGTAGTAACGCGCAAGCCCAACCTCTGCGAGCACAGCCTAACCATCTGCCACCACACAGAGGACTACCAGGAGAACCTTACGTATCTCTGGAAACCATGTGCTTCCCCTTCCAGTCCTTCAGAGCCGAAAGAATAATCAGACGAACATGCACTCCCTTCGTGCCTTATGACACCACGATGATCTACCATGTTGGGTTATTCACCCTCAAACGTGCAGACTAGTCCAAGCGCCTCATTTTAATATGTTATTAGACCCTATGTCTAATCATTCTTTTACGTGCTTGCTTTACCTCATTAGGTTTCCATTTAACTTGGTTATTCCCATTCACATTGAATTCTTAATCAAGTTACCGAGTTCCTCTTGCTTATTAATTTCAGTCATATAACTTAACCCATTTAAGCTTATTAATAAGCCCACAACATGTTATTCCCTAGATTCTGATCCAAAGTCTGTAATCCATAATCCCTTTATATCTTGTTTGATTTCATCGTTACAATAACATGTTCTACTTAATATGTAATTAAGTATTTCTCAATTCACATGTTTTCCGTTTAACATGTCAGTCATTGTTTATGATTAAATATAACTTATTTCATTTCATAATTTTGCCTCACTCTTTCCTATTTAATCATAATTCCATCTTACATTGTCACTACAACTTATCGTTGTCTATTTATTAACTTAGTTCTCTCAACTAAGGTCCATTAATAAGTTTCTCTTCCCATAAATATAACTTATGTTGTCCTCATCCATAGATTTCAGATTCTTGTTCTTATAAATAACTTAATTTACAATTAAGTACAACTTATCTCCTTACATAAGTTATTCCATTCCCTTTATCATTTATTATAACCTAAGTTATAATTTTCACTTGTACCTAGGACAAGCCTACTTATTATATAACATGTTATTCTTATCAGCATGTTTCAGATTTCCAAGTTTTCAAATTACTTAATTTATAATTAAGTACAACTTCTTTCATTCCATAAATTTTCCCCATTTGCTGATTACTTAATTTACAATTAAGTACCATCTTTCTCATTACACAAGTTATCTCATTTCCTTACTAGTTTATTATAACCTAAGTTATAATATCCACTTGTCCCTAGGACAAGTATACTTATTATATAACATTCTCATTAATGTAATTTATTTATGATAGGTTATTATCATTCCCCGTTCATTCCCTTTTTCCTTTACTATTGTAATTATCTTTTATTCAATTCCATTTATTTCCATTAATTACAATTAATGTTGTTTATTAGTCCTTCTATTTACATATTTATATATATGTATATATATTCATGCACTAGACCTCTCACATTAAGCTTATACTTGTGGATGCTGGATTTGTCGGGCGGTTCTGGGCAGACATCTACCACAAGTTGGCTTAACCTCGTGTCTTAGCGCCACTACATGTTTTATTTATGCACTTAGACCCCTCACATTAGATTTACCACTTGTGAATGTTGGATATGTCGGGCGGTTCCGGGCAGACTTTTATCACAAGTGTAATCTAACCTCGTGTCTAAGTGCGTTACAATGTCAAATTACTATGAATCTAGGCATGTTCATTCTTTAACAATTTCCTATTTCATTATAGGTTTTCATGCCCCTTTCCCAAGTCATATTTATTATGTACCATATGCCCAAATTAAGATCTTTAATTATAATTTGATTTATGCCCAAATCCATATTTATTTATTCAATTATATGCTAACATGAAACCATTTAATGATATAACTATTTAAATTCATACAAATAAGGGTTCATCTATATAAATGTGACAAGCTAACATGTAATACGAACAACAGTAGTTGCTACCTATATTCTAATAAGCTTATATTTCAACATATGAACTTTCCAACATATTAATATCTTAACATATTAATATTCCAACATGTCACTTTGATCTTTTTAACATATGTTTAAACATTTCAACATATCATATTTCAACTTGTCATATATAACATTTCAATGTTTTTAATTATTCTAGCAAATTCATATCGTATAATAATAGGGAATGTTAAACGATAATATATCATTATCGAAATTGATATAACTTAAATCCACTCACCTCATATGCTTTTCAAATCTTGGATCTGGTCCAGATCTAGCATTCCATGGTTTTACCCTAATTGGATTCAGAACCCAACAACCATGGATTAATAATTTTTACTAAAAAAAGAAAGAAAAAGAAGAAACAGTAGAGAATGGAAAATAGATCAGATATAGGAATTACCTCACTTCGATAAGAAATCCGAACACCCATTTATAACATATGTTCTCTGGATTCAGATTTTTTCCTAAACCAATAATCTTAATTTTCTGGAGAGACTTAAGGAGGAAGAGGAATGGCAGAGCTTCTGCGTTATCTCAAAAATAGGAGATTTAGGGTTGGCTCTACTGACTTATTTATAGGTGTTCGGAAATGTATCTGGTAAAAAAATAGTCCACGTTCGCTGTAGGAGAATCTACCCAGATCTGTCGTAGGAGGTCGACCCCCCTTATGGGTCGACCCATGGATCGACTCCCCCTTATGAGGTCGACCTAGGGGTCGACACCCCCTTGATGGGGTCGACACCCCTGGACGGGAATTTCCCGCTCCCCTTTTCCGCATGAATTTGAACTGTTTTGAATTTTTGGACTTATTTTATTCATACGTACTCTTCTTATGCGTATACAAACTTCAAACGTTAATAATTTCTTCATACAGTGTCTGTTTTACGCAAACCAGGTGTCTATTTTGACCAGAATTCCGAGACAAACGCAATGACGCAGTCCGTTTCACTTATTTCTGAATATTTAATTAAGTTATTCTTATTTTATTATTAAATTGTCATAAAATGCGGGGTGTTACAACTCATGACCTGTTCAATGTTTTTTCAGGTATAGTTTTCTCTATCTTTCGATAGGTAAATATCAGCTGTATAACCAGCTATTGGCCAAAGTGATCGAATATTTCAGGTAATGTTAAAGAGACCACTTGGCAGGACTTTTTGTTAAACATGAATTTGTATTCTGAATTTTAAATCGCGTAAGTGATACTAGAACACTTATATATTGTAAACTATTTATAAAAATGTGTAACTTCCATTTTCTTAACGTGACGTGGATCTTCAGAAGACTGACCTTACCCTAGTGCAATATCATTGGAACAGTAAAATTGCAAAGAATTATAGGGAAATGGTAGTTGACATGAAAAAAGGGGGAAAACCAAGTTGAATGGGCACTAACATGTGAAATGATTTGGTCAGACGGTGGAGCAACGAGAAGTTCCAGGTGATCAGTTTACCACACACTTAGTTTAATTTATTTTGTATTTAATACATAAATTATAACTATAAAACGTTATTTTCAATTTAAATTTGTAGAGGGAGTCAGAAGGAATGCATCATGTGGTTCTAGGTCATTCCAACATCATCTGAAGACTTGATAAATTTATTAATTAAGATAACAAACAATTTTTTTATCTTAAGTTCTAAGTAGTTAATAGATTGTTAATAAAACAATATATATATGTGCATATTTCGAGAAAGAGATCGAGGAGCTCCTGTGTCATATTGGGATGTTTTCACTCATACATATGCGATGATGCAGAACGATGATTCAGACACAGCTGTATACTCTTGAGATCACAAAGAGAAAGCAACTACTGCATATGCAAGCAATATAATTAATTTAAAAGTTATAAGTTAATTAAAATAATATTGTGTACTATGTATTTTGCATTACAACAAAAGTTTTGGTAAGCATGGACACAACTACTAGATGACATGAAACGAGTTAATTATGATATTTGATGAGAAGGATATCATCTTTGAATCTATCATGGATCGACCATCCCACAACAGGCGCTACAGATTTGAAAATCAAGTAGTAATTTTCAATTAAAGTTATGGAAATTACATTTATAATGTTTGAGGCATTATGACAATTTGTTTTCGTTTGTAGGCTAAGACATCGCAAAGGCTTATCAGAGAGCTCAAGAAAAAGGAGAAATTGCACAACTATGAGCCCAGGTTGGCGAGCTTGAGGACCGTGATCACCGCCGCAAGGTGTACATGAAGCAGCTAAACCAACATTTAGCGAAGTTTGTAGAGCAACGTGGGAGATTCACTTGTCTAGTGGATGTAGAAGGGAGTATGTGTGACGTGGGCTATGTTTTGATATGCTTTTTTATAGTACATATACTCTTTAAGTGGGTAAGGATGTGGTTGATACACTTTGATGGATTGTATATTGTTTTATATGGATTTGGGTTTGTTTGTGAAGTTGTTATGTTTATCGATGTATTTGGATATAATGTTTGTGGCCCTGTTATGTTTATTAATGTGGTTGGATGCATTATTTGTGGATTTGGATGTATTGTTTATGTGGTTGACACATATTGATATATTATTTGTAGATTTGGGTTTGAATTTGGATATATGTATGTGAGTATGTATACACACACACATATATACATACATATACTCGGAAAGGAGTTGCTATATGGATGTGTACGGATGGATAACAACAAGCTTCAAATAAGAAAAAATACTCAAATTTCCAGCGATTAGTAACGATTTTCAATGGCTTATTGGTCTCAAAAAACCAATGGAAAGTAACAGTATTTTTCAACATACTCTAACGGCTATTTGGTCAACATGATAAGCGAAGTGTCCAAATTAACTATTGGAAGCCATTGGAAATACCTCGTGGACTCCGTTGGAATTCGTTATGAAACCCTATTCTCATTCTAATAATTACCAGTGGCCTATCAACGGTTGGTAGCCATTGGAAAACACTGTTGTTCTTATAGAAAAAAGCTTTCAACAGAATTGAAGTGTATTTATTAAATTAAGAATATTATGGTTAATGTTACCACTTGACGTATAAAGCTAACATTCTTTTGTAAAATAAAAATATTAACATAAAGCATTAAACATGATCATATAAAGGTAGCATGAAAGAGAGCACCACGTAAAATGAACCAGTATAGGCCATAACTTCTACCATTATTTTCAAAAAATTGACAGAGAGGGTCAACCATGTAACTAATGGTTTTGGAAACCAAATAGCCTAAACCTCATAAATGCTAAAACCAAAACATGTGGTGTAATGACCCGCATTTTAGGTTTCGGAGGATCGTAAAATATTTTATTTAATTCCTTGAGGGTTAGATCATTCTCATATTTGGATACGTTGGTTATGGGGATGTGAGACACATCCATAATTTTTACTAATTTTATGTGTGACTATTTTACCCTTATCAGTTTTGTACAAAAAATAACTTTTGACTAAGATAGAATCAGGTGCTGAGATCGATTTCATTGGAAAGGAAATGATATTTCCAATTTTGTAGAGCGGTCACATTAAAGACTTGGTTCAGCAGTTTGGGAGGAATCTCTGTTTTAGTGCTGCACAATTTTTGTACAGGTTTGGCTAGTCATGAATGGGTTGAATTAGTGTGGCCATTAGTGTAAACACCCGAATTTTTATTACATGTTAAAACAAGAAATCAAGGCAGAATTAAATTTTAAATTCATAATCAAGGGAAACGGGTTGCGCCATTGCATTCGTCTCGAAATTCTGCTTGGAAATGAGTCTGAATTTGTGAGAATCGGAGTCCGTATGAGGGAGATATGACCCTCCGAAGTTTTTGGAATTTTCAGAATAAAAAACAGTTCGAAATTTGAACTCGAACCCCGCAGCAGGCAGGGCGGGAAAACTCCCGCCCATAGGTCAGGTCGACCATAGTGTCGACCTCCCAGGTACCAGGTCGACCATAGTGTCGATCTGGGGGTCGACCTGCCTCCCGAACCACTTTTCTGAACCAGATGCATTCTGGTGTATTTAGACTCGTTTTCTGACCAGATTCGTCTGCCTAACCCTATATAAACAGCCCCCTAGCCTCTTTCTCTCCACACCATTTCTTTCTGTCCTTATGCTGCTTTGAAGATAATTAAAATAATAATATAAAAAGGAAGAAAAAGGACTGCTCCTTCTCCATCAAGACTACGCTTAGGGATTTGCAAATTGGGGGATTTCAATTAGAACACGATCGATCAAATAGAGATTCAACAATCAAATTCTGCTTTCTAATTCTCGATCCACGCACTGTAAGTTCAAGTTACTTTTAGATAAAAGCTGTAAATTTAATATCCATGTTGTAAATTAGAATTAGATCTATGTATGGTAATTGATTCGTATCTATTCTTGTTCATCTTGGATCTTGACTTTCGTGAATATTGCTTTGGACCTATTCATGTTGTAAATCAAACTCTCTCGTGTCTATAACCTTAACGTGCCTATGACGTTGAAACTATTGTTAATGGACAAGGACTATGACTGAGAACATAAGACTGCCTATGACTAATATGACTATGCCAATGACTATGACGGTGAACATAAGACTGCCTATGACTAATAAGACTAAGCCTATGCCTATGACGGTGAACGAAAGACTGTTGCCTATGAGTATGACAAGGACAATTGTGGCTAATCAACTATGACTCTTGACTATGAGAATTATTATCTATGATTATGAACATAAGGCCATTATCTATGACCATGACTTTGAAACTATTACTGTTAATTGCCTATGACTATTGCCTAGAACTACTTTGGATAATTAACCATGACTATTGTGATTAATCGCTTAGGATTCTTAATTACAAGATTTCTACCTATGACCATGACTATTGGGGTTAATTACCTGGGACTATTATAGTTGATTGAAACCCATGTTGTATACCGAATTTGCAGTTTGTTGGATCTCATACCAAGGGTGTGACTTGCTTAGCTTATTCGCTATTATGTACACCAAAACCATTGGATCCATTATTCTTGTATTTGGATTGCCTTTGCGTGCCTATTCTTTTATGTCATCGTTTACCATGAATATCACCTTATCTTGCTAGATTTGAAATCCTATATGCCAGTGATGTTGTGATCAACTATCTCAAGTTATGTCATGCTAGTCTTGTAAACCCTTTTATTGCTTTATGCTGGTCCCTTTTTCCTATCATAGTTTTGATGCTATTCCTCTGATTTCGAGATTTGGATTTATTTGTAGTATAGATCGATTCAGGTTCACGTGCGATGGGAATACGATTTGGGTAGAATAGGCAAAAACATGAATTGGTTATGAACATGAATTATGAACTTGAAAAAGGCAAAACTTGAAACATGAACGTTGTTATAACTTGAATATGGACCCGAACCTGACATCGATTTGATATGTAACTTGCCTTGAAAACTTGACATGAACTTGATATGAAACTTGAACATGGACATGACATTAGAATAAACATGAAAATGGCCAACTCGAGGTTGGGTTGAGTTTGTAGTGTAAATCTGCCCGGAACCGCCCGGCAAATCCAGTTACTGCAAACAATAGGATCCAATGTGGGTAGTTGGTCATATCGCACTTGAAACCCGAGGTCAGACTGAGTTGTGGTGTAAATCTGCCCGGAACCACTCGGCATATCCAGTAACCACAACAACAGGTCTGATGTGAGAGGTGGGGGTGCACTAATGAATTAATGCCACATGATAGGGTTAAGTTATGTACCGCTTGAATATACTTAACCTATTTGACACGATGACTTGATAGGGTTAAGTCCTGAACCGCTTGAATATACTTAACCTATTTGACACGATGACTTGATAGGGTTAAGTCCTGAACCGCTTGAATATACATGACCAGTTTAACACGATGATTTGATAGGGTTAAGTCATGAACCGCTTGAACATACTTAACCTATTTGACATGATGACATGATATGGTTAAGTCCTGAACCGCTTGAATATACTTAACCAATTTGACACGATGACTTGATAGGTTTAAGTCCTGAACCGCTTGAATATACTTAACCAGTTTCATATGATGATTTGATAGGGTTAAGTCATGAACCGCTTGAATATACTTAACCAATTGGACACAATGATTTGGTAGGGTTAAGCCATGAACCGCTAGAATATACTTAACCAACTTGACACATGATTCGTAGGGCTAAGACATGAACTTAAACGACAACACTTAGCCAATTTGACATGACACGTAGACGGGTTAAGTCACGAACTTGAATGACAACACTTAACCAACTTGACATGATAGACCGATGGGGTTAAGTCTCGAATTTAAATGACAACACTTAACCTAGTAGACGGAAACCCTAGTTACGCGGTCCATTTCAGCAATAACCCACTAGATGTATCATGGTTCCCTGGAACTAGGCAGGTGGGGCACGATTACTGGGCTGATTGTAAGCGACCAGAATGACGGCTGTGTGGGTGCGCCAGTGTAGGTTCTAACGGAGTGCGGGCGTGCACACACTCTGGAGCAGAAAAAGCAGGCATTGGGCATCCGTAGGTTTGTCTGTGCGTGCTTGATTTGTGTCGATGGTTGGCACCATAGGGCTTGATACACCCTATGGTGGACCTAGCACAGGTGACTACATTTCGTGATTGGGTCGTATGACACAGACACATGAACGAGCTAGGACTTGTAGGGAGCCGATCGATTAATAGATCATTACGTGGAATTCGTTAGGTATCATAATCCCTAGTGGTCCTATGTGGCATAAACCCTAAACGAATCTAGTAAACGTTCAATAGGTAGCATAATCCCTAGTGGTCCTAGGTGGCATAAATCTTAGTTGAACACGCGATAGCTCATGATAAGGAAACCTAGCCAGAACAAGGGTGGCAATCCCAATGATTTCAAGAATGGTGGCACTACATTGAAGTAGTACAGAAATACGTGGTAAAACCCATACGATATACGGCAAGGGACTGTACATATACATGGAAAGGATGATACGGGTTGGGATACTAGTACAGTTGGTGCAGAGAATGTTAAACATGCGATGCTATACGTAGCTTATCTTGTTACCTTAGTTTTCTTGTTACCGTGGTTTATCTTGTTATCTTAGTTTTACTTGCCTATCTTGTCATCATCCTTATGTTTACTTTCAGTTTATACATGTCATGTTACTTTTACTTGTTTCTATGTTGAAAGTCACTAGGACTTACTCAGTCTTTATGACTGACCCATTTTGTTTCGCCTCTTTTTCCTCCGTTTCTCCTCCCCCCCAGGTCCGCAGGGTGGGAATACAGCTTAGTTCAGATCTTACCAAGCTCTAAGGCTCTTTCATGTACTGCTTGGATTTCTCTTGGATATGGCTTGCTTTGTTGCTTTATTGGAGAATGATTTATAACTATGGTTTTATGCTTCTTTACTATTGCAAGACAGATTTCGATGTAATGGATTTAGTAGCATTTTGATGTAAAAGGCTTTAGACCTTTATAGATTTTAAAGCAATGAAATTTGGTTCTTCTTCCGCTGTTTTATATGTTCTGTCTTGTAATATTTCTGTGTATGTTTACCTAGATAATGCTCCACCAAAGCTAGTGCATTCCCTTTGTGAGTGACCCTAGCGGAGGTGGGGTGTTACATTTGATATCAGAGCAGAAGGTTACCAGACTGGGCAAAAGTTTATAAAACCTTTTGAAATTATTTTCAATACATTTACAAAGAAGCATTTTTCTAAAGAAAAGTTTTGTTTTACGGAAGGCATATCCCCCAAAGCCATATGCACTATCTTTTGATTCTCTCCTTGAGTCTCTTCTCTCTTTCTTTTTCACCATAGTTTGTAGGCATGCGACACATGTCAGAGGGCAAAGTAGGGTCCAACTTCCATCTTTAGCCACAGTAGTTTTACTTGCGACTAATCTTATCTCAAGCTTTGTAGGGTTGCCATGCGATGGAAGTAGCTTTCAAGAAACTTGTCAACAAGCTATACAAGGATAGTAAGAACGAGGATAAAGAACACAAGCCTAAGAATGAGAAACTTGTTGATAAGGCGTAATCCACGAAGGAGGAAAAGGTGAAAAGGAAGAGGTCAAAGTAAAAGAATAATAAAACCTATGATAAGAAAGAACATCGTTGGTATGGTAAAAAAAAGGGACATGTAGTTAAGTATCATAGGACAAGGGCAAAGGACAAGATCGTCGAAAGGGAAATTGTATGCTCTCACTACTAGCGTACCTAAGAGAGGTGGTAACGTTTCCGTTAAAAGTTTAGCTTCTCTTTTCTATCATACCGTGGGAACTTTGTTTTTATACATCGCATCCTTTTAATTCTGCCTCGATAGTTGAGTCTTTGTACCTTAGTACTAGCGTAGTAGAGATCCCATTTTTGTCTCAAATCCTGTTGGGAAATCGGCTCACTTATTCATGACTTGTTTGGATTTGAGAATGTCTATGCTAAGTGTTGAGTTGAGAAGTAAAGCTCATGTTTTTGGGCTATGGGTTGATTCTAGGGATGGAATGGTTATCCGGAAATGATACCATTCTCGAGTATGAAAAGAGGGTAGTTAGACTCTTGACTTGCCCCAGTAATTCCCTCGAAGTCTAGTGTAACCCTTAGGGTTCTGCCATGTTTAGTTACCTAGAATCTCTTGATACATTTATCGATCCGCTCGAGTAGTGTTCGCCACTAAGGCGGATGGTTCATTTCGCTTATGCATGAGTTATAGAAAATCACCTTAGTAAGTACACTTGGCAACATGGTTGGCATTTGTTTATTTTCAAGAGATAATTCATTAATGTGGAATACCATCTAGTAAGTGAATGAGATCCAAGATTCACTAGTGAATTTTGGAGAGCTTGCATGAAACCATGAGTACGCAGTTATGTTTGAGCCGAGTATACTAGAAGGAGGATAAGGGAAAATGGGACGAGAGACAACAGTGAAATGAGTTCCAACTCATATTTTGGAAACAAGAATTAAGAAATTTTGAAGTTAAAGACGGACAAAGCACAATGGAGTTAAGCTCAAGGAAATGCGATTTAGAAGACTGAAGACTAGACACGCGCATCATATCTCTTTTTAAGAGTATATCCTTGATCCCTCTTTTCCTGTAGAGCTTACTTGTATGCTATCTTTTAAGTATAACCTCTCGGTCCTATTCTCAATCTTATTTCTATTGCAAACCCCATAAGGAGTATGACTCATCTGGTTTTAATACATGTTGGGGCTTAAGGGTGTCCGTTGGGTTGACTAAACTTTTTGGGTTTTATAGGATATGGGCTGGTGCTTAGGGAGTTCTCCTACTATTCAGTATATATGTGACGTAGATTTCCAGCTTTGATATTGCCTAATGGGCACAAAGTTTTTACTTGCTTCTATCATTCGGCTATATCTTTAGGTAGGAACAATTGGGTGAAACATGTGTTTGAGACATGTTATGATTGATGGTTGCAAGTGGTTGCAAGTGGTTGCTCGTGGTTGCATAAAACACATTAGGCACTAGATCGGCTCAGACACATTTTCATATTGCATATGCTTGAGTGTTTATACTTGTTTATGGATGAAATTAAATGTGTTATCATGTGGATGTTGCATATGGATGAATGTTTGTGCACATATATAGTGTTTATATGGCTAGGACTATTCGCATACATGTTGGACTCATGGCACTGAAACATATTTTGCATTAAGAAGATCAACCAGGCCTGATCATTTGCATTAGATAAGGAACATATACACACTTTCTGCATATGTTCATACAGCATTAGAAATTTCTTAAGGACAATGGATGCCTGTGATTGATGATTGAGTAGATGGATGATTGGATGATAGGATGTATTCTTCTTAACTTGAAGATTTTGGGGACGAAATCCTTTAAGGAGGGAAGAATGTAACAACCCGAATTTTTATAACATGTTAAAACAAGAAATCAAGGCAGAATTAAATTTTAAAGTCATAACCAAGGGAAACGGGTTGATCCATTGCGTTCGTCTCGAAATTCTTCTTGGAAATGAGTCCGAATTTGCGAGAATCGGAGTCCGTATGAGGGAGATATGACCCTCCGAAGTTTCAGGAATTTTCAGAATAAAAAACAACTCGAAATTCGAATTCGAAATTCGAATTCAAACCCCGCAGCAGGCAGGGTGGGAAAACTCCCGCCCATAGGCCAGGTCGACCTGGGGGTCGACCATAGTGTCGACCTGGGGGTCGACCTGCCTCCCGAACCACTTTTCTGAACCAGATGCATTCTGATGTATTTAGACTCGTTTTCTGACCAGATTCGTCTGCCTAACCCTATATAAACAGCCCCCTAGCCTCATTCTCTCCACACCATTTCTTTCTATCGTTATGCTGCTTCTAAGATAATTAAAATAATAAGATAAAAAGGACTGCTCCTTCTCCATCAAGACTACACTTAGAGATTTGCAAATTGAGGGATTTCAATTAGAACACGACCGATCAAATAGAGATTCAACAATCAAATTCTGCTTTCTAATTCTCGATCCACGCACTGTAAGTTCAAGTTACTTTTAGATAAAAGCTGTAAATTTAATATCCATGTTGTAAATTGGAATTGAATCTATGTATGGTAATTGATTCGTATCTATTCTTGTTCATCTTGGATCTTGACTTTCGTGAATATTGCTTTGGACCTATTCATGTTGTAAATCAAACTCTCTCGTGTCTATAACCTTAACGTGCCTATGACATTGAAACTAATGTTAATGGACAAGGACTATGACTGAGAACATAAGACTGCCTATGACTAATATGACTATGCCAATGACTATGACGGTGAACATAAGACTGCCTATGACTAATAAGACTAAGCCTATGCCTATGACGGTGAACGAAAGACTGTTGCCTATGACTATGACAAGGACAATTGTGGCTAATCAACTATGACTCTTGACTATGAGAATTATTATCTATGATTATGAACATAAGGCCATTATCTATGACCATGACTTTGAAACTATTACTGTTAATTGCCTATGACTATTGCCTAGAACTACTTTGGATAATTAACCATGACTATTATGATTAATCGCTTAAGATTCTTAATTACGAGATTTCTACCTATGACCATGACTATTGGGGTTAATTACCTGGGACTATTATAGTTGATTGAAACCCATGTTGTATACCGAATTTGAAGTTTGTTGGATCTCATACCAAGGGTGTGACTTGCATAGCTTATTTGCTATTATGTACACCAAAACCATTGGATCCATTATTCTTGTATTTGGCTTGCCTTTGCATGCCTATTCTTTTATGTCAGCGTTTACCATGACTATCACCTTATCTTGCTAGATTTGAAATCCTATATGCCAGTGATGTTGTGATCAACTATTTCAAGTTATGTCATGCTAGTCTTGTAACCCCTTTTATTGCTTTATGCCAGTCCCTTTTGCCTATCATAGTTTTGATGCTATTCCCCCTATTTCGAGATTTGGATTTATTTGTAGTATAGATCGATTCACGTTTACGTGCGATGGGCATATGATTTGGGTAGAGTAGGGAAAAACATGAATTGGTTATGAACATGAATTATGAACCTGAAAAAGGCAAAACTTGAAACATGAACGCTGTTATAACTTGAATATGGACCCGAACCTTACATCGACTTGATATGAAACTTGCCTTGAAAACTTGACACGAACTTGATATGAAACTTGAACATGGACATGACATTAGAATAAACATGAAAATGGCCAACTCGAGGTTGGGTTGAGTTTGCAGTGTAAATTTGCCCGAAACCGCCCGCCAAATCCAGTTACTGCAAACAATAGGATCCAATGTGGGTAGTTGGTCATATCGCACTTGAAACCCGAGGTCAGACTGAGTTGTGGTGTAAATCTACCCGGAACCGCCCGGCATATCCAGTAACCACAACAACAGGTCTGATGTGAGAGGTTGGGGTGCACTAATGAATTAATGCCACATGATAGGGTTAAGTCATGTGCCGCTTGAATATACTTAACCTATTTGACACGATGACTTGATAGGGTTAAGTCCTGAATCGCTTGAATATACTTAACCTATTTGACACGATGACTTGATAGGGTTAAGTCCTGAACCGGTTGAATATACTTAACCAGTTTAACACGATGATTTGATAGGGTTAAGTCATGAACTGCTTGAATATACTTAACCTATTTGACACGATGACTTGATAGGGTTAAGTCCTGAACCGCTTGAATATACTTAACCAATTTGACACGATGACTTGATAGGGTTAAGTCCTGAACCGCTTGAATATACTTAATCAGTTTAACACGATGATTTGATAGGGTTAAGTCATGAACTGCTTGAATATACTTAACCAATTGAACACAATGATTTGGTAGGGTTAAGCCATGAACCGCTTGAATATACTCAACCAACTTGACACATGATTCGTAGGGCTAAGTCATGAACTTAAACGACAACACTTAGCCAATTTGACATGACACGTACAAGGGTTAAGTCACGAACTTGAATGACAACACTTAACCAACTTGACATGCTAGACCGATGGGGTTAAGTCTCGAATTTAAATGACAATACTTACCTACTAGACAGAAACCCTAGTTACACGGTCCGTTTCAGCAGTAATCCACTAGATGTATCATGGTACCCTGGAACTAGGCAGGGTGGGGCACGATTACTGGGCTGATTGTAAGCGACCAGAACGACGGCTGCGTGGGTGCGCCAGTGTAGGTTCTAACGGAGTGCGGGCGTGCACACACTCCAGAGCAGAAAAAGCAGGCATTGGGCATCCGTAGGTTTATCTGTGTTTGCTTGATTCGTGTAGATGGTTGGCACCATAGGGCTTGATACACCCTATGGTGGACCTAGCACAGGTGACTACGTTTCGTGATTGGACCGTATGACACAGACACATGAACGAGCTAGAACTTGTAGGGAGCCGATCGATTAATAGATCGTTACATGGAATTTGTTAGGTAGCATAATCCCTAGTGGTTTAGGTGGCATAAACCCTAAACGAATCTAGTAAACGTTCAATAGGTAGCATAATCCCTAGTGGTCCTAGGTGGCATAAATCCTAGTTGAACACGCGACAGCTCATGATAAGGTAACCTAGCCAGAACAAGGGTCTCGGTCCCAACAATTTCAAGAATGGTGGCACTACATTGAAGTAGTACAGAAATACGTGATGAAACCCGTACGATATACGACAAGGGACTGTACATATACATGGAAAGGATGATACGGGTTGGGATACTAGTACAGTTGGTGCAGAGAATGTTAAACATGTGATGCTATACGTAGCTTATCTTATTACCTTAGTTTTCTTGTTACCGTAGTTTATCTTGTTATCTTAGTTTAACTTGCCTATCTTGTCACCATCCTTATGTTTACTTTCAGTTTATACATGTCATGTTACTTTTACTTGTTTCTATGTTGAAAGTCACTAGGATTTACTCAGTCTTTATGACTGGCCCATTTTGTTTCGCCTCTTTTTCTTCCGTTTCCCCCCCCCCCTCCCCCAGGTCCGTAGGGTGGGAATACAGCTTAGTTCAGATCTTACCAAGCTCTAAGGCTCTTTCATGTACTGCTTGGATTTCTCTTGGCTATGGCTTGCTTTGCTGCTTTATTGGGGAATGATTTATAACTATGGTTTTATGCTTCTTTACTATTGCAAGACAGATTTCGATGTAATGGATGTAGTAGCATTTTGATGTAAAAGGCTTTAGACCTTTCTAGATTTTAAAGCAATGAAATTTGGTTCTTCTCCCGCTGTTTTATGTTCTGTCTTGTAATATTTCTGTGTATGTTTACCTAGATAATGCTCCACCAAAGCTAGTGCATTCCCTTTGTGAGTGACCCTAGCGGAGGTGGGGTGTTACAATTACTGGGCTGGTTAGAAGCTATAAATAGGGGGTAGAGGCATGGAGAATAGTTTACTTTCTTCATTCTCTCATTTGGTTGAGCTCGTGATCCTCTATACTCAATCAGGTACATCTTTCCTCCATTAAAATTCTAGATCTACACAATAAGATTGAAGATCTACATCAAGCAAAGCTAGATCTACATCAAGTAAAGGGAGATCACATCAAATTGAGAGGTTTAAAGATTATTCTTCGCTGTCTGGATTGGGAATTTAGTGACTTCAAGTTATTTTGAAGATTTGGTGAGTGATAAGCATCTCTCACACCGATTCAATCAAGTTATGGGCTGTTTGATCTTATTTTCATCATTTCAAGTTGTTTTCACCTAGATCTACATCATGGTACACTAGTACAAAATATGTCTGTTGCATCGCCTCATTTGCTTCGGTTGTTCTCATAACCAAAGCAAACAGTGTCATTCATTTCGGTTTTGTTAACAACCGAAGCAAGTACACCAAAGCAAAAACTGTATTTGCTTCTGTTTTGTCCACAAATGAAGCAAATAGTGTAATTTGCTTTTGTTGTGTTAACAGCCGAAGCAAATGCACCGAAGCAAATAGTGTTATTTGCATCGGTTCTATAATAACTAAAGCAAATGCATCGAAGCAGACAATTTTAGTTGCATCGGTTACTTAGGAACTGAAGCAAATGCACCAAAGCAACTGCAAATCTATTTGGTGCAAACGCACATATCAATTATCATAAACAACAACTTAAATATGTATTATTATTTATAATGTAGTATAACTAATGATTATCAATTAATATTTTTCAATTACTAGTTATTATAAGTAATCAATAATTATTTTTATATTTAATAATTTATTACAACTAGTTATTGGTAACTAGTAATTAAATTATATGTAATACTTGTCATGTAAATTGAATAATTCATGATTTAATAGTCTTTAATTAATAATTAATAATCAATATTCAATTCTTTTTTTGGGTAAGGCATTCAATATTCAGTTCTTAGTGTTTAACATTTAATATTTAATTTATAAGTAACATTCAATAATTAAGAAGTACTATTTAATAATTAAGAAGTAATATGCAACATTTAATAATTAATTCTTAATAATTTTAATGAATAATTTCTGTTCAAAAATTAATTATTAATAATTATGTAACAATAAAGAATAATATTAAATAACGCTTATAAAGAGACATTTTTGTATTTTGTTATTAATTTTCAATAATTATTAATAAATAATGATTATTAAAAAATTAATGATTAGTATGCACTTATTAATAAAAAAATCATAATTCATAATTAATAAGAAATATTAATAATTGAAAAGTAACATTTAACTTTTGGTTTCTTAAATTATAACTAATAATTATATTAAATATTTAATATTAAAAAATTAAAATTTTGAAACTAATAAACAATGATTTATATTTAACAATTAATATGTAATGAATACTATTGATTATGTTGTAACTAATAATTATTGCTTGATTATTAATTATTATTACATAATTACTTTGAATAATGACTTTAAACAAATAGAAAATATTTGTTCAAATTTAATATTTAAGTTGATTATTAAAAAAAATTATTAATAATGTTAATTAGCCAAATTTTAATAATTAATTTCGATACATTATTTAATAATATTTAACAATTTAAATTTAACATTGAACAACACTATTAAATAATTATTAATTGATTTTTAGTAAATACTATTAAGTAATTAAGTAGTAAAAACTAACAATTTATTAGTAACTAATAGTGAGAAAATAAGATCAACATTTAATATTGATTATGTTATGCAGAATTATAATTGATGTGTATTATTTCTTATGTAATCCAAAATAAATATAAAAATACTCATAAAATGTGATTTTTTTTTATATATTGAATATTTTATATACAAGTTAAGATAGTATGTAACATATTACATCACAACTAGGTTGGACCCCGCGAGGCGGGAATCGAACCCGTGACCACTTGCACTTTGTCCAACACTACAACAAAATGACCCTATTACAACGGTGGGCAAACCGTCGTGTATTAAGAAGTTGTAATTGTCTAATATCTTTTACAACTTTTTTGCACTGTTGCAACACCGTTGTAATATATATATTTTACAACTTTTTTCCGCCGTTGTAATAAACTTTATTACAATAGTTATACACCGTTGTAATAAAATCTACTACAACTGTTATGCACCGTTGTGATTGACATTGGGTTTTAAAAAAAACATCTTTCGCAACTGAAAAGAACAATACACTAATAGTAATACTCCATAAGCAAATCTTATATTACAATTATTTACAAATTAATTTATTAAAATACTCAAATATTCATTATTACAAACAATAAGTTTTAGACAACACCGTTGTATTACAAACAATAATTCAAAATCTTCAACAAGTGCTACGATTTTTATAAGAACCGGAAATTTACATGATCCTTTGGCTTGTGAGACCTTCATACTCAACTTGTAATGCTTGTGGAAGATCAAAGTGATACAATGTAACATGAGGCTCAATACCCGCAAGTATTGAAATCTCTTATTCTAATTTACAAATTTCAAAGAGACTGGATTACTTGAAAATTTCAGCTGTTAATTCCATAGCTAACAAGTGCATCAATCAGATCATTGTAGTATCGTAAACCTTTGGGATTTACAGACCCTCTTCCATCTACAAAAAGCATATTTATTACTATTAATTTTTGATGTTAATGTTTACTATTTTTGTCCAGATAAAAATGAAACCAAGTGATTATTTTACCAGGAATAATCCGAGACCAAGATATTGAGAATCGGTAGGCAGCCAAATCTATATCATGCATCTACCTTACATTTCCTGTCATTGTACAGAAGTCACAAATGATCTAGTAAACAAAATAAAATAAGCAGATTGTGATTTATTTTCATCCGTACTAGGTGTACAGTTGTTCATTTATATTGTATATCCCAAAAACTTTTCTTATTCCAAAGTTTTTATTTTCAGTTTTATTTTAATAAAAGTATACACTAAAAACTTACCTTGTATCTGTGATACTGATTAGCTGCTATATCTCCATTGCTGTCATCAACTATGGTCGTCCCTACTGTGATATGAATGGAAGTTCCAATAACATGATCCACTTCATTTTCTTAATGAGATACATTTGAGTACTAATATAATATTTAAACATTTGCATAGCAACAACATAAAAAAAATTAATCCAAGTTTGAATGGCAGGATGTTGCCTATCGAAATTGGATGAAACAGAGATTGTACTTGATTTTAAGCCGAAGCAAAGAGCACATGTTCTAACTCATAAATACCTAAATGTGCAAAGGGATCCCAAATTCTCTGTTTCCTTCCATCTAACCAACTGTTACAAACATAACTGTGTCTACGCTAAATTTCACGTGTGAAATGCCAATCGACTAGATATACAGTACCAAATAACTAGATAAAAGCACAATAGTTGTGAATCCTTCGATAACGATGTTCCAGCTTCTGCATGGTAGCTGCAATTAAACAAAAACAAAATTTAATTGATTGCAGACTAAGATAAAAAGATTCAATTTATGTCCATCGGCATTCAAAATCGATCATCGCCCCAGAAGACTGTCCAATTTTGCCAAGATGGACTCTCAATTTGAACTCTCCTCAGCTAAGCTAATGTAAAGATGATATAATGAAAATAAGAGCAACATTAAATGATAGAACAGAATTAATTAACTACTTTATATACTAACTAAAGATAAGTTTCAAACAACCACTGAAATTAAAGCTAATCCAATCTACAATACTTGCACGCCCCTAGCAGAACAAATAATTAGGCTAACGAGAGGATATACAATGAAAGAAGAAAAAGACCGAAATCACAGAAGTAATAAACATTCAAATGAAACCTCATGTATTCACCTAAGACGTGTTTAACAAAATCGAACTGTCAAAGTTTACCCCCGAATTATGATGAAAAATCTTAAATTTATAATTCAAATAAATATATGGTCAGAAACCTAACTAATTAAGCACGAAGATTCAAAGAAAATCAGAGGAAAATCTTACTTTACTGAGTAACGATGAGAGAATCGTAAAAGAAGCTAGGATTGAACAATGTCCGGATTCAGGTTTCAAAGGACTCCATTTGGGACACCGATGATTCGACGAGGGTTCAGCCGACTTTTACCCTTAAATTCCGCACGGGAGGAAAGGGGAAAACATAGGGAACGAGACAACTGAAGATGGTGAGAGCGAGGGTTTTCTAAGGCGACGATTCAAGACAGAGAGTTGGGTTATTTTAATTTGTATTTTGAATTGGGTCTCCTGGGCTTTGGGTTTCGCTGAAATCTTGCTTGTGGGGGGAAGGTAAAATTTCAGAACATATTGAAAAGCGGACCTGTGGAGGGAAATGGAAATTTCAGAATTCATTGGCGCATGACACACTTCTTTTTGTTGTTTTAAGTCTTGTCTATAACGAAAATATTTCAGAACATAAAAGTATTTTAGTACTTACAATTATAAACAGCCAAATAATTAATATTATGATAATACAAAAATTTCTGTACAAACAATATCCATTTACACACAAACAGAGTGGATGAATCAAAATCTTTTATTTGTTTGTTTAAATTTATTACTAAATTATTTGGTATTATGTTTTAATTCTTAATTAGCATTTAGTTATTATTACTTAATTAAAAAATTATTATCAATTATTAATTACAAGTATTTGGTAGTGAATTATTAATTAATTAAATATTACTTATTAATAACAGTTATTAATTGACTTTTACTTATTTTCTACTTAATTAATTATAATCGAGAGTAATACTTATTAAAAGCTTATGTTACTATTAATTAATAAGTAGCTAGTTAACATACATTAACTATTAAAAATAAATTACTTGTAACAACCTGGAAATTGAGGATAAATTTAAAAAAATTATTCCATGAAATTTTGTTAGAAAATACATGAGAATTTAAAATAATTCTTTTTTTATTTAAATTAAAAAAAGAAGAGAAAATGGTAAAACTAGAGAAATATAAATCAAACGTTTATTTACTTTTATATTGCTAGAAACAGTAGCTGCCCATCGTCATTATCTTCCTCTTTTACGCTTACTTTAAATTCAGTTCAAATCTTATATGACACGTTTAATTGACTAAGTTATGGTAAGAATAGTCTAATGAAATAAATGGTTTGACTTGATTAGGATATCATTAATCCTAAAATTATTTCCCTTTATTTTGTCATAATAAAATGTCATGGACATAAAATACGTTCTTATTTGGCATTAATGATAGGTAGTAAATGTATGCAAATAAATCTTTTTATTTGACACTAGAATATAGAACATGCATGTAAATAAATTTAACGTTAAAAAAGCTGTTTGAAATCTTGTGTAAGTATACTTAATAAAAAAAATTTACGCACGTATTAATTGCGCGTTTGAATTTGGAATTTAAACGCATGTCAAAATAGGAAAAAATGTAATAATAATATGGAAAGATATAAATCGTATGTTGTGAAGTAATTATGTGTGTTAATTGCACACCAATTAACATGTTTTGCAAAATTCTTGGTGTATATATATATATATATATATATATATATATACATATATATTAGAAACCTTTCGTAAATGTCTAATGAGTCAAATTATTAAATGCATAATTTGAACATTATTTGTTATTTTGTCACAACACATATAGTCAATGCATGAGTAAGATATACATACATACATACATACATATATATATATATATATATATATATATATATATATAGTAAGACTTATTCTTGCAATTAATCAAGCTGAATTTGAATTGCCTTAAGAATGTGTATATACATAGAAGTCTTTACATTCACATACCTTGGAGAGTTAATTATACACGTTAAGAAATTAGTTAGGCATTGATTGACTCATAAGTCAATCAATTTGGTTTAACAAAGAATTATTTCCTGAATTGAATATTGACGCTGATTTTAATTTTAATTTTTTTTACTAGACTTGACACGTCTTCGGTCTATATTAATAACTATGCTGAAGTGGCTTGATCGATGTAGATTAAAAATCCTAAAATCTAAAGGCCTAGATTACTTTATCTCCCCTATAAACAAACCTTATATCTAACCCTAATTCTCACAACTCCATTCTCCATTCCCTGCATCCACTATGCAAAACTTCTTCCTCTAAATAAAAATAAAGTTATGAGGCTTAGATTTTTATAAGCACAAATTGGAGGATATTTATATTGATTTAGAGATTCCTACCAGGGTCATTTGGATAAGCATGTTTAGGTGAGAATTCTGAATTTTAATTAAATAAAATTTTAATTATTTTCTCGCTTTAAAAATTAGTGTATGTGTATGTATGCAATAATCTAGCTCTGTGATGCGATGAATTTTATTCCTTACTTCAGATCTAACATTCTAGATGTAACATCCCAAAAATTTCAGTATATTTGAATTCCAATTTAAATTAAATAAATTGTAATATATTAAGAAAAATCAAATTTTTGTTGGATTTAAATGTTGGTAATTATGTGAAGTTAGTATAAATAGAGTTTCAGATTTTTAGTTCTATTTAATAAGACTATGATTTGAATTTAATATTTAAATAATTAAATTTAATCTGAGTGGTTAATTTAAAGGTAGAATTCAAATTTAAATTAAAAATGGTGAAATTCTAAGTTGTGAATAATAATTGGAATTCAAAGCAGAAATTTTAAATAACCAAACTTGAGAACTTAGAATTTGTGGAATCCATTTATAAACTTTATTCAAGTTATAATTTGAGTTAAGTGGGATTTTGAAATATTTAAGTTAAAAAGGAATTCAGATTTGAATTGTTAAACAATGGATTTTTATTAGTTTAAATTTGATTTGAAATGCAAAATTTCAAATTTGAAATATAATCAAATATGGAACTTAAAATTTGTGAAATAAGTTTATAGAATTTATTTAAGTTATAATTTGGTTTAAATTTGAATTTATAAATATTTAAATTTGAATTTAAAACAGTTAATCGAATAATTGAATATTTATTTAATTAATTTACTGTAGAATTTAACGGTTTTGACGACTGTCTCGGAATTCGACGAAACTGGCACCATCGGAACCGGAACGATGAATTATGCTAAGAGTCCAATTTGCGTTGAAATCCGACTTACCGGTTGACCGTACGAGAGAAGTTGTGAGCGAGATCCTTGTAAGCTGATAATAGGGTGTTTATCTGAGTTGGGCCTCCTTTTGCATATAAATAAATTCCACCTCCTTCCTTCAGCCCATTCTCTATTTCCCATGCTGCCCTCCATCAAATTTCATCGTTAATGGCAGAAATAAAATTTAAATCATAATTCCAAAACAAAAATTCACCTCAAATTAAAATCTCTCAAAACCCTATCATATCATATACCAAATCGAAGAGCTCGACGATACGAACTCGCGGGTGGTCTCAGATCTGACATGCAGTGAAAGATGTGGCCGGAAATCGCGGTCAAAGCTCAGAATATTCGGAACCCTAAAGCAAATTTTGGGGGTTTTTGATTCGGGATGAAATCGCGAAATCGGGGGACTGGGTATTGATGAGAGGAAGCATACGAATTCATTGATGGTGTTCGTTGGTTTTATTGTGGTATAGATCGTTGGATTTTCACGTTTTAGGGTCTAAAACCCGGTTTCGTTCATGGGTTCGCTGCGACGGAGGAGGACATCGGGGCTGTCGGGATTGGTAGGGGAGGTGCGCCTCGGTCAGGCGAGAAGGTGGGAGGCGGTCTTGGGTTGAACGATGGTCGGAGTAGGGAGTATTGGATGGTCAAAGTCGGCGGAATATGGGTTTCAACGTCGATTCACTGTAGCGGTTCGAAGAGGAGCGGGAAAGGGGTGCTGACGTGTCCGTATATGATTGGGTGAGGAAGATATTTTATTTATTTTTATTTCTAATATATTCAAAAATTTCAAACGCTAAAACGTGAATAACTTTTACATACGGACTCGGATTTGGACGCGGTTTGTTGCGTTGGGATCGTGGCGGAATTGCGGACGTTTTGGCACTAACCTGGCTGCATTTAGAGACCGTGAAATTTTGGGCTATGGTTGGACGTTCGATCCACCAAGGACCCAAAGGTGAGTAGTTTTCTCACTCACGAAATACTGAATTATTCCCATACTTATTGAATTAAATTATGAAATAAGTTTGGTTGCATGGTTGCATTGGATTGTTGATGTGTTGTTTAAATTTGACATGCAAGTGTGTTAACATGCAATCTAAGTAAATGATTAGTTATTTAATTTAATTTAAATCTCTAGTTGAAATTCGAACCCTTGTTAATCCTGGAACAGTTAATGCTGATCAGTTGAATGAAATGATGTGATGGATGTTTGGTCGAATTTTATTACTGTTGATATTGACACTGCTTATGCCCATATTCAGTATATCGTATTGCATGTTGGTTTTGACGATAGATCTCATTTGTACCCTTGATGTTGCGGGCATCTAATGAACCCGGGATTTATCGATAAAAATGAATTAAGAACACAGAGTGAAATGATAAATCTCTGTGACCCTGATTTGGATTGAAATGATAGATCCATCCCTGAAATATCGAGAAATTTAATATTAAACCACTTGGCCATTGGATAGATAATTATATACAGACATCGGTTGGTTAAATGATTTTAATATTGAAATTTTATTTGATAGAATTTCATTTAAAAGAATGTGTCGATACTCGATTTTAAATGCTTTAAAGATTCTGAACTGGGATGGTGATTAAAAGGGTTGAAGGAATTTTCCAAACCAAAATAGAAATATTTAAATTGGGGTTTGAATATGAATTGAAAACTTTCCAGAATAAGAGTTGGATTAGAAGTAAGAAAAATTTCTTATGGAAATCAAATTTTGGGGAATTTAGAAATCAAGGGTATCTGAGTTGTTTTAACTCAGTTGGAATATATATATCTCGGAACTCTTGAAATCAAGTAGTTGTTTGAACGAGTTTGAAACGAGATAGGGAATTTAATGAACTCCGTTGAGACCGGAGGATAAATTCAAGTATTTGGAATTTGGAAGGAAGAAAGGATTTGATTTGAGGAATTTATTTTTAATTATTTATGCTTTGATTCTAAATGATTATTCTAGCTTTAAAACTATTAATTACCTTTACTTACTACTATTGTATTTAAATAATTTCCTTATAATTCATTTTCAAAGGTTTCTAGTAAATCTTATTTTAAGTATATATATAATGTTTAAATTACTAATTTATCTTAACTATTATATTCTATATATACATCTATATATATTTATTATATAAAAATTTATTATTATTATTATTATTATTATTATTATTATATGAACATTTAGTTTACAAGTATTTTCTCAAATTTTAAATTCTTCTGAATGGAAATGCTTGAGTTTGAACCACTGGTTCAAATGGAGTTGAGATGAGAATCCGAGATAATTGGAAACCTTTGAGGTAAATTATATTCTATTTGAATATTTCGTTTTGGGAATATTATATGATTATAATATAATGGTATGGGATATATTCTAATTTAGAATAAAATCGGCTTGGGATGATTTATGATATTTTGATATGAAATTTTATTTTAGTTGAATATAAATTGGTTCGAAACAAAATATGATGTTTTGATATGAAAGCGAACCTTTCAAATATAAAAGAACCGACCGATGTGAAAGATGTAAGCGTTGGTTGTTAAAGAGACCGGAGTCGACATAAGGCATACTCTCTGTCAGTGTCGATACCACTTTGACAACTGTGAACGTTATGACGTATCCAGAACGAGTATGATGACTTGGAGGCGATTATTGAATCGAAGAACATGATCGATGACGAAATAGCCCTGACCTTCGGGTCAGAATTGAAATGACTAAAACAGGAGCTATACCGTGACTAATTGAGGTAGCACCTTTGATCGGACTCACTCCTTCGATACTATTTCTATGACTATGATGATAATGATGATTTGGGCCCATTTATGACTTTGGGGGTGTGTTCTGAGGTGGGCGGTAGTGGCTACTATGCGTTACCACCGGTCCGGGAGTGCAATTGGTAGAATCCTACCCTGGGCATTGCCTCGAGTGCCTTGTCATATATATCCATATCGAGCCCCATACGATTTTTGATTTGTATCGTACCTATGGAGTGCCTCTGATGCCATCGTTTACGGTGGTTTTACGGTACTGTATAGACTGCGGTATTATAAACGGCGTAAGGGTAAAAATGTAATCCCGCTTACGCTATTTTCAGTATTTATACTTTACTGAATAGACATTATAATAATAGCGTATTATTATATAGATATTAGTTTAACGGATCCTCGAGAGATGGAAAAATCCCGTAACATCTCTTGAGTTACTGCACTCATGATACTGATGTTATTTCGTATCTTGATTTGACTAATATGAGATGATTTAGTGCTGATCCGAGTGTTTGTTGTGTTTTCTTTTATGCAATACGCTCGGGTCAGCAGACGTTGCAGTTACCAAAGATGACTGTGCTTTGGAGATCGAAGACGAAGATTTGGTATATCTATTATCTATACATATGTTTATCCGCTGCATTATTTTTCCGCTGCTTATTATGTACATCTGTATATGTGTAACTCTGATATTCATTTGAATGTTATAACCAATGTATATATTTCAACTGCTTTAACTGCTATTTATTTATTATATGTTGTCCTTCCGCTGTGAGATTCTGTGATTTTATTTTTCCTTCTTTCTTTCTTTTTCTTCTTTTTCCCAATAACTACCTGCATTTGCGATTTGTTTAGGTCGACATGTGGGGTTTATTGTCGATTTGAACGGTCAAAAATATGGGTCGTTACATTTGGTATCAGAGCGATGGTTAGCGATAACCTTGGCTCTGTTGGGAATTAACTCATTAGAGATAGGGTTAGTAGTGCCCTAGAATGAGTTTGAGTGATATGAGAGAGCGTACTTGTGTTTTGATATAAAAATAGTTTTATTGTGTTGGCTTGTTCTGTTGAATATTTATGGGTTCTGGTCGATATATGGGACGCCATCATATCGATAGGAATTTATAAATAATCGAACAGGATAGATCGACATAATATGGTTTTCGTTCATATTTTAAATATTTATATATCAAATATAATGTTGGTTCAAGTATATGTGAAATCGTTTTAGTAGGTGGTAATTTTAAGCTATTACCTAATATGGTTGATTCGATAATAAATTTTATAAGGAAAATTCAAATGATCTATGAGAACAATTTGAAAATGAAGTGATATCCAAAATAAATTGGGTGAGAAAGATCGAGATTTAAATATAAATGAACTTGAAACTTGATCCTGGGGTATCTTTGGAAATAGTTGCCAAAGTTTTAAACAATACTATATTTTAGGTATGATCGAAAAGAAATGGTTTTAAAGATTATTCAAAGTGGTATAATCCCTCCTTGGACCTTAGAAACGATGTCGGTAATGAGTGCACACATTATCGATGTTACTCCGAAGAGTCTAAGTGGGGGAGAGACCACTCAATGATTATTATAATCAGTTTTGACAAAGGATTTTGGATTTGACTCCATGTAGTATAAATTTCATATAAAGGTATTAATATATAATATTGGAAGGATGAATTTGAATTTTTAACCAGAATTTAAATTTTTGAGTTCTTTGATGACCAAAGATTTGGTTTTAAAATGGTATATGGTAAGTTTTTTTTTCATATAAATTATATATGTATGTTATTTTAAACTTGATTTGAAATCCGGAATCGAGTATTGAGTTTACCTCAACTAATAACAACTATAAATCTATTTAAAGCGAAATTTGAATTCGAGATTTATAAAAATTTATATTACGAGCCTGAAATGGCGCGGTAGTTTGAAAATTCGATTTCTAACTTTGAATAAATATATAAAATTCAATATAAGTCGGAATTGGATAAAACGAGAAACTCTAGGATCGAATTGACCATATCTTTCTAATGAATGTAAGAAATTTAGTTTTCACTTTATAAATGGTAAGTTATGACTAAATTAAAATTTAGAAATAGCGCTATGGAATTTATATATATATTTTATTAATATATAAGCTCTTCAAGATAGAAATTTACAAACGGCTTCCAGAGTTCGATGGATTCAAATTTAAGGAAATCAACTTAAGGGATTTAATGAGTTGTTTAGAATTCATGTGAATGGTTAGATTTAGTGAGAACAATTTGATTTGTGCTAGCGACTAATGTTATGTAAGTTAAGGAAGCTGAATAAACAGGATGAATAGAATGATTTATATAAACCACAGCGAACCTTAATCCATTTATATGGATTTGAAGTTAAACAAATCGAGCGAGCAAGTGAAATAAACTGAAAGTTAAAATATGGAATTTATATATATGTAGTTATATATAATTTATTAATATATACATATATAAGCTTAAAAGTGGAAATCATGCAAACGGTTTCCGAATTTGATGAAACCACTCTCGATGGATTCGTGTAAACATGAAATGAGGTCATAGAAATTTTAAATGGTTAAACCTCATTGGAAGATACATCGAATATGATTTTAAACATGAATTATGAAGGATATGGAACATAACTCAAATTTGAGTAGAAGAAAAAATCGAGTTAAATAAAGGTTTAACTTAGGAAATGGAAATTGGTTTGAGAACCGAGTATAAATCTTGAGTTGTGAATAGTTCTTAACTGAAATTTATGATTCGAGAGACTAATAAATGAATCGAGTTGATAGAGTAACCTCAAAAGGAAAATGGGAATAAGCGAATGAGGAAGGATTAAAATTATGAATCGTAGTGCCAGACAAATGAAATAAGATTCAAAAGTAAATTGGCTTATTCGGAATAATATCATGTTAAATGGATTCTAATCTGGGGTTCTAGATATTGAAGTGTGATATAAAATGAAACAACCCGAATTTGGTGGATTTAATAGAACGAAATCAACTTGGGAAAAATTTATATAAGACGAATCCGAATTTAATAGACACTTGGGTTAAGTAAATAAACTTGATCCATGTTAATGAATTAAGAATATAATATAACCAAGCAAGCTAAAAGTTAGAATGAATTCAAGTTCATTTGGAATTAAATGCTTGGAATGGAATTTGCTTAATATAAAGGAAAGTGAAAACTTTTATCAAACAAACAAACATGGATATGTTAAGCAATAAAAGCATAAGTCACGTTTTGGCATAAGGGAGCGATAATTTCTTTTAGATGATCGATCTTTGTTGAAGTATTAGAGTCCGAAAGGTTTAAAACTTTGTATAAATCAATGGTTATGCGAAAACCTGAAAATGTCAATAAGCTGAAACTAATATAGCCATAACTTTTGAATAGATGATCGGAATCGGACGATTCCGAACTTTTCGGAAACCTTAGAAACCGAGCTAAAACTTTCGTTTATATAGCCCTATCGAATTCTTATGTTTACTAGGCTGAAATGCGAGTTTTAGTCGTAGTTGTATGTGCAGAAAATTAAAAATCTGAAGCGGATACCTATATTGTTTTGACCATAACTTCCTATCGGAGCGTCGGAATTTAATGTGTGAGTACAATTCGGAAAGGCCAGAATGTAAACTAAAACTTTCTCTTAATTTCTAAGTCAAATTCTGATGTCTAAAGGGTTAAAAACTGGGTTGAACAACTCAGATCTGCATATTTCAGTGTATGGGCTGAGGCGTTCGCCTTCACTTAAACTGTCATAACTTTCAAACGGATTATCCGAATTCGACGAACCCGGACAATCCGGAAAGCCTGAAACAAATGCTACAACTTTTTCTTAGTGTGTCTTAGTCAAATTCCATCGTATAAGGGGTTGTTAGACTCAAATTTGTTCGCTGGCCTGTTATGAATATCGTGGTTTGGTAGTTGAAATACTCAATATATGTTGTCTAAGTTGTATACAATTGCTATGTATTGATATATGTTTGATTCTGACGTATATGTGAGTATGTAGCAGGTGTAAGGAAGTCGTGCTACGCTTCGGAGCTCGCTTGCGCTAAACACTAAATGCTAAGGTAAATAAAAATGCAAATAACGCTAGAGAAAGGTATGTAAATGTGTTACAAAGTTTTGGTGGTTTTATATATGAATTTTCCCCATTTTGGGATGCCTCATCGATGATGAGATGTATATTTTGGTTTGATATATGTATCGGGATTTTTCCCGGGGCCCTCCGTACAGGGGAAATGCTGCCGAAATTTTCCGTGATTTCGGGAGTTAGAAAATTTCATAGGTTTACAACTATGTAACTTATTTTATAAAGTTTATTTTAGGTATGGGTTTAAAATGGATATGTGTTTAATATCGTTTCGTTCTCTTTTCGAGGACGAAAAGATTTTTAAGTGGGGGAGAATGTAACATCCCAAAAATTTCAGTATATTTGAATTCCAATTTAAATTAAATAAATTGTAATATATTAAGAAAAATCAAATTTTTGTTGGATTTAAATGTTGGTAATTATGTGAAGTTAGTATAAATAGAGTTTCAGATTTTTAGTTCTATTTAATAAGACTATGATTTGAATTTAATATTTAAATAATTAAATTTAATCTGAGTGGTTAATTTAAAGGTAGAATTCAAATTTAAATTAAAAATGGTGAAATTCTAAGTTGTGAATAATAATTGGAATTCAAAGCAGAAATTTTAAATAACCAAACTTGAGAACTTAGAATTTGTGGAATCCATTTATAAACTTTATTCAAGTTATAATTTGAGTTAAGTGGGATTTTGAAATATTTAAGTTAAAAAGGAATTCAGATTTGAATTGTTAAACAATGGATTTTTATTAGTTTAAATTTGATTTGAAATGCAAAATTTCAAATTTGAAATATAATCAAATATGGAACTTAAAATTTGTGAAATAAGTTTATAGAATTTATTTAAGTTATAATTTGGTTTAAATTTGAATTTATAAATATTTAAATTTGAATTTAAAACAGTTAATCGAATAATTGAATATTTATTTAATTAATTTACTGTAGAATTTAACGGTTTTGACGACTGTCTCGGAATTCGACGAAACTGGCACCATCGGAACCGGAACGATGAATTATGCTAAGAGTCCAATTTGCGTTGAAATCCGACTTACCGGTTGACCGTACGAGAGAAGTTGTGAGCGAGATCCTTGTAAGCTGATAATAGGGTGTTTATCTGAGTTGGGCCTCCTTTTGCATATAAATAAATTCCACCTCCTTCCTTCAGCCCATTCTCTATTTCCCATGCTGCCCTCCATCAAATTTCATCGTTAATGGCAGAAATAAAATTTAAATCATAATTCCAAAACAAAAATTCACCTCAAATTAAAATCTCTCAAAACCCTATCATATCATATACCAAATCGAAGAGCTCGACGATACGAACTCGCGGGTGGTCTCAGATCTGACATGCAGTGAAAGATGTGGCCGGAAATCGCGGTCAAAGCTCAGAATATTCGGAACCCTAAAGCAAATTTTGGGGGTTTTTGATTCGGGATGAAATCGCGAAATCGGGGGACTGGGTATTGATGAGAGGAAGCATACGAATTCATTGATGGTGTTCGTTGGTTTTATTGTGGTATAGATCGTTGGATTTTCACGTTTTAGGGTCTAAAACCCGGTTTCGTTCATGGGTTCGCTGCGACGGAGGAGGACATCGGGGCTGTCGGGATTGGTAGGGGAGGTGCGCCTCGGTCAGGCGAGAAGGTGGGAGGCGGTCTTGGGTTGAACGATGGTCGGAGTAGGGAGTATTGGATGGTCAAAGTCGGCGGAATATGGGTTTCAACGTCGATTCACTGTAGCGGTTCGAAGAGGAGCGGGAAAGGGGTGCTGACGTGTCCGTATATGATTGGGTGAGGAAGATATTTTATTTATTTTTATTTCTAATATATTCAAAAATTTCAAACGCTAAAACGTGAATAACTTTTACATACGGACTCGGATTTGGACGCGGTTTGTTGCGTTGGGATCGTGGCGGAATTGCGGACGTTTTGGCACTAACCTGGCTGCATTTAGAGACCGTGAAATTTTGGGCTATGGTTGGACGTTCGATCCACCAAGGACCCAAAGGTGAGTAGTTTTCTCACTCACGAAATACTGAATTATTCCCATACTTATTGAATTAAATTATGAAATAAGTTTGGTTGCATGGTTGCATTGGATTGTTGATGTGTTGTTTAAATTTGACATGCAAGTGTGTTAACATGCAATCTAAGTAAATGATTAGTTATTTAATTTAATTTAAATCTCTAGTTGAAATTCGAACCCTTGTTAATCCTGGAACAGTTAATGCTGATCAGTTGAATGAAATGATGTGATGGATGTTTGGTCGAATTTTATTACTGTTGATATTGACACTGCTTATGCCCATATTCAGTATATCGTATTGCATGTTGGTTTTGACGATAGATCTCATTTGTACCCTTGATGTTGCGGGCATCTAATGAACCCGGGATTTATCGATAAAAATGAATTAAGAACACAGAGTGAAATGATAAATCTCTGTAACCCTGATTTGGATTGAAATGATAGATCCATCCCTGAAATATCGAGAAATTTAATATTAAACCACTTGGCCATTGGATAGATAATTATATACAGACATCGGTTGGTTAAATGATTTTAATATTGAAATTTTATTTGATAGAATTTCATTTAAAAGAATGTGTCGATACTCGATTTTAAATTCTTTAAAGATTCTGAACTGGGATGGTGATTAAAAGGGTTGAAGGAATTTTCCAAACCAAAATAGAAATATTTAAATTGGGGTTTGAATATGAATTGAAAACTTTCCAGAATAAGAGTTGGATTAGAAGTAAGAAAAATTTCTTATGGAAATCAAATTTTGGGGAATTTAGAAATCAAGGGTATCTGAGTTGTTTTAACTCAGTTGGAATATATATATCTCGGAACTCTTGAAATCAAGTAGTTGTTTGAACGAGTTTGAAACGAGATAGGGAATTTAATGAACTCCGTTGAGACCGGAGGATAAATTCAAGTATTTGGAATTTGGAAGGAAGAAAGGATTTGATTTGAGGAATTTATTTTTAATTATTTATGCTTTGATTCTAAATGATTATTCTAGCTTTAAAACTATTAATTACCTTTACTTACTACTATTGTATTTAAATAATTTCCTTATAATTCATTTTCAAAGGTTTCTAGTAAATCTTATTTTAAGTATATATATAATGTTTAAATTACTAATTTATCTTAACTATTATATTCTATATATACATCTATATATATTTATTATATAAAAATTTATTATTATTATTATTATTATTATTATATGAACATTTAGTTTACAAGTATTTTCTCAAATTTTAAATTCTTCCGAATGGAAATGCTTGAGTTTGAACCACTAGTTCAAATGGAGTTGAGATGAGAATCCGAGATAATTGGAAACCTTTGAGGTAAATTATATTCTATTTGAATATTTCGTTTTGGGAATATTATATGATTATAATATAATGGTATGGGATATATTCTAATTTAGAATAAAATCGGCTTGGGATGATTTATGATATTTTGATATGAAATTTTATTTTAGTTGAATATAAATTGGTTCGAAACAAAATATGATGTTTTGATATGAAAGCGAACCTTTCAAATGACCGATGTGAAAGATGTAAGCGTTGGTTGTTAAAGAGACCGGAGTCGACATAAGGCATACTCTCTGTCAGTGTCGATACCACTTTGACAACTGTGAACGTTATGACGTATCCAGAACGAGTATGATGACTTGGAGGCGATTATTGAATCGAAGAACATGATCGATGACGAAATAGCCCTGACCTTCGGGTCAGAATTGAAATGACTAAAACAGGAGCTATACCGTGACTAATTGAGGTAGCACCTTTGATCGGACTCACTCCTTCGATACTATTTCTATGACTATGATGATAATGATGATTTGGGCCCATTTATGACTTTGGGGGTGTGTTCCGAGGTGGGCGGTAGTGGCTGCTATGCGTTACCACCGGTCCGGGAGTGCAATTGGTAGAATCCTACCCTGGGCATTGCCTCGAGTGCCTTGTCATATATATCCATATCGAGCCCCATACGATTTTTGATTTGTATCGTACCTATGGAGTGCCTCTGATGCCATCGTTTACGGTGGTTTTACGGTACTGTATAGACTGCGGTATTATAAACGGCGTAAGGGTAAAAATGTAATCCCGCTTACGCTATTTTCAGTATTTATACTTTACTGAATAGACATTATAATAATAGCGTATTATTATATAGATATTAGTTTAACGGATCCTCGAGAGATGGAAAAATCCCGTAACATCTCTTGAGTTACTGCACTCATGATACTGATGTTATTTCGTATCTTGATTTGACTAATATGAGATGATTTAGTGCTGATCCGAGTGTTTGTTGTGTTTTCTTTTATGCAATACGCTCGGGTCAGCAGACGTTGCAGTTACCAAAGATGACTGTGCTTTGGAGATCGAAGACGAAGATTTGGTATATCTATTATCTATACATATGTTTATCCGCTGCATTATTTTTCCGCTGCTTATTATGTACATCTGTATATGTGTAACTCTGATATTCATTTGAATGTTATAACCAATGTATATATTTCAACTGCTTTAACTGCTATTTATTTATTATATGTTGTCCTTCCGCTGTGAGATTCTGTGATTTTATTTTTCCTTCTTTCTTTCTTTTTCTTCTTTTTCCCAATAACTACCTGCATTTGCGATTTGTTTAGGTCGACATGTGGGGTTTATTGTCGATTTGAACGGTCAAAAATATGGGTCGTTACACTAGATCTATGTATGCGATGAAATTTTATTCTTTATTTCAGATCTAATATTCTAGATCGGTGTTTGCGATATAATTTTCTTATTTGTTTACTCGAGCGTTCAAAATCTCATCTTTTGAGATTCATGTTATTTATTTATGGAAGTGATATAAAAATCTCATCTTTATTGAGAATTTCAATGCGGCAAAGAAATTACATCTTTGTAATGATGGATTTATTGCAGTAAAAAGAAATATCTTTTTAATGTTATTTTGATTGAAATAAAAGAACACCTTTTTAATGCTATTTTGTTTGAAATTAAAAGATCGCCTTTTTAATGTTATTTTGCTTGAAATAAAAAGAACATCTCTTTAATATCATGTTGGTTGTATAAAAAGGAACATTTTTTTATATGCAAATATAAAGAATGGATTTAAAAAGTTACATTTCATTTTATTTATTAATAAAATGTTAGAATGAAATTTGTTATTTTACAATATACAGAATGAATGACAAATTGGATTTCGTAATAAAAAGATTTTCTTTTTATTTAAATTGAGAACTTTTATCTCACTTAAATATTCTGAATAGTTATGAATTTTATAATTAAATATTAATTTATTATCTGTGTTGGAATTATTGTTTGTTGGATTAATGTTGATTTGGATGACTGTTGTGAATTGTTTGAAATTTGAAATATGTAACATGTTGATTATGACAGTTATGATATTTAAAACATGTGTACACTGCCATTTACAAGTTGCCTGACTTGTTTATGTAGATTGGACGATGATTTATCACACATCGTCCAAGTGCACAAATAATAATATATTATTTGAATTTGTGTTGATTGAAACCCCACACGGGTCTTGGGTTGATATTCTGACTACAAATCGCCCTTGTGATTAGTTTAAAAATGCACTTTGGCTGTTATTGAATGTTTTATCATCATTATGGGATTAATGCGATGTTTGGAATCCATATAATTAGAATCATATGGTAATGGATTGGGTCCTATTCCAATTTTGAATTAAAGGAATATTTTAATTTAATATTCAGTTAATGGAATTAATTGACATATGAATTAGAAAGATTATATCTTTATTGTTTAAAAGTTATAATAAAAAGGATTCAATTAAAAAAGATTACATCTTGACGGTCAGTATGTTAAGATAAGAAGGTTTGATTTCAAAATTTGAACATTTTGAAAATATTTTTATTATAATATTATAATAATATAGAAAGTTCAATTTTTCAAAAAAATTGAAATGTTAGTTAGGATATTCGGAAACAAAGGGTTTTATAAAATTAGTAACAATTTAATGTAAAGATCATATCTTTATTTTAAAATAATATTTTCAGTGAATTAGCTATAATTATTAATTACAATTGTACTTCGACACGAGGTTAGGTTACATTCGTGGTATAAGTCTGCCCGGACCCACCCGGCATATCCAGCAACCACAAATGTTGAACCTAATGTGAGAGGCCCAAGTGCGCAAATACGAATTGAGCCATGACATGAGGTTAAGCCCAACTTGTGGGATAAGTCTGTCCGGAACCAACCGACATATCCAGCATTAGCAGGTTGTAGGCTTAATGTGAGAGGTCTGGCCCATAATAAAATATAAATGGATAAGATAATGTATTGAGCTTTTAGTCCAGTAACGCCATTTTAACTCGAACGTATTTATTGATTTACGTTATCCATTTAATTATGAGTATTAAAAGAGAAATTTCAAAATTAATATTTTGGAAAATAATATTATTCAAAAAGGATAATATATAGAATATTCAACTCATTTTTTTAATTTAAATATAAGTTGGAATCATTTTCAAAACGAATTTATAAACATTCTAAAAGACGTTTAGAAAGGAAATCGACGATAATATACATTAATATATATAATGGTTTGAATAGAACGTTTCACGCAGCGACCGTTCTCGAATTTCGACACTTTGATTAGACATAGCGGAAGATCCGACCGTCGGATTCTTCTGAAACCGGAACCTATAGGTTCGTATCGAATAGATCTTTTAAATGAGTATTTAAGATTTGAAATCCAATGGTTAGATTTTCCAAAATGTTTAAATCAAATTGGAAAAAAACAGCGGCCGTGTAGTTGAATGACCTGGAACGTCGTTTAAATTAAAATGGCCTATTTTTAATTAAAAATAGGGAGAAATTATGTAAAATCATAATAAATGTTTTAAAAGGGTTTTTGATGAAAATTCCAAGTTTATAAAGATAAAAGATATTTTTGTCAAATAAGTGATTTTTTTTAAATAATAAATAAAAGGATTTAAAATGGTTTTAATAGAACCAGAGATTTCCAATAAACATACTGGAATGAATATGAATGGAAATTATCTACGGATTATTTCAATATTAAATTCCGTGATTACACGGATCTTATTTTGGGAATTTGGAAGATATTTAATATCGTTATTTCCGATATGATATCCGTTGGTTTTAGAATTTGATATAGAATATAAGTCGATATAATTCTATTTAAAGCCTTACATTAAATATCAAATTGGATTTTGGGTTTGTCGTGAATGGTGTCTTAAATAGCACTGTTCTTGAACCTAATTGAGAAAGAATAAATCTTTTAATTAATATTTAAAGGACATTTTCCAATTAATAAACATTAAACGGAAATTGATTTTGGGTTGATTGTGAACAATGTTTTAAATGATGTTAGTTCTTAAAACCCAATAAACAGTAAATTTGTGATTTGTAATTCATTAATCCTTTAACTAGGGATTTAATGGAATTTTATAAAGAAAAGTTTTTTTTCAATTTAATACATTAAATTGGAATTAAATAGGATATGATTTTGGGTTTACCGTGAACTATGTTTTTAAGGAACATTTGTTCTTTAACCCAGTTAAGATAAGATTAATTTCTTAAAATTGAATAATCATTAAATAATGATTTTTTGAAGATCAAAACCAAATAGAGTTTTAATGAATCTTTAATTAGATTAAAGAAGGCTAAATTCAATAAGCGACCGAAAATGGAGTGCCACCAGTTTTTAACTCCATGTGATAGTTAAATCTTTAATTCGATTTAAACGATAAACGGTAATTAAATTTACCGGAAACACATTTGGGTTTAGATATAGAGTAACACCAGCTTTACTCCATGTGTTGAATAGGGTAGAACAGGATAATAATAAATGATTACTTCGGTAAGGCGTTATCCCCGACTAGTTAAATGAACCTTAATTTGGTTTAAGTTAAATCAAAGAATATTCTTGATTGGAATGAGGCGTAGGTTGTGTTTTTATAGCACATGATTTTAAGATGCGCGATTTATTCGGAAAGACCGGGTTTAACTCATTCTGAATAATTCATACGACGATTAAAAGTCAAAGATGAAGAAGGTGGCTTAAGATCGGGGGTTTTCACATCGTATGGATGATTTCTAATATCTTGATTGGACCTTACACCCAAGATGAGAGAATAATTGGTGATCATCCAGACATATTTGGAGATCTACCGGATATCATTCAAACCTAGAACGGACTTGCAAATGGATTGTGTGCCTGACATTGTATTCCTTTATATTGTATTCGTTGATCTCTATTTCATATATAGCTATTTGGTGGCGGAGAATTTATTCTCTTGCTTAACACCCTGTTATATATTGGTAGATGATTAATGATATAGTATGGTCTGACAATGGTCAAGGCTTTTGTTGAAAAGCAGAGCCTTGAGGATAAAGATCAAAGCATGGCGTCAATTAGCATAGCTTTGAGTATATCGTTACTTCACGAGCCTCACACTCCGGTATGATGGTGAACGGTTTGTTTGATTAGTAGGTTGACCAATATACTTTATATATACATAGATTGGGTCAACTGAGCGTTGCTGGGTGTGGTCGCTCCACATCTGGAGAATGGGCAATTGTTTCAGCCGAATCTCATGGGGATAGAACACTAGATTGTTCTTCCAAAGTGCAGTTAGAATGTATGACGGTGTTTTCTCTTGTCGAGACGTAAGCCGTGAAGATACATGACGCGATTTGTCTTTCGAATCAGGAGCCATCATGATGGAAATCCAACTTTCCAATACGAGCTTTACGGTTTCGGTTATATACTTATATGGTGACATAATATATTATGTTGCTTAAATAGTATATTACGCCACCTAAGATTGATACATTTATTTTCAAAAATTGATTTCTACACTGTGCACTTACAGTATAAAAGATGAATTTCGCGTATTAAGCATTTTTGACCATTATAAGGTAAACTATATCCTTCGGCTTTCGTTGCAAGGGACTTGAGTCTTATAATGGTTTCATTTTCTAGAAGCATTGCGTTGTTTTATGCACTGGTATTCCTGGGAGGAAACCCGTTCCGCGATAGCGGCGTGGTCCCTTGACTTACCCAGCTTTAAAATAAAGTTAATAACTATTTTAGTTCTCATACCAGTCTCATGACTGACCTGGAGTTTATTGTTTCAACCTAAACTCTGGGTGCCCATATTTTCCACACGGGCAGCTAGTAGTTTTGGTTTTGCAGATATTATATTCACGGGATCCTGGTCTACAACTGAAGTGATATTCGGAAGGCTCTGTGTCCGTGTATTTCTTTCAGTTGTGTTTTGTATTATTTTTCCGCTGCTATTTAAATGTAATTTAAAACTCTGATATTATTGTATTTCCAATGTATACTGTTTATTCATACTCTGGAATATTCTTGTACTCTGATGTAATTGTTGTAACAGCAATGAAATATTCTTTTGCTTTGTGTTCTGATGTGTGTTGTTCTCAAAGCAATCCGGGCTTTCCTTTACGGGGAAGTTTGGTTCGTTTCATTACTACTTATTAACTATTAATTATTTAATAATAATTGACAAATATTATTGATTCCCAAGTTTATTATTAATTATTATTATTAAATATCAATATAATTAGTTATTAAATATAGATATTATAAAAAGGAAGTTTGTACTAGGCATCTCTATTACAACGAATAAAATGAAAAGTTGTGATATATATATTTATTACAACAGTGATTTTTTCACAGTTGTAAAAAACATTAATTACAACAGTGCGTTTTGCACAGTTGTAAAAAGGATTTATTACAACTATGCTTTACGCACAGTTGTAAAATTAAAGTTGTAATATGGTGTTTTTGTTGTAGTGCAAGTGTCATAAACAATTTTAACAAACCATTTGTCAAAAACAAAATTTTGTAATTGGTATAAAATTCAAAAGTAAAACGTATAATTTTTTATAAATTTAAAATTTAATAAAATATTCAAATTTACAAATGTAATGTATATAAAGTTGTACATACTTAATATACGCTAATTATTTATTAATAATAATTCATACATTATGATTAATACTTTTAAAATAATTTATAGTATATTACGATTTAGATTTAGTAACTTACAATTGATAATGAACAATAATCTACATTTTGCTGCTAATGAATTAATATAAGTAATAGTTGATAAATAATAACTAGTTAAAATTTTTAATAATTTGTAATTAATTAGAAACACAAATAACTAAAAATCAACATTTACCATTTAATATCTCATTATTATAATAAAAAAGTATATTCAATATTCTTTAAATTTTCAAAAATAAACTAAATTAATTAATATTCATCTTTCCAAATCATAGAAAATCCAAAAGTGCACATTATCTAGCACATAATTAAACGGCAGTATAGCATGCCACAACCGGATCTCATCAGTATAGCATGTCACATAGTGACAGACTACAATTTGGCCCATGTAGATAAATGGACATACTTCTAAATTGCTATCTGACCGGCCCATTAGTGAAGCTTCAAGCACTTGAAAAACAGCGCCGCATGTTCTAGTTTTATTCCTAAGCATTTCAGCAAATCTCGATTTCCAGTTGAAATCGTTTACGGCGATGAAAAATTGGAAATAAGCATCAACCTCTACGAGTTTAAATCGCAATGACATGGAGCACGGCTTCTTTTCAAATCGACGACGGTTTCTTCCCAGCCATAAGTGTTGTATTATGGTGAAAGCTGCATTGAAAGCTAGATCCCGATGCCCTAAGGGGATTGAACAATGGTTGATGAGGCTCATCACCTTTTGTTGTAAGGTAGATTCCGATTTCAGTAGTAACTCGAGCTTATCTGATATTAAACGCCACAGATGAGTATTGTAGGAACATGTAGAAATTAGATTTTTGTGGATTTTGTGATTCGAAGATGAGTTGTTTATGCTTTTAAATATGCGTTTTGATTTAGTTGAACAGAGTGTCAACTAACTATATTAAATGTTTTTCCCCTTCTCTGTATCTTAATGTTGATGATAAATTTAATTCCTTGTCCAATTCGCATGAGTACATGATATTGTTTGTTCATAAAAAATATATTTAGCTTTTACAATGTGATCCTAGGAGCAAGGAAATACACGAAATGTATTGATGTTTGAGTTAGAGAAGGAAAGGTCTTTGACATATTGCAGAGTTTTCCTATTTATGTTCATCAGTTTTCTTGATGATTTACGAGTCAAATGGAAGTGCGACTCAATTACTGAGTGTGTTTTTAGTGTGAGTCTATCTACAGTATTTTTGTTGGGAGTCGTTGTTTTGTTTCCAGAGATATTTTATTATGCATAGCTAAGTTATTTCAATTATTAGATAATTGCAATAAAGATTAGCTAAATATAAAGTTTGTTTTCATTTGTAATTTTTAGGCACAAGCCGTAGATATTTGATTTGCTTAATTTTGTATTATCTTCCTCTTCTTTTTAGTGGTTATAATTTGATAAGAGATCCAAGGCACAACAAAGGCATAGCATTTACTGAAAAAGAGGGAGACGCTCACTACTTCAATGGTCTGTTACTTCCAATAGCTATCTCTTAAGAACTTCAGGTTATTGTTGTGTACCTCCTTTTGCCTTAAGTGAAGCACTTAATAGTTGTCTTATTGTTTTAGATGAGCATATTTTGTAGACCATTACATCCAAAGAGCTGTTCAAAACTAGGCTTTAGTTAGATCAACATAAGCGACTAAAACCATGATTTAATACTCTAGTTGAGTGAACTTCCATTTACAGCCATGATACTTACAGGTTATTGTAAGCATAATGCTTACATAATCATGTCTCAAATTTTATAAATAGTTTTCATATGATTTTCTGAAAGAACAAGAATAAAAGTTCATGTGAAATTTGTCAGTATCTGCTAGCAAAGACAAGTTGTTAGTACTAGCAATTAAACTGAATTGAATATAGTAGGTAAACATACCAGATTGACATCATACTAAACAAATATTCACCTTTATTTCTGTAGAAAGGTTGTAAATATAGCCAATTTACAAAGTATTCTACTTGGCAAATTTAGCACCATTAGCAGTGAGGAGCGAGAGCCATTTAACGGTTCTATATGAATAATGATCGTCGTGAAGTGCATGTCCGTAAACACTATCATATCTATTATTAAGTAAATTCCACGTCCAACGTTACATCAAAATTTGTTGGGGAAATCTCGGTCTTTCCCGCTTCGTGAAGTTAAGATAGGCAATTAAGATTAAAAGTAGCAACGAGTGCACAAGAGTTTATAATTCTTCAATATGGAGATTCTTCCACTATACAAAGGAATAGTAGGATTACAAGAATTTGATTACAAAAGTAACTCACACTTGACTCAAGCTTAAGGATGGATACTTCTTAAGCTATCTCTCTTTTCTCTCAAAGAGGCTTACTAACTCTCAAGTATTTTTCTCACTCTAAGAAGTGGATTTCTTTCTTGGATTCTTGGATGGTTAGTAATAGGGCTCCTTCTCCTATTTATACTACTCAAACCTCCATAATGAATGGTGGAGATTACTTGCATCCGACGGTAGAGATTGATTCTCTAGAATGCTGCACACTCTCTAGGAATCTCTACACTCTTCCATTCCCTTCTTTATTCTTCCATACTCTTCCGAAAGGTTCCAGAAGGTTCCACACGTCTCCAGAATATTCCAGAGGGTTCCACACTCTTCCACAAGCTTCTAGAGGGTTCTACACTCTTCCACAAGCTTCTATAGGGTTCTACACTTCTCTAGAGTTCTCCGGAACATTCAAGAAAAATCTAAATTTCTCTAAAACGTCTAGAATTTTCTAGAAACTCTCCAATTAAGGAGGGATCCCAACAAAATTAACTCGATGTTCTTCAGCAATTTCAAATAAGACTTTTTGCTTAAAAAAGTTAATTTTATAAAAGCTATCGTTTTAAGCTGGACTTGAGGTTTTGATATCAATAATTGAGACTACAAAAGGGTGGTTGGTGTTGGACACCATAATCAACTTTAGCTGTAAATCGAATGAAAAATATGACCTTGTCCAATAAAAGTATTGTGTTTACATGGATTGTGTGATTAGAAAATTATTTTGGATAAATTATTATCTGTAAACAAAATAACTTACATAGATCAATGATTTGGCAAATTCTATAACTCGTCCACTTCTAATGGCTTTCACATAGGAGTTCCATCATCATTGTGAATTACAACTATTTTCTACCTTAAGCAATAATTCTAAAGTTACTATAGTTGTAGTCATGAGTATATTTGTGTCCAAACATCAACAGAAGTAGCTAACGGTATCATGAGCATAGAGGTTGAAATATTTAACAAAATTACCTTGTGTATGTTGGTTGAAATCATGAAGCTAATCATGAATAAATGCAGATAATTTAGTTTTTTTTTCTTAATATTTAGTTTTGATTCATCAAGATATTGTAATAACATGATATTAATTTTTGACATTGCAGAGAAGCATTGGAGGAAACTTTCCTTATGAAGGCAGTAATCAAGTGCCTTGGTCATTATACAATCTAAGCATGAGTCATGAAATATATATTGAAGTATCTTATCATGTGATTTTGTAAGTTAGAATTTTTAGTTTGCATTTGGTTGTTTCTTGTAAATTTTTGATGAACATGTTCTATACAACATTCATGTTAAATGTTCCATTTTGTTGTATTAAGGCTAGATTATTAACATTATCAATGAAATACATTTATTTATGTATTGTATATCATTCAGTTGACAAACGTTATCTATTTTGATTGTATAATTTCAAGTGATAATTATTTGTTTTGATATATATTCATATTTTCATATATTTGAGGATTATAATTTGTAGGTTGATTTTTTTTGTCATACATTTTTTTTGCTTCAGTTGTAAACACAACAGAAGCAAAAATAGGAGTTATTTTTTTAAGCTAGGAATGTGTTTTTTTGCTTCGGTTGTCGACACAACAGAAGGAAAAAAATATTTTTTTGCTCCGGTGGAACAATTGAAGCAACAGGTTTTAGCCTATTGCGTCGTCTGCATTTTCTTCGGTTGTTGAACCGAAGAAACAGAGGGTAAACAACCGAAGCAAATGACATGTTTTGTAGTATTGGTAAGTGTAGTTTCATTCGAATCACCATAGTTACTAATCTAGCAACTTAGATCGGTAATTCTTATGCTAATTCATATGTTTATGCAAGTTTAGATGTACTATCTTGTTTATTCTTTGATTTATTATGTGACGACCGGGAATTTCGCTCGATCCGAATCAGTCGTTAAACCGATCTAGACAGTTCGAAACCCCTGATCGTTTGAGAACAGGACAAATCAGAACACAAACAGAAGAACATTTCATTGCTATTACAACAATTCCATCAGATAAAAGAACATACAGAGTATAATTGAATAAATTACATTCGATAAATATCAGAGATTACAATAAATTACATAGCAGCGGAAAAATAATACAAAGCACAACTGAAGGTGATATACGGATACAGAGCTTTCCGGATATCAGTCCAGCTGTAAACCAGGATCCTGTGAATATAAATCTGCAAAACCAAAACTACTAGCTGCCCGTGCGGAAAATAGGGGCACCCAGAGTTTAGGTTAAAACAATAAACTCCAGGTCAGTCATATGACTGGTGTGAGAACTAAAACAGTTATTAATATTGGTTTTAAAGTTAGGTAAATCAAGGGACCACGCCGTATAACACGGAACGGGTTTCCTCCCAAGAATACCAGTGCATAGAACAAACAACGCAATGCTAAATAAAGAAAATGAAGCTGTTATAAGACCCAGGTCCCATCACACAATGCACGCAAGCCGGAGGATAGGGTTTTCCCTTATAACAGCCAAAGCATGCTTGGTACGTTTTAAAACAAATCATTTGATACTATAATAAGTGTATAGTGTCAAAACATTTCAATCATAAATATAAATCATAGGCGGCATAGCTACCATCTACTATGTCGCCATACTAGTTCTACAATTAAAGCCGAATTACACGTATTGGAAATTGGATTCCGTCATGAGTCGAGGCAAGGGGCAAGATCCTCTCCGCGCTCGAGACACTCTAGCAAATGCCTCAGGGCTACGCACTCTGGGCAACCCTGGATGCGGCTGGGCCGGTCCTCACTTACGTTAGAGGATTAGTTATTCCTGAACACACGTTTCCCGGTCCTTACAGACCTATAATCGAGGCGCCTCATTCCAACAACCACAAAGGTGAAAAGTATATATATGTCAGGGCTGGTAAGTCACTGACACCACCATAGCTAGAAAGAAACGTCGTGCTCTCCCAGCGGTTTGTATCCCGTTTTTAACTCATACCGAGGTGTGAGGCTCGCGAATTCACCTTATACACAAAGCTACGCCACAGAGGCCGTGCTTTGATCATCAACCACAAGACTCTGCTTTTCAACAAAAGCCTTGATCATTGCATCTTGGCGTGCCACACAGGCAATTCATGCTATGCGACTGATGTCCATCGATATACAACCTCTGAGCTCGTACGTCTCAGAGAAGGGCGTTAAGCAAAAGAATAAATTCTCCGCCGCCAAACAGATGTATATTTAATAGAAATCAATCAACACAGAATAAAATCCAATGTCAGACACACAATCCATTTACAAGTCCGTTCTGGGTCTGAACGAAACCGGAGGCACTTTCCTCGCATATCCATCCATCTCCAGGTACGTCTGGACGACCACCAACTATTTCCATCCTCTTGGGTGTACAGCCCAATCAGGATCATCAGTAATTATCCAAACGATGTGAAGACTTCCGGTCTTCAACCACCGTCTTCATCTTCGACGTATCGTCGAATCGGTTATTCAGAATGGGTGTAAACCTGGACTTTCCGAACAACCCACGTATATTAAAAACAAACGTTACACAAACACAACATACGCCTCATTCCAATTCATAAGTCACTAACCGCAAATTAGCAAGAGAAAAATTTCCCAAACATTAACCCCGAAGGCCGAAACCAACATCAGATCAATACACAGGAAACCATTCTTCTTAGCCAACCTACAGCTAGTTTCTAAATTCCACATTCTTAGGGAAAGTTTCCCATTAATTTTATCCAAGATAAATTCTTTAAAATTTATCCTGTAATCTTCCTTTGGATGTCATTTAAAACCAAATTATGGTTTTTCCAACTAGTCGAGATTAGCGAACCATAACGAAGTAATTATTTATTTTATTTCCCAATCCCAACCTATTCATCCCATGAAGCAAAACTGGTAATACTCCATATCTAACACCGTGGTATTATCGGTAAAATTAATTACCATCTCACGTTCAAATCTAATTAAAGATTTAACTATGGCTTTGGAGCAAAACTGGTAATACTCCATTCCCGCTCATTCCTAAATTTGATAATTTAGATTATAGATTTACATTTCAATCTAATTGCAGATTCGTTAAAACTCATTTTACTGGGTTAAAGAACTAGGTGTTATTTAAAACACAGTTCACGACAAACCCAAATCACATTCTATTTATTATCGGGTTAAAGAACTAGTGTTATTTAAAACACAGTTCACGATAAACCCACTTTAAATCCAATCAAATATATCAGAAATTCCGATTATTTAAAACCCCTTTTTAAATCTAATTTATTTATTTAAAAATAATTGGGTTTTAAATTTAGTTCAAAACTAGTTCATTTCGATAAAAAATCTATTTTTATCTTTTCAAATATGGAGTTTTTCATCCCAAATTTTCCCAAACCATTTCTTATGATTTTACACAAATTATTACTATTTTTAATAATTTTATTAAGGCCCGTACAATCGATTTCCAACAATGGCCATCGAACTGCACTTACAACGACCTTTTTCGAATTTGATTTGGACGTATTTCCAAATCCAACCGTTAGATTTCAAATTTCTAATATTCGTTAGAAAGCTCTTTTCGATACGAACCCAACGGTTTCGGTTTTAGGAGAATCCGACGGTCGGATCTCCCGTAATGTCCGTTTGAAATAAATGGTCGAAATTCACGAACTGCCGCGGCGCGGCGCGTTCTATTCAGGCCATTATATTATATATAATATATATAAAAAATATAGTTCGTTGATTTCTATTTAAAACGAATTATATAAATAGTTTTAAATTCGTTTCAAAAGCAATTTCAACTTCCATTTCAATTTAAATCAAAATTGAATTCTTCTTTATAAATTCGTTTTAAAATTCATTTCTATTCAATTCAAGTTTCAATTCAAATTCGTTATCTATTCAATTCAATTCGAATTCGTTATTTATTCAATTCAATTCGAATTCGTTATTTATTCAATTCAATTCGAATTCGTTTGATTTTCTACTCGATTCAATCCAAAGTGGTTTTCTATTCGATTCAATTCAAAACGAATAAAATCGATATAAATATCGTTCACGTCAGAATGGCGTCAATCTAATCAACACGGCTTTATATATTTCTATTTTCAAATATTCTATTTCAAATATTTCTATTCAAATATTTCTATTCAAATATTTCTTTTCAAATACTTCTATTCAAATATTTCTTTTCAAATACTTCTATTCAAATATTTCTTTTCAAATATTTCTATTCAAATATTTCTTTTCAAATATTTCTTTTCGAATATTTCTTTTCAAATATTTCTTTTCAAATATTTCTTTTCGTCAACACACGACTAATCTCAATGAATGAGTACTGTCCGCGTGTGACTACTTTTGTTAAATTATTTCGTTCAACACATAACTAATCTCAACGGATGAGTATAGTCAACACATGAACCTTTACTTTATATTATAAAGATGTAAATTTTATTATTAAAATATTTCATTCAACACATGACTAATCTCAACGGATGAGTACAGTCAACACATGAACATTTATTTTATAATATTGATAAAGATGTAAATTTTATTATTAAAATATTTCGTTCAACACATGACTAATCTCAATGGATGAGTACAGTCAACACATGAACCTTTATTTTATAATATTCTTTATTTTTCAAATTGGAATGAGGCCCAATCAATTACCATATAAAGTTAATTATATGGATTTTCATACAACACATGTATAATAGCATTGAAAAATAATCAACCATCAACCAAAGTGCATTACACTGTATAAGCATCAAATATAGATATCTAACGCTTATAACGGCCTGTCAATCAATCGATTGACATATTTAATCAATCAGGATGAGTGAACTTCAAATTTCATCCCAACACCCGTGTGGGGTTTCAAACAATCAAACACAGGTTTTATTTGCGCAGTTGGGCGATGTGTAAAATTTATCGACCCAATCAATGTCCTTCAAATAGGTGTACATAAACAAACCGTCCGGTTTGCAAATGAATATTTTATTTTATTCGCTTCCATGTTAAAAATTATATTTTTAACGATCAAAATATTTTATTCAAACTATGAATATTCTATTCGGTTCATTTATTCAATAAAATGATATTTTTATTTTTCTAACATATTTTAGAAAATTTCGGCGGCATAACGGCACGATACTAGAAACGGGACGAGGCCTAGCCTTATCCCCGGTCTAGTGAAGGCCCACGCCATTCACACATCAATCAAATTCACCAAACAACCAAATTCCAATCAAATCATCTAACTAATCTATGCAACCAAACAAACAAGTCCATGGTCTGTGGACGATTGTGTCGGGTGCTACTAAACACCGTCTGCATCCTAGTATATATATAAAATTAGAAAAGAAATCGAAAGGTGAGAAATTCTCACAGATAGTTATCCTAGCTCCACGACACTTCATTGATAGAAATCTTCATCGCTATCGCATCTTCGTCATCTTCGTTGCCCGTAGCCACTACATATATAAAAATCACACATTTTTATATTTGCTGATGTCTTAAAAATAAAAATCATATTTTTATAATCGCTTCCTACATTTAAAAATCGAATTTTTATTTTGCTATTCAATATATAAAAATCGAATTTTTACTATGCTATTCAATATATAAAAATCATATTTTTACTATGCAATTCAATATATAAAAATCATATTTTTACTATGCTATTCAATATATAAAAATCATATTTTTACTATGCTATTCAATATATAAAAATCATATTTTTACTATGCTATTCAATATATAAAAATCATATTTTTACTTCGATGTTCATATAGTAAAGATTATATTTTTATCACGCCATTCTTCATATAAAGATTTCGCCTTTTCAAATATGAAGTTTTCGCCTTTTCAAATATATAATTTCGCCTTTTCAAATATATAATTTCGCCTTTTCAAATATATAATTTTATTTTTCTCGAAGTAAAAATCATATTTTTACTTCACTACTCATATTAAAAATATCGTCTTTTCTTTTTCTAAAAATATCGTCTTTTCTTTTCTAAAAATGAAATCTTTACTAATTAAAAAATCAAACCTTTTTCTAGTTTAAAACATTGCTATTTTATTTTTAAACAATCTAATATATTTTTAAACTGATTTTATATTTATTTCAGATTTAAACAAACTAAAATAGAAATAAAAATAAAAATAAATAGAAAGAAAGAAAGAAAAAAAAGGAAACTCACTGCTTTTTATTCATTGAAGGTTGGAGAAGAGGAGCTCGCGGGGGGGGGGGGCTTTGGCTGCGTCGGTCGTCGACTGGGGTGGGGGAAACAGGCGGCGTCGGCGGTCGTCGAACGGAGGAGGGGGGGTTCTTCTCGCGATCGATCGAACTGGGGGGGGTCCAACGGTTGGGCGCAGGGTGGAGGCGGGTAGCGGTGGCGGTGGCGGTTAGGGCTTGTGGGGGATTGGCGATTTGGGGCTTCAATCTAAGGAGAGCGGAACGATAAGGGGAAGTCGTGGAGGAGAGGAGGGTGGAGCGGGGTCGCCTGGGGGTGTTGCGGCATCGGTGAAGGTGGGCGATGTACGGTGGAGCGGGGGGATCGATTGAAAAGGGGGGGTTCGGTTTTTCTTTTTTTTTTTGACTGGTTTTGAAAAGTGAGGGGAGAGAGAAAGGAGAGGGCTATATATTTTATTTATTTATTTTTAATTCCTTTGAAAGTTGACTTTTCATACGAATCTCAAATCGAGCCCAACGACTGTCGCCCCTAACGTTTTACCCCCGTTTCGAACACAATGGGATATGTATTGCAGGCCAATTCGAATGTTTGAATCAGTTTCCGTTGAATTTTCATTTAAATCATTATATTGAATTTTAAACGTACATTTCGAATTACTGGGGTCACATACTAACTAGAAAAATTCCAGAAAAATATTTTCTAGCTTCGTATTGACGATACGGTCCTAACAAAACTAGTTTCGTCGAATTCTGAGACCGTTTGAAAAATGGCCAATTTCCAGTCGATTAAAATCAACTAAAACTGGTCAAACGCGTTTTCCTTTGCCACGCTCACATATTGATTCTAAAAATTATGAAATTTAAAACCTAGCAATAATTTGACATCACGGACCCAACTTTCGTCGAAATCCGAGGTCGCTTGCAAAATTCCCATTTTTAAGGGCCTGAATTCCATAGCGACTATTCAGAATTTTCAACTGGACATATCTTTTGATTCCCGCTATGAAATTTTGATTTTTTGGATTCGATGGGAAGATATTATCAAATAGATCCTATTGTTTTTGGTTTCACTAAAATCCGGATTGTTTTGGACCCGGTACATTCAATTGAAGTTTGAAATCGAATTATCGAACTACCGCGCCATTTTCAATTCCTTTTATAATTATATATAATTATTTATATTCTAACGACGACGTATATAGTATATACGTTCTAATTCTATTAAAAATAAATTTTCTCGTCGATATTATTTAAAATAATCCATTTTAAATATTCAAAATTCGCTAAAATTGCCAAAATAAAAATTTTAAACTGGCCCAGAATTTCCGGGTTATTACAATCTCCCCCACTTAAAACTTTTCGTCCCCGAAAAGGAACAAAGTCGAAAGTGGTTTGATTAATCAACTCTATGTTCGATCTGGCTTGCATTCTCCAACTTTTCAGTTTCTGAGAATTTTCAAATTTTCAAAAATTTGGCTAACACCCTAAATTTTCGAAAAATTTCGCCATAACCTCCCCTGCACCGGGAGCATCGGGGAATTTCAAATAGCTTCCCCGGTCCTTCTAATCTCAAAAAGAAAAAGAAAAAGCCAAGCGGCTAGCCAATAGGCTCATAAAATCATCATCACCCAAACAAAATAGTAAATTATAGTAAACATGTACCTATTTGTCGGGCAAACAAATTTTATTCTTCGGCTCTAGCCTCCTTGCTATGACTTGTTCAATGTAAGTATATGTATATGCAAGCAAATGCGACCAATTTTCAATACAATTCAATATTTGGTTCAATTAGGCATAATGGTTCAAAAATTATCAAACAAATAAGCAAACAACACAAACATCAATCAATTAGTGGATTAACGTTTAAAATTCATAATTTTTAATATATATACTGAAAATCATGTTTTTGATGCCAATTCACAACAATGTGTTCTAACTATATAAGTTTTGGATCTCACACCAGTCTAATGGAAATATATAAATACCACACCTTCGTCATTCGAACATGAATACTAATGACGACTAGTCAATCATCAGAATCATCTTCGGGCCACTAGAGTATGATTCTATATCTATCCAATATATTAAAACTTCGAATATACGTTCATGACGCGTATATGCAAAACCTTTATATACTGGATTGTCCATATTCAAAGTAAATAAATAATCAAATACGTTTAAAATGGTTTAAATTTTCAAAACAAAATTGTTTTCCTTGGAAAAATATACTCTTCACACTCGTTCTAGGATACTACTGATCCTATCTCTAATGAGTCATCCTAATTGGATATTACTAATCCAATATCTGATGAATTCTTTCGTAGGGTTCTAATGTGTCTTGTTCTCGAGCTCTGTAAACCAAAGCTCTGATACCAAATGTGACGACCGGGAATTTCGCTCGATCCGAATCAGTCGTTAAACCGATCTAGACCGTTCGAAACCCCTGATCGTTTGAGAACAGGACAAATCAGAACACAAACAGAAGAACATTTCATTGCTATTACAACAATTCCATCAGATAAAAGAACATACAGAGTATAATTGAATAAATTACATTCGATAAATATCAGAGATTACAATAAATTACGTAGCAGCGGAAAAATAATACAAAGCACAACTGAAGGTGATATACGGATACAGAGCTTTCCGGATATCATTCCAGCTGTAAACCAGGATCCTGTGAATATAAATCTGCAAAACCAAAACTACTAGCTGCCCGTGCGGAAAATAGGGGCACCCAGAGTTTAGGTTAAAACAATAAACTCCAGGTCAGTCATGTGACTGGTGTGAGAACTAAAACAGTTATTAATATTGGTTTTAAAGTTAGGTAAATCAAGGGACCACGCCGTATAACACGGAACGGGTTTCCTCCCAAGAATACCAGTGCATAGAACAAACAACGCAATGCTAAATAAAGAAAATGAAGCTGTTATAAGACCCAGGTCCCATCACACAATGCAACGCAAGCCGGAGGATAGGGTTTTCCCTTATAACAGCCAAAGCATGCTTGGTACGTTTTAAAACAAATCATTTGATACTATAATAAGTGTATAGTGTCAAAACATTTCAATCATAAATATAAATCATAGGCGGCATAGCTACCATCTACTATGTCGCCATACTAGTTCTACAATTAAAGCCGAATTACACGTATTGGAAATTGGATTCCGTCATGAGTCGAGGCAAGGGGCAAGATCCTCTCTGCGCTCGAGACACTCTAGCAAATGCCTCAGGGCTACGCACTCTGGGCAACCCTGGATGCGGCTGGGCCGGTCCTCACTTACGTTAGAGGATTAGTTATTCCTGAACACACGTTTCCCGGTCCTTACAGACCTATAATCGAGGCGCCTCATTCCAACAACCACAAAGGTGAAAAGTATATATATGTCAGGGCTGGTAAGTCACTGACACCACCATAGCTAGAAAGAAACGTCGTGCTCTCCCAGCGGTCCGTATCCCGTTTTTAACTCATACCGAGGTGTGAGGCTCGCGAATTCACGTTATACACAAAGCTACGCCACAGAGGTCGTGCTTTGATCATCAACCACAAGACTCTGCTTTTCAACAAAAGCCTTGATCATTGCATCTTGGTGTGCCACACAGGCAATTCATGCCATGCGACTGATGTCCATCGATATACAACCTCTGAGCTCGTACGTCTCAGAGAAAGGCGTTAAGCAAAAGAATAAATTCTCCGCCCCCAAACAGATGTATATTTAATAGAAATCAATCAACACAGAATAAAATTCAATGTCAGACACACAATCCATTTACAAGTCCGTTCTGGGTCTGAACGAAACCGAAGGCACTTTCCTCGCATATCCATCCATCTCCAGGTACGTCTGGACGACCACCAACTATTTCCATCCTCTTGGGTGTACAGCCCAATCAGGATCGTCAGTAATTATCCAAACGATGTGAAGACTTCCGGTCTTCAACCACCGTCTTCATCTTCGACGTATCGTCGAATCGGTTATTCAGAATGGGTGTAAACCCGGACTTTCCGAACAACCCATGTATATTAAAAACAAACGTTACACAAACACAACATACGCCTCATTCCAATTCATAAGTCACTAACCGCAAATTAGCAAGAGAAAAATTTCCCAAACATTAACCTCGAAGGCCGAAACCAACATCAGATCAATACCCAGGAAACCATTCTTCTTAGCCAACCTACAGCTAGTTTCTAAATTCCACATTCTTAGGGAAAGGTTCCCATTAATTTTATCCAAGATAAATTCTTTAAAATTTATCCTGTAATCTTCCTTTGGATGTCATTTAAAACCAAATTATGGTTTTTCCAACTAGTCGAGATTAGCGAACCATAACGAAGTAATTATTTATTTTATTTCCCAATCCCAACCTATTCATCCCATGAAGCAAAACTGGTAATACTCCATATCTAACACCGTGGTGTTATCGGTAAAATTAATTACCATCTCACGTTCAAATCTAATTAAAGATTTAACTATCGCTTTGGAGCAAAACCGGTAATACTCCATTCCCGCTCATTCCTAAATTTGATAATTTAGATTATAGATTCACATTTCAATCTAATTGCAGATTCGTTAAAACTCATTTTACTGGGTTAAAGTACTAGGTGTTATTCAAAACACAGTTCACGACAAACCCAAATCACATTATATTTATTATCGGGTTAAAGAACTAGTGTTATTTAAAACACAGTTCACGATAAACCCACTTTAAATCCAATCAAATATATCAGAAATTCCGATTATTTAAAACCCCTTTTTAAATCTAATTTATTTATTTAAAAATAATTGGGTTTTAAATTTAGTTCAAAACTAGTTCATTTCGATAAAAAATCTATTTTTATCTTTTCAAATATGGAGTTTTTCATCCCAAATTTTCCCAAACCATTTCTTATGATTTTACACAAATTATTACTATTTTTAATAATTTTATTAAGGCCCGTACAATCGATTTCCAATAATGGCCATCGAACTGCACTTACAGCGACCTTTTTCGAATTTGATTTGGACGTATTTCCAAATCCAACCGTTAGATTTCAAATTTCTAATATTCGTTAGAAAGCTCTTTTCGATACGAACCCAACGGTTTCGGTTTTAGGAGAATCCGACGGTCGGATCTCCCGTAATGTCCGTTTGAAATAAATGGTCGAAATTCACGAACTGCCGCGGCGCGTTCTATTCAGGCCATTATATTATATATAATATATATATAATATATATTTCGTCGATTTCTATTTAAAACGAATTATATAAATAGTTTTAAATTCGTTTCAAAAGCAATTTCAACTTCCATTTCAATTTAAATCAAAATTGAATTCTTCTTTATAAATTCGTTTTAAAATTCATTTCTATTCAATTCAAGTTTCAATTCAAATTCGTTATCTATTCAATTCAATTCGAATTCGTTATTTATTCAATTCAATTCGAATTCGTTATTTATTCAATTCAATTCGAATTCGTTTGATTTTCTACTCGATTCAATTCAAAGTGGTTTTCTATTCGATTCAATTCAAAACGAATAAAATCGATATAAATATCGTTCACGTCAGAATGGCGTCAATCTAATCAACACGGCTTCATATATTTCTATTTTCAATTATTCTATTTCAAATACTTCTATTTAAATATTTCTTTTCAAATACTTCTATTCAAATATTTCTTTTCAAATACTTCTATTCAAATATTTCTTTTCAAATATTTCTTTTCAAATATTTCTTTTCGAATATTTCTTTTCAAATATTTCTTTTCGTCAACACACGACTAATCTCAATGAATGAGTACCGTCCGCGTGTGACTACTTTTGTTAAATTATTTCGTTCAACACATGACTAATCTCAACGGATGAGTATAGTCAACACATGAACCTTTACTTTATATTATAAAGATGTAAATTTTATTATTAAAATATTTCGTTCAACACATGACTAATCTCAACGGATGAGTACAGTCAACACATGAACATTTATTTTATAATATTGATAAAGATGTAAATTTTATTATTAAAATATTTCGTTCAACACATGACTAATCTCAATGGATGAGTACAGTCAACACATGAACCTTTATTTTATAATATTCTTTATTTTTCAAATTGGAATGAGGCCCAATCAATTACCATATAAAGTTAATTATATGGATTTTCATACAACACATGTATAATAGCATTGAAAAATAATCAACCATCAACCAAAGTGCACTACACTGTATAAGCATCAAATATAGATATGTAACGCTTATAACAGCCTGTCAATCAATCGATTGACATATTTAATCAATCAGGATGAGTGAACTTCAAATTTCATCCCAACACCCGTGTGGGGTTTCAAACAATCAAACACATATTTTATTTTTGCAGTTGGGCGATGTGTAAAATTTATCGACCCAATCAATGTCCTTCAAATAGGTGTACATAAACAAACCGTCCGGTTTGCAAATGAATATTTTATTTTATTCGCTTCCACGTTAAAAATTATATTTTTAACGATCAAAATATTTTATTCAAACTATGAATATTCTATTCGGTTCATTTATTCAATAAAATGATATTTTTATTTTTCTAACATATTTTAGAAAATTTCGGCGGCATAACGGCACGATACTAGAAACGGGACGAGGCCTAGCCTTATCCCCGATCTAGTGAAGGCCCACGCCATTCACACATCAATCAAATTCACCAAACAACCAAATTCCAATCAAATCATCTAACTAATCTATGCAACCAAACAAACAAGTCCATGGTCTGTGGACGATTGTGTCTTGTGCTACTAAACACCGTCTGCATCCTAGTATATATATAAAATTAGAAAAGAAATCGAAAGGTGAGAAATTCTCACAGATAGCTATCCTAGCTCCACGGCACTTCATTGATAGAAATCTTCATCGCTATCGCATCTTCGTCATCTTCGTTGCCCGTAGCCACTACATATATAAAAATCACACATTTTTATATTTGCTGATGTCTTAAAAATAAAAATCATATTTTTATAATCGCTTCCTACATTTAAAAATCGAATTTTTATTTTGCTATTCAATATATAAAAATCGAATTTTTACTATGCTATTCAATATATAAAAATCATATTTTTACTATGCTATTCAATATATAAAAATCATATTTTTACTATGCTATTCAATATATAAAAATCATATTTTAACTATGCTATTCAATATATAAAAATCATATTTTTACTATGCTATTCAATATATAAAAATCATATTTTTACTTCGATGTTCATATAGTAAAGATTATATTTTTATCACGCCATTCTTCATATAAAGATTTCGCCTTTTCAAATATGAAGTTTTCACCTTTTCAAATATATAATTTCGCCTTTTCAAATATATAATTTCGCCTTTTCAAATATATAATTTTATTTTTCTCGAAGTAAAAATCATATTTTTACTTCACTACTCATATTAAAAATATCGTCTTTTCTTTTCTAAAAATATCGTCTTTTCTTTTCTAAAAATCAAATCTTTACTGATTAAAAAATCAAACCTTTTTCTGGTTTAAAACATTGCTATTTTATTTTTAAACAATCTAATATATTTTTAAACTGATTTTATATTTATTTCAGATTTAAACAAACTAAAATAGAAATAAAAATAAAAATAAATAGAAAGAAAGAAAAAAAAGGAAACTCACTGCTTTTTATTCATTGAAGGTTGGAGAAGAGGAGCTCGCGGGAGGGGACTTTGGCTGCGTCGGTCGTCGACTGGGGAGGGGGAAACAGGCGGCGTCGGCGGTCGTCGAACGGAGGAGGGGGGGTTCTTCTCGCGATCAATCGAACTGGGGGGGTCCGACGGTTGGGCGCAGGGTGGAGGCGGGTAGCGGTGGCGGTTAGGGCTTGTGGGGGATTGGCGATTTGGGGCTTCAATCTGAGGAGAGCGGAACGAGAAGGGGAAGTCGTGGAGGAGAGGAGGGTGGAGCGGGGTCGCCTGGGGGTGTTGCGGCGTCGGTGAAGGTGGGCGATGTACGGTGGAGCGGCGGGATCGATCGAAAAGGAGGGGTTCGGTTTTTCTTTTTTTTTGATTGGTTTTGAAAAGTGAGGGGAGAGAGAAAGGAGAGGGCTATATATTTTATTTATTTATTTTTAATTCCTTTGAAAGTTGACTTTTCATACGAATCTCAAATCGAGCCCAACGACTGTCGCCCCTAACGTTTTACCCCCGTTCCGAACACAATGGGATATGTATTGCAGGCCAATTCGAATGTTTGAATCAGTTTCCGTTGAATTTTCATTTAAATCATTATATTGAATTTTAAACGTACATTTCGAATTACTGGGGTCACATACTAACTAGAAAAATTCCAGAAAAATATTTTCTAGCTTCGTATTGACGATACGGTCGTAACCAAACTAGTTTCGTCGAATTCTGAGACCGTTTGAAAAATGGCCAATTTCCAGTCGATTAAAATCAACTAAAACTGGTCAAACGCGTTTTCCTTTGCCACACTCACATATTGATTCTAAAAATTATGAAATTTAAAACCTAGCAATAATTTGACATCACGGACCCAACTTTCGTCGAAATTCGAGGTCGCTTGCAAAATTCCCATTTTTAAGGGCCTGAATTCCATAACGACTATTCAAAATTTTCAACTGGACATATCTTTTGATTCCCGCTATGAAATTTTGATTTTTTGGATTCGTTGGGAAGATATTATCAAATAGATCCTATTGTTTTTGGTTTCACTAAAATCCGGATTGTTTTGCACCCGGTACATTCAATTGAAGTTTGAAATCGAATTATCGAACTACCGTGCCATTTTCAATTCCTTTTATAATTATATATAATTATTTATATTCTAACGACGACGTATATAGTATATACGTTCTAATTCTATTAAAAATAAATTTTCTCGTCGATATTATTTAAAATAATCCATTTTAAATATTCAAAATTCGATAAAATTGCCAAAATAAAAATTTTAAACTGGCCCAGAATTTCCGGGTTATTACATATTATGATTTGGTGAGTTTCATATGATTGTATGATGATTAATTGTTGTGCAAGTGTTGTCTGATGATTGCACGAAGCATTGGTGATTGAATTGGTCAATTTGGATGAGCTGCGTGCATCGATGTAATCGTTTGTTGATGAATTGAAGTCAAGTCATGGATCCTTAGGGTCGTTTGGCTTATTGCTCAAGAAATAGATGGGTTGTTTATGGCATTGGATTGTGGGTCGTTGTATGTGTTGCTCATTGGGTCGTCCAAAGTCGGGTCGGTCTGATCTGGTGCAAGATGGGTCGTTTTTGGCTGTGGGTCGTTTTTTTGGTTGTGGGTCGTTTTTTTATGGATCGGGCAGAAGATACTACAACATTTAACAAACACTACGGATGGAAATTTAAGCGCTATGGTATGTTTTTCACAGCGGAAAGGATGAAGTGCTATAGAATGAATGTCGACCAAAAGTGATGATTATTTTAGTTCGAGAATGGACGTGGCTTCAAAGTGAATTCAGGGACGAATACTCGAAGTGATATAAAGTGTTCGTTGATTGGCGAAATGCAACGAATTTGCAGACGATTCAAGTATGTTTGAGCTCGCGGATAATGGTTGTTCGATATGGTATCGGAGCTTGTGGGTAGTCGCCAGCGATGACAACTAGAGATATTAGAGGCCAAGGGATTATTGTTAATCATAGATTCTAGTGGACTCAAAGCAGGGATATAGTAGGGATGCCTAAAAGGCTAGTTAGACGAGTCGAGTACCCTGGGCACGTGAATGGCCTAGTTGTCTTTTGGGAAAACAAGCATATGATCATGTATGGCATATGGAGTTTTACTAGAACCAGGGTTACCATTAGCCCTTGATAGAATGGCATAATATATATAGTCATACGATTAATGATGATTTCAAAGTAGAATATGCGATGATAGCCAGAGTCATGGATGTCGATTGTTTTGCTTGTATCGTCTTGTGTGGATTGTTTGACCTCGAAGGAGACATCTCTTGGGTGCTTGTCTAATATTGGTTTAGTTCTTTGGGGTTTGTGCTTATGGGATGTTAATCTCGATTAGAATGGTCTACACTGGATAATTAATTGCTATGTATGCTATGTTTTTCTATCTAGTTGTTTGAAAAGGCTATCACTGTCAGATGTGGGGGAGACATTTTCGGCTTCTTCTCTGTTGTTGAGTTGGTAGATTAGTTGATCATTCTACGTATTTCTCATATACTTTATTGATGATGTTAGATAGTTGTTTTATCGCTCATTAAGACCATTGTCTGACTTAAGGTTTTATGTTTCCCTCTTACTACCTTGGGCTATTCATCCATGTTTTGGATGGGCATACTGAGTAGCAGGTAGTAGATTTAGAACGAGTCATCAATCTTTGATATATAATGCTAGGGAGGAGTCTGTTCCTGGAGGAGGAAATGGCAGTATACCAGATTACCCAGTTATGTTCGAGGCCATGGTGGTAACGATCATGAGGAGAGTACCCGCTCTAGAGATAGTTACGGTAGATGTGGTGGTTCAGGTGCAGGTGTCTAGGGTTGAGGACTTCGTGAAGTTATGCAAAGATCTCACTACACTAGGAGGGAAGCCATTCAAAGGAATAGAGCTTATTTAAGAGATTTAAGGGTGCTTTGATACTTGAATTCGTATTTTCATGGACTTGGGCATTGATGGTGCGACTAAGAGGAAGCTTACATCAAGACGCTACAGGGCAAAGCTATGGATTGGTAGAACTCTGTCATTCTAGAAACTTCAGAAGATGATATTTAATGGGAGCAATTCCAATTCAAGTTTGAGACGAAGTTTATCTCCACCGTTCAAAAGTCTATTTTGTTCAAGAGGTTTGTTGAGCTGAAGCATAATGGTAGGCCAGTGCTGGAGTATGTTTCTGACTTTCAAAGCTTTGTCGAAATATGCTCGTTCATATATCGATACTCCTTATCAAAAGAACAAGAAGTTTGTGATGGGCTTAGATAAGTATCTGGGCAATCATCTAGTTGATCATTTAGAAGATACTTATGAGAAAATCGCAGAGAAAGCTTTAAGGTACGAGAGTTTGTTTCCCAAGGAAGATACTGTTGTTGCAACTAAGGAAGAGTCAAAACCATAGCAGGATGATAATAACAGGAAGAGGAAGCAACAACAACAGAAAGGAAAGGAGGGCCAGAAAAAGCCGAAAAGCGAGGTGATTTGCTTTAACTGCTAGCAGAAAGGCCATTTTTCTAGGGATTGCAAGGATCCGAAAGGTGAAATGAAATGCTTTAATTGTGGAAAGCCTAGGCATGACAAAAAGGATTGTCCAGAACCACTGAAGGGAAAGCAGATTGTGAAGGCATATGCTTTGTAAGTTGTTCCATCTTCTTCGAGGGCTCCTACGGCGGAGGAGAAAGGGAAGAGCATTGTCGTTCAAGGTACCCTTTCCATTTGAAATGTTTTCAGTTCGCGTGTTGATACTAGAGCATTGCATTCTTTCACGGGTTATGAGCTTGTGTACCGCTTGGGTTTGGAACCGGAGAGTTGTTGTAGACCATCAGTGGTGACTAATCCAGTATGGGGTTCGTCTAGCTTGTGTGTAATTTCTCGTGGTCTAGTTTTGTCAAGTCATGGTTGCTCCTTTGTGTGTGATATCTTTGTTTTGAACTTCACTGGGTTTGGGATCATATTGGGTATGGACTGGCTCAAAAGGTATGTGGAAAAGTGGATTGCAAAAAGTTAGAGGTGACAGTGTGGAACGTGGAAGAGCGAATGGTTGTGATTAGAGGCAAGCCAGAAGACGGGGTCTTCGAAAGCTATTTATATTCACTTGTGATTCCATGGGGAGACTTGTCATTTGTGCTAATCGCTAATGAGTTCAATGATGCCTTTGACGAGGTCAAAGGGTTTCCGCTGCATTGTGAGATTGAAATTCAGGATCGATTTGGTCGAGGGTATTAGACCTATCGTTATGACTCTTAGGCGGGTGGCGCCTAAGGAATAGCGAGAGTTATAGGTGCAAGTACGAGACCTTTCGGGAGAGGGATTCATTCGGAGAAGCGTATCCAAATAGGGTGCACTAGTTTTGCTTGCAACTAAGGCTGATGGATATTTGAGATTGTGTGGGGATCATCGTGAGCTGAACAAGGTGACTAAGAAAAACAAGTATACATTGTCGAGAATAGGTGACTTGTTTGATCAGTTTTGCGAAGCCAAGGTGTTTTCTCAAACGGATTTGGCGACGAGGTTTCACTAGCCGAGAGTAACAACGGATAGAGTTGTGGCCTATGCGAGTCTATAACTAAAGCCGCATGAGAGGAGTTGTCCAACTCATGATTTGGAATCGTAAGCGGTTGTGTTTGCTGTGAGGATAGGGAGAAATTACATGTTGGGAGTTAGATTAGAGTTGTCTAAAGATCCCACGTCATTGATGTATCTGTTCTCCTAGAAGGATTTGAATCTTCGGTATCAACAGTGGTTAGAGTTCCTGGCATCTTATGTTTCACGAATAGCCTATACTCCTACTAAAGGTAACGCAGTGGCTGACGCATTGAGGCGAAGAGACACAAGTTTGGGAGCGATGTTTTCGGAATGGAAGCACCACAAGTATTTATCAGGATTTGATTTCAGGCCTTGGTGTGAGTTACAGCTTGAGATGTTGGCGAGCTTATCGATAACACCTACTCTCATCGAAAGGATTGGCGAAAACCAGAAGCATGACACAAAACTTATCAGGATCATCCAAAAGATGGACCAGAAGATAAGGAATTCGAGGTCGATCGAGATGGTTGGCTTTGGAAGTCGGGGAAAGTTAGCTCTAAGGTTTGTTGGACCATTTCCGATAGTTGAACGAATCAGAAAGCTCGCATATAGACTGGATTTACTTGAGAAGATTTCGGGCATGCACAACATTTTCCATGTGTCGTTTCTATAGAAGTGTGCATGATTCGAATGTGGTGGTATCTCCGGAACAATGCGAAGACCTAGAAGCCGAGTTTGTAATTATGAGACCTCGTAAGCTGCTTCGCGTTATAGCGAAAGACACGAAACAATTTAGGAGGAAGATGATTAAGCCACTCAAGGTACAATGGAGTGAGGATTGTAACATCCCACCTCCGTTAAGGTCACCCGCAAAGGGAATGCCTTAACTTCGGTGGAGCATTTTTGGTACAAGTTGCAGAAAAATTACAAGACAGATAAATAAAGTAGCGGAAAATAAATAACCTTATTGATTAAAACACAGCTTGTACAAAGATTGTTTTACAACACCAATACTTATTACAACAAAGCATCTGTCTTGTTTAAAATAAAGAAGCATAAACTGACGATGATATTCCCCAATAAAGCATGAGCCAGCCATAGCAGTAGAAAATGGAGTTCAAAGCAATGCGTCAAAGAATCTTCAAGCTCGGGAAGAGTAACGGTCCAAAATGAGCTGAACTATTCCCTCCCTAGCTACCAGGGGGATGGAAGAAAAGAGGCAAAAACAAACTAGGTCAGACATAAGTCTGGTAAGCCTAGTTATACTTCAGCATGCAAACAAGAAAAGGACTATGACATGAACAAACTGAACTTAAAACCATACCATAATGATAAGATAATCCTAAAACAAGACAAGGTAAGATTAACGGAATTGTCTATCGAATCCACTTCTATTTCTCTGCACCCACTAAGGACTGTTTCAACTATCATCGTGTGTTCATGATAAGATGATCCCCCTTTTTATTTTGTATGCAGTCCCTTATCCATCGAGTGTTACCTTGATCCAACTAGGGTTTACTTATCGAATGCTTCCTAGATTCAACCAGGGTTTACGCTACCCAGGGCCACTGGGGTTTATGCTACCTATTGAACGCTTCTCGGATTCAGGGTTTACGCAACCTAGGTCCAATTAGGGATTATGCTACCTATCGAATGATGCCCCCTAGTCTAGGATACACTACCCAGAGCGGTGTATGTTCCTAGACTTTCCCCACGTATGTGTCGTGAATCGTTATCGATGTCTAGATGTGCATGTCCTCTATATGTGTGACCTGAGTCCCATGGCAGAACTAATCAAGAAACACAGAAGTCGATCGGGAGCTTTCAGATATTTGTCGATTGCAGATGCTAAGGTCTTCTTTTACAGTGGCTATGGTCCCACTAGACCCCTCCCTCAACTAACAAATGAAAGGCACCCAAGAAAAACAAGAATGAGAACTATACGCAGGCCTTCTATGCCCCTACAAACCTATTGGCCAACCTCACCCATAACTAGATAGCAAGTATATGGTCTTTTGGTGTTCTCCTCCTTTCCGCTTTACGTATCTCGACTGACTCAAGATGGTAGGTAGACGACGAGTTGCTATCACAGGGCAAAAACTGGTCTCGCCGAATCACGCTGGTCCATCCTAGTCTTTAGGTTGCCTTATTATTACAACCAAGGCATACCCTTGGCTCTTCTAACGCATACCTTAACCTTTGTGAGCCCAGGAGGATCATCTACAACCTCACAGAGGCATACCCTCACGTCCCTTCGAAGCCGCGTGCTTCGTAACCCGGTTCATTGGAGCCTTCTTCATGATCAGATGAACATTCGCTCCTCATCGTATTCTACTTGGTTTTCTTGACTAAGGTTTACTACTTAGTTCTCTTAACTAAGGTTTACTACTAAGTTTCCTGAATCGTTCGTTTTCTTAACTAAGGTTTAAGGTTTACAACTTAGTCCTCTTAACTAAGGTTTGCTAATTAGTTCTCTTCCTCGTCATGTTGGATTGGTTAAGTGTTATCCAGCAGTTTATGTTGACTTAACCTACCCATATATCATGTCGAATTGGTTAAGTGTTATCTAGCGGTTCATGTTGACTTAATCCACCCCAACATCATGTCAATTTGGTTAAGTGTTCCTTAACCTTACTCGTTTGTCAGGTTATACTGGTTAAGTGTCTCTCATTAACTTAACCCTGTTTATTTATCATGCTATAACGGCTAAGTGTTCTAAGTTTACTTAACCCCACCATCTAATCTAGTTAGCATGTTATAACGGTTAAACATTTACTTAACCTTACCCACTTGTCTAGTTTACATGTTATAATGGTTAAGTGTTTCCTTAGTTACCTAACCCCTGCAAATCTTGCCTTGTTAACATGTTAAGTTGGTTAAGTGTCCAAATTAACTTAACCCCTATCAATCTTGTCTAGTTAACATGTTGAATTGGCTAAGTGTTTTCTCAATTACTTAACCCCACCCTTCTTGTCTTGTTAACATGTTAAATTGGTTAATGTTTCCTTAATTACTTAACCTCACCATTTCTAGCTTGATTGTTCATGAGCTTTATTTAATTAATTAAAGCACCAACCACTCACATTAGACATGTATTGTTGTGGTTACCGGATATGTCGGTCGATTCCGGGCAGTTTTACACCACAACTCGGTCTAACCTCGGGTCTTTCTGGGCTTGATGCACTAACCTCTCACATTAGACAGGTATTGTTGTGGTTACTGGATGTGCCGGACGGTTCCGGACAGTTTTACACCACAACTCAATCTAACCTCGGGTTAGGCATTTTCCTCTTCTCTAATTTACATATTTACTATTTATGTAAATTTCCCGTAAATCAATTTAGCCTAGATCATATTCATTTGTCATGCCAATTAACATACTTATATTCTATACCCAAAACTTGATTTACCTATTAATTAGCCCAACTTGCAGTTTATACCAATTTAGATTTAATATTCCCCTTTTTCAGTTCATGCCCAATCTAGATTAATATTCCAATTTACAGTTCATGTCAAAACTAGATTTAATATTCTAGTTTACCGTTTATGTCCAAAACTTGGTTTGCATGCCAATTACATACTTTGCGGCCAATTAAAATTTATCAATTTATGCCCAAGTCTAATATGCATGTAAATCATTCACTATTATAGCCAATTTAGATTATGCCAACATATTTATCATGCCAATTTAAATTAATTAAGCTACGTCCAATCCCCGCATCATATTCGTACGTATAACATGATTTCACAACTTTTCTAGGTACTCATGAAATGGCACTAACAAAAGGAATAGGGGATAATCACAAGAATTGATACAAAAGAATAGGCACGCAAAAATAATGGCTCCAACAGGTTCGATGTACATAATAGTAAATAGGAATAAACTAACCAAGTTACACACTAAATATGAGATCCAACATAATCAAGGGAATAGGCATAGGTGATTTGGTCCAACATAATGCCAGTTCAAGGTACAACATGATTGGTTAATTGTAACAATGGGAATATGCATAAGCAACTAACTACAATAGTTATAGGCAATTAACCACAATAGTCATGGGCGAATAATCACAATAATTTCTTAATCAATGTCATAGGCAATAGTCTCATAGTTACGAATCATAGTCATGGGCAACAGTCTCATAGTCACGAATCATAGTCATAGGTAGTAATTTCATAGGCAATAGTTTCATGGTCATAGTCTTAGGCAAAGGTCTCATAGACATAGTCATAGGCAATAGTTTCATCACAAGAATATAACATAGGAAAATCACATGAATAAACATGAATCCACATAGATAAACTAATAGGCACCGTTCTAATATCAGTTTCTTACAAGCCATGACTTCCAGTTAATGTTTAAATCGGAAATATAATTGTACTTACAAAATATAGGCAAGTCTTGTTTTTCTGAAATATGTTTTCTGAAGCTGAATAGCTTTTCTTTGATGTAGATTAGTTGTTCTTTTAATTCTATTCAGATTAGAAGAAGATGCATTAGTTCTAGCTTAGATTTCAGTAGAGTAGCGATGCCATTCTTATTTTTACTTAGAATAGAGGCAGAGTATAGGCAGAATGAAATTGTGTGGAGAGAAAGCTAGGTTTGGGGGGTGTTTAAATAGGTTAGAGCTCACGAATCCGGTCAGAAAGGCGTCCAGGTGCAGAAAAATGGATCTGTCTCCAGATCTGGATAAGGGGAGGGGGGAGGTCGACCCTAGTGTCGACCTGTTTACCCAGGTCCACCCTAGTGTCGACTTGGGTCCTGGGCGGGAATTTTCCCACCCAGCCCGGGTGTCTGTTTTGAATTTCGAAATTTGAATTTTTGAATTTTGGGCTGGTTCTTATTGAAACTTCTGAAGGCCATATCTTCTTCATACGGAGTCTGATTTACGCAAACTTGGACTCTATCCTAAGAAGAATTTCGAGACGAATGCAATGACATAACCTTTTTCCCTTAGTTATTTTGTTATAATTTAATTATTCTCTGATTTGTTACTTAACGTATTTCCCGAAAAATACGAGGTGTTACATTCTCTCCTTCTTTAAAGGATTTCGTCCCCGAAATCTTTGAGTTAGGAAGAATGTTTATCCTACCATCCAACATCTATCTACTCAACCATAAAATCATAGGCATCCATTGTCCTTAGAAGGTTTCTAATGCTTTTCATGATCATATGCATAGTGTGTGTATATGTCCTTATCTAATGCAAAATCAGGCGGTCTACTGATTCAGTTGACCTCCTTAATGCAAATCATGTTAGTGCCATGAGTCCATCATGTATGCAACTACTCCTAATCGTATTTTATAACTTCTACATGAGTGCACAATCATTCATACAAATGCATCGTCCATGTGATAACACATCAAGTTTCACAAATACATATATGTATATGTAATAAGGAAGTGACTGAGCCAATCTAGTGCCTAATGTGTGTTTATATGCACTCACGAGAAACCACTAGTAACTACTTGCAACCATCAAACATAACATGTTTCAAACACTTGTTTACATCCATTGGCTTCTACTTAAGAATTAAGGATAGGACCGAGAGGATATACTTAAAAGATAGAGACTAGTTAGGCAAATAAACTCTACAGAAAAAGAGAGATCAAGGATACACCCTCAAAAAGGGTATGATCCGCGTATCTAGTCTTTAGTCTTTTAAGTTGCATCTTCATGAGCTTCTCTCTACTGTACCTTAATGTTAGACCAAAAAGTGGTTCTAACACCCAAATTGACTAAAATCGAAATAAAATAAGATCAAAAGTAAAATGGAGACACAGAATTTATAGTGGTTCGGCGTTGAAAAGCCTACGTCCACTTTGTAATCACTATTCTTGATGATATAGATGCAATTACAATGATATATTCACTCAATTTCACTCACAACTCATGTACATTCACTCAATTGTCTCAAAACAAATGTTGAATGACGATTTGGATTATCTGGGAATGCTGGAATTCAGTTTTTGAAAGTGTTTGAACTCTCAAAGTGCCAAAAAGAAGATCCCTTTAATTGTCTCTGGGCGGGGTATTTATAGGTGGAATTCACTCATAAATCGATCCGGGTCGGAGCCACGTGTCTTCCATCCCATCGTCCTCGGGTTCGGATGGATTTCAGTGCTGACAGCGCATCAGAGTAGTAGTCATCGTGGATAGGAAATGGTCATAACCGCTCCGAAATTTAGGCGATCGTGGGGGGAAGTGATATGGAATGAGGGTTCGGTTCGGAGGAGAAAGCAGAAGGGGTTCGGACCGGGGTATCCGATCCGACCCGACCTGAACTGAGACTGAGTCCTTATCCATTTTTCTCTGCTCCGTTCTGAACTGGTAGTAGCCCTCCGATCTGACTGGTGGTAGCTCTCCGATCCGACCGGTGGTAGCTCTCCGATCTGACTGGTGGTAGCTCTCTGATCCGACCCGATGCTTTCTATGAAGAAACGTTCTTCAACGCTTGACATCTCGACTTTGTGTTGCCTGTTTCACAAAGTAGGCTAACATTTTGCCCCCTCAAAGGATGCTTCTATTGGAAACGGAGCATGCTTTGATTGTCGTTGCACAGCGCCTTCCTGGCAATCTTCCTTTTGATTTTCCTTGTGCTTTCATCTTTCTCTTCGAATTTTAGTTTAATTCAAATGCCAAGTTGTCATACGATATTCTGTTCGGTTCGGGCTCCGACCCGAACGGCTTCTTTTCTTTTCCTGTTTCGTATTGGGCTAGCAGGCCAGACTGCGATGCTGGACTCCTGATCCGGTCCGAGCGAGAAAACAGGGCAGGAATACGAGGGGTCAACACTAATACATATATATATATATATATATATACCTGTCATTCGCCTGCTTTCTTCTTCCTCTTTCATCATTCTCGTTTTCTACTTTTCATACCGAACCCTAATCTTCAAAGAATCTCGAAATTCTTGCTTCGATTCTTGAAACAAACGCATAGGTAGTCGCTAAACTTTGAATCCTATCGTTGTAACTGTCTTTAACCAAGATTTTATGGTTAATTCAAGCAAATTGAGCATATTCATCGCATGGCGTCGATGTCGTGGTTTCCTCCTTCCTCGCCGTCGTCGCTGCTGGCTCCGCCACCACCTCGAGGCGCTGGGAGGTTGGAAAAGATATATGCTCATTCCCCTATGGAGTTCTGGAAATCAGATCGGGTTCGACTGTGGTTGAGGATGAAGAAGAAGATACATAACATAAGGGGTCGGTTCGGGTGGAGAAGTATGGAAAATGGAGGAAAAGAAAAGGAAGAGAGATCCAGAAGGCCGGATCGGGTCGGGGCAAACAGTTGAAGAGGGGAATAGAGCTCACCTAACCGGATCGGGTCGGACTGTAGAATAAAGGAGGAGAGAGGCATGACTGCCTAATCCGACCCGAACTGTTCGGGGAATCTACTTCCGAACCGATCCGATTTTGATTCCTAGGCTTCAATGTTTGTCCGAGTCCAAGGCAGGGCTACGCCCCGTATCCGATCCTAATGAATGCACCCGAACCGAACCGAAGAGCAGTCCAACTTAATGCGTAAAAACTTGTCTAACTGGCCCAATCAACTCTTGGCATAATCGTCAACTTAATGGACATTTAGGATAGTGCCCTGCGAACATAAATGGACATCAAGAACTGCCTTGATCCTTATTACTTTGCCAAGATTTTGCGTCGCACTTTCAAACATTAACTTTACACTTTCTGCATACACTGCTCACACTTTAGTTTGTACACATGCACGGGGGGATACGGACTAATTTACTCTAACTTGTGCTATTGCTTCTTCAATAGTTTTGTGACCATGACATCCAGACGCTCCTCTAGACTAGCAGAGAAGAAGGAGGCCCCGGAGACATCCAACAAAATTACTCTTGAGGACATATCTTCTTCCTCGGATCCAGAATGGAATGACGAAGGCTCAAACTATGAGGTTGGAACTCGCAAAAGCGACAATGTGTCTTCGGAGGGTGGAGTTTCCCTAGATTGTGAAGACACTACAACAAAAACACCATATTACAACTTTAACTTTACAACGGTGGTAAGAACACCGTTGTAATAAATGTTCTTTTACAACTTTTTTTCAGAAAAGTTGTAATAAACTTATTTTTAACAACTGTGTTATTTTGACAGTTGTAATAAAAGCCTATCACAACCTTTATTTTTTGACTGTTGTAATATATGACTACACTACAACAAAAATACCATATTAATAATTAATAAAAATTCGATAATTAATAAAAATATTAATACTCAATAACTATTGTTTAATAATAATAATAAACAGTTTATTTGAAAATATGTAATAACTAATGTTAATAATTTCTTTTCGCTATATAATAATTAATAATTATGTATTATGTATTATTATTAGAAATTAAAAATAAATAAATAAAAATTAATTTTAAGTAATGAATAATTAAGTTTAGTAATCAATAAATAAGAAGTAAGAATCACTAATTAAGAAGTAATAATTAAATAATTACTTTTAAATTATTTTAATAAAAATTTCAAGCAATTTATATAATATTCTATTACATTTTTTCATAAAATAAAAAAAATAAAAATCATAAGATTAATAAATAGCTATTATATATTATTTAACTTACCATATTAAATAACTTTCAAAATAGTAATTAGTGGATGAGATTAGTGGTCCACTTCCCTCCGTATTAAACATTTTCCATATATATATAATATATATATATATATATATATTTAAAACAACATTTAATTAACTTATGATACATGTTCAAGACAATTAGATTAGATCTCAAAATTTTATTAGAAAATTGCATAAACTTATTTTCATAAGCTCTTTTTTCTACTTGTTGTAATAGAGCCTATTAAATACTAATAATGACTAATATTTAATATTCATAATATTAATATTTAATATTAATAATATAAATATTTAAAAATAATTAGTAATTAATATTCAATGATGACTTTACAAATTAATAATAATCAATATTCAATAATAACTTAACAAATGAATAATAATTAATATTTAAAAAATTAATAAAAAGTAACTATTATTCAATAATTATGGTTAAGTATTTAATAGTCGGGGAATTGCTAGCATCTGTCGCGCGTGCCTACAGTAGTCATATGCTCGCTCAGCTGATTGGTTGGACATTTTATTATTTTTAAATTCAATTAAAATGGACCCCACTAGAACTTATTTGATCAATACGTGCACAAGTATTAGATCAATCTCTGATGCGCGACTGATGTTAGCACGGCTCTTAGTATTCAATAACTAATAACATATGCATATAAATCAATTTTTATTAATTAAGAATCAATTATAACTAAGAAGAAATAAGTGATAGTTAATAGAAACTATTATTAATAAGTAATATTAATATTTTAATAAAAATTTAATTCTCAAGAAATCCATACTATAATTTTACATATCAGTTTAAACGTATAATATTTAATTCTATAAATTTTAGTGAAATTTTGATAGTCACATGAAAATCTGACGGTCATCTTAACATAGAAGGATGAAATTCAGGCGCGTTAAAAGTGAAAATTTGGCTCCATAAGTAACTCGCGTGTTATATTCATTGGCCGACCTTTCCTCTACTCTTCCCCAAATCAACATCGATCCCTAATTTTTCCTTCCTCAGACAAAATCGCGTCTCAACAAACACTGACTGCTACCGATGAATATGGATGGATCCACTAATTAGCGAACTGATGAGGATGGAGCTGATCCACAAGTTTATTTGCTTCTGCCTACCTCCAGTTACCTAAAAATTGGTCGGTTTTGATCAAAAGCAAAGCCGACTTCCACAGACAAACTTCCGCTACCGTTAGCGGTTTTCAGTCAAAGTAATAGGATAAAATCAATGGCTTGTTCTCATGGGCAGAGGCACGTTAACTTCCGCTACCATTGTAGACTCCTCTGAAAGTCAGACTTTCCCGCAGCTCATTGTAGACTTTGCTGCTGCCACAGGTGGTTCCCTCGCTAGTCTCTTGGTCCCTTAAATTGAAGCTTCGAAGTGTGCAACAGTGAGTAGTATGCTAGTTTGATTTAATCAATTGATCTGAGTGCCAATTAGCTGATTCAATTTTAAATACTTCAATTTTTATAGAACTGGCTATAGAATTGGCCATAGAATTGGCATGATTATTTGACTACTTAAATTGATTCAATGCTTAATTTTGATGTTAGGCTGTATGACTAGTTTCAACTTGATTGCTAAAGTAACAGAGATGACCTGATAATTCAAATTGTTTTTGCTGTAGTGTTAAGTTCGTTTCTTGAAGAGTCGTTTCAGAACTTGTTCGTATGGGGAAAAATAAAAATGTTCTGGACTTCAAAATGTTGTATAAAACATCGAGATTGTCCTGAAATTATTTGACTTCTCAATATATCGGAGCGGAAAAGCCTTAATATGCAGATCATATTCTTTTTTATCCTTTTACATACTCATGAAAATTGAAAGAGTCTAATTGATGAAAGGTAGCAAGGCAATCTAAATTGATGCTTATACAGTTAAACAGAAAATATTAGTTTATCTGTTCAAGATGCTTAGTGTAATCATAATGTACCATGTAAAGCCTTTATACTAGGCTGTGTATGTTTGCTGTTCAATCTTGAAAACATTGTTTAAATCTGACGATGCAGTTAGCTGATAGCAATGCTAAAACCTGGAATTTACAAATTTGAATGTAAGGGAATATCCTAGTTTACTTTAGGATTTACCTGACAATATTTAGTGATATATGCCAACTTAAACCAAGTGGTTTGTTAAATGAATCACTAAAGCTTTTTTTCCAAATTAAATGTATAGATTTACATAAGATAAAAGTATGACTAGGAATCTATCATTTTTATGCCTTACTGATAAAAAGGGTATAAGTATGATAGTTATGTGCACTCCTGTAGTGTTTTAACTAATGTTTGTTGTGTACGTGACACTTAAAAGTATGACTAGGAATCTATCATTTTTATGCCTTACTGATAAAAAGGGTATAAGTATGATAGTTATGTGCACTCCTGTAGTGTTTTAACTAATGTTTGTTGTGTACATGACACTTAAAAGGATACTTAGAAACATGTGATTAATACAAGTTGAGGCCAAGTATAATTTAGTGAATAAATATTTCTAAGAGTAGTGATATAAAACTTGAGAAAGATGTTGTTTTGAACAAAAAAGGTAAAATGTGCAATGCTGAAGTGTCCAGATACTACCATCATTATTGAACTGGATTTGTAAGGGAATGTAAAAGGTAGTAGGAATGAATCTAAAAGTTTTGTTTAAGTTGAATATCAACTCTTAACTAGTATATGATGAAGTAATTAAAGACATATGTGTATAAGACTCTTTGGCTTAAGGCAAAACAACATAGCAAAGGAAACTCACGGGTTAATAAACAAGTAGGCACAGTTCTCAATAAGGCCTGATGCATTTCATACAAATGCTTTCATGAAAAAGGGACACTATGGCATGGCTAGGTCCATGCAAATTGGATATAGACTGGCAGAATGTGTACGCCATATATATAAGTATCCATTAAAGTTATTGTACTCAACACTATTTTAGTATAAATCATGTAGCAAAACTACTGTGTATACGTGTGTTTTGCATGGGTATTTTAGTATAGTTTATAGATGCCTAAATAAAGAATGTGCATTGTTGGGGTTAAGCTATTATATTACTTAAAGAAAAGATCCGACTGGTTTATTTATGTGAGTGAGAGTTTATTTTTATGGCCGAAATGACACAAATCTATTTTATAAATCAAAATTGAATACTTCAAGCAATTCTGGAAATGAGATAAATGTATGAAAAATTGCAAGAAGAATATAAAAAGAGAAGGACATGAAAATAATTAACTAGTTTGCTGTGTGAGTGATTGGTTAATTCCAGTATGACCAAGATACGTTTGCTTTTAAAACATAAACAACAATTTGTAGCAGCCATTCAAATTGTTTGTTGTCTTCTTTGTTTTTAGTGCCATGTCATGTGTTAATTATTTTATCACTATTAACAAAAAATTATTATTCAGTGCTTGAATCTAACTTGTTTAATATTAACTTTTAAATTTAGTTTAAACTTTAGTTAATGGCAAGTTATAGCTATGCGGATGTTGATGCCTTGATGGTTCGAAGTAATTAGTTTTAGCACAATTGATATTTAACACTTTATATGGCTTTAAGCATCAATGGCAATGTAGTAGAAGTAAATAGAGAATTAGTTTTAGCACAATTGATACTTAAAACTTTATTGCGACGTATTTTTTTTAATTTTTAATTAATATTTCAGACTGGGTTGATTATTATTTTGGCACAAACAGCTTCAGGTTTGAATGTTCGAGACAAAAACAAATATATGTTAATTCTTCCTGGTTTTAGCTGGGTATTGTCTGTCAATATCGAAAAATAATTTAGTTCTGTTTCATTTTTTTTTGGTCCAGTAGTTGGTTAGTTTGTTATGTGCGTTTGCCTTTGTGCTAAATGTACTTCGCCTAGACTGTTGTGTTTTCAGTTTCCCAATTGCTGATTTCATGTACATTTTTTTGTGGGTACCCTGTTTAAGTTTGACTTTCATCTGATCCGTACATACCATGCAGGTGCTTGGTTGAAAGTTAGATCACATATGTCATATTGCGGCAAAATATGAAACTAGGTAATGTTTACTTTATTATTCAATCTATTTTTGACCAGATATTTGATAAAATTCGTTTTAAATTCCAACAAAAATGTTAATCGCCAATCATGGTGATGTTATGCTTTAGTTTCTAATTATAAAGTGTGCATCATCGATAATGCTGTTTGCAAAACATGTTCATTTAATATAACAAGCATAATAAGATATGTAACATGTAATGTTTGTTTTAAGATGATGTGTTATGTTTTTGTTCATTTTAAATATCATGTTTACAAATCATTATAGTTTCCTTCTCCTTCATACTTTCGTCACAATAACAATATATATGAGCTTGCACCTCTAATGATTTTTTTTTTCGCAGTCCCACCGTGGACCGCAAGGTTGGAAAGTTTGGATTGATGTGGCGATGGATCCTGATGCTTTCTTGTGGAAGCCGAATTCCGAAATGACTACCATTTGAGAAGCTGTTGGATTAACTGTGGCTTGGAATATCAATTACGTTTCCTTCAGTTAGATTGCTTTCGTAGGGTATGCTCATGTATCTTTTGTGGACAAAGCTTCTATCTTTCTTGTGTGTTAGATCGATGTATGTATTTTGAAACGGTTATGTTTTTTATGACGGGTTTAGTTGGTGATGTACTATGTGCATGTTGATCGAATATTATGTTAATTAATATATATGAATGATTCCGTATAGTTATATTTGTTGCATTGAAATATGAATCATATTAGTATTAATATATATGAATTCTTTATATTAGTAAGGTGTATATAAGTTACAACAGCGAAAAAAAGTTGTAATAAATCATTTTACAACGGTGAGTAAAAGTTGTTAAATACCCTATTTCACAACGGTGCAGAATTGTTGTAAAAGATATATGTATTTTACAACTTCTTAATACACGACGGTGGCTCCACCGTTGTAAAAATCTTTTACAACATTTTTCCACCGTTGTAATATGGTATATTTCACAACGGTGTTGCAACGGTGCAGAAATGTTGTAAAAGATATAAGTATATTACAACTTCTTAATACACGACGGTGGCTACACCGTTGTAAAAACCTTTTACAACGTTTTTGCACCGTTGTAATATGGTATATTTGTTGTAGTGAGAGGAAGGAGGGATTGGCGATGACCGAGCTCCTGATGAATTTGAGTCTGCCGTCATATTGGAATCACCTCAAGATTCCGTTGAATCGACGATAGGCAATGACAGACTTATCCGAATACGACTAAAGTACGGGATACCCAAAAGGGATACCTTGTTGCCATCCAAATCTGACTGTCCCCACAACCCTCCAGAGGGGTATATGGCAATCACTCGGTTGATGTGCATGGTCGGGGCTATCCCTCCATTTTCTCCTTTCGTCGTCGATTTTCTAAGACAAATGCAGATTGCCCCCATGCAGCTGCATCCCAATTCTTATGCTTACTTATACACCTTATATGTAGCGTACCGTGAGATCTTAGGCATAGAGCTCACTTTTGACGACGTTCACTTCTTCTATAACTTCAAGCATCGGACTCGAGAGACTCCTTCTTTCTGTTACTTTGAGTCTGTCCCTAAGAGGAAAATAATTCCAGCGCCATTCAGTAGTAAAGATGGGGACTCCAGGATGGAATGCTTTTATGTAAAGCAACAGCCAGGGTGTGCTAGGAGGTGGACGAAATCAAGTAAGCACTGGTTTTCTAAATCTCGACTCTGTACATTCAAGCCATCGCATTAATTCGTTTTTCTTTTTGTTTGCAGTTGATAACCCAAAACAAATATCGGACCAAGTGTTCTTTGATAGGATGCACCAGCTCCTTAATGGTGATCAGAAGTTTTTAACTATTGATGAAGTCCTTAAGGACGAATATCTTCATCTTCATGGGTTGTTGTCCATTACCCGTAGCATCGGTCACGGGACGGGTCCATATGTATATATTCCTCCAGTAGACGTAATCCCAGAAACGGGCGAAGGTTCGAGAGCTCCTACAGTGCCTCTTCAGGCTTCACCCTCTCCATCTTCTACTCAAGATGATGAATTGGCTAACATGGCCGAAAAGCATCGTGAAGGGCATACTGTTCCCGAGGATGCCATTTCTCTAGAAGGGTCAACGTCTTCCAAAGAGTCGCCGATTGATGCTTCTGAGGGGGATGTCCCTAGTACCGATGACCCACTATTCCAGGGTTTGGGGGATCTCCCCTTACCTGAAACTATTTACACTTCAGAGGATTTTGGGAAGAATCCTTTAGTTTTCACTTCTTCCGAAGAGACCACTCCTGCAAAGGCCAAAGAACCCGCTCGCACTAGTCTAGCTTCGGACTCGGGTTTGTCGGGGGGAAAACACCACTTAGAACGCACTTAACACAATAGCACCACAACTCATAGCATCTTTCTCTCTATGAAAATATTGATCCTGACTTTCATTTGTCTTGTTGTGCAGGCACGATGTCCCGATCCTATTATGACATCAGGAAACTCTGCCGCAGCATGTCTAATCCGCCCTATGATACTGAGCATGATCGCCGCGAAGATCGCAGTAGGGAGGATGGAAGGCCCAATGATCCTTATCATTCGCAGACCTCACGTTCTGACTCTCCTATCCGGACAGACCCAGAGCGATATAAAGGTTACCAAGGTCGCCGGGAAGAGGACAGGCCGCAATCAAAAGACTCAACCTCTTCTCAAGAAAAGCGCAGTAGGGAGAGGAGTCCGCCAAAAGATACCGAATCACGAAGCAAGCGTAAGGTTCCCGCTAAACGGCCTAGAACGGATAAAGAGGCCATTGAACCCTCCACGCACAGGGATACTGAGCTGACAATCCTCGCCCCTCCACCGCTAGATGCTGAAACTGCAATTAAGCGGGCATATCTGGAGGAGCAATTTCCTGAACATTACTTCGAAAAGTTGACTTTTTTACCTTCTCTTGAGCCTATTTCTTCAAGGTGGGCAGATGAGGCTAAAGCAAAGATAGATGCAGTCGAGAAGCAGTATTCCGAAATGTTCAAGTATTCGCGCAGCCTTTCCAGAATCATCCGCACTTTAATCACGAATGCTGACTCGATGCAAAAAACCGCAGAAGACGATGCAAAGGCCTTAAAGAATCTAGGAAAAGACTTGGAGGATAGTCAAGCCCAGCTTGCTGTCGCTTAACGAGATGCCACTAGCTTCAAACAACAATTCGAAGATCTGCAAAAACGCTACCATGATTTGCTTGGGTCCATACCCAAGAGCGTTCTGAATTGAAGAAACAAGCCGAAGATGCCAAGTCAGATGATGCCATAACGCGGCTTGCTTACGCTAACCTCGAACGGGAGAAGGCCGAGTTAGCGAGGAAGAATGCTGAACTGGAAAAGAAAAATGCTGACTTGGCTTCTAAGCTAGCGGAGGCGGAGAACAGGGCTGCCGTAGCGGAGGGTAACGTCGAATGTGCTATCAAGTCTGCTGAAGAGGCCCGCAAACAACTGTCGGAGGCTGAAGGAGAGGTGCAGGGTTTCGGCGAATTAATGATTGAATTCTTTGCGCATATCATCCGCCGCCTGAACATTTCTTGGATTGAAGATTATCCATCTACACTAGTCCAAATATGGAGTCAAATCGTTGAATGGGAGAAAGAGGAGCTCAAGGTTGATTCCATTGACGAGGACAAGCTGATGGAGAAATATTAACGAGACGATGAACCAGAACGCCTAGTCGAAGGGCGCCGCCTCATTGCTGCTGTTATGGACGAAGAGAGGCGGAGGGCTAAGCAAAAGAACGTTCCCGAGGTTGGTTCTTCCTCTACTGCCTCTGCAACTTCTGAAGTAGAGGGATATGATCCTGAAAACCCGGGGATCCCTTGGACAACTCTTTTGTCCCCTATACTCGAAACGGCATCGGAGACAACAGTCACCCCAGCTGAGAAGTCTTCGGAAGGTATCTCTACATTTTCACCTCAATTCGTCAAAGCTATCTCTACCTTTCGTCACGTGATTGAGCAATCAATGAAGAACCCATTATTTTCTCCTGAGTTGATAACTGTTGCTTCTCACTCTGTAGGTATTGAACCGTCCGAAAGACAGATATGTCCCAGGGAACCGCCTCTGGAGCAGAGCATACAGAGAAGGCTAAAGGGGGAAAAGAAAAGGCTGCCTCCATAGATTCGGGGGTAGGAATTGAACCGTCCAAGGCTGACACTCCTCATGATGACGAAATGATAGACACCTTAAAGGATGATGGCGGCAACGGGGTACATGAGGAAGACCCTGAGGTGTCTATAGTCGGGGAGTCGAAAAGCGCCGATGATATTACCTTAGCTACACTGAAAGCTGACCAAGATAAACGCTTGCAGCTTAAAGCTGAAGACTTAGACCCTGAAAGCCTTAAGCCCCTCGCAGTAGTGGATACGGGATCAAGGTTAGTCAGAGGAACTTGCTAAAAAGTCTTCTCTTGATTCCAGCGCTCCGCCCTCCGGGAAGAAGTCAACTTATTCCAGCACTTCAGCTTCAGGAAAGAAAAAGTCAAAGCGCATCTTGACGGAGGCCGAAAAAGAGGCGAGGGATGCGGAGAAGGCTGCTAAGAAGTCCAAGCCTCCTTCGAAGTCTAAATAGTGGGATGTCTTGCGTTAATTTAGCATTTGATTGACCCATAACTGTTGTCGCAAGAGTGGCCCATGCACTTTCTTTTTGCCTGTTTTCCTGTACAAATTCGTTCATTTGTGAATAAAAAATAATTCGTTTTCTGCAATGTCTGTATGTTATCGGTTTTGCACTTATGTATGAATGCATGTCCCACTATATGTGTGTAATGAAGTTATGATGGAGGGAAATATGTGTGTACATATATGCCCCCAGCCGATCTTGAAAAACTATTCAAGATTTAGTCAAGTAGTCTGAATGTCCCCGATTCTCCGACGGGGTTACATTCTCTATGTCGTTAATGCCTGTCGTTTTTTCTGGCATTTTTTTATACTCTCCTGTCTTATACTCAGGTTAGAGTTCTTACTGAGGCGGTCTCTTGTCTGGGTGCACCTTCACGCCTCAGAGGATGTCGTCTTCCCGTCCTTTATACTCTCTCTCAATTCTCGAGAGTTAGAGTTAAGAATGTCGTCTTAGCATTCTTTTATGTCTTATTGCACAAACAGTCATTGCGCTTTTTCCTGCGTATAAACTGTTTTCAACCTATCAGGTTTTAAATCATCTTATATTCCATAATTGCAACAGAATAATAGGTGAAGGTATATATAATGCAGGAAAGTAAATGACACACGATATTTTTATAGTGGTTCGGCTAAGTCGTAGCCTACATCCACTTTATAGTTCTTTGTTCATATCATCGGACTTTTTTAAGGCAAGTCGTGCCTTTTTACAGAGTTCATAAGAAAAACAGCAAAGAGTACAACATTTCTAATTCAAATATCGCCTCAAGTGTTGGGCATTCCATGCCCTAGGTACCTCTTCGCCATCTACGGTCGTTAACTTGAAGGTTCCTATTTCAAGTTTCCGTTGGATGACAAAGGGTCCTTCCCACTTTGGACCGAGGTGAGGAAGGGATGGAAAGACTCTCTTTAGCACCAAATCTCCCGGTTCAAAAGTCCTAAGACGAACTTTTTTGTCATAATAGCGTGCCATCTGACGTCGATGTCTTGACACGCGCAAATCTGCTTCGTTCCTTTTTTCTTCGATTTCATCAAGAGACTCGAGTAAGAGTGCCCGATTCATCATCGGGTCATAATATATCACCCTGTGGGAGGGAACCTCAAGCTCTACTGGAATTACTGCTTCTGAACCAAATGAGAGAGAGAAAGGGGTATGACCGGTAGCTGTCTTAAACGTTGTCTGATATGCCCACAAAGCTAAGGGCAATTCGTCAACCCATTTTGCCTTTGCGCGTTCTAACCGTTTCTTGAGGATGGATTTTATGACTTTGTTTATTGCTTCTACTTGCCCATTTGACTGCGGATAAGCGACCGCAGTGTACCGTTTGTCGATCTTATATTTCTGGCAGAAATTTCTGAATTCGGCACTATCGAGCTGGGTTCCGTTATCAGTTATGATGGTCCTTGGGATCCCGAATCGGCATATAATATTTCTAACCACGAAACTTATCACCTTTCTCGCCGTGATTTTGGTTAGGGGCTCAGCTTCCACCCACTTCGTGAAATAGTCCATAGTGACTATCGCATATTTCGCTCCTCCTTTAGCAATTGGTAGAACTCCGATGATATCAATTCCCCACATGGCAAAAGGCCAAGGACTCACCATCGATTTGAGTTGGGTTGGCGGTGCTTTGGGGATTTTGGCGAATCTTTGGCACTTGTCGCAGCGTCGTGAATAATCAGCTGCATCTTTATTAATTGTGGGCCAGAAGTATCCATACCGCAATATCTTTTTCGCTAAAGTCTGACCTCCTGTATGATCTCCACACTCACCTTCGTGTACTTCTCTTAGTACATGTTTGATGTCGTTGTGTGTTGTACATCGTAACAGGGGCATAGAAAATCCTTGTCTATAAAGAGTATCATCTTGAAGGATGTATCTGGTGGCCTTGCGAACTATCGCCCGTTTCTCACTCTTCTTTGATTGGAGTATCCCGTTCTTAAGGAAATTCTTAATTGGGGTCATCCACGATTCCTTTTCCGGTTCTGCTTCAAGAGCGAATTCAATTTCCATCGACTCAAAACTTGGCGATTACAATGTTTCAATTGGAATTATTTCGGTTTCTTCCGAGTTGTTGGAACTAGCTAGCTTTGCTAGCCTGTCTGCCTTCTGGTTTTCGGCTCTTGGGATATGCGTTATGTTGTACCGCTCCAGGTTGCTCAACAACTTTTCCACTTTTCCGAGGTAGGTGATAAGTCGAGGTCCCCGAGCCACAAACTCCTTTCGCACTTGGCAAACAACTATTTTGGAGTCGCAGAATATGTCCAATGTCTTTACTCCGAGGTCTTTAGCAAGCTTCAGCCTGGCAATCAGGGCTTCATATTCATAGTCATTATTAGTCGCTGAAAATTCTAATCGTAGAGCATAATATAACGACCGTCCCTCAGGAGTGACTAAGACGATTCCAGCTCCAGACCTTCGGTCGTTCTTGGCTCCGTCTGTGTATAGCTTCCACGGATCTAATTTTAACTCGTCTTCTGACTTGACCACTCTGTCATCGATCACTTCCTCCTCCAGGATTGTGAATTCTGCTATAAAGTCAGCCAGAGCTTGCCCCCTGATCGACCTCCGCGGTTGAAAATTTAAATCAAACTGACTTAATTCAATATTCCATTTGATCAACCGCCCCGATGCTTCGGGTCTCTGCAACACCTGCCTCAGAGGCTGGTCAGTGTATATGGTTATTGGGTGAGCTTGGAAATAGTGACGAAGTTTTCGGGAGGCGATTAGGAGGCTGTAAGCGAGCTTCTCAGTCCTTGGGTAGTTGCGTTCTGCCGCTACCAATTTCTTGCTTACATAATATATCGGCCTTTGCACTTTGTCTTCTTCTCGGACCAAGGCTGTGCTAACAGCGTGAGCCGAAACCGCTAAGTAAACAAATAACTCTTCATGATCCACTGGCTTTGACAAAATCGGTGGTTTTTCTAGTAATTCCAATAAATTTCGAAAGGCCACAACACAGTCCGGAGTCCATTCGAAGTTCTTCTTTCCCCTTTTAATCAAGTCAAAAAATGGGACGCATTTTTCCGTTGCTTTGGAGATAAATCTACTCAACGCGGCTACTTTCCCCGCAAGACTTTGGACATCTTTAATTCTCCTCGGTTCTTCAATGTTTCTTATTGCTGCTATTTGGCTGGGATTGATTTCAATCCCTCGAGAGCTCACAATGAAGCCTAGAAACTTTCCCGGTGCCACTCCAAATGAACATTTCAAAGGATTCAACATCATCCGATACTTCCGCAGGATACCGAACATTTCTGCCAAATCTTGTGTATGGCTGGAGGACTGTTTCGATTTGACAAGCATATCATCCACATAAACTTCCATAGTCTTCCCTATTTGGTTATAAAACATCCTGTTCACCAAGCGTTGATAAGTGGCTCCAGCGTTTTTCAATCCGAATTGCATGACCACATAACAATACAACCCCAAATTTGTAATAAAGCTCGTATGTTCTTGATCTGGCACATGCATAGGAATCTGGTTGTACTCGGAATATGTGTCCATGAAAGAAAGAAGTTCGTGTCCCACTGTCGAGTCTACAAGCTGGTCAATTATGGGGAGTGGGAAGCTATCTTTCGGGCAAGCTTTGTTCAAGTCTGAAAAATCAATGCAAGTCCGCCATTTTCCGTTCGGCTTCTTTACTAGGACGGGATTCGATATCCAATCGGGATATGTCGAATCTCTAATAAATCCATTCTGTTTCAACTTCTCCACTTCTTCTTTCAGAGCTGCCGACCTCTCTGGGCCCAGCACACGTCTCTTTTGCTTCACAGGTGGGTGTTTTGGGTTTATATTTAGTGAATGGCTTACGACGGATGGCGATATCCCACACATGTCGGCGTGGGTCCAGGCAAATACGTCCAGGTTTGCCTTCAGGAAGTCAGTTAGTTCTTTGGCTCGATGTGGATCCAACTGGGATCTAATCTTCAAGACTCTAGTTGGATCAGCTTCGTCGATGGGTATATCCACTATCGCTTCATTAGGAGTCGCATTTCTAGCCTCTGGTTCCTCATCTTTTCTGGGATCCAGGTCTTCAGGCGTTCCTTTGGGCAACTCCTTCGGGGCTGATCCCTCTAATTGCTACGTCGAACCCTCCCTTGGAGGAGGCGAAGCACCTTTACTTTCGATGTTAAGTCCCTTCATCAACATCTTTAACTCGGCAACATAACAAGCCCGTCCGGAGATTTGATCTCCTCTCACTACTCCTGTTTCGGCTTCAATTGGGAATTTAAGCAATAAACACCAAGGGGCGATGCAAGCCCTGAACTCTGCAAGGGCAGGCCTTCCTAAAAATGCGTTGTAGGTCGAATCTACGTCCAACACTACGAACTGAAGCATTCGTACTCTCCGGCGTTCCCCTTGCCCCAATGTTACGGGCAATTCTATATACCCCATTGGAGCTGTCGATGCTCCGTTGAAGCCTCGAATCCAACCTTCGCATGGCTTCAAATCTTCGGACTCAAGTTTCATCTGATCGAATGACTTTTTAAACAAAATATTAACAGAGCTTCCATTGTCTACTAACACCTTATGAACCAATGCTGGTCCAATGGTAGTGGTAATGACCAACGGATCGTCAGTGGGTGACTGGATTATGGTATTATCTCTGCTACGGAATATCACGTCATCAAACATTGTCCTCTGCTGTTTCACAGGGGCGACATCTTCCAAATCATCACATTCATCCACATCTACGTGCTTAGTTGCATTAACATATTGATCCATTGCTCTAAAACTGTGGATCGCTGGGTGGGGTCCACCCACTATGGTGTTGATAACAATTCCCTTGCCTTTCTACTGCGCTATAGGCTTGGGAGCAGATTGATTCTGGTTTGGAGCCTGTTCTCCTTGCCCCCTGTCTCTTGGCGCAGCCTTATATTCATCCAATTTTCCTTCGCACAGCAGCTTCTCAATCAAATCTCTCAAATGTCGACATTCATTTGTTGAATGCCCATGAGTTCCATGAAACAGACAAAACTTTCCAGTTGCGATTTCTTTCTCTGTTGAGTCTCGAGGCGGCGGTCTTTTATATTGCAAAACATTGTATGTATCCAAGTAAATGTTCTCCAGAGTGTCGTTCAGTGGTGTATAATTCTCATAAGTCTGGAACCGGGGTCTTTTGTTGGGATCACTTCCTCTATTCCTATTTCTTCTGTTACCACTTGCGTTACGGTTGTTGTTGTTTCCCCCGTTTCCATTATTGTCGTTTCCACTCTTGTTTCCCACATTCACCTCAACTTTTCCTGAACTTTCTCCAGACTGCTTCACGCCGACGTTACTCTGAACAGTTTCTTTTGAAGCCGCTCCAGACTTTCTCTTTCGGTTTGCCCTTGCCTCCTCTCGTCTTAAGTGAATATCGGTCTTTTCATAGAATAACTCTCTCGTGGGAGGTGGCTTCCCAGAAAGATAATCTCCAAACTCGGAATCAGGATCGACTCCTTCCATCAAAGCCATCAAGATGGTGGGCTCATGCGGGTCACTGACTTCTGTCATAGCTAAGTTGAAACGGTCGAGATATGACTTCAAAGACTCACCCGGCGCTTGCTTAATTCTTGATAATTCGATAACATTTTTAGACTTTCGGGTATGGAGTCGGAACTGATTCATAAAACGTTCGCTTAATTCCCTAAAATTCGATATCGACCGAGGAGGGAGTCGGGTAAACCATAACAGCGCCACGTCTTCCAAATAGATCGGGAAGGCTTTACACTTCACTGCATCAGGGGCAACAACAGCATTCATGAGCCATGCGTATCGCATCAAATGCTGTCCCGGATCGGTTCTCCCATTGTACTTGTCCATCTGCGGCAGGTTAAAACATCGGGGAAACTGAAAGTTGAGGATGTCGTCAGTGAAGGAAGTATGGCTTCGTTCAATGCCATAATCGTCATTGGTGTAGTTCCGGCTTTCAGACATGATCTGGCGTACCATAGCCCATACGTCAGCGTTGGTTAGGGGCCGTTCAGGCTCCCTGGCTCTGGTATCCGGGTTCCTTCTGGGCTCTTGATCAGGGGACACCCTCCTTCTGATGTTCGGGTTTCCTCTGGGCTCCTGATCAGGGGACGCCCTCCTTCTTCGAGCCGCTTCTGCTCTGCTTTGTTCCCGACGTTCCCGGTCGATCTCGGGAGGAAGGGGCTGGAGCATTTGTCCCTGAGTGGGATTGGTGAGGTTAGGGTCTCTGGGTAATACATGGGATCCCCGCATTGGTAACAACATAGGCTCTCTTAAACTCGGATCATTGGGTCCTAGTACCCGTGCAGCGTCCTCGCGGGACCCCAAAGATCCAAATGTCAACTGCTCCAAATTCTGAGGTCATTCGAGCGGCCTTCTTTCACGGGGCCGTTCTTCCTCAGAAGAAGAAGACTGATCCGTTGGGGTGTGATGAACTGGAGATGGAGTTCTCTGTCTGCGGAGTTCGTTAATCTCCCTGCTCATGATTCTCATGTTTTCCTGCATCATGAGATTGGTGCGCTCGTGGATTTTCATAGCCTCCCTAGTACTCTCAAGCATGTCAAGTAGGCACGAAAAATCTCCTTGAGTGATAGGCGCAGACTGATTGACTGACCTGATCATTGCTCCTGGTGGCTGGAGTCGGAGCATTTGGAGGGGCTCGAGTAGAGGTTCCAACATCACCAAGCGACGGATCGGATCGGAGCTGGGCAATCAGGTCGGGTTGGAGCTGGGAGACTTGTTCGGGTCGGAGCTGGGAAGCTTGTTCGGGTCAGTGCAGTGCGATTTGCTCGGGTCGGTTCAGGTTGGGGGAGTGCACTGCTTCAGATTCTCCTACTCGGATCGGATCGGAGCTTTCTCCTTGAGTGCGGTTCGGATTTCCTGTATCTGTCTGATCCACTCCCGAGCTATGCCCACGAGACCTTGTCACAACTGCGTTTTGCTGATCTTCACCAACTCCATTCCCTCGACTGGTTTGAACTTCCTTGCCTTTTCCTTTGGCCATAGTTCTTCAACAATCAACCAACAAGTATTCAAGAGCGTCGAAATTTGAGGATTGACTTCTTTGAACTCAACGGTCCAAAAAGTAGAACGATAATCCGAAAAAACAGAGAATTCAAATGTTTCTCAGTGAAAGCACCAAAATGTTAGACCAAAAAGTGGTTCTAACACCCAAATTGACTAAAATCGAAATAAAATAAGATCAAAAGTAAAATGGAGACACAGAATTTATAGTGGTTCGGCGTTGAAAAGCCTACGTCCACTTTGTAATCACTATTCTTGATGATATAGATGCAATTACAATGATATATTCACTCAATTTCACTCACAACTCATGTACATTCACTCAATTGTCTCAAAACAAATGTTGAATGACGATTTGGATTATCTGGGAATGCTGGAATTCGGTTTTTGAAAGTGTTTGAACTCTCAAAGTGCCAAAAAGAAGATCCCTTTAATTGTCTCTGGGCGGGGTATTTATAGGTGGAAATTTACTCAGAATTCGTTCCGGGTCGGAGCCACGTGTCTTCCATCCCATCGTCCTCGGGCTCGGATGGATTCCAGTGCTGACAGCGCATCAGAGTAGTAGACATCGTGGATAGGAAATGGTCATAACCGCTCCGAATATTCAGGCGATCGTGGGGGGAAGTGATATGGAATGAGGGTTTGGTTCGGAGGAGAAAGCAGAAGGGGTTCGGACCGGGGTATCCGATCCGATCCGACCTGAACTGAGACTAAGTCCTTATCCATTTTGCTCTGCTCCGTTCCGAACTGGTAGTAGCCCTCCGATATGACTGGTGGTAGCTCTCCAATCCGACCGGTGGTAGCTCTCCGATCCGAATGGTGGTAGCTCTCCGATCCGACCCGATGCTTTCTATAAAGAAACGTTCTTCAACGCTTGACATCTCGACTTTGTGTTGCCTGTTTCTCAAAGTAGGCTAACACTTAACTTCACGGTTGCGAAGCTTCTTGACCTCCATTTCCACAACTCACTAGTAAAGATAGGACCTTGGTCACTTACTGTGCAAGAGGGTATCCAATGTAGTCGAACTACCCTTCCAAGATAAACAGATGTTAACCATGATACCATGTGTATATCCTAAGATGATTAAAGGTCTCTCCTCTACTTAGCTTATCCATCATGTTACAAATATGAGGGTCTAAAGCTAATGGTTGCTATGTGCTTTTTACCTCTCTTAAGGTCAGTCTTACTTAGGGCGCCAACCCCAACCATTTATTTCTCACGCAAACCATCCTAGTCGAACTCGACATCCGTCAAGTACAAGCCCCAAAGGCCTAAACCAATATCAGACAAGCACCCGAGGGATACCTCCTCCGAATTTTGGACGATCTATGGGAGATGATACTAGCCAAACAATTGAGCACTTTACCGACTCTGGCTATCCTCGCCAATCTTACTCCAAAATTATCGTTGGTCGCATAACTGGCTTTGCAGTGTCATCTAGATATATGCAGAAGTCTGTCTCGAATTTTAGGGGGAAAACCCCTACCCTAATCAAAACATCTTGCGTACTCATGGACTACTCCAATGGATTGAAAATCGTCGATAGATAAATAAAGCGATTCTAGGTAGCTAAGACAAACTGATCCTTTAGGATCGCAAGAAATCTCGAGGGTATTCCCGAGGCAAGTCGAAAGTCTAACTACCCTCGTTTCACAATTACTAGCTAACCAATCCATGCCTAGAATCAACCCATAGCCGATGAAACCAAAAACACAAGCATTAATATAGCTATTCTCAAATCCTCACAAGTCAAAGATAAATGAGCCGAACTAGCAATTGGATTTGAGACTATAATGGGATCCTCTGCTATACAATATCAAGGTTGCAGAGACTCAATTAAAGCAGCAGATACAAATAAGTGCGACGCGCCAGAATCAAGTAGTGTACGAACAGGATGATCAAAAAGAAAAACTAGTCTTTTTCAACAGAAATTTTACTACCTCTCTCTCAGGTATGCTGGCGATGAGAGCATGCGCTTATCTTCCGGAAAATCTTGTCCTTTGTTCTTGCCCTTCCCCTTAATTATGCGACCTGTTATACCAAAATAAAGATACTTCCTCTTGTTTTAGGTTTTACTATTCTTTCCTCCCCTCCAAGTCCATATCCATGGGTTCTACATCCTCGTGCAATTTGTTGACATGTCTCTCGAAAGTTGCCTCCATCACATGGAGAATCCTACAAAGATCGAAAGAAAATTACGGCTACGGATGGAAGTTAGGCGCTTATTTGCCCTTTGACAAGTGTCGTAGTCTCATCAAGCCTACGGAACCATGTCGCGATGAGGTTACCTCCCAGAAAGCCAGGAGCCCCAAAGACACAGTAAAGAAGGAAATAAGGATTCAAACAGAGGATCAAAAGGCAGTGCATACGACTTTGGGGAATATGCCTTTAAAACAAAACTTTTCTTTTGAAAATGCTTCTTTTAAAACCGTTGAAAATAAATTTTCAAATCTTTTTATCTGATCCGGTAACCTTCAGCTCTGATACCCAGTGTAACACCCCACCTCATTAAGGTCACCCGCAAGGGAATGCCTTAACTTCGGTGGAGCATTTTTGGTACAAGTTGCAGAAAAATTACAAGACAGACAAATAAAGCAGCGAAAAATAAATAACCTTTATTGATCAAAACACAGCTTGTACAAAGATTGTTTTACAACACCAATACTTATTACAACAAAGCATCTGCCTTGTTTAAAATAAAGAAGCATAAACTGACAATGATATTCCCCAATAAAGCATGAGCCAGCCATAGCAGTAGAAAATGGAGTTCAAAGCAATGCGTCAAAGAATCTTCAAGCTCGGGAAGAGTAACAGTCCAAAATGAGCTGAACTATTCCCTCCCTAGCTACCAGGGGGGATGGATGAAAAGAGGCAAAAATAAACTAGGTCAGACATAAGTCTGGTAAGCCTAGTTATACTTCAGCATGCAAACAAGAAAAGGACTATGACATGAACAAACTGAACTTAGAACCATACCATAATGATAAGATAATCCTAAAACAAGACAAGGTAAGATTAACGGAATTGTCTATCGCATCCACTTCTATTTCTCTGCACCCACTAAGGACTGTTTCAACTATCATCGTGTGTTCATGATAAGATGATCCCCCTTTTTATTTGGTATGCAGTCCCTTATCCATAGAGTGTTACCTAGATCCAACTAGAGTTTACTTATCGAATGCTTCCTAGATTCAACCAGGGTTTACGCTACCCAGGGCTACTGCGGTTTATGCTACCTATTGAACGCTTCTCAGATTCAGGGTTTACGCGACCTAGGTCCAACTAGGGATTATGCTACCTATCGAACGATGCCCCCTAGTCTAGGACACACTACCCAGAGTGGTATATGTTTCTAGACTTTCCCCACGTATGTATCGTGAATCATTATCGATGTCTAGATGCGCATGTCCTCTATATGTGTGACCCGAGTCCCGTGGCAGGGCTAATCAAGAAACACGGAACTCGATCGGGAGCTTTCAGATATTTGCCGATTGCAGATGCTAAGGTATGCTTTTACAGTGGCTATGGTCCCACTAGACCCCTCCCTCAACTAACAAATGAAAGGCACCCAAGAAAAACAAGAATGAGAACTATACGCAGGCCCTCTATGCCCCCACAAACCTATTGGCCAACCTCACCCATAACTAGATAGCAAGTATATGGTCTTTTGGAGTTCTCCGCCTTTCCGCTTTACGTATCTTTACTAACTCAAGATGGTAGGTAGATGACGAGTTGCTATCACAGGGCAAAAACTGGTCTCGCCGAATCACGTTGGTCCATCCTAGTCTTTAGGTTGCCTTATTATTGCAACCAAGACATACCCTTGGCTCTTCTAACGCATACCTTAACCTCTGTGAGCCCAGGAGGATCATCTACAGCCTCACAGAGGGATACCAAGAGTACCCTCACATCCCCTCGAAGCCGCGTGCTTCGTAACCCTGTTCATTGGAGCCTTCTTCATGATCAAATGAACATTCGCTCCTCCTCGTATTCTACTTGGTTTTCCTGACTAAGCTTTACTACTTTGTTCTCTTAACTAAGGTTTACTACTTAGTTTCCTGAATCGTTCGTTTTCTTAACTAAGGTTTAAGGTTTACAACTTAGTACTCTTAATTAAGGTTTACTACTTAGTTCTCTTCCTCGTCATGTTGAATTGGTTAAGTGTTATCCAGTAGTTTACGTTGACTTAACCTACCCATATATCATGTCAAATTGGTTAAGTGTTATCTAGCGGTTCATGTTGACTTGACCCACCCCTACATCATGTCAAATTGGTTAAGTGTTCCTTAACCTTACTCGTTTGTCAGATTATACTGGTTAAGTGTCTCTCATTAACTTAACCTTGTTTATTTATCATGTTATAATGGCTAAGTGTTCTAAGTTTACTTAACCCCACCATCTAGTCTAGTTAGCATGTTATAACGATTAAACATTTACTTAACCTTACCCGCTTGTCAAGTTTACATGTTATAATGGTTAAGTGTTTCCTTAGTTACTTAACCCCCATAAATCTTACCTTGTTAACATGTTAAGTTGGTTAAGTGTCCAAATTAACTTAACCCCTATCAATCTTGTCTAGTTAACATGTTGAGTTGGCTAAGTGTTTTCTCAATTACTTAACCCTACCCTTCTTGTCTTGTTAACATGTTAAGTTGGTTAAGTGTTTCCTTAATTACTTAACCTCACCATTTCTAGCTTGATTAATTAATTAATTAAAGCACTAACCACTCACATTAGACATGTATTGTTGTGGTTACTGGATATGCTGGTCGGTTCCGGGCAGTTTTACACCACAACTCAGTCTAACCTCGGGTCTTTCTGGGCTTGATGCACTAACCTCTCACATTAGACAGGTATTGTTGTGGTTACTGGATGTGCCGGGCGGTTCCGGGTAGTTTTACACCACAACTCAATCTAACCTCGGGTTAGGCATTTTCCTCTTCTCTAATTTACATATTTACTAATTACGTAAATTTTCCGTAAATCAATCTAGCCAAGATCATATTCATTTGTCATGCCAATTAACATACTTATATTTTATACCCAAAACTTGATTTACCTATCAATTAGCCCAACTTGCAGTTTATACCAATTTAGATTTAATATTCCCCTTTTTCAGTTCATGTCCAACCTAGATTAATATTCCAATTTACAGTTCATGTCAAAACTAGATTTAATATTCTAGTTTACCTTTTATGTCCAAAACTTGGTTTACATGCCAATTACATTCTTTGCGGCCAACTAAAATTTATCAACTTATGCCCAAGTCTAATATGCATGTAAAGCATTCACTATTATAGCCAATTTAGATTATGCCAACATATTTATTATGCCAATTTAACTTAATTAAGCTACGCCCATTCCTCGCATCATAATCGTACGTATAACATGATTTCACAAGTTTTCTAAGTACTCATGAAATGGCGCTAACAAAAGGAATAGGGGATAAACACAAGAATTGATATAAAAGAATAGGCATGCAAAAATAATTGCTCCAATAGGTTCGATGTACATAATAGTGAATAGGAATAAACTAGTCAAGTTACACACTTAATATGAGATCCAACATAATCAAGGGAATAGGCATAGGTGATTTGGTCCAACATAATGCCAGTTCAAGGTACAACATGATTGGTTAGTTGTAACAATGGGAATATGCATAAGCAACTAACTACAATAGTTATAGGCAATTAACCACAATAGTCACGGGCGACTAATCACAATAATTTCTTAATCAATGTCATAGGCAATAGTCTTATAGTTATGAATCATAGTCATGGGCAACAGTCTCATAGTCACGAATCATAGTCATAGGTAATAATTTCATAGGCAACAGTTTCATGGTCATAGTCTTAGGCAAAGGTCTCATAATCATAGTCATAGGCAATAGTTTCATCACAAGAATATAACATAGGAAAATCACATGAATAAACATGAATCCACATAGATAAACTAATAAGCACCGTTCTAATATCAGTTTCTTACAAGCCATGACTTCCAGTTAATGTTTAAATCGGAAGTATAATTGTACTTACAAAATATAGGCAAGTCTTGTTTTTCTGAAATCTGTTTTCTGAAGCTGAATAGCTTTCCTTTGATGTAGATTAGTCGTTCTTTTAATTCTATTCAGATTAGAAGAAGATGCACTAGTTCTAGCTTAGATTTCAGTAGAGTAGCGACGCCATTCTTATTTTTACTTAGAATAGAGGCAAAGTATAGGCAGAATGAAATTGTGTGGAGAGAAAGCTAGGTTTGGGGTGTGTTTAAATAGGTTAGAGCTCACGAATCCGGTCAGAAAGGCGTCCAGGTGCAGAAAAATGGATCTGTCTCCAGATCTGGAAAAAGGGAGGGGGGAGGTCGACCCTAGTGTCGACCTGTTTACCCAGGTCGACCCCCAGGGTCGACCCAAGTATCGACCTGGGTCCTGGGAGGGAATTTTCCCGCCCAGCTCGGGTGTCTGTTTTGAATTTTGAAATCTGAATTTTTGAATTTCAGGCTGGTTTTTATTGAAACATCCGAAGGTCATATCTTCTTCATACAGAGTCCGATTTACTCAAACTTGGACTCTATTCCAAGCAGAATTTCGAGAAGAATGCAATGGCGTAACCTGTTTCCCTTAATTATTTTGTTACAATTTAATTATTCTCTGATTTGTTACTTAGCGAATTTCCCGAAAAATACGGGCTGTTACAAGATGATGATGATTGTACGTAGAAAACAGAAGAGAGTAATAAGACGATCCATCTAGAACTCTTCGTTGGGATGACCCTTTAATATCGTGTCAACTTACACCATTGTAACTTGTACTATCATTGTTAGAGTTCCGCGTGCTAGGATAAGGCTACATATGCATGACTTGATGGATGCTAGTTTGGATGATAAATTGGCTGCTTCTGGTTGGTTGGCATGTAGAATTGTTCTAGTTGCTTGGAATTTCATGGGCGAAAATCCTAAAGGGGGGAGAATGTAACGACCCGCATTTTACATATCAGAGGATCATAAAATATTTTTATTTAATTCCCTGAGGGTTAGATCATTCGCATATTTGTATATGTTGGTTTTAGGGATGTGAGACACGTCCATAATTTTTACCAATTTTATGTGTGATCATTTTGCCCTTGTCATTTTTGTACAAGGCATAAATTTTGGCAAGCATCAATTAGATGTGAGATCGATTTCATTGGAACTGAAATGATGTTTCCAATTCCGTAGAGTGGTCACATTAAAGATTTGGTTCAGCGGAGGTTTGGCTAGTCATGAATGGGTTGAATTGTGTGCCCCCATAAGTGGGCTGGTTAGAGGCTATAAATAGGGAGTAGAGGCATGGACACTACGCCATAGATTGCATACTGCGACATCAGAGAAGTGATGCAGAAAGTACCACAAAAGGGTTGCTGTAGGCAAAAAATGATATATGGCAACACTTTCTCGGTGTTGTGTTTTGTCGCGTTGCCTTAGAGTCAAAGGCAACACCTTTGCGACCCTGTGGCAACATCGGTACAGGTGTTGCCACAGGTTACACTACAACAAAAAATACCGTTTCACAACTGCCAAAAACAGTTGTAATATGTCTATTAAAACTAACAACCGTAATAAAGTCAACCTTTTTTACAACTGTTTCTAGCAGTTGTTAAAATTTGTTTTACAACTGCTAAAAGTAATTATACCTCAACTGCTATTAATCAAAGATTTCATAATAATATTATAATTATAACTACTATTTCACTAACACCATTTATGAATTAGTAACTTCATTACAGAAAATAACTGAATTCATTACATATGTCAATAAAAGTACATACACTTATTAAATGAGAAGTTTTATACATGGCCTCATGACTACTTTACTTTCTGTTATTACACAACAGCACAACACAAAAATCATAATAAATTTCTAACAAATATACATGATCCAATGCTACTATACCAGCATTTCTTCTTCTATTATAAACTTCTACTCTCCCCAATCTTCAAGCTATTACACCTGCAAGCACAAGTTAAAAAAAATAAAAAGAAAATGTGAATACACAAGAACAGAGAAAAAGGGTAGAATAACTTGACATGGACCGAGGATCCAAGCATGAAATATGCTTACCTTGTATATTGTAGGTAGATTCTGAGTTTGAACATGAAATATGCTTAACTTGTAATATAAAAGAGCTCTCTAATAATTTCCATACTCCATGAAAAGGCCAACAATGTTAAACTAGGAAATTGCAAATGCAGGTTGAATTCTGAGTGCTTCAAAGTAGCAGGCGTAAATCATCTTACGTAGGATGTATGAAACTATGAACGCTGGGAAGAAAGCATCTCTCATATCCAACAATAGGGCCAACTCCTATTTGTGAAACAACTGACTCATGTTTATATTCCTCAAACTATCTTCAACAAATTAGAGAATTCATAGTCAAACACAATTATTTTGCTCCATATTGGTTTTCTACTTTCTTTACAAAAACTAAAGGATTTTATACAAAAAGTATGGAAACCTAAGGAAACGTTCATATTGCACCTGAATTCTTGTTTGCAGTTCAGTATTCAAATATGATGACATTGCCAAAATTATTGAATCCAACACATACTCTTACTACGTAAAATTATTAATGATTGACGAATGGTGCCTAAGCTATGATTTCCAAAAATTCAACACTTCAGCTATCCAAACATGGATTAAACTCCATAATGTAGACATGGAATTTTAGACAAATGAAGCTTTATACTTGACTGCACGCTTTATTGCTGAGCCTCTTCAAGTTGATGAAAACACAACTGCAAAAAATTCACAAGATTTGCTAGGTTACAGATTAAAGTAAATATTGATATTAATTTGATCAATAAGATTCCTATGATACTACACACTGAAGTGAAAAAGGAAATGGATAGAGTATGAATATATGTTCCAGCAAAATGTGATAAATGCAAACTATTTGGTAATGAAAGCCTGATTCATGAAACAACTACAACACCTAAATGGACTCCCAAGCAATCAATAGAAATATCCATCACATCAAAAACTTTATCCCACAAAGATGCACCTGATAAAACTTCCAGCACTCCAGATGCTAATGAACAGAGCTATGACCAGCAGGATGACAATTTAAATTTTCTTAACCAGAATCACCCAAGGCATTTTAGATAATGAACTTCAACATGTTGCAGATGCTTTAAATGAGGAACCACCACTGGATCAGTCTATCAATATGTCAGGTTATGTTACCAAAAATGATAATTATTTAAACCAAGACAAAAGTGAAAGGCTAACTACTGATATTACTCTTACTAAAGGAAAGTTGAGGAGCAACTCCTCGAATAAATAAAGATTTTAACCTAAAACCTTAGGGATATGAAGTATGAACTCACCACAGTGCACAAGCGATGTTTTCACTCTCCTAACTGATTTCAAGCCAATTTTGGTTGGCTTGGTGGTGGATCACAAATTAAATCCTGCCAATGTATCTCTATATTAAAAAAAATCCCCAAAAATTGGGACATCATCACAAACAATTCTTCTTAGTCCTCAGGAAGAATCTTAGTTCTTTGGGATGCTACTATTTGGTTCATGCACATGAAATAAAACCTATGGGGTATGCTTTTACTTGGAGGAAAAATGGTTTGGCTACTATCATAGATAAGATTTTGGTGAATATTACTTGCTTACACAAATTCCTATAGACGAAATCACGTTTCTTGAGTCAGATGACAAGTGACCACAATCCTTTTTGTTGTACTTAATCCCTAGTTCTGGACAAAAAGGATACCGTGTTTAATTCAGCAGGAAGCATGAAATCGCAACCGTCTGGAAATCAAAGACAATCACTTTTCATCCTAATTAACATTCACTAATCCTAATTAACAATCACGAACTTCCGAAATCAACATGAAGCGTAAAATCTACAAAGTTCACTATCCCTAATTAACATTCACTAACTTCCGAAATCGCAACTGTTTGAAAATCAATTGAAATTGCAACCGTTTGGAAATCAGTTGAAATCAACATTCACTAACCCTAATCTACCGTTTCCGAATTGAGTTGACACCACTGCTTCCTTGCGCGGACAGGAAGATGAGATGGAGAGTCGATTTAGACCAGGGGAAGGCAGAAATTCAATGACCATAGCTGCCATCAGCACTATCTGTTTTTTTGTATTTATTTTACAAGTGAAAAACCCCCAAAGGCAAGTAGCGTAGGTTCAGCGGAAAAATAAAATTTTGGAGTGCAAAGGAGGTTAGGAGATGAAGCAAAATATGATGACGCGGAATGGTAACGTAGACCGTTGGATCCTGTTGATGCGGATTGCTAATTTTTTTAATTAGAATATATCTAGAGCTGCTGCAACACAGTTTGATATATATGCTAACACCTTGAAGCTTGTGTTGCAATAGACAAAAATCAGCATAGCTATTGTTACATTGTAGCAAGCAACATCTTGGATTTTCGTTGCAGTAGGCCATCTATGGCGTAGTAAGAATAGTTTACTTTCTTCATTCTCTCATTTGGTTAAGCTCGTGATCCTCATTGCTCAATCAAATACATCTTTCCTCCATTAAATTCTGGATCTACGCAAGAAGATTGAAGATCAACATCAAGCAAAGCTAGATCTACATCAAGTGAAGGGAGATCCCATCAAACTGAGAGGTTTGAAGAACATTCTTCGCTGTCCGGATTGGAAATTTAGTGATTTCAAGTTATTTTGAAGATTTGGTGAGTGATAAGCATCTCTCACACAAATTCAATCAAGTATATGGGTCGTTTGATCTTATTTTCATCATTTCAAGTTGTTTTAACCTAGATCAACATCATGGTAAGTGTATTTTCATTTGAATCACCATAGGATCTAATCTAGTAACTTAGATCGGTATTTCTTATGCTAATTCATATGTTTATGCAAGTTTAGATCTATTATTTTGTTTACTCTTTAATTTACCATGATTTGGTGAGTTTTATATGATTGTATGATGATTAATTGTTGTACAAATGTTGTTTGATGATTGCATGAAGCATTGGTGATTGAATTGGTCGATTTGGATGAGTTGAGTGCATCGACGTAGTCGTTTGTTGATGAATCGAAGTCGGGTCATTTTAGTTGGGTCGTGAATCCTTCAGGTCGTTTGGCTTATTGCTTAAGAAATGGATGGGTCATTTGTGGCATCGGGTCGTGGGTCATTGGTATGTGGTGCTCGTTGGGTCGTCCAAAGTCAGGTCGGTCTGACCTTAAGCAAGGTGGACCGTTTTCGGCTATAGGTCGTTTTTTTTTGGTATGGGTCATTTTTTTTATGGATCGAGCAGAAGATACTACAACTTTTAACAAACGCCATGGATGGGAATTTAAGCACTATGGTATGTTTTTCATAGCGGAAAGCTGAAATGCTATAGATTGAATGTCTACCAAAAGTGATGGTTATTTTGGTTCAAGAATGGACGTGGCTTCAAAGTGAATTCAGGTATAATTTCCGAAGTGATATGAAGTGTTTGTTGATCGGCGAAATGCAACGAATGTGTGGACGACTCAAGTGTGTTTGAGCTCAGGAATAATGGTTGCTCTTTATGGTATATGAGCTTGTGAGTATTGCCAGTGATGACGACCAGATATATTAGAGGCCAAGGGATTATTGTTAATCAAAAGTTCGAATGGACTCAAAGCACGAGTATAATAGGGATGCCTAAAAGGCTAGTTAGACTAGTCGAGTACCCTGGGTACATGAATTGTCTAGTTGTCTTCTGGGAAGACAAACATACGATCATGTATGGCGTACGGAATTTTTCTAAAACTGGGGTTACCATTAGCCCTTGACAGAATGGCGTAATATAATCAGTCATATGATTAACGACGGTTTCAAAGCAGGATAGGTGATGATAGCCATAGTCATGGATGTTGATTGCTTCACTTGTATCATCTTGTGTTGATTGTTCGATATCGAAGGAGACATCTCTTGGTGCTTGTCTGATGTTGGTTTAGGCCTTCGGGGATTGTGCTTGGGGGATGTTAATCTCAATTAGGATGGTCTACACTGGATAATTAATTACTATGTCTGCTATGTTTTTCTATCTGGAAGTTTGTAAAGTCTATCACTGTCAGATGTGGGAGAGACGGTTTGGGTTTTTTCTCTGTTGTTGAGTTGGTAGATTAGTTGATTGATCTACCTATTTCTCACATACTTTATTGATGATGCTAGATAGTTTTTTCATCGCTCATTATGACTATTGTCCGACTAAAGGTTTTATGTTTCCCTCTTATTACCTTGGGTTGTTCATCCATGTTTTGGATGGGTAGACCGAGCAGCACGTAGCATGTAGTAGATCTTGATGAGAGCGATGCTGTAGAGTGATGATGAGCAGGAGACTGATGTATTATTTCCTACGTATTATTATATGTTTCCGCTGTTATGGTTGTTATGATACTCTGAGTGATTGTAGTGAGGCTTTTTGTACAGAATTTGATGATGTATTCCTGTGTTACTATGGATATCCTTTTAATAATATGAAAGTTCTAAAATTCTGGGCAATCATGCTTCGCTACTACTGCCTGTTGTATATGTTCTATTATATTTTATCCTTGAGATGTGAGTTATACGACAGGTTCCACTTGTGTTATCCTACCATGATGATCGTCTATAGCTTCCTGGCACGTTTTTCAGTGCATTATTTCCCTTGTTAAGTGCAAGAGTTGTGGGCGGTCATAACATTTGGTATCAGAGCTCTGGTTATCGATTTTAGGCAAAGTTCAAAGACATAATAATGTATGAGAGGCGTATTTGTAGATTTCTTATGGATGTATACTATATATTAATGCATAGTATTATCGTGCTTGAACTCCATTTGCAGTTTTCTCATGTGTGGACTAATCATTCTATTTTTAGATTAGAAAGAGTCGTCGATCTTCGATATATACTGCTAGGGAGGTGTCTGTTCGTAGAGGTGGAAATGGCAGTAAACCAGATTACCCTGCTATGTTCGAGGCCATGGTGGCAGCAATCATGAGGAGGGTACCCGCTACAAAGATAGTTGCGGTAGATGTGGGGGTTCAGGTGCCTAGGCTTGTGGACTTCGTGAAGTTATGCAAAGATGTCACTACACTAGGAGGGAAGCCATTCACAGAAACAGAGCCTATTGAAGAGATTCAAAGGTGGCTTGATACATACATTCAGATTTTCAGAGACTTGGGCATTGATGGTGCGACTAAGAGGAAGCTTACAACGAGACAACCACATGGCAGAGCTATGGATTGGTGGAACTCTGTCATTTTAGAAACTGCAGGAGATGATATTTCATGGGAGCAATTCCAAGCCAAGTTTGAGAAGAAATTTATCTCCACCATTCAGAAGTCTATTCTGTTCAAGAGGTTTATTGAGATGAAGCAGAATGTAGGCCAGTGCTGAAGTATGTTTCTGAATTTGAAGCTTTGTCGAAGTATGATCGTTCATATGTCGATACTCCTTATCAAAAGAACGAGAAGTTTGTGATGGCCTTGGATAAGTATCTGGGGAATCGGTTAGTTGATCATTTGGATGATACTTATGAGAAGATCGTGGAGAAATCTTTAAGGCACGAGAGTTTGTTTCCCAAGGAAGAGATTGTTGTTGCAGCTACGGAAGAACCAAAGCCACAACAGGATGATAATAACAAGAAGAGGAAGCAACAACATCAGAAAGGAAAGGAGTGCTAGAAAAAGCCGAAAAGCGAGGTGATTTGCTTTAACAGCCAGCAGAAAAGCCACTTTTCCAGGGATTACAAAGATCCGAAAGGTGAAAGGAAATGCTCTAATTGTGGAAAGCTTGGGCATGACAAGAAGGATTGTCCAGAACCGCTGAAGAAAAAGCAGATTGTGAAGGCATATGCTTTGGAAGTTGCTCCATCTTCTTCGAGGGCTACTATGGCGGAGGAGAAAGGAAAGAGCATTGTCATTCAAGGTACCCTTCCATTTGAAATGTTTTCAGTTCACGTGTTGATACTGGAGCATCACATTCTTTTATAGGTTATGAGCTTGTGTACCGCTTGGGTTTGGAACCCAAGATTTGTGGTAGACCATTAGTGGTGACTAATCTAGTAGGGGGTTTGTCCAGCTAGTATATGATTTTTCGTGGTTTGGTTTTGTCACTTTATGGTTGCTCCTTTGTGTGTGATTTTGTTTGTTTTGAACTTCACTGGGTTTGGGATCATACTGGGTATGGACTGGCTCAAGAGGTTTGTGGAAAAAGTGGATTGCGAGAAGCTAGTGGTGACAATCGGGAATGTGGAAGGTCAGGAATATGGAAGGGAGAATGGTTGCGATTATAGGTAAGCCAGAAGAAGGGGTCTTCGTAAGCTATTTATATTTGCTTGTGATTCCACGGGGAGACTTGTCATTTGTGTTGGTCGCTAATGAGTTCGATGATGCCTTTGCAAAGGTCAAAGAGCTTCCGCTGCATCGTGAGGCTGAGATTCAGGATCGATTTAGTCGAGGGTATTAGACCTATCATTATGACTCTTAAGCAGATGGCGCCTAAGGAACAACAAGAGTTATAGGTGCAAGTACAAGACCTTTTGGGAAAGGGATCCATTCAGAGAAGCGTGTTCGAATGGGGTGCACCAGTTTTGCTTGAAACCAAGGCTGATGGATCATTGAGATTGTGTGTGGATCATCGTGAGCTGAACAAGGTGACTAATAAAAACAAGTATCCATTGCCGAGAATAGGTGACTTGTTTGATCAACTTTACGAAGCCAAGGTGTTTTCTCAAACGGATTCGGCGATGGGATTTCACCAGTCGAGAGTAGCAAGGGATAGAGTTGTGGCCTATGCGAGTCGACAACTGAAGCCGCACGAGAGGAGTTGTCCAACTCATGATTTGGAATCGGAAACGATTGTGTTTGCTCTAAGGATAGGGAGACATTATCTGTTGGGAGTTCAATTCAAGTTGTCTACGGATCCCAAGTCATTGAAGTATCTTTTCTCCTAGAAGGATTTGAATCTTCGGTAGCAACGATGGTTAGAGTTTCTAGCATCGTATGTTTTAGGAATAGCCTATACTCTTACTAAAGGTAACGCGGTGGCTGATGCGTTGAGACGAAGAGACGCAAATTTGGAAGCGATGTTTTCGGAATGGAAACACCACGAGTATTTAGCAAGATTTGTTTTCAGGCCTCGGTGTGAGTTAGAGCTTGAGATGTTGGCGAGCTTATTTATAAGACCTACTCTTATCGAAAGAATTGGCGAAAGCCAGAAGCGTAATACAAAGCTTATCAAGATCATCTAGAAGCTGGAACTATAAGATAGGAAATTCGAGGTCGATCGAGATGGTTAGCTTTGGAAGTAAGGGAAAGTTAGCTCCAAAGTTTGTTGGACCGTTTCCGATAGTCGAATGAATCGGAAAGCTCGCATTTAGGCTGGATTTACTTGAGAAGATGTCACGCACGCACAACGTTTTCCATGTGTCATATCTATAGAAGTGTGCTTGATTTGAATGTGGTGGTATCTTGTAACAGTATGAAGACCTAGAAATCGAATCCGTAGTTACGAGACCACGTAAGCCGCTTCGTGTTGTAGGGAATGACACAAAATAACTTAGGAGGAAGACTATTAAGCCAGTTAAGGTACAATGGAGCGAGGATGATGACGATTGTACGTGGAAAACAGAAGAGAGTATGAAGACGATCCATCTAGAACTCTTCGTTGATATGGCGCATTAATATCGTGTCACCTTACACCATTATAACTTGTACTATCGTTGCTAGAGTTTCGCGTGCTAGATTAAGGCTATAGATGCATGACTTTATGGATGCTAGTTTGGATGATAAATTGGCTGCTTTTGGGTGGTAGGCTACGGAATTGTTCTGGTTGTTTGAAATTTCAGGAGCGGAATTCCTAAAGGGGGGAGGGGGAGGTAACGACCTGCATTTTACGTATCGGAGGATCGTAAAATATTTTTATTTAATTCCCAAAGGGTCAGATCATTCTCATATTTGGATATGTTGGTTATGGGGATGTGAGACACGTCCATAATTTTTACCAATTATATTTGTGACCATTTTGCCTCTTTCATTTTTGTACAAGGCATAACTTTTGACTTACATCGAATCAGGTTCTGAGATCGATTTCATTGGAACTAAAATGATGTTTCCAATTTCGTAGAACAGTCACAATAAAGATTTGGTTTAGCGGTTTGGGTGGAATCGTTGTTTTAATGCTGCACAATTTCTGTATAGGTCTGGCTAGTCATGAATGAGCTAAATTGTGTGGCCCATTAGTCGGCTGGTTAGAGGCTATATATAGGGGGTAGAGGCATGGACAATAGTTTACTTTCTTCATTCATTTGCTTGAGCTCGTGATCCTCATTGCTCAATCAAATACATCTTTCCTCCATTAAAATTCTAGATCTATGCAAGAAGGTTAAAGATCTACATCAAACAAAGCCAAAATTACATCAAGTAAAGGGAGATCGCATCAAATTGAGAGACTTGAAGATTATTCTTCGCTGTCCGGTTTGGGAATTTAGTGATTTCAAGTTATTTTGAAGATTTGGTGAGTGATAACATCATCACACGGATTCAATCAAGTATACGGGTTGTTTGATCTTATTTTCATCATTTCAAGTTGTTTTCACCTAGATCTACATCATGGTAAGTGTATTTTCATTCAAATTACTGTATGATATAATCTAGCAATTTATATCGGTAATTCTTATGCTAATTCTTATGTTTATGCAAGTTTAGATCTACTATTTTGTTTATTCATTGATTTATCATGATTTGGTGAGTTTCATATGATTGTATGATGATTAATTGATGTGCAAGTGTCGTCTGATGATTGCATGAAGCATTGGTGATTGAATTGGTCGATTTGGATGAGTTACATGCATTGACGTAGTCGTTTGTTGATGAATCGAAGTCGGGTCATTTTAGTTGGGTCGTGGATCCTTCGGGTTGTTTGGCTTGTTGCTCAAGAAATGGATGGGTCGTTGGTGGCATCAGGTCGTGGGTCGTTGGTATGTGGTGCTCGTTGGCTCGTCCAAAGTGGGTCGGTCTGATCTGGTGCAAGATGGGTCATTTTTTGCTATGGATCATTTTTTTATAGATCGGGAAGAAGATACCACATCTTTTAATAAATGCTATGGATGGGAATTTAAGCGCTATGGTCTGTTTTTCATAGCGGAAAGGCTGAAGTGCTCTGGATTAACTGTTGACCAGTGATAAATATTTTGGTTCGGGAATGGACGTGGCTTCAAAGTAAATTCAGGGAGGAATATTCGAAGTGATATGAAGTGTTCATTGATTGTAGAAATGCAATAAATGTGCAGACGACTCAAGTGTGTTTGAGCTCGGGGATAATGGTTGCTCGATACGTTATCTGAGCTTGTGGATAGTTGCCAGTGATGACGACTAGAGATGTTGAGGCCAACGGATTATAGTTAATCAGAGGTTCTAGTGGACTCAAAGCTGGGGTATAATAGGGTTGCCTAAAAGGCTAGTTGGACTAGTCGAGTACCCTGGGTATGTGAATGGCCTAGTTGTCTTATGGGAAGACAAACATACGATCATGTACTCCGTATGGAGTTTTGCTATAACTGGGGTTACCATTAGCCCTTGACAGAATGACGTAATGTACTTAGTCATATATGATTAACGATGGTTTCAAAGTAGGATAGGCGGTGATAGCCAGAGTCATGGATGTTGATTTCTTTGCTTGTATCGTCTTGCGTGGATTGTTTGACATCGAAGGAGACATCTCTTGGGTGCTTGTCTGATGTTAGTTTAGGCCTTCGGAGCTTGTGCTTGGGGGATGTTAATATCGATTAGGATGGAATTAATTGCTATGTCTGCTATGTTTTTTATCTGGATGTTTGTAAATATTATCACTATCAGATGTGGAGGAGACAGTTTGGGTTTCTTGGCTGTTGATGAGTTGGTAGATTAGTTGAATGATCTACCTATTTCTCATATACTTTGTTGATGATGTTAGATAATGTTATATCGCTCATTAAGACTATTGTTTGACTCAAGTTTTTATGTTTCCCTCTTATTACCTTGGGTTGTCCGTCCATGTTTTAGATGGGCAGACCGAGTAGCAGGTAGTAGATCCTAATGAGGACGATGCTGTAAAGCGATGACGAGACGAACGCTGACATATTATTTTCTACATATTATTATATTTTTTCGTTGTTGTGGTTGTTATGATACTCTGAGTGATTGTAGTAAGGCTTTTTGTACAGAATTTGATGAAGTATTCCTGTGGTACTATGGATATCTTTTTGATGATATGAAAGTTTTAAAATTCCGCGTAATTATGCTTCGCTACTACTACCTGTTGTATATGTTCTATTATATTTTATCCTTACGTTGTGAGTTATACGACAAGTTCCGCTTGTGTTATCCTACCCTGATGATCGTCCATAGTCGCCTGACACGTCTTTCAACGCATTATCTCCCTTGTTAAGTGCAAGAGTTGTAGGCAGTCATCACATTTGGTATGTAACGGTCGGATACAAATTCGATAGTTTGATATGTATATTCGTATCTGAAATCATTTTCAAATATCGAATATTCATATCCATAGATGTGAACGAATATAAGATATTCTTCGATCGACTTACTTAATAAACCGAAAGGGGAAAAAGTGATTCACTGTATATCCGTTTTAATACTAAAAATATAAAAATGGTGAATATGCTAAAATAATTAATATGTTATGAAAAATAAATTCAAAAAGAAAATATTAAATTTTATAGTCATATTAAATATTTTATCTAGATAAAAAGTGAATGATAATTACTTTACGTAGTAGATGCAAAAAATATAATCTTAATAAACCGAGTTAGTAATTATCAGATGCCAGCGTGATCATATTATATCTGTATCTATTTTTTCAGATATAAACAACTTTCCATATTTTGAATATGAATTCAGGTGTAGAAGTCTGATTTTCAGTACACTGACATCCATAAAAAATAGTCATTAGAAACTTACTAATTTTAAGATAGGAAGACTAAAGAAAGAGCCATAAGAATTAATTTTATTTTCATTTCAATATCTTAATTTTTTGTGGAAATTAGGACACATCTTTCTTTTATAAACGTGTGTGTTTTACATTCTGCTCTTTTAGAAATTATTTTATATATCCTTTGTTTTGAATTTTTTTCTTGCTAATTACTTATGTTGTTTCAAAATTTAAAGCTACCGCAAGGGTGTGAGTTAGGTATCGTTCGCCTGAATTTTTCGCCTGTTCTCGTAATATTCGCGAATCGTTCATTTTACCCGTTCATTCCAGCGCATCAAAATAATGCATTTGCGTCCGATGCGAACATAATTAATTGTTTTTTAGCCCTTTAATTATCTATTTAACGTTTATTTTAATTATTTATGTCAATTAATTATTATAAATTAATCCTATTTAAGTATAATGCTCCTTTCACATGAACGTTTATTATCTATTATTTATGTCCCTCGCAGCTGTGTAAAAACTATGATAGTAAAACCTAAGACAAATTCTATTAGCACCTCTATTTTTGTCCTTCCCACCCCATTAAAAACTAAAAAAATAAAACGACAAATGTACCCTTGTATAGTGTATACTATTCAAGTTATCTTGTTTACTTTTTCATTATGTTATTTTAATTATAAAAAAATACAATGATACTAATATATTTTGAAAAGACAAATGATTTCGATAAATTAAATAATGTTTTTTTTTCCAAAAAAAGGTGTTTTATTTTAAATTTACTCATTTTCAACTTTTATGTCTTTTTTCTTAAGGTTGTTTGATTTTATGATTTCTAGTGTAATATATATATATATTTCAATTATTTTTAAATTGAATCGAAATGTAACTGTTTTTAGATTGCAAAACGAGTAAAAATAAATAAATTTGGATTACTACTTTGTTGTTTCTGCATTTATTTTTTATTTCTTTTTATTGTTGACGTAGAGTTATTTGTTTGTAAAATTGTAAACTAAAGGGTAATTTTTGTAATTTTTGGGACGTGAAAAGCAAAAAGTGAAGTGAATTGTTTTTTGTTTAAATAACGGGGCGTGAAAGGCAAAATATTAGGTGCTTTTAGATTTGGCCAAATCCTAGAATGGTTGGTATATTAAGGCTAGCACAGCCCGACCCCGACCCAAAACTTTCATTTCGCATCTCATATTATCGCCAAATATTTTCATCTTCAAATCTCCTCACCTCCGTTCGCCATCCGAAACCCTAATTATCATCGAAAGGGACCCTCTAAATCAAGCAGATGAACAGAGGTTCAGAGAGAGATCGAGATAGGCACAGCCGTAAACAGCGGGAGCACGATCGCGACAGAGAGCATAGGCGCACCGGTGATGACGAACGCCACCATATCTCTCGCGATGATCGACACCATCGGGCTCGTGATGACTCTTCACCTGAGAAGGATAGAGATAGGGTTCACCATTCTTCCAGAAAAAGGAAAGAGCACGACCATAGTTTTGAGGACTACAATGATGAAATTGTAGACAAGAAGAGATCTAGAGGTTCGGTAGAGAGAAAAGATAGGCGGAAATCTGAAACCAATGGTAATTTTGAGGAGAGCGATGAGGAGTATAGGAAGAAGAGGAAAGAGAGGAGGTTCAGCGATAATTTAGAGAAAGGGGAGAGCAAAAAAGAGGAAACAAGATATCGAGATGAAAGAGTTAAAGAAGACTTGGGTGGTGAGGCGGAAGTTAAGAGGGTGAAGGAAAAATATGTTAATGGTGATAAGAACAATGAATGTTTAGAGAAAGGTGGTTCTTCAGCAAATGTGAGTTTATTTGTTTTCCTCTTGATATAATATTTCTGAACTGTATGTCAGTGCCACATAAGCTAATCATCTTGCTTTTAGATTTGAGTGATAGGTTTCCTCATGATATATAGCTAGGAAAAAATATACAAACGTGGAGGACTGTTTTCCTGTTTGATGCTTATGAACACACAGTTCATAAGCTTGACATGAACTCTTTTGGTCAAAATGTGAACGATGATGTTATTTTCTCATCCACATCTACATGTTCACCACAGCTTCAGCAGATTTTGTTATTGTGAGCAGTGTTCTTATCTGATGTTGTTTAATACATTTAAAGCATTATTAGATAAAAACATGATTTTTTGTGACATACATGACTGCTTTGTTCAAGCACCTTACAATTCAATAACACCATTTTCTTTAAGATTATCAAATTTATGCTGAATTTTGTAAGCTAAACTATTTCATTCAGTCGATTTTATAACTTGCAGTGTAGCTCTGTGAATTTTTCATTATCATCATTCCAATATCTTTCCTGCTCGACTATGTGTGCACATGCCTCCATTTTGCAACTGGCTGTTTAGAGGTCTGACTAATGCATATAGGGTTTAGTGTGTAACTGTATCATTTTTCTTAGAAAAAAATAAAATAAAATCAGTGTGTGCACTTAGTCACTCAAATGATCTCAAACTTGGCCTTAAAAACATCGAGGTTACATTCTGAAATGCTGTTTCTTATAAATTTACAAATTATTAAAAGAAATTGCTTTATATTGGAAGGAATAAAACACTCCTCGATGGTTCCATTCATCAATTAATGTATACCACCCACTTCTATACCTAGGTAACATCTTATATATAACAAAAAACATCTGTTAAAACTGAGTCTGAAAATTTTGAAAGTGGTTGTGCTGTTGTGTTGCACAGTGAAGTCCGCCAAATAATTCACTATAAATTTGGAAATTTGCTCTTTTAGCTGCTTTTTGCTATCATTTCAGTAAATCATGCACTTTTAATTTGCACAGACTGCTGTTATCTAAATTTGACATAAATAAGTTTTGCTTATTTATTTATATTTTAATGCGCAGTATGCTAATTATGATGATCTTGAAATGTCGTCGTTGGAATGCTATTACATAATAGCCAACCCATTATATATTAGTGCATTGTATTAATCAGAAATGACTTTCTCTTTCTAACTGACACTGTTTTATAAACATTTTATTTTCCAGGCTGCTGTTAAGGCGCCACCTGTTGTGGGACAAGATGGATGCTTAGCCTCTGCTTCAGCAAGTAGTCATCCGCTTCCTAATAAGGTATCTTTAAACACTACCACCAATGAAAATGAGGGTATTATCAGGTCTGACGAAGTTCATGGAAACTCTAGTACAGATGGGACCACGGCATCAAAAGCTGGTAAAGGCAGCTTAACTCATGATGCCATTGAAAGAGCCAGGATAAGTTTAATGCAAAAGAAGGGCTTAGCAGAAAAGCTACAGAAGCTTCGTGAGGTGATATTAACAATGTAATGCATTATATGAGCATTGCATACGCTATTTCATTTTAACCATTCTCCGTTTTGACATCAGGCAAAAAATAAAGTTAGAACAAGTAACTCAACACCAATTCCTCAAGCCCCGGTCCAAGCAACATTGAGTGCTACGGGTGTGCCTGCTGTTTCTACAAGTTCCATTCCTAATATTCATTCTACAGCTAACGATGAAGCCGTAAAACGGGCACAAGAGCTTGCTATGAAAGTGGGATATCGTCAAGACCCGGTAATGGCACCTCTTGCTAATTTGATACCTGGATTGTCTTCAGTATCAGACATTGTGATGCCTCAGAAGACTTCCAAAGTCCATGCCTTAAGATTAGATGCTCAAGGGAGAGAAATAGATGAACATGGGAATGTTATTAATATGCCGAAACTGACAAATCTTAGTACATTGAAGGTATGATTTTTTTTTTTTTTAAAATATATTATTTATTGCAAACATGGAGTTGATCAGGTATAACCTTGTAGTTTCAGGCTTGCGGTACTTTACCCCCCCCCCCCCCCCCCCTTAAAGATGTTATGCCTCTTGCTAAAACCACTACTAGAATCACTTTCATAGAAGACGTTAGACCAGTTGACAAATTTTAATATGTCGAGTCCACGGTTAGCAGATGTTTCATGTTTGTTGGAATCCCACTAAGAACTGATCAATTCAAAAGGAAAAAAAGATTTCCAAATTGACAGCTTTAATGTATAGACGTTTCATGTGTTTTTGTTATAGAGCAATTTAACTAATTGAAAAAACTACCAAACAGTGTCTGATGTATTTCTTGTTAAAATTAAGTACTTCGGATTGACCACAATAGAGTGTGCAAATTATCGGTATGTTACGTTTCCCTGGCATTGGTGTATTACAGAATTGTTGTTTTCTTGAATACACAATGCTCTAAATCTTTTTCCTGAAATTAATGCAGACATTCCGGAGTGAGAAAACCCTCATTTGTCTCCACTATTATTAAATGGTGTCCGAGTTTATTAAATAATTGACTGTTCTTCTGATTTGTCTGGTGTATCCTTGCTGTTGTTTAGTTGGAGTACAGAGGATTCAAATCCTATAGCAACTGTCTTACCTAACCGCATTTTGAGCACAAACATTGACTATTTTGAATTAAATTAACAGGTTAACATCAACAAGCAGAAGAAAGAAGCTTTTCAGATTCTTAGACCAAACCTTGATGTTGATTTGCAGTCAAACCCACATTTTGATGACAGAATGGGTATCAATAAAACAAAATTGTTAAGACCAAAGAGGATGTCTTTTCAATTTGTGGACGAAGGCAAGTGGTCTAAGCAGGCAGAAATCATCAAGATTAAGGTAGTCCCAATATCAAAACTAAATTTATTCATAGATTGACGTGTTACTATATTATATTCATACCTGATGTCATGAACTTCACATCCAGAATCAATTTGGAGAAGCACAATCAAAGGAATTGAAGGTAAAGCAGAACCAACTTGCTAAAGCAAAAGCTGAGCCTGATGATAATCCAAATTTAATTGCAATTGGAGAGAGAGTATTCAAGGAAAAGAAGAAGGAGGTGATACCTGATATCGAGTGGTGGTAAGGCATCATTTCCAATAATCAAGTTAAATAACGAACTACATGCTAGTGTGACCTGCTATAAGAATGCTTCCAGCGTCATTTCTGCACTTAATTGGCCAATAACTATTTAATTTTTGGTAGCATGGCTTGCATAAACTTAGCATGCTGGTGTTTATCTCTGTTACTAATTTTGTGCTACTATTAATTCACTGCATGCATGAGAATCTGATTCCTTGGTTTCATTCACAAAATTATGTGGCATGCTTGTTCATGTTATGTTAATAATAATAATATAATTTATTTTCAAACTGCCTCAGTAGCGGTACATGCAATCCTGAAATAGCACTATTCTCTTTGCTTATTTATGTGCATTAACCTACACCTTGATAGTCAATTATAAATGACAACTTGATTCAATATGCAGGCTTGTCACAAGTTAAGCTAAAGGGAACAGTTTGATTAGACTTGCATTTTGCTTAAGTTATAATGTTCTTACATAATTTATAGCATGTCCTGTATGACACCAAAAATACCATTATAAGACACTCTCTCTAAATTTAAGGAGTAGAATAGGTGAAGAATAAAGTGCAATGTAGCATGTGACTGTTTGCCGATTATGTTGCCGATAGTTATTTGACCTGACCAATTTAATGTTTGCCAAGGAATGCTGGTAATGATAAATTAGGTGCATGCATCCTATGGTTGCGTATATCGTAATGCTTCATTTGGTATCACAGAAGTACACGTTGATGAATCATTAAATGACAAATAATCATATCAGTTCAAGTAAAATGGAAGTTAATGGAACTACATTGAGTGCATTAGTACTTATGGTGGTGCTATAACAGTTGTTAATGTCATCCACATGCCTAACACAAACCATGGCTACAGGCAAGAATTGTAATCATCTTCAGCATCACAGTGCTTGTATGTGCACGATTATATGTTTAAAAAGACGTTTACACAAAGCAAAATAAGACCATACCAGCATAATCTCGTGTAACCCCAATGGTGCTGTGACCATATAAGATACAATAATGTATATAACTAGTGTGTAATCCGTGCGTTGCACACGATAATATATAAAATATAGATTTTAAAATTTTGATGTTAAAATTGGAATTTTATTATACAACGCACGATGAATCCGGCAAAATAAACATAATATAAATTGTTGTTTGTACATGATATGTGTTATGTAATTTATATTTCTTTGAAGGTAAACAATAATTTTATTATTCGTACTACTATGAGCTAGTATTTTAGTAGAAGTTGACATATTATAATTATTTTAGATGAATTAACAAATATTATATACATTATTTCTTTTATATATGTTAAATTTGAAATTATGTAATTAGTTAGTTAACACACAAAGTAAATAATTTGAATAAATTGAGAAGGATTTTATAAAAAGATTATGGAAAATTTAATTTGGAGTTATTTGAAAAACACAAATTTTTTGTTGTCGTTTTTATTAGGACGTGTACGTGTACATATACGGTTGAAATATAGATATTAAAATACTTTAAATTTGAGATTTCGTAAGCAATTTAAATATATGGATCTAAATACGAAAGATTTAGGAAACGGTCGAACAAGTTGTACATAACTATAGAAATGTCAAAACATGGGTATTTAAAGTTAAAAAATAAAGTTCAACAATGCATATAAATTTATTGAGATAAATGAATAATAAACTAGTTTTGGTAATGTTATTGGTGTAAAATATTTATGATATTTGAATTATATATCTTTATATATAAATTGAAAATCTATTTGGCTGCTTTTTTTAATATTAGTGTGATATACAAATTGAAACTGTCACATTTACGGATTTATTAGATGAATTAATGAATATTTATTAATTAAATTTATTCTAATAAATTAAAAAGAAGATTACATGGTTAACTAAAAATATATTGATGTTAATGCACAAAATTATGTGACAGTGAGGTGAATTTTGTAAGCAACCGTAGAAATTCATAATGTAGGCACTTAAATACAAATTATACATACATGATTATGTTATGTGACCGATGTATTTGTTCATCCAGTTAAATTTTATACCCTTTTTTTGTTAATATGAATATTGTCCAAATATTGAAATTTTCATATTTTAATGATTTATTTGACACATCAACAACTAATAAGCTATTAAGTTTGTCTATAGTTATAAAGTTCTTGATTAACTTTGATGTATGAAGTCAAATATAAAATATTAGAAGAGAACTAAGATAGTTTGGTAGGAGGTTGTAGGAATTTTAAAATAGTTGTGGTAATTTTAAATATAGATGTTTTAAGTTAAATGTAGAATTTTTTAATGTAACTCATGATAAATATATTTTATCATTTTAAATATAGGTATTTTAAGTTAAATGATAAATGAATAAAAAAATTAAACTTGTTATTGTTGTTTTATGCGATTTATATATTGCAACTGAATAAAAAAAATTTAATTTTACATTTTTATCGGTATAATAGTCGTATACATATTGAATTATGGTTGTTTAATATCTATTAGAAATATTAGCTAACTAAATTTTATTTAAACAGTTTAAATTTTGTATTATGTAATTATTATAAATATATGGACTTGAATATAACCTGGTACAAATCAATCAATGAATTATTAGTAAATAATTGTACACAAGTTTTTTTTTTTTTGTGTGTGTGTGTGTGTGTGTGTATATATATATATATATATATATATATATATATATATAGGGGACGACTCTTAAGCCTCAACCGTTGGATCCTTTTGTCTTTATATGGGAAGGTGGAATTCATGGGGCGATCCAATGGTGCAAATCAATTGTGTCACCATTTGTGTCAAAATTTTATGTCTAAATAGACTTTTCCATATGTATTATACTATAAAATAATGAGGTGTTTAATTAAATAATTTAATTGATAATTAAAAGATTCAAATATTAAATATCAAGGGATAATTAAGCAGAAGAGGGATAACTCCTAAAGTCAAGGAGAGAGCAAGAAATTCTTTTGTTTTACTGTTATTTAATAGATAGATTAGACATGCGCGCGCGCACACACGTCACACACGCTCTTGAAATTGCATTTTGTCATCAAACTTCTCACTACAATATATTATTTTGAACAGGGACAAGCCACTATTACCATCTTCTACCTACACAGATGATGCCGAAGAGAACTTCAATCAGGAGAAAATAACATTGTATGTAGAACACCCGCTTCCAATCGAACCACCGGCAGAGCCAGCCCCACCACCACCACAGCCTCTAAAGCTGACAAAGAAAGAGCAGAAGAAACTAAGAACACAGCGCCGTCTAGCAAAGGAAAAGGACAGGCAAGAGATGATCAGGCAGGGTCTTCTGGAGCCACCAAAGCCCAAAGTCAAAATGAGCAACCTCATGAAAGTCCTCGGATCTGAAGCGACCCAAGACCCAACAAGGATGGAAATGGAGATCCGTACTGCCGCAGTTGAGCGCGAACAAGCCCATAAGGACCGAAACATCGCTCGTAAGCTCACTCCTGCCGAGCGCAGGGAGAAGAAGGAAAGAAAACTCTTTGATGATAACGGCACCCTCGAAACCATAGTCTCCGTTTACAAAGTCAACGATTTGTCTCATCCTCAGACACGATTCAAAGTGGACGTGAATGCTCAGGAGAATAGGCTTACTGGATGCGCTGTCATATCCGATGATATCAGTGTTGTTGTCGTGGAAGGTGGTAAGAAGTCCATTAAAAGGTATGGTAAGCTCATGCTTAGTAGAATAAACTGGGCTGCTGCTGTTAACAAGGACGATGACGAGGCGGATGAGAATGGCAGTAAAGTTAACAAATGCGCTTTGGTTTGGCAAGGGAGTGTGGCAAAGCATAGCTTTCATAGGTTCATGATTCATCAGTGTAGAAGCGAAGCTGCTGCCAGGAAGGTTTTTGCTGATGCTGGCGTTCCTCATTACTGGGATCTTGCTCTTAACTTCACTGATGATCTTATGTGAGTTTATTTTAGTTCCTGCTGTTGTCCTACCGTCGTCGTGTTCCAGGATATTCATGCATTGTAATGATTTTTATGTCCTGATTATATAAGGCTTTTTTGATGTATTGCTTGTTTTCATGTTTGGAAACTGTATGCTTCCGCTTGCTGGTGCAACCGTTGTTCAGAACAATTTGAGAAACGTTTGTTTTGATAATAGTATTATAATGTTTGCCTATGTCAGCATGCATGACATAACTGTTCATATGGAACGTTCCTTTCGTAGCGATTTAGATGTTTTAGAGAACTATACAGAATTGACCAGTTAAGTTGCAGCAATTTTGAGCTGCTGTTTCCATGAATTTGTTACCCTACTCCATCCATTTTGTTTTTCGATCGAGGAACTGCTATCAAATTGTTATTATTGAAAATACAAAAGGTCTCTTTCATTTATCCATATTGCTAATTAGTTTTGTTCAAATTACTTAATTTCTTTGGTTTAATTCGCATATTACTCAAGCTGAACGAAAATTGCTAGTTCTGTTCATACCCAGCACATCCTTTGTAAATGCATTTTGCAGCATGTTACGTGGTGTGTCCTGGTCTTAATCTATAATAGATTTGGAAGGACAACGGACGAACGATGTTTAAACAATAAAATAAACATAAAAATGTTGAATATTTTTGAATGGATATTTCTGTATATTTTTTTTTTTTTTTTTTTTTTTGATTCGTGTCCTAAATGAGAATTGTACGGACATAAATATTTTATAGCATTGGATTGAATCGAACAATGAATTGCCTAGATACAAGTCATCAGTTATGCCCCATTCAAGTCACAAAATCACTTCTTGGATCGGTGGTTTGTCCAGGCTTAACGTGTCCACTAAGCACAATATATGGATATTTAAGCTGAGCTTGAGTATCTCTCATCCTCTCCACCGACAATGAAGGTGTATCGGAAGCTATCATTTGTCTTGCCTTCAAATTTTTTTGGTAATGCTTCAATCATTTTTCTTATTTCATTTTTCCAGGTCACTTTCCATGAAAACTATGTGAAATCAACCCAAATGCCTCCTTCGGAGTCATGTTACGACCAAATTCATCAAGTCTATCGATACGAACTTCCTTTGGCCCATCGTTATCATTAATCCCTACCAGCTTACTCTTTTTCTTATCCATGTTTCTGCCTCCCCAATCAGTACACTCCTTGAAAGTGTCATGTTCTTTAAGAAGCTTAAGTGCGTCTGACAAATCTTTTCCAACAGGAGCTTCATGAATAATCTCATCAGGAGCAACTACCTCTTTTTCCTCACTGTCGACAGGTTGTTTGTTTTTATCTGCTTTGTCAACCTCTTCCCATCCCCCAGCATCTATATCCATTTCAATTTCTTCAGGTTTAGGAATATCATCTGTATCTTCAAACGCATCTTCTGACTCATGCTTCTGAGTTTCTTCATTCAGCTGCAAACCTAAAAACAAACTCCATTTCTGTGATAACCGCTTTATTCTCATGTGATTCTCCTATTGCAGAGCTCTGCTTATCTTCTTTTTCCTTATTTGTTGTAGCCATAAGTGCAACAGCTTCAGGAATAGAAGGGATGTCGTCTCCTTTCCTCTTTAATGCAAGCTTCCTTGCTTGCTCAAGAGCTTTTTGTAGGTTCTCATAATCTTCGCCGAAAACCATATCATCATCTTCAGCACTGTTAACACTTGAAGCTTGCTCCTGATGTAACACTTTAGATGCTTCTTTAGCTTTTGCTAAGGCAGTTTGATTGGCATTATTTCTCATTCCAGCCTCATTTTTTGCTTGCAATTCTTTGGCAGAGAGACCTTTAGTATCATTTCTAGAACCCAGATCAGTCATACCAAGTCCCGACGAAATGGCTTCTGCTTCTAGAGCATCCAAATCATGTGTTTTTCCCTCTTCCTTAAAGATTTTTTTTTTTCTTTTTAGGTTTTTCAAACTGAAGCATTTCATCAGTTGTGTAATAGTCCGATGTAGTCTTCATTGTCAAACTGAGATCTTCATATGCTTTGGTTGAATAATTTCCCTCTATCCTCTTACGTAGCTCTCCTAGTTTTTTCTTTGCTTCACCAGTGAATCACCCGGCTTCATCCAATGTTACTTCCTCATCATATACTGGGTCATTATATTGAGGAAGTATTGTTGTAACACCCCTTATTTTCTGAAAATATTAAAATAACAAATTAAAGAATAATTAATTTGAAAAAGAAGAAATAGGTGAAACGGGTTGTGCCATTGCGTTCATCTCGGAATTCTGCTTGATACAGAGTCCGAGTTTGCGTAAATCGGACTCCGTATGAAGAAGATATCTTTAAATTAAATATTGCAGCAAAACATGAAAAAGAAGAATGAGAAAAGAATATTGTTTAGCATTGTTCTAAGTTTTATAAGTAAAAGACTTAGTAGCTCATTTGATTAGAACATGTTACTTGTATATAAGAGGTACAGAGTTTGATTCCCGTCAGCGTCATATTTTTGTTTTAGGGGAATGGCTAAAAAGTGGCTTAGTGTGAACCCAGTTCAAAAAGTGGTTTAGTGTGAAAATTGTTAATTGGGAAGATAGATAAAAAGAATATAATATATATATATATATATATATATATATATATATATATATATGACATGTACGCATCATGTGGCGCACATGGCGCATTTTTTGTTGGTCAAGGATTGTCTTTTATACGTGGCCTTCTCTGATTGGCTTTGTGACAAATTCTAAGGTATTAGGGCTTATGTGTCATGCTATGATTGGCTGAGTGACACATTGCTTTAGTTGGATGGCTCTGATTGCTCCTAAAACGATCTAACGGCTCACATAAGATTTAACTTCTATAACAGCAACCCTAGTCCTCAAACCCTAAAACACACGTTCATTCCAAGGAGCCATCATGCCATCCATGATCGTTCTAGTTTAGCCACCATTCCTTTTCAACTTGAAAGCAAGATTAAAGCTACGATTCAAAACTTACTTAGAGAAATTGATAGTCTTCTTCAAGGGATTGCTTTTCAAATTCAGAAAACAGATCCTAGAAAAACAAGACTTTCTTTTCTTTGTAGGTCTTGTTATTATTTAGATGTGAACGATTAAAAGTTGTGATTTGTAATAAAATGTTAGTTGTAAGATAATGACGATGCTGATTTATGCCTATTCTTGTAACGATTCTATCGTATATGCTTGTAAGATTATTGTGGTTATTATGTTGATGTTAAACCAATCGTATATTATGTAAATTTGGTGACTTTTCATGTTATGTAACATGCAAGTTGTTTAGATCTACATTTAGATCTATGTTTATTTAATCATGCAAGTTGTTTAGATTTACATTTAGATATATGTTTATTGAATCATGCAAGATGTTTAAATCTACATTTAGATCTATGTTTATTGAATCATGCAAGTTGTTTAGATCTATGTTTATTGAATCATGCAAGTTATTAGACTAAGACACGTATTATGTTTAGATCTACATTTAGATCTATGTTTATTGAATCATGCAAGTTATTAGGCTAAGACATGTATTATGTTTAGATTCACATTTAGATCTATGAAAAGTGGACCCAAAATTAAAGCTCGTATTTACATGCCTTGTTAAATTTGTGTAATTTCATATGTTTAAGATTCATGATTATTGGATTCAAATCAAAGTTTACATTCACATGTCTAGTTGAACTTGTGCAATTCTATTTGCTTAAGGTTTATATTCATTGAACCCAAAATAAAAGTTTACATTTACATGCTTAGTTGGATTTGGGTAATCTCATATGCTTAAAGACTCATATTAGTTGGATCCAAAAATGCAAGTTCATTATATTATGCCACGTTTACATGACGCATGTTTAGTTAGTTCCTTATACATTGTGTAAGTCGTACATGCTCCCTTTTTTCCCCTTCTGTATATAAGTTAGGCTAAGTTACGAGCCTAACATTCTATGTGAATTTTGCGAACGTATGACGGGGGTAACATTGGGAAAACCTTGAATTCATATTAATGGCATAATTTGGCCCATAAATATATGAATGATTAGTGGCATAAAATTGGCATAATTTATATACCTAAAATTATGAACATGATTTAGAGAGGAATAGGGCATGACTTGAATGACAATAATTTACATATAAACACAAAAGGTAAATATGTAAATTTAGAAAAAGACGAATATGCCTAACCCGAGATTAGATTGAGTTGTGGTGTAAAACTGCCCGGAACCGCCCGGCACATCCAGTAACCACAGCAACATCTATCTAATGTGAGAGGTTAGTGCATCATGCCCAAGGAAAACCCGAGATTAGATTGAGTTGTGGTGTAAAACTGCCCAGAACCGCCCGGCATATCCAGTAACCGCAACAACACATATCTAATGTGAGAGGTTGGTGCATTAATAAATCAATTAATGCTAATGAACAAGATGAATGACTAGGGTTAAGTTAATGAGAAACATTTAACCAATATAAAAAGATGAATGACTAGGGTTAAGTTCATAGGAACACTTAACCAATATAGCATTAATGACTAGGGTTAAGTTAATGAGAAACACTTAAACAATATAACGAGACGAATGACTAGGGTTAAGTTAATAGGAAACACTTAACCAGTATAGCATGATGAATGGGTAGGGTTAAGTAATAAGAAACACTTAACCAATATGACTTGATTTGTTGTAAGGTTAAGTTAAATCAAGAGGGCAACACTTAACCAATATGACTTGATTTGTGGTAAGGTTAAGTTAAAACAAGAGGGCAACACTTAACCAATATGACTTGATTTGTGGTAAGGTTAAGTTAAATCAAGAGGGCAACACTTAACCAATATGACTTGATTTGTGGTAAGGTTAAGTTAAAACAAGAGGGCAACACTTAACCAATGTAACTTGATTTGTGGTAAGGTTAAGTTAAATCAAGAGGGCAACACTTAACCAATATAACTTGATCTGTGGTAGGGTTAAGTTGACACAAGAAGGCAACACTTAACCAAAGTAACATGACAAGTAGGTAGGTTAAATAACTTGAATTGATTGATGACACTTAACCAATACAACATGATGAACACGTGGGGTTAAGTTAACAAGAAACACTTGACCAATACAACTTGATGGACGAACGGGGTTAAGTTAATAGGAAACACTTAACCAATCCAAATTGATAAGTGAAGAGGGTTAAGTTAATAAGAAACACTTAACCAACATGATATGATGAATGGGTGGGTTAAGTTAACATGAATGGACAACACACAACCAATATGACATAATGTGCGGGAGGGTTAAGTACATATCAGGTTGATGGGTAATAATAGTACATATAGGCCCACAAAACTTAACCATTAAATAAACATTCTTGAATCAATAGGAGGGTTAAGTACAAATCGGGTTTGCGGGTAATATTAGTAAATATAGGCCCACAAACTTAACCATTAAATAAACATGCTTGAATCAGAGGGAGGGTTGAATACATATCGGGTTGGTGGGTAATATTAGTAAATATAGGCCCACAAACTTAACCAGTAGGAAACCCTAGTAACGGGGACCCTTTTCAGCAGTAACCCACATAGATGTATCATGGTACCCTGAACTAGGCAGGGTGGGGCACGATTACTGGGCTGATTATAAGCAGTCAAAACAACGGCAGGGGGTACGTCAGTGTAGGTTCTGAAGGTTTACGGGCGTGCACGTACTCCGGAGTGGGAAAAAGCAGGCACTGGGTAGCAGTAGTTATACACTGTGCATCTTGAATCGTGTCGGGTTGCTATCATAAGGATTGATACACCTTATGATGGGACCGTCACAGGGTATCTACATGCAAGAGAGGGCCGATTGACACAGACACATGAAAAAATTAATACGAGTAGGGGGCCGCTCGACAGGGTAGTAAGGGTACATCTAACACATTCATGGCAATTAGGCAGATTGAGGTGGAATCTTCATAATAGATGTATACTTGAAGGCTACCTCAATTGCGGGGATTGGGATCACGTTATCATATTATCATTTTATACAGATTACTAGTTAGGTGGTGCAGAGATATAGAAATCAAAATAACAAGGTAGTAGCGAAGAAGAGAAAGAGTAGAAGCGCATTTAGTTTAGGTGGTGCAGAGATATAGAAATCAGAATAACAAGGTAGTAGCGAAGAAGAGAAAGAGTAGAAGCGCATTTAGTTTATTTTGCCTTGTCATGTCTTGTGCTAATCTTATGTTATCTTTTTATCCTTCTTATCACGGTATTGTCTTATATTCAGTCTTATTATCTTATTTCTAGGGTGTTGTCCTAGGTTCAGTTTATTCATATCATAATCCTTTTTCTTGTTTACATGCTAAATAGTCACAGGACTTACCAGACTTATGTCTAACCTAGTTTTGTTTCGCCTCTTTTCTTCCGTTCCCCCCCCCCTCAGGTTCACAGGGAGGAAATGTTACCACTTAGCTCAGTTTTCTTTCCAAGCTCGAAGATAGTCGATGTATTGCTTTGGACTCTCTCTTCCACTGCTATGGCTGGTTCATGCTTTATTGGGGAATATCATTGTTGTTTTTGTGCTTCTTTTATATTTGGAAGTTTTTAGATCAAGACAGAAGTTCTATATATTAATTTTAAGTATGATTGAGACAACTCTTGTAAAAGTTTGACTGAATCACATTGTTTATAAAATGACTTTATTTTCCGCTGCTTTATTTGTCTGTCTTTTAATTTATCTACATCTTTTACCTAAAATGCTCCACTGAAGTTAAGGCATTCCCTTTGTGAGTGACCTTAACGGAGGTGGGGTGTTTCAATTGTCCTCCGAGAATTCATATCATTGTTGAACAGGTCATCGTCATATGTAGTTTTCGTAGAAGCTTTATATGCATCATCTCTACACTTTTGCTCCCCAACTTCCACATTTTCAAGCATATCGACCTCTTCATTGATATCACCATCAGCAAGAATACTTTGGTCTTTGAGAGTTAAAATAACTGCTCCTCCCTCAATTACCTTATCTAGATCATGAAGAATCTTGACTCCAGCTAAATCCTTTCCCCCATGCACAGTTGTATCATCATCGCTTTCTTCTGCAGCATTATCCTGCTGTGTTGATTCCTTGACAAATCCAAATGAATCTCGATTTGAATGATGACGAAATCGGAGAAAGGGGTGAAGCATCGAATCAAGAACACGTCAATCACCGTGCCTCTAGAGGTATCCACGAGAACGTTTTCTTCTTCGATCAAATAGAAGAAAAATCAATGGAGAGTGGTACTAGCCGCCATGATATTTTCTAGGGTTTTGGAAAAATGAATTCGGTTGATTTTTATTCGATCTGATCTTATGTGTTTTTTGGACATTTGTTATCGTTTGAATATAACTAGGCATAGCAAATGTTTTCCCGTTGTCCTTTGGTAGGCATATGTTTGGAAATGGATTTTGAGATGATTAAAAGTAATTAAATTTCTATGAATTTTCATGTTTTAAAATAGTTTGGCCATCCAGGTTGAAATACTTGGACTCAATGTGTTTACTGTAAGCCTCAACTAAAGTTAATCTACCCAAATTTGGGCATCGGGTTTTTTTCTCCTTTTTCCTTTTTTGATTTTATTATTGTTATTATTATTATTTTTACAAAATCCTATTATACTCGAACTTGTTCGGGATTATTACCCAATGAACAAAAATAACTTAGTGGAACCTCCCTGAATTACGCTTTAAACTCCAGTGATGTATCTAAGCATTTTATCTTTACATCGGCTTTCTAATCAGCTTCCGTTATTGTAGAATAATCCTTATTAGTATAATGTTGCTTCATCACTAGATACTCATGTTAAAGGTTTCCATCGAACTCGACCCTTTCAAATTTGACTTTCAAATTTCGATACTAATACATCAACTGTATTATTGCGCATAAACTCAAGTGTCGAAAAATCATAACGTTAAGAGAAAGAAAAGAAAAAGTGAGAAAGAAGAAAGAAGGTTTAAAATTGAAGAAGAAGACAAATATAACAAAATCAGAGTAAATTAGAATCCCATAGCTGAATGAATAAATATAATATAACAATGTTCTTTTCACAACACATACATAATTAGAGTACACAAATAAATTAGATTGATCATATAAAATAATTTTTCCTCACAAATGTTGATACATACAACACATAACATAGTGAAAAAACATCAAACATCATAGCGCATCAGAACAACATATATCATGATACAACGGGAAAATAGACAATGACAGAATATATCAGACTACGTTTCGACTTGAGCTCCTCTTCTAAAGCTTCAAGAAAATCTAAAGCTAATTTGGACGACATGCTCGGCCTGACCTCGAGCATTAAGGAAAACAACGTGCAGATTAGTCTGGAATACCAGAATGACAAAAATTACATCACAAACAACATGTTTAATTTTAGAAAATCTTTTGAAAGAATGGATCGCTCGTAAGGTTCGACCACGCATAAACATTACACATGTTTTTCCCTTACTATAAAAAAACATTTCTATGTAATAGTGTGATTATTTTTAATGTCTATTTGGGATAAAAGTCATAAAGTAAATCAAATCAAATTGCGAAATTGTTACCATTATTAAATTCCACGTATATTAGGCAATATAAACAAAATGGTTGGTTCATAGTGGAAAATGAATTCCATACAAATGGAAAGCAATGGACAACCTTTTGTACATAACATCTCTAGAGGGGATGCATCGAGGACCAACTGCCATTCGCATCATGATAAGACCGCCTCAGCTACTCAGACCCGAAGATGGTACGCCAACCGAATATACCATCATACAACGGTCTCCCGACTTATCAAGTGCGCTCCACATCATCATATTCAACATACAAAAAGTATAGTATGTTAAAGGGTAATAAATACATCCCAATATGGACCCACATAGCATTACAACATGGTTTTTTCTGTCGTTTCTGGGTGATGAGGCCAAAAGTAGAATATCCCTTTCATACATTGTACATAACCATCTTTTGAATATAACAATGCCATCCCGTTCATTAATTATCTTCCACCAAAATACAACCTTCAAGCTCGTACGTCCCAAGGAAGGGTGTTAAAGTAAGAGAAATTACATTCTCCACCTCAAAACAAATGTTCATTTGTAAAAGTCGATGTATATGATCTAAAAATGTAATGTTTGACATAAATTCATATATGTTGTTTAGGAACAAGACAAACAAAGGTACTCTTTTACAGCATCTTATCAGGAATAATCTACAGGATTAGTAACAAAAATTCCCTGCATCATGTGGATCTTTAGAACGTAGGGGTCATTGCTATAGGTATAAGCATAATCCTAGTAGCTAATCGGGCATTAATAAACATTCATTTCCGTTATAAAAGCCTATGCCTTCAAATCACAGTCATAAGCATAAGTATAAGCATCAGGTGTAACAACCCGAAACTTAGGCAATAATTAATTTAGATATTTAATTAGGCTCTGAAAATGGAATTTTTGCAAACGATGGAGTTTGACCACGAAACCTGCATATTGCGTTAGTGACGGAATTTTGGTCAACGTTCATGTTTGGAACTTCGCGAAGCAGTCCATATGAAAAAGTTATGAACGAAATACAAAAACGAACGGAAAATAAATCAAAAGGATATATAATTAATATATACCATTTATAATCGGCCCTCACTGGGCCAAAATGACCAAGAGCAATAGAATGGGCGGTCGACTTAAGGGTTGACCCCTCTGGTCGAATTTGCCTAGTGACGGCTAGGTTTTTTAGGGTATTTTGTTATATTTTTTAATAACGGACGAAACTTGATTAAAAATAATCTAACGATCTAGTAAAATTCTAATCCCTATAAATAAAGGGTTAGACCCCATCCTTTTGCACATAATTCTGAAGGCAGTAGTGAAGCTCTGCCATTTTCCTCTTCTTCCAAACCTCTTCTAAATCAAGTCTAAATATATATATAAACAAAACAATCATAGACTGAAGAAGGTTAGAATCAGATTTATGTGCAAAGGGGATGGTGCTGCGATTAAGCTTTCTTCCATTCATATTTCTTCTGTCTTTCCTATTTTCTAGCAGATCTACAAATCTGAAAGAATCCCCTATTTAGACTAATTGTAGATCCATAAGATTTTGGCAATTGTAGGCCTAAAGGTTTATTCAGATTCAAATTTGGATAGCTTTCAAGTGAGTGAAAAATTTATATACATCGTTTATAATTATTTGATTAGTTCGTTTGTAATAGATTTAAAATGTATGCCTTAAATTTTATCAGATTTGTATATAATTTTGTTAAATATGAAATAACAGATTGTGGTTTGAACGTTGAAAATTTGTAGGCATATCAGGTTTATTATACTATTGCCAATAATTATATTTAGGTTGTTGTGGTTATTTTATTCACCATAGATCTGGAAATCAAACTCAAAATCATTTTCAAAATTGTAGTTTTATTCCAGATTCTTAGTTTTGGTGTTGATTTGAGGTTTATGTAAATTTAGATTAAAAGGTCACGTCTTTTTATGTTTGATGTTGTTGGGGTTCTACTTAGTTATTGTGGAAATTGTCGTTTTGTTTTTTTAAAATAAAAAGGACATTGTTTCAAATCAACAAGAAAAATATATAAAATAATTAGGGAGGGATGTGTAAATTTATGTATTTGTACGTAGTTTAGTACAACCATTCCAAAAACATGTATTTGTTATTTCTTGTGATTTGAAATATGTCCATATTCCCTTTTTGACTATTTTAAGCAAATTTACAATAACCATAGTTATCGACCTTTTTATAAGATTTTGAATCTTAAAACAATGTTAAACATTAAAAGGTTTGTTTTGGGCGTCAGTTTAGGCCAAAACAAAAATGGTTAATAATAATAAAAAAATATAGTATCTACGTTAAATGCGCTTAAGTACAAAAAAAATCATATCCGTTCAAATCTACGTAAATAACGTAAATATTTATTATAAGAAATGTTTGTTATTGTTTTATGTTTGAATAGTTTCCGTTTTGTTGAAATGTACATGGAAGTATAATCCACAATAAAAGAAAATAGGTATTATGATCGTTGTAGCAATAAATGAATTTGATTTGCTATAAATAAGGTCGTAAATAAAATAAGGAATATTGTAACTGCGGCGACCGCCCATAACTCATGCACTTAACCAGAGGAATACTGCACTGAAAGACGTGTCAAATAGTTATGGACGATCATCAGGGTAGGATAACACAAACAGAACCTATCGTTTGAATCACAACGCAAGGATAAAATATAATAGAACATATATAACATGCAATAATGGAGAAGCAAAATTGAGCAGAATTTTTAACTTTCATATCAGCATGAAATATCCAAACATCAAACTAGATACAACAACAAATTATGTACAATGTGCCTCACTGCAAGTCACTCAGAGAATACATCAAACGTCGAAAACTAGAAATAGTCCAATTAATATGGCTATTTCATTGTGAGTGGGAGGCTGCTTTCGAAACATTCTTCATCGACTCCAATTAATATACTGTATTGTCATTACAACTTGGGCAAAGCCGATTGCTTTCTTCCGAGAATCTGTGGAGGCCTGATCCTGTATATTTATTGCTTTTGATCGGGGTTACATGTTGGTTCATGTCCAACCAAGCAACTTACGAACTCTATCACCATAAGAAAGATAATCAATGGTTAGGACCAAGCATTCTTTCACAGGACTTCACCCAACATGATAGGAAGAGGATTTCCTAACTACAACCATATTAATTGGGGTAAAGAAGCCTATCTTATCCCGAAACCGGAGATATTGGAGTGCTATCATTCTTTCTCTTTGTCTGATAATAGAAAATAATACATCAGCCTCCTGCTCGTCATCGCTTAGCAACATCGTTCTCATCAAGATCTATTACCCGTCAACTACTACTCAGTCAGCCCATCCACAACCGGGTGAACAACCCAAGGTAATAAGAGGGAGACATAAAACCTTGAGTCAGACAGTATTCCTAATAAGCGATAAAACAACTATCTAACATCGTCAAATAATTATACGAGAATAGGCAGATTAATCAACTAATCTACCGACATTAACAGAGAAGAACCCAGACTCATCTTTCCCACATCCGACGGTGATAGCCTTTACAATCAAGTAAAAACAAACTACACATTCATGGCAATCAGTTATCAAGTGTAGACCATCCTAATCGATATCACCCAAGTACAAGCCCCGAAGGCCTAAACCAACATTAGACAAGCACCCAAGAGATGTCTCCTTCGACGTCGAATAATCTACACAAGACGATACAAACGAAACAATCATCATCCATGACTCTGGCTATCACTGCCAATCTTTCTTTGAAACCATTAACCCGACTCATTAGGTCACAATTTTCCCTACTCATTTCTTGGAGCACAAGCCATGCGACCTTTCCAAAAACGACCCGACTTCAATTCATCAACAAATGACAACGCCAATTCATGCAAATCATCCAAATCGACCAATCCAATCATCAATGCTTCATGCAATCATCAAACAACACTTGCACAATAGTTATCCATCATACAATCAAATGAAACTCACCAAATCATGGTAAAACAATGAATAAACAAAATAATGGATCTAAACTTGCATATACATATGAACCAACATAAGAATTGCCGGTTTAAGTTGCTAGGTTAGATCTTATGGTGATTCGAGTGAAAATATACTTACCATGATGTAGATCTAGGTGAAAAAAACTTGAAATGATGAAAATAAGATCAAACAACCAATATACTTGATTGAATACGGGTGAGAGATACTTATCACTCACCAATTCTCCAAAATAGTTTGAATTCGACTAAACTCAAATCTGGACAGTGATGATCAACCTTCAAACCTCTCAATTTGATGCGATCTTCCTTCACTCGATGTAAATCTAGTTCTGTTTGATGTTGATCTTCAATCTTTTGGTGTATATCTAAAATTTTAATGGAGGAAAGATATATTTGATTGAGCAAGGAGGATCACGAGCTCAAACAAATGAGAGAAATGAATAAACTAAACTATTCTCCATGCCTCTACCACCTATTTATAGCCTCTAACTAGTCCACTAATGGACCACACCAAATCAGCCCATTAATGACTTGATAAACCTGAACAGAAATTGTGTAGCACTAAAATAACGATTTCTCCCAAACTGCTGAACCAAATCTTTAATGTGACCATTCTACGGGATTGGAAACATCATTTCCTTTTCAATGAAATCGATCTCAGTACCTGATTCGATCCCAGTCAAAAGTTTTCCCCTGTACAAAACTGATAGGGGCAAAATGGTCAGAAATTAAATTGGTAAAAATTATAGACATGTCTCAAATCCCCATAACCAACATATCAAAATATGAGAATGATTTAACGCTCAGGTAATTAAATAAAAATATTTTATGATCCTCCGATACGTAAAATGCAGGTCGTTACATTCTCCTCCTTTTAGGAATTTTACCCCCTAAATTCCAAGAAAACACAAGTAACCAAAACAATTCTGCATGCCTATCATCCATGAACAACCAATCTATCATTAAACCAGCATCCATCAAGCCATGCATCCATAGCCTTATCATAGCACGTGGAATTCTAACAACAATAGTACAAGTTACAATGGTGTAAGGTGGTATGACATTAATAGGTCATACCGACGAAGAGTTCTGGATGGATAGCCTTCATTCTCTCTTCCGTCTCCCATGTATAATCATCTTCATCCTCACTTCATTGTACCTTGACTAACTTAACTGTCTTCCTCCTAAGCTGTTTCGTGTCATTCCCCATAACACGAAACTGCTTACGAGGTTTCGTAGGTATGGTCTCAACCTCTAAGTCTTCATACTGCTCTGGAGATACCACCACATTCTACTCATGCACACATTTCCGTTGAAACGACATATGGAAAATATTGCGCACGACCGACATCTACTCGGGTAAATCCAGTTTATATGCAAGCTTTCCAATTCGCTCGACTATCGGAAACGGCCCAACAAACCTTGGCGCTAACTTTCCTTTCTTCTGGATCGAGCAACATGCTTTCACGGCGAAATATTCACGAAAACCATGTCACCAACGTCGAATTCCAAATCTTTTCGACGTCTATCCGTATAACTCTGCTGATAGTCTTGGGCTGCCTTCATTCGTTGTCGAACGATCTCGATATAATCCGATGTTTCTCTTATCATCTCTGGCCCAAGTATCAGCTTATCTCCAGTTTCTAACCAACAGGCCAGAGAATTACACGGTCTACCATACAACGCCTCATATGGTGTCATCCCAATGCTTAACTAGTAGCTGTTGTTATACACTAACTCAACTAGATGTAGATGATCTTCCCACGATCCTCCGAATTACAATACACAAGCTCTTAGGATATCTTCCAATACATGGTTAACCCTCTCGGTTTGACCATCAGTTTGGGGATGATGTCATACGCAAACACAATTCGGTTCCCAAATTCTCTTGTAAACTCTTCCAAAATCTACTCGGCTTCTTCTGTTCAGCATTCACCAACCGACAGTTCATGCACTTGAAAATAAACTTTCCAACATCTCTCTTCATATCTTCCCAGTAGTAAGCTCGCTTCATGTCCTGATACATCTTATTACAACCAGGATGAATCGTCAACTTCGAGTGATGACATTCCCTCAGAACCTCATTTCTCAGTCCATCAATATCAGGAACAACTAGTAGTCCTTTTTTCCGAAGCCAACCATATTGATCGACCTCGAATTCCTTATCCTATGGTTCTAACTTCTGGATAATCTCGACAAGCTTTGCATCACGCTTTTGGCTCTCTCCATTCCTTTTGATGAGAGTAGGTATTATCGACAAGCTTACCAACATTTTATGTTATAGCTCACATCGAGGTCTGAAATCAAATCCTTCCAAGTACTCGAGGTGTTTCCATTCCGAAAACATTGCTCCTAAATTTGCATGTCTTCGACTTAACGCATCCTCTACTGCGTTACCTTTACCAGAAGTATAGGCTATACCAAAATCATACGATGCCAGAAACTCTAACCACCGTTGCGGCTGAAGATTCAAATACTTTTGGGAGAAAAGATACTTCAACAACTTGCAATCCGTAAACAACTCGAATCAATCTCCCAATGTCTCTACATCTTCAGAGCAAACACGATCGATGTCAACTCCAAATCATGAGTTGGATAATTCCTCTCGTACAGCTTCAGCTGTCGATTTGAATAGGCCACAACTCTATCTTTTTGCATTAGCGCTTCTCTAAGACCAGCACCACATGCATCGGTGTATACCACCATCTCTTCATTCCCACTTAGAATCGTCAAAACAGGAGCACTCGTCAGTCTCTCTTTCATGATTCCAAAAGCTTACTCACTCTTCGCATCCCATGTGAACACTTGATTCTTCTTCATCAATCCTGCTAATGGTGCAGCTATCTTGGAGAAATCCCCGATAAAACGACGATAATATCCGACAAACCCAAGGAAACTCCTTACGTCCGTCGCATTCTTAGGTATATCCCAGTCCTGGATTGCTGCCACCTTAGCGGGGTCAACCGCTATTCCATTTCTAGAAACAACATGACCTAAGAACCTCACTTCGCTCTTTTAGAAATGATACTTTGAAAACTTAGCTCTTAGCTGATGCTTTTGCAAAATTTCCAAAACAACTCTCATGTGCATCTTATGCTCTTCTTCATTCTGGGAATAATCCATAATATCATCCATGAACACAAGCCGAACTTGTTCAACTGATCTTTGAAATCCTATTCATATGATTCACGAAATACGTTGGCGCACGCATTAGTCAACCCAAATGGCATCACCACCCATTCGAAGAAACTAGATGGTGTTCTAAAAGCAGTCTTCGGTACACTATTCTTTGCCACCCTCAACTGGTGGAATCCCATTGCCAAATCCATCTGAGAAAATACCTTGGCCTCATGAAGCTGATCGAACAAGTCATCTATCCTTGGCAACAGATACTTTTTCTTCTTGGTCACCTGGTTCAGCTCACGGTAATCCACCCACAATCTCAACAATCCATCAACCTTGGTTGCAAACACAACTGGTGCACCTTGTTTGGATACACTTCTCCGAATAAACCCTTTTCCCAAAAGGTAACGTACCTGCACCTCTAACTCCTACTGTTCCTTAGGCTCCATCCGCCTAAGAGGCATGACGATAGGTATAGCACCCTTGACTAAATCGATTCTGAACTCAATTTCGCGATGTAGCGGCAACCCTTTGACCTCGTCAAAGACATCATTAAACTCACTTGCGATCGACACCGATGATAAGTCTTCCCATGGAATCACAAGCGAATATAAATAAGTCACGAAGACATCATCTTCGGGCTTACATTGAATCACAACTATTTGCCCTTCCACATTCTCGACTATCACCTCTAGCTTCTTGCAATCAACTTTTGCCACATACCTCTTGAACCAGTTCATACCCAAAATAATTCCAAATCCAACGAAGTTCAAAACAAAGAAATCACACACAAAGGAGAAACCATGACTCGACAACACTAGACCACGACAAATCATACACAAACTGGACGAACCTCTAACTAGATTAGTCATAACAAAAGGTCTATCACAAATCCCAAGCGGCACACAAGCTCATGACGAACTTCTCGTTCTTATGATAAGGAGTCTCGAAATATGAACGAGCATACTTGGACAAAGCTTCAAAATTAGAAATAGAATCCAATACTAGTCGACCATTCTGTTTTGGCCCAACAAACTTCTTAAGAAGAACTGACTTCCGAACGGTAGAAATGAACTTCGTCTTATACTTGACTTAGAATTGCTCCCATGAAATCTCATCTTCTGGAGTCTCTAGAGCGATAGAGTTCCACCAATCCATAGCTCTTCCCTGTAGTTATCTCAATGCAAGATTTCTCTTAGTCGCATCCTCAATGCCCAAGTCTTCAAAAATCCGAATGCAAGTATCAAGCCACCATCGAATCTCTTCAATCGACTTTGTCCCTTTGAATGGCTTTCCTCCAAGAGTAGTGAAGTCTTTGCATAGCTTCACGAATTCCACAGCACTAAGTACTTGCACTTAAACTCCTACATCTACCGCGACTGTATCTTGAGTGGGTACCCTCCTTATGATTGATGTCATCATGGCCTCGAACATAGTTGGGTAATCTGGTATATCGCAATTTCCCCCCTCCAGGAACATACTCCTCCCTAGCAATATATCTTGAAGGTTGACAACTCATTCTAAATCTAAAAATAGAATGATTAGTCCGCACATGAGTGAAATGCTAATGGAGTTCAAGCGCTATTATACTATACAATAATATATAATATACATCCATCCGAAATCCACAAATACGTCTCTCATATGTTATTACGTCTTCGAACTTTGGCTAAAATCAATAAGCAGAGCTTTGATACCAAATTTTATGACCACTCATAACTCCTGCACTTAACTAGAGGAATACTGCGCTGAAAGACAAGCGGAATTGAGCAGAATTTTTAACTTTCATATCATCACGAAATATCCAAACATCAAACTGGATACAACATCAAATTCTGTACAATGTGCCTCACTACAAGTCACTAAGAGAATACATCAAACAACGGAAAACATAAATAGTAGATAACAGAAAATAACACGCTAGCCTCCTACTCATCATCGCTCAACAACATCGTCCTCATCAAGATCTACTACCTATCACCTGCTACTTAGTCTGCCCATCCATAAACGAATGAACAACCTAAGGTAATAAAACAGGGACATAAAACCTTGAGTCAGACAATAGTTTTAATGAGCGATAAAACAACGATCTAACATCATCAATAAAGTATATGAGAATAAGCAAATTGATCAACTAATCTATCAGAATCAACAGAGAAGAACCCAAACCCGTCTTCCCCACATCCGACAGCGATAGCCTTTACAATCAAGTAGAAACAAACAGTACATTCATGGCAATCAATTATCAAGCGTAGACCATCTAATTGATATCGACATCTCCCAAGCATAATCCCCGAAGGCCTAAACTAGCATCAGACAAGCACCAAAGAGATGTCTCCTTCGACGTTGAATAATCTACACATGATGATACAAATGGAAAAATCACCATCCATTACTTTGGCTATCACTGCCAATCTTGCTTTGAAACCATCGTTAATCCTATAATGACTACGACATGCCATTTGTCAAGGGCTAATGGTAACTCTGGTTCTAGCAAAACTCCATACGCTTTTCCATGATACATATATTTTCCTTACTCAACGAAGACAGCTAGGCCTTTCCACGATACCCGGGGTACTCGACCAACTAACTTCTAGTCTTTTGGATGTCCCCATTATACCCCTGTTTTGAGTCCTCTAGAACCTATGACTAACGATAATCCCTCAGCCTTCAGTATCTCTAGCCATCCAACCTAATGACAGCTCATAAGCTCAAACGACTTCTCGAGCACCGTTATCCACAAACTCAACGTCTTTGAGTCATATGCATAATCGTTGCATTTCATCGATCAACGAACACTTCACACCACTTCGAACATTCCTACTTGAATTCGAAACAGTAACCACCATCGAGCCGAAAATATGTGCCATTTGGTCAATATTCGATTCATAGCGTTTCAACCCGACTCATCAAGTCACAATTAACCCGACTCATCAGGTTACAATTGACCCGACTCATCAGGTCACAGTTGAGCCGACTCATCAGGTCACAGTTGACCCGACTCATCAGGTCACAATTGACCCGACTCATCAGGTCACAAACGACCCGACTCATGAGGTCACAAACAGTCACAAACGACCTGACTCATTAGGTCACAAACGACCCGACTCATCAGGTCACAAATGATCCGACTCATCAGGTCATAATTAACCCGACTCATTATGTCACAAACGACCCGACTCATCAGGTCATAAACGACCCGACTCATCAGGTCACAATTGACCCAACTCATCAAGTCATAATTTACCCGACTCATCTGTTCACAATCAACCCGACTCATTAGGTCACAATTTTCCCTACTCATTTCTTGGAGCACAAGCCATGCAATCCATCCAAAAATGACCCGACCTCAATTCATCAACAAATGACAACACCAATGCACGCAACTCATCCAAATCAACCAATCCAATCATCAATGCTTCATGCAATCATCAAACAACACTTGCACAATAATTATCCATCATACAATCATATGAAACTCACCAAATCATGGTAAAACAATGGATAAACAAAATAATGGATCTAAACTTGCATATACATATGAAATAACATAAGAATTACCATTTTAAGTTGCTAAATTAGATTCTATGGTGATTCGAGTGAAAATATACTTACCATGATATAGATATAGGTGAAAAAAACTTAAAATTATGAAAATAAGATCAAACAACCCATATACTTGATTCAATCCATGTGAGAGATGCTTATCACTTACCAATTCTTAAAAATAACTTGAAATCGAGTAAACTCAAATCCGGACATCAATTATCAACCTTCAAACCTCTCAATTTGATGCGATCTTCCTTCACTCAATGCAGATCTAGCTTTGTTTGTTGTAGATCTTCAATCTTCTAGCGTAGATCTAGAATTTTAATGGAGGAAAGATATATTTGATTGAGTAGTGAGGATCACGAGCTCAACAAAATAAGAGAAATGAAGAAACTAAACTATTCTCCATGCCTCTACCTCTCATTTATAGCCTCTAACCAGCCCACTAATAGGCCACAACAAATTAGCCCATTAATGACTTGTTAAACCTAAATAGAAATTGTGTAGCACTAAAACAACGATTTTCCCAAACCGCTGAACCAAATCTTTAGTGTGACCACTCTATGGAATTGGAAACATCGTTTCCTTTCCAATGAAAACCGATCTCAGCACCAGATTCGATCCCAGTCAAAAGTTTTTCTCTATACAAAACTTACAAGGGCAAAATTGAGATGACCCTGCTTTTGACACTGATTTCTGGTATGTTTTTTTAATGGTTCTCTAATTCCAAGACCATATGCCAGAGTCATTCTTTCCTAATCAAAATAGATGTCCATGATCCCAAAGTTTTACCAATATAAAAATATTAGTTCATACAGAAAATGTCTTTATATATATATATATCCCTCTGTCTTTAAATCGGAGTAAAAAGAAAGCAAGAGATCCATGGACCTCATTATAGATCCATGTTAAACACAGAGTTAAAACTGATATTTTCATGCCTACAAAAGTGATACCTTTGCAACTGGTGGCTAAAAATGATACTCTTGTACATACAAAAATGATACTTCCTTGGCTACTAATAAAACTGGTATTCTTGTGCATGCAAAACTGATCCTTTCAAAATAGTGCTATCAAAAATGATATTTTTATGCATTTATAAATGGTGCTTTTAAAATGAGGTTATCAAAATTGATAACCTTATGCATGAATAAATGATACTTTTAACACAATGTGTGCAACATGTGCATGTTTACTATTCTGATCCTTGGTGCATGGGTCAACATTGCACCCTTGGCTAAACCTCCTCTGATATGAGTTGAGCCAAGTGTACCCATGTGCACCACTCATGTATTTGAGTTTTCTGAGAGAATACACCAATGAACTGGCATACATGTTCATGTACACATTATTTTTCTAAAATGACTCCAGATTGACGAATATAGATAATATTAGTAACTTTCTATAATTCTAAACATATGTTTTCTCAATTTCAGATTGTAAAATGATCATATAAAATACTGCTTTAGCTTAGTCACCAACATAACACATTGTACTTATTTTTTCTACCATCTAAACATAATTTTCCCTGACTTAGCTTAATATTTACAAAACTGATTCTTAAAACAATTCTCAAGGATTCATGCAGATAAAATAATTTAGGTGCTTTTATTTTCTACTTAAGCGTGCTAACATCCATGACAATCAGCCAACTCTTAACCCAAATCTTACTTAGCTCCATCATTTCCTGAAAAAGCATTAGAGGCTGCCTTACCATATAATGAGACGCCCAATTTGCCATGAGCAAACAAGGTCAGACTAATGTGTCTGGTATGAGCATCTCAATTAAAACATGATGAATAAAAACTGAGATATAATTTATAAAGAAATTCTATTGAAAAGACATACTCCTTTATATGTTAGATAAATAATCTTGTGCAAGTGCACTTCCGCTAATTTATTCAATATTTGACATCAGTGCTCAGAATAGAACATACAAATCAATCATATGTATGTGCATAACAGGTAAATCCATCCTAATAATAGTATGATTTGTATCCATAACTGCCCTTGGAAACATTCCAGGAGAAATCAAGTTCCTTGTATCTATTTCCTAGCATATCAATTTGTTTATATACCCTGGTCTTATCTGTATAAAGGAATCACTGGGGCACATTGTAGCAATCTAATTCACACTACTACACAAAGATTTCAGGACCCGCCATGAGCCAGACTTACAACTCAAGGCAAGTCATTCCACAACATCTTGACCAAAAATACCTTAGTTAAACTACGAAGTGTTTTCTTATATTTTCTAGTGGCTACTTACCTAAACAAGATAAACTAACACAGTTAGATTCATTGCATAATGCCATGGATTTCATAGAAACCATCCAAACTATCAAAACAACCATTCAAACAAGAGCATAAGCCATCCAGTACATATATATATATTCATTCCAGAAAATCATTTTATCTTGGTGTTTTAATAAGGTAAAATCCTTGTCTGAATGAAGCTGCTTATACATATGTATATGCTTGTCTGGATATAGATCTAATGTTAATCTATGGCTTTAGCGAATGTTTTTAAGGGTTTTTGCTACTATGCATAAACTGGTTTTAGATGGATTTCAAAACCCAGCCGAGACATAGAGTTAGCATTCTTGATTAGAGATCAACACTTAGAAAATCTATTGCTCTCTAAATCAATCATTTATAGAGCCTCAGCGCCTATACATAAGTATATTGCAGCTCATATATATTTTTCATGAGGGATGGCCATAGATCAGTATCATATATATATTTCCAGATTTATGGGGTTTTCAAAGGTATCATAAAAGCGGTTTTCAAGGGATCATAAAACTGAATAGATTTAAATAATAACTTTAAATCCATAATGTTAAACTCAACAAGGATTTTAAATAAAATAATTAATACGATCACAGTCTCACATAAACAGGTAAAATATTCAAAGAATCAAATTCAAAGCAAAATAAACATATGAAGATATTGGCTGCCTTTTTAACTTAGGACTTAATGCCATTTGTTTTAAGTGAGAATACTCACTAAATCTCCTTCTTCTAAGCTAAAGAATAATCAGAAAACTCTTGTTTTATCCCCAAGCTTTTCTTCTTCCTTTCAAAATAGGTTTTGTTTATTTTTACTTGTTTCCACTAGGCGGTTTAATTTTTGCCCGTATACCCATATTTATATTATCAAATTCCTAGGGTTTCCATGTTACACAAAGTCAGTTTTGCCCTTATCAGGTCATGCTATTTGTGTGAGTGTTATTCACATGATTTTTTCTTTATTTCTCTATAGTGCTCGGGTATAAATCTGCCTTACTTTTCCAGAGATAATAAAAATGTTTTCAAAATCATTTTCTCTCTAAAACAACTCAAGACAAAATAATAATCCCTCCTTTTTCTAAATCTGGCTATGCACTATTTAACCTTGGTGCACTTGTCTTTGCCATATACATGTGTATGTATTATTTCAAACTCCCTTTATATTATGCACTAAATCAGTCCATATGATTTAACTTAATGGCCACTAGAAATACATTTATACTTGCATACATAAATCACATTATTTATCCCGGAATTATGGTGTTGCCTTGTGCAGGTTCCTGTTGTACACATGTGCGCACACACACACCCCTATACATGCATGCAGACCAAAACCCCACTAATTCCATGTTAAAATTCAACAATCATTTTAAACCATGTTAAAATAATTTTACTAAAAGCTTTGGGTCACTACAAATACCCCACCTTTTAGGAATTGTGTCCTCACAATTTTCTTCATAATTGAATAAGATTTTCAATTTGACTCAGAGATTTTATACTCTGATTAAACACATACATCCAATTAATTAAATTGGCTCACTAAACATAAGACACACACTTATGAAGTAATGAATAAAAATACAGTGATACCTTTAATTTGCAAACAGCTTAGGATAATTCACCCTAACCCTGTCTTCTAATTCCCATGTGCAATCATTTGGATCAATATTCCACTGCACTTTCACGGGCTTCAAGGTTTTATTTCTCAACTTATTTACTTCTTTAGCCAAAATTCCCAATGGTTCCTTTTCATAAACCAAATCAGAATTTATCTGGACCTATGATGGTGATTCCAGAATATCTTGCTTATCATGAACCAACCTCCTCAATTGTGAAACATGAAAAACATTGTGTATCTCTTGCATATCCTCAGGTAATTCTAGTTTATAAGCCAAAGAACCAATCCTTTCCAGAATTTTGTATGATTCTATATACCAAGGTATCAGTTTGCCTTGCTTGCCAAACCTTAAGACCTTTTTCATTGGTGAAATCTTGATGAAGACAAAGTCCCTCACCTGGTATTCAACTTGCCTCCTCTTTCTATCTGCATGTTTCTTTTGTCTGTCTTGTGCAGCTGCCATCCTTTTCCTGATCAATGCAATTTTTTTAGTTGTTTCTTTATGAATTCAGGGCCTAAACTTGCTCCTTCCCCAGTTTCAACCCAACATACCGGAGATGAACATGGCCTGCCATATAAAGCTTCAAATAGTTCCATTCCTATAGTGCTTTGATAACTGTTGTATGTAAATTCAGCCAAGTGGAGGTGTTCTTCCTAGTTACCCCCAAAGTCTAAAATATAGGCTCTCAACAAATCCTCAAGCATTTTATTACCTACTTCAATTTGCCCATCTGATTGAGGGTAGTAAGTTGTGCTCATGCAAAGCTCACTTCCCATGGTCTCCTGAAAACTTCTGCAAAATTTAGATGTGAAGATAGTGTCTCTATCACTCAAAATAGTCCTAGGTATACCATGCAATTTTACTATTTCCTTCATGAATATTTAAGCCAGTTTTGGTGCATTTCTATCTGACTTCACTAGAATGAAATGTGCTACCTTAGTTATCCCATATACTAGTATTTCCCCTTCTTGATCTTGGTAGACCATCTATAAATTCCATGGAGATATCCTCCCACTTCCAATGGAGTATACTTTAAGGGTTGAAGCAAAACTGAGGGTCTTTGTGTCTCTGCCTTTATCTGTTGGCAAATTACACATTTGGCCACAAATTTTGCTACATCACTTTTCATTCCCTTCCACTAATAATCCCTCTTAAGATTACATCTTAGTATTTCCTGGATGTACGGAGTACTTACTTCTATGATATTCATTTAGTATCTCCTCTTTCAATTTTGTATTTCCAGGTACCCAAATTCTATTTTTATTTCTCACATACCCCTTCTCATCAATGTGCAGGTTTTTCACCTCTTCTCCTGCTTCCAAAAGGGTATTCTTTTCCAAAATAATGGGATCTTGATTCTACATATTTCCCACATTCAGAATTAAATCAAACTGCAAGGTGACCATACTTAATCTCCCTATATTTTCTTATGCATCATGCACCTCCATGTGCATATCATTATTCACTTTTGTTTACAAATCAGTAAGTAACATTAAATTCTTGAATTCTTCTATCATCATTAAACTTATTTTGGCATGTTGCCTACTCAAAGAATCAGCTGCTTTATTTGCCTATCCTGGTGTATACAATATATCAAAATCATAAGCAACTAAAAACTCAACCCATCTTTGTTGCCTCATATTTAAATCTTTTTGTGAAAATAAATATTTCAAAGATTTGTGGTCAGTGTAGAGATCAAATTTGGCTCCCAACAAATAATGTCCCCAAAGTTTTAAGGTATACACAACTGCAGCTAATTCCAAGTTATGTGTTGCATATCTGGTTTCATGTGGTTTTAATTGCCTTGATGCATATGCCACTACTTGACCTTATTGCATCAATACTACTCCTAAAGCATATCCACATGCATCTGTATATATTGTTAAATCATGGTTTCCTTCTGGTTCTTTTAAGACAGGTGCATTTTCCAATGCTTCCTTTAATTCTTCAAAGGCTTTCTCACATTTTTCAGTCCAAACATAGGCATGATTCTTCCTAGTTAGGTTAGTCAGTGGTGCTAAGATCTTAGAAAAATCTTTAATAATTCTTCTATAATATCCAGCCATCCCTAGGAATGACCTAACTTCACTCACTGCTTTGGGTCTTTGCCAAGTCTGTATGGCTATCAGTTTACTTGGATTCATTGAAATCCCTTGTGCGGAGATTACATGTCCAAGAAAGTTTACCTCCTTCCTTCGAAAGGTACATTTAGAGAATTTTGTTTTTAAATTATTCTGCCTTAACCTGCTCAAAACTAGATGCAAATGATTTTTGTGTTCCTCCATTGTCTTTGAATAAATCAAAATGTCATCTATAAAAATTAACACAAACTTATCCAAATAATCCCTGAATATTCTATTCATCAAGTCAACAAAATAAGATGGTGCATTAGTCAGTCCAAAGGGTAACACTAAAAATTCATATACCATATCTAGTGTTGAATAATGTGTATTTGATGCTAGACTCTTCCACTTTCATTTGGTGAAAGCCACAGGCTAAATCAAGTCTAGAAAACACTTTTGATCCAGCCAATTGATCAAATAGATCATTAATTCTTGGCAAAGGGTATTTGTTCTTTATGGTTAATTTATTTAATTCCCTGTAATCTATACACAACCTTAAAGAACCATCTTGTTTCTTCACAAAAACCACTGGTGCACCCCAACAAGAATCACTTGGTCTTATAAAACCTTTTTCTTCTAACTCCTCTAACTGTTTCTTCAGTTCTACGAGTTCACTTGGCCCCATTCTTGTAGGCTTTTTAATTACTGGACATGCCCCTAGGATTAAATTAATTTGAAATTCCACTGGCCTGTTGTGTGGGATATCTTTAACTTCCCCAAAAACATCCAAGTATTCATTTACTGTGGGTATGTGTTCTATTGAAAACCCAGAAATTTCATCACCTAACCCATATAAATGAAATAACCTCCTTTCCTTAGCAGATTCACAAAGAACTGTAATTCTTTGTCTCTTGCTGTTATGGAATGAAATTGTAACGACCCAGAAAATCTGAACCAATTTAAAATTTTTAAATTGGCTAAAATAATGGATTTTAAATATTTAAAATAAATATTTTAAATAATGGCGATGAAAACTGAGTTTGAATCGACATTTGAAAACGAATATAATTAATTATAATTATATATAGAATTGAAAATGGCGCGGTAGTTCGATAATTCGATTTCAAACTTCAATTGAATATACCGGGTGCAAAACAATCCGGATCTTAGTGAAACCAAGAATAATGGAATCTAATTGATGATATCTTTCTAACGAATCTGACCAATCGAAATTTGATAGCGGGAATCAAAAGATATGTCCAGTTGAAAATTCTGAATAGTCGCTATGGAATTCAGGCCCTTAAAAATGGACATTTTTCAAATGACCTCGGATTTCGATGAAACCACTTTTATTGGATCCGCAGGGTCAAGTTATTGTTAGGTTTCAAATTTCATAATTTTTCGAATCAATATGTGAGCGTGGCAAAGGAAAACGCGTTTGGCCAGTTTCAGTTAATTTTAATCGACTGGAAATTGGCCATTTTTCAAACGGTCTCAGAATTCGACGAAACTAGTTTTGTTAGGACCGTATCGTCAATACGAAGCTAGAAAATATTTTTCTGGAATTTTTCGAGTTCGTATGTGGCCCCACTAAATTGAAATGTGCGTTTAAATTGAATATATAAAGAAGTACACTTTAAATTCAATGGAAACTGATTGTAACGATCAAATCAGCTTGCGATACATATCCCATTGTGTTCGGAATGGGGGTAAAACGCTATGGACGACAGGCGGTGAGCCTCGTTTCGAGGTCGTATGTAAAAGTCAACCTATTTGCAAAATTAAATAATTAAATAAAAAAAAAAAATCTAAATTCCCTCCCTTTATCTTTCTTCCTGCCCCCCCCCCCCCCCCGTTCACTTTTATTTCAGTTAAAAAAAAAAAAAAAAGACGGACGGAGAAACCCCGAGCGCCACCGCCTTCAGACGACGACCAGACCTCCACCGCGCCTTCGATCCTGTTCCCCCCCTCCATCGATCGAAGCCATCGCGAGCCCCCTGGAAGCCAGCGCCTCCTGCCACCATCGTTCGAAACCCTAGCGCCGCCGCCCTCGAGAAGCCCTCCGACGATCTGCGAGACCCCCCCCCCCCTCTGTAAGTTTTTTTTTGTTTTGATAATTTATTTTTATGTATTTAAAAACCGATTTTCTTGAAAGGAAAAAAAAAGTTTTTTAAACTGATTTTAAAAAGATTTTTAAACTGATTTTAAAAAGATTTTTAAACTGATTTTTAAAGGCAATAAAAAACTGATTTTGTTTTAAAAATAAAAACTGATTTTGTTTTAAAAATAAAAACTGATTTTGTTTTAAAGGTAAAAACTGATTTTGTTTTAAAAATAAAAACTGATTTTGTTTTAAAGGTAAAAACTGATTTTGTTGTAAAAATAAAAACTGATTTTGTTTTAAAAGTAAAAACTGATTTTGTTTAAAAGTAAAAACTGATTTTGTTTAAAAGTAAAAACTGATTTTTGTTTAAAAGTAAAAACTTTAAATAGGAAAAAGGTTTAATCTTTAAAGAGAAAAAGGATTTGAACTTTAAGAAGTAAAAATCAGATTTTTAGATATTGAAAGTCGAAGTAAAAATCATATTTTTATATATTGAATAGCATCGTAAAAATTCGATTTTTACATAGGTAGACAATACGGGCAACAAAGCGACAGAAAGAGAGATTGGCGAGGAAGTGTCGTGCAGTTGGATAGCTATTGGTGAGATTTCTGATTTAAAAATTATATATATATGTGTTGAAAATAAAAGTGAATTGCTATATATATATATATATATATATATATATATATATATATATATACGCCCCTCGTCCACAAACCATGGACGATATTTGTTGGTTGAAATCGTTGTGAAAATTGATTGATAGCGATTGATTGTTTGGGATTGTTTGTGATTGATATTGGTTGATTGTGGTTGAAAAATACCCGTTTGTGATTGGAAAATATTTGGTTGAAACCACATAGGATTAGTTTGTGGAAATGAAATAAATATGTACATGCCGCCTGCGTGCGAACTAGATGCATGATCCCCATTGTCAAAAACCGCGAGGTTTTAAGGTAGAGCGAGGAGCCGTACTAGGGACGGTGCCGGTTTAACTACCCTGCCGTTATGCTGCCGAAATTTTGAATAATATTTGTGTGTTTGAATTATTTTCATATGCTTAAACTATATTTATTCATTGTATAGAAAACATTCATGTGTTGAATTGATATTCATTCGTTGTTTAGAAATTCATGTGTTGAATGGTATTCATATTTTGAAATAAATTGTTCGATAATAAAAATCACATTTTTATCTATATATAAAAACCATAGAAAACATTCATGTGTTGAATTGATATTCATTCGTTGTTTAGAAATTCATGTGTTGAATGGTATTCATATTTTGAAATAAATTGTTCGATAATAAAAATCACATTTTTATCTATATATAAAAACCATAGAAAACATTCATGTGTTGAATTGATATTCATTCGTTGTTTAGAAATTCATGTGTTGAATGGTATTCATATTTTGAAATAAATTGTTCGATAATAAAAATCACATTTTTATATATATATAAAAACCATAGAAAACATTCATGTGTTGAATTGATATTCATTCATTGTTTAGAAATTCATGTGTTGAATGGTATTCATATTTTGAAATAAATTGTTCGATAATAAAAATCACATTTTTATCTATATATAAAAACCATAGAAAACATTCATGTGCTGAATTGATATTCATTCGTTGTTTAGAAATTCATGTGTTGAATGGTATTCATATTTTGAAATAAATTGTTCGATAATAAAAATCACATTTTTATCTATATATAGAAACCATAGAAAACATTCATGTGTTGAATTGATATTCATTCGTTGTTTAGAAATTCATGTGTTGAATGGTATTCATATTTTGAAATAAATTGTTCGATAATAAAAATCACATTTTTATCTATATATAGAAACTATAGAAAACATTCATGTGTTGAATTGATATTCATTCGTTGGTTAGAAATTCATGTGTTGAATGGTATTCATATTTTGAAATAAATTGTTTGATAATAAAAATCGCCTTTTATCGACTATATGAACTGTGTAAAATAATCTCGTTTTAAAAAGAAATTGTTTTATGATAAAAATCCTATTTTGTCACCTATATGAACTATATAGAAAAATAGTGTTTTGAAATGAATTGTTTTACAATAAAAATCACATTTTTATTGTATGCATAAATCGTTGAAATGTGAAGTGTTAAAAATAGCCACTTGTTCAAAATAAACATATATGAGTTGAAATATTCATTAATTAGCTAATGAAATGATTTGCACCTATTTATGTAACATTAGAATGGATGGAGTTTTTAAACCAAATAGAAATCAAATATGAAGTCGAATAGAAATTGATAAATGATAAGAACTGTATATATATGTACATGCAATATTCATTGAACAGGTTATAGCAAAGGGGCTAGAGAAGAGGAATAAAATTTTGTGCCCGACAAATAGGTACACATTTACTGATTTGTTTGGGTGATGATTTTGAGCCTGTTGGCTAGCCGCTTGGCTTTTTCTTTTTCTTTTTGAGATTAGAAGGACCGGGAAAGCTATTTGCGATTTCCCGATGCTCCCGGTGCATGGGAGGTTATGGCGAAATTTTCCAAAATTTTAAGGTGTTAGAAAAATATTTGAAGTGAAAACGATATTGAAATGGTTGAATGAACTATATTTATATAAATATATAAATATAAATAAAATTAAAACGAAACGAGGCCGTGCAGTTCGTATTTTGAAACCGTGATTTCAAACGACTAGTGCGGGAAATCCGACCATTGGATTTTCCCGAAACCTCAACCGTCGGGTTCGCCTTGGAAATATCTTCCCAACGGCACCAACTTTGTAGAAATCCAACGGTTGGATTGTCTGGAATGTTTAATTCAAATCTGAAGAAAAACAGCGCCAGAAACGATTATATTTATTTATATATATAAATATAATTATATTTAATCGAATAACGACGCTGCAGTTCGTATTTTGAAATCGAAACTTCAAACGATTGTACCGGGAGATCCGACCGTCGGATTTTCCCGAAACTGGAACCGTTGGATTCGTTTTGAAAAGACCTTTCTAATGATGTAAATTTTGTGAAGATCCAACGGTTAGATTTTCAGATATGTGTAAATCAAATCTGAAGAAAAACAGCGCCACGACCGCAGTATGGCCCGAAGCGTCGTTTTGAATAAAAGGGCTATTTTAAATTAAATAAAAATAGCGACAAATAGTTATAAAATATCGTAAGCGATATGGAATGGAAATAAACTGAATTTGCTTGATTTATGTGGCTTTTGATGGTTGAATGTGTTTGGTGTGAAAATTACATTAAAGAACGAAATTGGTGTTGTCGAAAAATTTAACCATTGAAATAAATTGATTTGAAATTCTAAATATACGTGAATTATTTGAAAAAGCCGAGTTAATTCTCATTTCAAATAATTGATCGACGATTGAAAGTCGAAGATGAAGACGATGGTCGAAGACCGGAGATCTTCACCTCGTTTGGATGGTAACCGAGGTCCTGATTGGGAGGCATCCCGAAATATGGATAATGAGTGGTGATCGTCCAGACGTACGTGGTGATCGAAGGGTTTGCGAGGTATTTAGTGCCTCCGGTTTCGTTCAGACCCAGAACGGACTTGTAAATGGACTGTGTGTCCGACATTGGAATTTGTTCTGTGTGATTGATAGCCATCAGTTGCACGGTGTGAATTGCCTGTGTGGCATGCTAAGATGCAGTGATCGGGGCTTCTGTTGAAAAGCAAAGTCTTGTGGTGATGATCAAAGCACCGCCTGTGTGGCGTAGCTTTGTGTATAACGTGAATTCGTGAGCCTCACACCCCGGTATGAACCTAAAACGGGAGAGGACATCAGGGAGGGCCTGCGTTTCTTTCTAGCTAGGGTGGTGTCAATGACCTACCAGCCCTGACATTTATATACTTTTCACCTATGTGGTTGTTGCTGTTGCGAGGTGCCTCGGTTTGATCGGACGATCCGGGTCCGATGAAGTCATTCGTTGGCTCGTTTACGCCCCAAAGGGCGGAGAAACGTAGTGTTCAGGCATAATAATCCACATCGGTGGACCGGCCCTGACGATCCAAGGGCTCACCTGAGTCTGGGCGTGAGACATGGGCTAGATTGTCTCGAATTCGGTAAGGACTATCTTTTGCCTTGGTTCATGACGGAAATCCAATTTCCAAATACGTGATCGTGCGGTTTTGATTGTATATATATATGGCGACATGATATATGGTACCCATGCCGTCTATGATTGATAGTTATGATTTGAAATTGTTTTCAAAACATATAAACACTAGCAATAATATCAAATGCCTTTGTTTTATTCGTATCAATCATATTTTGGCCATTATAAGGTAAAACTCTATCCTCCGGTTTGCGTTGCATTGTGTGATGGGAACTGAGTCTTATAATGGCTTCATTTTTATAAAAAGCATAGCGATGTTTAAAAGAAAGATTTGTTTTAAAGCACTGGCGATCCAATGGAGTAAACCCGTTCCACGAAAGTGGCGTGGTCCTGTGATTGGCCAATTATATATGTGTTGAGTGGATTTCTCATACCAGTCCCATGACTGACTCGTAGTTTGTTTCACTCTCAAACTCGGGTGCCCCTTTTTCTACACGGGCAGCCTTGTATTCAGGTTTAGCTGGTTCTTTTTTTCTGGATAGCTGGAGCTGAAGATGGATTCTATCATTTATTCTTTTTATGCTGTTCAGCCCCTATTGTACATATTTTGTTTATTTCCGCTGTAGACATTTATGTATAGCTGAACTGTATTTGTACTAAGTAAGATCCTGTATACTGTGTAACTCTGATGATTACTTTTATCCAGTATATTTTGTTGTTCATATCTGGTGTATTTATTTAATTCTGTTCTGCTATTATCTGTTTCTGTGTTATATTCCAAAGATAGCCCTGTTTCCGTGAGAACGGGAAATCGGGTCGTCTCAGAAATGGTGGATGTTTCTAAATTAATTATAGCCTTATGTAACTTTAACCAATCCATACATAATATAATACCTATATCTGGGTAATTCAAAACATATAAATTTGAAATGAAAACATTTCTTCCTATAATTAACTCTGCATCCACACACATCATATCAAAGACACAAGAACTTCCTAGAGGGCTTTTAATAAGTAAAGGTCTCTCTATGAACACTACACCAAATCATTGATTTCCCAATATTACGTATCTATCAACTGCTAACACTTACAAATGTTATAAACTACTAACATTAAAAAAGTGTTATCCTATTAAAAAGGTGTTGGTATAAATTTCATAAATTATTTATTATTATTTACAACAAAGTGTTATAAAACTTGTAAAATGGGTAAATAATTTATTATTAGAGTGGCATATTATCTGTTACACTTAATATTTTCTAGGCCGCACAAAATTAAAATGGCTAATTCTATTTCAACCCAAAGAAATGCTGAGTAGCCCCCCATTTTATCCAAAAAATACGAGGACGAAAATACCCTTTCTCTATTATATTTTTTTTTCAGTTTTTTGCACACCTCGTAGCAGCTCTACGTGGTTTCTTTGTGGACCTCGTAGTAATCCTACGTGGTTTCTTAGTGTACCCCGTAGAGCAACTACGAGGTACACAAAGAAACCACGTAGGACGGCTACGAGGTACATAGTAAAACCACACAGTCACCTTACGTGAAAGGGTACTTTTGGCTTTTTTTTAAATTAGCGGGGGGCTACTCAGCAAAATTAAGGGTATATCGGTTTTTTCAACTTTTTGGGGGGCTACTCAGCACATTGTTGGGTTGAAATAGAATTTGCCAATTAAAATTTGCAATAGGGTTTCAGGCTTTCTTCAGCTTCTTCTTCGATGTGAAATTTCTGCCGTCGTCCATGCCAACCGTTCCTTGAGTGCCCGCAATCTCAGTAGCAGCTTTCCCTACCTTCGTCGTTCGCATCTACTGCCTTGTAAACCCTAAGTATCCTCACTTTCTCCTTTTTTTCCCTTTCCATTAGTTTTCCATCCGCCGCCTAAACCCTTTGTAAACCCCAATCATCTACTCCATCTATAGGCCATACACCGCCGCCTTGCAGTTTCCTTCCCCAAGAAGCTTCTGTATAATTTGGACTGTTGGTTTTTTTGATTGCCTTTTCGAAATAATTTATCTAAGATATGCTATTTAGTTTAAATCATGTTAGTCCCGTTGAATCTAATAGTTCAGTGAATTAATGTTCTTAGATTTGAAAAAGGTGCACTATTTTTGTATCTAATAGTTCAATCAATTTATTTTTGACATTTTTCCAATGTATTTTCACTTAAACGCAGTCATATTTGTTTGCAAAACATATACAGTATAACGAACTGAAGTATGCCAATACTGGACAAATAGTCATGTTAAAATTGAACTGTTTGGTAATGTTTGTGCGCCAGGGGTTTGCTTGCAATTCAAGTTGAGGACTTGCTGATGTTGTAATGTTCTATGCCACCTTTAGATCCCTTATAACTATTTGTTGTCTACTGAATTGATTTGCAACTATTCAGCAAATTCTGGATTGCCTAAAGTAAGCAGGTGAGTTTATTTGCATAATGTTTCAGTAAAACGTGATTCTAACTTTACATTCATTTATATTTCATTCAAGAAAATATCTCAATTCTTCAGTTTTTAGATGAACTCATTTAATTTACTATCTAACTTCCTCCTTTTTTTCTTCTTTAACTGTAGGTTGTCTCCATAATTTAAGAGTGCTCCCCACTTTCTCAGTTTTAGAACTTCTTTATTTAAATGATGCACTCTATTTATTTGTGTACATGTTTGTGAATGTTTCAGACTATTATCCTTGCATTTATAATGTTAATGCCTTTTTTAAACATTTAAATTATCAAGGATTGGGTAGTAAATTTAAAATATTGGTCTTGCAGTGGTGATAATCTTTTAAAACCTGCAGGTTCTTCTGCTTTTTAAATAAATGCGAGCTATCTTGTATTTTTGGTCGTTTTGGAAACAGAGATATAATTTATAAAATTATTTTTGTATGAACTTTTCTTTCATCAACATAAAAAATAAGCATCTATAGCTTTTTTTGTCTGCATTTTGCTCCTATGAAGATGCCTCGCTTACATCAGTTGACACCACATAAAAACTGGGTTTGCAACTCAGTTTTGCGTAAAAATGAGTTGCAAACTCAGTTTGCACAAAACTGAGTTGCTTACTCAGTTGTGCGCAAACTGAGTTGCAAACCACTTCAGATTAGTTTGCATATTATATTTGTAAAGCATGTGCAAAATTTAACTTGGAACGTTTGTTTATTGAATGTTAATTTCTTGATTCTTTTGAAATTCCCTCTGTAGCAAACTAATCGAAGAACCTTCGATAAAATGGATTTGTCTTCTATATATATGCTTCACCTCTCTATATATATGCACACATATCTCTATACTATTCGCATCAACAAAACAGTTCAGTCTCAACTGAACTAAATAGATATGAAGCTAGAAGAAGAGAAAAGATTTGCACTTTTACTAGCAGCGGACGACTCCGGATGTGTCAAGAAAATATATAGTGCCTCCTTCGGCGTGTTTTTGCAAGAATCTGGGGACGAAGGAGAGACTTGCTAATAAGAATATATTATCTTAGATTATCGATCGACTTGCTAATAAGAATGTATTTGATGCAAGCCAGTGTGTGTGTGTGTGTATACACTCATTTTGCAGCAAACTTATTTTGTAGTGTTAAGTTTTTCTGATGACCTTATATTTTAAGAAAAGGAATTTTGTTAAGGAATGAAGGATAAAGCAGAGGGACCTGAGCCTAATAGGAGGTTTTGGCAAAAGTTTTGCAAATGATTCTTGAAGGAGCAGCAAACTACAATTGCTTCACATGGGTAAGGAAAAAAAATTCAAATGTTTTCTTCATTCAATATTTTTAGTAAAAGTACATGAAATGTTTACTTCATTCAGATAATTAACTTCCTTATTCACAACAGAGTTAAGCAGCCATAGCTGGAGGAATCGGTAAAATTATATGAATAATAAAATCAAATGAATTACCCTGATGGATTTTATTATATTTGACTGTAGCCTTAAACTTAAACCGGAACGCTAAGATAAATACTAAGATCGGTATTTCTTGGATTATGCATGTTTATTATAGCCCATGTCACCGTTTTTTCTTAAAATCGAAATATTTTAACGCATGTTGTGTACTTGATTGCACGATTCTAACCTTTTTTCATCTTATAAAATGCAGTCTGATTTGGTACTATTTACAGGCTAGTCATTTCCTTTATTTGCTCAGTTTTACTTGACTATAAGATAAGAAAGTTAGTACAATTAGTGAAAGTTCAAACAATATAGTCATCATGGTATACCTTTTTTCAGGCGACTATGGAGATGAGAATGTTGAAATTGTCAGAAGTATTGCAAAAGTGGATATTCGCAAGTCAATTATATTGGGTAACCATGATTGTTGGCGTACTCATCAGTTTTCAGAGAAGTAGGTTTCATGAACATAACATTCAATGCTTTATATTTACTCATACTAAATAATTTACTAAACTCATCATTAAAAAACTCAATCTTTTGTTTTGTTATATGATTCGTAGCAATGTGGACTGTGTGCAACTTCAGTTATACTTCTCAATTTGAATTTTTTTGTACGTCGATTTTAATGATAGGACTATTATTTCCATAACTTACATGAACTTTTATTTTTTTCAATTCTTTATCTGATGCAAGATGGTTTGTTCTACTCCTTTTGTTTTCTAAGGTTTATATAACTATGTATTAAATACACTTTCAAAACAATGGGAAACCTTGGCAAGGAGCATGTCGGATACAGTCCAATGGATTTTTCAGATTTGAAAATCAGCATTGTTGGTGGCCATCCTTTTTCTTGTGGAGGGCCTGGTTTATACCGTCCAAAACTACTGTTTGCAAGGTTAGTATACATGTGTAGAACTCCAGAAAAAAGAAGGTGAAGGAGTATAGAAAAAACGGCATATAATATTTTCAGAGTTAATCATGAATTGTGCAATACATATACTAATAATATAACCATATTTTAACGCCCATATTTGTGTAGGTGATCATCTGTGTGAATTTGAGGGAACCGTCAAACTTTTGATTGTATGCACAAATACAACCAGTGTTTTTGTGACTTTTGTTTCATATATCTTCCTAATTATCAAATGATACCCCAGTATTTTTAGGAACCCAAAATGACAAGCATCTGCAAAACTGTTAACATCAGATACCCTCTTTTCTGTATTTACAAAGTTAGGGATGGAACAAATATTATAATAAAACTTTATGGGGAAGTTACATGAATTCAGATATCATAGATCATCGTTATAGGTTGTGAAATTAGCAAACAAAGAGGAAGAAATTCCGCATGTTAACTCAAACTGTAGTCTTAATGCAAACTTTTTTTTACACCAACAAAGAAATATACATACAAACATTGAAAATATACATAACTGCAGTTGAGTAGAAAATGAAGGTGCAAACTGCAGCATTTCATTTTCGAAAAAAGCATAAGATAGAGGAGTAATGCAAATAGAGTTCTTTAGAATTATTCTTTTTGTCATCTTTTCTTCCTTATTCTCTCTTTCTATCTCGTCAGCATCATTGTGAATGAATTGAAGGTAGATTTTGACTGGCTGTGACATAGCATATTTAGGCTGGATCACCATTGAAGAACTCGGGGAGCTGGCATCTTACTATGGTGTATGTTTGCATGTTGACTTATGCCTTGGTGGCTTTGTGTTGCCATTTTCTAAAAAACTTGGGTATCCAGTTCCACCTTTTGATTTTACTGTTAAAGGTGTCACCTCAATCTCAACTGATGTTCACAAGTATGGATTAGCTCCTAAAGGCACAAGTGTAGTATTATATAGAAATCATGAACTTAGGAAGCACCAATTTGTTGCTGTTACAAAATGGTCTGGTGGCCTCTAAGTATCTCCAACCACTGTTGGAAGCAAACCTGGGGGATTGATAGCTGGAGCGTGGCCTGCTATGGTGTTGCTAGGATAGAATGGGTTTCTGGAAAACACGAAAGAGATTATGGAGGTATCTAAGAAGATAGAGAGAGGGTATAAATTTTATTCCTTTTTTGGTCTTCAATGTTCACCAGAATCGGAGAGATTCCTAAGTTGTTTGTTATTGGAAAGCCAGACATGACAATTATTGCATTTGGCTCTAACATGATCGATATATTTGAGGTTGATGATATCATGTCATCAAAAGTTTGGCACTTGAATGCATTGCACAGACCCAACAGCATACAAATTTGTGTGACGCTTCAACATGTTCCAGTATGCGAAGACTTCCTGAGAGATATGAAGATGCTGTAAAAACTGAGTGTGAACCCAGGTCCAGTTGTTGGAAGTCTCACTCCAGTGTACGGTGCAACAGGAAAGATGCCTGACAGAGATCTGGTGCAGGATTTGCTTATCGATTGAGAGTTCTTGCTAATCCACATGACTATAATCCAATATTCCTCCTTTAACGCTAGTTTGAGCTCTCCCTACAATTTGGTTGGCTACGAAATCAATTAAAGTGTACTCAAAACTGTACTTCGAATTGTATATATCAACAATACCCTCCATGTATGCAGCCAACTTATAAACATTGTCAAAGTTGCAGATCCGTTTAACTAAGGCCATAAAAGTTGTGTTGCACTATAGACATGTATAATAGTTCTGGTTGTCTTCCTCGATTAACCATTTTTTCCGGATCAGTTGTGATATGTACTTCCATCGAGCTGCCATGTTATGTTCATCTAAAGTGAATGGTGTACTTTTTGGCCTACACATAGGTATATGAAGTAGGGAACATAAATGAAAGCGCTAATAAGATATGCGAGGAAGCGTCGGGGACGCCAAAGAATCATTCTATTGTTCCCCTTGCGCATAATGACCTTACTGGTTTGTAATATGTTTACTTATTGAATAAAGACTGTGCATGTATGCGCATCACTTGGAACCGTTAAATGTTTACAAATGTATGTACTATAAATCACATGGGACTAGGATCAAACAAGGATGACATCTGTAGAAAAGATTGGGTTAGAGAAGCATGTTATCATGGTGATCCAGGTAAATAATAACTTACCTATTCTTATTTGGTTTATCTTTTTTTTCCTACAAGTATGAACTTCTTGACCAAATAAAATCAAAAAAAATTGAGAAACCTTTTTGTTCTCATTTTTTAGATCTTGCTAAGTATTAGTCAAATACAAAGCACACTATCCCTTTAGTAATCTTTGGCCATATGCACAAGACACTAACTTTTGGAGGAGAAAGGAAAATGATAGTGATAGGAGAAGACGATACAATCTATTTGAACACTGCAACTGTGTCAAGGGTTGTCAAACACAAATCAGAAAAAGAAAGTACGTTGAGGGAATTCACCTTGGTTGAGATCAGTGATAGAGCAGTAAAAAAAATAGAGCATTAAGAGATCAATCTAGGTGCATTAAAATCATGTCCCATCTCATGAGACTTCATGCTTGTGCACATAAATAAGCAGTCTACATATGGGGAAATATGATTGTCATGGCAACCGAAATAAACAAATTAGCCTTGAACAGTTTAACTTGATAACAAATACCATAATGACTAAAAAAAGTAGTGTAGAAATACTACATGATACTGGTTTGAGAAATCAGAACTGTATCTAGTAGTCAAATACAAGATGCCATCAAAAGAATGGCTGCTAAGGTAACAAATCTAGTTGCATGTAAATTTAATTTCCATGAAGTCATGAAAAAATGAGCATTCATACATACAAGATTTATACAAAAGTTTTTTTTTTTTTTTTTGAATATGTACATCTTGAAGGTTCTTCGATTAGTTTGCAAAAACTGAGCCGAGGCTAAATTGAACAAAACTGAGCCCAGCTCAGTTTTTGCAAGCTGAGCCGAGGCTCAGTTTTAAACTGGAGGCTCAGTTTTAAAATTGAGCCTAGGCTCAGTTTTTGGCGATTGAGCCTAGGCTCAGTTTGCAAAATTTTGTACATGAGAATTTTTTTTTAATAGTGGCAATTGGTTATATAGTAACTATTGGAACAATTATGGGATAAGTTATTAATTATTTATTTCTGTAAAACTGAGTGCATTTATATTTTTGTATGCACTTGTGGAGGAGGAGGAAAAAAACAGAATTTGGAATGTAATGGTGGTGTTGTGACGCCTATGACAGAAACCGCCTCTAATTTTGATACATCTACACCGAATTTTGGAATTGCTAGTTTGCTTATTCCATCACATGATGTTGGATCATCAACAAGGGAAAAACAACTTGTAATGCTATTATCACAAGATTTGAATAAGAATGTAGCAAAAGCTTATATTGGAACACAAACTATGTGTCATTTTAGAGAGTTGATGCAAGGTGTCGAGAAAGTTGTTTGGATAACAGAAGTTTTATATTGGAACACAAACCATGTGCCATTTTAGAGAGATATTGCACTATCTAAAATTCTATGTATCTTTAGTAAAACTTTGTGTTGCTTTTTATAATTTGAACATGATATTATGGTATTTTGAAATCGGAAGCATGTAACAAATATTTGAGCGTTATGTGAATGTGAGATTGTTGAATTTGAAATATGGGATTGTACCAAATGTTATATTGAATTGATATATTGAATTATATATGAGATTGGAAATCATAAGGACATGTTATACTCATTTATAAGTGTTAGCAATTTATGTATACCAACATGTATAAGTGTTAGTAGGATTATGATACTGACATTTATAAGTGTTACCATATCTTATGGTTCCAACATTTAAAAGTGTTAGCAATGAATATGTTTGTAACACTTGTAAGTGTTACCATACCTTATGGTTCCAACATTTATAAGTATTAGCAATGAATATTGTGGACACCAAAAATTGGTTCAACACTAAAAAAAAAAAAAAAAAAGAATTTTGTAGAGAAAAAAAGTGAGTATGAACAATCACAAACAATGCAAAAAAATAGGAAGAAATCACACACAAATTTATAATGGTTCGGCGTTAATGAACCTACGTCCACTTTATAATTTAGATTGAGATTGAGTAGAATGATTACAAAACTTCTTTTCTTTTTTCTTACATACCCCTTTCTGTAATGAAACATAAGTATTTATAGGTGATACAATACTTAGTCGTTATCAACACGTGTCATTGGATCCAGGAGAATAGTTGCGGCTGAATGAATCAATATCTGCTGGAGAATAGGTATTCCATTCCAAATATCTAACGCGAAATAGCATGTGATTCAGCTGCCTTGGGCAATTTGAATGAAAAGAATCTGGAATGAGCTATTCTTCAGGCTGGCATTTCGGGCTTTTAAATGAACACATCGCAATTGATTAAGTTTGGTCATCTCATGTTCCTTCTGGGCCGCGTTTGATGGACGAAATGGATTAACATGTTGAGCATCTCTTTCTTATCTGCTTCGAGGACTTCAGGTACGGGTCTATCGTGTTATCATACCTTGACGGATGGTCCGAAAGGCCCATCAACACTTTGGCCCCCAAAGTATGATCCTCTTAATAAGAAGCATGCTTTGTTGTCGTATATCTTGGATCAAATTCAACACACTTCTTGTCCCACCATTTGCTTTGACTTTCATTAAATAGGCATCACAAACCGCGTAGGGTCCCATCAATTGCTTCAAAATTATGAACGAGTTCAGATAATGATGACAGCTCCTTATCTTCCCATCTCGTCAGCTGGTCTTTAACCTTCTAACTTCTTTACACGTCCACTTGGTCGAATCACATCAGCCGAATTTGAATAGCCATTCTTCTTTTTCATTATAAAAATAGAATTCCTTTTACCCTTTTCTTTTTACTTTTTACCACTATTCCAAAAGAGAGATGATTGGCGATCATCATCTCCTCCAAAGAACGTTTTTTTTCAGGTATGTATAGTTCCCTACACTGAAGCACCATTCTTGTGCGGGGTCTTCCTTTTTCTCACCATAGTGTAGGGTTTAGCTTATCCCAATCGATGGAGGTTTTCTGCGTCAGACCGCCGGAGTCAACGGCGGTGCGGTTTCCCAAGGTGAAACTACCACCCTTTGTGTAAGACCCGTTGATACTGAATCCCTAATCCTAATGACATTACAAAAAGATCCTGCCTTCCCCAAGCATTTCATGAACTAGGGTGTCTTTGAACCCTAAGGCACGTGACGATGCTCAAAGGGGCGATGAAATGGATAACAATTTCTGTATAACTCAAATTATACTATTAGTCATCCATCTTTTATTAGGGTCATGCTTGTAAAAAGTTCCGATTCTTTATCTTCTTCTGTGCTTCTTTCCCTTTTTTCAGGGCCACAAGTCATTTGTACACCAATGGTCAGAACGCGCGACAATCATCAGCAAGAATTTGGTGGAGAGATACCTTTTTCCATTTGAGTGGACAGTTCTTCAGAGTCCTCGAGTCATTCAGAACCCACCTTCGACAACGATCCTCAAAGTCGGTCGATAGATCCGTTGCCTGTTCCTCCAATAGCAGTCGAGCTAACCGAAGCGATGCCTATTCCTCTGGCACCTGACTTGCTCCCAGGCGCAGAGATTTTAAGGAACCCTCCAGAAGCAGAAAAATCCAACATTACTCTTAAACGACAACAACATCTAATAGCAAAGCACAATATTCCCTTTGACGACATTCTTGTCCCTGAGGAAACTGCTAGACCTCATAATCTTCCAGATGGTTATATGGCAATTTCTCTTCCAATGTGCAATGTGGGGGCCATTCCCCCTTTCCCTTCTGTCATTGTCGACTTTTTACGCCAGATGAATTTGGCTCCGATGCAGTTTCATCCGATAGCTTATGGAAACTTGTTGTCGATCTGCTATCTATGCCTGAAATACCTGGGTTATCCTCCGACCTTTGATGATATAGCCTTTCTCTTCAATTTTAGACATAATGAGAAATAGTCCCCTTCGTTGCTCTACTTCGAAACTGTTCGCAGTTGGAAGATTATTGAGGAAGTTCCAAGCAAGGCAGGCGATCCTAAGTGAGACTGGTTTTGGATTAAGCAGCAGCCTGGGAGCGCCTAGTATTGGCTTAAGTGTGGTGGATTCCTCTCCTTTCTTTATATACTCTTTTTCTGTTAGAATTTCTTGCTCTGATTACCTTATTATTATTATATTTTATAGAAGGCGAGCCTGTAAGGCCTGAGGAAGAAGTTTTTAAAGAGCGTCATAAGAGATTGATCGAGTTAAAAAAGAATCGATGAGCGTTTTAGAGCTGTTTGACCGATGAAAACTTGCACCGATATGCCCTCCTCGACCGAAGTAGGACGAGGGGCTTAGTTAAAGAAGGACCTGATCCTACAGCAACGGTTCAGGATGAGGTGCCCCCGGTCATGAAGAAATCGGGAGATGAACATACGACTCACTCGATCGAAGGGTCCTCCACCCATCCCCTGCTTGGGAAGAAAGAGAAATCCGGTCTAAGGAAACCTGTTTGTAAAAGGCGGGTTCGGAAGGTCAAATTTCTGGAAGTCCCTCGTGAAGAGGTTGTACATCGACAAAGGGAGAAGGTTCCTACCAAGTGAGCTTCCAAGGTGGTGCAAGAGAAAACGGAGGAAGAAGAACCTGCTGAGGTTCACCCGAAAGGTTTGGGAGTCGAGGAAGATTCTCCTTCGACTTATGGTCAAAAGGAGAGGTATGGCACCTCCCCTCTTCCAGGATTGGAAAATCTACAAATGCCTAATATTATTCTCTCACCACAAAGCTTAAATCCAAATCGATTCTTTGCCAACCAATCTGAAGGAATGTCCTTCCTAGATAGACAGGATGGTATTGAAGGTATGATTTCATCATGATTAGGAGGCTTATTGCATGTCACAACACCAGATTTTTCGTTCATAAATTGAAGATTGCTTGTTTCATTTCACTTTCCTTGTAGGTGTTGACGAAGAGTTTTATGGAAATTTGTTCGCCTCCTTCCCAACGGACCTTGGGTCGGGAGATTCTATTTTGCCACATACTAAAAAAGAAGGCAATGGAAAAGACAATGATAATGGAGGGAAAGAAGCAGAGGATGCAAGGAAAGGCGAGGAGAAAGTGAAAGATGGAGAAATGGAGAAAGAAGGAAAAAGCTATCTGCCCGAGGATAAAAATGGGCAGTAAAAGAGATGCTTGAGAAAACATGGTCGAATGCCAGGGGATAATGAAGAATCGGGCAGCATGCCCAAGAAAATGAAGGGGGATAAATTTCCTAAGACCAAATAGGGAGAAGGAGTCGAGCTCTCCCGAACAGTAGAACATCATTCCAGTCCTGCAGTGGGAACTTCTTCTGCCGACCGATTCCAAGAATTGGAACGAGATTTCCCCGATCTCATTTTTTCAGAAATTGAATCAGCCCCCGAAATAAAACTATTAACTCATAGCTTTCGTCATCGCATGCGCAATAATCTTGAGTATGCCCTATCTCAATATGACGCCATGCGAGAATATGACGGGCAAGTGAATGGGGCGTTAAAGGGAAAGCTAGCCGAAATTGCTCGCTTAAAAAGAGATATCGATAGTGGTAAGAAAACCTTTGGGTTTCTAGAAAAGAAAATCAAAAATCAAGAGTTACAGGTGGTGGTAGATAAAGAAAAGTATGTGAGAGAGATCGAGGACTTAAACAGTCAGGTTCAACAAAAAGGCCGGGAGTGTGATTTAATGAGGGAAGAGATTGAATCTTTAAAGAGGGATAGAGCCCAATTTGATCTTGAAATTCAGAATTTAAAGGCTACACTTCATTCGTTCGAGCTAGCCAAGAATCAAGCTTAAAAGAATACCGCTGCAGCAGTCGAGTCTGCTAGTAATCTGAAGCTTCAGCATGATATTGATATTGACACCATTAATACTGAGCACGCCCGAGAGAAATATGAATTGAAAAAAGGACACGCTCGTCAGGTTCTTTTGTTTTGCGCGAATTTCCTTCATCACAGGGATCAATCTTGGATGCCTGGATATCCCAAGTCGCTAGCTGACGTATGGAAGTTAATTTTATGGGAGGAGAAGAAAATAGCACAGTGTCATCCCTTGGATGAGGCATCGTTGATGTCCCACATCTTGAATGATAAAGAATGAGCCATCGTGGTAGAAGCACAGAACCAGAAGAAGAAAATAGCAGAGGAAGAATGTCACAGGGCGAAGGGAAAATCGGTTCCCCAAACCGAAGTAGGTGACAGTTGGCCTTACGTTCCTGTATCTTCTGCACACATGGTTATGGAAAGGGGCTCGTCTTCTACCCTTCCATCTGATTCAATTAGGGCCGCGGAAGGGCAGGTGATCGGTCCCAATGTTGAAGGTAAGCTTTTTTGTTAGGTCCGAGTCCCTTATCCTCTCCTAATTTGCATGCATTTCTTTTCTTTCGTAGGGATCTCTTTTGTTGCTGAGAGGGTGGATGAAAGACCTGCTGTCGAGGAGAAGGGTGCCACCGAAGAAGCAAACAAGGCTGCAAGAGTAGAGAGGATCGACTTGATATCTCCTGAAGGTAGGGACGTTGAGGTTGTTAAGGAGTCCAAGAGAGAGGATCACCCTTCCATGGCCGAGATCAAAGATCAGAAGGACAAAGAAATTTCTGCCATGAAGCCCGAGCCTGCCGAAGATCCTTTGAACATCGAATCTCTCCAGTTCCATCCTCCGACCATTCTTTCTTTAGCCTCAGGTCCTGCTGCCCCCACTATTCCACAGGCTTCTGCCTCAGCTCCTCGTCTTTTTGGCAGCACGTTAGGAGGATCGAGACGCAGAATGACCACTGAAGAGATGCAGGAGATGATCAAGCAAAAAGAGATGGCCGAAATGGCAGAATAAGGGTTGATGCCGCCTCCTTTTTAGGACCTTTCCTTTCTTTGTAATTTTATGATGATGTATCCCCTATGACGTTTCTGAATGGTACCTGTCATGCAGCAATATTTTGTAATGATGTCAGGATATTTTAAATGCAAATCTACTTGTAATGATAACGCGTGTAACAAAGATGTCATGTGAGTCTTATGTTTTGTTTTCAATGTCAATAGTGAATCTCACTTCACCCTTGTCGGGGGTGCTAACTATTTCTTTTGCCCCCGGTGTCGGGGTGAATGTTTGAGTGGCGATCTCCTCTCTCGAGCTCGAGCAGACCCATCCTTATTCAAGGGTTGGATGCAGTCACGGGAGTGCCTATAGGCTTTTATACTTATCCTTTAGTCAGTAAAGTGAAAAGTTTTATTGTTTGAGCGGTCTTTTGTCAAGGTGCACCATTCACGCTCTATTGTCATTTATACTCGTCCTCAAGTCAATAAGGTTGGGAGTTGAATCCTGATAGTCGACCAGCATACCTTGATAGGCGTCAACTTTACTCTTGAATCAATCAAGGAAGAAATCAAAAAATTAGTCAATCGATTTCAATCGTTAGCTCTTTACAATCACAACATGACAGAGCAGGAACAAAGATTCTTATTAGTACGTTATCGCGACCAACGAGGGTTGCTTATTACAATGCTAGAACAACTTAACAAATTCTCGCATGGCGTCATATTGAGAGGTCATCCTGCATCTCTTTTTGGTTGATCATCTCCTGCATCTCTTCAGTGGTCATCTTGCTTCTAGACCCTCCTAATATGCTGCCAAAAGGACGTGGAGCTGAGGCTGAAGCCTGTGGAATAGTGGGGGCAGCGGGACCTGAGGCTAAAGAAAGAATGGTCGGAGGAAGGAACTGGAGAGGTTCGATGTTCAGAGGATCTTCGACAGGCTCGAGCTTCATGGTAGAAATTTCTTTGTCCTTCTAATCTTAGATCTCGGCCATGGAAGGCTGATCCTCTCTCTTAGACTCCTTAACAACCTCAACGTCCCTATCTTCAGGAGATACCAAGTCGATCCTCTCTACTCTTGCAGCCTTGCTTGCTTCTTCGGTGGTACCCTTCTCCTCGACAGTAGGTCCTTCATCCACCCTCTCATCAACAAAAGAGATCCCTAGAAAAGAAAAGAAATGCATGCAAATTAGGAGAGGATAAGGGACTCGGACCTAACAAAAAAGCTTACCTTCAACATTGGGACTGATCACCTGCTCTTCCGCGGCCCTGATTGAATCGGATGGAAGGGTAGAAGACGAGCCCCTTTCCATAACCATGTGCGCAGAAGATACAGGAACATAAGGCCGACTGTTACCTACTTCGGTTTGGGGAACCAATTTTCCCTTCACTCTGCGACATTCTGCCTCTGCTATTTTCTTCTCCTGGTTCTGCGCTCCTACCACGATGGCTCGTTCTTTATCATTCAAGATGTGGGACATCAACGACGCCTCATCCAAGGGATGACCCTGTGCTTTTTTCTTCTCCTCCTATAAAACTACCTTCCATACGTCAGCTAGCGACTTGGGATATCAAGGCATCCAAGATAGATCCCTGTGACGAAGGAAATTCGCGCAAAACAAAAGAACCTGACGATCGTGTCCTTTTTTCAGTTCAGATTTCCCTCGGGCATGCTCAGCATTAATGGTCTCAATCTCAATATCGTGCTGAAGCTTCAGATTACTAGCAGACTCGACTACTGCAGCGGTATTCTTTTCAGCTTGATTCTTGGCTAGCTCGGACGAATGAAGTGTAGCCTTTAAATTCTGAATTTCAAGATCGAATTGGGCTCCATCCCTCTTCAAAGATTCTGTCTCTTCCCTCATTAAATCACACTCCCGGCCTTTCTATTGAATCTGATTGTTCAAGTCCTCGATCTCTCTCACATACTTTTCTTTATCTACCACCACCTGTAACTCTTGATTTTTGATTTTCTTTTCTAGAAACCCAAAGATTTTCTTACCACTATCGATGTCTCTTTTTGAGCCAGCAATTTCGGCTAGCTTTTCCTTTAACGCCCCACTCACTTGCCCGGAATATTCTCGCATGGCGTCATATTGAGATAGGGCATACTCAAGATTATTGTGCATGCGGCGACGAAAGCTATGAGTTAATAGTTGTATTTCGGGGGCTGGTTCAATTTCTGAAAAAATAAGATCGGGGAAATCTCGTTCCAATTCTTGGAATCGGACGGCAGAAGAAGTTCCCACTTCAGGACTGGAACAATGTACTACTGTTCGAGAGAGCTCGACTCCTTCTCCCTGTTTGGTCTTGGGAAATTTATCCCCCTTCCTTTTCTTGGACATGCTACCCGATTCTTCAGTATCCCCTGGAATTCGACCATGTTTTCTCAAGCGTCTCTTTTCCTGCCCATTTTTATCCTCGGGCAGATAGCTTTTTCCTTCTTTCTCCATTTCTCCATCTTTCTCCTCGCCTTTCCTCACATCCTCTGCTTCTTTCCCTCCGTTATCATTGTCTTTGCTATTGCCTTCTTTTTCAGTATGTGGCAAGATAGAATCTCCCGACCCAAGGTTCATTGGGAAGGAGGCGAACAAATTTCCGTAAAACTCTTCGTCAGCACCTACAAGGAAAGTGAAATGAAACAAGCAATCTTCAATTTATGAACGGAAAACCTGGTGTTGTGACATGCAATAAGCCTTGTAATCATGATGAAATCATACCTTCAATACCATCATGTCTATCTGGGAAGGACATTCCTTCAGTTTGGTTGGCAAAGAATCGATTTGGATCTAAGCTTTGCAGTGAGAGAATAATATTAGGCATTTGTAGAATTTTCAATCCTGGAAGAGGGGAGGTGCCACACCTCTCCTTTTGACCATGAGTTGAAGGAGAATCTTCCTCGACTCCCGAAACTTTCAGGTGAACCTCGGTAGGTTCTTCTTCATCCGTTTTCTCTTGCACCACCTTGGAAGCTCTCTTGGCAGAAACCTTCTCCCTTTATCGATGTACAACATCTTCACGAGGGACTTGCGGAAATTTTACCTTCCGAACCCGCCTTTTACAAAAAGGTTTCCTTGGACCGGATTTCTCTTTCTTCCCAAGCAGGGGATGGGTAGAGGACCCAACGATCAAGTGAGTCATCTGTTCATCTCCCGATTTCTTCATGACCAAGGGCACCTCATCCTGAATCGTTGCTGCGAGTTCAGGTCCTTCTTTAACTAAGCCCGTTGTCCTACTTTGTTCTAGGAGGGCATATTGGTGCAAGTTTTCATCGGTCAAACAACTCCAAAATGCTCGTCGCTTCTTTTCTAACTCGATCAATCGCTTATGACGCTCTTTAAAAACTTCTTCCTCGGGCCTTACAGGATCGCCTTCTATAAAATATAATAATAATAAGGTAATCAGGGCAAGTGATTCTAACGGAAAAAGAGTATATAAAGAAAGGAGAGGAACCAACCACACTTAAGCCAATATTGGGCGCACCCAGGCTGCTGCTTAATCCAAAACCAGTCTCGCTTGGGATCACCTGCCTTGCTTGGAACTTCCTCAATAATCTTCCAGCCCCGAACAGCTTCGAAGTAGAGCAAGGAAGGGGACTATTTCTCATTATGTCTAAAATTGAAGAGAAAGGCTGTATCATCAAAGGTCGGAGGATAACCCAGGTATTTCAGGTATAGATAGCAGATCGACAGCAAGTTCTGTAAGCTATCGGATGAAACTGCATCGGAGCCAAATTCATCCGGCGTAAAAAGTCGACAATGACAGAAAGGAAAGGGGGAATGGCCTCAATATTTCACATTGGAAGAGAAATTGCCATGTAACCATCTGGAGGATTATGTGGTCTATCAGTTTCCTCAGGGATAAGAATGTCGTCAAAGGGAATATTGTGCTTTGTTGTTAGATGTTGTAGTCGTTTAAGAGTAATGTTGAATTTTTCTGCTTCTGGAGGGTTCCTTAAAATCTTTGCGCCTGGGAGCAAGTCAGGTGCCAGAGGAATAGGCATTGCTTCGGTTAGCTCGACTGCTATTGGAAGAATAGGCAAAGGATCTGTCGACCGACTTTGAGGAACATTGTCGAAGGTGGGTTCTGAATGACTTGAGGACTCTGAAGAATTGTCCACTCTAATGGAAAAAGTTATCTCTCCACCAAACTCTTACTGACGATTGTTGTGCGTTCTGACCATTGGTGTACAAATGACTTGTGGCACTAAAAAAAGGGGGAAAGAAGCGCAGAAGAAGATAAAGAATCAGAACTTTTTACAAGCATGACCCCAATAAAAGATGGATGACTAATAGTATAATTTGAGTTATAAACAAATTGTTATCCATTTCATCGCCCCTTTGAGCGTTGTCACGTGCCTTAGGGTTCTAAGACACCCTTATTCACAAAATGCTTGGGGAAGGCGGGATCTTTTTATAATGTCATCAGGATTAAGGATTCGGTACCAACGAGTCTTACCCAAGAGTGGTAGTTTCACCTTGGGAAACCGCACCGCCGCTGACTCCGGCGGTCTGACGCGGAAGACCTCCATCGATTGGGACAAACCAAACCCTAGACTATGGTGAGAAAAAGGAAGACCTCGTACAAGAATGGTGCTTCAATGTAGGGAACGATACGTTTCTGAAAAAAGACGATCTTAGGAGGAGATGATGATCGCCAATCGTCTCTCTTTTGGAATAGTGGTAAAAAGAGAAGGGTAAAAGGAATTCTATTTTTATAATGAAAAAGAAGAGTGGCTATTCAAATTCGGATGATGTGATTGGACCAAGCGGACGTGTAAAGAAGTTGAAAGGTTAAGGACCAGCTGACGAGATGGGAAGATAGGGAGCCGTCATCATTATCTGAACTCGTTCATAATTTTGAAGCAATTGATGGGACCCTATGCCGTTTGTGATGCCTATTGTATAAAAGTCAAAGCAACTGGTGGGACAAGCAATGTCTTGAATTTGATCCACGATATATGACAACAAAGCATACTTCTTATTGAGCGAATCATACTTTGGGGGGCAAAGTGTTGATGGGCCTTTCGGACCACCCATCAAGGTAGGATAACACGATAGACCCGTAACTGAAGTCCTCGAAGTAGATAAGAAAGAGACGCTCAACATGTTAGTCCATTCTGTCCATCAAACGCGGCCCAGAAGGAACATGAGATGACCAAACTTAATCAATTGCGATGTGTTCATATCAAAGCCCGAAATGCTAGCCTGAAGAATAGCTCATTCCAGATTCTTTTCATTCAAATTGTCCAAGGCAGTTGAATCACAGGCTATTTCACGTTAGATATTTGGGATGGAATACCTATTCTCCAGCAGATATTGATTCATTCAGCCGCAACTATTCTCCTGGATCCAATGACACGTGTTGATAACGGCTAAAGTATTGTATCACCTATAAATACTTATGTTTCAGTACAGAAAGGGGTATGTAAGAAAAAAGTAAAGAAGTTTTGTAATCGTTCTACTCAATCTCAATCTAAATTATAAAGTGGACGTAGGTTCATTAACGCTAAACCATTATAAATTTGTATGTGATTCCATCTTAATTTTTTGCATTGTTTGTGATTGTTCATAGTCACTTTTTTTTCTCTACAAAATTATTCTTTTTTTTTGTGGCGGAGAATTTATTCTCTTGCTTTACACCAGCAGATATATATATTTAGCAAAGATCAACGAATACCGCATAAAGGAATACAACGTCAGGCATACCATCCATTTACAAGTCCGTTCTGGGTCTGAACGAAACTGGAGGCATCTTATTCCTCTACCGTATGTCCAATAAGGAAGAGAGGCCCTCATATATCTGAATAATCAACAAGTACTTCTGGATGGCTACCACTGTAGCCCCTTCAAGGTAGCTACTCCAATCATGGGCATCGGTAGCAACTCATCTATTCGATGTGAAGATCGTCGGTCTTGCGCCGTCTTCAATCTCTTCGACTGTTAGTCGTCGTATCAATTTTTCAGAATGGGTTAAACCTGGTCTTTCCGAATAGCTGGCATACTTTATAAACAAGTGATTTAAAAACACATGCTATGCCTCATTCCAATTCAGAATATTCTTTTAATAAAATATTCACATTTATAGGGAAAAGTTCCCATTAATTTTATCAAAGAAAAATTCTTTTAAACTTATCTTTTTAATCTCAAAAATCATTACTTAATGATTATTCGAATTTAAGAAATAAATCTTATCTTTAACAGGGTTAAATAACTAATGTCTTTTAAAAAACATTGTTCACGATAAACCCAAATCTTCTTCCATTAACTATGGAATCTTCACGGAAATCATAACGGTGTATAATTATATAAATTCCCATATTAAACTAATAATATAAATGGAATAGCGGCAATGCCTTTTAGATTCCATATATAATATCGGTCTTCATTCACAGAAGCTCATCTCGATTATTATCAAATCAAATTCCATTCAATTCCAATTTAATATATTAAATTGGAAAACTTTATTTTGGAAATTTCCCATAAAATCTTAATAAAAGATTTATAAATTCCAAATTATTTCTTCACTGTTAATTGGGTTAAAGAACAAGTTTTATTTAAAACACCGTTCACGACAAACCCAAAATTCCATTTGATATTAAATACAAGGTTCTGAATAGAAATTATATCGGCTTATATTCAGTATCAAATTCTGAAACCAACAGATATTATATTGGGAATAACGATATGTATATATCTTCCAAATTCCCATAATACTATCCGTATAATTACGGAATCCAATATCGGAATATTCCAAAGATTATTTCAATTCAAATCCATTCTAACATATATATATATATTAGAAAGTTTGGTATATATACACATATATATATATATTAGAAAGTTTGGTTTATATTAAAACCATTTAAATTCCTTTTACTTATTTATTAAAAATAGATAAATCAACCAATCTGATAAAAATATCTTTTATCTTCATAACTTGAAATATTTCATCCAAAAATCATTTCAAATCATTTATAATAATATTACATAATTTTTCCCTATTTTTATTTATTTAAAAATAGGCCTATTCAAAACAATGCTAATCGGTCCATACCTGATTTCGAATCCTGGCACGTTCATTTCTTCAGCATCGAGGTATTTTGCGGCGTTAACACATCGTTCCATGGCCCTGATGTTGTGTCCTGTCGGATGCGGTCCTCTCACAATGGCGTTGATAACAATCCCTTTCTCCTTTTCTTGAGGGGTGGCACGAGGTGCAGGTTGGTTTGGTTTGGGCATCGAAGTTCCTTGCTCCCTGTCCCTTGGAGTTGTTTTATATTCGTCAAGTTTACCTTCTCGAATTAGTTTTTCAACGATGTTCCTAAGATGTCGGAACTCGTTGGTCATATGCCCGTAAATGTCGTGGAATAGGCAATACTTCCCAGTCGTTCGTTCCTTCTCCGTAGGCTCTCGTAGGGGCGGTTTCTTATATTGCATTGTGTTGCAGGTATCGAGATATATATTCTCTAATGTGTCATTTAAGGTAGTATATGTGTCAAACACCTGGAAACGGGGGCGCTTCCGGGAGCTTCCTCTTTGCTTCGAACCCCCACTGTTCTCTCTTGACCCCTCGCCACTTCGTTTTCCATGGTTTTCAACATTTACTTTGACTTTCCCCGAGTTATCCCCAGATTGTTTAACCGCGATATTATTTCGAGTTGACGGATTGAAGGTGTCTTTCGGGCCATCTTCCTCTTCTAGTTGTGCATCTTCTTGTCTCAATCGTATGTGGGCATTTTCATAGAAAGCCTCAATCGTGGTTGGTGGTTTTCCAATCAAGTATTTTCCGAACTCTGTTCGTTTGTCAATTCCATCGACCGTGGCCATCAAGACGGTTTCGTGGTTGGGGTTGCTAACTTCAGTTGCTGCTCGATTGAATCGATTGAGATAGTTCCTCAGGGACTCGCCTCTTCCCTGCTTAACTGCTGGCAAAGCCATTACATGTTTTGATTTGCTAGCGTGAAGACGAAATTGAGTTAGGAATTTTTCGCTCAAGTCTTTAAAGCTGGGAACTGATTTTGCGGGCAAACCACATGAGGGCTATCCCACTTAAAAAAATTGGAAAAGCTTTGCATTTGATTGTGTCAGGGGCAACTGCTACTTCCATGTGCCAAGAATATCTCATTAGTTGTGGGTCTGAAGTTCCATTACACCGATTCATTTGGGGCATATTAAATCTCCTGGGAAACTAAGCTTGCAAAATGTCATTAATGAATGGTGTATGGCTTCGGTCGACTCCCCAATCTTCATTCCTATGCCCACGTCTATCGTTCATAATTTGTCGTACCATAGCGGCTAAATTTGGTGGAACGACCATGTCCAAGTCGACCTCATCAATCGATGGACTTCTTCTAGCCCCTTCCTTCAGGAAATGCCGTCCGGGCATTTCTTCTCCTCCGGTTTTCTTGGTCAATCACAAGATTCCGGGGAGGATGTACAGGGGCCCGATTTCGTCGATCAGCATTTTGATTTGCAAGAGGGGATGCCTCCCCATGGTGCGGGGCTATGGGATCGACGATTTCTATCTCGACCTGATCAGCACGCCCTTGGTCGCGTTCACCTAGTGGATTCTGATGTTCCTTTATGTGTAGTTGCCGTACATTTTCATCTCTCTCTCTCTCTCATGGACGTCGAGGTTAGCGTGGATCTCTACCTTCCTCCGATGAAGATAAGCTTTCTGACGCTCGGTCCAGTTGAGGAGAAGGAAGTCGACGGCCCCGGGCCTCCTGAGCTTGATTCCTGAATTCCTCACGTTTCCTCGCTATGCGAGTCATGTCTTCACGCATAGCGGCGTTCTCTTGAGAATGGACCCTTCGGGCATCAGTGGTTTTCTTAAGCCGATCTACCACAGCCAACTCGTCTCGAGTGGCAAAGGCAGAATATGAAGCTAAATCCCCTCCGGGGGTAGTGTAGGCTGATCTGATGCAGCTTCAGGGTCAATCGTCCTGCCAGCTACTTCTGTGGATGTTCCAACTCGTGGATTTTTTCCGGTATTGCAAGCTGTTTTTCCAGCCATTGCTAAATCAACGTAGTGATAAAAACGAGATTTCCGTCTTGGACTTGATGATCCAGAAGTAGAGCGAAATCCTAAATTGATCTGAGAAAGTCAGCTTCCAATGAAAACACCAAAATGTTGACACCAAAAATTGGTTCAACACCAAAAAAAAAAAGAATTTTGTAGAGAAAAAAAGTGAGTATGAACAATCACAAACAATGCAAAAAATTAAGACGGAATCACACACAAATTTATAGTGGTTCAACGTTAATGAGCCTACGTCCACTTTATAATTTAGATTGAGATTGAGTAGAATGATTACAAAACTTCTTTTCTTTTTTCTTACATACCCCTTTCTGTACTGAAACATAAGTATTTATAGGTGATACAATATTTAGCCGTTATCAACACGTGTCATTGGATCCAGGAGAATAGTTGCGGCTGAATGAATCAATATCTGCTGGAGAATAGGTATTCCATCCCAAATATCTAACGTGAAATAGCCTGTGATTCAGCTGCCTTAGACAATTTGAACGAAAAAAATCTGGAATGAACTATTCTTCAGGCTGGCATTTCGGGCTTTTAAATGAACACATCGCAATTGATTAAGTTTGGTCATCTCATGTTCCTTCTAGGCCGCGTTTGATGGATGGAATGGACTAACATATTGAGCGTCTCTTTTTTATCTGCTTCAAGGACTTCAGGTATGGGTCTATCGTGTTATCCTACCTTGATGGGTGGTCCGAAAGGCCCATCAACAAATATCTTTGTAACTCTTATAAGTGTTACCGTATCTTATGGTTCCAACATTTATAAGTGTTGGCCATGAATATGTTTGTAACACTTATTAATGTCACTATATCTTATGGTTCCAACAGTTATAAGTGTTAGCAATTATTTTGTTTGTAACACTTATAAGTGTTATATCTTATGGTTCCAACAATTATAAGTGTTAGCAATTATTCTGTTTGTAACACTTATAAGTGTTACAAATATGGTTGGCCAATTCCTCACAGACCATTGGTAACACTTAAAAGTGTTACAGAAATTATTTGTAACACTTATACTTGCTGGGAATCCCCTGTTTTGGTGTAGTGAAAAATGCAATTCAGTTTCAATGTTTTAACTATATCATGGGAGATCAAAGAGTGTGTTGCTCCTGTATCAAATACTACTGATATAGGCACTTGGAAAATAAATAATATACCTTCCATTTGTCCAAGGTTTTTTGGATTAGATTCCACTATGGATTTGCCTTTTGTATCTAGAGTTGCCACTTTGCCTTGCTGCTTATTCTCAGGGAAATTCCTCTTCAAATGGCCTTCCTTCCCACAAGTGTAACACTTGAATGCTCCACCTTTCAACTCTGGACACTTTGATTTAATATGTCCCTCTTTGCTATGGTGATGACACACCACTTTCTGCTTGTTTTCACCAGTTTTGATATCACTGGTTTTCTTACTTCCAGCATCTTCCTGTTTCTTATCATATGGGTGATACTTTCCCTTTCCCTTTTTATTATTATTGTTCTTAAAATTTTTGAATTTCCCCCTTACTTTATCATATTGCTCAAAGTTTAAAGCCAAATCTATGATTTGATCAAAAGTTTTGTCTATACAGAGTATCATAGCTCTACTTAAGCTTGGACTTAACCCTTTAATATACCTGTTATTTTTAGAAGTTTCATCAGCAACTAACATGGCTCCATACTATGATAATCCTTCAAATTTCTGAGTGTTCTCAGTGACACTTGAATTCCCTTGTCTAAGTCTTATAAACTCTTCAAGCAAAGCTGCCTTAGCAGACGCTGGCATAAATCTAGCTTCAATTAACTCCTTAAACTAGTTCCAAGTAATGTCATTCTCAACTCTTCCAGCTATGACTACCTCCCACCAACTCAAATCGGATCCCTTCAATTGTTTAGAAGCTACTTGTCTTTTCCTTTGATCATCTAATTGCATGTCTCCGAAAATCCTTTCCAAGGTTCTAAGCCAAACCTGGATTTCCATTACACTTTCAGTCCCTTCAAAGATTTTGCCTCCTAAATGAGTATAGGTCTTTAATAATTTAGAGCTCTTCATGTGGATTCTCAGGTCTAGGCCCTATTCCTTCTCTTAAAGCATTCACTAGTTCTTGCATATTCACCATAGGTGTTCCTCTTCCCCTTCCTGTCATGTATCTTAAGTGAAAGGGATTTTGGGTTAGCTAAATTTCCTACTCATACATGGTATTATTCCCCATGTATGTATATAATAATCAGGCATACACAGGCAACCAATCATACAAATCTAGTTAAATTATTATATCACCTAGTAATAAATATTATCTGTGTTCTCAATTAACACAACTCTAATACCACAATGAGATGACCCTACTTTTGACTCTGATTTCTGGTATTTTTTTTAATGGTTCTCTAATTCCAAGACTATAAGCCAGAGTCGTTCTTTCCTAATCAAAATAGATGTCCAGGATCCCAAAGTTTTACCAATATAAAAATATTAGTTCATACAGAAAATGTCTTGATATATATATATATATATATATATATATATATATATATATCCCTCTTGTTTTAAATCAGAGTAAAAAGAAAGCAAGAGATCCAGGGACCTCATTATAGATCCATGCTAAACACAGAGTTAAAACTGATACTTTTATGCCTACAAAAGTGATACCTTTGCAACAGGTGGCTAAAAATGATACTCTTGTACATACAAAAATGATACTTCCTTGGCTACCAATAAACTGATATTATTGTGCATTCAGAATTGATCCTTTCAAAATAGTTCTATCAAAAATGATACTCTTATGCATTTATAAATGATACTTTTAAAATAAGGTTATCAAAACTGATAACCTTATGCATGCATAAATGATACTTTTAACACAATGTGTACAACACGTGCATGTTTACTATTCTGATCCTTGGTGCACGGGTCAACATTGCACCCTTGGCTAAGCATCCTCTGATATGAGTTGTGCCAAGTGTACCTGTTAATCCCTAAAAAATCCACGCGTTCATTGAACAAAGGATACATTGCCAACATCATCGGGGTCGTTCGCACAGGAAATCATTAAGGCACTTGGAGCATCAGTAATGGAGAAGAACGGTCACAAAAGCAAGTGCCGAATGTCAAAGCCCGGAACAGATCAGATCGACCAAGTACAACCGGATGGCATGGTGCAACATGCGACCCTGAAACTTGGGTCCATATCACAATCCAGGCACGAAAACTAAGACCAGCCGCTCACGCAAGTACAAGGCCGCGCCAAGCATCAGCATGAAACAGGTTGCTCACCCAACATGGGCTAGAACGACCACACTGAACAGCCGCCAGACAAACCACACCTTGCAGGAGCAATAAGAGGAGGAGCACCCTTGAACTAAAGCAACCGGTCGCACAAGGAACAGCGGAGAGTCAATTCCAGACTTGTGTCGCGCTCACAGCCATTCTCCCAAAATGGTCGCCCGCATAGAAGCACCCGCTCTTGTAAACCCGCTCAACTACATCAGGCGCCTGACCCAAATAGTCATCTACGCATAACAACCTAAGACAGCTCACGATAGCTAGCAACAACTGGCCAATGGCCCGATTGTAATTAGCAGAATTAGAGATTTACAAGGCGGGAAAGGGATTTCAAACCGATGACTCACCTATAAATATACCATAGCCACCACTGAAAATAGGGGAGAAAAAGGGGGAGATGAGAAGAACCACGAGGTGCTGCCAAACTCTGCCACAAACCACGGATCTGGCCATGGCGTCAAGCTCAATTTCGTGATTCAAAGAGAATAAAGACATCATCAATCTCAATCATCCATTCATCCTCTTTCTCCTCAAATTCAACCATCTTCTTATATAATTTCCTAGATTAAAGTGTATAAACAAGGTTGTATTAGGCGAAAATGGAAGTGTACGATACAAAGAGAATTGGTGTACTTTATAATTCACATCATGAGATTAGAAATCACCTTCATAGTGGACGTAGGCATCATTAACGGACGAACCACTCTAAACCTCGTCTCTATTTTTACCTTTTTTCCACATTTTTACTTTGAATTACTGATTGAATACGGCTCCACTTTATTCCCTACCAAATTGGTGAAGTACAGCTTTGTACCTGAGGTGTTTGGACCATTTTTGGTGTAAACATTTTTGGCGCCCACCGTGGGGCCGTGTCATAATTTCCTTAAAAAAACCATCCCGAATCAAGGGGCAAACGAAGCCCCCAGGCCCCCCTATAACGCAAGATGAATTAAATGTGGTTGTAACGGGCCTGAACGAAAAGATGGATAACACTGCGAAGATGATAATGGAAAGGTTTGATGCCCTTACCGGCGTTCAAACTAATACGCCGTCTCCAAGCACTTTGGATGACGTTGGCGAGAAAAGGGACTCATCGGCCTCAAATCCTGAACGACCTCACCGCACTGTGAGAAACGGGGAAGAGGCCGGTGTTGAGGATCCTAAAGCCAGATCTCAATAGCGCAAAGGGGGACGACCAATTCGAATGGCTGCAGGTCCCACCCATGGCGTACTCCTTAAAGGGAATACAAGGCGCCGAAGCTCGAACCGCAACCGCACTGATGAGGACACCGATATCGGTGCCAATGACCAAGCAGATGATGAGAAGTGCATGTCGGATATGATCTAGCGAATAATGGAAGAGAAGGCAACCCGAGAAGACGAGGAGAGGGAGTGGGAGTTCTCCCCCAGCAAGAACCCGTTCACTGAAGAAATCCGTCAAGCAAAATTCCCAAAGAAGTTCACGCCTCCGACAATAGCATCTTACGGTGGAGTTGGAGATCCTACCATTTTCCTGTTCAAGTACGACCAACACATGAATGGAGCTAGGGCCACTGATGAGATCAAGTGCTTATACTTTCCTGTGTGTTTGGAAGGTGTGGCTTCATTGTGGTTCACCAGACTTCCGCCTAGATGCATCAGCCAGTTCGCTGATCTAGCAAGGAGATTTCAGGATCAATTCCGGTTGCAGGCTACCAAGGCAAGGGGCGTGATGTCACTTAGTGAGATGGGACAGAGGCCTGGAGAAACCATTAAAGCTTTCCTTACACATTTCCATGCTGCCGCAGCGGAAGTTATAGAACCGGAGCCTTGGTACCTATTGGTAGCCTTAAAAGGGGCTATTGATAAAAAGTCAGAATTCGGAAAATGGCTCAAGATGAAGAAGCCAAAGACTCTGAAGAAGTTCTACAAGAAAGCAGAAGAGTACATGAGCATGGAAACCAACACCACGGACGCTCCGAAGGCTATGGGGAGTAGCACTGCTAAGGAAGGGAAGAATGACAAATCATCTCAGACGGTTCAGAGGAACGACTCTGGGCATAAGAGGGGGTTTGATGGAAGGGACAATGGAATGCATAAGAAGTCCAAGTACTTTAGGCAATTAGAATTGACTCCCTTGACTGAAACTCCAAATAAAATCTATTCTACTACGAAGGATTCAGGCATCTTCCCTCAGGTGAAACCACAAAGAACCACAGAACAGCAAGCAAATTCTGGTAAGTTCTGCCGATCCCATAATCAACTGGGGCACAACACAAACGAGTGTCGACACTTGAGGAATCTGATTGAGGAGCTTATCTGAAAGAATCAATTGTAGCAATATGTTAAAAAATCCTCAGAATGCACCAGAGAATCAGAGGCAGGGAAAGGTTGTTGATCAGGCCGGGTCGCACGAAATAACATAAGCGCCAGAAGACATGCGATCAAGCATCGATTGATGACTTTTGGGTGCAATCCAGTGTTTGGAGTTAAAATATAACCGACTGTTTTCTCCACTCTATTTTACTGCTTTTGTAGTTTATCTTTCTCACTTGTCCTTTTCCATGAAATGATCTATGAATCCATCTTTATTATGTTAAGTAAAAACTCTGCATGATTGAAGATGTTCACCCATGGATTGTAGTCTCATGGAAAATAAAATTTATTCACGAACTAATGCTGAAACTGGTCTCGTGTATAGGGCAAAACGGTACACAACATACCAAAGGCATTGATCAAACCAAGGAGGGTAATCAAGCTCATCATCTTGCAGCAACCAAAAGGGGTCAAAACTTTTCAAAGGTAACTCATGGAGAGCCCACCGAAATCCGGAGGCCGCACTCTTTGTTGCCCTTTCTTAAAGAACCTAGGCTGGTTAAAACCAGCCCTAGAATTGGAGGGTCCCACAAATATACTGAAGCAAAAGCAACTCAAAACAAAAAGTCCCTCGGATAAAATAGCTGAGCCCGCCAAAGAAACACCCTCTTGGGTGTAGGACACAGGTCATTTGGCTTGGGGAGATTTCTTAATTTTCTCAATCAAACGACCAATGTCGATTTCATAGGGCAAGATGCAAAGTCGGCAAAAACCGACTGGTTCGTGAAAACCCTTACCGAAAGGAGGTGTCTGTCCTTGTTCTTTGTTGTTAACCAAGTCAAACAAAGCCAATGGTGGATTACAGCAGAAATCCCAGCCGAAAGGGGGTATAATAAATCCAATTTGGGTCTCTATTTGATCATAATAGTCGGATCAAATAGGACCGAAATTGGGTCGAAAATGCTTAACCCAAGTCCTCCTATGGGGGCACGTACCTAAAACCAGTCTCCGAAGGACTCGGGCCACTGAGTTAGTGAGATATGGGATATGGATACATTAAAAGGAATAAACCCAGCATACGGAAGTACATTTAATTAGGTTTCAAAAGGGCCTGGGACACCAAGCCAATGAGGAACAAAGTTAAATGTACAGTAAGGTGTCTGCATCTCATAAAAATACACACCTAAGATTAACTTTAAAGGTTTGGGTTACCAAATCGTTGAAAATGCTAATAAATGTGCAGTTAAGACTAAAACCCCTCAAAGAGGAGATAAGATGTCTAAAATCAAGACCAACCCGCAGTACTGACGTTAAACGATGTAAAAGCGTAACCAGCGCACGATTCGCAAAAAGCGCAACACGATACGGATAAGTAAAAGTTACAACATCGATAGGTTCATCACAAAGTACACAGTCATCAGACAAACACTAAAAAAGTACAGAACAAATTTTACATCATTTGTCAACATTTTCAGGTGTAACATAACCCTCAACCAAATGAGCCTTAGAAGTACCTTCACCAGCAGTAGGAGGTTCCGTCAGAACAGCTGGGGATCCCGGGGCACCCTCTCCTACAGAACTAGGGGCACGGACGGGAACCACATTCCGAACCTCTTTTCCAAGGGATTTGGCTCGTTCACCAGCTAATATGCTCCTACCCGTCTCTAGAGCATCACGGTCTTTTGGCTCAAGAAGGGCTTCTTGTAGAGCCTTATCCTCCTTATCCTTGGAATAACCAAGCACCTCTTCCCAGACAAGGGCTAATGTACGAGGAAAGTCCTTGCCCATATAGCTCAAGCTTCCGCGAGTCATAACACTGAGAGTGTAAAACCGAAACAAGGTCTCATCGGTTTTCTTTTTGACCTCCGCAAGATCGCTGGATAGCTTTGCCTTATTGCCCTCTAAGGTTTCAATAGCTTTGCCTTGCAAAATAATTTTACCTTCGAGCAATGCTTTCTCCTGGCGGCAAGAAACCATGGATTGATGTGCAGAAGTTATCTGGGATTCCTGGAACTCGCGATCAGTCTGGACTTCATCTATTTGCTTCTTTGCAGCTTCAATCCCTTCCTGAAGCCTCCTGTTGTCAGCCTCCAATTTTTTCACCCGACAATGCCCGTTCTTAAGAAGTGCAATTTCAACTGCTTGATTTTCCACTTCACGGATCAGTTAAGTCTTGTCATTTTCCAGAAGCCCGATATGTTTGAGATGTTGAGTGTTCAACTTCTGGAACTCAAAGCAAAACCTATTCCAAGACTCCAACCGCTCCCTGGATGTGTTTTCGGCCTCATTTAACTGAGCTTCAAGGTTACTCATGATTGTGGTAAGCTGGGAGGTCGCATAATTTTTTATAGCACTCAACTCTCCAACGCTACTCTGATCGTCACATGGCGACAAGTATAAATCAAGGTCTATTCCACTCAAGTCCCAACCAACGAATCTATCCCACAGCGCAGTATTTCCAGGGGTAACTGCATAAGGAGGTCTGTTAAGGATCGCTTGAATCTGACTGGAAACAGACGTATTAGGTACAGAAGAACTAAGCAACGGCTCCAGAGGGACCGAGGAACTGGGGCACAAAAGTCCGACTCGCTCAGAAGATTCACCAACTTTATCCCTGACCTGCCTCATATCACTTTTTCTTCGCTCAACATCATGTTTTTCCCCTTTTAACACTCGAGGATGGTCATACTTCTTCTTCTTCAACAAGCTTGCCAACGGTGCCTCAAGAGCATCTTGGGATAAGAGATCTGGAAAGGGGAAGGAGCATTTGCTCCCGCAAGAGAGACTAGACTGCAAAATATCTCACGGATCAGTAAGAGCGAGCTGTTGAGAGAGACTACCTGGTAATGGAAACACCATTCCTGAATCTAAGAAGAAAGGGAAAAATTTAACCACTTCGATTGAAAGGAACTAGAGAATAAAACTAAAGAAAGAGATACATATGATATACGAGGTTGAAGTGGTTCCAGACTTTGTGAAATACCATTTCGACCCAGAGACTAGGGTTTCTTTCGTAAAGTCGTGTAACTAAAGATTCTCCTTAAAAGTATGAATATTCAAATGACAACCTTACCTTGAACGAGTCCTCCAGTCAGAGCAGAAAGATTAAGTTCTTTTAAAGCCTCTGAACCATCTTCCTCTTGATCTCCCTTGGGGGAATTCCTTCAGCCTCCCAAGCTTTCGGCAGAAATTTCTATAATGTCATCAAGTCGTTCCGCCTCCTGAAACAGCCCTGGGGCAGTCTTCGAAGGGATCATGCTAACATCTCCCCGGGAGGCTCCCTCTACCAAAGATCCACCCTCTCCGTGCAAAGCCGTTGAGATCTTAGAACATTTGTGCTTGGGGTGTTTGACTGTTGTCTTCTTGACAGAGATCGCCCTACCACTAGAAGAAGCCTCTCTGTCATCCGAGACACCGGAAACCCCCTTTTCCAAGGACTTCTTGACAGGGGATAGGGTAATAGCATTCGTTTTGCCAAAAGCATCCGCCGGGAAAGTACGCATGGATGAAAGCAAGTTATACTGCTTTAAGAACCCTTCATTAATCAAGAATTTCCTATTTCTCTGTTCTTCGTCAACAGCTAGTAACGAGTTGCATAAGTCTTGATCAAAGGGTACACTCTGATCAGGAAGCACTACAATATATTGAAAGGTCTCAGAAAATAAAAAAATGAGAGGAAGAAGAGACCAGAAGCTGAAGGGTAAGAATCTTACCAATTACCTTCCAAAGGCCACAGAAGTTGCCAGGACATTTCACAAAGAAATATTGATTTGGAAATCCTCGCACACTGTCCTCTAAGCCGGTGATTATTCTCGAAACACGGCTTTCCATAAAGACAAACAAGGGACGCTGGCTTATTGTCTTGAAAGCATACAATGAGCGTATGTCCCTAAACGATGGAGCCCGATGTTTTTCTCTCATGAAAAGGACATATACACTTTTCAAGATTGCATAACCATTGGGGTGTAGCTGGTAAGGAGAAATGGCCAAAATCCGAAGAACCATCTCTATGAAAGGGTTAAAGGGGGAACCGCCCCACTTTTCAACATACCTCGAGTAACAGCAACAAACCTCTTAGGAGGGTTGTTAGCAAATTCCTTTCCCACAGGCAACCTGGCCTCTTCCTCCTCCAAAACCCCAAATTGTTTGCACAACTGACGGAACGAGGTAGGCGAGAGCTCCGTCAAAGGCCTCTTGTTTGGAACCTCCGAAAGCACACGACGTTGCAGAGATTCTTGGGGAGTGTCCATCGAAGGAACGACATGAGGTGCGGTCGTAACTTGGTCAGAACTCCTTTCTGGGTCCTGGTTCGACATTGACGATTCCTTGAATTCTCTCTCTAAAAAAAAGAAAAAGAAAACTGTGCTCAGAAACCCTAAGAAGTCGCACGACCAAATTCACGCTTTAGAGATTGCATAAAGGCAAACCCACAGGGAAAAATGAAAATTGCTTACAGGCAAATGAGCAGCCCAAAATCTGAGCGGACGGTCCAGACGAACTGATTGCCAAATCGATTTGCTAAAAGAACTGGGATCTCCAGAAGGTATAGAAGAGTATCAACGGTAAAGAAGATCACTCAAACCAACGCCGCCATTAAAACTTCCATTCACTTTTCCTTAGCAAAATGACAATTGAAAAAGAAAGAGATTGGCAAGCCAAAAAGGAACTGCCGCCCGCTCACTATACAGCTATTTGCATGAAAGTCGAGAAGACTCGTCAAGTTCCGCACACGCATCAGGAAAATAAGATCGACCCCCTTGATAATACGCTATTAATTTCTCGCGCGACCGACCCCCCCAACAAGCCAACTCAACAATGTACGATCAAATATGTCGAAGCCAGTGATTCCCCATTAAAAGAAATCACAAGCTTCGAGAGGCATGTGTTAATCCCTAAAAAATCCACGTGTACATTGAACAAGGGATACGTTGCAAACATCATCGGGGTCATTCGCACAGGAAATCATTAAGGCACTTGGAGCATTAGTAATGGAGAAGAATGGTCACAAAAGCAAGTGACGAATGTCAAAGCCCGGAACAGATCAGATCGACCAAGTACAACCGGACGACATGGTGCAACATGTGACCCTGAAACTTGGGTCCAAATCACAATCCAGGCACGAAAACTAAGACCAGCCGCTCACGCAAGTACAAGGCCGCGCCAAGCATCAGCATGAAACAGGTCGCTCATCCAACATGGGCTAAAACGACCACACTGAACAACCGCCAGACAAACCACACCTTGCAGGAGCAATAAGAGGACGAGCACCCTTGAACTAAAGCAACCGGTCGCACATGGAACAATGGAGAGTCAATTCCAGACTTGTGTCGCACTTACAGCCATTCTTCCAAAATGGTCGCCCGCATAGAAGCACCCGCTCTTGTAAACCCGCTCAACTACATAAGGCGCCCGACCCAAAAAGTCATCTACGCATAACAACCTAAGACAGCTCACGACAGGTAGCAACAGCTGGCTAATGGCCCGATTATAATTAGCAAAATTAGAGATTTACAAGGCGGGAAAGGGATTTCAAACCGATGACTCACCTATAAATATACCATAGCCACCACTGAAAATAGGGGAGAAAAAGGGGGAGATGAGAAGAACCACAAGGTGCTGCCAAACTCTGCCACAAACCACGGATCTGGCCATGGCGTCAAGCTCAATTTCGTGATTCAGAGAGAATAAAGACATCATCAATCTCAATCATCCATTCATCCTCTTTCTCCTCAAATTCAACCATCTTCATATATAATTTCCTAGATTAAAGTATATAAACAAGGTTGTATTAGGCGAAAATGGAAGTGTGCGATACAGAGAGAATTGGTGTATTTTGTAATTCACGTCATGAGATTAGAAATCACCTTCATAGTGGAGTAGGCCTCGTTAACGGCCGAACCACTCTAAACCTCGTCTCTATTTTTACCTTTTTCCGCATTTTTTACTTTGAATTACTGATTGAATACGGCTCCACTTTATTCCCTACCCAATTGGTGAAGTACAGCTTTGTACCTGAGGTGTTTGGACCATTTTTGGTGTAAACAATACCCATGTGCACCACTCATATATTTGAATTTTCTGAGAGAGTACACCAATGAACTAGCATACAAACTTGTATATGTACACATTATTTTTCTAAAATGACTCCAAATTGACGAATATAAATAATATTAGTAACTTTCTATAATTCAAAACATATGTTTTCTCAATTTCAGTTGTAAAATGATCATATAAAATACTACTTCAGTTTAGTCACCAACATAACACATTGTACTTAATTTTTCTACCATCTAAACATAATTTTCCCTAACTTAGCTTAATATTTACAAAACTAATTCTTAAAAAAATTCTCAAGGATTCATGCAAATACAATAATTTAGAAGCTTTTATTTTCTACTTAAGCATGCTAACGTCCAAGAAAATCAGCCAACTCTAAACCCAAATCTCACTTAGCTCCATCATTTCCTAAAAAGGCATTAGAGGCTGCCTCACCATATAACGAGACACCCCATTTGCCATGAGTAAACAAGGTCAGACTAATGTGTCTGGTATGAGCATCTCAATTAAAACATGATGAATAAAAACTGAGATATAATTTATGAAGAAATTATATTGAAAAGACATACTTCTTTTTATGTTAGATAAATAATCTTGTGCAAGTGCACTTCCACTTATTTATTCAATATTTAGCATCAGTGCTCAGATTAAAACTGTAACGACCCACATTCTACGCATCAGGGGATCGTAGAATATTTATTTCTTTCTCATGTGAAGTCGTATAGACATGTAACTTTGGGAGACGACTATTGGAGTCATTTCCCATCTTCATGATTTTTGCCGATTTTTTAAATGACCGTTTTGCCCCTAGCTGATCTTGTTTCAGCCATAACTTTTGATTTGTAAGGAGTTTTGACCTGAAGCCACTTCCATTAGACCCGGATAATTGTTTAACTTTCCATAGAGTGGTCACATTAGCCATATGGACTCACCGTTTGGGAGGTATGGCTGAAACAAGATTTAGAAGGTGAAAAACAGCTTAACTGGGCCTAATTAGGGTGATTAGCAAGAGGGCCCATAACCCATTTCGGGATTAAGGTTATGGGGAGGCTGAAATCAGTTAGGAAGCGATCAATTTTCATTTTCTCAGCCTCCTAAAACATTTCCCTAATCCTAACAATGGCCTCCAACACCCAAATCACCGTTTAATCAAGTTTTAGCCTAATCTACATTTAATCAAGGCAAATTAGCGTAAAATTGGGAACAGAGCGGAGCTCGACCCGACTCGGAGTGATGCTTGCATATCCAACCTGACCCGCTACTCCGAACCGAACCAGTGTGGCACCACGACCCAGTTTGGAGCACCACGGTTTGACCCAGTGGAAGGAGCACGAACTGACCCGATCTTGGCATGATGAGACGACCCGACCCGAATGGGGTAGATGACCATGAACTGAACAAGGAGAAGAAAACCGATCTGAATGGAAGCTTGTTTCCGAACCAATCCGGAGGAGACCAAAACCCGAGATGCAAAGGTAGTCCAAATGGGAGGTAGAACGCAGGATCCAGATGGGAAACAACGAGTTAACTTCATGATTGGACTTTGCTGCGGGACGTGTGCTAAGGAGTTGTCGACCTCTATAGCTTTAATTCACCATCGAGAGACGAATATTAGGCTACGGATCAATGCAGTGGGGTAGTTATTACTCCATGGGGCAGAGTGATCGTAGCATGGCTATGAGCCAGTGCAGTGGAGTCGTCATGACTTCATGGGGCTGAGTGGACATAGCAAGAACTAGTGGCTATGGATCAGTGCAGTGGAGTCGCCATGACTCCACGGGGCAGAGTGATCATAGCAAGGATTTGGGTGATCAAAGCAGTGGATATCGTATGCTTTACGCACATAGTGAGAGATGTTAGGATGGTTGCTATGCTTGATTGTCTGATATCACCATGACATGCACACCCCTTCCCCATTATCTATACACCCTATGCTAGTGTCACCTTAGAGTATTGTACATCTTGTTGTGCTAACTCTTTGGTTGTAGGTCCAGGTTGAGGTATGGTTTAGTATACCTGTTATTGTTCTATTTTGCTGCTTATCGCTCATACCAGACTTTTATCTGACCCAGAGTTTTATGTCTCTTCTTATTACTCTACGTGCTGTTAAACGGGCAGAGTAGAGACAGGTTAGTTGGCTATGCACGAGTAGCTGATCTGGAGGCGAGCAAGAGGCTCCCACATATGATATATATATATATATATTCTCCCTGTGTCGCTGCTGGTCACTACTTTGGGCATTAGTAGTGTACCTTTCTTATTTTGTTTTGGAGACAGTTTTAAAAGTTGAAATAATGTTGATGTGAAACATAAGTTGTATTTTGAATTTCCGCTGCTATGATGATTATGGTTTAGTTCTCAGCTTATGCACTGTCTCGTCTGTTTCATGTCAAGTATGTTATTATTATATTTTATTCCATGTGTTGTGAGACATTCTATAGGTTCCTTATTAGTTCAAATTCCCTTCTTTCCTTTCTTTGACGACCGTCCCGTGCTGGTTGGACATTGACACAACGCACTTCATTGGAAATGTCAATCGGTGCGGGGCGGGCCGTCACATTTGATATCAGAGTGAGGTTGTGTAGTTAACCAAAGGAAAGACACTAGGGAGAGAGTACGTAAATGAGAGCGTGTATTTGTGATATTTTGGTTTTCAAAAGTTACATATATATATTATCAGTATATTTATGGGTGGAGTTGCACTGCACTGGCACCACTGAAGAGATGGTTAAATGTTTTCTCCTTACAGATTGAACGATGAGCCGATATACTAGGGGTACTGGTAGAGGAGCTAATAATGTGAATGCTCTGATATGAGGACGATGTTCACTGTCCTCATGAGAGAGATGCTTAAGGATGTTTAAAGGGCAGCTCCTAATGCTGCAAATGGTGGTGGTGCAGTGGTGCAAGAGCCCAGAGCCGATTTCGCCAAGCTTTGTAAGGACTACACTAGTCTTGGTGAGAAGTCATTCCACGGAACGGAATTGGCTGCAGAAGTTCAGGATTGGCTTGATAGTAGTGAGTGTATCTTTGAGGATCTGGGAATTGAAGACGCGATGAAAAGGAAGCTAGCATCCCGTCAACTACAAGGACGGACAATGAATTGGTCAAATGCTATTAAGGAAGCTACTCCTGAGGATCAAGTTACTTGGGATCAGTTCAAGGCCCGATTCAGTGATAAGTTTATCTCAGCTGCTCAGAAGTCATAGTTGTTTAGGAAGTTCTTGGAGCTTAAGAAGAATGGTAGGGCAGTCTCGGAGTATATTGCTAAGTTCGATACTTTGTTGAAGTATGGATTATCTCTTATTGACGCTCCCGAGAAGAAGAATGAGAAGTTCATAATAGGCTTAGATCAGTACTTGGGGGAAAGTTTTATTAACCACATCGATGATACATTTGAATTGATTGTGGGGAAAGCATTGAGGTCAGAGAGCCTTTATCCTAAACCCAAGCCTGAAGTCGTTGTTGCATCTGCAGAGGGGCCAAAGCCGCAAGCAAGCGGTGGAGGCAAGAATAATTCTCAGAATTAAAGGAAGCAGAGTCAGAACCAAGCTAAGGATGGTTAGAAAAAGAGCAAGAAAGATGTTGAATGCTTTAGCTGTGGCAAGAAGGACCATTATGCCAAGGAATGTCGAGCAAAGCCAGCGGACAGGAAGTGCTTCAACTGTGGCTAAGTGGGACATCACAAGGATAAGTGTCCTCAACCCCCTAAAGAAAAGCAGATTGTGAAAGTATATGCTCTTAATGTTGTTCCTTCTTCGTCAAATGCCCCAACTGTGGCGGAGAAAGGAAAGAATGTCGTTATCCAAGGTATGCTTTATTTTTATGATGTTCCTGTTCGAGTATTGTTTGATACTGGGGCTTCCCGTTCCTTTATATCTAGTGACCTGGTAGATAGGTTGGGATTGGAGCCCGAGATAGTCGATAGACCTTTAGCGGTGACGAACTCGATTGGTGGTTCGACTAGCCTTAGTATGATTTGTCGTAATGTGGTCTTATCAATTCATGGATGCATGTTTGTTTGTGATTGCTTTGTTTTGGGCTTTACTGGGTTTGGCATTATTTTAGTAGTCGACTGGCTCCAAAGGTACGGGGTGGTGTTAGACTGTGAGAGCTTTTTGGTGATAGTTAGAGCGGATGATGGGCGGAGGGTAGTGTTTGGTGGTCTACCTATGATGGGGTAATGGCTAGTTTTCTAAATTCCTTCGACATCCCGCATGATGAGTTATCAGATGTGCCCGTGGCTGGCCAGTAGCCCGATGTCTTCGAGGAAGTGACCGGACTTCCACCACACAGAGAGACTGAGTTCCGTATTGATTTAGTGAAAGATGCCAGACCTATAGTGATGCCACTTCGTCGTATGGTGCCAAGGGAACAGCGAGAGCTCAGGGTGCAAGTAAGCGATCTTTTGAAGAAGGGATTTATCAGAAGAAGTGTCTTCGAGTGCGGAGCACCAGTTGTGTTTGCTACCAAGGCAGATGGTTCCCTTCGATTATGTGTGGACTGCCGCGAGTTGAATAAGGTGACGGGGAAGAATAAGTATCCTCTACCGCGGATAGATGATTTGTTTGATCAGTTGAGTGGTGCGAGAATGTTCTCCCAGTTGGATCTCGTGACAGGTTTTCATCATCTTAGGGTGGAGGCTGAGAGTATAGCTAAAATGGCCTTTCGGATGCCGTCTGGATTCTACGAGTGGTTGGTCATGCCATTCGGGTTGACCAATGCACCAGCATATTTTGTGGATCTTATGAATAGTGTATTCCGAGATCAATTGATCAAGTTTGTTCTTATGTTCGTAGACGATATCTTGGTTTATTCGAGGACAGAGGAAGAACACAAGGAACATCTGAGGATAGTGATGGAGGTGTTGAGAAAACACCAATTGAAAGCAAAGTTTTCTAAGTGTCACTTCTGGAGGAGGGAAGTGAGATTCTTGAGCCATGTTGTTTCAGAGAATGGTATTGCCGTGGACCTTAAGAAGGTGGCTACGGTACAAGATTGGTCTACGCCCAAGAGTGCAACAGACGTAAGAAGTTTCTTGGGATTGGCTGGATATTATTGTAAGTTTATCCAAGACTTCTCCAAGATAGCAGCACCGTTGACTCAGTTGACCAAGAAGAATCAAGCTTTCGTCTGGGACGAAAAGTGCGAGAATACATTCAAGAGTTTAAAGGAAAAGTTGACGTGTGCACAAGTGTTAGTCATTCCTAAAGGGAATGAAGAGATGACAGTATACACGGATGCTTGTGGTACTGGACTAGGTGTTGTACTGATGCGAGGAGGTAGGGTTGTAGCTTATGCTAGTCGGCAACTGAAACCATATGAGAAAAGATATCCTACCCACGATTTAGAATTGGCAGCGATCGTGTTCACATTGAAGATGTAGAGACATTATCTCTTGGGAGAAAGATTCAAGTTGTTTACCGATCATAAATCATTAAAGTATCTTTTCTCTCAGAAGGATCTAAATCTCTGACAGCAAAGATGGTTAGAATTCTGGGCGTCCTATGATTTCGATATTGCATATACACTAGGAAAGGGCAATGCGGTAGCTGATGCATTGAGTAGAAGACATGCCAGTTTAGGGGCTATGTTTCTTAAGTGGAAGCAACTGGAGTATATCGCAGGGTATGATTTCATACTAAAGTGCGAATTAGATCCAGCAATGTTAGCAAGTTTGACGATCAGACCCACTTTGGTTGAGCGGATTGGTTCCAGTTGGAAGAACGATCCTAACCTATTGGAAATCATCTCTAAGTTAGAGATGGGTATCGACGAGGAGATGAACAAGTATGGGCTTGATCGAGATGGATGGCTTAGAAAGAATGGAAAGTTAGTTGTACCCAAGGTGAATGGAAGAAGTGCTAAGAGAATGTCATCACTCAAAACTGACTATACATCCCGGTGGTAACAAAATGTATCAAGACATGAAGCAGACCTACTACTGGGAAGGGATGAAAAGAGACGTTGGGAAGCTTATATCCAAGTGCATGAACTGCCAGCTAGTTAAAGCTGAGCAAAAGAAGCCTAGTGGTTTGTTGCAACCATTAGAAATTCCAGAATGGAAATGGGAACAAGTCTCAATGGATTTCATTGATGGGTTACCAAGGACTGGATCGGGCCATGATAGCATTTGGGTGATTGTGGACCGATTGACCAAGAGTGCAAGGTTTATACCCGTCAAGTCGAATAGAACAACAGCGAAGTTAGCAGAACTATATATGAAGTAGGTAGTGAGATTTCATGGAGTACCTAAAAGCATTGTGAGTGACCGAGACCCGTTGTTTAATAGTGGGTTTTGGAAGAGCTTACAAGAGGCTCTAAGGTCAGAATTAAATCTCAGTACCGCGTATCATCCTCAAACTATTGATCAGACATAAAGGGTGGATCGAGTATTAGAAGACCTCTTGAGAGCTTGCATATTAGATTTTGGTGGATCATGGGATGACCATTTGCATCTAGTGGGGTTCGCATAATAATAATAATTATCAGTCCAGTATTGGTATGCCTCCATATGAAGCTTTGTATGGAAGACCGTGCAACTCACCATCATGTTGGTTAGAAACCGGTGATAAATTTTTGCTTGGGCCAGATGTGATAGGAGAAACTTCAGATAAGATCAAGGTGGTTCAACAACGAATGAAGGCTGCCCAAGATAGGCAGAAAGTTATCCTGATAAGAGGAGAAGAGATCTGAAATTCTCCATTGGCAACCTAGTATTTGTCAAGATCTCTCCATTAAAGAATGTTATTTGGTTTGGAAGGAGAGGAAAGCTGGTACCAAGATTTATTGGTCCATTCCCAATCCTCGAGCAAGTTGGGAATTTGGCACATAAAGTTGAATTACCCGAGAAGACGGCAGGAATTCATAACGTATTTCATGTTTCCCAGTTAAGGAAATTCGTGCACGACCCCGATATGACTATTTCACCTGATCAGTTGGAAGATATTGAAGTAGAACCCGAGGCGGTTGGGAACCGCAAGCCGATTCGTATTGTCGAGCACGATACGAAGCAACTACGAAGGAAAGCGGTGAATCTAGTCAAAGGTCAGCGGGGGCGAGAATGAGAATGACTGTACTTGGGAGACAGATGAGAGCATTAGGAAGACGTATCCAGAACTCTTTGCCTGCTAAGATTTTAATTGCAATTTAGTTTTCCGCATGCTAGGATAGACTTGTTTGTTGTTTTGTATGTTTGATTGTTGTGAATGGTTGGTAGGCATGCGGGATCCTTTACTTATTTCCTAGTTAAGGAATTTCGGGGGCGAAATTTCTTAAGGGGGGAAGAATGTAACGACCCGCATTCTACGCATCAGGGGATCATAGAATATTTATTTCTTTCTCATGCGAAGTTGTATAGCCATGTAACTTTGGGAGACGACTATTGGGGTCATTTCCCATGTTCATGATTTTTGCAATTTTTTAAAGGACCGTTTTGCCCCTAGCTCAGCCATAACTTTTGATTGATAAGGAGTATTGACCTGAAACCACTTTCATTAGATCCAGATGATGGTTTACCCTTCCGTGGAGTGGTCACAATAGCCAAACGGACTCATCGTTTGGGAGATATGGCTGAAACAAAGTTTAGAAGGTGAAAAACAGCTCAACCGAGCCTAATTAGGGTGACTAACAAGAGGGCCCATAAACCATTTCGGAATTAGGGTTATGGGGAGGCTGAAATCAGTTAGGAAACGATCTATTTTCATTTTCTCAGTCGCCTTAAACATTTCCCTAACCCTAACAATGGTCTCCAACACACAAATCACCTTCTAATCACCATTTAATCAAGTTTTAGCCTAATCTACATCTAATCAAGGCAAATTAGCATCAAATTGGGAATAGAGCTACTGTGTTGCATAGAGATTCGACCCAAATCAGAGATATTTTCAGATCTAAGTGTTATTTGTGGCTAAGGTGAGTGATTAGCATTGTTTCTACACTAATTACGGCTAATTAGGGGTGATTAGTGTTAATTAACGAAATTATACATGATTAAATTCTGGAAAAATGTTTAGAAATTCTTAAACACTATTTTAGACCTCTGTTGGAAGTTTGGGTTAATTTGGTTAAGTTTTTCTAATCCTATCATTAGATTTGCTTAAATATGCTTAAGGGGAAAATATGGGTTTTGGGTAAGTTTGATCCGTTTTGACATATCAAATTGTTGTTTTGGTGTTTGTGTTCAATTTTATATGTTTCTATGACTCTATGGTATGCTTTGTGATTGATTATATCAGTTAGAATGGTCGAAAACGCCATCGTGTGGTATAAACAGTTGCTGGAAAAGTTGCAGGAAACAATGCAGGATTTTGATCCGAACCGGATCGGGGGAGGGCGAATCGACTCGCTCGTGGAGTATTTCACGACCCGAACCACCTCTCAGGACTACTGCATCACGAACCAGAGCGCGCGACCGAACCAATGCACCACAAGTGAACTATAACGAATCGAGGAGCTCGACCCGACTCAGAGTGATGCTTGCATATCCAACCCGACCCGCTACTCCGAACCGAACCAGTATGGCACCACGACCCGGTTTGGAGCACCACGGTTTGAACCGGTGGAAGGAGCACAAACCGACCCGATCTTGGCATGATGAGGCGACCCGACCCGAACGGGGTAGATGACCACGAACTGAACAAGGAGAAGAGAACCAATCTGAATGGAAGCTTGTTTCCGAACCGATCCGGAGGAGACCAAAACCCGTGATGCAAAGGTAGTCCAAATAGGAAGTAGAACTCAGGATCCAGATGGGAACCAACGAGTTAACTTCGTGATTGGACTTTGCTGCGGGACGTGTGCTAAGGAGTTGTCAATGTCCATAGCTTTGATTCACCACCGAGAGACGATTGTTAGGCTACGGATCAGTGCAGTGGGGCAGTTATTACTCCATGTGGTAGAGTGATCGTAGCATGGCTATGAGCCAGTGCAGTGGAGTCGTCATGACTTCATGGGGCAGAGTGGACATAGCAAGGACTAGTGGCTATGGATCAGTGCAGTGGAGTCTCCATGACTCCATGGGGCAGAGTGATCAAAGCAAGGATTTGGGTGATCAAAGCAGTGGATATTGTATGTTTTACGCACTGAGTGAGAGATGCGAGGATGGTTGCTATGCTTGATTGTTTGATATCACTATGATATGCACACTCCTTCCCCGTTATTTATACACTGTATGTTAGTGTCACCTTAAAGTATTGTATATCTTATTGTGCTAACTCTTTGGTTGTAGGTCCAGGTTGAGGTATGGTTTAGTATACCTATTATTGTTCTATTTTGCTGCTTATCGCTCATACCAGACTTTTATCTGACCCAGAGTTTTATGTCTCTTCTTATTACTCTGGGTGCTCTTAAACGGGCAGACTAGAGACATGTTAGTTGGCTATGCACGAGTAGCTGATCCGGAGGCGAGCAAGAGGCTCCCACGTATGATATATATATATATATATATATATATATATATATATATATATATATATATTCTCCCTGTGTCGCTGCTGGTCACTACTTTGGGCATTAGTAGTGTATCTTTCTTATTTTTTTTAGAGATAGTTTTAAAATTTGAAATAATGATGATGTGAAACATAAACTATATTTTGAATTTCCGCTGCTATGATGATTATGGTTTAGTTCTCAGCTTATGCACTGTCTCGTATGTTTTATGTCAAGTATGTTATTATTATATTTTATTCCATGCACTGTGAGACATTCTATAGGTTTCTTGCTAGTTCAAATTCCCTTCTTTCCTTTCTTTGACGACCGTCTCGTGTTGGTTGGTCATTGGCACAGCGCACTTTCATTGGAAATGTCGATCCGTGCGGGGCGGGCCGTCATAAAAACATGCAAATCAATCATGCATATGTGCATAACAGGTAAATCCGTCCTAATAATAGTATGATTTGTATCCGTAACTACCCTTGGAAACCTTCCAGGAAAGCTCAAGTTCCTTGTATCTATTTCCTAGCATATCAGTTTGTTTATATATCCTAGTCTCATCAGTATAGAAGAATCACTAGGGCACATTGTAGTAATGTAATTCACATTACTACACAAATATCTCAGGACCAAAATTAGGCCATGTGCCAGACTTACAACTCAAGCCATTCCATAGCATCTTGACCAAAAATACCTTATTTAAACTACTAAGTATCTTCTTATATTTTCCAGTGACTACTTACCTAAATAAGGTAAACTAACATAGTTAGGTTCACTGCATAATGCCATGGATTTCATAGAAACCATCCAAACTATCAAAACAACCATTCAAACAAGAGCATAAGCCATCCAGTACATACATATTCATTCCAGAAAATCATTTCTTGGTGTTTTAATAAGGTAAAACCCTTGTCTGAATGAAGCTACTTATACATATGTATATGCTTGTCTGAATATATATCTGATGTTAATCTATGGCTTTAGTGAATGTTTTTAAGGTTTTCGTTGCTATGCATAAAATGGTTTTAAATGGATTTCAAAACCTAGCTGAGGCATAGAGTTAGCATTCTTGATTAGAGATCAACACATAGAAAATCTATTGCTTTCTAAATCAATCATTTATAGAGCCTCGGCACATGTACACAAGTATATTGCAACTTATATACATTTTTCATGAGAGACGGCAATAGATCTGTATCATATATATATTTCCAGATTTATGGGGTTTTCAAAAGTATCATAAAAGAGGTTTTCAAGGGATCATAAAACTGAACAGATTTAAATAATAACTTTAAATCCATAATGTAAAACTCAACAATGATATTAAATCATTAATATGATCACAGTCTCACATAAACAAGTAAAATATTCAAAGAATCTAATTCAAAGCAAAATAAACATATGAAGATATTAGCTGCCTTTTTAACTTAGGACTTAATGCCATTTGTTTTAAGTGAGAATACTCACCAAATCTCCTTCTTCTAAGCTAAAGAATAATCAGAAAACTCTTGCTTTATCCCCAAGCTTCGCTTCTTCCTTTCAAAATAGGTTTTGTGTATCTTTACTTGTTTTTACTAGGTAGTTTAATTTTTGCCCGTATACACTTATTCATATTATCAAATTCCTAGGGTTTCCATGTTACACAAAATCAGTTTTGCCCTTTATCAGATCATGTTATTTGTGTGATTGTTATTCACATGATTTTTGCTTTATTTCTCTATAGTGCTCAGGTGTAAATCTGCCTTACTTTTCCACGGGTATTAAAAATGTTTTTAAAATCATTTTCCCTCTCAAACAGGTCATGATAAAATAAGAATCCCTCCTTTTTCTAAATCTGGCTATGCACTATTTAACCTTGGTGCATTTGTCTTTGCCATATACACGTGTATGTATTATTTCAAACTCCCTTTATATTATGCACTAAATCAGTCCATATGATTTAATTTAATGGCCACTGAAAATACATGTATAATTGCATACATAAATCACATTATTTATCTCGGAATTATGGTGTTGCCTTGTGCATGTTCCTCCTGTACACATGTGCACACACACCCCCCATACATGCACACAGACCAAAACCTCACTATCTCCATGTTAAAATTCAGCAACCATTTTAAACTACATTAAAATAATTTTAATAAAAGCTTTGGGTCATTACAAAATGGTCACAAATAAAATTGGCAAAATTATGGACATGTCACACATCCTCATAACCAACATATCAAAATATGAGAATGATCCAACCCTCAGGGAATTAAATGAAAATATTTTACGATCCTTCGATATGTAAAATGCGGGTCGTTACTTTAACCATCTCTGATTGGGAAAAATAATTAAATAGGATAAACATCTCAAATGGTTACAATTTTAATTGTGTTAAGAATAGGAATGGTAACTCTAATTAGGGAATCTAATAAACAATAAATATATATGTATAAATACATAAACAATAAATAATTTGAATTGAAAAAGTATATAATAATAAATGGAGTTACAATATAAAGAATATAATTAATATGGGAATGATTTAAATAGGAAATAAATGTGTTAGGAAGATATGATTGTTAACGTCATAAATGGCGTTTAATATTTTAATTGACGTCTTAGGAAATATGACCTTTAGGTCATTAGTGGGAGATACCCAAATTAATTATAATAGAAGGAATAGAAAATTGGGAATTAATGGGGATTGATTTGTGTAGTAAATATTAAGTCTAATAAGTAAATCTAATGATGCGAGGTCATTTGCTTTATTCGATAAAAGTATGCACTTTCCAGCAATCGAATATATGTTCAATTGATGTGAGATATCATTAACCATAGGAACCCATGACTACAGTTAATTGTGTAACGAAGGATATTTCCCAAAACAAGGTTTATCTCAAGAGTGAGGTTCTCGCCTCCCGTCCAAAAGAGGAAACTTTGGAAAGGAAATAATTCATAGTGTAGCCTGTTGCGGGGTAAAGGTATTAAAGTAGTTAGGTCCACCCTTTAAAGGGTATTAAGCAATCATGTAGCTCACCTCCCATTAAATGGCTATTGGATACGAACTTGGTAATTCCCACGTTAGTCCTCTTCCTCGAGGTAGTAAGTGATTTGATTGCGGGTCCGCCTTCAGAATAGGTAAAATGACCGCTTCGGAGGTACCAAAGGTCTTCATATCCTGTGGTAAGTATTGAATGACTAAGGGAATTATCCAATAAGGCTAATTAGACAGTAACGAGGGGATCCGTCGGGGAAGGTCATAAATGATGAGATGTCGTCTACCTATCCTGAGGTAATAAGTGACTGCTTATTGTCTCTTGTCTTATGCGGAGCATTGTTATATGTGTGAATGATGGAGGCCCTGAATTAGTAGGACTTATTAGCTAGTGTCCTCTAATTTATATTAGGGTAGAATAAACCACCCTATAAGTTATTAAGTGACCAAAAGGTCCGCCTTTGATATTAAGTGATTGTAAGTATCTTCCCTTACCTTACATAGGTAACGAGGTATTAAGTGTCTATATATAAATAAGTACCCGCCTTGTGTGATAGTTAGAAGTAAATTGCCCGTCTCTTATTTAGTTGACGTTGGTTTAAAGGCTTTATACTTATGCGTAAATGTTTTATCTCAGCATTAAGCCATTGCTAGATATGGAATATCACCTTGAGTTTAGTGGTTAGTCATCATGCGTAAATTCTAAATGGGTTAGGTTAGAATCACTAACCTTTTTAGATATATGTTTTGGTTTGGACCAAACTTGGTACATTTGTGTATTGTAGACAGTGTAATACATTTTCTACTCACTGGGACTTGTTGTTCTGACCCCCCCCTCCTCATAACAACTCTCAGGTTTATCTTGAAGAATATAAGCCTTACCGAGTGTTTTAAGTTTGGTTTTGGTTCTCGTTCTCCCATGCTCGATATCGATGTTTTACATGCCTTAAGGTAGTCGTCTTAATCAATATTTGTTATCTTATTCCATTTCTGCTGTGAGTTAGATTTGTTTTTCTCTTATGACCCTCATGCTTATTTGTTGCAGTTACTAGATTTATACTCTCCATGCTTGGATGGTTTTGAGTTTCGATTTTTGTCAAAATTCAAGCTCAAAAAAGTGTGCGGTGTTAAATTTGATATCAGGGCTTAGGTTTAGACGAACAGAGGAATAAAAATATTAGGATTAGTGAGAGAACATATTCGATTTTCTTTTCTATTTTCTTTCACCTTTCCTAACTCAACTTTAAATTATTTCGACTGAGAGTTACGAATAATTCAAGTTCGAGTACTTAGCCAACCCTGATTTACCCCACGGTGCACTTGGCGATTTTGTTTTGAAGAGCATGAAAACGACATGTGGTGGATTTCATGGATTTGAGTTTGGTGACTGGACAAAAGGCTAGCTACAACTGAGATAGTCGCGATTTCTGGTGTTGGTTTTATTTGGGAATTCTAGTCAACAATATTTTCTTGGTTTTTAAATGGAAGATTCATGTTAACATGTTGTTATAGTCCGAAATTATAATTATGAGATATACCTCGTCGTATGAATCTGAGTAATCTTTTGATAGAATTATTCTTTTAAACCCTTGATCTTAAATTCACAAAAAAATTAATTTCTAAAGCTATTTTTGAGATAAAAAGGGATTTCAAAAAAATTTTAATTATGGTTTTCAAGAAATTGTTTGATAAATAATCTCTAGGACTATAAATCTAACTAGGTTTCAGATTATTGCTTTTGTGCAGATTTTAATTAACAATCCATTTTGATAAAAATAAGGAAGTTGAAGGTGACAAAGAATACGCCTCAAAATTTAAAATTATCATTATATATTCCTTGTGGTTTTTAATATTACTGTTCTCGAATGGTTTATGGAAATTAACATAAATAACCTTCCCGAGAATTAAATTATCGATAATTCAAGATATGGAAGGGTCTTTCTAATTAGTAATATAAGAGGTAATACAAATTAATGAATAGATCTATATTATGAGACCCTAAGTTATAGGTATAGAAATTTATTTCGAAAAGTTTTCAAAATTTTCTCTCGAGAAAAGACTAAGGAAAAATCAATTTAGCTTTGGGGTATTTGATTTCATAAATTGTTCATTTCGTTTGACAACTAGGTAAGGTGGGAATCCAATTTAATTTATTTAGGGATTTCTTGTTGATTTCTATTCGAAATTTCGTTCGTTCTTTGATTGGTTGCAACAGTTTGGAGGTAAATATGTGGCGTTTGGGAACAAATTTTCAACTTGACGGATGTTGGACTCAGCACAAGATTTTTGGTGAAGTCAGGAAGTCGATACGATCTAGTAATAATTTTATTTTAATTTTTCGGGAAAATTGAACCAGGCCATTAGGCTGAGGTTCAGAATGCTCTGATAGCAGGGGGTCAGATCGACCGCTACCTACAGCCGATAACGACTTCAGCCCGACCCGAATTGATGGAACCATATATATTATCATTCCAACCTCCTCTTCCCTTATTTCCTTTGTCAAAATCACTGAAACCCAAAATCTGCCTTTTGCCAACCTCCAAACCAAAGATTTTTGTCCTCGTTTTGCTCTTAATTTCTACTAAAATTATTGCAGCACAAATCAAAGCACTTTTATACTCCATATTAGTAATTTCATTCGCTTGTTTCGCTGATTCCTCCAATGGCCCCTCCTCGAACCTTAAATATTAGCTTATAACACCCTGCTCTGACACCGTAGGAGGTTGCACGACTAGATGAAAGTGAGAGGAAGATTTATACTTACTCAAAAAAGGCCATCTACGAGTTTCACCAAGGGCAACCAGTGAAATTCACTGATTTCGGTCAGATTCAACTGGAGGAGCTTCTCGTTGTTATAGGCCTTGCATCGATCTTGCACTTCGACACTTTCAAGCGCGAGTACTTCCTGCGTTGTATTCACCTCTTTGATGCTCGGATGGAAGTCAACGTCGACGAGGATACTTGCAACGTCCAGTCTGAGGTGAAAGGCACTCATATTGAGCTTATCGACCTCGATTTGGTAGTGATTTTGGGTAATTCAGTGGTCAGAGCACAACTGGATGCCATTGAGATGGACGAGCCTCATATTATTTCTCGCATCTTTGTTGGAGCTGTCGGCGTTTTGGACACCGGTAACCTGCGACCCATCGCTCATCTTATTGTGCGTATCATTCAGCAAAATATCATTCTCAAGACGGGAAGCCTGGAGTAGATTTACCCTTCCGTGCGTTGCACCACATATGCTACCATTGGTGGCAATAGCCATCAATTGGGCATGTACGCTCATGATCCACCTTTCTGAGCCTTTTGCTGGGACGCCGAGGAGCCACCTTCTCGCCTGTATCTTTTGACACTTTGGTGTCGGCCTGAGTAGAGAGATGTCGGTCAAGAAAACTCCAACTGTCATCGACCGCGCTACTCTCCGCAAGATGGGCATTCAGCTGCACGCAACTTCAGTTCATTCACCTTACACTCCCATCTAGCAGTAGCAACAACCTATCCAGGAGAACCTAGTGTTCTCTGTCCTCTACGATATCTAGGTCGAGCGTCATGAGGTCCGCATGGAGCAAATCGTTGGTAGACACACGAGACTGGTTTCACTTCTTCCATACTATGTTTCTGGCATAGACGTGGTAATGGATTGAGTTCCAGCCATGGAGTTCGACCATCTCGTAGTGTTTAGGCAGTGTTAGCTTGTGCCTTGTGTATCTTGTACCTTATATTGTGTGTTTCCCTTTTTAGCATTTTATCTTTGTTGTTGTAGTGTGTGTTGTAACTGTTAGTATTGATTTTGAAATCTTATGACGATTAATGAGATTCTATGTTTAAATATTGTGTTTCATTTGCGCTTACATAATTGAATGTAATCTCATTTTCTTATCAAACTAACAGTTGTCTTAGAGTTGGAAAGTATAAAATTCTGTAGTAGATAAATTTTAGGGAAGGACAGGTTCTTGTATTAGTTCGTCACAGGCATATTTAGTGTCTGTCGACTGTTACTTTTAATCTAAAATTTATTTTTTAGTTTGCTTGTGTGGTTTCGGCTTTCGCATTTTTGCGCGAACGACTCCCTTCAATGCCAACATGTGATATGGATTGTTTAAGTTTCCACAAAATATATTTTCTACTTTTTGCAAATGTTATTTGAAAAAAAAAAACAAATCATTTTCCTTCTATAAATTTCATGCTTCTGTCTGTTCTTACTTTCCCATAAAGTCTGATTTATGTATAAACATAGCTTTTGGTTCAGTAGTTTACGCATGTTTGAACATGTATTTTGTACAATAACAGATGGTTTAAATATAGTAAAGCATGCGTTACCAAAATTTTGTTTTTATGAAATCTGATATGGAAGGTGAACATCATCACCAAAAGGGAATTTCAAGTTTTTCATAAAGAATTCTCCAAACAAAAATTTATTTTGATGGAATTTTTTTGATTTTTAATCACATGTAAAGCGTAAGGAAGATTTTGGATGGTTTGTTTGCACGTTTAGCGATGCATTAGAAATGAAGATGCACTAAAAACGTTAACAATAACGAGGAAAAGGCTGTTTTAGCCGAGGAAATGTTATTTCCATACCTTGTCGATGATACACGCGAGTTATTAATTACCTCATTTTACGTTTTAGAGCTCGTGTCAAGCCTCTTTTGTAGTCTACAGATGGAAATTTCTAGAGTATTTTGGGGTAATCGAGGTAAAATTCCACTGTAGGATGGGGATAGGAATATTTATAAGTTGGAGGAACGTTAAATTTCCGGGCTTTGATTTCCTTTTTCCGACTTAGGAGAAGTATATAGGAAGCGATTTATATACGTTAACAGATTGGATGGTAGGATTTTGATGCAAAATTGGTTGCTTTGCTCCTCTATTCATAAAAGTTTGAGGGTTATGGATGAAATTATTTTCAAAAATTTGCATTCATGTACAGCTGCCAGTATATTTAGAATGTTTTGCATCATGTTTTTCAAAAGTATTTTCAAAAATGAAATGCATATATATATGAGGATCCGATTTAGAATCATTATGCATACATGTTTTATGGTTGTTATGCATTATGTACACCATGCACATGCGCGCTTGATTGAAAAATCAGATGAACACCAATTGGTTGTTTAGTTTAGGAAAGTTAGACACCAATGCCATGACAGTCATTGGAAAAATTTCGAGACGAAATTTCTTTTAGGGGGAAAGAATGTAACAACCTAGAATTTTGGCAATAATTAATTTAAATATTTAATTTGGTTTCGAAAATGGAATTTTACCACGAAACCTGCACCGTTGCATTCGTAATGGAATTCTGGTTAACTTTCATGTTTGGAACTTCGTGAATATAGTGCATATGAAAAAGTTACAGATGAAATACAAAAAAAGACGGAAAATAATTCCGAAGGATATATATAGTTAATATATACCATTTATAATCGGCCCTTACTGGGCCAAAACGACTAAGAGCGGTCGACCTAGTAGTCAATCGAGCAGTCGACCTAGGGATCGACCCCTCTGATCGAATTTACCCAGTGACGGCTACGTTTTTAGGGTATTTTGTTATATATATTTTTTAGTAACGGACGGATCTTAATTAAAACAATCTAACGGTCTAAAGCCATTCTAATCTCTATAAATAAATGGTTAGACCCCAACCTTTTGCACATAATTCTGAAGGCAGTAGCGAAGCTCTGTCTTTTCCCTCATCTTCCAAGCCTCTTCTAAATCAAATCAGAATATATAAACAAAACAAACATAGAATGACGAAGATTAGAATCAAATTTATGTGCAAAAGGGATGGTGCTGCGATTAGGCTTTCTTCCATTCATATTTCTTCCCTATTTCCTTTTGTTCTTGCAGATCTATAAATCTGAAAGAATCTCGTTTTTAAAGTAACTACAGATCTATAAGGTTTTGGAAATTATAGGGCAAAAAGTTTATTCAGATTCAAATTTGGATTGCTTTCAGGTGAGTGGGAAATTTATATACATTGTTTATAATTACCTGATTAGTTAGTTCGAAATAGATTTAAAATGTGTACCTAAAAGTTTATCAGATTTGTCTATTATTTTATCAAATCTAAAATAATAGGTTGTGGTCTGAATGTTGGAAATTTGTATGCATATATAGTTTATTATATTATTGCCCACAATTGTATTTTGGTTGTTGTGGTTATTATATACATCATAGATCTGGAAATCAGTCCTAAAACCATTATAAAAATTGTATTTTTATTCCGGATCCTTAGTTTTGGTGTTGATTTGAGGTTTATGTAATTTTAAATTGAAAGATTATGCCTGTTTACGTTTGATGTTGTTGGGGGTTTTACTTAGTTATTGTGGAAATGCCCTTTTTTGTTCTTTTTAAATAAAAAGGACATTGTTTCAAATTAGCAAGAAATATATATAAAACTATTACGAAGGGATGTGTAAATTTACGTATATTTGTGCGTTGTTTACTACAACTGTTCCAAAAACATATATTTATTATTTCTTGTGATTTGAAATATGTCTGTATTCCCCTTTTAATTATTTTGGGCAAATTTACAATAACCACAGTTATCGACGTTTTTATAAGATTTTTGAATTTTAAAACAATGTCAAACATAAAAAGATTTGTTTTTGTCGTTAGTTTAGGCCAAAACATAAATGGTTAAATAAATAAAATATAGTAAGTATGTTAAATGCGCTTAAATGAATATATTCATATCCGAATCTACGTAAATAACACAAATATATTATTATAATAAATGCTTGTTATTGTTGAATGTTTGAATAGTTTCCGTTTTGTGGAAATGTACATGGAAGTATAATCCACAATAAACAGAAATATGTATTATGACAGTTGTAGCAATAAATGATTTTGATTTGCTATAATAAGGTCGTAAATGAGATAAGGAATGTTGTAACCATCTCTGATTGGGGAAAATAATTGAATAGGATAAATATGCCAAATGAATGCAATTTGAATTGTGTTAGGAATAGGAATGGTAACTCCAATTAGGGAATCTAATAAACAATAAATAAATATGTATGAATACATAAAGAATAAATTAGGTGAATTGAAAATGTATATAATAATAAATGGTGTTATAATATAATGAGTAGAATTAAAATGGAACTGATATAAACAGGGAAATAAATGCCTTAGGAAGATATGATCGTTAGCATCGTAATGGCGTTTAATAGGTTAATTGATACCTTGGGAAATATGACCATTAGGCACGTTAGTGGAGGGATATCCAAATTAATAATAATAAAATAAATAGAAAAAGGAGGAACTAAATGGGATTGATTAGTGTAGTAAATGCTAAGTCCAACAAGTAAATCAATAAATAAATATCCTAAGATAGGAAGCCATAAATTTCTAGTAAGTCTAGAATTATCATAATTTGAAAGAGGAATTGTACATAATAGGTTAATGATGCAAGTCAGTCGCCTTATTCTATAGAAATCTTCACTTTCCAGCATTCAGATATATGTTCAATTGATGTGAGATGTCTTTAACCATAGGAACCCATGAAGATAGTTAATCACGTAACGATAGTTTATTGCGTAATGAGGGTTATTTCCCAAAACATGGTTTATCTCAAGAGTGTGGTTCCCGCCTCCCATCTAAAAGAGAAAACCTTGGAAGGAAATTATTCATAGTGTAGCCTATTTCGGGGTAAAGGTCTTAAAGTAGTTAGGTCTACCCTTTAAAAGGTATTAAGCTATCGCGTAGCTTACCTCCCACTGAATGGCTATTGGATACAAACTTGGTCATTCCCACATTAGTCTGCTTCCTCGAGGTAGTAAGTGATTGGGTTGCAGGTCCTCCTTGAGAATAGGTATTAAATGACCACCCCGGAGGTACCAAAGGTTTTCTTATCCTACGGGAAGTATTGAATGACTAAGGGAATCATCCAATAAGGCAAGTTAGATAGTAACGAGGGGTTTTGCTGAGGGAAGGTCATAAATGGAGAGATGTCGTCTACCTATCCTGTAGTTAATAAGTGACTTCTTACTATCTCTTGTCTTATGCGGGGAATTGTTATATGCGTGAATGACGGAAGCCTTGAATTAGTAGGACTTAGTAGCTAGTGTCCTCTAATTTATATCAAAGTAGAATAAATCACCGTATAAGTTGTTAAGTGACCAAAAGATCTGCCTTGGGTATTAAGTGATCGTAACTGCAACATGGTTTGATGTTCGAGCATGCGGTAAACAATCCACAAGATCAATGCTGAGCCTACAAGAGCACAACTATAATTTCCAAGTGCGAACAGGTAGAGCTTAATATACAAGATGCCCAATTGTTAAAAGTAGTGAAGGTCAAATTTGTCATCTACCTGGGTCACACTTGCCCTTAACTTACATAGACAGCGAGACTATATATAAAATAAGTACCCTCCTTATACGATAGTTAGAAGTTAGTTGCCCGTCTCTTATTTAGTTAATGGTGTTTAAAGGCTTCATACTCATGTGTAAACGTTCTATCTCAGTATTTTGATATCGTTAGATATAGAATATCGCCTTAGGTTTAGTGGTCAGTCATCGTGCATAAATTCTAAATGTGTTAGGTTAGAATTACTAGCCCTTTTAGACATATGTTTTGGTTTTGACCAGACAGAGTACAATTTCGTATTTTAGATAGTGTTATACATTTTCTACTCACCAGGACTTGCTGTTTTGACCCCCTCTCCCTCCACATAACAACTCTCAGTTTTATCTCGACGAAGACAGGTCTTAGCAAGCATTTTGAGTTTGGTTTCGGTTCTTGTTCTCTCATGCTCGATATCAATGTGGTGATATGTCTTAAGGTAGTCCCCTTAATCAATACTTGTTATCTTATTTCGTTTCCGTTGCGAGTTAATTTTATTTTACCCTTGTTATGCTCATGCTTATTAATTGCAGGTACCAGATTTATACTCTTCGTTCTTGAATGGGTTTGAGTTATGATTTTTGTTGAAATTCGGACTCGGAAAAGTATGGGGTGTTACATCATGAACTTGCATATCAATTTCGAACGCAAGGCTAGTTCGAAGTGGTTTCGAATCCAATTCTGATCCCAGCTCCTATAACCAACACGATATAAGTAAAAGGAGAATTTATAGATAGTCAGTTCTTTAATTATTAATCATAAATGAACAGTTAAGCACATCAACAGCTGATAAACTCTTTTAATTAAAATTATTCATTAAAATCAGTTTCGATTCTTAAAAATCTATTTACTTATTTCATCAGAATAATCCTAATCATAGATCGTTATATTTTCACTACTTCAAAAACATATATATAAATAAAGAATGTTTCCCTCTGTTTACTTTCTTTTATTCGATAATAATAGTTACGCCCTGTGCACGTGACTTGCATTTATTTTATTTCTGCTATCTGGGTTACACCTGTTCAAAGCCCAATATCACATGTATATATATTCCTATACATTGCACATAGAATTTTATCAGTTCAAATCAATACAAAATCTTTCTACATTTTGTTAATTTTTCTCTTTGTTTCTAACTTGGTATCAATGAAAATGTAATATAATAGGTAGGCTTATCCTAGGGGCAAATTGAATTATAACATGAGTTATAATAAATGAAAAAAGCAAACTTATTAATGAATCTTAGTTAAGGGAACAAGTTAAGAAGTAAACAACAAAAATATGTCGTGATGATAGTGTAAGACAAAGTTATGATTAAATAATAAGGAATAAAGTAGACATATGAAATGAAATAAGTTGCACTTGATTATATATTAAGTAGACATGTCAAAAGAAAACATGAGAACTGGAAAAGGATATACTTAATTGTACGTTAAGTGAGACATGTTATTGAGCTTATAAAAAATAATTGAATAGTAAATTACATGGTAATAATGTTAAAATATTGGTAATTAGCTTCGTTAAATACAATCTAGGGAATAACATGTATTTGCTTATTAATGAACTTAAAACATGATTAAGTTAAACCTGTGGGATTAATAAGTGAGAAGGGCCCATTCCTCAAGGATATAAGGGGGCTCAAGGAAATCTTGTAACTTGAATAAAAAGGGAAAATTTGGGTAATCAAGTTAGTTTAGTAATCTGATAAGACAAAACAAGTGCTTGATTAAAAGATTAGACATAGGGTCTTATAACACGTTTGTGTGATGCGCTTGGACTAGTCCGCATTTACGAAGGTGAAGAACCCAATGGGGTAGATCATTGAGGTTTCTTGAGACACAGGAGGAGCACGTCCATATGATTATTATGTTGGTTATTCTGCATGCTTGGTCTACGGGACTGGAGGGAAGCATGCGAATTTCGATGGACGTGGTAGGGTACCCCGTGGTGGTCCTCTGTTGACGTGCACGCTTAGGCTGTACTCGTAGAGGTTGGGTCTGTGCGGCACTACCCGGTGAGTATACGTTGACTACAACTATAGCTTGGCAGTCATAAGATCGTGATGGATGGCATTGAGTGATTCAGAGATTGCCTCGAGAAGAGGCTAGATCAAGACTAATACAGGATAGTAATCGTCGGGTACTTGTCATTAACAGTCGGTGGGATGTAGGAAGACTAGAGCTAAACCAAGAGACCATCGATCTTTCACTATCGAGACATTGATTGAGGGACAATCCAAATTTGATATTAGACTGTTTGCTAGGGGCACGTCACTTAGCTCTTGATGTTCACTGGTTGAGGAAGGGGTCAGGTGGGACCATAGCCACCGGAAAAATGCAGACCATATTCTAGATATCTGTATTGTAGGCCTTTTTGGGCGGACCTTTGCAGATATGGAAAGATCTCGACCGAGTTCCGTGCATTCAGATGTAACCCTATTGCGGGACTCCCTGTACAGTAGGCAGTACGTTCGTGTGAGGGTCTAGGTACACGCACTAGGTGATGTATCGTAGATGAGAGGGAATTACTCCATATTGAGACTTGATTCAACCGAGTAGTTTGGATATGACGATCCGCAAGCTTGCATGACATAGCGATGCTGGTTCTGTGTGGGAACGTGGTGTAATTATTTAGATTTTCGTACGTCGTTCGACGTAGGATACACTTCCGTGACATGGCGGTAAGGACCGTGCGAGGAGGGTACTATGGTGAGTATCTTGATATGTTGGGGGCAACTACATATATGCTATATTAGGTTAATCTACAAGGAAGTAAATGGGTACGACGTGAGTATAGAGCCTTGAGTGTCGTTAACCCAAACAACCTAATAGATAAGAAAACATAACTGAACGGTATATGTAGGGTTATTTCAGAATGTATAATTTGTCCAATCACCAAACTTTGTGTTCTGACCTCCTTCATATATAACACACTCGCAGGTTAGGTTTGTGGCATAGATATGATAGCTTTAGAGGCTGGTCAGACAATATTATTACTTCGATAAGGCTATATTTGATTATATTATAACCATTCCACTATGAGATGTTTACTGAGCTCTGATATATTTATTATCTCTGTCTTTTGTACGATACCGAACAAGCTGACTCGAGCTTCTATGGATTTGGATTTTTGAATAAAAATTCGATCTATCGAAATTCAGATTGTTACATCTGGTATCAGAGCTTAGGGTCAGGATTTCTATATAGATAGTGAGTGAACGCATTTGTATTTTTAAAATACAGATATGTATTATATATAAACCAAGATCCATAATGGAACCCACTAAATAGGAAGAGCGACATATAGAAATAGTTGGGATATCAGTTATGTACACTAAAAAAATGGTTATGGAAATTTGAGAATAAGAGACCCTTAGGTGGTTTGGGTGAAAAGTGTACAATGTGTTTTGTAATTGAAAATAAAAATAAAAAATGGATCCCATAATTTAGTACCTGAAATGTTAGTATTTTGGATTAGTGGGTTTGGAAGTTGAGCCTTAAATCGGAAAAGAGTAGAAAAGGAAATGGATTAGGAATACAGACATATATATATATATATATATATATATATATATATATATATATATTGGAGAGAAATGACTTTGTCTAACTATTTGGGGAAGTCTAAATAATTTAGAAACCCACTTTGAGTCTAGCCTCATGGTTGACTTTTAAGAACTTGAAATTTTAAAAGCTTTTGGGTCATAGTTTACGGTGTTTTTCAAGTTTTGACCTTAATGTTGGAGAATGGAGTTTTGATGACAACAACCTTATTTCAATTATCATTGATTATAAAATATATACTAACATCTCTATCTAGAATATATAGACATATATATATATATGCAGGTTTTGTATACAGGACTTAAGTACTGAAGACTGTACAGTTTTGGAGTTTTAGAGTTTTAGAGATTCAAGAGATTCAAGATTCAAGATTCATGAGTAATCAAGATTTCAAGAGCTCAAGATAAATATAACAATAGAGTCTAGTTTACGTAAGACTCTGAATAACACTCCAGGTTCAAATTCAGTTTTTCAAATTTTAAATTTCAATTGCTTCAAAAAAAATCAAATTTCAAAATTCCAATTTTCAAATTCTAAATTATTTTACTTATGATTCAAACATATAAGTTTAAAGTTTTAATTATATTATATATGTTTATATAAGTTTATATAGTTTAATAGTTTTAAACCTTATAACTTTATAAGTATATATATCATTTCTTATGATTTTACACTTTAGAATATTTATTTATATTACCAAGTTTTGATTAAAGAATTTCAAAATCATGATTTCAAATATATTTTCTAATTTATAAGTATTCTTACTTTTATAGTTTTATTAAACATATTTTACTAAGTTTATATTTGATTATTCATATAACCTTTTGTTTATACATAGTTTATAAATATCTCTTTATAAATTCACACACACACACACATATATATATATATATATATATATATATTTATACTTATATTATATATAATTTTCATATCACATATATATTAAGTATTTGATCATATGTTTAAATAATATTTTCTTATGTTTTTATACTTGAAAAATAATGTTTTAGCAACTAGTTCTGTTTCAGGAATTTCCATAATTTAAATATTGATTTAAATGCTTTAAAAATGAGTTAAAAATCAAAAATATGATAGATGTCTTGATATATAATTATTTCTACGTCGACATATAACTGTCAGAAATTTAAATTTGAAAGGAAATGTCTTTTCACTATTTGTGATGGTTCTGAGATGTTGCAACCTTTCACACACTATAAAAAGGGCTTGAATTCGAATATTTAATCATCTCTTCTTCTCCACTATCACTCTCTTACATTACACCATTTTTCTTAATCATTTTTATGATTTCTACACCTATACTATGCCGAATTCAATTCTGTCACCAATCTTCTTGTAACACCCCACACCCGCTACGGTCACTCACTAAGGGAATGCCATAACATCGGTGGAGTATTTTAGGTGAATATAGAACAGAAAAATTACAACAAGACAGATATAAGTAATACTTGAGAATTTAAAACATCATTTCATTTCAGCGGAAAGTAAAACATGTTTGGTTACACCAAAACCATAAATAAGAGTCAAGTACATAATATCCATCCTGATAAAAACGAAAGTACATAATCCCACTACATAACCTAATAGCCATAATAGAAAAGATAAACTGAGCTTTACATCCACGGTCCAAGCTCCAAAAGATAGATAAAGCAGTCTGATCAAAGCCCACTAGTGCTAGGCCCACTCTGAAAACCTGAGGGTTGGGAAAAAGATAAAGAAACAACGGGGTCAGACATAAGTCTGAGTGAGTCATATAACCCTAACAATACAATCATTAAAGTAATTAGGGTATGATATAAACAAGGTACGGTACCTCTGGGGATAATGACTACACTAAGTAGCCAACTAAACACAGGATGTACTAAGATAACCGAAAAGACGCATTTATCCACCCAAGGATAATTACTGGATTACACCACCCCAGATCTACCCACCCAAGGGTAATTCCTACACTGCACCACACCAGTCATTCCTAACTTAAAGGTTGATCCCACCCATGGACTTATAAAATTAACTTAATAGTTCTCGCGTACCCCTAGGTGACTAAGTAGACGCCACGGGGCCCTACAATCCACTAGGTGTACACACTACTCCCCATTCGATCGGCTCCCTAACGTAGATACCCGTGCTGGCCCCACCGTGGGGTGTACCATTCCCCAACGTGGCAACTTGATAAAACTAACGGTGCACGGCTTATATCTACACGATGCAACAACGTCTTATTTACCAGCCCTGGTCCACACACGCATATGAAACCCGTTGGTCATGCGTTGCCACCGCTAACCCATTTTGGCCCCTTATAGTCAAGCCCAATATGCGTGTCCCGTCACTCGACTAGAGTCGAGCCCACTAAGATACGTTTGGGATATTGGTTGAAATGGGCCCCCACAAGCTACCACCTAAGCTTTTTATTTTATTTAGTGTATCCCACTTAACCCCTTTTATAATCATGCCCACCTACATGTTAAGGTTTGGTTAAGTCATCTAATCATATATCAATTGCCACTTAAGGCACCCACTCGATTTCCACAAATCACCCAAAAACTCTAGCCTTGAACATAAAGCTTGCAACTTGATGATGAATGCAAGCCAATGATCACTCATACAACTCAAAGATGCTTGTATGCACATGAAAGCCTTCATAGAAATAGTTTAGAAATAGGATGGAGGCTAGGGTTTGAGTGGAGGCCATGATCATAGAAAATTTTGGCATAGTTTAGTTAGGAGATAGGATTATGACCATTTAGGGCTAGCTTAGGGTCTTATTTATAGGATTAGGCAAGTGTTTTAGGCCATTAGATTAACCCTAAATTAGATTAGGACCATCCGATCTCGGAAGCTTCCAGAAACCAGCCCCAAAACACAGCCTAAACCCTAAAATGGTGCACCAGGCCAGCCAGAAAGCTGTGCAGGTTTCTGGCTCGACACGGGCGCACTTCCCAAGTGCGCCAGTGTAAAAATGCATTGGCGCACTTCACAAGTGCGCCAGTGCATTTTTGTGTTGGCGCACTTCACAAGTGCGCCAGTGCATTCTGGCTAGTTTTTCGGTTTTTCTGCCTAACTTCGTTCGTCCATATCTTCTTCACACGGACTCCGATTTTCGAAAACTCAGACTCTATTTTGCGTATTTTTCCGAGACGAATGCAATGGTGCAACCCGTTTCCCCTAATTCCCACATCTGGGATTAGTTATTCTTTAATTTGTGAATTTTAGCATTAACCGAAATTCGGGGTGTTACATTCTCCCCTCCTTAAAGGATTTCGTCCCCGAAATCTCTAAGCTAAGGAGAATGCATATCCTACCATCCAAACAACCATCTACTCAATCCATCAAACACGGGCATCCATTGTTCTTAAAACAGTTTCTAATGATGTATGAGCATATGCAAAAAGTGTGTGTATATGTTCCCTATCTAATGTATGAACATATGCAAACCATGATAGTGCCATGCATCCATTATGTATGCGAGAGAACCCTATCGACACATACAATATCTACATGAGTGCACAATCATTCACCAAAATGCATCATCTATATGATAACACAATCATTATACATCCATAAATATAGCTTCCTACACACAATTTTATGCAATATGCCATATGAAGTGATTGAGCCGATCTAGTGTCTAGAGTGTGTGTATATGCATCCACGAGCAACCACTAGCAACCACTTGCATCCACACGCATCCATCAAACATAACATGTCTCAAACACATGTTTCAACCATAGATTTACCCTATCTAAAGGTCATAGGTACTAGCGAGAGGATATACTAAAGATAAGATAAGTGCTAGACAAGCGATAAAGGAGAAGTTAAAAGACATACTCTCAAAAAGAAATGGGTACAAAGAACGCATCTTCGCTTCTGTCTCCCAAGTAGCATTGCTTTCGTCATCTCCCCATTGCACTTTAACTAGCTGAACTTCTCTGTTCCTCAACTTCCTAGTTTCTGACCCAAGGATGCGAGTAGGAGCTCGTTGAATCGTCGCATCACGCTCTACCTTTACATCTCTAAGCAAGCTCGGTTCTACCACCTCTGCGGTCTCATGTAAGCACTTCCTCAAATGTGATACATGGAATACATCATGAACACCACTAATTCTGTCGGGCAACTCCACCCTATATGCCATCAGTCCAATCCTTTCCTTAATAGGAAACGGCCCAACAAACCTCGGTGCTAACTTCCCAACGGACCCAAAGCGAACAACATTTCTCAACGGAGATACTTTGACAAAAACCATGTCCCCAACCTCAAACTCAAGATCCGTCCTTCTCCGATCCGCATAAGATTTCTGTCTATCTTGCGCTGCCTTCATCCTTCTTCGAATCAAATCAATCTTCTCTGAAGTCTCTCTAACCATATCTGGCCCAAGCAAGATCTTATCCGTAGATTCCCACCAACATGTAGGAGATCGACAAGGCCTTCCATAAAGAGCTTCGAAAGGTGCCATGCCAATACTAGACTGAAAGCTGTTATTGTATGCGAACTCCACCAAAGGAAGATGTTCTTCCCATGTACCTCCAAAATCCAAGATACAAAGCCTCAAGAGATCTTCTAAGATACGGTTCACCCTCTCGGTCTGACCGTCCGTCTGAGGATGATATGCGGTGCTCAAACACAACTGAGTCCCTACCGCCTCTTGCAAACTTCTCCAAAACTCACTAGTGAAGATAGGATCTCGATCACTCACAATGCTGGATGGTACGCCATGCAATCTAACAATCTCTCTAACATAGACTGAAGCAAGCCATGGAGCGGTCCTCTTACTCTTCACGGGTATAAAATGGGCACTCTTGGTAAGTCTGTCTACCACAACCCAAATTCCCGTATTGCCCTTCCTCGATCTCGGTAACCCATCGATGAAATCCATCGAGACACTATCCCACTTCCATTGCGGAACTTCCAATAGGTGTAGCAACCCACCGGGTTTCCTTTGCTCCGCTTTAACTTGTTGGCACACTAAGCATCTAGCCACATACTCGGCCACATCTTTCTTCATACCGGCCCAGAAGAAAACTCTCTTCATGTCTTGGTACATTTTGTCTCCACCGGGATGAATAGTCATCCTTGAACGATGTGCATCATCCAAAATAGCCTTCTTCAAACCCTCATCTTGCGGTACACAAAGTCTACCGTCTCTATGCAACCATCCCCTATCATCTATGGTGTATCTACCCAAATGGCTGGACGACTCCCCCCTTATAAGCTTCTCTACCAACTCAACCAACTGTGGGTCATCTCGCTGAGCCTCGCCAATCCGTCCCAAAAGAGTAGGTCTAACCTCCAAGGATGCTAACAAACCAGGTACAAAGTCAACAGAAGGTCTGAAGTCGAACAAAGAAAGAAACTCCAAGCTTCGCCGTTCCACGAACAATGGACTCAAAGATAGCCTTTTTCTACTCAAGGCGTCCGCCACCACGTTACCCTTGCCAAGGGTATACGCTATCTCGAAATCATAGGATGCTAAGAACTCCATCCACCTTTGCTGTCTTAAGTTTAAATCCTTCTGAGAGAATAAGTACTTTATGGTCAGTGAACAACTCGAATCTCTCACCAAGAAGATAATGGCGTCAAGACTTAAGTGCGAAAACAATCGCGGCCAACTCTAGATCATGGGTAGGGTAATTCTTCTCATGCACTCTCAATTGCCTCCCTCCAAAGGCTATTACCCTTCCCTCCTGCATCAAGACTGCGCCTAATCCTGTCCCACAAGCATCGGTATAAACAACAAACGGCTTACTCCCATCTGGAAGCACTAAAACTGGAGCGGTGGTCAAAGCTCTCTTTAACCGTCGGAAAGCATCATCACAATCTACGTCCCATGAGAAAACCAGATTCTTCTTCGTCAAGCGGGTTAATGGGGCTGATATCTTCGCGAAGTCTTTGATGAACTTCCTATAATATCCTGCCAACCCCAAGAAACTTCTTACTTCGGTAGCATTTCTAGGAACTTTCCAATCCTGGATAGATACTATCTTTGCGGGATCCACAGCTATCCCTTCCTTAGAGACCACATGCCCTAAGAATCGCACTTCTCTTCTCCAAAAATGACATTTAGAGAATTTAGCTTTAAGACTATGTGCTCGAAGAGTCTCCAACACTTCTCTGAGATGTAAGGCATGCTCTTCTTCACTCTTGGAAAAGACCAAGATGTCATCCACCAAGATCATCACGAACTTATTTAGGTACTCCCTGAACACCCTTCTCATCAAATCAACAAAGTATGCGGAGGCGTTCGTCTAACCAAATGGCATCACCAGCCACTCATAAAACCATCCGGAGTCCTAAAGGCAATCTTCTCTATACTATCCTCAGCCACTCTCAACTGACGAAACCCCGTGGCTGAGTCCAACTTGCGAAAATACTGAGGCGCCAACCAACTGATCAAAGAGATCATCAATCCTCGGCAATGGGTGTCTATTCTTCTTTGTGAGTTTATTTAGTTCTCTTTAGCCTACACAAAGTCTGAGGGACCCATCCGCCTTCGTAGCAAAAACTACTGGAGCACCCCACTCCGATATACTTTGTCTTATGGACCCCTTCTCAAGCAACTCCCCTACTTGCTTATGGAGTTCCCTCCTCTCGCGAGGAGCCATGTGGCGCACTGGTAAAGATACAGGTTTAGCATTGTCTACCAGATATATTCGGAAGTCAATCTCCCGCTCCGGAGGTAAGCCCTTCACCTCCTCAAACACATCCGAGTATTCCCGGACCATTCTAACAGATCGCAAACTCTCGACCGACGTGTCAAGCGATTCTAGATAACTTAGCATAACAGATTCCATGGGATTACAAGAGATCTCGGGAGTGTTACCCAACCGGGTCATAAGCCTAACAACTCTCCCTTCAAAATCAAGAACGGCACCCCTACTGGATAACCAGTCCATGCCCAAACTAACCCATAGCCCGTGAAGCCCAAAAAGCATCACATCTAAACTCAATGCTAAGTATAGAAACTTTCAAACCCAAACACATCATGGAGCCCCAATTGGGTTTGAAACAACTAAGGGATCATCTACCAAACTGGTGTCTAAGTGCAGTGACTCAACTAACAATGATGAGATAAACGAACTCGATGCGTCAGAATCTAATAAAGTTCGAACCGGATAATAAAGAAATCCAAATTCCAACCTAGACGGTCCTATCCCCATCTGGTACACTAGCCGCGAGGGAATACAACTACCCTCCAGGAGATTCCATACCTTGCCCATGCCCCTTTGGACAATCCTAATACGGTGTCCCATTCCTCCAAAAGGATAACTACTCGCCTTCTTCTTCCCATTCTCCACTCGTAACCTCCCACCAATGAGGTTTCATCCTTCATTAACCAAAAAACTATTTGAGCCTTCCTCCCATCGTCTATCCAATAGATACCTACCAGTCCTCCTCCTTCTTGAACCAACTTCTAATCCGACTAATGTCTAAGTCCCTTGAAGTGGTTTTCCGTTCTTATCTATCTTAGAAAGGTCATCTATACGCGGAGGGGAAACTCAAAACGAGAGAGGAAGAGATTCAAAACGGAGAATTCGAAAGATATAGATATGGCTATTGGGGATTATGCTTTTCTTTCAAAAACTTTTCTCTTAAAAGACATGTTTTTGAAAATACTCCTTTCAAAAATATTCTTAGAAAATAGTTTTTCTAAAAATTTTATCTGTTCTGGTAACCTTAAGCTCTGATACCACGTGTAACACCCCACACCCGCTACGGTCACTCACTAAGGGAATGCCATAACATCGGTGGAGTATTTTAAGTGAATATAGAACAGAAAAATTACAACAAGACAGATATAAGTAATACTTGAGAATTTAAAACATCATTTCATTTCAGCGGAAAGTAAAACATGTTTGGTTACACCAAAACCATAAATAAGAGTCAAGTACATAATATCCATCCTGATAAAAACGAAAGTACATAATCCCACTACATAACCTAATAGCCATAATAGAAAAGATAAACTGAGCTTTACATCCACGGTCCAAGCTCCAAAAGTTAGATAAAGCAGTCTGATCAAAGCCCACTAGTGCTAGGCCCACTCTGAAAACCTGAGGGTTGGGAAAAAGATAAAGAAACAACGGGGTCAGACATAAGTCTGAGTGAGTCCTATAACCCTAACAATACAATCATTAAAGTAATTAGGGTATGATATAAACAAGGTACGGTACCTCTGGGGATAATGACTACACTAAGTAGCCAACTAAACACAGGATGTACTAAGATAACCGAAAAGACGCATTTATCCACCCAAGGATAATTACTGGATTACACCACCCCAGATCTACCCACCCAAGGGTAATTCCTACACTGCACCACACCAGTCATTCCTAACTTAAAGGTTGATCCCACCCATGGACTTATAAAATTAACTTAATAGTTCTCGCGTACCCCTAGGTGACTAAGTAGACGCCACGGGGCCCTACAATCTACTAGGTGTACACACTACTCCCCATTCGATCGGCTCCCTAACGTAGATACCCGTGCTGGCCCCACCGTGGGGTGTACCATTCCCCAACGTGGCAACCTGATAAAACTAACGGTGCACGACTTATATCTACACGATGCAACAACGTCTTATTTACCAGCCCGGGTCCACACATGCATATGAAACCCGTTGGTCATGCGTTGCCACCGCTAACCCATTTTGGCCTCTTATAGTCAAGCCCAATATGCGTGTCCCGTCACTCGACTAGAGTCGAGCCCACTAAGATACGTTTGGGATATTGGTTGAAATGGGCCCCCACAAGCTACCACCTAAGCTTGTTATTTTATTTAGTGTATCCCACTTAACCCCTTTTATAATCATGCCCACCTACATGTTAAGGTTTGGTTAAGTCATCTAATCATATATCAATTGCCACTTAAGGCACCCACTAGATTTCCACATGCCACCCAAAGCACTTACTTAACCCTTTACCCATGTTTAATTACATGTTCCTCTTTGGTTAAGTATTCTAATCGTATTTTCTATTGCCACCCAAGGCAACCCACTAGATTTCCACATGCCACCCAAGGCACCCACTTAACCCCTCATGTCCCTCTACATGCTAATATGGTTAAGTGTTTCTTAATTAATTAAGATCATGACCTCATAAAGACCTCTCACATTAGACCATCTTTTATGACTGCTGGATATGCCGGTTGGTTCCGGGCAGACTTCTGTCATAAAAAGGTCTAACCTCGTGTCTTTACTTTAATCACGTATTTAATTTATGACTAAGACCTCTCACATTGGGCCAATCATTTGTAGCTGCTGGATGGCCGGTCGGTTCCGGGCAGACTTCCGCTACAAAAGGGTCCAACCTCGTGTCTTAGTTGATTAATTACACCTAATTAATCACCCCCATAATTTGAATTAATTATGCCTAATTAATTACACATTTTTAAGAATATGGGTAGACCTAACTCAATAGGTAAATTCCCAATTCCATAGTATGGGTAGACCTAACTTAATAGGTAAATTCCCAACTCCATAATATGGGTAGACCTAACTTAATAGGTAAATTCCCAATTACGTCCATTTAATTTGTGGTATGATTAATCATACCCATTTCACATCATTTTTTTAACATGCATATTAACCCCATCGTTCCCCATGTAGTTCGTTCTCATAACACGACATAATAAAGGGAAGATTCATCACAAAGGTCATGGGTTTAGCCAACATAGCATGTAACTTTATCATGGGTTCAAAAGGTGTCAACTTGCATATATGAACATACATTAAACCCAACTAGTATTTAACCCAAACTTGCATTATGCATATCATAAAAGAGACAACTTGTATATGAACTTGCACATAAACTTGCATATGAACTTGCATCATAACTTGCATATGAACTTGCATCATAACTTGCATATGAACATGTATCATAACTTGCATATGAACTTGCATCATAACTTGCATATGAACTTGCATATGAACTTGCATCATAACTTGCATATGAACATGTATCATAACTTGCATATGAACTTGAATCATAACTTGCATATGAATATGTATCATAACTTGCATATGAACTTGCATAACATGCCATACTTAGAGACAAACTTGCATATATTATGCATATCATAAAAAGAGACAAACTTGCATAAAACCAAACACTTAGCATGCATAAAACCAAATACTTAGCATGCATAAAACCACATACATAGCATGCATAAAACCAAATACTTAGCATGCATAAAACCAAATACATAACTTGCATAACATGTTACATATAGACTTGCATATAATCTCCCATATAGCTTGCATAACATGTTACATATGAATCAATGTTCAACATAGTGTTTTGCATCATAAAACATAGCATTAAACTTGCATATAGCACACAACATACACTATACTAAACTTGCATAAACACATGATTCCACAAACATAGCCATATCTTATCATATCCTATCATAATCAATTTAACAATTGATTGTTAAGTCTATAGAAACTCACCACTAAACTCCAATAAGCAAACCCTTGCCACAAATCACCCAAAAACTCTAGCCTTGAACATAAAGCTTGCAACTTGATGATGAATGCAAGCCAATGATCACTCATACAACTCAAAGATGCTTGTATGCACATGAAAGCCTTCATAGAAATAGTTTAGAAATAGGATGGAGGCTAGGGTTTGAGTGGAGGCCATGATCATAGAAAATTTTGGCATAGTTTAGTTAGGAGATAGGATTATGACCATTTAGGGCTAGCTTAGGGTCTTATTTATAGGATTAGGCAAGTGTTTTAGGCCATTAGATTAACCTTAAATTAGATTAGGACCATCCGATCTCGGAAGCTTCCAGAAACCAGCCCCAAAACACAGCCTAAACCCTAAAATGGTGCACCAGGCCAGCCAGAAAGCTGTGCAGGTTTCTGGCTCGACACGGGCGCACTTCCCAAGTGCGCCAGTGTAAAAATGTGTTGGCGCACTTCACAAGTGCGCCAGTGCATTTTTGTGTTGGCGCACTTCACAAGTGCGCTAGTGCATTCTGGCTAGTTTTTCGGTTTTTCTGCCTAACTTCATTCGTCCATATCTTCTTCATACGGACTCCGATTTTCGAAAACTCAGACTCTATTTTGCGTATTTTTCCGAGACGAACGCAATGGTGCAACCCGTTTCCCCTAATTCCCACATCTGGGATTAGTTATTCTTTAATTTGTGAATTTTAGCATTAACCGAAATTCGGGGTGTTACACTTCTTCTCTTTACACTCACTAATCATTACTCTCTGAATCAAGTGCTATTGAAGAGTTATAGGTCTATTTGTAATTGTTTGAGTAAATTAATCGGTCGTATCCCTTGTAGCCATGAAATCAAGGATGAGTAATCAGTAGTATCCCTTGTAGTCGTGAAATCAAGGACGGGTAATCGGTGGTATCCCTTGTAGCCATGAGATCAAGGAAGTTGTAATTGACTATTGATATAGTAATAAAACTCTGCGCAATCCAGCGTTGCGTGCGACTGGACATATGAGCAATCTGAATCAGTATAAAATCCGATGTGTTATTTCCTTTTTTGCATTTTTATTTCTGTTTGATTTACATCTGTGTTTGATTCTGCATCTGTGATAGTTTCTGTGGTATTTGATTCATATAGTTTATCACATATATTTCATATTTTGTTTAAATTCCGAAAAACACTATTCACCCCCTCTATTGTTTGTTTTTCCTTAACGATCCATTCAACAATCCCTAACAATTGGTATCTGAGCGAGGTTTTTCAAAAAGTTTATAATCTGATTTTTGGAAATTTTAAATGGCAAATTTTGAACACTAGTTTAAATTCATGTCTTGCATCAGTATTAGATGAGTCCGCATTCAATTTGATTGAAAATTCAAGTTATCATGTATGATTTCTAGAAAAGTTTGAATAGATATTATCATAGAATCATCATAATGTTATTATCTCAAATTACAATTAGTTATTTTGAAAAGTCACTTGATTCTTTGAAAAAGTGTATTGTTTTGCAAGAAAGAAGTTATTTCTGATGACTGATTAGCCAAAAGACACCAAGATGATTGTTTATCAATTAAGAAAAGAAGAGTTTATGAAGAGATATGACTTTTGGGGTCATAGTAGTTGATGTGTCCGTTCATTTAATATTCATAATTTTGGAGCTAAGTTGGTTAAACTAATAAATCATCGATCTCATTGTCAAATTCTGGAAGATGTAAACATGATTCAGATTCGTCATCAAACGATGAAGAGCCAGAAACCTGAGATTCAAATATGTGTTTCACGACAATTCAGAATTCATAGAATATCGAAGAAATGGATCTAAAAACAGGGTACGCCTTAATTAATTTTTAATTTTTTGGTTGAATGGATGTTTAGTTTGCTTTGTTTTGAATTTGAAAATTAAAATTCAAATTTTGAAATTAAAAATTCAAATTCAAATTTTGAAATTAAAAATATCAATATTATAATAATAATAAATTTTGAATGTTTGTTAGTATTAATATTATTTCAAGAAATAGTAAAACCTGAAATATAAATCGATAATATAAAACCAAGAGTTACAAAACCGTATGTCCTTTGAAATTATACATGTATGCCGACCAACATAAATGAGCATGTCGACATATGTTCCAATAAATTCAAATTTTGAATTTTTAAACTTCCCTCCATCCTTTTAATAAGAAAATGCCAATTCAAATTCTAGTTATTAACTTTATCTGTCTACATAATTTCTTATACCTTGTTTCTAAATATATATATATATATATATATATATTAAAAGTATATAAATTAATAAAGCATATAAACATGTTAATATGATATACAAAATTAATATAACTTTTTTATATTGTTATAAAATATAAATTTATTCATCTTTTATACGGTTTAAACATGCATAGTTTAACTTATATATTATTCATATGATTTCATAACAATTTTGGGTTACATTATCAAAAATATTTTTTGTAACTTAAATACTTATTTTGATTTCTTATTAAGATTCATAAAAGCTTAAATATTTAACCTAATATTTTGGTATAAAAATAATAACATATATATATATATATATATATGATTTTATGTCTTAAATATAAGAAACTATTGTTTTATAGTTTATATCCATATTTCATAATTTTTTTATGACTATAAGTTTCTTTTTGAAGTTTTAACATAAATGGTTCCTTAACAAATTAATATATTTTGATTTCTAAAAGTTTAAATTTAAAATTGACTTGTATCAAAGATTGATTTATATTTCATAATAAATTAAATTTTAAATCCTTTTTAAAAAATAGTTTTTATATATACAATTATGACTATATGTTTACTTTATATGATACAATTCTATATTCTCTTTAAAAAGGTCTTTAATTTTTACTATATTAAAGAAGCACCCTATTAAGAATATTTAACTCCACGTTTCTCATAGAATTATTTTAAATATTTTGTTATATATTATGAATATCATAAAACTTTTATCTTTACTATCCTTCGATCTCTTTCATAAGTATCAACAACTTAAGTGTAGAAATTAACATATATTATCTTTGTTTAATTCAAATAATTTGTAGTATATATGTATATGCATAATAGTTAGATAGTACTTTGAATATATTATCTAAATAGATATAATTACTAAATCATTCTGCATACTATCATTACACATCTTATTTCATATCATACAGCATTATAAATTACAGTGCATCTCAAACTAAGATCATTCACATCACAAGTTGCATTTCATTCAATATATCACTTCATATAGCTTTGCATATGACATACTACACTATGACCAACATACTGCATTACATGTTAACTTTAACTCCACACATAACAAGCATACTTTATGAGAAGTTTTTTTATCTAATTAGAAATTTAGGATTGTTAATCAAATACATAACACATACGTTGTCTTGATTAACTTTATTGATTTGTTCGGCTTGATTGAATTGATTGACTTATTTGGTTTGTTTGATTTGTTTGACTTAAATAACTTGATTGACTTACTTGACATGGTTAAATTTCATTAATGGTTGATAGGTTTGTTAGAAATATACTTAGGAGCTTTATAATAGGTTTTAGGATAAATAGAAGTTACAAGAAATGTTTGGTTTTATGTTTGAATTGATGTTTTGTGACAAATAAACTCAAATTCATTGATTGATTGATTGAATTGCTTTAATTATATCATAATTTTAAGGATATCTTATCAGAGTTATTTCTAAGTCTAGATTAAGGTCTTATTATAGTTTTAATGGAATTAGAGTTTAGGATAGGTTTAGTCTTGTATTAAATTAAGGGGGAGTTTTAGAGTTTCTAAGGATTGGTTGAAGGTTCAAGAATGCTTTAGTTGATTTAATTGTATAGATTGTTTGTTTGGTTTGCTTGTTTGGTTTGATTTGCTTGTTTGGATTGATTTGCTTGTTTAGATTGATTTGCTTGTTTTGATTGATTAGCTTGTTTGAATTGATTGGTCTGCTTAGTTTATTATCCTTCTATAAGGTTATTAGACTTGTGTAGTCATAGATTTAGGGGAAGTTATAGAAATTTATAGGGAATTATTTAGATAGTTATAGGATTTAAGGGGAGTTGTTTTAGAATTTCTTTTTGATAATGCCAAAGGGGGAGAAATTATAAAATATAGACATAGTTTATATGATTCATATATACAGGGGGCTTTAAAAGGATCATCATCAACAGGTATGTACATGCATGATATTTTATAAACTAAGGTTGTCATCATCAAAAAGGGGGAGATTCTTGGAGAATGGAGTTTTGATGACAACAACCTTATTTCAATTAACATTGATTATAAAATATATGCTAACATCTCTATCTAGAATATATAGACATATATATATATGCAGGTTTTGTATATAGGACTTAAGTACTGAAGACTGCACAGTTTTAGAGTTTTAGAGATTTAATAGATTCAGGATTCAAGACTCATGATTAATCAAGATTTCAACAGTTCAAGAGCTCAAGATAAATATAGTAATAGAGTCAAGTTTATGTATGACTCTAAATATCACTCCAGGTTCAAATTATGTTTTCAAATTTCAAACTCTCCTTTTCAAATTTCAAAATTATGATTTTCAAATTCTAAATTATTTTACTTATGATTTCAAACATATAAGTTTAAAGTTTTAATTATATTATATATGTTTATATAGTTATATAGTTTTATAGTTTCAAACCTTATAACTTTATAAGTATATATATGATTTCATGTGATTTTACACTTTAGAATATTTATTTATATTATCAAGTTTTTATTAAAGAATTTTAAACTTATGGTTTCAAATATATTTTCTAATTTATAATTATTCTTATTTTTATAGTTTTATTAAACATATTTTACTAAGTTTATATTTGATTCTTCATATAACCTTTTATTTATATATAGTTTATAAATATCTCTGTATAAATTCCTATATATATGTTTATAGTTATATTATATATGTTTATAATTATATTTTATATAGTTTGCATATCACATATATATTAAGTATTTAATCATATGTTTAAATAATATTTTCTTATGTTTTCTTGCTTGAAAAATAATGTTTTAGCAACTAGTTTTGTTTCAAGAATTTCCAGAATTTAAATATTGATTTAAATACTTTAAAAATGAGTTAAAAATAAAAAATATGATAGATATGTCGACATATACTTATTTCTAAGTGGACATATAATTGTTAGAAATTTAAATTTGAAAGGAAGTGTCTTTTCACTATTTGTGACGGTTCTGAGACGTTGCAACCTTTCACATACTATAAAAAGGGTTTGAATTCGAATTTTTAACCATCACTTCTTCTCCACTATCACTCTCTTTCACTACACCATTTTTCTTTATCATTTTTATGATTTCTACACCTATACTCTGTCGAATTCAATTTTGTTTTCACTAATCTTCTTCTCTCTACACTCTCAAATCATTACTTTCTGAATCAAGTGCTATTGAAGGTTATAGGGTTGTTTGTAATTGTTTGAGTAAAGTAATCGATGGTATCCCTTGTAGCCATGAAATCAAGGACGGCCAATCGGTAGTATCCCTTGTAGCCGTGAAATCAAGGACGAGTAATCTGTGGTATCCCTTATAGCCATGAAATCAAGGATGGGTAACCGGTGGTATCCATTGTAGCCGTGAAATCAAGGAGGTTGTAATTGACTATTGATATAGCAACAAAACTTAGTGCAATCCAGCGTTGCGTGGGACTGGAAGTAGGAGCAATCCGATCTAGTATAAAATCCGGTGTGTTCTTTCTTTTTTTGCATTTTTATTTCTGTTTATTTTACATCTGTGCTTGATCCTACATCTGTGATTGTTTTTGTGGTGTTTGATTCATATAGTTTATCACATATATTTTAGATTTTGTTTAAATTCTTAAAAACACTATTCACCCCCCTCTAGTGTTTGTTTTGCCTTAACGATCCATTCTGCAATCCCTAACACTTAAAAGTTTACAATTTAAAGTATGTACTGGCTAAATTGTGTAAAGACAATTTTTGAAATAAAAAGTGTCATTTTCGATGTTGAAAAAACAAATATATGTAACATATTTGAAAAGTACATATTGGGTTTTACAGAAAAAAAATGGGGTATATTTTGGAAACGGTGATTTCTTATTAATTTCTTTTAAAAAATGAATTCTTTAAGAAAAATGTCTACATTATAGAGCATGCATAGCTCAATGGTTTTTAAGCTATAAAGTATGAAAGAATTAAATAACAAAACGTAAAAAAAAAAATTGTCAAAAACTAAAATTTGCACTAAGGAAAATTCAAAAATCTCTATTCCTTTGATAATAAATTTTGATAATTGTTTCGACATAAACTTTGGTGGGTGGGAGCAATAAGTTGTAAAAATTTAGAATAGAGTAGATATTTGGGGTAAGTTTAGAAATTAATACCTTGTTGTAATTAATTGAACTAGCATAGTAAAAAAAATGAACGGTTATGAAATTAATTTAGAAATAGTTGTCCTTGTCTACTTCAGTTTTTATGATTTGAAAAAAAAAGGTTTGTGTTTTTTATAACAGGCATTTTTATGGTTTGGCAAAAATAAGTTTTAACGAAGAGAAATAAAGTTTTGAAGCTTTTATTTTTTGGAAGGAAAATGAAATGATGATGCCAAACCATGTTTTTAAATCATGGAGTAGGTAAGGATTAGTATCTAAGAAAGATGGAGAATATTTTGAGACTATAAAGTAGATAGTAGGAATTGTTCTTGGAATAATAGTAAATTTCATTAGAGTGCATAAGCACTATAGAACCTAGGTTGTTGCTTGGAAAAGACTGTTGGTACACAACAAGGACTAGTTGTGACAAGTGGATGGTAATGAGCAAACGAGTTGTTTAGATCCGGTGGTTAATTTGGACTTTTCTTTGCTAGTGGGGACATAGCCCTAGGTTTCTCATCCCTTAGTAGTAGTTGTGTAGTGTGCTTGTTTTTCTATTTTAGTTTCTAAAGAATTAGAAAGCTGAATTAAAATCAAAATAAGATCAATGGATTAAGTTAAATAAGCCAAGGAAAAAGGTAATGACATAACTAAAAGAAAACAAACAATGATGACAACTGCAAAAGCAAAGCAACAAATATGACAATTGAGAAAAGCGGAAAATTTCATGAAATAGAAAATAAAAAAAAGATGTTTTTTCCAAAGTATATTGGAAAAGAGAATTTATAATAAAGAAAATTTTCTTATGTAAACAGTGCTTGGATAGGGAGATAGGAAATCTCTATATAATAGTTGCATAAAATCCAAGTACAGATAGAAAAGGTAAATAATAGAAAAACGAAAGATGTGAAGTTTTCATTTTCAAACTTTTTGAAGCATAAAAAATCAAATTTAGAAAATTAGACTTTTCCATAATTCGCAAAATTTAAAGTTGGTTGGTAGGTTTGGATGCATATATTGGATGAACAATGTTCTTGCTCTGTAAGAGTGTAGGAAATTTTGGATGAAAAAGTATTTTTGATTTTCAAAATATTGCATTCATATAGAAATTGCTAAAATATTTAGAATGTGTGCATCGTTGTATTCAAAAAGTTTTCAAGAAAATTTGCATTCACATAGGAGGTACCTCTTATACATTTATTACATTCATGTATTATTATGTTGTATTACACATTTCACAAGTGCATAGATGGTTGAAAATTTGGATGTACACACAATGGTTGCAACTTACATGTGGAAGAACATCACTCCATCCTTATCAAATATGGGGATGAAATTTCTTAAGGAGGGGATAATGTAACACTCTGTCTTTTATATAAATATTAAAACGAGAATATTGATAATTTATAGTTTCAGAATTTAGCCCCGAAACAAATACCATTATGTTCATGGCAATGTTCTGGCTTGTTTTAAAATATGGCTTTCCCAAAACGGAGCCCGTATGAGAAAGTTATTAACGAATGAAGAATTAAAAGGTTATATGCATATATATGCATGAAAATTCAAAATTAAATTTAAAGATGTGTTATAACTGGAAAATAATAATTCAGATGAGTTATATTAAGAAGCAAAATTTATTATACAATGTTAACTAGGAATTAAAAACGATAGAGATACATGTTCAGACCCAGGGATTGGTCAACCCAGCCTCACATGATTCGAACCATGTGTCAACTATAGGGCCGATCCACATCTAAGGTAGGCCGGCACAAGGGTCGACCACCCAAGCCAGATCGTCTCTAGTCTGTGATGTGTTTTTCTAGTTTATACGGTTCAAATTTTATAGTATAGAATCCGATGGACCAAAATTCCCTGTACACCTATAAATAGACTAGTAGAGCCTAGTCTTCAACTCATATTTTCTGAGACGATGCCAAGGCTCTACCATTTTATTTTCTCTCTAAATCTTATGCAAAATTAGAAATTTAGCTTTAGGAAATTCTGATTTAAGATTTGAAGACAAAGAATGTAAATGTACAACATAGGTATTCATACTTTTGATCAATGTGAGGTAAGTCCTGTGAATCTTACTTATTTAGGTTTCTTTCCTTCTTTCCCTCTTCTTTTAGTATCATATTTGTAAATCCATGGTTGTTTTAATGCTAGATTCGGTTAGGGAGACCACAGAATCACATATCTGAATCATATTCAAGGATGGGAAAGTTGTCGGGTGGTGGGTTTAGAATCATATCTTTTGGATAATGGTATATTTACCGTTTACATTAACTGTTATTCTTAACATGTTAAATAATTGTAATCTATAATAATTGCGATATAATTTATTTTCAGTTATGTTAAGAATATTACTATTGTACAGATCTATTCTATGAATCTGCTAATTGGATTAAGAACTACTATAATACTGAAATTTTGGAAATTACAATAAACGTGAATATGTTACTGAAAATTGTAATGCCTCACCTGTATACTCACGTTTGCCAAGGTCACTGCAAGCAACGATGTCAATTAACCTGAAGAATAAGGCTGTTTAGGAGCGACCATCTCTATATTAGCTTTGAACGAGTGTTAAACATGTGAGATAATATGGTCTTTTCAATTCTCATGTGGAAATCCGACACATTTAATTCAGGTTCAAATCCACTACATAGTGGCTATATATAATTCGGAAGCAATATAAAATACATAACAACAAAATCTGAGTTAGACACATAATTTTCATATCACGAACGCGGAATAGATATGAATAAAAACACCATAGTTTATACATAGAGGTAGTGGCCAAATAAGGTCCACTATACTACAAAAGAGTAGACAATAATACATGCCAAAAGAGAGTGAATGCATAAGAGCCACTGTCTCATATACATATAAACATAAACTACAACATTAGTATATTAAGCCAAAATAAAGAACTAGATCCTGCTAGAAGTCATGTGGAACACCTGCAACACTCGGGCCTGACCTGAGCATTATTTATAAGAAATAAACAACAAACAGATCAGTCTAGCTGTACTTATCTCATAAACTGGCACATAATAAAAGATATAAAGAAATGTAGACGCATAAATTTATAACAAAAGTGAACATACATAAATGTTGAACTCAAGAATGTCTACAATATATTTCATAAATCTATAACAGAGCTATAAAATAATATCTCACTCAAAAATCATATAGCTACTCACAAGAATTGATACTCATATGAAATCAACTCAAAAATTGGTAACTCAATATCAATAAACTCAAATTCCAGAAATCAATAATAAGAAATCCAGAAATCTTCAAAAAGGGGGGGGGGAGGGGGTAAGGCCTGTCTCAAATTGGGAGCCCGTAGACTCACCGACACATGTATCTAAAATGAGATGCAATCTCTAGGTAGCTAGCATATAATATTGAGCCGAAGCTCCTCGAATGGTCCAAAGACTATGGGTCGTGACCCCGTTAGTATTGAACCGAAGTTCCTCAAGATGATCCGAAGATCATCAAAAAGCATGAAATCATGAAAAGCTTACAATTGATCCCATATAGTGTAAATTACTCCAAGCTAGTAATTATAAGAGTTGAGCTACATGTCGCATAACCACTCGCTCTACTCGAATAGTTACGAACAAGTTGTATAATCCACTAAAAACATAAAACGATCACTGCCACGGTTTTTCAATTGAACGAGTCAATGAATTAACCGTCAAAGTAAACGCAAGGGGTCATAGTCCTTGTTTTTGCTAAGGCATTTAATTAGATTTCTTATATGAACGAGAAAAAGGTTTATAAAATATATACTAGTAGATGTGTAAATCAGTTCATAAAATAACTTCATATAATGAAGTGGAGCTAGAAACCATTTAGTACAAGATTAGGTATCTACTAATAATTTGAAACCCTTTTTATATAATTTCGAAGTGGAAAATCTCGTGTAATATCGATTGAAATGACTACCGAACTAAGGATTCATGTTTTCATAACGTAAACAAAATCGCACGACTATCGATTATAATTTTGTTCACCATGAATAAATAGAAAGTTCATGAAATCAAAATGCAGAAATCTGTGAACCAGAGGAACTGAAAAGTCATAAAAAAAGTTGAAATGGGCTGAAACTCGGTTGGGAAAGAGCCTGAATGGGCCTAAACTGTTGACCGTGATCTCCACTGGTCAACAGATGTCTGAATTAAAGATTCAGACATCGGAATTGGGTTTTCCAGAGACATAAGACTCTGTCTATAACTTAGACGTCTGATTTTTCCAATCCAGACATCTAAATTGAAATTCAGACATCTGAATGGAAAAATTCAGACTTCTGAATTCTATTACTTCTGTTTTTCAATTATTCGTAGCAAGTCAGACATCTAATCTAAAATATTCAGATGTTTGAATCTGGGCCAGAGCTTAATTTTGCCTGTATAACATTCTCAAAGTGATATCGACAAACGCCCGAAGGCTTATAGTGTTATGTATGCAAAAATGGAGTATTCAAGGCTTTCCGAAACAACTTATAACACCCAAATTCACATGCACACAAGGATTCACATGATAAATCATTGAAATGAAATCAAAACTCATAAATTGGAAATGTTAACACGCAATTCAATCAACCCAATCAATTAAAACACAACAAAGTGTGTCAAGGACACACTAGACAAGCATAAATGCTTGAGGCATAGATGTGAGTTCATAGGAACTCACCTTTGATTGTTGAATGCAAGGAGATGAATCAAAACCTAGCCAAATCAACCTCTCTTCGCATGTAGCTTACAAATCCTCAACTTAAGCATATAAATAGATCAATCCCAATAGTTAGGTTTAGGAAAATCCCCAAAAATGGAAGAGGAAGCAAGTAGAAGAAGATGATCTTACCTAGATTTCTCCTTGAATTAGCTAAACTAACACAAGATTTCCTAAGATTGGAGATTAGGAATATTAATTTCCTCTTCTATTAGGTTTAGGAATTTACTTAGGAAACAAATGAAGAGTTAAGTAAAAGAGGAAGATAGGCGGAGAGGCTACGTAGTGACCTTCATTGGGTTAGGGGCTAGCTTGACCCAAACCAAGTCCACTAAAACGTCCCAATTTTTCACTTACTCCAAACGTATCGATGTTTATAGTTTTAAAAGTCGTAAATGATATTTTGAACTCAGTGAAAGTGGTTTCGAGTCCAAATTCATTCATATGCAAAAAGTGACTTTTTGGACTAACATCAAATTAACGATATTATATTTAAACAAAATATCTAAAAATATTTTTGTAAAATATACAAGTTGCGACAAAAATGTTGTTTAATGACAAATTGGATATATTGTAAATCAAATTACAGTGAAATTTGAAATAGTGGAAAAAGAATAGATGTGCTTAAATTGTATGGAAAATTTACAGTGATTTGAAAATGGTAAATAAATTTAACTCGGGAAATAAAAAGGGAAAAATCACTAGTGGACCGGGTTAGATGGATTTGGGAAAAATCAATACATTTCCATAGTGGTAAAATGACTATGAACGTAGTTACAAGAAAATAAAATAAAATAAATAGCTTGCAACTACGGATCTTGATTTATGTGCGTTATGGAAATGGATCTTTATATCTTTGCACTAATCAATCTAATGAGGTGTGTGAAATATTTTCCTGAAATAATAAAAATATACAAGATGGTAATTAAATGGATGTTAAAATAGTAAAAGTTTGGTTAATATTAAGGAAAAGGGAAATCCCGATGAATGGGGAATATAGCCTATTATAATTAATTCTATGAATGGTAATGTAATATAATAAGTAGGCTTGTCCTAGGGATAAGTGCAATTATAAGATGGGTTATAATAAATGAAAAAGAGAACTTATTGATGAATTTCATATAAGAGAACTAAGTTAAGAAGTAAACAACAACATTATATTGTGATGCCAGTGTAAGACAAAGTTATGATTAAATAAGAAGGAATAATGTAGACCTATGAAATGAAATAAGTTGCACTCAATTATATATTAAGTAGACATGTCATAAGAAAACATGAGAACTGGGAAATGATATACTTAATTGTACATTAAGTAAAACATGTTATTGAGCTTGTAAACATGTAATTGGATAATAATGACATGGTAAAATGTAAAAAGATTGTAGATTACTTTCGTTGATTACAATTTAGGGAATAACATGTATGAGCTTGTTAATGAACTTAAAACACGATTAGGTTAAACCTATGTGATTAATAAGCGAGAAGGGCCCATTCCTCATGGATATAAGAGGGATCGAACTTGAATAAAAAGGGAATATTTTTGGGTAATCAAGTTAATTAGTAATCTGATAAGATAAAACAAGCGCTTATTAAAAGATTAGACATAGGGTTTAATAACACGTATGCATGATGCGCTTGGACTAGTCCACATGTACAAAGGTGAAGAACCCAACGGGATAGATCATCGAGGTGTCTTAAGACACAGAAGGAGCACGTCCAGCTGATTATTCTGCTTGGTTATTCTACTGGTTGCTTGCTCTATGGGACTGGAGGGAAGCATGCAGCTTCGATGCTTCCGAGGGACGTGGTAGGGTACTCCTGGTGGTCCTTTATTGCGGTGCACGCTCAGGCTGTACTCGCAAAGGTTGGATCTGCACGGTACCACCCGGTGAGTATAACTTGACTGCAACTGTAGCTTGGCAGTCATAAGGCTATGTCGGATGACGTTGGGGGATTCGGCTATTGCCTCGGCAGTCATAAGCTAAACCAAGAGACCATCGATCTTTCACTATCGAGACGTTGGTTGAGGACATGACAAATTGGATGTTAGATTGTTTGCTAGGGGCACACCACTTAGCTCTTGATGTAGTCTTTCACTATTTGAGTCAGGGGTCAGGTGGGACCATAGCCACCAAGAAAATGCAGACCATATTCTGGATATATGTAATATATGCCTTTTTGGGCGGACCTTTACAGATATAGAAAGCTCATAACCGAGTTCCGTGCATTCAGATGCATCCCTATTACTGGACTGTAGGCAGTACAATCATGTGAGGGTCTAGGTTCACGCACTAGTGGTGTATCAAAGAAGAGAGAGCATTACTCCGTGTTGAGGCTTGATTCGAGTGAAAAGTTTGGATATGATGATCCGTACGCTTGCGTGGCATAGCGATGATGGATCTGTGCGTTAACATGGCGTAATGTTTTGTATTTTCATACGTCATTCGGTGTAGGATACGCTTCCATGACATGGCGGTGGAGACTGTGTGAGGAGGGTACTATGCGGAGTACCTCGATATGTTGAGGATAGCTAGATATATATTATATCAGGTTAATCTACTAGGAAGTAGATGAGTATGACGAGAGTATAGAGCCTTGAGTGTTGTTAACATAAACAACCTAATAAATAAGAAAACATAACTGAACATTATATATAGGGTTATTCCTGAATGTACAATTTGTCTAGTCATCAGAACTTTATGTTCTGACTCCCTCCTCATAATACACTCGCGGGTTAGGTTTGTGGCAGAGATATGATAGCTTTGGATACTGTTAGACAATACTATTACTGTAAGGCTATATTTGACTATATTATATTTTATTCATTCCACTGTGAGATGTTTACAAAGCTCTGATATATTTATTAACTGTCTTTTCTGCAGGATACCAGACAAGCTGACTCGAGCTTCGATAGATTGGGATTTTTGAAAGAAAAACCGGTCTATCGAAATTCTATCTGTTACAATAGAAATGATGTGTTTTTCTAGCTAGTTCTAAAGTGGCAAGGAACATTTTGTCAATAATATCATCATAGATGCGAGACGAATAACACTAGCAACTTAGGCACATACGCTTGAAGAACATTAACACCAACCAAGTTACACACATATTACATTTCACAATCACCAAACGTTGCATGCTTAGGGGAGGAAGAAGATGAAGAATGTTTATGTGTAAGAAAATGGTGAGACTGCTAGCCTATTTATAGATATGTTAGGATGATTATAAAACATGATATTATGTTATCAAATCAAACCGTACACCTCAGGATGAGTCATTAAATAATATAGTATGTAAAATAGGTCAGGTTCAAGTGCATGAATTTGTCCTACATACAGATGGGTCGACCCACCTTCAGCATAGGTCGACACTAGTGTCGACCTATGCTCAACACATGGCATCAACTAACATCTCATAAGAGACAATCATTATACCAAGAAACAGTCAGGCAGACAAAGTAACTAACTAGTGACATAAAACCCAATGAAGCAATGAACAATAAAAAAAGAGAACCATCCACCAAAAGCCTCCCCTGAGGCATGACTTGCAGTGCTAACCGTGACATGTCCGCTTTAAGGAGCTGATTGATATGAAGCGAAAACGATGACAATGCTTTTGAATAGATAATTGACCAACAGAGCATCAACATTTCATATTGCAGTGGGCTAACTTATGTAATAATAAACTATTTGCCTAAATGCATCTCCTAAACATATCTTCCAAAAATGAGCAAAACATCCTACAACAACCAAATACCTCGGGACCAAGAACAATACTGAACTTGTACTAAAGAAATAAACCAAGTACACAAATCATGTCCAAACTGCAATGGTGCAAAAGCCCAGGGCATAAGAATAAATACATGGTCAGATTCAAAATAAAACAATGTCACCTCAAAAGGATACAATAACTTTGGACGACTTGTGCGGTAAGGCCGGGCACGATAGGACAGGGTGACAAGACGATGATGAAAGGCAAAAGAAGTCAATGAAGTGTCAGATCTGAAGATGACAATATCCAAGCGTTTTAAGTGAGGATGAAAGGGGAGGGAGACCATATAGTAGTTTAGATCTTTCAAGTTTTAGTTTGGGGGATTACAACGAAGCTTGAAGACAGTGGAAGTTGATAGGAAATCATCGGACCAATAGTGGGAAGTGGAACAATTAACGATATTTAAGTGAAGCACGGACTGAGTGATCTTCTTGATTCTACTTACCAAATAGTTTGTTTTAAAAAAATGAAAAAAAATGAAAAATCACAGCTCTTTTCTAGTTGCTAAAATTGATAATGATTTTATATTGTATTTTATGAGCAAACCAATTCAACTTAAATGTCTCCAACCAATTAGAATGCTTAAATTTTCGTACCTAACACTATTTTTGAACTGTTCGGTTGGATGCAATGGAACACGTGCAAAACTCTAAGTGATCTAAAGTAACGTTCATAGGGGGAGTATCCCCTGTTGGCCAAAGGATAGATTACTATCCATATTTGAAATTTTGCTACTCTTCAAAAAAAATCCGGTCTATAAAATGCGATTTTTTCATGTAATTTGCAATATACTTATGCTTAATTTTTGTGTTATTTATAACATCTTTTTATGCATATTTGAAATTTTGCTTTTTCATAATGACAAGTCGTCAAAAGCACCATTGGTCCGTGGAATGCACTGAAAACAAGAAGGGTGTCCACAAAGACATTATTAAAAAATTTAACCAGACGACGGTGGAAATTAATTTGCAGAGCTATAACGAGCTTCTGAAATTGGTAGATCATACCAAAGTTTGTCATAAGTACGAAAGTCTTTAAAAAAAGGGTAAGATGGAAAAGTCTGAACGGCAGAACTGGTGCTAGTTGTGATCATATTAAGCAAACTGTTTCAAGTAACTACGAGTGGTGGAATAAACATGCAAATGTAATTTTTCAAAAATACAAATTTAATTAGTTTGAAGTTGTTTCTTATTTACTTTAAAAAAAAATTCAGGAATATGGCCAAAATATTTTGAAATATAGAAGTGTACGCTTGATAATTGGAATTTGCAGCAACAATTGTTCCAAAGGACTATTAAACCGAGCAAACATCCTATACACTTGCTCAAACTCAACAAGACTTCACTCCAATTGGTATGCATTCTCGTCCCTCTTCTAACGATCCGCGGATTTTTTGGAGGATTTCAAGGTCCCTTTGACGACACTACAGATCAAGGCCAGCACATTCTAAATTTGAATGGTCCACCAAATCCTCCAACATATCAAATTCCACCATAACAAACTCCAGTTCAACAAACTCGATATGTTGATTCTTTCTCTGTTGCACGTAGCAACTCTAGAAGACGTCGCTGTGAAACAGACGATAAGATAGATAACATAGTTGATGCCATACACAAGCGACAAATGAAGAAATCTCGTACGAACTCAGATAGTCTGAACATAAACAACTTACGTTTAACATGAAGTTCATTAAGCTATACTGATATTGTTACCCGCGTCAAATGTTTATTAGAAGGAGACAAATTTTAGTTTTGCTGAAACAATACATTTTTAGACTAATACAGAGTTTTATTCAATAGGATACCCGACGATGACACTAAAGACTATTTGTTGTGTGAGATAGATATCGAACGTGCGGCTGCATGCTATAAAATGTGTGATTAGAGGTGGTGACACTAGTCGTTGTGGGAACATATAAGGCGGTTATAAAACTCTTTTTCTATATTAATCATTTTTACATTTTATCGACTGCAATTGTTAACGTATTTTAATTACTATGATTGTATTTCAATGTCTGTATGGCTGCTTCATTTCGATTAAACACATATTACAAAACAGAACAAATAATTAATTGATTATAACACAATCAAATCAGAAATCATAAATTAAGATGCCTCGTTTACATGTTATATTTAGAACCGCAAACACATTTTTCATTTAACATTCAGCTTCGTGTTTAAATACATTTAAATAATCTGGTAAAAAGCTCTATTATAGCTTGCCACAAACGCACAATCCATACCTCTCATTTTTGACAATCGGCGGTGCATAAAATAAAATTAGACAACTGGAGGTGCATAAAATAGATTGTAAAATAATAAATTACAAGTAAAATATGCAAAGTTCCTGCGATATGCGAACAAGCACTCATCATCCGAAGTCCACCCGTAATTATTTTACCCAATTTTCTCAAGAAAAAGGAAATTATACATTTGCAAATCCTCCAACATATCAAATTCCACCATAACAGACTTCAGTTCAACAAACTCGATATGTTGGTTCTTTCTCTGTTGCACGTAGCAACTCTAGAAGATGTCGCTATGAAACAGGCGATAAGATAGATAACATAGTTGACACCATACACAAGCGACAAATGAAGAAATCTCGCACGAACTCAGATAGTCTGAACACAAACAACTTACGTTTAACATGAAGTACATTAAACTATACTGATATTGTTACTCGCGTCAAATGTTTATTAGGAGGCAAATTTTAGTTTTGCTGAAACAATACACATTTTTAGACTAATACAGAGTTTTATTCAATAGGATACCCGACGATGACACTAAAGACTATTTGTTGTGTGAGATAGATATCGAACGTGCGACTACGTGCTATAAAAATGTGTGATTAGAGGTGGTGACACTAGTCGTGGTGGGAACATATAATACGTTTATAAAACTCTTTTTCTGTATTAATCATTTTTACATTTTATCGACTGCAATTGTTAACGTATTTTAATTAATATGATTGTATTTCAATTTCTGTATGGCTGCTTCATTTCAATTAAACACATATTACAAAACTGAACAAATAATTAATTAATTACAATATAGTTAAATCAGAAATTAAAATACCTCGTTTAGAAGTTCTATTCGGAATAGCAAACACATTTTCCATTTAACATTCAGCTTCGTGTTTAAATGAACTATTTAAATAATCTGGTAAAAAGCTCTATTATAGCTTGCCACAAACGCACAATCTATACCTCTCATTTTTGACAATCGGCGGTGCATAAAATAAAATTTGACAACTGGAGGTGCATAAAATAAATTATTAAAATAATAAATTACAAGTAAAATATGCAAAGTTCCACTGCGACATGCGAACAAGCACTCATCTTCCGAACTTCCGAAGTCCACCCGTAAATAATTTACCCAATTTTCTCAAGAAAAAGGAAATTATACATTTGCAAACATTTTATCCATTTTCTGTCCAAAATAGCTTTGATCAGTTGATCTTCTATCAGAACCGATTTCAATGTCAGCATCTCGAAAAGAGGTCATTGGCTTATCCCTAATTTGTTTTCGTTTTTGTGTGACTAGTAATGCCATTTAAGTCGGTCACATTTACATGGAATTGATGAATTAACTTAGTGCAGGTATCACTAAGAGGGGCGAGCGCAAAAGAAATTAGTCGGGATGCCCTACTTGAGAAAGTGTCTCAAGAGAGGGAAATTCGCAACTTCAATAGACGTGCTTCCGCTGCCTCTTTGTTCATCCAGGTTCACTGGCCACATACTTTGGATGTTTTTTAACATTTTAGTTGATTTGGGGGCTGTGAATTATAGTTTTGATCACTGTAGATTACTACGCTATTAAAACATAAAACCAGTGAATTGTAGTTTTGATCACTGTATGTAATATTGATAACTTTGTTGCCCAAACGTAACTTAAACTTTTTCTTTCATTTCTTCAAATTGATTTATTTTATAATTTGAAATTGAGAATCGACTGCAAGGTGTATAGGTTGTAAATTACCGTAGCTCCTTAGTGATAATAGAGATGGGTGACCTAGTTACTACACAATGCATGGGATCTTATCAAAAAAACTGTTGCAATCCTCATTTTTATTTGGACAAATTTTGCTTATAGGTATGAGTAAAAAAAACATATTTCAACTTTAAGTCTCGTTTAAAACTTATTACAAAAGGTTCAAGACTTATTACAAATGCAGGGTTTTTTCCTTCATACAACAGCATTTTATACTTGCGCAATCCAAATTTTCATATGCACAAATAAAACAAAATAAAAAACTTGTGCATTCCAAATATGCGCAAACGCAATTTTTATAAATTCACTTGCGCAATCTAAATTTGCTTAAGGACAATTTTTTCTTTTTTAAATTGCACTCGGGCAATCCAAGTTTGCGCAAAAGTAGGCCTGTTTTATAATAAGTTATGTTTGAGGCCTAAAGTTGAAATAGTTTTCTTGGGGTGCCTACAAGCAAAATTTGTCCTTATTTTCTACAAGTGATAAAATCTCCTTTCAAACTGCACTATGGTTGATGCTTTGAGAAATACAATTATGCACTTCGATTCTGCCAATATGGCGGGAATGTTTAAGCTTGATACATTTATTGGTAGACATTATCTAAGGCTATTTAGAAGGACCTGCTACAAAGCCATTCCAGAAATTGTACACCCCACAACCCCCCCCCCCCCCCCACCCCCCAAAAAAAAAAAAAAAAACATGTTAAATTCTCATATTGGTGTCCTTGTTGATCAACATGACATGTCATGAAATTCGAAAGTTAAATTTCATGTTATTCTGGTAGAATGTGTTAATTCAGGTACATAAGACTTTTACATGTATGGATGCGAGGTAACTTTTATGGTATTTGTGAATTTTCCCCCATCAGAGAGTATGGAGGAGATATTACTTGATGAAAACTGTGGCGCAAGAACTGCGAGAAGAATGGAAGGAGATAGCATGTGCACCCAATTGCAAGAACAATAAGCGGATTTCCGTAGATATTTTAAGGCCTTTTCTTTTCTTTACTAATCAACCATCAACTATTCATCACAAATTTCAAGCAACAAATGTGGAGTGTATGATGACATGTTTCAAGCTTCTTCTG